>CM057453.1:896570000-901570000 GCA_016271365.2 Neoceratodus forsteri
AACTATCCAAACAGTAAACCTTGATACTATGGAAAGGATTACTAGCTATGTAGTAAACCTCAATACTATGGAAAGGATTACTAGCCATGCAGTAAACCTCAATACTATGGAAAGGATAACTAGAAATGCAGTGAATCTCAATACTATGGAAAGGACAACTAGTACACCTCAATAACATGGAGAGGATAACTAGTGACACTGTAAACCCTGATACTATGGAATGGATAACTACCCATACAGTAAACCTTGATACTATGGAAAGAATAACTAGATACACAGTAAACCTCGATACTATGGAAAAGATAACTTGCCATGTAGTAAATCTCGATACTATGGAAAGGCTAACTAGCCATGTAGTAACCACAATACTATGGAAAGGATAATTAGCCATGCAGTAAACCTTGATACTATGGAATGGATAACTAACCATGCAGTAAACCTTGATACTATGGAAAGAATAACTATACACACAGTAAACCTCGATAATAAGGAAATGATAACTAGCCATGGATAACTAGCCACGAAGAAAACCTCAATATTATGGAAAGAATAACTAGACACACAGTAAACCATGATACCATGGAAAGGACAACTAGCCATGCAGTAAACCTCGATACTATGGAAAGGATAATTAGCCACACAGTAAACCTTGATACTTTGGAAAGGATAACTAACCATGCAGTAAACCTCGATGTTATGGAAAGGATAACTTGCCACTCAGTAAATCTCAATACTAAGGAAAGGATAACTAGCCACGCAGTAAAACTCAGTGCCATGGGAACTATAACTAGCCATGCAGCAAACCTTGATTCTATTCAAAGGATAACTAGTAAACTTCAATATAATGGAAAGGATAACTAGCCACACAGTAAACTTTGATACTATTTAAAGGATAACTAGCAAACCTTGATACTATGGAAAGAATAACTAGCCAGGCAATAAACCTCGATACTATGGAAAGGATAATTAGCCACACTTTAAACCTTGATACTATGGAAGGATAACTAGCCAACAGTTAACCTTGATGCTATAGAAAGGATAACTAGCCATGCAGTAAACCTCAATACTATAGAAAGAATAACTAGCCATGCAGCAAACCTCAATGCTACAGAAAGATAACTAGCCATGCAGTAAACCTCGATACTATGGAAAGAATAACTAGCCACACAGCAAACCTCAATACTACGGAAAGAATAACTATCCAAACAGTAAACCTTGACACTATGGAAAGGCTAACAAGCCACACAGACAACCTCAATACTATGGAAAGGGTAACTTGCCATGCAGTAAACCTTGATGCAATGGAAAGAATGACTAGCCATGCAGTTCACCTCAAAACAGTGGAAAGAATAACTATCCACAGAGTAAAGCTTGATACTATAGAAGGAATTTATGTATTTATTTAGCTTTTGTTGACCGGGTTAGTACACTAGACAAGTCTTATGCCTATTTTCAGGAACTACCCGGGAGAATACAACATAGGGATACAGACAATTTTACAGAAGAATATAAGTACATCATGACAATATAACAACATATAGGAGTAGTAACATTATCCAGGGGTGTGGAAGGTCATAATATAATTTATAACTTTATGGTTCATGCACCTCCAGGGTGAGTAGGTCACCTACAAATTCTAACAAGCCATAAACACATTAGAGACATTTAAGTAAGGCATGACCATGGAACCTAGGCAAATAACAAGTAAACCTCAATAGTATGGAAAGGATAACTAACCACACAGTAAACTTCAACACTCCAGAAAGGATAACCAGCCACACAGTAAACCTCGATACTTTGGAAAGGATAATTAACCATGCAGTAAACGTCAATGCTATTGAAAGAATTACTAGCCATGCAGTAAACCTCGATACTATGGAAAAGATAACTAGCCACATAGTAAACCTCAACGCTATTGAAAGTATAACTAGCCACGCAGTAAACCTTGATACTATGGAAAGGATAACTCACCACAATGTAAACCTCAATACTATGGAAATGATACCTCAGCCAGGCAGTAAACCTCGATACTATGGAAAGGATAACTAACCAAGCAGTAAACCTCGATGCTATAGAAAGGATAACTTGCCAGGCAGTAAACCCACATACTACAGAAAGAATAACTAGCCATGCAGGAAACCTCGATACTATGGAAAGGATAACCAACCAAGCAGTAAACCTCGATGCTATAGAAAGGATAACTGCCAGGCAGTAAACCTCAATACTATAGAAAGGATAACTAGCCACACAGTAAACCTCAATAGTATGGAATGGATAAATAGCCATGCAGTAAACCTCAATACTATGGAATGGATAACTAGCCAAGCAGTAAACCTCAATGCTACAGAAAGAATAACTAACCTTGCAGTAAACCTCAATACTATGGAAAGGATAACTAACCATGCAGTAAACCTTGATACTATGGAAAGCATAACTAGCAATGCTTTAAACCTTGATACTATGGCTATGCTAACTAGCCACACAGTAAACCTCGATACTATGGAAAGGAAAACTAGTCAGCAGTAAACCTCGATACTATGGAAAGGATAACTTGCTACACAGTAAACCTCAATACTATGAAAAAGATAACTAGACAGGCAGTAACCCTCGATAGTATGGAAAGGAAAACTAGCCATGCAGTAAATCTCAATACTATGGAATGCATAACTGGCAACAGAGTAAACCTCAATACTATGGAAAGGCTAACTAGCCACACAGTAAACCTCAATACTATGGAAAGGATAACTAGCCATGTAGTAAACCTCGATACTATGGAAAGGATAACTAGCCACACAGTAAACCTCGATACTAAGGAAAGGATAACTAGCCAGGCAGTGAACCTCGATACTATGGAAAGGATAACTAGCCATGCAGTAAAATTCAGTACTACGAAAAGGATAACTTGCCACCCAGTAAACCTCAATACTATGGAAGGGATAACTAGCTATGCAGTAAACCTCAATATTATGGAAAGAATAACTAGCCATGCAGTAAACCTCGATATTATGGAAAGGATAACTAGACACACAGTAAACCTCGATACTATGGAAATGATAACTAGCCATGTAGTAAATCTCGATACTATGGAAAGGCTAACTAGCCATGTAGTAACCACAATACTATGGAAAGGATAATTAGCAAAGCAGTAAACCTTGATACTATGGAATGGATAACTAGCCATGCAGTAAACCTCGATACTATGGAAAGAATAACTATACACACAGTAAACCTCGATAATAAGGAAATGATAACTAGCCATGCAGTAAACCTCAATACTATGGCATGGATAACTAGCCACGAAGAAAACCTCAATACTATGGAAAGAATAACTAGACACACAGTAAACCTTGATACTATCGAAAGGACAACTAGCCATGCAGTAAACCTCAATACTATGGAAAGGATAATTAGCCACACAGTAAACCTCGATACTTTGGAAAGGATAACTAACCATGCAGTAATCCTTGATGTTATGGAAAGGATAACTTGCCACTCAGTAAATCTCAATACTAAGGAAAGGATAACAAGCCACGCAGTAAAACTCAGTGCCATGGGAACTATAACTAGCCAGGCAGTAAACCTTGATACTATACAAAGGATAACTAGTAAACCTTGATACAATGGAAAGGATAACTAGCCACACAGTAAACGTTGATACTATTTAAAGGATAACCAGTAAAACTTGATACTATGGAAAGAATAACTAGCCAGGCAATAAACCGCGATACTATGGAAAGGATAATTAGCCACACTGTAAACCTTGATACTATGGAAGGATAACTAGCCAACAGTTAACCTTGTTGCTATAGAAAGGATAACTAGCCATGCAGTAAACCTCAATACTATAGAAAGAATAACTAGCCATGCAGTAAACCTCAATGCTACAGAAAGATAACTAGCCATGCAGTAAACCTCGATACTATGGAAAGAATAACTAGCCACACAGCAAATCTCAATACTGTGGAAAGAATAACTATCCAAACAGTAAACCTTGATACTATGGAAAGGCTAACAAGCCACACAGACAACCTCAATACTATGGAAAGGGTAACTTGCCATGCAGTAAACCTTGATGCAATGGAAAGAATGACTAGCCATGCAGTTCACCTCAAAACAGTGGAAAGAATAAATATCCACAGAGTAAAGCTTGATACTATAGAAGGAATTTATTTATTTATTTATTTAGCTTTTGTTGACTGGGTAAGTACACTAGACAAGTATTATGCCTATTTTCAGGAACGACCCGGGAGAATACAACATAGGGATACAGACATTTTTACCGAAGAATATAAGTACATCATGACAATATAACAACATATAGGAGTAGTAACATTATCCAGGGGTGTGGAAGGTCATAATATAATTTATAACTTTATGGTTCATGCACCTCCAGGGTGAGTAGGTCACCTACAAATTCTAACAAGCCATAAACACATTAGAGACATTTAAGTAAGGCATGACCATGGAACCTAGGCAAATAACTAAACCTCAATAGTATGGAAAGGATAACTAACCACACAGTAAACTTCAACACTCCAGAAAGGATAACTAGCCACATGGTAAACCTCGATACTTTGGAAAGGATAACTAACCATGCAGTAAACGTCAATGCTATGAAAAGAATTACTAGCCATGCAGTAAACCTCGATACTATGGAAAAGATAACTAGCCACATAGTAAACCTCAATGCTATTGAAAGTATAACTAGCCAAGCAGTAAACCTTGATACCATGGAAAGGATAACTCACCACAAAATAAACCTCAATACTATGGAAATGATACCTAGCCAGGCAGTATACCTCGATACTATAGAAAGGATAACTAACCATGCAGTAAACCTCGATGCTATAGAAAGGATAACTTGCCAGGCAGTAAACCTCAATACTATAGAAAGGATAACTAGCCACACAGTAAACCTCGATAGTATGGAATGGATAAATAGCCATGCAGTAAACCTCAATAATATGGAAAGAATAACTAGCCATGCAGTAAACCTCAATACTACAGAAAGAATAACTAGCCATGCTGGAAACCTCAATACTATGGAATGGATAACTAGCCAAGCAGTAAACCTCAATGCTACAGAAAGAATAACTAACCATGCAGTAAACCTTGATACTATGGAAAGGATAACTAGCAATGCTTTAAACCTCAATACTATGGATATGCTAACTAGCAACACAGTAAACCTCGATACTATGGAAAGGAAAACTAGCCAGCAGTAAACCTCGATACTATGGAAAGGATAACTTGCCAAACAGTAAACCTCGATACTATGGAAAGGATAACTAGACAGGCAGTAAACCTCGATAGCATGGAAAGGAAAACCAGCCAGCAGTAAACCTCGATACTATGGAAAGGATAACTTGCCACACAGTAAACTTCGATACTATGGAAAGGCTAACTAGCCACACAGTAAACCTCAATACTATGGAAAGGATAACTAGCCACGTAGTAAACCTCGATACTCTGGAAAGGATAACTAGCCACACAGTAAACCTCGATACTAAGGAAAGGATAACTAGCCAGGCAGTAAACCTTGATACTATGGAAAGGATAACTAGCCATGCAGTAAAATTCAGTACTATGAAAAGGATAACTTGCCACCCAGTAAACCTCGATAGTATGGAAGGGATAACTAGCTATGCAGTAAACCTCAATACTTTGGAAAGAATAACTAGCCATGCAGTAAACCTCGATACTATGGAAAGGATAACTAGCCACATAGTAAACTTCAATACTATGGAAAGTATAACTAGCCATGCAGTAAATCTCAATACTATGGAAAGGATATCTAGTAAACCTCAATTACATGGAAAGGATAACTAGCCACACAGTAAAACCTCAACACTATGGAAAGGATAACTAGCAACACAGTAAACCTCAATACTATGGAAACGATAACTAGCCATGCAGAAAACCTTGATACTATGGAAAGAATAATTAGACACACAGTAAACCTCAATACTATGGAATGGATAACTAGCCATGCAGTAAACCTCGATACTCTGGAAAGAATAACGAGACACACAGTAATCCTCGATACAATGGAAACGATAACTAGCCATGCAGTAAACCTTGATACTATGGCATGGATAACTAGCCATGCAGTAAACCTCAATATTATGGAAAGAATAACTAGACACACAGTAAACATCGATTCTATGGAAAGGATAACTAGCCATGCAGTAAACCTCGATGCTATGGAAAGGATGACTTACATAGAAACATAGAAACATAGAATTTGATGGCAGATAAGGACCACTTGACCCACCCAGTCTGCCCATTTCCCTACCTAATGGATAAGCTGCAGATCCTAGTTAACCAGCAGCCTACTTCTTCCTACCCCCACTCCTTAGAATTGCCTTATGACTGTCCCATGCATGCTTGAATTCCACCACTGTTTTTGACTACACAACCTCCTTAGGAGGGCCGTTCCATGCATCCACAACCCTCTCTGTGAAAAAATACTTCCTTAAATTACCTCTGAGCCGCCCCCCCCTCTATCTTCAAATTGTGCCCCCTTGTTCTTGCACACCTCTTTTTTTGAAAGATGCCACCCTCTTGGACTTTGTTGATTCCCTTGAGGTACTTGAAAGTTTCTATCATGTCCCCTCTCTCCCTCCTTTCCTCGAGGCTATATATATTAAGCTCCTTAAGTCTCTCTTCATATATCTTCCGGTGCAGACCCTGCATCATTTTAGTTGCCCTCCTCTGGACAGCTTCCATCCTGTCTATGTCTTTGCGGACATTGGATCTCCAGAACTGCATGCAGTACTCCAGATGGGGTCTCAGCAGCCCTCTGTACAGAGGGATAATAACTTCCTGTTTTCTACTGGTGATGCCTGTCCCTATGCATCCCAGTATCCCCCAGCCCTCCTTGCTGCCCTCTCACATTGCTTGCCCACCTTTAGGTCATCTGATATGACTACCCCAGGTCCCTTTCCATTTTGTTGTTGTTAGTATCTCACCCCCCAATTGTGAACTCTTCCCCTGGGTTTTTGTTTCCCAGGTGCATTACCTTGCACTTCTTAGCATTGAATCCAAGCTGCCATACATTTAACCATTCCTCTAACCTTGCCAAGTCCTTTCTCATCCTTTCCACCCCACCTTGTGCATCAGCTCTGTTGCAGATCTTTGTGTCATCTGCAAAGAGACATACTTTTCCTTCCAGTCCCTCTGCAATGTCACTTATAAAGACATTGAAGAGGACCGTCCTAATACTGAACCCTGCGGTACCCCACTAGTAACCCCCTTTTCAGAGTGGACTCCATTTACTATTACTCTCTGTATCCTATTCTCCAGCCAATTCTTTACCCAGGCTGTCATCTTGGGACCCACTCCCAGGCTGGCTAGCTTGTATATTAATCTTTGTGTGGGACTATGTCAAATGCCTTGCTAAAGTCTAGGTAGGCCATGTCCACAGCCCTCTCGATCTACTACTTTGGTCACCCAGTCAAAGAAATCTATCAGATTTGTCTGGCATGACCTTCCGCTGTGAATCCATGCTGTCTTGGGTCCTGTGCCCTCTGGCCTCTAGATACTCGACAAGTCTTTCCTTCAGAAGTGATTCCATCATTTCCCTACCACTGAGGTTAAACTAACAGGTCTGTAGTTTCCTGCTTCTGCCTTGCTCCCACTTTTGTGAAGGGGAATCACATCTGCCCTCCTCCAGTCCTCGGTACCACCCCATCCTCCCATGATTTGTTAAAGAGGGTAGTCAGTGGTGTCACTTGTTCTACCCTTAGTTCTTTTAGAATTCTGGGATGAATCCCATCAGGCCCCATTGCTTTGTCCACCTTCAGTTTTAAGAGTTCTTTCAGAACCCTTTCTTCTGTAAATGGGCTGGTATTAACTTCTGTATCTAGAGTGTTTTACTGTTTGTTTTAGGTACCTCCCCCTCTTCCTTTGTAAATACTGAGCAAAAATATTTGTTTAGTATCTCTGCCTTTTCATAGTCACCTCTGCCCACCCTCCCTCCCTTTATTAAGCCTCAATATCCCTCCCTTGGTCTTCTTCGTTCCCTGATGTACCTATAAAGGTTTTATCCCCTTCTTAACTGAGTTGGCTATCTTTTCCTCAGTTTGGGCCTTTGCTGTTCTGACTGCCTTCCATCTTTCTTTGCTTTAACTGATGCAGTTCTCTGTCCTGCTCCTTCTGTGATTCCTTGTACTTCCTGAATGCTTTCTTTTCTCTTGAACCTTCAATGCCACTTCCTTTGAGAACCATAGTGGTTTCTTATCATTTCATTTTGTTTATTTGCTTCACACAAAGGCTTGTTACCTCTGTGATGGCAGTTTTATTATTCCCATTGTTCTTCCACCCTCCTTCCTGTCCATTTGCTAATGCATTCCTTAGGCACTCACTTAGTTTGGCAAAGTCAGCCCTCCTAAAGTCCATTACTTTTGCCTTTGTATGGCTTGACTCTATTGCTGTGTTTATTGTGAACCATACTGTTCTATGGTCGCTAGTTCCCAGATGGCTACCCACTTCTACATCTGTGATCCTCTGCATCTCCATTTGAGAGAACCAGGTCTAAGATTGTCTCCTCTCAGTGGGCTCCAATACTAGTTGTCTGAGGCATGCCCCTGTAGGGCATCTAGAATAACCCCACTTTTGAAGTGGCTGCTGCAACTGCACTCCAGTTAACATCTGGCATATTCAGATCACCCATCAGCAATATCTCCCTTTTTCTGACATTCTAAGTATACTTTCTATCATTTTCCTTGTCCATTTCCTCCCCCTGAGAAGGGGGTCTGTATTCAACCCCTGTGCGGATTGTGGTGCCATTGCCTGTCTCCAAATTTACCCACAGTGCTTGTTCTCCTCCCTGTTCACCCTTTTGTTCTGGTGCTTTGATTTCTTCCCTTATGTAAAGAGCTACTCCTACTCCTCTTTTACCCTCCCTGTCCCTCCTGTAAATAGTGTATCCTGGTATGTTTACGCCCCAGTCATGGTTTTGTGTGTACCATGTTTCTGTGACTGCTATGATATCCAGATGTTCCTCCTCCATGAAGGCCACTAATTCAGGAAGCTTGTTACTCAGACTCCAGACATTGGTACTCATTGCTCTCCATTTTTTGATGGCTTTACCTTGGTTGCAGCATCCCCACTGACCTTTCTACCTCAGTCTTTTATCATTTAGTACACCCTGTTTTGTAGGGAGGCTGGGATTTTCCTGCTGCTTATCAGTGCCTCCCCTTGTCTAGTTTAAAAGCTTGCCAATGAAGCATTTAAACCAATTGCTCTCAAAAAGACTTGTTCCTTCCTGGACAGATGCAGACCATCCTGCCAGTATAGGCTGGTGTCCCTCCAGGTGGAACCCCAGTCCCCAGTGAAGCCAAACCCCTGTGCTCCACACCAATTTTTCAACCATTCATTAAACTGCATGGTGCAAAGTACCCTCGCCTCACTTATGCCATTGACAGGCAGCACCTCTGAGAAGGATACTGTGTGTGCTACTTGTCTTAGGCCCCTCCCAAATTCTACAAAGTCCTTCTGCACTGGTCTAATCTCATGATGAGCCAAGTCATGTGTCCCTAAGTGGACAATGATGTCCAATTCAGACTCCCGTGCAGCTGTTCTTGTGATCCTGAGGATGCGCTTTCTGTCCCTCCAAGCCATAGTACCAGGCAGGCACCTTACTTCAGTTTTCCCTGCTTCCCCCAGTTCTATCCCACTAATAATTCAGTCCCCAAACAGGAGCTGCTTCCTTTCCTTGTGGTGTCCTCTGCCTTCTTCCTGTGGGCCTCCCTCGTGACTGTTGTCCTCAGCCTCCTTAGTCTCCTCTGTGGGTGCATCCATAGGGGAGCTATGCTTCCCCAGAATGGTGTATGGAATGTGGAGTGGAACAACTGACTGTATGTGCCTCCATTCCACCATCCTCACCCCTAACTTGCCACTCAGTAAACCTCAATACTAATGATAGGATAACTAGCCACGCAGTAAACCTTGATACTATGGAAAGGATAACTAGTAAACCTTGATAAAATGGAAATGATAATTAGCCACACAGTAAACTTCGATAGTATGGAAAGGATAACTAGTAAACCTTAATGCTATGGAAAGGATAACCAGCCATGCAGTAAACCTCAATACTACAGAAAGGATACCTAGCCAGGCAATAAACCTCGATACTATGGAAAGGATAACTAGCCACACAGCAAACCTCGATACTATGAAAAGTAAACTAGCCATGCAGTAAACCTCAGTACTATGGAAGGGATAACTGGCCATGCAGTAAACCTCAATACTATGGAAAGGCTAACTGACCGCACAGTAAACCTTGATACTATGGAAACGATAACTAGCCATGAAGTAAACCTCGATACTATGGAAAGGATAACTAGCAACACAGTAAACCTTGATACTATGGAAAGTATAACTAGCCAAGCAGTAAACCTCAATGCTACGGAAAGAATAACTAGCCATGCACTAAACCTCAATAATACAGAAAGAATAACTAGCAATGCTGGAAACCTCGATGCTGTGGAAAGGATAATTAGCCATGCAGTAAACCTCAATACTATGGAATGGATAACTAGCCAAGCAGTAAACCTCAATGCTACGGAAAGAATAACTAACCATGCAGTAAACCTCAATACCATGGAAAGGATAACAAACCATGCAGTAAACCTTGATACTATGGAAAGGAAAAATAGCCATGCAGAAAACCTCAATACTATGGAAACGATAACTTGCCACACAATAAACATCGATACTATGGAAAAGATAACTAGCCAGGCAGTAAACCTCAATACCATGGAAAGAAAAACTTGCTATGCAGTAAACCTCGATACTATGGAATGGATAACTGGCAACACAGTAAATCCGATACTATGGAAAGGCTAACTAGCCACACAGTAAACCTCAATACTATGGAAAGGATAACTAGCCAAGTAGTAAACCTCAATACTAAGAAAAGGATAACTAGCCACACAGTAAACCTCGATAATATGGAAAGGATAACTGGTCAGGCAGTAAACCTTGATACTTTGGAAAGGATAACTAGCCATGCAGTAAAATTAAATACTATGAAAAAGATAACTTGCCACCCAGTAAACCTCGATACTATGGAAGGGATAACTAGCTATGCAGTAAACCTCAATACTATGGAAAGAATAACAAGCCATGCAGTAAACCTCGATACTATGGAAAGGATAACTAGCCACATAGTAAACCTCAATACTATGGAAAGGATTGCTAACCATGCAGTAAACCTCAATACTTTGGAAAGGATAACTAGCCATGCAGTAAATCTCAATGCTATGGAAAGGATAACTAGTAAACCTCAATTACATGGAAAGAATAACTACCCATACAATAAACCTCGATACTATGGAAAGGATAACTAGCAACACAGTAAACGTCAATAATATGGAATGGATAACTAGCCATGCAGTAAACCTTGATACTATGGAAAGAATAATTAGACAAACAGTAAACCTCGATACTATGGAAAGGATAACTAGCCATGTAGTAAACCACGATACTATGGAAAGGATAACTAGCAATGCAGTTAACCTCGATACTATGGAATGGATAACTAGCCATGCAGTAAATCTCCATACTCAGGAAAGAATAACTAGACACACAGTAATCCTCGATACTATGGAAACGATAACTAGTCATGCAGTAAACCTTGATACTATGGCATGGATAACTAGCCATGCAGTAAACCTCAATACTGTGGAAAGAATAACTAGACACACAGTAAACATCAATACCATGGATAGGATAACTAGCCATGCAGTAAACCTCAATGCTATGGAAACTATAACTAGCCACGCACTAAACCGTGATACTATGGAAAGGATAACTAGTAAACCTTGATAAAATGGAAAAGATAATTAGCCACACAGTAAACCTTGAAAGTATGGAAAGGATAACTAGAAAATCTTGATGCTATGGAAAGGATAACTAGCCATGCAGTAAACATCAATACTATGGAAACAATACCTAGCCAAACAAACTGCGATACTATGGAAAGGATAAATAGCCACACTGCAAATCTCAACACTATGGAAAGGATAACTAGCCATGCAGTAAACCTTGATGCTATGGAAAGGATAACTAGCCAGTCTGCAAACCTCGATACTATGGAAATGATAACTAGCCACACAGTAAACCTCAATGCTATGGAAAGTATAACTAGCCATGCAGTAAACCTTCATACTACAGAAAAGATAACTAGCCACACAGTAAACCTCGATGCTGTGGAAAGGATAACTCACCATACAGTAAACCTCAGTTCTATGGAAAGGATAACGAGCCATGCTGTAAACCTCGATGCTATGGAAAGGGTAACTTGCCAGGCAGTAAACCTCAATACCATAGAAAGGATAACTAGCCATACAGTAAACCTCAATACTATGGAATGGATAACTAGCAACACAGACAACCTCGATACAATGGAAAGGGTAACTTGCCATGCAGTAAACCTTGATGCAATGGAAAGAATAACTAGCCAAGCAATTAACATCAAAATTATGGAAGGAAAAGCTATCCACAAAATAAACCTTGATACTATGGAAAGGATAACAAGTAAACCTCAATAGTATGGAAAGGATAACTAACCACACAGTAAACTTCGATACTCTGGAAAGGAAAACTAGCCACACAGTAAACATCGATACTTTGGAAAGGATAACTAACCATGCAGTAAACCTCAATGCTATGGAAATTATAACTAGCCATGCAGTAATCCTCGATGCTATGGAAAGGATAACTAGCCACACAGTAAACCTCAATGCTATGGAAAGTATAACTAGCCACGCAGTAAACCTTAATACTATGGATAGGATAACTAGCCATACAGTAAACCTCAATGCTATTGAAAGTATAAATAGCCACGCAGTAAACCCTGATACCATGGAAAGGATAACTCGCCACACAGTAAACCTCAATAATATGGAAAGGATAACTCACCACTCAGTAAATCTCAATACTATGGAATGGATAACTAGCCACACAGTAAATCACGATACTATGGAATGGATAACTAGCCATGCAGTAAACCTCAATACTATGGAAAGAATAACTAGCCATACAGTAAACCTCAATACTATGGAAAGGATAACTAGCCATGCAGTAAATCTTGATGCTAAGGAAAGGAAAACTAGCCACACAGTAAACCTCAATGCTATGGAAAGTATAACTAGCCATGCTGTAAACCTTGATACCATGGAAGGACAACTCACCACACAGTAAACCTCAATACTATGGAAAGGATAACTAGCAATGCAGTAAACCTCAATACTATGGAATGGATAACTAGCCAAGCAGTAAACCTCAATACTAAGGAAAGAATAAGTAGCCATGCAGTAAACCTTGAAACTATGGAAAGGATAACTGGCAACGCAGTAAACCTCGATACCATGGAAAGGCTAACTAGCCACACAGTAAACCTCTATACTATGGAAAGGATAACCAGCCACATAGTAAACCTCGATACTACGGAAAGGATAACTAACCACACAGTAAACTTCGATACTCTGGAAAGGATAACTAGCCACACAGTAAACCTTGATATTTTAGAAAGAATAACTAACCATGCAGTAAACCTCAGTGACATGGAAAGGACAACTAGCCATGCAGTAAACCTCAATACTATGGAAATGATAACTAGCCACACAGTAAACCTCAATGCTATGGAAAGTGTAACTAGCCACATAGTAAACCCTTGATACTATAGAAAGATACCTAGCCACACAGAACACCTCAATGCTGTGAAATTATAACTAGCCACAAAGTAAACCTTGATACCATGGAAAGGAAAACTCACCAGACAGTAAACCTCAATTATATGGAAAGGATACTAGCCATGCAGTAAACCTCGATACTTTGGAAAGGATAACTAGCCATGCAGTAAACCTCAGTGCTATGGAAAATATATCTAGCACACAGTAAACCTTGATACCATGGAAGGATAATGTAACTCTCACACAGTAAACCTCAATGCTATGGAAAGGACACCAAGCCATGCAGTAAACCTTGATACTAAGGAAAGGATAACTAGCCATGCTGTAAACCTCGATGCTATGGAAAGGATAACTTGCCAGGCAGTAAACCTCAATACTATAGAAAGGAAAACTGGCCACACAGTAAACCTTGATACTATGGAATGGATAACTTGCCATGCAGTAAACCTGAACACTATGGAATGGATAACTAGCCAAGCAGTAAACCTCAATACTAAGGAAAGAATAACTAGCCATGCAGTAAACCTCAATACTATGGAAAGGATAACTAGCCATGCAGTAAAATTCAATGCTGGGAAAAGGATAACTAGCCACGCAGTAAACCTCGATACTATGGAATGGATAAGTTGCTATTCAGTAAACCTCAGAACTATGGAAAGGATAAGTAGCCTGCAGTGAACCTTGATACTATGGAAAGGATAACTGGGAGCAGTAAACTTGATACTGTGGAAGGCTGGCTAACCACTAGTAAACCTCGATACTATGGAAAGAATAACTAGACAGGCAGTAAACCTCAATACTATGGAAAGATAACTAGCAATGCAGTAAATCTCAATACTATGGAATGGATTACTAGCCAAGCAGTAAACCTCAATACTAAGGAAAGAATAAGTAGCCATGCAGTAAACCTTGATACTATGGAAAGGATAACTGGCAACGCAGAAAACCTCGATACTATGGAAAGGCTAACTAGCCACACAGTAAACCTCGATACTACGGAAAGGATAACTAACCACACAGTAAACTTCTATACTCAGGAAAGGATAATTAGCCACACAGTAAACCTCGATACTTAAGAAAGAATAACTAACCATGCAGTAAACCTCAGTGCCATGGAAAGGATAACTAGCCATGCAGTAAACCTCAATACTATGGAAATGATAACTAGCCACACAGTAAACCTCAATGCTATGGAAAGTATAACTAGCCACGCAGTAAACCTTAATACTATGGATAGGATAACTAGCCATACAGTAAACCTCAATGCTATTGAAAGTATAAATAGCCACGCAGTAAACCCTGATACCATGGAAAGGATAACTCGCCACACAGTAAACCTCAATAATATGGAAAGGATAACTCACCACTCAGTAAATCTCAATACTATGGAATGGATAACTAGCCACACAGTAAATCACGATACTATGGAATGGATAACTAGCCATGCAGTAAACCTCAATACTATGGAAAGAATAACTAGCCATACAGTAAACCTCAATACTATGGAAAGGATAACTAGCCATGCAGTAAATCTTGATGCTAAGGAAAGGAAAACTAGCCACACAGTAAACCTCAATGCTATGGAAAGTATAACTAGCCATGCTGTAAACCTTGATACCATGGAAAGGACAACTCACCACACAGTAAACCTCAATACTATGGAAAGGATAACTAGCAATGCAGTAAACCTCAATACTATGGAATGGATAACTAGCCAAGCAGTAAACCTCAATACTAAGGAAAGAATAAGTAGCCATGCAGTAAACCTTGAAACTATGGAAAGGATAACTGGCAACGCAGTAAACCTCGATACCATGGAAAGGCTAACTAGCCACACAGTAAACCTCTATACTATGGAAAGGATAACCAGCCACATAGTAAACCTCGATACTACGGAAAGGATAACTAACCACACAGTAAACTTCGATACTCTGGAAAGGATAACTAGCCACACAGTAAACCTTGATATTTTAGAAAGAATAACTAACCATGCAGTAAACCTCAGTGACATGGAAAGGACAACTAGCCATGCAGTAAACCTCAATACTATGGAAATGATAACTAGCCACACAGTAAACCTCAATGCTATGGAAAGTGTAACTAGCCACGCAGTAAACCTTGATACTATAGAAAAGATACCTAGCCACACAGAACACCTCAATGCTGTGGAAATTATAACTAGCCACAAAGTAAACCTTGATACCATGGAAAGGAAAACTCACCAGACAGTAAACCTCAATTATATGGAAAGGATACCTAGCCATGCAGTAAACCTCGATACTTTGGAAAGGATAACTAGCCATGCAGTAAACCTCAGTGCTATGGAAAATATATCTAGCCACACAGTAAACCTTGATACCATGGGAAGGATAATGTAACTCTCTACACAGTAAACCTCAATGCTATGGAAAGGACACCAAGCCATGCAGTAAACCTTGATACTAAGGAAAGGATAACTAGCCATGCTGTAAACCTCGATGCTATGGAAAGGATAACTTGCCAGGCAGTAAACCTCAATACTATAGAAAGGAAAACTGGCCACACAGTAAACCTTGATACTATGGAATGGATAACTTGCCATGCAGTAAACCTGAACACTATGGAATGGATAACTAGCCAAGCAGTAAACCTCAATACTAAGGAAAGAATAACTAGCCATGCAGTAAACCTCAATACTATGGAAAGGATAACTAGCCATGCAGTAAAATTCAATGCTGGGAAAAGGATAACTAGCCACGCAGTAAACCTCGATACTATGGAATGGATAAGTTGCTATTCAGTAAACCTCAGAACTATGGAAAGGATAAGTAGCCTTGCAGTGAACCTTGATACTATGGAAAGGATAACTGGGAACGCAGTAAACTTCGATACTGTGGAAAGGCTAGCTAACCACACAGTAAACCTCGATACTATGGAAAGAATAACTAGACAGGCAGTAAACCTCAATACTATGGAAAAGATAACTAGCAATGCAGTAAATCTCAATACTATGGAATGGATTACTAGCCAAGCAGTAAACCTCAATACTAAGGAAAGAATAAGTAGCCATGCAGTAAACCTTGATACTATGGAAAGGATAACTGGCAACGCAGAAAACCTCGATACTATGGAAAGGCTAACTAGCCACACAGTAAACCTCGATACTACGGAAAGGATAACTAACCACACAGTAAACTTCTATACTCAGGAAAGGATAATTAGCCACACAGTAAACCTCGATACTTAAGAAAGAATAACTAACCATGCAGTAAACCTCAGTGCCATGGAAAGGATAACTAGCCATGCAGTAAACCTCAATACTATGGAAATGATAACTAGCCACACAGTAAACCTCAATGCTATGGAAAGTATAACTAGCCATGCAGTAAACCTTGATACTATAGAAAAGATAACTAGCCACACAGTACACATCAATGCTGTGAAAAGTATAACTAGCCACAAAGTAAACCTTGATATCATGGAAAGGAAAACTCACCACACAGTAAACCTCCATTATATGGAAAGGATACCTAGCCATGCAGTAAACCTCAATACTTTGGAAAGGATAACTAGCCAAGCAGTAAACCTCAGTGCTATGGAAAATATATCTAGCCACACAGTAAACCTTGATACCATGGAAAGGATAACTCTGTACACAGTAAACCTCAATGCTATGGAAAGGACACCTAGCCGTGCAGTAAATCTTGATACTATGGAAAGGATAACTAGCCATGCTGTAAACCTCGATGCTACGGAAAGGATGACTTGCCAGGCAGTAAACCTCAATACTATAGAAAGGATAACTAGCCACACAGTAAACCTTGATACTATGGAATGGATAACTTGCCATGCAGTAAACCTGAACACTATGGAATGGATAACTAGCCAAGCAGTAAACCTCAATACTAAGGAAAGAATAACTAGCCATGCAGTAAACCTCAATACTATGGAAAGGATAACTAGCCATGCAGTAAAATTCAATGCTGTGAAAAGGATAACTAGCCATGCAGTAAACCTCGATACTATGGAATGGGTAACAAAACTATTCAGTAAACCTCAATAATATGGAAAGGATAAGTAGCCTTGCAGTAAACCTTGATACTATGGAAAGGATAACTAGCCACACAGTAAACCTCAATACTATGGAAAGGATAACTAGCCAAGCAGTAAACCTCAATACTATGGAAAGGATAACTAGCCACACAGTAACCCTCTATAATATGGAAAGGATAACTGGCCAGGCAGTAAACATCTATACTTTGGAAAAGATAACTAGCCATGCAGTAAAATTCAATACTATGAAAATGATAACTTGCCACCCAGTAAACCTCGATACTATGGAAGGGATAACTAGCCACGTAGTAAACCTCAATACTATGGAAAGGATTGCTAACCATGCAGTAAACCTCAATACTTTGAAAAGGATGATTAGCCATGCAGTAAATCTCAATACTATGGAAAGGATAACTAGTAAACCTCAATTACATGGAAAAGATAACTACCCACACAGTAAACCTCGATACTATGGAAAGGATAACTAGCAACACAGTAAACCTCAATACTATGGAATAGATAACTAGCCACACAGTAAACCTTGATACTATGGAAAGAATAATTAGACAAACAATAAATCTGTATACTATGGAAACGATAACTAGCCAAGTAAATCTCAATACTATGGAAAAGTTAACTAGCCACGTAGTAAACCACGATACTATGGAAAGGATAACTAGCAATGCAGTTAACCTCGATACTATGGAATGGATAACTAGCCATGCAGTAAACCTATATACTCTGAAAAGGATAACTAGACACACAGTAATCCTCGATAATATGGAAACGATAACTAGCCATGCAGTAAACCTTGATACTATGGCATGGATAACTAGCCATGCAGTAAACCTCAATACTGTGGAAAGAATAACTAGACACACAGTAAACATCGATACTATGGAAAGGATAATTAGCCATGCAGTAAACCTCAATGCTATGGAAAGGATAACTTGCCACTCAGTAAACATCAATACTATAGATAGGAAAACTAGCCCACGCAGTAAACCTCAATGCTATGGAATCTATAACTAGCCACGCACTAGACCTTGATACTATGGAAAGGATAACTAGTAAACCTTGATAAAATGGAAAGGATAATTAGCCACACAGTAAACCTTGATAGTATGGGAAGGATAATTAGTAAATCTTGATGCTATGGAAAGGATAACTAGCCATGCAGTAAACCTCGATACTACAGAAAGGATACCTAGCCAAACAATAAACCACGATACTATGGAAAGGATAACTAGCCGCACTGCAAACCTCAACACTATGGAAAGGATAACTAGCCATGCAGTAAACTTTGATGCTATGGAAAGGATAACTAGCCAGGCAGTAAACCTCAGTACTATAGAAAGAATAACTAGCCATGCAGTAAACCTCAATGCTACGGAAAGATAACTAGCCATGCAGTAAACCATGACGCTATGGAAAGGATAACAAGCCAGGCAGTAAACCTCAGTACTATAGAAACAATAACTAGCCATGCAGTAAACCTCAGTGCCATGGAAAGGATAACTAGCCATGCAGTAAACCTCAATACTATGGAAATGATAACTAGCCACACAGTAAATCTCAATGCTATGGAAAGTATAACTAGCCCATGATAAACCTTCATACTATAGAAAGATAACTAAACACAGTAAACCTCAATGCTGTGGAAAGTATAACTAACCACTCAGTAAACCTTGATACCATGTGAAGGATAACTCTTCACACAGTAAACCTCAGTTCTATGGAAAGGATAACAAGCCATGCTGTAAACCTTGATGCTATGGAAAGGATAACTAGCCAGGCAGTAAACCTCAATACTATAGGAAGGATAACTAGCCACACTGTAAATCTCGATACTATGGAATGGATAACTAGCAACACAGGCAACCTCGATACAATGGAAAGGGTAACTTGCCATGCAGTAAACCTTGATGCAATGGAAAGAATAACTAGCCATGCAATTAACCTCAAAATTATGGAAGGAATAGCTATCCACAGAATAAACCTTGATACTATGGAAAGGATAACAAGTAAACCTCAATAGTATGGAAAGGGTAACTAACCACACAGTAAACTTCGATACTCTGGAAAGGAAAACTAGCCACACAGTAAACCTCAATACTTTGGAAAGGATAACTAACCATGCAGTAAACCTCAATGGTATGGAAATCATAACTAGCCATGCAGTAATCCTCGATACTATGGAAAGGATAACTAGCCACACAGTAAACCTCAATGCTATGGAAAGGATAACTCACCACACAGTAAACCTCAATACTATGGAAAGGATACCTAGCCAAGCAGTAAACCTCAATACTATGGAAAGGATAACTAGCTATGCAGTAAACCTCGATGCTATGGAAAGGATAACTTGCCAGGCAGTAAACCTTGATGCTAAGGAAAGGAAAACTAGCCACACAGTAAACCTCAATGCTGTGGAAAGCATAACTAGCCATGCAGAAAACCTTGACACCATGGAAAGGATAACTCACCACACAGTAAACCTCAATACTATGGAAAGGATAACTAGCAATGCAGTAAACTTCAATACTATGGAATGGATAACTAGCCAAGCAGTAAACCTCAATACTAAGGAAAGAATAAGTAGCCATCCAGTAAACCTTGATACTATGGAAAGGATAACTGGCAAAGCAGTAAACTTCGATACTATGGAAAGGTTAACTAGCCACACAGTAAACCTCTATACTATGGAAAGGATAACTAGCCACATAGTAAACCTCGATACTATGGAAAGGATAATTAGCCACACAGTAAACCTCAATACTTTAGAAAGGATAACAAACCATGCAGTAAACCTCAGTGCCATGGAAAGGACAACTAGCCATGCAGTAAACCTCGATATTATGGAAATGATAAATAGCCACACTGTAAACCTCAATGCTATGGAAAGTATAACTAGCCATGCAGTAAACCTTGATACTATAGAAATGATAACTAGCCACACAGTACACCTCAATGCTGTGGAAAGTATAACTAGCCACACAGTAAACCTTAATACCATGGAAAGGAAAACTCACCACACAGTAAACCTCAATTATATGGAAAGGATACCTAGCCATGCAGTAAACCTCAATACTTTGGAAAGGATAACTAGCCATGTAGTAAACCTCAGTGCTATGGAAAATATATCTAGCTACACAGTAAACCTTGATACCATGTAAAGGATAACTCTCTACACAGTAAACCTCAATGCCATGGAAAGGACACCTAGCCATGCAGTAAACCTTGATACTATGGAAAGGATAACTAGCCATGCTGTAAACCTCGATGCTATGGAAAGGATAACTTGCCAGGCAGTAAACCTCAATACTATAGAAAGGATAACTAGCCACACAGTAAACCTTGATACTATGGAATGGATAACTTGCCATGCAGTAAACCTGAACACTATGGAATGGATAACTAGCCAAGCAGTAAACCTCAATACTAAGGAAAGAATAACTAGCCATGCAGTAAACCTCAATACTATGGAAAGGATAACTAGCCATGCAGTAAAATTTAATGCTTTGAAAAGGATAACTAGCCACGCAGTAAACCTCAATACTATGGAATGGATAACTAGCTATTCAGTATACCTCAATACTATGGAAAGGATAAGTAGCCTTGCAGTAAACCTTGAAACTATGGAAAAGATAACTGGCAACGCAGTAAATTTTGATACTGTGGAAAGGCTAACTAACCACACAGTAAACCTCGATATTATGGAAAGGATAACTAGCCACACAGTAACCCTCTATAATATGGAAAGGATAACTGGCCAGGCAGTAAACATCTATACTTTGGAAAAGATAACTAGCCATGCAGTAAAATTCAATACTATGAAAATGATAACTTGCCACCCAGTAAACCTCGATACTATGGAAGGGATAACTAGCCACGTAGTAAACCTCAATACTATGGAAAGGATTGCTAACCATGCAGTAAACCTCAATACTTTGAAAAGGATGATTAGCCATGCAGTGAATCTCAATACTATGGAAAGGATAACTAGTAAACCTCAATTACATGGAAAAGATAACTACCCACACAGTAAACCTCGATACTATGGAAAGGATAACTAGCAACACAGTAAACCTCAATACTATGGAATAGATAACTAGCCACACAGTAAACCTTGATACTATGGAAAGAATAATTAGACAAACAATAAATCTGTATACTATGGAAACGATAACTAGCCAAGTAGTAAATCTCAATACTATGGAAAAGTTAACTAGCCACGTAGTAAACCACGATACTATGGAAAGGATAACTAGCAATGCAGTTAACCTCGATACTATGGAATGGATAACTAGCCATGCAGTAAACCTCTATACTCTGAAAAGAATAACTAGACACACAGTAATCCTCGATAATATGGAAACGATAACTAGCCATGCAGTAAACCTTGATACTATGGCATGGATAACTAGCCATGCAGTAAACCTCAATACTGTGGAAAGAATAACTAGGCACACAGTAAACATCGATACTATGGAAAGGATAATTAGCCGTGCAGTAAACCTCAATGCTATGGAAAGGATAACTTGCCACTCAGTAAACATCAATACTATGGATAGGAAAACTAGCCACGCAGTAAACCTCAATGCTATGGAAACTATAACTAGCCACGCACTAGACCTTGATACTATGGAAAGGATAACTAGTAAACCTTGATAAAATGGAAAGGATAATTAGCCACACAGTAAACCTTGATAGTATGGGAAGGATAACTAGTAAATCTTGATGCTATGGAAAGGATAACTAGCCATGCAGTAAACCTCGATACTACAGAAAGGATACCTAGCCAAACAATAAACCACGATACTATGGAAAGGATAACTAGCCGCACTGCAAACCTCATCACTATGGAAAGGATAACTAGCCATGCAGTAAACTTTGATGCTATGGAAAGGATAACTAGCCAGGCAGTAAACCTCAGTACTATAGAAAGAATAACTAGCCATGCAGTAAACCTCAATGCTACGGAAAGATAACTAGCCATGCAGTAAACCATGATGCTATGGAAAGGATAACAAGCCAGGCAGTAAACCTCAGTACTATAGAAAGAATAACTAGCCATGCAGTAAACCTCAGTGCAATGGAAAGGATAACTAGCCATGCAGTAAACCTCAATACTATGGAAATAATAACTAGCCACACAGTAAATCTCAATGCTATGGAAAGTATAACTAGCCACGCAGTAAACCTTCATACTATAGAAAAGATAACTAGCCACAAAGTAAACCTCAATGCTGTGGAAAGTATAACTAGCCACTCAGTAAACCTTGATACCATGGAAAGGATAACTCTTCACACAGTAAACCTCAGTTCTATGGAAAGGATAACAAGCCATGCTGTAAACCTCGATGCTATGGAAAGGATAACTAGCCAGGCAGTAAACCTCAATACTATAGGAAGGATAACTAGCCACACTGTAAACCTCGATACTATGGAATGGATAACTAGCAACACAGGCAACCTCGATACAATGGAAAGGGTAACTTGCCATGCAGTAAACCTTGATGCAATGGAAAGAATAACTAGCCATGCAATTAACCTCAAAATTATGGAAGGAATAGCTATCCACAGAATAAACCTTGATACTATGGAAAGGATAACAAGTAAACCTCAATAGTATGGAAAGGGTAACTAACCACACAGTAAACTTTGATACTCTGGAAAGGAAAACTAGCCACACAGTAAACCTCAATACTTTGGAAAGGATAACTAACCATGCAGTAAACCTCAATGGTATGGAAATCATAACTAGCCATGCAGTAATCCTCGATACTATGGAAAGGATAACTAGCCACACAGTAAACCTCAATGCTATGGAAAGGATAACTCACCACACAGTAAACCTCAATACTATGGAAAGGATACCTAGCCAAGCAGTAAACCTCAATACTATGGAAAGGATAACTAGCTATGCAGTAAACCTCGATGCTATGGAAAGGATAACTTGCCAGGCAGTAAACCTTGATGCTAAGGAAAGGAAAACTAGCCACACAGTAAACCTCAATGCTGTGGAAAGCATAACTAGCCATGCAGTAAACCTTGTTACCATGGAAAGGATAACTCACCACACAGTAAACCTCAATACTATGGAAAGGATAACTAGCAATGCAGTAAACTTCAATACTATGGAATGGATAACTAGCCAAGCAGTAAACCTCAATACTAAGGAAAGAATAAGTAGCCATCCAGTAAACCTTGATACTATGGAAAGGATAACTGGCAAAGCAGTAAACTTCGATACTATGGAAGGTTAACTAGCCACACAGTAAACCTCTATACTATGGAAAGGATAACTAGCCACATAGTAAACCTCGATACTATGGAAAGGATAATTAGCCACACAGTAAACCTCAATACTTTAGAAAGGATAACAAACCATGCAGTAAACCTCAGTGCCATGGAAAGGACAACTAGCCATGCAGTAAACCTCGATATTATGGAAATGATAAATAGCCACACTGTAACCTCAATGCTATGGAAAGTATAACTAGCCATGCAGTAAACCTTGATACTATAGAAATGATAACTAGCCACACAGTACACCTCAATGCTGTGGAAAGTATAACTAGCCACACAGTAAACCTTAATACCATGGAAAGGAAAACTCACCACACAGTAAACCTCAATTATATGGAAAGGATACTAGCCATGCAGTAAACCTCAATACTTTGGAAAGGATAACTAGCCATGTAGTAAACCTCAGTACTATGGAAAATATATCTAGCACAGTAAACCTTGATACCATGTAAGGATAACTCTCACAGTAAACCTCAATGCCATGGAAAGGACACCTAGCCATGCAGTAAACCTTGATACTATGGAAAGGATAACTAGCCATGCTGTAAACCTCGATGCTATGGAAAGGATAACTTGCCAGGCAGTAAACCTCAATACTATAGAAAGGATAACTAGCCACACAGTAAACCTTGATACTATGGAATGGATAACTTGCCATGCAGTAAACCTGAACACTATGGAATGGATAACTAGCCAAGCAGTAAACCTCAATACTAAGGAAAGAATAACTAGCCATGCAGTAAACCTCAATACTATGGAAAGGATAACTAGCCATGCAGTAAAATTTAATGCTTTGAAAAGGATAACTAGCCCATGATAAACCTCAATACTATGGAATGGATAACTAGCTATTCAGTATACCTCAATACTATGGAAAGGATAAGTAGCCTTGCAGTAAACCTTGAAACTATGGAAAAGATAACTGGCAACGCAGTAAACTTTGATACTGTGGAAAGGCTAACTAACCACACAGTAAACCTCGATATTATGGAAAGAATAACTAGACAGGCAGTAAACCTCTATACTATGGAAAGGATAACTTGCCATGCAGTAAACTTCAATACTACAGAACGGATAACTAGCCATGCAGTAAACCTTGATACTATGGAAAGGATAACTAGACTGGCAGTAAACCTCAATACTATGGAAAGGATAACTAGCCATGCAGTAAAATCAATACTATGAAACGGATAACTAGCCATGCAGTAAACCTTGATACTATGTAAAGGATAACTAGCCATGCAGTAAAATTCAGTGCTGTGAAAAGGATAACTAGCCATGCAGTAAACCTCGATATTATTGAATGGATAACTAGCTATTCATTAAACTTCAATACTATGGAAAGAATAACTTGCCATGCAGTAAACCTCAATGCTAAGAAAAGTATATCTAGCCACACAGTAAACCCTGATACCATGGAAAGGATAACTCTCTACACAGTAAACCTCAATGTTATGGAAAGGATACCTAGCCATGCAGTAAACCTTGATTCTATGGAAAGGATATCTAGCCATGCAGTAAACCTCGATGCTATGGAAAGGATAACTTGCCAGGCATTAAACCTCAATACTATAGAAAGGATAACTAGCCACACAGTAAACCTCAATACTATGGAATGGATAACTAGCCATGCAGTAAACCTCAATACTATAGAAAGGATAACTAGCCACACAGTAAACCTTGATACTATGGAATGGATAACTAGCCATGCAGTAAACCTGAATACTGTGGAATGGATAACTAGCCAAGCAGTAAACCATGATACTAAGGAAAGAATAATTAGCCATGCAGTATACCTCAATACTATGGGAAGGATAACTAGCCATGCAGTAAACCTTGATACTAAGGAAAGGATAACTGGCAAGGCAGTAAACCTTGAAACTATGGAAAGGCTAACTAGCCACGCAGTAAACCTCAATACTATGGAAATGATAAGTAGCCATGCAGTAAACCTTGATACTATGGAAAGGATAATTGGCAATGCAATAAACTTCAATACTATGGAAAGACTAACTAGCCACACAGTAAACCTCGATACTATGGAAAAGATAACTAGCCATGCAGTAAACTTCGATACTATGGAAATGATAACTAGCCACATAGTAAACCTCGATACTATTTAAAGGATAACTAGACAGGCAGTAAACCTCAATACTATGGAAAGGATAACTAGCCATGCAATAAACCTCAATACTATGGAATGGATAACTAGCCATGCAGTAAACCTCGATACTATGGAAAGGATAACTAGACAGACAGTAAACCTCAATACTATGGAACGAATAACTAGCCATGCAGTAAACCTCGATACTATGTAAAGGATAACTAGCCATGCAGTAAAATTCAATGCTGTGAAAAGGATAACTAGCCACGCAGTAAACCTCGATACTATGGAATGGATAACTAGCTATTCAGTAAACCTCAATACTATGGAAAGAATAACTAGCCATGCAGTAAACCTCGATACTATGGAAAGGATTACTAGCCACGCAGTAAGCCTCAGTACTATGGAAACAATATCTAGCCATGCAGTAAATCTTGATATTGTGGAAAGGATAACTAGTAAACCTCAATAACATGGAAAGGATAACTAGCCACACAGTAAACCTCGATACTATGGAAAGGATACCTAGCCAGGCAGTAAACCTCTAACTATGGAAAGGATAACTAGCAATGCAGTAAATCTCGATGCTGTGGAAAGGATAACTAGCCACGCAGTAAACCTCAGTATGTAGAAAGAATAACTAGCCATGCAGTAAACCGCGATGCTATGGAAAGATAACTAGCCACAGAGTAAACCTCAATACTATGGAATGGATAACTAGACATGCAGTAAACCTCAATACTATGGAAAGGGTAACTTGCCATGCTGTAAACCTCGATGCTATGGAAAGGATAACTTTCCACACTGGGAACCTTGATAGAATGGAATGGATAACTAGCCACACAGTGAACCTCGATACTATGGAACGGATAACTAACCATGTAATAATCCTTGGTACTGTGGAAAGGATAACTAACCACGCAGTAAACAGCAATACCATGGAAAGGATAACTAGCCACACAGTAAACCTCGATACTATGGAACGGATAACTAGCCACACAGTAAACCTCGGTACTGTGGAAAGGATAACTAACCACGCAGTAAACCACAATACCATGGAAAGGATAACTAGCCACACAGTAAACCTCGATACTATGGAACGGATAACTAGCCACACAGTAAACCTTGATACTATGGAACAGATAACTAGCCACACAGTAAACCTCAAAACTATAGTAAGGGTTACTAGCCACGCAGTAAACTTTGATACTATGAAAAGGATAACTAGTCATGCAGTAGACCTCTGAGAACCTCTTGCCTAGCGATTTGTCTGATCCCTCTAAGCATACTAGTTCAGCTCTGAAGTATGCTCTTTGTTACCCTTTCTTCCCTACATAAATGAAAGGGTTTACAGTGTCCTTTTCAAATGAAGTCATTACTTTTATTTCAACCAAAGCTAAAAGAATTATGGGGGCTCAGCATTTTATTTTGAAAGATACCACAAAGCAAATTTAAACATGGTACCTATCATATGTCATGTTAGCAAAATTAAGTGCCTCTTGTTTGTCACTTTCAAGACAGAGGGGAGTCTCTCCCTGTGTGGTGAGGCCAGTCTCTCTCACACTAGTTGCTGTCCTACAGTCTTTACTGTGTATATGTGGTATACAAAACTCATTAGAAACCATATCTGGGATAACTTTATCCTTCGATAAGCTTCTGTCAGGCTTGACAAATGACCACTGCTTTATCATTGACAACTTCAATGTTTTCAAAATGTCAGAGAAAATGCCATCAGTTTGAGAAAAAAATGACTTACTTCGGCAGCTCTGTGGTATGACTGACCTTGTCCCCATCTGGCCTGTTTTCACCAACACACAAATTATAGGTACTGCAGATTTAATTAATTGCACATGGCCAGAAGTTTAAAAAAAAAGGATTTAAATGCAAGCTGACACACTGTTACAGATTTATACTTTCTCTTTTTCAGAAAATGATTGGCACTGACTGCTCTAAGCCCCTTTGGATTTAAAATGGGTTTATTTTTAATTTTTTAAAACCTTGTCGGAAATTGTTTTATGGAAGAGAGAATGCCTATTGCAGGGCCTTTTTATGAAATACTCTGGAGAGTTTCTGGAGGACTAGCAGTCCCCTGGTAAATCTTTAACTTGGATGTCATTTTGATTTAAACAGAAGAATGCTGATCAAATAGATAAGCATGGTACCATATGATGGAGTGTCTCGTGCATGGTTGGAGCGATACCACTGGCCAACTGGAAATATGTTGGAATGCTTAGAAGTGCAGTTTTCATACATGTTATATAGCACTTTTCATACACACTATATCGCAAAGTGCTTTACAAGCAATGAGAGACTGGTAGTGAAGTGACTGTAAACATGTAGTGGCAGGCATTTTACATGTCAGCACCCACACACAGCCTTGGACAATTGCATGAACAGGTTTTATGGGAAGGGTAATGTTGACCAGGACACCGGGGAAAATTCAGTTCCATACTCTTTCAAAAAATTTTTTTCTGTTATTAATGGTTGGTGTGGGCCTGTAATCAGTAGAAAAAATGGAGTGCGACAGGGCTGCCCTGTAAGGACATTCCCTGGTGTTGCAAATTCCCATTTTTCGGGCATAGCTGAAAACCTTTTCAAGCCTGTTTACTGGCACAAGTACATTTTCAAATATATGAAAGAATTATTAGAATAATGATTTATCCTATTATGTCATGTCCAGCTACAAATACATACAGGATAGCTGCAAAGAAATTTGCTCCCACAATTGCAGGATGTGGCATCATTCAATGCAGTTTATATAAATGTATTTCTGTCTTTGGTTATTCTATTTCATTTATATTATACTTCTTGTTATTCTGCATTTAATTTTGAATGGTTTGACTAGATTTCTGGCGAGTTTTAATTTTTATTGAGATTTTTAATTATTTTTCGTCCTGAGATGACCAGCTCTGAAACTGCAACTTCAAAAGCAGATATATCCGAAAGCAACATGGTGACCCCCTACATTTTTTTTCTTTTGCTACATTCACAAACACATTCCACTTGTATCAAAAAAGTTCTATTAAAGTGACATGGATTTTGATGGTTTTATGCACATTTTAGGCATTACATTTGGAGTGGAAGACCTCAAACGTATACAGGGTAATGGTTATACAATGGAATAGATGGCAGATGAGCAAAACAAAATGGATATATTTAATCAATGCCTATCTGATACCATTGTTTATATATATTAGTTATGTTTCCCTACAAAAAACATCAAAAACATTTATTTTAAGTGTCTTCTTTCAAGCATTACAGGGAAGTAGACTGCATGCAATCAGACAAAACATTACTTATCTTCCTCTCAAACACAGAGGTTTAAATATGGTAAACCCCTTAGTATTTTTATAGCAATTTTTTTCTCACGACTTTTAGACCATTATTATTCAAAAAAAAATAAGTGTTGGGAACCATGTGTCTATTTTAATTGTCTAACCTGGCTACATAAATGGGATATAGGTAATTAAAAAGTTGTAAAACCATCAGCTCTACCACCATCTTGTATTAGAGAATCTTTTTCTAAACTAAAAATATGACATGTTACTAGCCAGCAGATTTTGACTATGAATAGGAAAGCTGTATGTATGTATATATATATGTATGTATGAATATTGGACACAAATGTTCAGGGGTCCCTGTGGTATTTGAACACTGCCCATCAGGTTTGCTTCCATCTTTATTGCAGCAGATGCAGAATCTAGAATCTCACCCAAAATGTGGGACAGTCACTGGCTTTGCAGCCATGAAAAGTTGAATGATAAGGCGAATGAGAAGCATAAACAACAAGAAGAAAGAATGTGTATTAGGGATACTTGTTCCCAACAAATAGAGAGAATGGAACACCTGTTTTTTTTTTTTTTTAACTTGCCCTTACATCTCTACTGTTTGGCATCTAGTTGCAGAAAACTGGTCTGAACAAACTTTTCCATTAATTAATTATGAAGTTTTGGTGTATGGGAATTTCACTGGAATGTGGGGAAAATGGGAAAAGAGTGCATTAATGTTAATGTTTACAGATTTTAAGTGGCATATTTTGGAAAAACAGACGTCTTTTTACAACAAAAACAGCTCTTATTAGTTGAACTTGTAGTCAAAGTCACCCATGAACTTAGACTGATATATCATGAAGAGGTAAAACTTGTTACTAAAACCTTCCTTGATAAGCAATGGAGGAACATGCCCTGGATTACAGACTCAGACTAACCTATTACTTGATGGTACCTAGAAGACTATATTTTTTTACTATCTATGCAGTATAGTTTTAACTTATAATTATTCCAATACATAAAGAATAATGTATGGATAACCATATACAACAAGGTTATGTTTCCATCATGGGGTTGAGATGACAGCAGATGGACCCTGAGAGCGAAATAAAAGAGGTCCATGCTGTCATCTCAACTCTGAGATGGAAACACATACCAAGTTGTGTGTGGTTGTCCATATTTTATTTTATATAGTATATGGTTTTGTACACATAAATCACAGAAGTGTTACCTCCCTAAATAAAAACAAATAAAAAAAGTGCCATTTCTTTGTTCTGTTTTATGATCGAAATTAAATTTATACACTTTTACAAGTTAACGGTACATATCTGGGCACTGGTTGGTTAGTTATTAGCTCGGTGCTGGCTGAATGACAAATTTAAAATGTTATGACTTTTGAACTGTGCTTAACAACTACTCAAAATGTGCACAACAGCATCTTGGAATGCACACAATAATTTAGAATGTGCACAACAAGGCCAACCATATACTATAATGTGATTTTCTTTATATTTGAATCATGTTTTCGCTGTGTATATGAGTGTTTCTTTGTATAATCTTCTTTCTGAATAAACACCCCTAATCTTGTGAGAATTGTTGTATAACTTGCTTTTTGTGAGGTGTTGATGTGTTTGAATTGTATGTAAGCTCATTTGATTTATTTTTGTTATGCAATGGGAGAAATGGGGGTTGGGAACCAGATGATCAGATGGATAGGCAATTGGCTCCAGGACCGGACCTAGAGGGTCATAGTTGGTGGGATAGTCTCATCCCCAAAGAGGGTCATTAGTGGGGTCCCACAGGGATCAGTCCTTGGGCCCCTCCTGTTCAACGCCTACATCTCTGACATAAGGACAGGAATCAGGAGTGAGATGAGTCTCTTTGCAGATGACTCAAAACTGGGGGCGGTGGTGGATGGGGAGGAAGGGAGGGTGGCCCTACAGGGGGACCTGAAGGCTCTGGAAGGATGGTCTAGAAAGTGGAAGCTGAGGTTCAATGCAGGGAAATGCAAGGTACTCCACCTGGGGGCCAGAAACCCGGGCCAAGTGTACACCCTGGGGGGGAAATGCTACAAGTCTCGATGGCTGAGAGGGACCTGGGGTGGTGGTGGATGTCAAAATGAACAACTCGGAGACTTGTAGGGGGCAGCAGCCAAGGCCAACAGGATGCTGGGATGCATCGCTAGGGGGATCACCTCCAGAAGGAGGGAAGTGATGCTCCCTCTGTATAACTTCTTGGTGAGGCCACACCTTGAGTACTGCGTGCAGTTTTGGAGGCCACACTTAAAGAGGGACATTAAACTCCTGGAGAGGGTCCAGAGGAGGGCAACCAAAATGATTTGGGGCTTGGGGGACAGGACCTATGAGGAGAGGCTCGAAGAGCTAAATATGTACACATTGGAAGAGAGAAGGGACCGGGGGGACATGATAGAGGTCTTCAAGTACATGAAGAGGGTAAATAGGGGAGAAACAGTCAGGGTGCTTTGAAGGAAGGAGGAGGGGCCACTAGAGGGCATGGGTGGAAGCTGGAGGGGGGAAGATTCAGGGGAGAAAGGAGGAGGTGCTACTTCACTGAGAGGGTGGTGGAGCCATGGAATGCACTGCCTAGGGGGCTGGTGGAGGCAGAGATGGTGGAGGGGTTCAAGAGGGACTGGGACAGGTACAGGGGAAGGGTTCTGGAAACAAAATCCAATGCAGCAAGAATATCCAGAACTGGGAAGGGAGAAGCAAGAAAAGGCGAGGGGGCAGCAAGGTCAGCACCCAGGGTGGGGGCTGACCAATCGAGCAGACTCGAAAGACCATTAGGCCTATTCTGCTGGCATTTTAGTATGTTAGTAATAAAATTTACCAACTCTTGCAAAGCGTGTCTTGGGCTCTTTTACTTCCACCTGAATACTTACCAGGACAGCACCAGAGATGAGCAGAAAGGACCTCAGTTCAATATCTCAGTCAAAGGATGGCACTCCTCAACAGTACAGCATTCACCCTAGTACTGCACTTGGGTGCCAGTGTTTATGGAATGTGACCAAGTTCTGGTGTGGGACTAGAACCCATGATCTTCTGGTCCAGAAGGAAGATGTGTTACCAACTGAGCTATGCTGACACCTAGTGTCACTAGCTGCTACCGTACTACATGTTGTCTTTATGGAAACAAGCCAGCACTACAAAGGGAACGTTGGGATTGCATTCACCGCCGGTGGTGGTAGTGTAGATTCAGGAAACAAACTGGCTCCCCACTGCACTGGCACTATAATCTACCATGCATAAGGGCTTGATTTAGCTGCTGGACAGAGAAGTCTTCCCAATGACTAAGCTACAATTCAAATGAGTCAGCCAGATGTCACCGGGTGCAAATGGGGTTTGTGGATATGAACACACTGGTTTGTGCCAGCTGTGGCAGTATGGGCATGGTATAGTGCCAGTTGCATAGTAGTACTAAGCCATGCTCTGAGCATGAGGAAAGTGGTGTTCTTGTCGCAGTGCTCCCCCCACCTGACCACCCTTCACCTTAAGACACATTTTGGGCTGCCACACATCTGAACTTTTCTGGGTACTGTTTTCCATCCTGGGGGGTACAGTCACCCCCCCCCCGGGCTGGCTTTATGCACAGGCAAACCATGCAGCCGACAAAGGATGACAGCTGTGAAGGGATACCAGATCTTGTTGTTTCGGCTCTCAGGACTGACCTGGGCATGGAGGGGGTGCTGATACGAAGTTTGCCTGGGGAATTTTAGGACCTTGGACCATCCCTTGCTCCCCAAATCACTCTTCATCTGCAAAAGTATCTCCAGTGTCCAGTGGAACCCCATCCCTAGCTCCACTCCCCCCAGCATTCCCTCATCCTTCGGTCCCACACTCCTCACTGGCTTTTGTGTGGTTATGTGGTTAGCTGTTTATAGAGTTCTGACACCAGTACCTTCTGCATGTAGTAGTTGTATAGGCAGGGGTGTAACAAAACTTTGTAACCACCATTGCAAGGGTCATTATGCTTTGTTTATTTGCATGGAGACCACCTCCCCTTCCCCCAGTGGTATCAATATGTTCAGTGTTCGCTCATTAAGGGGCTGTAACACCATCTGTGGATGGCACAACATTTACAAATTAAGAGGCTGTCACTCATGGTCACTGTAGCTGCATAGCAACACCCCCCCCCACCCGATACTGCAGATAGGCCCCATGGAGTTATTAAATGTGTAACAGGAGATGGTACTGAGCTCCTTTACTCTACTTCCTACCCAATGTAACCCTCAGTTAGATTCCCCCTGCCCCACATTCAAAAAACATGTTTACTGTACCTACAGGCAGTTGACAATGCTCACAATCAATGACTATTTTGTCTTTTCTATCTGCAACCTCAGGGTTCATGTGGGTTCCCAGAATAGGTACAGTATTTAGATTGCTTTGGCACCCACAGTAAGGGTTAATGTCTAGGCTTTCCCTGGCTCCCTGTCAATCAAAAGCACTGGCGCCAAGGTGGAAAGAGCTATCTGTGGCAGTGCATGTGATGAGCTGCAGTGCTTTGAGAGAAATCTGTCTGAAGATAGCCCCAGTGAAAGAGGCACTGCCTGAATCTCTCTCTCTGCCCATGAGCTCAATTTTCTTTTTGAGGAAGAAGAACCTTTTGCCTGTCAGTGTAGTGACAGGGGCCATTTCTCCTCAGGTCCCTATTGGGAGGGGTGTAGGAAGTGACATCCCCACAGATAGTTCTGTAGATACTTGCAAGTACCCACTACAATCCAAACACCGAAATGAATTGTTGAAAGATCTGTGCCAGTGGGCACTGAAGACATCAAGTTGCATCTATTACAATAAGCTTTCACAGCTGAAATGTACTGTAAATGCTGGAAATTACAGATATTCTTCTGAAGGTGAGCTGAGAGAGACACCCAGAAACCTCTCGGTTCCTGGCTCAGGGACTGATGGTGCTTCTCTGCTCCTGGCTCAGGGACTGAAGGTGCCTCTCTGCTTCTGGCTCAGGGACTGATGGTCACAGGGGTCAACTTTAACTTTTTTTGCACTAACCAGCCGGGCTAATGAACCAGAGGTTACACTAGCCCACAGAAGTTTGCAGTATCCCACAGTCAGTATGGTTAACAGTGATTTGTTAAACGATAGGCAAATAAAATTGTATTTGTCCTGTCAACAGTCTGGACACCTACCAACTGATTTTGCACTGTGTCTTTAACTGCAAACAACACATACACTATCTCAGCTTCTGTGACTGAAGTGTCAGTGGTTCTGTCACTGACGACTGAAGTGAACTTTGTTCCCATTATTTTTTTCTCGTAGCGCCATGTGTTCAAACTCAGCTACATAGTGGATAAAGTTGCAGAACTGATATCTAGCCCTTTCATACCATCAAGGCTGCACATTCACACAAAGTCTGTGAAAGGACGTCCTTTCTTAGCAATTGTGTGGCATGTGCGAAAGAGTTTATCCAGATGGTTAAGCATTGCTTCATTCATGTTCTTCAGCATTCCCTTTGCATTACTTGTCTCTGGAGTAGCAGTGCTGGCATCCACCTTTTCCTTTGCCCTAGCATGAGCTTCACTGATATTACGGGACAAGACCAAGTCAAGCCAGCAGTTATCTGTACTGAAATGAAAATTAATTTTATTGCCTACCTTACCCAACTGTATCTTATGTTTAACAGACAAATAGTAGAACATTAGATCTTTTGCATTATCATACCCCAACCAGTTATATTTTTCTAGTCAGCATTGCTGGAACCGATGGCTTCACTTTGTCTTTTTGTACTCATGATCTTTTATTTGTTTGTCTTTGTCAGCATGCTTTCTATTAAGGTCAGCTGGGTTACTGACTTCTTTAATATATTTTTACATTTTCAGATTTGTAGTTAATAAAGTTGTGTCGTGAAAAGTGTGTGTGTCTTGTTCTTCCCTTTTGCTACCCTGGCCACAGATCCCAGAAATGTGTGAGTGTCCCAGTTCTATTAAAAAATTAACATAAAAAAAGGTAAGGATAAATTCAACAGCATCAACCCATACTGTTATTTATTTATTTTTATTCTTTGGCAACCAGATAACTGCCATTGGGCACAAGACCCATTTATAGGGGTGGTCCAGGAACACAGGGAGGCTAAGTGACTTGCTTTGGGTCACACAGTATGCAGGCGGAGGCTGTGGGAATTTAAACCCAGATCTGCTGGATGTAGAAAGCCTATTCACAACCTGTTATCTCTCTGTTAAACACTCTCCAGTTTTCCTTTCCATGACAGCCATGTACTACCATACCACACCATATGCTTTGACCACCTTTTTGACAACTGAACTAGCAGTACTTGTGGTATCCTTAATACTACATTGTGTTCCCTTTACCTCATCAGCTACTGCGGTTCCTTTTTAAATGTCTAAGACATCACATTCCACAATTTCAGACACACCATTCCATGCTATTTATCCCAATGGCCTGTAAAGGTGCAGCTAATATCATGGAATGTTCAGGTTGGTAGTATAAAAAATGACAGCAGCAACTGCTGAGGACTTGGGGGGAAATAATCAGTACAGTGACAAAAGCAATAAAAATGTGAAAACTAATTTGAAAAAGTGGGTCTAAAACATATGAGAATATAGGAAAAACAAAAAGGAACCCATTACAGCATATAAAGGTGTACTAACTGTTTCCCATCATGGCAGTAAATGACCATACTTAAAATTCAGAGTTGAAAAGATTAGGTTGATTTACTGCTAATGGCCTCAATGGCCATACTTTACACCTCCTAGACAGACTGGTTTCACAAACAAAGGCCTGTGACTAATGACATCAGAACTTTTTTGTAACCTGGACATACACGCAACAGTGAATGATTTGATACAATCAGTTTTAATACTATCTGAGCACTCAAAATGGCCCCAAAACTGGACTACATTTAATCAGAACCGGATGACCAGAAAAAGACCCTGAAAACCAGATTATCCAGTCTACAACTGGACAGGTGGCAACCCTAGAACTGTGCCACTCCTGGATACAGTCACAAATCTGCCTGCCATGAGTACTGAGCTAAACAAGGAAAGGAAAAGGAGAAAGGATCGTTACCAGCAAAACATAAAAGCAGTAGTCAGTATAAAATGGAACAGTTTGTAAATGCACTTCACACAGACATCTATTTATTTTCATTTCACTAATGCTAAGGCAGCACATAGTTAAACCCCCATGAAAAGGACATGGCTTTAAATTACATGACAGTTACATTTATGTATTTATTTTATCTATTTGATACCTGGGTTGAGAATGGAACTGCAGCTTTCCACAGGAGGAATTGCACTAGCCCAGCCGGGCAAGTAACAGAGATTCTGCACTAGCCTGTTGCAATCTGCACTAGTACCTGGGCTAGTAAATGAATGTTAAGGATGACCCCTCTGCTCCTGGCTTAGGAACCGATGGAGGATGCAGGCCCAAAGGAAGTAACATGCCAGTTATTTCTAGATTAGTGGAGTATGGGCTGGTGGATGGATGGCCACCTCTACATCACCCCCCTAATTGTGGGTGAGGCTCCAGTGCAGCATCCTTTCGGAGTGCAAGTAGTCTCCTTTTTCTGTGACCACGCTCACTGCTTACAGTAATTAGAACTGAGAGCAATACATTAATTTATCCGGTTACACAAAGAGGTACCATCTAGTGTGCCTAAATTTCCAATTTGAACTTGCCCCACATTGGAGAAGGGTAAGGGTCTGGGAAAAATCCACCTGTATGCTCACATTAATTGTGCCCCTGTGATCTTTTCTTTGTGGGGGATGGTACAAGGTGGTGGTCTGGAACCTGCCTACACTGCATTCCCCCAGTGAGAACAAGATACCTGTAATCCTGGGTTTTAACATCTAAGGCAACAGTAGCATGACTGTATAGGAATTATGTACTAGCATGAAGAATACCACTGCAGTTCCTGATGGGACTACCATCAAGTAAATGTGGTGCAGATATGGAGGCCAGCTACGGACCCTACCCATGCTTGTGGACAGTCTTGTGTGTCTCATGGGTGTTTTTCGTGAGCACCCCCATCCTTTGTGCCTTGTGCTCTGTAGGCCGGGACCTGCATCACCAGACATGGGCCTATATTCATTCATGAACAATAAATCCAGTGGTAGCATAACTTTACTTTGCCTTTACTAACCCAATTCAGCAATCTCCCATGTTGTTCAATAGCACTTGGCTGAATCGAGGTAGGAACAGTTAAATAAAGTGTTGCTAATGCTGGAGGTAATGTTCGTGAATATAGGTCATGGAGTAAATGCAAATATTCATGGGGAGCAGCCTTCCTTAGAGCCATAGCCATCTGCAAACCCCTAGTGGAGGAGGGGAGTTACAAATTTGTTTTTATTTTGTAAGAAAAGGGTTCACATGTTGGTAAAAAAAAAAATAACGTTTTACTTTTATAAATGGCATTTCTTGTTTTCTTTTGGAATATCAGCACCCCAAAAACCCTTCTGATCTATGTCTGCTAATAACAGGAGCTGTTCAATGATACTTCAGTCAAAAAATCCATTACTGTAAACATGGAAGTTCATTTAAAAAGACATAGTCAGCTTTTTTGCATCATATTATTTCCAGTTGAAAACTCACATTTTATGATTGAGTACCTTCTCTAAAATTCATTGATGTTGCTGGCTGTTTCACCTGCTTCCTTTCTTAGTAGAACCGAAATGTATGCTAATGGTGTAATTGTACCCAGCCTTGCTTCGTTTAGGATCATGGATCTACTCTTATTGCATGCTTCCTGAACATTAGGAACCCCCAAGCAGTGCAGACACTCATGGTGCAATAGTCTTCACTCCTTCAACTGCATCATGTGTGGTTAGACTATGCTAGGGTGTTCCCAAGTTCAGGAAAGATGCAGTGGGAGTTGATTAAGGACTGTAAACAAACACATTTTTGCGTGGTAACACTAGTAAGTTGGCAGTCTGTTTTTTCACATTTCAAAGGAAAAAGAGGAATCTGAATCAAACTACCAGCCACAAAGCAATCTCAACAGAATGTGACCAATCACAACATGTGGTTTTTAAATCATTTCATTTTTAATTTTTATACTGGACAGGCATGTGAGCAAAACTGCCCATTTTCACAAGCGTCCAGTGACAACATAACAGAGAGTACTAAGCGGGGCAGGAGTTATACAGACAACTGAGAATAACAGGTCAAGGGTTTTACAGGTAGACAGTAGAGATGCAGTGAAGTTTTAATTTGTGGGATAATATGCCGCAAAGTCAGCAAACTTGCACTGCGAAGCACTTCGCATAATTTTTGAAAATTACCTGAAATCCACCATATGTGACTTTGCCTTCCTTTTGTGGTTTTTAAGTCAAATTGCACTTAAAAAACTCAAAGCAAGTAGAGGTGACAAATGGGAAATCCTCAGACAACCCGATCTGTCCTGGTGTCTAGTGGACCCCAACACAGTAACAACATACCTCCTGTCCCCCACACACACACCGATTGCCAGCCAGTTGGCCACATGTAAAATATTGATATTTTTCGAAATTCACCATTCCTGGTGTCTAGTGGACCCCTGACAGACACAGTTACAACACTCACCCTCTTGCCCCACCCCCACCCCCACCAATCACTGGCCAATCAGTCACAGCCCACATGTAAAATATATATATATTTTAAACTAATTTCCCATTTCCTGGTGTCTAGTGGATCCCCACCCACCCCACCCCATCCAGACCAGTGCCACACCAGCCTGACTGAGCTCTAATGAATGAGCATGTGCTTGTACAAGCATGTGCTCATTCATTGATAGCTTGCAGTCCTTTGGCAGGTTTACAGAGGGCTAGAGAATGGAACGGGCTACTCCGGTCACCAGCGGGGGTGGGATGGGAGGCATTGTGGACCCTGGAGGGGTCCACAACACTGTTGCCCCCCCATCTTGCCCCCCTGCCGGGGACTGGAGCAACCCTTTCCCATTCTCTAGCCCGCTGAAAAGCTGCCCAAAAGACTGCAAACTGTCAGTGAATGAGTGCATGCTTGTACAAGCATGCACTCATTCTTTAGAGCTTAGACGGGCTGCTGGCTATGGAGGTGAGTGGAGGGCTGTGCCGGTGGCCCACTTGGGGTGGGAGCAGGGTGGCATGGCAGTAATCTGGATGGGGTGAGGTAGGTGGAGGGGTCCACTAGGCACTAGGGGATAGGGGATTCAATAAAAAATATATACTGTGCATATTTTTACGTGTGGGCTGTTGCCGACTGGCCAGCAATCGGTGGGGGTGTTTGGGGGCAGGATAGTGATTGTTGTAACTGTTTCTGGTGAGTGGGGGTCCACTAGACTCCAAGGAATGGGGAATTTAATTTAAAAAAATCAATATTTTTACATGTGGCCAACTGGCTAGCAATCGGTGGAGGTGTTTGGGGGCCGGAGGGTGATTGTTGTAACTGTGTCTGGCGGGGAAGGGGTCCACTAGACACCTTGTGGCCAAAGTTTGTGTGGGAAGTGTGGAATTTTGGGGGTGAAATTCTGCACTTCTCATTCGATCTGGCCTCAGTGAATTTGGTGAATTTTGCGTATTGTGCTTAGCGTATTGAGGACAATACGAGAAATAGTCCATGAAGCGAAGTTTGTCGACTTCACCCACCTCTAGTAGACAGTCATGAGTACAGTAACATTTTAAATGCAATCACAAACTGAACTGTCAAGGGTACAATAGCATTTATTAAGTGCAATCACGAACTGAACTGTCCAATAAGTGTTGTTTCAGGTTGAGTTTAAATAATCCAAGGGAGGGACATTGGACCAGAGAGTAGGGGAGGTTGTTGAAAAGTTTTGCACCCCTGAAGGAGAGGGAGTGCTGGCCTTAGGAAGTGCGGCAGAATGGGACTGTGAAGAGGTAACTCTAGTGGTTCGAGCTTTGGAGGGCCTCTTGAAAATTGAGACATGCTACTGGGTAGGTGGCCATGAAGGACTCTGTAGAAAACAAATCAGGATTTTGCTATTTAGTCTGTCTTCAAATGATAACCAGTTCACTGCCCTGTAAAGGTCACAGTGATGGATACTTCTGGGAAGGCCAGTGACAAACCTAATAATGTTATGATAGGTTGCCCTTAGCATATTGAGATTTCTCTGGGAGGGAGAGGGGGAATATACCAAAGTCCCATAGTCAATTAGCAGCAGCAAAAGCTGTTGGCTACCAGTGCCCTTGTTTGAGGTATTAGGAATTGATTCATGCGAAAAAGCATCCCGAACCATTTGTGTACCTTTTTGATGAGATGACTAATGTGGTATTCATAGGATAGGTGGGGATCAAGATAAACATCAAGGTATTTAAACTGTGTGACACTTTCGATAGGGTTACCATGGTTATCTGTTGCAGTGAAGTCAAAATCAGAAGTCTTTTTGACACCTGAGAATAATATGGGCTTTGTTTGGCACTCGGGACCAGTCCATGGCAGGAGAACCAGGAGTGCAGTTTGCTGAAATTATGCTGGAGATTTTTTAGGAGAGCTGAGGGACTCTTGTCTTTACAGAGAAGTGCTGCATTGTCAGTGTAGAGGGTTAGCTCAGTGTGGCTGCATATGTCTGGAAGAGAATTAATGGCAAGTGAGAAAAGCAAGGGGCCTAAGATGGAACCCTGGGGGATGCCATATTTACTGGGAGATGAATCTGAGTACAGTTCCCCAGTCACTGTTTTGTGAGATCGTCCAGTTAGATAGTTCCTGAGCCACTTCAGTAGCTCCTCAGAGAAGTTTAGGTGGGAGAGTGTGGTACGGAGTCCCTGGTGGTCTACTAAATTGAAGGCCTTGGTGAGGTCTATGAACACTGAGCCGGTGTAAAAACCTTCATTGTTGGCCTTGTTGATAAAGTTTGTGAGTTTCACCAGTGCTGTCTCTGTTTTGTGGCCAGCCTTAAAGCCATGCTGGGATTCTGTGAGTAAGTTATAGCTTTCCAGAAATTCATTAGTTTGATCAAGAACAATTTTTTTTCCATAATTTTGGAAAGAGAAGCGAGTAGAGAGATAGGCCTAAAGTTGCTGACATAATTTTTGGATCCGGATTTATGGAGGGGTTTTATGGTGGCACTGTTCCATTTGCTGGGGAAAACACCTGTATGAAATGAGTGGTTAAGAATATTGGTTAGGGAAAGGGCTATGTGTTTACCTACCAGCTTAAGGATTTGGTAGTCAATGGCATCAGAGCCAAGACTGGGCCTGGGTTCATTATTTTGAATGTAGTCGATCACCTGTGAGGGTGAGAGAGAGCAAAAATAAAATCTGGGGCACATTGCACTTTAAGGCTTAAGGTGGTTGACAGTGTCCCTTTGACAGCTCTTGACATAAGAACATACAGACGAACATATGAAGAAGCCAGCAGGAGAAGGCCATTTGGTCTATCAAGGTTGCTCGTATTGCAGGGTCCACAGCTTGAGCAAATGTCCCTGCCCTCCCTCCCCACTCCTCCCATCCTCCCTACCCATGACGAAGTAAACTCTTGTTTAGAAGAGGTGGAGGTGACTAAACACCAATACAACAGTTGCTTACCCTGTAAAATACATATGGTGTTCTCTGCAGACTGTTAGTGGTGTTTTATAAAGAGGTGTTTAGAGTGAACGGTTAGTAAAATATAAAACTCACTGGCATGTGCTGCCATGTAAACAGAGGGCTGTTTCTACTGCATTTTAGGAGTGAGGAGTGGGGGATGTTCTTTATTTTATGGTCATACAACGCAAGAAAATGAAACTTATGAACCTGAGTTCCTAACCAATGGCACTAAAACACACCAAAAATACTCAGGAATTTTGCAGCTGTTCAGTTTCATTTACATATTTCTTCTGTTAAAGGAATATGCTTTTACAGGGTAGAGTCAATTATTTCTTCCAACAGAAAAACAAATTTCAAGAAAAACAAGCATTTGTCAATGCCAAATGTTGATTGCGTTGGTCCATTAAGCTCGCTCACTGGCCCTCTGACACTCGCTCATTCTATTTCTCCCGGTGCTGCAGGCTGCTGTTTTGTACTGGGCTCCTGCCTGCATTGGCACCCTTTTCTGTCCACAAAGAAATCCGCAGCTGGCCTGACAGAGCTCCATTGAGGTATGTCACTCCCCCATCTCTGACTCACTCATTCTGTTTCTCCTGGCGCTGCAGGCTGGCCTTTTGTACTGGGCTCCTGCCTCTGTTGGTGGTTTTTTCTGCCCCCAAAGAAATCTGCATTAGTCCCGACACAGGTCCATTGAGCTTACTCACTCCCTCTCTGTCACTCACTTGTTCCGTTTCTGCCAGCGCTGCAGGCTGCCCTTTTGTGCTAGGCTCTGGGTTCCTTGCTGCCTTTTTCTTCCCACAAAGAAATCCACAGCAGTCCCAACAGAGCTTCGTTGAGCTCACTCGCTCCCCCTCCCTCACTCGCTCATTCTGTCTCTCCCGCTGGTGCAGGCTGTCCTTTTGTACTGGGCTCCTGCCTATGTTGGCGGCTTATTCTGCCCACAAAGAAATCTCCAGCAGTCCTGACACAGCTCCATTGAGCTCGTTCACTCCCCCTCTCTCACTCGCTCGTTCCATTTCTGCCGGCACTGCTGGCTGGCCTTTTGTACTGGGCTCCTGCCTGCGTTGCCGCCTTTTTTCTGCCCACAAAAAAATCCGCAGCAGTTACGATAGAGCTCCATTGAGGTGGCTCACTCCCCCTGTCTCAATCGCTCATTCTATTTCTCCTGGTGCTGCAGGCTGCCGTTTTGTAGTTGGCTCCTGCCTCTGTTGGTGCCTTTTTCTGCCCACAAAGAAATCTGCAATAGTCCCGACAGAGCTCCATTGGGCTCGTTCGCTCCCCCTCTCTCACTCACTCATTCTGTTTCTGCTGGCGCTGCAGGCTGCCCTTTTGAACTGGGCTCCTGTCTGCATTGCTGCCTTCTTCTGCCCACTAAGATATCTGCAGCAGTCACGATAGAGCTCTGTTGAACTCGCTCACTCTCCCTCTCTCACTCACTCATTCTGTTTGTCCTGCTGTTGCAGGCTTCCCTTTTGTACTGGGCCCCTGCGTGCATTGCTGCCTTTTTCTGCCCACAAAGAAATCTGCAGCAGTCCCAACAGAGCTCTGATGACTTCACTCACTCGCCCTCCCTCACTTGCTCGTTCTGTGTGTCCCGCCACTGCAGGTTGCCCTTTTGTACTGGGTTCCTGCCTGCATTGGCACCTTTTTCTGCCCACAAAGAGATTTGCAGCAGTCCTGACACAGCTCTGTTGAGGTCGCTCACTCCCCCTCTGTCACTCGCTCATTCTGTTTGTCTCGCTGTTGCAGGCTGCCCTTTTGTACTGGGCCCCTGTGTGCTTTGCTGCCTTTTTCTGCCCACAAAGAAATCTGCAGCAGTCATGATAGACCTCCGTTGAGCTCGCTCACTCCCACTCTCTCACTTGCTCGTTCTGTTTGTCCCGCTGTTGCAGGCTGCCCTTTTGTACTGGGTCCCTGCGTGCTTTGCTGCCTTTTTCTGCCCATAAAGAAATCTGCAGCAGTCCCAATAGAGCTCCATTGAGCTCACTCACTCCCCCCCACTCACTCATTCTGTGTATCCCACTACTGCAGGCTGCTCTTTTGTACTGCGCTTCTGGCTGCGTTGGCACCTTTTTTTGCCCACAAAGAAATCTGCAGCTGTCCCGACAGAGCTCCATTGAGGTTGCTCACTCCACCTGTCTCACTTGCTCATTCTGTTCCTCCTGGCACTGCAGGCTGCAATTTTGTAGTTGGCTCCTGCCTCTGTTGGTGCCTTTTTCTGCCCACAAAGAAATCTGCAGCAGTCCCGACAGAGCTCCGTTGAGCTCACTTACTCCCCCCCCCACTCGCTCATTCTGTTTTTGCCGGCACTGCAGGCTGCCCTTTTGTACTTGGCTTCTGCCTGCATTGCCGCCTTCTTCTGCCCACAAAGAAATCTGCAGCAGTCACAATAGAGCTCCATTGAGCTTGCTCACTCACTCCCCTTCTCTCACTCATTCATTCTGTTTCTCCTGCCGCTGCAGGCTGCCCTTTTTTACTGGGTCCCTGCATGCATTGCTGCCTTTTTCTGCCGACAAAGAAATCCGCAGCAGTCCCAACAGAGCTCCAGTGAGTTTACTCACTTCCCTTCCCTCACTCGCTCATTCTGTGTGTTCCACTGCTGCAGGCTGGCTTTTTATACTGGGCTCCTGCTTGCATTGTTGCCTTTTCCTGCCCACAAAGAAATACACAGCAGTCATGATAGACCTCCATTGAGTTCGCTCACTCCTCCCCCCCACTCGCTCATTCTGTTTCTGGCAGCGCTGCAGGCTGGCCTTTTGTACTGGGCTCCTGCCTGCGTTGCCGCCTTTTGCTGCCCACAAAGAAATCCACAGCAGTCACGATAGAGCTCCGTTGAGGTTGCTGACTCCTTCTTTCTTACTCACTCATTCTGTTTCTCCTGGTACTGCAGGTTGCCCTTTTGTAGTGAGCTCCTGCCTTTGTTGGCGCCTTTTTCTGCCCACAGAGAAATCTGCAGCAGTCCTGACAGAGCTTCGTTGAGCTCGCTCATTCCCCGCTCTCACTCATTCATCCCGTTTCTGCCACCACTCCAGGCTGCCCTTTTGTACTGGGCTCTTGCCTGCGTTGCCGCCTTCTTTTGCCCACTAAGAAATCTGCAGTAGTCGCGATAGAGCTCCATTGAGTTCACTCACTCCCCCTCTCTTACTCGCTCATTCTGTTTCTCCTACTGCTGCAGGCTGCCCTTTTGTACTGGGCTCCTGCCTGCATTGGCACCTTTTTCTGCCCACAAAGAAATCTGCAGCTGTCCTGACAGAGCTCTGTTGAGGTCGCTCACTCCACCTGTCTTACGCGCTCATTCTGTTTCTCCTGGCAGTGTAGGCTGCCCTTTTGTACTGGGTTCCTGCCTCTGCTGGCACCCTTTTCTGCCCACAATGAAATCTGCAGCACTCCCAACAGAGTTCTGTTGACCTCACTCACTCCACCCTCTTACTCGTTCCATTTCTGACGGTGCTTTAGGCTGCCCTTTTGTACTGGACCCCTGCATGCACTGCTGCCTTTTTCTGCCCACAAAGAAATCCCCAGCAGTCCCAACAGAGCTCCATTGAGCTAACTCACTCCCCCTCCCTCACTCACTCGTTCTGTGTCACCCGGCACTGCAGGCTGCCCTTTTGAACTGGACTTCTGCCTGTGTTGGTGCCTTTTCCTGCCCACAAGGAAATCCACAGCAGTCACGACAGAGCTCAGTTGAGCTCGGTCACTCCCTCCCCCACTCGTTCGATCTTGATCTGTCCCAAACACTGATTTCTGACAGCGACTGCGGTATTCTGCACCGGAAGCATGAAAACACATTTTGGCTAGGATGTGATAAATGACAGCTGTACTGTTCACAAGGAGGTGTGGAAAAATGCCACTGTTGAAAATGTGGCATGGAAATATTACTAATTTGCAAAGTTACAAGGGCGCATGGAAACTGCACAACGCATTCTCATAACACAGTCATTTTATGGAGTTTCATCACAACATTTTCAACATAGGCATTTTAGCACCTCTGCTCATGAACAGTGTCGGTGTGATTTTCTTAATGTGTCCCGAGCACCGATTTCCCACGGCCATTGTGCACCAGAAAAGCGAAAACACATTTCAGCTAGGATCTAAAAAATGACAGCTGTACTTTTCATAAGAAGGTGGAGAACAATGGCAATGTTGAAAATCTGGAGTGAAAATATTATACATTTCCAAACTTACGAGCATGTGTGCAAACTGAGCAATGCACGCTCGTAACACAGTTATTATATGGAGTATCGGCACCAAGTTTTCAACATAGGCATTTTAGGACCTCTGCTCATGAACAGTATCACTGTAATTTTCATAATCTGTCCTGAACACTGATTTCTCACTATGACCGTGCTATTCTGCGCCGGAAGTGCGAAAACACATTTCTGCCAGCATGTGAAAAATGACAGCTGTACTGTTCACAAGGAGGTGTGGAAAATGCTAATGTTGAAAATCTGGCATGAAAATATTGCAGATTCAGCAGTTACGAGCATATGACATGCTAATGCACACTTCAGAAATAGTAATTTTTGATTTTTCCACCAAATTTGCAACATAGGCTTTTTGAGAGCCCACCTTATGAACACTGCACTATCGTTTCTTTAATCAGTCCCAAAAGGTGATTCCGCATAGTGACCACAAAATCACCTTTTGGGGCTGATTAATGCCATGACAGTGGCAGAATTCATGAGGAGGGGTCCCAAAAACCTCATGTAGAAAACCTGGTGCCAAAAGTCAAAAAAATGACTGAGATATGCATCAAAGTTGAAAAACCCTATTTATTCCATTATACAGCTTACCGGCATTTCCTCAGTTCGGGGTCGGTTTTGAAAAGTGCAGGTGTGTTCCCAGTCCACCGAAGATCATCGCGTCGGACTCTGGAGGTAAGTATGGGTGAGGGGTGGGGAGGCAGGGTGAGCAATGGGTAGGCGTGGGTGGGGAGGGGCAAGGAGACGGTGAGGACTGTTTCCTTTTTCACATGTGAAAAAAATAAAAACATTGTGGGACCATTTTTTATTCAGGGGATGTGGCACACTGGGGTGGGCTCCCAGTGTGCCAATGGACTCTTTTTTTTTGGGGGGTGGGCAACTGTAACCAATGGGGATTGGGCATCCCCATTGGCACACAACAAAAGGGGGGCCACATCATTCTGATGGGGATTGGGCACCCCCATCAGCACACAACAAAAGCAGGGGGGTGACATTATGCCGATGGGGACTGGGCACCCCCATCTGCACATACTGGTAAGAGGGGGTCTCATCAGCCGGGATTGGGTACCCCCTTGGCACACAAGACCTTATGGAGATATGCCGATGGGGACTGGGCACCCCATCAGCAAAAAAACCAGGGAAGGGGACATGATGCTGAGGGAGATTGGGCATCCCCTCGGCAAACAGACAGGGAATACAAGGGAGCCCTCCAATGAGGGGTCGCTCCCTCATTGCAGTGGATGAAGCTGCAATGACGAGGCAGCCCCGATTGCAGCGGCTAAAACTTGTCAAGGTTGTGCCATGTTGGCTGAACTAGTGTCAGTGGCAGCGTGCCACACCACTGGGGAAAGCAGACCAGGCCTTTAAAGGCTGTGGGAGCACTGGCCACAACAGTGTCGTGCCTCCACAACCTACTTCTGGCAACCTGCCGCAATTTGTTTCTTGTGCATGCGTGCAATCAACATAAAAAAGTGAGCATATGATGTGCACATCCCCTTTAACCAGGGGACATGAATGGGGTCTTTTTGGTAGTGTCAGTATCCCTTGAAAAAAGGGTGAAGTGCAGGTACAAAACATTGGACTGCTTTTGCTGTCATGTTCAGGAGGTGGGGTAACACAAGGGATTTCCTGAGCATTAGAGGCCAAATTCTGCAAAAATAAAGTTACGAGTGAATGTTGGAACAATACAACTTTTCTTCATGATTTAGTTGTTTTTTTCACATTTTGACCCCAAATTTTCAAGTCTTTTTGTGACTGCTCCTTCAGAACATGACGGGTGCCATTTATAAAACAGCTGCCAAAACGTCATTTCATGTCCCAAGTGTGACAACACATTTTGGCTAGGATTTGAAAAATGACAGCTGTCACTTTCATGAGGTGGTGTGAAAAAAAATGGCAATGTTGAAAATCTGGGGTCAAAATATTAAAAATTACCATAGTTACGAGCATACATTGAAAATGTACAATGTACCCTCATAACTTTGTTGTTTTTTAATATTTTTATCCTAAACTTTTAACATAGCCTACCGCTGCTACTACACACATACACACACATTTTTAAAATTACCTTCATGACCCCAACCAACAAAACACAGAATCATAGAAATCAGGTGGCAGAAAAGGACCCTCTGGCCCATTGAGTCTGCCCCAACCCCCCTTACTCATTACCTAAGTCACAGGTCCTCCCCTTCCCCCCACTTGCCAATCCCTTATGTCTGTCCCATGCCCTCTTGATTTCCTCCACCATTTCTGCCCTCACCACTTCCTCAGGTAGTTTATTCCAGGCCTCCACCACCTTCTCTGTAGAGTAACGCCCCGTCACATTGCCCCTAAATCTTCCTCCATCCAATCCTAGACTATGCTCTCTAGTTTTAACCCCCACCTTCCTCTTAAATAAGCTCCCTCCCTTACCTTATTTATCCTGTTCACATATTTAAATGCCTCTATCATGTCCCCCCTCTCTCTCTTCTTGTCTCCAATGGGTACAGATCCAATTCCCTCCACCTCTCCTCATATGACTTCCCCTGCATACCTTGCACCATCTTGGTTGCCCTTCTCTGCACCCTCTCAATCCCATCTATGTCCTTGCATAGGTGTGAACTCCAGAAGTGGATCTCATACTCCAGGTGTGGCTTCACCATGGCTTTATAAAGAGATATAGATACATATAGAGCAGGATTTTCAAACGGGATGATGCAGGTGCAATCCTACATTTGGGTTGCTCCTGTGTCTTATGAAAACCACTAAAATGCTTGATACCACAGCTATTTTCAAATGTTTTGGCAGACTTGTGACTTCTTTTGTGAGTGTTGCAGCTTGTATCAAAAAAAGTGATACATGTCTAATTTTGTAGAAGAAAGCTGGACCATAAGTAATGCAAATTGTGGCAATTGCAACCGAAAGTTAGACCACCAGTAAAAATCCAGTGCAATTTGCGAGAATGCAGCAAACTAAATTTAATGACTGAAATAAAAAAATGCTTTAATTTATTATTTTATTTAAAGTAAAATGTATGCATTCAATAATGTCAGTATGACACTTTAGGGTTCATAGCTGTGGATAACAACACTTCTCGGTTGGTTGAAGGCAGGTAACTATACCTTGTGCTTCACAATGAAACATAGAAACATAGACTTTGACGGCAGATAAGGACCGCTTGGCCCGTCTTGTCTGCCCATTTCTCTACCTACAGGATAGGCCGCAGATCCTAGTTAACCAACAGCCTATTTCTTCCTACCCCCCCCACAAGAATTGCCTTATGTCTGTCCCATGCATTCTTAAATTCTCCCACAGTTTTAGACCCCACAACCTCCTCAGGAAGGCTGTTCCATGCATCCACTACTCTCTCTGTGAAAAAATACTTCCTCACATTGCCCCTGAACCGCCCCTCTCTATCTTTAAATTGTGTCCCCTTGTTCTTACACATCTCTTTTTCTGAAAGATGCTACCCTCTTGGACTTTGCTGATTCCACTGAGGTACTTAAAAGTTTCTATCATGTCCCCCCTCTCCCTTCTTTCCTCAAAGGTATACATATTAAGCTCCTTTAGTCTCTCCTCATACGGCTTCTCTTGCAGACTCTACACCATTTTAGTTGCCCTCTTCTGGACTGCCTCTATCCTGTCTATGTCCTTGCGGAGATGGGGTTCTCCAGAACTGGACGCAGTATTTCAGATGGGGTCTCACCAACTGTCTGTACAGAGGGATAACAACTTCCTGTTTTCTGCTGGTGGTGCCTCTCCCTATGCATCCCAGTATACCCCCAGCCCTCCCTACTGCCTTCTCACATTGCTTGCTAACCTTAAGGTCATCTGATATGATTACCCCCAGATCCCTTTCCTTTTTTGTTGTTGTTACTACCTCCCCCACTGTGTATTCTTCCCCTGGGTTCTTGTTTCCCAGGTGCATTATTTTGCACTTCTTTGCATTGAATCCAAGCTGCCATACTTCTGACCATTCCTCCAACCTTGCCAAGTCCCTTCTCATCCTTTCCACGCCTCCTTGTGTATCAACCCTGTTGCAGACCTTTGTGTCATCTGCAAAGAGGCATACTTTTCCTTCCAGTCCCTCTGCAATGTCACTTATAAAGACATTAAAAAGGACTGGACCCAGTACTGAACCCTGCGGTAATTCACTAGTAACCCCTCTTCTTCAGAGTGGACTCCATTTACAATTAACTTCTGTGTCCTGTTGTCCAGCCAATGTTTTACCCAGGCTACCACCCTGGGACCCACTCCCAGGCTGGTTATTTTGACTATTAATCTTTTTTGTGGGACTGTGTCAAATGCCTTGCTAAAGTCTAGGTAGGCCATGTCCACAGCCCCTTCCTGGTCTAACAACACAACAAAGGATGCTGCAGAGATGCAGAGAATTTTAACTTTACAAGCATAGCTGGTGTGAGGTCAGGAACTTCGCGTTTTGTGATGCTTCGTGCAGTTCCAACTTTGCCATCAGCTTTGCATGGTGAAGTTTAAGACCTATTTCTTTTAACAAATCCCACCCAGCTGGCCCGGTAGTGCTGAGGGCTGAGGCACTGGATGTCTTGCCTTGTGCCGCGGCGGCGACCCATGTTTGGGAATGAGCATGGGTCATCAAAGGTTGGAAAGGGAGGAGAAGGATTGAGCGTCTGACGGACCGGTCTCCTTCTCTGGGGGGGGGGGGTTCCTCTACTGTCTGCACCTGTTCACCCCCTGGTGGAGGCTGGGGGACAGAGCACCATGCAGTTGCTTGGGGAGGAGCTGGGAGCAGACGCCTGGAGGAAGCACTTGCGGACTCGTGCGCGCTCCCCTCTGCCTGGCATCATTGCATGCCCCCAGCTTCAGGGGAAAGTGAACAAGGAAAATGGCATCCTCATTGAGTGGCTTGATGGTCATTCAGAAGATCTCTGGCTCCGGGGGGTGGCGGCGCCTGATCTGGATCTATTTGGGTTGATGAGCTGGGGGATCCCCACCAGTCTGCAGTGGAGGGTAAGCTGCAGGGGACAAGGTGGACCCCATCGAGGAGTGCAGGAGTGCAGACAGTGCCTGGAATCCCGGTGGGTTGCAAGGAAGATGGCAGCAGACAGGTATGGCCAAGAAGGAAAAAAAGTACAGCAAAAAAACCAAATCCCACCCACACAATTTACTAGTACTTACTCACTTTCCACCACTTAGAGTCTTATAATCTTATTTCCCCCAACCACACCACCCTCTACTGTTCAGACTCCCTCCTAGTGAAGTTCGTCACCTGAAATCATCTGTTCACACTCAGTGTTAAATAATGTGCAACCCTTCTCTCTACCTGCATAAAAAAAAACTCCTCCTTCCCCCCGCCCAACCTGGCTCCTATTATTAAGTTGATTTCCCCCACCCAACCCCTTCTGGCCTCCATCACTCTTTTCAACCTCTCCACCTCTAAAAAAATAACATATTTATCTGTAATGAAGAAAAACATCCCGCGTTGCAGAGACATCCTCTGTGTTCTGCTGGCAAATATCACAATAAATGAATGAATGTCTTCTTTGCCTATAGTAAAACCTGACTGGCTTCCCATTAAGCCAGTAGGCAGAGGGACAAGGAATACATAACAGCTGAGACTGAGGGCAAGCAAGGGGTATGCAGTAGCTGAGAGCAAGGTACAGGGAGTATGTTAACAACTGAGACCCAGGAGACAAGTGTCACCAGCTCACTCCTGTTGGGTGGGATTTCTCTCTGTGTCACAGCAAATCCCTCCAGTGACCTTGGGGGGGTCAGGGATACTCTGTCTACGTCCTTCTATCATGCTCGCTGTTTCACAACTGAACATGTGTCAGAGAAGCCCAGGGCACATTCTTCTTCATGCGAGGGGATACAAATACAGACCCAAGTCTTTGTTCCTGGGGTAGAACCATTTCAGACACTGCACCACAAACAAGAAAGACACAGGTGTGTATAGGCTTTGGGGGTCCCTATACACCCTATTATTTCTCTTTCCTCAGAAATGCAGAGCTCAGTTCAAACACCCACAGGCTCCTCTTGAGACCCTTCATATTTCATCCCCTCCTTTCACCACAAAGTCCCTAATGGTACTTCACTTTTGGTAGTGTTTGGCCTTAAACAGTCACATAGGCATAGTATCATATGAACAACTATTATCAAGGCAACCCACGCAACAGACATAGGCAGAATTATTTTAAAATAAGCCAAAGGCTTTACTAATAAAATTAATAAGAAAACAGTAAGTAACATAAAGACACATAATTTTAGACATTGGTTACAGGATATTGAAAATAAAAAGGAAAGTATACATAAAAACCTACACTTTAAAACTCAGAGATTAAAATTCTACCTTGAGTCCTTAATTGCTGAAGTTTGAAAGTGTAAAGTGTCCTTAGAAGTGTGGTAGTTGGATTTTTGGCTCTGGTGATCCAGGAGAATATTCTTGAAAAGAAAATTGTCTCTGCTCTGTCATCAAGCAGGTAGAGAGGGTCCCAAATGCAACAATGGCAAAAAGCTTCAAGCAAAAAGGCAAAGGCTAAAGAGGCAAAAGCTAAAAGGCTCACGTACCTCACTGTATCTTAGTTTTAAGGGGGTTCAAAGGGCAGGTCCAGTGATAGTGGCTGGCCCTGCGACTGGCTAGCATTCTGTTTCTATGGTTACCCAATCAATCAGATTTTAGTATTTTATTACAAACACAGATATGCAGTTCTGAATATAAGAAAAAAAACTCAGAGGTAGTGGTGGGTGAAGTGACGAAATTTGCTCCGCGAAGTGATTCACGGAGTAACAAGGAATCTGCGAAGTACTCCGGAATGTGAAGCAGAGTACTTTGTGTTATAAAGGGGAATGTGAAGTCCATTGAAAACAATGACTTTGCATTATTCCGCCTTCCCCAAACCACTTCTCCACCAGTTTTAAGGCAAACTACATTGAAGAGGCCAATCAGTTGAAACCAGAATCCTTGAGAAACATCCAGCCCCCCTGTTGGGATGGCTAATTAAGCTATAGTCAGTACAGACATTTACTTAAATTGTAGCCCATTCACCTGGTAACAAGTTTAAGTCACTGTAGCCTTGCAAATACAATAGGAAGTCAGACATTCTGTCTCCTGGGGATGCTGTGGTCCATTCAGACACACACTGTCTTTCAGATGAGATGTTAAACCAAGGTCCCATCTGCCTGGATTGGTGGTAGTTCAGGTGGATGTTAAAGATCCCATGGCACTTATCGAAAAGAGTAGGGGAATTTCCCCAGTGTCCGGGCCAAATTTCCCTCAGTCACTAAAAATACCACCAACAGCTCAATCTGGTTCAGTTTCAGTTGTTTACCATCTGTTCCTCCCCCCGGTCGCCCCTGAAAAAGGGACTCCTAGGCCCAGTGGGCTTACTGGGTCAACAAAATTCAACAAAAACAAAAACAAACAAACATGGACCTGCCTGCATGTCTGCTCTGCTTAATTATTTATTTTTTCTCCTTTTAAATAATTTAATTAACTCTAGACCTGGCTAGTAGTAAACAGTTTTCCTGCCCAATAACAAGAAACCTATTTCATTCTATAGGGCCCATGTACTTATACCCATGATCCCTTGCACATACACTGGCCTCTATGGGTGTCTCTGATGCACTATATACATAAAATTATATAAAACATGACCAAAACAATAAGATATAGCCTTATCTAGCAACACAAGAAGTGCATAACAGCTTAGAATGAGGGGCAATGTTTACGTAATACTTGGGATTGAGAGGCAAGGAGTATGCAACAACTGAGGGTGAAGGGAAAACAGCTGAGCATGAGGGGCAAGGACTCTTTAATGGCTGAGATGGAAAACAAGGAGTATATAACAGTTGAGATGGAAGGGCAAAGAGTATGTATTGTATCAGCAGAGACTGATGGGCAAGGACTCTGTCATGACTGAGACCAAAGGGCAAGGACTATGCATTAGCTGAGACTGAAAGGCAAAGAGTATGCAACAGTTGAGACCAAAGGTCAAAGAGTATGTAACACTTGTGGCCAAGGGGCAAGGAGAATGTAATAGAAACATAGAAAACAGAGGCAGAAAAAAAAAATTGGTCCATTCAGTCTTTTTCTTCTTATTATTATTATTTATTGGTATTAGTTCAGTAATAGCTAAGAGTGAGGGGCATGGAGTATGCAACAGATGAGATTGTAGGGAAAGGAGTAGCAACTGAGACCCAGGAGGCAAGGAGTATAATCTGAATGAGGGACTAGGTGTATGTAACAGCTGAAACTGAGGGGCAAGGAATATGTAACGGCTGAGACTGAAGGTTAAGGAGTACATAATGGTTGAGACTGAAAGTTAAGGAGTATGTATTAACTGAGACTGAAAGGATAGGAGTATGTACCCTCTGACTGAACTTTAATTAACGGCTGAAACTGAAGGGAAAGGAGTATGTACTCTCTGACTGAATTTTAATTAATGGCTAAAACTGAATGGAAAGGAGTATGTAACACTGAGTCTGAGGGGCAAGGAGTACGTAACAGCTGTGTTTAAGAGGCTAGGACTATGTAATGTCTAAGACTGAGAAGCAAAGACTATGTAATGGCTGAGACAGAAAGGTAAGGAGCATGTAACAGCTGAGACCAAGAGGCAAGGAGTACATAACAGCAGAGGCTGAGAGGCAAAATATATGCATAATACCTGAGACTAAGGGGCAAGGTACTGTATAAATGGTAAAGGAACTTTGAGGACTCATATCTTGCATACCTCAGTCTTTCTTAACACTTAATAAGGCAACTTTCTGCAATTTTTAAAGAATACCGGCAACTAAAACCTAAATGCAGCTTTATTTTTACCAGCAGCATACTATTAATAAAATTAATTTTATTAAAGTAAACGTGTTCAGACTTAATGTGGTTTTGTGCCAAATGTGTTTTTTCACTTCTACCCAACTCTTGAGGTTATGCACACAGCAGTCTGCTGAGGTCATTTTATTCATTAATCTCTGTTATTACTACTTTAGCCTTTATGAACAGGTATGTCTTTACCAAAGTAATGAAATATCAATGTATAGTGTCAAAGCTCGGTTGGCCTCTTTTTAGCTAGAGAACATTTGTGCTGTGACTTAAATGACATCATACTGCTTCCCATGGAATGCTGTGCCTCAGAGAACTCAGGAATGAGACAGCCATGACAAAAAGACAATCCTGAAGTTGATTTTTACATTATGTTACTTTCAGATAAAGTATTTTGTTACAAATGTACCATTATCAACACAAAGCAACATACCACTAATGTTGTCAATGACCTTTATGGAGAAAGATTAAGTGGATGCCATCTCATCTATGTACACCAGTTCAAAGATGGTTTTTCATATACTGTACTTATATTGGGAGGCTGATTTAGCATTCTGGATAGAGCACAGTACTTTGAACCTGGAGACCCAGGTTTGAAACACACAACTAACACTTACTTGTAGTGTGACCCTAAGTATGTTACTTAAGCTCTTTGAGCTTAACTGCTCTGTAATCTCTCTCTCTCTCTCTGCAGTTTCAATCTTTTGGAACACCTAATAACAGCAATATTCGCTCCCCTCCTTTACCTGGATTTTTTTTTTGTAAAACTTTTTACTGAAACTTCTTCCGAGATGCAGAGGCAAAATACAATTTATTATCAACAGTTTGAAAGTTTTCCCCTTTTAGGTAAATTGCACTACAGCAGTGACTCACTCGATTTGAAGCTGCTAAGCATAGCATTGGATGCGGTTATATTGCCCCTTACCACAGTCTTGAACAAATCACTCTGCCTAGGGCAATTCCCCTCTCAATGGAAAGCTGCTATAGTTACCCCAGTACATAAGAGTAGTGACTGTACTCAGCATTCTAATTACTGCCCTATCTCCATCCTCCCTCCTCTCTCAAAAGCACTGGAGAGAATTGTAGCTGACCAGCTAACAAAGTTCCTTGCAAAGTACAACATTCAATGCCCCAAACAGCATGGGTTCAGGAAAAATCATAGCACCACATCTGCCCTTCTTCAATACACTGACCTTACCCACCATGCCTTTGACTGGAAGCACTTAGTGGGATCAGTGTACATTGATCTCACTAAGGCTTTCGATACTGTCAACCACACCCTGCTTCATGACTGCCTTGTCACCATCAGTGCCTCCTCTGGAGCTGCATCCGGGTTTAAAAGTTACTTGAAGGCAGATCCCAGCATGTAAAAATCAGTGACAAATTGTCCACCAGTAAACCTGTCAGGTCAGGGGTCCCTCAAGGATCTATCCTAGGTCCATTACTGTTCAGCCTATTCCTCAACTCTCTACCTCTTGCATATTCTGGTGACCTTCTCCTATATGTGGATGATGCAGTATTATTCACCAGCTACCAGGACTCCCAGGCATTAACCATTAGTCTACAAGATAAATTCTCTGCAGTTGAAAACTGGTTCTTGCGGCACAAACTGGTCCTGAACTATAAAACAACGAAGACCATGCTCTTCGCAGACCCTCACAACAAACATAGTACAGCCTCACTTGATATTAGGAACAATCTCCACACCCCACTAGAACAAGTGCAGACCATAAAGTACCTTGGCATCACCCTTGACAGTGCCTTGTCCTTTTCAGGACACATCAACATGGTCGTCAAAACAGTCAATGGTAGGCTAGGGGTGTTATATAGGCATAAACACTATATGCCAAAAGAGTCCCTCAGAATGGCAGTCACGTGCTTCTTCCTCTCAATAGTGGATTGTGGTCTTATCATATATAGTGCTGCTACTGACACTGCCTACAAAGAATTCGCTTAACCCTAAATAAAGCCTGCAGGCTGGTCTCGGGTGCACACAGTAGGACACATACATTTGACCTCTACAGCATGACTCAGTGGCTCAACCTTAGTGACAGGATAAAGTACTACACTTGCCTATATGGGAAAAAGGCTTTACCCCCCTAGCTCCCAACACTTGCTAACCCAGTTTGCCTGCTCTCGTACCACAAGAAATGGACCAAATCTTGCATACCAGGTCCCCTTTTGTCGCACAAGTCAGGCTCAATGGTTCTTTAGTTATAGGGCTCCCAGTTGGCTGAACGGTCTTCTGGCAGGCACAGTTGACTCACCCACATTGGGTCCCTTTAAACAACTCTTGAGATTGCACCTCATCTCCCACAGCCTCTGTGACTGCCCCTCAGCCCCCATATATCCTCTAACTCTCCCCCAACCCCATTTATGATAGCTCCCACCCTTTCCACACCTTGTGGATGAAGCCTTATTGTTAGGCAGACTAGCTCACACCATCAAAGCCATTTCTGTCTGCCTCCAGCTTTTTTGCCGTTTCTGTATGGGGCAACATTATCTTTTTTTAACTATTATGTGCAATTTATGTTTCTGTTACTCAGTTTACTCAAGTAGCCTTTGCTCTGTATGACTATGATACACTAATCTGTCTACTGAAATTGTATTTATCCATATGATGATGTTTTTAGTCATTTGTTTGCCTGTATTGTTACTTGTCGTTGTATGACATGGAACCTACGAAAAAGAGTCTTCTGACTCATAGGTAATTATAATCCAAGAATTACATAAATGAAAAAAATAAAGCAAAGAGATCTACAAGATTACTTCTATTTTCCAATAGCAGAGAAAGCACTTAAGCTGCAAGACTTCTGGATTGTTAAGTGCTTTGGAAAAAAAATTAATTTGCTTTCGTCAGAATAAACATTTAAAAATAGCTTTGTTCAGAATCTGTTAATTCCATTTTGTTGTGCATCCATTCGATAATCAAAACTTTCAGTTCTGACTCCAGCTCCTTTCCAGTGCCAGCTAAGGCAATGGAGGCAGAATCAAAGCTGGAATCAGAAGTTCTGATTCTGCATCTGACTATGCATTACTGTACATGTAAATCTTCTCCCACTTGCTACAAACTAGAAGGATCCTATTAGTGATCAAGAAAAAAAAGCACCTACCCCCTTGTCTGCCTTCCCACATTCCCTTTTTTTAAGTTGCTGGTCTGATGGAGTGCCCAAGTGTGTGGTGTTAGTTTCCCTAGAGTATCATTCACCGAGAGGGGATCTTTGTCTATTGTACAGGGCTACTAGGGATAATGCCCTGTTTGAAACTATCTGTTTAGAGTGGCATATAACTCATGGTAACATTAGGTCTCATAAATTGAAATTAAAAACTAACATTAATAATACCGTGAAAAGAAATAGGTTTATAACCCAATAGACAACACTGATCTGGAAATCCTTACCTCCTGAAGTAGTCTTAAGTGCAAATTTAGAACAGTTTAAGACCAACCTTGATAAACACATGGGTGACAAAAAATACCTTATCCACCATTAAGTTAATGGTGGCGAGTTCATAATGGGCTAGTCCCTCGAACTCGTAGTTACCTATGAATCTATGTACTATGGATTGGACAGAGATGACAGTGCAGGTCTGGCTTCAGAAGAATGACAACTCTGGCTTTCTTCTTGCTTTCATTAAAAGTACCCACTCCACACAACCCGTCACTTACACAGAGCATCCCAACTGTCCGCCATCAAGCCCCACCCCCCCAGTAACTCAGTCCATTATTCTTGATCAAACTTTTAGAGCACAGTCCACTCCCATCCCCAAGTTTCACAATTGGCCGACTAAGAGAGACTAATAGCAGCCAAAGGTCATACTCAGTACAACAACTAGTATAGTGGCTGCTACCCAGGGTATTCTTTAGGTTGGCCACCTCTTCTACCCAGGCCACTCAGGGAGGACTTGGGACTGCTGGGATATTGGCAGCAGTCTGTGATCACTGGACTTAGGAGGGAAAGAAGTGAATACCAGTACTGTACTAGTCTCTCTTAGCCAGTAAGCTATGGAACTCATGAATGGGAATGGACTCCACTATGAGAAGTTGATTAGGACAAGGGAACCAAGTTACTGGGGGGGGGCTTGATGGTGGCAATGGGGTCACTCACTCTACATACATGACAGGTTGTTGGGGAACAGGTCTTTTTTCAGAATTATCAAGCCAAAAGAAAGACAGAATTGAAGTCCTTCAAAAGCCTGACCCACACTGTCTTTTCCATAGTCTGCAGGAGGTAGCACCATACTATCTGGGAGCTCAGCAGGCCAGGTAAGGAAGCATGGGAGGGGAGACAATGGTGGGGAAATAGGAGTGTTTTTTCTTTGCCTCTAACAGGGCTACTTTCAGTTTGTACTAGGTGGGGGAAAATTTGAAAAATTGCAATCAGATTTTTGGCCTTTTTTTAAATACTGAGATTCCAATAAAAAGCCCCAAATCTGATGAATCTGATTCTGTCCAATGGATTCCAAGCAACTTTATTTGAAAATGAATATCTACTAATTAAAAAAAAAAAAAACACAAGTGTCGACCTATTGACAAGGCAGTAGTGCTACCACTTCTTATACTGGTGACCAGGGTTCAGAAACAATCTTGAGACACTGGGGACTGGTCTGGGCGTGAGGAGAGAGAGCATCCCGTGGACTGTTTCCCACCCTTAGGTGGTGAGCGATGTATTTCCTGCAGCATTCCTGACATCTAACAGAGGCACGGTATCATGGCATTCAGGAGGCTCCAGTTGTGCCATTGCACATCCGATATCCCATCTGAGCAAAATCAGGAAGAAAATCCTCAGGGTCAGGTGTCATGGCATTCAGGAGGCACCCAGCTCTTTCTCACTTTCTACATCTGGTGAAGAAGGGAGGACACTGCCGAATAGTCACCTTATCTGTGTGAGGGAAGGATAGTTCTAGGTGAGTGTTCTTTCAAGTTAGCTGGCAGGTAAATATAAACACTAGGAGAGACTAGAGTTTTGGAGATTCTTGTAACAATCATCTGTCTGTTAACTATTTTTCCTTTCCTTTCCAGTAAACATGTAAATCTGTTTGTCTTGCTGTACATTACCTGTTTGTTTGTTAACACCTGCAGTACCTAGTAGTAAAACATTTTTTTTTATGGAACATTGACTGTGCCTCATTATTGAAAGGTAATTTTAATATTTTTGCTGGCAAACAAAGAATTCTCTGTTTACAGTCCACCATCTGAAGTGCAATCTACCAAATATCATTGTGTTTGACCTCCTGGATTCCTGAGCAGGACAGGGTACTTTGCTGATATAGTCAGGTGGTGGCAGTGAAGTAGATCGGAATACCAAAACTGCCCTGTAAGCTGTTACGGCCCAAGAGGCAATTTGTCACAAATACGCCTCATGGATTCTCCACATGTTGGAGCTTCAAACTGTGAAGTTCACAATTAACAGAGTGAAAACCTACGCAAAGTGTGAAACCTCTCCACCAAATGGCTGATTTTGTTTCTACATAGTGGTGAATTACTTTGTGAATTGCAGTATCATGGGAAGTGGCCTATTCACTGGCACTACACTAATGGCCCACTTCAGGTGAACTTCACAGATGAAGTTTAAACTTTGTGTGGGATAATTCTTCACCCAGTATAGCCCAGCTGAAATGCAACATTTTGTCTTCTGTGGGGTCCTGTTTTTACACCTTTTTACAGATGGGAAGGAGTGGAGTACCATGAGGTCAACTGACTTGCTCAGGGTTCCACAATGAATTAGTGTCCATTGTTAGAAACATAGAATTTATCAGCAGAAAAGGACTGCTTAGCCCACACAGTCTACCCAGATGGTCCCTGCCTAATTTGCCTCTGTAGACCCTAATTGGTTTCCAGTGACCCTCCCTTTTCCCTGCTGGTTTACTAATATTCCCCTATGTCTATCCCATGCATGCTTGATGCCACTTACTACTGTTTTTGCCTCTGCCACTTCTGCTGGTGTCTATTCTAGATGTCTACCACTCTTTCACTGAAGTAGTACTTCCTCACATACTTCTTAAACTTCCCCCTCCAGCTTCATTTCATGCTGTCTTGTCCTGGGGCTCTTCCTCATCTGAAAGAGACTCCCACCCTGCACCCTGTTCACTCCTGTGAGGTACTTGTAGGTCTACATGATGTCCCCTCTCATTCTCCTCTCCCAACAGTGTACCTGTTGAGATCCCTCAGTCTCTCTTTATAGGGTGTTTGGTGCAACCCCTGCACTATTTTAGTTGCCCTGTTTTAGTTGCTCTCCTCTGGACTGCCTCCACCCTGTCTATGTCCTTTCTGAGGTGCAGCTTCCAGAACTGGACACAATACTCAAGGTGTGATCTCAGCAGTGAGTGATACAGTGGCAACATCACCTCCCTCTTCCTGCTGGAGATACCTCTCCCGAAGCATCTCGGCATTGCACTGGCCCTACACACCACCATGTCACACTGCCCTGCTGTCTTTCGGATGAGACCTTAAACCGAGGTCCCATCTGCCTGGATTGGTGGTAGTTCAGGTGGATGTTAAAGATCCCATGACACTTATCAAAAAGAGTAGGGGAAATTTTTATTGAAATACATCAGAAACACATCAAAGATAATCCAAACCAACAATGATACATGCTTATCAAAAGGAAAAAAAAACAAAAAAAGAAATTTACAAAGCTCAAAACAAATTCAGATCAAATCATGCAAGTAATCTCTTATTTATATTTAATAAAATAAGTGAAACCCTTCCACCATTGTAGCACCTGACGTGCAGAGTGTTTTAAGCAATCTGATTTATAAATATCTTGAAGTTCTTTACAAAGTAATATGCTCAAACATTCAAAAGACATCCTATTCTGATGTAGCACCCATTGGCAATGAGCCTGCCACAGATAAAATCTAAGGCAGCAGAAAAACACTTTTAAAGTGTCTGGATGGAACTGAGATAATCCTGGTCCATAATTCCCCACCACCAGTATATCATACGTCAGAAAACAGAGCCAGTTTAATTTCCATTTGAATGCTATATAATTCCATAAAGCAACTGTATAAGAACAGTGTAATAAGAAATGCTCCATAGTTTCCATCTGCACTATACACTCCATATAGGGACAGTTTTGTTCTGTAATGCTTTTATGTTTAGCATTGCCCCTAATATTCAACCTCCCATAGACTGTAAGCCACAAGTTCTCCCACATTTTCTGAGGAATTCTTGAAAGTGTTAACTGGTGGAGAATGTAATGATTATCTGCTGAGGGACAATTCTTAAAACAGGGTTCCTTAGGATAATTTCTATCAATGATATCTTGATATAGAGATTTTGTGGAAAGTGTGATGGGACCATTTTTCATGATACCCCATTTATATAATTTTTGAGCAGCTGGCAGAAAATAGGGGGGGGTACTAAGATGTGGGTGTATTTTTGGTGCTATTTGTAGCCATGACTTAAAATATACAGCTAGGCCTTTTGTCACCCAAGCCTTTGAAATATTGTCCTTGCTGTGTAGTATAGTGCCAACTGAAATGCTTGAAAAACAAAGCATGGAAGAAAACAACCGGTTCTATCATGTTGAGACCCCCCTTTTTGAGATCCAAATAGGTATAATTGCATTTAATGGGATTTAATTTTGAGCCCCATAGCATTTGAAAGCATAGCCTATGGATCCTTGTTTCCAATTTGATGGGTATTGGATATAATGCTGCTACATACTGTAATAATAGTAAAATAAACTTTGTTAATATAGCAATTTGCTTAATTTTGGAATATTTCCACTGTCTCCATCTGTTCACCTTCTGTTCTGCTTTGATAATAGCTTTTTCCCAATTTTGTTCAGGTAAATTATGAGGTCCAAAAGTGATCCCCAATATTTCTAAAGGAGTGGAAGACATAGGCAGTCCATACCAGATGGAATCAGGATGGACATTAGGCCCAATAAAAATACCTTTACTCTTCCCCATATTCAATTTGGCATTTGAAACCTTCTGATAAAGTGCAATTTCTTGTAAAAAAATATTAATTTCCCCAGGATCTGAAAAAAAAAAAAGCACAGATATCATCAGTATAAGCTTGAATGAATAAGGCATGAGGAACGTTGAGCTCAGTAATTCCAGTCCATTTTGGAGATGCTACAACCAAATGGAGTAAAGGATCAAGGGAAAAACTATACAGCAAAGGGCTCAAAGGGCATAACTGATGGACTCCAGAGTGTACTGTGAATTTTTTTCTGACCACACCTTTTAAAAGAGGTCGGACTGTAAAAAAAGAGTATAATAACTGCAATTGAGATATCAAAAGTGATGGAATGTTGTATGCCTTTAATACTGCAAACAATATTTATGTAAAACTCTATCAAAAACCTTTTTCTGATCTACTGTTACCACACAACCGGACACTCACGAAATATTACAATGATAAATGAAGTCTCTTATGGTCCCTAAGGCTTGTAGAATATTTTTATCAGTTAAACTGCAATACTGAACTGGAGATAGCACCCTGGAGGCATACGCTTTTAAGTGAGTATTTAACATATGTGCCAATATTTTATAATCAGTGTTCATCAAAACTATAGGTCTCTAAATATATTTTTGAGTACGGTCCCCTTTTTTATAAAGATAAAATAGAAGTCCTTCAGAAAACTCGGGATGTATAATGTTACTAGCAAACCAATAATTGTAAGTAATAAATAAACAGTGTACCAATTGTAAAATAAATTGTTTATAGAAAGAGTGAGGGATACCATCCAAACCTGGAGCAGGATGAAGCCGTAATGCTTTAATAGCTTGTGTAATTTTTATTTTAGTGATTGGAGATTGTAAATTTTGTACTTCTATTGGGAAATTTGGGATCTCCACTGACCGTGAAAACTTATTTATGTCGGAGGATAAAATATTACTGACTGATTCAAGAGAACCATAATGTATCTGAATTTCAGCCTCTATGTCTACTAAAGAAGTAGCTGTTCTGCCATCTGGGGTAGTTAAAGACTCCAAAGAGCCTGTATGTTTTAAATCTTTACATGCTTCAAAGGGGTCATCTATAGACGAGGATTTTGTGCTATAATTCAGAAGAGACTAAATTGATCTTGCTCTGGTAGATTCAAAAACTTTCAAGGCATCCTTTACTGTGGAAATCTGACTAGAGTAATCATAATTGGAGGAATTTGATAAAGTAATTAATTTATGCAGCTGTTGCCTAAGGGGATAAATAGTGCAGAAAGGCAGCATTTCATCTTTTTTTTTCCATATTTAGAAAACCACTTTTTTATGTCAGCTTTGGTGTCCATCTGCCATTCACCTTGATCAGTATATAGACATTCAACCGACAACCTAGCATGAAACAAAATGGTTACCTCCTGAATAACCACTGGATCATTTAACATAGAGTCATTAAGCTTCCATCTGCCATAAAGAGTAGATTTTGGAACAAAATGATGCATAGAAAACAACAATAACAAATGGTCTGAAAAAGTAACTGGAATCATAGTTAAAGAACCTTTAGGAACATTTGCTGATATGAAGGTATAATCAATGGTCGAGGAATAATTGTTCCGTGTATAAGTAAACTTAGGGCCTTTAGTATTTAGTAAATGACAATTGAATAACCCAGCCAAAGAAATCATCTGAGATAATGCATGGGAATCACAATATATATTTTTTGTATCTCCTTTTTTTCGCTTGTTCCCTGTAACCAAGGGACAATTAAAATCACCACACAGAAATATTTTATATTGTGTAACTAAAAAAGGTTGGATTGCTCTTATGAGATTTACTCTTTCTGCCTTTATTTGGGCAGCATAAACTGAAATAAAACGACAGTGCGTATTATTCCATACACCATCTAAAATCAAAGCTCTCCCTGGTATCAAATCATATAATTTACGGAGAGAAAAATTGAAAGAATGAAAAAGGACCCCAACCCCATCAGCCACATTCTGGCCGAAAGACCAATAGGATGGACCCCAGACCCATTCCCTCTTAAAAGAACGAATCTGATCTACAGCAAGCATCCAGGTTTCCTGAATTAAACAAACACCTATGGCTTTATCATGTAAAAATTGAAACACAACCCTTCATTTTTCATAATTTAACAAACTATGAACATTGAAGGAGCAGACTAAACCACCAGTCATTCACAATTCCATTAGAAAGAGTACCTACGTCTTTTTCCTCTTTTTCTTTTTTTCCCCTTTATAATCACCATCTACATTTTTTTTCTGACCTTGGTCATTAAAGGATTTTTGGAAATCGGAATCCCCCACTTCCATTTCAGAGTCTCACAAGGGGTAAACAAGGCAGCATCAAATCAAATCAACTTTGATTTGATATGAATCATATGAATTTTTAGATTCCACTGGGGTAGGGGGATCCGAGGGAATGGATTTAGAAAATCTAGAAGATCTTCTATAAGGCAAGGGGTCCGAAAAAGGTACACTAGTACCATCTTTTGGAGGAATGGGCATATCTGAATAACAAACTGGAGTGAGCATATCTGGTTTCATGATTTGTTGTACTGGAGCCTGGTTCAAAACCTCTTGTGATTCTAAATCAATAGAAATCACTAAGGGATCTATGGATGGAGTTTGGGGATATAGAGAAGAAGGGGGAGTCACAAAGATCCTTGTGGGGGATTAGAGAGACCAAAGGGGGTGGGGTGGGGAGAGGTTTGAGAAATATCATTTGAGGTACTGGGGCCGGGCTGAGTAGGGTCCGCCAAATCTTGCTTGCTGGATGAGAAGCTCAGGGCTAATACAGCTTGTTTTGTTACGGGCTGCCCAAGGGCAGTCACTGAAGACATGCCCATATTCCTCTCAAAGGTCACAACGAGTATGGGTAGCATATTGCATAATGCTGTGACCAATTTCCCCATGGTTGTTGCAACGGGGTTTGTCACAAGTGCTTGAAAGATGAGTGTGAGAACCACACCTATAGCAGGCCTGGGGTTGACCTGCATAAAAACAGACCCCACGGTCTCTGCCCAAAAGGAGGGAGATTGGAATATGCTCTATTCCTGTTTCACCCTGCCATAGTTTTATCTTGTACTTCCACCCCCAGTCCAGAAAAGCTGTCCATCCAAAATGGCTTCTGGTGAACTGAGTATTTCACATTTCTGTGATAACCAGTATGTGATATCTTCAACATGAACTCCTTCGTTACGAAACATAACAGTCACATACTTAATTAAAGGTTTAGTCAGAGGTATAACTACAAAAGGGGTCCATGTCGGAGATGTCTTGACTTGCCCATACCTCTCCCAGAACAAATCTAGTGCATAAGATGTTTGAAAACTAACGTCATAATTGTCCCTTCCTGAAATATTGATAAAAGCATAAACTTCCTTTGGAGAGAAATGCAGAGAATCCTTTAATAACATTTTCCCCACATGATATCTTTTAGGTCAATTTTCCAAACCCCCCTTATATCTTATCCGTACTGCATTCCTGCAGGGAGCAGCCACTTGTTTAGTATTAGAAAAAAGCTCGGACAGTAAGGGTTTAGATTCTCGTGACTGGTCCGACAACAAAGGAGGGGGTTTCTCTCCAACCCCCTGTGCCCCGGGTATCAAAGGTGGAAGAGAGTCAGTAGAGACTGTTTTAGAGCTGTCCTGAATCGGTTCTGAGGCAGGGGACACAATTGTAGTATGGGAGTCAGAATGAACAGGAGTGTTTAATACAGGCCTGGAAGAAACCCCAGGCTTCTGCTATGGCTTGGGAGAAAGAAATATCCCACGCGGGGTCTGGAATCCATATCCCTTTTGTGGATCTAGTCCATCCTGCCCCTGAAAGGGCTTTTTGAGGTGTCCATGAAGCCATCTCAGAAATATTCTCCCCAGGGCCAGAGGTCATGTTTTTATCAAAAAGGGAAGTGACCAGGTGAGCCTTATCAATGGATTTTAAATTCTTCTTCTCTTGTACAGCACTCTAAGATTTTTTGTTCTCAAAGAAAGTCTGTAGCGTTCTCTTGTGTGTTTAACCTGGTTTGGTAGATTTTTGCCGTCCTCTGTTCTGCAGGGTTTGGTTGTCTAAAAACAAACCCTGCTGTCTTTGAAAGTGTAAAGTCTGGGGGAACCACTGTAGGGGATTTTTCATGTGGGACCCCAACGACTGAACAATGCACCTTTTGCTCTGCAGGGTGAGCTGATGTATTTGCCTGCAAGTCAGACGCTAAGCCCTCGCTTGTTTATTTTGACACCCAGGCCGTTGCTAAAGAAACCTCCTGGCTCGTCATTGACAACTGCGCTTGAGCTGTCAACAGCTTGGAAAAGACCGGGAGCTGCGTTTCAGCCTGTGAGTTAACTTGAGCATTTTTAGACCCAGACACGGTCCCAAGATCAGAAAGAGGAGCTAGTAAACCGAAGTCATAAGGCTTTTGGCACACACCATTAAAGGTGTTGTAACTGCCAGCCTTGGAAATAGACACATCAGAGCAGGCATTTGCTGGTGCAGTCGGCGGCTTAGAATAAATCGATAGCCTCGATTCAGCTTGTAAACAACCTTGAACATTTTTTTCATGCACTATACCATAAACAGAAAGAGGAACAGGTGGACTAGAAACTTTAGGCTTTTGGCACTCACCACTAAAGGTGTTTTTACTGCCAGCCTTAGAGAAAACATTTGAAAACTCACCTAGCCCCGCTGTAGTAGATTCAGGAGCAGCTGTGCCATCTGCTAGTTTGACAGGCCTGAAATTCGGGTTGACAGAAGCCGCTCCAGACTGTAAAATATTTAGTTTTTCTTCTAAACGTTATTTTTCCAGCAAATGATGCTCCTCTTCAACTAATACAAGCTGAAAAAGTTTTTGTTGTCGTGATTCCAAGTTACCTGCTGCATCTTTTTCAATATCCAAACCAGGTTCCACACATAATCCTTCTTTAGACATACAAATATCCATACTATTTTCTTCAGGGATAGTAGTACTTTCACCCAAATTTTCATCTTCAGCGCCTATTGAAATCAGACCAGGAGAGGAGGCCTGCTCTCCTGTCTGCAACATTTCCACACCAGGATCCATGGGAGCCACCATCTTGGTCCCACAGGAAAATGGGTCCCCCCTGCTCACAGGAAGCAGAGTAGGGGAATTTTCCTGGTGCCCTGGCCAAATTTCCCCCCATTCACTAAAAATACCACCAACAGTTTCATCTGGTTCAAGGTCAGTTGGCATTCATCTGTATCCCCACCCCCGGGTCGTGTCTAAAAATAGGCAGGATTTGTCTAGTGCACTTACCCGGTCAACAAAAAATAAATAAATAATCAGATACAATTTTTTGGGGGGGTCTAATTTTCCATTTGCAAATTATACTGCAGAGCCACTAGAGGGCAACAACAACAGTCTCTCCTGTTAAAGGTGCAACACCTAATATTTTCTCCTTCCTCTTCCACTCCAGTGTACCCTGGATTCTGCTCTTTCTGAGGACCATCCCCTGGGTGTGAGCAGTGGTTCCCACCTGTTTCTCGGGCCGGACTGCTCTCACTCTCTTAAAGCCGCAAGACTTGAACACCTTCCCTTGCGCCACTTCCAGACTGGTGGAGCAGGGCTAGAAAAACTAACGAAAACAACAGACCAAGCTTCCCATACCAGATATCAGCCTTGAGCCCCCCTGCTGGTTTAGCTGAAAGTCTTACTTCACTGGGGCTTCACACCAGATCCCCATCCACCCTAGGTGGACCCTGCCTTATATAGGCACTGTGTGGTCAGATGATTAAGTGCCTATTTTTCCATTGGTCCCTTATATTGGGGCTGCTGGACTGCCGACTCCATGTCTGCTCCCGTGGACCAGGGGAACTGCCTTAGGGAGCTTGAGCGCCGTGGGCCATGCTTGATTTACAGGCTGATCCTACGGTCTCCGAAGACAAGCAACAAGAAAAGGCACCTGCCCACCCCCAAGCAAACAGCCGTCAGACAAGACCTCTCTGCCACCAGAGCACAGCCTCGAGCCATTCCACTGGTTTGGTTGACTGAAAGCCTCTACTCCCCAGGTAAAATCTTTGGTGCCTAGCAGTCACTCAAGTCATCCAGAATTTTGAACTGGAAGCACCTGACTGTTGATTGGCCAAAGCCTCCATCACTTCAACTGAGCTCCTTTCTCATGACACTACATGCACTACCAAGTACCTACCTGGCTGAACACTCCTGCTGACTTACAACTAGGCCTCCTACATTGTGCGATGGGAACTAGTGCCATGGATCGATCTAAGCACCTTCTCTTTCTAGCCATTGTGCCATTCCTGATCCACTTGACTGCTAACAGAATATTTAATACAGAAGTGAAACTGACCATAATTATACCACCTCTGAATGATTTTCACATCTCCAACCTCCTCTGCCTCCATGAACTACCACTAGACTCGACACCTCTTTTAATAATTAAAGGCATGATCTACCACACTGTATTGGATACTAAGAAATGCTTCCTATGCTGCCTGAGTCTATCCCCTTTTTACCATCGGAAACTCTGGTACCTCCTGCTACTGGACATCTTGCTCTCTGACGACATTGAAACTAACCCTGGCCCCACTTGTCACCTACAGTATCCCACTCAGATGCTCTACTACACAATACTAAAGGCACCCTTATTGTCCACCATAACATTAGAAGCCTAGAGCACAACTTCCCTGAACTAAAGGCCTGGGTCTCCCTATACAAACCTGACATCCTGTGTTTGACCGAAACATGGTTGAAGCCCATGGTCCCAGATTCTTGGTGCTCTATTCCCTCCTACAACCTACTCCAGAAAGATAGAACTTCCACTAAAAGAGGGGGTGGCATTGCAATCTATTCAAAGAGTCACCTGCTTCTCACTGTCCTGAACAAAGACCCCCCTGATGCAATGTGAATCTCTTCACTCTTTCCTTACACTTGGGGCAAAAAAGCTGCATATTATCTGTGCATACAACCCCTCAAACAGTGGCCACTGTGGCTGAGATGAGCTGCTCAACCAAATGGCCATACTCTCTGGCAAAACTGAAGTACTCCTACTAGGGGATATAAATATAAACTGGTTAGAAAAGTGCCAGGCCACCTCACTCTTCAAAATACAGAGCTACAACTTGTATCAAATGATCACCGAACCTACAAGGATTGCATCCAGCCCCAACTCTAGCATCTTAATCGATTGGGTGCTAGTAAACAGTACTGAGCATATCCTCTCTGTGGCACTCTTACAGACACCATCATGGACCATCATCCAATATTTTGCTCCTGGAGGCCGGCTCCATCACCCTCATAAAAACCTCATTTCATCACCATCTGAAAATTTGCTAACCTGAATACCAAAAGCTTTCTTCACAATGTAGCCAACATAGACTGGTCCAGTCTCTATCTGACCTCTGACATGCAGTCCACTCTCAGCATCTTCACTGCAAATTTATCAGCCATTCAGGACACTCACATCCCTCGGATAACACATTGAGTCAAAGGGAAGCCTACCTGATGGCTAAAAAAGATCCACTAAACAAAATAAAACAGCATGATAAAAGTTGGAGCTGTTTCAAGGCCTCTGACCTACAGGAAGGCCAAAACCCCTACAGGACATTTAGAAATACATGCAAAAAGGAGATCAGGGCACTAAAAGCTCTTATTGGAAAAGCTTATTAACCAGCGCATCAGGGGATCCTAAAAAATTATGGTCCCACATAAAAACATTCCTGGGATCTAACCTTTCCCCTACACCGAATGACATGGTACTAAGTGGTGCCCACTGCAACAACCCTCAGATCATTGCTAATTTCTTTAATGAGCAATTTACAGACTTGACCAAATACACATCTGCTTTCCCTGCCTCGAATCAACTGGGTCCTGCAACTTCCTCCCGCCAAGCATCAAAAATCTCCTCCTTTCTCTTTAAGGCCGTTACTCATAGGGAAGTCACAAAACTCCTCAGAAAGATCGCGGACAGCACAGCCACTGGATTAGATGGTATCAAGCCCAGGCTGCTAAAAATTGCCGCACCTCTCATTGCCGGACCCCTGGCTAAATTTTTACACTCTCCTTATGTCATAGCTGAGTCCTGGACATTTGGAAAACAGCGAGAGTCACCCCTGTCTTTAAAAAAGGTGACCATAAAGATCCCTCTAATTATAGGCCCATAGACATCCTTTCAGTTCTAAGCAAAATATTGGAAAAACTAGTTGCCATGCAAACCATTGAATTCCTCCAAGACAATGACCTCCTAACTGCTGCACAACATGGCTTTCGAAAGGTCACAGCACCACAACCACCTTACTCAAATTTACTACAGGCACCCTCACTGCCATGGACTCAGGGCATCTCACAGGAGTGGTTTTTCTTGATATGCCAAAAGCCTTTAACTTGGTAGACCACCCACTTCTCCTCGACACACTCCACTCAATGGGCTTTGCTCCTAGTGTTGTCTGTTGGTTTAACAGTTCCCTGCCAAATAGAGCCCAGACCGTTCAATTCAGTTCTGCATGCTCCGACCTAAAGACAGTGAACAATGGAGTTCCCCAATGCTCAATCCTTGGGCCACTTCTCTTCTCTCAATTTTTATCAACAGCATCCCCACTAATCTCCTTGACACCTCATCTCTACTCTATGTGGATGACATTGTCATATATGCCAGTGGGAAAAATGTTTCCGATATCAACCTACGTCTCGCCTCCGATTTCCAATGCACACAAGCCTGGCTACAGGATCACAAACTTGTTCTAAATGAGGCAAAAACACAGTCCATGCTATTCAGGACCCTTCCTAAACTCAAGACATTCCAAGATAAGTTCAGGGTCTCCTGCTTAGATGACTCACTCATAACTCCTGTAACATCGTTTAAATACCTTGGGGTCACCCTTGACCAATCTCTAAATTTTGAACTACACATCACCAATGCATGCAAATCAGTCAATTCCAAGCTAGGCACATCATACCGGAGCAGCCACATGCTAACCCCTACTGTTAGAGTGGCTATAGCTTGGGGCATACTCCTACCTACTCTGACCTATGGAGTGGCAACTTATGCTCCTTTACCAAAATCAAATCTTAAAAGATGGGGTGTCACCTATAACAACATCTGCAGGTTCACCTCAGCCTCCCACAGACTAAAACACCATTGTCTACTATACTCAGATCTAAACTGGTTGTCCCCCAACGATACTAGACTTTATTCCCTCGGCTCCACTGTTGACAGCATCATGAGATCTCGTACTCCAACAACTCTAGCCGAGCTACTCACCTACCAGACCTCCAACCATGGCCTGTGCTCGGCTGACAAATCCCTACTATCTATCCCCAAATGTAGTACCACTAAAGGCTCTAGAGCCTTTGCCCACCATGTACCTCAATTATGGAACTCACTCCCTCTGGACATCCGGCTAGCTCCTACACACAATGCTTTTAAAAAGGCACTCCACCAGCATCTCAGCTCCACCAACTAATGCTCCTGTTTCAAACCTCCTTAGTCCTCTGGGTATCCTACCTATCCCGAAGCTCTTACCTTTTCTTTCCTTAATACCCCCTTGAGGTACAGCCTATCCCAGCTCTCTCTCCTGACACTAGCCCCATGCAGCCATCATTTTCTCTCTTTACCAGCTCCTATACTATACCCTACCTTTCATTATCTTGACTTGCTATTATCCCTACTGTTCACAATCTTGCCATTCCCCTGCCCATTATCCCCCTGCACTTGTCAGTATTTGACCACATTTTTATTTATCTATTTTTGTTGTACTTTCTAAATCATATTTCAGGACTACTACTACAATACTCTTGCTACTGTATGTTTTTCGTCATGTTATGACTGTAAAAATCTCTATAATCCTATCAGGACCACCCTGTGTACTACCAGTAATGCTTAGCTTATTGTTAAATGTTTTTTTGAAATACCCTGTGTACTACCTGTGCTGCTTAGCCTATTGTTTAATGTTTCACAACACCTTGTTTATGTATCTCGATGTAATCTACTGTTTGTTATACCTGCAGTGTCTGCTCTGTAACCTCTCGGGTTGTGCCTGAAAACAATCATCTTTATGGCTAGCGCATCCACCCGGTAAACAAAAACTAACTAAATAAATAAATAACCCCCAAGTCCCTTTCCTGCTTAGTGACTGACAGTACTCCCCCCCCCCATTCTATACTCAGTTCCCAGGTTCATATGCCCTAGCTACATGATGTTGTACTTTTTTGGCATTGAATCCCAACTGCCATGTTTTTGACCACTCCTGGAGTTTCCCAAGATCCTTGTGCATTCTTTCCACCCCCTCCCAATTGTTCACCCTATTACAGATTTTGGTATTATCTGAAAAAAGGCACACATTCCCTTCCAGTTCATCTGCAGTGTCACTTATGAAGACACTGACGAGGACCAGTCCCAGTAATGAGCCCTGTGGCACCCTGTTGATCAGTCTTCCATCATTAGAGTGAGTGGCATTAACCACCACCCTCTGTTCCCTATCCGTTAACCACTTTCTAACCCAATTGACCACTTTGGATCCCACCCATAGGCTACACAATTTCTTAATCAGTCTCCCACTCTCAGATCTGAACCAGTGATTCTGAGATTTCCTGGTTCACCATATGCATGCTGTAATCAATGAAACGCACTCCCCCCCCCACCCAGAAAAGTAAATTTTTCTTTATAGACAACAGATATTATTGTTTTGTGTATAAAGGCAGATCTCCAAAAATCAGTTTGCAATAAATGGCAACTTTCTTTACTCATCACAGTAAATAATCCGGATCATTTGCTTCTTTAAACAACTTCGTCTTCATTTGTACATTGAATAGTTTATGAAAGTCAAAAATTCGCATTTCCTCAGTACGATAATGATGCTGGAGAAAACATTCCCTGATGTTACAGATGTGGGCAGTTCCTACCAATGAAAGCAATAACTGCAAAGGGTCCGATTAAATAAAGATGATACCGAAACATCTGAGTCATATTTCCATTCATAACTAAATTATGGCTCTGATTGTTGTATGGGTGATATAACTGAAGAAATGCAAGGTGAACCTGCTCACCATGGCTAATAGAGTACATGTAGTAATATTTTCAAGGGTTCACTTGGCGGTGGCTATATCACCAAACAAGTATAATCCAGTGTGCCCCACCAATACTGCTCCAAAAAGGCTTGGAATTGAGTTTTTCTTCTTTAAACAAGGGTTCTTATGTATCAAAGATCAGCTGAGGTTTAACTAAGCCTAATCACCACTTCACAGTTATCTCTTTTGGTCATGTCTACAGTATACCATAGCAATTTTTATTTTTACTGTACCTTGCAGGAGGCACACTGGATTTTGTTTGTTGTGTATTGGTGTAGCTTTAGAGAAATCAAATCCTGAACAAGTTTTAGGCAACTGTCAACATTATGAAAAGGGGCATTTTCTCACAGTTTAGGAAGGCTACAAGAAGCACTGTGGTCTAGTGCTTAAAGCACAATAGGGATGCTCAGAACTGTAATGCTGGAATTGGAATAATCAGATTCCGATATGATTTTTGGAATTAAAATTTTCACAATTTCAGTTTGAAAATCCTAATTCTGAAATTAGATTGAGGATTTAGGATTACAGTTCTAATTCTAATTACAAAGTCCTTATCCTTACGTAAAATAAATAAGATTCGGAAGTGGAGATTCCTACATTCCTATAAAATCCTCCTGGATCTGAATTGGCAAACTAAAAGCATTAATAAAGTATATAAGTGTGAGTTAGTTGATCCCAGGTTCAAATCCCACCAGAGTCACTATTAGCTCACAGAGTAACCTCACCTGAAACAAGTCACTGGATCTCCTGTTGCTTTTGTTCCTCCAGCTGTACTACAGTACGGTAGAAGAGGATCCCACTGAAGGAGATGCTGCTGCACCCATTTGTGCTTATCCTGGGTAAATAAGTTACAAAATAAAATCCACAGTGTATCAGAAATTCACAGTATTCTGAAATGGCCAAGGATCAGTTGAACCATCTGCCTTCATGTTAAAAAAAATAATCATGTTAAAAAAAATAAATGTGTTTATTAGAAGAGCTGCTTCTGCAACTGAGTTCCAAAATCACAAAAATAAAATAATGGGTAGGAAAAAATAATGTTTTGCGGCTTTACAATCTTTAAGACTGGGGTCCCAGTTGTTCCTGTAAGTACTACAATTACATCACCAAAACAGCCACTATCTGAGTGGCTTTTGTGATGTGGACAACACTCCATCAGGAACTTGGCCAAGACCACCAAACTTGGGAAACAAGCCCAGTTCAAAGTTAACACCTCCAGGTGACAAGGCACACATAAATCCACAGTAACACCCAATCTCCAGAATCCTTCTGAGATGAAATAATACATTTAAAAAATGTAACCACGGATCTGGAGTTACATTGCAAACTATTTTCCTTAGGTGTGTGCCAAAGGCATAGGCTGATTTGGTCAGAGATATATGTTTCTTTATGGCGAAGAAAAAGATACGGTTTGCACCCCTGATTTGCATCTTTGGCACAGCTCTATATTACGGAGGAAGAAGATGTAATAAGTCGTAACCTGACCATGACGTAAGGTCAAAGCATTAGGTCTAGTACTGTAGCTTTTCCTTAGCTAGGGAATAGAGAAGCAGTGGGCAAACCAATTCCAGAAGCAGGATTTACCAGAGCCACAGTGAGGTGTCAGAATTCCAGTGCCAGTACTGGCTCAGTTTGAGGTGCAGTTTCTGTTGGAGTCCTGAACTGATTTCCAGTTTGTCCATGACCTCTACAGAACAATTAACAATGATGTGGTGGCTCTTTGGAGGTCACAACAGATTATTCCTCTGAGCCCTGACCCTGGGGCAGGACTGACTCGGGGCAGCACTGACTGCAGTGTACCCCTGATACAAGGGGGTTGGGTACCACTGACCATGGGGCAGGATGTCTGTCTCAGGACAAGCAACATAACTGAGAAATTCAGCAGTGAGCGTCACCTAGTGGTTAAGGCACAGAACTGTGCACTATTGTTCATATTTTCAAAGCACTGTGTGAATGGAATGTTGTACATGAGGGGGGTAACTTGTGCAACCACAGTTCCTGCCACATGTTTCAAAAAGGTTGCTTTTTGTCACAATTTACTGCAAGTCACCTTGCAGCCTTTTATGCACAGGTGCTACACCTGTTATAACCAAATGTAGCATCTATGCAAACATCAGAATATGCTGCTTCTGCAGTGAAATAATTAAAATAGCATTTTCACTATTGTGGAGCTTTTCCCCACACTGGTGAGTCCCTGGGCCATTTTGAACATCTGGACCCAGAGCTCTGAGTTTGAATCCAATTCTGCTACTTTTTATTTGCATTTGAATACTTCCATACAAAGATCTGGGGCCAGATATTGAAAAATGGGCAAAGTGGAGTGCAAATGATTGTGCTGTGTTTGCCCATTTCCCATGACCCCAAGGAAGCTATATTCAGTTGGATAACATACCAGCACGAATACAGGGCCATGTCAGCACAGCATTAAGTCGAGTAGCATTGCCCCGACATGGATCTAGGAAGAACAGGGAACAGCACCCCCAGGCTTAATAGCACCAGAAGCCCCTTCTGTGGCTGGCCCCACCCACTCCAATCACCCACCCCCATAGAAAGTACTATTGCCTGGTGTCCAGTGGTCCCCCCTGTCCACCAATACCCATCCCCACTGAAATCACATCTGTTCCTGGTGTTCAGTGGTCTACCCCACCTTCTTATCACTGACTTTGCATTATATCACATATTCCTTGGCATCTAGTGGCACTTCCCCACCCACTAATCCCCATCCCCATACCAGTGGAAGTTTCCCTAGTGTCTAGCAGCCCCCCACACAATGAACACTGGCCAGCCCACTTTGCCACCCCCTCACCTTATGTGCCGGCACTATGGGAGTCCATACAGCAACCGGCACAGCCCTCCTCTCACCACCATGGCCAGCTGCTGTATGCGATGACAGGGAGCATGCATCCCCTGTACTGTAAAGGAAGCATGCATACTGTCTACTGTAGACAGTATATGTGCTCCCTTTACAGGGGATAAGTGCTCCCTGTCATTGCGTACAGTAACCGGCCATGGTGGTGAGAAGAGAGCTGTGCCAGTCGCTGTATGGACTCCCACAGCATCAGTGATTATGTTTTCTGTTTATTTGACCACAGCTCAAGACAAGGCTAGAAAGAAGGTGAATGAATTAAAAAGCACACATACCGTACAAAATAATATATGGGCAATCAGACACAAAAAGGATGATATTTCCAACTCAGGATGAGATGACATCCTAGAGGCCTCTTGCGCTTCACTTTCAAGGTCTATGATATCGTCTCTTCCCCCAGTGGAAACATAGCCTTGTTGCTTATCGTTGCCCATACATTATTCTATATCAAGCACTATTGCTAGATCCAACAGCTGCTGGGTCAGAGTCTCATGGAACAGTCTGATAGGAGTCTGTTTGGAGGACAGGTTTCCATGAAGTAACCCATTTCAGTAACCTAACTTACATTTAGGGATGAGCAAACCACTTCTGGTTTAAGGTTGTCCTGCAATCAGACTCAGAAGGGGTCAAAAAGTTCTTGTAGCCAACCTGACTTCTCAAACTTATTTTCATGGAAACTAAAGGGATCAGTATTTTTACAGTTGTAACTGCCTATCTTTCACAGTTATGGCATCAGACTGTAAAAGGAACTAATACAGTGTGCCACTGTAGCACTACATTGGACATGAAAATCAATAATGGTTGAGAACTGTGTGAAAGTACAGTAGAAGACTCAAGGGACAACAAGAAGTTAACAACAGAAGCAGTGGCGGGAGAGGGACTGTAGCTGCAGCAGGTGTCAGCAGCATATTTGCAAGGAAATTGGAGAATAGAGATGGTAGCGGTAGTGCCAGTCTAGATAGGCTGCACCAGAGCATCACCCTTCCAGGATGTTTCTATATTATACTGGCGCGGTAGCAGCACTATATTAGGCTTAAGGAGGTCCTTTAATGTTACACCTCAATTTCTGAACCTTAATAACTTCATCATCATTTAACAGAAGTGCATGAAAGTGTGCACGTGCAGTCAGGGTGCAAAGTTCTTATGATTTGGCAAGTTTCATGGCAGCCACTTGTCCAGATTCCAAGATCCAAGGAATGAACTTAAAAATGCACCTTTTTGGCCATTTTATTTTGCTCGTGTCTACAGGAAAAGCTGTTCGGAATTTGGTTCCAAAATTTTTAGGATATAAATGGATCAGCTGAAGGAGGTGCTTTTAGAAGGTTTTATGAAAAAATATTAATCAGTTCTGGAGTTATAAGGTTTAAAAAATGTGCCATCTGTGGCATCATCAGTAGGGTTTTCAGGATAGCTGTCTCTCGAAACTGTCATCCATGCACAAAACTCCTGGCTTAGAGTATGCATGGTGTAAATCCCATTTCAGACATCATCTGTCGTAAGGGCAAAGGTCAGGAGCATAGGCGAATCAGAAGCAGTTATAAAATTCACAAATAGTATTTTATTATTATCAATAATACAATAACATAGAAAACAGGATTATAGGGATGGCAGTTCAAAACAGGGAGATCAAACAAAGTCCTCCTTCTAAGAGCATCTTCAAACCTAAATCTAGAATTGACACATCAAAAACACATAGCTATCTTTCTGTAATATCCCTTTTTCTGGCAGTTTCTAACTGCATCCTGTTTTCACAAAACGAAAAAAGTTTGCCAGTTTGCTTCCTGAGCAAAATAGAACACCCATGCTTCACAAGTGTAACAAAATAGAACAGGCTAGAAGATTTTGTTTGGAGATGTCTCCTGGAGACAGTTCTGTTGAAGGCGAACTACAGGGAACAGTAATAATGTGATCGGAGCACAGTTCAGGGCTCCAGTATCCTGATCCACCACCCCCCCCGCAGTCACATTATACATTTGGGAGTTTAAGTACCTTATTACTTGTAAATTCCAGGAATTCCAGCGGTGCAGCCAGTATTTTCTAATAGGGTGTATTAACTGCCTAAAATTAAGCTGCAAACACTGCAATATACTGACATGGCTTTGCCCCTTCCTGTACTCTGCCCATATGTACAGAGATTTAATGATCTCCGTATCTACCATGCCCAGCACTATTTTACCAGAATTAGCCTAAATGCCATGTGTATGCCTATAACAATGATTGTTTTAATAACATCATGGCTTTAATCAAGAAACATTGCACCACACTAAAATCTGTACCAGCTGGGAAAAAAAGCCTTTGGGAAACCACCTTTAGCAGTTCCAAAGAAAAATAAAACATTGGGGGACTGGGTCATGCACTCAGACCTTGCAATTCCAAAAAACACGCTTATTTTCTTTACCCCTTCATCCTCCCCTTCTATTCTGGATCTATCTTTTCTGCCATTGTACCTTCATTCATACTTAAACATTTTCATTTGCCTTGGTATCATTTCTCTTGGCACCTCTACCAAGGTTAGCAATACCTAAAGACAGCAAGGCCAAATATACGTTCACATAAGCACTATAACACATAAGCACTATATCACATAAGCACTACATATAGCAAGCAGCTGCATTGAACCATAGTATAGTTCAGTAACAAAAAAATGAGGGAAAGTAGAAATATATACATAAGGGGTGGGATATTCAGACTGTGCCAGGCTGTGGCGCAAACCTGGGTGCAGCGCAACTGGGATGTGCCAGGGTGCTGACAGGGTGATATTCAACGGTGCTGCGCCATGGCTCAGCACCGTTGAATATCGCTCCATGGCCACCTGCATAGCACATGGTGCAGTGGCACTGCACCAGCACAAGTGGCCAGAGAGGAGCAGGGGGGGATGCACTAGCACGAGTGCCATTGCGCTAGGCACATCAACTGTGATATTCAGCGGTGGACATGCAAATGGGGCCATAATGCATGCAAAACTTAAATGGGGCCATGTGCTGTCTCTTCCATTGCATGCAGGTGCACCGATCCCGGTGACTTGTGCCTGGCGCCCTTCCAGGCAGCAGCTGTCGGGGACCGACACCCCCTGCCCCTCACCGGCAACGCGTTCCAATTCCTGATCCCAGGCCGTAATATGTCACACACTCCCTGGTGGTCCAGTGGACCTATCCCCTTGCCTGATCGCGGGCTGTAATAATAAATAAACTCCCTGGTGGTCCAGTGGACCCATGCCCTTGGTCCATCATAGGCTGTAATAATAGTTAAACCCCCTGGTGATCAAGTGGACTTATTGCCCTGCCTGATAGAGGGCTGTAATACTATTTAAACTCCCTGGTGGTCCAGTGGACCTATTGCCCTGCTCGATCACAGGCATGCAGCACTTTAATCATCCCTGGTGGTCCAGCGGTGCCAGTACCCCCAACCCACCCACTCATTCCGCCACCCGCTCCCCGGGTAAGCAGCAGGTAACAGCACCCACCGCCAAGCCACCCAGCGGCCTGCCGACTGACGGGTGTGCATGCGGCCGTATGCCCATTGGTCCCTGGCGTGGGCCAATGAGCATCTGGTATACTGTACTACACACAGTCCCAATATGTGAATGGTTTCATTCACATTTTGGGACTGTGTAGTACAGTACAGTCTGCACACCCAATGGCTCACACTGTGGACCAATGTGCGTACAGCTATACTGTATGCTGTCAGTTGGCGGGCGGCCGGGTGACTTGCAGGTGGGGTGCTGCTGCCTGCCGCTGACTGGGGGGGAAGCGGGTGGCGAGAATGAGTGGGCAGGTTGGGAGGGGGGTACGGGTACTGCTGGACCACCAGGGATAATTACAGCACTGCATGCCCGTGATCGGGCAGGGCGATAGGTCCACTGGACAACCAGGGAGTTTAACTAGTATTACAGCCAACTATCAGGCAAGGGGATGGGTCCACTGGACCACCAGGGAGTTTAACTAGTATTACAGCCCATGATTGGGCAAGGAGATAGGTCCACTGGACCACTGGGGATTCTATTGTTTAACACAGCCCACGATTGGGCATGGGGGGCACTACGCCACTGAAAGGTGCCGCCCGGGCTCAGGTTGCCACCCACAGCTGGCAGCTGCCATGTTGTGCCCTGCATTATGGCAGTTCACCTGTGGGTGGCCAGCTGTTGCTCCTTTATTTCGTGGCTCAACTGTGTGCGGCGCATGTAGGGGTTGCGCCTGCATATTCTCAGCACATCCCGGGCTGAATATCGGGATGTGCTGAATATCCATGGGCACGCCCCCCCTCACCTGTGCCTCATATATTACCGATGCGCCCAGGGTTGTTTGCTGCGCATATTCCCCCCATTGAATATCGCGCCAGGGCACATCAGTGGGTTATGCATGGTGCAACTCTGTTGCGCCATGCGCAACCCATTTGAATATCCCACCCAAGGTGTGCACATTTACTCGATGTACTCTCCTTGGCAATGGAGTGGACTATTGTACTGTACTACAATCTCTGTCCTACTTTTCCTCTGCTGACTGTACCTACAAGCCACGTTGGTTGCTCTACCCCCTTAAAGAGTAAGAAAATGATAGGAAAAGATAAGAGAAGGACTTCCTCCATAAGTGGACATCTAGGCCGCAGCATAATGCAACAGCAGGAGAAATGTACTGCCACTAGTGCTGCATGGTGAAGGAAAATCCCATACTGTTACAAGTCAGACATCATAGAAATGGCATTGGGCTTGTGGCCCACAGGTCTTGTAGAAAATGCAACCCTGTATGGATCCCAGAGCTCCCACCCAACACACACTAAAAGCCAGGATGACTAGGCTAAATCCATGGAATAAAATTCTAGTGGCCAGGTAGCCCATGGTTATTAAAAAAAAACACTAGTAGTCAACAGTAACATCACAGTGGCCATATGACTACTAGTGTTTGCATTACTACCTGAAATGTTCACCAAGTCAGGAGCTCTGGCCACTAGAACTGTTTGTATAGCAATCACCAGTTCTTTGGATATGAAAATGGGGCCCAAATCTCAGTCACAGTTGAGGGAAGGGGTCGCACCGAACAGGAAGCTGTTTTGTTACACCTTGATGAGATGTGGGGTGAATTTGGACTTATCATTTTGTGCACCTCTGCTCTGAGAAGGCTCAATACTGATTGCACACACACCACTTGGAAACCTTCCCCCATAGCTAACCTGAAAAATTAAACGACAAGTGGATTGTCCTCATTACTAATTACGTTTCTCAGATTGTTTTGTTGCTGTTCATAGAAACATAAAACAGAAGTTGTCAGCAGATAAGGATCTCCTGGCCCACCTGGTCTGCCCTGATTTACCTACCTACAGTGACCCACAGACTCTACTTAGTCTCGGTCCACCCACCACCCCCTTCCACCCCTCCACTATCCCTCTGTGTCTATCCCATGCATTCTGGAATCCTGTCACTCTTTTAGCTCCCACCACCTCCACTGGAAAGCCATTCCAGGCATCCACAACCCTCTCTGTGAAGACATACTTCCTCCCATTTCCCCTTCGCCTCCCCACTTCTATCTTCATAGTGTGACCCCTTGCCCCTGAGCTTGTTTTTCTTTGGAAATTGCTTCCTTCTTGTACCTTGTTTTCACCTGTGAGTTATTTGTAAGTTTCTATCATATTCCCTATTTCCCTCCTTTCCACCAGGGAGTACATATTTAATTCCTTAAGCCATTCCCCACGAAGGACTTTTGATGCAAGCCCTGCACAGTTTGGGCAAGGCCATTTTGACCATTTTGTTCCCTTCATTTATTTTTGCAACAAAGAAAAAAAAAAGAAAAAAATGGGAACTAAAATGAGAGACAGCTGACTACTGTGCTACACAGCTGTCTCTGGGTTTCTCTGCTATTCATTAACCCCGACAGTAGGATCTGGGCATACAGACCTATGTGGTGTAGACATTAAGTCGGCCAGACTCCTTTTTTTGTTCAACTGCAATAGCTATTTTAATTAAATCTTTGTGTTTACTTTTAGTTCTGCATGAAGTTAGAAGAGTTTTTGTTTGTTTTATTTTTAGAGTGGTGCTATTTAGGTGATGTGATGTGTGACTTAAAAATGATACAAAAGGTATTCTGGAATTCTCTAATCTTTTGTCACAACAGGAATATATAAAAACAAGCATTTGTCAATGCCGAACTTTCACTTGCAGGTACAGTATCTGCAGCGGTGTTTGGCAGTGGTAGAAATACATTGTCCCGCATACCTGTTTCCTCAGTTTGCGATCTGGCTTTGCAGAGTGAAGATGTATCTGCGGGCCACTGAAGATTACAGTGCTGGACCTCCCAGTAAGTAAGTAAGCGCCTGGGGAGGGGGAAGGTTGGGATTAACAGCACAGCAGACAATGATGGACTGTTGTCTTATTTTCATGTTTCAGAAAAAAAAATGAAGATTCCCGGTTGCGACACCGGGGGATTGAGCACACCCAGTGTCAGTCTTGTGCTTCATGGTGTGGGACGGGTGTCGTAAAAAATAAAAAAGGGGAGTGAAGCATACCATGTGACACTGGGGGATTGGGCACCTCCAGTATCACACTTGTGTTTTGGGATGTGGGGTGGTGGGTGCTTACACAGAGGGGCAGGTGGGGGAAAATTAAAAAAAGGGACTGATGCACATCGTGCGACACTGAGGGATTGGGCACCCCCCAGTGTCATTGTTAAACAAGCATTTGTCAATGCCAAATGTTTCCTTGCATGGTTTATGTGGCAGGTGTGTATTATGTTAGTTGAACTTCTGGCAGGAGGAAAAGCCTGCCCGAACTATGTTTTGACAAGCTGTCATATTTTGGACAGCAGTGGAATACAGAAGCTCAGGTAATAAGAAGGCTATGTTGAAAATATGGGCTGCATCACTGGGCCGGTGGCACTGAAGGTTGAGGTGCTGGACCCACACCTTGTGCCACGCCAGCGACCCATGTTCCAGAGTGAGCACAGGCTGCTAGGGGTTGGCAGGGGAGGAGAAGGATCGAACATCCCAGGGACAGCTCTCCTTCTCCGGGTAGAGAAGGGCAACCAGTTGTCGATGCATGCCTGGCCCCTAGCAGCAGCTGGGTCTGGCACAAAGACACTGCAGTCAGTGGGTCAGAGGTGGGGCAGATGCCTGAAGGGGTCCATGCACGAGAGTGTGCCCAGCACCATCGCTGGTGTCCTGGCACACTCTGCCCCTGAAGGGAAAAAACCAGGAGGAGAAAAGCTCATGGTGGATGATGGAGGGAGCTTGCAGGTCCCACCCCCCCAAACAGTCACGGTGCCAACCCCTGTACTAGATCCAGTCTTGGTGGGGGTGGTATGGGCCCCTCTGCTGACCCCACTAGGGGAGATAAGCCATAGGGGTAGCTGGTCGGCACTGTCTGGTGGACGACGGGGTGTGGAGCTGAGGCTCCCTCTAGAGAGAAAGAGAGAGAGAGAGAGAGAGGGCCATGGAGCAGGAATACAAATAATAAAAAAAAAAAAGTGGGGTGCAAATATTTAAGATTTCCACAGTTACTAGCAGGTGTAGCGAAACTGCAACAAGTGGGCATAACTTTGTCTGGCAGGAGGAAAAGCCTGCCTGAATTATGTTTGACAAGCTGTCATATTTAGGACAGCATTTGAATACAAAAGCTCAGGTAATAAGAAAGCTAGGTTGAAAATGTGAGGTGCATCACTGGCCTGGTGGCACTGAGTATTGAGGCGCTTGTTGCCACACCTCGCACCATGCTGATGACCCGTGTTCCAGAGGGAGTGCAGGCCACTGGGGGTTGACAGGGGAGGAGAAGGATTGAGCATCCCAGGGACAGCTCTCCTTTTCCAGGGAGAGAGGCGACCAGTTGTCGTTGCATGCCTGGCCCCTAGAATGGGTGGGGGTTGGCACACTGACACTGCAGACATCGGATCAGAGGCGGGGCAGATGCCTGACAGGGTGCATGCATGGGAGCATGTGCGGCACCGTTGCCGGTGTCCTTGCACACTCTGCCACTGAAGGGGAGAAACCAGGAGGAAAAAAGCTCACAGCGTTTCCCACTGTGAAATTCCGATGGCCGTCACACTCAGCTTCAGTGGTCATTGGTGTGTTAGGGTCATGCCCACTGTACAGTGCTCTGCACTGGTCTCATTCCCTGACATATCTCTCAAATGCAGTACTGTCCCAAGGTGTTTCTTGTGCAGGTGCAAGAAAAGACAAAAAAGAAAACACAGGGGATTCCCGTTCCTGACACTGGGGGATTGGCCACCACCAGTGTCACTGTTACCGAGAAAGAGTGCGGCAGGCGACAGGAGCCACCAATAAGTAAAGCCGCACCGCAGGTGCTGGAAAAGCTGGGGGGGGGAGTCAGAGGAGTGAGGATCAGGGGGAGAGAGAGTGAGGTGGCATATGTAAAAGCAGCAGCCATAACTCTGGCCATGTGGCCACCTGGAGTTATGGCTACAGAAAGAAATGAAGCACTCTCATTGGAGCGGGTTCATTTCTTTTAACTAGAGAATGCACCATGTCAGCAAAGCTGAACTAGTGTCATGACCACAGTTCCTGGTCATTGGTGTACACTGCCAAGCCCACTGCAGTTTCAGCTGTAATTGGCTCTAACAGTGACACACCTCTTAAATGCCATATTGTCCCAATACGTTCCTTGCACAAGCACAAGTGAAAGGAACAAGACTGCTTACTCCCTGTGTGATTTCATTGAATATCTACTCCGCTGCAGTTCTTCTGGTCCCAAGATGATGGGCGTGGTGGGGGAGTGGCAACGGAGCAGCAAGATGGTCGCAGTGCTGCTCTGTTACACACCGCTCTGATTTTTGTCGAAGAAAGCAGGTCTAATACAGAGGTTCCCCTGCCTTATTTTATAAATAAATTGTTCTCACTATAAAACCAGCAATTTAAAAGAAAAGAAACACAACTTATTTGGTGCACAGCCTGTCTCAATAGTCATCTACTTCTATGCTACCTACAGTTTGTCCCATATACAATGTAAGCAAACAACAGTACATTTCTACATCTCAGGTAAGTCTCATGGTTCAAATAGCAACTCAGCCATTCTCCTCCAACACCGCCATTTGATCCTCTCCTGATTCAAACTTCTATTTGGTCTTTCCCACCCATCAGCCTATGGTCCATAAATTGAAATGTCCCCCACATGGCAGTTTGCAAGCAGGCAGGCATGAGAAATGAGGTAATGACCCCCCACTCCATATAGCCTGTGCTGTACCAATTACATACACACATGAGCGCAGTTCCACTCCTGATGCCTCCACAACCCCTCCGCTCCCCCCCCCCGACAGGTCACACTCTCTCCCCTGAGGCTGCAGCAGCTGGATGCTGCTTGTCCCTGTCTCGCTCACTCTGTCTCTCTCTGTTTCGCTAAGTGGCCACAAGTGCCCGGTCCCCCAGCTGTGCAAACGACACACTGTTATGTATGTGGGGAAAGGAGCCGAAGTCAATGCAACCTATCGCACTGTGTTCGACTTTTCCAGCGAAACTCTTGAGCGTTCTCGCACTGTTCTGAGGAGAGCAACTTCGGGATGTTCCGGCATAGTATTAAGGATGGTAAGATCTGCACCGTTGTAAGCAGGGCAGGGACGGGATGAGTAATATTAACAGCTTGGTCTGTGTGCAGTCCAACTATTTTGTTGTCAGTATCAGGCAAATGTAAGGGGAGCGCGGTCATGACCTGCACAAAAGCTGCACTTGTTGGTGATCTCTGCAGGTCCTGACTGTGTTCCCCTTACATTTCCCTTGTACAGACAGCAAAACAGTGGGACTGCATGCAGAGCCAAACATCCCAACCCTCCGCTGTTCAGAACAAAGCACATCCTGTGGCCATTATGCCCAATGATCCTGAACCTGCCCTCCTTAGAACACTTTAACTTTTCCAAGCGTTAAAATTCAGGCTACTCTTTGTTAACCCAGGAGTACAGATCAGATCACAGTACAGGAAAACTGTCCCAAGTGCTGTTACTTGGGACAAGTGCACTCACTGCTGCACTCAGTCAGCGGCGCTCCACTCAGTCCCCAGAGGTCTGCGGGTGGATGTGTGGGAAGGGAGTGGGATAGACTGAAGGACGAGAAATAATTACACAGTTTTGTGTGCTGCACAGATTAAGGAATGGCAAGCCCGCAGCCACACATTGGGACAAGCATTCACCAACTGTAACTTGTAATGAGCTGCTGTCTGGTGATGATGCCACTGACGTATGTTAGTGGACTAACAGTGGGGGGATTGGCCACTCCCAGTGTTGCTGTTATGGAGAAAGAGAGTGTGGCAGTGGCAGGAGCCACCAACAGTGTCACTGTTACGGAGAGAGAGTGCAGCGGGTGGCAGGAGCCGCCAATAAGTAAAGCCATGCCACAGCTATTGGAGAAGCTGGGGGGGGGGTCAGAGGATCAAGGACCGTGGAGAGAGAGAGTGGGGCTGACATATGTAAAAGCAGTAGCCATAACTTCGGCCATGGGATGAGCTTGAGTTACGGCTACAGAAAGAAATGAAGCAATCTCATTGGAGCGGTTCATTTCTTTTAACTAGAGAACGCACCATGTCAGCAAAGCTGAACTAGTGTCATGACCACAGTTCCTGGTCATTGGTGTACACTGCCAAGCCCACTGCAGTTTCAGCTGTAACTGGCTCTGGCAGTGACACACCTCTAAAATGCTGTATTGTCCCAATACGTTCCTTGCGCAAGTGCAAGTGAACTCAGAAAATATTCTTTTCTTTGGACGTAAACTGACTGAAACATTTGAGACAGGGTTTAGTCTAGTAGCTGGAGCACAGCACTGTGTATCAAAAGTCGTAGGTTTGCAGTTCACTTTAGTCACCATCTTAACCTTAAAAACCTCACTTTTTTAATTTTTGGTAACCAGGTGAGTCTCACTATGCACAAGTGCTTGTTTTTAGGGGTGACCCGTGAGCACTGGGAAGGTTAAGTGACTTGCTTAGGGTCACACAGTATACGACTGGAGATTGTAGGAATCAAACCCAGGTCTGCTGGATGTACCATGCTCATTCACAGCTCATTACTCTAACCTCTAGTCTATGCTGCCTATACTTAACCTCCTATACTTTGTCCATACAGCTATAAATTGGGTAGGAGCAGGACCCCAATGTGCATTTCATTTATTTAAAATATTTGGAGGGCACACTGACCTACAATCAAACTTTATTGCTTGGGTTACCACCATTTTACCTAGACTTTAATGAAATGGATTCAGCAATCTACCATGTTGCTCAATGGCACATTGGTGAATTCGGGCAGCAAGTGCAAAGTAAAGTGGTGTTAACACGAGTCATTGGTCGTGAATTTAGGACACAGAGATGAAATCTGCTGCTTGCTAGAGGCATGCTGGGGAAAGGAGACTGTATAACAGAATACGGTTACAAATAATGTTATTAAAGTAACTGGCCCATACAGAGGAAAAGTGACTTTATCTACAGGGGATGGCAGGAGGAAGTGGTAGGTGAGGGAATAGAAGACTGGTGAAGGGAGAAAGAACATGAGGGAGTGGAAGGGGTAGATAGGGGAGAAGGAGGGGAAGGGAGAGATAGGCAGAAGGTAGGAGAGGGAGGGAAGGTTAGGTGCAGGTGTAGATACATGTACTGTAATATGTTTGCAGAGAACAATTTTCAGGGAAGAGATGGAAGAGGAGGGGAAGGCAGAGGCAATGAGGGGATAGAGGGGAGATTTACCAGAGATCAGGGAGCCTAAAAGTGAAGGCAATCAGCCCAGTTTCTGAGAGCAAAGTGGCATAATAAGGAGAAAAGGAGGTCCAGTCTGTTCAGGGTGGATTTTGATGCAGCACTATAAACCACAACCCCATAGTCATAACATTGGAAGGATCATTTTCACAGCAATCACCAGCAACTAAGGAAGGGGAGGAAAAACTTTGTTCGGATATAGCACCTACATTTTGGGAGGAAATTTATCAGAATGGTGCCTACTGTATGTAGCAGGAGTAAAAGAGGAAATGATCCAGCCAGATACCCAGATATTTGAATGTGGAGTCTCTTTCTACAGATGAGTGTCACCTAGAGTCATGAGGTCCATTGGTGTTGGGATCTGACCAGTTCCTGCCTGCTGCTAAAGGTCATGGAGATTTTTTTTTACATTGAGTGTGAGCTGGTTTGCATGAAACCAGCACTGGATGTTGGCAAAGTCATACAAGAATTATGATACTAGCAGGGACCAAGAGCTGCAGGCATTAAAGCACTATGTCATCTACGTACATGTGGATGTTTAAGGAGATACAGAGCTTCAGAGATCATGCAGGAAAAGCACAAACAGGATATTACCCAGGATAGACACCTGCCCAATAGAGAAGGAGGACAAGGCAATTATCTACTAAGACTGCTTGGGATCTCTCAGCCAGGTAGGAAGTGAACCACTTGACTGTGAGAATAGAGAGGCCAGCCCTAGGTCAGAATATGTAGGGCTGAGTAGAGATGAAGAGAGAAGGACAGGGGAGAGCTGGGAGAAAACCACTTCCACCTGAACTGCAGCTAGTGCTAGTACAGCGGTAAGGAAGATGGGGCAGTAGTTACCAGAAGTAGAGGGGGAACTGCCTTTGTGAAGAGAGAAAACTTCAGCTCTCTTCCATGTACCAAGAAATTTACCAGTAAAGAAGAGATAATGTAGACCAAAGTTGAGTGAGAAGATACAGCAGGAGTACAGGTAGAGGAGTTTGTGATCAGTTCCATCTGATCAGTTACACTTGGTGGAATTAAGAACCAGCAGAGCTGAGACAGTAGCAGAGAGGTCAAAGTAAGAGTGTGGATGGGAGGGATGGCAAGAGGAAAGGAAAGGAAAGGAAAGGAAAGGAAAGGAAAGGAAAGGAAAGGAAAGGAAAGGGGGAGATAGCCAAGGGGGGCCAGAGGTCAGAAACAGAGGGAGGGGGAGGGGAGGGGACGACAGATGGAGCTATAACAGAAGGTAGGGTGCTGGACGGCTTAAGGGCTCTGAGGGTAGACAAGGTGCCAGGGCCAGATGGCATCCACCCCAGGGTACTGAAGGAGCTGGCAGGGGTCCTAGCAGGGCCCTTGGTAGACCTGTTCAGTGCCTCTTTGGAATTAGGGTGTGTACCTCAGGATTGGAGGATGGCTGTCATGGTACCCCTCCATAAGAGTGGCCCCAACGATGAACTGGGGAACTATAGGCCAGTGAGCCTCACATCCATCATGGAGAAGCTGATGGAGACGATCTTGAAAGAGAGGCTGGTGGCTCTTCTGGAGGCCAATGGGATGCAGGACAGCAGACAGTATGGCTTTGTCACTGGTAGATCCTGTCGGATCAACCTGGTGGAGTACTATGACTGGCTAACTAGACAGCTGGATGGGGCCATGCAGTAGACGTCCTGTATCTGAACTTCAGCAAGGCTATCGACTTGGTGCCATATGGGAGGCTAGGAAGTAAGCTAGAAGGCACAGGGGAGGGTGCTAAGATGGTGGGATGGGTGAGAAACTGGCTAAGTGGTAGGTAGCAGAGAGTGGTGGTGGATGGGGAAATCTTATCTCCAAGGATGGTGACTAGCGAAGTGCCACAGGGCTCAGTGCTGGGACCGGTGTTATTTGGGATATTCATTGTAGACATTTCAGTGGGTATCAGCAGCAAGATCAGTCTGTTTTTGCAGATGACACCAAAATAGGGGTAGTGTTGGATGATCTGGAGGGGTGGAAGGAGTTGCAAGAGGATCTGGAAAGCTTGAGGCCTGGTCAGACACATGAGAGTTGGGGTTCAATACGAAAAATTGCAAGGTGCTGCATTTTGGGGCAAAAAAACTAAAAAAGAGCTACCATCTGGGGGATGGGGGTTCAGCTTGCAGTGACAGAGGAAGAAAAGGATCTGGGGGTCCTCATAACGGGATCAATGAACAACTTGGCTCAATGTAGGAAAGCTGCTGTGAAAGCCAATAAATTGCTGGGTTGTATTGACAGGGGTATATCCTCAAGGAGAGGGGAGGTTATTCTGCCCTTGTATAGATCACTGGTTAGGCTGCACCTGGAATACTGCATGCAATACTGGTGTCTGTGCCTGGAAAAAGACATTAAGTTACTGGAGGGGGTGCAACGCAGGCAACAAAAATTATCCATGGTCTGGGGGACTTACTGTACGAGAGCAGACTGAGGGAACTGAACATGTACTCGCTGGAGGACAGAAGGGACAGGGGGGATATAACAGAAACCTTCCGGTACAGAAAGGGCTTAAACAGAGCTGGGACAGAGGGGTTGTTCAAAGTAAGGGAAGGGGGGATACTGCAGGCCATGCTTTGAGACTGGAGGGGGGTAGGTTCAGGAGGGAGGGAGATGAGAAGACTCTTTTTTACAGACAGTGGTGTCTGACTGGAACGCGCTGCCAGAGGAAGTGGTGGCCAGCACAACAGTGAGCAGCTTCAAAAGGGGATGGGACAGGGTAGGGGGTTAAAGGAGGGAAGGGAGGGAGGGGCAGCTGCCAAGTGAGGCTAGCTGCATAATCGAGCAGACTTGATAGACTTATTGGCCTTTTATCTACTGGCTGATTTCGTATGTTCGTATGAAAGGAGAGCAGTAAGAAGGCAGAGGTAAAGAAAAGGTAATTGAATGAGGAGACAGCCTCTGAGGGACCAGAAGTGGTGAAACTACCTAGTCTGAGAACTGGTATGATTGACTGGGGGATCCATTAGAGAGCAAATGACATTCCAGAATTTACACGAGTTTTTAAGGTTACTCTATTGGAGGTTGGGAATGAAATATTCAGACTTGACCATCCTTCCTGATTTCATGCAAACAATCTAAAGTGGACTGCCCCTTGTCAGTCCTCAGTCCAGAGCTATCGATGAATAAGCCTGTCCTACATTAATGCTGCATTATCACCTCTTTTAGAACCTCGAGATGTTAGACAGGGTGCAGTTGTGTATAACTACAGTGTGGTGAGGCACAGCTTCACCCTGGCTGTTGTCACATGACTCTACTCTACAAATGGTGGTAATGCAGTACAATTAGAGGGCAGATATAGTCCTCAATATCTGTAGACTGCTGCTAGCTACAAGTAAGCCTAATAATTTATTTAAAAGAACCTTCAAGGGCTTTCAAACTATGATAGGTACTGTTCAAAAATGTCAATTTTAAGCTCAGTATCACCCAACAGCAGGGACAGTAGGGTGATAATGAGAGCAGTAGAGTTAGTTGCATCCCAGCTGGACAACATTGGGCTAATAAACTGCGTAAAGAATAAGAACATTAACCTACAAGCTGACTATAAAGAAATATGGTTGTCCAGAAATGATGAAATAATGGATGGAAATGGTGTATTTAGATTGACTAATGTGCTTGTTTAAGGGTTATGTTAACATCTGGAAATGCTCAGGTGCAATAAAAGCAGTTGCAACATTAACAAAAAAAAAAGTTTAATAATAGCATTTGGACACTTGTTTTGTTACCTTTGTTGTTACAAGCCTAGGGGCATGAGGCACTCTGCTTCGCCTCATACCTCATAACCCTCCTATTGTTAAATTGAGTGATCGTAACCCAACCTCTGTTCATGCTTTCATGCTACAAATTTAATCAGTACCTCTTATCAAAAGTGAAACTCCTCACTGGTTTGTCAGTGCTTTGATCACATTTGCTATTAGAACTTTTTGGCTTCAGATGGTGCTTTTTACCCTAAACTCCTGCGTCCCAGCTGAGACACTGAAGTCCTGTAGCTTAGCATGCAGTATGTCTTTCCAGTAATTTTTTGGTCTGCTGCAAATTCTGACTTAACCTGAATGCTGGCCTTTGTAAAAATGGCTTTACCTTTGAACTAAAAGTCCATCCTGCCTCAGACAGGCAGTCAGGGAGGCAGTGTAGCCTCTTGCTGTGGAACCTTGAGCAAGCATCCCACTCCCCCACCACTACCCCCCATGCTAATAATTCTCAGACTTTATTTAACCTCCATCAATCTCACTCAACCACCTTATGCATGTTTAATGGTTATTGAGGCCATTATGAGATGTACAAAGAGCCTAGGGATACAAAGTGTGCAAAAGGCACTATATTAAACTAATCTCCTTTCCTCTCTTCTGTCCTGCTTTGTTAGTGGTCATCAATCAGCCCACCCCAGATGATCCCCATCTAAGTATGTTTTGAAAAATGCCAACAAATATGTTTCCATGACCAGCTTGGGCACAAAGACAGTGGAGTTCCCCTGATCTTTCTTTTCATTTTTATTTATTGACACTTTTTTCCTCCTACCCCCTGGCCAGCCCTCCTTCACACCAACCTTTTCAGCCATGTCTCCCTGAACTTACCTCTCCTGGGTCCCCAATGGCTTGTGTTCCATGGTAGGGCAGCGGGGAGTCCCTTGACCCAGCGATCAGAAGATCCAGATATCCAGGAGGAGCCTGGGTCACTGGTACGAGGCCTGCAGAGGGTTGGTGACTATTCTGTCAGTCAGGGTGTTTTTCTGCCCTTCTTCCCCCTCACTTGTTACTGTGTAACCCTTCTCATAGGGATGCCAGCACTGGAACATTGCTCCTGGTGTGAGTGCACGTCAGCACGCTCATGTAATATGCAGCGTAATGTGTCACTCCTTCCCTGTATCCTGTACCCTAACACTTGCACATCTGCAGGTAGCAGTGCTGCAGAGGGACATGGCACCCTCCCAACCAGGAAGACAGCATCCTGTGCGATGCTACATCCTTACCCCCCCCCGCCAGCCCTGGGGACCCAGGCACATTCCCAAATCCAAGTCACTGGCGCCATGAGCGGTAATGCTACTGCAGCACTGATGGGTCCGTAGAGTTCTCCTGATTTCAATTATTTATCATTTTTCTTCTGTTTCTGTTCAACAAAACACTTTCTAATAATCTAAACACATCCAACTGGCTACATCCCTGAGCAAAAAAACAGAGTGGTCAGGCCCACACTCAAGTCCGACAAATGAACAGGAGACCAAAAACAGACAAAACATTGACCCACTTGCATGGTATGGCCTCATGGGCTTTTGTTGGTCTGAAGTGCAATATGTTTCATGTTCATTTACTGGACTTTGATGGGAGAAGAACCACAGTGCTACCCATTTTAGTCTTCTACTGATCCTCACATACAGTTGAAAATGTTACCCTTCTCCTGGTGTCTATTGCTTGGGATAATACTTGACTGTAAGTCAGAAACCCCACAAGTAAAGATAAGGCAGAAACAGTCCAGATTTATGAGTGGATGGTAGTAATGTCATAAAACCTAAGAGATGCAATGTGAGGGGAAGAAAGAGTGCACAATCCCCCCCTTCCCCGCCATGTTTGCAGAAGAATAAGGATGTTCACATGATAAAACACTGTCCAACTTGTCATGAAAATAGATTTGTTTCCATTTAAATCATGTGGTAAAAATCCACGGTAGGAGAGTTTCAAAGGGGCTAATAGCTTGTGAATATTTTTGTTCTTTGGTTAGTTTTTGGTTGTTCTAAAACAAATATCTTCCTGCTAAACCCAAAGGGTTTGTTTTATGATTGAGAGGAAGCAAGTTCAGAATCAGTACATTTAAAATACTGTGGGACATGTAATTCAACAGCACTCACCAATATATCAATTAAGGAAGTAATACTATGCACCAATAAATACAAAATACTGGGTTAATGAACCAAATTATTCCTTGCTTTCAGTACTGTCTGTCAAATGCCTGGCTCTTCAGAGGTCAGATCTGTGACAGAGTCTATTGGCTGAGTCAGTTTATCTTCTCAGGTCTGCAGCTGAATATGATATAAAACAGTTGACAACATTACAACTTGCACAATTTAAATTTTATATCCCAGGGGCCAGATATTCAAAACTTTGCACCAGGCGCAAACCAATTGCACAGCGATTGTGCCACATTTGCGCCCGATTGCTATATTCAAAAGGCCAAATACTGTAGCACTGGTGCAATGTGTTAGCGCCAATGCTGAAAGATAATGTATATGCAGTGCAAAGTGAGAGGCAGGGACATGCATGCAGGTGCAATGGTATATTCAAAACTGTAGTGCCATGCAATGTGTATTAGCTTGACATGTAGCATGGCACAAATTACTGCCTATGAAAAAGGTAGTCTTAACTCTGGGCAAACCAAGGATGGGGGAGTGAACACAGCAGCAACAGAAAATAAGGCTGTATGTAGCCAAAGAAGAGGCAGTGAGGGCAGACGGCCACCATGGGCCACTCCATATGCACAGGCACCCAAACTGTGAAATACAATGCCTCAACATTGCCTAGACGCTAACAATCATACAACTAATGAAACTGAGTTAAAACACTACTTGTAGCAACAAACTATTTGTATTTGTTTTTAATGTGATACTAAGCTGGTATTTGTGAATTGAGTGTTGTTGTATATTGCATGTATTTATTGTACACTATTATCACAGCGGCACATGTGGTGGCGCCAGGTCATTCCTGAAAATGGGCCTTGGCCCAGTATGATTACCTGGTCAACAAACTGATAAATACAAATAGAAATAAAAAATGGAAGAGACATGCTGCACACAGGCGGCACCACCCACGTCACCATCATCTGGCACGGGTCCCAACCCTGACAGACATTAGTGGGTGCCCCAGCACCCAGCAGACACCATGGCAGTGCATCCTACAGCACACACATCCAGTCCCCCCATTGGGGTACACCAACACAATCCAGCACACACATACAGCACTGGGAGAATGGAGGGTGTTGAGGGAAGGTTGTACAGCTGGGCAGGCTGCACCACATACTGGGTGCTGCCACAAGGCTAGGGGCATCCACACAGTTTTCCAGTGTTGGGAATACCCCAACACCAGTGTGCCTGTAAGATGGTATGTGTCACACACACAGGCCCCGGGCACATACTGCCAATCTGTACAGACACCATGGCACACATGGTCTGCCATGTGTATGTTACTGTGAGTATCCCAAGCCAGTGGCTCAGCGTATGTGGGTAACGGGACAGCATGACAATGGTGTTGATTGTCAGAACACACCTGCCAGCTGGGCCTGTCACTGTGTGGAGAGCAGCAGTCATTAATGCCTGACACACCGTAGGCATTGCTGTGTCCCTCACAGTACCAGTCACTATGTTACTATAGTGTCTGCTATGCACTGTAACAGGGACTATATGATGTCTATGGTATGCAGCACCACCACACGTGCCTGTGGTGCTATTCCCCTGGGGCACAATAGTCTCTGCTACTGTATACAAACCTAGTCTGCAGCTACCGAACTGTTGATCCAATCTGACATACAGGTGGTGCTGTGAGCAGATACAGCCTGAAGCTACCGACCTATAGTTCCAATCTGATCTACAAGTGGAGCTGTGTGCACCCTGCAATAGCACCAGGCAATCCACATGGTAATGCATGCAAATCAGGCCATAATGACATGCTAATGTGGCTGTCTGCCCACAACTGCCTAAGTAGGCTCATTTGCATATCACTTTTGAATATAGCAAAGTTTTGCCCCCAGACAAATGTGTTTGCACCACGCAATTGTGTTAGCTCCATGCAAATTAGTTTGCCCTGCACAAACCTGTTAGAACCATAGCACAGTTCTGCAGTATTTAGCCTGCACTGTTCTTTGCAGTTTTTGTGACTCCACTTCTTTACTAGCACACACACACTGGCCTCTTAGTTCACCTTTACCTTTCTCCACATCTGTGTGCACTGGGCTGCTGTTGTGGTTTGCACTTCCCGGTTGCTATATTCAGAGCTGTCTTATTTGCTGGGCTAGTTTTGCACTGCACTCAAAGCCCTATTTGCACGCTATCGTTTGCATGCTACATTCAACTGATTTAGCCCCTGGGCTATTCCTTTGAATATAGTGTGCTAATGGTTCCAGGCTATTTTTGCATGCCGGGCAATGTTAATTTTGCCCCGGGGCTAAGTTTTGAATATTGGTCCTAGGTGTCTTAAAACAGCAATACATGTTACAGTGAACATTTTGTATACTGCCATTTTTATGTTAGCTCGCGCGCCAGACAACATATTGCATTAGTGGCAGATTTGGAGGTACGGTCACTGTTGGGTGAATGCAGGGCATGCATCAGTAGGTGTGTCCCTCATTCCCCAATAAGCCAGCATGCAGATGCCACACCAGGAATACATAATGTGGTGAGCACATCAAACAAAAGGTCCACTGCAATGACAAACGAGCTCATCATGCAGCGGCACCAAAACGCGCCCTCCCTACGTGCCTTTCCTAGTGAAACCCTCCAGAAACATGGCAGCGCTGACTGCTGCCATGCAGAGAGCTGACTTCAGGGGTACCCAATCCCCCTGTCAGCATGCCGTCACTCAGTTCATGTGCCCACTCCCCGTCAGCATAATGACTCCCCCATTTGTTCTGTGCCGAGGGGGATGCCCACTTCCCCTTGGCTCTTGCCCCCCTTCGCTATGTTCCGACAGGGGTGCCCAATCCCCCATCAGCTAGACCCCCCAGCACTCAGGTCGCATGCAGGTAGCCCACCCCAGCGTGCCAAATGCCTCTGTAAAAAAAAAAAGTCCTGCAATGTTGTTTTTTTTGGGTTCCCTAAAAGAAAACAGTCCCTCACGGTCTCTCCTGCTCCCTCCCCAACCCACCCACCCTCTGTGCCTCCACCTCCCACACCCCCCACCCTATACTTACCTCCGAGCCTGGCACGACAATCTTCGGAGGACCGAGAACATCGGCACTCTTCAAAGTGGACCGCGAACTGAAGAAATGCTGGTAAGCTCTATAATGGCATAAATATGGTTTTTTAACTTTGGTGCATATCTCGGGCATTTTTGGGAATTTTGGCACCACATTTTTAATATGGGGTTATTGGTGCCCCTTCTCATGAATTCAGTCACTGTCATGGTGTTATTCAATCCCAAAAGGTGATTTTGCGGTCACTGCGCAGAATCACTTTTTGGGACTGATTAATGAAATGACAGCACCACTGTTCATGAGGTGGGCTCTCAAAAAGCTTATGTTGCAAATTTGGTGAAAAAATCCAAAAAATTACTGTTTTATGAGCGTGCATTGTGCAGTTTCCACGCACACTCATAACTCCGTGAATTTGTAATATTTTCACTCCAGATTTTCAACATTGGCATTTTTCCACACCTCCTTATGAACAGCAAAGCTCCCATTTTACATATCCTGGCTGAAATGTGTTTTTGCACGTCTGGCACAGAATAGCGTGGTCGCTGTGTGAAATCAGTTTACGGGACAGTTTGCGAAAATGACAGTGACACTATTCATGAGCAAAGGTCCTAAAATGCCTATGTTGAAAATTTGGTGACAAAAGTCCGTAAAATGACTGTGTTACAAGCATGCATTGCGCAGTTTCCACACACCCTTGTAAGTTCGCAAATTTGCAATATTTTCATGACAGATTTTCAACACTGGCATTTTTTCACACCTCCTTATGAACAGTACTGCTGTCATTTTTCACAGCCTGCCCAAAATGTGTTTCTGCACTTGTGGAGCACAATGGCATGGTCGCTGTGGGAAATCAGCTTTTGGGACAGATTAACAAAATCACAACGCAACTGTTCATGAGGGGAGGTCCCAAAATGCCTATGTTGAAAATGTGGGTAAAAAAATCACAAACATAATTGGGTTATGGATGTGTGTTGCACAGTTCCTATGCATGCTCATGACTTCACCAATTATTTATATTTTCACTCCAGATTTTCAAGGTTGCCATTTTTTACACCTCCTCATGAACAATACAGTTGTAATTTTTTACATCCTGCCCAAAATGTGTTTTCGTCCTTGTGTCGCCAAATGACACAGCCACTGTGCAAAACCACCTTTCAGCTTACAAACTGATTGTGTCGCTTTTCATAAGGTAGGGTCACAAAAAGCCTATGTTGACAATTTGGAGTGAAAATATCAACAAACACCTATGATGTTAGGGTTTCCAACTGTAACACCCCACCCTGTAGAGCCTGACAAGCATCAGGGATGTGACTTGGGATCATTGGCTGTAATGCTCAGGCCATTTCACCCCCATCCCCACCCTGCAGCCAGTGACAGGCATCAAGGTGTGCCTTGAAGTGTTCGGCCCTAACGTTCACCCCATTCTCCTATGCTGCACCCATCTCAGTGTATTTCCTTATGGAACTGGGTAAGTATAAGGCCCAAAGACCCCAAAGTACACCATGACACTTGTCAGTGTCTACAGGGTAGGGTGAGGTAAAATGGCATGAGCGTTATAGCTGACAACCCAAAGGCACACCCCAACACCTGTCAGTCTCTGCAGGGTGGGGTTGGCGTCAGTTCAATACTTCACTGCCATTCCTATTATGCATCTCTAACTCCTGCACTACCAATGCCAATGCCAGCGAGACAACATTCAGCATTGACAAATGTTTGTTTATTCTGTTTTAGAGAGACCCTTTTTTGTTGTCTTGTCAGATGCGCTTTTCCCCCGTTTTTAGTCTGCTGTAACATATTTTTTAGATTTGACATTATTAAAGGTTTGTTCCTTTTAATATGGCTTTCCCCATATTTTCAGCAGTATTCTCATATGTGTTTGAATACCCAGGACAAGATTTTCAGAAAGGCCAGTCTGAGACCCACCTGCCACTATTTTTAAAATGGAAATCCATCCAGACTGTTAGGCCAGCTATTAGATGGTGTAACAGTATCTCAATTGTTAAAAAAAAAAAAAATAAATAAATAAAAAGACAAGACAGCAGCAAAAATAAAGCAAACTGCAATTATGTAATTGTTTTATATCAAACTGTGACTCTTAGTTATAAAAGGACACATATTTTTGAAAACAGCAGCAGGGCTGGGTGGACTCAGAAGCAGGTGGAACTCGTATCTGCATCTGCGTTTACCCTTTCGAGAACCTGGCCCCAGTCGTTTAATGACCCTTTTCATGTGACTGAGGTGAACTAGCATGCAACATACACTGCACTCTGACCTCCTTAGACACTGGAAATACCCTGGTGAACTCCAAGTCACAAAACTAAAGCTCCCCTTTACTGAGCATTTCACCTCTAGGTCATTCACTGGTTCAAATCAGGCACAGCTCGGTATTGTTATCTGAAGGCTCTTCAATGGCCTAAGGTGACTTCAGTGTAGGTCCCAGGATGTCCACATCACCAAACTTCAATCACTGTCGGCAGTGACTGGCAGATTCATGAGTGTGTGAGGACTGACTGGGCATGGAGTCTGAAATACCCTCTCACTCACATGTCGTGTTCCTTCTATAGCAGACAGAGGCACATAAGGGGACATTTAACATGGTGGCTCCTTCCTGCTGATGTAGCTCAGTCACCTTTGCAGCAGATGTAGGACAAAGTTCAGACATTTAGGTAGTAGTATGTAAGAGGCAAGGGCACTGAGTGCTGTAGGAGTGGGAAGAATACTGCTGGATGGCACACTCGATTTTGGCTTGTGTCCCTGTGTAGACCCCATTTTGCTAAGTGGGATTTTGGTGTCTTGGGAGAGTCTTATTCTCCTTTTCTGAAATAAGTTTTGGCCCAGGCCAGTTGGCAGAAACATCAACATTTTTTTTTCCTCAGACTTTTATTACCCTTTTGATTATTATATTTTCATTTAATTCCTTAAAGTCTGGTATGTAATTGTAACTTGGAATTTTTGATGCAACTTTTCTCAGCAACTACTTGCAATAAAAAACACTCATATGGAAATAATACCAAACCTGAGTCTTTCTGTCTCACAGTTGTGGAGAAGGCATCATTATAAGTCATGGGAATTTCTGATTCACTAAATGTCAGACTGGAAAGAAAGCTTGATTCCTGAAGTCACGCTAAGTCCTTTTTATTGTAATACCAACATTTCACACCAACCAGATGCACAGTAGTATTTTTAAAATGAAGTTTGGATTTTTTATTTAGTTGTTTAACCAGGTATAGCACACTAAGCTGGAAGCTTTTTTACAGGAGCAACCTGGGAGCACAAGGAGGTTAAGTGACTTACTCAGGGCCACACAGTATGCAAGTGGAAGCTGTGGGATTCAAACCCAGGTCTGGTCTGCTGGATGTCACCAGATTTATAGCTCAGAGCCTTAGACCACTGCCGTACACTGCCTCCTATTTATTAGTATAAAGTATAAAGTTCAGAAGCTGGCTGTAGGAGTATTAAAACATCAGCGATCAAGCATGGCGAGGACACAAGTTTTAATAACCCTGGAAATCAGTGGCCTTGTCTTCATTCTCTTAGTAATATTAAAAAATGGGTATGAGAAACCAAGATATGTGATTGGTGAGCTGTGATCACATGATTGTGCATTATTCCAGTATAAGATTCTGAACCTCGTTATTCATTTTTTAAAATAAAAACCAGAGGAACCATGTTATAATCACAACAAGGCACCCTAGGATGTGTACAACTGTGGGATAATGCGGCTTCTCAGGTGCGTAAGGCACTGAGGGTAGTCTCATGCCTCACTTCCTGAGGCGTGCCATTATTCTCCAATAATGCACACCCTGTTATGCCTTATTGCTTAACTAAAGCCTTACATTATTTTGTTTTAGTTTTAGATTTTCACACACCAGACTAGCCTCATTTAAGTTAGACACCTATGTTACAAGAGAAACTTTTTGTTGCGGTAAAGCAGCTTAAGTTTTTTGTGTGCACTCCTGACTAGTGCTTGCAAAATTTATATTATACTTGTGAAACTAGATGAAACTGCTAAACATAATGTGCTAAATTCACAAAATTGCATGGAAATTTGCAAAAATGGCATAATTACACAAAAAGTGTGTGAAACTGATTTTTCACAATTTAACCCACCACTGCTCCTGACAGACCTGAAGATGTGTTCAGATGACATAGGTTTAAAGTCCAGCCACAGTCCAATACATCTGAGATGTTGCACAACTTCTAATGGGGGTCCATTCAGAGGCATTTTTATGTTGTCTTGCACGTGTGCAAGCAACATTTTGTGGCAATAGGAGATGGTAGTAGGAGAAATGCAGAGGTGTGCCAGTTTTGCCGAATGCAGGGCACGCTTTAGAAGGTGCATCCCTCATTAGCCAATTAGTGAGCATGCTAGCAGTGACACAAGTTAGATGTAGTGCCATCAACTTGAAACAAACTTGCCGCTGCAATCAGAGACAAGCTCGCCATGCAGGGGCACAGATGACACACCTCTCCTACGTACCTTGCCTGGTGAAACATTTCAATAAACATGGCAGCGGCTCCACAGTCTGCATCTCACAGTCCCTAGAAAGTCAACTTTGGGGGTGCCCAGTCCCCCTGTCAGCATGTTTAATACCCCCCAAGATTGAATGGCACACTGGGAGCCCATCCCAGTGTGCCTCCGTGGTGTTTGGAAGCCAACCACATCGGCATGTTCCTGCCCCCACCCCAACCCCATTGTGTGCCACGGTGGGAGCCCACCCCAGTGTGCATCTCTCCCAAAGTCATGGGGCACACTGGACATTTGTTTTCTTATACCTGTAAAGACAGAAAACTGTCCACAGTGTTCCTTTTTTTTTAAAGTACCTGAAACAAAGGAAACAGTCCCTCACTGTAAGTGGCGCCCCCTCCCCAACCTGCACCCACCTTCTGCACACCCCACCTCCCCACTCCCTCCCTCACCTCATACTTACCTCCGGAGGTTGGTGCTGAGATCTTTGGTGGAGCAGGAACACATCTGCACTCTTCAAAGCCGAATGCGAACTGAAGAAATGCTGGTAAGCTGTATAATGGCATCAATGGGGGAGGTTTCAATTTAGGTGGATACCTCGGCCATTTTTTTGACATTTGGCTACAAATTTTCAACATGGGGTTTTGGGACCCCACCTCATGAAATCAGTCACTGTTATTTCGTTATTCGGTCCTGAAATGTGATTTCACAGTCACTACGCGGAATCGATGTTCGGGATAGATTAAGAAATTCACAGTGACACTGTTCATGAGCTGAGGTCTCAAAATGCCTATGAAAATTTGGTGAAAAAATTCCAAAAAGTGACTGCTACGAGTGTGCATTGCGCAGTTTCAATGCACGCTTGTAACTTCGAGAATTTTTAATATGTTCAATCCAGGTTTTCAACATTGCCATTTCTTCACACCTCCAGCTGTCATTTTTCACATCCTGCCCAAAATGAGTGTTCACACCTGTGATGCCAAATGGCACAGTCACTGTGCAAAATCACCTTTTGGCTAACAAACTGGTAGTGCCACCGTTCATGAAGTGGGGTCACAAAAAGCCCATGCTAAAAATTTGGAGTGAAAATACTAACAAACACCTGGACATTAGGGTTTCCAACTGTAACTACCCACCCTGTAAAGACTGGCAGGCGTCAGGGGTATGACTTGGGATTTGCGGCTGTAATGCTCACACCATTCCACCCCCACCCCCAGCCTGCAGCCACTGACAGCCATCGAGGTGTGCCTTGGACCCTTCAACCCCAAAGTTCACCCCATTCTCCTATACTGCACCCATCTCAGCCTATTTCCTTATGAAATGGGGTGAGCGTGAGGCCCGAAGACCTCAAGGCACACTGCGACACTTGTCGGTGTCTGCAGGGTAGGGTGAGGTGAAATGATGTGAGTGTTATAGTTGACCCAAAGGCACACCCCAATGCCTGTCAGTCTCTGCAGGGTGGAGGTGGGGTTGGTGTCAGTTCAATACTTCACTGCCATTCCTATTATGCATCTCTCTAACTTCTGCACTACCAATGCCAATGCCAGCAAGAAAACATTCAGTACTGACAAATGCTTGTTAAAGAGAGTCATTGGGTGAATTCCTGCTAATGGATATGACTTTCATTTTGGAGTTGTTTAACAGGTGGTAATTGTTAGTTATTTAAAGCTGTGTAGTATCAAACATCAATTACAAATTAATATTGAGCTCAGAGATAAAGTTGGACTTGGTGTAGAAGACTGCCAATGGCATTAAAATATATGCTGCTATTCAGCTAATTACACAGTGTGAGTAAGTCATTGGGTAAAGAGGCAAAAAAGCAATGGGCCCAGTATTGATCCCTGAGGAACTCCTAGGTTGACTTGATTAGGCAAAGAGGTCTCTCCATTCACTTTCACAATTAGAAATCAACTGTGCAAGTAATTCTTGAACCTTTGCAATGGGATGTTTGATAAACCTATGTTGTGTATCTTGTGGACATAGAAATCACAGTCAATCATATTGAAGGCATTTGTAAGACTGTGAAAGATGGTGCCAACATAACATCTCTCAACCAGAGCCATTTCCAAAATATTGGATATCTTCAATAAAGCTGCAGCAGTAGAATGATTCAAGTGGAAGCTGAGTGCATCTCCATTAGGAGGTTGCTCCCCAAGATTTACAGTTGCAGCCAATGACATGACTGGTTAGTGCCTGAAATTTCAGGGAAATCTTTATAGAAATTCTCTACCTGCCTACAGTACTGCTGTAGTGCCAACAGAGACTGCCTCTTTAGAAATATTGTGACATACCTGAAAATATTCAGACAATTGATGGATACAACTGTAGTACATAAGCTGTTTATGAACCACTTCTCTACCACTTTATTTAAGGTGGCTAAAACTGACTCTGGGCATTAGCTGTTGATACCAGTGACTAGTCTGAACTAATGGAGAGAGGTAACAATGCTTTTTAGCAGATTTTAGGGATTTGCCCCTGTGTGATGGAAGAGGCTATAGATGATAGTAACAGGAAATGTTTGCTATAAACCACCAATTTAAGCAGACAAGGTACAATCCTATCAGCTTCTGCACTTTTGGAAGCAACCAGTTCTTTTAGGAGTTTCTGACTGTGATAACTCTTTAAAAAAAGAAATCAGGAGTGGAGGAACAATGGTGAGTGTTGTCAGGTGAGGCGGGAGGATCAGGGGTAGTTAATGAAGGTACAGAAGGTATGGGGAAATTAAGGTTTTTGAAACATCAATTCAGGGTGTTTGCTAGTTCAGCATTATCAGAAACCACATGTCCCTTGTGAAGCAGATGCATTCTTTGCTAGTCTTGATGTTTTCCTAGCAGAGTACCAGTACTAGACCAGAGGTTTGTGGAAGAATTGCTTTGTCTCCCAACTCGTCACAGGCTGCCTTCTTTTTCCGAGTTGTTGTAGTGACATTATTTTTGAGGTACAGGTATAGTAGGCTTCACAGTCATGGTCACTACTGGATGTTTGGAATGTAGACCAGGCTCTGTCTCAAAGTTTGTAGAAGTTTAAAAGTTCAGGTGTGATCCATTTATATTGCTCCCTCTGACCTTCATAAGCTCTATATGCAGAAAGTAATCACAGACTCTTTACATTTCTGCTGCAAAGTTGGACCATGCTGAGAATATATCCAGGATACGAATCAATTTAGACCAGTTAATGGCACCTAATTCTTGACAGAGCTTTGAGTCATCCAGGGATTTGTATGCTAGAATTTTGAAGTACCAAATGGGTGACCTATTAAGCTTATGAGTCCAGATACAATAGGTGGGAGTGTGGTCATTTAGTGAATCTGGATAGATGCCAGAGATTGCAGCTCTATTGAGTTTGTTTTCTTAGAACTCTGTCCATGCACACTGAGTGAAACAAAGTAAATTTTGAGCCTAAAAAACTATAGTTCCCTGTAACCCCACTCCCCACTGTGTAACACAGTCTGGTGGTTCTTTAAAGTGTGTGGAGCCTTTAGGCTATGCTTGTATGGGGAATTGGTGTACTATAAAGCATACCAGAGTGCTTCCACCTAGCAGGATCATTCTGATAGGGTAAGTGCCAGGGTGCTTCCCAGGAGGAAAATTAGAAAAGGTGGTGCACACCCCAGTCATTACAGAGGATCCTGTGCAGAAACAGTACAACAAGCTACACTCAGGAAATACATGAAAGTGGTACTCACACATCATTTCAGACATTGTTATTAGTGTAAATCTGGACAGCAGCAGTCACAGTTCCAAATGCAGCAGCAAGGTACACATCATCCAATATCAGAATTAAAGTGCTTAACTATAAATCTCAAAATAGAGCTGCTGTCCTGACAAAGATCTGCTAGAGTGCGGAGGCAGTCAGCAGCTCAATTCTCAGATTTACAATTAAGCATAATAATATAGACCCCCACCCACCACCACTGGCTGCCAGTATCATTTGCCCAGGCACAGGGGGTTCAGTTATAACCCAGGAGCATCTTCCACATCTAGGTTTATTAATATGGGACTTCTCATCAGGATCCACCCCCTGCCTGCCATTCCATGTCTGGCTGCTTCACACCCTGTGGGTGTGACCACTGCAGTGATGCCTATTTAGCTGTCTGTGCCACACCGGTGCAACAGCTCTGCCATGCCACACTTCATAGATCCTGTCAAGGCATCGCAGGATGATGATAATTTATGTACCTTTAAACAGTAACTTCATTATTTAACATGCTTTGACCAGTTTAAACTCTCTCTTTTCCATATTCACAGTGACAAAATGGCACACAGAGTACCACACCTGAGGCATTTTTTGCTTGCAAAAACATTTACTTTTATTTATAGGGAGCAGTGCCCAACACCAGTCGGTGACAGTGGATTACATGGTTGGAGTCCAACCGAAACCCTGCCAAGGGTCCAGTCATCATCATTATTTACAGATCCCAAGCCAGCAGGATGAGGGTACACATCAAATAGCATTTTAAACATTCAGTATTTCAATTTCTTCCAAATATCCCCTTGCAGTCATGGAGAAGTGGGCCATGGGATATATCCATGCCCTTAAAGGCACAGCAATTTACATAACCCTATATAGAGGTAGCATGGGGAGGGTATACCCTCCTAAAAACTGGGTCACAGTACCCAGACATAGACACCCAAATGAATGCGGTAGAGTTAGCTGCTGCAGCTTACCCCTTACCCTTAGATTCAGTGCCTCAGTGCCTAGTGGTCACAGATTTGAGGCTTAACCTGCTTCACTGTATCTTCCCCCTTGTCCTCAGGCTTGGATGTCATGGTGCCACCTCCTTTACTGGTCTCTCACATTTCTGAGGTTCAGACTGTTTAGACCTAGTTCCTCTACCAGGAACCTCGACCTTCCTTCCATGTTGGGAATGAGACATATGGTGCAAAAACCATCAGGCAGCCCTCCTTGATAGTAAGCCTCCAACAAGTCTCTGCTGTCCCCAATCCCAGAAACTGGGTGGGATCCAAACCTCCAGAAACCAGACTGGAGGGAGCCAGTGCCACTCCAGCCCCCAGACTCTTCTGCCATCCTGAGCCTGCAAGCTCCTGAAAACTGGACAGCCAAACAATCTTTCATGACTGTTGTAACAAGCAAATGAAAAGATAACATTGCTACTACTTTACATAAGTCTGGCATTATTTGCCTTTGATACAAGACAATAAAAGTTCCTCCACTTCTGGGATGCAGAACTTTTGGGGGCTCTCCTTCTGAGATGCAGACACATTTTGTGTTGCTCTCATTCTGAGATGCTGAAAAGGGTCCTAATGTCTCTGACTATGACTGCAGGGCAGAAGTCAAGTGAGCACAGTGAAGCTGTCCAAGCATGTTCCACTGAACCTCCAGAAAGCTCCAGGTCCTCCATCTTGTTTGGTTATCCCTTCTGTTTTAGCAACAGGTGCTCCAATGATTACCTGGAGTTGTGCAATAAGGCAATGAACTATATATTATGTCAAACAACATCCAGTGGGCCAGTGGGGCTCCAGTCTAGCCCTTTACTGAGTTCCCAGTAATCAACACAGATCCCTGCTTTGAAACATTGTCTGTGGTGCCTGGATATATGTCTGTTGGCACCTGATTACCACTGGTCTACCCTCAACAGCAGGGCAGAAATATTCTAAGAAGACAAGTACCAGTGGAGTAAAGAAGTACATGTGCATATTACATGGCCACAATGTTGCAGATCTTTCTTCAGTGCCAAATCCTAGATGAGCCTCTGTGTGTAGACAACCTCCCTGACAGACCACCTCTACCATCTGCCCAGGAGGGGAAGGAGGCAAGTTATAGCCCAGGAGTGACTCCCATGTCTAGGATAGTAGGATGGAACATCTCGCTGGGAGCCACCCCCTACCAGCCATTCCAGGTCTGGGTGCTTCACTGTCTGTAGGCTCGACCACTAGAGCACTATCTGTTTAAGTTCCTGTATGACCCTGGTGGAACTGCTCCATCACTCTACACTGTGCCTCTCACTGGAATATTGTCTGCTGCTCTTCTTCTTTTTCTTCTTGTCCTTGTGCGGCATGGTGCTGCTTCCGGTTCTCCGTCACTCAGGCCTCAGTCACACACTTCTGTCCTTCAAATTCCTCGGAGATATATAGTTACTGATTTGTATGGAATACCAGCACCTATCTCCCTTTCATCTCTCTGTAGTGCCTGTGTATATCAAGGGGTCACCCCGAACAGTAGTGCCTGTGCAATGCTATAGAGAACTGCAAAATTTTGCTCCTGTCACATTCTGCCCATGGCACAATAAAGCCTTTTCCACTGAAAAAAATGCAGAATTTCACCAAGTGATGTGGAATTCCATAGAAAATAACAAAATTTGACAGTTATCACTGTTTAGTCACAAAACATGTTTCTGTTGTTTAACACATAAAAATGAGGTTCACATGAAAACCCCACAGTTTTTGTCAGAAAAAAATTGACATTCATTTGGTGCAATTCTGTGTAATTCCTCACACAATTCCACAAAGTTTTCCAGAAGCAGAACTACAATTCCACCAGAATTCCACTGGTGACATTTTGCATATTGCACATCTCTACTATCATCCCCTACCAACTGTATGAGCGGAGTGATCATTCTGAACTATTTCCATAAACTATCTAGTACTGTGTAAATATCTGACATTTGTGTATCCTAGCACTTGTGAATCCTACTTTATTGCACAGTCACTAAAGTACGCTGATGATACCAAATTAGGAGACTGGGCAAATGGTTTAAATAATATCAAGATTCACAGTGACCTGGATAAACTGACTAAGTGGGCTGAATCCCAGGGGGATAAGATTTAATGTCAACAAATGCACTGGGCTACATATAGGGCCTGGTAACCCACAAGTAACATATTACTTGGCCGGAAAGGCTATCCAGCTTAGGACAGGGAAAAAAACTGGGAGTAATGATAGATAAAGACCTGAGACATACCAGGCAATGCGAGACATCAGTGAGTAGGGTGCATTAAATACTGTGTAACATCAAACAATGGGGGGATGAGGTGTACAGAACATACGTAAGACCTCATTTGGGTTATGCATCCCAGTTTTGGGCACCACATTTCAGGTGGGAGGTCCATAGACTCGTGAGAGTGCACAGAAGGGTTATAAAATCAATGTAGGGACTGGAAAAATCTGACACATCAGGAGAGACTGGACAATCTGAATATGCTAAGTCTGGAAAGGAGGAAAATTAGAGATCTACTTCTGCTGTTTGACATAATTGGGGATAACAACCTCGTGATCTGATGAGTATGAATTTGGAATCTATAGTACATCATTTCTAAGCAGACATAAACAGCTAAAAAGAAAGTGTTTTAGAAATGAGAACAAGATCTTCTTTACCTAGAGCCTAGAGAAGTAGTAGTAAAGTAGTTTATTTTGTATTTCCAGAGATGATGAAATATTAACTTTATGGGGATCGGGGTTTCATGCAGGGAGGGGGGAACTACTAGACTACCAGGGCATAGGTGTACTGGTATCAGGGCACATGCGGAGGGTGGGGAGTAGTCGCCCAGGGCTAGCAGCTGCTGTGTTGTGCCTTGCAATACAGCAGCTCACCTGTGAGTGGCAACCACTTCAGCATGTTATTTACATGCTTGACTATGTGCCCGTGTATGTGGCACATCTCTGGGATGATGCCGGAAGATCGCCGCACATCTCGGCTGAATATTGAGATGTGCCACATATGTTAGCAGGCCCCTGGAGATGTGCATATTATCTTTGCTCCAGTAGCTGCGCGGAATTGTGCAGCACATTTCCGCCTTTTGAATATAGCCCCAGGGTACATTTCTGGAGTTGCGCCAGGTGCAACTCCTTTGAATATCTAGCCCCAAGGTTTTAAAGAGAGTAGTCAACACTTGGAATCTACTACTAACTGAGGTAGTCCACTGTGAAAATAAAATTACTTTTTAATGTTAGATTTGACATGTTTATCACTGGCGCTAGAATTTAAAAGTACTATCACTGAGAAGTGTGAGTGTGTGTGTTTTGGGGGGAGTTTGATGTGGCACATGGCCTTCTTTTTTCCCTACAGACCTTTAATATGGACCTTAGTATAAACTGTTCCATTTTTGTTCCCTGCAGTACCATGGGACCCCCTTGAAAATGAGATACTGTATCTTGGGGCCATCAATATATCAAAATAATGAATTAATGTGTACAGTATGTCACATGGCATCTGCAGTCTTTTCTTTTTACAGTATAATAGAACTAACTTAATAACCAGTCCTAATAAGCAAATGGAGTACCATCCTAGCCCTCTTTCTTAGTAACACTTGGCTAGTTTAATAGATAAACGGTAACAAGCAGCAACACAAGAATTTCCCTTTGGCATACTATCTTACTTATAAAGTATTTATTTTTCAAGTGCCATACAAGTGAAAGTATGAGGCTGCAGCACATGAAAACATACAGTGTAGGGGTCTTCACGCGCTGAAGCATCATCCACCTGCAGCATTCCACATTTTCTTTAAACGATCAATATCAGATTCGGTTGTACAATCAAGGGTACAGCAACTGTAGCAGCCGATCAGTGAAATCAGTATCTCACAAAAAGCAACTGTAAAATAAAACAAATGTAAAACAAGCTCAAATTAGTAGCAAAAGTAAGCCGTGACCATCATAAAAATGAGGAGACCACATACTGTGTCCACATTAAAAATTACTCCTAGCCACCATTCAATAAAAAAAGACAAACACAGTAGTGCACTTTTTTCTGTAAATAAAAGTTCTTGCTTTTGGTAACCTATATTTAACCATTATATTTTTCATTAGATTGTCCACATCTATGGGGGGCATGGTCTGGCCACCGACGAGATGGCTGCCTAACTTCAGAGCTCTCTCTATGCTGGCTACGTTACTTGCTCCGATACCGCGATCACAGGACATCGCCCTCTAAAAAGTTTATTCTATAAATGGGTAGCCTCCCTCCTACCTCCCGGCAATACTTGAAGCCTAATCCAACGTGATTTACAGTATCTGTAGAGCTGGTCTTCTACCGCCCAAGCCGTACCCGCTAGGCCGCATAGGCCTGTCTCCAGCTGCCTTCTAACATGCTCCCCCTAGCCAGCTATCTCACACCCCGGTGATTCATCTGTGGCTGTGCAGTCATCCGGCATACCCCTGCCAGTAAATACAGTCTGTCAGTATCCTGTGAATCTACAGAATGTCTTCCCCGGGCACCTCTTCTCAGCCGCCTCCTGGGCCTTCCTTTCCCTCTTCAGCTACATAGGTCCCTCCAATATATCACTCACATGCTAGAGACCCTCTTCACCAGTCAATGACATTAGCTTCTCACTATCTGGTACAGTTGCTGAAGTCAAGCATCTCCAAGATAAAATGAATGTTACTGAGCAGCGGCTCGACTCTTGTGAACAACAGCAAGCCAAGCTCTGGCACCGGGTCCACTCTCAAGACGAGCAGCTTGCGATGCTGTGGGCCAGGATAGAAGATCCGGAAAATAGGGGTCAGCACAATAATTTGCACATAATAGGATTGCCTGAGGGAGCTGAGGGTCAGTCAATGGAGTGCTTCCTCAATGAGGCACTACCTGTGATGTTGGGGGACAGATGAAAAGGCCCAGTTGAAGTGGAGAGGGCCCACTGGGTGCCTGCCAAAAGTGATAGAACAAGTTGCTCTCCTAGGCCCATTGTAGCCTATTTCCAGCAATTCACCATGAAGGAGTGCATTCTATGTGCTGCTAGGGACTTGGGAGAAGTTAAGTGGCAAGGAGCTCAAATTTCCTTTTACCAGGACTACGCTCAATAGACTGCTGCTCGACAGAGGGCTTTTGGGCAATTGAAATGTTTTCTTTACCAACATGAATTTAATTTCAAATTTAAAGGACTCACCAAATTGCTGGTTGCTAAAGATGGAAGGGAACTTTTGGCTGAGCATCCCATTGAAGTGGAGTGCTGGCTTGGTAAATTCTGTCCCAATCTTCCACCCCTGACTACAAGTTCCAGGAAGCTCTGGGAGCCAGGAAGAGCTCCGCCCTCTCCCAGGAACCAAAATGTGGGGCAGTGTGATCTGGGGGACAGATTTCCTATTGGACAGGTACCACCCGCTCCACATTCCTCCAAGCAGTCTCCTCTGGCAGCTGTGGATAGTTTGTGTTGAGGAGCTTCAGCTCAGTTATTATACCAAACGTTGTTCAGATAGGTAAGTGGTGCTTATTTTGGCTCTTGTACTGTGCTGACACTCTCTCTTGTTTTTGATTTTTCTAGTTCATACAGAGCGTGTAGTCACCCTGTTTGGTTTGTATTGGAGCTTACACTTTCTCTCTTGGACTACTGCTCTCTGACAGACATGTTCTCGGGTAAGAACTCCTTCCATTGTGCTCCCTTCCCACCCAGTGTTTCTCTATTTGATCTGAGTAAGTACCCTCTATATTCTATTTTATAATTTGTAGGTATGTTGTACCCCTCCACTCCTGGCACCCAGTTCATTTCATGGAATGTAAAGGGGCTCAACCACCCTATTGAAAGGACCAAAGTGTTACAGTTTCTCCAGTCCATGCACACGGACATTGCCCTTCTGCAGAAGACGCACCTTCTTTATAAATCTGAGTTGTGGTTGAGGAAATTGAGGGTCAGAACAGTCCTAGCTAATTCTGCAGCCTCTAAAACTAACAGGGTCACTATTTTGATTCGTAGATCTTCACCATGGGTCGAAGAGGCGGTTAAGAAGGACTCTCAAGGCAGATGGGTTGTGACCAAATTTTCCTCCCTGGGTGGTCAATTGCTCCTTGCCAATGTGTATGCCCCGAATGAGGACCATGCTGATTTTTTTCAGCCCTGAGCCGGGCTCTCTCTAACCTTCCCCCACCCAGTGCCCCCATTCCAATTCTGATTGGGGGGGATTTTAACATGGTCCAGGACATTTTCCTGGATAATCCCAACCTACTCCCCATTGCGTGCTCTAAAGCACACTGGGCTCTCCAGGATATGCAAGAAGAATGGGGCCTTGTGGATGTCTAGAGGAGGGACCACCCCTCTGGGCGCGATTACTCATTCTACTGTTCGGTGCATCAGACCCATAGCCGGATTGATTTCTGGCTGGCCAATGCGGCGGCGGCTTCCAGGATTTCAAACTGTAAAATCGGTCAGATTGTTATCTCTGACCATGCTCCAGTTTCCCTCACTTATATCCTAGACGGTCAACAACTCTCTCGTACTCAGTGGAGGTGCAATCCCCTGAATCTTCACGACCCTGACTTCCTCCAGATGATTACCCATACAGCCAGAGACTATTTTTCCCTTAATTCTGACTGCAGGGTTTCCCACGGTACAGTCTGAGATGCGTTTAAAGCGGTCCTCTGGGGGAACATTAGTGCTTATGCAGCAGGCCAAAACCAAAGCCCGCAAGACAACCCTGGCGACTCTTCTGGCTGAGCTGACCACCCTAGAAACTCGGCTCCAAGATTCCCCCCCACACGCAGAGATCCATCTCTTCTTCGCCGGATAGTCAGCCTGAAATATCAAATCCACTCTATTCTCCATCAGAAGGCCAAATGGCTCCTCCTCCATTCCAAACATGCCTACTGGGATGGAGGTGAAAAAGGTGGTAGACTATTGGCTTTCTGGCTGCGCAAACAGCAAGCTCTGTCGCGGTTTCATGTCCTTTGGTCCCCCTCAGGTAAGATTGTCTCTGATCCGTTGGAAGTTAACAGGACCATGCAACAGTTCTTTGAAGCCCTGTACCAATCGCATTCATCTCTCCCCCCCCTCCCAGTTAGTGCATGGGCTGGCTGAATTCTGTTGGGGGTACGGCAAGCCTGCTCTTTCCCCAGCCCAGGTTGCCAGTCTGGATGCCCTGATTTCTGCTGCCGAACTGTGTCAGGCCCTATTCCGTATGGCCAAGGGGCAAGGCCCCAGGCCCTGACGGTATGTCAGTGGAGCTATACCAGGCTTTGGGGGACGAGATCGCTCAACCTCTTTTGTTGGCCCTTCATTAGGCCCACACTGCTGGTACTCTGCCCCCAACCATGAGGGAGGCCCTTATTACCTTACTACCAAAAAAATCCGATGACCAGCTTAATTGTTCTAACTTCCACCCAATCTCCCTGCTTCTAGCGAAGGTCATGGGCCCCAGGCTATTGGATATACTACCCTCCATAATCAACCCGATGCAAGCCTGTTTCATGCAGGGCAAATCTGGGGCAGACAATACCAGACTGCTCCTGAACCTCAAATGGGTCGCCTCCAAGTCCTCTCTTCCTAAGGCTGCTCTTGCCTTTGATTTTAACAAAGCTTTTGACTCGACTGAGTGGGATTATTTGCATGAGGTCCTCTGTTTCTATGGTTTTGGCCCTCAGTTCCGTCACTGGGTGGCCACCCTATACAATTCTCAGGTGGCACAGATCTTGACCAACTCCACGATTTCTTCCCCTTTTCTATTCCATAGAGAAACCCGGCAAGGGTGCCCTCTCTCTCCCCCCTTCTTTTCTTGATTGCCTTAGACCCCTTGATTAGGGCCTTTTTAGCCTCACCTGATGTCACCGGCATTGAGGTTGCAGGCACATCCCATTTGGTAGCAGCCTATGCAGATGATCTTCTGCTTACCATCTCTTAGTCCCAGCAAGCTCTGCCAACTGTTTTGTCTTTGCTGCAGCAGTTTGCTACTCTGTCTGGTCTGCAGGCTAATCAAAAGAAGACCATTATGGCCTCTCTCAATGGTGCCTGTTCAAGAGACGTCTACTGGGCACAGAGCTATCATGGGCCACAAAGGGGTTCTCCTATTTGGGTCTGGTTATCCCCTTTAGATGGGCCAAATTGGAGTCAGCTAATTTCTCCCCCCTTCTATCCTAGTTCTCCACGGAGATAGAGAAATGGCGTAAATTACAACTATCCCTGCCTAGTAATGTGGCTGCAGTACGCATGCTTTTTCTACCCTGACTCATGTATCTGTTTAATAACCTCTCTATCAGTCTCTTGCCCAAGCTTTTTGCATCCCTAAAGAAGCTTATGTACAGGTTCCTTTGGGATGGGAGATCCTCTAGATGGAATAAACACAAGTTGAGAGTGCATTGGTCGAGGGGGGCCTTACAGTCCCCTGGCTACAAGGCTAGCACCTGTCCTGCTTGGTGGCACAGGCCAGTAAGTGGTTTGTTCCATTACTCTCTCCTCCTCCTCCACTTTGGCTGCAATTGGAGTCAGACCTGCTTGGCTGGTCTAATTTGGGTGAGCTCCTCTACCCCAAACCCCACTTACAGACAGCTTTACCCCCAATTCTGGCTGTGACGTGGGTGGCCTGGCACCGTTTTTTGTCTCTTTCACATACCGCTTATGGAGCTTTGACCCTCTCCCTGGTTCAGTAAGCCCCTCTTTGTGGCAACCGATACATTGGTGTGGGCGGCACCCCACTGTCGTGGTCCACTTGGGAGGCGCAAGGTATTTGGCAGGTTTAAGACCTTTATTTACCTGATTCTGACACACTGATGTCCTTCAACCAATTGAGGGAGAAGTTCCACCTTCCAAGCAGGGACCTATGGCAATACCTGCAAATCCGTAGTGCCATTGGGTCTTTCTCTCACCAGTGGCAGATGCATAATAAATGGGCCTGGCTGAGTACCCTGCATAAATCCCCATCTTCTAGAGGTCTGATTGGTAGATTTTATAGACCATGGAGAGATTCACAGCCAGAGTCCACAGCCTCTTCATGCCTGAAATGGTAGAGAATTTTGAATCTTGATATCTCTGAGAGGCTTTGGTCCTGCTACCTTGGGGAGGCCCACAGAATCTACAAGGATACTAAGAGTCGCTTTCTTCAGTTGAAGATCTTGCTTTTCTGGCATCGCACCCCGGTGATCCTACACTCCCTGGGACTCTTGGGGCACTCTAACTGTTGGCATTGCCATCAGCCAGATGCTCATTTGTTTCATGTGGTGTGGTCCTGTCCACAACTTACTGTCTTCTGGACCTCGGTAGCATTGGACTGTACAAAGGTGCTGGGCTCTCCTAATTCCTTTTCAGACCCTAAGCTCTTCTTGGGGGATACTTCGTCCTCACATACTCGGTCAAAACCCCAGCATGACTGAGTTGCTCTGGCTATACTGGAAGCCAAAAGACTGCTATTACTGTACTGGTGCCAAGTCGCCACTCCACCCCTGCCTTCCTGGCATGCGGCCTTGGCCCACCTAGCTCTTTTTGAATGCCTTTCTTATGCTCTTGCAGGCTGTATGGACCTTTATCAAGCTAAGTGGGATCCTTATCTTCACTCTCCTATGTACCCCCGGAACCCTCCATTGTACTCCTAAGCCAAAACATGTTGTACAATCTTTACCCATTACTCCTAGCTCTCTCAGTCAAAGTGTAAGCCCCCTGTTCTTACTGTCTGACTGGTTTCTTATTACTGCACACCTTTCTATGGAACTGGTTTGGTATCGGTGTCACCTCAGTTTATTATGCTATTTGTTACATGTTGATCATTGTTCTATGTAACAGGAGTGATGTCTTGTGAACTTTTCAATAAAATATTTTATGTTAAAAAAAGATTGTCCACATCTATTTGCTTCTAACACAGAGTCAATGACTGGCAGTGAGAGCAACCAATGAAAACAAGGTTCACCAGAGACTGATGACCATGTCAACAAATCATATCACAGTGTGGGAAACATACACTGTTTTGAATGGGTTACTGAAGTGAGGAATGCAGGGAGTAGTAGTCCAGTTACTACTCACAAATGTCACAGTCACAAAGTGTTTTTTGACCCCCAGTGCAAGCTGGCATAATTAAAAGTAAAATCAGGGCACTAGTTAGAAGCTGGGTAACTAAACTACTGAGGATGTTATCTTCAGCTACAGTAACTGGGAAAAACACCACTCTGCCTCAGACAGTGTAGTAAGCAATTTAAATGTCTTGCAAGAGAGAAGCTTACACTACAGGAGTTAAAAAGAAATGCTTAATACATTTTAAATGATGTCTTTGAGATGTCCCTTGGCTAATCAGCAGTGTTATCCCGAAACATCTTTGTGTTCCAGAATGACTTTGCTTTGCTTCACAGTTCTCGAATGCAAAGACGCCTTGAGATGAAAATGCATAAAACTAATTGCTGCGGTAGTCTTTCTCCCATTGTAATGCACATACAGTACCAAATAACAGCAGAGAACACAACTGTGGAACAACAAACAACCATTACTGTATAGCTAGTGGACCACAAAACAGGAAGACACAGTATAAAATGTTACCTTACTAACTATAGTCCTATGTGCCAGGGGTCTGATAACACCGTCTTTCTGAGGGACATGTTATATAATTATAGGAAGGCTCCACAGGGCCGAACTCTTTGGCTCCTGCTTTACAACACGCAGTCATGCATTACTGTTTAAAGGAAGGCTCTGTGGGACCTAACTCTCTGGCTGTTTTGAAGGAAGAAGCAAAGTTATGCTCAATTGCTAACAGTAGCGATTTGCAGATAACTCTGCTTTTTCAAAAGAGGTGCTCCAAAGTACCTGAGCTAATTGTGTACAGACACTCCACTTTCACATCCCTCTCATGGCTTGCTGACATGCTGCAGTGCATTGTCTGTTGCAGGAGGGCACACCTGATGATGCACCATTGTTTCTCCCTGTATGTTGAATAGAGTGAAATGGAACTCTTGCTTTGGTTTTGTGAATAAGCTTATTTTCTTACTTTTCATCATGGCCAAGTTTTTTTAGGAACTTAAAAAAGGCTTGTCCATGCTCAAAAGTAAGAAAATAAGCTTATTCACAAAACCAAATCAAGAGTACCGTTTCACTCTATTCAACATACAGGGAGAAACAACGGCGCATCATCAGGTGTGCCCTCCTGCAACAGACAATGCACTGCAGCATGTCAGCAAGCCACAAGAGGGATGTGAAAGTGGAGTGCCTGTACACAATTAGCCCAGGCACTTTGGAGCACCTCTTTTGAGAAAGCAGAGTTATCTGCAAATTGCTACTGTTAGCAATTGAGCATAAATCTGCTTGTTCCTTCAAAACAGTCAAAGAGTTAGGTCCCACAGAGCCTTCCGTTAAACAGTAATACATGATGGGTGTGACATGTGATGTATTCATGAGTTGTGTGCATTGTAAGGCACAAGGAGAAGCCAAATGTATCCGACCAGCAGGGAAGTGAGCATGCTCCACGATATACCACACTACTGGGGGGTAGTATTGCTATTTTAAAATGGGGTTGTCTAGGCAAAGTTGAGAAAGTAGACAGCAAAACTGAAAGTAGTTCCAAACCATTGGCACAGTGTATCATATGCTATACCATGGTCATGTGATCAGCTTCCACAAAGCACAGTACACAATTTTCCTAACCCATTTGAAACAGTCAGATATGGGTCTGGGCAAAAGAACAGCTATTGTCTGAACATCAGGGAGTGTCAGGTTGGAAGACAACCACTGAAGCATTCTGGAGAACCTTTTAACATGGGGAGTTCCAGATGGATATCGCCTACTGTATACTGCCATAAGAGTTTTATTGTGAGCTACAAGCATAAGGAAAAATTCTCATACATTTGCCAGAAACACAGCAAATATTAGAGCATGCAATGTAAGTTAAACAAGATGGTATGGTCCACTGCCAGTGAAACAATGAACAGAAATTACTCTTGGGGGTCCTACGAGGGGAAAAAAGATGACATGTTCTACCCTTGTCTTTGCAAAATGGAGCCAAACCAACAGTAAACTGGGCCAGTTAGGTATATGAAAGATGCAGTTTCCTTGGTATTTTGCTTTTATGGATATCAACAATAATTTCATAGAAGAAACATGCCTTTATGGCATTTCAAACTAAGTACTCTTGTGGGTGGAAACTTTCTGGATGAAACTGACTCAGTTTTTTTTCTCCTGCTCATCATGACACACAGCATCAGTCTGAAGTATCACTGACATGAAAGCATCCCATAATTTCACAGTTGAAACATGTTAGATTTGAAAACATTGAATTTAGTCTAGAAACAAAATATGGCAGGTCCTCCGTACTTACGTGGCTGCTCGTACCCAGTGTGACACAGGTGTGTAAACCAATACGCTATTTTGTCTTTGCAATCTTTTTCAGTCATTGCAACTCCAATCATTTTACTCCAATAATATGAACTGTTTACCGCCAGTGTAACACCGCAATGGAGTGAAATCAGTAGACACGTCTACCTCATGCTGCCAGAGACTTGGACTTAACTGCACAACTGCTTTACATCTAAGTTCTTTGCATAAACCCACTTAAAGGGCATTGGAGGGTCACTCATTTGTTCTACAATCTCTTCATTGATTACTTCACTCTGTCTCAGAATTGTGTCACAAAGCTTCTAATGGACTTCTAGTATCAGTAATGAGATGGAAGATCCATCTTTCACTGTGTCCACTCCAACTAGGAAGGTGCCACAATAATTTCATATTAGAAAAGTATAGTGCACAGTGTCACAAGGAACTGGTAATGCTGTTGGCATAATATCCTCCTTACAATTTAGATATATAATCAGTATGAAAAGAACATGGCCTGTTTACATACAAGTATGCAGTAGAACAGTTGTAGCATACCCATGCATTTTTGAGTATGGCTATATTTTAGACTTTGGACATGTGGCTAATATATATGGTGAGCAAATAGGAGAGGTACAGATGAAAAAACAACTAAACATTATGCATGGATACATGGCCAGATGTTCATTACAAGTACATTTTGTTTATAAAATGAATCCAAAGAAAAGCAGGAAAACTGAAACTGATATAAAGTTAAGCTCATAATATAGTACTGCTCTAAACAAATGTATAGAAATAGTTTTCATCAAAGATAATTCTAGCATAGTAAAGATATTACAACCATACAGCTGTTATCACTTCACCATCACTGACCTTTATGGATGGGTTTCAGCTTCTCTGATTGTTAATTTCCATGTTACTGAAAATCTCCAACAGAGCAGTGCTGGTACTGGTTGCATTGTTTGACCCCCATGTATCAGAAGTTAACCTCTGCTGTTCACCACTATTACCTGTCAGATTCCTCAACTGATGGTCTACAGCTGAGATAAACTATAAAGAGGAATGCCTGAATTTTGGATTGCCGTGTGTGTGTGTGTGTGTGTGTATGACAGAGCAACTAGTGTTTTCTTGGAGGCAGGTATCAAAACTCCTTCTCAATCTGCCGATTGGCCAACACCTTTTGAGTCAGCCTGTCTGCGTGGGGAATGCCTGCCTGCCTTGAAGGCTCTGCCCCACTCAGGCAGGCTTTATCTCCAACACAGATGTTTCCCCTGAGACAGAGGCAGCCCCTGCCATCGAGGCAAGCATTGTGTCTACCAGGGCAGTCCATGCCTCTAAGGCAGGCATTGCCTGTATGTAGAGACAGACCCTGCCTTCAAGGCAGGTGTTACCCCTTGACAAAAACTTGTCACAAATCCTCACTCCTGAGCAGCATGGTTTCAGGAAGGTGCACAGCACTAACACTGTCCTAATCCATTTTACTGACTATATTCTCTCAGCCATGGACAACGGCAAACTCACAGCAGCAATTTTTGTGAATCTGATAAAAGTGTTTGTTCTTGTCGACCACAGTTTCCTAATGGATAAACTACCAAATCTTGGTGTACCATATAAGGCAACATTCTGGACCGATAACTAACCCTTCAGGTAGATCCCAACGTGTTTCACTTGGAAACGTACTCTATGCTACTCAGCTCATAAAGTACAGGGTATCACAAGGATCTATCCTAAGCTGTCTCATCTTCTCCTTATTTATAAGCAACCTTCCTCAAGTCTGCAACATTCTCCTGTACGCTGATGGTCTCATAAGTTTCCATAGCTCAAAGTAACTGACCAATCTCTCGCAGAACTTGAATAATGACTTTCCTCATCCAAAGTTGGTTCCTGAGAAACAAGCTACTACTCAGTATCTAAAAGATGAGATACATGCTATTTGGCTTTAAAGTAAAACTCTCCAATCAGTCCTCCCCCTAATTCTTGCCTACTCTGAAGGCCAGATCATGGAGCAGGTACACACCTTTAAATACCTGGGAGTCATAGTTGACTCCTTCCTCACTTACTTGGATGGCACTGATTCTCTGAGTAAACAAATTCACCTAAAATTGGGTTTAGTGGACAAACTTGAAGAACTCCATGACACCTGAAGTTCACCTCGCCATTGCCAAAAGAACTATGCTGGCTATACTGGATTATGCCTCTCCCATTTACTCTCAAGCCACTGTGACCGACATCTCCTGGCTAACCACAATTTACATTGGCCACTTTCATAACATGCCACTGTGACCTTTATGGTTGCCTTGGCTGGCTCTCCCCACACATGTAGGGACTTTATCCCTCCTGCTACCTAACTAATAAGTCACTACACACTCCTAATCTGTCCCCATTGTTGAGGTTCCTAAGGCACAATACAAAGCCACATGACTTGCACCCTCTGATCGCCTTCTGCTTAAAGCATTGTGGGTAAATAATTACATGGGCAAAATGGCTTTCCCCTCTGCTGGCCCATACATCTGGAATGCCCTTCCAGTGGGAATTAGAACTGCCCTTTCCACCTCTTTAAATCACAGATTCTGGGTCACCTATTGAGTGGATTCCATTGCAATTGTGAAGCCCAAAAGACTAGCTACAGTACTGTCTTATTAGTTTGTATGTGCTGTTAGCACTGCTTGTACTCACTATATGTCCACCAGTATTGCATTCTTACAAAACAAATTAACTCATATTTTTGTGTCGCTTTATTGAAACTGTATACATTTCTTTTACTTTTTATGTTCACCATGTGTGCATGCTCAGAGAACATTTTGTTACCAGAGTGGCTTTTGAGGGGTGTGACATTGTCAGTCCAATGCAGAGTGATTTGCAAGGGGATCATCAGTGTCACACCAGTCATCAGCCTGGCTGGTCATGATAAAGTTCTGGCTTGCTGGGCAGAAACTCTATGCAGTTCAAAGGAGAGAGCCGACCTAATCATAGTTCAGCTTTTTTCTTTGATCTACATAATGCCAGCAAGCAAGCATGCTGATCTGCCATGATCAGCCTGCTGAAAACTGAAAACCATCCATCGATGTCTGCTGCTGCCACCATCATAACTGTCCCACCCCCAAGCCCAACCCAAGTTAATATTCCACCATGGAGGTTCCCAATCCCCCATGTCAGCTGCTCCCCCCACCCTGCCCATCTTACTTCTGCAACACTGGGGAGCCCACCCCTGGTGCTGCCAAACATAACACTGACACTGGGGGTGCTCAATCCACCAGTGTCACCACCTATAATAAAGAAAATCATCCTTATAGTTTATTATTATTTTTAAATACACCCTGCAAAACAAAACCATCCATCAATGTCTGTTGTGGCCATCACTGTGACTGCCCCCCAGCCAACCCATGTTAATATTCTGGCACAGGTGTGCCCAATCCCCTGTGCCATCTTCTACCCCCCAACTTGCCCATTTTACTTTTGCAACACCAGGGAGCCCACCCCTGGTGCTGCCAAACATAACACTGACACTGGGGGTGCCCAATCCCCCAGTGTTGCCACCTGACATAAAGAAAACCATCTCTTGTAGGGTTACAACCAGTCCCTATTTTCACAGAACAGTCCTGATTTGGGTAACTGTGTCCTGCAAAAAAAACTTGAAAAATGCTACATGTCCTGACATTATAGCAGAACAAAATATTTTCTAACGTTCCTCTAAATGCTGCAAAACAATATAATACCTTACCTAAAATACCTTAAAATGATAAGAAACACTAAAAAAAACTACAACTCTTAGTCTTAATTCTGATTATTTAGAGAAAAGAAGTCTGTTGCATTGGTCGAGATTACATATTGTCCTGCAAAAAATCATGTTTCAGAAAGAAATGTCCCACTTTGGGCTTTTCAAAAGGTGGTAACCTTAGTCCCTCATAGTTTTTATTTTTTTTTAAATACACCCTGCAAAAAAGGAACTACATCAAAGTCTGTTGCTGCTGCCAGTGTAACTGCCCTCCCCAACCCCAACCCACACATGTTAATATTCTGGCATGGGTTGTCCAATCACCTGTCCCGGCTGCTACCACCAACCCTGCCCATTTTGGTTCTGCAACACTGGGGAACCCACCCCAGTGCTGCCAAATATTACACTGACACTGGGGGTGCCCAATCCCCTCTGATGCCATGAGAAATAAAGAAAACCATCCCTCATAGATTTTTTTCATAACTCTGTAAAAAAGAAAACCATCTATCAATCTGTGTTGCTGTCAGCTGCCATTACTATCGCCCCTCCTGACCCTCACACTCAGCACTCCCCCCTAAAACCCTTACTTATGGACCAGGGGTCCAACACCGTAATCCTCTCTGGACCACAGACACATTTTCACTCTTCAACGCTGGACCATGAACTGAGGAAATCAGCAATGCAGTTCAATGTATTTCAATAGGGTTTTCAACTTGCTGGCATAACTTGGCCATTTTTTTACATTTTTACCCAAAATCTTTGACATGCCTTTTTTGGGGCCCCACCTCATGAACTGGGGGTCCACCTGGAGGGATGCAGGCCTATACTGGCATGATGGTCTGCATCTGTCCAGAAGGGGAACCAGGATCCTAGGTGATAGGTTTAAATACTTCAATGGCAAGCATTAAACTAGCCAAGAAGTGTAGGCACTGGAAAGGACAGGAAATCTAACCCCAAAAATCAGGGAACTAAGTGAGGTGAGACACCAACATAGAGATGTCAATAGGGAGAAGCACAGGGTAAATGTGAAAGTGACAAATACAATAAGGACAGGGATGGGGCAAAAGGGGTAAGGCCATCAAGAAATGGAGGGTAATGAGTACCAATGCCCGAAGTCTGGGCAACAAGCTCCCTGAAGTGGTGGCCTTGATGGAAGAGGGATGCCTGGATATTGTAGCAGTCACAGAAACATGGTACACAGAGAACCATGACTGGGATGTTAACATACCAGGGTACACAACCTACAGGAGAGACAGGGAGGGCAGAAGAGGGGGGAATAGCTCTTTATGTAAGGGAAGGGTTAAAAGCAACTGAACAAAAGAGTAAACAGGGAGGAGAGGAGGCACTGAGGGTCACCTTAGAGACTGGAAATGGCAGCACAATCCGCACAGGGGTTCTATACAGACCCCCATGTCAGGGGGAGGGAATGGACAAGGATATGATAGAAGGCATACTTAGGATGGCAGAGAAAGGGGAGATACTGTTGATGGGGGACCTTAATATGCCAGATGTTAACTGGAGCACCTTTGCTGCAGCCGCATCCAAAAGCAGGGCCATTCTTGATGCCCTTCAGGTGGCATGCCTCAGACAGCTAGTTTTGGAACCTACTCATGAGGGAGCAATCTTAGATCTCATACTCTCAAATGGGGACAGTGAGAGGAACTCAGATCTAGAAGTGGGTAGCCATTTGGGAACAAGTGACCACCAAACAGTATGGTTCATGATAAACTCAGCTACAGAGTCAAGCCATACAAAAGTGAGGGTTCTGGACTTCAGGAGGGCTGACTTTGGCAAGATGGGAGAGTGCCTTAGAAAAGCACTAGCAAACAGGCTAGAAGGAGGGGTGGAGCAACAATGGGAAATATCAAAACTGCCATCACAGAGGCAACAAGCCTTTGTGTGAAGCAAATAAACAAATCAAAATGAAAGAAAAAGCCACTATGGTTCTCAAAAGAAGTGGTGGTGAAGGTTAGGGAGAAAAAGATAGCATTTAGGAAGTATAAGGAAACACAGAAGGAGCAGGACAGAGAACTGTACCAGTTAAGGCAGAAGGAAGCAGGGAGGGTAGTCAGAATAGCAAAGGCACAAACTGAGGAAAAGATAGCCAACTCGGTTAAGAAGGGGGATAAAACCTTTTATATGTATATCAGGGAGCATAGAAAGACAAAGGGAGGGATAGTGAGGCTGAATAGAATGGATGGTGGGTGGGTAGAGAGTGACAGTGAAAAAGCAGGGATACTGAATGAATACTTCTGTTCAGTATTTACAAAACAGGAAGTGGGGGAGGTGCCTAATTCAATTAACAGAAGCACTCTGGAGAGGGGGGTCGATCCCTGTCCTTTCACAGAAGAAAGGGTTCTGAAAGAACCCCTAAAACTGAAGGTGGACAAAGCAATGGGGCCAGATGGCATTTACCCCAGATTTCTAAAAGAATTAAGCAGAGAACTAGTGACACCATTGACTACCCTTTTTAACAAATCATGGGAGGATAGTGTGGTACCGGAGGACTGGAAGAAGGCTGATGTGATTCCCCTTCACAAAAGTGGGAGCAAGACAGAGGCAGGAAACTACAGACCTGTCAGTTTGACCTCTGTGGTAGGGAAAGTGATGGAATTACTTCTGAAGGAAAGAATTGTTCAGTACCTAGAGGACAGTGGAGCATAGGACCCAAGGCAGCATGGGTTCACAGTGGGAAGGTCATGTCAGATGAATCTAATTGATTTCTTTGACTGGGTGACCAAAGTAGTAGGCCAGGGAGAGGCTGTGGACATGGCCTACCTAAACTTTAGCAAGGCATTTGACACAGTCCCACACAAAAGATTAGTAGTCAAATTAACCAGCCTTGGAGTGAGTCCCAGGGTGGTAGCCTGGGTAAAACACTGGCTGAACAACAGGACACAGAAGGTAATTGTAAATGGAGTCCACTCTGAAGAAAGAGGGTTTACTAGTGGGGTACCGCAGGGTTCAGTACTGGTCTAGTCCTTTTTAATGTCTTTATAAGTGACATTGCAGAGGGACTGGAAGGAAAAGTATGCCTCTTTCCAGATGACACAAAGATCTGCAACAGGGTTGATACACAAGGAGGTGTGGAAAGGATGAGAAGGGACTTGGCAAGGTTGGAGGAATGGTCAGAAGTATGGCAGCTTGGATTCAATGCAAAGAAGTGCAAAGTAATGCACATGGGAAACAAAAACCCAGAGGACGTTTACACAATGGGGAGGAGGTAGTAACAACAAAAATGGAAAGGGACCTGGGGGTAATCATATCAGATGACTTTAAGGTTGGCAAGCAATGTGAGAAGGCAGTAGGGAAGGCTGGGAGGATACTGGGTTGCATAGGGAGAGGCATCACCAGCAGAAAACAGGAAGTTGTTATGCCCCTGTACAGACAGTTGGTGAGACCCCATCTGGAGTACTGTATCTAGTTCTGGAGACCCCATCTCTGCGAGGATATAGACAGGATGGAGGCAGTTCAGAGGAGGGCAACTAAAATGGTGCAGGGTCTGCAAGAGAAGCCATACGAGGAGAGGCTAAAGGAGCTTAATATGTATACCCTTGAGGAAAGGAGGGAGAGGGAGGACATGATAGAAATGTTTGAGTACCTCAGTGGAATCAACAAAGTCCAAGAGGGTAGCATCTTTCAGAAAAAGAGATGTGCAAGAACAAGGGGACACAATTTGAAGATAGAGGGGGGACGGTTCAGGGGCAATGTGAGGAAGTATTTTTTCACAGAGAGGGTGGTGGACATATGGAACAGCCTTCCTGAGGAGGTTGTGGGATCTAAAACTGTGGGAGAATTCAAGAATGCATGGGACAAACATAAGGCAATTTTTGTGGGGAGTAGGAAGAAATAGGCTGTTGGTTAAATAGGATCTGCAGCTTATCCTCTAAGTAGGGAAATGGGCAGACTAGGTGGGCCAAGCGGTCTTTATCTGCTGTCAAAGTATATGTTTCTATGTTTCTGTGTTTAAATTAGACAAATCTGTCCCAAAAGATTATTTCGCAGTAGCTGTGCGAAATCACCTGTAGGGCAGGAATTGAAAAATTTCTCCTCTCTTGTTCATGAGGTGGGGTCATAAGAAGGCTTTGTTAAACATTTGGGATAAAAATATTAAAAATCAAAGTTATGAGCCTACATTGAAATTCATGAACGCAGGCTCATAACTTTGATAATTTTCAATATTTTTACCCCAAATGTTCAACATAGCAATTTCTTCAAAGCACCTCATGAATGTGACAGCTGACATTTTTCAAATCCTGGCTAAAATGTGTTTTTGCACTTGTGGTAAAAAATCACCTTTTGGGCAGGATTTGAACATTTTCTCCACCCTTGTTCATGAGGTGGGCACATAAGAAGGCTATGTGGGGTCATAAGAAGGCTATCTTGAAAATGTGAGGTACAAATTTGAGAAAACAGCAAAGTTATGAGTCTACATTGTAATTTTTCAATGTATGCTCGTAACTGTGGTAATTTTCAATATTTTGACCCTAAGTTTTCAACGTAGTCATTTTTTCACACCACCTCATGGTTGTGATAGCTGCCATTTCTCAAACCATACTCTTTATGAAAGGATGCAGCTTCATCCAAAACGCATCAGGTTTTAAGTGTTACTATGCCTTAATAAATAGTTTTTTTTTTTATCTTTAGACCATTGCCCTTGTTCATAGCAGAGGTTGGTGTGTGCAGGACTTTTTGCTGGTGTATTTCAGCTAGTCTTTTGCACCACCTTTCCTTGTACATTGTCCAGTGTGTTTGGATGTATTTTAACACTTATGGGATAAAATAACTTTTCAGCCATTGTTTTATAAATGACACCTGTCATGCTCAGAAGAAGCGGTCATAAAAAGATAACGTTGAAAATTTGGGGTAAAAATGTGAAAAAACAACTAAGTTATGAGGAAATGAATTGTTCCAACATTAGCTCATAACTTTATTTTTTGCTGATTTTGGCCCCTAATGTTCAACATATTCCTGTGTTACCCCACCTCTTGAACATGGCAGGTGTCATTCTTCAGATCCCCTTCAAAACTTGTTTCCATAGATGCACACCTTTCTGATGGGATTTTAAAAACTTCACCTGTCTTGATCATAACGTCAGGTCATAAAAAGACTGTTGGACATTTGGGGTCAAAATGTGGGAGCCCACTTAAAAGTAGCTACTGCCTCTCTGTGCCCCGTCATGGGTAGTTACAATCTAATAATGTGTTAAAGCAGGACACCACTGGAAATGAGGCACTGCATCTCATCTACTCTATATGTAGTAAAAATGTGTACAAGCAAGAACTGGTACAACAGCAATACCAGTAACAAATATTCATAATTTACAAATACTTGTTTATCTTTACTTTCAGTTACTCTTGCAAATGAATTTCCCACCTTGTTTATAACAATGTTTCTTGTCTTCATCCTTTTCTTTGCCTACCTAGGCCCGACTGATTCCTGAAATAGGTCCCTTGGACCAGTGTACTTTCCCAGTCAACGAGTAAATTAAAATAAATAAATAGATGTCATTGGGAAGAAAAAATGTATAGGTACTCAATTCTGCTACACTTGCTAAGGATCAGGGACAATTATTGCTCTCTCAGCTCTCTTTTTTCCTCAGCTCCTCCTCCTTCTTCCTCAGCCCCTTCCAGTTTAGCTTCTGGAAATTCGACTTCATTGAATACTCCCTTCTCATGTGGGTATGGATCAGGGACTACTCATTTCTACAGTTGTTATCAGTCTATCAAGGCATTTGACACTGTTTCACATCCCATCCTCCCATTCTCTAAGACAAGTTAGCAAATATGGTCCCCTTTGACCTAAACACCAAGGGCTTCCAAGCCTGCCTTGCTGACTCCTCCCAATTCTTTCTCTTAGCAAGTTCCTTCCCCTTCCAATTGCATCAAGCATTCCACAAGGTTCCATCTTTGGCCCAATCCTCTACTTGATTTTCCTAAATGACCACCCCATGGCCTATGTCTTCTCAAACATCCACATGTGCACTGATGATGCAGTGCTTTAAACCCATAGTCCCCTAAGTCCTTGAGTTGGAAGCATGGCTTCAGCATGACTTTAATGATGTCCAACATTAGTTCTGTGCCACACAACTCACTCTAAATGCTAAAAAAGATATCCATGAACTTTGGCTCCCAGCAAAAGATGTCCAAACTCCATTTTCCATGGTATTCACAGTGCTGGACTTCTGCCAGTTGGTGGAAGTGCCCTCCTTCAAATAACTTGATCTCTGGTTGGATCTGCATCTTGACTTCTCCTGTCACTAATTGTAGAAAGATTTGCAAAGCAGGGGGAGTGGCTTAGCTAGAAGGGGGAGTAGCTTAGCTAGAAGGAGCCAGGTTTAAACCAGATTTAAGCACTGCCCTAGATTGCTTCTGCCAGAGAACAGACAGAACACCAGGAGGAAGGAGCTACTGGTATAACTAAAACTTCTCTACTGGGACTAAGAACTAGAAATCTTGTACTAGGACCTTCAATTTAGGGTAAAAAAAAGAGAGTTAGTGTGTTTGTCAGAGGTAGTTCAAGTAAATTGTTATCTGTTATCTGTGTTAGCTGTGTACTTATCTAGGTGCTTGTCACAGGTGTCAGAAGGGAATTGTTATCTGTGAAATTAACTAACTGTAGAAAGATTTACAAAGTGGGGGGAGTGGCTTAGCTAGAAGGAGCCAGGTTAAAACCAGATTTAAGCACTGCCCTAGATTGCTTCTGCCAGAGAACAGACAGAACACCAGGAGGAAGGAGCTACTGGTATAACTAAAACTTCTCTACTGGGACTAAGAACTAGAAATCTTGTACTGGGACCTTCAATTTAGGGTAAAAAAAGAGAGTTAGTGTGTTTGTCAGAGGTAGTTGAAGTAAATTGTTATCTGTTATCTGTGTACTTATCTAGGCGCTTGTCACAGGTGTCAGAAAGGAATTGTTATCTGTGAAATTAACTAAGTGTAGAAAGGTTTGCAAAGTAGGGGGAGTGGCTCAGCCAGAAGTAACCAGGTTAAAACCAGATTTAAGCACTGCTGTAGATAGCTTCTGCCAGAGAACAGACAGAACACCAGGAGGAAGGAGCTACTGGTATAACTAAAACTTCTCTACTGGGACTATATTGCCCTCCTTCCCTTCCCTCCACCCCCACAACCTAAACCAGTTCTACTTTTATAGGCACAGGATTTAACTGACAACAGGAAATTCCTGTTTGGGAGCAGGAAGTGAGTGATCACAGAGCCACCAAAGACTCACCATCCTAGAAGGGCAAGAGTAGCTCTCTCCCCCCCAGCTGCTGGAGGTCTGATTCTGAGTAAGTAAGGAGACTACTGAGAAATACAGGAACCTCTTGTCTTAGAACAGGAAGATCAGGAGCTAAAAGGGCACAGAGGCAGTGAATAAGTAGAGGAAGAAAAAAAGAAAAGAAAAAAAGAAAAAACAAACAGAGGAAAGAGTAAGTATTCCAAACAACAGTTAGGGGGCCAGAAAAACGACATGATGGGAGTGGTGCAGTGCAGTGGCTGTGGAGTAGCTGTCTTCTGGGAGACGTTCTGGAGGATGCAGTGTCATCCCATCTGCAGGCACCTCTCTGGGCTGAGGGAGGAGGTTGCTCATCTCCAGGATGAGTTGGCCAGGATTTGTGGGACCTCCTTTCGCATCCAGGGACCACCAGGGTCACTGCCGTTGCCTCAGAGGTTGCCAAGAAAGAGGAGCAGTTGGACCACAGTGGGCTCAGGGAGGGTGAGTGAGGTGGAACAGAGGTGCATCCCTCCAGTTGTACCGCTCCACAATTTCTATGCTGTTCTGGAAAAGTGTGGTTCCTCTACGGAGGCACCCACAGTGGAGACCAAGGAGGATGCTGGGAACCTCCACAAAGGAGACCCACATGAGGGTGGCATAGGACCCCATGGGGAAGAAAACAACTCCTGGTGGGGGACTCTAATGTTAGGAAGGTAGAACTGAGGGAGGAAGGGGAGAGGGAGGTAAGGTGCCTGCCTGGCACCATGGCTTGGAGGGACAGGGAGCAAATCCTCAGGATCACAGGAGCAGCTGCACAGGGGAAGGAGCTGAATGTCATTGTCCACCTAGGGACAAATGACCTGGCTAAGAAAGGGATCAGAGCAGTGCAAGAAGCATTTGTGGAGATGGGCAGGGGCCTTAGACAAATAGCACACACGGTAACCTTCTCGGAGGTGCTGACTGTGTATGGCATGGATGAGGCTAGGGTGCTCCACACCATGGGATTCAATCATTGGTTGAAAAACTGGTGCAGAGCTCAGGGATTTGGCTTCATTGGGGGACTGGGGGTCCTCCTGGATGGATGCAGGCCTATACTAGCATGATGGTCTGCATCTGTCCAGAAGGGGAACCAGGATCCTAGGTGATAGGTTTAAATACTTCATTGGCAAGCATTTAAACTAGCCAAGGGGGGAGGCACTGGAAAGGAGCTGGGAAATCCTAGCCCCGCCCCAAAAATCAGGGTACTAAGTGAGGTAGACACCAACATAGAGATGTCAATAGGGAGAAGCACAGGGGTAAATGGAGAAAGTGACAAATGCGATAAGGACAGGGATGGGGCAAAAAGGGGTAAGGCCATCAAGAAACAGTGGGTAATGAGTACCAACGCCAGAAGTCTGGGCAACAAGCTCCCTGAAGTGGTGGCCTTGATGGAAGAGGGATGCCTGGATATCATAGCAGTTACAGAAACATGGTACACAGAGAACCATGACTGGGATGTTAACATATCAGGGTACACAACCTACAGGAGAGACAGGAAGGGCAGAGGGGGGGAGTAGTTCTCTATGTAAGGGAAGGGATAAAAGCAACTGAACAAAAGAGTAAACAGGGAGGAGAGGAGGCACTGTGGGTCACCTTAGAGACTGGAAATGGCAGCACAATCCACACTGGGGTTGTACACAGACCCCCATGTCAGGGGGAAGGAATGGACAAGAATATGATAGAAGGCATACTTAGGATGGCAGAGAAAGGGGAGATGCTTTTGATGGGGGACCTTAATATGCCAGATATTAATTGGAGCACCTTTGCTGCAGCCACATCCAAAAGCAGGGCCATTCTTGATGCCCTTCCGGTGGCATGCCTCAGACAGCTAGTTTTGGAACCTACTCATGAGGGAGCAATCTTAGACCTTGTACTCTCAAATGGGGACAGTGAGAGAATCTCAGATCTAGAAGTGGGTAGCCATTTGGGAACAAGTGACCACCAAACAGTGTCGTTCACAATAAACTCAGCTACAGTGTCAAGCCATACAAAAGTGAGGGTTCTGAACTTCAGGAGGGCTGACTTTGGCAAGATGGGAGAGTGCCTTAGAAAAACACTAGCAAACAGGCTAGAAGAAGGGGTGGCGCAACAATGGGGAAATATCAAAACTGCCATCACAGAGGCAACAAGCCTTTGTGTGAAGCAAATAAATCAAAATGAAAGATAAAGCCACTATGGTTCTCAAAAGAAGTGGCGGTGAAGGTTAGGGAGAAAACGACAGCATTTAGGAAGTATAAGGAAACAACGAAGGAGCAGGACAGAGAACTGTACCAGTTAAGGCAGAAGGAAGCAGGGAGGGTAGTCAGAATAGCAAAGGCACAAACTGAGGAAAAGATAGCCAACTCCTAAAACTGAAGGTGGACAAAGCAGTGGGGCCAGATGGAATTCACCCCAGAATTCTAAAAGAATTAAGCAGAGAACTAGTAACACCACCGACTACCCTTTATAACAAATCATGGGAGGATGGTGTGGTACCTGAGGACTGGAAGAAGGCTGATGTGATTCCCCTTCACAAAAGTGGGAGCAAGACAGAGGCAGGAAACTACAGACCTGTCAGTTTGACCTCTGTGGTAGGGAAAGTGATGGAATCACTTCTGAAGGAAAGAATTGTTGAGTACCTAGAGGCCAGTAGGGCACAGGACCCAAGGCAGCATGGGTTCACAGTGGAAGGTCATGTCAGATGAATCTAATTGATTCCTTTGACTGGGTGACCAAAGTAGTAGACCAGGAGGGCTGTGGATATGGCCTACCTAGACTTTAGCAAGGCATTTGATACAGTCCTCACAAAAGATTAGTAGTCAAATTAACCATCCTTGAGTGGATCCCAGGGTGGTAGCCTGGGTAAAACATTGGCTGAACAACAGGACACAGAAGGTAATTATAAATGGAGTCCACTCTGAAGAAAGATGGGTTACTAGTGGGGTACCGCGAGGTTCAGTACTGGTCAGTCCTTTTAATGTCTTTATAAGTGACATTGCAGAGGGACTGGAAGGAAAATATGCCTCTTTCCAGATGACACAAAGATCTGCAACAGGGTTGATACACAAGGAGGGTGGAAAGGATGAGAAGGGACTTAGCAAGTTTGGAGGAATGGTCAGAAGTATGGCCTGACTCAATGCAAAGAAGTGCAAGTAATGCACCTGGGAAACAAAAACCCAAGGGAAGATTACACAATGCGGGGGGAGGTAGTAACAACAACAAAAATGGAAAGGGATCTGGGGGTAATCATATCAGATGACCTTAAGGCTGGCAAGCAATGTGAGAAGGTGGTAGGGAGGGCTGGAGGGATACTGGGATGTATAGGGAGAGGCATCACCAGCAGAAAACAGGAAGTTGTTATCCCCCTGTACAGACAGTTGGTGAGACCCCATCTGGAGTACTGCATCCAGTTCTGGATACCCCATCTCTGCAAGGACATAGGATGGAGGCAGTTCAGAGGAGGGCAACTAAAATGGTGCAGGGTCTGCAAGAGAAGCCATATGAGAAGAGGGTAAAGGAGCTTAATATGTATACCCTTGAGGAAAGAAGGGGGACATGACAGAAACGTTTAAGTACCTCAGTGGAATCAACAAAGTCCAAGAGGGTAGCATCTTTCAGAAAAAGAGATGTGCAAGAACAAGGGGACACAATTTGAAGATGTGGGGGAGGACGGCTCAGGGGCAATGTGAGGAAGTATTTTTTCACAGAGAGGGTGGTGGACACATGGAACAGCCTTCCTGAGGAGGTTGTGGGGTCTAAATCTGTGGCAGAATTCAAGAATGCATGGGACAGAAATAAGGCAATTTTTGTGGAAGGTAGGAAGAAATAGGCTGTTGGTTAAATAGGATCTGCAGCTTATCCTCTAGGTAGGAAAATGGGCTAGGTGGGCCAAGCGGTCCTTATCTGCCATCAAAGTCTATGTTTCTATGTCTCATTGATGCCATCTGCTTTAAATGATTCCCCAAACCTGAGGCACTGTACTGGAAAAAAAGCCCATATGCCCCTCTCTGATATTTGGTGAATAGTCCTCAAATATGATCCTTCTGCCCTTTAGTTACAGGGACATGGTCTACAGTGCTGCCTCTAGTTAAACTGTTACTTCACCTTTAACTGCTCCCTTCACTAAACTCCCCGTGCTGTTTGTACTTTCTGTTGTCCTTTCTCTTTCCAGGGATATGCACCTGTCTCACTGGGTCTCCTTCATTTTCAAATTCTGGTTCACTACCCTACCCTGCTACCCCATGCCCCTCCTCACACTCATACCTCCTCCTACTTGCTTAGAAGCTCTGACCATTGCTCCTTCCCCACCTCCGCTGCAGACTTCTGATGGACAACAGGATGCTTTCTCCTACAGACTTCCTCTTCTGTGGAATAACCCCCTCCCTTCTTTCTTCCTCCTTCTTGTACAGTATATTTGTGAGGATATTTTCTGGTCTTTCAGATTTGCGATGTGCTGAAGCCCACCCCCCCCCAACAAAAAAATCAAGGCTGTTTACTGTTACAGATATATTCACCTGTTATGGAACCATTACTATTTTATACAAATTATTTAGCATATTAAGTTATGTCCATCAAACGTTCAAAATACAGTGACAGTAAAGAAATAAGTTCTCACAATAGCTGCTAGTACATTTCAAGACACTCTGTCCCTGTGTCTGTCTGACTTAGATTACATTGTTTCTTTTATGTAAAAGACTGTCATTATGTATGTATTTTCAAATTGTTCAAATGGCTTTCTGGCAAGTTTCATTTTATATTGTTTTTTTTTCAGATACTTTTGTGTTGAGTCAAGCAGTTCTGAATCTGCCACTTTGAAAAACGTTACATACAAAAACAGTATGCCAACTTCTATGTTTTTATCTCTCTTTGTAACATGGCATAAAAAAGAGAAACGAAATGAAGCAGTCAGATAAGTGCAAACACACCATGTGGTATAGCAGAAACCATGGTCTAATACCATAATAGATCATGGTTTGTATTGTAATACCTTGGCAATCCACTACAGATAAGAAGCAGTGTACGAATGAAAGCAATATGCAAATAGCTTGCAGTGTGTAGTTGTCCCAACTTGTATTTACTAAGAATTTTCCTGGCACAGAGCTTTGGACTTTTTCAAGATTGTTCTATATTGTAGCTGCAACAGAAGTTCATGAGTTACTAAAGATTGTACATTTAAACTCCACATATACTGTTAATTATGCTGCAGCAATATTTCTGTAGAAGTGAACAGTTACATACTGTCACCATCTCTTCTGACCTACTGCTTTCTAAGCAACTGTGGGTGCAATGCATTGTGGATGACTGAATAACATTATCTGGCCTAGCCTTGTCTTGGTGAATACACAGTGGTAAAGATGAGCATGTAGCTTCTATAACCGAAAGCAAAAGTAACAGACAGTGAGATAAACAAAGGAAAATTAAAGAGAGAGGATACTTCTGTGGGTGAAAAGAAAAATAAATTGAGAGAAACAAAAAGAAATCAAAGAGACAGACTAACAATAGTAATCAAAACAAGTATTTGAAAGATGAAAGCAGTAAATTTTATGTTGTTCTATGTCCTGCTGAGTTAGGTAGTTTAGAGGGAAAAAAAGTGAAAATACTATTCTGCAAAATAGTAGTTGTTCAGTAAAGTGTGTTTCAGATTGGCTTAGTTCAGTACATTTGGAGAAAAGGTGCTTGTGCTACTAGGATTGTGTGATAGCCACCTATTGGTCTGCAAAGGAACTGGAGAAAGAAAACTGAAATGTACCATAGCACACTCCCATCATGCAGTGCAGCCCATATCTTCTAATACATAGAGAGGAAAATCAAAGCACCTAGAATAGAAAGTGAATTGCAAGGTTTTGAAAAGTTGTAAAAATGTTTTGATGTTAGGAAGCTTAAAGCTTGTAATCTAAGTTATTTTAACAAAAGTGAAATAGCGGACACGATAGTTCCAATAGGTGTGTTTCAATTGTTTTCAAGTATATGTACATCGGCCCAGATATTCAAACTGCGCTCAAAACTGGCGCAACAGCAGGAGCAAGCACAAACCAGTTGCACAAATGCGCAACAGGTGCGATATTCAAACATGGAGCAGAGCAAATTGCGCAAGCAACCAACGTCTGAATATCGCACATACTGCACTATCGCGCAACCAGGAAGGAGAAGCTGAGCTAAAATGTTGCGCTATGGCGTAACCAGGGAAGCTCAGCTGAGCATTCCAGAGCTGCCATAGCGCAAGCACAGCCCCCCCCCAATGGAACTGCACATCCAGGGAGGCAGGCTGGGGCCCACCGCCAGCCATGCCACACATGGGCACAGGAACACACTGCAGAACCCACACCACACCTGCACACCCCAAGAACAGCATCACTGGGGGTGGGACAGATGATCTACCTGCCCATGGGGACAAGCCAACAAAGCATAGCAGAGCCATGACACCCCAGCACAACCACTGGCAGGCTGAGAGTGCCACACACAGGGGGTTGACAACCACAGTGCACATCAGCCCCCCATATGCACAGCACACCCTGCACTGTGATCCCAAGACACCACCCATGTGCAGTGACTGGCACTGCAGGAAACCATGCAGTCCCCCCAGTACTCGTCAGCCTCATGCAACACAGAAGCCTACAAGCCAGACACACCCTGTGCACCCAGCAGTGGGTGGCAGCAGACAGCAAGACCAACAGAAAGTCAATGCCATGCTGGTGATACCTCCCCATGCACACACCACACACACACGCACGCACACACACCCAGGACCAGACTACCCCAGATGGCATGTACACACCTGCAACTGAGCACCCATAGCCAGCTGCAAATCAGAGACCAACACAGTATTCATATATCAAAATAGAAATGTATATTGAACATTAAATAACAACAACAATAGAAACTATTTACAAGGGGGGGACGGGTACAAGGAAGGGGTGTTCAAGGGGGAGGGATAAAAAACTTGGAGAGGGAAGGCAGGGTGGTAGGGATGGGAGAAGTGGGAAGGGCAGAAAATCAGTGTTCCGTCGGACGCCCGTCCTCCGCCTGCTGTCTGCCAGTTCCATGCCGCCTCCTCCGCAGGCCATGGCGGTGTATGGACCTCAGGATGGCCTGATCATCACTGACCATCTGTCTGATGGCCCGGACATCCCTGGACATGCGCTGGAGTACCTCGAGACCTAGGAAAATGGGAACACAGTCAATGGCTGTGACTGACCACAACCCTGAACACCACCCAACCTGCAAGCCATATAGCCCAATGTCCCGCACCTGTGATGGCATGCACCCACCCACAGTGAACATGCACATGGCCATCACAAACAGGCGGCACCAGCTATGCGCACCACCGCCCACACACACTGCCCATGTCAATCACAGTACAAACTAGGCTGGCAAGTGATGTGGCAACGTGGTGCGATGCCAGTTACACAGCCATGTGCCCAGTGCATGCCTGGACCACCAGTGACGCATACACAGATGTGCTGTGATACTGCACTGTGATGCATGTCACCTGTGTCGTGCCTACATACATGGATACATAGACAGTGTTGGTAGATAAAGGCCTATGGGCCACCCAGTCTGGCCATTTGACCTTGTAAGTTCACTCTGTTTTCCTATAAGTCTGTTGCACCTTACCCCTGACCTCAAGAATTCCTGTATGGCTATCCCATGCATTCTTAAATCCCGTGACCAAGTCAGCCCCCACCACTTCCTCTGGCAGGGTGTTCCACTTGTCCACCACCCGTTCTGTGAAGAAATTCTTTCTCATGTTTCCTCTGAATCGTCCCCCCTCCAACTTCATCCCATGCCCTCTAGTCCTGGAACATCTTTTACGCTGAAAAATAGTGTTGTCCTGCACTCTGTTCCCCCCTGTAAGATACTTGTATGTCCCCATCATATCCCCCTCTCCCTCCCTCCTCCAGGGAGTACATGTTCAGTTCCTTCAACCTGTCTTCATAGGACTTGTGATGCAATCCATGCACCATCCGTGTTGCCCTCCTCTGAACCCTCTCTACCCAGTCCATGTCCATACGTAGGTATGGTCTCCTGAACTGTACACTGTACTTCAGTGTGGGGCCTCACTAGTGTCTTGTATAGTGGAATTATGACCTCCCCTTTGGTTGTGTTGTGCATGGCTGGTGGTCTTGCCCCCCCCAGCATGCAATAGCATCCATGAAGTAATGATACTCACACTCCTCCAGCAGCTGGGTCTGCCGCTGCTGCTGATGCTGCTGCTGCTGCTGCTGCTGCGGTTGGGGCACAACACCCCCTGGCACCGGGGCCCTGGCACGGCCCACCTCACCCTCGCCCTGCGTCCTCAAAATCCGGCCTGTGGGAGACATATGTTGAGACAAACATCAGTGTGACTCAAAAGCAGAGTGCCCCCTGCCCCAGTGAGAGTGCCTGCCCACACAGCCATAACCATCCATCGCACAGCTGCACACACTGACACAGCCAACCGTGTCCGAGCCGGCACCTATGCACAGCCACCCAAGCACACACACACCCCTACAGAGAATATAGGTGCATAGATGGTACACTCACTGGCCCTGAGGCACCACGTCCCGCCCGCAACACTGTGACGCGCCACGTCAAGAGTTCCGGCTCCTCGGGCGGAGGTCACCGCACCGGTGCCGCACTGCTCAGCAGACCGCCCCGCCAGTGACCTCCACCAGGTCAGTGGCCACTTGCTGCCACCACGTGGGTCCTAGGCATGGTGAGGGGGCCTCACCATACAGTGCCTCACAGTGGGGCTCCACCAGGGCCACCAGGTTGGCCACTTCAAGCTGGCTCCAGGACACTGCCCTCCTCCTAGCCACGGCACCAACTTTACAGCAGGCAATATGGTGCCCTGCTGCACCGTGACCCCACGTGGAGTTGTTGCACAATAGACCACCACAGGCTCCAATCGTGCTGTTCGAACAGCGCCGTCACTTTACATGGCGCTGTCACCAGACAGCGCAATAGGGACGTACACATGGCATGCGAACAGCGCCAGAGGGCAGAGGGCAGAGGGCATACACAAGGTCACGGCAATGACGCAAGGCTACGCACAGCACCATAGGATGTATAGACATCCTGCGTGACTGCCAAGCTGAGCACCAGTGCCACAGTGGACTATCGTGCAGTAGTGCCACAGCGCCATATAGTGCCCAGTGCTGTAGCGCCACTGGCACAATGGTGGCCATGGCCTGAATCGCCTATCGCGCTCAGCAGGTCTGCAGCACGATAGACGCATGCGTAAGCTGTCTGGGCATGCGCAATGCAGTGTAGCACGCAGCCACAAACCTGCGCCATTGGCTCAGCCGGACCTTCCGTATTGTGCAAAGTGCAAATACGCGATATTCAGCCGACATATGCAAATCATTCGATCAGCCATTCAAAGGCGCAGTGGCGCGATTAGCATGTCATTAAATTAGCGCCACACCTCATTTGCATGTGCTGCGCTATAAAAATGCGACAGTGGGTTGTGCTGGCCAGATTTGGTTACTGCAGGTGAGAGGTGAGTTACATGCTGTGTGATGCTCAGGACAATGCTCATGGGCAGGGGTGCCAGAGGATGATAAAGGCTGAGGGGGCTGAGCATGAAAAGGGCACTTAGAAAGGGACAAAGGGCACCCTTTCTATCAGTATCTGCCATGCGGAGAGGAAACGTGGGGGCTTCTGCACCCCGGCCGGCAGCTATGCTCATGGGGAAATGCTGTCGACTGCACAGTGACAGGTGTCCACTTCCACCCATACAGATCACCATGACTGACCAGAGCCAAGCTGAGGGTGTGGACGGCGGGTGTAGGAGGAGGCCGAACTTCACCGCGGCAGAGACAGAGGCCCTCTTCCAGGCCTACCTGGAGGATGAGCCACTATTGAGTGGATGGAGGGGCACCCCTCAGGAGCATGCAGCTGCATGGGAGGGGGTAGCTCGGGCCGTCAACCTGCAAGGAAGCTACCAGCGCTCCGTGCAGGAATGTAGGAAGAAGATGGGGACTGACCGCAGGAGGCTGAAGGAGAAGGTGGCAGCCTTCAGGGCGGCACGTGCTGGCACTGGTGGGGGCCCAGCAGTGGTGTTGCAGCTGACCCCTACAGAGGAGACACTGGTCGCGGCCATGCAGCTGAGTGCCATTGCGGGCGTACCAGGCGGAGGATTCCAGACAGGTGGAAGCCCATCACTGCACGGTATGACATGGTGGTGTTGTTGGGGGGGGCTGTTGTTCACATGCACTCACATGTACTCTTTTTCTGTTACAGATCCTGTTCATCTGCAGGAGACGGTGGTGGTGGTGGTGGGTCCAGACAGTGAGGCAGACCTGCTGGATGTGGAGGAGGGACCATCCACCTCCACCACCAGCCTGCAGGCACTGCAGCAGCATGCACACTGGGCCTACAACTCCGGTGTCAGTGATACGGGTGCAGGGGGTGCACAGCCTGTGTCACAGCAGTCTGGCATGCAGGTAGCCAGCATGCTGTGCCTATGCAGTGTGCACGCACCTGCACCATTGATGATAGCAGGCCTGCAATGGGCAGTGATAGGTGTGTGTCCCATGATGGACACATGGCTGGCCAGCACGTGCCCCTGGACCTTCCTGGTTCACACCTGTGTACCAGAATGCTGGCACAGTCCCAGGCTGTGCCTGTCAGCACCGGTGGGGCAGCACCGGTGGCTGTGCAGGTGTCTGGCACTGTTGTCAGCACGGAGGTGGAACAGGTGGACCTGGGGGCTCAGCAGTTGGAGGGGTGGCAGCAGCAGTCGCACACCAGGTCTGGGGGTACAGTGTCAATCAGTGGCACATGTCCACCGCTCATTGATCCGCCCATACCTGGTCCTGGCGAACAGTGCCCACCCTCAAGGGGTGCTGTGCACCAGGACCATCCACACCCTTGGGGTCACGAGGCCATTGGGGCAGAGTACCCATTGGACGCGAACACCCGCCTGCTGCAGGACTCGGTACAGCTGCAGGGGCAGGTTGCAAGGTCCGTGGAAGCACTGTCTGTGTCCGTGGAGCGGCATAGCAGGGAGTGTGCTCGGGACCGAGCCAAGCTGGTCCTTATGCGGACGGATGTGACCGCTGCCATTGACAGGCTGACCCAGGCAGTGGTCTCTGTGGTGGACACATTGGCCACACTGTCAGGTGCCCCTGTACCACACACCCCACACAGTGCGCTCTCCACTCCCATTCCCGGCGTCAGTGCGACACCAGGCCTGTCGACGCCGGGTTCTGCTGTGGGCATCCCGAGCACCCCTGGTGCAAGTTTGTTTGGCAGGATGCAGACCCCTGTGCGGGCAAGGTCGCGTTCGCGCAGTGGGACCCCTGGTGGTGCACCAGCGCCACCCGATGTGGCCCCTGCTCAGCCTGCCAGTGCTGCTGGGACACGGCGGGGCCGCCCACGCATCCATGGTGGCCGTGGAACAGTGCTACCTGACTGAGCTGTCTCCCAGTGCAGGCCCTGTCTGGTGCTGCCCTGTGTGCAATGTGTGTCATGGTGGGCAGTGCACTGCTGGGTGCTCTGCTCACCACGCTGACACACGGACCACCTGCACACTTTCCCAAGTGCTGTCCACAGGTGCGTGTGCATGATGATGCCTGCATTGCACTGTACACCAAGGTGCACGTGTGCCCAGGTCCTGACACATGTACGTGGACAGTCCAGGTGGTGGGGGTGGTTGGTGGTGCTGTGTGTTGGCAATGTCATTTCCGCAGTGCTGTGCTGCTGCCCATGTATGCTGCCTGGTGTGTGTGTGTGTCCATATGAGTGCTCACCCCTCTCTGATGGTGTGTTAGTATGCCTGGAACCGTCAACTCCCCTGACCTTCATGCACGGTGTGTTCCCCTGTGTGCCTGTGGTTTGCGCATGGACAGTGTTGCCTGCACATGTACCCTTGACTTACCTGTGTTGGGCATAGTGCTCTTCTGCAATGGTGTCCCAGTGCAGCTGGGCCTGCCAGGTCAGTCGGGGGTCCCTCCGTCCTAGGGGGGGCTGCTCATCACCCACATCACCGGCGCCACTGGCGTCCCCATCGCTGTCCCCCTCTTGGACCTGTGCGGCTATCCCATGGTCTTTGGCCATGTTGTGCAGAGATGCAACAGGCCAGGAATATCCACAGGCCTTTTGGGGCTGTACTGTGAGGCTCCAGGGTGTCCAGGCATTGGAAGCGTGCCTTGAGCATCCCAAACACCCGCTCTATGATGTTACGTGTGCGGCATGTGCCTCATTGAAACATAGCTGCGCTGGGGTCGTGGGGTGCGATGCGGTGTGAGCAGCCAGGGACGGAGTGGGTATCCGCAGTCACCTGTGTGGAGATAGTGGAGATCAGTGTCATGTCAGGTCCATATTGCCCTTATCCTTGTGTGCCACTACCATGGCACCTGTGTCATTCCACCCTTGCACAGAGTTTGCATTCCATACGTGTACTCACCCACTAGATGACCGTGGGGATGTTTCCCTCTCGAATCGATGGCACAGTGCAGACTGGTGCCTATAGAGAGGCATCATGTGCTCCGCCAGGTGTGTGGCACAGACATTGATAATGCGCCCAGTGGCATCACACACCACCTGGCAGTTGACGCGAAAAAGCCCTTCGGTTCCAATAAGCCTGGCCGTGGGGCCAGGTGGTGTCGAAATAGCCACATGGGTGCAGTCTATGGCCCCTAGCATGCCAGGCATACGTGCTACCCTGTGGAACTCCTGCATGTTTGTTATCGCTCTGCGGTGCTGGGGAACTGGATGTACTCCGCAGCATGAGGCAGCAGTGCACTGAGGAATTGGGTGAGGATGCGTGATGTGGCGACTGTGTAATGCCTGTGGTGTCCCCTGTCGGCCTCTGGAAGGTGCCTGGCGACAGGCACATGCAGGCTGTCGCCTTGGTCTCCACGGACAGAGCATGACTCCGTCGTGAGGGTGCCTGCATCACATCACTGCACAGCTCGCAGAGCCGTCTCAGTATTGCCCTGTTCAGGCAGTACCGGCCCACAATATCGATGTCTGTGTACAGCTCAAAGCTGATGCGGGCACGATACCGCCTGTCGGGGGCACACCGCCGACGGGCCCCTCCGTGGCCACGTCCCCCTGCAGCATGGTGTCTCACCCCCCCTCATTACAGCTTCCATGTGGGAAGCTGACACTGTCCATCTCCCTGGCTTCTGCCCCGGCTGCTGTTCCTGTGTTACCCCGCTGCCCCACTGCTGCTTCCACTGCGGGCACCCCCACTGGCCTCTCTGTCCTCCTGGACCCCTGTCCCTCTCTGCCCTTCCAGCTCCTGTCTCTCTCTCTCTCTCTCTGTCTCTCTCCCCCAGTTTGTGGCCTGCTAGGGTTCTTGGCGCTTCCTTGAGCCTTTTATTTTGGCTCAAATCCGGTGCTCTTGCAACTTCTGGCTAAGCCACTCTGCGCCATGCGCCGAAGTGTTTGGATATCGCATTGAGCACTTTAGCCATGGACCGCCCCCTTCGGTTGCGCATGCCTTCATTTCCATTGCGCTGTTGCTCAGCATGTTTTCGGTGGCGCAACTGGCCCCTTCTGAATATCGCAGAATGGCGCATTTTTGGAGTTGCGCACACACAACCCTGTTGCGCATGGCGCAACCCTTTTGAATATCTGGGCCATCATGTTTAATAGCTCAATTTATAGTATTCTGAAAGTAAATCAGTGTGCTTGTACTCATTTATTCGAAGACTATTAGTTATACACTCATTGCCATGTTACAAGCAGATTAAGCCACTCGTAAGGTTGGGTTTACAGTGGCATTAATCCATGGTTGGTTGGTTGGACCCACTCGGCCTTCAGCCTTGTGGTCCAACCCCCCCAATCATGGATTAATTCCATAGTAGACCCATGCTTTCTCGTGGCTTAATCCTTACTTACAACCATGTTATACATCTAAGAAAAACATTTAATGACGATGTCTGATTTGTTTTAAAGGCAGATTTTTTTTAATGACACTTTTCGAAAATACAAAACAAACTGCACAAGAGAAAGAAGTACAGACATCCATTATACAGTAGTATTTGGGCCATTATTAGTAAACATGCATTCTGTAGTCTTTATTATTTCTGCTTTCTTTACTGTCTGAACGGTGATGAATAGAGCCAGCATTACTACAGGTAAATATCACACAGTTATAAATGGCAGATGATATATTTTTGCCTCAAGGACTCAAGAGAACATGAACATAGTTATAAAATGTAGAAATGCATACTAAACAATATCTGTCCCTGCCCTTGTGCAGATAATTCAGACAGTGAGGACACAATGTGCACATGTGAAAGAAGCTCCTAAGTGTTACCAAAAAGTGTGAGACATTAGTTTTCTATCTTGTTCTGACTCTTAGGCCCCAAATTGAAATTCCTTCCATCTCTTCAATGTAGTGCATAAACATCAACCATTGTGCTGGATTATGGTCATCTTGCCGATGCCGTCAAGCTGTTGTCTGTACCATTGTTTTCACTTCCTTACATTTTTTAGCCATTCAGCATTAGTCGTTGTGATATATGTCAGGCAGCACAACATTATGCACTTACAAGCTGTCACTACTAAAGTGTTTTATAGTTTTCTTTCTTTGAAAAGTTTAAGGGACGAATTCTAAATGGAACTGTGGTATGTGGATAAATAACATAAGCAACACACATAGCTACACAGCAGTCTGTGCACCGACCAGGAGGGCACTTCTGGATGCAATGCCTGTGTGCAGATGGCACTAGACTGCAGCATGGAACAGTGTGCAAAGGGCAGCACAGCAGTGAGAGGGCTGACTGACACCCCCATAAACTGCCCAGTGACTTCCCCATATATGGCGGCATGCCCACTGTGTGGATGGCATACATAGAAACAGCTGAAAATGACAGCATGGCAGATAATGCCAGCAGCAGTAACCATGCTGGAATGGGTGGCACACAGTGGTTACAGCCAAGAGAACTGTCTGGTGGACTTCCATGAGCATGGCTGAAGAGACTGATGTAGTGGCATCTTCATGGAGAACTTTCATGATTTTCTTTGGGACTATATAAATTGTGTCTTCTTCAGAGAAAGAGAGACGTGAAATCAGCCATTTGGAAACTGTCTGAACTGTTTTTAATATATAAAGGTCTTGTTTCCTGATTTGTGTACCAGACTGCATCTCTTGCTTAAAAGATACAGCCCTACTATATTGAATTGAAAGATTTTTCCTTTTAGTTGTTTAATATGCTCAGTTAAATTACATTTTTCAGTATTCATCCAAGATATAAGGTTGTACAATGTATCTCTTGATTGCAAATAATGTATATACCTTGTTTGTTTAGACTGTGTGACTTATTTTGAAAAAAAAAAAAAAACAATCCCAAAATCTTCCTTGGAAGCCTCCCACCACTTAACTAGAGAATCATATACACACTCAATGGACAATCTGGCTGACAATAATGCTAGCCACTTTTTACATACCTTTTTATCTGTCAATATTTGGTTGTTCAGTCTCCACAGGAAATGTGGGCCCTTTTGGAGAATTCACCTGGAGAGCAACTGCAGGATACTTAAATAATCTAATGTTTCCATTGCCACCATCCAAACTTCATGTATTCTAATATTTTGTGAAAAAATACAATAATCTATTCTGATGGCAAGCATTCCTCACACATATGTCTTACCTCCCTTCTCATTGGTTGTCCAAAAGCCATCCTGCAGTTGTTACTCTACTCTGGAGTATCGAGAAAATTGGTATCCTATACGTTTTTGTGTGTCTACCTCTGTCATCCAAGGAAAGGCCACAATTAATGCTGCCTCCATGATTGTTTGTTAGTTTATTTGGGTAACGTCATTGAGCTTTGCTTATTTACAATGATGCCTGACCCATCAGCAGTAGAAAACAAGCATTTGTCAATGTCAAATGTTGTCTTGCTGGCATTGGCATTGGTAGTGCAAGAGTTAGAGAGATGCATAATAGGAATGGCAGTGAAGTATTGAACTGATGCCAACCCCACCCCCACCCTCCAGAGACTGACAGGCATTGGGGTGTGCCTTTGGGTCATCAGCCATAACGTTCATGCCATTTTACCTCACCCTACCCTGCAGACACTGACAAGTGTCACGGTGTGCTTTGGGGTCTTCAAGCCTTATGCTCACCCCATTCCATAAGGAAATACACTGAGATGGGTGCAGTATAGGAGAATAGGATGAACTTTGGGGCCAAAGACTTTAAGGCACACCTCAATGCCTGTCACTGGCTGCAGGGTGGGGGGTTGGGTGGAATGGGGTGAGCATTTCAGCCGACGATCCCACGTCACACCCCTGATGCCTGTCAGTCTCTACAGGGTGGGGCATTATGGTTGAAAACCCTAACACTGTGTGCCTTTGTTGGTATTTTCACTCCAAATTTTCAACATGGGTTTTTTGTGACCCCACATCATGAAGAGTGACACTATTAGTTTGTTAGCCGGAAGGTGATTTTGCACAGTGACTGTGTCATTTGGAACCACAGGTACAAAAACACATTTTGGGCAGGATGTGAAAAATGACAACTGTACTGTTCATGAGGAGGTGTAAAAAAATGGCAATGTTGAAAATCTGGAGTGAAAATATGAAAAATTGATGAAGTAATGAGCATGCGTAGAAACTGCGCAATGCACGCCTGTAATCCAATAATTTGGGGGAATTTTTAACCATATTTTCAACATAGGCATTTTGGGATCTCAACTCATGAACAGTGGCACTGTGATTTTGTTAATCTGTCCCGAAACTTGATTTCCCATAGCAACAGCGCCATTGTGCAGTACCGGTGCAAAAACACATTTCAGGCAGGATGTGAAAAATGACAGCTACACTGTTCACAAGGAGGTGTGAAAAAATGGCAATGTTGAAAATCTGGAGTGAAAATATAAAAAATTGTCAAAGTTACGGGCATGCATGAAAACTGCTCAATGCACGCTCGTAACACAGTCATTTTTGGACTTTTTTCACCAGATTTGCAACATGTGTTTTTTGGGACCCCACCTCATGAACAGTGGCACTGTTGTTTCATTAATCAGTCACAAAAGGTGATTCTGTGCAGTGACTGCAAAATCACCTTTTAGGACGAAATGTAGATGACAATGCATGTGTTCAGAGGTAGGTCCCAAGAACCTATGTTGGAAAATCTGTACCAAAATTCCCAAAAATGGCTGAGATATGCACCTAAACTGAAACCCCACATTGCCTACCATTATAAAGCTTATCACATTTTGTTCAGTTCCCGGTCGGCTTTTGAAGAGTTCAGACGTGTTCCCGCTCCACAGAAAATTGCAGCACCGGCCCTCCGGAGGTAAGCATGGGGTGAGGGGGGTACAGGCAGGACAATGAGAGACTGTTTTTTTTTTTTTACTGATAAAAAAAAAGAAACCAGATTTCAAACTGTTTTCTTTATTTACAGGTACAAAAAATGATTTGGGGCACACTGCAGTGGGCTCCCAGTGTGTCATGAGTTTGGGGGGGCATGATGCCAAAGGGATTGGGCAGCCCTGTCGGCAAAGAAAGTGTGTGTGGTCTGGGAGCATGATGCCAACAGGGATTGGGCCCCTTCCCATCAGCAAACAAATTGAATTGGGGGGCATGTCGACATGGGGATTAGGCATCCTCGATGTTGGCTTTGTAGGGATTGTGTGGTGGGTGTGAGGAGCTGCCTTATTTATTGGAATTTTTCACCAGGAAAGGCACGTAACAGAGACTTGTCATCTGATGCTACAGTGAGGAAACTGCACCTCATTGGAGCAGCAGATTTCTTTCAGCTCGCTAATTGGTGGCTGAGGGACGCACCTACTAAAGCATTCCCTGCATTCGCCACAACAGTGACATACCTCTGAATGTGCTACTACTGCAAGATGTTGCTTGCACGTGTGTGTAAGTCAACATAAAAAGTAAGAAAATGTTACAAATTACAAAAGTAATATATACATATAAAAAGAATAAAAAGTGTAATTACATTTTTTGTACATACCCATGCTACTAAAACTAACTATGACTAACAAAAAAGGTTTGTATGCGAAAAGGGCTGAATAGATTTGAAAAGCTCCACATGTGCAGAAACAGCTTACAGAGTAAATTTTTTATTATTTATTTATTTAAAAGTTTGGTAACCAGGAAAGGCGCACTGAGCAGAAGCTTATTTCCAGGTGTGACCCAGGAGAATGGGAAAACTGGAACAAAACAGCGGCAGTTACAATGAAATGAATCAACCTCTACAGCTTCAAAGTGCAAAAATACAGTGGAGGCATAAACAAAATAGTGGAATAAATGCACAGGGGTATAACGGTAGCATTACTATAAATAGTGTAATAAGATATATCAGATTGTGATACTCCATGTCTAATAGCAATGCTCTCCAAGATCAGTTTCAAAAACTCTGAGGATAGAAAATTCTGACCCTTTTAACAGCTTTATCACTCCATCACAGACCTCAAATTACTGTGACTAACATGAAATTCCAGTTGTGCATCCTGTTTGTACTTGTGATAAGTCATACATAGTCTTAACTCTAGTATATTGTATAAAGAGTATGTTATTTGGTAAATTATTAAGCACAGCCAAAGTAGTCAGCCTTTTTTTGAAACTCAATATTGCTAATATTGAGGGTTAAGGGATTTCATACTGGTCCTCCGCACATATTTTAAAAAAAGGATGTATAGCTTGGGATGATTGAGATTGTGACTTAATCCAACCTTTAAGTCTTCTGGTTCTGAAAAATTCAGACTGTGAATCTGGTGAGTAATCTTTTATGGATGACACAATGGAGGAGGCCACAGGATTGCCATCTTCTTCCTCTGTATTCCACCACTGCGTTCTCCTACTTAGAGCACTAAACCGATTCTGAGTTGGAATTGGAGGGGCAGTTTTGCCAACTGTCACTTTTGCTTTTCTGGATCTACCTCTTGTAGTTTTTTTAGCCAATTTCATAAATTTTTTTTTTGGGGGTGGGGGCTTTCTGCCTCTGTGAGAAGTAGTTCCTTACTGACATGGTTGGTGAGGATCACCCAAGGACTCTCTTTCAGGGGGGAACCTGTTTCCCTGGCAAATTATCTGGTCTTGGATCTACCACTGGGGTAGTACTTTCTATTCCCTGAGATTGGGGTTCCTCTCTAGGAGGTGATTCAGGCATGAGAATCCCTTTTGCAGGGCATTTTGGAGGGGCGATGCATCTATTCTAAGGGGCATCGCAGGAGGTAGAGATCATTACCTCATTCCAGGGCCAAGGATAGGGCTCTCTGAATGTGTGGTCTCTTGCCTGGCTCTCTGTAATAATGTCCTCATGATCTTGTACAGCTCTATCAAGGTGAGTGTGTGCTGCATGTGGGCATATGCCCCACTCCTTTAAATAAATGACATCAGGGCTGGTTGAGGTGTTTGTTAACTAATATGCCCACATTACATGCATAAGTTACATTTTGGCCTGTCACATATTGAGTTTAAATGGGTCCTTGTCCTGCACTTATGACATATCCTAGGTTGCCCAGGATAAATACATAATCCATGATCTTACCCGGTATGGAAACTGCTTGGCAGATGGAAAATTCCATTATTAAACTGCTGTAGGTTGACCTTCAGCTTCCACCCCCACCATCCAAACACAATTAACATCTAATATAGGCACTGGATGATACATAGATACATAGACAGTATCGGCAGATAAGAGCCTATGGCCCACCCAGTCTCCCATTTGAGCTTGTAAGTTCAGTTTGTTTTCCTAGAAGTCTGTTGCCCCTTACCCCTGACCTCTAGAATTCCTTTATGTCTATCCCATGCATTCTTAAATCCCGTGATTGTTTCAGCCCCCACCACTTCCTCTGGCAGGGTGTTCCACTTGTCCACCACCCGTTCTGTGAAGAAATTCTTTCTCATGTTTCCTCTGAATTGTCCTCCCTCCAACTTCATCCCATGCCCTCTAGTCCTGGAACATCTTTTTCGCTTAAAAATAGTGTTTTCCTGCACCCTGTTCCTCCCTGTAAGATACTTGTATGTCTCTATCATACTTCATCATATGATCTAACACTTCACGCCTTTGTTGGAGCCAGTATAAATACATAAGCTATATTGACCCCTTCACTTCTAAATAACAGTGAGACTGTTTTAATGGTCAGTTTGGTTAGAGGGATTACAAAAAAGGCTCCCACAGAGATGTGTTTTAAACTTGCTGGTACGTTTGCCAAAACTTCTAGAGATGTTACTGTTTAATGTCAAAAACAGTTTTGACAGAAGCATGAATGGTGGCATAAAGATCTGCTACCACAGAGACCATAGAAGCTTTTAATAATGTTGTATTTCATGAGATCTGCATGGTTTGGATAAGTCTCATTTATATTTTAACTGGACAGCATTCCGACACTGAGCCAGTTCCCCATGTGCTACAGTACGAAGAGGTCTGCCATTCTGAACCTCTCAGGTCATTGTGGTTCACTGCCCTCCTCCTCTTTGAGCCTGTCACATAGACTCTTCTGGAACTGAAAAGGGCCTCCCATCCCTTCCATGAGCTGTGGGTCTTGCACCCCAAACTCCTGATGGGCCTTCCCCTGCCTCCATGTTCAGAGGCCTATTTATTCTGTGCTGTCCAGAATTACTGAGAATGTCCTTTTCCTGAGCTTGGTCCTCAGTAAGGGAAGAGCTTGAACTTGATTGCTCAGGTTTTTTAGGTATCTCAAGGTCTTCAGTAGAGTCCCTTTGTGACTTTTGAATGCTTGGGGGGGGGGCAATGCCCTTGTTATTTCAGCTTGCTGTACTGGTAATTCATTTACTACTTGTACAGTGCAAATTTCAAACTCTTGTTCAGGATTTATCTCAGTCTCTTTGCTGGGCTGCATGTTTGAACAACTAGCTTGAGAATACTGGAAAGTGCCAGCTTTATCAGTCATTTGTCCCTGTTGTGGGCAGTTGGGATTATCAGGAGTACAAAACATATTAATGGCAATATTTTCTACTGTAGACTTTTGCATGTTAGTGACCGGAGAAGTTGTTAATCTTCAGGGAGAAAAGAACACCATACCGGTGCCGCCTTTGGCAATGCCTGGATCTCAGCTGCAATTGGGACATTGCCTGGGAGCCTGCTTGAACTCCATTTCTTCTTATATCCTGCAGCCCATAGGACAGCGTCCAGACTTCAGTCTCCTTCAGGTTGCTCAGCAGGGGTCAGATCAGGACGACCTCAGTGTAATCCCAGCAGTCCACTCACATCAGTCAGAGATTGACAGGCTGTCACTTTTGAAGCTGCCACTGTCAGAGAGCTCTGTGATGGTGGGGTCTTGATTCCAGTATACCACCCCCATCACTCAGCCTATTCACACCTCACTTTGGGCTTTTCCCATCTTATAACTCTTTCTCTTTCTCACCTAACCACTCCACTACAAAATAAATACATTTACTGATCCAATATGGTCACCAATTTACAGAATTTAATATCTCACTACAGGTGTATGGTTAACTGTGTCTGTATACTGCACTCTTTCCATCCATTGTATGCCTTGCTGTATGCTTCTGTCCATATTTTCTCATCATATAATGCATTGCGGTAATTTGGTACCTTTCCTGCATTCTGTAAATTTCATCATGTGCAGTTTCTTTTAATTTCACATTCTTTTTATTGCAGTGTCTGTTTTATTTTACCTTTATACCCCCCCATGTATTCCTTCTTCTCCCCTAGGTCACATTCCTCCCTCATGCACTCCATTTCCCCTTGGTTGCATTCCTACCTCATGTACTCCTTTCTCCCCCCCCTTGGTTGCATTCCACCTTCATATATGCCATCTCCCCAAGGTTGCATTCCTACCTCATGTACTCCTTTCTCATCCATGGTTCCATTCCTACATCATGTGCTCCATCTTCCCTAGGTCACATTGCTCCCTCATGTACTCCTTTCTCTCCCATTGGTTGCATTCCAACTTCATTTATGCCATCTCCCCAAGGTCACATTCCTCCCTCATGTACTCCATCTCCCCTTGGTTGCATTCCTAACTCATGAACTCCTTTCTCTCCCCTTGGTTGTATTCCACCTTCATGTATGCCATCTACCCAAGATCGCATTCCTCCTTCATGTACTCCAGCTCCCCTTGATTGTATTCCTATCTCATGTACTCCTTTCTCATCCTTGGTTGCATTCCTACCTCATGTACCCCTATTTCATCCTTGGTTGCATTCCTACCTCATCTACTACATCTTCCCTAGGTCACATTGCTCCCTCACGTAGGGTGGCATCATGATTTCACTAATCCTACTGAGGGACCCCAAAATGCTAAAGCCAGCTCTGCCCCTCGGTCACCCCTGAAAATGAGGTATTGTAGATTAGTGTATACCTAGACAAAACTTGTACATAAATAAAATAATATCATGGTCATCCACAACATCCTTCTTGAAGTCAGGCAGCTTAAGCCTTCTACAGTTCAGCAATGCTCACCCAGGCAGTTGTGCGCAAAGGACCAATTTCTCAATGTGATCACTGGGTGGATGGAATGTGCAACTAGTTTACTGTATCTCTTACTGCATGCTGGCATGGACTGCATAGATTTGTTTCCTCCTAGCAATGTCATCTATAAGGTAAACTTGCTAAAACCTGTAGGACTCTTTACAGGCAAACCATTCTGTAACAGAAAACAGAATCAAAGGGCTGCATGAATCAGGATGGTTTTGTGGAAAACCACCAGTGAGGCATCCCACTCATCACAGTACATTCCTCACTTGCCATCTAACATTCATACTGTGTATTATGCATTTCCTGGTTATTATGCACAAATGCATTTTTTTTATTAAAGCTTCTTACCTTCCCTAGCCCTGCTCCCCTGTGCACATCTGTTACATGTGTGGTACTGTACCTCACAGATCTCTGTCCCCTGCTGATATACCAGTATTGCAGGCACTATGTTCAGATAGCCCTATCACCCACCCTGATTTGTTCATAAGGCAGGAGGTGTTGGAAAGGTCTGTGCCCATAACAGCAAGGGTTACCATAGTTTGTGAAAGGCCCATTGCATGTTGATCCCCACTACATTCCCCCCACATTTGCACAGCAATATCCAGATGTGCAGTAGGGGTGTGTAACCATCACACACACACACACACACACACACACACACCCTTTGGGCATAACTCAGGATGTTTCAGGCAAGGCATTGGTACAAAATTGTTGTGCAGGCAAGGGGTTAGTGCAAAATTTTCATGCAGGCAAGGGATTGGTGCAAAATTGTCAAGCAAGAAGAGAGACTGATACAAAATTGCCATGCAGGGAAGGGATTGGTGCAAAATTGTCATGCAGGCAAGGGAGTGGTACACAATTGTTGTGCAGCTAAGGGATCGGTGCAACATTGTCCTGCAGGCAAGGGGTAGGTACGCAATTGACATGCAGTCAAGTTTGCAGCCATCCATTTTGACTGAGAACTGGGCATGTAGTTCTTTCTTTTTTCTTTTTTTTTACTTTTGTCTTTTACCAGAACCAGTAAAGATATTTAACAGAATGGGATGAGAGAGAAGAGAGAGAGAGAGAGAGAGAGAGAGAGAGAGAGCATGGAATGTGATCACTGGGATTCAGTTTCTCTCACATTACCCCAAGGAAGATTTGAAACAGTGAAAGCAAACTACGGAACGGGACATGTGGTCTGGATCTGTGCAGTTGTCTTTTCAAAGCAGACTACCTCTACACTATCAGACCATTCAGTAGAGTGTCTAGCAGTTTGGATGCAGATCCTAGAGCTTGCATCATAAAAATGATGCATGCACCATTTTTTGATGCATGTGTCATTTTTTGATGCATGTGTCATTTTTTGATGCATATGTCATTTTTTAATGCATGTGCCATTTTTGATGCATGCATCATTTTTTCATGCATGTGACATTTTTGATGCATGTTTCATTTTATGATGCATGCACCATTTTTTCTGCCTCTGGGGTGCACTGTAGGCAGCTAACTCTGCCCTGTCCCTGCCACTCAGGTCTGTCTACCATCCCACTGGTACCACCGAGCCCCAGTTCTCCCATGGATTTCCCCCTGTGGTGAGACCAGAAAGGGGAGGGTCATTCTCCCCCCACCCAGCATAAACAATCCAGATCAGGGCTTTCGGCAATCTGGTGGTGGAGCAGGACACAGGCTGGCATGCAGGGCTTCATGGAGCCTATGGCTGTACATTTTCCTCTTTTTTTCCCCATGCTGCAGCACTGTGATTGTAGCCACACTCCTTGCTTCCCAATCTCTGATGCTGGCTCCTTGCCTCCAACAGGTGTCAGTCAGAGTGAGACAGACAATCCTCCCACTCTGGGAGAGAAGAGCAGTCAGTCAGTCAGATGCTTGATCCTCTCCCTCCCCTCCTGACCCCCAACAACCCAAGCTTGCTCCTGATCCCAGGCCGCCAGCATGGAGCAAGGTGTGGCATCCAGTGCCTCAACCCTAAGCAACACTGGGCCAGCCTGCATGTACCATTTTTTGATGCATGTGTCATTTTTTGATGCTGATGCATGTGTCATTTTTTGATGTATGCACCATTTTTTGATGCATGTGTCATTTTTTGATGTATGCACCATTTTTTGATGCATGTGTCAGTTTTTGATGTGTACACCATTTTTTGATGCATGTGTCATTTTTTGATGTATGCACCATTTTTTGATGCATGTGTCATTTTTTGATGCATGCACCATTTTTGATCCATGTGTCATTTTTTGATGTATGCATCATTTTTTGATGCATGTGTCATTTTTTGATGTATATACCATTTTATGATGCATGTGTCATTTTCTGATGCATGCACCATTTTTTGATGCATGTGTCATTTTTTTATGCATGCACCATTTTCTGATGCATGTGTCATTTTTTTGATGCATATATATGGGCTGATGCAGACTTGGGCAGAAAATGCATTTATGTTTGCATTTGCCCATTTTGATAATCCCCCTACAGTCCTGTTTCTGCTAAGGAATTGTTGCAAATTTAGGCTCACTTTGGATGTGAATGAAATACACCTTTCTTCTAGAGAAAACAACTTTAAGAGACTTAATTCTAAGTGTGCAACACCCTCAAGACCCCCACCTCATTATTCCAACACTGTTATATGCAAAAAAGGGATAGCCACTCAATATTCCTATGGACTGATTTACTATACAAATCAGTTATATTATCTGAAAAAACAAAGTAAACTGGCATTACAATAGTTTCATCCCAGCACACTTTAAGAAAATGAGCACTATCATAATATAAACATGAATTAAAATGAGGTCGTTCGGATTAGGTTTGTTGTCCTAAGAACAAAAAGCACAGTCAGGTGAGGTAACAGGATTTTATAGCCAATTTTGTAAGTGACATTCAGTCACCCAGGATGTGTAGTAATTACAGTACACCCTGGAGTGAGTGAGTTACCATACTTATATAATGTTTATCCCACCCCCAAAAGCTAAAAAGAAAAGACATTTTAACAGCTGTGGATCTGCTTCAGTAATTGCATGGTAATGTGACTGAACTACACCTGTTATAATGCAAACTGTCTTACCTATTTTATAATGTGGGATAAAAGCACACTTTGGGCAAGTAAGGCACTCAGCTTCTCCTTATGACCCACACTCCAAGGTATGCCATTATCCAACAATAATATGCATCCTGTCATGTCGTATTGCTTGAATTATTTTTCTTGGCTAAGCCAATAAACAAGCACGATGACTCAGAATTCTAGTACATCTATACTGCAACTTAATGTCTCATGAACAAATTCCTTAGCTAGAACAAACCATTTTTTTTTCTGTTTGACACAGATGGGGGTTGAGACTTGAAGGGATCAGCTCCAATGTCCCTGTTTCATTTGAAAAATATATGCATATCTCTCTTTGTACAGCTTCCCTTCAGTGATTAGTAAGTTTGTATGTCAAGGTCAGGGGGTCACTTACGGTATGAGTGGCATGTCTTTATAATTTGGTTGCCAAGACCTTTCAGCTTCCCTTCTTGATTCTCCAAGCTAAACTGTGCATGAAGTGATTTTCTCACATGTGATAATATGTTGCAGCGGGGCACACATACCGCTATGAAAGTGACTTCATACACAATCACCAAGTGTGAGAGCAGCAAAGCTGAGCTGTTCTCACCCCCAATGAACATTACTAAAAACAAATTGTATAGTGATAAGCATGCCCATAATGTATCCCTGCATTCTACATTTCCATATGTTGTTTAAAGTCAGCTGTACATGTTTTTGTTGTTTCTAGTTTCCCTGTTGTTTTTTTTTTAATTGGGTATTGCCAAACACTCTTACTCTACCATCATGGTGACAGCACACAGTTCAAGAGACACGCTTCGCTGTTTAAGAATTTCTGCTCTGTTTAAGAGTATATGGAGCATCTGATTGGCTGACACATCCTAGGAACACACTGGGGATTTATAATACCATAAAGGATGTAGAGTCCTACAAGTAAACTTATATCAAAAATATGGATGGGATAAACTGGTCCGACAAGTTCAAGAACCACTCAGAACCTATGCCATTTTCTGCAAAAGTCCCTTATCAGAACCTTCTTTGCTGGTTCTGATAACGTTTGAAACATTGACTTTGTAGCTTAATATACTCCCGGCAGTACTTTATGTAGTAAGAAGGCTAGTGGTGGTGGTAGAATGACCCAAAAGGAGGCTGGAGGTAGTACCAATCCAGATTGTTTTTAGGTTCCTTTACCTTCTCTGTCAATAGGCGAAGGGAGGACAATGATGGTTTAAACAGTTTTTATACGTTGTACCGTACTGTCCCACCTGGAAATGGGCCTTGGCACAGTGTACCTTTCTCGATTACCAGTTTTCAAATAAATAAAATATTATAAGGTTTGGCTAACTATCAGAACTGTTTATAGCTTATAGGAACCTTCTGGAACATCAGAACCTTTTTGTGGTTCTCCCATTCCTAATTAAAAAAAGACGATAGCATAAATGGCTCAAATAAAAAGGAAATGCAAGAACTCTAAGGAAGGCTACATTAGATAGTAACCTAAAGTTATTGTTCCATGAGTGCGAGTGTTGGAATTATGTTCTGGGAGCTGCAGGAGCAGTGGGGGTTCTTTAGAATGAACCCTGCCCCATTATGAGTACAGTAACAGACAGTGTTGCATGATCTACTGGGACTTGATTTAGAGTGTTGGAGCCAAGCCTGCATGCCCCACCTGCAATAATATGACAGCTGGTCATTGCTGATACTTTTATATCACGAGCTAATCAAACATAAGACTAATCTTCCATGGCACAGACAGCCTTAGCACTTATGTGTATTTACTTGTTTGTCCTATTGCATGCTGATATCTACTGTATGGACTGACACCAGTTAATGGCCTGCATTGCTTACAGAAATGATTACTCACTGGAACATGTGACCAGTCTCCACCACAGTTTCAATGGATGGATGCAATCCTCTACAAAGTCAGTTTCTTCTCTGTCAAGAGTGATGGTATTTTATTTATTTAACAGTTCATTTACCCAGGATAGTCCAGCTGAGATGCAGCATCTTGTTTTTTTGAGGAATCCTGTTGATATCAAATGTTACTGCTATTGAGCCAGCCCAGTGGAATGGAGGGCTGAGGTGCTAGTACTTTACCTCCTGCCACACCAGTGACCTGGGTTCAGGAACAGATGCAGGTTACTCGGGGGTTAGACAGGGAAGGAGGGTCTGAGTATCCAGAGAACAGTTCTCCTCCTTCAGAGGAGAGGGGTGACCATGGCCCACTGCAACACTGCCATCTGGAGATGTCAGGGTGGCAGTGCAGATCTGGGCATGTCTGGAAGCAGAGCCATGTTAGGATGTCAGATGACAGATGAGGGAATTCCAGTGAGCAGGGTGCTGGATGGCCTTAGGGCCCTGTGGGTAGACAAGGCTCCAGGTCCAGATGGCATACACACACACTGGTTTTGATGGAGCTGGCAGAGGTCTTGGCAGGCCCACTGGCAGACTTGTTTAACACCTCTCTGGAGACCAGATGCATGCCTCATGACTGGCACATGTGGTTCCAAACCATAAATGAGGGCCCAAGGATGAACCAGGTAACTATAGACCAGTCAGCCTTACCTCCATTGTTGGAAAGATAGTAGAGACTATCCTTAAGGAGAGGTTAATAACATTTCTAGAGGAAAATGGCCTGCAGGATGAAGGGCAGCATGGGTTTGTCTCAGGCAAATCCTGCCACACCAACCTGGTTGATTTCTATGATCAGGTGACTAGGGCACTCGACTGAGGCCAGGCAGTGGATGTCCTGTAGCTGGATTTCAGTAAGGCCTTCAATTCAAGTCCCACATGGAAGGTTGACTAGCAAACTGGGATGGGATACCTGGGAGTAGGGAGGAAGCCGGTGGTATGGATCAAGAACTGGCCGCAGGGCAGGCAGCAGAGGGTAATGGTAGGGGGAGATCCATCAACTCCCAGAGTTGCAACCGGCAGGGTACCACAGGGCTCAATACTGGGTCCAGTGTTGTTTAACATTTCTATAGCTGACATTTCAGATGGGGTTAGAAATAACATCAGCCTTTTTGGCAATGACACTAAGATTGGTGCAGAGGTAGATGGACACGGTGGGATGGCTAGGACTACAGGAGGATCTGGACAAACTTGAGCACTGGTTGGACACATGGCAGCTGGGGTTCAATGCAAAAAAGTGCAAAGTCTTGCACTTGGGCACCAGAAACCCTAGGAATTGTTACCAGCCGGTGGGAATGGGTTGCAGTTGTCCGCTACAGAGGAGGAGGAGAAAGATCATGTGGTGCTAATTACTGGTCAAATGAACCATTCAGCACAGTGCAAAAAGGCAGCAGCTAAGGCTAACAAGATGTTGGAATGTATTGCTAGAGGAATTACTTCCATGAGGAAATAGGTTATCCTGCCACTGTACAGGTCACTGGTAAGGACACACCTGGAGTACTGTGTGCAGTTCTGGTCCCCCTACTTAAAAAAGGATGTCAAACCACTGGAGGGGATCCCGTACAGAGCAACCAGGATGATCACTGGGATGGAGGACATACCCTATTAGGATGACTGAGTGAGCTAAACATGTACTCACTGGGGAATAGGAGGGAAAGAGGCAAAATGATCAAGGTCTTCAAATACTTGAAGAAATATTTGAAGGGCATCAATAAGGTTGGTACAGAAGGAATCTTTAAATTAAAAGGGGGGACTGAAACTAGGGGTCATAGTCTGAAACTGGAGGGTGGTAGATTCAGGAGGGAAATGAGGAGACACTATACATAGATACATAGACCATGTCGGCAGATAAGGGCCTATGGCCCACCTAGTCTGCCCATTTGAGCTTGTAAGTTCAGTTTGTTTTCCTAGAAGTCTATTTCCCCTTACCCCTGACCTCTAGAATTCCTTTATGTCTATCCCATGCATTCTTAAATCCCGTGATTGTTTCAGCCCCCACCACTTCCTCTGGCAGGGTGTTCCACTTGTCCACCACCCGTTCTGTGAAGAAATTCTTTCTCATGTTTCCTCTGAATTGTCCTCCTCCAACTTCATCCCATGCCCTCTAGTCCTGAAACATCTTTTTCGCTTAAAAATAGTGTTTTCCTGCACCCTGTTCCTCCCTGTAAGATACTTGTATGTCTCTATCATATCCCCTCTCTCCCTCCTCTCCTCCAGGGAGTACATGTTCAGTTCCTTCAACCTGTCTTCATAGGACTTGTGATGCAATCCATGCACCATCTTTGTTGCCCTCCTCTGAACCTTCTCTACCCTGTCTATGTCCTTACGTAGATATGGTCTCCAGAACTGTACACTGTACTCAGGTGGGGCCTCACTAGTGTCTTGTATAGTGAATTATGACCTCCCTTTTCCTGCTGGTGATGCCCTGCCTATACATCCCAGCATCCTATTTGCTTTACCTGATGCCTTGTCACACTGTTTCCCTACCTTGAGGTCATCAGAGATGACAACCCCAAGATCCCTTTCCTGCTTGGTGCATGCTATATCCTCACCCCCAACTGATATATTGTGCCAGGGTTTTTGTGCCTATATGCATTATCTTGCACTTCTTTGCATTGAATTTCAACTGCCAAACCCTTGACCATTCTTCAAGTTTCTGCAGGTCCCTTCTCATTCTGTCTACACCCTCTGGTGTGTCTACTCTATTACAGAGCTTTGTGTCATCAGCGAACAGTGAAATTCTGCCTTCTAGATCCTGTGCAATGTCACTGATGAAGATGTTGAATAGGACCGGTCCCAGCACTGATCCCTGTGGTACCCCACTGGTCACTCTTCCCTCTGTGGAATGACAGCCATTTACCACTATTTCATGGAAAGGGTGGTGTCCAGCTGGAATGTGCTACTAGAGGAGGTGGTATCCCTGCACTTGGTAGACAGCTTTAAGAGGAAGTGGGACAGGGTCAGGAGGAAGGTCAGTATGTTAGGGATACTAGAAGGGGGGGCATCAGCAAACAAGGGCGAGGTATCAGATGTTCAAGTTGGGGATGGGGGGGCATCTCCAGAATAACTGACTATTAGCCACACACTCGAGCAGATGTGATAGACCATTATGGCCTGTTTCTGCTGACATCTTTTGTATGTTTGTATGTATGTTTGTATGTCTCCAAAGAGGTGGACCTTGCCTGCCACACATACTACACAGTCCGGGCTCTAGGAGAACCTGCAAACCAAGATGGAAAAAAAAAAACCTTGGCTGCAGGATGAAGTCTGGTCCCTCACAGGCCCCTCACTGGTGACTGGGCTCCTCACCACAGCCCAGAAGCTGAGACATCAGTGGGAAAGTAAGTGCTGGAGAAGCCGGCTGATGGGAGCTGAGGGAATCAGATGAAAAGGGGCGTGCCATGGATGAATGGGGGCATAAAATGTATATAGAAAATTGTTTTTTACTGCTATCTGGACTGGAGTACCGGGAGGTTAAATGACTTGTGCAAAGTAACAAAGAGAGTAAGGGGTTCTGGTTGACTTTGAACAAAAGTGATCTCCTGCTTCCCATGCTTCTGCTCTGACCACTAGACTATCACCATCATCATCACTTTATTTATGCTTTTCTGCAAGCAAGCAAAGTGCATTACAAATAATATGGTGCATACAGTAATAAAGTCTATATTTACAAAGACACACTGTAAACATAAAGAACAGACTCCTAAAAACATGTCATCATAAAGTATAAAATAAGTTACTGTGTCCACAGGCTTCCTTGAAAAGTAGAGTTTACAGCATATTCTTAAACTCAGTTGAAGACTCAACATTTAAAATTTTCTGAGGCAGAGTTCCATAACCCCAGGGCTGCCACAGAGAAGGCCCTGTAACCCATAGATTTTGACCTAGAGATGGGCACACTTAACCCTTAGACTGCCAACAGAATTAGAACATACAGGAAATCTGGACAGATAAATCAGTCCGCAGCACAGCAAGCGTTATTAGCCTCTCTGTGGTAAACTTTCAACTACAGGCCACAACATACCAGGTCAACAAGTCAACGACAGCAGAAGAACCAACACCATGCAAGGCTGTGAACAGAAGTAGGAGAATCTTGATTCCCCATCCACAGGAAGCCAGTGCGGTCTTGACAAAGCTGGAGAGATATGGCTACAGGGACTCTTCTCCACTACCAGTGTTTCCACAGCATATTACATTAATTGCACCTGGCTCACAGATTTCAGTGTCAGACTAGAATACAATGCATTCCCATAGTGTAATCTTGATATAACAAGGGAATGAGCCACAGGCATAAGTACTGCAGGCAGCAGTAAAGAACGAACCTGTCTGATACAGTGCAAATAAGAAAAGCAGCTGTTTGGACAGTGGCATAGATCTGACAATCAAAGCAAGGACTGATCCAAAAGAACACTCAGGATACAAACTGTTTTAATCAAAAGGATCTCCTCACCACATATGTAGGAACAGTTTTGCCACCTGCTGACTTGCTAATGACTTCTTCCTACCCACTAAGGCCGTGCGAGCTGGCAAATTTGGCCCAGTAGACCATTTATGAGCTGGGCTGGGCAAAACGTGAATTGGCCTGATTTGGCCAAAATTAAATGCCCCTAAACTAAACGCCAAATCTGCTGACTCGCATGGCCCTAGTCTCCCCACAGTGGCGATATCCCCCATCTGCACATTGGGAGCTGGAGTGGTGATATTCAGTGTAAAAAAATCCTCTGGATCATTTTTTATTAAATAAATGTGCTGTTGCTGTCTGAAGTTTCAGATTTCCATTTTGGGTTTGGCAGTGTAAAACCCAATTTGGACAATAAATTTTGAACACTGCTTAACCCCCTAATGGCCCAAACTTGTGACCCGACCCAATGCCCAGTCCTACTACCCACCACTATCATCACCTCAGTCTTAGACAGACTAAATTTTATTCAGCTGACCTTCAGACAGTCAGCAATATCTTAATGCACAATTATTTAATACAGAAATGGTTTCTTTGATATTTGATGACAAAGTAAATCAGATCTTGCCATCATCTGCATACATCTGGAAATCCAACCCATATTTTTGAACAATCACAGCAAATGGCAAAAGGTGAACACTGAATTATCCCAGAGCAAGAACTTACCCCTGAGGCACTTCAAAAGGGACCTCTGCCCAAATGGAGATAAACATTCTCATCTTCACTGCTTATGTTCATTCCCAGAGTGGAACTAGTCAAAGACTGTCCTAGAAAGCTCTATAAATGTAGCTAATCTGTCTAGCAGCACTACATCGTCATCTGTATCAAAGTCTACAAACAAATCAAATCACAACAATACTGCTAGGCACTCTTTGTCTATTTCCTCAAGCAAGTCATTCGCAACCTGAAGCAGGGTGGTCTGTGTATTAGGGTCCACATCTGAATGCAGACTGTGATACATGAAGAATATCAAAAAGTTCATGGTGGTTCTGCAGTTATAGAAACATCTTTTCAGTTAACATACAAGAGGACTCCTAGGTCAAATGATTTTTTTTTTATTTCAATAATGGCCTTATTTAGTCATTTTTCATGTAGTTTGCCTATTTATTTATTGAATTATTTTGACTGGGTAAACCCACTGGTCCTCTGAAAGTCCCTTTTTCAGGGGTGACTCAGAATTAATTACATAGATATTTTAACAAATTGCAATCACAGAGAAGCATTATTTGGACACTCACAGTACAATGGACAGGTTAGGTTACAGAGAAACATTATGGGAACAATATACATGCATAATCTATACACGAAATTTACAGCAGTGTACAAAATACATTTTACATTTATATTACCATGAAAGCTAAGACATTAGCTAGAGCAGCTTGGTCACAAACAACGGTATAGCAATGTGTAGGCCTATCAACGGTAACAATTGCATTGGAAATGAATCTTAACAGAACTATTGAAAGGTTATGCCTACAGTTCAATGGGTGGTAGTAACCGACAGGTCCCCTTCCTAAGCTGTTTAAGTCAGCTACTTCCAGTCTCACACTGAAGTACTGTTTCATTGCTGCAGCTGGAGGCTCTCTGCCCCACACTTTTCTGCCATGTTTGTCTCTCACTTTCCCCTTTGTGCTTTCGGATTTTCTGCTTTGTTTGTGCTGGACTTTCTTCTTTGTTTGTGCTGGACTTTCTGCTTTGTTTGTGCTTCTCCTTTTTTTCTCGATCAGTATTTTGCTCGTGCCTCTCTGGCTGCAGTTTGTGCTTCTCTCTGTCATTTGTTTCTCCTGTACTCTGTTCTCCTGTGCCTTGTGTTTCTTCTGTTCTGCCTTTTTTTTGGGGGGGGTCCTCTGTCCACATTGCTTTGTTTGTACTATTAAGGCTCCTGTTTTGCTGTTTTCCATACCTTTACCAAACCCTCAGTTCAACTACAGTTGTTAACTGATTACACTGGGCTGCTAGCCAGGCAGCCACTCCTTTGTGTTCTTTGTTTTCTGTAGCAGCTCTGCTAGCTAGTTTTGGTTCCCGTATCCTATGGTTTTCCCCCAGCAGTTTCATTTTTTATTTCTACTGCCTCAGCCTACCCGAATTGCGATGCATCAGTAACTAATATTAACCCCTTTATGAAATTGTGAGGCATGCATTCATCATTCACTCCTAACTCATATCGTTCAATCTCATTCATGTCCTAGTTATGATTCGATGTCTCACTCAGCATTCAACTAACCTATGTTCGTTTCTCCAATGTACCACAGCTGTCAGGCTCTGTCACAGCCTCCTACTACTATTGCATTCCAATACAGCAGCTGTTCAGCCTTACCTATGTTTCATTCTTTCATGCGCTCATGGCCATCAGCCTCTAGCTTTCCCACAGTCACATGCATGCCATCCACAACCATAGCATGGCTTCCAGGTTCACTCTGTAAGCTGACAGTCTTGCTCTGTCCCTTGAAATCTGTGTCTTGAGGATGGGTCCCTTGACTGGGTTGAATCCTTCTCTTTCGGCCCTTTGGGCGAGAATGGCCTACATACACCCTGGGGGAAACTTTAGCCAGTCAGATTATTGACAGCACCTCTTGATGTAGCATTTAAGACTTCAGTTGCTGAAGGTTGGGGGCTTTAAGTCCAAGGGGGCTCCTTTAGATGTGCAGACTGAATAGGCAGCACCTTCAAAAGCTATTCTTCCTACAACCACCTACAGTTCACTTGGTCTCCACATCCTTCCCTTCCCTTCCCTGCCCTTCAAATGTTAGGCAACCTCTCTAGGCCTCCCTCATGGAGGACAGGTGAATGTCTTTCAGCAGTTGTTGGTATCCTCCTGCAGTCTTGGAAGATGGGGTTGAGCCAGTGCATAGGCACCCCTTTAGCTGCAGAGTTTGCTCGCGGCACCCCCGCAACTTTCCCGTTAGCGGGATAGAGTGAGAGCCTTCCCTCTAAAAAATATTTCCCCTTAATTGGGTCCCTAAATTGCAGTAGCTTAGCCATCACTAAATTATCCTAAGCCTGGCAGGAAGGTTACCTAGGCTTTGGATCCCCAGAGGTTTCCCCCTCATAGGATTTTTTTCCCTGTCCTCCGTGCCGACGGCTGTAAAATTAGGTAGTCTTTCCAACAGGTAGGTTTCCGCTGTGAGCTGGGGTTGGATGGTGTTTCTTCCCAGTTTGCCATTCTGTCTCTCCTTACATAAGTCATGCTCCTTCTACTATCAGTTCTGATCTCTGTCAGTCATTGCTTAATTCAGTCCATGTCTGTTTCCAGTCATCTCATTGCTGTCACTTCATCCTCATGTAAGCGCTGTGTCACTTCTCGCAGCTCAGTACATTTTGGGGCTCTTTCCTAAGGTTCCTTTAGCCTAAATGAAGTTGTTTCTGTGGCACCTCTAGGGATGGAACCCTCTTCAAGAGGGTTCCTTTGCTTTCATGGTACCCTGACAGGGTGGTAGTTTCCTGTGGAACAGAGAGTGCAAATGGCCAAAGTATTCACCTACAACAATTAACAATGCTTTCATTTGAATCCCTTAAGACTATCAACAAAGTTGCACAAGCATAACTCCTCAATAAGTTGCATAAGATCAGTGAATTAACAGTCGGCAGACTGGCTCTAGCAATTCTGGTGCTTCCTTAATTAGCCCCACCACCTCTAAAGAATTTACTAGGGCAATTGTGTGATCTAAATGGTTTGTGCAAAGAAGGTAACCTACTTTGAATCCCAACATTGCCACTGAGTCATGTTGAGACCTTGAGCAAATTACTTGACCTCCTTATTCTTAATTGACTTCCAACAGCTTAATATGGTTCCATGTCAATTGGTTTCCATCTGTATCCCCCCCCCCCCCTTCTTTGTACAAGGCTGAAAATAGGCAAAGTTGCCAAGTCCTCCTTTTCCGGTCAACAAAAACTAAATAAATAAAATTCCACTTGGCTTTATAAATTACATTATAAAATGGATAGAACAAATACTAAAGGCTGATTGACAGAGACAGTGCCAGTTTCACCAGTGATGGTATCCTGGTACAACCTCATAGGTAAAAACATTCTACATATGATCATAAACGCATGAATAGAGCCATTTCGTAATTGAAATAAGATACTTTTGGGCACATGTGGCTAAGATAACATCACTTCTCGGGTGGTTTAAGAAACTTGGCCTGTGGCCTTGTGCTTCACAATGCACCTGTGGCATGATGTTATCTCAGCATAATGCATGCCTTAGTGTGCCTTATTACTTAAACCACAACTCACTGTAATACACTGAATAGTCACTTGTTGCTGCTGAAAACACAATATCCAAATCCTATATTGACTGAATCAGTTTCAGATTTAATCCAAACTGACAATCTCTAGAGGGGTTTTGTTATCTACATTAGATTCAAGTTCTTTTATTTTTACTAGGGTCCCTGAAATTGAGCACAATCATTTCATTGTAGTCTACAATAACCTTTGTGATTACATACTCGGAATAGCTTCTAAACAATATCATTGTAAGTTCTATTTTTCCCCGGGGTGGTTGTCTCCAGTTGCCCATAGAACCTTTCAAGTTTGCTCTCAAGTTGATAAGTCTTTAAGGTCTGCATCCAATTATCATTTATTTGAGCTTTTGTCCCCAAAGTGCCCTTCTGACATAAGCTGACATTCCACAAGACACGTTGAGATTTCCATTGGGCTTTGAGCTTTTCCATTTTTTGCACCTAAATAATGGAATAATTTGCCCATGGAACTGCAACAAGTGCCTACTCATCCATTGTTCAAGGACTAGTTACAAAAATATTTACTGTTAAACTCCATCTGCAACTGTTTTCAATTTTACATCTTTTTTGATGTGTATTTTCTTATTAATACATTTCTGCAGGTTGCATGTTTTTATATGTCGTCTTGTCTCTGGTACTGGGTCACTCCTGAAAATGGGTATTTGGCTCAGTGTTTCTTATTCAGTTAAAGAGCAGCCGATGCCTTTAGGAGAACTTTAGCAAATCATAATATTTAGACACAGTTCATCTTATTTTTCACATTAGTTCTGTATTTCTCCTCCCCATTATTTATTACTGAGGTCATTTGCATGAAAACAAGATCTCTGCTCCTGAGGAGTTCATCTATTCCTGTTTTCTCCCTACCTGAGGTCACAATGCACTGCTTGTGACATCACAGTTACTCCCATGGTAACAGATTGTGATGTCACAACAGAGGATTATGCCTTTAACTAGGGAGTAAGCTATAGAAGCAGGTGAACTCTAAGGCATAAAGATCTTTTTATTCATGCAGATTTCCTCAGTAATAAACAATAGGGGAAAAAAGCTATAGAATACATATGGGATCAAAGTTTAATTGTGACTAATTACAATGTTTTTCAAACTTTTATTTGTGGCATCAGCAGCTCTTTAACAAATGATATCAGTAAAATAGGAAAATATATTAATGCTGTTGCCTGGCAGTTTGGATGGCTGCGATAGCTAGGCTCAGAACTTCAGAGTAATCAGTGAACTTGCTAAACAAAAGATCAAATAAACTAAATAAATAAAACAGAAGAGTTCAGAAGAGGGAGGCTGTTATTTTTATTTCTGAAATGAGTTGTCAAATTCCTCAGTGTCTAGAGACCATTTTCCAACACAACTACTTACAGCATATAAATGCAAGACTTCTATGTCTGAACATGTAGGTTCGAAAGCATAGGAATTTCAGTAAATCTCCGTTGCTCCAATAAAAGGCATCAAATCACCTATTTTGTGCATCATGCTGAATGAGTGTGACTATCACTACAACTATCCTAACAGCACCAATTGTGAGATTCTCATTATGTCAACAGAATCTCTGGACAGGCTGCTCTGCATGCAGGAATGTTTATATTGTACCGCATATGTGTCTCCCCATTTTTTACTATGTAAGTGACTCTGATAAGTGAGGTCCCAGTGACATAATCATTCAACACTGAAGACATAAAGCTCTGGGCCTGGTTCACTGACACCCTGACCTATGAGTCACTGTTTATTTTTTTAATAACAGAAAAACTAAATTTCCACAAATGAAAAGTCCTATTCACTAAAATTAAAAAAGCAGTACTGTTCGGAAACACCAGTATCCTTGTAATGATTTCATTATTAAAGATTTGTACTGTATGTTTGCAGTATTTTAAAGTATAAATATGTAAAACCAACACCCATTACAAAGGATATCCCCAAACATTTGAGGATACTAAGCACATATAAGACTGATTTATTCTCCTTTTGTTTTTTGCTCCATCTTTGCCCCATCATACTGTCCACTCCTTTGGACCCTTTAAGTTTCCCTGCCTCCCCGCTGGACAATCTTGCTGAAGGTACCCACCCCAGGCTTCCTGAGGTGCCTATCACATCTTTGATTATGGACAATCCCTGCTGGGGGCCTCCAAACTACCACTGAGGGGATTAGCTTTGTGATGCATGGAGAGACAGTGCTGGTGGGGGAGGCAGAGAACTGAGGGAGCAGGGTGGTGTTGGGACAAAAATGGAGGCTGTTATCCCACACACCATAAGAGGGCACTTTCCCATGAAATATCTTTCCTGATGTCCACCCCCCACGTTAGGAAGAGCATGTTGCAACACTCTGGGGAAACACAGCAGCATATGATCACCCACACTACCAAGTGTACCTCCACAGGACCCCACAGCCAGGAGCCACACTAGGACCGGTGTGCACCAGTCCCTCCATACTGGAGAGCAGATTGTCCATGCAGACATTCCTCACCCACAATGTCAATCCCCGCTCCAGTTGTACTAGGAGTGTGGTGCATATGCAGAATGCCAGCATGCTGAGTGTGTACCTCACCACTCAGCTTCACGGACCCAGCCATCCTACATTTAAAACATTTACAATAAAGTTTAACTTAGGAAAATTGATTTCATATTTGAACTTTGATATCCCCTATAGAAATATAAGTGTGCTGCATACATGCAGAATGCATGCCACATGCTTAATTGTGCAATGTTTGCATGCGGTTTATCTACACAAAGTGAACCTATGCGAACCAGGTCTAAAAAGAACATCAGGTTCACATGCTATAAGCTTGATATGTGCACAGCAGGTAAGCTGGTGTGAACATCTTCTAAAAATTACATCAGGTTCACACGTTGCATGCTTAACGTGAGTGCAGTAGTTAAGCTGGTGTGAACATCATTTAAAAATCACATCAGGTTCACATGTTGCACGCTTGCCATGTGTGCAGCAACTAAGCTGGTGCAAATCTCATGCAAAAAACCATATCAGTTTCTATTTCTCATACTACTGCTAGCAATCAGAGTCATTAAAATACCATTTTCATTGATTTCCCATTAAAATTAGGTAAACTCATGAATTCTGATCCTTTTGCAGATTTGGCTTTTGATCTTTGTCAGTTACCATTAATTTGTAAAGTACTGTTTGCTTATTCACTGCATTAAATGCCTAGGATATAGTTAGCCAACATCCCCCATTCCAGATGTGTGAAGAGAGGCCTCTGTGTTGTGAAGCCTAACCTTTTTGTTTTGGGCCATGCAAATCCCCTTATGCATATTTAGTGCTGCAAATGTGTTTCTCCATGACTGTTTTGGCTCACTTACTTTCCATTTGTCATTCTGTATGGAACATACACACTATGTCCATGCTCAGCATTCTTTGTGCTGAATAGGGTCTAGGAAGCATGCACCATATCTCACATTTTGTCACTGAAATGAGGGACATGGACACTCAAAATGAGGGACAATGAAGGACACTAACCCTCAAGATGATCAGGATACAAGGTGAAACATGGAGATACAGTACCTCAGAACACAGTGCAAACCATTGTATACTTGTACTGATGTTAGCCGAGAATTAATTTCAACCTTACAGCAGGGATGCCATTTAGATAGGGCAGAGGGGGGGCAGTCCCCCCCCCCCACCACACACACATTTGTGCCTAGGTTGTTCTTATGATGTGGCAATAATGTCATTAAATTTGGATTTAATTCTTTGCACAATAAGTGGCCTCCTGACCTGTGTTGTGCTCATGGTACAATTGCACTCCTGACTCGACTGTGTCTGTTTTGTGTTGTCCAGTCTCTCCACCTATTAGCGGTGGTGCCATCACACGTGATGTGGAGGAGCTCCAGCTAAGCAAGAGCACGAGTCACATGAGTGGGACACTGTCTTTCCTGCCACAGAGTAGACAGGTTGCACACTACAGCTTGGAGGAGTCGGTGAGCACTGAACTCTCAATAGCAGTGTTGTGGTGGCATATTTTTGTTGGTCTGCTCTTAGTGAGTCTCCGTCTCCCTTGGTGGCTGAAGGGGCTGGGGGTGAGCTAGAAGCTAACTCGAGACTAGGCTACCTACTTACTCTACTAGGCTTGTCTCGCAAACAAAGCAGCGTGGATCCACTCACAGCAGCAAGCTAGGCCTTGCAGCAGCAGTGACAGTGGTGTGGTGTGGGCGGCCTTCATAGGCCTTGATCAGTGCAGTGCGGCAGCAGCCATGGCAACAGCCAAGCAAAAAGGCAAGCAACACAGGTTGGGTGGGTTCAGTTGATGAGGTGACTTGGTCTCAAACTATGATGGGGACCTGGGATGGTAGGCTCTAGCGTCCAGCTTCTGGCAGAAGGACGGAGGAGGAGGAGTGGACTGAAAACTGGGCTGGTAACACATGAGATAAGCTGCAGGTTCTGGCCAGATGGCCGGGAAAGTAAAAGTAAACAATTCTTTTCACAGTGGGATTGGGGAAGGAGGAAAGACTGAAAAATTGATGTGTTTTTCACATTTCTGCATCTTTGGGTGGCTTCATGACCCATTCAGAATGGGTATTGAATGGAATAGAGTTGGGGAGAGAAATTGGGACAAATTTTTTTTGGGGGGGGGGTCAGAACTTCAACCAGGAAAAAAATTGGTTAGTCATTGAGTGGGTTTAAGCCCAAATCTGATGCACTGCTCTTGGGTATAGACAGATGAATCTTACATATTTGAATTTTTCCTGATTTGCATATCATTTTTCAGTCATAACAAATTACTTGTATCTTTTAAAGATGTTCCAGACATTCCAGAACTTGCCGCCTAGGGCCTAACTAGCACCTGGCCTCCACTGGTAGTTAGCTCCCCACTGCTGAAATCTGAAATGGCGCCCCTGCCATAAAGTCTAAATTTACAGGAAATCCTCTGTGTGAGCAGCATGTTTTCCATGAGGAATGGATGAGGAGCAGAGCAGTTTTCAGGGGTAAAACGAGGGCTGTCCTTTGCATTCAGGAACAGTAGAGCGGTATGTATGCACAGACTATTGGATCCCTACTATAGTCAGGCTTATCCCCCCCCCCAGTGAATCTGACCTCCGCATCCCCATGCTCAGGCACATTATGACACAGGGCAAGGGAGAGTGCAGGTGTGTGCCCCACTGAAATGATTGAGGGTATTTTTTTATTTCTATTTTATATATTAACGAAGAGTTGGAGATTAATGAAGGCCACCACTCGTGTAACAAGGGACTTGTTAGTTGGACAGTGGCCTTCATTATTCTCCAACTCGCCATCATCATAATGTATACAGTAGTAATAAAAAAGCACTCCATTTATTTCAAGGGGGTACGCCCCAGCACTCTGACCCATGGACATCATCTCTCAAAGACTCCTATCTCTGGCTCCCTAATACTCAGGTAAGAGACTCTCGACATATCTATACTTGGTGGGTTGTCTGTAGCAGTGTGACAGCTCCCACTAAAGTGTGTGTTCATGGGGACTGGCCGTGTGGGTGGATGTTGACCTATTGCTATTTTTGTGTTTGCCCCTTAAAGTCTGTTTGCATGGAAGCATTCAAAACTATGGAGAGAAAACAGTAGGAGTACAGGCCAAACAGAAGTAATTAAATAGTTTTGTGGGTAAGTGCGTGTGTATTGTGGGAAGAACCACATGTGTTTCCACTGGTATGTGTGCTATAGTTCACCTGTGCAGCTGAGATGAGGAGGGACAAGAAAATAAAAAAGTACTGTATATCAGTGGCTATAAGCATGCTACATGCATGCAGATGTATGCAGATTTGTATTGAAGCACAAGTGAGCCATATGTATGCAGGCAGTATAGCTTAGTGGTCGAAGGCACTGAACTGCAACAGGAGACCTGGAGACCTGAAGACTTGGGTTTGATGTTCATCAACCTCCACTTGTATACTGTGTGATCCTAAGCAAGTCACTTAACTTTTATGTGTGCAGTTATCAGTGACCACTTGCTTTTTGCATGCATGCCACGTGCATGCAGTCTGTTCCAATTTAACATAAAAAGCATGCTTTCTACACTTCCTTGCTGTACATATGCCACATGCATACAATCGATTCCAATTTAACATTTAAATCATGCAGCATGCATATTACATGGGTAGTTTTATATGCACAGCATGAAAACATTTCATATAATTATTTCTGTGAGGGATAATTTAATAAGTTTTTTAATCCATTTCCACAGAGCACTTCAGCATTAATTTTGAAACTGGAACGAGGCAACAGCTCTCTAATAGGCTGTTGTGGTGACTCTTTTCAGGGGCTTGAAATCCACTAATGTTAATCCTGCTTGTATTTCATTTCTTGTCCTTCCATAAGTGTTCTTGGATCTCTAATCCCATACAAGGAGAGAAGGTACCTTCCCTTACAGAAATAATCACATGAAATGTTTTCATGCCTCACACATAAAACTACCCAAGTGATATGTGTGCTGCAAGTATGATTTAAATGTTAAATTGAAACTGATTGCATGCATATGGCATGCGTGCAGCAAGCAAGTGTGGAAACCATGATGTTTATGTTAAATTGGGAAAGACTGCATGCATGTGGCATGCGTGCAAAAAAGCAAGTGGTCACTGATAACTGTACTTGTAAAAGGTAAGTAACTTGCTCAGGATCACACAATACACAAGTGGGGGTTGATGAGATTCAATCCCAGATCTTCATGCCTCCAAGTCACCTGGCTTATAGTTCAGTGCCTTTGACCACTAAGCCATACTGTCTGCACACATATAGCTCACTTGTACTTCAATGCATACTGTATCTGAATACATCTGCACGCATGTGGCATGCTTGTAGCCACTGTTATGTTTTTCAGTTTTCTTCTGTCCCTCCTCTCATTTTCATAGTTGAACTGTAGCACACATACCAATGGAAACACATGTTTTTCCCACCCCCAATACACAAACTTACTCACAAAACCACTTAATTACTTCTGTCTGGCCTGTACTCCTATTATTTTCTCTCCATAGTTTTGAATGCTTCCACGTAAACAGACTTTAAGGTGCAAACACAAACGTAGCAATAACTCAACACACACACACACACACACACACACACACACACACACACTACAGATATAAGTAAAAAGTATCTTACTTGAGTACTAGGGAGCTGGAGGCAGGAGTCTTTAAGAGATGATGTCCATGGGTCAGAGTGCTGGGGCGTACCCCTTTGAAATAAATGGAGTTATTTTCCTGTTACTATTTTATACATTATGATGGTGAGCTAGAGAATAATTAAGGCCACTGTTCTACTAACAAGGTACTTGTTAGTCGAGTGGTGGCCTTCATTAATCTCCAACTCTCCATCAATAATGTATAAAATAGTAATTAAAAATATCCCCATTCATTTCAATGGTGCACATCCCTGTAGCCTCCGTTGCCATTTGTCATAATGTGCCTGAATGTGGGGATGTGGAGGTCAGCTTCACTGGGGGAGGGGTAGGCATAAGCCTGACTGTAGTGGGACTCCAGTAGTCTGTACATACCATACCGCTCAACTATCCATGAATGCAAGGGGCAGCTCTATAATGTCTGTAACATCTCTAAAAGGTACAATGTATTTGGTTTGACTGAAACGTGATATGCAAATCAGGAAAAATTCAAATGTATAAGATACATCTGTATATACCCCAGTGCAGTGCAGTGCATCCGATTTGGGCTTAAACCCACCCAGTTACTAACCAATTTTTTTCCCTGGCTGAAGTTCTGCTGTCCCCCCCCCCCAAAGAACTTTGTCACGATTTTTATCCCCCACTCCATTCCATTCAATACCCATCCCCTATGGGTCCTGAAGCCACCCAAGGGTGAAGAAATGTAAAAAACACATCATTATTTCAATCCTTCCTCCTTCCCCAATCCCCCTATAAAAAAATTATTTACTTTTACTTATCCAGCCATATGGCCAGAATCTGCAGCCTGGCATAGTGTGCCACCAGCCCAGTTTTCGGTCCACTCCCCCTCTCTCCTTCTGCCAGATGCTGGATGCTAGAACTGACCATCACAGGTCCCCAACGTGGTCTGCGACCAAGTCACCTCGTCATCTGAATCCACCCAACCTGGGTTGCTTGCTTCTTGCTTGGTTACTGCTGTGGCTGCTGCCACACTGCACTAATCAAGGCCTATGAAGGTCACCCACACTGCTGTCACCACTGCTGCTAAGCCTAGCTTGCTGCCATGGGGGGCTGTGCTGTTTTGCAAGGCGAGCCTAGTAGAGTAAGTAGGTAGACTAGTCTTTAGTTAGCTTCTAGCTCACCCTCTGCCCCTTCAGTCACCAGGGGAGAGGGAGACTCACCAAGAGTAGAACAACAAATATATGCTGCCACAACACTGCTATTGAGAGTTCAGTGCTCACTGACTCCTCTAAGCTCTAGTGAGCAGTCTGTCTACTCTGTGGCAGGGAAGACAGTGTCACACTTGCAAGACTCATGTGCTCTTTCTCATCCACATCACATGTGATTGTGCCACCACTAACAGGTAGAGAGAGAGTTGAAAACACAAAACAGACAGTCAAGTCTGGAGAGTACCTGCAGCATGAGCACACAAAGGCCACATGGGCACTTATTGTGCAAAAGATTAAAGCCATTATTGCCACACCATAAGAACAACCTAGGCACAAATACGGGGACTGCCCCCCTCTGCCTACCTAAATGGCATCCTACTTAATGGTAGAAATTCATTCTCAGGTGCTAATGCAATGGTTTCCACTGTGTTCTGAGGTACTGTATTTCCATGTTTCATGATATGTCCTGATCATCACATGGGTTAGTGTCCCTCATTTTGAGTGTCCATGTCCCTCATTTCAGTGACAAAATGTGAGGTATGTTGCATGCTTCCAAGACCCTACTCAACACAAAGAGTGCTGAGCATGGCCATAGTGTATATGCTCAATACAGAATGACAAAGGGAAAGTAAGTGAGATAAAACAGTCATGGAGAAACACATTTGTAGCACTAAATATGCATAAGGGATTTGCACGGTCCAAAACAAAAACGATAGGCTTCACAACACAGAAGTCCCTGTTCATACATCTAGAATGGGGGATGTTGACTCGCTGTATCCTAGGCATTTAATGCAGTAAGCAAACAATACTTTGCAAATTAATGGCAATTTAATGACAAAAATCAAAAGCCATTAAACAGCTTTCAAAAGGATCAGAATTAATGAGTTAACCTAATTTTAATGGGAATTCAAATAACAATGTATTTTAATGACTAATTGCTAGCAGTAGTATGAGAAATAGAAACTGATGTGTTTTTTAAATGAGATTTGCACCAGCTTAGATGCTGCACACATGGTAAGCATGCAGCATGTGAACCTGATGTGATGTTTAAATGATGTTCATGATGTTTAAATGATGTTCACACCAGCTTAACTGCTGCAATCATGTCAAGCATGCAACACACAAACCTGATGTAATTTTTAGAAGATGTTCACAGAAGCTTACCTGCTGCGCACATGTTAAGCTTGTAGTATGCAGACCTGATTTGCTTTTTAGACTGGTTCGCATAGGTTCACTTTGTATATGCAAACCGCATGCAAACATTGCACAATTAAGCCTTTGGCATGCATTCTGCATGTACGCAGCACACCTATATTTCTGTAAGGGTTAGTTTTACAACTCAGTCAAAAGACAACACCACCCCACCCTCCCCTGGCCCACACATGCCCCATGCTGGAATGCTGGTAGGTGGAAGTGCGGCGGCTTTTCGAAACACAGGAGGTGAGTCTGTGATTTGATGGTTGCCATGCAACAAAAGTCACCAAATCCAGTAGTTCATGAACAAAACAACTCAACAGCTGTTCATTTTTTTGTTACATTATAGTGTATTCAACAAAGCTTTGGGGCACTGTCTTTTTCCTTTGACTTGCCACATGTTTACCGCCTGTCTGAATTTTATTGTGTTTTTGGATTTTAAATTGTTGTTCTGCACAGGTCCCAAAAATTTGGATGGGTGCTCAGCAAATAAATTGCCTTATCTTGCCTTGCCTATTGTGTCTGTGAGAGTGGATCTGAAAGCAAAGCACTAGGGGGCAGATTTTTAAATTTGTTGTTTGCAGACACAAATATATGTTGTGTCTGCATCCACTCATTTGTGTCCATGTTGCCTTGTGGCTGTTTTTGCAAGATGCCTCCATTTGTGACAAAAAAAAAAAAACACTATGTGTGACAAAAAAGAAAGCAAATGCGAGTTGTGCCATGTTTTGCATGCAGTATTATGATGCAGTAAGACCACTTAATAGATTGCCTAACAGTTTGGACTGATTTCTCTATTGAGAATAGGGGTGGGCAGATCTTAGATGGATCAGTTTGAAAAAAGTGATGTGTGGCTCCCAGACTATTCCTTTTGAAAACAGTGATAGATGTAGCCTTTTGAAAATAGCAGAAGTGGATTTTGCATGGATCCTTTTCAAAATAATGGAGGGTGGATCCCAGACAGATCCTTTTGAAAATAGCTATGGCAGGTCTTGGATGAATCCATTTGAAAATACTTGGGGCAGATATCAGATGGGTCCTTTTGAAAACTGGGAAGGATAGATTTTGGATGGATCCTTTTAAAAATATCAGTGGGCAGACCTCAAATGGATCCTGTTGAAATAAGTGGTGGGTGGATCTTGGATGGATCCTTTTATAAATCTGGCCCCATATCTTGGATTATGTTATTGATAATAGATTATTTTGTTTATTATTTATTTGAAAATTGGTAACCAGGAAAGGCACACTGAGCCGAGGTTTGTTTCTAGGTGTGATCCAGGGGAAGGGGGGAAAGTACAGGCAAACACAGCAAGGAGAGCACAGCATCAGTATAAGGTTATAAAGGAAAGTGCATATGGAGTGTAAAAATACAAATAGGTAAAAGTCCGGTAACAATGCTATAATCATCATGGTGGTATTGAGCAGCATAGGAGTCATACAACGGGAAGTGCCTACAGTGCCAGGAGATACAGGTGATAAAATTGCAGCAGCAGCAGTTTAAAGTTGAGCGTAGGCAGAATCAAAACAGGTAATACAAAGCAGTAATAGTGGTGTAACAGAAATTGCAAGTGATGAGTCACTCTTTATTGTGATTTACGTGGCAAAAATATAATAACTTGTCAACCAAGATGGCAGAATCAGATCAGATCTATGCAATGAGGCTGGCAGAATAGTCTAGAGTTTGCAGTAATGAGCTGTGAACGAGCCTGGTACATCCAGCAGATCTGGATTTGATTCCCACAACCTCTACTTGCATACTGTATGGCTCTAAACAAGTTACTTAACTCCCTCTGTACTCTCAGGTCACCCCTGAAAACAGGCACTTATGCCTAGTGGACTTTATCTGGTTATCAAAAGAATATAAAAACAGGCTGGGTGGAAAGGGGGAGTTGGAATCAAGGGAAACTTGGCAGGAGCAGGATGGGTCAGAGAGAAGTTTCAGTTGATGTTTAAAGGAGAGGCAGGAGGAAGAGAGGCTGAGAGCAGAGGGGATATTGTTCTAGAGGGAGAGGAGGTGATAGGGTAAAAGCAGACTGCCCAGCAGTGGAGTGCAGAGGAGTAAGGGAGAAGGTGCATGAGTCTCTGAAGCAAAGCAAGTAGGAGGGAGAGGGAATGGAACAGAGGCAGGAGGAGAGGTAAGGAGAAAAAGACCCAAACCAGTATTTGAAGATAAGAAAGGCACAGTGAGTTAGGTGAGTGAAGGAAGAGGAGGGATTGAGAAGGAGGAATAAATGGAGCAGCAATGAGTGTGAAAGACAGCATTAGTAACAAAATGGCAGAAAGCATTGCAGAGGTCATCCATTACGATGAGGGAAGAGAAGGGGGTAGTGCCATAGACTATATCTGCATACTCATATACTGAAAGCACCATTTGGGTGACCAACTCCCAGCAGACCTGGGAGAGAGGCAGTCTTTGCTGTGATAAACAGCACCAAGTTTAGGGCAGAGTTTGGAATGGATGCCGTTGATGTGGGTAGAGAAGTCCAATCTGCTGTCCAACAACACTGAGGTTCTTGAAGGTGGAAACTGCTTCAAGGGGAGAACCATCTAGGATGGTAAAAAAAGGAGAGCCTGGTTAGTTTTTGGCTGGTACTAAAGGTCATAGACACAGTTTCTTTGGTGTTGACCCAGAGTTGGTTGGCATGGAACTCACACAGGACATTGTGGCAGTCTTGCTGAAGTGAAATCTTCAAGGTTGAAGCCAAGGGACCGGAGGTGTAGATGACTGTGTCATGCTTATACATATGGATATGCCAGTTGGCACAGATGGGTGGAAGGTTGTTGAAAAATATTGCAAATAGGAGGGGTCCCAGGATGGAGCCTTGGGGGACCTCAGTCTGAATGGGAACGGGAGAGGTATAGTGCTCAACCAACCTGTACTGACTGCAGACAGCCGGACAGATACAGGTAGGAATGGAGTTAGTCAACAGTGGAAGCTGAGAAGCGGGATGAGTTTAGGTTATCCAGGAGAAGGGGGTTGGCCACCGAGACAAAGGCTTAGGCCATGTTGATGAAGATGGCAACTGTGATATGCCCCTGATCCATTCCTGTAAGGATGGAGTCAATGACCTACAGCAGGAATGAGACAGTGGAGTGGTGTTTGCAAAAGCCAGACTGAAAGGGAGAGAGGAAATTGGAGGAGGAGTTGAAGTCGACAGGCCTGGAATAAAGTAGTTTCACTTACAACTTGGCAAGAGTAGGGAGAAAATAGATGGGGCAGACAATTCTGGGAGAGGAGGGATCACCCCCTCTGTGGAGGTGGTGAACCTTTGCAAACTTCCTGGACTGAAAGACAGCATAGAGGGATAAAGTGAAATTGAGAAGGTGAAGGAAAAGGGAGGCAATGGCAGGGGCAGAAAAATGAAGCAGTTTAGAGTCCAGTCCATCAAGGCTGGCTTTGGACAGGTTGAGGGAGAAATGAGTGTGCAAGGTCTCCTGAAGAGTTACAGAGGAGAAATAAAATCTAGGGGATGGGTGGGGTAGAGGGGAAGAAGACTGAGGGTGGGATGCAGAGATGGTAGGAGGAGGAGGAGAAGGGGAGAGAGCAACAACAGATGTGGGACAGGAGAACTATTTACCAGTAGGATGGAGGACACAGACTGGGTGGAGAGGGGGTTAAACAGAGAGTGAATAATCTTCCAGAACTTTGCAGGGGAGTTGAAATTTTTCTGGAAGTTGGTTTTAAAATAGTTTGACTTTGCAGTATGGACAACATTTGTGCAGGAGTTTCTGAGCTTCCTGTAAGAAAGGAGTTCAGGAGGGGAACATAATTTGAACTGGGCCCAGTCATAGTCATGGGATTTGAACAGACCTATGAAATCTGGCATGATCCAGGGGGAGGGTCCTTTCACCCAGAATTTTCTGAGGAAAGCATGCTTGTCCCAGATGTGTATGAATTTAGAGTAGAACATGGAGAGGGCCACATCAATATCAGGGGAAGAGAGGATGGGGGACCAGTCAGTGGCCACAAGGTCACTGAAGAGGGAATCAACATTCAGTAACCTGAGTGACCCAGACCAAATACATTTTGGAGTTGCATGAGGGAGTTGAATTTTTCTAATGCAGAAAGTCACACAATGATCACTGAAGGTGTCCAGCAAGATACCAGCTGTGGCTATACAGTGAGGCTGAGAGGAGAGAACCCAGTCCATGAGGGTGTGGTTGGAGAAGCGAGGACTGAGATGCGTGGGTTCGGCAATAAGCTGGATGAGGCTAAGTGACTCAATCCTGAGGGAAGCTGGCCTAGAGCCAGAGATAGCCAATTGATATTGAAATCCCCTAGGAGAATAAGTTCACCTGAAGAGGAGTGGGAGGCTAGAAAGGAGAGAGAATCAACCGATAAAGGTGGAGAGATTTTAAGGCAAGAACCCCAATGAAGGTGGGTAAGGAGAAGGGAAAAGATAATTTTGTAAGAAGAAGCTCGTGGGAGGAGGGTACAGATTCACTGAAACAGATGGAGAAGGTAAGACTCTGGCAGACTTAGAGGGCAGCACCCCCTCTCCATTTGCCATGGTCCTGTCTAAAGTGGTTGTAGGTATGAAGTGCCAGGCAGGAGACAGGTGTTCTGGATGAAAGCCAGGATTCAGAGATGTAGAGGAGGTTGGGGGAGCTGGGAGGCCCAAACATTTAGGAGGTTAATTTTGGGGAGTAGGCTCCTAGTGTATAGGTGGAAGATGCTAAGGTGGAGGGGAGGATGGGAGGAACTGGGGGGAGGAGTCAGGGTTAAGTTCAACATCAGCAACTAGGAAAATAAACAGGATAAGGAGCAAAAGGATAGAATGGCACGTACATCACTGGGGATGAGATACATGGAAGGAAGGGAGAAAAAGGATGGCTTGTGGAGGAACTCAAAGTTTTACAAGGGGGAGAAGAGAAGACCAGGGTGAATAGAGGAGGAGGAAGGGGGGGTATATGAAGGGCGGGCATTGGAGGAGGAAGTGAGTGGAGACAAGGGCAGATGAAGGAGGAGGAGAAGAAGGCAGAAGGGGGCTGAGTGCATGATTATCAGATACAGGAGGGTAAATACACCTACAGATACTCAAGTTATACTGTAGGTAAGCAATCACAGCAATAAAATGGCTAGATCGAGCTTATAAAGACTAACTAGCTAAGTAGATAATGCACAATTACAGCAGGCCTAAGGCTCACTACACTTAACCAAAACACAAACTTGAAAACAGGGTTCACCCAGATAGGGTGTTGCTAGGAATCAAGAAAAACTTAGTCTCAGAGGCAAACCTGAGGTGAAAAACAATATACAGTAGGTTAGTGAGCACAGTAGGGTGGGTAGTCCCAGAAGAGAGCAGCTAACACATTTCAATTATCTGGCTAGAGAAAGCAACCTGTGCAATAGTGCGCAACTACACTGAGGCAGGTAGCTAAGTACACTTATGAGAGTGGGAAGAGTCCAGGAATAGGCTTGTGGAGGGAGATACAGACAGTCTCAGGGGCGGCTAGCAGGTCTGGCCACTGGCTGCCTGTTTGGCTGACTCCTCAGCAGGCTCCTTTGTCACCATTTGCACTGTGGCCTTTAGTGCTCTGAGGGTTGGCACCTAAGAAGAGGCAAACTCTGTCCATAAGTTAAGACGCACTCTGGGGATGGTGGATTTTGTCAGCTAAGGCATGACTTCAAGAAGGAACTCTACCCACTCCTAGGTCGCTGATGGAACCTAACATGGGGCAGAAAGGTTGAGCGGTGTCTCGAGGTTTCAGGGATCACACTCTAGAGGTGGCAATGTGGTGCATGGGGAGTGCAATCAGGACAGCAGTGAGCCCTTGCAGCCACAGACAGGTGACTGCAGAGATGGGCATCGGCAGCATGAAATGCTGTAATGAAGGACAGCTTTTTAAAGTGCCCACCTGAGACAAAGTCCGCCCATAGATGAAAAGGTGCTCTGGGGTTGGTGGGTTCCATCGGCAGATGTATGGCTTCAAGAAGGAACTCTTTCTGCTGATAGGTGGCTGCTGGAAGCTGGAGTATAGCGGATAAGTCAGCTGGAGTCCCAAGGTTTCAGCGATCACACTCTAGAGGCAGCGATACAGTGTGGGGGAAAGGGAATCAGGACAACAGTGGGCTCTTACGACCCTTGGCAGGCAGGGTCTGCTTCAGAGTTTTGGGGATACTCAGCAAGATGAGTCATTGAGCTCTATTGCCATCCAACTTGACCACGGGTTTTACTCTGTCCAAAGTTTGACTATGTCTTTTACTCTGTTGAAAGCGCACAGCATTTTATTTTCAACACAACCAGTTATATGTTTATGTTTTTTAGAGGGAAATAGCAATCTCAGTTCTTGGTGCCCAACTGCCTTTCCAATTCATGTCCATTCACCAGCCTCTGATTGACTGGGCCATACCTTGATTAGTAATTTCATGATGTTATGACTCCACATAAGAAATCTCCACAGAGCTCAGTGATTCTCCTTATTGCTGTTTACTTTAAACATAAATAATTATTTAAAAAAACAAAGTGATACTGTGGATCTGGCTGGGAGCCCCCACCAACTACAGGGTTTGCTGGTGCCCAAAATCCGGCTATGTGGGCAGGTGATTCCAGAAGTGGGAATCAGCAGTGTTTTGGTTGATGGATATGTACCCTAGATAGTTTTATGCAACACATAGGCACACATGAGGTCCTACAGTAGCAATCTAGGGTTTGTATGCAAATGACCTTGTAAACACTGTAGGTTCCTCACTGTGCTTTACCTTCAGCCCTTTTTCATAGTACTTTCTTGAGTCTGGAATTTGGGACACACCAATACACTAACCAACTAAACGACAAATAATCCCAGCACAAAAGCACTGAGGAAAGTGATACCTAGGAGGAAGGGCATTGGCAATTAAGCCATGTTTCAAAGAAATATAAAATTACATTTACCCCTGTAAAGCAAAGCATCATGGAAGTATATTCAAATTCAGCATGAAATAATTGAGACCGATTAGAAACAGAAAGATAGAAATTGACAGCAGATAAGGACCGCTAGGCCCATCCAGTCTGCCCATTTTCCCTGCCTACTGTAAAAGCCGCAGACCCTACTTGATCTCCGGCTTTGCCTTCTCTTTCCTAGTTCTAGGGTTCCCCTGTGCCTGTCCTGTGCATGTTTGAATTCCTCCACTGTGTTTACTCCCATTACTTCTGTGGGGAGTCTATTCCATGCATCCACTACCCTTTCCGTGAAGAAATATTTTCTCATGCTACCCCTTAGTCTACCCCTTCCAACCTCTTGTCATGCCTCCCCATTCCTGGACATCTCCTTTTCTGAAAGATGCTACCCTCTAATTCTGCTCAAAGCAGGAGTGTATGGTGCCAAATGGCCTCTCACACACTCTGCCAAGGCTGAAAAGAGAAGATGAAAAGGCGAAAACACAAAACATGTGTCTGTGTTTTCTGTTTTCAGCTTTTAGGGTGTGTGAGAGGCTATTTGGCACATGCACTCCTGCGTAAAGCAGAACCAGAATAAATTAATTACTGGTGATTTGCATATACTTCCCAGTGATGCTTTGCATTATTGAGGTATGTGTAATTCTACATTTCTTTGTTCACTAAACATGACGTAAAAGAGAAAAAGCAGTCAAATGCAACGCCACCTTGAACAAGCGCAGTAAATGTTAGAGTCCTACTGTGTCACATAATTGCATTAGCAGACAGAACTCTAGCGGTGGTCATTGAGAATGCAACATATGAACAGTGTTACAAGATCATACGAACCATGTTATAAGACCATAGTCTAACCTCCCGGCTGGGGTGGGGGAGGGATGCCCTTTGCTAAAGGGTTAGAGCTGTGCTTTTCATACTCAGGGTCCTAGTTTTTATTCCCAGTAAGGGCTGGAGTGCATCTGCTCAAGCAGAAGAGGCAGATGTCACTGGTTTCTTGGATTGAAGGGACATGTCCCTTATTTACTGTATGAGCAAACAATAATTTTTTCTGACCTTTCTAAGAGAACACAATAAAATAAAAAACAGTTCAAATGCACCTAGAGTTTTTCTTCCAATGTACATGTTTCTGCTTTTTCCAAAATGCCAGTATCCAGTACCCTTTTTAGGGGCTGCTACTGTGTATCCATCTCTGGCTATCCACTATCATCCTAGTTACATTGTGCCTTTTTACCAAGTACGTTGTCGTTATGTGCTGTGGTTCCACTGTTGTTAGTTTTCCTTTTAGATCCATACTGTTTTCCTTTTGAACTAACTTGTATTTATTTGCACTGTATTTATACTATTATTTTATTTTTACCTATATGATGTAGTCTGTAATATATCTTTCTTCTGAGTCACACCTGGAAATGAGCCGTGGCTCAGTCTGCCTTCCTCAATCATCAAATTCTAAATAAATACATTTTTTCCCCTGTTCAGTGCACTGTGAAGAGAGCCAGGATTATAGAATTTGGTCTTGTATTAGAGGATAAATTATTTGCCCCAATCTTCCTTTAATGCTACCCTCCCCCGGCTCCAGAACATGTTAATCTTTCAAGCTTTTAACTACAATTTCAAGGGCAAATCCATTTTTTCCCCTAGTGCTTTAATTTCCAACACATAATTTTACTTTCTGCACTGTGGCTATATGCTGGCTGTTTAAAGCTGTCACCCCCTGTATTATACAGTGCAATCTACAAACAACTTATTGCAATAGTCAGCAAAAGGAGCAGGGTTACTACTACAAGTACCATATGTGGTGATTAGATGAGACAATGGCTTGACAAATTCCTTTCTCATTCTCTAGAGTACACAAAGAATGTGAATCATTAATATAGCACTGAGGGAATGATACTGGGTTATTACAGGTGCTGCATCTCTGGACCACACAGCTTTACCATTCCTCCCCCCCCCCCTTGCTATAGGTGCTCCCACTTTTCAGTTCCTTTCAATACTCCTAACACTATGCACAGTAATATTTAAGAGATCACCACTGCAGTAAAAAAAGCATCCTACGTCCATAAAATGGACTTGGCAAACAAGAAAATAAGAGGGTTAAACACTGCCCCATGCTGAACTGACTGCCTTATGTGCTAGGGGTTTGTAAGATGGAAAACAAAAAATGCTTTCTTGAGTGCAACTATGCTGTTAAAAATAGAGCAAGCCCTCTCCCCCTTTGCAAAAGATGCTGAACAACAGTCTCAAACTGCTATATATGCAGGTGCAACAAGCACATAATGAAATGTAAAAATGCTTCTATTGCTCTGGCAACTATCCCCCACCCCTGTGAAAGTGTTGTCACACTCGATGAATCATTTGTCGCAAACTTTGGGATTCTTCTAGGTAGACTTGAAGAGACATTCCATGCATATTGTTTTACTTTTGCAACATACTGTTTTATTTTGTAATCCCAAATTGTGCTTAAAGACCACCAAAACTTGAGTGTCAACTGATCCACAGCCGGATGCATTTTGCTGATAGTTTGGTATTAGGATGTCTTCCTCAGCCTTGGCCAGCATGCAGGAAGCAGAGCTATGTGCAATTAGCCAGTTCTAGTTTCATGGGACTTCAGTGGAAATTTATGACATTCTGTGAAATTCAATAGAATTTTATGGATCTTCACAAATGTATTTATTTGATCATAACTCAGCTATCTGTTTAGTTAGAGGCATGAGAATTGGCATACTTACTTACTGTGAAGTATTAAAAAGGCACACTAAATCACATGGCATCTGGATGAGTAATTATGAACTCACTGGGGCTCGCTGTCTTCTATTTTATTTTTTGTGAAATTTTCTCAAACTATTTCTCTGCTTGTACTGTACTTGGCCACCTGTGGAGCTAGATACCTGCAAAGTAAGTTGCATAACTAACTGGAAGGGTCATAAAAACAGTTAAATATAGAGGGATTTGATTAAGTAATTAAGTTACAAGATTTCATAATTTCACTGTTTAATTTTTTGTGAACATTTGTAAACAATTTCTAAAAACGTGGGTGTCTATAACTTAGAAACAAATAGAGGTTGCCCACCAGCTGCAGTTGCTTTAGGTTAAATCCAACACAAATCCAGCAAAAGAACTTTGCAAACCCTCCCCCATGCTAGCAAATCAGGAAACGTCTAAGCTGAAGTGTAAAGCCCAATAGCTAGCTCTTGACAAAGCCCAAGTGATGGGGCAAAATGCCGCTGGACAATTTTTTTCAGGGGTAGCTCTGTTAATTCTCTATTTTCTGGAAGTATGCTTATAATATGTAAGACTAAAATTTAAGATATTGGGCTTTGCACTTCAGTGCATAAGTTTCCTGATTTGCTAGCCTGGGGGGAGGGTTTGCAACGTTCTTTTGCTGTATTTGTGTCTATAACTTCCGTACTAGAGACTATATAGACCTAAAATTTGGCATGCATACCCAGTATCACTGGAACCTGGAATCTACCAACACTGTTGAAATGTGCTTCAGTAGTTTTTTTTTCATAACCAACACCTTATTGAATTTTCTGACTCCAGGATAAACAAGTTATACAGATAGTATAAAACAGTCACAGCACTCCCAAGCCTGTCTCAGCAATAAAGAAGGCCATACCTCTCATATTCACCAAAAGGTGTCTTTTAATTCAATAGAAGCAGTGGCCCATAGCCAGGAGAAACAGTGCATCTGACAGAGTCTCTTAGGTTTCAACCAGTCTAACAGTCTTTATCAAAGATAGTGCCACCTACTGTTAAGGATAGTCATTGGTGATCACAGATAGCCAGAGCCCAAATATTGAGCTCCATGGAGTTACAACACTAAGCTAACCACTTTAATAAGTAGTCAGCATAATAAATATAAACATGATTCTCAGAACAGTAAAATGAATCAGGGATGTATCTAGTAGGACAATAGCTGTGTTCAACTAGGATTTTTAGTAATTCTGGGTTATAGAAGCCTTTAAGGTGTAGGTTGCTGTCATATTGTTAAGGCTTTTCAATCCAACAATTGTTGTGCCCTAGCCTTACAGGCACGTCCATGACGGGGAAGGACACTTGGAGGTGGGAGGTGAAAGGGCACCTCTGTATACTGTATGTGTCTAGTATGTCTTCCAGTAGTGTGGAGGTTGGCCAGGGAGGCTAACGTCCTTCTGGGGTAACAGGGGAGGTGGCTGTGCATCATTTTACAATGTTTTGATGTGAGATATGTACCCCACATAGTGCTGTGTGTGACCAATTTGTCAATTATTACATACTGTACTCTTTCAGAGCTGGCTGCCTTGCCACGTTCTGCAAGCCAGGTTAGGCTGGGTGCTTGCTGCTCCCTTCAGTGGTATAGTATTATTCTCTTGGTAGTTACTAGGGTGCCTGTAAGCCAGTTCCACTGCACTGGAGGAAGTCTGGTCTGCACTGGTGCTAGGTCTAGAAGACACGGCATCACTAGTGGTGCCATCAGACTGATTTGTGGGTGCAAAGTGTCTGTGCAGGCTTGTTGCACACCCTGCCAATAATGTTGCAGGCCAGGACAGTTCCATGGGAGGTGGAATATCATGCCTCCATCTGCCACAGACCTACAACATTTATCTAAGTCAACCAATCCCCATTTGTGCAAATTTGTCCAGTGCCACTGGTGCACAATTTTGAACTTCTTGGGAGGCAGTGCACATTGTGGTCCAGCATCTGCTCCACAATTGGTGGGTTATATCATAGCCTAGTTCTTGAGCACATTTTATCCTAAGGCACTCAGTGTGGTCAGGACAGGTGTTGAGCAGGAATTTATAAATGTGACTGCCTTTTAGTGGGGTGACTGTGGGTTTGCGTCCTCTATCTCACTGGTGCCCTGTTGCTTAAGTAATGGGTCTGGGGGGTCCTCAGGGCATGTCTTAGCTGGAGGAACTGCTAACATTGTGGTTTACTGAGGGAGTATTCAGTCTGCAGTTGGGCAAAGGATTTAAGTCGCCCTGTTTCTGCATCTAGTAGTTGGCCCCAGTAGCATCATTTCACCAAAATCATAGAGGTTGTAAAGTCCTGTTTCAACAGAATCATAGGGGTTGCAAAGCTCTTCCAACCACTACATTTATGTAAGTAAATGCAAAGGAAACCTTGTTTTAGTAGTTTCTAGAGATTGCAATGGACATCATGGAATTGCTAAAAAAATCACAGGGATCTCGACTGCAACCCCTGGCTGCCCCTAAATGATGCCCCTGGTTGGCACAACTGTGGTATCCTAGTAGAAGTCCAGTTGGTCCAGTCTATGGGTTTTTTGTCTATTGTCAATGGCTTATTGCTCCAGAGGGCAACATTGGGGGAGTGCATGGGTTCCCACATAGTCAGTTTTGCTTATTTCCTCCAGAGGCCCACTGTGGCTTTAATGTTGGGATGGTCTCTTAGTGTGCTGGGCACACACCCAAAGTGCACTGCCATATTTAGGTCAGTCTCTAGGACAGCTTGATTGCATTTTGTCCTTTTGGGTCAGTAGTACCCTGGTTTGATGAGCTTATTTGCAAGTGATGTAGCAGCAGTTGTGCGTCATGTTTGTGCCCAAAATCTAGCAGGTGGAGACTCCCCCCCATTAGTCTGTGGCTGTAGTAGTTTTTGGAAGATCAACATTTTTGGTCCTTTGTGTCAGAGGAAAGCCAGCATTTTCTTATGCATGCCACAAATTAACACTGGCCATAATTTAATGGGTGGATTGTCTAGGACATATATTAGTCTGGGGGTTGCCATCATTTTGTGGGCATGCCCCCAGCCCAGTGTGAGAGATGTAGTTTGCCCCATCTGGTAAGGTCCAGGTCTATCGCCATGCACAAGAGGGTGATGTTCATCTTGACAAGGTCATTTGGATTCTAGGTGAAGTTAATTCCTAGATAATGGATGCTATTTTGGGCCTAATGTAGCCCCCATGGGAAGTCTTGCTGGTTTTCCGTTTGAGGGCTACATGTCAGCAGGTGAGATTTAGCTACATTTGCTTTGTAGCTGGAAAGTTGTTCATAGTGGTCCATAGAGGTCCAGTTGGGAGAGAGCTGCAGGGACAGAAATCTCTGGGTAGGTGAGCATTACCAGGATGTTGTCCGCATACACTAGGGCTTTGTGCATGTCCCCCAGCTATACCCCATGTATGGTGGCCTGTTGTATGATGGCCTGCAGGAGGGGCTCAAGGGCCACAACAAATAGGAGTGTGGAGAGGAATTAGCCCTGTCAGGGGTCCCATCCTAGGGGGATGACACTGGACACCATGGAGTTAGTGATTACTTTGGCCTGAGCTCGCTGGTGTAGCATCCGATCCATTGTATGTAGGTCTTCCCTACACCAAAGGATCTCATAGCATGGAATAACCACTCCACTCTGTTGAATGCCTTTTCTGTGTCTAATGATAGGAGGGCCCCTTGTGTTGTGAGTAGGACCTTTCAATATAAGATTGATCAGTCTTCTGGTGTTGTCAGAGCCCTTTCTGTGTGGGATAAAGCCCATTTGATTTTGGTCTACGAGATGTGCAGTCCAGTGGCCATCACCTTGGCAAATACCTTGCAGTCTGTGCATATCAGCGTGGTAACTGCAACACGCCGTTGGGTCTTTACCCAGTTTGGTGATCAGGGAAACAGTGGCATTCCTCATTGAGGGTGGTAGTATTCCTGTAAGGTAGTCTTCATCCAGAGCCTCCTTCAGAAGAGTAAGCAAAACAACCTTGAAAGAGTGCAGAAATTCTGCTGAGATTCCATCTTCCCCTGTGGCCTTCCCTGATGGAATTTTATGTCAGGCAGTTTCTAGATCCTTGGTCATGAAAGGCATCTCTAGCTGTTCTCTCACTTCAGTGGAGAGTCGTGGGAACTTTAGGGTGCCAGTGAAGTCTGTCAGGTCCTATCCGACGGGGACCTTTCCTTCACATAAAGGCTTTGTAGAAGTTGAGAAATGCACTGTTGATTCCTTTAGGGTCATTTCTGAGGTCTACTCTGGGTCCTCTGACAGCAGTTATCCTGGACCTTTCCTGGTGTTTCTTATGTTGGTAGGCCAACAAATGACCCAACCACTCTCCTGCTTCCCAAAAGGTCCCATAACAAAACAAGGATGGAGGTGCAGATTAATTTTATATTGTGCGCCTGTAATCTCTGCTAGGAGGCCGGGGTCTGGAGTGTGTCTGCTGTCATTCTTGTACATCTCTTTTAAGTCCTTAAGGTGCTGGACTTGGGACTCTAAGTCCTTTGCTCATGCTCTTTCAGCATGTGATGCATAGCTGATATACCTGCCTCAGATATACGCCTCAAGGGCATCCCATCTAGTGGCAGCAGAGGTATCGCCCTTCTTGTTTGCCGCTAGGAATATTTTAACATCAGCCTCCAGAGAGGTTTTGAAGGTCTTATCTTTGAGTAGCAAAATATTAAAGCGCAGTTGCCTGTCAGGCTGGTTCAAGGCAACTACGGCATGAACTGAAATGATTATTGACCATATGCATGCCTATATTACCTCTGGGACTCACTGTGCCACAGGTATATTATAGAGTATACCTGATGTGGTGAGTAGAAAGAATAGTCCTTGTTGATTGGGTGTATCAGCCTTTAGATATCTTTATGGCCTAGGTCTGTTCACAAATGGTCTAGTGCCTTACCTGCTGCTGGAAGGGGGCTAGTGGGCGGTTTGATCTGTCAAGGAAGTAATCTATGACAACAGTTACATCTCCACCTGTGAAAAGCTGGCCATTAAGATTTTCCACCAGGTTGTGGGCTAGGTTGGTGAAGATGGCGAAGATGGTGCAATCTGCCTGGTTGGGTCTGTATATGTTATGCAGTGTGAGATCTTGCCCCCATAGTGTGCCCTACACCGTTATGAAGTGGTCCTCTAGATCCAGTACTGCCTTGTTACATGTGAAGGGGACATTTTTGTGGACCAGTGTGGCCACCCCTCTGCTCTTGGAGTTGTAGATGCTACCATATACCTGGGAACCCCTCCCATTCTAAGTTTTTGTGTGTCAGCCCTGGTGAGGAGTGTTTCATGCAAGAACACTATCTCTGCACCCTCCCTCTTAAGATGATCTAGGATCTTATGTCTCTTGATGGGGCAGTGAATACCCGTTATGTTCCATGACAACCATTTGGTAGGCTTCTTGTGATCTTTAATCAGGTACCAGAGCAGAGGGGTGTGGAACATATCAGTTTGTTAAGCATGCATGGTGCATGTGACAAACAGGCTTGTATCATATGAAGAAAAAACTTTACAAACATGAAAATAATTTTCCTAACTAGTCTAAAATAACTGTATTGGATCCCGAGACTAGGGCCAAGTGTGGCTGGGAGTCCCTGAATCACATGCCTCTGTATCCATGTGCTTGTGCTTCATACATGCGTACGGGTGGTGGTGGTGGTAGTGCCAGCTGGTATCTGGATGTGTGCTACCCAGCCCAGATTGGGTACTGCTGGCAAGTTTAGTATGGGGGATGGCTACACACGAGCTTGACCCCTCTTCTGTCAGTCACACAGTGGTGGGGGTGAGAGGCATCAGTGTCTCCTGTGTGATGGCTTGCCTTTTAAAGGGAGTGCAGGTGGGATCAGAGGAGAATGGGGGGATCTCACTGATCATACTCCCCAAAGTTCAGTTCCAGAAGTGAGGTGGTGGGCTGCCCTGCCCTTCTGGAGATGCCTGGTATTCCTCAGTTCTCTGTAACTTTCCCTCTCCTGTACAGACTGACTCTCCATTTTAGAGCATCGTTGCTTCCCTCTGCTGCTCCTTCAACTCCACAGCTCCATTATCCACCAGTCATCCTCTCTTTCTTCTACTCCTTGTTCCTCTGGTACTGCTACTGGCCTCAGTTTGTTTAGTTGCCATCCCCACCAGAATCGATGCTTGCATGTGGTTGGATTGTACAATTTGTTCTACAAAGACAACCCGACATGGCTGAAGCCACACTCACCACAGCAAAGGTGCATTACTTTTATGCAGGAGTGCTTGAGCACCCTGCTCAAACACCGCTGCATGAATGTACAAATACAGTGAGGTCTTGCATAGGGATCAGTGGAGGAGCTTAGCAAACCTGTCAGAAAACTGAGAAAGCATACTTTATTTATCTTGTGTGGCTTTATTACCATGGTGACCCACCCCTTTCTGGGACCAATTGGATCATAGGCCATGTAGTGTCAGCACATTTAAGGTCTCTGTTGACCCCTGACTTCGTTCCCATGCTGTGTCAGTGGCTGATCCTAAATAGGGTGAGATCGGGTCAAAAGGTGGTGCAACCGGTCAGTTGGTCCGATCATTACACCATGAGGTTCAACTTTTGTGCCCCTCTTCGTGGGTCTGCCCCTGTGGAGATGGTCAGTTACCGCTCTTTATGGGATGTGTGCCCTGAAGACCTGATGGCAGTGATTGGCCTCTTGGAGTTTCCTGTTGCCAGCTTGAGTCTGGAGTCGTTGGTTCTGGCCTACAATCAGGCCATTTCCTCAGTTCTAGCCTGATAGCTCCTGTCCACATTCGTCCCCTCCTACTCCACCCTCGGGCCCCTTGGTTTGATGGGTCCTTGAGGGAGTTGCGGTGGGTGGGACGAAGGTTAGAACGTCACTGACGGAAATCTGCCCTGGAGGCCAACCACCTTAGTTTGGTGGAGCACTATCAGTTCTACCAATCAGTGATCTCCCATTAGAAGGCAGAGTTCCTGTCCAGGGAGATCACTGTCACTCAGAATCAACCAGCCCAACTCTTCCGAACTGTGGACAGGTTGTGAAACCCAGCCTGTCTGCAGCTCCTTTGAGCTTTTCCACAAAAAGAGTGTGATGAGCTTGCTCAATTCTTTACGAATAAGGTGGCCAACATCAGGTCAGAGATCTGCTTGACTTGCTCTATGGGGGACGCAGTTGGTCGGCGCTTGGTCATGATACCTCGTACTTCCTGGAGTACCTTTGACCTGCCAGAGTTCTAGGATATTATGTGGATTGTCCAGGGGATTTGCCCTATGTGCTGTAGTTTAGATCTGGGCCCAACTTCCCTAATTTTGGGTTGTTATGAGACCATTGGCATGTTTCTGGCTCAAATTGTCTGGTGCTCCTTGGAATCAGATGAGTTTCCAAGCTCCCTGAAGGAGGCGGTGGTGACACCCCTTCTGAAGAAAGCTTCATTGGACCCAGACATATTTGCTAACTACAGACTTATCTCAAACCTTCCTTTTATAGGAAAGGTTATTCAGAAAGTAGTGGCAATCCAGCTGGAGAACCATTTGACCATCCATAATATCTATGAACCTCTCCAGTCGGGATTTTGTAAGAGGCATAGTACTGAGGCTGCTCTGGTTTGGGTGCTCAGTGATATCCTGATGGCGAGAGATCAGAGAATCCATTACATTCTGGTACTCCTTGATCTCTCTTCAGCTTTTGACACTGTAGACTATGGAGTCCTGCTTGAACGTCCGAGGTCCATCTGTGGCCTGTCAAGTATAGTGCTCAGATGGTTTACATCTTTCCTCTCTGGTAGAACACAAAGAGTTGTGTTGGGAATTTCTTCTTCTGACCCTTTCTCTCTGTCCTATGGAGTTCCTCAGAGCTTGGTGCTGTCCCCCATGTTGTTTGCAGTGTATATGCTACCTCTCGGAGACATTATAAGATGATATAGGCTGAGGTTTCACTGCTATGCTGATGATACTGCAAAACTTAACTGTATCAGAGGCTTTTATAGCGATATAGTAAAAAGATTTTTTTGTAGAAACATTAAGCGGCAACTGAATTTGTTTTATTTGGTCTTATTTAGATAAAAACTTGGAAATTTGCATATTTTACAAGCTGTCTGCTGGAACATTGTTAAATCTGAAAGGAATGAGAAATGAAAAGGCTTGCAGGTTAGCATAAATGAAGGCTAAAAAGATGTTGATGTTATTGTGGCTTAAGCAATTATTGAAATGAGAAAAGTTGAGACAATATATGTTAAAATTGAAGTAGAAGGAAGCTACATTTATTAGACTTTAATTTTGAATAAGAAAAAGGAAGCTTAATATTTAAAGTGATACGAATGTATTGAAGGTAGCATACATAGCGCAAGGCATGAACAAGATATGAAATGAAACCTAAAAACAGCTGAACTTTTATATTGTTGACTACCTGATTATGAAGAAGTTTAGTGTAGATTGTTAATGATTTAAATATAAAGTGGCTCCAGTACAGATAAGCATCCATTAAGATTAAAAGTGTAATGTTAAGTCTTTTTCACTAGAATAGTGGTGGGAGTCAAACCTGAAAACTTAAAAACAAGAACAGAGACTGTGAAAAGACAGAAAAGGTGAAGTAACAGATATTGATTAGGAGTATTAGTTCAATCTTTTCTGTGAAACATTAAGACAATGTGTATATAAAAAAATGTAAAAAAGAAGTTGTTAAACCTTCATTTGTGAAATGTAATTTATGATTTTGTATTTTAGAAACCAGTAACAAAGAAACCAATTCCTGAAGAAGGGTTTAACCCGAAATGTAGAAGTTAATACTGGATGTTACTGAAATAAAAGAAAAATTCTGAGAATCTTAAAAAATATAGCTTTGTGGTTTAATTGGGTGAGTGGGGTGAAAGTCCGGTATTCATTTTTGTACAATTGAGCGTAAGCTTATACTGGAAATTACCTTTTCCACTATGTTTACTTTTCTAAAAAAAATTGTTTTATATCATTTTTTGAGGCACTGGCTATACAGGAAAACTTTTTCCTGCTCTCTCAGTATTTAATAACTGCCTTATCGAAATCCAAGACTGGATGAATTCGAGCTGGTTAAAGTTGAACGCGGGAATGACTGAGGTTATGGTTGTAGACCAGGGCAACAGGATAGAGGAGTTGAGGACTGATCAGCCCTCTGGATTATTTCTGGGGGATGCTCAGATCCTAACCTCAGAATGGGTGTGCAACCTGGGAGTGGTGCTTGACGACGGGCTAACCCTTCATCATCGGGTGTTGGCAATCATTAAGTCAGCCTTTTATCATCTTAGGAACATCACCAGGGTCAAATACCTTGTTCTGTCTAGCAATCTGCCTGTGTTGATCCACGCCTTTGTGACCTCCCGCCTTGACTACTGCAACTCTCTTTACTTAGGGCTCCCTGAGGTTGACATCCGCCGCTTGCAGCTAGTGCAGAACACTGCAGCTCGATTGCTGACAGTGGTGTCTAGAAGGTCACATATCACCGCTGTGTTGCGTGATCTGCACTGGCTGCTGATTCAGTGGTGGATCATCTTTAAGGTAGGTTTATTGACCTACAAAGTCCTACACGGGCTTGGTCCTGAATACTTGAAAGAGCTTCTGATGCCTTACAACCCTGTGCGACAGCTCCGTTCGGCTGGCGAGGGGTTGCTGGAGGTTCCGAGGGTTACTTTGGAATCCTCTGGGGCTTACGCTTTTATGTTTGCAGCCCCAACTGTCTGGAATTCTCTGCCCTATCAGCTTCGTGAATGTACGACTGTGGGGAGCTTTAAGTAGGAACTTAAGACCTTTTCGTGGAGACAAGCCTTTCATGAACTGTGATGATTTTTAATGGTTTATTTTTAATTGCAATTTTTATGGAATTTATTGTTATGATTGTAAAGCGCCTTGGTACCCGAAAGGCGCTTAATAAATAAAGTTTTATTATTATTATTTATTATTATGGGGTACTCATGGCTGCAAATGAGGTGTCATTGTTTCCTTGCTGTGCATCACTAGGAGATTTGACTAGGTAAGCTGGATGTGGAGGAGGGACACCCTTGGTGGGGGGGGGAGTGGCTAGCCTGCCCAGCTCATGTGGATTCTGAGGTAAGGATCAGTTCACTATTGGTGACTGAGGTTCTCATTCCGGGGGGGGGGGTTCAGCTAAGGGCTGTCAGCTAAAGGAATTAGGGAAGCCCAAAGGAGGGGGTTCACCTAGGTAGGAAGCAATAAAAAAAAGGTTAATGTATTGTTGAAATAAATTGACTGATAGTCAAAGGATACAGCAGGTCCAAGTGAGTCCAAATGTACTTTAGTTCAAGTCGGGACGAGGTCAGAGCTTAGATCAGGTGACCACACTTGGGGTCAGATCTCCAGCCCATTCTGGCATTCTGCAACTGATAGCTTCTTCAGCAGCCAGTTCTGCAGTTACTCTGCACAGGTTCGATCTTGCTCCTGTTGGGGTGAACAGGGGGTAGACCGCTGCTTGTCAGGAGTCCCAGCGGTGCCTCCATTGAGAGGGCCAGAGTAGTGTCAGATGTCTTTGGGGCCAGATTCCCAGTAGAGTCAGTCCTGGCCCTGCTGTGTATTGTGTCCTTGCTCCCATCTTTTCCAGCTTTCCTATCCACTAGCTGCCCCATCTGTGCTTCTCTCTGCCCCTGCACTTGGATTTTGTCATCTGCCATGCCACTAGATCTGGTCTGGTAGTGTCCATATTTCCTAAGTTGTGGTGCTGCTGCCAGGTTCTGTGAGGTGGAGGGTTCAGTCCTGCTCTCTGCTAGTAGTATGTGTGGAATTGAAGGGGCGGACTGCTTCTGGCCAGTATTGGATGATATAGCCCATCGTCTCCTTCAGTGTATCGAATGAGTGTTAGACACTTTTCTTATTTATTGTGAGTTTGGCTGGATACTGTGTCTTGTAGGGTACTTCTTGCTCTTGGAACAGCTTTTTAATGTCCAAATATCCACTTCTCTTCTGTGCTGACTCCACGGAGAAATCAGAAAAAAATGTAAATGTAGTGCCCCTTCCACATCAGTGGGCTGCGGTCTCTAGCAAGAGCAAGGATTTGCTCTTTGTCAGGGTACCATAGGAATCTTGCCAGGATTGGTCAGGACCACTCACCTTCCCTGGGTACTGGGCCTAGAGTACGGTGGGTATGACCAGTTTCCAGCCCATTCTTCCAAGTGTGTCTGAGCAGAGAAAGAAGTTCCTTTTGAAGGAAGACTGAGATGTCCTTGTTCTCCACTTTCTTTGGGAAGCTTAGAAACCTGAGATTATTCCTACAACTGCTGTCTTCTGCATCTTCAGGTTGCTCCTAGAGGCCACTGATGAGGTGCTTCAGCTCTTGGATCCTGGCTTCGTGGGGGTTATCCTTGTTGTCAATGTACGACAGGTTGGTCTCTGTGTCTCTGGCCTCATGTTGTAGTTTGTGCACCTTTTCTTCGAGGATGGTCACAGACATTTTAAATGTGGTTATTTCTTTGGTTACTTATTGTAAGAAAACCTTTATTTCTGTTCCATCCAATGTCAGAGCCGCCGTCATTGCCACTGCCAGCTTCCCACTGCACTTCTCCTCAGACACCACAGTTCTTGCTGAATATCTTAAAAACAGGCCCTGCTACCATTTTCGCACTTCAGAATTCATTAGGATAAATTTGTCTCTGTCAAAGAAGACCTGTCTGGTTTTCGTAGCTTGAGCAGTGCCAGATTTAGAAAAAAATCTTAAACCTGGTGGCACAGAGCTCTTTCATTTAAGCTGCTATCATACCAGCTCCTCGCACATGAACTGTGGTTCAATAGTTATAAATTTACAGTAGACATATACCACAAATTATTAAATGACTAACTTTTCTCAAACATTCATAGTAGTGTAATACTGAAGGTAAAGACACCGGAATTCCACTCATGAATTTAACTTTTACAAAGCACTTATTACTACTGCATCTGATAAACTGGGCTAAGCTGTTTGCAGTCCTGTAGCTCCTTCCTTGGTGTCCATTTTGGCCCCCTTCCCCCACTTTTCTCTTTTAGCTTGACCCAATGAACTTGGCGGAACTATGTGCCCCTCCTCCTTGTTCTTCATGACACACTCCCTTAAAAAAACAGCCACCTACTACATTTCCTGTCAGACCTATCCCACTGAAATAACTGGTAATCCTCCTTCTTGGTGCCCCATTCATTTCCACCCCATTAGTCCTCTCTGGGTGCCTCTGAGTCCTAGACTTCCAAGTGCATCAGGCTAGTCCCTTTTACTGGCTGCAATTCTTTATGACCTGCCTTTAAGTGAGCATTGCTGTCCTGCTATGCTTCCTTGCTCTGTCTGGGGATCTACTATTCTTGTGCTACCCAACTCAGCTGCCCTTCTCTTGGTGAACCAATGAATTTAACACCCACCATGGGTGACCATTGCATGAGCTGCCTCCTTGACCCTATCCTTTCATATAAATCCCTCTGACTGCCCTGTCCCTTCACATTACCAGCACCCCCTCTTCCTTGGCACAACTATAGTCAGTTGTAAGCATGCAGGTGTGCCCTAGAATGCTCTTTAGCTGACCAGAAAAAGAAGACCCACTCCTCTTTCAACAGAATCTTACCAAAAGTTAGCTTATTTACTTACTACAATTTCTCTCTCTTATTTCTCATGGGCCACAAGACAATAAGGACCTTGCAGAAGATCCATCCGGACATGCAGTATTTCTCCTTAGGAACATCCCTGGTTAAACAAAATTGCCTCCTCATGTCTGCAGCACGTTACAGAGATACATACATAGATACATAGAAGTTGCTAAAGGAATAATGCCTGACAGGGTGGGTGTTATGCTGGGATAACATCCCACCTCAGGTGGTTGGGCCCGAGGCCAAAGGCCGAGGGCGTCCAACACCTGAGGCGGGATGTTATCCCAGCATAATACCCACCCTGTCGGGCATTATTCCTATTATACAATGGCTAATCATTAAACAGAAGGAAAACATATAAATAACTAGTTTTTTAAATAGTCTTTTTACTTGATTTTTGTGTGTGAAAGTGTACTTATGTGAAAATAAGTTCCTTTCCCCTGTTTATCCTGCAGGCGGAGCTGGGTGGCCAGTAGCTGGATTTTCTTGGGTTCTGTATCTGCTTGCTTTTTTGGCATGTGGTTTTCGTTTTGTATGCCTCCCCTTCCCCATGTTGTAGCTGAGACTTTTCTGGCAGTATTGTATTACGTTTAAAACTTGTGTGGTGAGGTTTTAATAATGGGATAATATTTTTATATAGCAACAGCAACCATTGTTTGGATTTACCGCCCCATTCCCGCTGATGTCGTCTGCCGTAGAGCTACAGAAAAGGAGGTAAAGAGATGGTATACAGTGAATTATTTATGCTGGTTTGATTTTAGGTGCTCAAGTTTCAAAATTAAAATGCAGAGGCGGTTACAACAGTGAGAGAGCGTTACGAAATAAGGTGCGCGGTAATTGTTTAAGGTCCAGCTTTCTCGCTTGGTTGAATAATCTGTCAGTGCGCTGCCGTAGGCGTGTTTAAAAAAATAAATAAATAACTGGGATTTTGAAAAGGTTTCTTGGATTTGCTGGGTTTTAGGTGGATTCCGTGTTACATAGGGATTTACTGTATTTGTGTATGTGAAATGCAACTTTCTCTTATGCTTGTAAAGCGGTTGGTACGATCGGAGGTGTAGCTGTGGGTGATTTTATTTTTTAAGACTTATTATGTCATAACTTTGTTGGAACTGGAGCTGGGATGTTATGCTGGGATAACATCCCGGGTGCAGTTCCAAACGGACCAATCACAGTGTAGAATTCTTTCTTGCCATTGTATAATGTCAGATAACGACCTCTTGTCCCACCCAGTCTGCCCCATCAATCCCTACCTATTATGAGGCTCAGTGCTCAGACTGAACTCTGGAGCACTCCCCTCTTGCTTCCAGGATATCCTTGTATCTGTTCCACTCATTGCCAAATCCCATAACATTCCAAGTGTCCACCACCTTTTCCATGAAAAAAATACTTTCTCACATTACCTCTGAGCCATCCCTCTTCCAACTTCATACTGTTCCCCCTTGTATTGTGACATCTCTTACTTTGGAATATGTTCCCTTCCTGTGCTCTGTTTATACCAGTGAGGTATTTGAATGTCTCTATCATGTCTCCCCTCTCCCTTCTGACCTCCAGGGGATACATATTTAACTCCTTTAGTCTTTCCTCATGGGTCTTTCCATTTTGGCTCTGCACCATTTTAGTTGCCCTCCTCTGCACCGCCTCCACCCTGTTTATGTCCAGCACTGGACACAGTACTCGAGGTAAGGTCTCACCAGTGTCCCATAAAAGGGTCAAATAACCTACCTCTTTCTACTGGTGATATCCCTCCCTATGCATCCAAGCAATTTGCTAGCCTTTCCGACCACCTTGTCACACTGCCTACCCTCTTTTAGGTCATCTGAGTTGATAACTCCCAGATCTCATTCCTGCTTCGTGACTGTCAATTCTTCCCCTCCCAGTTTGTATGTTGCCCCTGAGTTCTTGTGCCCTTTGTGCATGATCCTCATTTTTTTTTGCATTTACTCCCAGCTGCCATGCTCCAGACCATTCCTCCAGTTTTTTAAGGTCCTCCCTCATTTTGTCCACCCATCCTGGCATGTCCACCCTATTGCATACCTTCATGTCATCCATGAATAGGCATACCTTCCCATCCATCCCCTCAGCAGTGTCACCAATAAAGACATTGAAGAGGAATTGCCCCAGCACCCACCACTGTGGTATCCCACTCATCATCTCTCCATCGCTACAGTGTTCCCCATTTACTACCACCCTGTGGCTCCTGCCATTCAGCCAGTTCTCCACCCATTTTACTACTTTAGGTCCCGCCCCTAGGCTGCGCAGTTTGGTTTTAATTCTTCCATGAGGGATGGTGTCAAAGGCCTTTCTGAAGTCCAGATAGGCCATGTCCATCACCTCACTCTGAGCCATCACCTTAGTCACCCAGTCGAAAAACTCTATTAGGTTTGTCTAGCAGGACCTCCGTCTGGTGAGTCCATGTTGCCCCAGCTCCTCCCTTTTCCTGCAGTGCTTGGCCATGGAGCAAACTCATTTGACCTGTATAGCAAGCAGGCATCTAATTTTATTTATTTTTATTTATTTAAACTTTTGTTAACCAGGCGAGTGTAATGAGCCAAGGCCCTTTTCCATACATGACCAGGGGCTAATACTACAGCCAAGATGTTACAAAACGTACCTGCACTAGCATCATAGCCTGGCAATGCCCCTCAGACTCACCTGCTAGTTTTGCAATAGGCTCCCCCATGAATCCAAGCTTATGACCACTGCACCTAGCCTTTTCTTTTGTCCATCATGGCAGGTCAGTTCTATGGCTGAGCAAAATTCATGGTTATGGCTTTCATAAAATGATTACAAAATTCCACAATTTTTACAAAACTCATGAAATTTGTGTTTGAGTACTAATGTTGTTTTGCATTTTTTTTAGGCTGCTTATGAAATAAACATCTTTTAAGTAGGAGATTACAAAGTAGGTCTATGAATCTTCCAAACTTAGTGTCATTGAACTCTGTAGTTTTAAAAATGGCAGTTTACACACTTGTAAAATCTAATTTAAAAATGTCTGCATGTTTGGCTGCTTATAACTCAGTCCCCTTTAAAGCCAAATGTTTGAAATAAATGAATCCTCCAAAGAAGCAGACTGGAGAGTGCAGGGGCATGAAATATATATATATTAAAAAAAAAGAACCTTCCAGGGTGATGGGGGGAGGGGGTCACTAGTCACCAGGGAATGTAAGTTTCAAAAGTCCTGCTTGGGTGATTGTCACTAGACACCAAGAAATATATGTTTCACAAGCTCAGTAATGGTGCTTGGGACTGCATGGCATGCTAATCAACCCCTATAGGGCATGCTATGGGCCCCTTAGTGCCTTGCATGCCCAATGGGTTCATTAGTATGATAGGACTGAATATGGCTCACAGAAACCCTGACAATATCTCGTTTGAGCAGCACTGTCTCCAAGGGGCTCCCCTGTGGACCAAATTCTAGTCTAGAAGACTAGGTGGGCCAAGCGGTCCTTATCTGCTTTCAAAATCTATGTTTCTATGTTTCTATTCCGACATGGGCTGTATTGCCACAGTGCTTAGTCACTATGCATTATGCTGGGACAGTCCCATATTTAGACAGTTCGCATGCTCCTTCAGAGCATGCTAAACATTTGAATAATTCACAGGGCGGGCCATGCACTATTTGCCATGCAGCACACCTATCTATGCTGTGTACACCACTGTCTCTGAAAATGGGGGCCACTGTGTGGAATTTGTATTGAATTAGTCTTCGTGTACTAAACTGATTGAATCTGTACTGGGCACGGGCTAACGTATGGCAGCTGAAATTTAATATGGGAAGTGAAAAGTGTTATAACTAGGATCAATGACTCGGAATAGAAGTTACACATTACGTAATACAACATAAGCTATAACAGATATTCAGGAGAGAGAGAGAGACAGAGAGAGACAGATAGAGAGAGATATCTGGGAGTTATTAAAGATACAAAACTGAAACATGCTTAACAGAGTGCACCAGCAGTTGGAAGAGCTGCAGAAACTGTCTAGGAAGGATACTGAGGAACTGTTGTAGAGAAGGTACAGCATAAAACATGAGCCACAAGGATTCTGAATGTTTTCACTGGAAAAAAGAAGGGCTGGGGAGGCATAATAGCAGTATTTAGTATGACAAAAGAAAATGATTATATAGCGCAGTCAGGTGCAGAACAGTAGAATAAAGGGACATGCCTTTAATCTCGGAGAGGGTGGCAGCATAAAGGGGCATATTAGGAAGCATTATTCCAAGCATAAGGTGGTGACACTGACTCTCTGGAAAAGCTACCAGCAGAGGCAACAACCATACCACTTTTTAAGAGAAAGATGGATACATTTCTAGTAGAAACGTTTTTTAGCGGTTGTGGAACATGAGGAGTATGGGGGGGGGGGCATGCTGTGATGAAGTTAAATAATGTAATATGCCTGGGAGAAACATGCAAGTTAGTTATTTTGGTCTTGGCAATTATTTGGCTTTATTCATGTGCTTTTCAGTTTATCCCCTGCAAAAAATGCTGACTCTTCTGCAAAACTGCACATATGGCATTTCTGATTTAAATATTAAATATATACACACACACACACCACATACATACACACCACATATACATACACACACATATATACACATACTATATATATATATATATACATATATATATATATATACATATATATATATACTATATATATATATACCTATATATATATATATATATATATATATATAAATATATATATATATATATATGTATATATATATATATACATATATACACATAGATCTATATATATATATATATATATACATACTTATATATATATATATATATATATATATAAATATATATATACTCTATATATATATATATATATATATATAAATATATAATATATATGTAAATATACTTATATATAGACATATATATATATATATATATAGATATATATATATATATATATACACTACATATATATATATATATATATATATATATATATACACATATACACATATATATATATATACATACTATATATATATACTACATTACACATACACACATACATACACACATATATATATATATACACATATATACACACTACATATACACATACACTACTATACTACACACACACACACACACACACACACACATACACACACACACACACACACACACACACAGTAACACACACACCATTACATAAAAACAATATATTTTTATTGATTGCCCTGATCAGATTCTTTGAGTGGATAACTAGAGAGAATAACAAAGGGCAGTTAGTAGACATATTGTACCTGAACATCAGTAAAGGCTTTGACTGCGTAGCCCACAAAAACTAGTCAAGAAACCAGGAGATGGGGGGGGGGCAGAGGGTAGAAATGTAGGTGGAAAACTGACTAAAGGGGAGAATACAGTGGATGGTAGTGAACAGGGACCACTCTGAGACAAGGAAGTAACAAGAGGGGTATAGGCCTGTTGCCAGGTGGGGTTCGAATGGTTCAATCAACCCCATCTCAACTGATTTGAACATAAAGAAAGAGCTTGACTGACATGCATTCAGTTCATTCCCTGGAAAAGTTCAAGGTCGACTGAACTGAAGGCATGTAAGTTTGCATACCCCAACCACTGCCTTGCACTTTGTTTAGTCACATGCCACTGAATCAAAATGACAATCCCAAAACACTGATGAAGGTCCATCTGGCAACACAGGAAAGGATGTTGAGATGACAGTTGTATTGGTGATGATTAGCACAAATACAATGGTGTAAAGCAGGGCTGACATGGGTCCAACACCATTTTTATTTGCTGCTATGACCCTTCTTAAGTTTTTGTGACTGTCTCCTTCTGTTTTGTGCCTTGCTGGTCCTCCCTTCTGCCCCTGCCTGCAGTAAACTTGTCTGCTTTTTCTTCTGCCCCTGCCTGTTGTAGATTCACCTGCTTTGCCTTTTCTCCCCACTCGTGGTAGCCTATGGCATCATTCAGAGTGTGGCTGCATAATACATATGCGAAATAAAAATGTAGCTCTGTACAAAAGCTGGCCTCTTGCTATGCAATAGAGTGATTAGTTTTAGTCCTAGTCTCCTGTAGATGCCGCAGCATGATGTAGCCTGACTCCAAGCCACTGCAGTCAATTGCAGGGCCAAACTGACTTCACCAGTTTACAGACAAGCATTGGGAACATCATCATGAGTTGTTATAGTATGCTTGGTCACCCACATCAGTCTCCAATTCCTGTGACCAGAATGACTGATCATATGAGATGGGCCCTATTAGCCTGGCAAGTATATGAAAGTTCTGAATCTGTCCAACTTTGTTTAAATGTCATGGGAATAGTTTTGTGCCTTGCTGTCATTGTATTATTTGGAGGTGGGTACATGCTAATGGCCTTGAATAAATTGTGATATTATGAGCAAAAGCAAAAAAAAAAGGAAAGGAAATATTACACTATTAATACTCTGTATGGTGTGTCTCAACCAAAACAAATGGGGGGGGGGGTTAAAAAATAATTCATTTGTAATTAGTTACAGGTAACAGCTTACTATAAGGATATTCTTGATTTTAAGGTTACTTTCTCAAACACGGAAAACCAGTACCACAGCCTACATTTTTAGCTATACAATATTAATCAAATAAGCTCACTATTTTCATTCATAACCCACTTCAAATAAAAAGCCCTCCCTTACCGTTCATCCACTGACCAACGAACATAAGTTCACTTCTAGGGATTGATAGTAAACTTTTTAATACGTCTTCACTAATATCTTATAGTGTATGGGAGAGGGTTAGTACATTTGGAATTCAATTGAAACACATGCTTTTTGTACCATCGTTGTGACATCATATAGCTGTTGTACCATCGTTAGTATGTCACAGCGATGGTACAAGTTATAATGCTGTCACGTGCCACCTTCCCAAGAACTAACGTTAATCGCTCATTTTTTTTCCATTCACATTATAACAAATTCAACGGTTGACTGTGTAAAAAAAAAAATCTAGAAAAAAAAACAAGCATTAGTGATGGCGGCTGCAGTCTCACATGAACTGCCACATTTCATTGCTTATGCTCTGTCACTACTGCCCACACACTATACAAGACAATGTATGGGCATCAGTTAACAACCACACTTAATTCACTTCTCAAGGTTACCATGCCAACAGTAAACCTTTCCAGCTTCACTCTTGAGGTATACTATGTTGTCATGGTAACCTCTCAAACTGAATACAGCATGGTTGCTAATTGATGTCCATACATTATCCTCTATGTGTTTAATCATTGTTACATCATGCGGATCATTTCCTGTTTACAGTATAAGGAGTAGATGATTCCGTATCTCTGCTTTTCTGGGCATCCTGTTCGTACTGCAATCGAATAACATTTGACAACTGATCAATATTATAAAAAATGTGTTGCACTCCCTTATACTTTATATGCACTTTTGCAGGTGCAAGAAGTTGAAATTTGGCACCCATATCTAATAGTTCCTGCCTATATCCGAAGAAGTGGCATCTCCTCTGTTGTGCAGAACAAGCGTAAACTGGAAATATTGAGAATTTCTTCAGCTGATATGTTTCTTGGTGCTTTAATCCTAGAAAGTCAGACAATAAAGTCTCTATCAGACTCAATGGCAAAGGTTATCAGAATTGTTGATTTTCTCTGTGTAGTTGGTACTATATCAGAGTTCATTAGAGATTTGTTTAGCGCAAGCTCATGAACGTTAGTTTTAGATAGGATTCTGTATGCACTGATGATAAATGGCAGATTGTCCTCAGATAAATCAAAAACAGTGATAAAAAGGTCTTTCATCATGTCTCTAACACTTTCAAATTCAGCATCTGCTGAAACTGGTAGTCCCACAACTCATACATTTTTGTACCTCGGTTGATTTTCAAGAAGTTTCATTTTACGTGCCATAGCATTATTATCACAAATTATATTTTCAGTGGTAGCCTCTACACTGATGGTCTTATTAGCTGCCTTTTCAATTTCTTTTTATTTGAATCAACTTATTTAGCCATAGCCTCTATTCTTTCTATACTCTGTTTCATCTCTTTTTGCAGAAATTGCACTTTCTCAGACAATGCCTGAAATCTTCTATCAAATGATTGGGTCCAATTCATCAGTTTATCCAGCGTATTGCCCACAGAGTTTATGGTATGTTGGGGAGTTGCAAGACCCGTGGCTACACCTGCGCTAGCAGCCATATTGAGTATTGTTATATCAAACTGTGTAACTGGTGTAGTCTGTGGCTGAAAATCAGAGGAAACCATTTGGGATAAGGGCTCCATATGTCACCTGGATTATATTTCAAAGTCTACAGATTTCAGAAGGTGGTCAACCATTGTTGTTCTGACAGTTTCCTCTGTTGAAGGTAATGTGTTCATTGGAGAATTAGTATTTTTATATTTTGCTACCTCAGCATCTGGTTTTAGTGCAGTTTTAGTATTTTCAGTGTTAGTGGATTTAATGGGGGTAGTTTTGGGTGAGTTTATTGAAGCAAGTCCCACAGACGGCTTTTGCGGGTTGGCAGTCAGCATCGTAGTACCTGAGTCAGAGCTTCTCTCTGTCTCAGACCCTCCTGATGCCCTCAATGTCGGTCACACATTGAAAACATTTCTCAAGTGGTCTGATTCTTGGGGATACAAATTCTTCTGAAGAAGATGAGGACACTGCCTTTCTTTTTTCGGTCCTAAAGCATGGTATTTAAGGCAGTGCAAACAATTTTAACAGACCTCATCAGAGGTGCTCACTCAGAGCTGTTATCTGCAGCAAAGCAGTCTCCTTCCCCTCACTAATGGCCTTGTTTTTAAGAAGATGGGCTATATAAAAAAAAAAATAATTACTAGGATATTACAATAATTCACATGGAGTGGGTGGTTGACGGCATTGTTAATCATGAATGTTGTAAATGTGTGGCTGATAGTATAGCCTGGAGGTTAGAGTAACAAGCTATGAATGAGCTTGGTACATCCAGCAGACCTGAATTTGATTCTTACAACCTCTGCTTGCATACTGTGTGATCCTGAGCAAATCAGTTAACCTCCCCAGTGCTTCCAGATCACACATGAAAACAGGTATTGTGCCTAGGGGGCCTTATGCTGTTACCAAAAAAAAAAAAAAATGAAACGTACTTTGTGCATAAAAGCTTGATTTTGTAACCTTGGCCTGTAGTTTGTACATTGGGTCATGCCTGAAAAAGCAATTTTTTTTATTGAAGTATACTTACCTGGATAACAAAACAAATGAAATGTAAGCCAGTCATTTAGAAACTTACAGGTCCATATCACCCCCCCCAAAAAAAAAAAAAATTAGTCATCAGCAAGCGTATCCAGTAGGCAGCCATCTTCCAAAATAATTGTGTCAGTTATCTGGACACCTACAGATTTATTTTCACTACCGCTATGTATCTGAAAGTTTCATTCACCGGGACGGACTCCCCCACTGGGCTACAACAACTGCTTTACAGGGGTGCCCCATGAGCAATAGGAGGTTACACAGACACATTATGATATGTACAATAAATCAGTATAGGATGAGTGCAAGCTAGACCAGAGATTTAGGATCAGTCTGTACCCACCTAACCTAGTCTTGAAGGGTCAAAATAGGATTTCTGTGGACCCCATTTTAGAATCTCAGATTTGTCTTAATCATGAGCAAACTAAGAGAAAAATAACAGGTGGGATTTTTAATATCTAATGTTTTAATCACATCTTTGTTTCATACTAAGTTTCATACTAGGAAGCATGAGACAGCAGAAGGTGTGTATCTGTATGCGACTATCCCACCACTACTCAGTGGTAATATTCTCAGATTAGCACCCTATCCATATAGTTGCCCAATTTGTGACTTAAAAGTAATGACATTATCGCCATCTATTACATAGCCTGGCAGGGAGTTCCTTGAGTCCAGTGTACACTGATTGAAGAATTGGTTTCTTTTCATTGTTTTGTAATGTTTAGTTTTAATTTGTTTATTATGCCCTCATTATTCAAAGTTATTGATCCTGGACTCAAGGTGCAAGCCCACAGTGAGAATTGGATCATTAGGATGTTAAACATTAGAATTAGGTTTCCACCAGCTTTTCTCCTATGTAAGCTATGTAGCCCCATCGCGTCTAACTCACTAGCATAGTCCATATTGTCCAGGCCTGCAATCATCTTTGTAGGCTTTCTTTGTCCCCTTCTGAGTTTGTGTATATCATCCATATTAAGACCTCTCCAAAATTGTAACATTAGTCCGTGTGGGTTCTAATTTATGTTTTATATAAGGGTAATAGTATATTCTTGGATTTATAGACAAAGTGCCTATAAATAGTGTTCAGAAAATGATTATCCTTTTTGAAAATCTCATTACAGCATTTGCCATTTTTGAATTCTAACATTATAGTAATGCCAAGGTTGCTCTCCTCTATTGTTTCATTGAGAGCTTGGCCATTAATATGGTAACACTGTTTATCATTATTTCTTCCCAAATGAATTATAGAGCACTTGTCAGTATTAAAGATCACACCCCATCTTAATACCCATGCAGACAACATATCTAAATAATCCTGTAATTTTGTTGAATTTTTCGTTATATCCACTCAGCCTCCAACCTCAGTACCAACTGCAAATTTCATACACCAGTTCTTTATATCCTTTCCCATGTCAGATACATACTGTGTAAACTGAACAGCACAATGCCCAAAACAGAGCCCTGGGACACTCAACTGGTTATAGCTCCTTCCTCAGATTTGTGACACTTTAAACGGGCCTTTTGGCTATGGTCCTCTAGCCACTTTTGGATCCACATTGTCAATACCCTGTCTACTCCAAACATGGCTACTCCAAACATGATTAACCTTTTGACCAGTTTAACATGTGTAACCATATCAAAGGCCTTACAAAAACTACATCCACAACCGTTCCCATGTCCAGAGTTAAACTGACTCGCTCACAGAAACATATCAGATTCATGACACAAGGCTTCCATTTTGTAAACCCATGTTGCTGCTTGTCTGATATACCTTTTGAAGTGATTTGAGAAACAAGCAGGTCTTTTTCTATTGACTCCATTATTGTACAGGTTAGTGAAGTCAAATGAATCGGCCAATAATTGTCAGGTTTACCTTTACTCCTCTCCTTGAGTACTGGGACCACATCTGCCATTCTCCAATATTTTGGGACCTCCCAATTCTTCAAAGATTTATTACCAATATAAACTAGTGGTACTGAGATAATACACACAGTTTTCTTTAACAATCTTGGAGCTAGACCATCTGAACCAGCTGATTTAGATATGGCAAGAGAAGTTAAACCCATCTCTAGATCAGCCCTGCTTGTCATGTCACATTTGATTAAGAAGTCTTTAGTATCAGTCCTTATTTAGGGTTTGTCAGAGGGTCCAATAAGAGTTGAAAACATTTGCCATATCCAACTCTTTTGTTATTACTTTGCTGTCTACTACTAGTGGGCCTACCTTAACTCCTTTACCCCTCTTGGAGTTAAAATCAACTAAAAAATGCTTTCTTATTTTTATTTCTAACATGTCCTAAGTTATATGAGAAGCTGGGGCTAATAGAAATATTATAAAACAAAAATAATTTGTGTTACCTAAAAATGTTAATTGACAAAATGAAACAAAATGGCCTTTTAGAACATGTTTCCCAAATAATTTTGTATACTTACTGTCCTTTTGGGTCCATAATATAAGATTGTACGTTTGGGTCCGTAATATAAGATTGTACGTTTGGGTCAGTAATGTAAGATCTACTGTTATATTGAAACAGAAAAGAAAAACTACAATTAACATGAAAGACATTAGCCTTGGAATTGGCTTTGGTTCTTTAGAGGTTGGGTCAACTTCACCTTGAGCTGATCTTGCAGGGTTTGCAAAGTCCTGATCGCAATATAAGAGCAACATTCAAATAATAATTGATATACAGAATACAAACTGAGCTGTACAAAACTGTGTTGCATGGCTGTTTGCGAACAGTACAGAGTTTAGTAAGTAAATGTGTAGTGCGTGGATAAAGTACAGTTAATGTGAGCAGGAAGAAAGCAAGGAGAGGGAGATGGAATGGTTCCAGTGGCATTAGCTGGTTGTGGGAGGTTAAAATAATATGATATGATACGAAGCTGTGTTCGCTGGTCTTAGAAGAAATCCTAGAACCCTTAACTAAGATATTCAACCTATCACTCAGGACTGCTCAATTCCCAACCATATGGAAGCAAAGCGACAATTACACTAGTTCACAAAAGCGGAGATAGAGAACTGCACACAAACTACAGGCCTATCTCCATCCTCCCACCCTTATCCAAAGCTCTTGAGTGAATAGTCTCAGACCAGCTAGTCGAGTACCTTGAAAAATACAAAATCCAATGCCCTGAACCACATGGCTTTAGAAAAGGGCACAGCACCACCACCGCTCCTGTTGAATTTACGGGCTTCATCCACGCCACTTTGGACCAAGGTAACTGTGTAGGGGCTGTGTTCATTGATCTAACTAAAGCCTTTGACACCGTAAATCACTCACTCCTACTCAGATAACTCTCAGATATCAGTCTCTTTAATGATGCCTTGCTCTGGTTTGCAAGTTACCTTGGAGGCAGGGTCCAACGTGTCAATATTTCCGGTGTCATCTCCACTGAAAGCCCAGTCCTTTTTGGAGTCCCTCAGGGCTCCATTCTGGGTCCATTACCCTTCAGTTTCTTCCTGAACAGCCTCCCAAATGTCTGCCACCAGAACATACTGCTCTATGCTGATGACGCTGTCATATACACAAGTCACCATGATATTAATCTACTGGAGGGGCAGCTACAGCATGACTTCAAGAGCGTTGAGGACTGGTTCAGCTCACACAAATTGGTACTGAACTATAACAAACAAATGGTATGTCTTTCTGCAATACATGAAGCAAACATAACTCCAGACTCCTCACTATCAGGAACCAAGCAAGGATCATACTCGAACCAGTTCCAGTGTTTAAGTACCTTGGCATCACCCTCGACAGATCCCTCTATTTTGCACAGCACATCGATAATTTCGCAAAAGCCATGAAGATACGGTTAGGCCTTCTCCACAAACACAAACATTGCATGACAGCTGATGCCCTAAGATTGGCAATTAACAGCTCTGTCACCTCAGTCGTTGACTATGGATTAGTTATCTACGGCTCAGCTTCCCGCTCTACCCTTCACAGGATATCGATGGTGCTTAACAAATCTTGCAGACTCCTTACTGGCACTGCCTGTCTAACACACACCTGCAGTCTATACGCCCAGACTGGGTGTCTACCACTCCTCAGCTGGATCCAATACCAGACCTGCCTGGTAGCCAACAAGATTCTCCTCGGGCACTTGCCACCAGGCGTTGAAAAGCTTTTTACAATAAACAACAGCAGCCAGCATACCAGAAATGCACAATACCAAATCTACCAGGTCCCCAGATGCCGAATCTCCATGGGTCAGAGGTCCTTCACCTACAGAGCCCCACTATGGTACAACTCGCTCAACAAAGAAACACTTTCTGCTGCTTCACTTGGCACCTTCAGAAAGAAACTCCGACAGCACCTCACGTCAACCAGTCAATGCGACTGTTTCCACTAAGAGGTTCACCTCTCCTCCCTTGCTGGTCCATGATGTCCTGTAACCTCCCTAGGGTTGCAATACTCTGGCTCCTGCTCCATCCTCCTACATCTCTCCCACCCTCCCTTCTTCCCTCCCTTCCTGTTCCTCCTCTTCCTGCCCACCCACCCCTTCCTTTGGCACTTATCGGACCTGGCTAACCTCCTACTACTGTCAGACCCACATCCATTCAACCCCCTTCCCCTTAGACAATGGCTCCTCAGCCAGCCCTCTACTTTCTGCTCCACTACCCTTCCATCCCTAACTCCTCTGCTCACTTGTTATTTCTCACCTTTCACCCGGCATTTTCCTGTTGATGTTGTCTCACTCCAAGTAGGAAAGTATCCTTAAGCCTAGCCTTTGCCCTGTTTAAAGTCTGTTATTCTGTTCAACCTTTGTATGTAAGTTTTCCCTCCATCCTATGACATGGAACCTTTGTAAATGAGCAGTTTCTGCTCAAAGGTACTTGTAATCCTAGAGTTTAATAAATAAATTTAAAAAAAATTAATAAAATGGGCTCAGTGCATAACCATCTTGAGACCACTAGAAAAAGAGTACAGTTAGGGATGAGTAGAAGAGTTCTCATTTACTTGCTGTCTTTTAGAAGGAAAGAGAACATACAAAGCTGAAGTGCACTTCAACTAATTGTAACATGAAGAAACAGGGGCATTCTTTGGCCCAGCAGAGGTTAACCTGTGGACATTCTCATCTAACAGGACCAGAGTCAAAAACATTTGCACACTCAATCTGGTTGCCTAAGAAAATTTCAAAGCAGTTTGTTTTGGCAAAAACAAACCCCTGTCCCAAATTTCTAGGGTGATCCCTTAGATTTATAACAAATATATTTTCAGGTAATGTCCCTGGGGCCTCTGGGCAGCCATTTTTGCAAAACAGTTGTGTTTTAGGATTTGCACGAACAGCCAAATTACATGCAAGATCTTATTTTCAGCGGAGTCCTGCTTCAACCAAGTTTTATGTTAGGAGGACTGAAACAAAGGGAATTCAGATTACTTGCACAAGGTCACACAGTGAGTCCATGGTTGTGGTGGGGTTCAAATGTGGGACCTCTTTTTTTACAGTTCAGAGCTCAAACCACTAGGTGGCAACACTGCCTTCAAAATGGCATGTATTTTTTCTGTAGTTTTGACCATGAAAGGTACTCTGAGGTGTGACAGCTAATTTTCAGGAACATCTTGGGGGGAGGATGGTACATGGGACTATTTTATTAACATAAGAATGTTGACCAGTACACTGAGGGAAAATTCCCTACTTCAATGATAAGTGCTATGTGATCTATTACTTACACCAGAGATGGGCAAAAGGCATCCAAAAGATGGCATCTCAGTAGTACAGCACCCCCTAGTGCTGCACTACATAAGGATGAACCCACGACAAGGCATGGGTTTATGGAGAATGAATCCACCTGGGGGGGGGCACGAGGTCACAGGATGAATGACTTCAACCACACAGGCATGCATAAATTCCCATTATACAATGGGGTCCAAAAAAGCAGTAAGGCGATTGCTGGCTGGCACCTTTAACCTGTGGTAAATCCTAGCATAACCCATGGGGAAAAGGTGCCAGTCTGCCGCTTCTGAAATCATCCCTTTTTCAATCAATCCGACCCCAAAAATGTGAACCATAAAGTCACCATATTACTGTCCCACTGAACCACAGCTGCAGTAAAACCGCAACTTTTAAAAATCACCTTAGCTCAGCATTATACTTTTTGACACACCAGCACTCTTCAAAGCCACTGTAATTAAATACCAGAAACCTGACACCCCCCCAGCTCCACCCCACTCCTTTCAGCTTCCATGGTGACCATTCCTACCTCTTCTGACTGTGTCACGCCTCCATTCTGGTAGCGCCACCTCACGATGTCACTCAGCACTTCTAAAGCTTAGAAACTCATCAAAAAAAAGCAACACTGCTGCTCATTCCTTCTCCCTGCCCATACACTGTCCCACTCCTGTTCTTTGTCAAAGCCACTGCAAATACCACAAATCCACCCCGCTCCTTCCAGCTTCAGCCATGACCGCTCCTGCCTCCTCTGACAGTGTCCCGCCTCCATTCTGGTAGTGCTACCTCACGATGTCTCTCAGAACTTGAAACTCATTAAAAAAACACAGCTAATCACTCCCTCTCCCTACCCATACACTGACCTGCTTTGTTTGGCACCTGTTCGTCTCAGCTTCCATGAATCTTTTCTCTTGTAAGTCGCTGTGGCTGCACTGTATATTGGAAAACAGATGGGCATGAGCTGATACGAGAGGTACTGTTTAGCTAGGCTGAACAGTGAGAGACTAACGATCAAAAATGAGAGCTTGTATTTCACTTTTTCCAGGAACATAAAAATATCAGTTATGTTTTATTTTTATTGGGGAGGGTGGCGGGGTGGGGTAACTTTGTATGAAAAACCAGTGCCAGCTTCAACATTCAAGTAAAGGCAGCCAGTGGGAACCAGACTGTAACAAGAGTACTGGGGAAAAGCTCACAGTGGGACAGCTGGACTATTTTTCCTGGTGTTAGAATGTATTCAATAAAAATCATTTAAACTACCAAAGAAAATACTGTTTTCTTTATTTTTTCCTTACACAAAGTATAGAGGACATTGTATAATCACAATAAACCACTCAAGGGTGTGGGTTATTCTGGGATTTACCCATGCCTGGATGGTTTGGTCAGGAGGCTGCACCATGACAGGCATGGGTAAATCCCAGCATAACCCACACCCTGTTGTGGTTTATTTCTTAAATAAACCCATGCCCTGGAGTAGGTTAATTCACTTATAAAATGGGCAACTTTATTTGAGAGGTTTACCTAAATAAATATTTAAACAAAACACTTTCTGCATGCATTTGTAATAAAATAGTTCTGCTGCCTAATAGGTTTGTGCTACTGCCATAGTTGTAGTTCTCCACCAGGTGGATTTGTTCTAATAAGGATGCTGTAGTTTTAGTCTTTCACATTCCTTTCTGGTGGAGTGATCTGACCAGATCTCTTTACATTGCTGTCAATCAGGATTTTGTAGTCTGGCAACCCAACTGTGGATTTCTTGGGAATTATTCCATGGTCAGGTGACCTGTTTTGATGAATCAAAATACAGGATTTTCTGAACCCATTTTATAAAGTGTCATTATTGGGTATGAGCACAAGTTCCTGGTGTGGGACTAGCACCTGACCTGATAGTCTTCTGGCCCCAGAGGTGGGTGTGTAACCTACTGAGGAAAGTAGCACGGCATGGGCATGTCAGGCTTTAACTCACAGGCTACATTTTTACATTCATTTCTCATTCAAGTGGTTTATATTTTCAAATCTTGTTTATATTTATTTATGTATACTTTGATGATTGGGTAGGTGCACTGGCACCAGAAGTGTTTTTCAGGCACAACTTGGGTATTACACATACATTAAATACAATAGCAGAATAATGCACAGTTCACAATACGTGACTTAAGGTAATGTTAGGTTGAATACAACATATGGTTCTGTACAGTGACACAATATTACAAGTTTTACATTTTCACAAGGTGCAAGGCTGAAGCAAGGAGAACATAAATGACAAACATTGTGCACAGTATGCAGCAGTTGCACAGCAAGTTATACAGTGGAGACTGAAATATCTGTAACTCAACACAGGCGCATACCTATAGGAAACAAGGGTAAGTTCTGAGGCTTAGCCGGCAATCTTTCATCATGTGTGTGAAAATTTTTGGGAGAAGGGTAATGTTTGGTTGGGGCAGGAATTGCATTCCAGAGGGAGGCAGTTAGGTAGCTGAAAGATTTCTGTCCCATCCCCGTTTGCATAAATGGGATCATGAGTGAATTATTGGCTGTGGAACAGGAGTGAGGTAAATTGATGGGTGGGAGCAGCTCTTTCAGGCACTGAGGCATGTTGCCATATGATGTCTTGTATACGAAGCTAGCCAGCGTGAGCTGAGCCCTCTGCTCAAGTTGCAGCCAACTGAGCTGCTTGAGGCTGGCTGCAGCCTCAAATATCAACACTGGTTAATGCCGCACTAACAACTCCTTTCCATCATAAATATTCTTAGCTGCAGGATGAGATGAAAATGGGTCACAGGGAGTGTAGGCTAACCAACAGACCTTACAACTCAGATGGTTGACCACCAAGTTGGCCAACCTGATAGTTCAGGAATCCTTTAAGCTTCCCGTTTAGTATGGCCTTCTTAATCAAAAACCAGTGTTCATCTGAATCCAGCTCATCTTCAGCTGTCTGTCTGACTTCTAAGAGGTTCAAGTCCTCCAGGAAACCGTCTAAGTCATGTCTATGACACAGGGTAGAATTTAGTTGACTTTCACTGGGTGGGTCAGATAGTCAGGGATCTGACTGAGGAAAGATTGACTTTGGCTCAAATCCTAGAGTTCCAGCAGAAAATAACAAGAGTTTATTCCTCAGCAGCCTGAAACTCCAGGTCTCTCTGGCTTCAATCACCATTTATATTAGGTCACAATTTCTTTTTTGGCAATTTGTGTTAAAAAAAAAAATGACTGCCATTGTTTCACAGATCTGTCCATTCAGCTGACTTTTATTTATTTAGCTGGTGCCACTGTCAGGCTGTCAGTCTACTAGTCTGTGATGATTTCTCTGGAGCTAACAATTCATGTCACCCCATGTCTTTATGCAATGACTGCCAAATGTGAACTTTTTGTTGTCTGCCATTCCTGAGCTCAGTCTTTGGGATAATCCCCCCTCTCATTAGTTGTTCTAACATCACATGCCAAGCACATAACCTTTTAACGCTGCAAAATACTTCTGATGCCTTTCTGACACTCTTTGCGTGCCTGTTACATGGCTTTGTTGACACAGAAGAAGAAAACTCCTTGTTAATTGACCAGGTAGCGTGGTTAGTCATTTGCTTGGCTTTTAAACCATCTGATCAGTTTACGCCTGTGGAAATATAATGCAACAATGCGCTGCTTTATGAACTACAGTCAGACAGGATGGCTATCATTTCACATGAAATGTCAATCCATTTCATGGCTATTTCATCTCTGACATTGACAGCTTAAGGTACTACCAAACAAATACTGAAATGTCAACTGTGTCAGGTACGACACGCAAGGTAAACCTATACTCCTATTTGAAGGGTGATTGAGGGCGCCCAGAAGCCTTGTGTCCATAAAAGGCTCTCTCTCTCTCTCTCTCTCTCTCTCGGTCTCTCTCATCTTTCCTCAAGAAAGACAGTTTTCTTCTCTTCAGCACTATATAAGAAATACATAATGATATACAGTGGAATATAAACTGAATAGAAAAAAGTTCTAAAAAGTGATTGGTAGAGAGTTAGTTTCACCTGTGATGCCATCCCAGCACTACCTCACAGGTAAAACTAGTGCCCACACAACAGCCTATTTATACCTGTAAACACATACATAAATCCAGTTTATAACTGCAATCTGACACTTCAGGGTGTGTGTGTCACTGGGATAATGTCAAATCTTAAAGTAGCTGTAATCTCTCTACATGTGGCCTTGTGCTTGCAATGCACTGAAGGTTTGACAATGTTCCAGCACAACACAAATGCTGGCATGTTGTATTGCTGAATAACACATTTATCTCCACTAGTAAGTAGTAAGAGCCAAAATCTTACATGTGGAGAAGCCACGAGTTAGTAATGAAGGTCTTACCACTCATGTGTGGAGACAAATGTGTTATTTAAATAATAAGGCATGACAGTGGATGCACTATGGTGGGACAGTGGCCCACTGTGGGTGGGTTGAAGTATGAGGCAAAGCTAAGAATGACTGTTATCTGACCTTGGTGCACACTCTTGGAAGCCTTATTGCGATTATGAAATGGGTCCCTTTAAGCCAACAGTTTTTTTTTAAATAACGATAGTACTAGTAAATTAAGGGGGAAAAGCCTAAATTAATTAAAATAAAATGATGAAAAACAAAAATAGTCTGAATTGGATATTGTGTTGCTGCCACAGTGCCAGTAGGTGGTGCCAATGCTGCATATATGCAGCTGTTTGTCAATTGCTTGAGTAAGCACAAAGGAGGGCAGGCAGAGGCTTTAGGCCATGTTAGCATCGGCTGGCATCTAGTTAGCTTGACAGTGTGAGGTTGGGGCATGACAGAGTGGGCCACGATCACTGGCTGTTCAGGATTCTAACCACTATGAGTTTTAAATGATGAGCATCTTGTCTACTCAATGCACAACAGGTTTTGTTGTGGCCGCTACAGCTGGAGAACCATTTGATCATCTATGACATCTATGAACCTCTCCAATCTGGTTTTAGTAAGAGGCATAGTACTGAGACCACACTGGTTCAGGTGCTCAATGATCTCTTGATGGCGAGAAGTGCTGTTCCATCTTGGTACTTTTTGATCTCTCCTCAGCTTTCGACAACATGGACCATGGGGTTCTACTTGAGTGCCTGAGGTTCATCTGTGGCCTGTCTGGTACAGTTCTCAGGTGGTTTAAGTCCTTCCTCACTGGCAGAACACAGAGGGTGGTGTTGGGGATCTTTTCATCTGACCCATTCTCTCTCTCTCTGCCATGTGGGGTCCCTCAGGGCTTGGTGTTGTCCCCCATGTTGTTCATGGTGTATATGCTGCCCCTTGGAGGCATTGTAAGATGACTTCTATGCTGATGATACCCAGCTCTACCTGTCTTTTGCACCCGACCAGGATAGTGCACTTTCGGTATTTAACAACTGCCTCACTGAAATCCAGGACTGGATGTATTCCAGTTGGCTGAAGTTGAACTCAGGGAAAGACAGAGGTGGTGGTTATGGATCTGAGTCACTGGATATAGGGGTTGAGGGCTGGTCATCCTTCTGGGCTTTGCTTGGGAGGCTCCCAGCTTCTTACCTCTGAATGGGTGCAAGACCTGGAGATGATTCTTGATGATGGGCTGACACTGCGATCTCAGGTGTCGGCAATTGTCAAGTCTTCCTTTTATCACCTGAGGAACATCGCCAGGATCAAGCACCTAGTTCTGTCTGGTGACCTTTCTACGCTGATCCATGCCTTTGTGACCTTGTGCCTTGATTACTGCAACTCCCTTTACCTAGGGCTGCCAGAGGTTGATATCCACCGCTTGCAGCTAGTGCAGAATGGTGCAGCCCAGTTGTTGACGGGGACCCCTCGCATGTATCACATCACACCAGTGCTGCGCGAACTGCACTGGCTGCCTATTCAGTGGTGGATCACCTAGAAGGTCTGGCTTCTGACCTATAAAACCCTACGCGGACTGGGCCCAGACTACCTGAAAGAGCTCCTGTTCCCCTACTGCCCCCGGCGACTGCTCTGCTGATGAGGGGTTGCTAGAGATTCCAAGGGTATCTTTAAAGTCATTGGGGGCCCGTGCATTTATGTATGCAGCTCCAGCCCTCTGGAATTCTCTACCCCATCAGCTACGGGAGTGCACAACTGTGGGGGGTTTCAAGAAGGCCCTAAAGACCCATTTGTGGTGCAAGCCTACCCAAATTGATTTTAGTTATTTTTGTATCTTGCTTTTACTGTTTTATCTATTTGTATGTTAAGCGCCTTGGCAATTTGAAAGGCGCTCTAGAAATAAAGATTATTATTGTTTGCTGTGGGTTCATAGAAGTGCCAGCAAGTCTGTCATATGTTTTTTAAATTAGCAGTGGAATTCTGTGGTGCGGTGCGCAGGACAGCGGGTGCCGCTTTTTTACAGGTGAAGAAAGGAATATTTATTTAAAAAAAATGTTTACTTTGAAGTTTAGATCAGTGCTAATGATGGGGCAGGAGAATGTGGCTGGAGCAAGGACTAATTGAAGGCTGGATCAGGTAGCAGCCTGTGCAGGAAAATGCACTTGAGAGCAGTGCAGCCATGTTGTTTAAGGGCAGTTTATCTGAAGGAAAAGAGAAGGGCTATTTCTTATGTGCTGAGACCTGATTGCCAGGAGCTACTTTAGTCAAGCTGTTGTGCTGGGATAACGGCTTGGCTGAAAGCAGCTCTCGACCAATCAGGGGCCAGTATTCTTTAAACCCATTTCATAATCCACTGTAACCCATTATGTACTTGATATAAAATATATCAAACTATTTGTAATGTTTAATTACTATTTTACCTTGCTTTAGTTTAAAATTGTATTTCTTTCTATTATAAACTCTTAGTCTGATCCATTGTTTTCTGTGTTCTGTTTCCAGATTCCATGTGGAACTAGCACATTATAAGTAAAATACAATGGAGCCGGCCAGGATGCCATACAAAACTGCAATATACTGCAGTAGAGTTACTGAAGTAAACAATGCAATTTTAATGATGGGTTATCCGTTTTATCATGCAGTGTCTCTGGATACTGTGTTGCATCCTGTTTGGCTCTGCCGTAACATGTATTCTAAGTGAGGTAACATGTTCTAAGTGATAATAAATATGTATCCCAAAATAACATTTATCTACCCAATTTATTCATCACCAGTGTGGTATATATAGGTGATATTCCACAGGACATCTAGAAATATGTAAGTAATAAGACACAATGGCAGTGCATTAGAAATGTCTAATGTATATCATTGGAGTGTCTTATTGGGATTATCTATTTTACAGGCATGTAAAAATATAAACAAATAGGTTAAAATAATAAAAAAGTAACATTTTTGTCAGAATTTTACATAAAATAGTTCCTCCTCCTACATGCTTACTGCCTTTTTTTCATTAGTTTGATTTCTGGCCTTTGTAAGCTTCCGTAGTTGTAGTTTTTCCCTGCTTTTCTTTTGAGAGATAGCAAGAGTGAGGTTGCTGATTGGGTTTCAGTAGGAATGAGCGAGCATTTTATTTTGTTCTTTTCGTATCTTTTTTCATCTTCATGGACATATGAGGGAGAGTTTCAGGAGTGCTGGAAAATCCTCAGAACCGGGAGTGCTAGAGCACTACCATGATAAGAAGCCTGGTGAATGCTGGCAAGTACATTTGTTTAAAAAAAAGAAAAAGGGTTTACATGAGCCGACTGTGTGTGATTCCTTTTGATTGGGACAATTTTTATGTTCATTGTGTGTGCATGTGCAAGTGAACATGTTGCTATGAGAGTTGCTAGAGAGGGGTGTGAGGTGGGTGAGTCCAATGGAGAGTGGTGCTCTAGGGGCTGGTCTGTGGCAGGTGAATCAGCAGGCAGTGGCCTGATGACACTGGTTTTCTGAGGGGGCCGGTCTGGTCATGCACTTCAAAGGACAGAGCCGACGCAGTAGAAGCGCTGCTCGGTCCTTTGAAGTGCAAGTCAGGATGACAAGCATTGTTATTTCCCCCCAACCAACCCTCCCTCTAAGCACCTACCACCCTACAACCCCCGCAAAACACACCATAATGACACTGGAGGTGCCCAATCCCCCCAGTGTCCTCAAAATGTTCTGCAAGCTTTCCCTGAAAGAAAGAAAACTGTCCCTCTTTTTTTTATCCTGAAAAAAAGGAAACCATCCATTGTTGTCCACTGTGTAACCCCGCCAAAACAGTATACAGCCACTGGGGGTGCCCAATCCTCCAGTGTCCTCACCTGTTCAGCAAACTGCCCCTGAAAAAAAGAAAACTGACCCTCATCATTTTTATTCCTGTAAAAAAGAATATTGTCCATCATTGTCTGTTGCGCCGTTACCCAACCCCCCCACTCTCCCACTCAGGACCCCTCCACCTCATACTTACCCACCAGAGGTCTGTCACCATAATCTTCCTTGGCCAGCAGACACATCTTCACTCTTCAAAGCCCAACCGTGAACTGAGATAAGCGTTTCAATGTATTTTAATGGGGTTTTCGGCGCCAAGGTATTTCAATGGGGTTTTCAACTTAGTGGCATAACTTGGACATTTTTAAACATTTTTGCCACAAGTTTTCAGCATACATTTTTTGAGACCCCACCTCATGAACAATGCAAGTGACGTTAGGTAAATCTGTCCTGAAAGGTGATTTAGCGACCGCTGAGCGAAATCACCTTTTGGGCAGGAGTTGAAAATTTTCTCCACACTTGTTCATGTGGTGGGGTTATAGGAATGCTATGTTGAAAATTTGGTGTAAAAATAATAAAAAACAATGAAGTTATGAGCCTGCAGTGAAATTTGCAAACTAAGGTTCATAACTTTGGCAATTTTCAATATTTTGATCCCAAATTTTCAATATAGCCATTTCTTCATAGTACCTCATGAATATGATAATTGCCATTTTCCAGATCTTAGCAAAAATGTGTTTTTGCATCCTGACAGGTGATTTCGCAATCACTGCACAAAATCACCTCTAGGACAGGAGTTGAAAATTTTCTCCACCTTTGTTCATGAGGTGAGTCATAAGAAGGCTATGTTGAAACTTTGGTGTAAAAACATTAAAAAACAACAAAGGTATGAGCCTGCGATGAAATTTGCAAATGCAGGCTCGTAACCTTTCTAATTTTTAATATTTTGACCCCAAATTTTCAACATTGCCATTTCTTCACAGCACCTCATGAATGTGACTGCTGTCATTTTTCAGATCCTGGCCAAAATGTGTTTTTGCATCCCGAAAGGTGATTCTGCAGTCACTGCGTGAAATCATTTTTTGGCCAGAAGCTGAAAATTTTCTCTGCACTTGTTCATGAGATGGGGTCATAAGAAGAGTATGTAGAAAATTTGAGGCACAAATATTACCAAACTAGACACTTACACTGCCCAACATCATCACTTCTACTTTGCATTTTTGAATGTTAATACACTGATTCCTTCATTGAAGAAATTTTCACCCAACACCCCCATGACACCAGTGCACACGATGAACATTCAGCATTGACAAATGCTTGTTTAAGAAAAGGTTTTAGTAAGGTTGGACGGATGTGATGGCTTCTATAGCAGCAGGTCAGTGAGCGAGTTGAATGGGCACTGTGTCTGAAGTTCAGTGAGGTTAGTAACAAAGACAACTAAATTATTGAAATCATTTAAATTAGGGAGGCAGTATAATGCAGTGGTTTAAGGCTCTGAGCTGCAAATCTGGAGACCTGGGTTTGAATCCCACAGCCCTCACTTGCATACTGTGTGACCCTGAGCAAGTCACTTAACTTCCCTGTGCTCCCAGGTTGCACCTGTAAACAAGCTTTCAGCTTAGTGTGTCTCACCTGGTTAAATAATTGGAGAAATAAAAAAAAATGTTTTTGTCTGGTTGGCCAAATAACATGCATTATAGAGACAGAGTGGGGGAGTGAGCAGAGATGGACACCACAGACATCGAATAAGAGTGAGAGCTTTTTGTCTAATTATGAGCTGTATTGAAATGAGCTGCCATACTTCTGCCCCCAAACCCATCAGCATGTGTGAGTGTGATTCTGTAACAAGCAGCATATGCCTGTACTTTTGCTCTGCCCCCTTCCCTCCGTTGAGCTTGTTATGGGAATGAGAATGTGACCAAGGCTGGGAGACAGTTGTGAACTTCTTTTTTTTTTTCAAAAAGAGAAAATGAAACAACAGCAGTACATACTGTACTTGCTGGATAATGATGAAAGTGGCAGTGCGATCGGCAGGTCAGACTGTGGCAGCTGTACTGAACTCAGCAGGTGATAGAGCAGAAGTGCAAAGTGAGAAAATACTGTTTTTTATTACATTATGTCTCCTATATGTTAACTGTACATATATTGCAAGAAATTGGCAAGTATAGTTCTGTATTTCATAATTTTACACAACGTTTTCCTTACTAAGACTGGAGAAAAAATGGCAGTGTTTTTAAAAATGAAAATTCTGTTTAAGAATTCTAAGACTGGAAACATTAATCCCTTATGCCCTCCAAATGTTGTGGGGCACCTGCTGCTGGACTTGTTATTAGCTGTGCATTAGGCACTTCTAATGCATGGCTACTAGACAGTCAGATCCCTCGAAAGTCTAGACCCATTTTATAAGGTTTGTATTCAGTTTGGAATGCTACCAACAATACCGTCTAGGAATCAATGGCCAAGCAAGCTTTCCTAACATGTTGTTCTCTGCTAGCAAAGACTCATTTTACTCACTCTCATTTGGATTGACTCCAGGCTGTCCTTATCCTTTTTTAAGTTAGGGTTCCGGATCTGAACACAGTTCTCCAGGTGTGGCCTCACCAAGAGCCTGCTGCAGCAAGGGATAGGATCACCTCCTTCCATCTATGCCCATAAGCATCCTGTTAGCTTTCCCATACACCTTGTTAAACTGGGCTAAGATATTTAAGGATGTTACTAATTATAACCTCCAGTACTTCTCTGTAGAGGCCTACTTCAGTCATACTACCTCCATCCAGTATTAGATCCTCAGATTCCACCTCTCCAAGTGCATCAACATGCAATTTTTGGCACTGAATTTCAATAGCCCAATCTTGGACCCTAAGAAGTACTATCCCTGACCTTGATGCTGTCCCCGTGATTGCCCAAGTTAAATGTTTCCTCCTCAAATTACTAGTCTGTCTTTCCACAAATTACAACTTCTCACTACTCTTGCAATATGAGTTTCCTGCAAACCTTTCTTTTTAGAAAATCCTCCAGCATACACCCTGGCTGTCACCAAAGTCCTCCCATGTGGTGCACTAGTGTGGTATTTTTTTAGAAGATCAAGAGTTATGGTGAGTACTTTCCTTTTTTCCCCTCCTGGTAGACAACCAATTAAGTTTGCTTTGTTTAAAAGAAGTTCAACTCCCTCAGCCCATAAGTGTGGGTATACATTTTCTTTGGTCTTTTGATATATTTGATGAAAGACATATAAATGTGTTACTTAACTGTGTATATCTTGCCATCACAAGTTATCGTGCATTTAATGTGTATGTTTTTCTTTCTTTCTTTCTTTCTTTCTTTCTTTCTTTCTTTCTTTCTTTCTTTCTTTCTTTCTTTCTTTCTCTTTGTTTGTAAAATTATACATTAAACTTTTTGGGGGGGAGATGAAGTAATAATGTACAATATTTAAAATCTAATAAAAACATGGAAGACATAAACATTGTACATAAATCAGAAATAAATAAATTCAGAAGAGGGAATGCTATTTTCTCCTCAGGCTTAGCAATCTATGACTGCAGTAAAGCTAAGCTATCTGTTGCTATCTGAGTTCATTATCTTATCATTAATTTTGTTTACCTTGATGAAAGCAAAAAAGGTGTATAGTTCAAACCACTATGCACACCAAACCTGGCATTTTTGTAGGGTTACAGACTCAATAGAAAGGGAGGAAAGCAGGCATAGAATGTGAATATTGTGGGCTACTAATGGGAGGGATGGAGAAACCTTACTGTGCATTTTCAGAAAAGCCGCTTATGAGATAACTGTTTTTTGGGACAGTGTTATGTAGTTTATTTTATTGTTTTAACTTAAATTCAGATGACAGAAGGAGCAAGACAGAGAGCCACACTAGATGAGTAAAGAAAGTGTAGTTACAATTTATGAAAAAAGGAATACTATGATGATGGGAAACACTAAAGACAGAGACAAATGGCATGAGGTATGGTTTGTGCAGACAGGCAGATGTTATGATAAAGTAGAGAGAGAGGCAGATAGGATAGTAGCATCATCAGGAGGGTTAGAATTTCGACAGAATAATGAATCACACAAGAGACCAGCTACAGTTAAAGAGACTATTATTACACAAATGATAAATGGATCAGCTAATGGGCGAGTCCTGATTACTTATGTGAATCAAGGACAGGAGTGTGAGGAAGATAGGCAGAAAGTATTTCAGTAACGATAAAACATAGGGATAGGGATTTTATTTTTTTTTTCCCATGCTTGTTATTCTGTGTCTTGTTTCAAGTAATTCTTACAATGTTTTTTCTCTTCCTGTATGTACCAGTCTGATGTTACTGTTATTGAAACTGAATAAAAAGAGAATTTCAAAAAAAAAAAAAAGTAATGATAAAACATAGAAACTTGCACAATAATGGCACAAAAAAACTAAAGGTCCATCTAGTCTGCCCACAGTTCCCTGTCTGCCACTGGACCTGTTGTCCATATGGGGTTTTATCCTTCCTGCTCCAGCCCCATGCTCCCTTCCCTACTGCTGCTGCCCTGAACAACCACCAGACTCTTCACTGTCTCAGCCAGGCTGGAAACCATTTACGGTCCTGGCATCAACAACCTCCACTGGCAGACTGTTCCATGGCTCCACCACCCTTTTTAGAAAATATAACTTACTCACATCCCTCTTAAACTTTCCCCCTCACTAGTGTCCACTACTGTCCTTGGATTCATGACTCCGTACCTCTGCTAAATAACTCCCCCAGTTTACCTTGTTTATTCTCATCAGGAACTTCAAGATCTTTATTCCACCCCCCCCCCATGGGCTCCAATGAGTACTGGCACAGTGCCTTGAGATGATCTTCGTAAGATTGCCCTGAACCATCCTGGTCACCCTGCATTGCACTGTCTCCAGCCTGTTCCTACTGTATTTTTCTTTAGGTGAAGGCTCCAGAACTGAGTTCCAGATGCAGCCTCACCAGTGACCTTGCAGTGGTAATACTGCTTCCTATTACCTGCTGTCAATACCCCTTTTATGTTTTTTATTTTAATATAAATGTTGTTATTAGTTATTATTATCATTATTAGTCAATTTAGCATTATTTATATGCTGAGAAAACGTATACTGTAATGGAGGAAGGAGGATGATGGTAAAGAGGACATGCTGCTTTCAGTACAAGTTGACTTATATGTTTTTTATTTATTTTTTTTTTTTTTTGCTTCCCCAGCTCTGGGCTGGCCTCTCCTTCAGGCCTTCCTATGCCCTCCATTGCCACACTGCCTAGGTACAGCCACCCATCACCCCATATTGCAGCCCCCCAGGTGACCCCGGATGTAACCCTTCGCTGGGTGGGTCCTCTCCCGAGGGGAAGTGCGCGGTGGCCAGCATACCTGGCCCAGGCGCTGCTGGGATGGTCCGTGCACTGCTCGAGGTCTCATGGCAGTGGGAGCTGGCAACTGTCATACGGTCGGCCTCGGGGCTCTTTTCCCATTTGCTCCCTGGGGGCATGGCATGCCACTAATGTCAGGCTTATGCTGATGTTTACCACACCCCATTAGTTAGTGGGACCCTGTACTTTGCCATGCCCCCAGCCTCTGCCAGGGGTCAGCAAGCACAGGGTTGCTCTCCCCCAACCCAAGAGAAGGCGAGCAGTTATCCAACACTCAAGCCTTCTCTACCCGGCTGGCCCTCCAACACCTGAGTCCATTCCTGAACCTAAGCTGCTGGCTTTGCAAGTGGAAATCCAACTGCTGTGTTGATTGTCTGGCATTGGTTTTATTCTAATGTAATTGCTATTGTCATATTTAACTGTAGTTATAGAACCAGAAAATGTGACTTCTGATGGATAGGGGAGGAGCAAGATAAAGAGGATGTGTCATTTTCAGAAGCAAGGCTTGAGAAGGGATGTCACTAGCACTGTCAATGCATGAAGAAGTAAGAGAGAAGGTGCTTTTACATGGGGCTTACCTTTACTGCTAGTTCTGTGATGTGCTTTTTTACACTCAGTCTCCTGCACTTTCTAGGCACTTTTACATGCAGTAATCAGTATCAGTGTGAGCGGTACAGATGAACTGCCATGTTACCTTATGTGTGGCATCTACAGGTGATTCGCTCCACATCAACAAAGAGAGCACAGGATTTCATTTTTTTTATGGGAAAGAAATGAGTGGAAGGGCACTAGTACATAGCTGGGTGAAACTCTACGAGACTTGACAAACCCAGCTGAGCAGGGAACAGAGAATCAGCTAATGCTCACTTTGCTTGTGGAGCAGATCGCCTGTACCTGCCGATACAGGTAACGTTGCCTTGTGTCTGTAGCAGTCATTCTGATACAGAACACTGCATGTAAAGGGGCCTGAAGGCTTGGCAGTTTGGTGTACTGTGGGCATGTAATGACTCAGGTAGGTTGCTTTGTTATTTACAGTAAATTAGACACTGGCTGGGATGGTTATGCTGGCCCAGGCTCTGGCTTTTGGTTATAGAAACATAGAAACATAGAAGTGTGATGGCAGAAATGGACCAACAGGTGCACTTAGTCTGCCCATTTGTCTAGCTATCTACTAGGGCATGCCCCCAACACTCCCCTGTGTCTATCCCATGCCTTTTTTGAAGCTTTCCAATGTTGCTTCTCCAACCAACTCCTCCAGGAGCCTATTCCACTTATCCACCACCCTCTCTGTGAAATAGTACTTCCTAATGTTATCCTTGACCTGTCCCCCTCAATCTGTAACCCATGCCTCCTCATCATCTGATTCCCTTTCAGCTGGAAGATGCTTTCCACTGGCACCTGGTTTATACTCTTAAGGTACTTGAAGGTCTCAATCATGCCCTCCTTCTCCCTCCTCTGTTCCAGAGAGTACATGTTCAATTCTCCCAACCTTTCTTTATAGAACAGGTGGCTAAGCCCCTTTACCATCTTTGTTGCCCTCCTCTGAACTTGCTTCAGTCTCCCCACATCCTTTTTGAGGTATGGCCTCCAGAACTGGACCCCATACTCCAAATGCAGTCTAACTAGATGGGTGTACAAGGGTACTATGACCTCCCTTTTTCTACTGGTAATCCTCTTTCTGATGCATCCCAGCATTCTGCTGCCTCTAGCCACTGCTCCCTCACAGTGCCTTTCCACCTTCAGGTCCCTTGATATAGTGATGCCTATGTCCCTTTCCTGTTCTGTTACATCCAGGTCTCTGCCCCCCATACAGTACCCTGCCCTCTGGTTCCTCTATCCAAGATGCATGATCTTACACTTGTCCATGTTGAATGAAAGCTGCCACCTCTTTGACCATGCCTCGAGCTTCCCCAAATCTCTCTGCATTCTTTCTACCCCTTCCGGAGTGTCCACCTTATTGCAGACTTTAATATCATCTGCAAACAGACTCACAGCCCCCCCAAGACCCTCCATGATGTCCCCTACAAATAGATTGAACAGTAGAGGCCCTAACACCGACCCCTGAGGGACCCCACTTGTGACCATGCCCCCCCTCCAGATGCCACCCCATTTATAACGACCCTCTGCCTCTTGTCCCCCAGCCCATTTCTCATCCATTGAACCACCTTCTGCCCCAGCCCCAGGCATGACAGCTTATACAGTAGTCTCCTGTGTGGCATGGAGTCAAATGCCTTCTTGAAATCCAGATAAGCAACATCTACTGCCCTCCCCTGATCCAGTTCGTTGGTGACCGCGTCAAAAAACTCTATCAAGTTTGTTTGACAGGATCTACCCCTGGTAAAGCCATGTTGTCTTGGATTCATCATGTCACTCACCTCTAGGTAATTGGTGATCCTGACTTTCATTAGTTTCTCCATGAGCTTGCCCACCACCGATGTCAAGCTCACGGGCCTATATTTTCCCACCTCCTCCTCCCTCCCTCCCTCCCTTATGCAGAGGGATCACATTTGCCTGCCTCCAGTCCTCCGGCAGCATTCCAGACTCCAGCGACCTGTTGAAGAGTGCAGTCAAGGGTGCTGCCAGTATATGTTTAAGTTCCTTCAACACCCTTGGGTTGTTAGACCTTGTATGACACAATGCCAGTATTATGCCAAGGGATCCATCAGTTGGCTTAGGCTGCTGCCTCCTGTGGTGTCTGGATTACTTGAATGCACTGTCTTACCCTACCCCTTCCCATACCTAATCTGAGTTGATTGTCCCTGCTGCTGGTGGCATGCCTGGCCTGGGTGAAGACTGGAAGTGGACATGGCTGTTAGAGGAATATCATGCTCGTATTTTAAATCATCAGCCAGAGCACTTGCTCCCAAAGTTTGAGTAGAATTTACTGACCTATTTATTTTATTTATTTATTGAATTTTGGTAACTGGGTGAGCCCACTGGGACAAGACAGTCCCTTTTTCAGGGGTGACCCAGGAAGTGCAGTACATTGACAGTGCCATGTGTTGAAAACAATATTTTCACTAAAACACTAAAAACATACAAAAAGGTTCAAGGCAGGCAGCAGTCAAAACAGCACAGGCTAAACTAACAATACTGGTGCAGAATACATTCGGATCAAATAATACAGTAATTTTAGAACAATCAAATACAGTAATAGAAATTTCAAAACAGGCAGTAATTGGAGATCACAAAAACCTTATGTAAGAAATCTCAGATTAAGTCAGAATCAGGGGACAAGCATTCAATAAGTATCACACTCTAATGACAATTAACAAACAGAACTAGCAGGAGGAGGAGGAACCAGGTATAAGATAAAGTTGAGCATAAGTTGACCTCAGCCATTTTTTTTAAACCCACTGTTTGGGAGATGCTTACAGAGAATTTGTGTTGTCATCTTTAAAATACACTCACACTGCAGAAGATGTGTTTGGTTTTTTTTAAGTACAGAGAACTGCTGCTAATCGTGATTGGGGGACTGGGGGGATATTTCCATAGGAACTGGGCTGTGACTGCATGAGGATTTCTTTTTTTTTTTTTCTGCTGTGGAATGACTTGCCTTCAAATAGCAATAGGCAGGGCAGGCAAGATGGCAGATATGATACTGCACATGAGAAGACACAGTATAACATGATGTATTATGATATTGTATACTGTATGAGAATATAATATGATATAAAATTATATCATATAATGCAGTATTATGCACCCACCTCATGTCTTCACAGCCCCACAACCATGAATTTACTTCTGGTCCCTCTCTCACCATGACCAGCTCCATCTCCAGCTCCCCCACTTACAGAACCACTGCTTTGTGAGACTGGCACAGTGGAACATTTGTCTGCTCCTTTCTTCCCCCGCATGCTTTTCTACACCTTGTTCTTCTCTTCATGTTTTTTTACATTCATGGTCAACACATGCACAACAGATGGTGACACAAGCCTGCCACCACTGGATGATTATAATGATGTCACTGATGACTTTTAAATGCCCATGTGACATGCACATCCAGTTCACACACAAGCTGTAGTGCCATACAAGTCATGGGGTAACAAGAACAGGGAAGAGCAACTCCAACAGGCCAAATCCCCCACACTGAAAGACCGAACACCACCCCACTGAGAGACCTTTTGTGTCTCACAAAGCAGTCCATTTTGCCTTTCACTCTCTGATTGACTGGCAGGCTTACACACAGACAAAAAATTATGAATTCCAGTGCTCTGCTGTTCTGTAAGCAGCCAGTGCAAAAATAGTTGTCAAATAAATTCCTCCAAATCCCATTCTGCACCTTTCTTAGTCTGCTATAGTCAGACTGTCCTGCTCCTGCTGCAGGTGGCAATAAATAAATAAAATAAAAAAAAATATATGGACTTATGTGCCCTCTATACACTACCAGCACTCAGTAAAAAAATGTTAAATAGATATTTTACAAATCCCCATGCACCTTCCTCTGTCTGCTAAACTTACTCTTCCCTGTTGCTACTGTACATTATTTTACTATCCTGCCTGAAACTACAGTTAAATAGCTAACTGGAATGAGAATGTATGATCCTCTGATAATTTCCAAAGTTTTCTTCTGCTTCACATAAAAGGAGCTCCTTTAGTGGCCACTGCCAGGTCTCTCATTTGTGTATATGAGAGTGTGAGAGAGAGAGAGAGAGAGACAGAAAGAGAGAGAGAGAGAGAGAGCTATAAATGGCATTGGGATGTGTGCAGTGTGAGGAATTCTCAATCACCCGCATTGCTGATTTGCTGCTGCAAGTCATATAGCTTACAAAACAACCTGGAAATGCTCAGCATGTGCTCCCTGTAAAAAAGTGCCGAGTCATGGCATTGAAGTGCTGAATTGCTGAAAGGAAACCTAATTCTTCCAGACCTGCTTTGCCAGTGTCCAAAATGACGTATTGTGACATGTTCGCTGAGTGCAAATTTAGCATTGGCTCATCCTTATATCCGCCCTCTCCTCTCAGACTGTGGCTAATGCCCAAGTGTTGGTTGGGTATCTTCCTTTCTATTTCAGCTCCCTCTTGTATTGCTTTTCACCCTCTTCATACTACCTTGTCTTTACTGACCTTCTCTCCTCTAATCCTCAGGCCAAAATCTCAGTAGTAGAGAGGGGCCTAAGTTTAATTTCATGGGTGAAGTTCCCACAAAATTGGCAATTTCGTTTCATGAAATATTTTGCTAAATTTCAGTGATCCACAAAATATTTTGCGGGTGTGAATTCCACCAGTGAAATGCGGTATTTCGCCCCCATGAAGTGTGAAATTTCACCCGAAAATGGTGGAATTTCACCTGTGAGTGGCAAAAATCCGCCATTCACGGGTGGAATTCCGCTGTTTACGGGTGACATTTCGTACTTCACAAGCGAAATTCTACATTTGGTGACCGGAATTTCACATACGCAAAAAACTCTGCAACATTTGTGAAATTATTTGCGGAGCAGAGTTTGTCAACTTCGTTCATCTCTACTCGGTTGGTCTTTCTGCCTTCTCTTGCAGACTGCCTCATCTCTGATCTAATCCACCCCATCCATTCTTCTTCCTTCCAGTCTTCCTCATAAGCACATTTCCATGGTCTTCCCTTCCAAGTCTGCTCCGACACCTGACTCTCCTTATGCATTGCTCCTTCTGTCTCTACTGCAGCCGCTCCCATTCCACCTTCCTGCAATGCTACAATGCCCAGTGAACTCTCCTTTTCATTCCTGTATTGTTTGATATGTTGTTTTTGCACGTTTGCATTATTACTATTTCATTGCACTGTACTACACTGCATGCTATGTATTTGCTGCCCTATCTTATCATCTTTTGATGCTTTTACAGAGGAAGATTGGGGGATTACCCAAAGAGGAAATTAAGGGTTTAAGTCAGACCATTAGACTACTTTAGTTTAAAAACACATTTTCAAAACAAAAATCATGTAATGGGTGTTTGTTTTGCTTCTACTTGAACCAGAACTATGAAAATGTTTAAAATGTTTCTCATCAGAAAAAGTGCTTGAGACTCTCACTTACCGCTTATTTATTGTTTCATAAGTCATATCTTTTTATCAAATTCAAGGTTCAATGTTTTATGACTTTAAACTTGCCACTTCATCAGGAAAATGATTTATTTCAATGGCTTCCTAAATAAATTGTAAAAACCAAATACAAAGCAGGTATTGCATGATACTCTCATGACATTTATAGTGATGAGTAGGAACACTATGCAGGTGATATTGTGAATGAATTTGATGAAACAAATACAATACATATGATATTATTGTAAAAATATTTGATTTTTTTAAATGATACTTTATTGAAAATGTTTTCATTTTTTTAACAAACACATCAACATTTACACATTTTACATGTACAACATTCAAAAAAGAAAGGAAAAGCACATAACATTTAATTCGACAAGAAAATCTATGTGTCCTTAACACAAGAAAGCAACAGAAAATAAAACAATAAGACAAGTTAAAAACCCATAATTCGATATAAATTACTGGCCAGTAGTTCATAACCATAAGTTAATAGTTCCAGTTAATACAGAGAAGTTCCTTATATCTATACATACATATATATGGAGAAGAGCGGTCCGAAACATTCTTTAGTAAGGGATATGGGGAGTGGCCTGCCCTCAGGTTCCTAAGTTATTCATTTTAATTCTTAATTTGCTCTTGGTTACCCTTGCTCTGCTAGGATATCAATTATATTTCGGTTTTGTTTGGATGCTGGATAGTGAAAGAAGGGCAACCAGTGGCTCACAAATTTATCTTTTTTGTAGTTGTAATTTAGCTGTCATACGTTCCATGACTAGTATATGTGTGCAATTTTCTAGCCATGCACTGATGGTAGGTGGTGTAGAAGTCAACCACCTTTGGGTCAGAGTTTTAAGAACCACTGCCACCAAGATGTTATATAAGTAATGTTGCGCTTTTGAGCATATTGCTATTGGTGATAACCCCTATATCCAGTATTGAAACTCTATAGGAATTTCTATTTCCAGAGTGTTCCCAATCTCCACCCCATCTCATTCCAAAATTTGGTTACCATGGGACAGGACCAGAACACATGGATATACATACCTGTCTCCAGACATCCTCTCCATCATTTGTCTGATGGGTGATCCCCAAAGTGTTTGGTCATAGTCCGTGGGTGAAAATGCCTAATGGCTACACACCATCTAAAGTCCCTCCAGGATGGGGAAGCTGTTGTAGAAAACATGCTGACCCAGACCTTTATCCAGTCTTCCTCTGACAGAACCACTTTGGTTTCCAAATGCCATTTTTCCTTTATTGATTTCACTACATCTGGTTCTGAGTCCATAAAAAGCCTGACAATCTTTGAGACTCTCTCTCTTGCATCCAAGGTTTGGACTAAACTTAAAATTTGCTGTGTTAATTTGTTTTGTGTATCATTTATCTGATCACTCTGTATCTGGTCTAACAAGTAATGTCTAAGCTGTAAAAAATGGAAGTGATCTCTAGGAGACAGATTAAACTCTTGGCAGAAATGCGTAAATGACTTAATTGTTGTTCCTAGGAAGAACTGTCCTATATGATATAGACCCTTATTTCCCCACCTTTTAAACTCAGCATCTAGTTTATAGGGTATAAAGTCTATACAGGCTTGCAATGGCGTATTTGTAGAGACATTACAAATAAACATACTTTCTATAGCCCTCCACCAAGATCTGTTTGAGGGACAAGGCCCAGGGGTTTGCCGTATCCATCAGCCTTAGACTTCTTTCATCCATATATATTATGTCCCCCATCTTCGCAATACCCCTGGTGTCTCATTCCAGTATCACCCATTTGGGGGAATCTTCTTTTTGTAGGAGTGGCATAAGATGTTGCAACTGGGTGATCCAAAAATATTGTTTAAAATCTGGGAGGGCAAGTCCCCCTTGTCTTTTAGGAGCAATTATGATGGGCCATCTGATTCTGGGCTTCCTCCCTTCCCATACAAATTTAGTTAAAATAGATCTAAGCTCTTTCCAAAATGTATTTGGAAGTTTGATAGGGATTGCTGAAAAGAGAAATAAAAAATCGGGTCAATAGATTCATGCGTATCACTTCAATTTTTCCAAACAATGATAAGGGAAGTTCTTTCCACCTCCCACACTCCGTCTGTGCTTCTCGAAGTAGTTTGAGATGGTTAGCCTGGAAAGTTTTTTAATGTCTCTTGGTATCCACACCCCCAGGTATCTAAACCCATTTATTGCCCATCTCAGCTTGCCAATATTGGGTAATTTAAGGTTCCCTTCCTGTCCCACTGGGAGAACCTCTGTTTTGGTCTCATTAACCTTAAAACCAGAGACAGAGCCAAAGTAATTTAGGAGCTCAAGGAACTTAGGGACTCCTCTACCTGAATTTGAAATATATAGAAGGATATCGTCTGCATATAGGGATATCTTAATTCCCCCCCCTCCACCATAATGCCCTCGTATTCAGGGGATTATCAAACCAGAGCTGCAAGAGGTTCAATATGCAGGGTGAATAACAAGGGGGATAGTGGGCAGCCTTGCTGGGTGCCCCTTTGAATATCAAAAGAATTAGACATTATCCCATTTACCTTAATCTGGGCTGAGGGGGAGTTATATAAATTAGAGCTCCAAGACCAGAACTTGGACCCAAATCCAAATCTGTCCAGGGTCTCATCTAAGAACATCCAGTCAAGATGATCAAACGCCTTCTCTGCATTGACTGACATCACTGCCACAACATCATATGAGGGAAAGGATCTTGCAGAATGTAACACATTCAAAAGCAAATGGATATTATCCTGGATATGTCTACGTGGGATAAACCCTGTTTGATCATGATGTACCAGTGAGGTGATTATTCGTTGAACTCTTGAGCTGTTTGCCTTAGCAAAGATCTTATCATCCTGGTTCAAAAGGGAAATAGGGTGGTAGCTAGAGCATAAAGTGTCATCTTTCCCAATTTTGGGCAGCACTGATATTATTGCTCTATTCCAGGTGTCTGGCTTGGCATTTTTTTTTGTGTGCCACATTACAAATCCTAGTGAGTAGTGGGACCAGTTCTTTGGAAAAAGTGATATAAAATTCCACTATGAATCCGTCCGGGCCCTGGGCCTTGCCCCCTTTGAATGACTTAATAGCTTCCATGACCTGGACTTCTGTGAATGGGGTTTCCATATGCTGTCTTTGTTCTTCTAATAGTTTAGGAAGAGTTACTCTCTGGAAAAACTCTGCAGTTCTACTTGCATGGGCCTTTTGCCTTTCCTGGTCATAAAGCTGTGAATAGTATTGGAGAAATTCATTTTGCTATCTTCGTAGGGGAGGCTACATCACTTTTATCTCCCTTCCCCTTATTTATTCCAGAAATGTATCTATCTGCTTCTTGTCTTTTAAGACAGAGCACAAGAAGTCTACCCACTCTATCTCCCCATTCATAATATTTTTGCTTAATAAAGTGCATTCTCTGTCTGACAGGATAACAAATTGTTTACATCATCTTTCACTTTTTTAAGTTTAGGTAAAAGTTTAGAGTTCCTGGTTCTTTTATGTACAGATTCTGACTGCCCTAATATCTCCTCTGCTTTCAATAAAGCAGCCTGATGTTGTTTCTTTTTATATGAGGCGTATGAAATATCATGCCCCCTCACCACTGCCTTAAGGCTAGTCCATATAAATTTAGGTGCCGTATCCTTTTCTGCATTCTTCCTCAGGAAGTCCTTAATAAAATTTCTAGTGGATATTACAAAACCTTCATCATGTAGTAGGCCCACACTTAGTCTCCACTGCACCCACACTGGTGAGCTCCCCACCTTAGGTCATATGAAACCATCTCATGATCTGACAAAGACATAGGGTGTATTTTTATGTCATGGATTACATGTGCCCATTGTTTTTGTGTATATAATCTATCTAATCTAGAATAGGAGTTAGAGACTGTCGAGTAGAATGTAAAGTCTTACTGGTTTGGGTTTTGAAGTCTCCAAGGGTCCACATATTCCCTTTCCAATCTCAATAGCTTTAGTAATTTGGAACCCACCCTGTGCCCTCCCCTTGACCAGTGCTTCTGTCTATAACTGAATCTTCTACACAGTTCCAATCCCCTAAACATAACACTTGTCCTTCTGAAAGTGTATAAAGTAATTGAAACACCCTTCTAAAGAACTCACCAGTGGGAGGGGTTGGGGCATAAATCACAATCACATGTAGAGGGCGTCCCCTAAGGATCCCAGAAAGCTGTACCAGTTTTCCATTTCCCTCTGTGTGTATCTTAGTCACCTGAAAAACTAGCCCTTTTCTTAATAATATTGCCACCCCTGCTCTCTTTGCCCGCTCATGGGAGTCAGCGTACACATTTCCTACCCACATCCTATGAAGTTTCAAGTGCTCAGCTGCAGATAGTTTGCTCTCTTGTATACACGCTGTATCATATTTGTTCTTTGTAACTCCTGTAAGATTTTTGTTTGTTTTACTACATTATTTACCCCTTTCACATTCCAAGTACATATTTTTAACTTATCCATAGTTAATAGGAGATAAAGTCATTCTATCCCATTCCCAGTTTCTTCTCCTATCCCTCCCCCTTCTCCTGTCTTCACCAGTTCCTGGACCAAAAAAAAAAAATCAATATATCACAAAACCATACACACAGACAAACATTTAGCTTAACTTGAACCATAAATCCTACTCAACTGTCTTGAACACAGATAGAACAATAACAAAACATTTAACAACTAATGTACAATGGAAGACAAAAGTCTTCCAGAGACACCTGTCAGCACCTTTGTGAAGGCATGCACCCTCGAGAGAGCACCCTGATTAACACGGTATAGATAGCAAGTGGTTTGGAGTACCCACTCACTTGTCTTCACATGAGGTGGACCTCCGGGATCCCAGTGCATGAACACCTCAGTGGTTGTTCAATGCTGGAATCAAGAGATCACACAGACCCTGAGAGCTGGGAGTGGGGCCCAGAAGTTATCATCATACCCAAATGTCCATGTACAAATTGTGTCTTTTATGCCAGTCCCCATGTCTCCTTATTTATCGCCCATTGTCTAAATGGCATCTGGAATACTCATGTGATAGGTATCATCCCACTTTGCCTTCCCTTTCAGTTCTTTCAGCAATAAAACCATCTTGTAATTTGGTCAAATTTTTCCCGCATTAACACCCCCATTTTACACTTGTATTCATACTCTGGGGACCCATACTATCTATAGTAGGCCTGAGATATCCAGTCTAGAACTAAACTGATAGTTCTTTGTATAAAGTCTGGTGCCATTGGAGTAACAGATCTGGACCAGTCCAGTTTTGATATACTGTATCCAGGTTTTCATACACCTTTTCCCAAATCACTTTCTTTACATCCCCAGTAACCAACTCATGCCCATCACCTTGAATCCCTGAGAATCTTTGCTTCAGTCGCTCTTAATCTAAAACTGTGTAAAAGAACTTGCCACATTAAAGGATTCACCATGAGGGAAATGTGTCTCAGAAGTTCAGAACCAGTTGTATTAGACCCTGCCTCATTGCATTTATGTTAGGGGGGAATGTCAGCTTGTAGCACCGAACAAGGTGCAACTTAAAATCAACCGTACTGGATTGTACACTCACGTGAGACCCAGTTCCTCCAGATCTGAACTGTTCCCTCTTTCTCAATCCAATGTGAGAGATGTCCCCAAACTGTCAATAAATAGACAAGTATCCAGATTTTTTTTCAAGGAATCCAACAAAAAAAAGAAACAGAGGCTCTAGCCTTATCTCCTGCTCTTCAAACATCAGACAGGTAATCGGTTTTGGCCCCGTATCAAACTAAGATATTGCCGTTTGCTTTAAATAGTTTTATTTTTTTCAGGTCGTATGCTTTTTCTTTAACCACCTGGAAAGATCAGAGTGCAAAGGAATTATGCTACTCGGGTGTCTTTTATTCATCCCTTTAGTGGAGGACCCATTGGACCACAGTAACTCTTCAATCTCTCTCTCTGCCACCTCTTCTTTCAAATCTGGCATAACCACCTTCATGGAGTCAAGGTATGAAGTAACTGTTACCAGGGAATCAAAACTTTGTACCTTATCTTTATCTTGGATCCATAATCGAGCTGGATACTGGACTTGTGCCCTGACCCCCTTTTCTTTAAGCTGCTTAACCACTTGTAGCACCTTTTTCCTCTTTTCCAGAAGTAAAGGAGGATAATCTTGGTCTACATACACTCGCTGGCTTTCCAAATTGAGGTCTTTTTTGGTCCAAGCTAATCTCAGTATTTTTCTTTACCAGGTAACTTAGGAATTTGATATTAATGGATGGGGAGGGGCTCCCTGTTTTCATTTGGGAACCACTGCTCTGTGCGCCCATTCTATACCTAGTTTGGAATCTTTGGATAAGTCTAGTTCTTTTTGTAACCAGCAGGCCATGAATTTGGCAGTGTCATCTTGCTCTGTCCCCTCCAGTATGCCAAAAATGTGAATATTATTTTTTCTTGAGCAGGCCTCGGCATCCTCCACTCATGTCATCAGGTCTCTTTCCCTCCTGTATAAGTATGCTAGGGAACAACCAAAGGCCATATTTTCATTCTGTAGGGAGTCTAGCTGACCTTCCATCTCGGCTGTTCATTTCTCTAGTTTTTTAAAATCAGTCTGAATTCTGAATACCTTGCCATCTATGCGAAGAAGCATTCTCATGATCATGTGGGCATCTACTCTACCCCTTATTGAGTCCACCACCGAGCTGTAATCCTCTTCCTCTCCTGAACCTGCCATGAAAGTAGATGCGTGGGAGACCATGGGGCTGCTATCTCTAGGCCGCAGTTTTGCCAACTCCATTTTCTGCGGTCCAGGAGTACGCTTATTATAACTTTTAGAATTTTTCATGGGTATACCGACTCAGCAATTCAGCGAGATTACAACTAGTGACAAATTTTTAAATTTGATGACCAATTGCAACAGATTTTACCACCGGGCATTCAGCACTCAAAATCAGGCATCCATAACCAATGTTGACTTCACTGGAGGTCCCAATATTTTAATTTTAATTGTATAAAATTAAGTGCAAGTTTATTGAAATTCACACTTTATTTATTTTATCAAACAAACGAGAAACAGGAAACAAAGTATAATTGTGGTAAAAAACATGGTAAGACAGAAAGGATAAAGCAATAACAACCCACCTCCTCTCCAAGTCTCCTCCCTCCCTAGGAGGATGCCACCACCAACAACAGAAAAGCTCAAGTGGAAGAACTAAAGTCCATACAAAGATAGAGGTAAAGAAAAGGTGAAGAAAAAAGGAAAAAAAAGCAAGAGAGGAGAAAAAAGAAAGAAAGGAAGGGAGGAAGAAGGAGGGAAAGGAGAAGCAGCCAAGGCGAGTTGCACAGTACTAATATATCATCAGGGAAGGGGAGAGGTAAAGAACCCCGTCTGGGGTCTTAATGAAGATACAGGGCATAAAGTTTACCCCATTTCTTATGAAAGGCGGATAAATCATGTCTAGAACTGGTGATCAGCTTTTCGATTTTGAAACCTTGGGACATTTCTGCCACCCATTCCTGATAAGAAATTTCAGATTGATCAACCCAGTGACGAAGAACTAGTCTTTTGACAGCCATCGAAATGAGGGCCATGTGATATTTTCATTAACTTTAATAGAGGAATAAATTCCTAACACACAAATTTCGGGTGTAAATAAGTCTTGTAGGCCCAAAAGTGGGTTCAAGCTATCCCGGATATGCCTCCACAGAGGGGCAACTTTATCACAAGCCCAAAATATGTGCAGGATATTCTCCTGATCAACACCACATCTGATACAAATAGGAGAGCTAATTTTCCCAAATTTGACTAAGTTAGCCAGGGTATAGTACATATTATTGACTATATAAAACTGTGTAAGTTTATTTCTATCTAGTGAGAGAAATCGGTGTTAGTCTAACCACACCTGGTTCCAGGGATGGGGGAATTATCAAACAGTGTGTCCCACACCTTGGAGCCAGATAAAACTTCCGGAGCTTTACTGAGAAGGAGGTGCATAGAGTTTAGCAATGGGATGGGGTTCATTGGATTGGGACTTCAGCAAATCTAGAAGAGGCTGGATACTAGATACCTTTTTCACCAGACCAAAGTCCTTGACTATGAGGTGTCTCAGCTAGAATACTTTGAATATGGCCTGAGAGGAATGTTAAATTTGGACATCAGTTCCCGGAGGAGCCAATTGAGTCCTGTAGATAGAGGTCTTCTACTGCACAGTCACGGATTTGCGGTAGCCAAGAGGGGAGTAACCAGTGTTAACCCAGCTTAATATTGGGGTTAAGAACTAGTGGTTGGGTAGGATCCTTAGAATTATGTATTCTAGCCGAGGTACAGTACTGGTTGAAAACCTTAATTGAGGTCCCAATAACGGATCCACCTATTTGGGTGGGAAGAGATGAGAGATTGCAGTAAAATGTGGAGTGGGGGTCTATATTGTGGGACTCCAAGAGGTTAATTTCAAGCTGCAACCAGTTAGGCCGGTAAATATTTTGGGAGGGGAAAAGCCACCTGACCATTTTCGCCAGGTGACTGGCCCAATAGTAAAGTTCAAAGTTGGGCAGGCGAAGACCACCGCTGGCTTTGGGTAAACATAATTTGAGGAAGGCTCTCCTTGGTTGCTTGCCCTTCCAGATGAATTTAGTAACTGAAGTGTGTATTTTTTGGAAAAAGGACTTAGGCAGCCAAATACTTAATAGGCTTAAAGGGTAAAATATACGTGGAGTATATTCATCTTGATTATGTTTATTCTTCCACCTATGGATAGGGGGAGGTTTGCCCAACTATTAAGATCGCCTTGAACCCTGTCAAGCAAGTCATCTAGGTTGAGTTTCCTTATTGTGTTGATATCACGGGCCAGGTAGATACCTAGATATTTGAGATGATCAGGTGTCCATTTCATTCCGAAATGGGCTACATCCGCGTGGAATAAGAGGGATTAAGTGGAAATATTTGGATTTAGTTAAGTTCAACTTATAGTTGGAAACCTCCCAAAATGAGTGATAATCTTTAGGACCTCTTGATGGAGCTAACTGGGTCCATTAGGTGTAACAGAATAGCGTCTGCAAATACCGACATAGTGAGTGCTTGTTGGCCGACAAGACACCCGGTAATAACAGGTGAGGTTTTGATACGCACTAATAAAGGTTCCAAATAAAGATTAAATAAATACGGTGAAAGTGGACAGCCTTGACGAGTACCGGAGTATAAAGGAAATCTGGAAGAATACACTCCATTGCAGTACACTTTCGCGGAGGGGGAGCTGTAAATCGCTTGAATCCACTGAATAAATTGTGCTGGAAAACCCATCGTGTTCAGGGTAGCCCATAAAAATTCCCAACTAACACGATCAAATGCCTTTTTGGCATCTAAGGCTATCAAGGCCATGGGGAATTGAGAGGCTTGGGCAGCATAAAAATTGTGTGAGAGAGTTCTTATGTGGTCAGAAGCCGATCTCCCCTGAACAAAGCCTACCTGTTCGATACTTAGGAGTGATTGCCAGACTCGTTTAATTCTCAGTGAAAGAATTTTGGTCAGGATCTTAATATCACAATTAAGTAAAGAAATTGGTCTATAGTTAGGGATCTAAGACTGGTTTATTAGGTTTAGGTATTAGGATTATAACTGCTCCAATAGTGAGGGATCTAGTGGCCCTGAGGTAAGGATGTAATTGAACAACTTTAACAGAGCAGGGGCGTTCACTACAGAAAGATTTATAGAAATTTGGAGAAACCCATCTGGGCCAGGGGCCTTGTCCAGGGTGAGACCATGAATAGCATCTGTGATTTCCTCTAAGGTGATGGGGCGGATAAGGCCTCACCATGATTAGCGTGAAGCTTGGGAAGGGTATTCTCAAGAAACTCCCTTATGCTGGAAGCATCAAAGGGGAGTTTTGGTCCTCATAAGTTCTTATAAAAGGTTTCAAAACCCCAGCAATATCCCTCGGATTGGTTTTAATAGATCCGCCACTAGCTTCAATGCCTGGAATTAATTCGAACTCTCCACTTCTTTAAGCCTAAGAGCTAGTAGTCTACCTGACTTTTCGCCCTGGTCAAGGTATTTCGTTTTGGACTTCAGGATGGTGTATTCTACTTTCTCCCGAATTAAGTCCTCATACTCGTCCTTAAGCCTGTAAAGATTTTTAAGGTTCTCTTGGGAGAATGAGGTGGAAAGTTTCTCTTCAGCCACTTTGATCTGGTTGGCTAAAGAATTGGTTCTCTCCAGCCTCAATTTTTTCCGTCGAGATGATTCTCTAATAAATTCACCCCTGAGGAAACATTTCAGTGAGCACCAAACCAAGTCGTACCTAGAGACTGAGCCTTGATTAATCTCCAGAAAGGATGAAATCAACACTTTGAAAAATGATACAGTCTGATCGTCTTTCAAAATCTGGTTATTAAGTTTCCAGGAAATGTCACGCTGACCCGGAGGCCCTGGCGCAAGTTTGACCCAAGTCATAGCATGGTCCGAAATAACAAAAGTGCAAGTTTAAATGAAGTTCACCATAGGCACACTTACTGGGCTGACCCAAAAGTAAGTGCAACCTTTAAAAGAAATATACATAGAAAATTTAGTGTAATATTTGAAACATAAAATTAGCATATCATGCAATGCCTAGGTTGTATTATTAGAGGAAGCCACTGAAGGAAAAAAAATTCCTGATGAAGTGACAAGTTTAAAGTCACAAAATGTTAAACTTTGAATTTTATAGAAAGATATCTCTACACTCACAGGCATGGACCAGGGAGACATTGCAGCAGCTATCGCTATTGACTTAGTTAAAGCTTTTGATTCTGTATCTCATCTTCTACTCTCATCTAAACTCCTCTCTACTGGTCTATCAACCCATGTTCTGGAGTGGTATAGGTCTTATCTTATGGGCCATATGCAATGTGTTCAGGCAGGAGATGTCCTGTCCCCCCCTTCCCATTCTAGCAGGTGTCTCCCAAGGCTCCATTCTGGGCCCTGTCCTTTTCTTAATCTTTCTAAATGATCTCCCTTTTGTCTGTGTCACTTCCCAAATCCATATGTATGCCGATGACAAGGTCCAATATGCCTCTGGACCTTCAACCCCAGAGGTGAAGTCTCAGTTACAGAGTGACTTTCCTAGGGTCCTACACTGGCTCTAGGCAAAACAGCTTACAGTAAACACTAGGAAAATCATATCCATGACTTTCAGTACAGCACAAACGCTTGCCTGGCTTTCCCCCTCTCCCCTCCTTTTTCACCCTAGATGGCACCACTCTTGATGTCTCCACCTTCAAATATCTTGGCATCTGATTGGACAGACTTCTCAGTTCTCTCTGTCCATAGTGAATGTATCATCTCCAAACTCCATCCCAAGCTTGGCACCATGTATCAGAACAAATACCTCCTCTCACCTGATGTCTGCCATGAGCTGCTTACTAAACTCCCTGGGCTTGGTTTTGAAAGATGATGTGATAGCTCAGTGGACTTTCAGCAGGATATTGGGCACAAGCTGTGACTTGTGTCCAACAATGTGGCAAGCATGATTTTCAAAGAGGTGTACCACAGATGCCCACCATAAGTCTGGAATGTGGGACACAGGAGAGTTAGACTAGGTACTCTCTGGTCTAACTTTGCATCCTGGATCACAGCACTTGAGCCAAACCTGTGGTGCGCAGTGCCATAAAGTGGGTGAAGTGTCACAACTGTGTCAGCCCTTCTAAAATCAGACCGACCTGCATCTGAGGGGCCTTGAGGCAGCTGCATCAAACTTTGCGGTGGATACAGGGCTTGGCGCAAGCCATGCATCCGCCTTGTTAAATTGAGCCCCCTATTTTTGACTATGCTGATGTGGTCTTTAGACCTGCCCCTGCCTCCTCCCTCTCCAGACTAGACTCCCTCTACAGTGCCTTTTGCTGTTTTGCCGCTAATGTTCCACCCCATACACACCACTATTCCCTCTACTCTTCTCTCTCTACTCTCTATTCACTTATGCCGGCAACATCACTGTACCACTCTTACCTCCAAATTCTAGTTTGGATCCATCCCCTTCTATGTCTCCTCTTTCCTCTCTCCCTCATCCCTCTCTTCCTAACCAATACATTCCAGAGACTCACGTATCTTCTCCCCCCCGCCCCCAACCAGTTCAGGACAGACTTTTATCATATCCCCTCCCTTCCTCTCTGGAACTCACTACCGCTCTCCCTTCAGCAAGCTCCATCTGTTCACAGCTTAAAATGTATGCTATCCCTAAACCCCTCTTCCTTTTGCTCCTGTCCTTCCTCCTCTTGACAACCTGGGGTGAGGCTCTCTCTACCTCTATTAATTTGATTCTTTATGCTCTATACTAGTTTCCAAATGTTCCAAATCCTATTGAATATTATTTCCTGGCTCTCTTTTCTGCATTATTTTTATCCATCTTTCCTATCTATTATTACTACTCTTTATTAGCTTACACCTTTACAAATTGTTCTAATGTAATACTCATGCATTATTCCAATCCCTATTGCTTACATAACTGCTCTTCAAGCACCTAATGTTTTTACTTGAATGTTTTTACTTCATTAAAAATTGTCTTTATATTTGCACTACTCTCCTTCCCTTTCCCTCGGGTCGCACCTGGAAACAAGTTTTGGCTCAGTGTGCCATTCCTGGTTACCAAAATTGTAAATAAATAACTAAATAAAAATATGGCTTATGCAATAATAAATAAGTGATGAGTGATACTCTCTCGAGTGCTTTTCTGATTGTCTAAACTGGAATAGGACTGTCTCCTCTTGTGGTCATTAGTTTGTTTTGACTTATTTACAGGATCCTGAGTCCCTAATGTTTTTAAGAAATCTGTCCACTGATACAGTATAAATGCATAATTACTATATTGATATAGTATAAGCATATTTTCACTATAGCGATATACAGAAACTACTTCTTAGTATGTCAATATAGTAAAAATGTATTTCTGGTATATTGATACATTAAAAGTGTATCAATATGATGCAAGCATGTTGAAGTGACTCCAAGCTTTTATTAAAAAAATTTAATTTCTTGACCTAACGGTTTTAAATGTAGCCTTTTCTAAAAAAAAAAAAAATAATTGAAAGGCCTAATACTTGAAGTATCAGGGCTAGAAACAATTTTTTATGAACACTTGGGGGTCAGTTGACATGCTTATATCATAGTGATACATTTTCAATGTATCATATACTGAAAATGCACTTTTACTGTATCAACAAAAAAACAAAGCATTTTCACTAGACCTGTGCAAAGTGGATTTCTGCCAATGGAGTTTGTGTAGAATGACAATTCAACTTCTGAAATACTTTTCAGAATTTCTTTTTGAATTCCAAAAAGCATTCTGTGTAAACCATGGAATAATTTTCCATGGATTGCAGAAAATAATCTTTGGTGTAAGTAAACTGCAGATTACTAATCTGCAAAAAAATTCCACTTTCAAAATGTCAGAATTTCACTATTGATTGAATTTGGCAAAATTAGGTGGAATTTTTCTGAAATTCCACAGAATTCCACTCCATTGGAATTTGAAAATTGTGTGCAGCATTAATTTTCACTATACTGATGGAAAGAAGTAGTTTCAGTACATCAGTATAGTGAAACTATACTTATACTATGTTGGTGTGCTAGTAATACACTTCCAGTTTCCATTTAGATTTTGTCATAGAGTACTAATTACTGATATTACAATACTTTTTTCTGCTACAGTATGTGCTCATATTTACAAATAAATTGCATGAATTTAATTAAATATGAAGAAGGAAAACAAGTTTATATGTCACACATCCAAAGGTACTAATGGCATTCCATCATGAACAACCAAATCCTTTTTTCTAGTTGTATTTGAATTGAGGCAGTATAGTGCAGTGGTTTAAGGCTCTGAGCTGCAAATCTGGAGACCTGGGTTTGAATCCCACAGCCCCCCTTGCATCCTGTGTGACCCTGAGCAAGTCACTTAACTTCCCTGTGTGCCCAAATTGCACCTGTAAACAATCTTTCAGCTTAGTGTGTCTCACTTGGTTAAACAATTGCAAAAAAAAAAAATAATAATAATTTTGCCATTTTTTGTTTGCTACTATTGTATGCCTTTGCTTTCCAATTGTACTCTCCCCCAGGACACTTCAGGAAATTAGTTGTTTCACAGCTCAGTAGTCATTTCCTGGTAAAACATTTTAATAAATAAACAAACAAATAAGTAAAATAACCATTCTTATTGTAAGATTTCTCATGAACATCTGGAAGAGCTATATGTAATGAATCAACATTTGCACTGTATTAGATTCTATCCTGTTAGTCATTCTCACTAATAACCAATAACATCTTTTATAATTTGCGCTGTAAGAACTGTACCATGCATTGTGCCCGAGTCACTTTTGTAAAAGGGATCTAGTCCCAGTGAGCTTGCCTGGTTATCAAAATAAATTGCTAAATAAAATTGCACCTTATTAAATGGATTTACATAGTTTCTCTGCAGTCTGTCTTCTGGGTTTGCTGTTATGTAAATTCCCAAATATTTCAGACTGGAATAATCCCATTATTTATTTATTTTTTTTATTCATGATTTTTCTCCACCCCTCGGTCCACCAGCTTATGATGGCCTATCTTTCCCAGCTCTGACATTCTTTTCATTTTCTTGTCTCTTTCAGTCCTTTTGCCCCTCTCCTTTCCTCATCCATTTGTAGCCTTTCCCATTTTAGTCTTTTGGCCTTTTCCCCTGTTTCTGCTCCTCTTTACTGCTAGCAATGGTCTCCTAAAGTTCAGTTTCAGTTCCAAAGTTTATTTGTTTGACAAGATAAATGTCATTACAACAATAAGAATAAAAATATCATAAATATGACAAATAGTTTATACAGTCAATAACAAAAACATTGACACATAGAATAGTTACACCATGCTGGTCTATTGGGATCATCCCAATAGATAACAATATAGAATTAAAATATACAACACCAAATCTCTATTGCACAACTGTAATAAGTTTATACGGTTTTGCAATGGATTACAGCAGATTACAGATCTTCTATATGGGTCATTTAAATTGTTATCCCTATATATCTCTGCCACTCATAGGCATTCTTTGTTATAAAGAATGGGAGAAAGGGACTATCCAGGGTGCCAGGCTAACAATTCTGCAATTACTATTCTCCTAATGTTGCTGATTCCTCTGTCTGCTGCTCGGCAAGACTGCTACCACTCTGCTGTATCAATACTTTGCTTGTTCAGCTTTCTTCTTGAATCCAGACTAGTATAAGAAAATCCAAGCAGAAAATGGAGACAATATTTAACTCAGGATATTTGGATTAGCACCTGCTTTAAGTGTTTATACTCCTTGGAATGCTGGCCCCCGTCAGGCCTTCTTCCTAGCAATCTGTCCTCTTTGCCTTAAAGCCAGACAATGGTACAGGGCCCAGAAGTCCAGGAGGCCATCATCCTGCAGCTGTCCCCTGGCTAACATTTTTTGCCCTCCTTCCTACCTCAGTAAAGTTTGCCCACACTATATTGCCCTTATAGTTGGAGAACTGACACAGGAGGAGAACCTATATGCTAGATGACTTCCTATCAACTGCATGAGAAGGTACCACTGCAGTTTGTTGAGCAACAGCCCCCCCAAGAGTCTGACAAGTGCTGCAACTGCAGTACTCCTAAGACTCCTTTAGCCTGAGGCTATGAGTCAATTGCGTATCCTGAACTTGGGTTTCCTGCATGGTACTGTAACATGTTACCTCTAGTACCACTGGGCCAGGTAGAAAAAAACTGCAGTACTTTAAAGATTGATTTTTAAACCCATGTCTGTTTTTTTCAGTTTACTCCCCCCCTTCAGACTGGTTGTCTTACATTCTCTGTTCCTATCAGCAATTCTAGATTCTACCCTTTGGCCTCACAGGTTGCTCCTCTCCATCTCTGAATTGCTCCTCTTGAACTTAGTACCCAGTGTTGACAGCACCGGGCGTGACCTGCCCCAGTCAGGGAGGAATCCACTAGTTCTTGCTGCAGGCTTACTCAGTTTCACTGAAGCAAACACTGTGTGGTCCCCAGGGACATATAATGCTGCCCCTAGACCACCACAGGAGGTGTTATTATAGAGAGGAGGCTGCCCCCCCCAGAGTCTGAGCACTTTGCCTCCATAGTGCACCCCAGATGTACCAGCCTAGGACAGGGAGTTGGGTTTACACTATGAACCTGTATCCCCTGTGGTATCATGTTAAAACAGCGGGTCCATTTGAGTGACTCAATTTCAGTGATTCCAAAATAGTGCGTGTCAAATGAATGAGAGCATTTTGACAGTGCATGTTTACTTCAGCGAAGAGTCCGCGGTGGAGGTAGAGAGTTGTGGAAGCCTGTGGGCAATTGTTTGGGTGGCCAGATCCATGCTGGCCATATAGTCTACAGGTGAGAGTCATCACCTGTCTGCTGGGCAGACCCGTGTTCAAGACTGATGGTGTAATTTCATTTTTTTTTTTTTTTTGTAAAAGGTTCCATCTGCCCTCTCGAGTTTCCCCCATCCCCTAGTTGCATCCCCCCTGGAGATGGTTATTTTAAGTAAGGGGGGTGCCTCCTCTGCAAACTGTAGTGCAGGGGGCAAAACCTCCCACAAAGGGGGAGTGGGGGGCTGAGCCCCCCACAAGAAAGTCACTAGAGCTGTTTGCATTTTTGGTGGGCAATTTAGTGCTTGTTGTCCATTTGTGTTTCCCCTGTTTTGTATTAGCTGTATTTGGTTGGTGCTGTTTTGCAGGCACTCTTTTGACATGGAACCATCTCCTTCAGGGGAGCAGAATGTACTGTTGCAAGTAACACTAGGCAGGACTTTATACCCATGTCTCACTAAATTCTCAGTGTAGTACATTGAGAACCTTCTGCCTGAGCTGGGCTACTTTTGACATAAATTGGGCTACTTTTTAACTAATTGAGACTCACTCTCAAAAACATGAGACTTGCCTGGGGAGAAGGTAGGGTGACCACCTACACATGGGAGCAGCCGGACATATCCAATTGCCCAGTGCCCCAGATCAATCTTTTTTGAGCACTATGCAATAAAACAATGTGGTCTACTCTTGTCCACAACAAGGACATTCCAGTCACTACAGATAATGAGAGTGCAACCATGGACAAGCACATAGAGGAATGAGGCTGCTAGTTCTGCTGCTCTGCAGCAACACAAACACACATATTTTTGTCTACCCTGTCCTTGGGGTGAAATATTTCTGGATCCGTTCAGAATTTTGTGAAATATGAGGTAATGATCCAAGTGGTGAATTACATTTAAGCAACACAGTAGGGTAGGGGGGATTTAAGGTTGAGGAGGTTATACTTAAGAAGAGGGCTAGACACCAAAAAGAAAAACTCTAGTTGGTATAAGCAGAACTTGACTGCATTCCTTTCAGAAAAAAAAAAAATCGAGCAGAGGTAAGTTCCAGGGGCGAGGATGGGACTTGGCAAGAACTGGGGTTGAGCTTAGCGTGCCACAGGAAAAAGCATACTACATAAAAAAAAGTTGAATTTTTAGGAGAACATAAACCTTGCTTTCTACACTGAATCTATGTGCAAGTGTGAAGTAACCTAATGTATTATTTTGTGTTTTTGTATTGAAATAGTCCTACTTTTTCTTTATTCAGCAACTCTTAGAATCATAGAAACATAGACAATGATGACAGAGAAAGACCAGAGGTCCATCCAGTCGGTGTCCTCAGTTCCCGGTGTCTTGGCCAATATTCTCTTCCCCATAAAACCGATTCATGCAATTGTCCAGGCTGTGTGTAGGTGTTGATGTGCGATATGACTGCCACTACACATTCAGTCACTTCACTACCAGTCTAGCATTGTTTGTAAAAGCGCTTTGGGATACATTGTGTATGAAAAGCATGATATAAATCCTGATTCTTCTTCTTCTTCTTCTACAGTCTGCCCAAGTTTCCTATAATCCCTGGAACCTATTCTTCCTCCAGGGTACTAACCACCCCCGTCCTCTCTCTATTCTCCTCCTTGGTCCTGTTGCCCCCGGTAACCACTGTTCCCTGCATTATGTCCCAGCCCTGCTTGAATACCCGACTGTTTTCACACCCACCACCTCAACCAACTGACTGTTCTAAGGTTCCACCACTCTTTCCGTAAAGTAGTACGTCCTCACATCTCTCCTGAACCTACCTCCTGTTAATTTCCACTTGTGTCCCTGTGACTGTGAATTGGTATTCAGGATAAATAGTTCCCCACAGTTCACTTTGTTAATTCCTTTAAGTAACTTGAAGGTCTCTGTCAAATCTTCCCTCTCCCTTCTGGTCTCCAGTGAGTACAGTACATATGTAGTGCCTTGATGTGCTCCTCATAGGATCTACCCTGCTGGCCCTGAATCACTTTTGTTACTCTGCACTGTACTGTCTCCAACCTGTCCTTATCCTTTCTGAGGTGAGGATTCCTCACTTTCTTTCTTTCTGAGGTGAGGGATATTGACTCTTGTTAATGCCCACTTTTTCCCCACCCAGTAGTCATTTTTTTTAATTACTTTTCTGTTCTGGAACTCTGTCACACTCAATCGAGCAGAATCTCTGCATCAAAATATTCACACTTGGCCTCTGTTCAGCTGATATCACTGGGGTACAAAACTCATGGGTAATTAAAAACATGGATATCAGGTAGGGAACAGTCAGCATTAACAAGGGCAGGGCCATATGGCTGGTACAGCACTAACCGTGTCACATTTTGTCCCCTTGCAGCATATTACAGCACTCCCTTGCGAACCCAACTATAGCGAAATCCTGGTATTAGGCAAGGTACATGGCTCCTGAGAGGAAACAGCTGTCCCTGTATGTGTTAAACATCACATCGTTGTTCATATTCTCCCTTGGTGTTTGCTAAAGGAATGAATCTAATTTCTGTCAGGTTGGTTAGGGAATAAGGCACACTGATTTTTATTTCCAATCTCTCTTTTTTAAATTTGGCACAAGAGATCTTTGATAGCAGAGTTATCTAATTTGTTACCAGTCCCATTAAGTATTTGGTCCATTACCTGGCCACTGTTGCTAGAGCTGTTTACTCTGTTCACCCCTGGCACCATCCAAGCTCACATAACGAAATTTCAAACAGCTGTAGAATTGTCAAAACAGCTTCAATTTCGAACATTCTTTTCAAATTTGTTAGGTGAGAATGAAAACTAATGAAAAATAAAATTAGCTACAAGCGTTAACTTTGAATGTAGGGATCAATTCTGATTGAGATGACTTGCTGAGGAGACAGCAGTTCAAGATGCCATCTTCTATGGCGCCAGCATGCACCCTCATTGTCCCTGGAATTAAAACATAATAAATTCTATCAAATACAGGTAAAAAAAAATGAAAAATCATGTGCTGTTATTGGTTTAGTCAGCTCACATGAATGTGTGGTATTCTTGCACAACAGTAATCAGAAATAATTAATATTTTAAATCTTATTACTCAGTTTTGTAATTGTGGGATAAACAGAACTTCTTAGGTGCATAAGGCACTCAGCTTTGCCTTGTGCCTGGTCACTTCATGAGGCATGCTGTTATCCCACACTTAAAGACATAATGAGTGCCATGCCTTAGCAGATTCTATAAGTTGATGGGTCCCAGGTATTAGCAGAGCAGAAACTGGGTGCCCTTTTATTTTGGGCAGAATGAAATGAGAATCCTACAGAAACTGAACAATACTAACGTAACTGTTCAATAAAAGCACCAGAACTCACCACAGAGCATCTAAAAACCTAGAGCTTCTGGAGGTCTAGCAGCCTCCAGACCCCAAGCCTTTATATAAACATCTTTCAAAGTACATTGCAATAATGCTCATGGAGTGGGTGCTTGGTTGATGGCATTGTTGGTCAGCCAGTTGGCCCCCTCTCCCCCCAGTTCCAGCTGCAGACTCTAAGGCCAGTCAGATTCTCCCACATCCCTGACTCCAGGTGAGAAAATAATGTTTTTCCCCTGGAGTCAGTGGTAGGAAAGACATAACAAAAGTGTGTTTTATCTTCAATAAAAGCCCTAAAACTCTTCATAGAGCATGAGAACCTCCAGAGATTCTGGGGGCCTATTGACCCCCAGACCTCTAGCCTTCATGTGCCGAATGTCCAGGTTATAGCCTTACCATTTTCAAAATGCTTCCTATGTATGGGCCTTAATAAGGGACAATAAATAAGGAAAAATAAGACTATTTCAAAACAAATACATGAAAAAAATACACTGAAAGTATTAAACAGACTTCATACATGCCCAAATTTCCAACTGTATGAAAAATTGTAAGAAACAAGTTGTTTTGTTCCCTTTAGGTCATTCCATTCCATTTGTTTTTATTACTGTATTATACCCTGGCCAGCTGATTGTCTTACAAGGATATACCCTTGATCATGATTACTCCCTGTATCAGGCCACACCCCTTATTCAGATGGTAGTTTTTATTTGGGGGCAGCATTTCTCCCCATCTCTTCCTCCGCCCTGTGGTATAGGCAGTAACAATCTTGTCCTGCATGAAACCACAGCACATTGCAGGGGGAGTAAGCTCCCTGGCCTTCCCATGAGTGTTGCTGTGGCCCAAAACCTACCCCCAGCCCTCCCTGGGTGGAGCACAATGCTGGGTGGCCACTTCCCAATGAGGATCCCTGAGTCTGCTCCCAAAGCCAGGTTGCCTGCAGTGCAGCATGATTTGTTGCTGATGAGTCACTGGGGCAGCAAATCATTCCATTCTTTATTGCTAGGGGCACTCACAGGAAAACAGGAGCTCTGCCCCTTATAGATGAGGTTGAACTGAAGCTTATTCTTGAGATTATGTCATAATGCCCTGCTTGTGACATCGTAGTCATTTCCTCAGCAACAGGCTGCGATGTCACATGCAGAGGACTGTGACTTCTGCTCCAGAGTCAGACTAAGCTATACATGAGCTGCAAGGAGCAAATGAAGCCAACCTCCTTGAAGATTTCCTAAAAATATATAGGAATAAATGACTGGAAATGCAGATTTTTTTGAGGAAAGTTCTGTAACTGAGTTCTGCAGATCCTATCGGTGGTTTTCATTGGAAGTGCCTATTTAAATATAATTGGGGGTTAAGGTATTAGGCAATTCCAAATCCATTTCCAGATATAGCCACCCTTACTTCCTACTATAAAAGGAGCAAAAAACATCACAATATTGAAAAGTCATGCTGATTTTCAAGGCAACAGAACTGTTAAACATGATGGTTTGGTACACATGGAAGGTACTATAACTCAATGCGTAGAACTGTTTAAAAGCCCGTCCTGCTGTCATGGATAGATAGTGTACTCTGTGGCACAATGAAATCACTGTGATGTGTAGAACTCTGCTAGTGTCTGAAAGTTGTCAAAACTGTTTTAAGTCTGCAATTATAGAATGTGCATAATAACACAAACTGTTTCAAGTACAATCTATCTGAAAATGTGCAAAACCACAGAGTGCAAAGGTGGAAAATGTACTACAGTTCCATTGTGCATGGATTGTGTTCAATAAGGAAAGAAATGAATGACAGTAAGCAAACGAGGCAGACGTTAGGCGTTGTTTATAATATGTCATTTTGTATTGGATGTGCCAAGTTTGACTCATCAGTGTTGTACTCTTGTTGGAATTGGTTATCTCCTCAATTTAGATTTTGGTATGCTTTGGGTAATTTGGTCCATCAGGCTGTTCATTCTGACGGGTTTTCTCCCCTTTCTGATTTGCTTAGGATTTGGGAGATGAGATCTTCGTTAAGGTCAGCCGAGGGCATTATGTTGGAGGGTTATTCTGTGAAGAATAATTATGGCTCTCACTCATTTTCATGTCAAGCCCCAAAAATTTGGAATGGATTACCCGCTTTATTGTGTGTACTGAAATCACATTGTATTTTTAAAATTAGATTTAAAAAGTATTAGTTATCTTTGATGAATTGTATCTGTGTTTGAATTTTATTAGTCCGTTATTTGTTATATTGTGCTGTATGTTTATTTGTTTTTTGTGCATTTGTTATGTATTATATGTTCTTATTTGTCTGGGTTGGACCTGAAAAAGGGCTTCAGCCCAGTTGCCTTAACCCGGTTAACAAATAAAAATTTAATTAAATTAAACAAATATTGAGTGGATGCTTCTTTTCTCATATCCCAGCACAACCGTTGCCTATTACAAGTATTAGTCTTCCTTCTGCTTTATTCTCACATGTGCATGTTATGATAGAATGTCCTCCCTTCATTCTTGAGAGCCTCCCTTCCCTATACACTAAGAACTTCGACAGACTATGCAGAGCCTGGAACAACTCTTCTAACAGCAGGGTTAATGTTATAAGCCAGTGGCTGATTGACATGCTTCTGTCAGCATTGAGTTGGTTAATGGATGAGTGAAAGAGGGTGGTGGTAAACTGAATTCATTCCAGGGAAGGGAGGGTGACCTGCAGGGTGCCTCAGGGCTCAGTGCTGGGACCAATCCTCTTTAATGCCTTCATAAGTGACATTGCAGATAAGGTGTAAGTGAAGGTATGCCTTCTGCGGATTACACCAAAATCTGCAATAGGGAAGGTACTCAAGAGGGTATGGAAAGAATGTGCAGAGATCTGAGAAAACTCGAGGAGTGGCCAATGCCATAGCAACTGGATTTCAATGCGAAAAAGTGCAAAATCATGCACCTAGGGTACAGAAACTCAGGGGCAGAGTACAAATTGTATGAGAGGTATTGATGGTCACCAAATAGGTAAGGGACCTGGGAGTAATCATATCTGATGACCTCAAGGTGGTGAGATAGTGTGACAAGGTAGTAGGTAGGGCCAGTGGGATGCTGGGGTGCATAACAAAGGGTATCACCAGCAGAAGGAGGGAGGTGGTATTGCCACTGTATAGATCATTAGTGAGACCCCACCAGGAGTGCTGTGTCCAATTCTGTAGACAACATCTCAGGAGAGACATAGACGGGATAGAGGCTGTCCAGAGGAGGGCAGCTAAAATGGTGCAGGACTGCATCAGAAGCCCTATGAGGAGAGACTGAAAGACCTCACTATGTACACCCTGTAAGGGGAGAGGACATGCTAGAGACCTATAAATACCTCACAGAATTGAATAAGATACAGAAGGGGAGAACATTTCAGAGAAAAAATGTGTACAAGAACAGGGGAACATGCAATGCAGCTGAAGGGGGTAAAATTTAGAAGAGATGCAAGGAAGTACTACTTCACTGAATGAGTCAGTGGTGGATGCCAGGAACAGCCTTCCAGCAGAGATGTTAGGGGTGATAATGATGGTGGGCTTCAAGCATGCATGGGATAGGCACAGGGGAATCTCATCTGGAAAGCAGAGGAGGGGTGCTTGAGATCAAGTAGATTCTGTGGTGACAGTATAGGCAGGGACAAATGGGCAGAGTGGATGGACCAAGAGGTCGTTATCTACCATCAAATTCTATGTTTCTACATTTCAGTCTCTCTTCCATTATCAGGAGAGAGAAGAGAGCAGAAACTGAGATATTGTAACATTCTGTGATATGGGAGAGGGTCAAGGTCAGTTTACAGACTGAAATGTTCATGTCCTATAAATGAGGGCCTTTGGACAAATATTGCCCATTTTCAAAGATGCCCGTGGTCAAGAACACAGACAAACATTAAATACAAACAATACAGTATAAAACTACATAATTTACAGCATTCCAGAAAAAAGCACATATTTCTTGAGATGACATGCTGTACATAAGGATAGTGTTTTTCAATATCACTTAAAAGGTTTTGCAAGGAATTCCAATAAGAGGCAATTTGATAATAAAAGGATATTTGTCCTACACATTTTTCACATTTAGGCAACCAGAAAAGTGAATAAACATGGGAATCTGGTAGGGATACGTTTATGAATACCTTCTGTGACAAGAGGGACCAATTTTGAGGAAGCATAATTATTTTTCAATTTCCAAGCCCAGTATCCAAGCTAATAACGTGTACATTGGGACAAATTTAACCAACACAAGATTTTATATAATTCATGTGTATGTTTGCTCATTGGCAAATTAAAAGCAAATCTACAGGCTCTGTTAAGTAATAATTTAATAAGACGTAATAATGTCTGAGTGGCAGAAGAATAAATTTATTTATTTACTTAAAGTTGAAAACTAGGAAAGGCACACTGAGCCGAGGCTCGTTTTCAGGTGCGACCCGGGGATTGGGTTATAGGAGGATTTACAACATTTAGTATGCAATACACTCAATTGAAGTAGAAAAAGAACAGGCAATTGGAAAAACAGTACAATAAATACCATACAATGTACGCACATTCGTTGACATAGAAATGGATTAAACTAAGGAGGATTACATGTGAAAGACAATTGTTGTCAGACAAAACCAACAAGTTGCATCAACTGTACAGTGTCTATTTTACAACATATACAGATTAACTTTTTACCAGGCCATAATCAATAATGGGAAATATGCATGACAATACTAAGATTTTTTAGCTTCTTGTGTAAGATTGGAATGATTACAAAAAAGTAGCCTGAATTTTTGATTTACGGCCTGTTCCAAGAACGTAACACTACAAGTTCAAAAATGAAGACTTGGAAAGGTATTGTTTGTCTTCCCGGAACTGAAAACCATATCTTTGGTTTTCTTCATTACCAAATGTTTTGTGGGCAACTAGTGGCAGATGCTTAAAAAGCACAAAAATGTGGAAACGTGTCTTTAATAGCAATCGTGGTAGCACCGATTTTGCTCCATCTCTCCTGTCCCTGTTCTGTTCCACACATTGCTCTGTGTCCAAAAGCCTCTGGCACCAGAGTCATCGAACAGGGTGGTCAGTGATAAAGCTAGTGTAAATCTTCTGGATTTAACACTACAGATGATAAATTTGGGTGGTACTGTTCTTAAGGGTAGCATGATGCCATAAGGAAGGAAATCAAATTTCACTTTTTCATATGCAGTCACCCTTATTTAGTTACTTACCCCAACCCCTAGCAACTAATCTAAATTACTGGGGTCACTAAGAACATAAAAATGTGGCATTCCCTGTTGCACTTCAGAAATAACACCTTTTTATATTGTCTTGTGCGTGCAGCGCAAGCAACATTTTGTGGCAGCTTGCTGGAGTAGCAGGTTGTGGCAGTACGGCAGTGTTGTGGCCAATGTCACCACTGCTTTTTTGGGATTGTCTCTGTGGCACCAATGAATGAGCACACTGTCTATGATAGCAGTTGAGAAGTGTGCCACCAGCTTGAAAGAAATTTGCCGCCACAGTGAGGGAGTGCCCCATCATTGCAGGGCGTGCCTTGCCTACTGAAACATTTCAATAAACATGGCAGCAGCTGTCACCGTCTGCTTCTCACAATCTGTAGAAAGCTGACTACAGAAGTGTCCAATCCCCCTGTCAGCATGTTTATAACCCCCCCTCAAGACTGTGTGGCACACTGGGAGCCCACCCCAATGTGCTTCGTGTGTTCTAAAGCCGACCGCATCGGAATGTTCCTGCCCCACCCCCACCCCACCCCATTGTATGCCACACTGGGAGCCCACCCAGTGTGGCCAACTCGCCCCTCAAAGTCATGGAGCACAGTGAGGCCACCCAGTGTGCCCAACAGTTGTTTTATTTCACCTGTAAATAAAGAAACTTTCCTGCAATGTTCATTCCCGAAAAAAAGAAAATGGTCTGTCATTGAGTCTGGAGCGCCCCCCTTCCCCAACCCACATTCACCATCTGCACACCCCACCTCCCTACACACCCTCTCACCCCATACTTACCTCCAGAGGTCCAGCGCCATGATCTTTGCTGGAGGCGGGAACACGTCTGCAGTCTTCAAAGGTGACCATGAACTGAAGAAATGCTGGTAAGCTGTATAATGGCATCAATGGGGGGGGGGTTCAATTTAGGTGGCTATCTTGGCCATTTTTTGGATTTTTGGCTCCAAATTTTCAACATGGGGTTCTTGGGACCCCACCTCATGAAACCAGTCACTGTCATTTCGTTATTCAGCCCCAAAAGGCAATTTCGTGGTCACTGTGCAGAATCACGTTTTGGGACTGATTAATGAAATGACAGTGCCACTGTTCATGAGGTGTGCTCCCAAAAAGCCTATGTTGCAAATTTGGTGAAAAAATTACAAAAAATGACTGTTATGTGCATGCGTTGCGCAGTTTCTATGCATGCTCTTAACTTCAAGAATTATTATTTTCACTCCAGATTTTCAACACTGCCATTTTTTCACACCTCCTTATGAACAGTACAGCTGTCATTTTTCACATCCTGCCTAAAATGTGTTTTCACACATCTGGCGCACAATGGTGTGGTCGTTGTGGGAAATCAACCTTTGGGACAGATTAAGAAAATCACAGTGACACTGTTCATGAATGGAGGTCCCAACATGCCTATGTTGAAAGTTTGGTGAAACAATTCTGAAAAATGACTGTTATGAGCATGCATTGCGCAGTTTCCAGGCACGCTCGTAACTCCGAGAATTTTTAATATTTTCACTCCAGATTTTCAGCATTGCCATGTCTTCACACCTCCTTATGAATGGTACAGCTGTCATTTTTCACATCCTGCCCCAAATGTGTTTTTGCACATCTGGCACAGAATGATGTGGTCGCTGTGGGAAATCAATGTTCAGGACAGATTAACAAAATCACAGTGCCACTTTTCATGAGCGGAGGTCCCAAATGCTTTCATGAGGTGGGGTCACAAAAAGTCCATGTTGAAAATTTGGAGTGCAAATACCAACAAATGCGCACAGGTCTTTAGGGTTTCTAACTATAACGTCCCACCCTGTAGAGACTGACAGGCGTCAGGGGTGTGACTTTAGATTGTCGGCTGTAATGCTCACGCCATTTCACCCCCACCCCCACCCTGCAGCCAGTGACAGGCATCAAGGTGTGCCTTGAACTCTTTGGGCCCAAAGTTCAACTCATTCTCCTATACTGCACCCATCTCAACGTATTTCCTTATGGAATGGGGTGAGCGTAAGACCCGATGACCCCACAACACAACGCAACACTTGTTGGAGTCTGCAGGGTAGGGTGAGGTGAAATTACATGAGCATTATGGCCGACGACCCAAAGGCACACCTCAATGCCTGTCAGTCTCTGCAGGGTGAGGTTGGGTTGGCATCAGTTCCATATTTCACTGCTGTTCCTATTAATGCATCTCGTTAACTCCTGCACTGCCAATGCCAATGCCAACAAGACAACATTCGGCATTGACAAATGCTTGTTTATACCAGTGTTTGTAACACTCACATGTTTTTAGTTTTTATGTTTCAAAATGATTTTTGTAAACATGATGTAATACAAGGACTTTATGTAGATCTCAATTACTGATAACATCCCTTCTTTCCCTGCCTCATTTAAAAACAGCTGTGGGACGTTACACACACACACACACACACACACACACACACACACACACACACACACACACATACAGTGCTGGTGAGTATTTCTCTGGGTTTTCTGCCCTGTTACAATAAACACTTGTCAGGCTCCTCAGTTGTCGACAGACTGATTACCTAAATGGTGGTCCCAATGCTCTTCCAGGAGCTCAGTTTGCAATTAAAACAAGAAAGAAAAAAAAAAGAGATAAAAAAGAAAACAAAGAAACTGCTGGCCAGTATTCCTTTCTCTCACATGCGCGCACACACACACACACACACACACACACACACACACACACACTCCAGGATGGAAAGCGTTGCTGTTATATTTATGTTAAAAAAAAGAAGTGTTTTTAAATAAAAAAGAAGACATCTTCCAGTGAGTTGGAAAGGATTGGAAAAAGACCACTTTGAGGGGCTTTCTTAATCATGTCTACCATCTAGCTAACCACTTTATTGGGGGGGGGGGGTTGCTAAAAACACCCTTTTCAAGTTCTCCAGTGTGGGATGAAAAATCTGCAATAGGCGTACCAGTTGCATGGAAATGATGTAAGAGCACCATGCCTCAACTGCTTGAGAGTTCATCACACAAAGCCATTGAAGAATATCCCAGGGGGTCTTTCTTTTTTTTTTTTTAATCAGGCCTAGTGTCTCTTCAGTGCTGCTGGGAATTCCTTCCAGGACATTTCAGCTCATTTCCTCAGGTCCTCATCAGCTGTTTGGCTTTGTGTAAAAACCTGCATCTGGTGAGCCAAACCACCAGGGAGGACTAAAGAAAAGAAGTCAAAGTTTCTTGGTTAATCAAAAAAAAAACCTTACTCCCAACAACTTCTAATTCTGTTAAGGAAATTTCCATTGACCACGTAACTCCATATCGCCTTTTTAAGTAAGATAATGGCATTTCCTTCAGGGATCGATACGGCTTGCAGGGTCTTGTTTGTTCTCTTAGGCTAATGTTATTTCAGCTTAGCTCTCACTCCAGCACATAATGGTTATATTTGTTAGTAGCAAACACATGGGAGCTCCTCTAGAAACCTTTAGCCCACTATAAGTCTCACTATCAGGCCAGTGAACAGCAGGGATGCTGGCAACCCCCTGTAGCCTGACAATCCATATTTAATCCTAGACGTGGATTTGAACCACCATTACAGGAAGACAGGAAGACTTCCTCCATGCTTGTTTTCCGTAAAAAAAGATGGCTAGTTTCTATTCTCATGCAAAGACTTACAGTATTAAAAACAGCTAATCCTCCATTTTAATTGGTTTCCACAAAACTCATTACTGACATATTTTTATAAAATGTGGAGGAAAGGTCCTTCAGATAAAATGTGTCATTCCTGTCAATCACCATTTCAGAGTACAGATAAATGCCTATGACGTATCCCAAAAATAAAATAATATGTTTATTTCCATTTTGTATATTTCTTGATTTATTTATTGAAATTATTTTACCATGTAGACATACAGAGAGATACAGCAAAAATCTTATTTACAGATGCGATGGGGTAGAGAAGATAAGGTGACAACATAACAGTCAAATACAACACAAATCAATAATATATACAACAGGAGTGGGGGTTAAATGGACATTTTGCTTCATGACATCAGTAACAGCAACATATCAAAAATATGTTGATGTTACTATTGTCATAATGGATATTTTTTAAGTTACTGTCATCATTATGAAATATTGAACCAATCAGAGAGCAGCTTTCACCATGCTGATGACATCACAATGCCTAGTGCAGCACTGAAGCCAGCTATTAAAAGAACAGCAAAATATTTAAACATACCACACATTTAAAAGCTATAACTTGTAAACTACTGTTGTATATATTGAATATACAACAGCCTGGCTCAAAATAAGCAACATATCATCACTTGTAAGTGGGTTATACTTTATAATTCACCCACTGCTCCGCTACTTATGAGTTATGGTCCTGTCCCCTCACACTTGAAGATAAATTGTGTATTTTGAGACAGCCCATTGTATATGCCCTATATACCCTTATATATCCTTTCAGTACAGACTGATCCTATGGCTCATTGACCCTCCTAAGTGGCCCTCTAATGCCCAAGTCCTCCATCACCTCACCTCACTCAAAGTCGACCTTTACCTGGTGTCATTTGGGGAATGCCATAGGTTTTCTCAGAACCTCAGTATTCCTAGGGACACACATAAGACCTATCCCCTCAGGTTAAAACCATGGAGACTGAGGCACTGTCTCAGAGACTCAAGAGGCTTAATGCTACCACTACTCCTGTTATCTAGTAACATCCACCCTAACCATGGCCCAGCGGCCCATGCCAGCTGTGAAAGCCAAAGAAAGTCTCACTAAACATATGTAGCCTCCTACCTAAACTTACCCAACTTGAAGCCAGGGCCACAGCAGTAAGACCTGACATCATATCCATTACTAAAACCTGGCTCAATCCCAAAATACTGAACTCAGCCATCTCCATACCAGAGTTCAATATAGATAGGACAGAGCAGGGAAGCAAGGTGCAGGGCTGTCTTATCTATCTTAGGGCTGACTACAAAGCTCCAAATTAGAAATCAAAGATCGAGATAGGAACTGGGAATGCCTGGCAATCAAACAACTGCTGGGGCAAGGGCACAAGTCCCTCCTTCTCCTGTCATTCTGCATCCCCCCTGGTAAACATCAAACTGGCCATGAGTGCATTATGAAATACTTCAGGCAAATCAACCAAAACTGGGAGTGCATAGTTACCGGTGATTTCAATATCATCTGAGTTGTTATGTCCAGCTGTAGCCACAGGGACAGGACTGCCAAACTGTTCCTAGCACAAGTGGTCACAGAAAGCACCAGAATCAACTATAAAACTGGGACCATGACACTAATTAATTAGGTTCTGGTAACTCACCCTGCCAGGGTTAAATCAGCTAAAGTTCTGTCTGACACCCTAAGTGATCACTCAGCAGTGCAATGTGTATGGGCAATCAAACAGCCCAAGCCTCCCCCAACTCATCACAAATCAGGTTCTAAACAAAAGTAAGCTGCCTGATTTCAAATCCCATCTAGCCGTAATTGACTGGAGCTACTTAGACGCGACTGTTGATATCAAGTCTGGTCTTCAGTTCTTTATCATTGAATTCACTGAAGTCTGTGACAAACTTGTGCCACTCAAAAATGTAAGGCAAGGGAACACCATCTGCTTGGATTACTCCTGAGCTTCTTGCTGCCATGAAAGACAAGTATAGACTGTGGTCAGTGGCCAGGGAAACTGGGCCACAGGCTCACATCCAAAAATGGAAAGAAGCCAGAAACAAATGTACCAGAGAAATAAGACTGACTGAATGAGAGTACTGCAAGACCCATAAACACTTAATTGGGGAAATGGAAAAGATTTTTGGAAAATGTTTCGGAGCTTCTGGGCAAGGGTAAAAAAAAAATGCCCCCAAGAATGCTTATGTTTGATTGGAAAGAGGTTTTTGATCAATGCATAATTGTCAGTAGATTCAATAAAGCCTTCACGGACCTCAGTTCCATCATCTCAGATGTTCCGGACCAGCCTGTCTCCGGGGGTTCTGATCATGAAGTTGGTCTTTTGGAGGGCTCTGACCTAAGGCACCCTAAAATTTACTTCAAGACTGTATCAGTTAAAGACACCCTCAGGTATATTAGAAAAGTGCTTGGCAAAACCGGGGAAGGGCACTCTCGACATGCAGTTACTTGCCCTGGCTCTGGATGAACTCTCCCTCCCATTCCCCAGAATCTTTAACTTCTCACTGAGGTACGCCCAGTTCCCAGAGAAGTCGAAATGTGTGCTGGTCACACCCATATTCAAAAATGGTGATTGTTCCAAAGGAGCATGGCCAAGAATACCCTCCAATTACCTTTCCACAGAACTTAGCTGGGTAAGGTTTCCTTTGACATTAGGGCTGCAGACTGGCTAAATGAACTGCTAGAATCCATGTTAACCCTCCCCAGGTTTGCTCAGTTTAAAAAATCCCTACAGGCTGCCCTAACAGTTAAGTGCAAGTGCAATTTGTCATTGAACTAGTAACTCATAAGCACCACTGTTATGCTCTCCTGCCTCTCTGGCAGCCTGCTACTGAAACCTGTTCTTGTTCAGTCAGCTTTGCACTTAAACAACTTGATGTTTCTTGTTTTGTTCAACAAGGTTTCCCTCTGTAATGTGCTCATTCACCCTGTCTCTTACTTGATTGTAAAGTCTACTGTAATTCTATTGTGTCAGTCATTGTAAAACTTGTAATACTGATGTGGAACCCTTGAAAAAGAACACTTGTGCTCAAAGGTATCATCTGAGTCTTCTAATTTACAAATAAACAAACAAACATGCTGCACAGAATTTTGCATATTTACAGTAAGAGGTACAGCACCAGCAAGGGGATAGTCTACAATTGTACATACTGACAGATTCAAAGACATTTCATCATGATCAGTCAGGTGCAATCACAATGGGATGCAAAAGGAAGCTTGGCAGACTGTTAAGCAGAGAGGATACTGGCAGGCTGGCAGCTACCCAAGACAAGGTTCACAACTGTGGGAGTCTAGAGCAGAATGGTATTTCTGTTTGTACCTCAGAATGAGGAACCTGTTCCTTGTGTGAGAAAGAAGGTTGTGACTAGAGAGAGAAGAAGCAAGGATGCGCAGTATGCTTGCATAATAAATTACTTGCTGGAAATGTCTCTCAGTGAATATGAGTGTCATCTTGGGCAGGGTTGGGCAAGAGAACCGCAAAGCAGTGCTGACCAGTTCTGTCTGCCCTAACTGTGTGATATGATGCTTTTAGAGGCCCAGATATTCAAAAGGGTTGTGCATGGCACAACAGTGTTGCGCCATGCACAACCCACTGATGTGCCCTGGTGCGATATTCAAAAGGGAAAAGTGCGCCGCACAAATCCCGATGTGCTGGAGCGCATCAATAATGTATGCAGGCACAGGTGGAGGCGTCCCATGCATAACCTGCACAGCCCGATATTCAGCCTGGGATGTGCAGAGTCATGCATGCACAACCCCTACCTGCGCCTGCACAAAGTTATGCCAAAAAAAGGAACAAATGATGGCCACCCACGGGTGAACTGCCGCGTGCGGGGTGCAATATGGCGGCTGCCACCTTGGTGGCCTATTCCTGCCACACCTGGCAGTACCCCCCCATGCCCCATCGTGGGCATCGGTGTCACTAAACCCCCCCGTCCAATATCCCTGGTGGTCCAGTGGACCGCTATGTGCCCGATCGTGGGCATTTGTCTCAAAAAAGAATCCTAGTCTAATATTCCTGGTGGTCCAGTGGACCACTATGTGCCCGATCGTGGGCATCGGTATAATACTCCCCTATCCAATATCCCTGGTGGTCCAGTGGACCGCACTCTGCCCAATTGCGGGCATCTGTAAAACATAAAATAGTCCTATTACTCTGGTGGTCTAGTACCCCCCTCCCACCCGCCCACTGAGCCCCACCGCCCGCTCCCCGGTCAGCCAGCGGGCGGCAGCACCCACCGCCTGCCGCCCGCTGCCCGCCGACGGCAACGGTAGGGCTGCATGCCCATTGGTTCACAGCTTGAGCCAATGGGCGTGCAGCTCATACCGATACTACACATTCCAGATATGTGAATGATTCATTCACATATCTGGAATATATGCGCAGTATGGGCTACAAGCCCATTGGCTCACGCTGAACCACGGGCGCAGCAGCCCTACCGCCGAGCTGTCAGTGGATGGGCGCAGGGGTGGCAGGTGGGTGGAATGCTGCCGCCCGCCCGGCTGACCGGGGAGCGGGCGGTGGGGTCAGTGGGCGGTGGGGAGGGAGTACACTAGACCACCAGGGTAATAGGACTATTTTATGTTTACAGATGCCCGCGATCAGGCGAGTGCGGTCCACTGGACCACCAGGGATATTGGGGGGGTGATTTAAACAGACGCCCGCGATTGGTCCACTGGACCACCAGGGATACTGGCGGGGGTGTGTGTGATTTAAACAGATGCCCACGATCGGGCAGCGATTGGTCCACTGGACCACCAGGGATATTAGATGAGGATTCTTTCTTGAGACAAATGTCTGTGATCGGGCACATAGCGGTCCACTGGACCACCAGAGATATTAGAGGGGGATTTTCTTTTAGACGAATGCCTGCGATCGGGCTGCAGGGGGTGTCAGTCCCCGACGGCGGCTGCCTGGCAGGGCGCCAGGCGCAATTCGTCGGGGATCGGCGCACCTGCATGCTAATGGGATGCAAATGGCCCCATGTGTGCCTTGCATAAATTATGGCCCCATTTGCATGTCCCTTTTTGAACATCACAGGTGCTGTGCATGGTGCAATGGCACTTGCGCTAGCGCATCTCCGTGCTCCACTCTGGCCACTTGTGCTGGGCGCGGTGCCCTCGCCATGCACAGTAGTAATGAGGTGCAATATTCAAAGCTGCTGCACCATAAGCGCAGCTCCATTGAATATCGCCCAGGCCACACCCCTGCGCAACAAAGTTGAGCTGCGCCCAGGCTTGCGGCACAGCCTGGCGCAGTTTGAATATCCAGGCCAGAGTGTTCAACAATACTGTACATGTAAAGTTCTGCTGCTCTGCAAGTGTGCTGCTGAAGTGGAATATTTCACTTCAGCCCACTTTATGAGATGCCAACTGTATATAAGATGAGAAAACAGAGACAAAATCATGGAAAATTTCACAGGTAGAAAAAGTCCCATCTCCAATCAGTCTGCTCTGTTCCTGTTTATTGCCACACCAGCCTAAAGCTGAGATCCCGTGGTTCTCCAAGTTGGTTGGTCGAAATTATTTAAGTGATTTACAATATGCCTTACTGTATGCCATCTACAGTATTTCTGTTTTGGCTATATCATTAACGATGGGCTGTCCATCAAGTTGAGTGACATGCCAACAGACCATTATACTCAAAATCTGGAAGCAAAAGGCTACCACTTAACACCCTGTTGTGAACTCAAAAGGGGTAATGCTGGCACCATATTGATTTCCCCTGCTCCAAGGAATTATGAAAAGGATACAGACCTCTTCTCCCTTCTGCTGTTGAGAATTTTAACTAACCTACAGTCCTTCCTCCAATCAAGAATGGTGCACTATGGCCCTGCGCCCTCATTCAAGGCAATTAATGTCATATACTGAGTCAGGTCATTGCAGATCCTGTATATACATATAGCCGGAACTTGTTTGTCATATTGTAAATGAATGTATTTCCTTGAAGACGCCTTTTCCATACTAAAAGAAAGATGCACATTTGTATGTTTTATTACAGTGCTGTTTATTACAATTACCAAGTAGGGCAAAAATGGTTATTGGTGTCCCTTTTAGCCGGCATGTGTGAGAAGGCTAAGGAAAGCTATCTAGGCTGAAAAATCGAAACAGAATTTGTCAGCAGAAAAGAAACCCTTAGCCCACCAAGTCAGCCCAAATGATCCCTGCCCAGTCTGTCTGTCGCAGACATGTACTGGTCTGTGGTGATCCTCAATCTCTTTTCCCTCCTTGCCTATTTATTAATATTCCCTTATGTCTATCCCACACATACACGAAACCCCCTACTGATTTCACCTCCACCACTTCAACTGGTAGTCTGATCCAGACATCTACCGCTCTTTCAGTGAAGTAGTACTTTCTCACAACCCTCTTAAACTACCCCCCACCCCAGCTTCATAGCATGTCCTCTGGTCCTGGTGCTCTTTCTTATTTGGAAGAGTCTCCCCCTCCTGCTCCCAGTTCACCCTGTGAGGTAATTGTAGGTCTATATCGTGTCCCTTCTTGCACTTCTCTCTGTCAGGTTGTACATGTTGAGATCTCTCAGTCCCTCCTCATAGGGATTTTGGTGCAACCCTTGCACCATTTAGTTGCCCCCCTCTGTACTGCCTCCACCCTATCTGTATCCTTTCTGAATATGATACGAGGTCCCTTTCATGCGTAGTGACTGTCAGTACTTCTCCCCGTCCAGTACTCAGCTCCTGGGTTCCTATGTTGCAGGTTCATGATTTTGTACTTTTTTGGCATTGAACCCCAACTACCATGCAACTGACAACTCTGAGTTTCCCAAGATCCCAGTGTATTCTCTCCAACCCCTCCTGAGTGTTCACCTTATTACAGGTATTGGTGTCATCTGAAAAAAAGGCATAGCTTCCTTTCAAGTTCTATTGCAATGTCACTTATGAAGACACTGAAGAGGACTGGTCCTAGTACTGAGCCCTGCTGGTCACTCTCCCATCATTAGCATGAGACAGTTTGTGGTGTGGTGTAGTGTGGTGTGGTCTAGTGTGTGTGTATGTGTGTGCGTGTGTGCGTGCACTTGTAGTGCTTCGGCAGTATCATGTGCTGCTGCTTGACTGCTGCAAATGTGACGAGCAGCCCCACAAAGGAAATGTCAGCCAAGTTCTACTGGAGGAGGAGGAGAACTCAGCCCACTGCCAAGATGATATTCTTGGATACCAGGAATATTTTTCTTGCTAAAAAAAAATAGTAACTGTCTCTCGAGTTCAGCAGTGCAGCATTTCAAATCCTAGGCTGTTAAAAGAAAAATAAAGTCATTAATTTTCAGGGAAGCTGATTTCATGGATTGTTTTGATGTTTAAATTTACTCAATATTCTCTTACCTGCCCCCCCAACCACAATCCTTGAATCAGGTCAGAGCAAGGCATTTTCATTCTTCCCCTTGTGTGCTGATGTAAAGCCAATGGTTCTGATTAGATGCATAATTGCTAACTAAATTACAAGCTTCATTAATCTACAAACAAATGAGTCCAACATGTACCTACATTAGACAGCATATTGCCTTTAATCAGTGCCCCCCCATTGTTGGTCCTTCATTTGTAGAAATACTACAGCTCTATTACAGGGCATTAATCATATATTATAAATTATATAATTAAGGAATAACAGTGACTTTCCACTGAAATGCCCCACATTCCTGCCACTTAAGGAAGCACACGTGAACCATCAGAGCTGATATTGTAGGATGCACAGAGTTATAAAGTTCCAGAAACTGATGACTGAGTTTCATACATATAGCTCTCTATGTATAATAGTTGGGGGGGGGGGGGTGGCGGATAATATAAGGCTGTATGCAGATGTGAATGCACATTGTGCTTGTGTCTGGGTTCACATGACTGTGTTGCGGACAGCTCTGCTATTTTCAAAGGATGCATGCGTTTACAACACAAAGTCACAGTTTGTTGTAAAAAAAAATATATATATCATACCTCTCAACTGTCCCTGATTTTCAGGGACGTCCTTGATTTTGCCTCAAAATTTTACTCTGTCCCTCCTAAAAATTGTGTTTCCATGACCAAACAGGTGGGGGTTGTAAGCACAAAAAGATGTCAAACATTAAAGTTACAGACTTGTTCTTCATTAGAAAATACATTTTACACTAAGCCCCTTATTCTACCAGCTTCCTGGGTGTATATCACCAATTTTTAAAATGTGTCCCTGATTTTGGTCCTTTGTCCCTGATTTTTTTAAGCACTGTCCCCGATTTATGAGACAGGAGGTTGAGAGGTATGATATATATATATAAATATATATATATATACACAATTGCATCTAGTTTTTTGGGCATGGGGTCATGTTGCCTAAAACAAAACCGCGTGACAATGAATGCTGCAAGCAAAAGGGCATGCGCTGCAATAATACTGAGTAAAACACTGACAGGACACAAACAGCATATGCCCTTTAAAACAATGGGCTTCCTTGTTTTTTGGGGCCTTCACCCCATAGCCCCTAATTTATATAAAAACTCTGGGGGTGGACTAAGGGATGGGGAACTTTATTTTCCCCCAAAAATAAAACTGCAAAAGTAGAACCATGGGCAGACCTGAGGGAACCGAACCATGGTCCCAGTTCAACCAATTCCACCCTGTGCTGGTGCGTTCGCCAGTCCACCACGGGAAGGCCCAAACAGGCACCCAGCACAAAGCAACTTGGGCCTTCCATGTCAATAGCGTACAGTGACGGGGTAGTGGTAATTCTCTACTGCTGTTATGCCCATCACTGTAAATTCAATTGCACTCTATACAGCGCGCTTAATGCTGCATTTCCTTACATGTCCAGTATTGACCCAGTACTATTTTGATGCATTTGCATCTTTTTTGGATGCAAATTTCTGATGCTGGTAAATGACCTAACATAGTGTCTAACTGGACGCATTCCTGTTTTGAAAATAACAGCTAATGCATCCTGGATGGATCCTTTTAAAAAACCTGCCCATAATATATAGCTTGATTTTTTCAAATTTTTGTCATCATTACTGCAATGCAATCCCAGTGCACAAAAAGCAAACAAGAACGCTAGCACCTGCCAACAGTGAAGCAGCTACTATATTGCTGCAATAATCTATTTCAGGTTTTCCACAGTAATGAACAGAGTTCCACCAACCTTTTCTTCGTGCTTCGCTTTATTAAAGTGCACCAGTGCAAAGAAATATAAGGTCATAGCAGAAGTGAAAAAAGTTCTTAACAGTTCACAGCCTCTCTGTTTAGATGCTCCCCCACCACTAAGAACAATATGCTTCTTTGCACTGATGCACTTTAATAAAGTAAAGCACGAAGATAAGGTTGGTGGAACTCTGTTCATTACTGTGAAAAACCTGAAATAGATTAATGCAGCGATATACTGACATACTAATTGCCAGCAGATTAGGTCTTATGGTCTATCAAGTCTGCTTGAACCTCAGATCCCTAGTTGGGTGCCGAGGCTCTCCCCCCCTTGTGTTCCAGAAACCCCTATCATCCATCCCCTCCCCACTGGGCCAGGCCATCATCTGATACATCCGCTTTCTGTGTTTGTCCCACCATCTCTTGAAGCCCTCCACTGTGGATCTCTGAACCAGCTCACCAGGCAGCGCATTCCAAGGGTCCACTACCCTCTCAGTGAAAAACCTCCTCCTCTTCCCCCCCCAGCCTTAAACCTTCCAACTTCAAACCATGCCCTCTGGTGATACCTCCCTGCTTTAGTCTAAAGATCCCCTCCATGTTTACCCTATTTATTCCCTTGAGGTACTTGAAGACCTCAATCATGTCCCCCTCTCCTCTCCTCCAATGAAAACAGGCAGAGCTCCTCAAGTCTTTCCTCATACATCAAATCCCCTAGTCCTCATATCATCTTAGTTGCCCTCCTCTGTACCCTCTCCAGGAGCTGTATGTCCCTCTTCAAGTGTGGTCTCCAGTACTGTACACAGTACTCAAGGTGTGGTCTAACCAGTCTATTGTACAGCGGCAGAATCACTTCCCTGCTGCTAGAGGTGATCCCCCTTACAATGCGTCCCAACATCCTGTTTGCCTTGCTAGCCACTCTCCTGCACTGCTCAGAGTTATTCATACATGCATCCACCATGACCCCTAGGTCTTTTTCCCCTGTTGAGGCCTCCAGCACCTCCCCTCCCAGGGTGTACCTGTGTTTAGGATTTCTCTGCTCAAGATGTAACACCTTGCACTTGGTGATATTGAAATTTAATTTCCATGTGTGAGCCCAGCTTTCCAGGGTGTCCAGGTCCCCTTGCAGGGCCAACCTCCCCTCTTCCCCCTCAACTACTGCTCCCATCTTGGAGTCATCAGTGAAGAGACTCATTTCACACCCTATACCCTCTCTGTATGCATTAAACAGGATCAGACCCAGGACCAAGCCCTGCGGTACCCCACTACCGACCTCTCTAGGGTTCAAGAGCTCCTCACTGACCACTACTCTCTGGGTGCATCCAGCTAGCCAGTTTTCAATCCATCTGACTATCGAAGGGCCTACTCCCAACCCCGTCAGTTTCTCCACCAGACCATTGTGGGGGATAGAGTCAAATGCCTTGTTGAAGTCCAAGAATAATACATCCACAGGCTTTCCCATGTCCAGTTCTGATATTAACCATTCATAGAACTCCACAAGATTGGTTTGACATGATCTCCCTGGCACAAACCCATATTGCCGACTATCCAGACCTCCCACCTCCTCCAAGTACACCCCTAATCATTCCTTTAGTATACTCTCCATTAATTTTCCCACCACCGAGGTAGTTGCTTTACCATTGGCAGGTGCTGGCGTTCTTGTTTGCTTTTTGTTTACCTTTATTTGCCTGGCGCTGCCAGACTCTGCTGCACCTCAATCACCCTCTTGCTCTGAATCCCAGTACACAATTGACTGACATTTCCCCACTGCTGAGTGTCTTCCATGAGCACTACAGTAGGGATACAGGCAGGCCCAGTTGTTCAGCAGCAGTGCATTGTACTGCAAATGTAGGGAGGCCCAGATTCAAGGTGAAGTCAGAACTTTAGGACTCTTGCTCTTTCTGAGGCCGGTGGAGAGTGCACGTACTGCAGAGATGATGCCTTCACACTTGAGGGTGTGGTGTGGTGGTGGGAGTCTCGAGACTGTGTTGACAATCCTCCCATCAGTGACATGATGTTTTCTGTACAGGAGGCAGCTGTGTGTGTGTATGCTGCACAGCCGAAGTGCAGTGCCTGGTGATATGGCTAATACTGTGGGGTGGAGGGTAGAAGGTAAAAAGAAATAAAATGGCACAAAGAGATTAAAAAAGGAAACAGCTATGACTGGCACTTCACAGGGAAAATACTTGGGCTAGCTTAATATTAAGCAACTCCAAATCTGAACATTACTGATCAATGTGAAATCATGGCCATGTCCGCCTTTATTTTAATGGTAGCCTTCCATCAGGCTGAACTGCACTCAGGGTGTCTATCACAACCTGAAAATGCCTGACAGTGCAAAACAGTACTTACAAAACCACCTACATAGGTGATTCTGCACCATTAGCTATGTATAAAACAGCTGAAATACACTTTGGAAAAACAAAATCTCTACCCTTTATCATCTTGTAAGCTTGGCTCCAGGTTCAGACATAATAGTGTGATTTCATCTCCCTCCGATTTCAACATTTTCACTAGTACCACTTACTCACCAGCTTTCATCTTTTGGACTCCAGTTCCCTGGTTCAGAGTAGAGTTGTGAGGATGCTATACCTTCAGGTTTGCATAGTTCAGACAGTGTGAACTGTCCGCCATTCTAGAGTGGAGGGTGATCTTTCAAAATCCAGTATCCCAACTGAAAGGACTGGATGCATTTGGATAGTTATCTATTTAAGCCTTTAGATATCCAGATGGATTGGATAGCAAGCTATCCACTTCAGGTTTCATAAAGGTTCTTTTGATGATATGCTATAAACTGTAGCTTACTGAGGGGTCTACCCACAGGGTGGGTTGGACCTAAATGGCTTGATTGTCTGGGGACATGAGCCTCTTCCCTGGTACCACCAAAAGACTTCCCACCCTGGGAGAGGACATGCTATTATTTATATGTCGTGCACAGACTGATACATCGTAGCCTCCATACTGAGGTTTTTTTTAGCCATGTGTATAGCTTTACAATAGCAATATAAGTTATGATTCACACATACACCCCATAACTTGAAGAAGTGTGCAGTGAATACCCATGTAACACTGAGCCAGGAGGCATATCTTGCTCACCCTCCTGAGGACCGATTTTGTGGTCCTTTAAACAAAATGGAAATTTTTTTAACAAATCATTTTTTTTTTAAGTATTTGTGACAACTGGCAAGTAAGTGGTGGGGTAAGAGCACAAATTTCTAGTACTCCAAGGGTACATGCATGTAGATTAATAATTGACCGTGTACAACATTGTTATTGTAATACAATAAACAGCAAGGGCACATGCATGTAGATTAATAAATGATCGTGTACAGCAATGATATTGTAAAACAATAAACAGTAAGTGCACGTGCATGTAGATTAATAAATGACCGTGTACAACAATGTTACTGTAATACAATAAACAGCTAGCGCAAAGCTTGAGCAGTTAACTAATTTCATCACAACTTCAAGACTACAGCATCAATATGTGGTTCTCCTAATTGTTCTTTAATAATTAAAACATATATAGAATAAATGATAGAAAAGTGTTGGATGCATGAAACTAATTCCATCAAGGGGTCTAATGAAAGTGCGACTTACACACTCATTAGACCCTGAGAAGAAAGTATTTGTCAAGCATGAAACACTTTTATACAGTTTTTATATAATACAAATATACCACATGGTTCAGTGTCACTGTGTATGGAAATCCATAACTTCCAGATGTGGTTGTACCACACAGCAGTGATGTCAGAATGCTGTTTTACCGCAGATGCTATGCCACTACTGTGGCACAACAACGTAAACTCTCGTGTTCATTAAGATTGCTCATGCGTATGTACACTGCAGGTTTCTCTTACCAAAGATATCAGCAAGACTGAGATTATCGTAAGTGGAATTGTTTTTCAAATGATGAACTGCTAAACATGCTGCCAGTTCATGTACAGTAACTATTACTTAAATCAAATTGAATGTTTTTTGTCTAATCCTGTTTGCTGTTTTTTGTTTATCTGACTGCAGTTTAGAAGTGACAGAGCAAAAAACAAAGGTAAATGAATTAAACCAAACATATACTATACCAAATATTGGATGGGCAACCGTACACAAGAAGACCGGTGTTTCCATCTCAGGGTGAGATGATTTATCATAGAGACCGCTTAAGCTTCCCTTTCAAGGCCTATGATATCATCCCACCCATACATTATTTAATATCTAAAATAAATTATGATTTTGTATATTTTTACTTGTATCAATTTTTGTGACCACAGCACATTTATACTTTTTTGAATTGTGCATAGTAAACATAATAGTATATGGTTAGCCTTTTTGAGGTATAAAAATCAGCCTGCTCAAAATCTTTGTTGTGCACATTCCAAAGTGTTGTTAAATGCGTTCTGAGCAGTTGTTCAACACAGTTCATAGGTCATAAAATTTTAAATTTCTAATTCATACCACATCCAGCTGCTTACTAACCACCCTGTGCCCAGAGTTCTAGCTTTTAACTTTTAAAGTCCTGTAAATCTAATTTCAGTCATAGAACAGAACAAAGAAATGGCAAGGTTTTTTCTTTTTTAGTTTTACTTTAAGGAGGAGGTTTATGTGACTGCTATGTAAAAAAACAAAATGTACATTATATAAAATAATATATGGGCAACCACAAGCAACTCAGTATGTGTTTCTATCTTATGGTTGAAATGACAGCCTGGACCTCTCAAGCTTCACTCTTGAGGTTCAGATGCTGTCATCTCAACCCCTTGATGGAAATCCAGCATTGTTGTGTATGGTTGCCCATACATTATTTTCTATATAATAATGACAATAATAATATATTTAGTCAGACTCAGATCTTTTCCCACTTTTATTAGGGATTTTAACACCTTTCCTTCAGTGTAGGAATTAACATCTGTAAGGAGTGCACTGAAATGAAAGAAATCAATTCACTGGTATCAGGTGCTTGTACTGTGTTCCTATGTGCAGTAGGTTGTTCTGTCATTTGGATGGTCTTCTGACTTTCAGACCACATGATCAGGAACAAAAGAGTGACAGCAGACAGCTTAGTTTAGTTTAGTCTTCCATCTGTATGAGGTTACTTGTTTTCATACTTGTTTAAAATGTCATAAAAGCTAAGCACATGAGTTTTATGGAGTCTGAAAATGTGTGCCGAGAGTTTTAAAATGGTTGTTGTTTATTGGAAATTATGCTATTTCAGAAAGAACTTACAGTGGTAGCCAATGTAATCTGCAAGCATATCATTTGCGATGATGTGTCACGTCTTGATACTGGCTGTAAAAGCTGCATTCACTTGAATATGGCTTTTGCTATTTGGGCTCTTGCCAGTAGACCCGGTGCTACGCAGTAGTGTGCCATCTTTCTTAATGGCATTGGCTACCACTGTAGGTCTGAAGTTTGTTTGCTCAGTGCTTAGATTCTCTTGGTTTATTCAGTTTGTAGCCTCTTTGTAGATTAATTTCCAATTGTTAGATCTGTAGTTATTTAACGATGAACATGTTATTTTTACGGACTCTAAAATGTGTGCTGCAGGTTTGAAAAGGTTCTTGTATGTAGGAAATGTTGCTGTTTCAGGAAAAGCACGTGGACTGCACACAGCCACGTGCTGGAGTATTGTGTGCAGTAATGTTCACTGCAGTATAAAAAAAGATATTACAGCACTTGAGAGGGAGCAGCAGAGATCAACAAATATGACTGAGGGAATGGAGGGGTTAGGCTATGGGGAGCATTTAGATAAGCAACAGTAGATGTGTTTACCCAGGAAAAAGAAGGCTAAGAAGAGATACGATTTCAGTGTTGAAAAGTTGGATAAAACTGTACAGTAACTGGTGTTGCTTTCTTGATATTTACATTAGATTTAATATATGATTTATAGCTCACTGACATTAATTTGTGAATACACCATTCAGTTTCAGTGAATTCCAATGGATTTACAAAGGATGTAACATGGTCTGTACTTTAAAATAAAGTAACCAATAACATCAAAACTAGAAACCTAATGAATTAACATAACCTTATTCACAAAATGGAGTTATTTTATGTACACATTTTTCTTAAGAAGGCCTTAATTCATGTTTGCATTCAACAGTAATTCCAAAGTAACATAGCAGCAACATTTGAAATCATAAGGAATAAATCAGCAATATTCCTAATTAGCAAGGAAGAAATGCATAATAACCAGTACTTCATATTATTTCAAAAAGGAAATCATGTACTGTTTCCAGTATAATTATCATTGAAGTAATACCATCTACTGTTTAGTGTTACCCACACTTTAAAAAACAAAATCATAACTTCTCTTAGCCTTGTTTTTCCAGGGGAAATGTACCCAGCCTGTCTAAATAATCCTCAAATCCTAACAGCTTCATTCCTTAATTCATTTTTACTGGCCTCCATTACAAAATCTGAGTTGATGGAATATTCTTTTTACACTACTGTGCGCCGAATTGCATGTAGTACTCCAACTGCAGCTTTACCAGTGTCCTGTAAAGGGGTCAAAACACATTACTCTCACAGCACATTATGCTTCTTTCGATGAGGCCCAGAATTCAAGTTGCCTTACCCACTGCCATTACATATTGCTCTGAAAGATTCAGCTTTCCATCAGTGAAAGTTCAGTATATGTTCATGTTTGATCTGGAGATGGGTACTAATAACATAGATGGTGGTGGGATGCAAGGAAAAATGAAGAGAGTGATCCAGAGTAACGACGAGGTACAGTACAGTTCGACTTATTGTGCAGTCAATTTGCAACCCTCTCTTTTTATGTGACTGCAATGAGTCGCTAACTAGTTGGTTTGTTTTCTTTCCCTCCAGCTGCAGAATGTGACTTTCAACTCAAAAGTATTCAGGCAACTCATTTAGAACTCATCCGAAACCGGCTAACAACCATGTATCAGAGATTAACTGTTTTTTTATGCAGTGCAAATCTTCAGAACTTCAGCTATATGTTTTTCTGTAGGGGAGGTGGTATGAGGTGCCATACTGTATGTTACATAAACATTACTTCCACAGAATAAAGTTAGTGGTTTGCCCAAACGCAATGGCCCAGATTCACAAAGTCCCGTAAATGATGCAAGGTGCCTGCGCCAAACATAAATGGCGCAAGTGGCACCTTGCATCACAAGATGCCGCATTAGGAATTCACAAAGGCAGCCTGCATCAGACACAGGCTGCATGCCCCAAAGTGGACCTGTGCCAGCCTCGCCTCACAAAATGATCTGTGGCATGGGGCAAGGGGGTTTGTGGCAGACGCAGGCTGTCATATCCCTGTAAGTGCAATTTACAGAACTCTCTCAGAGGGAAGAAATTCTAAGTACCCTCAGACCAGCCAGGGCTGGTCTAAGGGTACTTAGACATGTCCCTCTGGGGGAGTTTAGCTAGACAGCAATGTGCCAGCTCCCCCTCCCAAGCTCCGATGTCCCCAATTATACTTCACAAAGGAAAACCCGGTGATTGCATCCCCCCTCCCAGATCCCCAATGGCCCAACACACTGTAATGTGAAATGTACTGGTGGCGTAGTGGACTCCCCTCACAGATCCCCAGTGATGACCCATTAAGACATATTTGTATTGCCCCCATAGTAATGCATAACATTATAGCCCCCTCCATGGTGGTTTAGTGCCCCCCTCCCCAATCTTGGATGCTGCCCAATAATAGGAAAACAATAAGGAATCCCTCCCAATCCCCAAAGATGCCCCCAATAATATTGTTATTTATTCCCCCATAGTAATACATAGTACCACTGCCCCTCCCTTGTGGTATAGTGACCCACCCTCCCTGGTCCCCGATGATACCCCTAATAATAAATACTATTCTTGCCCCATGTTCATACATATTAAAATTGCCCCACCCTGGTGGTCTAGTGGCCCCCACCCCAGTTGAAAGTGCCCACTACCCCATTCCCCACTCCATCCCTAATCAGAGCTGGCGCTGGCGCAGTCCTCCTCTCACCTCTGTAGCCAGCACTGACTGAACTGTCACAGAATGTGTAGGTTTCCTATTATCAAGTGGCATCCAGGATGGGGGAGAGGGGCCACTAGACCACCAGGATATGTATTCCATACATCACTTTCTGGACATGGGGGGCTGAAAGAAGGGTACTAGACCACCAAGGAGGGGATTTCATTGGCTTTCTGAGGGATTGGAGATGGGGGCACGGCTTGCCTTTGGGCAAGGTGCCTGTGGCAGACCCTTCCCATACACCATGTGTTTGCTGCATGACAGAGGTTGCTGCAGATGTGGGGACTTAGGCACCAGGACCCCTCCTGTACCTGAATCTGGTGCAGGATCTCCGGCGCACTGGGCTTTGGCACAAGCTGCTGTTTGCCGCAGCTTGCACCAATCTAAGCCCGCTTTGTGAATTGGGTCCAATGTGTAATATCCCATAGCACTTTTAAAAAGAGAAAGTCATTTTCTCTAATGTCATGGCCAACATTCCCATAAAAAAAAAAAAAATAGTTCAATGCAGCCCCCCCCCAAAAAAAATAAAATAAAAAAACACACCTGGAAATGCCATGTCACAGCAGTGTGTGTCATTTCTGGTAATTAAATAAGCACATTTTGGGCACAGGATAATGGAGTTTGACAAAATGCATTTTGTCCACAGAATGAAGTAAAGAGTTTGACAATTTTGCCCACAGAATAAAAAAGTTTGACAGAAAGCATTTCGACCAGAATATCTGTCCCACAACCACTCACTCCCAACTGTCTGCTTCATAATTACACCACACTCTACTGTCTGCTCTTGCAACTACCCTAAACCTCAGTATCTGTCTCACAATGACCTCTACTGCAGTATCAGTTCTTGCCTACCCAATATTCTGACCCACACCCTAGTATCAACTCTCTCAATCACTCCACAATTCAGTATTTGCCTTGCTCCACAACTTTTCTACTTCAGAATCAGTCTCACTGATACCCAGTATTCTGCCTTACAACTACCCCATCCCAATACCTTCAATGCATCTACCTCACCCCGTATCTGCCCCAGAACTGCATCACACTTGTTTGCACCCCACAACCACTCCACCACACTCAATAAGTATCTTCCCCACAACTACCCCATATCCCATAATCTGCTCCCACAACCACCCACACCTCAGTATCTGCTTCAAACCAGCCACACCCAGTGTCTGCCCCAACCACTCACACCCCAGCTTGATGGGCACATGCCTACTCTTGTCTGTAGAACCTATGAACTACCAGCTAAGCCTGCATCTGACACACTGCAGCTGCTAACCACTGCAATTACGCATCATCAAACCCAAACCCCTGTATATGTCCTACAACTACCCCGTGCACAGGTATCTGAAACACAACAGTCACTACTCCTCAGTATTCACCATACAACAACCCAATATCCCAGTTTTTCCTTACTTCATTTTGTGGACAAAATGAATTTCGTCAAACTCGTAAATAGGACCAAAATGTTGTTTGTCAACTCCCTAATGCAATCTGTGGGCAAAATGTTCATGTTAAAAGTGGCACTCCATGGTAGGAGAAGCACTGCCATCGTGTTCTTTGACTTACCATTTTACTAATGGCAGCTCCTCTGTTATGGAATGATTTGCCCGGGATCGCCCGCTTGGCCAGCACGATGGAGGCCTTTAAAGGGATCCAAAATGTTTATTTCACCTCTAGATGCTCTCCAGTTGTTCTTTTATTGGACACAAAGTATTCTGATATACTTTTGACCTTTTTTGTTAATATTAATAATGTAATTTTGCTGCTTGTGTAACTACCCTGAATCCCTCTCTGCTTAGCAGTTGCTGCTGTCTCTTTTCATACTGCCTGAACATTCTATGAATATCACAAACTCCTTTCCAGGCCATTCAGATGAATGGCATGGATTGGGAGGCTGTGATGTCATAGAATGTCTTAGAGATATGAAAATGAAGAGCAGTAGCTGGTGAGGAGAGTGGAACTCAGTGTAGATCTGAGGGCACCCAAAGCTACACTATTTATGTATCAAAAAATCATCAAAGCATATCAGAATACATAACAGACATGAAATGGAAGATGGAAGGGCAGTTAAATATGCAAAAATCATTTCCTATCTCCTTTAAAGCCTTTTCTGAAAACTCATTTATGCTGGCATGCCCTGATAGTTTTGAAACAGTAACTTATTCTTATCTGGTATTAATTTTATACAATATGCATTAACGCTATTTCACTGAGATAAAAATGCTATTACCAACATAGACTCCTAGCTGCAGTAGCTACCAATACATTTTTTATTTTGCAACTAAGTACCTCACTCCATTTGTCCTTACAGTGGAGTACGTCACTCCGTGCTGAACTCTGTGCTGAACCACAGCCGCTGCACTTTTCACTATGTTTTTAAACTGCCCTAATGTACGTGGTATAAACCACACATGTGATGACTGGTGATGAGATATTGTTTTCATCTTCATCTGTGGTCAGAGATGTCTTGTATCCTCACTTGTGGCTTCACCACTCATTGCTACAGGGATTGAATGACGTACTAATCTGGACCACAGTGCAAACTTCAGAAGACTAGTACAGTTGCCCCCATACCTGCCTGGGCTGGCTCCCTGGTATGGAGAATGGTGTTGAAGTGACTGCTCTTCGTTTCTGGCAGCAGCACAGTCAGGGCTTGCTCTGCCACTTGGCATTGGCGCTAAAAAATATTTTTATTTTTAACTGGTGAATTTTAAATCTGTTAGACGCTATTACACTAAGCTGAAAATGGGTCCTGCTTACAATATGGTCCAAAAATTATATTTTGGCTTTATTTCACAAGGATAAAAATATATCATTGCTGTCCATGACATATCCTCTATATACAGCATCTGCATTTTTTCATTATTGATGTGTATTTTATGTCAGTTTTTGATTGTACAGAGCCCTGAGTTTTCATGAAATGGTGCTTTATAAATATCATTTGCCTTGCCTTGCCTAATGCAGTATCTAATTTTTGGTGTGAACTCTACAAAATAGTTTTCCATCTCAAGAGATACTCCCACCAGAGCGCTGGCAATCTTGTACCAGACTGACCACGAATAATGCTGATGTCAACATATACAATGCAGCAAGAACCTGCTGTTCATAAAGCAGATTCCACTAAAGCAAAGAATTCCCACCCACCCCCTCTCCCATTTTTCTATTAAACTCTACACAGAGGTCCTGGCCTTGTGTCACTCAACATGCTTAGAGTCTGTACTTCATATTACTCAGCTCCTGCTGTTTCTCCTAAATCCTTGTGGGTTTGAGGGAAAACAGCTGCCCTCTAGCACTCAGCAGTCCCACTTCCAGTGTCACAGTAGGCCGCCAGTAAGAATAATACAGTTACTCACTGCCCCACCGCATAATTCAGTGGCTCACCTGTCTTCCTTTCCTCCTGCTGCCTTCATCCTATGATCATTTCCATTGCAAAAGAGCTCAAGGAAATAAACTGTTACAAATATACCAACTGTTCCACATTATTAGGGCTGTCCCTCATCTCACCCCTCAGAATTGCTCTGCCGTACATAGAAAGGGGCTGTGTACACAGAGAAGGGGCTGCACTCACTAGCAACTACAGTAAGTAGTGAAATATCACCTGCTGCTCCCTTAGGCCAGCAAAAAGTAGCTGTTTTGGCATAATATGAGCTTCATAGGGCAGCATTTTACATTTTTGGGGGGGAAGTACTACCTCCCTTGGCAAAATTGCTACCCCTTGAAAAAATTATAGAGCTGCCACTGGCTGTTCTACATTGTAAACTCAGACTTCAAATAATAAATTTACCTGAATCTGGGATGCTAAAACAAAATTCACCTTTGCATAAATAAAATATTAGTTCCCACAGAGTCCTCAGATCGTATCTTATCTTCATGGTTTGATGATGTGTCACACATTTTGAGTGTCAGTGATTCACATTTTGAGAGTCAGTGCCTCACATTTTGGTGACAGAAGGTTAAATCTTCGGTATGCATGTAATCCCCTGGACTAGCAAAGCTGAACTGGAGTTCAAACAAGACACATGTCAAAATGAGAGCAAATCATGACTGCTTTCTTATAAATGTGCAGTTCTGATCACCATGCCATAGAAAAGATATAGACATGCTAGAAAGAGTCCCCAGGGCATACTCACCTGGGCTTATTCTTAATGAAGGAAATAAGATAATAAATAAATATAATAACTGTCTTCAAACTGGAGGTGGGAATAATTCTACCAGATCGGACAAAGCTACTAAATATTTCAAAAGATGAGCAATGTAGAGGATGTGAGGATTTAATACAGTTACAGTATGTATTACATGTCTGGTACTGTGACATTTTTTATATTAAGTGTTTTTTATGCCTTATGGCTCAGGTCATCCCCGTAAATGAGATCCTGTATTCCAGTGGAACTTGCTCTGTTTCAAAATAAATAAATACATACAAACATATGAATACATAAATAAAAAAAATAAATACATGCATAAGCAATTAAGGGAGAAAGATTTGGAAAATATCTGAAAATTTTACTTTACAGAAGGAGGTGGATTTGTGGAAAAGACTTCTATCTAAAGTAGTATCAATTTCAACCATTCATGCCCTTAATATAAGGTTAGATGACTACGTAGAAACATACTCTGGTCAAAGTCCAAATGGCAGCTACTGCATTACCCTAAAAAGAGAAATAGACAGCTGGCCCAGTGGCACTTGTCACTATACCTTGCGCCACACTGGTGACTTGGGATTGGGAATGAGCTCGGACCACTGGGGGTCGGCAGAGGCGTGGGAAGATCGAGCGCCCGGACGACTCCTCTCCTCTCTGTTGGGGGGGAAGGGGTTGCTGTGCCACTCATTGACTGCCATCTGTTGGTGACTGGAGGCAGTCGGTTGAGTGGCATGTGCGTGTCTCTACATTGGTGGGGAGGGGGGACAGAAGTAAAAAGGTGAAAAAAAGGAGGTGGTGGGCTCCATGATGGCCCTGCTTCCCTGTGCCACCCCCAGATTCTGGATTGTGCTCAGGGGAAGGGAGAGACGGTCGGTGCTCTCCTACCTGGCCCCACCACAGGGGGTAAGCTGCGGGGGAACTACCGGGGGCCAGCATGAGTGGGGACACATGGGACCGGAGGATGAGTCCCTCCAAGGGACAGCCATAGCAGCCTGGCAGTCTCTGGGTTGCAAAAATAGAGTAATCAAAAAATTAAAGGGAAATAGACACAAAAACATACATTACACATATCCCCTTCTTCCATTTCCAGCTCCCCTGTCTCCACTTACAGTATATACCCGCAACTCTTACACCCTCACACATTCCCTGTTCCCTGTCTCCGTTATCTGCTCCTCCGCATATGAGATCCCCTACCCCCACCTTTGCAATTTAGCTCCCCATCCTCTACATCCCATAACTTGCTTTCTGAAAATGTCCCCTGCCCCTCCTTCAATTATCTGCCTCTTCTCCAGTACCTACTCCCCTGCCTACTACTGCCTGACACCTCCCCTGTCCCTCTTCTCTGCCCAATAATGTGTCTCACACTCCACCTACCCAGCTTTACCTGCACTCACCTCTTTCCATCACCAGCTTCCTTGGCACCCTTCCAGCCACAGCCCACTTATGGTAACACTGCAGTATCTGATCCTGTGGCCTCTTTTCTGCCTTCCACTGCAACCACCTCCTTGGTTTAATCTATCTGCCACTGCAGGATTTAAATCTTGTGCTATACCATAGGTCACAGAGTGGGCGGGGGAGCCGCTAGATGCCAGGGTTACTTGGAACAAGACTTGTGTGACTTCAACTTTGCCATGGCAGAACATCATGATCAGGGAATGTCTGAACTTATTTATCACCTTTTTTATTACTATTGTGCTTATTTCTTGATGGCGCCATGCCCCAGCTCCCAATCAGAGTCTCGTCCCAGTTGCTGTGGTACCTCCATCAGCCACAACTCCTTTCCCACTGGCTTTTGTGTTTCCAGCTGCCCCTTTTTCAGCATACTTTGAGATGGAGTACAGGATCATCAAGCCATAGACACTGGGGGGGGGGGTGCTCTCTTTTAACTGCCCAGCATATGTGGATGGAGACACTCCCTTCTGTCAGTCTGCATCTGTTAGTGATTTGTTTTCACCCAGTTTGTCCTTACCCCTTTCCCTCTTCTTAGGCATGTTTTTTTTTTTCTGTGAGTCCAATGGACTTAGTGTCAGCTGACAAGACTCTGAGCATCTCACAATGTTGATTGTATTTGATTCAGAGGTCACCTCCCCCCAATCAGTTTCTGTCTGACAGCTTTTTGCCACAATGAGATGTGGCACTACCTGACAGCCTTTGTGATTTTGGGAGGGGTTTGATGTAATTTGCACAAGTGGCCAGGGTGTTGCAAGGTGGATCTGGGCTGGTCACCATCTCTGCCACAGTTCATGTATCCTTTGGTTGTGTGGCATGGTCTGTAGGTGCACGAGGTATTGGGTGTGTGGTGGTGTCGCTGTCTTTTTTACCCATGGCTGAGGGTGGGATTTGATGTTGCTGAACTGGTGAGGGAAGGCATATTTTACTGATGATTTTTCCAGGGTTGGGAGGGAGTGGGATTGGGGCTACTGAGTGGGGGAGGGCTCACTTTGAAGGTGGGGGTGGGAATATCTGGCACTTTGCTAACAATTCTCCAGTAAAGGAAATCTCCACAAAACTAGTTTCAAGTCTTCTCCCTACTTGATTGCTTGGAGTTCTTCTTCAGGCTCTCTGACTAGTTAGTTTTGTTTCAGTAAAGCTTGGCAAGTCTAAAGGGACTTCAGCTAGTCAAAAAAACATTTGTATGACTTAATCATATTTGACATGGACTTACAGTATGTAAAAAATGATAATTCTATGCCGGTGGCATTAAAATCCCCCGAATATTAACCTCTGAATTCCATCTAGGGTTTCTTGAAAACATTTTATTTTTTATTTTATTTTAATAAACTCTAGGATTACAAGTACCTTTGAGCAAGAACTGCTCATTTACAAAGGTTCCACATCAAAGGATGTAGGGTAACATACATACAAAGGTAGACAGTTTATTATTTATTTAGTTTTTGTTAACTGGGTAGGTACACTAGACAACATAGCTGACTATTTTCATGTACAACCCGGGAGATTACAACAAAGGGTACACAGACAATAGTAGATACAAGAAAACATCATGGGAACAAGTAGAAGTCAGACATAGTACGCTTATACAAAATTTTCAGCAATGACAGTACAGTTGCAGGAATCTATATGTAGTAACAAAACAGAAATGTAAGTGCAAATAACTAACAGTCATAAGTCATACAACTAGTGAGTAAGTGCTAGAAGAGAGGAAATAACAAGATTTCCAGGCAGGTTTGAGAATAGTAGAGGTTGGAGCCGGTAAGCAACTAGGAGGAACCGGTACAGGAGTGGATGGATAGAAAACAGGAGCAGGGTTCAGAGCTTAGAAGAGCCATATGAAGCTCCTATTTGAAGCTGTGTGGAGAAGGGGAGATTCTTAGACTCAGTGGAAGGGAGTTCCATAGTTTAGGGGCCCAGCTAGAGAAAGCATTCTCCCCTATTTTGGTTTTACATCTCGGTTGGACAAGAAGGGATTTGTCAGCTGATCTTAGCGGGTAGACAGAGGTCACAGGTTTGAGCAGTAGAGCCAATTTGTCAGGTATCTGGGAGGAGATTATATTCTTTATAAAACAGTACAAAGTAAACTGTCGGAAGGCTGAGTGAGTAAACCATCCCAGACTGGATTATAGTGTGCATCTGTGAGTAAGTTTGGGGAAAGACAGAGCAAAATGGCAAATGCTGTTGTAGCAGACATCCCATTTTCCGAGAAGCCATCCAGTAGTTGCTGGTAAGGCTATTAACCCATATGATAATTTGGGTCTCAAGATCCCCTGTGCAGTGGCCATTTCACCATGGATGTTAGACTATGTCTCACCTTATATGCTAGCCCAAGTTGAATATTGACAGATTTAATGACTAAGGCTAGTGGCAGGTCAAAATCCAAGGCAGGATCAAGGGGTACTCCTAGGTATATAAAAGAGGTAACTGTGTTAAGGGGAGAGCCATCCAGCACTCTGATACTTAATGGTTGGGTGCAGGACCGAATTTTTGAACCTGAACCGAAGAGCATAGTCACTGTTTTATTTTGATTTAAGACAAGCTTGTTTTGCAAAAGCCAGCTCTGAAAGTTATTGAAGTTACTGTTGAGATTCAGGTTGATCTCTGAGAGGTTTGATGAGGATGAGTAAAGAACAAGATCGTTGGCATATAGTAGACCTGAGCAAGCACCAGTGAGCGGTGGGATGTCGTTTATGAAGACTAAACAGGAGAGGACAAAGAATCGAACCCTGGAGCACTCCGATCCAAGTAGGAGCAAGAGGAGACTTAGCATCTCCGATCTGGACAAATTGTTGACACTTTGAAAGATAATTTTGGAACCAGGCGGTGACGGAGGGTGAGAAGCCTATGGATGACATCTTTGATAGGAGCAGTGGGTGGTCAACTAAATTAAACGCTTTTGTAAGATCAACAAAAGTAGCCTTAGTGAGATAGCCTTTGTCCATTGCAAGTCTGACATCATTTGTAAACTGTATGAGAGCAATGGATGTACTGTGCCCATGTTGGAAACCATGTTCGTCAGGGGTGGGGAGTTTGAAGGAGCAGAGGTAATCCGAGACCTGGGTAGCAACAATTTTGTCCAGTATTTTGGAGAAGGTGGAGAGGATGGCAATATGGTGGTATTTATCCAGGTTAGTGGTGTCACCCTTTTTGTAGACTGGTACAACTCGAGCAATCTTCCAAGGGAAGGGACATGTCCTGTAAGAAGAGGCAGGTTGAAAGGTCTAGCCACTGGAGAAACTATAGACGGTGCAATGGTTCTTAGGAATTTTGGTAAGAGTCCATCTGCCCCTGCCGATCCAGCAGGAGAGATGGATTTAAGTAAGTGTAAGATTTCACTCTCAGAGACAATGGTTACAGTCATAAAACACAGAGATGACTAAGCTTTAAATATACTGCCATTAATGGAGAGAGACAACATAAGCCAGTTTCTGACATGTTTCACAGTGAACAGTATATAGTTAGTATAGGGTAGGAGGGAGTCAGGAATGAGTAGGCAGGCTAAAGGGCCATTGTTGGAGGGTAGGGGTGGGTGGCAAAAGTGCGAAGAGGATGGGGTTGGAGGGCCCAATGCATAATAAACAATGAAAGCACAGCACATCTAGAGTATATATTATCAGTCACTGTTACAAGTTTAAAACTGTCATAGCTGAATGCATTTGTTTTCCCGATAGTAGAATGGTTTGTAAGTCAAGACACTGTTGTTTACCTCAGAATGTTAAGGAGGCCACATACAGTACTTTAGTAAATTCACCCTGGGAGGAAAACAGCACTTATGAGGTGACAGACAAGGGCTATTTAAGTAATGAATGTGTCAGGACAATTGGATAAAGACATACTGTTACAGGAGCTCATTACTGCCACAGTGTACAGAAAAAGAAAACCAGCAGCATTCTGGGAAAAGTAGTTATTTGACCAATACGACTCCATTTGTTGCAAAGGGAAAAGAACTACAGTTCCCAGCAGCATTTTTTCTGCATAAAGTCCTTAAGCTTCCTGCTGTGTGGCACTGTACATCCTTACTCCTTCTATAGTTTTGTATTACAGCTGCACACATGTCACCTTCTGCTGCCTTGCTATACACTAGAGGGAACACAATAGGGTAATTTGCCTTTTCCTGTTTTGGTCTGTTTTCTCCTTGCAGCCTTGAAAAGGATTAGATGGCCATGCCACTCCAGAAATGAGGGGTACAAATCCAATACTGACATTGTAGTGTAGCAGGAGGGAGGTGGTGCTGTTCTGAGGGGCCATCTTTCAGATGAGATGTTGAACTAAGGTCCTTTCTTCAGTTCTGTAGGTTGTTCAGGTGGATTTTAAAGATCCCATGGCATTTTCTTAAAAACAGAAGGGTGAATTTCCCCAGTATCCTGGCCAAATTTCCCCCACTTACTAAATGCCACCAAAACAGCTTAATTTGGTCCAGTTTCAGTTGGCTTCCATCTGTATCCCCCCTCCCTTAGGACAAGGCTGAAAATAAGCAGAATTGACCTGCCCTCCATTCCCAGTCAACAGAAAATAAATATATAAATAAATACATAAATATACATATATAAATACATAAATCAATAATCAATCAATCGATCGATCAATAATCAATAAATAAATAAATAAATAAATAAATGCCCTGTGAGTGGATGGGGACAATAACTAATTGGACCAAAGTTTTACTTTCTTTCATATTTTTGTATGTTCATAGTGTTATTATTCATTTCTCTTATGGTGCTTTTCAGGACTTCAAAGCACTTTACAGAATAAATCTTCATATACATACATAAGACAATCACAATGAGCACAGTAAATGGAAAACAAAACTGTGTGTGTGTTGGGGAGTTAACAACATACAAATAGGGGTGTGTTACTGCTGGTACACGTTCTGTAGAGCAGTACATGGAAAACGTTTCTTTGCTGCACTTGTCAGCTCTAAGCCCTGCTATGATGACCACAGACAAATCAAAATCCTGAAAACAGTGTGGAGGCTGGCACCCATCAGCTGCTCACTTTTTGCAGCCCACACCAAAACAAACGGCAAACAGTAGTGCCAAACGCAGTCCTGTTATTTTTGTGCAAAACAAGCAGAATCACAGTATATCAGTTCAGAGTATACAGGGCAGCTCCTACTTATCGGGAGACACCCTGAACTCTCTGACTAACATAATGTGATTCTGCTTGTTTTGGACAAAATAACAGGACTTTTACTTTACACTATTGTTTGCAGTTTGTTTTAGTGTGGGAGTGAGCAGCTTGATGAGTGTCAGCCTCCATTCTGTTTTGAGACTTTTGCCCTTTCAGCTATAGCATTGAAGTTCCAAAATGTGGTTTGCATTTCTTTTATGTAGAGAAGATAATTCAAATTTTGATAAACCACAGTTGAGCATAATTTGTTTATGTTTGCCCATCATTACAGAAACAGGGACCTGACTGAGAGGATTCAGCCTCCAGTATGTAAAGTTAGACTCAAGATTTTATCAGAGGAGTAGCATTTTCCCCAGATAAATGAGATTTTTTTTTCACAAAACTGATATTAGGCTATATCAGCTGCAGTTTGTCAACCCAAGGGAGTAGAAGTAGATGTTACTACACTACATAGCTAGACCTGCAAGGACCAGCACCGTTTTCTTCACCTTTTAAATTCACCCGAATACTTTCTAAAAAGGTACAAAGTTATGTATGCCAGCCTTCAAACAGCTTAAATGGGATTGATGTAGGAATAAAAAAAATAGTGAGTTTTAAACCATCTGATCGAGATACCTTCTGTATCTCCTTGTCATAGGAGGGAAGCAGCTTTGAACGGCTTAAGACTGTTTCACTCCAAATTAATGAGATTTGGCTGCGTTCTCAGATGTTATTGATCTGCATCCCATATGAGATCCTCATGCAAGGGGTTGCCAGTACATTCTACATGTATTTATTTTGAAAGCCTCTGTTTAAATGAAGGGGCTGGCTTTCTGCCATAGACTACATGGAAAAAATCATCCTTCTGTGAAATAGTAACAGGAGAGTTATGGTGTTAAATCAAGGCTCCAGTTGGCATTCTTTAGTCAGGTTAAGCTCTACTTTCAAAACACAATGGATTGTTTTTGTGAGTTTTTGTTAACAAGGAATGTTGTGCAATGCAGTTTTCAGGACTGCAGCTATTAAATAAATGGCAGCTGACCTAATACTAATGGATCAGTGAATGTACCCATCATATTTTGCACACAGAGGACACTTTAAAGTGAGGTTCTGACTAGTGAGAACAAAACTTGAGCTTTGTTTTAGCAGCACTTATATACACCACATTCCCTCCAAACAAAAAATGTCAAGCCATTGCCTTCTTTTTTTTAATTCAGCATTATTCAGGAAACATATTGCATACAGAACATAACAGATGAAACAAAAATATTCTGTGAAGGACAGTATCCACCTTTTGATATATGCACTCACAGTTCTGCTCCAACTCATGATCCAAAAACCGTGGAAACTAAAACCAGTAATAACATAATAAGCACAAACAGTAAACACTGTGGTTGCCTATACAATGTCTCGTGCGATTTTTATACTCAGCACCTTGCAATATAGTGGTTATAGTGTGCTAAAGACTCAGTTCAAAGGGTTGATCCTTTTCCTTACATCAGTCTCCTGGAGGTCCTATGAAAATATGCTGTATGAGAAGGAAGTAGCCTTCTTTACTTACTCCCCATCATCAACAGCACCTTCTCCTGCTCGCAAGTTCTGCTGAGTTTCCTCTGCTATCAGCCACTGTGCCCATCCCCGCCACCACTCTAGATGTTTTCCTTCATTTAAATACAATTTTGCTGTCAACAGCACCATATCATGAACTTTGATTAATCTGGCTAACCATTCCTCCTAGGTCGGAATCGTATCTATAAGTCAATGAGCAGTAATGCATTTTAATGCTGTTACCATGCAAATTAATAACACCTTTCTCTGACTTACCCTTAAATGTACGGCCATGGGGAATCCTAGTACCCAATCAAAAAACTGGAATGGAACCAATAATCCCATGATTTGGTGAGCTACAGTCTGGACCGTTGCCCAGGATAGCTGAAGTTTTCAGCAGTGCCACAAAGTATGCCACTGACTACCTATGGCTCCACATAGTCAGTAGCGCTGTGCTGAGTTAATGACTTGGTAGTGTTTGGTTATTCTTGGTGTTCGAAAGAATTGGAGTAGTGCTTTCCAATAAAATTGGATTGAGGGGGCTGACGTAACACTCCACCCATTTTGCAATCTCTTGTCCCAGTCAGAAACACCATAGATCTCCTCCATTTCCTTTTCCCTTTCTGCTTTTACAAAGTTAATAGTGGTCCCTTGTTTCTTTTCTAATAATTTATAGATACCTGATCTGTACCTTTGTGGTCCTGTTATTGTGACAACCCTGTAAAGAAATTCTTCTTACCTTGTCAAGGGCCAACCCAGTTTTTCTTTATTTCCTGGGGTGTTAATAAAATGCCTGATTTGTATGTACTGTAGAAATTCAGTATTATCCCAGCCAAATGTATCCTTTGCCCTGGTAAATGAAACACAGGTCTCCTGTTCTAAAAACTGTGTGAACCTAGTAATCCCCTGCCTCACCCATCTGGCATACCCCCCACCCCCAATCTAGCCTAGGTGGTAAAAAATAATTTTCATAATGAGTTAAAGATAATGGACCCAGGCCTGGGGGAGTGAGTGCAGATTGACACACTGTTTGCAACACTCCCAAACGATGTTTAATCCACCTATTTCTAATGAGTTTTTTTCAGGTAAGGGGCTCCAGGCGTTAAGGCTAGTGTAAACAGGGACTGTTGTTTCACTGCAACGTATTCCATTTCATACCAAAAAGAAGTTATTCTCTGCCTAGCCCAGGTGCTAACTGTTGTCATCTGGGCTGCTAAATAATATTTCCTTAGATCCGGGAGGGCAAGCCCCCCTTTATGTTGGGGTAGTTGCAAAATTGTGTGGGCAGTTCTGGGGGTTAATTACCGCAAACAAACTTCTGCGGCTGGTAGTGAACCTCATTCCAAAAATTGTCTGGAATTTTGATAGGTAAGGTTTCAAACAGCAACAGAAACCTAGGTAAAATATTCATTTTCACCATATCTATTCTGCCTACAAGAAAAAGGGGCAACAATTTCCATCTGTGTAAATTGGCATTCACTGCCTCCCACAATTTTTAATAATTAAGAGAGAACAATTTAATTAAATCTGGAGTGACCTGTATGCCCAAATACCTAATCTGGTTCTGTGTCACCCAGCTGAATGGAAATAATGCCCTAAACTCCCTAGAGCCACTACAAGAGCCTTCGATACTGTGAAATTAATTTTGTAGCCTGAAAGAAGGCCACATTTTTGTAAGCAAATTATTAGCTGAGGGACTGAGTGTTCCTGTTTGCTCAGGAAAAAGATGGACTCAACTGCATGTAATGAAAGTTTTGTTCTATGCCCCCCACTGTAATGCCAGTAACCACAACATCTTGACAGACCGCTGCCATCAATGGCTATAAACAGAGAGCAAATGGGAGAGGAGACAGGAGGCATCCTTGTCGGGTCCCTCTGATGATAGGAAAAAAGGCAGAATTAATACCATTAACTCAAACCAAAGCTTGTGGGTTGGAATATAAGGCTTTCATGATTGCTAACAATTTAGGGCCAAAGTTCATTTTCTCCATGTTTTTTGTAAAAAAGTCCATTTAACCCCATCAAAAGCTTCTTCAGCATCCATGGAGATAGCTATTTGAAATTACCCCTGTCGGCCAGCCTGGTTGTGCTGAGGGTTGAGGCGCTAGATGCCACACCTCGCGCTACACTGGCAACCCGGGTTCTGGAGTGAGCTCGGGCACCAGGGGGTCGGCAGGGGAAGGGTTGAGTATTAGTGCCCTCGTGGTGCTCTCCTCCCCGGCAAGGGAGGGTGGGTTGCTCTGGCATACCAGCGGCCCCGGTGGAGACCGGGAGCACTTTGATACACCAAGCAAGCACATAACTAACGTGACTGATGCCGGCAGGTTGCCGTGTGCCAGTGCATCAATGTGCACCACACAAGGGGGGAGGGTTGGCAGTAATGCACAGGAAAATGGAAAAACCCGGCGCTGTGGACAGGTGACGGTACCTGTCCCCCATGCCCTTCGCTGGGCCATCCCTGACTGGCCTTTCAGGTCCTCCAGCTGAGCCCTGCCCTGCAGCCAGAGTCTGAATTGCAAGACCACCCAAGAGGAGGGGTGACCCGCTCCAGGCAGGTTAAACCGGGGGTACTGGCTGCAGGGAGGGGGGGAAAGAAGAGGCACAGATTGGGAGGGCCTTAGGAGGGCAGGACTCAGGACTAGGATGCCCGAGAGAGGTTCCACAGGGCCGCAACCAATTAAAAAAAAAAAAGAAAGAAATTCCCCCGTCCTCATCGAACCACAACTATTTAGCAGTTTCCTAATATTGTCCTGGAGATATCTGCCATAAATAAAACATGTCTGGTCATGATGTATGACTGATGAAATAACCTCTTGTAGCCTGCCCACCAGAATCCCTGTAAAAATGTTTAAATCCACATTAAGCAGGGACACCAGCCTGTAACAGCCAGCCTCAGTGGTATCCTTCTCTGGTTTGGCAAAACTGATATTTGTGCAAAACGCCAAGAGTCTGGAATGTCCCCTCCCTCCTGGATCTCCTTGTATACTTGATGCAATATGGGGGTTATTTGGGGTGTAAAGGTTTTATAAAATTCAGCCAGAAGGCCATCCAGGCTTGGTGCTTTACCTGGTTTAAGCTGTTATATCTGAAGTAGGATCTCCTGTCCCCCTGTCTCCTTATCCACGGAGTGGCTTTTAATTTCATCAGCTGCGAGAGGGCCAGGCCCAAAAAAAACTCTGTCACCTTAGTGTCAAAGGAGTCTATGGGCTCCTGGTGATTAACTCTCTGTAATTTTGGGCAAAAACTTCTACAATATCCCCAGGATTACTGGTCACCTGCCCCGGTACCTGTGGATTATGTAGCAGCTATACCACCCTATTACTCTGCTGCTTTCTAAGTCTGCATGCTATGCGTTTTCCTACCATATGGCCCCCTTCATAGTATTTCTGTTGGATTCTGTGGTACTGTAGCTCCCCTCCATCTGAGTGGTAAGCATGGAAGTGAGCTTCCTGCATTTCCTCTCTCTTTTTTTACCTGAGCATTTAGTGTGATTTTTGTGATGAAATTCTAGCTCTCATATCTACAGTTCTATTTCCCTTTGCTTCTCCATATTCTGTTTCTTTTGCTGGGAGGAGTAAGATATAATGGACCCCCCTGAGAACCACTTTTAGCACATCCCACTGCACCAAAGGGGAGACTGCCCCCGCAGGATTATGTTGTAGGCAGTCCTGGATAGTATTTAGTTTAGTTAGTTTTTGTTGGCTGGGAAAGGAGGACTAGACAATTCTGCCTGTTTTCAGTCTCATCCAGGGGTGGGGGATACAGGTGGATGCTAACTGACATTGAACCAGATTAAACTGCTGGTGGTATTTTTAGTGAATGGGGGAAATCTGGCCAGGACACTGGGGAAATTTCTTTACTCTTTTTTCGAGTAAGTGCCATGGGATCTTTAACATCCACCTGAACTACCACAAGAACAAGAGATGGGACCTTGGTTTAATGTCTCATCCAAAAGATGGCACCTCAGGAGTGCAGCACCCACCTTGTGCTGCACTACAGTGTCAGTATTAGGATTTAACCCAAGTGTCTGGTGCGGGGATAGAACCCACAGCCTTCTGATCTTCTGGCCTCAGAGGTAAGTGTGCAACCTGCTGAACCACTGACACTGCTTCTATATATTCTATAAGCTATATAGTATATTCTATAAGCTCACAAAATTGGGGGGAATTTAGGTAGCCAATGTTCAGGTGCCAGTTAGAATTACACAAGGAGGGTGAAAGCATCAAAACTACAGTAGCTGGACCGGGGCATGATCAGAAATTGTTCAGGGCAATATTGTACATTTATTATCTACCATGTGAACCCACTCCATGGCCACAAGAAACATATCTATACAGGTATAACAGTTATGCCTATCAGAGTAATGGGTAGAATCCTGTGTTGCCCCATTCAAAATCATGCCATATTTCTGTCTACCCTAATTTGACTTCCAGCTTGGCCAATAATTTTTCCAGACCTTGAAATTCCCTGCAGGGTCCCACCTCTTTTATCCCTTCTGCCTGACATAATTGTATTAAAAATCTCCTCCTATTATATATATATTAGGTTTGGGTGAAGTACTGTATCTAGAAAATATTTTCTCAGGAACTCTGTATTAACAGAAGCCTCACTTGGGGCATAAAGGTTCAAAACAACACATCTAGTGTTTCTATATGTCCCTTGTAACCAGATAAAACAGACTTGGGGGTCCAGATCTACAGTGTCAATTTGGATAGGGCTGTTTTTTCTGAGGAGTATTGCTGTACCTTGCCTATGGGGGTTTGCATCCCAGGAAGTGGCAAAAACCTTCTTGACCCATTCATGTTTCAGCTTTTAATGTCCATTTGGTATAACGTGGGTTTCTTGTAAATATCCCACCTAGGCTCCAGTGTTACCTATTTCTTGTAGGACCCCGGGACTGTTTTATGGGTTTTTTGAAATTCAAGTTTATTAAATTTTCAAATACAAAAAAACAACACCTACAACAGGACCGTACATTATAACAAACAACTGCCTCTCCTAAACCCTCCCCCCCCATCCCCATCTCCCCCACCTCCCCCAATCACCACAGAGTCCCCTGGGTCAGGGCCAGCAAACTATGAGGTCCCAGCCATACACTAAGCCACAAAACCCAGCCTCCCCTCCCCCATCACAATGTTTCTTAACAGGGTCACATATGCTCTGGGTGCAAACCACCTTCCTTTAAGATAAGGTAACCATTAATCAACACATTCCTGGGCATATAGGTAACCAGAATCACAGAGGAAATGGCAGACTACAAGGATCGGGCCTCCATACACTAGAGCAAGGCAAGGGTCTGTAACTTGCTCCACCTCTTCTGGAACATGTCCACATGACCACGTAAACTAGCAATCAAACTCTCCGAGTGAAGGAGAGCACTGATCTCCGTAATCCATTCAGCATAGGACAAGGCCAGATGATCTGTCCAATGCCTCAAAACAAGCCTCTTGACTGCCATAGACACCAAGGCCATAAAAAATCGTCGCTCTATGCTATCTATCTGAGAATAGTCCCCTAGAACACAGATCACGGGAGTAAAATAAGCCGATAAACCAAGAAGGGGATCCAGATTATCCCTAATAAGAGTCCACAGTGAGGCAACCTTAGAGCAGGCCCAAAAACATGGAGGAATTTCCTTCCTCTTGTAAACACCTCTAGAACAGTTAGAGCTGGAAAGTTTCTTGAGTTTACACAGTTTTCCGTCAGTGTAGTACAAATTATTAGTAATATAATATTGGGTGAGCCTAAATCTATCTTGGGTGTGAAACCTGTGCAAATCTTTCCAAATACGGGCCAGTCTGGCATAATCTCAGGTAGTGAGAGGACCAGACAGGAACCTTCACTTATTTCAGGAAACTTATAATTGAGAAGGTAGGAGTAAATTAGAGAGATAGAGTGAGGTTGAGAAGCCAGACAAAGGATCTCAGAGAAAGGGTGAACCCTAGACTCCTTGAAGGAGGCACCAAATCGCCCAAGTAAAAGATGTCTCAATTGATAGACTTTAAAAATATCCCTCCTAGAATGTCAAATTTATCCAGGATGTCCCGAAGTCAAAGAGACCTTGATTGTAAAAGCTTTCCCTCTGGCCTCCAACGATCTGCGGGAGCCATTCTGGAGTAATCCATGAGTTGCCCAGCTTAATATTAGGGTTAAGAACCACCGGTTGTCCAAAATCAGAAGGGCGAATACCAAGGGACACCAGACATTGAGCCAGCGTCTTTAGAGATAGTAGAATCACATTATCAGGTAACCGCCGCCTAACTCCTTAAGGGAACAAAGAATATAGCATGGGTATCGAGTTTAGCTTTGAAAGTAATAACCATTCAAACTGGAGCCAGGAAGGGCAGTCCATACTTCGACCGGCAAAAACCACTTCCCAAGTTTGGGAGGTGGGCCACCCAGTAGTAGAGGACAAGGTTGGGAAGCCTAAGTCCACCCTTCTCCTTAGGGAGTGAAAGTCTGGCATAGGAGCGTCGTACTCCCTTCCCAGACCAGACAAAATCCGAAAACATAGTGTGGAATTGCTGAAGGTATGCCATAGGAAGCCACAAATTTAACAGATTAAGAGGGTAAAAGATTCGGGGGAGGATGTTCATCTTAATAATGTTGATCCGGCCCCAGAGGGAAATGGGAAGTTTTGACCACCGCTTCAAATCCTGCTGAACATGCCTTCTTATACTATCTAAATTCAGGCTCTTCAGTATGGTGGGTTCAGTAGCAAAATGAATTCCCAAATATTTGATAGATTTAGGGGACCACCTCATACCAAAGAGGCAAAATCCTGTCTACAGGTATAGACATTAAGCGGAAGATCTCCGATTTAGAAATATTTAACTTGTATCGGGAAAGGAACCAAACTGGTTAATAAGCTCAGATTGCTACAGTAAGAGACTCTTTGGATGTTCCAAATGAAGAAGAATATCGTCCGATAAGCTGAAAGAACGGACTCTGTTGTAAAAGCCTGCAGCCTTTAACCAAAGGTGACATTAAGTTTAATTAGAAGTGGTTCCAAATATAGATTGAACAAAAGGCTGAGAGGGCAACCCTGTCTGGTGCCCGTATATAACAAAACAAAGAGAAAAGACTCCATTACAATAAATTTTGGCCAAAGGGTTCTGTACAAGATTTTCACCAAACTGAGGAATGAGTCTGAGAATCCCATTCTCCAAAACCGCCTACAGAAAGGCCCAATCCACACGGTCAAAGGCCTTTTCAGCATCCAACGAGACCAAGGCTACAGGATATGAAACTGTTTGAGCATGACGGGAGAGATGAGACAGGGTTCTTAAGTGATCAGCAGATGACCTACCCGAGACGAAACCCACTTGCTCAGGGCTAAATAGGCCCAGCCAAACTTTTTTAATTCTTTCAGCAAGAATCTTAGCAAAAATTTTAACATCGTAATTCTGAAGAGAAATAGGCCGGTAATTGGCTGGGTCTGTAAGAGGTTTATCTGGCTTGGGAATCAAAATAACTGTGGCCTCGAACAAGGTGGGATCAATCTCGACTGCATACGAAAAAAACTGGTAGAGCTTGAGAAGCAAGGGAGCCAGCTCTTTGGAAAAGGTCTTATAGAAATTGGCCGGAAAGCCATTGGACCCTGGTGCTTTATCTACAGTCAGCGAGGATGGTCTTTTCAATTTCCTCCAAAGAAATAGGGGCAGTCAAGATTTGATGATGAGACAAAGCCAGACAAGGAATATCCATATTCTCTAAATATGAGGTAATGCTCAAAGTCGGTACGGACATTATCGGATTACTATAAAGATCTATATAAAATTTCTCAAAAATATCAGCAATACCTCTGGGGGATGTAACAATAGAACCGGAAGACGTTCTCAAAGACGGAATTATTCTCGAACCCTCGAGAGTCTTAAGACGTAGAGCCAGGAGTTTCCCTGCTTTTTCCCCATGATCATAATATTTGGCCTGAGTTCTCATAAACAATACTCTATCTTATTCTTTAACAGTTCTGAGTAATCTCGTTTAGCAGCAAGAAGAGCCTTAGGGAGGTTAGAGAAGAGTAAAGGAATAGTTAGCTTCTAACTCTGTAATTTTACTTAACAGAGAAATTAGCTGGCCAGCTTAGCTTTCTTCTAGTCAAGGCCATCTTTATCAGCTCTCCCCTAAGATAACATTTCAGTGAACTCCAGACTATATCAAACCTCGGGGTAGAGTCAAGATTATCAGCAAGGAAAAGAGAGATCTGGGACCTAATGGACGATACTATGGAAGGTTCCTTAAGTAGTTGAGTATTTAACCGCCAGATAGTATCTCTACTGAATTCCAGGTCTAGGGAACAGGTAATCCAGACCACGGCATGATCTGAGAGAATAATTGGATCAATACCAGAAAGAAAGACCTTCGACAGTAAAGCCTTACTGACCAAGAAATAGTCAATCCTCGACTTAGAGTTATGCGGCTGAGCGAAAAAGGAGAAAGCCAGAGAGGAGGTTCGAGATTCTCCAGGGATCACAGACCCTAGCCTTGAAATCAGATCCTGAAGGGACCTCTGAGCTGGAGTAGAGGCGATTATTCTGAGGTTCCTTATCTAAGGTAAATGAAAGGGTACATTCAATCCCCACCCAGTATGAGATGGGAGGAAGGAGGTTACTAATCTTGCCTACTAGGGTCATAAAAAATTCAGAGCAGCCTCCAACCGGGCCATATACAGAACCAGAGTCACTGAGCACACATTCAGACACCCTTAACCAAAATAAACCGCCGTCCGGATCCGAAACCACTAACTCTGTCACAAAAGAAACATGCTTTTAACCAAAATTGCCACCCCTTTACTCAAATTAGAAGCACCAGCCAAAAACCTGTGAAAAACCTGAACGGGATAAGTACTTGGTGTCCGTATGGCTCAAGTGCATCTCCTGAAGCAATAAAATATCCACCTTAATTAACAAACAGTGGTTGAAAATCTGTGCCCTCTTCACCCGATCCTTGAGTTCACGCACATTCCAGGAAGCTAGTTTGATTCTGTTAATAGCCATTTAAGAAACAGTAATATGATACCAGTTATCCAAAACAGTTCTACAGTATGCCCAGGAAAACCACACACCCAGAACAGAAGGAAATCCCCCCCATACCAAACAGATCCCAATCCTATCTGCCAGCCCATAACCCCAAGTTCCAGTATCTTTGACACCAACCCCACAATCAAACTCAGAAAGGCTTACAGTGTAGATAAGGCTGGCAAACCGTGGAAAACCCCCTCTCCTCCAAACACTGATACAGACCCAAGCCACCCCCTCCTTCATGAATACCCCCAACATCCAAAAACCATTCACTGGCACAGCACATAATAATCCGAAAATGATTAACAAAGCACTTATATATATCACATAACCAAGTGAAAATGGAGATAACATTGATAAGATATCCAACAGTGCCGTTAGTAACCCACCCCCAACCTCCCCAAATACCCCCCCAGCATCATACGTCGGAGTAATACAAGTACTGTCCCATCCCCCTTCCCCATACCCCACAACCTTAAATCCCACACAAAAACTATGTACATTGGGGAGCCAGAGCAGAAGCCCAACTAAGTGTGCAGGAAGTAAAGGAACTCCAGCCCACCCACCCCCTAGCGAACTTCCACCACCCCCTGGTACAGATCCAGACCTGAAAGGATTGTGCTACCCAGATATCGCATACAGCGAACATCAGGTCCCACAACCCAGAAGGTATCAGTCCAAGTCTGCCCCACCGGGCGGTTAGCAACCCCATTTAGGCTTCTGCGGTTATTCATCCAGCCAGCCTTGAAAGCCCCACCCCCCGGCCCTTCCAGCCCTGAGTATCGCCTAAAGAAAGGAGGACAGAAATAGAGACCGATAAACCCCTCAGAAAATAAACCTCTCCCTGCAATCGCAATTAAGCTAAACCAGCCCCCGCCGACATGAGAAGGCATCAAAGAGGGCACTCACCCGCCTAGAATCCTTCCCCCAGACCGTACCGTCTTGGCAACAAATCAGCTCCTGTGCACATGGAGCAAACCGCGTAGGCCCAGTGTTGTCGGGGAGAACGAAAAACCGCCACGGACCTAACCGGTCCCACCATCCGGAAGTGTCCCCCAAAGAACCACCGCCATGCAGGTGAGATCCGGATAGGCGCACTAGTGGCCCAGAGCGAGCTCCAATTTAAACTGGCAGCACAACAGCCTGGATAGCCTCCTCCATCCCGAAGCGCCAGGTAGGAAACCTAATAAGAGGGAGGGAGGCTAACAGAGCAGGACTTAAAATAGCCCCAAGATATCGCCGAAATTAACAAGCAATGGGAGGACAAAATAGAAATAAAAAGGGAATCAAACCAAAGGGAGAGGAAGGGAGAGTCAGTTTAAAAGATGTCTTCAGAAAGTAGGTAGGAAAAAAGTCTCGTTTCAATCAGATAGTCCACAAGCCAAGCCAGTCCATCCAGTGCAATAAAGATCCAACCAAGGGCCTTCATCCAGCATTCTTAAATAAATCTGGCAGTTTAACCGCAAGGTCCTTCAAGGCCGCCTCCGGGGTGTTAAAGGAGAAGGTTGAGCCTCCGATGGAGACCCGAAGAGCCGCAGGGTAGGTCACTCTGAAAGGTATGGCAGCAGCAATCAACTTCTGGACAACACCATGATAGGCAGCTCTTTTGACTCTAATTTCTTTCGGCAGATCCTGGGTGACTCTAAGCCTAGCCGTCCCCACAACACCTCCTTTGGGTCCAGGATTTGTTATAGACATGCTGCCATTCTATATAGCTTAAATTTAATGATAATAGGAGCGGAGGAGATCCCGGTGGAGGCGAGGCCTCAGGGACCAGTGGGCCCACTCCATGTGGTAGAATGAGCTGACAGGCGAGGGCCGCTACCTGAGCAGCAACTCTGGAGGAATGTAAGCAGATCCGCCCCTCCTCGCCTCAGGCAGGCCCAAAATCAGCAGGTTATTCCTCCGGTTCCTTCCCTCCAAATCCTCGGTCTTGCCTTGTAACTTATTTACATGCTGTTTGAGCCCCTGCACTCGAGTCAATCCTGTCTCTCCACTGCTCGGCGAGAAGGCCCTGGCTTCAACGTCGGCCACCGGGTGGATACAGAGACTAGGTCGCTCCTGAGGGACTTATGTTCCCCATTTAGTTCGTGCAGCAGGTCCTTCAGCGGGGTCAGCTCTTGGAGAAATCTCTCTTCAGAGAGGGGGCTAGGCATCTGGTTTTTATCTGTCCCACATTCCGGTTCGGTGTTCGGGTGATTCCTTTGCTTTTTGGCCGCTTTTTCAGGTGAGGCGGGTGGTGTATGGCGAACAGCGGCCTGCTTAACATCGACCTCCATCGCGACGTGGTATCGCAATCGGCAGTCTCGAGCTTCTCTCCGGAGAGCCACTCGTAGTATAATTAATGATGTCTATGGGATTTATGCCAATTTAAGCACCGGATGGATAAAAATAATGGCTAAGGAAGCGACCGGAGGGCAGAGCTCTAGGCCTTGGCTGCAGCCTAGCTGGATGCCATCACGTGACCTGTTTTATGGGGTTATTGAGGCCCCTAATATTATTAGTGATAATGTTTAGATCAACCATCTGTCTGGCGTATAGGACATAGTAATCTGTACAGCCCCCCCCCCGATCCCCTTTCCAACCTGTATTCTCCCTTTGAATACTGAATTCCACTATACAAGATGAAACCCCAAATTTTACATATTCTTCAAATACCTTTAAATAAATTGCAAGACCATAACTAACTGTGCATTATAGTGCCATAACTAACACAATAAAAAGACTCGGCCAAAACGTCCCACAGCCTTGCTGATGATAAAGATCTGTCTGCGGACACTGAAAGAGTCTTTCTCACCTTGAGTACTGTACTGGATTTCCTCATTATCCTTGTGGCCAATCTCCCATATTTAATTCCCAGTCCATTATCCATTATGCTATATGTTACTTATCTTGCAATGATATTGTAATTCATGTCTTAAGAAGTCCTTAAAAAGTAGGGTTCCTTAACTGACCTTTTCCTACCAATAAACTCATCAGACAATAAAAACACTGGCGTGCATGCGGGTCTTGAAGAACAGAAAGCCAAGAGGGACTGTTCTGAAGACTACAACTGACCTTTTGAAGATGTGTGGTCTGCTGGTTAAAGGACTAAAGCCTGAAATAAGGGGGTCACAGATCTGAATAACACCACAGCCACTGGCTTGTATGACGCTCAGCAAGTCCCTTAAAGAGCAGCTGATGCCTTTAAAAAGCTTCTGAAAACTCAATATTTGGACAGAACTCTGTTTATAATTCATAAAGTTCCTGTGTTTCCCTGTCCTTTTTTCTTTATTATTAAGGATGCTGTATGTGCATGGAACAGGACTTTTGCCCCTCAGACTTCATCTGTTACAGCTGCTTATTTTCCACTTGGACTAATAATTATTTACTTGCAAAATCAGAGACATTTACTTAGCAGCCTTGTCTGATGTCACAAAGAGAGTATTATGACTTTTAGTGCAGAGTGAACAGCAAGAGTAGATGGATACTGAGAGTCAAGGAATTTTTATTTATTTTATTTATTTTTTGTTTACCGGGTAGGTGCATTAGCCAAAAGGCTATTTTCAGGCATGACCCGGGAAGGAACAGAGACAAAACTTCAAGAGACACATTTTTGTACATAATAGAAGATTATATGTAGATGTTGAACAATTAACAACTTTTTCATTTAAATATCCTTCATATGAAAAAACAAGATGATACTGAAAATCTTGAAATGATATATTATATTTTGCCTAAATATTACATTTATCATCATTTTCCTAGAGGTGCCAGTGTCTCTTTAACCTCCCAGTGCTTCATTCCTAACATTGACTATGCTGGGCAGAAGAAGACCTCACTGAAAACACAAAGTTGCATCTCAGTTGAGCTACCCTGGGCAAGCCTGATAACAACAATGTGAAACAGTGAACCATGTGCCATAATGGCAAAACCTGAAACAGCCTGAACCAGAGATTGGACCATCTGCCACCTCCCTGTCCTGCCTTCCATCAGTGGCACTCAGTCCGGTTGGCTGCTGAAGCCACTGCCTTCTTTACTGAGGGCATTAGCACAGAAACAGGATCAGAGTTACTATATATCAGCTCCTGAGAATTATTCCCTAGCTGAGATCATAATTCTTAGTTTGTGACATCACAATCTTTTTGTGTAGGAAAGTTTCTGATGTCACAAGACGAGGATTATGCCCTCAAATAATGGCAATAAATGGCAAACCAGTGACATGGCTTGATTAGTTTGTCAACTATCATGCCGGGACAAAAATGTCAAGTAAAATAGTGTATAGCATGATCTCCATAGCACAAGAAACATGGAAACATAGACGTTGTTGGCAGATAAGGACCACTTGGCCCACCTAGTCTGCCCTAAATTCTTTACCTATAGTGCCACTGAGACCCTACTTGGACTCTGGCTTACAACCTCCTTTTGCTTCTAAGATTCCCTTGTGTCTATCCCATGCATTCTTAAATCCTTTGATCATTCTAGCCCCAACTACTTCTGCTGAGAGGCTGTTCCATGCATCCACCACCCTCTCTGTGGAGAAGTACTTATTCATGTTTCCTCTGAGCCCCCCCCCTTCCAGCTACATACTGTGTCCCCTTGTCCTCGAGCATCTCTTTTTTCTGGAAAATGCTCCCATCCTGTACCTTGTTTATTCCTGAGAGGCATTTGCACATCTCTATCATATCCCCCCATTTCCTCCTGTCTTCTAGGGAGTACATATTTAAATCCTTAGGTCTTTCTTCACAGGGCTTCTGATGCAGGCCCTGCACCATTTTGGTTGCCCTCCTTTGCACTGCCTCCACCCTATCTATGTCTTTTCAGAGATGGGGCCTGCAGAACTGTTCACAGTACTCGACGTGGGGTCTCACCAGCTATCTAGACAGGGTTATTATTATCTCCCACTTTCTGCTGGTGATGCCCCTTCCTGTACATCCAAGCATTCCACTAGCCTTTCCCACCACCTTCTCACACTGTTTAGCTACCTTCAGGTATCAGAAATGATAACCCCAGGTCTCGTTCCTGTTTTGTGACTTCTAATACCCTCCCCGCCTCAGTTGGTACGTTGCCCCCGGGTTTTTGTGCCCTAAGTGCATGAGTTTGCACTACAGCTGGCCAAACTGTCCAGAACTGAATCCTACATCACTAAATCTGGAATGTTTGTTTTCATCTAATTAGGATCCCTTTGCTAGGAAGTAGCACTGTATTTCTGTAGCCCCTGGGTGGTACAAACCTATTATCATGCATGAAATTGTATGCAGCACATTTTGTTGGGCTGTTTAGTTTGTCAGGTAATAGTTTATTTGTTTGACTGTGTAAAAATAGCATTACAGAAACAGCAGGTCACAAGAGTACACCTATATTCAATACATTTCATATCAATCAATCTTTAACAAATCTTTTTCTGATTTTCATGATTACAGAAAAGAAATTTGCATCCCTATTTAATTTCCAGTCATCCGCCGTTGATAGCAGAGCATGGAGGATTGTATCCCTAGCAACACCTCTTAGCGGTTGAACGAACAAGCCTCGCCATAACTGCCTTGCCTTAGTGTACCATGGACAGTAGCACACCATCACCTGTTTTAATTTCTTCTCCTTACTAGCCAGACTGCAAAGGCAGTTCATGTTACCTAGGGCAGAAGTTTTCTTATATCTGGACTGCAGAACATTGCTATCGAAAAGTTTTAATCTGAATAGTATATATGACCATCTTAAAGATGTTTCCTAGTGTTTCAAATTCCCATTTTTCTGATGCTCTTGAAAAAGTTTTCAAGGTTGTTTTCTAGCACAAGTACATTCTTAAATATATGGAAATATTATTGGAATAATGATTTATCCTATTATGTCATGTCCAGCTAAGTATATATGCAGGATAACAGCAAGGAAATTAGCTCCCACAATTGCAGCAATTGGTACCATTCAAGGTGCTTTACCTAAATATCTGTCTTTAGTTACACTGTTTATTTTATGTTAAAGTCCTTGCCATTCTCCATGTACTTTTGGATTGTTCGAACAGCATTCTAGCAAGTTTTATTTTTTATTGGGATGTTTCAATTATTTGTGCCCTGAGCCGACCATCTCTGAAACTGCAACTTTGAAAGCAGATATAACCAAAAGAAGCATGGCAACCCCTATATTTCATTATGTTTCTATATTCATAACCATATTCTACATCTATCAAACATGTTTTATGAAAATCACATTGGTTTAAAATGGTTTTATAAATAAAAACAGCCAAATATTTCCCGTGTTTTTGGGGACAATCATTTCAAGAGGGTGTCCTAGTATTGGTAATTTACTATTTATTTTCGCATTTGTGGAAAACATGAAGCAAGCATCATGACAAATGATGTGTCCTTGTTTCACATTTTCTTTCACAATCATGTTGACATCTAAAATATTGATGTTTTGCCGGCCCGGTGGCGCTGAGGGTTGAGGCGCTAGACGCCACACCTCGCGCTGCGCCGGCGACCCGGGTTCGGGAACGGACTCGGGTGGCGAAGGTCGGCGGGGGAGGAGGATCGCCAGCGGATGCTCTCCTCCCTCAGGGGTGGAGTTACCAAGAGCGCATTGCGCTCTGCATTCTTCCATAGCGGTGGAAGCACGGCAGAGGGAAGGGTGGGCGGCTTCGCCTGTCGGAGCTGGGGAGGGCGCCTCGGCGCAAGAGAGGGTCTGCGTGCGTAAGCATGCTACCACTGGACGACGCCCCTAGCGCAAGGCGCCCTGGGGAGTGGGGACGTCAGGGGAGAAAACCGGAAATACCCTCCGGCAGCCCTAGATGAAGTCCGCCCTAAAGTCCACCCGGATCACCTACAGGACAGACCCCAATGTGCAAGGAGAGGAGGATGGGCACTCTAGGGGCAGATCCCTAAGGTAGGTACCGGGGGGACATGAGTGGACGGAAGGAGGGGGCACCGGAGGTAGTAAGGAGGGATAAAGATGAAAATTAAAAAAAAAAAAAAAAATTAAATAAAATATTGATGTTTTAACCACATCTGACCCCTTCTGGATTTTTTCCCATAACGAGTGATTAAGTCTCACCAATATAACTTAAAAACAGGAGATCACGTGATGCGCCTAGCGTGATAGCAGGGATCTTTAAGAGCTCTCTCCTCACCTCCGCTAAATTTTATATTTTAGGCTTATTAAGAGCGCAGTCCGCGGCTTTTTGTGTGTCCACTCGTTGTACCAGTTGACCAAGGGAGTGTTAAGGGGATTTGGTGGTATCGCGCATGGGAAACCGCCGAAATGGACACCGCAAATGAAGACAGCTCTTCCTAAGGCACTCACCGGTTTCCGGAGAAACAGGCCAAGAAGGCCAAGCAACAAGCCCAATCCTCCTCAGCAAACCAAGCTTTCCTCTCTCTGTCTCTAACCCACTGTCGGAGGATCGTTTTTAGAAGAGATGCAGCCACTTAAAGAGGCACTTTCTGAGTTAACTCTCGAACTGAAAAGTATACGTGGGGAGATATCCCACTTGCGACAAAGGATATCAGACAACGAAGTTCGCTCTACCTCACTTGAAACCTGGCGAAACAAAATGGACCCAGAAATTGTTAAAATGAAACAGCTAATAAATAAATTACAACAGAAAACAGAGGATCTAGAAGGCCGCTGTCGGTGGAATAACGTGCTAATCCACGGCCTGCCAGAAGGAGAGGAGGGCCCCTCCTGCATTCCATTCATTCAGGCCTTGCTTACCAAGATAGTAGGCCCATCTCCACATAATCCTGCATACATCATTGAAAGGGCCCACAGGTCATTACGACCAAAGCCTGAACCCCCAGCTCCCCCCAGGCCCATAATTATCAGAATGCTTAATTATTTGGAACGCCAACACATCCTGGCAAAAGCAAAGGAATTGCACTCCATCTCCTGGGAGGGGAAGAAACTACGTATAACACAAGATCTCCCACTAGAAACCAGACAACGTAGAGCCACATTTCACCCCATAGTGTCAAAGCTAATAGCTGCGGGCATTAAATTCAGGATGGCTTACCCTGCCTGGTTACAGGTCTTACTGGAAGGTAAATGGCATAACTACGAGGCAGTCTCTCAAGCCCAGGAGGACCTAATCCGATTGCTACCTTCCCTATTCAAGGCTCCATGAGGCATTGAGGCCATGGAACTTAGCAGTCCCTGTTGTGGGATTTCTTCTGTGTTGTGAATGGCAATGCTGATGGAAAACGTTAACCAATAATCTCTGCACCACTATATATCTGGGGTTGATAAATATCCTTATTTCTTACTTGTAAGCGAGTGAATACTTAATTGTGCGCTGCCTCTCTGAATTTGCCCAGTCCTTCTCGAGGGAGGGGAGTTTTGATGCAGGTTTCAAGTGTTCGGCTCTCGGTGTTGGGGGCACCAGATTGGGCCTTGACTGGGACTCTTGAAGCAAGCCCGTGTTTCCGGGGGACATATAAACAGGATGCACAACAGTTATGGTGTTCCGGATATTTAGCCCCACGGGAATCACTAGCAGTAGATCTCAGGTCCCTTTTGTGATACAGAAGCGGATGTGATACCTTAACCTGCTTTCCCAACAAAAGGACCTGTATGGGGCTAAGGTTTTTCAACGGACAAGTGGATTGCAAGACTTGTATTAAGATGGAAGAAGGAAAAAGAAGGAATATGGAACAATACGGCGGAACAGCAAAGAGATATCCATATTAATTTTTACTTTACCTATTTCCCTATCCCCTTTTCCACCCCATCTCCCCTTCTCCGATTTTCCCTCCCCTCCCTCACCCCCTTTCCTCTCCTTAACCCTCCTCCCCATCAACCTCTCTCCCTTCCCCCTCCTCCCTTTTTTTTTCTTTTTTTCTTCTAGGCTTTGGAGCGGACTTCACGATGAACATGGGGGTGGGGGGTAGGAGTTCTGGAAGTGGACCTAAACATGCCTGGCCACACATACTGGAGAATAGGGGGGCTTTTCCTGGCCTACCTCATAGAAAGTATCAGTATTTTATTTCGGATAAGATCTGATATACTGCTACGTAAAGGGCATTATGGGAGGGATTTCAGCTTTAAGCAACAGTGGACCAATTTTATTTTCAATTTAATGTTCAGGATACTGTTAATCCTTTCTATGGGGAGATGAATGCTAGGGTTTTAGGAAGGGAATAATAGGACCAAGTATTGGTAACTTTGCTTTTCAAGGTGGGAGGGGAGGGTGGACTGTATATAGTTCTCCATGGGTTAACAATAAAAGGAAGGGGCATTTATTTTTACTTAATTTTGATAAGAATTGCATTTACAATGCAAGGGTAACGTGGGGTGGAGGTATTATCCTGGTGGAGTTATATTGTTTAATACTATATTTGGAATTTATTCAATTAATCTTTCATGGAAGAGTTATAGTTTTGGGAAAGGGACTGTGGTGCATATCCCGAAAGGTACCAGGGTAGCAACATTAGAAAGGTTTAAATCAAATGGCATCTAACTGCATCAAGTTTGTTACGTGGAATGTGAGAGGGGCCCGCAGCACTGTAAAGAAATTACAGATACTAAAACATTTAGAACATCTGCAAGCGAGGGTTTCCTTCATTCAGGAAACTCATCTACTTCCAGGTGAAGCTGTTAATTTACGAAGAAGAAATATTGGGCAGGTTTTTGCCTCAGGTGGATCACCAAAGGCCGGGGGCACAGCGATCCTTATTCATCAGTCAGTAGCCTTTCAATCTATGGCTACTATACCGGACCCTGCAGGTAGATATATATTAGTCAGGGGTATTCTAAACCATACAGAGGTCTTATTAGGGAGTATCTATGGCCCAGTTGGGGGGGACCCAGTATTCTTTGCCAATCTATTAGGGAAGTTACAAGATTTCTTATCCCTGCCAATAATACTTGGGAGGGATTGGAATCTGCCTCCTACACAGGATCTAGATAGATCTAACCCTATACTTAAACCCTTTTCCGCCGCTCAAAGGGCACTCTCAGATTTTACGGAATCACTTGGTCTTTGTGACCCATGGAGGTTACAGAACCCAGTGACCCGGAGCTTTACATTTTATTCCATAGTTCATAACACGTGGACTAGGCTTGATTATATTTTGTTTAGTAACACGCTTTTGCAAAAGCACGGTAGTACAGGTATAGAAGCTATTGCTGTGTCAGATCACGACCAGTGTGGATGGTCACGTTGCTGAATGTTAGTATCAATAGAGATCCTTTATGGAGACTAAACAATCAGCTTCTAAAGGAGGAGTACATTGGTACTAGGATATCGAAAATGATTCAATGTTTTTTTCTCAGTAACCAAGACTCAGTGGCTAGAGCTGATCACGAAATGGTGTGCGCTGAAATGTTGTTTAAGGGGCGAATTCATTCGCCTAGCCTCTACGCGCAAGAAAAAGAATGAAGTAAGGGCCTTATCACTTCTCACTCAAATTAAAAAGTTAGAACAGTCTCTCTCTGTAACTTCCACAACGGACACATTGGAAACTCTCTTGTCCTTAAGAAATCAATACTCTATGCTACTTCAGGAAAAAGCTGAGTTTGCTATTTTGAGAACTCGAGCAAGATATATAGAGTGGAGGAAAAGCTAGCCATTTGTTAGCTCTGAGGTTAAGGAAATTGGAATCTTCCAGGGCAATCAACTCAATTGAAGATCTCAATGGAGAGATCAAAACCAATCCCAGGGAGGTAATCTCGGTACTTAGGACCTATTTCTCTTCACTTTATAATAAAGAGACCCCCTCTCCCTCTATGGGTGAGATGCTCAGTTACTTAGCAACTCTTTCCTTGCCCTCGATGGGACAGGATCAACAATCATTGTTGATCTCCCCTATATCCACTCAAGAGATATTAGTGGCAATAAATGATCTGGCTCCGGACAAGGCCCCCGGACCTGATGGTCTCTCCCTGAACTTCTATAAATCATTCGCCAAAGATTTAATACCCGGTCTACTCCGCCTGTATCAATATTTGCTGGCTGGAAGTACTCAAGACCCCACGCCTCCTAGAAGCCCTTATTATTCTCCTTCTTAAACCAGGTAAACCCATGCACCTCCTTCGAAGTTATCGTCCTATTTCATTATTAAACTGCGACATTAAGATTCTAGCTAAAATTCTGGCCAAAAGAATTGAGCAGGTATGGACTCCCTTAATCAGTCCCGAACAGATTGGTTTCGTTGCCAATAGGTCCACGGTTGACCATCACCGTAAATTACAATACCTTATTGGTGTAGCCAGAACCTCCCTATCTCCGATGATTCTAGTATCCCTAGACGCAGAAAAGGCGTTCGATAGGGTTGATTGGACCTTTCTTTGGGCCACATTACAAGTTATGGGCTTCCCCCCACTATTTATTACATGGATACAGGCACTATATACCTCACCTAGAGCTAGACTGTATTGCAATGGGGTCATGTCTGACCCCTTCCCACTCACTTCAGGTACATGACAAGGCTGTCCTCTGTCTCCTTTTTTATTTAATTTATACCTTGAACCTCTTCTCAGGTGTTTAAATTCCTCCCCACTAATATCAGGCATTCCCGTGGTTAATAGTGTTGAGAAGATTTCAGTATTTGCTGATGACCTGCTTTTGCACCTGTTAAATCCAATTCCATCATTAAGAGCAACATTAGGCATAATTGAGGTCTTCAGTAAATATTCCAACTATAAACTTAATATCAGTAAAACCGAACTCTTCCCTCTCAACCACTTCACTCATAGTTCAGGCTTTGCTGAATTTGGGATGAAGTGGACTACGCGTTCTATTAAATATCTTGGGATACATATTTCTCTTAGCTCATCACTGATGAGGAAACTGAATTTAGAGGATCTATGGCGGGATATTCAGCAAGATTTAGTCAGATGGTCCAAACTCCCTTTATCGCTGTGGGGCAGAATTAACATTATTAAAATGAATTTGTTACCCAGAATTTTTTAACCCCTAAACATGCTAAATATATGGGTACCTCTGCCTTACTTTAGGAGTATTCACTCTGGATAAACTCTTTTCTCTGGAATAATAAATCTATCAGAAAATCCTATAATAAGTTATCCCAACCTAAAGAGTTTGTGGGACTCCGTCTCCCTAACTTCCTTTATTACTATTGGGCCTCACATCTAAATAAGTGTGGGAAATGGCTATCCACACCTGATTCTCAATCTTGTCAAGGATATAAGCCATTGTGGCTCCAAGTGGAACAAGACCTCATGAAAGCTCATAATATTGATCCAAAAGCTCTCTTTTACACATCTAGTAAAAATATTCCTACACCACTTCGCTCTCTACCTCTTGGAATCTCTCTGAGGGTGGTATCTCAGTTATTCAGGTTTTTCAAGATTTCTCAGACTAGGGACTTCTCTCAACCTATTTGTCTAAACCCTAATCTCCGAATAGGTAACTCTATGATAACTGAAAAGTGGTTACCATCTCTCTCTGGATGTAGCGTGAAAGACTTTTACTCATTTAATCGTATTTTGGATATGAGCGAGATCCTAGATAAATTTCAATGGCCAACAAAGATGGCCTTTAGGGTGTATCAGTTGAGGCATCTCTTGTACAAAAAATTTGGGAGTGTCAACAAAATCTCCTATCTTACAAACCTTTTCTCTCAAGTCACTGCAATCGTTAATAAACCACATAGTATTTCTGGGCTGTATAGCTTATTACATAGATTCCCGGAAACCCCACCGAATGTCGGCCCTAATATCTGGAAGGACCTATATTCAGACGGAGATATTAATTGGCAGACCATTTGGAAGGATTTACATATTTACCATACACAGGACAGGTATAGAATTACACAATATTGTATACTAAATAATCTGTATTACACCCCAGTTAGATTGGCAAAGATGAAGCATGTTGCTTCAACAATGTGTATTAGATGTAACAAAGAGGAGGGTTCACCGATACACATTTTTTGGTCTTGTGGGTCAGTACCTCCTCTCTGGGCTCAAATAGAAACTTCACTCGACCCTTTACTAGGGTTACAAGGTCTCTTTTCCCCCAAAGCCTGCATCTTGGGTGATTACTCCGAAATACAGGTGAAGGAAAGGAGATATCATTTGGCATTAATATCAATGACGGTTAAAAAACTAGTACTCAGACACTGGAAGGACCACTCTGTGTTAACTTACACGGAATGGTTACATGAGATTACCTTTGCTCTCCGTGTCAAGAACCTGATAGCGTAGGTGAACCGATGCTTACCTTCCTTCACAAAAAATGGGGTAAGTTATATACCTTGCTATTAAAAAAAACACTAGGTGATATGATGGGCTGCGGGCTCCTCTGTACTCTGTACTCATTTTCCTTTTCTCGTCTATTATGCACATGTTTAACTTAAAATATGTGTATATTTCTGACTCTTTCGGGTTTTTTGTTTATTTAGTCCCTGGTATCTTATTTATTTGGCATCAATACACGATATAAGCATTTACCTTAATGATATTGGTATGGACTAATATGCACCACAGGATAGGGGAGGGGGGAGGGAAAAGGGGAAGGAAGGTTAGTCTTGTTATATTTCGTAGTAATAATACTTGAACAACAGATACCTATTTTCTCTTTGTAGGTTCTCTGTTATTAGTTCTTGATGTATTAGGAAATCCTGGAACAATGATTTATACCAATACAATATTGTTATAATTAATAATTAATAAAACATCCTGAATTAAAAAAAAACCAAAAAAAAACAAAACTTAAAAACAAGTATGGCAACCCATGTTTTTTGTTGTGGATTTTCAATGTTTAGATGACCATCATGTACTGGACCAAAAATTATGACTTTATTTATTTATTTTATTTATTTCTTATTCAGAATCAACCTTTGAGCCAGAGCTCGTTTATAAAGGTTCCATGTCATAAACACAACAAAGCACAGAACATTAAGATAACACAAAGTATTAAAATAACCGTGTACGGTTGTTTTGTCCCTGGACTGATTGTCACAGTTGTTTTTTTAATTGTTTAACCAGGTATAGCACACTAAGCTGAAAGCTTTTTTTACAGGAGCGACCTGGGAGCACAAGGAGGTTAAGTGACTTGCTCAGGGTCACACAGTATGCAAGTGGAAGCTGTCGGATTCAAACCCAGGTCGGGTCTGCGGGATGTTATCAGATTTGCAATTTAGAGCCTTAGACCACTGCACTATACTGCCTCAGTTAAAATGACACAGTCAAAATGCCATGTGGACAAAAGAATATTGTCCACAAAGTCGCTGACAGCACAAGTCGCAGGTGTATATTGCCACACAAACTAAGTTGTCGGCAGACAAAACGTCATCGTTACCTGCTAGTGCTGCTTAATCAAAACAAACACAGATGTTTTTGATCAATTCAAAAGTCTTTATTTAATTTTTTAAACGCGCCTCTCCAGAACAACACTGTGCAACAATTAATGGCGTAGCCACGATTAAACATATGTTAAAATACATCACCTAATTACAGTGCAAAAGTTATTTAATACTACAGGAATGCGCAAATTGCATTATTGCACTGCAAGAGTCATTTAAAAAGACATAAATGTGCAAATCAGTTCTCTAATCATGTGCAAAAAATTGCATTATTACAGTGCAAGTGTCATTTAAAAAGACAGAAATGTGCAAATCAGTTCTCAAATCATGTGCAAATAGTTGCATTACTACAGTGCAAGAGTCCTTTAAAAAGGCAAAAATGTGCAAATCTGTGCTTTACTCTACTTTAAAACATTCTAGACAACATTTATTTCAATTACTGTGGCCATATCCAGACCATTATGTATTACTTTGGGTCTCGAGAAGCAAAATCACTGCAGAATGATTTAAACACTTTGCTTACCTGTACATATTTAGCATGCTTTCTTGGCGGTTGTTGACTGAGAGTTATCTGTCTCCTTTGCAATGCTACTGCATGCTGCTCCTGCCTTAATTTCCTCGCTAGGCGACCATGGGTAGGGAGGCTGATAGATACGGTCCTAGAAAATGCCCTGTGCCAGGCTTCAAGCACATTGTTGCATCTCAGCAAATCATTTATTACTCGGGCATACTGATTCCAAAACATGATGGGGGACCTAGGCTGTTGCCTTTTTTTGTGGATCCTTGTCAATCACCCATTGTAATTATCCTGGAAGTAATCCATCAGACATTCAACAGCTTCAAACTTGGGGTCATCCTGAAGCATTTCATAGCACTTTTCTACGCTATCAACTGGTACAAATGCTAGTGCTAAGATACATCTCACTTTGTGTGCAAATTCTTCGTCATGAATATATCTTTGCTGCATACCCTCTTGCTGTACTCTGTGCCATAGTGCCTGTCCGAGATGAAAGTTGCAGTCTGACAGCTCAGTGTGTGGCAATAATTCCTTTAAAACATTGACTGCTGCAATTTCAGTCAGTCATGACACTGAATGGTGTTAATTTCCCACCAAGCAAGGTTTGTAGGTGTATGAAAAACTTTCTATATATTGCCTCACTGCAGCCTGGCAGAAGGGCATATATGCAGGGTCGGTTCACACCATTTACCAGCGCATGCACTGTGTACATTTGGTCATCTTCATGTGGGGCAACTGAAAATGTCCCATCGCAGAACCAGTGCTTACTGTCATTAAGGACTTTCAGGTCTGAGTCACTGGCAAATATTAACATGTCAGTTTCATTAACTCTCAAAAGGGTCTCCCCAGCTATAGTTTCAGAGTACTGCATAACATCACTATCATTTGGGCCACCATACTGCCTGTGACGACGTACATCTCGCCTCAGGGTTTCCTGTGATGGAAGCAAGTGAGCATGCCTTACTGAAACGTCTTGTAGCCCTGTATGAACTACATTTCATGTAGACTCCTCTGACTCACATGCTCTTTGGCGCATATTCACATGGGCCGTGAGCACCTCAACCCTACCATGAATAGGTACATGGTTATGCTCAGTAGGGGGAATGATGATGGAGTCACTCTTAGTGTGTAGCCGTGCTCTGCATGTTCGGTTCTCACATCACCATACAATCTTGTCATCGGCTCCATCTTTTTCTTTAGTGTACAGAAAATGATCTAATGCAAGCTTCTGCTTGCCCTTCTGTGTAGGTACATACTCCATCACAAATGAAATGCAATGCTGTGGGATCGTAGGCTTGAGTAGCCATGTAACAGTGCTGCTAAATACAGGTGAATTCCAGTTTTATGACACGCCATGATACACTATGATATGCTGATTCCTACCACCAGAGATCAGAAGAGAAACAGGGAAAAATGAGGAGGTAAGAAAATACCATGCACAGCCACTTGTTACCGTTGTCACCATACATCGATGGACATAATGTTGCGGGTATATGGTTGTGGCAGCTGCATTGTGCCAGCTACCTATTGTACTGGTGACAAGATTAAATATCGATGCTACTGGTGCTACAGTTTGACCGTGACAAATTCTACCATGACTAATCGACCGTATGCCAAAATAACACACAATGTACAATACATCAGGCTTAATTATTTACAGGAATCTGCAGTTTTAGATACATTGTAACAGCTAAGCTACACTTAGTTGTACAGATTAAGGTGATAACATCAACAGGTCGAGGAATGGTACAATATTCCAGTCATGCTCCAGGATTTCTGTATGGCAGGGGAAGGAGAGGAAAGAGTAAGCAGTAGAGAGCAGCCTAAATTACCTAGGTCTTGTCTTCAGAGTAGAAGATAAGGGGGAAGTATGGGCAGCAGAGCGAGATTGGGGATTGGGGCAGGGGGTCATCGGACAAGATGGAAGTGTAGATTTGGAAGTGGGGGTTTAGGGGGGCAAGGGAAGAAGGGGTAGTGGTATGGGACAGGAGGTAAGGGGTGCAGTAGGGCTTGAGGGAGAGCAGGGGTAATTCAGGGCAGAGGTGGGCAGGGAGGCAGGGGAGATGCTGAGACAGGGGGGCCCCAGCCAAAGAGGGGGGATCAGAAGTGAAGAGTCAATGAGCAGCTGGGGGGGATCATCAGGAGCTCAGCAGGCATATACACGCACTACTGGAGACAAGGTACTGCTTGAGTTCAGACTTGAAAGTGCAGAGACTTGAGGTATTGTGCAGCACCAATGGTAACTTATTGAGCCATAGGGGACTTTATAGGAAAAAGAGTGCTGCCCGAATGCTGTTCTGTGAAATGGTACAGACAGCACACCCTGCTTTCGACCTCTGGTTCTGTTCAAGGAACCAGCCTGGTTGAAGATATCAGAGATGCAGGGAGGGGGTGGGTCATGCCCAGAAGAGTCTTCTTGCCAATGAGGCTGGTCTGGTACTTAACTCTGTCTCCAAGGGACAGCCAGTTCATCTGTGCGTACAGAGAGCAGGTGTGAGTAAAGCGGTTGGCATCAAGGGAGAGTTGACACGCCTTATTAAGAGCAGTTACTACATGCTTCAGGGCCATGTCAGTGGCAGCTCCATAGACCACCAGCCCATAGTCAATGGTGGAAAGTACAGAACTGGTAATGGAGAGCCAGAGCACAGTCAGAGTAAGTAAGGTTTTTCTATGCCTGTAGAGTACTCCAAGCTTGGTCAGCACAGTCTTAAGAACCTGATCAATGTGTTGTACAAAGGAGATGGAGTCATCAGAGGTAACCCCCGAGTACTTGAAAGAGTGTACCTGCTCCAGCGGTATATTTACATTATCAGTGAAGGAAATGGTGGGGAACATCCTCTTGAGTTGGGGGCTTGATAGGAGCATGGACTTTGTTCTTTTTTATAATTGAGCAGGAGTTTGTGAGCACTGAACCAATCCTCCAGCTGGTGGAAGGAAGAGTGTAGTCCATTCTGTAGTGGGTTGATGCAGGGGCTGCTGCTGAGGATGACATCGGATTGCTGAAACACCAGGGTACATCCTTAACTGAAAGTTCCCTAATATATCCAAAAATTATTTATAGCCATAGTGACAATCATAGAAAGATAGCCATGGGGACATTTTTGACAGTTGGACACTCTCTACATCTTTCATAATCCAATAATTCTTTATATTTTGAGTAATGTATTTTTTTATATTTCAGACTCAAAGTAATGTCATTTATTACATATTTTTGTAAAATCTGCAGGTCATATTTTTCCAACCTATTTGTGATTTTCGTAAACCAGTTTGAATGAATGCAACCAATTTTTCCCAGAAAAGTGTTTCTTCCTGGCTCAGGATGGGCATAAGATTTTTTGGCATTCTTGTGATTGTTACCCAATAATTAAGATTTGTAGCATCCACTCTGGCCTTAAAGCTACTGTAGCTAAGCCTAGCTCACCCCTGACATAAGTAGCTGGTGTCATTCTATTTATTTCCATCATAGATCTAAGTAACTAATAATGGCCTTGCAAAGCTTTCTGTATAGTTAAGATCCCAGACTTCTCTGCCATATAGTGCCTGAACACAATATCTTGCCTTTGCAGCCTTAGTTAAATGATACAGTATATTGCCTCAATAAACATGGTTGAATTTTCTGGAACACAATGCTAGATTTTACTTTTCTCAGAGTACTGCCATCATGTTTTATGCAGCTTTGATCAAGGGAGAAAGCAATACCCAAGAACACGCAGTCCCTCACCATTTCTAATGGGTGAGTACCTCAGTTCAACTTCTTGGGCAGACTCCTTGCACCAGAGGCCATTATTTGACTCTTAGATTAATAGATAGCTTTAAGTCTTTGGCATGTTTATACATCAGGTCTATCTTCTTTTGCAAGTCACTATGAGACAAAGAGAACGAAATGAAAATGTCTGCATATCCCCAAGGAGGGTCATTAGTGGGGTCCCACAGGGATCAGTCCTTGGGCCCCTCCTCTTCAATGCCTACGTCTCTGACATAAGGACAGGAATCAGGAGTGAGATGAGTCTCTTTGCGGATGACTCAAAACTGGGGGCTGTAGTAGATGTGGAGGAGGGGAGGGTGGCCCTACAGGGGGACCGGGAGGCTCTGGAAAGATGGTCTAGAAAGTGGAAGCTGAGGTTCAATGCTGGGAAATGCAAGGTAGTCCACCTGGGGGCCAGAAACCCAGGCCAAGTGTACACCCTGGGCGGGGAATGCTACAAGTCTCGATGGCTGAGAAGGACCTGGGGGTGGTGGTGGATGTCAAGATGAACAACTCGGAGACTTGTAGGAGGGCAGCAGCCAAGGCCAACAGGATGCTGGGATGCATCACTAAGGGGATCACCTCCAGAAGGAGGGAAGTGATACTCCCTCTGTATAACTGCTTGGTGAGGCCGCACCTTGAGTACTGTGTGCAGTTTTGGAGGCCACACTTAAAGAGGGACATTACCCTCCTGGAGAGGGTCCAGAGGAGGGCAACCAAAATGATTTGGGGCTTGGGGGACAGGACCTATGAGGAGAGGCTCGAAGAGCTAAATATGTACACATTGGAAGAGAGAAGGGACCGGGGGGACATGATAGAGGTCTTCAGGTACATGAAGAGGGTAAATAGGGGAGGAACAGTCAGGGTGCTTCGAAGGAAGGAGGAGGGGGCCACTAGAGGGCATGGGTGGAAGCTAGAGGGGGGAAGATTCAGGGGAGAAAGGAGGAGGTGCTACTTCACTGAGAGGGTGGTGGAGCCATGGAATGCGCTGCCTAGGGGGGCTGGTGGAGGCAGAGACAGTGGAGGGGTTCAAGAGGGGGTGGGACAGGTACAGGGGAAGGGTTCTGGAAGCAAAATACAATGCAGCAAGAATGTCCAGAACTGGGAAGGGAGAAGCCAGAGGAGGCGAGGGGGGCAGCAAGGTCAGCACCCAGGGTGGAGGCTGACCAAACGAGCAGATACGAAAGACCATTAGGCCTATTCTGCTGGCATTTTAGTATGTTAGTATGCATATGCCAACGCTGAACATACCTGGACTGGGATTGTCAAGCATGTGCACTGCAGTAAAAGGTGCAGTCTAAAGAACCTCCTGTAAATCAGTGGGGTGTCCTCATAGGGGTGAAGCTCTTGCCCCATATATCAAATGGATGGGTAGCCTGTGGAGTTCATCTTTTAGAATATTATAACATTTTCAAGTTTTTTTTGCCTTCCTATATCTTGGGCTCCATATTTTGTTTCTGTCATTCAACCATATATTGTAATTCAATCTTTTCACTGGTTATGTCCATTTTGTACTTGTATAGGATTCATTAAAGGTGCTAGGAAACATTTTCTAGACCTCTGGATGCCCTCTAGTTGTTCTTGTATTGGTTACCCACTATTCTGATATGTTTTTGATCTTTTTTGTTAAATTAATAATCTAATTTTGTTGCCTTTTTAACTACCATGAATCTCTCTGTACTCAGCAGTTGCTGCTCTCTGTTTTCATACTGCTTGAATATTCTATGACATCAGAAACATCCAATCTTGGCCATTCAGATAAATAGCACAGAATGGGAATTTCTGATGTCATAGAATGTCTTAGAAATATGAAAATCAAGAGCAGTAGCTGGTGAGGAGAGTGGAACTCTATATAGATCTAAAGGTACCCCAAAACTAAATTATTTATTTATCAAAAAAATCATCAAAGTATATCAGAATATATAACTGACATGGAAAGGAAGATGAAAGGGCAGTTAACTATGTAAGAATCATTTCCTATCTCCTTTAAGTCAGTACTTTAGATCTGTAGAGTAGTTAACTTTAGTCTATGTGAACTTTTGTTTGTTTGTGGAGCACCTATGCTAGTCCTGAGAGAGCTAATACACTGGTATATGGCATTACATTGTCATGCCTCTTTAAGTAATTACTGGTATAATTGCCAACTAATAGCAATGAGCTTGCTATTTAAGCTCTTGGACATCCACTAAAACATGTCCCCTGATGAATCTCATGAGGAGCAAAGCGCTGGGGATTCAAGGTAACAGTGGACCTTGATGGTGGTAATGCCGTTTGAGCACGTTTTGTTAGCCTTCTGTATGTTTTCACATTTGCCTTCCTTTGCATATTACTGCTATATAGAGCACAAGAGAGTATCATTCTAAAACACTTTCAAATCATTTCAACTACTGAGACTAGCAATGTTTTTATTTATATGTTTACTTATTTATTTGAAAAGTGATGACCAGGAAAGGCACACTGAGCCAAGGCTTATTTCAAGATGCCACCCCCTGGAAGAGAACAGGGAAGGCAAATATATAGTACAGACACAGTACACAGTTAAATGCAATTACATAGCATTGGCACAGTTCACTGTAACAGTTAAGTGGAATACAGTGCATGAGTGAAGCAGGAGGAAGTACAGAAACAGCATACAGCCACAATCTGGCAATTCAGCCACACCTACACCAAGGTATGAGGAAACTGTAAGAGAGGAGCAGTCAAGTAGGGGGAAAACAGTAACAGAGTGGGGAGGGAAGGAGTTTCAGCTGGTACCTGAGGAAAACAGAAGAGGTAGTGAAAGGGAGGGAGGAGGGGAGTAGGTTCCAGAGTGAAGGGAGTCAATAGAAGGTTGATTATCCAGCAGAGGAGCAAGGATGAGGAATGGTGAGATCCCTGGAGCGGAGGGAGCAGGAGGCAGAGTGAATGGAGGAGAAGAGTGAGGTTTTATAAATAGGGAGATCATCTATAAAACATAAAGGCGCTGTGGTGTGGAATTCAATTCCAACCATCATAACAGACGCAGATCTTTTAAATAAGAAACAATATATTAAACAATGATTTCAAGAACAGAGTGAAACTTTTTTACCATGTTGCCAGTCTGACTCTGTTTGACTATCTATTGAATAAGATCCAAGTTTTTCTGTCCCCTCTTATTATGTTAATGGAGTGTATTTTATATTTAAATATATGTAACGAATGTACTGTATATTTATGTAAATTCAAAAGTGTGAATGGAAACTGAATGACTGTACTCAGGACCTCCTTTGAAATGAGCGTTGCTCAATGGATGTTTCCTTTTCAAGGCTTTGAATAAAATATGCTACTACTACTACTAAGAGGGAAGGGACCCAAACCAGTATTTGGATATGAATGAGGCACAGTGGTTCTGGCAATGTGAAGGTAGAGGAAGAATGGTCAAGGTGGAGTAGAGTGAGCAAAGTTGGGTATGAGAGGGGGAGTTAGTAACAAAATAACAGAAGTCATTGCAAAGGGTGTCCAGTCAGGCTTGGGAGGTGGAGGGAGTGGTGCCATAGACGTTGTCCACATAGTCAAAGACTGGGAGCACCAATTTTTTGACATACTCACAGTGTACCTGGGAGACAGTCAGTCTTTACTGCAGTACAAGGCGCCAAATTTGGGGCAGAGTTTGGCATGGATGGTGTCAGTCTGGGCAGAGAAGTCAAGTTTGCTGTCTAGCCACACATTAAGGTGTTTGAATAAATGAACCACTACAAGAGGGGTACCATCTGAGGTGAATAAGATCAGCAGAGCTGGGAGTCTGGTCAGTTTATGGCTGCCAAAGTGCCAAAGGTCATGGACACAGATTTTTTTGTGTTGACCCAGAGCTGGTTAGATTGAAACCTGTGCAGCACATTGTGGAAGTCTTGCTTGAGTAGACTTTCCTCGGCTGTAGTAGATGGATTGGAGGTGTAAATGAAACACAGAGTCATAGAAGCTGTTGACAGAAAAGGACCTCTTTGCCCATTTAGTCTACCCTAAAGTCTCTGCCTACTCTGCTATCATAGATCCTAGTCGATCTCCAGCCTTACCTTCCATCCCTGTTACTAAGGTCCCCCTGTGTCTATCCCATGCACATTTGAATCCTGCTACTATTTCAATACCCACCACCTCTGCTGGGAGGCTGTTCCAGACATCTACCACTCTTTCTGTGAATAAATATTTCCTCATATCCCCTCTAAGTCTTCCCCCTTCCAGCTTCATATCATGCCCCTTTGTCCTTGAGCATCTCTTTCTGTGCAAAATGCTCCCTCGCTGTACCTTATTAATACATTTAAGAGATCTGAATGTTTCTATTATGTCTTCCATTCCCTCCTTTCCTCTGGGGAGTAAATATTTAATTTCTCGAGTCTTTCATTGTAGGGCTTCCCATGCACCACTTTGGTCACCATTCTTTATACTGCTTCCACCCGCTCTATGTCTTTTAGGAGATGGGGACTCCAGTATTGGACACAGTACTCTTGGTGGGTCCTCACCATCGATCTGTACAGGGGTAACACTACCTCCCTCTTTTGGCTAGTGATACCCTCCCTATGCACTCTAGTATTCTACCAGCCTTTCCCATTGTCTTAGCACTCTGTTTTGCTACCTTCAGGTCATCAAATATGATGACTCCCAGATCCCTTTCCTGCTTTGTGGTTGTTGCCACCTCTCCACCTAGCTGATACGTTGTCCTTAGATTTCTGTGTCCCTTGTGCATAATTTTGCAGTTTTTGGTGTTGAAGCCTAATTGCCACACTCTTGACCAGTCTTCCAGCTTTTTCAGATCTTCTGTCATCCCCCGGTTTATCCGCTCTGTTGCAGACTTTTGTGTATCCATGAATAGGCATACTTTCTCTTCCAGACCCTCTGCTATATCTCTAATAAAGACATTGAAGAGGATCTGTCCTAGTACTGACCCCTCTGGCAACCAGCGGGTCACCATGCCTTCTTCTGCGTAAACCACATTTACCACCACCCTCTTAGTTCTGTTACTTAACCAACTACATATCCATTTTACTACCTTTGGACCCACTTCCAGGCTGCCCAGTTTGTTTACTAGTCTTCTGTGTGGAACGGTGTTAAAGGCCTTACTGAAATCCAGGTATGCCACATCCATCACTCCTCCCTGATCCACCTCCTTGGTAACCCAGTCAAAGAAGTCGATCAGGTTTGTTTGGCAGGATCTCCCCCTTGTGAACCCATGTTGCCTTGAATCCTGTAATCCATTGGCCATAAGATAATTCCCCAATCATTTCTTTTAGTAGTGTTTCCATTACTTTGCCCACCACTGAAGCCAAGCTTACAGGTCTATAGTTTCCTGCCTCGTCCCTATTTCCACTTTTGTGAAGTGGGACCACATCTGCCCTCCTTCAGGGCCTCTGAACTTCCCCATTTCCAAAGACAGATTGAACAGGGCCCATTGAAGACAGTCAGCTCCTCCTTTAGTTTCTTCAGTATCCTGGGGTGGACCCCTTCTGGCCCCATTGCCTTATCCACTTTCAGCTTGCTAATTCCATGAGGACTCTCTCCTCTGTAAAAGGGCTAGTGTTTACCTCCCTTCCCTTCATGCCCTTTTCCCCTAACTTTGGCCCTTCTCCTAGCCCTTCCTTCTTGAATACAGAACAAAAATATTTATTCAGTATGTCTGCTTTCTTCTGGTCCTCTTCCACACTTAACCCCCCTTCCCCTTTTAGTTTTATTATCCCTGCCTTGTTCTTCTTCTTTTTGCTTATGTACCTAAATAATGTTTATTCCCCTTTTTTACTGACTTGGCAATGTTCTCCTCCATTGTGCCTTTCCTCTCCTAATTGCTCTCCCTGCTTCCCTTTGTTTCTCCTGATAACCCTTCCTATCCTCTTCCTTCTGAGTTGACTTGTACTACTTGAATGCTTGCTTCTTTGCCCTTACCTTCTCTGCTACTTCCTTGAAGAACCATAGTGGTCTATTTTTTTCTCTTGCTCTTTCTAACTTTCCTTACACAGAAGTTTGTTACCTTCTCAATGGCCTACCTTATTCTAGTCCATTTTTCCTCTACCCCACCCATTTCCCCTATCCCTGCTAGGGCTTCCCCAAAGCTCTCTCCCATTTTCTTGAAATTGGCCCTCCTGACGTCCAGGACCCTTGTTTCAGTGTGGTTTGTTTCAGGCCCAGTCCATATATTGAACCACACCGTACAATGATCACTGGTCCCTGCATACATGTGGATATGTGAGTTGGCACAAACTATGGTGAGATTGTTAAGGAAGATGGAGAACAGGATGGGCCCCAGGATGGAGCCCTGTGGACCCTGGCCTCAATGGGAAGTGTAGATGACAGGGCACTACCAACCTATACTGACTGCAGGCAGCCAGAGAGATAAGAACAGAACCAGTCAACAGCAGGAGCTGAGAGGCCAGCAGAACTCAACTTATCTAGGAGGAGAACGTGAAACACTGAGTCAATGGCCTTGGCCAGATAGATGAAAATGACAGATGTGATGCACCTCTGATCTCTCCTAAAATAGAATTAGTTACATGCAACAGGGAGAAGACATTGGAGTGATACTTCTGGAAGCCAGACTGGAACCGGGAGCGGAAATCAGTGGAGGATAGAAAATTGGAGAGTCTAGCGTAAACACTCTTTTCTAGCAGTTTAGTGAGGGAAAGGATTATTATTTATTATTTTAATTATTTATTATTTAAAATGAGGTGACTGGGTAGGCCCACTGAGCCCCGAAGGTCCCTTTTTCAGGGGTGACCAGGGATAACAATACATATTTTCATACAGAGGAAGACTTGGGTTACAGAGTAGTTTCAGGTGTGTGAGCAGGTTACAGCCATGGTTATCATCATGCATCAGTCCTTACAAATCTGTTGACAGTAGAATTAACAAAAGGTCCAGAAGAAATGTAATTTTGTATGGTAAGCTCATTGTTTACTACTGGCATGGTTCAGTGGAAAGTTAGCTGTGGTACTATGCCTAGAGGGAAGCACCATGGAACCTGATAAGGTGCTTGGAGGATCTGGATATAGGAGGAGAGAAGCAAGGGGGGGGGGGTCATGAGCTGCTGCAATGACAAATGCTATTATAAGATATATAGGCTTTGAGACTGGTGCAGAAGTTCATCAATGAGGAGGCTTCCTGCACTAGGGGTGGGAGTTTGTTCCACAGGTAGGGGGCTGAGTAGGAGAACGGCCTGCCGCCAGCGTTTGTCCTGACTGGGAACTTCAAGCAGTGTACGTCCAGATGTCCGTAGGCTCCTGGGGTTATGTTTGAGTGCGATAGTTCCAGCAATGCTGGGTGGAGCTGAAGGGCTGAGTAGCTTGAAGGTCAAGCAGAGCAGGGGGTAGTGGAGATGAAAGGTCAGCGAGGGCCGGCGTAGCTGGGCAAGTGTGTCACAATGGTGCCTTTGTGAGTGGTCCTCAACACAGAAACATAGAATTTGACAGCAGATAAGGACCGCTTGGCCCACCCAGTCGGCCCATTTCCCTGCCTAATGGATAAGCTGTGGATCCTAGTTAACCAGCAGCCTACTTCTTTCTACCCCCACCCCCTAGAATTGCCTTATGGCTGTCCCATGCATGCTTGAATTCAACCACTGTTTTTGACTCCACAACCTCCTCCGGAAGGCCGTTTCATGCATCCACAACCCTCTCTGTGAAAAAATACTTCCTTACATTACCTCTGAGCCACCCCCATCTTCAAATTGTGCCCCCTTGTTCTTGCACACCTCTTTTGAAAGATACTAACCTCTTGGACTTTGTTGATTCCCTTGAGGTACTTGAAAGTTTCTATCATGTCCCCCCTCTCCCTCCTTTCCTCGAGGCTATACATATTAAGCTCCTTTAGTCTCTCTTCATATTTCTTCTGGTGCAGACCCTGCACCATTTTAGTTGCCCTCCTCTGGACAGCTTCCATCTTGTCTATGTCCTTGCAGAGATTGGGTCTCCAGAACTGCACACAGTACTCCAGATGGGGTCTCACCAGCTGTCTGTACAGAGGGATAACAACTTCCTGTTTTCTACTGGTGATGCCTCTCCCTATGCATCCCAGTATCCCCCAGCCCTCCTTACTGCCCTTTCACATTGCTTGCCCACCTTTAAGTCATCTGATATGACTACCCCAGTCCCTTTCCATTTTTGTTGTTGTTAGTATCTCACCCCCCATTGTGTACTCTTCCCCTGGGTTTTTGTTTTCCAGGTGCATTACCTTGCACTTCTTAGCATTAAATCTAAGCTGCCATACATTTGACCATTCCTCTAACCTTGCCAAGTCCCTTCTCATCCTTTCCACCCCACCTTGTGCATCAACTCTGTTGCAGATCTTTGTGTCATCTGCAAAGAGACATACTTTTCCTTCCAGTCCCTCTGCAATGTCGCTTATAAAGACATTGAAGAGGACCGGTTCTAATACAGAAACCTGTGGCACCCCACTAGTAACCCCCCTTTCTTCAGAGTGGACTCCGTTTACTATTACTCTCTGTGTCCTATGCTCTAGCCAATTCTTCACCCAGGCTATCATCTTGGGACCCACTCCCAGGCTGGCTAACTAGTATATTAATCTTTTGTGTGGGACTGAGTCAAATGCCTTGCTAAAGTTTAGGTAGGCCATGTCCACAGCCCCTCCCTGATCTACTACTTTGGTCACCCAGTCAATGAAATCTATTAGATTCGTCTGGCATGACCTTTCCGCTGTGAATCCATGCTGCCTTGGGTCCTGTGCCCCTCTGGCCTCTAGGTACTGGACAATTCTTTCCTTCAGAAGTGATTCCATCATTTTCCCTATCACTGAGGTTAAACTAACAGGTCTGTAGTTTCCTGCTTCTGCCCTGCTCCCACTTTTGTGAAGGGAATCACATCTGCCCTCCTCCAGTCCTCTGGTACCACCCCATCCTCCCATGATTTGTTAAAGAGGGTAGTCAGTGGTGTCACTAGTTCTACCCTTAGTTCTTTTAGAATTCTGGGATGAATCCCATCAGGCCCCATTGCTTTGTCCACCTTCAGTTTTAAGAGTTCGTTCAGAACCCTTTCTTCTGTAAATGGGCTGGTATCAACTTCTATATCCATAGTGTTTCTATTATTTGTTTTAGGTACTTCCCCCTCTTCATTTGTAAATACTGAGCAAAAATATTTGTTTAGTATCTCTGCCTTTTCACAGTCACCCTCTGCCCACCCCCTTCCCTTTATTAAGCCTCACTATCCCTCCCTTAGTCTTCCTTCACTCCCTGATGTACCTAAAAAAGGTTTTATCCCCCTTCTTAACTGAGTTGGCTATCTTTTCCTCAGTTCAGGCCTTTGCTGTTCTGACTGCCTTCCCAGCTTCCTTTTGCTTTAACTGATGCAATTCTCTGTCCTGCTCCTTCTGTGATTCCTTGTACTTTCTGAATGCTTTCTTTTTCTCTTGAACCTTCACTGCCACCTCCTTTGAGAACCATAGTGGTTTCTTACATCGCTTGTTTTGTTTATTTGCTTCACACAAAGACTTGTTACCTCTGTGATGGCAGCTTTTATTATTCCCCATTGTTCTTCCACCCTCCTTCCTGCCCATTTGCTAGTGCATTCCTTAGGCACTCACCCATTTGGCAAAGTCAGCCCTCCTGAAGTCCAGTACTTTTGCCTTTGTATGGCTTGACTCTATTGCTGTGTTTATTGTGAACCATACTGTTCGATGGTCGCTAATTTCAGATGGCTACCCACTTCTTACATCTGTGATCCTCTCCATCTCCATTTGAGAGGACCAGGTCTAAGATTGCTCCTCTCGAGTGGGTTCCAATACTAGTTGTCTAAGGCATGCCCCCTGTAGGGCATCTAGAATAACTCCACTCTTAGAAGTGGCTGCTGCAACTGCACTCCAGTTAACATCTGGCATATTTGGACCACCCATCAGCAATATCTCCCCTTTATCTGCCATTCTAAGTATACTTTCTATAATTTCCTTGTCCATTTCCTCCCCCTGAGAGGGGGGTCTGTATACAACCCCTGTGCGGATTGTGGTGTCATTGCCTGCCTCCAAATTGACCCACAGTGCTTCTTCTCCTCCCTGTTTGCCCTTCTGTTCTGTTGCTTTGATTCCTTCTCTTATGTAGAGAGCTACTCCTCCTCCTCTTTTACCCTCCCTGTCCCTCCTGTAGATAGTGTATCCTGGTATGTTTACATCCCAGTCATGGTTCTGTGTGTACCATGTTTCTGTGACTGCCACGATATTCAGATGTTCCTCCACCATCAAGGCCACTAATTCAGAAAGCTTGTTACCCAGACTATGGGCATTGGTACTCATTGCTCTCCATTTTTTGATGGCTTTACCTTCTGTAGCAGCATCCCCCACTGACCTTTCTACCTTGGTCTTTTTCTCATTTAGTACCCTGTTTTGTAGGGGTAGGCTGGGATTTTTCTGCTGCTTATCAGTGCCTCCCCCCTTGACTAGTTTAAAAGCTTGCCAATGAAGCATTTAAACTGATTGCCCAAAAGACTTGTTCCCTTCCTGGACAGATGCAGACCATCTTGCCAGTGTAGGATTGTGTCCCTCCAGGTGGAACCCCAGTCCCCAATGAAGCCAAACCCTGTACTCCACACATTTTTTCAACCATTCGTTAAATTGCATGGTGCAAAGTACCCTCGCCTCACCCATGCTACTGACAGGCAGCACCTCTGAGAAGGATACTGTGTGTGCTACTTGTCTTAAGCCCCTCCCCAACTCTATAAAGTCCTTCTGCACTGCTCTAATCTCATGATGAGCCAAGTCATTTGTCCCTAGGTGGACAATGACGTCCAGCTCAGACTCCTGTGCAACTGTTCTCGTGAGCCTAAGGATGCGCTTCCTGTCCCTCCAAGTCATGGCACCAGGCAGGCACCTTACTTCAGTTTTCCCTGCTCCCCCCAGTTCTATCCCCTTAATAACTGAGTCCCCCACCAGGAGCTGCTTCCTTTCCCTGTGGTGCCTTCTGTCTCCTTCCTGAGGCCCTCCCTTGTGACAGTTGTCTGCACCCTCCTTAGTCTCCTCTGCGGGTGCATCCATAGGGGAACTATGCTCCCACAGAATGGTGTATGGATTGTGGAGTGGAACAACTGACTGGGTGTGCCTCTGTTCCACCACCCTTACCCTCCCTGAGCCCACTGTGGTCCAACTGCTGTGCTTTCTTCGCAACCTCTGAGGTAGTGGTGGTGACTGTGGTGCTCCCTGGATGGGGGAGGTCCCCTTGCTACTGTCCTGTGCGACCTGAAGACGGGCAACTTCCTCCCTCAGGGCAGATAGTTGTCTGCAAATGGGGCAGCATCTCAGCCTCCAGAAAGACTCCCGGAAGACTACTGCCCCACAGCCATTACATTGCACTACTCCCCACATAACTGTCTACCTTGTTTAGTTTTTTTTTTGTGTGTGTGTGATTGGTGTGTCATATAGAAATATATGCATTTATGTAATGTGTATGCTTATATCATCAGTGCAGTGTGCTAGAGAGGATATGACAGTGATATGCACCTTGCCCTCTTGAGGAAATGATGTCAGAACCCCAGGTATAAAGGAACTATTTCCAGGGGTGGGTGGGGTGAGGGGTGGGAAGGGTTTGGGCCTAAACTGTGCCCTCATGAAACAATCAGCTAAAAGCTGTGACCTACCGCTGCGATGAGTGCCTTCCTGTCAGCAAGATGCCCTACATGACAATTTGACAGAGAAAATACCCTACTAATCAAACAGAGAAAGAGCCAAACATCCAAGTCAGACACAGGTAAACCTCCTCAGCTCCAAAACAGCCTGGTGACTTGTGCTCTGAAATCAGTCAGCCCCAAAACACGTCAGCTGTGCAGAAGGGCAGACACAGAAAACAGTATTAAGCCCCTGTGGGTTGAAACTCTTCCTGCACTGAAAATCTTAACAATTGTAACACAAGTAAAGCAAGCTCCACCTCCCTCTGTTGATTGAAAGACTGCCTTTTCTGATAATTCTAAGTTCCTTATTTCACCCTTCAGTTAGAAGTATCTTCCACCTGAAGAATATTAACTTTCCTAAGGAATCTGCTTCAAACCAAAGACAATTGTAAATTGTAAGGTTCACCTCCCTCTGTTGTGAGCACAACTCACTTTCTTGCTAATCTTAAGTCCAGTGTTGCAGCTTCCAGCCAGAGGTAGCTTCACCTGAAGACTATCCTGGGTAGCAAACTAGGCTACCTTGTTATACAGGATTTGCATCTTGGTGACCTCCTGCTTGGCAATGCCCTATAAGATCAGGGCAGCATAAGTCAGGGAGGGGAGGAGGACACTTGTGATGATTGAGGTCCTGGCCTCAGGAATGAGCTGGTCTTTCAGCTGGTACAGAGTACCAAGTTTGCTGTGTATGGTCTTGGTGACCTGATCCACGTGGTACTTGAAGGTAAGGCAATGGTCCAATGTTAGACCTAAGTATTTTAAGGAGGGCATAACCTCGATGTCATGTCCTGAGAGAGCAGTGAGTTGCAGAGATTTAGACCTGCCATGTCCAAGGGCATTGCATCCGAATAGCATCGGAGAAGGGAGTCTGGCCAGATATCACCCAGGGAGGAAGGGTCCCCCATTTGTGGAGTTGAACAACTTAGGCCAACTTCCAGGGCTGAGGAACAGTACTGGGAGAAGGAGAGGTTGACTAAATAAGTCAGTGGATGTGCTGTGGCAGGTGCAGATATTTGGAGTACTTTAGGACTGGATTTGTGGAGGCTGAGGGAGTAAAGGGCAGTAAGTGTTTCCTGGGGTAGTAACAGGGGGAAAGAGGAAACTAGTGGAAAGGAGACAAGAGTGAATATGAGGAGGAGATGAGGAGACTTGAGAGTTAGTAGAAGTGAGAGCACAAGTGGTACAGAACTCATTGAAATTAGCAGCAACACAGGAGGGGTTTTTGTGTTCCATAATTAGCACACTTGCTTAGAGAAGAATGGAAATGTATTTATGATGTGTAACACTTCATGTGGTTTCATTATGCAGATCTTTTGCTATTTTTATGGCCTCTCAAAGAGAAGACAAAGAAAATAATTCAAGGCATTAGGATGTCTATATCTTCATTGTAAATGTGCATTGAATTGAGGTATGCTTAAGGCTTTTCCAGTTTGGCAGTTTTAATAGATTTACTTCAAAGTTACCCTATCTGTTAGAGTGCATGGATTTTTGCTGCATGGAGAAGGTGACTAATTGACGGGGGCTAGCCAGCCATATTCTTTATGTACCACCCCCTATTTGTAGCTCCCACTCAAGTTTTTGGGAGGCATTGGATTTGAATATATGTTCATTATTGCATTAATAAGCACCAGATCCAGGCCCCATTCCCACATTAATTTTCAAAGAATTCCCCTGAGAAATGGGGTCAAAAGCAGTGGAGAAATCAATGACAGCCACGTATAACTTTTGTTTTCTCAAAGTAACATATTTTTCCAATAAGTGCACCAAAATATAACAATTGTCTACTGTAAAATAACCTGGCCTAAACCCATCTTGGAGTTCACAAATGCCTCCTAGCCTAGAAATGTACTGATTAAGCCTATCTGGAATGATTTTTGAAACAATTTTTAGGCTGATGTCTATCAGACTTATGGGCCTATAAGTTTTAAGGTCAGCCCTATCTCCCTTTTTATGAATAGACACAATCTTTTCATGCTGTTGCTGTTTGTTACAGATACCAGGCATGTACAGTAGGAGAGGGATTGTAGAGAAATAAGGGCAACAATGACATCTGAAAACAGAAAAGAGAGCCTGAAAACAGTTGAATGTTTTGATAATCTGAAATTCCTGTTCTCTGGCTAAACCCTACTGTGCAGATATGATGCATCTAATCAAAGTCATCAAGGACTGGTATTTGAATGATAGCTGTTTAGGGCTGAGCAAATGTTTATGAGCAATCCTTGTTTATTTTTTGTAGAAAGCTGCAGAAGGAAGATCTCACCACAGTAAATAATTTAACACATATGTCCCATATGGTCTTTTAATTTGTGGCAAGATGCATGCCAAGCTGTAGACAATCAACCCTGCAGAAAGCTATATACTTAAGAGACTAATTTGGTAGAACAACAACTTAATTAGCATCATTTTCATGCATTGTTCACCTCTTGTTTTGTGCTGCAGTGAATAAAATCTACATAGGAAATTGCAAATCTGGTTTAAACGTTCACTGACTGACTTGCAAATCGAAACCAAGAGTCACTAAATAGTTCAGGATGATTTCTGGAAGCAAAATTCAAAACAGATCTGGGCAGCACCAGCAAACTCAAATCTTTGTTCTGTTCAGCGACCCATAGATCTGGCTCCTAGCATATTGCTTTCAATGTTTTCTTTCCATAGGGGTTTGCTGGTGGAGTATTTTAATATTTTTGAAAATGCCTGGGCATTGGGATGAGGTAATGCACGTCTGTATTTTTTTGCAGCAGGAGAGAAAGCTGGCACAGGACGCAATGAAAAAGTTGCATGAAACATTTTGCATGGCCTTTGTGTGGTGCACACCACACTCCTGTTAGGGTGAATTCAATATGTGCCATATTACTGAAGCACTTTATACTCATTTTACACCTGAATAATAAAAAAAAGTTTCATTCAGGGTCTCCATTGCATCCAGTGCTGGCTTTTGTTGCCGCTGCTAATTTGTTCTGGCCACAGCACAAATGCTGCAGTGTGGAGCAACTTCTACTGTAGCTTGGTTTATTTATTTATTTGTCTGTTCATTATTTCCCACACTTTGTCCCTGCACGTTTTTCCCTCAGCATAACTCCAAACTGCATAGAACAGTAATAGGTGGCAATGGTAATCCCGACAGACTCATCTACAACTGACATTGGGGTCAAGAGCCAGCGTTCAAAAAACATTACGCAGTGGGGCTCAGCTTGCCTGCTATTTTCAGTCATTTCTCCTGCAGGGTTGCTCCTTGTATTCAGAATCCTATGCCAAATGTGCCAAGACCCAAAAATAGGGCTGTAAAAAGAAAATTCCAATTTTGCAGAATTCTGGAGACATTTCTTGAAATTCTACAATAGTTTCTTTTGTGGACTTTCATAAATGTGTTTATTTGGCCATAACAATAACAATGAGATAGAGAGCTGAGAAGTGTTATGATTACTTATTCATATGTGTCCTATAAGCATCCCAAATATCATGGTACCGTATTTGGATTAGTGATTTTGAAATTTTAGTGGCTTAAATTTCTAACATTTAAAATTTTTGTGAAATGTTGTAGAAACATTTCTCTGCTTATAACTAGGCCACCAGAAGAGCTAGATATCTAACAATTAGCTTGCATAACCTGTATGGAGAGGTTTTATAAAGTAATTAATATGGAGAGATTAGTTTAAGTAATTTTCAAATTGCAGGAGTTCATAATTTCGCTATATATGGTAAAAGGTAGGTAAAATTTTTATTCATACAAAAATGAATATGGGTAACATCCCTGAGCCCAGGCTCATTTACAGTGAGGTTCATTAGTTCCATACCAGTTAATCTTACATAAATTAATTAAAATACATTAATCACATTACATCATAACTGAACTTAAACAGATGACATTAACAAATTACATTTCTAAAATGTCGTTATTCAGTCATAACAATCAACAAAGACAGCACTTACAAAATACACACACATACAGATTTAATTCTCATTCCCCACTCACTACTAAATCAATTCCCATTCTATGTTTGTATGATTAATGTACCATTCTTTTAAATAATGTGCAAAAGTTTGTGAAAATGTGCTAAAGACATGGGTGTTTATAACTTCTCTGCTATTACAGATGTAGACAATGTCAACATACCTTGGAATCTAACAAAGATGGATATATTTGGTTCAGTAGTTTTAAATTTACAGTGGTAACACCACAAATAAGTAATTGGCAAAATGTTATTAAACTTTCATGGTAGTAAATGAGGCACTGCCACCGGAATCCCACTCGAGGAATTTAACTTTTGCAAAGCACTTATCACCACTGCATTAGATCAGCTGAGCTGAGCTGTTTGTATTCCTGTAGTTCCTTACTGGTTGACTATTACATCTCTCCTTTTGTTTGTTTAGCTCGACCAGATGGACTTGGTGTACCTTCTTGTCCACTGATATCCCTAGTGTTCTTCACAGTGACACACTCTCTTAAAAAGAGAGGCATTTACTCCTCAGAGGCATTTGCTCTTTTTTCTGTCAGACCGGTCCCATTGGAATAGTTAGAATTCCAGCTTCATGACACCACAGTCATTTTCTTCTCCCACTAGGTATCTCTGAGTTTGTCTGAGACACGGATGTTAAAGTACATCAGGCTGCCAGGCTAATCAGTTTTTCTTGCTGTGATTCTTATATGGCCTTCTTTTAAGTAGGAAATGTCCCTTTATGCCTCCTTGCTCCAAATGGGGGTCTGCTGGTTTTGTGCTGACCAGGTTAGCTATCCTTAGCTTGGTGAACCTCTACACTTAAGTCCTGCTACTTGTGGCCCCCCTGTGCTAGCTGCCTCCCCCAACCCCTATACTTCAGATTCAATTCTTATGACTGCCTTGTCCCTTGACATGGCCAGTCCCCCCTCTCTGTTGCCACAAGGTGCAGCCCATCCTGAGCATTCAGGCATTCCTTGCCCCAGAATGCCCTCTAGCTGGCCAGATGAAGAAGAACCTTCCTCTTTCCACAGACTCTTATCAAAAGTTGGCTTGGCTAATTTCTGTCACTGCCATTCCTTGCAGGTCCTAGAGCCATGAGAATCTAGGAGAAGATCCCTTTGGATATATTTCCCCCCCTAGGAAGAGCCCTAATTTACTAAATGACCTCATCATGTCCAAGGAACTTGTACTTTCAATCACAATTTGGACATTAGTCAGTTCCTTTCTCCAGCTACAGTGCTTGTGTATGGATTCCACTCATGATGCCTATATGGCAGGCGGGCAGATCATATTTCCTTCACTAGCATCATGGACTAGTGATACCCCTCCAAGTGTCCTGCTACTTTTACAATAAAATCCTTTATGAATCCAACCTTATTAACAATCTACCAAGCCTTTTCTTTTCTCATCCATGGTAGGTCAAGTATATGGCTTCACAAATTCATAGATATGGTTTCAACTAAATTATCACAACATTCCATAATTTTCACAAAACCCCATAAAATTCAACTCTGAGTATGGATGTTACTTTGCAGTTTTTGGCTGCTTACAACTTGGACATCCTTAAAGAGACAAAGAGCTGGTACCCACAGCCTCCCTTTTAGGGGTTATGAACCTACCAAACGTAGTGACATTGTAGCCTCTAGCTTAAAAGTTACAGAAGGCTTATAATTTCCTAGTTTATCTACTTGTGACATTTAAGTTGGAAGCTTCCAAATGTGTGGCTGCTTATTACTCAGCCTTCTTTAAAGCAAGAGATCTGCAACTTGGCACAAGAAAAGTTGCAAAGTTTTAATTTGCAGTTGAAGTTAAGGCAAAATTGCCACATTTGCCTCTGCAGATAATTTTGCAAAGTTTTTCTATTTGATAGGAAATTCATCATTGGTAACTTCACCTTGCAACTTCGCTGTTAACTTCTCCTTGGGGTACATCAAGGCAAAGTTGGGTCAAAATGAATCTATTGATACACAACAGTCTCAAGGTCAGCAGTCCCCTGTCTCCACCACTCTGCAGCCTGAAGACCCTGTGCCACCCCTACCCTCCGTGGTACCACCACCACAAGCTGTATCCACTCATCAGTCTCAGTCAGGAGCAATTCTAACATTTTCTGACCTGTGTCTGTGATCCAGTTACATTCTTCACTGTCAGTGTGACATGTTGGTGAATTCCCAGAGGGTTGCTACCACTGCAATTGGGCTTATTACAATTTTTTTTCTCCATACCAGAGTTGAATACTATCCCAATTACCTGTGCTCAATGTGCTGTAATGCACAAAAAGAAGTTACCAGTTGTTTGGTCACAGCTCCACATATCCACTGGGGACCTATTATCCAGATCAAGCTTGGTGCCACCACACCACCTGCAGTCAAGGGGACACCAGTAACATCCTCCTTGACCACTGTTCCTGAGCCAGAGATTCTGGTGCTTCTCAGACTGATCCTTTTGTTGCCACCTCCCCTGGCACCCACCCACACAGATATGGCAGAGAATAATTTGTCAACATGAATGCCACCACCACACTTCCACCAACTACCCCTTTTGTTTTTTTCAGGCATAACTTGGTCAGTTTTTATTGAATTCATCTGAAACTTGGTATGGCTGTAGTCCAAGATGAGGAGAAGGTGCACATATTAGGATAGTTGTGATGATTATTGGACTTAAACTTTGGATTTGGCATATGGTGAAGTTAGGCGGTAATGTTGGAGTGCTGTGCATACCTCATGAATGTTTCTGGGGGTATTATGTGTTACTATTGTGGTGCTCATTGTGACCTTTGTTTGAATATGTAGATTGTCACATATCTCCAAAGACTGGTCGAGTTATGGCTTGTCAGAGTTGCAATGTTATGCTATAGGACATTAGGGTTAGGTTTAGGTTTAGGTTTAGTGTGGTCACTTGCAAGGTATGCAATAAACATGTCACCCGGGGCAAGCAGGGGACCCAATACTTGCTTTGTAAATGATATCAGTGCTTTCAGCAAATCTCGGTGCTCTCATATGATGAATATCATGAACAAAAAAAAACAGCACTGGTAGACCATGATGATGCTGCAAAGTTTTTTAATGTATTTTCACCACTTATTACATTTTTTGGCCATCACCATTATAAAAAAAGAACAACTGCATCCAGGAATACAGTCCTATTTATAATAGTGATGGTCAAAAAATGTAATAAGTGATAAAGATACAATAAAAACTCCGTAGCATCACCTTGGTCTACACGTGCTACATGGTTTCTGTTCAAGCAGGGGACCCACATGGGTACTGGTGGCCAGAGGACCCATCTCATGGCAAATCACTGGGCCAAGTGGAAGGAAAAGCAGAGGGAAGTGGTGAGGGGGGTGGTGGAGGTGGTGGCCCATCCTTGCCTGCAACAGTTTGTGGGAAGGCATAAGGGAAGTTCCCGTGTCACAGTGGGGCAGCGGGCACACCCTGTGGAAGTGGCAGCACCCTCATTTGAAGTGCAGGCTCCTTCTGAACCAGCAGAACCAGCATCACCTGCACCACCACCAGTTTCTCTCTCTCGCTCTTTCTTTTTTTTTTTTTTTTTTTGTTACACAAACAACACATGACAGGGATTTCAGGGACTCAGTGGACACATGCACAACACAAAAACTCAGGTAATTATAATGACATTAATGTATGCACAAACAAATGCTAACTTCAATCAACAACAATGAAATTAATATTGTTAAACCACAGTGACAAAAATCATTCAGTAAAACACACCTAACTGTTTTACTGAACTAAAATTATAAACCAAAGAAAACAGGAAAAACACTCCACACAAAACATTGACTACAACAGCACTAGTACTGCTAAGACAGAAAAGGTTTCCTAGTCTGCCTTTTTCTTGCTGTAAGTTTCTGCAGCTAACGCCCCCCCCCCCAGCACTGCCTCAACCTACACAATATAGAAAATGAAACTAAGACTTTAAACTAACTAAATCACAAAATGTACCACAAATAATTGGTGATCTAAAGGCACAAAGCTCAGTAGACACTTAATGGAGTGATTTATTGGAAAAAAACTTCTTGTTTTAAATGCTTTCCAAAAGGTTGTTAGGCACAAAGATTCAGAGCACACTTAACACCAGCTGTCTATTCCTCACATTGCACTGAATTCAGCCTACGCAAGGCAGTGCAGCTCATTGCGCCACCAAGTGACCTCCAGTCCCATGGATCCTGCAAATTTCACCTCAGAGCCAAAATTTGCAGGTGAAGTACACAATTTCACCATTCGAGAAGTTCTCCTTTAAGGTAAAATAGAAATTCCCTTTAAAATAGAACTTCGCCTTAGAGGAGAACTTTGTGAATTTGGTAAACTTCACAAATTTCTCAACGAAGAGAAGTTTTCTAACTTGGCCCACCTCTACTCGACACATATAAATGAGGCATGGAATGGAACTGCAGACATGCCACATCTGATAAAATGTGAATTAGTGGTAAAAGTAGAGGGAAATAACTAAAAATGACACTGTGGTAAGCATTTGCAAATTTTTCACAGAAATTCCACATCATTTTGTGTAATTTTACCTGAATTCTACCATCAGAAGTTTACATCTCACAATGATTCTGCTTCGGGGTCAGTACCTGGTGAGAACTGTAGCACTGCCATTGTTGTTTTTTACTCATTCCTTGCATTTACTGGGAGAAGCACCATGATAAGAATACAGTATTTCAAGTGGAAACATAAGCCTCCATTACTGGCTGTATAACTTATGCTGGGATGGAATGGGGGAAGCACAGCATATAAAATAATGTATGGGCAGCAGTGTTATAGGTTGTCATGCAAACCACAATACTGAAGCATGAGTGGGTTATGCAGACATCACACATTGAGGGTGTGTAAAAGAAAACCTTGAAACACACTGCTGCCCTTATTACATAGTATGTATTTTTTTATTATTGCTGGTTTTCCCTTTAAATTTGCACTACCTCCCTCCGATTTTCACAAATGTCTGTTTTTGCAACCGTTCACGAAATATCACTTAATTCAATATCCCTTACCTCATCCCCATGACCACTACCCTTAATTTTTTAAGTTTTTATTTATTTTTGTAACATAATTATTGATTGTCAATTCTATGAAGTTTACAGTTTGGAAAATAAATGCCATCTCTTACTATGCGCTATTTTCATCAGCTGGATAAGCCCGTGTTCAACACTTGACATAGAGCATAATGTGAGTTACTGCTCATTTGTTTTCAAAATTGTAAACCTCATAAAATGTGGAGACTTAACCATAACTTAAATAAACAAGGGGTAGTGGCCATGGAGAGGGGGAATTTAGGATGGGGTTGCTTGTGTGGCAATTTACATAAATGGATGTTTGTGAAAAAGGGGGACTGCAGAATAGTAGCACTGAGAGATTTTTTAAACCTGAACATTCTGAAAATCCCAGAACATACGGTTCTGACATCACATTTATATATTATGGGATTTTTAGAGTGCTGTTTTGGGGATGATAACACACCTAACCAGTTAATATTGTACCATTGCTAACTAGAATTATATTTTGTTTATAAATCTGTAGAAAAAATGGTCCACCCTATTCCTGAAACCATCCAAAGACCTCTGAAGTGCCTGTGAGTTTTCATAATCACCTCAGTCTCTCCCCTTCCCTCCTCTCTCTCTCTCTCTCCCTTACGTGACCTGCTGGGGGACAATCTCTCTCACTGCTTATTTCACAGTTCCAGAAAGCCGCATTTTATAGCTTTCATCTGGTGTTGAAGGGAAGAGCTTCTGCTCTGAGGAATGCAGTATGAAACCTGCAATGCAGTAATCTAAACTGGGCCGGGATGGGGGGGGGGGGCAATAAAATAGAAGGGATAAGAAAAGTGGATGTGCAGTAAACCTTTTCTTCTGGATCTAAACACATCTGAACACTGAAGGCTGGATTAGCCAGTCATGTGAAAACTGCATTATAAATACTCACAGACTGCACAGAATCATACATGTGGTCAAACTGTGCGGTGTCAGCAGATGGAGGTTTTGATTTTGTGGGGGTTTGGTGTTTGCAGATGTAACTTGTTCTCCCAAAAGGAAGGCTTACCCTGTGCCATCAGAGAGGGACTGAGCAGGTCATCATCTGCAGGAATCACAGCTGTATTTCTTTGGTGCTAGAAAGTGCACTTCACAGTTGAAGTTGGAGCTGTAGCCAAGGGACTGGATTAAAAAATAATGAAGACACTTGAGCCTTGCTAGAAGCTAGCAGGGAACACATTATGGAGTAGCTGATGGCTTAGAAAGGAACACACAGAGATGCTCCCAGATGCTCTGTCACTGTGCCCAACCCAACAGATGGACTTTCCTGCTGTCAGTGGTGCTTGTTACTCAACCAAATTAGCAGATTTCTGTCAAAACAGTGTGCTAATGCCGCTATCTTAAGTTTCCAGAAGGGTTCCTGCTATCTGCCAGCACCTCAACCCTCCTCCAATATGGTGGACGTGTGGCTTCAACTGAGCCATTGGAGTCCACCTTCTAGCACTCTCTAGTATATATTTGAACTCTATGGTACTGATGCATCAGTAAGGAATGGACTGCTGAGAAATTACTGCATGTCTGGAGTGTGATGGGTTGTAAATCTGTTAATTTGCATTATTGCTTTGCTGTATTTCCCTTTGCAGATCCTTATTTTTGTTCCCCTAAGAAAAGCTTTTCATATTGCATATTGCATTTACTGACTCCCTTTTTCATTGTTTAAATTGCTGTTAATATACTGTCATTGTCTTTGGTTTGTAGGTATAGTGATACAGTATATGGTGTCTGGCCCCATCACTGTGGATGGGAATACGGTACTACATTTTGCTGAGGGGAAGCACCCTGGCAGTGTAGAAGTCAGATGGATCCTCAAAGGTGAAGGCATTGCACCATATCTAAATCGCAAATTCTGTACTTCCTTAGAACCCATGCACCACTGACCCGAAGGCCTAAATACCAAGACATCTCTGATCCTGACCCAGCTGCATCACATGACTTGCGGGTGGGGCTGATAATGTAGATTGGGGGGTTGCATTTAATGGGATAGTATCATAAGCTGTGGGGGTTAATTTTACTGTTAATGTCTGTCTTGGTTAATGAAGTCAGCAGAAATGGGATGATTTTGTTTAATTGCTCTGACTTTTCATGCTACCCTTTCACTCTCTGACTGTTAATATGATTTCTATGATGCATGTGTGCAGCCGTATTAAGCAGTATATAACGTGAATATGTATTTTATGCATTGAACGGTGTAGTTACTCTTTCAATAAAACATACATTGTAAAATACAAAAAGAGTTGCCCTATAGTGCAATGAATTACCAAGAAAAACAACTCAGGACTACTTGAACAGAATCCTAAACCAAATCTGAAACGGCTCCATCGTTGTCGTGGATCCCAGTTTAGCAATACTGTACACAGTTGGGATTCAAACCCCAAATGCAGGGACATTGTTAGCAACTCAGTTTTTTGCTGTTATGGAGCTATGGAGCTCATGCTCTCTGCTTTCATGGCAGAGAGCAGAGAGCATGAGAGCATGAGCTCTGTAGCTGCATATTATAAAGCAAAACCCCTATATGATTAAGTCCATCTGCCTCCTCCCCAAGCAACCAGCCCTACCCCTATGTAAATAAGTCTGGAGTGGGGAGCAGCTTGCAGTCGTATAAATGTTACATTCGGGAAAGTAGACTGTAACCTCATCACAGTTGTGCCAGCTGCTCTCTGACAAGCTACAGGCGTACTGTGGCAAGAGGGAGCTAACACATTCCATGTTACTTTGAGGTATGACTAAATCACCTTCACTCCTGGGCTGTACCCAGCATGTTACTGATTTCAAGACTTTTATGTTATGCTTGGTTTGTGTGTTCCTGACCTCAAGAAAAAAAAAAGATCCTTTTCTTTCACCCTCTCACGCAAAATGACATCACCCTTCCCTCAATAAAAAATTGTCCAGAACTATAGTTCACAGGGTGCTGTCGCTTTAGCATGCTAAATTTAGCAAGAGAATATGCTATTAATATTATGAGAAGATGGTTTGAATTAACAGCCATTCCTTTACAGAGGGGAACATTATTGTGCTAATTGAAGAAAGCCGTGCATCATAATGAAGAGCAGTATTCAGAGGTCCTGCCAGGGTTTGGATTGGGCATTATCTTTCTCCCTGGCAGCACTGCAGGAAGACACAGTAATATGGGAGTTTAGAGTACTGAGTGGTGCAATTGGACATCCTGTGTTCAAGTCCCACCACAGTCACTGACTCACTATGTGACCCAAAGCAAATTCCTTGACCTTCCTGTGCTTCAGAGCTCCCAGCTGTCAAATAGGGTAGAAGAAGGACCCCACTGAGAATGAGATTTTGCATCTCAGCAGAGCTATCCTGGGCAAATAAACTGTAACAAATGATTTTCTTTGTCACTTATAATTACAGTATAACTTAATTTATACAACATATCTCAAGCTTAAAACATCAAAATAAAAATGTTATCTTGACGTATAGAACCTTGACTGCCCAGATAAATTTTTTCACCTGGACAACATCACATTTATCTCTACAGTATGGTAAATCTCACACGTGTTGACCATAGACCAGAGCTTACCACATGCCCTAAGAAAGAAACAATGTCTGACTCTGTGGTGCTGAGCGAAGGGGTTTGCTTGGCTCGGCATGCTGGTGACCCAGGAGTCTGGCAGGGAGGGGATGCACAAGCGTCCATTGGTTGCTTCCCTCCCAGTGGGGTCTACCTTGGCACCTCCAGGTGGATTGGGCACATACTTAGGGACATGAGGCCTTGACAAACACCCTGCATGCCCCTGCCCGAGGACGCCACCCACAAGGCTGAGAACTTGCTGGAGTGAGGCAAAGAAAAAACAGAAAAAAAGGCTTCTCAACAGACCGGATGACTGCAGCACAGACCCTCGCTGCCACAGAGCCCATAGACAGCTGAAACTAACCTCATCAGTGCCCAGGGCCAAGCAGGTAAGCCACAAAGGCTAATTCTGTCTGGAGGGAGAGGACCCGCCTGATGAAGGGATACATTGGATTACCCTGGGGAGGGCTGCAATATGGGGTCAGCAGGTGGCAACAGGGGTTGCCGGAGGCAAGACTGGTCCCTGGCAGCCTGAAGGAGAGGCCATCTGGGATGCAGGGGAGGTGCATAAACAAATAACACAAAAAAGAAAAAGAAAAAAAACAACAACACGGAAGCTATTTACCATTTGTGCTAGAACATGGAGGAAAGTGGGGGTGCTGAAGTTCAAAAGGGCACAGGGTAAAAAAGGTAGAAAAAACTGTGGTATGTTGTATAAACTGAACATGTGATGGTTGACTATGAAATGTCACAAATGCACTCAGCAGGTCAGGCCCTCTGCTCCCACAGTGCCAACCACTGAGCGCAGTAATGTGAACAGGTAACAGACAGGGTAACCCTCCTGTCTGCTTGTGGGTCTGAATCACCTTTAGTCTCAAGTTCTGGGGGGATTCAAACTGTGAACCTTATGTTAGCGTACCCAAATGTACTGGCTCAGATAATCTGCTCTTTGGGGGGATGCCAGATATCTTTCACCTAAGGACACCTAACCAGGTATCCAAAATGAACCCTTAAAACTCTATAAAAGACCTTAGGTATATTCTTACCTTTTCCAAGTTTAGTAACACCATCAAGCTCTGAATAGTATTTTTCAGTTTTAACCCTCTATACGTCACATGCAAAAAGAATTTCGAAGACACACCCAGGCAGTCTTTCAAATAATATTTTTACTAAAATGGATAACGATATGTAAAATGTAAACCCAGAACACTATATCAAAAAGCATACAATCATTTAAATGAACAAGGTTAAAGTACAAAACATAAACTCCTACCACAATACAATTAGACTTTTTCTATGTAATGTATTACCTCTTTACAGTGCTTAAGTTAGATCTTGTTTCTTAAGAGCCCAAAAAGAAGTGTCACAAAGATCAGGCACAAGTCTTAGTTTAAACTGTGTCTCTCTCACACACCCATTCTATGATGTCATCTAGCTCCTCCTTTTAGAATATAAAAAATATCAAACAATGATCTTCCTGTCAGGAGATATTTTAAATATGGTGACTTCAGCAAAAACAAATTTCCCAAATTATGACAGTCTTTAATTAACATCCCCTCTTTGATCTCGAGCAGTACCTATTCCCAGGGCACATCAAAGGATTTTATGACTTTTAACACCATAGTGATATAACCTGTTTCTTCCTCTAAGACATCATAAAAGTTTACAAGCCCTATATCCTATCAGCTGGGTCAGTTCTAATTAAGAGAGAAAAAGAGGAGACCCTTAATTAAGTCTCTATAGTCTTTTAATTACCTCCTGGTTTCAGGTTAATGTATCCTGTTATTTCCACTAAAACCTGGGGGGGGGGGAGGCACCCATAGCACAGGATGTCTCATGTGAGACACTCACATACCACATTCTATATAACAAATATCATAGAACAATCATAACCAGCTGTCCAAGCATCACATGAAATATTGCTTTCATTTTCATTTGTGGTTAGTGACCTCTTGTACCCTACCTTGTGGCTTTGCCACTCACGAGGTTCAAGGGGTCACTGGCCACTCATCAAGACAAAAAGTGATATTTCATAGCCACCCATCACATATCCCCTATCTATCAGAATGTGTTGGGGGACAATGCAATTGTTTGGATAAATGGGGTTATGGATAAGTGAACACACTTTAGGAAGGTTCCAGGAAGTTGGGAGAAACACCACATCTTTGGATAACTGAGAGGTTTGGTTACATGAGGTTTGGATAACTGAGGTTTTATTGTAATCTAAACCAAACTTATGAGAGATTTTAGATTTGGCATCTGCTTGCATGTAACTGTTTTTCATAGTAAGCTGCTCATTGCACTATCTCATCTCCAGACAAGTTGACAGCTTCTCAGAGCAGACAGAATAAAAAGGTTACCAATGCACACTGAAAATGAAAATTAAAGTTAGAAATGACATGTACCAACGCCCTCCTTATGACAGCGGAGTTGATTGTTACCACACGTTGGCCAAAAGGGGAGTGATGCCTTGTCAAACTTCTCTGGGTGTAGCTGGTATGGGAGGAGCTACAGGTAGTATAAGGATAGAGTGCCCTTGTGGTGCCAGAGGGACAGTAGGAGTTATAGTTCTAAGATGCTGTTGGGACTGCAGGGAACATTGATGCTCCAGGTGACTCCCCCGACAGGTACCCTCTGGGGTGCGAGCAATGAGTCAGTTGTGCCCCCTAGGCAGGGGTGCCAGCTAAGAAGGTAATGAGGCACTGCCAGCATGACACTGGGGTATCAGGGATCACTCCTGTGTGCTCAGCAGGGGTGGGCATATATCAGTGCTCACTGAGTGACTGGCCACAAGACATGGACAAAGGGCACAGGAGGCACTCCAAGTTGTGCTCCCAGCTGAAAGCACAGATGATAGCCACTCTCTGAGCCCTGAGAGTGGCATGTGATATCAGACATCTCACTGGGATGAGGGCATCAGAGTGCCACCATATGGGACCCCGTAGGCTCTCAGGTAGGGCCTCAGACACTCAAGATGGATCCCAACTGGCTGAAAATCATGGGAAAGAAATGGGCATGTTGCTCATAGACTGGGAATTTAGTGAAACCACAAGGAGGGTGCAGTATTCCCAGGGGTGTATCCCCTCAATAGCACTCCATGGTGACTTTGGGGCATGTGGCAGGCTCCCACGAAGATCATCTTGGATATCCCGGTGGCGAGGTGATCCAGAGACTTGCCTCAAATGAGAACATCAAGCACTCAAGGGAGAAGGATGAAGCAGGTTCTGCAAAGAAAAAGCAGGAATAAGGTAGGAGACATATCTTTGAGTAAAGCAATGGAGCCCATGACTGACTTAGAGGTGTGTGAGATCCCCGGAAGGTGGGCCAGAGGGTTCCCCTGGTGAGCAGCACAGCAAGGTGTGGGTGAGGCTCAGCAAGATCTTGTTGGCACCTGGCTGTTGAAAGAGGGTTTGGTGAGGGACATGACAACCCCTCCCCAAAGGCGGACTTTGTTAAAGGAGTGTACATTATATTTGAGGCACCCTGACGGCATATCAAAATACAAACTAGGTAAAGTGCCCATAGTACAAAGCAGCACCCCACTTAACAATCATCTGCACTCAAAGTGAAATTGAGCTACAAAGCTAGGGCAGCATAGATAGGGATTGCGCACCCCTGGATGCACTGGCCAAAGAAGCAAGGAGAAACTGTAGGCACTTTGCAAAGTGCAAAGGAAAAGGACAGAGAGTGTCAGATGCCACAATGAGAAGGAATTTTGCTGGGATCATGATGGGGTTAACATGCACTGCAGCAGAAGGCTGTACAATAATGGCATGCCAGTTGGACTGGATAGTTGGGATGGAGACTGTTAACCTGGAAAAACAAGTAAGGCATTTGGGGTAGAGATTGTTATCTGTGAAAACCTGTGTGCAGAAATAATCGCTTGTGAACTAATGAACTGAGGCCCTTGGACCAAAACCTATTTGCGCAAACAAACTTTGGCATAACCCACTGACGAAACAGGTGCTGGAAAGCTAGTGCCTGTATGTTTATTCAACTACCTAAGGTGCCCAAGTCTTGCCAACTCAAATAACAGTCTTTATACATCCACAAGTAAAGCAACTCAAACAGTTGCATGCAAGGGGCTCTCAGTGAGCATAACATCAGATACCTCAAGACACAGGAATTCCCTGGGTCATGCCTCCCTCCATCTATGTAGAGATGTGGGTCAGCCACAGTGTACAGCACAGAGAATGGTTGTGACATTCAGACCAGGAGATCTTCTTCAGAATGATCTAGAAAGGAAAAGGCAAGCCCAGGTAGTGGTTAGCACTGTCCACATGTCCCTTTACAGATCATTTCTGAGGAAGGCCTCATGGTCAAAACATTGATTCCAACCTATTTTCTTAGATGAGCATGCATTCTTGATAACCCTTTTGTTCTGTCTGTCACTCACAGGCTGATTAGCCTTGCACAGACAGAGTCCACTCTTGTTTGCCAGATGACAAAATATTCAGATAGTGTACTGTCTGAGTATATTCACTCTGAGTATATTCAATTAATTTATCTAGGATAACCAATTGACTAATACTTTGCCTCTTATTTGTGGTTTTTTTTTCAGCACTATCATTTTCATTCAATTCTTCCCCTAGTATATCTGCAGAATTTTAATACTAATGCAGTTCCTCATTTTTCATTCCTCAGAGCAGGGCTTTTGCAGCTCAGTCTTCATTCACCAGTCAAAGTACACGGCACAATACTGAGCGCAGCAGCACTGCCCTTTGCCATGTGGGTAGTCAGGGGTCTTATCCTGAGCCTGAGACTGCAACTTCCTGCTAGGAGAACTATGGAGAAGGATTTCATTGGTTAATCTCTTCATTCAGGGCTGGGTGACTGAATGGTGTCATCATGTAATTTCCCCCTGGTGACTTAAGGCAATTGCAGGAAATGCTGCCACAGTAGAGTGGAGAAAGTATTTGCCAGTTCTGCTCTGTAAAAAATACAGTATACAATTATGGCTCCTCCTCAGGTAAATAGGGTTTAAAGCTGTATCCTGGTTTCATCATTATCTCTCAAATAATTGACAAATAGTTAAGGCTAATGGAGTACCTTCTTCCCCTAAACCACTTCACTTTTGGGTACCTTGGGAATAGATACAAAGCCCCCCCTTATTAGGCTATTTGTGAATGACATCCATTACATCTGTTCTGGCTCAAGTACTAGCATCCATCTCTATGCTAATGATACAGTTATTTGTGCAAAAGCCAAGTCACATGCTGCACTAAACAGTTCTACAAACCTCCTTAGATAAGGCATGAAACTGGGTGACAGAAAATGACTTCCTGCTAAATAGCTCCAAGACAAATGTAATGCTGTTCTCCAGGAAAACATGCTCCCTAACTCTTCAAATATCCCCCCAAATGATTCTCTAGAAAATATGAACTTTAAATACCATGGTCTATTGCTTCACCCCAAACTGACATTTAATGAACACATCAGCAGAACTATCCTGCACTTACACCAGAAACCTAATATGCTATTCTATCACCGCAGCTGGCTCAACCTCTATACCAGGAAGTTCCTACCTAGACCATCTCTTCTCTCAGCCTTGAAGTACACAGGCAAGGTCTACAGAACAGCAAACTTCACAGCTCTGCCCAAAATCACTGTGTTGTTTTATAAGATGTGCATATTAGCACTTGACTGTGACAGGAGAACTCACCACTGCAAAATGTGCAGTAATCTAGTAATATTTGCTCCAGACATGTGAAGGGAACCCAAATTGACCCAACTAGACTACAAAAGTGTCAGTGGGGTTTCCAACAACTCTAAAGGCAACTGGTGAAAAGGACTTTACCACTGTTGCTGTTCATCTCTAGTAGAACTCTGTTCCTGGCTGCGTGAAATCCTTAGGAAACCCAACTGAAGGTCTACAAATGTGCCATGTTCTCCCATCCCCACAAACTGTGCACTTACAGCTAACATGCCCAGGCTTCACAACAACACCAATATGATCCCTTTACATTTCTGATTGCACTACTCTGCTTTCCATCTGCTCTATTAATCACCCAGCTCTCCACTAAAAGTACTCCTCTAATGTTTTAATCTCTGTAAATCATCAGCGCTGAGTCAATGAATCAGTGCCAAGATTTACTTGTGTAGAAGGACCTCTTAAAGCCACAAGCTCTTCTCATGAACAAAGCTTACAAAGGTAGATTATTCCACTTTTTCAATATTTTCCAACTTTTTGTTTACTTTTTCACATTTGATATTCAATAAAAAGAATGCTTTATAAAGTAATGATATGGACACTGATGCACCCATACACTCTTAAAGAGTGCCAGCTCTTGCGTTCATTGGGTGACAGAACCACTCACTCTCACTCATAAAACATGCAAGGTGACACTCTTGGACATGCTTTGGACAGGCAGAAGAATTTGTGGGGCTAATTCAACATTCCAGCCATATAAGTCTACTGTGGATGGGATTCCTACCAAATTAAAAAAAAAAAGTTTTGAATGTATTTCTCTAATATTTATTTTTAAAAAACATTTTATAAGTGCAATGAAACACTGTAGAGATAATCATTGATAGTAATTGAAAGCCTTGGGTGCATTTAAAGCCAGGCAACACATTCAGGGCATGCAATTACTGTATTGATTTATCATAATTATACGTGCTACTGTGCCTTATTGTTTAAACAGTTGAAAAGTGCTTTGAGTGATCAACAATTTCTGGTTGTAGCAGGCCTGCCAGCGCAGTGGTAGTGCTACCACTTCTGGTGCCAATGACCTGGGTTCAGGAGCAAATGCGAGGCATTGGAGGGTTGGCTGCGGGGAGGATGATTAAGTGTCCAAGGGACTGCTCTTCTCCAAGGATGACGGGGTGGCGCAGTGCTCAGCAAATGTCAGGCCCCTAGCAGCTACTAGAGGGCCCACAATGTGTGGATGAAGGGGGGGCAGATGTTAGCTGCATGCAGAATCATGTGCAGTGTCACCATTGATGTCATTGCATACACACTCCTCCAAGAGGAGGTAAGAACATGGAAGTCATCCTGACTGGCAGGATGACCACCGGCATTATGCTGGCCCTGCATCAATGACCCATGTGTGGACCAAGTCTGGATCATAGTCTGGTGGATTGAAAGGACTTCTTGCCACCCCACCTTGGGGGGGGCATGCTGTGGGGGAATTGGAATAGGTAAGATGAGGCAGAAGCCGGGTGATGAGGTGGGGGGGTCGACAGCGTGAATAGGGATGGCCAGGATAGGAAGCATTTGGATAAAGAAAAAAAAAATGAATTTCCCAGTTGTCTTGGGCAGTCCAGAAATATTACAGAATGTGTTCATCAAAATAATGTGCTTTCATCCAGGTGCTCACTCTGTGTTGATCAGCAAAGCTGCAACTGTTTCTACAATCTTAAAGCAGCTCACCCATGCACTCACAGGTAGCACACTTGAAATGCAGCACCATGACCCATTCAAATAGGTACGGTATGCCATCCTTCCCAGATAGCTCCTGAGTCTCTAAGAATTTCCTGATCACCTCCCATCTTCCATCTCCTGAGCAAATGCTCCAGGGAAGTGTTTTTATGGGAGGTGTTGAAGTCAGCAGGCATTCAAACTGCAACAGTCTAGGCTGGGTTTAGAACCAAGAGAGGATGTCAGAGAGTAAGAGTACATGGCTCCTCTACTTAACTGGGGAGTGTTATGCATGCAACTGGGCCAGGCACTGGCATATTTACAGTAATTAGTGTCACACAGAACATAAAATGGGGTTATCACTAGACCCACAACCTCCTTTACCCTACACTGCTGTCCACTATCTCATGGCTATAGCCTGGCCACAGCTTATTTGTCCCAGTCATGGGTGAATTACTTGACAGTGACATGTAAAACCTAACGCAAGGATAACGGATGACTTCAGAAGGTGAATGCAGAGCAGAGGTGGGCTGAGCTGTGCAGTGAATTGCTTCTTTTTTATATGGTAAACAGACTTTAACTAAAAGATTGTACACGGAAAATGTTCATTGTTTTCTGACTGGCTAGACCGCATATGCAGCATGACTGGTGGTGGAAAATCTCTACTTAACTAAGCCATGTGAGAAGTAGGAGGGAAACAATAAATAACATATTAAGGCAAAAGAGACACTGAAGGTCTGCTAGAAGGGTATAACAAATGTATTTATTTGAAATTACTCCAAGCAGTATAACCCCATGAGATGCAGCATATAATTTTCATGGGGACCCAGGGAGGACAGCAGCAGCAGTCAACAGGTTAACATAGTCCAGCAGGTAAAATACAGGCTAAAGTATACCAGCCAAAAAAGAACTAAAAAAATACTGTAAGTACATCCAAACAGTAATCAAAGCAAGCTAACAAAGTGGGGTCACAGCAAATAAAGAACATGAGCATTGGTATGCAACGTGATCACGGTCAGGGAGAGGGGGATACAGGAACAAAACAAATACGGGAGTGCTAAGGTGGCTGGAAAGACTGGGCTTGAACTTTTGCAAGCTAGAAGCATTCCTCAGCTGGACAAGGAGTTTATTCCAGGCATCTGTTGTTGCAAATTGAAAGGTCTTTCCACCAAATGTATGCTTCATCCTAAGTGCTACTGTTGAACAAATGAAACTAGCATGGTCTCCTGACCCAACCGGCTGGGAGTAGATTGCAAAATAAAGGACAATAATAAGAAACCAAGAATGGCACTTTATAGTTCACTTCAGTGCTGAAAAGGTAACAAAAAAATACTGCTTGTGTAGTACATGGTGTTATAAATAAATTACTTAATGCAAAATTTAGCAATGCAATTTGAGAACAATTGAAAACTAAGCTGATCTCCCATCGCCTAGCCGAGAAGCATCCAATGGTACATCCCTTAGGCACACACTTGAAGAAGCAACGCTGCAAGACATTTGGAGTGCAGGATTAACAGTGCTGATCTTCAGCATTAAAACGGTTAAGTCTTATTTATTCCAAAGACCTAACAATAACCTTAGCTGTTGACATAGTTGTGCTGTTTGAAATTACCAAGAAAAATGCATTCAGGGCTCTCAGTTCTCTGCAGCACTTAGCCCTAAGTCCTGTCTCAGGGCCCTGAAACATCTGCAGCAGGTTTGTTTTGCCTCTGTGGTGGGAATCGTTTGATTCTGTCACTCCATGGCAGATTTATGTTGGCCAGGGGCTACTGTACCATGTGACCTCAGTAGGGACATCACATATTTAATTTGGGGGAAGGGGCTTCAGGACATGGGGGGAGGGGCCTGGAACTGTGGAAATCTAGTATTTTTTAAATAAATGTCACCCCAAATGGTGAATCTGCAGATCCACACCTGTTTTTTCATGGGAAACATATTCTGCAGTCAGCTCTGTGGCTACATGAATGTAGAATTAAGCGGGCCTTGACGACAGTTTAGTACTGCATCACTGAGCGGTTGAGGGATATTGGTTTCATACTTACCTTGCTAATAGATATCATGGAGTCAAAATTAATCAAACATTGCCAGAGTTAAACTCCTCTAACTTGGCTATGCGGCAGGGGTCAATTCTGGGGCCCCGTCCCTTCAGTGTCTACTGTACGTACTATACATGATGTGTCTACTATCTGTGAAAACACAAAATTGACACGATATGGAAATGATGCTGTTTTGTTTGCAAACAGTATGGAATTAGATAAAAATTTACAAACTGACTTCATTAATTTGGAACATTGGTTTATACAAAATAAATTAGTCATAAATGTAAAGAAAATAGAAGGATTTTTACAAGTACATGGAGACCGACATATGGGGACCCCAGAATTTAAGCACATTTCAGTATCTTGGCATAATATTGAATAAAATACTGTCATATGCCAGCCATTTAAAAAAAAAATGACAAAAACAGTAAGCAAAATAGTGGGACTGTTTGTATCAAAACAAGTTCTGTCTAACATTTCAGGCCTGGGAACTTGTAATATAGAGCTTAATACTGCCCCTAATGGATTTTGGACTCCCTATTTATAGAGCAACTGCAGATGACACATTTTGAAAAATTCACGTGTACTTTTTAATACAGTTTGTAGGTTTATTCTAAATGTGCATCCAAGAATGCCCCAGTGCTGTTTATATAGGACATTAGGTTGGCTCTTCATGGAGACTAGAGCATCCTATTTTGAAGCCTTAATTGTTCTGAAGGTATTAAATGATAAAACCTCACAGTCTGTACAACATATGCTGACTATGCCTGTGTGCCATGTAATCCGTGATCTACTGCTGATAATAAATTAATATCTCCTTTTTGGAAAACAGTTTTGGGCCAGCAAGCTTTTTCTGCCCTCGCCACTAAAATGTGGACTCAGATGCCTAATGACTAGGCACAGCCAGTCAGTATCCACTTTTAAAACCAATCTTAAAGTTTTCTACTTAAGTGTGAAGAATACAATTGTGTGTAATAAGTGGAATAAGTAAGCAAAAAGACATAATAAGGTGTGGGATATTGGTGAATACCCATCTGCCCAGGGCTGTGATGAGGCCTGACACCGCAGGCAGACAGCTTTAATGCCCCTGGAAGTGCAGATATCCACCAATACCCCACACCCTGAAGGGTCTTATTGCGCTTGGAAAATGGGTTGGGCAAATTTGAAAAAGACACAAAAAATACAATAAAATATTGATTAGAAAATGTAAACAGTCCCTCCGCAGATGGTTTCTACCTGTCAGTCATTTGTCTTTCTAGATATGTAGTAGACGGTTTGTTTACCATGAAACACAAGAATTCAATATTCTGTAGTATTCCTCTAAAAGAACGCTCAATGCTCACCGCCCACCCCCCCCCCGTCGAAGCATGGAATGTATGAATTCAAAATTCACAAAATTCCACTGGCATACACTCACACAGACACACACATTCTGCATATTGAGCCAGAGGCTCAATTTTATCTGGGGCAGGTTTAGCAGCAAAGATTGCTCTGTCAGGCTGATTAGACAATGAGGGGAACTTTTCATGGTCATCACAGAAACACCAGAAATTTAAAAAATATGAATAGTGCTTGATGTCTTAAACTTGTTGATGTGTATAAGAAACGGATCATGAGTAGAAAGAACATTCAATTATTTATGTTTTTTTTATTTAAGGAGTTTTATTTTTAGGGCTTAGTTGAAGGGTTTTATCTAAGAGTAAAGTGGCAGCCATGTTTGGGATGACAATCAAGGATCAGGGAAGTGGCTCATGAATTCTTCATGTGATGTGTTCAAATTCCAGATCACATGTTGGACATTTTTATGGGGGGGGGGGGGATTGGCACATAATAGTATACCAATGGAATGGCACAAGCTAATCAGAATATAAATATTTAACGTGCCTATTTTCTAATGTGCAATATCTTAATTATGTATACTGCACTTTTTATTTTTTCTTTATATTAGATAACATTAATATATGTGAGTACTGTTTATTTTTATCACCACACTATACTAATATATTACTGCAGTGTGTATTTGGCCCCAGGATGCTCCTGAAAATGGGACTTGGCTCAAGAGCCTTTTCTAGTTATCAATAATAAACAATCAATCAAACAACCTGAGAGTCAGGGGTGATTTTTCTAAGGGATGCTCTAGCATTATCTGTATACTACAAAAATGGAAGTTCATTGTTAAAACTATACCTTACAAGCAGTATTCATTAAAAAATACAGATAACGTACTGTGTCATTTAGTTGTATAGTTTAATAATTTCAATTAAGACAAGTAGAAGATAAGTATTATTTCAAAATATATGTAGCTACTGTATGGCAGATTACTTATAGATCCCCTTTTGATATTCTTTCAGACAAAGACCACTGACCTTTGAACCATCATCAGTTGTTTGTTTATTATATGGACTTCCACTTGAGAGTGAATTCATCAGCTCTGGCACTAGCTACCCAGGACCCTGTGTGAACCTACTTGCTGAGGCCCCATATCCAAAGTCACAAAGCCCCCAAAGAACATTCTCATCCCTACCAAAGCCTCCCTATATATTCATTTTCAGCTAGTTTTGTGTCATTTTTGAACCTGATTTAGAACATAGAGAACCAGAAAGAAAAGAGGCAACTGGACAGCTTAGGCTTTTTGGGGGCCCCTCTGCTCTTGAGCCACTGTGCGAATGCACATTTCACACCATGCTAAGGCCAGCTCTCGGATTCATTCATCATAACTTACGTCATAAAATGTCTGCATGTAATTTTTTAAGAAGACTAAGCTTTAGTAAGGATATAGACTCTGTACTTATTCTAGTTATTTAAAAAGTTACTATACTTTGGGTAGGGGAGACACCATCCCTTTAAGCATAATGTGTTGATCCTGCACCCCCTCCAAATTACATGTATAGATTAGTTTCCAATATCGGCCAAAATTCAAGGGAGAACACCTTTGTGTAAGAACTTGTTTCCTTACCTGTTATGTGAACCATAAAGCATTTGTTTAGCTCAATATAGAGAGAGAGAATAATGTATGGGCAACCATACACAACAAGGCTGTGATTCCATCGTGGGGTTGAGATGACAGCACATGGGCCTTGAGAGCATAGCTCAAGAGTTCCATGCTGTCATCTCAGCCCCAAGATGAAAACACATGCCGAGTTGTATGTGGTTGTCCATATTTTATTTTATGTAGTGTATGATTTTGGACACAGAAATCACAGAAGTGTTACCTCCCTAAATAAAAACCAAAGGAACAAAAAAAAAACTTGCCATTTTTTTGTTCTGTTTCATGATTGAAATTAAATTTATAGACTTCTATGAGTTAAAAGGTAAAAATCTGGGTGCTGAGTGGTTAGTAATCAGTTAGGTGCTGGGTGAAAGAGGAATTTAACATTTTATGACCTTTGAACTGTGCTGAAAAACTGCTTGGAATGCACACAACAGCACCTTGGAATGTGCACAACAGTTTAGAATGTGTACAACAAGGTTTTTGAGCAGGCTGATTTTCATACAACACATAGGCTAACTATATACTATAATATTATTAACATATGTAAGGTGGTACCGTACCTCGTAAAGATTTGGAAGACCGTAGGCAGCAGCAATACAAATGAGATTTTTATGTATTGTGTTTCATGGTTGTCATGTGCAATCAGCCATACTAACAGAGATCTTGTTCAGACGGCTCTCCTACAGCAAAGTTATGGCAGGGCAGGGCACCGAATTCTGTTACATGTTCAGAGTGAGATGTGTGTCCCAAGAACACCTAATGAATGTAGTGAGGCATTTTTTCCAGCACATTGGGTAATGGCAGAGGCCACTGGTGGCCTTGCCCCTGTCATCTACTGCTTACCCAAGCATGCCCAGCCCCTGAATGGTGTTGGTAAAGTGCCACCATTCATCTGCACAATGCATTTAGCTCACACTATGTGTTTAATGGCTCGAAGTACACGTTAACACTAAATGAGACCGATTACCCCAGGCTGGAGATTTAAACCGTTCACAATGCAACCTGCACTACCACTGATTATGAGGGCATATTTATCACAGATTTGGGGTTTCGTGATTTACGAAGTGCTAAACTACAGCTTCCCTCCACTAGATTTATGGCAGCTGTTGTTTTTGTCTTTTAAGCCAATAAATATACAATCTATACATTCTGAGCCTCAGAGAGCACTGACACAGCTGGCACAGCACCTGCATGGTATTTCAGAGGACTAGGTTCAATTCCCTCTTGGGACACTTTTTTTTCCTCATTACAGTTTGGACTGAAAATAAATAGCTGTGGCTAATACTGTACTAATCACGCCTTCCTGTCAAAAAAAAAAGAACACAAAGCTAGTCCCAAGTATAGGATTTTGGAGGCAGTATTGCATAGCAATTAAGAACACTGAGCTGCAAACCTAAAGAACTGGGTTTGAATCCCACAACTACCACTTGCATACTGTGTGATGATGAGCAAGTCGCTTAACTTCTCTATCCTAAGTTTACTCTACACTAATAATGAAACAGTTATTCGTTTTTCAAAAGATGGCAAATTGACACCTGCTTTCAACTCCAATAAGGGGGTTAAATGGGGCTACTTAATGGCATCATTTTTATTAAAGGGGAACCGTCATCATCAAGGGCCCCACACTAAGTGTGGGGTTAGTCCCAATGTGCACTTTGTACGCAAAAACATTTTGGTTTCCTTACTGTTTACTGTAGTACTAGTAGAGTGTATCAGACTACTGACATCTTCTGTAACTACAAATCCCAGAATCCCCTGCAGCTGACACCGGAGTAGGGCTGCAGCAGTGGGAAATTCAATAGCTTGCAGTTCATGTTAGAGTTTATATAATCTCTGATCTTTTGTTTTTTAATCCCACTGTCCTTCCTGGGCTAAGTACAGTCACAGAGGACTGTACTTAGCCCTGGAGAAAAGCTGAACCTGAAAACATCTGACTGGGGATTATAAAAGCAGAGGCTAGCACCTTCCTTCTTTCTTTCAGAGTGTCTTGCCCTGGCCACCCTGTAAGGTTCTTTGTAGACCCTTAACATAGCCAGCATGTTCCCCTACTTCACATAGTCAAATTCCTTTTCCACATCGAGGGCAAGGACCACAGTTCCATGAGCTCCAGCAATGTTTACCCGGTTATTAATATTTATTCAGGGTTCTATGAATGTTGTGCTTCCTCCGTGTCCCCTGCACAAAGTCCCCCTGGTCTTGATGAATACACTGTGGCAAGAGGGTTTCCAATCGAGATGTGATTACTTTTGCAGTTATTTTTTTTCATTTATTTATTAATTTGAGATACACCTTTGAACACAGGTGCTCATTTACAAAGATTCCATGTCAGCATTTGGATACAGCACATCAACAAACTCCAAAGAAGCTTACGTACAATAGTTTACGTCATTAACACAGTTATAAAGAAGATTCAAATCAGGAAAGGGTAAACATCAAGGCAGCACACTTTTTGCTTTGTCAAAGAAAATAGGCAAACGTAGTGAACAGTAGCAAGAGGTGCAAGCAACTAGCAACTGCTAGGTACATAGTAAAGGTCAGGTAAAGCAAGTGTGCTATGTAGGAGCACTGGGTCAGACTAGTGCTGACAAAAATAGTGCAGAAAAAATAGTGCCGTTTTTGTTTTTGTGCCCTGAACTGAAGGGGAGTGAATCACAAGGAAAGTTATAATTCATGGGGCCATGGAATACTGTTTCCACAGCCTTGTGCAAAAAAAAAAGTCCCAACAGTGTAAAATGTTTGGAGACCAGGATTCGTACCCTGGTTAAGCTGCTGTTGGTTAAGCTGCCCTATGCAGCAGCCCTCCACACCACAGGAGCAGCTCAGCCAGCCTTCTGGATTCTGGCACCCTTGTGCTGTACCAGCACCACAGACAGTGACCAGGGGAGTGCTTACCGAAAACACTGTATATCCCCTTTCACTGTCTGTGTTAGCACTACACAAACTAGCACTCTGTAGACTGGCGCTATTCGTGTAGCGCTAACCTAACCAGGTACCCTGTGGAGGAGATCAGTAGCAGTCACAGTTGGAACAGAGGGTAAAGACTTTTCTTAGCTCTCTCTTAAATGGGGCAAATTTGGTGAGGCTCATTAATGACTGGGGCAGATCATTCAGCCACTGTGGGGTCCTGATGGCAAAGGAGCGTATGGCAAGAGTTGTCCTCTGAAAGGGTATGATAGGAGTGTTCCTAACCATATTTCTGGCAGTGTATTGGCTTCAGACGGGACACAAAATGTTTTGCAGCACAGGAGGTATGAGGCCCAGCAGAGCTTTCTTACCAAGCAAGCAAGTTTGGAATTTATTTCTGTCCTTCAGTGGGAGCCGGCCAGTCTGGGAGTAGAGGGAGCAGGTGTGAGTGAGTCTATCAGCACCAAGAACAAAACAGCAGGCCTTGGTCAGCACCAGTTTGGCCCTACTAAGTACAGTGTCAGTGGCTGCACCATATACTGTGATGCCATAGTCAATAATGGGGAAGAAAGAACTAACCATAGCAGCCCGCTTGGCTTTAGTGGTGAGGTAATGTTTTTGCCTGAAGAGGGCACCACGTTTCCTGTTAGCTGAACTGACATTATTGTCCACATGGGGCACAAAGAAGAGGGCATCATTAATGATGACCCCTAAATATTTAAAGGTGTTGACCTGTTTCAAAGTGGTCCCACTCTCATTGAGGATGGAGAGGGGACTGATCTTTTTCCTCATCTGTGGCCCAGTGAACAGCATTGTTTTAGTCTTCTTGTGGTTCAGAATTAGTTTATTACATTTGAAACAGTCCTCAAGAGATGAAAAATTATGCTGAAGTTCTCTTGTTAGGTCCACCTGGCATGAGACACTAGTGTAGATGACAGTGTCATCTGCAGAGAGCAGCACCCTAGAGGTGGGGCAGGCATCTGAGAGTTTGTTAATAAAGAGATTGAAGAGTAGCAGACACACTATAGAGCCTTAGCATGCCATTTATTTTCACACGTTGTGATTGGTCAGCAAGGTAGCTTCTGAACCAGGACACAGTGTCCAAGGAGAGGCCGAGGGAGAGGATCTTGTTTAGCAGGAGTGGGTGGTCAACCAAATCGAAGGCTTTTGTATGATTGATGTAGATGGAAGCCATGAGGTTGCCATTATCGAAGGCCTCCTGCATGAAGTCTGTGTTTTTCATTAGGGCAGTATTGGTACTATGCATTTTTCAAAACCCATGCTGTTGCTGGCTTTGGATATTATATTTATTTAGGTCGGAGACTAGCTGCTCTGAGACCATTCTCTCCAGCACCTTAGACAAAGGGGGAGAGAATGGATATGAGCCTGAAAATTGAGACTATGGATTGGTCACCACTTTCATGTACAGGTGTGACCAAATCCATTTTCCAAATGTTCGGGAATTGGGAGTACCTCAAAGAAGAGTTGAAGAGTTTGGTTAGTGGGAGAGCAAGCTCATCAAGGGACAGAGCAATTAGTTTCATATCCAGAGTGTCACTTCCTATGCTGGTTTTGCCTTGAGCTCTCTTGACATGTCTAACAGTGTCTGCAATAGATATGGCTTTGAAATAGAACTTAGGGTACTGGCTGTTCTAAGGGTGGGCAGGGAACTACTTGTGGTGTGCCTGGCCAGTGGAGTTAGGGTCGCCAACAGGGGGAGCACTGTACTAAAGTCAGTGAAGGCATTATTAAACATATTAGCAATCTCTTCAGGGTCAAGTGTGACTGAGCTGTTAGCATTTAGCATAGCAGGAGGTGCTTTGCTATCCTTCCCTAGCAGTTACATAGATACATAGATGTTGTTGGCATATAAGGGCCTTGTGGCCCATCTAGTCTGCCCTATCCCTCTTTCTAATGCTTAAGGTACCCTGGATGCTACAACAAGTTCCTCCCTTCGCCCTAGGTTGATAATTCACAGGTGCCTATCCCATGCATTCTTGAATCCCTGAACCGTGGCCGCTCCCACCATTTCCCGGTGGCAGATTGTTCCATCTGTCTACCACCCTTTCAGTGAGGTACTGTAGAATTTCATCAAGTTCCCCCTAAGTTTTCCCCCTTTTAGTCTCATGCTGTGCCCCCTTGTTCTGCTATTTCCCTTCATGTGAAAGATGCTCCCTTCTGGTGCCCTGTTGATCCACTTCAGATACATGAAGGTCTCTATCATGTCTCACCCCAGGAAGTACACATTGAGAGCTCTGAGTCTGTCCTCATGGGACTCATGCTGCTTCCCAGATAACATTTTTGTCACACTCCTCTGTACCGTCTCCATCCTGTCGAAGTCATTTTGGAGATGAGGCCTCCAGAACTGAACACAGCATTCCAGATGAGGCCTTACTAGGGAGTTGTACAATGGTACCACCACTTCCCTCCTTCTACTTGTTATACCCCTCCCTATGCACCCTAGTATTCTGTTAGCCTTTCTGACTGCTTTGTTGCACTGTTTAGCCACTTTGAGATTGTCTTCTATGACTACCCCTAGATTCCGCTCCTCTTTGGTGGCCTCCAGTGTTACCCCGTCTAGTTCATACTCGACACTAGGATTCCCTCTCCCTAAGTGCTTAACCCTGTACTTTTTTGCATTGAAACCTAACTGCCATTCCTTGGACCAGATTTCTAGCCTCTTCAGATCTCTTCTCATTTTTTTCTATACCTTCCTGTGTATCTACCCTGTTACATAGGTTTGTATCATCAGCGAACAGGCTAATCCTCTCTTCTAGACCCTATGCAATATTGCTTATGAAGACATTGAAGAGCTTTGGTCCCAGAACTGATCCCTGAGGTACGCCACTTGTTACCTGTCCCTCCTGTGAGCTAACCCCATTTACCACCACTCTTTGTGTTCTGTTATTCAACCAGTTTCTAACCCATGTGACTACTTCTGTCCCCACCCCCAGATCAGCCAGCTTGTGAATTAAGCTCCTGTGTGGGACTGTGTCGAAGGCCTTCCTGAAATCTAGATAGGCCACATCTGCCTGTCTGCACTGGTCTACTTCCTTCATCACCCACTCGAAGAAATCAATCAAGTTGGTCTGGCATGACCTCCCTGTCATGAATCCATGATGCCTTGGATCCAGCAGCCCCCTTGTCTCTAGGTAGTCCACCAGACTTTCCTTAAGCAGGGTTTCCATTGTTTTACCTACTATCAAGGTCAAACTGACAGGGCAGTAGTTTTCTGTCTCCTCCTTGCTACCACATTTGTGTAGGGGTACCACTTGTGCCCTCTTCCACACCCCTGGAACCACATCTGTTTCCAGTGATCCGCTGAACAGCTTAGCCAGAGGTTTTAGCCAGTTCCTCTCGGAGCTCCTTTAGGATCCTCGGGTGTATCTCCTCTGGCCCCATAGCTTTATCCACCATAAGCCTTTCTAGTGCTCTTTTTAGTCTGTCCTCTGAAAAAGGTCTAATGTCTACCCCTTCTCCCTGTTTACCCTCCTCCATTAATGGAAGACTGTCCCCATTGCCTTCTTCCATGAATACGGAGCAGATGTATTGGTTGAGGATGGTCGCCTTGTCAATGTCTTTCTCCCCTACCCTGCCTCCCTCTTCCCTAAGTCTCAATATCCCCCCGACTCCCTCCTCTCGCTAATATACCTAAAGAATGCCTTCCTTCCTTCCTTCACCAATTTAGCTAGCTTTTCCTCGGTTTTGGCCTTTGCTACCCTTACTGCTTTGTTCGCTTCCCTTCATTTTTCCAAGTATTCTTGCCTGTCTTCCTTGCTTTGTTTTGCTTTGTACCTCAGAAATGCCATCTTTTTCCCTTTTACTAGCTCTACTACTCCCCTCGAGAACCACAGTGGTTTCCTCTTTCTTTTGCTCTTGCTGCAGGGCCTGATACAACAGTTTGCTACTAGGTGCAGGGTTTCCCTTATCTTATCCCACAGTTCCACTGTTGCACCACCCCCCTTATGTCATCGTATCAATGCATAGCCTTCCTGAATTCGTCCTTCATCTTACCGAAGTTTGTCCTCCTGAAATCCAGGATTCTAGTCCTTGTGTGGGTAGCCTCCTGCGATGTCCTTATGGTGAACCCCACAGCTTGTGTAAGGTATGTCAAAACTGGCACCCACTTCCCCAATATCTAGTCTGTTGTACCTTATAGCAGGAGGCCTTGGCCTGCCTGATATATTGGTGCACTTATTATTGGCAGCCTTATATTTCTGTTGGTCCATGTGTGAACCTGAGGCCCTGGACCATTTCCATAAGTTATTGTATTGTCTGCAGTTAGCAGAGATATGGGGCAATAGGATGCACAGATGGTGGGGTCCTTGCCCTGTTTAAGGAGTACAGTTATTATGGCAGACCGCGTGGAGGGGGACAGTGTCCCCACTTTAGTCTTTCCATCAGCATGTCTTGGAAGGGGTTCAGCCAATTGTGTGACAAAAGTTTTAATAAAATCAATAGGGATGCCATTTAGCCCAGAGCCCTCCCCCCTTTCAAAAGCACCAGATTGCTCCAAGTAGATCCTGCTTATATAGCAGCTGATCTAGTACCCTGGTTGCCCCAGGGATATGGGGCGATCCCCATCTTTTGGAAGAAACAGTCCTTCTGCTCTGGGGTCAGGGATAATTCTGTTCAGCATAGTTTATTGTAAAATGCATTGAAGGTCTCCCCCAATCCTTTTTGATCAGTCACCTTATTGGCAGTGTTGTCCTTAAGATGAACAATTGCTTTTTCTCCATCTCATCTTTTTAGTTTCCAGGTGAGTAGCTTTGCACCCCTATCCCCCATCAAAATTACTGCCCACCTGCCCCATTAGCATAACCCATTCTAGTTGGTGCAGCTCAGTGTGTTAGGTTTTCATTTGAGTTTTTGCGCTACAATATATACTGTAGGGCAGGAGATGGCCTTTGCATACAGGTCTGTTTACATTCCTTTGCTTTTTGTTCCAAGAGCTTAACTGTCTCTCCTTCCATCTTTCTTTTATGGCTGGCATAAGGTATAGTCTGACCTCTTATAAAAGCCTTTAGAGCTTCCCATCTCACTGAGTGGGAGGTGTTGCTACTGTGTTTAGGAATTCTTGAATGGCTAGGGAGATACACTCTTTATATTTCTCATCTTTGAGCAAGGTGAGATCAAGACACCAAGGTCCTGTTGGTAGAGGCTCTGGACCCAAAGCAAGGCTCAGGGCCAGGGGTGCATGATAAGGAAACCAGGATGGGGGCATATTCTACCTGAGAGATATGGACAGTCAATACCGAGGCCACCAGTAGCCTGTCAGTTTAGACATGTGAGTGGTGGGAGAGTATTCTCTGCCCGAAGTATTGTTGTGCCTCCATATATCTGAAAGGGTGTACATTGACTCTAAGTCCCCCAGGGCTTTGGTGTTTCATGACAGTGGTACAGGGATACATTTGATCTGTCTAGGACAGTGCCCCTGACACAACTGTAGTCTCCTCCCACCATCTAGGGCCCCGAGAATGGTGCCATATCTAGAGCAAGTTTTTGGTTAAAGCTTAGATCCTCCTTATTAGGGCCACACACAGAATCTATGGCTAGGGTGTTACCATTTTGTAGCTCAGGCTGTGCCAGAGGCACATACCATCCCCCCAGATCTTTTCACCACTGTGCCACAGAAACCTTTTGGCATCCAAATCGGCACCCTTTTGGCCTTTGTACTATAGCAAGGAGCCACCCAAGTCCCCCACCCAGCTTCCCCTAGCTTTTTCCAGTTCATACACACTCATATGCATTTCATGCATTAGAATTATGTTAGCTTTCAATCTATCTAGCCTGTTTTACACCCTTTTTCACCTGATGACATTTTTAACCCATTAGTGTTCCATATGGTGACATTAAGTTGATCAGCCATGGGGATGAACACGTAGGGGTATGCACACCAATGCTCCGACAGTCCATGGATAACTGGACTGTCCTTAGTTAAGAAATTCTGTATGTGCAAACAACCTGCATCTGTCCAAAGAAGTGAAACTTCCATTTTTACCCACAATTTTCCCTCTTTCCCTCCAACTCCCTCCCCCTCCCTATTCCAAACCCTCAACACAAGTTTGAGAATGCCCCAAAAACTGAACAATATATGTATAACACTGAAGCAGCTTTCAACAGTGGATATTTTTTTCCTGCCATCCCAGAACTGCCAACCCTCTGTCTGCTTAACCAGATTCCTCTTGCATTGGGATGGCAAACTGTGTTTAGTTAAGCAGACATAACACAATACCGATGTCCTTAAAGTCTGTCAAACAGCATGATGCAGTAGACACAATTAGGGAATGGGGTGGGGGTGGGGTTAACAACATCAGCAGCTGCCCACCCCATCATGGAAAATGCCACATTAGAAAGTCAAAGTCAGACTTCAACTCAATTAACAAGAGTTCATGGGGTCCATGTATAAAAAATACTGTGACATTCCTGACAGTAATCCAAACATTGCATTGTGGTGTTGGAAGTGAGAGGCTGAGTTCATGTCTAAGTGCAGCTCATGGTCAACCCCAGTGTCTTTTGGTCCATGACATGAAATATGTTGGTTTCCCCTTTATATGGTGGGCAACTCACAGTTGCCCCTCCACATGTCCAGGATGCCCCTGTTGGTACCTGCACCCCCTGGTGCAGTCTGGGGTTGCTGCAGGAAATATAGTGGGGATTCCCAGATAAAAGAGGGAACATCTAGTGTACAGAGTACTGACCTGATTTGTTGAGCTGAGTCAGTGGTAGTGCTGTGAGCATTACATCACTGCCTGAGCCATCACAGCTGGAACAGTAGAACAATTGCTCTACTGCACCATCATACTGGCAATCTGAGCTGTTTCCTGCCATGCTACTCATTGCTATCAGCACCCCAAATGTGGCTGAGCAGAAGAGGTGCCATTTTTTAGATAGTCCAAATCAACAGTGTTCTTCCTAACCTGTTCACACATCAAAACCACTACTTGCCGTTTCCGCTATATGGCAAAATTGCAGGAATTTTATTTTCACAGTTCCTGTAAGCATCAAAGTGACCCCTATTTTTAGCCACATGGGGTTTATTTGCCACAGAGCCTTTTATGGTTCATTGTGTTTCAGTGATCTGGTTCCCTTCCCTTCCCTTCCCTTCCCTACAGGTAATCCCTCTGGCCCCCAGACTGGCCATCTGCCCTTCATGTTGCATCCGGCTATCATACAAGCCCCCATCCGCAACACCTGTTTGTGTCCTTCAGGCACTCATAGGACACATCACAGGAACTAGAGTAGATTCCTGGGACAGCAACAGAGCAGTTCATGAAGCTTGATCTATCTTCAGTTATGGTCATCTCAGTAGCAGAATTCTTGGGGCTATCTGGGGCGGACTGGCATCATGGGCTGTCAGAGAAGGGTCCAGGCTAAAGATTAGACAGCAAAAAAAAAGGCAGTATCTCATCTGTGAGCTGGGGCCATACTTCAGACCCATGAACTCCCTTACATCACTGCATCCTCTTCCTCAACAAAACATTCAGTGCCACTAAGGTCTACAAAGACCCTCGCAGGATGGCCAGGGCGAGACACTCTGAGCCTGAAGGAGTAGAAGTAGATTTTTTATTTATATGTATTTGTATTTGTGCTCCTTGCAGCCCGAATGCAATCATCCAGCCACCGCCTTCATCCCCCATTCAGCCCGCAGGCTCACTCACATACCTGCTGGTGCTTATACCATGCCCATGGAGGAGACCCCGTATTCCCTCACGCCGGGCCAGGAATCAATACCGCCAATTCTACAACAGGCCCCCTGGGTGGAGAGAAGTGAGGCCATCAAGCTGCTTGGTCATCTGCTCCTTTTTCCTCCAGTATTTCTCCCCTCCGAAGTGTGGACATGCAATGACGTCTAAGGCACAACGTGCCAACGTCTGCCACTCTTCAGCCCCAAATGCACCGTTCCTCGCAGTGCCCCCAATCTCCATTGGGGGCCACTGCAGAGTGGTGGAAGCCCCAATCCCTCCCCAGGAAAAGGACAGCAGTCCTCCAGATGCTCAATCCTTTCCCTCCCCTGCCAACCCTCGACAACCTGGGTGCAATCCCGAACCCAGGTCATCGGCGTGGCACGAGGTGTGGCATCCAGTGCCTCAACTCTCAGTGCCACCGGGCCAGCTGAGGAGTAGAAGTAAATGAATTCCCATCCCCTAGCATGCATCTTAGCTTTGACCACATTAAATTGCTGCCTTCTCTGCTGCTGTTCCTGCCTAAGCTCCTGCAATATGGAGACTCGTCCACCTTCATATGAGGTGGGATCCATGGCTTTAGCTGCCCACAGGGTTTTTTATTTATCTGTGTAGGGGAGGTATTTGTTGAAGAAATGCCTCGCCTTTTCCCCTGGCTTTGACTTGGGCCCTGTTTAGTACGCCTGCTCCACCTCATAATCATGTGCCTCCAGATCGAGCTTCAGGTGCTTTACCAGCCACAGATGGACTTCTTTTTCTGGATTGATTTTTTCCACCCCTTTTGGTAGCCCAATAATTTAAATGGTTGATCTGAGTGACCAGTTTTCTTGGTCATCTATCTTGCTTTTTAGTTCTTCGAGGGCTGTTTTCAAATTGTTTAGTTCACTGCTGATGTCTGCACCCATGTCTTCCAGTTCCCTGATTCTTTGCTCCACTTCATCTAGGTGAGAGGCATGGGCCGCTGTCATCTCAGACAAGCTGGTAACAATTTATTTTATTTATTTATTTAGTTTTTGTTCACTGGGTAGGTACACTAGACAAAGATAATGTCTATTTTCAGGCATGACCCAGGAGGGTTACAGACAGAGTGAAAACTCAAACATTACAGTACAGAAATGAATGTCAAACAAAATTCAGTGGTTCAGCTATGCTTTGACGGTGAGTTATTTGTGCTGTTAAGTTTTTGAACCCTGCCTCATTTCTGCCTGCAAGTTAGAGAGCATAGCTAGCATCCCAGCCAGTGTTTTTTCCAGTTCAGGCACAGCGCGGTTTTCTATATTGCTTGCTGTCTGGGAGCAGGTGAGAGTCTCGTGTTGTGGGTGTTGTTCTCCCAAGGTCAATACCAGCTTGAAGTTCAGATTTCTTTGCTTCTTACCTGGCTTAGTGGTTGCCATGAGACATCCTACAGCTGTAATGGAGCTGAACACAGTTGTAGTTTTGCCCTGCTGGAGCCTGCCAAGAAGACATCTGCTATCTTGCCCAGTTATCCATGCCCCCAGGAAAGCTTTTCTTTGATAGCACAATCATACACTGGACAGTTTTGTTTGGAATGTAAGGGATTTCACTCTCTTGGATGAAAACCCTTAGAGCTGTTGACATATTTGACTGATATGAAAATCCTCTGGGTACTAAATCAAAAGAAAGTAATCATACATGACTTATATACAAAATTTATGAAAGGGGCCGGCCCAGTGGTGCTGAGGGTTGAGGCGCTGGGCACCACACCTCATGCTACACTGGCAACCTGGGTTCGGGAATGGACCTGGGTCATTGGGAGTCGGACGGGGTGGGAGGAGGGTAGAGCATCCCAATGGATGCTCTCCTCCTCTGATGGGATGGGTACTGGGTATGTGCCCATTGCTCTTCCACCAGTTGAAGCACATGTGGGGGGGGTGAGCATACAGCTCTACAGAGTCGAGGGAGGAAGGATGCTGTTAGGTGCTTGATATTGGTGTGTGTCTGCACACCATTCATCTGGATGAACATCCTTCATGCTGGTGCCCTGAGGGGTTAGGGAGAAAATGGAGAAAAAATAAATAAACCCCCCAGTTGGTAATGAGCACAATGAAGTCAGGGATTTCAGTAATCGGGACCTGGAGGATAGAGTCGGAGGGGGTACGAGGCCCCCTCCGGAGGACCGAGAAACCAGGGCAAGTAAAAGAAATTAAAAAAAAATTATTATGAAAAATATATAAGTCACAATAGCTGGTCAAAGAGACTTGCAATAGCATTAACGCAAGGCTAATTCCTGGTTTACTCAAGCTAAAACAGTGCATTCCTTTGAATTATATCTATAAGGAAGGCTTTCAAAAACTTTTGACTGTAGTCTTATCCATCCAATTCATTGTTTGCAAGATATAATAAAATGTCCAATCAGAAGATGGATGCACTGTGCAACTGTGGGCCAGGCAGAGAAGACCTACTGTATGTCATACTATAATCATTTGTCCAATATCTGAAAAATTATGGAATACATTCCTAAGTAAAATATAGGGTGACAGCCCCTTTTTCATGTGCTTCACAACCTTAAATTTAAAGCAGCATTGTTCCTTGACAAATTTTTAGAAAAGAAAAGGGCCAAACAACATATCATTTCCTCCAAATCTAGCTGATTGTTTCTTGCATCATTAGGACATGGTGATCACTCTGCTGAGGAGAAGATGCAGTTTAGCCGGTTAGGACAATATTTACTAGGGCTTGAGAGTTCTGGAAAACAAACCTGGTTTACATGCTTGGTAGATATCTTCTTGTAATGCCCTTTATCTCTTAAAGACTGCTATGTCTTTGCAGGCTTTGACTGATGAAACTACACTGTAGATCCTTAAGACATTTATTCCTAAGAATGGATATTGCTGGGGTTAAGCATGGTTTACATGCTAGTTGGACAGCATTTCCTAATGCACTTTTGCCTTCTTATCTTGAACAGTACAGGCCATCATTTTTATTCGCATGAGAATGCAATTTAATAGTGAAGTAAATCTAAATATGTAAAGATACTAGTTATCTAATGAGGAGTTTCACTGCATTTTGCACTCTACAAATTAAATGCATTTTTTAGAAAAGGTTCTGCATATTTTATGCTAATGGATGCAACTTATTTATTCTGTTGTGGATTATCTTGTTTTTATATGTATAAAGTCCAATAGGCCAATCAACAAAAGAAGGAACCAGTGCTGTGTGAGACCAGAAGGGAGGAGGAAGATATGATAGAGACCTTTTAGTTCCTTAAAGGAATTAACGAAGTGAACTGTGGGGAACTATTTATCCTGAATACCAATTGGCAGTCACATGGACACGGATGGAAATTAACAGAAGGTAGGTTCAGGAGAGATGTGAGGAAGTACTACTTTATGGAAAGGGTGGTGGAACTTTGAAACAGTCTGTTGGATGAATTGGTGGGTACAAAAACAGTCAGGAGATTCAAGCAGGGCTGGGATATAATGAAGGGAACAGTGGTTACTGGGGCAACAGGACCAGGGAGGAGAATAGAGAGAGGATGGGGAGGGTTGGTACCCTGGAGGAGCAGTAAGTTCCAGATATAGTAAACATGGGCAGACTAGATGGACCTCTGGTCTTTTTATGCCATCATTGTCTATTTTTCTATGTATGTTTTGGAGGAATTTCTCTATTCTCTAAATGATAAATTAATAATAACTGCCAGGAGGGAGGGTGATATAAAGTTTCATCTACAGGAGTGTTTTTCTCTCCTCAATGTGATAGGTTATAAACAGAGCCACTGGAAATTTGCAACACAAATTATCACACAATCTGCAATTTTTACTATTTTCTGCAATATTTCTGCAATTTCTTGCAATTTTTGCAGTTTTTCTCAAATCGCATAAACACATTGAATATTTTGGAGAAAACCTCTTAACTAAACTGGCAAATATTCTTATAATGTAGCATCTGGACTTGGGTTTTGACAAAACAATACAGTGTATCATGTGGGAAGGGTGTTTCTAAGAGATTCTGTGCGGTGCTGCTTTAATCTGAGTCACTGCTTGCCTGGTTTGTAGGGCTGTGCTGATTGTTCAGATTCCAACTTAATGGAATTCTGCAGAATTTCAGAAAATTCCACTGAATTTCTTCAGTAGCTGAATTCTAAATTTTGTAGGCAAAATGTTTTTCACAGATTAAAAATCAGCAGTTTACATAAACAGAATTCAGCCGAATTCATAAATAAATTTCAAAAAGAATTTCGGAAGTGGAATCACCATGCTGTACTAATGCTGTTGGTGAAATTCTGCATTGCACGCAGCCCTACTGGTTTGGTTTCAAAATGCACTGCATCTGTGTTGGAACAGCTTATCTAAGTAGTCACAACAATTGAAATAATAGGTGTCAGTAAAGCTGCAAATTGTGCCATTTACTTAACTGGAGTGCTAACTACAAATGATTTTGCAAGTGAATGGTAGTTTTTACTTTGTATACATTTCATCCTGAATGGATCTTGGTTCAGATAGTGGAGGATTTAGGATTGCCCTGCTGATTCTAAACTCTAAATTCTCTCCCACTCCTGCTGCAACTGTGCCTAGTCCCTATCTGCAATGCAGAGGCAAGTCACCCACCACTCTCCCCCATTTCCCCTTTGACCTGGGATCTGCCCTTACTACTTGGCCCTGCAGAAATTGTAACCAGACTGTAGTTTATTGTTCACTGTCTTTTGATACTGTAACTATTGTTGCTTACTGCTCACTATCTGACTTGGGCTGGATCTCTCCACCCTTGAATTTTGTTACTCATCCTCTTTTCAACATTGTAATATTGCTCTGTTCTTGTCCTTCTTGTACCCTGCTATGTTATTTCATTTTTGATGTGGAGCCTTTGCAAAGGAGTCCTTCACTCAAAGGTTGTAGTTCTGATTCTTTCAATAAATAAATAAATAAACTTGAAATGTGCTTCTGTGGGCATTAATGACAGCAGTCCTGCCACTGACAATATGCCACTTATATGTTTGCATGCAAGGATTCTGATGAAAAACTAATTTGTTTCTGTTCACCTGTTAAGTGCACTAGGCATGCAGTTGCCTATTTTCAGTCATGATCTGTGAAGTTACATAATTCAAAACAGTGATAAAACAGGTGAAATATATTTCATAATTTTTCTTCAACAAGACAAACAAAAATTACACAGAGTAAAACAGAAGTGCATTACAAACCACTGTATGATGCAGTGAAAAGATGAATTGCATTTATTAAATTTTTTTGGCCATGTAGCCCTTGGTGGTTTTGGAAAGAGCACAGCACATAGCCACCAAGATAGGCAATGGCCTATTGAGCAAGACATATAAGGGGAGGCTATAAAACTTGAACATGCACAACCATGAAAAGAAGAGGGAAAGGGATAACATGATCAAGATATACAAGTACCTGCAGAGGATAAATAGAGGGGACATCAAAGAACTTTTCTCCTTGTGCTCAACTAGAGGGATGAGGAGGACCACAATGAAACTTGCTGGGGGAATTCAAAAGTGATGTCTACAAGCAGTTTTTTTCCTGAAAAGGGCAGTGGACAAGTGGTACAAGCTTCCAGAGGAAGTGGTACAGGCTCAATCAACAAGTAGCTTCAAGCAGGGATGGGACTGGCATATAAGAATTGTTAGAAGGGAGGCAAGAATGAAGGGATTGGAATTCACTAGGATCAGAGCAGAGTAGTTAGGTAGGGTGAGCAGACTGGATAGGCCAATGGGCCTTTTTCTTCCGTCATTGTCTATGTATCTATGTATTGTATAACTAGGCACTTATAAAATAGGTTTCTTTTGAATTAATTTAATAATGACAAGTTTTGGATCACTAAATAAAGTATTTTGTTGCAGTCAGTCCTATTTATTTCCACCTGCAGGCTGGCCCCATCATCAGGCACCTACTCATCATCAGCTCAGCTCCCCATAGACTTACCATCCAACCCCTGCATTCCTCACAGTCCCCCCCACATGGTTGGGGTGGCCCAGAGGCCAGAAAACATACACTCGGGCAGGAGACATGCCATGTTGCCAGGTGTGGAGCCTGTCGAGCATCAGTTCAGTTATGATAGCCAGCCCTGTTTTCTCCTCCATTGTTTTTGGTCCCCTAGATGGGTGGATGTGCAGTGTTGCCTAGACAGCCCTATACATGCTCCTGCATGTTGGATGTTGGCAGCCACCATACCTCCCCCCCCCCACAGTGTTGTAGTTCCTGGCCTACCATATCCCTAGTCACTGCTAGGGTTAAGTGTGCACTGGGCACCGCATCCCTCCCCAGAGGAGGAGAATAGTCCATCAGACACTCGATCCTCCTTCCCCAGACAACAGTTCAATATCCCAACTTCACTCCCAAACACAGGTTGTAGGTGTCCCAAATGGTAGCACTACTGCTGTGCCAGTAGGCCAGCATTAAATAAAGTCTGATCAGCACTGCATTAGGTTTTTGGTTTTAGATTTTAAAAGATGCAGTATGCTGCATATTGATACATTTTAACATCACAGCCCTTTCTTCAAGTTGTATGTATGTGGAAGTGACAGTATATCTATTTATTGACTTTACCTAGCTAATATGTGCTTCAGAAAACATTGACAATATATTGTAGAGCACTGGGGATGCATAGTACAACTTCCACAATTTCCCCACAATTTTGCAAAACAGATCCACAATTCTGCAATCTTCTAGTGGCCCTGGTCATAAATTCTTCCATGTCTAGGGTTTGGTTGATGATTAGAAAGCCAGTAGTAGCTGGTACTGCTGTTGCTCTCTTCTTCAGGGAATGGCATCCTTGTATTCCACTAAGGTTCCTTTAACCATATGGTGAAGTCACTTATGCACCTCCATGGCGCTGACCCTCATGGAAGTGAGGTGTGTGTGTAGGGGATATATTTGGTTATATAGCCAAGCAGCTTCACAAAGGTGATTGTTTTGGCTGTGAGGCAAGAGAGTGAATAGCAGATCTCACGTAATATGAGCATTTATGCTTACCAGTGCATTAAAGGGATTGTATACTATGGTTTGGGGAAAGTGGGCAACATGCACTCTGCCATGTGCCAGATAATGGCCTCTTTCTGTGTCCTCCACAGGTACTCTTTTTATATCACCTCTAACCTCTCTTCTTCTCCTTCCTTCTGCCTTTTTAATTCTCTGTTCTTTGGGGAACAGCACCATTTGCATTCCTCTATGGTTCCTTTATCCTTTAACTGAGTGCCTCAGGAACATTGAGGGGTGGAACCTCTTGGGGAGGGTTCTTTGGTCAAACAAGCAAACTCTGTGATACTGTCATTAGGTCAGTAGTCTCAGCCACAAGACAAAGAGAGAGTGTGAATGGTCAAGCATCATTGGGCACAAGCATCTAAACACACTCACAGTTATATGCTGACCCAGAAAAATCCTGGATCATGCCCACTTTACCTTCAGAGTTGCTTGTCAGTCTTATTATGGGTAATATAACCAATCAGTTCTTTACCCAGAAAGTAGTAAATCTGTAGAACAAGCTCTTAAATGAAGTATCACAAGTGGGGAGTTTTGAATCACTTAAACTTGCATTTGTTCAGTTCCTCATAGAGAATACATTGCATGGTACAGCATTTGATACTGTGCTGGAAGGAGGCTTATGTGGAGCATACCTCGTAGAATAAGTATGCCTGGAAGAAGTAGGCAGAATACTTGATCCATAGATTTCCACCACGGGTGTGTTTCCTCTTTAGTGAGCGAGGAAAGTCTTGCACCAGAGAGTTGTAAAGCCCCCCTTAAAGCTTGGTGTGTCAGTCACCAAACACTGAAGACTAGCCTCTGCTGGCCCTTGAGGGGTGGAGTCAGGATGTGTGAACCATGCTCACCGACATGTGCTGCCTTTGTGATACTGGGTCATCGTCTCCTGAAATTATTAGACAATGAAGCTCACTTGACAGGAAATTATTGGCAAAATAAAACAGGGGGAAACACTCAAAGAAACATCTTATGCCTCATTTAATATGACATTTTTTATGAGGTACAGTATAAATTATCTAACCCTGCCAGATAAAACTGTGCTACCAGACTTCAACACAAACAAACATTGCAGCTTGCTCTGTAGGAAGGGGAAAAGTAAAAGTCACTAACTTTGTGGTATCCGAACTTCCATTAGAAAAATGTTCTGCAGGACCAATAAGTCATGATTATACGACTCTTTTGGTTTACCAGAGTAGACTGATTTTATTCAAAACTGGCTACTGTTGAGCTTCAGCTGATGATTAATGCTTACTTCATCCATCATTGTTTTAGTGCAGGACTGGGCATAAGAAACTCACTGACGTTTCTCAGTACAAGGTAAAAACATATAGGGGGGAGGGATGGTAGTAAGGAGAGTGAAACCAGTATGTAAACTGAGCAACAATATAGTTTAATAACTTTTTATGTGCTGATAATGGCATATTGCTACTCTGGGATGGGCAAACAGATCTTTAACTGTTAGGTCTGAGTCTGATTAATGTTTTGGGTCTTTAAACATTTTTGTTTTATTTTTGCTGAATATCATGTAGACAGGTGATTACACTATAGCATACAACTTGAGCAAGTGCACTGCAAGAGTCAACATATGCAAAGGCAAAGGAAAAAAGTTGCGGCACTCACCACCTCAAACAGAACATGGGCAACTGGAATCTGTGCTGAAATTCCTTTTATTGAGGTCTCCATGATACAGACTTAAAAACAGACCCCAGTCCAGTGGGGCCTATTTTTAGCTTTGTATCACTGACACTTCAATAAAAGGAATGTCCGCACAGATTCCAGTTGCTGACGTGCTGTTTGAGGTGGTGAGTGCCGCAAATTTTTCCTTTGCGTATCTACTGTCCACTGTTGGCAACACCCATATCCCGGTGCTTGTTCTTTGTTTTTGGAAGAGTCAGCATAGCAAATCAGCTCTGTTCAGGTTTCATACCAAGACCTACATTAGGACTCCAGCCTCTGTTTTTCAGTATGTGGGTGAGTGGGTGGCTACATGATGGAAGAACAAACTGGGCTAGCCTGGAGAGGCTGTGCAATCAGAACATAAAGATAACTTTGATTTTAAAAAGTAAAACAAATAATTAAGAGAGGAAGTTACAAAAGAATTAGGTAATTTCAGGGAAAAAGTAGAAATATATTAAGAATGAGATAGACGTTTGGGGGGGGAGGAGGCTATACAAAAGGAATCTGCAATCCCAGTCACAAAGTAAGGGTCACTGAACGTTCAGGTCAAGGAATAAAAACTCCAAAAGCAATACCAGAACAAAAATTCTAGAGGCAACCAGAATACAGCCTCCTCCTTAAGTGACTCCATCACCAGTTTTAGTTCTGTGGCAACTACATCCAAATCAGTTGTTCTTTAAGGTCAGTCACACGTGTTGACAACAAAACAAATAGCAATGGGAGGAGGAGGTGAAAGAAAAAGGTAAAAAACAAAGGGAAGCGGAAAGAGTGGGAAAGAGATGGGATGATCCCTGTCCCATTGAGGTCAACAACAGGAACCAAAAAATAAATCAAATTTATAAATAGCTCTTGAAGAGAACTCTCACAAGATCAGTTTGCATTATTTGCAGCATTACCTAAGGGTTGACCTTTGTCCCCACACCCTAAATCTGATTTATTGACAGACATCTACAAAATATGTAGGAGAATTGACTTAAAGATCTACTGCAGACAGCATTCAACTATGGGGGTGGGGGGGAGATTCAGAATCTATATGGGACCAGGTTAGAGAACAGCACTGTCTCACTGTTCAAGAATGATATTGAACCATATTCATATAATGTTGATCCGGATTCTGAGCATTAAGGGGAGCATAAAATAGAGGAATTTGAAGGGCTAACAACAAGTGATGACATAGAAAGAAACCAACAAGATGTGGTCAATTTGTTACACTACTAAAAACAAATAAACAAACATTGAAGGCCAACATCAGGTGTTGCAATGTACAAAATTTAGACCCAAATCCTATTTTAACTTGTAAGACACTGATTTAGGCTGACATAGATTTGTTGTTCATGGATACGACTATAGATGTTTATTACCCCGATACTGCCCCCAAGGAATAAGCAGCAATACAGAAGTTTAAAATATAAGCAATATTGAGATTAAGCATCAGAAAGCTCAGTAAAGTGACAATGCTTACCAAATTGCTAATCATTTATTTATTTGATGCAATCAGCTCCAAAAAGCCATATATTAGTCAACATTTCACGACTCTTGAAAACAGCGCTTTTTAAGAACATGACTTTTATTGTAGAATAAACATAAAAATGTATACATATAATAACTCATTTTAGTTGTACTCTTTTACATATATATTACACTATATAACAGCTTATAAACTGAGCCAGATATCTTACATTAAGGCCAGGCTATTCAGACTGCGCCAGGCAGTGGCGCAAGCCTGGGCACAGCGCAACTGGGATGCGCTGATGTCAGGGCCAGGTGATATTCAACAGTGATGCACCATGGTGCAGCACCATTGAATATGGCATGGTCAGCATACATACTGCGCATAGTGCAGTGGCACTGCACTGGCTCAAGCCACAGATAGGGAGCATGGGGATGCGCCAGCACAAATGCAGTTGTGCTAGGCGCATCACCAGCGATACTCAGCAGGGGGCATGCAAATGAGACCATAAAATATGCAAGGTGCAAATGGGGCCATTTGCATGTCATTATGGCCCCATTTGCATGCCTTGCACAGGGCAGCATGGAGACTTGTGCCTGGTGCCCTGCACAGCATGACGTATGCAGTGAGGATCTCGGGGCATCCCCCGCCTGTAGCCGCGATTGCATAGATGTAGAACAAACAATCCCTGGTAGTCTAGTGGTCCCCCTCCTGAGTCCCAGATTCCCCAAGAAATGTAATTGAAGACCACCCCTGGTGGTCAAGTGGTCCCTTCTCCCACCCGATTCCCCGAGAAATGTAAAACTGACCATCCCTGGTGGTCTAGGTGGCCCCCCACCCATTTCTGCGATCGTGGTATATGTATAACAGAAAATCTCTGGTAGTCCAGTGGAACCTCCATCCCCAATTCCCCAATAACTGGAATAACAGACCTTCCCTGGTAGTCTAGTGGTCCCCCCTCCCTTCCGATTCCCTAAGAAATGTAATAAAAGACTGTTCCTGATGGTCTAGTGGAACCCCCCCCACCCATTTCCATGATCACGGTACAGCCCTGTCAAATAAATCCCTGGTGATCCAGTTGCACCCCCACACCCCTCCTACCCACTCCGAACCCCTTGACCACCCCGCCCCTGTCATCGGCAGGTGGCTGCAACCCGCCCGCATACTGCCCAGCCACCTGCTGAATGACAGGTACAGTATGGGTTGTAAGCCCATTGGTCCCCAGTGTGGACCAATGGGCTTGCTGGGCATACTGTACTAGACATCCCAAATATCTGAATGACTTCATTCACATCTTTGGACACTCTAGTACAGCTATGCCCTGCATGCCATTGTTCCACACTGGGTTAATGGGCTTAGTATACTGTACTATCATTTGGTGGGTGGCCAGGTGGTATGCGGGATGGAGTTGCACCTGCCACCAATGATGGGGGGCAGGCAAGGGTCCAGAGTAGGTGGAAGGGGTAGGAGCCACTGGATCACCAGAGATTTATTTGACAGGGCTGTATCGCGATCACGGAAATGGGCGGGGGGGGGGTTCCACTAGACCACCAGGGATGGTCTTTTATTACATTTCTCGGGGAATCACGTGGGGGTCGACTAGACTACCAGGGAAGGTCTTTTATTCCAGTTATCGGGGAATCGGGGACTGAGGTGGTCTACTAGACTACCAGGGATTTTCTGTCATTCATATACCGCGATTGCGGAAATGGGTGGGAGGTACCACAAGACTAACAGGTATTATTTGTACAGTATTTCATGGTGATTGTGGCAACGGGGGGGTTTCCACTTGACCACCAGGGTTATGTGTGTGCTTGCGGACGGTTTTCTGGGTGGGGGGTGGCCACCCATGGCTGGGCTGCTGTGTTGCACCCTGCAATACAGCAGCCCACCTCTGGGTGGCTTGGAGTTGTTCCTACTCTGCATGGGCTCAACTTTGAGCCCCCCTATGTGGCACAATGCAGGGTTGTGCCAGCATATGTGCCGCACATCCTGGGCTGAATATCTGGATGTGCCACATATGCATGGGCATGCCCCCTGCATCTGTGCTGCATATGATTACATTGCACCTCAGGGCATTGGGATTTGCACTGTGCGGGGCAGCCCTTTCAATATTCCACTGGGGCACAATGCGAGGTTGTGCCAGCACAAATCTGTTGCGCCATGCGCAACTGTTTTGAATATCCAAGCCTAAAGCAATAATGCACAACAAGGGTATGTGTCATGCTGGGATAATGTCATGCCTTGGGTGGTTGGGCACAAGGCTGCAGGCTGAGTGCATCCAACACCCCGAGGTGTGACATTATCCCAGTACACCACACACCCAGGAGTGCATTATTCCTATTATAATTACTGGTGGGCATTTTTTTCTATGGGATAAGCCAGTTGACATTTACCACAATAACTCCCAGGTTATTACAGTGAACATGTGCTCTATCACTCAAAATCGAGCTCTCCATCATTGGCTCTCCTCCTGTGTGTGGGTGGGCTCAGCAGTTCCTCAAACATGGCATTAGCCATTAGCTAGGAGCCACCACAACAACACTGCACCTTACCTTTACAGTTAATATTTATCTTTCTGGTCAATCCTGCCTTAAATTGTTTTAAAAAACAAGCTTTATCTGGTTGATCCTGCTATTCATTGCCTTCAGGTGATACTTTGAGCAGGAACGGCACTGTGGCTTATAGCCAACAGCGCTACTGAACATGACTGAAATCGTGATCCCAGCTACTAAGTTAAAAAAAAAAAAGAGAAAAACAACAAAATCCTCATCCTGCAGAAGAAGGGAGAGAAAGAGAGGGAGTGGGGTTTATGTAGCATCCTACACCTCAAGTGTGCATTATCTTCTCATATCACACACTTCCCTATCCTTTATTCTATATACAGAATGGATCCTTTGTAATAAAATAAAAAATAGATTAAAATATGTTTAGAATTTATTTTCAGTCAGTTCTTAACATGATAGGTATACAAACCAGAAAAACAGTGCTACTATATTGTTTTCCCTAGTAGGTGGAGCTGCTAATTTTTTGGTTTGGTATAGTCACTTTGTTCTACTGCCCACCGGCTCCACAGCATGTCATTGAGAGGAAATCCAGCACGGCACAAACAGCGCAGACAATGCCGAAAAACTCAAAACCACTTATCCAGAATACTGGCACGGATTTTGGGGAAAGTAAGATTTACTAGTACAACACCACACTGCCATGGATCACCACTCCAGTGAAATTTTGTAACTTACTTGTTTTTCTTTCCATTACTTTATTCTGGATACGTGGTTTTGACTTTCACGGCTTTGTCTGCACTGTTTCCAACTGTACCAGCTTCCCTATCAAGGAACTGACATGCTACCCTGCCCCCCCAAAACACACACACACACACACACCTCTCCTTGGTAGCTTCTGTACCATTTGAGTTCACCCAGTTCTGCTGCCTATCCTGGTCTAAGTGAAGATGTGTGTATGTTTTTTTTTTTTCCTTTTAAGTGAAACCACGATGTGCCAAAAGTGTTGTGTGAGTGAAAAGCAGCCAAGTAAAGACATCTGGTGTTCTGTTACACTCAATAAGTTGCTGTGTATCGGAACAATCGAGTACATGACTTAGTATGTCTTTATGATGAAGTAAATTCATTTTATATATTTTGCAAACAGCTGTTACAAGCAGCTTTCTGGAGAAATGGAGGACAGCTGATGAGCACTGAGGAGCAAGCACAAGGTGCAGGGAGGGTCAGTGAAGCTGCTCATATGCAGTGACCATTTCTTCAGTTTAATTACTTTTATTGAATAAATAATTACAAATGCTAGGGAGAAATAGGATTTATACAGATTGTACAGAAGGCAGTAGCAGTTCCTAACAATGAGGCTATGGGTGACTGAGCGAGGTTAATGAAGCCGCGGGTGAGCAGGAAATTTGAAAATGTATTTTTTATTTTTATTTAAAAGTTGATAACCAGGAAAGGCAACATGAACCGAAGCTTATTTCCAGGTGTGACCTGGGGGACTAGGGGTACAGAATAGAAGTAAATGCAAATGACATACAGAGTGCTATGCAGGAAAAGTAGTTGGCTGATAACCTCTGAAACCAATTGTGATGACAGCTTTGTTTAATATTCCTTCATGTTAATTGAAAAATGTGCAAGTAGCACAAAAAATGTGTTTCAATGACTTGTGGTTTTGGGCTGTATTTGTGAATGTTGGAGGGAGGGATTTCTGTTTAAAAAAAAGTGAAGTCCTGCAAACTGCACAGTGGCCATGCCAAGTGTGGGCAGCTTGGACATGCCATGTGAAGTGATTTATTTTACTTTTGATGTGGTCTTGTGTGTGTTGAGACTAGATCTGTGACGTTATGCTAGGATAACATCATGGGTCCAGCCCCAGTCTGCCCAATCAGAGCCCAGCATTCTTTCTTGCCATTGTATAACTATTATATAACACCTATTATTCACTTTTGATATCTGCATCACTTTTCAAACTTAATAAATTTTCCAAATACTTTTTTTATAAACAAAAAATTTATATAGGATGTAAAGAGGAAGCAAATATTTTCACTATATACTCTGACATTAAAGCTTTGACTATGGTAGGCAAGCCATGTAGGGATATTTCTGCTTAAAAGAGAATAGTAGAAGGTAAATGAAATATGTAAGATTATCACAAATATTAATTAACTAATGATTTAAATCATAAAATGTTTATGTTATGTTTACAGCTGCCAGTTACACCTTGATTTGGAAACTATATTAAATAATATTTAATGGGACTCTAAAAGATATAACACTCATGCTTAGGTGATTTTCTTTTGGGTGGGTGTCCTCTTTACATCCTACATAAAAATATTGTTTATAAAAAAAGATTTGGAAAATTAATTAAGTTTGAAATGTGAAGAGAATTACTGTGCTTATAAAATGGCTCTCTGTTGTTTAGTAAATAGTTTTTTTAGATATAAAAAGGAGATTTGGAATGTGATCGTGTATCAGTGTGAAATCTCATTTTATAATGTAGTACATGGTATCATAGAGGAGTAATAATTTCATTTACTGTATTGTTTTTCTTTCAGTTTTAATTGACTGGAAAAGAAGAGCTAGACAATACTCCCTATTTGCAGCAGCATCCATGGGTTGGTGTTGGGGGTTGCAAACCAACTAAAACTGAATTGGATTAAGCTGTTGGTGGTAATTTAGTGAATGGAGAAATCTGATCAGGATACTGGGAAATTCCTCAACTCTTTCAAGAAATGCCATGGGATCTTTTATAATCAGCTGAACAACCACCAGAAAAGGCAGACAGAACCCCAGTTTAGTGTCTCATTTGAAGAACAGCACAGCTCAACAGACCAACATCCTCTTAATACTCCACTTGGGTGGCTGCATTCATGGTAAGAGCCCAGTCCTGGTGTGCGACTAGAATCCATGACCATCTGGTCCAGAGTTGGATGTGATAACAGCTGAGCTATGCTGATATCTGTCACTACTGAGACCAAAACAAATGATTTGTTAGACAGTAACAAGGCACAATAGGGTGTGAGTTTCTTTTCCAGAACCACATGCCTGGGTGCAATCTGAGGCTCAAGATGCTTATATCATCTGCCTTCCACCCCCAGAAACCGACACCCTAGAGTGCCATATTGCACTTTTAAAATGGGTAACCAACTGAAAAAATACAAATAAAAATAAAATATTTTTATTATAAAGAAATGATAGTAGAATAAATAAAATTGGTGTTTTCAATCATTCCACTAGTGTGAGTTTTGTGGTAATTTGTTTTGCCATTGTGGAAATGATGCTGAGTTGAGGTGTGAGCCTTGTGCTCCCCCACCCCCTTCGCTCTATGATTAGGTTTCCTTGGGTGAGCTTGTGGAGCTGGTACCCGCCAGCTCCCGCCAATACAGTGATAAATAGAGGAGCGGGAGTTTATCATGAGCACTGTTTTTTTTTAAAACAAGGAGCAGACTTGTGAGCATGAGTGTGAGTTTTGTTTCAGTTTTAAACTATGCAGCTCATTTAATTATTGTATGGTGGCACAGGGTGGCCACATGAACCACTGCAGTGAGAACATCAGAGAGACAGTGGGGGATCAGGAGCAGCAAAGGCAGTTGTGAGTACACTTGGTGCAGTCAGTTAGCGTGACAGTGTGGCAGGTGTGGGGACAACTCAGGGAACGGTGCTTTGTGCCTTTCAGAAGAGACGCAATAAAAAGTTAAAAAAACAGAGGCTTGAATGACAGAAAGTGTTTGACAGTTTTTTTGCATGCGGGGGAGATTGTTGGTGAGTGTTTGTACTTATTTTGTATTACTACTGTATGACTTTTCCAGTGATGGCAACTAGGATCCAGCCCAGAATCCTCACCACCCGGGACTACACCAACTTCTCAGAGGGGCAATTTAATGATTACCTAAGCAGTCAGGACTGGAGCCCAATAACACTCCTCCCTACTCTGACCGAGGCCCTCGAATACTTCCAGGACCTACTATGTACAGCTGCCAACCTCTTTGCTCCTCTAAAAAGTCTAAGAGCAAAGGGCAGCTGCTACAAATGGGTAACCCCATCCCTCAAATCCCTCATGATCAGCTGGGACAAGGCCTGGAAGAAGTACAAGCTCTCTTCCCTTTCCGCAGAACTTGTGGCTTACAAAGCACTAAGAAACAAAGCCAAGAGTGCCATTAAATTTGCTAAAAGGGATTATCTCACAAACCTCCAGAAAACCAACTTAGATAACCCTAAGCAATTCTGGAATCATGTCAATGACCTAATCAAGGGTAACAAAAAGACAGAACCTTGCCCCATTGTGGTCAATGGTCAGCTGGTAAGTGACCCCTCACAAATAGCAGTGGCCCTTAACAACCACTTCACCGACCTCGAGGCCTACAAGGCTGGGCAGACCTCCCAGACCTCTGCGCTGAACGTAGGTGAACTCACTATGAATGACCCTCCTTCCACCTGAGACTAGTAAAGCAAAAAGAGGTCCTAGCCCTCCTAAAGGCGCTGAAAGTCAAAGGCTCAGGGGGACTCGATGGAATAAACCCTCGGCTACTTAAGGCAGGGGCCACCTCCTTATCCAGGCCCTTGACTTGGCTTTTAAATAGATCACTAAGGGAAGGAATTGTTCCTAACCAGTGGAAACAGGCCAATGTGGTCCCAATCCACAAAGCTGGCCCCAGGGAAAACCTAACTAATTACCGCCCTATCTCCCTGCTCTGCACACTTGCGAAGCTGCAAGAAAGGCTTGTCTACAATCAGCTCCAGGATTACCTGGAGGCTCATCAGCTTCTAGCTCCCCTCTCAGCACAGTTTCAGGGCCAACCACGGGACTGATACTGCCCTCATTAACTTCTCCGACGAAGTACTCAGAGCAATGGACAAAGGGATACCTACAGGTGCAGTCTTCATAGACCTGTCCAAGGCATTTGACCTTGTCAACCACAATCTCCTGCTTCAGAAACTGAACAATGTGGGCCTAGACCCCCACACTCTAAAGTGGTTTGAGAGTTATTTAACAGGCTGGACACAAACAGTCTCCTGGAAAGGAGCTATGTCGGAACCACTACCCCTAAAACAGGGAGTACCACAGAGCTCAATCCTTGGCCCCCTCCTAGTCTCCTTATTTAGCAACAACCTGAGCACCTACTGTAGAGAAAGCTCGGTCATCCAGTACGCTGATGACACAGTCATCTACCGACTCCTGGAGGATGTAGCTGCTCTGGGTCCTCTCCTCCAAAAGGACCTCTCATCCATCGAGGCATGGCTGAGACAGAACAGAATAGTGCTAAACGCAGACAAAACCAAGGCAATGCTATTCGGGCCCAGATCACTGGGTCATGACAGGACTACATCCTTGCAACTTACCACACTCGCTGGAAAAAGCATCAAGGTAGTGCCCTCCCTTAAATACTTAGGCCTGACTCTTGACCAAACTATCACTCTCAAGGACCATGTGAACCAGATCACCAAGACCTTACATCGTAAACTTGGAACTTTGTACCGACTCAAGGACCAGCTAATCCCAGAGGCTAGACTATCTATTGCCACAAGTGTCCTGCTCCCTACCTTGACCTATGCTGCACCTATCATACAGGGCATGGCTAAACAAGAGGTCTCCAGGATGCAAACCCTGTACAACAAGGTGTCTCGGTTCACTACCCAGGACCAACCGCGATGCCACCACTGTGATACACTGGCCCAGCTACACTGGCCCTCCTTGACCGCTCACTGCAATATCCGCTGCTTGTCCAGGCCAACAAGCTACTAAAACTGCCCGCCCCTCCCAGCATAGTAGGAACTATAGCAATGAAACAAAACCCTGGGAGTCTACGGATGTCAGAATGAATGCTACTGAAAGTCCCCAGAGTAAGAACAAATGCAGGTGGCAGATCTTTCTCCTCCCCCCAGCCCCCAACCTGTGGAACAACCTCCCTCCTCTGGTGCAGAAGGCCTCCTCACTTATGAACTTCTGCACCAGACTTAAAGCATATATGATTGCCATAAGGACGTGCCTCTGCCACTGCTTATAGCTTGCCTCCCTCTCCCACACCAACCCTCTTAAAAAACGAGCCAACTGATGAACCTCTCCCAATATCCAGGGCCCCCTGGTTCCCCAAACCCTATATACTATCTCTTGCATGGGAGGTTGCTCTCCTGCCGAAAACTTCACAGCAATTCACCATGCTTAATATTAGGCCAAGCAGCATTCTAGTTAAAACTGTGTCATGATGATAACCAGGTATGAAACAGCATAAGTAAGCCTGTATAATCCTGTAACCAAATGATTAACTACCGTATTATAAATGTATTGTTATCCCAGGTCGCCCCTGAAAAAGGGACCTTCGGGGCTCAGTGGGCCTACCTGGTCACCAAAATTTAATAAATAAATAAATAAAATAAATAGTACTGTTTCAGTGTTTTACCTAACAAAGATGGCTGCCCAAAATATGTTGAAAAAGTTTTTGGGAAGCATGAATAATTGTGTGTCCTGCACCCTGGTTGCCGGAAGAAATGCAAAGCCATGGGTTTCTTTTACTGAACCACATGATTTCAAAATATTCTCAGCCAATCAGGACACAGGAAAATCCCCATCAATTGTATCAGGGTGATATCAGGCATAAGCAATTATCCAAGACACCTCAATGTGGGGGTGGTGATCAAGGAGGATATATTTTCTCATCAGTGGTTTCAAAAGTATAACCATTAAAGACCAGATTAGAAAAACAAGTCCCACTCACCCATAGATTTAAAAATATTTATTCATATGCACATATTTTCAAGAAAGAGAAAACCAGTGTATTCACAATGATGTATGTTTCGGAGTAAGTCCTTACCCAATTAAAGAGAACGGGGGGGGGGGGGGCATGCCACAGTTTGACAGTTTTACCGGCACTATAACAAACAAGTGGAAACTCCAAGAATTTAATTCAATAAATGAAAACAGAAGGCTAAATGAAATTAGAAATTATTTAAGGTGCCAGGAGGGAAGGGAAAGGAAAATGCAGTTGAGTGCACTTTGATGCAGTATTAATACATATTCATAACCAGTGTAACCCTGAGGAAAGAGACTTACTCCAAAACGTAGGTCATGGTGAATACACTGGTTTTCCCTTTCTTGAAAATATGTGCATGTGAATAAATATCTTACAATCTATGGGCAAGTGGGCCTTATTTTTCCAATCTGATCTTTAGCAATATCTTTTGCCTTGATTGGAACTGGCTACCTTAGTGTTTTTCTTTTCACTTCCGAGGTTGGCTATACTGGAACCTTTTCTAATTTCCAAAATTATAACCATCCCATCTCCCTCCCTTGTGTCTCCCTCCTTGGATGTTCCATTACCTTGTAGACCTTATTCCCAGGATCAGACTAGTGTACAGGGAGCCCACCTGGAACATCAAAAAAGGAGGGCCCAGGGTGACACTTTCGAATCAGTATTCCATTTACATTTGATACACTGGCTCTATGTTTGCATCTTAACTTTTCTTGTAGTGCCCAAACTACCCCATTCACTTAGGAAATTGATGGCAAATGCAAAGGTTTTCAGGATTCAGAAGGTGGCCAGTTACCTGACATAGCCTGGACATTTCCAAGTATCCAGGTGGGCCAGTCCGACTCTACTTATTCCACTGTTTTTGCATAGGATTACATAAGAAGTAGGAGTAAGTTTAGACCTTAGTCCATCTAGTTTGTTCCTGCACTAGTCAGTGGTTGTATCTGTTGTACCTCACTGTTCCTTTTGTACATAGTATAATCATGTGAATGTCTACTTAGCTATCTGTCTTCAGTTGAAATAGTTTTTGCAGAACTTCAAGCACTCTGTGTAGCTTTTATGCACTTTAATGAGTAAATTATCCATCCTCTAATTACTTAGTTATTTCTGCTGATCTACTTAGTTTTGTAGCAATTTGGACACCCAGGAAGTGTGCCTGTTTCTCAACATTGCCGGCCTGTTATCCTTGTATGAACTTGTTAAATTTGGACAGTCCACTGATGAAGCTTATTGTGGAGTGGAGTGCCAGAGTATCAGGTTGAAAAATGGATGGAGTCAAATCTGACTTCTTGAACTGTTAACTCAGTTATTAAAAGACAATGTTCCATGCTAAGGAACCAGGGCAGGGTGTGAGTGTAAGGCGGCAACCCAAATAGTACAACAACAGACAAACAGACACTTGCACTCCAGAGCGAGGAGCTCAGGTGCTCCAGTGAAGATCACTGATACAGTAGGTAACTTTGCCAAAAAATGCTTTTTATTGCTTCATATAAGCAAATAAGGTACGAATTAATGCAAACAGAGTTGTCCTCTGCAAGACCAGGTGCCCAGGAGCATCGCCACATAAGGCTTTGTCAGGGGGCCCTCTGGCAAAGGCTTACATGATGGAGTGCTGGGGCACCTGGTCTTGCAGAGGTTGACCCTATCTGCATTAATTTAAACCTTATTTGCTGATATAAAGCAATAAAAAGCATTTTTTGGCAACGTTAGCTACTGTGTCAGTGATCTTAACTGTTAACCCAGTAACTGGACTCTTTGGTCTGCACTTTTTCTGCAGTATTGCACAATGGCATATATCTGTACTTTGTCAGATACAACAAAACTGTAACTCATCTTCATATTGAGTCCAGAGTCTCCTTTGAGTGCAGCCCTATTTGTTTTGCTACAGCTCCAGTGTTTAGAGCACGGTCAGCTCTTCGACATGCACCAGCTTCCTGTACGAAGCGTGCAGTCTCAAGTTTTTCGATATGTTTGCAGACCCTTGGAAATTAACTGCTCTTCTGCTCCTGTACTTGCCCTCATATGATCCTTCTGCAAACTACTGTAGGTACTGTGCCTAAATGAAGATGTTTCAAACAAACAGCAGCTCTATGTTCACTTACTGGGAGTGAGAGGGATTCTTGTTCCCAAAGGGTCCTTGTTTGGGGCTGGCAGTATAGCCCAAAGGTTAGAGTAATGAGCTGCAAATGAGCTTGGTACATACAGCAGACCTGGCTTTGATTCCCATAACCTCCCCTTGCATACTATGTGACTGTGAGGCGTTCGTCTAACCTCTCCAGTGCTCCTGGGTTGCCCCTGAACACAATCACTTGTGCCTAGAGTGCCTTACTCAATTAGCAAAAGAATAACAAAAAGATAGTGACTCTTCTTTAATCTGTATGTTTAGTATCTTGAGAAAATGTGAGCTGTCCAGTTTCAACCACTGCGAGCTCCTGCTGCTCTTCTTCACTAGCATAAATGAGACAACCTCTGCCAGCAGTGCAGTAGAGTGAAAGCAGCAGGGAACAGCAGTGCCTACAACAGCAGAGAGCAACATTTGAAAGTAGCTTTATCAATACCTTATTGGAAAGGGGGCATGTTACTGAAATTGCTGAGGTGTTAGTTTGTTACTTACTTAAAAAAAACCTAGAGTTTAACTACTGTAGTGCTACATTTTTCAGTAGGGATGAGGCGTGGCTTGGGGGTATCCTTAGTCCAGACCAACTAGAAACTACAGCACGGCTGATCAGCCTCTCATTCTTTTCAATGGAAATCAGCATATTCAGTCTGTAGCAACACTTAGAGAAGCATGGAACTGTAGGTGGGCTGGGGGGGGGGCGGCTACTAACAAATCTTCCACACAGAATCCTACAAGTTACTGCCTCCCTGTCATAAGGTCTTACCCACTACATGGTGTCACTGACCTGTCTGATTATGACACAGACCCCTGCTAGCTAGGATAGGTGAGCTGCTCCATTAGCTGACTTGCAGGGTTCTGCACTTTCATACTTTTGATAGAAGGTCACAGGGCCCTAATTCAGCTGGAGGTGAGTTTATTATAATTGATTTATACTTAGTGTTTAACTTTCTCTGGCCAAAGGTTGCAGCACAGAAGTGTAGGCAAGAAATCCAGGAGTCCTCCTTGTATACTGTAGTGGGTACCAGAATGTGGCTTCTCAAAGCAATAGGCATAATGTATGAGTTCTCTGCTGCAGGTGTCCTTACCCCATGCAATGACTGCACCATTTTAATTATGGGATACAGTTCAAAGCCAAATGTCTCGATCAGAATTTAAGTAACAAGGAGGATCAGTTCCCTTGCAAAGCAAAATATGCCAAAAACGTTTGCACATTCTGAACACTATTTTATGGGCTATATTAATTTTGGCTGAGTAGTTTACCTCAGCTTTACATTGAACTATTGGTACTGTCTATCCACAGAATACATTTTAAGTGAATTTGGTGGTTGGTAATCAACATTACTTAAATAAATGATCCTGCTTTTCTGATGGTTCAGTGACAGTGCATCCACTTGTCGTGCTGGTGCTCTGCAGTAGGGTTGACTTCCAGGGCCAGGATTGCAAGTTGTGGATGCAGGAGGCTGAGCAGTCTCCAGGCATGTGTAGTCTCTTTGGGGAGCTTGAGTGACACCTACAGTTACATAACTGCCCCCCTCCCCACGGCCCAGGGGGAGAAAGGGTCATGCAGTGCAGAGCATGTGACTCTCCCATACACAGTGCACCCCCAGATACAGGGTATGGAAGCAGCCAGCTGTCCACTGATATCATGACATCATATACGGTCTTCTCAGCTTCTCTCTCTCTGACCATCACGTGGCATACATTCTTTTCTGGGATTCCACCCACCCTGTGGTGTAGGGAGATTATCTTGGTTATGATGACTGAAGCAGAGGGGGTAGAAAGACAAATTCATTGGAGAAGAGGGAGGGAAACAACTGAATAAAAAAAGAATGGAAAAAAGAATTGAAGGATGTAATTGAGCTTTGCCAAATTTAAATGGTGCTTTAGCATGTTGGGGGCATGAGCAAAAATGAACACCATCTCTCAACCATTTTCAAGCCTAATATGGAACAGTGGTAGTTAAACTTTTTTCTTTTGGTGGGGGGAAATGACCTTTGAGCCGTATCCTAGAGTAATCCAAAAACCTTTGACGGGTGATGCATGCAAGTAAGCTTTATTGCTAATGAATCATAGCTTAGTTTTGATTTCCATTTTCATATCCTGCTGTGCCAATTGCAAGGTAACACTTTCTTTGGGAGGGACAGGAGAACTTTAGCGGTTCATAAATGCAATGGTTCACCTAATAAGGAAACACTGTAGAGGTATAAGAAAGTTACATGTAACCACACTGGAATAGTTTGAAGAGTTTTTCTCTGTTTTACCATCTTTACAAACATTTTAAAGAAAATATGAGAGGAAACCAATTAATGCATACCTGAAGAAGAAAGGCATTCATTAAACCAGGCCTGCCAACAGAAAGAGTTGCTCCTTTAGATACAAAAAACTGAAACTGCAGTCCTTCTAATACAGTAGAGATATATTTATTTATTTATTTAAACTGGTGTCTGGGACAGGTACAATGTACTGGAGTTTGTTTCTAGGTGCAGCCTCGGGGGATACAGCAGGGAGTGAAACAAGAATAACAACTATAATTACATTGAGGGCATGTACATTAAGGTGCAGTTCACCTATGTGCTGCAAATCCATATCACACAAGCAACTCTAAGGCCCTGAGCCGTACATCAGGGGTCTTTCAGATCTCCAGTGGCATGCATGGAAGGGACATGCATCCCTTCGACACATGATCCCCCAGCCGTTCATGCAACTACACATGCAGACTGTCCGGGGGGGGGGTGTCAGGGGGCATAGCCTTACTCTGTGCCATTCACAAAGGTGCAGAGTGCTGGGCAATGGGGGGTGCAGGATACAACAGCAGGGACCCTGCCATATCTTTTGTGCGACCCCTGCCAATGACACTCACTGGCTGCAGTGGGAGAAGGACTTCCCCTATGATGATCCCCCACCCCACTGGGCTAACAGGGAGGGCTGGGGACATCCATTCAGGCACTCACCTGTGCTTGTACAGAAAGGCTGACCCAAGCTTTCCCAGAATCCCCTGCTCATGCTGAGTAGGGGATCCAGTTTGGGACACAGGACAGGGATCCAACTGGATGCTCACCTGTGTTCTCTGATCTGCCCCCACGCAGCAGCATGCTTTGGGATGGGGCCATGTACAGGCACCATGCAGTGGGCACAGAGCTGCGCAGACAGGGTATACACCTCTTGTGTGTACCCCGTACTGTTTGGTGCATAGGCCTCAATAAAAGCAAGGTAAAAGTAACAAATTTCAGAAAAAGAAAAAAGCAATGTTGAAAGTGGGAAAAGTACATAGGCTATGGAGGTAGCAAGGATGACAACTTGGGGAATGTGAAGTGTTCATATGGCAGCATATTTGTAACAATATTATGGTGGTATAAAATTCAAATTACAGAGTACATGTAAGCATTAATCACTGACAGAGGAGGGCTCTACTGGTGGATTATCCCCGGTAGAGCCCGACGCTGGAGGTGATTAATGCACTTGTAACATGGCAAGTGCAGGCAAATATTGTGAGAGCAGTGTTTCATTTGGAAAGTACAGACAACGTTGCGACAGTAATACTGCTGATTGCTGCAGTATGCACCCGTCTCTTTACTTCTAACACACTGATAACATCTGAGAATGTGTGTGTTCCCGCTGCACGATAGACATTTATATAGTGTCGAGTGTTTTTCGCTGTACAGCAGGGCACCTTTACTATATCAAACAGAGAAAGTACAGATTAATTTTCTTATTCGTAGTGACCGTTTTCATCGTTTCTGCTTAGCCGTTACATCCCGAGCATGCATGGGCGCACTGCAGTGTGGGAGATTTCCATACATACACACTCACACTACCACATTTACATACACTTCTCTCTCTCTATCTCTCTCTTCGTGTTCAGCACGAGAATTATCCCAGTCTGCCATGCCATTTATCTCACTGCTTTATTCATCCCACTCGCCACGCTTCTCACAGCTCCCCCGACCTACAACGGGGCTCTGCGGCATCACGACCAGCCATGTGTCCCTGCTCTATCAGTGGGGCCATCTACTGGGATGATTACATAGTGAGACAGCCTGTCTCTCTCTCTCTCTCTCTCTGGCAGCCTTTCGAAGCGCGCTGCCGATATTGTCTGTCTTCTCACTACTGCCACTGTAAAGGTGGCTTCGACAGGGATTGCAACAGTGGGCTCTAATGGTTACTTGCATGTCTAGCGTGTTTATTTGTGTCCCAGTGCTGCACCATGTGGCTGCTTGTGGAAGGGCGCCAGCCGCTCACTCTCTCTCTCTCTCAGCGCTGCACACTCTGGACACTGTAGGTACTACACAAGTGGGCTCTACTGTTGGCTTAATCACCGCTCGTTTTTGGTCACATGATGCGTTTGCACCAATCTCGAGTCTGGATTTGACTCCTATCTTTAGAGACATGTTACAAATCAGCTTTAATTCCCTTTAGTCTCATTCTAAGTTCTATCCCCTCCAGCTCCCACCCACCACCCTTCATAACTAATGTCCTGTTTAGTTTTATTTTACTTTTTTGCCCCTTCTGTCTTCCTCTCTTCTACCTTCTACTGTCACTGCTGCACCATCTTTTTTCCTCTCCTTTCACTATGCGCCTCCTCTTTTGCACTACCCTTCCCCTCCTGTTTATCCTATCGTCCAGTCCTCCATCCCCCCTTCTTGCCTTGCCAATGGCACTCTCATGTCTATGCTCACCTTCTCCTACTCTTCCATCTTCTTGTCTCCCTCCCCTTCTTCACTCACCCTGGCACCTTGGACCATCTATCCTCCAATCTCCCAGTACCCATTTAGCATCCTTTTGCTCCAGTCTATCTACACTTAGGCACTGCCCTGCTCATTCCCCCTCTTTTGCCTCTATTAAGTCCTTCTCACCTCAGAGGTGCTTATCGACCCTATCTGGGCTGCTCATCTTTTTACTACTCCTTACAGCAGGTGACATTGAACCCAACCCTGGGCCATCAGTCCTTCCCCCCATTGACCTCCCTAAAGGATTAAAAGCATTACATCTCAATATTAGGAACCTTCTTCCTAAAATTGATCTTCTCCAGCCTCTTATGATTAGTCTAAAACCCAGCATGCTGGTTATCACTGAATCTTGACTCTCTTCCAAAATCACTGATGCTACCATCTCCATCCTTGGTTACTCCATCATTTGGCAGGATCGGTCAACTGGGGGGGGGGGCATTTACATCTCCTCCTCTATCCAGTATAACCTCTGCCTCTCCATTTCCTCCCCCTCTACCTATGGACTTCTACTAATAAAACTATCCCTCCCATGCTCCCTTACTATCTTTGTGGGTGATGTATATTGATGCCCTAGTCTTCCTTCATCCTCTAACTCTGATCTCATCTCTAATCTCATCAACCACTCTACATCTGGTGAACGTCACATCCTTGGGGATTTTAACATTGATTGGCTTTCCAGTATGCAATCCAAATTCTATCAGTGCATTTCCTCCTTGAATCTCACACAGTTGATCTCTGAACCAACTCGTTCTAACCTGAAGTTGGGTAATCATTCCACATTAGATTGGGTTCTAGCATATCATCCTCACTGGGTAGTTACATCAGGAATTTTGCCAGATGCACTCAGTGACCACCATATGGTCTACTGTGTGCACAAAATCCACCGCCCCAAAGCCCCACCAAACATCCTTCTTTTTCATTCTTTTAGGTCCCTTGACTTGTCCTCCTCCACGAAGATCTCGTTGACATTGACTGGTCTCTGATTGCAGAGGCCTCCTCTGTCAACTCCGCCCTGAGCTACTTCCAGACCCAGTTCTTGCATGTTTGGGACCGGGGCACTCCTATCAGGAAAACAAGGGTCAGAGGCTCTCATCTCCCCTGGGTATCAGCTGAATTGCTGGCCTGTCAGTGAACTCTTGACCTTGCATGGAAGACTTACAAGGCCTCAGACATTCTAGGTGATCTGGTTAAATTACGGACTCTCGGTAATGCCTGTATCAGGGCCATCAGACTTGGCAAAAAAAAAAGGCATTTCTCAACCACTTTCTAGGAGAACCTTAACAGCCCCTCAAAATTCTGGAAAGTAATCCATACCTTATTCTCCCCCCCCTTCCCATCCACCTCCCACGGTCCTAAAGATTGGGAACATCACTATTTCTGATCCCTCTTTGTTGCCAATGAATTCAACACTTTCTTCACCGCCTGTGCTTTGGCCCTTCTTGTATCTCTTTACCCGGCAGCTCCTCCTCCACCAGCCACTTCAGCACCTTCTTTCTCTCCTCACTGTTTCTCCTTCTCTCCAGTCTCCCCTGCTGTTACCCTAAAAGTGCTTCTGGTCCTTAACCCTCATAAGGGCAAAAGCCCAGATGGGCTTGACCCAAAGCTTCTGCATCTCTCGGCCCATGCCATTGCTCTCCTGTTCACTTACCTTCTGAATCTCTCCTTTACACTTGCTACTGTTCCTGACACATGGAAGATTGCCACAGTTGTCCCCCTCCCTAAGGGGGGGGGCAACTCTTTAAACCCAAGGTAACTTCTGCCCAATTTCCCTTCTCTCATTCCTTGCAAAATTGCAAGAACACCTTTTTCTGGCTCAGTTTTCCTCTTTCCTTGAATCTTCCTCCTTTTTCACTCCTTTTTAGTCTGGTTTCCACAAGAACCACTCTACTATGACCTCCCTGCTCCGGCTCACTGATTCCATTCTTTCTGGCATGGATCAAGGCCGTATCACCTCTGCCATCTTTGTTGACTTAGCCAAAGCTTTCAACACTGTTGCCCACTCTCTTCACTTTAAAAAACTTGCAGTGGCTGGTCTCTCAGAGTCTGCCACTAGCTGGTTTAGTTCCTGCCTCATGGGTAGATCCCAGTCAGTCAGGATTTGTGACTCCATCTCCCCTCCTCTTCCCATCAACACCAGTGTCCCTCCAGGTTCTGTGCTTGGACTGATTATTTTCTCCATTTTTCTGAATGACTTACTTGCCACCTGCTCAACAGCAGATATCCACATGTACGCGGATAATGCCGTCTTGTATATCTCCCCCTCTGATGTGGCGACCAGCCTCCAGTTGGCTTTCAATAATGTCCAGAGCTGGTTTCACACAAATCAACTGTCCTTCAATGCCAAAAAGATGGTCTCCATGGCTTTTGATACCAGGCAAAGGCTTACCAGGCTCATGACCCTTCCTACCTTTCACACCTCTGAGGGGTCCCTTTTGCAGGATGTCTCCACTTTTAAATATCTTGGGCTCTGACTAGACCAGAATCTAGATTTTGTTGGACATGCAGATGCTTACCAAAAAAAAAACTACATCCCAAACCTAGTGCTCTCTACAGACACTGTAGCCACACCCCATTCAAGCCTGCCATGAGATCTTCCAGAAGATGATCTTCCCAATCTTTGACTTTGGAGACATAGTTTACAGTGTTGCTCTTAAGTCCAGTCTCACCAGACTGGACACCCTTTTCAACTCCTTCAGTCACTTTGCCCTAAACTGTCCCTATGTACACATCACTGTGATCTTAACTCCGCCCTCTCCTTCCCTCCTCTTGGAGATAAATGCCTTGTCCATTGTCCCTCATTAGTTGAGAAGTTCTGGCTTAGCTCCCTTCCACCATACCTAAACACCCTCCTCTCTACTCCCCCCTTCTCCTACCTACACCCTCCATAATTCCCCTTATAGGACTCTTGCCATCTCAGCCCATACTTCAACATCAGGATGGGCTGCCTTCTCCTACCAGTTCTGAAATATCTGGAACACACTCCCTTTGAATATCTGCTTTGTCCCATCCCCTAATTCACTGTCCTATCTTCTCTGTAACCACTTTTCCCCTTCCTGCTTCTGCTCTTGAACACATGCCTTTCCTTATTATTCATTTCTCTTAATTCTTCACATTCTGTCCCTCCCAATCCCTTACCTTCTTCCTTATGTTTTTCCTTTTCCGCCCTTGTTATTCTATATCACTCTCCCCTCCTATTTTTATTCTATAGCTCTCTCCCCTCCTGTTTCCCCCACCTCCTTAAATAGACTCTTCCCCATGTATTGGCTAAGTGGGCTTTGTGTTGTTTGCTCAGTTGTGTGGTTCTGCCCCTGAGTATCACAATTTCCATCCTTTATTATGCAGTGAATATATTTTGTCCTTAGCATTACTGACTTTCAATGTATGTCATAGTAATTGTTTGCTAGCTGCAATTAGATTTTTATTGCCCTTCATTTTTTAATTTTTATCTTATGTACAATTTTCATGTCCATATTCTGAATGTATCCCATTTTTTCCTTTCCCACAGGATGTATCTGGAAATGAGCTATTGCAGCTTTGTATGTTTTTCCTGGTGAAACATTTTCAAATAAATAAATAATAAAATATACAATACAAAACAAGTATATAAAAATTCACTGCAACAAACTTTGTTAATGCACCATTTAGGGTTAAACTGACAAAAGTAGAGAAATGTGGTGTTAGGGTTTCCAACCCTAACACCCCACCCCACCCTGCAAGCAGCAAAAAGAAAGAACTTTATAGTTTCGGCTGTCCTGAGTCTTGGCAAATAAGGCCTGGGGTCTTCCTTGGAGTTATCAACCCTAATGCACCCTGCATTCCATCAGCAAATAAGCTCAGATCTGATGTGCAGACTATATGAGAATGGGGTGAGTGTTAAGTTTTGTCTTTGCTGCTTGCAGGGTGGTGATGAGGTGTTAGGGTTGGAAACCTTAACACTACGTTTCTCTACTTTTGTTGGTTTAACCCAAACTAGTGCAGTAACAAAGTTTTTTGCAATGAATTTCCTTACTTTCTGAGATAGTAGAACAGTATCATCATTCGTTCTGTGTGAACACATCCATGTGATTTTAGAAGTGCGGGACCCTCTGGGCCCCGCACTTCCATGCCTCCATTTATCCAAACATGTATGTTGGTGTGAAAGTGCAGGGCCCACGCTTCCATTCCTCCAGAAAAGCAAGTTATATGCTTCCTTATATTTTTCTTTGAAGGGATGGACCATTTTCAGTTCTTATTTCTTAGGGGCTTAGTGTTGTACTAGTCATTAAGACCTTTCTATTGCTATATACATTGTCCATTAACTCCAAAGATTGACAGAGTTACAGCTTGTTAAAGTTGCAATGTTATCCTATGAGAATTGTAATTTTTAAATTTGTATGTTTTTTTATGGCCCCTAAATTTGTTTGGGGGTGTTATGTGTTATTGTTATAGTACTCATTAAGACCTTTATTTATATATATATATATATATATATATATATATATATATATATATATATATATATATATATATGTCCATTACTGCATATATTGACAGAGTTATGGCTTCTTAAAGTTGAAATGTGAAAAAAATCCAAATTATTTTTTCATATGAAGGAATCTTTTTTCATAAGGTTCTATTGTTCATACGAAAAAAGATTGCTTCATACAAAAAAAGAATGTGAAAAAACTAAGTCCAAATTCTTTTTTCGTATGAAGGGATCTTTTTCCGTGAGGTTGTGGCATTCATATGAAAAAAGTTTCCTTCATACGAAAAATAATCTAAAAAAATCTAAGTCCAAATTCTTTTTCCATATGAAGGGGATCTTTTTTCATATGGACCTATTCTTTTTTCATATGGCAATATAATAAAAGAAATTTGGGTCACAATAAAAGATTTTAAAATATTACAAAACACATTTCTGGGTGTTTTGTTTTCTAAAACCTAACTACATAATCCACCTAAGAGGGTCCCAGTTAGTAAGATACATGTGTTGGTGTCTCTTCAGGCTGTAATTTTTATGGCTTTTCAAAAAAAGTTTTGAGGCAAACAGAAACAAGATGGCGGCCATACGAAAAAATATTTTTTTCTCATGAAAAAAGATTACTCCATATGAAACAGAATCTTTTTTTGTGTGGGCCAAATTCTTTTTTTGTATGAAACTGCTATCCAAAATGACTGTATTGATCATGCTCAGAACTGATATTTCAGATCCTTATAACTCTTGAATGGAGTAATATTTTTTCACCACACCAGCAAAAGGCACCATTGTGGACCAAACCTTTCCACCCTGAAAATTTCAGAACAAAATTCCAAACCATTTGGGCACTAGATGATGACAAAAAAACAGCACAAAGCCCAATTATTTTTCACTTTTTGCTATGCAGAGCTCAGAATTCATGCCTTTGACCAGAATGAATCTTGACCAATCAAGAGACCTTGGCCTTGAGAACATGCATGCAAACTTTTGTGCAAATCCACTGAATGGTGGTGAAGCTATTAAAGTTCAAAGTTAGGGTTTAACATTAAACAGCCTACTCAACCCTAAGTATAGTGGTGCTACCGCATCACTATAATAAACCTTTCATAACATGACATTATATTATAAGCAATAACAACTCATTTACATTACAAAAAATAGTCCACAGGTAATTTGCATTTAATTATTAATGCTATTTCCCTATCCCCTGGAATGCACAGACCAAATGGGAAGAGTATGTGCTCAGTCCGGTCTGTCAGCTCTCTAACTGGAGGCCTCTTATTCCAAATTACCCAAAACTCTACAGGTAATTCATTCCATAGGTGGGGAGTAGAATAACTGTAAAAGTATGTTGATCTTTGGGTTTTGACTCTTGGAGTCATTAACTCACATAGTCCAGCAGTTCTTAATGGCACAGTTTTTAATTTGATACTTAAGCAATCTTTTAAATAGTCTGGGACTAGTCCATAAACACTTTTCACAGCAAGTATGACTTTATACAGTTTCCTGCAATTTTGAGACAATAGCCATGCCCATGTTTTGTAAAGCTCACAAAGGTGAGCAATTTTATGACAATCTGCAATAAGTCTGGCTACTCTGTTGTACAACACTATCAGTCTATTCAATTTATCAAGAGATGAATAATCATAAATTATGTCTGCAACAATGATATCTGGATCTGTACAATTTTTTGTCATGATTTGGGAGACAATTTTTATATCTCTATAACAGACCTATTCTAGATCCTATTTTTTTTAACCCAGACAGTCAATTTGGTTATTGCCTGTGCTGTTTAGCTCCAATCAGAAGTCAATGTATTTGTATCTATCCACCAGATAGAGAGGTTGCCCATCCAGTGTGAGAATATTGAGTGAAGTACTTTGGACATTTCTTAACTTAGCAGGTGAGCCAAAAAGCATCAATTTTGTTTTTCCTGAATTAGTTTCAAGTTGGATTCTTCAATAAAAGTCTGGAAAGCAGCAAATCCATTTTGTAGGGCTACCTGGACACCTGAGAGTGATCCCTTGGAGGTGTAGATAACAGTATCATCTGCATGAAAACAGTAGTTCAAGTACTGTAAATAAGACGTTCTCCTCAGCCCATCAAATATATGGTGAAAGGAGTGGACCTAGTACCAAGCCCTGGGAGACCCCTCTCAGAGTGACCAGGTTCTTTGGCATATGATAGCTAACTGCTGTACATTGTTTCCTTTTGTGAAACTATGAAGTGAAACAACAAATAACTCCACTGTCCAGTTTAATCTCTTCCAGTTTGTTAATTAGTAGTCCATGGTCCACCATGCTGAAGGCCTTGGAGAGGTCAACAAAGATGGCCCGGTGTAGTGACTGGAGTCCATAGCTTTGTTGACATCATCCAAGACATTTGACATGGAGGAGATGGTACTATGCTTCTTTCTGAACCCAGACTAAAATGGGTTCTAGAGGTTATTTTTCTCAACATACAGTAGTACTGGAATTACTTAAACATTAACATCTCCAATATTTTTGAAACCACTGGCAGGACAGAAACTGGCTTGTAGATGATCATTTGGTCTGAACTTCCTCCTTTAAAAATTGTGACCACTTTGGCCAGTTTCCACCCCTCAGGGAAATATCCAGATTCCAGGGACCAGTTAAACATATAGGTCAAAGGTCTGGCAATTTGACTTGCAGAAATTTTGAACAAGAAGGGGAAGAGGTCATTCAGACTCCAGACCTCCACGCTTTTTTTTAATTTAATAATAGGTCTAGCACCACACACACAGCAATTGCAGAAAATAAAAAGGTCCCTGTTATGCAGTCTAGCGTCTTCCTTCTCACTTCATTACCTACATTGTTTGCATAAAAAAAGTTACCAGAATTAACAAAAAAGTGATTTAGCTTATTAGCCAACTCATAGAAACATAGAAACATAGAAGTTGAAGGCAAATAAAGACCGCAAGGCCCATCCAGTGTGCCCATTTCTTTTTCTACCTTATGAATGTGCCATTGGCCTTTGCTCTGTCAATGGCCTATCTATTCATTCTCATCAGTATTGCTTCCTTATGCCTATCCCATGCCTGTTTGAATCCCTGCCCTGTATTCATATCCACTACTTCCTGAGGTAGGCCGTTCCATGCATTCACCACCCTTTCTGTGAAAAAGAACTTCATCACATTACCCCTTAATTGGCCTCCCTCTAATCTCATGCTGTGTCCTCTTGTCCTGCTATTTTTCTTATATTGAAACATGTTAGACTCTGTCACCTTGTTAATGCCGTTAAGGTGTTTGAATGTTTCAATCATATCACCTCTCTCTCCTTTGCTCTAGAGTATACATATTGAGCTCAGTTAATCTGTCTTCATATGTTTTCTGATGCAGTCCCTGCACCATTTTGGTTGCCATCTCTGGACTGCCTTAATTATGAAGGTATGGCCTCCAGTACTGCCATAGTACTCAGATGAAGCCTAACCAGTGTCTTGTAAAGAGGATTATTACCTCCCTCTTCCGACTTGAGATACCCCTACTAATACACCCCAACATCCCACTAGCCTTACCTACTGCTTTAGTGGTCTGCTTGGATGATTTCAGCTTGCCAATTACATATTTTGGCATATGCATGGCAGTGCCCAGCCCCATATTTAGAGGTACATAGAGAAGCTAGGAACAGGTATGTCAACAAAGTCAGGCAAGCAATAGAAGATTACTTTAAAAAGAAAACAACTGAAGAGGCATCTGATCCCAAGAAATTCTGAAACACAAACAAAAATTTAAGTGGGAGACACACTGAGGTTTAATGCAAAGAAGTGCAAAATCATGCGCATAGGGAAGAGAAACCCTGAAGCATTTAAGGCACATTTACACTATTCCCTAGTTTGCTGTTCCGATGTGTTTCACTCTCCACTGCTCCAACTGCTGCGATGCTGATGAGCATTTACATAGCCACCCAGCTGCATCGGCACAGGCTGCATTGCATGCAGTACGTCATGCACTGTACAGAGCATTTGTACTGGGAGTCGAAAGTCAGAAGAGGGAATGTGAAACTGTCCCAAAATTACATTAAAAAGTTTTTCCAGTGAGTAGTGTAAAACAAAGAGGCTGATGGGGCAAGTACTCGCCTTGAGTGGGGTACAATGACTACATGGGGCTCAATAAAACCCATGTCAATTCATAGGCCCCTTCCCAGTGTTTACTTCTCTCAAGCTATTTGTCCATTTGGAAGTTTTTCAGCACAACCCCCTAATGTCTTACAGAGGATGGGACATACGCCTGCTACCTCTAGTCAAGCTCTTGCTACCAGGCCTGTTGAGTGCTGGCTGCCGAGCTCTAAGCTACAGGTGGCTACACTTGGCATCACACAGTGTGTCGCAGGACTGCACCAGTGTGGCATAATTACATGCCAGTAAAAAATACCTGCACCAGTACAGCTCCCGACTGAAACAGGACCTTTCTGTGCTGCGGTGGAACCACCTTCAACACTCCCCAAGCAGTTTATACTGCATGACCTTTAGTGATGCAACTCATCTGCCCCTCTTGCAGTGGTGCATATCAGGTATTGTAAACAGGCCTTTAGAGGCATGTGCCAGTACAGTTTGCCCCCTGGGTGATGCTTGCCCTGCCTGGAAGCGTGCCACTGCACAATCAGTCTTGGGAGCACCAGGGCTCCAGGGACCCAGAAAGAGAGGTTAGGGATTTGTAGGGATGAGAGAGGCCTGATACTAAAGCCAATGTAAATACACCCCTTTAGTTTCAGGGGGAGAACCTGGTAACAATTATGGTCGTGGGGCAGGCAATGGGCCACACAGATGCACTGGAGACAACCAGACCAGTGTTGAAGAAATATCAGTCATAGGGATAGCACACTAGAAGTGGGGGCTCAGGTAGAAGCGCAGGGAGCAATGTGAAAGAGTTATCATGTAGTGCATGGCCTATGGAAAAAGAGAATGTAGTGTGAGTAATGGAACATCATGAAGGAATGTGGCCAGGGATATGGCCAGAGAGCTGTGTACCACCTAGGGCAGCTAGTAAAAATACACTATGATTGATCCCATCTCCTTTATGGATGCTGCTATGTGTGTGTGGTCTCGTATTAATGGTGTCCAGATTATGGTTAAGGTGCTTCTGGTCCCCATCACCCATGACCTGAGGTGTCGAGGTAATTGGCAAGTGGTGCAGAACTGGTGTTCATAGCATAAGGCAGGCACTCTTCTTAATGCAAAGTCATCATATACCTCTAGGCGCAGGAGGGTGAACCAGCCATTACACTCTGAATGGTCTCCATGATTATGTAAGGATCATTTCTGAGATATGTTTATAAGATGCATGAAGGAACACTAAATGGCATGAAATTCTATTGAAGCGTGTTTTCAATGCCTTACACTGTACAGACTGAATCTTATCATGACTATGAGAAATACGTACCTCTCCTTGAAATTTCCATGGAAACAGTGAACCACTCCACAGTATCCAAACACTATTTTTATGAGTTTTTTTCCCTTTTTTCACTTTGGATTCCTCTGTCCTCCACCCAGATATTGAGACTGCTCTAGGCTACACCCTCCCTCTAGTGTGGAGTGGGGAGTGGCTACCTTCACAGCCAGTGCAAATGTCATTCTGTGATCTGCCGGCATGGGGGCGCTATCTCCTCCTTGGGAGCACAGTGCCTTATCTATGCATCATGTGCCACCTTTGGCCAGCCTCAATGTGGTATTCAAGGGCTTGAATGTTAACTCTGAGCTTCCAGGTGGCAGTGTTGCAGGCTATCAGCGAGCTACTCTGTCATCTGTGTCCAAACCCTTTTTCTTGAATGGTAAATTCCATTGAAATCAAGGAAGAGAAAGCCTATCTGTTTTTTTTTCACAGACAATTGTGAAATAAGTATCAAACCCTCCAAATCAGATATTTGTTCCCCTGACTGCAGGCACCTAATTTTTCACTATTTGTCCCATCCGTTGCCCTTGTATGGCATGATGCAGCAATATCTGACCTCAGTCGAGTGGTACAGCTGTGGTACTCTTCAAGAACCCTCCAAGGTCTACTCATACATTGGTCACAGAGGGTGCTGTGGAGTGATGTCTTCTAGCCTCCCATCTGGAGATGAACTTATTACCACTGTGATGTGGCCATCTTCCACTGACCCAATGGGACAGACATACACAATGGGACAGACATACACAATGTCTAAGGAGGTTTGGGTAGACAACTGGTAGCTGGGCGGGCCATAGAAGACAAGTGTATGTATGTATGTATGTGTGTAGCTGGGCACAAAAGTTGAGATTAAGACTAGTTTTTGGGGGCTGCGGAAAGGAAGAGAGTCCACATACTTTCAGGTGTGACAATGTTTAGTTTTGCGGGACTTGGGCTGGGCCCATAGGGCTGATACTGAAGGTTTCCACTTGCAGAAAACCTTGTTTTTGGTAAATGGAATCAGAATCCCATGGGTCTACTACTGTGTTTTCCCTTCTTAGGTTTTCTTGATTGGCTGACCTGTTGTAGACTAGTGTCCTTGACTTGTGGTCCCTCCCACTTTTCTATGTAGGGCCAACCTGCACTGAGCATGACATCTGAATTCCCTGGAGGGTCAGGAGTTCTGGGAGGGTTCCTGTGCCAGTTAGGACAGATGAAGAGGAGTAACTGAACATTCCATCAAATCAGTCTTGGAGGATAATTTAGGCTGGGGTGGGGGGTAAGGTCTGCTGTCAAACCTTCTGATGTTGGGTTCATGATTGGTGGTGTGGCAGGCCTCTTTTGCCATGACACGTGGCACTTGAAGAGCGCCCAAAACCCTTCTTAGCTTCAATCACCTTCCAGATCATTGTTGGATTATATTTTGCAGTGTGTCTTGTTGCAGGGTAATGTATGCCTGTGGCTGGGGTGGTATAGGGAAAACCCAGTGGAGGATGCCAAACAGTTTTTTTTTATGTTTAACATAAATTATTTTATTTTGCTACTTTTTTACTGGCTGTGAACACAAACTGTTTTGTTAAAACTGTTCATAGAGAAAATTAAAAGTGACGTACATCAGCTCTACTTGTACAAACTTTTGTTTCTCAGTCTGTCCTTTTTCACAGCAACCAGCTTTTCTAATGCTCACTTGGAAAATAAACTTCTCTCAGTTTGTGCAGCTGTCTCTTTCAGCTTATGCAGGCACACGCTCTCACATAGCTTTCAGAGGCAGGGGGAACTAAAACTCCCTGTTCTCTTTCCTTCCCTCTGATTCTATGCCATACTAGTAGGACTTCAGTCACTCCTTTACCTCACCCAAGCTATCACATTTTTCAGAACTCGTTCAAGGCTTACAGCAGCACTCGGAGACAGGGGCAAACTCCTTACTCTCTTTCTCTCTCTCTCTCTCCCTGGTTTTCCAGTCCAGGACTTTAAATACAAAGTCACACATGCCCCAAGAATACAAAGCATCATTGGAAGTATGAGCAAATCATCACAAAATAATTTAGACTGGTTTTGTTTTAAGCAGGAGTGTATGTTGCCTACTGACCTCTCACAGACTCTGCAAAGGCTGAAAACACACACAAGTTTTGCCACTCTCAGGACTCATCAGTGTGCCTCACCTGAATCTCAACACAAGGGAAGGACGAACCAGCCCTATGAAGTTCATGTGGGTTTGGGTCATGGTGAGCCCAACATAGGAAATTAATCTTCCTTCGCCTGGGTTAAGATACAGATGAGGCTCACTGATATGTCCAGAAACAGATGAGACACATGTCTGTGTCTTCTGTTTTCAGCTTTTACTGAATGTGTGACAGGTCCTTTGGCTTTAAAGCAGAATCAGTCTAAACTCTTTCATGGTGATTTACATATACTTCCCATTATGCTTTGCATTATTGGGGTATGTGTGATTTTGTATTTATTTGAAACCTGGCTTTTTTTGCCAATGCCCTTTCTGAGTAACCCTTGCCTCAGTGCTTTTGTGCCGAGGTGTTTATGTCTTTCAGGACTTTAAATGTTGCTCCCCTGCTGGTATGTACTCCCAGCTGCTGCTCATTATTACATAGCCATTCCATCAGGGCCTCTGGTGTCAGCCCATTTTCTTCCTCATGACAATCACACATTCTGCTGAAGGAGCAAGGTAGTTTCTTAATGAGAACTATCTAACCAAACCCTGACTCAGCTGGTTCAACTCCCTCCGGAGCTCCGAAATCTTTGTCCCATATGGCAGCCCTGCTCAGGTGAGCACAGCTTTATGAGGGGAGTATGTACAGTGCCACACTAGAGATGGAGAATATCCATTCCATCACAGCCCCTCCGCCTTATCCACTCTTTTTTTTCTGAACGCTAATCCAGTTGAATTTAGAGGATTCCTGGACTTTTTCTCATCTGATTTGTGGACTATCCAGCCTCAGACTCTTTTTCCATATGAAATGCAATATTTTTGTGTTGCTCATAAGTTACTTTAGTGGGTTCGTGTATGTGGTTCAGTGAGGGTGCGTTTGTGGAGGATTTGATCTTACAGGTTTTGCTATCACCATGTGCCAGGTAAATGTACCAATAATCACACTCATCAGCAGCTGTGGCTACTTAGCCTTTGCAGGGAGTTATATGCCACATTTTGAGAGCAGGGTGTGACAATGCTGCAGGACTTTTGGCATTTTGAGGGGTTGATTTTCAAGAATTGTTTGGCTTTTGCTGGGAAATCCATTTAATGCAGATGAGCAATTCTGCCCGGAGTCTAATTTTTACTTTCCGTTCATCTCTCGATGTGTTCGACAGGGCACAGCACCCTGATCCAACTCAGAGCCTCCAAACCAGACCCAGAATTGAGTGGTAACCCATCAAATGGGTCACTCAAATTGAGCTCCTGGCTTAATAGCAACAGTTACAGAATAGCAAGGAGGAAGGAGAGCGAATGGAGACGAGAGCGAGGTATGGCATAGCGAGGGAACGTATGTGGGAGAATGCGGAAGAAGGTAGTAGAGGGTATGTTTGGCAAGGCCACTTGAGCTGGCCGTCTGATGTGGTGGGTAGGGCTGCGGTCTTTGATGATGGTGGTTCATGGTTCGGTACTGGTGTGGGGTTTATTTTCCTGATCATTGTTTTGTTGTGTTTTGTTTTTTTGTTTTTTTGGGTGGTAGTTTTTATGCCCTGATTGTGTGTACCCCTGCCTGCAGAATTCTCCCCCTTCGTTCTCCTCCTGCACACTGCCATCCCATCGAGTTGCCCCCCCTCCTGTGTTTGCCTCTTTTCTCCAGTGTCCGCCCCCCCTCGGAGTTGGATATTTAATAATGGGGGGTGCGAGGGGCACAGCTCCCTGCATAAATGTTGTGATTTAGTATGTTTATTTTCATTTTTGTGATGTGCTGTTGATTTATTCTGTAGCTGTTGTGCTGATTGCCACATTTTTTTTCGGCGATTTGTGGTCGCTGTTGTGACACTCAGTATTCTTGTTTTAGCTGTTATCACATGGTACCGAATTAAGTCAAGACATGGCCAGGTTTGACCATCCCCACCCAAAGACCTGCATTCACAAAAATGCATGTACTGTACAAAACACATATTACACACTCACTGATGCACACACTCACATGCATTATCCAGAGATTTGAGGGTGAATGATGCAGAACAACAAAATAAGCATGTTAGCTCCTCATGTTGAAACCAGCTAAAGAAAAGACTGTGACTTTTTGTTAGTGCCACCTATACCTCTCTTCAGAGTTTCTCTTGTTATTCCTTTAAAATTAGATCACTGGTCATGGATGCAATCAGAGAAATACAGACATAAAAACTAAAACAAATGGGATTGATACCTGGTAGGTAAAGAGACAATTAACACTGCATTTACAGGAATCACAGGAAGGTAACAAAAGCAAAATGGTTTATCCACTATGATACCTTCTGTTAAGACCACTAGCCCACTAATTCTGCAACTCCCCCTTTCCATTCTGACGCTCGCCATGTTTCTACCCCTGGCTCTCACTCTTTCCCTATTAACTCTTCTTGCTGCACCCACCCTTCCGTGTCCACTCCAGCCTGGCTAAAGTCGCACCCCATCCATAGTAGTGTCCCAATTATCTACCCCTCCTCCGTCATTATCATAATAAACAAGCACACGACAGCCATCGTCACTTTCTGTGGTTTTAGCTCAATTTTTCCCCCAGTCGACGGTAATATATCCCTCTTCTTTACCTCTCTAACCTGCCACCCCATACATGGCCTCTTTCCCCTATAGGTGTAGTTGCAGGCTGCCTCACTCAAAAGATCTCTGCTTATAACCCCTGTATGCCTATGGTTGATTGTACATCTGCTGACTTCTTCAATTGTAAAATAATGCTGTTTTTTTTTATTTATTTCAACCTTGTACTGTACTGTACTGTATACACTGTATATACTTTTTCTTTCTTGTATATTATTGCTTTTTGTATACCTGCTTCTGTACTGTACCGTACTTTGATGTATTCGTGACCAGGTCCACCTTGCAAATGAGCCTTGCTCAATGGTGCCCGCCTGGATAAATAAAGATTTTGATTGATTGATTGAGTGTTCTGCAGGGCCTTGATGTGGTGTACAGTACGTGTATGGGGGAACTGTCATTTACGGGCACATAGCAGTGAAGTGCACTTCTGCTGCCAAATCTGCAGACTATATAACATACTGTTGCAAGTGAGATCTACCTCTGTGTTTCTGGATTTATTGCAGCTGCCAAGATTTCCAAACCGCTGACTGCAGTTCCAGCACCAAGACATTATGCACCACTAGGAGATCACATTTCGTGTCAACATTTTTGTAGGCTTCTCGCCAGAGTCTTATCAAGCAAAACACAATTTTACAGGCAGGTCTGCAACAAACTCATTCTGCATTAGTAAGTTTCAGTGTTTTTTCCAGACAAAAAATGTTCAGATGTAAAAGGACCATCCTGGTATATCTTCTGTTTATATCAACAAAGGCATGTATGACTACTGCTCTTCAAGGCTGCCCAAGGTGGGGGTCAGAATCAAGGACGGGCAGCAAACCCTTTTTCCAATTCAGACACTGACTGCTCCCACTTGGACAGTCAAATGTCTCTCAGTTTGTACTCCCAACCATGTACTAAAACAATTGCACAAATTTAAAAAAAGCAATGGGGAGGTACTGTAACCCAGTGATAAGAGCACATAGCTGTGAACCTGGACACCCAGGTTTGAATACAGCCAAAACAGACTCATTGTGTGACCCTGCACCAGTCACTTTACCTCCTCTCTCTTCACTCTTTTTCCTTCTCTGTACTTAGCCCCTTGAGGTTGCCATAAAATTCCACAATGTCACTTATCCTCCCTGCATGTGCAAAATGGCTTCTGCCAGTTGTTCACAGATGATAACGTACTTTGGGATACAGTGTGTCTAAAGGGAGCTACAGTATATGCAGCCAAATTCCAGCTTCCTGAATAGTTGCACAGCCATCTTTCATACAGGGGACCAGGGTTTGTATCGTGGAGCCACTTTAATGTGTAAGGTCACTAAGAGGGGACAGTGGCATGTGTTGCAGTACGACCACCTCATGATGACCTGAGAGCTACGCAACCAGAGCCTCTCTTGTGACACCCCAATCAGTGCTGAAGGAAGTTGACTCCATGTTGCATAAGCAGCAAGGAGCAGTGTCCATCATGTCAATATTGATGTGGCATGCTGTTGCCAGTGGAGCTCATTGCCCCAAAGTGATTAGAGGTCCTGAAACCCCATCCATGATGATACAGGAAGACCGGTGCCAACATGTCTGATTCACCATACATATGTGCTCTCCCCTCTCACTGTGATCACCCAAGTTGCTCTGAGATCTGTGTTCATACAGGTGGCAGAAATGAAGCAAGAATAACAACCCAACCCAGACGAAGATATTACTGCAAGGGATGTGTGCTCCTCCCTCTGCTGGTTTTCAATGGTATCTCTAGCTCAAAGTGTGCACCTAGATCCCTGGCAGAGCAAGAAGCACCCACCACTACTGCAATACTGTTGGGTTGTAACACTTTTTTTAAAGAGTAAGATGCAGATACATGATACTGATTCATAATGAATATTTCTCTATCATATATAGTTGTGAAGCTCAGAGCAGAGTTGAAATTCCAAGTATGAAGTTCAAACTGCCATGCCAGAGTTGATTTCTGATCCCACATGCTAGACTTGATCCCACAACCCCTGGCTCAGAGGTGGGAGTACTAGCAGTTGAGCCAAACTGACAATAATTTTCAGGTGCAGATAGAAACAGAAGTTTATGAACAGAAAAAGGCTCATGATCCATCAGGTCTGTTCATTCCCTATATGATCTCTCCCTGTCTGTCACGTGCAGGGCCTTAAGCAGAGCACTCATTCTGCAGTTCCTCATGGCCACTTCCACTGCCCCTTTAATATCATCCCTTCCCTTAGCCATTGACACCTATTCCATGTGCTTATCATACCCTGTCTTGAAACTAGCAACCATCTTAACATTGACCAGCTCCTATGGGATATTGTTTCCCTTTTCCACCCCATCCATTAAAATGTTCCTCCTCACATCCCCCCTAAATTTCCCCCGATCAGTTTTCAGTTGCAGCCCTTGTAACAGACTTCTGAGACTGTTTAAAAACGTGCTTTGCACTGCAAATTGTCAGTGAAAATGTGTGTATGTGTAGCTCAAAGTCTGGCACTTTCCTAACAATCCACCAGCAATATAAAACTTCATGACACTCCTAGCAGTACATCTGACCCTACTTGACTGTTGGAGTTTTTTCAGGCTCTCCAGACTAGAAGTGCGCAGAACTGATTCTGACTCGAATGAGCCATCTGGGTGGCATGGCAGGAACCAAGTTCAAACTGAACCTTCTCGGTTTGGCTCAGAAATTGCTCAGAGCTTTTTTTCCTGAAAACAAAAATGTTTCTTTTAGCCATTCTTCCTCCCCCTGCCAATCTGCCTGTACCTTGTGGAGCATAAGTCTGTAAAGCATCTTTGCCTTCCCAGTCACCAGTACTTGGTTTGGGGAGCTGATGAGCAGCAAACTCAGTAGTTCTTTACTTTTTACATTCTTACACAATCTCCCCATTTCCCTGCAGTGTATCACTGTGTCGGTAGTTGAGCAGAGTACTGAGGAGTTCCACACTGCACCCATGCATTCTTGTAGACAGCAATAAGCAATTGGAGCTCATGTATCTCTTCATCAATAAATTCTTGTGCTTAATACTGTCTACAAGAATGCAAGTGTACTTCTCAGCACACTGCTAAACTACTAACACAGTGGTGCTCTGGAAGGGAAAGGGGCAACTGAGCCAGACTGGAAAAACATATTCATTAAAATATTTTCATTAATGATCTCCCCTCCATCTGCTCCCACTCCCAGATCCATATGTACGTGGATGACACCATTATCTACACCTCGGGACCTTCCACAAAGGACATACAGCCACTCCTCCAACACAACCTCAACAATGTCTTGGCTTGGTTTAAAGCCAACGATCTCAAGGTAAACCAGAAGAAGATGATCTCAGTGACTTTCGTCTGAGTTCAGAAGCTCTCAAGGCTTTGATCCATGCCTGTATTTTACTAACAGGACAACTCCCCCCTAGAATCAGTACAGACCAACAAATACCTGGGAGTATGGCAGGATCAGCACCTTAATTTCTCTACCCGTATTGATACCCTAATCTTCAAGCTCCGACCCAAACTGAGCTTCTTACATTGAAATAAGGACTCTCTCTCTCTCTCTCTCTCTCTGTTCGATGCAAGCGTATCTCTAAGTTGATCCTACCATCCCTCGATTATGCTGACATCATATAGAGCACTGCTCCAGTTGCATCACGCTCAATACTAGACACTGTACTGAATTCCTTCTGCAGGTTTGCCTCTAATTCTCTGCCCTGGGAGCACCACTGTTCCCTGTACTCCCCTCTCTCTCTCTCTATGGGCCCCTCTCTCACATAGGAGATACATACACTCATTGACCTTCATAGCAAAATTTTGGTTCATCCTCCCTCCTTCCCCCCACCTCTCCTCCTGCCTTAGCCCTGCACCTACCCCATCATACTCTCTTCACTCTTGGGATCCCTGCTCCTTCTCCATCTCCCACCCCAGAACTATTGCAGGTCAATTTGCCTATTGCCTCCCCCTCTCATGGAACAATCTCTCCCCCGAAACCCAAAACACCTCACCCTACCTGTTCGTCAAAAAACTTTTATGTCTGCTCCCATCAACTCCCCGAACCTGTTTCCCCCCACCCAGGGGTGAGCACTCACCTCCCTTTATCCCACCCATGGTATACTTGCTCCTCGACAGTCCTCTCAGGCTAGCTAATTGTCTGTTTATCTGTCAAACTAGCTGCACTTCTTAACCCATGTTATGCACTTTATTGGTATGTATACACAAGATTTGCTGTTTGTTCTGCTGCGATTACTCTTTTTTTTTTTTTTTTAGTCTTCTTGGTAACCGGGTAAGGCCCAGTAGGCACAAGTGCCTGTTTTCAGGGGCGACCTGGGAGCACTGGGCAGTTAAGTGAGTTGCTCAGAGTCACACAGTATGCAAGTGGAGGTTGTGAGAATCAAATTTCTTTAATCTTTAATCAAAACTCTTTCATCGAAGTAATGCTGTATGTCAGCTTTCACTATCTGACTGTTTCTGTTTCTTAATTTTTGTCTTGTGCCATGTGTCACGGTCACACCTGGAGATGGGCCTCAGCTCAGTGTGCTTTTCCCGGTCACCAAAAGTTTAAATAAAATTAAAAGTATACAGGACGACTGAGCTTGCTGCTCATCAGTCCCCCATCAGCTGTTGGTGACTGAGGAGGTGGGGCAGGTGCTTCAAGGGCTCGTGCCCCAAAGGTACAGGCAGTCCATCAGGATAGTGGGAGAGGATCTAAAAGTGTGCCTGGTGGGAAGGGAGACTGGTTGAAGGCCAGGTTTACATCTTAACTGAGGGGGTTGCCAGGAAAAGCAGAGTGAAGTGGGATATTTCCCAGTAAAGGTGATTTGGTGTAGTGGTTAGAGCAGAGCTGTGAAGCCAGGGATCTAAATTTGAATCCCACCACTGCAACTTGCTGTATGATGGTCCACCCTGATTAAGTCACATAACTGCCGGCTGCTTAACGTTTCTATAATCTATCTGCTGTTTAAATCTTGTACACCTAATGGCAGCAACATTCTCACCACTCCTTCCTCAGGATAGTAAAGCTTTTTAGGATAGAGTTTTTATGAACTGCACTGTATAAAACTAAACTGAATTCTGTTCAATGGTATGTGCACTACCAGCATCCAACTCGTTGCATTGTAAAACACTTTGGGATATTGTGAGTATAAAAGATGATGTAAAACTGATAATTTCCTTTTCCTTAAATGATGTGTTTAGTGAGGATGGCTATTAATAAATCTGTTAGATGGGAGGGGGAAGAGACTGGCAGGAAGCCAGATATGCTATGGGTGAGTTGAGGGAGACCTTTGACACAGAGATTTTGCCCCATAAAAGAAAAGTCTTGGTTACAGTTAGTGAGAGGACTGTATGCTTAAAATGGTGTTGGGGGAAGGGAGACTGGCTTGAATCTGAAACTAAAGCCAGAATCAAAACTGGGGGTGCTTTGGCAACATCTATAACAAACCAGAACCTCTCTGGTTTTGCCACCTCTACATCAGACTAGTTCCATGAAGAAACACTCTGCAAGTCTAAAGGGAATTCATTTAGTCATTTGAAAAAAAAGAATTGATATAACTCAACCAGATTGGTCATGAACTTACAGTATGTAAAAAAACTATCATTCTGTACTTGTAGCTTTAAAAAACAAATATTTATTTATTTATTTATTAAATGTTGGTGACTGGGTAAGCCCACTGAGCCCCGGCGGTCCCTTTTTCAGTGGTGACCCGGGAATTACATAACACAAGAGACAAATACAGCGTAAGTTCGGGTTACAGGAATCACAACAACACAGAAAAGATGTCAGAGCAGAAAAATAACAGTACAAATGGAATAAATAGGTTGATCAACAGTGATAACATTGTGCGAATATTAGCAGTTTGACATGGAGTTTAAACAGTGGTGGAGGATAGGACCTGGTTATTCATTTATCTCTGGGTTCCTATCAGGAGCCGGTACAGCGGCAGGAACTGGTGACCGCTAGGTGGGCCTTAAACCTAGTGTGGAAGTTTTTGATAGTAGGGGCTTCCTGCACCACAGGAGGGAGCTAGTTCCCAAGTGTGGGAGCGGTGAGGGTAAATTACATACTGCCCACCTTGGTTCTGACCCTGAGGACATCTAGGAGAGTTTGGCCAGTTGTGTGGAGTTGTTGGTGATTGGCCTTTAGAGCAACGAGGCTAGAGAGGCTGGGGGTGTCAGGCCGACTAACCTGTATGCTAGGCAGAGCAGTGGGTACTGTAGGCGCGCATCCAGAGAGGGCCAGTTTAGGAAGGATAGGGAGCTACAGTGGTAAACCCTAGGGTTGGCCTGGGAGGTGAAGCAAGCCACCTTGTTGTAAAGCACCTGAAGTCTGTTCCTCTCCAGCTTTCCCAACCCTTGCACGACTGGGGCAGCATATATGAGTGTCGGGAGGAGGACGCTGGTGGCGATTGAGATTATGGCTTCTGGTACGAGCTGGTCTTTCAGCCAGTAAAGGATGCCTAGTTTCCCATGTAAGGTTTTGGTGACCGAGTCCACGTGGTTCTTCAGGGTGAGGCCCTGGTCCAGGGTTAAGCATTTAAGAGGTGACTGCCAAGGGCTATTTTGAATAATTATGTTGGCAAGACAATCAGATAAGGCCAGACTAATACAGGATCACATTTGTCACAAATATTAACTCCAGAATTCCATCAAGGGTTTCTAATGACTTAATAAGCTATGAGAGCAAAGCATAGCAGAGCTATTTTTGTTTCTGTATAACATACAGTAAAGTCAGCCATTATTCGAGCTTCTCACAAATGGAAAAAAAAATGTTTTCCTCTTAGTAGAGTTTTCTGTAGCTCAAGCCACCATTGTTTTCTTCAGAATTCTGAGGAGGAGTAATAAAATTAATTTTGTTGAAAAAAAAAGCATTTAAGAGGTGACAGCCAAGGGCTATTTTACATAATAATGTTGGCAAGACAATTGGATAAGGCCAGACTAATACAGGACCACATTAGTCACAGTGAAGGAAAAAAAAACAGCATTCTGGGAAAGTAGTTATCCAACTAATACAATGCCATTTGTTGCAAAGGGAACAAATAACTACAGTACCCCAGCAGCATGTTTTCTGCAGATTGTTCCAAAACGTCCTACTGTGCAATGAAGTAGATCCCTCTTCTTTCTATTGCTTTGCATCACAGCCACACAGATTGTTGCCTGCTGAGTTTCTGACCCTGGGAAGGAACAATATAAGGTAATCCACCATTTCCTAGTTTGTCAGTCTGCTAACAAGAAGTCTCCATTCAGCTTTTCCAAGCAGCCTTAAAGAATCTTCCTTTTCACGGCTGCAGTGGGTGGCACCCTGCAGACCTCTTGCTATGAGAAAAGGATTCAGTGCATCTTTGCGAACAAACAACATGTTGGAGTTGTGTCACGGTCACCTCCACGTCTATGAAGCCCTCTGCTCATGTTGTCTCTATTGAAGTAGCACTGCACTAGTTTCACAGTGTTGGCGGTCACAGTGGAACATGGCACACTCTGCTGTGCCCAAGATGGCCACCACATTGTATGGCACATGCGCTAGTAGTCGCGCATGCACAGTAGAATGCAACAGCCATCTTGGTCATGGCAGAGTGTGCTGTGTCTCTGCCATGACCACCTATTTTAATTTTTTTTAATTAATTTTTTTATTATCTAAATCTCCCCTACCTAACCCTCCCTCTCAGCACCCAACACCAACCCCCAGAAACATAGCAATGACACTGGGGGTGCCCAATCCCAATGTCTTCAGTATACTCAATGTTCTCTCGTGATGCTGGTCCTTTATTTTTTAAATATTTTTCTCCCCACCCAACCCTCCCTCTCAGCACCCTCCCCAGAAATATAACAGTAACACTAGGGTGCCCAATCCCCCAGTGTTGCGTTCAGGTATCCTCAGTCCTGTTTTTTGTTTTTCGTAACCTGTAAAAAGAAAAATGTCCATTGAGGTATTTTGCGTTGTTTCTTATCCCCCACCTGACCTTCCCACTCAGCACCAACCACCCCACACACCCCCAAGCCCTTACTTACCCATCGGAGGAGAGAAGGGAGAGAGGGGATATGATAGAGACATACAAGTATCTTACAGAGAGGAACAGGGTGCAGGAAAACACTATTTTTAAGTGAAAAAGATGTTCCAGGACTAGAGGGCATGGGATGAAGTTGGAGGGAGGACGATTCGGAGGAAACATAAGAAAGAATTTCTTCACAGAACAGGTGGTGGACAAGTGGAACACCCTGCCAGAGGAAGTGGTGGGGGCTGAAACAATCACGGGATTTAAGAATGCATGGGATAGACATAAAGGAATTCTGGAGGTCAAGGGTAAGGGGCAACAGACTTCTAGGAAAACAAACTGAACTTACAAGCTCAAATGGGCAGACTGGGTGGGCCATAGGCCCTTATCTGCCGACACTGTCTATGTATGTATCTATGAGTCCAATGCCATAATCCTTTTTAGACTGCAGATATGTCTTCACTCTTCAAAGCCGGACCAGTAACTAAAGAAATAGGTACCCCTTCCAATGCATTTCAATGAGGTTTTGAACTTAGAGGCATAACTTGGGCAGTTTTGCATATTTTGGGTCCACATTTTCAACATACCCTCTTTGGGGTGCTACCTCATAAACAATAGCACTGTCATTTGGCAAATATGTCCCACAAGGTGATTTAGTGATCCCTGCCCAAAATCACCTTTTGGGCAGGAGTTGAAAGTTTTCTCTGCCCTTGTTCTTGAGGTGGGGTCATAAGAAGGCTATGTTGAAAATTTGGTGTAAAAATATTAAAAAACAAAGTTATGAGCCTATGTTGAATTTTACGAATGCAGCCTCATAACTTTGGTAACTTTCAATATTTTTACCCCAAATGTACAACATAACCATATCTTTCCAGCACCTCATGAATGAGATAGCTGTTATTTTTCAAATCCTGGCCAAAATGATTTTTTACATCCCAAAAGGCGATTTCACAGTCCCTGCATGAAATCTTCTTTCGGGATGGAGTTGAAAATGTTCTCTGCCCTTATTCATGAGGTGGGGTCATAAGAAGGCTATGTTGCAAATTTGGTGTAAAAATCTAAAAAAAAAAAGTTGTGAGCCTATGTTGAATTTTGCAAATGCAGGCTTGTAACTTTGGTAATGTTCAATATTTTTACCCTAAATTTTCAACATAGCCATTCTTTACAGCACCTCATTAATGTGACAGCTGTCATTTTTCAACTCCTGCCCAAAATATGTTTTTATGTCCCAAAAGTTGATTTTACAATCCCTGTGCAAAATCACCTTTAGGCCAGGAGTTGAATATTTTCTCTACCCATCTTCATGAGGCAGGGTCATAACAAGGCTATGTTGAAAATGTGGTGTGCAAATATTACAAAACAACAAATTTATGAGCCTACATTATATTTTGCAAATGCAGGCTTGTAACTTTGGTATGTTTACAATATTTTTATCCCAAATTCTTCAGCTGTAGCCCTATCAGCTCTGACCAGAGTTTGTTTTTGTTGTGGTGGTAACTGAGGGGCAAAACCTCAGGCTATTCTCTTCACTATTGTAGGCTGAGAAATGTGGACTGGTGTTAAAGCACTGATCTGCCAGGTGTCAGTGTGGCTGTGTTGGTAGCACATCCACAAGGTCATGGGTTCTAGTCCCACATCAGGACTGGGCTCATAGCTTAAATGCTGGCACCCGACTGCAGTACTGGGGGTGCTGTACTGTCAGATTGTGTCATTCTTTGGATGGGATGTTAAACCAAGGTCCCTTCTATCCATCTCTGGTGCAATCCTGGTAGGTGGACAGGTGGAAGTAAAAGAACCCAGTACTTTTTGCAAGAGTAGGGGAATTGTTTATTTAGAAAAATCAAGTAGTAATACACAGAAATAGAAACATAGAAACATAGAAATAGAGACGGCAGAAGGAGACCAAGGGCCCATCTAGTCTGCTCATGTGTTTCTTGGACCTTCTCATATCCCAGAACCTTACTCCTCTTCTGCTTAATGCCTCCTACTGCTCCTGTTGCTTTTGATCGTAACTTAGCCTTGTCCCACCCCAACTTGAATGATGTCATGGACTTTGCTTCCACTACCTCAGCTGGCAGTTTATTCCATGGCTCCATGACTTTCTGTAAAATAATGTTTCCTAAGCTCCTTCTTGAAGCTCCGCCTCCTCAACTTCCACTCGTGCCCTCTAGTGTTAGGGCTGGAGATTTTGTTGAACAGGTTCAAAGATGGCACCTTACTTATTCCTCTCAGGGACTTGTATTATTTCAATCATATCTCCCCTCTCCCTCCTTGTCTCCAGTGAGAACATATCTAATGCTTCGAGATGCTCCTCGTACAAGTGCCCTTGAAGGCCCTGGATCATTTTGGTCACTCTTCTCTGAATGGCTCCAACCTGTTTATATCCTTTTTCAGATGTGAACTCCAAAACTGGACACAGTACTCCAGATGGAGCCTTACCAGGGACCTGTAGAGTGGCAGTATTACCTCCTTCCTCCTGCCCCAGCATTTTGTTGGCCTTGCTATAAGCTTTGTTGCATTAGCTTGTCTGTTTAAAGCAGCAATGCAATGAAAAAATTTATTCCAAAAAGATAATTTTCTGCTATGGTTATAAAAAAATATTGGCAGAACTGTTGATTTGGGTTTTCTAGATGTTTCCTATGCCATGTACTGAACATCTGAATTTTTCTCTGGAGACTTACCCTCCTGGGGTCCTCAATATTATTTCTATGTAAAAATGAGGTAGTCATCTTTTTTCTTAACAAATCATTTTTTTAGAACTTTCATAAAATTCTTTAATGATAATGAAAACTGAAAATTTTGCCACCAAAATAAACTAGAAGACATCTGGCATCGATTAGGAAGAAAAAAAGGTGGGATCAAATTTAAACCCATTTTCATTGCACTGCTGCTTTAAGGGTGCTGCTTATGATAACACCTAGGTCCCATTCTTCCTGCGTGGTGCTGAGCTGGACTCCATTGAGGTGGTAATCTGTCCTATGGTTCAGCTGGTAATCTGTCCTTGGGTTCTGTTCACCCAAATGCATCACGTTTATTTTTTGTGTGTTGAACTTCAGCTGACAGACATTGGACAATCTTTCCAGCCTCTGTAGGTCTTTTTGGAGGTCCTTAACTGCCTCCTCACTGTCAACCCCTCCTCCTAGTTTGGCATGTCCACAAATCAGGCAATTTTACCCTGAACACCTATGCCAATGTCACTGATAAAGGCATTAAACAGGACTGGCCTCAACAATGAGCCTTGGTGCACACAACTAGTGACCGCACCTTCATTAGACCTCACCCAATGGACCACTATGCTTTGTTTTCTGTCATTAAGCCAATTACCTACCCAACTGACTAAGCACTTGGCTACACCCAGGTCCTCCAGCTTTTTCAGCAAGCAGTTTTGAGATACTAAATCAAAGGCCTTATTGAAATCAAAGTAGAGGAGGTCCACTGGGTGGCTTCTGTCTAGTTTTCTAGTGACCCAGTCAAAAAATGTGTTTAGGTTCATTTGATATGACCTTCCCACCATGAACCCATGTTGCCTGTCATCCTGCAGACTGTTCTTATCTAGGTACTGTACCAACTTTTGTTTTAATAAGATTTCCATAAGTTTCCCCACTACCAATGTAAGGCTGATCAGTTGGTAGTTGCCTGCTTCCTCCCAACTTCCTCCCTTGTGGAGAAGTACCATATCAGCTCTTCTCTAGTCTCCTGGCACTAACTGCATCTTGAGTGATCTGCTGAGTAAATGTGCTAAGGGACCTGCCAATTCACATGCTAGTTCCTTTAGCACCCTCAGGTGTATTCCATCAGGTCCTGGTGACTTGTGTTCCCTAAGGTGATCCAGGGCCTCTTTAACCCTACTGTTGGTGATTGATGGTGCTTCCATTTGTGGAATACCTTCGTCAGCAGCCTTGATGCCACTGTCTGGTACTGGGCCTTTGTTCCTTGGTGAACACTGAGCAAAAACAGTTGTTCAAAACAGTGGCCTTCTCCCTATCCTCCTTCAATACTCTGTCACCATCTTTGAGTCTAACTATTCCTCCCATTTTCTTTCTTTTTCTTGTGTATATAAAAAGTGTTTGTTCTCTTCTTTAACCCCTTCCACAAGCCGAAGCTGTGTTGTGGCCTTAGCTGGTTTCACCAGACTCTTTGTGTCTTTCTTCTTTTGAACATAGTCTTCCCATCTGCAGTCTTCCTGAGTTCTTTTATAGTTCCAGTAGTCCTCCCTTTTGGTTCTGATTGCAGTACTTACCTGGTTACTGAACCATATTGGTTTTGTGTGTTTGTTTGTTTTTTGTCACTGTTCTTATGCACATCCTGGTAGCCTCTAAAATGGCTAACTCAACCAGCCCCATGAATGCTGGGCTATATTGCCAGGTGATTATACCACTGTACAATTGCCTTGTCAGGCTGCACCTTGAGTACTGTGTACAGTTTTGGCACCCACACCTCAGGAAGGACATTCAACTCCTGGAGTGGGTTCAGAGGCAGGCAACCAGGATGATCTGAGGTCTGGGGGATATGACTTATGAGGACAGACTTAAGGAGCTTGACCTGTTCTCACTGGAAGAAAGGAGAGACAGGAGGGACATGATTGAGGTCTTCAAGTATCTAAAAGGGGTAAATAAGGTATGCCTACATGGGATTTTTCAGAGTAAGTTGGGAGGGGCCACTAGGGGGCATGGTTGGAGGCTAGAGGGAGGAGACTTAGGAGGGAAGGAGGAGGTGATACTTCACTGATAGGGTGGTAGATCCATGAAATGCACTGCGTGAGGAACTGGTGGAGGTATCTACAGTGGAAGGGTTCAAGAGAGGCTGGGACAGGTACAGATACAGGACAGAGGTAAAAAGGATGTCTGCCTGTCAGGGGGAGGGAAACCCTGCCTCGGGGAAGGGGGATAGGGTGAGAAGTCAGGAGGATGGTTGTGGTGCCCATTAAGGGTGCTGATTCTCGAGCAGACTCGGTAGACCATTGGGCCTACTCTGCTGGCATTTTAGTATGTTAGTATATTTCTTCCACATCTAAATGCTCTTGGATCCTTAACAGCTTGCTTCTGACTACATCCCTCATTTGGTCAAAATTGGCTCCTCTAAAGTTTAAAACCTCTGTCTTGGATTGCGATTTTTCTACCCCTAGGGCTAACTCAAACCACACAGAGTTGTGGTTTCTCTTGGCCACTGGCTCCCAAATCCCTAATCCACCTAATACAGAAAAATCAGAGTAAATGCCTGACTAAGCAAAAATATGTCAATAACAAAACCAGTGTACATATAAAAAATTGCCCATGGAACATGTTTCCATCTCTTATTCCATAAAGTTTTAGGGAACTGATTATATTCTACAGAACATTGTTTCCTAAGTGCAGACATCCATAGGCAAAAGTACTGCCTGATCCAGATGGAGTTATTGCAAAACATATTTACAACGTACCTGTTATATAGTTACTTTAATACAAGAGCAAATATGCAATATCACTGAGGAATCATATTTGTGATGCAGAGATTGTAAGTGGCCATATATAAAGGTGTCATAAGAAATATTGGCCCAAAAAGGGTCAGACCAGGTATTGCCTAATAAGGGCCAGAAGACCCATATAAAAGGACAGTCAAAATACAAGTTTCATATCATTTCAAATTGGGCCATGCAACTGTTTGGGGGGGGGGGATGCTCTGTGATACTTTTATGTTTCTTAATATCTTTCACATTTAATTTACCATGGCAGCATAACCATAGTATATCACAGTACTATGCTGGGATGTTTTCATCAGTTAGATAATTTAAAGCAGCATGTTTAAACAATAAAGATACTCCAGGCATTATCTCAATATTGGTAAGATCTAAGGATTTGTAGAAGACTTTCCAATGCTAAGTATAAATAGAAGAAGAATAAGAAGAATCAGCATTTATATAACACTTTTTCGTACAGAGTGTATCTCAAAGCACTTTACAAGCAATGCTAGACTGGTAATGAAGTGGCTGAATGTGTAGTGGTGGCCATATCACACGTCAACACCCACACACAGCCAGGACACAGGGAATGCCCCCTACTCTTTGCAAGGAATGCCCTGAGTTATTTTACTATCACCTGGACAGCACCAGGATGGGTAGAAGGAATCTTGGCTTAATGTATCACCTGAAGGACAGCACACCCCAGCAGTACAGCATCCCACAAATACTGCACTTGAGTGCCAGCGTTTTTAGGTATGAATTCAATCTCAGCATGGGATGAGAATCCATGACCTTCTGGTACAGAGGTGGATGTGCTACCAACTGAGCCACGCTGACACGTTATCCCATGAAAGTTTCCATTTCTTTATGAATTTAATAAAAGGTTCTAAATATGGTGGGAGCATGATGGGAGCTAGGGGAGCTAAACATGTAGCTCAAGGGCTGGTGCCAGGAAAAAGGACACAAATTTGTAGGTAACAGGCAACAGTTTTGGGAGTGAAAGTTCTTTAAATTCGATGGACTGCATCTGACTAAGGTGGGAGTCAGTGCATTGGGGCAGAAGTTTGACATCTTTGCAGAATATTTAAACTAGCACATGAGGAGAGGGGTGCAGCACCCGATACATCGAATGAGAAGAACACCCCTCCCCCCTCAGCTAGTGATCAAACACGAGTTCAGCATGTTTGTAGTTCATTGGCATCGCCAGGTAAGGAAAATGGTCCAGCTCCCCATACGACATGCAGAGGAAACGCTGGACCTCACCCAACAACTAACACACCGAAATTTGGCCAATGGAAAATCTTGTACACAAATGCCCACAGTCTGGGAAGCAAGATTCCAGACCTGCAGGCAACAATGACAGAGGCTAAACTGGACATAGTAGCCATTAGCGAGACATGGTTCACCAGTAACCACACTTGGAAGCCTTCAGTACCAGACTATGTACTGATCAGAAGAGACTGAGGTGCAAAAAGGGGGGGGAGTGGCCCTTTATGTAAATGAAAATATCAAAGCTACAGAAATTATGAATACACATAAGAAGCCAGAAGAACTGTGGGACACCTGAAAACAGGAAATGGGACAGCCATATGAACCAGGGCTGTCCACAGTCCTCCAGAACAGGGGGAGGACATAGACACATTACTATTAGAAGATATACAAAACATGACAGTTAAAGGGGAGGTTCTGATAATGGGAGACTTCAACATGCCAGATACAGATTGATCAATACCAGCAGGAACATCCGCCAGAACTAGACATGTAGTGGATTCCTGCAGGGGGAGAGCCTCAAACAACTGGTACAACAACCCACAAGAGACAGGGCTACCCTAGATCTAGTACTGACTAACAGGGAAAGGATCACAGATCTCCAGGTAGAAGGTCACCTGGGGGCCAGTGACCATCACATGGTATGGTTCACTTTGGCCACTAGAACTAAATCATTCCATTCTAAGGCAAAAATATGGGACTTCAGCAGAGCTGTCTTTGATAAGATGGCCAACAGAGTTAAGCTAGCCCTGGCAAGAAGAAGTACAGGTGAAGGGGTACAGGCAAAGTGGGTAAGCATTAAGGATGCAATACTTGAAGCAACATCCCATTGTGTTAGGGAGTGAAGCAATAGCAAAAGAAGGAGGAAACCACCTTGGTTCTCAAAAACAGTAGCAGAAAAGGTCAGAAAAGGCTGGTCTTCAGGAAATATAAGGGAAAGCAGTGGGACAAAGATAGGGAGGCATATCAAACTTCCCTAAGGGAAGCAGTGAAGGCAGTAAGGCAGGCAAAGGCCCAAACCAAGGAAACACTAGCACGAACAATAAAACAAGGGGACAAGACTTTCTATAGATACCTTCATGAAAGGAGAAAGTCCAGAAGGGGTATTGCTGAAGATCAAAGGGGGTTAGGGGATAAGGGGGAGTGTGTGGAGGAGGACCAAGGAAAAGCATCTATCCTAAATAAATACTTCTGCTCAGAATTTACTGAGGAGAAGGTAGGGTAGGGCCCACAGCTCAGCTCCATGGACACAGGGGGGAAGGAGGGAGGTGTGCACTAGTCCCTTCACAAAAGAAAGGATCCTACAAGAGCTCGCTAAGCTCACGGTGGACAAGGCAATGGAACCTGATAGCATACATCCCAGGGTACTAAAGGAGCTAAGGGTGGAACTAGCAGAGCCATTATCAGAACTGTTTAGTGAGTCCCTGAGCACAGGAGAGGTCCCAGAAGACTGGAGAAGGGCTCATGTGATCTTGCTCCACAAGAGTGGTAGCAGGGAGGAGGCAGGGAACTATAGACCAGTCAGTCTTACCTCAGTAGTGGGCAAGATTATGGAGGCCCTCCTTAAAGAAAGGATAGTGCAACACCTGGAATCCATAAGAGCACAGTATCCAAGACAGCATTGGTTTACAAAAGGAAAGTCCTGTCAAACTAATCTCATAGATTTCTTTGACCGGGTACAAAGAGTGGTGGACTGAGGGGGTGCAGTTAATGTGCCTGCCTTGACTTCACCAAACTTTCAATACTGTTCCACATAGAAGATTGATTAATATGCTGGGTGGGCTTGGGGTGGGTCAGAAGTTGGTCAACTGGGTGTCAATCTGGTTGGCGGGCAGAAAACAGAGAGTTGTGGTAAACGGCATACAGTCAGAAGAGATGCAAGTCACAAGTGGGGTACCTCAGGGATCAGTCCTGGGGCCATTCCTCTTCAATATCTTCATCAGTGACATTGCTGATGGACTGCTGGGTAGGGTTTGTCTGTTTGCAGATGACACCAAGATCTGCAACAGAGTAGAATATTCAGATGGGGTGGGCAGAATGAGAAGAAATCTGGATAAACTGGCAAAATTGTTGGAAGAGTGGACAATGGGTTCAGCGCAAAGAAGTGCAAGATCATGCACATAGGGAAGAGAAACCCAAAGCCACCTAAAGGTTGGGAGGGGAGTTGCAGGCAATCACAAGGGAAGAAAGAGACTTGGGCATCATCATCACAGATGACCTGAAATCATCCAAGCAGACCACTACAGCAGTAGGTAAGGCTAGAGGGATATTGAGGTGTATTAGTAGGGATATCACAAGTTGTAAGAGGGAGGTAATAATCCCTCTTTACAAGACACTGGTTCTGCCCCATCTGGAGTACTGTGTGCAGTACTGGAGGCTGCACCCGCAATAGGACATTAACAAAATGGAGGCAGTCCAGAGAAGGGCAACCAAAATGGTGCAGGGACTGCATCAGAAAACATATGAGGACAGATTAACGGAGCTCAATATGTATACCCTAGAGCAAAGGCGGGAGAGAGGTGATGTGATTGAAACATTCAAACATCTTAAGAGCATTAACAAGGTGCAAGAGTTTAACATGTTTCAATATAAGAACAATAGCAGGACAAGAGGACACAACATTAGATTAGAGGGATGCTGATTAAGGGGCAATGTGAGGAAGTTCTTTGTCACATAAAGAGTGGTGGATGCATGGAACAGCCTTCCTCAGGAATTGGTGGATATGAATACAATGCAGGGCTTCAAAAAGGCATGGAATAGGCATAAGGGAGCAATACAGATGAGTATGAATAGATAGGCCATTGGCAGAGTACAGGCCTATGGCACATTCATAAGGTAGAAAAATATGGGCAGACTTGATGGGCCTTGCATTCTTTATTTGCCATCAACTTCCATGTTTCTATGTTTCTATGAAAACAGCATTCTTCCTAAAAATAGGATTTGACCATTGCCATTCAAGCTGAAATGGTTCTATCCATATCCTAGACCACGCTTTCCACACTGAAGTTTGAGCAGAAAACCAGGGTATAGTATTAGATGGGAAGAAGATACCTGAACAAAAAATAACTGGACCTCCTTGATTTACCGGAAGATACAAAGCATCCCTTTTAATAGGATTTAATCTGCTGCCCCATACCATTTGAAAGAAAATACTAAATAATTGAGTTTCCAATTGTTGAGGTACAGAGAAAATTGCACTTACAGTACATAGAGAAATGTAATTACTAAAAATGTTTTTTTTATACTAATCCTTTTCCTTTTCGATAATTGTCAGTATTTTCAATTGGCAACATTTAGTGCCCCAGCATCCAAAACCTTCTCCCAAATGAACATAGCTAAGTTAGTCACACCATAGTATACACCTAAAATTTTAACAGGTTCTAAAGATACCTTAATGCCATTAAAAGCATGAGGAGAAGTATCATGAGTTCCAATAGGTAAGATTTGATTTTTCTGTATGTTGATCTATGAGCCAATAAGATTTACAATGTCTTATGCAATTGTCATTGCTGTCATCCCAGAAGACTCTTTTTCAGTAAATAAACATGTGTCAACTGCATAGGCAGCTAGTTTAATTTCTTCCAATGATAATGGGTTCTGAATTCCCTGTATATTTGGTGTATTGTTAATGGCCCTTAAAGGGAAACATCCAGTAGTAATCGGGCCATGCCTGGGTGTAAGGCTTGGCCCAACTAGCTTTTTCTCAACTTGTATTAATGTTTGTAACTTACTGTTGTTGAAATATTTAGCTTGTATCTGGTTTATTCTGCCTCCTTCCTGCTAGTATTTTGAAGTGCATATTGCACCCACGACCACCTTCGGCTGTCCCAGTATGACATATGATGTATGACATGGGGAGCAGCCATGGGTGTGCCATAGACAACCTGTGTAAATGGAGCTTTTAACAGCTCTGGTTATCGAAGTACATGTCCCAGTAGTGTAGCGAAACCAGGTATAGACTGGCAGTCAACTTCCAGTCTATACCTGGTCTCAGTATACCACCGGGATATGTACTTTGGAAACCAGAGCTGTTAATAGCTCCATTTACACAGACCATCTATGGGCACACCCCCAGCTGTTCCCCATGTCATATGACATACTGGGACAGCCATGGGTGGTTGTGGGCATGCTGTGTGCTTACAAATGCTGGCAGGAGACAGCCAGGATCAATCAGATATGAGCTATATATTTCAACAACAGTAAGTTACAAAAATTAATACACTTTGTGAAAAAGCTAATAATCAGACCATGCTTTACACCCAGGTATGGTCCGATTACTGCTGGACATTTCCCTTTAGCATAGTGTCTAGTGTTAAAATTTATATGGCAGGACTTAATGGACAGCCCTGCCTTACACCTCTCAATAATGGTATACAAGATCCTAGCCACCTATTTAATACTGGGAATGAGAGTCATGTAGGAACAGAGAAGTTTAACCCAGGTAATAAAAGTATGTGAAAACCATATTTATATAGCACTACAAAGATACACTCATGAGGGACTCTATCAAAGGTTTTTTCCTGATTTAAAGTAATAAGGAAGTGACCTTTACCCTGTTACAGTACTCAATAATTTATCTGATAAGTAAGAGTTTATTTTGAATTTTCTGACCCGGAATGTAACATGTCTATAATGGGTGTATAATACTGGGTAATACTGTCCCACTAAACGTATGCAAAAAATGTTCGCAAGAATCTTAGCATCCGTATTAATCAGGCAAATCGGTCTCTAGTTTTTTAAGTCTGAAGGATTATATTTCTTAAACAAAAATATTTGTATCACTTCATTAATAGTACCAGAAATAATGAGATGGTTTAGGAAATCATTGAAGACAGTTACTAACAATGGGGCTAATTGTGTTTTAAAGTCTGGTAAAATTCTGTTGTCAAACCATCAGTACCTGGTGAGGTCTGTTTCTTCCTTTAGGGCCGAAATAGCCAAAGTGACTTCTAAACAAATGGGTCAAGCTAGGAAAGTATTGTCAGCAGCCAATATTTGGGGTAGGCCTATACAGTCTAGAAAATGTTCAGTTTCAATATCTGTGAGGAACTGTGAATCAACTGTACTTCTTAAAAAAATCTTGTGCTACCCCTAGTATTCCTTGCTTAGATGTATGAATGTTCCCCATCATATCCATTAAGGAGTGCATTCTCCTTCTTTGAATTCTTGATGCACAACTTTGAAAAATATCTCCTGATAAATGCTTACCCTGTGTTCCATATTTCTGCTCAAACTATAGAGTCTTAACCCTGTTGTATTGTATTTCCTTCATCTAGTTTTTAATATGCTGTATCTGAGTATGAAAGGAAATGACCCTTTGTATTTGAAGGGGAATACATTTATATAGCTGGTGTCTTAATTCCAAATATTTGTTACAATTATGTTGGAAGACAGAACTAGAAAATTGTTTTGTGAGTTTCCCAATGTCACATTTCTTATCTTCCCACCAGATGGGCAGATCTTTATAGAGACATATGACCATGGTGAGGGCCCATAGCAACTCCCTAATATCGCCCTGACATTTCTTCTTGGAAAGAATGGTATTATTTAATCTCCAGCTATTCTTCTCCATTTTTACATTTGCTTGCACGTATGCGAAAGGAACGTCTTGGGAGAATGGGACACTTTGGAGGTGTGCCTCTCCAGATCAATCCCCTGCTCCCTTGAGCAGGCATGGCCATCCTGCACTAATCCGCACCTGGTGCTGTGTATGACAGCAGTGGTCTTCTTTTCAAAGAAAACCACGCTGTTAGCACACCGCATCACGGCCCAAATCTTTGCTGCCATGTTGGGAGCCACCCCAGCCGAAACATCCGCATCATCTGCCGATGAAGGTGCACAATCCCCCCGTCAGCTCCACGGCCCCCCAGCCATCCTTCTGCTGCAGCAAGGCCCACCCCAGCGTGGCAAACATCCGCGCGTCAAAGTAAAAAAAAAAAAAAACAACCTGTAAATTGAAAAGCGGTCCCACGCGTTCTCCCACCCCTCCCACAACCGCACCACCACTGCGCCCTGCCTCCCCACAGACCCACATCACCCCATACTTACCTCCGGGCTCGCGATGATCATCGCTGGACGGAACACGTCTGCACTCTTCAAAGCCGACCACGAACTGAGGAAATGCCGGTAAGCTGTATAATGGGCTAGATGGGTTTTTTCAACTTTGTTGCATATCTCAGGCATTTTTTGGAATTTTTGCACCAAATTTTCAACATGGGGTTTTTGGGACCCCTTCTCATGAATTCTGTCACTGTCATGGCATTATTTGGCCCTGAAGGGTGATTTCGCAATCACTGAGTGAAATCACCTTTCCACCTGATTAACGAAATGACAGTGCCAGCATTCATAAGTTGGGCTCTCAAAAAGCCTATTTTGAAAGATTGGTGGGCGCTCCTAACAACAGTTTCTGGCGTGCGTTGTGCAGTTCCTACAAGGCTCGTGCCTGCTAATTTTCAATATTTTCACTCCAGATTTTCAACATTGCCATTTTACCACACCTCCTTATGGGCAGTATATCTGTCATTTTTCACATCCTGCCCAAAACGTGTTTCCGCCCATGTAGCGCACAATGGCACAGTCGGTGTGCAAACTCAATGTATGGGACACATTAAGAACATCACAGTGGCACTGTTCATGAGCAGAGATCTTAAAATGGCTATGTTGAAAATTTGGTGAAAAAATTCCTAAAAAATGACTGTTTTACGAGCGTGCGTTGCGCAGTTCCTACGCACACTCATAAGTTTGCGAATTTTCAATATTTTCACTCCAATGAGTTCCAAATACCTAAACAGCACATAGAAGCAAGCAACATTCAGCACTGACAAATGCTTGTACTTCTTTGTCACTGATTTTTTTAAGCCATGTCCAAGTGCCAAATACCACTGCAAATACCTGCAAGCGAACGTTCGGCATTGACAAATGCTTGTATGTTATGGTGCAATAGCAATATCACAGCTCAACAATAAGTGATCAGTTGTTCAATAGGCATCCTATCATTTGTAATATATCTGTGTTGGGATATAAGGAAATAATCAATCCTGGTGGCCAGATTTACTCAATAGTATGTGAACCCTCCATAGAACATTGTGTATGGTACTCATCTACTAATCCTGTTTCCCTGCATAATTTTTGTAAACATATGGAGTCACAGTATAACTTGGGAGTTTTAGCACCTCTGCCTTGGAGTTGTAAGGGACAATTAAAATCTCCTCCAAAGATAATTGTGTTAGAGGTATAGAGAAATGATTGAATTATCTGAAAAAGGGAAACCCTATCAAATTTTCTTTGTGGTGCATCTATGACAAGAAGATGGTATGCTGTCCTATCTATCAGGCAATCCAGTAATAAAGCTTTACTTGCCACAAGATAAAGAACCTGCAATTCTTTAGGTTAAATATTATGAAATAAATTGTTACCCTATCACATGAGTCAGTGCCTTTGGAAAAATAAGATACGCCAGTTGTTCATAATCTTTGTGCTACAGCTATATGTGATAGAGTGCAGAGTCTGGTATCTTACAGAAAAAATATATCCACTGGATGTGTTCATAAAATATGAAATAAAACCTATCTGTGCAAGAAATTCTTAATACTATTAATATTTAAAGTGGTGACAGGAATGTTGGAAAGTTGGAGAAAAAAAGTACTATCAAAAGACTAATCAGTCTAAGGTGGTTTAGCATGTTTTTTCTTAGACTTCATCTTCCTGTGTAGCGTAGGACAATCATTCCATTTATGGGTTTGTGTAGCAGATTGAACACCTTCTTCTGTGTCAGAGGAAATCCTCTTTAGAGACAAAATGTTAAGAGTATGCTTCAGAGTCTAGGTCATCATCAGTGTCACTCCAGTTCTTCATTTTAGTAAGACGGTGATAACTATTTCCTCTCGTCGCCAGACAAGAAAAGCTAAGAGTTATTTTAGTTTGTGAAAGTTTTTAATGTAAACAATGTCATCTTCCAACTTCAATAAAGGTGTCTGGGGGAAGCGTATGTGTGCCTGAGGGAAGGAGGGGTTAAGAGGTTGGATCAGAATGTGTCATGGCCTGTGGTTGTAGAGGCTGTTGCTGTTGTCCATTTAAATTGTATCCTAGAGCAGGAAAGTCCACTGGAGGCTCAGAATGAACAGGATGAGCAGCCGTGGTTCCCCCAGTGGAAAGTCCACGTGATCAGGAGTAGCAGGAGGATCAGGGGAGGAATGGCCCTGTTGGTATCCCAGTCCCAGCTTGTTGTGTCACAGTAATTATGTCTTCCTGACGTGGCCTGTCATCTCTGTTATGAGTTGCACATGGGTAATAGTGAAAAGAGTGTCCCTACAGTTGACATAAATTACATTTAACTTTGTTAGACCAATGAATGCAAATGTGTCGATATTCCAGGCACAGATTGCAAAATCTCTGGTCACAGACATTACTGAGGTGAGATAAGGAGCCCCACTTAAAACCAGTTTTAGTCTGTCCAGAGTAAAAGCAGATCCCCTAGCTCTGCCTATAAAGAAGCTATAAGATAGATGGGAAATACAAGAATCAGTGGCTTGAATTTGAACTTTATTTCCATCTACCAGCCCACATGTGAAATGTATCCAGTATAGGGTCAGGTTTTCCTAAGACTTCACATCTTTGTTTTAAGCCAGTAGGCAATATGATGAACATCGACTCCTTCATTACTAAACATGATGGTGACTGTCCGAGTAGTAGGTTTTGTAAGCAGGATAGCTTGAAATGCGAGCCAAAGTTCAGAATGTTTTAAATCATTGCACTTTGTCCAAAATGTATCCAAAGTAGATGGTAGTCTGAAATGGATATCATAAATACAATCACCAGATACATAAATTAAGGCATAAATATCAGCAGCCAGAAAGCCCATGGATTCCAGAAGAAGTTTTTCTACAATAAAAAAACAATTGGGAAGGGTAGTTCTTCGCTTCCACCATACTTGGAGTTGAACCACATTCCTCCATGGAGCAGGTGCAGGACAGGCAGTAAAGAGGTCTGAAAGCCTACATGGAGGTCCTGCAGAAGTTGTGGCTGTCTCAGGGTGAGTGGAAGCTGTAGCAAAAGGGTCAGAAGTAGGTAGGGAGATTTAATGTGGGCAATGCCCCCAGGACAGGCATTCCTTGAAGCAGAGGGATGAACACAGTCTGTATTCTGCAGAGTAGAATCATTCTCAGAAGCAACAACAGCTATGGACTCCATTTCATCTGGCAATGTCACGACAGCAAGGGATACAGTGTGGGACTGTGTTGCTGCTGGTACATGTGCAGTACTAGAAGTAGAAGCATGCTGTATATTAGGGGAAGCTGTGTGTTCAACATTACTATTTTGCCTATCATAGTCATGCAGTTTAAAATCTGGTAAGAGCACCAGATTAGGTATCCAGCTAAATCCGTCAGGACCAATCATCCACCCAGCAGCCCTAAGGGCTTGTTCAAGACTCCATTCCGTGACAGGCACTGCATCAGTCATGCTGTGGGTGTGTTCATCATCAGCACAAGGAGGCTCCATGCAGGTCCTGTCAGGTTCAATACAAGTAGCTCCCTTACAAGTAGGTCAGTTTGTTTCTTGAGATGAGAATTTTGTTTGATGATGGGGGAGAAGCTTGCCCAGTAACAGAGGAGCCAATCAGGGAGCAGGTGGGAGTTTAAATTTTCTTTGTTCCAGGAGTCAGTTTGTTTCTTGAGAGGAGGATTTTGCTTGCTGCTGGGGGAGAAGTTTGCCCAGTAACAGAGGAGCCAATCAGGGAACAGGTGGGATTTCAAATGTTCTTTCAGTGTTCCAGGAGTCAGTTTGTTTTTTGAGAGGAGGATTTTGATTGCTGCTGGGGGAGAAGTTTGCCCAGCAACAGAGAAGCCAATGAGGGAGCAGGTGGGTGTTTAAATTTTTTTTGAGTGTTCCAGGAGTCAGTTTGTTTCCTGAGAGGAGGATTTGCTTGCTGCTGTTTCTTGAGAGGAAATGTTTTGCCCCCTACACACATTTTTAAATGCTCAATTAGTTGGGAGGAGCATACAGGCTCTTCCCAGTGGTGGGATATTAGCTAAAGACCAGTGCTGAGAGAGGAGAAGGGGCCCCAAGCAGTGGAGACCTAGGCTGATTGTTTCTGGACTCAGCCAAGGGGTACTCCACCCACCCACCCACCTCTCTCAACCCGCTCCACCCTACTGCTTGCCTTCTTTTTATAGGGAGAGGGCCCATAGTATGTTACACATTCCTACCACCAAACAGGAAGTACCTAACCAATGTTACACGAGGTCTCTGCACCCTAATTGATACCCTCAGAGGTACACCATAGACAGCTAATGCTTAGGTATAGGTTATACTAATACTTAGGGCTAAGGGCATCTACCGTACAAGAGTAGATGTCAGGATATAAATGCATATTGTTGTAACCCACTTTGCTTGCTAATGCACACATATTATACCATGTATTTTCTGTCTATTTCTTACTTGTCAGATGCCAAGACACCTGCCCTTGAAGTAATTATAATATGTAAGGCAACATTGCCATCCTTTGTTGATGTGCACCACTACACCTTGTTATGTAAGACTCTGTGTAAGAACTTCTTTGTTCTAAAACTGATGACTTTACAGAATTATATAATGTTATCTTGGACCGTGGAGCCGCCTCTAATTTAGCCAATAGGGCTCATCTCTGTAACTAGAAATATTTCTATCTTTTAGTAACCATAGTAATTATCAGAGGTATATAATGTTATGCACAGGCTTTACACCTCGGAGACCCAAGAGATCCCAAGAGACTACAGAGAAACTTCGAGGTGTAGGGAACGCTTAGCACTGGCTCCAGGTTCGTATTGGTAAGAACTGCTTAGGGCAACTGTGATTTATCCCTTTTCTAGTAATAAACTTGTTTATTACTCAAATGCAACTTGTTTGTGATTATTTGCATTCCCAATATCGTCAAGAATCTGAAAGCAAGGTTTAGACCTCTTACAAATTGGCGACCGTGTGTAGGCGATATTTGGTGTTTGTAAGTTTTCATTTGTTGCTTAAACTTTTCCCTTCCCCACGGGGACTGTAGGTGTACACTCCCGTACCACCTCTCCTGTTTTTCCTACCAGTTTGTAGTCACTTGCAAAGTCTGGCTGACTTTTTGGGTGTGGTCGATGCCACCTCGACCCACTCCATAGCAGCTTTGAATTGCAAGCCTACAACTTATACAGTAGCCTGGCTGTGTTTAAAGTACTCGTGTTGTGGATCGATACGCAACACGCTGTCTTTTTCACAGTTTGAATTTTCGTTCCCTCCCACACAATGGCCACAGTATCAGATATCTGTGCAGAACTGAGACTCGATGTCTCTAACTTCCTTACCTCCCATGGAGGATGGGCTGACTTCGCGCGGGACGCAAGTCAATCCGACAACCCTGTACTGGGGATTTCAACCCAGTACGCAGAGACGCGACAATCAACCAATAAGCGTTGCGCTAAAGGGTTGATGGTCGCCGCTCTCTACACTGCTTTGGAAGCCTCCGAATCGAGGTTTCGCACCCTTGATCTGCAGATCGCATCTTTTAAGCAAGAGATGGGTTTGCAGGAAACTGAGTGTGTTAGAATACAGCAGAACTTGGAGTCGGAGCTCCAAACTCTGCGAAACGAAAAGGATTCACTATTGCATCATTCAGCACAGGCTGGTGAACAAGAACTGTGTACTCTGAAACAGGAGTGTGAAAGTTTGAGACAGGATAAGAGTCAGGTTGTGCAAATGAATGATTTGTTGAGGGCTGCTAATGCACAGTTGAGTGATGAAATGGGGGAGCTTCAGGACGAGATCAACCAGGTACGTAATGATTTAGAAATAGCCTATAGGGACAATCGTGAATTGAGTGCCGAGTACCACGTTTTGCAGAAGCAGAAGCAGGATCAGGTTGATATGGATGTTGCAAGTGTGAATTATGATGAATGTAGAGCTAAGATGGATAAACTGAGCCATCAGCGAGAGGTTTTGGCTGGCCATGTTAAGGCATTGGGAGGCGTAGCCCCTGCCTTTCACTCGTCATCAGAAGGGGAGTTATCTGATGACGTCTCACAGTACTGGCCCAGTCGCCCCTACTATGCCCAGAATCCCCCCAGCCATCCACAGTATGGCGGGTCCCGTCCACCACTCCCCAGGGTCACCGTCATCGATGTCGTGGCGCTCATTATGAAATGCCAACATGGCGGGCGCCCATGATGGGGAGCAGGCCCAAGCCTGGTCTCCGAATGGGCCCGGTAGCCGTTATTAGTGTGGAAGACAGGCAAGAGATTGAAACCATGATTGATAGAGCATTAGGTAATGTTCCTCTTCCTGAAAGGAGCATGAAAGCCATTAAAAGTCAGATTCAACAAATTTTCCAAGAAGCTGGCACTCAGGAAAGTGTTGATAGCACTGCAGCGAAGCTGCTGCTTGCGCCAGCCAGCATGACGGTGCAGCGATGCGTTCTTGCCTGATCGACCACCGACTAATCACCTACAAATGGCCTACTCTGTCCAGCAAATTGCTGACAGCATTGGTCGGATGAGCCCATCCAACAATCTCAGCTGTCACTTGGAAAAGGTGCGCTCTAAATGTGAGATGCTCAGCCTCACTGCAGAATATCAGGTCCAAATACTACGCCAGATCATCGATCCTGGTTTATGGGCCAAACTCCCCGAAGCAGTTCGCCAGGATGGGAATGCTACCTTTGATGAGGTTGCAGCTGAGCTCATCTCCGCTCATAGCCCAGGTGTAGTAGGAGTGATGCTGGCATACCCCGTAAAGCAAAATGCAAAAGAAAGCCCAGCGACCTACCACCAGAGACTCTGGATGGCCTACCGAGCAGGAAAACACCTGGCACAAGAAGCTGTGGATGTAGATCTTATTGAATACAATACCCTGTTCCTTAGGAACATGATCCCAGCAGTAAGAGAAAAGGTAGAGCCAACCACTTACCCAAATACGGATAGGTTTGCTGATATTCTTCGGAAAACCGAGAGGGTGTATCAACTGTACATCCGTGATTTGGGTTCCGGTTCCAAGAAAGTTGCTGCCGTGGAACCCGCCTCTGGGACCGCGACACACTATACCGTGGAAGGGCAGGCCCAGCAACAGCAACCCAAACATCCGTCGGCCCCTCCAGCTAGTAAGCAACAAAACCCCCAACAAGGCCAACAACAACAGTGGGGTGGGAACCGGAATTGGCCCAAGAACAGGAGGCATAAGGGCAGAGGGAAATCATTACAGAGAACGGGTCCCTCATACAAGGAGATAGCTGAAGAAAACCAAAAATTACGAGAGCTCCTGGGGCAAGTACGCTCTGTAGTGGATGCTGTCCCCGCACAGACCCTTGCGGCAGTACAACTGGTGGCCCATGCCACTACTGGCCATGTAGACACTGGAAGTTCGACCCCCCAGGCCCACACAAGCCTGAACCCAGAAGCTCCTCCCTATATTGCATCAGTACAGCATTGCAAAGTCATTCATGCAAGTCAGGCCCAACCTCTGCATGCCTCCGGCAATACGGATTGACAATTACAGGCCCCAGTCCGTATTGTAAACAAGCTGGTCTTGGATACAAACGGAAGGCACTGCACCGAGGCCGAGGTCGGGGGCCGCCAACTGATTGTCTTACTAGATACAGGTGCAGCTGTATCTGTGTTACATGACGAACACCCAGACACGTCCCCTTGGTCTACTGGATGGAAGACCAATATGTCAGGAGTTGATGGTACTAGGCTGCCTGCATACCGTTCTCTACCCTTACCGGTAGAGCTAGGCCATTTGAAGACCTCACATGCGTTTCAACTATTGGTACTGCATGATCATCCTAGTATCATAGGCATTGATTTCCTTGCACCACACGGCTGTGTGGTGGATCTAGCTAACATGCTGCTGATACAGATCCAGGGTCAATACCACACCATCCTGATTCCTGATTCACATGCTGTGGCAACAATATCTATCAATAACAAAGAGTATGACGTCATAGATTTGTTCAAGAATCACAAACTTTTTACGAAACTTTTACCTATTCTGCAATGACATTTGGAAGCGTTTGCAGTTAACAAGCATGACTGTGGTAGAATGCATACTGTCATTGAGGTGCCAGGCCCAGCACATGAAAGGCAAAGGCAATATCCCTTTCCAACTGAGGCCTTAACCTCTCTTTGAGAAACAATCAAGTCACTCCTTAAACAAGGAGTAATCAGAACTTGTGTTTCTACTGCCAACTCCCCCGTTTGGCCCATGAAGAAACCCACAGGCACCTGGAGACTTACTATTGACTACAGGAAACTGAATCAGGTCACTCCCAGCTGTTCCCGAACTGTGGCATCGGCACCAGATGTGCTTCGACTTCTAACACCGGATCAGAAATGGTTCAGTGCCCTGGATATTTCCAGTGGTTTCTGGTCATTACCATTGGTCCTCAAGAGTCAGTATAAGTTTGCCTTCACCTTTGAAGGACAACAATACACGTGGACTTGCTTGCCACAAGGATTCCATAACAGTCCATCCCTCTTCCATCTCCACATGATGGATGCCCTGCAGAGTTTCTCAGCCCCCCAATGTCTCTTACAATATGTAGATGACCTGTTGTTGGCCACAGCCACGCAGGAACAACATCTGGATCTCTTGGATGAACTACTGACTCTCATTCAGAGAGCAGGTCTGAAATGCAACCCAGCAAAAGCACAGTTATGTCAGGAAGAAGTACTCTTTCTGGATTTGAAAATAACTGACCAAGGCCGAAGCCCTACCTGGAAAAAGATACAGGGATTACAAGACTTGCCATTGCCCACCAGTGTGGCAACTCTTCGAAGGTTTCTAGGTATGGTAAACTATTGAGAGATTTTATTTGTGATTTTGCTCAAAACACGTCCTCTGTATGATCTACTCAAAAGGATGTTCCATGGAATTGGGGTCCTGCCCACACCCAGGCTGTGACGTCACTGAAGCAGGGTCTGGCCTCCGCCCCAGCACTGGTTAACCCCAATCCAGCACTACCATTCCATCTGGAGTGTGCCACATCTGACATTGCCATGTCAGCAGTGCTGGCCCAGAAGGTGCATGGCATCTTGAGACCCATTGCATATGCATCACAGCTCTTGACCCCAGTGGAACAGAAGTATGGCCTTTGTGACAGGAACCTTCTGGCCACCTACTCGGCTGTCAAGCACTTTTTGTATATCATTGGGTACTCACCACTGATTCTCAACACTAACCACACACCAACTACCTTTCTGCTCTCAGATAGAGTGAAAGATGGGTCAGTCTCTAACACTAGTCTGACACATTGGTCACTTCTCCTCCAGGATAGGGATATCCAGGTCCACCAGACCAAAGTTCCATCTCTACTAGCTCATGGTCTCCTTTTTCAGGGAGAGCCCCATGACTGTACACTGCAGTCACCTGACCTTCCAGACCCAGGTCCTGTCCTCCCTGCTACACCACAAGTACTCAAGAGTACCTCTTTGTGCCATATTTTCACTGATGGTTCAGCATCATACTATCAGGGAGAACAGATTGCAGGGATAGGTATTTTGGTAGTCTATCCTTATGGGAACACTGTCAAGATATCTAAACGCTGTAGTGTAACTTCATCACAATATGCAGAAATGGCAGCGGTGGCCTGTGCCCTTGAGTTCATCCAACATGGAACTCAGGATACCATCATTTTTACAGACTCTAATTGGGTTTGCTGCTCCCTTACAGAATTTCTCCCTTTCTGGCAGAAGAATTCCTTCCTCTCTTCTGACGGCAGCCCAGTGAAATACAAAGAAGTGATAATCTACATACATGCATTGGCACAGAAATATACACACAAACTTTATGTGCACAAGGTCAAAGCTCACTCTCTTCATGACCTCTATTATGCTTTCAGTGACACAGCAGACTCCCTTGCTAGGGAACCTTTCAATGACACAGCAGACACCCTTGCTAGGGAAGGGGCCCGGGAGGGGGACGTCTGGATGATGGACCATCCAGAAGCTAATGCAGCTGTACATGTTGCAGCCCTCAAGAAGAAATCTGAGTCTTTCTCTCCCCTGGACCTCTCAGCAGCCCAACACCTGGACACTGAACTTAGAGAGGTGCTCAGATTCCTTGACAAGGGTACCAAAGAAAGACTACCCACACATAATCCATACCGAAGACATGAAGGTAAGTTACACTTATCCCCTGATGACAAGCTCATTTGGTTCTAACCAGATGACACTACCACCAAATTGTGGGTAGTCCCCAGACACCTAAGATCTGAATTTTTGCACCAAGTATACGACAATCCTACTGGTGGACACCAAGGAGCAGAAAACAGCCTTCAACGACTCAAGACCACTGCCTGGTGGCCTGGTATTACCAAAGATGTTAAACAATACATCGACAATTGCCTTGTTTGTGCACAAAACAATCCTATACCTACAAAATGAAATGCCAAACTTTTACCACAAAGACACTCTGGCCCTTGGCATGCCATCCAAATTGATTTTATTGGCCCTCTGACTAATACCAGCAGAAACAACAAGTATGGTCTTGTGGTAACTGACCTATTCTCTAAGTGGGTTGAGGCTTTCCCCACTAAGACATGCACCGCAAAGACAACTGCCAAAATCCTGGTTGAACAGATTTTCCTCCAGGTGGGGCCTGCCTCTCAAGGTAGACTCCGACAAAGGAACCAGTTTTACAGGTGAGTTGATGAAAGAGTCCCTTGAACTCCTTGGGGTTCAGCAAAAGTTCCACATACCTTATCACCCTCAATCCTCAGGTCAAGTAGAAAGAGCCAACAGACGGATTAAGCAAATGCTTTCCAAATTCATTGAGGACAATCCCAAAACCTGGGATTCCCTGTTGCCTTTACTCCTTATGGCAATCAGGGGCACACCCTCAGCCACTACCCAGCTGACATCCTTTGAGGTGATGACTGGAAGACAGATGAGATTACCTGAACACTTGCTGTTTTACCTGCACACCCCTACCACAGACCGTGTATCTGTGGATCAGTATGTGGAAAAACTCAGGAAAGACCTCATACACACACACTTGTATGCTGCAAACTGCATGGGCAAAGCCCAGCAACAATCCAAAATACAATTTGACAAACACGCACAAGAAGTGGAATGGCAGGTTGGAGATCAGGTAATGGTACTTTGATTTGCACATCCCACCCACTCCTTCACCAATAAGTGGGAAGGCCCTTACCCCATTGTCAACAAGCTCAGTCCGGCAGTCTATCAGATTAGACTCCTCCACAACAACAAATTGACTGACAAATTGTTACATGCAAACCAGTTGAAACTGTACAAAGGAACTTAACTTACTTTTCCCAACCCCATTGGGTGGAATTGTACTAATGTACTAATCTTTGATCTTCCTTTTCAGATACACTGACAAGATGGCTATCTTGTTCCTATATCTCCTCCTTTCAGGAGTGATCCCTTGCACCCAAGGCACGGTACTGGACCTTCTTCGACAAATGGATCCTCCAGCACCTCCTACAGAGGGAGTTTCCATCAAAATACCAGAAACTATGATCACTGTCCAGGAAGGTTCCGATGCTTATCTCACTGCCTCGGTCGTTGCTCCTGACAAATCTACCCTTCAAATTGAGTGGCAAACCACATCACAAGGACAAATCCTCCCTGTGGCCAAACTCTCCAAGGGAACTTTTCAGGGTTGGCCCAATGCTAAATTATCCCCAAATGGTTCACTGTCCTTGTTACAAACTGCATGAAGACATTCTGGTTTGTACAACATTACTGCTTTAATAGTTCCTTCTTACTGTAATACTCTTTCCAAAGATTCCGCTTGTCGATTTTGTGCTGTACACCACATGGCCTCCGCTGCCATGTATCTCTTTGTTTTACCGCTCACTGAAAAACAACTTTTGGAATGTCCAAAACATAACCCTGGTCCCTGTAGTGGTCTCACAGCTACTGCCCTCACAGGTTCTTTGATTAATAATTTACAATTTATGCATATACCTGTTTTGTTTAACCTTACTTACTGGAACATGAAAGAATTTGGTATGTACAATACTAATATTTCTGTTTTTATAGTACGTTATTGCTTGATAGTTTAGCTGCATTTCAGATTCGTACTAAGGATCCCTTTACTGGGGTTTACTCTACTGAACATAGAGGTAATTTTAAGAGGAAAACTCCTCCTGGTACTTTGAACACGAACAATAAATGTAACAAACATGAAGTTGACAGTTCTGATGTTACAGGTGCTACAGGTACTGTCACAGGTTTTTTTTGGTACTGCTATGTCTGTCTGGAATAAAGCGGACATTGCTGCTATCAAAAGTCATTCTGCAAAGTTCTCCACTGGTTTGGTTAATAATGTTTTACCTCCATTATTGCATGGTGTGGATGGTCTTAGTCAGGAAGAAAGATACACTGTACACAATATGCACGACATTGCTAAAGCATTCACTGATTCAAAAGATAAGATTAACGCACTCATACAACAGAACAATAGAGAAGCTGAAAAACAATACATTGGTAGGGAAATACTTTGTTCCGCTTATGGCTCATACATCCTCACTACCATCAATAACCTCTTCCGTGATCTAGAAACTGGAAGAATTCCTGACATCATACATGACAGATGCATTTCAAAATGGTATTGTCCTAAATGTAAACTCTCTATTTGTGTATCCATGTGTATGCAACAAACTTTATCTATTCCTCTCTCTACAGCGATAAATTTGGGGTTTGTGACCAGGCACCCTAATACTGGTCCTTGTTTTTCTACGCAGAAGTGTTCCATAACAGATACCATGTTTGTCTCTTTTACTGTCTCCTTACCATGTTTTGATCCCACTACAGCTTTGTTCGACAAGCTTGCACTGGCACACTCCATAGGGCATTTGGATGAAGACATCTACAGAGAACGCCTGGATCTACCACCTCTACTGGTCTACCATTCCTTCCTGGATGCCTGGGTGGCACCGCACATGGACTGCTGTGCGAAAAAGCAATACATCTACTTGTGCCGATGTGATGTGTTTGATGTCATATGTCCTGTTTGTGGCTACTCTCCAGACAGCATTGATTGGACTTTCACTATGGATGATGACATCACTGACAATGGCACCAACTCTTTTGACTCAAGTTTGTCTCCTGATCAGCTCTACCAGTCCTGTCCACGAGGCTCATAGCGCCTGTCAACATCGGGCCAAGACCCACCTACACATGCCCTGTCCAGTTGCAAAAGTGGAGACTGCCTACTGTACGCCACAGTACAACTCTGACGCTGAGTATTGCATCATCACAAACTATAAATCTTATACATATGGTTCTGTTACTTGTACTATTGATTACCCCAACTTCTGTTTTGTTCCCCACCAGAAGACTGCTATTGGACATACTGTTATAACCCCCGTCCCCCTTATGGATGCAGACATTATTGATGGTAACCCAGATTATTTACTCACATTGTCAGAATACCTACCATACTTTAACGTACACATAGACCCACTTACACTCACACTGAAATCCCTTTTAGATAGAAAGGACACACACCTCATCCACATCAGCAATAATATAACCAAATCCAATGAAGCTGTTCTTGATTTGATTAACGATGGAGATATGAATAATGCGTTAACTAACACCTGGTTAGAGATCACTTTTAAAGGTTTTGTTATTATACAAGCATTTTTGATATTCACTTTGATTATTATGCTTTGCTGCCTACGATGTACACTACACCAACACCATGAGCAGCTTGAGTTCCTTTACAAGGCTCGTGCGTTGGGATTGTAAACGACCACTGCTCCTGTCCTTTTGCCTGTGTTGCCCTTGGAGGTAACAAGGGGGTGAATTGTTGCATGAGGTCCCTGCACCCTATTTGATACCCTCAGAGGTACACCATAGACAGCTAATGCTTAGGTATAGGTTATACTAATACTTAGGGCTAAGGGCATCTACCGTAAAAAAGTAGATGTCAGGATATGAATGCATATTGTTGTAACCCACTTTGCTTGCTAATGCACACATATTATACCATGTATTTTCTGTCTATTTCTTACTTGTCAGATGCCAAGACACCTGTCCTTGAAGTAACTATAATAAGGCAACATTGCCATCCTTTGGTGATGTGCACCACTACACCTTGTTATGAAGACTCTGTATAAGAACTTCTTTGTTCTCAAACTGATGACTTTACAGAATTATATAATGTTATCTTGGACCGTGGAGCCACCTCTAATTTAGCCAATAGGGCTCATCTCTGTAACTAGAAATGTTTCTATCTTTTAGTAACCATAGTAATTATCACAGGTATATAATGTTATGCACAGGCTTTACACCTCAGAGACCCAAGAGATCCCAAGAGACTACAGAGAAATCTCGAGGTGTAGGGAATGCTTAGCACTGGCTCCCAGTTTGTATTGGTAAGAACTGCTTAGGGCAACTGTGATTTATCCCTTTTGTAGTAATAAACTTGTTTATTACTCGAATGCAGCTTGTTTGAGATTATTTGCATTCTCAATATCGACAAGAATCTGAAAGCGAGATTTAGACCTCTTACACCAACAAAGGGGGGAACAGAGAGATAAATCAAGAGGGTAGACCTAGAGACTATTAAAGGGAAGCAGCACAAACATGATGGGAGTGGTGCAGTGCAGTGGATGTGGAGCGACAGTCTTCAGGGAGACATTCTGGAGGCTGTGATGCTGCCCTATCTGTAGGCACCTCTCTGGGTTGAGGGAGGAGGTCACTTGTCTCTGAGCCAAGTTGGCCAGGTTGCAGGGGATATTCACCCCCACCCAGAGGCCACTGGGTCCACAACCTAAACCTCAAAGGATGCCCAGGAGGAAGAATGGTTGGAACATGGTGGGCTCAACAAGGGTGAGAGAGGGGGGTCTAAGGCACATCCCTCAACTGGTCCAGCTAACTAACTCCTATGCTGTTTTGGAGGAGTGGGATAACCCCACTGATGCACCCACAGCTGGGACCAAGAAGGATGAGTGGGTCCTCCAGGATGGAGCCCAACAGAAGGGGGCTAGAGAACCCCAGAGGAGGAGGAAGCTTCTACTGGTGGGGGACTCAACTGTCTGAGGAGTTACTTTAAGGGAACCTAGTAGGAAGGAGAGGGAGGCCAAGTGCATCCCAGGAAGCACAGCATGGAGGGATGGGAAGTGGATTAATAGGATTGCAACTGCAATAGCAAGGAGGGAGGAACTGGATGTCATCGCCCACCTGGGAATGAATTACATGGTGGGAGACAAGGTCGAGTTAGTCAAAATACAGGAGGATATCAGGAAGCTGGAGGGGGAGCCTTAAGCAGGTAGTACATTCCATCTCCTTCTCGGAGGTTCTACCTGTCCAAAGCAGGGGGGAGGCTAGGACACTCCGGATCCAGGAATTCAACTCCTGGTTGAATGAATGGTATGGAAGGAATGGGTTTGGCTCCACTGGGGACTGGGGCTCCACCTGGATGGATGCGAACCTGTGTAAGGACAACAGCCTGCATCCATCCCAGGAAGGGGACCACAATCCTAAGTGACAAATCTGAATGCATCAGCAGCGAGGATTTAAACTGGCCAAGGGGTTAACCAGGAGGGTCAGAAGGTTTAGAAACACTCCCCCATGAGCACATGCAGAAAATAAAGTGACAGCAAGTACAAATGAAGTTGTTGGGGGGGCAAAGTGGTGGAATCAGGACCACACAAGAAAGGTAACTGGGGTCAGGGAAGGAAGCAGGAGAGCAATAACAGAGGCAGAGGGAGTAATCTAAAATGCACAACATGGAAGTCCATGGTAACTAATGCCCTCAGCCTGGGAAATAAACTCCCAGACCTGGAGGTCTTGATAGTAGAGGCAGATCTGGACATAGTAGCAATAACTGAAACCTGGTACACTGCAAACCATGGATGGGAAATCAATGTGCTGGGTTATGCTCTGTTCAGGATATATAGGGAAGGTAAAGGGGGGGAGTCGCCCTGTATGTCAGGGAGGGGATGAAGGCAACACAGGTACAGAGTAAGTAGGGGGAGACTGAGGCACTGTGGGTCACCCTTGAACCTGCAGATGGCACAGCAATATGCACAGGGGCGATATACAGGCCTCCAGGACAGGGGGAGGAAGTGGACAGGGAGCTAGTGGATGAAATGCACAAGATGGCAATGAAAGGTGAAAGTCTGCTGATGGGGGATTTCAATATGCCGGACATGGTTTGGACCACCCAGGCAGCTGCTTCAGCCAGAAGCAGAGGCATCCTAGATTCCCTACAGGGGGCAGGACTCAGGCAGGCTGTGCTTCAACACACCAGGGACAGGGCGATTCTGGATCTAGTGATGACCAACGGGGGATAGAATCACAGATGTATGGGTAGAAGTGCACCTGGGATTCAATGATTACCACATAGTATGGTTCAGCATGGGGACAGGAACTTGGTCAAGTCACACTAGGGCAAATGTTTTGGACTTCAAAAAGGCAAACTTCACTGAAATGGGGAGAGGTATCAAATTAGCCCAGGAAGAAAGGGGGCTAGGAAGGGGGTGGAAGAGCAGTGAGAGCACCTAAAAGGAGCCATAGTAGAAGTGGCAAACCAGTGCATCAGGTTGGTATCCAAAGGCAAGAGAAGAAGAAAGCCACTATGGTTCTCTAAAGAAGTGGTAGACATAGTAAGGGTTAAAAGGGCAGGGTTCAGGAAACATAATGAGACCCAAAGGGAGGAGGACAGGAAGGTGTACCTAATGTGCCTAAAGGAAGAGGAGAGGGTGATAAGGAGAGTGAAGGCACGGACTGAGGAAGGATTTGCACAGATGGTAAATAAATAATAATATCTTTATTTCTAAAGTGCTGCTCACAATGCACCAAAGCACTGTACAATCTATACAATATCGATTAAAAGCAACAGGAATTCTAAAGGCACAAAAAAAAAAATTTTATTCCTATCACATCTTAAAATCCAGTCAATATGGTTAAAATCACAGGTTACGATAATCTAACAAGAATTAAATAGTTTCTTCAAAGGCGAGCCCAAATAAGTAAGTTATTAATGCAGTTTTGAAGCTCTCCACTGTCAGATACTCTTGTATCCAACGAGGTAGAGAGTTCCACAGGGTTGGGACTGCAAACGAAAATCCAGAAGTTTTTAACCGTACCCTGGGAATCTCCACCAATCCCTCGTCTGCTGAGCGGAGCAGTAGGAAGGGGGCAGTAAGGGCGCAGGAGATCTTGCAGGTAGCTCGAACAAGAAAGGGGACAAGACATTCTTCAGGTACATCAGTGAAAGAAGGAAAACCGGGGAGGGATAGTGAGGCTCAAAGGGGAGGAAGGGGGGTGTAAGGAGGGAGACATGGATAAGGCGGAAATACTGAATAAATACTTTTGTTCAGTATTCACAGAAAAGGGGGAGGGGCAGGGACCACAGCTGAGCTACATATACCAAGGAGGGGGGGGAGGTGGACAACAGTTCTTTCACAGGGACGAGAGTCTTGTAGGAGCTCACTAAATTGAAGGTGGACAAAGTCATGGCGCCAGATGGCATATACCCAAGGATATTAAGGGAGCTGTGAAGTCAGCTAGCAGAACCTTTGGCAACATTGTTCACTGAGTCGCTTAACACAGGAGTGGTGCTAGAGGATTGGAGGAGGGCACATGTGGTCCCTGTATACAAATCCGGCAGTAGGGAGGAGGCAGAGAACTATAGGCCAGTCAGCCTCACCTCAGTAGAGGGGAAGATCATGGCACTGCTTTAAGAAAGGATAGTGGGACATCTAGGAGTCATTGGCACCCAAGACCCTAGGCAGCATAATTTCACAGCAGGTAGGTCATGTCAGACGAATCTGATAGATTTCTTTGACTGGGTGACGAACAAAGTAAATTGGGGGGGGCCAGTGGATGTTGCCTACCTCTAATTCAGCAAAGCCTTTGACACCACTCACATAAGAGGCTGGTTAATATGATGGGTTGTCTAGGCATGGGAGACAAGGTGGTAAACTGGGTTAGGAACTGGCTAATGGACAGGAGGCAGAGGATGATGGTAAATGGGGTACAAATCTGGGGAGAGGGGGGTGACCAGCAGGGTACCTGAGGGATCAGCCCTTGGGCCAGTCCTGTTCAATGTCTTCATTAGTGACATTGCAGAGAGGCAGGAAGGAAAGGTCTGCCTGTCTGCTAATGACACCAAGATCTGTAACAGGGTGGATACACCAGAAGTGGATGGAGAAATTTAGAAAGGACCTGGAGAAGCTTGAGAAATGGTCTGAGGAGTGGCAACTGAGGTTTAATTCAAAGAAGTGCAAAATTATGCACCTGGGCCATAGAAACCATAGGGAGTGCTACAGGATGGGGGGAATTACTGGTAGTCACCAAGGACGACAGGGACCTGGGGGTTATTATTTCAGATGACCTGAAAATGTCAAAGCAGAGTACAAAGGCAGTGGGGAAGGCCAGTGGCATGCTGTGGTGCACAGACAGGGTATCACCAGCAGAAGGTGGGAGGTAGTGATGCCGTTATATAAAACCCTGGTCAGGCCTCACATGGAGTACTGTATGCAGTTCTGGAGGCTGCACCTTAGAAAGGACATTAACAGGTCAGAGACGGTCCAGAGAAGGGTGACTAAGATGGTACAGGGCTTGCACCACAAAACGTGTATGAGGAGAGATTAAGGGACCTCAATACCTATTCGCTGGAGGAGAGGAGGGAGAGAGGGGACATGATAGAGATATTCAAGTACCTCAGCAGCATGAACAAGGTGCAGAGGGAGACATCTTCCAGTACAGGAGGAGTACAGGAACGAAGGGGCATGAAATGAAATTAGAAGGTGGCAGGTTAAGAGGGAATGCGAGGACATTTTTCTTCATGGAGAGTGTGGTGGACGCATGGAATGGTCTGTCACAGGAGTTGGTGGGAGTAAGCACTGTGGTTGAATGTAAACATGCATTTGACAGGCATAAGAGAACCACTGATGTAAAGTAGAGGGAGGATCAGATGCTGTAATCAAGTACAGGGCTCACAGGCAGACTGGATGGGCCTAGCCGTCCTTATCTGCCAACAGTTTCTGTGTTTCTATGTAGGTGTTAAGGCTGTAGCAGAAGAGAGGTGTTTTAAAGTACTAGAGGGTGCCACATCGACTGTAGTATCCTTAGCAACCACATTGTTGTCCAAGTCAGGTAATGCCGGGCAAGTCATGTTGGAGGTAAAAGTATTCACAGAATTTGCAGCCACTGTGTTGACGGCAGCATTAGAAAAAGTAGTGGTACAGGTATTGGAGACTTGCATAGTAGACTGACCAGCATTATCATTCTGACGTCCCAGGTGAAGCACCGACAGTTTGTTGAGCTCCATAATAACAGGCAGGGCAGAAACTACGGGAGTTCCAGAAACAAATGCACGTCAGACAGTGAAGAACTGAAAATGAGCAGGAGACATACCTGAACACTGCAAAAATATGGTATTCTGTGAGGGAGAAACTGCCACCGCATCAGTCATATGTAGCAAGTGCAATTCACGTTTAGCAGTTAGAAAGTGTTCTTTCTCAGCCTCCATAAGGGCCAACAGGTGCTTTTTCTTTTCCTGAAGTTGATCTTGGAGATGGTATTCGGCCGCAAATAATGTACCATCTCTGCAGGACATATCAGGTGTTGCTTGGCTAGTGTCTATTGATTCTGCAGCCTCCAGACTGTGAACATTACATTCAGTATTAGATATTGTAGATGTCAAGCTGCTACAACCTGGACTAAGCACAAGAACATTAGCAAGAAGAGTCTCACCGATCTGTAACTGAGCAGAGTTTCCACCTCCACCTGGATCGGCCATCTTGGAAAGATGGCCAAAGGTTCCCCCAACTGGCAAGAGTAGGGACTTCGCCCCGTGTCCTAGTCAACATTCCCTTTCCCATCAAATCAGCTCATGCAATTGTCCAAGGTTGTGTGAGGGTGGGTTGCTGTGCGAAATGGCTGCCACTACACAATCAGTCCCTTCACTACTAGTCTAGCATTGCTAGTAGAGTGCTTTGGGATGCAATGTATGTGGAAAGTGCTATATAAATGCTGATTATTATTCTTCTGTGAAAAGGGAGCTTGCATGTTCAGATCCCACCACAGCCACTAGTTCACTGTGTAACCTTAATCGAGTCATTTAAACTCCCTGTGTTTCAACAGCACCCCATTGTGATTCTGATTCTTCACCTCAATTGAGTTACTTTGGGTCAATAAGTTGAAAAAAGGAGCTGAGAGAGGGAGACCTATAACTGCCCAACACATGTGCAAAGGATTAATTTTTGTACATCCAGAACTGTTACAGGAAAAGCCAAACTGGATTTCCCAGCCCCCTTCCTTCATTTGCTGCTAGATTTATCAAGAAAAACAAAACACCCATGAGTGTTCCTGACAGCATTCCTCAATCCAGCAGTAAAACACAAATTGCATTGCTTGGCATTTTCTTGGAACACATGGAAATACTACACATGCAGATTTTCAGTGGAAACTGTCAGAAAGTGGCTGCAGTTTTCAGGTGATTTCAGTGTATTAAAGTGGCTTCAGTACTCATACTGAGATGGTGCAGTGGGGTATATCTGTGGTTTGAGCAGCTTCTCCCACTGATCCTCTGCTTATTTCTTGTACACAGTAATGTACATTGCCAGAAAAGGGACACAGTGTAGCCTAGTGATTCAACTGCAGTGCTGCCACTAATTTCCAGTGCAAATGACCAATATAGAACTGGTTGGGGCAGACTGCACTCGAAAAGACATGGAAGGTGTTGTATCAAGCCTTTGTAAGTGGAATGTATTGCTGGTTTACATACTGTATCCCTCTGTGTGTCTTTTATTGTACCTTTTCTGCTGAAACTTATGAATAAAAAGTGAAAAAAAATGTACAGACAGAAGAAGATTCACTGTCCATCTGCCCTGCCTGGTTCCTACCTAGCAGCAAAATAGTTGAATGGACTGTATTGTTTCACTTTGAAAGGGGAACTGTGTTGAACCTGAGAGTCATTTTCCCAGTAGCAGCTGTTCTTTTTTTAATACTGGTTCCAGGCCAGCCTGCTGGCCCAGTGGTAGTGTTACTGCTTGCAATGCCTACACCCCGGTTTGGAAGTGAGCCCTGGGAGTTGAATGGCTGGGTGGGGGGAAGAGGATTGAGCATCCTACAGACTGCCCCCCCAAAGGGGGGGGAAGGGATACTGCCAATGCTTGATTGACCCCTGGCAGAAGCTGGGGGTCCAACAGCCAGAGCTTGAAGTTTCAGGAGGTGTGCTAGATGTATAGCATGAACACTATAATGTCATTGCATGCCATGCCTCCCTGGGGAACAAGAAAACCAGGAAATGTCCAATCGCGGCAGGAAGACTTCCACCTCATGTTGCAGGCCCCGCACCACCTACCATGGTGTTCACTCCCAACAGACCAACTGACACTCTCCTTCAGGGGAAGGCCCCCCTCAGCAGCCCCACCCTAGGGGCACGCCAGAGTGCTAGGAAGTCAAGGTAAGTCCTGGGAGGTGGATGATAGGGCTGGGCTCAGCGGTGCAGACTGATGGGGGCCAGTCAAACGGGGGAGGAAAAAGCAAACTAAATTAAAAATATATACCCATTCCAGTTCTGTTATTATTCTATCTATATCCTTCCATACCCTAGATGTGTCCACCATTGAGAATGTATCATCATCATCGTAAGTATCATAAGTAGGTGCACAAGTCCATAGCTTTCGCCAATATCAGACTCAGCTCTAAGTTAATAATCCTAGTCCCCCATATGGTTATCAAACATACGTTTCAATGTGTTTATGTTATCACTAGTTACTATATTAACTACAGTAGTAACATATTCCAAAATGTCACAACCCTTTGATTAAACCATGAGCCTCGTCTGTTTGCCCTAAAATGCTCCCCTTTTAATTGTAATGTATGTGCTCTTGTGTTTTTTATTGTCTCTTTCTTAACCAGACCCAGGCACTCCCACAAATCTTCATTTATAAAGGCAGCATATACCATACACAAATCCCCTTTCAGCCTTCTGTATTCCAGATTAAACAATCTTAACTTGTTTCTTCTTTCCTTATATGTCAAGTTGTGACAAACATTTAATTTTTTTGTCATTTTCCTCTGTATACCTTTTAACCGCTTTTTGTCCCTGACGTGGTACAGGCTCCAAAACTGTCCTCCATTTTCCATCAGGGGCCTCACCAGTGACAGATACAGTGGCATAATCACTGTTTCATCTCTACTTTTAATGTCTCAGTATACAATCGGTGATTGTGCTTGCTTTTTAACAGTGGCTGCTGTATGTCCTGTGAAGGTCAGATCATTTGTGACAAGGATACCCAGGTCTTGTTCAGAGGAGGAATTTTTAAGTTCTTTCCCATTTAGGGTATAACCAGCTTGCAGGCTGTTTTTAACAAAATGTAATACACAACATTTGTCATGATTAAATATCATCTTGTATTTATTTGCCCATTCTGTGATTTTATCTAATTCTTTTTGCAGTATATTAATGTCAGTATAAGTGCTAACTATTAATCTGATTTTACTCTCGTCTGCAAATTTCACTAGCCAGCAGTGTTGTGATGTATTTAATGATGAAATATAAATGTTGAATAGGGTAAGCCCCAATACAGAGCTCTAAGGAACACCGCTGGACACTTCTCCCCAGTCTGACATGTAGCCCGTAATATGTACACATTGTTTCCTATCCTTGATCCATGATCAAATCCATTTAACCATATGCTGATCCACATTCAGTCCGTTCATACATGTTATCTGTTCCTCATGGGGACCTTATCAAAGGCCTTAGAGAGGTCGAGATAAACCACATTAACTAATACTAACATGTTCATAAAAGTACAATAAATTAGTCTGACATGATCTTTTTGGTGTGAATCCATGTCACGTATAGTCACTATATCCCGTTCTCTGTATGTGATCCTCTAAACGTTCCTTTACATATTTCTTCATGATCTTACTCACCATATAGGTTAAGCTGATTGGTCTATAATTTTCTATACAGGTTTTAACTCCCTTTTTGTGGATTAGTGTTATATTTGCTGATACCCAATCAGTCAGCACATTCCCTGTTTTAAAAGATAGTAACAGGAGATATGACAAGATTAGCCAGTTGTTCGGCTAATTCCTGCAAAAGTCATGGGTGAATCCCATCTGGCCCCGATGATTTATTTCTGTTTAATTTCTTTAGTTTTTGTAATATAGTACTCTTATTTATGGTGATTTGACTAGTGGGAGGACCGCTTATAATGGCTTCCTGGTTCTGATTTTTGGTTTTACTCTGGAAGACACTAATAAAATAATCATTGAACATGTTTGCCATATTCTGTTCATCCACAATGACTTGGCCATCATGTGTAGTGGACCTATTTTATTTATGCTCTGCCTCTGGCTATTTATGTATTTGAAAAAAAGTTTTCTTATTATCCATGAAATTCCTCACTTTGTTTTGTAGTTTTAATCAATTTTGTAATTTTTTTTGCTATTTCTTTGAACTTTGTTAACCTATACAGTGTTGGATTTCATTTATATTTTTGTAGGCTCATTTTTTTCTTATTTATGTGTCTTTTGATCCTACTATTAAACCAGGATGGAATTTTTCAGCCTTGTTATACTCGTATTTTACATGATTTATTTTTTGGAACAATATTCCAGGGTGTTTTTAAAGATATTCCATATTTCATGAACAGTCTTGTCCCTAAAGTCATCTTCCCATTTCCAGTTTTTCATATGGGTCTTTCGTCCCAAACAGTTCACCTTTTCCCAACATTTAAGCACAGTCACAACCATTTTTTTCTCAACAACATTAGTTACACAGAATTCGACCATATTGTGGTCACTTAATCCCAGCGTCCCTTAACTTCATAATTTTTAATTATACTGTTCATATTTGTAAGCATTAGATCAAGTGTGTTTTCCTCTCTAGTCTTTTGTGTACATGTTGTTCAAAATCATTTAGAACCATAATATCTGCTAGTTGTTTTTCAAATTCTGTGGACCCTGCATAGTTTTTCCAATTTATCCCGGGACAATTAAAGTCACCTAATAAGAGTACTCTACTACTTAAAGCTACACTTTTTATATTGTTTAGAAAGTCACTATTCTCCCCTGCAGGTAGGCTGGGTGCCGTATAGCACACCCCAGTTATGATTTGTTTATGTTTTGGTTGCAGTAGATTAATCCAGATTTGCTCTACTGGTTCCCTTGTTACTATTTTTGGCTTTACCTCATATGCTTCCAGTGAGTCTTTAACTAAAATTGCAACTCCACCCCCTCTTTTGTTGTTCCTATTTGTGCAAAAGGTATTATAATCAGATAAATTATTCCCCCAACTATCATCTTGCCACAAGGTCTCTGTTATGGTACAAATGTGGATATCTTCATGTTGGAGCGGGTAGCCTAATTCATCCATCTTACTTATAATGCTTCAAGCATTTATAAGTATTGCTTTGATATCCTGATACTGTAATCTTGTGCTCAAATTGATTATAGTGTCATTTGTTTGACCTACATTATGTAGTACATCTGATAGTCTGGTTTCCTGTCTGCCCTGGGTATCTAGTTTAAAGTTCTACTTTTTATTTCTTTTTCGAACATATGTCCCAACAATCTGCTCCCTCCTTTGTTTAGATGTCACCCATTGTATGCACAGAGATTATATTTTCCATCAAAGATCGACCATGTTTTGATGCATGTTATATTGTTTTTTAAGCATCATTGCCTTAATTGGTTATTTATGTGTTTCAATTTCCTGGTCCATTTGTAACTTGCCTTTGGGACCGGTAATATTGCTGATATAACAAACTCTGCCTTAAAGTTGTCGATTAGTTGTTTGAAAGCTTCATATTAATTTATCACATTATCCACTGACTGGTTTCTGGTGTTGTTTGTACCATCATGTAGTAGTACTAATGGTTTTCCCCATGCTGATTTATGGATATTTGGTATCATATTACCAACATACTGTATTGTTGCCCCTGAGAAACTGCAACTAGCCACATTCTCTTTATTTCCTCTTGTTGTATATTGGTCAACATATTTAATCATTGAGTCCTCTAGTATATGTGTTTGCCTCAGCTCTATGTGATTCATCTCACTTGCTTGTGTAGTTTCCAATTCTACCTCTTGATTTAATGTATTCCCTTTTTGTGATCCATTTGATTCAAAAGGGTCCTTGTTTCCCTCAATTACCCTATTTTCCTAAACTTGTTCGCTTGCTAGTGTGGTTAGTTCACTAGTCTGCTGTTCAGTGTTGTCTATAATACTTATCAAGGGTGTAAATCTATTACATAGTGCAAAGGTGAGATCTTGTTCTCTCCTATCCTTCCTTTTTTTCTTATACGAACATACAAACATATGAAATTTGCCAGCAGATAAAGGCCTAGAGGTCTATCAAGTCTGTTCGAATGTGCAACTATCACCCCTTATTCTGCAGCTGCCCCTCCCTTCCACCCTTCCCCTCCATTGATCCTCCCCCTGTCCTGTCCCATCCCCTTTTGAAGCAGTCCACTGTTCTACTGGATACCACTTCTGTAGGTACCCATTCCACCCAGCTACCACCCCCTCTGTAAAAAAAAGTGTCTCCTCATCTCCTCCTGAACCTTCCTCCTCCAGTCTCATATCATGGCCCTGGTGGCCCTCCCTCCTTTACTTTGAACAGCCCTCTGTATCTGTCTTGTTTATTCCTTTCATGTACTCAAAGGTTTCAATCATGTCCCCTGTCCCTCCTTTCCTCCAGCGAGTACATGTTCTACTCCCTCAGCCTCCTCTCATATGATAAGTCCCTAAGCCCCTTGATCATCTTTGTCACCTTGCGCTGCACCCCCTCCAGTAACTTAATGTCCCTCTTCGGATACGGGTGCCAGTACTGCATGCAGTACTCCAGGTGCGGTCTAACTAATGACCTATACAGTGGCAGAATCACCTCCTCCCTCCTTGAGGATATACCTCTTGCAATGCAACCCTTATATTTCTTAGTCCCTTCCACCAAAAAACAGTCATCTACTTCATCTTCTTCTCTTGTGCATTTACTATTTTCATTTTTTGCATCATCATCCTCAGGTGTTTCCTTGGTAATGTCTATGTTAACATCTATGAACTGCTTCAGGTTTTTAATTTCAAGTTCTAGGCCAAATATTTTTGCCTTTAAATCTTTAATTTCTTTACATTGCTGACAGGTATACAGGCCTAATTGATTGATAGTTTCCACACAAAACTTACTGCAGGAGGTACATTTTATTTCTAAGTTCCCATCCTTAAATGTTGCTATCATATTTGCCATTATGAAGCCAATTTAATATAAGTTGGACGGTATAGTATAGACATGCTTTGTATGAATAGAGTACACAGTACAATTTTCTAGTGCTATACTTTGAATGGCAATACCAGGATTGTAGGTGAAAACCCTTACAGAAATATAGGTGTGCTGTGCATATGCAAAATGCATGCCACATGCTTAATTGTGCAGTGTTTGCATGCAGTTCGCATACACAAAGTGATCCTAAGTGAACCAGGTCTAAAAAAGCAAATCAGGTTTGCATGCTGCAACTATGACATGTGTGCAGCAGATAAGCTGGTGTGAACATCTTCTAAAAATCACATCAGGTTCGCATGCTGCACACTTGACATGACTGAAGCTGTAAACTCATTAATTCTGATCCTTTTGTAAGTTGTTTAATGGCTTTTGATTTTTGTCATTAAATTGCCATTAATGTGTAAAGTATTGTTTGCTAACTGCATTAAATGCCTAGGATATAACCAGTCAACATCCCCCATTCCAGATGTACGAAGAAGGACTTCTGTGTTGTGAAGCCTATCCTTTTTTGTTTTGGACCATGCAAATCCCTTATACATATTTAGTGCTAGAAATGTGTTTCTCCATGACTGTTTCATCTCACTTTCTTTCCCTTTGTCATTCTGTATTGCACATATACACTACTATGGCCATTCTCAGCACTCCTTGTGCTGTGCAGGATCTTGGAAGCATGCACCATACCTCACATATTGTCACTGAAATGACAGACATGGACACTCAAAATGAGGGACAATAAGGGACACTGACCCACATGATGATCAGGACATATCATGAAAAATGGAGATACAGTATCTCAGAACACAATGGAAACCACTGCATTAGCACCTGAGAATGAATTTCTGCCATTAAGCAGGGGTGCAATTTAGGTAGGTGGGGGGGCAGTCCCCCCCCCCCACGTATTTGTGCCTAGGTTGTTCTTATGGTGTGGTAATAATGGCTTTAAATTTGAATTTAATGTTGCACAATTATGTGCCCACCTGGCCTGTGTGTGCTCACAGCTCATGCTGCAGGTACTTTCCAGACTCGACTGTGTCTGTATTGTGTTGTCCACTCTCTCCACCTATTAGTGGCGGGACAATCACATGTAATGTGGATGAGCTCCAGCCAAGAAAGAGTGCATGAGTCTTGCAAGTGTGACACTGTCTTCCTACCACAGAGTAGACAGACTGCACCTACAGCTTGAGAGTCGGTGAGCACTGAACTCTCAATAGCAGTGTTGTGGCAGCATATTTTTTGTTGGTCATCTCAGTGAGTCTCCCGTCTCCCTGGCGGGTGTAGAGGTAGAGGGCAGTCAATTCAAGACTAGGCTACCTTTCATTTCATCCTCATTGTGCGTTTTATAAAAAATGCACAGAGCCTCAGCGGCAGCAAGTCTTGATTTTAGCAGTGTTGCAGCAGTGGGTGTTTTGAGCGCTGATCAGTGGGCAGCAGTTCCATGTTGTCAATCTGGCAGAAACAAGCAACCCAAATTGGGTGGGCTCTATTGGTGAGGTGACTTGGTCGCAGACCATGTTGGGGACCTGGGATGATTGGTTCTAGCATCCAGCATCTGACAGAAGGACAGAGGGGGAGCAGCCTGAAAACTGGGCTGGTGGCACACTATGCCAGGCTGCAGGTTCTGCAGGTTTTCAGTCTGCTCCCCTTCTCTCCTTCTGCCAGAAGCTGAATGTTAGAACCAACCATCGCAGGTTCCCAGCATGGTCCATGACCAAGTCACCTCATCAGCCAAACCCATCCAACCTGGGTTGCTTGCTTCTTGCTTGATTGCTGCTGTGGCTGCTGCCACACTGCACTGATCAAGGCCTATGAAGGCCACCCACACTGCTGTCACCACTGATGCTAAGCCTAGCTTGCTGCCGTGGGGGTCTCTGCTGTTTTTTGTGCATGGCGAGCCTAGTAGAGTAAGTAGATAGCCTAGTTTGAGTTAGCTTCTAGCTCACCCTCTGCCCCTTCAGCCACCAGGGGAGATGGAGACTCACTAAGAGCAGACCAACAAAAATATGCTGCCACAACACTGCTATTGTGAGTTCAGTGCTCACCGACTTCTCCAAGATGTAGCGTGCAGTCTGTCTACTCTATGGCGGGAAAGACAGTGTCACACTTGCAAGACTCATATGCTCTTTCCTGCCTGGAGCTCATTCACATCACATGTTATTGTGCTGCTGCTAATAGGTGGAGAGAGTGGACAACACAATACAGACATAGCCAAGTCTGGAGAGTACCTGCAGCATGAGCACACACAGGCCAGATGGGCACTTATTGTGAAAAAGATGACATCCAAATTTAATGCCATTATTATCACACCATAAGAACAACCTAGGCACACACATATGGGGGGGGGGGCAACTGCCTCTGCTCTACCTAAATGGCACCACTGCTTAATGGTAGAAATTTATTCTCAGGTGCTAATGCAATGGTTTCCATTGTGTTCTGAGGTACTGCATCTCCATGTTTCCTGATGTGCCCTGACCATCATGTGGGTTAATGTCCTTCATTGTCCCTCATTTTGAGTGTCCATGTCCCTCATTTCAGTGAAAAAATGTGAGGTATGGTGCATGCTTCCAAGACCCTACTCAGCACAAAGAGTGCTGAGCATGGCCATAGTGCATATGCTCAATACAGAATGACAAAGGGAAAGTAAGTGAGCTGAAACAGTCATGGAGAAACACATTTGTAGCACTAACTATGCATAAGGGATTTGCATGGTTGAAAACAAAAAGGATAGGCTTCACAACACAGAGGCCCCTCTTCATACATCTAGAATGGGGGATGTTGACTGGCTATATCCTAGGCATTTAATGCAGTAAGCAAACAATACTTTACAATATAATGGCGATTTAAAGACAAAAATCAAAAGCCATTAAACAACTTGCAAAAGGATCAGAATTAATGAGTTTACCTAATTTTTATGGGAATCCAAATAAAACTGTATTTTAATGATTCTAATTGCTAGCAGTAGTATAATAAACAGAAACTGTTGTGTTTTTAGATGAGATTTGTATCAGCTTAGCTGCTGCACACATGGCAAGCGTGCAGCATGTGAACCTGATGTGATGTTTCAATGATATTCACACCAGCTTAACTGCTGCACTCATGTCAAGCATGCAACATATGAACCAAATGAAATTTTTAGAAGATGTTCACACCAGCTTACCTGCTGCACTCATGTCAAGCTTGCAGCATGCAAACCTAATTTGCTTTCTAGATCTGGTTCGCTTAGGATCACTTTGTGTATGCATTCTGCATGCAAACATTGCACAATTAAGCATGTGGCATGCATTCTGCATGTTCGCAGCACACCTATATTTCTGTAAGAGCCAGAGCCCAGAAAACAAAAACTCTGCTCGCTGCTGCAAGTGTAGTTTGAGGAGACAACCTCACCAAACTACAGGAATCCTCCCCTTCTTGTCATCTGCAGGGAATGTTATGCAGGGACTTCCCCACACAGTATATAGCAGCAAATAGTGGTTTACAAGTATTTAAAATGTTTCAATTGCAGGCTAACACAGAATTCACTCTCCTGTGGGTGCCTGTCTCACAGCAGAATGCTGTCTCACAGGTCAGCAGTATTTCTATCCATCAAGTACCTGATACTATCAAGTATCTCGGGGTCTGGCTTGACAACCACCTTGACTTCTCTGAACATGTTAATGCCATACGTAAAAAACTCCACCCTAAATTGGAAGCATTGTACCGCCACTGCACCTGCATCCCGCTGCCGGCCCATAGAGCTGTCATACAGAAAATGATCCTCCCCATATTCAACTATGGCAACATAGTCTACAGCTCTGCCTCCAAATCTACCCTTTCCAGACTGGACTCTCTCTTTAACTTATTCTGTCACTTAGTTTTAGACAGCCCTACACGTACTCATCACTGTACTCTTTATACATCCCTCTCCTTTCCCTCCCTTGAAGCTAGGCACATGGCACACTGCTCCTCATTTATTGCCAAGTATTGGTTTGGCTCCCTCCCTCCCTTCCTACTTGTCCTCTACCCTCTCCCTGCCTCACCCCAACTCCTACACTCTCCAGAGCTCCCACTCCTGCTCCCTTGCACTCCTCCATAGATCCTCCGCTGCTAGCCAGTCTGTCTTTTCCTACCACTTCCCTAAGGTCTGGAGCTCCATCCCTCTCCAAATCCGTTCAGCCACCTCTCCCTACTCTCTATCCTCCCTCCTGCATAGCCTCTTCTTCCACACCTGCAACTGTAACCTGAACCTCACCTAATTTCCCATACATCCAATCTATCTCCTCCCCATCTCTTACCCTCCTTCCTTTCTCTATGCCACCCCTTTCCTGTTCCTCTTCCTCCTCCCCCATAACCTTATCCCAGTCCCTCTACTATCTCACCCTACCCCCTCCTCTCTGCCCACCTTTCTCTACGCCACCCTCTTCTCCTCTCCCCTCCTCCTCCACCTCCTCTCATAACCCTTTCCTTACTCCTAATCCTTCCACTCATTTCTCTCTCTCTCTCTCCCCCCCACACCAAACCCAGCTTTCTTAGTCTTTGACCGTAACTCTGTTTCTATGTTCCCCCTCAAACCTGCTTTCTCCCTCCCTTCCCCCCTCTATTATAACATGTATTGTTCTACTACTAGCCGGTGCTGGCACACATTCGGCTTTAGCAGCTATAATTTTCAATGCTGTGGTGCATGGTTTACAAGTTCTCACACTGTTTGATTATTATTCATTTGCATGGGTTACATCCATGTACACAATTGACTGTGCATAGTTGCTTTCATGTTTATTTCTCTGCTGTTCACAGTTATAACGTTGTTTTCAACTGCATGTATTTTCAAGTGTACTCCCCTTTCCCTTCCCCACAGGAGGCATCTGGAAACGAGCTCTTGTTAGTTCAGTATGTCTTTCCTGGTGAAACTTTTAAATAAATAAAAATATGGGCCATTTAATAACCTAAGTGGGTATTTCTGATTTACACTCTGGTTGTACTGTACCATTTTAGAACTTTGTGATGTAGTTTAAGTCCTTCTCAACCACAGAGCTCTAAAGCAGAACATGGATGCATTGTGCCAACTACACAAGAGCAGAGCAAGGACATAAACTACATCATTCAGTTCTAAAACAGTACTTTCTACCGATGCGTGAATCAGGAACACCCACTAGAATAATTAAAAAGCCTAAGAGAACTGGAACCAGTATTTCAAAATCAACCTCTACAGAGTAAAATGGCTTATAAGTTTGGCATAGATCTCCTTGAAAAAAACATGTCTGATGCTTTTTTCTCTGTTCAGTGTTATACTGTGCACAGTTTTTTACACTCATGTGTCAGGTTAACAAACAAGAGGATTAACAACTTCTGGATAATGTGTACAGCACTTTTTTGGGAAAGGTGCGCTCCAATGTCTTTGCTCCTCTTCTCTGGGTTTGTATGGGGCAAAACCTGGTTTGGGTAGAGCGAGTATATAGAAGCATATATTTATTAATATTTTCTCCTGGTATATGGTAGAATTATGGCTTATAATGTTAAGTGATTGGGGAGCCCACTGAATTGAGTCTGGATCTTGCAGGGGCTTCAGAGACTACAACCTGCAATACCCATCTTGCAGAAGAGGTAAGCCAGAAATGGGTCAGAGAGGTGCACGCGTCTTTGTATACAGCCCATCTGCACAACAGGTGGTAACGATTCTCATTAGAGGAGATTCTCCCATTCGTGTAGAACCGGTAGGACAGGATGCTGAAGTGACGATGGTCAGGATAAAAGTATTGTTACATAATGTTCTAAGTACTATCTTAAATCATTATTCCTCCAAATTGAGATTTGAAAAATGTGTCTTTTCAAAGTATTATTAGAAATGACAGTATGTCAGAGTCAGAGAGGCTATATGTTATCAGCAGTAACTTAAACTGTGTCCTTAATCCAGCCATGGATAAACTGGAGGGGCCTACCAAACACAGTTAAGGGCAGGTATTAAGCTTTGTGTCATCTGACATAGGAGTTGGGTCTCAAAATTTGCAAAAACATATGTCATGCAGAGTGTATTGATTTGTGTGTTTAGTCTGGGTGTGTCCTTCCCTTTGTTTGCATTAAGAGCTTTTTCAAAATTTGCGAACTAGTTTTATGGCCCCTGGGGATCTCCATGTTAGAATGGCTTCTTGCTCTTCCTTGCCCTACAGTGTCTGCTGTCTCATGTTACAATGATGTGTCCAGGACCACTGATTCAGTGTGGGAAAGAACTGCAGCAGTAATCTGAAGATAGAGGCCTGATGTTCTGGCCTCAACTAACTAACTCAAATTAATTATTTTTGTTTTCTATATATTTGTCTAGATCTAGCCAGCAGGAGGAAATGTCATGCCTTTAAAGCTTTTAATTTCATCAAACTACACCCAACTATAAAAAACACACAAATCACCCTAGATCATCAATGCTATAATTAATAAAGACTGTAGGGGCCCGATATTAAACAAGCATTTGTCAATGCCGAATGTTGCTTGCTTGTATGTGCTGTTTAGGTATTTGGAAGTGACAGTTTCATGCCTTCCTCCCAAGACATCCACTGTGTCTTTCCGTTCAGTATTCACAGAAGAGTGGGAGGGGCAAGGGCCACAGCAGTACAGCAGTTGCCAAGGGGGTGAAGAGGTGGACAAAAGAGTCCTGCAGGAGCTCACTAAATTGAAGGTAGACAAAGCGATGGAACCAGATGGCATACGCCCAAGGATATTAACAGAACTGTGAAGGGAGATAGCAGTACCTCTGGCAGCCATGTTCACTGAGTCATTCAACATGAGGAATTGGAGGAGGGCACATGTGGTCCCTCTACACAAGTCCAGCAGCAGGGAGGAGGCAGGGAACAATAGGCCATTCAGCCTCACCTCAGTAGTGGGGAAGATCATGGAGACATTGCTTAAAGAAAGGATAGTGGGGCATCTAGATGCCATCGGAACCCAGGACCATAGACAACATGGATTCACAGTGGGGACATCATGTCAGATAAATCTGGTTGATTTATTTGACTGGGTGACAAAGGAAGTGAATCAGGGTGGGGCAGCGGACAACGCTTACCTTGATTTCAGCAAAGCCTTTGACACCATACCATATAGGAGGCTGATAAACTAGCTGGGTAGGCTGGACATGGGGGAAAGGGTGGTAAACTGGGTTAGAAACTGGCCAACAGACAGGAGGCAGAGAGTGGTGGTAAATGGTATGCAGTCTAGAGAGAGGCGACCAGTGGGTGCTGCAGGGAGTCGTCCTGGGGCCAGTTCTGTTCAATGTCTTCATTAGTAATGTTGCAGAACATCTGAAGGGAATTTTTTCACCAAATTTTCAACATAGCCATTTTAAGACCTCTGCTCATGAACAGTGTCAGTGTGATTTTCTTAATTTGTCCCGTACATTGATCTCGCACACCGACTGCGCCATTGTGCGCTACATGGGCAGAAACACATTTTGGGTGAGATGTGAAAAATGACAGCTGTACTACTCATAAGAAGGTGTGGTAAAATGGCAATGTTGAAAATCTGGAGTGAAAATATTGAAAATTAGCGAACTTCTGGCGTCATAGGAACTGTACAACGCAGCTCGTAAAACAGTCATTTTGAATTTTTCACCAAATTTTCAACATAGCCATTTTAACACCTGAGCTTCATGAACAGCATCACTGTGATTTTCTTAATTTGTCCCGCACATTGATCTCGCACACCGACTGCGCCATTGTGTGCTACATGGGCAGAAACACATTTTGGGTGAGATGTGAAAAATGGCAGCTGTACTACTCATAAGAAGGTGTGGTAAAATGGCAATGTTGAAAATCTGGAGTGAAAATATTGAAATTTTGCGAACTTATGAGCCTGCGTAGGAACTGCGCAATGCACGCTCATAAAACAGTCATTTTTTGGAACTGTGGCACCAAATTTTCAACATGGGGTTTTTGGGACCCCTTCTCATGAATGATGTCACTGTCATGGCAGTATTCAGGCCCGAAGGGTGATTTTGCAGTCACTGCACGAAATCACCCTTCGGGCCCTAATAACGCCATGACAGTGACATCACTCATGAGAAGGGTCCCAAAACCCCATGTTGAAAAATTTGGCAAAAATTCTCAAAATGCCTGAGATATGCAATAGTTGAACCCCCATCTAGCCCATTATACAGCTTACCGGCATTTCTTCAGTTCGCGTCGGCTTTGAAGAGTGCAGACGTGTTCCTGGTCCACCGAAGATCGCCGCTGAGTCCGGAGGTAAGTATGGGGTGGGGGTGGGGAGGCTGGGTGCGCAGTGGGTGGGTGCGGTTGTGGGATGGGGGTTGGGAGACGCGCCACGGGACCGCTTTGTTTTACAGGTTTAAAAAAAAAAAGCGTCATGGGACATTTGCCACGCTGGGGTGACTCCCAGTGTGGCACAAGAACGTTGGAGGGGCGTTCAGCCGGCAGAGATTGGGCACCCCATCGGCATGGCATTTGTTTACCACGCTGGGGTGGGCTCCCAGCGTGGCACAAGGCTCGGGGCATTCAGCCAACAGGGATTGAGCACCCCATCGGCCAAAGGACTGCTTGCCATGCTGGGGTGGGCTCCCAGCATGGCACCTACTACTGGGGGCGCAGCTCAGCCAATGAGGATTGGGCACCCGTCGGCTATACAGTGCATGTGGCGCGCGCCTGCATGTGTCTGTTGGGGGAGCTGCGCCTGAGCAGCGATATCTTATCGGTGCTCACTAGCGTACTCCCCTTTCAGCTGTGCATGCCTGCATTTTGGAGCGTGTCATGAGACAGCTCCAAAATGCAGTGGCTACAGGCTGCTTCTGCCAGCACACTGACTGAATTGGAGGAGGAGGTGACACACCTCTGAAATCTCCAATGATGGCACTATGTTTCTTGCACATGCATGCAAGCAGCATAAAAATGTGCAAAGCGGAGCACAAAAATCTGTGCTTCACATTGCGACAGTCCAGGTGCTGAAGATGCTATATTCAGTGGAACAGCGCACTTGCGTTATTCAACTGAATGTAGGGCCATGTTGGCCCAGCGCTAAGCCACTTAGCACAGCCACAACATGGCTCCAGAAGTGTGCTGCCATAATGGCTTGTGCCGAAGTGTAATTCGCAATATTCAAACAGACACCTGCAAATGAATCCACTGAGCATGCAAGGCACTAAGGGACCGGTTGTATGCCCATTATGGGCTCATTTGCATGGGTAGCCAGGCAATTTAGCGCAACTCCGTCCCCCCAATTTCCTGGTCCAAGATGCAGAACTATCCCTGGTGCTAGTGGTCTCCCCAATCTGATCCCTCTCCCGCTATATGCACACAATTTTCCTGGTGTCTAGTGGTCCTTCCCCCCACATGCACCCATGGCCAATGTACACACACAAGTTCCCTGTTGTCCAGTGGTCCATTCCCCCACCCGATCCCATGCCTGATGTTTGAAACCCATTTCCTTTGTGTCCAGTGGTCCTCCCCCACCCAATACCATGCCCAATGTTTGAAACCCGTTTCTCTGGTTTCAGCTGTCCCTCCCACAATTCAGTCCTATGCCGATGTGTGAATTCTGTTTCCCTAATGTCCAGCAGTCCCTCCTCCCATACGATCCCATGGCCAATGTTTGAAACTCATTTATCTGGTGCCTAGTGGTCCCGCCTCCCACCCGATCTCATTCCCGATACCGAAAATCACTGTCCCTGATGTCCAGTGGTCCCTCCCCTGAGTATCCCCATCCCCAAGAAGCCACTGTGATGGCCCAAAGCCCGTTCATGTGTCTCCCCCCCAAGGTTGCCAAGGCAGGCATGCTAAGATGAAGTGCCCCCCCAACCAGTCTAGAACCAGTACTGGTAGTGGTGCCCCAGTTTTGCAGGAACCCTCCCCCACACCTGGTACCCCACTGCCATCACTGACAATGTCCCCTGGACAGCTAACCAGTGTTCCACTGCAGAGCATCACCTAAATCTCTCGCTCTAATATCCATCTAGCTACCACCATGTGTAGGCCAATTACATTATCCCAAGAAATTTGCACGTTGACATTACAACCTGTCTGTACCACTGTGTCTTGATGCTGTAACTGTACCCAATCTTTTTTTTAACTTTTTATTTATAGTATTTAATTAAATACAGCAATCGGTATATTCATATAATACCAATAGTACAGCATACATACAGACCCAAGAAGCAAGATACATGGTAGAGACATGAACAGGCATTTCGAAGAGTAATAAATGTCCATGGTTGCAGTCGGACTGCCAGATATTTAAAAGAGTCAAAGTTCAGCAAGATAATGGTGAAGAAGTGTCCACTCTCACCGTTTCTCAATCTTGCTATGCAACTATATGAGTATGTAAATATGTTAACCATGTAACCCTGTGAAGATCTGTACTGTAAGTGTAACTGTGTTGTTTATATCTGTAGTCTTTGATGAGGAGCCTTTGGAAATGAATCTATGACTCAAAGGATTGTAATTCCGATATGTACAAATAAATAAATAAAAATAAATAAAAACACCAAATGATCCCTGCCCCTGTTTCAGCAGCCACAATCAGTCCCCTGCTACAGGGTGCAGACTGGGGACTGGTGCAGTGCTGCACAGTGGAGTATTCAGTTAGTAGTTACAAGAAATCCCTCCAATGTACCATGGGTCATGGTCCATGTCTCTGGCATCTCGAAAATCCCTGTCCTTGATGTCCAGTGGTCCCTCCCCTGAGTATCCCCATCCCCAAGAAGCCACTGTGATGGCCCAAAGCCTGTTCTTGTGTCTCCACCCACCCCCCATGGCACCAAACATCCAACCCCTCTCCCCCCAACCATCCCTGTCCCCCAAACACCAGAACCACGGTCAGTAGATGGCGAGTGACACAGCCCTCCTTACACCACTTTGGCCACCTGCCATCTGACATAAGCAGGGAGGCACTACTTATGTTTAGGGCAAGGGTAATGTGTCTTGCCCTATAAATACACAGCTCAGTCCCTGCTTCTGTCAGACAGCGGGTGGCCAAGGTGGTGTGTGGAGGGCTGAATTGCTCAGTGTTCAATGACCATGGCACCGGTGTTTGAGGGATGGGTATGGGTGGGAGAAGAGGGGATGGATGTTTGGTTCCGTGGGGGGAGGATTCACTAGATGCCAAAGATCTGGACCGCAACCTGCGGTACATGGGTGGGGGATTTCTTGTGACTGGTAACTGAATACTCCACTGTGTGGCACTGCACCAGTCCCTGGTTCACACCTCATAGCAGGAGATTTGTTGCAGTTGCTGAAAAAGGGACAGGGATCATTGAGTGGTGGGGAGGGTTCCTAGAAGATGAGGTGCCACTACTGGTACTGGTTGCAGACCCATTGGGGGTGCACTTCACCTCAGTATGTCTGCCTTGGCAACCTTTGGGGTACACATGAATGGCTTTTGGGATGTCACAGTGGCTTCTTGGGGACGAGGATACTCAAGGGGAGGGACCACTGGACACCATGAACTGGGAGTTTTGGTATCAGGCAGGGGATCAGGTGGGGGGAGGAACCACTGGACATCAGGGAAATAGGATTCACACATCGGGGGGGAGGTCACTAGATGCCAGGAAACTTGTGTGTGTACAACAAGAATGGGTGCAGGTGGGGAAGGATGGCAGGACACCAGGGAAATGGTATTCACACGTCTTGCATGGGTGCAGGTGGGGGGAGAGACTGCTAGATGCCAGGGAAATTGTGTGTATGCATCAGGCATGGGATCAGGTGAGGTGAGGGACCGCTGGATACCAGGGAAAGCGGGATTCACACATCAGGCATGGGTGAGGGTGGGGAGGGTTACTGGACACCAGGAACTTTGTGTGTGTACATTGGAAATGGGTGTGGCTAGGGGAGGGACTACTGGACATCAAAGAACTTGTGTGAGTGTACATTGGGAATGGGTGTGGGTGGGGAGGGACTACTGGACACCAGGGAGCTTGTGTGGGTGTAGAATGGGAATGAGGGTGGGTGGGGGGAGGGACCACTGGACACCAGGGAATTGGGTTTCAAACATTGTGTATGGGATTGAGTGGAGGGATGGACAGCTGAACACCAGGGAAATGGGATTCATAGATAGGGCATGGCATTGGGTGGAGAGAGGGACTACTGGACACCAGGGAAATGGACTTCAAACATCAGGCATGGGATCAGGTGGGGGAGGGACCACTGGACACCAGGTAAATGGGTTTCAAACATTGGGGATGGGATTGGGTGGAGGGAGGAACCACTGGAAACCCGGGAACTTGTGTGTGTTCATCGGGCATTGGTGGTGTTGAGGGGACCACTGGACACCAGGGACAGGTATTTTTGCTATCAGAATGGGATCAGGTGAGGGAAAAGACTGCTGGACACCAAGAAAATGGGATTTACACATCGGGCATGGGATTGGGTGGGGGGAAGGGCCCCAGACACCAGGGAACATGTGTGTACATTGTGCATGGGTGTGGGGAGGGGGAGGGACCACTGGACACCAGGGAGATGGGATTCTCACATCGGGCATGGGTGTGGGTGGGACTGCTAGATGCCAGGCAACTTGTGTGTGTACATTGGGCATGGGTGTGGGTGGGGGGACTGCTAGATGCCAGGGAACGTGTGTGTGTACATCGGGCATGGGTGTGGGTGGGAGGAGGGACTGCTGGACACCAGGGAAATGGGATTCAGACATCAGGCATTGGTGCGGGTGAAGGAAGGGACCGCTAGACGTCAGGGAACTTGTGCATGGACATTGGGCATGGGTTCAGGTAGGGGATACCACTGGACACTAGGGACACTGTTTTGGTGGCTTGGGACCGGTGCAGGGGGCCACTAAACTTCCTCCACCAACTGCTAGGGTTGCATGGGAGTAAGTTGTGGTTTCCATCTGCAGTATTTGCGTAGTGCAAGGGGACCTCGCAAAATGACCTTGCACAGCATAAATACTCTGAATACTGGACTGCGCCAATATTCAGGTCCCTGCCCCTCCATTTGCATTGCACCCTCCCTCCAGTTTGCCCATGTGCAAAACCTATTTGCATATGGAAACCAGGCTTTTGAATATAGAAAATCCACACAAGCCTGGTTTGCATGTGCAAACCAGGATTTGTGCCCTGGCAGACATTTGAATATCAGGCCCTACCTGTTTTCTTACAGAATGCCCACTCCATTAGACCGTAAGTGATTGTTGAGCTGTAAATGCACCATTCAGTGCTTACTGGATAAGAAAAGTGTTTTAAAATGATAGCTGTACTGTTTTAAAATTGACTGTAAACCAGTACTTGCTTAATCTATGGTCCTGAATGCATCTCTGTCTCATGGGACAAGAGGCATTGTAGGAAAAAGAAGAGCAGTAAACCATGATAACAAGGAGATCCCCAGAGGCCATAAAACTAGTAGGTGAGGCCATAAAACTAGTAGGCAAATTGAGAAAAAACTCCTAATAGCAAACAAAGGGAAGGACAAATCAAAACACTCTGCACAACATACAGTATGTTTTTTTTCAAAGTTTGACTGCAGTACTCCTTTAAGGATGGTTTATGCTTTATTAACCCAACAATGTAAGATTATTCATTCTTTTCTAATCTGTATGGTTAGTATTAATACAAAGACCATTTTCTGGAGCCAGGGGAATGGCTTCATTTTGTGCAGAATGGTAAAACTAAAAACATTTTGACCTCAGACCATACCCCTGTGTTGCTGGACTTTGAGCTGGGTGGGGTTGTTAAAAAGCATTCTGGACTAGGGTTCTAAGGGGAAATGGCTAGAAGTATTCAGTTTATCACTTGGAATGTCAAAGGGGCAAGGCATAAGACCAAACAATATAAAATTCTGAAATATTTAAGTCATTTAAAAACAGAAATTATGTTTTTACAGGAAACGCACTTGCTCAATGATAAAGCCGATAAGATGAGACATCAACAGGTGGAACAGATTTTTGCTGCACAAGGCACTACCCAAAGCAGAGGGGTCATGATCCTTTTACATAAATCGATCCCTTTTAGACCTGTCCAAAGTATTTCTGATCTCTCAGGGAGGTTTCTATTTGTAAAGGGCAGATTGCACACTTTGGACATTGTTTTGGGTAGCGTCTATGGTCCTAACACAGATACTCCAGGATTTTTTGTTAAAATACTGGAAGTTCTTACTCCATTCCTTGATATCCCTATGATCATAGGGGGTGATTTTAATCTGGTGTTCGATCAGTCTGTAGCTAGGTCTGGTCGACTTCGCCAAAGCCTTTCTCCCACTCAAAGGGTGTTTAGGGACCTGTTAGACTCTACAGGGCTTTGTGATGTGTGGCATGTGCTTCATCCCAAAACTAGGGAATATACATTTGTCTCACAAGTACATGGTACTTCTTCATGGATTGGCTACATTTTTATTTCCCAAATTCTCCTGCCCGGAGTTTTAGATTCTAGTATTGTCTCAGTTCCACCATCGGACCATTCCGCAGTAACCTGTCGATTATCTGTGTCATCTTTACCCAAAAAGGGGAGTAGATGGAAGCTGAATAACCAAGTTCTGAAGGAACTGGATAAGACTGAATATATATAGCATCCCAAATGCAGCAGTTTATGGCTTTAAATAACAATTCTACAGGATGACCCAATATGGAATGGGGGGCTCTTAAAGCTTCCTTGAGGGGGAATTTAATTGGCCTAACCTCGAAAAGGAAAAAGGAACGGGAAAATAAAATTTCCCGTCTTTTGTCCCAAATTAGGAATATGGAATCCCGTCTTTCCCCAGCCTCCTCGTAGACTTTTAAGCAAGATTTAGTTACATTTAGGGATGCTTACCTAGACTTGTTAAGGGAGCAAGCCGAGTTAGCTATTTTAAGAACGAATGCAGTTTATATGGACCAAGGGGAGAAGGCTGGGCAGATGTTAGCAATGCGTGTTAAACAACAAGAGTCCACTAGATTTATTGCAGCAGTTCATTCTTTAGAGGGTGACTTCCTTAAAACTTCACCTTCAGAGATAGTTGACAAATTTACCAGTTATTTCCGGGATCTATATGGTCCCATGGTAAATCCCCCTTCAGAGAAGGATTTGCAAGAATATTTGAGGGATTTGCATTTACCCTCCCTCACCAAATCTCAACAAGCTACATTAGTATCCGCTATTTCTGAAGATGAAATAGATAAGGTAATTAAATCTTTTCCGTCCGATAAACCCCCGGACCTGATGGGTTTTCTTCTAACTTTTATAAAGTATTTTCTAAGCAACTGATTCCCATTTTGTTACCACTTTTTCAATTTCTCCTTTCTGGTCAAGCGTCCAACCCCTCTCTTTTTTAAGCCCAGATTGTTTTATTGCCCAAGCCAGATAAGTCACATGACCTGGTCTCAAGCTATAGACCGATTTCCCTACTTAATCATGACATTAAAATTTTAGCCAAATTATTGCCTGATTGTATGAATGCAGTTCTTCCTTCTATAATAGGGGAGGAGCAGGTAGGTTTCATGAAAGGAAGATCATCAGTCGACCACCTACGAACTCTATCTCACGTCTTCTCTGCCTCCAGGGACGCCGCTCTCCCAATAGCTCTGGTCTCCCTGGATGCCGAAGAGGCCTTTGACAGGGTCTATTGGAATTACTTATTTGCAGCAATGGAGGCATTTGGTTTTCCCAGGAAATTTCAGAACTGGGTTCACTCATTATATCTATTACCCTCAGCTAGAATTTCTTGCAATGGAGTGATCTCAAATCCGATTAAATTGTATGTGGGAACTAGACAAAGGTGTCCCTTGTTCCTGGAGCTTTTTAATATATACCTAGAGCCCCTTATTTGGGGGTTAACAAGAGCCCAGGATATCTCAGGTATTTCTTTAAATGGACATGTAGTTAAGGTGGCAGCATATGCAGATGACCTCCTGTTGCAAATAACGAATCCAGTCACATCCATCCCCCCCTATTCTCAATATAATAGAGGGGTTTAGCAAGATTTCTAACTATAAACTTAATATCGGGAAAACTTTGGTTTTTCCTCTTAATCATAGGGTCTACAAACATGAAGTTACCACCTTTGGGCTTGCGTGGAAGTCCGATTCCATTAAATACCTTGGAATTATTCTGACACGGAATACAGTTCGGCTTAAGCAGTTAAATTTAGACTAGTTGGTCCATACAATAGACCAAGATCTTCACAGGTGGATGCTACTTCCTCTCTCTTTATGGGGCAGGATTAATTTAACTAAAATGAATGTTTTTCCCCGCCTTTTTTATTCCCTTAATATATTGAATATTGGGCTTCCGTCGTCTTGGTTTAAAAAAATCCATAGTATGATTTCCAGCTTTATATGGGGGTACAAAAAAGTCAAGAATGGCATTCCACAAATTAGCCACACCCAAAGGAAAAGGAGGTTAAGACTTCCACATATGGGGCTGTATTATTGGGCCAACCAGGCCAATAAATATCTTAGGTGGCTGACTGCGGATCAGTTATTAGCCCAATCCTCATATACCCCGGCTTGGCTAAGAGTGGAATCAGCCATTATAAAAAAACACAGATACCTTCCCAGTGTGATGTTATACACTAAATTAGGATCCCTTCCTGTGTCACTACGTAATTCTCCCATAGCAGTATCGATCAAGGCCCATGCTCAGTTGTGCGCATTTCTCAAATACGAAAATATTAAGGATTTATCTCGACCCATAAGTGGTAACCCTAATTTACAATTAGATAATAAGCCCCTATCACTCAGCTGGCTTCCTCAGATAGGAAACTGTCAGCTTAAAGATTTTATCACGGCTGATAGACAATGGTGCTCTTCAGTTGAAATCATGCACAAGTTTTTGATACCTGGTATAAATATTTTCAAGATTTTCCAGCTTCGGCATCTTTTGTTAAAAGCAATTGGGGTAATCCCACCCTCTGGCGCTCACATTTCTTTTCAGGCCACCCTAGCAGAGTTGGCTGGCTCGCCTCATGCGGTGTCTAAGATATACAGTGTCTTATTCACGTGGGCATATCCTGACAACTTTGTCCCTGTTGCTTATTGGTCCTCTCTTTTTCCAGATAAGGAGTTAGATTGGTCCCATCTCTGGTATAACTATCACAAATTCTTGTTATAGGATAGACTTAGATTAATGCAATTTAAAATGTTATGTAATATTTATTATTCCCCCACAGAAACTGGTTAGGCTGGGCGTTGTGTCCTCTCCGCTCTGTACAAGATGTGAGTTGCAGCCTGGGGACCTTCTTCATATCTTCTGGAAGTGCCCCAAAGTTGCTCTACTTTGGACCACTATTAAACAAAGGGTTGACCCACTTTTAGGGCTTTCAGATTTGTTCACACCTGAAGTATGTCTTTTGGGGAATTTCTCCTGCATTTCTGTGGTGTGTAGAAAATATCACATGGCATTAATTTCCTTGTCCATTAAAAAAGTGGTCCTTAGACATTAGAAAGACTCTGACAATTTGACCTATCTTGAGTGGCTCCAGGAGCTCCTTGCTAACCTCAGAATGGAGAGAACCATTGCAAGCCTCTCAAATAAAATTAAGATGTTCAGCAGGATATGGGGCCCTCTACAAACCCTGTACACCTTACAAGTTTGAAACACACGATTGTTATAGTGTGCGGTGTAACTTTGTTGGTATGATGCTGCGCTGGGAGTGGGGTTATGAGGGAGGGGGGAGGGAGGGTGGATAGGGAGAGAATGAATTTATTTGTGAAACAAATAAAGAAAACAAAGCGGAATAAAAAACCACTATGGCTCTCAAAAGAAGTGTCAGGGAAGGTTAAGGAGAAAAAGGCTGCATTCAAAAAGTATAAGGAATCACAGACGGAACACGACAGGGAACTGTATCAATTAAAGCAGAAAGAAGTGGGGAAGGCAGTCAGAAAAGCAAAGGCCCAAACCGAGGAAAGGATAGCCAACTCTGTTAAGAAGGATGATAAAACATTTTATAGGTACATTAGGGAACATAGAAAGGTTAAGGGAGGGATAGGGAAGATTAATAAAGGAGAGGGGAGGTGGGCAGAGGGAGACAGTGAAAAGGCAGAGATAATGAATGAGTACTTTTGCTCAGTATTCACAAAAGAAGAAGAGGAGGAGTTACCTAAACCAAACAGTAGAAGCACTCTAGATAGTGGGGTTGATACCAGTCCATTTAAAGAAGAAAGAGTACTGAAAGAACTTCTAAAACTCATGGTGGACAAAGCAATGGGGCCTGACGGGATTCACCCTAGAATCCTAAAAGAGCTAAGGGAGGACCTAGTGACACCACTAACCACACTTTTTAACAAATCATGGGAAGATGGGGTGGTACCTGAGGACTTTAGGAGGGCAGATGTGATTCCCCTTCACAAAAGTGGGAGCAAGGCAGAAGCAGGAAACTACAGACCTGTTAGTTTGACCTCAGTGGTGGGGAAAATGATGGAATCACTTCTGAAAGAAAGAATTGTTGAGTACCTAGAGGCCAGCAGGGCACTGGACCCAAAGCAGCATGGATTCACAGCAGAAAGGTCATGTCAGACAAATCTAATCAATTTCTTTGCCTGGGTGACCAAAGTAATAGACCAGGGAGGGGCTGTGGATATGGCCTACCTAGACTTTAGCAAGGCATTTGACACAGTCTCGCACAAAAGATTAATAATCAAGTTAGCCAGCCTGGGAGTGGATCCCAGGGTGGTAGCCTGGGTAGAAAACTGGCTGCACAACAGGACACAGAAGGTAATAGTGAATGGAACACATTCTGAAGAAAGGGGGGTTACTAGTAGAGTACCTCAGGGCTCAGTACTGGGTCCAGTCCTCTTTAACGTCTTTACAGGTGACATTGCAGAGGGTCTGGAAGGAAAGGTATGCCTCTTTGCAGATGACACAAAGATCTGTAACAGAGTTGATACACAAGGGGGGGGTAGAAAGGATGAGAAGGGACTTGGCAAGGTTGGAGGAATGGTCAGACACATGGCAACTTAGATTCAATGCAAAGAAGTGCAAGTAATGCACCTGGGAAATAAAAATCCAGGAGAAGAGTACACAATAGCAGGGGAGGTACTAACAACAACAATAATGGAAAGGGATCTGGGTGTAGTCATATCAGATGACCTAAAGGTGGGTATGCAATGTGAGAAGTCAGTAGGAAAGCCAGGGGATACTGGGATGCATAGGGAGGGCATCACAAGTAGAAAAAGGAAGTGGTTATCCCTCTGCAGACAGTTGGTGAGACCCCATCTGGAGTACTGTGTGCAGTTTTGGAGACCTCATCTCATGCAAGGACATAGACAGGATGGAAGCAGTCCAGAGGAGGGCAACTAAAATGGTGCAGGGTCTACATCAGAAACCATATGAAGAGAGACTGAGAGAGCTTAATATGTATACCCTTGATGAAAGGAGGGACAGGGTGGACATGATAGAAACATTTAAGTACCTCAAGGGAATCAACAAAGTCCAGGAGGGTAGCATCTTTCAGAAAAAGAGATGTGTAAGGACAAGGGGGCACAATTTAAAGTTAGAGGAGGGACGGCTCAGGGGTAATGTGAGGAAATTCTTTTTCATGGAGAAAGTGGTGGACGCATTGATCCGCCTTCCTGGAGAGGTTGTGGGGTCTAAAACAGTGGAGGAATTCAAACATGCATGGGACAGACATAAGGCAATTATAGTGGGAGTAGCAGGAAATAGGCTGTTGGTTAACTAGAAACTGCAGCTTATCCAGTAGGTAGGGAAATGGGCAGACTGGGTGGGCCAAGTGGTCCTTATCTGCCGTCAAAGTCTATGTTTCTATGAATCATTATGATATTTGAAGTTGTTTTATTTTCACTATGCCAAGTGCATTGTGGATTTGTTCTCTGTATTGAAAACTTTAATAAAAGTTGAATGGGAAAAAAAAAACATTCTGGAACCTAAATGCTTCCTACGTGAATGTCCAATAGTTTAAAGATCTGGTGCAGAGGAAGATTGAAGATTATCTGTTCATTAACTGACAAGGAAAAACTACAGATTTGATTCAATATGATGGTCTTGAAACTGAAAGTGTTTTAACTGGAGAAATAGTCAAAAACACCTCCCAGAAGAAGAGGGAACAAGTGGCCCAGTGGCTGATGCTAGAAAAGCAGGCTCATTGATTTAGAGGCAGGACACAAGCTAATCCTGGATAAGGCACTGAAAGTTAGGTTAGTAGACAAATGCTAGAAACATCTGAAAACACTCATCTGGAAACACTTCCAGAGAGGAGAACTGAAGATGCTGTTCAATACTCCCAGCAATGTTTCCATGAGGTGGGTGATATGGCAGGTACATTTGTAGCTCAACAGCTCTGTTAGTAAGCTTTCAGCAGAGCAGTCTTCAAGTATTAGGGACCCAAGGGACATGAAAAGGTTTCAGAATTCCCCTGATAAAATATGTCAAGCCTTTTCTAAGTATTATGAGAAGACGAATGCAGCAGAAAGATCAGCAACTCAAGGAATACACTTTTTTAAACAATTTAAAGCTGGAAGTTCTGACAGGAGAACCAGAGTGCCTTGGTGGAGGTCATGTGACGCTCAGAGCCATGTAGCTGCTTCCCTGCTCGGCTCCCATTTCTTCCTCCAAAACTGGTTTATAAATTACTTCTTTTGATCACATACCTGCTTCAGCTGGTCACTCCTCTGGATATCGGTTCTTCACTTTGTTGCTGAGAAAATGGATTCTGAAATGCACGCTGCACCGTCAAAACATTCCCCCCCCAAGCCACCCCAGATAAAGTTGCTAAAAAAGGGCAAGGCCAGGCTGTCTGGATCGAGCCGTGGAGAAACTCCTACACTGAGTGCGTCTCAGCTCACAGAGGAAAGATTTCTAAAGGAATTCACCCCTTCAAAGATGCACTGCAGGAACTAACTTCTGAACTAAAATCTCTACATTCGGATATTAATGATTTGGGCCACAGGGTGGAGGATACGGAGGTTCGACTATTTTCTATGGAATCATGGAAAGATAAGGAGGCTGCAGAGGTCACGGCCCTTAAGCAAAAATCAGCAAGGCTTGAGGTCAAATTGGAGGACATGGAGGGTCGGAGCCAAAGGATCAATACTATTGTCTTCGGGTTCACCCAAAAACTGTGTGCCAAATTAATGGGCCCCTCCCCAAATGGGCCATCTTACATGATAGAGTGTGCTCACTATGCTCCATGCCACCCACTAGTTCCCTCCTTGGCCATTTATTTTAAAATTTTTGAATTTCCTGGACAAGCAGTATTTACTGGCAAAAGTAAGGAAAGTCAAGGAAATCACTTAGGAGGGGGTAAGACTGCAAGAGGTGCAAGACCTACCCAATACCGTCCGACAGCGTTGAGCAGGGTATCATCTGATGGTTGCTAAAATAATTGCTGCTGGGATCCAGTTTAAAATGCTATATCCTGCTCATCTGCAGGTTTATTGCCCGACTCCTGGGAGACTTTTGAATCTGCTGATCAAGCTGCTTCAGGTCTGAAGGATCTGCTACTCGAATACCACTGAAGATTGGAGCTGCCGATTTGTGGGCTTGGTTGTGAACCGTCTAAGTCCCTGGATTTGTCAACAGGGGGCTTGCTGTGTGTCTTTTCAATATGTTAAGTTCTACTTTCATCACTGAATTGCCAGTCTCCTTGGAGTAATAACTAACAGGTTGCTGGTACTGATCAATTTTTGTCTATTGCCAATTTGCCCCAAAGTAGATTAAGTTTGCTGTAATTGATATGCTACAGTTCTTCCACTGGAGTGCAGTGCTGATTCATCGGTCTCCGTTAAGCATTTTTTCTCTCAGTCGGGAAGTATTTGTTTTATTTATTTGGTGCTAGCATCCTATAGCCTCTAGTCCTTTTTGTTTTTGTGCCCTGGACTGTACTTGTTTTTTGAGCGGCCCTATTGGAAGAGCTCAGGTTATGCCTCTGCTTAATTTTGGTGCAGAATCCCAGAGCCACAGCAAGAAGCTGGTATATGTTTGTTTTTTTTTTTGTCTTTAGGCGGATCCACACTACTGCTTTGAATTTGCAGCATGGATTGGAGACTGGCAACAGGAGACCAGTTTGATTTTTATCTGTACTTTGTAATAAACTTATGTATATCCTGCAGAAACGGGCCAGATGTTTCTTTCATTTTTCCGGGAAGACTGAGGACTAATTCTGCAGAGGATTGTATTTTTCCTTTTTTATAGTACCCCACACTGGATTTCTTTTATTTATCTATGGTGTCAGTGCCTGTTTGTATTGTTACTACCTCAATACATGTTTAACTGCGGCTGATCGTTTACCTCTGTGCTATACTAGGTGTGTTCGTGGTTACCACTGGGATTTCTTGTTTGTGACCACTTAAAGGACTTAGTTCAGTCTTGTCTGTAACAGTTTCAGGTATTGTTAACTACATATAGTTGCTTAACTCGTTATAGATAGTTTTCCTTTTCTTATTCAGTTCTGTACTGTTCTGAGAGATTTTTAGATTGCAATTTTGGAGGCTGGGACAGGGAGGGAGACTAGTGCAGGGAACAGTTAGTGGCACTGGAGTTCATCATGCACCGTAAGAGAGGGGAGAGTGGGTACTATTTAATGATTTATATTCTGCTATAGGTAGTCGGCTGTTTTGGTGGGGGATAGCTATAGATTACTGCTGGTTTGGGGGGATCATCGCCTGTGGATCTTGCTCTCTGATGGCGTCTGAAGTCCCAGTATACGAAGTGTGATTAGTATTTTAATGTACTTCACTATGCTCACCATTTTCTGCTGTATTGCTTTATCATTAAACGTTTTTCATCATGCAGAGGTGGGAGGGCTGGACTACTGATTTGGTTGTTTGCTAAGTATTATATCTCTTTCCTCGCTTCTGGGTTACTATTGTACAGTGCATCTTTATACAATTCTGGGAGAATGGGGTGGGAGGTCATGAGCATAGATCCTAGGGCTGTGTTTAGTCGGATTACTTCTCATGGGTTTATGGAGTGGGATCGAGGGGGGCTTCTTTACATTGGAGTGTATTTGTTTTAATTCTTTCTGTTTTGTTTTTTTCTTCTTGTATAGTGTTTGAGGTGATGATTTTTTGGGAGGGTTTTAGTCATGTTGGAGGAAGGGGGAGTCAGGTTCTGTATTTTGCCACTTTTTATTTTCTGCTTAATGAACCCTTTGATTTTCTGGGACCTGATGCTTAGGTAACAATTTTTTGAAGTGTAGTTACTGGGTGATTTTCTCTTAGATATCTGGAGGTGATGGATTTGCAGGAACTTAAGAGAATTCTCAGATTATAGACATGTGGAATATCATTACTTACTGTTATTTAGTCCGTGCCTATGGTTAATTCATTTAAATGTGTCTCCTGGAATGTAAGGAGGCCCATTCAAAGGTGAAGCGTTACCAGCTCATTAAACATCTGAAGCACATAGGCAGCCATACAACTCTTATACAGGAGACTCATTTGCTTTCCTTGGATGGTTTTCTGTTCCGTCATCTTGTGGTAGCTCAAGTATTTGCTACGGGCACCAGGACCAATAAGGACGGTGTAGCAGTACTGATTTTTAAGGGAATTAATTTTCAGATGATACAGAATGTTGAAGACCCTCATGGTAGATGCATTTTGATATGAGGGATTTTAGACTGTACTGAGGTCCTTTTGGGAAGTGATTATGGCTCTAATATAAACAACTCATTTTTTTAATTTTATGGACTTAGCTTTGGCCTTAGCCCCCTTCCTTCAACTCCACTTGATTATCGAAGGTGAATGGAATCTGCCATTTACCCAAGATATAGACAGATCTAAGAAATCATCTGCAGGTCTCTCTCCAATCCAGTGTTCTCTTTGGGATATGGTGGATTCTGTTGGTTTGTGTGATCACTGGCACATATTTCACCCTGCTGTGAAGGATTTTACCTTGTTTTCGGCTGCCCATGGGACTCAATCCCAGATCAACTATATCTTACTTAGTAAAAATCTTTTAAAAGTAGTACTGGGCTCAGAGATTGACCCCAGAGTTCTGTCTGACCATTTGCCAGTCTGGGTTAATCTTACTTTAGTATCTTTTGTTCAAAAAGACAGTATTTGGAAGTTAAACAATCAGCTCCTTAAAGACCAAGGCGTGATGGATAGAATTAAGGATCAAATAGATCTTTTTATATCTAAAAATACTTGCACAGTAATCTGTGTGGATGTAGAATGGTGTTCGTTTAAAAGTTTTATCTGAGGGGAATTTATATGTACAGCTTCCACACGGAAGCAGAAACGGGAGAAGGAGGCCACAACTCTTTTGTGGCGTATTAAAGAATTGAAAAAAGTTCTGAGTTCTACTACTCCAGACACATTAAGGGGGGAGCTATTAGTAATGAGGGATAAATATGTTGATTTGATGCATGACAAAGCTGAGTACGCTATCTATAAAACTTTCTCCACCTACATAGATCGAGGTGAGAAGGCAGGGCAACTGATGGCATTGCGCTTTCTGAAACAGGAGGCTTCCCGGTTAATTTCCCAGATTAAATTGGACCAGGATTACACCATTAAAGTCTCGCTGAGGGATACTGCCTGGGAATTTGAATTACATTATAGTTCTTTATATAGTCCTATTGTGGATCCTTCTGATATTTCTGATGTACATCAATACCTGGCTAATACCTCATTTCTTTCTTTAAATGCCACTCAGCAGACCCTGCTCTCGGAACCTATCTCTGGGCTTGAACTTTAAGTGGACATAAACTATTTAGCTGTTGATAAAGTCCCTGGCCCTGATGGCTTTTCTTCTAACTTTTACAAGGCATTTGCTAAAGAGCTCACCCTCTTCGCAGCATTTTTATCTCTTTATTTACAATTCAGGCATCTCTGATTGCACTCTCCTCGAAGCTTTAATTGTGTTGCTTCTAAAACCTGGGAAGCCCCCGGAAGCTGTTTCCAGCTACACGTCTGATTTCTTTATTAAACTATGACATTAAAATTCTATCCAAAGTTTTGGCTTTGAGGATTAGTGTGGTTTGGCTGGCTTTGTCAGCTGTGAACAAGTTGGCTTTATGTCAACTTGCTCTTCTGTAGACCATTTGTGTAAACTATCCCACATTTTCTCTGTGTCCAGGGATTTGGATGCCCCTGCTGCTTTGGTTTCCCTGGATGTGGAGAAAGCTTTTGACAGAGTTAATTGGGCATTTCTATTAGCCACATTAGAAGTCTTTGATTCCCCCCTTCCTTTCTCCATTGGGGTGTGACCATATTATCCTGCTTATTGCTGGTATCACCTCTCCCGCTAGGCACTTTGTGTTAAAGTTGTCATTTGTCTGATGTAATGGCCATAGTAAATTTGTGTATGTAACTGACATGCTCTGTAAATGTACTTTATGCCTCAACCAATGAATGTTTAATCTGAAGTCTACCCTGCATATGTATGTATTCTATGTCTGCCTATGTATGCAATCGTGGGCTGTAACTAATCTGGGTCACTCCTGAAAAAGGGACCTCTGATCTCAGTGATCTTACCCAGTTATCAAAATCTAAATAAATAAATAAAATAAATAAATATATTCTTGCTTTAGTGCTAAAATTTACTGCAATGGGGTATTCTCCTCTGCTTTTACTTTATACTCCGGTACATGACAGGGCTGTCCCCTTTCACCCTTATTATTTAATCTTTATTTAGAGCCCCTGCTTCCGAAACTTAAAAATAATCTGGATCTGTATGGAGTACAAGTAGGGTCTTGGAACCTTAAATTGTCTGCATATGTGGACAATATTTTGCTGCATATAGCAAATCCCCAAGTATCCATCCCGGCAGCATTGTCCACAATAGCAGAACTTAGCAAATGTTCAAATTATAAGCTTAATTTGGAGAAAACAGTAGTTATGCCCCTTAATTCTAAGGTTTTTCAGTCTGACATTTTGCTTTTAGGTTTAGGTTGGGAACCCAAGCAGATCAAGTACCTTGGAATCCATTTGTTGAGGAGCCCATCTTAACTCAAACAGCTTAATTTGGATGACCTGTTCGGTGATTTGGAACAAGATCTACCTGTAAATAGGTGGAAAGGATTACCTTTAACCCTTTGGGGCAGAATTTACATTATAAAAACGAACGTACCTCCCCGCTGCTTTTATCCTCTTAATATGTTAGATATTTGTCTTCCTTGTTCTTGGTTCTGGACAGTGCATAGAATTGTAGTGGACTTTATTTGGATGGGTAAAAAACCTAGGAGGGCATACCAGAAACTAGCTGCTTCTAAACAATATGGTGGCCTCCGTCTTCCTCACTTTTTACTTTATTAATTTGCTAGTCATGCTAGTAAATATTTAAAGTGGATAAATACTACAATATTCAATAATACATTTGTTTATTCCCCTATTTGGTTTCAATTAGAAAAGGAGCTGATTAATAGCATTGGATTTTCTCCATTGGCACTTATGTTTTCTTCCCTGCAGGTTCTCCCATTGATTATTCGGGATTTGGTTATTGGGACCTCAGTTCGGATTCATTTGCAAATGTGTTTGGCTATGCATTATAAACCATTTCAAGATGTGGCACAACCTATTGTCAATGGGGCCTATGCACTACCAGGCGGGAAGTATGCTCCAAAGGTGCGTATCCCACCCCTGCAGCTCCGCAACTGCGGACAGGTGCGCACCACTGGTATTCACCTGTAGCCACCAGCTGTCCATGGGCCCACCCCCTGACCCACAGGACTCCACAGGGTAGCCAGGGGAGGAGTTGTGGATCCAGCTGGGCATTCAATCGGATGCTTGTCCTGGGTCCAGTGTGGATCCCTTGCTCTGCAGGACATGGGTCCAGGTGCGTGAATAGCACCAGTGGACACCTGGACCCATGCCTATGCCCTGTCTGGTGGCAAACCACATGGCTGAGCCTCCCACCCGCCACACTGCCACACCTTTCCACCAACACATGGCAGGCAACTCCAGCCCCCCTCTCACACAGACATACTTCACACTCACACACCCAGGTGCTGGTCCAGACCCCCCAACCCACAATGGTAGTCAGCAGCACCCCCTACGGGCACTGACAACCCCACCTGCACCTGCAGGTCAGTGTCACGGGATGGAACAGCCAGTGGCACTGCCCTCCGCACACCTCCTTGGCCACTGGCTGTCCAAGTGATACTGGGAATGCACCCCTATAAATAGGCATTGCATGCCCAGTAGTACTTTGATGGTCAGCAGCCTGGGTGTGTGCAGAAGACATGCTACTGGCTGTTATCACTCCATGGCACTGACCTGCAGGCTACGGGTGGAGTTATCGATGTCCTCTTGATGTGGGGTGCCACTGACTTCAATTGTGGGTTGGGGGCTGGACCATGGGTTGGGTGGGTGTGTTTATTTGTTTTCAATGTTTTGGAGCGATATTCGGTTCTTTTCTTTTTATCTTTTTTTCTTTTTGTGTCGTTTTCCAGTGTTGTTGTTATGATGTCATGTGATATTTTACATTTATAAACTCAATAAAGCATATTTAATTTAAAAAAAAAGAGCTCCTCAGTGGTTTCTATCTAGCAGGAAACACATAACAAAAAGTTGCAGGCAGAAGAAGACCAATGGTCCATCGAGTCTAACCAAAATCATGGGGGACAGGGGCCCTTTCTGGAGGGATAAGAAGTTATTCCAGAAGAGTGGCTGAAGTAATTAAGAATGCAGAAAATAACAAAGCACTGAGACTGGATGGGGTCCATTCAGAATTTTCTAAGACCATCTTCTAGAAGGTCTCTCACTTGAGGGCGCAGGCTTTTTTGCCTACCATAATGGGAGTGGGGGAATCTACCCTTATGGGGCAGGCTAAGAGCATGGTATTAGTAAAGCTTTTTGGGGCACAGAACTTTTGGGGTTGCTGCTCCTGACCTGTGTAACTCCCTTACATCCAACATTCACTCGGTCCACACAGTGGATGCCTTCAAGGGAGCCCTGAAAAGGTATTATTTTCAGTTTGCCCACTGTCCTTACTTATCAGTTTATTGCTGGATTTATTATTTATTCACTGGCTATCTATTTTATTGTCTTATTCTCCCTGTGAGGCACTCTCAGCCATTTGAAATGAGAGCCTTATAAATACAAATTGTCTGCCTTGCCACAGTGGGGAAGAACTACACACTATGCAATTCATATAGACCAATCTTCCTCTTGAATGCTGACCTAGAAAGTTTAACCTCAATTTTAGCTAGACGGTTATCTGTATTACCTACCTAGTCCACCCAGCTCAAATTAACTTTGTTAAGGATCAGTTTCTGTAAGATAATGTTGACTGAGTACTGTACTAGATAACTACATTGCCTCATAGGTACACATATTTGGCCTTCAGCAACATTCACACTTTGAGACATTTTGCTGTTTGGTCAGTTCAACTTACACTTTTCAAGAACAATTATACACATGTATGCCACAGTATTGTTGCAGGGTAATGCTGAGATCTTTTTCCTTATACCGCAGATAAACAAAAAAATTACTACCAATAGCATGAAGGTATGTTGGATAAGTTGCAAAGGAAGAGGTGCATACTTGCACCTATTTTGGAGCTGCCTTCTACTGCGTAAAATGGCTTACAAGTTCAGCACAGGACTCCTTGACGAAACCGTGTCTAATGGATTTTTTTTTCTGTGTTAAGTGTCATATTTTGTTTAGTTTTTTTTACTTGTATATCAGGTTAACAAGCAAGAGGATGAAGAACTTCTGGGTAATGTGTACAGTACTGTGTATCTATGTTTTTTTTTTACATACCCTCGGTGTGCGATGGTCTCATAGACCTCTCGAGCTTCGCTCTTGAGGTTTATGGGTCATCACATACCTCAGGCAAAAAAATCCATAACACACAGTCGCATATGTGTTATTCTCTATATAGTCCTGTATTTATTAGTTTTGTCTCAAGCTGCATCATATCTATTATTATTTGTATGGATGGTTGTCTGTTGTATGTTATTTTTTCTTGTACGGTGCACTGAGTACAGGTCGAAGGGAGCTTAATAAATTAATACAAGAAAGAAACATGAAAGAAAGACAGAAAGAATCCCCCCCACACACATACAGGCATACACATCTAACAGTGGGTAAACGTTTTCTGGTTGTAATTCCAACTGGCTCTGAATGGACCCAAATGATTTAAACTATGCAGCAGTTCATATTAAAAATGTTTTGCAGGGGTGTCTGGGGGCCAGCTGACTTACAACACACTTCCATTCCAGTGACCTTGGTTCAGGAGTGAGCCTGGGGGGCTGTACAGTGTACAGCAGCAGTCCTGAGCTGGGGAGTGCTGCTGAGCAGAGCACAAGCCAGCCCAGGAAGGGAGGGAGGGAGGTGCCTGACATCTGGCATTGCAGCCGCCCCTCGTGGTGGGTCAGGGTGCTTTCTCCCCCTACAAGGGATGGCACATGCCCAGAGCATGCAATAGCATGCAGGGCCACCAAGCAGTTGTTTGGGGGGAGGTGAGAGGTTCCTTGGGAATGGGAGGATGCAAATAATAAAAACTACCAGGAGCAACGGGCTACCAGCATGATGCCACCGCTACTCTGAGGTCCTGCCCCATGTGGATCCCCCTTCAGCCCCAACAGCAGTGGGACTGGTGGCTGGGTGTGGGAGGTCATCATGAGTATGCCCAAATAGAGGGAGCAGTCAGGCCAGGGGTCAAAGACCTGTAACCAAAAAAAGTTTGAGATACTTCATCATGGACTCTATTTCACTGAGGCTGATCTCTGCAGCTCAGTTTTATTTTGAAAGCCATTGATACAGAGCCAGCTAATGGCCCAGTGGTAACCCATTTTGCCACCGTTCTGGTGACCTGGGTTCAGGTGTGCACCCAGAAAGCTGGGTGATTGGGTGGCTTAGGAATAGTCGGCACTATGGTTCACCCTTGCTTGCCCCCGGTAGAAAGTCATGGAGCTCGTTCCGGCTTAGAGGGCATGTTGTGCATGCAGGAGGCCAGTACTATCTAGATGTGGCACCAAGGATGTGGGGAGGGGATAGGGGTCAGAAAATCGGGAACAATTGTGGCCATAATGTGATGGCATCAGCACATTAGGAATGCTCCCTGCTGCTCTGTACTATCAGATCATATGTCATGCCAGGTGAGGTGAAGCATCTTCCATAGGTGCCCTGACACAGGAGCAAAGCTGTGGGAAATTAAGTGGTGCAGGTAAGGGAGTTGTCAGGGTTGGGGGAGTTGCCATGCAGAATGTCTGATGTGGGGCGTCCTGCTGGGAGAATAAAAAAAAAAGAGTGTTTATATAGTGCTAAATTTAATTTTATGTCCACTATTTTAGAGCTTAAAATTTATGGCCTGAAGTTAACCCTGAAGTTTCCTGTGTCCCACAATGTTAAGGAGCAGAGCTTGTTGCAGTCTAGTCCACCATAGTCACAAGAAACACGGGTGTTTAGATACAGATGAAAATATTGATGAAAACCATATGGCAGTCATATTTAAAGAAGTTCTACATTATTTCAAATCTTTAAAAAACCTAAAGCAGTTTCACAATGGAGGCTATGGCATCTTACTACACATGAAACAAAGGGCCATCTAAAACTCAGCAGAAAGATACTGTATCGGGTAAACATGTTTGTCATAACATGAATTGCTGCTTAGTAGAGTTTTTGTTTTGTTACCTGTTCTGAACCTAGTAAATAGAATAATTTTATACAGTGTATTATGTATCAGATAATTTCATGCTTATATTACATGCTAATTCATATTTTGGCTTTTCAAATCACTTGAGAAAGAACAAGGTCCCAGGCACAGTCACAAGGAACTGTAACCTCTTAGTGCGAGACCCTTCTCTTGCACCTGTGGCCAGAAGCCTTCCCTGCATAGTGCCTGAGCATGCTGCAAACCCATGGAAAGGAGGGAAAGGATTACCATGCAAATGGCTCACAGGTCCATTCCCAAAGCTTGATGACCCCAGCACTGCATGAATGACACACTGCTTTATGACACACCATGCTTGTAGACCTATTACAGGAAGGCAGCAACCGTGTTGCAATAATGCGGCAGGTCTCCCAGGAGTACCAACTTGGGTAAGAGAACATCCAAGGGCCCAAGCAAACAGATACAGAAAAGAGGGACTGCGATGAAGAAGATGGGTTCTTCTGGACCCCAGGAAGAAAGAAGAGCCTGGCATGAAAGACCGGGGCCACCAGACTACCAGGGCAGGGCCAGCAGGCCCAAAAGACTGACCCAAAATCATGTTAACAAGTGATTCTAAAGGTGCAGGGGCAAATGGGTTGGTAGAAACACTTCTGACAGCAGCACTGATGCCCACAGGCTCTCAGCATGGCATAGCCCCATGCGACTGGTGCTTTGCTATGGAGAGGCCTCTATGGGAGTCATAAGTTAGCGGGTGTAAACTTCATGTGCATTCACTGATATTTAGCCAACCAATCTGTATTATGACTTTGTTGCATGGTGAGACTTTGTGTATACTGTAAATGGATGGCAGCACAGCAGGGAACTTGTATGCATCCTGTTTTGGTCCCCCGTCCACTGGAACTGGGTACAGAGCCCACGTTCTTTACAGGGGAGTGTCTGCTGTTTTTTTTTTTTTTTACTTTCTTTTTATGCTGTCTCTCTAGGCTGGCATCTGGCCCCACCTTCAGGCTCCTGCATCTCCTCAACCTCATCACATCCCCTTCTCCTGGGGACTTACCTCTCCCTCGTTTCCCTTGTGGTTTACCCCCATGATGGAATCCTTGGACTGGGCCAGATCCCTTGAAGACTTCATGTAGTGCCCCAGGAGAGAGCCAGATCAGTGGGTGTGAGGTCTGCAGGAGAGCAGGGCCATCATTCCACTTTGCCAAGGGTCCTTTTTCCTTTTTCTTTCCTCACCATGGAGATGCAAGCTGAGAGCTGGCATGTGCATGTAGTGTGCAGAGCCCTTTTCCAGAAAATCAATACTCCCCCAACCTTATGCACACTCTCACCTACACTACCACCTGTGACCACCCAGGTGGCGGGCACACAGTGGCAGTGGTCTCCGTCCCTGCCTGGAGGAGACCACCCTCTGGAACACTGGATCCTCCTCCCCCTAGCTGGACCTCAATAACTTGGGCTCGTTTCCAAATCCAGGTCACCAGCATCATGAGTGGTAGTGCTATCCCTGCAACAATAGGCTGGCTTGCTGGGTTTTTAATTTTAGAACAGTACAGGTTCTACAGTGCTCTTTTTTGAAACCTTGTTCAGCTTATCCCCTTTAAAAAATCATTCATTGCTCCATGAAACACACAGGAACATACTTTGAGGGACAACCAGTGAACTCTGTAACCTGTTCTAACCTTCATCTTCCTAGTCAAATGAACTAAAGAGAACTAAAGGGTCATCTTAAAAGTATCATGAAAATAGAAAAAAAAGTTTGAACAGAGCATTTTGTCCATGAGGCCCTATGCAGGCATCCACAAAGGAAAGAACAAAACAGCTAATCAAGCTAGGGAAGAATGCATCGCATCATGCAGACTGCATTCATTACACTTTGTTTCCTTAGAGAGCATTCCCAAAAAGACATTGTCATTTTTTTTTAATCCAATTATTTAACCAGGAGTGCACACTAAGCTGAAAGCTTGTTTACAGGTGCAACCTGGGAGCACAGGGAAGTTAAGTAACTTGCTCAGGGTCACACAGTATGCAAGTGGGGGCTGTGGGATTCAAACCCAAGTCTCCAGATTTGCAGCTCAGAGCCTTAACCCACTGTGCTATACTATTTCCCTAAGTTTTTTGTAGGTTGATTTTTTTATTTTCTACATTCATTAAGAAATCAAGCTTTATTTTTGTTCTGCAGTTTGCAGCCCATGTGCTGTCCCTGCTGGCCCCTTTTTGTTCTTAAATTAAATTGTGTTTGCCATTCATGTTTTAAGAGAAAGCACATCCAGTCTCAATGACTTGATTGACCTTGTGAGACCTGAAAGTTAATAAATCACTAGCTCTCTAATCATTAGAAGTTGAATGCCTTCAGGACATATTTACTATGGCCAGCTGGTGTATGGCACAGCATGGTGAGAGCTGCGGAACAGGTGAAACTTGCCAGCAGCAGTCTAACTTATGTTCTGTACTAGCTGCACGTTTCTGTAGGCAGAGCTAAGATAAAAACATAGCGAGCTACTTATAAGAACAACAGCACTGTGATCATTTGTTTCCTGTCATGTAGAGGAAAACAAAACCAACAAACATGTTGGGGGTGATACCTTTGATTGGATTAACAAAATTATTTCTGAGACTAGTTTTCGAGAGAAAATACTCTCTTCTTCAGGTCAGGTCAGTGAAAACAGAGCTGAATAGAATGCTAGATATATAGGTTGGATGTGGATTCGATACATGGAGTAGCCAGTTTAGTCCAGTGGCTACTCAATGTCTTGAATTCACATTCAACCTGTATATCTGTCATGATCTTCAGCTGTTTTCGCTGACCTGACCTGAAGAAGAGAGGATTATCTCTTGAAAACTAGTCTCAGAAATAATTTTGTTAATCCAATTAAAGTTATCACCTGCAAAATATTTTTTTCTTTGCTCTACATTTTTGACTGGGCTAACACGGCTAACACATTTCCTTTTTTCATATCTTGCTAACCCGGGGGTGAACTGTGTTTGGACTGCAAAACCAAACCTCCTTTAACTAGGGAAAACTCCATTTGGTATGGAGGATCCCATTATTTCCACCCCTCCCCCAAACAGGTTGACAGACAAGTACATGGTGCATGGGCATTTCGCTTCTTCCATGTACACTAATGCAGGTGGTTCAGATTATAATATTCAGAATCCGAATATCTCAAATTCTGAAACCCAGAACACATGAGTGTTACCCAACTGGTCACCCATACCCAACAGCACTTAGAAGGACCTGTTGTGTGGCTCAGTATTCCCTCAGGCACCAAAAATGCTTGGAATTGTCAAGCAACTAAGGTACTAGTTGCTGGCTGCCTCACTCAAAAGATCTCTGCTTATAACCCCTGTATGCCTATGGTTCATTGTACATCTGCTGACTTCTTCAATTGTAAAATAATGCTGTTTTTTTTTATTTCAACCTTCTACTGTACTGTATACACTGTGTATACTTTTTCTTCCTTGTATATTATTACTTTTTGTATACCTGCTTCTGTACTGTACTTTGATGTATTCATGACCAGGTCCACCTTGTAAATGAGCCTTGCTCAACGGTGCCCGCCTGAATAAATACAGATTTTGATTGATTGATTGATTGATTGTACTGTAGTTTGCAAAGGCTAACCATTTTCTGTTTCCTTTAACATGCTGACTTTCAGATTAACATCAGCTGTTTAAGATAGAATCCCCAAAATATTAGATTTCAGTTTTTTCTAATTATGGATCGGTCAGATATTTTTAATGTTTCATATGAGATCGGACTTATTTTGAACTTCAGATCTGATCTGGGAAAATCCAGTGATCGGAATTCTGAAATCTGTTTTTCGATGGTAAATGTTTTTCAGTGTGTGATGATGATTTCATTATTTTTAAAAGCTTCACGTGTTCTTTGGAAAGTGTTCGGATTTTTGAACTGTGATTTTTGGCTGACTCTGTATTAGCCAGGACCTTGTCATAGTCTGTGACCAATAGGATTCCACTGGTTTAAACTTTATAGGCCCTATATTCAGAGCTGGCCGGATGCGCGTGCAAAATGATGCGCCTCACAAAAATAATGGGCCAGCCAGCCCTGGCGCCATATTCAAACAGATTGTGAAATCAAAATAGATCACACAATCTGTTTGAATATGGGACCCTGGATACATGGAGCACAGCAGGGGGTGCCAAGTCCTGCATAGTGCATCCAGGGTACGGGGCTGAGGAATGCCCATGGGGGAATGCGTGGTGCATACCTGTTTGCACCGCAGCCCCCGTGGGTGATATTCAGCCCAAACATGCAAATGAGTCTGTTGGGCATGCATGGTGCAAAGGGGCCATCTGCATGCACATTATGGGCTCATTAGCATGGCTGCACCTGGCAAAATGTACCGGGCCAGCCCCCTCCCCAACCCTGATCAACATAAAGTTAATTGCAGCACATATCCATGTTTCCATAGTGTAGGTGCACCCCTCCACAGCCTCGATCACCATAAAGTTAATTGCAGCACATATCCCCATTCCCATAGTGTAAGGACTCCCCCTCCCCAGCCCCAATCTTTGTACCATAAAATCCCCATCCCAATTGCCCTGGTAGTGAAGTGGTTCCCCCTCCCTAGCCCTGATCACAGATGTAAAAAAAAACACTCCCCTTACCCTGGTAGTCAAGAGCCCCCCCCCCTTTTAGCCAGTGACCTACCACCCCGCTCCTCCTAACCTGACCGGAGCCAGCAACTGGCACAGCCCACCACACATCGCACCCGGCGCGCTGCTGACTGAACTGTACAGGAGCACTGTACGGTATACAGTACACACTCATCGGTTGACCAGTCAACTGATGGGAACGATATACTGATAGTGCTCCTGTAAGACAAACAGCCAATAGTAGTGATGGCTCAGTGCAACTCAGCATCACAAGGAGCAGCGAGAAGTGGTAGTCACCCGCTAAAAAGGTAAGGAGGGATGAGGGACAACCGCCACCACGGGAAAGAGAACATTTTACATCTGTGATCGAACTGAGGAGGGAACCTCTCCTACCAGAAGGAAATTTATGGTATGAGATTAGGGACTGAAACCATAAAACAGAGCAGCACAGTTCTTCATTTTGTACAGCAATTGGGGCTGGGGGATTGTGTACCCAGTCCTAGACTGTGCACGGGGCACCAACCTGCCCCACACATAGTTAAAGTAGGGTTTCAAAAGCATAACTATGCACCGGCACAGCCAGCCATAGTTGCTGTTTGGGGGGGTCTCAATATTGTGATGCGTGGCTTATGCAGGAGGGACCCCTCATTTGAATAGGCACATCACAATACTGTGTGCAGTGATGCAATCAAGAGTGCACGGTGCATCGGTGGCCATTGAATATGGCCACGCCCCAGATGGCCCATGCAATCCAGAGATGCACAGCACATCCAGGGATGTGCAGTGCATCTCGTCTGAATATGTGGGCCAATATTTCTCTTTTGTCATTCTAGAACTCTGTTATGTCTCCTCTTGCAGTTCAAATCTGCAATTTGATCTTTCTGCTTGATATTGTGCTTCTGTAAGGTCTGTCTTGTTTGGCTGGACTGTGCTTGGTGGTTGTTTTGCTGGTGGTGCGAAGTACACACTCACATGATGGCTCACTCTAGTCTTTCCTATCTCAACTTTCTTACCCTCTTTCTCTCTTCATTTTAAGGATGGTGCGTATTATTCTTTCAGTGCCTAATGTTTTCCTGATCATAATTCCCCCTAAAATTATTGTCATTAACAAGAGTCTGATTATCAGACTTATTTCTGTTAGGTGGTGATGCTCTGTTCTGTTCTCTGTTAAAATTTGTGAGTCTCCCTTTACAACTCCAGTTCCTTTTATTCTGTTCTATTTGCAGTGGTGTCCTGTGTATCTGTGTTGTTTTTTTGTTGTGTGACTTAGACAGATAATGAAATGTTATCTAAGAAGAAACAAACATCCCCATCCATATCCGAGTCCAGAGCTGCTGGCCTTAGAAGAGTGCTCGTTCATGATTCCAAAGTTTCATCTCTTCCTTCTGGTGGAAGTGAAGGAGATTTGGATGCTGTTCCTGTAACTTAGAAGAATCCAGTAACTTTTCAGAATCCTCCTGTAACTCCTGCAGTCATTGAGAAGCCTAAGGAGAAGAGAATGATAAAGCAACTCCAGCTACCTGTTGTGAGGCTAGTATTACCAACCATAATTAAGAAATTGAAGGAAGCCTGCTATCCTCACCTATTGTCCACTGAAGTGACCAGCAAACATATGGCATGCAACCCATGGTTGTGTCTGTTTGCCATAACACTGAAGAGTCTGTGGTGGAGGAAGAAGAGAGGATGATCTGCTTTTTTATGTCAACTTTGTTCCCCCCACCTCTAGAACATGAAGTACAGGATGTCATTGATGATGAAACTGAAGATGAAGAAACAGAGTATTCATGAGAGTCTGAGGAAGAGGATTTTGATGAGCAACCTCCCAAAAAGTCCAAAAGATTAGGTCAGAGCACTGCTTGGGATTTCTTCTCAAAACCAAAAGAAGAAAGGTGCTTCTTTTGCTGGTTCTGGTGTGGGGTGCTGACACTGATCGGGTGGTAGTGTCCATACCATGCTCCCATTGAAGAACCTCTAATTTCTATAAAGAGGGCAGGAGGATTAGTTGTTTAGCTTTATTTTGAGAAAAGTAAAACTGACATTACACATGCAGTGTGCATGATTTTCCTGGACAGCATTAGTCATCATCGCCAGGCATGGGTCGGCATATCACAGTGTGCAAAGTACAAGGCCAAGCATATCTCAGAGGATGAGAAAGATGAGGAAGAGAATGCTATTCCTTCAAGAGGCTCTGAAGGTGAGAGCCAGAAATCTGTTTCATCTCCAAGAGGGAAGAAATCAAGACAAAGATCCTTAGTTCTTGTAAAACCTCAGGTCACTCTGCAGGAGACTGTCAACAGCAGCCAATATTTTATGTCATCACATTCCAGGGCAAACTAGATCAATGCTGCTGTGGGGGAACTTCTTGTTGAGAACATGTTACCACCCTTGTTTGTGTCCAGTACTCGTTTTAATAAAATTATGAAGAAAGTTCAGCCACAATACACCGCCCTCTCACCATTTATTTACATGTGTGGCAATGCCTCAGCTATATGAGACCATCTGTGCTAAGACACACAAGTGCCTGACTGTGTTAGCCGTGGTAGTAGTCAATTCAGCAAGTTATCACCTGAGATTCTCTGGACATACCTAGAGAAAAAAAAATCTCTGGGACTGCTTGTGTTGCAGGAAATCTCACAAAAATCTCCTTCAAAACCTCTAGAGATTTTGCCAACAACTTGCCAAGTCACCGCTACTGATGTATCTGTAAATATGTGGACATTGGCACCAATGTGTGGACAAGTAAGCAGATCCTTGACTACACTGCAGCAACCACTCATTGGATCTGTTTCAGAATACCCCTGGAAAAGCAATGTCAAAGACCAGTGGTGCAATGGAGAATTGGAGGAAGGTAGATCTGTGAGTTAAAGGTCTTAAATCTGATCACTCACATTGTAACATCCTTGCAGAGCTACATTTCTTTTTTTTGGAACGTGGTTCTTGTACTATTGGTTAATCGTGACATACTATGGGCTTAGCACTGAGAAAGCTGTCACAGACAGTAGTCATACAGTACGGTACCCATGCCATGTGTTTGGCCCACTGTATCACTCTGGTGGTGAAGGATTTCCTGGGCAATAATCAGGTGGCTGAAGACATCATGGGTATAACAAAAAAAATTCACACTCACTTTTTGGATTCAGTGAATTCATTCACCAAACATACACAAGCATAGATGGTGAAGAAAATCAAAGCCATCGCTTGTTCTTGATGAGCAAATAGTTTTTAAAGCCTTCATTAAATCACATTGCAACAAAAAAGTATCCTTCTTGATGCATAGTATATTCTAAGAAGTTACCATGTGATAGAGGTGCCATACTGTTCCTAAAAGTAAATCTTCACAACAAAGAATGTGATTTTTATCATCCATTTGAGTTGGAAAAACAAATAGTTATAAATGAATACAAAATTGGTGCCTCTAATGCACTGGTGGTGGTGTGTGTCTTTGATGAGGGGGAGAACTAGAATTCTGTACCAGTGTAGACTCACATGATTTATTTTCAAATCTGATGGTTTGGTCATTTGTCAGATGAAGTCAAGATCAGAAGAAGGACTATTATAGAAGGTGCACTTGTGCACACAATTTATTATGTTGTTTTATTTGAAACATATTAAGAATATAGGGCCTTCTGTTCCTTCTGTATTGTCTAAAATTTGCTTTGCTCTGTGTCTCTTCCTCTTTCTTTCAGTTCCAGCCATTCTTCAGTACTTGCATAGCCCTATGGACAGACCACATAGCAGAAACCTGAAGTCCACCTCCATATCAGTGGAGAAACTCGCCTTTTATTTTTGAATTCAGGTAATTCAATGTTTGTAATGACTTCTATGTGCACACCTGATAGCACTGCAACACACAACACTGGAAGGGCACTGTGGAAGTGCTGATGGCATAGCAAATGCAGCAAGAACACGTGTTTCATCCCAAACCAATTATCCATTTTTCTTGTTTTGTCTCTCCGTCTCTCTTTCTCTTCCAAATGTTCTCCAGAGCTTGCATAGCCACATGGTTGGATTCCACATTTTGCATTTTCAACAAGAGTTTTCATCAACACCTCCACCAGTTAACAGATGCACACCTAAATAAAATTGCAGAGACCAAACGTGCTCCTCTTCCTCATCCAGGGCTCCACCACTAATTTATAGAGATACAGGTGAATAAAGTCATACAAGAGGGATAATGTTCTCTTTCTCGTCAGTGTCATCATCACCAATCAACAGATGCACAGCTGAGTAAAGCCACAGATGCTTGACATGGTCCTCATCCTCCTCCATGGCAATACTACCCGTCCACAGACTGGCATAACTAAAAAACTCACAGAAGCACAACACTCTTCTCTTCCTCCTCAATGGCACCACCATTAATCTACAGAGGCTAAGATGAATAAAGTAATTGAATGCAGACACTTTCCACTTCCTCCTTCATGACACCACCACCACCAATCAACAGAGGCACAGTTAAAAAAACTCACAAAAGCCAGGTACTCTTCTCTTCCTCCTTTTTTTGCATTTATAATTTTCATTGGTTGCTAAAAAAGAAGTTAGACTATTACATTTACATAATTAGCTAACCAGATTTAAATACAGAGTTTTGGGGATTAAAATAGAAATAATAAAAAAAACACTCCACTTGAAATGGAAATGAACATACTTTGCTCTTAGTTATTAATTCATTCACCAACTCTAATGCAATTTTTGGCCAAAACAAGTAACAGATAAGGGAAAGAGCAAAGAGATTAATAGAAATGTATATTAAAGAAAGAAAATTAAAAAGGCCACTCTTGAAATATCTGTGTCTGTTTGTCTGTCTGTCTATCTATCTATTTATATCTCACTCTCACCCCACCCCCACTGTGCATGCAGGAACAAGCATGAGGGGTGTGTTTTGGGGTTATGAAACATAGAAACATAGAAGTTGATGGCAGATAAGGACCGCAAGGCCCATCCAGTCTGCCCATTACTTTTTCTACCTTATAAATGTGCCATCGGCCTTTGCTCTGTCAATGGCCTATCTATTCATACTCACCTGTATTGCTCCCTTATGCCTATCCCATGCCTGGTAGAAGCCCTGTACTGTATTCATATCCACCACTTCCTGAGGTAGGCTGTTCCATGCATCCACCACCCTTTCTGTGAAAAAGAACTTTCTCACATTACCCCTTACTCGGCCTCCTTCTAATTTCATGCTGTGTCCTCTTGTCCTGCTATTTTTCTTATATTGAAACATGTTAGACTCTTTCACCTTGTTAATGCCCTTAAGATGTTTGAATGTTTCGATCATATAACCTCTCTCCCTCCTTTGCTCTAGGGTATACATATTGAGCTCCGTTAATCTGTCCTCATATGTTTTCTGATGCAGTCCCTGCACCATTTTGATTGCCCATCTCTGGACTGCCTCAATTTGGTTAATGTCCTTGTGAAGGTGTGGCCTCCAGTACTGCACACAGTACTCCAGATGGGGCCTAACCAGTGTCTTGTAAAGAGGGATTATTACCTCCCTCTTCCGACTTGTGATACCCCTACTAATACACCCTAACATTCCCCTAGCCTTACCTACTGATTTAGTGGTCTGCTTGAATGATTTCAGGTCATCAGGGATGATGATGCCCAAGTCTCTTTCTTCCCTTGTGACTGCCAGCAAGTCCCCTCCCAGCCTATAGGTGGCTTCAAGGTTTATCTTCCCTATGTGCATGATTTTGCACTTCTTTGCATTAAACCCCAGTTGCCACTCTTCCAACCATTTTGCTAGTTTATCCAGATCTCTTCTCATTCTGCCCACCCCATCTGGATCATCTACTGTGTTGCAGATCTTGATGTCATCTGCAAACAGACAAACCTTACCCTCCAGTCCATCTGCAATGTCACTGATGAAGATATTGAAGAGGAGTAGCCCCAGGACTGATCCCTGAGGTGCTCCACTTGTGACTTGCATCTCTTCTGACTGTATACCATTTACCACCACTCTCTGTTTTCTGCCAGTCAACCAGTTTGCCACATAGCTGACCAACTTCTGACCCACCTCAAGCCTACCCAGCTTATTAATCAATCTTCTATGTGGAACAGTATTGAAAGCTTTGCTGAAGTCAAGGTAGGCAACATCAACTGCTCCCCCTTGGTCCACCACTCTGGTTACCCAGTCAAAGAAATCTATGAGATTAGTTTGACAGGACCTTCTTTTTGTAAACCCATGCTGTCTTGGATCCTGTGCTCCTATGGATTCCTGGTGTTGCACTATCCTTTCCTTAAGGGTCCTCCATAATCTGCCCACTACTGAGGTAAAAGCTGACTGGTTTGTAGTTCCCCGCCTCCTCCCTGCCACCACTGTTGTGGAGCGGAATCACATGAGCCCTTCTCCAGTCTTCTGGGACCTCTCATGTGCTCAGAGACTCACTAAACAGTTCTGATAATGGCTCTGCTAGTTCCACCCTTAGCTCCTTTAGTACCCTGGGATGTATGCCATCAGGTCCCATTTCCTTGTCCACCCTGAGCTTATCGAGCTTTTGTAGGACCCTTTCTTTTGTGAAGGGACTAGTGCTCACCTCCCCCTCCCCCGTGTCCATGGTGCTGAGCTGTGGGCCCTGCCCTACCTTCTCTTCAGTAAATACTGAGCAGAAGTATCTATTTAGGATAGATGCTTTTACATGGTCCTCCTCCTCACATGCCCCTTATCTAATTTGATCTTAGCAATACCCACTCTGGACTTTCTCCTTTAACTAATGTATCTATAAAAAGTCTTGTCACCTTCTTTTACTGTCTGTGCTAGTGTTTCCTCGGTTTGGGCCTTTGCCTGCCTTACTGCCTTCTCTGCTTCCCTTAGGGAAGTTTGGTATGCCTCTCTATCTTCATCCCGCTGCATTCTCAAATATTTCCTAAAGGACAGCCTTTTGGCTCTGACCTTTTCTGCTACTGTTTTTTGAGAACCAAAGTGGTTTCCTTCTTCTTTTGCACTTCCTTTCCTCTCTAACACAATGGGATATTGCTTCAAGTACTGCATCTTTAATGCTTGCCCACTTTGCCTGTACCCCCTCACCTGTATTTCTTTTCGCCAGGGCTAGCTTAACTCTGTTGGCCATCTTATCAAAGTCAGGTCCTCTGAAGTCCCATATTTTTACCTTGGAATGGGATGATTTAGTTATAGTGACAAACTGAACCATACCATGTGAGGGTCACTGGCCCCCAGGTGTCCTTCTACTAGGAGATCTGTGATCCTTTCCCTGTTAGTCAGTACTAGATCTAGGATAACCCTGTCTCTTGTGGGTTGTTGTACCAGTTGTTTGAGGCCCTCCCCCTGCAGGGAATCCACCATGTGTCTAGTACTGGCAGATGTTCCTGCTGGTATTGACCAGTCTGTATCTGGCATGTTGAAGTCTCCCATTATCAGAACCTCCTCTTTAGCTGTCATGTTTTGTATATCTTCTAACAGTAATGTGTCTCTGTCTTCCTCCTGGTCTGGGGGCCTGTAGACAACCCCAGTTCTTATGGCTGTCCCATTTCCTGTTTCCAGGGTGACCCACAGTTCTTCTGGCTCCTTATGTGTATTCTGAATTTCTGTAGCTTTGAACCCTAATGTGCACCCCATTTCATGAGTAAGCAATGTAAGATGAGTACAGCATAGGAGAATGGACTGAGCTTTAGGGTCCACAACCCCAAAACACACACACCCCTTATGCCCTTTCCTTCATGCACAGTGGGGGTGGGTCTTAGTCTTGGGAACCCTAAGGTCATATTTCCCTACTTTTGAAGCTTCAACCCTAATGGTACATTTATGATGTTTTTTGCAATTAATTTTCTTACTTTTCCAATAGTTTAGGTGTATCCTTAAAAGGGCTCTGCGCTCCCACCATCCATAACTGTCCTTATGTCACAGTGGGAGGGCCCTGCACTCCCATTCTCTGTGATTTTCCTTATTTTACTGTGGGAGCGCAGGGTCTTTTGGACCCTGCACACCTATGCCTCCATACATGCATGACCAAATTTTCAGCATAGCCATCTTATTACCCCTGCACATGTACCTGGTAGAGAAAATTTTCAAATCCCCGTCAAAGCATAATTCTGTGCAAATCCAACGCCATTCTGTGCCACAGGTGTGAAAACACATTTTGGCCAGGATTTCAAAAATGACAGCTGTAACATACATCAGACTGGGTTATAAGAAGGCTATGTTCAAAATATAGGGTCAAAATATTTAAAATTTCCAAAGTTATGAGCGGTTGCACCAAAATTACAATGAATGGTCATAACTTTGGCATTTTTCATATTGTGACCCCAAATTTTGAACATAGTCTTTTTATGACCCCACCTCATAAACCTCATAGGCAAATATTTTCAAATCCATGTCAAAATGCCTTTCCATGTCACAGGTGCGAAAACACATTTCAGGCAGGATGTGAAAAATGACAACTGTAATGGTCATGAGGTGGTATAAAAAATTGGTATGTTGAAAATTCAGAGTGAAAATATTAAAAATTACCAAAGTTAAGTGCGTGCATAGAAATATTTCAATGAACGCACATAACTCGGCCATTTTTAGGAATTTTTTAACCAAATTTTCAACATGAGCTTTTTGGGACACCACCTCATAGACATGTGCACCAGGCTAATCCTTCGATTTACAATGCAGAGGTTGGTATCTCTGCAGATTCTTGTGTAGATAGACCTCACCTTTCAGAATTTGCTCGATACCCCTGAGAAAATTGGTGGATGGCCTCTTGAGTGGCCTATTTCCTGTTTTGGATGTTGTGAGCCCTCCGAGCCCCATAGCTCAGCCTAGGAATGCCCAATTTACAATTCTAAGGTGTCATTTTCTACATTTATTGCCATGTCAAGTTAGATGGAACAACTTAGAAAATCCACAATGGCCACCAAAATCCAATATGGCCACCATATCACTAGAAATACTTGATTTGCTAATAATTTCCAAATCCCTATCTTCCAAGATACCGATTATCAATGATTCATGAACTTCTATATAGTGAACATTTATGACATCTGTATATTGCTTTGAGGCTCCCTGTTAGGCACAGGACCAAATGCATACATTAAAACTATATTAAACAATTGAATTCATGAGGCAATTTACTGATAAACTAGTTTGAAGTATGTACAGTAATGCTTAAAATCTAAATGCTTATGTGCTGATTTGTTGTTTAGAATTAAGTAATTTTATCAATGATTTGACCCAACACTATGAATATTTTGGGTCAACAGTACACCTTGGTTGTAATGTCCAGTTTTGAAGTCATTATATTGGAGTCCACTCTGGCTCTAAACTGTCACATTCACTCCCAAAGCTTGAAGATTCGTCCTCAGAACTTCGTTCATTGGCTGCTGATGTGTCGTTTTCAGTGTCATCATCTCCTGTACAATCAGTCATTTGCACTGTGGTTGAAGGCTTTTGTTTGGTCTTCTGTGTGTGTGTCTTTGAGGTGTTGACTCACCTTCGTCATCTGCCTCATCTCCGTCAGCTGCACATCATCAGCCGGCTAACCTTCCACCCTTTCTTCTATGACATAGAACGTCAAGTAACTGAAACCCAGTGAACCACACAGCTTTCAGCGTTTCATCTTCTCATTTCCATCCTGACAAACAAGGGTCAACTTTCGGGTTTTCTAGCTCTATGCAGTGGCACCAATAGTAGGATATGAGATTTGTTCTCTTTATATGCTGACATAGGCTTACTGGGTCTGGTAGAATCGTCTGCACAGTCTTCACTTTCAGGCTATTGTATTGCCTTATTCGTGTGTCTACCAGATCCTCTCCTTCTGTACCATTGTACACATGGTGTTTAATGAAGGTCTTGACATTTTGTTCAGTGTCTTGTGAAGCTTATGTGCTTTTCCCAAGCCCTGAAAGGAGATTTATTCTTTCTTTGACCCTGTGCAAACATTGAAAGACTAATTTCTTTGATACCTTGTAGAAGTAACTCGCTACATCGCATCCAGAGTCAGTGTGATATGCTGGCAAATTGAGACCAGCAGCATGTCCAATGTCATCGTATATAGATCCTATGTTTACAAATACATTGGGGTCGATTTGGAGCATCCATGGTGAATCTGGAAGGGTCTTTGTGAAAGTGTAAACCATCAGGACAAGGATGTCTGTATCTTTGGCTCAGACAACAACTGGGTCTTTCACAAGAAACATTGCAGCACTATCCTCGTATCTGCCTCCTTATGGTTGCAGGAAAACAAGAATTTTTCTGAATCTGGGTATATAGTATACGTGCTTCTGCCATTGCTGATAGTAAGTGGGTATCATAAGTTTCTTCTGACATCCTCTTGTCTAACATACTCATTCAAGTGCTGTATGTGATCTGTTTTGTTGTTGCTGTTGTTGTGAAGGTACTGCTGATACACCTTTCTCTGCAGCATCTCTTGCGAATCTGATCCCATGTGAAGTCGCATTCCTCCTGGTCCTACCGCTCACTCAGCTCATTCTTCCTGATCATCCTTATAATTCTCAAAAACGATGATGACTTTCACTGGGTTTGCTGTAGATGGAGGTATGAATGTGACAAGAAGCGCTTTCCAAAGGCTGTCCCATGTACGCTGTGCAGGAACTGCTCTGACCATCGCCATGTCGTCGTATATGTACACTAAGCATAATGGAGGACGGGAAGAATTTTGAGCTTCTGCTTCATCGATGAGATAATTTCTTAAGACATGTTTGGTATTATGTTTGTAGAGGTTTCCATCTGGAGTTGCTATTGCAAGAGGATATCATGTGAGCGGATGGGAAAAAGCATCTTTCTTGTCGGGGCACTTTGCAACAATGACACTGAGAGCCTGATGGTCTTCTTTCAAGACTGATTCCACTCTGGGTTTCTTTTTCTTCTTGTCCATTCCCATGGAAATTCTTCTGCATTTAATGGGCTCAAAGAAACCAACTTTCCTTGATAGGAAGCGGTCGTTTATAATTGCACTCAATGAAACTTCCCCTGTAGCCCTTGCCTTCAAAAGGCCCTCTACTATTGCTGTCAGTATTTCAATGCCCAGTGCGATGTGTCATGCTACACCCTGACATGGATCTGAATATGCGTGAAATTTCTTCACTAGCTCTTTTACTTGACCATCATGTTTCTTCATGGCACTATATGTCAACTCATTGTGTATGGCCGATGTTTTCAGAAGCATCTTCTCCTTCAGTGACAAACTAATTTTAGCGAGCTTGTGAGAATTCAAAATGAAGTCACCAGCAGCTTCCTCAGACATACTGTAACCATCTCTTATGGGTCCACCCCTCACCTTGACCTCTTTGTTAATTGAGGCCTCAGTCACTTGGTCACCAGGTATGGTGGAGAATGCCTCACTGGACAGACTAGCCCCAATGCCATATTGCTGCAGTTCATTGTATGCATTCTCATTGACAGTTTTCAGATCGATGAGGTCCACATGATGCCACATCAAATACCAAGAGTAGTTTTGATGGTTGAATGCAAACAGTAAAGGTAGAATATCTCGTTGAGCCTGCAGATGCAAGTTCAGATTCTTGTCTCTGTATGCAGTGACCTAGTGAGAAGAGAGCTGGTGTCACCAATGTAGCCTGTCACCCACTGTCCCATGGTGCCAGAGGTTTCCAGCATTCGTGACTGTACTTCAGGGAAAGATTCATCCAAGAGGACAATATTCAGGGATTCTGCTGATACAGATCTTCTCATGTAGATGAGCTTTTCTCATAGTCTGTCAGTTAATGAGCCATGAATCTTGGATCCCATGAATCATAGGAGAGCCTTGAGGGACTGTTTATGTAACCTCATCGATCTCGAATAGTGGTGTCCTTCCAAGGCCTGGTCAACAGATCCATCTGCTATTATTCCCACCTGAACCCACCAGTCATGAAGTCCCATAGCACCATATCACTTGTAGAGGATCGTCTGCCTCACCATCAGTTCATGAAATCCTCCCATCAAATTGACTGCTTTTGTATATTTTTCTTCTTTCCACATTATTTGTACAATCTTGTAGAAAACTACATGATTTCTATGGCTGAAGATGTGGTCAATTTGTAGGTCATCCATTAGATCCATGAGAAAGTCAAGGTAATATCTGCAAACTGCATCATCTGGTTCATGTGGTATAATGGGCAGGAAATCAGTTTTGGATTTGAAGGTAGTGGTCGATGTTGCTTTTTTATTGAAAGCTGTCCATGATCCTAGGACTGGAGGAGAGTCATCTTCTCTGGAAGAGTCTATGCTTGCTGTCAGAGCCCAAATACATGACATGAGTTGGCTGTCCAGGCAGAATCATGTGCAGTGCTTTTTGTTCCCTCAGATTTACTGTCATGGGCCAATTTCTTGTTTTGTCTTCTGATGTCTGTGTAAGAAATACCAGCCCTCAAATGATGAAGAAGATTGACTACTTCTTTACTTCTGGTGAGACGATGAATGACCATGGATAGAACTATCAACTTTGGAGAACGTTCTTCGGTAATGAGGCATTGTCAGTCACTAGCAATGGACCATATCTTGTTGGGATGGTCGCATAACCTAGAGCATTCATCTTCTTACAAGGGCTTAAAGAGAGAGTTATTGTATTGAAGATTTCCAGAATGGGTTCATAATTATCAAGCCCAGAAAGCAAGTCTTTGTAAGCCATAGGAAACTGCAGTGACTCAATTTGTCTATCTTTTAATTTCCGATTGACCATCTTTGCAAATGCCTTGGTGATGTCACTATTTCTGAGCCCAGCTCCTCTCAAGATTGCCAAAGAATAGTCAAGTGGGTTTACTTTTGTTGAGTGAAGAATGAGAGGATTCCCATGTATCCCCTTCCCTGCAGTAAAACCTATTTCATCTTCAAATTCATTGCTGATAAGATTCTTCATCTGAAATGTGTGATTTATTCCAGCATCTTGTTCACATCTATGGAACTCATAGAGGTTATGAAGATCCTCCTGTAACTCTGGGAGTAAATAGCAACATTTCTGCTCAATAACCTTTCTTCTCACGATTTGAAGAAACTCTGTTTCAGCACCCTTAGTGTGAATGCTTTCCAATCCACCTGGTGTTTGTCTCTTTCATTTGCCAACATAGACGAAAGTGTTGCAACAACTTTGATGGTATTTGACATCTGCAGCAAAGACGTCAACATTGGTGGTAGCGACCTTCAAATGTTTGGCTGCACCACTCAAAAGAGCATCATCAGAATTTTCATTCCATAACATGCTTTCGTGCAATGTAATCCTTCTATTTTCAAGTTCAGTTCTTTGGAGTTTTTCTTCCGTATTTCCTCTCTTTTTCTTATCACAGATGAAGCAGGTTTCACCCTTCTTAAATTCAAATGATTTCCTTTTACATCGAGTTACATGGACCACTTCACTGCTACTGGATGTCTGTCGGTCAGGTATGCTGGAGAATTCAGCTTCAGAAGATTGAGCCAAAGAAAGTTATTTCATTGAGTTGGTGTTTAATTTCCTTTCACTGGTGAAATTTTGGTGACACCTTGCATGAACAGGTAGGCCTGTTTCTCCAGGGCTGGGGGGGGGGAGTTGGTCACAGATTATATTCCATACGAGGCTGAAGTTTCTGGCATACTCGGAAGTTGGTTTTGTGACTACCATTTCTCTGCAAAAGTCTTGACAATATTCAGCCCATTCTCTCCTAATATTTGTTACAGTTCCGTATCTCTAATTTGGTTCTCACAAAGAACACAGTTAGGCAAATCGGATGGATTGACCAATCCAACAGGTACAGCTAGAGGGCTATCCATGTTTCTGAAACAGAAACAGAAACTAAAATTAAAAACTAAAAACTAGAAATACAAACTAAACAGCCATACAACGTACACAAACATGCCAGGCAATCCTGTGAACAAAGTGACAAATTCTCACAGAGTGGACGTAATTTGGGGTCAACTGCACAAACAAGTAGATTGATGCATTATGCATCGTTTATTTATATTTATGTTCTATTATATTAATTTAATATGTGTTTATATTAAACGTAATAATAATAAACTCTCCATTCATGAATCATTTATAATCCGTATCTTGGAAGCTAGGGATTTGGAAATTAATAGCGAATCAAGTATTTACTAGCGATATGATAGCCATATTGGATTTTGGTGGTCATTTTTGGATTTTATAAGTTGTTCCATCCAACTTGGCATGGCAATAAATGTAGAAAATTACACTTTGCAATTGTAAATCAGGCATTCCTAGGCCGAGCTATGGGCCCAGAGGGCCCACAATGTCCAAAATCAGAAATAGGCCCCCGGAGGGGCCATCCGCCAATTTTCTCAGGGGTAACAAGCAAATTCTGAAAGGTGAGATCTATCTACACAGGAATCTGCAGAGATACTAACCTTTGCATTGTAAATCGAGAGATTAGGCCGGTATACCTGTCTATCATGAACACTGGCACTGTCATTTTATTAATCAGTCCCAAAAGGTGATTTCATGCAGCAACCGTGAAATCACCTTTCCGGCCCGATTAATGAAACAACAGTGACAGTGTTAATGAGATGGTGTCCCAAAGAGCCCATGTTGAAAATTTGATGAAAAAAAAATACATAAAAATGACAAAGATTTCAACATAAGTTAAAACACCATTGAAATACATTATACAGCACTTACCTTTATTCCTCAGTTTGTGGTTTGACTTTGAAGAGTGCAGATGTGCCCTGGTCCACAGAAGATGACAGCAGATGACCTCCAGTGGTAAGTATAGGGCGGGGGGTGTGGGGTGGTGGATGCTCAGTGGTAGGGTCAGGAGTGGGGAGGGGGATGGTGGGGCTGATTAGGTATCATTTTCTTTTTTTCAGGTTTAAAAATAAAAAAGACATAGGGGCACTGTTTTCTTTTCCAACAGGTTTTAATTAAAAACATATTTTGGGACACTGGGAGTGGGCTTCCCAGTGTCCCACACTGCTGGGGGGATACAGGACTCAGGACACTGGAAGAGGGCTCACCAGTGTCCAACACTGCTGGGGGGGAGATACATAACTAGGGACACTGGGAGTGGTTTCCCAGTGTCCCACATTGCTACAAAGGGGGCTGCCGCTGTCAATGATATGCATGTGCAGCCGCCAGTGGATGGTTAATGTTCGAAAGTGTGGAATGTGTAAAAATAGGCTATGCCTATTTTTGCACATACCACATTTTCAAACATTAACCATCCACTTGCAACCAAACATGCATATCATTGACAGCATTGATAAGTACAGAAAAAGCACCTTTACAGTTGTGCTTCTCCTGTGGTGCAGATGACAAGGCACAGGAATGGGACATCCAAGGGTCCTGAGTTCGAGGCCAGAGTCTCTATATTTTTTTCACCTTCATTGTAAGTGGGAAAAAAATATGGCAAGGCTGGCCTCAAACCCAGGGACTTTGGATTTCTCATCCCTGTGCCTTGTCCTCAGCACCACAGGAGAAGCACAACAACCAACAGCAAAGGTGCTTTTTCTGTACTTATCAAATTTGTCAATCAACTGGATATTAGATTTTCAAAAACGTACTACATGAGAAAATAAGCTATACATAATTTTGCACATACCACATTTTCGAACATTAAATATCCAGTTGATAGAAGACAGCAATCCTGTCCCGGCCCACAGAACATGACACTACACAACCTCTGGAGGTAAGTATAGGATATGGGGGGTGTGTGGCAGTGGGTGCTCAGTGGGAAGGTTAGGATGGGGATGGGGAAAATGAGGGACCATTTTCTTTTTTTCAGGATCAGAAAAGATGTCAAGGGACTGTTTTCTTTTTACAGGTACAATTTAATTATTATTTGGGCTCCCAAGTGTCCCACACTGCTGGGGTGGGTGGGGGTATGTAATGTTGACACGGGGATTGGACCCCCCGATGTTGGCATATATTAAACAAAATGGATTGCACGGGTGGGCATCTGACACCAGGGGTGGGCATCCCAGTGTCAGAATATATATTCAATATATTTCATAAATACAAGTATGAGAATCAGAGGGTAGGGGGTTGCAGTACTTAACATAGGGAGTTGAGGGATGAGTGGGCAACACATTTAGCAAAGTTAATACAGGGTGTGCTCTGAGTGATTGGAGGATGGCAGATATAGTACCACTGCACAAGGGAGGCTGCAAGGAGCAGGCAGGGAATTACAGACCTGTCAGCCTAACATCAGTGGTGGGCAAAGTGATGGAGGTACTAATAAAGGAAAGAGTGATAAAATACTTAATGGACAACAAACTATTAGATGAAAAGCAACATGGATTCAGTAGTGGAAGAGCTTGCCAAACAAATCTGATATAATTTTTTGATGGGGCAATGAAGATAGTTGAGGGGCAGTTGATGTTGCCTACCTGGACTTCAGTAAGGCCTTTGATTCTGTCTCTCACTGCAGGCTGCTAAATAAGACAGAGAGCCTGGGGGTGGGACAGAAAATAACTAGATGGGTGGAATACTGGCTGAAGGATAGAAGTTAGAGGGTGGTGGTAAATGGTGTACATTCTGGGGTAAGGAAGGTTATGAGTGGGGTTCCACAAGTGTTTGTACTAGGACCAGTCTCTTTTTATAATATATATTAGTGATTTATCAGAGGGAATTGAAGGGAAAATGTGTCTGTTTGCAGATGATGCAAAGTTATGGAATAGGGTCGACATTGAAGGAGGGGTTGAGGCCATGAAGAGGAATCTGAGTATACTAGAGAAATGATCAGAAACATGGCAGCTAAAGTTCAATACAAAAAAGTGTGCGGTGATGCATGTAGGGCATAAAAATCGACTGGCTAAGTACTCACTGGGGGAGAGCAGATAGAGCAAACAAAACAGGAAAGTGATCTGGGGATTATAATATCAAACAACCTTAGGGTAAGTGACCAATGTAGTAAGGCAGTTGGCAAAGCTAATAGAATGATGGCATTCATAGGAAGGGGCATAACTAGTAGGGACAGGGAGGTGCTGATGCCATTATATAAGACCATGGTTAGACTACACCTGGAGTATGGGGTACAGTTCTGGAGGCCTCATTTAAGAAAGGACATCAATGTAATAGAAAAGGTTCAGAGAAGGGCAACAAATATGGTGCAGGGTATGCAATGGAAACCATATGAGACAAAACTGAGAGAATTAAATCTGTATCCACTGGGGTTTGGAAGAGAGAAAGGAGTAGCCAGCCCAGTGGCACCGAGGGCTGAGGCACCAGACGCCTTACCTCATGCTGCGCCAGTCACCCGGGTTTGGGAATGACCTTGAGTCACTGGGGTGCCAGCATGGGGGAGAGGGTGGGAGCAGGATTGAGTGAAGGCTCTCCTCTCCCAGGAAAGGGGGGTCAGCCGCCCATAGTCCTGTCATCACTGGATGGAGGTCTGGTTACCAGCGCTGGTGGCAAAGGTGCGACCGGTAGGGTGAGGAGTCCTATAAGGTATGTGTATGGATGCCTCCACGTGCTTGTGTCATGTCGGAGATGCACGGGAGTGGGACTAAAAGGGGAGGAAAAGCCAATCAAGTATGTATGGAAAAAAATAAGATGAGAGAGAGGAGACATGATAGAGACATTCAAGTACATGAAGGGGATAAATAAAGTGAGGGAAAGAAGTCTATTTAAAAGGATAGAGTTAAAACAAGAGGTCATACTTTAAGATTGAAAGGATGAAGATGTAAAGGTAATGTAAGGGGGTGTTATTTCACTGAGAGGATGGTTGAACCCTGGAACAGATTATCTGAGGAGGTGGTAGATGTCAAAATGGTGGTGGGATTCCAGAGAGCGTGGGATAGACATATGGGGTTGGTTAGAGGACAGAGGATAGGCTTCTTGTGCACTGGTGACAAGTAGGGGAGGAGGGAGATGGGCAGACTAGAAGGGCCAGGATGGTTCTTTTCTGCTGACACATTACTATGAAACAGAAAAAATAAAGAAATGCTCTTGCCTGACATGTTTCAGACTGGTGGCCCTTGAAAAAGGACACCAGTCCAAAACATGTTGGGCAACAGTCTTACTGTGTTTGTTGTTCATGGCTTAATAAACATGAAATTTGAACTATTTTTGAAGCCTGCGTCCCTCTTATGAGGTTGTGTGTGCCCAAAACTGTATGTTTTACATTACTATGATACTATGATGCTACTATGATAACAGGAAGGGAAGTAGGAGGGTGAGGGGGGGCCACTGGACACCAGGGATATGGGACAGTGATCGGTGGGTGGAGAGTTCCACTAGACACCAGGGAAATGGCGGCTCACAGCTAAAGATGCAGCTGGCAGCATGAATTCAAGTTGCAGCTGCACAAGTGAAGACAATCCCGCTGTTCTCATACAGAGAATGCGGCAGACGCGGTTCCCTCACTAACCTCAGCACCTGTGATTTCGGGTGCCCACAAAAGGTGTTTCTGACCACTCTTTAAAAAACAAACATCAGAATGTAGCTAAACGGGTCCCGTTTAGCTAAGTTCTGATGGATTTTTTTTTACATCACATTTATTTGCACATGTTTTCTTAATTTTGTGTCTCTCGCTAAGGAGAAAAGAAAATGGCGGACACAACAGAGCTCTGCAAAACTACAACAGGCTCTATATGACCCTACATGTGAAAAGACATCAGCTTTTGTGAAAACAAAGGATCTCTGCAAAAACAAACTAGTCAGTATGTGACTCTCCATGTGAAAATGTGTGCGAAAATATCAGCTTCACGCCTGACATATAAATGTTCTCATAGGAAATAATGAGGAATTTAAAAACTTAATAATTTTTGAATGGATTAATATTTTTCACCAAACCTTCAAAAGGCACATCTGTGAGACAAGGACTTTCTACCCTGAAAATTTCAGACCACAACCTAAAGCCATTTCTGAGATACTGGTGGACAAAAAAACAGCAAAAAAGTGGTAAATTTAGGATTTTGTGACACTCTGTATCTCATAAACCATACAACAGATTCACACAATGTTTGGCATGTCAAGAGACATATCCTTAGAGTTTATGCATGCCAATGTTTGTGCACATCTGTTCAATGGTGCAGAAGTTATAAGGTTCAACAATTTGGGTTTAAACAGAAGTTTACTCTCAACCCTAATATACTGGTGCTACTGCACTACTGCACCAGTATAATATATTATAAATACATACATAAATAAAGAAATATATATATATATATATATATTCATGGCATTTAATGCATCAGTTAAGGTTAAAGTGACAGAAGTGAGGAAATGAAATGTTAGGGTTGAGCCCCTAACCCCTCCCCATACACCCCGAACTCCCATCCTCCACAGACTGATAGATGCTGGGGTGTGCCATTGAGGTCATGTGGCCCAACTCTCACCCCATTCCATGTGTAAGCAGACTGACATGCTACAGTAATGGAGAATGGGGTGAGAGTTAGGCCTCACAATCCCAATGGCAAACCCCGGCGTCAGTCAGTCTGTGGAGGATGGGGGTGCGGATTGTGTGGAGAAGGGTTGGGGCACAACCCTAAATTTTAATTTCCTCACCTTTGTCGCTTTAACTCTAACTGATGCATTAAATGCATTTTTTTGCCATGAATTTCCTTACTTTTTGAAAAAGTGTAATATAACTAGTAAAAAACATGTATTGGCAGGAGCGCAGGGCCCTTTGGGCACCACGGTCCCACCATGTTGCCCATTGCTGCATAACAATATGCATCTGTGGGAGCGTGGGCCCACTTACGCATAGCTATACAGCAGCCCTATGCAGCAAGGAACCCTTGTAACACAAATTTTACAATAGCTAATTAATCATGCAACCTACAAAAAAAAATTACACTGCAGGCTTACGCTATGGTTTAAAATCATGTTGCAGTGGCATAGATCACCTGAAGGAGATCTATGCCACCAGCAGCAAAAACTCTGTATCTCACTTCGTTTTCAAGATAATGGCACTAAAAGGCATGACAGACACCGCAATGTAATTTTATGGGGAAAATGTCAACTTCATCATGGCATATCTATGCAACCACTTAATTCCTCAACACCTAAACAGCACAATTCACACCTGTGAGGCATCCCCTCAACACCCTATAAATTTCAAATAAAAAGACCAAACCGTTAATGAGCTGTGCAGTTCTAAAGTTTTTACACTTTTAAACATTTTTCAGTCGTGAGATAGCAAAATCCTTGTCCGCGAGTTAAATCCTAGTCCACGACCTAACAAAATACTAGTCTGCAAGCAGACATCTGGTCTCGCCAATCTGGGCCATCTGGTCATCCCCAGGGCCATCTGGTTGTTCCCGGGGACATCTGGTCGTGAAATTCCAGCTAGGTAGTCATCCTCTCATGAATAAAGTTCACAGACTAGGATTGCCTCACGGAACAGGATTTTGCAGGCTCATGAAAGAAGATAATTAGCGAGTCGAGGAAAGAAGACTTTTTAATTTTTAAAAACGTATTTTTTGACAAAAATGAAGCAAACCAAAGGCATGACTTTGTAGAGGGGGTCGCCCTGAACAAAACCCATGCCTCATTTGGCTCAAAAGTCACCCATGGAGAAAGCTGCAATATTTTGCTTGACTGGAAAACTAAAACAAGATGGCGGCTCGCGAAAAAATAATTTTTCTGACGGACTAGGACTTTTTTTTCATGAGCTGACAAAATTTTTGACCATGAAACCATTTATCTTTCGTGAAATATACATATAAATTTTTGAGTGAACTGAGCATGCTCAGAATTCAAAAATTAAAAATGTAATGACTTTGGAATGGATTAATATTTTTTTACCAAACCAGTGCTGGATTGTTCCTTGACTCAACCTCATTCTACATTCCAAGTTTCAGACCAAAAGACCACACGGTGTGGTAGCAGCGCCACAGGCAAAAAACACGTCAAAACTGGCCCAAAGTGCATTTTTTGCGGTTTTGCTGCACAGAAACCATATGTCTGACCAAAACACAACTTGGTAAATCAAGAGACCTGCCACACCAGACCATGCATTCCAACTGTTGTGCAAATATGTTGAACGGTTGCAAAGTTATTAATGCGAAAAATGTGAGGTTTAACATTAAAGTGCCTACTCAACCCTAACTATAGGGGCTGGACTGCGCCCCTATAATATATGCATATACTGTATATAGATAGAGAGATAGATAGACAGATATACATATCTTGCAGGAAGGGAGAGTTAAATTAGCTTGAATTAAATCTTAACAGTTTATAATCTTCAAAAGAGCTGTCCTAAATTCTCAGCCCATCTATTAAGTGCCTTCTATTTTACAACTTCATTATTCAAATGAATTAACTGGTAGATATTCTAAAAGAGCAACCTCTTGCTCATCTTCTGAGTTCAACTGTGATGGAAGACAAACATTATATATATTTTTTTTCCAAAAACAGCTTATCTTTATCTGGGTCATCAAAGAAGTAGGATTTCCCTTGAAAGATTATTTTCAAGACTACAAGAAATAGTACTGTTTCAGTAACCACTGCTTCCTTGAACTCTGACTTCATAGCCAAGAGTCTTTTCCTCCTCTTTTCCATATGGAGGCTCACATCAGAGTACAGATGTATCCTTTTATTTTCATGAAACATCTCTTTCTTTGTTCTTGCAAGCGACAGAATCTTATTTCTTTCAGAAGTGAAGTAGAAAGTTAATATAATGACTGGAGCTATGTTCTCCGGCATTATAGCCAAAGGGCCATAAAAATGTTGTCTTCTAGGTTTCTTTTGATAACCTGATTCTAAAGTTATTGGCTCTGTATGAGAAAAAAAAACAGACTGTAACACACCAATGGAGTACTCTTTCATTGAAAGTTTATTAAATCCAGAGACAGTCCAATAAGACATAGATTCTTTGCCAGTACAGCATTTTCCAGCTTTTGAATTGTAGCAGTAATAGCTTTCTGATCATGTTAAAGGTCTGTCGTCACTGCTTCAGTAGTCAAGAGCCTTTGATTGCTGGCACCACCTGCGGCCTCAACTAAAACAATACACTCCTCCATAGACTCCTGTTTTAATTTTAATGTGTTTACCCAAGTTGCAAACTCAGATATCTGCAGCTTTAAGTCTTTAGTTGCTACTCCTGTCTACACCTGGGAACTCCGAAAGTAGATTGTAGAGAGATGCCTGCATTACTTTTTTCTCTTTGGTCTCCTGGCTTTGCTCTGGTCTTCAAGCCAGAATATAACAGTGCTGTAGGAATTCCTATTGCCTTCGCTCCAGGTTGCGCCCAAACTGGGGTCACCTTGCCTGCCATACAGATTGAGAATCATGTACACCTGTTCTCAGATTACAGGACTCTTTAGATTTCTGATGAACACCATCCACTTGTTCAGTGTTTTAAACTAAATGTAGACCCAAAGCTATTCCTACTGAGAATACTGATTAAATAAGATTTTTGGGGTGATTTTTACAGCTAAGTGTAGAAGCTCAGCGAAAATGCTACCTCTCTGTTACCAGAACCAGAAGAATCCCTTTCTTCTCTCTACTTCATGGCATTAACACCAATCTATAGAAGCAAGGAAGAATAAAGTCACAAAAGTCAGATACGCTCCTCCTTCTCCTTTATGGCACCACTACCACCAATTGATAGAAGTACGGCTGAATAAAGGTGTGGCAGCCAGACACGTTCCCCTTTCTTTTCCATAGTACTACCAGCAATTCAGAGAAGCACAGCTGAATAAAGGCTTAGAAGCTGTTCACTCTCCTCTTCCTCTCCCTCCTCAATAGCACCGCCCCAATCTACAGAGGTTCAGTTTAATAAAGTTAGAAAAGCCAGAAACTCTCCTCCTCCTCTACAATGGCACCTCTACCAGTCTCCAGAGGTACTGCTGTGTAAACTCCAGAAGCCAGACACTTTCCACATCCTTTTCCATCGCAAAACCACCAGTCTAGAGAGGCACAGATGGATAAAGTCGCAAAAGCTTGACTGTCAAGCCACAGCTGAATAAAGTTTCAACACCAAGTTTAAATGCACCAAGGCCTTCATTCTAAATTGTAAAGGTAAATTAAAACAATCCAATTTAATGTACCTAAACTAATACATACTAATAAATATGTGTTTCTGTAGAGTCTGTCTTCATCACTTATAAAATGGGCAATGAAAAGCCAATATTTTGATTGGCTGCTAGCCGTGCATTAGAATAGCCTAACATGTGGCTAGCAACAAGTTCAGGTAACCCACAGCCGCAGTTTAAAAACATATGTATTAGTAGCAATGGAACATTCATTTTTAAAATCGTCACCGTTTTTTTTCACCACTAGCTTGTTTGCTTGTTACTGATACTGCCGACCACGGCACACACACTGAATAGCAGTCTAATAAATCAGTATTCCAGTAACAAAACACAGCAAATACTTCATGCTGGTGTATGTTGTAATGGTTGTTGTAAAATTACCTTACCAGTGCTCTAAACGCCATACCATAATTGTATCTTTCCTGCCGACAGCCATTAACTGGCTCAGTCCACTCACTTTACATTCAGCCACCCATTCGCTTTCACCACAATCACAATTAAATGTATGGTTATATTAAAAAAAAAATGTACTCTGTGTGTGGTGGTGGTGGTGGGGGGGCCTACACCGCAATCACACCTTTCCTGCCAACAGCCATTGACTGGCTCGGTCTGCTCACTTTCCGTTCAGCCGCCCACTTGCTTTCACCATTGTCACAATTAAATCTATGGTTGTATTTAAAATAAATAAATCTTCAGTGTGTGCGTGTGTGTGTGAATTACTGCCACTTATGTTCTACTGCTAGCCACGAACTTGCCCAAGCCCTGCCCTGCCTCTCACACCTTACCGAAATTATAGAGCCACCCCGGGGAGCTGCTGACAGTCAGTGCAGTGTGTGCTTTTCTGAATGTGCCTCAGCACAGCTGCCACACTGATGTCTGCTCATCCACCCACCTGCTGTGTACCTCAATACCATTTCTCTTGTGTGCCCTATCAACACCACAACAATGTAAAATTTAGGACTAATCTGTCAGCTACAGAAATTGCTTTTCCTTTAGTAATTGCTGTTCTTCCGTCCTACTGGCTGGTGGTTCAGATCAACTGTCAGGCAATTGTTATTGTCATTTTCAGTTCTGGGTCAGCTGTAACTTTAGATGCCATTAATATAAAACACTAAGCCCCCAGTTAGATGTAACTTTCAACCGGCAACATCAGGATATTGGGGCTTCTATAACTGACATGGTATTGTCCTGTCCTGGTTGAGTTCACCAAACAGGCAGGATTTTGATACCATCTTGTTGGCCACACACCTCACACAGCACAGGCATTCTCTACACAGTACATCACTCTGCTGCACATACTTAAAGCTAATGCAGGAAAAGAAGTAAAATTAAATACATAAGTTTGTGTGTCTGTATCGCTATATGGGGTGGGGCAGTGGGGGAACTGCAGATGAAAAAATACTCTACTATACTCAGGAAAAACTACTACTATGGATGACAGAGTAGGACAAATGTCCTAAGTTAAAAAAATGCATCAAGCTCATGCAGGCGGAGGAACTATTTTAAGTAAAATGAAACCAAAGAGTTTACTTTTTTAGTATGTAAATCTCTTTAATTTACATTTTTTCATACAAGCTAAATACAGATACCCATTTTATAGGTACAATAAGACACTCTGGGGGTGGGCATTAGAAAGTTCTAATGCATGGCCAGGGGCTGAAGGCATTCAGCTTGCAGCCTTGTGCCTTACTATGCCCCTGGCTGTGTGTTAGAACTGTCTAATGCACACCCCATCATGTCTTATTGCTTACATAAAATATACAAGTGAGAATGGCACCGTGTTCATGTCAAGAACAATGAACAGTAATCCTGGCCAAATTTCCCCCATTCACTAAAGTGTCACAAACAGCTTGACCTGGTTTAATTTCAGTTGGTTTGCCTCTGTATCCCCCACTGAGACAAGACTGAAAATAGGCAGTATTGTCTAGCCCTCCTTTCTCAAGCAACAGAAATTAACTAAACTAATGAATGATGATCCATTACTTTTTTAAGACACTGTAATCTGATATATTAGTGTTGGTCTCATTAATTGTCCATAAGAAAAAATTACTCACCTTAGTAATGTTGTTTCTTCTAATGGAGTCTTGCTATATTATGACAGTAGCAGTTTGTCCCACCACTAGAACTGCTCCGGAGGTGAAATGGTTAATACCATTCCAAAATAGAACTTTGAGCACGAGCTCTAAGAAGCAGCTCTATCTGTGTAATTTCAAACCTGAACTGTCAGATCTTTACGAGCAAAAACTCACTGAGGTCTGTGTGGAAGCTGTAACCTACACTAGCCAAATGGCTACCTAAATATTAACAACCATTGCTGGTCTCAACACCCAAGACTCAAGTCAGGGACCAGAACTACTAACACAATTCTAACAACATGAGAATAAAACAACAGTATAATAAAACACACACCCCAAACTCCCAAAAGTGGAGAGAAGCTAAAGGGCATAAAAATAGTGCCCACACTAAGTTGCCTGCACCCACCCAAGTAGAAGTTCTGAGCAGGCAGACTGGGGGCAGGTCATAATATAGTCAAGACTCCATTAGAAGAAACAACATTACTAAGGTGAGTAATTTTTTCTTCAAACAACATGAAATCTTGCTATATTATGACAGTAACAGACTACACAGCAGTACCTCCATGGAGGAGGGCAGAACCTCTTAGGAATAGGCTCTGAAGAACAGCTGTGCCAACCGACATCTCTCCTGGCCTGGACATCCAGGGAGTAATGCTTGCAAAAGTGTGTACCGCTTTCCAAGTAGCAGCCTGGCATATCTCTAATATAGGGATGTCTCTGGCAGCAGCTAGAGACGCAGCTGTCCCTGGTAGAATGAGCCCTCAAGCCAGAGGGGGATCTCTGCCCAGTTTCTGATAACAAAATTGGATACAAGAGACAATCCACCTGGCAATTGATCTCTTAGTGGCAGGTTTGCCTTTCCCAACTTCACCATAGGTAAGGAAAAGTTGGAGGATTCGAACCTGTGACCTTTGGGACGCTCTATATAGTAACTAAGAGCTCTCTTAACATCCAGGCTGTGCAACCTCTTCTCACCAGAAGAGGAGTGATCAGTGAAAAATACTGGAAGGGAGATAGATTGGTTAAGATGGAAATCTGAAACCACCTTAGGTAAAACTTCCTATTAGTCCTAAGGACTACCTTATCCTGTGGAAAGAAATAAAGTCAGTTTCCACTGACAAGGCTTGCAACTCACTTATGCGTCTAGCAGAAGTGATAGCCACCAGAAAACAGTTTTCCAAGTTAGATACTTAAGCTCTGCAGAAAACAGAGCTTCAAAAGGGATTGCATTAACGGGCAATACCAACATTAAGGTCTAGGCAGGGGCGGTTCGAAAGGGGATTAGTATGGAGTAATCCCTTAAAAACTTGGAAAACACAGGGTGAGTGGAAAGAGGGGATGACTTTCCTGCTGACACAAAAGCAGATACAGCTGCCAAATGGACTCTCAGGGTAGCTGGTCTGAGACCAAGGAATTAAGATGGACCATGTAATCTAATACAATGGGCAAATCAGCAGATTCTGGGGAAATATTTTCCCAGCACACCAAATGGAAAACTTTTTCCATTTAGAACTATAAGTAGCCCTAGTGGAAGGCTTTCTGAAGCCTTTAGGATTTCAAGAACACCTTGAGAGAGGTGTAAATCAGCAACTCTAACTCCTCAAGAGCCAGGCCTTGAGGTTGAGGATTTGAGGTCCGGATACCAAACCCTTCCCTGGGCACAAGTTAACAGGTTGTGAATCCTGGGGAGGCAAGGGAAGATGGATTGTCAGTGACAGAAGGAGTGGGTACCAGGGCTACCTGGCCCAATCCAGGCGATCAGAATCACTCTGCAAGCTGATCTGATTTTGACTAATACTTTGAATAGGAGAGGGAAGGAGGAAAGCATAAAGAAACTTCCCTCCCAATCCAGGAGAAGGGCATCCAGGGGACTGAGCCCAACACTGAGGCCTGCAACAGAACAGACGAAGTTTGTGATTGTCTGGGGCTGCAAAGATCTATCTGAGGGGTGCCCCATCTGGCAAAGACTATCCCCAGCACTTGGATCCAGGGACCATTCGTGATGGCCCTGGGAAATCCTGCTGAGAGCATCTGCTAGGACATTGTCCTTCCCTGGAAGATGAACTGCTATGAGGGAAGTGTTCAGGAATAGGCCAGAGACCACAACTGCATTGCCCTCGTGCACAAGGCCGAAGACCGAGTGCCCCCCTGTTTGTTGATGTACCACATTGTTGTGGTGTTGTCTGTTCTGACTTGTATCACCTTGTTGTGGACAGATGCAGAAAATTCTTGAAGAGCTAAAAAGACAGCTCTGAGTTCCAGCAAATTGATGTGGAGCAGAGATTCCCGGGGGGACCACACTCCCTGAGTGGAAAGGTCACCCATGTGGGCTCCCCAACCCAGAAGGGAAGCATCTGTAGTGAGAGTCAAATTGTGAGCAGGGGAACAAGGGGACCCCAATCTTAAATTGCTCTGATCCTGCCACCACTGGAGGGTTTGGATCAAGGTTGAGTCACTGGGACCAACTTGGAAGGGGGTCTCTTCTCTGAGACCAATAGGTTCTCAAGTGAAACTGAATGTCTCTCATCTGAAATCTTGCTCCCTGCACAACAGCTGTGGATGCAGCCATGTGTCCCAGGAGCTGCAGAAAGTGTCTTGCTGGTCGAGAGACCTGCAGGGTGAAGGAGGAGGCCAGAGTCACTAAATTCGTCACCCTTTCTAAGGAAGAAAAGCTCTGGCTAGCTTTGTGTCCAACTCTGCCCCTATAAAGGTGAGTACCTGGACTGGTTCCAGAACCGACTTTGGTAGATTTAGCAGAAACCCAGGGAGGTGAGAAGCTGCTGGGCAACTTGCAGGTGAGATTTTACCTGTTCTGGGGACTGGCCTACAATGAGCCAATCATCTAGATAGGGAAAAACAGCAATCCTTTGCCTCCTTAAGTGAGCCACTGCCACTGCTAGACACTTTGTGAATACCCTTGGGGCAGAGGTAAGGCCGAAGGGCATTGCTCTGAACTGGTAATGACCTGAGGGTAGTTCGAATCTGAGGTACTTTCGATGGGAGCTTCTGATTAGGATGTGGAAATAGGCATCCTTGAGGTCCAGGGAGGCTAACCAGTCCCCTGGCCTTAGGGAGGGTAAAATCATTGCCAGAGTTACTATTTTGAACTTTGGTTTCAAAAGATGCTTGTTCAGATATCTGAGGTCTAATATGGGCCGCCATTCTCCTGTCTTTTTGGGGTAAGGAAGTATCTGGAATACAGACCCCTGCCCTGGTGCAGGGAGGAACCCTTCCACTGCTCTGAGAGCCAACAGGGTTGAGACCTCTGCTTCCAGAGCAAAGGTCTCTGAAGCACTTGCAGGTAGAAAAAGTCTGGTTCTCAACTTGGGAAACTTTTTGAAGCTGAGAACCAGACCCTAGCTTACTACTTCCAGAACCCACTTGTCTGAGGTTAAAGAAGCCCAGTTCTGACTGAAGTAAGCCAGCCTGCCCCCTACTGGTATAGGAGAATCAGCCCTGGGCACCCCATCAGGGTGCCTGCTTAGCAGGAGCTTTAGGGTGAGGGGTGGGAGCAGGCCTGCCCACCCCTCGTCTGCCTCTGCCTCTGAAGAAGCCCCTCTGAGCATAGGCAGAGGAGGCCTGAGTCTGGTAAAAAGGCCTGTGAAAAGGCCTACCCCTACCCCTGGGGGTATGCCTCTGAGGAGTGGCTTGCCGCTCCTTAGCTTGGGCACTTTTGTAAGTAGTCCTATATTCATCCATCTTTTTCATGTAATTCTCTGTCTGCTCCCCAAACAGAGAATTTCCCAACACAGGAAAATCCATAGCCTTAGTCTGGGTATCCTGTGACAGACTAGTACACCTGAGCCAGGCCAACCTACGAAAAGCTACAGATGTGGCCATGACCCTAGAGGAAACATCATTAACATCCACAGCAGCATGAAACTGTACCTTAGAAGCCTCAATGCCATCAGCAGCCACCTGTTCTAGTTCGCTAGCCAGCTGGCCATGGGCTTGTGGCTAATTCCATAACAGTATCCCATCTAGATTTCTGATACCTAGCTACATAAGCCATATAATTTGCTTGCCTGAGTCCCAGAGAGGCTGCCATATACTGTTTTTTCGCCATGGCATCAATCTTCCTGGAATCCTTGTCAGGAGGATGTGAAGCCAGGGGGATATTAGCTTTATCACAGGCTGCAGCCTGAACTACCCCAACATGACTGCATTGCTGAGAAAGAACTTCTGTATCAGGACCTGACAATGTGTACCTTCTGTCCATCTTTTTATCTACAGGAGGCACAGAATTATGAGCTTTTAAAATTTTTATTGTTTGCTTCCTAAAAGACTTATGCAAAGGAATAGACAATCTCCTAGACTCTGGAATATCCATCATTTCTACAAAATCAGGCTCCTCTTTGCTCATCCACAGCTTCTTCAAAGGAAGCTGGAGGGTTTCAACAACTTTTGTAAAACATAAATGAGATGGGGACTCAGATAGCATAGGGGAGATTCTAGAGGTCTGTCTGGGGAAATGTCCAGTTCAATGGGCACACCCAGACCTTCCCAGCCACATTCATACTGTTCATAATCATCCTCCCTCCTCTGGTTCATAAAATTCCTCAACATCATATTCCTGAACCACTGGAACCAGACGAACTGACCTTTTGCCAGATAGTGGCGGTTCGGACAGAACCTGAGACAGTGACTGGACAATTTGTATGGCTTTTGCTATCTCTGCAGCAGTTGGAGAAGGGGTTTTGGACTCCAAACCTGCTGACTTTCTTGTTTTCTTTACTTGAATTGGTTCCTCAGAACCAGCTTTTCTTCGAGAAGTCTCGCCCTTGTCAGAGGCACTCCCTCGGGCTGGCCATCCGGCAGCGGACTTTTGGCCTCTCGTCCCTGAGCCTGCCCAATCTCTTTCCAGGGTGGCTGCAGGGAAATTCCTACATATCTGGCAGTCTGACTGGAGGTGGTCAAACCCCAGACAATAGACACATGTGGTGTGTGGGTCAGCCTTGGCAAAGACTTCCCCACAGACATCACAGTGTTGAAACCCAGTGGGCCCGGTTTTTCTTTTGGGTTTCTCAGACATAATGCCAGCCTAACCAGAAAAACTTGCCCTTTAAATGGCAGTGCCAGGCAAGACACCCTTATCGGTTCCTAACCGTGTCACGGGTATTGGAAAAAAACGTAATAAAATCTGTTTTTTTTAGAACCGATAAGAACCGGGAACCGCACTCTAAAATGTTAAACTTTAAAGTTAATAAGTTTTAAACCCAGCTGATCGGTTCAAAACCGAACCGATAAACTTACAAGTTCCACACAGACAAAACCTTTAATTTACTTACGATTACCACAGACAGAGCTTGAACCGAACAGTTTTGCGGTTAAAATAAAACTATTCTCGGTTGAATCGAACCAAGAAAACACCGTTTAAACCGAGAAATGAACCGAGCAGTAGGAGAACTCTCCGGAGCGACTGTTCACTGAGGCGGAGTAAAGAATCTGACAGTTCAGGTTTGAAATTACACAGCTAGAGCTGCTTCTTAGAGCTCGTGCTCAAAGTTCTATTTTGGAATGGTATTAACCATTTCACCTCCGGAGCAGTTCTAGTGGTGGGACAAACTGCTACTGTCATAATATAGCAAGACTTCATGTTGTTTGAATGTGATTTACGTTTCCCTTTAACTAGTTTTCAGTCTCCTTGTATGCTTATGGATCTTGATAGGCTTCACTCAGAACTGTTCATGTGTATGTTGCTAAATGGCAGGCCACACTTGTTAAAGAGGAGGTTGAGGCAACAGAAATAGATAGCCTGGGGGGGTTACACAAATTGGCAGCCCTGTGGATAATAGCAGCAACAGGGATAGGGAAGCAACAAGAAGTGGTCTGGGGAGTGGCAGCTGGGTTTCAATGCCAAAAAGTGCAAAGTCATGACCTATGTTGAAAAACCACAGGACTGTGTATAAGACGGGGGTAGGTGCTTGCAGTTACCAAGCATGAAAGGGACCTTGCAGTGATCATATCTGATGATCTCACAGTGGCAAGGCAGTGCGACAGGGCAGCAGGCAAGGAAAGCAGGATGCTGGGGAACATAGGGAGGGGGATCTCTAGCAGTAGAAAGGAGGTGGTGTTGCCCCTCTATCACTCACTTGTGAGACCCCCCCCCCCGAGTACTGTGTCCAGTTCTTGAGGCAGCACCTCCACAGGGACATTAACAGGGTAGAAGCAGTCAGGAGGTCTTCTAAAATGGTGTGGGGGCTGCATGAGAAAACATGAGGAGAGGCTGCGGGAGCTGAACATGTACTCCATAAAGGAGAGGAGAGGGAGAGGGGATACCTATAAGTACCTCATGGGGGAGAACAAGGTGCAGAAGGGAAGTCTCTTAAATAGGAGGAGGAGGAGCACCACAACATGGGGGCATGCCATGAAGCTTGGGGAAGAGTTTAAGAGGAATTTTAGGAAATGCTTATTCACAGGTAGGGTGGTAGACACCTGGAACAGCATGCCAGAGGAGGTGGTGCTGGTGAAGACAGTTGGGATGGAGGGACACTGTGACCAAACAGAGTCTGGGGTGTAGTGTAAGGCAGGGAAACTAGGACAGATTAGATGGGCCTATTGGTGATTTTCTGCTGACACATTCCATGTTTCTAAATCCAGAGTGGGGTGGTCAGGACAGGTTAAAGGGGCAGACAGAGAATTGGGAGAGACACTTAGGGTGGTAACCAATCTAGAGGAAGTGATGGTAATTGGGGACTTCAAGGATGTGGTCTGGAAAGGTCCAGCCATGGCTAGTGCTGTGAATCAACTCCTGGTAGAGGCCTGCAGGGAAGCATTCCTAGAGCAGTTAGTTCAGGGCTCAACAAGGGAGAAGACCTTGTGGATCTGGCACTCACCAACAGTGAGACAATTCAGAACACAGCAGTCCTGGAACCACTGGATTCCAGTAACCACAGAACATTAGCATTGGATGTCCAGGTGGGGACAATCAAATTGGCAAATGGGATAAGGGTATGGGACTTGAAAAAAGCAGACTTTGGCAAAGTAAGATGACAACTGGAAAAAGGAATGAAAGGTATAGAGAAGGTAGAGGACATGGAAGAGAACCTCCATCTCCTACTCTCTGCCTCTAGCTCCTGTGTTTGCCTACCTTTATCTTCTCCTCTACATCTAGCACTTATCACCCCCATTATTAACCTCCTCCAACACTCCTCCCTTCCCCTTTCCTCCACACCCTCCCCTTCCTGTCCCCTCAGTCAGCCCTCTTGTTACCTGAAATATGCCTCCGGCTGCACCTGACTTTTCATCCCTACTTATCCTCGTAACTCTGGATACCTGACTCTTCCCATGGCACTTAGTAACATAGTAAATGTATTGTAAGCAACAGCTTGGAATTGATCGTAACCTGTTTTTCTCCCTCATTTTCAAATTGTATTGTTCTTTCAAATTGTCTTGTTCAAATTGTCTTGTTTTCTACTGTCTCTCAACCGACGTGGAACCTTTGTAAAAGAGCCTTGGCACAAAGGTACTTGTAATCCTAGAGCTAAATAAATAAATAAAACAATAAAAAATTTAAAAAGGCAGTGACAGAAGCGGCAGATTGCTCAATTGCAAAGGCATGGAAAAGTATAAAGGGGTCAATGTGGTTCACAGTCAATGTAAAGGTGGCTGTAAGAGCCAAAAGGAGGCATTCTTAAAGTATAACGGAAGCCAGTGGAAGGACACCAGGGAAACATACCTGGAGGCAACAAGAGATGCCAGCAGGAAGGTGAGGAAGACCAAAGTGGAGACAGAACTCTGATTGGCACTGTCTGTAAATGAAGGGGAAAGGCATTTTTCTGATATTTTTTGGGAGACGCGTAAGGTGAAAGGGAGTATAGGGAGACTAAAGAGTAAAGAGGGTTGGGTGGAAAGAGAGAGAGAGAGAGACAAAGGGAAGACAGAGATACTGAATGCTATGAATTTTTGCTCAGTGTTTACTAGGGATAAAGATGGGCCACTGCCCGAATGTGGGGTTAGGAAGGGAGGGAGCTAGGGCACTGGAGGAACTGGCCAGATAACAGAGGAAAGCGTGCTGGAAATGTTAACATAGTTAAAAGTAAATAAACCTATGGGACCTGATGGCTTACACCCAAGGATGCTAACAAAGGTAGCAAAAGTTATAGCAGGGTCACTCACAGATATATTCAATTGCTCGCTGGCCACAGGGGTGGTCCCTAGGGACTGGAGGACAACAGATTGTGATCCAGCTGCAAAAGGTTGGGAAGAGGGATGAACCAGGGAACTATAGTCAGCTTGACATCTATAGCAGGGAAGACAATGGACTTTTTATGAAGGTAGGATCTGTGGGACTTACTAAAGGGGAATGGGCTGCAGGACCCCGGACAACATTGGTTCTCGAGGGCAAAATCTTGCCAGATGAATCTGGTCCACTTATTCAACCTGGTGACCACAGCAGCAGACAAGGGGCAGGCAGGTGATGAGGCATACTTAGACTTCAGCGAGGCCTTTGACTCATTCACCACAGAAAGCTGGTCAAGAAGATAAGATAAACCAAGGGGTACAGAAAAATGTCATAAATTGGGTGGAGAACTGGCTCTGGTGAAGAACACAAAGTGTGGTATTTAATGGGGAGTTTTCAGAGATAAAAGAAGTAACAATCAGAATACCTCAGGGGTCAGTACTGAGGCCAGTCCTTTTCAGTGTATCCATTTATGACACATGTGAAGGCATCAAGGGTAAGATATGCCTCTTTGCAGATGACATGAAGATCTGCACAAGGATAGACATGGAGGAAAGGAGAAGGGAAATAAGGGATGATATGAGCAAGCTGAAGAGCAGGTCACATGTCCGTCATTTGGGCTTCAATGCTAAAAAATGTAAATGTAATGCACATTGGGAAAAAGAACCGAAGAGTGCAATATGAAATGGGGGCAGTGGTGCTGGACAGCATCACAGAAAATAAGAATCTAGAGGTAATGATATAGGAGAGCCTAAAAATGACTGTACACTAAAACAGGGTGGTGGGTAAAGCAAACAGGATGCTAGGGTGCATAGTGAGAGGTATCACCAGCAGAAGAAAGGAGGTGGTGATGCCTCTCTATAAATTATTAGTCAGACCTCATCTGGAGTATTGTGTCTAGTTCTGGAGGCCACATCTATGTGAAGACATAGACATGGGTGGAGGCAGTTCAGAGAAGGGCAGCAAAAATGGTGCAGGGCCTGCACCAAAAGTCATATGAGGACAGACTGGAGGACCTCAATTTGTACACTCTGGAGGAGAGACGGGGGATATGATAGAGACCTTCAAATATAATAAGGTACAGGAGGGTAGCATCTTTCAGAAAAAGAGATGCCCTAGAACAAGGGGTCATGACATGAGGCTGGAAGGGGGCAGACAAAGGGATAATGTGAGGAAGTATTTCTTCACAGAAAGGGTGATGGATACATGGAACAGCCTCCCAGCAGAGGTGGTGGGGACAAATTTGGTAGGGGAATTCAAAAATATGTGGGATTTGCATAGGGGTATCCTAGCAATAGGTAGTAGAACAAAGCCAGAGATCAAGTAGGGTCTGTTTTTTGCAGCAGGCAGGGAAAGTGGGCAGACTAGGAGGACCAGGTGGTCCTTATCTGCCGTCAAATTCTATGCATCTATGTATCTAGGTTAAGTACAGAGTAATTAATCAGGATGGGCAGACTGGATATGCCAAAGAACCTTTTTCTGCTGTCAATGACTATGTTTCTCTGTATCTATGTCTCTGTGCCACGACAACTTGGCCTAACAGAACAAAAACACATACCAAACTGTACATATTTTGACATCACACTTGATTTGGTACAGGTTCTTTAGTGTCTTGATTTTTAGGCAGAAAGAGAATGAAGCCTTTGTGTCCCACAAGCCCCCCCCCAAAAAAAAAAAAATTTGAAGCTTCACAAAAAAGGGACACAAGGGACACAGTTAGGCACCAATGCATGCTTTCATCAAAGCTAAGGTAAGTAGCTTGAAAAATGTATTATTATACAAATCTACACAAATTCTGCAATCTGTTCATCCTTGTTTATTTTTTCTACGTTATTGTACAGGACACAATAGACATATATGACAAGAACATCTACATCGAAAATAAATTATGAGAAGGGGAGAAATATTAAAAAGGGAAGAAGAAAAGAAACCTGTATAAAACAACCTTTGACCTTTCAAAAAAGAAAACAGATCATCATGAATGAACTTAAAATGCACTGCTTTGCTTAATGTGGGAACCTACATTATTATGTCATATCTTCTATGTAACATTAGTTTTTCTACCTTTCAGGTAGTATGCTCAATATGTATTTTTGATATTAAGATTATTTATTGCTTATTTAAAGTACAAAGTACAAAACTTAAACATATGACAGAGAATCCTAACTTGAACAACAAAAAATAAGAAATTTTCAAAACAAGATTAGTTTATTTATGAAATTGTCATTATTACTGTGGCTATAACTGAGAAACAGAGAAGTATAACCCCTAGGTGGCGCTATTCTAAGGGATGCTACCCCTGCCTGTATGGCAATACACAGGTTGAGGAGCCTCAGTTCTGTAAACAGGTGCCTCCACCTGGAGGAATGGTATTGGGGTAGCTTAACTGCTCTGGTATAGCCCGACAGGACACTATAACCACCCATCAACCCTTCTAGTGGCCTAAACAGTAACAATATAGTACATTCAAATTCAATAGATAGCAGTAATGATATGCTCACACTCCTTTCACTTACCACCAGGGCTAGATCTGCTGCAAGTGCCCTGGAGACCCCCTGGAAAATAAGATCAGAAATACAACAATACAATCTTACCACTGTAACCTAACTAATAATATGCACTCTAGCCAGGTTAAATGTGAAAAAAGACAATCAGGTTTATTTGGGGGACATGAACAAGGGAAGGGCGTGAATCTAGCAGAATGATTAGCACTCTAATCTAATTTAGGTTGGTTCAGCATGCACTGTTACTCCCTTTTAAACAGTTCAACAACCCTGGGTACCCAGTATGTCATGCAGGCTAGCCTGAAGCATTCCCCGTGGTGACCGGCATTGCAGCTGTTTTGGGGGCCCTTAAGAAAGAAAACAGTTAAACATGCACACAACCCAATTATTTGTAATCCAAGCCAGATGGCTCAGTCTGTTGCTTTAACCCAGAAAAAGAAACAATTAGATAGTAATGCAATGATTTTGGCTGTTGTTGCAGAGAGCTACCCTGGATTGTACTCAGCTACCAAGACCAGGATGCAGGACAGGCGAGATGAAGACCTCGTGGTGATGATCAGGAAGGCCAGGGGAAGCAGGACTGACCCGACCCACCTTCGAGTGGTCACTACCTGTTCGATGGTGTTGAGCAGGGGGCTGAATCCCCAAGCCGATCTTTCGCCAAGATGGTCTCTGAAGTGGGAGTAGTGGCCTAGGCCGAGGTGGCAGAGCCCAGATAGGATGAACAGTTCAGCAAAAGTTCATAGTTTTCCGCTGGTGAAGCCTCCAGCTGGCGTAAAAGATTCTGCCATGGGGAACCAAATCGAGACCCACAAAACACATTCAGTACATTTATTTTTTTAATTTTATTTAGCTTTTGTTGACCGGGTAAGTGCACTAGACAAATCTTGCCTATTTTCAGGCACGACCCAGGGGAGGGGGATACAGATGAATGCCAACTGATCTTGAACCAGATTAAGCTGTTGGTGATATTTTTAGTGAATGAGGGAAATTTGGCCGGGACACCAAGGAAATTCCCCTACTCTTTTCGATAAGTGCCATGGGATCTTTAACATCCACCTGAACTACCACCAATCCAGGCAGATGGGACCTCGGTTTAACGTCTCATCTGAAAGACGGCACCTCAGAAGTGCAGCACCCCTCTCATGCTGCACTACAGTGGCAGTACTGGGATAGTAACCCAAGTGCCAGATGTGGGAACTGAACCCACAGCCCTCTGATCTCCCGGCCTTAGAGGCGAGTGTGCTACCTACTGAGCCACTGACACTGCAATCTTAACTGACACTTAAATCACTTATTTCTCTAACCCACAATTCGGATACAGTCCGGGTTGCAAAGTACAGCTTCACTGCACAAACCTTTCAATCCAAGGCAAATTCTATCATCAGACAGGCCGAGAGCTGCTGGAGCAAGTCTTCGGTCCAAATCACAAGTCTCACTAACAAACTTCTTCTTTCTTCTGCTGCAGATTCCAAATACGGAAAATCAGAACCAGATCTGACTTCTGCAAAAGACAGTTCACTGGCAGAAGAACGTGGCAGGCAGGCCAGCAAAGCCTCTTCCCGCTGATTCCCCTACACTCCTTCTAGGAGCAGCTGCTCGAAAGCTCGAGCTGTTCACTCTTCAACCTCCAACTCTAACTGATCCACTGCTTCAGGCAGTTCTGGGGATTTCCCTGGTAATCCAAAAGGTTCTGTTGGCTGAGGGAACTGTCACTCACAGTAAGAGCTCCCCCTCCAGGTCCATTTGGGCACCAACACTTAAAATTACAAACACTACAGAATTCCTTCCCACAAGACCCCTGGGGACAGTCTCCATTTTAGGTCCCCAGTAGTTTGATTGGCAAATGCTAGAAGTCCAGAACCTAACATTGTGGCTCCCATCCAAATGTTTGAGCTGCAATAAAAGCAGGTTAGAAAAACTTCTCTATCTTTACTATAACAGCCAACAGTAAATAATCACCGTTCCTAACAGGGCTCCCTCTATGCAAATAACAACTGCAGAATGGAGCAGAATAACAGACTGTCTGGCCGATCGCAAGCCTTAATTACTTGGACCCAGCCCAGACTAATTTCTAACACAGATTAGATAGGCTTTTAAAGAGACAGGCACGTAGGCTCACTAGGGAACTCTCACACAGACAAATAGAACTACTGAAGACAGGACACCAGCCTGACAGTGGGCATTAAGGAGCCCAGGAAGACATTATAGTAAACCTCAGTTTCTGGGGGGGGGGTTACAGAAGCATAGGTACTGTCAGCAGATAAATGTCTTATGGCTTTTCCATTCTGCCCTAAATCCTGCCTAGTATTGGAAATTGTCCCCACTCTCTCTGCTGCCTCATTTGCGCCATACCCATGTGCCTCTGCCACTCTCTTTTTAACCACCCTACTGTTTCAGCACATACAATCTCTTCAGGGAGCTTGTTCCATTTCCTACCACCCTTTCAGTAAAGAATGAATTCCTGTCATCCTTTCTGAACCTCCCCCACCACCATCTTCTTGGAGTTTCCCCTGTTGACTATGCTTCCAGTCAGTGTGAAGAACTCCCTGCTGCCTACTCTTTTTATCCCATGGAGGTACTTAAATGTCTCTGTCATGTCCCCCTTCCCTCCCTCCCTCCTCCGTGTACATATTGAGATCCCCCAAATGCTCCCCATATGACTTTCTTTGTTGTTCCTGTATCATTTTGATTGCCCTCCTCCGCACAGGCGCTAGCTTCTCACTGTCCTTCCTCAAGTGCGGTCTCCAAAACTGCAGACAGTACTCTAAGTGCAACCAAACCAGGTATCTGTATAAGGGCAGTATCACCTCCCTTCTTCTGCTACTCATCCCACTCCATGTACAGTACATCATAGAATCCTATGTACCCTGCCCTCGGCTCTAGCACACTGCGTCAATGCTTTCAAGGTCTTTATTATTAGCATACCCGGGTCCCTTTCTTCTGTAGTTTACTCCACCACTATTCCACATCCATAACCACCTCTTCAGTCTTTCTGGCTCCTCACTTGAGGCTCTTACACTCTATTCGTTGTTTACCCTTCAACAGATCTTAGTATCATCAGTGGCATATCTTAGTATTATCTACTGTTAGAAGTGGTATATCCTCTCCTAGACTTCCTCCTCTGTTATTTATGAATATGTTAAAATGGGTCAGTGCCAAACAGATCTTTGGGGCACTCCACGTGTGGCCTCTCGTACCTCAATATGCTCTCCATTTAGGACTATCCTCTAGGTCCTCCTACTCAGCCAATTTCTCACCGCCCAATTATTTTATCACCTACCACAAGGTCACCCAGCTTCTTATGAATATATGAACATATGGAAATGCCAGCAGATGCAGGCTATATGGTCCATCAAGTCTGCTTGAGTGTGCAGCTCCCAGTTTACTCTACTGACGCTGCCCCCCTCCCCTTTCCCATCCATCTGATTTACTGCCCCAGTCCGCTGACTCCCCCCCCCCAGCTTCCCCTCAGTTTTGACCTTATACTTGACCCTGTCCCACCCCCCATTAAAGCTTTCCATAGTTTTCAGTGATATCAACTCCTTTGGCAGTTCATTCCACCTCGATTCCACCCTTTCTGTGAAATAGTGTCTCCTCATTTCCCTCTTGAATCTTCCCCCCTTCAATTTCAGACTGTGCCCCCTCATGTTCCTCCTCCTTTAATCTGAAAATGCCTGCCGTACTAACCTTATTCATGCCCTTTAAGTATTTGAAGGTCTCAATCATATCCCCTCTCTCCTTTCTATACACCAGGTAATACATGTTGAGCTCCCACAGTCTTTCTTCATATGTTTTGTCCCCCAGTCCAAGGATCATCTTTGTCACCCTACGCTGCACCCACTCCAGTAGTGGGTACCAGGTTAAGATAGCATGAATAGAACCTCGCATAAACTACAGTGCTGCAAGAAATGCTAATGGCTCTACAGTGACAGGTTTTACAGCATGTGGTAGAAACAACTACCCCTGTCACTGTAGACTGCCAGAAGAAAAAAGGTGAAGGATGCCACTGGGGTAGTGCCTGGCCAAGCTGCTCCTGTGGTGGAGTGGTTAGAGTACCTGCCTCCGGGGGCATCAGAGACCTGGGGCTGCAGTTCGATTCTCCCCAAGTCCCACTATATGGCATTTTTATTTTATTTTTTTTAAAAAAAGTCCCCCCCCCCAACTTTTCCACTTGTCCCGAAGTCCACGACCACCCGAAGTTGATTATATTAAGTCAGGGGTGTGTGGGAGTGCGAGGTGTGAAGCTCCCTGCAGAAAGCAAGTGACCCCCAACAGCGTGTGCTCTTCTGGTTCATGTTGGGATTTTGTCCTGATGCTGTTAGAGCGCACGCTATTGTGTACGCAGTATTATTCTGTTACACGGTATGAACCATGACATTATGACCCCGTGCCCCCATAGTGTGACTTCCTTCTTTAAATAGAGGCACCAGTACTGCACACAGTACTCCAAATGCGGCCTAACTAGCGACCTGTACATTGGCAGGATGACTTCCTCCCTCCTAAAGGTGATTCCTCTGGCAATGTACCCCAGCATCTTATTAGCTTTAGCTGCTGCCTTCCTGCACTGCATAGAATGATTCATGTCCCCTGTGACTAGAAACCCCAGGTCCTTCTCCTCCTCTGAAGTGGAGAACTGCACCCTCCCCAGCCAGTAGCTATTCCCAGGGTTTCTGGCTCCCAAGTGCATGACCTTGCACTTCTTAGCTTTGAGCTCCAGCTGCCATGTGTCTGACCAATGCTCAAGCTTTGCTAGATCCTCTTAGAGTTCTTGCCTCCCTTCGACGCTATCCACCACTGCACAGATCTTTGTGTCATCTGTGAAAAGGCTGATTTTACTCTTAATCCTGTCTGATATGTCACCAATGAAGTTGTTAAATAGCACTGGTCCTCGCACTGAGCCTTGTGGGACTCCACTGGTTACAGCTCTGGGAGTCAAGAGTTCTCCCCTACAACTACCCGCTGCTGCCTATCTTGCAGCCAGCCTCTAATCCATCCTTCCAGTTTCACCCCAACTCCCAGATTTCTCAGTTTACTAACCAACCTATCATGAGGCACCAAGTCGAAGGGCTCGCTGAAGTCCAGATATAGGACATCCACCGCATAGCCCTTATCAAGTGCCCTTGTCACCCAATCAAAAAAGTCAACCAGGTTGGTCTGGCAGGACCTACCCGAGACAAACCCATGTTCCCTTTCATCCTGGAGACCATTCTCCTCCAGAAAGATCACCGGTCTCTCCTTAAGGATGGTCTGCATTAACTTCCCCACAATGGAGGTAAGACTCACTGGTCTGTAGTTACCTAGTTCATCCCTGGACCCACTCTTATGGAGGGGCACCACATGTACCATCCTCCAGTCCTGGGGCATGTACCCAGTCTCCAGAGAGGTGTTCAGCAGATCTGCCAGCGGACCCACCAAGACCTCTGCCAATTCCCTCAGGACCCTTGGATACACACCGTCTGGCCCTGGTGCCTTATCCACTTGCAGGGACCTAAGGCCCTCCAACACCCTTCTCACTAGGATCTCCTCATCCATTACCCTCGCTTCCCTCGTGCCCACCCCACCTCTCCCCTGGGGCATAGGCCCATCCCTCTCCCTGGTAAACACCAAACAAAAGTACTCACTGAGTGCCTCTGTCCCCACCCTTCTGCCTGCCCCCCATCTTTCTTGATCCTGACAATCTCATCTTTACAGCTTCTTTTCTCCCTTATGTACCCGAAGAAATCCTTTTCCCATTTCTGGTCTCCTGTGCCAGCCTTAGCTCCCTTGAGGCCTTGGCTGTCCTGACTGCTTTACTCACCTCTCTGGATTTCCTCAAGTACTCCTCCCTGTCCTTCTCACGTTTGGATATCTTATGCCTACAGAAAGCAGCCCTTTTTTCCCCTCACTTTCTCTACTAACTCCTTGCGTAACCAGCTTGACTTTTTGGTCCTGACCTTCTTACTTTGGGTCTTTGTACATGTGTTAGTGGCCTCTGGCAGACCCAGCTTGATGATGGACCATTTCTGGTCAGCATCCACATCTAGGCAGATATTGGTGAGATGCCCTTCTAGTATGCCTCCCATCCTACCAAAGTCTGCTCTTTTGAAGTCCACCACCTTTGTCTTGGACCTACCTACCTCCTTATCCAGACTGAGGAAGAACCACACTGTTCAGTGGTCGCTTTCTGCCAGGGGGTTCTCCACCCCTATGTCCTGGACATGCTCCGCATCCATCAGCACAAGGTCCAGTATGTTTCCCTCCCTGATTGGCTCCTTTATCCTCTGCATCAGGAAACTGTCCTGGAAGGCCTCCAGGAGGACCTGTTCCCTGGCACTAGAGGTAGCTGAGGTGCTTCAGTCAACTCCCGGCAGATTGAAATCCCCTACTATCACAGTATTACCATTCCCACTGAGCCTTCTGATTTGCTCCCTCAACTCCCTGTCAATTTCCTCATTTTGAGAGGATGGCCTGTATACTACCCCAATCTTACCTTCCTCTTTTTTGAGCTTTGGAGCTGTACCCATAAGGCTTTAGCTCTGCCCTCCTCCATCTGCCCCTTGTTACATAATATCCCTTCTCTTATATAAATAGTCACCCCTCCTCTCTTTTCTCTGTCCCTTCAGTACAACCTGTACCTGGGGATCACAAGGTCCCATTCTTGGTACTGGGTGGTCCAAGTCTCAGTGATAGCTACTCTCCTTCTGCCATCAGTACCTGCAACTCTACTGCCTTGTTTCCCAGGCTCCTTGCATTCAAGGAAACTATCCTCCAATGTGACCCCTGCTCCCTTGCCCATCCCCTCCCCTCTACCACCTCCCCTTGTTGAATTCCCCTCCTTCCCCTCCTGATTACTGTAGTTGGAGGGGAGGCCTTTTGGACTTCCTCGCCTGGCGGCACTGTTTATCACCCAGCCTTTCACCTCCCCTCCTACTTAGTTTAAATTAATTTGAGTTGATATGTACTCCCTAACTTATGCTTCAGGACCCCTGAGCCCTCCTTACTCAGATTCAGCCTATCTGGTGCATACAGCCCCTTGTTCTCCCGCGTGCTACCCCATCCCCCCAACCAGATCGTACCCCATGATCTCACGCCATTACCCCAGCCACTTGTTGAACTCCTCAGTTCTTTGTTTTCTAGCCATACTTTCCCTAGGTAATGGAAGAACCTAAGAGAATGCAACTGATCATCCTGCTTCACTGCAGAGCATTCCAGCTTCTCTGAACCTCTCCTGTACCTCTTTGACCCTACACCCCTCCAGGTTGTTTGTACACAGGTGTACCACAATGTGATGTTTCTCCACATCCCTCCCCCCACACTTAGGAATAAACTGCCCCACCGTTCTTGCTGTCATGCCAGGCATACATTTCACCCATATGTGACTTTTCCTAGCACCCTTGCCTCCCCATCTTACACCCGTTAGTATTGAGTGCCCCAGAATGATGACCCTCTCTCTAATTTCCTGCTCTCCTTCTATGTACTTCCCGTTCTTCTGTTCACAATCCTGAGTCCCCTCACCTTTTTCAATGCCCACTTCCCCCATTGCCTCACTTGTACCTTGCTTTACTCCTTCCTTCAGCCTCTCCCCACCCCTTACTCTTCCTGCCCAGACTAACTTCTCCCCACCCGTACCAACCCCCACTCACCCCTTACTCTGTTTGTGACTGTTATCCCTCCTCCTGTCATAACACCCTCTTGCCAGTACTACCCTCCAGCACTATGTTCTCACTCCCTGCCTCCCTGCCTCCCTGCTAGCCCCCAAGCCACTGCTATTGCCCTTTTTACTCATATTCTCCATGCCTTCCCACCTCCCTCCTGTTCTTCCAAGCTAGCCAGCACATAGAATCTGTTCCTGTACTCCCTCCACTTGTCCTGAGCTTTCCCTGATGCCCTGCCCTGTGAATCCTTACCATGCTCTGTCACTGTTCCCATTATCACCCTGTTCTTTACCACCCTCCCCACTTCTGACTCAGTTTCCATTGGCTTCTGAGGAATTGCTGTTTCTTAACTAACTGTCCATGTGGAATGGAGTTAAAGGTCTTGCTGAACTCTAGATACAGGGGGCTCGATTCTCAAAGGGCCCTTAGATTGCCGCAAGCTGTGGCAGAGGGCAGCTTGTGGCAAAGCTCGGTGAGCCAGGGATCCTGTGCCCGACTCTCTATCATGCAGGGTCCTGTGGGCAAATTCCCACAACTTGTGGCAAAGGTGGCCATGCAGCAAAGAGACAGCACACCTGAGATGTTTGCTACAAGCTGCGCACCGGCCATGCGGCACTCTAGAGCAGTCTATAATAATGTAGGTACATGCATAACAGCAGGAGGGGTACATGCTTAGATGTGATGTAACAGCACAACTATATTATACATAATCATCATGGCAACAACATGACAGTATTTACAGATGCTTTGGACAGTGCTTAACTGTACCTAACATGCATTGTCTGAAACACCTGTAATTACTGTTAGTTCGGTCGCCTAACAATTAGTTGTAATACGTGTGTGCTGCAACATCATATATATTGATGTCAGTGTGTGGTATATGTGCTCTGCCCACCCCTAGGAGGGAGAACAGGAGCACCCATGGGTGGCACATGGACTGATAGACCAGCCCTGGCTGCTCTATGGGGTGTTTGGTTCTGTCAACACCATACACATTAGAGAACTCAAGATAAAGGGATGTTGCAGCATTGCCCAGGTGAATGGCTTCTTGCGCCATGCGGCATCCCTTTTTGTGCCGCAAGTATGGCGCAAGACTCCCTTGGCGCAAGCAGCCCACGGTTGTCGCAGGCTGTGTCTGAGAATTGCTCTGTGCACAATTCCTGGCACAAGCCACTACTTGCCTCATTCTTTCTGATGCATGCCCCTTGCGTCAGTCTGACCACTTAGAGAATTGGGGCCAGAATGTTCACAGGCTGACCCTTATTTGCAGCCCTTGTCACCTAATCAAAGAATTTGATCAGGTTTGTTTGGTACAATCTCCCATTGGTAAGAACATGCTGCCTGATGTTCTGCAGACCATTTGCTTCCAAAACCCCTCCAGCCTCTCCTTTTTAATTAATGACAGAAAAAAAGAAAAAAACAGTGCACACACCAAAAATAATTTATTGGTGCAGAGTTTAGAGAGCAGACCAGTACCCCTACATATTGCCTCCCAAATGAGGCTTCATCTGAGGCAGTTTTTTCCCTTTTTTTGTCCTTACTATTGCTGCAACTAGGAATAATCAAAATGACAGTAATATGTGTTTTGCCACAGCTAAATAATTTATATCACATATTGTAGTGAGAAAGAAATAATGTGACCTGCTGGGAATTTAAATTGCTTAGCAGTGGCTAATACTGCATCAAAAAACATCTAATTGTCATATTGGTTATTTCTACTTGCAGGATATGCAGTACCAGGCAAAGGAAGTGTGTCCAGGAACCTTAGATCCAACCATGTGAGCCTTTAGCTCAGTGGTTAGAGCACCAGTATTCTGGAGGCCTGGCTTCACTTCCCAGTAGGTCACATTATTTCTTTCTCACTACAATCAGTGATTTAAACTGCTTAGCAGTAGCTAATACTGCACCAAAAAAACATCTGATTGTCATCTTGATTATTCCCAGTTGCAGGATATGCAATATTGGACAAATAAGTGCTTCTGGAAACCTCAGGTCCAACCATGTGAGCCTGTAGCTCAGTGGTTAGAGCACTGGGATGGTATTCTAGGGGCCTGGTTTCAACTCCTAGTAGGTCATGTTATTTCTTTCTCACTACAATTTATGAACAGCAGATTTACAAAGTTTAGTAACTCTAGCCAGAGACACCAAGCAAACCAAACATCTTTGTACTCAATATATAATTTAATTGTGTGTTTTTTTGTAATTATGACTTTTGGGAGTGATGGCACACATGACAATGCTGTGCTAATATGCAAAATAAGTACAAAATTCTAGGAGTCCTCATACACAGGGAAGTGACTTCAATTAATGCTGTTTGCTTATAGGCAAATAAAGAAAGAATAATCAAAAAAAGATGTCACAGAAGCCGGACACTCTCATCCTCCTCCTTTTAAAAAATATGTTACATGAAAGAAGGACTTGCAGTCTGATTCATCACACTATACCGATTCCTGTTCCTTATTAAGGAAGACTGCTGATGGCAGAAGATAAAAAAACAAGCTCATGTCCTTGACAAACCAATGTGAACTTTGTAAATTTGGTGTAGTAAGTGGAACAAGCACCCAAATGTAAGTTTGTTGCTATCATTTAGTTTACTTTTTTTTTTTGTGGTGGCTTACTTAAGCAATAAGGCATGACAGGGTGTGCCTTATTTTGGGATAGTGGCACACCTCGGGTTCACCCCGGGCATTACGTACTCGAGAAGTGCCATTATCACTCAATTACCCACACCTTAGAATGCCTTACTGTGATCATAAAATAGTTTACCTGATTTTTATTTTTTATTTTAAGACCAAGTTATGAGGTTCAGAAAGTTAAGCATTTCTGACCTGTGCTGTTGTGCTGCAATATCAGCACAGTCATGTGACTGGATTCCACCAATCGCAGTACAGTATTTCTCTTACCCATTTTATAATGTTTAATAATCAGTGTTTTACAGTTCTCATACTACTTGTTTAAAAATGGGTCAGATAGATTTGAAATTCCAGGACCTGAAATTACATTTCAGGATGGATCAGCACTCAGATCGGACTCTGGATATTGCTGACTATCTAACCACCTGGATTCGGATAGGATTTCATAATAGCTGAGCCCCACTAATTATCATTCCACCTTTCATAACACTCTTCCTGCAGCAGTCCTCCCAATGTGATTGCTAATGTTTGACATGTGAATCCAAAGAACTAATAATAATCTTCATTTTTTTTCTATAAAATGGCAATTCCAGTTGATAACCAGTTCATATTTTTGTTGTTTCCTACCAAGCAAGTATATCTAATTACAGTATTTAACTATCTGAATATACCTGGACATTCAGAGGGGTGATTTTACTTCATCATTTGATGATTTATTACGTTACTGTAATCATTTACAGATCCTATTATGTATTGTAATCATTGTTTGATTATAAGTTGTCCTTGTCTTAGTTAATTTAAGGAATACCATAGTAATAAGATTTTCTCAAAGGACTTTCTTTTCACATTCAATAAACATACTGACTGACTGAGCGATTGCTTGCCTGACTGACATGACTGCCCCGATTGACCTGACTGATTGACTGACTGATATTGTTTTCATTGTGCTTTATCTGAAGTCATTGCATTCTGTCTCAACTTGTCCATGGACTATAGGAATATAAACAGGTCTATTAATAGCCAGCATAAGATTTCAGAATGAAAGGGCCAAGCAAGCAGGAAGTGGCTATATAGTGCAGTAACAGAAATGGTAGTCCAGTGTCTCACATGTACACGGGAGGTCATCTGACAGCATTTAGCAAGCTGCTTTCCCCTATGAAACGTGCAAACAGTTTGTTTAATGGCCTACTGAGGGTGTCTTTGAAAGGTCAAAGGTGCATGTTAACTAGAAAAACAGAGCACTAGAACAAATTTGCTGGAGGAGGGGATGTTAAAATGTACGCCTCCCCACAGAGCACTTTATGCTCCCATCTGTACAAACAGATGACACTCAGCTTTGTCTACTACAGCCAAGTGCTTCCCATGAAACATATAAAAATAATCCTGCTAGTAGACAGTCCTTCCCTTTGCCATGAGGAAATTTAGAAGCACTGGTCTTCTGCAGACTAAATGTCATAAAGAAGTGAAACTGGGGCTCAGTGGCTTACTGGAAAAGGCCCTGAATCGTCACCATATAGACCTCGGTTCAGCTCTCAGCTCAGTTATCAAGAGACTGTTATTTGGCAGTCTCAGTTCAGTTCCTTTTTGGAAAGCTTGCCACAACACAAAACCACTGTAATACACAATGAACACAGATGGGAGTTCCAAGACCAAGGACCTTGTGCTGAATAAGCATCTGATTCAGTTACCTGTGTGCCTCAGGAGTAGAGAATCTGTCTAGAACATAGTGGGGGTGCACAAGTGGGACAATGTTGATTTGCTGCTCTGTACTTGACCTGTAAATAAAGGGACCTCAGTCTCCAGTGATATTGATTCCTTACTTCCCAGAAGTAAGACATTTGTCAACTGTATAGTTATATAATGAGGGTGAAAGTCAAACCTTTACACGTACATGATTATGCTACATATACATACAGTACATATATACAAGTGTCGGCAGATAAGGACCAATATGGCCCACCCAGTCTGCCCCTGGATACTCCGACCTGTTAAGTATCCCCTTGATCCCCCTTCCGAGTTTTGCTTGAGCATTCCCCTGACCATTTCAGCCCTTACCACATCATCTGTCAGCCTATTCCAGGCGTCCACCACCCTCTCCATAAAAAAACTACTTTCTTGTATTAGCCCTAAATCGTCCTCCCCCCAGCTTCATGTCATGACCCCTAGTTGTGGAGCCCCTTTTCCTCTGAAATAAGTCTCTCTCCTGTACCCTGTTAAGCCCCTTTAGATACTTGTCTCAATCATGTCCCCCCCTTCCCTTCTTTCCCCCAAGGAGTACATATTGAGATCCCTCAGCCAATCCTCTTATGTCTTACTATGCAGCCCCTGAATCATTCTGGTAGCCCTTCTTTGGACAGCCTCCACCCTCTCAATGCCCTTTTTCAGATGTGGCCTCCAGAACAGGATGCAATACTCAAGGTGCGGCCTGACCAATGTCTTGTACAGGGGAACAGTGACCTCCCTCCTTCTGCTGGCAATACCCTACCCTATGTACCCCAGCATTCTGTTGGCCTTTCCTACTGCCTTTTGGCACTGACTTGCCACCTTGAGGTCAGCCATGATGATGACACCCAGGTCCCTCTCTTGCTCTGTGACTGCTATTTCTTCCCCATCGAGCACATTTTTTGCCCCAGGGCTCCTATGCCCCAAGTGCATAGTTTTACACTTCCCTGCACTGAATCCCAGTCTCAACACCCTGGACCACTGATTCAGTTTGTTAAGGTCCTCCCTCATCCTGCCAATCCCCTCTCATGTGTCCACCCTGTTACATATCTTCGAGTCATTTGTGAACAAGCACACCTTCCCCTCTGGCCCTACTTCAATGTCTCCAATGAAGACATTGAATAGGACTGAGCCCAAGTCCGACCCCTATGTTACCCCACTCATCACCCTCTCCTCACTAAAAAGTGCCCCATTTGCCATCACCCTTTGGGACCTGCTGGAGAGCCAGTTTCCAGCCCACTTTACTATGGCCAGTCCCACCCCATGACTGCCCAGTTTGTTCAGTATCCTATTGTGAGGAACAGTGTCAAAAACCTTCCAGAAGTCCAGATAGGCCACATCCACTGCTCCTCCCTGGTTCACCACCCCTGTCGCCCAGTCAAAAAACTCTATTAAGTTGGCTTGACAGGACCTCCCTTGGTTAATCCATGCTGCCAGGGTCAACCAGCCCTCTCTTCTCTAGGTAGCTCAGGATACACTCCTTGAAGAGTGACTCCATTATCTTTCCAACCACCGATGTCAGGCTGATAGGCCTGTAGTTTCCCACCACTTACCTGTCCCCTACCTTATGTAGCAGAACCTTGTTTGCTTTTTCCAGTGCTCAGAATGAAGCTTACTCAAAGGGCCCTGCCTGTCTGCATCTGTTCACATAGGTCCAAAGGGACCAGCATGAATGAGGATAAAAATTAATTGCAAAAAAACTTTGTTAATGCACTAGTTAGGGTTCAAGTTAATCCCACAAAAGTAGGGAAATGTGGCATTATGGTTTCTAACCCTAACTACTCACCCACACCCCTCAAGCAGAAAAAGGGAAAAAAGTAGGGTTTTGGATTTCTGGAGTCTTTGTGAATCAGTGGTGGGGTCTTTCTTGGGGTTGTCCACCCTAATGCCGACCCTGTTCCCTAAGCAAACGATGTCTGATGTGATCTCCTTTCTTCATGTAGGGCCCACAAGCCTGGCATACAAAAAAAAAAACACATCCTTGACATAAATGTGGCTTCTGACTGCTGAGGACAGAGTCAGAGAGAGAGAAGTGACAGACTGCTATGCTCTACAGAACAGATAAAGAACAACAAAATCAATCAATCGATCAAGCAATCTTTATTTTACCAGGAGAACACCATTGAGAAAAACTCATTTACAAAGTGGTCCTGGGTGAACATTACATACAGAACATTGTTATTCTTAGGGAAACAAGAAGACATGAGATACAGACATAGGTACAATATGCGAGAGCACAAAGGGTGTGATATCTACAGTGCAATCATAGGTATGCAATCATAGGTATATACAGTGTGAACATTATGTGTAGTGTAGACAGAGGTAAAAAAGTGCAAACATTTTGTACAATATATACATAGTGTCATGGAGGAAAAGGGTAGAAGGGGAGGATAGGCATAGAGGAGAGAGGGCAAATAGTAGGGAGAGAGAGAAGGGTGTACACTAGACATATGGGAAAAGGCTGGTAAGAGGGGAAATAGGGAGGAAAAGGGTTAGATGAGGGGAGGGAAGAAGGAAGGAGGTGAGAAAGGTGAAAAAGCTACATGAACAGAGACACGTACCAAGGCAGATACAGTGGTAGGGGGGCTGAGGCATCGGTCAAGGGCAAGGTGGGCAGGGGTAGGAAGGTAGATGGGGAGGAGGGGGTGGGTAGGACAGCAGGTGTTACAGTGAGAAATCAGATGGAAGGAGGGAATTTACAAGGAGTGGGAGAGGAGTTTGCTAAGGCAGCCGGGATAAGTGCAGCAGGAAAGCAGCTCGGCACAGGTTAGGTGGGATGCAAGAATTAAACATTGCAGCTGCATGTTTCCTGGAGGGAATGACTTAATCAATTCTTGAAGGAAAACAACCCAACTAGATTAGTTAGTTTTAGCAATCTTTTGTGTAGCATTCCAGAGGGTAGTGAGAGCATAGATAATGGAGGAAGCACCAAAACATGTCCTAACTCTAGGAGTTTCAAGCATGATGTAGTCACGAAGACGTGATGTCGGCCCCCCCCCCACTGCAACCTCCCTGCTTCCCTGCATCATCTCTAGTCTACCAGTACCCACCCACAACAAAAAATAAAACAGTCACCCTATCATTCTCAGCTTGGGTCCCACAAGCATTGCAGGCTCTCTACTAAGGCACACATTACTCTTACTCCTGCTATCTGGAAATATTCACCTCAACCCTGGACCCCCCATCACAACCCCCCCCCAATCAAACCTCAGGGAAGACTGCTGCTGGCATCAATTAATATTTGTAGTCTTCCTAAAAAACACACGCTACTTCAAGGTTGGCTTACCCAACATGCTCCTGACATTCTAGCCCTCTCAGAAACCTGGCTATCCAAAAAAATTCCTAACGATGCAGTCTCCTTAAGTAACTATAACCTTTTTAGGGCAGATAAACCTGATAAGCGTGGGGGTGGCTGTGCAATAGTCGTTAAATCTACACTCGGTGCCACAGTCATGGCCCCCCCCCCAGAACATGGGGCACAGACACTTACAGTCAAAATTAGTCTGGGCACCAAAACTATCCACATCATCGTTTCCTATATCCCCCCGAGAAACCAGAAACTTGCATTTGAATCAATCCTACACACTATCGCTCACCTCCCAAATGCTAACGAAGCCATATTAATGGGCAATTTCAACATTGATTGGCTATCCCCATCCTCCTCCACCTACAAAGATGCAGCACAGGCTATGGACCTCACCCAAATTGTTGCCTCCCAAACAAGGTGTGACACAAGAACCGGGACCTCCACACTATTAGACCTTATTTTTACAAACAGACCACGTAACATCGCCCAGGCCTCAGTGCTCCCTGATGCTATCAGTGACCACTCCCCGGTTATCTGCTGGTGGTCGGGTAAACTCCCCCTAGCACCACCAACCACCACATGGCATCGTAAGCTCAAAAAAGGAGGCCTTGACAGCCTCAAAGAATACCTTGTAAATAGCAACTGGCTACCCATATATAACGCACAGACAGTGGATACCACCCTTACCCACTTTATAACTACGTTTAACAAAGCCTGCAATATATTTGCCCCCTTCACAAAGCAGGTGGTGAAAACCAGGACTACCCCCTGGATCACACCTTCCCTTATAAACCTTATGCAATACAGGAACAACCTTTGGCACAAGGCCATAGACACACAGCGCACTAGGGACTGACAACTATATAGGGAGGCGCGTAATAAATGCACCTGGGCAACTCGCAGGGCAAAAGCTGAATACTACCAGCATACCCTCTCCACCTCCTGGGGAGACGGGAAAAAATTCTGGAGCAACATTCAGGAAATCAGTGGCAAAACTCACTCCCCCACCCCTACCCAACTCAATGTGAATGGGGACATTACTCAAGACCCAGCTAAAATCACTGAAGCCCTCAACGACTCCTTCTCTGACCTCTTACATATCCTCTCCCCAAATTTCTTCCACCCTCCCAAACCCCCCCCCACACCTTGTCCAGCGAATATAGACCTCCCACCCCCGTTCCGGCTCCGAACCATTCCCGACAACCTGGCCAAACGCTATATCTCCAAAGCTATCACTAACACTCGCTACAGCAATGACTCCCTGGACCTAAAACTTATTAGGCTACCCTTGAAGTCACGCTACCCCATCTCACAAAAATTTTAACCTCTCACTCTGCCTCGGCCAATTCCCCTCTAACTGTAAAAAAGCCTTGATCACTCCTATCTTAAAGAATGGCGACCCCACCCGCACCAGTAATTATAGACCAATCTCAATACTCCCTTCTCTCTCCAAAGCACTAGAAAAATAGTCTCAGACCAGCTAACTAAGCACCTTACGAGACACAACCTCCTAAGTAAGGAACAACATAGGTTCCGTGCTGGCCACAGCACCATCACGGCCCTCACTGAACTAACCACGTTCATCCATGGGGCCCTGGACCAAAGATCTATTGCCGGGGCCATCTATGTAGACTTAACAAAGGCATTTGATACGGTCAATCACGATCTTCTCATCCAAGTCCTGCCACAACTAAATGTGGCCTCTGAGGTCTCGACCTGGTTCAAGGACTACCTCTCAGGTCGCTCTCAGCAAGTAAGAATCAACTCCACCATCTCCACCCCCAAACCTGTGTGCTCGGGCGTTCCACAGGGGTCTATTCTGGGCCCACTGCTTTTTACACTCTTCCTTAATTCACTCCCCAAAGCTTGCAGCAGTCATCTCCTACTTTATGCTGATGATGCTGTTCTTTACTGGCAACACCCACAGCCAGACACCCTCCAGCTCTCCCTTCAGGGGTTTTTTAGGGAGCTGGAAAACTGGTTTACTGTACACCGCCTGATCATTAACTATTCCAAAACTAAGTCCATGACCTTTGCACATTGCCGAAGCCCACACAGCCAGATGACACTCCAAATCACAAACTTGGATGGTACCCATCTAGAACATGTTATTCATTTTAAATATCTAGGTGTCACCTTAGATACCTCCCTCTCCTACCACAGACATGTGCACCTTCTCTTGTCAGCGATTAACTCCAGAATTGGTACCCTCTACAGGATCAAGAACAGCCTGCCTGCCCATGCCATGCAGATAGCTGTCACCTCCTCCATCCTCTCACTTCTCGATTACGAGATTGTTATCTACGGCACTGCTGACAACTCCACCCTAAGTAGCATAATCACAGCGCTTAATAAAGCCTGCAGTCTCGCTACTGGCTGTGACAGACTCACCCACACCTGCGATCTGTACACACTAACTGGTTGGCTTCATTTCCATCAAAGACTCAAATATCAAACCTGCATCTTAGCAAAAAAGATCCACCTCCAGCTTGCTCCAGCCGGTCTACTTCCCATCGTCAGCTCAGCCCCTCACAGGTGGACTACCAGACTGTCGGCTACCTCATCCTTCACGGTCCCCCCATGTTGAACGTCTCTAGGGCAGAGATCCTTCCGCTACCGTGCCCCCAAATGGCTCAACACCCTCCCCCCTACTCTCTCCCAGACCCACAGCATCTCACTTTTCAAAACCGGCCTTCGGACACACCTCTTTGAAAACTCTAAATGTGAATGCCATTAAGGTCTGCTGTCTCCTCCTTCATCCCCATAACTGACTCAGGGACTTCCTAGACCCTACGTACCACCCTCCGCATTAGCTCTGTCTTGGGCTCACATGTATGCCTCCCAAAAGCTTTTAAAACGCCTCACAACTGCCATGTCAATTCTGTAACCTGTAAAAGTCAAAGAGTATATAAAAAAATGTTGTTTCTTTTAATGCTTTATATTGTCTTGTGTCTCTCCACCCCCTGTAACCACCGTGAAGCCATTGTATAAATGCTGTCTGTACTGAAACCTGTATATAATTGCTCATTCCATCTGTTTTCCTTATACTTTGTTTCTCCCTCCACCCCCTGTAAATGACGTGGAGCCTTTGCAAAAGAGTCTATGACTCAAAGGATGGTAATTCCGATTATACAGTAAACAAATAAATAAATAAAATATTTTCTAAGGGAGTAAGCACCCTTGAACAAGATGAAGAGACCAGAGATATAGTTAAGTAACCTGTTGGTGAGGGCCCTAAAGATCCAAAGGACAGCGTTTTTTGTTCTTCTAGTTTTCAAGGACTGTCAGCTGACTAGGTCATAAAGGATGCAATGGTGTGTAGTAAAGGGGCACCAGTGATCACTCTGATAGCCCTATGGTACAGAGTATCAAGCTTTGAGAGAGAGGACAGGGAGCAGTGGTTGTAGATGAAGTCTGCATAATCCATCAGGGGGAGGAAAGTAGTATGCTCTAACTGTACTTAGGCTTCTTGGATAAGAAGATGCTTTACACGGTAGAAGATTCCTAGCCTTTGCTTTAATTTTTTGGCAAGTTCATCCAAATGTACCAAAAAAGAAAGCTTGGCATCTATCCAAAGACCAAGAGATATATAAACTTATCTGCAGTCTCAAGTGATTCCCTAAGTAGGGTCAGGATCAGTGGTTTATAAGCTACGGTGGTGGAAGTTACTGGTTGAGAAAATGGGGAGAAAAACATAGTTTTAGTCTTCTTTGCATTAAGTAATAATTTCAGCTATAAGAGATTATGCTGGAGTATGTCGAAGTCTTGTTGCAAATCAGAGCAAGCAAGCGCAAGTGAGGGTCTGGCTGTGTACAGCACAACGTCATCTGCAAAGAGATACACACTGGCCACATTAATATTGGCGTTTATGTTATTGATATATATGGCGAAGAGTAGAGGCCCAAGGATAGTTCCTTGTGGGACGCCTCTTAGCAGGGTTTTGGGGGGGAGGTGTCGCCTTGAACTTTTACTTGTTGTTTCCTGCCCACGAGGTAACTACTAAACCATTTTAGAGCAGTGTAATCAAGTCCAATGTTGGAAAGTGGGGTTAAAATATGCTGTGATCCACTGTGTCGAATACCTTACTTAGGTCTAGGAACATGTCATTGACATAGTTTTTGGAGTCTAGGGTGACTTTCCAATCATAGGTCATCTTTGCCAATGCGGAGGTGGTACTATGCTTAGGCCAAAAGCCTGATTGGGGAGGGTTGAGCAGATCGTGCATTTCTAGAAAGACTCTTGGATGACTATAGACAAGTTTTTCAAGAAGCTTAGACAGCGTGGGCAGTAATGAAATAGGGCAGTAGTTGTTGAGTTCACAAGGGTCACCGGATTTAAAAAGCGGGATGATGTGGGCTACTTTCCATTGGCCAGGTAACAATCCTTGAGAGAGGGATAAGTTAACAGGTGGGTATAGGAGCGATCAAGGGATTAAAGAAGCAAAAGCAGAGAGAGACTGAGTGTAAGAGAGAGGGGGTACAGAACAGTGTGCTTTGCTGGCTGTCTGGCTTCCCCCCACAAAAAAAAAAGATTCAATGGGCCTATGCAGCCAGAGTAGTGTTATGCTTGTCAACTTTGATAACTGTTTGGCTATTCACACTCTCTATTCCATGGGTAATTACCACCCTGTAGGGGTACCAAAGGCAAGGAACCCTCAAAGAGGGTTCCACCCCTAGAGGTGCTGTGAGAAAGAATCACTTGGCTTAAAGTACCTTAGGAAGGAGCCCCAAAAAGAACATTGAACAGTAAACATTAACTACAATGTAGAGAAGCAGATTGACAGCAACCGACAGCTTGATGAAACACAAATAAGATGCACAGGTTGCCAGTATTGCACTGATAAAAGGGCTGCACAGATGACATCAGGATGCTTCCTAAGGAGAGAGGGATCGGCTAGTAGGGCCACTTTCCATCTCCATCCAACAGTGGAAACCTACCTAAGGAAACTAGGGAATGTACTATAAACAACTAACTACATATTATGACCTTTGGCATGGAGGAGAGGAAAAAAACCTTTAAACAGGAGGAAACCTCTGGGGATTCAAGGCCTAGGTCGCCTTCCCTCCAGGTTAGGGGTAGTTTATTTAGTGACGGCTCTGCTGCTGCAATTTAGAAACCAAATTAAAGGGGGGGAAATTTCAATTTAGTGGAAAGCTCTCCTGATGCTTCTAATGGGAACGCCATGAGGGGTTGCAAGAGACCTCAGCAACAATGGGTACTCTGTAGTAAGAGTGGACCCCCAAGGTGGGAGGAGGAGGAGTGCAATGAGCCGACCTACCAACTAACACAAACCGGGTGAACAGAGCAGTCATAGGAAGAATAGCTTTTGAAGGTGCCACGGTGATGCCATAGCCAAAGGAGCACCTTTGGGCCATAAGTACTCCACCCTTTGGCAGCTGAATTCTTAAATTCTGCATCAAGAGGTGCACCGTATAACTACATGCTAAAGTTATGCCTGGAGCGTGGATATTCCCACTATGGGCCAGATGAGAAGGACCGCACCCTAAGGTTCACATGCTCAAAATGTGGACTTTGTGAGTGCAAAGCAAGACTGTCAGTTTATAGGGTAACCCCGAGACAGAAAAGGTAATGGATATCGTTGGCATGCCTCCGATTAATTAATGAGAGCATAAATCAACACTGAGTGTTACATAAGAGAAGGCTGGACAAAGCCAGCGGCCATAGATTAGGTATCAGATTTTTGATGAGGAGGCCGGGTGAAGCCAGCAGCTGTATATGAAAAGGAGGCAGGCCTTGAAAGGTTGCGAGCAAACTCTGCAACCACAAGATTGAAAGGTTATGAGCAAACTCTGCAACCATGAGAACTACCAGGTAGGGCCAGGGTGAGGCAGAAGGCTGCAGTGCAAGCCAGCGTTTGGTGGTTTGATAGTAGTAGCTGTGGTGAGCTACTCAACTGCTAGTCCTTATTTGTAGATATAATTCTGTTGTATGTATATATATTTTTTTATTATTTGTTTTTATGTAATTCTGTGTATATGTACATGCCAAGAAAATGCCAGTGCTAATTCAAGGCACTTTGAGAAAAAGACTGGATTTCTTTTTTTTTAAAGGGGTTTGACCTTCTTTTGACCTGCAGGCCAGCTGCTTGCCAGGAATTGAGAATTTTTTAACAGAGATATGCCAAAATCCATTTGCAGGTCATAAAACCATGCACTCAGGAGCAGAATGCTTTGATCCATGGAAGCTTTTATAATTTGCTACATTTTATGAGGTAACAGGAAAGAAACATGCTTATTAGAAAATCTGTGTGAATTCTTAACACCCTGATGTCAATGGCATTACTGTGGGACCCAGACACATCAAAGGATAACTAGAAGGGGAGGTTGTAAGGAAGCACAAGAGTGACACCCGGTGGCCTAAAATGGAAGGGCCAGCCTCTATGCACAGACAGGTATATAAATAGCCCCAGCTCATTGCATTTGGACACACTTTTCATCTAGACTTCACCTGACACAGAGGAAGCCAAACTGCTGAGACAGTCGCTGCCAGCACACACTTTTCCTCTGGACATTCTCTTGACCACATGCATAGAGTCTAAGAACCAGAGACTCTATCTACTTTTTATGGACTTCAAAATATAAGGTAGACTTTTCCCTTACAAAAATAATTGTATGAAATATTTTCATGCTGCACACATAAAACTACCTAACTGATATGCATGCTGCAAGTATGATTTAAATGTTAAATTGGAACCGACTGCATGCATATGGCATGCCCGCAGCAAGCAAGTGTGGATACCATGATGTTTATGTTAAATAGGGAAATACTGCATGCAAGTGGCATGCATGCAAAAAAGCAAGTGGTCACTGATAACTGCACATATAAAATGGAACAGCAACAAAACAGAGTAAATGCATGGTTGCCTTTAACCACTAAGCCATACTGTCTGCATGCATATAGCTCGCTTGTACTTCAATATATACTGTATCTGAATACATCTGCATGCATGCAGCATGCTTGTAGCCAGTGTATGCTTTTCAGTTTTCTTCTGTCCGTCATCTCATTTTCACAGTTAGACTGTAGCACACATATCAATGAAAACACATGTTTTCTCACCCCCAATAAACAAACTTACTCACAAAACCACTTAATTACTTCTGTCTGTCCTGTACTCCTACTATTATTTTCTTCATAGTTTTGAATGCTTACACGCGAACAGACTTTCAGATGAAAACACAAACATAGCAATAACTTGACACTCACACCCACCCACCCACATGGCCAGTCCCTCCTCCAATGCACACACACTGTAGTGGGTATGGCCATGCTGCTACTGACAACCCACCAAGTACACACATAAGTAAAAAGTCTTTTACTTAAGTACTAGGGAGCCTAAGGCAGGAGTCTTTAAGAGATTGTGTCCATGGGTCAGAGTGCTGGGGCGTACCCCCTTGAAATGAATGGCATTATCTTCTTTTACTATTTTACATGTTATGGCAGTGAGTTGGAGAATAATAAAGGCCACTCTTCTACTAACAAGGCCCTTGTTAGTCGAGCAGTGGCCTTCATTAATTTCCAATTCTCCATCAATAATGTGTAAAATAGTAATTAAACAAGCATTTGTCAATGCCGAATGTTTGCTTGCTGGTATTGGCATTGGTAGTGCAGGAGTTAGAGAGATGCATAATAGGAATGGCAGTGAAGTACTGAAGTAATGCAAACCCCCACCCCTACCCTGCAGAGACCGACAGGCATTGGGGTGTGCCTTTGGGTCGGCCATAACGCTCACGCCATTCCACCTCACCCCACCCTGCAGACACTGACAGGGAAATCATGTTTCAGGACTGAGAAATGAAATGACAGTGCCAGTGTTCATGAGGTGGGATCCAAAGAACCTCATGTTGAAAATTTGGGACCAAAACTCCCAAAAATGGCTGAGATATCAACGTAAGTTGAAATCCCTCATTGACTGCCATTATAGGGCTTACAGTTATTTTCTTTAGTCTGCGGTTGGCTTTTGAAGATGTAGATGTGTTCCCAGTCCACAGAAGATCACAGTACCAGACCTCCAGAGGTAAGTATGGGGTGGGAGGGCGTAGTGTGGGGAGGTGGGGTGCACAGAGGGAAGGGGTGGTGAAGGCAATGAGGGACCGTTTTCTTTTTCTTTAGGTTTAACACAAAAAAAAAGACCTTGGGGGATGTTTTTTCTTTTTTACAGGTGAAACAGTATGAAAAATAAAATTTGGCACACTGGGGTACAGGGGGGAAACAATGTTGACCCAGGGGTTGGGCACCCCGAGGTCAGCTGAAAAAAAGGGGGCATGGGAGGGTGCATCTGACACCGGTAGTGGGCATCCCAGTGTTGGAAAAAGATAAAGTGGGGTTGGGGGTTATGTTGACATGGGGATTGGACACCCTGTTGTCAAGCAAAGATATGTCGGGGAGTGGGCATCCTGGTATCAGAAATATAATTAGTTTGGCATACTTGGGTGGGATCCCAGTGTGCCACATTAATGGGGGGGGGATACATGCAGGCACGGGGATTGGGCACTCCGATGTTGGTTTGGGGGGTGTGGTGGATGGTAGGAGCAGCCAATTATGCAAAGGCACGTCACGGCTCATTTATTTATTTATTAATAGGTTTCACTAGGAAAGGCACACTGAACAAACAAGTTGCTCATAACTCCAGCCATGTGCATTACTGTGTACTGTAATGCACATGGTTGGAAGGTGCCTCGTTGCCGGGGGGGGGGGAGATCTGCCGTTGCAGTGATGAAACTGCTTCTGATTGAAGTGGCAGATTTCTTTCAAGTGCTGCCCTTGCTCTGAAACTGCCTTCATTGGCAGTTTCCTTGTTGATTGGTGGCTGAGGGATGCGCCCATTAAAGCATCCCCTGCATTGACCACAACACTGTCACGTCTCTGCAATGCTGTACTACATCAATGTTTTTGGTGTGCTGTGCGGGCAAGCAAACATAAAAATGAGGAGACAAATACAGAAAACTAATGAAATATAAGCTACATATCATATTTTGAGTTATTTACTGGAATACTGAGAAGAAAAAAAAAAGAAGTTATATGAAACCATGGCCTATAATCAGCCTACACATCATATGATGCGGCATCAAGCCCTCCCCAATACTACCAGCTGTGTAAAACTTCTCTATAGTGTATAGTAGAGCATTGTTCTGTATAGAATTCCATCCCTTTCAAAATGCTGTTGTACTGCAGTTCAAAGGTAATGGAATGTGAGTCTACTCTTCTGTGGTACAACAGCATTCTGGAACCTTTAGAGACTGCATGAGTCATTTTTATTTTGAAAGTGAAAAAAGTGATGCACACACATTTCACACAATACTATACACTATGAAAAAGTACAGGATGAGTAACTTTATGCACAAAATGTGTGTTCTGCCACCCTGGGGTTCCGATTCCCCACGGACCTCTCCAGCGTCACTCTCATGGTCAGAGAGAATCAGAACCTCTCTGTGGCACAACACACTGGTTTTACATAGTTGCCCATCCAGTATTCTCCATATCTTAGCAAAGCAAACAGGTAGAGTTCTATGGAACTGTGTTGTGACACTGCACTGACATTCCTCCCAAAAAATAAGCAAAAAAAAAAAAAAAACCAGTCCCTGGCAATGTGTTTCACTTTTTAAAATCATTTTAAAAAAATGCTGTTTTCCTTATACTGCAAAAGTGTCCATTTCATAAACACAATATAGAGATTGTGTATTAGCAATCATGCACAACAAGGCTGTGTTTCAATCGAGAGGTTGTCACAGTAACAAGAGACCTCAATATCGCAGCTCTGGAAACCTCACTTCATCAGATGCTGTGGTCTGAATAAAGTGACCTCACGAAAACGTATTGTGTCGTTCTGTGTTATCTTGTTGTACTGCAACAGCAATGTCATGGTGTTGCTACTACAGCACAACAAGCTTATTCTAGGGATGTAATTCCATCCTCAACCCTGTTCAATCATACACTATGAGCCCCTTCAAAATGGGAACTGTGGGGAACCAATGTACTCTCATATGACTGAAAGTACTCAGTGGTGTTGTGCATCTCACAACACACCCAGGATGAGCAGTGACCCATGTCCACTCTGGCATGGCTTGCTGCTTACACAGCACAAAAAAAATTCAAAGTACCTTCCATGCAAAAATCTGCCTTCATGCATTTTACATAACAATGATTTAGACACCAGTGGTGCAGTCAGTGACTATACACATATATACAGCAGCCACTGAATGTGCAGTGATAACCACACAGCCATACAGAACAGAGAGTAATGCTGCCTCATGTTTCTCATAATATGACTCTAAATAACCACTTAACATCCCAGTACTTCTGTCCACCAAGCTGTAAAACAAAAAATAAATCAAAATAAAACAAACCTTGGACTCCACTGAAAATGAAATGTTTCATCTCAACTGGGTTATCCTGGGTAAATGAAATGAAAACCAAACCAAGATATTTATTTATTAAGCTTTTTTTTTTCCTGCTTGTGGATTTGATGATTATGAAAAGTGCTGGATTGCCAGCAACAGAACCAGAAGTCCTCTGCTTATCCACATGGCAGGCACAGCATGGGCAATCACAGTGCAAGCTTCCCCACATTGCACCATCAATGTGCCTCAAGCTGTCATGGAGGGACCACCATGTAGGTAAGAGGGTAGTTCAGACTCCTTTCCCATTCAATCCTTGGCCTCTCACATGAGGCTGACAAGGGTGCCAATTAGTGCCAATTTTGTTGGTGATTTCGTGATGTGGACACCTGCCCACTGAGAACTGGACTAAGACCATCACAACTCATTTCACACTGGCCACTAAACAGACCTCAGGTTATAATGTCTCATCTACTGCTGGCCTGTGCTAGACTTGAACCAGTAACCGCGAGATGAAAAGCTCCTTAAACCAATACCAATCCAGTTACCCCTGATGCAAGATTCTAAGAAACAATATTGTTATACAGTACATATGGTATATTTAACTCATCAAAGAAGATTCACCAAGACAACCATCTGACATGAACACTGCAGAAAGGTCCTCATCATTTGAAGAATGACGCTACAGGGACCCTCCTCCCCAGTCTCAGTGTCGAATAGAACCACGACCCCCAATGTAAGCCCTGAACCCACGACCATCTGGCCCAGAGAAAAGAAAATTGCAAGTAAATGCCAGGCACTTATTTTCTATAACAAATGTTTTATAGCAGTACTAGTACTCATAAAAATCAAGAAAAGAATAGCCCAATTGAGCCAGAGCTCATTTACAATCGGGTCCAGGCCACTCAAGTATATATTAATATTATATTAGTAGCAAGGCAAACCAGAAAACATATATTTACATATAGTAACAGAAACATAGAATGTGTCAACAGAAAAGGGTCGGTAAGCCATGTAGTCTGCCTTTTTTTTCCCCGGCTGCCTATTACTACATCCTGGACCCTGCTCGGTCATATGTGACCCTCCCTCCTGCCTTTCCTGTACCTACTGTGCACACATGCCTATCCTACATATGCATGAAGCTCCCCACTGTCTTTGCTGCCACTACCTCTGCTGGTAGGCCATTACAGGTGTCCACCACCCTTTCCATGAAGAAGTTTTCCTTATATCCCACTCTTCTCCAGCGTCATAGCAAGTCTCGTGTTCTGGGTCTCCTCCTCTGAAAAAGAGACCCTTCCCCTTGCACCTTGTTTACCCCAGTGAGGGGGTCTCAATCATATCCCCTCTCACCTCTTCTCCTTCAGGGAGTACATGCTGAGCTCCTGCAATGTCTCCTCATATAGTTTCTTGTGCAACCCCCACACAATTTTGGTGGCCCTCCTCTGGACCGCATCCACACTGTTAATGTCCTTGTGGAGGTGCAGGTTCTAGAAATGAAAATTATGTGCTCATCCTCATTCATTCTTGATCTTCTTTGACCATCTTCACCATTGAATTACATTGATGGATTCTGAGCTGGAGGCGCTAGCATCCCGAGGGAGCCAGAACATTTCAGGAGGGCCGGTGATGAGGTAGGCTGGACACATGTGCGGCATCATGAGACTAACTCATGCTGCATGGCTTACCTTGGCATTGGCCCTCAATAAACTCAGCACCTTTTTTACCAAGGAGGTACAGCGTGCCCCAACTATAACCCTAATTTAAAAGGGCATAAGATAGCCCTTCAGGACCTATATAAGAAGGGTCAACAACAAAGAAAACAGTGTCTTCACAGCCCAAACCAAAGATGGGGGGGGGGGTGAAGACCAATGAACAGAATGAGTGAGCCCATGGGATAAAGAGTGGATGTGTGAATCAATGGTGAAGATGGTCCAAGAAGACGAAGAATTATGCCGAGTACATAATTTTCATATCTTCCAAGACCAATTTTTACTATTGATTCACATGGATGGGTTATAGTACCAAGCTCAGATGAAAGTTCCCCAGGCAGGGTGGTATGAGCCAGAGCTCAGTCAGGGCAAGAGCCATTAAGGATTATCCTGCTAAAAGAGGCATGCTGTCTGGCATGGACATCCAGGGCACAGTGACTGATGAAGGTATGCACAATGTGCTCTATGTGGCAGTTCCACAAATATCCGTGATAGGCACAGAGCGAATCTCTGCCAGGGACATTGCAGCTGCTCTGGTGGAGTGGGCACAGAATTGGCCTTCCAGCTTGAATTGCAGCATGGAACAACACTGGTGGAAGCAAGCGACTATCCACGCAGAAATGCATTTGATCGTAACCGACTGACCCAGTCAGTTGGGGCTGATGGAAACAAAGAGTTGTTTTGACTGCTGGAACTCCTTAGTTCTATTGAGGTAGATCATGAAGGCCCTTAACATCCAGAGAGTGGAGGGTGCGATCCCCTCATTCTAGAAGTTAGGAAAATATGTAGGCAGTAGCAAAGTTTGGTTCAAGTGGAACTCTGACATCACCTTAGGTAAAAACTTGGGGTGTGTGCAGAGAACTACCTTATCCCTATGGAAGAAAGTATACAGAGGATCTGTGGCCAAAGCATGCATCTCAGAGACCCTACAGGCAAAGGTGATGGCCACCAAAAAACAGTTTTCCAGATTAGGAATTTGAGGTCACATGTAGCCAGGGGTTCAAACGGCTTACGAGTGAGCATATCCAACACAAGGTTGAGGTCCCAGGCAGCGACAGGGTTCCTGATCAGCGGCCTTATGTGCAAAATGCCCTTCAAGAACCTCTATTTTTTATTTATTTTATTTTTACTTTTTTTCCCCTCCGGTCGCTGAAGTGGTGGCCTCTCTCAGGCGACATCCAGGTTGTCTCCCGCCAAACCTGAAAACCCCCCATTCCTGGGTCCCCTCCTAGAGCTCTGCAAGTGCCTTACCTCTGCCTGAAGAGAGACCTCCCTGGCTTACCCCCTAGGGTAGGGCCACCAGTTCTACAGGCACCCTAGACATATAGCATCATCCAGGCATTGGTGGCATGCGGAGGATTAGGACCCAGGTGGGCGAGGTCCGGTGGTGGGCATGGGACCAGGGAACACTGTCACCTACCAGTACTCTGGGGCATTTCCTTTGCTCTGGTGGTTCTGTCCCCCTCACCTTAGGTGTGCACAGTCATGTAATGACACCCGGTGAAGGAGACATGCTCGTTCGAGATCACATTCCTGCCGACGTCTGCCGTGCACCACCTTCCCTCTTGCATGCAAGCTGTGGCACTGTACCCCCCCTTAACCACCAGGAGGCACCACAGTGCCGAGTCCTGCAACCCTTCCTAACCCAGAGAAGGTGAGCTGTCAACGGAAGCTCGAGCCTTCTTCTTCCCTGCCGAGCCTCAGACAGCCTGTGCTTGTTCCCGAACACAGATCGCCGGTGTGGCGCGAGGTGTGACATCTAGCACCTCAACCCTCAGTGCCATCAAGCTGGCTGTCCTTCAAGAACCTCTTAAAAAGTGGCAGTTGAGCTGGAGCGAGGCTCTGAACTGGTTCATGGTATGCTGACACAGCACACAAATGGACCTTAACCGAAGAGTATTGCAATTCTCCATCAGAAAGGTCCAAGAGATACTCCAAAACTTTGCCCAGTGGACATCAGAATGATCTATACAGTATCTGGAGCGTCTTTCAGGAACACTGCAAGTCTTTCTACTAGAGAGCTTATAAGCAGCCAGGAGAATCTCAGGGACCCTCTGGGATACCTTGTACCAACTCATTTCTATCTCTTTAGGAGCCAAGCATGGAGATGAAGGGAGCACAGGTTGGGATGAACCAGGGATCCCTGCATTAGAAGATCTGTCCAGAGGGGAAGGGGTCTCGAGGGGCGACTGACAAATTATTAAGCAGGGGAAACCATATCTGCCGAGGCCAGTATGGGACACTCAGAATCAGTTTGCTCCCGTGGGCCTCCAGCTTGAGCATTAGCTTCTGAACTAGAGGGACAGGAGGAAATGTGTACCAAAAGCAATTTGTCCACCACAGTCTGAATGCATCCTGATGGAAAACATCACATTGTGGATTTCTGGAGCACAATCGAGGCAGTTTGGTGTTGAGTGGGCATGCAAAAAGGTCTGGCTCTGGGGTTCCCCACTAATTGAAGAGAGACTGCATGACATCTGATGCCAATGACCACTCATCAGGACTGGCCTCTGTCCAGCTGAGCTCATCTGCCAGAATGTTCTGAGCCCCTGGTAGATAAACTGCTTGGATCAGAGCACTCTTCTCCATGCACCATTCCCACATTCTCATTACCTCCTTGCAGAGAGGATAAGAGAGTGTGATCCCCCCATGCATGTTGATTTAGTACATGACAGACTTGTTGTCCATCTGAAGGAGGATGATCTTTTGGCAGACAAAGTCCACCAGGACCCAAAGGGCATACAGCACAGCTCTTATCGCCAAGACATCGATGTGGAGATGAGACTCTGTAGGGTTTCAGACCCTCCCCCCGAGTGTAGCCCCAACAGTGAGCTCCCCACCCAAAGACACACGTTTGTGGCGAGGGTAACCTGAGGCTCCAAGGGGAGAAAGGGAGATCTTGGAGGAGACTGTCCTCCTGCATCCACCATGCAAGTGATCGAAGCAGCAGAGGCTTTGTCACTTTGATGGGGTAAGAGTGAGGATGCATTGTCATAAACCACTGCGTGCTGAGCATCCATTGAGTCATCCTCATGTGCAGGTGTGCTAGAGGTCTGTGAAGACAGTGGAGGCTATGAGACCCAATAGTCGCTGAATGTAGTGAGCCCAAATGGACTTGTTCTTCATGATGAAATGAGCCATCTGAAGGATGGCTTTCCTTCTGTCTTCTTGGAAAAAGGCCATCACCTTGGTGATATTCAAGAGGGCTCCAACAAAGAAGAGCTGCTGAGAAGGTTGAAGCTGTGACTTGTCTAAATTCAACACAATTCCTATGGAGATCAGGAACTGAGCTGCTGTGGTCACTGGATATTCCGTACCTTGCTTGGATGGGCTAGCTAGTAGCCAATCATCCATCCAAGGAAAAACTTGGGAGCTCAAGTTCTCTGAGGTGCAGAGTGAGAACCGCAAAGCACACTGTAAAGATCTGAGGTGCCGAGGATAGCCCAAACGGCAGGACCCAGAATTGGTAATACTGGCCCAGAGCCATGAAGCAGAGAAACTTGTGGTGGTTGGGGTGGACTGGAATATGCTGGCAGATGTCCTGGCTGTTCAGAGAAGTCAACCAGTCCTGTGGCATGAGGAGCAGCAGCAGGGTCCCATGGGAGACCATCTTTAACTTCTTCTGGTGTAGGAAACTTTTCAGTTTTTTGAGGTCGAGAATGGGGCGCATGCCCCCAACTTCTTCAGAACGAGAAAGTAATAGTAGAACTGTATATTACGCTCTGTTTCTGGCACTTCATTCATTGCCCTGTTGCTCAACAGGTCCACAATCTCCATGGCAAGAAGATCTGACATGACAAATGAAAGGGGGTACTGCTTCCTGGATGGCTAATCCGGAGGTGTCTCTGAGAAATTCAGTGAGTACCCCTCTTTTATGCTCCTTAAAACCCACTTGTATGATCCTTAAAACCCACTTGTCTGTTGTGATGGATTTCCAATGACAGTAAAATGGAGTCTGAGGACCTCCCCCCCCCCACTGGAGAGGAGACATCTGCCTCAGGTATCTGAGGCAGAACCGAAGCAGGAGCTTCAGAGGGTGGCACTACGAGCCTTTGGGGCCTGTGCCTTCGGTTATGCTTTCTTCTGCTGATGTGGAGACTGGGACATGACTTGGGCTCCCTTGCCTTTGCCACGAAAGGACCGTTTATTGCGGTAAAAGACTCAGCCCTTTCCTCTTTGAGGGTGAGCTGGGGCAGACTGAGAAGTTTTAACAGCTTTTCTAGTTTTCTGATAGGCCTCAAGGAACTGTTCTACCTGTTGGGCGAACAGATAGGGGCCACTGAAGGGGACATTCACGTCTTGCTGCTGGAAATCATTGAAGTCCGACATTCGAAGGCAAGAGTGTCTCCCGATGCAAATTCCTGCAATAGCTAAACAGAAAGCAGTGTCATATGCTTCCATAACCACCATTAACTGATGATTGTTGGACTCAATACCACTGGTAATGGTCTGAAGAATTTTCTTCTTAGTGTCAGAATTGGCATGGCCTCCATGAGAGACTTAAGATATGTCCACTGGGCATACTCGTACTTGGAGAAATGCCCTTGGTATCTAGCTATTCACATACTAAGGGTAACTGCAGCAAAAGCTCTCTTTTCCAATGTGTCTGTCTTGCGAGACTCCTTACTGATGGGATGTGCCATAACCTCTGGAGGGAGAATGTCAGCCAGAATTACTCTTATCGGCAAGGGGCTGGGAAGCCAAAATAGGTCTGTCTTTAGGAGCAGTACACTTACAATCTATCTGCCGAAAGAGGGAATTGAGCCTGGCCTGGCCCACACTGCTTCTGAGAGTGTCTCAAAAGCAGGGGGAATAGGAGGTGTAAGGGTAATCGGCATGGTGGGAACTTTGAGCCATTCCAGCTGAAGTCGTTAGCCTTGGTCAGTGGCAGAAGGCTCAAAAACAAGAGTTGCATGCATATTGTGAAGCAGAGCAGGGAAAGAAAGACCCTCTTGTGGAACAGGATGGGGGCCTGGATTTGAGTTATCCAGGCTGTAAAAAAAAAAAAATAAATAAATAAAAAGTCATCACCACCCTCAGAGATGAGGTCGAGGTTGATGCCAGCTCAATATGTCGCTTCAAAACCAGTGCAAGAACCATGCTGTGTGAAGCGCAAAAGCATTTAGAGTGACAGGGGTATAAGAGTGGTAGGGAATTACAACTGGCCCACCAGCTCAGTAGCAAGGCGTCTGCCTATGGCGCTGACATCCCAGGTTCAGGGACAAACTCGGGAGTCAGAGGGCTGGCGGGGGGGAAGAAGAATTGAGCATCCCATGAACTGCTCTCCTTCTCCGGGGGGCGGGGAGAAGAGTGTCTTGCACAATGCAGACCTTTAGCAGAGGCTGGGGGTACAGTCACGGCTGGTGCCACACGTAACAGGGGGGCAGGATGTATGTTGGCGTCATTGCATGTCCCTATCCCAAGGGAAAAAAATCTGCAAAATATGTATCGCTGGCTACTAATGACAGCCTACACCTCTGCCGCCGCTCCCCACTGCAGACCAAAGTCTGCCAGGGAGGTCACGCTCCCACGATCCCACCCTGGGGGGCAAGCCAGTGCTTTGGGACTGTGTTTCATGGGGGTGGTGCCCATCCAGTGGCTCCGCCCGGAGGGGGGAAGCGATGAGCGGAGCGGGGGACCAGAACCTCCAGCAGAGGGGCAAAATAGTCGGTGAGGTGGTAGAAAATTACCACTACCCCTGTCATTGACCGCGATGTGGAGGAGGGGGTGAAGAAGCATGTGCTGCTGTGCCTGGTCGAGTTGCTAAGGTACCAGCACACAGCAGTGATGGAAAACTGGGACCACAGTTCAGTTCCCCCCAGGTCTCCTGTTGTTGCAACTTTTTTTCTTTTAAATAATAAAAATAAATAAATAAATAAATTTCCCCCCTTCAGAGTTTCTCCCTATCCCCGAAGTCCATACACCCCTTGGAGTTGATTATTTAAAGTCCAGGGGCAATGCACCCCACAAAAAAGAAAACATCCCATTGAATTTAATGGGGTGTGTGCATTTGTTGTGTGGTCGCCGTTTTGCCTGACGTTGTATTGGAGTATGACATTTTGCTTGTGGCATTAACTGCTGCACTCTTTTTCATATTAGTCATTATGACCCTGTGCCATCGAGGTCAGACTCATCCCCCTCCAACTCCTCTCCAGAAAGAGGAGCTGGAAAAAAAGTGGATCTAGGAGTGCCCAGCCCAGCTCTTGGAGTCGGAAAGACAGGTGACACTGGCACCGGCAGCAGAGGAGGAGTTGGCACCAAGTCCAGCACCGAAAAGTAAAGAAGTTGGCACCAGTACCAAAGGAGCCAGCACCAGGGAAGGCATTGCCAAAGAGACTGATCCCTGTGCTGAGGAATACCTTGATGCTGGAGGTGGCACTGAGACAGGCTACAAAAGGCCTGATCCTGGTGCCGTACCCAGCACCACCCACAGCGAAGGTCCAGGCAGCACAGAAGTGACCAGAGAAGGTACCTGGGCCAGTCCCAAGACAGTGACACTGCAAGGGGGTACGGCCAGTGGGACAGGCATCAGCGGTGTGGCCACCAGCAAGGACATAGAGGCCGCTGACGCAGCCAAATGCTGTACTTGGCTAGAATGATCCAGCTGTGTTTCCAGTGTCCCTGGCCCCGTGGGACCCGGAACTGCAGGAACAGGCAAACGAGCCAGATGCTGTACCCGCTGCTCCATAAGAGCTGCCCAGTGGTGAAACTGCCCGCCGGAGTCCCTACAGGAGGGTGAGGAAGGGCTTTGGGCCCCAGACCTTGAACTGCCGTGAGAGGAGTTGTCAGGGAAACCAATGGTGGTGGAGAGGGCCTCCTACTCCCGGACCTTGAAGACCTCGTGGCAGACGTACCAGAGGGAACCTTGAGCACTGCTGCTTCTTCCCCTTCCAACAGGTAGAACTCGAGGTCAAGCAGCACTGGGTCCCCAATCAGGACTGCAAACAGGCCCGCTTCTTTCTGTGTTTACAGGAGGACTGTCCTCACTCCTGAACACATAACTGTCCTTCATCAGAACCATCTATCAGTGAGAGAAGTGGACTGGACATGACCCCGCTGTACAAGCAGCATGCCTGAAGAGGCTCCTTACCGTCACCATCACCATCCTGTTCAGCAGGGCTGAGAGAAACTGACAAACCAACAAACATACATACATTTTTTTTTTAAATACTAAACTGACACAAAAGTAACCAACACTACAACACTAGCTTTAAACACTGAACTCAAACAAACTGAATGCTGCTATCATATATATGTGAAGATCTGACTCCAGGTGGGCAAGCAATGTAAAAATTGAAGCGCACTCAACAGAGGGGGAAAAAAGGAACTGAGGTGGCTATGGGCCAGTGCTGAGGTAAGCCATGCAGCGCAAGCTAGTCTCACAGTGCTGTGCATGTGTGCAGCCTACCTTGGCGCCGGTCCTCCTGAAAATTTCTGGCTCCCGCAGGGTCCGAGCACCTCCATCTCAGAACCCATCAGTGTGAATGAATGGTGAAGATTGGTCCTGGAAGATCTAGAAACAGTACTCCAGGTGGGGTCTTGAGCGATATAGTGGCACCCCCACTTCCCTTCTCCTGCAAGAACTTCCCCTCCCTATGCAACCCACGTTTCAGCTAGCCTTGCCGACTACCTTGTCGCATTGCCCTGCCAACCTTGAGATCATCTGGTATATTTATATTGTCTTTCCAAGCTCACAACCTCATTAAACAGGGCCTTTTTTCCTAAAAGTTTTTATCTTGTTGAAAACTAAAGATTCTCTCTCTCTCTCTCTCTCTCTGTCTGTCTGTCTCAGATATGACTACCCCAAGGTCAATCTCTTGCTTGGTGACTAAGCATCCTCCCCCCCCCAATCTTATACACAGCCACTGGGTTTCCCACCCCGATTGCATGGCTAAGTTATTACAGAAATACTGAAAGGAATTCAGATGCTGCTGCAGATCGCTACTTATGGCAGCATGCTGATCGCAGCAGCCTCTGGATTCCTTTCAATATTTCTCTGTTTTGTGGTTTGATGTTCAGTAACTTTTTTTTTCTAAACTAAGAATGAATCAGTCTGCATGATCTAAGTGAATTTTTGTGTAACTTACTACTGAAAAACAGTACAATAGCATTTAGCTAAAAAACTGAAGTTTCCGTTTTATTTCCAGTCACACCTGATGGAGTTCATTTTGATTAATTATATAGTGACTGCATGGCGTTGTATTCTGTTTCACATATTCTGAATATTTATTAGTTGCCATTATTTATGGGGTGTTTCTCCCATTGCCATGTCCCCTGACGAAGGGTTCTGCCTGAAGCACCGGGGCAGTTTGGTGGTGCAGTCTGAGTGTTTCTGCATCACACTATTTTCTATTATGCATTAAAGCACTTTACTTATCTAGAGTTTGTCATTTAGTGTAATATGTTCAAGTTCATTAGTGTGCGGGTACTCTTTGATCCTTGTGGTACTCCACTGGTCACTCGTCCATCCCCCAAGTGACTGCCATTTACCACTACCCTCTGCCTCCTATCATTCAACCAGTTGGATACCCAGTTTACCACCTTCTTCCCCACTCTCAGTTTGCTAAGTTTCTTAATCCGCCTCCTGTTTTGTACAGTGTCAAAGGCCTTAATGAAATCCAGATAAGCCATATTCAGTGCCCTCCCCTCCCTCAATTCACTTCCTTAGTTACCCAGGCAAGATATCTAGTAGATCTGTTTGACATGACCTTCCGCTGAGAAGCTGGGCTACCAGTGGTCCAGCAGTCCATCTGCCTCCAGGTACTCCATCAGTCTCCCCTTCAGAAGGATTTCCATCAATGTCCCCACCACTAACTGGTCTGTACCTGCTAGCTTCCTCCCTATTGCTGCTGTTGTGCAGAGGGACCACATCGGGCCCTTCTCCAGTCCTCTGGAACTACCTCCATCTCCAGTGAGTTGCTGAATAGTTTTGCCAGAGGGGTGGCTAGCACTGTTCTCAGTTCCTTTAGCATCTTTGGGTGGATCCCATCCTGCCCCATTGCCTCATTTACCTTTAAGGGCTTCCAGTCTCCAGCGAACTCTCTCTTCAAAACAAAAAAAAAAAGACTTGTGTCCAACCCCCACCACCCACCCCCAGTGTCTGCTGATGCAGATCAAGCCATTCCCTCCTCCCTCCACTGTGAAGACCAAGAAGCAGTTATTTAAAAAATTTTAGTTTTTCCTTGCTCTCTCTCCGCAGTCCCCCCTGCTTTCCTGATCCACACTATCCCTCCCCTGGCCTTGCCCTCCTCTTTTTGCTCACGTACCTGAACAAAGTCTTATCGCCTTTTTTGATCTCCTAGGCAATCCCCTCATCTGTTTAAGCCTTTGCTGCCCTAACCCTTCTCCCCACCTTCCTTTATCTAGATATACCAACCTGTTCCTCTCTGTTTGAGTCTCTTTGTATTTTTTAAAAGCTGTCTTTCCCCCGTTACCGCTTTAACCACCTCCTCTGAGAACCATAATGGCCATCTCCTCCTCTTACTGCTTATTTCCTTCAGACAGCTTGCTGTTGCCTTGGTTATATCCTCCCTTATCCTTTTCCATTTTGCCTCCACTCCCACAATGACCATGACCCCAAGTATCCACTCCCACCTGACCATGACCCCCTTCAAGTATCTACTCAGTATCTACTCAGGCAGTCTCTTGTTTCTTTAAAATCCACTCTCTTGAAGTCCAGGATCCTCAACTCATTGTGTTTTTTTCCTGGCTGATCTGTATGCCAAACCATACTGTATAATGTAGCCAGGGAGCTACCCACTGTGACGTCTGCAATGCAGTCCCTGTACAATGTACCCAGGGGGTCACCCACTGTGATGTCTGCAATGCAGTCCCTGTTCAATGTAGCCAGGGGGCTACCCACTGTGACGTCTACAATGCAGTCCCTGTTCAATGTACCCAGGGCGCTACCCACTGTGACATCTGCAATGCGGTCCCTGTTCAATGTACCCAAGGGGCTACCCACTGTGATGTCTGCAATGTAGTCCCTGTTCAATGTACCCAGGGCGCTACCCACTGTGATGTCTGCAATGCAGTCCCTGTTCAATGTACCCAGGGGGCTACCCACTGTGACGTCTGCAATGCAGTCCCTGTTCAATGTACCCAGGGGGTTACCCACCATGATGTCTGCAATGCAGTCCCTGTTCAATGTACCCAGGGGGCTACCCACTGTGATGTCTATAATGCAGTCCCTGTTCAATGTACCCAGGAGGTTACCCACTGTGACGTCTGCAATGCAGTCCCTGTTCAATGTACCCAGGGGGCTACCCACTGTGATGTCTGCAATGCAGTCCCTGTTCAAAAGTACCAGATCCAGCAGCATTGCCCCATTTTTAGTGGCTTCTGCAACCAGCTGCCTAAGAAAAATGCCCCTTTTAGGGAGTCTAAGATGGCCCTGCTTCTAGCTGTAGCTGTGGTTACACTGCTCCACTCTATATCCAGCAGATTAAAGTCCTCCATAATCAGTACCTCCCCTTGTCTTTCTGCCAATGGCCTGTCCCAAAACCCAGACCAACTCCTCCTCTGTTGGTGGTCTGTACACCACCCCAACATGGATCAAGGCCATGGATCCAGCCTCCAAGTCAACCCAAGGAAACCTCCAGTCCTTAATCATCCACGTAGTGTCCGTGGCCTTTGTACCCTCCCTTACATAGAAATCAACCCCCCCTTTCCTCCCTGCCCTATTCTTACAAAACATTGTATAACCCGTTAGGAGTGTTAGGAGGCAGTATAGTGCAGTGGTTTAAGGCTCTGAGCTGCAAACCTGGAGACCTGGGTTTGAGTCCCACAGCCCCCACTTGCATACTGTGTGACCCTGAGCGAGTCACTTAACTTCCTTGTGCTCCCAGGTTGCACCAGTAAAACAAGCTTCAGTTTAGTGTGTCTTTCCTGGTTAAAAAAAATAAACAAACAAAAATACGGAATGGCACATCCCAGCTGTGGTTGTCAGTGTACCATTATTCTGTTATTACCACTAGATCCAGGTCCACCTCTGCAGTGGTTACCTCAAGGTCACAAATTCTGCTTTCTAAGCCCCTTGTGATGGCACACAAGGCTCTACTCTGCTCTCCATTCCCTAGTCCATTCTTCACCCTTCCTATGCCCTTGGAACTGTCTTCCCCTTTTTTAACCATCCTCTGTCCACCCTACCTAATTCCTCTCTCACCCCTAGACCTACCTCCTCACTCTTCCCCCTGCTTGTCCCCATGCTCCTCAGCCCCACCGGAATTTATTTCCCGTGGGCTTCTCTCTGATGCACCACTTTTGGGGGGGGGCATTCACTGCTTCCCTCATCATTTCTGCTTCCCCTCTTGGCTAGTTTAAATGCCCAAAGAAGTAGCATTTAAATCTTCCACCCAGGACTGCCACTCCCCTCCTGGATGGATGGAGATTATCTCCTCTGTAGAGGCTTCAACCTTCCCAGGTAGGACCAAGTCCCCAATGTAGGCAGACCCGCTCCACCCTGCACCATGCCTTCAACCAGTTACTGAAGACACTGATGGGATGTTCCCTCTCCTCCCTCCGGCCATATACAGGTAGCATGTCAGCGAAAGCCATCTGCCTCCCACCTTGGGACCTCCCCTCTGGAGGACCCTCACATCCTCCCTTGCCACTAACATGGGTGCCTCCTCTTGGCAGTCCCATCCCACCAGAACAGCAAAAGAGTTGTGTAGTGGCACCAGCTGAGGAATATGTTCCCAACCCTCCACCTCCCCCCCCAGAGCCCACCACAATCCAGTCAGCCATCCTTCTTGGCACTCTCTGAGGCAACAGTGGCAGACTAAGTAGCCCCTGGGTGGGGAGGTCATCTCCCAAATCCCAGTCAACTCAACTTGCAGTCTACTGACCTCCTCCTTCAACCCAGAGGTGCACGCAGATGGGGCAGCACCTGAGTCTCTAGAAGGTCTCCCTGAAGACTGCCACTCCACAGTCACTGCACTGCACCTCCCCGATCGTTCTCAATACTACTCTCCCTGTGCCCTTAAGAACTTATGTCTTTACCTGAGATAGTGTTCCCCTTTTCTGATTGGTTGTAGCTATACCCTTGATATGTTGGTTCTATTTAACTTTCACATTGTAAGACTTCACTAGCTTTCCCCTTAAAGTTTAATTTAATCCTTATCACCTGAACCTAGACAGGGTTTCTCAGGTTTTCACTCTGTTACCGCTTCTTACCCCTACCCTAGATAGGAAGTTTCCTTTTTGTCCCCCCCCCCGGTATCTTACCCTCTTATTACATGATCCTAGACAGTGTTTTATAAGTTTTCCTTTGTCACCCTCTCAGGGGCGTCATTTCAGCAAAATCATAGGGGTAGCAAGGTGGGGGGTGCACGATGTGGACAGGGCCACGGTGTGGGCGGGGCCAAAGATGGTGGCATCTGTCAATGTGACATAGAGCTAGTTACCAAGTAATTTAAAAATGGGTATGAACTGGATAGTAAAGTTTGAATATAAATCTGAAATGGGTCATTACAGATGTTGATTCAAGGGTCCTTCAGACGAAGCTAAAAGCCTAAAAATATACTAAACTGCACCATTTAACTCCTAAATTTTCAAACTTTTATAGGGGAGCATGCCCCTGGACCCGCTAGAAATATTTGGAATCCCCCCCAACAAATCCTGGCTATGTCCCTGGTTTAACCATATGCAGTTAACACTTGCTCATCTCTTGGGCCTATTGCCAGTGAGAAAAAAAATAGACAGAATGATAGAAGATGCAGGAAACTTTTATTTATAAAAAGCAAAATGATTGAAGTTTTGAGATCTGCCTTTAAGGCTTTGAAAATATATGAAATTTAGATATAAATTACAGAAGCATGAGCGCAATTTCTATTACAATTTATATTTTTGAACCCAGCTTTTAGAAAACTACCATTAAAATTAAATTAGCTAATTCTGGCCTCACACAAACATGTACAGTATATGATACCAGATTTGAAGATATGTCTCCTAGAATACAAAATGTAATTATGTTTTACTGATCAAAATATTTATTTATTTATTGGAATCTCAGATAACACCTTTGAGCGAAAAGCTCATTTACAAAGGTTCCATGTCATTAGGCAATAGACAAGGTATGTAGACATTACAGAACAGACGGGGTATATACAGCAGGCAAGTACATTATGATACATACAGATACAGATTCAAGTAAGTACTGTACAGTTAAAATACATCAGGTAGGAGAGGTCAACTTTATTGCAACAGTACTAAGAGCATACCTAAGGTGGACAAGCAATTTATAGTGGTAGCTGAGCTTTAGAGCATGCTGGTAGAGTTATGGAGGGCCAGAAGTGGTGGTGACCAAAGGAGGGGGGATGTCAGAATAGATGAGAGCAGGGGAGAGTGGGGCAAAGACAAAGGGGTGACAGAATAAGGGGTTGAGTAGTCAGAGGGTGGGATTGGATAGGAATCTACAGGGTTACATAAGTAGGTGATAGGGTGGGGCTGGGTAATGTGGGGGGATAAGGAAGGGTTTTAAAGTGGGGGGTGAGGTGGGAAATCGGGGAGGGTGAATATTGGGGATTAATATTTGTGAAGAGAAAGCAGGAAGACCGGGGGGATAAAGAGGGCGCATGGGGGTAAGTGCTCAGTGGGGTCATACCAAGCAGGGGAGGAAATGGGGTGGAGATGGATGCTATGCAGGACAGATAAACTATCAATAACAGTAGGATTAGGCACAGGTGATGCAGTCGCAGCTACTAAATATGGCAATTATTACATGAGAATTTAATGGGATAATGGGCCTTTGACATTGGTAACTACTTAATAAGATAAAATGGTAGGGTTTGTTGATAAAATTAATTAAAAGTGCTTCTGCTGGGGCTCAGCAATAATTAAAGACAATTGAAGCAACTTCTAAAGTTATTTAGAGTAAAGATGGGAGAATCACAAATGGTTTTGAGGTTCTGATAAGCCATGAGATGTTTTGATAGTAATCAGAGCCTTATTTGAACTTTCTAAACATTTTAGTTTAAAATATAAAAAAGTATTAACCATCATTTTCCACCCATAAGCTATTGTCAGTGTAGGCAAATGTATCCACTGTAAAAGCAAACTGGAGTGGTACTACAGTAAATATAATTTGTGCCATACAGCTAGTTAGTACCCTTTGTGTAACACCACTGTGAATATGACCACTTAATACAGACCTGGCCCACTGGTTCCTTTCTACACCTCCTGCCTTAATTACGGGTAATTTGCCCACCACCAGCCTTCTTTCTAGATCAAGACCTGCTGGGGGGGGGAAGGTATTAAGTTCCAAAAGCTATGTTTCAGAAATGATCAGAACCTGAAAAAAAGTGCTGATATGAATCTTTTACAGAAACTAGCGCAGGTTCCTCTGGAACGTTCTGATCATACCTGAACTTTCTTCCATCCTTAATTTAGAGACATCTGGTTGTTCTCTCTTTTTTAGGCCAATTATGTTTGGACTATTTTTGAGAGAGCAACGGTGTAGTTAATGACAGCAGAATGATCAGGATTTCTGGAGCAAATGCTGTCTGGAGTGGATATAATTGGCTTAAGCTGAACATGATCACTTCAAAAATTGTTGTTTTTCCTGCCAAGAGAAACTAATCAAGTTAAGCAAGACAAGAAATGATTAGCTAAGGATAGTATACTACAGACCGGTGGGGTGCCACCATATACCATTAGTACACCACCACCTTTACAATGCTGTGTCAGTAGAGCACTAGCTTTCGGTGAATATCATTTATGGCAACCTCTCTGTGCCCCCTTCCTGAGGTCTGCACCTCTGGAGTTGGTATATTTAGTATGGGGAAGTGTTGGGGGCACAGCCACCCTCAAGGGAGGTGTGAAGGGAGAGGCATGTCACCCACAAACAGAGAGATCACCATTAGTGACAGTTGCTGAAATTTGGCTCTGTATTGAAGCGTTGCCGAGATGCAGTGGAATCAGGTGCCACCGAGCACAGAAGCAACCTGACTCAGTCTGTTGATGATCTTGCTGTGTACAAAAAAGAAAAAAGGTCCTGACACTTCCAAACTCTTATCAGATCCTGTCCTGGTATTAATCCTTTTTTTTTTTTCAAAAGTGCTGCCCCCCACACAAACTCTTGAGCCCAAGTAGGACTGGCTGAAATAATCTTGGAATTTCAATTTTTTTTTACCATTTTGATCTAGGCACCAAACGTTTAAATGATATGCTAAAATAATTCTTAATGATCAGATCTTAAAAATACTGTATTTGCCTTCTTTTTGTTAACAATAAAATTTTTACATGTCAGGATGACTGTTTTCCACCTTATAAAATATCTGACTGCTCTCTATAGCAACAACATTGATTGATTTAAGAAGGGGTGAATAGGGTCGGATGTTTAATCACCAAGGAGAGGATTTGTGATCTACAGACAAAATTACTGTAGCAAGGGAAATAAAATACAGCTGGAACTAAGATGAAGATACAGGCAGACTCAGTTAATGTTCTTTACTTGGGACTAAGAAGATAAATTGACTCTTGCTGGCAGACTCAGTGGAGACTTTATAAATGGTATCAAAGAAGAGGAGCTGGCAAAGTCAGCTGAGGCATCACTACAAGGAATAAGAAGAGGTGGAGGAGGAGGAGGAGCCAAGTTACACTGGCAGACTTAGTAGGTGCACCTTAAATAAATAAATAAATGAAAGTGAAGGACCAAAGGTAAGTCCCATTGGCTGACTCACGACTGTGAAAAACAAGTGAGAAAAAACTTCCTAGCCTGTCAGCAGGCAGCTGCTTACCTTTACTGGGCAATGCTGACTGGCTGTGCTGACGGCCGCTCTCCTCCAAACTCCTCTGCTACTGCAGCTACTCACCTCACTCCCGCTCCTCCGAGGCTCCAACGGATCTGCTGGCTGCTCTGCTGTCTGGTGCGGTGCCGTGCCACCACCTGGACTGAAGAGGACACTTAAATGCCGCCACGCCACCCAGAGAGTCTGGCCACTTGTAGGCCTCAGCCTGCCACCTGCCTAATAAACAAACCTCCCTCCCTTCCTCCCAACCCTAACCCCACCCAGAATGCTTGAATTGCTGCCTCGCCCAGTCCACTCATTCTACTTAACTCCCCCCGGCCATCCCCTTCTACAGTAGCATTGCTAGTCTCTCTGTTGCTCAGCCTGAAGGCCAGCCACTGCCATGCCTTCTCCCCTTGCAACCCTTGCTTGCTGGCGCTGCCTGGTGGTGTGCGTATCCCGCTGGACTCCTGACTCGTACTGCGACAGTCGACAGACAACATGATGAAACTGCTCGGTGCCCTCGCCTCGCCTGATTCCCGAATCCTGCCAATGCTCACTCATGGAATTGCCCTGAGTCAACTCACGCGTATCATGCATAATAAGCTCTCTCCTCCCAGCCAATCACAGCGGCACAAGTGGGACTTGCCAACCCCAACCAACCAGTCAGAATGATTTTCGGGTGGGGGGGCAAGCCAAGCAGATAGAAGGTGCCATCCGTGATCTGTGCCAGTTTTAAGTAATGTGATGCCAGCACAGACAGAGTACTCCATGAAACCTCCTCACAGCACAAGCGCACGGGCACGTAACGCCACCGGGGAAGCAAAAAATAATTTTTTTTTCAATTTAGCTGGCCAGTGGCGGCCACGCACGTCCATTTTAATTAAGCCATGGCAAGAGCAGGCAGGGGTCGCAAGCCCTGTCATGGGGTCGTAAATTTTCATAGGGTTCATGAATGCGACCCCTGGTGACCCCTAAATGACACCCCTACACCCTCTTCTTACCCTAGATAGGGTTTACAAAGATAAGGAGTTCTGACAATACTCTTAACAGGTGCTTACAATTCCTGTACTCGTGAAGTATAGTATAGTATAGTATAGTATAGTATAGTATAGAATAGTATAGTATATACTTCGCTGTTATTTGTTGGTAGCTGATTAAATATCTCACATAAAACTCCACTGGCCAACATACTATTGAATCTGACAATTATAACCTCTGGGTCTAGGCCAGAATTTGCTTCAAACTGTATTGTACCAAGTGGCTTCCCTGAAGCTATGTGTGTTGTATATTGACTTTAATAGCACACTGACCATACAAGGTTGTTGGGGGCATCTAAAAATGCCAATAATTAAAAGAAAATTAAATATTTATTCAGAAACAACAATCCCCATATTATCAGGGCAGGAACATAAATGGCAAAGGCTCCTTTTAGAACCAGAAATATGACATACCATAGGCCAAAGAAAGGCTCTGTAAACTGTTACACTACTTCTTTAATGGTACTTCGAGCACTTGTAATTGCACGCCCTTCTGTTTTTTCCCCCCATCTTCCCAAACACCAACAGATCTGCAAGGAAAAATTCCTTCTCTTGGTGCTCTTGGAGTCAGACATTCCGTAATCCAAATGTCTGCCCACAAGGTACAATCTAAATGTTTGCCCACAGGGTACAATCCAAACACTTCACGATGTGAAAACACAACACCCTCTCCCGCCTAAAGAATAACAACACTCTCCCCCCTGTCTCTTCAGCCCCCCCCTCTCGCTCTCCCCATCTCTCTCTCTCTGTCTGCCCCCTGTCTCTCACACACACACTCCAAGTAAGCCATGACTTGGTAACCAGGTACAGCCCACTAGGCATAAGTGTCTGTTTTCAGAGGTGACCCAGGAGCACTGCAGAGGTTAAGTGACTTGCTCAGAGTTACACACTATGCAAGTGGAGATTGTGGGAATCAAACTCAGGTCTGCTGGATGTACCAAGCTCAGTCACAGCTCATTACTCTAACCTCTAGGCTATACTACCAGCCCAAACTTACACATTTATTGGAGAGGAGGTAGCATTATAGAATGTGATCACCGATTTTAGTTACTCCTACAGTCTGATATCCACTCCTACTGGTGTTATAATATGACTGTGCTGTCTTTGAATCAAACATCACATAATGTTAACTGCAAAAAAAACAAGTAAGTAATATGGTGTGTACAAGGGGTCTGGGTAACAAATATGGGTATGTGTACAACCCGGGGAGGGGGGCACAAAGAGACACTAAAGGGCCCTGGCTTACATATGTTATTTTTCTAGCTACATCACTGCAGGCAGGTGGGCACTTTCCTAGCTACACCACTGCAGGCAGGCGGGCACATTCTTATCTACACCACTGCAGGCAGGCGGGCACATTCCTAGTTATACCACTGCAGGCAGGCAAGCAGATTCAGAAAGTGTCTGGCCAAGCCAGAGCCATACTCCATCTAGCTAATCAATCCCAGCATCCCCAACCACCACCTTGCAATTTCTGTACCGGCTACAGACCTACTACAAATACAGGGTCTACAGTAGCAGACCAGTGAGCTCTAATCACTTCATCAGTCCACTTTCCTGTTTGGTCTGACAAGCCAATGTATTTATACTTCACACAACAACATCCTTGGGTGTGCAAAGGTGTGTGGCAGCTAAGAAATGAAGTATAAGCCAAGGCGTGCAGCATCTAAGAAATGAAGTTTAATAAGCTAATCAGTTGATAAAGCATTTGGATAGTTCGAGGGAGGAGCATTTGGCTTTACATAGCACTTTTTCACACACACAATAAAACTCAGAGAGCTTTATAATGCAATGAGTCCGATCATGGGTGTAGGAATACATATGCCAAGTAAACCACGGTGGCTTATAGTTGATTTTAGAGGGGTGCAACATTCTGGGTCCAAGTCATCAAGTTTTGTTTCTCCCCACTGCCTACTGCCCACCCTACTCATTATGTAACTGTTGTACTCTGTCTGAGTTATACTAGTAGTGCAGTGACTGTATGCAAACAAATGGAGCAGCCTTCAAGTGTTCAGCGATATACCAAACACAGTCATCGATAACTGCACTAGAGCGTTTTGTTTATGGAGAACGGGAATGCTGAGTGGGAGTAATCTTGTGTTTTTAGCAAATCCCAATGGATCATTACTTTCCACCCAAGCACCTATGGATGGACCTAACAGGCCAGTCTCCTCTCAGTCCAACTGGCTGTACCTGTACCTGAGCAACCCAAAATGCCAACTAGGATCTGTACATTCCAGGTAAGTGCAGCTCACATCTACACTTTGCATTGACTTCCATTTAATTTAGGGGTGAAGCAGAAAGCACAGCAAAGCTTAGTTTAATGACATATCTCTGTCACTCAGGGCAGTGCCTGTAGACCTCTACCCTGCCCCACCCCACCCTACTGCACTGCAGTGTCTCACACAACCTTCTGGCCCAGAGGTGAGTGCAACTCTGAGCCGCAGTGACCCACACTGTGGGATTGTCACTTCAATGATGTCTGAAAAAATTAAACTGCGTATCTGTCTGACAGACTACACCAGCACTTATGAAGAACATGGGTTTGTAGCCTTTTTTTGTTATTTACCATCTCTGTACACACACATATATATATATATATATATATATATGTATGTATGTATATGTATATGTATATATATATATATATATATATATATATATACACAGTATATACTTTAGTTAAAGTTAGAGATGGGCAGAAAGAAATTCAGGCTTATTTCCCTAGTGGATGCTAGAGATGGGGAAAAAAGCCAGATCTGAAAATAAAACCTCAACATAGAGTATGAAAAACCTCCCTTTAAAAACTGTTACAGTAATTCAAAATGCAAATCATCCAGCAACATGTTAATAATAAGTAAGCAATAACCCACGGCAGAGTATGGGTTGTTGGGGATTAATCCACACCCTGGGTGCATTGTGAGACACGAGATCGCAGGCATGCACATACACACACACACACACACACACTAGTGTGCTTGAAAAGAGGCTTGATAAGAATGTTATAGGGTTCTATTTATTGTTATTTATTTAATTTGAAATTACTTAAACTAGGATAACCCCATGAAGATGTATAATCTCATTTTCATGGGGGTCCCTGGGAGGGCAACAGCTGTCACCAGGGTAACATATTACTGCAGGAATAGTTACATACAGGTGAAAAGAGTTTAGAACCAGAAGAGGTTTACCCATCAGCCATGCCTGGGGCAACTGGACATAAAAAGAGTCAGTCAGCATCGCAGTAGACTTCTTATCAATAAGCAGAGAAAATTACAACTGTACATGAAAAAGATCATTTTAGACTGGAAAAAATAACATCCAGTATAAGGACAATGGTTTGCAGAACTCCTTCCTACATTTCTGAGTTCTGGTGAGCCCATGGAACAGAAAAAACAAACAAAAATGTGTGTTCAAATGCAGCACTGCAACAAAGATACATTTTGGTTAATGATTACTTTTGGCTTCTCCCTATTCCTGAAGTTAGTCTAGGTGGCGAGCTCTGCAATCACACTAAATGGGTCTTTTGTGCCTGGCACTGGATGCCTTGCACTGCAGCTTCACAGATCAGTCCCCCTATACACAAGGCCAGTGCTGCACTTCAGTTTTTTCTATTAAACAGAACACCAGTCACCAGCTAACTGCATGCTCACTATTTAGTGAAGGGGTTCTATCAAATCTGTACCAGTCTAAATGTGAATGTTGCCAATTTAGTGTAGACCGTGTGGGTGGTCACACTTGCCTGGTTTTAATATAGGCTCAAGTTGGACAGGCAGGATAACATTTTTATTTTTGGGGTGGGGGCAATATGGGAAAAATGACAACTGTACTGTTCATAAGGAGGTGTGCAAAATGAACAATGTTGAAAATTTTGAGTGGAAATATTACAAATTTGTAAAGTTACGAGTGTGCATGGAAACTGCGCAATGCACACTCTTTGCATAGTCATTTTATGGACTTTTGTCACCAATTTTTCAACATAGGTATTTTAGGACCTTTGCTCATGAACAGTGTCACTGTGATTTTCTTAGTCTGTCCTGAATGCTGATTTCCCACAGCGACTGCTCTATTCTGCGCCAGGAGTGTGAAAACACATGTTGGTCAGGATGTGAAAAATGACAGCTGTACTGTTCATAAGGAGTTGTAGAAAAATGCCAGTGTTGAAAATCTGAAGTGAAAATATTACAAATTTGTGAAGTTACAAGGGTTCGTAGAAACTGTGCAATGCATGCTTATAACACAGTCATTTTACGGACTTTTGTCACCAAATTTTCAACACAGGCATTTTAGTACCTCTGCTCATGAACAGTGTCACTGTGATTTTCTTAATCTGTCCCAAACACTGATTTCCCACAGTGGTCGTGCTATTCTGCACCAGAAGTGCAAAAACACATTTTGGCTAGGATGTGAAAAATGGCAGATGTACTGTTCATAAGGAAGTGTGAAAAAATGCAAAAATGTTGAAAATCTGGAGTGAAAATATTACAAATTCACGAAGTTACTAGTGTGCACGGAAACTGCGCAATGCAAGCTCATAACAGTCATTTTTTGGAATTTTTTTCACCAAATTTGTAACATAGGCTTTTTGAGAGCCCATCTCATTAAAAGTGACACTGTCGTTTCGTTAATCGGTCCCGAAAGGTGATTCTATGCAGTGACTGTGAAATCACCTTTCAGGACCGAATAATGCCATGATAGTGACTGAATTCATGAGAAGGGGTCTCAAGAACCCCATGTTGAAAATTTGGTGCCAAAAGTCGAAAAAATGATCGAGATATCCACATAAGTTGAAAAAAACCCATTTATGCACTATACAGCTTACCAGCATTTCTTCAGTTCACGGTCGGCTTTCAAGAGTGCAGACATGTTCCTGGTCCACCGAAGATCGTCGCATCAGCTCTGGAGGTACGTATGGGGTGAAGGGGGTGTGGGGAGGTGGGGTGTGCAGAGGGTTGGTGTTGGTTGGGGAAGGGGGCACGAGAAACAGCGAGGGCCGTTTTCTTTCTTTACAGGGTTTAATAAAAAAAAGATGATGCAGCAGCTTTTGGCACACTGGGGTAGTCTCCCAGCATGCTATCTGGATGTTTTTTGGGCTGGGAGTGGAGCTGACGGGGATTGGGCACCCCGTCAGCCATACAGTGTGCTGGGGGGAGCACATGAGCATGATGGGGTGGGCTCCCAGCATGCCACCTGGGTATTTGTTTGGGAGAACTGGAGCTAACGGGGATTGGGCACCCTGATGGGCCATACAGTGTGCTTGGGGGTTGTATGATGAGCCGAGAGGGGGATTGGACACCCCCTTGGCACACAACAAATGGGGGGCACATCATGCCGACGGGTATTGGGCTACCTCATCGGCAAATGAACTGGGGAGGGGCATGCTGACAGGGGGATTAGGCATCTCCATTGGCTTTAATAGGGACTGTGACAGGCGACGGCAGTCTATTGGCTTCTGTGGGGACTGTGAGAGGCCAACAGAGAAGCCATCACCATGTTTATTGAAAGGGAACACCAGACAATGGCTGTAATTGGCTGCTGCAGTCAGGGACCGGCCCGCAAAAACAGCTTATTGCTGAAGACAGGGTGCTCTCTGATTGCAGCGGCCAGTTTGTTTCAAGTTGGTGGCAAGCTACACTACTGCTGTTATGGACAGCGTGATTTTCTATTGGTGCCACACAGACCAGCCCCAAAATGGGCTGCTGGCATTGGCAACAACACTGCCACACCTTCACAACTTGCTACTGAAGCAAGCTGCCGCGATATCCCCCCATTCATTTCAATGGTGCACACCCCTGTAGCCTCCTTTGCTCTTGGTTATAATGTGCCTGAGCATGGGGATGTGGAGGTCAGTTTCACTGGGGGGGGGTCTTAAGCCTGACTATAGTGGGGCTCCAATAGTCTGTGCATACCACACTGCTTAACTGTCAGTGAATCTCCAGGGTCATGCCTGAAAATAGGCAGGATTGTTTGCCTAGCGCACTTACCCGGTTACCAAAAGCTAATAAATAATAAATAAATGTAAGGGAAAGCTCTACAATGTCTGTAACATCTCTAAAAGGTACAACTTATTTGGTTTGACTGAAACATGATATGCAAATCAGAAAAAATTATTTTCATCTGTATATACCCCAGAGCAATGCGTCAGATTTGGGCTTAAACCCACCTAGTTACTAACTAGTTTTTTTCCTGGCTGAAGTTCGTGCCCCGCCCCCAAAAAATAACTTTGTCCCAATTTTTCTCCTTGACTCCATTCCATTCAATATCCATCCCCTATGGGTCATGAAGCCACCAAAAGGTGAAGAAACATGAAAACACATAAATATTTCAGTCCTTCCTCTGTCTCCAATCCTCCTGCAAAAATAGGTATTTACTTTTACTTACTCAGCTATATGGCTAGAACCTGCAGCCTGGCATAGTGTGCCACCATCCCAGTTTTTAGTCCTCTCCCCCTCTCTCCTTCACCAGAAGCTAGATGCTAGAGCCGGCCATCACAGGTCCCCAACATGGTCAGCAACCAAGTCACCTCGCCATATGAATCCACCCAACCTACATTTCTTCCTTCTTGCTTGGTTGCTGCTGTGGCTGCTGCCACACTACACTGATCAAGGCCTATGAAGGCCACCCACACCGCTGTCACCACTGCTGCTAAGCCTAGCTTGCTGCCGAGGGGGCCTAGTAGGGTAAGTAGGTAGCCTAGTCTTGAGTTAACTACTAGCTCACCCTCTGCCCCTTCAGCCACCAAGGGAGATGGAGACTCACTAAGATTAGAACAACAAAAATATGCTGCCACAACACTGCTATTGAGAGTTCAGTGCTCACCGACTCCTCCAAGCTGTAGTGTGCAGTCTGTCTACTCTGTGGTGGGAAACACAGTGTCACACTTGCAAGGCTCATGCTCTCTTTCTTGGCTGCAGCTCATCCACATCCCATGTGATTGTGCTGCCGCTGATAGGTGGAGAGAGTGGAAAGCACAGTACAGACACAGTCGAATCCGGAGAGTACCTGCAGCATGAGCACACACAGACCAGGTGGACACTTATTGTGCAAAAGATTAAATCCAAATTTAATGCCATTACCACTACACCATAAGAACAACCTAGGCACAAATGGGGGGGGGGGGGCAACTGCACCCCTCTGCACTACCTAAATGACACCCCTGCTTAATAGTAGAAATTCATTCTCAGGGGCTAATACAATGGTTTCCACTGTGTTCTGAGGTACCAAATCTCCATATTTCATGATGTGTCCTGATCATCAAGTGGGTTAGTGTACCTCATTGTCCCTCATCTTGAATGTCCATGTCCCTCATTTCAGTGACAAAATGTGAGGTATGGTGCTTGCTTGCAAGACCCTACTCAGCACAAAGAGTGCTGAGCATGGCCATAGTGTATATGCTCCATACAGAATGACAAAGGGAAAGTAAGTGAGATAAAACAGTCATGGAGAAGCACATTTATTGCACTAAATATGTATAAGGGATTTGTCCAAAACAAAAAGTATAGTCTTCACATCACAGAGGCCCTTCTTCATACATCTGGAATGAGGGATGTTGACTGGCTATATCTTAGGCATTTAATGCAATAAACAAACAGTACTTTACAGATTAATGATGGTTTAATGACAAAAATGAAAAGCCACTGAACAACTTGCTAAAGGATCAGAGTTAAGGAGTTTATCTAATTTGAATGGGAATTCAAATAAAAATGTATTTTAATGACTAACTGCTAGCAGTAGTATAAGAAATAGACACTGATGGTGGTGTGGCTTGGATGCCGAGGAAGATGGCTGCTTGATTTCCCAGCTCTGTCCCTGACTGAACTGCATCCGCATCTTCACTCTGCCATCCAGGGATTTCCTTCACCTACAGGGCATAATCTGCCACACTACTCACTCCCTGACTGTCCGACGTGATCATTTTGCAGCTAAGTCATCTGGCTATTGTGATCTGTAGCGCCAGTATGATCGCGAGTCACCTCAGTCTGAATTAGGCCGCACAGGCCCCATCCTTGCTCCTGGTACCAGCGACGGGTGTTAGCCATCCTGTGGTGCCAGTGCCTTCCTCAGCTAACTTGCCTGGTGCCCTACAACTGCGCTTCCCCTCAGCCAGAGACACAGATCTCCCATATATCTCCTGCTCTAACAGATTGGACATGGTCTCATTTAGTGCCTTGCAGTTGGCTCTATCTTCCCTCCCACCTGAGCCTTCTCCACAACCTACCAATGTTGGGAATTCACTCCAATACATAACTTATATGCTAGAAACTCTACTCACCCGGGTTGATGGAATCAATGCTGCACTGACAGGCACTGTAGCAGATGTGCGCAGACTGGAGGACCAAATGAATGTAGCTGAACAGAGGAGTAAAGACCTGGAGCTCAACCATCACAAAATCTAGCAGTGTCTACAAGCGCATGAGGCTAAGCTTGCTAACCTCTGGCACCATGCTGAGGATCAGGAGAATCAGGGACGCTGTGATAATATAAGGATTATCGGCATCCCCAAATGCTCAGAAAGGCAGAACATGGAATACTTCCTCTATTCCAAAATTGTTGGGGGAAAGATGGAAGGGCCTCATTGAAGTGGAGAGAGCCCATCGGCTCACCAGCAGATCCCGATCCTCAGGACAATCCCCACACCCCATCATTGCCTACCTTTTAAGGTATTCAAGTAAGGAAAGGCTGTTGAGAGCTGCCAGAGATAAGGGGGATATCTTATGGCAAGGGGCTTGGGTATCGTTTTATCGGGACTTCTCCCAAGAAGCTGCAGCCAGAAGGAAATCCTTCATTCCAATTAAAAAACTACTAATGGCACAGGGCTTTCAATATTGCTTCAAGAATGTTACCTTCCTGCAGGTCTCAAAGGACAGCAGAGAGATCGTGGCATCACAGCTGAAGGACATTGAGCTCTGGGCCTCCAAGAATTGGCCACACATATCCTTACAATCTCCACCTCCCAGACTCCTCTGGGTACCAGGTGATCTCAGCCAATGCAATGGGAATCAAAGTGCTGAGTGGCTGATGTCTGGGGACTCTAATCTAGACTGGTCTGTCCCTCTCCTAAAGGATTCCCCCAGGTTTACGCATAGGGACAGCTCGCTCTCTCCTACCCCAGCCCGAGAGAGATTCAACTTTTCTTCTGCTGCTATGCTCAATATCCTGCTGAGACAACAACTTTTCCACTCAAGCCCCATGAATCAGGCAACATCCCAAAAGTGATCAGGCTCTCTCTCTCCTGACTGCCAGGAGGTGGCTCCACAGACAAAGCTCTCCAGAGATAACCGCTCTTCTGAAGACGATGCTCCATGCCTTACCATCTCAGAGGCTTCCCCGATGAATGTGGCTGCTCCCAGCGTTTGGTCTGAAGCCTCACCAGACACTTCAGGGTTAGGAGAAGATCATCAACTACCCATCAAACCAAGACTTCAGTCTTTTGCAGAGGCAGCTGCCTCAGGCCTACTCAACCCCGCAGCACCAGCCCTTCAGTTGGACAGTTCTCCACCTGAATCCTCCCTGAGGACTTCTGTTTGTATTGTGTTGTTCTCCCTCTCGATTGTATCCTTTTGGGGAAATGTCACTTGGGGGGATTAATAACAATTTGCAGGGTGGGGAGCATTTCTTACTTATGTTCTAATACTGTGCCTCTCAGTCGCACTAGGACTGGAGGGGAGCTATGTCTGTTGAGTGCGTAAGTTCCCCCACCGAACATCAGGGGGCTGCATTTTATGATCAGGTGCTGATGCTCTCTCAGGGGATAGTTTCTACCCTCACATTATGCACGCAGATCAGGGGACACTGCATCTGATGTATATTACCTCTAGGCAACCGGGCTACTGCTCAGCCTTGCTGCCACATCGGCATCTATTAATCCCACCAGATGGTGGGTCCTTTCTCCCTGCCAGCTCTCTAGTACTTGCAGGGCTGTTCTCTGATGCCTAGTCAAGGGCATATCAGTCGGTGAGCCTCCCCTTCCCCTCTGTCCCTTAACCCTTGCCATCTCCTTCCCTGCCTGGGCATCCCTCCCCTCCTGGTATTCCCCACCCCATCATCTTCCCTGGTATCGCTACCCACCCGATTAGGATGACAGTCAAGCTGGGGATGGGTCACCCCATCTGGCTTTATTTTCCTACACCCTCAACTGGGTGAATGGTCTAGTGTAGCTGAGAACCCTCCTCCTCCTCCCTAGGAGGGATTTCTCTTACATGCACACCTTTTCACCTCTAGAGTATTCTACTTTGATTGACTACAATATAGTTAGCCCCTAGCATTTTTTTTTCTCCTAGTTAGCGTCACTGTTATATTAGGCTCAAGAGTTGGTATTTGCACTGGTTACCTTTCATTTAACCTTCCCTCTTCTAAGTTGCCTTCGCACCAACATTGTTATATAATCTAGTTTGTTCTCCCACTTGTTTTTTACAGGATACTATTTCTGCACTTCTAGCTGACAGACGCAGGCCATTACTACTTGGTGGTTCTCACTAGTGGGATGCCCTCAGATACCCCCCGTCATTGTGTACTCTGCTCCTGGGGTGAGTAATCTCCTTCTTTATCTGTTCTCCTTTGTCAGGAACTATGGCATCCCATTCATCCTCTGGGATTAAATATATATCCTGGAATGTTAAAGGGCTAAACCACCCTGTCAAGCGCATGAAGGTCCTCCGGCACCTACGATCCTTGCAGGCTGATATTGCACTTCTTTAAGAAACACACCTCACTACCAGGACCGTTCAATGACTGAAGAAATCTTGGGTGGGTAGGGTTGTTGCCAGCTCAGCCTCCACAAAAATGAGGGAAGTGGTAATTTTAGTGCACCGCTCCTGCCCCTGGGTGGAAGAGGAGATCAAAATGGACAAACATGGTCATTAGGTGTAGCCAGGTTTGCTTTTCCTGGAGGGAATGCAGTACTCGCCAATCTACTGTATATGGCCCCAACGTGGACAGTGCTGACTTCCTGCCTGAGCTCAGCCAAGCCACTGCAGCCCTTACTGCAGGCAATCAACATATGCCCATCTTAACTGGGAGTGACTTTTACATGGTCCTGGACATATTCCTAGATAAATTCAAGCTGACCCCTCTAGCACACACTAAGGCCCAGGCGTCATTGCAAGAACTAATTGATGAGTGGGGCTTTGTGGATGTCTGGAGGCATGATCATCTCTCTGGGTGGGACTATATCTTTTATTCAGCTGTTCACTCTATGGATAGCCGCATTGACCTTTGGCTGGCCAATGCTGCCACTGTTCCAGGGGTCTCTTTAACACGAATCAGCAATATTATTATTTCTGACCACGTCCCTGTTCTATATTCCTATACAGCACCTGGGCATCCTAATACAGGCATGAAATGGCATTGCAACTCCCTGTGGTAGCAGGATCTGAAATTCCATCAGGTAGTGCAGTCGGTAGCTAAAAACTATTTCAACCTTAATACCACTGGAGAGGTAGGTGCCGGTATTATCTGGGAAACCTTTAAGGCGGTCCTGGGGGCCATATTATCTCCTACAGTACTCAGCTATGAAGAAGAAAGCTTGGAAGGCAACCCTGGACTAACTGTAGCTGAACTTTCCCTTTTGGAGGCACGTTTTAAGGCCTCCACCACTACCTCTCCAGACCAATCCCTCATTAGGGACATTGTCAGCGTTAAATACTGGATTAACGCTCTGCTGCAGCAAAAAGCAGAGTGGCTACTTCTCCGATCAAAGCATTATCATTGGGAGGGCAGTGATAAATGGGGGAAATCTCTTAGCCTACCAGCTAAGGCAATAGCAGACCTCCTCTCACATACATGTGCTCAAAGATTCTTTAGGGACAGTACTCTCTGACCCCAAAGACGTCAACGCCCATATGCAACAATTCTACCAGACATTGTATCAGTCCAGGATGACAATGGACTCCACCTAGTTATCCTGGGACCTAAAAGAGTTCTGCTCACCATCTGATATGCCCTGTCTCTCTCCGGACTCAGTTGCAGCCCTGGAGAAACCCTTCTCAGAGTCATAACTCAAACTGGCGTTGTCTCAGCTAGCCAAGAGTAAGGCCCCGGGACCCAACGGCATGTCTGTTGAACTATATCAGCTTCTGATCCCTGAGATCTCATCCCCACTTCTGCTGGTGCTGCAAGAGTCCCACAGTGCTGGAACTCTTCCTCCTACTATGCAGGAGGCCCTCATTACACTCCTCCCCAAGAAATCTAATGACCCATTGGACTGTGCCAATTTTCATCCCATATCCCTTATTTTGGCAGACACCAAGGTAGCAGATAAAATCCTGGCTAACCGGTTAGTTGAGGTGTTACCAACCATAGTCCATCCCTCCCAAGTGGGCTTCACTAAAGGGAAAACTGGGATGGACAATACCATGCTGATTCTTAATCTCAAGTGGCTTGAGCTACAACCCTGGCAGTCGACTTTTCAAAGCCGTTCAACTTGGTTGAATGGCCCTGTCTTTATGAAGTCCTTCATCTCTATGGCTTTGGTTTCCACCCTCTATAAGTTCACAAGGACTGGGTACTGGAGGCTCTAATGGAAGCTAAATGACTCCTGTTAATGAACTGGCACCAACCTTCACCCCCCCCCCCCACCGTCACAACCTGGCGGGCTGCTGTGTCCAAGCTGGCCTGTTTTGAAAGGCTTTCCTATCTCAAGAAGGATCAGCTTTCCAGCTATCACTGGAAATGGGATGCATATCTACATTCCCCTCTCTGTAAGGTACCCCCAACCCCACCGGGCAACCCTTCAGTTTGATTCTTCTGCTTTTGATCTCCCCCCATCCCCCCCAATTCCCAGTACCTACCTAATCTCTCACTATCCTTACGCTGTATGTCATGATGCCTTCCTTTTTTGGGGGGCCTAATTTCCTCTCTGTCAGTTTAGAAGTGCATAAACCTGTAATGCCTCTCATTCCTCTTGGCTGACAGGAACCCTAACTTACTATTCAGTGATATAATAATTGTTTTAAGGATTTTCCGGCTGTCTATGTGTGTTAGCAAACACTCTTTCAAGTGATTGTATACCGAATATGCTTGATCTGTAACCATGTTGGATATGTTACTTGTATCCTGGATGACTATATTACTCAAAAAAATCAATAAAAATTATTCTATGATAAGAAATAGAAACTGATGTGTTTTTTCAGATGAGATTTGCACCAGTTTAGTTGCTGCACACATGGCAAGCATGCGGCATGTGAACCTGATGTGATGTTTAAATGATATTCACACTAGCTTAACTGCAGCACTCATGTCAAGCATGCAGCACATAAATCTGATATAATTTTTAGAAGATGTTCTCACCAGCTTACCTGCTGCACATATGTCAAGCTTGCAGCATGCAAACCTGATTTGCCTTTTAGACCTGATTTTCATATGTTCACTTGGTGTATGCAAACTGCATGCAGACATTGCACAATTAAGCATGTGGCATGCATTCTGCATGTACACAGCACACCTATATTTCTATAAGGGTTAGCTAACAGTTTTAGTACGTTTACATGTATATATCTTTCCATTTTATTTCTGTATACTGTAACCTAAATAAGTATATTCTCTTGTTAGTTGTAACTGTATTTAAGTATTTTAGTAAAACATTTGTTTTCCTAAAGAATTCTGCCAGCGTGAGATTTCTATATTTGTCTGTGACTGTAGAAGATTCATTAATAATCTGTGAAAACTGTTATTGCCAAAGGTGTCTCACCAATAGCAACCAAACTGAAAAAAAGGGTCTCGAAGGGATCTGGAAGGAGAGGGAGAATGCCAGAGTCTGCATCGATCTTGAACCAGGCTGCTGCATGTCCTGTAAGGAGAAGGCCAAATCAGGCTTACACTGCTACCCTTAAAAGAGTGTGACACCTGGGTCTTTCTCCTTTGTGTAATAGCCAAGGAAGGGTTCATATTTGGCCACAAGACTTGAGACTGGTACTGTGCACTTATCCAGAGTTTAGAGGGACACCCTGGGTCCTTGTGGCAGAGGTGCAGTCATGACCTTGGCGAGCAGTCACGAGGAGGGTAATCCTGTTCTCCCCCCTGTCACGGATTGCACTTAGGGGTGGGCACTGTGAGCTGAGTGGACCTGACCCCTCCCAGGAGTAGGTTTATGACATTAGCAACCAGTGGAAAACAAGCCGGCCAAGTCCATTATGGAAACTGAACTGATGATGACACAGAAGGTGGGTGTTTAGGCAATGAGAGGCTGAGATGCCAGTGATTGAATCAATGAGGTTTGGCATAAATGAATCAATGAGGTTTAGCAGATAGGAGATACATAGCAGGGTTTGCAACAGCATTTGCAACAGCAATAAAATGGGCAGCAGCAAAGGTAAGCTGAATTATGTATATGCTTTGCCAACCAGTTCCATAAAGAAAAAAATCATAGTTTGCGTTAAAATCATTTAATGCTATGGTTTCAGCATGAACAGTGAATTGATATGATTGCATGAATACCTTAAATGTCATTAAGGCTGAGATAGGTTATTCCAGTAAGGAGCATGCAGCACAGTAATGGAGTGCAAAGAACATCTGAAACCATGTAGGCTGTGAAATTACTGATTAAGGCCCTGTCCACACTTAACCCCGAAATGTTAAAATGGTCTCAATAACATTACAGCTCTTACCATTTTGGTGTGTCTGCACTTGCATCTGAGCTGTAACTGCCAATATGTGTTCAGTGGTCCTTGCGTCCACACTACTGGCCCCAACCATGTTAGAAAAACATGGCTGGGAATTGTGTTTACAGTGCATCTCACCTGCCATCCCATAATGCATTGCATGATGTGCTGGCATCACGCTGCATTCCCATGCAGCATTTGGTCCATTGCCAAGCAACGGTTGTTTACAAATGTCCGCACCCAGTGGAACTTTTACAAGAGTAACATTGAGGATGCTGAAATTACACTTTTTTAAAATGCAAATACCCAGTTTGGCAATATTTTGGAATAAAATATATATGCAATGTGTTCATAAAAAGAGCTGTGTACTTATTTTTCAGTATGGATCATGGTTGGATGGATGGGAGGTAGGGGATGATAAGTACAAAGGATGACAGAAGGCTCAGTGGCAAAACAGTACAATGATTGGCTGGCACAGGTGATCATTTGCCACATCATGATCAACTGTGATGCTTCCTGATGTCATTTGAATCTGACAGGGGTGCCCATCACTGATTGGTGGCATTACTTCATGCCTTTCACATATTTTCTGTTGTGCTACAGTTCTTCTACCATGGCTGGCAAAAATATGATTATGCTGCTGATGCTTCTGGCTACAAAACACGGACACATCATGGCTGTTAAGTAGTCAAAGATAAGGAGAATAAGGGTTGAGCATGAGAGAAGAGATCGGATGATAAGGAGCTTCAATAATACGAGACTGCTGGAGTCAATCTCCATACTAAATAATATTTTAGTGTGCCTGTTTGTGTCAAATTTGGCACCAAGGAGTGTGTGATCAGTTGAAAGAACAGGTATGTGGTGGTCTGACATCATACTCAGAGGCTGGTCAAACGAGCAGTGGCTAGCAAACTTCCAGATGAAAAGAGAGACTTTTCAGTTTCTTTGCAGTGAATTGGTTCCCTATATCAGATGACTGGCTACCAAGCTCTGAAAGGCAGTCTCAGTTGAAAATCGCGTTGTGATAACACTGGTGTCTTGCAACAAATATTGAAAATCATACACTAGTCCATCTATTTGGTGTAGGTCACTCCACTGTAGGGGAAATCATAATTGATGTGTGCAAGGCCATTGTGTTGGTGCTGATGCGCAGGCTGATAAAAGTACAGAACATGCCAGAAATCATAAATGGCTTTGAAAGAGAGTGAGGGTTCCCTAACTGTGGAGGAGCAACTTGACAGCACACACGTGCCCATCATTTGTCCACCTAGTAATGCTACTGAGTATTACGACCATATATCTTACTACTGTATTCTTAGGTTACACCAAAGCCTTTGATTCTGTATCCCATAAAATCCTAAGTCATTCACTAGAACAAATGAAAATACACACTAACATTGTAAAATGGGTTGAATCCTGGCTACAAAACAGGCAGCAGCAAGTTATCATCAGAGGACAAAAATCCATATGGTCTCCAGTCACCAGCAGAGTGCCACAGGGCTCGGTTTTGGGTCCCACATTATTTAATATCTTTATTGCAACTATGCAGACCTCCCAGGGAGTATGCATTAGTAAATATGCTGATGACAGCAAGTTGGGAAGTATTGTAAACAATGATCTCGCTACTGAACTGTTACAGAGCAATCTCAATACTCTTGCCATATGGGCTAATGAATATAAAATGGCATTTAATGTCAGTAAATGCAAAGTCATGCACTTAGGAAAAAATAATCGTTTAGTTGACTATACTCTAAATGGCACACAGCTACAAACAATCACTACTAAAAGAGATGTGGGGGTCACTATCTCTAATGATCTAAAGTTTTCTACTCAAACTAATATAACAGTTAAAAACTCATATTGTATAATTGCATATATACTAGAAAATATCAAGAGTAGGAAATCAAATGTAATTATCCCACTATACACTAGCCTAATTAAATCCCAGATAGAATACTGTACCCCCTTCTGTTGCCCTACAACTATTGGTGAAAAAACCCCAGTTGAAAACGTTCAAAGGAAAATTACTAAGAAAATAAGTAATTTTGGAGACTTAAACTACACTGCTAGGTTAAAATCCTTAGGTTTGTACTCCTTGGACTATAGATCTCTTAGCAGAGAATTATGTTTAGTCTACAAAGCAATAAAAGACCCTGTCTTGCTTGAAATGATGTGTTTGGTTAAACAAGAAACTGCCAATAATACCTGCTCACAGAAACTTAAATTAGTTGTCAACAATAATAAAACTGTTAAAAGAAATAAGTATATCACACAAAGATTGCCACCTGTATGGAACTCCCTTCCACACCATGTAGTTTCAAGTGACAATATTACACTTTTCAAACATAGATTAGATGAATATATGGGCGATAGAAAATTTTTCTACCACCATTAGGACACATGCTGGTGAGTTCAATATGGGCTTGCCCTTGGACTTGTAAAACAACCTATGAACCTATGAACCTACTCAATTATTGTACAAACACTTGTAGATCACAAGTACCATTTTCTGGACAACAACATCGGATAGCCTGGTAAAGTGCATGATGCACATGTCTTTAAGAATAGTGTTTTGTACCAGTTAGCCCAAGGTGGAAAACTGTTCCCATCGCTGAATCATGAGATTTGTCAAGTGACTGTGCCAGTAGTCATACTAGGAGACCCGGCATGTTGCTTACTGTCATGGCTGATGAAGCCATACCAAGACTATAGTGACCACAGGAAAGGAAATTTCAATTACCATCTCAGCAAAGCAAGGATTGTAGTAGAGTGTGCCTTTGGCCATCTCAAGGGTCGATGGCATTGTCTTTTAAAAAGGAATGAATTTAGTATTGATAATGTGCCATGTCATCGGTGCCTGCTGCACCCTTCATAATACATCTGAAATGAAATCTGAGGAGTTCCTGACTATGTGGATGAGTGACCTTGAGGAAGAAGTGTTCCAGCAGCTTGACGGTGACAGTGTTCCACTAGATGACTTATCCCTGGCCACCATGGATAAGCAGGCAGCATCTGTCTGGGATGTATTGGCCCAATATTTCCAGAGCAACATATGAGTTAATAGCCAAACTACAGTATGCTGAACATTTTTGAACCAGAGTTCTATAAATAGAGTAACTCCAGTGAGTCCTGATGTGCCTACAGTGCTATTGTTTTTCAAGCACAAGAAACATGGATGCAAGCTAAAGTAACAAAAAATAGTTTAGTGTAAGTTTAACGTTAAAACAGCTGCTTTAGTATACTGCTTAACAACACTTTCATGCTATTGTATGTAATTGTTTAAAATGATAACTTTTAATGATAGACATCTACTATTGAATCAATGCGGGTTTGTGGTACCAGAACAGAGTATGGTGGCATTAGTTTTTAAACAGCCACCATGCAAATATGTTCCATTCATAAGTTTTTGTAAATATAGATTTGAACTGGTAGCATAAAAAGTTGATAGATAGAAGTATACAATGTAGTTTTAATTTTGAACAGTAGCTGTTACGTTAAGTACTTAAACACACATCTGAAATATAGAACATGTAGATCAATAGAAAAACAGGTATTTAATGTTCTCCAGTTTAAAACATTTGTATCATTATTAAACATCAAACATAAGTAAAATTACTTTAAAAAGATTTATTATATTTATGCGGAAACTTTTTAACTTTATAAGCACAGGTTTTTCACTGTACCTCATTTACAGTAAACAGTTACACATTTGCAGAACATTGTGTCTACTGACTGTCATTTACAACATACAGAATAGTGCAACGGCATCCATGTGCAACCAGCCTATTGTGCCACAGAGGATTTCTGATTACCTCAGACCTCGAGAGCGAAGCAGAGAGGTCCTAGATAATCAGAACCCGACGGTACTAATATTGGTTGGGTGTACGTTCATGCACTATTTTTTATAGTGTATAGTTCCCGTTTCCAATTAGGTATTTACATTTTTAAAATTTTTAAAATACAAAAAAAACAAAACGTTTGCTACTCCGTCGTGCTCGTTGAGTTAGGACTGCTTGTTAGGTGTTCTGCATGGTTGCTAGGGAGCAGAGATGTCATGTTGGATGCATAGCCTTCTATTGGCTATCAATTCCATGTGGGAGGAATGTTCAACAAAAATAAAATGGCAGCTGTAGTTCTCGCTAAGCGAGAGAGAGAGAGGGTTTGGGGATTGCTTGGTTTCTTTTCTGTTTTTTAACTAAATCTATCTGGTTGGTCCTGCATTTTAAAAATAGCTGGTTGATCCTGCGTTTTGAGATACTCCAGTGCCTCTGCTTGTACTGCTGCCGCCGGAGTGTGGAGCCTGCTGTTTTCAGCCGAGTACAGGTAAATGACTGAGTGCGTGGAACCTCTAGAGGTTTTCAAAATGTTGTTCTGCTGCAGTAGGGTACAATCACGTTCCATGACCTTTTGAACTGCAGCAGAACAACATTTTGAGAACCTCTGGTTTCTATGTACAATAAGGGTCCACTATACACTATATCAAATTTTAGTCTCAGTCGTCACATGTTGGCTTTTAGCAGAACACTATCCCTCTTAAAAAAAACACAACTCCCAACAATGAAATTTTGGAATAACAAAAAGAACTGCAGAAAATGATTCATGTATTTATTTTATTCACCTAAAAATCTAAAAGTCATGATACTTTGCATCAATTAATAACCTATTCATGCCTACACAAGGTTAGCAGGTGAAATATACATGTCATAAAACACTATTGGAAATGTTCATGTGAACACTACAGTGAAGTCCACGTGAAGTCTTCATTGTACAGGTTGGCAGTGAATGAACCAGTTACCTGATTACCAGGTTGCATTGTGTCACTGCCACCTTGAATGGAGTCTTGGGGCAGGGGGGGGGTGGCTGAATCATCATGCAGAGGTGCATGTGGTGATGTGAAAAGAAACTGTGCACTTGTGCTGGGTGCAGCTACAGCAACACTTGTGTCACGGGCATGGTACTGAACTGGCACATGTGCGGAAGCAATGGGTGTGACAGACAAACAGCTATTAGGCTTACATGACTGAGATTGTTGTGTGGCTATCATCGTACTGGGTTGAGCAGTGAACTGCATGCTATTGTTGGAATAATATTTTGCATGGGTGCATTGCTCAGGTTGGTACTGGGAGGCAAATATACGCATTAAGTTCTGTAAGAGTACATTGTTCTGTTCTGCCTCTTCATGGTGCAGCCTGGCCTCCAGCTCCCTCTCTTCCCTTTCCCTCTCTCTCTCTCCATCTCCAGCATCTGGTTCTGCTGATCCATGAGCATCCGGCGTGTTGGTTCCAAGACAGCCTCCACTATTTCCTGCATACGTGACACCTTCTTTCTTCAGAGGTTCAACAGAGGCTCCGGGCTGAGGTTTCTCTTTCTTCTGGAACCACTACCGCTCTCATCATGCACTCACATGTGGTATGGAGTCCTCAGACACAGCAGCAACCTCAGTGCTCACATCTGCTTCATGGCTTGATGATATATCTCACTGTTCTTCGTCTGTGGTTAACCAAGGTAAGACAACAGAAAAGAAAAAAACTTCAGTAGCTATAACAAACAGTACAATACCACTTGACAGTGGCATGAACTAATTAAAAAAATTAAAAAATAAAAAACGGTTGCTACATGTCACCATAGCTGACTCCAGTACATGATCCGGTTCAAAATAATTGTCCACATCCTGCTGATCAGACTCTTCCACTGCAGTACTCTCCAGCACAAGTGGAGGCTCTGAAGTCAGCTTTGCCCCATAGATCCTGTTGATTTCTTCTTGAAAGGGGCAAACAAGCCTGCCACCACCTGACTGATGATTGCCATCCTTGGCCTTGTGGTACCGTACTTTTAACTATTTTATTTTCTTGCGGCATTGTTTGTGGAACATTCTATATCATATTCAAGAAGGTACTGTGACACCTTTTTGTATATTTTTGTATTGTGCCTGCAGCTGGCCAGCTCATCCTTTACCTGTACCTGCTGCTGTGACCAGCACTCAATCAACAGGCGAGTAGCTCCGTCAGACCATGTGGCACGCTGTCAACTATTGAAGCCATATGTAGTCTGGTGCATAGATACTATATGTTAATAAAGGAATAATGCCTGACAGGGTGGGGGTTATGCATCCTGCCTCGGGTGGGCACCGAGGGCTTCCAACATGCGAGAAGGGATGTTATCCCAGTATAACACCCACACTAGAGGGCATTATTCCTATATTCTAATTCTTCGAATTGAAAGAAAAAAAATATTAAAAGGTTTTATTAAAAGTGCTTTTTTTTGTGTTATTTTTTACAGGGCAGGAATATTTAGTAAAAGAAATAGTGCTTAGCTTTGGTTTTGGCCAATAGATGAAGCTGCTGAAATGGCACTATGAATCTGTGGCCCTGCCATGGATCCCCAGCCTGTTGTTCTGATGCCACAGTTTCTGGAAGAAAAGGGAGTGTGCTGTAATGTATTTTTTGGTTTTACTTCAAAAAGGGATAGGGAACGTTGTTGTTGCTTTTGTCCGTGAAACCGGAAGTATGCGCTCCCCCTTTGGTCTGTGTTTTTCAAGACAGACTGTTTCATTTAGCTAGCATAAGTTTTGGTGGAGATGGGAAAAAAACTGAAGAAGACTTCAGAAAAAAAAGGCGAGTAAGTGATTTTAACATTTTGTATTGCCATGGCACATGGGCAGCTGTCCACTCTGCTGGTTTGTGTTCAGTCTGGATGCTGCGCGGTCAGCTGCCCGGTATCAGCGCTACAAGCTCTGAGTGCCATTATGCATCTCCCAGTACACATGTTATCTGTTTTGTACCGGGAGATTAACAGTATGTGAAATACGTTTACTGCGGGTGCTGACCAGCAATTCTGAGCAGGGTGGGTGGGAAGCACACATTCAGAGTGGAGCGGGGGAGTGCAGATTCAGTGCAGAGTGAGGAGTAGCAGAGGTGATCATCAGGACGGCTGTGTGGAGTGATTTTTTTAATTTAACTTAGCCGTTAGTGTGCTGGGACTAGAGCTGCGATGTTATGCTGGGATAACATCCCGATTCCAGTCACAGTTTGACCAATCAGCGAGCAGGATTCATTGTTGCCATTGTATACTATATAGATATATCCACATAGGGGCAACAAAACAATTTCCTTAGTTGACACAAGTATCAGTAAAACCTGATGATTTAACAGAGTTGCTCAACAATAATCTGCTGGGAATTTATAAAGATACCACTGTGCTCATAATACAAATTCTTTCACTATGTACACAAACTCTACATATAGTGCCACAGAGTGGTTTAAATAGGTCACAGGAGACAACTTTCACTATAGTAAACTACTTAGTTACTTTGTACACAACAATTGAGCATGCAGTATGTGCAAATCTGTGTATCACAATATTAAAGCAATCTGCACATCTGCAAAGGGATAGAATGCCCAGGTAGTCTGATTACACTCACTTCAGTTTTGACAGCTAAGGTACTAAAGGGTTAAGTGATTCACCTTTTTTCCCCACACAATTAAATGACTAGCATTGCCTCTGCCTATAATGTGACATTTGCATGATGATAAATACAGAAGCGTGCATGCGCTATACACGCAAAGCACTCTGGGATGCAGGAATGGTGCATCATGGTTGTTAGGAGGACCAGCTTGCAAGACTGGATAAACACGTTATGCAGATCCCTGTTCACACTAGAAACGGTAAGCGTGTTCAAAACCGAACCATGTTGCTAACCATGCTAAAACCCTGAAACTGTCAGGGTTCAAACACAGTTTTCAAACATGGCTCAAAACTATGTGTAGTGCCGACAGGTAGCAAGCAAGTTCAGATGGTCTGGTAAAGTTTTAGACACACAGTAACATTACGGACCCCCTAGTGTGGACAGGGCATATACATGAATAACTGAAAGCCATGAAGGCAATAAAGCAGGGCAAAATCATATACTGTAGGTTACATAAAGCATGCTCCCGCTACTCAGAGCCACAATGCCCCACCACGACATCACATTCCCCCGCCATGGGAATAACAGGAAGCCACAGCTGAGCACCATGAGACCAAACAGCCCTGTAATGTTGATAGGGTAGGAACTTCCAAAATGGAGGTGCTTTTACTGGAAAAGTCCCAGTGAAGGACAGCCAAATGATGGCAGCTGCTGAGGCAGCAGGGCAACACTAAACTGTAGCACAGCTACAGAATAGGGAGAGGCAACTAGCTTTGCAGAGTGAGCCAGAATCAGATACAAACTGACTTTAAAACACACTTTAGCAACCCCCTTAGAAAATTGTTGGTATCCTCTTTGTTTCTTCCTGTGTTGGATGATGGAGACTGTATTTACAAAAATACCACAGCTACAGTGAATAGTCTGTTAGAACCATTGTATCATAGCACATTAAGATTTGTGATTGGACTGCCTTATAAAACCCATCGATGTCAGCTATGCATCAGTGTAGGATGGTCCTCTCTTGCAGACCACAGACTGGAACACTGGTATGCGTTTGTTTATAAATTTATACTAAAATCTTTACCTTCATTTCTAATAAGTTCACTACACCCTAGAATTTCAACAAAATGTATAGTTTAAGATCAGGTAATTCTCATTCTTTCCAAACTCCTCGAGGTAGAACAAAATATGGGGATTTGACTTAAGCAGTTTCTGTGTCCTGCACTTGGGATTCGATTAAAAAAAAATGTGACTGAACTACATTATTGCCACTTGCACATTTTAGAGCTTCCCTCGTTAGCTTATTGTTTAAGCACTGCATCTATTTTGGATGATTATTTGGCAAAACTTGTATGATGACTATTTTATTTATTTATTTATTTATTTTATTTAGCTTTGGTTAACTGGGTAAGTGCACTAGCCATAAAATGACTATTTTCAGGCATGACCCAAGAGTACAGACATGCAGAAACTTAACAAGATAACAATTTATAAGTGCTTTACATACAATGAGTTAAAGAGGATATAATATATTAGAACATACAAAGTAAATCACTTTACATAGAATGAGTTAAACTGGATACAATATATCAGAGACATACAGAGTAGACCATTCATAAGTTCATAGGTGCCTACTTATGCAAAGAATAGAGAGGACCTTGGACAATAAATTATCAGGTGACATATCATAAGAACAGAACAAGGTACACAAAAACAAAAACAGGTAGTACAAAAGGAAGAAATAACTATTGAGAGCAGGGGGTGTCATTAAGGAAAAGGTTGGTAAGTGAGGAAGAGGGGAGCAAGCCATTAAATTAGATTATATGAGTGTATGTAAGTGTAAGGGAGATGCCTGCAGTGCAATATTGTATATGGACAGGAAAAGGGAGCCGGGACAGGCTGAGGCAGTAAGAGAGTTATATAGAGGTGAGGAAATACTATTGTATGGCCAGAGACATCAGTCATTAAGTAGGGTGAAAGCAGGAACAGGTATCAGCAATCAGCAGATTCGAGCGCAATTTTCTCTTAAAGCATGTGTGGGAGCTAGAAAGTCTAATGTCTAGGGGAAGGGAATTCCACAGCTGTGGAGCCGCATGCTCAAATGCAACAGTTCCTTTCCTAGTGCGGCAACTCGGCAAATTCAGAAAGGATTTATCAGCTGATCGTAGACCATGGAGTGTGTCCTGAGGAACAAGCATAGCTGCAAGACACCTAGGGGTTTGATTTCAAATTATCGAATCAATAAGAGAGCCAAGGTAGTATTTCCTACTAGCTAACGCAGAGAGCCAACCAAGATCATTATAAAGTTGACAGTGGTGTTTAAGCCGAGGAGCAGAAGTGGCATAGCGACATATGTTGTTATACATAATATCCCATCTGAACAGGTCATTTTTATGAGCAGCCCCAAATAAGGGAGCCCCATAGGTTAGGGGTAGGGAGCAGAATCCCCCTCACAATGGCCATTTTAGCCGATGGCATGAGCATATAACTAGTCTTATATGCAACACCCAGTTTGGAGTTGACAGCTCTGCAAACAGACTGTACATGAAGATTAAGATTAACAGATTGATCTAGCAGGATGCCCAGGTACTTGAAAAAGGTCACACATCCCAGTAATTGACCTTCTAAGTCCTGCACCCGTCAGTGCTGTTGTGCAAGCCTGGAGCTTTGGGGCTGATCCAAGCAGCATGGCTTTAGTTTTGCTAGTGTTGACAGTCAGTTTGTGGTCATATAGCCAGTTTTGAATATTGTTAAAGTTAGAGGAAAGGGTTGTATTGATAGTGTCTATATTAATAGAACTTGTATAGATGACAAGATCATCAGCATATAGAATAGCAGAGCAGGATTTTAGAGTAGCTCCAATGTTATTTATATAAAGAGAGAATAGGAGGGGCCCTAGGATGGAGCACTGAGGTACACTAATGTTAATGGTGGTACTGTTCGATAGAGAGGAAATAAATTTCACCACTTGAGTTCTATTTGTCAGGTAGCTTTCATACCAGTCAACAACAGAGGATGAGAAATGCAGGTGTCGAAGCAAGGAGAGAAGCAAAGTGTGATCAACAAGGTCAAAAGCCTTTGTGAGGTCAATAAAGACAGCCCCAGTCAGATTGTCAGTATCCATTTTTGAAAGATTGTCTGAGGTGAATTTAAGGAGTGCAGTCGTTGTGCTATGTCCTTTCCTGAAGCCATGTTGGGTATCCGAGAGCAGACTGTGCTTAAGTAGATAGTTGTCTGAGTTGCAACAATTTTCTCCAAGGTTTTGCTCAGTACCAAGAGTATGGCAATTGGTCTGTAGTTCATGACAACCTTAGGATCCCCTTTTTTAAGTACAGGCATGATCCGAGCAGCTTTCCAGAAGTCAGGAACCATTCCACCTGAAAGTGATAACGTACAAATTTTGGCCAGCGGTAATGCAATAAGGGGAGCTGCAAGTTTCAAGGCGGGGTTCCAGGGAGTCTGAGCCAGAGCTGGTATGATCAGAGATGGACTTCAGGAGCTTCAGGACTTCCCTTCTATACACAGCCTTAAAGTAGAATGGAGGAGTATAAGGAGGCACAGGGGACAACATTTCCAGCTTATCCAGACAGGTTCCTGATGAGGAGTGGGAGGACACTGCAGTGGGATCAAAGGAAGAGGTATATTGGGAGAGATCAGAGAAATTAGGTTGAAAGAATTAGCTATGGTTTGTGAGTCATTGCAATGCACATCATTTATCAGCATATCACCAGGGGTAGTTGACTGTGAGGATCCTAGGAAGGATTTGATGTGTGTCCAGAATTTTCTGGGATCATTGGCCGAGTTAATCAGTAGGTTCTTACAGTACTTGCTCTTAGCAGCTCTGACTTGTCTTTTATATGAATTCCATAGCGTACAGTATGCGTTGAAATCTGTTTGCTGATCTGATGTTTTGTAGTGCTTCCAGAGTTTATCTCTAAGATGCAAAATTTTTGAGCAAGTCTTTGTTTAGCCATCTTGTTTGTTTACCCCTCACTCTCCGGGTGATCTTTGGGGCATGTTTACATTGAACCATAAGGAATTTAGTGAAGAAGAGGTTAAGAGCATCCTAAGAACAGTGTGATAGACAGATCTTCAACCAATCAATTCTGGAGACATCATACAGAAACACCTCTTGGTCTAGGTGAGCAAAGTTTGTGAGAGTGATGAGACGTGGTGGAGGAGATGGAGGTGCCCCCAAGAACAGGATGCAGAAAGTAGGAGAGCGGTCAGTTAAGACATCAGCAAGAGTACCAGCGACTGAGATGTGTTTGATCCGGTTTACCATCACCCAATCCAATAGTGTGCCTAGAGGTGATGAAGACAGACTTCTAATCGGCACTGTTACCATCTGATGCAGGTTGTAGCTATGAGTCAGAGATTGAAGAGAACTGAGAGCTGCCCCAAGCCAGTTTAAGTTTAGGACCCCTAAGATGACAACCTCATTATGATTAAAATTCTGAGAGGTATTTTCCAACAGGTACTCTAGACCCGCAATCCCTTCCGCTGGGGGGTTATATGCACAGATAACATGCAGTTTCTTGGCTCCCAACAGAAGGGTAGCATGCAAGTATTCACATACCAATTGAGCATCTGAGATAGTGAGAAGAGAGACAGTCAGATTATTTTTGTAGTACAGAGCAACTCCACCACCATGTTTGTTCAATATCCTATCCCTTCGAATAATAGAGTAATTTAGCAGGGAGCAGAGGGAGTCAGTAACCGATGGTTTTAGCCAGGTCTCAGTGAGACAGAGGATATCAGGATTGTACAGTTTGACCCAGGACTCCAGTTCCACGAAGTGACACATCAAACTTCTTATATTCAAGTGTGCAATTAACAGCCCATGTTTGGACATACTATGTATGTCATCTGCTGAGAAGTATACATCTAGGGGTCCAGGATTTGTCTCTATATCCCCACAGAGCAGAATGGCAATGATGACAAGGAACCACAGCCCCACATTTAGAAAAGGATGGAATAATGGAGACTTATTCCATAGTTTCCTAAACATATAGAAAGAATGGTAGGGACAGCTCTTTTGGTAGAGAAGAAGATTAGTTTGTAGTATCCTTGTATTATAAACAATAAGGTTGGAGAAAGTAAAATCATAGTGCTCCGGTCCTAGATTTATTTGAGCCATCCTCATTCCATAAGGATAGTGTAATTCTGTCAAGGCAAAGTAGGACAAGAAAAGTTATGAGGGCAACCCCCAGACAGCTGTTAGACATGGTGTGACTGTTGGTACAACATTGGTTCAACTCATGACAGAGGTCACCCAGGGTCACAGCTAGGCAGGGATTGACAAGAGGCTTTGGCTATGCAAGACCTTGCAGGCATGCACTCCCCAGCCCCATTACATTGATAGCCTGGGGCACACCTACTCAAGTACAAGTGCAGGATGTGAAATCTTTTTGTCCTTGTGCTTCCTTTGTTATTTAAAGAGGTTGTTTAATAGCCCACAAATAGATCCCTTAGGAGCAAGCCAGACGAAAATGTGGATTCGAGCAGGACCCAGAGTCACTGGAGTTTATCAGACCTAGTTGCTTGATTTCGGTTTTGCTTGGCATAGCTTCCTAAAAGTTGATTTTAAACTGAAAATGCAAATACCTTGTGGTGATGTTTTGCACAAAATCCAGTCCAGGAGACCTTCACAGATGTAGTGAGCAAGAATGCTGTAGCTACTCCAAGCAGAAGATCTTGTAAATCCCAAAAAACTTAGCTACAGACTATTGGAACCCTCAGAACATGAGATCTTTGTACAGATCCTGGTTCCTTTTGTACTTTTTATGTTAATAACTTTCGATATGAAACTATATGTTTGTTACGTCAATGTAAGTTACTTATGTTTGGATGCAATCGTAAATGAGAATTTTTCTCTCTAAATTTGCTCTCCAGTAAATTAGATTGGTTGAGGCCGGAGCACAGAAGACAGGAGAGAAACAACAGTGGGAGCTGAAGCATACACTACAATTGCAGGAAAACTGAGGAGTGGTAGGCAGGAAAGCATCAGGTTGAGCACAATCTGGTGAATAAATGGAGCCTATGAGTACATGCACAGGGCAGCTTAAGGTAAGGAACAACAACATGTAACCTAAAGCAGAAATAAACAATGTGTACACAGGGCGCTAGAAAACTAGAAAACCCACAAGAAACAGACAAAGCAAACACACGTACAGGAGCACGAAGGAAACAAGCACACAAGGAAGCATGGAGAAGCTGGAGGCAAAAGCAGAACACAAAAAGAGAAGGCCAGCATGAACCAAACAGAGTCCAAGCACGGAAACATGAGGGGGGGCAAAGCTCAGGAGGCCCCAGAGGAGAAGACAGGCTAACAGAGCCTCTGGCTGCATAGGAAATAGTGCTTCAGGAGGAGGCTGGGAGGAACCGCTTATATAGCTCAGGAAGGGGGTGTGTGGATGGTTGCTCATCCCACTGAACTACAGACATAGCCTTTCAAGAAAAGCACAGTAATGCCTGACTGACAGCAAAAGTGATTAAAAACAGAAGGAAACTAGTACCAAAAGACTAAGAAAGACAGAGAGAGAGAGAGAGAGAGATTAGTGAGTACTGTTCTACGTACTAATTCTGTCTTCATTTGTAGCTGGTTATTTTTATTGTTCATTCAAGCAAAGGAGGAGGAAACAACAAGCCATACTGGGTGTTTTCGACATCCATTCATTTATTTAGAGTGGACTACTGTAACTGTAGACAACAGTACTGCCTGCCTGCTTAAGTATAAATAAGTGTTATCATCAATCATCATCCCAATTCCCTATCCCCCTTATTTTCATCATCACCTCCATACCAGTGTGCACCACATAAATTAAAAATGTTTATGTCACCAATTTAAATTCCAAGACCATAGTAGCATAACGTTATTCGGCTGCTGAATACAGTCACTCAACAGTAACACTAGGAGCCACTCTTCTTCATCTTCTGAGCTTGGAAGGAAGTTGTGGAGGTCATCATCAATGTTGAGTGCTGTGTACAGTTCAAACTGGGCCCTCTTGTGAGTGGCAGTCAAGATGCTAGGGGCTTGGAGAGATAATTTTATACAGTAGAAAATTACAAATACCAAAAAATAACAAAAGGATCAAAGTGCTCGGTGTCAGACTAGTGCTGAGTCTTAGGCAGACACTGCTGCTTCAGGAAACCAAAAGGGAGTGTCAAAGGTCAGGCTAAGCAATCGACCTCCTGTATATGGAAAACAAAATCAAACCCCAAAAAGTGATTCTGATAACTCTAAAGTTTCATCTTCCCAGCAAATGCTTGAATCCAGTAAAGGTGCATCTGGGCTAGGCTATGGGGCCAGTTGGGATACATCCTAGAATATTGAAAGAACTTAGATGCTGGCAGCACCACTAACATCCCTATTCAACAAATCAATAGAGACGGGGTGGTTTCAGGGGACTGGAGGAGGGTAAATATACTGTAGTCCCTCTCCACAAAGATGGGAACAGAGAGGAGGCTGGCAACTACAGGCCAGTCAGCCTAACCTCAGTGTTGGGAAGATTAATGGAGCCACTGCTAAAGGAAAGGATTGTGATATTTCTTGAATCCAACAGAGCGCAGGATCCAAGGCAGCATGGATTCATAGTGGGGAGGTCTTGTCAAACAAATCTGATAGATCTCTTTGACTGGGTGACTGTAATAAAATGCTGAGGCAAACCATAGTTTCTAGAAGCTTTACTAACAAAACTGCAAAATATTACATTTAGATGGACTGTTTGAATCTGGTGGGTCTCAGCCCACTAGACAGTATTTATATTAGGGTTCAAATCTAGAGATGCACGCAGGACGTGCATCATTGATATTTATTAACCTAATTAACACACATATCACATCTCCCCCCTTAAGAAAAAAACATTAACAGCTGAATTTAACTTGTAAAAACTATTTAAGTCCTGTAATGTGCAGGATTTTGTATTAAATATCCACCAATCCTGCTAAATTGGGCAGAGCTTTCTGGTTAGCTATGTAGGTCCACTGAGGCAGTTGCCATCTCTTCCTGTAGCACTGGCAGTGGGTCCTCTCTGGGGTCTTGAACTGGCTGTGCCACCATTGTTTAGTTTAGTTTTTTTTTAGTTTAGTTTATTGTTCTAGGAATTACTACCTTTGAGCCAATGGCTCTTTTACAAAGGTTCCACGTCAATTAGGTACAGAACAAAAGGTTACATAGATAACACAACAATTTGTGTTGTGTCAAGAGCAAGAAAACATAGACAATACATATCAATCATTTGTGCAAAGGACGAGATACCAATAATCACATTATCATAACAAAAAAGAAATCAAGCCAGATTAGGGAAAAAACAAATAGGGAAAAAGTCCAGACAGAGAGGGTAAGAGAAAGGTGAGGAGAGCAGACAATAGCAGGAGAAAAGGTTTCGCTAACATGTCTTTGTCGAGTATTATTGCTGCATTTTCTCCTGCTGCTCCCTCCGTTTCAAACTCCTGCTCAAAACCTTGTCCACTTCTTCCTCTCTCCCTCCACAGGGAGAGATCTGTATCTTACATGGGGTACACTGCATAGCTGGTGAGCCCATCAGATCATAGCAATAATGCCAGTACTGTTTCCCATTGGCTGAGACAATGTAGGAACAGGGGGTCCATGCAGGTGCAACAACAACAGCAGGAGTTCATTCTTTGTCGGTCGGTTTGCACATGCACCAGTATATGCGCTATTCTGTGATATATAGAATAGTGGATGGATGGCTATCCACAACAAGGCTGTGTTTTCATCGAGGGAGTTGATGATATCATAGAGACCTCAAGAGTGATATGAGAGAGAGAGAGAGAGGGGGAAGGAAGTCCTCAGATATAATGATCCCTAGATCTTTTTCATTGGTGGTAGGTATTAATGTTTTGCCAGCTAATTTTGATGTCTTCAGACCAGTGTTCTGCACTGGCAGTTTGATATCCAGAAGAGGCAGTGTAGAGGAGGATACTTCAACAGTGTACTGAAGGGAAGGATGGGCTGTGCCCATTTAGGAAATCAGACATCAGTCTATTAGAAAAGGTACAAAGGAAATACACCAAACATATCATGGGTCTACATAATGATTCATATGAATGAAGAATTAAAACTTTGAATCTCATGTCATTAACCACTCGGCATCTTAGGGGTGATCTCCTTTTTTTGTTCAACATTATTCAGGATCCATATTTGTTAACTGTATTGAGTTTTAAAAATGACATATACAACACTAGAGGTCACCCTTTACAGTTATATGGCAGAATATTTATCCGATGGAATGCAAATATTTTTTTACTTTAAGAACCGTGAACCCCTGGAATAAACTTCCCATAGAGGTTATCACTAGCTGTTCGAAATCAGTATTCAAGCACTGCCTTGACAAATGAATTTTTTCAGGTGCTAAAATTAGTTATTATTAAATATTAAGGAGCAATCATGGGCCTCTAAGCCTCCTAGCTCCTTCTTCTCCTTTGTATAAACCTTAGTATGAACATCAGTTTATTACAAACCCACTGACTCACACAGTTTCCTCCTCCACAGCTCCTTCCATTCTAAATATGTCAAGAATCGCCTGCCATATTCACAGTTTCTTAAGTCATGTTTACACGGCTAACCTCCCTCCTTCTTTGGAGCATTGCAGAGCTGCCCTAAAGTCTGTTTGTATCTGTACGCATCTATTTTCATTTTCCACAGATGTCTCCATCTCTGTCCCCTTCCCCCACATTTGTCATCTTTCAGCCTTCTTACTAGTCCCTGTTAATTAGTCCCCACCTGGGGACTTCTCTAGCTCATTCACTGCTATTATTCCTTGTCATTCCCATTATCGCCTTTTTGTTTTCCAGATTCTCTCTTTATCTTGCCATTTATCACTTCTTCTCCCAGAGCCTCCCCCTTTTTTCTTTCACCACATATGTCACCCTTATTTTACCTCCCCTCTACACTAACTTTGCTTTTTTCTCTTTTAGATATTTCCTGAAGAAGACCTAAAATCATACGTCATTTATAAATTTCTGGCTGAAATGTTGTTTTGTGCCACAAGTGCAAAAACACATTTTGGGCAGGATTTAAAAAATAACAGCTGTCATGTTCATGAGGAGGTGTGAAAAAATGGATATGTTGAATATTTGTGGTCAAAATATCACAGATTACCAACGTTATGATTGAAAATTGAAAAATTTCAATGTTCCTTTGTAACTTTGTTGTTTTTTAATATTCTGACCCCATATTTTCAACATAGTCTTTTTATGGCCCCACCTCATGAACATGGTAAGCAAAATTTTTCAAATCCCACCCAAAAGGTGATTTCATGGAGTGATGGCAAAATCACCTTTCTACGGGCATCCGAAAAATTTCCCCTACCATATTCATAAGGTGGGTGACAAAAAAGGCACTGTTGAAAATTTGGTGAAAAAATATTAAAAAATGACCAAGTTATGAGTAAAAGTTTAAAACACATTGAAAATAGATCGACTGCACTCACCTTGTTTCTTTCAGTTCCTAGTTGCAGTTGAAGGAGGAGGATATCTTTCTTTGCAGAGTAGATCTATGGCGTTTGATTTATTTTAGGTGCATGAGGGGTTTAGAGGATGTGGGGGGGTGCTGAGTTGGAAATCAGAGTGGGAGGGTCGGAGAGTCAAAATCTGCAGAGGGATCATTGTCTTCTTTACAGATTTTTTTTTATGCTTCAGCTTTTATTTAGTACATGTATAACATTACAGCAGAAAATTATTCATCTGTTATAACAATTTCTTTTACAAATTATCTTCATAACAAATTATAATTTCCACTTTCTTCAAATTCTATACCCTTATACTCTAAAAAGAATACACAACCTTTGCTTAAATAAACATCCCAAGCATCAGCTTGTTAATGTTTAAAGACCATTACAAAAATTCTATCTCCCTTTTTTGGGGGGGAGGTTAAGATAAAACACAATAAACTTAATCAGTAAGTTTTTCCTCTTAAAACAGTAAATATTAGCACAGGATATTTAACTTTTTTTCTTTTTTTTTTTCCTTTTATTTCTGTCATTAAATCTATCCTTTTCCAGTCTCTGCTGTCTATAAAACTTCCTTCTATTTCATTACAGGATGCAGTGAAGGAAAACTCCAGAATCAGTGGTATTCAAACACATGACCACCGACCAGTATCAGTGAAGGGATGGAACATAACCAGATTTTACATTACAACCTTCCCCTTCCTCCATATGTAATAATAAAGTATAATAACTGGGTTAGGCTTTTTCCTATAGGGAAACCATAGCATAATTTGCCGCTATAAAGGAGCATTTATAACGGCAAACATGCACACGGTTTCCCTCGCTATGCGCATGCCCGACCTACAGCTCTTCCGGGTTTTCACTGCTCGCCACCAGATTTCTTCGTCGGTGGAAACCGCACCGCTGCCACTATCTCTAGGTGGTAATTAAGTATTTAAAAAAACAATTTCCTAACAAAAATCACACTGTAAAGGGGACAACAAAACAAGAAAAAGTAAACTGCTGCTAAGAGACCGAGGACTTGGCTAAACATCATCCAGACCGCAGCCGCACCAGACCATTTATTTTATATATTTGGCTGTAGCAAAAAAAGCCTAACCCAGCAATTATATAAAATAAAATATGGGGTGGTGTGTGTAAACTCAAATTTTACACACACCCTCGGGTTGGATGCCTGGATAAACCCATGAGCTTCGCTCTCGGGGTTTATATGCCATCCAACCCCTCGGGTGTGTGTAAAATCTCGTTACACACACCACCCCATACTTTGTTCTCTATTTTATTCCCTCTAATATTGTTTTCTGTCTCTTTACTCTTGTTCTTATTTTCTCCATTACTACACTTTTGTTGTGGGGGGTCATGTGTTTTATAAGTCCCCCCCTCTGGTCACATCAACCCATGTTGTAGACATTTGGGTGCCGCATGTACTAGCCTTTCCCCATTGCTAGGTCCCATCTTGTCCACCTGTTCTGGTATTGGGGGAGGTTCTGTCTGATCGAAAATGTGATCTTCTCATACTGCTTTATGTTCTCCATTAAAGCTATCCAGTTTTCCAGGGATGAAGGAGTAGGGGTAAGCCATCTCTTAGTGACTGCCGTACCAGCAGTCACTGTTATAATGTTTCATAGGTATTGTGTTTCTTTACCCCTAAGCTCTGTGGGGTGTATCCCTAAAAGTAATTGTTCTGGACCCAGGAGATCCATGAGTGTGAACAGGGTCTGAACTTTTCTTGTTATGTCTTGCCAGAATCTCTCGAGTTTAGGGCAGTTCCAGAACACATGTGCATGTGTGGCAGATGCTTCCCCACAATTCCTACAACACTGGCTAGGAACCTTGTCTTGCCACTTTGTAACCTGGGCCAGCACTCGAAAATATCTGGCCCTCATTTTCCAGGAGAATTCACTTCAACCTGGGGAGGAAGTGGTTCGCCAAGTGTTTTGCCAAATTCTGTTCCAGTCATTAGTACTAACTCTAATGTTGAGGTCCCATTTCACTTTTAGATAGTCAGTTGAATATTGTAGGTCCCTAATGTAGTTATGGTATAGGAGCAATATTGCCTTCTCTCCTCTGTCTGAACTCCAGATTATTTCAAACATTTCTGGTGCTGACAAACCTTTAGACCCCCTAACTGAGTTATTTAATTGAACAACAATGTAGTCTCTGATCTGATAATAATATATTAAATCTCCCAGACCCCAACCAAACCTGGTCTGTGCTTCCTCAAAGGAAATGACCATGTCTCTCTTGAGTAGCTGCCATGGGGCTCTACACTTCATGCGCTGTTGCCTCCTATACCAGGGGTTGTTAGCCGCTGGATTCCTTTCTACATTCATGGTTCACCACTTATATTTCCACATATATATCCTGGTTGCACCTCTTGAAAGGGCCATTATATAACCCTGTAGGTCTGTTCCAGTGCCTAGAAATGGGGTATGTGTCCAGTCTTCTTTAGGATTTAAAGTGCTACTCTGTGCTTGTATGGGGGGGTCAAGGTGGTATTAAAGATCTATCTCTTTCCATCTTGCTGTATAAGTTGGATGTTGTAACAGGAATATTATCCTAGTTTGGGTCGCTAACCAATATCTTAATAGCAGGGGAAGAGCAAGCCCTCCTTGTTTCTTAGGAAGACAAAGAGTTTGTTTTCTGATTCTCGGTCTCTTGTTAAGCCATATATAGTTTAAGATATTTTTTTGCCAGACTCCTATTTGCCTGGGTGGTACCTGGGCTGGTACACATTGGAAAAGAAAGAGAAAACAGGATAGTACATTCATTTTGACTGCCTGTATTCTAGAGTGTTGTGTTAAAGGTAGCAATGATCACCTCTGTATGTCTATGGATAGCTGTTTTATTAAAGGGGATAGTTCAGCTCTACTAACTGTGTTGACTTGGTGGCTAATCTAACCCCCAAGTACTGCATTGAGGTAGGTCCCATTTCATGAGATATTGTTTGCGCAGGACGGGAGAGGGTTGAAAATTGAATTCTAGTACCTCCGTCTTAGTGTTATTTAATGTGTATCCAGAAAGGTTAGAGAAGGTGTTGAGATGCCAGAACAACATCGGTATCGACTCTTCCGGGCTAGTCAGATATAATAATATATCATCCGAATAGAGGGCTAGCTTGTATATTGTCCCCCCTAGTTGGACTCCCCTTATAGTTGGATTATCCCTAATACCCTGGGCTAAGGGTTCCAGATATAGGGTGAAATGTAACGAGGAAAGTGAACATCCCTGTCTGGTGCCTCATTCCAGGGTAAAGACAGATGAATGATGGCCATTCGCTAGTATAACACCTTTCGGTGTCCCATATAGTTTCATTATCAGGGTAATAAACTGATGTGGGAACCCAAATCTTACCAGAACTGCTCATAGAAAAGTCCAAGAGATTTTGTCAAAAGTCTTTTCAGTGTCCAAACTGAGGAGGACCGCCTGTTGGTGAGATGCATTTATGTGATCAATGATGTGGGTGGTTTGCCACAGGTTATCCTGGTCCTGTCATCCAGGGATGAAACCTGTCTGATCGTAATTGAAAAATTCAGGAAAAATTTGTTGCAGTATGTAGGACAATATAGCCATAAATATTTTGTAATCCGTGTTGAGGATGGAAATAGGTTGGTAGGAGGGGCATAGCTTCGGGTCCTTTCCACTTTTAGGTATGACTGAAATAATGGCTTGGGGCCATGATTCAGGATGGTGTCCCTCTGATGTCAGTGTCTCATTGAAAACCTTAATTAGACTAGGGGAAAGCTGAGCTTGTTAGTGTTTGTATATCTCCGCGGGAAAGCCATTGGTCCCCAGACATTTATTCGTTTTCAGACGTGCTAGTTCCTTCTTCAGCTCCTCTGTAGTGATTGGCTTTATTAGTTGTTGTCCTATTTTAGGGGGAATCTTAGGTAGAGAAGTGCCAGAAAGGTATTGCTCCTGCAGCCTATTATCTGGGAGAGGGGGTGCAGAGTATAATTCCGCATAACATGCCTTAAAGGCTTCCACTATCTCTTTGGTCTTCTGCAGTGTTGTGTGGATCTGTGGGTGTGTTATTATAGAAATATGTGCCTTGGCCCTCTGTATTCGTAGCTTAGTAGCTAACAGCCATGAGGCTCTAGGACCGCCCTCAAAGTACTGCTGCTTTAGAAAAATAAGTTTCTGTTCCACATAATAGTTTAAAATCTCATTCAGCTCTTTCTTTAGGGCAAGTAGTTTTTTAAAACCCTGTCAGTCATACCTGTCCTTCAGTTGAGCTTCTTATTTAGCTATCTCTGCCTGCAAGGTCTCTGTCCTCTTTTCCCTTTGTTTTTTCTTATGTGCAGCAATCGCAATTAGTTTCCCCCTAAGTATTGGTTTAGTAGTATACCAGAGCAATGCTGTTGCTACCTCAGGGGAAGTGTTCTCCCTCATGGCTTGCCTAATGGTGTCTGCCATTTGTTGTTTGACTTCAGGATCCTGCAGGAGGGATGTGTTTTAGCCTCCAAAACATCTTTTTTTGAAAATCACCTAGTGACATCTGGAGGAAAATAGGGGCATGATCCGACAATATTGTGTCCCCAATCCAACTATCTCTAACCAGTCCCATAGCTTCCCTCGGGAGGAAAAAGTATTCAAGCCTTGAATAGGTCTTATGAGGTGGGGAAAAAAGGCAAAATGTTGCTGTTGTTTATGCATTTGCCTCCAGACATCTGCATACGCGGTCTCATCAAGCAATTTAACCAGTTTCTTAGAAGTAGCTTTATCTGTTATGTTGCTCTGGGATGTACTAAGTGAGGGTTCAACAGTATGTTAAAATCCTCCCCCCCCCATAATAACCTGTCCCCCTGCCCACTCCTGAAGTCTGAACAGAATGGCTCTATATGTCGTATAGTGTAAACCCAGAGGCACACAGATCAATGCCAACGTCAGTATTCTTCCCTGAAAACATCCTTTTAGAAACACATATCTCCCCTCCTTGTCCACCAGTTTGTCCCTAGGGTCAAATACTGTTTTAGTAGGTATCAGGATGGAGACCCCTCATCGTCTACCTCCCTGATAAGACTCACTGACTGTGTGATTAAATCCCAATTTCCCTAATTTAATGTGTTCCTGAGGGAAAAGATGTGTCTCCTGAAGCATAATGAAATCTGGGGCTGCCTTTTTTAATGCTGTCAATACCTTGTTTCTCTTTACAGGGTTCATGAGCCCATTTACAGTAAATGAGCATATTACTGTTGTTTTATTCATGTGGGTACCTCTTAATTCCCCTTTGTTTCCCATTATCTGGGTTTTCCCTTCCTGCTATATCAGTTAGATACTTATCTACCTGAGGATCATTAAAGACATTCAGATTCATTTGTATTCTGCACATTAACATTTTAAACCACATTGAACTCTGATGTAACTAACAGTCAAAACTAACAGTAAAAGTACAAAAAAAATTACTAATAATCAACTGCGTTACACTCTGTGAAGTTTTTGTTACTTCCAAGGTTGGGAACCCAATGCTGTGGGTCCCTACATCTGTCCCTGTAAGTTGGTTGAGAGGACAGCTACGAGAAGCGGTATCCCCATTTCTGCGGTGGCGCTTCCCAAGAAAGCCCTCAGAAGAAGAGGCTTTATCTCTATTGCCACCTGTGGACTACTAATCAGTATTAATAGTCTCTTAGAGCTAGAGTATCCCCTCCCCTCACATACATTCTGGATATTTCTCCCTTTTGTTCATTTACCCCGGTCTTGTATGAGGTTTCTGACCCTATCTAGGAAAAACTGAAAATTGTTATCACCCCATCTTTTTACTTTTAAACTCCTATGGAATAAGTTAACCCATGTTGTCTGTCTATATTTCCCCTATCTATGTTCAAATTGAGGTCCAAGTCTACAATGAGAATGAAAATGTAGGAGACCTGCTCCCTTACCCACATTGGGACTGTCAAGATACCCCCCCCCATTAACCCCAATGATATGTTTCATTCGTGTCTGGAACTTTCCTCAATCATTGTGGAGGTTCTATAAAGAAGAGGATGTGTAGGCCCTCTAGCTTTATTATATTATTTACCCTCACCTAAACAAGCATGTGGTTCCTTTATCTCTACGTTACCAAGCGATATCCGTTGCAATCTTTTATTTCAAGTCAGGAAAGGTGACCCCTCCATCTCCCTCCTCTCTGGTGAAGTCCATATTTAACCCATTATATATGCGCCACTCAATCTTTCCCTAAATTCTCACTTTGTTATATTCTTATAAGGAAAATATATTTCACAGCACTATTCTGTGTCAGATAAAATAAAACTGTACTTATCCAGTCCATCTTGAGTGATAGTTCATTGCAGAGTAGGCCAAAACATTCTTGATCTGTGGGGAGAACATATGCGCTGCCATGCCCCTCTACAAAAGACTGCTAAGCTGAGTTAAGGAGCACAAATGTAAACAAAAAGTCCTACTGTGGCACCTTCAATCAGCCGTCCATTACAGGCCCCATTTTATCTCATCTCGCAGAGGTGTTTTTTGCCATAGTCGTAAGCTTCTCACAGGCTTCTCGTAGGACTCTCATTGGGGAAGTTCCTCTTCGGTGTGTTGCCACATGAAACCAACTTGATGCGGTGGCATTTCTTTTGGAAAGTCGTTCTGTGGCTTCACTTGATAGCTGGATCCCTCTCTGTTTCAGTGCTTCTGCCATAGTATATGGGGTCAAATAAAGCTGTGTGCCCTCAGGCTGGAAGAACCGTAATTTAGCAGGAAATGGAGTCTGGAACCGGATTCCCTTATCTCTTAATAAGCGGAGGATTGGGAATACTGCTAGTGAGCCTGTTGGATTTCATTTGGATAGTCATGGTCTAGTGTGAACTTAGAGGCCAGGTATATGATATCTTTCTTTGACCATGCCCTACACAGTAGATCCTCCTTTGTTTGATAGCTGGCCATCATGAATATAATCGAGAATGGCCGAGCTTTTGGGTCCTGGGGTTTCTGTACCAGTGATCGGTGGGCCCGCTCAATTTTTATTTCATAGTTCGGAGGAAGATCCAGGACATCCCGTAGTAAGTTTTCAAGAAACACCATCATTGGGGTAGTCTCAGCACCCTCAGCTAGCACATAAAGCTGCAGGTTGTTACAGCGTGATCTGCTTTCAAGATCGATGCTTTTGGCTTGTAGGGCAATCGACTGTTGCATCAGTGCTCCGACGGCCTGGCTGAGGTAAGTCAAGGCGTCCTCGATGTTTGAGATCCTCTGTTCAGCTTCCTCAAGTCTATTATCTATTTTAGCAATTTGAAGCGAGAGAGCTTGTATATCTTGTTTTGTTTCTTTTCTTGAGGTTCGAATTTCCCGCAGTATCGTTTTGAACCATGACCGAGAAAGCCTATCGTTTTCCCCCTCTTTGTCATAATCAGAGCATCAGGGGCTACTGGGTGAGTGGCTGCGGCTTCTAGGCCTTTGTTCAAAAATGGAACGGTCTGCATCCTGGGGCTTTGGCATTGTTTTACCCCTTTGATTCCCTCCTCTGTCCTTCTTATGTGCCTCCTTAGACATTTGTTTTAGTTTTTTCCCAGCTGATGTCTTTTGATGAGGTTTTATAATTTTTAGCGAAGGAGGGAGACTGATGGTAGTGCTGCCTAGCTGCCCGTGGTGGAACCAGAAGCTCTTCTTTACAGATTTTTAATAAAAAAAGATCTTTGAGGGACTGTTTTCTTTAATGGCTTGAACTAGGATGGCACCAGGGGAGGGCACCACAGTGCTGCTCAGTATTGGGAGGGATGTTATCCCACACCAGGGGTTGGGCATCCTGGTGTCAGAAATTATATAATGTATATGGTGGCAGGATTGGGCAACCACTATCATTTAGTTAGGGAGACAGGGGTAGATCCCTGAGCTGCCATCGGAGTTGTCATCTATAATTAAACACTGTTGCATTCAGTTGTAATTGACCTGCCTTGCAATGATGAGTGCAGTTACAGTTATCCAGCTCCAACTGCTGAGTTGACTCCACCCTCCATCTTCTGAGTTGTTACCTTTCACCTCCACCTGATGTCCAAGTCAAGTCTTGTTTTGGTGAGACCCCCCCATCCCACCAGCCTGACAATTGGGACAGTTGAACAGCTTCTGCTGCTGCTTATCTGCCCTAGTAGCCCCTTTCTCCAATCACAGTATCTTGGGGGAAGGACCGTATTGTCGGGATGTGCAATGCACATGTGGCAGCTTCAGTTGGTGCTTGGCCAGCTGGGATTAGCATACGAGGACAGGCAGGGCAGTCCCACTCTAGGAGCCATGGCAGCAGCTACTTTTTGAGGGCTGTATCGCCAGTTGGTACAGAAGCCATGAGCACTCAGAGCTGTCAGCTGCAGGTCAGAATTGGGCTATCGGTGGTGCAATCAGGATTGGATTGTGAATTCTGAGGCAGAGGGCAGACAGACCAGTCTTAATGTGAGCAGCCGAGTGCAGCAGAACTGCAGCAACAAATTGGACAGGACACTTGAGCGCACACCACACACAGCCAGCAGCATGATGGTAAGAGGAGCGGGGGGGCGCAAAGCAAGGCTGAGTGAGTGAGTGAGTCAGGTGGTTGTTCTCATCATCAAAATAAAATCCAGCAAAAGGTGCCAGCGTACAGTCTGGCTAGCAGGCTGGTGGGGGGGGGGAGTAGGATGACTCAATACTACACAACAGCAGCACACAGATGGGGGGAGCCAGAGGAGTTCCAACAAAGCTGACAGTGCAGTTATGCAGCTACAGTTGTCTTTCACAAAGGGCAGGGGGATGGATGGCAAGACTACAGGAGGTGGATGGAGGAGGCTGGCCTGTTTAAGGCCAGTTGGTACAGGGAATAGTCCAGGCCAGTCCAACCAACTGCACTGCTGGGACTACGGCTAAGGGCTTTTTTTTAGGCGTTTTTTTTTTTTTAGCCTCATTGGCCTGGAGTAGCCATCTGGGGAGAGAGGGAGCTGGAGGCTAAGGGCATAGGGAAGCCGCCAGCTGTGGGTGGGGTTGTGGGGTGGAATGTTTATTTCTTTATTTATTTTATTTAAAATTTGGTGACCGGGTAGGCCCACTGAGCCCCAAAAGGTCCATTTTTCAGGGGTGACCCGGGATAACAATACATATTTTCATACAGAGAAAGACTTGGGTTACAAAGTAGTTTCAGATGTGTGAGCAGGTTACAGCCATGGTTATCATCATGCATCAGTCCTTACAAATATGTTGACAGTAGAATTAACAAAAGGTACAGAAGAAATGTAATTTTACATGCTAAGCTCAATGTTTACTACTGGCATGGTTCAGTGGAAAGTTAGCTATGGTACTATGCCTGGAGGGAAGCACCGTGGAACCTGATAAGGTGCTTGGAGGATCTGGATATTAGGAGGATAGAAGCAAGTGGGGGGTCATGAGCTGTGGCAATGACAAGTGCTAATATCAGACATATAGGCTTTGAGTCTGATTCGGAAGTTCATCAGTGAGGAGGCTTCCTGCATAGGGGTGGGAGTTGGTTCCACAGGTAGGGGGCTGAGTAGGAAAACGACCTGCTGCCAGCGTTAGTCCTGACTCTGGGAACTTCAAGCAGTGTATGTCCTGATGTCCGTAGGCTCCTGGGGATATGCTTGAGTGTGATAGTTCCAGCGATGCTGGGTGGAGCTGAAGGGTTGAGTAGCTTTTAGGTCAAGCATAGCAGGAGTAGTGGAGATGAGAGGTCAGCGAGGGCCAGCGTAGCTGGGCAAGTGTGTCACAATGGTGACTTCGCGAGTGGTCCTGGGTAGCAAACCGGGCTACCTTGTTATACAGGATTTGGATCTTGGTGACCTCCTGCTCGGCCATGCCCTGTAAGATCGTGGCAGCATAAGTCAGAGTGGGGAGGAGGACACTTATGATGATTGAGGTCCTGGCCTCAGGGATGAGCTGGTCTATTAGCCGGTGCAGAGTACCAAGTTTGCGGTGTATGTTAGCCTGCTGAGGCCTGCAGGGCAGGGGGACAAGCAATACAACCAACATAGTCCATCAGTGTTATTGAACACTTGACACATGGTACAGATTGCGTTGTGGGTGGGGGCTCTCAGGAGATAACTGTGGGCTGCTTCTTATAAGTACATAAATAACATTTCACAGTGGAGGAAATTGAAAAAATTGGTTGACGTTTCCTTTTTCAGTTGAAGTCATAAATTTTAAATTGGTTGAAAAAATCAGTCAGGTTGTGGTGTAAGTCAGCCGTAACTGGTAATTCAACCGACTCCAGGGTCTGGGGGGGATACCCGCCAGTGGGACTGGGCACTCACTGGCCTGGTTAGTTTTAAACCTGGGGAGGGAGGGGGGTACCAATAGTGGGAGAGAGAGATAGAGAGCATCTGCCACTGGTAAATTCTAAAAATAGCCAGCTTTAAAGCAGTGTGACTAAAAGAGATTTTCACACTGTTTTCATCAGACGGATGCTGAAAGCAGTTTGAAATTACTTTCAGTCACACTGCTTTTGTGAAAATCCAGCTATTTCAATAATGAAACAGTTTTAAACTTATATTTCAAAAATAATATGTTAAAAAACAGCCAATTACATCACTGTGTACTTTGTGGCAAAATCTTTCAAAACTGTAAGTTTCAGGTTTGAAAGTGAAACCCTTTTGGAGTTACAGGGGAGTAGAGATGTGTGAAGTGGGAAAAATCTACTCCACTATAAGATTCATGGATTTTCCTCATTTCACAGAGCTGATCTGGGGATGAAGCCCAACTTGACCCCCCAAAAAGCTCTGCCGACAGAGGTTTTTTTTAATAGCTACTGCCCCCATGCTGATCGCTGTGCCCTACTTCGAAAAGAACATCCCTGGTGTCTAGTGGCCCCCCTGCCACCAATAGCCCCCCCAGATGTAAAATGAAATTCCTTTTTGCCGATCATGGGCCTGGTATATTTCCTTGGTGTCTAGTGTTTCCTCCCAGCCGATTGCTGGCCCGTTGTTAAATTAAATCCCAAGGCCCCCCCCAGCGATCGCTGGTAGCCAGCACAACAGTCATATAATAACATCCCTGGTGTCTAGTGGTCCCTCCCTGGCCAATCGCTGGCCCATTGTCAAATTAAATTCAAAATACCCCCAATCACCGAACATGGTTTACAACACAAAATTTCCTGGTGTCAGTGGACCCTCCCTGTCCCCATTCAAAAAGTCCATTCCCCGGTGTCTAGTGGATCCTCCAACCCTGCATGTACTGCCCCTCCACCCTCTTCACCCCAACCCCAAGCAGGTGACCATCACAGCCCTCCACTCTCCTCCACAGCCAACAGCCAGCCTGAGCTCTCAATGAATGAGCGCATGCTTGTAGCAAGCACATGCTCATTCATTGACAGTCAAGCCAGCTCATGGTCATTCTTTGATGTTTTCGGGGAGTGGGCATACAGAAGAGCAGCGGGTTGATTTGGTCGCTGGTGGGGGGGATGGGGGAATGGCATTGTGGACCCCTCCCAGGGTCCACAACGCTGTTCCCCCCATACCATCCCCTGCACCGGGAACCAGAGCAGCCCTTTGCTCTTGTCTGCACCTTGAAAACATCAAAGAATGACCACAAGCTGGCAATGAATGAGCGCATGCTTGTACAAGCATGCACTCATTCATTAAGAGCTCAGTTGGGTGGCCAGTTGTGGAAGAGAGTGGAGGGCTGTGCTGGCTGCCTGCTCGGGATCAGGGTTGGGGGAATGGGGTGGTGGGGCAGTATGTGCAGGAATGGGGGGTCCACTAGACATCAAGGAGTGGACATTTGGGGAAGAGGATGGGGGGGCCACTAAACACCAGGGAAGTTTGAGTCTGTGTGTTGCGCCTGGCGATCGGGAGAGTACCTTGGATTTAATTTGACAATGGGCCAGTGTTCTGCCAAGGGAGATCACTAGACACCAGGGATCTTATTATATGACAGTCAGGCCAGTGCATGGCGATCATGAGTGAGGGTCTTGAGATTTAATTTGACAATGGGCTGGTGATCAGCAAGGGGGTTGGGAACACTAGACACCAGGGATGTTATTAATTCATATGACAGTTGGGCCAGCACCCAGTGATCAGTGTGGGGGGGACAGAATTTAATTTAATACTACAGTTGGTCAGTGATTAGCCTGGGGGACCACTAGATACCAGGGAATTGAATGGGGGGGTCTTAAGCGTCATTTCTAACTTCTCCTTGCGTTACGGTTTTTATTTGCACTTAATCCTGCGCAAAAGAAAAGGCGTAAGTTCAGTAAGGCCAGAAAATCCTGCTGGTGGACTGGGAGGTATAGGAGGTGGTAAGGGACAAGAAGGCAGCCTATAGGTGCTTCAAGCACTCAAGGAGTGAAAGGGATCAGGAGGAGTATGAGCTGACAGCCAAGAGAGTCACCAGGGTGGTGAGAGCAGCTAAGGCAAAAAAGGAGCAGTCCTTGGTCAGTGGGATCCGGAGGGGGGACAAGGGGTTCTTTAGATACATAGGGGAAAAAAGGAAAGTAAGGGGGCAGATCAGCAGGATAAGGATAGGGGATGGTTGAGCACAGGAGGTGGGGGAACAGGCAGAAGTCCTAAATGAGTACTTTACCTCAGTTTTTACCAGCGGGGGGATGGAGGGACTATATCTTGTGTGGGAGTGGGGAAAACTGGAGGAAGGGTGGGACGGTGAGATCAGGGGCCCTGCAGGTCTGGGGAAAGGAGGGCCACCACAGAGAGTGGGGGCCAACAGTACAGGGTGAAGGGGAGGATGTGGAGGCTGAAATCCCAGTAGAGAGAGTAAGGGAAGCCCTCAGGTCCCTTCATACGGAGAAAGCACCTGGGCCAGATGAGATACAACCCAGGGTGCTGAGGAAACTGGCGGATGTCCTGGAAGTACCCCTAGCGGAGCTTTTCAACATCTCTCTGAGGACTGGGTGGGTGCCCCAAGACTGGAGGGTGGCCCATGTTGTGCTGATCCACAAGGGAGGATCAAGAGAGGAGGTGGGAAATTACAAGCCCGTTAGCCTGACATTGGTCTTCAGCAAGGTGATGGAGGGTATTGTCAAGGAAAGGCTAGGGGGGCTACTGGAGCAAACTGGGTATTTGGACGATAGGCAGCATGGCTTTGTCACGGGAAGATCGTGCCAGACAAACCTTGTTGAGTTCTGTGACTGGGTGACGAGGGCCCTGGACCAGGGTAGGCGGTGGACATCCTCTTTCTGGATTTCAGCAAGGCATTTGATTTGGTACCCCACAGTGGTCTGCTTGCTAAGCTGAAGGAAATGGGGGTAGGGAGACAGTTGTTAAGATAGACAGGAAATTGGCTCTCTGAGCATACTCAGAAGGTGGTGGTTGGAGGGCTAGCCTCATCCCCACGGTGGGTTACTAGTGGGGTTCCCAGAGGTCAGTGCTGGGGCCACTCCTGTTCAACGCCTATGTCTCAGACAAAAGGAAGGGGATCAGGAGTGAAATGAGTTTCTTTGCAGATGACTCAAAGCTGGGTGCAGTGGTGGATGAGGAGGAGGGGAGGGTGGCCTTGCAGGAGGACCTGGAGGCTTTGGAATGGTGGTCGGGAAAATGGAAACTAAAATTCAATGTGGGGAAGTGCAAGGTTCTACACCTGGGAGTCAGAAATCCAGACCAGGGGTATACCCTGGGAGGAGACACAATTCAAGTCACAGAGGGTGACAGGGACCTGGGGGTAGTGGTAGATGTCAAAATGAACAACTCAGAGACCTGAAGGTGGGCAGTGGCAAAGGCAAATAGGATGTTGGGATGCATCGCCGGGGGATTACCTCAAGAAAGGTGGAAGTGATCCTTCCCCTGTACAACTGCTTGGTTAGGCCACACCTTGAGTATTGTGTGCAGTTTTGGAGACCACATTTAAAGAGGGACAAAGGAGGGCAACTGAAATGATCTGGGGCCTGGGAGAGAGAACCTATGAGGAGAGGGTCAAGGAGTTTGACATGTACACCCTGGAGGAGATGAGAGGAGGGACAAGGGGACATGATAGAGGTCTTTAAGTACATGAAAGGGATCAATAAGGGAGGCCCAGTCAGGGTGCTCCAAAGGAAGGAGGGGGCAATGAGAGGTCACAGGTGTAAGCTGGAAAGGTACAGGCTCATAGGGGAGAGGAAGAGGTGTTATTTCACTGAAGGGGTGGTGGAACCATGGCATGCACTGCCCAGGGAGCTGGTAGAGGCAGAGACTGTGGACAGGTTTAAGAGGGGATGGGATAGGTACAGGGGAGGGTAAATCTGATCAGGCCCAATACAGGTAGAACATCTGGGACTGGGGACAGTATAACCCAAGGGGGGGACACCAAAATCGGCCCTCAGTGCAGGTGCTGAAAATCGAGCAGACCCGAAAGACCGTTAGGCCTATTCTGCTGGAATGTTTGTATGTTAGTATGTTAAAAAACAAAACAAAGCAAGGTGAAGTAACAAATGGTGATTTTTCTTTTCGTATACATTTTCTCCTCATGCTCCTGAGCTAGCAGGTGGCTCTGGTTCCTCCCTCGGATGGGACTTGGCTCCCCGGTGGGCTTTCTTGCACAGGCACAGCCCACTATCACACAGCCTGCCAGCTCTGAGCCATTTTTCATTTTCTCCCTGGACTCTCGCACTTGCAATGGGAAGGGGTGACTGTCTCCACCTCCACGGAGGCAGTCTTATGCCCTGTACTTGAGTTCATCCCAGTCTGGCATTACACCTGTGCTGGCACCCAACTTCCACTGGGTGTCAGTCTACAGCGCAGTGCTGTGTTTCCCCACCCCACCACGCTCAATCCTTGCTGACCCCTGAGTGACCAGAGTCCGTTTCTGAACCTGGGTCACTGGTGTAGCGTAAGGTAAGGTGTCCAGCGCCTCAGCCCTCAGAGCCACCAGGCTGTCAAGCAAGTGGTAAATTTTTAACTAAAGAAGGCAACTTCACGAAATGGCACACGGATACAGATTTGGCAGATTCACTGGAAATTCACCTCTGAATTTAAACTTTGCTGCATCTCTACAAGGGAGCAGAAAAAAAGTCTTAGTCTTGGGGAATTTTAGTGGTTTTGTTTTGCACCTCTATAGCTTTGCTCTTCTCAACTGATTGTCCCACAATTTTTCAGCATCCAGAGATCCTGGCATCAACTTTGGGTGTACTACATTTAATGCAAATTGTTTGAATGGGGTCCAAGTTATAAAGGTGAAAAAATCAGGGTTTAACAAAGAAGTGCTTAGTCAGCCCTAATATGTGCAACTATATATTAGAATTTAGAACGTACTTCTGTGTTAAACCCCAGTTTTTGTGCCTTTGTGCTCCCGTTCAAATGATTTGCCTGACATTTTTGGTAGGCATGGTGTCTGGGGGCATAGTTACTGAGGTTCAAAAATGCTAAAATTCACCCACATAATGATTTATTTTTTGCTTTCCTGTAGCTCAGAAACATTTACAAAACAATCTGAAATATAAAGGTTTGATAGAGTCTGACCCAAGGTACACACATTCACAAGTCTGACATTTCCTAATTGCATCATTTTTAAAATAACATTTACAAATGTTTACATTTTCTGAACACGCTCAGTTCAAAAAGTGAACATTCTAAGGATAGCTGGATTGGGGAGTTAGTGAAAACCAAGGAACAAAAATCATTTACATCACTTGAAAATCACTTTTGAGCATTTTCGCTAATGTTTTCTCTAATGTGAGAATCTCTTTCACATGAATCACTTTTGTGATACAGCAGTGAGATGTATGAAAGTGAAAAGTCTGGTAGTGCCTCACTATGCCTCTGGGTGTGCAGGTATCTCAGTTCTACCAACACCCAGCCATGTCTTATTGTTTACACCTTTTGGTGCACTGCATGCCTTATTCAGGGAATATTTGCAACTGTTTAGAAAGAGCACAGGGCATCACTGATTCCTGATCTCCTTTACTGATACTTCACATCTACCCATTCAGAGAACTTGGCCTCAGCTAAGAAAGGATGTCCTTATCTGTGGTGTCTGGAACTGCTTAAATGCTCAGGTTGACACATGCATAAAAGACTTGCCCACGGATGTAACTAGAATGGAACTATTCTGTATAGCATCATTCCCTTCTTTGCCCATTCCTTATCTGTCAAGCCACTGTCCATGTTGAAGTCAAAGATCCCACAGCACTTTGGGTAAGAGCAGAGGATTACTCATGGGGTGCAAACTGTCATTTTCTCTATTGACAGCAAGTGTGTATGTTACTCTCGATGTCTGCGTGTGAATGTTAACTGCTTATAAGCTGCTCGTGATTGCATACAGTCCTTGCATTAAGAGTATTTTACTTATAAACTATAGCTTTGTAAAGAGCTTTGAGATATACAGCTTATAAAAAAGAACTACGTGAAAGGAAAATTAATTCATTTACTCATTACATTTCACAGGACATGGACTGGTATGGGACAGTGTACTAGACCAAAACAAAACCCAACCTCAAAATGTTGTGAGAGTTTATTATAAATGTTACTTTTTATTTCAAATGGTTTAAATTACTTAGTTACAGAAGCTCTTTCACAACCGAAAAGGTTTTTAATCAAAAGACTTCCCATGTAAGCTGAAAAGCTCTGACAACACACATACAGATACACTATGAGAAACCCATTGAGATGTACTGTCTCATTTTCTATATTGTCGCCACCAGACAAGAAGATTGAAACCCTGCCTACTGCAAAAGTACACCGAGTAAACAAAAAACCACGGTGGGGTGTGCATTAGACAGTTCTGCCAAATGGCTAGGGGGCATAATGAGGCATGAGGCTGCAGGCCAAGTGCGCCCAGCCCCACTAGCCATGTGTTAGAACTGTCTAACACACACCCTGGAGTGGCTTATTGTGCTTATAAAATTGTCCTTTATTACATGTATGTAAAGGTCATAATTTATATGTTTAAATAGAAGAAAATTACAATACTTACTGTCTTTTGATGTAAAAGAGTTATTCTGCCTGCAATACATTAGTTTTTGTTGTGTGTTTTTTTTTGCCCATAGGAGTTTTGTCCCATTTTGCCCACTGTAGTTGAACATGGTTGCTATGGTTAGTAGGTGCCCCCCCCCCATGGCCTAGATTCTCGCTGACATACACATCTGGAAGTACACAGAAACATAGAAACATAGACTTTGACGGCAGATAAGGACCACTTGGCCCACCCAGTCTGCCCATTTCCCTACCTACTGGATAAGCTGCAGATTCTAGTTAACCAACAGCCTACTTCCTGCCACCCCCCACTACAATTGCCTTATGTCTGTCCCATGCATGTCCCATGCATGTCTGAATTCCCCCACTGTTTTAGACCCAACAACCTCCCCAGGAAGGCAGTTCCATGCATCCACCACTCTCTCCATGAAAAAAACATTTCCTTACATTACCCCTGAGGCATCCCCCTCTATCTTTAAATTGTGCCCCCTTGTTCTTACACATCTCTTTTTCTGAAAGATGCTACCCTCCTGGACTTTGTTGATTCCCTTGAGGTACTTGAACGTTTCTATCATGTCCCCCCATTTCTCCTTTCATCAAGCATAGCAGGATGTGCGTGCATGTGTGTATTGTTTTGTTTTAATTATGTATATGAACATACAGAATTTGCCAGAAGATAAAGGCCTAGAGGTCTACCAAGTCTGCTCGAATGTGCAGCTAACACCCCTTATTCTGTAGCTGCCCCTCCCTTCCATCCTTTCCCTCCATTGTCCCTCCCACTTGTCCTGTCCCATCCCCTTTTGAAGCAGTCCACTGTTCTACTGGATACCACTTCTGCAGGTAATGCATTCCACCCAGTCACCACCCTCTCTGTAAAAAAGTGTCTCCTCATTTCCCTCCTAAACCTTCCTCTCTCCAGTCTCATATCATGGCCCCTGGTGTCCTGGTGTGCCACGTTTTACTGTAAGCTCTGATGAGGAGCTGGCAAGGAGTGAGTGAGCATGCATGCAGGTTGAGGAGAAGCAGAAGACATGAGCACAGCACTGCAGCATGTGCTGGTAAGTGATTTCCAATGAAATAGAAAATAAAAAGATTAAAAAACCTTGTTGTATGTGTAATAGCTAGGAAAGGAGGAGGAGCGAGCAGAAGACTGGTCATAGCAGGGAGATATAGTGAGCGGCTGAGCCAGGGGCTGAGTGGTCATCTTGTTTGGAAAAAAAAATGAACAGGGTTGAAAAAATATATATATATATTTTATATAAGATAAGGGACAGATGTGTTACTTTGGTATCTGTTTGTGTTGCTTTCTGGTGAAGTGGTACATTTGTTATATTTTAGTATGCTGGAGTTTTTCTCAGTAACATGGAGGAAGAAATGGCGGCTATTTACTTTTAAAAATTCTATGGCTCAAGAATTTGAAGAAGGTACTGCGTTTTTTGGTTGGCAGGACTAGTTTAAGCTGTGCATTAGACCTTACTAACGCATGTCTAGGAACCAATCAGATTGCTCAAAATCCTTTCCCCATTTTATAATTTTCCTTCTAACATTCCAGCAAGGTGCTGTTAGAGGAGTTTTCCTCCTGATGAGGCATAAAACTCAGGTATCATCTGCTGGGTCCAATCTGCTGGGCGAGTCTGAAAGATCCCATGAAACGTAGCTAAAGCAGAGATACAACTGATACTTCTGACTATATTTCCCCAAGACTTTGTAACATTTTATCTACCCTAGCTTAGAGGCAGTGCCCCTTTGTGAATCTCGAGCATACATACTCAGCAAAATGTGCTGTATAAATGTCTTTCATTGAATACGTATGTTCATTCATGAAGGGCATGGTCTCACTGGGATACAATGGAAGGTGCTTGCTGTGAAATACTACAGTTTTAATCCTAGAGCTAATATGTTAAATTATTCATACAAAGACATTACTTATAGGGCAGCCAGGGGCAAGTATCCCAGAATGAAATAATGGAGCAGATATGTTCACTTTCCTCCAAATGCAGTGTTGGTGCAGCCTTGCCATTGCACAAAGTTGTATGTATTTCTCAAATAATTATTTTTCAGTACTCATTTACAAAATATTTCCATTTTGATTAACATTTAATGGACAGAAACAAAATCTGAACTAGGAAAGGCTGTTTTATTTTTATTACAGGTTTACATTCTCACATGTTCTACTGCAAAGGCAGCCAAGCCAGTCATTCAGCTAGTGGAGTTATTTGACGAGTTAATGAAGAAACAGGTTCCTTTTGTGCCATCCCACTGCCCTGAAAGAAACTTTGAGAGTAATCTCTTCAGCACACATGCTAAATGAAAGAGGGTATTGTTAACTCACTCTGCACTTCAGTGCCTTCATAATATCAATGAGTTTACCTGTCATTTTTTCACATGGTAAGTGTTTTGAGATGACTAATATGTTACTAAGTAGCAACAAAAGCCCAGAGCCTTTTTTCAGCCTCATCCAGAAGGCTAGGTCTGAAATATGTCAAGGGAAAAGCAACCAAACCACATCACTAAAGATTTGCTAAAGAACATCAAACAAGCATGGAGCCCATGCACAGTCACAAAGGACTCCCACTGTGAGGTCATAATGACTAATTACTTTAGCAGCAGTTCCTTGTTTTGGTCACTGTTGGGCTACTCACAATGGGGTTGCCAGTCTTTCCCTGTATAGCCAGGACTGACCATGCATGGAAAGGATTGTGGGGGGCATGCAAATGGCCTGCAGGGTCATACACAAAATATGGTGACCCACGCAGAGTTGGTCAATAGTTATGTGACATCCCCCTGCCTGTAGAACTACTAAAAGCAAGTAGTAGGCGTGTCATAAAACAGCAAGCATCTACAGATGAACCAGTGATGGATCAAGATCATCCTAGGACTGATTCATGTACAGTTGCAGCCAAAGACATGGCCAGATATTTCCTGAAATTTCCGATATCTCTAGAGAAATTCCCTGCCTACCTGCAGTACCACTGTGGGCTACCAGAGAAAATCTCCTTAGATATATCATGAAATATGTGGAATTATACAATGGTAAGGAAGAATCCTGGACACTGATTGGTCAGTTTGTGCCTGAGACAGTGATGTTATTACACAATGACATCACTGTATTGGTTTACCACTAGGAATACTCTCTTTTTACATTATAAAAATCTACTAAAAAGATTTAAAAATGTTTTTTATTTTGTATAAAATTGAGCCATTGTATAATTGCAATAAGGCACTCCAAGGTGTGTGTTACTGTGTAATAATGTCACTCCTGGGTGGTGGAAGCATTCGACTTCGTCTAGTGCTTCAACCCACCCCAGGAGTGACGTTATTACACGATAACACACACCTTGTCGTGCCCTATTTCTTATATATCTGATTGTATCTATGGCTGCATCTGAGCCAGCAGCAGAGAGAGGGGCTGGGGGTGGGGCTCTACTGGACATCAGGTAATAATATGCATGGCTCAGATAGCAGGTGGGGTGGCCACTGGACCACCGCAAAACCTGGACAAGACCCACATTATTACAAATATGTTTGGCCCTGAAGAGGACATAAAGGTGAGGGGTGGTGGTGGACTTGACATGTGCCCAGGACTCTGGACATGGAATAGCTTTCAGTGACTGGCAGTGATCCAAGTCCAGACCCATGAGATTACTGCACATCAGCGTGTTTGTGGCTGCAACCCCCATCTGTGGCAATTATCATCTGGCTGACTGATTTAAATTGCAGCTTAGTTGCTAAGAAGGCCTCTCCCCCAGGAGATTAAGTCTCATCTTCCACAGGAACAAATACTGCCTCCTCCTCCACATCCATCAAGAACTAGTAAAGAAAATGATTATTCCAGTTTTTGACTACGCTGATATGATCTACAGCACTGTTCGCGCCTCATCCCTCTCCAAGCTTGATACCCTCCTAAACTCCTTCTGTCACTTTGCCTCCAACTCCCCTCCCCACACTCATCTTTACTCCCTTTACTCCTCCCTCTCCATCATGTTGTTACCCCATCAACATCTGACTCACTGACAGGCCTTTATCACTAAATACTGGTTGGGGTCACTCTCTTCCATCTCTCCTCCCTCATCTCCCCTGCTACCCCCTCCTCCTCTCCTCTTCATTCTAGGGACTCCTGTTCCTCATCCTTACCCCATCCCCACTCTGCCTCAGGGTTTGCAGTTTTTTCCTACCACCTCCCTTACCTCTGGAACCAGCTCCCTCTTGCCACCCGCAAATTCACTTCACTCTCAGCCCTAAAGTTGCTGCTTCATTACTCTCCTCCACTCCCCCACTCCTGCTCCACCTCCCCTCTTGCCTCATAGTCTCCCACCTTCCTGTTACCTGGCTAGGCTTGATTCATTGTCCCCAGTGGCCTTCCTTGCCCCTGACTCATTCTGTAGAACTATGGCTTCTTTTCTATTGTTTTTGGTTACACTTTTTGCTTTTGTTAATTGGTACTTTGTTATTGCTTTTTGTCATTATTACTTTCTGTATCACTGCACTGTGTGACTTCCTCTGTCTTTACTGTTTTCATCCTGTTTCCCTTGGGGTGGCACCTGGAAACGAGCTCTTGGCTCAGTGTAATTTTCCTGGTTACCAAAGTTTAAATAAAAATAAAATAAATAAAGTCAGTTTTCACTGACAGTACAATGGAGTGCCTGTTTGCACCCCAAATTTGTGGCACCGCTGACTGTGATTATATAATGGGTCCAGGGTATCCATGTCAGTATGTAATTTTATTAGCATGTTGTATCCAGTAATTAGTTTACCAAAGAACACCTGTGTTAAAACTTCATCTTTCCCAGATTTTGTATCACATTTTGCATTATTTTCTGTGAAGTCTGTATAATAATCAGGATTGTCTGACTTCAGAGAGTAATTGTTATGATATCGTAGTACTTACCATGACGACTGACTGGGATGTTAGAAGCACAGCAGTTGTGAGGTCAGTTGGAGTCCCCTTCTTGTTGTATGTATCACTCAATGCACAATGGGACATTTTCATGCCTGAATTGTCACGTGGGCTGGCATCAGGCATGATTACTCTGGTAACTGTCCCTCTGCTAAGATTGAGCTGGTTCCACCCCATCACTTTCGACAAAAAATTTGTCAAAGGACTTTACAGCGACAGCACTTTGCCGATGGTGATCACATTGTCATGGCAAAGTCCTGATGGACAACAGCGGCGAGTCATGTACTGCTTGGGCGGGCTCTGCCCCCACACCCTGGACTTTACATTCCTAACTCTGGGGGGCAGATGTCAGGAGAGTGGCCAAACCCGGGAGTCAATGAATCTGTTCATCGCTCCCACAACCCATTTGACACTGCGGGTGTCCATCAACAGTATACAGTTTGAGCTGACATATGCCTTTCTTCTGGGTAGTTACTTGGAGGAGGTTAGCCATGAAGTGGCATGGTATCCTGTGAAAAGTGCGACTGCAAGATCACGAATGTAAAAATGTCAATGGTAAAACAGTGAGGTAAAAAGGGTGACCCAGAAAAACAGCGATCACCGAAACAGCAACCAATAGCTTCCTCCCCCTCCCCAGTTACGCCCTCCCAAAGTTGATTATATATTATGTGTATATATATATTGTGTGTATATATATATATATATATATATATATATATAGGAGGTGCAGGAGATGAAGCCGCCTCTTGCAAAGGAGGGTATGGGGGGGCAAAGCGCCCCACAGAAACTCACTGCGGCAGTGTTGCCACCATTTTGGTGATCAATGTTATTTCACGGTCGCTCCTTGTTGCTTTGCTGCTTTGCCATCATCATCTTGCTATCACCGTTTTGCTGTCACCCCTATCACATAGAATCAGGGGGCACTAGTGATGACAGAGAATTGCACCAGGAACGAATTGCAGGGAAGGAACAATTAGGAACACAGGAGTCAGAAAGCAAATTTTTTTTTAAATCACATATAGTGCCTCTCAATGGTCCAACAGAAGCTCATCATGCTCCTATGACAGCCACATGGTAATATAGCACAGTGGTTAAGAGCACTGAGCTACCAACCTGGAGAATTGGATTTGAATTCCACCGCCACCACTTGCATATAGGTGACACAAAGCTATGCAGGAGGGTGAATAGTGATGAGGGAATAACAGAAATACAGAGACCTACAAAAGCTAAAGGGGTGGTAAAAGGTCTGGCAGTTACAATTCAATGCTAAAAAGTGCAAGGTAATGCACCTCAGGAAGAAGAACCCCAAGACAGAGTACTGGATGGGAGGAGAGAGACTTAGCACTACAGATGAGGAAAGAGATTTGGGAGTTATCATTAGCAACTGATTTAAGCAATCAAGTCAGTGCAACAAGACCTATAGCAAGGCTAACAGGATGCTGGGATGTATCAGGAGGAGTAATGATAGCGGAAGAAAAGAGGTAATACTTCCCCTCTACGAATCCCTGGTGAGGTGTCACCTAGAGTACTGTGCCCATTTCTAGAGCCCTCACCTCAGAAAGGATAAGGACAGGCTGGAGACAGTGCAGTGCAGAGTAACAAAAATGATTCAGGGCCAGCAGGGCAGATCCTATGAGGAGCACTTCAAGGCACCAAATACGTAAGCACTTGAGACCAGAAGGGAGAGGGGAGATATGATACAGACCTTCAAGTTCCTTAAAGGAATTAACAAAGTGAACTGGGGGGACCTATTTAGCCCGAATACCAACTCACAGTCACGTGGACACGAATGGAAATTAACAGAAGGTAGGTTCAGGAAGGATGTGAGGAAGTATTACTTTATGGAAAGGGTGGTAGAACTTTAGAACAGTCTGTTGGCTGAGGTGGTGGTATGAATGAAGGGAATAGTGGTTAGGGGCAACAGGACCAGGAAGGAGAATAGAGAGATGACAGGCAGGATTAGTACCCCCAGAGGAACAGTAGGTTCCAGAGATTATAGAGAACTTGGGCAGACTGGATGGATCTCTGGTCTTTTTCTGTCGTCATTGTCTATGTTTTTATGTTTCATGGTAAAATATCCCTGTACACCATATCCATGACAGTGTGACACACTCAAGTCCCATGCCATAATCCCCAACCTCCTCACTGGCTATGACTTTGTCAGAGAGGTGACAACATCCTCTCCTGAAAAGCCCTGCCAAGAAGGGCAAATCATGAGGGTACCTGGGGGAAGTTGAGTGGTTTTGGGATTGGGTAGCTACCCTGAATGACTGAAAGGTTCATTGGGGCTATAGTGCAGTGGTTTAAGGCTCTGAGCTGCAAATCTGGTGACATCCAGCAGACCAGACCTGGGTTTGAATTCCACAGCTTCCACTTGCATACTGTGTGACCCTGAGCAAGTCACTTAGCTTCCCTGTGCTCCCAGGTCGTACCTGTAAAAAAGTTTTCAGCTTAGTGTGCTACTCCTGGTTAAATAACTAAAATAAATAACCTGATTAAAAAAATGCATGGAAATGTGGAAAGAGGGCATAAGTTATGCATAGAAACATTTTGCGAAGTAATGTACATGTCCAAAAAACGCAAAACAATAAAAACACTTGGTTAACTAAAGACATTCAGTACAAACAATTTTAATAAAAGTAGCACTGGGTTGAATGATATTGCTTGAAAATGTCTTATACTGTATAATGTGAAGAAAACCAACATGATAGATTTAATACTTAAATGGCTATGCATGTAGTTCAATGGGCTGGAGCAACCAGCCACACCCCCTGCCTGAGCTATTTAAGTAAGTGAATTGCAGCCTTTCTCAGAAGCACTTTTTCTTTGCAGCCGGAGGCTCTGTTGCCCCCCCCTCCCTTTGTATCCAGCGTTTCTCTCCCATTTTCCCCTGTTCTTTGGGCTTCTGTTTGGTCTGTGCTGGATTTCTGCTTTGTTTGCGCTGGACTTCTACTTGTTTTTGCCTCTCCGACTTTTAGGTCAATATTTTGATTCCTGCCTCCTGGCTGCAGTTGTGCTTCTCGCTGTCTCCTGTTCCTGCTGCTCTTTGTTTTCCCTGTTCCCCGTGCTTTCTCAATTTGTTTCGTTTTGGGCTTTCTAATTTTCCTTGCATCCTGCCTTCAGCAATTGCTTTGCATTTTCTATTCAGGCCCCATTTTACTGTTTTGCCCATACCTTCAACAGTCTCGGTTCCAACTACAATCCCTGATTGTTTACACCTGGCTTCTTGCTAGGCAGCCACATCCTTCTGTGTTATGTTGCTGTTCACCAGCAGCCTGCTCCCTAATTTTTGGTTTCCATTACTCCTGCTTTCCTGGCAGTTTGAATTGTTCATTTAAATTCAGCTCAATAGCAGTGTTTAACTCAGTTCCTGCCTCTTACCTACATGGAAGTTATAAAAGTAAGCACAGTCCATTTCTCCTAGGGGTTCGCCCCTCAACCTTTGTCTAAATTACAACTCAGCTCTTACCTTGGACCTTTTTTATTTTTTTTTATTTTAGTCTTTGGTAACCGGGTTAGGCCCACTAGGCACAAGTGCCTGTTTTCAGGGGCGACCTGGGAGCACTAGGCAGTTAAGTGACTTGCTCAGAGTCACACAGTATGCAAGTGGAGGTTGTGAGAATCAAGCTCAGGTCTGGTCTGCTGGATGTATCACGCTCATTCACACCACATTCCTCTAGCCTCTAGGCTATACTGCCAGCCTATGTGAGGGTCTCGAACATAAGCCAATCAAATTCGTCCTCACATTAATTGTTTATACCAACACTGAGGAATCAGTATACAAACTTTGACCTATATGGAGATCTTGTCTACTCATACTTTCATCACCCAGGCCTATGTGCAGATCTCCTATATGCAATACATTCCAACTACTCCTCATCGGATGCACGCCAAGCATACCCACATCATAATATGGCTCAGAGCTCACCCTGAGGCTGACTTTCTCACTCTGCACCCATTTATTGATTTTATTTATTTAACTTTTTTGACTGGGTAAGTACACTGGCAGTAGAAGCCTTTTTCAGGCATGACCCATGTGCAAATGCATAGATAAAATATACGTGAAGTCTGCATCTTAAGCATGTGAACCTCGGGGCTGGATTCTTCTCACCCAGCTTCCCACTGGGAATGTCCTCACTCTGGTCAGAGCTTTAGCCATGCAGATGTATCGATGGTACCTCTTGATGAAGAATTTAAGACATCAGCTGATGAAAGGTGGACCCTTAAGCTCTGGGGGCTCCTTTAGCTGTGTGGACCGAGTGGGCAGCATCTTCAAATGTTATTCTCCCTACAACCACTTAAAGTTCACCTGGTCTTCATGTCCTCCCCTTCCCTATCTCTCAGATGTTCAGCTTATTCTGTAGGCCTCCCTTGTTGAGGCCAGGTTAGTGCCTTTCACCAGTTGTTGCTCTCCTCCTCCCACTTTGGGGTGAAGGTCTCCTAAGCAGGAGTCTCCCTTTGCTGCAGAGTTTGCTCTCAGCCCCTTCATGGCATTCCCATTAGAGGGATAGATTGAGAGCCTTCCTCCAAGTTGTTTTTCTCCTGAATTGGGTCTCTAAATTGCAGCAGCTGCACCATCACTAAATGAATCCCAAGCCTGGAGGGAAGGTGGCCCAGGCCTTGGATCCCCAAAGGTTTCTTCCTCATAGGGATTTTTTCCTCTCCTCCGTGTAAAGGTCATAAAAGCTAGGCAGTCCATATTGTGGTATATTTCTATCAGTTTACTAGGTAGGTTTCCACTGCTGGATGGTGGATCTCCTTCTTTGCCGCTCCCTCTCTCCTTTGGAAGACATGCCCCCTTGCTTCAGTTTCGATATCTGTCAGCTTTGCATCTCAGTCTGTGTCTGTTTCCACTCATCACTGGTTGCCGTCAATCTGTGCTCCTCAGCCTCTGTGGTTAGTGCTTACTGTTCAGCACTTTATATTTGGGGCTCCTTCCTAAGATACCTTTAGCCTAAGGGAATCCTTCCCACAACACCTCTAGGGGTTGAACCCTCTTTGAGGGTTCCTTGCCTTTTAGTACCCTGACAGGTTGGAAGTTCCCTATGGAACAGAGAGTGCAATGGTCAAAGTTTATCAACAGTTGCACAAGCATAACTGCACACTAAGTTGCATAAGGCCATTGAATTGAAAGGCTATGCCTGCAGTTCAGTGGACTGGAATAACCAGCCATGCTCCCTGCCTGACCTATATAAGTCAGTTCATTCCAGCCTCACTCAGAAGCATTTTTGCTTTGCCCCACCATCCTCCTCCTCTCCTCCTCCAGCAGCATGCCTCTCTCCTTGGGGCTCCTTCTTAAGGTGTCTTTAGTCTAAGGGAATCATTCCCATGGCACCGCTAGGGATGGAACCCTCCTCGAGGGTTCCTTACCTTTCGGGTATCCCAACAAGGTGGTAGTTACCCATGGAACAAAGCATGCTAACAGCCAAAGTTTATCAACAGTTGCACAAGCATAACTTCACACTATGTTGCATAACCCCATTGAACTATAGTATATTACAAACATTTGAGGTCACATTCCCAGGTGCTAGGGAAGGTGGCATGAAATGGAGGGAAACTGGATGCTCTGTTTTTGTTACTACCTGCTAGTGCTATACAGGAACATAGGTGTTTCTCACAGGGGTGAGGATTCCCTCCCCCCCCCAACCATGACAGAGGTGAAATGAAAATTGTTGATCCATTCTCAGAGGGGTGAAGATTTCCTGTCCCTGCTACAGAGGTGAAATGCAGATTGCTGATCCAAATAAAAATATGTAGCTTGCATATGTGTTGCATTATGGCATTGCAGCAGTTGTTCAGGGCCATAAATGTGCAGGCATACCAGACCATGCAGAAAATGACTCCCTCCCTAACCCTTCTACATTCTGGGCTCCAGTGGGCCAGTGATTTCCAATGGCAGGTTTTTATGATGGTCCAGTGGCCACCCTCCCACTCCTTCAGCTCTCAAACTTCCTGACAGTCTGGGGATACCTCTCCCTCCCTAGAATATTGCTGCTTCTTCTTGTGGGGTGTCCCCATGATCATCTTACTCCTAATGGCCTATTGCATCTGGTTGCGGTCCTGTATTCCCTGTTATTCATGGTTTTAATAGAGGGAAACCTGGGATGGGGCACAGGAGGCTTCAGCCAGGCTTCTAAAGATATCATGCATTTGGGAATGCCCCTTTGGGCCACTTACTTGGTTGTCTCTGCCTCCTTTTGATTGATTGATAACATTTTGTTTTTATCCAGGTACAAACTTTAGGAATGGTATTCCTGTTTTCAATAAGAATGCCCTGTATGATATAACAATACTACATACAACAGTTCATACAACATTCAGTACAACACTAAGTACAAAAATGCAAAATGTGTTGGACATACAAAAACTATTGCACATAACTATGCAATCCATAAAATCATGTAGAGCAACTACATTGCAATTTAAAATGTTTTCTCAAAGCTGTCTGGAATGGCCATTAATTCTATTGGTATAGTATTCCATGTTTGTGCCATCATAGTTTACAAAGTAATATTATTACCAAACATGATATTGGATTTGAGCCAAGACATGTATGCTGTATTTTTCCTCAGTAAATATTTGTTAGCATGCCTGATTCCAGTAGATACCAGATATCGAAAGGCTGAAATGCCAACTGCAACAGGAGGGAAAGGGGTGCAATCCCCATCAAGCATAGCTCGATGGCATTGCAAGTCTTTACAGGTACTACAGTAAGTGGGTGCTGTGACCACTTAGCTGCACTGATTTTGAATGACAATGCAACCCTCAGTACAAAGCAGTGACAGTGAAAGCTGGGGCAGAAAAGTATCCAGGCTCCTTTTGGCCCAAATTATATCCTATTCAGTGGCGTAATAGCATGTCCAGCTTCACTGGGAAAGCATAACAAGGAGTAGAGTGAAATGAGAAGGGTAAAAAGAGAAACAATGTTACTGGAAAAATGGCTTTTTGATTGGCAAGGTAACGACAGCTCTCATGAAACAGAAGAAGTGCTTCATGAATATGGGTCACTGAGTTAATAAAAAATGGCTCAAAGATTCCAGTGCACCACCCCAAGATGGATGAACACTATTCTTTTCATTTAAAAAAACAATGATCAGCATGCTTTGCACCCAAAAAATTTAATTCTTGCGCCTTGTGATTTTTTTTAAAATGGCACACTTCTATTCTTTTCTTTCTGTAAATCTTTGGTCAAAAATAATCTCAATGACAGAAAAATGTTTTGTGTTTAGTGCAGATTCAAATCCATGTTTTGGAAATCTCTCATGGCTTGACAGTATTCCTATAAGGCAATGGTGGTTTTATAACTTTCAGTTCAGCTCCCTGATCTGTCAACTGTTGGGTGATGGCCCATATCAATCACTCTTGATGCCATTCAAGCAAATGCAGTATTTTGGGGATATCATGTTTTCTAGCCTTGGCAAAAAAAGCATGAAAAATACTAGAATATCTAACATAAAAGCAAAGAGCTTTCCTTTATAGGAACATTTTCAATTAAAAGTTATTCTGTTGTCACTGTCTTAGTATTTATTGTGTGACTTTCATGTTCAGTCTTGGGTGGAAAGCAGAAATTTTCTTTGCAAATGAAGTATACAGGAGACAGAAGCTGTCAGTTGCTCCCATTTACTGTATGTCCGTGGGGGGTATAATTACCTCAGAACTTGAAACAGCTGAAATATAGCTTTAGAAGCTGAATTCACCAGATATGTTCTTAACATTCAGTCATATCTCACTCTTATTATTACTTTGGTAAACTCAAGTTCAGTGTGTATAAAAAAATACTAATTAAAACTTTTTAACATAGAAAATAATTTCTGTTATTAACAATCTGACCCTCCTTGGAGGAAATTCCAAGCATTACTATAATGAGACCCACCGCCTTGATAGACAATCTTTTCAGGTTATTGGAAGTGGTATTCTATTGCTGACTAAGGTGTGCAGAGATTGTGAGAAGGAGGGGCTCTGACCTCTTGGTCCCAGGCCTAAGTCTTTGTAATATACAAACAAGAGAATGACCCAGAGCTCTGCAGCTCATATTGGCCTTTTTCCCACCTTAGTGTTGACCAAAAAAGTTCATCTCAATACTGGCAAGTCAACTGCATTTATGAAGGGCCCTCATCTCCAAGACCATATCAGGAGTTTGCTTGATATCATAACTAGACAACAGAATTCACAAGAATTGGCCATAGCACTGTTTCCAGAGAAGGCTTTGACAGGGTGGACTAGGAGATCCTAAAAACACTTTGCTGGTGATGGATCTATGGGAGCAATTCATGAACAGCATTAATGTCTCATTACACCAACCATAGGCAGTAGGAAGGGTGAATGGGTTTCAGTCTTGTAGGTTCCCCTTAGTCTGTGGTACTCTGCAGAGATGCCACTCTCCCCAACCTCCTCAGTCTCTGCATAGAGCCACTAGCAGTGGCCATTTGGCAAAACCAAATAATAATGGCTGTCAGGAAGGGGGGAGAGATCATAAACTTTCCCTGTATGTGGATGATGCCCTCCTTTTTTTCTGTGCACAAAATAGGTGAGTTGATACCTTTTTTCATTATGAAAATCATTGCCTGTGGTTCAATGGGCTGAGCAACTAGCCATACCCCCTGCCTGAGCTATTTAAACATCATTCTCCCTGCTTCTCGCAGAAGCATTTTTTCTTTACGGCTGGAGGTGCTGTCTCTCTGTTTGGTTTGTGCTGGACTTTATCCTTGCTTGTGTTTTGCCTCCTCATTTGTCCATGTCTTGCTTGCCTCCAGGCTCTGCTTTGTGCTTCTCTCTGGCCCCTCTGTCTTTTATTTTGTAGTCACTGCTTGCGGTTGTCTGTTGCTTCCCTTTGTCTTTGTTTTGTGGCCACTGCTCATGGCTGTGTGTTGCTGCTCATCCTCTTTTGCCCCCTCCCAGTTTGTTTCATTTGCCACTCCACAGCTTGTGTGTCTGTGTCCCCTCCATTTCCCCCCCATCCCTTGTTATACTCCTTTTGGGGGTTCACTCACTCCATGCCCATTTGTTTTTGTTTGTTCTGGCTCGCATTTTCTGTTGTGTCTCTCTTCAGGGTTCATCCTAATGACATCACTCCCAGTTCTCTGCTTGTTAACAGAGTGCGGCTACCATAAATACCAATGCAATTTAACCTGTGCTCAATACTATCATTCCCCATTGCAAATTTGGGGCACTGTTTCTATTGCCTCTCAATTTTTCTAAAATCATGAGTCTATCTGCTCATGCTATGATATGTTTAATGCATTTAAGAAGCTGAGTTACGCTAAAGCATTTGGCACTGCTTCTTTGAAATGGCTCTTTAACTCTAAGCCCACAACTATGTTTTGTCACACTGTCTCTAATGTCTGACAAATTGCCTATGTTAGCAAACTGTTATATATCCAAGTGCATGACAGATAAAGGAGCAATTTCATATGTAAATCCATGAATTTTAAATGTGCTTCTTAGTGTTTGCACCTTTGTGCTTCATTACTCCTGAACAGTATTTAAACTTTGTAATAGGTAACTTTTATAAGTATAAAGCATCTTCCCGGCCTGGTGTCCTGGTGGTCTGTGTTACGTGGACAGCCAGTTCTGAGTGCTGTATCATTTTTTTTTATATAAAAAGTATTATTGACTGTCTCTGCTGAAAATCTGGTGCTTTAGGAGTGACCCCCCCCAAGGTTTCAGCTGAAAGATGAAAGCCATGAGAAAATGCTGAAACAGCATGTGAGATAACACACACACTGGATATAGATACCAGGTGTTACGCAGAAGGCCTGAAGCTAATTACAGGGTGGAAGAAGCTTGAGTTGAGCATATCCATTTTATGATACTTCCAGAGGAAGAAAAGCAGGTTGTGATGTATTAGTGCAAAATCATAAAGATGCTTTCATGTCCTGAAAGGGAGAAGCTTATCACAAGATCAAAGAGGTGTCATTTGAAGAACATATGAGTATGCTGAGATTGCAGAATTTAATTCTTGAAAAAGACATCCTGTTTTTTTATTAGATCTATTTTTTTATATGTTCTGACAGAGAAGGAGATAGTCGACCTCACACAAAAAGGGGTTGGCAAATACAGTTTGCTTAAGGAATATTCTGTTTTACTTCAGACACTTTTTATCTAGACTCTGACAAGGACACATCTGTGAGCACTTTTAAACAGGTATTCAGAAAGAGAGATAAATCTAAATATTGTTGTAGGAATTTGCACTGTTTAAACCTTGTTCTTTTAAAAGATTTGTATGTCTTGTAACATAACAGTTCTGTATTTTGTGTTTTACATATTTGTATCTGTTTTAGCAAAATTCTTTTTAGAGCATACTTGGTCTGTCTTTGAATTTCTTTTATTTGTAAGAAAAGTATATATGGTTATAGCAGGCACTAGACATAAGCTTGAACAGTGGTACCAAACTGGAAAGAGAAGCATTTTAAATCTGAGGTCTTTATTAAAGTTTTTTAAGGGTTCATCTCTGTATACCTGGTTAGGTGCCCATAGGCAAAGATATCTGGCCCCTGAAGACAGATATATCTGAGCCTGTGCAATGGGTATGCTAGCAAGAGGTTCACAGTTTGAATCCCTCCAAGACTTGAGACCAAAAGTTGATCTGAACTCACAAAACAGACAAGAGGGTTACCTTGTTCTGTTAAACTGTTCACAAGACTGTGCTCGGAGGTTGGCACTTTGGGAGTAGAGGGCCTGACCTGCTGAGTGGGTTTGTGACAGATTGGTTGGCAGCGGTGCAGATAATTTTGGTATCAGAAGCTTTATTGTTCTGTGTCAGCTTGAGACCATAAGCTCTCTTGCAAAGAAAGAAAAAGACAGAGTTTTATTTTAAAAAGGAAACAGAACTATATATCACTTGACGTACAGTCAAGTTCCTACCCGTTTTATTTTTTTTTCCGAAAGTGCAAGTCAGAATAGCAGTAGTCAGGGAAGAAGATGGTGTCCAACTACAGCAGGCACACTATAGATTACTTGAAGCAGTTGTGCGGGGACAGAGGGGTCCTGTTCAAGGTGACAGCCAAAAAGCAGAACCTCGTAGAGGCCCTGATGGTAGCAGATACCCAGAGCAGCAAGTCACAGACCATGACTGAAAGGGACCAGACCTCAGTGTGGCAGGACTAGCGGCCAGTGCTGTGTCCAGATCCAATGAGGAGAACAGCAGGGCCACTGTCAGTGATGGCCACAGCAGCAGGAGAAGGTCACCAGTATCCTGAATCCAGAGGTACTCAGGCTGCAAATTGAGTTACGCAGGATGGAGCTAGAGTTTCAGGAGAAGAGAGAGTGACAGAAGTGAGAGGCAGACCATGAGGCAGAGCGAGAACACAGAGAGGCAGAGAGAGAACAGCGAGAGGCAGAGTGACAACAGAAGGAGGCAGACTGTGAGAAGCGTGAGCGCCAGTGAGCTGCAGAGGAAAAGAGAGAACGAGAACACTGAGATGCAGACCATGAGGAGCAGGTGTGCCAGAGACAACACAAACTGGAGAATCTACGACTCCAACCAGTGGCACCAGAGCAGGTGAGTGGCTTGGTTTTAACTGGGACTACAGGACTGGGTTACAAATTGAACTCCAAATTAATAGCCGAACTTAAGGAGGGGGAGGATATGGATGCCTTTTTAAATTCTTTTGAAAAAGTTTGTATTCAGGCTAAAATTCCTAGAGAGTCCTGGAGCTTCCAGTTTTCCCCGCTACTTACAGGGAAAGCTCTGGATGCATTGGGTCAAATGGACAATGAGGACAGTAATAATTACAGCAAACTAAAAGCTGCACTGTTAAAAAAGTTTGAATTAACTGCTGAATCATACAGAGCTAAATTCTGTAAGCTCAGGAGAAGCCCTGATATAGCTACGAGGAGCTAGCCATGAAACAACGTCAGTTTTTAAAACGCTGGTGGGAAGGAATTGAAGCATACTCTGTTGATAAAATTGATAATGTGATATTACTATAACAGTTTTATTGGGCTTGCCCAGCAGAGCTAAAAACCTGGCCAGAGGACCGCGATCCCAAAACAGTGCAAGAGGCTGCTGAACTCTCGGACCGCTATGCCAAGAGCAGACCTGCTCTGAGAGCAAATGGGCAGGCGTGGCAGTGCAGAAAGGGAAAAGTGCACCTTCAGGGCAGCTAAAACCCTGACTGCTTCCACTGAAACCAGTTAGCCCCAGGTTTCAGAGAAAAGATTTCTCTGAGAGAAGAAATGAATGTTGGTTGTGTAAAGAAACTGGGCATATTGCTAGACAGTGCCCCAAAAAAGGTGAGCAGCAATACACATCAGGGTGCTAGAAAAGAAGTAGGTTGTTTGTGTGTCCCTGGAAGCATGCCAGTGAACATGAGTGAACACATGCACCCAGTCATGGTAAATGGTGTGCAGACGCAAGGGTTAAGGGACACAGGGGCATCCATGACATTAGTAAAGGGGGATCTGGTACAGCCTGGTCAGCTTATACTCAATAAATATGTTGCTGTCCAAGGGTTCACTGGTGAAGAGAGAACATTACCCCTCTTAGACTGGAGTGAAACAGGGGGAACTGTGCAACAGGTGGTTGTAGCCAAAACATTAGCAGTGGATGTGATCCTGGGTAACAATCTCCAACAGGGGATGGTATGTGCAGTTACCCATAGCCAAGTGGCAAGGGAAAATTGTGGTTCCCTGAACCCCACAGAAACCAGTGTGGAAACCACTGAAAGGCTGGTTCCCCAGCCTGTGTCTCCAGATGGGGAGAGACTGATAAAAAGGGGGTAGAAGTTCCCCAGTAGCAAGTGACCACACAGCTACGGAAGGTTACTCCAAAGAGGGAGGAGTGACCCCATTGTCAGAGGGTTGGGATTGACAGTGATCCTGAGGGCCCTGACGCTAGTGCCAGGGACCCTAGTTTAGCGACTGAAGGGGACATGTCCTATGCCTTGGGAATATGTGAGGGGTTTGCAGCTGCTCAGAGGAGTGACCCTAGTTTAGAGAAGCTGAGGGCTTGGGCAGACTCTGACGGAACACAGGGAGGAGATGGCAGAGATAAGGTTTATTCAGAAAATGGACTTATGTATACTCAGGTAGTACAGACAGAGGAAGGATGCTAGGCAGGCAGCTTGTCATTCCCCAGGGGTATCATGAGCAGTTGTTCAAAATTGCACATGATATCCCCTTTTCTGGTCATCTGGGAATCAGGCGCACTATGCAGTGGTTAGCCCTGAATTCTACTGGCCTAACTTCACCCAACAGGTGAAGGAGTACTGCAGGTCTTGTCACCGGTGTCAAGAAATAGGGAAGGCAGGTAAGAAAACCCAAGCTGCCTTGATCCCCTTGACCACAGTGGAGGAGCCATTCCAGAGAGTGGGAATGGATATTGTGGGGCTTTTAAATACCCCCAGCTTCTCAGGGAAGAGATTCATCCTGACTGTGGTGGATTATGCCACCCGGTACCCAGAGGCAGTCGCTCTATCCTCACTGAGGACAGAAAAAGTGGCAGATGTCTTACTTGGGATTTTCTTCCGTGTTGGGATTCTGCAGGAAGTAATCACTGATCAAGGGGGTTCCTTCATGTCAGACCTGATGAAATGTTTATGGGAGAAGTGTGAGGTGGTGCAGAGATGCATGACACCATATCACCCACAAGCCAATGGACTTGTGGAATGATTCAATGGTACCCTAAAGTCAATGCTCTGGGTGTTTGCTGAACAGCATGAGAGGGACTGGGAGACATACCTTCCCCACCTGTTGTCTGCATACAGGGAGGTGCCCCAAGAGTCAACAGGATTATCCCCCTTCGAACTCTTATATGGATGCCGGGTACGTGGGCCCCCTAGACTTGATCTGGGAGGACTGGGAAGGCAATCATGCCACCCAGGGAACTCCCATTGTGGATTATGTCTTAGGTTTGTGGAAAGGCTGAAGGAGCTTATGAGGACAGCCCGGAGCAACCTGGCAGCTGCCCAACAGAACCAAAAAGTGTGGTATGACCGTAGAGCCAGAGCTCGCTCGTACATGGTGGGTCAGGAAGTCATGGTCCTTATTCCGGGTCCAGAAAGACAAGCTGCAAGCTGAGTGGGCAGGACCACGCAAAGTGGTTAGGAAGGTAAATGTCATGAACTACATTGTGGAGTTACCTGACAGAAGACAGACAGAAAGGATGTACCATGTCGACATCATGAAGCCATATGCAAATAGGGCTGACATGGTGTTTGCAGTATGTAGTCATGGCGAGGGTATTGACGAAAGAGACCCCCTTCTGGATTTTCTGGAGGAAAGTAAGTGGGAGTCCTCTGTGGAGGCAATAAAATTGTCTCCCCAGCTGGCCCCGGACCAGATTTGGAAAGCAAGGGAGGTTTTAACAGACTTTGCCTCGTTGTTTAGCTCCAATCCTGGACTAACCCACTTAGTGACACATGATGTGGAGACAGGGACACAGATGCCCATACAGTGGACAGCATATCAGGTGTCAGAGGCTGTCCAAAAGGACATTAGGAGGGAAGTGGAGGAGATGCTGGATTTAGGGGTAATCCAGAGATCTCACAGTCCCTGGGCCTCACCCATATTCCTTGTACCTAAGCCAGCTGGCTCAGCTCATTTCTGTGTGGACTATCATGGACTGAATGCAGTCACCAAAGTCCAATGCCCACCTGATGCCCCAGCTGGACAAACTCCTGGACAAGTTGGGAGGGGCGACCTACCTTATGAGCATTTACCTGACAAAGGGGTATTGGCAGGTAGAATTGACAGACAGAGCTAGGGAGAAGTCGGCCTTCATCACTCCGATAGGCTTATTTGAGTTTAAAGTAATGCCTTTTGGAATGAAGAACGCCCCGTCCACTTTCCAAAGGTTGGTGAACCAGGTGTTAAATGGTGCTGAGGAGTATGCAATGGCATACCTGGATAACATTTAGTACCAGTTGGGAGGAACACCTATCCCATTTTAGAGAAGTGCTGAACAGGGTGCAGAGGACCGGGCTCACTGTCAAAGCCGAGAAGTGCCAGGTGGCCATAGGGGAAGTGGCATACCTTGGGTATGTGGTAGGCTGGGGACAGCTCCTTCCTAACCAAATAAAGATAGAGGCGATCCAGGTGTGGCCCAGACCAGAAACCCAGAAGCAGTTCAGGAGCTTTCTAGGGACATCAGGGTACTACAGGTAATTTGTATACAATTACAGTACCCTGACTGCTCACCTATCTGACCTGACAAAGAAAAGGATGCAAAAGAAAATTACCTGGGGCCCAGCCTATGAGGAAGCCTTTACCAAACTAAAGGAGGCACTGTGCAGTTCTCCTGTTTTGACAAGTCCTGACTATAGCAAAACCTTTATCGTTCAGACAGACACCTCAGATGTGGGTATTGGGGCAGTACTGAGTCAGACATCCAGCCAAGGGACAGATCACCCAGTAGTGTACCTGAGTAGGAAGCTACTTCCCAGGGAGCAAGCATACTCCATGGTGGAAAAGGAGTGTCTTGCCAAAGTGTGGGCCCTAAAGAAATTAGAGCCATACTTGTATGGGCAGTATTTTGTGGTGCAGACTGACCACAACACCCTGGTTTGGCTGATGCAGATGGGGAAAAACAGTGGCTGCTTGCTAAGATGGAGTCTTGTTTTACACGGGTATGATCTGACAATCGTACATAGGGCTGGAGCAAAAAACCAGAACTCAGATGGGCTGTCTAGGGTCTATGAGGAGTGAACTAATTTGGGAAGCTCATCCCATGTAGGGGATAGAACCCCCAAATTCAGTCTAGGTGGGGAGGAATTGTGATGTGGAGAGCCAGTTCTGAGTGCTGTATCATTTTTTTAAATATAAAATGTATTACTGACTGTCTCTGCTGAAAATCTGGTGTTTTAGGAGTGACCTCACCCCCCCCCCAGGTTTCAGCTGAAAGATGAAATCCATGAGAAAATGCTGAAACAGCATGTGAGATAACACACACAATGGATATAGATACCAGGTGTTATGTGGAAGGCCTGAAGCTAATTACAGGGTGGAAGAAGCTTGAGTTGAGCATATCCATTTTATGACACTTCCAGAGGAAGAAAATCAGGTTGTGATGTATTAGTGCAAAATCATAAAGATGCTTTCATGTCCTGAAAGGGGGAAGCTTATCACAAGATCAAAGAGGTGTCATTTGAAGAACATATGAGTATGCTGAGATTGCAGAATTTAATTCTTGAAAAAGACATCCTGTTTTTTTATTAGTTCTATTTTTTTATATATTCTGACAGAGAAGGAGATAGTCGACCTCACACAAAAAGGGGTTGGCAAATACAGTTTGCTTAAGGAATATTCTGTTTTACTTCAGACACTTTTTATCTAGACTCTGACAAGGACACATCTGTGAGCACTTTTAAACAGGTATTCAGAAAGAGAGATAAATCTAAATATTGTTGTAGGAATTTGCACTGTTTAATCCTTGTTCTTTTAAAAGATTTGTATGTCTTGTGATATACTAGTTCTGTATTTTGTGTTTTGCATATTTTTATCTATTTTAGTAAAATTCTTTTTAGAGCATACTTGGGTCTGTCTTTGAATTTCTTTTATTTGTAAGAAAAGTATATATGGTTATAGCAGGCACTAGGCATAAGCTTGAATGGTGGTACCAAACTGAAAAGAGAAGCATTTTAAATCTGAGATCTTTATTAAAGTTTTTAAGGGTTCATCTCTGTATACCTGGTTAGGTGCCCATAGGCAAAGATATCTGGCCCTCCAAAGACAGAAATATCTGAGCTTGTGCATTGGGTATGCTGGCAAGAGGTTCACAGTTTGAATCCCTCCAAGACTTGAGACCAAAGGTTGATCTGAACTCGCAAAACAGACAAGAGGGTTACCTTGTTCTGTTAAACTGTTCACAAGACTGCGCTCGTAGGTTGGCACTTTGGGACTAGAGGGCTTTACCTGCTGAGTGGGTTTATGACAGTCTGCTCCTGTCATCATGGTTATTCCCATGGCGGAGGACTGTGGTGTCACAGCAGGGCATTGTGATTTCAGGTTGGGAATGGGCTATGGAGACAGATGATCTCTAGCAGATAGGATCTTCATTGTATGAATTTGAAGCAGCGCTTCTAGTGCTTCTTAATATTTCTCAACATGCGTCTATAGTCACACTATGTCATGTCTAATGTATTTAATGTACTGAATGAAAGCACTGACTACTTCTAACCTTTTGCAAGCTCATGAATTGCATAGTGTGACTACCGAATATAAAGACTACCACTAACTCTATGGAAAGCTCCTGACCTGAACAGTACTGACAATTCTGAATATATCGAGCTTCCATATTTTCAGTTATGCTGTATCTCATACATCAAGGTATGTCTCCTATATAATATACTGCATGTATGAAAGCTATATAAGAATATGACTATACACACCGGACTATCTAATTTTTCTACATTGTGGACTATCTCTTACTATGCTGGCTGATAATGTACAGTACTGCTGAAATTCCCAATTAATTTGACTTCCTTAATGGAAATGGTTGGCATGCATTCCCTGGAGGTTACAGGAAGTGCAGTTTGCTCTGTTTCTCAGACCTATATGGGGGTCTGATGATTGCTTAGACTAATCCATGTGGAGTCTTCTTTGTGCTTAATATAAAAGGGTATATGACCTACGTGAGGGTACACAATGTTTCATAGTTGAATTCACACTCTCCTCATAAATCAGAAACATGTCAGCCATGACAAATAACTACCATAGCTTGGGGTCTGCTCTGCAGCTGACTGTCTCACTCTGCACCCACAAAGTCCGCATCTTGAGCATGTGAAACTCAGGATGTGGTCCTTCTCATCTGGCCCTTAGTGGGAATGTTCTCATTCTGGGTGGAGCTTTAGTCATGCAGATGTATTGGTGGCCTTCTTGATGTAGAATTTAAGACTTTAGCTGCGAGAAGGGGTGTCCTTAAGCCCAAGGAGGCTCCTTTAGCTAGCCAAGCAGGTTCAGCAGCAGATTCTAAGCTATTCTCCTCACGACTGCCTCTGGTTTGCCTGGTCTGTTCTTAGATTGGTAGGCCAGATGACTGCCTCAGTGGTCATAGCTCTCCTCCTCTCACCTTAGGAGATGGTACTCCTTGTTGCAGAGTATGCTTGCAACCCTTCACTGCATTCCCGATAGAGGGATAGAGTGAGAGCCTCCCTCCAAATTGGGACATTTCCACCCCCCCAATTCAGTTTCTAAATTGTAGCAGCAAAGCCATCAGTAATCAAATATTCCAAAGCCTGAAGGGAGCGTGACCTCGGCCTTGGATCCCCAGAGGTTTCCTCCTCAAAGGGTTTTTTTTCCTTTCCTCCATGCCAAAGGTCATAATACCCAGTTAGGTTTTAATAGCATATTCCCTAGGTTGCTTAGGTAGGTTTCCACTGTTGGATGGAGATGGATGGTGACCCTCCTTTGCTGTTCCCTCTCTCCTTTGGAGGTTATGCCCTCTTGCTATCTAATTGTTCTGAGACCTATGTAAAGGTCATTGTATGTTACTGTTGTCTCCTGCTGACCTACATCAGGGTCCTAAATACATGATACCAACTTGACCTGTCTTCAATACAAGATACCTACCTGTTCACTTTGTGCAATGCTTTTTGCTCTGCACTCTTTTTGCAGCTTCTTCCCAAGGTACATTTAGCCTAAGGGAATCCTTTCCATGGAACTTGTAGGGGTGGAACCCTTCTCCAGGGTTCCTTGTCTTTCATTTCCCTACAGGGTGGTATTCCCTGAGGAATGAGAGTCGAATGGCCACAAAGGTTTATTCGACAAGCTGCACAAGCACAACATTTCACCAAGCTGCATAAACACATTGAAATAAAAGGCTTTGCCAGTAGTTCAATGGGCTGAGCAACCAGCCACACCCACTGCCTGGGCTATTTAAATGTCATTCTCCCTGCTTCTCACAAAAGCATTTTTTCTTCACCCCACCATCCTCCCCTCCTCCCACAGTGGCTCACCTCTCTCCTCGGGGCTTCTTCCTAAGGTACCTTTAGCCTAAGGGACTCCTTCCCATGGCACCTCTAGGGGTGGAACCCTACTCCAGGGTTCCTTGCCTGTGGCTTCCCTACAAGGTGGTATTCCCTGAGGAATGAGAGGCAAACAGGCACAAAGATTTATTCAACAACTTACACAAGTGCAACATTTCACCGAGTTGGACAAGTCCATTAAAATAATCTGGATATATCAACATGGAACTTTAGGGAGTACTGGAGGAATATGGGGCATTGACTGGTTATAAAATCAGTTATGATAACTTGGAGGCTATCAGGCTAAGTGGTCAAAGTCCTGTGGCCTTTAAACACTCATTCCATTTCACTTGGGTGAAAAATAATGCAGTGTGACACATAGGGGTGCAAATGACTACCACAATACATACATTTTTTATATTAGATTATGATAAGCTGATAAATGGGATCTCGCAGGGCATCCACAGATGGGAGCTCCTGAATGATGTTCCTTTATCAGTCCCTAACAATGAAAATACCAGAATGTTTTTAGAGAAAGCTCCAGAAAATAGAAATACAATTTGTGTGGGAGGAATATGGGTAGACACAGAATATGGATTTTTTTCATTCTCCTAGGCTAAAGGAGGACTAGGTTTTCTTGCATCACAAATGGTCCCAGTGATAACATAGATGAAACAGAAGGAAGACACAGGCTGGTATGAACTAGAGAATGTGCCTCCACTCCAAACTGCTCTATTTTCTTTACCCTTTATTAAATATACACCTAAGACATGAAAAAAAGTAACAAACTCCTGGGCAAGACACTCTGATGAAAACTCTGAATCATGCTGGCCCATTTACAGTGATTATTGGAGATCCAGAGTTTCTTCCCACCATAGTGATGTAGGTTACAAACATTGGAATACCACAACATAACACCCTATTGCTACTTGACAACAGGGGACCACTTACTCTTATAAGATTCTCTTAAAAACATATATGAGTACTATAATAATGATTTCTTCTTGTACAGTTCTACCACTATGTACTCACAGTGGTGTGGCTACCCAACATCACATGAGACCTTACAGGCCTGGATATACTTTTATACGAGGCTGGAAAGTTAAAGGTGGGTTTGGGATATATTTCTCAACTCTATAGCATCCTCTTACAGGCAAGGGAAGATCCTGTAGCCCACCTTAAAAAGAAGTGCAAAAAAGAAGTAAACATTTCTATAACTGATAAAGAATGGGAGATGATGTGGGAAAAGGGGAAAGTCCCACAGACTGAATGTGGTGGGAATACAGGTGGGAGCTCTGTGTATGCTTCTTTCTCATTCCCACAATAACAAGGTATTTTGGGAGCAATGACTGCCCCCTTTGCCAAAGGAGATGCAGACAAGTGGCTACCCACTACCATGTTTTTTGGCAATGCCCAAAGAGTGTGGATTATTGGACAACAATACATAAGGAATTGGAAAAGATATGGAAACAAACTCCCCAGAAAGAATCCAAACACATGATATTGGGTATCTTTGTGGGTACAGTGGGCAACCAAAAAAAGAGTGCTGTATTCTCTTATGTACATGGTAGCAGTAAAAGGGGTATTCTCACATTGGCTTTCAGCAAGATTCCTACAGTGGAGGAGTGGACAGCACATATGTCCAACATCCAAGCAATAGAGGGAATCATGGTAGAATTGAGATTAATGAGGGAAACTTATGTACAGCTCTGAACTGGGTGGTAAACATATACATCTATGTGCAGGACCCAGACTATAGTGGCTGACCCTAAGAATAACCCATAGCTGTGGAGATATCAAGTAGCTACTCACCTAGGGCCACCCAAGTGGCCTAGCAGTAGTGCACTGCACTGCCATGCAGGTGATCTGAGTTCCAAAGCAAGTTTGAGATGCCACATCTGGGACTGAGCCTGATCACAGCAGCTGTCACTTGACAGTGCTGTACCATTGGAGAGGGGTGGTGCTGCACCACTTGTGCCACAGCAACCATTGTGTAGGCCAAGGGAGCTTGCTCCCTCTGCAGGGTGGTCACTACATGCATCCAAAGCACTGATGCTTAGTGCACACCAAGGGAAGGAGGGAGGTTTGGAGAAAACCAAGGGAGAAAACCCATAGCACCACCTATGGCCTGGGTTCCTGGCTCCCTGGGTCCTAGCACCCACTGGCACTGGAACCTGGCTCACAAAGGGAGCTGCCGTGGTGGAGAAGGATGGCCCCACCCCATGACCCCACCATAGTGGTAATAGCCAAGGGGGATGCCACTGGGGGTTGGGGGTCTGAAGTGAACTGGCAGTCAAGAGGACAGATTGGGGTAAATCCTCATGACCATGGTATATACCTGGCAGAACATGGTTGGGGTAAAAAATACAAACAGAAAAAAAAGTAACTACTCCCTTAATCCTTTAACTGCAGGTGCCAAGTATATTTGTGGTACTTAGGTTGTGCCACTAGTGGGGTGCTGTGGATACTCGATTTTTGTAGAACTATCATTTTGTGGTCAAACAGCATGTTTCCATGTGGACAAGATTACTGCTGCACAGGGGGACATGTCCTACATCAGTAATATTTTACTGTACATCTGACCACATGACCTATTTCTTGAAGGACCGGCAGCAAGAGATATAGGTCAGATGTGTTTTCTTCTCAGCTAAGTTGGCAACATGACAGCAAGAGAGATGACACAGCTTGTGTCACGGCTGTATTTCTCCTTCATATTGGGCTCAAAAAAGCACTCATATGAGCAATTGTCAGGGAATAGGACTACTGTTTCTATGCAGGATTACATAAAAAAGCAAGAATTTGTCAATGACGAATGTTGGCTTGCTGGCATTGGCATTGGTACTGCAGGAGTTAGAGAGATGCAAAATAGGAATGGCAGTGAAGTATTGAAGTGATGCCAGCCCCACCCCCACCCTGCAGAGACTGACAGGCATTGGGGGTGTGCCTTTGGGTCATTGGCTATAACTTTCATGCCATTTCACCTCACCCTACCCTGTAGACACTGACAGGTGTCGTGGTGTGCCTTGGGGTCTTCGGGCCTTATGCTCACCCCTTTCCATAAGGTAATACATTGAGATGGGTGCAGTTTAAGAGAATGGGGTGAACTTTGGGGCCAAAGACTCCAAGGCACACCTCGATGCCTGCCACTGGCTGCAGGGTGGAAGAGTGGGAGTGAATGGTGTGAGCATTACAGCCGACAATCCCAAGTCACACCCCCAATGCCTGAAAGTCTCTACAGGGTAGAGCATTATGATTGGAAACCCTAAAGCCCCAGGTGTTTGTTGGTATTTTCACTCCAAATTTTCAACATGGGCTTTTTTGTGACCCTGCCTCATAAACAGTGGCACTATCAGTTTGTTAGCTGAAAGGTGATTTTGCACAGTGACTACACCATTTGGCGCCACAAGTGTGAAAACACTTTTCAGGCAGGATGTGAAAAATGTCAGCTGTACTGTTAATGAGGAGATATAAAAAAATGGCAATGTTGAAATTCTGGAGTGAAAATATGAAAAACTAATGACGTCACGAGCGTGCTTAGAAACTGTGCAATGCACACCCATAATGCAATCATTTTTTGGATTTTTTTTTACCAAGTTTTCAACATAGGCATTTTGGGAGCTCCCCTCATGAACAGTGGCACTGTGATTTTGTTAATCTGTCCCAAAAGTTGATTTCCCACAGTGACCACGCCACTGTGAGCCACAGGTGCAAAAACACATTTTTGGCAGGATGTAAAAAATGACAGCTGTACAGTTCATAACAAGGTATAAAAAAATGCCAATGTTGAAAATCTGGAATTAAAATATAAAAAATTGGCAAAGTTACGAGCGTGCATGCAAACTGCGCAATGCACACCCGTATCGCAGTAATTTTTTGGAATTTTTTCACCAAATTTGCAACATAGGTTTTTCGGGACCCCAACTCATGAACTGCAGCACTGCCATTTCATTAATCAGTCATGAAAGTGATTCCATGTAGTGACAATGAAATCACCTTTTGGGACCGAGTAATGAAATGACAGTGGCATGTTCATGGAGTGGGGTCCCAGGAATCCCATGTTGAAAATTTGGAGCCAAAATTCCAAAAAATGGCTGAGATATCAACATTAATTGAAACCCCCCATTGATGCCATTATAAAGCTTAACGTGATGTTCTTCAGTTTGCGGTCCGCTTTTGAAGAGTTCAGATGTGCCCCACTCCACTGAAGATCGCAGTGCCAGACCTCTGAAGGAAAGTATGGGGTGAGGGGGGTGCGGGAGGTGGGTCACAGAAGGTGGTGCGGGTTGGGCTGGGGTGGTGGGACAACGAGGGACCATTTTCTTTTTTACAGGGACAAAAAAGGGACATCGAGGAGAGGTTTTCTTTATTTACAGGTTTAAAAAAAAAATTTTGGGCACACTGGGATAGGCTCCCAGTGTGCCATGTGAGTTTGGGTGGGGGGGACTGATGCTGATGGGGATTGGGCACCCCATTTGAAAACAAATTGAACTGGGGGGGGGACATGCCGACATGAGGATTGGGCACCCCTCGAAGTCGGCTTTCTGGGGATTGTGTGGTAGATGGCAGGATCTGACACATTTATTGAAATGTTTCACCAGGAAAGGCATGTAATGGAGTCTTGTCATCTGACACTCAAGTGAGGAAACTGCACCTCATTGGAGCGGCAGATTTCTTTCAACTCCATGGCTCTCTTTGAAACTGCTGTCATCGGCAGCATGCTCTCTAATTGGTGGCTGAGGGTCACATCTACTAAAGCATTCCCTGCATTGGTGACGACACTGACACACCTCGGAAATGTGCTGATGCCACAAGATGTTGCTTGCATGCATGCAAGCCAACATAAAAAGAGTTGAGCTGCAATATCCACTATTTTTGCAGTTTTGACCTTGATGAAAAATGGATTTTTGGGACTGATTTACAGCACAAAAAGTGACAAACTTGTTAAGTATTTACTAAACCTGAACTAGAAACTTAAAATGCAGCAGCTGTGGGGTGTTATTTACATTACTTGATCACTGTCTAAACCTGCTCACAAGAACACATGCATTACAGTCAACAGTGCACTTGATGAGATATTTGCTGACTCTGACTCTGGTGCAGACACCCATTCTGATTTGAATTGCTCATCCACAGAATCAGAAACTGATGATATTCTGCCTAATTTTCCTGAAGACAGACTGCATGCAGAATGCAACACAAGTGGCAAAGTAAAAAGTAAAGGCACTGATTAAACAGGCATGGCAGGTCATGGTGTAAGAGGATAAGCTGACACAAATAAAAAAAGAGAATCAATAGCATGTGGAAAGGGGAAAGGCAGCGTAAATAAAAACAATCATGGCACAGCACATGAAAGAGGGCGAGGTACGGTTAATAAAAATAATGATGACATCGTTTGTGGAAGGGGATAGGTAGTACAAAAAAATACTGGCACAGCACATGGAAGCGGTCAAGGCAGTGCAAATAGAGATGATGATGGTGATGGTACAGTGCTTGGACAGGACAAGGAAGTGCAAATAGTAGTGTAGGCAAGATTTTTTTGGAGGTGTTTGGATATGATATTTGTGAATTGGGATAAATAAAAGCTGGGGGTCTGGGGGCCGCTAGGCCCCCAAAAGCTCTGGAGGGGGTTACATGCTCTGTGGTAAGTTTTAGGGCTCTTCTTGAAGAAAAAACATACATGTTCCCTACCCCAATTTCAGGGGATTTTTTTCCCCCATGGAATCAGGAGTGTGGGAGACTCTGGCTGGCATTAGAGTCTGCAGCTCCAATAACTGTGGACAACTGGCTGTCCAACAGTGCCATCAACCACCCACCTTATGTGCAGTTTTTGTAATATATAGTGAACAATTTCTACATAAAGGCTGGGGGTCAGCTGTGGGGGTTTACATGCTCTGTGGAGAGTTTTGGGGCTCTCCCTGAAGAAAAAAACACACCTTTGTTACATCTTCTCTACCACTTACTCCAAGGTAAACAATTATTTGTTATCATGATTAACCTTCACTCCTTTATTACTGTGTTACTCTGTAAAACCAGCTTTAGCTTTCAAAAAAATGTAGCAAAACATAACATGACTGTGGGATGTCAGAACAAGGCGGATCCAAGAATTTATAAAGGGTGACATTAGGTCTCATAGAAACATAGACTTTGACGGCAGATAAGGACCACTTGGCCCACCTAGTCTGCCCATTTCCCTACCTACAGGATAACCTGCAGATCCTAGTTATCCAACAGCCTATTTCTTCCTACCCCCCACAAAAATTGCCTTATGTCTATCCCATGCATTCTTGAATTCTCCCACAGTTTTAGACCCCACAACCTCCTCAGGAAGGCTGTTCCATGTGTCCACCACTCACTCTATGAAAAAAATACTTCCTCACATTGCCCCTGAACTGCCCCATCTTCAAATTGTGTCCCTTGTTCTTGTACATCTCTTTTTCTGAAAGATGCTACCCTCTTAGACTTTGTTGATTCCACTGAGGTACTTAAAAGTTTCTATCATGTCCCCCCTCTCCCTCCTTTCCTCAAGGGTATACATATTAAGCTCTTTTAGTCTCTCCTTGTATGGCTTCTCTTGCACACCCTGCACCATTTTAGTTGCCCTCCTCTGGACTGCCTCTATCCTGTCTATGTCCTTGCGGAGATGGGGTCTCCAGAACTGGACGCAGAACTCCAGATGGGGTCTAACTGTCTGTACAGAGGGATGACAACTTCCTGTTTTCTGCTGGTGATACCTCTCCCTATACATCCCAGTATCCCCCCAGCCCTCCCTACTGCCTTCTCACATTGCTTGCTAACCATAAGGTCATCTGATATGATTACCCCCAGGTCCCTTTCCATTTTTGTTATTGTTACTATCTCCCCCCATCGTGTAATCTTCCCCTGGTTTTTTGTTTCCCTGGTGTATTATTTTGCACTTCTTTGCATTGAATCCAAGCTGCCATACTTCTGACCGTTCCCCAACCTTGCCAAGTCCCTTCTCATGCTTTCCACACCTCCTTGCGTATCAACCCTGTTGCAGATCTTTGTGTCATCTGCAAAAAGGCATACTTTTCCTTCCAGTCCCTCTGCAGTGTCACTGATGAAGACATTAAAAAGGACTGGACCCAATACTGAACCCTGCGGTACCCCACTAGTAACCCCTCTTTCTTCAGAGTGGACTCCATTTACAATTACCTTCTGTGTCCTGTTGTCCAGCCAATGTTTTACCCAGGCTACCACCCTGAGACCCACTCCCAGGCTGGTTAATTTGGCTATTAATCTTTTGTGTGGGACTGTGTCAAATGCCTTGCTAAAGTCTAGGTAGGCCATGTCCACAGCCTCTCCCTGGTCTACTACTTTGGTCACCAAGTCAGAGAAATCAATTAGATTTATCTGATATGACCTTCCCACTGTGAACCCATACTGCCTTGGATCCTGTGCCCCACTGGCCTCTAAGTACTCAACAATTCTTTCCTTCAGAAGTGATTCCATCACTTTCCCTACCACAGAGGTCAAACTGACAGGTCTGTAGTTTCCTGCCTCTGTCTTGGTCCCACTTTTGTGAAGGGGAATCCCATCAGCCTTCTTCCAGTCCTCAGGTACCACACCATCCTCCCATGATTTGTTAAAAAGGGTAGTCAGTGGTGTCACTAGTTCTCCCCTTAATTCTTTTAGAATTCTGGGATGAATTCCATCAGGCCCCATTGCTTTGTCCACCTTCAGCTTCAGGAGTTCTTTCAGAACCCTTTCTTCTGTGAAAGGACTGGGATCGACCTCCCTATCCAGAGTGTGTCTGTTAATTGGATTAGGCACCTCGCCCTCCTCCTCTTTTGTGAATACTGAGCAGAAGTATTCATTCAGTATCCCTGTTTTTTCACTGTCCCTCTCTGCCCACCCACCGTCCATTCTATTCAGCCTCACTATCCCTCCCTTTTTCTTTCTATGCTCTCTGAGGGACATGCCCCCACTGAAGCTTCTGCAGAAACAATGCAGACAGAAGTGTTGTTTGACAAGTTGATATGTGCTTTTGTACATCCCTAGTAAAGTTACTCATTCAAAGTGTTGCAATATCAGAGTATACCATTTCAATATTTAATTACTGACTATGAGTCTCTTTTAATTGTTAATGGGATGGTGCTAGGGAAAGAGAGCTGACAATTTCTCTAGAAAAGATAAATACAAATGCTTCCTAAAAAAGGTTTTCCCTACACTATAAATATTGCCAATAATATTCCTGGTATGTAATACCTGCTTATTTACCTTTGCACAGTAACATTTCTTTGCAAAAATAGAAAAATTAAAACTCTGTAATTAGCGGCTAAAGCATTTTATTAATCATGGGTAGCAGCATTCAGTTCATTCCAGACAACAGTCACGTTAAATTCTTGTCATCGTGTAGGCAAGTTTAGTCTTTCTTCAATAAATACCGTGCAAACTGACCCTTGTGCTAGTAAATTCTAAAAGACATGCCATCATCAAGGGTCTGCCTGGGCATGGTGACCAAATGGCACCTGAACAGGAGATCGAGTCTGCTGCCTGCTTCAGTACACTGTCAAATAAAAGGGCAGGGAAAAAATACAAATACAATGCCTCAGCCTGCCTGCCTTACTGATCTGAATTTTACCTAAGAATGGTGGCCGCCAGGGGCAGGGCAGGCAGGCCATAACTGCGGACGTCTCCTCCTAGTACTCCTCCAGCTCTCCTCTCAGTACTCCTCAGCTCTCACCATCAACGTCTGACTCTCCCGGTTTTTAATTAAATATTTTGTTCTCTGTCATGACAATCAGTGCTCTCCTCTGGCAGCACAAAATAAAAACAGACAGTCCTCCAACTGAGTCTGACCATGACCTCTTCACTCCTGTCCTGGAACGGCCGTGCATCGTGCGAGCGATGTGGCAGAGCATGCAGTGCACCGGTGCACATCAAAAGTGCCAAGCCACCAAATTCCAGCCACACCACTTCACTGGCAGATGTTGAGAGCAGAGGAGGAGCAGACTTGGAGGACTGACAAATTGACAATGCTGCCTCCTCATCCCCACCTCACAGACATGCACACTGCTCGCTGCTCCTCTGTGACCCAGCCAGCCCAGCCATCATTCGGATCTCATTATTTAAAGGGACTGCAGCAGCACTGATGGAAATAAGCCTAATATTAAAAATGTTGGGGGTATTTTCAGGGGGGGTTTGAACACCCAGAACACCCCTCGCCTATGCCCCTAATGATGACATAGCACTTGGAAGGTGGAAGACAGTGCAAATAAAAATGATAATGACAGCACATCACATGGATGGGGCAAGGCAACACAAATAAAAGTAATGGCACGGCATATGCAAGGGGGTGAGGCAATGCAAATAAAAATTATATGGCATAGCTCATAGAAAGGCAGAGAGGCAGTGTGAATAAAAATAATGGCACAATACATGGAGGGACAAGGAAGTGCAGCAACAAAAGAGGGCAAGACACAACATATGGCAGGTGGCAAGGAACACAGAGTGAAAGTGGTCCATCCACATCCACTGAAGTAGAACAGATCAACCCAAGTGAAAGTGAATCAGAGCCAGTAATTGAAGTAGACTTTGACAGACCAACAGAAAGGAAATTAAGCAGAGAAAGTGAAAAGGAACAAAGCTCAGCTAGTGAGTGGGTACAGGACACTTCAAGTGACAGGGAATCAGTCTAGGCAGACAGGAGGAGTTGAGGCAAAGGATGCCACAAGCTTAGGAAGATAACATGTCCACAGCAGAGAGGCAGAGCACATGGACAACTCCCTCTGAATCCCTCTAGAGACAGTACTGGTGCAAACCAGAAAAGTGTTTCTGAAATTCTTTTGCATGAAAGTGAGCAGCAGGTAGAACCATTTGCATTCACAGGAACTTCCAGGATTAATGTCCCTTTGCTCAACAGACCAACACCACTTCAATATTTCCAAACATTCTGTTCATAAACAGAGCCCCGATGGTAGTAACAGCATTATAAAAATTATTTTTATGTAAACCATCTGAAATGCTGAACAATTTTTGTCTAGCTTTACTCAAACTGAATGTTCACACACTTCTTCAAGAACACCAGTGTGTCCCTCTGAGATATATGTGTTCATTAGTATTCTCCTGTTGATTGGGTTGCTAAGAAAACAAGCTCTGGCAGAGGCACTATGACTGTGAGTGCATTAACTAGATAAGGGTGTTACATGGGCTTAAACATAAACATTTATTAATTTATTTAAAAAGTATCAGATTTACAAACCTTTGAGTCAGAGACTCATTTACAAAGGCGCCTCGTCAAAACTAATGCAAAGACAGCAGAGTTAACAAGTCCAAAAACAATGGCTCGGAGAGCAGACAGTTATAACAATCATTCACTGGAGATACATGGGTAGCAGTAGATAAACATATTACATAGTTTAGGCACACAGGCACCACATCAAGAAGACCAAAGCAGTTCAAACAATATACAATAGTTAAAGCAAATAGATATCAGGAATCAAAGAGAAGCCCAGAGTGTTCACATGAAGGCTGTTGCATACAAAAACTGAATCAAAGTATAGTACATTGAGAAAGGGCATATTTAAGCAATAAGGCATAACAGGGTGTGTGTTATCATGTAATAACGTCACTCCTGGGGTGGGTTGAAGCACAAGGCGAAGCCAAGTATTTATTTATTTGCATGCATTTATTTGAGCCACTGGATCAGCAATATTTGCACAAGCTGTACCCAGTGCAGATTTTACAGCACTGGTCCTGGTCTGGTGATCTGGGTTTTACCCATACCACACTGCATATGGCTTAGTGATGACAAGTTTCCAACTACTGGTACCTTATCCAGCTGTGTTCTGCATATGTGTGTGTGTGTGTGTGTGTGTGTGTGTGTGTGTGTGTGTGCATGTGTGTGTTTAAACGTGTAACTTTCTATAGTATATTCTATAGCACTGTGAATCCTGGCTGCAGTATTTTTTTCTTTGCTGTGGCTAAGCAAGATACTGTAACAAGACACTGTCCTGCTGTAGGGGCTATTAGACATCAAACCAAATGGTATGCTGTGAAGACTAACTTGGAGAAGATGCAATAAAACAAACTTGAATGACAGCCCCCAGACATCATAAAACACCCATGGAAAATTAGAAAAACTCCTCTAACAGCCTAGGCAGAAACAAATCACTGGATTGAAGTGAGAACTCAAAACTGGTAGTAATACATATATAAAGCTATCTAACTGGGGTTTCTGTAAGAAAACAGCTGCTAAGTAGCTCTAATTCATTATTTGTGCTTTTGATGTTAAAACACTCCTGCTAGCTAGACCTGATGCACAGAGAAAACAAAAATAGTGAATCAGAGCTATGTAGTAACTGTTGTCTTACAGAAACCTCAGTTAGCTTGCTCTCAGGTATCTGCTAAACTAACTGTTGACATTTGTGCTCCCTGGATAAGAAGATTTACAAGGCTCTGCTGTTGCTAAACTAATTTTAAAGAAGTACACATGCTAACTAAGGGCACAGCTACATCACTGTCACATGAGACAGGGGGCATCGTAGGAGAAAGAAAGCCAATAAAACTATTTGTTATGGAGATCCCCAGGGTCATACAACTACCATACTGCTAGCAAGCTAATTTAGGAAAAACTCCTAATAGCAGACAAAGGGAAGGACACACTAGGATTTAACATACGTATCAAAACACTCTACATAACATATGTTTTTTTGCACATTCTGGGTGGACTACTCCTTTAAAAAGTAAAATACACTTCATCACAAAATGTGCCCTCACATGAACATGCATGATTTCTCTGTAAAGACAATTAAAAAATGTATTTCTAAATGCATTAGTAACAGCAATGCTTTGAAGATTTTGAAACTACTAAAAAGACAAACTATATATATAGATAGATAGAATATGATAAATATTTTTAATCCCAAAAGCTGAACTTTGTTTTTAGTATTTAAATGTTTAAGAAATACCTGAAAGCTGTCCATTTTCCTTAGTTTTTAGACACTTCTTAGTCTTTCCTTTTGAGACACCAGGTGACTCTGATAATCATTTGTTCCAAGGGTTTTTTAAGTCAGTTTGAATGCATTTTAAGTATCTTCTGTTCTGGTCCTTAACAAAATGCAGAGACTCCAAACTTGTTGTTCTGTTCCTTGGTCCACATCCCAAACATGTGAGTCTTCTTTCAGGATGATAGACCCACCTCATGCCCATCCCACATGAATAAAAAAAGAGGTGGGATGGACCTTTTGGAGCTTCTTGGGTGGAGGTGGGGTGGACCTTACTTCCCCCCAAAAAACAATGCTGCCTCCCACTACTCAGGTTCCAGTTCTTGTACCACCCATTTAAGAAAGGAAATAGTACCCTACAATCATTGACTAACATGAAAGCATATTTATTTGCCAGTGGAAAACATTTATTGGAGGAGGGTAAGGCGGAGGAGACTATTTACACCTTCAGTCAGTTCCACAGACAGAAAATATGACATCACTCCTTTTGTACATGCAATACTCCTGTAGGCTCCGACAACAGTCGTAAAAACACAACATTCAGATTACTGGTCCACAAACCCATTCCTTTCCATGTCTATAGTGCACTCACTTATGATCAAGGACAAGTTCATGAATATATTAAAATTTCTGCATTGTGATAATAATGAGAATGCTGCAGCATCCTCTGACAAACTTTCTGAAAATCTGGAATGTCTGAGATATTCTGCAGAGCAAGTTTATGACACCATATACCCCTTCCAGATACATCAGTATAGATGAATCGATTTTACTATTCAAAGGTCATCTTGGATTCAAAGAATATATGCCCTTGAAAATGTTCCAGATTTGGCATGGAAATGTATGAGCTATGTGAAAGCTATTCAGATAGTGGTGGCATGGGAGGCTACATGTGAATTTATGTGGTGTATGCAGGTAAAATCACTGGGCCAGATTTTTAAAGCCCTTGAAATTCCGCGGCTGTGGGAAAAAACTAGTGGAAGTGGGTTTCCACTTGTGAAGCCGCAGCTTTTCCCGCAACCACGGTATTTTCAAAGGTGGAGCCAGTTTATGACTGGTTCCACAATTTATGGCAGCTTGCGGCTAATGTTTTGGTGCAGCTACAGAGAACAGTTACGCCTGGTGGGACCAGGTGTAACATCACCCATAGCTGTGCTGGCTGAGAATATGAAACTCCACAGGTGCAGAGATTTCATCCTGTAGTGTCAGCTGCAGAGTGTGAGTTAGTTCCTGAGGTTTAAAAATCTGTATTTTAGTTGTTAGGTCCACTTGCAGGAAAGGTGTGCATTCCTTTTACGGACTGCTTTTATTTCAGCCATTGACCTGTATGAAACTTGAAAGAACTGTAAATAAAATTCTGTGGCACAGTCAGCAAATCATGATTAGGGGTACCACTATAGTTCTGTGATGCCCAATGTGATGTTTGAGTGAGTATTTCACTTGTTATGGAGGTTTTTCCAAAATTTAGAGCAATTATGTGGTGAGCAAAGCCCAAGAAAACACACATTGTATACATGCTAACTGCTGTGCATATAAGTGACAAAGTAACGTGGTAACAAACATGATGGAACTCCCAACATCAAACCTGATGCAGTACTACCGTACAACAGTAAGATTGGAGGGGTAGATGTCAGTGATCAAAGGTTGAAAAACTACCAGCGCATTCAGAAAACCAAAAGGTGGCACAAGAAATCGTCCTTCTACCTGATCAATAATGCAGTTTTGAATTATTTTGCTATTTACAGCAGAAAGGGTGATAAAGGCTTCCACTACCACTGTGTTGCTTAGCTCATGAAGAGCTGTGGAAGCTTACATTTTGCAATACTACTGCAAACTATAGATACATGTCTCGTGCCGACACAGAAATACTCTTTGTCGCCTGGCACTTTGCAGTAAAAATCCCCCTAACAACAACAACAAAAAAAACCCTACAGGACTTTGCAGGGTTTCCTCTGCTAAGGCCTCCCACGTCTTTGACAGCCAGTGGCTTGAAACGCAAGAAAGGAACATGTGGAAGAGCTTCTGAAACTAGGTACTGCTATACTGACTGCAACTTAACATTTTGTGTTGGAAGATGCTTCAAAATATATCACACAGTAACGGATTATGAAAAACAAGACAAACCATCATCTTCCACTTCAGAGTGAAGAAATGTATTTTATAAATACTTTTACTCTTTCCCTAGTGTTTGGGTTAACCAGTACGGTCTAGTGTTATAACAGTGTTTTGCATATTCACCGTGTCTAAATCTGCACTAACAGACTAACAGATGTTAGAGAGTTTTGAAACTTTTTTCTCAGTTGTTTATCCGCAGCACAGATCTCCTCACAGTCTCCTGTGATCACAGTCTCCCATATGGCCTGCACTTCTGCAGCTTCATATAGAAATCCATGCTACCCAAATTGCAATAGCACTACTGTCTATAGAAGCACAGACACATATGGGTCCAGCACTTTTGCAGTCACAGGTACTTATGAACGCTGTAAGAAACACACACACAATTAGAGCTGCAGAAGCACAGGCCCCTGTGCAACTGCAAATATAAAGCCGCAAAGGTAGCACATTAGTGCTGCAGCATTTGTGTCATCTGGAAACAGTTGTATGTCACCTTTCAGGCAGCATTTGAAAATGTGACAGGTGTTGTTTTTCAAATCTTGGCCAAAATGTGTTTTTGGACTAGTGGCATGAAATGACATTTCAGACATGATCTTTCAGACACTATTCTATAAATGCTACATGCTATGTTTAAAAGGGGGAGTCATAAAATGACTTTGGTGAAAATTTGGTGTCAAAATAAAAATAAAAATATTAAAAACCTTGTGCACAGGGTTAGCCTTTGGCCCAGCAGGCAATGCTTTGTCATCCTGTACCCATGAGCTGAGGTTGGGGCAAGCTCAGTGAATCACTTGGATAGGCTGAGGCTGGGAGGATGGTGCTATTATGTGGCACAACCCACCAGGCCTGGGAGAAAAAGGTGGTGTGTTGCACGCATGGGACCAAATTACTATGCAGTGAACAGAACTCTTCCTCTTTCCTTGGTAGAGGGCTCTGTACCTCTACATTGCACTTCAGGAGACTGATGGACTGTCTGACCTGTGCATCTGTATTCATAGCCACATGGAAGCCCCAGGTCCAGAACACCCTGTGCTTCCACAGCCCACCAGAGAGCCCCATGAATTCATGACATCCTTTGCGAAATGGAAGTGCAGGGCCCCAAACACAGGCAAATTCTTCCCTTGGCACAGAGCCCAAAGAGCCCTGCAAATCTGTATTTGTTCATGCAGGAATATATGATTCCACTACTTTAAAAAGAAAGTAAATTTATTGCAAAAGACTGTGATAGTGCATCAGTTAGGGTTTAACTTACCACCACCAAAGTAGGGAAATGTGGTATTAGAGTTTCCAACCCTAATTCCCCATGCCCCACAAGCAACCACAGACAGTCGTCATCATCAGGTAAGGCAAACAATGTACTGCTGTTTCCAGATGACACAAATGTAGTAGGCACAAATGCAGGGGGCCTGTGCTTCTGCAGCCAGAACTCTATGTGTATGTCTACAGAGTGCATGAGTACCTGTGACTGCAGAAGTGATGGTGCAACTGGGGCCTGCACTTTTGCAGACAGAAACACTGTTGCAATTTGGGTACCATGAATTTTTGTTTGTAACTGGGGAAAAGCAGGCCTCAGCCTCTGTAGTCAGAAGTTGATGGGTATGTCTTACATCTGTGGCTGCAGAGGTGCAGGCCCAAGAGGAGCCATCACTTCTGCAGACAGAAGCACTTTTACAATTTTGGTATCTTGGATTGCATGATTGCACTTCTGCAGTTAGAGGTCAGTATGTATGTTTTGCACCTGTGGCTCAATAAGCCCAGGTCCCTCAGGGGTCTGCACTTCTGCAGCCACAACTGTGTGCATGTCTTATGGTGTGCATGAGTACTGTACCGCTGGCTACAGAAGTGCAGACCTCTATGGGGCATACACTTCTGCAGACAAAATAACTCTTGTAAATTTGGTATCATGGATTTGTATCTGTGGCTGTAGGGCTCTGTGCTTCTGCACACAGAAGTATGTTGTTATTTGAGTACCATGGATTTCTAACTGCAGCCAGAAATAAGTGTGTATGTCTTACAATATATTTACCGCAGATACAAATCCATGAAGGTAGCAAATCAGTGCTACTGCATTTACATACGAACATACAAATTTGCCAGCAGATAAAGGCCTTATGGTTTATCGAGTCTGCTTGAGTATGCAGCTAGCAACCCTTATACTGCCGCTGCCCCTTCCTCCGTTCCCTCACCTTCCCCTCCCTCTTACCCTAACCCACCCCCTTTTGAAGCAGTCCACTGTTCTACAGGATACCACTTCTGCAGGCAACGCGTTCCACCCAGACACCATTCTCTCCATGAAAAAGTGTCTTCTCATTTCCCTCCTAAACCTGGACCATCCAATCTGAGATTGTGACCACAAGTGTCCCTACCCCCTTAATTTGAATAGTCCCTCCATGCCTGTCTTGTTTATTCCCTTCATGTACTTGAAGGTTTCATTCATATTCCCTAGTCTCTCCTCTACTCCAGTGAATACATGTTCAATTCCCTCAGCCTGCTCACGTAGGGTATGTCACCTAGTCCGTGGATCATCTTTGTTGCCCTGTGCTGCACCCCCTCCAGTAACTTAATGTCCCTCTTTAGGTATGGGTGCCAGTAATGCACACAGTACTCCAGGTGTGGCCTAACCAGTGAGCTATACAACGGCTGGATCGTCTCCCCTCTCCTTGAAGATATACCCCTGGCAATACAACCCAGCATTTTGCTGGCCTTTGCAGCTGCCTTCCTGCATTGTGCTGAGTTGTTCATTGAGCCTGCTATAATCACCCCCAGATCCTTCTCCTCCTCTGTCATGACTAGCTGAACACCCCCCCCCCCCACAGCTGGTAGCAACTTTTTGGTTTTTTTGCCCCAAAATGTAGCACCTTGCACTTTTTGGCATTGAACCCCAACTGCCAAGTATCTGACCAGCTCTCCAATTTTGACAGACCATCCTTCAACCGATGCCACCCTCTTAGATCATCCACTACTGCTCCCATCATGGTGTTATCTACAAACAAACTGATCTTGCTCTTGATGCCCATTGAGATATCTGATATAAACAACCCAAACAACACCGGTCCCAGCACTGAGCCCTGTGGTACTCCACTTGTCACTGCCCTCGGAGATGACAGCTCCACTCCCACCACCACCTTTTGCTGCCTTCCCTGTAACCAGTTTACTACCCACCCCACCATTTTCACCCCTGCACCTGTACCTGCCAGCTTACTACTCAGCCTCCCATGCGGCACCGAGTCAAATGCCTTACTGAAGTCCAGAAACAGGACATCCACAACATGGCCCTTGTCCAACTGTCTAGTTACCCAGTCATAATAATCCACCAGGTTGGTCTGACAGGATCTGCCCATGACAAACCCATGCTGCTAATGTTCTGCAGCCCATTAGTCTCCAGAAGGGACACCACACCTCTCCTTCAGGATTGTCTCCATCAGTTTTCCCACGATGGATGTGAGGCTTACCTGCCTGTAGTTTCCCAGTTCATCTTTGGGATCGCTGTTATGTAGGGGTACTACGTGAGCCATCCTCCAGTCCTGAGGTACACTTCCTGAGACCAAGGAGGCATTGAACAGGTCTGCCAAGGGCCCCGCCAGGGTCTCTGCTGGCTCTCTCAGTACCCTGTGTGTACTTTGTACTGTTGTGTACTTCGCCATTCTTTAACCTTAATATCTGTATGAATGTAGCTATTTGCAACTAATTTCCCTTTTTTTCTATTAGTTGAATCATATCCTCATTCTGGGACCTCTGTGAAATGAAATAAACAGAATACTGGAGTTATTTCTAGCCCAGCTTCACCAACCTACTAACAAGTGAAAGACAACAGCGTCTAAATACTTACAGCTGCACGATTACACTGTATGTTGGCACAGTGTAATGATGCAATTACAAATATAACAGCTAGCTTAGATACAGCACTACTGATAAAGATTTCTTATCTGGGTCCTATGGATTGTGGAATACTGGAGGGAACATCCTGTTGTATCTGTAAAATAAGAATAGCAATTGGGTCACAGAGGATCTGCAGTTCTTTAGGACAAACACGATACTCTAAACATAAAACAGTACTTATCTGATACACATGGTCAATGTTCTACAGTGCTGGTGCTGACATCCACCGGACCTGTAGATATAAAGTGGAAGATGGGTAGTATAATCAGCTGTTTAGGGTGGAAAGGGGTTGCAGTTTTATTTTGGTAGTTTAAAGTACATTTGTTGGCAGGGTAGATACTGGTACAATGGCAGCAACCGGGGTTCTTGAACAGAACTGGGTTACTCATGGAGGCCAGCGTGGAGGATATGGGCAGAATTCAATGTCCCTCCACCCACTATTCTCTTAGGGTCTGGGGAGGCAAGTTGCCCACACAACTACCACCAGGGTAGGATGAAGTCATCACCTTTTGCATATCCTGCAACACCGACAGTGCAATACATTGGCAAAGTGACTGACAGTAAAGGAGGGGAAGACATCCATCCTCTTCCTGTCCTCATCATGGGGGAATTGGGGAGTACCAAAGGTACAAGGTAAGTTCCTGAGATGGAGGGTGACAGGGCCAAGCAGCTGACCACAGAAGGGGGCCTGTTGTTGGTGCGAGGCCTGCTGTGATTCAGCCTTCATCCTGCCAGGTGCACATCCTCATTTTTCTTGCCACCCTGCATGTGCAGAGACAGTGCAGGGGCCAAAGGCCTCAACACACATGACAATCCCTTGTGAAGGAAGGCTGCATGGCCTCCTACAAGGTGCTATATGTGCACCAGAACACTGATCTGTCCCTTCCCAGGCAGGAGTCAGTGCCACAAGCTGCAGCACCTTTCCTCCTCCTCCCTGGCCAATTCAGCCACCTCAATGAGCTTGCACCTGAACTCAGGTCACTGGCATGTGAAGGCAACATGGTTCCCACTGGGAAAATGGCCATTCCTGTAAACAACATTATTTTATAAATGTTTTTTGTAATATTTTAACCCCAAAATTTCAACATTGTCCTTTTATGACCCCCCCCCCCTTCTGAACATGATAGGTGACATTTATAAAATACTGGATGAAATGTCATTTTGGGCCACAAATGTGAAATCATATTTGGGCAAGGATTTGAAAAACAACAAGTGTCAGATCATTAGGTAGTGTGAAAGAACATCTATGTTGAAAATTTTGGATCATAGTATTGAAAATGACCAAAGTTATGATGAACGAGCATTGGAAAATGTCAACATACCTTCATAACTTTTTTTGTTTAAAATTTTGATCCAAAATTTTCAACATAGTTTTCTTATGACCCACCTTATGAGCCCAGTAACTGAAAAGTTTCAAATCCCAGCTGAAATGTCATTTCACATCACAGGTGTGAAAACATATTTTGGCCAGGATTTGAAAAACGACAGCTGTCACGTTCATGAGATGGTGTGAAAAACGGCTATGTTTAAAATTTGGGATCAAAATATTGAAAATTACCAGTTATAAGTGAGCATTGACAGTTTTCAACATACACTCATAACTTTGTTGTTTTTTAACAATCTGACCCCAAATTTGCAACATAGCCTTCTTATGATCACACCTCATGAACCCAGTGATGAACATTTTCAAATCCCCTCTTGAATGGCAGTTTCACAGAGTGACTGCAAAATCACCTTTCAGGCAGGATTTGAATACTTTTACCTACTTTGTTCATGAAGTGGGGTCTCAAAAGACCATTTTGAAACTTTGAGCACAAAATATAAAAAAATGACCAAGTTATGTGTAAAAGTCCAAAATGCTTTGGAATACATTACATGGCACTTACCTGAGTCCCTCAGTTCCCGGTCTGATGTTGAAGAATGAAGATGTGCCTCTGGTCCTGAGATGATGAAAGCATCGGACCTCCAGTAGGTAAGTATAAAGTAAGGGTGTGTGTGGGGTGGTGAGTGCTGAATAGGGTGGTTGGGTGGAGACAGTAGCACACAATGAGTGACTGTTTCTTTATTTCAGGGTAAAAAAAAGAAAAAGACATTGCGGGATGGTTTTCTTTGTTTAAGACACCTCCTACACTGGGGATTGGGCACCCAAGTGTCAGCATGACACTTGGGGGTGCTGGGAATGGAGACCCTGCTATCCCAGACTCGTGGATCAGGAACAGGGAGGTTATCTATGCTGACACAGGGGGTTGGACACCCCGGGGTTGGCAAGTTGAAATTACAGGCATTGGAAGAGAATCTTAAGGAAGAGGGAATGAACTGGCATTGGGTGTGGGCAACCCAGTGTCAGAGTATATTTTTAATTTCTGATAATTAAACTGGCACCAGGGATTGAGTACCACTGGGTCCAGTTCAAATAAATCAAGCCACACATGCGGCTAAAGGTGGATGCTCCACTTAAGAAAAATGAACACACGTGCACAGCACGGCCACGTTCAGCAGGGGCAGAGTTATGCATGCCCATCACACAGCACATCAGCACACTCAGACATGAAACCATCCCTGCTACCTGACTGATGACCACATCCTCATAAAATGACCACATCATTTAATGTGGTTTTAAAATGTCAGTGATCTTTACAATGCTAATGTTTTAAACTGTGCATGCTCAGAAACAGAACCTTTTCTCTTAAATATTTTAACAACTGCTTAACTTTAGGGAGATACTGTACAAAACATAAAAGCACACACCTTGAGCAAAACTCTATTAAACCTGCAAGTTTCAGGTTTCAAATCCTCCTTGTGGTTTTTTGTTGTAGGTGAGCAAAAAAAGAGGTCTTGCCTGATGTAACCGTTATGTGCTTTACCTCTCTGTAACTTTTCTCCTGGTGAACTGAAATTTTCAAGACCCAGAGATCCTTGCAGTATCACTGAGGTTTACAAATTTCAAGTATGTTGGGTTGAACAACAGCAAAGTTAGTAAGGTGCAAAAATTGAGGGTTAACATTAAAGAGCTTTCTCAACCCTAATATACAGGTGAGACTGCACCTCTATAATATATTTTATGTTACCCAGGAGGTGGACTGAGTAAATTCATCCCATTCAGCCATATATGACATTTAGACAATAATACAGTACACAGCAAAATACAGTATACTGATAATAGTACTCTAACCAGCATCTCTCTGTAGTCAGCTTCATGCCTGTTACTAGATGGCTGGGAAAGGGTTAAGCCTGACCCTGACAGCTGTCTTCTGGGGGAACTTACTTGGAGACAGGGGGCTTTATTTTCAAAGGCTTGATAAAGGGCTTAAGTCAAGTCCTGCATCAACCCCATTCTGTGGCGCAGCTGCACTGAACTCCTTTGATGCAAGTGCACCTGATTTTAGCACACTGGGCACAGTTGCGACAGTTTTCATACTTTGTGGCAGCTTGCACCAAATATTTGGCTCAAGCCCCATAAAAAGGGTCCCCCAAATGGTACAAGTTAGACCAGGGAAAACCTGGTCTAACTTGTGATATTTGACCTGAGGGACTGAAAATCCCGATGGGCGGCCAGGAGAAAGCCTCAAGCCACATGTGCCAAACAATTGGAGCACCAGGGGCTTGCAGCATTCTCTGGGCTCTTAAAATTGTGCCCAGGATGTCTGATGTTTTTTATGGAGTGTTCTAGCTCAGCTAGAAGTGGAAAACTCTGTCTTGAATATGGCTAGTCCTGCCCTCTCCTCCCCTGTCTACAGGAGCAAGAGACAAGCAGCAAGGATATGGATTTGACAGAGGCTGCATTGAGGGAAGATCAGACGTGGATGCACAGTTCTGGTTGCCACTGAGTTGGGGGTCTGGAGGCCCAAGGAAAGGGGAAGGGTCCCTAGTTCCAGGTGGCACTAGCCCCATGGTAAGGTCTTGGAAACAATACCATCAAGGCACAGCCTGGAGGATGGTGCATCCCAGGAGTTGCCTCAAGGACCCAAAGAGACTGAGAACCAGGGTGGCACCATTGGAAGTAGTTGAGGGCCACCCATCAAGGAAGGTAGCATGGATCCATAAGGATCCTCTCCCACCATGGAATGGTTTGCAAGAGAGGATAAGTAAAAAATGAGAGCCGCAGTCTGAAACATATTTATAAATAAGCTTTGCATTAAAGAATCCTGGTAGTATTTTTTATTTTTATTTTATTTGTGTCTAGGATTACAAAGTACTTTTGAGCCAAGGCTGTTTTACAAAAGTTCCACGTCATGCTGGTTACAGGGTAACAGACACTAAAACATAAAACAGTTACAGGTACATGGTTTTAGACAGTAACTTTGCTTGACAAAATCAGACTGAGCGATGAGTAACTCAAGAAACAATAGGAGGAAGAGGGCAAGAAGGGGAGAGGGCTGAGGGTAGGGGAAGGCATATGTGTTGAGGGTCAGGGTGGGGCATTAAAAGAGTAGAAGCCCCTGGCAAGGTTGCCAAATGAATGATCATCAGAAGGAGGGGACCTGGCAAGAGTTGGAATCAGTAAATCCCCAGGATGGGATCTGGCATGGAAGCCTGTTCTTTGGGCCACTCCGACCTATCAATGTAACTGCTGAAAGAAGGCAGGCATGTCCACACCAGTTAATTAATTTAATTTTAGTAGTTTGTCATAGTCTGATTTTCTTTCCTTATTGTCATCCCATGTGGGCACTGTAAGACATACACCGGCACAATTTGCCCTCAGGAAAGTGCTCACTCTGTCTGTGGGAGTGCTGCTGCATGAAAGGTCTTGGTAGCACCAGGGCTCCAGGAACCCCAACAGGGAGGTTAGGGCTAGTAATACAAACTAATATAGACTTGGATATGGATCCAGTGAAACTTTAGCAGCAGAGCCTCTTCAGTCAAGGGAGATAAGCTGGCAAAAACTCAAAGGGATGAATGCAGAGTATCTAGACCCTGGCAAGATTGGTGGCATGGAGATCTGGACCTCAGTGAATGTGACATGGTATAGTGTAATGCAATGAGTATGGTGATTTATGAACTGAAGATTCAAAGTGGCAGGGAATGCACTGAAAGCTGTGTACCAACTGCCAATGTAATAAATACACCCTTATTGATCCCATATCCATGCTTTGCACTCCATTTCTGTGTGGTCTCATGTTTATTTGCACCACAGTGTATGGTTAAAGTGCCTCTAGCCTTATCACCCCAGACTCAAGGCGACAAGATAATTGGTGAAGGCACTGGTTTCTATGGTGTAAGACAGGTGATCCCGCTGCTGAGGATGCCACTACTCTTCTTCAGACACAGGGAAGTGCCAGCCCTTATCACACACATTAAAAAGGAAGCATTTATTTGCTGAAATTGTGTTGACAGCTACAATAACCTTACTGAGATTAAAGGAAAATCTAATGTACAGATGCAACCTAGGGGGCGAGGAACAACTCGAATAGTACTGTATAGAGGATTAATAAGTTAATAAAAACATGTTCTAATAGGTTTACAGTAACAATACAGAATGCAACAAAATATATTGTGTAATACAAATGACAGATCCCCAACTGGATGTGCTAAGGGCCTCACTGGTTTTAGCATGAGTCAAAAACAAGGTCAGATATAGATCAGTACAGTCACAATAAGATGTAATTGCAATCATGAGTGTCTGCTTGGTGGAGAAAACACAGGCTGGCAAAATAGAGCCATGGGGAAAGCTTTTCCATAACCATAACAAGAAGGCCTGTATCGGAAGTCAAGTTTTCCAGAGTTTGGGGGGCCAGAGGATGAGGATTTATGAATATGGAAATAGAGGTAGTGCCCTAAGTTGGAAATGGATAGACAGTTGATTCCAGTAAGAGGGAAGAATGTAGAACCAGTATTCGCACCTATACAACCTGAGATGTGGAGAGCACCTGCAGTTTAATGAGGGACAGTGCAGCTGTCAGGAAAGGTACAGTGGTGTGTATGAAGAATAAAATGGCAAAGGGGAATAGGGCAAAGTATGTAGTCTGGAAAGGTGACACTTGGTGCAGCAACATAGACAACATTCCTATAATCAATACTGGGTAAGACCATTTGTCCTCCTAGTCATTTTCCTATCCCCTGGGAGAGGCAGTCAATTACCCTGTACAGGGCTACTTGTTTTCGAAAGATATAGAGACCATGGACTGTATATGAAAGGAGAAATCCAAGAACTGGCCAGAAATAAAACAAAGATATTTATACTTTGATCCATCAATGTAAGCATTAATGGTGTTTCCTTCCACAGTACTAATACACGGGTTTGGAGCAGTTCATCGGCATTGCTGTCTGGGCACCAAAAAGCATCAGAACAGTTTGGGATTTGACATATAATCTAATTTACAGTACAGATCAAGACATATACAAGTAAGCTGATGTAGCAGAAAGTTTTTTAACTTAACTTTAAAACTTTTAGAAGCATCACACAGTAGTAGCAGACTTTAATTTATGAATATCTCAAAATGTAAAAGAGGTTTTGCTGGGTAGAAGTCATGATCAGCCAGCCTGAATCAATTCATGGGTATATTTCTGAAAGTGTTTCATAACACAACATCTTCCCCTGACGTGTCAGTAGCTCATTTACAGTACGTGAGGATGGGCGCTGTGGGGGATTGCAGGGTAAATTGAAAAATTATATCTGGAAAAACATTTTCTATCAGAAATACTTGAGCACAGTAATAACAATTTTCATCTTCAGTGTCTCCAAATAATTTGGACATTTTCAATTTGTTTCAAAATTCATTTGTAACAATATGTGTCTTTTTTATGCGTATGTATTTAGAATGACTACAGTTGGATGTGAACAGTAGTAGTTACAATTTTACACAGCCTTTATTGTTCATGTTTACTGGTTTCTGCAGAAACAAAATGAGCTTGGAAAAATGAATTATAACAAAACGGATCAAGATGACTGAGAACAAGAGTAAATACATCAAAAAAAAAAAAAAGACTATTCCATTTTTGACCTCCATGTACCCTTCCAAACTGCGGAACTGCTGCCCTGGAAGTGTGCCACAAACTTACAGTAGAAAATGCAAGTAAACCACAACAAATAGGCCATTTTCCTTTGCGTATTCCTGAATTAGAAAAAATATGTATTTCTAAGAATCCTGGTCCCTTTGGGGGCAGAGAGGGAGTATCAATTTTTTTCCCCTTTAAGAAAAATATATTAGTCCCATTACTTTAACCACTAAGTTTTATAATTGTTTCTGTGCTGTGTTTCGGATGTGGCTACATGTGAAAAAAGGAAATCACAAGCAGCTAGGGAATTTAATATTGAAAGTAGCCCTTCAAAATGAAGGAAAAGTGTTTGCTGGGTTGTGTTATTAATAGCATTGGAGGGAGCCCTCAATCAACTTATCTTCAAAGGTCTAAGTATGACTCAAGGGGTGTTTTGCGGGACATGTTGCAGGTATAAAATGTGGAAACCCTAAAGGTAATCTAAAGGCTTGTATGAGTATATAAGGTGCCCGTCCCCAGACTTCCTAGTAGTTGGGCTATGTATCTGAGACCTGAATCAAGTTTTCATGGAAACTTATTCCTTGCACCCCATGCACCCTCCACTTGTTGCCATGGTACATAAATTCTACCCAATTCCAGTTACACAATCATTTAGAGATAAGGGAAAATATCCAAATGATATGTTGCTGAAAAAAATGACCCTAACTTTACATTGTTGGCAATGAGCAGAAAAGAGGAATGATTGCATATGGGTGTTTAATAGCAACTGCAGTCAAAGCCAAGACAAATGAATTTGGAAAACAGGATATCTGACAGAGAGAAAGCATAAGGGGTCCTAAAAAAATATTTGGCTTCACCACTGTAATACTCCAACCCCCAGGCCTCTGCCCCCCATTCAAAATAACTGGACTGGCACTGATTCAAATAGGGCTGGGATGGGAGCTATTTTTTCTCATTCTTTCTCTCTGGCTTTCTCTGTCTCCCTCCAGGGGGACTAAGCTGCCTGAGCAAAAAAACACCACAGAAACCACTTAGAAAGAGTGGGGTTCCAAAAGCAACATGTAAGTAGGCAGACTGGCAGCTGTGTAAAATCAGATACTGTGTCTCATCAGTCATCAGCTGTAACAGCAGTGAATCGATCCCAGAAGGCAATCAGGCTGGCCAGCTGACCAGATGCAAGTTTGTGATAGTGAGCATACCTCTCAGCTGTCCCTGATTTTCAGGGATGTCCCTGATTTTGCCATTAAGATTTCCACTACCCATCCTAAATTTTGCATTTATGCCACTGCAGAGTAGGGAGTTGAAACAAAATAATATCAGAAATGCATGCTACAGTTTTGTTTAGCTTCACAAAATGCCTTTCCTGCTCTGCCACTTATTTTAACAGTCATGAGCTCTGTATGATCATTTTTATGTTTGCTTGCATGCATACTGGCAGCATGCCAGGACGGTAGGGCTTTTGCAGTTTTGGCCAATACAGTTGAGCATTGGAGAGGCTTGGCTGTGAGCTGCATATTAACAGAAGACTGGTGATGATGTCTAGTCAGCTCACTGATGGTCAGAAAAACTTCTTACATATGAAAGGACAAAACCACTCCTAACATAAGAATTTTTCACTCATTAGCATACCATCTGGGCATGATCATCAGCACTGCAGTAATGAATGCTGATTGCTGGCAAAGTCTGTCTTTCTATCTCCATCGTGTCTGGCGGGAGAGGTACCCAATCCTGCTTCCAGGGAACACTGTTGTTTCCACCCCTCCCTTTCATGCTCAGTGGTTGGGGTACCCAATCCCATCACTGGAGAAGTCTGCTTTCCCTCCCTCCCTCCCTTACATTTCCAGTGTCAAAGTGCCCAATCCTACCACTGGAGAAGTATTCTCCCTTTCATGTCAGGAGGTTGGGGTGCCCAATTTCTCTACTGGAGAAGTCTCTGGTTCCCTCCTATGTTTAACAGACAGGGTGTCCAGTCCTGCCACCAGAGAAGTCTCTTGTTTTCCCCCTTTCATGTCCAGCAGTTGAGGTGCCCAATCTCATTGCCAGAGAAGTCTCTTGTCCCCCTGCCATGTACAACCACCCCCAACACCATCTGACACTGGGGTGGCCACCCCTGGTGCTGCCAAATGACATGAGACACTGGAGTGCTCAATCGCAAGTGTCAGTACCTGAAAGGAAGAAAACAGTCCCTCATCATCCTGTTTCTTGTTTTTTTACTGGAAATGAAGACAATAGTCCATCGACATTTAGGCCCCTTCCTCTCCCCGCACTCAGACCTCTCTCTCAGCACCACCCTCACCCCTCATTTACCTAGTGGGTCCATCTCTCATGAGTGCTGAATGGCCTGCTGCTTCCAGCACTGAATACCAAGCAACTGAAGAAAGGTAAGTCTGGTTAATAGCTTTTTAATGTGTTTTGAACTTTTACTCTTAACTTCGTCATTTTGTAACATTCGCGCCCCAACTTTTCAATATGGCATTTTTTACATCACCTCGTTAACCAGGTACGTGAAATATTTCAAATCCCCTGAAACATATTTTTGCATTCAATCACAAAATCACCTTCCAGATAGGATTTTTTAAAATTCCACCTGTCTTGATCATAAAATGAGGTTATAAAAAACTATTGAAAATTTGCAGTCAAAACGTCAGAAAACAGTAAGTCATAAGGAAACTTTGAATTTTGTCAGTGTTTACTCATAACATTGTGATTTTTGTAGATTTTGGCCCCAAATATGCAATATAGTCTTTTTGTTACCCCACCTGATGAACATGACAGGTGTCATTTTATGAATCCCCTCTGAAACATGTTTTCACAGTCTCTCTGTGAAATCACCTTTTGGACAGGATTATAAAAAGACTATGCTGAAAACTTGGGGTCAAAATGTGAAAAAACAAGTAAGTTGTGAAAAGTCTTGAATTTCTCCATTGTTTACTCATAACTTTATTGTTGCAGATTTCGGCTCCACATTTTCAACATATTTCTTGTGTTATCCCCTTCATAAACTTGACAGGTGTCATTTTTGACATGCCCTCTGAAACATGTTTTTGCAGTCGCCCTGCAAATCATTTTTCAGTTGGGGTTTAAACAATCCCGACTGTCTTGATCTGAATGTGAGGTCATAAAAAGACTATATTGAAGATTTGGGGCTGGATTCCAAAAGGGGTTGCAGTCACTGCAGGGGACTTGCAGCAGAGTGTTTGATGCAAGTGGTGACTTGTGCCAAACTGGGTGGATTTTGTGATTCCAGAATGCCAGCTGCCCCAAGTCCTGGATGCAGCAAAGTTAGATCAGCTCCCCTGGTCTAACTTTGCATCTGTGAGGGTACTCTTTTTATGGGGCTTGCACCAAACCTTTGGTGCAAGATGCCATAAAGTGGGAAACATATTGCAACTGTGCCAGCCCTTCTAGAATTGGACTCCGTTGCATCTGACGGCCTTGGTACAGCTGTGTCAAACTTTATGGTGGATGCAGAGCTTAGCGTAAGCCTTACGTCCACCTTCTAGAATCCGGCCCTTGGTGTCAAATTATCAGTGCCCACTGAAAATGAAATATTGCCTCTCCACTGGGCCCCTACTGAAAGCAAGATATTGCACCTCCACTGTACTATCCTGGTAAATACAGTGTAAAATGGGTACTAGCAGGACCCCAGTGAAAATGAGAGACTGCATCTCAGCTGGCCTATCCAGGAAAAATACATTTTAAAAATGGATAAAAGCAGGACCTCAAGCTGTCCTGGTAGCAAAGAGGTAGTGTTGCCGTTTGTTATGTCAGCAAGGAGGTGCATTTGGAGATTAGCATGAGCTGTTGAGGGCTATGCTGGGGGAGGAAGGATTGAGCATCCCAGAGACTGCTCTCCTACCTTGGGGAAGTGAAAATGCTGCTCTCACTGCGTGACTTGCTGACTGGTGGAGACTGGTTGGCAGCATAGTCAGGAGCACTGGAAGGGGATGCCGCTGGATGCCTGTAAGCACCAGGAGGAGAGGGGATGCCACTGGATGCCTGTCATGCAAGCCTGCCATCACACATATGCACAACAGCCTCATTGCATATCACTGCTCCAGGGGAGAACATCAGGGGGCAGGAATAAAATGCCAGCTGTACAATCTGAAACTCCCCAAGCTCTTGCACAGCCAACACAGTTGGCCACTCACCACATTGTGGTCCTAGGTAAGTGGTAGATCATCTCTAAGTCTATGAGTAGGTCAGTGATGGGGCTGGAGAGGTGCTGCTGAATAACACTGGAACAAGAAACAGCTGTGTGGAAAATAAAAATTAGCAGGACCCCACTGAAAACAAGATATTGCAGCTTTAATTGTACTATCCTGGGTAAATACAGTGTGAAAACATGTAAAAGCTGGAACCCATTAAAAATAAAAAAAAATTGCTATTGTTCTAACTTGTAACAGCATGCAAGCAAACATGTTTGGCATTGACAAATGCTTGTTTAAGATGTGTCTCTGAATTTTTATGTTTGCCGTGTGCACGTGTGCAGCAAATATTTTGTTAGGAGAGTGGCTGTGAAGGCTGTGACACTGTCAGTCCAATGCAGAGTGGTCTGCAAGGGGCTGGTCATGACAGTGTTCTGGCTTGCTGGGTGGAAACTTTGTGTAGTTCAAAAGAAGAGCGCCAACCCAATCATAGTTCAGCTCCTTCCATTAAGCTACATAACACTGTCCAGCAAGCATAGCTGCTCTGTCATCATCAGCCTGTTGAAAACTGCCGCTCATAGGCTGAATTACACCCTGCTAAAAAGAGAACCATCCATCGATGTCTGTTGCTGCCACTGCACTTGCTTCTCCCCACCCAATCCTCCTACTCAGCACCCAACACCCCAGCCCCACAAACATAACACTGACATTCAGTGTGCACAGTCCCCAGTGTCGACACCTGAAATAAAGAAAACTGTCCCTTGTAGTTTTTTTATATACCCTGTAAAAAGAACACCATCCATCGATGTCTGTTGCTCACACTGCCATTATTGTTCCCCCACCTGACCCTCCCACTCAGCACCCAGCACCCTACCCCCACAAACATAATACTGACACTGGGGGTGCGCCATCCTCTCTACTGGAGTCATATACTGTTGCAATGCTTAATAGCCGCATTTACATTATGGCTAAGCAGGCACAGCGTGGTCTGTGCAGCTAATGGTGCAATACCGCATATACTGCTGTACGCGGTATTGCACCAGTAGTGCTTTCCCAGGCAGAGGATAAGACCTCTGCTGGCAGTAGGTTCTGCCATGCCGCTGCCATGGCTCATAGGACTGCGCTACAGCAGCAGGAACCCAGGCGCTGTGTCTGTGACAGAGTTTGATTCCCGGTCCCAGACTATTTTTAATGTTTTATTTACTTGTGCACTCCCCAAGTCGAACCCCCCCTGGAGTTGAGAATCCTTAGTGGGGAGGGTCTCGGGGGCACAGCACCCCATAATGGGGGTTGTAGGGGACTCGCAATTTTGACATGAGGCATAATGTTTTGCAACATTATGACCCTGTGCCCCCAATCCCCAGCATTTCACATGAAATAATGAAACCATTCCTAGTAGGCTAGTGTTTTTTGTTTTGTTTTTCAATATACCCTGTAAAAAGAAAATCGCCCATTGATGTCTGTTGCTGCCACTGCCATTACTGTCCCCCACCCAACCCACCCCTCACCACCCAAGCCCTCACTTACCTACTGGGGCTCCAACACTGAAATCCTCTCTGGACCACAGACATGTCTTCACTCTTCAATGCTGGACTGCAAACTGAGGAAATCAGGTATGCAGTTCAATGTATTTCAAATTGGTTTAGAACTTACTGGCATAACTTGGCCATTTTTGATTATTTTTGCCCAAATTTTCAACATGCTTTTTTGAGAACCCACCTCATGAACAATGGTAATGAAATTAAGCAAATCTGTCCCAAAAAAGTGACTTCACAGTCATTGTGTGAAATCACCTTTTGGGCAGGAGTTGAACAATTTCTCTACCCTTGTTCATGAGGTGGGGTCATAAGAAGGCTATGTTGAAAATTTGGGGTGAAAAGGTTAAAAAATAACAAAGTTATGAGCCCACATTGAAATTTATGAATGCAGGCACATAACCTTGGTCATTTTCAATATTTTGACCCCAAGTTTTTAACATAGTCATTTCTTCACACCACCTCATGAATGTGGCAACTGCCATTTTTCAAATCCTGGCCAAAATGTGTTTTTGGACTTGTGACGCTAAATCACCTTTTGGGCAGGATTTGAAACTTTTTTCCACCCTTGTTCATGAGGTAGGCTCATGAGAAGGCTAAATGGAGTCATAAGTAAGCTGTATGGAAAATTTGGGATAAAAATATGAGAAAACAACAAAGTTATGAGTCTACATTGCATTGTTTTCATCGCATGCCCTTAACTGTGGTCATTTTAATTATTTTGACCCCAACTTTTCAACATAGCCAGTTTTTCACACCACCTCATGGAGGTGACAGCTGTCATTTCTCAAACCCTACCCAAAATATGTTTTAAAACCTGAGGCACAAAATGACGTTTCAGCCATTGTTTTATAAATGACACCTGTCATGCTCAGAAGGAGTGATCATAAAAAGATTATGTTGAAAATTTGGGGTAAAAATGTGAAAACCCAACTAAGTTATGAGGAAATGAATTGTTCTAACATTTACTCATAATTTTATTTTTTGCAGATTTTGGCCCCTAATGTTCAACATATTCCTTGTGTTACCTCAACTCCTGAATATGGCAGGTGTTATTTTTTAAATCCGCTGTGAAATTTGTTTCCACAGTCACACGGTGAAATCACCTTTCAGATGGGATTTTAAAAATTCCACCTATCTTGATCATAAAGTCAGGTCATAAAAAAGACCGTTGGACATTTGGGATCAAAATGTGGGAGTCCACATAAAAGCAGAAATTGCATCTTAGCTGCCCTATCCTGGGTAATTACAATCTAACAATGTGGCAAAACAGGACACTACTGGAAATGAGACATCACATCTCATGTGCTCTGTCCTGGATAAATATGTAGTAAAAATGTGTACAAGCAAGACCCAGTACAACTGCAATACCTGCAGAGAACATTCAGCATTGACAAATGCTTGTTTATGTTTTGTTGCTGATTTCTCAGGCAAGAAGTTGAGAGGTATAATATTAAGAAAAACTCCCATATAACACATCCAGTAACAAGGTAATGTAAGTCCCATTTACGCACGTGCGTACACACACACACACCTCAAAGTGCTTTACGTGTAACTATTTATCTTTTATTTTTACGTTATTTACCTAGGACTGCCCACACTAGTAAATTCCCTACCTTTCAAGCAAGGTTTGCATTTGGGTTAATACATCATTAGGTTCCTGACAAGGACATAAATCAAGGGCTATGTGGCTAAAGGATTGGCAACCGACTCTGTGTACGTCTACATTATAAACGCCATGAAATGTTCGGTGCAGAAAGCTGTGGTCTGATTGGTTTATTAGTTGTCCTTACCTTACCAGTAATGGACAGCCAGTGTGTACTGTTTTAAAATTAAAAAATGCGCTTTCAGTACTATTCTTACTTAAAAAAAATCACTGCAGGTAGGTTTATAGCACTGAGGCCTTCCTCTTTGGGTCTTATTTGTGAAATAAAGCTCATGGGATGGTCAGTGAAGGCCTTTCTGCATAAGTATGCCTCAAAGGAACAGGCCGAAAGTGGCTTTAGATACCTGTAGGTCTCTGATATGGGTTGATTTTCTTCCCCTCAGTGTCCCAACCACTAATTTAACATTTTTATCTGAACACATAGTCTAAGCACAAGAATCAGACTTTGGGAGTAGGCACTACCATGAGTTATAACAATTACACAGGAGTATGGTGTGTATATTTTATGGAACACAGAGAAACAGAGGTGAGAAAGTGCCTCAGCTGGGACTTGAATCCAGGCCATCCGGAATACTGTTCAAATTGCGCTAACCAGCTGCGCCACTGAGACAACTGGAACCTGCGCTGTCCCTGAGCACATTACTCTTTCTCAAATGCACAAAAAAATGGCAACACAGATATTTACTTGTAACAATCACACAGGAGTGTGGTGTGCCATATTTTATGGAACACATACAAACAGAGGTGAGAAAGAAGTAAGTGCCTCAGCTGGGACTTGAACCCATGAGTTAAAAGGGACGGACAAGCTGAATCCCAAGTTTCTCTCTATCTAGCTATGGTACTCTGAACTGTATGGTACAATGTAGTTATTCTGAATTGTAAGGTACAATGGGCCCCATATTCAGGAAATGGGATAAGCGTAGCACAAATGTTTGTATTGGGCTTGCCCCTGCACTGTTCCTGGCTGCTGTGATATTCAAACAGATAATGAGCTCAGTGAGCAGTGCTATCTGACTGAATATCATTCCATGTTGGTATAGCACTATGCAAATCTATGCTGCCTCAGCTTGGACCAAGGCTGTATATAACCCACAGGGAATAATGCTGCCCGAAATGGAAATGGGATAGCACCAAGACCCTTGTGGACTATATCCGGTCCAAGAATGCAAATAAGCCATTTGGGCATGCAAGGTGCTAAGGGGCCATTTGCATGCCCATTATGAGTTCATCTACATGGGGTACAGCAGCTCCTTAGCGGCACTTACACAGGATCCCTGGTTGTCCAGTGGTTCCCCCATCACCCAGTGTATCTTTTCTTAAAACATAACATTTGGATTCCAGTATCATATAGTAGTTTCACTGGGGGTTCAGCCCCCACCCAAAAATAGCCCCCACCTGACCTGCCTGCTGACATCCCATCTCCCTTTACCCTTTACCCTGGAGCCTAGCACTCCTAACAGCTACATAAGCTGATTGGCACAGCTATCCTCTCACGTCCACAACTGGCTGCCATATGAGCTTGCAGTGAGTGCATGTATGGTTGAAACATCTGACCTACTTGTAGCAAGGATTATCACATACCAACTCATGTCTGTGTTTTTCCATCTATTCCAAACTTCAGAACCCATTGCAAGCTGAGTAAATCAAGATCAGCTGGTTAACTGCAGTGAGCAGAGCTGCCTCTAGTTGGAGCCCAGAGGAACTAAGAATCATGTCGGGCTCTAGGACTTACATGTGATGAGTTTGTTTTGTCTGCTCTGTAACTCTGCTCCCAGTTCTAGTGTCCTCCAATTGGGAGAAGACTAGGAAGTTCCAGTTTTAACTGTGGAAGGTCCTAATGGGAGAATAAAAGAGAGCACTCTTAATGTGTCCCACAAGTTCGTGTCCCAGCGAGTGAGTGGATAAGAGAAGGAGTGAAAAAGGTGCATGACTGACATCTTAGGTGTTGGCAGGCATCAGCAGGAGGAAACAGGGAAGCAGGGGACTCTGCTGATGATAAAGATAAAGGTATCTGTTCACTCCTGTTGTTGCATTCACTGCTGGGATGGGTGAAATGTAAAGGGTAGGCTAAAATAGGGAATAGGAGCAACACTCCTTCTAGGATAGGTGTTCAAGGGGAAAAACAAATAACAAAAGGGGAAAAACTGGAAACACCCTATCAGGGGTATAGGTATATAAAGGGATGGGTGAAGGTAAAGGGTAGGCTAAAGCAAGGCGTAGGAGCTACACCCTATCTATGGCAGGTGTTCAAGGGGAAAAGGGGAAAACTAGAATCACCCTATCAGGGTAAAGATACATAAGGCATAGGTAGAAGGTAAAGGGTAGGCACAATCTGGCAATAGGTGTATAAGGGGTATAACAAACAACAAGAGGGAAAAACTAGTAGCACCCAATCAAGGGTAAGGGTTCATAACTATTTCCAAAAAACACAGGGACGTATAGGAATTGAGAATGCTGGGAGTGGTGCAGTGCAGTGGCTGTAGAGAAGCAATTTTCAGAGATACCTTCCATAAACTGTGGTGCTACCCCATCTGCATTTACCTCTGGCTTGAGGGAGGAAGTTGCTAGACTCCAGGTCAAGTTGGGTAGGATGCAGGCAACCACTTGCCCCACCTAGGGGCAACCAAGTTTGATACCATTACCTTAGAGGGTGCCTAGGAGGAGCAGCTGGTCTCTGGTGGGCTCTGGAAGGGTGGGAGTGGTGAGTCAGAGGCACATTCCACAACCAGCACCACAACAGGTACATAATTCCTAAGCTGCTCTAGCTGGGCAGAACTGCCGGGAGGAGGCACCAGTTAGAATGACATGGGTGGATGTGGGGGTCCTCCATAGTGGAACCCTCAAAAAGGGTGGTAGAGGACCCCAGAGGAGGCGGAAGCAACTTCTGGAGGGGGACTGAATTGTGATGAGGATAGATCTGGGAATAGAAAAGGGAGAGAGAGGTTAGATGCCTAAACAGCACCATGGCCCAGATGGATAGGAAGCAGATCCTGATGATTGCAAGGGCAGCAGGATGAGAGACAGAGCTGGATGGCATTGTCCACCTGGGGACTAATGACCTGACTAGGGATGGGGCTGGGATAGTGCAGGGGGAGTTCAAGGAGCTGAGGAGAGGTCTTAAGCAGGTGGCACGTGCAGTGGCTTTCACAGAGGTGCTGCCTGTCTACAACGGGGGGGAGAGAGGGAGCTCCACACCAAGAAATTCAGTTCATGGTTAAAGGAGTGGTGCAGAGAGCAGGAGTTCAGCTATATTGGGGACTGGGGTCCAACCTCGTGGGATAAGAGCCTTTACAGGGGTAATGGCCTGCATCTGTCTGGGAGGGGAATCACAGTCCTCAGTGGATGGTTTAAATCTTACTTCAATGAACATTTAAACCAGCCAAGTGGGTGTCAAAAGAAATAGAGGAGCCAGAAACTGCCCCCCACAACAGGCTAGAGTAGGAAATAGGAAGAACTTGAAGGGAATGAAATACCTCAGGGTACAAATTGACAAAGGAACTAGGGTAATAGAAATGAAGGGGAATGGTAGCAAAAGCACTAAAAAAATGGGGGGTGGAAGGAGAGAGGGCAAAAGGGACAAAACAGTGATAATCAGAATGGTAACAAAATCTGGAAGGGCAAATGCAGAATTCCAGAAGTCTATGAAATACAATTCCAGACCTGGAGGCCATCATGGCAGAGACCGACCTGGATATAGTGGCCATTACCAAGTTGAGGTGCACTAAAAACCATGACTTGGACATGGCCATACCAGGCTATACTCTGTTCAGGAAGGACAGGTTGGGAAGGAAAGGAGAGGGTGCGGTGCTTTATGTGAGGGAAAGCATAAAATCAACAGAGATGCAGTTAATACAGGGAGGCAGAGGTACTATGTGTCACCCTGGGGAAGGGGAATGGTGCCATATTCTCATTGGTGTGATATACAAACCTCCATCACAGGGGGATGAGTTATATAATGTACTGGTGGAAGCCACTGGCAAGATGGCAGAAAGGATAAGGTGCTAGTGGTGGGGAACATCAATCTGCCAGATGTAGATTTCAGCCCCCCATCTGCAGCTTCAGATAAAAGCAGAGACATCCTGGACTTCGTACGGGGGACGTACCTCAAGCAACTAGTTAGTGAACCCACTCATGGCAGGGCAGTACTGGATCTGGTACTCACTAACAGGGAGAGCATTGCAGATGTCAAGGTTGGAGGCCACCTGGATATCAATGATCACCATACAGTGTGGTTCAATATAAGGATGGCTACAGAATAGAACCCCACAAGGGCAGGGTCCTGGACCATCAACAGGGCAGATTTTTTTAAAATGGGTGAATGCTTCAGGGATTCAGCCAACTGGGATTTAGACAAAACGTGGAGGGTGGGTGGGGCAGAGCTGGGGTGCTGGTACACCTGAGTACCAATAATCTGGCCAATCAGTCAGTATAGACAGTGAAGCAGAATTCCAGAGACTGGGGCACAGATTGGAGACACACTCAGACTCCCTGGCCTTTCTCGAGGTCTTCCATGTGTGGGGCAGGGAGGGGAGGCAGGACAGAATTAGGAGTAATGAAATAGTGGAGTTCAACAGTTGGCTTAAGGGGTGATGTTGGAACATGGGATAAAACTTTTTTGGGGACTGGGGGGATTTCTGGGACAGGAGACTCTTCAAGAGTGATGGACTTCACCTGAAAAGAGAGGGGGACTAGTGCACTAGGGCAGAAGTTTGATGACGTTACATCAGATGTTTGAACTGATTGCAGGGCAGTCTGGATCTAGGGTATCCATGGTAGATAGTGAGAAGAAGGGTATCCTAGACAAAACTCCCCAGCATCCAGGTGACAGTAACTGCAAAGAGGGTACAGGGAATGTAGCAGGGTTTAAAGGACCAAGGGGAGGAATACCAGTAAAGAGGAAAGTAAAAGTCATAAGCACAAACAAGGAGGGAAGAAAATACAAAAAGCAAAAGGACAGTAACACAGTTAGCAGGGGTCAAATGGAGAGGGGCATGTCTTAACATCAGGAGCCTAGGTAATAAACTCAGTGAACTCCGGGTGCTGATGGTAGACACTGGAGTGGATCTGGTGGCCATCACAGAAACGTGGGCCACATATAAAAATGACTGGGAGATGATGGTTCCTAGGTATTCACTATTCAGGAGGAACAGAAGAACTGGTGGGGGGGAGGAGTTGCCCTTTTTGTCATGGAGGGCATTGAAGTGGCAGAAAGTGAAAGTGTTAGGGGTGGCAGTGGGGAGGCTGAGTCAGTTTGGATGCAACTCACGGCAGTCTTAGGCAGAAAAGTTGGCTTGGGGTGATCTATAGGCCTACAGGGCAAGGGGAGGAAGGGGACAGAGAACTCGAGGAAGAACTGAAAAGAGGGGCAGCAAAGGGAGAAGTGGTGGTGGGTAACCGGAACCTGCCTAACATGGATTGTGAGGTCCTGGTAGTCAAGAATGGCAGGAGTCATTACTGGACGTCTTCCAAGACTGTCTACTGGTGTATCTTATTAAGGAACCTACCAAGTAGAATGCAGTCCTTGATGTGGTGCTCACCAACTGAGATATGGTGGGTGCTGTGGGAACAGCAACTACAACTTCATGTCGTTAGAACTGAGCCTCTGGGCTGGCAACCCACAATCAAGAACCAAAGTCCTTGACTTTAGAAGGGATAAGTTAATAGGGGTAAAGGACATAAGAAAGATAGAGGAAGGATGGGGGCAAAAAGGGAGTCATCCTCAAGGAATTAAAGACAAGCATAAAAATAGTGTCTAAAAAAACAGGTTTAAGAGACCACTATGGTTCTGAGCTATGGCCAGGGAAGCAGTTAGGGCCACAAAGAAGGCATTCTATAAATACAAGAAAAAGCAGGGGGAGGCAGAAAGTGAGAATTATCTACAGAAAAATAGACAGGCGAGGGGGAGGCAGAATGGGAGGATTATCTACAGAAAAATAGGTAGGCAAGGGGGAGGCAGAATGGGAGGATTATCTACAGAAAAATAGGTAGGCAAAGAGGGGTGTCAGGAAGGCGAAAGTAGACATGGACCTGCATATCATGGAGGGGGATCAAGAATGGAGAAAAACTGTTTTTTAGATATATCAGTGAAAAAAAGTAAGAAAAAGGGTGGCATCACACAACTAGTTGAGGAGGGTAGGGTGATAGAGGAAGAAGAGCAAAAGGCCTCTATCCTGAATGACTACTTTTGCTCAGTATTCACTAAGGACTGTGGGTCCATGCCAGAAAATCACATCAAAGTGGTCGTTAACGGAGTCCTGGAAATGAGGCAGCCAATACTTACTAGTGAGAGGGTCATGAAAGGGCTGGCAGCCCTTAAGATAGATAAGGCCCAGGGACCAGATAGGTGGCATCCAAGAATACTTTGGGATTTAGCAACAGAACTGGCTGAACCACTGACTGGGCTGTTCAACAGCCAGAGCCCCATGTTTACCGTGATTCTGCAACCACGGCAATGTCCATGGGGTAATCACAGAAATCGGTGCTGGCTGCAGAAATCAAGCACATCAGCCCCACTGGTCTCGTATTACCTGGTGAAAAATGAACGTTGGCAAATATGGTGTCTTTTTCTTGGGAGGGGAGTGAAAACGTTTGCCCTGTATTACCTTTCCTTTCCTTGCCTGCCTGTCTGTGAAACAGCCAGTCCCAACTATTGACTCAGCACATTAGATTCTCTGCTCTGACTGCGCTCCATTACTGCACATCCCCGCCCCTGCACCTAATGGTTCTGGCTTTGGATGGAGCAGCTGGAGTGGTGTGACGCAGTTGGCAAGGACATAGTCAGTCAGCGTGGATTCTTTTAGTTTTAGTGCTACTGGGGACAGAGTGAAGGGATAGGTATGCAGCAGGATGAACTGAGCATGGCAGGAGCCACTGCACTGGGAGCTGCTACTACCAGGAGTGAAGGAGGGAACTGAGGGGAGACATGTGAAAGATGGCGGCCACTGACACTGGGTGAAACTCTTGAGTGATGGAGGGTTGAGCCTGGTCAACTTTACAACAGTGCTGTTCTACTCCACACTTCGCTCTCCACTGTTTTCTTTCAAGAGACAAAAATACTTACTGGGATTTCCCTGTTATATGTTTTCAGATTTTTATATAACTTTGTACTCCCGACATTCTGGGCTTTTGAACCTGAAGCTCGCAGACTCGCTGTCTAATTTGTAGTCCACAGCTTATTCTGTCTGCTTGGAGTGTTTGTTGTTTGGCAACGTTCCTTGTGCTAGTTCATTTGGAGTAGTTTGCTTTGAAGTGGCATCTTTGCAAAAGACACCAAAGTGTGAATTATTATCTAATTTCACCAAGCAGACTTACTGGTATTTTGCTAGCCATTTCTGAGAATAATCCGAGGACTCCCAAAGCAGTGTGTTAGCTCTCACTCTGACCTCTGTAAACAGCCATGCATAGTGTTTATCTTGAATTCATTTGAACTATGAGATCAATCTTAATTTTTGGTGTATTTTAAAAGTTGATGGCTTACACTGGCCTCTGAGAAGGAGGTAACATTTCATATTAATACAATGTTGAAATGAGTACCAGGATGAGAAACAGAATTTTTGTACTGATGCATTGAGTCTAAGCAGAGTTGAGATGATAACCTGCCACATTCAAGTTCTCTACACCTCTTGGTATAAACTCAGGTGGATTTTTCAGTCATCAGCCATAACCTTAATGATCCATGCCTTAAAGGGAAATCATCTATTGCATTTATAACACTGTCTTAGATAAACTGTGCTGCTCTGACTTGCCATTAATAGGTTAAAGAGGGCTCTGCTCCTGTGAGTTATTTAGGTTACGTAGGTTCCTCTAGAGAGGCAGACTTCTGTTTTGGTACTTAGGGTAACTCCCTTTATGGGCATGAGACTGGGTTTTTGATGGTCAGTTGACTGTGCCAGAATGGAATTATGGAAAGTACAGAAGTCACCTAGCTTTCTCTTTTGCTCTGGGTGGGACTCAGGACTTGAACCAGTAGCTGAGATGATAAAATAAGTGTTAACGGCTACTACAGAGCCGGGACCATGGCACTGCTGGACGTGTGTGGGGTCAACAACTAAGCAGAGTGTGCAGGTACTGGGTACTACTTGAGGCTGAGCAGACATAATTTGCTGAAAAGTGACCATTTCACCATTGGTATGAAGCAGAGGAAATATGCTGTGCAGACAGGGGTCAGAGTAAATTATTTTTGCCATTCCACTGGTGTAGCAGTAGTGCTACCGCTTGCTGCTTGGATGACCCAGGTTCTGGAGCTGATCCAGAAGTCCGAGTAAGCTGGGGGGGGAGGTCGGTAGAGCATCCCACAGACTGTTCTCCACCTGTGGAGGAGACTCCACAGTGGTCCATTGCTTCTGTGCCACCCGGCTGAAGTTGAGTGCCAGACTAGGACCACTGGGAGAAAAAGCAGTTATAGGACCATTGATGGACATCTGCAGTGCACATGTGGGTGAATGTGCATGCTGCATTGACATCATTGCACACCCACAGCCTACGGGTGGGGATTTGGGGTCAGAAAAATGGAGGGAGCCAGCCAGATGACACAAGCTCATTCACCCTGTGCGCAGGATCATGGTTGGGCCCCCCCTCTCTCTACTGACAAATAGCTAGATCCGTTTTGTGCAGTGGTGCAGTTGTAGTCCCCCCCCTGCCGGGGGTAAGCACTGGGGGCATGGACGGTGGGGAGGGATGTCCCACAGAGGTGGTTTGGTGCTGAGAGTTGGGGGGGGCAAGGGCGTTGGTGGCTGTCAGTTCCCCCCCAGCTGAAAAAGAGCGCATCAAAAAAAAAAAAAAGAGTACATTCCTTTGTATGTGTTATAGGAGTACTACAGATGGGGCAGCTCTGTGTTTCTTTCTTTAGAAAATACTGTTTACAAAAAGCTAAAATCAGATTAGTTTTTATTTTAAGCAGGGGCACAGAGTGCCTTTTAAAAAGTGGGCATATCTGTCTTTTACAGATCCTGTTCCTAGTATACAGCATCTTTCACTGTTCTTTTGTGCATCTTGTCAAGTTTGTTGGGCTAATCAGAAACAAGTGTTAGGAGTAATTTCAGGGGCTAAAATGATATTTTATGGCCAGTAGGGTTACTTAGGAACTAGTTGCTGGGGAAATCCCCCCCCCCATACACACACACACCAACAAGCAGGGTGCAGTGCCCCACTGCTGCAGAATGGCTGCAGAATCAGCATATGTTCTGCCGCAGAACATATGACATCCTGCTGCAGAATGTAGGTCCACTTTTCCACAGTGAGCACGGGGCTCTGTCAATAGCTCAGTTAGGTTTGGGGAAGTTCTAAGGGATTGGAGAATGGCAGACTTTGTACCGCTTCATAATGGGGGGGAGTAGTGAGCAACCAGAGAACTACAGGTCCATCAGTCTGACCTCCATCATGGAGAAGCTGATGGAATCACTATCAAAGAGGACCTTGAGAACTACCTAGAGAGCAATGGGCTCCCAGATAGTAAACAACAGGGTTTCACGGCAGGAAGATCTTGTCAGACTAACCTGATTTTTTTCTTTGACTGGGTGACCAAGAAGTAGACAAGGGCCACGCTGTGGATCTGCTGTACTTTAACTTCAGCAAGGCTTTTGATCCAGCACCGCACAAAATGTTGCTCATAAAGATGGAAGACATGGGTGTGGCTAAAACTGTAGTGAAATGGGTGGGTAGTTAGCTAGAAGGGAGGCAATGGGGGGGGCAACAGGGTTAAATCAGAGGAAAGGGAGGTTACAAGCAGGGTTCCACATGGATCTGTCCTGGGTCTGGTCCTCTTCAACACGTTCATTAGTGACATTGGTGAAGGATTCCAGGGCAGGTTGTGTCTATTCACAGATGACACAAAACTATGTGGGAGGGTGGATAGTGATGAGGGAATAAGGGATATGCAGAGGGACCTACAAAAACTAGAGGGGTGGTCAAAGGTCTGGCAATTAAAATTCAATGCCAGAAAGTGGAAGGTAATGCACCAAGGGAAAAGGAACCCCAAGATGGAGTACTGGATGGATGCGATGAGACTTAGCATTACAGAAGTGGAACGGGATCGAGGACTTATCGTTATTAACTCCCTTAAACAAACGAGCTAGTGCAACAAGGCCTATAGCAAGGCTAACAGGATGCTGGAGTGTGTTGGGAGGGGTATGGATAGCAGAACAAAAGAGGTAATAGTTCTCCTATGCAGATCCCTGGTGAGGCCTCACCTGGAGTACTGCATCCAGTTCTGAAGCCCTCACCTCAGAAAGGACAGGGATAGGTTGGAAACAGTGCAGTGCAGAGTAGTAAAAATGATTGAGGGCCAGCAGGGCAGATCCTGTCCTCAAGGCTCTAAATATGTACTCACTGGAAACCAGAAGGAAGAGGGGATATATAATAGAAACCTTCAAGTTCCTTAAAGGAATTAACAAGGTAAACTGCAGGGAATTATTTACCCAGAATACTAACTCAAGGTCACATGGTCACAAATGGAAATTATCAGGAGGGAGGTTCAGGAGGAACGTATGGAAATATTTCTTTACGGAAAGGGTGGTGGAAACTTGGAACAATCTGTTGGCTGCGGTGGTGGGTGCAAACACAGTCAGGGGATTTAAGCAGGCATGGGATAGAATGAAGGGAACAGTGATCACCCCGGGTGACAAGACCAGGGAGGAGAATAGGGATAGGGCTGGGGAGGGTTAGTACTCTGGAGGAACAGTAGGTTCCAGAGATTATAGGCAGACTGGATGGACCTCTGTTTTTTTTTTCTGCTGTCATGGTCTATGGTTGTATGTTTCTATGACCTGGCAGGGGGTGATGACCTGGGTGGAGTGGAGGAACAATAGGCAAAGCTAAAAGGGGCATAGTGATGGCAACAAACCTCTGCATCAAGCAAGTGAGTAAGAGGAAAAAGAGACTGCAACAGTTCTCAAAAGAGGTGGCTGAAAAGGTAAAGGCTAAAAGAGTAGCATTCAGAATGTATCGAGAGACACAGAGAGAGGAGAACAGGGAGGTGTAGCAGGAAAAACTGAGAGAAGCAGGGAGAAAAGTAAGGTGCATGAAGGTACAGACTCAAGAGAAAATAGCCCAGGTGGTGATGAAAGGGGACAAGACATTTTTTTAAGTATGAAAGTAAAGTGCGGAAGACCAGGGGAGAGAGTATAAGGTTAAGAAGGGATGGGGTAACTGTGCAGAGGGGGACCAGGAAAAGGCAGACATCCTAAACAATTACTTTCGTTCAGTGTCACAGTGGAAGAAGAAGGGGAGGGGCCACAAAAAAGTAACAGGAGCTCTAGAGCGAGGAGACAGACACCATTAACCTGAAAGTAGACAAAGTAGTGGAACCAGATGGGGTATGTTCAAAGATATAGAGGGAGCTCAGGGAAGTACTGCCTGCACCTCTGACAATCCTGTTTAACAGCTTACTAGAAACAGTTGTGGGTCCAGAGGACTGGAGGAGGGCAGATGTAGTCACACTTCACCAAAGTGACAGTAGGGAGGAGGCTGGCAATTATAGGCCAGTCAGCCTGACATCAGTGGTGGGATAGTTAATGGAATCACTGCTGAAGGAAAGGACTGTGGACTGTCTTGAATCCAATGGGTTACAGGACCCAAGACAGCATGGATTCATGGGTGGTAGATCATGTCAAACAAATCTGATAGATTTCTTTGACTGGGTGACTATGGAATTAGATCAGGGTGGAGTGGTGGATGTGATCCACCTAAATTTCAGTAAGACTTTTGACAGTGTTTCACATAGGAGACTAGTTAGGCTAGATAGCTTAGGAGTGGGTCCAGAGGTGGTGGACTGGGTAAGAAATTTGTTAGGGGATGGGTGACAGAGGGTGGTGGTGAACGGAGTTCACTTGGAAGAAGGGGGGGTGACCAGCAGGGTGCCTCATGGATCAGTGCTGGGACCAGTCCTCTTTAATGTATTTTTCAAGTGATATTGCAAAGGGGCTGGAAGGGAAGGTCTGCCTCTTTGCGGATGACACCAAAATCCACAATAGGGTGGACACTTGGGGCAGGGGGTAGTGGAAAGGATGAGCAGAGACCTGAGAAAGCTTGAGGAGTGTCAAGGCTATGACATCTATGTTTCAATGCAAAAAAAGGTTAAAATAATGCACTTGGGGCACAGAAACCCAGGGGCAGAGTACAAAATGGAGGGAGTGCTACTGATGACCACCAAGCAGAAGAGAAACCTGGGGTAATCATCTCTGATGACCTACAGGTGGCCAGGCAGTGTGACAAGGTAGTTGGGAGGGCTAGTGGGATGCTGGGGTGCACACGGAAAGATAGCACTAAGAGGAGGGAGATGTTGTTGCCTCTGCTTAGATAGCTGGTAGGACCTCTCCTAGAATACTGTGTACAGTTCTGGATTCCACATCTCCAGAAGGGCATAGACAGATTGGAAAAGGTCCAATGGAAGGCAACTAAAATGGTGCAGGGTCTGCATCAAAAGTCCTAGGAGGGGGCTGGCCCGCAGGCGCAGCAGTAGCTCTACCGCTTGCGACACCAGTGACCCGGGTTCAGAAGCGAGCCCGAGTTGTTGGAGGGCCAGCTGGGAGGAGGTGGACTGAACACCATAGGGGCTGCTCTCAACCTCCAGGGAGGAAGGGCTGTGGGTCTTGCTGCCTCACCGCCATCTGGGTGACCACAGGCAGTGGTGCAGTGAGACTGCAGAACAAATGGGAGGGGAGGACGTAGGCCAATGTCCATAGTGGAGGCACACCTCAGCATGCCCCTATCTCCTTGGTCCTCCCCGCATGCTGGCATTCTCAGGGGTGGGGCACCAGAATAATGGAAATAAACCTTGCACTTACCCTGTAGATGAGCCCTGGCACTTCGACTCCATAACCGGGTTTCAGGTCCGGTAGTATCGCCCAACGCAGACTCATGGACTAGAGGGGGAAGTCCAGGGACCTCCACACCCGGGGGGGGGGTAAACTGAGGCAGGATGGGGGACTGTACACCTATCCCCTGGAGTCAACCAGGGTGGAAGATCACGGTCTGCCTAGGGAGTCACAGAAGAAAGGGTAAGTTGTAACGAAGGAAGGGGGCATAAAGAGCAAATAAAAAAAAACCCTATGAGGAGAGATGAAAAGAACTTGATATGTACAACCGGGCAGAAAGAAGGGAAAGGAGGGATATGATAAAGACCTTTAAATACCTCACAGAGATAAATAAGGTACATGAGGGAAGAGTTTTTCAGAAAAACGTACTCAAGATCAAGAGGACATGCCATGAAACTGGAGGGTGGTAAATTCAGAAGAGATGTGAGGAAGTGCTTCTTTACAGAAAAAGGAGTGGTTTCCAGGAACAGCCTATCAGCTGAGTTGGTGGGGGATGAAAACAGTGGTAGGGTTCAGGAAAGCATGGGATAGGTGTAACCCCCCTACAAATGGGGGTTCCTGAAAATTCTTCCTTGAACTTGCCTAAATGCTCACTACCAAGCTGGTGTTCTGCGTTTTAGCAGTTTAAATGTATTGCCAGAGAGTTCCTGTATAGCCTCTGTATACTGTCGCTTTAAGAGCTGCCTGGATTGTAGTCATAACTAATCTGAGAGGGAGCTCTGTTAGAAGATGTACTTGTTTGCTGATCATTTGTTAGAGTAGTAATAATATTGCAGTTTGTTCTAACCTGCATTCTTTGCAGCATGGACAGTTCTGTTTGTTTCCATCATCTTGGTCCTGATCTGCAGAATGGGCCAATCAGTACATTTGGTACTCTAAAACTGAGCCTGCCTACAGGGGCTTGGTGGGGCCAAAACTTGTAGAAATTGTAGTTTTGTGTTTTTGGCACCTAAAATAACCTGGAGGGGGAGCCCTTGTTCTGACTGACAGGCAGATCGGCCAACCGAACCTTTTGGATCTTGGGGAAAGTCCCACACTGCTTGCAGTTTCAGTTAGATCTGAGTTGGGAAGTGAAGACGTAACAGCTTGAGATAGTTCGAGCAGCAATCCATAGAGGATTCCGTGGGAGAACTGTGGAAAGGCCTGAGTTTGGCCTGCATGCCTTCCTGCTGTTCCTGAGAGGGAACTTGTGCTTTTTTCAGACTGAATCCGAATTTGGAGAGCAAATTAAGCTACTGAATTGTGACCAGGCTTTAACCTGAAGAAGACCAAAGATTTGTTGAATTAAATCGGCCTGTCAGGACTTCCAGCTACCTATGAACTCCCAGATTGTGCTGAAACTCTGTAATTGCAACCGGAGAGTCATTTGCCTGGTACAGTGGAATTTCCTTACATGTGAATGTGAATGTACTGTGTACTTATAGTGGGTTGTGATTTGGTTCCCCTCTGTGTGTCTGAACTGTGTTTTGCTTGCTGGAAGCTGTATCCAGCTCCATGGACTGAATCTGTATCCATTTCCGTTTGCCTGGGCCCTGCTACACTGGCCCAGCCAGAATACCTGCTACACAGAGAAAGTCATCAATGAGAGACCGGCCTGGGGATCAGCCCCCTGCTCAATGCCTTGAAAAGGAATGACACCTTGGTGATTCGTGTGGGCTCTGTTTGTCCAGGCACTCCAGCTCAACAACCTGTAGTCTCAGTTTTGTCCTGCCTGTGCCCAGTATTGGGTATCATGAGTAAACATCAGGGTAGCTTCCTGCAACAACAGCTAAATCTAAAAGTATTGTCATCTGATTGTCTTGTTGCCTTTTCTTTCACGAACTGAGCCCTCCAGCTCCGGATTACAAATAGTGTGTGTTGTGCATGTTGCTTTCTTCCATCACAGGGCACCAACCAGCTGCAACATTCCTGGCTAGCCCACCATTTTCCTTCCTGGGTACCCAGAGTGTGTGACTGTGTAGGGACTCTGAACTGCATGCATAACTGTCTGATTAATACAGCTTTTAAGCAAATCAACCTGATTATGCCCCCTCCCTTGTTCAAGTCCCCTGAATAAATCAGATTTAACTTTGTTTCAATTTAACCTGACTGCGGTTCCAGTTTGTGCTAAAAGTATTGTACTGTTGCTATTTGCTGTGCTTAACCTTGTTTTACAGGGGGTCCCTAGGGTGAAGCTGGAGGAACCGGCCCTGGTGGTAAGTGCAAACAGTGTGGGTAATAGTCTGGTGAATAAGGGTCATTGTGAAAGTTATTATATATTGTTCAGGCCACTAGAAGGGGAAGGGGGGGTTACAGTGTCCCAGAGGGCTGTGCCCAGGTTAGCTTGACCACTAACAACCCTGACCTCTGGGTGGGGCACCCATTTCATTACCCAGGCCCCTTAACCTGCTACTAGCCAAGCAGGCAGAGGTAGTAGCCCTTGGGATACCACCACCTAGGGGTTACATAGGCATAAGGAAATCATAGTGGAAAGGAATGTGGGGAGGGAGGGAGGGAGAGCCAGAGATCAAGTAGGGTTTGTGGTAATACTGCAGGCAGGGAAAAATGAGCAGTCTGGGTGGGGTAATAGGTCCTTATCTGCTGATAAACTCTGTGTTTCTATGTTTCATATATGGGCTGTTTGAAAGTGTCCTCCTTACTGTATACTAAGTTAAAATATACCTGTCAAACACAATAAGATCCTTTCCATGTTTCGGCTATTGAAGCCCCATCAGATACACCCCCGTATCTTATCTGCCTTTTCATATGCTTGCTCACACTAAGATGAAAATTTCATACTGCTGTTTATTATTACCCACAGAACATTTTCTTCTATCAAGGGTTTCATCAGAATCACATTAAACCTGTATTTTTTTTGTGGATTGCTGTTTTCAATATGTATAACCTTACATTTCACTACATGTAACTTTAACTGTCATGTTCCTGACCTCTGTTCAAGTCTCTCCAAGTCTCTCTTCAGGTTGTTTTTCCCTGCAACAGTGTCTACACTTCCACAGAACTTCATATCATCTGCAAGTACTTATCTTGTCATATAACACCACTCCAATGCCATTTATAAACATACAGTAGTAACCAGAAACATAGCCCAGTAAATATTTATGTATATTCAGATACAGTATATCACAGGAAATCCCTTTGAAATAAATGGGGATTTCCCATGACATACCTAGATATGTAGGGAATTATTTCTGGATGCCACTATTTTGAGCAGTATAAGCCCCAGCACCGACCCCTGGGGTACCCCACTCATAACCTTCCTGACATCTAAAAATTACCCATTTAGGGCAACTCTCTTGGTCCTGTCAGACAAAAACTTCAGTCAGGAATTGACACCTGAGACTTGTATATAGCTGCAAAAAAGGGAAAAGCACTTGCCTTGTTGAAATTTGCTTTCTTGTGCAAAAAAAAAAAAGTTCAAGGTCTTACATGCCAATGGTGGAACAGGAGACCCACCCACCAACAGTCAGGTTATCCACGTTCTCCCTCCCTACAAAGTATTATAGCCTCTGGAGGCTCAAGGAGCTCCCTGTCCACTTTTTCTGCCTCTCTCTCTGACTCTTGGAAGTCATCATGCGACAAAGCACAAACCAACACCACATTTTGGGATAGCGGAGGGGGTGCAGTACAAGCTGGTATACTGCTCAGAACACCGTACAGACAGCACTCCTGGCTTAATATATGTGAAAAATTCACAACATAACACTGCTTGCCTTGTGAAAAACTTAAATTCTGAGCCCTGGTGAGCCCACAGCCTTTTTTTTTTCACAAGGCAAGCAGTGTTATGTTGTGAATTTTTCATTTATATATTAAGCCAGAAGTGCAGTCTGTACAGTGTTTTGAGAAGTCACCGTGTGGACTGCCTGCAGCCTTATTCAACCGTAATCTATCAGCATCACATTCCTAGAAGAGCTCTTGAGCAGCTAGTTTTAAACAAGGCAGAAAGGGTTCCTCAGAAAGATCTCAGCTTCTCACTTGTTGGGAGGAAGATGGAAATATTTTTGCTTTCTGTATTGGAAAAACACAATAAACAAAAAAGAAAAAAAAACGAGAAAAGGGGGCTGCCTTGATGGTCCCAGAACAGTGCATCCCTCTGCCATACAGGTGACTACTGTCAGGGAGTGGACATCACTTACCGCATCGGAAGTAGGCTGGGCTACAGGTAACTGTCAAAAGGCTGTGTGCCTCAGCTGGAGAGGGCTCAGTGTGGGTTCCAACGTAACAGTGATCACTGCAGGTGGGACGGATAACTTATTTTTTCTGCAGAGGTCCACTGTATGTGAGAGGCCATAAGGCACTGCTCATGCCAGGGTGAGGAAAGAAGATGTAAGAGTTAAAAACGATGGCAAAAACTCCCTGTTATCTACATTATGGCTCAAAGCAGCCTGAACAGAATATATCCTTGACAACAGGGTACATCCCTAGTAGGAGGACAGGAGTGAGAGGATAAAAAATAATTTGGAAAAAAGGAAAAATGTGAGACACAAAATATTTAGGGCTGATTCATCTGGAGCCATTACATGTTTCTCTGGTCAAGAGTACATGGCAGCAGCCTGCATGAAGTGTCTGTCTACCAGCAGAGAAACACAGTCACAACACACTTCGGCATGGAGCATCACGCCATACAGTACATGAATCCATTTCATTCAGTGCACTCTGGAAGGTATAGAATAGAAACATAGAAACATAGAAATTGATGGCAGATAAGGACCGCAAGGCCCATCCAGTCTGCCCATTTCTTTTTCTACCCTATGAATGTGCCATAGGCCTTTACTCGGCCAATGGCCTATCTATTCATACTCATCTGTATTGCTCCCTTATGCCCATCCCATGCCTGTTTGAAGCCCTGTGCTGTATTCATATCCTCCACTTCCTGAGGTAGGCCGTTACATGCATCCACCATCCTTTCTGTGAAAAGAACTTCCTCACATTCCCCCTTAATCGGCCTCCCTCTAATCTCATGCTGTGTCCTCTTGCCCTGTTATTTTTCTTATACTGAAACATGTTAGACTCTTTCACCTTGTTAATGCCCATAAGGTGTTTGAATGTTTCAATCATATCACCTCTCTCCCTCCTTGGCTCTAGGGTATACATATTGAGCTCCGTTAATCTGTTCTCATATGCTTTCTGATGCAGTCCCTGCACCATTTTGGATGCCCTTCTCTGACCTGTCTCAATTTGGTTAATGTCCTTGTGAAGATGTGACCTCCAGTACTGCACACAGTACTCCAGATGGGCCCTAACCAGTGTCTTGTAAAGAGGGATTATTACCTCCCTCTTCCGACTTGTGATACCCCTACTAATACACCCCAACATCCCCCTAGCCTTACCTACTGCTTTAGAGGTCTACTTGGATGATTTCAGGTAATCTGTGATGATGATGCCCAAGTCTCTTTCTTCCCTTGTGCCTGCCAGCAACTCCCCTCCCAACCTATAGGTGGCTTCAGGGTTTCTCTTCCCTATGTGTATGATCTTGCACTTCTTTTCATTAAACCCCAGTTGCCACTCTTCCGACCATTTTGCTAGTTTATCCAGATCTCATCTCATTCTGCTCACCCCATCTGGATCATCTACTCTGTTGCAGATCTTGGTGTCATTTGCAAACAGACAAACCTTACCCTCCGGTCTATCTGCAATGTCACTTATGAAGATATTGAAGAGACTGGCCCCAGGACTGATCCCTGAAGTACCCCACTTGTGACTTGCATCTCTTCTGACTGTATACTGTTTACCACCACTCTCTGTTTTCTGCCTGTCAACCAGTTTGCCACCCAGTTGACCAACTTCTGACTCACCCAAGCCTACCCAGCTTATTGATCAATCTTCTATGTGGAACAGTATTGAAAGCTTTGCTGAAGTTAAGGTAGGTGACAATAACTGCTCCCCCTTGGTCCACCACTCTGGTTGCCCAGTCAAAGAAATCTATGAGATTAGTTTGACAGGACCTTCCTTTTGTAAACCCATGTTGTCTTGGATCCTCTGCTCCTATGGATTCCAGGTGTTGCACTATCCTTTCCTTAAGGAGTGCCTCCATAATCTTGCCCACTACTGAGGTAAGACTGACTGGTCTGTAGTTTCCTGACTCCTCCCTGCTACCACTCCTGTGGAGTGGGTTCGCATGAGCATAGATATGCTGAGGGACAAATTATGCGATTTGGCAGGGAAATTGTGGAATCTGAAAACAATAACAGCAGCAAGGAGTTGGATGATTGTTTAATACCAGTGCCTATCCAGAACGTTAGGAGCATTGGCTGTAAATCACAAATGTTCTTAGACTGCACAGTTGCACTGTGCATTCAAAATGTCAGTAGCAGCAAAAAAATGTATTATCAGGTAAATGTTATTCTGCCTAATGGAGGTATAGGATTTTCATAATTTGCTTTAAAAAACAGATGCATAAACAAGGACAGCTTAGCAGAACAAAAACAAAATGCGCTATGACTTGATAGTTAGGATGCTGAAAGAGGCTATATGTTCAAACCCCACCAGTCTCTAATTTGCTATGCGCTTGTGGGCAAGTCCTTTGATCTCCCAGAACTTTAGTCCTCTTCACTGTAAAACTGTGTGAAAGCAGGGCCCTGCTGTAAACAAAAGGTTAAATCTTGTTTGAGATTATTGTAACTGGATAAATAAGATGCAATGTACAATGAAAAACAAATCAGACATGGGTCCATATTACTGTTAATATGTTAAGGCATGCTTGGTATTTAAATAAGTTGTTAGTTTTTTTTGACATTAGGGCTGGGCAAAACTGGTGAACCCCACTTTTGTAGAGTGTTCATGAAATATTACAGAATTCCATGAAATCTCATGAAATTGCTCAGAATTTGTTTATTCGGTTATCCTGTTAGATACCTGAAACAGGCATGCCTTCTTGGTGTTTTATGTTCTAAAGGCAAGTCCAGTATCACAACATTTGGATGAGGAGTTTTGAATTTATGAGGGTTCAAACTCTAGCATTATATTTTTTGTAAGATTTCGTGAAAATATTTATCTGCGTATAATTCGGTCAACTTTGGAGACAGATAACGGAAAAATAGATTGTAAAACCTTTTTGTAGGGGTCTTAGAAACTGCTAAATGTGGAAGGATTTTTGTATGGTACAGGGGTTTAAAATCTGGCAGTTTATTTGTGAACTTTGTGAAAAGTTCTTAAAAATGTGGGTGTTTGTAACTCTACTTCTATTGCAGGTATGGACCTAGTAAAATGATGTTTTTGCCATATTGGTCCTCAGAAAACAGGAGTCGTGGGTTAGTTAGATACTTTTTATTGGACCAACATATGTTGGTCCATCCAGTGAATCAGGAAAAGACCTGACATTTTTCATGCCTACTAAATGTCACTGGTCCTGTAATCTAACAAAGCTGCAGACATTTAGTTTAGTAATCTTAAATTTACAGTGGAAATACTGCAAATTGCTACCTCCAGAGTTCCACTTGTAGAATTTTACGTTCACAAAGCACTTACTGTATTATTACAGCATTTAATTAGCTGAACTGTTTGCAGTTCTGCAGTTCCTTCCAGGGTGACAGTTCTGTCCCCCAACATTTTTTCCCTGAGCTTCATCAGATGAAATCAGTGGAACTGCTTGTTGTCCGAGATCCTTTTTGCTGTCCACAGTGATATGCTTCTTTAAAAAGAGAGCCACTTACTCCTTTTCCTGTCATAGTTCCCCCTTCAGAATAGCAGGACTTCCTTCTTCTAGGTGCCAGAGCAATTTTCTTCCCTCACTAGATCTCTGTGAGTGCCTCCAAGTCTTGAACTTCCAAGTGCATTGGGTCCTTGCTCAGGTTAATCAGTTTTGCTGGGTGTGATTGTCATGTGACCAACTTTCAAGTGAGAACTGTTGCCCCTTTGTGAGTTTGTGCTCCAGCTGGGGGTCTGTTATTCTTGTGCTACCCAGCTCTACTGTTGTTCCCTGGGGGAAGCCACACATCTATCTCCTGCCACTGGTGACCCCCCCGCATTAACTGCCTCCCATATCCTTTAGTTCAACCCCAGTAACTGCCCTGTCCCTTGACATGACCTGTGTTCCCATCCTCTGGGCACAACTGCAGCCCATCTTGAGCACACATACACTGCTTGCCCAAAAATACCCTCTAGCTGGCCAGAAAAAGAAGGCGCTTCCCTTCCAACAATGCTTAACAAGAGTTAGCTTGTCTAATAGCCCTCTGTCATTTCTCACAGGCCCCAACGCCAAGAAGGCCTTGGAGAAGATGCCTCTGGATCTCTTCCTCCTTAGGGAAATTCCTAATTCAATAAGTTACCTCCTTATGCCCTCAGAACTTATTTTCCATACCCAGTGCAGACAAGAGTCAGCTGAAATTTTAAGCTATGGATCATACTTATTTGACCTGTACTGCAGTCAGAAAAATCACCTTACCAGCGTTAGCATCATGGTCCTGCAATGCCACTTCAACTACCATGCTGCTTTTGCCATGGCGTCCCCAATTTCCTTTTTTAAAATTTTTTTCTGGGAAGGCACATTGAGCTGAAGCTCCTCTCCAGGTGCAACTAGACAGCACAGGAAGGTTAAATGACTTGCTCAGGATAGCAGAGTATGCAAGTGGTTGTTGCAGGATTCAGACCAAATCTGCTGGCTCTCCAGGTTCCACTTTTGCCTCTACACTATTTTTGCAGCCCTATGAATAGTTCTTGACTACCATTCTACCCAGCCTTTTTCTACCCACTCCACTGCAGGTCAGGCATACAGTATAGCTAGGCAAAATCTATGAATATGGTTTCAAAATTTATGACAAATTTCCACAATTGTTTTTCCATATAGCTTTCTTTCTCCCTGGAGACTGAACAGCACCCACTCTGTTTCAGCCCACTCATGACCGGCCACCAGTCTTTCTCAGAGCTTACCTAGGTGAAGCAATCCCCCATGGATTACCCCCATGGCAGGGCCAGGAGGAGAGGGCCACATCCCCCTCCCCTCGGGTGGCCAATCCAGAAATGATGAGGACTTCTGGGCAGTGGAGTAAGTTGAAGAGCAAGCCAGGTGTCATCCACTGGCTCCACGTTCCCTGTTGGGGTCCACATGGTTGGCGATATGCACTGATGCAATTTTGCATACATCTAGAAGCACGCATTAACCATGTATCCTGCCAGCGGCTGTCCCCAATTCTGGCACTCCAACTGCCCTGTCACCATGCCTCCACAAGGTGGCAATACTGGGGGCAATACGGTGAGTGCCATCTCCTCGGGAGAGGAGAGCAGTCACCAGATGCTCAACCCTCCCCCTCCCCGGCCAATCACTGGCAACCTATATCTGCCCCTGAACCCAGAGGATCACTAACATTGCTGGTGGTATAGTATTCAGTGCCTCAATCCACTGCACTACCAGGTCAGTTTCAATATTTTTCAGTTTTTAACAACAAATCTTGAAATTTCATCTTTAAGTACTGATGTTATTTTGAAGTTTATGGCTGCAGATAATGTGTTCATTCTTTAAGCAAGAGTTTAGAAAGTTCACATGAATAGCCTTTGTTTTTGTGTCATTTAACCTGCCAAATGTGGTGGCATTGTGTTCTTTAGTTTTAAAGTCACACGGGCTTACATTTTCACAGTTTAACTACTTGGGCAATCTCATGAAATTATTTCCAAATATTTGTCTGCTTATAATTCAGCCACCTTTACAGCCAGAGATCTGAAACATGACTCAGATATCCATGTTGTAAAGGACTTTAAACACACCAAAGGTGGTGAACATAGGACACGTAGCATTAAAAGTAGGTGAAATAACTGAAAATTAAATGTTAGCAAAAGTTTGCAGCACATTTGGAGATATTTTGTAAAATTTCACAGAACTGTAATTTTGCCAAAATTCTTCCAGCAAAAGTTAAATTGTGCAAAACCCTATTTGACAGATTAAATTCTGAGAACTATACAACAAAATATCTGAAAACCAAGATGCCTATTGCCACCAGTCTTTGCTCTGGGCTTGCCCTGCCCCAGTCAGTGAAATTATAAGTTGTGCCCCCATCCTCAGGAAGACCCAACTGCATGCTCACACACTCATAATATAACAAACAACCCAAATTCCATCACAACCCCCCCCCACACACACCACCGCTCTTTCATCACCCACCGACCCGAGTAGGCTACCTATACTTAATCTGCCACCTGAATAGGTGATCTATTGATGAAAGGGTCCACACGAAGCTCTGTGGTGGGGCAGATAGTGACAAAGGGATCAGGGAAATGCAGAAGGATCTACAAAGACTAGAGAGGTGGACTAATGCTTGGCAGTTAAAACTCAATACCAAAAAGTGCAAGGTTATGCACCTTGGGAACAAAAACCCCCTGGACAGAGTGCTGGACAGGAGGGATACAACAGCACTACAACAGAAAAAAAGGACCTGGGAGACATTATTAGTGACTCCCTCAAACAATTAAGCCAGTGTAACAAGGTCTATATTAACACTAATAGGATGATGGGGTGCCTTGGAAGGGGTATTGAACAGTAGGAAAAAGGAGGTATTACTGCCTCTGTATAGGTCACTGGTAAGGTCACACATGGAATTCTGTACTTAGTTCTGGAGTCCTCACCTAAGGAATGACAGGGACAGGCTGGAGATGGTGCAACTCAGGATGACCAGGATAAGTCAGGGCCAACAGGGCAGATCCTATAAGAATCATCTCAAGGTACATCTTAGAGTTCTAGGTTTCCAGTTGCCTTGGTGGTGTAGCTGGCAGCAAAACCAGAATGGGATTCTGGTGACCTGGGTTCAAATCCCACCTAAGGCATTTACTTCTTTCTCTCTTCTGTTAGACTAGATGAATTGTTGGTCTTTTTCTGCATTCACTGTCTATGTTTCTATCTTCAAATCCTACATAACTCAAATTAAATCCAAATGAGTATATGATCCCCACCCCATCACCAGGCAGGCACCAAACACTGGAATGTGGGGAGAAAGATAAAGTGAAATTTAAGTAGTACCCGTAATATATTATGTAGCATGTGGCTTACGTCTTTCCCCTCTCCCTGCATACAGTATTAACAGTGGGTATCCTGAAGGCTCATGGGGAGGAGGGGAAAACATTTTTCCATGAAAAACACCTCTACCTCCCACTTACTAAACAAAGCTCCATACCTTACTCCTGCCCCGATTGCCCCCATTACCTTAAAAATTGTAAGTAATTACCTTGGGTGGCACAGCAGTGAGTGCTCCATCCTCTGACTCCTCCCATTCACATCTGAAAGGGAGATATCCATCGTATCCTCTTTTCATAAAAGGAGAATGGGTGCTGAATGCTGACTACCTCTAATATTCAGTGCTTGTGGCATTCAGATTGGAGCATACCCTTAGATGGCTGTTGCTAGCTGCTTTGCGGTCTCTGCTGGAGCTTGACATCCCTTGCCTTGGTGCGGTGGCACTGTTTCATTGCTCTACTGCAGTAAAGCGTGTTTTCAAGGATCGGGTGCTGCTTGGTTTTGGCAGCATCTGTTAGGCCTGTTTAGTTGTTAGTCACAATCACAGGCAGGTCTAATCTCTGCATGATCCCAATACAGTACATCTGTTTCCAGGCTTTGCCTAAGTTCATATTTTTAAGATTTTGTAATTAATTTACCCAGGGTAGCCTAGCTGAGATGCAACCACTTGTTCCCAGTGGGGTCCTGCTTCAGTTATACCCATTATCACAGCTGAGTAGACTGGAGCACTGTGAGGATAAGTGACTTGCCATGGGTTGCACAGTAAGTATTTGGCTCCTGCAAGGCTTGAACCTGTGATCTCCAAGTTACAAAGATGGTGCTGTAACCCATACACACACTGTCTCCTGGGGGGTGGTAAAACAGTGGACTTAAATGTGTTAAATGGATGCACTCAAAGAAATACAGTATCTGTGTTGCACAACAGGGAGAGGAGCAGAATATAGGCCACACATACTGTGCAGTGATTGAATAATTGCCCTCCCTCCTCATATAACAATGAAGTAATCACAATACAAACATACATACTGTACTGCATAACTCACTGGCTAGTGACATGCTCCTCATCAAACTTGTAGACACAAGGGTAAAGAAATCACTGTAGGTACTGGCAAATAAAATGGATTTTATTGAGCTGATCTTGCCTTTGCAAGGTCCTGTTGCTTAAATGCTAAAAAGAGATCTTCCCACTGTCATGAGAGAGATTACTTTCTACTATTTTTAGTGAGAAAGGGAAACGCTTGACCTGATGCAGCAAAAAGAACCCCATGTGGCATCAGCTAGCATCTTCTGGAGGTGACTGGAAACATCACTTCACACTTTCATTCAAGCCATGTCCCTTTGCACTGAGCTGGAAATGTGTTTTGTTTGAAGAATTGTTACATTTTCAAGTATTCTTTAAACTTACTGTATATTAATAATTAAATACTTAAAAAGGTTAATGGCAATGTTAGGGCAAGGTTGAGGGGTATATTGGAAGAAAGTTGATAGGCTCATCAGAGGACAGTTGGGGCAGCAGGGGAAGTTGAGGAGCACTTCGGAAGACTGCTGAGGGGAGCATTAGGAGAAAGGTGAGTGGACATTAAAGGAAAATTGAGGGACATCAGAAGTGATTTGAGGGGAATATTAGAAAAATGTTTAGGGGCCATCTGGGGAAAGTTGAAGGGGCCAGCAGAGAAAATATTGAGGCAGCCATAAAGGGAAAGTTGAGGGGAGCATAAGGGGACTTTTTTTCGCGGGGTATCACGAGAATGTTGAGGGGGCTATCAGGAGAAAGCTGAAGGGAAAATTAAGGGACACTTGAGGGGTCATTAGGGGAATGTTAAGGGGGACATCAGACAATGGTTGAGGTGGACATTAAGGGAAAGCTGAGGGGACATCAGGGAAAGCTGGGAGGGCATCAGTGGACAGCTAAGAAGGACATCAGGGTAATGTTGAGGGGGCATTGGGGAAGTTGAGGGGGATATCAGGGGAAGTTGAGTTGGACATCAGAGGGAAACATCAGGGGTAAGTTGAGGGGAATATCATGGGAAAGTTGAAGTGGGCATCAGGAGAAAGTTGAGGGGCAAATCAAAAGAAAGTTGAGTGAGTCACCAGGAGAAATTTAAGCAATATACCACAAAAGGGTGTGGGTGATGCTGGGATTCACCCATGCCTGGTGTGGTTCAGTCACGAGGCTGAAGGCCGAGTGAGTAAACCACACCAGAAATGGATAAATCCCAGCATCACCCATACCCTGGAGTGGTATATTGCAATTATACAATGCCCACCCCCTTTTTTTGTTCACAAAAAAATATAAAGAAAAAGAGTTTCTTTGTTTATTTTATTTTCATTGATTTTATTGCTCTTCCAAAAAAAAAAAAAAAAAGTACTTTTGTTGCTAGGTAGAACAGAGACCTTGCCTAACTTTTCCAGTTGATTTCTGTGTGTATCTCCTCCTGCATCCCCCAAATATCCACATGCACACCTAATTTTTGTTTTGCAGGTGTCTTTGGCAGGCAGTTAAACAGTGGCTGGTTTCACTGTGAATGAGCGATGCTTTTAAGTGCCCCACTTCCCCCTCCCCCTCCCGACCAGAGACACACAGAGAGTGAGATGAATTGGTTTACTTTTCTGTTTTTTAATAGATGCTGTTTTATTGTCATTTTTTTTTTTTTTAAGTTTGTTTGGATGACTGTCCTTAGTGACTGCAAGCTTGGGACTGCTTTGATGTGGAGCGAGCACGTCCCTCAGCAGCCGCCGTAATGAGCGGTTTTTGGTTCGTGCTTCTTGAGCATTGTGGTTTTGTCAGGCCGTTTAATATGATACACTTACCTGGTTTTGTGTCCATGTTTTTTTTTATAATATACCTAGAAACTAACACATTTAAAAATGTAGTTTTATCTGTGGCTTGGTAATGTCATGGGCGAGTTGACAGATGTCCAGGTGGGTGGGCTGAGTTACTCCAATACCGTAGTCTAAGGATCACACACAGAATGGCAAAGCTGGTGAGTTACTCTAGGAAATTACATTTCAAACATAAAGCGTTGTTTCTTGTAGGGTGGTGACATTAAAGTGGTACTTAATGAATGACACAAGTTATTTTCCTGACATGGTTTAGCAGGACAGTAATATGGCAGACTCTGCAGTTGTATTTTGGGGCGTCAGAGTGATTTACAAGTGGAGGTGATTCTAAATGTGGCTAACTGGCACCTTTTTCCATGGGTCATGCCAGGATTTACCATGGCTGAAAGGTGCCAGTCAGTCAATCAGCTTTGAGGATTCTTGAACCCATTGTATAATTCAAGATTTTAAATGTGGGCTTTCTTCTAATAGTTTTAGGCATAGGCAACCACCTCATCCTCTCAGTGACTGACCTATGAATGCAGATTCTAGTACCTTTATGGTGAGCCTGGTAAATAAAGACCAAATGCTGTACCAAGACATGTAGTCAAGGTCTTTTGAATTAAGGAAATAATTCTGCTCAAGTAAGATACTTTATATTTCTGAATACTGGCTATTATTTTTTAAAACATATACAGAATAGCATTTAATTTATTTTAAAGTTTGTAATAAGCATAGCATGTTTCATGTAACTACAGAGATTTCTAGAGTCTTAAGTGGTTTGCAAATGCTTTTACAGAACTGAAAATACTATTTATGTTGTTACTGGATATGGGTTTGGATGGAAAGAGGCATCTTATATAATTTATTTAAGTCAGTGACTAAAGCCAGAGCTACAGTCTTGTTTTAAAGTCACTTGCTATTTTTGTTTTCAAAACGCAAGGGCAAGGGCTGTGAAATAATTACAAACTAAGTGGGAATGACATACAAATCTTCGCTTGAGTAACAGTATATAACAGTGCCCCCTGGTGTTTTCCCAGCAATCTGCAAACAAGCTCTAACAAAGATACCCGCAGGACAGAAGAGCACCAGCACTTTTTCCCTGTTTCTGAGAGATGTATCCCAGTGGTTTTAAAGTAACTTAAAAGCTGTGAAACAGGAGAGCTTGCTGAAAAATGTGATGCTTTGAACAGGTAAGGGGTTTACTCACTGAGCAGGTGTGGTGTTATTTGCACTGTGTATTGTACACTCTTCTTTTTACCCTTGTGGCTGTTGTATTCTGAACATCTGCAGCTTGTCTCCCATGTAACCCTTCCCCTCGGGGTTGAAGCTGGAAACTGGCCATGGCTCAGTGTACCTTTCCTGGTCAACAGTTTGTAAGTAAATGCTGCAGACTGCTTATCTTGGAGACTTTCAAACACCACACTTAATCATTTGTGTTGCAATTAGAGCAGGAATGTTTTGTTTTTTCCCCCAGAACAGTACATTGGCAGAGGGAGTGAACTTATTTACCAGTGTATACAGTGGGTAGGTAAGTGGCAGCCATTGTAGCTGATGATGGCAGTGCCATTGTTTGTATGGCCAGTACAGTGGCGTAGCAAATTCCCATAGGGCCTGGGTGCAAGGGTATGTTATGGCACCCCCCCCGTTTTGAGATATGTGTGACTTAAAAACAAATTTTCATTGAGGTTCAGCAGCCTAAGTACACCCTCACCTGCAGACAAAAAATAAAATAATCCCCAAAACCGCTAAATAAAAACAAACTGCCAGTGCCAACCCAAGCCACTGGTGGCGTGCAGCAGTCTGCCAAGCAAGCCGTAGCCAATTACCCTAAAGAAACTGATCTCTATATACCCACAACAACTGCACTCAGGCCCCTTGAGAGGAATTAGGGGCTCTCCTGGGAAAAGTTCATACTCTGGGGCCCTGGCCCCTATGTAGCTGTATATAGTAACATGCCGGACGGCCTGGGCCAATCTTTGGTGCTGGACCCCAGGAACAATCATCCTCTGCTCTCCGACCTGGTCCCTCTCAAGGACCCTGACTGCATGTGTTCCATATTTGCAGGGCAGTTTCTTCCATACCTCTTTTTTTTTTTTGGTTTATCAACCTGGTCTTGAACCTACTATAGCTGGAGTACTCACTCAGATGGTTATTGTGAACCCTACCACACTAGTTGTAGAATCTCACATCTCTGTTCCAGACTCTGTATATTCATTCTTGTTGCAAGTAACCTTCCATGTGGCGCAGTAGTGGCATTAAGTTCTGGTTCTGGATAATGTTCTTTGTATTTCTTTGTCTGTTCATTTTTTTTCTCTTTCTCTTGACTCATGACTCTTAAGTCTTACTCTTATCCATTACCTCCTGCATAATACTATACTTGCTTTACTCTCTAGCAACATGTATTACTGAATTCTCTTCAACCCCAGTGATAACTGACCCCCCCCCAAAATTCTTCACCTATTTTTATAGTCAGACACACAATCAGTGGGAAAAAAAAAAAAACAAGTGTTTGTTTTGTTTTTTGGTTTTAACTTCAGACTGTGTTGCACCTTCAGCCTTCCTGGTTACAAAAGGTAAGAGGCAATAAACATTACACAGAAGACCCCCCCACAGGCCCCCAAATAAAATATGAATAAATCAATGAATGTGCTCTCTGTATTTGGAACAGGAGCTGGAGTAGAGAGGCAAGCAATGCACTCTCACTGACACACTCAACTCAGTTACGATGATCCCGACCCGTTCCACATCAGAGATGGACAAGAGATCAAGTCAGGAATCCTCCTGCATCCACAGTACATCAAACAATGCCAGTACAAATTTATTTTATTTTTTTAAATGGGAGGAAGTAGGGACGGGACAAGTAAGTTACATAAACTAGGTGAGTCAGTGATGATGAGTCATCTGATGGGTCGGGGGTAATACATTCATCATTTAGAGACTGTTGTTTGTCACACGGCATGGTCGGCAAGGGTCAGATTCAGTCCACAAGACACATAGTCACACAACACAACACATCTGAGTTTGAGAGAGAAGAGAACTGAATGGACTACGGACAGCCTAGGCTGTGTGGTCATCTACTACACTACACTAAAGTATCTTATTCTCGGACTCGTCCGTCTCAGATGATGATTGAAAATACCTTGTCGCTCAAAACCTCTCTTCTCTCTCTCTCTAGTCGGACACACCATGGTCATATCAGACACACTACTGTCTTCCACTCCTCAGCTCAGTCTCCTCTCTGCCGCCCTGCACGCAGATCGATCCAACCAATCGATGAGTCTTTCTGTAAAGAGTCTCCCACCATGGCACTTCACTTCTCTGTACTGAGACTACTTGTCTAGTATAGGAAAATTCTCTCCTAAACACAAAAATGGGGATTTAGATTGGGAATGGTACAATCCTGGACCCACTTCACTACAACCACATATGACTCAAACCAACACAACGACAGAGTGCGTGAGTGTCTAAAGGTGTAATTTTCTTTGAGGCATGCACACTTCCAGCTGTCTCTGCTTACAGTCATGTGGTATAATAGTACTATTACTGTACCGTGAGCGTCACGAGGAGCCCCTAGCAACCAGCAGCACAGCATACTGGCATGCCTCTTTTCCCCCTCCCCACTGCTGAAGGCTCCTCCGAGATGAGTCTGGAGCAAGATTAATAAAAAAAAAAAAAAGCAGCCACACTGCAAGCAGCACATGGGTGGGCAGAGTTTTAAAGGGTGGAAAAAAGATCTATTTAGTCCATCCAAGAGGGCCCCTTAACCCTCTTGGGCTTGGGTGCGACTGAACCCCCTGTACCATTCTAGCTACACCCCTGGGCCAGTAGGGCTTTGTTTGCTTGTGTGCTGCATGACTTGCAGCCAGTGCCTTTCCTCCTGGAGAATGAGCACACCCCCTCTGTGTCCTAGAGGCACCTGCCAGTGCCATCTCCTGATCTCTCCTGGATTGTAGCAGTAGATACAAGGTGCTGCAGTACCACCTGCACATTCTTACATATTTTATTTTTAATGCAACTGTGAGAGAATGGGTTGGACCTGACCTTTTGAGTCCAACTGAAGCTCACTATCTGCAGAGGCAGATGCTGCAATAAATATTTTAAATTAATGAAATTATATTTTTTGCATGCTATAGAGATGTTGCCAACCTTTGACCATGCACCATCCAACTTACTTGTTCCAGCTCCTGCAGTGGTGCTCAGTGACTGGTTCTGTCACAGGTAAAGATACCCAGATACTATTATCATGCCTAGTAACTGCTTACAACACTAGGAATCACTATGTGTTCAGTAAGCTGATAGGAGTTACTGAGCGATGTGCTGCGACATGACAGAACTTGTCACTGAGCACCACTGTTACAGAAAACAATCAGGAGTGTGAACAAGCAGGCAGAATGCCACAGATTCAAAGATTAGCACCATGTTTATAGTGTGTGAGGGGATGTAATTTTAAATGTCAATATAACATATTTACTGTGGTGATCAGTTTCTAAAAATAGCATATTTCATATGGTGACTGGGCTGTACTGTAGTTCAGACTCAACACAGGTCCCGACTGGACCACATTCTCTGCACTGCTTCTTTAATAAAACAGAGAAGGCGCCTGGTCCAGAGGTGCAGGTTGGATGCATTGTGCTCATTTGAAAGTGATGCTGGTAAGTTGCATGACCCAGTCTCACTGCACTGGTCTGGTGGAATCTGCAGGGAGATGCAGTAACATCATATCTTGACTCTGGGAGGGCTCCAGATATCACACTATATGGCAAAAAAAGGCAGTACTGGATGTCATGGGTGACAATGCAGCATTCTGTCCCCTCAACATGGTTATTGCTGGGGAACTGCTGGTAGAGTAAAAGGGATGTGGGAGGGATTGCCACAAGGGGAATAACCCTAATTGGCATATAATGCCATTACTGACCACACTTCACTGCCCCAGTGTACCTCCCTGGCTCTTTCCACTTGCCACAAAGAGTTAACATTCACCCAAAGCAACAAAAAACGCTGGATTCTCTGTGGTGAGTTTTTCCCCTGTACTGGCACATACAGGGTCAGACTGAGTGGAGCCTGAAGCAGGATGCTGTAGGCAGGTGAACAGAGTGGGCAGGAAGTGGCCAAGGTGTAGGATGGCAGACATTTACATAGGGGATAAATACAGAATAATAACAAGCATTTGTCAAGGCCAAATGTTTGCCACTTGCATTGCAGTTCTTGCTTGTACACATTCTAACTATATATTTATGTAGAATACCTTAGAAGAGATGCAATATCTCATTTTCAGTGGTGTCCTGCTTTTACACATTTTTAGACTGTATTTACCCAGGATAGACCAGCTGAGAAGTAATACCTAATTTTCAGTGTGTTCCACATTCTGACCCCAAATTTCCAACAGTCTTTTAATGACCTGACATTATGATCAAGACAGGAGGAATTTTCATTTAAATGCTAACAGAAAAGTGATTTCACAGTGCATCTGTGAAAACAAATTTTGGGGGGATTTGAAAAAATAACAAATGTATTATTCAGGAGATGTGGAAATACAAGGAATTTGTTGTTCCTTAGGGGCCAACGTCTGCATAAATAAAGTTATGAGTAAACATTCAAACAATTCAACATTTCTTCAAAAGTTAGTTGTTTTTTTTCAAATTTTGACCCCACATTTTCAACAGTCTTTTTATGAACACACCTTCTGAACATGACAGGTGTCATTTATAAAACAGTGGCCAAAATGTCATTTTGAGTCACAAGTGTGAAAGCACATTTTGGCCAGGATCTGAAAAATGACTGCTATCATATTAATGAGGTGATGTGAAGAAATGGCTATACTGAACATTTGGAGTCAAAATATAAAAAATTACCAAATTTGAAATTTTTAAATATTTTTACCCCAATTTTTCAACATAGACTTTTATGACTCCACCTCATGAACAACGGTGGAGAAAATGTTCAGATCCTGCTTTAAATGTGATTTCGTGCTGCAAGTGAGAAAGCACATTTTGACCAGGATTTGAAAATGACAGCTGTCACATTCATGAAGTGGTGTGAAACAATGGCTATGTTGAACATTTGGGGTCAAAATATTGAAAATTACCAAAGTTACGAGCTTGCATTCAAAAATTTCAATGTATGCACATAACCGTGTTATTTTTCAAATATTTTTACCTCACATTTTCAACATAGCCTTCTTATGATCCAGCATAGCCTTCTTATGACCCTACCTCATGAACAAGGTGGAGAAAGTGCTCACATCCTGCCTGAAGGGTGATTTCGTGACATAAGCACAAAAACACATTTTGGGTAGGATTTGAAAAATGACAGCTGTCACATTCATGAGGTGGTGTGAAAAATGGCTATGTTGAAAATTTGGGGTCAGAATATTGAAAATTACTAAACTTACAAACATGTGTTGCAAAATTTAAATGTATGCTAATAATGTTGTTGTTTTTAAATACTTTTACCCCCAAATTTTCAACATATCCTTCTTATGACTCCACCTCATGAACAAGGACAGAGAAAATGTTGAAACCATGCCCAAAAGGTGATTTAACACAGCAACCACATAAATCACCTTTCAGACATCTTTACACAATTTCAGTGCCATTGTTCATGAGGTGGGGGTCACAAAAAAAAACCCATGTTGAAAATTTGGAGAAAAAAAATATTCAAGAATTAATTAATTTATTTATTTAGTTTTTGTTGACTGGGTGGGTGCACTAGACAGTAGGGGTGAGCAAAACTGCCATTTTCCACCCCCGTAGAACTTCCGCGGAAATCAAGGGACTTCGGCGAAAGTTTCCAAAATTCCACCTGTGGCGGAGCGGAAAACTTCAGTGAAAGTTACCAGGCAGAATTTCACCTGGAAATGAATAAAATAAGCCCTGGTGGCTAGTGGTCCCTCCACCCACCTGTCCCACATGTAAAAAATGATACCTTGTGGCTAATGGTCCCTTCCCTCCACCGATAACCCGCCAGCCACGAAATGTACAGTAACACCCCCCCCCACATCCCTATCTCTTCTTCTCCTGTTAAAAAAAAATCTCTGGTAGGCTAGTGTTTTTTTTTTTATTTAAACCCCCTCCTGATCCCCAGTCCCAATACATCCCTGGTGATCTAGTGCCCCCACCCAGCCTCCCCAGCAGCCAGGTGTCCCACAACCCTGCTCGCAGTGGCAGACCAGCACAGTCCTCCTCTATCACCTCCACGGCCAGCTTGCTGACTAAGCTGTCAATGAATGAGTGGTATGTTTGGGTGGTGGGAGCCTGAGTCATGAGAAAAAAAGCAGCCTGCCCACTGTATGTGATGTCATATCACTCACTGCTCGCCCACCTCACAGCTGAGTGTCCAGGGTTCCTTCTCTTACTTCCCCAGGAGCTCAAGGTTGGGTTACTTGGTGGCCCAGAAGTGTGCACCATATTGTCATACCGCTCATTAATTTCCGAACTTCCGCAGAAGCGAAAGTCAGACTTTAGCTTGAATTCTGCCCACAGAAGATGTTTTTCGCACACCAGTACTAGACGGCAGAGCTGCCTATTTTCAGGCACGACCTGGGAGGTTACATACAGATGGATAAAACACCAATTAAATACAAGGATATGACAGGTGAACATCAGCGATGCATATACCAAACAAATCACATATAATCATTGAAATACATCACAGTGGCAGAAGACATAGGGAAAAGGTAGATCAGTGGCATCAACAGAACTCACATACTTTATAACTTCAAAGAGTAGTAAGCACCAGGGGTAACTAGGTTCAAGTAGAGTTCGGGGACAGCCCTACTCAGTGATAGGAACAAGTGCCAGGGCAGATATATGAGGGGAAGGCCAAGGACGTGTCAACACCCCCAGAGCAGCAGATGCCCGAACTGTCAAGTGACTTGCGGGGATCCTGTTTAAAAATATGTTGAGTTTGGGAGTGCCTGAACTCCAGCGGTAGGGAGTTCCAAAGCTTTGGAGCGATAACCGAGAAGGTGTTTTCTCTCATTTTGGTGTTGCATTTAGGTATGGCAAGGATTAACATAGCAGCCTATCTCAGAGGGTGGGCAGAGGGGGCCGGTTTTAGCATGAGAGTAAGTTTATCTGGTTTTTGAGCATTTATGATGTTGTTGATGAAGCAACCAGTGGTGAATTGATGGGATGCTGTGGGGGAGAGCCAGCCAAGGCAGGAGTAGAGTGCACAGTGGTGAGTGAACTTGGGTACTGACAGGGTGAAGTGGCAGATGATATTATAGCATACATCCCACTTATGGAGAAGACCTTTAGAGGAAAAGGGGAGGGAAATCATACCATGGGCAAGTTTAGGTCTCAGAACCCCCTGAGCAATGACCAGTCTAGTCACCACTGTCAGATCATGTCTAGCACAAAGCTGTGTCCCTGGTGACTCCAAGGTATTTAAATGAAGAGACTGTATCAAGTAGGGAGTTGTCTGATCTTCTGATGTTTAGGGCAAGGGGGCAGGTTTTGATTTGGGGCCCCAAGCTGAAGAGGATGGAAACAGTCTTATTGGAGTTGAGGATGAGTTTGTTTTGTATCAGACATAACTGGATGGAGTTAAAGTCGAGGTTCAGGTTTGAGTTGATATCAGATATGTCAGAGGAACTGGAGTACAGGACCATGTTATCTGTGCACAGAAGGACATTACTTGAGCCCAACATAGGGGGGAGATTATTTATAAAAACTGAAAAGAGAAGGGGGCCCAAAATTGATCCTTGATGGACACTGATCCAGGTGTGGGAGAGAGAGAACTTGTCTTTTTTGATCTGCACAAATTGCTGACAATCTAAAAAATAACTAGACAACCAAGAGGTTGTCATGGGAGAGAAACCACGGGTGGAGAGCTTGGAAAGGAGCAGAGGATGGTCCACCAGATCAAAGACCTTTATGAGATCCACAAAAATTGCCCCTGAGAGAAGGCCTTTGTCCATAGCCATCCTAACATCTGTAGTGAGCTGGGTATGAGGACAAGTTCAAAAGCCATTGAAATACATGAAACTGCACATGTGATTTCCTCAGTTCCCAGTCCGGTGTCGACAAGTGAAGATGCGTCTCCGGCCCAGACAGGATTATGGCATTGAACCCACAGTAGGTAAGTAAGAGGTGTGGGGTGGTGGGTGCTGAGTGAGAAGGTCAAGTGGGGTGGAGAATAACGGTAGCAACAACAGACATCAATGGATGGTTTTCTGTTTTACAGGGTGTATAAAAATAAAATCTACAAGGGGCAGTTTTCTTTATGTCAGGTACTGACATGGAGGATTGGGCACACCAGTGTCAGTGTTATGTTTGGCAATCACACGGGTGGACTCCCTGATGTCGTACAATGAGAACAGGTGGGGTGGGGGAATAGCAGCCAGCACCAGGGATTGGGCACTCTGGTGTCAGTAAATTAACAAAGATGGAGTGGGAGGGATTGAGGGATGTTTTTCGTATGTTTGGCAGAACCAGGAGTGGGCTCCCTTGTGTCACACGGTGAAAATGGGCAGGGTAGACGGTAGTACCTGGCACCTGGGATTAGGCACCCTGGTGTCCAGAAAATTAAGAAGGAAGAGGTGGGAATGATTGCAGGATGTTTTTCTTTATCTCAGTTTATGTTGTGGGGGGACCACAGCTGGCTGATCAGGATGCTGATCAGCTCGACTTGCTGGGAGGTGTTATGCAGATCAAAGAAAAGAGCAGCCCTATGATTAGGCCAGCTCTTTACTTTGAACTACATGAAGTTTCCACCCAGCAAGACAAGAACAGTGTCATTATCAGCCTGGCTGATGAATGGTCTGACACTGACAAGCCCCTTGCAGACTGCCCTGCACTGGGCCGACAGAGACACACTTCTCAAAACCTAACTATCATACCAAAATGTTCACTTTGCACGCAAGTGTGAACATAAAATACAAATAAAACAGGAGAAAAAACCTTTTTCAAAACCTACCAAAATCCAAAGGCCTGAGATTTCCTAATGTAACCCCCACCCAGGTATGCCGTTTCCATCTGACAGCTCTACCTGGTGAGCTGGGTTCGGGGAGGAATATGTCACGCGGCACATTGGCTGGGTTTGGCTACTCTGCACAGGGGCACCCCAGTAACTCCAGACAAAGGAAGCAATAACTGTAATGTCCAATACCAGAAGTGGGATTCTAAAGTGTTGCTTTTATTCACATCCAATAGAATAAACAGAGCATAGATGGACCCCCACAGGGCTGCACTCCTGATAATGCAGATTTAAGGAAACCAGAACACATCCTCATCACTTTAGCCCTCAGGCTCTGAAACACACTGGGCACACAGCCTGAACTTGTACATTGCTCTGGGTTTTCCCCTGGCTCAGCTCCCTTGCCAGCCACTTGGACACTTTCCATATAGCATGGAAACATTTACTGGTGGCTCCCTAAACCACCTATGAGCACTTCTGCTCCATCAGGGAATCTTCCTCATCAATCCCACATCTGGGTTCTTTCCTCAGGCACTGGCCAAGTACCTGAGAGAAAGCAACAGGTGTCCCAGAGCAAATCCGTAGTGGTGAATTTGGTTACTACTGATGGGAGGTCTCCCACCTCTCACTCCCACAATTCATACCTGGCCATTTCTCTGGACTGTAACACCTCATCATTTAAAACACTTTGCTGTGTAGATTCTTTTTAAATGTATTCACATTCAGTCTACTGTCTTTACATCCCATTTGTGCTGAACTTGAACATACTTAATAAGAGGCTGTGTCCATTACTCTAGACCCCCCCACAGAGTTAAGCAGTCCGATCCCCACATCTTCCAAAACTGTACTTGGCTGTCTTTTTCTGACCCCACAGTAACAGTCCCTTTAGTTTCATCTTGATTCAGGTGAAAACACATGGCCCTTTAGCAGAGCGAACTCACCCCTTGGTTGCAGGTGTCTCAGAGGCGTTTTCTCCTCAAAGAACTCTCGTCCAGAGCTTCTGGAGCCTCAGCACGAACTTAAATCAGGCAGCTTCTTTTCCATAGACGGACCAGGGGAGTTGCCTCTGGAAACAGGCTGATTACTTCCCCCATCTCCACAGGGATGGGGCCCTGAACCACTGAAAGTGGTCTCTACCACTTCAATGTGCTCTTGTTGTGTTCCTCTTCAGGTGAGAACACACACCTATAAAAAAATAGCTCTTTGACAGAGCTTAGAGCTCTGACGGCCTGCTCACAGCAGTGCACCTCTTCTACTGACTGCACAGACTCTACTCAACTCACAGACTGACCTCAAATTCCCCAACATTCTACTCTAACCTCCAACTGCAACATTCCAGTGTGGCTTATGCAGCTGCGACAGTTCTAAATGATGTCATCCCTCAGTCTCAGCTGAGACTGAGAACAGAGTGAAACAGTTTGAAATCCATTTAACTGGAGTTTCACAAGCTGCCTTCCCTGCCTACCACTAGGTCTTATTGGGATTCTTGTAACCCTGGGTAACGGGGTTACACTAACTTTGAACAAATCGATGCTCATTTGTTATAAACAAAAAGTGACATGCAGCAGTCAGGGTTTTGTAGCAATGTATCACCTTTTATGCTCAACTAATTACCACAACTATTGTTCCTGTTGCGGACATGAACCTGGAACTGACAGCCATGTTGCCACTGTAGTACCTCCTGGTGAGGCCTGTCAAGAGGAAACAAGGCACTGACCATGGATGGGATTACAACATTTGGAACAGTTGTGAGGAAGGTGGTCTGAACTGCCCTTTAGTGTTTATTTTTGCCTTGTTGTCCTAGGAAAGGATCGTATTTATCTTTTTATTGCTGGATTATTTGTGTTTTCTTTAACTGGCTGATAGAAATTTGTTTGCACTGGCCATATTTTGTTTTGACTTGTGTGATAACATACAGTTTAATTTTGCCACTCATCTAAAAACACATCTGTGGAAAAGGATTTAAGCTTACTAAAGTATACACAAAAAAGACACCAAGAAAGTTAGTTCACAAGAGGCACATCAGAAGTAGCACAAAACATATTAATACTGATTGCCAAGGACACTGATTTATGGTGTTTAAAGTAATAAAATTCCATTCTCAAGATTTTTAAAAAAAATTCTGTTATTGGGCAGGTAATTGCTAGTATAATGCCCAGCTTTTCCCATGTTTCTACTGTAAAAATTAGTGTGTGTATCAATATTCAGGAAAAGAGAAGGCTAAATATACAGAAAATTAAATAAAGCAAAATGAATATAGTACAAGAAAGAATTTATAGAACATATAGATTGTGTAGATTTACTGATCTGGTGAAAAAATGCCAAATTACATAACAATGGTTTGCTTTTAAAGGTGTATAGAAAGTCCACATTTTTGGAATTTTACTGGGTTCTATAGTAAAAGTCAAAAATCAGTGGCCTCGGTAATTGCTAAGTAAATAATTTATTGTGCAGGTGTAAAATCATAGCTGATCTTTCTACCAGAAGTAAACTCCAATGCTGCTGTGGACTCTGTTTACTGTGCGGTTGGGATTCAAACTTCATACTGTCATGGATTGTGAATGACAATAGGAAAATCTGATGGGGTACCAGAATATTATGGCCCACTGTCCAAGTCCCACATCAGTGGATGTTATGATGCTACTTAGGAGACTGAGATCCATGTGTGATCCTCGGAATCCTATGCTGAGACCATGACTATGATCCATGGAATCCCACAGCAAGGTCAGCTAGGGGTCAGGCATGATCCACAACATTTTATGCTGAAGTCAGCTGGGGGCCAGGCATGATCCACTGAATCCCATGATAATGCAAGCTGGGGGCCAGGTGTGACCCACAGAATTCCATGCTGAGGCCAGCTGGGGGACAGGCATGATCCACAGAATCCCATGCCAAGGCCAGCTGGGGGAGAGGCATGATCCACGGAATTTCATGTTGAGGCCAACTGGGGGCCAGGTATGATCCACGGAATCTCATGCCAAGGCCAGCTGGGGGCCAGGCATGATCCACAGAAGTTCATGCTGAGGCCAGCTGGGGGTCAGGCATGATCCACAGAAGTCCATGCTGAGGCAAGCTGGGGGCCAGGCATGATCCATGGAATCCCATGATAAGGCCAGCAGGGGGCCAGGCATGATCCACACAATTCCATGCTGAGACCATCTGGGGGCCAGCTGTGACCCACAGATTTCCATGCTGAGGCCAGTTAGGCACCAGGCATGATCCACAGAATCCCATGCCAAGGCCAGCTGGGAGACAGGCATGATCCACAGAATTCCATGCTGAGGCCAACTGGGGGCCAGGTATGATTCATGGAATCCCATGCCAAGGCCAGCTAAGGGCCAGACATGATCCACAGAAGTCCATGCTGAGGCCAACTGGGGGCCAGACATGATCCACAGAATCACATGCCAAGGCTAGCTGGGGGCCAGGCATGATCCACAGAATTCCATGCTGAGGCCATCTGTGGGCCAGGAATGATCCACAGAATTCCAAGCCGAGGCCAGCTGAGGGCTAGGCATGATCCACGGAATCTCATGCTAGTGCCAGCTGGGGGCCAAATGTGATCCACAGATTTCTATGCCGAGGTCAGCTGGGGGCCAGGCATGATCAAAAGAAGCCCACAGCAAGGTCAGCTGGGGGTCAGGCATGATCCTCAGAATTCCATGCTGAGGCCGGCTGGGGGTTAAGCATGACCTACGGAATCCCATGCCAATGCCAGCTCGGGGCCAGGTGTGATCCACAAATTTCCATGCTAAGGCCAGCTGGGGCCAGGCATGATCCACAGAATCCATGATAAGGCCAACTGGGGGTCAGGCATGATCCATGGTATCCGATGCCAATGCCAGGTAGGGCAAGGTGTGATCCACAGATTTCCATGCTGAGGCCACCTAGGCACCAGGCATGATCCACATTATCCAATGCCAAGGGCAGCCAAAAGCCAGGCATGATCCACGGAATCCCATGCCAAGGCCATCTGGGGGCCAGTAATGATCCACAGAAGTCCATGCTGAGGCCAGCTGGGGGCCAGGCTTGATCCACAGAATCCCATGCCAAGGCCAGATGGGGACTGGGCATGATCCACAGAATTCCATGCTGAGGCCATCTGGGGGCCAGGAATGATCCACAAAATTCCAAGTCGGGGTCAGCTGAGGGCTAGGCATGATCCATGGAATCTCATGCTAGTGCCAGCTGGGGGCCAGGTGTCATCCACAGATTTCCATGCCGAGGTCAGCTGGGGGCTAGGCAAGATCCATAGAATCCCACAGCAAGGTCAGCTGGGGGCCAGGCATGATCCACAGAATTCAATGCTGAGGCCAGCTGGGGGCCAGGCATGATCCATGGTATCCCATGCCAATGCCAGCTGGGGACAAGGTGTGTTCCACAGATTTCCATGCTGAGGCCTCCTAGGCACCAGGCATGATCCACAGTATCCCACACCAAGGGCAGCCGAAGGCCAGGCATGATCCACGGAATCCCATGTTGAGGTCAGCTGTGGGACAGGCATGATCCATAAGAATGTTATACCAAGGCAGCTGGGGGCTGGCATTTCCCAGAGGGAAAACTTTCTAGGGTGGAAGAGACTGCCAGGTATTTGTACAGCTACTTCTGGTCAACTGTGGAGTGAAATTAGCATTAGCTGTGAAAAAGTAAGTGCGTAGCCATAGTGACCCTGAACATCAGCCTTGGGGGGGATGATGAGAAGTAAGGGAGAAATGGGAACAATAAAAAATAACTGACAGCAAGATTTCTTACAGCTTGAACAAAATTACTAGGAGACAGAGGATTGTCCTCCTTCTGCCAAATGGGGTCACAGTGACTATCAAAGCCTTTCTTTTCAATCCTAGTGTAGCCAGCTAGGGTACAGTCTGAAACTTTTTTCACAGCAGGAGAGATTTGTATATAGTATTGTTAATCCTCTGGTTACCCTTGGATAGTACTATTTCTTTGTAGTTAGATAGCATTATCCAGATATGTGTTATGTGTATATCTGTGCTTATGTCAAATAATGTTGTTTCAGAAGGAGTGGGAGACTCTGAAATTCTTACCAGCATAAATCTAATTTCTGGCTTTTGGCATCATTTTAATTTAGGTGAAAATTATGAGCAGGTGGTAGCTCACTAAGCAATCAACCCTTAACCCTGGCTTTCAGTTACAATCAAGGCCCCTGGAGATCTGGGATTTCATGACCATGGAATTTTCCACAGCAGTTTGATTATGCTACAGAATACATGTAATACCAGGAATTCATTGCTCTATATTTAATAAATTTATACAACCAATATTAGACTGAAGAACCCCCCCCTTTGAAATCTTGGTACACAATATTCATTCCAGAAAATTAAAAGGTTAAAGACATTCACAAGATCGAGACCTGCAGTGGCTCTCAGCTCATGTCCTCCAAATCCCACCAGAACACTGCACAACTGAGCAAGGTCTGGGTATTGGCAGGTCTAACCTCATGTCCAAATCTGAATGGGTTTGTTTTGTTTTGCAATTTAGCTATTCAGGATAGCACAGCTGCCTCAATTTTACTACAAGTACTTCATCTGTCCAACTTTACAAATGGGTCTGCTTCAACACTGGGAGGTTAAGGGGCTTCCCACATGATCATTCAGAGAGCAAGTGATGCTGGTGGAATTTAAAACTGTGTTCCTTGAAGGGGTGTAAGAATATCTTCTGATAAATATTCACCTGCCAGCCTCTTCCCCTACCTAACAACATCTTTTTATGTATTTCTTTCTTTACCCCTTCTCAGTTCTAATTTTCTCCTGCTCCTCTCACCATGCGACTTCTTCATCCATTCCAGCTCCTTCTCTCAAGCATCTACTGTACTTAGTCTAGGAGTCACCTCTCCAAATCCTCCAGTCTCCTATGAAACTCTTGCAGAATGGCCCTGGCCAATATGGTGTATGCAGCAGGGCCCTAGACAATATGGTGCACACTTCTGGGCCACCATGTAACCCAACCTTGAGCTCCTGGGGAAGTAAGAGAAGGAACCCTGGACACTCAGCTGTGAGGTGGGTGAGCAGTGAGTGATATGACATCACATGCAGTGGGCAGACTGCTTTCTTTCTCATGACTCATGCTCCCACCACCCAAACATACCGCTCATTCATTGACAGGTCAGTCAGCAGGCTGGCTGTGGAGGAGAGAGAGAAGGGCTGTGCTGGTCCGCCGCTTCTGGGGTTTACGATGGGGGTTGGAGCAGGGTTGTGGGACACCTGGCTGCTGGGGAAGCTGGGTGGGGGGCACTGGATCACCAGGGATTTATTGGGACTGGGGATCGGGAGGGGGGTTATATAAAAATAAAACACTAGACTACCAGAGATTTATTTATTTTAACAGGAGAAGTGGAGATATGGGTGTGGGGGTTACTGTACATTTTGTGGTGGGTGGATTATTACCAGGTAGAGGAGATGGACCGCTAGCCACCATGGATCATTTTTTACATGTGGGGTGGGTGAGGAGGGTCCACTACACTAACCACCAGGGCTTTTTGAGGGGCAAGTTAGCAATAAAAGAGCAGTGTTTGTGGGTGGAAGTTCTGTGGAAGTTCGAAAATTAATTTCTGAACTTCCGTGGAAGCGAAAGTCAGACTTTTACTTGAATTCCTCTCATGGAAGATTTTTTTTCGCACACCTCTACTGGACGGCAGAGCTATCTATTTTCAGGCACGACCCGGGAGGTTACATACAGATGTATAAAACACCAATTAAGTACAAGGATATGACAGGTGAACATCAACGATGCATATACCAAACAAATCACATATACAGTAATCATTGAAATACATCACAGTGGCAAAAGAAATAGGGAAAAGGTAGAACAGTGACATCAACAGAACTCACATACTTTATAACTTCAAAGAGTAGTAAGCACCAGGAGTAGCTAGGTTTGAGTAGAGCTCGGGGAGAGCCCTACTCAGTGTTAGGAACAAGTGCCAGGGCAGATATATGAGGGGAAGGCCAAGGACGTGTCAACACCCCCCAGAGCAGCAGAGGCCCAAACTGTCAAGTGACTTGAGGGGATCCTGTTTAAAAATATGTTGAGTTTGGGAGTGCCTGAACTCCAGCGGTAGGGAGTTCCAAAGTTTCGGAGCGAAAACCGAGAAGTTGTTTTCTCCCATTTTGGTGTTGCATTTGGGCATGGCAAGGATTGACATAACAGCCAATCTCAGAGGGTAGGCAGAGGGGGCCGGTTTTAACATAAGAGCAAGCTTATCTGGTTTTTGAGCATTTATGATGCTGTTGATGAAGCAACTGGTGGTGAATTGATGGAATGCTGTGGGGGAGAGCCATCCAAGGCAGGAGTAGAGTGCACAGTGATGAGTGAACTTGGGTACTGACAGCGTGAAGCGGCAGATGCTATTGTAGCATACATCCCACTCATGGAGAAGCCCTTTACAGGAAAAGGAGAGAGAAATCATACCATGGGCAAGTTTAGGTCTTAGAACCCCCTGAGTGATGACCAATCTAGTCACCGCTGTCAGATTATGTCTAACTCTGTATGCCAAACCCAGTTTAATGTTGACCGCTTTGACTGTGCTGGAAATATGCAAGTCAAAGTCCAAGGCTGTGTCCCTGGTGACTCCAAGGTATTTAAATGAAGAGACTGTAACAAGTAGGGAGTTGTCTGATCTTCTGATGTTTACGGCAAGGGGGCAGGTTCTGATTTGGGGCCCCGAGCTGAAGAGGATGGAAACAGTCTTATTGGAGTTCAGGATGAGTTTGTTTTCCATCAACCATAACTGGATGGAGTTGAAGTCGAGGTTCAGGTTTGAGTTGATATCAGATATGTCAGAGGAACTGGAGTACAGGACCATGGTATCTGCGCACAGAAGGACATTACTTGAGCCCAACATAGGGGGGAGATTATTTATGAAAACTGAAAAGAGAAGGGGCCCAAAATTGATCCTTGAGGGACACTGATCCAGGTGTGGGAGAGAGAGAGGACTTGTCTTTTTTGATCTGCACAAATTGCCAACAATCTGAAAAACAACTAGAGAACCAAAAGTTTGTCATGGGAGAGAAACCAAGGGTGGAGAGCTTGGAAAGAAGCAGAGGGTGGTCCACCGGATCAAAGATCTTTGTGAGATCCACGAAAATTGCCCCTGAGAGAAGGCCTTTGTCCATAGCCATCCTAACATCTGTAGTGAGCTGAGTATGAGGACAAGTTCAAAAGCCATTGAAATACATGGAACTGCACATGTGATTTCCTCAGTTCCCAGTCTGGCATTGATAAGTGAAGATGTGTCTCCAGCCCAGACAGGATTATGGCATTGAACCCACAGTAGGTAAGTAAGAGTTGTGGGGTGGTGGGTGCTGAGTGAGAAGGTCAGGTGGGGCGGAGGATAATGGTAGCAACAACAGACATCAATGGATGGTATTCTGTTTTACAGGGTATATAAAAATAAAGTCTACAAGGGACAGTTTTCTTTATGTCAGGTACCGACATGGAGGATTGGGCACACCAGTGTCAGTGTTATGTCTGGCAATAACACGGGTGGGCTCCCTGATGTCGCACAATGAGAACAGGTGGGGTGGGGTGGGGGAATAGCAGCCAGCACCAGGGATTGGGCACCCTGGTGTCAGTAAATTAACAAGGAAGGAGTGGGAGGAATTGAGGGATAGTTTTCATATGTTTGGCAGAACCATGAGTGGGCTCCCTGGTGTCACACAGTGAAAATGGGCGGGGTGGAAGGTAGTAGCTGGCACCTGGGATTAGGCACCCTGGTGTCCAGAAAATTAAGAAAGAAGATTGATTGCGACTGTTTGTTTGTTGGAGCACTGACTTTACCCCGCTGAACGCTAAGCATTCGGCTGCCCACCGCCCCCACTACCACCCTTGGTCGGCATTCGAATATATAGCTTGATTTCTAGTCACATGACACAAAATAACCTATCAGTCCACTTTCCCATCTGCAGCTTATCTTTTCCTACCACTAGAGGCCCCCTTGCCTTTTTTTTCCTTCTTATTTCTCCAGTCCTTTCACTGCCTAACTCTCTATCCTACCATGCTCCCACGTACACGCATCACTCTCCTCATGCAATTTCCTCAGGCACTTTCGCCAACCACTCACAATGCAAAAATGGGATGCAAAAATGAAACCTCTTGTCAGCACTCAGTCTGGCACTCCCAGCCCCGCACCCCACCCCACTGCACCTGAACTCCCAGCCTTTTTACAAACCCAGACTGATAAACCATGCTCACCCTCCCTCTACAATACATACATAAACACCTCCACCCCCACCCCTGGATACCATCTCCTGGGCCAAGTAACCCACTGAGCCCCCTGTCCCTGGCCAACCTCTTTCCACATCTGCAACACAACAACTCTGCTTTCCCACTTGCTCCTCCTATCTGCCCCTTACCCTGAAACTACCATACCCACCATCGGCCACGCAGCATAAATGCCAAAGACCTACTACTCAAGCAACAGAAACCACCTCAGGTCACTCATTCTCCTCCTTCTTCTGACAGGCAATGTCCACCCCAACCCTAGCCCTCTAAATTCCCCACCATCCCACCCATCTCCAGGAAATGGCCTGCGCATCGCCTCACTAAACATTTGCAGTCTTCAAAAAAAATGGGACTCTTTTCAGGGTTGGGTACTCCAGAATCACCCTGATATCATTGCACTGAGTGAAATCTGGCTCTCCTCATCTGTCCCCGACTCAGCAGTCAACCTCCCTGGTTCCTGCCTCTACTGCGCCGACCGAGTGGGCAAGCGAGGGGGTGGCTGTGCTGTCTACCTCATGGACTCGCTCTCTGGCCATACTAACGTCCAGGGCTCAGGTCCTCACCCTAAAATTAAGTCAACATCCCCTCTCCTCCTCACCACAGTCTATGTCCCTCCCAAGGACCAGAAGCCAGCCTTCCAAGCCATCATGTCCTACCTCGCCACCCTACCCTCAAAGCACAAAAAAATACTACTGGGGGATTTCAACATAAATTGGCTGGCCAAAACAGCAGCCCCATACATCAACGAGGCGTCAGCCCTCGATCTCACTCAGGTCATCAAAACCCCCCACCCAGCTACACGCCCACATGGGGTCATCCTCCCTACTAGACCTAGTTTTCACAAACCGCCCCCACAAAATAACCAGCACCCAAGTCCTTCCAGACACCCTAAGTGACCACTCTCCAGTTCTCTGCAACTGGTCTGGTACCCCCCCCCATAAAACCTCACCTAAATTTATTGCAAAACGCAAACTAGGGCCTGGTAAACTAGCCCTACTCAAGGCCCACCTCAGAGAATGGGACTGGACACCCCTAACTAACACCCTTGACCCGGACCACGCCCTTGAACTATTTACCAACACCTTTAATGCAGCCTGTGACAAGTTTGCCCCCTCACCAAAACAATGACCAAAGGGAATCATGCACCATTGTTTTCGGACCACCTCCAAGGCCTACTTCATCAGCGTGATGCACTATGGCACCTTGCCAATCAGACCCAACGGCCTCTGGACAGGCAACGTTATCGGGAGTCCCGAAACAAGTGCACCTGGGCCATACGCACCACCAAAGCGAACTATTACAAAGCCACCTTATCCTCCACCTGGGGCTCTGGTCGCAGGTTCTGGGAAAATGTTAAGGAACTCTGTGGCAAAGCCCCAAACCTGCCACCTGACCAAATTCTAATAGATGGCTGCCTCTCCTCCGACCCCCTCAGAATAGCCTCGGCCCTTAACACTGCTTTCACTGATCTCTCCCATGTGCTGCCCCCTAATTTCTTCGATCCCCCGCCTGCCCATAACGCCCCGCATCCTCCCCTTGCTCCACCCTTCTACCTGTGAGTCCTTACCCCAGAGACTGCCAAACCCTACCTAACCAAAGCTATTAGCCAAAATCACTATAGTCACGACTCCCTGGACCTCAGACTTCTCCATCTCACCCTCCAGGAAGTCCTAGCCCCACTCACCCACATTCTAAACCGCTCCCTCTGTCAAGGGAAATTCCCTACCCACTGGAAATCAGCCTACATCACACCCATCCATAAAAGTGGGGACCGCACATCCACAAACAACTACTGCCCCATCTCTATCCCACCCCCATCTAAGGCACTAGAACGCATAGTCGCCGACCAACTTACTAACCTCCTTAACAAATATAACCTTCTATCCGGACAGCAGCACAGTTTCCGTAAGGGCCACAGTACCACCACCACCACCCTCCTTGAATTTACCTCCGATGTCCACTCAGCCCTGGACCACGGCCACCTCACAGGCACCATCTTCGTAGACCTATCTAAGGCATTTGATACCTTAAACCATGCCCTCTTGCTTAACACCCTGGCTTTCATGGGTTTCTCCAATGACACCCTAAACTGGTTCATCAGCTATCTCTCTGATAGAACGCAGATAGTCAAGGTAGGCCCTATCCTCTCCCCTGCCTCCCTATCCGCTCTGGTGCCCACAGGCTCCATACTTGTCCCCCTACTTTTCAGCCTATACCTCAACTCCCTCCCAGCATCATGCCTCAGAAATCTACTCCTATATGCAGATGATGTGGTCTTGTTCGCCTTTGACCCATCACCCCCCAAGCTCCACCAAACTCTCCAACACTCGTTCCGTGAAGTCGAAGACTGGATCACCACCCAACATCTTATTATCAACTACAATAAGACAAAAGTCATGCTCTTCACCCACCCGCAGAACCCACTCAAGAACCTCTGCCCCCAATTCCTCACTGCCAATCAGACCCCATTAGAACAAGTAAGCAGATTTAAATACTTAGGGATCACTCTAGACCCCGCCCTCAGCTTTAATCAACATATCCTACACCTATCAACTGCCCTTAGTTCCAGACTAGGGTACTATACCAGTACAAACACTGCCTCAACCCTGAAGCATTACAACTTACCATAAACTCCTCGATCCTCTCCCTACTAGACTACGGCATCCTAATCTACAGTGCTGCTCCATCCACCACCCTAAGCAGACTCCGACTCGTTTTAAACAAAGCCTGCCATCCCATCCTTGATGTGATCATTTTATACACTCCTGCTCCCTTTACAGCAGCACAAACTGGCTAAACCTAGATAGCAGAATCAGGTACCACACCTGCCTTATGACCAAAAAGGTACTACTAGGCCTCACCCCACCTACCCTAAACCAAATCATCTGCCCAACTCCCCCAGTCAAAACAACCCACAGCTCAAACAAGCAGCTGCTAAGGATACCCTGTGGCTGGACTTCCCAGTTCCAGCGAACCTTCACTTGCAGGGCCCCCTCCTGGACTAACACCCTCCCAAGTCATATAACAAACAAATTAAAGCTTGGCCCTTATAAATCCAAGCTACGGAAATACCTTCATGCCTCCAGCCAATGTGACCACCCTTGACACCAAACTGACATATGCAGCTATCAAACTAACTATTGTCGGACTCCCCATACCAAATTGTAACTATGAAACCCTATGACCATCAGCCTCTACAGAACTTCTGTAACTATTATGGCTGTACTAAGAAATGAAACTTGCTGTTATTCAACAGCTGCACAACTATGTAACCTCACTGACTGTTATTTGTAATTGTACTGTAATCCATATTCCAAGTTCTGTCCATGTATCCTTTTATGTATGACGTGGAACCTTTGTAAATGAATCGCTGACTCAAAGGTCTTTCTGAATATTTCAATAAATAAATTAAAAAAAAAGAGGTGGGAGTGACTGCAGGATGTTTTTCTTTATCTCAGATTACGTTGTGGGGGGACCACAGCTGGCTGATCAGTTCGACTTGCTGGGCAGTGTTATGCAGATCAAAGGAAAGAGCAGCCCTATGATTAGGTGAGCTCTTTCCTTTGAACTACGCAAAGTTTCCACCCAGCAAGACAAGAACAGTGTCATGATCAGCCTGACTGATGAATGGTCTGACACTGATGAGCCCCTTGCAGACTGCCCTGCACTGGACTGACAGAGACACACTTCTCCAAACCTAACTATCATACCAAAATGTTCACTTTGCACGCAAGTGTGAACATAAAACACAAATAAAACAGGAGAAAAAAACCTTTTCGAAACCTACCAAAATCCAAAGACCTGAGATTTCCTAACTTTGGACAAATTGATGTTCATTTGTTATAAACAAAAAGTGACATGCAGCAGTCAGGGTTTTGTAGCAATGTATCACCTTTTATGCTCAACTAATTACCACAGCTATTGTTCCTGTTGCAGACATGAACCTGGAACTGACAGCCATGTTGCCACTGTAGTACTTCCTGGTGAGGCCTGTCAAGAGGAAACAAGGCACTGACCATGGATGGGATTACAACATTTGGAACAGTTGTGAGGAAGGTGGTCTGAACTGCCCTTTAGTGTTTATTTTTGCCTTGTTGCCCTTGGAAAGGATAGTATTCATCTTTTTATTGCTGGGTTATTTGTGTTTTCTCTAACTGGTTGATAGAAATTTGTTTGCACTGGCCATATTTTGTTTTGACTTGTGCGATAACATACAGTTTAGTTTTGTCACTCATCTAAAAACACATCTGTGGAAAAGGATTTAAGCTTACTAAAGCATATACAAGAAAGACACCAAGAAAGTTAGTTCACAATAGACACATCAGAAGTAGTACAAAACATATTAATACTGATTGCCAAGGACACTGATTTACAGTGTTTAAAGTAACAAAATTCCATTCTCAAGATTTGTTTTAAATTCTGGGATTGGCTGGGTAATTGCTAGTATAATGCCCAGCTTTTCCCGTGATTCTACTGCAAAAATTAGTGTGTGCATCAATATTCAGAAAAAGAGAAGGCTAAATATACAGAAAATTAAATAAAGCAAAATGAATATAGTACAAGAAAGAATTTATAGAACATATAGGTTGTGTAGATTTACTGATCTGGTAAACAATGCAAAATTGCATAACAATGGTTTGCTTTTAAAGGTGCATAGAAAGTCCAATTTTTTTGGAATTTTACTGGGTTCTATAGTAAAAGCCAAAAATCAGTGGCCTTGCTAATTACTAAGTAAATATTTAAAACAAGATTTATTGTGCAGGTGTAACATCATAGCTAATCTTTCTACCAGTATTAAACTCCAATGCTGCCGTGGACTCTGATTAGTGTACAGTTGCAATTCAAACTTCATACTGTCATGGATTGTGAATGACAGTAAGAAAATCTGATGGGGTACCAGAATATTATGGTCCACTGACTGACTCCCACATCAATGGATGTTATGATGCCACTTAGGAGACTGAGATCCATGTGTGATCCACAGAATCCTGTGCTGAGACCAGCTGGGGGCCATTTATGATCCATGGAATCCCACAACAAGATCAGCTAGGGGCCAGGCATGATCCACAAAATTCCATGCTGAGGTAATCTGGGGGCCAGGCATGATCCACGGAATCCCATGATAATGCCAGCTGGAAGCCAGGTGTGACCCACAGAATTCCATGCTGAGGCCAGCTAGGCACCAGGCATGATCCACAGAATCCCATGCCAAGGCCAGCTGGGGGACAGGCATGCTCTATAGAATCCCATGCCAAGGCCAGTTGGGGGACAGGCATGATCCACAGAATTCCATACTGAGGCCTACTGGGGGCCAGGCATGATCCACAGAATCCCATGCCAAGGCCAACTGGGGGCCAGGCAAGATTCATGGAATCTCACGCTAGTGCCAGCTGGGGGCCAGGTGTGATCCACAGATTTCCATGCTGAGGTCAGCTGGGGGCCAGGCATGATTGACAGGATCCCTCAGCAAGGTTGGCTTGGGGCCAGGCATGATCCATAGAATTCCTTGCTGAGTCCAGTTGGGGGCTAGGCATGACCTATGGAAACCCAAGCCAATGCCAGCTCAGGGCCAGGTGTGATCCACAAATTTCCATGCTAAGGCCAGCTGGGGGCCAGACATGAGCCACAGAATTCTATGCTGAGGCCAGCTGGAGGCCAGGCATGATCCATGGTATCCCATGCCAATGTCAGCTGGGGACAAGGTGTGGTCCACAGATTTCCATGCTGAGGCCACCTAGGCACCAGGCATGATCAACAGTATCCCACGCCAAGGGCAGCCGAAGGCCAGGCATGATCAATGGAATCCCATGTTGAGGTCAGCTGTGGGCCAGGCATGATCCATAAGAATGTCACACCAAGGCAGCTGGGAGCTGGTGTTTCCAAGAGGGAAAACATTCTAGGGTGGAAGAGACAGCCAGGTATTTGTACAGCCACTTCTGTCTAACTGTGGAGTGAAATTAGCATTAGCTGTAAAAAAGTAAGTGCGTAGCCTTAGTGACCCTGAACATCAGACTTGGGGGGGGACAACGGGAAGCAAGGAAGAAATGGGAACAATAAAAAATAACAGACAACAAGATTTCTTACAGCTTGAACAAAATCACTAGGAGACAGAAGGTTGTCCTCCTACTGCCAAATGGGGTCACAGTAACTACCAAAGCCTTCCTTTTCAATCCTAGTGTAGCCAGCTAGGGTACAGTCTGAAACTTTTTTCACAGCAGGAGAGATTTGTATATAGTATTATTAATCCTCTGGTTACCCTTGGATAGTACTATTTCTTTGTAGTTAGATAGCATTATCCAGATATGTGTATGTGTACATCTGTGCTTATGTCAAAGTATGTTGTTTCAGAAGGAGTGGGAGACTCTTACCAGCATAAATCTAATTTCTGGCTTTTGGCATCATTTTAATTTAGGTGAAAATTATGAGCAGGTGGTAGCTCACTAAGCAATCAACCCTTAACCCTGGCTTTCAGTTACAATCAAGGCCCCTGGAGATCTGGGATTTCATGACCATGGAATTTTCCACAGCAGTTTGATTATGCTACAGAATACATGTAATACCAGGAATTCATTGCTCTGTATTTAATAAATTTATACAACCAATATTAGACTGAAGAACCCCCCTTTGAAATCTTGGTACACAATATTCATTCCAGAAAATTAAAAGGTTAAAGACATTCACAAGATCGAGACCTGCAGTGGCTCTCAGCTCATGTCCTCCAAATCCCACCAGAACACTGCACAACTGAGCAAGGTCTGGGTATTGGCAGGTTTAACCTCATGTCCAAATCCGAATGGGTTTGTTTTGTTTCGCAATTTATCTATTCAGGATAGCACAGCTGCCTCAATTTTACTACAAGTACTTCATCTGTCCAACTTTACAAATGGGTCTGCTTCAACACTGGGAGGTTAAGGGGCTTCCACATGGTCATACAGAGAGCAAGTGATGCTGGTGGAATTTAAAACTGTGTTTCTTGAAGGGGTGTAAGAATATCTTCTGGTAAATATTCACCTGCCAGCCTCTTCACCTACCTAACAACATCTTTTTATGTATGTCTTTCTTTATCCCTTCTCAGTTCTCATTTTCTCCTGCTCCTCTCACCATACGACTTCTTCATCCATTCCAGCTCCCTCTCTCAAGCATCTACCATACTTAGTCTAGGAGTCACCACTCCAAATCCTCCAGTCTCCTCTGAATCTCTCGGAGAAGGGCCCTGGCCAATATAGTGTATGCAGCAGGGCCCTAGACAATATGGTGCACACTTCTGGGCCACCAAATAACCCAACCTTTAGCTCCTGGGGAAGTAAGAGATGGAACCCTGGACACTCAGCTGTGAGGTGGGTGAGCAGTGAGTCACATGACATCTCATGCAGTGGTCAGGCTGCTTTTTTTCTCATGACTCATGCTCCCACCACCCAAACGAAAGATAGATTTTTCATGCGTCAGTCTGTGTGTGTGGGGTAAACAATGTTATTTGGTCACCCACAATGTCAGTTCTACTGCCTACCTAGATCATCACTGGCTCAGGGTGGGGTGGCAGTCACAATCTGGACTCTGACATGAGTGTCCTACATGGAAATGTAATGCACTACTAGCCAGCACCACCTAGCCAGGACCAACACTGCATCTGAATCAACCCCACCTCCGTAGTCCAACCCCAAAGTGCCATGAAAAGAAAGGGTTTACCCCCTTGACCCCTAGTCCATGACGGGGGGCAGCAGTACAAATGAAGCTGCTGACAATCCAGTCATCCCCTATGGATTTATGTGATAAGGGCTAAAGCTCCAATCGCAATCGGGCAGGGCGACGTACATTGCTGGAAAATCACTTCGCCATCTAAACTCGTGCACAAGAAAACAGCACCGGGGACTTAGGAATTTAATTGTTTATGGGGGCTGTGCCCCCACACCCTCTACTAAAGGATTCTTAACTCCAGGGGTGTGCATGTCAGGGAGGTGCAAAATCCTGCAAAATAAAAATTTCGGGCTGGGCGTACAAAAGTGTAGGCGTGCCCAGACCCGAACCTAGAACCCTCGCAGCATTAGGCTGCCACCCACCCACCACACTACGGAGCCAGCTCGGCAGCCCCACACCAACCACACCAGGCCAACCCTCACTCCCTTGCGTCATGCTCGCTCCCCCCCACGCACGTATACATATAGTGATTTCCTTTTGCTATATGCGCCACCTCCCCCATCCGGTCGCCATTCCTCAGTGGTAGCCCCATTTACATGCACCAGGATTGAGTCGCCATTATTGCAAGCACTCAATCGCTGACGCACGTGTCGTTGGCTACCTCCCCTCTCCCAACCCTGCTGAGTATGCTGTATCAATAAGTAGTAGCTGGCAGCTTCAGTGTACGGGGAGTGGGAAGATGTCTAAAGTCATTAAGTCACACTAAGCAGACTGTAATAAGGACCAAGTTGAAGCTCATTGATATAATACAGACCTCACTCCCCCTTCCCCATTCATGCTGTACAAAATCTGTCAGCTAACAGCTTACATACAGGCACAGACAATGTGCATTGTGGAGTTTGGAGGGATGACTGTGCAGCCAAGAGTGTTGTTTGTACTACCGTCCCCACCCCCAACATGGATCTGGGCCGTTTTCTTTCATTGCCCTTTTGGGCCAAGGGGGAGGAACAGACTGGGGAGGTGGGGATGCTTACAGGACAGTGTTGGTGGGGAGGAGGGACTGGCAGGATGTCAGCTTTATAAATGTGACTGGAAAGATGGGGAAAGGGTGAGGTGGGGGAGCACTGAATAGCGGGGGACTGGCCACGGGACTAGCCAAGACCATTTAAGGAGGGCTACAGGGTTTTTATTTCATAACTGTTTTAGCTCATTGAGGCCCCAAGACGCCTGCAGGCAGCAGCAGAAAACATACTCCTGAGGTCTTTAATGCCTCCAGACATCCTGCACTTTGCGCCACTGAGGACTTTTGATGCCTGAGGATGTCACTGCTTAAAACTTAACTGTAACCCCCAGGTGGCGCTGTCCCAAGGGCTACTACCCTTGCCTGCTTGACTACTGACAGGTTGAGGGGCCTAGGTTCTATGGCAGGTGCCTCCACCCAGAGGTTAGGGTTTGTAGTGGTTAGATTAGCTTGGTCACATCCCTCTGGGACACTGATACCCACTTTTATTCCCTCTAGTGGCTCACACAGTACACAGGAGTTACAGCCCCAATACCCCACGTATACACACTGTTCACTCATAAAGTACCACTTACCCTCAAGACTGATTCTGCAGCATGTCTCTGAGGAACCCCTGTAAAATGAGGTTAAACAACATACACAGCGAAATACAATACTGTTTCCATAAGTACCAACACCACAGACAGTATATAGTCTAACAACAACAAATCTGATTTATTTAGAGGACAGTAACACGGGAGGGGGAAATCAGGTTAATTGGTGGCATTAAATCATAGTACTGTGCACACATACAGGGTCTGAAAAGTCACACTCTGGGTACCCAGGTTGGGGGGGGGGCTAGCCAGGTCTGTTGCCCGCAGTTGGCCGGCAGGTGCAGATGGATAGGGCCCTGTAGAAGAAAATATATGCACAACACCCAATTGTAATCCGGAGCCGGATGGCTCAGTCCATGAAGCAGTGAAACAACAAGAATTAGATGACACACTTGTGATTGAAAACAGGCTGCAGGGGAATACCCTGACTTGTACTCACAATACCCAAGCTGAGAACCGGATGGTGGATGTTCTTCTGGATTGCCAGAACAACAAGGCATGGAGATAAAGTCCTTGTGACTGGACCCCACTGCAGTTGATAGCAAACGGATTTAGTCCGAGATAAGCTGGGGTTTGCTTCCAGCTTCAACACACAGCACTGGGGATTGGAAATAGCGATTCCCCACAAGCACTATGCACATTCATATGTAAAAGGAAAGTACTATACCAGGCAGGCTGCTCCTCAATCCTGTTCGCAATTAATGCAAACTACATGGGAGCACACACAGCAGCTTCAGTTCCAGACAGACCAAGCATGATTCAGCAGTTTCTCCAGTCTTCTACAGGGTGAGCCTGGTTTCCACACTTCTAGTGCTTCTTTCTCCTACAACTCGGATTCAGTCCAAACTGGCACTCACAAAGGCTGCAGATCGAAACTCAGGGCCTCACACGCGCTTCCCGCACGAAACTATACACCGCAGAAGCACAGAGCTCCTTCTCTCTTCACAGTCACAACTGATCTAATCTTTCCCATCACAGAGCAGGGCATTTCCTTTAGCTCCACACTATTCTGTTGGCTGATTCAGCTGTCACTCACAATAAGACTCCCTCTGTTGGTAGAAAAAGGCGCCAAGGTCAAAACTACATTTCCCAGAGTCACTGCCCATACAATCCCCTTGTGGCTGGCTCAAAACTAAGAGTCCAAATTTTGATTTGTCTACAGGCTCCATTTTAGGGAACCCTCAACCCAATTGGCCCAGCACAGCAGTTGGGGTCCAAAATGGAGGAGTAACACACACAGAGTCCCAGCTGCAAGAAAGACAGGTTAGACAAACTGCACTTTACTTAACACTCCAACTGGTTTCAGGCAAACAGTTACATCTTTCATTTAGGCTCCTTCTGTGCTCTTAGCAACTGCAGAAATGGAGCGATTTCTCCACAGCTCAGGCAGGAATCCAGCATTAAATACACAGTCCCCCCATACAAACTAACTAAGTCTGCAAGCAGACAGTTCTTAAAGAGACAGTACGCTGAAGCTCAAATAGCACTCACTTGGAACCACATTTAAACAGCTCAGATGCCGAACACCGCCCAGACTTGGAGCATTCAGGCAAGCTCCTGGAAGACTTTTGGGAACCCCCATTTGTAGGGGGGGGGTACATAAATATTTCACAAACTAAAATGGGTAGAATTGACTGCATAGCACTGTCGGAAAGGTACTGTTCTGCTGAACAGCTTTGCCACTGATACTTTATGTCTGTTATGTATACTTTAGAAGATATTCACATTTTTGTATAGTATGGTGTTAATGGCTGACATTTGTCTCTCAGGCTTCACTTAGTCACAGTAATAAAACAGAAAAGGAATGCATGCATCATATTAGAAAAACTGCTTTTTAGTACAAAATTAGTTGTGTACCTCCATGTAATATATGGATGCCTAATTTGGTGTTGATATGTTAAATATTTTCCCACAAAAAAATTGTTTCCATTGCCTTTTTTATTGGAAAAAAAAACATCAACCCGTGCGTCCTGTGGTGATTCGAATAAATATCTCGCACCGCTCGCAAGCGGCTTTGTGTGTGTTGAATAGAGACCTCTACTACTGCAGCTGAAAGCTGGGAGGTCTTGAGAGAGCAGGAAACTGGTCCATTTATTTTGGCGATCCTGCAAGACGTTTTTGAGACTGTTACACCTGCGCAGTGTGAGAGACTGCAAGCAGGTGTTACCTGTTGTTTTTGGGAGCTTTTCTGGAGTGAACTGGGGGGAGCTAGGACCCGTGCGTCCTGTGGTGATCCGAATACATATCTCGCACCGCTCGCAAGCGTGAGCGTAGTGAGTGGCGCGAGCGCCACTCGGCACTGAAATGTTTAGTTGATGTAGGAGGGTTAGGCTTTGTTTTAACATGTTGTATCTAAATTTGCAATATTTTAACTATTTAACCTCTTTGTAGGTTTGTTATATTTCAGAAGCTAGGCTTGGTGGGTTAGTTCTTACTTAGTTATTATCTTTATTTAGATAGCTTTGTATTTGCTGTGCCTAAATAGATATGGGAGGATCGAGAGGGGCTAGAATAGTTTATGAATGCTTGATGTTGCGCGACCTGCGCCCTTTCATCCCCCTTCCAGTTTCTGATGCTATTATCAGACGTTGTTGGGATGGGGATTGGTAGGGATAGCATTGGTCACGCACCATCAAGTAATCCCAGTTTGGGTTATGGGAGGATTGAAGTTGTCAGGTCCAGGAGGCGCCCTGGGTTGCAACGGGCACATGGGAGAGGCCGGTCGTGTTTGGTGTTCATCCCCAGGGAGCCTATTAGATCAAATGGCCAGGTAGCCTGTGGGGCTGCATCACCCCAAATCCTTGAAGGCAGTGCTGTAATGCCAGATCGATCAGAAAAAGACGGCAATTATTGCTGCCTTGATTTTGTCGGTCGATCTGATGCTTATCACGGAGACCTGGGTGGAGACGATGCGGGCCCAATTTTTGAGGCTGCTGTCCCCGGTATACCGTGGTGCACTGTCCCAGAGTGGAGCGCAGGGTGGTGGTGTAGCCATCTGTTTTAGATCCAGCCTGACCTTTACCTGCACCCAGTGAGAGCTCCGGTTCTTTGAATGTGGCCATCCAGGGAGGACCTGATGCGGGCTGCAGGATCTTTCTTATTTATCGCCCTTCTGGGTCGATGGGAGAGTTCCTGCAGGAGGTCGCAATTTCTTTGCCGTTGCATCATTGGAATCCCCCAGATGTGTTTTTCTGGGGGATTTCAATGTTTGGTTCGACGATGTGAGTCATGGACATGGTTATGAACTTTCCCAGATCATGTCCTCCCTTGGTCTGATGCAGGCAGTCACTTTACCGACTCTTCGGGATGGCCACATGTTGGTCCTGGTGTTCTCACTGGGACTCGATATTAGTGATCTTAAGGTCAATCCAGTTCTCTGGTCTGATCATTGCATGGTTCAGTTCACGCTTGGGGCTCCCGCCATAAGCCCTTCCCCTGCTGAGATGATCTGCTGTCGCCCTTTACGGGGTTTGACCCCTGAGGGTTTCCTGGTGGCAGCAGATTTGTCTAGAGTGGGTGATGCATGCGCGGGAGGTGTTGCGGTCGGAGTTGACGCCTATAATGAGGTGTTATCCGACACCATAAACTCCCTCGCACCTGTCCGTGTACGACCTAGGACTTCTTACCTGAGGTCACCATGGTTTGATGGTGAGCTCAGGAGATGAAGAACTGGGTCGGAGATTGGAGCGCTGCTGGAGGAGATCCTGCCTGGATGCAGACAAACTGGCCCTGCGTGCCCATTATGTTGGCTACCAGGAGGCAATCAACCGTAAGAAGACAGTGTTTTTGTCTGGGGAGATTGCTGCCAGAAGGAACCGACCGGCCTCACTCTTCCGGACCATTGATAGATTTTACATCCTGTCTGTCTACAGCTCGGAGGATCTTTTCTAACATGGACTGTGAGGATTTCGCCGGTTCTTTTCGGACAGGGTGTCTGCGATCCGGCGGTGGCTCCTTCAGCCAGTAATGTTATAGCTGGCAGTGATCGCCTAATGTGTTCTGAGTGCACTCCGTCTGGTTGGGGAGAGTTTAGACCAGTGGAGGATAGTGAGGTTATTGAGGTGGCAACCAATGTGAGGCACACTTTTGTGAACTGGACCCGTGCCAACGCTGTTCTTAATGAGATGCGTTGTTCTGTTGGCCTGTGTTTGCCAAGATTGTACGGTGTTCCCTGTCCCAGGGTGTCTTTCTGGATGCCTTGAAGGAGGCTCTGGTAAGACCCCTCTTAAAGAAGCCATCTTTGGACCCGGAGGTCAGGGCAAATTACCGTCCAATCGCTAACCTTCCATTTTTAGGAAAGGTTATTGAGAAAGTGGTAGCGCTTCAATTGGAAGAGCACCTCATTTCCCACGAGTTGTATGAACCTTTCCAGTCGGCTTTTCGTGCCAGACACAGCACTGAAACTGCACTTGTTCGGGTGCAGAATGACCTACTCAGGGCTAGAGATCGAGGAGACAAGACAATTCTTGTTTTCCTCGATCTCTCATCAGCTTTCGACACTGTGGACCATTGTGTGCTGCTTGCTCGCCTTGGGGATCTATGTGGACTCACCGGCAATGTCATCAAATGGTTTGAGTCCTTTCTAACTAACAGGAGGCAGCAGGTTATGATGGGAAATTTCTCATCTACACCTAGTCTGCTTCTCTGTGGAGTTCCTCAGGGATCAGTATTGGCTCCAATGTTGTTCGCAGTGTATATGCTGCCTCTGGGTGGAATCATTAGGAAGTATGACTTGAGTTTTCATTGCTATGCCGATGATACTCAGCTATATTTTTCCTTTGCCCAGGAACATCCAATGCAGTGGACGTACTTAATATCTGTCTGGCCGAGATTAACAATTGGATGGCCTCCAGCTGGTTGCGGCTGAACCCCGATAAGACGGAGGTATTAGTAGTGGAGTCGAACAGAGTTCGTGACAGGATGGCCTCTGACACAGAAACCGGGCTTGTCCTAGGGTCTGTGCCATTGAAGGCCTCCTCTTGGGTGCGTAATCTTGGCGTGATTCTGGACATAGATTTAACCATGGAGGCTCAGATATCATCTGTGGTTCATACCTGTTTTTACCACCTCAGAAACATTGCCAGAATTAAACCCCTTGTTCCGTCTCTGGACCTCCCTACTTTGATACATGCCTTAGTCACATCTAGGCTTGATTACTGTAATGCGCTCTATCTCGGGGTCATGGGAGGATCTCTACGAAGATTGCAGCTGGTGCAAAATGCAGCTGCCCAATTGTTGACCAGGCAGCAAAAGTTTTGTCACATTACACCAGTTTTGCGTGAATTGCACTGGCTGCCAGTCAGGTGGAGAGTCCTCTTTAAGGTGGGTCTTCTCACCTATAAGGCCCTACACGGACAGGGCCCTGGCTACCTGTTAGACCTTCTGTCACCTGCCCTCTCCTCGCACCCTCTTCGTTCGTCCAGTGAATGCCTTCTGACCATTCCCAGAACTAGGCTGAAAACAGCTGGCGATAGAGCATTCAGTGCCGCAGCCCCGGTTCTGTGGAATTCCTTACCAACTATGGTCAGAGAGGCTTCATCGGTGGATGTTTTTAAGGCCCAGCTAAAGGCTTTTTTCTTTTCTAAGGTATTTAATGCTTAGATATGGATTTATTGTTAGGTTTTAGTCACTGTATTGATCTGTATTTATATGTAAATTTATATATTTATTATGTTAAATATGTTTGTTTAAATGCCTGTACGGCGCCCAGAGCCTCTGGGATTGGGTGTCTTTTAAATAAATTTTGCCTTGCCTTGCCTATTTCAACCAATATAGAAACAAATAGGAACTACTTATAATTAATTGCATAGTACCATTGGAAAGGTAAGTTTGTGCTGAACAACTTTGCCTCTCATACTGTGTGTGTAGCACTTATGGTTCATGAGTTATTCACATCTGTTTGTGGCATGCTGATTAGGACTTGATTTTGTTCAGAAAGCTCCAGGTTGCACTGTTAAAAGTATACAGGCCACAAGTGGTGAAACTCTGGTAGCCATCTAGTGGTGGAGCTCATTACACCTCAATGAGTTAAATTCCCAAACAGTGTATAGCATGAGATCAGGCCCTTGCATTTACAATGGGGTCCAGGATTCCAGAAATGCCAGACCTCAGTGCTCAAGACATGCTTTCCCTTGGAGGTGGCAGGAGTCAAACCTGGTGGGCCCATTTAGTAGAGAAGGTAGTGGTTTTACTGGGAGGTCAAAGAAGTCCCAGAGCAACTACCATGAGGAGTGTTTCCTGATGGTACTGAGGCCTGAGGAGGACTTCCCTGAAGGAGGTTGTTTTTAGTACCTATGGAAAGGTTGGTAAGGGCCTATGATTAATGATGGAGAGGAACAAGAGGACATGCTAGGTGATCTGCAGTTATAGGCCTGGTAAAGGAGATCTATGAGAAAGTGAAATCATTTTTAATGTTCAGCAGTAGCCATCTGGTCTGGGAGGTTTCGGGGTGCATGGTATTGCATAAAAACATGGAACTCTGGCAGTTGTAGCACTGATGGGAGTTGGGGGCTTCAAGAGTTTCCAGTCACTGGGGTATGGAGTCAGGACCCACTCTGGTAGGCTACAAATGAAATTAGCTGCCACCCTAAATAAAGTGCATCTCACTGGCATGCAGTGATTTACATACAGAAAATCCCGCAGGAGAAGGGACTGTAGAGGCAGTACAAATAGGAGCCTACAGGTGAGAAAGAAACCACAAAGGTTTTTTTGCTTCGAGAATGGACAGAGAGAGATTGCAATAAGAATGGTATGGATTGATCCTCATGGCAGCGATGACTTTAGAACCTAGGTTGGAGAAGATATGACTGTATGTTCTTATAGTATATAGAGGATAAATGTTTCGGCATCCCTTGACCCTGTGCATAAATTTCATGTACCATGTGAATTTGATCCGTCCTGCTGAGTAAGAAGATTAATATGTCTGGACTCGTAGTCTGAGCCATTTGGCCATCACAGTGAGGTGACTGTCCCTACACCCCAAAAGAAGGAGAGTGGATATCATCCAGAAAATATTGGTTTTGCAATGGGCTTTGAGGGAGCATCATGTCAACTGCCCACAGACACGAGGCACACCCAAATCAAAGAGCACACTGCAGGTTCAGTTCAGCTATACTACAAGTCAAAAGGGGGGGGGTTACATTGTGGAGGGACATTTGGGATCTGAAAATGATTTGAATATGAGAAAATATTGACACAGACTATGCAGGAGATTTTAAAGTTTGTTGTTACTGTAGAAAAAGGCCTGCTTTACATCAAGGACAGCTTGCACAGGGGTGTCCGGATGATTGCTGCAGAGATGCGACTGTATCAAAGACTGTACAAGAAGAGATCAGGCAGTATATACAGCATCGACTTGAAGGACTGCTTTATAGTACAGGGACTGTTCAGCGGCACCAAAATCCCAGACAGCATGTGAGAAAGCCAAGAGTTTTGTTTGGTGACAGGGACATATGGCATACTCAAGGACATTGCTAGTAGCCATAGGTAGAGCAAGAATAACTGAGGGAACTGGCCCCTCCTAATGATGGCATGTGATTACATGCTGTGCAAGCTGGTGCTCACATGTGGGTGCAGATGAGGAATAGAAGATGGAAGACCTATGCGTGAAGTTAGTAGACACTCAGTCCAGTAAATGGTAACAAGGTCCCCGCATGGCAGGGAGCTGCATCAACAACTGCACAGTGCAGGACACTAGCAAAGGAGGTAGGTTGGTACCTTCAGCTGCCTTGACAAGGAAGGGTAGCATCTGGATTACTGTGGTCAGTATCTTGCTGTGAAGGGCCAGTGACAACAAGTTGTGCAGCTATAGAGAAGTCATCCAATGCATTCATAAGAGTTGCTGTTTCCCATGGCAGGCTGTCTTTGTTGATCCATGGGGTGCTGACATAGAAACATAGACTTTGACAGCAGATAAGGACCACTTGGCCCACCCAGTCTGCCCATTTCCCTACCTATTGGATAAGCTGCAGGTTCTAGTTAACCAACAACCTACTTCCTGCAACCCCCCACTATAATTGCCTTATGTCTGTCCCATGCATGTTTGAATTCCCCCACTGTTTTAGACCCGACAACCTCCCCAGGAAGGTGGTTCCTTGCATCCACCACTCTCTCCGTGAAAAAGAATTTCCTTACATTGCCCCTGAGTCATCCCCCTCTGTCTTTAAATTGTGCCCCTTGTTCTTACACATCTCTTTTTCTGAAAGATGCTACCCTCCTGGACTTTGTTGATTCCCTTGAGGTACTTGAAAGTTTCTATCATGTCCCCCCCATCCCTCCTTTCATCAAGAGTATACATATTAAACTCTCTCAGTCTCTCTTCATATGGTTTCTGATGCAGACCCTGCACCATTTTAGTTGCCCTCCTCCGGACTGCTTCCATCCTGTCTATGTCCTTGCATAGATGGGGTCTCCAAAACTGCACACAGTACTCCAGATGGGGTCTCACCAACTGTCTGTACAGAGGGATAACCACTTCCCTTTTTCTACTTGTGATGCCCCTCCCTATGCATCCCAGTATCCCCCCAAGTCTCCTTACTGACTTTTCACATTGCTTACCCACCTTTAGGTCATCTGATATGATTACCCCCAGGTCCCTTTCCATTATTGTTGTTGTTAGTACCTCCCCTGCCATTGTGTATTCTTCTCCTGGGTTTTGGTTTCCCAGGTGCATTACTTTGCACTTCTTTGCATTGAATCTCAGTTGCCATACATCTGACCATTCCTCCAACTTTGCCAAGTCCCTTCTCATCCTTTCTATCCCCCTTGAGTATCAACTCTGTTACAGATCTTTGTGTCATCTGCAAAGAGGCATACCTTTCCTTCCAGACCCTCTGCAATGTCACCTATAAAGAGGTTAAAGAGGACTGGACCCAATGCTGAGCCCTGAGGTACTTCACTAGTAACTCCCCTTTCTTCGGAATAAGTTCCATTCACTATTACCTTCTGTGTCCTGTTATTCAGTCAGTTTGCTATCCACGCTACCACCCTGGGACCCACTCCCAGGCTGGCTAACTTGATTATTAATCTTTTGTGTGGTACTATGTCAAATGCCTTACTAAAGTCTAGGTAGACCATATCCACAGCCCCTCCCTGGTCTATTACTTTGGTCACCCAGTCAAAGAAATCAATTAGATTTGTCTGACATGACCATCCCACTGTGAATCCATGCTGCTTTGGGTCCTGTGCCCCGCTGACCTCTAAGCACTCAACAAATCTTTCTTTCAGAAGTGATTCCATCATTTTCCCTACCACTGAGGTCAAACTAACAGGTCTGTAGTTTCCTGTTTCTGCCTTGCTCCCACTTTTGTGAAGAGGAATCACATCTGCCCTTCTCCAGTCCTCAGGTACCACCCCATCCTCCCATGATTTGTTAAAAAGTTTGGTCAGTGGTGTCACTAGGTCCCCCTTAGTTCTTTTAGGATTCTGGGATGAATCCCTTCAGGCCCCATTGCTTTGTCCACCTTGAGTTTTAGGAGTTCTTTCAGGACTCTTTCTTCTGTAAATGGACTGGTGTCAACCCTCCTACCCAGAGCGCTTCTATTGTTTGGTTTAGGTAACTCCTCCACTTCTTCTTTTGTGAATACTGAGCAAAAGTATTCATTCAGTATCTCTGCCTTTTCACTGTCTCCCTCTGCCCACCTTCCCTCTCCTTTATTAATCTTCACTATCCCTCCCTTAACCTTTCTATGCTGCCTAATTTACCTATAAAAGGTTTTATCCCCCTTCTTAATTGAGTTGGCTATCTTTTCCTTGGTTTGGGCCTTTGCTATTCTGACTGCCTTCCCCACTTCTTTCTGCTTTAATTGATACAGTTCCCTATCGTGCTCCTTCTATGATTCCTTATACTTTCTGAATGCAGCCTTTTTCTCCTTAACCTTCCCTGCCACCTCTTTTGAGACCATAGTGGTTTTTTACTCTGTTTTGTTTTCTTTATTTGTTTCACACAAAGGCTTATTGCCTCCATGATGGCAGTTTTGATTTTTCTCCATTGTTCTTCCACCCCTCCTTCCTGCCCATTTGTTAGTGCATTCCTTAGGCACTCACCCATTTTGCCAAAGTCGGCCCTTCTAAAGTCCAATATCCTTATTTTTGTATGGCTTGTCTCCATGGTTGTGCTTATTGTGAACCACACTGTGTGGTGGTCACTTGCTCCCAGATGGTTACTGACTTCTAAATCTGTGATCCTCTCTCCATTTGAGAGTACCAGGTCTAATATTGCTCCCTCCCGAGTGGGTTCCAACACTAGCTGTCTAAGGCATGCCCCTTGTAGGGCATCGAGAATGACCCTGCTCTTGGATGTGGCTGCAGTACATATTGTCCAGTAAACATCTGGCATTTTCAGGTCCCCCATCAACAGTAGCTCCCTTTTTCAGCCATTTTGAGAATGTCCTCTATCATTTTCTTGTCCATTTCCTCCCCTTGAGATGGGGGTCTGTATACAACCCCTGTGAGGATTGTGATGCCATTTCCTATATCCAAGGTAGCCCACAGTGCCTCTTGTCCTCTCCCTTTACTTTTTAGTTCTGTAGCTTTGATCCCTTCCCTTATGTAGAGAGCTACTCCACCCCCTCTTTTACCCTCCCTGTCCCTTCTGTAGATTGTGTAACCTGGTATGTTGACATCCCAGTCATGGTTCTCCGTGTACCATGTTTCCATGACTGCCACAATATCCAAGTGTTCCTCTTCCATCAGGGCTACTAGCTCAGGAAACTTGTTTCCCAGACTACGGGCACTGGTACTCATTGCCCTCCATATAATGTTGGCTTTATCCTTTTTTCCCCCATCCCTGCTCTTGTATCCTTTGTCTATTTCTCCATTTACCCCTGTCCAGCCCTCTGTCAACCTCTGTACCTCAGTGTTTACCTTACTACCTGCCATGTTTTGTTGGGGGGAGGCTTGACATTTCCTGCTTCCTATCAGTATCTCCCCCTTAGCTAGTTTAAAAGCTTGCCAAGGAAGCATTTAAACCTATCGCCTAGGAGCTTGGTTCCCTTCCTGGACAGATGTAGACCATCGTGCCAGTTCAAACCTTCATCTCTCCAGGTGGACCCCCAGTCCCCAATGAAGCCAAAGCCCTGTGCTCTGCACCAGTTTTGCAACCACTCATTAAACTGCATGGTGTGCAGTACCCTAGCATCACCCCTGCCAGAGAATGGCAGCACCTCTGAGAAGGTTACCATGCTTGCTACCTGTCTGAGGCCCCTCACCAACTCCACAAAATCATCCTGTACTGCCCTGATCTCATGCCTAGCTAGGTCATTTGTCCCAAGGTGGACAATGATATCTAGTTCCCTCTCTTGTGATGTTGCTTCTGCAATCCTGAGGATTCGCTTCCTGTCCCTCCAAGCCATGGCACCAGGCAGGCACCTTACTTCCCTCTCCCCTCCTTTTTCCAGTTCTACCCCCCTAACAACTGAGTCCCCTACCAGAAGCTGTTTCCTTCCCCTGTGGTGTCCCTTGCCACCCTTTTGTGGGTCTCCCTTGTGGCTGTCCCCAGCATTCTTCTTGGTCTCCACTGAGGATGTCATTGTAGAGGAACCTTGCTCTGCCATACTGGCATATGATTTGTGAAGAGGTACAACTAGAGGGATTCATCTTTGTTCCACCACCCCTCACCCTCCCAGAACCCACTGTGGTCCAACTGCTCCTCATACTTGGCAAACTCCATGGCAGTGGTTGTGGCATTGGTGCTCTTTGGGTGGGGTCAGAAGATGATGGAGCATTTATGTGGGCCCTGAAGTATAAATGTTGCTACATGTGAGGTCCAGTGACAGTAAATGTGTTGCTGTGCATGCAGTGCTGTCTGGAAATGCTAATGTGTGGATACGGGTGCCTGCATTCCAGGTCATTGACCGCTGCCCCATGGGCACTGATGGAAGAGATGGTGGAGGCCTGCACCCCAGTCATCGAAGAGGTACTTGAGACCCACCCAGAAGAAAAGACTGCACACTCCCAAGTCAGTGATGACATGGTACTGACCACCCACAACTCTCCTGTCAGGTTGCCCTCAAAAGAGGGGGTACCGGATGTTGAAGTTGCAGAGGTCTGTTACCCTGATCTCCTGGTGGAGGTAGCCACAGCTGGCACCGACGCATGTGGGACAACTGATCTGATGTCTGGACTGCTAAAATGGAGCTGGGACAGGGTCAAGAGATCACAGTTTATCCATGTGTTTGAGCTATTCTCAACTATATGAGGGTCTCTCTGACTGACCGTCTAATGTGAGTCACCAGCACTTAATTCCTCAACTGGATCTCCAGCCTGAGCCAATGGAACCTCCACCACATTCTCCAGGATACCTGTGAAAGAGGTCAGCTCTAAGTCTGGATCCAAAATGAATGGGGTGGACTGCCCTAGTCCTGTGCCTGTTCCATGGTGAAGTCTGCCACCAGATTACTATCCACCACCACCACCAGTTCATGGGATTTGAAGGGGAAAACTCAACAGTTTACAATCTGTGACTGAGCTGTCCAAAATGGCCAGTGACATGCAGATATGGTTTTAGCCAGTAAGATGCCCTGACAACCTAAGTAGACTAGGCAAAGCAGACCGAAAAATCAACCAACGGGTGTCTACCAGGTAGAGATTTAACTTCCTGTATTACCCTGTCTGGTTGTGATGCACTGTGAAGGCCCCACAGAGATGAATGGCTCCATGAAGAGGCAGAAGCCAAGCTGGGATAAGTGTACACTGGAAATACGGTTGTTCAGGTTCTGTGGAATCCATTCTGCATGTGAAAATTGGAATTTCAGGAATTCTGAATCCAAGTCTGATTTCATTCCACCTCCAACTAAGGCAAGTGGAACCAGAGATGGAATCAGAAGTTCTAATTCTGCATCTGACTACTGCTTCCATATAAAGCTATTCCTCCACACACCCAGTAAATGTACAATAAATAAATTATCTCCCCCATCCTTGCCTCCCACCCCATAACTTAATATCACTGCTGCTCGGCTGACTGGGGTTCCTGGAGACTCAGGCAGCTAGACAGAGAGACATCAGTAAGAATCAGATCTGGCAACTTTTTAAAATGCTGCTATGCCAAAATGCTATTGTTCTCCATTTGTCCAATAGTAGTCTACAAAAGGAGCTGACTGACCACCTTCCCCAGCAAGCTTCCACTCCAAGCACTGCAGTTAGTACAAGTAAGTAAGCAATCTCTCTACCCCCGTAACCCCATCATCTGGCCCACATACTCCGCTCAGCTCCACCAGACCCTGTCAGGCAAAGTAGAAGTCCAAATAGAAGCCCCCGAACCACAATTCCATGAGAACACTCCGTCCCTCTGATCCTGCAGCTGGCTGGCAAGCAAATAGTTAAATTTAATGTTAAAAAGCATTACAGTGCTGGCATGGTTCATTTGGAAGGTTCTTTCCCTTTCTAAGCCAAATATCTTTCAGAAGCCCCAGGTCTCCTTGAGTGACCTGAAAGATGGCTGACCTAAAAAATGTCATGGGGTTAGCCACCGCCAGATGCTGGCTTACCGTAGAGCTTTATTTAGGTTGGCCATCTCCCAGGTTGCTCAGGGAGAACTGGAGCATCTGAGACGTATTTGGTTATAAAGGGGGGAGAACTGACTGAACAAACTGGGACTGAAGTCAGACCCTGGCAACAATGTAGTGTGTTTTAATATTAAGTTCAACTACTTGCTTGCCAGACAGCTAAAGTATCTGGAAAATGGGGTACCCTCTTGGGGTATGCTTATGGTGGGGTACTATTTGGACTTTTGTTTGACTGTTGGGGCCCGAGGAGGTTGAACGGACTGGGGGGGCTGGAGGACAGGATTATGGGGGGGGAGTGATTACTTATACAGTAAAGCACTCAAATGCATGCCTCTTAAATGTATAACTCACTTTGGTGCATAAGTTTCTGAAGTCCCAGTTCCATTCCCAATATGACCTTTTAAATGCATTTAAGAGACTGTTTAAACACATAGATCTAATGCCTTGGGACACTGATCTAACCAAGTGTTTTAGTCATTAACAGCTGTTGGTAGGTGTTTATTGCAGTGCCAGTGAAGCACACAATCACTCCTAATCCCTTACAATCATGAACTTGATCAAGACAATGGAGTCCCAGTGCATACCTTATTAAAAAATAACAATGTAAATGCAGCCAGTTATGTTTTTTTAACAACAGAAAATATACAATATCTCTTAAAAGCATAGCCCATTCAAATGCATACTCACAGTTGGCAAAGAGGTCATGCGTTTAAGAGGACTCCACTGTACTGCTGCTTGAAGCAGAGGCTTGCTGCAGACAGGGGAAATCAGTCAATTATTTTTGTTGACATCTACTGGACAAATGGAAGACAATGAGATTTGGCAATGCAGCATTTTACAAAGTTGCCAAACAGGACCCTAACTGCCAACTCCCCACCAACAGCTACTTGAGACTTCAGGGTCCTCAGCGAGCCCAGCAGACATGGCATAAGGGTAAGGGGCATGAAAAGACTCTTTCATTTGAGAACTGTACCTGGAAGGGGAGGTTTTTGGATGCAAAATCAGATTCCGATTCTGCATCCAAGGGTTTTTCAGAATTTAGATTTTTTTTATTTAATATGCCTTATTAATTTCAAGGAAAATAAGGCAATGAAAACAACATTAACAAATAATACAACAAGAAATACACAAACTACCATAACCATAATAACCAAAAAAACTAACAACCCATCCCCCCCAGAACACGGCTGACCAGAATTAAATAAGAAAAGGAAGAAAAATAGGAGCTCATCAATATAAAGGAAGTATGGCCAAAGGACAAAGGGAAGAAATGGAGAATATAGATCCAAAGCAAACCTCCTCCAGATTAAGATCCTGCTGTAGTCGAAAGTAACGCATAAAGTGATTCCCATCTGCTGCGAAAGCACTCTACTCTGTTCTGAAAAAAGGCTATTTGTTTCTCTACTGTCAACGCTTGCAAAATCTCCTGGCCCTGTATGAGGGGATGGCATCATCCAGCCAATGACATCAAATTAAAAGCTTGGCCGCGATCGATATTAGGGCCATTTAAGCCTTTTGGGGGCTGAAAAGACTATGAGGATATGAACTAACCAAGCAGATGTCCACTGTAAAAAAATATTCAAGGCCTAAAAAAGTGTCTAGGGAACTCTTGATTGCATTCCAGAAGGGAATCACTTTAACACAATCCCACAGTAACTGTTTAAGATGACCTTCAGCAAGACTGCACCAGGAGCAAACTGGAGAAGCAATTCTGCCCATCTTACACATCCTTTGAGGAGTATAGTTCATATTGTGCAGGATGTGAAGTTGAATCAAAGGATATTGTTCCTGTTTTATATATTTATACAAATTCTGCCATGTGGTCTGCCACACCTGAGGATCTGAATGAAGACCCAGAGCCTGCTGCCAGTAATAGCATATCCCCAGAGGGCTTGCAGGGTCCACTGTTTGAAAAACCCCTTAAAACTTAGACACAGAGTGGGGCTGGTCTGCAAGAGACAAAGGGTTGAATACTCAGGTTCTCCTGTAGGAACCATTGGCCTAGATCCAGATAGGAAGAAATAGCTTGAGTCAGCTGTAGATATTTAAAACTATGAAAACGGGGGTAGGGAGAATCGATCCTGAAGGGCACTATACTGGAGAAATTTGCCCTCTTCTAGGAGAAAGGCAATTAAGGCATCATGGAGCTGTGGGCAAAAAGTAAACGGGATCAGACGATGGTCAGTCTGGATATTTAAGCTACCTGGTATGGGCTGAGTAGGAGCTTTTGTTCAGTCCTTATCTAGATAATTACATAACTGCCAGAGAGCTTTCAGAGACCAAAAGAGCGGAGTTGTTTTAAGCAGTGGGGGTAGACGGGATGGCTAGAATTCAGATTTTTGACCTTCAATGCCAAACTTCTAAAAAAAAAAAACAGTTTGAAACCTGAGGAATCTGATCTTGTTAGATAGATTCTGAACAACCCTTACTGACAGTGAGGAGGAGTATGAGTCTCATGCTCAGGAGATATTGGATGATTGGGAAGTGGGTCCCTGCATAAGAATGCACAAGGTGGTCTACAATGTAGTGGGCAAGGAACCCTCCCATAGACAGCTTAAAAGGCATGAGCAGGATCAAACAGTTCTGAAGCTCCATTCTATGCACTGCTGGAGCCATGACTTTAAATGGCACTGAAAAAATCAATGATTTGTTGTGAAAAAGTAGAAAGTGACTGTTCTGTAGCATCTGCAGGGCCTGTTGACATATAAGTTGAAAAGTCCATCTGTTAGTGACATTTTTTAACAGTGTTGGAAAACTACTTGACTTTGTATGTAGGGTTGCCTTTGTGCAATTGTGATCTTTTGACCTTTGAGTAGGGCAGCTGAATGTTATTTTGCTATTTGGCTGTGCTTGAGTATTGTATCTATCTTTTCTCACTCTAAGTTGGCAGGTGGTACCAGTCTTGAGATGGAGAAGAACTGAGTAAGAGACTGGCCTACACCAGAACAGGACCGAGGTAAGATGGGCAGTTTGTCTTTCCGTGGACTTTATTGGGACAACCTCAATATGCATTTTCACAGCAGGCATGTGCTAGAGAAGAACAGAATATAAAATTCTGCCTGTGGAATGCCCACAGAATGACCTCTGTGATTCCACAGAATTCCATGGAATTTTCACAAAAATTCTGTGGAATTTCACAATATTTTAAATGTCAGTTATTGCACTATAATTTTAAATGTACATGTCCAAATAACACCAAAGTTGGAATATAAACAGTACCCTATGACTTACAAGAGTGTGTCAAATTTCAGAGTTGTAGATTGAAAGGGGGCGGAGATATGGGTGTCCAAACATTTAATCAAAATTAAATTTTCAGTTATTTTGAGATCAAAATTTCTTATCAAAATTTCTCCACAATATCAGGATTTAGAGAAGTACCTAGAATGCTTATATGCACCATGTTTTAAGTTTCAAGATTCAATGGAAGCTGAGTTATAGGTAGCCAAATATTTTGCCAACATTTGGATTTCTGTAATTTTGGTATAATTTTGATAGTATTATTTGAAATGTTACAAAAACTGACAGGTATGCAGGTTATCACTACATTTGTATGTGCACATAATTTCAGATTTCTAGCTTTAAATGGGATTGAGTTATAACCTGCCAAACATGTTGCCAAAATTTAAATTCTGGTTAGTTCCCTCTAATTTTAAAACTGCATATCCAAATTTAATCAGAGTTTAAACATTTAAACTACGATACCACATGGTCATTTCTGAAAAGTTCATATTTGCAGCTTTAAAAAGGACTGAATTAAAAGTAGTCAGACTTTCACAACATTTAACAATTTAAAAACTTTAAAACTAGAGAATGCAATGCCATTAAATTTGGTAGGTTCTTAGACCTTACAAGAAGACTATGTGTACCAATCTTATTAAAGGAAAATTACACCCAAAACCTGAAAAAATATATGTTGTGCAGAGTGTTTTAATTTGTATGTGAAGTTCTAGTGTTTCCTTCCCTCTGACTGGTATTATGAGTTTTTCCCAAATTAGCCTGCTAGTTTTATGCTAGTTTTACGACCCCTGGGATCTCCATACCTGATAGTGTAATTGTATTTCTGGTTCCCACAGTGCATTTTGTCTCATGTGACTGTGATGTAAGAGAGATCCAACATTCAGCACACACATGCCAAACAAACTAAATATCTTGGAAGCCTTACAAGCTGCACAAAAATTACCAGCAGCAAAGTTTTTCAGGACAGTAAAACCTTTAGGATGAGGCTGGTCACCAAGCTGAATTCTACAGATTTTAAAATACAGCCATCTCTGTTGTTGTGAACTGATTGTAATGCAATGCTTTCTGCTGGATTTATGGGCTCTGCTACATCACCATTACATGAAACAAGGTGCACTGTAGGACAAAGAAATGCAATAAAACTATTTGATATAGTGATCTCCAGGGGTCGAAAAACTACCTTAAAGCTAGCAGGCTAATTTAGGAAAAACTCCTAATACCAGTCAGAGGGAAGGAAACACTAGAACTTCACATACAAATTAAAACACTCTGCACAACATATGTTTTTTCAAGTTTTGGGTGTAGTTTTCCTTTAATTGCTTGCTGTGAGAAATTGCAAAACAACATATGCACACAAAATCAAATCTCATGAGTCTTTGTGAAAACTTTGGAATTTCATGAACAATTCCATAGAACTGGAATTTTCTAATTTCACTCAGCCTTATCTGGGGGATACTAATTAAAGGATAGGGGTATAAGAGGCAGGTAGCACAGGTAGTCACCAGGTTCTGGAGTTAGATGTACAGTTTCACCAAGAAATGGACAGCTGAGCTGGGTAGCACAACAATGGTAGACCCCTAGGCTGGAGCAAGAATCCCAACCTGAATGCAGGATATTTAAGGATCACATCCAGTAAATTTATGATCCGGGGAGCCTGGTGTACATGCAAGTCTAGGACTTAAAAGTACTCAAAAGGATGTAGTGGGGGAAGACAATATCTTGGGCAGCAGGAAGAAAGAATTCTGGCTATTCCAACAGGATAGGTCGAAAGGAAAAGGAGTAGGTAATTCACATTTTAAGGGAGTTTGTCACTGTAAAGAACAAAAAGGATATCAGTGGGATCAGTATTTCTACTGAGTCAATCTGGCTATGTCAAAAGAGAAAGGGGGGGCAATAGTCGCCCAGAGTGGAACAGCAGGACTGCAAAAAGCTCAGCCCAGCTTATCAAATGAAATAGTGATATGTGCATTGTTAATGTTAAATTCCACAAAAAAAATCTGGATGCTTCCTCTGCAGTATATGCTATCATAAGTATGTGATGTTACTAATTATTTTTTTCTTCTGCAAAAATAAAACTGCTTAACCACTTTAGCCAGTTGTGTTGGACACCAGGATACACTGACTATGGATATGCATGTCAAATGTTAATTCTGTGCATGCAAGAGTAGAGAAGGTACAAACATTCACATTTCTGATAGTTTTCACAAAGTTTTGCAAATATTTACATAGTAAAGTTTTGAACCCCCGTAACTTCAAAATCTATCTAATTCTCTCCATGTTTGGATCATTCTATATGCATTACAAAAAGGTTATCCACACTAATTAACACATGTCTAGCTCCAAAAATGCCTGAGTTATATGCAGATGAAATGCAGTACTTCCATGAAATTTCCTGAAAAAAATTAAATGATAGATTTTGAGCACATATAATTTTTGAGATGATGCAACATATTGTCATGAAATCAGGCACATTGTTAGAACACCTGTCATCAAGACATCATACCAAATTTAAGAGCCCTGACCCAATAGACGGATAAGGTATATGCAGATAAAAATGTTCATGAAATTTCACACAAACAATAAAATGACAACATTTGAGCACCTATACTTTTGAAACTATCTATCCTAATTTCATGATACATGGAACGTTAGTGGCCATCGACTGAATAGGGTATATAGTCCAAATTCCAGAGTTCTAGCATGAACGGCTGCTGAGATCTAACAAAATTACTGAAAAGATTCTACTCAATTTCATGGAATTTGGTACAATTTCATCAAAATTCCATGGATTCGGAATTTTTCCATTCTGCACAGCTCTAGCATGTGCTGTGTTAGAAAGGACTATTAATGTTGAGTGTCGAATGGTGCAGCACCCTCTAAATGTATATAATGTGCTCAAGGTTTGTGGGCATTAAGTTATTTAATAAATCCAGTAAATAGAATACACTGTAGTTTTCTAAACACTTGTCTTTCTTTTCCTCTAATGGGAGGGGACTCTGGGTACATAGCAGGGTACCCTGGGATAAGGAGGACACTAGAGTGCAGCAGGTAGGTGACCTTAGGAGGAGGAGGGATGGTATTGGGATGGGGACCCCCCAGGGAGAGGCTTGCTGGCTGAGGGTTGCTCCAACCCATACTGGGAAGGATGAACTTTACCAATTTACCCTGCAGGATGTGTGATGCAAGTTTGGCTGGTTGACATTGGGGCAGTCCAGGTGACAAACCTGGCATGGTTGGGTCAGGAGAGGGTAGGATCTTGGATCACCTGACTGCTAGAGTCAGGAGGAAGGACTGCAGCTCCCATATGTGCCAGTCTGCATGGATAGGAGTGAATGCATGCATGAATGGGTACACTTGGGGCCATGGCCCCTTAGACCAAAATTGGGTAGGGTCACAAGTGGGGATTTGTCCACTGTAGAGATAGATTAGTGGGGTTTATTGGGGGGGGTTGTTTGTTTTGGTGGTATTTTCCAGGATGAGAAGTAGTGCCACAATTTCCCATGCTGGATATTTGTTACATTGTGGTCTGAGCAACCCCCTGGTGTGGTACAGTAAAGTCCAAACTATCAGCTTCTCTCAGCATGTCCAGGTCCAGGATTCCAGCATTGCCTGATGTCAGCACTCAGGACATGCTTTGCCCTGGAAGTGGCAGGAGTCAAACCTGGTAAACAAATAAAATACAAAATGTAGGGGTTTCACTGGGAGGGCATGGAAGGATCAGGGTGAAATTCCTTAAGGAGTGTTTCCTAATGGCCTTCAGGCCTGAGGTTGACCCGGAACAGGGTTGGTTTTGGTAACTAAGGAAAGGGGGGCAAGCCGCTAAGGGCCTTGGATTAATGAGCAAGTGTAAAGAGAGGATATGCCAGGAGATCTGCAACTATGGACTGGTAAGGTAGGAGCCCTCCTACAACATATAAATATAATATAAATATTTTTAGATGCCTGTAGCCATCTGGTCTGGAAGGTTCTCCAGGGATGGACTATATGGTGCCACACCAGTAATCAGAGCTCTGGTGGATGTGGCCCTAATGGGAGTCAGGGCTTCAAGAGTTCCTGGGTAGCAGGGTATGGAGTCAGATAGGACCCATTCCACTGGGCCCTGTAGAAATTAACTGCCACCCTGAATAAAATGTTCCTTGCTGGCATGTTGTACTGTGCTTTACACAGGACCAGTAGGAACTGTAGAAACAGTAGAAATAGGAGTCTATATGTGGGACAGAAACCCCATAGGGTTAGCAGAGAGAATGTCCAAAAAAAGAGAGAGAGAAAGAATATGAGGAGAAGGGTATGGGTTGATCCGTGTGGCAGTGGTGACTTTAGGCCATGGGCCTCAGTAGCTGGAAAAGAGATTACTGTATGTTTCTGTACAGAAGATGAATTGATCAGGGTCCCTGGATCCTCAGTATGAATTACATGTACCATATGGTGGTGTGCAGCAGTGATTTTAACACCTACAAGAACAATTTGGATAAATATTTAGCAGAAAAGGGATTAGAAGAGTATTATTATAAGTGAAACGGACAACATACATGGGCTTATGCCTACTGCTGTCTCAGCTAATCAAAAGTCAAAAAGTCAAAAAAGTCCTATGAATTTGATTGATCCCGATGAGTAGAGACTCAAGGATCTGGACCCATACAGTAGCCTGAATCATTTGTCTATTACAGTGAGGTGACAGTCGTTGAACCCAAAGAGAATGAGAGCAGAGGTGACCCAGAAAATGGTGGTATTGCAAGAGAATATTGGTGAGCATGACATCAACTACACTTAGACACCAGAGCACCCAAGGCCATGCCCACTCCTATCCAAAGGCACATCATACAGCAAGTTTGGTTCTGCTGTATGGAGAGGCAAAAGGTGGGGTTGCATGTACCCTAGAACAGCTCTATTACTTTCTAGTTTAAATTCTGTCTTATTCACACATCAGACTTCTTCCCTATTGCACTGGTGAAAACCCTGCTCAGGTGGTGGCCATCCCTGACAAACAAACATTGAGATACGAGTGTTGTACTGTATTCTGTATGGGCCTTGCTTTGTGATTGACTCAATGCCTGCAGCAATTGTAAAGTGGAGCTGCATGGTTTGTGATTGAAGTGAGTCCTTTTGATCAAATCTGTACTGTGCTGACAGAACGACATTGGCTGCTTGCTAGATGTTGTATCCATTTCAATGTGATGAGGCTACCGTATGGAGCCTTATACATATCAAAACCCTTATATCACTCAGACCTTCAAGCACCAAATTTCCCCAGAGCCTGCCTCCCTCATGTTCAAAGAATGAATTTAGAGAATGGCTGAGGCTAGGGTCTTCATGAGCTACACTCCTCTTCTGTTGAACTCTTTGCATCTGAACATGTGCCAAGCTCTGAGGTTTCTTGTTTTGAAACAAAAGCTGAAGATGTTCTTCTTCACATTGACTTTTATACAAATTGAGTGATGAAATTGTATCTGCCACTTTCTGTAAATAGTGAACATTGTTATATTACTGTATGGTTGTTTTTAAACCTATAAGGACCTCTGAGAGTTCCCTATGGGAACAGGAAAAAAGTGAACTTAAACATTCCATAGAAATATAGACAGTGATGGCAGAAAATGACCATTGGTCCAGCCAGTCTGCCCATAAACCCTGACAAACCTGGGACCTACTGTCCATACAGGGTTCTAACCAACACTGTCCACCCCTCCCCACCCTACAGCTACCATCTTGAGCAATCATTAAGCCCTTCATTCTGTCTCAGCTGTGTTTGAAACCATTGACAGTTTTTGCACCAACCACATAAGCTTTCAGACTCTTCTTGGCTCCACCACCCTTTCTGTAAAACAAAACATTCTCATTTCGCTCTTTAATCTCTTCCTCCCCCCATCAGTTTCCATTCATGTCCCCGTGCTCTTGATCTGCTACTTATGCTAAATAGTTCCTCACAGTTTACCTTTTAAATTAATTTTAGGAACTTGAAGGTCTCTATCATATCTCCTCTTTTTAGTCTGGCCTCCAGTGAGTACAGATTCAGTGCCTTGAGTCAATCCTCACAAGATCTGCCCTGCTGGCCATGAATCATTTTAGTCACCCTATGTTGCACTGTCTCCTGTCTGTCCTCATCTTTCCTTAGGTGGGGACTCCAGAAATGGGCACTCCAAGGGGCACCTCAGCAGTGATCTGTAGAGAGGTAGTAAAACCTCTTTTTTCCTGCTATCATCGCCCCTTCCTATACACCCCAGTATCATGTTTGCCTTACTGTAGGTCTTGTCACACTGGCTTAATTGTCTTAGGGAGTCACTGATGATGACTGATAGGTATCTTTCCTCAGAGGTTGTATCCAGCTTCATTCTGCCACAGAGCTTATTGTCATCTGTGAAGACACACCTTGCTCTGGATTCCTTCTCCCATGTCTTTTCTGAACATATTGAAAAGGACTGGACCCAGGACTGATCCTTGTGGCACCCTACTGGTGACCTTCATCTCTTCTGATTTGACTCTGTTAACTACAACCCTCTGCTGTTTTCTTTTCAACCAGTTTCTCAGCTATCTGTGTCATTCGCTGCACCCAGATCCTCTAGCTTCTTCAGCAAACTTCTGTGAGGCACCATATCAAAAATATTGCTGAAATCAAAGTAGAGTAAATCCACAGTGTGGCTCTTATCCACTACCTCATAATTACCCAGTCAAAGAATACTGTTAGGTTGGTCTGACAAAACCTCTCTGCCATGAACCTACGCTGCTTACTATCCTGCACACCACTGCTCCATAGGTAGTCCATCAGACCATCTTTGTCTAGTGTCTCCATCAGTTTATCCACAACAGAAGTAAGACTGACAGGTCTACTCTGTAGTTACCCTTGCCCCCTCCCACCCCATGGAGAGGATCTACATCCATTCTTTTGTAACTACCCCTGTCTGAACTGAGCTACTGAATAGCCCTACCATGGGTTCAGTTAGTTCTGTTGCCAGTTCCATGATGCACCCTCAGGTGCATCCCATCTGGCCCTGGAGCCTTATATCTCTTTATGGCTGCTAGCCTTTTCCGAACCCTTTCACTAGTAAATGCTTGCTGCTTCATATCAGGGACCCCCCCCCTTACAGCTGCTTTAATGCCACTCTGTGGCAGAGGCCATCTGTCTTCCCTTGAGAATATAGAGCAGAAGTAGACATCAAAAATGACTGCTTTCCTCCCATCATACTCAATTACCCTACCTCCCTCTGTTAGTCTAACAATTTATCCTCCCTTTTTTCATTTTTCACTAACATATTTACAGAACTGTTTTCCCTCTCTTGGCGCCCCTCTGCAGTATGCATCTCTGTGTCTGCCTTTGCTTCTCTGACCGCCCTTTTGGTTTTCCTTGTTCTCATTTGGTACTCTCCCCGTTCTTCCTTCCCTTGTTTCTCCTTGTACCAGTTGAAAGCCTTCTCTTTGCCTCTCACTGCTTTCCTAACCTTTCCTGGAACCATACTGTTCTCTTGTACCAGTTTCTTTTGATTACCATTCTCATGCAATACTTTGTTGCCTTGAGAATTGCCCTTTGATTGTTCCATCTTTCTTCCACATTCCTGATGCTGTCCACTCTAACTAACTTGTCCTGGATGAGGGCTTACTTGTTCCAAGAGCCAGGTTGAACCATTTACAGTTATGGGGACAGGACCCGAGTAGCTCCCCTAGCTTCACTCCTTCTACCCCTTCCGAGTTGGTGAGCACCGCATCAAGAATGGCAGCCTGCCTAGTGGGTTCCTTAACTAGCTGCACCAGCAGGCAGTCCTGCAGTGTATCCAGCAAGGCCTGACTTCTGGAGTTCCTGGTGACTGGAATGACCCAATAAAACTCTGTCAGGTTTAGATGTCCAATCTCCTCCAACTCCTCCTCCTTTGCCACACCCCTTCTAGTTCTGCCCCTAGCTCCGTGTCTCTTTCTTCCCCTTCTCCTGGAGGTGTATAGTTTACCCCTATTGGTAGTTTCTTGCCTGAGGATGCCTTGAGCTGAATCAATAGGGGTTCTTTTTCCCCATTACCTCCACTGATGTTTCCATCTGCTACTGCCTCGATTCCTTCCCTGTCACATAGGGCTAAACCTCCTTTAACGTTTCCTCTGTCATGTCTAAACATGGTGTAGCCTGGGACTGTCAGGTCCCAATCATTATTGTTTGTGGCCTAAGTTTTTGTGATGGCCACTAGGTCCATTGTAATGTTTTCCACTATTGCCTGGAGCTAATTTTATTTTCCTGACTCCTGGCATTAAAGCAGACCCTTTCCATCTTTCTCCTGACTGACTCTTGCTTTTTCCTTCTCCTTCATTCTTCCCCAGTCTCCTTAATTGTTTATTTTCATGCTGTATGTAGGCTTTGTCAGCCCTCCCTCATTAGCCTCTTCCCCTAACCTAATTTGAACCAGCTTTACTGGTACCCACCTTGCTGTTCAGGGGGGGCCCTAGTTAGGTTCCTCATCAGATCTCCCTTCTCAGTGGTTCCTCTAGCCTCCATCTCCCCTGCAGTCAGTGTAACTGTCCAATGTAGATGTCAAACTTTTGCCCTAGAACAGTGGCCCCCTCTGTCATCAGGAAAAAGACATCTCCCTTGAAGAACCTCCTGTCCCAGAGGCCTTCAGTCCCCAACAATGTGGCACACCTCCTTCTGACACCATGCCTTCAACCACCCATTAAACTCTTCAGTCTCTTCCTTCCTTACTTTATCCTTCCCATTCCCCCTTTTCCACACAGGGAGGATCTAACAAAAGAATGGGGAAGCTGAGAGCCCCTTCAGTCTGTCTCCCAGCAACTTAAAGTTTTGCTTTAACTGCCTTTACAGACTGATTCGCCAGACCACTTGTATCTAAGTGTATTATAATCCCCAGGTTCCCCTCCCCATTTTCCACCACCCTCCCTATCCTATCTATATCCCAGATGTCTGATGCACCAGGAAGGCATCTGACTGTTTTACTCCCCTTCCCTTCCCCACCTACCATGCTCTCTCTATTCCACTAATCATTGAGTCCCCAATCACTATGACTTGCCTTATAACTTATCACTATGACTTTCCTTGCTGACTTATCATTAAGATGCTCCTTGCTGAGATATTTATTCCCCTCCCTTTCTAATCTTATCACTGCCTACTCTCCATCCTGTACTCTATGTTCCAGTTACGAGACTTATTTCTGTTCTTTATATTTTTCTCTTAACCATTCATTAGACATCTTTTAACATTTCTGTCCCTGCTGCCTGGAAAGATCTCCCTTCTTCCCTCTGTCTGTTTCAGTGGTTACCTTTCTCTCCTCAAATCTAACCTCAAACCCCATCTCCTTCCACTTGCCTATGTTTCCCTATCATTTAGGTCTTTTCTTTTTAATAGTTCCTTACAGTTTTTGATTGTTTATCTATAATAGTGCTGCCAACTATTTTGGATTTTTTTCATTATATTGATTACTGTGTATTGGAATTAGTATCACTAATATAGTAGTCCTAGTTATTCATATACGGTATAATTATTTCTCTCTCTCTCTCTGTTCTATTACTTTCTCATGTATTAGGTCACTGTATATTTTTCTAAGGACTAACTTGCTCTTTTGTTTGCATTGTCTACATTTTTTGCCAGCTTGGTCTGATCTTGACTTGGCTGGGTTTTGGCCAATATAGCTTGATCATGACCTAGTCAGGTTTATGCTGCCACAGTGTCATTCTGTTCTGACATAGTCTGGGTCAGTAAAGTCCTGTCTTGAATGTGTTGGTCAAGACATGCCAATCCTGACATTACCTGGTTTCTATCAAGACAATCAGAACTGACTTTGCTAGGTACTATATCAGCAATCATAGTCCAATTTATGGCTTAATGGGTTTGACCAATCCAGTCCGATTTTGACTTTTTGACAACTCAGTTTGAATTTAATTCAGCTGGGCTTTACCCAGACATCGTGGAGCCATTGTTAATGGGTTATGGTTGGAGCATTCAAGTTTCACCTTTATTTAGCCACATTTTTTGCTGACACAATCTAGTCTTAAACCAAGCAGGCTTCAGCCATTTTACTTTGATCTCATGTCAGAAGAGGTTTGGTCAACAAACTTTGATCTCTAGGTAGACAGATTCAGCCAACACAGTTCAATTTTGAGACAGTTATATTTAGCCAATACAACCAGATTTTTATTGTATTTGATTACCTGGCTCCAGCATCCTTTATTACGTTCTTTAAAAGGTCATCATTTTCATATTTACTTTCACTGAGCCCTGAAAACTTTGGCATAGTACAGTGGTTGCTATATAAAGTTTTTTGGATACAGTTACTTCACAGGACACAGAGTATTAAAAGGTCAAGGCAATATTTCAAAGAAACAAAAATCACATTGTCTCCAAAAGAGGCCAGCTTTTTTTCTAATACCCTCGATTCACAAAGCTTTTTAGAGCTATGACGGCATCAAAGGTGGGCCTTTATTATTTATCTCAACCCACTTGACATGCCTTTGGCTCAAGACAAAGCCAAAAACTAAAGGCATTCCTGATGAACTGAAACACCCATCTTTGAGGTTGTAAGTGATAACTAGAGCATAGTTAGTATAAAATATCTGAAACACTAAAGGAACTGCAATTCATGTTGAAATTTCATGTAGTTTTACCCATCGACCTGTCAAAAAAACCAAAACAAAGAAATCCCAGTGACATAAAACCTAGTACTGAAAACATGTATGTGCTTTCCTTCAGCATTCCACAGTACTGTAGATCAATTTGGTGATATCATCTTACATTTTCAAATGTTTACTCATGGTCTTAATTTCAACTTCATCCACAATATGATTTGTTTTTGTTTTACACACTGTATAATGTCTCTGCCTTTGGCATATGAATTTTGGTAGTGTACTGTACATATTCTCTTTTAATTTCTTTCTGCAACTGTTGGCTAGAACTTACCATTAAACTGCTAAATGCCTTGCTACTCTTGTTGGAATAAACAGACAAAGTGAGATACATGATACTTCTTATTAGACCAATGAGCAAGTTATAAAAAAATGAGCTTCTAGGCTCATGTGGGTCCCTTTTTATGTTTGTCATGCACACATGTGCAGTGAACATCTTGCTATGAGAGTGCCTTTTGAGGGGTGTGACACTGTCAGTCCAATGCAGAGTGGTCTGCAACGGGCTCGTCAGTGTCACATCAATCGTCAACCAGGCTGATCATGACATTATTCTGGCTTGCTGGGTGGAAACTACGGGTATGTCAAAGGAAAGAGCTGACCCAATCATAGTTCAGCATTTTCCTTTGATCTACACCACCCAGCAAACACAGCTGATCTGTCAAGATCAGCCTGCTGAGGAATTTCACACTGTAACAGAGAAAATCATCCATTGATGTCTGTTGCTAGAACCCCTCTAACTGTCCCCCACCAAACCTTCTCTCAGCACCCCCCACAAATATACTGTGTGTGTGTGTGAGTGTGTATGTATATATATATATATATATATATATATATATATATATATATACACACACACTCACACACACACTCACTTAACATTCTGTGGTGATTTGCATATGCAGCCCATGATGCTTTGCATTGTGGGGCATGTATGATTTTATATATATATATATATATATATATATAGTGGTACAATAGTGCCACTATAGTTAGGGTTGAGTAGCCTGTTTAATATTAAATCTAAAATTTTAAACATTTATATCATTGCCTCCCTTTGACAAAATGAGCTGAAATTTTCTGTGTGTAGTCTAGGAGGCAAGGTCTTGATGTGTGAAACTTTTTGTGATGGCAGCCCATGTAGTATGTGAGATACAGCTGTGTCATTTCTAGAAAAAAATTAAATTTTTTCTTATACTTAACATTGTTTTTTGGTCTCGTCTGCAGTCTACATGGAAAGGAATGTTTGCCCCAAACTTGCAGGCGATATGAGACATGTCCCAAGGTAGTGTCTTTGACAGGTCAGGTGAAAAAATATGAAGGGGGTCCAGAGTCATAATAAAAGTCTTTAAATGTTAGTGTTTTCATAATGTTTTTTTTTCTGTGTCACACTTTTTTGTCTTTGCTGCATCAAAAAAGGTATCATGGCCCAGTGGCACTGAGGGTTGAGGCGCTGGTCACTACACCTAATGCCATGCCGGCGACCCATGTTCGGGAATGGGCATGGGTTGCTGGGGGTCGGCGGGGAGGAGATGGATTGAGCATCTGGAGGACTGCTGTCCATCTCCGGGGTGGTGGGATTCAAGCGCCGGGTGCTTGTCTGACTCCCAGCGGAGGCTGGGGATTGACAACACGCAGCTGCAAGCCAAGGGAGGCGGAATGTGGCAGGCAGCTTGACTAGTGTCTTGCAGGAGTGGCGCACTCAATCGCTAAAGTCATTTACGCCATGCCGCTGGGAGGAAAATACAGAAAAAATGGGGAGCCTGGCAGCATGACGCACCCCGGGCGCCTATTCCTGGGAGGATGCCTCCTGGCATGGATCCGCTTGGGGTGGTTGAGTTGCTCCCCACCACCCTGCCGCGAAGGGTAAGTCGCGGAGTGCTGAAGGGAGGGGGTCTCATGTCCGGGAATGGCACCGGGGGAATGACGGAGTGCAGGGGGGGGGTTGTAGCCGGAGCTCTGTGGAGAAATAACATCCACAAAAAAAAAAAAGGTATCACGGCATCAAAAAAGGTCTCAAGGCATCATTTATGGTTTCACAGTAGAATAAATAATGTTGTGTCACTAGATGAATTTGCAACACTACTTTTCCAGATATGTCTGTTTCTTTGTCACTTCATTGCAAACAAACAGCTTGCACTTATGGGCTGAAATTTTCAGGGTACAAAGGGTTTGCCCCACAGATGTGATTTTGCTGGTTTGCTGAAAAAATTTTTTATCTGTTGCATAGTTATAAGATTTTGATGTTTTGTGATTTCCCATCAGATAACACTGCAATGGTCATGGTACCTTTCAGAAGCTACTGTATATCTCAAAAATGCTTTGAGATACAGACTCGCTGAGACACACAGCTTAGTACACCTTTAGGTGTACTAAGCTGTTATGCATGTTTCCAGGCCGTGCCTACAGGTATGGGAGAAATTTTTTATGAATGGGCCTACAGTGACTGTGATACTATGCCATGCATTCACAATGTGAAATCTGTACTGGTTTGCCTACATGAAAATGAGGGCCACTTACAATATGCATGCATGGGAGCACATGGACATATAACATTATGAACTGATGGCACCACAGGGTCCCGGGCGTAGTGGTCCCACAGGGAAATGAAGGTTCATTATAATCTCTCTCTAAACTTATGAACATGCAAATGAGGGACACTTATAATATGCATGCATGGGAGCACAGGGCCCCCACAGGCACAATTTTTTTTTCTGCGATGCTCTTTTTTTTTGCTATTGCGGCATCGAAAAAGGTCTCACAGCATTATTTATGGTTTCATGGTAGACTAAATAATGCAGTGCCACTAAATGAATTTACGACACTGCTTTTCCAGATATGTCTGTTTTTGTCACTTCATTGGAAACAAATGGTTTGCACTTATGGGCTGAAATTTTCAGGGTACAAAGGACTTGCCCCACAGACATGCCTTTTGATGGTTTTCTGAGAAAAATGCTATCTGTTGCATAGTTATAAGATTTTGAAGTTTTGTGATTTCCCACAGGGTAACATTGCAATGGTCAGAGTACATTTCAGAAGCTATATCTTGAAAATGCTTCGAGATACAGACTCGTGATGTGCATCTTAGTACACCTTTAAGTGTACTAAGCTGTTATGCATGTTTACAGACCTTGTTTGCAGGTGTGGGGGAAATTTATATGAATGGGCCTACAGTGACTGTGATACTGTGCCATGCATTCACAACTTGACATCTGTACTGGTTTGCCTACATGAAAATGAGGTCTACTTACAATATGCATGCATGGGAGCACATGGACATATAACATTATGGACTGATGGCACCACAGGGCCCCAAGGGCCCTGTGGTTCCACAGTAAAATGAGGGTTCATTATAATCTCTCTAAACTTATGGATAGATGGGAACACAGGGCCCAGAGGTCCTGTGTTCCTACATGCAAATGAGGGACGATTACAATATGCATGCATGGAAGCACAGATGGATACCATTACGGGTTTATGAGAGCACACAGAAAAATAAAGAGACTATTATAGTATCTCAGAAAGTAAGGAAATAAACTGCAAAAAAACTATGTTGATGCTCTAGTTAGGGTCAAAGTGACAAAAGTAGGGAAATGTGGTGTTAAGGTTTACAAGTTAATACCCCACACTCACCCAGCACACACCAACAGGCGTCCGGGGTTGCCTTGGGGTCATATATATATATATATATATATATATGCAGCCCATGATGCTTTGCATTGTGTGGGCATGTGAGATTTTGTATTTTCTTGAAACTTGGCTTCCCAGCCAAATGCCCTTTGGGGTAACCCTTGCCTCAGTGTTTGCGCACAGAGGTTCTTTGTCTTTTATATATATATATAGACACATACACACACACACACACACACACACACACACGTGGATAACCTGTAACAAAGAAAACTATCCATTGATGTCTGTTGCTGGTGCCCCTGTAACTCTCCTCCCTGCTTGACCCTCCCTCTCAGCACCCCCCAAACATAACATTGACACAGGGGTTGCCCAATCACCCAGTGTTGCCACCTCATAGTTTATTTTTTATATTTTGTATATATAGCCTGTAACAAAGAAAACTATCCATCTATGTCTGTTGCTGGTGCCTCTCTAACTGTCCCCCCACCCAACCCTCCTTCTCAGCACCCCCCCACAAACATAACTCTGACACTGGGGGTGCCCAATCCCTCAGTGTCACCACCTGAAATAAAGACAATGGTCCCTTTTTTTAACCCTGTCAAAAAGCAAAACATCCATCAATGTCTGTTGCACTATTAGTACCCCCACCTGACCCTTCCACACAGCATCTGCCACCCCACACCAAACCCCAAGCCCTTACTTACCTATTGAGGGTCCAAAGCTATAATATTCTCTGGACTGCAGACATGGCTTCACCCTTCAGAGCCAGACCGTGAACCTGAGGAAATCAGGTATGCGGTTCAGTGTATTTCAACAGAGTTTTGAACTTAATGGCATAGCTTGGTTATTTTTAAATATATCTGTGCCTCAGATTTTCAACATGCCTTTTTTGGGAACTCACCTCATAAACAATGGCAGTGAAATTAGGCAAATCTGTCCCAAAAGGTGATTTTATGATCGCTGTGTGAGATTACTTTTTGTGCAGGAGTTGAAAATGTTATCTGCCCTTGTTCATGAGGAAGGAGTCATAAGAAGGCTATGTTGAAATTTAACATACAAATAAAAAAAAAAGTAATGAGCCCACATTAAAATTTACAAATGCAGGCTCATAACTTTGGTAATTTTTAATATTTTGATCCCAAGTTTTCACCATAGCCATTACTTCACAGCACCTCATGAATGTGACAGCTGTCATTTTTCAAATCATGGCCAAAATGTGTTTTCACACTTAGCACAAAATCACCTTTTAGGCAGGATTTTAAAGTATTCTCTACCCTTGTTCATGAGGTGGGCTCATAAAAAGCTATGTGCGGTCATAAGATGGCTATGTTGAAAATGTGAGGCAAAAATATGAGAAAACAACAAGGTTATGAGTCTACATTGCAATTTGTCAATGTACGCTCATAACTGTGGTAATTTTCAATATTTGGATCCCAGCTTTTCAACATAGCCATTTTTTCACACCACCTCATGAATGTGACAGCTGTAATTTCTCAAATCCTACCTAAAATGTGTTTTAACACTTGTGGCGCACAGTGAAGTTTCAGCCATTGTTTCATAAATGATACCTGTCATGCTCTGAAGGAGTGGTCATAAAAAGATTATGTTGAAAATTTGGGGTAAAAATGTGAAAACCCAACTAAGTTATGAGGAAACAAATTGTTCCAACATTTACTCATAACTTTATTTTTTTGCAAATTTTGGCCCCTAACGTTCAACATATCACTTGTGTTACCTTACCTCCTGAACATGGCAGGTATCATTTTTCAAATCCCCTCAGAAACTTGTTGCCACAGTCCCACAGTGAAATCACCTTTCTGATGGGATTTTAAAAATTCCACCTGTCTTAATCATAACATCAGGTCATAAAAAGACTGTTGGTCATTTGGGGTCAAAATGTGGGAGCCCACTTAAAAGTAAATATTGCCTTTCAGCTGCTGTATCCTAGGAAGTTACAATCTAACAATGCGTCAAAGCAGGACACACACTGAAAATGAGATATTGCATCTCATCTGTTGTATCCTGGCTAAATATATATAGTAAAAACGTGTTCAACAAGACACAGTAGAACAGCAGTAACATTGGCAAACATTTGGCATTAACTAATGCTTGTTTTAGGACCGATGTTAGCCTGAATATGTGTGTACTGTTGTTTGCATGTTGATCCACTTCATGTTATCTTGTCAGTGTTATCTTCTCAAGTCAACAGATGTCTTTTTCTAGTCAAACAACTCAAGAACCAATATGGCTACAAATATTTCTACACTCATTTCACAAAAATGGATAGGAATTTTATAAATGTATGAATAAGTTTTTTACAGAAATAAATGTATTTTCAGTATCGCTGAAGAGCATCTAGACAGAATGTCTTCCCAGCAGATCCAAGGGTATTATAATGGAATGGGTAATTACATAATACAATACAATGTTAATATAGATAGATGTGAATATATGTGTATAGATATAGATAGATATAAATATAAATATAGATATTCTTTGCAAAAAACTTTGTTAATGCACCAGTTATGGTAACTTAAACCACAAAAGTATGGAAATGCGGCATTAGGGTTTCCAACCCTAACTCCCCACCCCCATCCACCAAGCAGCAAAAGGAAAAAACATTAGGGTTTGGATTTCTGGAATTTTGACAAATCAGTGGTGGGGTCTTCCTTGGGGTTGTCACCCTAATGCTCACCCCTTCCCTCAGCCCATAGCCTCCTGTGTGTGAAGAAAGACATCATGTGTGACATTGTTTGCTCAGGGAATGGGGTGAGTATTAGGGTTGACAACCTCAAGGAAGACCATATCACTGATTCACCAAAACTCTGGAGACCCAAAACTCTAATGTTTTTACCTTTTGCTGCTTCGGGCTGGGGGGGGGTTGGGAGTTAGGGTTGGAAACCCTAATGCTACATTTCCCTACTTTTGTGGGTTAAGTTGCCGTAATTGGTGTACTAGCAAAGTTTTTTTGCAAAGAATTTCCTTTCTTTTTGAGAAAGTGGAATTGTATCCTCATGAACAGATGCAGATGCCCTGCACAAAGGGAAGACTCCATCCACCTAAAGAAGTGCAGGGACTGTCTGTGCAGTGACAGCTGTGAAGAATTCATGGGGCTGCTTGGTAGGCTGCCCTGTGGTGCCTGCACTTCCATGTGGCCACAGATTCAGATGCACAGGGCAATGAGTGCATCTGTCACCCAAGGCACAGGGACCTCTGCCACCAATGGGTTGAGAGATTCAGGGCTGTATGCCAAGAGGACAGTGGTCTTCACTATATAGTACCCAGGCCCATGCAGACAGCTCTGTACCTTTCATTCCCTGGTTGAGGGGTGTCACATAACAGCACAATCCCCCCCATCATCACTCCATCCAGTTGGGTCACCGAGCTCAACACCAAACTCAGCTCACAGGCACAGCATCACAAAATATACCTACTGGGACTGGCACTATGCCGAAAGTTTGTTAACAATTACACACATATATATATATAATAATTTTTTTTTATTTTGTCCATTACATTTTTCACTATATGTCTCATAGTCCTGTAAGACTATGCCCCCTCCTTTGTCTGCTTTATAGGGAAAAATGTAAGGACCAATTAGAAAATAAAGAGAGTTACCTAAAAATCGAAAAAGACCCCACAGAAAGTTTAAAAGACCTAGTCAAAGGTGTACTGGAAAGAGCTAGAGAAGAGAATTTAACCACAGATTGGGAACAGGGAGCTTTGTTCAGAGAATTTCCATTAATCCCAGTACTCTACACAATCCCAAAAATCCATAAAGATCCACTTAATCTGCCTGGGAGACCAATAGTCTCGGGGATAGGCTCTGTGCTAGAACCCCTCTCTGTATATGTGGATCATCACGCATGAGAATTTGTGGAAGAAACAACATCTTATATCAGAGATAGTACACACATGATTACAATTTTGGAACATTTAAACAAAGAAAATAAAAATACTTCTGATAGTTGGCTGGTAACCCTAGATGTAAAGGGCTAGTATTTGTCGATCCCACATAGGGAGGGATGTGAGGCTTTGAAAGAGGTGTTAAGAAATAAGAGAACAGAGAATAAACCATCAAATTAATTATTACTAAAGATGGTGGAAATAATGCTAGGACAAAACCACTTCAAGTTTGAAAGAAACTACTATGCACAGGTCAAGAGGACAGCCATGAGTTCGAGTATGGCTCCCACATACTGTACACAAACCTGTTCATGGACCAGTTTGAGAATAAGCATGTATATGAAAATAACCCATTTAGAGACAAAATAAATATGTGGAGATGTTTTATTAATGATATTGTTTTAATATGGGAGGGAACAGAGAGAGAGAGAAAGAGAGAGAGAGAGAGAGAGAGAGAGACAGAGTTACTAGATTTTCATGAATTGTTAAATACCAGAATGACATACTTAAGGTTTACACTGGAATATGATGAAACAAAAATGTTGTTCCTTGACTACAGAATATTTAAACATGAGAAAAAATGGTGTATGAAATTATATAGAAAATGAACAGATAGAAATACAGTATTGGAGGCCAGCAGCTATCGCCCCAAGAGCCTGATTAAATCTATATCATACAGCCAGGTTTTAAGGGTACAACAGAACAGTACATTAGAAAAAGACAAAGATGAAGCATTAGAAGAAATGGAAAGAAGGTTGAGAGAGAGAAAGAGGGTATATACCAGGAGTACTATCAGAGGCCAGAGAAAAGACCACAGAAAATACAAGGGCACAGTTACTACAGCCTAAGGGGAAAGAAACAAGGGTAGAGGGGAAAAGGATACCACTTACAATTAAATATAATGATGTGCTTTATGACATCAAAAAATCTATTAACAAGCACGGGCATGTGCTAAAGTTCTCAGCCACAGGAGAAAAAGCATTTGACTCAGGACCACTAGTGGTTGCTAAAAAAGTGAAGTCATTACTAGACCATTTGGTCCATACAGACCACACAATACCAGTAAACAGGGAAATAAGATTGCACAGTAGTGAAGATTTAAAAGGAAATTACCCTTGTGGTAGGTGTTACCCACTGTAGTGACACATATAGGATAAAACAAGCATTTGTCAATGCCAAATGTTGGCTTGCTGGCATTGGCATTGGTAGTGCAGGAGTTAGAGAGATGCATAATAGGAATGGCAGTGAAGTATTGAACTGAGACCAACCCCACCCCCACCCTGCAGAGACTGAAAGGTGTTGAGGATGTGTCTTTGGGTCATCAGCCATAACGCCTACGCCATTTCACCTCACCCTGCAGACACTGACAGGTGTCGTGGTGTGCCTTGGGGTCTTTGGGCCTTATACTCACCCATTCCATAAGGAAATACACTGAGATGGTGCTGTATAGTAGAATGGGGTGAACACTGTGGCTGAAGATCCTAAGGCACACCTCAATGCCTGTCACTGGCTGCGGGGGGGGTGGAATGGCGTGAGCATTACAGCCGACGATCTCAAGTCGCACCCCCGATGCCTGTGAGTCTGTACAGAGTAGGGCATTATGGTTGGAAATGCTAATGCACCAGCTGTTTGTTGGTATTTTTGCTCCAAATTTTCAAAATGGGCTTTTTGTGACCCCACCTCATGAACAGTGGCACTATCATTTCGTTACTCAATCCCGAAAGGTGGTTTTGCACAGCGACTGTGCCATTTGGCACCACAGGTGTGAAAACACATTTCTGGCAGGATATGAAAAATGACAGCTGTACTGTTCATGAGGAGGTATGAAAAAATGGCAATGTTGAAAATCTGGAGTGAAAATATGAAAAATTTGTGAAGTTACGAACGTGTGTAGAAATTGCACAACGCACACCTGTAATGCAATCATTTTTGGGAATTTTTTCACCAGATTTTTAACATGGGCATTTTTGAACCTCTCCTCATGAACAGTGGTACTTTAATTTTGTTAATCTGTCCTGAAAGTGGATTTCCCACAGCAACTGCACCATTCTGCACCACAGGTGTGAAAACACATTTCAGGTGGTGTGGTATCTGAGAACTGGAAGAAGACTGATGTGATTCCCCTTCACAAAAGTGGGACCAAGACAGAGGCAGGAAACTACAGACCTGTCAGTTTAACCTCTGTGGTAGGGAAAGTGATGGAATCATTTCTGAAGGAAAGAATTGTTGAGTACCTAGAGGCCAGTGGGGCACAGGACCCAAGGCAGCATGGGTTCACAGTGGGAAGGTCATGTCAGATAAATCTAATTGATTTCTTTGACTGGGTGACCAAAGTAGTAGACCAGGGAGGGTCTGTGGACATGGCCTACCTAGACTTTAGAAAGGTATTTGATACAGTCCCACACAAAAGATTGGTAGTTAAATTAACCATCCTTGGAGTGGGTCCCAGGATGGTAGCCTGGGTAAAACATTGGCTAACAACAGGACACAGAAGGTAATTGTAAATCGAGTCCACTCTGAAGAAAGAGGGGTTACTAGTGGGGTACCGCAGGGTTCAGTACTGGGTCCAGTCCTTTTTAATGTCTTTATAAGTGACATTGCACAGGGACTGGAAGGAAAAGTATGCCTCTTTGCAGATGACACAAAGATCTGCAACAGAGTTGATACACAAGGAGGTGTGGAAAGGATGAGAAGGGACTTGGCAAGGTTGGAGGAATGGTCAGAAGTATGGCAGCTTGGATTCAATGCAAAGAAGTGCAAAGTAATGCACCTGGGAAACAAAAACCCAGGGGAAGATTGCACAATGGGGGGAAGTAGTAACAACAACAAAAATGGAAGGGGACCTGGGGGTAATCATATCAGATGACCTTAAGGTTGGCAAGCAATGTGAGAAGGCAGTAGGGAGGGCTGGAGGGACACTGGGATGTATAGGGAGAAGCATCACCAGCAGAAAACAGGAAGTTGTTATCCCCTTGTACAGACAGTTGGTGAGACCCCATTTGGAGTACTGCGTCCAGTTCTGGAGACCCCATCTCCGCAAGGACATAGACAGGATGGAGGCAGTTCAGAGGAGGGCAACTAAAATGGTGCAGGGTCTACAAGAGAAGCCATACAAGGAGAGACTAAAGGAGCTTAATATGTATACCCTTGAGGAAAGGAGGGAGAGAGGAGACATGATAGAAAAGTTTAAGTACCTCAGTGGAATCAACAAAGTCCAAGAGGGTAGCATCTTTCAGAAAAAGAGATGTGCAAGAACAAGGGGACGCAATTTGAAGATAGAGGGGGGGACAGCTCAGGGGCAATGTGAGGAAGTATTTTTTCACAGAGAGGGTGGTAGATGCATGGAACAGCCTTCCTGAGGAGGTTGTGGGGTCTAAAACTGTGGGAGAATTCAAGAATGCATGGGACAGACATAAGGCAATTTTTGTGTGAGGTAGGAAGAAATAGGCTGTTGGTTAACTAGGATCTTCAGCTTATCCTGTAGGTAGGGAAATGGGCAGACTAGGTGGGCCAAGCGGTCCTTATCTGCCATCAAAGTCAATGTTTCTATGTTTCTATGGAAGTATGTGAAAAATGACAGCTATACTGTTCATAAGGATGTATGAAAAAAATGTCAATGTTGAAAATCTGGAGAGAAAATATAAAAAATTGGAGAAGTTATGAGTGTGCGTAGAAACTGAGCAATACACACTCATAACACAGTCATTTCTTGGACTTTTTTCACCTAATTAGCAACATAGGCTTTTTGGGACCTCCTCTCATGAACAGTGGCACTGTCGTGTCATTAATCGGTCCCAAAAGGTGATTCCGCACAATGACCGCAAAATCACTTTTCAGGACCAAGAAACGAAATGACAGTGACATGTTCATGAGGTGGGGGTCCCAAGAACCTTATGTTGAAAATTTGGAGCAAAAATTAAAAAAAATGGCTGAAATTTCAACCTAAGTTGAACCCCCCTATTGCCTCCCACTATAAAGCTTACCATCATTTCTTCAGTTCGCAGTTCGGCTTTGAAGAGTGCAGACCTGTCCCGGTTCAGAGAAAGCCATGGCTCCCGACCTTCAGAGGGTAAGTATAGGTGAGGGGGGGTGTGGGGAGGTGGGTGCACAGAGGAGGGGTGGGGATGGGGGAGGAGGATGAGGGAGACAATGGTGGACCATTTTCTTGTTTGCAGGGGGCAACAAAAAAGACTGTGAGGGAATGTTTTCTTCATTTACAGGTTACACAAAAAAAAATAGGCACATTGTGGTGGGCTCCCAGTGTACCACAATTCTGGGGGGGATGCCAAGACGGGGATTGGGCACCCTGATGTTGGCAAGGTGTATAGACGGGTTGGGAAGGCGTGTCTCCAACACCGGGAGTGGGCATCCCAGTGTCAGAAAGGAAAGGGGAAACTGTTTAACCAGGAAAGACACACTAAGAGGGGGGATGCCAACATGGGAATTGGGCACCCTGATATTGGCTTTTCAGCAGTGTGTGTCAGGTGACAGGAGCTGCCATGTTACGATGTGTCATATAATGTGTGGGGGGCATGCCAACATGGTGATTGGGCACCCCAATGTCGGCATTCTGGGGACTGTGTGGCAGACAGCAGGAGCCGCCACATTTATTGAAATGTTTCACCAGGAAAGGCATGTAATGGAAGCATGTCATCTGCCACTGCAATGATGAGCTTGTCTCTGATTGCAGCAGCAGATTCATTTCAACTCTTTGGTGCTCTCTGAAACTGCTGTCATCAGCAGCATGCTCACTGATTGGCGACTGAGGGACGCACCCCCTAAAACACCCCCTGCATTGGCCAATACTGACGCACCTCTTAAATGTGCTACTACCACAAGATGTTGCTTCTGCATTCGCACAAGCCAACATAAAGATTAAGGCAGAAATTAAGATTTTTATATCAAAGACTTATTCACATGTCACACTATGGGAGTTATTTATGCCATAAAATGTCCGTGACAAAATATACATAGGGAAAACAAAACGTCAATGAAACAGAGGGTGGGAGAACATAAGGGATACATTAGGAGGATGGAAGAACATTCACCCTTAGCTAGACTTTACATGGAGGCAGATCACCAACTCCCAATGCTAAGACTGTTTGGTTTAGAAAAAGTAGAAAAATGCTAAAGCGGAGGGAATTATAATACAAAATTGTTAACAAGAGAAGTGTATTACATAAACAAATTTAACACAGTAAATCCAAAATATGGAATAAAAGAGGAATTAGATTGGCAACCTATTATCTAAAAAACATGTAAGAAAATAGAAATCATCAACCCTTTTTTTATATAATCCCCTATGTTAAACCCCCCACATGTGGCCATAGACACTAAAGTCAAAGTCATGTATATATTGAAAAAAAGTATCAGCAGTCAAAATGAAGTATCTCAGGGCTAATGCGGGTCAGGATCGGTTAATGATAAGATAGGCAATGGATTCTGAAATAAAATAAATGACAGGCTCTAATATCACTTGTAACATCACAAATGTATTGGAGGACAAAGGATAGAAGAGAAGTGTTGGTTAGTATAAACTGTCCCATAAAGAGAGTTTTATAAACAATTTATTTACATTGAGAAAAGTGCTTATAAAGAGAAAAAAGTATTAAACGAATCCATGGACACTATTAGTTAGTGCCATTTTAAAGTGGGTCCGGCACCTCTGCTATGTGCTTTGTAAGACCCTGTGATGTCACAGGGTGGGGCACAAGGTGCTGGATTCCAGGTTTGTCCTTGCTGGTTCAAAAGGAGTCAGTCTTAAGCACCTGTGGCAGCTTCAAGAAGCAGGAAGTGCCGACGAGTGAAAGGACCCCAGCACACAGGTAATTAAACTTGGCAACAGTGTTTAATACAGAAGAGTAAAGCAAAAAATTAGCAGGTTACATGTAAGGAGCCACGAGGTTTGTTTCTCTGTGGTAGGTGGATCTGTTTGAAATGATTTAAAGCCTGAAAAAAGAAAAAAAAATGAGAAACTGCTTAAACACATAAGGTAAATAGAGAGAGAGATCACAAAAAAGAAACACAGAATGATTAGCTAAAGATAAATAGTATTTGGTGTTTTAAAATCCTTATCTTTTCATAGGTGGTACTGAGTTTTGTGATGCATTTAGGAACAGAGAAAATAAAGAACAGCCCAAACAAAGCAGGTGATTTGAATGAAATGCTGATTCAGAATAGAAGTGTTATGTGACTGATGTTTAAAGGCATGAGGGTTAAAATGTTTAAAAGTTGAAAATATATGTAACCCCCAGACCCCTGCCTTTTTGCAAAATGACAGGTGGCATGCTGTTGAAGCTGACAGCAGTACCTGGTGGGGACTGGGTTTGGAGAGGACTAGGTTACTCGGCACAGGGGGCCTAGGTTTGGCTACTCTGCACAGGGGCACCCAAGCAAATCCGAACACAGGAAGCAATAACTGTAATGTCCAGAACCAGGAATGGGATTCTACAGTGTGGCTTTTATTCACATCCAAGCTGAACAAACAAAGCATAGACAGACCCCCATGGGGCTACAGTCCTGGTAATGCAGATTAGAGACAACAGAACACTTCTTCACATTTCCAGCCCTCAGGCTGTAAACCCACCAGGCACACAGCCCGGACTTGCACGCAGCTTTGGGTACAAAGCCCGACTTGTACACTACTTGGATTTTCCCCACTGGCCCGGCTTCCCCACCGGCGACTTGATCCGTGGTCCATTATGGGAATGAACCAGTTTTCCTGTTGGTGGCTCCCCAAACCACCTTAGAGCCTTCGACTCCTAGAGGAAATTTTCCTTCCAATCCCATGTCTGGGTACTTCCCTCATCACTGGCCAAGTGCATGAGGCAAAGTAGAAATCCACAGAGCAAATCCGTAGAGGTGGACCTGGTTACTAAAGATGGGGGGTCTCCGACCTCCAGCTCCCACAATCCCTACCTGGCCATTTCTCTGGAAACTAAACAACTCTTTTGTGAAAGCTTGGCAATGTAGATTACAGGGTAGACGTATGTCACATCTCCTCTACATGTCTTGACTTCCCCTATGTGCTGGACTTGAACATACTTTTACTTTTGGCTAAGCCTATTACTCTAGGCCTCCCACTACTTCAATAGTCCAATCCCCACTTTTACACAGTTCCAGGGTTAAAACATGGGCCCTTTAGAAAGAGCAGAACTCACCCTCCGGTTGCGGGTGCCCCACAGGCGAATCACAAAATCTTCTTGTTTCCCATACTCTTGGACAAAATAAGGCAGCTTCTCCACTAGCAGTAGCCAGGGGGTTGCCCCTGGAAATGCAGGTAAACCTTCCTGCCCCATCCCCTGAGGGATGGGGCACAGAGACCCGAATCAGCGGTATCCACCACTTTAAAAATAGCTCACTGTGTCTCTCTTTAGGTGGAAACACACACCTTTTCCCTACTTGTAGCCCTATGTCAGGGCTGAGGCTCCAAAAGCCTAACACAGAGCTGCTGTGCTCCTCTCTCTACAAGCTCCAAACTCCAACTGACCTACAGACCACTGTTTAAACCTCCCAACATTCTACTCCAACTCCCTGCTGCAGATTCCATTGCAGCTCATGCAGCTGTGACAGTTCTATGGTGATGTCATCCCTCAGTCTCAGCTGAGACTGAGAACAGAGTGAGACAGTGTGAAATCCATTTAACTGGAGTTTCACAAGCTGCCTTCCCTGACTACCACTAGGTCTTACTGGGATTCTAGTAACCCCCGGTAACAAGGGGGTTACATATAAAATTAATTGATGAAGTTATATGTACCCACAGAGAGAATTGTAAAAGAAAAGAAACACCTGTGTAGCTCTGAGATAAGGGGTTCACCATTTTGAGGTAACTGGAGAACATTTAAAGAGACAGTAACATATTTAAATGAAGTGGTAAGAGAACAGAATCACTGAAACATACATTATATATTTATTAAGAAAGAATAATAGTAACTAAATGAAAAAAGGAAAAAGAATATGAAAGAATGATAGTAATTAAATGAAAGATAATGAAAAAAGGAAAAAGAATATGAAAGAATTCTTAGGTTAAAAAAGTAAGTGAACTGACACCATCTCTTATTTTTAATTATATGATTTATGATCATATATTTTCTGAAAAGATGTTAAAAAAGATATTGAAACTATTTTTATTTATATATAGAATACCAGACTCTCTGATGAAGGGGTTTTTCCTGAAGTGTAAGATAAGAATAAAGTCTGGAAAAAAGGAAAAAGAAAAATTATTTTGAAAAAACAGTTTGGTAAGTGTGTCTTTATATGTCCAAATCTAGTAGTGTTTTAAGCCATGTTTGGACTAAGACCTCTCCCACGGATATAATACTGATTATCTTCATTTTACACACTTTTCTGAGGTCGGCTGGACTGGGAACACTGCTTTCCTTGATGGGTACCATTTATAGTATATTAGCCAAAATGTCATTTCGCACCAGAAGTTCAAAAACATGTATCATCCAGGATTAAAAAAAAAAATCACTTTTATGAGGTGGTGTGAAAAAATGGCTATGTTGAAAGTTTGGAGTCAAAATAAATTATGAAAATTAGTAAAATTAAGAGTGAACACAGAAATACTGCAATTTTCACTCATAACCTGGTCATTTTATTGTATTTGTACACCAAATGTTCAGCACAGCCTTCTTATTACCCCAACTTATGAACCCAGTAGGGGAAAATCTCTGCAAAAACATAATTCAGTGCCACTGAAATGTCATTCTGCACCACAGGTGTGAAAACACATTTGGCCAGGATTTGAAAAATGATAGCTGTCATGTTAGTGATGGGGTGTGAAAAATGTTGAAAATTTGGAGTAAAAATATTTAAAAATTACCAAAGTTACAAGCGAGTATAACATTTTTTTATATGTGCAACACTTTGCCATTTTTATTTTGACTCCAGATTTTCAGCATAGCCTTCTTATGACCACAACTCATGAACAAGGGTGGTGAAAATTTTAAGATCCTGCCTGAAAGGTGATTTTGTCAAATTATCAGAAAATTGACCTTTGGGCCTGATTTGCGTAATTCTACCACCATTGGTTATAAGGTGGGGTCCCAAAAAGACCATGTTGAAAGCATGAGGTCAAACTATGTACAAATGACAATGTTATGCATCAAAGTTCAAAACCACATTGAAATACAGTGAACTGCACATACCTTACATAGAAACATAGACTTTGACGGCAGATAAGGACTGCCTGGCCCACCTAGTCTGCCCATTTCCCTACCTACAGGATAAGCTGCAGATACTAGTTAACCAACAGCCTATTTCTTCCTACCCCCCCACAAGAATTGCCTTATATCTGTCCCATGCATTTTTGAACTCTCCCAGTTTTAGACCACACAACCTCTTCAGGAAGGCTGTTTCATGCGTTCCTCTGTGAAAAAATACTTCCTCACATTGCCCCTGAGCTGTCCACCCCTCCATCTTCAAATTGTGTCCCCTTTTTCTTGCACATCTCTTTTTCTGAAACATGCTACCCTCTTGGACTTTGTTGATTCTACTGAGGTGCTTAAAAGTTTCTATCATGTCCCCCCCCTTTCCTCGAGGGTATACATATTAAGCTCCTTTAGTCTGTCTTTGTATGTCTTCTCTTGCAGACCCTGCACCATTGTAGTTGCCCTCCTCTGGACTGCCTCCATCCTGTCTATGTTCTTGCAGAGATGGGGTCTCCAGAACTGGACGCAGTACTCCAGATGGGGTCTCACCAACTGTCTGTACAGAGGGATAACAACTTCCTGTTTTCTGCTGGTGATGCCTCTCCCTATACATCCCAGTATTCCCCCCCCAGCCCTCACTACTGCCTTCTTATATTGCTTGCTTAAGGTCATCTGATATGATTACCCTCAGGTCCCTTTCCATTTTTGTTATTGTTGCTACCCCCCCCATTGTGTAATCTTCCCCTCGGTTTTTGTTTCCCAGGTGAATTATTTTGCACTTCTTTGCGTTGAATCCAAGCTGCCATACTTCTGACCATTCCTCCAACCTTGCCAAGTCCCTTCTCATCCTTTCCATGCCTCCTTGTGTATCAACCCTGTTGCAGATCTTTGTGTCATCTGCAAAGCGGTATATGTTTCCTTCCAGTCCCTGTGCAATGTCACTTATAAAGACATTAAAAAGGACTGGACCCAGTACTGAACCCTGCGGTACCCCACTAGTAACCCCTCTTTCTTCAGAGTGGACTCTATTTATAATTACCTTCTGTGTCCTGTTGTCCAGCCAATGTTTTACCCAGGCTACCACCCTGGGACCCACTCCCAGGCTGGTAAATTTGTTTATTAATTTTTTGTGTGGGACTGTGTCAATTGCCTTGCTAAAGTCTAGGTAGGCCATGTCCACAGCCCCTCCCTGGTCTACTACTTTGGTCACCCAGTCAAAGAAATCAATTAGATTCATCTGACATGACTTCCCACTGTGAACCCATGCTGTCTTGGGCCCTGTGCCCCACTGACCTCTAGGTACTCAACAATTCTTTTCTTCAGAAGTGATTCCATCACTTTCCCTACCACAGAGGTCAAACTGACAGGTCTGTAGTTTCCTGCCTCTGTCTTGGTCCCACTTTTGTGAAGGGGAATCATCACATCCGCCTTCCTCCAGTCCTCAGGTACCACACCATCCTCCCATGATTTGTTAAAAAGGGTAGTCAATGGTGTCACTAGTTCTCCCCTTAATTCATTTAGAATTCTGGGGTGAATTCCATCAGGCCCCATTGCTTTGTCCACCTTCAGTTTTAAGAGTTCTTTCAGAATCCTTTCTTCTGTGAAAGGACTGGGATTGACCTCCTTATCCAGAGTGCTTCTGTTAATTGGATTAGGCACCTTCTCTCCTCCTCCTCTTTTGTGAATACTGAGCAGAAGTATTCATTCAGTATCCCTGTTTTTTCACTGTACCTCTCTGCCCACCCACCATCCATTCTATTCAGCCTCACTATCCCTCCCTTTGTCTATCTACGCTTCATGATGTACCTATAAAAGGTTTTATCCCCCTTCTTAACCGAGTTGGCTATCTTTTCCTCAGTTAGGGCCTTTGCTATTCTGACTTCCCTTCCTGCTTCCCTCTGCCTTAACTGGTACAGTTCTCTGTCCTGCTCCTTCTGTGTTTACTTATACTTCCTAAATGCTATCTTTTTCTCCCTAACCTTCCTCACCACCTCTTTTGAAAACCATACTGACTTTTTCTTTTGTTTTGATTTGTTTATTTGCTTCACACAAAGGCTGGTTGCCTCTGTGATGGCAGTTTTGATGTTTCCCCATTGTTTCTCCACCCCTCCTTCTAGCCTGTTTGCTAATGCTTTTCTAAGGCACTCTCCCATCTTGCCAAAGTCAGCCCTCCTGAAGTCCAGTACCCTCACTTTTTTATGGCTTGACTCTGTACCTGAGTTTATCGTGAACCACACTGTTTGATGGTCACTTGTTCCCAGATAGCTACCCACTTCTAGATCTGAGATCCTCTCACTGTTCCCATTTGAGAGTATGAGGTCTAAGATTGCTCCCTCACGTGTAGGTTCCAAAACTAGCTGTCTGAGGGATGCCACCTGTAGGGCATCGAGAATGGCCCTGCTCTTGGATGTGGCTGCAGCAAAGGTGCTCCAGTTAACATCTGGCATATTCAGGTCCCCCATCAACAGTATTTCACCTTTCTCTACCATCCTAAGGATGCCTTCTATCATATCCTTGTCTTTTCCCTCCCCCTGACATGGGGGTCTGTATACAATCCCTGTGCAGATTGTAGTGCCATTTCCAGTCTCTAAGGTGACACACAGTGCCTCCTCTCCTCCCTGTTTACTCTTTTGTTCCATTGATTTTATCCCTTCCCTTACATAGAGAGCTACTCCACCCCCTCTTCTCCCCTCCCTGTCACTCCTGTAGGTTGTGTACCCTTTTATGTTAACAGCCCAGTCATGGTTCTCTGTGTACCATGTTTCTATGACTGCTACAATATCCAGGCATCCCTCTTCAATCAAGGCCACCAGTTCAGGGAGCTTGTTGCCCAGACTATGGGCATTGGTACTCATTACCCTCCATTTCTTGATGGCCTTACCCCTTTTTGCCCCATCCCTGTCCTTATTGTCTTTCTCATTTTCCCCATTTACCCCTGCCCTTCTCTCCACCGCCATCTCTATCTTGGTGTTTACCTTACTTACTACCCTGATTTTTTTGGGGGGGCTAGGATTTCCCTGCTCCTTTCCAGTGCCTCCCCCCCCCCCTTGGCTAGTTTAAATGCTTGACAATTAAGCATTTAAACCTATCACCTAGGATCCTAGTTCCCCTTCTGGACAGATGCAGACCATCACACCAGTATAGGCCTGCATCACTCCAGGTGGACCCCCAATCTCCAATGAAGCCAAATCCCTGAGTTCTGCAGCAGTTTTTCAACCACTGATTGAATCCCATGGTGTGGAGCACCCTAGCTTCACCCATGCCATAGACAGGCAGCACCTCTGAGAAGGTTACCGTGAGTGCTACTTGTCTAAGGCCCCTCCCCAACTCCGCAAACTCTTCCTGCACTGCTCTGACCCCTTTCTCAGTCAGGTCAATTGTCCCTAGGTGGACAATGACATCCAGCTCCCTCCCCCATGCAGCTGCTCTGGCAATCCTGAGGATTCGCTCCCTGTCCCTCCAGGCCATGGCACCGGGCAGGCACCTTACCTCCCTCCCCCCTTCCTCCCCCAGTTCTACCCCTCTAACAATGGAGTCCCCCACCTGTTTCCCATTTTGCAGTCACGAGTTCCAACATCAAGACGTGTCTTCAATTAGGGAGTCAATCTTCACAGTGATATGAGTTCAGGTGAGTGAGGGTGCATGGGGGATGTGGTAGTGGCTGGAATGGTGGGTGCTGAGTGGGAGGTCAGAGCGGGGGGTCAAATTAGTGAGACACCATTTTCTTATTTACAGGTTTAACAAACAAAAAGTCATTGAGGAACAGTTTTCTTCATTTCAGATTGCATCCGACACTGGGGATTGGGCACCCCAGTGATGGATACTTTTCTGGCGAGGGGGGAAAAGAGACCTGGAGGGGATGGGGGTCAAAAGAAGCAGTACCAGGGGTGGGCACACCATTCTGCTTATATTTAATATTACAAAATAATACTGGGAAGTGCAGATGGGTGACCAGGGGAAGAAAAGTGGTAGGGGGAAGGCACCCCAGTCTGTTTAAGGAATATGGTAGCTAGATAGCCAGACAGACAGACAGGGAGAAGAGAGGATCAGCAGTTCACTGCATACAGACAGAACAGAGGATCAGCAGCTCACTGCTGTCACTGCAGCACACAGCATGACTTCCATCTGCAGCTGCAGAAGTCAAGAAAGTACCGCAGTTCTCAAACAGAGAATGCACATGAATGGCTCTTTTCTCACTAAGCTGTGCACCCTGGATTTTGGAGTGCTCAGGAAAGGTATTTGTGGCAAATGAAAACATAGATAGCAGAATGTAGCTAAATGGGTTCCATTTGCAAGGTTCAGGTGTTTGTTTTTAAATAGATCAGTTTTAATTATTTTCAATGTTTGTGACTTTAAAAGGAGAAAAAAAAGGTGGCCATCATGATTGGTATTTGCTTCAGCATGAGAGGTCAAATCATGAAAATAAGCACTTGAGAAAGTTTTTTTTTTTTACCAGTCGAACTTGAACGTTAACTCAAAAATAGATGTCTAAAATGGTGCAATATTTTTTACCAAACCTTCAAAAGGCACACCTTTGGCACAGGCCTCTTCAGACCTGAAAATTTCATGAAAAAAATTCCACACCATCTAGGCTGTACGTGAGAGCACCAAATATGCAATGTTAAGTACAGTTTTTTGTTGTTGTTGTTGTTGTTTTTTGGTGCTCTGTATCCCAAAAACCATACAAAATGCTGTCACAAAACTTTTCACATCTTGAGACTCTGACAGCCTGACTATGCTTTCCAAATTTAGGGCTATTACATCAAATGATGGTAAAGCTATTAATGTGCAAAAATTGGGGTTTACCATTGGACAACCTATTTAACCCTAACTACAGGGATGCTGCCGCATCCCTGTAATATAGCATCTTTAAGAAATAAGTGCCATAAAATATTTCAGTATTTACTTTAACTACAGGAACACAATGACTATTATATGAAAAACAAACAGGCAGTTATAAAGGGAGTGTCCAAAAAAATGGCAAAGTGAAGGCAAGAGTGCAGTAAAGAGCAGAGTTGCAGAGAGGAGTTAGGAAAACAGGTGTGGTCATTGTAGCTGAAAAAGATACCATTTTTTTTTTAGATAGGACTGGAAATGCCTCAGACTACCAATAAGATGGACATGAGAGTGGTGCCTATTCCATATGGATGGGGCAACAGATGGAATTCTGGGATGTTACTGATGGAAAAGTGGGTGGGAAGGACCAACTGTAGACAGAGCAGAAGGAGGTGAGCATGTGGATGTGGAGTAGGGGCTGGAATGATAAAGCTGGAGAAGTAAGATGGATGGGGTTAGATCATTAAAATGTTTTAACACCAAGGAGATAAATACTTGGAAAAATGATTCTCTGAAAGATATGGAACTAGTAGAGTTTGATGAGAACTGGAGGACATGGACTTGTTTCTGTATTTTTAACAGGACACAAAAAGAGGTATTTTGGACTCGGAAAAGTTTGTCAAGGAGGTACAGTAGTTGGGGATGCTTGATGGCAGAGAATTATAGAAACTGAAGTAAGATATGATGAAAGTGTGGCTTAGAGAATGAGCAGATGTGGAGTCAAGGCACAAGCAGATCATCAGTGTTATACTGGTAAAAGGAGGCAGAAGTACAGATATGATGGATGTGGGAAGCAAAATATAATCTAGAATTAAGTGGTCCCAGCGGTGAATGGTCATAAGGTAAACTGAGTTGGCACAGTGGAAGTTGGCCGGGGTCTATGAATCTTTCCTAACAGTGAAGGTTACCAAGGAGCACTGCCAAGGCTGCATGATGTATGCCATTTTACCTGCAGGTGGAATGCGGGTGCATCTGCAGCTGCTGTGAAATGGTCACTGTTCTTGAAAGGCATGTCGCCAGTTTGGAAAAGCAAGTGGCTACACCATTGGGGCTTGGGGAGGAGCTCAAGAACACTGTAACATGCACTGCAGGCTATTGAATCTCATATGCCGCAACCCTTCTCTGATGTCAGCTGCAGAGGATTCTGGGGTTTGCAGTTACAGAAAATTTCAGCTTGGAAGGCAACAGAATTGGTTTTATAAATCTACTACATTGCAGTAAACAGTAAATAAAAACTTGTTTTCCCACACAAAGTGCACATTGGGACTAGGGTTGCTTTGAATCCATACCAAAATACTTGGATTCCTTGGATTTCTGTGCTTTTTTGGAGTACAGAATTTTGGTGTTGAAGTCCAAAGATCTGAATTCTGAAAAAGACACTCAGATGCTGAATCAGAATTGGATTCCAATTCTGATTCCACACCCCAGTGTAGTAAAAAGCCCTTTCTGCCCTTGGCCCATACCTGTTGCTGCTGATGGGGTCCTTCCATCTGGTCAGTCTGGCGGTGGCTCCTGGTGAGTTTGGCAGCTTCAGTGCAGTTCTTCTTTTTAATCCTGAGACCTGAATTTTCCCCAGCATGACAGCAAGCCCCACAGGAGTGCCCCCCCCCCCCGGCCATGGCTATGCATGACTCTCCCCCATCAGTGCTGCAAAAACAAATTCCAGTGCAATGTAATAAGTGTCACTTTTAATTCATCCCCAGACTTTGTGCTCTCCCTGTTCCTAATCTGCCAAGATGCTTGGTTCTGCAGGTAGTGAGCAATATATTAGTAATAGTACTTAATTATGCCTTCCAGATTGTGGGCTCTCTGAGTCCCTGCTCCGATACATCACAACCCTCAGTTACTTGAGTGATTTACCCACAGTTGCCAGAAAGGTGGCTGAATCTTCCAACCAAAACAAAGCCCTAGGAGCAGGCTCTGCAGGCGAGTTATAGTATAGGCACTTAGACAGAGTCCGCTCCCAGGGCTTTCCTTTGATCTCCGTACCTGGACACCTCCTGGGTAACTCAAAGTCAGTGAAGTGAAATAAACCAAAGCAAAGTCCATGAAGACACCCCTAAATAACCACACACACACACACACACACACACACACACACACACACACACACACACACACGCACACATGCACGCAGACTCTTTCAAGGAGGAAGGGTTGTTACTTTCTGAACCCACTTATGGTATATTAAAGCTACACATTCTGGAAAGGGGTATTTACCCAGTCAGCCTCCAGTTTGTTAAGATCCTTCCTACCCACCTCAAGTGGATGCAAGAAGCCAGTTCTGTTTTCTTTTTATTGTTACTGACATACAGTGCAAAAATAACTTAGTGCTTGGAATGAAACGTTTCCTGCTTATGGCTAAAATAATGAGTGTCTGTGCAAAGGAGGTTGTTTATTGTCAAGAATTCCATGGAAAAAATGTGCTGCGACTCACTTAAAAAATAACATTAATTGCATAGTATATGATTACATATGGCTCTGTACGTCTCCATTTGCTTCTTTTTCTTTTTGGGTTAACTCAGACTGACTTCTCTGACTCTGTGGCAAACTATGTACTGATAATGTCTATTGATCTGAACTAATGTTGTATGTCAAAATACTTTCAATAAAAATTATAGATAAAAAATGTCTATGAGCATTGTGTTACAGGTTTAGCATCAATCCTGGTTGCTTTCAGAAAGTGATGATTTCTTTTTGCCCATAAATATTTAGGCCATGAAACGATGCAGGGAATTTGTGTTTACCTTTATAGTCCTTCTGAGCTGTCCACAAGGTGTGGAAAATGCACTTTTTTAAATAAAAATGCTATGTCATTTGGAATTGAACCCAGACCCCATGCATTTGATTCTGGTTCTGTACCACATCAGCTATTAAGACAGTGGGGGTACAAGCGAACTGCTTTTTTCAGTAGTTCAGTAGGTATAGCACCTAGACAAAATTTCAAAGGTTCTGGGTTCAAGACCTGGTTAGGTCATACTACAGTGTGTATAAAAAGCTAATGTCATTAAGTAAAAAAAAAAAAAAAATCTTTCAGTGCTGTGCAGAATGCAGAATTCTGCCAGCAGAATTATCGTGGAATGTCCACTCCACCAGTGGAATTTCTGTTGGAATTTCCCTGGTCCTTCTGTGGAATTCCGTCTGCTGTGATCCACAGAATTATATTCCATGGAACAACATTTTTCCATGGAAAAATAATTCCACAACCATTGCTGTGAAAAATATTGCGCTCCATGGAATAGAATTCTGCAGAAATGTAGCAGAAAATCCATTCCACATGTTTCTGCTGTGGGATTCTACCATTCTGCTTTTATTAAAATTCAGCACAATTTTGAAACTTCTGAGAAATTCCATTCCACCAGAATTTAAAAATTCCACACACCACTACTTTCTTTTTCTTTTCCAAAGATATGGGGGAGGGGGTGTGTGTGTGCTGTGGCATATTATAGGAGGTGTGGGGGTCAACAAGTGGCTGAACATGACTCGGTGGCTCATTAGTGTGCTGGCCTCACATTCCTATAGCTACCCCATCAAGTTCCCCTCACAGCTGCATGCACTTAGGGACGAATTTGGGAAAGGCTTTTGACAAAGCTTTTCAAAACAGGAAACTGACACAAAGTCGGGGTTGAGAGCACTTGTGCTAGTATATTGTGACTATAAATGGGCTCCTAATGTCATGCAAATAAAACAATTCCCTCTCCGTACAATGCCCCTAGTTGTGGAAGGATGCAGTACAGTGCAGAAATAACACTGTGGGAACTGAAACTTCAGAATATCCAGGCAACCTTACTGTTCTACCTGTAGAACACCTGGGCAGAACTGATGAGGTCCTGGGCTCAATGACTGTATATCAATCTATTTCCTTCTAAAATAAAATGTAAGTTCAGAAGTATGTTTTGATCCTTGTCTGTTCTGCAAATTAACATGCGGAAAGAGATCATAACTAGGTTTGCACTGTCCTCGATCCTGCAAGAGGTTTCCAGAGTTTGGAAAAAAAGTACCTGTCTGCCTATATAAATAAGATAAGCCTTCATGGAACTGGAATCTGACAGACAGTGGATGTTATGTTGGCCTTAAACATCTCTGGAGGAGTCAAAGTGAAACAGTGTGATACAGGGTGTGTGCCTAGCCAATTAATAATTTACAGAGACTGAAGTGTTATTTCTATAACTTAGCATTTCCCTCTTGTTTGGAAAGCTTGCCTCTGTGTTATTCAGTGTCAGATTTATGTTTTGCTGTGAGACAACTTTCTCAACAACTCTGGTACGTGTTGCAGATGTGGTCAAAATACTGATAAACTATGAGCAAACTGCTTTAGATACAGTCTTGTGGAACATTGCAGGACATAATGATATGTAGAATAATGCATGGGGAAGTGTGGTTAAGGAAGATTTTATGTACACTCAAAGTGTGTAATGCCTCATAAACCCTGAGGGTAAAGCCTGAGAGGTTTATCTGGGGATCGCACACTGAGGGTGTGCATAAGATCCAAGTTTGTACACATTTCACCATGTTTTATTTTTTATATTTACTGGTATGTGGGGGATCCACAGAGAGAGAGTATCTCACATCTCTCCAAGAGATCGCGGCAGCAAAGGATTCCAAAAGACTGAGACTCCCTCTCTCACTGTAATGCTGCCAGTCGTAAGTGCCATAATGAGGGGGAATGAGAGAGGGACAGATTAAGGGAGAGGGCCTATCTTACATCTGTCCCTATTTAGAGGCATGAAACGGGAAGAGGTTGCCATTTAAAAATAAATTTCTGTCTGTGTTTTATTTAAACAGTGTGCCCAGTTTTCATTTTTGTTGCTTGTGCGAGAAGGCTGTCTTTTGCACTGGCGGTTTTCTGTAAGCAGTGTGAGTGAACAGCCAGTGTGAGGACAATTTCTTGCACAGGTGCTCATGTGCAATTAAGGCTGTTTTTGCAGCCGTGGTTTACGGAACTCCATAATTCACACGTGTGAATTATGGAGTTTGTGAAGCTGTGCCAACAGTTTTTAATCAGCACTAACCAGTAAATATATGGTCATTTTGAATGCCTTTGACAAGCAAATATACTTGGTGGTGAAATAACTTATGCAGACATACTCTTTCCATTGGAATTGTGAAATACTGCTTTCTCTAGAATTAGAGTCTGTCTGAAGTGAAACAGGGCTTTTCTTCTGGGGAAAAAACATATAAAATGTGAAATTTTGCCAGTTAGTGTGAAATTACATCGAATATAGACAAATTCCACAGATTCAGTTTTCCACGGAACCTGTTATTCTGAGTGTTAAATATGCTGGGAATGTATTCAGATTCTGGATGTATATACTGCATACTGTACACCTGCCATATTGTAAGAGTTTTAATAAACAAAAACTGTAGTTCATATTAAAAACATAAGACTCACTTTAATAAAAGTGCAGTTCACGTAGCAGAATTTCACAGAATTCATTGTCAAGCTTTTCAGGAACAGAACTGCAATACTGCTGGAATTCCACTTATTTTTTTTTTTAATTTATTTATTTATTTGTATTTCGGATGACACCTTTGAGCCGAGGGCTCTTTTACAAAGGTTCCACGTCAAGGCAATAAGGACAATAAGGTACAAAACATAACACGATCATTACAATGGAACTTACAAAAAAAAAAAGACAAGTAAGGTTACAATAATAGCAGCCAAAGGCATTGTCAAGGAATTGTGTTGTGAGTTAATTATACAGTACAGGTCATAGGTGGCTCAGTGAGGCTTTGTTAGGAGTGGGTTAGTGTGGAAAAAGAAAGAAGAGTGGTGGTGAGGGGTGGTATGGGAGAGGGAGAGAGGGAGGAGGAGAAATAGGGAGGGCATTGCTTTGGGTATGTGGTAGATGGGAAACAGCAAGGGAGGAGGAAGGGGGGGGATGAAAAAGGAAAGGAGAAAGATTCATCCTATACCCAGTAATGGGGAGTAGGAGAGGAGGAGGAGCTGAGGCAGTGAGGAGGGATGCTTGAGGGTAGTATGCCTGGAGGGGATTATAAGAAGCAATCACAGAAGGCACTAGCCACGAGGTGTTGATGCAGTTTACACTTAAAAGCACCAATCATGGCAATGTTGGAGATTTCTGTAGGTAGCAAGTTGAACCAGGTGGAGGCTCTGACAAGGTAAGAACGCTGAGCTTGAGAGGTCCGACAGCGAGGTATTGTAAAGGTTAGACTGTCCAATCTTCTAGTTAGGTGGTGGACACACTGCGGGGTCAATATTGATTGGACTCCAGGGGGCATAAGGCCCAGTGATGTCTTCTTAGCTAGGATGCAGGTCTGGTACTTTAGCCTGCCGGATAGCTGGAGCCAATTAGCCTGCTCGTAAATGTCACACGTGTGAGAAAGGCAGGCAGCTGAAATAAGGAGTCTACATGCCTTATTAAGGGCTACAGCTATGCGCCAGAGTGCAGTATCAGCAGCGGATCCATAGATAACAAGCCCGTAGTCAATAGTTGAGATAACAGAGCTCTGGGTAGCGAGGTTCAAGGCTTCAGCCGTTAGGCAATGTTTATGCTTGTATAGTAGCCCTATACGGGAGTTCACAGTTTTAGCGATATTGTCAATGTGTTTGGTATACAAGAGGGAGCGGTCAAGGGTCAGGCCCAGATATTTACACATATCCATCTGCTCAAGAGAGACGCCTTCGTGGTTGTTAATTATGAGCTCATGGTCCTTGTACTTGTTGTGGGTTCCATGGAACAACATTGTTTTAGTTTTTTTTGTGGTTAAGGATGAGTTTACGTGAGCAAAACCAGTCTTCCACTTCCATGAAACTTTTCTGTAGTTGAGACTGAAGGGAGGTGGGGTCGGTGTGGCAAGTGAAGATTACTGCATCATCTGCATACAGTAACATTCTGTCATGGCAGGAGGCAGGGAGATTGTTCAGGAATATGCTAAATAACAAGGGACCCAGGATAGAACCTTGGGGTACTCCAGAGTAGTTTGGTAGGGATGACGAGAGGAATTCACCAATCCTGACCTGTTGGGTCCGGTTACTGAGGTAGTTTTGAAACCAGAGGGTAGTTTCACTTGAAAAACCAAGGAGGGATAATTGTTTGAGGAGAATGGAGTGATTGACAGTGTCAAATGCCTTAGTCAGGTCAATAAAAGAGGCGCCGACCAACTGGCCCTGATCAAGTGCATGATGGATATGTGTAGTGAATTCGAGGAGTGCCGTGGTAGTTCTGTGCCCTTTGCAGAAGCCGTGCTGCTGGGAACATTGCAGGCTGTATTTTACAAGGTAATCCGTGAGCTGATCAGCCACTATCCGTTCCAAGGCTTTGGATAGAGGAGGGAGGATGGCTATAGGTCTGTAGTTGTTCGTGAGAGTCTTGTCACCACTTTTATGGACTGGAGTCACCACTGCCAGTTTCCACTTTTGGGGGAACTGGGAGAGCATGAGGGAATGGTTGAGGATTTTGGTTAGTGGGAGCAGGACTTTGTCAATGGTAAGGGTGAGAAGTTTCATATTCAGTGAATCGCCACTGACCCTAGACTTTCCAAGCACTTTAAGAATGTGTTTTTTTAGCTAGGCTTTCTGGGATTGTTTTGAAATGGAAAGGAAGATACCCTGGTTGCAAACCTGAACTAACAGGAGCTGGGTTGACTGTTGTGGGATCAAAAAAGTTAGGGGATAGCACATGACTAAGGTCAGCAAAAGTGGTGTTAAATGTGTTGGCAATGATTACATGGTCAAGAGTGATGGTACCATCTATGTTCAACATTGTGGGTGTTGTTTTGGGATCCTTACCAGTCATTTCAGCAAGTTTACACCAGAATTTACTCCCATCATTCCAGGTGCTGGCTAAGGCGTTCCTGTAATAGTTAGCCTTCTCATGGCAGATTGCGGATCCGCATTCCACTCAGCTCCAGCTGGGACCCTTTTGCTGAGAATTCTTCTGGCTGCAGTGTTTCTGGAATAATAATCTTCTGGGGTGGTGTTGTTCAGGTCTTGATGTTGCCACTGTTGACGTGTGTGTCTGATGTGTCTCCTAGTTAGGACATCTTTTTCCTCCAGGGATAAGGTAAATGTTACATTATTTCAGCAATTGTTTGACTATGTTTTGCACAGCACATGCAGCAAGTCACAGGACCTTCTTGATTTATATTTTTCTAAGTGCATATGTATATACATACATACGTATAACTTTGTGGAGGAAAAAAGACCATTGATCCATCAAGTTCCTCGCACCCATTAGCATAATGGCAATACCCTGTCACCCCATTTCCTGCAAAGTATTTATGGAGTCTGAGCTTGAAGTTTGTTACAATAACAGTTAATGCCTGCTTTTCCTGACATTTACCATGACTCTTCCTCCTTGTAATGACATTATAGTTTTTGGTTAGTGTTATACACGTTCAAAGGTCCTAAAAAGTTGATGTGCACAGTTCAAAGGTCATACAAAGTTGTGCACAGTTCAAAGGGCACAAAAGGTTGCGGTGCATGGTTATCATCAAGTAAGGTCCCTCCTATTTGCATCTTTTATCTATAATATAGTGACTGACTATGAGGGATGAAAGGTGGGTGGGAGGGCAGCAGATGGATCCCACTTACTACTGTTTATAAACTGAAGTTTTCACTTTAGACATACAGGAAAACCATATGCTATTAAAAATAAAACATGGGCAACCATGCCCAAGTCGGCTCATGTTTCCATTGATGGGTTGAGATGACATCATGGACCTCTCGAGCTTTGCTCTCAAGGTCCATATGATATCATCTCAACCTCTCAATCGAAACATGACCTTGTTGTATATTGGTGCGCAGGCATTATTCCCTCTTTCGATATATACCCATATTAATTCCTCTTTCTGTGTCCTGAACTGCTGCATATGGTGTTATGATCCCTTTCAGATATATGAAGATCATGGTCACGCGCCCTCTGAGTCTTCTTTGTTATCCATGTTAAACAGTCCCGGTTTTGTCAGCCCGTCCTTATAACCCATGTTTTTCAAACTTACTTTGTTGCTTTTTGTTTTGTACTTGGAAAATTTCAAGACTGTCCAGTTAGGATTCTGTACATTGGGCAGTGCTTTTTACTGTATTGGCCTGTGCTTTATTCTAGCACTGGGTTTGTGGCCTCCTCTAAAACAAACACAAAACAAGACACATGATGAACCTCCATCAACAAGATGGCAGTACTGCCACCTGCTGGAAACAGATACAGTAAAAATGTTCAAAGGTTTATTGAAGCCCACTTCTCCGACATATTTCAGGGCTTGCTTGCCTTGCCTCATTTTTGGTTTGTATGCATCTTTGCACAATATTTAAATAAAACTGTAGCATTTTATGTTTTATGCTTCTTGAATACCTATTTTAGTGCTATCTTAGTCTGGTTCTGCTGCCGTAGTCACCTTTTTTATGAGTTAAAAATTACCTACGAGAGGAACATGGACAGAAATATTTCCCTTGTAAGTCTAAGGCAAGAAGAGGTACAGTAGGGCAAGTGACAGAGAAGGCATGGATGGATCTGAGAGGTTGCCATATGTAAGTGTGGATGTGGCAATTGCAGTCAGAGGAGGATAAAAAAATGCATCCCCGGTATTGGCCAAATAGTATTTGGTCCTGTAACAAACAGTACTTTGTTGACATTCAAGGGGAAATGGCAGCAAGCATATGAGAGTCAAATGACTGAGAGTCTCTATGGAGAATGTATAGAGTGATTGTGAAGCGCTGAAAGACTCAGGTAATAAAAACATGTATGTAAAGAACACACAGGCTCCTCTCAAAATGTTTGAGGAACAAAGACATGTTGAGCCTGTATCAAAAATTTAGTTAGTTGCTATTATTATAGTCCAAGGCCACAGCGTGTCAAGATACTGACTATGCACTCTAAGTGCATACGATACTGACTATGCACTCTTCAGTGCATACAATACTGACTATGCACTCTATGTGCTGGTAGCTGCAATTGAAACTGAAGCAAAAGTGATCTAAGGTTGCGGGATCATACTGTAATTTTGCTGCCAGAATGATGTAGGTACATACAGCAGCCCATGAGTGTAGGCCTCTACTGACTCCAAAATTATGCTTTTCTAACATGTTTATTGTTGCTGGCAGAGCAGCAGACATAGCAGCCTGCAAAGCAGGTTGCCAGTGTTTTGAAACATTATGCCTATCTGACGTGTTTTTTTGTTGCTAGCAGAGTAGCGGGTGCTCTGCACAGTATACAAGGTACGCAGACAGTGTTTCAAAAAAGCATGCCTGTCTGCCATGAAAGAATAAGGAAGCTCGTAGTGATTGAAGTTAGGCACAGAGAGTAGACTCCCAATGATGATGAAGATGCTTGCAATGAGAGAAGGTAGGTACTGGGGCGTTAGCAGGCTTGCTGTGACTGAAGCTAGGCCCACTGGAACAGGTGCCTGAGAAGGATGGGGTTTGCCTTGCATACTTATTTTAAGTATTTATTAAGATGGTTGGGCCAACTGACTCACTCCTCAATGACACTTTTATTCAATTGGTTATCTGTGTTATTGGCTTCACATTAGAATGATCCTTCTTCATCTTCAATATCTTAATTGGAACCAGACGGGAATTCAGGCAGGAATTCTGGTACTGCAGACTCTTCTTTAGTCTGTTGCAGCAGAGGTGTGATGTTGCTCTGTAGGAGTTGGTGGCTATTCATCTTTGATGCTGCATGGAGAAGCGAAAAACAAACTTGTTGCCAACAGAGTGGTGGGCGTGGCCAATACAAGGAAAAGCAAATAAACCTATTTTGTTCTTTACAAGGGATAGCAACCCAGCAGGAGGTGACCTGTGTATGGCTGTAATGCAATGCTACAGAAAGTGTAGGGATCTACATCATTGCACAGCAGGATGCTGAGGAACTATCTGCAGAAAACAAATGCTGCTTTGAACTGTAGTTGTTTTTGTTTGCAATTTATGGATTAAATATTGGTCAGATAATTACTTTTCACAGTATGCGGTTTGTATTTCTCTACACCATGGCTGTAATGTGATCTGCAATAATCTTGATTTATCTAACTGCCTTGACACCTTGACAATTTAATTGTCTAATTCCCTTGTCTGTCACTTCTTCAGTGTTGTTTTCCTTCAATGCACATTATTTATTACATTGTGTGGGCTACTAAGTATTCTGAGAGACAGTGGAGGCTGCCAGGATGCAATGCACTGTGACAGATTACTGCAGGACAAAGACAGTAACTACCATTCAAATTGCCTGGTTTTTCCTGTATTAAGTATGCTGCAGAATTCTGCAGAATTGGGGTGCATCCTGGCAGGTTCCACTGTCAGCAATGGTGGCTTGATTCACATAACATTCTTCGGATAGAAAAACAAGTTTGTTCATCTCTGACAGTTTTAAACTCAAGGAGTGATTGACCTTATATTATACAAAAAAGAATAGACCAGGTGTGCTTTATTCTCATGGTTTATAATGCCACTAAAACTCTCAGGGGAACTCAGGGGTTAAATTTGTTTCTTAAAGCTGCAAGGACATGAGAGTTTTTTGCATACTGTAAGTCAGTATAAAATTAGGTTAAGTACTACAGTATCAATGTTCTCTTCAAGCGACTAGCTGAACTCACTTTAGATTTGTCAAGTTTTTCCTGTAAATAAGCAGTCTGCAGATCTTGAAGAAGAAGGCTGAATGGTCAAGTAGGGGAAATATATTAAATTAGAAGTGTTATGAAGTTTTACTTTGCTGGAAAATTGTTAGCAAAGTGCTAAGTGTTGCCCTACATGTGCACTTCACCAGCAATCCAAAGTGTGAAGTATGTTTTCCAAAAAAAGGCTCAAAAGTCATAAAAAAGTTCCCATCATCACCATATCATAGCGCCCTAGTCCATCCTCCTCAACCATAGTCCCATCCATCAGCCTCTTATAGCATCCTATCCCATCCTCCTTAACCATAGTCCCATCAATCACCCCCTCATAACACCCTATCCTTTCTTCCTCAACCACAGTCTCATTAGTTACCCTCTCATAGCACCCTATCCCATCCTCCTTAACCATAGTTCCATCAATCACCTTCTCAAAGCACCCTGTCACATTCTCCACAAACATAGTCCCATCAATCACCCCTCATAATACCCTATTCTTTCCTCCTCAACCATACTCCCATCCAGCACCCTTTCATAGCACCCTATCCCATCCTACTTAACCATAGTCCCATCCATCACCCTGTCGTAGCACCCTATCCCATCCTTCTCAACGATAGTCACATCCATCACCCTCTCATAACACCCTGTCCCATCCTACTCAACCATAATCCCATCCATCAACATCTCATAGCACACTATCATTTCCTCCTCAACCATAGTCCCATCCATCACCCTCTTATAGCACCCTATCCCATCCTCCTCAACCATAGTTCCATTCATCACCTCTCATAGCACCCCATCCCATCCTCCTCAACCATAGTTCCATCCATCACTTCTCATAGCACCCCATCCCATCCTCCTCAACCATAGTTCCATCCATCACTGTCTCATAGCACCCTATCCCATCCTCCTTAACCATAGTCCCATCCATCACCCTTTCATAGCACCCTTTCCCATCTTCCTCAACCACAGTCACATCCATCACCCTCTCATAGCACCCTGTCCTATCATACTCAACCACAATCCCATCCATCAACCTCTTATAGCACACTAGCATTTCCTCCTCAACCATAGTCCCACCCATCACCCTTTCATAGCACCCTATCCCATCCTCCTCAATCATAGTTCCATCCATCACTTCTCATACCACCCCATCTCATTGTCCTCAACTATAGTTCAATCCATCACCACTGATAGCACCCTATCCCATCTTCCTCAACCATAGTCCCATAAATCACCCTCTCATAGCACCTTATCCTATCCTCCTCAGCTATAGTCCCATCCATAACCCTCTCATAGCACCCCGTCCCATACTCCTCAACCATAGTCCCATCCATTGCCCTATCATAGCATCCTATCCCATCCTCCTTCTCAACCATGGTCCTATCCATTACCCTCTCATAGCACCCTATCCCATCTTCCTCAACCATAGTTCCAGCCATCACCCTCTCATAATCCTATCAAATCTGAAACTGTAAATACTACTTGTTTATGTATGTCTTTTCTGTACTTGTCTACCCTCCACCCCTTGTAACCTGACATGGAGCCTTTGCAAAAGAGTCTATGACTCAAAGGATTGTAATTCCGAGCTTACTCAATAAAAAAATAAATAAATAAAAACACCCTACAGCATACTCCTTAAACAAATCTCATCAATCACCCCTCATAACACCCTATCCCATTCTTCTCAACCATAGTCTCATCCATCATCCTCTTATAGCACTCTGTCCCATCCTACGCAACCATAAACCCATCCATCAACCTCTCATAGCACACTATCATTTCCTCCTCAACCATAGTCCCATCCATCACCCTCTTATAGCACCCTATCCCATCCTCCTCAACCACAGTACTATCCATCATTTCTCATAGCAACCCATCCATCCTCCTCAACCATAGTTCCATCCATCACTGTCTCATAGCACCCTATCCCATTCTCCTTAACCACATCCCATCCATTGTCCTATCATAGTGCCCTATCCCATCCTCCTCAACCACAGTCCCATCCATTGCCCTATCATAGCACCCTATCCCATCCTTCTGAACCACAGTCCCATCCGTTTCCCTATCAGAGCATCCTATCCCATCCTCCTTCTGAACCATGATCCCATCCATCACCCTCATAGCACCCTATCCCATCTTCCTCAAACATAGTTCCATCCATCACCCTCTCATAATACCCTATCTCACACTCCTTGAACAAATCTCATCCATCATCCTCTCATACCACCCTATCCAATCCTTCTCAACCATAGTTCCATTTGTCACCCTCTTGTAGCACCCTGTCCCATCCTCCTCAGCCATAGCTCCAAGAAGTATCATGATGAATCCCTAACCACCACCCAATCCCACTCCCCCAGTCCTGGAAAAATAATCAATAAAACATCCCTTCCCTCTGACATTCAATGACAACAAATCTGCCCACCCTGGTAAAAAAAAAAGCCCATTAACATCTCCCATCCCACCACCCACTTGTACCCCAACCTGCCAAACCTTTATGCTGTCCTATACATATACAAGACCTGTGGCAGACAGAGAGATAGTGACTGGCACTGAGCCTTCTGCCACCACCTGGTGCAGCTGCCCAGTCACACACCAGTAAAATCCCTGCAACATTTAAGAAAATGTATAAGAAATGTGATGAAATCTATGTGATTCAGCCAGGGATGAGCTTGCTAAACCCTTAGTAATGCATTGAAGAACAGGAGAGGTGTGGCCTTCTTCTAATTAGTAAGCTCCCCACTGGCCACCGTAAGCCCTTTGTGGGCCAGAACACACTATATAAAAGCTGCAGCCAGAGAGTGGCTTTCACACAAGAAAAAGAGAGAAAGCAGTGGGACATCAGCTCAAAGTGGCATGTTAAAATTTAAAGTATAGATACCTGACCTATGAAGGGGTCATCTTGGCATCAGTGGTTAGGCTAATCATGATTTGGCTAAATGAAGAGACCAAGAATCCCTTTAAAATATTAAAATGATGGAAAGAAGACTGAAAGTAAGAAAATGGGTATTAAATGAATTGCAGGCTTTCAAGCAGCTTTTTTTTTGGTGGGGGCACTGGTACTATAACTGTTTGATTCTGATTTTGGTCACACGCCATTAGCAACCCAGCAAAATTTAAGAAAAATGTATAATACATTTTATAAAATTTATGTGAATTAGCCAGGATTGTGCTTGCTTAACCCTTAACAATGCATCAAAGAACAGGAAAGGTGTGGCCATCTCCTAATCAGTAAGCTCCCCACAGGCCATCCCTGAGTCCCTTGTGGGCTAGAACAAATTATATAAAAGACCTAGCCAGAGAGGGGAACATCAGCTCATACTGGCATGTTAAAATTTAAAGTGTAGATACTATGAGGGGACCACCTTGTTGTCAGTCATCAGGCTAATCATGATTCAAATAAATGATGAGACCATGAACCTGCCATGTGGTATGTCACTCTCCTCACCCTGCAGGTCTCGCACCATAGCCCAGTGGCACTCCCTGGACACTGAATCTCAGGTTCCAATGGGGGGGAACCAGCCCCCCCTGAAGGCCCCACCCTTGGGAGTAAGCCAGGGAGGAACACTGGGGAAGGTAAATTCCGGGGGACGGATGACAGGTGAAGGGGCTGGGGGCGGAGGTTGGAGGTTGGGCTGATGTGGGCCAACCCAGGGGAGAATAAAGCATACTAATAAAATGATGAAACTAAAACAGAAAGCAAGAAAATGGAATTAACTTAAATGAACTGCAGGCTTTCAAGCAGCTTTTCTTTTTTTTGGGGGGGGGGTTACCAGTACTATAACTGATGTTGCTGGTGTCCAGATGACATTAAAATCCTCCCAGAACCACAAGGTTGGTAGGGGGCTTCATATCATATTGTGACAAAATGCTATCAAACAAAATTTACAAAAAGAAGAGTCCTACCCCTACCCTCTCAGAGCATCCTATTCCATCCTCCTCTCCCACAGCTCCAACCAGTGTCATGATGCAACCCCCAACCAGTCAGCAACACCAAATGCCACCCCACTCATAGACAAAAAAGACAATGACACCGCCCCTTCCTGACCTATTCAACACCTAATCTACAGTACCTACTTACCATTCCAACCAACAAGGATACAACACCTGTGGCAGAGAATGGGATGGTGTCTGGCACAGGCCATCCTCACATCACCTTGGCCAGGCATGCAGGTGACATTGAGATCCTCCCAAATTCATGAAGGCTGATAGATGGCTACACATCACATTATGGCAAAATGCTGTCAAATAGAAACTGACCAAGGGGGAATGGATGACCTCTGAATCAATATCATCAGTCTGGTGTGATGCTTGGGAGTTGCAGCAACTGATACTATGGGGCCGATTCTAAAAGGGATTGGCAGGACGCAAGTGGCTTATGTCATAAAAGTATGATACAAGTGGTGACTTGTGTCACACCTTGCATCACTTTGCTATTCTGGTAGGCAGTCTGTGACTGCCACAGACACAGTGAGCCAAAGCCCCCTTGCACTAGGGTTGCATCCAGCAACTCAGCACACCAGGTCGCAAGGGGGCTTGCACCATGGCAGGGCTGCCACATTCTTTTCTGGGATTCTGGAAGCCCCACCATGAACTCAGCAGGGGGGCATCTCTTAAACAAGTCAGGAGGTGGTCTAAATGGCTACACCATGGGACTCAGGATAGTAGCATACAGTGGGCTGCAGTAGGGGCAGAGGTGTGGCCATGGTGGGTAATGGGACACAGCTGTTCATCACCCCTATTGATGGTGAACCCCTGAAAACACCTCTGACATCCTGCCCTCGCCCTTACTGACAACTCACATGTTCCCTGGTAGTGTAACCCACATGCCGACAATAAAGCTGTAGTCTGGTGGTACAGTGCACACAAACACCCCACCCCCATCTACCCCTGTTCAGAAAGAGCCCCCAATCATCAGTCTCCTGACAACCCAAGACAGTACCATCATGTCATGCTCACTGGTGGTCTAGTGGCCCCCCACCCTTCCCACTCTGACAGGTATTGGTGAAACATCCCGCTCCCCCCTTTCCATTCCCAACCCCTTCTGCAACTGGCACTACACTCCTCACACCACCATGGCCAGCTGCAGAATGCATTATGCATGTCTTGTATTGTGTTATACAGTAAGCACATAAGGCATTTGGCAGCTGGCTGTGGTGGTGTAAGGAGGGTAGTGGCAGTCACAGAAGTGGGTCAGGGATGGAATGGGGCAGTGGGGTGCTTCACCAATGTATGTTGGGGTGGGAGGTGAGACTGGGACCGGGTGGTTGGTTGGAGCTGAAACAAGGATCGGACTGCTGCTCAGTGGGGTTCAGTGCAATTGCACCACCACAAATGTCAGGGACTGTGGGGGTTGACACTAGCCTGCCACAGCAGGCAGTCTACAGTGATGGCACATGGGTGTCCTGAAAGTACCAGGACAATGCCCTATGGGGGCCAGACATAGCAACTGCCCAGTTTGTGTCCAGCTAACAGGCATCCTGCCCTTGGGCCACCTGGGTGAGGCCCTGCCACCTAGTCCCTGGCTGCATCATGGACTTGTGACAGTGCTTCCAATTGTGCCACTCCTTTTGGCACTGGGCTGCTATGTACAGCTATTTCAGATAGTTTGCGGCAAGAGGCAAACTTTCTAGAATAGCAGCTTTTGGGTTTGCCACAACTGCATTGGGCACAGCCTCCTTTTCTGCCGCAAGTTGCGCCTGATGCAGGTGACTTCCTGAATCAGCCCCTATAAGTCAATTGGTCTTACAGTGAAAAACATACTTAAGAAGAGGGAGTTGGGTGGAGAAAAACTGGGGGGAATCACCACCGGAAAGCAGAATAACAGAAGGGCCTACCTCCACCCATGCCTGTTCGCACTTGAAATGGCAGCCAACAATTGTCCATGGTTCAGTGATTCTGTACTCCATGTCAGAGCACACTAAAGGAAGGGCAGCTGGAAATGGATAAGCCAGTGGCAGGAGTCTTGGCTAAAGGAGGTACTACATCAACCAGGCGGTGACTCTGGACAGGAGCTTGACTATGTCACCATCAAGAGATAAGCACAATGGTAATAAACAAAGTCAATAAAAAAAGGTCTGATCAGCAGTTTCCTGGTCCATATTTCCCCCCAGGTTTAAACTGAAGTCACTCAAGCCCTGCTCCAAGTAATCCCTGGAATCTAACAGTAGAAAATGTCATGAAATTCCTCCAGAGAATGCATAATTTTGGCATGTATTGTGGAATAATGTGGTGAAGCGCAGAAAATATTTCTGCAGAACTGAATTTTTTCTTTTATCTATTAAGTAGAAACTAATGTACCTGGGAGCATAACTGGGAGGTGGTAATATTTGTGTAACTGCGAAGAAAAACTGATGTCATTGTGAGGTGACACTGTGACAACTGACATTGGTGTAACTGGAATTAGACCCTGCCATAACTGGAATGAGACTGACCAAATGGCTATGAGGAAACACTTGTGTAACTGTTAAAACAATGAGAAACACTGACGCAACTGGGAAGAAACATAGTTGCTACTGGGAGAAGACACTGCCATAATAATAAGGCTGAAGGCCTGTGGTGTGGTGGAACAACCCATAATAAGCATCTCCCACTGAAAGCATGATGGGAAGTAGCAGAGTTCAGCTCTCTGAGATGACCACATCACTTTGCCCCCATCTCATCCTCACCATCCCAGTTTGTGTGGGGGGGGTCTTGTTACCTTTAGCCCAGGTCCAGATACCTGGGCATCTCCTACAGGGTAGAAGCATGCAAGCGAATTGCCATACATCACATTGCAAAAGCATCCATACATCCTTATGGACTTCCACAGTGAACTAGAGAGATATTGTTGTAACTTGATAGACACCACTATAACTGGGGAGCACTGATAAAACTAGGCAGCACTATTTTAATTTGAATAGTGAGATACAAAGTTGGGAAACTATACTACGTGAAATACGCTGCATACTTTCTCCAAAACTGCACAGCAGAAAGTGCCACTATAGTATGTGTAGTTCTTCACCTGGAGAAATTGGCACTTCACCAGTGAAATGCCACTATCCATAGCTTCTTTTGTTTTTAAAAAAAGTTTTAAAAATAAAAAAAAAGCCTACACCCACCCAAGTTGTCACATTCCCTACCCCCCTCCCTCTGCCTTGACCATTTACAACTATTTTCCCCATTCCACCTCCCTTTAGCTCACACACCTCCACTTCCAGGTCATGGACCATAAAACAGACTGTCGAGCAAGTGGAGCAGACAAAACACTTTAACAAAACTGTGAGACAGCTTAGTACTGTGAGACAGTATGTTTGAGCATTCAAAACCTTACTTATAACTTCTATTTTGCTATGGAGTGAGTTCTGGATCCATGGCACCGATTTGGCAAATTAGTTGTCGAATGACGTTACAGTGATGACTTTATGTTGACTGCAATTGCAGTCGGCATACAGCTGTTCCATGAAGACTTTGTTTTCTTCAGGGGGCTTTGCCCCAGAACCCCCCATATAGGAGGCTTTGCCCCTGCATTCCCCATAACTTAAATAATCAACTCTGAGTCAGAGTTGATTCAGGGAGGGGATGCAAGACCCCCAGAAAGCAGTGCCAGGGTCCAGCGCTGACATTACAGTGACATGTCACTGTTCTTGCTGTATTGTAGGTCGTGGTAAAATTGTTGAACAGGCATCAGCATATGGTGAGTTCTGGGGGAGCAAACTGTTGCCTAGCAACTGGAACAGGCTGCAGGAAGTGAGTTGGGAGCTGTAGTCCCAGAGTACCTGAACGGACTACAGCAGACTCTGAAAACACTTGTTTTTGCCTAAGAAATATAAACTAGGACCATAACCAAGTACTGCGGGCATCAAATTACTTAAATATATACTTTATTTTGTGTTTTTTGAGCTTAGTTATTAGACAGTGGCTGAGTGACCTCAGGGCTCCACTTCCAGGTCAGGGACCATAAAAATAGACTATAGAGCAAGTGGAGCATGCACGGGTGGGCAAGCGTTCATCAGGCACATCCAACATGGATGAAGGGACAAGGGCAGAAAGCTAACCACCAACGCATTAGGAATCAAAATGTAAACAACACAATACATAAATCTCACTATAGTACCTGGTAGAAATAAGAATATGGAGGCTTACAATCCATCAGATGATTTGTTAGCAATTATGTGCAATGATGGAATTACCTTTACATGTGGTAGCTGCTTTATGTACACAACAAAAGCTGAAGAAAATCAGACAGGTACTTACATCTGCCCAAAATGTAATGAGATAGGGCAACTACTAAGTGAAAATAAGAGTTTACGTGAGCAGCACAAAGCACATATCCTACATGAAATTAATGCAAAACCAAAGGAGAAAAAGAAATGGGTAAATGCAGAAAAAAATGATCCTGACAATGGTTCAAGTATGGAAGAGGAGGTAGCTGATCTTGCTATGGAGGGGACATCTAATGACTGGACATTGGTAACTAGTAGAAACAGTAACAAAAGAAGAAGGACTATGGGGCAGGAGGAGATATTACTTGTAAATAGATATGCCCCACTAGGCACTCAGGAGGTGAGAGGAGTGGAGAGAGAGAGAGAGTCAAGCCAGAAGACAATATGGGTAGTAAAATTATGGATAAAAGAGTTTTAGTGATAGGAGACTCAATCTTTCAAAGAACTGACACAATAATATGTGGTAATGACAAAGCCAATCATGAAGTTAATTGCCTGCCAGGAGCTAAGGCTCAAGACATAAAAAAATATCTCCCTAAGGTTATAGATACCAATAATGAAGGTCAGGTTGTGGTACTGCACATGGAGACTAACAATGTGGGAAGAGACTGTGAAAAATATATTGTTTATGACATTATGGACTTAACACAAACAATAAGAAATGGGGGGTGGAAAGGCAATGATATCTGGAATACTACCAGTGCTAAAAGGTAATACAGAAAAAAAAATAAGATGATACAATGCATAAATAAAAGGCTAGAAAATAGATGCCAAAAGGAAAATATCACCTTTATAAATTCTTGGGAAGCTTTCTTCCAACAAAGGAATATGTATGCAAAGGATGGGCTTCATTTAAGTTCTAAAGGGCACAAATATGCTAGCAAACATTATAAATGAAAAATTACCAACCAGTTCTTTAAACTTGCACTGAAGGGGGGTTCAGTCATTACCCAGAGAAGGAACACTTAAACATGAAAAACAAAGTCAAATTAATAAAAATGAAACAGTAAAATGCTACTTAAGCAATGTTAGAAGTCTTAAAAATAAGAAAGAGGAGTTAGAAACCATGTTATTACCAAATGGTAACATCAAAATGCCCTTTATCACAGAAACATGGTGGCATGCCGAGGACAACTGGGGAACATCAGTTCCTGGGTACCAGTTGTACAGACAGGATAGGTATGGAAAATAGGAGGAAGGGTGGCAGCCTTCATTCATGAAACTATGAAATCCTTATAGATCACTGAAAAAATTAGGAAAGTTAACAGTAAGGTGGAATCAATATGGATCAGGGTTGAGGGCACCAAGGCGAAACATATTATCTATGGTTTATGTTATAGACCACCTAATACAGATGACATTAACAAGGAAATATTGAAGGAATTAGAATGAGCTTGTGAATGAGGACAGGTCATTTTCATGGGAGACCTAAACTACATTGATATTTGCTAGGATTCTCTAACAGGAACAAAACCTGAGAGTAAAGAATTTCTAAATATTATAGAACACCTAAGACTAATACAACATGTGAAATCCCCAACCCGCATTGATAAAATACTTGACATCATATTAACCACAGAAGAGTTAACTCTTATTGATTACATCACAGATTCACCACTGGGGGCAAGTGACCACAATGGTATTCTGTTCTCAACTCAGGAATGCCGTTCTATTATATGATTACAATACAGCAAACCAAAACCACATTCAGGAAGAACTAAATACAATTGACTGGGAAAGAGAACTCAAAAATAAAATCACAGAGAAAATGTGGAAAACCATTACGTTACATATTTTCAAGATTTGTGACAAACAAATCCAAAAACAAAACAAAAATACAATCAGTGAGGCATCAAACCGAAGTGGCTCATGAAGAGTTTAAAGTAACTAATCGGAAAGAAAAAAAACAATCTATAATCTATATAAGAAAGATAGGAAGGACTCCAATTGGCAAAAATATATTGAGATTCAGAAAAAATGTAAACACATGCTCACGAGGAATAAACAAAAAATTGAAATGAACATAGCCAGTAACAGTAATAAAGGCAATATAAGAGAATTTTTTGGCTACTACAATCCATTGTATAATTCAAATAGCTCAGTCAATGCGATCATCGTAAATTATTAATCTATAGATGAACCCATAAAATGGCTAATGTGTTTTATGAATATTTCTCTCCCATAGTTACTCAAAAAACTAACTATAAAGGGATTTTAAACACGAAGTTAACTGCTAATATTAATATCACAGAAGAACTCATAACAAAAAAAAATAACACAGTTAAAAAATATGTACTCAGCTGGACCAGACAACATTTCTCCAAAACTAATAAAACTCCTAACACCTTACATAGACAAACCATTAACATACCTATTTACACAATCTTTCAATAATAGCAATGTGTCATCTGATTGGTTATGTGCCTCAGTCATACCTATACACAAAAAGGGAAGTAGGACAACATGTAACAATTATAGACCCAGAAGCTTAACAGCAGTCCCAGGTAAAATATTGGAATCGATCTTAGAGGATTTTATAATTGACCACTCAGAACAACAAGGCATAGCAGACAGCAAACCAACATGTCTTCAGAGCAAAAAGATTATGCACCACTAATCTTGTATGCAATCAGATGGTATATTACTATTATTGAGAAAATATCCCAAGCATTAGACAGTGGTTTACCTGTAGGCTGCATATATCTTGACTTCTCTAAGGCATTCAATACCATTCCGCACACAGCCATTATTCAAAAACTGGTAGATATTAAGCTAGACTACAGGGTGACTAAATGGATCCAAAACTGGTTAAACAATGGGACTCGAAGGGTGTGCATCAACGGTTACTATTCTGATCAGAGACCGGTGACAAGCGGAGTGCCTCAGGGTTTGGTTCGCGGGCAAGGCTTATTTCAGATTTTCATCTCAGACATGGAAAAACAAGTTATTAACTGGGTCACAAAACATGCAGATGACTCAAAACTGGCAGTAATTGTACAAACAGCAGAAGGTCAGGCTGACTTACAAAATGACTTGAACAAAATACTAAAATGAGCAAATGAACAGGGGATGTCTTAATAAGAAAAAACATCTTTACATCTTGGCAACCAATCAAATATAGCCACATATCTGCTAGATGGAGTACCATTGAGAGTATCTCAACAAGAAAAGACCTTGGAGTGATATTTAATAATAAGCTAAGCTTGAACTTGCATTGTGAAAGCAAGATTGTAAAGGCTAACAGGGTGCTGTATACAATTAAGACAAACTTCAAGAGTAGGAATAGTGAGGTAATAATGCCACTATATAGGAACTGTATCAGACCACTGTTGGACTATGGTAGCCCAGTCTGGGGACCAATAAGTTAAGGGACAATAAATAAACTAGAGAAGGTCCAAAGGAAAACAACCAAACTGGTATATGATATAAAGCATCTATCAGATTAAAAGCATCTAAAACATTTGGGATTAATGTCGCTTGAGACCAGAAAGATTAGAGGAGACCTACCGTTATGTTATGATGTTATACAGGACGAACATCTATTAAGTGAGATGGGCTTTGAATTTAAAAATGATAGACTGGGTATTAGAGGCCACCCACTGCAGCTTAGGCCTCAAGGATTTAACATGACTAAGAGAGAGGGCTTTTACACCCAGAGAGTGATATATCCCTGGAACAAGCTCCCATTAAACATTATTGTTAGTGAAAATAAACAGCAGTTCAAAAACAGGCTAGACACATAAATTACTGATGGAAACATACCAATTTATTATGGGTGATTGGATAGGAGTATTTATGGGCTCACAGCCTTTATTTTTGCTCCTCGCATCATTGTATGAACCTCCCCAGAGGCAAAGTTGCATTGGAAAATATCAATCAGTTGTCGCACATTATCTTGCCCCCACCAAATGTCCATGGTTCTGTAAAACAACCCACCATCCTCCTCCACCTACCTGACCCAGTATTAGAGACAGACCTCATCCCATTACCCTCTGGCACCCCACCACCTACCTTTCCCTAATTCACTCTGCTGACCTTTAAAAGAAACCAGAGTACACTACCATAGTAATCAGCTGATTGGCTCCTCAGCGGGCCAATCAGAGATTACTATATTAGCATGCCGCTAGTTTCATTTAGAAGTTGGTGACTGGCTAAGGCAGAAGGAAGGTTATGCCAGTTACTGTGCCAAGGGACTTAATTTTTATTTCTTCATTTTGGGCTGAGTGGGTGGAGGTGGATGGCAGGGTGGGGATCACTCTCTAATACCGGATCAGTGGGTGAGGGTAAGTCATTTTATGGAACCACAGACACTGGGTAGGATGGGGAAGGGAATGCATGCTGACTGACTGACTTTTCTAATCCAACTTCATCAGGACTAGGGGGGGGGAGTAGGGAAGTATGAGTGCTAGAGGGTGGCCAGACAGGGAAAAATAATTGTTAAAGGTAAGAGGTGGGGAAGGATGGTAGGGAATGTGACAACATGGGTGTTTTTTTTTTGTTTTCAGTTTTCAAACTTTTTTTTTAAACACTTCCAGAAGTGTGAGGTTACTCAAATTTACAACAACTTCACTGTCAATGTTTAAATTCATCACATCTCTAAACTGGAAGACTGAGACACTGAAGTAACTCCTAAGACACTTGTATTACTGGGATGAGACACTGCTGAGAGAGGATAAACTGCCATAAGTGGGAGCAGATGCTGCTGTGACTGAGACATTGGTTTAACTGGGAGGAGGCACTGGAAGAACTGGGATGAGACTCCACCATAACTGGGAGATGACACTGCTGTAACTGTGAGAAAGCACTGTTAAAATCAAAAATCAAATATTAATTGAATAAAATCACGTAAAGTCATAGGACTGGACATAGTGGGCTCAATTTTCAAAAGCCAGAAGTTAACGCAAGGTGCCAGCATCACACAGCAGTGGCACAAGGGGCACCTTGCATCAAAACTTGAGGATTTCCTGATTCTGGAAGGCCCCCTGCACCAAACTGGGACCCAGTGTGCCAGACCGGCCCTGCACCCAGTCTGCTCCAAGCTGCTGGGTGCACCAGGGCGCTATGGGGCTTGTGGCAGATGCAAGCTGCCATATCCCCAACATCGAGATTCTGTAAATCCTCCCAGTGGGCACACTTCCAAGTACTGTTACACCAGCCAGAGCTGGTCTAACAATCCTTACGCCACCACTTGGAGCCCTTCCTGGTCAGTAGGGACCATGTACCACTGCCCACCCGCTGTCTCCCATGCCCCTACAACAGCATGGTATGTGCACTGACATTGTATTTGCCTAGTGCACACACCTGCAACACAAAAATAAGCTATAGAAACAAAACTGGAGCCCTTTGTGGTGCTGTGCCCACAGTGCCCCCATGGTGCCCAGCATGTGTGCACCCCCAACACACTGGCATGTCACTGGTCCTGCTATGGCCCCATTGGGGTGCTGGTGCCACCCCTCCTGTCACCTATTTGTGTCCCACCAGTCCTCCCCATGAACTACCCCATCCCCCACAACCCCAGCAGCCTCCCAGTGGGTCTCTGTCCATGGCTGCAGCTATCTCCCGACCGCCCCGCAGCTTGCGACAAACCTCTCAGGTGTGCTGTCTGCTTGCTTCATGGCCACATTTGCCACAAGCTATGGGACTTTGACTCCAGGACCCTAACTGATAGTGAATCAGGAATAGGGTCCCCGGTGCACCGGCAATCGGCTCAAGCTTCCATTGGCGCAGCTTGCACCGCCCTTTGAGAATCTGGCCCAGTAACTCTAAAAACACAGTTGTACATCAAACAAAAACATACATACAAAATAGAAACAATTTATTACATTAGAAAAATGCATCCATATTAATGTTCATTTCATCTGTCAAGTAACAGCAGTTACACATTTTGCTATAGAATACAATACTAAAGTGCTGTGATAATTTAATAAATAATTCAGTTTTCCTCATTTGATGTATGTGGTAAAGATGCTAGTATATCTGAGAGCTATTTTATTTTTACCTTCTCTAATTAGAGGCATTCTAATGACATCCATAGGAACATAGAATGCGATGGCAGATAAGCGCTGCTGGATCCAGTCTGCCCATTTTTTGTAATCTTCATTCTTTTCTACAGACCCTACTTGATTTATGGCACAATCTCTCCTCTCCCCCCACTTCCTTACCTCTATGATTCCCTTGTACCTATCCCAGGCATTTTTCAACCCCACCACTTTTTTCACCCCCACTACCTCTGCTGCAAGGCTATCCCAGGTATCCAACACCCTTTCTGTGAAGAAGTACTTCCTCACATCCCTCCTAGATGTACTACCCACCAGCTTCATAGCATGCCCCATTATCCTAGAGCACTTTTTTACATAGAAATCTAGAATTTGATGGCAGATAAGAATCACTTGGCCCTCCTAGACTGCCAGGTTTTCCCTACCAACTGTATTACTGCAGACCCTATTTGATCTCTGCCTCCACTTCCCTTTGCCTTACCATTAAGGTTCCCTTATGCTTATCCTATGCATTCTTGAACCCCACTACAGTTTTTGTCTACACTTCCACTGGGAGATTGTTCCAGGCATCCACCGCTCTTTCCATGAAGAAGTATTTCCTCACATCACCCGAGTCCAACCCCTCGAACTTCATAGCATGACTCCTTGTTCTTGAGCATCTTATTTTTCTGAAAAATATTTCCCTTTTATACCTTATTTATACCTTGACATATCTGAAAGTCTCTATCACATCCCTCCTTTCCTCCAGGGTGTACATATTGAAGTCCCTCAATCTCTCCTCATAGGGCTTATTATGCAGACCCTGCACCATTTTAGTTGCCCTCCTCTGGACCGCTTCCACTCTGCTTATGTCCTTCCAGAGATGTGGTCTCCAGAACTGGACCCAGTACTCCTGATGAGGTCTCACCAGTGATCTATAAAAAGGTAACACCACCTCTCTCTTTCTGCTGGCAATACCCATCCCTATGCACTTCAGCATCCCACTAGCTCTCCCAACTGCCTGGCCACTTTTCGATCATCAGATATTGAATGCCCTAGGTCTCTTGCCTGTATTCTGGTCGCTAATACCACTCATCCCATTTTGTACTTTGTCTCTGGGTTTCTGTGCCCTAAGTGCATGATTTTGCACTTTTCCACATTGAAACTTTCCCGCCATGCCCTTGACCACTCCCCTAACTTTTTCAGATCACTACTCATTTTTTTCACCCCTCTTGGAATGTCAACCCTATTGCAGATTTTAGTGTCATCAGCAAAAAGGCAGACCTTCTCCTCCAGCCACTTTGCAATGTCATTAATAAAGACATTAAAGAGGACTGGTCCCAGTACTGCTCACTGTGGCACCCCACTGGTCACCCTCGCTTCCTTGAAGTGAACTCCATTTACCACCACCCTCTGTTGCCTATGCCCTAACTAATTTCTTACCCAGTTTACCACCTTTGGACCAACTCCTAGGCTGCTTAACTTGCTTATGAGTCTTCTATGTGGTACAATGTCGAAGGCCTTATTGAAATCAAGGGAGGTCACATCCACCGCACCACCCTCATCCAATTCCCTGGTCACCCAGTCAAAGAAATCTATCAGATTGGTTTGACATGACCTCCACACTGTGAATCCACACTGCCTCGAATCTAGTAAGCCACTGGATTCAGGTATTCCACCATCCTTTCCTTCAGTAGCTAGTGTATTAATTTCCCTACCACAGAAGTATCTGAAAGATACCCCCCACCTGTATCTTATTAACCCCATGAGGTATTTAAAGGTTTCTATCGTATCCCCCTCTCCCTCCTCTCCTCCAAGGTGTACTGTACATATTTAGCTCCTTTAGCCTTTCTTCATAGGGCTTTTGGTAAAATATGCACAGTTGTCCATTTCCCTGAGCAATCACTCTTTCACTCTAAACCTTTAATGTATTGCAGCCAATTAATGAAACAGGTACTTAAACCTGCATTTACCCCAAAATGCTACCTTGTTGATGTTTTAACATATGTACTATCCTGACAAGGATCTATATTTTTCTCTGATATGATCAGTTTTTAATAATCTATAGCTAAGACAATTTATTGTTTTAGTTAATCATTCCACATCCCTTTGTTTACTAATGTCGGTAAACTTCTGTATGTATTCTGATTTACTGTAAAGTTAGTAAGCTCCTGAATGTTCCAGTCTCTGGCCAAACTGATTAGACCATTTTTTAATCCTAGTTTCCAACTCACTAAACTGTGTCCAGTGCTTGAAGAAGGGCAGAGCACTATTAGATACAGTTTATATGGCCTCCATCCAGCACTGGTATAGCCAATAGCTATTACTTTTGATCATCCTGCAAAAAAGTTGAGTCTAATATCTGCCACAGTCCTCAATGCCAGGGACGCAATTTCTCCCCTTAGATATTCTGCAGGTATAAACTGTGGACGTCGTAAGATAAGTCTCATATATAGATTTTTAATAGGTTCCAAGTTATCCAATAGTTTAGATGCACCTCAAACCTCAACACCATACAAAGGCTTGAATTAACCTTCATCTTATATATTTTTGAAGATCACCTGCTGATTTATTGACATACTTCTTAGAGAACCTATTAAGTGCTGAAAGAGCTTGTCTCCCCTTCTTTTTAACAGTGTCAATATGATAACTCAGTGAATGATATGCATTAAGCTTAATCCCTAAATATATAAAGTTGTCAACCTCTTCTATACTATGACCTTTGGTTTTTGAAATATAATGAAGATTTTGAAGTCTATCTACAACTAACATTTTAGACTTGTCCACAGTTGCAGATTCAAGTTCAGCAGGGCATGTTTTAGGAGGAGCACCTCATGACACTGAACATGTACTCTTTGGAGATATGATAGAGCCCTTCAAATTCCTAAAAAGAATTAACAGGTGAACTGCAGGGAACTATTTAACTAGAATACCAGCTTGCAGTCACATGGTCATGAGTGGAAGCTAACATAAAGGAGATTCAGGAGGGATGTGAGGAAACACTATTTTGCGAGAAGGGTGGAGCTGTGAAAGAGGTTGCATGCTAAGGTGGTGAGTGCAAAAAACATTAGTGGTTTTAAGTACTGTATGTCTTGGACAGAATAAAGGGTATAGTGGTTGCTCAGAGCACCAGAGTTGGGGAGGAAAATGGGAGGGGGGCTAGGACCCTGGAGGAACAGTAGGTACCAGGGCTAAATGGGGTACTCAAGCAGACTGGATGGACCTTGGGTCTCTTTCTGCCATTATTGTCAATGTTTCCATGTTTCTATGTAATTTTAATTTATCTCAAGAGACTGTTACCTGCTCTAAAGCTCTCTGGAGTCCAATTGCTGATTTATAGAGTAAGACAGCATTGTCTGCATATAATAGTATATTAATTTGTTTACTATATATTTGTAGCGAATCAGTCTCTAGTCTATCTAAATTATGTACTAGTTTATCAATGTGCAAGCTAAAAAGAAGTGTCGCCAAGAGGCACCTATGTTTGATTTTCTTATATGTTTTGATTTTTCTGTTAATTTCCCATCACAACTAAATTTAACTTGTGTGTTTGTATTCATACTGTATGTAATCTTTGTATTAAAGCTAAAAGTCTTCTATCAATGGTCCATTCCACAAGGATTGACCACATTGTCTTTCTATTCATATTGCTGAAGGCAGCCCTTCTATCTAAAAAGGCCAAATAAAGGTCATTATTCTTATAGGCTCTGGATTTTCTTTTCAGGTGGTCCAGTAAAAAGATATAGTCAATAGTTGATAAAGCTTCACTGAAACCAAATTGTCTATTACTAAGTATATTATATTGGTCAGCCCCAATGCTGGATTTTTCTTTAACATTCTTGTAAATATCTTTTCTGATATGCTGTAATGAGACTGGCTTATCATTTGCAAGATCTCTCTTGTTATCTTTTTAAAATTTGGCAAAATCTCTGCTGTTAACTAAGATTCAGGAACAATTATATTTTGTATTACAAAATTAGTGTTTGCAAAATGTCAACCCACTACATGGTATTCATTTGAAATAATTCTGCAGGGTTCTCATCAATCCTGTTCCAAATGGCTAATCCCCTCCCTTGCAACCTTATGAAGTGGAGAGATCGAGTCTGGCATGCATTTAAGTCCACTGGCTGCCAGCAAGACTTGATTGCATATAGATAATGCAGGAACAAATGCATGTCCTCCTTAAGAAAGGCTAAAGCCTCCTACCTAAAGGGCCTACAAAACTAGTGATCTGCAGAATCCAAAGTGTTTCTGGATGCAAGTAAACAGACCAGTCATGCGCTTCCATTCTCCACGACACAAATTTGATAAGCAATTCTTAACTGATTGCCGAGGCTTTAAATGTGTTTTTCACTGACATAGATGCTTATAAGGAACCTACCGCTGCCCCACCTTCCTGGCTCACCTACCTTAGAAAGTTACCCAAACTTTGACTTTGGGCTGGTCACCAGCATGTAGGTTTTGAACCAGCTCCTAAAAATTAAAGCAGGAAACTCTGCAGGGCACAATAATCTTGAGCCTTGACAACTAAAACTAGCTGCCCCTCTCCTGGCTCCTCCACTGGCTACCCTGTTTTAATTGTCACTGCTTCATGGTACAGTTCCACAAAAGTGAAAGGTAGCACATGCATTCTCTGTGCACAAGGGCAGAGCCAGGGAACCAGTTGGGAACTATTGCCTTATCTCTATTCTGAGCACCTTAGCTTAAGTACAAGAGAGGCACGTGTACAACCAATCACTGGCCTACATAGAAACCCACTTCATTTTCATAGACCCTCAGTATGGCTTCAGCAGTTACCATGGCATTGACTCAGCCCTGGTACATTTTACCACCGATGTCCTCCTTGCATCTGACCATGGTAACCACATAGGGGCTATATTTGACAGCCACACAAAAGCCTTCAGCCTGGTCAGCCATGACCTTTTACAGCTCAAATGGAAGAGCCTGGGTCTTGACCAGCTCTCCTGGCAGTGGTTTGCCATCTATCTCATAGGGCATAAGCAGGCCATCAAATAGAGGTTATTTATCTCCTTCCAGTGTGAGATCTCTGATGGGTTCCCCCAAGGCTCTATCCTGAGGCCTATACTATTCTCGTTCTTCATCAACAAGCTCCCTTCCAACTATAATGAAGCCAAAGTGCTGCTATATGCAGATGATGTGGTCCTATCTAGAACTGTCCAAGACCTAAATTGTATCACAGCTGGACTTAAAAAAGGACTTCAATGCTCTTTAAGCATGGATTGTTTCAAATCGTCTTGTACTCAACAAACAAAAGTCATGCTGTTTGGTTCCATAAAATCAGGCCCTGATGAAAATAAGCTGCTACAGGTCTCCACCTCCACTGGTGCCTTATTGGAAGTGGTAGGCACAATAAAGCATCTTGGTGTCTGGCTTGATCAAGAGCTCACATTTAAGACCCAAACTGAACATATCATGAAGCTTCTTTCCCAGAAATTGGGACTACTTTACAGGCTCAAATCCTTCTCACCTACAGTAACAAAGCCCATATGTCCATAGCCAATAGTGTCCTCATCCCAATGCTATTGTATGGCATGCCAGTCCTCCCCTTCCTGACAGGTGCACATTTCACTAAATGTAAAGTTATGTGTCACGAAATCAGCAAGTTTGAATCTGGAGCAGGAACTTGAGAACACCACTGCAGTGTTCTTGTTGCTTTACACTGGCCCTCTTCTGAAGAATGTCTCAATCACCCAACCCTCCTAGCCCATAGGATGCTAACAAATTGTATTCCCAGTGTTAGAGATATACTGGCCTGGAAGCCTGTTAGAAGGCACTGCTGCTTCTCTTCCCAGCCACTTCTGGAGGTTCCTCAGATCCAAACAACATTTGGCATGTGATCCTTTTCACACAAGTCACCCTTGCTCTGGAAAGAATTCCCTCTACCTGTCCAGGGAAAGCATACCTACCAGGCCTTCAAGGGCTACTGAAAAGGTGCCCAACCCCAAAGCCAAACTGCTCCTGTTTCTGCAGAGCAAGACCTTGTCCAGTTATGCCAAATAGTGGCTAAGGTGTTTATTTTCTCTCTGTCAGCATTGATCTGGTCCTCTGAACTTGATTTTATGCAGTAAGTACTGTACTCTAAAAATACACATTGCACTTTGTCTTATCGATTTGTGCGTAGAATTTGCTATATAATTCTGTTGTTTCTTCCTGTTGTGCCTGTGTTACTACCATTGTCACAATATTCTCTATGTCATTACTTTATACCGATGTGAAAACAAGTATTATCCTGCATGTAACTTATCACAGGTCACTCTTGAAAAAGGGATACAAGCCTTAGGGAGACAGCCCAGTTCACAAAATCCAAAATAAATAAATAAATAAACAAAAAACTAACTCCTGGGGCCTGATTCTTTTTTTTTTTTTTTTTTGTAGAACTTTATTTACCATTTTGCAGAGTACATATCCACTATTCAACAGAAGGTTGATGCTCTATTCCATTTATCAAATTAATCACATCAGTCTAACTTTACTGAAGTTAGTTTATCATTCCTGTACATTCAGATGTCCCCAGCCTTATAAAAGAAAGAAATAAAGGTTCATGTAACTTATATACTATTGTATACATATACTCCATACACTATACATATTTCAGGAGACTTGAATGTACATATAAATAAAATTCACCAAAAGAGTTAGGAATGCAAATAAGGCTTCAATGTGATCTTGTCTACACAAGCAATGGAGTTCTATTTCACAACCTTTTTCTTAGTCTTGTCTATTCCCTCCCTAGTGCTTAAAACATAGGGAACCAATTCTGAGTCATGGCTTGTTCTAAGCCACCCCACATTTTTTGGTACTTATCCATCCGGTTTCTTACATTATATTGGATTCTTTCCATTTTCAGACATTCTAAGAGGGAGTTCAACCAAAAAGCTAATGTGGGGACCTTATTAGATATCCAGTACAATAAGATACATCTAATTGCTACTACCATTCCTAGTCTACGGAAATCCTCATATGGCCTGGTCTGACATCCATGTCCCACATAAAGTCCCAGGAGAATCTCCACAGGATTCAACCCCATGGGATACCCAAGTACATTTGCCAAGATTTCCACTATCCCCCAGAAAGTCTGAATCCTTGGACAACTCCTTATCATATGAAAGAAAGATCCTGAGTGGACACAACATCTGGAACAAAGATCCAATGTCTGGGGGTCTATTCTATTTGCCAATTCTGGGGTAAAATATGCTCTAGCGAAGATGTTATATTGGATCATTCAGAGTTTATTATTAACTGAACACTTTAATAAATTCTTTATAATCTGCAACCAGTCCCTCCCCCCGGCAGCCCATCTGGTAGGAAATCTTGCTCCCACTTTGCCTTTATTGGTTCCATGGGATCCTGACAGGCCCCCATAAGTATTCTATAACAGCTTTGTATAGGTTTGAAGTTCTCATCCTCTTTCTGCCCTACAAATAATTCTTCTATAGGGGAACGCATCAGCCTCTGATCCCCTAGCCTGCTAGAACATATTTTCCCCTGAAGCCTAACCCACAAGAAGTAATGGGAAGTATTCAGGTTAAAGTTTCTAATTAGCAAGTTAAAATGGACTGCTTGTTTGTCTTGCCACAATTGACCTACTTTATATAAACCCTTTGTTTTCCATGATTTAAGAGTGTTAGAATCCTGTCTATTCTTAGCAGGGCCACCTTGCAGTAGGGCAGAGAGTTCTAGGTCTGGCGAAAGAGATTTGGGGTGTTGGAGCATAGTATGGGCTTCCTCACAGGCCCTAAGAGTCGAGTTTGAACAGGGTTTGGTGATTTGTCATGTTCACCAGTGTACAGAAGTTTAATCATATTATAATAATAAAGAGATCCCCTTCCGCCATCTTCAAACTCCACCCAACCTGTGCATGCTGGTTTCTCCCTTATCAGGTCTTGAATGTGGGCCAATTGTGTACTGACATAATAGTGCTTGACACTCGGCAGGCCTAACCCCTCTTTATCAATTGGAAGCCATAATATTTCTTTTTTAATCCTTGCCCGTTTCCCTTGCCAAATAAGTTGTGTAATGGCGCCTTCTATTGATTTAATGTATTTCTTAGGTATACACATTGGAAGTGACTGGAAAATATATAGGAATTGTGGCAGAACACTCATCTTAACAAGATTCATTCACCCCAGTAGGGTAAGAGGTAGAGCTCTCCAGACAATGCACTGTTCTTTTATTTTTTAAATCACTGGGAGGAGATTAGATTTAACCATATGGGACATTTTTTTCATCAATTTTATTCCTAGGTAATTGAGGTAGAAGAAGGAATTCTTACATCCCCTAGGGAGAGGGCAGCTCCAGATCCCCCCACGGGCATCCATTCAGATTTGGACCAATTTATCTTGCGTCCTGATAATGGACCATAAGATTGAACAATTTTATACAGAATGGGCACTGACTGCCTTGTCTGGATTTTTGAGAAAAAGCAGGATGTCATCTGCAAATAACGAAATCATATTTTTGTTTCCTTTCCATATTAGACCCTCAATCTGTGCCTCATTTATAATTGTCTCAGCCAATGCTTCACCCATAAGAACATAAAATCAGGGGAGAAAGAGGGCACCCCTGTCTAGTTCCTTGGGATAGGGCAAATGGGGTCGAAGTTATGTTATTTGTTAAAATTTGAGCTTTAGGACTGCTGTATAGGGCCCGAATCCATCCCATAATCCCCTCCTCAAACCTGAACTTGCACAGGACTGCCGTCATTAAAGGCCATTCTATACGATCAAAGGCCTTTTCTCCATCAAGGGCCAAAAGGCCTTCCCTTGTCCCTGCCCTCCATCTATGCATAATATTTAAAGTTCTTCCTTAAGTTATGTCTGGCTTGCCTACCCTACAAAAATCCCCCCTGGTCCATATGAATCAGTTTGGGCAAGTATTTTTCCAATCGGGAAGCAATAAGCTTTGCTATAATGTTTTAGTCTGAATTAAGTAAAGATATTAGGTGGTAAGAGCCACATTTATTGGGGTCTTTCCCTGGTTTAGGTAGCACAGTGATTGTAGCTAGTGTTGGGGGGGGGGCTCCCCCGTTTCCAATGCATTCCCTATCATCCGAAACATCAAAGGGCCAATTAAATTCCACATCAATTTATAAAATTATATTGGGATTCCATCAGGCCCAGGTGCCCTACCTCCATTTGCCCTCCAAACTGCCCGTTTTACCTCCTCCATAGAGATTGGAGAGTCTATAGTTGCCAATTCCTGAAAGTCCAGAGAAGGCATCTGAATACCATCTAGAAAAGTGGAAACATCACCCCTTATAGGATATTCCGAGGTATAGAGGTAGGAGTAAAATAATTTAAAGGTAGTATTGATTTCTTGTTGGTTATAGGTAATATTCCCTGCGTATTTTCAATAGAAAGAATTGTTCTATCTGCTCTTTCCCCTTTAATCAGACTGGCAAGCCACTTCCCTCCCTTATCACCTTCAAAGTAGTTCTGTGACTTTGTTATTGTTAAATTTCATTCTATTTTTAAAGAGGTCTGTTGTGATAGCCACCCCTTAAGGCATCTCAATTCTCCTGAGGTGCCTAATGAATGATTTTTCCATTTTCCCTCTCCAAATTCCTTATTTCATTTTGCAGTTCCCTCTCTTCCCTGTCCGAATTCTTACCCTTGAATGTTGCATGCAAAATAGTCTCACCTCTTATAAAGGGCTTAATACAATCCCACACATTATTAATACTTGTATCTTCTGGGGGGTTAAAATCCTAAAATTCATCTAATTTACTCTTAATCTGTTTAATATACAAGGGATTCTTCAACAATGTCGGATCCATGCCCCACTGAGTTTCTGTTTCTTGGCCTTCTGGTAGTAAAATAGTTATTTTCAATGGGGCATGATCCAAGACCACCAGGGGGCCATATGAGGCCTCACTAATACCTCTCAATAAGTCTGGAGGAAGGAACATGTAGTCCAATCTAGTGTATAACCCTTGGGCATCAGAATAGAATGAATATTCCCTCTCCCCCCCAGGATGCATGTATCTCCAAGCCTCCTGTAGTGCTCTATCTTGTGTTAGGGCTCTAAGGGCTGCTGAACTCTTAGGAGGGGGTCCCGTCCTTCCTCTTGAATGGTCCCAGTCCTGGTCCAAATAAATATTAAAGTCCCCAGCTAGGATTATCTTGTCAGGAAAGGGTCCTAGGGTGACCCCTAATCTAGTAAAAAAATCTGGGGAGTCAAAGTTTGGCCCGTAGATGGAACCCAGAGTAAGCCTCATAGACCCCAATTCCACCTCGGCCAGCACATATCTTCCCTGGGTGTCAGAGAGAGTAGAGAGCACTTTATGGGGGATCCAAGGCCAGATCAATATGGCCACCCCCCCGGCCTTAGATGTAAAGGGAACACCAGCAGAGAACCCCCCCAAGAGGCTGCCAATTTTGAGGCCTCTAATTTATCCATATGAATTTCCTGCAGAAAAATAAGGTCCCCCTTCATCTTTTTGATAATTCTCCATATTTATTTCTGCTTAACCACAGTTTTAAGGCCATTGACATTCCATGACAAAAAATGTAACCGATCCATAAAGTATCCATGATGTTCTTATACATATCCTTCTGTTAACAAGCATAATGGTATATTTGACTCTGAATAAAAAACAGAAAAACTGAACAATCCCCAGGATATCACCCCTTAACCGCCCAACTGTAGCAACATAACCATACAAAAGTCTCTCCAATGGGAGAAGACATAATCCTTGAACGGATACCCCACTTACCCTCTTTCCCCTCCCCCCACCTTGCATTCCTCTACTGTACAACCTCTAACTTTTGTAAATAGAGCTTTCAATCCATCAAAAACATTATTTTCTCCTTTATTTGGTATTTCCAGGGCCCGCTAATCCGGAGCCTTCTATACCGCTCTCCCTTCCATCCCCTTAACCCTCCCTCTGACTGGTAGCAGAGAGTATTCCTACCCTTGGAGACTTGAAGCAAAACACTGGAGACCCCTTCCCCGTCACCCCAGTATATTAAATATTTAAACACCAACTCTCTCCCCCCACCAGCCAGAAAGGGTAGATAGAAAAGAAAATAAATGTGTTGGTGCTTTGACCATTTCTTTTTATTATTTAGACAAAGAACCAGTATTTACTGCAGGATGGAAGAGATATTTGATGAATTAAGCCACAGCCCAAGATTAAGCCTCCATACTGCTCTGTAGCTTGGCCACGCCCCCCCCCCCGATTCCTCTTTTGTTGATTGATATATTGTATCACCTGATTAACTATTGTATCTTCCAATTTTGGAAAATTTATTTTGATTTTTATTAACCACAGTCTCCCCAGTCTCATTATTTGAACTCACTTCCACACAAACATAAAGGTTTTTATAAAAATCAATCCATGTCTTTGGAGGAATTATTCCTTGCATCCTTCTTTTGTATTGATTCCTGAAACTGTCCCCAAAGAAATGCATTAGAATTTTGTTCTTTATTCTGTATAAGTAACCTATATTCTTTCTGCATAGATACAAGCGTCTTTCTATATTCAACACTTCTAATATTTCTAGAGTTCCTTCCTTCCCATTTTATTCAGCACAGCTTTTAACTTTACACAATGTTTATCATACCATGAGGTTTTTTACAAGGAGATGACTTAGCTTAGTGTGCTGTCTTACACCCTGGGAGAGATGATCCTTAAAATAGTTCATTACTTTCTGATAGAAAGTCATTAATTCCAAATCTGAACTACCAAGAAAAGAAAACTATATCCATATCTTGTGCAGAACTTTGTAATAGCTCTATTCAATTTGATATCATAAGTGGGGACAAGACGATTCACTCAAATTATCGCCCTATCTCCATACTGCCCCCACTCTCTAAGGCACTTGAGCGCATCGTGGCTGATCAACTTACCGACCACTTAGATAAATACAATATACCTTGTCCACAACAACACGGCTTCCGGAAAGGTCACAGCACCACCACAGCCCTTCTTGAGTTCACTGGAGCTTTGCACAAATCCCTTGACAATGGCCTTCTCACAGGGGCTGTTTTCGTCGACCTCTCCAAGGCCTTCGATACAGTACACCATGGATTATTAATACACCAACTACTGAATGCCAGGCTATCACCTGACTCTTCTCCCTGGTTTAAAAGCTACTTAGAAAACCGGTCACAGAGAGTAAAAATTGCGGACGCTCTTTCTAACACCCTGCCTGTTCGCTCGGGTGTCCCACAGGGATCCATACTGGGAACCCTCCTTTTTAGCCTTTTCTTAAACTCTCTCCTTACCACTGCTCTGAGCAGATCATCTATATGTCCGATGATGCTGTTGTAGTCTCCACTCACAAAGATCCTGCAACTCTTCAACACAACCTTCAACTTGGTTTCAGTTCTGTAGAGACATGGTTTCTTAATCATAAACTGGTCCTCAATGACAAGAAAACCAAATCTATGCTCTTCTGCAGCTCTCATAACCCACACAAGCTACACCACTTGGCTATCTCCACCACCCAGGGAACACTCTAGATCAGGTGGGGTCCTTCAAATACTTAGGGATACAGCTTGACCTAATCTCTCCTATGGACTTCATGTAGATAATGTAGCTAGAGCTGCTAATACATGGCTTGGTCTCTCCACAAACACAGACCACACCTCATGCCAGAAGCTTTGAAGGTTGCAGTCCTGAGCTCTGTGATCTCTGTAATAGACTATGGTCTCATCATTTATGGCTCAGCCACAACCACAACCCTTAGATGCCTCTCAACTACCTTAAATAAAGCATGTCAGCTCATCACTGGTGCTCACCGTCTCACCCACATATGTGACCTGTACACTCAGACCAGCTGGCTCCAACTATCAAACCGCATAAAGTTTCTCACCTGCTCCATGGTGAAAAAAATCTACCTTGGCCTTGCACCTTCTGGGATCTCAACTCTGTTACAACACCGAATTAACAAATGGCACCTTAGGAGATCCACGCTACAGCTACTGAAAGTTCCCCACTGTCACACTTCACAGGGGCAACGCTCTTTTGCTTATCGAGCGCCACTCTGGTTCAATGGCCTCAGCCCAACCATCTCCTCTGCCCCAACTATTGGTATGTTTAAAACTAGGCTCTGGGACTATCTCACTACCAACAGCTCTGGTGACTGCCCAACTTAACCTTGTTTCTCCACTTCCCTTTCTGCTCTAGTTGTCCCCCTTCCCTCCTCACTGGATTCTACCCTCACATCTTGGTATACCCAATGCTGCACTTTTCACCCTCTTGCCACCCTTCCTACATTCCTTCTCCCCCCCCCACCCTCTTCCCTCTCCCTATGACTCTGGCACTTCTTATCTGTTGTCTATTTTCTCTGACAAATGCCGCTGGCTGCCTTGTTACAATGCTACCCTTGAACTGTATTAATCTGTACTCTGCAATATCCACATTGTTGTAATGCCTGTCTTGATGTTCCCCATAATTTGTATTTCTCTGATGTGGAACCTTTGTAAAAGAGCCATGGCTCAAAGGTATTTGTAATCCTAGACTTGATAAATAAATAAATAAATAAAAATATCAGAGGGTTCCACATAATTTTTTATTTGCTTGTCCCACCATGTGGTTATCGGCCTCCTCATTTCTGGAATAGTATTTATTACACAAGATAGCTTCATTTTTGTTCATAGTAATGAATACATGTATTGAAAAGTAATCTGCAAACACCTCATTTGTGACCTTAAATTCCTTAATTTTATAGTAAATTGCTACATCAACAATAACAGGGTAGAACATAGACCATCCTTACCTAGTGGGGAAAGTAATTTCACCCAGGTTATCATACTTATTGTATCCATTTAATAGATCAAAATTATTTTTTACCTAGGAATTCTTTCACTTTTTTATCCCATAAATTAGTTTTATATCTAGAAAGTCTATTTGGAATGTTCAATGCTTCCCAGATTTCATCCAAAAGTAGGTTATTAGAGTTTTCATTTAGGTAGCCAATTCTAGTATTCCAGTCACCCAGAATTGTCAAATAAAATAAATGTTCTTGTTCTATGCTGTTATTAATCAACTTATTCAGTTGAATGATAATTTGATCGTACTCATCTTGTTTCAACAAGTGTGGAATATAACTATTCATAAGAAATTTATGACATTTCCCAACAGTTACAGCTGAATCCATCCAAAAGTCTTGGTCAGGGTCCCACATAGTAACCTCACAATCTATAGCAGTTGAGACAAAATTCATCAAACCCACCACCACCACTGGTTTCTTCCTTTTTTAGCAGATTGTGTAGCTGGTAATTCACATTTTTGATAACCTTGTAAATTTATGTTTACATTTAAATTTAAGGAGGTAGTATAGTGCTGTAGTTTAGGTCTCTGAGTTGCAAACCTGGGGACCTGGGTTTGAATCCCTCAGCCCCCACTTGCATACTGTGTGATCCTGAGCAGATCACTTAACTTCCTTGTGCTCCAAGGTCAGACCTAGAAACAAGCTTCAGCTTAGTGTGCCTTTCCTGCTTAAACAATTTCTCCTTTCCTTATGACCATATCACAATCAGCCCAGGCTTCTTGTAAGACAACAATATCAAATTGTCTAGCATAATCTAACTATGCTCCATCATTGGTTTTACTATTAATACCAGCAAAGTTCCAGCTCATCAAATTAAGTTGGCAATTACAGCTGGGTTTGATGACCGAATATAAGTCTCAGTCAGAGACAGAATACTTACTACTATCATCCACTGTGCCCAAGTTATTCTGCAAGAGTTTAAAACAATTTTCCAAGCATAAATGAGAACAATATGAAATTATAGCTATATCTACCTCATCACTTGAGTTGTCCCCTGACTCTAACATTATATGGTTATTTACTCTCTTTCATCATTGTAGATTACCCCAATAAGATTCTACTGAACTGGAGAACCTTGCAGCTCATGTTCTATTTCTGTTTGTTTTTCATGAAACTTAGTTATGGTTTGTTGATTTTTACCATCCTTTACATTAACCAGTGTTTGTGCTTGTCTTCCTGCCCCTACACTTTGTTTCTTTTCTTTACTTTTTTCAGCTGATAATATACATCTTTTCAACATTTCATCCAGTTCTAATCCCAATTGTTTTCACTTCCTTTGCAGCTTTCAAAATGGGAAGCCATGTTCCTTTTTTTTTGGCCACTGAGTAAACCAGTCCTTTTTGTGATTTTACTTTCTACCAATATATACTATCCTTATGTCTTCCCAGCAAAAGTCATTTTTTTAATAATACTTTCAATATATTGTATACAGCAGTTCTGAAAAGGAAAGGTGTTTAATTTCTAGCCATTGGAATTCCTTTAAAGTAAATTGAAAGCAATGTAATAGTATCTGTAGTCTCCCTTTTCTGAATACTCTTTTTGTTTTTGCTTTTTTAATAACTTGGACTGAGATATCTAAGCCTGAATCTGCTTTTGGGAAAATGTGTTTCTTTTTCCCTCTTTTCTCTCCTGTACTGAAACAGTCTGAATCCCTCTGTATTTGACTTTTTGTTGTCTTTTGTCTTTTTCTTAGCTTTGGTCTACTCACAATCTTTGTTCTTTTTTTTCCATTACTATCTTCTCATCTCTTTTAAAGGGACACTGTCAACCCCCTTAGGTCTCAAAGTGTACATAGTTTAGAAAATACATTTTATGATAGCCATCATTCTGTAAAGATTGCTGATGTAGCTGGTAATTTGATTGACTCTGTTTTTCTTTAAAAAGTGACAAACAGACTGCCCACCACACTAGTGTTACCACAAAAACACAGGTTTGTTTACATTCCTTGACCAGCTCCAACTGCATCTTTCCTGGACTTGGGAACACCCACAACACAGTCTAGCCCCTCATGATGCAGTGGGAGTTTGGAAGACTACTGCCTCATGAGTGCCTGCACTGTTTGGGTGTGCTTGTGATGCTCAGGAAGTATTTAGTAAGAACAGATCCAAGACTGTAAACAAAACAAAGTTGTTTATAAATATACATTAGCATGCATTTCAGTTCTACTAAACAAGGAGGCAGACAAAACAAACAGCAACATCAATGGATTTTAGAGAAGGTAAGCAATCATAAAATGTAGGGTTTTCACTAGAAATAATATGATGAAAAACAAGTTGACAGTGTCCCTTTAAGCATTTCAATCACTCCTGACTGGTATGAGGGACTGAGGGAGGTGAGGGAGACCCTTCAACAGTGGGTCCCCCCTCCTGCTATGGACTGCAAGGGATTTCAGGGTCTGAGGCATTGGCTGGTTGCTGTGGTCGGGCAGACCTCCCCTGACCATATCAGGACTGGAACTTTGTTTTTATTTAATTTAAAAGGAAAGGAACAGTGACTTTGGGGCAGGCTTAAACAGCTGCAATTTGCTCAGGACATGGGGCTGCTCGCTGTGGGGAAATCTTGAATATTCTGGCATTCCAGCGGTGTGGCAGAGGAGCTTTATGGCGTCAATTTTCAAATACTGCACCAGCACCTGATTGGCTCCCTGTCCACTGTGACGCTCACCCAGCTAGGTCTTAGGCTGGCCACGGAGCTCCACAGCTCACTTCTGACTGGTACGAGGGACCAAGGGAGGTGAGGGAGACCCTTCCACAGTGGGTCTCTCCTCCTGCTACAGACTGCGAGGAATTCTGGGGTCTGAGGCGCCAGCTGGTTGCTGCGGTCAGGTAGACCTCCCATGGACATATCAGGACTAGAACTTTGTTTTTATTTAATTTGAAAGAAAAGAAATGGTGACTTTGGGGCAGGCTTAAACAGCTGCAATTGCATCGGGACCTGGGGCTGCTCGCTGTGGGAAATTTTCTCCACCGCCCATCCCATTCCCTCATCCCCTCGTCCCCTTAAATGCTTGCTAGGTCCTCCCACTAGATGAGGTATTCTCCTCACTGGTTGGCCCAGTGCCAAGCTTGTTGGTACACAAAAAGTACCCTAACAAATGTGCATGTGTAGCCCATACCGTCTTTACTAGAGATAGCTAGTAACTAAATACTGTCCTTACTAGAGATAGCTTTACTAGAGATAGCTAGTAACTAATTACTGTCTGATTAACCAGTGCATGATTAGCAATTTATTGAACTAGGAACAGCTTGCTATTGGGGTGCTATAATTAGAGTCAATAAATGTTGCATGGGCATGCACTGCAATTCCTGAAGCCTGAAGCAGCAACCTACTTTTGTATAACTTGGAGCTAGGTCAATTTGTTAGGGCAACCTGTCCCAGAGTGCTGTAACCTTCTACCCACTAAATAACCCTCCTGAGACACCTGTGCCTGCATTGCAGTCCTGAGTAAACTGCCCAAGGGCACTTACCACATCACTCCTGCACCTTGTGAGTGCCACAGGACTAATTCACCTCTGCCTCTACCCCCCCCCCCGAGGTCAGACAGGATGCCACCTCTGAGTGGCTGCCCCATGCTTCATAATCTGGCTGGGGCCCCAGCCCATAACCATGGTCCACTGGTTGCCAGTCCCTCTTCAAAGCCTCCCCCCCCACCAGGCTATCTGCCAAAGGCTTGAGATTGGTGCACCTGAACATATGCAGCTTGCTACCCAACCTTGCTGAGCTAACAGCATGGGTGGCGCATTATAACCCTGACATTATGGGGTCACGGAGACCTGGCTGAAGCCACACACTCCAGACTCTGCATGTGCTCTCCTGGGCTACAAACCTTGTTAGGCAAGACAGGGCAGAGAGCAAGAGAGGAGGTGGGGTACTCCTATACTAGAAGATGCACTTAAATGTATCTGTCACAGGACACACGCCACCCCATCCCATTCTTGTGGGATCCTGCACACCCTCCTCCTGCTAGGCAACACCAAAAAGGTACACCTGATCTGTACCTACAACCCCCCTAAGGGTGGAGTGCTAGGGCTCTCCTCCCTCCTTGACAGCCTTAGCCTCATGGTTGGCTCAAATGAGCTACTAGTCCTAGGTGACTTCAACCTCAACTGGGTAGGCCACAACGTCTAGCAATATGAGCCCCTGTTGGCTGGTCTCACCCTCAGCCTACTCATCTCTGAACCCACAAGGCTCTCCTCACATGGAGACAAGGGTTCCCTCATCGATTGGGTGCTGAACAACAGACTGGAGAGAATTGTCTCCTGTGGTATTCTCCCTGATGCTGTCGGATCACTCTCCCACCTACTGTATATGGGGCATCTCCCTTCCCAAAATCTTCTGCAAAGTGATCCAAATGAGGGACTACTCCAAACTCAACATTGGAGACTACCTTGCTGACCTGTGACATGCTGACTGGTCTCAGGTCACTGCCACAAATGACCCCTCAAGGGCCATTGAAAACTTCCTGACTGTCTTTACCCCACTGCAAAACAAACATGCTCCCCTCACAAAAAGGAGGATGAGGGGCACTGTCACAAAGTGGCTTCATGGAGGCCTTTTTTCCTCTTATGAAACAAACGGACAAATGCTGGGCGAGATACAAGACCTCCCTCTCCAGTACAGACCTCCTAGAGTACAGGCAGCTGAGGAACTCATGCAAAAGAGCCATCTGCTCTGCAAAAAGTGAGTTCTGTCAATCTGCCCTACTCTCCACAGCCAGAAACCCGAGGAGATTCTGGCAGAACATTAAGAATGCAGTTGGGGAGTCCACCAGAGCTCAGGTCACTGATATGCACATTGGCGGGGTAAACTGCAACAACCCCCTCACAATTGCCAATGCCCTTAACTCCCTGTTCTCTAACCTGCCAGCTCTTCCCATCCAGCCACATGACACCAAGGATCAAGCCCCCCCACCCAGTGGGAAACCCCCCCTTCTACCCTTTTACCTCAGAGTCATCTCTGTCATGGAGACCCAGAAGCTCCTCATGGGCCTCTCCCACCATACTGGTGCTGGGCATGACTGCCTTGAGCCCAAACTACTCAGACTAGGGGCATCTATTCTAGCCCGACCCATCGCCCACGTCTTCAATGTATCACTAACCTCAGGCATAGTACCGGACATCTGGAAGATGGCCAAAGTCATCCCTGTTCCCAAACAAGGTGACCCAAAAGACCCAAAGAACTACCGCCCTATAGCGATCCTATTAGCGATCAGCAAACTCCTTGAAAAGGTAGTCACCTCACAGCTCACCCACTACCTACAGACCCATGACCTACTCTCCCCTGCACAGCATGGTTTCAGAAAAGGGCACAGCACCTCCACTGCCCTAGCAGTTGTTACCTCCGTGATCAGGTCTGCTGCTGACCAAGTCAAACTGACCGGGCCATCTTCATGGATCTCTTGAAAGCCTTCGACCGAGTTGACCATGCACTACTGTGTTGCTCTCTCCTGTCACTTGGCTTCTCTTACCCTGCCCTTGCCTGGATCAGGAATTACCTTTTGGGCAGGCAGCAGTACACCAAGTTCAACAAGACCCTGTCTGAGCCTGCTCAGGTAAACTGCGGGATCCCCCAGGGCTCTGTCCTGGGGCCTCTCCTGTTCTCCCTCTTCGAAAATGAGCTACCCTCAGCCCCGGTGCATGGGCGCTCAGCTCTGTACGCACATCACCTAGTCATCATGACCAGCTCCCGGGACATCTCTGCCATCAACGCCAAGCTAACTCCGACTTCGACCAAATCCAACCTGGCTAAAGGACCATAAGCTTATGATTAACCTGCAGAAGATGCAGGTCATGCTTTCAGGCTCAACAACAAAGACAAAGCTGTCCCAGGCCCGCTAAAGATCTCAGGTGCCGATGGGTCTCTACTACAAGTTGTAGATTCTGTTAAGTACCTGGGGGTGACACTTGACCAACAACTGGATCTGAATCTGTATATACGCAATACATGTAAGGCCTCAAACAGCAAGTTGGGCCTTGCATACAGAGTGAAGAGCTGTCCCACCCCAGCTGCCCATCTCGCCTTAGCCAGGGGGGTCCTCCTACCCACGCTTTGCTATGGACTTGTCACCTTTGCCCAAATTGCAAAAACTAGTCTCGCAAAATGGGACACAGCGTACAACAACGTATGTCACTTTGCACTCCCAGCTCCTCACCTCACCCACAGCTGTGAGTTCTACTCCTGGCTTGAGTTGCTCCCACCAGAAAAGCACCGCTCCTTTGTCATAGGCAACTTCATAGACAATGTTGTCAGATCTGCCATCCCCTCAGTCCCCACTGAATCCCTCATTCCAGCTACCTCCTCCTACCATTTGAGATCCAGTGACTCTCATGTCCTCCTGGTTCCTAAGACTCACACCCAAATGGGTGATCGGGCCTTCACTGCGTACGTGCCCAGGTTGTGGAACTCCCTTCCATCTAGCACTCGCTCCTCCCCCTCCCACCCCTGCTTTAAAGCCTCCCTCTGGGGCTTTCTCAAATCGGCCTCCACCTGCCTCTGCACTAGACAAACCCCCTCGACCTATGCCACTCGGACTGGCTGAGTCACTACCTAACTTATCTGTCAAAGGCAGTGGCCCTCTGCACCTTATCCACTACGAAGCTCGCAGTTTACTAGTAGGATGGGACCGCTTAGGCCCACCTGCTCAAACGGTGTGTGCATAGTTACTGTTTTGTCTCTGTAGTTTGCTCTGGGCCTTCTCTATCCCAATTTGCTTCTTCTCTGTCTACCTGCAATCTTTAGAGCATTGCTACCCGGTATGATGATCACTGCCTTTCATGAGTGCACCATACTGTTATTCTACCTTTTGCCTGCAATGTAAACCCTTGTTGTTTCTTGTACTGACCTTGTTGCCTGGTGGTCTTAAATGTAACCTGTACTTCTTTTGCCTGATGTTCATGAAGGTACCTTGTAATCTCCCGGGTCGCACCTGAAAATGGGCACTTGGCTGTCTAATGTGCTTACCCGGTTAACAAAAGCAAATAAATAAATAATTCCCTCCTGTTCTTTCCTAATTACCTCCTCTGTAATTTGTATAATTGTTTCATTGATGGTTTTCTCTTCTCTGCTTTTCAGCCCATTTATCTTTAAACCATCTTTCCTTTCTGCCAATAAAATCTCATTCTGTGTTTCTAAAGTAGTTAAGATTTTTGCCTTTATAAAATGATTAAGCTGCTTTGAACTCACCAAGTTCCTTCCCTAGTAAATTAGCTTGCACAGTATAGTTCTCCAAGATTTGCTTAGGTGAACCTGCATGGTCATAATTAGGCAACTCTTTGTTAGCTGTTACTTCATCTAAAGACTAGAGGGGAGGTATATCTGGTTTATTTGATGGACGATCTAACTTTTCCTTTACTACATAAAGAGTAATGAATTGGTCAAACCCCATTAAAAAAAAGTCAATATGAATATTCATGCTGGTATTATTTCCAATTAAATCAGCTGGTGCATATCTATTCCACCTTGACTGGAATATTTAGGTCTGTAGCACTGACTTTTAATTCAATTTCACTTGGTGTTTCAGAGTTTCTCATTTTTGGGGCGTGGAGTATTGATTAGCATCTTGCTGGTTAGTAGTTACTTGAGATTCAAGTTTCATAATCTTATCTATCATGTAATAATATTCCTGGGTCTTACAAAAAGTTTTATTAGGTGAGAATGTTCTTGGTTCTGGCACTGAAATTAAATCTGGACTCTCCTTTTCTAAATGCGTTGTAAACGCAGTTATTTTTTTTCATTATTTTTGTATCAGTTTTTTTTCCCCACCTTAGCCACCTTGGCATTTAAAGTTTTGATTTCTTGCCCTTGACTGTGTTTATTCACATTGATTATTGCTAGAGCAGTACATTGTTAATCTAATTTTGTTAAATAAAGTTTGTTAAAAATTACAAATGCAAAGCAATGTTAAATAAATATGGATGCAATTAAAAATTATTTCCACAGTTAATTTTCTTTAAAGCATAGAATCTATTAACATAGAGAATAATGTATGAGCAACCATACACAACAAGGCTATGTTTCCATCAAGAGGCTGAGTTGACAGCATATGAATCTCAAGAGCAAAGCTTAAGAGGTCCATGCTGTCATCTCAACCCCGAGATGGAAACACATGATGAGTTGTGTGGTTGCCCATATTTTATTTTTTATAGTATATGTTTTTTTTTACACCATAGTGAGAGACCCCACTGAAGTGAAAACACAAAAATCTTGCCATTTCTTTGTTCTGTTTTATGATCAAAATCAAATTTACAGACTTTTGAAAGTTAAAAGGTACAGCTTTGGGCGCTGGGTGGTTAGCAAGTAGCTAGGTGTGGAATGAATGAAAAATTTAAAATTGTATAATCTTTGAACGGTGCAGAACAACTGTTCGGAATGCACACAACAACATCTTGGAATGCACACAACGGTTTAGAATGCGTACAACATTTTTGAGCAGGTTGTTTTTATATAGAACAAAGGCTAGCCATATACAAGAGATCCTTTAAAATACTGTACATAATCCTGGTCAGGGATGGTGGAAGCCAATAACAGGCAGTCTTCAAGTGAGTTTAGCTATCTTTTGGTATTTTCAGATTGCTTCCCAATAGCTTGTGTGCCCTCCTTTCAGAATTCAGCTCCCTAAATAAAAAGCACATAAGCCAGCGTAAGAACTGCACACACAAACTGTAAAGTGTTAACCAAGACACACTGTCTTAGGGTAGCTGGTTCATTCCACTGGGGTGTCAAACAGAAGAGGCATACTGATGAGTCCTGGTAGGACGAAACACGTGTCTATGTCATCTGTTAGCACCTTTTGCAAACTGTGTGAGAGGCCTTTTGGCACCCTACAATTCTGCTTAAAGTTGAACCAGCATAACATTCTGTGGTGATTTGCATATGCAGCCCATGATGCTTTGCATTGTGTGGGCATGTGTGATTTTGTATTTTCTTGAAACTTGGCTTCCCAGCCAAATGCCCTTTGGGGTAACCCTTGCCTCAGTGTTTGCACACAGAGGTTATTTGTCTTTTAAATAGTTTTTTATTTTAATGGGTTCACCACAACATAACCAAGACACACTGTCTTAGGATAGCTGGTTCATTCCACTGGGGTGTCAAACAGATGAGGCATACTGATGAGTCCTGGTAGGACGAAACACGTGTATGTGTCATCTGTTAGCACCCTTTGCAAACTGTGTGAGAGGCCTTTCGGCACCATACAATTCTGCTTAAAGTTGAACCAGCATAACATTCTGTGGTGATTTGCATATGCAGCCCATGATGCTTTGCATTGTGTGGGCACGTGTGATTTTGTATTTTCTGTAAAGCGTTTATACTTATATTTATTTAAACTTTAATAACATAATCACTTATATCCTTTGTTCCTTAAAATTGTGTTACAAATTGTCAGTTGCACAATGTAAAGTAGTTTAGGTTCATTCCCACACAGAGTGATTGAAATGCCAGGCAGTGAATTCTATAATATGTAACAGAGAAAACTCTCATTAAAAAATGGCACTTTTGGTTTAAAAGTCGGGTGCTGTCACTTTTATGAACAAAACAAAAGGCAGAGAAATAATGTCTCACCAACTGTGCTGTTACTGCTCAAAACATTTCTACTGAACCCAAAAGTAAATTTATTTAAATCATGCCAGCTTTTAGCTATGACCATCCAACAAGAAATAATGGAACTGCAACCACTCTGTGTCCTCCCCTTAGTCTTTCAAAATAGCAAAGACTGCTGGGTAAAGTAATGATAGTTCCAACAAATAAGCAGAGACTATCCTGGTCACATAAGCAGTAACTGCAAAAATCCATAAAAATAAATAACTATATAAAAACATTTTCTAAATATATTTTTGAAAAAGTTTAGAATTCACTGCACTGGCATATTTATTTAGCAGTGTAGCAAAATATACAAACTACTCTGCCTTTGGCAAAAGTACTTCATTCAGTAGCCATAAACTTTCATGCTGATATAGATATTTTACGGAACAGAGTAATTTGGGGCTAAGAGTTAACAAAACTTTACATTTTCTTAGACGAATGAGTCAAACGCAGATTGCAATAAAATGTATCCAACCAGAAACCTTTTTAACCTTGCATTGCAGTCTTAGCTTTTACATTCATGTCTTCCTTTCACCTCCTCCACAAATCTGCATGTAGATACACAAAGCTGCATGGGACATTAGGGTCCACAGTTCTCCTTTTTCTAGAGGGCAAGTTAATGCTAAAACTCCAAAATTTTACTTAAGATTCCTTTGAAAATACAGGCTAACTGTTCCACTGAACTCCCTCTCCACACCCGTTCTTCCTGGTTACAAATACTTGTAATTTTTCTTTTAACATCACTCCTATATAGGTTCATGAAGCAGCAAACTACCATCTAACATCAAGCCCCCTAGCCCCTCAATCCATTGCTCAGCCTTTTTGGCTTGGTTCAGCTCGACAAAATGTCAACAAAACACCAAGTCTCCTTGTGTCCTCATCTTGCCTCTTTCTCTCCTTATCTCTTCTTATCTCTGCAATGTTGTTTGCTATAAAATGGCAAAAATAAGCAAACAGCTACACAAATCAGTAAAATAAGTGAACACCCTTTCGGCAAAGGTGGCATAAAATACTGTGAGGCATGAAACAGTTTCTGCAGCAGCTTCTTCTCAGCATGTCAGCAAGGAGCCTGTGCCATAACAGGAAAGATACTTTGCTGTAACAGAGAGGAGACACCTATACAATATAAGTCTGATTTTACAAATTGTGGTTATCCAGAAATGTGGATTATCTGAATTTAAGTCAAGTTTGCTCAACTGACCTGATTGCCCATCAGTAAAGTTAGAGTCTGCCATGCTTCAGTACTTTCAAGAGCTGAGCTGAGATGATTCGGTGTGCCTTCTGCTGGTTTGTATGATGGTGAAACACAAGCATTCTGCCCTGGATATTGGACAGCTATTGCTGATTATGAACTGCCTTGAAAAAGGAAAGTGGATTGTGGACATGGCTAAGCAATACGGCACAATAAATTCTACAGAATGCAACATTCGCGAAACCAAGGACAAGATCTGAGAATCTGTTGCTTTCTTGGATTGCAGCAAAAGCCCAAACAGCAGAAAAACAATGAAGGTGCTGTAAGGATTACACCCTTGATCATGCACTGTTCCTCTGGATTGTACAGAACTGGGTTTAAGGCACTTCATTCTCTGGGTCAATCAAAATGAGAATAACTTTAATTCTACCATAATTGAAATGGTCAGAGGCAGGTGCTCAAACAGGTTTAGGCAGTGTCACAGCATCTGCCAGCTGTTGATTGCTGCCAAGCTGCTTTCCACTGCCTCTGACAGCGTAGCCCCCTTCTGGGAGAAACTTTCCAAATTATCGTCTGCCAAAGGTTTCACAACTGAACAAAGTTATAGTGCTGATGAAACTGGCAGTTATTGGAAACTCCTATCTGAAAATACTTTTGCTGCCAATTAAAAAAAATAAACACTCCAGGATTTAAGAAAAACAAACAGTGCCTAACAGTTTAGGCTGTACAAACACTACAGGCACACATTGACTTAAGCTGCTGGTGATCATCAAGTTACTCAAACTTAGGTGCTTTAAGTATATTAACATGAAGCAACTCCTGATCACCTATTGAGCCTAGAGTAGTGCTTGGATGACATCAACCATTTTCAAAAACTGGTTCTTTGAAGATTTTGTGCCAGCGGTCAGATTTCACTTGAGATCTTTGAACTTGCTGCTGCAGGCATTCCTCCTACTGGATAATTCTGTGCCTATTCTGAGTCTGAAGTGCTTTGAACTACAGATGGCAACATCCGCTGCATTTTCCTGCCAGCAAATACCACAGCTAAACTCCGGCAAATGGATCAAGGGATCCTAGCCACTCTAATGCAGATCTACTGCAGCAAGTTGTTATCCACAGTGCTGGCCAAGGAAAATAATGAACTTCCCCTGCATGAGATCATTAAGAGGCTCACCATAAAAGATGTTTACTACATTCTGGGGGAATCCTGGACAGAGATTCACCAAGACACCCTCTCTAGGTGCTGGGACATCTGTTGTTCTCATATCCCTGACTCAAACAACATAATGAGTGGCAGCACCAAATAACTCACAGCAGCAGATGACTGAAATCATAAATTGAATGGTCACCAATGCTACAAGTATCGATCTGCAGCCAGCGGAGATAAAAGAATGGATAACCTGTGATGAGAATGAGAAGGGTTATGAAGCCCTGACTGATAAGGATATTGTGTCCATTCTGATGAAAAAAACTGGTGACAGAGGAGAAAACTGATCCACCCAATGATGAGGATGACAAAGAAGAGATGACTGTACTAGGTGCAGCGGAGGCAATCCAGGTGTTGGAAACCTGCCTCTTCTGGTTAGAGAGCCAACCCAACTGTGACTACCTCCACACCATACTATTGAGGCAGCTCCACATAAAGGCAGTGCTAAAAAATAATGAAAGAAAAAAAAACCGCACCATTACCAATTGTTTTCAAAAAGCCTCCCAAACTACAACTCATGAATAGTGCTGTACTTAGAGTACAAAAGTATTATAATACATATGTATACAAATAAATAAAGCCAAACCAAAGATGTAGTTTAAGATTACTGTAAAATTAAAAATAAGTAACACACAATTAAGCATGTTACACACTCCTTTGTTGTTTGTTTTACTCTTTGTCGATGGCCATTCGTTTTCAGTTATTTATATAGGACTCCCGATTTTATGAACTCACAATTAACCAAATGTTTTTCATGTTCTCCAGCAAGTTCATAAAAATCAGGCTTGTACTGTATACAGTAACTAGGAGACACTGTCGTGTCTGTGAAGCATCAATGATGCAACTGCGATTCTGACATAACTCGGTGGAGATATCTGAATAACACAAACATGTAGCAAACTGTCAGAACTGGGAGCAGACACTGGTATAATTGGGAGATAATGGTGTAGCTGGGAGGACACACTTGTGAAACTTGGAGAAGTGAGAAAAGAGTTGAGAGCTGCCTCAAACATAGTGGCATGTTAACCACAGAATCCTTACAATGATATAATGCCATCTGATCATTTGTAGTCCATGGCTTTTCTTTGTAGAGTTCAGTGATAGAGTATAAATGTGCAGGAAACGTGTTCTGTTGCTTATTGAACAGTGATCTATAATACGTGAACCTCAGAATACATTGCAAACTGCAGCGTCAGTGTCTGTTGTTCTGCTGACTCACTTTAGTTGTTGTAGTTGCCCCAATTGTGTCTACCTCTGTGAGCATCTGATGGCTCTCTCAGCCAGCATTAATGCATCGCTAATACACCCACTGCCGATTTGCACACCTCCTCCTATTCATGCTGGGCCTAGACATCACTCAATGTTGATGAACTGTGTTCTGCCACATCCAAAGTAATAGCAACGTTGATGATGGCTGCTAAAGCCGCCCCCCCCCATGTGAGCACATTTGACGCTGAACTGCTAGTGATAGCATCAGCTTCACCAACATCAGCATCGCTGCCCAGCAATGTACATGTTATGGTCCCCATTTTACCACACATTATATTGTCACCCACCATTATGGAAAAAAATAAGTCCAACAAGTTACTCTACTCACAAAAACAATAACGAAGAGACTTTCCTGAAACTGCAAAACGAAACCCACACAATCAGCAAGCAGTACACAGAAATACTTGCACAAAAAGGAATTGCCACCAAGCTCTTTAAATGTCTTTTCTGACTGCAAAATAACCCAGACAGATCAAAAGATCATTCTCCTTCATCACACACTGTAGAACTGCACAACAGAGTAGGAGTAGTCCCTTGAGGGAGGGTGGGGGGTGATATAGAAGCAAACCCTTGACCCTTCAGTTCAAGCACCTAGAAGAAGGCAACCATGTGACTACCTTGCTTGTGGATTAATGTTTGGAGTTTTCCACAGAATACAACATTGAATGATGGTATTTATTGCTGAACTTGTATATTAGCATTAAGTGGCCACATTTCTTGGAATAATCCTAGATAAGGGAGGGGCACAGGGCAGTCACATGAGAAAGAGAGAGGGTTGCTATCTCAAATAACACTTTGACCTTTATAGTCCCAAGTAAAAGAAGACCAACACAAGACTGCATTGCTCATAAAATACAATATGTTTCTGTGGAATTAACCTGTGAACAGCAAAGCCATTTTATGAATGACAACATTGCATTTATCTTTTGAATTACATAACCCTGGGGGTGGAGCTAACCAGCCAAGATGGAAGCTGTGTAACTAAGCTGCTACAGTTTCACTCTTATCCATTCTGTTACATCCGAAGTCTCAACACCCATATCTCCAGGATATTTCTCTGGATTTGCATTCTGTACATCGAGCTGAAGCTAAATCTACCTAAAGTGAGTAAATCGGACAAGGGATTGCTATTTTATTGTCTGTTGAAGATTTTTCTCATTGCTACCTCAGGCCTGTAAGACATTTGCAAACCACCGGGCTCCAGCAGGGAAGCAGTCCCATGAGAGGAGATGGCCCACTCTAATGAGATTCAGATCCCCCTTTCTCAGACAGTGGACCAACAACTGGGTAATATTACCTCTATTCTAAACAAAGTATTATTGGATACAGCAGCACTCATTTCCACCACCTCTAACACTAAAAAGGACGTTGAGAAGTTAACCTTCAGAGTGGTAGATACTGAACTTCAAATTAAACAGCAAGACCAAATCCTACATGACCAATTTCTCCAAACTAGGGACCATCATAACCAGATACAGTATCTACTGGCCAAGGTTGATGACCTTGAAAATCGACGGAGAAGGAAAAACATTCAGATTGTGGGGCTCCCGGAGGGGACTGAGGGCCCAGATATGATCCCCTTTTTGCAAACTTTCCTTCCAATAATGCTTAAACTGAACAACCCCCCTCCCTTGGAGCTAGAGAGGGCCCACAGGTCACTAGCCCCACAGCCTCAGCCTGGGGACCGTCCTCGCCCAATACTGTGTAAATTTTCCAGATACCCAGTTAAAGAACTATGTCTGAAACATGCTAGAGACCTCAGAATGCTGCATTGGGACGGGGCTCCCATTCAGATATTCCAGGACTATTCATATGACTTATCCCGGAGACGTAGAGCCTATGGTCCGGTAAAGCAGGCCCTTTACAAGTTAAACCTTCCGACCTCTCTAAGATACCCTTCACAACTATGTGTACTATAAATAGGTGAGCAGCTTACCTTTAACTCCCCAGCTGAGGTGGAACTCTTCTTGGAGGACATTGGTGGTAAAGCTGGGCTGCAACAAAAGTCCACCCCTCCACCCTGTGGTGATGCCATGTTGTTCATGGATACCTCTGCTCCTCCTGAAGGCTCGCAGGGCCGAAACTCTATGCCCCCCCAGTGCCAGCTGGAAGACCCGAGTGGCAGAAGCAGCATGGGGTAGGCAATGAAAGAAAGTGCCTGGCAAGTCGGGGAAGCCCTCTCTGCCTTCTAATGATAAATCACAAAGGAATCGCTCAAGGACCCAGCAGCAGGTCCCACCGGCTTCAGGGAGCAATGGCTTCTCCACCTACTCCATGCCTGTGAAGCTGTCCAACAGATACGAGCCGCTCAAAGATCTGTTGCCAGCAGCCCTGGTTATGCCCGACAGAAGCATCAGCCACGAAGGTGTACTCCGCCTGGACAATGCTGAAGGACTGGCTGAAAGGGCTCCCTTTGAGACAGATTGGGCAGTTGAACCTCGGAGTACACAAGAGGACAGGAGCTCCATGTCTTTATTGGTGAAGCCGGAAGATGGGTAAAGGTCCCAGGGTTATGTAATTTTATCAAATGTTTTGCTGTGGTATACGGGGCAGCTGGAAATCCAGGGCTTCCCTAGCTTGTCCTCAGTGTAATGACTCCTTTCCTAGGGCCAGGCTGTAACATCCACCTTGAGCGATGTACACTGAGTCCCCATTACTATAAGCCCCAGACCCTTTTCTCCACTCCTCCAGCCGCACCGCTCGCTCTCCATGACTCGCAAATGATGTTCAGGTCCTGGATTAAATGTGCCGTGTACAGTCCGGCCTGATCTGCGATTAAAATGTAAGTAGTTGGGCTCCTAGTTTTCATGTTAATCTCCTCCGTTGAGGAGTTATTGCTGTTACGCGCTTTACAGGGTAGCCCTGCTACTACACTATGTAGCATCAGTGGTTGTCGCCCCTTCGTTCTGTTTAGTTTTTAATTGCCAGCAGGTTCCTGCATGATTTCAGGTGAAGGGTTTTGATTTAGCTCCATATTACAAGCCTCTGAATGTTACCTTGTAGCTTTTCTGGGATTTTAATCCTCGATGCTTCTCCCGCAGATCGGGGCTGCTGCCTTGTACACATAAGGTGCTCTGGCACTCAGGGGATAGCTCTCATGCGGAATAGAGTAAGAATCCATAGAATATGGGCTATCTGTAGAATGTTGCCCTATGGAATGTGTTTAAAGCCTGAGACTTATTGGGAGCTAATATGGCTTCAGAAGGTTTACTATGGAGTTATTTCCAGACACAAGCCCACTAGTGTTAGTGGCGACTATATTTCAAGGGGTGTCTGGATTATGAATGTCCCTCTCATTCTTACACCCTAGGGGCACTAATATTGCAATGATATCACCATGGTGGCAGTATTTGTGACACTGCAATGTATAATTAATTGCACCTACCATTCCGGTAGAGGTACTTATTTTCTTTTCTTTACTAAGCTGAAAGAATCTTAATGTTACTATAATTCTCAATACATTATGGCTCTCCCTACTCTTTGTACCCATTGGTGAATGCTAGTTTAGGGTTGGTGTGGGTGTATTTGTTCCAGGATATGGAGAACTGGCACCCACCCTTTACAATGTTTTTGATGGCTAGAGATGCACGTACAGTGCTGTCCTCCTTGTGTGACCTTAATCCCACAGGTTATTCGCACTGCCTCCCACCCCCAGGGATAGTCTTGGGCCATTGGGAGTCAATGGTGCGTTTGCCTCCTCCACCCCTGGTCGGAAACAGACTACACCCCCCACTTTGTCCTTGGTGAGGCACCTCAGCGTCTATTCAGCATGCTGACCTACCTTTCAGCCGAGGAGCTGCTCTTTAACTTATCTAACCTAACCCCCGGATTGCGTTGGTACTCTGGAAACATCCGGGACACTCCAGGGTGGTATATAGGTTTCCTTTTCTCTTCGTTGTCCTATCAGGTTTGCCGATAGTTATAAAAGTGATTTCAGTATTTATTAGAACCTGCAGAGAACATGTTATGGCCCTGTTTAGGCCTGTTGAGCTACTTAAGTTAGGATGGAGACCCTTATTTAGTTATTGGAATATTCATATTAGCTTCCAGCTAACACTCTACTTAGCATCAGTGTTTATTTATAGTTGTTGGCACGGAAAATGGAAACATCCTGACAATGGTTAAGTTTTCAGATATCACAACCACTACTTGGAATGTTAGGGGTTTGAATTCTCCCATAAAGAGAAAAGTGGTACTGTCCCAACTAAAAAAATTGGGCACCCAAGTCGCTTATTTACAAGAGACTAAATTAAGTTCCAAAGAAGCTGTGAAGTTGGTGAGGGATTGGGTAGGTGCCGAAGCTCATTGCACAGCAAAATTGGCCAAACGGGGTGTATCCATTTTGTTACATAAATCCCTGCAATGGCAGGCTAAAGAGGTTTACAGAGGGGGAGATGGTAGGTGGATCATTCTGAAGGTCTCTACACCCTCTGACCCCCTGATCCTTGCAAATATATATGGTCCCAATGAGGATTCTCCCGAATTTTTTTACTCTATTTCACAAAAACTCATAGATATATTGTATGACAATCCAGAGTTGCTCATGGGAGGTGACTTTAATCTGGTAATGGACAGCCTTCTGGATAGATCCAATGCCAGACCGGAGCCCCAGTGCAGAGTGCAGCAGGCACTGCAAGATCTTATTTCTCTGCATCAGCTGTCCGATGTGTGGAGGGTAATGAATCCTTCAGTAAAGATTTCTCCTTTTTCTCTGCACCCCGCCAAATGGCTAGTAGATTGGATTATTGGGTCACTTCTCCTAACATTTCTAAGGCCACCTGTGGGGTAGTTATTTCCCAAATATATATCTCCGATCATGCCCCTGTCTCCCTTACCTTCGTACCCACTCTAAAAATCTCCAAACCACTACTGTGGAGGTTGGATCCCCTCCTGCTGTAAGATAAGGACTTCACCCAGTGGCTTCAGGCAGCTACAGAAGAATTTTTCCTTCACAATCCCCCTTCTTCTGCCTTAGCTGCAAGCACTTGGGAGGCCTACAAGGCCACTATTAGGGGAGGTATCATTAGCTTCACCTCATATAGGCAGAAGATGAGGGACCAGGAACTTCTCCTGCTAGAGAACACTTTAAAAGATATGGAGGCTAAGTATAAAGCGAAGCCCTCAGTGCTTCAGACACCGACAGTTTTAACCGCTCTGGCTGCCACCCCTTTAAAAATCAATACGCTGGTCAGCAGGAAAGCCGAGTTCTATATTCACAGAACCCAGCACCATTACCAAGCTGAGGGTGAAAAGGCTAGCAAGTTGCTGGCCTACAGGCTAAAACAAAGACAAGCTAAAAGAGTTAGCAGCAGCCCAAGGGACAGGTCAGAGAAGCTCTCCATGAACCCCACCTCTACTAATAACACATGACCGAGTTCTATAAAATTCTTTACTCTTCCCATGGTTGTTGGGATGGTGAGTCTTACACTCAATTTATTGAGCCCTTGCCTTTCGCTAAGCTTTCTGACTCACAGAAAGCCACACTAGACCTACCCATAACAGAGGCAGAAATTGGCAGAGCCATTACTGAGATAGCTCCTCATAAAGCACCTGGGGGATGGTTTTTCAGTGAATTTTTACAAGCTAGTTCAGCCTTTGATTACATTCCCCCTGGCAAACATGTTGAACGAGGCGCACTTGTGTGGGCAGCTCCCTTCTACCCTATCTGAGGCCATAATTACCATACTACCAAAAGAGGGTAAAGATCTCTCCCTCCCCTCCAGTTACAGGCCTATTTCTTTAATCAATACTGATGCCAAGATTCTGGCCAAGGTTTTGGCCACTAGACTGGAGGAATTCCTTCCAGAGATTATTCACCCTTTGCAGGTGGGGTTTATTAAGGGTGGAATCAGCTCAGATGATATCTGGGCCCTAGTATCCTTAATACAGATAGCGGCCTCCCTCCACACCCCAGTGGCAGTGGTTACAATTGACTTTGAGAAGGCCTTTGACATGGTGGGCTGGGAATATTTATTCGCAGTCATGAGCACTATTAACTTTGGCCCGTACTTTACCACTTGGATAAAGACTCTTTATGTCTGCCCTACTGCCAGGGTCCTTACCAATAATGTCCTCTCTGAACCATTTTGTCTACAGAGAGGGACCAGACAAGGATGCCCATTATCTCCCTCTACTTTTTGTTTTAGCTATTGAACCCCTCACAGCAGCCCTCAGAAATCACCCTCATATACATGGACATCAGGTTAAGGACAAAAGTTATATCACTAAGTTGTATGCCGATGACTGCCTGATCCTGACCCATGACCTACCACACAGCCTACCACACATCCATTCTACATTACAAACATTCGGTAAAATCTCAGGCTTGAACATCAATCTAGCAAAGTCTGAAATCCTCCCTCTTAATGCTCTTACTACATTGGCTGTTGTGGATTCCCAAGGTCTGGCCTTGGCAAGATCGAAATAACATACCTGGGCATTGACACCTCCAAACTCGTCCTTAATGGACATAAACTTTAAACCCTAGTGACCAAACTACAATCTGCCATGACCAGATGGGCTCATTTGCACCTCTCCCTGGCAGGCAAGATTGCCGCAATCAAAATGCTGCTTGCCCCTAGAGTATACCACCTACTATCCCATATTCCCTTTCTTCTTTCCGATGCATGGAATCAAAAGCTGAACACTCTGATCAGCTCCTTTTTATGGGGTTCGCAGAGACCCAGATTTAGTAGAGCTAAACTGAGGGCTCAAAACCTGAGGGTAGGCTGGAACCTACCTGACTTCTCTCAGTACTCCATAGCATTTATAGTAGCAAAGACCCTAAAGGAAGAGGGTCCCTGTCACTCCCTTCACTCTCCAGCATGGTCCCAAATTGAAAGAGATCTCTTACAGGGCCCTTTGGTTTCCACATTGGTACCTCACCCCCTTCCAAAGCCACACAAGGGCTGGCTCTCTATCCATCATGCACACCAAGCCTGGCAAAAACTGGGGCTCAAAACCTCTCGATGCCTTGGCTTGGGAAATCATACCCCTCTCTGGAATAACCCTAGCCTCTGTATTAATAAGTCTCCCGTGAACTGGGTGGACTGGGCATCTAAAGGAATACTTTACATTGGAGATTTGAGATCCCCAGAACACTCAGACATGGACTCATTCCAGGGTTTGCAAAACAGGTATGGCCTCCCCCACAGTGATTTTTGGAAATACCTTCAGATAAGAAGCCTATACCAGTCTTGGGTTAAGAAAAGATGCACCTGTGTCACTTGTATAAAATGTAAAGTTGTTAAACCCTCTCTTCCTATAGATGACTGGATTATGCATTCCAAAGGTAGGGCTGGTCTTATACAGAGATTTCAAAGATATAGTGCTCCCAACCCCTCTCTGCCGGCCAAAACCAAGAGCTCCACCGCATTACAGATCACCATTACTGACCTACAATGGCGACAGTGCTGATTGAGAACTCGCCAGGCCTGCTGTATTCCCCAAAGTCTTCTTTTAAAGAATAAAATACTCACCTCTGGTACTATACCCCCTCCCAACTAAACAAGATGGGTCTTCTCTCCTCCAACTGTTGTTGGAGATGTGAGGCCCCAGACGCGGATCTGTTTCACATCCGGTGGTCATGAACTCCTTTGAAGTCCTATTGGGAGGCAGTAATCCTACATTGTTCCCTTATCTTAAAGACATCCCTTCCAGCAGATCCTGGTCTTTGGCTATTAGGCCTTATACCCGAGGTTCTCACTCTCCCCATGCCTCTACACTATGACTCATACAGGCCTCGGTAGAATATAAGCGTCTTATCAAATGTCGCTGGAGATCCCTAGAGGTTCCATCCCTGGTAGAATGGCTCAGTGCCATAGAAAGGCTGACCACCCTGACCAGGATATCATGTGTTAAAAACCAGTGTTATAACAAGTTTGAAGCACTTTGTGCCCCTTATTTAACCCATGTTGACCACAGTAACTATGCCTGGCCTTCCAGATATTCGAAGGACTAACTGAAACCCCCATGACCACCCTAGTAGTAATGGTTGATTAATTGTTAAAAGACTGCAAATGGCTTTTCTTTATAGCTATCTTGAGTGTCCCACCTCCAGATGGTCATACAGGTCCCCCCCCCCAAAAACAAGTTTCTACCTTATGTGAAGATGCTCTGTCGTTCTTGAGCCTGCCTTTATAAAGTGAATAAATACCTTTCTCTGGATTTTCTTAGTATACCCGTGATAGGATTTTCCAGGTTTAATGACGCTTCACAGTTACTAGTTTGATAAGCCAGTTGTAATACATGTACACCAGCATGATATGGTTGTTTGTATGGTGCCTCAGCTGTTTGTATTAAGTTGCATGTTTGTAACCAGTTTGTTAGCCATTTGGTCTAATGGTTCTACATATGTAATAAGCTGAAATCTCCTAATAAAAAGATTGACTGCAAAAAAAGAATTACATAACCCTGTTTTAAGGCCTCTTTGAAGAGCTTTTTGTTTATATCGGCTTTTGATTAGTTCATATTTTGCTGTCTTTTTGAATTGTGTTTACTTTTAATTCCTATTATTGATGTTATGTTTTATGTACTCGCGCTTTGGTATTTGAAAAGCGCAATTTAAATAAATTATGATTTTGATTTGATTTGTTCTCTATTTTCACTTTTCTGACATACTGCGTGCAGTTCAGGTCTCCTCAAACAGAAAGGACAGTATGAGGCAGTCAAGAGGGTACAATGCAGGCCTGTGAAGTACCACTCAGTGTGGTTCTTTAAAAAGGTTTTAAAAGACATAAAACCATTCTTGCTCTCAAAACAAAATGGCCCATTCTCCTTCGCCCACCATTAAAAACAATGTATCCACCCTCCAACCCTCTGATGCGTCATCCCCTCCTCTACCCAATCCCAGCAAAGTTCAGTGAACAGTAAACAGTATTAATTAAAAATAAAATCATGGTAGTACGAATCCCATTCCTCCTCACAATATCCTTATGTCTCCTCCTCAAAAACCACCATCCGCCACACCTGACCCAGTGAAATTTATCATATCCCACCCCACCATCCTCTAACACCCAACACCCTCTTCCCATCCCCACTCACCCCCCAAAAGGATACTATTCCATCCCTCAGTAGGTAACTGTCGCAACCTTCCCTCTACTTTGACCTGCCACAATTTACTGACTGGAACTGGACACACTCCTATAGCAGTCGCTACTCTAGGAGTGCACCCAGTTCTGTCAGTGGACAATGGCCAGCCAAGGTAGCGGGAGCGCTGCACTGCTCATTGTGGTAGGGCTGGACATCCTACCTTGGAATCAGAGGGACTCTATTCTCATTTATTTTTCTAAAGCCAGTTGCAACAGCCTTCTAATTATTCTACACTGTTCTATCCTGTCCATGTTCTGTCAGGATGGACAGAACACCCCACCCCTTTTTTCTTCTTTACTATGTTTCCTTTTCAAGTCCCTCTAAAATATATCCTGCATGGCTCAACGTGACCAAACAATGTAATAGTTAGCTAGCACAGTTTCATTTGCCAACATAAAAACAGATACCTGTTGGTAAATATTTGCACATTTAAAATATGAGCCAGTTTGCTGCACTGTTGTTGTGCTGCACATATAGAGTAAAATATGTTTGAATGCCTAAAGTATGTAAGCAGTAAGGCACTCAGGGGTGTGTGTAAACCATGTTTTACAGCACAGCCAGGGGCATAGTAAAGCATGAGGCTGAAGACCGAGTGACTTCAGCTGCTGGCCGTGCTGTAAAATAGGGTTTACACACACCCCTGAGTGCCTTATTATGCTTATAAAATTGACTCTTTTTTTTATGTTTGACTATTGGGAAAAGCATGTTTATATGCAGAAAAAATAGATTTACTTGTGTGCATTTGTGAGAAAATAATCCTTCTGCCTACTGAAAGTGATGTCATTGATGATGTCATTATATTATTGGCTACCTTCTTCTTCCTGTTGTTTTTTTCTCTGTTGTTCTCCACATTCAACATATGGAATGTTTATCATGGAATGTTTACCATGGAATACATGGATTCAAAATTCTGCTCAGTTCCACTGGCATAATGTTTCTCTCCCAACACACTGTACACACAGACAACACATTCCTTTGTTACAGCAAGAGACTCAGCTGTCTCACTGTCAGGGCAAGAAGAAGAGAGTTCCCTGATAAGCAGGTAGATACAAGGGGGATTTTTCACTATCAGCAAAGAAACAGTTGTAGTGAAAACTATAAACAATACTTATTGTTTCTAATTTGTTCACGTATGTAGGAGAGTGTGATAATAAGGGAAACAACATTTAATTCATTTGTTTTATTTTTTTTTAAGGTAGTTTTATTTTTAGAGCCCAGTTGAAGTTTTTTTACAGTGTAAAGGTAGCAGCCATGTTTGTGGTGGAAGACCAGTTCTGGCAGTAGAGGGCTAACTGAAATTCCTGTGTTCCAAATGCCCATTGATCTGTTTTGCAGACTCTTCACTGCTGAGCAGTCCTTTCTTTTAACCATGTGTAAACCATATTTTACACATACATAAGAGCCAATCAAATTACAGGATTTTACCCTGCCTTTTTATAAATGGAAAATGTTATTTACTATTTAATGGTTTGGTATCTGAGAAAGCCAGATTTAGTATAAATGAAAAGTTTACCTCAATAAGGAAAAGGCTGGAGAATGTATTTGTTTTGCTTCTAATTCTTAATGGTATCTGATATAAACAGCCTTGGTGTTCAAACTACTTGAAGTCAGTTCGAAAACAGACCTGAAAACAGTTGTAAACAGCCTTGTTTTTCCAGACAGCCCAGAGCCTGGGGGAGAGGATATAACCCCCCCCCCCCACCGAAATTAGCTGTGGAGATCCTGGGATTTTCAGCCTACCTGAAGCATGAGAGTGGGAAGGATATGCAGTCTTCATGTCCTCAAAGTAATCTGAAGCACAGATGAAAACAGGATCCCAGTGATGTTAAGGGATCCTGACTATTGTATCCTGACAAATGCTATATAATGATTTATTTTCTTTTATTTATTTTTATTTCATTGTGTTTTTTCATTTTTTGGAACCTTTTTGGCATAGAATTACGCAGCAAGCATGTTGAACCTTATATGGACTGCATCAGTGTCTATCTGTTATACCCACATCCAGGGACACATGGTGTGAGAGTGGGATTCTGATTAACATTCACATAGTCAGGGCAACATTAACCAGCAGATACTAGCCCAGGTATCAAGATAGACCTAAGGTACATGCCACAAGCCCAGGAAGACAGCCTGAAAGGAGCATTCAGTACCTGAGGAGTATTAACAAGGGTCATGGCTGAAGAAATTGGGGGGAAAGTCATTGCCTGGTCTGAAACTTGGAGCCGGAAGGAAGACAAACCCTGATCCCTTATTTGATGCTAGTATGGATGAGACAGGTGAAGAACTGGCCAATGATCCCCCAAGGAATATAAGTGAATTGTCGCAGTGGTTGGCTGTGAAGCAGGTGGAGATGGAGAAACAGAGAGAGAAGAAGAAAGCCAAGAGATGGAGATGGAGTGCAGAAGACAGGATCAGAGGTGGGCTGATACAATGCGAGTGCTTCAAATCATCGGGACCAGTCATCCTACTGGTGGGATTGGTACAGTATGTCCCCAAAAGACCTAAAACTTACCAAAGTGACTGGTACAGATGATATTGAGGCCTATCTGTCTACCTTCAAAAGAACTGCAAGAGATTGTGAGTGGCCTCAGGCCCAGTGGGTAGTATGGTTAACCCCATACTTAACAGATCATGCCTAGTTAGCCTACAGTTATATGGACAGTAAAGAAGCAGATGACATTATCTGCCACAACTGTCAAAAGGTGGGCCATATAGCTTGCTGTTGCCAGAAAAAGAAATTGGAGTCCACACATCTGGCCTTAGCCAACTTTTAACTAATGTTAATATTGATAACAAGCAAGTGATGGGGCTGATAGGGTCTGGCAATAAGCAGATATTGATCCGATCAGTTCTCCCAGACAATGTGCTAAATAGAGGTCCTCGTTCATTTGTATTCATGGGGAGACTCACCATTACCTTACCACTGTTGTAAATGTGACAGATTGTACAAGGTAAACCAGTTAGAGTCACTGTAGGACCTTGTGCTGAGACTCCCCGTACCTGTGGTTATTGGGCATGATTTCCCTGACTTTGACACCATGATAAAAAGGGATGAAATGGTGCCTGCAGTGACTACCAGGGTCCAGGCTAAGCAAGAAAAGACCCTTAATGACATCTTTTCTTTTGAATGAGATGTAATAGGGGCTTCAGGAAGGGATAAATGTTCCAGAAAAGAAAAGAACAGAAAAGAACAAACAAGAGAAGAAATGGAACAGAGAACATAATCGACTGTCTGAGGTTCACTTAGACAAAATGTTTGAAGGGTGTGATATTGGGATTGAACAAAAGAATGATAAAACAATAACCCCTTTTTTCCAACAGGTGGGAAAAAGCATGTGTAAAGGAGCACCCGGGTCTAAGGAGAAAAATAATATTTTTTCCAAGTCTGGGTTAATACAAACATAGGATAAGTAATAGAGCAGTTGGTCTTCCCTGAAAGGTTTTGTCCCCAGCTGTCATACGTGGCCCATGCTTTATCCTTAGCAGGTCATGCTGGAAGGGACCGTACCTTGGCTTGCTGATTGCTTAGGTTCTTTAGTCCCAATATCAATGAGCAGGTAGCTGAGTATTGTTGAGCCTTGGCAGAATGTCAAAAAGTTGCACAGATTGGCAGGAATAATATGATGCCCCCGATGTCTTTACATTTGGTGACTATGCCGCTTTAAAAGAATAGCTATGGACATAGTAGGACTATCAGAGAAGAGCTTTCGAAGGAACTGCTTCATAATGGTTGAGTGTGACTATGCCACCAAATACCTAGAGGCCATACCCTTACATACAATCACTACCCCAAAATTGCTGAAGATCTGGTAAAACTATTCAGCAGACTAGGCATCCCAAAAGTGATCCTGACAGATCAGCGAAGCAATTTTTAATGCTACATTGTTAAAAGAATTGTACCTCCTAATGGGTGTAATTGCAGGCAGAACATCTGTTTGGGGGGGGTTGGACTTTTAATAAGGCAAAATACACTTGAAGGTGTGTTCTAAAGAGTTTTTTATTCTTTCCCCTACATTTTGATCCTTCTTGGGTCTTGTACACGTGGTATTTTTTCTTCTTTTTTATATATAGGTACCGTTTCTGTTAATACATACATGTAAATTTTAATTGCATTTTATAAATTCATAGTTTTCATTACCAATCTTTCATATCAATTGTTTTTATATTCAGTTTTAAAACATACCACATGAGTGTTTTTTCACATGGCCAGCCTTTATACAAATTCACTCTTCAAGTATAAGACTATTTACCATTTGTCACTTCTTTTATGTCTGAAATAACAATATGGAGCAGTTTTCAGTGTTTACTAATGATCATCATTGCATTCATGTGCTCAAATATTTTACTGCTGCCTCAATTCAGGCTTGACACATCAGTAAAAATATTTGAGCAAGCTGCCACAATAGCTACCCAGTTAACAGATCTGACTAAGAAAAGTTGTTTTAATAAAGTCAAATGGAGCCCAGCCTGTGTGAAATCTTTCAGGTCCATTAAGGCTGCTCTTTGTTCCACTCCTGTTTTAAAATGCCCAGATTTGACAGTTCTACTTGAGGAACAGACAGATGCCTCTGAGACTGGTCTTGGGATTGTACTCAGCCAGATGATACACGGTGAAGAGCATCCTCTCATATACTATATATAAGTAGGAAATTGTACAAAAGAGAAAGAGAACAAAAGTATTATACCATAGAGAAAGAATTATTTGCAGTTAGATGGCCCATAGAAGCACTATGATTTTATTTGTGAAGTGCTGAGCTCAAACTGACCACAGACCATAACCCCCTCTGCTGGATACAACAAATAAAAGATAAAAATCCACAAATTATGAAGTGGTATCTTGCTTTGCAACCCTATCATTTTACTGTGCAACATAGACCTAGTGCCCAACACAAAATTGCAGATTTTCTGTCTAGGCATGCAGAAGATATAAGACATGTATAAAACAATGCTGTGAAAGATATCTCAGATGTTAGATACTATATAACCCCAGGGTATATGTATATGATTATATATCTACAGAAACTTGAAGAAAGGTGTTTCTGTTGTTTAAGAAGGACATGGGGGGGGGGGCTCTGGAGGGAGGGTGGAAGCTCTCATTGCTCCTTTATGCCCGAGTGTATGAAAACCAGTTAATTAAAAAGTCACTGGTTTCCTCCCTTTAGGTTGTTGGGCTGGTCATCCCACCTTGGAATTAGAGGGTCTCTATTCTAATTTCTTTTTTCTAAAACTTGTTGCAATCTAAAGCTTGTTGCAACAGCATTCTAACTATTCTGCACTGTACTATCCTCTCCCTGTTCTGTCAGGATGGCCACCTACAGAACCTCATTCCTTTTTCATCTTTACTTTATGTTTCCTTTTCAAGGCATCCTGTATGGATCAAAAGTGACCAAACAGTGTAATAGCTAGCTAGCACAGTTTCATTTACCAACACAAAAACAGATACCTGTTGTTGAATATTTGCACATTTAAAGTATGAGCCGTTTTTTTGCTGCACTGTTATGCTGCACATATAATGTAAAATAGGTTTGATTGCCTAAAGTACATGGAAAATGTTATAAACTATGTAGTGGTTTGGTATCTGAGTAAGCCAGATTTAGTATAAATGAAAAGTGTCCCTCAATAGAGAACAGGCTGGAGAATGTATTTGTTTTGTTTTGATTTCATAATGGCATCTGATAGAAACAGCCTTGGTGTTCAGACTACCAGGAGTCAGTTTGCAAACAGCCTTGAAAACAGTTGTAAACAGATTTGTTTTTCCAGACAGCCTGGAGTCTGGGGGAGGGTATGTAACCACCCCCCTTGAAATTAGCTGTGCAGAGCCTGGCATTTTCAGTCTGCCTGATGCATGAGAGAGGGAAGGACATGTAGTCTTCACGTCCTCAAAGCCATCTGAAGCACAGATGAAAACAGGATCCCAGTGATAGAGGGATCCTGACTATTGCATCCTGACAAATGCTATGTAATGATTTATTTTCTTTTATTGTGTTTTTTTTCAGTTTTGGAACCTTGCTGAAATAAAATCATGCAGCAAACATATTGTACCTTATATGGACTGAATCAGTGCCTATCTGTTGCACCCACACCCTGGGACACTCCTCAACCAAGGGATGGAACAGTATCCTTTTTTGAGGATGATTGGAGGGGGCAGGAGGGTGGTGGGTACCAGATGGTGGTAGGGTGAGGTATGTTGAATTTCACTGCACCAGGCAGAGGTGAGAAGAGCAGCTTTTGGGGGGAGCATATGGACATAGAGTGGGGAATGAGATTTGTCCATCAATGATTGTTTTTTTACTATTGTTTACTATTTACTGAACTTCACTGCAACTGGGGGATGCATGTCTTGTGGGTGCCACCAAGAGTTGGAAGACAGGGGCATTAATTTTAATGGGCACAGTGAGGAGGAGGATGGACACCATTGCTACACGGGTGGAGGTGGTTTTATGTCTTTGAAAACCTTTTTTTTAATAAAACAAAACTGCCATTCATAGTTCAGGGAAAGTCAAAGAACTTAATTTGCTTCCTGAAGTCCCAAAAGAAGTTTTACTTCACAACACCCTCAGTGGACACAATGGACCTTTAGTCCCTTCTGAGCTTAAACATCTATATTACTATGTATGCTTGAGTAACTGGCATAAGCAGCAAGAGACAATGATGTAACTGAGACACTGGCATAACTGAGATGAGAGAGAGAAAGACAGTGAGAGAGAGAGAGAGAGAGAGAGAGAGAGACTTGAAGCAGACTGTACTGTAACTTGGAGGACACACTGCTGTGCCCCGAGCGGTGCCTCAGGACCCTGGTGGTATCATTGGATGCTGCCGCCAAGCCCACAGCTTAATTTCAGCCGTCCTCCTGGTCCTGATTCCTGGACCAGCCACAAGACCTCGCTGCACTCCGACCGGCACCTTAGGACCCTGGCGGCATCATTGGATGCCACTGCCGAACCCACAGCCTAATTTTGGATGCCCTCTTGGTCGTGATTCCTGGACCAAGCACAAGACCTCGCTGTGCCCCAAGCAGCGCCTCAGGACCTCAGCGGCATCATCGGACACCACTGCCAACCCCAGAGCCTAATTTCGGATGCCCTCCTGGTCCTGATTCCCAGACCAGCCACAAGACCTCGCTGCATCCCGAGCGGCACCTCAGGACCCCGGCAGCATCAACGGATGCTGCCGCTGAGCCCACAGCCTAATTTTGCCCGCCCTCCTGGTCCTGATTCCCGGACCAGCTACAAGGTAATACCGCCAGAACTCCTGGAACCGCACAGCTTTCGACTGCTCCCTGATTGGTGTGCCTGCAGTATTAGCAGCTCCTGATTGGACCGGCGGGTAGCACTAAGCTCCCGATTGGTGCACCCTGTCAGACCGGGATAGCCAAGCTTTTTTATGGCTTTTGGAGCCCTACTGCAGGACTGTTTTCTAGCGGTCCTAATTTTAAGCTAAAAACCAAGAGTACCAGCCTGTTTGTTGTGTAAGTATAAAGTGGCGGTTATAGATACTGTATTTGGTAACTGAGTGTTTTCATAGTGATTACCAGCCCTGTTGTGGAATTTCTAGTCAGCTGCATGTCCTGAAACTCGCTACAGAAATCTATAGTTGAGATAATCTAAGATGTCTAACTCTTGTGTTGCTTCTGCTCCTGTGTCACTCTCTGCTACTTCTTTACTTCCCAGCATCTTCTGAATTCAACTCCTTCTTCACCACATGTGCTACTACCCTCCTTGCCTCCCTTCCAACTATAACCCAGCCCACTCACCCTATGGAAACTCCTATACCTCCCAGCCTGAACTCCTCCTTCAGGAACATCTCTCCTATGGAAGCCCTTGATGCTCTACTCACTCTAAACCCTTCCAAGGGTAAGTCCCCTGATGGGTTGGACACCAAACTCCTCTACCTATCTGCCCTGGCCATTGCATCTCCCCTTACCACCCTTCTAAACCTTTCATTCGCTACAGAATCCATTCCTATGGAGTGGAAACATGCCATAGTCCTTCCACTACCAAAAGGAGGAGACCCCACTACTGCGGCACATTACTGCCCCATCTCCCTCCTCCTCGCCCTCGTGAAACTTCAGGAGCACCTTGTGCTTTTTCAACTCTCCCTATACCTCACAGAATCCAACTTCTTCATGCCTTTTCAGGCTGGATTTAGGAAAAAACACTCTACTATCACCTCCCTACTGAGACTCACGGATTCCGTCCTCTCGGGAATGGAAAAAGGTCTAATTACTTCAGCCATCTTCATTGATTTAGCTAAAGCCTTCAACACAGTATCCCACCCCCTGTTGTTATCCTGCCTATCTGAAGCTGGGTTAACCGTGATGGCCTCCAGCTGGTTCAGAGCCTACCTCCAAGGCAGAACCCAGTCTGTAAAAATTGGTGATTCCACCTCCGCTCCCCTCCCTATTGTCACTGGTGTTCCCCAGGGCTCAGTTCTCAGCCCAATTCTCTTTTCCATCCTACTAAATGACCTGCCACAAACCTGCTCTTCTACCTCAATACATATGTATGCAGATGACACAGTCCTCTTCTCCTCCAGCCGGACCCACGAGGAGGTCACATTCAGTTTACAGGCGGTTCTCAACAGGGTACAGCTCTGGTTTAGCTCCCACCAACTTGCCCTCAATGCCAAGAAGACAGTCTCCCTGACCTTCAGCACTAGGCAGAGACTACCCAGACTTACCTCACCTCCAATCTTCCACACCCTTGATGGGATAGCCCTCGAGGATGTGTCTTCCTTTAGGTACCTAGAGGTCTGGCTCGACCAGCACCTATCCTTCTCAGCCCACGTGGATGCTTTCCTGAAAAAACTGCGCACTAAGCTTGGTGCTTTCTATAGAAATCACAGTAGTCTCCCACTACCTGCGAGATGTGAAATTGTGCAGAAACTGATTCTACCTACCTTCGACTACTGCGATATAATCTGCAGCTCTGCCCCCAAGTCCACCCTATCCAGACTGGACCCTTTCTTCTATGCTTTATGCTGCTTTGCCCTTGATGCACCCCCCTCACCCACCACTGTGAGCTTCTCCACTCACTGGCCCTCCCACCCCTTAATAACCGGAGACTACTTCACAGTGCTAAATTTGCTTCTAACTTCTTGCTCGGTTCCCTTCCACCCTTCATTGCCTCCTCCCTATCTTCTCCTCCAACCCCCTCCCATGCCCTCAGGTCTTCTTACTCCTGACTATTGGCAATCACTCACAGTTGGACCTCTACAGGCCAATCAGCCTTCTCCTACCATCTCCCAGAGCTTTGGAATGACCTACCAGTCCAAATCCGCCATTCCTCCTCTAGGCATTCTCTGTCTTCTACTCTCCTAGACTACTATGTGGTAAACTGTTCATGTTCCTGATCTCCTCTCCCCCAACCCTTCGGCCAACCCCCCTTCCCCTTCTTCTACTAGTACCCCCCCTTGCTCCCCCTACATCCTGCATGGCCTGACCTGAGGCTTTAGCTAAAGGCTATATATGCGGGCATATATTCCTACCAACTGCCGCACTTACCCCATACTGCACTTCTGCCTTGTCTCCCTGTCAAACGTAGTCCCTTAGTCAGTGACTGTCACCCATGTATAAGTATCACAATCCAGGTCTAAACCTTACTCCTTGTTCTCCCTTTGCTTCCAAACCTTCTAAACCTTCCTACACTGTTTCCCTACTTCATATAACCCCCTCTTAAATACAAGGCAGTTAAAGCCCTGTAAACAATGTGTAACTCTAACCTGATTCAATGTAATAAATGTTAGTAATGAAAGTATGTAATCAATTGTGTAATGTTACTCCCTAGTCATGTCTCCAATGTGTAACTCAATGCTATGTATTATATTATGTACTCCCTGCTCTCCTCTATACCCCGGTCGTACCATGAGATTAGCATCTTGTTGCTCAGTGTGCCTTCCTGGTAAAAATTTCAATAGCAATAAATAAATAAATGTGACACTGGCTTGACTTGGAGGAGACTATGCTGTTACTGAGATGCTGCCTAAACTACAGTAGCAGACTACACTGGTATAACTGAGAGGAAACATTCCTATAACTGGGAGAAGACCGCTATAACTGCAGCACTGGCATAACTGAGAGGAGACACTACTGTACTTGAGACTCAGCAATAAATTTATTTATTTATTGAATTTTGTTGACCGGGTAGACCCACTGGGCCCCGGAGGTCCCTTTTTTCAGGGGCGACCCGGGGGTAAAAAAAATAACATACATGTAAACAGAACAGTACAAATTGATAAATGACATAATGTTTGACAGTGAAAGATTTCATAGGGTTATAATCAGATAGGTGGTGTGGGAACATACAGTCAGTGGGACCTCTAGAGCTGGATATATAAAAAACATTTTACATGCACAAATCATGTAGATCTAGGGAGTGCACGAGATAAGGGCTAAGTTGCCAAGAGTCAAGATACCTTCCTAAGGGCTTAGATGGATGGAGGTATGGGTTACAATAAAGCTCACTTTCCTAAGAGGGAGGGGCAGTGACATGTGGTCAGGTCCTAAGGCATTGGCAAGTACTCCTGTCGAGCAGGTGTGCTTTGAGTTTGGACCGGAAGCAGGGGCCATACCCAGCCTCCCGCACCTCAAGTGGGAGGTTGTTCCAGTTGGAAGGGGCTGTGAACACAAAGGACCTGGACCCAGCTTTGGTCCTTGTTTTAGGAACCATGAGGAGAGTTTGTCCTGAGGTGCGGAGACTCCTCTGATTGGATTTAACCCTGACTAGCCCTTTGAGGCTAGGGGGGAGGAGAGGGGCCCAGTAGCTTAAATGTCAGGCAAAGAGTCGGCTAGATGAGGCGGGCTTCCAGTGACGGCCACCTGAGCCTAGCTTGGGCCTCGCAGTGGTGAGTTCTAGGGTGGGACATTGTGGTAAACCAGGCAGTCTTGTTGCATAAGGTCTGGAGCCTGCCAAGTTCTGTAGAGGCCACACCTTGGAGAACTGGGGCTGCGTAGGTGAGCTTAGGGAGTAGGACGCTGGTTGCAATGGCTACCCTGGCTTCAGGGATAATCTGGTCCTTTATTCTATAGAGGATACCGAGTTTCACATGGATGGCTTTGGTGAGTTGGTCAACATGATTTTTTAGAGTGAAGCTTTGGTCAAGGGTTAGACCGAGGTACTTTGTAGAGGTAACCACCTCGAGTTTGTCTCCCCCTCTGGACTGCAGTTGAAGGAGCATTGACCGCTCAAATCCCAGGGATCTGGGCCCAAACAGCATCGCCTTGGTTTTGCTGGTGTTTAATACCATTTTGTTCAAGGTGAGCCAATCCTCCATCTGAAGGATGTCCTCTTGAAGGGCATTCTCCAGTTCTTTTACATTAGGGGAGGCTTGGTAAATGACAGCATCATCCGCATATTAGATGACGCTGCTGCTCCCACAGTGTAAGTGCAGATCATTTATGAACAGAGTGAAGAGAAGGGGGCCAAGTATAGACCCCTGTGGTACCCCTTCTTTGAGCTGTGCAATCTGGGAGACATTGTCCTTCCACCTGACCCTCTGGGTATGGCCAGTGAGGTAACTCACAAACCAACCTAGTGCATGGGTGTCCAGGCCAAGAGAGCACATTTTATGTAAGAGGAGGCTGTGGTTTACCAAGTCAAAAGCTTTAGAGAGGTCAATGAAGACCGCGCCTGTGCTGACCCCTGAATCATTGTTGCACAGGACTTCTGCCGAGAATTTGGTTAGTGCAGTATCTGTCCCATGCTTGGCTCTGAAGCCGTGCTGAGATGAGGAGATTACCTGGTGTGTTTCCAGGTATTCGCGAAGTTGGAAGTAGACTAGCTTCTCTTGTATTTTCGCTATTGCGCACAGCAAGGAGATAGGCCTGTAGTTTCCTATAGGCTCGGTAGGCCCTCCCTTGTGAATGGGAATCACTAGGGTCTACTTCCATGGCTCAGGGACCGACCCCTCCAATAAGGACCGGTTTATCAGCCAGGCTAGTGGCTTCACTAGTGCTGGGGCACACTCCTTAAGGATTCTTGGCTGAATCCCATCAGGGCCTCCAGTGCCTCTCAACTGCCGGGATTTAAGGATGAGCAGAACTTCCTTTACCTTAACCAGCCGCAGATAAAACTGTGGGCGGTCAAGTTCGCGGGGCAGATGCTCGTAAGGCTTATTCCTGTTATCTATGTGCCCCACCTTGTACGCATCCAGCTTCGTGAAGTAGCCGTCTAGGGCCTCTGCAATGCAAGGCCCCTCATCAAGTACTTGCCCATTCACCAGGATAGGGCTGGTAGTTGATTTTTTATGACCTTTTAGGAGTTCGTTAATATGTGACCAGAAGAACCTGGGGTTTCCCAGGTTAGTTTTTTGGAGATTAGACATATATTCTTTCTTAGCTTTCTTTATGATCTGTTTGCATTGGTTTCTGAGGGCTCTGTAGCTGGCTAAGTCCACAGGAAGTTTAGTTTTCCTGAACTTTTTCCATGCTTTGTCCCGGGTAGACATCTGGGCTTTTAGGTGGGGTGAGATCCACTTATAGCAGTTCCCCTTAACCCTGTGGGTTTTCATAGGGGCTACAAGGTTGGTGATACCAGTTAGGGTGGTTTGGAAAAATTTTACAGCTTCCTTCAGGTTAGGTAGGTGTCTTATGGGGTTCCAGTCAATGCCATTTAGGTAGCCTATGAACTGGTCAGGATGGAGGTTAGAGTAGTCCCCAGAAGTGATCGTTAGAGGCGGGACTTTGATCCCATTATTCTTCCATATGGCAAATATCGGCGAGTGGTCGCTTAAGGCATCTGCCAGGGTCCCAGCCAACTTTACATTACTTGGTGATGAGGTCAGGACCCAATCTATTGTAGAGTGTCTACCTGATTTGTAGTTCATTCTGGTCGGTAGGGAGATAATTTGAGCAAGGTGGGAGTCGTGTAAGACTCCGTTTATTGCAGACTTAGCCTCTTGTGCCCAGTTTAAGTTGAAGTCACCCAATAGGATAATCTCAGATGCTGAGTCCACCACAGGGCTCTTCAGGAGCGTATCCAAAGAGCTGAGAGCATTGGTTGAGGGGCTGTATACGCAGCCAATTGTGAGGTGTTTAGCCCCTCCTATTGTGAGCTTTAAGAAGACTGCTTCTGAGTCCAGGGTCGAGTCCAGGGGCAGCCTGACTATGGAGGACGTAATAGTGTCCTTAACATAAATTAGCACTCCACCCCCTCTTTTCGAGGGTCTGTCCTTTCTGAAAAGGGCATAACCGGAGACTGCAACCTCGTGATCCAGAATGTGGGGTTTTAGCCAGGTCTCAGAGACTGCTAGTAAGTCAGGTTTGTACACAGCCAGCCATGTTTGTACCTCCTGGATCTTTGGTCCCAGGCTGCAGATATGCATGTGAACCAGCCTCAGACCCTTGGCTCCATCCCAAGCCTTATCCATAGGGGAAGAGACAGAAACATTAATAGTCCCTGGGCCTGGGTTAGGTTGGATGTCCCCTGCCAGTAGGAGTAGGGCAGCGAGTGAGCTAAGGAGAGAGAGGGTTGGAGGAAGTAGTGCCAGCTTAACCTGACATAGGGTCGGGCTCCTAATACAGAGAAGGACTCTGTAGAGGACCTCCTTCCTAGAGAATTCATGGGCCGCTAGGAGAAGGATGTTAATCCTTGGCGAAGGGCATAAGAAGTGCCTTGCCATATCCTCTCCTGACCCCCCTCGAGTATTGTGGGGGCTGTAGGCATTACTAACTAGGGTATCAGTCCCTAGTTGAGCCAGAATGTAGATTATAGCCAGGATAATACCCTTGTTCCAGTTAACGGGGTGCATGGTGGTTCCCTGTCTGTAACTGGCAAGGAGTCTTAGGTTACAGCAAGGTTGCAGGAGATCCTGCAGCTACAGCTTAACTTGTAGCAGCAGAATAAAGGATTTGAGCTAACAACACAGTTCAACCTATAGTTATGTAACCTTCAATAGCATGGGTTAACAGTTAATATTCACAATTACAGAAACCTTATGTTGTATGCAGCAGTATCCTAAGTCTATCGTTATTACAGCCTTTGGTAAGTGTCAGTTTAAAACGAAATGCACAGGATTATTTATGATGCAGCTGGAATAAAATCTAAGTCTAACGTTTATAAGGTCCTTTGGCTAAGTGACAGTTGAAAATAAAAGGCACAGGAATTATTTATGATGCAGCTGTAGCTAAGCGAACAAATGGCTAACAAATGAGTTAGGACCTTAGGGGCAGTGACGGTAGGAGAACAGAGAGAGTCAGATTGTTTGTGAAGCCATAGGATTTTATAGAACAAAGACAGGCAATAATGTCCAGAGATGAGAAATAGAACTTCGAGGCTTGTCTAAGCACGGGTTTAAGAGGATCGGACCCAAGGGAAAAACGGGACTCCCTCCTACAAGCCTGGCAGCAACAGGATAGGAGAGAGACAAGGAGTTCCTCAGCAGTTTGGGGAGTAGTGGGCTGATGACGTGGCTGATGAAATGGAAGGTGAAACTGGCATAATTAACAGTAGGAGCTGCCATAACTGGGAGAAAACACTGCTCCCCTGCCCTGATGTTTCCTGGATATCCAGAGAACATTTTAGAAAGGTTTTAGTTGTGAGCTTGTCCTAGAAGAAAATTACTTCAAGTGTGAGTAACCATCACCCTAGGGGGGGTACCTAAGCATAAAAGACATTCCATGAGATGAGACGATAGTCCGGCATAAAATATTGTATTCATGCATGTGCCAGTTTAAATAGACTATCATCACATCCATTTGCAAATAAAACAGCAACAACATGAATTATAGGCCTAATCTGAAATGCCTAGCAGTCATGTAGATGCAGTTCCTGTAACGTGGATGCTGTTCCTGCAAAGCTTCCAATTCACATGAGAGGAGTACATACCTGCATAGCGAGGAACAGCGCCAAGTAAATTTTTTTTTTTTATTATTTACAGTTTTAACCACCTTGTCTGCCCCAACCATCCCCCTTCTGACCTCTCCCTCTAGCCCCATCACTTGGCTCCTCCGGTGCTTACCATCCCTCCACCGTCCTCTGCCACAGGACTTGGGGGGGGGTGCCAAGTCAATAGTGTGGTGTCTGTAAGGGATCGGGTCTTCATCCTCTGGTCAGGGAATTTTTCCAGTGGGTTTTTGCTCCAGGTTCCCTGTACATGCAATGGGTGGGATGCGAGAGTTACTCCTCTGCGGAGCATCCCCTGTCATTAATGTATGAGGTCCCTACCCTGACTGGTCTCATTGCACTATTACCCAGACCCCTTCAGGTGGCAGACAAGCAAAAGGACACATTTACTGGAGGAGAGCTACCCCAGGGATAATCAATTCTACCTCCCCCAGCCAGCCCCTGAGTAGCCCTGATCCATCCTTGAACCAGGGTCACATCAGCATGGCAGAAGGTGAGGCAACCAGTGCTTCAGCTCTCAATGCCACTGGGTTGGTATTTGTGATTTTTTTTTATTTTTGTTTAAAGGTATGTCAGCTACAGTATAATCTTTCTAGTCAACATGTTCTATACAGACGGATATTGTTGGTTACAAAAGCTACAAGAACTGACACACCTATGATGAAAAATTAAGTAAAAAGAAACCGTTACTGGCCTAGTAGTGTACTATGCAATCATATACAGTACCCCCTAGAAATGACGCAGAAATGTTAAACCACACATTTCAAGTCACAGCTGTTGATTTACATAATTAAAACAGATGTATGTTTTGGAGCCATAATTATTTCAGTTCAAGCTCACCTAAGTCTGGGACTCCTCCTGACCTGAACTGTGAATTTATTATAACAGCAGAAGGGAAGGCCCTTACTTGAGGACTCCATTTTTATGTTTGCTTGCACACATGTGCAAGAAACATAGTGACACCATACAAGTTTTTGTAGGTGTGACAACCCCGCTTCTAATGCCCTGATCATTTTTGCAGGCACGGCAGCAGGGCACCAATGAATGTCCGAGCTGTCTATGACAGCAGTTCGGATGCAGTGGTGTACAGTTGAAAGAGAAAGACTCCTATAATCAGCAGTGGTAATGTGTAGGCAGTTTGCATACTGCCATGCTGTCAGCAGTATGCAAATTGCCTACATGTCACCATCTTAGCAGTCATTACCTGTCAGCTGTATGCCACTGCATCTCCCGGCATGATGCGCCCCCCCCCATTTGCTGTGTGATGAGGGAGTGCCCAATACCCCTCAGCACATGCACACACACCCCCAAGCATACTGTATGTCCAACGGGGTGCCCAATCCCTGTCGGCTCCAGTGCCCCCCAAAAAGAAAATTTCAAGGTGCCACACTGAGAGCCCACCCCAGCGTGGCAAAAGTCCTGCATTGTCATGTGCTCCCCCACACACTATATGTCCAACGGGGGTGCCCAATCCCCTGTTGGCTCCACTCCCACCCAAACAAACTTCCAGGTGCCATGTTGGCAGCCCACCTCAGAGTGGCAAAAGTCCTGAGTCATCTTTTAAAAAAAAAAACTGCAAGAAAAGAAAATGGTCCCTCATTGACTCTCTTGCCCTCCAACCCACACCAACCCTCTACACACCCCACCTCTCCACATGCCTCTCACACCATACTTACCTCTGGAGCCCGGCACAATGATCTTCGGTTGACCGGGGACACGTCTGCACTCTTTAAAGCCGACCGTGAACTGAAGAAATGCCGTTAAGCTGTATAATGGCATAAATAGGTTTTTTTCAACTTTGGTTCATATCTCGGTCATGTTTTTTGAATTTTTGCACCACATTTTCAACATGGGGTTCTTGGGACCTCATCTCACGAATTCAGTCACTGTCATCTGGTTATTAAGTCCTGAAAGATGATTTTGCGGTCACTGTGTGGAACCACCTTTTGGGACTGACTAATGAAAAGACAGTGTCAGAGTTCATGCGGTAGGCCCCCCAAAACCCTATGTTGAAAATTTGGTGAAAAAATTCCCAAAAATGACTGTTTTACGAGCGTGCATTGCGCAGTTCCTATGCACGCTCATAACTTCAAGAATTTTTAATATTTTCACTCCAGATTTTCAACATTGCCATTTTACCACACCTCCTTATGAGCAGTTCAGCTGTCATTGTTTACGTCTCACTCAAAATTTGTTTTCACACATGTAGCGCACCATGGCATGGTCAGTGTGTGAAATCAATGTTTGGAACAGATTAAGAAAATCACAGTGACACTGTTCATGAGCAGAGGTCTTAAAATAGCTATGTTGAAAATTTGGTAACAAAAGTCCACAGAATGACTGTGTTACGAGCGTGCATTGCACAGTTTCCATGCACTCTCGTAAGTTCACGACTTTGTAATGTTTTCAGTCCAGATTTTCAACATTGGCATTTTTCTACACCTCTTTATGAACAGTACAGCTGTTATTTTTCACACTCTGGCAGAAATGTGTTTTCGCACTTCCAGCACAGAATAGCGCAGTCGCTGTGGGAAATCAGTGTTCGGGACACATTAAGAATATCACAGTAACACTGTTCATGAGCAGAGGTCCCAAGATGCCTGTGTTGAAAATCTGCTGTAAAAAATCCCCAAACTAATTACATTATGGATGTGCATTGAGCAGTGTCTACACACGCTCGTGCCTTCACCAGTTTTTTTATATTTTCACTACAGATTTTCAACATTGCCATTTTTTACACCTCCTCATGAACAGTACAGCTGTCATTTCTCACATTCTGTTTGAAATGTGTTTTCGCACCTGTGGCGCCAAATGGCACAGTCGCTGTGCAAAATCACCTTTCGGCTAATGAACTGATAGTGTCACTGTTCATGCGGTGGGGTCACAAAAAGCTCATGTTGAAAACTTGGAGTAAAAATACCAAGAAGCATCCAGGGCATTAGGGTTTTCAACCATAATACCCTACCCTGTACAGACTGACAGGCGTCAGGGGTGTGACTTGGGATTGTCGACAGTAATGCTCATGCCATTCTACCCCCACCCCCACCCTGCAGCTAGTGATAGGCATCAAGGTGCACCTTGGACCCTTTGGCCCCAGAGTTCACCCCATTCTCCTATACTGCACCCATTTCAGCATGTTTCTTTATGGAATGAGGTGAATGTAAAGCCCAAACACCCCAAGGCACACCTCAACACTTGACAGTGTCTGCAAGGTAGAGTGAGGTGAAATGTCATGACCGTCATGGGCAACGACCCAAAGCCACACCCCAATGCCTGTCCATCTCTGCAGGGTGGGGGTGGAGTTGGCATCAGTTCAGCACTTCACTGCCATTCCTATACTGCATCTGTCTAACTCCTGCACTTCCACTACTAATGCCAGCAAGCAAACATTCGGCATTGACAAATGCTTGTTTTTCTTCTACTAGTTGGCTTTTTCCTTCCTGTAAATAATATCTCTTAGAAAAGAATGTATCCCTCAGTTATTGCAAATGTAAAACCATTAATTGTCTATGAGGTATGTTTGCATTCTTGTACTTCTGTGACCTGTCTTATCTGCATTGGACATGTCAGGCTAAGTTCAAATTTCAGCTGTATTTACACTATGAATAGTAAGGAATCTAAGGAGTCTGAGCTGGACGTCATTGTCCACCTAGGGACAAATGACTTGGCTCATCATGAGATCAGAACAGTGCAGAAGGACTTTGTAGAGTTGGGGAGGGGCCTAAGACAAGTAGCACACACAGTATCCTTCTCAGAGGTGCTGCCTGTCAGTGGCATGAGTGAGGCGAGGGTACTTTGCAGCATGCAGTTTAACGAATGATTGAAAAAATGGTGTGGAGCACAGGGGTTTGGCTTCATTGGGACTGGGGTTCCACCTGGAGGGACACCAGCCTATACTGGCAGGATGGTCTGCATCTGTCCAGGAAGGAAACAAGTCTTTTGGGCAATTGATTTAAATGCTTCATTGGCAAGCTTTTAAACTAGTCAAGGGGGGAGGCACTGATAAACAGCAGGAAAATCCCAGCCTCCCCCTACAAAATAGGGAACTAAATGAGAAAAAGGCCAAGGTAGAAAGGTCAGTGGGGGATGCTGCTGCAGAAGGTAAAGCCATCAAAAAATGGAGAGAAATGAGTACCAATGCCTGTAGTCTCGGTAACAAGCTTCCTGAATTAGTGGCCTTGATGGAGGAGGAACATCTGGATATTGTGGCAGTCACAGAAACATGGTACACACAGAACCATGACTGGGACGTAAACATACCAGGATACACTATCTACAGGAGGGACAGGGAGGATAAAAGAGGAGGAGGAGTAGCTCTCTACATAAGGGAAGGAATCAAAGCAACTGAACAAAAGGGTAAACAGGGAGGAGAAGAAGCACTGTGGGTCAATTTGGAGGCAGGCAATGGCACCACAATCTGCACAGGGGTTGTATACAGACTCCCCTCTCAGGGGGAGGAAATGGACAAGGAGATGATAGAAAGTATACTTAGAATGGCAGATAAAAGGGAGATATTGCTGATGGGTGATCTGAATATGCCAGATGATAACTGGAGTGCAGTTGCAGCAGCCACTTCTAAGAGTGGGGTTATTCTAGATGCCCTACAGGGGGCATGCCTTAGACAGCTAGTATTGGAACCCACTCAAGAGGGAGCAATCTTAGACCTAGTTCTCTGAAATGGAGATGGAGAGAGGATCACAGATGTAGAAGTGGGTAGCCATCTGGGAACTAGCGACCATCAAACAGTATGGTTCACAATAAACACAGCAATAGAGTCAAGCCATACAAAGGCAAAAGTACTGGACTTCAGGAGGGCTGACTTTGCCAAAATGGGTGAGTGCCTAAGGAATGCACTAATAAATGGGCAGGAAGGAGGGGTGGAAGAACAATGGGGAATAATAAAAACTGCCATCACAGAGATAACAAGCCTTTGTGTGAAGCAAATAAACAATACAAAACGATGTAAGAAACCACTATGGTTCTCAAAGGAGGTGGCAGTGAAGGTTCAAGAGAAAAATAAAGCATTCAGAAAGTACAAGGAAACACAGAAGGAGCAGGACAGAGAATTGTATCAGTTAAAGCAAAAGGAAGCTGGGAAGGTAGTCAGAACAGCAAAGGCCTGAACTGAGGAAAAGATAGCCAACTCAGTTAAGAAGGGGGATAAAACCCTTTTTAGGTACATCAGGGAGCGAAGGAAGACTAAGAGAGGGATAGTGAAGATTAATAAAGGGGGAAGGGGTGGGTAGAGGGTGACGATGAAAAGGCAGAGATACTAAGCAAATATTTTTGCTCAGTATTTACAAATGAAGAGGGGGAGGTACCTAAAACAAACAATAGAAACACTCTGGATTTAGAAGTTGATACCAGCCCATTTACAGAAGAAAGGGTTCTGAAAGAACTCTTAAAACTGAAGGTGGACAAAGCAATGGGGCCTGATGGGATTCATCCCAGAATTCTAAAAGAACTAAGGGAAGAACTAGTGACACCACTGACTACACTCTTTAACAAATCATGGGAGGATGGGGTAGTACCTGAGGACTGGAGGAGGGCAGATGTGATTCCCCTTCACAAAAGTGGGAGCAGGGCAGAAGCAGGAAACTACAGACCTGTTAGTTTAACCTCAGTGATAGGGAAAATGATGCAATCACTTCTGAAGGAAAGAATTGCCAAGTACCTAGAGGCCAGAGGGGCACAGGACCCAAGGCAGCATGGATTCACAGTGGGAAGGTCATGCCAGACAAATCTAATAGATTTCTTTGACTGGGTGACCAAAGTAGTAGATCAGGGAGGAGCTGTGGACATGGCCTACCTAGACTTTAGCAAGGCATTTGACTCAGTCCCACAAAAAAGATTAATATACAAGTTAGCCAGCCTGGAAGTGGGTCCCAAGATGATAGCCTGGGTAAAGAGATTGGCTGGATAATAGGACACAGAGGGTAATACTAAATGGAGTCCACTCTGAAGAAAGGGGGGTTACTAGTGGGGTACCAAAAGGTTCAGTATTAGGACCGGTTCTCTTCAATGTCTTTATAAGCGACATTGCAGAGGGACTGTAAGGAAAAGTATGTCTCTTTGCAGATGACACAAAGATCTGCAACAGAGTTGATGCACAAGGTGGGGTGGAAAGGATGAGAAGGGACTTGGCAAGGTTAGAGGAATGGTGAAATGTATGGCAGCTTAGGTCCAATGCTAAGAAGTGCAAGGTAATGCACCTGGGAAACAAAAACCCAGGGGAAGAGTACACAATGGGGGGTGAGATACTAACAACAACAAAAATGGAAAGGGACCTGGGGGTAGTCATATCAGATGACTTAAAGGTGGGCAAGCAATGTGCGAGGGCAGTAAGAAGGGCTGGGGGATACTGGGATGCATAGGGAGAGGCATCACCAGTAGAAAACAGGAAGTTGTTATCCCTCTTTACAGACAGCTGGTGAGACCCCATCTGGAGTACTGTGCGCAGTTCTGGAGACCCAATCTCTACAAGGACATAGACAAGATGGAAGCTGTCCAGAGGAGGGCAACTAAAATGGTGCAGGGTCTGCACCAGAAGACATATGAAGAAAGACTACAGGAGCTTAATATGTACAGCCTCGAGGAAAGGAGGGAGAGGAGGGACATGATAGAAACTTTCAAGTACCTCAAAGGAATCAACAAAGTCCAACAGGGTAGCATCTTTCAAAAAAAGAGGTGTGCAAGAACAAGGGGGCACAATTTGAAGATAAGGGGGGATGGCTCAGAGGTCATGTAAGGAAGTATTTTTTTCACATCAACGGTTGTGGATGCATGGAACGGCCTTCCAGAGGAGGTTGTGGAGTCAAAAACAGTGGTTGAATTCAAGCATGCATGAGACAGTCATAAGGCAATTATAGGGGGGGTTGGGGTAGAAAGAAGTAGGCTGCTGGTTAACTAGGATCTGCAGCTTATCCATTAGGCAGGGAAATGGGCAGACTGGGTGGGCCAAGCGGTCCTTATCTGCTGTCAAATTCTATGTTTCTATGTAAAACTTGTGTTGTTTGTGGCCACTACATTAGCAGAAAGCAAAAGTACAGTATAGTTCTTTATGTTAATAAGGGGAGCCATATTTTCAAGCAACTTGCACCATGGGTGGAACCCTTTTGATAATAGGGCACAGTAATCATGAACACAGACAGAATTTACCATATTGGAAAACCAATAAAAACAAAACAATGTTATTGTCTTATATTACTACACTAAACAGAATATTACTGCCCTTTCACGATATTAACATGGTAACTTCTTCACATCATATTACCAGGCTTAATAGGAACCCAAGAAAGGAGTACATCTTAATTCTTGGTGTGTTCAGTGGGGACTCATGACATACTGGAGACAGTCAAATGGAAGCACCTACACAGTGAAGATCCTTGCCCAGCATGGTACTTTTTGAAACACTAAACATTAAATGTATTTCTGAACATTGTGCAGTGATTCTGGCACCAGGTGGGTATTTAGCAGCTGGGAGCAGGATTTTTTTTTATTTTTTAAATTGACAAAAATGGCAAGTTTGTATTTAGGAGAGGTAGAGCGGAAATGAGCAGTCAAGCAGCTTAATATAGGTGAACACACTAACAGTGTTTTCAGCTTCAGTACAGCAATATACTTTATACAAAAGTTATGGTTGACTACGTGCAATCAAGGCTGTATATCTATCTCAGGGTCCTAATGATATCAGAGACCTCTTAAAATTCACTCTTAAAGCAGCAGTATTTGTTAGTCAGCCAAAAAAGGTCAACTTATAGTTTTTTGGCAAAAATGTGTTTCTTGACATCCTTACAGTCATCAGTGCACTTTTAGTTTTCATAGAGACCTTTAAAACAGATTTTATAACTAATTTTATAATGACTGGTGACCCCCAATATTAACTCCTCCTGACAACTTTTCAATCACCATAATAACCCAGTATGACATCATACCGAGTTATTATGGCATTTTCAGGCTTGCACTATCATTACTGTCAAAGCACAAAAATACAGGAGCTTGAGATGGGTTTTCAGTTCCTATGCCCACAACATTATGCAGGCTGAAACTTTTAAAAACAGGCATTGTTTTAAAAAATTGTTCTTTGATGGTTTTAGTCTTCACTGTTAAAACAAAAATGAGATTAGTTACTAGTTCCAACATGGAACCAGACACTGACTGACAAGGTGGGACTGAGTCGACTGTAGCTGCATCTGGTAACAGATTGCTATTTAAAAGTTATCTACAGAGTTAAAATATTTTTTTTAATTGTTCATTATTCATAAATAGCTCCACAAGCTGCTACTAGTGAAAAGTTCAAAACTCTGCCGTTCAAACATGTCCTGTTGAGAAGTGAACACGGTTCTAAAACTGAATATTCTAACACTCTTTTCTGTATCAAAACACCTTGCACCAGTTATTATAAAAAATAAACCCTGTGCCAGGCTTGTGTTATGAGGATTTTTTACACACCCTCAGTGTGTGATAATCTCATAAACATCTTGAGCTTCACTCTCGAGGTTTACGGATTATCACGCACCTCGCGTGTGTAAAAAATATAGAATAATATATGGGGTGGTGTGTGTAACAAGAATTTTACACACACCCGAGGTGCTGGATGCTACACAAATCCTGAGAGCAAAGGTCGAGAGGTTTATTTAAACATCCAACACAGAGTGTGTGTGTGCAAAGTTCAAATTTTACACACAACCCCATATTTTATTTTATATAATTGCTGGGTACCGTTTTTTCACCACAGCAATTATATAAAATAACAAGACGTCTATGTGCAGCCAAGGTCTGACCGGGTTTCAGCGAAGTCCACAGTTGAACGCAGTTGCTGAAAGAAAGATGTTGCTTACATTTTGTTATTTTCTTTTGTAATTGTTGCCCAGTTTAGGTATTTTTAGCTGGCGATTTTTTTTTTCTTGGGCTCACCGCTGAGTCCAAGTGGTGGTGTAGTCACCGGTGAGTCATCAGCAGTAAGCCCTGGTGTACAGTGCTGAGAAAGGGAAGAATGGGGCTGACACATGAACAGGAGAAGGGAAACCCAGCATGTGTTTGCTGTTATAAATACACCTTTATAATGGCAAATTATGCAATGGGTTTCCCTATGGGGAAAAAACAAAACACATTAATTATACTCCTCATAACACACACCTGTACTGGCATTAGTCTCTAATTAATGACTCACATTATTAAAGGAAACAGTCAGCAGAAAGGCCCCCACACTCTAGTGTGAGGCTGTTCTCAATGTGCCTTGTACTGGGCTGTTTGGTTGCCTGGCTATAGCAGTATAATAGCTTGTATCAGACTAATTTTGCTTAGTTCCAGGCTGACATCTTTCATTCCTACAAATTCTAAAATTCCCTGCAGCTGACATCAAAGCAGAAGGCAGCAGTGGGACATTGAATATCCTACAGTTCATGTTAGAGTTTAAATAAGCTTTAATCTTTTATTTGTTGTTCCCACTGTCCTTCCTGGGTTACAGTCACAGAGGACTGTACTTTGCACCTGGAGAAAATAAGACCTGGGAAACATCTAATCAGAGATTATATAAGATCTAACATGTACTGCAGGCTATTCAATCTCCCACTGCTGCCTACTGCTCTGATGTCAGCTGCAGGGGATTCTGGGATTTGTAGTAACAGATATCATCCTACAACTAAGTAAAATGAGTCCAATACAACCTACCATACTATAGTAAACAGTAAATAAACCAAAATGTTTTTGCACACAAAATGAACTGTGAGACCAGCCCCATACTTGAGTGTGGGGGCCCTTTGTGCTGACTGTTCCCCTTTAAAAATGGCTGCCACTAGCACATTTTTAAAAATCTCTTCTAATGAGGCTACCCACTGAATATACATACTGTACTGGTATCGTGGATGTATTAGGATGGTGTTACCACATGTTTCTGATGCTAAGCAGCACAGCACCACACTAAAATATTTATTTGTTTCATGGGGGGCATGGCAAAGGAAAGAAAACTTTAAAAACCTTCAAAATCATTATCTTAGTTCAGGAATGAGAGAAAACAAAAAGAAAAATGGGAATATTGATGTTTTTGCCATAAAAACACTATTCCTGAAAAAAAAAATGTTGGCTAACAAATACTGCAGCACTGAGATCTATGATGTCATTAGAAACCCTTGACAGCAGCACAGTCTTGTTGCACATGCAATAGATAGTCATATATCATTCTGTATATTTCGGTATGATTTTTGTGGGGAAAATGTGAATCAAGCAGTTCTTCTAATAATAAATCCTTAGTAACTGCATGGGCATATTTGTTTGTAATTTGAGGGACAAAATGCAAACACAGCTAATGGCACCTTAAAGCACAGAATCCCATCTCAGAAAAACATATTTTTAGGTTCAGCAAGAGAGCAGTGCTCATGTCATTTCTTGCTCCAGTACTTTGTACTGTTACTCCAGAACTCAAAACTCTGCAAAGAGGGACGAGGATGAGCCTCCCTACAACATATGCAGAGCTGACTGGACAATTCATTCAGGCAATCAGATAACGGGAGAAAAGATGGGCTCTGTTTTCCTGACAGCTATTGAAGAAGAGAATTTCACAATCCTCAGGCACTTTCCAATCCCTGGAAAGCTTGCTGGTAATGAGACATTCACTGAGCTGGTTGACACTGTCGGGTCACATTACGGTCCTAATTCTGTGTGGGCACTGCAAAAAGGTTCATGATCCCCGCTAAAGGAACCAACTGCATGGTAAGTAAAACTGTTCCTAGTAACCGTGCACTGCATAGGTAACGTTTGGTTTACTGTATGCCTTCCCACCTTGTTTTCCCCTCTGAGTTGCACCTGGAAACAAGTTCTGGTTCTGTGTGTTTCTCCCAGTACACACATTTCCAATAAGTAAACACATTTCACAGACTCTACCTGAGCCATGTGATTTAGAAACTACTTGCAAGAGGTGTTTTTTTTTTTTTTTAGCCACTTGGTCTGTGGCCTGCTGAACCAAAGAATTAATCTCTGATATTATTTGGAGAAGGCTGTTATTGCTGCACAAGGAATAGGAACTGATGACAAACAAGGAATATGAAAGCTAAAGGCCATTAGCATCCCAGTGATTAGTAGGTGTGTGTGTTTTTTTTGGGGGGGCATCCATTTTTTGTGTGAGGAGTTCATAAATATCTGTGTTAAGCACAAAGCCTGCCATGCCTGCTGAGAGTCGAAAGGATAGTCTTTCAGTGATGCTACCATGAGCTCAAACTCATTCTAGCCACTGGCCAGTGACAAAAGCCACTGCCACTAAGTAGCCACACATGCCTGGATGTTGATGACAGTTCCAGATTCCTAGCTGTAAACATGAAAGCAACAGGTACGGTAGGCACAGTTTGACTGGTAGGGGGTGGCTAACACTGGCAGTGTCTGGTTCAGCCAGCAAGTGCTTTGAACTGAGTAGGTCCAATCCTTTCTAGTCCACTGCAAACAGACTCAGATGTGGCCTGGGCTTTTATTTACCAGCTTCTCTTTTCTGAAGTAATTTTTTTTCCCTATTTCTTTTACTTTAAAAAATATTTGGGAGATGTATGACAGAACTCTGAACCCTAATACAAATACTGGCCTCTAAAGCAGCCTGCGAATTGAACAGTAAGTGGGACAAGTCCACCTATCTTTGGTAAGTAGTCAGGCAGAGACATTCATGGCATGCTACAACTGGGAGAGAAGGGCCTTGACAAGCAGGTGAAAGGACAAGAGCACCAGTTTATAGTCTATCAAGTCTGTAAATGTAAGAGTTACCATAACATTGAAACTCACCATGTCTCCTGGACAAATGCAAAAAACTGTGTAAATGCACTGGTTAGTGCTCAGCTTAATGCCAAAACAGTATCAGAATGTGGTGTTTTCATGGAAATGCGGTGTGTTCAACCCTAATGCCCCCAGCAGCAAAAGGAAAAGGACAAGACCACCCAAGCAACCACAGACAGCCATCATCAGGTAAGACAAACAACATAAAACTGTTTCCACATTACACAAATGTAGTAGCACTGATGGTGTACACTCAAAAATATGCATTCAGTATGCTGCATTTAGAAAAAGCATACTCAAGCTGGCCCGTCAGCACAGTGGTTGGATTTCCACTTGTGACGCCAGCGACCCAGGTGCGGGTATGGACGAGGGTCGCTGGAGAGCCAGCTGGGGGAGAAGAATAGAGCGTCCCAAGGACTGCTCTCCTTCCCCATGAGGGAGGATGGGGAAGTGTCCAGCACATCAATGACCCCTGGCAGATGCCGGGAGTCATACAGCTACTGGCACTAGTATGCACAGGAGGCGGGGCGGACGCTGGACGTCATTGCACGACCCTGCCTTCCCCAGAAAACTGGAAAAAAGGACAGCTGCCGGCTGCCTTCATTGAAGTCTGCCACGGCTTCAATTAGCCCCTCAGGCCAGCCCTCTAACCTATCCTGAAGACTGTAGTGTGTATGGGAGCGTCGCAGCCCCGCCGTGGGTATCGAAAGGCTCGCAGCCAATATGAGGGGTGGAAGTCCATGGCCCATGACTGAGCCGAAAGTACTGGGTGGCTGGCAGCTTAGGGAGGAAAAATAATAAAAGAAAAAGCATACTCCTTCAGTGCTGTTTAGAATCGTAACAGTGTGCCTCAGCTACTACGGTACAGTAGCAAAGGGTACTAGATGAAATGTTAGAATATATGCAGAGTATAAAACACTTCATCTGTGTTGTTTCAAAGAATCATGTGATCTGAGTTAATGTATGTGAATAATAGTACCATTAGTGACACAAATGTGTACTTCAAGTATATCTATAGCACATGACAGCAAAATAGCATAACCATAATATGCACGCTGGTGGTTGACAAATGAAATTATATTATAGATCAAGGGGAGCACTCCCGACCAATTGGAACACTTCTTTCATCTGCACATGAGACATTCTTATTCTGTGAAGCATGTTCATGTGCAGCTGCTCTGGAAATTGACACCTTCCAGTAAGGTCTTTTTTTTTTCTTTAGTTACTATTCCCCCCCCCCCTCGGAGTCGTCTGCTACCCCTCTGATGTCCCCCCCCACACAGACACCAGGTATGAGGCCCCCTCCCCTGAACCCCACGGCGTACCCTTCATGGCAGGGGGTGGGGAGTGACTCAACCCACCGGACCAGATGAGTATTCGGGGAAGTGCATTCCCGGTCCTGTTGCAGTGGGGGACTATCGTCATCCTTGCAGAGGACTCCCATTTTCTTGTTTTTCCTGGTTTTTCCCCTGAGAGGCCATGGCATGCAATGGCACCAGCGGGAAATCAGCGTGCATGCTCCCATGTGCACCCTCGCCAAGCACCTGCCTCAGTCCCCTCCCCATGTTCTTTAGAGCTGACCTGCCACCTCCCAGCCTCTGCTAGGGGGCAGGCAATTGCTGGGCCCTACTAACCTCCCTCCCCCAGAGAAGGAGAGCAGTCCTGGGGATGCTCAATCTTTCTCCTCCCTGCCAACCCCTGGTGACCCATATCCGTTCCTGAACACGGGTCACCAGCACGATGCGAGGTAAGGTGTCCAGCGCCTCAGCGCCACCAGGCCGACAGTAAGGTTTTTTTTTAAAAGTAATATATTATTGATTAAGCTCAGTCGATAATAATACATTAATACTGCCACTGAGCTTACTCTAGCAATTGTTAAGTGTGGTCTCATTTACATTCTTAGGGTATCAGAACCACTCCCATACAATCTGTGGTTCTCATACCCTCTGTATGAGCAAGAGACCACTCTTACAACTGTAAGATTGGTCCTGATGGCACTATTAACATACATAGTAAATCTTTTCAAAATGTGTTAACCCTTATGTTACTCGAGTTAAACTGATGACTATATATATATATATATATATATTTATAAATAAATGATAGGTGAGTGTGGTGTATGGGAAATTATATAACTAGTACCTTTTATAAGCCAATCAGAACATAGGAAAACTTTTATTTAATACTCCACAAGCTACCACAAACAAATTCTGGATGTGCCCACAGTAGGATCCACATTTTAGACACACTCACTGTAGGTTATCCACATTTTAGACACACTCACTGTAGGTTATCCACATTTCAGACACACCCACAGTAGGTTATCTACATTTTAGAAACACCCTCAGTAGTTTATCCATTTAGTCCACAGAAAAAAATGGAGGAAAAGGCATGTTCCACTTCAAAAAATGGAGGAAAAGGCATGTTCCACTTCAACTAACACAGAACTTTTAAACTCCTGGGATTAAAATTCCTAGTCATATACTAGTATAATAGTAATAACATCCAGTAATCTGGACTATACTTGGAATAACTGGCTTCTGTGGTTGATTAAACACCCCTTGCCTTTGTCCTCTACATTTAATTACCCACATCAGTCGGTTATTCCTTTGTACACTCCAACTAACTGAATGTTATCACTTAAATATACCATCTGGGGGACTAAGAAGGTAATAATGCCACATGCTCAGAGAGTGAGTAGCATTATAATCACATTTAGGTCCCTGAGATGGTATATTTGCCTTACAGTACACTTACCTAACTTTTATTTTTATACTACATTTAAATAGTGCATTTATGGTTATTTCCAGGTTTAGCATATGGTTTCTTTTGTCCTACAGTTTTTCTGTAGTGTGGTGACATTTTTTGTGTATCTGTGGCATTGGTAGTGTTGTTTTCCATAGTGTAGTGGTTTGCATGCATGTTTGCCATCTTGGAAGACAGCTGGAGTGTCGATAAACATGGCTGTTCAGTGAGACATGGGGAGACTTGTAGGTTAGTGTATCAGTGCTGTTTATCATTTTTCTGTTTGTTTGAAAAGTTTTTTTTTCCAAGTCTTGTCATCTTGTGTATTTTTGGTAAGTGTCAAGTCTAGTAATTATGTATATTTTTTGGTAAGCGTCTTTGTTGGTGTGGTAATTGGTTTTGTACATATGTTAACTGATGTGTTAATTGATTTGATAATTACTTGTAATTAGAGTTATAGCACAGGGCTTCAGGTAGTGAGTATACATGTTTATTGGTGTGGGAGGGTATATTCTTTAACTAGTTTATTTCAGTGGAATATAGTTTATTCGGGGTGGCATACTGAGAAATAAATGATAATGAGTCCTACAGGGAAAAAATAATATCTGTTTATTATACAGTATATGGAATACATAATGGCCAGATTCAGAATATGCCATTTACAGTATGAGTGAAGGTCCAGGACAACAAATCAACAGTGGCAGAGCCACAAGTGAGTTATAAAAGTTATACCCCATCGTAAGTGATAAGAGGCACATTCTAAGTCATGTCATTGTGTGTCCAATATTATATATTGTTCAATTTATTTTTAAACTGCAAAGCTTTTACATTAGTTCTTTATATTAAAATTTTACATTTATTAATTCATTGCTATGCTTTGAGTACAGAAGAAGCCATAGTGCTGTCAACAAGCATTGCTCAAGCTGCTCTGCCATTGGTTAGGGGTTCTTTGAGACCTGTCAAAAGTGGGGATAAATGCTGAGGATGTTCCCACCATTGCTGCAATGCCCTCCTCCTCCCACTAGAGGGAGTCAAACATTGCTAATCCTCTGGGGAAAAGACGTTCAGTGAACAGAGATTGGAGTGCACTTGGCATTAGGTATGATCTTGATTAGAATTAGGAGGGAGACTGGTTGGTACTAGCTGAGAGCGCAGTCGACACCAGCAAGAGGACATGGAGTGTCAAACAGATACATGAAGCTGCAATGTCTGTAACTGACTTGGATTAAATAAAACCAAAACAAAAATCGTAATTAGGCAAATGTAATTGTGAGCTAGTGAGGAATTGAGCAGGTGGAGGGACGAGAAATAGATGAGAGGCTGGTCGGATGCTACAACTACAATGTTCAAACTATAAAACACATGATGGAAAGAAAGTAAAGCTGTGAAACAATAACATGTAGAACATTTTTATTTAGAAAAACAGAAAACATAGAGCAAAATAGAAAAAAACAGATGGCAGAAGGAGACCAAGGGTCCATCTACTCTGCCCATGTGTTCCTTGGACCTTCTCAGATCCCAGAATCTAACCCCCTTCTGCCTAATGCCTTCCACTGCTCTTGTTGCTTTTAATCATGCTTTGGCCTTGTCCCACTGCAGCTTGAATGATGTCATGGACTTTGCTTCCACTACTACAGCTGGCAGTTTATTCTATGGCTCCATGACTCTTTCTGTAAAATAGTGTTTCCTAAGCTCCCTCTTCAAGCTCCCCCCCCCACGCTTCCATTTGTGCCCTCTACTGTTAGGGTCAGAGACTCTGTTGAAAAGGTCCGAGGATGACACCTTATTTATTCAGAAACCTGTATGTTTCAGTCATATCACCTCTCTCCCTCCTTGTCTCCAGTGAGAACATATTTAATGCTTCCAAATGCTCCTCATACGAGTTCCCTTGAACACCCTGGATCATTTTGGTCGCTCTTTTCTGAACAGCCTCCAACCTGTTTACATCCTTTTTCCGATGTGGACTCCAAAACTGGACACACTACCCCAGATGAGGCCTTATCAGGGACTTGTAGAGTGGCAGTATTACCTCCTTCCTCATGCTGTCAGATCTCCTCCCTAAGCACTCCAGCATTTTGTTGGCCTTGCTATAAGCTTTATTGCATTGGCTTGTCTGTTTAAGGGTGCTGCTTATGATGACACCTAGATCCCGTTCTTCCTGCGTGGCACTGAGCTGGACTCCATTGAGGTGGTTTTCTGTCCTTGGGTTTCCTTTATCCAAATGCATCACCTTACATTTTATTTGCATTAAACATCAGCTGCCAGATGTTGGGCCAACTTTTCAGCCTCTGTAGGTCTTTTTGTAGGTCCTTAACCACCTCTTTACTGTCAACTCTTCCTCCTAGCTTGGTATTGTCCGCAAATAGGGCAATTCTGGCCTGCATGCCTATGCCGATGTCACTGATAAAGGCATTATTTATTTATTTATTTTATTAAACAGGACTGACCCCAATACTAAGCCTTGGGGCAGACCACTAGTGACTACACCTTCATCAGGCCTCACCCCATTGACCACTACTCTCTGTTTTCTGTCCCTAAGCCAATTACCTACCCAACTGACTATGCACTTGGCTGCACCCAGGTCCTCCAACTTTTTCAGAAAGAAGTTGTGTGGCACCAAATCAAAGGCCTTACTGAAATCAAAGTAGATGAGGTCCACTGAGTGACCTCTGTCTAGTTTCCTAGTGACCCAGTCAAAAAATGTGATTAGGTTGGTATCACATCAAAACAGCGATTTTACAAGGGCAACCCGTGAAGAGGGCAAGGGAACCACAGCACTGACACTTTCGAGTGACCAGTTGTTCTCCCCAACCCCAAGGTATACACCCCCAGAGTTAGTTAATAAATAAAGGGGGGCATGGGGGTGAAGCCCTCCATGCAAGAAACAGTCTTTGATGTAATCCGTCGCACTGTGGGAGTTGTGCCTTCTTCACGGGTCACCCTTGTAAAATTGCCATTTTGACATGGAACCGATTAGGTTCATTTGGCATGACCTTCCTGCCATGAGCCTATGCTGTCTCTCATCCTGCAGACCATACTTATCTAGGTACTCTACCAAGTCTTGTTTTATTACAGTTTCCATCATTTTCCCCACTACCGATGTAAGGCTGACCAGTCAGTAGTTGCCTGCTTCCTCCCAACTCCCTCCCTAGTGGAGAGGTCCACATTAGCTCTTCTCCAGTCTCCCGGCACTACACCCGTCTGAAGTGATCTGCTGAATAATTGTGCTAAGGGATCTGCCAATTTACTTGCTAGCTTCTTTAGCACCCTGGGTGTATTCCATCAGGCCCCAGTGACATGTCTTCCCCTGGTTGATTCAGGACCTCTCTAACCCTACTGCTGATGATGATAGTGCTTCCATTTGTGGAACACCTTTGTCAGCAGCCTTGATGCCACTGTCTCGCCACTAATTTATGCTGAACCATTTAAAACCACAGATTTAGACTTTTGTTTCCTTTTCTATGTTTACCTGGGAAAAACAGCATCTGTTTGACTTTGAAAAATTGCAAGATAGAGGTACGTGGATTTGAAATCGTATGTTGCTGTAACAGCAATGCTTTTACAGTGATGCTGTTACAGCAACACCAACCTGTCGGCACCCCGCAGTGTCGACCGGGTTGTCAGAGTGATGACCATGTCATCGACTCCAGAGTTTGGCTGCTCTCCCCCAACATCCACCCCCCCATAACCCCCTGAGTTAGAATATATAAGTCTGGGGGTGTGGGGGCACAGCCCCCCGGCATGAACACTGAACAGGTGTTGGTATAATCCCCTGTTGAGGTAGGGATCTGGTGGTGTCAGGGATGTTGGAGACCATGTGTAGCTGTGGGGGAGGTCAGCAATATTCTTGTTGCCATGGCATGGTGGAACCATTTCAAACAAGTACAGTGCAGTGTCCATTTTTTACACATGCATTAGACTGATCTAATGCACAGGTAACATTCAGTCAGATAGCAGGATCATTCTTACCCATTTATCATGAGAGTCACTGAAACTTTTCTGTTAGGTACTCTGGGGCTAAACCATTCCAGTAGCAGTACAGTATTTATATTTGTGTGTCAGCTAGTTGTGTCTCTGAGACTTGTATGTGTGCCCATGACGTTTGTATTTGTCTCTGACATTTGTATTTGTGTCTCTGATATTTGTATTTTTTTATTTGTGTCTCTGATACATTTAACAACATCTGTTATTTTGCTTTGGTCACCGACCTCTGGGGAGAGAGGGGGAATTCCTTCAGAAAATTGCAGGGTTCATCGCCGACAGGATATTGAAGTCACTTAGATGGTTAATTCTGAGTGATTTTAATGTCTGGGTCATCGTTACTTCTACTACTCACCAACATGGTCATGACTTGGACCTGGTATTTTCCTTGGGGCTCAAGATAGAGCATCTTGAGATTGATCTGGTCAGTTGGTCAGATCACTGCACTTCAAGTTTTCCTTCAGGCCCCTTCTTGTAGTCCACTTGTGGTATAATTCTTTAAGAAGGCTACAGCCAGAAGGACTTCAAGTGGTACTAGAATCTCAAGTATGATGGCAACATGTGCTGTGGGGTCATAAGAGGCTGTGGTGGCTTATTACAGGGCTATCATGGTGGCCTTTGATTGTGTGACACCAACCCGTGTATGCCCCCTTGTCTCACAACCAGGCTCACCATGGTATGATGGTGAGTTAAGGGTGATGTAGTCAAGGGAGCAGAGGTTGGAGTGTTGTCAGAGGGGATCCAGGGCCCAAAAAGACAGACTGGCTTTGGGTATTCATGATGATAAATACCAAATAAGCAATCACCCAAAAGAAGACAGGTTTTCTCTCTAGGGAGATTGCTGACAGGAAGAATTGCCCAGCCCAGCTTATTTGGACTGCAGGTAGATTACTACATCAGACCTGTCAGGAGTCCATATGAGCCTTTTAATCCGATAAATGCAGGTTTGCTTGATTTTTCTTGGACAGAGTGTCCTCTATTCAGGATGGAATCTCTCCCCGAATGGGATGTGGCAACTCTGCAGGGTTGAGCCAACACACCACAGACTCTCTCAGCTGTCATGAGGAGAGTTCAGTCCAGTGATGATGGAAGAGGTAATTGGGCGGATTTCTGAGCTGCAGTTAGCCTTTTATGAACTGGATCCATGCCTGATGAGGTTTCTGCTGGGCTGTGTTGGGCATCTGGGTTCAGTGTTTGCTCTGAGTATCCAGTGCTCCTTTTCTGATGGCATCTTCCCAGATGCACTAAAAGATGCACTGGTAAGACCTCTTCTGAAAAAGCTATCTTTTGGACCTGAAGATCCTGGCAAATTACAGCCTGGTCTCTAACCTGCCCTTTCTGGGCAAGGTTATTGAGAAAGTGGCTGTGCTACAGCTTGAGGCACAACTCATAGCCTTTGACACCTATGAGCCTCTCCAGTCTGGATTTAGGTCCAAGCATAGCACTGAGACTGCACTGGTCAGGGTGCACAATGACCTTCTCAGGGTAATGGATAGAGGAGAATGGTCAGTTGTGGTTACCTGCTAACTCAACCTTTGATACTGCAGACCATGGGTTGGTGTTGTATCAGCTAAGGGAATATGTAGGTCTCACTTACAAAGTCATCTGCTGGTTCGAGTCTACTTCAGGGACAAGACACAGTGGGTTGGGTTCATGAATTTCTCCCCACTCCCAGTGTCAGTGTCTTGTGGTGTTCCCCAAGGATCAGTTCTCTCACACATGTCATTTGTAGTGTATATGCTGGTCCTGGGAGGGATCATTAGATGATACAGACTGAGGTTTCACTGCTCTGCAGATGATACCCAGCTGTGATGGTCATTTGCATTTCTGACACTGGGTGTGGTGGATGTGATTAATACGTTCTTTGCTGAGATCCAGGACTGGATGTTATCAAGCTGGTTGGGAGATAGCCCTGACAAGACTGAAGAATTGGTAGTTGATCCAGGTGATGGGGGAGAATGGTAGCTGTCAAGGAGGTGACAGAACTTTGGCTTTTCTCATCTAGGCTTATGGCTGCCACAAAAGTGAAACATCTGGGGGTCATTTTGGATGAGGGGCTGACACTTGAGGCTCAGTCATTGACTGTAGTCCTGAATGTCTTTTAACATCTGAGGAACATCATCCAGATTAGATCCCTTACCCCACCTTGGGTCCTGATGATGATAATGCATGTTTTTTGCGATGTCTCAGCTCTTCTACTTATGCTAATATATGCAGAATAATGCCTGTGCAGGTGTGTGTTATGAGGAGGTGTGTGATAATCTATAAACCCCTAGAGCGAAGCTCTAGTGGCTTATGAGATTATCACACACTGAATGTGTGTGAAAAATACACAGCAAACTTTGCACAGGCATTATTTTTTATACTAAATGGTGCAAAGTTTCAACAGAGAAAAAATATATTTGTGCGAGCATGTCCCTGAATAGCTGCCATACTCACACAAATGTAGTGTGGTCTTTTTTGCGCTTCAGTGAAGTGAGAGTGCAAGGAGGAAAATGCTGTAATAACCTGCTATCAAGTTATTATGGAATTCAATGGGTTATTATGGAGTTTTATCATGACTGGATATCCAGTCATTATAGGGGGTAACCAGTTATTACATACTGTACATATTTCTATGACTCCGAAAAAGCTTTATCTTAGACCTGGCAATAAAAAAGAACAGTGGAAGTAATACATTGTACACGCATGATATAGACAGTTTGCCATTCCTATGGTAAGGTGGTGAGTTAGAGGTAAGGGAATTTCATCAGTATTTGAACAATTGTAAAGAGAATTTATTATTCAGCTAGGGTTACCATGAGGATTGAAAAGCATACATTGATTAGGAGTTTTTAAAGAGAACCCCCAAGCTTAATGCATTTGTAAATTGCACCATATATTGTGGTGCCTTACCTCACTGAAACACCACCATGTATAGCTACTTACATTTTCTTTACTAGTTTTGAAGTGGAAGGGATTGTAATTTTGCTCTCTCTGGATTCCTTCCACTTCCTGGTTTGATGGTGCTGCCCTGCTCCACCACTGCACTCAGGCACTTGATGACATGAACCCAGGGAGAGCATGGGGACACACCCCATTGAAATCAATGGGGTAAATTTTGCATACATATTTATGGAAAAATCTGGCCAGGTGGAGAGAAATCATGGACACCGGTTGACTAACAAGGGCTTTGTTAGTTGACTGGTGTCCATGATTTCTCACTCCACCTGGCCATATTAGTCCATAAAAACATATGTAAAATTGACCTTATCGATTTCAATGGGGCACGTCCCCTTGCTCTGCCTGGGTTCACGTCATCAAGTGCCTGAGCGTGGGGGGGGGACGGGGGAGTGGAGCGGCACCATCAAACCGGAAAGTGGAAGGAATCCGGGGAGAGCAAAATTACAATCCCTTCCACTTTAAAACTAGTGAGGAAAATTTAAGTAGTTATACATAGGTAGTGTTTCAGCGAAGTAAGGCACCATGATATGTGGTGCATGTCACTAGCTTGGGGAGTCTCTTTAAAGAAAATGGCAAATTGAAGACTAGACTATTCAGAAAACAGAAGAATGAAATATGACACTTTATTTATAGCAACTACCACAAAACAGTTTAAAGATAACATGCCCTTGTTCCAGTTCCTGAGGGCTTGCAGGAACTGCTCCAATGAAGAGAGTTTTCAAAAAGAGAGAGAAACAATGGAGAACAGTTTCATTCAATACAGATTAGAGGGCATCCAAATAGAGTAGCTAGAAAAGTCGTTTCTGAGGCTGGAAGCAGAAATAGAACTGAACTATTGTGATCAAAGGTGAAAGAAAAAGATGGTGAGATTAAAAACTCTCAGGGGTGTCATTTAGGGGTAGCCAGGGGTTGCAGGCGAGACCCCATATGACTTCTTTGCAACCCCTATGATGTCTCTTGCAACTCCTTTGAACCTCTAAAAAAGACTTCCCTCGAGTTTGATCACAGGGCTGGCTTCAGGGTTTTGGGGGCCCCCAGCAGGATAAGTAAGTCATGGGGCCCCCTACTTGGCCCTTCTTCATCCCATGTGTTGGACTCTTGTCCAGCATGCACCATTTCATTTTTTTCCAATATAACCAGCGATATATTTAAGTTTTTTAGTGCAGAAAGCAGCGTTAGTCCTTGAGGCTGTTCTTTCCATCTCATCCATTGCTGCCCATCCACCTCTTATTCACTGGGAAACAGCTTGCTAAGGCATTTCATGACATCATGAGGCCACAACAGAAGGAGTTGCACAGCCCCTTATTGCTGTTTTAAAAAGATAAGATTAGAAAAAAAACATTTAAAAATGAATAAGATAAACTGCTCTTGTTAGGGAGCCCCCCATAAGCAGGGACACCCCAGCGACCACAGGGTCTGCTGGAGCATAAAACCAGTAATGTTTGATAATATATAATTCAGCACATGGGGGAACTTTGCAACCCCTCTGAATCTTGTGAAATGACACCACTGAAAACACTATATACAAGCATTGGAGATGTTTGAGATATACAAGACAGGAACAAAGGAGTTTTTGTAACCCTCCTTTACCTGTTGCAAAAAGTTGCCAAAGAGTGAAAGATACAGTGTACTTATGTACCTAATCCAATTAACAGAAGCACTCTTGATAGGGGGGTCGATCCCAGTCCTTTCACAGAAGAAAGGGTTCTGCAAGAACTCCTAAAACTGAAGGTAGACAAAGCAATGGGTCCTGATGGAATTCACCCCAGAATTCTAAAAGAATTAAGGGAGGAACTAGTGAAACCACTGGCTACTCTTTTTAATAAATCATGGGAGGATGGTGTGGTACCCGAGGACTGGAGGAAGGCGGATGTGATTCCCCTTCACAAAAGTGGGACCAAGACAGAGGCAGGAAACTACAGACCTGTCAGTCTGACCTCTGTGGTAGAGAAAGTGATGGAGTCACTTCTGAAGGAAAGAATAGTTGAGTACCTAGAGGCCAGTGGAGCACAGGACCCAAGGCAACATGGGTTCATAGTGGGAAGGTCATGTCAGACGAATCTAATAGATTTCTTTGACTGGGTGACCAAAGTAGTAGACCAGGGAGGAGCTGTGGACATGGCCTACCTAGACTTTAGCAAGGCATTTGACACAGTCCCACACAAAAGATTAATAGTCAAATTAACCAGCCTGGGAGTGGGTCCCAGGGTGGTAGCCTGGGTAAAACATTGGCTGCACAACAGGACATAGAAGGTAATTGTAAATGGAGTCCACTCTGAAGAAAGAGGGGTTACTAGTGGGGTACCGCAGGGTTCAGTATTGGGTCCAGTCCTTTTTAATGTCTTCATCAGTGACACTGCAGAGGGACTGGAAGGAAAAGTATGCCTTTGCAGAAGACACAAAGATCTGCAACAGGGTTGATACACAAGGAGGCTGGAAAGGATGAAAAGGGACTGGCAAGGTTGGAGGAATGGTCAGAAGTATGGCAGCTAGGATTCAATGCAAAGAAGTGCAAAATAATGCACCTGGAAACAAGAACCCAGGGAAGAATACACAATGGGTGGGAGGTAGTAACAACAACAAAAAGGAAAGGGACCTGGGGTAATCATATCAGATGATCTTAGGTTAGCAAGCAATGTGAGAAGGCAGTAGGGAGGGCTGGGGGTATACTGGGATGTATAGGGAGAGGCAACATCAGCAGAAAACAGGAAGTTGTTATCCTCTGTTACAGACAGTTGGTGAGACCCCATCTGGAGTACTGTGTCCAGTTCTGGAGACCCCATCTCCGCAAGGACATAGACAGGACAGAGGTAGTCCAGAGGAGGGCAACTAAAATGGTGCAGGGTCTGCAAGAGAAGCTGTATGAGGAGAGACTAAAGGAGCTTAATATGTATACCCTTGAGGAAAGAAGGGAGAGGGGGGACATGATAGAAACTTTTAAGTACCTCAGTGGAATCAACAAAGTCCAAGAGGGTAGCATCTTTCAGAAAAAGAGACTTGCAAGAACAAGGGGACACAATTTAAAGATAGAAGGAGGGCAGTTCAGGGCAATGTGAGGAAGTATTATTTCACAGAGAGGGTAGTGGATGCATGGAACAGCCTTCCTGAGGAGGTTGTGGAGTCTAAAACTGTGGGAGAATTCAAGAATGCATGGGACAGATATAAGGCAATTCTTGTGGGGGGTAGGAAGAAATAGACTGGTGGTTAACTAGGATCTGCGGCCTATCCTGTAGGTAGGGAAATGGGCAGACTAGATGGGCCAAGCGGTCCTTATCTGCCGTCAAAGTCTATGTTTCTATGTATACAGACCATGTGGTACCTGCAGCTAAGGAAGTGGCTTGGAACTTTGAACCAGCACCTACTGACTGAGAATTTTCCTTGTGGGTGCTGAGTCCAATGTTCTCATACTCACTGGTTGAAAGACATTTCTAACAATAAAACTGAAACTATAAAATCAGACAGCAAATTAACATGTAAAACCACACATGTAGTCTACCTACCAAAGTGTCCCTGTAACAAATCTAACACAGGGAAACCTGCCAGAATGATAAAACAGAGGATCTCGGGGCAGAAATCTGCAATTAGGAGGAAGGATGAAAAATCGAGTGTTGCTAGACATTTTGCAGCTATGGGTCATTTGATCACTCCAGTACACTTTTTTGGAATTGAGAAAGGGTTCATGACTAAAAAAGGTGGAAGCTGGAAACATAAGTTTCCTGAAAGACATGCCTACTGGATACAAAGATTTGGTACTACGAGACATGAGCTTCTTTGTATCTTCATTTTTTTCTGATTTTTTGATCAAGTTATATATAGCCAGTAAAAGAGTTTGTAGGAGAAATGTTGTATGTGATTTGTGTGTATAAGTAATTGTCTGACACTCCTTTCCAGTCTGGCCCCTGTAAGCCTTTGTTCAGCCAAGTTTGACAGTGTTTGGCATTATAACAGTAGTATTTCATTATGTTTATCACATTTATTCAACAAGCTTCCAATATTATGAGTATATTTTACATTTCAGATTGGCTTTGAAGGTGGGGGTCAGCCTAGACTGTTAGGAGTCCCTAACAGTCTGGGGCTTACAATTGTAGTGTTCACTGCACTTAGCTGTGCAGTGTCAGTGGTTCAGCAGGTTGCAAACTTGCCTCTGAGGTCTGGAGATCAGAAAGCTGTGGGTTCTATCCCTACCAGGCACTTTGGTTAAATCCCAATACTGACACTGTAGTGCAGCATGAGGGGGGTGCTGTCTTTCAGATGAGATGTTTAACCAAGGTTCCATCTGCCTGTAGTTTAGGTGGATGTTAAAGATCGCACTTCACTTCTCAAACAACAGTAGGGGTTTTTTAATTGAAGAAAACACAAAACACTTAACAAAATCATTCTGAAAATAGTCTTGAGACTATATTATATCCTCAATAATCACACCTGTACCTCTTTTTTTTTTTTTCTCAATAGCCATTTTCATCTCCCCTTTTTTTTAAGTTGTTTAACCAGGAATAGCACACTAAGCTGAGAGCTTTTTCACAGGAGCAACCTGGGAACACAAGGAAGTTAAGTGACTTGCTCAGGGTCACACAGTATGCAAGTGGAAGTTGTGGGATTCAAACCCAGGTCTGGCCTGCTGGATTTCACCAGATTTGCAGCTCAGAGCCTTAGACCATTGTGCTATATTGCCTTTTATTTTATCTATATTTCACAAAATAAGTTAACCCTTTCAACCACATTTCTACTTTCTTCCTTGGATGAAATTTGCAATCATTATTATACACTGCTTTTAATTCTCTACCACACATTTTCTCGATCCTTTCGTAAGAGATTTCTTTCTGCTGCAATAAAAATTGGCATCTTCCTTGCCATAAATAATACTTTATGCATGCAAATACAATATGTATTGTAGCCCAATTATACTTATCCAATAATTCGGGAAATATTCCCAGTACCACATTTTTATAAGTAGTATGTTTCAACCATGGCATCTTCCACTTTTCTGATAAACAATTCCATAAACCAACAGCATAGCTGCATTGAAATAAAAAATGTTCCTGAGTTTCCAAATCACACCCGCATGCTGGATATAAACAAGTCCTTTCCTCTACCACTTTATGCTTGTGATTCCCTCTTACTCCTACCCTTCCATGAGCCATGATCCATTGCACATTCTTCAGTTTCTTGGGTATCCTTGGATTATGTAACATTTTAAACACAAGCTTATTGTCCCTCAATGTACTTCCTTTTAATTCTATTTCTCCCATCCCTGTTTCTGTTACAATTTGTCCATACAACAATTTTCTTGACATACTGGTGAGTTGCTCTTTTGTTATTTTCCACTGCATGATTTTTTTAAAGGTTCCCTCATAATATTTTGGGATGTCTTGTCTCCTAAACCTTTTCGGAACACCTTCTCTCCAAGCCTCCCCCCAAGTTCCTAATACATTTTTCCCCCATTTCTCGCATTTATTCCCTATACCAGTCAATATTATCTTAATATTCTTATCCCAAAATAATATGTGAAAAAAACACTATTGGGTTTATCATTCCCAACACTCCTTGTTTCACAGACTTATATGTTATTTCCCTTTTTATGGGGTTCAATCTGCTACCCCATAAAAGTTGGAAAAACATCCCTAATATTTTTGTTTCTAACAGTACCAGCAAGGAAAATACTCCTGCAACATATAAAAAACAAGGCAACAAAAACTTTAATAACAAAGATTCTCTTAAATTTAGACATTTGCCAGACTTTCCACCTAGTCACTTTCTTCTCCCCCCCCCCGTTCTATAGCCACAATCCAAATGTCCCTCCCCATATCCTCGCCCCCAAACTGAATTCCCAAAATTGTTTTACAATCTGTGGGTATCCTTATACCCTTACAAAATTTCTCTCCTTTACCGTCTGTTCCTATCCACAAACCTGTACTTTTTTCCAAATTACTTTCCACCCTGACACATTTGAATAGTTTTCCAACTGCACTAGCACCCTTTCAATTCCTTCCTGATTTACTACGTATACATTCAAATCATCAGCACAAGCCATTACTTTTACTTCATCCTGTACTTGACGGCCTTTAATTCCTAGTATATTCTGGTCTTCAATATTCTTCCTTATTAATGGGTCCAAAATAAAAGGTGTACAATAAAGGGCTCAAGGGACACCCTTGTCTCACCCCCTTTCGTATTGCAGTACTCCTGTCCTGCACTCCTCCTATCTCTGTTTTTAAAGATGCATGTTCATATAATAACTCTATCCACCTACAAAATGTTTTTGGAATCCCATAGGCTTCCAACACTTGTAACAAAAACTGGTGATTCACTAAATCAAATGCTTTCCTTTGATCAATCGTCAAAATACATGCATCCTTCTTTTCCCTTCGACAATATTCAATAATATCTCTAGTAATTACTAGGTGCTCTTGAATATTCCGCCCCGGTATAGCACACATTTGAGCTGGGTCAATTAAGACCTTTGCTACTTCTCTCAGCCGTTTCTGCAACACTTGTGCCAAAATCTTACAATCCAAATTCAAAAGACTAATTGGTCTCCAGTTGGCCAACTCCCCTTTTTTATACAAAAATATCACAATTCCAGTTGCAAACTTTTCAGGTACAGTCTGTGCTTGCCACATATAGTTAAATACCCTTGTTTAAGGCTGCTGTAATTTCTGGAAATGCCTTATAAAACTCATTGGGGATCCCATCCTGTCCGGGTACCACTCCTCCCTTTAAGTGTGTAATAATGTCATATACCTCCATAGCTCCTATTTCTCTGTTTAACAAATCCACCTCAAATTTCTGTAAACCAGGTACCTGTATACCCCGTAAATATTCCTGTATTTCTTTGTCTCCCCTTCCCGTATTTGTGCCTAATTGATCTATTAATTGGTTTTCTATCATATCATTTAAAACTATTGATTCCCTAATAATATTCCCATCAGGATCCCTTAAGGACACAATTCTAGATCTATGTTTCCTCTCTTTTAATGCCTCACAAGGATCCATGTAAGGACTTTTCTGAGTTCCCCAGTTTAGTTCATTCACTAGTGTTCTAGCTCTATTATATTGTATATTATTCATTTCCTCTCGTAAGTTCTCGATCTGACCAGACAGATCCATCCTGCTCACATAAGATTCTTCTTATGCAAGCAAAAGTTTATGTCTTAATGACAAATATTTAAAGAACTGGTCTTTCACTAACCGATCTCTTTCTTTACTGCAGACCACCATAAAGCTAAATCATCATATAACCCTATAACAGAAGAACTACTTACAAAAACATCCATGATCCGTAATATAATCGCCTCCTCCTTTAAAGCTACTATATTCATCTTCCACCTAATTTTTGGCTGCGTAATACCAGACTCAGTACTTATAACATTTTTTATACACAGATGATTAGAAAATGCAATCAGGCACATCTGAGCCATAACTATCTCTACTCTGCCATATATAATCAATTTTTGAATAGCGATTACCGCACTTATATGTAAAGTTACAAACACTTCCCTCTTTACTAAAAACATTCCGCAAATCTGCATGTTTTTTCACTTTCTCAAGAGCAAAGGAATCACAATACACTTTTTTCCAGTCGTTTTCCTATCACTAATATCCATTGTGCAGTTGAAATCCCCTCCAAGATAAACATTCCTAGCAGTACAGAGATAAGGTTGCATTTGTTCAAAGAGTTGTACTCTTTCTGATTTTATCTGTGAAGCATATAACACTATAAATCTACTAGGGTCATTATACCACAGGCCATCTATTATCAAAAGCCTACCAGGATCAATATCAATTAACTTCTGTAAGTGGAATCCTGAACCAGTGAACAATATACCTACTCCATCTGCCCTTTCTCCTCCAAAAGAAAAATATGCAGGTCCCCATATCCATTCCCTCTGGGCCAAGTGAATCACCTCCATGGAATTAAACCACGTTTCTTGAATCATTATGATTTCACAGGCCAAATCTCTTAACTCATTCCATACCTGCCCCCTTTATTTACCATCTAATATGCTATTTACATTCACAGATGCAATAGAAAATAACACCATAGTGCATAGTAATTGTTACAAGTTCCCCCGTCTTTTTAACACACATATTCTGTCTCTATCACATTATCTTCCTTCTCTTCTTCTTCTTTTTTTTGAAGTACTCCTTTCATCCACCCTGTCCTCTCCTTTCTCTTGTTCCTCCATTATAGCATCCACTTGGGTATCGGTATCTTCTCCCTGATTATCTACCTCTAGTTGTTGCACCTCTAAAATCTCATAAGAGTTACATAAAGGAACATCTGGGTGAATCTCCTTCTCGCATCTTAAAGTCATTTTGATATATTTCCCTTGAATGCATTCAGAATCATGCCCTTGAAGAGGGGAGGGATTCGGTCCTGTTTTTATGCATCGTTGCATCCATACATTCAGATTTCTTATCAGAATCTTGAATTTGTGTAGTTCGCCCTTCCTGTATTAAAACTGTCTGAGGTTCTATACTATTCTCCTTATTATGAGGTGTATTCTGCTCTACAGGGTTGTGTACCTCCTGATGAAACACAGTTTGATCAGGTTTGTGAGCTGGGCCCGAGTGTGAATGAGGCCTAGCATCTTCCTCACCTGTACTTCGTTCCCTGTCCCTTTCCCCTAGAAGCCTTTTGCTGTGCTTTGTTTATCAAATCATCAGGGTTTACACTATGTGAGTTATTTCGAGATGCCCATGGACAGTCATGATACATGTGACCATAATCTTCACACAAATTGCATCTTACATGGTTACAACATTTGTGAATTACTATGTCCAATCTCTCCACACAACCCACACCTTATGCTGTCACACACACTAGACAAATGACTCCTAGACCCACAGCTATAACATGCCTTGGGCTGTCCAGGGTAAAAAAACACCCCCTATCTTGTCCCAAGAAAAAGCTATTGGGTAAGTGTTCAATCCCCAACTCACTCTGATGTAATTGCACTTTAAATTTCCACCCCCTTGTCCAACAGAATTCAGAGTCAATAATTGCATCTGGGGGACCTAGCACCTCACATTTCGAGTTCAACCAACATTGAATATCTCCCACATGCACACTCTCATTCCTAAATAACACTGTAACAAATTTAACTGTAGGCTTTGTAAGGGGTACTGCAAAAAAAGGGGACCACTCCGGAGAAGATTTCAATAACTCATATTTTTGCCAATATCTGTCCAATCCTTTCATGGACCTAAAGCTGATGTCAAATACATCTTCCCCCGACACATGAATTAACGCATAAATCTCTGTTGCAATAAACTTCATAGATTCTTTAAATAACACCTTTCCTATATAGTATCTGTCAGGAAAGTTTGCCAAACCTCCTTTGTACCATAATCGTACAGCAAAATGCCGTGGTGGGGCCTTCCTATAACTTGACCATGGAGATGGGTTCCCAGCTCTACTCCTATTACCAGAAAAAACATTTCCACTCTCCTGCTCACTTCTAACGCCTCTGCCTTTAACCACCTCCGAGAAAGATCTAACATTGCCCCCTCCTAACTGCTGTTTTACCTCTGCTGCATTTCTAGTGAGCATATCACCCTCTTCATTCCCATGTCCTTCCTCAATAGCACTAGCAGTATGTCTATTATTTTCTCGGTGTTCTGTCCCCTTGGTATGCTGTATTCCCTGTTTAACACTGACTTGTGACCCTTCTACAGTTTGTTCATGTTTTCTCAGTTCAGTGTGTGGCCATAGATTACCACCATTCGACTCGAAACTCCACTCCACCTCCGGCTCCCAAGTTCCATCCGGTTTCTGCTTCCATCCTGCACTGCACAATGCGGGGCCCGGTTTCCAATCACCGCCTCCACTACTGAAGTCGCCAGATAATCCAAATGCCTGAACAATAACCACCTTCGTCGAGAGCTGCCGGTTTACGTCCAAATCCACCAGTCGTCCGGGTACTTTCTGTTTTGTGTAACACTGCAGATGCAGGTACTTGGTTCCTGTCTCTCATGTGTCCTATACTCCTGCTGCCTTTCATTTCTTCACTGTTCATCGTCCTCTCCCAAAGTTACAGTACTAAATCTTTTTTTTTCTCCAAAATAAGTGCCAAATGAGCCGATGCACCGTTAATACCCACTGCAGATGTTTGCCTTAAATACCCACTGCCACCATCAGGCTCCACAAATACCTCAATATCTAGAACTTCTGTTGATATACCTGTGACTGGGGCTAATTCAGACAGTTCCTCCTACAAAATCCTAACTTCCACAAAATCTCCATGTTCTATCTCCATATTACTGCTCAAAGCAGTCTCCTCCACATCTTGCTCCAGCTCCTGCATCCTCTGAACTGAGCAAGCCATCCTTCCACTGTCGTAAAGGGACCCCTACAGCAGAGTAGGGGAATTTCCCCAGTGCCCTGGCCAAATTTCCCCGCATTCACTAAAAACACCACTAACAGCTTAATCTGGTTCAAGGTCAGTTGGCATTCATCTGTATCCCCCTCCCCGTGTCGTGCCTGAAAATAGGCAGAATTTGTCTAGTGCACTTACCTGGTCAGCAAAAGCTAAGTAAATTAGCTACAAGGAAGACTGCACCCCTGATTTCTTGTAGGGGTGGGGTTCTAGGGTTGGAAACCTTAAAGCCACATTTCCCTACTTTTGTTGCTTTAGCCTGAACCCTAAATGTTGCATTAATGCAGTTTTTTGCAAAGAATTTCCTTACTTTTTGAGACAGTATGAACCTATCCTTATTTGACTCCAGGCCATGTGCACCAATCCATCCATACCTTTTGAGATAGTGTAACTGAAAGTGAGGTATAAAAAGTAATTTCTAAGTGCAGACATACTCATAGAAATATCATAGGTTCTAATGATGTTATCACCCCCATGGCTTTGTTCCTCTTCCACATCATGTCACACATACTTGCATCCCTGAAGACATGGCTGTGTCTGTTGTACAGACCAGGACTGGCAGGGAGTCCTAGGAAGTGGGTGGTCTTGCCGGACCCCCCATGACCCAAACAGGTGCCTGCCACCCTGCCTCCTCAGGACACGCCCCTATACTGAGAGACATAGGGTGGACTTACACAGCAAGAAAATAGGATGGGCCTGGAACAGGTGAAGTCCCCTCCCATCCCACCACACCTTCCTGGGTTCTCTGGCCCAACTCCTCCTCCTCCTGGCTGGCTCTTCAAATTGGTTCCTGGTTCACTGGTTCACATGAAGTACTGTATTTCCCAAAAGACTTGGGTCCCCATGGAGGTCCCAACTGTGTGGGATAAGCCACAAGTTACCATTTAGTGCTGTAGTTAAGATTGGAGCAATGACATGTAGGATGTGACAGTCCCAGGAATCCCATGGGGTCGAATAATGACTGTGGGGGTGGGGAGTTAGAAAGAGAAAGTAGAAAAAATGTAGACTGGAACCTGTCCTGATGTGAAAAAAACATGATTTCTTACTTTAATGAAACAGAGACAGAGAACATTAAAAAAATTACTATAACCTTTAGCTTTTCTGCAAAATGAAACTAAGAGTTTTACTTCATCCCCTCTCCTCCCCATTTTATTTACATCCCCCAAATAGTCCTTTTCAGTTTACTTCCTGTACCTAAAGTTATTTTACTTAGGCAGTGATGCCAAATAGAATATGGAAACATTTTGTTATGTGACACCTCTATCAGATATTTGTAACAAGGTGGGATTTAAAGGTAACTTTAAAAATAAATAATTAGCTCTTTGTACTTACCCCCCCCCCCCGTGCTTATCACCACAAAGTGGATTGGGGCCAAATCCAACCGTCGTTCCCTCCTCTAAGTTTTATGAATTGCAGCCAACAGACCTCCTCCCATCATGAGTTTGCCTTTCTCTGACTCATATTTTCACATTTTTTTATATACAGACAGGGCACAGGGGTTTTGTGTCATCAGAGAGGAGGATCAGAGCAGCTCTTAGCTGGAAAGAGGATGGAGACAGAAGAAGTGACTCCCTCTAGCTCTCCTAACTCTGCCCTGCTTCCCTCAACTACCCTTGTGGACTGCCCCAATTTCCACCACAAACTTGCCACTCTCAAAGAGGTCCAGAAACTTCTCTCACATTTAAATTTGAACAGCTCATCTGGACATGACTCCCTTGAGGCAAAATTTCTTAAATTGGGTGCCTCTGCCCTTGCTCACCTGGCTAGGGACCTATTCAGCTGGTCTTTCCTCTCCAACTCAGTACCTGATAAATGGAAGGTGGCAGTGGTAGTCCCAGTGCATAAGGGGGGGTCCAATACTGTTGTCGACAACTATAGACATATCCATTCTCTGCCATCTAGTAAAGATACAGGAGCACATTCTTTATAACCACCTTCAGGACTACCTGGAAGTTCACAACCTGCTATTCCCCCATCAACACAGTTTCAGAAGGACTCATAGCACTCTAACAGCCCTGATAAAAATGACAATGGATATATTTCATGCTATGGACAAGGGTTGTGCCACTGGTGCCATCTTCGTTGACCTCACTAAAGCATTTGACCTGGTAAACCATGGTCTCCTGCTCCACCAACTACACATCATAGGTCTGGATAAAAATGCCCTAAATTGGGTAAGAAGCTACCTATCTTGCTGTTCTCAAAGAGTTAAATGAGATAGCTCCCTTTCAGAACTTAGGCCGATAACCCACGGCATGCCACAGGAATCCATTTTAGGACCATTATTATTCTCACTCTTCATTAATGACCTCCCTCGATTTTGTGGTGGTGCCAAGGTACATCTTTATGCAGATGATGCAATTATCTTTTGGTCATCACCAGACTTCAACCAAATCAATCGAGAACTTGCCACTGACTTCACCTCCCTTCAGGACTGGTTCAACTATAAGCAGCTCATTCTCAATACCAGGAAAGCTAAATGCATGTCCTCCTTCCCCTGTTCTACCTCCAAGATTGCTCCTCCCACCCTTAACATAACATCGATCATGGGAGATACCTTGGAGACAGTCCCATCCTTCAAATACTTGGGCTTCACCCTGGACCCATCACTCTCTTTCAACATTCATATCTCCAGTACAGTTAAACATATGCATCAGAAGCTTGGTCTGTTTTATCAGATATGCCCGTATCTCACCTCTGCATCCTGCCTTAGAATTGCCTCTTCTTCTCTTACTCCTCTCCTAACCTATGAGCCCCCCTGCTACTCTCTGTTAACACCTCATCTCTCTCCCTCCCTCCTCTCCCAGGCTTACCATAGGATTGGTAGGTTTGCCTTGGGGGCTAACTCACGATCACACCACTGTGACGTCCTCTTCTCTCTGGGCTGGTTGCCCTATGAAGCTAAATTGAAGTGTTTCTCCATGTCCCATGTTTAAAATTGTCCACTTCTTTACTCCACCCTGCCTTAGAGATTTGATATGCCTCTGGCAGGCATCTCATGCCCTCTGCTCCCCCTCCCTCCCCCTGCTAGTCCTCCCCAATCTACATTTATCCCACACCAGGAGGTCCTTCTCTTTTGCTGCTGTCTCTGACTGGAACTCCCTCTCTCCACACATTCTGACTAGTCCCTCTCTTCCTCTATTCAAGTTCAATCTGCATGCCTGTCTTGCAGCCTCTCCCTTCTGCTCCTGCTTCTGCTGAAGCTATTAACTTCCCCTACCTCGCCTGACCACCAACCCCACCCCTCTCCCTCCCTCTCCTCCTCCCTAATCTGTCTTGAATAATTGACAGCCCTCCTCTTCCCTTTCTCTTCATGCTCAAATGTGACATCAATTGCCTATGTATAGTTTAGTCCTGATGTATATAGAATTTATAGATATGTAGATATTGTATTCATGATTAGCCCTACACTATTGTATCCATTGTACAATGTATGTCAAGTTTGATGCTGTACTGCACTGACTGTCTGTACAATTGTTTTGCATTACTGTACCATTTAAGACCCCGGGTCAACCCTGAAAAAGGAACTGTAATTGTCTCAGTGGTCCTACCCAGTCATCAAAACTCAAATAATAATAATAGGTGAAAACTTTTTTTTTTGTCTCAGTACAATCATTGAAGATTTCAAGGACCGCTTTCTTTTCTTTCTCTAACTGGATCTACAAGACTGTCTGAGCCATGGAAGAAAGGAGCATCACCACCAAGTGATGCCTCAACTGACCCTGTACCAGTCTCAAAATGTCTTCCCATTGTTGCTGCTGCTGCTGCTGGCTGCTAGCCATTCCTTGGTACTGCTAGCTCACCTGTCAGATGCTTTTAACCTGGACAACCCTACACACCTCCGGGGTCCCCTTGGCACCCTTTTTTGGCCACTCCATGGACTTTTACTTGCCAGATGGCCGGGCGTGAACATTTTTTTTCCTTATCTGGGGGGTGGGAGATACACTTACATCGGGAAAAAGTTTTATTCAGTTTGAAGCAAGTTAGAAAAATGTTGCCAAAGTCTCTTCTTCTCCACAACCCTGTGATGATCTGGGTGCTTGATCACTAAACTGGACAAAAACCATGGGGGGAAGGGAGGCAGTCAGAGAACTACAGCAGGAGGCATTTGCACCAATTTTGAAAACAGGATTGTGTGAGAAAGTACCCATATCCAATCCTCTTGTTCCCCCTTTAAAATTAATTTTCAGTTCCCCCTTAAACTGACTGCCACTGTCCTAGGGTGATTAACATTCATTTGTTAAACTCCTGCAGAAGTTTGGAATTCGTTTGATTGGCTTTTTACATTCTTGCAGCCATCTGCTGAATATTTTTTTTTTCAGATGGGGGTAGGGTACTTTTACTTCAGGATAAACTGTTTTACCCAGTTTGCAACCTCCACAGCCTTTGATGAGCTGCTTGCTGGATCACTAAATTGGACCATAAAAAAATGTGATTCTGTGTGAATTCTTTGACATGAAAAAGGAATCCAGGAAAAAAACTAAGTCCAAATCCTTTTTCACGACAAGGGATCATTTTTCATTTAAATGGAAGTATCAAACAAAAAAAGGATCCATTGAAACAAAAAAAGAATCAGAAAAATAACAGTCTGAAATCCTTTTTTGTGACAAGGGATCCTTTTTCATGTGAATGAAAATAGTAAACGAAACAGGATCCCTTGAAACGAAAAAAAAAAATCGGAAAAAATACTAAGTCTGAAATCCAAACCAAAAAGGACATGAAAAAACCCAGACAAAAATGAAGTCTGAAATCCCTTTTCATGAGAAAAGAATTTTTTTTCATTTGAACAAAAAAGGATTCACAAAAAATGTGCAAGGGAGTCACAAAAAAGGATTTAAAATGAAAAAAAAAAAAAACATTCTGGGGTAATTTTTCCCACCAACAAATGCAGAATCCACCTACTGGAGTCCCAATGAGCAAGATACATGTTTTGGTCTATCTGAAGAATGTAATCTGTGGGGGTTTTGACATTTGTTTTTTAAAACATGGAAAACAAGATAGCGGCAAACGAAAAACTAATTTTTTCTCACAAAAAAGGATTGGCTCCTAATGAAAAAGAATACTTTTTCATTTGATCAAATTAATTTTTCATTCCAGGAAGATATCCAAAAGAGTGTACTGACTGTTGAAAATAATTGAAATTAAAAAATTTAATAACTTTGGAACACATTAGCATTTTTTCACCAAATAAGCAAGACACATCTGTAGGGCAATCCCTTTCTACCCTAAACATTTCAGACCAAATGCCAAGCCATCTGGGCACAAAGTAATGACAAAAAAAACAGGAGAAACAGCATTTTTTTTAAAGTTTTTGCACTGTCAACATCTAGAAATCTGCACACTGAACCAGAATGAAGCTTGGCACATCAAGAGATCTACCCACATGAGACCGTGCATGCCAACTTTCATGCAAATCCATTGAACGGTTACAAAGATATTAAACTTCAAAATGTGAGGTTTAACCTAGAAAGCCCTGCTCAACCCTAAATATAGAATTTGCTGGCAAAAAAGGACTACTTGCCACATCCAATGTGCCTAGATGTATTTGTATCTCTGATATTTTCATTTGTTTCTCTGATATTTGTATGTGTGTCTGATATGTGTATTTGTATCTCTGGTGTTTGTATTTGTGCCACTGATATTTGTATTTTTGTATTTGTGACGCTGATGTTTGTATTTTTGTCTCCGATATTTGTATGTGCGTGTCTGATGTTTGTATTTGCATCTCTGATGCAGTGTCTCTGATACTTGTGTCTCTGATTCTTACTGTATATTTTTGTCTGGGATATTTGTATTTGTGTCAGTGATGCTTGTTATTTTGTCTTTGGTATTTGCATATTTGTTTTGCTGATGCTGATATTTCCATCCTGATATTTGTATTTTTTTCTCTGATATCTATATTTTTGTCTTTATTTATTTATTTAGCTTTTGTTAACCAGGTAAGTACACTAGACAAACACATGCCTATTTTCAGGTATGACCCGGGAGAGTACTGGAAATCAAAGAACATACAGAGTACAATTTGAAGCAAGTAGGGCAGATACACAGATGTCAGAAGAAGCATAACATACATAGTAAGATATCTCAGGTCACAACAGTAATCATAGTCAATATGCTAAGGTACAGCATCACTGACACAATGTCACCAGCAATATATATCCAGATATATGCAAAATTTACACATTTGCAAGATACATGGAATGAATACACTCAAGTATACTGTGCAGAGGACCAGGCTAATCAGGGAGAGTTAAGACAGTCACATACTGACGAGAGCTTCAAGTGGTTCCACAGGGAGGTGCAATGGAGCCGACTGGGGGGAGGTCCGGACCTGGACAGGAAAGTAGTTCAACAGTCTAGGGGCACATGACGCAAAGTCCCTGTCCCCCATTTTGGTATGAGTAGGAGGAACCTTAAGGATAGCAGGGCCCTGTGACCTTAGGGGGGAGGTAGCGGGGGCTGCTGGCACAAGGAGCTCCGCCAGTCCAGGGGACAGCCAGTACCCAGTACATTACCCATGAAACTGCCCACAACAAAATTCAAATAATTGGGTGGGGAGAGCCAGCTGAGCTTACTGTACAGATCACAGTAGTGAATGAGATGAGGGACTCCAAGAGCAAAATGGCAGATGTTATTGTAGGCCACGGTCCATCTAGAGAGGTGGCTCTTGAAGGTATTGGCAAACAAAACGAGATCATAACAGAGGGATGGTAGAAACACCCCTCTAGATAGTGCTAGGCGAGCAGCCGGAATAAGGTTATTCTTTGCCCTGTAAGCCAGACCCAATTTCCAGTTAACAGCTCTACACGCATTTTGGATATGCTGACCAAGATCGAGCTGGGGGTCAAGTGTCACCCCAAGGTATTTGACAGAATCGGTGGTGAGAACAGGAGTGCCATCAATACCCGAGATGCACATAGGAACAGAGGAGGCCTTTAACTTGGCCAGGGAACCGAACAGCATGGCCTGGGTCTTTTTAAGATTTAGGACCAGCTTATGGGATGATATCCAGGAATGGACACTCCTGAAACCCTCACACAGTTGGTGGTTAATTACGCAATATCCTTTGAATGAGTGAGGATAACAAGGTCATCAGCATACAGGACAGCCCTGCAGGAGGCTGCCGAGGAGAGAAGGTCATTGATGAAGATGGAAAAAAGCAGGGGCCCAAGGACTGACACCTGGGGGACCCCTGAGGACACGGGGGTGGTGTCCGAGAGCACCTTACTATATTTGGTCAGTTGCTGCCTTCCATGAAGGTAGTTGGAGAACCAACCCAGGGCCAGAGGGGATAAGCCCAAAGACCCAAGTTGAGAGCATAGCAAGGCATGGTCAACAAGGTCAAAGGCTTTAGAGAAATCAATAAAGATGGCCCCAGAGAGTCTGCCCTGGTCCATAGCAGCCCTTATCCCAGAAGTGACAGAGACCAGCGCAGAGGTGGTGCTGTGCCCTTTTTGAAAGCCATGTTGTGAGGAAAACAGAAGCTCATGAGCCTGGATATAATCCAAGAGTTGTCCTGCCACAACTTTCTCAAGGAGCTTGCTGATGGCAGGCAGAATGGGAATCGGACGATAGTTGTCAAGGATCCTGGGGTTGCCCCGTTTGAGCACAGGGACAACCCATGCCACCTTTCACAGGGCTGGGATAACCCCAGAGGCTAAGGATAGGTTGACGATATGGGCCACAGGGGAGGCAATGTAGGCAGCGGCAAGGCAGAGAAGCTTTGGTTCCATGCCATCAAGGCCAGCACTAGAAAAGGGTGAGAGACCAGTTAGCAATCTCTGCATTTCTTTTACCGTCACAGCCTTGAGATAGAATGGAGGATGGGGGGAAGGTGTCATTTGAGGCAGAGGGACTTGGATAGGACTATCATGACCAGTGGAGGAGAATAGTGAGGTGAACGCAGACAGGTCCAAGAAGTGAGCATTGAATGCATTTGCAATGGTTAGTGGATTATTACAGCCAGCACCATCAATGAGCATGTCTGGAGCCTCACAGGAGGAGGAGCCACTCACTATGTTTTTAATATTCCTCCAGAAGTTCCTAGGGTCCTTAGCTGAGGTCTGCAAGGCAGCTTTACAGAAGTCATTTGATGTTTGTACATGTGTCTTTGGTGATTATATCTGTGGTTCTGATGTTTGCATATGTATTTGTGATATATGTATTTGTATATTTGCACAGTCATGTTTATAAAACATATTTTTCAAATTTTAGATTTTGTATCTGGTGTTAATTATAGCATAAAACCAAGGGTTTAAGAGTCATCAATACAATATTCAGGATGTATTGTATAATATATAATTTACAGTATGTTGTGTCTATTCCCCTGATATGGCCTTCCCTGGGACATACCAGTAATCATCCATGCAATAAGAGACAACAGGGTGTAGGTTGTGCTGCTGCAGTAGCATGCCAGGAGTGTAAGTGGATGCTCATCTCCAGGGTTACACTCTGAAGGAGGGGGCACTGTCCCATACAGTATATAGGACTTTTGGGAAGCTCTATATTCAACTGATAGCAGCAAGACAGGCGATATCTCAGCTGTGAGACCAGCTGAGCTTGTGCCCACAACCCATACCCCCACTTCTCAGAGGCCCACTGACCCAGGAAACTTGAGGATCATGTGGATTGGAGGGGAAGGGGAATGGGAGGCAGTCACAAGGTGGTTGACCAAATCCACAAAATTGCAACAGTAAATCACTTTTACCCTTGAAGGAGGCACAGATGCCTGACTCCATCGGGGGGACTCTGAGTCAGTTGGGAAGAGAGATCAGGATGATATGGTGGAACAGTGGGGTGAAAACAGGAGGAAGTTATCAAGGAGTATCTTTGTCATAGGAGACTCAATGATTAAAGGGGTGGAGAAGGTGATGGATGGAAGAGGAAAGGGAAATGGGTGGTCAGATGCCTTCCTGGAGCATTGTCCATCCAAGATATGGATAGGATAGGATAGGATGGTGGAGGAGGGTGTGGGAGCTGGGGATCCTGGTACACTTGGGTACCAATGATCTGGTGAACCAGCCTATGGATGCAGTGAAGCATAGCTTTTGAAGGCACACTCAGACTCCCTAGCCTTTTCTAAGGTCTTTCCTATGTGGGGTAGGGAGAATGGGAAGAATGAAGTGAGGAAGAAAGAAACTGAGGAATTAATGAGTGGTTGAAAGAATAGTGTCAGTTGGAGGGGTACTACTTTCTGGAGGACTAGGAGGTACTTCTGGGACAGGAGGCTATTCAAGGGTGATGGCCTTCACCTAACAAGCTCTGTAGTAGGGTAGACAGTGAAGAGGTGGTAAGGGAGATGCAGAGGGATCTGCAAAGGTTGGAAAGATGGTACAAGGTTTGGCAGCTGAAATTCAACACCAAAACATGCAAGGCAATGCACATAGGGAACCAAAACCCCAGAATGTGGTATTGGATGGGGCAAGTTAAGCTGGGAACCATTTCTGAAAATAATAACAAAGATGTCATCATAAGTGACTCTCATAAACAGTCTAGCCAGTGTACCAAGGCCTGCAGTAAGGCGATCAGGATGATGGGTATAACAGGTGAGATTTTGACAACAGAAAGAAAGAGGTATTACTGCCTCTCTATAGATCACTGGTGAGGCCACACCTGGAGGACTGTGACCAGTTCTGGAGTCCTTGCCTAAGGAACGACAAGGACAGGCTGGAGATAGTGCAGCATAGGGTAACCAGATTATTCAGGGCCAGCAGGGCAGATCCAATAAGGATCAATGTAGGAAACTGAACATGTACTCATTCAAGGGCAGACAAGAGAGGGGAGATATGATAGAGACCTTCAAGTTCCTGAAAGGAATGAACAAGGTAAACTGCAAGGAATTATTTAACAGGGGTAGTAAATCTAGAACACGAGGGCACACATGGAAGCTGGTGGGGGTAGGTTCAGTACAGATGTGAGAAAGCTCTATTTTACAGAGAGAGTAGTTGAGCCATGGAACAGGCTGCCAGCAGAAGTACTGAGTGTTAAAATCATTGATGGTTTCAAGCACGGTTGGGACAGAGTTAAGGACTTAGTAGTTACTCAGGGGGATAGTAGTAAAACAGGGAGCAGGGGCGTGGATAGTGTAGGCAGAAACCCCATACTGACAAATGGTCTTGGCGTATGATAGGGTGTTACCTGCAGACTGGATGGGCCATTGGTCTTTTCTGTCATCTTTGTCTATGTTTCTATGTTTCCTGCCTTCAGCCCTGGAAGTGCAGTTGTAGCAACACAACCCACATCTTAAAATGCCTTGTTGCACTTATAAAATGGGGTTTGTGTAGAATATTTATGGAAAAAAAAAAATGAAAATACTTTAAATGTGAAATAAATTGTCAATTATTTACAAAATAGTTCATCCATAGGTAAGCTGCCACAAGAGGGCACTAGTGTACAATATAATCTAGAATACAATTCATTGTGTCTGCTTGAATGTTTTTATTGTTGTCAATAATTTTTTATTGATATATTTATTTAATTGCTAATACTCATAAATGTATTTATTATTATAGCATTTTTTTCAGTATGTTGGTATGTCAGAGCCATAATTCTCGTCCATGATGTGTGAAGGATGCGAGTGGTATTAAGTTTCCATGCAGTTAAAAAAGGGAGCCATGTGAACACCACTAGTGGAGTGAATTTGCAATGTAAGCCAGGGAAATAGTGACCACGGTATGGGGGGGTGGACATATTAGAAAGTTATAGCCTCTGTTGTTACAATAACTTCAATTTAGAAAAAAAAACAGCTTTTATATTACCCAGGTCTTGTTAACTGAAGAAAAAGAAAAGCCCTTTTTTGGGAAAAAGCGGTATCCATTTGGAATTGACTTCCTGAAGAAGTTGTCTCCTGTCTGACCTTGGGAACCTTCAAAGGTAAATTGGTTGATCATATTAATAAAAATGGGATTCAAGTATGTAACTACTACTAAGTGATCGACAGACCTGATGGGCAAACATTTGTGTCTGTATCTTTCCTATGTTCCTATGTTCTTAAGAGAGAGTTGAGCTGGTAAGAGAGACAAGCAAGTAACCATACCCAGAAAGTAGTAAGCGGGCTCCAAAGTGGGATCGGAACTGGGTGGGTGCCTGTGACTGATCAGATGGGGAAACTGTTGAGAAAATTGTAGGATGAGGCATTATAAAAAATCAAGAAAGAAGTATGAGGTTCAACAGAAGAATGAAGGGAACCTGAACAGCACTGTAGGCTTATTTGAAATCATGTTTTTTTGTTTGTTTTTTGTTTGCTTGTTTTGTTTTACTTGAATGTCTAAGGGAAACAAATTGTGGCCATTTAGTCTTCAAGACTCCAAAACCTGAATTTCCGGTTGGGAAATGGCGCCGTGAGGACGCAACGAACTTCAGCTCTCACCCCATGTTCGCCTTTGCAGTAGAATCTCCCCCTTACAGCATTGATTTTTAAGTATTTACAAACAACAACAAACTTGAAAGGGGACAGAGAAGAGAGATTTAAGCTCAAACAAAGAAATCAGCTACTGAGACGGGGTAACGTAAAGACATGGCTCGCCTGGATCACAACCATTTCCAACAGCTTAGAAACTTACAAGAAGAAGACGAAAATGAAATGCAAAGCTCTGACTCTAACCAGTCCATGCTCCCACAATCAGAATCAAAAAGGGGTAGAAGAAATAAGGAAAAAAAGAAACAGATTCCCGATCTTCCTAACTCTGAAACTATTCTGGCAGCAATAACCGAATTTGGGTCAGAGATGAGAGAGGCCCTTCGAGATATGCAAACGGAATTGACAGAGCTGCAATCTAGAACTGCCGAGATGGAAACCCAGGCTACAACTAACTCAAATAAAATATTGATCATGGAGAAAGCAGTATATGCATTGGCAGATGAACAACTGCACACATCGATTAGGCTGGAGGATATGGAGAACAGAGACAGACGGAAAAACATACATGTATTTGGATTACCAGAGGGAGAGGAGGGCAACAATCCAGTTGCCTTTGCCGATATGCTGCTGTGACAAACTTTAGATTTGGGTCCGGAATACCAGCTGGATATAGAGAGGGCGCATAGAGCGTTAGGCCCCCACCCTTCTAAGCCAGATGCTCGCCTAGATCGTTTGTGATGCGATTGATTAGCTTTTATCAAAAAGACCACCTTTTAACTAAGGTCTGGCAAAAACAGAGAGTTCAATGGAGAGAACAGCGAATTCTGTTTGATAACGACTATGCCCCAGCTACACAACGTATGAGAAGGAAGTACACATCGCTATTTCCATCCCTCAGAGCAAAGAACTTAAAAGTTGGTACTCCATATCCTGCAAAAATGGTAGTTCAGTTCCCGGGAGGTTCCATAACTTACCAGTCAGCATCGGAGGCCAGATCGGATCTTTTACAGAGAGGAATCCTAGATGTGAAAGAAATACCTAAGATGGCGATGAGAGACCAGAACACTTTAACTAGGCCAGGGATTAGAGAAGTGTCCAGAATGGAAATTGGTGACCAGAGACTACACACAATACTGGACAAAATTCAGCACTTAAGGAATCCTACTCTGTAGCCTTAAACAGATATAACTGTGCAGGTTCATTGAGGGAAGGGGGAGGCAGCCAGGGAAGAGAGACTACAGTGGACTATGCCCAAAGCCTTGAGGCATTGAAGGAAAGGATTTTATTCACTAAAACTGGAACCACATTTTACCTTCACTTTTCAATGGAGAGAGGACTACCATCTCCTGGCAATTTCCTTATGGATGCCTTTCTCCCCCCTCTCCATTCCCTGGACTGAGGAGTAGGCCCATTTTCTCCCCCCTTCCCACCAACCAAATATAACTTGGCTTGAAAGTAACAGGGTAGAGGAGCTACCCTTGCTACACCTTCCCCCCAGTAGTGATTAATAAGAACGCATGGAGGCTTTGAAGAGGGGAGCTAAACCGAGATGGGGGAGATGAGGTAGTTTGAGGGAACCGCTGGTATTTGGGTCATTTGGAGGTTTGTGGGGTTGAGGGAGGGCATCTCCTATAGAGGAACCTTGCACAATAAATGCCCCTCTGGGCAGGGCGAAATAGTTAGCAGGACATGGAGATTGCCTTTCTCTCCCCCCGCCTCCTCCATCTCGGAAGGCAGCCCCTGAGTTCTGGATCTGTTGGAGACATACGGGGTTGAGGGAGGGCATCTCCTTCTAGAGGAGCCCTGCACAATAAATGTCCCTCTATGCTGGGTGAAATAGATAGCAGGACCTGGAGACTGCCTTTCTCTCCCCCTCATTTCGGAAGGCTGCCCTCTCTCTTCTCCCCCTCTTTTTTTTTTTTTTTGTTTTGCTCCTTTGACCAGGATGGATGATCTCCTATGGATTAACTCAAAGATGGAAGTATATGACTCAAACTTGAGCTTTAAGCTTTAGGCTCGACTCTATTCTTATCATTGGAGGACAAGATAAACCTTAAAGGGAAAGTACATGGATGTGGCTATTCTCTATTGATGGGGAAATGAAGTCATGGAAGATTACTATTTGGGACATGGGAGGAACTGAGAGGATGGCTGATTCAGGGATGGAAAATCTAATGTTAATAGTTTGAAGGGGGAAGGGGGTGGGTTCCGAAAATGGTTCTTCCTCTTTTGATGGGTAGGGAAAGTGGCAGGGAACTTCACCTTGATTCTACATGCCATCAAATCAGTAATCATTTATTTTTTATTGAAGGGATAATGCTGTGATATGTGTACCAAAATCTGGATTTAGATAGGCTGAATGATTCTCTATATAATGGGGAGTGGGGGAATTAGGTATTAAATATATGATAAGGGGGGTACAGATAATTTAATTAGATTTAGGAAAAGGTGAATCGGGGTGAGAATGTTTATGCTTTATACAGAACATTTTATTCTGATCTAATTGAGATTTCGACGCCTATTATCCAACCACTACAGGAACAGATACGGTAATTCCGTGTCTGTTTTAGAGGGGGGCTCCCCCTCAGACAGGTCTATACTCTCTTTAGAGAAGTGTTGCCTTTTCTCCCCAGACCACAGGTTTTTGTGGGTCTGGGACAAAGTGGGAAATGTTTTTTTTTTCCCACACGAATGGAAGACCAAATGTATATATTTTCCTTGATAAGAGGACAAAAGGGTTTTCAACAGTTATTTAGATTAATGGGTTATTTGACTAAGTTAAAATCGAAGAGAGAAGGTGACACAAATCTAGATTTGATACTACTGTCCTCAAAAAAGGTTGGACATGTGGTTTCTGGAGGGATAGTAGATAAAGAAATTTCTTTTATCTCTGGAGATGCTGAGCTTGGCCGTATAGGGCCACCAGAGTACAGAGGAAAGAATACTTCAAATATAATCAAATACATACAATTTTCTCTGGAAACTGGACAATGCCCTGCCTTCATAATAGTGATAACCAAGGCCACTGTTTTTCAGTTTTTACTGGAAAATCCGGTAAAATTCCGGAATTAGGGCTGCCTGAAGACCAGTAAAAACAAAGATTTTATGGAATCTGGCATTTTATATCAGAGCAGTAAATCTACAAAAGTTGTGTTTTTCTTTTAATTCCTCCCTGTACTATTTTCAATTTGCTCTATTTAATGCTCTGTATATTAAGCCTTCTTTAATTCTGATTATTTAGGCACATACTAAAAGAATGATAGAAGAATCTCGGTAAAATCTGGAAATTAGAGTAACAATCACCGGTGTAATTCCAGAATCTGAAGTCTTGAAAATGGAATTTCATTGTTTTAATCACCGTAAATCAGTGGCCTTGGTGATAACCCCCTAGATACAAATGACTAACACCCCAGTGAATATTCTGTCATTAAAAGTGAATGGACTGCATTCCCCTGTTAAAAGATATAAAATTATGCAATATCTGCATATGCAGAAAGCAGATTTATTTTTCCTACAGGAGTCTCACCTCTCCCTGTCAGAACACTCTAAGTTACATTGGGGGGGGGCAGATATCAGGTGTTTGCCTCCTCTCATCCAAAAAAACATAAGAGGGGAACGGCTATTTTGACACCGGCCTCTATCCCATTTGAAGTTCTGGATTCCTTTTCGGATCCACAGGGTAGATTTGTGATTCTAACCAGAAGAATTTATTCACAGACTGTAACTTTAGTTAATGCTTATTTACCTCCGCAGACTCCACTTCCGGTTGTTTGATAATTCCTTCAAAAGGTGATGGAAAGATATAAAGGAATTTTGATCACGGGAGGAGATTTTAATCTGACATTAAATACCTATATAGATTCATCCAATCCAAATCCCAATAGATTACCCAATACAGGAAAATATTTTAAATATTTTTAGCATACTTAGGATTCGAAGACGTTTGGAGGAGGACTTTCCCAACAGTCCCAGGATATACTTTTTTTTCGACACGACATAGAACATATTCTAGGCTGGATTACTTTTTTGTTACGGGGGAACATTTTACATTAGTTTAGGATACATTAATTGAACCAAGAATACTATCTGACCACAATCCTCTGATTCTAAAAATTGACTTAGGGAAACAGCGAAAATGTAAAACTTGGAGATTTAATACATCTCTTCTAAAAGATTGGGAGTTCCTTGATGATATGAGGAAATGCATCCCCCAGCTATCCAGGAAAATCTGACCCTGGGCATCTCTAGTACTGTCCAGTGGGATACATTGAAGGCCATACTGAGAGGGGAGATTCTGGAATACACCTCCCGGAAATTAAAAAAACAAAATGCCAGGTTAAAATGCTTAGAAGATCTTCTGTCCTCCTATCAGTTTTTATATAGAGAAGGAGATGTTATTCTCCAGAGACAGATAAGAGGCTTAAAACAGGAGATACAAAATATTATGGATTATAAAACCTTCCAACAACTGGCATATCTATGACAATACAATTATAAGGGGGGGGCCAAAGGGGCAAGAAACCTGGCAGGAAGCTGAGGGCCAATAAAGAGCCTCTACTATCTTGAAAATAAAATCCCAATCTACTGGCTCTACTACATATAAAGAGAACCAAATCAAACTGACTTTTAAACAATTTTATAAATCTTTATCTACAGCCCCCCTCCCCACCTCGGAACACAAACATAGAGTTCAGGAGATTTAAGACCAAATCTCTTTACCTAAACTTTCAGAAACCCAGATTTCTCAACTACAAAAACCGATTAGATCAGAGGAGATACTTTACCAGGTAAAACAAATTAAATCTCAGAAAAGTCCAGGCCCGGATGGATTTAGTCTAGAATAGTACAAAACGTTTATCTCCCAACTATTACCTAGCTTTCTTCCAGCGTGTAAGACAGTCTTTGAGAGAGATACCCCTCCTCCTTCTTGGAATTATGCTATTTTAACTCCTTTACTTAAACCAGAAAGAGACCCCACCCTTCCCAGATCTTATCGGCCAATCTCTATCCTAAACGTAGATTATAAATTATTTATGGCCATTTGGGCCAAAAGACTGGAACCCATCCTACTGGATTTACTACACAAAGAACAGGGGGGCTTTGTGAAATCAAGAAGTACTTCAGATAATCTCCGTAGATTATTTTTTATTATGGAACATCTTCAGGCCAGAAAGATTCACTCTATTATAATGAGCCTTGATGCAGACAAAGCATTCGACAAGGTGGGATGGGATTTCCTATGGGCTACCCTGTCCAAATCTGCATTTCCAGATTCTTTTTCAACATGCCTTAAGAATATATACACTCGTCTCCTAAGGTCTATACTCACATTAATGGCTCATTATCCCAACCAATACCTATACAAAGGGGAATGAGAAGGGATGCCCCTTGTCCCCCTTACTATTTGCTCTTTATGTTGAACCTCTAGCAGAGCTAATTCAGAGAAATGTAGGTGTGGAGGGGGATCCCTATGTGCCAGAGGGAATACAAGGTGGCTTTATTTGCAGACAATATTTTGGTTTCAGCCCTCTCTCCAGAGACTTCCCTCTTGGCCCTGTGGGATTCCCTGACACTTTTCTCTGAGATTTCGGGATTTGTTTTAAATATAACCAAAACAGATTTGTTGGCTTTAAACGTTTCCCCAACCCAATCATTAAAGAACAAATATCCCTTAAAATGGTATAAAACACAAATTAAGTACTTAGGTATAATAATCCCAAAACATTTAGAAAATGTGGAGTTGCTAAATTATGAACCATGGTCGAAACAAATTCAATCAGAGTTAACAGTTTGGTCAACCTTGAGCTTTTTTCAGAGGATAGAGTCCATTAGAATGATCATCCTACCAAAACTGTTATATCTGTTCCAGAATATTCCAGCTTTCCCTGATGATTTTTACTTCAAGTCACGGGATAGAATCATTTCCAATTTTGTCTGGCATAGCCAGAAGCCTCAGGTAAGGATGTCCTTGCTGTAGCTTCCACTGACAGAGGGAGGTGCAAACCTTCCCAATTTAAAGCTGTATGCCTTGGCGTCTTTTATCAAGATCCTAATACTGTGGCTCTCCCCATCTTTTGAGGCTCCTTGGAAGGATTTGGAGTTTGCCATTAATGATTTATACAACATTTTGAAAACAACCACGGCTTCAGTAGACAAGGCCCCACAGCTGAGGGACTTTACACCCTTCACAGCTCAAGTTTTAATACAATGGTACCATCTAAAGAAATATAAATGCTTTAAATAATTTTTTTTCCTATTTACTCTGATCTCAGAGGATGGTTCTTTCATCCCAGCAACATTAGATCACACCTTTATTAGATGGAGGGGGGTTGGACTTCAATTCTTTAGACAATTTATAACAGATAAGGACATTGTCCAGTTTGAAACATTACAGAGTGACTATGGTTTACCTGAAGGGGACATCTATAGATATACCCAGGTTAAAAATTATCTTCTAAGACAAAGGGATATAACACCTCAGTTGCCAAATCCAGTTCCAATTGTTTGGAAACTCCTAGAAGATGCTATAACTGGTCAGCTGTGGGAACATCTGGTGGGCCACATTTACCAGATCCTATGCCAGGGTTTGGATGACTCATCACTTTCTATCATGAGAAGCTGGGGTAGAGATTTGGAGACAGAAATCTCCGAACAGAATTGGCTTCTAGCTTCTCCTATGGCTTGTAAGATAACTCATTCATGTATTTGGAAGGAATTTGCCTGGAAATGCAGAGTACATTTTTTCCGATCCCCAACCATTCTAATTAAATATCTCTCTTCCTCCTATGGCAGATGCTGGAGGTCTTGTAGATGCCAGGTTGCTGGCCTTGCTCATATTTTTTGGACATGCCCCCTATTAATGCCATATTGGTGTAGTCTTCAGCAAGCAGTGTTGGAATGTTTGGGAGAAGAGATCAAATTGACTGCTGAAATGGTTCTCCTGGCAATATTTCCCCCACATACCCCAGCCTGGCATTAAACTTTTTTACCCATTTACATAGCGGCTGCCAAAAAGGCCATAACAAGATGTTGGATGTCAGAGATGGTTCCTACCATAGGAGACTGGAACAAGATAGTATCCAGTGTCTATCATTTGGAGACTATTACGGCTAAATTACACAACAAAGCTGCACAGGCTGAGTTATTATGGAGAACATGGGTATTTTACATTTCCAGCAGAGACCCTGATTGTATACCTTGAAGATGGGAGGTGAACGAGATAGAAGGTGGTAAGGGAGAGGAAGCCCCGAACTAAGATTTGGAGTCCCCCGCATGGGCATCAAGGGGACATGCAAGGGGTTTATTTGAATGTATGTTTTTATCAAAATGTGGACAGAAAAAGTAGAAAAAGACAAACTAACAAAGTAAATGTCTGTAATGCATTGTGGTCACAACCTCTCTTTTTTAATAAAAATAAAATAAAAAATAAAAAAAAAATTCCAAAACCTCTTTTATGTACTACATCCTGATTGCCAGGACTTTTTGTAACCATTGGTTGTTTAAGAAATATGGAACAACAGGGTTTGTGTAATTGTATAATAACGTCACTCCTGCAGTGGGTTGAAGCACGAGGTAAAGCTGAGTGCTTCCACCACGCCAGGAGTGATGTTATTACACAATACACACTCTGGAATGCCTTACTGCTATTATACAATGGCTCGTTTGTTTTTTAGAAAAAGGAAAAGGAAAAATATGTTCAAAATTGTTAATTTTTGTACTTTTTTGTTAGGGCAGGTATACTTATTTAAAAAAAAAAGACCATAGTTTCTGTCTTGCCCAGATGGTGGCACTGCCCCATGTAGCTGCTCTGCTTTCCCCTTTAGGTCTGTCTTTGTGGCTCTGTTTCTATGTTTGTCAATGTCTTTTCCCCCTTGTTCTGTTGCTGTTTCTCTCTAGTGTTACAGAGACGGTGTAAAAAAGAGCATGCCTTCCTTTTTGAAGTTGCTGTGTTTTCCCCCTTCAATGAAGTGACAGCGTGAACTGAACCTGAATAATACCGTTTAGTCAGATTGGATGAAAGTGGAATCAGGACTGGGGACACAGCGGGAGAAAAATGGCTGTCTGTAGCCTTTTTGGTGTTAAATATTGTGATCCCTCTGGATAAAGAAGGTGAGGGGCATGAGAGGAACTGGAGGATATTACTGGGTCTGAGCGGATGTCACTACTGGGAGTGGTGCTAGCAGTGGGGTGGAAAGCACCATTTTGTGTAAGTACAGGCTGCCCTGCCAGTTTAAAATCTGTAATTCAGTGGGAAGTACTGTCTCAGTGCTTTGGTTTTCAGGTGAGAAAGTGGTGAGAGTTTAAAACAAGCAAAAAATTGGTTTTAAACAGCTGCTGCATGTGAGAGAAATTACCATGTGGCAAGTCAAGTGTGTGCAGTGTGAGTCGTGTGAGTTGGAAGTCAGGGAGCTGTGAAGGAAAATTTTTTCTTTTTTATTTGAATGGTTTTTAAATGCCTTGTGGTTGTCAGCAGGGGAATTTAGTATACAGGACTTGTGATGAGGGCTGTGGTTCCATGGGGACTGTCGTTGGCTTAGCAGTGGCTTGAGCAGGGAGGGCTGTGGTTCTTTGGGGTCTGTCCTTGGCTTGGGGTGGCTTGAGCATGGAGCAATTTGTTTCACTGTTATGAGGTGATGTCTGTGCCTGCCCTAGATACAGTGATGTTATTGTCTAATAACATCACTGTCTCTTGGGGTCAGCAGCCAATCAAGATGCTAAAATATTTCTTGCCATTGTATAATATGATTCAACACACATGGGTCCTTGCCAATAAGGACACAATATTATCCATATCTATTTTATGAATGTGTGTAAGATAAGCATCATCAGTGTCTGATAATTTTTTTGGGGGGAGGAGGGTTAACACAAACATTTAAGAGTAATAGCTGTATCTGAAAGAAATGCACTACTTTTGAGTGTTTTTGGGAACAAGTTTTTTATTACATTGCCATATAAAAAAAACTTATTTTTTAGCAAAGAAGTAGTATGACAAAGAAGATTCTGTACTTATACCTTGCAGGATTGAAAATACACTGAAATTCTGTGGAGAAGTAAACCATCATGATTGACTGTAATATAAAAACAGCTTGGCTCTAAGCTACATGTTGGGATCCAAGTTTTGGCCCCAACAGAGTTGACAATTTTTTTCTGAAGGGGGGGATGAGAACTTGTTTATTTTTTCCAGCTGGTGATGGCAAGGAACATAGAAAATTGGAAAAACGTGGTAAACATTAATCTCCAGACAGTAAAAGAGTCTTCAGGAGTTATATAGACCTAAAGAGATAGGTGTCCAGCTGCAAAATTAATTATTCCCTAAAGAAGAATGGAAACAGATTTGGACTAAATATACATCATACCGTAGATCTAAAGAGAGTTTACTTGGAAATTGTACTTTTTGTTTTGTTTGTTTACAAACACAAGTTACGTTAAGAAAGTATGGTACTATATTTTCTTAGACATGCTGGAGAGATTGTAGTGTGGAGAAAGCTGACCTCCCCACCACCACCACTTGCCCGTAAACATTTTGAGAATTTGTTTACATTTCTAATTTTGGCCCCCTTGATACCTACCAGCAAGGACCTCCTTGGATCACAGCCAGGGCCACCACCTGTGCTGTCAAGGCTTTTCCTACATAGGCTTCTTGGCATGCCAAGAGCACCCACATGACACACTGCTGTATTGCTCCCTCTGCTTGGACCCTTGGCAGAGTCTATCTACAGCTCCATGGCATCTCCACCCATTTACACAGCAGCCCACAACAGAGGTGAACCCCAGGGGCTATCCTAGAAGCCAGGGGATAGACCCCAACTACAGACATTGGAGGTGGATAAGGCTTCACCTGTCTCATTAGTTGCTCAATTTTTTCCCTCTTTAAGTCCATTCCCTGGGACATCACCAAGCATGATGTGCATGGCCCACATACATGGATGTGCACAACATTGTCTGCATCGGCCATTTCTCAACAACCTCTTTGCACCATCCCGACCACACTGCTACCCAGCATCCTTTGGGCAGAAGTCCTATAACTGGGTACACAATCTCTCCCTGAAGAAGGAGAGTAGCCCTTGGGATGCTCTATTCACTTCTCCGTCCAGCCCCTGATGAGACGATCTCATTCCCAAACCCAGACTGCCAGCATAGTAAGTCACATTTTGGACATTTTGTAAGCTGGGGCATGTTAGGAGAAGTTGGCTGAGCACTGTGAACTGGAGTTATAAGATGGAGATGCTGACACTCATTCTAAAACTGCAGAAGGATGGTTTTGGCAATAAATGGATTCTGTGGGGGGTGAGTTATCATTCCAAGAGTTATTATCAGTTTTGTTCCTTAAGAAATAGGTTGGTATGAAGAAATCCAGGCACCTATGTAGAGCTGGAAGAGACACTGCTATGAAAAAGTTACAATAAGGTCAGACAGAATCAGACCACAGTGCAGAAGCAGGGCGGTCACTTGCTAGGCCAGCAACCAGGATTATCATGCTAAGACCAAGGTATCACAATAGACTAGCCTGTGGAGGCTTACTATCCCACTATAATGCTGTCTTCAGAGTGGAGTGCCAGGATGTCTACTTCACTATCTGCCTGCTCCTTAGTACTCCGATGTAGTAAGGACAGGAATGCTGGAGTGCGTCTCATGTTATGGATGTCAAGCTGTGCAGACAGAATTCACTCTCCTGACACCACCTTGTGTGATGGGTGGGTTAAAACTAAGAAATGTTATGATTGTGCAGATGATTGAACTCGCCACCATGCTCCATGAGAGTCAGTTTGGGGGTCTACTCCCATTGTTGCACAAGAATCATGACAGTGTGGCTAGACAGCGGTCAAGATGGTAGGCTAATTCTGTAGCTCTCCCTCTTCTCCCCTAGAATCACTTTACATCTGGTATCCAAGACAGAAATGTCTTTGTTATTTTAGCTGACAAGAGACCTCAGTCATTTTGTTCTCTGCAAGTTTTTTTTCTTTTCTGATGATTGGTGCTCTGAACAGTGTGAGCGGCTGGGGTTCCCTTAAATGTTTCCTTGTGGTGTACACCTTGCCGAGTGGCATCTCACGTCAGCCATGGGAGCCAGTAGTCAGCCACTGCAGACTCCAGAGACTCTGCAGTGACCCTGCAACACTGATTTATTTTTTATTCGTTGGCAACCAGGTAAGGCCCACTAGGCACAACTGCCTGTTTTTAGAGGTGATCTGACAGCACTGTGGAGGTTAAGTGACTTGTTTAGAGTCACACAGTATTCAAATGGAGTTTGTGGGAATCAAACTCAAGTCTGCTGGATGTACCAAGCTCAGTCACAGCTCATTACTCTTATCTGTAGGCTATACTGCCAGCCCATATCACAGAAATGCTTATGAAGGTTCTGCAAAACACAACGGACCTTAAGCAGACTGCACAATAGACAGCACTGGATATTAAGAACTTGAGTGGTCAGGTAGAGCAGGCAGAGCCTCGCATCATGCAAGTATTGGACCACATGGATGAACATCAGGGAGCACTTTGTGAGCAGGCTGCCACCATCTATTACTTCCTTCAGAATGTGAATGATCTGCAGAACCAGGCCTGATGGACTAATATCCATTTCCTCAGGTTCCAGGAGGGGACTGAAGGGGCTGACATGGTCCAGTTCTTGCAAGGTGCCATCTCAGAGTGACTGAATGACCCAGACTACAAGTCCACAGAGACATAGCAGGCACACAGCTCCCTATCTCTGAAACTGCAGCCCAGAGCTCGACCTTCACTAGTCTTGGCTAAACTATTGAGGTACCCAGTGAAACAGAGCATTCTACTTTTGCCTCATATGCAGTGCCCTTTGAACTGGCATGTGCACCATATAAAACTATTTTAGGACTTTTGGGTGGAATTGTTTCAAAGAATGTGCACATTTACTGTGGTTTGCCTGCATCTGAGTCAGTGTGGTGTCAATTTTTTTATGAAGTACTCCACCATGATCCAGGTCCTAGTTAATGGTGCTCTCCCAGGATTTCAGATCTCCTGAAGCATCTGTAAGCCTTTTGGACACCTCAAACCCATCAGAATCAGATTCTGACCCTCCTTTGCCCCCCAATATGCAGTCACCCCAGGCTGCCACAAACAAGGATATTGCAGCCCCCTGTAAGGACACAGAGCCCCCTGGCCATCACGATGAGTGCCCACAGATGTCTGAGGAATGGTCACTGCCAAGATGATCTGGAGGTAGACTGAGACGTCAGGCTCAGAACAAGAAATCAGGTGCCCTGCATGTTCCTGCAGTCACATCTGAAGCTCTCACTCCCCAGCCTCATTGACAGGAAGTGTTGATATTCTGACTAGCCCCAATAAATTTAGGCTCTTGTAACAGCTTTCTCAACCACCGGAGACTCAACATGTCCTTCCTGCCACCCTGTTGACAGCTGCTCCCCCAGTCCCCCTACCCATTTAATCTTGGATGGCACTGTCTACATCCTCCCCACTCCCAGCTGGCATGCCATCAGGCCCAGATGACAAAGCTGCCTCTCCTCAGAAGACTAAGCCACAGAAAACTCTGTCAGGACCAGGGTGAGATTTCTACACCCTTTGTGAGGTACTGAACTGTACTGCTGCTACAGTGGGCCTGATAGTTCAATTGACTAAGGAACTTCACCATGGAATTTTATCTCCCTGGGACTCTGGTTAAATCTGAATGCACCCCACTAGAATGCAGAATTTGGATTCTCTCATTTTGAGGAGGAGGATGAATTATTATTGATTGCATTTGCCCCATGTTCTGGCACTTTCCATATGTAGGTATCTGTTTGGGTTTCTGTCTGTAGTTTCTGTTTCTTTTGTTACCAGTTGTTGAATTTGTGAGGAGACTGGGTGAACTGGAGTGCTAGGGTTTGGGACGGTTGGGGTGGGATACCCTCCATTGTTTTTGATTTAGACCTTGGCACCATGATTTCTATGTTTTCTCTTTCAGGGAGTTTGGAAACTGGTGTGAGGGCTGGATTTCCTTTGGGTTTTATTCAACTTTTCTAGACCCTGGGTTCGTTATCAGAAGGATGGGGATTTAATTTGGCTTATTGCAACTTGGGTAGCAAAGCCACGGGTTTGGTGACTCTACCCTCCCATCTAATGCTTCAGGAGTAGAGCTGTGTGGAATATAAAATTCTGCCTGTGGAATGCCCATAGAATGGCCATTCCAATTCTGCAGAAGTTTGGCGAATGTTTGTGATAATTCTGCAGGTTTTGCCAAATTTTGCATTTCAGTTATTTCACTATAATTTTAAAAGTATGTATTCAAATAACACCAACATTGGAACGTATACAGTACCTAATGGCTTACAAAGGTGCACCAAATCCTATTGTCTTAGGTTAAAATGGGTAGAGTTATTGGTGGCCAAACATTTAATCAAAATTTAATTTTCAGTTATTTTGAAATCATTTTAAAATTTCTTATTCAAATTTCTCCACAATGCCAGGATTTAGAAAATCATCTTGCATGGGTACATGCACCATGTTTTAACTCTCAAGTTTTAATGGGAACTGAGTTATAGTTAGTCAAACATTTTGCCAAAATTTAGATTTCTGTAATTTTAGAATAATTGTGATACTATTCATTGAAATGTTATAAAATTTGACAGGTATACAGGCTATCACTACATTTGTTTATGTACATAGTTTCAGATTTCTAGCTTTAGATGGGACAGAGTTAAAGCCTGCCAAACATGTTGCCAAAGTTTGCATTTCAGTTATTGCCCTCTTATTTTAAAACAACATATCCACATTTAACCAGAGTTGAAACATTTAAACTACTATATTTATTTATCGAAACATCAGTTTAAAACCTTTGAGCCAGAGGCTCATTTACAAAGGTACCTCATCACAGTGAGGACAAACAGTACAGACAAGCTTATACAATATGGTCATTTACAAAATAGGGAGAGACATGTGAACATATAGTGGTTACAATTTGCGGATACAGGGTCGAACAAGAACCAAGTAGGTTCAGAATAAATTTATACATCAGGCAAGCAGTAGTGGACTACACATTAATACACATTATAGGTACATACAGAGAGGTGGAAGACCATAGATAGCGCTAGGAATAGGTAGGGAGTAGCCACTCAGGGAGTTTTGTCAGAGCAATTGAGCAGGAACAGACTTAGATACAGCCACAGCAGCAGGAGGTGAGTAGATGATTACGGAGAGAGGTTTTAAAGCTGGAGATTGTGGGAGCATTAGCGATACTGGTAGGGAAGGAGTTATACCAGGATGGGGCTCTGTAACTGAAGGTCCTTTGTCCCCGTGAGGTTCTTGCCCTCGGTACTGACAGTGTGGCTTTACTGGAGGATCGAGTAAGTAATAGTGGGTTTGCTAGGTGGATAGAGGCAGTCAACCCAAGTGGGGACATACCAAGGAGAGTTTTTTTTAGTAAGGAGGCTGGTTTGGTACCTGAGACGTTCATCTAGGTTGAGTAGATTAGCTAGTATATAAATGGCAAGTATGGGTTAGTCTGGGAGCCCCAGTGATTAACCCATGCTTTATTTAAGGTGAGGTGGATTTGTTTAGGGAAGTATGGTCAGCAGCCCCATAAACTGGCAAACCATAGTCTACTAAGGATAGTATGGAGGATGTGACCTTGTAGTCTAAGAGCGTCAGAGGAGACAGTTTTTGGCGGTACAGCATACCCAACCCATATTGGAGGCTGAGGCTAGGCCGAAATATGGGCATGGAATGTAAGGCATGGGTCGAAGGATATCCCAAGGTACTTGTATGAGTAGACTTGCTCAAGTGGTACCTTGGAACTGGCGAGGACCTGAAGATGGAATTTACTAGCTTTGTTTTGGGGGTGGGCAAAGAGCATGGTTTTGGTTTTCTTAAGATTTATTACAAGTCAGTGCTCTTTAAACCAGACTTCAGCGGTATTATAAGAAGATTGCAAGGAGTCCTGGAGGGTGATAGGGTTACGGTCGCAGGCAAATATAACAGCATCGTCTTTATCACATGGTCATTTCTGAAAAAGTTAATATTTGCAGCTTTAAACAGGATTACATTAAAAGTAGTCAATCTTCCACAAGAATGTAAACTACACATTTATAAAACCATGAAACTTTAAAACTAGAGAATGCAATTCCATTATATTTGGCATGTTCTTAGACCTTACAAGGAGACTATATGTGCCAATTTTACTAATTGCTTGCTGCCAGAAATTGTAAAATAACATCTGTACTTAAAGTCAAATCCCATGAGTCTCTGTGAAAACTGTAGAATTTCATGAAACATTCCATAAAACTGGAATTTACTAATTTCACTCAGCCTTATCTGGGGGATTCTAATTAAAGGATAGGGGTATGAGAGGCAGATAGTGCAGAGGGTCACCAGGTTCAGGAATTAGATGTGCAGTTTCACCAAGAAATGGACAGCTGAGCTAGGTAACACAACAATGGAAGACACCCAGGCTGGAGCAGGGAAACACAGAGTGTCAACAATTACAACCTGAATGCAGGATATTTAAGGATCAGATCACATCCAGTAAATTTATGATCCGGGGAGCCTGATGTACATTCAAGTCTGGGACTCAGAGGTACTCAAAAAGATGTAGTGGGGGAGGACAATGTCTGGGGCAGCAGGAAGGAAGAATTTTGGTTAATCCATCAAGGTAGATTGATAGGAAAGGGAGTAGGTGACTCACGTTTCAAGGGAGTTTGTCACTGTAAAGAACAAAGAGGATATCAGTGGGATCAGTAGTTCTACTGAATCAATTTGGCTATGCCAAAAGAGAAGGAACAGAGAATAATCACCCAGACTGCAAAAAGTTCAGCCCAGCTTATCAAATGAAGTAGTGATACAGTATGTGCATTGTTAATGTTAAATTCTACAAAAATAATTCTGGATGCTTCATCTATATGCTACTATAAACATGAGAAAATGTTACCAATAATTTTTTGTTTCTTCTGCAAATTTAGAACTGATAAACCAATTTATCCAGTTTTGTTAGATACAAGAATACACAGACTATGGATATGCATGTCAAATATTAAGTCTATGCCTGCAAGAGCAGAGAAGTTACAAACATTCGCATTTTTGAGAGTTTTCACAAAATTGTGCAAATATTTACATAGTAAAGTTGTGAACACATGCAACTTAAAAAATCTCTAATCAAATCCTTTCCATATTTAGATCATTCTATAAGGATTACAAAAAGGTTATTTATGCTAATTTACACTCCAAAGATGCCTGAGTTACATGCAGCTGAAATTGTTTCATGAAATTTCCCGCAAAAAAAAGACATATTTTGAGCACATATAGTTCTGCAATGATGCATCATATTGACATGAAATCTGGCATATTGTTAGAACACCTATCATCAAGTAATCATGCCAAATTTAAGACCTCTCGACCAATAGACGGCTGAGGTATATGCACATGCATATGTTCAAGAAATTTTCATACACAAAAAATAAAATTACAGACTTTGAACACCTATAACTTTAAAACTATCTATCTGAATTTCAAGATATTTGGTATGTTATTGGCGGTTCATCCACAGATTGAAGAGGCCAAGTTTGGAGCTCTAGATTTAGTGATGGCTGAGTTATGATCAAATTAAAAAAAACTAAAACTTCTGACAAAATGCTGTAAAATGTCACTGAAATTCCACAAATTCTGAATTTTCCCATTCTGCACAGCTCTATTTGGATGACTTGGGGTCTTTCAGCTTTGTAGAAATCTCCTAACCCACATAATTTCTGGCACCAGATCCAGGCATTGGAGGCATGGGTCAGCCTTACAGCAGGGTGCTTGGGGCACCCATATGTCCCCCCGTTACGGCACTGTGTCAGTACCCCCAGAACTGCACTGTGTCGGTACCACTCTATTGAGGGGCTCGCCTCTTATGATATCCTGGTCAGCTTGAGAGGGTATCTGTGCATAAGGTCTTTGTTGCAAATCTGAATGGCTTCTTTTTTTATAACTTTTATTGAAGATAAAGCAAAAATATATCATGCAATTTTACAATAAGACAAGCATCAAAGGCAATTGCTGTAAGATACAAAACCAGAACACAAAAGGTACACTATCACAGACTGCTATATGGTATACTATCAAGATGTGCAAGTTGAAATATTAAAGGCAACACAGAAAAATTTAGTAGTTACAGTGACTCTGAGAAAGAATATGAAAAACAAATAATGTAATAAACTCTGAGGCAAGGTATGGGTAAACCCAAATTAACACGCTGCTACACGCAAACATTCCAGCAGGGAGTTTATTAAAAGCTTAAGAAACCAAACCCATAAAATAAAAGACAAAAGCCTACACAACAACTGTGGGATCCATTTTCAATGTGCAAAATACCCATCGTCTCCAGATTTATTCTACTTCTGGCATGGTATTTAAGAAGTAACATGTACATTTTTTCATGTCAGTAAATAGTATTCATTATGGCTGTCCATTGAGACAACTGAGGAAGCCATGTTTAAAACTATAATTTGGTAATGGCTTTTCTTTGCACATGCCAAAAGAATCAACAGAAGCTAAAGTTGTCTGTCTCTTACAATCAACTTATCAGTGGGTATATGTAGGAGGACCAATCTAGGATACAGAGGTAATGGGACGTCAAACATCAGAGCTGTAACAGTTGAAACAGATGTCTAATAGGGTCACATGTGCATGATCAGCCCTAGACTCGCCACATGCCCGCCAACAAGTGCCCGCCTTCGTTCCCAAGTATTTTGGTGAAAGTGCTCGAGTCTTAAAAAATCTCATCCGACACTTCCAAGCAAACTCTTTTAAATAATGTACCATTGAAAGTTTATGTGTAGGGAGAGAACATTTCTCCCACAGGGCAGGGTCACAAGAGATCTGAAAATCTTTATTCCACTGGTTTAAAATAGAAAGGGTGCAATCTTTTGCTCGATCCCGAAGAATGGAATATAAATTACCAATCAGATGTTCCTGTAAGCTGCCCTGCTGGTGAAATGATACCAAAACAATTAACACTGGGAGTGAATCTGAAAGACATCTGCAGGAAGGGGGCAGAGTCTGCATACATGCACAGACTGTAGATCTCAATTACTTCTGTTGTCAAGCTGTACCACAGGGATTTAAAGGAGAAAGGGGGGACAGTGCTCCTGGGAAGGTTCTCCCCTGCCTGCACAAAGACAGTAACAGGAGGCACTCCAAAAATATGCAACCAGGTTTGGGCGCACTATGGCTCTAATCAGTAGGACAGGGTGTGGTGATCTGGATCTCACTGTCTGGAGGCTGGTTTTTTTTGCTGTCTGGCTAGATAGGCGTGATCAGGAACTGTCTGGGGGAAATCCCCACCTCTTCACAAGCTTGCATTCATTTGTACTATCCAGTGCATTTTATTGTCCTGTGTTTGTTTGAGCTTGGCAGGAAGGGCATAGGTGGCACATAGTTTGGGTGCTATGCCCCCCCACTATACAGTGGAAAGGTTGGAGATATGTCCCCCTTCCTCCTCAATGAGGAGCTGCTGGTGATACTTATGGCCACCCTCAGATGGGCTGGATCAAGGCCTGTTTCAGGCAATGGGGGTTATGTTTCTGCTCTGATTTTTGACCGTGTCAGCCTATGTGTTAATGTCTTTTAGATATTTGGTTGTGTTATATCTCTCAATGTGGAGTGTTGTTCTACTTTTGGGAGAAGAGGGATGTAGGTCTGTTTTTTTGTGCTAAGCTTTTACACCTTGGAGTGGTCAAACAGAGTTTGGTTCCCTCCTTCTTTTGGACAGCGTGCCATTTTCAAATGTCAGTCTGCCCTGAGTCTTGCCTATGGGCTGGGCATCCTGCTCTATGAGAGGTGTGCCCCAGGAAGGGTGCCAGAATGACCTTGGGGACTTTGGTGGCCCTTAATTAGGTACATGGCCCCTACCCCCGGACTATGATCCTCTCTCTGGGGATAAACATTCTATACCTTTGGTGACTCAGTTGCCTGGATTTTCGCAGACTGGGTATCTCTTTGGGGAAGGTCCCCCCAAAAGCTGAAGGGCTCGTTGACTGCAAGTGAGGTTCCATGGACCCCAATCCAGCTACTGATGGTGTACTGTCTTTATCCTGCTATTGGTTGGGTTCTCTCAATTTTGTACATTGTTCTTGTGGTGTATACAATTCCCAGTACTGACTTCATGTTTGTGATTTGCTCAGGTAGTTCTAATTGCTGGCAGAGTGAATCTAGGGGTGCCGCACAACAAGATCCCCATTTTTGGTTTAGGAGTCAGGGGATGGTGTGCTCTGATCCCCCCCTCCTACACACATTCCCCCTGGAACTTCCAAATGGCTGATATATGTTGTTACTCTTGGAATGTTCTTAGGCTGAACTTCCCTATTAAATGGAAAACTGTTTTGACCCACTTATGTAAACTTAAATGTGAAGTGGCACTTTTTCAGGAGATGAAACTGACTGAAGGAGGGGTAAAGAAACTGTGCAGGGAGAGGATGGGACTTGAGGTTCACTGTTGTGCCCCACAGCCAAGACAGGAGTTCCTGTTCTTGTCCATAAAGCCCTCAAATGGACTGTTAAAAAACATCTGTCAGATAGCCAGGCTGGATAGTTAGTGGTCAAGTTTTCCATGCCTGAAGGACCTCTGAATGTTGGGTTAGTGTATGGTCTCAGTAGGAACAGCCCTAAATGTTTTGCTTCACTGACGCAGGCAGTGACAGATCTTATATGAGTCCCCCACCTTTCAGGCTGAGACTTTAATTTTACTTTGGACCCCTTTTTGGACAGATCCAGCTCAGCAGTTGAGGCCCACTCATGTGCTGCTCAGATGATACAAAAAATGGTGGCAAAACTCTCACTGTCAGATGTCTAGAAACTCCTGCATCCACTGGATAGGGATTACTCCTATATCTCACCAATGCAAGCTGCAGTGAGTAGACTGGATTTCTGGTTTGTCTCACCTCAGTCTCAACATACCATTGTCAGATCTGCAATAGAGCGGATAGTGATATCGGGCCATGCCCATGTCTTCCTTTTGATGGTCTGAGGGGGCCTTTATCCCCAGATCATCTTCCTGCTGGCTGGACACATTACTTCTTTATGATAAGGATTTCCTGAAGTAGCTACAAAAATTACAGATGAATATTATGCTTTGAATGAGATGAGGGCAGTGAACAGTATCTCATTATGGGAGGCATTCAAGGCCATCATTTGGGCTACATCATGCAGCATGCATCCTAAATGGCAGAGGGCCAGAGAAGAGGAGGTTAAACAACTCACGCAAAAACTGGCAGATTTAGAGGAAGCCCACTCAGGAGGGGTGATGGCATTCTGAGATCTGCACCGAGACGGTGGGGATTAATCTGTGACTTAATACCCTTTTAAGTTAACATGACAGGTTGAACTGGGCTTGAACAGAACTTGATATATGTTCTGTGCAACTAGTGAGAAGCCACTGAGGCTCCTGTTCTACTGGCTGTGGGAGAGAGAGGTTGAATGCCATATCCTGACTCCTCCATAACTTGCACGGTGGTATCTCCAACAATCCTGCTGATAAAAACTCAATAATGTCAGACTTCTACCAAACTCTATATACCTCCCAGGGGTAGGATGAGAACCTGATAAATGTTTTTTTCTCCAAGATCTCCTTACCTAAAATCAACCCAGTTCAACTCCAGTGACTGGCTGGCACCACTCACAGAGAAGGAAGTGGGGGAGGCCAACAAGCCCATGAGCAAGCATAAAGCTCCTGGAAGTGATGGCCTGCCAGTTGATTTCTGTCAACATCTTTCAGTCCCGATTATCCTGCCGCTCTGTAGTATGTTCCACAATGCTCAGGCCAGTGGAAAGTTGCCTGTGACACTTAATGAGGTGATCATCACTGTCATGCTGAAGGAGGGTAAGGACCTGCTCAGCCCTGCCAGTTACAGATACATTTCGTTGATGAACACTGATGAAAAAACTCTGGCTAAAGCTTTGACTCAGACATATTCTTCTTGATCTTATTCATGCATCACATGAAGGTTTTGTTAAGGTAAACCAAATCCAAATAGAATGACCGCAGCCAGCAATGCAGGGACAGTGCTCACTACACCCAGGGCAGCTTGCCCCAGACAGTCTATACTCCAACACCAAACAGTAGTGGCACTCGAGATGAATAAATCACACCTCATGTGGTCAGGCAAAGGAAAGATTTATTCACTGTATGTGGGGGAAAAAATAAAATAAAAAAAGACAAACAAGGTCTACAGTAATTAGAGTAGCAAGCTGCTGTAGATCTTGGTTGGCTTTTTTATTTTTTTCTGCATACAGCGAATAAATCTTTCATTTGCCTGACCACACAAGGTGTGATTCAAAGGTTTTGTGAAGGGCAGGTTGAGCACAGATCGTCTCTGATCCCTCAGCAACCTCCTTCAGGCACTGCAGGTTAGTCCACTCCCTCTGCAGCCATAGCTATTGATTTTGAGAAGGCTTTTGATTCAGTGGAGTGGGATTTCCTGACCCAGGTTCTGGAAAGAATGAGATTTGGGCCTCTGTTTCTGGCTTGGGCGAAAGCTTTGTATATATGTCCCATAGCTAGAGTTCTTATCAACAGCACAGTGCCCCCCCATTTCACCTGTTCAAAGGTACCCGGCAGGGATGCCCACTTTCCCCTTTGTTATTTGTTCTGACTGTAAGGCTGTAGGCTATTACAATACACTTGCATCCACTCCTGTCAGGCATAAGGATGAGGGTGTGTGGACTACTTAACTAAATTGTATGCAGACGACCTTCTTGTTCCTGCCGTCTGCTGCTCCAGTGGATATCCAGCCACTGCTGGATACTCTTGAGCAGTTTCATGTCATTTCGGGTCTAAAGGTCAACTGTCAAAAACAAATTCTCCTTTTGTCCCATTGCTGTCCCCAAGTGCCATTCACTTGACTGGAGCTCCATTGGTCTTCGCAGGTAATTCACTAGCTGCGTATTCAGTTGTCCTTGGATTTCTCACAGCAGAGCAAAATTAATCTAGCTCCATTTACTGGCTGATTTGCAGGGGTATTTCAGTAGGTAAACTCAGCTGAACTTCTCCCGGTTAGGGAAGCACTCAGCAGTAAAGATGATCGCCATCCCTAAGCTACTTTATTGGCTCTCCCACCTGCTATTGTGATTGTAACTTCTTGTTACAGGAAAATAGACACCATCATTGGCAAGTTCCTGTGGGACTGTAAGACTCTGAGGTACAGCAGGGCTAACATTTGCTCACACTGGAGGTCTGGGGGATGGTATCTACCCTGGTTGTATGCATACTACATGGCATTCTTGGGTGCACAGATCACAAACAGGTTTTGGAACCCTGTGGCACCAGGTCCTCTATCGTTAGAAATGGAATGTGGACTATGTGCCAGCCACACCCCAAATATCCTGGTATATTCCAGTTTGTCCCCCCACTGCATTGCTGGCCCACTATTAGGTCATATATGAAAACGTCAAAACAGTTAAGTAAACTAATTGAACTCTCCTGACCCCTTACTCTTGGGCCTGGTATGTGGCAACTCCTCCCTCCTTATTGACAAATGATTCATGGTGTGGAGACACTGGCAAACTGCAGTTATTCATCTGGTTCGGGATTTCTTCTGGAACTCATATGTAAACCTCCAGTTCCGGAATGCTTACCTTGGGTATCTTCCTGAGCTCCTCTTATGCCCACTGCCTGGCAGATGTCCTGCATGAGAAGTCAAATCCATGTTCCATTCTGTGTTGCTGTCACTCTGCATGTGTGCACACATCCATGCCGCCATGCTATCTCTTTAAGAGCTCCAGTCTGTGTATAGTGTAAATAGCCTGGGCTGGGTGTGCATACCATGGGGCTCATGACTAGCCAGGCACTTCCCTGATTGACTCCACTCTGCTGTCAATTACAGTGGTGAGGGAGCCCTTTCATGTACTGTAAATATTTATTTCTAACTCCTTGTTGTTCTTTAATTAAAATAAATTGTTTGGACTGCCAGTACAGCCAGTATCAGTTCTCCCCGATGGGAGCCGCCATCTGTGGTCCTGGACTTTCTTGTTTTGACCAATCAGGACAAAGGGGGCTACAAGGGAGCTTAATTGTAGTGCCTTATGGGAGAAACTGTGAACTTTCTTGTTGGCACCTAAATAAACCAATGGGAGCACTGGAACTGTGATTGACATCTCCCCCAGCCAATTGACATGCAGGAAAACTGGACAAGTCTAAGGCTGTTTTTTTGAACAGTGTGCATTGCAGCTCGAGCCTTTGAACAGAAAGGAGCCTGTGTGTCTCTGTCATCATTTGCAGGAGAGGTCTGTATTGCCCCTGTGACTTACATTTCAGTCCTAAAGGAAACTGATTGCTTGGAACTGTCTCTTAAGCAGACTAAAAGGGTTTCTCAGCAATCGGCTGAGGAGAAATCCAGCAGAATCAAAGAAAAGGAAAGTTTGCTGCTTCTTCAGCCACAACCCTGTGGACTACCACGTGTGTAGAGATATCGATCCTGGGACTCCTGTGCCAAAATCAGGAGCTACTCCAGTACAGGAGGACTTTTGCCAAAGCCCAACAGGAGGGTTCACCCACACCCACACCCAGAATAAACTTTCAAGAGACATACTCCTCACAAGGGCCCATGTCTTCAGATGCCCTGCCAGACTGTTCTTGTACCAGTGCCATCCTGATGAGAGACCAGCATTGGGGATGTAGCCACTCTGCAGCAAGGATACTCAAGCTACAGCCAACTGCAGGGAAGGGCAGTGAAGCGGAGGTGAATCATGTCAGCCATGGTCCCCACATGCAGCTCAAACAAGCAACAGATCTTGATGCCATCAGAGCCTTCTTCTATTCATTGGTTCATAGGAGTTATACAAGTTCAATAGGCTGTTTGCCCTTTGAAGAACTCACCACCTAAGTACTCATGGGTGGAAGTCATATTTTCTTGTCTTCCATATATTTATCAAGTCTAGTTTTGAAAATGTTAATATTTGCACTTGAGACTTCCTGTGGTGGCAAGCTGTTCCATAGCCCCACAACCCTCTGTATAAAGAAGCTGCTTCTTTTAGTTGTTCTTATTAAGTCACCTTTGATCTTATACCCATTATTTCTTGTATTAACTCTACCTTCATCCAATGTTAGGCCAATAGTTACCCGAAGATAATCATTATTTATTGCTTTGTAGATTAGGTACAGGTCACCTTGAGCCTGCCTATATTAAGCTGAAAATTGGTTGAGTGTCCTGAGTCTTGTATTGTAATCTAAAGTTTTTAGGTGCTTAATCCTGCTAGAAAATTTCTGCTGCACCCCCTCTATGAATTTGCAGCCTCTCTTTGTACAGTATGTGGTAGGTTAAACTGGGAACAGTATTCAAGGTGTGTGGGTGTACAAGACTAGAGTAGAGAGGCATTAGTTCTTCCTGTCCCTGCTTTTTATGTTGGCCATGATTGATCCTATAATTTTATGGCATTTCTTAACTTTAACAATGGTGTTCCTATCAAAGTTAAGATCTTTTGCTATTAGTGTGCCTAGGCCCTTTTCTTCTTCCATTGCGTGCAGTATGGTGGTGCCTAATTTATAATTTGCAGTTGGGTTGTTCTTCCCTAGGTGCATTACTTTACATTTAACTGTGTTAAACTGCATCTTATTTGCCACTGCCCAGTCCATGAGCTTGTCTGTCATTGCAAAATTACGTTGTCGTTTATTGAGTTAACAAGTCCCCCAAGCTTGCAATCATCAGGGTATTTGCATAACCACACATTATCTAAGACTTCCACTGATGCAGCCAAGATGTTAAATAATATGGGGCCCAGGACTGATCCTTGTGTGACACAGCTGGTTACATTACCCCAGCTGGACCGGTGTTCTTTAACTGACACTCTCTGATATCTACTCCCCAACCAGGAATTAATCCAGTTTATAATACTGGGGGTCAGACCTATCCTTTGTAGTTCCATTAATAGAGTGGAGTATGACACTTTATCAAAAGCCTTGGCGATGTCCAGGAATATTACATCACGTGGAACACCCTTATCTAAAGCTTTACTTATGGGCTCAAAAAAATGCATTTGACTTGTGAGGCAAGATCTACTGGAAATAAAACCATGCTGACTATGATCTATTAGTCCTGTATTTTGTATATGTTCAGTTATTAGCCCCTGCAGGAGTCTTTCCATTATTTTTCCGATCACCGATGTTAAGCTGATCGGACGAAAGTTTTTAGATTCATCTTTTTTTCCACTCTTATGAATTGCTGTCACTATTGCCTCTCACCATTCTTTTATTGTTTTTCCTTCATTAATTGATTTATTATAGAGGTTTGTTAGTGATCTAACAATCTCTGTACTTAGTTTCTGTAGGAGCCTGGAGGATAGGCCATCTGGTCCTGGAGAACTATTGGCCTTTAAGGAGTATAATATTCATTTTACATCAGTGCTGCTGAATTCTATTGGACAGTCGTTAGCCAGCTCCATAGGTTCAATACGACTGTCTCTATATTCATAAACACTCAGAAAATAATTATTTAATTCTTCCGTTATTTCCTCTTCACCTGATATTACTCCATTAACTGTTATTAGGGGTCAAATAGGATGTTGTTTTCCCTTCAAGGTCCCAATATAATTATAAAATTGTTTTTCATTTTCCTTTACCTTAGTTACTAGTTTTATTTCCAGATTTATTTTTGGCTGTCTTCATCATACACTTTATTTTTTTGTTACAGTTCTTAAGTTTATTCTGGGCCTCTGGTGATGTGTTTTTCTTATATCTTTGGAATAACTTTTTTTTTCTTATTTATCTGCCTCCTTATTTTGTTATTCCACCATGGAGGAATATGTAATTTTTTATCATATTTAGGTCTTTTGGGTACATATTTGTCTATGCAGTATTCAAGATGTTTTATTTTCTGCCATGTATTTACAAGGGTTAGGCCTGCTAGTTCTTCTTTCCAATTCCAGCTCGCAAAATGTTTTTTTCATTTTGTTGTAGTCAGCTCTATGGAAATCTCGAATTATAGTGTTTCGTTTAGAATGTATGTGTAGTACTTTTATGATAAATAGCAATCATATTGTGATCAGAGTCTCCGAGTAGGGTAAGTATCTTAATGTGAAATTTCTTCTTACTGTTTGTCAGAATTAAATCAAGTAGATTAGTACCTCTTGTTGGTTGATTTACCAACTGCTCCAGATTTTGCTGAATAAATGTATCAATAAATTTATTTTTTAAGGATACTGTACTGTTCAATGTTTACATTCAGGAGACTGAAATCACCCATTAGGACATAGTCCTCTGTGATGTCTTTGGCTTCTATTGCTTTTAACAGTTTTGCATTTTGTTCATTTGTTAGACTGGGTGAGCTGTACACCAGGCCTACCGTGAAATTATTATTTCTGAATTTAATTTTCACCCATATTCCTTCAGTATCATTATCCAGTGTGTCATATGTCTCATATGTTTTAAATTCATCTTTTATATAGAGGGCTATACCACCACCCCTACGATCTTTCTTATTTTTATAAAATCTACTATAACCATTGATTTCAATATTCCAGTCATTGTCTTTTCCCAGGTCTCAGTTATGCCAAATATTGTGATGTTGTTTTCATTTAAAGTGTATGTTAACTCATCTATTTTTGAGTTCACGTTTCTGGTGTTCAGTAGCAGTATGCCAACCTCATGTGCATTTTTTACTTTGCTCTTATCCAAGACTTTATCTTGTTTATATTCTGGTAGGATTCTGTTCGTTGTTACGGTGGCTTCCATCTTTAGAGTGGCACCTTTATGATGCCTCTGCCCCATGACCTTTAGTTTAAATATTTGTTTATAATGTGTTCAATATGTTCCCCTAGCATCCGGCTTCCTCTTCTACTTAACTGTAACTCATCCCAGCAGTACAGATTTGGTACACCATAAAATTCTTCCCAGTGAATAACGCATTTAGTATTTTGTGCCATACATCATTTTTGTAATCAGTTATTTGTATCCCTTATTTTTATTTGCTGGTGTCTGGGCACTTTTGGTATTGGGAGGATTTCAGAAATGACTACTTTGCAACCTTTTTCAATAAGTTCATTGGTTAATGCTATGAAATGCTGCTTAATATTTTGTATTGATGCTGACCAAGTGTAATTTGCCCTGGCATGTATATTTACTAGGGGATTAATTCCTGTTCCCTTAAGTATACTGTCTGCCATGCTGGTGATGTCACCAATTCTAACCCCACTAAAGCTTGATACTGTTCTAGTTGATTTATCTGAATTGCATATTACACGATCAAAGTGTTTTATGATAGAGTCACCAAGAAGTACCACTTCTTTTGTTATTGCTGGAATATCAAACTACATGGGCGTTGTGTTCTGAAATCTATCACTGCTTAGGCCAATTAAGAGTTTACTAATAGACAACATGTGATTTTCTGTATTCAAATTGTTAGTATTACTATGACCATCATCTTGTTGGTTTTGTAGTGTTTGATTAGGTTCGTCCAGAGCACAGTTGCTGGTGGGAGTATTATCTGTTTGAATTTTGCTAGGTGTCATGAGAGGATCAAAGTGATTCAACGGGGTAGTACAAACTGCTCTGCCCTTCTTCCACATTTTGCTGCCATAACTGTCTGTACTTCATGCCATTCATTATCCCTTTCTTCTGGTGGTTCCTCTTCCCCACTCCTTTTTTTGTTTTTTATGTTTGCTTGCATGCATGTGCAAGAAACATAGTGCCATAATCTGAGATTTCGGAGGTGTGTCACCTCCTCCTCCAATTCAGTCAGTGTGTTGGCAGACGCAGCCCCTGTAAGCCAATGCATGCTGGAGCTGTCTATGACAAGCTGCAAAATGCAGTGGCATACAGTTCAAAGGGGGAGCTACGCTTCAGTGAGCAGCAATAAGATATCGCCTGCTCATGCACAGCTCCCCCTACACACACACACACACACACACACACAGAAACGCATGCATACTGCATGCTGCCCTTCCCCCCACACACACGTATAGCCAACGGGGTGCCTAACTCCGCCGGCTTGTGCACAGCCCCCAAAGTTTTCCACATACGCCGTGCCCACCCCAGCATGGCAACTCATAGAATAGCCGAGTGGGGTGCCCAACTCCCATCGATCCACTGTCCTCACCCCCGAGTACTGGATGCCACGCTGGGAGCCCACCCCAGCGTGGCAACTGATCATATAGTACGACGGGTGCCCAATCCCCGCGGCTCCACGGCCCCCAGCCATCTCTTGTGCCACACTGGGAGCCCACCCAGTGTGGCAAATGTCCCACATCATCTTTTTTTTTTTTTAACCTGCAAAATAAAACGGTCCCACGGCGCCTCCCAGCCCCTCCCACAACCCACACACCCACCCACTGCGAATCCCTGCTTCCCACACACCCTCACCCCATACTTACCTCGAGCTCGGGCGCGACGATCTTCGTGGACCGGGAACACGCCTGCACTCTTCAAAGCTGACCGCGAACTGAGGAAATGCCGTAAGCTGTATAATGGGCTAGATAGGGTTTTTCAACTTTATTGCATATTCAGGATTGATTTTTACCAATTCATGGGTTTTTGATCCTTCATGAACGATCAACATGTCATGAGTATTCGGGCCCGGCGTGATTTTGCAGTCACTGCATGAAATCACCCTTTGGGCCCAAATAACACCATGACACTGACATCATTCATGAGAAGGGGTCCGAAAAACCCCATGTTGAAAATTTGCCAAAAATTCCAAAAAATGACTGTTTTACGAGCGTGCGTTGTCAGTTCCTACGCACGCCTAGAAGTTCGCGAATTTTCAATATTTTCACCCAGATTTTCAACATTGCCATTTTACCACACCTTCTTATGAGTATACAACTGTCATTTTTCACATCTCACCCAAAATGTGTTTCCGCCCATGTAGCGCACAATGGCGCAGTCGGTGTGCGAAATCAATGTAAGGAACAAATTAAGAAAATCAAAGTGACACTGTTCATGAGCAGAGGTCTTAAAATGGCTATGTTGAAAATTTGGTGAAAAAAACTCCAAAAAATGACTGTTTTACGAGCGTGCGTTGTACAGTTCCTACCCACGCTTGTAAGTTCGCGAATTTTCAATAGTTTCACTCCAGATTTTCAACATTGCCATTTTACCACACCTTCTTATGAGTATACAGCTGTCATTTTTCACATCTCACTCAAAATGTGTTTCCGCCCATGTAGCGCACAATGGCGCAGTCGATGTGCAAAATCAATGTATGGGACACATTAAGAAAATCACAGTGACACTGTTCATGAGCAGAGGTCTTAAAATGGCTATGTTGAAAATTTGGTTAAAAAATTCCTAAAAATTACTGTTTTATGAGTGTGCGTTGCGCAGTTCCTATGTATGCTCGTAAGTTTGCGAATTTAATATTTTCACTCCAGATTTTCAACATTGCCATTTTTACACTTCCTTATGAACAGTACAGCTGCCATTTTTCATATGTCGCTTCAAAAAAAGCTTGACATGTAGCGCACAATGGTGCTGTTGGTGTGCAAAAGCAATGTTTAGACAGATTAAGAAAATCACAGTTACACTGTTCATGAGCAGAGGTCTTAAAATGGCTATGTTGAAAATTTGGTGACAAAGTCCATAAAATGACTGTTACGAGTGAGCATTGCGCAGTTTCCATGCACCCTCCTAAGTTCATGACTTTGTAATATTTTCAGTCCAGATTTTCACCAGTGGCATTTTTCCACACTTCCTTATGAACAGTACAGCTGTCATTTTCACAACATGGCTGAAGTGTGTTTTCACACTTTCAGCGCAGAGATGCGTGGTCGCTGTGGGAAATCATTGTTCGGCACAGATAAAGAAAATCACAGTGGCACTGTTCATGATCGGAGGCACCAAAATGCCTGAGTTGACAATCTGCTGTAAAAAAATCCCCACCCTAATTATATTACAGGTGTGCGTTGCACAGTTTCTATGTACGTTCGTGACTTCACCATTTTTTTTAATATTTTTACTGCAGATTTGCAACATTGCCATTTTTTACACCTCCCCATGAGCAGTACAGCTGTCATTTTTTACATCCTGTTCAGAATGTTTTTGCACCTGTGGTGCTAAATGCTGTAGTCGCTGTGCATAAGCAGCTTTCAGCTAACAAACTGATACTCCTCCTGTTCATGAGGTGGGGTCACAAAAAAAACATGTTGAAAATTTGGAGTGAAAATACCAACGAATGCCTGCGGTATTAGGGTTTCCAACCATAACGCCCGACCCTGTAGAGAATAGACAGGCATCAGGGGTGACTTGGGATTCTTGCCTGTAATGCTCATACCATTCCACACCCTGCAGCCAGTGAGAGGCAGCGGTATGCCTTGTACTCTTGACCCCAAAGTTCTCCATTCTCCTATCTTCGCACCCATCTCACCGTGTTCCCTAATGAAATGGGTGCACATAAAGACCAAAGACCCAAGGAACACCGTGACACTTGTCAGTGTCTGCAGGGTGGGGTGTGGTGAAATGGCGTGGCCGTTATGCCTGACGACCCAAATGCACACTCCAATGCCTGTCACTCTCTGCAAGGTGGTGGTGGGGTTGGCTTCAGTTCAATACTTCACTGCCATTCCTATTACGCAGCTCTGTAACTTCTACACTACCACTGCCAATGCCAGCAAGCAAACATTCGGCATTGACAAATGCTTGTTTCTTCTTTTTCTGTGCTGGGGCTAGAATGCACCGGCAAGCTGGTTGTAGCAGTCTCAGTTCCAGCAATTTCAAATCTTTTCCTTTTACTCCTAGTTTTTTTCTGTGCCTCCGATATGTTTTTTATTGTTTCTTGCACAGTTATTACCCCACCTACAGTTGTTCTTGAATTTAGCATATCAACGTTAATGTTTAATTTTTATGCCATTTCCATTTGTTTTTGCTCCAAAGTTTGGAGACGCAGGGAGAACATGTTAAGCTCTATTTGTAGTTCTAGATTGTGTCTGCATGTTTTGCAGGTGAAGGGGTCTTGGATGTTGGACTGGGCTATTATTACATACATTTGACAGTCACCACATAGCACTCCCTTACTCCCTTCATTGTTCACAATTTTATTTAGCATTGTTACAGGAATATAAGGCAACATGCTTTCAAGATGTGATTTGTTTTACAACTAGTATAAGGACTATTAGTTCAAACTTTAGAATACAGTAGGATAACCCAGTCCCCTTTGGCTTCAAGACAGATTAAGTTTCATAAGAGGGTTTATGACGCCCAGCAGTCTTACGTCAGGGTTGTGGCCTCTATCCCTCTATCCCACTAGACACGCAAGACATGCACAATGACACACGTGTCTTTGTGCGCGTCTTCACACGCATAGATGCACACTCGCCCTGCTTGCCTCAGGGCATGTGGAAATTGCTGTCTGTGACCCCGAAGTGCCTCCAGGGTCATGAGCCATTCAGATGCATTAAAATGCTGTTTTAAATATAAAAGTATGAACTAGCACCACTCATTCATGGTCTAATTCACTAAAACAAGTGCACAAGTTTAAAAAATGAACAAATTAGCCCCTAGTACAAGTTGTAATTTCACCAGGCATGGTGAAGAACTACAGCTCCTCTTCCTGTACCATGTTAGAGACAGGGCTCCAATGACACACTATTCTACACAGTCACATTATATTTCAGCAGTGTTATTCCATAAAAAGTAATGCTTAGGCCTCCCAGGAGACAGTTAGCAACTCGATCGCCCAGGGGTGTGTTTACTGCACTTGCACTCACCTCAGGGCTAGTGGAAATAGTTGTCTGTGACCAGGAAGTGTCTCCGGGGTCACGGGCTGTTCAGATGTGCTAAAATACTGTTTTAAATATAAAAGTATGAACCAGCACCACTCATTCATGGTCTAGTTCACTAAATCAAGTGTCCAAGTTTAAAAAAAATGAACAAATTAGCCCCCAGTACAAGTTGTAGTTTCACCAGGTGTGGTGAAGAACTACAGCTCCTCTCCCTGTATCCTGTTAGAGACAGGGCTCCAATGGCACGCTATTCTACACAGTCACAGTATATTTCAGCAGTGTTGTTCCATAAAAAGTAATGCTTAAGCCTCCCATCATCTGGGTACAGTGAGTAAAACCAGGGTAGCTCCCTGCAACAGATCATCAGTTGTTTACTGGTACCATCTGATTCAGTTTGTGGTTTACAGTGTTTAAAAGTGACTGTGCCATCCAGCCACGGATACAAATGATTTATTGTTCCCAAGTGTGCTGCTCATATTTTAATCACCTTTCTTTCCATCAAGGGCCCCAACATCAGCTGCAATGCCGATCAACGTGTGACACCACCTCAGGCATGCCTGTTTCCACTCTGTGTGCTCAGTAGTTGTAAAGACTGATCAGTCACAGACTAAAGTAATTAACAAGCAACTAAGCCTGTCACAGTACAGTAAAGTAATCATTTGCCTAAATTCTCACCCCTCCCTTGCTCATCTCCCCCTCACCAAATCTGATTTACTGTTTCACTGTTAACATGGCTTGTGAGCATATCATTACCTGGACTGAAGTCACTGAAATATTATTAACAAATTCTGAAAGTGCATGTTGTATTGGTGAAACTGTCTTTTACAGGGGGTTGCAGGGTGAATGCCAAGGAACTGAACCCTGCTGGTAAGTGGGTGTTGCATGAGCATATCCTTAATGCTGGTGCTAACATGTATTTCAAGTAAAAAGTGTTTCAGTTGTAAATCTGAGCTTACAAGGTCACTAGGTGGGATTGTGGGTGGTTATAGCTTCCCAGAGGGCTGTACCAATCCTGATAGCAACCCACTTAAGCGCCACTCTGGGTGGAGACACCAAAATTATATGTACCGCATGGGTGGGAAGACCCCATAGCAGCTAATTATGAACCCAGGTCCCCTCAACCTGCAGCTAGGGAAGCAGGCAGGGGTAGTAGCCCTTAGTATAATGGCACCAGGGTTACACATACTCAGGATTCATTTTCTTAATCTTCTACTTCTCTCCCTCTCTCCAAGGTGTTGCCACTCTGCCAAAGGTAGTGCCATCTTGATTTATCACACCATAATTAAAGCTGTCCCTAACCAGACCCTAAAGGCCTGCCAGCAATCAGAATCTTCCCTTAGCAGACTGATACTGGATCAGCAATGGAAAGAGTGTTAGCTGGCTGGTAAAAGGGCATGGTATGACACTCACTGTCTTGTATTTCAAAATAAGGTTTTACATTCATGGTATCACACCCCAGACAAAAATTCAGCACAAGGGTCTACTCCCAAATAACAGGAGCTGACTTTTGCCAGCAGCTGGGTGGGAACATTTGTCTTATCCTCTGGAGCTGTACAGCATTGCAAGCTTTCTGTCAGCAGATCCTAAAGGACTGAAGACAGGTTTTGGGTCATACATTACCTTTAACTATAGCAACTCTGTTGCTTGAGGTTCCACCTGTGGCCTGCCCCACCCAGTCTTCCATTTGTCCTGACTCATCTCAACCAGTGTAGAGACAAAACACCTGCTGCCTTCTTCCACTTGAAGATGGACCTGGAATCCACTTTCTTCCACCTCCCCACCATTTTGCAGTGTCAGTGGCTCAGTAGGTAGCACACTCGCCTCTGAGGCTGGGAGATCAGAGAGCTGTGGGTTCAGTTCCCACATCTGGCACTTGGTTTAATATCCCAGTACTGACACTGTAGTTCAGCATGAGAGGGGTGCTGCACTTCTGAGGTGCCATCTTTTGGATGAGATATTAAACCGAGGTCCCATCTGCCTAGATTGGTGGTAGTTCAGGTGGATGTTAAAGATCCCATGGCACTTATCGAAAAGAGTAGGGGAATTTCCCGGTATCCTGGCCAAATTTCCCTCATTCACTAAAAATACCACCGCCAGCTTAATCTGATTCAAGGTCAGTTGGCATTCATCTGTATCCCCCTCCCCCGGGTCATGCCTGAAAATAGGCATGATTTCTCTAGTGTATTTACCCGGTCAACAAAAACTAAATAAAAAAAATAAAAATAAAGTTTGGTAGGGGAGATGAGTTAGTGGGTCATAGTGATAAGCAGTCTTTTAACATTAAATGAGATGCAGATATTTTAATCTACATTTTAGGCCCTCAGTATTTGGCAGAGCTGGCAGGTGGGTTCTGCCCCCCCCCCGGGGACTTACATCCATTCTCAGCCAGTGTTCCCATCACCAGGACTGCTGCAGGAACCTTCATGGAGCCTGCCAGCTCTGATTTTCGCCCTTCCCCTTGCTGTGGTTGTGCACGTGCATGTGAAGGCACACACACACACACACACCATGATCAGCAGGGCCCTCCCCTATTCTTGCTGTTCCCTGCCTACACTACCTCCAGGCCTCCACCTGGGGGTAGCTGCAGTGTCGGAGTGACCAGGTCCCTCCCAAGGAGAGCAGAGCTGCCTTGTAGTGGCTCAATCCAGCACCTGCCCTCCCTTCTCGGCTGACCCCCCAATGACCCAGGCTCATTCCCGAAACATGGGTCACCGGTATAGCATGAGGTGTGGCATCCAGTTTACAAGTCATAGATATTATTAGGTAGAATAATCCAGAAGTATGTTTCCTTAAGGCAGTTTGACCACCTGATGCCAAGGGGTATATGACTGTGGAACCAGTTACCCGAGGACATTGTCCAGGCACCGAGTCTGTCCATTTTCAAATCTAAACTGGACGTTTACATTAATGAGGGTAACATTGATTACCATTGCTGAGCAGTGGAGACAGCATTTATGGGCCAAGGCCTTCAGCTGTCCTCTTACTAAAGTATAAATTAAAGTATGCATGACTCTACAATGGATTCCCAAAGGGAGAGAATTCCAAAGTTTGGCGCAAAGCAGAAAAAAGGAAATTCTCCTAGCTTGGTGAGGAAATTTAGTGGTAAATCCTTCAGGGCCAGTCATTTTTTGGGAGAAATATATTTAGACTCAAATGTTAGCTGCAAAAGATAAATCGTTATTTATATGGCACTTTTCCAAACACTCAAGGCACTTAACACTACACGAACACCAATGAAAGCACAATCAAGAATTTTGTATAACTGTACACTAGTGGAATATACATCATGATGCAACTTTATTAAAACTACATATAATTGTTCAACTGAATGCCATACTGAATGAAAATAATTCTGATCAGAGGTTTTTTTTTTTTGTCTTATTTGTTTATGCACCCTCGGCCCCTCCACTGGCAAATCCTGTAAAATTAGTTTCTCATGTAGCCATGCTGAAATCAGAGCTTACCTCTTGGGCTGTGCCTGGCCCTAGCACATGCCTCCTGAGTCCTGTTCCTGATGTGGCCACATCCTCTGGACTTATCGCTAAGCTTGAGCCCCCATGGCAAGTGTGGCTTGGGTATGTAACTGCTAGGTGTGCATGGGGCACGCATGTAAGTGTAAGGGACAATAGCTGCTGATAAAAGGCATCAAGGAGTGGCACATATTAGGGATGGGTTTCCAGTTTTTCTGACTGGCCCGCCCAGGGTAAAAAGCACCATCAGATCAACATGTTTAAGTAAATAAATTAAGTGCTATGTGGGGCAATGTGTTTAACATGTGCAAAGCTTCTACAAATTGTGTTTTGAAAGACTATGTTTATTATGTGTGACGGGGGGCTACCATGTTGATTTCCCAGGCACCCTGCCCTCCAGCCAATCACAGCCAATCACTGCCACCAGTTGTACTTAAGCCTGCAGCCACTAGGGTGTCGTGCATGTGTCTGACAGCCCTTTCAGCCAATCAGAGTCTGTAATTCCCCCTGTGACATCAGAAGATTCTAAAAAGAGTGGGTAGTCTTGGTTGGAATATCGAAGGAGGCAGAGGCTGTCAGCCTTGCTCCTGCCCTGTGAGCTTCAGCCAGGTACAGAATAGTCTAATGAGGACTTGACCCACCTTAACTTCTTATCAGATGCTACTGCTGCTCCTCTGGCTAGTCAACCAGAGTAGCCTGATTTTGTAAGCTTAGGTGTAGCAACTCTAGTTTAGATGTAATACAGTTAAAGTTGCCAGAAAGTGCACTGGTGTTTGTTAAATATTTGCCATTGTTCAAGACTTTCAATTTCTGCTGCTGTGCAAAGACTTCAGCATCATCCTGCTCAGTTTATGGAGACCACCAACCAGTGATGTCTAGAAGACCCAGTGAGATACTACATACCTCTTGCTCATCCCCCTCTGGGGCTGCGGAGACCTATCTTGCCCACCTTGTGGGTTTCAGGATCCCTGAGTATTTTGCTGGGCTGGGAAGTGTTCACTTTTCTATGGATTACCATTTGGAATTACCCTTGGAATACCCTGTTTGTGGAATACAAATATTTCGGCCCTGAGTGGTAGCACTGTAACAAAAAGCCACTTGTGTTTGGGGTCTGAAATTTGTTTAAATTGTGCACCACCTCTACAGACCCTAGTCAACAGAAGATCAGGCCTGCAGCAGTAACTTTAAACTGTGGTATCCAGTTAACTGATTAGTTTAAATTTAATAATATGCAGGTCTACTGGCTTGGGCCACCTAAAGTGCACTTGAAGGGAGAGGGAGAAAGTGTATTGAGGTGGGCTCATGCTGGGTGCAGCCTGATTATAAACATTGTTGGCATCTCATTTTCCTCGTTTCTCTACAGGACCCATACATTAAGTCATGTTGTCAGTTTTTATGGCTGCATGGGCAGAGCCATGCAAACATATTGCTATCATCAGAAACGGGGGCCTGAATTCCTAACACAGCATAGCTTTTGTTGTTACAAGGGAGTGGAATGTAATCAAAGCTGCATTCACTAAATAGTTTCTTCCCTCCAGCTGTGTTGTTAGAAGAGAGTGGAATCCCTCCGCATCCTTCCATTCATTGCAATGTGGAATCGGCAGTCTATTAGCTCAGGTTTAACAGTTCATTAACAGCTCTCCCTGGCAAGGTAATTCAGTCACAGATGTCTTTGTTTATTGGCTTCCTTTTTCAGAAAACATTCAACATTTGAAAATCAGTCTGATCATTACCACCCCTTAATAGTGCAATTATCTGATAAGATAAGAAACAACACACACACACACACACACACACACACAACACACACACACAGTTAAAGGACTTGGATTATGGTGATTCTATTTATCGTAATTCCAATCTCACAGATCTCTCCTTAGTTGACACAGTATATCTTCAGTTACTATGATTTATTTTCAGTAGTCCAAAAAATGAACATCACTGTACTCCTCTAACTCAACTAAATTGGATGTCTCACTCATATAGGCACTTACATCATTGGCTTACTCTCATTTATAAAACAGTAAATCATCTAACCCCAGTTTATCTCTCAAATAGACTATTAGCTCCTACTCACAGTCATAACTTAAGAGAAGTTACCGACCAGGGTTTACTTTTACCTAGATACCAATCTCATTATGGAAGAAACTGTTTTTCTATTGATGCCCCTTTTGTCGGAATAAACTCTCACCTGAGTTATGGAATTCCCGGACATTATTTTTTTAAACAAAACCTCAAGAAAAAGGTTTTATAGGAACAATCCATTTGTAACTATACAATCCATTAAATATGTATAGCCTCGAGGAAAGGAGGGAGAGGGGAGACATGATAGAAACTTTCAAGTACCTCAAGGGAATCAACAAAGTCCAAGAGGGTAGCATCTTTCAAAAAAGGAGGTGTGCAAGAACAAGGGGGCACAATTTGAAGATAGAAGGGGGGCGCTCAGAGGTAATTTAAGGAAGTATTTTTTCACAGAGAGGGTTGTGGATATATGGAACGGCCTTCCAGAGGAGGTTGTGGAGTCAAAAACAGTGGTGGAATTCAAGCATGCATGGGACAGTCATAAGGCAATTCTAGGGGGTTGGGGTAGGAAGAAGTAGGCTGCTGGTTAACTAGGACCTGCAGCTTATCCATCAGGTAGGGAAATGGGCAGGCTGGGAGGGCCAAGCGGTCCTTATCTGCCATCAAATTCTATGTTTCTATGTTACATTATGTATGTAACTGTTTTTCATGAGCAATAAGTTATCTGTTGTGTTATTCACTAGATAGCATTTCAGTGTTTATGTGTTTATGTGTTACTAAGTAGGCTTATTAGCTCTGTCATGTTTGTTATCTCATCGACTTGGGAAATTCTGTAAACGAGACTAGTTCTCATGGAACTCATCCTGCAACTCATAACTTTTAAATAAAAAAAGGACACCAAAACCCTTTTTTTTTACACACATTTTGTACAAACAAAAAATGATAGCATGGTACTGTGAGCACAAAAGTTGTTCAGTACAAAAATATCTACAAAATGAGTGGTGTTTCATTTATAGCCATCTGTTATTTTTTTTTTTAGAATTAGCAAACAAACATAATTTTTTTTTCACATTTTCAATAAACAAATGCAAAGAGCTTTAAAACAGAAAAACAATATTGTGGTACCATGAGCATGAAATCTGTTCTGCACAAAAATATCTACAAAATGAGTGGTGTTTCATTTATAGAAACCTTTTAGATTTTTTATAATCAGCAAAAATGGCAGGAAATTCAATTGTTTTTCACTTTTTTGTATGTATGGAAAAAATGGACTATGCTCCCCCCCAATGGAAATATTGTTGGTATTTTTTGTTCTTGTGCCAGTTGACCTAATGATATCACTCACAGCTTCACCACTCATAAAGTCATTGGATCAATCAGCACTCAAACAAAAATATCAACAATATTTCCAGTGGGGGGGTAGCATATCCCTTATATATTCTTTGCAAAAACTCCATTAATGCACAAGTTTGTGTTGCTATTAAAGCAACTGCAGAGTTACAGGTGCTCATGGCAGAGGGAAAGGTGGATATTGCAGCCATCACAGAAACATGGGCCACCCAATACAATGACTGGGACCTGTTTGTACCAGGGTACAGGTTATTTCATAGGGATAGGGTGATTGGGAAAGGAGGGGGTGGCACTACATGTGAAGGAAGGACTGAAGCGTGTAAGGGAGGAACGGGAGGAGGGTAGTACAGAGTCGCTTTGGATGCAAATCCAGGATTCCAAGAATAGGATTCTCAGAATGGGAGTGGTGTACAGGCTGCCCTCTCAGATGGAGGAGTTAGACAAGGAACTAGCTGGACAGATCAGGAGGAGCTGTGGACTGGAGTACCCCAACAACCAGGAATAGAAGGAAGCAGGTACCGCTGGATGCCTTCCAGGACAGCTTCCTGCTGCAAATGGTCAGTGAAGCAACCAGGTTTGGTATCCTTGATCTTGTGCTGGCAAATGGGGAGTTTGGTAGGGAACTTACAGTGGAAGACCTGCTGTCAGGGAGTGACCACCATTCAGTATGGCTCACACTGGATATGGGAAAGGAAGGAGTGGAATCTGGCACAAGAGTGTTGGACGTCAGGAAGGCTGACTTTGGGAGGATGAGGGAAGTGGTAAAAGGGTGCCTGGCCAGAATTCAACCTAGAATGGGCACTAACCAGAGGTGGGAGCTCATAAAGATGGGGATAGTGGAGGCAACCAAACCTGCTGCAAGGCCCAGAGCAAGAAGGCTAGGGCTAAGAAATCGAGCTGGGTGAGCAAGGAGGTCATGGCAAAGGTAAGGAGGCAAAGAGCTTCCTTTAGGAGGTACAAGAAAACAGGGAGGGGAAAGGACAGGGAGGAGTACCTGAAGGAATAGAAGGAGGTGACACTGGCAGTAAGGGGAGCCAAGGCATCTACGGAGCTCAGGCTGGCACAAGGCATTAAGAAGGGGGAGAAGGACTTCTTTAGGTACATCAGGGAGAAAAGGAGCTGTAAGGACCACATAGTAAGGATTAGGAAGGAGGGGAGTTGGGTGGAAGCAGGGTGCGATAAGGCAGAAGTGCTAAATGATTACTTCTGCTCAGTATTTACTAAGGAGAAGAAGGGGGGTGATACCCAAAGGGGGATAAATGGCAAAAATGGGGGGAAGGTGGTGACAGATGGGGAAATCATGAAGGGCAGAGTTCAGGAGGGTTTGAAGTCACTGAGGATGGACAATACACCAGGCCCAGATGGCATTCAGCCCAGGGTACTGAAGGAGCTGGCAGAAGTCCTTGCAGGACCTTTGGCAGACCTATTTAATGCCTCACTATACTTAGGGTGTGTACCTCAGGATTGGAGGATGGCTCATGTGGCGCCCCTTCACAAGAGTGGCCCCAAGGATGAACCGGGGAACTACAGACTGGTGAGCCTCACATTCATTGTGGGTACACTGTTGGAGACTATCCTGAAGGAGAGGCTGGTGGCCCTCCTAGAGGCCAAAGGACTACAGGACAGCAGACAGCATGGCTTCATATGTGGCAGATCCTGCCAAACCAACCTGGTGGAGTTCTATGACTGGGCAACTAGGCAACTGGACAGGGGCCATGTAGTGGATGTCCTGTATCTGGACTTCAGTAAGGCACTCGACTCGGTGCCACATGGGAGGCTGGGAAGCAAGTTAGAAGGCACAGGGGTGGGTGCAAAGCTGGTGAGATGGGTAGGGAACTGGCTTCAGGGAAGGGAACGGGGTGGTGGTGGTTGAGGAGCTCTCGCACCCAAGGGTAGTGATGAGCGATGTTCCACAGAGCACAGTGTTGGGACCAGTGTTGTTTGGGATATTCATTGCAGACCTATCATTGGACATCAAGAGTAAGATCAGTCTGTTTGTTGATGATACCAGGATGGGAGTGGTGCTGGACAACCTAGGGGGATGGCAGGGGTTGCAGAATGATCTGGCAAAGTTTGAGACCTGGTCAGACACCTGGCAAATGTGGATTAATGCCAAAAAGTGCAAGGTGCTGCATTTTGGGGTGAAGAACCCAAGGAGGAGTTACCAGCTGGGGGGAATGCAGCTAGCCCAGACACAGGAGGAGAAGGATCTGGGGGTGCTCATTACAGGGTCAATGAACAACTCGGCACAATGTAGGAAGGCAGCTGCAAAGGCCAACAAAATGCTGGCTTGCATTGCAATGTGTATATCCTCGAGGAGGGAGGAGGTGATTCTGCCACTGTATAGGTCATTAGTTAGACTGCACCTGGAGTACTGCATGCAGTACTGGTGCCCGTATCTGAAGAGGGACATTAAGTTACTAGAGGGAGTGCAGTGCAGGGCAACAAAGATGATCAAGGGGCTGGGGGACTTATCATATGAGAGGAGGCTGAGGGAGTTGAACATGTACTCGTTGGAGGAGATGAGGGACAGAGGGGGACATGACTGAAACATTTAAGTATATGAAAGGAATAAACAAGACAGGTACAGAGGGGCTGTTCAGGTAAGGGAGGGGAAGGACACCAGGGGCCAGGATATGAGACTGGAGGGAGGAAGGTTCAGGAGGGAGATGAGGAGGAGACAATTTTTTACAGAGAGGGTAGTGTCTGGGTGGAATGTGTTACCTGCAGAAGTGGTATCCAGTAGAACAGTGGACTGCTTCAAAAGGGATGGGATAAGACAAGGGGGAGGGTCAATGGAGGGGAAGGGTTGAAGGGAGGGGCAGCTGCAGAATAAGTGGTGCTAGCTGCACATTTGAGCAGACTTGATAGACCTCTAGGCCTTTATCTGCTGGCAAATTCCGTATGTTCACGTGTTCATAAAAGTACGGACATACGATGTTAGGGTTTTTAACAGTAACTCCATATTCCCCCCAAGCAATCAAAGGGGGCAAGAAGACACAAGCAACCACAGACATCAGTCACCAGGTAAGACAAATAACACACAACTCTTTCCACATGACACAAGAGAGAGATCCATCATCATGGTCCAGTACTTCTAAAGCCATAGATATGCATGCACACTTGCACACCACCTGGGAAGTGCAGTTAGAAATTCCCATAGGATCACATCGTAAATTGTAAGTAAGGAATAACACATGACAGGGTGTGTGGCAATGCTAAATTACTGCACGCCTAGGTGTGTTGTGAAGCACGAGGCACAGCTAAGTGCCTTCAACCACCTGGGAAGTGCGGCATATGATTCTTATAGGCTCACATTGTAAATTGTAAGTAAGCAATAACACACAGCAGGGTGTGCGACACTGCTAAATTGCTTCATACCCTAGGTGGGCTGTGACGCACGAGGGTGCAGCTTGGAAGTGTGATATAAAATTTCCATAGGATCACATTGTAAATTGTAAGTGAACTGGTCTGACAGGATTTACCTTCAGTTTGCTTATTTAAGTTCCAAAAGTAAGAAGGATTGAAATTGCCTATGTCTATTTTTTCATGAAACATTTGCATCACTGATTAATTTGGTGCAGCAAGCCATGTGTGTGTGTGTGTGTGTGTGTGTGTGTGTGTGTGTGTGTGTGAGTGTGTGTGTGTGTGTTTTCAGTGGAGTCTGTATGTCCAGAACCAACAGCATCTGTTACTGCATTACCTTGATATTTATGCTTCTTTTTATTTTTCTATTATTGTGGTGTAAATGTGGGACTTCTACATCACAATAATACAAGTACAACTAAGTCACACATTAATTATTTATATTTATCACATGAATCCATGAGCAGTCATTGTGGCTCTCATCAGAGTTTGTTACATCTTGTGTGAGCGCATGTTATTTTGCACTGTCTATTGTTGGTACTGCATTGCATTGTCTCTTTAGGCTTCCTTCATGGGTTTGATCCAGTGTGGTGTTTGTGCCAGTGGGGAGGTGGGCAAGTATTACATCCCAGGGGGGTGTACCATACCTGTAATCAGGCCCACTAATCTGTTCTCCAGGTGGAAGTGTCATGCTATTTTGTCTTCTTTCTGGATATGAACCCCCACAAGGAGATTCAAAGAGCCCAGGCCCCTTAACCTTGCAGGTCTCTATGTGTGTAAGGCAGGGTTTGTAACTGCAGCTTTCCAACTAAAGGCTTGGTGACCCAGTTACACTCACTTTGGAGAAAACTTTGAAAAACATAATATTCAGACATATTTCTATACTACATTCCTTTTTTAGAAAATGGGTTAGAGAAACCCTGCTTTCTGACTGTTCGAGAGCACCCTCTACCCGGGCGGTTATCAGGCAGTGGAGACAAGTAACTAACTAGTCATTCTGCCTGCTTGCATTTCTACCAAAACAATCAGTGGACTTGAGAATGTTCATATTTGAGTGACCCACCATGCTTTGGGTTGCTTAGTGAGTGACCTAGCGAGTGATGCCCAGACCGCCCACAGTACCATTTTCATTATCTGTGTGTATTCCTAACAAAAAAAGCAAATGTCTTCAACACTGGCAAAGAAACAGCTACCTTATGATGCCTCCTGTTCCTTGCTTCAGCAGTTAGATGCTCCCCCGAAGGGTGCTTGCAGAAGCAAGTACCCAGCCAATGTATAAACCCCACTGCCAACCAACTGTGTGTGTGTGTGTGTGTGCGTTTTTTGTGCCCTCATGCCTCTTGTAATTAATAATGGACTGAATCCTGATATAGCTATCATATAAACACTCCCCCCAAATGATGCTTGCAAAAACATATACCCTGCCACTGTACAAACCCCACTGCCTCCTGACTGCATTTTTTGGGTCCTCATACTTCTTTAATAAATAATGGACTAAGTCCCGATACTGGTGCTGCTTTCAAATCACTGAAGGAAAACTGAAAAAATGACTGGGTTAAACCCTAGCCTGCTAACAAGAACATTGAGGTCGTATCTTTCCGACGAGATGTTAAACTGAGATCCAATCTGCCTGTTCTGGTGGTAGTTCAGGTGGATGTTAAAGATCCCATGGCACTTCTCAAAAAGAGGAGGGGAATTTGTTTATTAAAACTTCAACAGTACAACATAATCCACAGAACATAAAATAAACATGTTAATATCACATCAAAATAAATTGTCAAGTCAGAAAAAAAAACACAGAATAAATCAAATACTTATTAATCCATACCATTTTCCGCATACCGACATCCCAAAAATCATGAATGTAATACATTGAAATAATGAAAAGCAATCAATATTAAGTCAAAGGGTAATGAGAAGCAATCAAAATTACATTAAAGGATAACAAAAAGCAATCAAAATTAAATCACAGGATAATGAAAAGCAATTAAAATTAAATCAAACTGTAACATACTTTAAGTAACAATACATACTGATCCTACCCTTCCCCCAAGTACGTAATAGGAAGGGGAAAATTATATTCCCTTGTGAGAAAACATTGTCAAAACAGAATCCCATGAACAAAACAACCCATGATCCTGGCACATGAAAATCAAGATGAAAAAAAGAAAACTTCATAATAAATTAAGCAGAAATAAATGCAAACCCACTTCCCAGTGGCACCGTCGCAATAACACAAAATCTTACACATTTGTGACATAATGAATCAAAAGAGAACATAATATCCTTCAAATAAATGAGTAAAACAAACCCCCACTCACCCCTCCCCTTCAACTTACTACTCAAGAGGCATAATATCTTGTCTTTCCATATTAGAAAACGAACTCCTGATGGGAGAAATAAACAATTCAATACTGTTTCTAAGAAAAAAAAAAGAAACCTATGTAATACAAAGGTAAAAAAAAACAAGATCTAACTCAGCAGTCAATGCACCTAGGATTCTATCTACTAATAGATACAGTAATGATTCATTTTACCAATACCCTGTAGGAATACCTCATCTGAGCCATTTAAAAGCATTCCACCAAGTATGCCACCTGTACCTATCCACCTGTGTATATTCAACAAGTTTAAGAGCCTGTAGTTCATGTAGAATACTCCGGATCAGTTCTATCTGTGAGATTTGTTGTTGCTGAAGCAAAAGACTGCAACACATTTTCCAAATCCAACAGACCAAACACACCATTAAAACTCTTAAAGAACTGGTGTCATAGTGTTGCCATCCCACAGGGAACAATCCCTTAAATAATATACTGTAGCTGGAGACATATAACCAGTTGCCAGAGCCCCATCTGACAGAAAGTTCCTTCCAAAACTCAGTTCTATATGGGCATAAAACATAAAGATATTCCATAGTTTCAACTTCAGACAGACACCTTTCCCTAGGACAGTAACATTCTGTCAACTGTTTATGTTTTTGGTTGCCCTTCACATTTATTCTATCATGAACCCCCAACCAAACGACATCCCACATCTTTTTAGGTATTCTTTGTTCCTCTAAACGTTCCAGTATAGCTTTTTATTCTACTGCTGACAAATGCAGAAAAGGCTGTTCCAGACAACAACTTTCCATCACTAATTTGTATAAAAGCTTCTGAAGGGTAGTTAATAACAGAGACTGAGTAACATTCCATTTCTCTAAATAATTAAAACAATCTGTCCACAGTGGGTTCAATTTCAAATTCCTCTTATTTTCATGTCTAAATTCCATATGTTGCCAATCTAGCATAACCTCCTCCAAAGAGGGAAACAGCTAAGCCTCCCACAGGGTTGTACTTTTCCACACCATGGGTATCAAATTTGCAAATAAGAAAATACTCCAATAAAAAACTACTGGGTTCAGCGTACCAACGCCCCTTCCTTCCTGTCCAAGTATGTGACTCCCCTTTTAATGGGGTTCAGGCGACTGCCCCAAAGACATGAAAAAAACAATAATATAATCTAGTTTCCAATTGCTTGGGAACTGGAAACACATACCTGACAAAGAGAAAAAAGAGGTACCAGAAAGGTTTTAATGAGATAAACCCTCTTCATCTTACTCATGGGCCACCTATTCCATCTAGAAACCATCTGCTGTCCCTTCCCAGTTTGGTGTGCCCAATTAGAATGTAGCATGTCTCCCTGACCACAAAAAATATCTAGAAGTTTGCAAGGTTTGAGAGAAACCTTGACTCCCCCCCTCCACCACCCCCGATTCCGGGGTCCTAGAAGTTACTTTTATAGGGATACATTGGCTTTTACCCACATTTATCATTCCTCCTGAAATAGCAGATAAGGACTTGACCAAGTTATAGGCCTGTCTCCCTGACTCTCATTCGCAACTGTCAAAATAAGATCGTTAGCATAGGCTATGCATTTGACGATGGAACCTGATTTATGTTGCACAACCTAAAATATCTGGGGAGGAAGCCAGAATTCTAACCAATGGATTTATTGTTAAAATATACAGTAATGGGCTCAATGGACAACCCTGACCAACCCCTTTCCTAATCTTACATGGACACCCTATCCATTTGTTCTCATATGGCCGCACAAAAGTATCCTGGTGACATAGCTTGATCCATGCAATAAACTGTTTTGGAAACCTATATACATTTAAACATTTCCACAAAAAGGCATGAGATACAGTATCAAAAACCTTTGACTGATCCACATTGATCACAAAATCTTCAGCACTGCCCTGAGCCCCTTGTTCCATAATGGCCCTAAGCATGAACAGAGCATCTGTGATTCTATGCCCCGGTGCCGCACAAACCTGTGATGAGTGAATCAATGAATGTAGGACCTCAGAAAGTCTAATACTAAGAATTTTAGCAAAAAATTTTAAGTCCACATTCAATGAAGTGATTTGCCTCCAATTCTGAAAATCTGTTTGTCCCCTTTTTTGCAAAAAAAAATTAGCAAACCTTCAAACATTTGCTCATTTAGTCTCATTTCTGCCAGGAAGGCCAGAAAAACAGTAAGCAGCTCCTGTGGAAACAGTTGCAATAATTGCATGTATAGTTCACTCAGGAGTCCATCAGACCCAGGAGCTGTCCCTTTCTTAAATGACCGAATAACCTCAGTGAGTTCCAGCAAAGTTAACGAGACCAAAAGTCTAGCAGACTGTTCGGGAGTCAATTTTGGAACCCCTGCCACACTCAAAACTTGCCCAAATAAAGCAGGGTTGGATGCCATGTGTTCCTGCTGTACTGTGATATGTCTTCCCATTTCTGTCAATATGTCCCTATTCTCTGTAAGTAGGTTTCCTACTGCATCTTTGATTCCTACCATCTGGTGCTTATGCACCCTAATGTAGCAATCTTCTAATGGGATGGTCTGGTGTTTTAAACCTTGGGTTCTGAATCATTGTTCCAATTCTAGGGACTTCTGCCTACTATATTATAGCCGAAACATTTCTTGTTTGACTATAGCAATCTGTTCACTTTTATCTTGACCTTGTTCCACCTGCTCAGATATCACGTTATGAAATGTATATGTTAACTGCAAGTACCTTTTCTCCTGGTTAACACTGTTCTGTATAGCCACAATTTGTAAGTAAGAAGTAATTAGCCTTTTTGTGTCAGCCTACCAGTTCAAGGGGGAATTATATAAAAAAATCTACCGTACCCCTATCCTTTAATATCATCAGTAACTCCTGAATTACAGTGGGGTCCTCCAACAGACTTGCGTTCATAAGCCAGACTCCCCAATTTCCCACCCTAGGGGGTGCAGTGGATATGTATATACCTGTGAGTGCATGGTCTGATGTTTCCACAGGAATTGTTTTAGAAAAAGAGACAGGAGCAATGTTAGAGACCAGCCAAAAATCTATACTCATCGAAAGGTTCCCTTTGCAAAAAGTGTGCTTGGGCTTATGAGACAAAGCGACCTGTGTATCTTTTAACCCAGTTTATTTGATTAGATTACACAAGAAAGCAGTATCACTGTACGTTTTCACTTTGCTTGCCCTAGTGTCTGATTCCAGTAAACTTATGTTAAAATCCCCACCAAATAAGACCTGTTTGTTAGTGCACAGATAGGGCTGCACCAGTTTCAACAGTTCCACCCTTAGCACCTTCGTTTGTGGGGCATACACAGTAATCACTCTATAAGTGAGCCCCTCAAACCCCACATCTAAAATCAAGGCTCTCCCAGGGCAAACCGCCACCAGTTTTTGTACAGTAAAACCTGGATTAGTAAAACAAATCCCCAACCCATTGCAAAGGTCCTCTCCTATGGACCAATAAGACTCTCCCAAATACTAAGCATTTTTAACTTTCCCAGTGTCCACAACAGTCTGTAGCCTGGTGTCCTGTAACAAAAAAATGTCATACTGCAGTTACTGTAGAACTGAAAAAGTAGTATCTCTTTTTGATTTCCGATTTAATGCTATTTACATTCAGGCTTGCTAGCCTCAAAGGTAGTCCAAGATTATGTTTAAGAAAGTCCTTGTTTTTTCAGACTTGCTCTAGTAACCCTTGCCTGCTTACTCACAGGCTTCTGGAGTACTGATGGCACCGGACTTTCCTTAGGAAGTTCATTTAAAGAGGCATGAGAGGAAGTATCTGAATCTGCTTCCTCCATTTGGTCACTCCAGTTCTGTAGTACCTCATAGGTATTACGAACTGGAACATCACTTTTGTTGGCTGAAAGGTTCACTTTTCAATGAGAGACTTTTGGGCTGTTAGTCATGACTTGATTCTCCTCTGTAATCATATTCGAGTTGCCAAAGACTGGTGAAGCTTGTGACTGTGCAGATGGGGGTGGTGGTGGGGGCATAATGTTCCTCCTGTTCAGGTGCTTTGGCCTGTGATTCTATCTCCAAATCAGGTTGCTCCATGGGGATGGAAATGTTCCGTTCATGGGAGGGGGCGTTGTAGGTTCTACAGAGCCCTGGTTCTCTGCTGTTGGGCGGGGGAAGGGTGCAGACCTCTCCATGCAATAAACTGTCTTAGCTCTGTGAAAATAAAATTCTTGCTCTAATGAGTCCTCAGAGTTGTGAGCAGCCCAAGAACATGATCGGAATGAGTGTTCATCATCTCCGCAAAGATTACATACAGGCAGAACAGTGTACAAATGTGCTGTGTGCCCCAACTCCCCACACTGGAAACATCTAATCTGAGTACAGTCTGAGTTGAGATGTGATAATGAATCACACGTGTAGCAACTTTTCAGTTGTCCTTGGTAAAACAATATACCATGGTCTCTGCCCCAAAAAAAGGATGTTGGAAGATGTCTAGTGCCCTCATCCATATGTTGTAATTGTACTCTGAAAGTCCAGCCCCCAGTCCAAAACCATTATCATCCATGATAGGATTTGGATTGCCCTTTATGTCTGCATATTTCTCCAGGGAAAATATGACATAATTGACCCTCACACCCTCATTCCAAAATAAAATCGTGACAGTCTGACAGTGGGTTTTGATATTGGAATAGCATAAAAACCTTGCCACTCTGGTGTATCCTTGACAGTATAATATAACTTCCAGAATTTATCCAACAGTGCTGCAGAACAGAAACTAACATCATAGTTACTGTCCCCAGGAGCATGGATAGATGTGTATACCTCTACAGGAGTAAAATGCATTGAGTCAATTAATAATGTTTTCCCCATAAACAATCTCTCAAATGATTCCGTACAACAAATCTTCTTTTAGACAGCTCAGCAGGTTTCTGAAAAAGACTAGCATAGCTGGGTGTACGTTTTTTATTCCCATCATTATTAGGCTGATTTGCATCCTGATCAGGGAGTTGCTCTCCCCGACCCCCAGCAATCCCTTCAGAATTATCGTTGGAAAAATCATTGGGTACCTGGTCAGAATGCGTCTGTTCCATTACTGTCAATTCCAATGCAGAATCAGTTTGTTGAATAACAGGAGAAGAAACCTTCACTTCGGTCTGAAGCCGCACCTTACCACTGCTGCCGGCATCTGGCGCAGTTGCTGAGGGCTGGACCACACCCTCCACAGGAGCGACTGCAGCAGCTGTATCGAGCACAACTGCATCTTCCAGGAGCTCATGGGTAAGAACCTGGCCCCCATTTTGTACAATGGTGCTCCTTCACCAATTCGGTGACCCCAGAATGGGAATTGTGGGGTCCAGGATCCAACGGCCTTCCTGGAATATCCAACCGGCCTGTTGCAGTGTAGTTCCCGGGGCCCATTCATCCAAGGATGGAATGCCACATGTGGAAGTCCCTGAAAGATGACTAATATCCACCAATGCATCTACTGCAGCTGTACCCATGCTACCAGAGGCAGAAACATCCACCCTCTGGAAAGTAACCCACTTACCCAGCTGCCTACGGGCTCAAAGCTGAATGTTTTCATTTCCTCTCTTCCTCCAGTTGTTGCTTGTGAGTTTTAAATTCCTTTTCCACTTCTGCCATCATATCTACCAGTTGCTGCTTTTTATAATCCAGGTCTCTTTGCAGTTTGAGCTCATCTTCAGCAATATTATTAGTAGTTACTGCATTGTCCAAGTCTGTTTGCATATCCTCCATAGGTAGGTCTCTTGTTGGCTCGATTTCTTCCACTGAGACCATTTCATTTTCAGTATCCAAATCCTCAGTTCTCACACATAAAGTTTCTGATACCCCATACTGTTGTGCAGAAACACCTCCTGCCACCTCCAAATTTCGTCCTGGACTGGAGACCTCCATTCTCCTCCACTGAGAGACAGCCCCCTCCCCCCCCGTGGAAGAAAAGGGGAATTTCCCTGGCATCCTGGCCAAATTTCCCCCCATTCACTAAAAATACCACTAACAGCTTAATTTGGTTCAAGGTCAGTTGGCATTCATCTGCATCCCCTTCCTGGTCATGCCTGAAAATAGGCAAAATTTGTCTAGTGCACTTACCCGTCAACAAAAATGAAATAAATAAAAAAATAAATAAATAAGTATGCTTGACGCTGGACACTCAAGCTACTTTTCAAAGTGGCAATCAGCTCAGTTTCAAGAACAGCTCTGTGGCTCAAAAAAAGAAAAAGAACAGCAACTCCAGGGTAGAGTCAGGGAGGGAGAAGCAGAAGAGGGAAAACTGATCTCTCAATGCTCACTTTTTAAGAAGGGGGTGTCCAGATCATAACAAAAGGAGAACAAAACATAAAATCTACAGAAAGCAACTGCAGCAGTATAGCTCAATACCACCCACATGTAAGGTACTATTGCTTACATTCTTCATTTCTAGATGTAATTTACCTGAGACCAGGATTCTTGTCCCTCAGAGTTTATTTGCTCCTGCTGTTTAATCCTGTTCTAAAATCATAATCTTCTGTTTATGACACCATAATAATTATCCTAGCAACAAAATATGATGCCACAAAAAGAGGATTTCATTCTTATCATTTTTTCTAGGTGGTAGGGCATGGCCAGCAACTTTGCTGTGAAGATGTGCTTCCAGAGAGCTCCCATCTGCAGCCTGAATAAAGGGCTTTTTAAATACTTTTACATTTTTGAGGTCTTACTTGACATGCCACAGCTCCCCATGGCCCTGTGAGGAACTGAGGTAGTTGAAGACCGAGGGAAGGAGGTTGGAGCAGTCTTGGCATAGGTCCCATTCATTGAAGGGAAAAGTGGTGCCAACAATTCACTGTGGTGAGTATCAGCAGCCAATCACCCTGAAAAAGATGAGTTCATATCATGGGTGATTGCTGAAGAAAAGAACTGACAAGCTCAACTCTCTCACACTTTGGACAGGTTGCTTAATCTCCCCTATCTACAGTCCAAGAGAGCTTTTTTGGCTGAAAAAATGCAGCCAGTTTAATCACTTCTTCCTCAACAAGGTGTTCCTTATATGGCATGGGATCATATCAAGCATCCTGTCATGGGTTGGTAGTACCATTCCTAAGATGGGCCCAGATGATTCGCTATCTTTGGTGGAGTTTTTGTCAGTTTTTGATGAGGAGGTGCTCTGGGTGATCTCCTGACTGAATCCCAGTTACTAGTTACTGGACCCAGGGCCCACTTGGCTGCTTATTGTCTGTGGGAGGGTGGTCCTGGGCATAATTATTTCAGACAGTGTGAGGTCATCTCTTAGGGAGGGGTATTCCTTGATACTTTCAAAAGAATTGTAGTAAAGTTCCTCCTTAAAGGGTACCTAAATAGTAGTTTTTTAAAACTGCAAACTTCAAAATCTGGCTTCATTGCGAAGTAAAGTAAAGGCTACTAACATATATGCTAAAACTGCATTTATGTAAGTAACATAAACGCAGTTTTATAGCTTTTGAAAAATGTGAACATCAGCCTTTCATTTTCAAAAAACAGACTTGCTTGCCCCCTAAAATGTCTGTCAAGTGTGTTAAGTGATGAGTCATGATGACATCATTGGAGCCAGAGGCAGAGACCCACATGGCTCCCTATAGTGCTAACTAGTTCTTCTTTCCCCCCATTGTTTTGAATTGTTTCACCAGGATGATCAACACCATGTGTTAACACGTGGATTATTTTGATCAGTACATGTTAGGCTATGGTTTTGTTAATTTTTGTTTACTTTAACTTGCTGAAAATGTTTTTTAATCCAGCTGACTTTCTCTTTGGCAAACCGCAGTACAGCATAACACTTCAAATACCTGATGATCTAGTGGTTATGTGGTATCTAATTCCAAAGATCATGCTTTCTTGGTAATCCAAAAATAAGCTTCTCTTGTAGTCTTTTTCCACATAAACCCCCTGCACCTAGGTTGCCACCGGTTGAACACCCCAACATCCATACTCTATCCTTAGTACTGCCTGGTGCAGCATATGAGCTTGTGGTCTCATGAAGAGAATTATCACACCTCAGACTGTAGTCTTGTACATTACAGAGTTGTGCACATCTACAGTATACCGTTACGCTTCATCAGCTGGCACTGTTACAACATGCCCCCCAAATCACTCTCCAGTCCACTTTCTCAGTGTTTGACTTCTTCTCCCACAGTAAACATTGAGTGGATCACCACTCTTCTGCACAGTGAAGGCAGTATGTACAGTCCCCCTGTTGTGTTTTTGTCCCACCTCATTAACCAACAACTAGGTCTTCCTGGAGGGCCAAGCAATGAGCATCAGGACCCACCAGAAAAACTGCTGTTCGTGCCCTCATAAGGGCTGCACTTACTATGAATAACAATATTATTAGCAGGAGAGGCATACTAATGCCTTGAGCGAATCCACCTGACTTCCAGTGTCGGTCTACTCCTTTACCTGTGATCTGCAGAGCCACGCAGGACAGTTCTAAGCAATTCTTCTCCAGTACTTTTCTGTGGAGTTTACCCTTCTGAATCTTGAATGAGCTATACACAGTTCCCTCGATACTGTCCTAACAAATGTCAACACCCCCCGTCCCCACCCAAGGGTAATCTCCCTACACTGAATTCAAGTAACAGTTTAGGTGCAGCCCTGCCACTCTGAGTATTTGTCATTGCTGACTGCTCTCATCCACAGTCAGGTAGTGATCATGGTGCTGGCAGCCCCACATCTCAGATCTCACAATGATCTGCTCAATGTCCCCCTTCCTGTCTTACCCTAACCTGAATATAGCTGTACCCTGCTGTAATGGCCTCTTCAGTCCCTCTCTGGCATTCATTCTTCTCATCTGCTTCCCACACTAAAAACTGGTGAGCTCACTACCCTTCTATATCATGAATGCGGTTAGTACAGTCTCCCATGTTATTTTCACATATTGATTAATAAATGTGATTTATCTGGTAAGCCAGACTGATAGCAGAAGGGCACAAGGGGAAAAATAGGCTTTCCTACCCATATAAGATCTAGGCCACCTATAATTAGGCACTATTAAATGACATGCATATTGATGCGCACACCCATCATTTAATAGTGCCTAATTAAAGGTAGCCTAGATCTTTTAGGAATTGAAAAGCCCATCTTTCCTCTTGTTTCCTGCTGCTATCAGTCTGACTTACTGGAAATATTTATTTATTTTTGATACGTCCAAAAACCCAGGGACTGTACTACCTGCATTCATGATGCAGAAGGGTGATGAGCTCACCAGTTTTTGGTGTGCGGAGAAGGAGTGCAGAATGAATACCAGAGGGGAATGAGAAGGCCACTTCTGCAAGGTACTGCTATATTCACAGAATGGGGAAGACATAAAGGGAGAAATATGAGCAAATCACTGTGAGAGCTACGATGTGGGGCTGCCAGCACCATGATTACTACCTGACTCCATTGTACTGACCAATTTTCCCCATCCCATAAAACCAGTTCATGCAATTTTCCAAGGCTGTGTGTGGGTATTATTGTGTGAAATGGCTGCTGCTACACGTTCAGTCGCTTCACTTCCAGTCTAGCATTGCTTGTAAAGCATTTTGGGATACAATGTGTATGAAATGCACTATAAATGCTGATTCTTATTATTATTATTATTTGCCATGGAAAAAGAAGACAAGACAAGCATATTTTTGATTTCTGAGAAAGTATGAACTCTGACATTGGACTACACAAGAACTTTGCTACAAATAAGTGGTGGCTCTAGGGGGTGGTGAAGGGTGCAGCTCCCCCCCCCATTGTAACTTGCTTGCTGCTGCTGCATTTCACTTTGTTGAAGAAGTCTGATTTATTAACTGTACAAATGTTTATATTCAAAACTATGGATTACATTTGTATGTTCTGTGAAAAATGTACTAGAAAGGAACAATAGCAGAAAATATAAAGATTTAATAAAATGTTAAAGCGTGCATATCAAGTATGCACACCACCCCAGCACCCCCCATTGTAACTTCCTGGATCCTCCATAACCACTAGACCACTAGATTATTTAAGATTTGTACTGCACTATGGTTTGCCAAAAAGAAAGTCGGCTGGATTAAAACCCAATTTCAGTATGTTAAAGTAAACAAAAGGAACAGAACCATATCCTAAAATGTGTATTGATCAAAATAATGCATATGGTTTTGACCATTTTGGTGAAACTATTCTATATAAAGGGAAAAAAGAACTAGTTAGCACTATAGAGAGCCATATAGCTTTCTGACTCTGGCTCCAATGATGTCATCACTTGACACATTTGGCAGCCATTTTAGGAAGCAGGTAAGGCAGTATTTTTGAAATTGGAAGGCTGATTTTACACTTTTTAAATGCTTTAGAACTGTATTTAGGTAAATTATATAAATGTAGTGTTAGCATTAATGAATACAGCAGCCTTTCCTTTAGTCGCCTACGGAGTCAGATTTTTGAATAGTTTGTTGTCAAAATGTTGTTCAGATATCCTTTAAGAGACCATCTTTGGATTTCAATATTCTTCTGAACTACAGGCCTATCTTGAACTTTCCCTATTTGGGGAAGGGCAATGCACAATAGGAGACTCACCTGTAAAGGCATCACATATAGGAGCTTCTCCAGTCAGGATTTCGTACTTGGCATAATACGGAGACTGCATTCATCAAGGTATTCAATTATCTCCTCATGGCAAGAGATAGAGGGGTTTCATTCCATTCTTGTCCTTCTTGACCTCTCATTGGCATTTGACACAGCTGAACTTGGGGTGGTTCTGGAATGCCTGAGGAGCTTTGTGGGACTCACCAACATTGTTTTGTGCTGGTTTGAGTCCTACTAGTCTGGAAGATTGCAGCAGGTACAGTAATATCAGGTAATTTTGTCTTTGAGATGGCTGCGCTCGACTGTGGTGTGCCTCATGGCTCAGTCCTGGCCGACACGTTGTTTGCCATGTACAGTACATGTTGTCTTTGGGTGAGATCATCAGATGGTATGGCCTGGGGTTTTACTGCAATGTAGATGATACCCAAATATACCTGTCACATGCACCTGATGTGGATGATGCAGTCCCTGTGCTGGATCAAAGTATTTTATAAAATGTGGAGAAAAAATCCTGCTTTCTGACTAGTTGTTACCTGTGCATCAAATTTGTTCAATGCACAGGTAATAGCAAGAACCCCCAAAATAGGACTGCATTACAAAGAAAGAGAAATCAGTGAGCCGTAAGAACACTGATTTTCAAAATGCCACCATTATTTTTTTCACCTCGCTAAGGTGCCTCATCACAGACTTGCAGCCGATCAGGGAAACTCTAGTGCCACTCACTAACTTCGCCTTAACTGTAAACAGTAGCCCTACACATGGAACCATTAAATAAAAAAAAACTACTGACTGGTCCTGATGCAACACTCATGGTGGCGCTCATTCAGTATGTCAGCTCCCACTGTCTTCACTGCCAATCACTCTCCCAACCTGCCGCAGATCCCAATATAAAATCCACTGCTTCTGAATATTTTATATTTCTTTTTTTTTTTTTTTTTTTGCTATCAGGTTCACTCTCAGAACTAGGAAAAAAAGGGTTCACTTCTCCTCAACAAGTCGCAGTCTGGGGCTCAGAAGTACTTTCTGTCGGTCATTAGCCCAATTTGCACTTGTTCACAGGAAGAGGCAGAGGAAGTCAGCTCCCTCCTGTAGGTCTCTTGGCAGTGCTTGTAAATTCCTTGAGAGAAAAAAAACACTTTTGAAAACTTCATTTCATAGTGCTGCTGTTTCTCCGAGTACCCGCCCGCTCCTGCTGCATTTCCCTCCTGCTCCTACTGTGCTGCCATCTGTCACAGTTCATTCAATGAGACAAAACAAAATAGATAAAAAATGAGCTCCACCTCTCCTCCCCATCCCAGTTCCCCACAAAAACTGTACACCAATACACAGGGGATAGCAAAATAAAAATAAAACAAAATGAAACTATTACAACTGATGCCACAATAGGACAGATTTTGCACAGCTCGAGCTTCAGAAGTTATAAGGATAAGGAGACACACAAGTAGAAGAATAGGGAGGTGTAGCAGGAGAAACAGAGGGAAGCAGGGAAAGCAATCAGGAGCGCAAAGGCACAAACTGAAGAGAGAATAGCCCAGGAGGCAATGAAAGGGGATGAGACATTTTTTAGGTATGTAAGCGAAAAGAGGAAGACCAGGGGTGGGTTTGTAAGGTTAAAAGGGAAAGAGGGAATGTGCAAAGGGGAACCAGGAAAAGGCAGACATCCTGAACAAATACTTTTGTTTAGTGTTCACAGAGAAAGAAGAAGGGGAAGGGCCACCAAAAAGTAACAGGAACACTGGAAGAAGGGAGGTGGACTCTAGTCCATTTTCAGAGGACAGTGTCACTTATCTGAAAGTGAACAAAGCAGTGGGGCCAAACTGGGTATATCCAAGGGTATTTAGGGAGCTCAGGGAGGTACTGGCTGCAAACAGCTCATTGGAAACAGGAGTGATGCTGGTGGAATGGAGGAGGGCAAATGTAGCCCCACGTGACAAAAGTGGTAGGTAGCAGGGATGCGGCTAGCAACTATAGGCCAGTCAGCCTGACATTGATGGTGGGAAAGTTTATGGAGTCATTGCTGATGGAAAAGATTATGAAATATCTTGAATCAATGGGTTACAAGACCCAAGGCAGCATGGATTCATGGGGGGGGGGGGTCATGTCAAACAAATCTAATAAACTTCTTTGACTGGGTGATCAAGGAATTAGATCAGGGTGGAGTGGTGGATGTGGCCTACCGAGATTTCAGTAAGGCTTTTGACACTGTTTCACATAGGAGTCTAGTAAGCAAGCTGGGTAACTTAGGAGTGCTTGCAAAGTGATAAAGTGGGAAATAAATTGGTTAGGGGATAAGTGGCGGGGGGTGGTTGTAAATGGAGTTCACTCTGAGGAAGGAAGGTGACCAGCGGGGGGCCTAGGATTAATGCTGGGACCAGTCCTCTTTAATGACTTTATAAGTGACACTGCAGCGAAGCTGAAAGGGAAGGTCTGCCCATTTGCAGATGACACCAAATTCTGCAATAGGGTGGAAGGGATGAGAAGAGACCTGAGAAAACTCAAGGAGTGGTCAAGGGTATGACAGCTGGGTTTCAACTTGAAAAAGAGCAAAGTAATGCACCTGGGGCACAGGAATCCAGGGGCAGAGTACAAAATGAGAGGAGTGGTTCTGACAAGCAGGAAAGACACCTGGGGGCAATCATATCAGATTACCTAAAGGTGGCTGGGAGGGCTAGTGGGATACTGCGGTGCACAGGAGGGGTGTCACCAGCAGAAAGAGGGAGGTGGTATTGCCTCTTAGAGCACTGTGTCCAGTTCTGGAGACTAAATCTCTGGAAGGACATAGACAGAGTGGAGGCAGTTTCAATCACAAGAGTGTGGTATGCATATTTTATTTATAGAACTCATACAGTACAAACAGAAGAGGGAAAGAAGTAAGTGCCTTAGCTGGGACTTGAACCCAGTCTGCACAGATTACTGTTCTGGTTGTGCTACCAGCTGTGCCACCAAAGCAACTGGAGACTGGGCTGTCCCAAGGCACCTTACTCTTTCTCTAATGCACAACCTGGTGCTGCACAGATAATTACATTTTCAATCACAAGAGTGCAGTGTGCATATTTATGGAACTCATACAAACAGAAGAGAGAAAGAAGTAAGTGTGTTTGCCAGGACTTGAACTCAGGCTGCCCGGAATACCATTCCGGTTGCACTATGAGCTGCGCCACCAAGGCAACTGGAGACTGGGCTATGAGTGGAGGCAGTCCAGAGGAAGGCAACTAAAATGGTGCAAGGTCTGCATTAGAAGCCCTAAGAGGAGAGACTCAAGGACCTAAATATGTACACCCTGGAAGAGAGGAGGGAGAGGGGGAAATATGATAGAGACCTTTAAGTACCTCACGGGGGTAAAAAAGGTATAGAAGGGAAGTTTTTTTAAAGAAAAAAGGTGCTCAAGGATAAGGGGGGGTGATAAGAAAATGGAGAAGAGAAGAGAAGATTCAGGAGAGATGTGAGGAAGTACTTCACAGAAAGAGCGGTGTATTCCTGCAACAATCTTCCATCTGAGATAGTGGGTTCAAAAACAGTGGCGGGGTTCAAGAATGCATGGGATAGGTGTATGGGAATCTTAGGGAAAGAGGACTGGGTGGGTGAATGGGTGAGAGATCAAGTAAGATATGCAGTGAATCACTATAAACAGGGAAAAATGGACAGACTGGATGGGCCAAGCGGTCCTTATCTGCCATCAAATTCTGTTTCTATGTTTATTTTGTACTGCATAGTGCACAAAACACACATGATATGCCTTGCCAGTGTGTTCTTTTAGGTACAGCACAGAAAACTATTGTCTATAATACCACCACTGCCTCTTCCTCCCACAATGTGAAGTACGTAGCAACAGTCCTGGCTTGGAATTCATGCCCTGCCTGGTAGCAGCTGCCAGGCAACAAACCTCCATTGATGCACATTACACATCTGGATCCTGGGGTAGCACGCCATCTGGTGCGACGTGTTCTTCAACTAAAGTAATGGTATCCTCTTACTTAACACTAGTGCCCTGCAGAATGTTCAGATTCTGATAAAATGGAACTCTGTGGAATTCCATCTGTAGTGGAATGCTGACTTTTCATAAGTGAAATGGTTTTCACGCCATAATAATCCTCAGGTAACACAAAATACAAATTATTTTTCTGCTATCCACGGAAAATTATTCAGCAGTTTATGTGATCCACAGAAAATCATTCTGCAATTTACACAGAAATACATTTTTGGAATTCTGCTACATTTAAAAAGAAATTCCAAAAAGAATGTTGGAAGAAGAATTGTAATTCAGCACAAATTCCACTGGCAGAAATCCACATTCAATACAGCCCTACTTAACATCAAATTGGGCAGCACGCGGCAAATGACAGAGACCCTATGCACCTTTCCAGGACCCAGTAGTAGTGTGTCTTCTGTCTTATCCAGGCACCAGAAGAACATTTTCATCATGCCTGTCTCTATGCACCATTGTAGAAACAAAGAAACCTAGACAGTGATGGCAGAAAAGACCAATGGACCATCCAGTCTGCCTGTGACACTCTGTCATTCCTTGAGACCATTTGCCAATATGGGGTTATTGCCTACACTATCCACCCCCCTGTTCCCTGTTCTATTACTACCATCTGCGTAACTACTAAGCACTTAACTCTCTCCCAGCTGTGTCTGAAACCATTACTTGTTTTGGCACCCATCATCTCTCCACTCATGACCTTATGTTTTTGATTCTATACTCTTGTTGAATTTCTTGCGTTTACCTTGTTCATTCCTTTCAGGAACTTGAAGCTCTCTATCATATCACCCCTCTCTTGTCTGGCCTCCAGCGAGCCCATGTTCAGTGTTTAAAGCTGATCCTCATAGGATCTGCCCTGTTGGCCCTGGATCATTCTGGTTACCCAGTGCTGCACCTTCTCCAGCCTCTCCTTGTCTTTCCACAGTTGACGACTCCAGAACTGGGTACAGTACTCTTGGTGTGGTCTCACCAGTGATCTATAGAGAGGTAACAGTACCTCTTTGCTTCTGTTTGTCAAAACCCCTCCCAGTACACCCCAGAATACTATTTGCCATACTGTGGACCTTGTTACACTGGCGAGATTGTTTACGTGAGTCACTTATGATGACTGCTTGGTCCCTTTCCTCAGAAGCTGTGTCCAGCTTAACCCCTCCCATCCAATACTCCGTTCTGGGGTTCTTGCTCCCCATGTGCATCACCTTGCATTTTTTGGCATTAATTTCAGCTGCCAAACTCTTTTTCAGTTCCCGAGCCTTCACAGGTCCCTCTGCATCTACCCCTCCCACACTGCCTACCCTACCACAGAGCTTAGTGTCATCTATACAGAGACATATCTTGCCTGAATTCCTTCGTGTACTATGCCTGTGCCTCATTCTGTGACTGCTGATACAGTGTCAGGAGGTAAGTCCACAGTGGTTATCTGCTGTTACCTGCAAGACATGAGACACACTGTATGCATTTTGGTTCCTGCATTATAGCCGCATGTGCACAGGGTTATGTGCTCTATGTATTACATGTGTATTTACTGACCAGTCACCCTTCTTCCTTGGTCAGTGCCCTCAACCATGACCATGACTGAGTACTCCAGTATAAAGGCATCATGTAAGGACCCTAGACACTTGGCACACACCTGGGTAATGCATGATGTGGCATCACACACAACCTGCATATTCATGCAATGGTATATCCCTATTGAGCTGTATCTCGTCACACTCTGATGTTAACACAATGGCCACATGGGTATAGTCATTGCACCTAACACATCAGGCATGCCAACAGCAACACATAACCTGATTTTGACAGCCATCTGTTCAGCCTGTGTATAAAATAATGCATGCAGTCCTGTGTGTGTGTTAGTAGTACTTCTGTGACCTGACATAGGCATCAGGACATGGAAGCCTGGCTTATTCTGGTAACATCTTCTATGATGCACTGAAAGGGCCCTGTGGCATAATATACCAGGGCTGTCAGCAATCTGTTATGCATGTCAAAGGAATGGCTCCTCCGTGTCCATGTTTCTAGTTGTGGTCTGAGAAACATGCCCAGTCATTAATGATGGTACAGTCAAACCTGAAACACCCTACACATTGTTGCTTTCAGTCTAGGTTTGTATACACATGCTTGACTTTTGTCAGTGTCTTTTCTTCAACTCAGACTCTCATCATATCTCTGCCAAGTCTCCATTCATCAGATATCCTGGACATATATCGTAGCTGCTGGTGGCAGCCATGCTCCTCAGACTTAAACAGGCATTAACAAACTCCAGCACACACACAGGTCACAGGCATCTGTCAACTCAGCCACCTGTGAGGCTGCAGAGGGGTCCCCATGAAGGACATCTGGGGTTTGTGAGTAACTTTAGCCTCCATTTTACCAGTACCTTAGATAAATTACAAAACAAAAAAAAGTATTAATTTTCTTGATGTCACTCTGACAGTCAATAATGATAATAGGATTACAACACTGGGGTACTGAAAGTCTACTGCCACCAATAATCTCTTTAGGGCAGACAGCACCCACCCCTATGCAGTCAAGGAGTCCTTTCCCTATGGAAAATATTTGAGGCACCACAGAAACTGTTCTGAGTTCCACGACTTTGAACAATAAGCTGAGGAACTGACAGGATGTTTCATTGCCAGGAGTTTTAACAGAACAGTGCTGCAAAAAACCCTTGAGAAAAGCTCAGAGATGTGACAGATATCATTACTTATACCCCAAGTGCAAACAGTTGAGTGTTAGGGACTAGGTATGCTTTATGACAAAATGTAACTGTCTCTCAGGAGAAATGGAGGGGGGTAGTAAAACAGTTCTGGCCAGTTTTACTTGTGATCCCCTTCTAACCACTGAACTTGGAGATAGCCCCAGAATACCCTTCCACAGAGCTCCTTATATCAGGAACAAATTGGTGCACAGCTAATACAGATTGACATCTAAAAAAGAAAACACAACATCTCAATTGACTCCCCCTGTCCGCAAAGGGTAGGTTCCATCGTGGGCACTGTAGTGTTTTCAGATGTTGCACCCAAGCACACATTTCCAAATTACAGGGTTATCCCAGGAAATTAAAAGTGAGAAATGTTAGAAATTGGGCTCCAAGCTTCATGGTTTATGCCTCGTGGTGTGGTCACCCTATGTTATACATTGATCACACCATCGGACCATTAAAACAGACTGCAGAAACATGAGAAACCTCAGAAGGTCCACTGATGGTACCCTGCCAGAACAACACTTTGCAGAACTTCTAGACAGTGATCTATCTCACATGGGTTTTGAGTGGGTGAAGTCTGGCACCCATGGAGGTGACAGTCTCATAATATTACTGCAAAGAGAGTCACTGGATTTTTACCTTAAACTCTCTGAACCCAAATGATCTCAGCACTAATTGGGGTTTGAAGCCCTTTCCTTGAATATTGTCTAACTCAGATTTCCTGTAAAATTAGATTTTGACAGATTAAATTCAGTTCTTTTAAAATGTTACAATTAAGTATTAGTATTTGATGACCAGATTGATATTATTGACATCTTCCATCTACCTCTTATCACGTTTCTTTTCCTTTCTGCCCCACCTCTCCCTTCATCTGATCTATCTCCCCTTTCTTTCCTTTTCCCTTCCTGCTTTTTCTTTTCCCTCCCCCTTCCCTTTATCACTCCATCCCTACCCCATTTGGCTGCTCTGCATTCATTTCTTTTTTCTTTCAGAAGAGGATGGCTACTGTAGGCCAGCAGATCCCCCATCATGCCAAGGGTGGCATCACTCAAACTGCGGGGAGCTTGCAGCTGCATTAAATCACCAGTCCTCTACTCTAGCTCTTCTACTTTTCCTTAGTGATTTGGTGCTCAAGCATGTCCACACCTCCCTTATATCAGGCTGATTGACAAAGTTTCATAGTTTGTCTATTATGCATCGATCTAAGCTCTACGACTCTGGGTTGATTTTACATTACACCTGATATTCATATTCTCTGTCCCTTCTATTGTGCTATATAGATATATATGTATAATACATGGATGAGGAATTTTCCCCAGACAAAAGACTGTTCTTTATTTCCCTGTATACCAGTAACTAATTATCAATTAAAACCATATGCCTACACTAATCAAACAATTAAAAGTATATACCTATACTAAGTAAAAGTATATACATACACTTATAAAACAATTAAAATCATATATCAACACAAATAAAAAGTATATATCAGTTTAACTCTGGGCCCAAGTTCCGAGCCTGGGTGGCAGCCCTCTATTCTCGTCCCTCAGTGCAAGTCCGGGTGACTGGGGTACTCTCACAGCCATTTTCTATAGAAAGAGGAACTAGACAGGGGTGCCTCTGTCCCCCCAGCTTTTCACCCTCAGTATGGAGCCCCTGGCCGAGTCCTTTAGGTCCTCTCCTGTTATTAAGGAGTTGCAGATAGAATCGGTGGATAACCGTATCTCGCTCTACGTGGACGACACCCTCCTTTATTTAGGGAATCCAGACGCCTCTCTCCCAGAGGCTATGGCCCTCCTGAAAACATATGGCAACATATCTGGCTTCAGAATTAATGAGACGAAATCAGAAATTCTACCAATTGGAACTGGGGTGTTTCCTAGAATGAAAACGTTAACTAATTTAAGATGGGTGACAGGAAGCTTCAGATATTTTGGTATTCACATACCTCTAGATTCCAGTAAACTTTACCAGTTGAACCATTGGAAGTTATTGGAGGAAATAAGGCTGGATTGTGAGAGGTGGTTAGTCTGAGCCCTTTCTGATACAGGCAGGGTTGAGATGGTGAGAATGAACATTCTACCTAGAATACTGTTCCAGTTTGACTCCATTCCTTTGTGCCCTCCAAAGAAGTTCTGGCAAGATATTCAGAGGTTAATCTAGAAGTTTGTTTGGGCTGGGAAGAAACCTAGGCTGAAGTGGGCAATCCTCAAACTAGATAAGGGCAATGGGGGACTGGGGGTACCTGACCTTAGGGGGTACTATAGGGCTGCACAGTTACAACACCTGGCAGCCTACTGGGCTGCACTGAATAGACCCAGTTGGGTCATTATGGAGATGGAGTCTGCTGGGAGAGACCTGTTAGAGGCCATTCTCTATAACAGTAAGATCTCGGGCTGGTTCAGTGCCTTGCCCATGCCCTGGCTTAAAAATGTGTGAAGGTTTGGTATGCCTCATTAATAGACTTTAGACTGGAGAGTACCATAGCAGTGCATGGGCTAATTTCTAATTCATTGAATTTCAGGCCAGAGAAGGATAATCCAATTTTCAAAAGATGGAGGAGAGGAGGTCTAGTCACATTTGCTCAGGTATATGACAAGGAGACCATAAAGAATTACACCCAATTAAGGACAGAATTCCTTCTACCTCAGACAGACCTTTATGCATACTTACAATTGCACCATTTTCTGCAATCCGGAGCCAGGGAGGGCTATTCCCAGCCTCACCCTTTCCATCAGGTACTGGAGTTCTTTCTGATTATTGCAAAAGGGATGATCCCAAAGGCTCATTTGATCTCCATCACATACAAAACCTGTAAGGGCCCCCCAGACAATTCTAGGCACCCTATTCACCAGAAGTGGGAGTCAGAATTAAATCTACCAGAAAGTAGCATCAGATGGGATAAAGTATGGGGGTTAGCTCAAAAAAACACAGCTTCCTCCTTCTGGAGAGAGTTTCATTGGCAACCTGTGTATTGTATGTTGTTTGTCTGTGTTCACACACCAGAGAGGAGGCATGAACAACCAGTGGATCAACTTTACAAGAAAGTTGCATATCCAAAATATTGTTACAAATCCAGTGTACAATTGATCAGAGTGAGATATGTATGGAATGTACTATTTGCCACCTACCTGTGTGTATTGTTTGTTTGTCTGTTGAGTAAACAAACCAATAAAATTGTAATTTAAAAAAAAAAGTACATACCTACAGTTCATTAAACCCTACGGGACAACACTATTAGCAAAAGTAACACATCCTTAGGAAGCTAGCCAAACCAATTAACAAGCTATAAAAGAACCTGGAAAATAAACACTAGCACAAAACCCTCCCAAACCCAGAAATCCCCCAAACACCTTCCTGCACTCACTACATATCATTGTCTTTTTGCTCGAAGAGGCCTTCAAGTGCCATAACATGATCGTAAATGAGATCTCCTAAAAATTACCATTCTAATGTATTATATTCAACAAAAAATGGGTAAAGGAGGCACACGTGGAAGTACACCCATCTTGGGGGCTAAATAGGGCAATAAAGTCACTTGCCTTTGGGTTTGTGGTCTCATAGCCCTAATAAGTCCCCTCGATGGGTATATATCCTTGTATATCACTTTTACCCATTACTTATTATACATATGTGTGTGTGTGTGTGTGTGTGTGTGTGTGTGTATATATATATATATATATATATATATATATATATATATATACATACATATACATTCTTTGCAAAAACATTGTACTGCACCAGTTAGGTTAACTTAATGGCACAAAAGTAGGGAAATGTATTGTTAGAGTTTAACCCTAACTCCCCACCCCCACCTCCCAAGCAGCAAAAGAAAAAAATCATTATGGTTTTGGCTGTCCTGAGTCTTTGCAAATCAGGGGTAGGGTTTTCAGCTCTAACGCTTACCCCATTATGTTATAGTGTTTAATTGTACAGAACTCTGTCTCCCCACATTACCAACAACCTGTGGTCCCTGCCTGAAGAAAACAAATCACATCTGACCTTATTTGCTCATGGAATGGGGTGAGTGTTACGGTTGAAAACCCAAGGAAGATCCCAACCCTGATTTGCCAAGACTCAGGACAGCCAAAACTGTAATGATATTTTCCTTTTGCTGCTTGGGGGGGGGGGGCTGATGGAGAGTTAGGGTTAAACCCTAACATCACATTTCCCTACTTTTGTGGCATTAAGTTACCCTAACTGGTGCACTAACACAGTTTTTTGCAAAGAATTTCCTTTCTTTTTGAGCTGGTGGATTCGCATCCTATTGTGAACAGGTACAGATGTGCAGGGCCCTTGTGTCCCTGCACCGTTGGAAGAATCTGTTCGCCTACAGAACTACAGGACCTGGCACATTCACTCTTTACACATTCACTCTTTATTGTGTTTTAAATTTTGACCTCAAATGTTCAAGATAGTCATTGTATAACTGCCCTTATAAACATGACATGAAGCATTTATAGTATATTGGCCAAAATGTCATTTTGTGCCAGAAGTGCAAAAAGACGTCTCATCCAGGATTTTAAGAATAAAACCTGTCACATTTATGAGGTGGTATGGAAAAATGACTATGTTGAAATTTTGGAGTGAAAATATTGAAAGTTAATGAAGCGATGCGTGAATGTTAAAATACTGCAACATTCAGTCATAACCTGACATTTTAGTGTATTTGTGCACCAGAATTTCAGCATAGCCTTTTGTTTACCCTACCTCATGAACCCCTAGGAGAACATTTTGAAATCACCATCAAAATGTGGTTCTGTGCCATTGAAATGTACAGTAATTTCACACCACAGGTACAAAAAACACATTTTGGCTAGGATCTGAAAAATGATAGCTATCACATTCATGAGGTGTTGTGAAACAATGACTATGTTGAAAATCTAAGATTAAAATTTCTAAAATCACCAAAGTTATGAGGAAGTGAGAAACATGTTACCTCTGACAGTCATTGTTAATAACAACAAGATTACTTTCAAAAATAAATTGGATAACTACATGAGATCAGGAAACTGCTTAACCTATTATATGTAAGCCTTGAAGTTCAATGGGCCTCATAGCCTTCTGCTTCTTTCAGTTCTTAGTATCGTTCTTAGTGTAGACAAATATCAATGTACGCTTATGATCTTGCCATTTTTACATATTTTTACCCCAAATATTCAACATAGCCATCTTGTGACCCCACCTCATGAACAATGGCAGTAAAATTTCAAATCCCACCTGAAAGATGATTTTGCCAAACAGCCACGAAATTGCCTTTCAGGCCTGATTGGCATAATTTCACTACCATTGACCATAAGATTGGCTCCCAAAAAAAGGCCATGTTGAAAATATTGGGTGAAAATATGCAAAATGACAAAGTTATGCATCAAAGTTCAAAACCCCATTGACACACATTGAACCACACTTACCTTAGTTTCTCATATTGCAGTCAGTGGTTCAAGAAGCAAGATGTGTCTTCAATTGGAGAGTGGATCTTCACCCTGTTCAGATGAGTGAGGGTGTGTGTGGGGGCTGTAGTGGGGGGGGTCAAGTGATGAATGCTGAGTGGGAAGTTGCAGTGGTGGGGTCAGATTGGTGAGGGACCATTTTCTTTATTACAGGTTAAAAAACAAACATCGAGGGATGGTTTTCTTTATTACAGCTGACATTTCTGGGGCAGCGATTGGATTGTAGGGGGTGCCACTAGACACCAGCAAAACAACATACAATATGGGATGGTGATCAGAGGGTGGAGGTGCTACTAGACACCAGGAAAATTACATATAATATGGGACTGCGACTGGAGGATGAGGGAGATGACACTAGACACCAGGGAAACAAGGTATGTGTAATACTAAGGGGACAGTGATTGGAGGATAGAGGGTGCCACCAGACACCAGGGAAATATTATAATACTAAGGGGATGGTGATAGGAGGGTGTGGGCACCACTGGACACCAGGGAAACATTATAATAATAAGGGGATGGTGATTGGAGGGTGGGGGGTGCCACTAGACACCAGGGAAACAACATACAATATAGGATGGTGATCAGAGGGTGGGGGCATTACTAGACACCATGGAAACATTATATTAAATGAGGGGATGGTGAATGGAGGGTGGGGAGTGCTAAAAGACACCAAGGAAATATAACATACATAAGGGGATGGCAATGGAAGGGTGGGGGTACCACTAGACACCAGGGAAATGGTGGCTCACTGCTCTCAGAACAGCCCACAGCATGAGTTGCAGCTGTGGCTGCAGAACTCAAGAAAGTCCCACTGTTCTCATACAAAGAATGTGGGTCAATGGCTCCTCTTGCTAAGCTGGGCACCCAGGATTTCGAGATATCCAGAAAAGGTATTTCAGGCCATTAATTTAAGAAACAAACATCCAAATCTAGCTAAATGGGTCTCATTTAGCTAGGTTCTTGCATTTGTTTTTTAAAATGATGACATTTTATGTATTTTCCATGCTTATTAGTTGGGAGACAAGAAACAAGATGGTGGCTGTCATGACACAAAAAAATGGTTTTGTGTTGTGAGAAGCAAGTAATAAGAAACCAAAAATGGCCCTGTGACACAGAACTGTTGGTGCTGTATCAGAATGTTCTCCCAATAAAACTATTGAGCATGCTCAGAAAAGAAAAACACAAAACTTTAAAGCCTTATAACTCTGCAACCATTTAATATTTTTTTATGAAGCCTTTGAAAGGTACTACCTTAAGACATCATGCCTGTACCCTGAATGTTTGGTGGAAAAATGACATTCCATGTAGGCTGTAAGTGAGAGCAAAAAAAAAAAATCCTATGTTAAGTATAGGAAAAAAAAATTAGACATCTACAAAAAATGACGTATGTGGATCTCAGAAACCACACAAACTGCCATCACAAAAATGTTCACAGATTTACATCTTGCCTCCTAGATAACACATGCAAAAGTTCAGGTGATTTCATCAAATGCTGCCAAAGCTATTAAGGTGCAAAGTTAGGGGTTTAACATCAAATGCTTTACTCAACCCTAACTATAGGGGCGCTATTACACCCCTGTAATATATACATTTCGCTTTGCATAAATTTATGCTCTTGACTTAAATGGTTTTTCACCCCACCTTACTAGCAGGTTTTCAGTTAACTCCATTATAGAAGTATCTGACTTACAAAAATAAGATAAAAACTTTCAAAATAAAGGGGGAGGAAGTCATCGACTCCCAAAAGGGAAAAATGAAAATTAGTTGATTCCAAATTTTAGGCATGGATGCCATAAATGGTTGATTTTTCTGAAGAGAAGCTTATTTGAATAGTTATATTTTATATGAACTTCCAAAACTATATCTCAAGACAACTCTAACTCCCAGAATTTGGATCCAGGAAGTATTTGACTTCCAGAAAACTGAAATGACTTCCAAGTTTGAAGCCTTGGAAGTTTTTGACTTCCATAGAAAAAAAATTAATTGAACTCCTGCTTACCAGTATTTTTGTAATACAGTATCTTTTGCACTGTGTTTTTGAATTTAACTATTGAATCAAAATTATTTTTTTATGTAATGATTTTACTGTGGTGTTCTTTTTGACTCCCTACAGAGCCACATGCATTGTTACTCTGTTTCATGGCTATGTGACCTGTTTTCTAGCTCCAACTGTACTGCATCTCTGGTCCTTGCTGCATGCTCCTAGCATCAGTTGGATGGAGGGCAGTTGAGAAGGTGTGTGGAGGGATATGCCACTCACCCTCAATAGCCATGACACTTACATGCAGGTACAGTGGTCGGGGTGGTGTTGACAGTGCTGCGGGGGTGTGGGTGTCCACTGTCCACCAATGACATGGCAGAGGTGCTGGAATCGGGGGATGGGACACTGGTATGTGGTTGGGGACAGGGCAGTATTGTGCATTGGGGTGGTGCTCCCTGCCAGGACTGGGGATGGGGTACACTTTTGGTGTGTGTGGGGGGTAGCCTACTGGTGCCAGGATGGGGGCATCACTGCCATGCTCACTGGGGCGGGCCTCTGCTGGGAGGCTCCATGATGCTGGGACTGGCAGGAGCACAGCTGACTATCACATCATGCAAGGACTGGTGGGGAATTGTTCTGTTGGGGGGGTGACTTCCTACCCATACACAGGCTGGTGGGGACCATTCTTTGCATGATCCTGGCTGCATATTGTGGTTACAGCAGGGTCCCCTTGACATAATCAGAGCCCTGATATGCTCCCTGGTGCACAGCACTGAGTGGCATGTAGAGCAAGCATGCCCTCCGCCTGCCCACGGCACATTGCTATCTGTGTGGCCAGGGGATCGGACATGTAAATGACATCTGCACTGTTTGTGAACACACAGGACTCTGCTGCATGGCATTCATGCGTAACTATGCCTACGCGCCCAGTTTCCATGGCACATATGCACAGTGCTTGGGGCCCGTTGTGATTTCCAGACAGTTTCTTTACCTTCTACTAAAGTACAAGGAGGGGGACTGCAGGGCAAGATATCACATATGACTAAGACCTGCTGGTGTGTGAACTCACTATTTGAATGTTTTAAACTACATGTTGTGTGCATACCACAGAATTCTCTTGTTTGAAGCAGAGAATAAAGAGATGGCTGACAGGCACGATGGAACTAAGTACCTTCACAAAATACAGCAATAATTTGTGAAAATTGTGAGTACCAGACAGTTTCTTTCCTTGAACTGAGTTGTCCATTTACAACAGTTCTTACCTCATTGTGCCAAGAAAGAACCATACGTTGATATGGTCATTTGACAGTATTTGCTGCAAATATTCCTCACAATATTGCATATCAGAGGAAAAAAAAACACCAAGGTGGTGTCATAGAGCACCAGAGGAATGTCAATGACTGTGATGAATACTTTACTTTAAAACAGGTTACACAGAGAATAATGTATGGGCAACCATGCACAACAAGGCTGTGTTTGGATGGGTTCAGATGATAGCATATCAACCTAAAGAGCAAACTTCAAGAGGTGCAATCTGTCATCTGAGCCCCGAGATGCAAACACATGCTGACTTTCATATAGTTGGCCATATCTGATTTTATATCATTTTTTTTAAAGGAGTGACGGACATCCCACTGAAGTGAAGCAAAAAAAAAAAACTGCCATTCCTTTCTTTGGATGTTCTGATCTATGATCCAGATCAAATTGATACAGGATTTTAAGTTAAAAGGTGCAACTTTGGACACTGGGTGCTTAGTAATCAGCTGTGTGTGGCGTGAATGAAGAATTTAAAATGTTATGACCTTTGAACTGTGCAGAGCAACTCTTCATAATGCAGACAACAACACTTTCGAATGGGGACAACAGTCTGGAATGTACACAGCAAGGACTTTGAGCAGGCTGATTTTTATACAGAACAGAGAGTAGCCATACAGTATTATGTGACTTTGAAATAATGTGTAATGTGGAAATATTTCCTAATTGTTTCCCTTTTTCATATTTTAAGGACACTGATTTGTCTTTCAATACACTGGTAAAAACAAAACATTTCATGGATGAAGCTTTAACGAGTGAAACGCCAGAGCAACTAGACTTGATTAACAGTTCCAGTGTCAGCACTGTTAACTTGTCCTGTTTATTTGCCTTAAAATTGGTTAAATAAATTGACAGAATATTTGGTTAACTTTGCTTGGACTCTGCTTTGATTCTTGGCAGCAGGGCAGTCGTGTAGATGTACAGTGTCTGCTTGTCTTAGTGGGTCTGTGAGTATCCTGGCTGACAGCCAACTGTCTGTCAAGATTGGTGTTGGTGGGGCAGTACCAGTATCCTGGACACTGCACACTGGGGCCTTTCCACACACTGGCATGGAAAGGACCAAAAACACTCTGAAGGTAGCGACCAGGCTCACCCTCCTTCTACCTCCCCAATGCCTTTACACACAAGATAATGGTTACCAAGACAAGGGGAGAACTACTGAATAGTGGTGGATCCCTCTTGGGAGAGTATTGCATCAAATTCTGTTTCCATGTTTCATCCAAGGAGGATGAGAAAAGGTGCTCAAGAACAAGGGGACATGCTATGAAGCTGAAGGGGGGTAGATTCAGGAGAGATGTGAGGAAGTACCTCTTCACAGAAGGAATGGTGGATTCCTGGAACAGCTGTCCAGTGGAGGTAGTGGGGGGGGACCTGTGGTGGGGTTCAAGAATGCATGGGGTAAGCACAAGGAAATTATAGTGGAAAGGAAGGGAGGGAGGAAGGAAGAGCTGTAATAGTATTGGTAGAGAGAAATGGGTAGACTGGATGGACCAAGTGGTCCTTATTTGTCATCAGATTCTATGTTTCTATAATGGTGCTCCTCCAGAGTCTCACAACAGAAAGCAAACCATGGTGCAATAGGCAACAGAAGCAGTGGATTAGTGGTACATGTGGCTGAGCAGTTATTTACCCGTCCTAGAGAAGGGAGATGAAGGGACTGGCTGAGCCATACAAATCTATATTGAAAAAAGGTTTTCCCTTTTCCAGTTAAAATCATTAAAATTGTCTCTAAAACAGTTTTTGTTTTTCAATTGATTTAGTGATGACAGCTGGGCTGAGACTTAATATCAGTTTCAGTGAAGTCTTGCTTCTACCTCAGTTATTACAGCTAAGTGAACTGAATCAAGTCCAGAGTCCTCCCTCTGTTTTTATCCACACAGCTGCAAAACTGGGTTACTGTATGACTTGGATTTAGGATCTTTAGTTCTGTTCTACTTTACCTTCCCAATCCTAAAGGTTGAGTTGCACATCATCAGTTATCTACACTTTTTCTGGGGCAGTGAAGCAATCCATGAAACATTTCATGACACGGACTGAAAGCAAACCCCAGAACCAAATTTCCAGCTGTAACAACGGGTATAAAACATACCAAAGAGAGAATCCCTTTCAGGAAACTGCAGTTCTCTTATTGCAGATTCCCGGCCTTCTGGGCTGCACTTTTTCCAGTTTTTCTAAATGTTCCAAATTAACTACTAATTTGTCAAACCCTATTTATTGCACATGAGTGAATGACCTCATCGCACATTCTCATCTTTCACACTGACATTCATCCATGGAGACTCATCAGTCTTCAGCAGGCCAAACCCTAGACCCTTCCCACTCCACTGTAGTACTTCTTCATAAATCTTTCTGCCATGCTAGCCTTTCCCCTGTGCTAAGAGTACCTCTGGTTGTTTTGAGGATATTTGTTGATACTAGTAGAATATTCAGTTTTATCACAGACAGTAGATACTGCCACTATTTGTAAAATATTTTTACCTGGTCCAGTTGAAAGCTAGCATTCAGATTTGGCAGTTGCTATCTGAATAGCTGTCCTTTTTGAGTCCTGCCCCGCCGACAGACATAAACTAAAAACAATGATCCTTCACCCCCAGAAGAACTACGTACTGTGTATGACTCCTGAAGTAAATGGGCAGAGTCCTAAAGTTCACTGGTTACCTTGTTTCACATTAGTTGAAACAAGTGTGGCCCCTCTTTTCTTCCAATTCTGCTCTTCCTCCTTCTCCTACTGTCAACGAAACACTGGAGAGGTAATGAACATTGTGGGCCAGCAGTCCAGGGAGACAAAATCCCTCCCTACAGAACCTACCAGACACCAAGGAACTTTTAAGTATCACCAAGGACACTTTAACTGAGCCCTCTGGCCCACCAGGGCTACCTTTGTATTTTTAAACACAGCAGCCATGGGTGCTGAAGGGTCATTTACTTAATAACCCCTCTGTACCCACCATAAGCTGCACTCTTCACTGTTCTTAATCAACTCTCTCACTCTTGTTCTCTTTCCTCTTCCCTTTTTCCTTTTCACTTTTACAATTTTATTCTTCTTTCACTTTTAAACTGTGCCTTTTCCCTAGTGTACTTTCACTTTATTTCTGTCTTATCCTTCATCCTTTCCATTGTAACATTAGTATGCATCTACTATCACTACTGACACTTTCCCTATACTAACTTTTTTTTCCTTTTGTTTTCCCAAGTCTACAGAGCCAACTTCTTCCTATAAGTGTTACATTTCTGTTAACCTGTTTATATTAATCTTGTTTTCTCCTTTGGAACTGCAGATCCTGAGCTACCCTTTTGTTGCCTTCTTTGACAGGCTCCCAACCCCAGATCAGGATCCCCATAGAGGACACCCTTCCAGACCAATAAGTATAAACATTTGAGTTTGGTTATTTGAGGAAGGAGAGAAAAGGGGGAAAAGTTGACCATTACAGGACAAACTGCATCCATTATAATAGTGGTGTGATAACTTACACTGTATGCATTCCCTGCATGTAACAAATGCTGGTTGTAACATGGCATAAAAAAGAAAAATGAAATGAAGCACTCAGATAGGTGCAAACACACCATGTGGTACAGTAGAAACCATGGTCTAATACCATAGTAGATCATGGTTTGTATTGTAATACCTTGGCAATCCACTACAGGTAAGAAGCAGTATACAAGCGAAAGCAATATGCAAATAGCTTGCAGTGTGTAGTTGTCCCAACTTGTATTTACTAAGAATTTTCCTGGCACAGGGTTTTTGACTTTTTCAAGATTGTTGTATGTTGTAACTACAACAGAAGTTCATGAGTTACTAAAGATTGTACATGTAAACTCCACATATACTGTTAATTATGCTGCAACAATATTTCTGTAGAAGTGAACAGTTACATACTGTTACCATCCCTTCTGATCTACTGCTTTCTAAGCAACTGTGGGTGCAATGCACTGTGGATGACTGAATAACATTATTTGGCCTAGCCTTTTCTTGGTGAATACACAGTGGTAAAGATGAGCATGCAGCTTCTATAACTGAAAGCAAAAATAACAGACAGTGAGATAAACAAAGCAAAATTAAAGAGAGAGGATACTTCTGTGGGTGAAAAGAAAAATAAATTGCGGGAAACAAAAAGAAATCAAAGAAACAGACTAACAATAGTAGTCAAAACAAGTATTTGAAAGGTGAAGGCAGTAAACGTTATGTTGTTCTATGTCCTGCTGAGTTAGGTAGTTTAGAGGGAAAAAAAGTGAAAATAATATTCCGCAAAATAATAGTGTTCAATAAAGTGCTTTTCAGATTGGCTTAATTCAGTACATTTGGAAAAAAGGTGCTTGTGCTACTAGGATTGTGTGACAGCCACCTATTGGTCTGCAAAGAAACTGGAGGAAGAAAACTAAAATGTACCAAAGCACACTCCCATCATGCAGTGCAGCCCATATCTTCTAATACATAGAAAGGAAAATCAAAGCACCTAGAATAGAAAGTGAATTGCAAGTTTTTTGAAAAGTTGTAAAATATGTTTTGATGTTAGAAAGCTTAAAGCTTGTAAAGAAAGTTATTTTAACAAAAGTGAAATAGCAGCCACAATATTTCCAATAGGTGTGTTCCAATTGTTTTCAAGTATATGTATATCATGTTTAATAGCTCAATTTATAGTATTCTGAAAGTAAATCAGTGTGATTGTACTCATTTATTCAAAGACTATTAGTCATACACTCATTGCCATGTTATAAGCGGATTAAGCCACTGGAAAGGATGGGTCTACAGTAGAATTAATCCATGGTTGGTTGGTTGGACCCACTCGGCCTTCGGCCTCGTGGTCCAACCCCCCCCCAACCATGGATTAATACCACAGTAGACCCATGCTTTCTCGTGGCTTAATCCTTACTTATACACTGTAATAGAAAACAAAGAAAAAAGCTAGTCTTTGTTTAGAGGTCTTAAACATATTTGTGTTTTTTTGTTTATATTTTATTGCATTTTTAGTAAAAGTACATGCAAGGAAAGCACTCAAGATATGACACCATAATTCTTCCAACAAAAGTACTTAAAGAGCAGCTGATGCCTTTGGGAAAACTTTGGAAAATATAATATTTAGACACAATTCAGCTTGTACTTCATATATCTTCTATAGATTTCTCCTCTCCATTACTTATTACTGAAGAAATCACCACAAAAAGAGGCTCTTTATCCCTAAGAGTTCATCTGCCTCTATAGCATATTCTCTACTTGAAATCATAATGCCCTGTTGTGACACAACACTCAGTTGCCATGGAGATAACTGTAATGCCACAAGCACAGTATTATGATATTAAGTTGGGAAGAAGCAATAGGAGCTGATAAACCCTCAATAAACAACTATCCTGTTTTCATGCATTTGAACCCAGTAATTAATAATGGGGAAGAGAAAAAAACAGAGCTAATAAGAAATGTAAGCTGCTTTGTGTCCAAATATTATGTTTTTAAAAGTTATTCTTAAGCCGTCAGTGGCTCTTTAATATAGTCACAAGCATGTCATACCCTTTTTGATACCACAGAGAGCGAATTACATTAAAAATAACTGCACCAGAGTAAAGTACAACACCATATGGAGCCAAAAATGCAGACAATGCACTGTAACATTATAAAAATAAATAACGATTTCAATCCCAGCCAAGGCTTTGTGAGTACATACTAATAAATTTGAACCAAGTTTTTAGAGTGTTCCAAACATCCTATAGGATTGCACTGTTAAAGTGAGTTCTATTGAGAGAACCACCAAAGTGAACCTTGCAAATTAAATTTGAAGGCAATGTTAACTGTAAAACAGTTCACTGTAGGACTGGAACTAATTGGTAACAAAAAGCTGTTACCTTCACAGACAGTACTCATAATCAAGAAGATGGCCATTCAGATGTTCCAGCTTGAGACTATCGATCTGCAACTGTGAGTGAGAAACTCTACCCCGTCAGACACATAGATTTCCTGAGGTTCTAATGGCAGAGGCCTTCTGCCATCTTTAAGCCTACACATGGACCACCATGCGGTTCCCATGTACTTCCTCAACACACCATCTTGGTCACTTCTCTCTGACCCCAGGATGTACCTGGCAAATATAAAATTGAAAAAGGCAGGAAAGCAAAACAATGAAAGGCAGTTCAATTTGAGCAAGAGACATAACCAATCTCCACCATAATGCTGTTACCCATTGTTCAGTCATGGCGTGAAGATATTTTTAAAACACAATCCCATCTCATCCGATATATAGTAGACATGGTAATCAGACATGTTGCAAGTAAGGACATAACATGTAATAAAGAAACCTGGCATTTTGTGTAGGGCACCACAAAAATCTGAATCACAAGAAAGCCTTAGGAGGAAGTCCAAAAAGTAACACTGTGCTATGCACAGCAGCAGTGGCGTATGACAGGAAATGCAATACTCAGAATTAAGCTGTACTTATGAAACATTTATTGAGTACCAGTGGTTACATCCTCTACCTGAAAGTCCTCCCTTTGAGCTGCAGTAGTATGTTGGTCCAGTTTAATGACAAATACCACATCCGATTTGGGGTTGAAATTACAGTAAAGTTTGTCAATGTGAGCAAACTGCAACTGAGCTGGGAAACTATATTGGTAGGGTATTCCATATTCATGGAGCTTCACTGTTATTTTCTTGAAGGACTTGCAGTACAACATAGTCTAGTCATGTAAGAGTGGTCTGGGAACATTAAAATCCTTACCTCTGCTATACTAATGGGTCCTTGGTCTTTAGTGGGTTCAAGAATTTGGTCTCTGGCTATCAATGACAGCATCACCACCAGAATAGTACAAGGGCTGTTGCCTGCTGGTGCCACTCAACGTGGGCTAATTGAATAGGCTTTAAATTATGGAGACTGCATACCCCAGTCCCACGACTTCAGGCAGCCATTGTTCCAGGAAGGTCTTCAATTTGTCTCCATTGATACCTTCAGGGACACCAAGGATGCAAAGGTTTGTCTCCCTGGTCATATTTTCCAACTGTTCAAGCCTGTTCTTCATCATGCCCTGCTCTTTCACCACAGTTGTGGCCACTGCCAGTAGTTTATTTGCTACTTGTTTGAATCCACTATTGATATCGTCATCCCTTCCACTCGATATTCAACAACATAGGATTTTTGTTTCATTTTTGTATTGTTTGTATTAGCGGGGCGACTCTGCATTGCTATGTCTTGAGCAAGGCTGACTGTTCACCCTCATTCAACAGAGGCTTCTAATCTGCTCCCGTTTTCAAGGGCCCCACTGCTTGAGGTTTGTTTTTGCTCATTTTTGGTCACACTATTGTACTCAAAGTCCATACAGGGGTTCTCCACCACACCATCCACCAAATTATGTAGATTTGCTCCTGTAAAGCAAGATTCATTATGCGTTCTCCTGAGAACTCTGAGAAATACATGTAGTATGCAGTGCTACTGGCTCCATATTATCAAGTGCCCGCTTGAGTTACAATGTCCAAAATAGACCTTTGGGGGTTGACATAGTTTCTTTAATGGCAGCAAGAGACCTCTTCAGAAGGGGCCACTACATAATGCAACACAACATTGCGGAAGTGTGGTCTAGAAGTTAAAGCACCTGTTAAGGAACAAGGAGACCCAGGTTCAAACCTAACTAGAACCAAATATTCACTGTGTGACACTGAGAAAGTCACTTAACCTGCCAGTGCAACAGTCAACCCAGCTACAAAAAATGAGTAGACACAGAACTCCACTGAAAATGAGATACTGCATCTCAGCTGGGCTATCCCTGGTAAATTAATTGTAAAATAACTAAATAAAACAGCCAGACTCTGTGGAAGCAGCACCTCTAACTCCTGGTTGTCCTACTACAGGAATCTCATGACTAGTCTCAAATACAAGGCACCTGAATGAAAGCATTTAGCACTATGTAGGAGTCATCCAGGCTATCAAGGAAGGAATCCAATCCATATGGAAACAAATGACTAGTGGGAGAATGAAATAAGTTGAAATATGGAAACATAGGAACATGGAATTTGTCAGCGGAAAAGGATCACTTGGCCCATCCAGTTAGCCCAGATGGTCCCCGCCTAGTCTGTCTTTGCAGATCCTACCTGGTCTCCAGCAACCCTCTCTCCTTCCTACCTATTTACTGATAGCCCCTTATGTCTATTGCATGCATGCATGCTTGAAGCCCCCGGCCTACTGTTTTCACCTCCACTCCCTCCATTGACAGTCAGTTGCAGGCATTCACCCTTGCAAGCTTCATCACATGCCCTCTGGTCCTGCTGCTCTTTCTCATTTGAAAGAGACTCCCCTCCTGCACCCTGTTCACCCCTGTACTACATTACACAAGTTCCCACCCTAGGAAATTAGTGGAATCTATCCCACGGGCAACTCCTATGGGTGAAATGAAATTATTCTGACGTAGAATTGTTCATCAGATAGTAAAATAAAATAATAGACCAGTTTAGAAGGAGAGGTAACATGGAACCAGTACTGCAACCTATTTATTAATAGGGGACACCTTATTACCAGCAGAATTGGAAAAAGCACATTTCTTAGGGATGATAGGGCAGACTCGGTGGGCCAAAGGTCTTTATCTACAGACAACTTCTATGTTTGAAAAATTCATTAAAAATTGTGCTAAATCAAGACAGGGATGAGTAGTTAGTACCTAAAACTAACAACATTTCTCAAAAAGACAGCATATCTTATATAACTTTCATTACAGAATGACCATGTAGGTACATAGATTTTGGCCATTACTTACACAAGACCAGAGTCTGAGAAAAAATATTGCCAAGCACACCTAGGGTTTCATTTGCTAAAATAAATTCTTACTTCGAGCCATTATACAAGATCTGATTTGAACACAAGACTTTTGTGTTGCAGCGAGTGAGTGGAGCAGCGGAGGAGTGGAACAGGGAACTGACATCTTTGGTGTCAGCAGGTGACAGCAGGCATGCAGGAACTCTGCTGCTCCAGTAAGCTAAGGTGGATGACCTGTGTACTTCTTGCCACCTGTGTTAAGGAGTACAGGAATGTAAGCATCCAGTAAAGAGGGTATTGTAAGAATTCCATGTCTAGGGTAAGATAAACGGGGAGGAGACAAAAAGGAAACTTTACAAATGCTATCTAAGGTAAGGGTTAGAAGGGGGTGATAAAGGGAAACATAAAAACTTCCAATCTAGGGTCAGGTGATAAAGGGGGAAACAAACAGGAAACTTTGTAACCCTAGCTAGGGTAAGGGTAAGAAGGGGATGACAAAAGGAAACATAAAAAAAAACCCTATCTAGGGTCAGGTGATAAAGGGGGAGACAAAAATAAAATTTTGTAACTCTATCTATGGCAAGGGTAAGAAGGAGGTGGAAGATGGAAAATATGAAAAAAATACTATCTAGGTTCAGGTGATAAGGGTAAGGCTAAACTAAAAGAGGAAAGTTACAAAGTCTTATTAAAACAGAAGAGGAACATTAAATAGAACCCTATCTAGGGTACAGCTACAAGGGGTAAACCAATCCAAAAAAGGATAAATCTATCTTGGGTAAGGGCATAAGTTCTTTTAAGGGCATAAGGAGAGCAGTATTGGGAATGATGGGGAGTGGTGCAGTGCAGTGACTGTGGGATGGCAGTCTTTGGGAGACATTCTGGAGGCTGCGGTGCGCCTCACCTGCGTGCACCTCTCTGGGCTGAAGAAGGAGGTCAGTATACTCCAGGCTGAGTTGACAAGAATTTGAGGGACCTCCTTCCCCACCCAGGGGCCACCAAGTCCACCACCATTGCCTCAGAGGGTGCCAAGAAGGAGGACAGGCTGGACAGTGGTGGTTTCCAGGAGGGTGGAGGTTGGGAATATATTCCTCAGCTGGTGCCAATACACAACTCTTTCACTGCTCTGTTGGGACAGGACTGCAAAGAGGAGGCACCTGCGGTAGTGGCAAGGGAGGATGTGAGGGTTCTCCAGAAAGGAGGTCTCAAGGTGTGAGGAAGAGGACCCCAGCAGAGAAAGCAGCTTCTGGTGAGGGCTCAATTATTAGGGGTAGCTTTGGGAACAATGCAGATGGGGCAGAGGAGGTGAGGTAACAACATGGCACCTTGGCATTGAGGATGGGAGCAAATCCTTTGGATCGCTATATAGTGGCGGGGCAGAAGGGGGAACTGGATGTCATTGTCCATCTGGGGACAAATGACCTAGCTAGGGATGTGGCAAGGGTGGTGCAGAATAGGTTTAGGGATCTGGGGAGGGGTTAGAAGCACGTAGCTTGCATGGTGGCCTTCACTGAGGTGCTACCTGTGCATGGCTGGGGGGGGGTGACAGAAAATAGCAACAGTATCTTCAATGACTGGTTGAAGGCATGGTGTGGGGAGGGGGGATTTGGCTACAGTGGGACTGGTGTACTATCTGAGGGATAGAGGCCTTTCCCCAGATAGTACACCAGTCCCCACTGTAGCCAACCCCCCCCCCGCACCATGCCTTCAACCAGTCATTGAAGATACTGTTGCTATTTTCTGTCACCCCCCCTCAGCCATGCACAGGTAGCACCTCAGTGAAGGCCACCATGCAAGCTACATGCTTCTAACCCCTCCCCAGATCCCTAAACCTATTCTGCACCACCCTTGCCACATCCCTAGCTAGGTCATTTGTCCCCAGATGGACAATGACATCCAGTTCCCCCTTCTGCCCCGCCACTATAGCGATCCAAAGGATTTGCTCCCCATCCCTCAATGCCAAGGTGCCATGTTGTTACCTCACCTCCCTCTGCCCCATCTGCATTGTTCCCAAAGCTACCCCCCTAACAATTGAGCCCCTCACCAGAAGCTGCTTTCTCTTCTGCTGGGGTCCTCTTCCTCACACCTTGAGACCTCCTTTCTGGAGAACCCTCACATCCTCCCTTGCCACTACCGCAGGTGCCTCCTCTTTGCAGTCCTGTCCCAACAGAGCAGTGAAAGAGTTGTGTATTGGCACCAGCTGAGGAATATATTCCCAACCTCCACCCTCCTGGAAACCACCACTGTCCAGCCTGTCCTCCTTCTTGGCACCCTCTGAGGCAATGGTGGTGGACTTGGTGGCCCCTGGGTGGGGAAGGAGGTCCCTCAAATTCTTGTCAACTCAGCCTGGAGTCTACTGACCTCCTTCTTCAGCCCAGAGAGGTGCACGCAGGTGAGGTGCACCGCAGCCTCCAGAATGTCTCCCAAAGACTGCCATCCCACAGTCACTGCACTGCACCACTCCCCATCATTCCCAATACTGCTCTCCTTATGCCCTTAAAAGAACTTATGCCCTTACCCAAGATAGATTTATCCTTTTTTGGATTGGTTTACCCCTTGTAGCTGTACCCTAGATAGGGAGAACAATAGCCCTGGGTGGAAGGTTTAAATATTACTTCAATGGGAATTTAAACTAGCCAAGGGGGAGACAGCAATGATGAGGGAGGCAGTGAATTCTCACCCCACCCCACAAAGTGGAGCATCAGACAGGAGAAGCCCAGGGGAAATAAAGTCCTCTGGGGTAGAGGGGCTTAGGGACAAGCTAGGGAAGAGTCGACAGGTAGGTCAAAGGTTGAGAGAGAGAAATTAGGAAGGGTGGACAGAGGGTGGTTGAAAAATGAGGTAAATACAAGGGACACACAGTAAGAAGGATGAAGGATGGACTGAGGAAGGGAGAGTAGAATAGGAGCAGAGAGGCACAAAATGAATGGAGAGCCGCATGTGCCAATGCTAGGAGCCAAGAAAAATACCATTTCTGACCTTGAGGCTAATATTGCAGAGGTGGACTTGGATAAAGTGGCCATAACAGTATCATTGTACACTGACAGCCACAGCTGGGATGTTGCCATTCTGGAGTACACCATGTTTCAGGAGGAAAGGGGAAGGGTTTGTTTTGTATGTCAGGGATGGTATAAAGGCCACAGAGATACAAGGAAGATACCGGGATGAGAAAGGGCTGAAGGTTTTTGGGTTGGCTTGGAGACTGGATCTGGGGCCATTATCCACGTGGTGGTGATATACAGACCACCAACATAGAGGTTGGAGTCGGGCAGGGTTTTGGGGGAGGCCATTGACAGAATGGCAAGCAGGGAGGAGGTATTCATCACAGGGGGACTTTAATCTACCAGATGTAGGCTGGGGCAGTCTAGCTACAGCTACAATTAGAAGCAGGACCATCCTAGACTCCTTGCAAGGGCATTTCTTGGGCAGCTGGTTGGAAACCACTACAGATAGGGCAGTGCTGGATCGAGCACCTGTACATGCAAACAAGGACAGCACTGCAGACATCACAGTGGGTAGCACCGGGCACAAGCGATCATTGTACAGTGTGTTTTGGCATACAGATCAGGCAGGAGAAAAAACATACTAGGACGAGTGTCTTGGACTTCAGGAGAGCAGATTTTAAAGAAGCAAGAGACTCTCTTGGTAAATACCTTGGGGGGATGGTCAAGGGGAGTGCAGGCACAATGGAAAAGGATAAGGGAGGGAATAACTAAGACAGTGGTAAGCTGTTTGAAGGAAATAAGCAGGGTCACTAGAAAACTGCAGAAAAATTTACCCAAAATTGCTTAGGTTTTTTGCAAAAATTGCAGGGAAATTATGGGAGTTTTACTATAGACCATGAGTGCTCCACAGTCAATCTGTCACTGTTTTCTGCAGCACATATTAGTCAGTATTAAGTGCTAAATGAATACACCGCCACTTGAATATGTTTTAAACATAAAGGAAAGCTTGTGTTCCTAAAATGGATACTAAATTGATCGATGTGTTTGTTGTCTGTCTTCCAAAATCTAAAAACATCTGCCTCATACAGTGCTAAATAGATTCTATTTACACAGAAACATAGAAACTGTCAGCAGATAAGGGCCGCTAGGCCCATCCAGCCTGCCCATGTATGTGGCCTAGGACCCTATCTGGGCAGTGGTCTTTCATCACAGCAAATCAATGTTAAATAAATCCAGAATCAACACATTTTGTCTGTTTCTGGATGTACAGTAATGAAGCCTGATCAACTGCTATTTACAGTGTTCTGTCAACTATCCACTCCGCTTTGGTGCAAAGAAAAAAAATAAGCTGATAGAGTGGTGGATAATCGAGTTTTAGTAAAAACAATTGTTGATATGTTTACTGTTCATAATTTGCATGGTAGGTACTGTACAATTTTTTATTTTAATCATATATTAAAACTTTAAATCCAGGGATTATTTGGGCTGGCAGTATAGCCCAAAAGGTTAGAGTAACAAACTGTGAATGAGCTTGGTATATACAGCAGATCTGGGTTTGAGTCCCAAAACCTCCACTTGCTTATTGCATGACGCAGAACAAGTCATTAAGCATTCGCAGGACTTCCGGGTCACCCCTGAAAACAGGCACTTGTGCCTAGTGGGCCTTACCTGATTTCCAAAGAATATAAAACAAAGTCAGACCAATGTATTTTTAATGCATCATACAGTAGTCAGGGTACCCTGTAATTTACCATTGTTTTACTCTGGCTGCAATTATTTTGTTTACTTAAAAATAATTGTTACAGATACAATTTATTTATTTCAAAATTCACCAGGAAAAGCATACTGAGCAGTGGTTGTCCATTTCCAGATGCATCCTGGGGGAGAGGGGGCGTGGAATAAATAATACACAGTAATGCATTGTTACATGTCAAGAAATTGGCAAATAAATTAGGTAAAGGTACAGGATATGAACATCTAGAAATCATGTTTTATATGTTTTATACGTTTGTTTTTAGACTTTTGTCAAGTTTTTAATGTATTCTTTGCATACGAGCATCTAGGTTGTAGATTGTTAAGAATGGGATCACTGTTACTAACTAACCTGTTCGAGTTTATAACCAGCTGGGCCACACAAAATCCTCAGCTGTTTAAATCAAAACTAGTCTGAATGAAAGTATGTTCACAAGGAAAAACCTGCCTAACAACTTACAAAAAGACTGCGTAGTTAGCACCCCATTTAGGTGAATGGGATAATTTGCGCCTTTTCTCCCTCTGCTGTTTTAGTCTCTGTGGCAACAAAAGGTTTTCTGATAGACTGCTTCAACACAAATCAAATGTTAAGTGTTTAAGTGTACTTTATTTTATTTCATTAATTTATTGAATCTCGGAATTAACAACCTTTGAGCAAAACTGCTCCTTTACAAAGGTTCCACGTCATAGGATTACAAGACAGTAAACACAACAGTAGAGAGGTGCATTTTTTAAAACAGAGAAGTAAGGATTGCTATAATACATAGTGTCAGGACAGACAACATTTAACAAAAAGATTACTTTATTACAATGGTACATAGTTACAAGATGTAGGCTTCAATATAGCGCATGCTGAGTCTTGGGGGAAATTGCTCCAAATAGGTACTTATACCATGGGTTGCAAAAACAAAGAAACCCAATTGGTTAAACATCATCTACTGAATGTGGATTAGGCGTCCTTCTTAATCTACACTTGCTGTAAATCGCCATCAAGCACTGTCCCTGGGCATTTCTCTGATCAGAGAAATGCCATTGGAACTCATTCCCTGCCTTACAAAGCAAAGAAAGGCAGCCATTTAAAAGGCTGAAACAGGACACAACAGAGAGAGACAAGAGAGACACTGACAGCGAGAGAAAAGAACAGAACATTCAATTCCGAATTCCTACAGGGTCCTCTGCCTCTCTCTCTCTCTCTCTCTCTTGCTTGCTCTCTCTCTCAAGTTTGCAGACATGCAGTCACTTAAACAGACTTTTCCCCTGTCTGTACTCCTGTTTCTACATCACCGAGCCCTCCTCTGTCAGCGCGAGAGAGACAGCGAGCACTGACAGCGAGAGAAACAGCGGAATATTCAATTCTGAATTCCTGCAGGGTCCTCTGTCCCTCTCTCTCTTGAGTTTCCAGCCATGCAGTTACTTAAACGGACTTTGTGAGCTGAAGTCACAGGTCCCGACACCCTGTCCTGGGTCTGACAATGTCCACTCCCTGTGCTTTGGTGTGTCCCAATAGCCTGTCCTCCATTACCATCTGCCACCTGCCCCCCCCTCGCACGATATCTGCTCAGCATGGTGGAAGAGAGAGAGACAGAGACCAGCAGCTCACCGTGGGGAGAGAGAGACACCAACAGCGATCGCCTGTCATGGCACTGTTGACAAAGAGAGAGAAGTCATCGGCACTGAATGAGAGTCAGTGGATCTGGCACCTCAACATCAGCATTTTCCATCCGACATCACATGGGCAGCAAATCAGGTGTGGTATCAGCAGTGACAGTTTTGGGATATGCTCCAGCTGTCGTGGGTGATTGCTTACTTATACTTAACCAGTGAAATTTGAAGCTAAACCAGACAAGGATTCAAATAAAAGCAGTGTCACATAAAACCCTTCCCTACTTTGCACTGCATTGTTTTGGCCAAACCCAAGTCTACATGTAAAATTGTCAATATATTTGAGACCCTTTTATTGAAAAATTAATACTTCTTACACCATTCAAAGTAAAAACTCAAAAATTGCAAGAAATTGTGAAACATATAAGTTTTTGTGGAGAAGGGTAAAAACTGTGGATTCTGCAATAAAATTGCAGATGCAGTTTTCCAGTTCTGGAAATAAGTAATGGTAAGAGTAGGCACTATGGATCTCAAAGGAGGTGGCTGAAGCAGTAAGGGAGAATAAAACAGCTTTTAGGAAATACAAGGAGAACAAAATGGAGGTGGACTAGGGCGGTATATCTAGATAAACAAAGGGAGGGGGGAGGAGGAGGGTGAGAGCAACAAAGCTTAAACAGAAGAGAGGATAACCCAGGAGGTAAAAAGAAAAGAAGATTGCCCAGGAAGTCAAAAGGGATAAAACGCTCTTCAAGTATGTGAGTATAAACAGGAAGGCAAGGGAGGGATAGTGAGGGTCAGGAGAGCTGGGTCGATGGGGGAATTGTGCAGAGGAGATCAAGAAAAGCTGACATTTTTAAACAACTGCTTCTGCTTGGTCTTCACAGTGGAGGGAGGAGGAGGGGATGGACCGCCATGCATCAGCAGGCACCAGGGGGAGGGGGGGAGTAGACCATTTTCAGAAGAGAAAGCCCACCATGGATTGGAAGCCCTACAGGTAAACAAGGAAATGGGGCTAGATGGGATCTAGCCAAGGGTACCAAAAGAATGAGCACAGTGCTAACTGCCCCTCAGGCAATGGCAATGCTGTTCACAACTTTTGAGACAGAGGTAGCTTCAGAAGACTAGAGGAGGCCGATGTAGTCCCTCTGCACAAGAGTGGCAGCAGAAAGGAGGCTAGTAATTACAGACCAGTCAGTCTCACATCAATGGTGGGGAAATGAATGGAAACCCTGGTGAAGGACAGACGGATGGAGGACCTGGAGACAGCGGGTGGCAGGACCACCGGCAGCATGACTTACAGCAGGGAGGTCGTATCAAACAAATCTAATATATTTCTTTGACTGGAAAACTAAGGAGGTGGATCAGGGAAGGGCAGTGGATATGGCCTATATGGGCTTCAGTAAGGCCTGACACTGTACTACACAAGAGGTGGATTAAGAAACTTAGGAATCCGAGGGTGGGGCAGAAGGGGTAAACTGGTATATCTAACGGTTGAAGGATAGGAGGCAGAGGTTGGTGGTAAATAGCAGTCACTCGGGGATGGGAGAGTGACCAGTGGCGTCCACAGGGTTCGATACTGGGACCTTTCCTCTTCATTTACTTTATAACTGACATTGCTGAGAAACTGAATGGAAAGGTGTGTCTCTTTGTGGATGATATAAAAGTCTGCAACAGGATGGACACCCAGGAGTGGGTGGAGAGAATGCAAAGGGATCTGGTGAAATTAGAGGAGTGGTCTAAGGGGTGGCAGCTGGGTTTCAATGCCAAAAGCGCAAAGTAATAACCTGGGGCAGAGAAACTGGGGAGGTGTGTATAAGATGGGGAGAGTACTTACAGTCACCAAGCAAGAGAGGGACATTAGGGGTAATCATACAGTGATAGCCATCATGCATGGCACCTTATTTCCTGATGTGACACGATGAAGTACCTTTTCCAAATGCCTCATTCAGATGAATGTGGCTTTGGACAACAATATTGGCCATGTTGCACCATACAGCATGATACCTTTGAAACTGGTGATGGATACTCCTGTGTCTGATGATTTCAAGGTGGCAGGACAGTGCAACAAGGCAGTAGACAAAGCTAGCTGAATGCTGGGGTGCATAGGGAAGGGGATATCTAGCAGAAGAAGTGAGGTGGTGTTGGCATTGTACTGCTTACTAGTACTACCCCATCTGGAGCACCGTGCCCAGTTCTGGGGACTACACCTCTGCAAGGGAATTAAGAGGGTAGAAACAGTACAGTGGAGGGCCAGAAAAATTGTGCGGGGGTTGCATGAGAAACCATAAGAGGAGGGCTGCAGAAGTTCAGTATGTACTCCCCCAGAGGAGGAGAATGACAGGGGACGTGATTGAGACCCATAAGTATCTCATTGGAGTAAACAAGGAGTAGGTGGGGAGGCTTTTCACAGGAGGAGCACCAGAACATGGGGGCATCCTATGAAACTGGGGGTGGGGGTTTAAGAGGGATGTAAGAAAATACTGCTTTACAGAAAGGTGGTGGACACCTGGACAGGCCACCAGAGGTGGTGGGGACGAGGACAGTGTGGGACTTCAAGCATGCATGGGATAGGCACATGGGTATAATAGGTAGATGAAAGGGAGGAGGAGGGTCTCCTGTGACCAAATACGATCTAGGGTGGGAAAACACAGCAGATTAGATGTGCCTTCCGGTCCTTTCCTGCTGATTCATTCTATGTTTCTATGAGACACATTGTAATACAAGGCAGTTGGCTTCCTTCAAAGTCTAATGTTTATGAATGTGTCTCTTGTTCCATATGCCAATACAATGTATAGAGTAAAATCTTTAACAAAGACAACATCTCTGTAGAAGTCAAGTCATTCATTACCTGCGGCACAAATTTTGTAATATACATAATTTGATGCACATGTTGTTTATAGTATGTGGGGCATACAATATGAAAATTAAAAGAATTCAAGAACATGCAAGGGGCATCAGTGAATAAAACCAGAAAAAGTGCACTAGCCTGTCACTTTGAAGTAAAGTATGAAGACAGACTGTCGGAATTTCAATGTCTGAGCTTAGAACATGTGCTCCCCCCATCATGGAGGAGACAGATTAATTACAATAAGGAAAAAAGAAACCATGTGGACAGTAAGACTGAACTCCGTACATCCAACAGGATTTAAAAGACAAAGAACCTCTGTGCGTAAACACTGAGGCAAGGGTTACCCCAAAGGGCATTTGGCTGGGAAGCCAAGTTTCAAGAAAATACAAAATCACACATGCCCCCACAATGCAAAGCATCATGGGCTGCATATGCAAATCACCACAGAATGTTATGCTGGTCCAACTTTAAGCAGAATTGCATGGTGCCGAAAGGCCTCTCACACAGTTTGCAAAGGGTCCTACCAGGACTCATCAGTATGCCTCGTCTGTTTGACACCCCAGTGCAATGGACCAGCTACCCCTAAGGCAGTGTGCCTGGGATATATTGTGGTGAACCCATTAAAATAAAAAACTATTTAAAAGACAAAGAACCTCTGTGCGTAAACACTGAGGCAAGGGTTACCCCAAAGGGCATTTGGCTGGGAAGCCAAGTGTCAAGAAAATACAAAATCACACATGCCCCCACAATGCAAAGCATCATGGGCTGCATATGCAAATCACCACAGAATGTTATGCTGGTCCAACTTTAAGCAGAATTGCATGGTGCCGAAAGGCCTCTCACACAGTTTGCAAAGGATGCTAACTGAGGGTGCAACAGGATTTAATGACATAGTAGATTGTGGACCCTTTTTAACGTGAATGAGGTTTTTCACTTAGTGGTTATAGTATCTCATGAGCAGACATGACATTGACATTTAGTATGTTTTCTAGTTTTCAGATAGCAGTTCACTTACTTTCCTGCATACATCATGTACTTTCCTTCATGGGCACAAGGATAATGAACATGTTCCAGTTATAAGACACTAATGATTGTGCCTCGCTATGCCTCACTTGTCATATTATCTTTTCTAGTTGCCAGAATGTAAAGACTGGGGTAGCAAAATGTCCCGTATCTTTGAGGTACATTTATAGTTACACACTGACTTATCCCCAGTGTACTTCAACACTTCATGAAAATGTATTTAAGACTTCAGTATTTCTATTGCACATCTGGAGTCACTTTTATATAAAAGTTTTTTTTTTTTAAACGTCTTTATTAGTGTAATCATATTGTCCATCAACCACTACTTAGAGACTTAAATCCAGTTGGAAAAAAAGATCCTTATCAGGTGTAATATTAAGAGAAAATAAAAGTTAGATAAAACCTTAAGTCTCTTGTGTCCTTATTTTTCTTTTTAAAACTGTGAAAGAAAATGAAATAATTTACAGGGCTACACAAGTAGACAAAGCCTTATTCTTCTGTTCCTAGGGTATGATACACTCTGTTATGAATCCAGTTTAAAACCAGGGTAAGAGCCCAACAAATATATAACAGAAACAAGACAATAGAACAAACATGTGGAATGAAGCTAAATTGATATAGTGGAAGCTTTATCCAGACAGAAAATTCCATGCATCTGGGTGGTGCCACTGGGAGGCGGTCAGTATCCGCCTTCCTGCTGAGACAGGACCGGTCTACCATCCAGCTCTTCAATTAGGTCCATAAAAGGGAGCCACACCCTCAGCATTTTATCCGTCTTTAAATGGAAGTCAGCAGTGATTTTTTTCCATGTGGTATATACAGTAGTTACAGGAATCCAATCAGTAAGCGTAGGGGCAAGTCTGGGTTCAGCATCTTTTAGTGATTGCTTTACCGCCGCCAAGAGGATGCCCAAGAATGATTTTGCCAATTTGATTGTTTACCTTTAGGTACAGTAGTTTACCATGAATCAACTGCTTGAACTCCAGTGTACCAGCAATGCCTGCCTTTGAACCATATTTCTGCCCTTATCTCAGTCCAAAAGGTCTGAATCTGAGGGTAGTCCCAAAAGATGTGATAGACAGTGCCCTCCATACCACATCCCCTCCAACATCATCTGGAGCTGACTCTTGTATAATGCTTTGTTCTGGATGGGGTGAGAAAATAGCGACTCACAATCTTCCACATGAACTCCTTCCAGCTATTGGAGGCTGATGTATGGTATACCCCCTCCCAAATAGCCTTTCACTTCTGAGGGTTGAGTCTTAAACCCATCCCTTTCCCATGCCAACTGAAACTGAGGTGGACATCACTCCTCAAGATGGGTAAAGGTCTGGACAAATAGGGAAATGTGTTTCATCCGCAATTGTCCATCTGCTGCCTGTTCCAAAATCTGGTATAATGGGTGTGGATCTGTCTGAACCTCCAGCAGTCCATTCCTCATCCTGAGGAATGGCACTACCTAGAAGTAACAGAAGAGGTCCTTTCTACGTAGTGTGAACTCTGTTTGCATTTGTGCAAATGTCCCTTCCCACACAAACTAGGAGAAGTAGACAAGCCCTAGTCACCACCACCTAGAAAATGTACTACCTGTTCTTGGGGGGGAGGGGGATGAATTCGAAATATCTGGTTATATGGGTAAAAGAGGTCAGAGAGCTATTGATCTTAAGCCACCTTTGGACCGCTCCCGAAGTTTGAAAAAGCTGCTGTATCCATGGATTTGTTGCTGGCAATGTGGTCAGTCTCTCCACCAGGGCATCAAAGAGCTCTAAGGTGTGTCAACCCAGATTACTTCTACGTCCCTGTGATACCCACTCATTATCTGTGGCATTTTTCTTATAATTTATCCATGGGAGGAGTTGCGCCATTTGGTAGTAAACTTCAAAGTTCATGAACCCCCACTCCTCCTTGATCTCTGGATCTCTGCCAGTCTGTCCAGTGGGTCCTACCTTTGTTCTTACCCCATATAAAGTGGTGTAGTGCTTTATTTAGTTTGTTCCACTCATTTTGGGGGACAATTAGGGGGGAGTGTCTGAAAAAGGAATAGGAACGTGGGTAAAACATTTATGCAAATGGAGTCTACCTTTCCCAACATAGATAAAGGGAGTAACTCCCATTGCTTAAGGTCTGTTAGGACTTCATTGAGAAGTTTACCATAGTTTGCCTGGTAGAGGCCACTCAGGCCAACTGGGTTAAGTATCCCCAGGTAACAAATTTGGAAGGTTACCCATTTAAAGGGAATTAACTGTTTCAGTGTGTGGGGGAGGCGCCACTAACAAGAACAACTTCCATTTTGTATTCAGTTAATTCTGAACTGTGACACGCTACCATAAGTTTGTAGTATGCCATATAGTATCAGGAAAGTAGGAATGGGATTTCTAAGATAAAACCATGGTATCATCCGTATAATTATATCCCATTTTCCTCCCTCCCATAGTAATACCCTCTAAGTCTGGATGAGATCTCACCAGTGCTGCTAGGGGTTCTGTACTTAGTGTGAACAGCAAAGGTGATAAAAGGCACCCCAACATAGTACCTCACCAGATCGAAAGGGAATCCAATATGGTGCCATTAACTTTGACACTAGCCGTAGGTGCCCAATACAAGCCTCTGAGCCAACGACAGAAATGGTCCCCAAATCCATATTTTGTCAGGGTGGCAAAAAGGAAATCCCAACTGAGGTGATCAAAGGCATTTTCAGTGCCAATTGTAATGGGAATTTGTTGGTCTTTAGCCTTTTTTCCTTCCTGAACAATGTTAAGGTAGCGCCTTATGTTATCTGCCAAGTGTTGGTCAGGTATGAAACCAGACATATCTGGATGCACTAATTTCTGGAGGACCCTGTTTACTCTACCCGCTAAAACCTTTGTAAATATTTTGGAATCAACATTTAATAATAAGATAGGCCAATAGGATTTGCATTGATCAGGTGGTAGACCAGGTTTGTAAATTACTGCAATGAAAGCTGTTTGACAAGAGCGGGTCATATCCTCCAGGCCCTCACCTGCAATAAAAAAATCTTGTTAGCAGGGGCACTAACTAGTGCTGAAATGTTTGGTTAGATTTGGTATTAAACTCAGCTGGGCCAGGTAATTTCCCAGTATGCATATCACTGATAATAATAACAATAATCATCTTTATTTCTATAGCACAATTCAAGAATCAAAACGCTGTACAAAACCTATCAATAAAAACACATTAAAACAAATAGAATAAAACAATCCAATTTCAGAATACCTACCAATATAATTAAGACAAATTATTATATAGTGTTCCCCAAAGCAAGGTGGAACAGATGGGTCTTAAGCTCGTCTTAAAGCTCTCCATGATCTGGCACTCATGAATCTGATGAGGTACACAGTTCCACAGGGTAGGTGTCAAATACATAAAAGCTCGAGACCCAGAAGTCTTTAGTCATACCCTGGGAATCTCTAACAACCCCTCATCAGCTGAGAAGGGTGGATGGCCAGGGCAGTAAGGATTTAGGAGCTCTTGCAGGTAGCCCGGACCCTGTCCATGTAGGGCCTTGTAGGTCAGAAGACTGACCTTGAATGTGATCTGCCACTGTACAGGCAGCCAGTGCAGTTCATGCAGCACAAGAAAGATGTGGCTTGAACAAGGAGCCCCTGTCAACAACCGTGCCACTGCGTTCTGCACTAGCTGCAAGAGGTGGATATCAACCCCGGAAGCCCTAGGTAAAGGGAGTTGCAGTAGTCCAGGCATGAGGTCACAGAGGCATGGTTCAATGTTGGAAGGTCACTAGATGGAACAAGATGCTTGACCCGGGCGATGTTCCTCAGATAATAAAAAGAGGACTTGACTACTGCCGACACCTGCGCATGCAGTGTAAGCCCATCATCAAGTATCACACCCAGATTTCGTACGTGCTCAGAGGAAGCCAGCTGGTTACCTCTGAGCCAAAGCCAGAGCAGACCTCACCACTGACCTCTCTGTCCAGTGACCTGTATCCACCACCAGTACCTCAGTCTTATTGGAATTCAACTTCAGCCAGCTGGTCTTCATCCAGTCCTGGATTTCTGTGAGGCAGCTATTAAAGACTGAGACCGCACTATCCTGGTCGAGCACAAAAGACATGTTGAGCTGGGTGTCATCTGCATAACAGTGAAACCTCAGTCCATACCATCTCACAATGGCTCCCAGTGGCAGCATGTACGCCGCGAACAGCATTGGGGACAGAACAGAGCCCTGAGGGACTCCACATGGCAGAAAGAATGAGTCCGAGGAATACATCCCAGACACCACCCTCTGGGATCTGCCGGTGCGGAAGGATTGAAACCATCTGAGGACTATCCCAGACAGGCCACAGATAACCCTCAGGCACTCAAGCAGCTTCCCATGGTCCACGGTGTCAAAGGCTGAAGAGAGATCAAGAAGCACCAAGATGGAGCGGCGCTTCAGATCTCTTGCCATCAGAAGATCATTGAGCACCTGAACCAAAACAGTCTCAGTACTATGCCTCTTCTGAAGACTGGATTGAGAGGATTGTAGATATCATGGATGGTAAGATGGTTCTCCAGCTGTAGGCGTAACTAGTTTCACAATCACCTTTCCTACAAAGGGAAGGTTAGAGATAGGCTTGTAGTTAGCAGGACAGTCTGGGTCAACAGAAGCTTTCTTAAGGCGGTGTCACCACTGCCTCCTTCAGGGAGCTAGAACTCACCTGACTCTAAACAGCACCAAACAATCTCTGCAAGGATAGGGCTGATGAAATCCACACCCCATTATGAGGTGTGTTGGGCACTGGACCAGACTACAGCAAGTTGGTCGCATATTCTGGACAATCCACAAGATATCCATGATTTCCAGCTGGCCAAAGGATATCCAAGAAGACTGAGGAGATGTAATCAAGCACTGACCACCAACAACCCCCATAGAGCGGAGCTGATTGGATCTCGGCTCTGATGTCGACCACCTTATCAGCAAAGAATTGAGCAAACTCATCACACTTATTTTGTGAAAACATACTTCAACTTGCAGACAGGTTGAGTTGCACAAGCTGTCCACAGTTCAAAAGAGCTGAGCTGGTTGATTCTGAGCTACAGTAATCTCCCCAGACAAGAACTCTGTGTTCTTATGAATGATTGCTGATTGATAGACCTGATTATGTTCCATCAGTCTAAGGCTGTCAGCATCAATGGCATATTTCTGCCAGCATCTCTCTAGCCTTCATACAACTCATCTCAGCTCCCTCAAGGTCCCATCAAACCAGGGGGACTGCGGGCGAAGAGTGAGAGGATGAACATGGACAAGAGCAATGGAGTCCAAAGCTTTCATCACGGCCTTGTTATGGGCCTGAACCAAACTCTCTGGACCCTCACTTGCACCCAACAATCCCGATAGGTCTAATACCATGAACAGGCGATCAGAGGTCACATCCCTCAAAGGGCGGAATCTAACCATCTCCACAGGAGGAGGCCTATAGGGGGGAGACTGGAGATTGAACCTTATAGTGTGGTGATTGGACCATCCAACTGGTTCCACCACCACATCAGAGGTCTCCATCCCCAGGAGGAAAACCAGGTCAAGTGAGTGACCTTGACTATGGGTTGCAGAGGCAACTACCTGTGTGAAGCCCAACAATTTCATAAGTTGGAGGAAGTCCTGACCAAACTGCAAGAGTTCGTCATTGACTCAGGCATTGAAGTCACTCAGCACCATCAACCTAGGTGACTCAAATGCCATGCTGATGATGAAGTCTGTGACTTCCTGCAGGAACAATGTCACACCCCCAGGTGGACGGTAGATGAGAATGATTCTACACCCCACACCTGCAACCGCAGTACACTCAAATGATCTGGATTCCTCAACTGGCACCCCTACAAGACCCAATTCTGATTTAAAACAGATGGCTACACCCCTGCCTCTACAGTCTGGTCTTGGACGGTGTAGCACCGAAAACCCAGCTGGAATAGCCGCCTCCAAAATGGGGCCGGCATTATCATCTAGCCAGGTTTTGGTGATGCAAGCCAGGTTTACTGTCCCAACAAGGTCAGCTATAATAGCCATCTTGTTCCTAATAGACCTGGCATTGCATAACACCATTCGAGTTGGACAAGATTCTGGGGCTGGCTGGGCAACCAGCCCTGAAACACAGGAGCCATTGGGTATGGTGACCAGACATGGAGGGCCACATTCTGAAGTCCATCTCTGTTTCTTCCAGTGTAATCAGTGCATCTTTCATATTTTTCTCGGCATCAGTCAAGCTAGGAAGCATTATCCAATTTAAAAAGTCTTGGACCCCCTCCTCACCAGTCCGTCCAGTGATTTCCATAAAAGCTTTCTTAAATTTGTGATCACTTTTCTTATCTATTAGTATTAAGTCCTTAACTATTTTCTAGTGTGACTTGCTGTGAGTGATGATTTATTAAGTGCCAGTATTCCGTCTAAAAAATAAGTTAAATAGAACAATTTAAAAACAATAATTGAGTATTTTTAAACAATATAAATACTGTAGTTAAAATTGAATTGTGCTTTAATACTTTCTGGCGTTAGGACTTACAGTACAAACTGTATTATGCTTGAATATTCTCTTCTTTCTGTTTCACCCCTTTCCCATTTTTCTATTATCAAGCATTTATTTCACCACGTAAGGTGTAAGTATTTATTAGATTTTTATTGCATGTAAGAAACAATGAATATTTAAACACTGTATAATGAACTGTTACAGATTGGGGACCTTGTCTTTAATAATACACTCTAAAAGACAGAGGGAGGGAAGAGAATGAGACACGCTCCCTGATGCAGTCCATTCAGGTCAAAATGCTTGGCTGCCTGTTATGCATTCTGTTAGGCACTGTGCCTACTCACCAAGAAATAAATGCCTTCTTAAACTATATGCCACCTTGTTTTCAGTTCTACATGAGTGCAAGCAAATTTTGTTCTTCACCCATGTCAGGTATTTGTAGGTGTCTATCATGCCCCCTCTTGCTCTCCTCTCTTCTAGGGTGTAACCTGCTACGACCCCTCAGTCTCTCCTCACAGGGCTTTTGCTGCAACCTCAACACCATTTTAGTTGCCCTCCTCTGGACTGCCTCCACCCTGTCTATGTCCTTTCTGAGGTGCAGCATCCAGAACTGGACACAGTCCTCCAGTGGGGTCTCACCAATGAACAATGCAGTGGCAACACCACCTCCCTCCTGCTGGAGATACCTCTCCCAATGCATTTCGCATCGAACTAGCCCTACTCACTGCTTTGTCACACTTGTCTCCCATTTTACAGGGTAAGCCAGCGAACGGCACCAAGCACTGGCCGACCAAGAAAATGAAAGTCCAGAGTTCCGCTTGGTGAAAACTCCAGTCAAGAAGTGACTGTTTCCCCAGGAAATGAGCATGGCAATGCCCTCTATGCTCGTACTCCTGGGGAACTCTGCAGCCAGCAACATCTGGATTACAGGAAAAGTTGGTTAACCTTTATTCACAAATACAAAACAGATCACCTTAACCATAATATTTCTAAATTACTGGCCACTAGAGGCTCTGCTACTAGGAAGTACCTGGCTAGGACTATACATCCAAATAAGATTTATTTGGATAAATGAAGAAATAGGTTCAGAGATGGAACATTGATATCCCAAGCCTCTTTATATTGGAATACACTTTTACCCCCAGTACAAGCTGAGCAAAGCCACAAAAAATGTGTTAGGGCATTAAGCAAGTGTTGTGCCCATACATGTACTTGTATGAGGTAATTCCTGTGTTATCCTCACCCCCCACCTTCATTTTATAATTTGGTTTACCATCTGTCTTTTTAACTATATTTGTAAATGTTTATATGTTATTCTGTAGTATTTTTATAACTGTATTTACTTATTTTTGTGAAATTTAGAGAGTGTGCAGGACTGTCTTGTAAACTGGATTGATAAAATCCAAATGACATGTTTCTAGTCCTCTATAAAAATAAAAATTTTTACTTACTTACTAAAACAATAGCCCAGAATGACCCAGATGGCCCTCACATAAGATGGTGAGTGGGGCGCCCTCACAGACCAGAAGAGTCGCAATGCAGACGGCCCAAGAATGCCACCTGGAAGGGGAAGACAGCCGGACAGTCTAAGGACAAATCCTGGGTGTCAGTCCCTCTGTGCTGAATAGCACCAATGCTGACCAAGGTGCTCACCTGTAGAAGTCCAGTGCAGTCCAAAAGGTCACCACCAGCCCATGGTGGTCAGGTAGATGTTAAACCAGGAACGAAGAAGACAGTAGGAGCTGGGCGCTAACAGCACTTCTAAAAACAAAAAAGCTAACTCCAGCAGCTCACTCACTTCCCCTGCCCTGCCTCAAACTACATGAGTGGCTGATACCACTCTTACTCCCAGCTCCAGTGAGTCCTCCTGTGTGTGGTTTTGTTTCACTGCACTCTGTATCTGCACATTAAAGAAGCAGATAAAATGAACTTTTGCTAATACACACAAATGGCACCATATTCAAAAGTCCCAGGCTGCATCATGCAAGTGCCTGCGCTGCACAACTGAGATGCGCTGGCACAAAATAATTATATATTCAAAACTTGCACCATAAGATGTGATTGCGCATGTCTGGCTGAATATCCCGAACATGCACAATCATGCAGTGGGAGATGCATGGCGTGGCAGGTGACCTGGGTCCTCTGCGGAGCATAGGGAAATGCAAGATGGAAAGCCACTTGTGCGGTGTGCAAAACTGCAATATTCAGCTGGGATATGCAAATGACCTCATTGCACACTCTAAGCCCATTTCCCACATGCACAACTCATTACTGGAATGTATCTAGGCCATTTTCATACCCAAGGCATGCACAGTCCCAGCTTTGCAGGGCTGCCCCACCACTCCACAAAGGTGAACAGGAGGTACTGCAGCCTAACAGGCAGGTATGATGGAATGTTTGTGTGTGGGTGGGTAGGACTGTATTGGCATTCAAGGCTGCTACCCACAGTCCTGTACAGGGTCAACTGGGGTACAGGGGCTCCACCTGACAGTGGCCACAGGGGCCCACCTGGACAAGCAACAGGGGAGAGCACAGAGTGACACAGTCTGATTGGTATACCACATGCATGTGATGCACCAGCTCCATATGCAGCGTACAGTCATCTGCAGTGCCCCCCCACCCCCATATGACAGAAATATGGTGATAACAGCAAGGAATGGTAGTGTGCAGAAGGTGGCCAGGTACCCGAGTCGGTTGGTCCTACCTGTGTGCATCTAAGGTGTACCACCATGGGTGTGTGCCACAGGTCAGTCCCTGGCCCATGCCATGCTGCCACTAGTACCACCAGGCTACCTGGGCACCATTGCCCCAGACATCACCATGGGTGCATGCCACCACCAGGTGGCACCCTGTAGCCATATGGCTGCAGGCTATGGCCCCGGCACATGTGCTGCATTGTGGCCATCTCCTCCACTGGTGTGCCTGGGGGCAACCAACAGCACAGGCATGTGGCAGCTGGGTGTCTACATCCTGGGAGTGGTGTGGGGGATGGCTCTCTGGGTGGCGCCCTTGGTGTGCCAGCACCTGTGGCTTTCGGTATGTCCATCCTGGCATGACTTCTGTGTGTGGGTGCCTGGAGCACATCCTGGTGCACCTCCAAGGGCTGTCTCAGGGTCACCTGTCTGCAGTTCTGCAGCCTGCCTGTGGGTGGCCTGCTGATTTAGACCATCCCCTGACATGTCTAACTTTGTGCAGAACATTTTTGAGATGCACAACAGATGTACCACACTTTTTGCCTGAAAATATGGATGCACAGCATATTCATGTATACACCCTGCTGCATATATTATATCTGCATGATCGTGCATTGAGAAATGTGGGACATATCTCTCCCTTTTGAATATCGCTGTTCCATGCAGTTTCTGGGATGTGCTGCACATCTCCATTTTAGGCCACGCATCTCCTTAGAAAATGCTGGATCCTTTCCATGGATAGGTTTTATAGTAATGGATAATTCAAAGGACACTGTAAAGGAAGTCAAGATGGGTGGCAAAGCCCATGCACCCATGTTCCATTCTTTCTTCGCTTTATAAATCTGGTAATTCACAGACATATAGACAAGGAAGGCAGTAGTGTGCAGAATAGTGAAGAGATATCCACAAAAACCTGTGGTAAATTTAACAATTCTATTAAGGCTTGGAATCTGTTAGGCAACATTCAGCAGCAGAACTACTTCCCCTTCTGCCACCCGAAACAAGATGGGCCAACAAGGTACAACTGTTACATCATGCAGCTGCTGCTAGAACAACAGACATATATCCAACAGTAGTAGATGAGCACGGTATTAGCCAGCGAAAGTTAAACATTAGCCCTTATCACTGGTTACTGATGGAGACCTTCTGCTATGTGCTAAGGCCCCTTCAGGAGGCTACATGGGTCATGAGTGCTGATGCTGTCACTGTAAGTCATATACTGCCCCTCATTGCCCTGATTATCCAATGAATGTTCACTTCAAGTCCCAATATGGCTTAGGCTGCTGACAGAATTAGAACTTAAAGGAATTTTGGACTGCTATATCAGCACAGCAAGGGTTAAGAGGCAAGAGCGGCAAACAGTGAGTGAGTAACAGTCACTCAGTCAACGCATTGGGGCTTGGCTCTTCTCTACAGTCCGTGTATGCTCGTCATTCCTTCTTCAGCCACCACAGCCCACAGCAGCATGCATGATGATGAATTGATGATGGTTGGTTTTGCCAAAACAGTATCAGCTAGCATCATCAGTAATTCCGCAAACAAAGTGTGCTACAGTTCTAGGAGGGAGACCTTAATTAATTTGCTCTGTTGCTGCCCACAGCCTAGGAATTCAACAAAATAGTAATAATTATAAATTTATTAATTGACACAGGTCTCACACTGTACTGCAGTCTGCAGGTGCAGGCAGCAGTACCAGTCGGTCCAGGTCTGCATATCAGTTATTAATTATTGTTATTTCTGAAATAATATATAAAGTTAGACTTGTGGTTTCAGATAAAAACTATGAAAATAAAAGAAAACACATTTTTAGTTGGGGGTTGAGGTGAGGAGGGCCCACTGGAGGGCCATTGACCAGGGCCCACAAAAACCTGAAGCAGGTCCTGATGAAGAGAAGTATGATACCACTTCTATTAATGGGTTAGAAAGACTACGAGCATGTTTCTTGAGTGACACATACAGTAAGGAAATATGTACAGCTGACAGCAAAATCATGGCTTACCTACTGGATCCAACTATGAGGACACATTTTGGACATTCATTAATGTGGAAGAAGATGGTAAAGATTAGAAATCCTATAAAGACTGGTTTAGTCATATGGTCTCTGCATATAAAGCCAGCTTTTAAACTCAAAATCTACCAGTCGATGACAAGCCATTGTGGGAATAGTAGTCCCATTATGGATTGATTAAAACGAACAGCAAGTCTTGGTCTTCCACAGTGGTGCCAGAGATGCCAGCAAACAAAATGGTGCATGAGTACCTGGATGAGAACATGGCGCTGGTAGAAGGGGATAGGTCTCTTTTGTACTGGTACTGAAAAAAGACCATCTGGCCCTCTTTCACAAAAGTAGTCATTATTGAGTACCCCACTTGTCCGCCTTCAAGTACTGTACATACTCGGAGAGACACTTTAGTGCTGCAGGCAATATAGTCAGCAACAAGAGAATGTGCCTTTCCACAAAAATGCAGAGATGCTCAGTTTTTTAAAGTAAACCTGCCCCATTTTGACAATTTAACACTGGAGCGAGTGCAGTACTTGCTGTACAAACATGGTACCTGAAATGATTTGTATGATTTTGTGCAGTAAATTTCTGAAGTCCTGAGTTCCCTTAGCCCAGTCCATTCCCCACAGAGGATTCTCTAATATACTACAAAGTAAAACATTCTGATTTTAAATTAAAATTCCATAGTTTTAAATAAAAGTCTTTAATAAAATTGACAGTATAATGCTAATATTGCTGCAACTGTACAAACGTACAGTATAACACAAGATTCTGTAGCTACCTCTCTACTTTCACCATTCTGTTTTTCTGGATACGCCCCTCCAAAAAAACCCTTTTTTCGATTAAAGGCAGACAAATACCCCATCCAAGTACTTATGGTTCTGAGGTTCATGTTAATAGACATCAATATATGCCTTACCCAAGCAGCCATGGAGGAAAAAATACTGAATGACTTCTAACAGTTAACATTTTTTATTTGAGAGGGCAAGAATCTGTTGTGTGGCCATGGATGGAGAATTTGTGTTTTGGATTTTGATAAGAAAACAGAGGTTTTAGATATTGATAAGAAAAAATAGATTTGGGAAGGAGAGCAAGAACAGCTTCTCAAAAATACAGTGGCTATAGAATCCAAATAGGAAATCAGCAAAAAACAGCATGTGATTGGGAGCAGAAATCTCTAAAACATCTAATTTGAGGCAAAACAGAAAATTGACAATACATATATTTAAAAATAACAGATGAGAAAATAACAGTTACAAAGTGAGGAATTCCAGCTTGGGATTCTGCTCACATCACTGGGATCACTCAAGTTTATTTCTTGTGATTACAATGCCACCAATGTCCTTTGATGGAATTACAGTCTTGCAATAATGAGTTATTATATATTACTGTATATAACAGGGACTTGGCAAACTCTGGAATCTGCCAGGAAACAGAATGATCCCAGAACCAGAATTCCCCAAGTAACAGGCATTCAGAACCTGAATTGATGAATGCAGGAATATGGTTCAAGCCCTGTATGACAACTGGAACCCAGTCCCAGATGCATTCTGGGTCCAGAACCACTTGATGCATTCCAAGATTCCAATTCTGGAACTATTTCAGTTCCAGATGTCTGACTCCAGAACCATTCTGAATTTCATTTAGTCCCAGCAAGCAAGAAGTAATCCATTCTGGTTCCAGGTGCACTCCAGTTACAGACTGATTCAGTTTTCACCCAAAACCTATTTGACAACCCTATAAGGCAGAGATGAGAGTCTCTGTTTGACAACTTTTATAGGGCAGCAACACATGTTTTGGGGTGCAAATTCAGTTCTAAGGAATCCCACTGTAATAACATACTGTAGAGTTCTACAGAGATTTCTGAGCATAAAGATCATGATACAAGGAATAAGATGGAAACACATGGTCCCATCCACGGCCTCAGGAGTGCCGCTGGGATCATTTATTTATTTCACTTTGTTTAAAATGACATGGATCTTAATGGGTTTATGAGCACATAGGGAGTTCCCTCTTGCTGCTTTTGCTGATTTATTCTCTAATCGTCCTCTGAGATAGGAGGCGAGGCATCCTCTATCAGAGGAAAATCCTTCAGATAACAATAACAAGCAGCTGCGACAGGAAAAGGACTTCTGCTGCACTTCTACAGGCATTTAATATGCTGTAGCACCCCCACTTACAGTACTTCTCTGTACATTTTAATGTTTTACTACTTGCCTGGTCTCCATGAATACTTTTTCGCTATAAAGTTCCACATACAGCACTGGCCACTATGAGATACAGAATGTGACAACTAGCTGGGGAGACCTCGTCTGGAAAAGATTTAATTTGATTCTGCCACATGGAGTTAAATGTTATGTGAAATCCTTGCTTCAGTCCAAAATACTGTAAATATCCAAATGTTTTCAGAGAGTGTGTGTGTGTGTGTGTGTGACAGTGTGACTGGTGATGGGGGTGATGTCCCCTTATGCACACAGCTTTAGCATTATATCCGCCTGATGCCTGAGTGACAGTATATGAGGATATGACCTGCGGCACAGCCCAGCAGATGTTTCATTGCTTGTATTATCATCCCTCTTATTGGCACTGTGCCAATTTAAGGCAAACAGGCAGCTTTTGAACTTAATTTCTGACTGGGAATACCAATGCAGTTTACTTTATCTTTCTCTTGTGCCAGGAAAGGGATAGCTGTGAAATTAGAAGTTGGAAACAATTCGACCTACTTGCTCTGTAAATATCCATGCAAGCTGTAACTGCATACTGTGTCACAGTGGTTCATCTTATGTACTTTCTGTGAACACTCCCAAGAAATAGGGGGAAAATAGAAAATGCTTTCCTGTTCCTCTTTTCTCACTCAAAACTAAATAAAAAATAACTAATGTGCAGCCCTGGATCAGACCAAGATTTTAACTATTCTGTGGTCTAGTTACCGCAGCTATTTCCGCTCACATTTGGCAGGTTTCTAACCACTTTGAAAATGATGTGTCTGCAGTGCATTCAGGTATACCAATGCATTCTTTGTCCTGTTTGGTTTCAATTTTATTCCTGCTAAATTTAATCTGATCCAAGTGTCATGTGATTAAAATGTTTTATTGTTTTGAACAACAGCCACCCTTCGTCTTTGACATGCTTGTTTGCTGTTGATATTGTTTGACCGAAGCAGACGGTGGATCTTAAGAACCCCTTATTTAACATTCATGTACATCAAAACATTATGATGGAATTCAGAATATTATCACACAATTCAAAGCAGTGCAAGTAAACAGTTAGCAGTCATTTACAATCACTGTAATACCCTCTCCAGTCTCAGTATTGCCATAACAGATGTTTCGATGTGTTCTGCTGAAATGTATTACCCTGACAATACCCCCTACCTGCTCACACTAGGCCTCATCCTTCCCCACCCTATCTACCTCTTTACTAGCCTCCTCCTGCCAGCTCCTACTTTGTCCCCAATCCCTCTCCTCTATTTGACTCACGTCAACACCAGATGATATATTAGACAGTTACTCGTGTCATATCACCATCTCACACTTCTCCAGTTGATTGTACATTACGTGGGGATGTAGTATAGTGTTAATTCATTGTATTGCTATGTTTCTCTCTATTTTATAAGATTGATCTTGCACAGTGAAATTTTTTCTGTACTGTGTATTATGATTGCACATTGCTTGTTATTGTCTGCCCTTCTTTGTTTTTTTTCTTTTTTCCTCACTGTTATTCTGTAAATTTGTGTACCCAAGGGTCACCTTGTAAATGAGTCCTCTCAATGGTGTTTTCTCCTGGTAAAATAAAGATTGATTGATTGATTGATAAATCCTGCTACAGAAGAGCTAAAACCATGTAACCCCAGCTTCTTTGAACTCAGAACAACAACAGCAAAGAAAATACTATTTTATGTTCCTAGCCATCTGGCATGATACCCATATTGCTAAACTGATATGAAGAGTCAACAAATTCCTGTGCAACATGACTAATGTTAAAGGTGTCAGAAAGCAGGTTTTATACATGACCCCCCAGCTCCGTGAGCTAGATTACCTTTGACTCCTCCCTGGAAGTGTGGAAGCATCTTCATGGCTTCAGGTGTCTAGTCATCTGTGGAAACATCAGTGGTAGACCAAGGCTTCAAGAGCAACACCCTAGCTCTCTTCAGTGTCACAAGGGAGCTAATGGACTTCTATACTGCCTGCCACCATGATAGAGCAGCAGGTACATTTTCCTGATCCCCCACAGAGCACTCAAGTTCATGTTTATTTGCAGGAAAACGCCATTAAGCATGCTCATTTACAAGGGGATCCTGGTAAGGACTATGTGGTAGAACAGAATACGATACAGAAAGTTGGAATACAACATAGTACAATTAGGAGAACACACACAGTTTGAACATACAGAACAGTAATACAGCTGTGACAAATATATATTGGTAAGGTATTTAATCAGATATTGCTGGCAGGCTAAAAGATTAGTTGAGAGGAAACAAGTGCTAGTTGTAGTAACTTTGCCATGGGAAGATGTGCTAGCCATTTTGGCATTGGCAAGTTTCTTTAAGCGCCTTGCTGGTCAGGGATTTAAAGAAGCTTATAGATACTAGTTTGGGGAGCTTGAGTGAGGACTATATTCTAGTCCAGATGGCCGGGATGGCATAACTGATTGCAGCTCTGCCATACTGAGTATGGTATTTGGGAACGTCTAACAGGATGATCAAATTTTTTTCTGAGGGAATAGCAGCTGTGAGAATGGGCAAATAAGGACATGATGTACAGAGAAAGGTTGTTCATCAGTATTTTGAGGACCCAGGTGCTAGTATGCAGCATCCTTTTTGTGGCAAGTGATGTCCAGCCTACTGCAGTGTAGAGGGCACAGTGGTATGTTTTGTACAGTACATTAGTAATGAAGCATATAGCACGGTGATAGAGGATATCCGCTTGTGTAGGTTGAACAATGAAATACTGTGGAGCAGGACTGGTACAGAAGTAGCACCCACACCTTTCCAGGCACAGGAAGGTATTTACAATGGCAGTGCCACCTTCATAATCACCAAGGACCTGAGGCTAGTAAGCTTCTGGACACTGCTAAGTTGGTGACCCTTGACCCCTTACTAAGGTGATGTGGGATCAGGGGTCACAATGAGAAAGCCTGGGAATGCAGGAACAAGTAAGAAAGCATTCTGGCCTCCACAGCCCTCCTTCACCACCAGGACAGCCAATAAGATGGTTAAAGGCACGTGATGGACAGCATGAGCTGAGAGTCTGCCAGTGCTGCAGCTACCTACTGATTCAGATTAATCAGAGAAGGAGAATGAAGAAGGAAGTCAGTGAGACTCCTTATGAGAGGGCTGTCCAGGCCTTTTAAGTTAGAGAAGTGGGTGTTTGGAATCTGCCATTCTGGTAGGAAGGAAGAGAGCCCAGTCTGGACTGAAGATGTCAGAAACTCTGAGTGGCTATAAAGCTAAGGTTCTGTAGACAGCAACTACCGTGTGTGTGTGTGTGTGTGTGTGTGTGTGTGTGTGTGTGTGTGTGTGTTCCTGATCCAGATGTTGGATACTGGAAGGGTCTGCTTTGCTGCACTGAGGTTTGTACAGATGTCCACATGACAGTGTGAAGCAGAGAAAAGTCCACACCGAGTGGTGAAGAGGGTTGACATAGCTAACACATAGTAGTCACCAAGTGAGGCTGCAGGTACCCCTATCCAGTTTGTTTGCTGCCTAGGTTCCAGAGATCCAGATTCAGTTTGAAAGCAACTTGACTTTCAATGCTAGCACCCATTAACCATGAGTACTGACCAGGGGCCACTCTGCTATGTTGTAATATAGTTAGCTTAGGGCTAGTGATGTCCTGGGATGAACTGTGTAAAAAAAGAGTCACCTAGGTGAAGACCTCAGAAGTCCAGTTAAAGTGTTTGAATCTTTACTGTTGTGATTTCCCTTTAATCTGCATGTTGAGGTTTTGTGTCATTGTCCTGTTGGATAACAAAAGGTCAGGATGTAATATGGTACCCAGCATTGTCATCTTTCCATTGGGCCCCCAACTGACAGTACCAGTCACGCAGATGCTCCTGGACCCTGGGTGTAGTCAACTGGGTGGTAAACCATTTGGGGACTGTATGTTTGTTTGCCTGCTCAGTCTAGTGCCCTGTATTTATTTTACATTACTTGCTCCCCCTTCCCCAATAAGCCTAGTACCCCTGGGGACTCCTTCAGAGGGTTTCGTTAACTGTATTCCTTGTGTGTGTTGAATGTTATTCAAAGTGCTGTGTACTGTGATTGCTTTTTGCCATTGTGTACAGCCATATCCTGAGGAACAGCACTTGCACCTTTAGTGCAGGAAGGGGTCACCTCAGGTGGAGGCACAGTGAGTCAGAGAAAGAAAGTACTGATGATGATCACCGAACCCTGGCCCAATGTACAAAAAGAAAATGGCAAAAGCCACTGGGGTCAGCAGCATTAACTGCTTCAGTAACCTCAATCTGGTATTCGTTTCCATTAATGTCCCCTCAGTCACCGATTTCAGCAATGGGAAGGGGGTGGAAGACCTTTCACCTGGATGTTGATTGGGGAACGTGGGTCACAGGGTCTGCCAGATAAACTTTAAATTTATAACAAGGTGAGTAACTTTAAAATTGTTATCATCAAGCAATTTTGTACGTGTACATCAAGGACATTCCTTCCCGTAACACCAGGAGGAGAGAATTATGTTCCACTTTAAGGAATGCAGAGCTGGCCTAACTGACCCCCAAACGAGCAATACAAATCATGCATCTTTAGGGCTGGGTGAAAGTTGTGAATTCTGCTTTAGCAAAATTTTGCAACATTCATGGAATTTTCCAAACTTCCACCTTTGGAAATGGAAATCTTCTGAAAGTGCTTGGTGAATTTTCACCTTGTTCCATTGAATTTTCTTGCTGAACTGAGGAATAAAACACATGAACTGCAGAACTAATACATTAATCTGCAATTTATTTATTTATTTAAGAGTTTCATCAGGAAGGCATACTGAGTGGCGCACTGCTCGATTCCAGATGCGTCCTGGGGGAAGGGGAAAGGATATATATATATATATGGCATCGATACACAGGATTGTAAAGTACATAAACAGCATCATGTACAAGGCTTATTGAGTTCAATAAACAATACACATAATTTAAATGCCGAGAAAGGCAGTGGGTACACAGAGTGCAGTAGATAAACTACTAACAAGTCCAGTGGAACAACAATCCAGCTATGCAATACAGTGACTACTGTATATAAAACATGAAGGTCTCATACCGTGAGCATGCGAAGGACACATATGGTATTAGGAATGAGCTGCAGGCCAGTTTACTCGAGGAAGTAGACTGAGGGCCTGGAACATGGCTCAAAGAGATGTGCCATAGTGTGGTAGAAATTAAGGGTGAGAGGTGGGATATTTGGCATCATGGTGGAGCTGACTGTATGAGCAGGTGGGGGGGAAATGACTTGAGGAGCTGGTTGAGCTGCTGAGTGTTGTCTGTATGCCTAATGTCAGCCGGCAAGGAGTTCCATAGTTTAGGCATGCGGTAATTGAAGGCAGCCTGACCTTTGGCTGTGGACATATGTGGGACATGCAGAAGCCGGGAGTCAGCGTTCCTGAGCGAGTGCGGGGGAGTTGAACTGCAAGGGCGGACTCTAGGTAGGGTGGGAGGGACTGTGCCCAGAATTTCACTGTTGTCCTCTCACAGTGGACCAGTCTCCAATCCTAGAGTGAAGGAAGGTCCAAAGACTTGTAGAGATCGCAGTGGTGCATTGTGGGAGGGCAGTCCAGGGTGAAACGGCAGAAGGAATGCAAGAGGGGGGGTCGAGTCTTGCTAGGGTGGACTTGGGGGTGGCGCAGTACACTATGTCACCATAGTCAACTATAGGGAGGATCATTTTCTGTAGTATTGCCTTGCGGGTTTCCAGATGGATGCAGCCCCTATTTCAATATAAGGCACCCAGCTTGTTCATGTGATTATTCCTTATTTTAGTGATCAGTTCACTGTCCCCATAGAAAATAAATACCTGGTGTCCAGTGGCACCCCCATCCAATCACCGCTGCCTCAAAATTATTGTTTCCTTATATCAAGTGGCACCCCCCTCTGATTGCTTACACCCTAATTATTGTTTCCTGGAGTCTAGTGGCATCCCTCATACTCTGATCCCCTCGCCCCATAATTATTGTTTTCCTGGTGTCTAGTGGCACCCACCCACCTCTGATCACTAGCCCATAATTATTGTTTCCTGCTGTTTAGTGGCACCCCCACCCTTTGATTGCTTGCTGGTGCTGCTATTTAAGTCCCGTAACCCTTTAAGTCTCCAGTGGTACCCCCCACCCTCCAATCGCTTGCCACGTAATTATTTTTTCTCTGGTGTCTACTGGCACCCTCACCCTCTGATCATTCATCTGTGTCACTGTTTAAGTCCCATTACCCTTTAAGTCCTTGGCATCTGGTGACCTCTCCAACACCACTCACACTGAGTTATGTACACCAGCCTGCCACCCCCGTTCCATACATAGTCACTGGTCAGACTGAGACTACTCAGGTGGAGAGCCCATATGGAGACCAGCACAACCCTTCTCTCACCACCATGGCTGGCTGTTGTGCACTCCCTGTCATTATATGGTGGTTGGTCTAGGTGGTGAGAGGAGGGCTGTGCCAGTCACTGTATGGGTTCCCACCTGAGCAGGCTCAGTCTGACCAGTGATGACTGTGTATGGAAGGGGTTGCAGGTTAGGTACCCAATCTGGTGTGGTGGGGGGCATAGACACCAGGGACTTGAAGGGTAATGGACTTCACAACAGCAGCACCAGTGAGCAACCAGAGGTGGAGATGCCACTAGACACTAGAGAAACAATAATTATGTGGCAAGCGATTGGAGGTGAGAGGTGCCCACTGGAGCATCAGGGAAACATAAATATGGGGTGACTCGGGTGCGATCAGAGGGTGGGGTGCCACTAGACACCAGGGAAACATATAATTAAATTAGTACCGGGTCTGCAATTGGAGGGTGGCGTGCCACTAGACACAAGGGAAACAAATTAATTTTGGGCCAGCAATACACAGTTCATACTTTCATTCCACAGTTCAGTGACTCACTGCACTGTGGAATGAATGTATGAACTGCAGAATAACTATTAAGCTGCTGAAAGAAATTCTGCAGAACTAACCTCTGACAGTGATCAGTCCTACAGAATTTTCTTCTGCAGTTTAATACATTAATCAGCATTCATACATTTATTCCACCATTCTAACTTGGAATTTCCACAAAATGTTCTGTGATAGTCCAACTCTTGCACAGATTCCACTGGCAGAAGCTATGCACCTTGGGTTTGTTCAACATACTTACAGTGCATGAGAGTGTCCCATTGTAACCAGGCTCTCTTTTCCTCTGGTTCAAGGCAGCTTGCTAAGAAGCACTAGAATGGTTAAGCATGATCCTGAGAACTGCACCCTACTGTGCCTCAACTAGAAGACAGGGTGTCTGGAGTTTGTGCTCTGTGCTTCCTGGCTTACCCCACCAGAAGCCTGGGCATTAATATTCATGGCTCTGCCCTCTTTCTTTACACTATGAAGAGGGGGAGGTTACCTGAGAGCTCAGGTCCTTTCATTGATGCCCTTTGTGGAAAAAGAGTAGAACCATCAGTAGAAGGGAGCTTAGAGGAAGCCCAGTCTCTCTTCATCCCCTCCTGGTGCAGGAAGGGGACCTCTGGAGACCAGGGGAGGAGGGAGACCGAACTAGACTTTCCTTGAGAGGAGATAATGACCACCTAATTCAAGCATCACCTAGAAGCTGTGATGGTCCTCCTCTCAAAGGAAGTCATCAAGATGGTTTGTCAGGATAAGGGGCCTGGCAAGAGTTAGGGTCAGTTATGTCCCACTGAGTTGGGCCAGACAGGGGAGTCCTTTGCTTTTGGTCACTAGGACCATTAGTGTGTTGTTGGAAGGGACACATACATGACTGAACTTGACTATTTCTGAGCATTTAGGAGTAAACCATATTCTGGTTTGTAATCTGTGAGTTGGGCACAATTTCTCCCCCAAGGTAGTGTCTCACCTTGCCTGAGGAAAGTGCCAAAATGCATCTGGTCTTTTGGATGACAATGTCCAAGTCACTCTGTATGGGAGATAGAGTTCATGAGAATTTAACTATCTGTGCAGCAGCACTCATTTCATTGGGAGGGTGACAGTGAAAGTAGTGACAGTGGTAAAGATGTTGAAGTCATGGTAAAGGTAACAGTAAAGCAACTGGAGAGGGTGCTGCCCTTTGAAGCTGTGTGCCACCAGAAACAGCAATGAAATCATAACCTGTTTTACCCCAGCTGTCAGTAAGGACCTTTGGTTTCTGAATGATCTCATGTTTAATGGCACCCACTGCATACAGTAGTAGCCACAGACATGGTCAGATATTTCCAGATATTTTGCAAAATTTCTAAAGAGTTTCTCTCTGCTGCCCCTAATGTGGAAATGCAGAAAGCAGGAGATTTCTCTAGAAATATCACATAAAATTCAGGAAATATCTGACCATGTCTCTGACTGTGACTGTATGTCTGATGGTGAGCAGAGAAAGGCAGTGTGACACAGGATCTTCTATGGGTGCTAAAAAAAAGGGTTGCTAACCCTCAAGTTAGACCAAAAAGGAAGAAGATTTAGCACTCACAAAATCCAGGATTCCGATGTCAGCCAAAATCAAAATCTAATCTTTATTCACATAGAACACATTTGCAAGAGGCAAGCTATTCCCCAGTATTTTGACCAAACTCTCAAGCCTTCATAGTCAATTTTGTGACCTGGAATGCTGAATCTCCTTCCTTTATGTCTGATGGTTCTGTCTGCCCAGACCCATGGTGGCATGGTGACTAAGAGGTTTTGAGTGTTCTAGATGAAATCAGGGCCTCTTTGGATAAGATGTGCCACTATATTCCCCTAGATACAGGGTGAACACTTGCCTAACACCACTGTTGCTGTCATTTCTACTAAATTTTTTTTTATTTGTTAACCAGGTGAGGACATGGACCAATGCCCTTTATCAGGTCCGACCAGGGAACACACAATACACAATTACAAAATATAAATAACATAAAAACTCAACAACAAAAATTAAATAATACATTCACAAGCTGAGTTCTCCAATAAAAACTGTTTAAACATAATCTTAAAACAAGAATGGGAAGTTGCCAAGTGAAGTGACACAGGTGAAGTGTTCCAGTATAAAGGTGTTGCAACAGAAAAAGCACGAGAGCCAGATCTATGTTTATGTAAAATTGCATTTAATAGCAAACTATTGGCAGATCTGAGTTTAGACAGGACTGAATGTACAGAAACCAGACCACATAAAGGAAATGAAGAATTAGAACAACTTGATTTAAAAAACATACATCCAAAAAACATACTCAGTTCTAAATCTTAGGGACATCCAACCTAATTTAGAATAAAGATCGCAATGATGAGTTTGAATAGGGGCAGACAAAACAAATCGACAAATGTTATTATACATAGCGGACAAAATATTAAACTCATTTGAACCTAAATTAAAATAAAGATTTGAAACATAATCAAGATGTGGAAGGAGGGAGCCCACTGTAATGGGTTTTCTGGTTTTAATTGAAAAATAAGCTTTAAATTTATAAAGTAGGCCCAATTTCTGATTGATTGTATGACTAACAGAACTAACCTGCAAGAAAAAAGGTTAGCCCGGGATCAAGCAAAACCCCTATGTATTTGAACTGTTGTACTTGTTCAATTATAGCATCCGAGTGATCTTGTAACAATAAACTGGGATACTCCTTAGGCACAAAGGACATGCCAAATAACATAGACTGTTTTTTAGAACTTAACACCATGGAGTTATTTGTAAACCAAACACATACGTCACTAAAATCTTGTTTAAGGGCAGACGACAACTCAGGTAAAGAATTAGCCTAAGAAAAGAGAATTAAATAATCAGCATAAAGAATTGAGTCATATGATTTGCACAACAGGGGCAACTGATTAACAAATAAAGAAAACAATAAAGGGCCCAATATGGGCCCATGAGGCACCCCGAATCTTATTGCAGAAACACATGACTCAACTGAACCAATATTGACAAACTGTAAATAATCCACAAGGTACTCCCCAACCCAAGCAACAACAGCATCAGAAAACCAATAGCACTCAACTTAGAGCATGCTAAGTCATGCCCAATAAAGTCAAATGCCTTGGTCAGGTCCACAAACACCCCCCTGGTCATAAGACAATTTTCAAAACCCCTCAGGATGGTGTCTGTGAACCTAATCAAGACAGTACCTGTTCAGTGATTCTTATAGAATCCATGCTGTTGGGGACAAAGCACATTATAAGAATCCAAATAAGCATTAATTTGATTGGCTATGATCTCTCCAACATTTTACTTAAGAGGTTCAGAATTGAAACTGGTCTGAAATCTCCAGAGATACAGCATGAGATTTCCTAGGAATTGGCACTACCCTTGCATTTTTCCAGTCAGAAGGAAATTGATGTGATATTGAGGACAAATTTAAAATGCAACAAAGAGGATCTACAATACAGAGAATTTATAACTTAAGAAACCATCCATCCAACCCACCCCCACAATTACTGAATTTATTGGGAATAGCTCATAAGAGTTTCAATACATCACATCTTTCGACCTCCTTAAAATAAAACTTAGGTCTGCCAACTAAAGAAGCATCAAAACAGGGGTTAACAGTAGGCACCTATGGCAAATTCTTCCTACAACTTGATAAATCAGAAAATTTAACATTAAAAAGATCAGCAAACTCAGTAGGATTAGTCACCTCTACATCATTAATTTTCAGTTTCTGTACAACACTCCTTGACTTGGGAGACAGCAATGAATTAACATTATCCCAAAACTTCCTGGGGTCAGCCCAAATAGCTTTAAATTGTTCCCTATAAAACTCCTTTTTAGCATTCCTTACCAATTCAGAAACTTTATTTTTAAGACAGCAATAGCTGTTTATTTAAAGATGTGATGGATGGACATTTTTATAAGCTTCCTAGGCAAGATTCCTCTGCTTAATCCATTTTTGTTTGCTTGCACGCATGTGCAAGAAACATAGTGCCTTCATCGGGAGATTTGGGTGTGTCCTCCTCCTCAATTCAGTCAGTGGGCTGGCAGGCACGGCCCTGTTAGCCAATGCATTTTGGAGCTGTCTATGACACGCTCCAAAATGCAGTGGCCTCTGATTGAAAGGGGCTATAGCGAGTGAGCACCGATAAGATATCGGCTGCTCACGCAGCCTCCCATGCACAGACAGATGTGCGCCGCCTGTGACAGGCAGCTGATGGGGTGCCCAATCCTCGCCAGCTGAGCTGTGCTTCCCCAGTTGCTGAGCTGCGCCCCCACCCCCGTTAGCAGGTGCCACGCTGGGAGCCCACCCAGCGTGGCAGCACTAGTAGTCCTTGGCCGGCTGGTGCCCAATCGCCGTCGGCTGAATGCCCCTGTTCTGTGCCACACTGGGAGCTCACCCAGTGTGGCAAACGCCCCACGACATCTTTTTTTTAAACCTGTAAAATAAAACTGTCCGCCGGTTACTCCCAACCTCCTCCCACAACCCGCACCCACCCACTGCGCACTCCAGCCTCCCCACACCCCCCCACCCCATACTTACCTCCAGACTCCGCGCGACGATCTTCGGTGGACCGGGAACACGTCTGCACTCTTCAAAGCCGACCGCGAACTGAGGAAATGCCGGTAAGCTGGATAATGGGTTACATAGGGAAGTTTCAACTTTATTGTATATTCAAGTATTTTTTAATTGACGCGAATGATAAACATTGTCATGAGCAGCCTGGGGCTCGGCGGTGATTTCGCCTCAGTGACTGTGCAGTGACTGTGAAATCACCCTTCAGGCCTGAATACCACCATGACAGTGACATCATTCATGAGAAGGGGTCCCAAAACCCCATGTTGAAAATTTGCTGCCAAAATTCCAAAAATGACTGTTTTATTAAGGTGCTATGCAGTTCCTACGTGAGGCTCAGAAGTTCGCGAAATTTCAATATTTTCACTCAGATTTTCAACATTGTCATTTTACCACACCTTTTATGAGTAGTATAGCTGTCATTTTCACATCTCATCCAAAATGTTTCCGCCTGTAGCACAGAATGGGCGCGGTCGGTATCTGGAAATCAATGTCTGCGGACAAATTAAAGAAAATCACAGTGACACTGTTCATGAGCAGAGGTCTTAAAATGGCTATGTTGAAAATTTGGTGAAAAAATTCCTAAAATGACTGTTTTACTGATGATGGTTGCGCAGTTCCTCACGAGCTCGTAAGGTCGCGCATTTTCAATATTTTCACTCCAGATTTTCAACATTGCCATTTTACCACACCTTCTTATGAGCAGTACAGCTGTCATTTTTCACATCTCACCCAAAATGTGTTTCCGCCCATGTAGAGCACAATGGCGCAGTCGGTGTGCGAGATCAATGTACGGGACAAATTAAAAAAGTCACAGTGACACTGTTCATGAGCAGAGGTCTTAAAATGGCTATGTTGAAAATTTGGCAAAATAATTCCTAAAAATGACTGTTTTACGAGTGTGCGTTGCACAGCTCCTATGCACGCTCGTAAGTTCGCTGAATTTTCAATATTTTCACTCAGATTTTCAACATTGCCATTTTACCACACCTTCTTATGAGTAGTATAGCTGTCATTTTTCACATCTCACCCAAAATGTGTTTCCGCCCATGTAGCGCACAATGGCACAGTCGGTGTGCGAAATCAATGTATGGGACAAATTAAGAAAGTCACAGTGACACTGTTCATGAGCAAAGGTCTTAAAATGGCTATGTTGAAAATTTGGTGAAAAAATTCCTAAAAATGACTGTTTTAAGAGGGTGCATTGCGCAGTTCCTACGCACACTCGTAAGTTCGCGAATTTTCAATATTTTCACTCCAGATTTTCAACATTGCCATTTTACCACACCTCTATGAGCAGTATAGCTGTCATTTTTCATCTTGCCCAAAATGTGTTTCCGCCCATGTAGTGCACAATGGCGCAGTATGTGCAAAATCAATGTATGGGACACATTAAGAAAATCACAGTGACACTGTTCATGAGCAGAGGTCTTAAAATGGCTATGTTGAAAATTTGGTGAAAAAATCCCTAAAAATGACTGTTTTATGAGCGTGCAGTTCCGCAGTTCCTATGCATGCTCGTAAGTTTGCAAATTTAATATTTTCACTCCAGATTTTCAACATTGCCATTTTTTTACACTTCCTTATGAACAGTACAGCTGCCATTTTTCATATGTCGCCCAAAATGTGTTTTCACACATGTAGCGCACTATGGTGGTGTTGGTGTGCGAAAGCAATGTTTAGGACAGATTAAGAAAATCACAGTTACACTGTTCATGAGCAGAGGTCTTAAAATGACTATGTTGAAAATTTGGCGACAAAAGTCCATAAAATGACTGTGTTACGAGTGAGCAATGCGCAGTTTCCACGCACCCTCGTAAGTTCATGACTTTGTAATATTTTCAGTCCAGATTTTCACCAGTGGCATTTTTCACACTTCCTTATGAACAGTACAGCTGTCATTTTTCACAACATGGCTGAAGTGTGTTTCACACTTTCAGCGCTGAGATGCATGGTAGTTGTGGAAATCATTGTTCGGCACAGATAAAGAAAATCACAGTGACACTGTTCATGATCGGAGGCACCAAAATGCCTGAGTTGACAATCTGCTGTAAAATATCCCCAACCTAATTATAGCAATGTGTGCGTTGCACAGTTTCTATGTACGCTCATGACTTCACCATTTTTTAAATATTTTTACTGCAGATTTGCAACATTGCCATTTTTTACACCTCCCCATGAACAGTACAGCTGTCATTTTTTACATCCTGTTCGGAATGTTTTTGCACCTGTGGTGCTAAATGCCGTAGTCGCTGTGCATAAGCAGCTTTCGGCTAACAAACTGATATTCCCCCTGTTCATGAGGTGGGGTCACAAAAAAAACATGTTGAAAATTTGGAGTGAAAACACCAACGAATGCCTGAGGTATTAGGGTTTCCAACCATAACGCCCAACCCTGCAGAGAATGACAGGCAGCAGGGGTGTGACTTGGGATTCTTGCCTGTAATGCTCATACCATTCCACACCCTGCAGCCAGTGAGAGGTATCGAGGTATGCCTTGACTCCTTCAGCCCCAAAGTTCACCCCATTCTCCTATATTGCACCCATCTCACTGCATTTCCTAATGAAATGGGGTGCGCATAAGGGCCAAAGACCCCAAGGAACACCGTGACACTTGTCAGTGTCTGCAGGGTGGGGTGTGGTGAAATGGCGAGGCCGTTATGCCTGACGACCCAAATGCACACCCCAATGCCTGTCACTCTCTGCAGGGTGGTGGTGGGGTTGGCTTCAGTTCAGTACTTCACTGCTATTCCTATTACGCAGTTCTGTAACTTCTACATTACCACTGCCAATGCCAGCAAGCAAACATTTGGCATTGACAAATGCTTGGTTCTGTTTCTACTGAGAACCATTTATTAGGGGCACCCCAAAGTATCAAAGTTCACAAAGGGAAACAAGTATTTTGCACAGGAAGTAATTGACTGCAGAAAAAGTCTAAGGCAAGGTTGACGTCTGGGATAGATTCTAAATATGACCAATCAAGTAGGGATAAATGAGCATGTAAAGTATCAATGTTAACATTTTTAAAGCTACGAACCTGGACAATACGAGATGGAATTTTAATATGTTTAAAATTCAACACACAAAAAAATTGCCATATGATCATGAACTGGAGAGTTCAGCCAGTTTTTTGAAATAGCAACAATATCGGGCTGATAACAATTAATAAGCTGTTCAATTTCAGCAAGCTTAGGAATTAAACTTCTAACATTTAAATGAACAATTTTAAAACCATGGGTTCTATGAAGGGAAAAATAATTCAAACTTCCTTTAGGACCACTAGGTAAATTACTTGAAACAACAGGTCCTGGGTTTGTTTCAATGTCTTCAGGCAGTAATAATAATAATAAAAGGGTATGCTTAAGCACATGATCCACCCTCCAAAAACTTGTCTGAGTGAAGGATACAGTCAAATTTAGCCAAATATGGCAACAGACGCTAATTTCATATTTTCTAACTAATAGCAAGTGGAAGGAATCAAGTTACATGCTGGCTCCCAACAATAAGTTAGGCACAGAAAATTAGCAAAAGCTTGTTTTTCACCAGTCACCTTAAAACAATCACCAATACCCAGCCTGTTACTACAAGCCAATCCACTATACAGCAAAACAGAGCAAATCAACAAAACCATAACCTTTGCCATTTTCAATTCAATAAAAACTAAGCCACTAAATAAAAATAATTCAAAAAAAACCTAAAGCAGCATGACTGGTCCAGACTCCCAAGACATCCCACTGACTCCTGTTGTACTTTGCAGCACTTCGCTGCCATGAGCTGCCACTATAGACACCACCATGCCATAACAGCTAGGATATTTAAATCCCTCAACCCTGCCAAACTGGGCTGCCACCACCAAGTGGGGTGGAAGGGGTGCAGCTCAGCAACTGGAACAGTGGCTGGGCAAGTGCAGGTGGACAGTTGCTATGGCAACCAAAGGCCATTCAACTGCTAGTGAGGATCAGCAGTATACTGGCAAGTTCAAAAAGGAGCACACTTAATCAAACAGCCAGCTCTCACACAGATGTAAAGTCCAGTACAAGAATCAGCAGGCTGTAAATGTCTCACAATTAGCAGCACGGCAGTTCACAGTAGTAAAGCAGCACACAGAGTCAAACAGGCACTTCCCAGCATTAAACAGTCTATGCAGCTTGAAACACACCCACGGAACACTAGAGTGTTTGACAGATGATTAAGGCAGCAGGTCACACAAAGACTTTGTTGTATTGCAGCTCCCGATGACTCTTTAACACATGTGAATGAGCAGCTGACAGAAGTACTCTAAACAGGGCCAGTGGGGCCTGTCACACCCCACTGACTCCATTGCACTTTGCCACACTTCACCGCCATGAACCGCTGCTGTAGATGTGAACCACAACAGTAGTTGTCTAGCAGGTCTTTCATCTGTTGGAACCATATAAAATCATCCAGTGCATTATGTAAGCAATAACCTATGACAGGACATGCATTTCTAGAGAATTAATGCATATCCCAGGTGAATGGGAAGGCATGAGGACCAGGCCAAGTGCCTTTTTTGAGCACAACCAAGGAGTGCAATAATTCTTAAGAAATGCATGTTCTGAAGTTGGTTATTGTGTTTATAAAATGGAAAAACATTTTTTTAACAGATAAAGGTTTTATTTTTGTGTAGTTAAGCTGTTGCTAAGTAGATTACAGTGTGTTGGTTTGGTGACAAACCATGCATTTACTGGGAATTAATGAATGAGGAAGGCATCAGTATGATGTTGAAAAGTCAGCCATGTGAGTGCCGATGTCCATGGTATTCTGATGGTCCACAGAAAATTTTGTTGGCATTATTTAAAAATGTTTAATTATATGCAGTATTATGTTGTATTATGGATTGATAGGTGTACCACAAAAGATGGACTGCTGAAGCAGCTACGAGTGAGTACCTATACATCAATTGATAATGGAGTTTCTGGATTTCTAGCTGCTTCTGGTATCTGCTTTAGTTAATAAAGACATTGATACTGGATGGAAGCAAGAACTGTTTCTATACAGGTGCTAACCTTTCTGCATAGCAATACTGTATTCATGGTTAGGTGATGTGTTTCGATCAATGAAGTTGCTGGGATTCCAGAGAATTCTGAAGTCTGTTTTATAAATTTGATATAATGCATGGGGGAGCTTTGAATAAAGAGGGTAATAATTACTGGTTAAGTACTTTTACATCCTGAAACCTGGGCAGTAATATTTCATTACACATGAATGTCTTTATTGGAGCAACAAACAGCTGTGGCCAATCAAGGAAAAAAAAAAGTGTTTTCTCTTGTATCATGCTGCTGTTTCATTGAATGGGCAGAAGATAAGTGCGGTACAGCTCATCTTCTGTCCACTTTTTATTTATTTATTTATTGGAGATTCGGAAGTACCTTTGAGTCAAGGACTCCTTTACAAAGGTTCCACATCACAAGTATTACATATGAGAAGAGAGGTTACATAGCAGTACAGCAGTACATAGTCAGGTATTTACATTAACAGTAGTTACAGAGGCATTTGTGGGTCTCACAGAGGAGACCTAGGTCAAGTTAGGGCAGACAGGCAACACAACATGGCATAACAGTGCAGGGCAACAAGCAACACAATATGGTATAACAGAGCTGAGCTACACAAGAGGGACGCTGTAAGTGGCAGGGTAATGAGGAGGGGGAGCCGACCGTAGCCTAAGGCCAGTCATTAGATGAAGTATTAGTCAAGGACAGGCACAAAGGTTTGAGGCCTGTAGGTGGGATCTAAGGGAAGTTTTGAAGGATCCTAATCTGTTCTCATTTGCAATCGGTGGGAGCAGACTATTTATCCAGGATGGGGCCTCTGCAGCTGAAGGACCTCTGGTATAGGGAGGTCGGCAATGGGGACAGACAGTAGGTGTTTACCATAACTCCGAGTGTGCTTAAGTGATTGGGCCAGTCTTATTGGTGGTGCGAGACCTGATGGGCAGGGACCAGGGCAAATTTTTTGCCAAGAGGCATGTGTGGAACTTGAACCTATTGTCAGGAGCTAAGCCAGTTGGTTGCATTGTACAGGTGTGCATGTATGGGTTAGCCAGTCACAGCCTAAAGAGTGAGGTGTAGGCTTTATTTATGAGGGAACCGTAGTCTGTTGAGTGCCGAGGGTTAGCTGCTCCTTAGATGACTAGACCATAATCTAGTAGGGAGAGAACTGAGGAGGAGACAGCTAGCCTTAAGGCATTGGGGTAAAGCAGTATTTGAGGTGATACAGGAGCCTGAGCCGCACGTTGAGGGTAGTAGAAAGAAGGTGGATATGCTGGTGGAATGTGAGTTCAGGGTCAAGTGTTAGGCCTAGATATCCGAAGGAGTCCACCTGGTCAAGGGTGGTGTGGTTCACAGTCCTAAGTTGTGGGCAAAGTGCCTTTTTTGAATTAGATGGATGGGAGAAGTACATAACCTTAGTCTTGGAATAGTTCAGGACAAGGCGATGGGCCGCTAGCCATAATTCTGCGGAGCTGAAGGAGGACTGGAGGGATAGGTGGAGCTGTAGAGGGTCAGTGTTGGATGTATAGAGGACGGCATCATCTGCATAGAGGAGAAGGTTCCCGGGGCAGGTCTTAGGGAGGGAATTTAGAAAGAGGCTGAAAAGTAATGGCCCAAGGATGGACCCTTGTGGGACCTTAAAACCAGCAGTTATAAAAAAATAAACATGGAGCATATGGTAACTCATTTTCTGTTAGCACACCCTCAGTGTGTGATGCCTGGTTAAACCACTCGTGTTTCATTCTTGCAGTTTAAAGGGAAACGTCCACCAAGAATCAGGCCATGCCTGGGTGTAAGGCATGGCCCAATTAGCTGTTTCAAAAAAGTACTGTTTTTTTTACCCTATAAAGCATTAAATATCTCCTGCTTATCTGCCTCCCTTCCGCCAGCATTTCACAATCCCGTGGCATGCCAACAACCTCCTGCGGCTGCCTCAGTATGACATTTCATATGGGGAGCAGCCAGGGGAGCACCATATACTGTCAATGGAAATGTGGCTATTTGAAGCTCCAATTTTAAAACTACATGTCCTGGTGGTATGCCGAGATCAGGTATAGACTGGCACTCAAGCATCAGTTTATTGATGGGCAAACTGAGAGAAAACTGTCTCCTTTAAAATTGCAACTGCACAGCACAAACAGTATACAAGACACAATACATGCAGAATAAATCATATACAAGACTCTACAAACCATTAAAACAAAGCTCAAGTGCTTTGCAAGGTCATCATAATTTAAGGATGCATAAAAATACAAAGTTTACACTGTCCCATAATGTATTTTATATAATACTTTGGCTGGTTTTTAATATTAAAAACAAAACAAAAAGTACAAAGTCAAATGTTTATACCATAATGAATCTAGGACTCAGAGCTGGGTGATGAGACTGAGTAGGGATACTGTACATTTGATTAAAGGAGAAGAAGAGGTTGGAGGATGGAATAAAAAAAAATGTCAGCAAGCACTCTTTTAACATTCACTGTCCTATGCAGCCAGTATAGTGTTATGCTTGTGCAACGGTGTTAGTTTGGTTTTGGCTGTTCACACTCTCTATTCCAGAGGAATTACCACCCTGTAGGGGTACAAAAAGGCAAGGAACCCTCAGAGAGGGTTCCACCCCTAGAGGTGCCATGGGACGATTCCCATGGCTAAAGGAACCTTAGGAATCCCCCTAAGGAGAGAAGTGCTGCCACTGGAGGAGGAGGGGAGGATGGTGAGGAGAGAATGCTTTACAATGAGGCTGAGAGGAACTGTTATATAGCCAGGAAGTGAGTGGCTGGCTGCTTGGCCAGTGAACCCAGGCAAACCCTTTCCAATTCACTGTCCTATGCAGCCAGTATAGTGTTATGCATGTGCAACTGTGTTAGTTTGGTTTTGGCCATTTGCACTCTCTATTCCAGAGGAATTACCACCCTGTAGGGGTATAAAAGGCAAGGAACCCTTGGAGAGGGTTCCACCCCTAATGGTGCCACGGGATGATTACCATGGCTAAAGGTACCTTAGGAATCCCCAAAAGAAATGTAGTACAAGCATCCCAAAAGAATGAGGCAACATGAAGCATAGGAGCAAGCAGTAACTGTGACATAGGGGCAGTAACTGTAACGTAGTAGTAGTAGAGAAGCATAGACAGTTTGATAACGTAAAGAGATGCTCAGTTTGATAACGTAATGAAATGCTTAGGATTGCATAGCATGAAACAGGTTTGTGTTGAGAATGAGGGGATCCTCTAAGGAGAGAGGGAACGGCAGGGACACCATCCACCTCCATCCAACAGCGGAACCCACCTAAAGAAACTAGGAGACACTAGCATGCTAACTAACAGTTATGACCTGAGGCAATGGAGGAGAGAAAAAAACCCTTATGAGGAGGAAATCTCTGGGGATCCAAGGCCTAGGTCACCTTCCCTCCAGGCTTGGGATATTTTATTTAGTGACGGCTCTGCAGCTGCAATTTGGAAAACCCAATTAAGGGGAGGTGGAAAGTATTTCAATTTGAGGAAGGCTCTCACTTGAACCCTCTAGCGGGACCACGTGGAAGGTTGGCGAAAACTCTGCAACAACACGTGCATCCAAGGCACAGGAGGACAGCAACAACTGCTGAGGCATTAACCTTACCTACCTGTCATGAAACCAAACCAGGTGAACCAGAGGCAGTCATAGGGAGAATTCGGTCAAGACGCCTTGCTAGGGAATCCACTAAAGCCAATGGACAACCGTTATAGTGGAACACTAGAGCCAAAGGAGATCGTAATAACCACCCTTCACTGTTAGTCTTAAATTCTATACCAGGAGCTGCTGTCGTGTAGCAGGCAGCTAAAACCAAGCCCGGGGCAAGGACATTCCCAGCTATGAGCCAGGTGAGAAGGATCCCCCCTCAAGTTGGACATGCTCAATGATGTGGACTAAATGCAGAGTGAGACCATCAGCTGCAGAAACCCTGCACCAATAGAGAATGGCTGGCATGCCCCAGAAATAGATTGAGAGCTGAAGCTGGTGAGATGATTGAGCACTGGTGTGCTGAGATTGTAATGAGCAGTGAGTGCACAAGACCTTGCAGGTCAGTGCAGAATTGAGTGTGGCAGAATACCAGAGGCTGAAGCTGAGGGATGGCAGTAGGCATGAAACAATGAGCTGCATAGCAATGGGTACATAAGCAAGCGTGGACCTTCACGTAAGTCAGTAAACAGAGTAGTAATAAGTGGACCTGCACATACTGTAGATCTGCATAACATAGTAGTAATGAAACAGGACTGAATAGTGGGGCAAGCCAGCCAGCATTTAAAAGCCAAATCAAGGTGACAAATACACTGAGGATTTTCGGCCGCAAAAGCAGGATTTAGAACAGAAATAAGTAGCCACATGGGGCCACAACTCCCCAAACACCTCCCAGTCCCCACCAAAGGACAAACAAGGAAGTGATGGAAGGCTAAGAACCACATGAAGATATTAAAGCTAGGTTAACAGCCTCAGCAGGAGCTTTTGGCTGACCTCAGAGTAGAACATGTTGAATAAATATAGAAGCAACAGCTGTATGGAGTACACTCGATTTGTAAAATTGCAATAAAACATGGAGACACAATGCTTTGAAAGCAGGTGTAGCCAGGCAGTGCAATGAAGCTGCAAGTAGAATGAGAGCATGAATGAGCAGCATAGCTTGGGTCAGAGTAAACCTGCATTAGGTGAAAACAATTGAATATGCAACATGGAGCAGCTATGGTTGAGCTGAAACACACAGATAATGATTGCAGTTGCACTGAAGTAGTTTTAGAGAGGTGAGCAACAGTGTAAAAAATACAAGCACTGGGCACAATAGTAATTGGAGTAAACAGTAGCAGTGGCTGCAGTTGTAAGTAACTGAAAGCAAGTAGTATGAGCTCAGAGTAGCAGTATGCGAGGAGCTTAGAAACAAAACCCCTCAAAGGCAAAACCAAAGACACACGAACACAGAAAACAGGAACAAAACAGAAGCACACACAGCCAAAGGCAAGTACAAACCAGAAGCAGGAAAACAAACACAGAGCCCAGCAGAGGCAAGCAGGAGCAGCAAGGTGTGTGGTGGGAGGGGGCACAGTCCCCAGCCAGCCAGGTAGGCCCAACCAGCTCAGAGGACAGACAGAGCCTTTGGCTGCAAAGAAAAATATGCTTCAGAATGAGGCTGAGAGGAACTGTTTATATAGCTCAGGAAGTGGGAGTGGCTGGCTGCTTGGCCACCGAACTCCAGGCAAAGCCTTTCCAATTACAAAAAGCCTGTTATACATGGGTATGACATCTCAACCATGTATAGTATAATGAGATTTGTTATGTCACACTCATGTATTCCAGCAAGCTACAGTTTCTGAAACCTGGTTAGAATCACCTTTAACCAGTTGTCATACTATAGTTTACTCTGAAAGGATGACCCCATGGCTTAGAAACCACTATCACCAGCTCAAGCATGAAGTACTATCAGCAAGCACTTTTTTAACATTACAGATGTTCAAGAACACATGGAATAGACACAGAGAGATCTTAGCTGTGGGGGAAGGGATCAGAGACCGAGTAGGGTCTGCAGTGTCACTATAGTTAGGGAAAATAGGGCAGACTAGGTGGGCCATCATGTCCTTATCTGCTGACAGATTCTGTGTTTCTGTGTTTCTATCCCATTCTGACCACCAATGAGTAAAAGTTTTGTAGTGAATTTAATTTGAACCCTTAATTTTCTGCAACAATCCAACAATCAACTAAGTAAACTAAAGCAACTCCTAAACTCACATACTGTAGCACCGAGCAGTTTCAATGCATACCAAAATGACATGCAAAATCTTTAAAAACAACCACATCAGTGCAAAGGCATTATCCTCCTAGGAACACATTGCGGCTGTGAGCTGTTCCCATCAGTCATATTGGGAATACTTTCATTTGTAGGCTTGTCAGTTCCAAAGATATAAAAAAACACTTGGGAAAGCATGACAATCCCACCTTTTCATTCATTGCAATCATGCTTGCAGTAAGCAAGTCATGCATTCCTAACGAAGTGTTAAGCATGTACTACATCAAAGGATTCGAACAGTTTTCTGTGATCAGTCAGAATATGCAGCCACATCAAACGCTGTACACCTACTCTACCAGCAGCCCAGGCTCCTTCTCCCTTAAGGCTACAAACAAATGTGATGGCATGGAACATAAATAGAAAGGGCTCAGCCTTAGCGGGATAAAGGTTTTGTCTTCACAGCAAGAGTCCTAAATGTTCATTAATATCCCTGTTAGAAACCATGATCACAACTGCATTATTTCTTTTGCCAGCAGTACAATATGGTCTGTTGTAGTGTGTGCTGGAGAGGGGGATGTCACTGAAGTAATAAGGCATGATCAGGGGTTATCTTATTAGTCTGGTTAGTCACTTTCCAGGGATTAATGTGGCACAAGGTGTAGCCGAGTGCCACATGGCCCTAGAGGGTGATTAACTGACCATTAACATAATCCCTTGAAATGCCTTATTGCTATTACAGTAACAAAAAAACAAAATCTGGCAAGACCCACCATGGCTGCATAATGAAGTTAGTGAAGTTGTGTGGAATTGTTAAGGAGGTATGGAGAAATAACACAATGATTTGTAAGTAGTAAGATTTGTTTTAGTTTCTGTTCTAAGGAAGGCATACACGTTATTAGAAAAATATCTGGAGGTGTACATTTAATGGAAGGAATAGGAAGCAATATAGGTTTACAAAAGCACCCCAGAGCAAATGCTACTGAGGTATGCATTATCCTGGATGAGTTTGGCTGGACAGCCAAATTTTAAAGAAAACGCAATTGCACATACCCCAATAATGCAAAGCATCATGAGAAATATATGCAGATCCCCATGATGGTACAGAAGGTGGCAGTACATGAAAAAGTAATGGCTGGCATATGTTCAGCCTTGGGATTATTTACATTTTTTTTTTTTTTTTAGAGAAACAGGGTTTTTGTCCATGAGGTGATGTAAGTTATACTTAAGCAATGTGTTGATGTCAGAAAGTCAGGTGTAATGATGGACTGTTAGCAGAGAAAATGTGATAGTAGCTTTCAGAGGTGGTCACTTTTGATAAGGGTAAGATAGTTATGCTTGTGATAATGGGAATATTAGGAAAGTATGAGGTCTATGCAGAAGTGGAGTACATATATGCACAGTTTCATAAGTATGTGCTCAGAGTGCAGGCAAATGTGATATGCAGGTTTGTTTTAGAAATAGGTAAACATAGCGATACATGCAATTGACAGAAAGATAGATAATTACACAGGCAAATAGATAGAGAGAGAGAGACAGACAGACAGGCAGGCAGAATATGAATGGCAGTAAGTACAGAAGTGACGCCAACCCCACCCCACCATTCAGAGATGGACAGGTATTGGGTGCGCTTTGGTCGTTGTCCAACGCCACGCACTTTCATTTCCACCTACCCTGCAGACACAAACAAGTGTTGAGGTGCCTGGGGTGTTCAAGCTTATACTCACCCTATTCCATAAGCAAATACGCTTGCTGAAAAGGGTATAGTACTGTATAAGAAAATGGAGTTAACTTTGGGGCTGAAGAGTCAAAGGTACACCTCGATATCTGTCATTGGCTACAGGGTGGGGATGGGGTGGAATGGCGTGAGCATTACTGTTGACAATCCCAAGTCACACCCTGATGCCTGTCAGTCCCTACAGGGCAGGGTGCTATGGTCAGAAACCCTAATGCTCATGCTGTTATATGACTTCTTAACCTAGCAATGGTATTTAATGCATTACATTATAAGGACAAGTAAATGTTTTAATACATTTACAGACAGTTACGTAAGTAATAATAGCCGACAAGATGGGCATTATTGGGATATAACGGACCACCAGGGGCGTAATGAGGCCCGGCGCTGCAGGCAGAGGGCCTTATAGCCCCTGGAAGGTCTGTTATATCCCATAACGCCCATCCTGAGGGTATTATTACACTTAGATAATGGGTTAGAGATAGCATTTTGGGAAGAATATGTAAGAAAAATTTACCTAGGGATTGGCGAGAGGCACATGTGGTGCCAATCCATAAAGGGGGGTCGAGGGAAGTACCAGGTAACTATAGACCCATCAGTTTGACCTAGGTGGTGGGAAAATTAATGGAAAGTATACTAAAGGAATGATTGGGGGTGTACTTGGAGGAGGTGGGAGGTCTGGATAGTCGGCAACATGGGTTTGTGCCAGGTAGATCATGTCAAACCAATCTTGTGGAGTTCTATGAATGGGTAACATCAGAACTGGACAGGGGAAAGCCTGTGGATGTATTATTCTTGGACTTCAGCAAGGCGTTTGACTCTGTCCCCCACAATGGTCTGGTGGAGAAACTGATGGGGTTGGGAGTAGGCCCTTTGATGGTCAGATGGATTGAAAACTGGCTAGCTGGACACACCCAGAGAGTAGTGATCAGTGGGGAGCTCTCGAACCCAGAGACGAGGTGGGGCACCGCAGGGCTCGGGTCCTGGGTCCGATCCTGTTTAATGGCTGCTACATCAGACATCAGGAGGTATAGGGTGAAATGAGTCTCTTCGCTGATGACTCCAAGATGGGAGCAGTAGTTGAGGGAGAAGAGAGGAGGTTGGCCTGCAAGGACCTGGACACCCTGAAGCTGGGCTACACATGGAAATTAAATTTCAATATCACCAAGTGCAAGGTGTTACATCTTAAGCGGGAACCCCAACACAGGTAACACCCTGGAGGGGAGGCGCTGGAGGCCCCAATAGGGGAAAGACCAGGGGGTCATGGTGGATGCATGTATGAATAACTCTGAGCAGTGCAGGAGAGTGGCTACAAGGCAAACAGGATGTTGGGATGCATCGTAAGAGGAATAACCTCTAGGAGCAAGGAAGTGATTCTGCCGCTGTACAATGGACTGGTTAGACCACACCTTGAGTACTGTGTACAGTACTGGAATCACTTGAAGAGGGACATACAGCTCCTGGAGAGGGTACAGAGGAGGGCAACTAAAATGATACAAGGACTAGGGAGTTTGACGATATAGGACAGACTTGAGGAGCTCTGCCTGTTTTCACTAGAGGAGGAGAGGAGAGGAGAGACAGGGGGACATGATTGAGGTCTTCAAGTACCTCAAGGAAATAAATAGGGTAAACATGGAGGAGATCTTTAGACTAAAAGCAGGGAGGTATCACCAGAGGGCATGGTTTGAATCTGGAAGGTGGACGGGTGAGGGGGGAAAGAGGAGGAGGAGGTTTTTCACTGATAGGGTGGTGGACCCTTGGAATGCACTGCCTGGCGAGCTGGTTCAGAGATCTGCAGTGGAGGGCTTCAAGAGAGGGTGGGACAGACACAGAAAGTGGATGTATCAGATGATGCCCTGTCCCGGGGGGGTGGGGATGGATGATAGGGATTTCTGGAACACAAAGGGGGGGAGGGCCTCGGCACCCAACTAGGGATCTGAGGTTCAAGCAGACTCGATAGACCGTAAGGCCTAATCTGCTGGCAATTATTATGTTAGTATATAAAAAAATAATTAAGAACTAAGTAGAAGTGATGTTTGTTGTAAAATAGTTCCTATAGTGTGAAGTGCTGGAATCACCACAGGAGGTCGCTGCTGTGTATTTTTTTATGCTGTTTCGAATTAGTGTGCCCTCCTGCTTCGTATTTCTCTCTCTCTGTCTCTCTCACAGACAGACCCCGATTGAAAACTGTTGTCTGAGAACAGGAGACATGTACGCTGGTCATTTTTTTTTTAAACAGGTACTTTAGTTTTCATTTGATATGGGTTAGAAATGTGGCATGAGTCTGTAGATGGGTTTAAAACTGAGCAGAGGTTTCACAGGGACCGCGATAGTGAAGGGAAACGGAACATGGAAGATTGGGATGTTTACCTTATGAGAGGTCGAGCGAGCTGGCAATGTAAGCATTCAGAAATAAATGTTTTTTTTTTCTGGTGGTGAGGAGGAATACAGTCAGCTTAGGAGGCTGTAGCAGGCTGTCGCTGGCATTTTAGTTTAGCAGTATGGTGCGGTTCGGCGACTGCCGCCCTCAGTAACTGGACAATACAATGGCAGCTGGCAAGTTTGGGCTGCCGAATGATCGAGAGCTGGCACTTTTTTCTCACCAGGCGTTGTTGAGAAATAACAGCCCGGGTGCCAGGCTCTTTCAGCCAATCACGATGCTACTTTTCTTTTGACCATTATCTAAATAAACTTAATTTTCTTCATAGAATAATTTAAATTTAGTAACAGTGTTAGTACAAAGCAATTACCCAGACAACTTGAAAACTATAACTACTTTATATTGTACGGTGACACCCCATAAGGACCTCCTTGAAATTGAGATGCAAATGTCACACATTTATCAGTTTTCTAACAGGAATATTTTACTATCCTGAATACATTTCTTGCTTCAGTAACTGCTCAGTACATCGATTGCATGACCTGCTTATTGCCATTTTACACCTGCTATGCAATGTACTGCTGCTTACTACACCAACATCATGAACCATAAAACATATAATTGCCATTACTAGGGAGGCAGTATAGCACAATGGTTTAAGGTTCTGAGCTGAAAATTGGGAGATCTGTGTTTGAATCCCACAGCCCCACTTGCATACTAGGTGACCCTGAGCAAGTCACTTAACTTCCATGTACTCCCAGGTTGCCCTGTAAACAAGCTTTCAGCTTAGTGTGCCACTCCTGGTTAAACAATTGAAAGAAAAAGCACAATGTATTATTTTTCTTGCTTTATTTTGCTACTACAAGCTTTAACTAATACATCCATCCTTAAATGTACTTTCTATAGCTTATGTGTCTATGACCTAGGCAGAACTACACTTAAAATCTTACAAAATAAATAAATCATCAGAATAATATTTATTTCAGTAGTACCTCCTTCCTTTTCAGGTGCCCATGACACTATGTATGTATATATATATATATATATATATATATATAATATATAATAGAGGCAAAAACTCCATTTAATGCACAGTTAGGGTTGTTCCAGAGCGACAAAAGAGGGAATTCGATGTTGGGGTTGAAACCCTTTGCACCCCTCCAGCCCACCAACTCGGGAATCGCGCGCACTGGGCCACTGCCCGCGTCACCCCATCACATGTGGAAAGAAGCTGAGGAATAGGAGAATGGGTGACAGTTAGATCGATGACCCCAATGCACACCCAGATTCCAGTTGGGGGCTGGGCTGAGGGTGCAAAGGGGTTTTCAACCCTAACATCGAATTTCCCGCTTTTGTCGCTGTGGAACAACCCTAACTGATGCATTAAATGGAGTTTTTTGCCCCTAATTTCCTTCTTTTGAGAATGATAATGAGAAATAGTGAATAAATGTAGCGTGAAAGGGCCCCGCTGGCCCCACTAAGTAATGAACAGTGGAGCAAAGGCCCCCCTCCACATGATGTCTTGTCACATAGTAACATTGTGCCCGCAAACGCAAATCGTAATGCACATGGTGACACAAAGCAAAACAGAAAGAGAAACAGTACTGGAGACAGAAATGTTAAGAACAACGCAAACGCAACCACAAATGAAAACGCAAAGGGTAACGCACATGGTGGCGTAAACGTGAACGGTAAGTGAAACGAGTACGGAACCGCAAGCAGAAACGGTAATGGTAACAGTAATGTAAGTGAACAGGCTGGTTTTACCCAAAAGCTGTATAGAGAAAGACAGTGAATACAAAGAATGTATGCAAAATAATGACTCTCAGAACACGAAAATGAGGACTTGGAATAGTAAATTGCTTATATCTCAGTAACCGTATGACACAGAAAAATGTTTCAAAGTCATATGAATTATCACTTTCCTGGTTAGTTTTACTTAGCCCCCATTGGGAGGCTAAGGTTTCTGACAAAAAGTCCGTATTCTTACACCGCTTTCGAGATACGGGCCCTGAAAGGAGCGGTGAACGCCATAATGTTATCCAAAGGGAAAAAAACAGAAGTTCGGACCGCCATAACTTTGCCTCCCTGTAATATTTTTTCACCAAACCACTGAAAGGCACATCTGTGTGATGTTGGCTGTCCTCCCTGTAAATTTCAGCCCAAAAGACCAAACCGTTATGTTGCAGCAGGGCGCCAAACGATTGCTGCAATACATCGTACGCCGTAATGTTATCCTATGGGAAAAAGTGTCAACTTTGGAGTACCGTAACTTTGCCGCCATGTAATATTTTTTCAAGGAAACACTGAAAGGCACATCTGTGAGATGTTGGTTGCGTTCCCTCCAAATTTCAGCCCAAAACTCCAAACCGTTGTTTTGCAACGGAGTGCCAAAGAATTACTGTTATTTTGGGCATAGTGTCGCAAAGTAGTGTCGCAATTTGCAAAAGCTTTCACAAAAATTTGCGACACTTTCGTGAGTGCGACACTACTTTGCAAAAGTACTTTTTCCAGAAATCTGAAAAACATATTTCTGGGGTGTTTTACCTCCAAAATAAAGACATGGCTAGCATCCTCAGGGCCCTACTAGGTGAATACAAAAAGAATTAGGTTGCTAGAGGGTCTCAATTTTAAATGCCAAGCATTATTCTGATCACTAACTGAAAACAAAATGGCGGATTTGTGACAGTAACAGGGCCATTTGCGACAGTAAAAAGTGCATTTGCGACACTGTCGAACGTTTTGTTAACTTTTCCCATTGACTTATAATGGGAAATTGTTTTTTGAATAACTTTTGAACCGTTTAATATTTTTTCACAAAATCTTCAAAAGGCACATCGGGGACCCCGGCCGCACGTTCCCTGAAGATTTCAGGCCGGTCACACAAACTGTGCAACCTGTAGGCGCGACCATAGAATTCCAGAAAAAGCGTAAACGCATGCGCAGATCATGCTTAATAACTCCGCAGCTGTATATCTGACCAGTACGAAGCTTGGCATATCCCAAGGCCTATGGTTCTTCTTCATGTATTCCAAATTTCAGGTAAATCCATCAAATGGTTGCAAAGTTATTAAGGTGCAAAATTTTGGGTTTAACATGTAAATGGCTCTCTCTATGGTAGCACTACCGTGCTACCATAATATATATATTTGTATATTTTAACTTCAAAGTACTAAACCTATTCAAATTCACAAAACACAAGACTTTATTCTCTTACATATTACTGCTAAATTTAAGGTCCCAGAGAGAGAAATGTAGAGCTTCCCTAGCTATTTGGGTGGGTGCTTCAGCTATGTGTGTGTGTGTGTGGGGGTATAAAACCTTTAAGAAACAGACACGTAGTATCCAATATGGGATAGTCTTCTTTGGGTGACATATTTTACTCCTTTGTGGGTTTATACCTTAATTGTCATTCTTGTGTTGCAAGTGCTTGCTTTCCTCAAGTGCTGTAATTTTAGGATGCAGTTTCACAAGTGCTGTATAAGGATGCAGTTTCAGGCACTCCTTAATTACTTTTTCTTTCCTTGTGAACCTTAAGCTCTGATGCCCCAGGCATCTCTGATAGTCAGTTGTTCCAACATGATAGATCACTTCATGCTTCTCCCACATGAACCAAATAAAAAGGTGGGGGTGAATCTTTAGGAGCTTCTCAGGTGGAGGTGGGGGAGATTCTTACCCCCCCTAAAAAAAACTAATGCTACCTCCCACTACTCAGGTTCCAGTTCTTGAACCTCCCATTTAAGAAAGAAAATCGTGCCCTGCAACAATTGACTAACATGAAGGCGTATTTATTTGAGGGCGGAAATAATTTCTTGGAGGAGAATAAGGTGGAAGAGACTATTTACACCTTCAATCAGTTCCACGGACAGAAAACATGACATCAGCCCTTTTGTACATGCAAAACGTCAGCAGGCTGCACCCACTGCAGCTGTAAAAATTAACCTTGTTTAGCATATGCGGCCCTTCGGGCACCGCGCTCCCTCCACATGATGTCTTGTAACATAGTAACATTGTGCCCGCAAACGCAAATAGTAATGCGCATGGTGATGCAAAGCAAAACAGAAGGAGAAACAGTAGTGTAGACAGAAATGTTAAAAACAATGCAAAAGCAAGTGCAAATGAAAACGCAAAGGGTAACGGTAAGTGAAACCGGAACGGAACTGCAAGCAAAAACGGTAACGGTAACAGTAATGTAAGCGCACAGGCTGATTTTCCCCAAAAGCTGCATAAAGAAAGACAGTGAGTACAAAGAATGTATGCATAATAATGGTTCTCGGAGCAGAAAATGAGGAGTTGGAATACTAAATTGCTTATATCTCAGGAACCGTACAACATAGAAAACAAATTTAAAAGTCACATGATTTATGACTTTCCTGACTATTTTTGTACTTAGCCCCTAGTAGGGGGCTAAGTATCTTTCCAACAAAAAGTCCGTATCTCACACCGTTTCCGAGATACGGGCCCTGAAAGGCGCGGCAAACACCATAATGTTATCCTATGGGAAAAAAAGAGAAGTTCGGAGTGCCATAACTTTGGCTCCCTGTAATATTTTTTCACCAAACCACTAAAAGGCACATACATGGGATGTTGGCAGTGTTCCCTCCAAATTTCAGCCCAAAAGACCAAACTGTTATTTTGCAGCAGGGCGCCAAAGGATTCCTGTAATGCGTCGGATGCCATAATGTTATCCTATGGGAAAAAGGGCCAACTTTGGAGTGCTGTAACTTTGCTGCCATGTAATATTTTTTCAATGAAACACTGAAAGGCACATCTGTGAGATGTCGGCTGCATTCCTCCAAATTTCAGGCCAAAACACCAAACCGTTCTTTGCAGCAAGGTGCCAAGGAATTGCTGTCATTTTCCCACAGCCTAGAAAAAGTACTGTCGGTTTGGCGAAAGCTTTCGAAAATTCATTCGACAGTGTCGCAAGTGCAACAGTACTTTGCAAAAGTACTTTTTCCAGAAATTTGAAAAACATATTTCTGGGGTGTTTTGCCTCAAAATAAAGACATGGCTAGCATCCTCAGGGTCCGACTAGGTGAATACAAAAATAATTAGGTTGCTAGAGGGTCCCAATTTTAAATGCCAAGCATTTTTCTGACCGCTAACTGAAAACAAAATGGTGGATTTGCGACAGTAAATGGGCCATTTGCGAAAGTAAAAACTGCATTTGCGACACTGTCAAACTTTTTGTTAATTTTTCCCATTGACATAATCGGAACTTGTTTTTTGAATAACTTTTGAACCGTTTAATATTTTTTCACGAAATCTTCAAAAGGCACATCGGGGACCCTGGCCGCATGTTCCTGGCGATTTCAGACCAGTCATTACAAACCATCGACCTGTGAGATGACAGTAAAATTCCGAAAGCGTGGCGTGCGTGCGGATCACGGCAATAACTCCGCAGCTGTATAAGCTACCAGTACAAAACTTGACAGATCCCAAGGCGATGGGTCTTGATCATGTATTCCACATTTCAGGCAAATCCATCAAACGGTTGCAAAGTTATTAAGGTGCAAAATGTTGGGTTTAATATGTAAATGGTTCTCAACCTCAACTATAGTGACACTACCATCCGTATAATATATAATATATATATATATATATATATATATGTATGTATATTGAATAACAAGTTAGCATTCCAGTGTTTATATTTGCCACCCACAGGTTCAAACCACAAGGATCTGCACCTGCAGAGGGGTGCCTATGGAAGCTGGAGCTGCACCGAGGTCCCACCCCATGCATGCAAAGGCCTTCCCACATTTCCAGCCCTAGCTGTGCACCCCCTCCACACCCAATTCCTGGCATGCGCACTGCTACATGTCTAGTTGGGTCAGAGTGGGCATAGGGGAAGGATGTGTATTTACCTGATTCCAGAGGCATACTCCATGCTGAGGATCCCGGAGTAGGGGCAGAGCCTACACAGTCTTATGTACTTCAGTGGTGCCCACATGCCCACCTCTGCTAGGCTGCAGGAGTCTCCTTGCAGCCTGATTGACTCCCTCTCAACTTACCCCAGCCCTCTGGGCAGGTTAGGAAGTCTGGGGGTTATTCTGATGCCAGCTGGTTACACCAGAAAAGAACATTGTTGTCCTGATGGGAATATGGCAGTCTTTGGAGTACCATGATCTCCCATGGTCACCACTCCATGCAGAAAAGGAGATCCAGTTCAGTGCTGACCCGGGCATCCAAATGGATGTCCAGCATCCTGCACAGTACCCCTTGCCAGACACTGCCCCTGTGGGGCTCCATACATGTGGGGCACAGTGGGAAGGGTCTGTGGATGACATCTATTGTGTGCAGGCATCAGGGTGTGGTGCTTGTGAACATCCCAGCCCTCTCTGTAGATCACGTACTAAATGTCTAGCTATAAGTGGGAGAACAGCAGAAAATGATGCATTAGTGTGTAACTCAGCTTAAGTTGGGGTGTCACCTTAAGGCATGGATTCCCAGCCAGTACCACTGTCTGACAGGAAGACAGGAAGGCCAAAGGGCACCTGTTATAAAAAGGCCTGGGAATCCAGGCTGAAGATTTCTTGACAATTCACCCTTCAGCAGACAGCCTGGAGTGCCTGGTGTGAGTGACAGGATTTAGGAGTCAGATGCCAGTTTCCTGTCAATCTACCCCTTAGGGATGGCATTGGGGTCAATGATGAGAAAAAAATGGAATATGAGAAATGAAGCTGCTGTATCTGTAGAGAAGGGAATGGTTCCCACCAGGCTGAGATCAGCAGTGTTGCTTAGGTTTTTACTTATACGCCTGATGAAGGCACAGCTCGCTGGGGAAAGGCCTGGTTCTGAAGCAACCAGCTCACTTGCCACTTTCTAAGAAGGGCCTTTTGGCAATAATGACAGCAGCTCTCCTGATTGACCGGGCACTCAGCCAGTAAATGCTGCCAATGTGCCCAACCTAAGAAGTGGAAGGTATCAATCTAAAAGGTCTAGATTCTGGATACATGGTCCCAAGATAATGTAACATGAAATGTTTAGCTTTTCTCAGTCTAAATGGATCCATACCGATGACCTAAGAATTAAGCAGAACCTGAGTAAAAAGCATTGCTGCAAGTGTTTAGACAAAGCCATCTGTGAAATGTCTGACACATGGTGGGTGCTAGTGATCAGAATCTGTGGTGTCCTCATCTTTACTGTCAACTTTAATCTGTAGGACTGGTTACTACTGGACATGTTTTGCTCAGTAGATATTTACTATAGACACTCAAAATTCAGGAACATGCTTAAGAAGAACCACATTGTAAACATGATTCCAGCCCTCATTCAAGATTGTATAGCAAATTGTTTTCTTAAGACCTAATACCTCTGTTATGGCAGGAAACTCACTGTGATTTTTATGTGCTGTTGATAGTTGTCACGTTTGTTTTTGTGTGCTATGTGTCAATAAATGCTGGGATTGTTTGTGTTTTCATCAGAAATGACTCTGTTTCATCTTTCAAGATTGGTGCCTGCACCTTGATGAGATAGGGAGGACAGCCAGGCCACAAGGAGGCTGCAAACTGTAATGAATGACTATGCCACACAGGGTCCCCTGACACACAGTCTACCCTTCACTGTGAGATCGAAAGGATCCCCTGATATCTCCTAGCACCCTGGTCCCAGACACCCACCTGCAGCTCCTTGGAAGGTACAGGACAGCGCAGCCAATCGAGATTTCTGGTGCTTCAGCAAACCCACTCTGATTGGCCAGGAGTTTTCCCTCTATAGACACCTGGCACTTTGTTAGATTTTCGATAGAACTAACTACCTTTTGTCTTACTAAACTGCTCAAATCTAACCCCCTTTACCTCTATGCTATTTAAGACCTGCTCTGTCTTCTTCTCTCCAGCTGCCTGCCCCTGAACAGGGCTGCTTCAGCTCACCCACAGTCGGCCGGCACCCAGCCAGCCACCGACCAAGACCAGGACACCCATGCAGCTCCTTGGAAGGTACGGGACAGCGCAGCCAATCGGAACACAGGTGCTTCCAGCAAACCCACTCTGATTGGCCAGGAGTTTTCCCCTGCTATAGACACCTTTGTTAGATTTTCGATAGAACTAAGCACATTTCAACTGTGTTATTAGAAGTTTTCAACTGTATTAGCTGGATTGTAATTTCTACTACTGTTTAAGTGCTTACACCTCTTCTGTCTGACTGCTCTTCCGGCTTCCCCATCAAGCACTCTGCCTTGGTGCCGATAAGTCTAACTACCTTCCCCCCAAGTGGCTAGTTTTCCATTGCGAGTTATACAGACCTGCCACTAGAAGATATTTTTGGTCTTCTACATAAATCACTGTACTCATTAGTGGGCAATATGGCCTGCATTATCATTCTACTCCTTTTCTGGTGCTGCTACAAGGGGTGGTTGTAGTTGAGGTTCCCCTAAGCTTCACTCAACAGGCTGACAACTTCCTTAAAACTGCCTGTGTGACAGCTCTGCAGCTGAAAACAGGAAGCCCTCAGTGTCTGCCATCCACCCTTCAGACTCAAGTCAGATAGACGCTGAGCACCCTATTATTACCTACTCTGCACTGTCATACCGATAGATACCGATAGTATCCTCTGCAGAGAGCCAGCACGCCTGGGCACCCTTGATTGGTGCTGCACTGCCATAGGGGGATTGTGATTGGTACGCCCGCTTGCCTGCTTTGCTCTGATTGGGGCACCTTCTCTATAGCCTTTTACAGTGTTTCCTTCTCAATTCTGACTTCTCAGCTCTCGCTCTGACCTGAAATTTTCTCCCACCCCCACCACCCCCAGGCCTCCTTTAAATACACTCATGATCCGCCTCCTATATCATATTACTGCTTCATTGGCCTAGTTTCGACTGCTGCTAACCTATGATTGGTATCTGAGTGTGGCCAATAAGACTGCCCTGTGTGAATATCTCTTGAGCCCCACCACGAACTAAGCTGCTCTGCTCTCCTTGTTCCCTTCTGCTGTATTTTTCATCTAGGTTTTAAGTGAGTATCTAGGTGGGCAAATTATTTGCCTAGAAAATATTACACTAATGCAAATCACGAGACCACTCAATCTGGGACCATGGCTCTCCTTTTGTGTTTTTATTGCTCCTAGGTGCAGAGTTTTCAGCAATACAGTGCAATTCGAAGTACCTCAATGCAATTCAGTTCTCCAATGTACCTTATCAATACCTAATGTTATAACAGTCTACCGTGCAGACACTATGTCATTCTCCTCTCCCCTTTTAGCCTATTCCCCCCGGTTAACCTACACCCCCTTGCTGCTGTCCTCACCTATGTCTACCCAAGCACTTACATTGATCATGATCAACTGTCATTACCGTGGTGCCGCCTCTTGTGCAGCACGATATGGGTTGCCATGAAGAAATAAAAAAGCAGTCTCCATTCTTATAAGCTCCTTAAAGAAAGTTATACTTCTGCTTCTTCTCTGCTCAGGAAATGTGGAGCTCAACCTGGCCCCCCAACTTACCTGCTCTCGATTTTGCTGGGGCCACAGGTCTCAAAATGATGATGGTCAACATTTTAAGCCTGCCTAAAAAACTTGTACAGCTACAAGCCTGGGCTGCACACGTTAACCCTGACCTTATCATAATTACTGAGTCGTGGTTAGAAAAGACGAACACTGATCAACAAATATCACTGCAGGGCTACAATTTATTTGGAGCAGATAGAGAGTCTAGAGGCGGGGGTGTGGTTATCTAAGCCAAATCTAAGTACTTGGTCACCAATATTAGTTGCAAATCTCTAGCCAAGGAATTTGAGATAGTTTCGCTGAGCCTTCATCTCCCCTCCTCGGAATGTATCACTATCCTAGGTGGCTATAGACCCCCGTCTGGTGGTGATGAAGTCCTTAATCTTTTGAAATCCATGTTCGTAGATGCAAAAACTGAAACAATATTTCTAGGAGATCTAAATATGGACTGGCTGTCACCTAAATCACACAGCCTCAAATCCCTTTGTGACGAGCTAGGTCTTGGGCAATTAGTCAGTGAACCTACTAGGAACAACACTCTAAATACTGCCAACAGTTCCATTCTAGATGTGGTACTAACCACCCATCCACACAAAATATCTCATTCGGCAGTGTTTCACAACGACATGAGCAATCATGGAATTGTTGCTTGCATAAGATCTCAAATTAAGGCCCGGCCGCAACCAATCTTTGTAACAAAAAGATCCTTTCGCAAATTCAGTGCAGTAAACTTCCTATCTGACCTGAGCATGATCAGATGGCAAGATCTCTACTTAGCCAAAGATGTCAACAAGGCAGCTTACATCCTTAATGACAAACTCACTACAATAATAAATAAGCATGCCCCTTTCATCAAAGTAAGGGTACGGAACAATTCCAACCCCTGGTTCACCTCGGATCTCAAGGCAGCCCTTATAGCTCAAGATAAGCTCTGGGCCAAAGCTAGACATTCCAAAGAATCTTCGTATTGGCAGGCCTTTAGAACAGCCAGGAATAACTGTGTGAAAAAACTTTGCTCTGCTAAAAGCTAACTATTATATTTCTACTCTCGAACAAGCTAAAGGTAACCCTCATAAAATATGGAAGACTATCAAAGCTATAGAAGGACGCCCATGGCCCCTCTGTCCCAACAAAGATAGTTGCAAGTGGTAAGATTGTGGAAAACAAGTCCCTAATCCTGGAGGAACTTAACTCCCACTTTGCCACAGCTGGATTAGCTTTTGACTCGTCACCTTATGCTGGTGCTGCGGTGAGCCAGCATACCCTCCCCTACATCTAGTCCTGCACCCAGCCCCTTCCAACTCTTGGCGAGGATAACATAAAGAAGTAGAAGATTCTCTTCTTAACTTAGACACCAAAAAGTGCAGGGGACGATGGCTTGGAACCCTTTTCCTAAGGTCAGGCTACGCCCATCTCACTGCCCCAATTCTTCACATCTTCAATCTTTCCATTACATCTGCTACAGTGCCGTCCTGCTGGAAATCAGCACACTATCCTCCCTCTATTTAAATCTGGTGACCCATGCGATGTAAACAACTATAGGCCTATCTCCATATTGCCTATCCTTTCTAAAGTTCTCAAAAACTGATCCATATTCAGTTAAAATCTCACTTGAAACCTTCTCTCTCATTAACCCAGCTCAATCTGGCTTCCGGGCTAATCATAGCACAATCACTGCACTAGCAAAAGTAACCAATGATTGGATCTCTGCTATAGATGCTAAGAAGGTAACTAGTGCAGTCTTTTGGACCTCAGCAAAGCTTTTGATACTGTTGATCACAAACTATTAGTCAATTGCCTTGCAAAGTTGGGTGCCACATACCATACCACCCAGTGGTTCTCTAGCTACCTAACCGGAAGATTCCAAAAAGTAAAGGCGGAAGGCTTTTTTTCTGCTGCCTTGCCAGTTGCAAGAGGAGTCCCCCAAGGATCCATCCTAGGCCCTATCTTGTTTTCTCTGTACATTAATGACTTAGATGCTAACATATCTACGTCCAATCTGCACTTTTTTGCAGATGATACTGTGTTGCATACTTCTGGCTCATCGTTATCTGAAGTCAAGGGAGTGCTTCAAGCGGACTTCGCACAACTTGAGCATAATCTAATAAAGGCAAAGCTTCTGCTCAATGCTAAGAAGACTAAAGCCATGATATTCTCCGTAGTGCTGTCACAGGCCCCCCCAATACCCTTGCCCAAGACTTCATTGTCACCACGCTAAACGAGCCTCTGGAAGTTGTAACCAAATTTAAATATCTAGGTATCTGGATCGACAATAAATTATCTTTCAATGACCACGTCGAAGATGTCTCTAGAAGGTTAAAACAAGGATAGGTTTCTTCTACAGAAATAAGCCCCTTTTCCCCCTTGAAACTCGAAACAAGCTTGTACAGGCCACTTTTCTCCCCCTACTCGACTATGGCGATGTAATCTATTCCTCCACCACTCTTGCAAATCTAAGTAAACTGGACATCCTTTATCACCGTGCGTTATGGTTCATTACCAACTCCCCTTACCATTCGCACCACTGTGACTTATATGCAGCTGTTGGTTGGACATCCCTTACTACTAGGCGCCTGCTCCATGCTGGGCTATGGACTCTTAAACTGCTCCTGCAGAAATTGCCAAGCTATCTCTCTCCTTATTAGTATCTCACATAGTGCATACTCGTTAAGAAAATCTGACTTTATTATGCTTGACATACCAAGGCGCAGACTTCCTTTGGTAAGCGTGCTGTTGCATATGCCCTTCCCTCCATTTGGAACCAATTACAAACCGTGCACTGAAACTAACTAGCACAGTTTCAATAAACTTCTACAAATTGATAAGTTCAGCAAAATAAAAGACATCTGTAACTGTCATTAAGTCTCTTCCTTCCCCATGTGTGTGCCATATTTATCCACTGGTAAGGTATAATTGATTTGTCATATTAACTGCTTTCCCTTCGCCTTCTACTCCTGGCTTTATCTATGCTTACGCTCCACTGCTACTCTATCAAATCACTCCTCCCCCCATATCAGTTGTAGACTGTTGTTTGTTCTAGCTGCCAAAATATATGTATTGCACACACCAGTCATCATGTTTCATTTATCAGTATGCAACCTGTAAGTCGCTTTCCTGTCTCATATCAATGTTTACCACCTGCGGTCACCCTATGTGGTACCCTTGTATGTATATCCAGCCTGTATCATGTAACGTGCATTTCATGTATATACTGTTATTACCTATCTGTGTTTGTACTTTAAGTGTTTATGTCACAGGACCTCCTTGTGAATGAGCTTGCTCAATGGAGTTTTCCTGCAATAAACTTGAACAACTTGAACTTGAATCCTCCCCTAGTCACTGGGGACCAGTGTTGCAAATGTCAACCATTTTGTGTGGCAAATCACCATTCTCTGCTGATTATTTCAGGTGATATGAGGTGGTCCAACATCAAGATTAGAAAATGATGTCAGTGTAGGAGGACACAGAACATTCTCCTCCTGCAGGGAGGGACGGCTGCTGAGTGCGCTGCAGTGCTACCATCTAGGTGACCATGGGTGGCAACGCAACGTTAAACAGAATGGGAGGGATGCTGGCTGACTGTGCAGCTAGTTCACTGTTGTACGTGCCTTACACAGTGCCTTTAGCATGATGGAGTCCTGGATGTGCTGGGAGATATGAGAAAAAATGGCCCTGGTACAGTACCTGCAACGATGGACCCCGGTATATCCAGGCCTCACACCTCTACTGCAACACCTCTTGATGCATTGGAAATTCTAGGGGTACACTCCCCTACCCTGACCCCACTTGGGGGGTAAACTGAGGCTCCATGGAGGCCCAGGGGTGTTCAAATCAAAACTTTTAGGACTTACTCAGGCATGACTGTAGCTGAATTTTCACAAGCCCTTATTTATTATAATGAAATTAGCTCTCTCTTTGTACTTGCACTTCAAGGAAATTTACTTGCCCCGGACAGGGGGCAACAGGATTTGCACACCCCTGATGGAGGCCAGTTATTTGCAAGTACAAGGTACAAGGGATCAGGTGTGCCCTGGGAGCTTCTGAGGGAGATGAGTGCCACAGACAGGAAGGGGGCATAAAAGTATAAGTAAAAAAAAGTCAGGGACATTACTCTATTTCAGCAGAATTCTCTTGGAAACCAAAAAGGAGAGAAATTCTCAGCTCTCATGTAGTGCTGTGTTTGGGAAACTACATGAGTTAAAACTATTTGAACCTGGTGTTCACAGTTAGCAGATGGACTGGGGGTGCTAGAAATTGTTTATGACTTAGTAGCATTCCCAGTGGGTGCAGATGTGACCTTAGTTGCATTTTTCTCTCCATCCCCGGTCGGCCCTCCTTCAGGTGGGTGCCCTAGCCCTGTCACCCGACTTCTGCAGGACTTACTGCAGCCATCTCCCCAGGACTTACCCTCCCCCCTCCCGTGGGTTTGGGGGTCCCCAGTCCCACCGAGGACGGATCCAGTTTGGGCTGGGAGTCCAACTAGTCGGGTATGGCCTGCAGGGCACTCCTGGTGCCCTGCTTCCAGTGTTTTTCCTGTTCCAGCCCCTGGGAGGTGTGGTATGCAGGGACATCTGGGCACATGCCATGTGCTCCTGCATGACATGTTCCAACTTCTGCCACACTTCCTGATCTTCTGGCCCAGGCTGCCTTTCTCTAGCTTCCACCAGGGAGACAGGCAAGTGATATGCCCCACCCGGAGGAGAGAGTAATCCTACAGATGCTCGATCCTCCTCTCCCAACTTGACTCCGATGCCCCAAGGTCACTCCTGACCCTGGATCACCAGCAAGGTGGCAGGTGAGGATTAGTGCCTCAGTCCTCCAGCGCCACTGGGCCATCACCTTACTTACATTTGACAGGAAAAACTTGTTGAACATCTGTCTCAGGTCTAACTTTCCTCAGGTTGCCTAAATATTGAAAACTTTATTCATATTTTGCTGGGAGACACCACATCTAAAAATGATGTCTTTTGCAATTGGTATAGCAGTGGCATTACAACCCTAGGATCTGGGAAACCTTTTAATTACTTAGGATCAACAGTTACTGAATTCATTGTTTATTTAAAAAATGTTTTGCAATTTTGTTAAAGCAATGTCGTGATTCTTCACTGTGAGTAGCCAATATTATTTAGCTAAGTGTCATTCATGTCGCAACGAAGGAGCAGAATGGGTAACTGGGATATTAGGTGCTGGCTGACATCAGCAGAAGGAAGCAAGGATGCAGGGAACTTTTGATTGTCGACTAAGGTAAAGCACCGGTTCACTACTCTGTGGCAGTCACTGCTGGGAAGGGTGGAAGGATAGAAGGTAAAAAGTAGGCCAAAACTGGGAATAGGAGCAGCACCCTATCTAGGGTAGGAGTATGAAGAGATTTAAATAAGGCATGGGGGAAGAAAAATAGAAACAAACAAAAAAGGGTGAAACTAGAAACACCCAAACGGTGTAAGGGTACAAAGGTATTTCCAGATAACACAGGGAGACTAGAAGTTGAGAATGCTGTGAGTGATGCAATGCAGTGGTTGTGGGACAACAGTTTTCAGAGAGACATTCTGGAGACTGTAGTACTGCCCAATCTGCATGCACCTCTCTGGGTTGAGGGAGAAGGTCATTAGATTCCAGGCCAAGTTGGTTAGGATTCAGGCAACCTCTTCCTCTACGCAGGGGCCACCAAGTCTGCCACCATTATCTCACAGGATGCCAGGAGAAGGAATGGCTGGACTTATGGTAGGGCCTGGAAAAATAATGGTGGTGGGGTGAGGCACATTCCTCAGCTTGGTGCCACTAAATTCCTAAGCTGCTCTGACAGGGTGGTACTGCTGGAAGAAGGCACCTACAGTAGTGACCAGGGAGGATGTGAGGGGCCCTCAGTAGTAAGACCCCAAAAGTGTGGTAGAAGACCCTAGAGAGGAAGGAAGAATCTTCTGGTGGGGGACATGATTGCAAGTGGGATAGATTTGGGAACAGAAAAAGGGGAGAAGCAGGTTGGAGGTGTCCACTCGCCATGGCTCAGAGGGATGGAAAGTGGATCCTGAGGATCACAAGGGCAGCAGGGCAGAAGGGAAAGCTTGGAAGTCTTTGTCCACCTGGAGTTTAAGGAGCTGGCTTGGGAAGGGGCTGTGATATTTCAGGGAAACATTTGGAAGTTGGGGAGGGGTCTTAGGTAGCACACTCAGTGGCTTTCATTGAGGCACTGCCTGCTTATGACAGTGGTGAGGAGAGGGATCACTGCACTGGGAACTTTGACTTGTGGCTGAAGGAATGGTGCAGAGAGCAGGGAGTCCGCTACATTGGATCCATCTGAGAGGATAAGGGCCTATACAGGGGCAATGCCCTGCATCCATCCAGAAGGGGAATCACAGATCTCAGTGGACGGTTTAAATGTTACTTTGATAAACATTTAAACTAGCCGAGGAGGGTGGCAGAAATAATCGGAGAGGCAGAACCCCCCCCCCACAGGCTGAAGTAGAGAGTAGGGAAAACCCAAGAGGAGAGGAAAACTCCAGGATGCAAATTAATAAAGGAGGCAGGGTGGTAGAGACAAAGGAAGAGGGAACGGGAGTGTTAAAAGGAGAGGGAGGAAGGAGGGAGGGCAAAAAAAAAAATGGGGATAACAAGCAGAGTGGAGACAAAATCTGGAAGGCCACATGTGTAAATACTAAGATTCTGGACCTAGAGGCCATTAGGGCAAAGGCCAACCTAGATATTGTGGTCATTACTGAGTCATGGTGCACTGAAAACCATTACTGGACATGGCCATACCAGTCTATATTCTATTCAGCAAGGACTGGGTGGGAAGGAAAGGAGGGGATATGGTACTTTATGTGCGGGAAAGCATAAAAGCGAGGGAGATACAGGGAATACAGGGGGAGGCAGAGGTACTGTGGGTCACCCTAGAGATGGGGAATGGAGTCACTATTCACACTGGAGTGATCTATAGACTTCCAGTAGAGAATAAGGAATTAGATAAAGTACTGGTGAAAGTCATTAGCAAGGTGGCAGAAGAGGAGGTTCTGCTGGTGGACAACTTCAACCTGCTAGATGTAAATTGGTGCATTCAGAAGCAGCTTCAGATAGAAGCAGGGACATTCTGGATTCTCTGCAGGGGCATTCTTCTCAGGAAGTCCTCAGACAGAGCCGCTAAAGTCCCATCTTTTCGCTCTGGCCTTCCTGACATAGTCATATAATTATTTAAATTGATACATTTAGTGATTGCTGAACTTATTTATTGTACTATTGTATCTGCTTTTATTGTTTTAATATGTATTCTTGTATGCTTTCTAACTCCCTATTTGTCTGTGTGTGAGGCACCCAGAGTCTTCGGGAATGGGTGCCATACAAATAAACCTTGCCTTGCCTTGCCATTCATGATGGGACAATACTGGGCCTGGCACTCACTAACAGGGACAGTGTTGCAGAGTCAAGATGGGAGGCCATCTAGGGACCAGTGATCACAATACAGTGTGGTTCAATAATAGGATGGCTCGAAATCAAACCACACAAGGTGAGGTCCTGCACTTCAGAGAGAAGATTTTATAAAATGAAATGAATGCCTCAGGGATGACTTAGCAGGGGTTGCCAGGGTGAGGGGATGAACAGGGGGTGAAGCTAAAAGGGAGCATAGTAAAGGCAACAAACCTTTGCATCAAACCAGTGAGCAAAGGCAGGAGGAAAAATATCACTAGGGATTTCAAAAGAGGTTTCTGAAAAGGTAAAGGCTATAAGGATAGCTGTCAGAAAGTATACACAGAGGGAGGAGGAGAATAGGGAGGTGTAGCAGGAGAAACAGAGGGAAGCAGTAAGGAGCACAAAGATGCAAACCAAAGAGAGTATAGCCCAGAAGGTAACGAAAGGGCACAAGACATTTTTTAGGTATGTAAGTAATAACAGGAAGACCTGGGGTGGGATTGTAAGGTTTAAAAGGGAATGGGGGGACTGTGCATAGAGGAACAGGAAAAGGCAGACATCCCGAACAACTACTTTTGTTTAGTGTTCACAGAGGAAGGAGATGGAGAGGGGGCCACAAAAAAGGAAAAAAAACTTTGGAGAGAGAGAGAGAATTAAACACTAGTCCTTTTTGCAGAGGTAAAAGTCCTGAAGGGACTTGCAAATCTGAAGGTGTACAAAGTAATAGGGCCAGATGGGGTGCATCCAGTACTGAGGGAATTCAGGGAAGTACTGGCAGTATATTTTAACAGCTCACTGGAAATCGGAGTGGTTCTGGAGGACTGGAGAAGGGCAGATGTAGTTTTGCATCACAAAAGTAGTAGCAGGCAGGAGACAGGCAATTATAGGCCAGTCAGCCTGACGTCAGTGGTGGAAAAGTTAATGGAATCACTGCTGAAGGAAAAGATTGTGGAATATCTTGAATCCAAGGGATTACAAGACCTGAGGCAGCATGTGTTCACAAAGGAGAAGGTCATGTCAAATGAATCTGATAGAGTTCTTTAGGTGACAAAGGAATTAGACCAGGGTAAAGAAGTGTATAGCCTACCTAGATTTCAGTAAGGCTTTTAACACTATTCACACATAAGAGACTAGATAGCGAGCTGGATGGCTTAGGGAGTGTGTCCAAAGGTGGTAAACTGTTTAAGAAATTAGTTAGGGAATGGCGACAGGCAGTGGTGGAAAACAGTTCACTCTGTGGAATTGAGGAGATCAGCGGGGTGTCTCACGGTTCAGTTCTGGGACCAGTCCTCTAATGTCTTTATAAGTGCCATTGCAGAGGAGCTGGAAGGAAGGTCTGCCTCTTCTGTGGATGATCTCAAAATTTGAAATAGGGTGAACACCTGGGGTGGAAAGATGAGCAGAGACCTGAGAAACCTTTAGGAGTGGTTAAACGGCATGGCAGCTGGGTTTCAATGTGAAAAAGTGCACAATAATGAACTTGTGGCACAGAAATCCAGGGCTGGAGTACAAAATGGTTGACATGGTTTTGACGACTACCAAGCAGGAAAGAGATCTGGGGGTAATCATATCTGATGATCTAAAGGTGGCCAGACAGTGAGACAAGGCAGTAGGGAGGGTTAGTGGTATGCTGAGGTGCATAGGGAGGGGTATCACCAGCAGAAAGAGGGAAGTGGTGTTACGTCGGTGCAGATCATTGGTAAGATCCTACCTAGAGTACTGGGTTCAGTTCTGGAGACCACATCTCCGGAAGGACATAGACAGTGTGGAGGTGTTCCAGATCAGGGGAACAAAAATGGTACATGTTCCCATCAAAAAACCCTATGAGGAGTGACTAAAGGTTCTCAACATGTACACCCTGGAAGTGATTAAGGGGGGGAGGATATCATAGAACCTTGAAATACGTCGTGGGATAAATAAGGTATACAAGGGAAGCATTTATTTTAGAAGAAAAGATGCTCAGGAACAAAGAGAAATGCTATGAAGCTGGAGGGGGTAGATTCAGGAGAGATGTGAGGAAGTAGTTCTTCACAGAAAGAGTGGTGGATTCCTGGAACAGCCTTCCAGTGAAGGTGGTGGGGGTGAAATAATAGTGGGATTCAAGAATGCATGGGATAGGCAGAAGGGAATCATAGTGGAAAGGAAGGGGAGGGAGAAAGAACTGTAGATCAAGTAGGGTCTGCAGTGATAATGTAGGTAGGCAAAATGGGCAGACTTGGTGGGCCAAGCATTCCTTATCTACCATCAAATGCTATGTTCCTGTGTTTAATGTAAGTGTAGGTGTTAATGTTATTTATTTGTTTATTTTTGTAAATATGAACTACTGATTTAAATGCAGAATAAAGGTCCAGGTTTATCTTTTAAAGGGCACTAGTTTTTCAAAACAATGTTTACATGCTGAAGAACACCAAATACAACTAACTTCGCACTCTGTTTTGGGATTATTTATGTATGTATGTATAGATGGATGTGCATACTGTATCTATTTATTTATTTATGTGTTTATCTGTTGTATGTATTTATTTCAAAGCGTTTTACCAGGACAGACACTACATCATCGTAGTGCCTGCACATTTTTGCTAGTTTACAAAAACAAAACTTTGGTTTTAGAAACTAAACATAGAATTGTTTTCTGTGTTTAAAATTCTGTCATTCCTGCATTGTAGTTTAATGGGACCAAGCCCAACATCGCCCAGTGGGGGACTGGCAGTGTCCTCTCAAGGAAAAAGATGTGACAGAGTGAGCTTATGATGCTTCGGCAATGACTCAACTAAATCAAGCAACAGACCCTTTAACGGAAGTGGAGCCTGAGGGGTGTAATTGTGGTTATAAAATGGGAAAAACAGTTATCACTTTTCACAATTTTAAAATCAGTTGCCTGTTTCAGCTGTGCAGTTTTTCACATGTTTATTATTTTAAATACTCATGTATAAGCCTAGATTTTGGTACTAAAACAGGCCCTCGAGAAGGTTGTCTCGACTTACTTGTGAACACAACTAGTCTGTGAGATTTACAATGGCAAAACATTTTTGCATCTGTATAACCTAATTATTGTGCCCAGATACATAGAAACATAGAAGTTGTTGGCAGATGAGAATCTCTTGCCCCACCTAGTCTGCCTAATTTTTCTGCCTACAGTGCCACCGCAGACGCTACTCAGTCAGGTTTGCACCCTCCTTGCCTTACTTCTAAGAAACCCTTATGTCTATCCCATGTTTTCTTGAATCCTGTAACCATTTTAACCCTACCACCTCCACTGGGAGGCTGTTCCAAGCATCCACCATCCTTTCCATGAAGAAGTACTTCCTCACATTTCCTGTCAGCCTCCCCCCTCCAGCTTCAAAGTGTGACCCCTTGTCCTTGAGCAACTCTTTCTTTGGAAAATGCCCCTTTCCTGTACCTTGCTTATACCTGTGAGGTATTTGAATGTTTCTATCATATCCCCTTTTTCCCTCCTTTCTTCTAGGGAGTACATATTTAATTATTTAAGCCTTTCTTCATAGGGCTTCTGATGCAGGCAATGCACCATTTTGGTTGCCCTCCTTCGTACCTCCTCTACCTTGTCTACATACTTTTAGAGGTGGGGCCTTCAGAACTGGACACAGTACTCGAGGTGGGGTCTCACTAGTGATCTATACAGGGGTACTATTATCTCCCTCTTCCTGCTGGCGATACCCCTACCTATGCATCCGAGCATCCCACTAGCCTTTTCCACTGCCTTGTCACACAGTTTAGCTACCTTCAGGTCATCAGAAATTATTACCCCCAGGTCCCTTTCCTGTTTTATGACTGCTAGTACTTCTCCTCCCAGTTGATACGTTGCCCGGGTGTCGGTGCCCCAGGTTCATGATTATACACTTTTTGCGTTGAAGCCCAGCTGCCAAACCTGTGACCATTCTTCCAGCTTTTTTAGATCTTTTCTCATTCTTTACAGCCCGCCCCCCAATGTGTCTACTGTGTTGCGGATTTTTGTGTCATCCGCGAACAGGCATACCTTCTCTTCAGTCCTTCTGCAATGTCTCTTATAAAGACATTGAAGAGGATTAATGGGTGCTGACCTTGTGGCACCCCACTGGTCACCTGTCTCTAGAGTGGATGCCATTTATCACCACTCTCTGACCCTATTGTCCAGCTAGCTCTACCCATCTTAATACTTTAGGATCCACTCCCAGATTTCTCAGCTTGCTCACCAATCTTCTATGTGAAACAGCGTCGAAGGCATTACTGAAGTCCAGGCAGGCTACATCAACCACTCCTCCCTAATCTACTTCCTTGGTTACCCAGTTAAAGAACTTGATCAGATTTCTCTGGCAAGACCTCCTCTCTGTGAACCCATGTTGCCATGGATCCTGAAGACCATTGGAAACAAAGTATTCCCCCATCCTTTCCTTCAGTAGTGATTCCATTACTTTGCCCAATACCGAAGTCAGGATGACAGGCCTATAATTTCCAGCCTCCTTTCTGTTTCCATTTTTGTGGAGTGAAACTACTGTACATCAGCCCTCCTCCAGTCTCCCAGGACCTCTCCCGTTTCCAGTGACAGTTCTGGCCACAAAGACAAATTCTGTGCCTGATGTTGGTCACAAAATAGATTTTTCCATCCATTCTTGGCAGCAAAATAATGCCTGCAATTTTGCTGAAATTGACCAAGGAAAAGGGAGCCTATATGGAAGTTGACTTATAGTGCATACTGTATATACTGGTTTTGCTGCTGGTTCTCAGAGCGTGATTGACTAACCACTGAGCAGTCCACCTCTCCCCACCCACCCCATGGATGTGTAGTGTCCTAGCTAACTGGTAATAAGTGGTTGTTTGTCACAGTACTTTGCACTTACTATGGGGATGTATATCAGTGGCAGCCAGGATTCAGCAACATGTTTCCAGCATCATTAGGCCAGAAAACCACCTCCTTTTATCTAATACAGTATAGATTACAAGAAATGAGGCACTTTGTGCTGAGCTTGTGTGAAAGACTGGATCAGAAAGAAGAAGAATACAACATGTTGTCTCCTATATCTGGGGTGGCACTCTCCTTTTCTTCCATGTCTAGAGGGCTTTCATAGCTTGATACTCAGCTTATTGTATCACTTGTGGATTGCATTACAGTTAGCTAGACAGTGATGCAGCACAAGTAGTACTGTATGATTTTCAGGTGGTGGGGATGTCTGCTGCTTCAGACCTGTATTCTCCAATCTCCACCAAGGTAGCGAAGCTCACTTTTTCCACCAAGGGGACAGCAAGTGAAAACCAACTAATGTGAAATGTCCTACTATTAGGGACAACATATGTTAACCCTGTCAGCCAGGCCCAGTGATGATGGCTGTGTCTGCCCTCCAGGGTTACCACCTTCAGATAAGATAAAAACAGATAATAAACCCACACCCCAAACTCTGCCCCTAGCCCCACCCGTTTTCATGGCTAAGTGCTGTATATTGTACATCTTCCAGAGTGATTTGTTAAATTAGAGAAGACCATGAGGGAGCAGTAAAAGTCAGTGATTAAAATGCAGAGTGGAAACAATTAGGTGAATGTATACTGTTAAGGGCCTTCGTAGCTATACTTTGACCCTCTCTGATTGGTTGTTTAGCATTTGATGTGTGCTACCTGGATGTTCAAGTAAAACATTAAATCATTTGATATGGGATTGTGACCGCTGCAAACAGTTTAAAAACCAGTGTACCTACCAAAGGTAACCTTACTTTGTACCTGTAGGCTCCCCATGACCCCTGACAAACATCAGGACCTTGGTCACAGTCAGGACCTTCAACACACCAGCTGCCCATCACTATGAGACTCCAGTCAGGAACGAGGACAGACCCAAGGCAGGCAGGCCTTTGTACTAGCAGGTATAGTGCCTATATTGCAGCACTGCCTCAGTCAGAGCAATATTCACCAGTGGTATGTGGTTGCAAGTCTTTATTGCTGCTGACTTCCCTGTCCCTGACGCAGACCACACCCTCAGTGTAACCCCCCCCCAATATGCCAGTTGCCCATCATCTTGAGGTACCGATCAGAAGCCAGGAACTCACATCAACCCTATGACATCAAGAAAATCTAGCATGCTGCAGACCCAGCATGAGTGCTTCACCGAGAGTCAACATGGAGGTCACAACAAAGGAAGAAACAGAGGAAATGTCATGCTGCCAGTTTTAACCTCTATCAGTACTGAATGATGTCGCTTATTGGGGATCATAATCTCAATTGAATCCTGTTATATTTTCTATGTTGTTTTCCACTGTTGAACTCCACAGTGCTATTCATAGTACTACTGCTTCTTCTAAACACCGGTTGTGTTCATTTATTTTCTGTAGCCTCAATTGAATGTATTCCTCATTTACCTGCCTTCAAGGTTACACACACTCATCTGAACTTTCATTTCTGCCTAATGAGTACTAGTGATACTGTTCAGTATAGTTAAGGAATGCTGGCTTTCTGTAATACTGCAGAGCTAGCTACTGAAGTAACGAATCACTCACTTTTAACTTGTTCTACTGTCACTAATGATGTAAGACCAACTTGGAAAGAATGTGCATGAGTCTTTAAAACCCATTTATACAGAGATACATAGACAGTGTCAGCAGATAAGGGCCTGTGGCCCACCCAGTCTGCCCATTTGAGCTTGTAAGTTCAGTTTATGTTTTCCTAGAAGTCTGTTGCCCCTTACCCCTGACCTCTAGAATTCCTTTATGTCTATCCCATGCATTCTTAAATCCTGTGATTGTTTCAGCCACCACCACTTCCTCTGGCAGGGTGTTCCACGTGTCCACCACCCGTTCTGTGAAGAAATTCTTCCTCACGTTTCTTCTGAATCGTCCTCCCTTCAACTTCATCCCATGCCCTCTAGTCCTGGAATAATCTTTTTCGCTTAAAAATAGTGTATTCCTGCACCCTGTTCCTCCCTGTAAGATACTTGTATGTCTCTATCATATCCCCTCTCTCTCCCTCCTCTCCTCCAGAGAGTACACGTTCAGTTCCTTCAACCTGTCCTCATAGGACTTGTGATGCAATCCATGCACCATCTTTGTTGCCCTCCTCTGAACCTTCTCTACCCTGTCTATGTCCTTACGTGAGGTAAGGTCTCCAGAACTGTACACTGTACTCCAGGTGAGGCCTCACTAGTGTCTTGTATAGTGGAATTATGACCTCCCTTTTTCCTGCTGGTGATGCCCCTGCCTATGCATCCCAGCATCCTATTCACTTTACCTGCTGCCTTGTCACACCTGTTTCCCTACCTTGGGGTCATAGAAGATAACCCCAGATCCCTTTCCTGCTTGGTGCATGCTATATCCTCACCCCCAACTGATATATTGTGCCAAGGTTTTTGTGCCCATATGCATTATCTTGCACTTCTTTGCATTGAATTTCAACTGCCAAAGCCCTGACCATTCTTCAAGTTTCTGCAGGTCCTTCTCATTCTGTCTATACCCTCTGGTGTGTCTACTCTGTTACAGAGCTTTGTGTCATCAGCGAACAGTGAAATTCTGCCTTCTAGGTCCTGCGCAATGTCACTGATGAAGATGTTACATAGGACCAGTCCCAGCACTGATCCTGTGGTACCCACTGGTCACTCTTCCCCTGTAGAGTGACAGCCATTACTCACCACCCTCTATGTCCTGCCACCCAGCCAGTTACCTACCCACCACACTACTGTCCTGCCCACACCCATATTCCCCAGTTTGTGTAATAGTCTTCTATGTGGCACAGTGTCAAGGCCTTGCTGAGTCCAGATAGGCCATGTCCACTGCCCTCCCTGATCCACCTCCCTAGTCACCCAGTCAAAAATTCAATGAGGTTGGTCTGACGCAGCCTCCCCTGGTGAAACCATGCTGCCTTGGGTCCTGTAGTCCATTGACAACCAGATGTTCCACAATCTCTCCTTCATTAGTGCTTCCATGATCTTCCACTACCAAGGTGAGGCTGACTGGTTCTGTAGTTTCCTTCCTCTTTGCTACCACTTTCTATAAGGGACTACATCCGCTGTCCTCCAGTCTTTGGGTACCTCCCTGTTTCCAGTGATCGGCTAAACAGGATAGCCAGAGGTTCAGCCACTACCTCTCTTAGTTCTTTAAGGACCTTGGGATTTACCCATCTGGCCCCATTGCTTTATCAACTCGTATTACTTCCAGTTCCTTCAGGACCCTTTCTCATGTAAAGGGACTTGTGTCCATTTCTGCACCATTCTCACCCTTGTACTCCCTTCAGACCCATACCTTCCTCTTCCTCAGTAAAGACTGAGCAGAAATACCTGTTCAATATGTCAGCTTTACTGTTGTCATCCTCACACAGCCCCATCTTCCCCTTCAGTCTCACTATCCCTCCCTTTGCCTTTCTTTTCACTTATGTACCTATAAAAGGTTTTGTCCCTCTACCCACTGATTTTGCAATGTGTTCTTCTGTCTGAGCTTTGGCTTCCCTTACTGACCTGCCTGCCTCCCTTTGCTTCTCCTGGTACTTCTCCCTATCCCCTTCTGCCTGTGTCTTTTTGTATTGCCTGAATGCAATCTTTTGGCTTTCACTTTCTTTACTACCTCTTTGGAAAACCATAATCGTCTCCTCTTCCTTTTCCTCTTGCTAACCTGCTTAATGCATAATTCTGTTGCTCTTGTAATCCCCATTTTAAATACTGCCCACTGTTCCTCATTCCTGCCCCATTGATTGCCATGCTATGATCAGTCCACAGATATGGTTACAGGGAGTTAATCAAAATGATTCATATGAATAGTTAAAGCTCAGTTGTACTGTTCCTATGGCACAATAATACTTGTTACTTGGAAGACATCCTGTCCGAACACACTCCTGTCCATCCCCTTCATTCTTCTGATATGGGTTTCCTCAGAGGTCCATAATTCCGACTGAGATCTTCAGGGGATCAGGCCTTTGGTGGTTGCCACTCCTTTGTTATGAGATTCTCTTCTTCATGACATCTGAGGAGCCTCATCAGTGAACCTTTTAAAAATCCCACTGAAAATGTATCTTTTTAATTTAGTGATTGGGTTCAACATATAATTCTCTGGACCAGCTGAAATTTATAGATACTGTTTTATTCTTATTCATTTCATTTTATTTTTGTTTACTGATTCTATTGTAACTTTTTGTCTTTCTTTCTAATTTACTGTTTGGTGCCCAGAGTCATTTGTGATGAGGTGCCTAAGAAATAAATTTTGCCTTGCTTTGCCTGATCAATAAATTGCTAATTGTTGGTTTTGACTTTTAATTTTTGCAGCTAAATTGTTACTGTATCTTGTGTTCTTCCCTGTGTATCAAGAATGAGGACAGAAAGCAACCTGAGGGAACAGAGGAAACAGAGGCCAACAAGAAGAGGAGGAGGCCATAAACATCGGCGGCAGAGTGAGAGGCAGGAGAATTATATAAACACCACACCAGAGAGTATTGTGATTAATATATCAGATAACATTGACCACCCTCCAGCTTGCATTGCTTCAGAAGGGACTTACTTTTGTCACAATTCAGTACCCAATCCCTTTGAGGTCTATGTGGATTTACATGGACAAGAAACCTGAACCTTAAAACACATTTTTCAAGAACAAAAATGTGCCTTGGGATTACTAACGAGGAGACCATAGGGGAGGAGGGGGGCTAAAACAACAAGAGGTAAGAACTTTTCATCCTCCTTCTACATACATGCCACCATACAATGACACTGTCCAGGTCTTTGAAAAGGCCTGTGAAAGAGGTATCAGAGACATGTTTAAAAACAGTACAGCAGCCTCATATGTGAACATCACAAGGAAAGAGGCCGCTGCATTAAAAGTTTGGAAGAGAATACTAATGTGACAATTAAATCAGCTGATAAAGGTGGTTCAGTAGTGGTTATGTCCACATACTTATGTGGCAGAAATAGAAAGACAATTGAGGGATGTAAATTTCTATGCCAAACTTAGAAGTGACCCGACTCTGAAGTACAAACAAGCGATAGTCTACATGATGCACTTATGTCAGGGGTTGTTTCAAATGAGGAAATGTTATATCTAACTGTGTCTCACCTTTTCAGAGCAAGTATATATGTCCTACCAAAAATCCACAAAAATCTGCGTGATTCCCCCAGGGCGCCCAATAGTGGCAGGCATTGGCTCTCTTACAGAGCCTCTGTCAAAATGTGTTGACGCCCACATTAAGGAGTATTTCACTAGCCTGCCTTCATCCATTGGGGATACAACATACATTTTACAGGTCCTGGGGGACATGCAGATGAAAGTGAGTGGTTCTTGGTTTCAATGGACATAACAGCCCTGTATACCAACATTCCCCATGAGGGGACTTCAGGCCTGGAACACTGGTTTGATTTGGTTACAAATCTTGTTGCACATAAAAAGCAATTTTGTTAAACTGTCCTGAACATGTTTTGCAGAAAACAGTTTTCTTTTCCAAGGGAAGCATTACCTGCAACTTAAGGGAATGGCAATGGGAATTACTTTTACCCCCCAACTATGTCAATCTCTACTGGGGCCACCGGGAGAAAACATCAGTCTACGATGATCAGAACAATCCTTTTCTCCATTGGATTGATATCTGGTGTCATTTTATTGATGGCATATTTATGGTGTGGAAGGACACACTGGATGAGTTGGGAGATTTTGTTCACTATTTAGAAAACAGAAATTTGAACCTGAAATTCACGGTGCAGAGTGACCTTATGTCCTTCTCTTTTTTAGATTTACAAATTTCAAAATTGCCAGATGGTACTCTACATGCTAATTCATTTTGCAGAGAGACAGATTGGAACTCTCTTACTCTCATCCAGTTGCCATCCACACCATATGACTGAGAATATTCCCAAGGCCCATATGTTGAGAATTCACAGAAATTGCATGGATGACTCAGATTATATTGTAAATGGGTCAGACATGTGTTGTCACTTCATTGAGAAGGGATACAATAGAAGAATTGTGGAGCATGAATATCAGGAAGCCCAGGAGACCCATAGAGACTTTCTCCTTCAAACTAAAATCCATGATGAGGGTCCTAAACAGTATGAATTTTGTTACCAATTTCACCAGACATGCCAATCAGTTACAGAATACTATTACTAGAAACTGGAAAACATGGGAAAATGAATCACTCCTGTAGCCAAAGAGAAACCTCATATGGTCTACCTGAAGGATTTGTTGGTACACAGTTACCAGCTTAAACCAAGGGGAGAAGGGCATGATGAAACGTGACTACCACCATTACCACTAGGGAATCACCCCTATGATAACTGTAAATTGTGTCCATACATCTTGAAGGCCAGAACCTTTACTACTTGTAACAATACAAACATGTTTAGCATGAATGATTTCTTTAACTGCGCTAGTGAAAATGTGATACAGTATATTTGGCCATCTGTGAGTGTGGATCATTTTATGTAGGAAAGACTTTATGACCACTAAAGTGCAGTGAACAGCTTAGGTCCATAACATTGGGAGGACACTAAGAATGCCCTAGCTAGTCACATATGAGTGAATAGACATGGAAACCACAGTTTTAAATTTTGTGCCATTGAAAAAGTGTCAATCCACGTTGGGGTAGTCTGGAGGACAAACTTCTGTACCGAGAATCAGTCTGGATTTTCACTCTAGAGGCTATGGAGCCCCCGGGGTTCAATGACTGTACTGAATTGCTACCTGTATAAAGAGAAGGAAATGCTGTGTATACACATAGATTATATAAAAATATGTTTTTGATCTGCTATAAGTACATGTTTATTGTGCCTTTAGCACTAATCCATACTGTTGTTATCTTTTCTCTCCTAGGGTGCAGAGGATGAATACCCTTTCGTACCTCAAGCACTAAATTTATTTTACTCTTGTGGATCCATGACAATTTTCATGTTAAAAATGTTTTGGTTTTCAGATGGGAGCACACCAAAATTCAACAGTTTCCAATTCCCTGAACTGTATTTAAATGGGACTTTAACTATTTATATTCATTTTGTGGCACTTTAGCATGCTTTTGCACTTATATTGTATATGTTGCTTCACTTTAAGTGCACTGTCACTTTAAGGATTTTTGCATTTAGGATCTGATGAGACGTTAAACCGAGGTCCCATCTGCCTGGATTGGTGGTAGTTCAGGTGGATGTTAAAGATCCCATTGCACTTATCGAAAGAGTAGGGAGTTTTATTGTATTATTAAACATAATAAGAACAACTCAGTGTAATCAATTATACAAAGTAAGAACCAAAACTTAATCTAACAAACTTATACAATAATCAGAGTAATTATCAGATTATTTTTATACATTATTTGAACTTAATAAAATGAAAAACCCTTTCCACATTTTTAGTAACTGAGTCTGTATTGTCCTTGAGCATCCTGAGCGTAAATCTCGAGAGTTCCTGTGAAACCAAAATACTAAAACAAAAATAAGGCATTTTTCTTGATATATTACCCACTGACACCTTGCCTGCCATAAATAATAATAAACATCCAAAAATAATGACAGTGTTTCTTCATGAAAATCAGAAAGAGTCATGGATAAACCCCTAAAACCAAGATTTGATATGTAATAAAATTCAGCCACTTAAAACCCCAAAGTGCCTCAAATAAACCCACAAACCCTTTGCATAGGAACAGTGTAAAAGAAAATGCTCCATCGATTCCTCAGTATTTATACAATCCAAGTAAGGACACTTCCTTTCTTCAATGGCTTTGTACTTGGCATTACCCTAACATTTAAATGGCCATAGAATATTAGCCACTGTGTTTCCCATTGCATTTGAGGCAATCTCGACAGTTAAGTTAGGCCAATACTTTAGGATTCAAAGAAGAAGGGTAATTCTTAAAACATGGCTCTAAAGGAAGTAAATTTGCCATTACCACCTGATAAAATTCTTTCATGCTATTACTCAGAATTGTCTCTTTCTCTATTTTCCATTTATATAATTTTGTGCAGCTGGTCTAAAATACTGTGGAATATAAATGTGAGGATTTATTTTGGAGCCAAAGAAAGCCAATTCCTAAAGTATTTGTCCAATGATCTGAAATCCATTTATCCCTACCCTGCTTCTAATCGAAGCCACTTTTCACTGAACACATAATGAATAAAGAGTGAGCAAAATCACTGGATCCACCATCCCAAGACCTCCTTGTTTTTTACTTAAATATGTATAGCTTCTTTTAATGGGTTTAATCTATTACCCCAAACCATTTGAAAGAATAAACCATACAGTTTAGTTTCTAGATGCACTGGAGGCGGAAAAATCATAGCTACATACTGAACACATGGTAAAAGAAACTGTTTGATAACATGTATGCGTTTCAGTTTGGACAATTTCCACTTTTTCCATCTATTGACTTTATTCTCCACTGTTTGTAGGGCTATATCCCAATTTTCAACTGGTATGTTCTGGGGGCAAAATGTATGCCCAAAACTTTAAGGAGTTCTGGAAAATGGATACCACCCTGCACCGCTTCCTTATGACCTGTTGCTCCGATAAATAAACCTTTTGTTTGTGCACATTTATTTTGCATTCAAACTTTCGAAAAAGCCTCAAATGCGGTCAAAAATGTGCACATATGAATGATCTCGAAATATACAATCAAATCATCTGCATAGGCCTGTGCCAGAAGATGTTTGTCCTTAACCGATACCATCAGAAATACCTGGCCACAATGGAACAGTAGTTAATTTTTGTAGTAGGGGATCCAAAGAAAAGATATAGAGTAGGGGGCTAAGAAGGCAACCTTGACGAACTCCAGTATGTAAATGAAAACATTTTGCCGTCTGACCTTGCACGAAGGGGAACACAATATTATGTTCATATAATTTTTTAATTATATTAACAATGTGCAATGGAACTCCATAATGTATTAACGTTAGAAATAAAAAGGCAAATATACCCTATCAAAAGCCTTTTCCAAATCAGCGACCATCATACAATTGTGACTCCACTTCAGAAAGATGTTCAATAACTTCGTATGATCATTAAGGCTGTCTGAATTTGCCTATTAGGTATCCCACTAAACTGGTAAGGAGAAATTACCCATCTGGCATAATTTTTAACCGATTATTCAAAATACTGGTGAAGATTTTATAATCTGAATTTAAGAGGGTAATTGGTCGCCATTTTTAATATTTTGTCTGTCTCCAGATTTGAATAAGTAAATCAGCAATCCCTCAGAAAAGAGGAAAGAAAACAGCAGTTTCCATAAAATACTGGAATAAAATATACAAGCATTGACTCAATTCCTTTGAAAAACTTTATACAGATTATTCGAAAGGCCATCCTACCCGTGAAATGTTTAATTTCAAATTCCTAATTACTTTTATTATTTCTTCTTGTGTAATTGGATCCAATAATGTTGAGATTTCTGCTAACCTGGGGGCTTAGATGTTTTAAGATATGAAAGCATTTCTGCCTCTGTAATAAGAGAGGGTCTAGAGTTCAAAATGCCCAATAATTGTTTCTCTGAGCTGAGCAACCATGGTGGCCAAAGAGCCATTAGGTTTTTGCAAAGAATCAATATTAGAAGAAGCCTTCAGATTTTTACAGGTTTCAAAAGGGTCCCCAATGGGGATTTTTATGCTATTGGAAAAATAGCCTGTAGGGTTTTTGCTCTATCATATTGGAAATTCCTCATTTCTCCTTTATTTTACTAATTTGGTCTGAATAGTCTAAGTGAGACATATGCAATTGTCATAAGTTTCTGCAGTTGTTGCCTAAGGGACAAATATCTCAAAAACTTAAAATTTTTGTTTTTGCCCTTGCCTTTAAACCAATTACATAATTCGAACTTAGTTGTTAACCACCAATCTCTAAATCCTCATAAAAAGCCACTGACAACCTGGCTGCTAGAATATGTTTCACCCCAGACTGTATATATGGTATATCTAACATAGTGTTATTCAGTTTCCACCTGAGCTGCCTCACGTTCAGGGAACCTGTAGATAATGAACTACAAGAAAGTAATAAATGATCAGAAAATTCACAGTGGATCATCTTAAAGGAATCCAGTTGTACATTATGAGAGACAAACATGTAGTCTATTAGGAAAACAATTTCCCATTGTAAATGAATACCTTGGCCCTTGAGAGGAAAGGGAGATACAGTTAAATAAACCTGCTATTTTAACTATATTAGCTAGCATGTGAGAATCACAATAAATTTTTTTCTTCTGATTAGGTGAGTCAGAAATTGTGCAATTAAAGTCACCTCCCCAAAGCACCTTAACTGATGTCACCAAGTAGGATTGAACAGCTTTTAAACAAGAAACTCTACCAGCTTTTGTCTGTGGATTGTAGATGTTAATAAATCGATAGCATATATCATGCCATTTCCCATCTAATATCAAGAATCTCCCTGGAATAAGATCTACTAAATTATGAAGTTTAAAGGAATAAGTATTGAATAAAATCCCAATACCATCTGCTGTATCAGTTCCAAAGGACCAATAGGAAGGGCCCCACACCCAATCCCGTTTGAAAGTAGTGAGTTGTTCTGCTGAGTACATCCAGGTTTCCTGTAAAACATACTGATAAATTTTGGTTTTTATATAGTGAAAAAGGGCTTGCCTCTTAACTATATTAAGCAAACTATGAGTGTTCAAAGAGCCCCATGACCACTGCATTAAGCTTTATAAAAAGAACTACTTTATCATTTTTTCTCTTTTTTTTTTTTTCTTTATAGTTATCCACTGGCTGAGATCGAGTGGAAGATTTTTGGGAGTCTGACTCTCTAATTCCATCTCTGTATCTCCCAAGGAGTAAACAATGCAGCATAAGAGTTGCTAGTCTCTATGGGAGGAGTAAGGGGGTTTGGGATGCAAATGCCTAGAAGATCTCGTTGGTGTAGTGAAGGCCTAATATTTAAAGCCTTAGATGCTTCCTCAGAAGTCTCCATCGAAACCTCAGAGTAACACACAGGAAATCAAAAGCTCAGGTGGGCCCATACTTGATTTTTTAATGACTTCCATAACCAAAACAGTTTGTTCCACCTTGTCTGCTATTCCTAAGGATTTGTCAATGGGGGTACTACACCAAGGGTCTGAACTTTGGTTTGAGAAGAAGAAACAGGTAGAGGGGTTGTGAGCTAGGAGGGGAAAATTGTGCAGCATCCTGAGCTTGCTGAATTAAAAGCTCTGAATTTATACAGGATGTTTTATTTTGCAGCCCAAGGGCAAACCCGAAAGAGTGGCCAGATTCTTCACAAAGCTCACATTTGAGCTGATTGTGACAATACATAGTTGTGTGTCCAACCTCCCACAGTTGTCTACAACGTGGTTGGTCACAAACACTTGAGAGGTGTGTTTAGCCCCACATCTGTAGCAAGCCAGGGTTGTCCACTATAAAACAAACCCCTCTGTCTTTTCTAATAGAAAGGAATTGGGAATATGGACTACCCTGTCTCAGATTGCCTCAGTTTAGTTTTGTTTCCATCCTCCCGTCCAAAACTGTTCAGAATCTAGGATAGGTTCCGGCCCACTTAAAATTTCACACTTAAGGGACAACCAAAATGATATATCTTCCACATGAACCCCCTCATTTATAAACATGACCGTAACATGTTTTATCAGGAGTTTAGTTAAAGGAATCACTAAGAAGGGGATCCATAGAGGAGAGAATTTAACCTGGTTGTACCTATCCCAGAATAAGTCAAATGCATGTGGTGTCCTAAAACTGATGTCAAAATTATCCTCTCCAGAGATATTAATAAATGCACACATCTTTTGGGGTAAAATGCAAGGACTCTTTTAATAAGGTTTTCCCCACCTAGTGTCTATCTGGTCGATCCTCAAACCCCTTTATAGACGAATACGAACCGCATTCCGGTGAGGTGCTTTTTTTTAGTGTTAGAAAATAATTCAGACATAAGTAGTTTCTGAGGACGGATTCCGTTGGAGAGGGCGTGAGAAGAAGCAATAGGCTCCTGCAGGGGTGTTACCAAATCTGTATTCAACGAGGAAGGTAAAGATATCTGTGACTCCAGGGATGTAGCTCTCAGTGGAAGTTTTCTACCTCTAAACAGTTTTATTGTCCTGCAAATCTTGCTCCAGCTTTTGCTGTTGTAAGTCCAGTTTCCACTCTGGTGAATGCTGTGGAGGGTATAATCAGAGTCCCAAGTAGGATCAGGCTTCCATATGCCTGCTGCATTTTGCTTCCAACCTGCTCCTTTGAGTGCTTTATCAGGGACCAGAGCTCTGAAACATTATGTGTTTGTAGACCAGATTTTATAAGAGGTATTTCTTTTTTTTTTGGAAAGAAGAATTCAGTAACTCAGTTTGGGAAACAGCTGAGGAGTGATAAACTACATTATGCTGAGCCCCATGCTTTTTAAAACGAATCCAGCTGATTTGTCTAACCATGCAGACTCAGACTGCTTTAGCTCTGATGCAGACAAAGTCTGTTGTACTTCTTTGGGGACTCTGTTTTCGGCTTTTCAATTGTTAGGGCAGTCGAGCTATAATGGCTGAATGCACTCACTAACCTCTATAGTACTGTTAGCAGCTTTACTAACAGTCAATTTTACTTCAGGAACTTCCAGCGTGCTGCTGGGCTATAAAGAGAGTGGTCTCGCCCTGCCAGGACTCCCGACTGAACCGAGTCAGCCATATTATTATTAGGAACAAGCGCTGCAGCTGTCAAGCCCGATTCTACCTGCTGCAGAGTTAACAACTCAGGCTGAAGCGGCTGAGCCGAATTGCAAAGTCCATAGAGTGCTCAACTGCTTGCTTCTCCCTTACTCCCGTAACACACTGATTGTGTAGCGAGAGGGAATCACTTTGCTGTACATTTTTTAAAGCGGGTAAAGCAGATTGTAAAAGCCAGTTGTCTGTTTCAGTAGCGGCTTCCGAAATAATAAAAAATTGTTGCAAAGACTCACCATGCTCCACGGAGCTTTCTTTTAAGTGCAGTCCTGTATTGTTCTCAGTTTTAAACTGATATTGCAGGTATTAAGTGCATCCATGTCGTCAGGTTCCAAGCTGGATTTGAACCTTGCATCCAAAGATTCCTTTTCAAGCATTTCCTTTCTCCCAGTCCTTTGAGAATTTTTTTTCTAAATCAACTGCTGTATCCTCCCAAAGAACCACTGCATCGTGAAACTCCATATCAGAATCCATATCTTGAGTATTCAAAGGGTCAGCCTCCACATTGCACACTGTGGGAGCAGAGGCCAGCTCTCCCACCAAGCAGACGTCCTCCTCCTCCGCCATCTTGGTCCCACCAGAAAATGGGTCCCCCCTGCTCACAGGAAGCAGGAAGTAGGGGAATTTCCCCGGTGTCCTGGCCAAATTTCCCTCATTCACTAAAAATACCACCAACAGCTTAATCTGGTTCAAGGTCAGTTGGCTTTCATCTGTATCCAGCTCCCCCGGGTCATGCCTGAAAATAGGCAGGACTGGTCTAGTGCACTTACCCGGTCAACAAAAACTAAATAAAAATAAATAAAAAATAAATTGATTGGCTCAGCCTCCTGATAATGCACCTAACTGTGGGAAACCGATAGATGTTCTTCTTGCCTGATGCAGGAGATGTTTTAATAGCAGTTTGTTATTTTTACACTGAACAAAGCTGTCATTCTGGTATACTTCGAGTGGTGCAGACGTATGCTGCTTTGTTTACTTGACTTTTCTGTCCAGCAGATCTACCAAATTTAGTTTCACTCCTGCCTCACTCTAGCAAGTTGAAGACCTCCTAACCCACCTAGATATTAAAAATAGCACAGAGGCTGACCAAATTGCCCCCCTCTTCCTGAAACTATGCTATTATCATCTAGCCCAGCAAATCACTCACCTCTTCAATATGTCACTCCTTCAAGGAGCACTCCCTCCTGTGTGGAAAACAGCCCATGTCATCTCTCTGCTCAAATCGGGTAAACTGAGTGACTTGAACAACTACAGACCCATCTTTTTTCTTCCTATTCTGTCAAAACATCTTGAAAAGTGGGTAAACTGTCAACTAAGGGAATCTTTGGAGAATCACAACCTACTAAACGCTCTACAGTCTGACTTTGGGCCAAGTCACAGCACAGTCTCTGCATTAGCCAAGGTTACTAATGATTGACAAATTGCACTAAATGCGAGGAATCATGTCGTTATACTTTTCCTTGACTTAAGTAAAGTGTTTGATATAGTGGATCACGATCCGCTACTGACCTTGTTATATCACATCGAACTGGATGATAATGCCTTGAAATGGTTTTCATGCTACCTTCTTGGAAGGCAGCAATAGGCGAAGGCACAGGGTGACCTTTCTCTTTTCAAAATCCTTCTGAGAGGGGTACCTCAAGGTTCAAACTTGGGCCCTTTATTATTCGCAATATACATAAACAATATTGATCTCAATATTACATCTGCCAGTATTCATCTATTTGCAGATGATACTGTGCTTTGTCTCTCATCCTACCATTGAATCTGCCTACAGGGATTTACAGCAAGAATTTAATATCCTACAGCAAAATCTGCTACATCTGAAACTTCTACTCATAAATGCCAAAAAGACAAAAGTCATGTCCTTCTCCCCATCAACTAATGCATCTTCTGGATCACATCAGCCTGCCAATATGTACATAGTATCTATGCAGGGTGAAACCCTGGAAAGAGTGGACAAATTTAAGTATCTAGGCTTCTGGATGGACTGTAAGTTCTCGTATATCCCTCATGTTGAAGAACTCTCCAAAAAGCTAAAACAGGCTGAGATTATTCCGTATCCAGCGTTTGCTTACCTATGAAGCAAAACTACGATTAGTCAAAACAACATTCCCTCCACTAACTGACTATGCTGACTTTCTTACAGTCATTGCCCCAAAACTGTCCTTACTAAGCTGGACGTCTTGTACCACAGGGCTTTAAGATTTGTGACCGACTCTCCGTTCAAAACACACCACTGCTCACTTTACAGCCAACTCGGCTGGACTTCCTTATCTACCGGAAGATGGCATAATGCCTCCATCTGGACCTTCAAAGCCCTCACTAACAAACTCCTCTTTACATATCCATCCTCTTTAGATTAACACCTTGCACATACTCACTTAAGAAATATGATTATATCTCGCTTGATACCTCGGGTAAAATCTGTAGGCACCAGATCCATTAGCCACGCCTACCAACCTTGTGGAACTCCCTCCAAATTACCCTAAAACTGACTCCTTTTTAGACTATCCTTTAAATCTCTTCTGAAACCTCTGTTGAAGGAAAACTGCCAGTGCTATACCTAGGGTCCCCTTTGATATTTTATATGGCACTTACCACTGTATCTGCCCCAGGCTCTCCTGCTCCCTTCTTTATTTTGTTTTGCATTCCTGTCTGTCTGTCCCTGCTACTCCCTGAGCCTCTCTCTCCACACCTCCCCATCCTACTTCTCTTTGACTATTCCTACCTCACCTTATGGATCATGATCTACCTTCCCCTCACCTCCTTCCATTCCAGTGACATGCAGTTAGCTGCTTGCACTTATGCAGATATGAAAAATCTGAGTAATTTGACTGTACCTTGTTATGTATTACCCACTGTATTGTGTGAACTACTGTATAAATATGTAGTGTTTTCCTTTTATGTATACTATGTATGTCCCCCCAGGACCACCTTGCAAATGAGTATCTCAATGATGTATTTCCTGGTTAAAATTAATATTGAATTGAATTGAATTCCATGGTAGAGCTGTTTTGCTGTGCTTATTTGTTCTTCCCTGTGCACTCTTTTTCCCAGGATTCCTCTGGGCATTAGCTGTTACAGCTCAGTAGGCCTTTCCAGGCAAAACTCTTTCAATAACTTAGAAAAAAAAATAACGATGTTGTGGCTTGGAATCGATTAATCAGCATGATTTTGATGTAGCTGTTATTGCTGAATTCTGGTTCACAAATAAAACAAGTGACTCAACTATCACAATAAATACTTATTTCATATTTATTTATTTAGTGATTCAGAAAAGACCTTTGAGTGCAAGCTCTTTTACAAAGGTTCCACGTCATAGATTGCAAAACAAAGTACAATAGGAGAAAGCAAAGGTACATCATAATGAACGATACAGCTTGGATTCAGAACTTACAGAATAACTCAAAACATAGGTACAAGTTAAAATAATAAAAATAAAACACTTTATGGGGGGGGGGAATAAGCAGCCACAAAGTGCCTTGTCAGTAGTTCAGAGGGACGAGGACAGCTGACACTGGGTGAAGAAACGAGGTACGAGAGAGAGAGAGGTAGGTACTGCAATGGAGGTGAAGGGTGGGGGAACAAGGACAATAAGGTATAGGGAGAAATGGGGGTGAGGGGAGGCTGAGCGGAGAAGATGTGCTAGAGTAAATGGTAGGGTGCGAGGGGGCATGGTCAGGCAGCTTGCATTAGTAGTGACTGTTAGGGAAACTCACGGGACTAGGAGTTGGGGGGAAGGTGGGGTGGTGGGTGTTAAAGGAGCATGACATGAACTGATTGCTGAAGTAAGCCATGAGAAGGGACAGAGGGAAGGGGTACCTGAGGCCTGCCTAGTGCTTGCTGGGGGGGCAGAGAGAGCAGGTGTGGCTGGACTTAGGGGCAGGTGCACTTAGAGAGTGTTATTAGGTGCTGTTTGAGGTCAGTTTTGAATTGAGCCAGACAATTGGTGGCCAAGAGGTGTCCGGGGAGTTCATTTATCCACAGGGGTGCTCGGTAAGCATATGTATGTTGCCCAAGTGAGGTGTGATGGAAGGGGATAGCCAAGGCCCCTCTAGTCCTCCCCCTGGTGACCTGTAATGAGTTGGCTGCCTTGATCAAATTGCCTACACAAGGCAGTGTTTTACCCAATACAGCCTTCTTCCCTAGGACGCAAGTCTGGAATTTGACCCTGTTTCTTAATGACAGCCAGTTTGCGTGTTTGTACAAAGTGCAGGTGTGCGTGCCACGCTCAGCATCCAAGGTGAGTCTGCAGGCTTTGTTGAGCGTAGTCTGAACCCTTTTGAGCACTGTATCGGTTGCTGCCCTGTAGACCACTAGTCCATAGTCAATAGTAGATGTGATTGAGCTGTGGACTGAGAGGCAGAGGGCCCCCAGGGAGAGGTATTGCCTGTGCCTGAACAGGACACCAATCGTGTTACTGACTGTCTTGACCAGAGAGTCAATATGGTGCACAAATGTGAGAGTATTATCTATTATGACCCCAGATACTTGAACAAGTGGACTTGTTCCAGCGGCTCACTGCATGAGTTGGAGATGATGAGGGGGTGATGCTTATTTTTGTTGTGGGGGCTAGATATAAGCATGGCCTTGGTCTTCTTGTAGTTTAGTAGCAACTTATGACTACAGAACCAGTCCTCAAGTTTGGAGAAGGAGTTCTGCAGCTCAGGTTGTAGGGCACCCTGAGATGTGCTGCTTGGAACCAGCAAAGGGCACTGGGCGCCACATTCATGTTTTGCAGTTGGGTCAGTAACAGGGTGTAGTTGGACTATATCGAAGGCTTCGGTGAAGTCAATAAAGACAGACTCTCACTCAGTTTGCCTTCATCCAGGGCCTTATGTGCATAGTCCATGTAGTCCAGCAGGGCAGTGGTGGTACTGTGATTTTGTCTGAAGCCATGATGGTTGGGGCATAGTAGATTAAACTTATTGAGGCAGTCGATGAGTTGACCCACCACAATCTATTCCAGTGCCTTGGACAGGGGAGAGATGATCAAGATGGGTCTGTAGTTGGCAACCAGAGACTTGTCACCTCCTTTATGCACTGGCGTAACTAGGGCCTGCTTCCAAACCACCTGGAATTGGGCAAGGGCCAGGGATTTATTGTACAGTGAGGGATTAAGAGGGTATAAGATTGCTGTATGTGAAGAATTGTTTAATTGCTACTAGGATACCTCTTATTAATGCAAGTCCATCATGTGAATTTATTGCTGTAAATCTACAGTACTTCTAGAAGGTGTTAAAACATAACTGAGATATCATATTCTCCTCTGGTAGTGGACTTTCCTCTATTTTCAATGTTTGCACTGAAGGGGTGATCACAAACTAGTTAGGTGATGGTAATAGAGTATAAATTGGTTAGACCAAAAAATATATACGTATCAATTGGACAAGGTGTCAGGAACTTAATCTCACCAAATCATTAGAAACAAGGAAACTTATAAACATAGAAATATAGAAGTTGACAGCAGATAAGGACTGCAAGGTCCATCCAGTCTGCCAGTTTTCTACCTTATGAATGTGCTATAGGCCTGTATTCTGTCAATGGTCTATCTATTCATGCTCATCTTTATTGCTCCCTTATGCCTCTCCATGCCTGTTTGAAGCCCTGCACTGTATTCATATCAACCACTTCCTGAGGTAGGCCATTCCATGTATCCACCACTCTTTTTGTGAAAAGAACTTCCTCACATTCCCCTTAATTGGCCTCCCTCTAATCTCATGGTGTGTCTTCTTGTGCTGCTATTTTCTTATATTGAAACATGTTAGACTCTTTCACCTTGTTAATGCCCTTAAGATGTTTGAATGTGTTGATCATATCACCTCTCTCCTCCTTTGCTCTAGGGTATACATACTAGGTATATATACATACATACATTAATCTGTCCTCATATGTTTTCTGATGTAGTCCCTGCATAATTTTGGTTGCCCTTCTCTGGACTGCCTCCATTTTGTTAATGTCCCTAGTGGTGCGGTCTCAGTACTGCAAGCAGTACTCAGATTAGGCCTAACCAGTGTCTTGAAAAGAGGGATTATTACCTCCCTCTTATGACTTGTGATACCCCTACTAATACACCCCAATATCCCTCTAGCCTTTCCTACTGCTTTAGTGGTCTGCTTGGATGATTTCAGGTCATCTGTGGTGATGATGCCTAAGTCTCTTTCTTCCCTTGTGATTGCCAGCAGCCCCTCCCAGCCTATAGGTGGCTTCAGGGTTTCTCTTCCCTATGTGCATGATCTTGCACTTCTTTGCGTAAACCCCAGTTGCCACTCTTCCCACCATTTTGCCAGTTTATCCAGATCTCTTTTCATTCTACCCACCCCATCTGGATCATCTACTGTGTTGCAGAGCTTGGTGTCATCTGCAAACAGACAAACCTTAATTCTCAGTCCATCTACAATGTCACTGATGAAGATATTGAAGAGGACGGGCTCAGGACTGATCCCTGAGGTACCCCACTTGTGACTTGCATCTCTTCTGACTGTATACCATTTACCACCACTCTCTGTTGTCTGCCCACCAACCAGTTTTCCACCCAGTTGACCAACTTCGACCCAGCCCAAACTTACCCAGCTTATTAATCAATCTTCTATGTGGAACAGTATTGAAAGCTTTGCTGAAGTCAAGATAGGCGACATCAACTGCTCCCCCTTGGTCCACCACTCTAGTTACCCAGTCAAAGAAATCTGTGAGATTAGTTTGACAGGACCTTCCTGTTGTAAACCCATGCTGCCTTGGATCCTGTGCTCCTATGGATTCCAGGTGTTGCACTATCCTTTCCTTAAGGAGTGCCTCCATAATCTTGCCCACTACTGAGGTAAGACTGACTGGTCTGTAGTTCCCTGTCTCCTCCCTGCTACCACTCTTGTGGAGCGGGATCACATGAGCCCTTGTCCAGTCTTCTGGGACCTCTCTTGTGCTCAGAGACTCACTAAACAGTTCTGATAATGGCTCTGCTAATTCCACCCTTAGCTCCTTTAGTACCCTGGGACGTATGCCATCAGGTTCCATTGCCTTTTCCACCCTGAGCTTAGCAAGCTCTTGTAGGACCCTTTCTTTTGTGAAGGGACTACTGCACACCTCCATCCCCCCCTGTGTCCATGGTTCTGAGCTGTGAGCCCTGCCCTACCTTTTCCTCAGTAAATACTGAGCAGAAGTATCCATTTAGGATGGATGCTTTTCCTTGGTCCTCCTCTTCACACTCCCCCTTATCCCCTTTGATCTTAGCAATAGCCCTCTGGACTTTCTCCTTTCACTAATGTATCTGTAGAAAGTCTTGTCACCTTCTTTTACTGTCCATGCTAGTGTTTCCTCAGTTTGGGCCTTTATCTGCCTTACTGCCTTCCTTCTTCCCTTAGGGAAGTTTTGTACTCCCTATCTTCCTCCCACTGCATTTCTTATATTTTCTGAAGGCCAGCCTTTTGGCTCTGACCTTTTCTGCTACTGTTCTTGAGAACAAAATGGTTTCTTTCATCTTTTGCTCTTGCTTTTCTCTCTAACTAATGGGATGTTGCTTCAAATATTGCATCCTAAATGCTTGCCCACTTTGTCTGTACCCCCTCACCTGTATTTCTTCTTGCCAGGGCTAGCTTAACTCTGTTGGCCATCTTATCAAAGTCAGCTCCTCTGAAGATATTTTTGCCTTGGAATGGGATGATTTAGTTCTACTGGCCAAATTGAACTATACCATGTGATGGTCACTGGCCCCCCAGGTGACCTTCTACCTGGAGATCTGTGATCCTTTTCCTTTTAGTCAGTACTAGATCTAGGATAGCCCTGTCTCTTGTGGGTTGTTCTACCAGTTGTTTGAGACCCTCCCCCTGTAGGGAATCCACTGTGTCTAGTTCTAGCAGATGTTCCTGCTAGTACTGTATTGACCAATCTGTATCTGGCATGTCGAAGTCTCCCATTATCAGAACCTACTCTTTAGCAGTCATATTTTGTATATCTTCTAACAGTAATGTGTCTATGTCCTCCCCCTTGTCTGGAGGCTTGTAGACAACCCCAGTTTGTATGGCAGTCCCTGGAATTTGACAGCAGGAGACCAAAGGTCCATTAAGCCTGTCCTTACTATACTACATCACTCCTCTGAGCTACAACTCTCATGGGTTTTATCCTTCTTCCCCCTCTGTAACGCACCCTCAAACCCTTGCTCGCCCTTGGGGACTATGAATCCCTATTCCCTGTCCCAACTGTGTTTAAACCCATTAAGGATAGCAGCCCCATCACATCTGCTGGCAGTCTGTTTCACAGCTCCACCACCCTCTTACTGAGTTAGAACATCCTGAAGTTTCTCCTGAATTTGGCCCTCATCAATTTCCAGTCTTGCCTCTAATCACTGCATCCCTATTTCTTGCAAAATGTCCTCACTACCTAGCTTGTGCATTCCCTGAGAAAATTTATGCTTCAATCATTCCCCTCCCAGCTCATGCCTGGCTTGCTGTGAATTGATGTTAAGGGCCTCCAAACATCATTCCTCATAGAATCTTCTCTGCTGACCCTGGATCCTCTTGGTGACCCTTTATTGTACCCATTCTAGTTTGTCAATTGTCCTTCCTCAAGTGAGGGCTCCAGATCTGGGCACAATACTCCAGATTAGGCCTCACTAGAGATATGTATAGAGGCAGTCATGGCCCCTAGGGGACCTCCTGTGTCTTGGGGTATCACTTTGCTCACCAGGAGTTCCCATGCTTCCTTTTCTGCTGGTTTCCTCATGCCATGGCATGTAACTTGCCAGGACACATCAACACCCTTTCAGGTGCTTAAATGAAATAAGCCACTGATACAGCAGAGTCCAGCACTTTCTTTACTGATAAATAACTGTGTGTTAAGTTCATACAGTACACAAGCTCAGAAACTGCAATTTATATAGATACAGATTTAGACTTCATTTGAGTTCACTGGTTCCCCTTTCCCTTGCTCCTCATCCTCTCTCAAAGCTATGCACTATTCCAGCTCCTCTTTCAGAGACTTGTGCATTGTCACCTCCTGGGGTCCTACACTGCCTAGACCCCGACATAAGGCTGGGCTCAGCAGATGCTGATCTACTAAAACAGCCTCTTATTAAGACACATGATAACCCTGTTATGCCTCAGCACTAACCTTTTTCATCTAGCAACCATCATCTGCTTCCCACTCTATATCCTTCCTTCTTCATCATAAATGTCTGTCACATGAATGAGCCCATCCTTGCCTGTCAGCGCATTGCTCTGTCTGGGGTCCTATTCCCCTGTATGCCTCACAGTGACTTACAATTTGCAATGCTGTGATATTTGTATCCCTGTTCCCGAGGACTCTGGTGTGCCTTTGTACTATTAAACTGATGCTATGCTGTAAAACCCCTGCTTACACAACCCAGCATCCTTCATGCCTTGCTGTATGCTTTGTTGATTACTTCTCCAACACAGATATGTTACAAAACTAATACTGCAGCCCTAATTGGCTGGTACTGGTCTCCTCTTGGGTAGGTTAAACGTTCTGGCCCTGCCTGATGCTCTACGTGATCACAGCCTGGTGTATTTTAATGAGGGTTCAAGGTTACTGGGTCCAAAGCTCATCATCTCCTACTTAGGAAATTTGAAACATTTGGATTAAGTCATATTTAAAAATTAAGTATCTTATACTGACTAGTCTTTCCTAGACTGAATCTCTGATGCTGACAATGCTTTGGATTGTGACAGAGTTTGGCAGGATCTGTGAGAAGTTTGCCCTTTTAGAAAAATGCGGATCCACGGTGCTTAGCAGGAATGTTATTCCAGAACACCTAACTGTTATGAAAAACAGAGACAAGCTTTGGTGTCAACAGAAAAGGATGACGACAGTTCCTGGCTAATTAAGCAAGCTCTGCAACAAATGCAAGAGTAGGATTAGATTGGCAAAGTCAAATTCCTTATGGATAAACAAGCGAATGCCTCTGTCAAACCATGTCAAACTCTAGCACACTTTTAATTCTATTCTTGACAGGCCAAGGACCTTTAATCAATGTTCTTGAGGGACATGGTGAATAATTACAGATCATTTTGATGTACAGTAGCCAGTAGATTCAATACATAGTTTAGCGTGGATAAACTTGCTGTACAAAACCAAAGTGATTTAGCATGTACCTAGCACCAAACTTTGTATAATTCAACTCCAACATTTTATTTCAAAACCTTGTCTGTGGCAGATGTAACTACAATAAACGTGTAACCAAAATTAATACATGCACTACTTGCTCTTGTTGATATAGCTATGCATTTTGGATGGTTAGATTGCTAAAATTAATTAGCTTAAACCTGTTTGTAAACTTTTAAATATTTCTCTACACTCAGATTGCTCCTAAGGCATGGAAACAGGCAACCATAGTACAAATCCACAATGGTGGAAATATATCCAACTTTAATGACTACAGCCCATACTTACAATATCCTGACCACTGCTCGATGTGGTTTCCATACCAGTCACAGTATTTCCACTGTTCTATTTGGATTTCCTGACAATCTACATTGGGGTTGAGATAATAAAAGATTTGCTGCAGCAGTCTTCATACTGCACACTTGACTAAAGCTTTTGACATGGTCAGGCACGAAAAACTGCTTATGAAATTTGATATTGTTGGCTTGTTTTTTTTTTTTCAGGTCATTGATTGTTTTTCAAATATTTATGCAATAGTGAGTGGAGGACTAAACAAAATTATGTTTTTCCATCCATAAGAAACATTCAAGTACGTATTCTACATGGTTGCATCCTGGGCCTGTTACTATTTAATTTATTCCTCAATGATCTTCCTCAAGTCTGTAATCTCACTGAAATTCTGATCTGTGCAGATAATTCAGTTGTCTTTGCTGCACATTAGGAAGTGTTGGCTCTTACTAGCTCATTGCAACAGAATTTTAATACTATGCAAAAATGTTTATCACAAATAACCTTATTTCAAATAAAACAAAACAAATCCATATTTTCTAGCTCCAAAAAATTACCCACATTATTGCAACACTGAACATTGTTGCTTTATACAGAGTAGCCCACTTAAGTGAATACCCTATTTTCCCAAAGAAAACATTCACTTAACCAGGTCATTCACTAAAGTGGCATTACTATTTCAGTGTTGCCATTACTAAAAGAATGACAGAGGAGCATGCATATTGCATTTGCGTATGTTTAATAGTTAATAAAATAGCTTGTAGGCATAATTAGGTACATAGGTAACATGTTAAAAAATACTTCTCAGGTGAAATTTATTACATTTTAAATACTGCACTTCATATTGATAGTACAGCTTGAAGTTGTTCTCCATAGCAGCATTCATTTCTAAAAGCTGTCTCAGGCAGCTCTAAGCCTCAAGTGCTGTTGTTGGCGTCTCACCTCATCCTCATCCTCACATTCTCCTTCCTACCTCCTCTGTTGACACCTCTGAGCTTTGTGTGGTAATGTCAGAGCAGTCCTCACCAGTCGTTAGCTGACTGAGCAGTGTCTTTTTTCGCTGTGGACTCGTCATCAACAGTGGAGTCTTTTTCCTCCCGCTTGTGCAAGGATTCGATAAGAATTCACTCCAGGTTCTTTGCATGTTTGGGGCTGGGAGATGGCTACAGAAGACCGGGTCATACCTGGCTTGGCCTGCATTTTCAGTGCTTCAACTTTTGTCTTTTAACATGAGTTCTTTTTTTCATCTGGATAGGCTGGTCTGTCTGTTAGGCTTCCCAGGGCTTGCCATTGTTCAAGTGTGAGAAGGCACATTAGGTGTTACATCAGAAATGTGAGTTAAATGTACTACTAATGGCCTTTTCACACCTGAAGCAGATGCAATCAGATGGAAACAAACTGCAAATTATTTAATGTAGCCTTTGCTAGGCAGCTAATGGAAAACACTTACTAAAAGCCCATTTAAGAGACTACCAGAAGCTGAAAAAATATTCAGTCAAACAGGCTTCTTTATTCATTTATGCAAGTGTGTTAATGCAGGAAGTATAGCAAAGGAATTGGGACTTTGTAATTTTATTCACTTAAGCAGGTTATTCACTTAAGCGATATCACTTAAGTGGGCTCGACTGTACAACAATTCTATTGAACTAGTGTCCAAATTTAAATATTGTGAATCTGACCCTTGATAGTGTGCTGTCTTTTATTGACCACAGAGTATCTGAATACAAAGGCTCATATGTGTTTGTGTTCTCTATAGCGCTACTGTTACTGTTAATTATCCCTTTGATTAATCATGGAATTTTGGTTTGGTCTACAGCTTCTGACAGTGCACTATCAAGGATCACGTCCTTTTCAACAGAGCCTGTCGAGTTCTGCTTGAGGCAAGTGCCTGGACTAAATCTATATACGAATGTTATGTATCACCTTCTAACCATGATGGTTCTGTTGTTACTAGCCTCCACTGAGCCAGTGGAAGCTCTTTGGACGGATATAGTCCTATAGGGAGAAGGTTAAAGGTCTGTTTTAGGAACATAGAACTAAGTGTGAGGAGCCTAGGAGTATACAGGGGCAACTCAGGCACCACTTGAAGATGGTGGAGGCCAAGTAGCAAGATCTGAGGCCTCTAGCAGACCAGAAGGAGGGCCCAGGGGTGACACTATGATGGTTTTTGGCCTTGGGAAAGGTCCCTGAATATGTTCAAGGACAAGAAAGAAAGAATATGAAAGTGAAAAATATGTATTCTCAGGGAAATACATTGATATACAGGGACAGAGTCACACCCAGGAAAAAGTAGTACCTGGCCAAAGATAGTAATAGATTTGAGTCAGAGCTGTTGAAGAAGCAACAAAAAAACAAGCATTTGTCAATGCTGAAAGTTCACTGTTGGTATTGCTATTGTACCACACTGGTCGGCAGGACTACAGTTCCCAGCAGAAATGTATAACAAGTAATACCTTCCCAGATTTATGAAAGGAAAATGTGATATATATGTATATGTGTGTGTATATATATGTATGTATATATATATATAGATATATATATATATATATATACACTGTATATATATATATATCTATATATATATATTAGCAGTGTCAGTGGCTCAGTGGGAAGCACACTTGCCTCTGAGGCCGGGAGATCAGAGGGCTGTGGGTTCAGTTCCCACATCTGGCACTTTGGGTTAATATCCCAGTATTGACACTGTAGCAGCATGACAGGGTGCTGCACTTCTGAGGTGCTGTCTTCGGATGAGATGTTAAACCGAGGTCCCATCTGCCTGGATTGGTGGTAGTTCAGGTGGATGTTAAAGATCCCATGGCACTTATCGAAAAGAGTAGGGAATTTCCTGCTGTCCTGGCCAAATTTCCTCATTCACTAAAAATACCACCAACAGCTTAATCTGGTTCAAGGTCATAGCATTCATCAGTAGACCCTCCCCGGGTCATGCCTGAAAATAGGCAAGAGATTTGTCTAGTGCACTTACCCGTCAACAAAACTAATAAATAAATATATATATATATATATATATATATATATATATATACATACCCCAAAATGCCAGTGAACTTATGCCCATTGTTGAGCACCACAGATGGTGACAGATGATGACCTTAGCCTTCAGCCTCTTTGTCTATGGTGCCATGTGCCATTACTGCCTTGTACGGGCTGTGACACCTTCCTTTATGGTTGTAAACAAAGCACATATGTGCTAACAGATTTATATACTCCCATTAAAGCATGCTAGCAGCCAAACTTACCAGGAACACTAATATTCTGTTCAACTGAAGTAATTAATAACCTTCTTTTTCAACTCTCCACCACTTAGCACCCCCATCATATGAATTAATAAAAGCCATTCAAAACCAACCTGCTCTTTTACAAAACTCATCAATTGCCATACTGCAGTGACTATTTTCAGCATACTTAAACTGAGTGAACTTTAATCTAGCTCTTGTTATTTCAAACAAGTCTGCTTATTTTACACTGAATAAAACGGGTGGCTGCCACAAGTTCTAACTACAAGGAACTCACTATAAAGGGTCTACAATAACATGCAGTTTTCTAATTAAAAAAAAACAACACCACAAATCAGCACTGGTTAACCACGTGACAATGGTGTAATGCCGCGGGAAAAAAAAACAAGTACGAGAGAAGGAGCAGTCAGCCCCAGTCTGCAACAAACTGGTGTGCCTTGGGCAGATCTCAACACACACCTGTCTGCCATGGTAAGCAACAGTACCTGAGTGAGGGATCAACAGGACTATGCACTCCATATCACCCCACCCAACTGACAGTATTTACAAGTGTTGCCAAGGGTAAATGCAACTCTAGCTGCCTGCTCACCATCCTCTCTGCCTACCTTGTCGCCGATGCTGCTGTTGTGGGGGGCGCTGGCTCAGGATGAGCAGCATCGCCTCCTCACTGCCCAGTGGGTGGTTGATATCATGGATCGACTTCTGTCCCAAGGAGGGCAGAGATCGGGGTACTACAGGCAGCATCGCCTCCTCACTGCCCAGTGGGTGGTTGATATCATGGATCACTTCTGTCCCAAGGAGGGCAGAGATCTGAGTGCTACAGGCAGCATCGCCTCACTGCCCAGTGGGTGGTTGATATCATGGATCGACTTCTGTCCCAAGGAGGGCAGAGATCTGGGGTACAGGCAGCATCACCTCCTCACTACCCAGTGGGTGGTTGATGTCAAGGATCCACTTCGTCCCGAGAAGGGCAGAGATTTGGGGTGCTGCAGGCACTCATGATGCTGCCCAAGAGGGAGAGAGAGAGGAAACACTTCCGCCCTAAGACAGAGTGGAGGTGGTCAAGAGGAGGCACTGAAATGGTGCAGGTTCTGCACCAAAGCCCTCATGAAGAGAGATTAAAGGACCTGAATATGTTCATCCAGGAAGACAGGAGGGATAGGCATGATATAATAGAGATCTTTAAATACCTCATGGGAGCAAATAAATTACAGTTAGAAAGTATTTTCAGAAAAAAAAAGCTCAAGAACAAAGGGATGTGGTATTTAGCTGGGGGGGGAGATTCAGGAGAGATGTGAAGAAGTACTTCTTCACAGAAAGAGTGATGGATTCCTGGAACAGCCCTCCAGTGAAGGTGCTGGGGAGTAAAACACTGATGAGGTTCAAGAATGCATGGGATAGGCATAAGGAAATCTTGGTTTAAATGAGGTGAGAGAGGAAAAAAGAGCCAGAAAATAACGAAGATCTCCGCTGATGCTGCAAGTAGGGAAAGAGGGGTAAACTGGGTGGGCCAAGCAGTCCTCATCTGCCATCAAATTCTATGTCTCTGTGTCTATGTAATAACTGTACCTCTGTCCACTTGCCAAAGAAATAGACCTTCCTCATGGCAGATCCTCTGGGGTGAGAAATGTACAGCCAAGTCCCTTATTATACAATGGGGTGAAGTGATATGGTATTAGATAAAAATCCATATCACAACCACAGTGTGATAACCAGATTGTGATATGTACACCATGGCCCAGATATTCAAACTGCACCAGGCTGTGGCGCAAGCCTGGGTGCAGCGCAACTTGGCTGCGCAGAGGTATTGACTGGGCGATATTCAACAGAGCTCTACCATGGCACAGTATCATTGAATATTGCACCCTGGCCAACCGCAGTGTGCATGGTGCAGTGGCACTGCATCAGCGCAAGTGGCCAGAGTGGAGCAGGGGGATGCGCTAGTGCAAGTTCCATTGCGCTATGTGCAGCAACCACGATATTCAAAAGTGCACATGCAAATGGGGCCATAACGTAATTAAGGCACAAATGGGACCATTTGCATGTCATTATGGCCCCATCTGCATGCAGGTGCACTGATCCCCAGCCACTTGCAGCTGGCGCCCTGCCAGGCAGCAGCCATCGGGGACCAACGCCCCCTGCACAGCGCGGCAATGTGCCCCACAGCCCGATCGCAGGCTTGTAAATATAAATAGCCTATATCCCTGGTGGTCCAGTGACTCGTCAGCCTGATCATTGCATTTGTAAAATAAAATAATGTCCATATCCCTGGTGGTCCAGGGACTGCTGTCAGCCCGATCATGGGCATTTGTAAGATAGAATAATGTCTAATATCCCTGGTGGTTCAGTGGACCGCTGTCAGCCCAATTGCAGGCATTTGTATAAAAAAATTACATCCGATATCCCTGGTGGTCCAGCAGACCCCTCCCCACTCCACCCACCCACTGATTCCCACCGCCCCCGGTCAGAGGCGGCGGGCAGCACCACCCATCTGCGCCCGCCGCCAGCCAATTGACACCATAGGTAGAGCTGTACACCCATTGGTTCAGCGTGAGCTAATGGGCACGCAGCCCGCATCGCATTGCCACATTCCAGAGATATCAGAAATCCTCCCAATACCCAGAGCACCTAGAAACCAGCAAATAAAGATAGAGATACATACAACTGATTAAGGAAGTGTTGTATGAGTCAATGTATTATGCATTGGGAGAAGTTCTATGGTGTACCCAACCTCTACTGCTGGATATGATACACTTAAGTAGAAAAGGAGTAGGTTGCTAGGGAACATGTTGGAAAATGTCATTAATAAATGTTTAAACTAATTTCTCTGGGAGAGGTATTCACATAATACCACTCTGAGGAAGGACTCTATTGAAACCCCAATCAATACTTCACTGAAACAAAAACAAAATTGGGGCTTAAATAAGTGTTATGAAAATAATAAACAACAAGTGGATATACTGTTGTTGAATGTCAGGAGTTTGAACACAGAAATAGAGGAGCTATCACACATACTGACAGAAGACGATATTACAATATGCAGGGTAACAGAGACCTGGGGAATGGACAATGATTGGAATGCAGCAATCCAAGGTTACAACAGGATATACAGAAAAAGGAAAGAGCATAGAGGTGGAGGAATAGCACTTTATATAAAAGAGGAACTCACATCCTATGAGATAAATGACACAGTAGAAAATGAAATTGAGGGTATTTGGACCAAAATCAAATTCCAAATAACAATCTTACTGTGGGTTTAGCTCATCGCTCACCTAACCAAACTAAAGAGGAAAATGAAAACTGTTGCTGGAAATAGAAGGAAAGGACATAACAGGAGATTATGTACTAATGGGACTTCAATCTCCTCAATATCAACTGGTAACATTGAACAGTACATCTATGGAAAACGAATTTTGATTTATTTATTCAGCAGAATTTGGAACAATTGGTCAATCAATCTACAAGGAATAAACATACTTGACCTAATTTTGACAAACAGTGAGGACAAAATTCATATATAAAGATACTACCCCCACTAGGAGACTCTGACCATAATATGGTGGCATTTGAATATAAAAGCGCTTTTACCTATACAAAAAGAAACACCATAGTAAAAGATTTTAATAAGGCCAATTATGATAAAATGAAAATTAATTTGGCAAAATGGAACTGACAGGAATTAAAAGGTTTAAACATAGAAAACACTTGGGCAAAGATAAAGCAACAATTTGACCAATTGTATTGGTAACACGCACTAGTGTGGCCCAAATGACATGGAGCTTTTGTAAAGGAGTCTCTGACTCAAAAGATTATAATTCCAATACTGTTCAATAAATAAATACAGTAACAAACGTCGTGTCCCCCTATGGTGGAACAACAAAATTAGGAAACAATTAAATAAGAAAAAAAATGATATCATAAATATAAGACAAATCTATGGCATCTTGGAACAAATTTAAGCATGGTAATAAAAAAACAAATGTATGATAAAAACTACCAAGAGCCGACTCAAACTGAACTTAGTAACTAGGGTAAGAGACAACAAAAAACAATTCTACAACTACACTGGGTCACTAAAAGGGAAACAACATGTCATTGAACCCTTAGTATCTGAAAATTGCATAGAATTAGGGAAGATGAAACAGCCAATGAATTAAATAATTACTTAAGTATCTATGAACCTAGTGAAGAACTCCAATGAGGTAGCGGAGTGACTATAGATGCTTCCATAGTATTCAGCACCAGAGAGGTAGAATTAATAATAAAATCACTTAAGCCAAATAGTTCACTAGGGCCTGATGGAATCACCCAAGACTCCTACAAGAAATAAGTAAGCAGATTGTCGGACTGATCACTTTGTTATTTAATATCTCCATCACAGAAGGAAAAATTATAAAAGAATGGCAAGAGGCATTAGTAACCCAATTCATAAGGAGGAAAAAGAGGACCATAAAACTATTGTCCCATTAGTCTCACATCTGTAATTGGTAAAATAACGGAAAGACTCCTGCAAGCATACATAACTGAACATATAAAAACACTGGATTAGTAGACTCACTAGCATGGTTTTACCTCTGGTAGGTCATGTCTTACTTAACCAGATACATTACTTTGAGCCACTAAGTGCAGCTCTGGATAAGGGGTTTTATGGTGTTATTTTTCTGGACTCTGCCGAGGCATTTGACAAGATATCACACAAAATATTGTTACAAGAACTATATAGGATAGGCCAGCACTCTGACATTATAAAATGGATAAAATCATGGTTTGGTGATCGATATCAGATGGTATCGGTCGAAGGACATTTGTCCAACTGAGGTAGGGTGACTAGTGAAGTCCTGCAGGATCAGTTTTGGGTCACACACTATATAACATTGTGGTAACCACAATGAAAGTTTCCAGAAATGCATGGATATGCAAATACACTGATGACTGCAAGTTAGGGGAACTTGTTAACATGAAGGAGGATGGCGATTGTTACAAAACAGTTAGGTGAATTTCTGATTGGGCAAAGGCCAACAAGATGCAATTTAAGATGCAATTTGAGGCAGTATAGCGAGTGGTCTAAGGCTCTGAGCTGCAAATCTGGTGACATCCAGCAGACCAGACCTGGGTTTGAATCCCACAGCCCACTTGCATACTGTGTGACCCTGAGCAAGTCACTTAACCTCCTTGTGCTCCCAGATCGCTCCTGTAAAAAAGCTTTCAGCTTAGTGTGATGTACCTGGTTAAACAACTAAATTAAAAAAAAAAATGTAGAGAAATGCAGGGTTATGCATTTAGGGAAGAACAACTCACTTTTATGTTATAAGTTGGGTAACATTATACTGCAAACAACAACTGAAGAAAAAGACCTAGGCACAATAATAACACAAAATCTAACCTTCGATAGGAATACAACAGTAAGGGTCAAAAACTATTATAAAATTGTAGGCTCGATCTACCAACATTAAAAGTAGGAACCAGAAGTGTTAGTGCCTCTTTTTTTCAGGCTGGGCAGCACACTGAGACTATCCCAGTTTAATTTACCATACACAAAGACAGGCCGAAACATATAGAGGAGTGCAAAATAAAGTCACTAGGAAAATCAAACCCTTAAAGGATATAGGCTATGAAAATAAACTTAGGAAATTAAACTTATTTTCAGCTAAATACAGACCCCATCAGAGAACACATTTGTTCAATATATAAGGCAGTAAATAATGAATACTGTATGTAAGGGAAACTGTTGGACTGGTATTACAGGAGGGTAAAAACACAAGTAAGTAATGGTTATAAAACAAAAGGGGAATTAATAAGAACAACCAGGAGAGGTAACTTTTTACACAGCGGGTTGTAGCACTGTGGAATAGTCTCCCACAGCAAATTGTTATGTTACAACATCACTCTATTTAAACTAGGCTTGATGAATACATGGAAGACAAGAAGTATGAGTTCCACCCATGATTACATAGGTGGCGAAGTCAAAAAGGCCCCTTAGCCTATAGAACTCGTATTTTCCTATGAATCTATGAATCTAATGAGTTGGAAAACTGCCTAGAGACCTAGAGACGCCTATTTTATTAAATGTGTTTGCTGTTATGGATGCCTTACCGTGCTCTGAAAGTGAACATTGTACCTGTGGTGGCATTCAAGAGAACTGCTCTGACTCAGCATTCATACTGAAGTCTTAACCTCTGCACGTACTGAAAAGGCAGGACCCTACTGCAATTCAAACTTTTATTGAAAATTCAATTGTATCAGCAGCTGTGATGTAATTGTTTTATGCAGAGTCTTATGTTTATCTTGTGCTGTATACTGTATACATACACCTGGGTCACATTTGAATGCAAGAAATTGGTCCTACTTGGTCATCAACTAAATAAATAAACACATACATACATACATAAATAAATAAATAATTAAGGGAGTGAGTGAGTGAGTGAATGACTGACTGAGTAACTGAGCAATAAATAAAGGGAGGAAGAGATGAGGACCCCAAAACTGATGATCCATCCAAAACCAACCAGGTGGCATCTCTGTCACCATGATACCTCCCATGACTAATGCTAAACCCCAGTGCATACTGTAGATATTCAGGAGCACTGATCCTGCCGAACATTGCTGCATAGGCTGATATATTTTGAGTTATCTGCAGGCTGTCTTCTTCTGGCCTTTATCTCATTTGCAAAAGGTTTATGCTGGAACCAGTGACGAATTAAGAGAACTACAGTGAACCCGCCAATTATTTCCCTTTAAAAGATGATTTTAAATGTTTGTTCCAGTTATGTTACTATTCCTCTTTACGGGCTTCTTAGTTATCCTAGTGGGTGTTTTGATTTAAAAGCAGGTAGTAAGGATCATTTTAAAACTGTGTGATGTAGTTTATGTCCTTGCTCCGCTCTTCCATTGTCGGCACAAATGCATCCATGTTCTGCTATAGAACCCTGTGGAGATGGAGGACATAAATGACATCATACGGTTCTAAAATGGTACTTTCCACCATAGAGTAAGTCATAAACTGCCACTGAGGTTACTAACAGGCCAGTATAGATGGAATAATAACTGAAAATAGACCAGTATTTAAAGAACAGCTTCTACTGCGGAACAGCGGCATTCAGGCTCAGCACAGTTGTCCTTTAAGGCTCAACTAGCCCATCAACCTGATCATTTAAATGTACATTACTTACAATTGTTCAGAATCAGAGCAAATGGGATATTTTAACTGATAACTAGAGAGGTGTGAAGTTGGCAACCTTCATTTTGCAAATTAATTTGCTACACTTCCAAATTCACGACGTGAGAGGTGTCACCTTCGCAAGGTTTTTGGCAGGTGACATGGCACTTTGTCAAACAAAGTCACGCAAATTCACTGAGAAAGTCACAGCTTCACCCTAACTTCATCTAACTTTGCCTGGTAAAGTGCCGCTTCCCCATGAAAACTCAGTATCAAGTAGTGAAGTGGGTAATCCATGAACATTTTTGCAAAGGTGAATTGCACAACTCTGCTGGAACTTCACCAGCAAAGTAAAACTTTGCAACATCTTTGCTACAAACCCTGTTGGCACCATAGTCGCTACTAAATATATAAATACAGTGCCATGATCACCAAATTTCTGTAGTTTGGGCCACAAACTCTAGTTGCCAACCACATTACGGGAGTCTTCCAACTAAATAACTCATTGGCTGTATTAAACAACATATGTGAGGATTCCAGCAGGCCCCTTCCTTTGGCTCAATAATGATGTAACCTTTGATGATAGTAGATTTATTTTAAATGGCAATAAATGTAAACTAGAAGAACTCACACTGAACACAGCTCCTGAATAAAACTTCTCATAGATTGCAGGATCTTGTGTAGATGTCACGGTACACTGACAACAAACATAAACATTGTCCCTTTCATCTGATTTGTGTTTTGAGGGATAATACTGTAGTTTGAAGCAATCAGTTTGTTCAATAAAGTACTAGAGATACAGTATCATGTAACCTTTTAGCCATATGTCACACCATGACTTTGGAGGTCTGACAGAGCTGAGTATGTGCAGTTGTCTGAGGTTTATAGTGGAGATAAAGAGCCACTAACCCTCAAGGATGCCTTTTGTGCTTAGGCAAAATTCAGCTGATAGCTCACATTCTGTAATCTTCCCTCTGTGGTTTGTCACCACAAGGACATGTTCCTTAAAGCAGTATCTTTCTTTGACTTCATCTACTCCTGCTGCTTGCAGTGGAGTCACCAGATCATAGCCTGAAGGCCTGGGCCTTCACTTAGATTTAAAATTGAACTGTCTCTGTCTTAACCTGGCTGTTTGAAATCCTGATGGCTACGGTGCTTGCCATCTGTTTGTGAGACCGCAGGTTCAGTTTCTGAGCCCAAAATTCCAATTAACCAGGGCAGGGAGATGGTATAATAAGTCTGTTGGATGCTCTCCTCTTTGCGGTAGGATCTCCTGCTCTTCTCACAGAAAGGCTAGCCCATGGTGGCCCATGGGGCTAGGAAAGCCATTACATGAGGATTGGAATAGCCCTTAGTTCTACCCCTGTCTGTCTGATGCTGCCTTAAGAGGATGCCTCACCGGAAGGAGGTGGTGCATCCCAACACCATGCATTATGCATTAACACCATGCTCTAGCATTAAGGAGGAGATGCAATGTTCTGGGTATGCCACCACAACAGCAGTGCTTGCCTCAACTTAATCAAGGCAGGGTCCTCCCTACCTGGAATCATGGCCAATCATCACGGACACATGGAAACAGAGTTCTGAGGAGGACCAAGTGATGTTCAATGGAAGTGGTAGCAGTGCCAACAGGGAGCCAGCCATGTTGAGAGCCTTGATAGCACAGACCCAGACGAGATGAAAAATCTGCTGAGACCTTGACAGGATTACTAAAGTAGAACACTTAAGGTGTGGGAGGTAGGTGGTTCTGATGGGGAGAACAGGAAAGTAAACAAAAAGAATGTTAAAATAATTTGCCTTAACTCAACATGCCATGAGCAGCCACCCATCCCCACCAACCATGTTTGGGTCTTTATTCTCCAAAATCATTTTTAACTCTCTTGGCTTATCTGTACCTGCAGTCATACAGAAATCCTCAACTTCAACACAACACTCATCACAGAAAGTGATGCCATAAATGTCATCCTCTGGGGCATCAGAGCAGATATGTGAGTAGACCAAAAGTGGTCCATCATTAAGGATGGAATAAGGGCTGCCACAGAGGAGTGTATTAGGTTAGGAAGAACTCAAGGATCAAAGCTCCTAGATGGTTCAGTTCTGAGGTCAACCAGGCAGTAAGGGACCAGTGTTTAGCTATAGGAAATTCAGAAACAGTGAGGTAGATAGGGAGAATTACCTATGGTTGACTAGTGTGCAAGTAAGGCGGTCTGAAGTCTAAGGCACAGAAGGTGCTGCAGATAGCTGAGGAATTAAGAAGTGGAAGAAGGCCTTTTTTCACTATATAAGCAAGAAAAGGAAAAGAAATATGGGATTGTTATGCTTGGAAGAGGATAGAGATGTGTAGTAAATCTTAGCCAGCAAAATTCCCATGAAGTGCTGGAATTCATCACTTTGCGGAGCTTTGTGAAGCATCCCCAGACCTGGGAAACTTTGACTTCACCCGAAGTTTTTGCAATGAAGTGCAGAATTATGTGAGCAAAATTCCGCAATTTGAGGCGAATCTCCACACTTCGAATTAAATAATTTGCACTTCACGATCCGTGAATTGCATGAATTTCTCAAATAGCACTTTATAAATTATGTGAAATTCATGAATTAATTTGCAGAGTGAAGTTTGCCTACTTCATCCATCTATAAAAGTGGATGAGTGGGTGGAGGAGAACAAGGAAAGGCAGAGGTACTGAATGAATACTTCTATTCTGTCTTCACCAGGAGAATGACAGACCGTGCCTATGCAGGGGAAGAGGAGAAAAGAAGGAGGGAGGAAAACAGCATGGATGTGGTGGTAGAGGAGGACAGAGTGGAGGGGCTGCTAGCATTGTAGGTTGACAAATCACCAGGCCCGGACAGCATACACCCAAGGGTACTGAGGAACTGGCAAAGGTTGTGGGGCCACTGGCAGGCCTGTGCAATAGTTCACTGGAGTCAGGTATGGTACCCCAGGACTGAAGAATGACATAGGTGATGCCCCTCCATAAGAGCGGTCTCAAGGAAGATTCAGGGAATTACAGACCAGTCTGACCTCAATTGTATGCAAGCTCATGGAGACTATACTTAAGGAAAGGTTGGAGGATTATCTAGAGGAGTGTGGTCTCCAGGATGCGAGGCAGCAAGGGTTTATGGGAGGGAGAGTATGTCAAATGGCTCTGATTGACTTCTTTGACTGGGTCACAAAGACAGTAGACAGTCACTGCAGTGGACATCCTTTATCTATACTTCAGCACAGCTTTGACTCTGCACCCCCAAGAGGTTGATCAGGAAGTTGATGGATCTGGGGGTTGGGGAGAAGATGACCAGGTGGGTAGAAACCTGGCTGATGAACAGACACAGAGGGTGGTGGTGGGGGGAGAGTTATCTAACACCATGGATGTCACCAGTGAGGTCCCACAGGGCTCAGTGCTTGGACCAGTGTTGTTCAATGTCTTCATCAATGAAACTGGGGGTGGCATTAAGGGCAAAATGTGTCTATTTGCAGATGACTCCAAGCTCTTTGAGAGGGTGGACAGTCAAAGGGATACAGGACCCATAGCAAGATCTGATAAAAACTTGAGAGGTGGTCTCATGATTTGGCAGCTTGGCTTCAATGCCAAGAAATGCAAAGTTATACACATTGGACCCAGGAATCCCAAGACGGAGTACTACCTGGGAGGGATCTGGGTATCTGCATCAGAGGAAGAGAAGGATCTGGGAGTGATAATCACCAGCAGTCTAAAGCATCCCACTCAGTGCAAGAAAGCAGCAGCAAGGGCAAACAAAATGTTGGGGTGCATAGCCAGAGGGATCAGTAGTAGGTGAGAAGAGGTTATACTGCCCTTGTACAGATCACTGGTGAGGCCATATCTAGAGTACAGAGTACAGTACTGGTGCCCACACCTTAAGAATACATTATTCTGCTGGAGATGGTCCAGAGAAGGGCTACAAAGATTATCAGGGGTCAGCAGTGGATAGGATATGAAGAGCGGTTGGGGACCTTGAACATGTGGAGGAAAGGAGGTAGAGAGGGGACATGACTGAGACCTTCAAGTACTTGAAGGGGATAAACAGAGTAGATAAGGAGAGTCTTTTTAAGTTAAGAGGCAGCAGAAGCACATGGGATCACTGTCTTATGCTGGGGGGGAGGTTTAGAAGTGAGGCTAGGAAGCATTTATTCATGGAGAGGGTGGTGGACAGCTGGAATACACTGCTGGAAGAGGTGATCTCATTAAGGATGGCAGGCAGCTTCAAGAGAGGCTGGGATAGACATAAGGGAAAAGTAAGGATCATGGGAGGAGCAGTTGGAAAGGGTGGGAAGATTTGGGAGAGGAGAGGGTCAGTAGCGTTAATGCTGGGACTCTGCAGCACGAAAGCAGACTAGATAGACCAAATGGCCTTATTCTGCAGGCTTCTTCATATGTAGGTACTATGACATCATGTAGACAAACAGAGGTATAGATATAATTTTCATATAAATGCCCTCCATCTGAGCTGGATTAATGCAGGGCTGATGGGCTGCAGCCCCAGGGTCCCAGAGGCTTGGGACCCCCCTGCCAAGTTTTAACTGAGCGTTGTTAGTTGGCAAGCAACTGTCATCTCTAAACTACAGTCCCATGCCGCAAACCGCAGGTGAAAAAAAACCTGAATGCTCGTGGAGTAGTCCAGCCTTGCTACCTCTGCATGACAGAGGATTCAGATTTCACCCATGTGTGGGACTTAGAGAATGGAGAACACAGTGGAACTGAATTGTTCAATCAATCAATTTTATTTAAAAAGACGCCTTTCTAAAACCAAGTAGCCTGTACAATAAAATACATAAAATACATAAAATAAAATAAATTATTATAAACAATGTATAAATTCCAACAATTGTTGCCAGCAGTCCCAGTCTGGAGCAGTAGCAGTACCTACAGCAGGTGCATAATACAGGCTATAGTTCAAGTATGTGCTAGAACCTGGCCAGAGGCTAATGACTGGGATCTGGTAATGGAGTCTGCACTCCCTTCCTGTGTGATATTGCTGAATGCAGGGTTATATATCTGTGGGAGGTAGAGGGTCTATCTAGTTTCTCTATTTTATTTTATGGCACAGTGTTACCAGTAATGCTCGGGGCCAACTGCGATGATGTGTGATAAATGTAATGTTCTCTTTGGGGTAAATGGCACCAAAAGGAGGTGTTCCATGTCTTGTTCCAAACATTTCACCTGGTACAGTCGGGTGAGAGGGTGATGCAAACCCCAGCCCCGTGCACAGTTCTGAACTCTTTGTTGCTGAAATGTAGGATATCGACACTTGTATGAGACACAAGCCCTGATGTGGGACACTTGTAAATCTGGAGATAAAAGCTTTGAATACTGGAAAAAGGTCTCCATTTGTACAAAGTTTAATTTGGATTTTAACACTTCAGAATATTATGAATTTGGCTTTACTAGCTGAGTGTGCAGTGCCATCTTTACGGGCAGCAATGTTTTTCTTGTGGGACCGAGGTGGGGGCAATGCAATTTCGATGGGTATAAAAGTAGATAGAGCGTTGGTGTTTTGTGGAGACAGCCGGGGAGGGCTTAGAACTGACAACACAGTCTTGTATAATGAGGGAGCAGTTGGTGACTGCCTATAAGGGACGGGGGTGTTTGGAGAATAATGAGTAAGGCGCCCCACTAGTTCTGTGGGCAATTACTACTAGACTGTGTCAGTGTGCATCCCATTAGGTTATTCAGTCTCATTACAAGGATGGGGGGTGGGGAGTATTGAGCCTCCAGGGCTGTGTGAGTCCTGAACAAACCAGGGCTGGAGACTGAGTTGCAGCTGGGGAGGTAGGGTGAGGTCGGACTCGGGATGCTGGGACTACTCAGGTTCGGGCTCCATCTCACGCTTCTCTGTGTACCGCTGCTGCCCCCCCCAGTCACACCTGGACACTAACTTTGGCCAAGTGTGCTGCTTCTGGTCAACCGATGGGGGTGGGGTTAGACAGTGCAGCATGACAGGGGCAGCAACATGACAGAGGCTGGAATAGGAGTCGGCTGCAAGGGTTCACCACTGCCCATGTTTATGCAATGTATCATTATAATTGGCTGCTTTACAGTTGGTACTGTATTACCATTTGGTGTGGCCTGGGGAGCAAGAAAGGTGTCCTTGGAGTAATGTTTTTACCCTGTAAGGCATCGGAAGCCATTCAGCTTTCAGGAGCCTAGGTGGCCTCCCAACCCCCAGCCTATTGATTAAGTCACAGGGGGCTCCACAATTCCAAATCTCCCACGGACCCACAACTTATTAATCCAGCCCTACCTTCATAATAAAACAAGCATTTGTCAATGCTGAATGTTGTTGCACTGGCATTGGCAGTGGGAGTGGCGGAGATAGAGATGCATAGTGCTGTGATTTTGAATGTGTCTGAAAATGTGATTTTGCAAGCGAGCATGCCATTGTGCACTACAGCTGTGGAAACACGTTTTGGGCAGGCTGTTAAAATGGCATGGACTGTTGATAAGGAGATGTGCACAAATGCCAGTGGTGAAAATGTGGCATGAAAATATTGCAGATTGACGAAGTTACAAGGGTGCATGGAAACTGCACAATGCACGCTTGCAACACAGTCATTGTATGGAGTTTTGGCACCAAATTTTCAACATAGGCATTTTAGGACCTCTGCTCATGAATAGTGTCACCATCATTTCCTCAAACTGTCCCGAAAAGTGATTTTGCACAGCGACCATGCAATTCTGTGCCAGACGTTCGAGAATACATTACAGGCAGCTGTAGTGTTCATTAGGAGGTAATGGAAAATGCCAATGATGAACAGCTGGAGTGAAACTATTACAAATTCACAAAGTCATGAGCATGTGTGCAAACTGTGCAATGCATGCTCAGAAAGCACTGATTATTGACTTTCATTCCCAAATTTTCAACATAGGCATTTTAGGGCATCTGCTAATAAACAGTGTCACTGTCATTTTCATCATGTGTCTCAAACACGGACTTTCCACAGTGACCATGCTATTCTGTGCTGGAACTGCGAAAACAGATTTTGGTTAGGATGTGAAAAATGACAGCTGTACTGTTCACTAGGAGGTGCAGAACAATGGCACTGTTGAAAGTCTGGAGTGAAAATATTAGAAGTTTGTGAAGGTACGAGCGTGTGTGCAAACTGTGCAACACATGCTCGTAACACAGTCATTTTATGGAGTATTGTCACCAAACTTTCAACACAGGCATTTTAAGACCTCTGCTTATGAACAGTGTCACTGTCATTTTCGTAATGGGTCCCGAACACTGATTTCACCCAATGAACGTGCTATTCTGCGCCGAAAGTGCGAAAACACATTTCAGCAAGGATGTGAAAAATGACAGCTGTATGGTTCACAAGAAGGTATAGTAAAATGCCAATGTTAAGAATCTGGCATGAAAATATTGTGAATGCACTAACTTACAAGCGTGTGTTGCTCAGTTGCTACGCACACTCGTAAAACAGTAATTTTATGGAGTATTGTCACCAAATTTTCAACATAGGCATTTTAGGACCTCAGCTTATGAACAATATCATTGTCATTTTTGTAATGTGTCCCGAACACTGATTTCGCACAGCAACCGCGCTATTCTGTGCCAGAAGTGTGAAAACACATTTTGGCCAGGATGTGAAAAATGACAGCTGTATGGTTCACAAGAAGGTGTGGTAAAATGCCAATGTTGAGAATCTGGCATGAAAATATTGCAAATTCGCTAACTTATGAGCCTACGTTGGAGCAGTTGCTACGACATTTGTAAAACAGTCATGTTTTGGATTTTCCCTGAAATTTGCAACATAGGGTTTTTGACAGCCCCCTCATGAACAGTGGCAATTGTCATTTCATTATGGGCCCCGAAAGGTGATTCCATGCAGTGACTGCGTAAATCACCTTCGACCGACAATGCCCTGACAGTGCAAGAATTCATGAGAAGGGGTCCCAAAACTCGTATGTTGGAAAATTTGGGCCTGAATTCGCAAAAATGCTCTGAGTATGCAGCAAAGTTGAAAAAAAACTATTTATTCCATTATACAGTTTTTCCTCAGTTCGCGGTCAGCTTTGAAGAGTGCAGAAGTGTTCCTGGTCCACCGAAGATCATCGCGCCGGACTCCGGAGGTAGTATGGGGTGAGGGGTGTGGGGAGGCAGGGTGCACAGTGGGTGGTGTGGGTGGGGGAGGGGCCCAGAGACTACGAGGGACCATTTTCCTTTTACAGGTTCAAAGAAAAAAACAACAAAACATCAGGGACAGTTTTTTCGCAGTTGATTTGGCATGCTGGGATGGGCTTCCAGCGGGCCACCTAACTGTTTGGAGGGTGTCTGTAGCCTGACGAGGATTGGGCACCCTTATCGGCAAACAACACCGGGAAGGGGGGAATTTATGCAGATGGGGATTGGGCACCCCCGTCGGCACACAAAGCAGGGTGGGGGGGTGCAGAGCCGAGGAAGATTGGGCACCCCTCCTTGGCATTAAACAATTGGGGAGGTTATTTCTGCCGACGGGGAGTGGGCTCGTCAGCACACAAGGATATGCCGATGGGGAGTGAGCTCCCCCGTCGGCACATTTACAGGGGGCAGGGGCAGCCAACATTGGGGATTGGGCACCCCCGGAGTTGGCAGTTCAGCGGCCAGTGTGCTGCCATGTACATAATGGCAGCAAGCACTGCAAGAAAAGGACCGCTGCGTCTGACGAGCTTTGCTTGGATTGCAGCAGACCTTTTCTTAGATGCGCTCACCACATTATGTATGTATGGTGTGGCGCTGGCATGCAGGCTGATTGGGGAATGCAGGATGCACTCATTGGTGCGTACCCGCATTTGCCCAACAGCGACCGCTTCCTCCAAAGCTGCACTATCCCAAGATGTTGGCTACGCAAGCTCCAACATAAAAATGAGGGAACAGAAAATATGTTAACCATAAACTGAATTATGTCTGAATGGTATAGTTTCCAAAGTTGTTCTGGAGGTGTCAGTAGCTTTTTAGTGAGACTCTCTTTAATCTTTTGGAAAACATTGCAAACCTAAGAGAGATACAAGTTAGGCTGTATTCAAAATAGTTCCTCTACTGAACTCTACATATTGTTTATAACAGAAGACATTTTTGTTATGGATTGTTTCCTCAGAAAAGCTCAGCTGAGATGCAGTATCTTGTTTCCAGTGGTGTCCTGCTTCTACCCATTTCTGCAGCTGAGTGGACTGAAGCACTAAGAGATTAAAGGAGATGGGAAACACTGCTCTTCAACCTTCCTTTCCATGCCAGTTATATATTCTGATATGCACTGACCCATTTTTGATAAATAATCTAGGTTTGGGGTACCCTCAGATCTGCATAGAATTCCACTCTCCTCACCAGCTACTGCTCTTTCTTTTCATATTTCTAGAACATTCTATGACATCAATAAAACCATCCCATGCTATTCATCTGAAAGGCCTGGATTGGTGTTATCGATGTCATAGAATGTTCAGGCAGTAAGAAAAGATAGGTAGCAGCAGCTGAGGACAGATGGATGCAGGGTAGTCATAAAAGAATCAAAATTAGATTATCAATTAACCACAAAAGGTAAAAGATATCATAATATTGCATAAGCATTAAAGGGACAGCAGAGGCATCTAGAGGTGTAAAACTTGCACCTGGTACCCTTAAAGGTACCTAAACAACGATTTTATAAAACTGCAAACTCTAAAATTGTCTTCATAGCAAGGTAAAATAAAGGCTGCTGTTTACATTTATGCTAAAACTGCATTTATGTAAAAAGTATAAATGCAGTTTCATAGCTTTTGAAAAATATAAACATCAGCCTTTCACTTTCAAAAAACAGCCTTGTTTTCTCCCTAAAATGTCTGCCAAGTGTGTTAAGTGATGAGTCATGATGACATCATCAGAGCCAGAGACAGAGCTCCACATATATTTCTATAGTGCTAACTAGTTCTTCTTTCCCTCTTTATTTTGAATTGTTGTACCAGAATAATCAAAACCATGTATTAACTGTGGATTATTTTGATCAGTACGTTAGACTATAATTTTGTTCATTTTGTTTACTTTAACTTGCAGAAAATGTTTTGCAATCCAGCTTACTTTTTCTTTGGCAAACTGCATTACAGTACAACACTTCAAATACCTGATGATCTAGTGGTTATCTGATGTACTGAATTTTGTTTTTTGTTAACCAGGAGAGACACACTAAGCTGAAAACTTGTTTACAGGTGTGGCCTGAGAGCACAAGGAAGTTTAGTGACTTGCTCAAGGTCACACAGCAAAGTACCAGTATTGTTCAGTTCCAAAGTTCATGCTCTCTTGTTAATTCACAAATAAGGCTTTTTCCATATGGACCCCCTGCACCTAGCCTGGCTTCTGTTGAACACCCCACCATCCATACCCTGTCCTTAGTACTGCCTGGGGCTGCATATGAGCTTGCAGTCTCATGAAGAGAATTATCACACCTCAGATTGTAATCTTGTACCTCAGAGGGTTGTGCACGCCTGTACTAATACACATCATCAGCTGGCACTGTTAAAAAATGCCTCCCAAATCACTCTCCAGTCCACATTCTCAGTGTTTGATTTCGGCTCCCACAGTAAACATTGCGTGAATCACCACCCTTCTGTACAGTGAAGGTAGTATGTACAGTTCCCTGTTGTGTTTTTTCCACCTCATTAACCAACAACTAGGTCTTCCCGGAGGGCCAAGCAATAAGCATCATGACCCACCAGAAAAACTGCTGTTCATGCCCTCATAAAGGCTGCACTTACAATGGATAACAATATTATTAGCAGGAGAGGCATACTAATACCTTGAGCGAATCCACCTGACTTCCAATGTCAGTCTACCCCTTTACCTGTGATCTGCAGAACCCCACTGGACAGTTCCCAGCAATTCTTCTCCAGTACTTTTCTGTGCTCTACTCCACAATGCAGTGATCTGCTCAGCATACACCTTCATGTCTACAGCTAACCTGAATATAGCTGTACCCTGCTGGAATGGCTTCTTTAGTCCCTCTCTGGCATTCATTCTTCTCACCTGCTCCCATCCCCACACCAAAAACTGGTGAATTCACTACCCTTCCACATCATGAATGTGTTTTTTACAGTCTCCCGTGCTATATTTACATGTTAATAATAAACATGATCTTATGGTAGCCAGGCTGATAGCAGCATGGCACAAGTGGAAAAATAGGCTTTCCTACCCATATAAGATCTAAGCCACCTATGATTAGGCACTATTAAATGACCTGTATAATGATGCATACCCATCATTTAACAGTGCCTAATCAAAGGTAGCCTAGATCTTTTAAGGATAGGAAAGCACATCTTTCCCATTGTTCCCTGCTGCTATGAGCTGACTCACTGGAAAGATATGTTTATATCTGATATGTCAAAATAAAATGAGGACTGTACTACTTGCATTCATGATGCAAAAGGGTGATGAGCTCACCAGTCTTCAGTGTGAGGAGGAATAGTGCAGAATGAATTCCAGAGGAGGACTGAGAAGGCCACTCTTGCAAGGTACTGCTATATTCAGGGAAGGGGGAAGACAGAAGGAGAGAAATATGAGCAGATTACTGTGAGAAATATGAAGTGGGGCTGCCAGCACCTTGATCACTACTAGACCCCATTGTCCTGGTCAATATTCCTTCCCATAAAACCATTTCATGCAATTGTCCAAGGCTGTATGTGGATATTAATGTATGAAATGGCTGCCACTACATGTTCAGTCACTTTACTACCAGTCTAGCATTGCTTGTAAAGCACTTTAGGATACAATGTGTATGAAAACCACTATATAAATGCTGATTCTTCTTCTTATTATTATTTCCTACAGAAAAGGAAGACAAGACAAGCACATATTTGACTTTCAAGAAAGTATGAACTCTAACATTGGACTGCACAAGAACTATGCTACAAAAAAGTGGTGGCTCTAGGGGGTGGTGAAGGGTGTGGCTGCACCCCCCACACACAAAGTAACGTACTTGCTTGCTGCTGCTGCTGCATTTCACTTTGTTGAAGAAGTCTGATTTATTGATTGTACAAATGTTTATATTCAAACTATGGATTACATCTGTAGGTTCTGTCAAAAACGTAATAGAAAAGAATAATAGCAGACAATATAAATGTTTAATAAAACTGTCAAAAAGTGCATATTAAGCATGCACAGCACCCCAGCACCCCATTGCAGCATCTTGGATCCACCATAACCACTAGACCACCAGGTTATTCAAGATTTGTACTGCACTGTGGTTTGCCACAGAGAAAGTCGGTTGGATTAAAACTCATTTTCAGCATGTTAAAATAAACAAAATGAAAGAACCATAGCTTAACATGTGCATTATACAAAATAATGCATATGGTTTTGACCATTGGGTGAAACAATTCTATACAAAGGGAAAAAGAACGAGTTAGCACTATAGAGAGCATATATTTCTCTGACTTTGGCTCCAATGATGTCATCACATAACACATTTAGGCCATTTTAGAAAGCAGGTAAGACAGTTTTTTTTTAAATTGGAAAGCTGATTTTACAATTTTCAAATGCTCTGGAACCACATTTAGGTAAATTATGTAAATGTAGTTTTAGCATTAATGAATGCAGCAGCCTTTCCTTTAGTCACCTGCGGAGTCAGATTTTTGAATAGTTTGTTGTCGAAATGTTATTTAGGTATCCTTTAAGTGACTTGCCCAAAGTCACACAGTGAACATTTGGTACTAGTAGGAGCTTGAACCTCAGACCACCAGTTCCCAAGCCAGTGCTCTAAACACAACACCACGCTGCCTCTATAGTTGCATGAAAACACAATATTAGCATTTCATCACATTCTGCTCTTCCTAATGAAGTCATAATTCTCTGTTTATGAGATCATAATCCTTTCTACAGCAAAAGACTGTGATGTCACAAACCTTATGTTATCAGAAGAGGGAAAAGCAGAGTAGCAGATAAAGTCAGAGTGGAGAAAAAGAGTGCTGTGATGCATAGATCCTCAGTAATAAAGAATAAAGAGAGGTAAACACAGGAAATTCATTCATTTAAATTGAGCATGACTATTATATTTTGAAAAGAATACCTGCAAACTGGAAAAGTGCTTTATGGAAACCTTGGCTTATTTGGAAAGTTTTGTTTTCATTACATGACAGGGAGACATTTCTTTTGTATACAGGAAATAATTTCCAAGTTTTCATATTGTGGCCTGTTCAGAATTGGGTGGTAGTTGTAGATTGGACTCTTTGAGACAGTCACAGCTGAGATCAAGCTTTTTTTTTTTGTATGTATGTTTTAAAGGCAGCAAGGAGGCTCTAAGGGGAAATGGAATTTTCGACGTTCCAGTGGAAGTCTTGGGTTGCAGAGCTAAGGCAAGCACTGAAGCCCTCTGCACTGTCTGGAGACAACTAATGCCTTACTTGCCAACATGTCCGGCTCCATTAATAACAACGATGACAGTCACAGAAATGGAGCTGCTGACAGATGGGAATGCCATATATGTGGTTAATAAATAATCAGTTAAGGTAAAAAAAAAATGTCTCTCCCTCTCTCTTGTTTCTGTGCCAGCACATCACTCACAGCAATAACATGGGGATAGATCACTTGATAAAAGGATCTTGGAAGTCACCCAACATTAAATCCCACATCTACAGCAGGGGAAAAGTAGGAAGAGTGGGAGAAAGCGAGAGAGTAAAAAAAGATATTTGTTTTTTGAGAGCAGGATGATGGCACGCAACCTCATCATATTAAGGTACAAACCAGCACCTTGCTGTTGCATGCCCAGATGAATTATAATCTCCTGCCTGTCACTAGCTGACTTACAGATTTGTACTTGATAGCTGCCTGCGGGGCTCGTCTGTCACAGTGTGCTGCGGTGAAGATTCTTATGCTGCTCAACAGAATAACAATCAGACACACTCATGTCAAATCCAGTTTATACTCTTTTTAGTAAACATAGTCCTCTCCTCACTAGACTTTCCAGCGTCAGCCCAAGGAAATGTGCATAAAATAAGTCTACCCAGCATCTGCTTGCAGTCTACACAGGTAGAGTAGGATTAAATGTACTGTATTGAGTTTTGATATAAGAGGTGTATCAAAGAGTTTATTGGGGGTTGGGTGCATCAGCCCACTACAGCTGTATTCTATTCAGAGGCCATGGACCAGTTTGGACATACAGCACAGATACATCATTCCATTGTCTCAGGAATGCTTAATTCCAAAGACTATAAACCACTTATGACTTATGTGATTTCAGCCAATCAGTGCACAGAGTCGCTGTACCCATTATCCTGTGTACAGTAGTCTTTCCTTCAGCAACATTAGGAATGGAGCATACCATTTCAAAATCAGTGGGAGAGAAGCTTCATTTAACTTTGGAAACTGCAAAAATAAATGCAGAATTTGTTACAAATGGCACTAGCCAACCAGAGTAATGTATAATAAGTTAATAGGGCCTCAGCCAAGTTTCTCATATGGTATAGGAGGCTCCTTTCATGAAGTTTGGGCTGCCAGGCTCAGTTTCAGCTTTGCTTCGCAGTCCTCTTGCCAAAACCTCACACTCAGAGTCTGTTATACCATAAGCGATACCAAGGGGAGGCCCTGTTATGTTAGTTTTATTGTTCTATAGATCTTTCTCTCCCCTCGAGGCTTATGTCTACTTTTCAGGTTGTCACCAGCAATGACCCAGCCCCATCCAGCAGTAATTCACAGCATCCACAATTCCTCCATGACTTTCCCTGCACGATATGCCCCCAAGCCTCCTCAGCCCAACCAGTATTAGGTAGCACTGTGGTGCTACATGGCATGGCTGAAGGTGTACCGACAGCCATCACCCTGAGAGAGACCAGGATTGTTATCCCCAGTTCTGTCCCTTGAAATGTCTGACATCCCAGACATGAAGAGCTGCACAGAGTGATTTCGCAAGTGGACATCATGTCCGGGGGGGGGGGCCCTGACAACCTTGCGCTCTGCAGGGGTGACTGTGACATCAGAACCTGCAGCCAACCATTCCTGGCTGAGGTGCAGTACAGTAGGCAATCGCTTCCACCCAGTCTGCCTCCAGACGTGAACCACTCAAATCCATTTCCAAACCTAGGTTACCTGCACTTGCTGCCACTTGGCCATATTTTAGGGCCAATGATTAGACTTTAAAGCGAAAGTATCTGTTAATTAAGCAATGACAACTCATAAGTCGGTCATTTTTTCTTTGGGGTTAATGGCTGGTTGGGGGGTTGGGTGGCCCAAGGTGCTGCCGAGGGCCACCTCCCTCCAGTTGGTCATTAATCCAAGGAAATGTCCAGTTTCGAGGTTGTTATTGTGATTATACATCTAATCGCAATAACCATTTTCTTTTTTCTCATTTATTTTTAACTTTCTTAAGGTTTTTAGCAGAATGATGTGAGCCGTGCATGCCGCACAGCATCAGTTGGCAGCTAGATCGGTCATTTCTAAAACGTTAATGACAGATCCAGTAGCCAATCAGGAGCTTCACTAGGCTCATGAATAATTAAATGCACATATAATCTGCAAAAAATGTCATCTTTATAATATTTTTACAGTAATGTCTTCCTGGCAAAACATCAATATACCTATGTTTCTTTTCAGTTTATTTCATTCATTATCTGAGATATGTGGTAGTCAAGTTTTCAAAGTACCTGCTACCTTGCACCACCTTCAAGGAAAAAAGGTGTGTGATTACCATCAGAAACTAGTGCTGACAACATCCTAATGCTTCTACAGTAAAGGGGGGGGGGTCAAACAGCTGTGTCCATTTTTCGGATGCAGCTGCCAAAATCCGTTCCGGGAGATAGTCCACAAAAAGCTGGTCTAACTCCAAGAACAGAATTCTGTACTTGAATCTGGAAAATGGATGCAATTCCCACTATTGCAACAGAAATTGCTGTAAACTACAGGAATCATTGCAAATGCACCCTAAATAATGTGCAGACATTTGGACGCATCTGTGTGGATGCAGCATGTATCCAAAATACGCATGCAAGTGCAGAATCCACCCCACTGAACATCCGCCCCAGTCTGTACAGTCAAAATGTAACCTCAACTGGGAAGATTTTAAAATTTGCTTGTGACAGTACATTTATAAACCTGAGATATTTATTACAAAAGTAGAACTAAAGCTGTTTAAAAATGTCTGAAGGAATTAAAAACTACAGTGATGATGAAGCTAAGGATGTCAAACATACCTTATCACTTAAAAACGACATCATGACTTTTTTTTTTGCCAACTAACAAATACTGCTGCTTGAAATGTCATCACTGGTAAATGATTTTTTTGGTCCTCGACCCTCTGTGCTGGTTTTTATCCTTTTCCAGGAACATTTCCTTGCTAACACTGTCATCTAGGTAGAATAACGTTTGTTTACACAATTCTATGTAAATCATTAGCTTGCAGGAACAAATGTGCATATCTATAAAATGTCTGCAAATGGTTTTCTCTGCTTCTAATATGTGTGTAGTTTGGGTGGTCTTTGCAAATCACGCCCTGCATGTCTATTTTATTGTCCCTTTGTGTTTACCTTCCTTACCCTATGGAGGCATGGCTCTTCTTTGGCCATATGTGATGTCTCAACCTCTCCACTAGAGGACCAAGCCTGTGGACCAGATACCCTATGGCACAGAACTCTCCAACACCATATCCTCTAGAGCTTGTTTCCACCAGTGAGCTCCACTACTGCTGCTACTGGGAGATATGAGACACCCTGGGCCCAGTTTTAAAATGATCAGGACTGGCACAAGGGCTTGCGCTAAGGAGAAATGATGCAAGGCTCCTTGCACTGCACCTTGTGCCAGTCCTGATTTTCTAAGGCAGCCTGTGTCAGTGGGGGGATGCTAGGAACACCTGCCAACAGGGCTTGTACAGTTCTTGCAATGGCCACACTGGTGCACCATGGCAGAGGAGGGCTTGCACCATGGGGGGCTGCTGTTTCCCCACCGGGAATTTGTAAACCCCCTCAAGGGTGCATGGATCCTTCCATTAGACCAGCCCAGAGCTGTCCTAACCTGCCATATGCCACTGTGGGAGCCATTGCTGGGTGGGGGGGGGGTGACCCTGTGCCCTCCATGGGGAAGGCACCTGTATAGCCTCCAACACCTGCCAGCCCACTGCTGGTGTGGCCAGTGGTCTGTGGCAGGTCAGAGCCTGGAACCCCCCCCGGTGGTGCTGGTGCATCCGCCCCCACCACGGACCCACACTGACCCTGTCATTGCACAGTCGAGGGCAGTTGTCACTCCTCCCCCCAGCCTGACCCCCCTACCCACCCCATGAGCCAGGGCATACTCCAAACGACCCACCAGTCACCATGGTGACTGGCAGGTGGGTCACCATCACTGGCCGCTGCTACCACAAACCCATGCTGTGGCTTGCAGCATTCCTGTCCGGTGCGCCCTTTGGTTGGCGCAACTCTCAGCTTGTGGCAATATCAGGGACATGGGCGCCGGGACCCCTCTTTTTCTAAAATCAGGCACAGGGTCTCAGGCACTCTCTGAGATTGTCACAGCTGGAGGTTTGGCACATATTGTGCCACTCTAGCAGCCATTTTAAAATCGAGCCCCCAAATCTGACAGGTGGAGAGGAGGAGACGCTGGAGTCCTTTGTCTTTGGGCTGTCCCAACTGAACAGGCACGGTGTGGGAGATTATTTGTCAAGTTCCTGCTCATTTCTATATTTTTTTCAAAACCTACCATGCCCACTTGGGTGGGGGAAGCCAAACTTTGCCCCAGATACATGGGAACACATGAATGGTAGGGTGGAAGAAAGTCTGTTGTCCTCCCCCCCCCCACCTTAATGGTAGTATATGTTTACTTTTTACCCTCATAAATAATTATCTAATTATTCCTTAATTTTTTTTCAGTTTTCTAGGTGTACTTTTCTACCTGGAAGTGTATTCCATATACCCACCACCCTCTGTGAGAAACAATATGTTCACCTGTCCCCTTGAAACGTTTCCCTTGCAGTTGCTTGTTATGGCCCCTTGTTGAAGTTACATTTTTTAAATATTTAGCCCAGTTCATTGCATTGTTGTGGATCTTTTAGTAAAGCATACAGAAAAATTAGAGAGATCTGAGAAGGGGGGCAAGTTTCACAGCAAATGAGTTGTAAACATTCGATGAAAGCATACAGCAAAATTAAAAGTCTCCTCTTAATCTCCTGTGTTCCAAGCTAAACATATTGGGATGGATTTTCCAAATGGTGGCAGAGGACTTGCGCCTAGCTCTGCGCCACAACAGCTAGGTTTTGGCTGTGCGCCAAACCCATTTGCCACAACTGCGCCTGATTTTACAATCTTGGGTGCAGTTGCAACAGTTTTTATATTTGCTTGCATGCATGTGCAAGAAACAGAGTGTGATGATCCAAAATGCAGTGCCGTACAGTTGAAAGGGAGAGCTCCACTTCTGTGAGCAGCCCCCCCCCACAAACACACACACAAGCATGCATATTGCGTGCTCATGCGCTCCTCCCCCCACGCACAAACTGTATGGCTGACGGGGTGCCCAACCCCCCATTGGCTTCATGCCCCCTTCCCCCAAAAAAACTTTGCAGGTGTCACGCTGGGAGCCCACCCCAGCGTGGCAAAAATTGTTATGGCCAAAGGGGGTGCTCAATCCCCCGTCAGCTCCAGGCCCCCCTCAAACAGCCTTCCAGCTGCCATGTTGGGAGCCCACCCCAGTGTGGCAAACGTCCCGCATTGTCTTCCTAAAATAAAACAAAAACATGTAAACAAAAAAAATTTCCCACGGTGGTCTCCCTGCCCACCCGTGCACACCCTCTGCGCACTCTGCCTCCCGGCACCCCCACCTTACCCCATACTTACCTCCGGAGCTCGGCGCAACGATCTTCAGTGGACTGGGAACAAGTCTGCACTCTTCAAAGCCGACCGTGAACTGAGGAAATGCCGGTAAGCTGTATAATGTAATAAATAGTTTTTTTTCAACTTTGCTGCATATCTCAGGCATTTTTTTGAATTTTGGCACCAAATTTTCAACCTGGAGTTTTTGGGACCCCTCCTCATGAATTATGTCACTGTCTTGGTGTTAATCTGGCCTGAAGGGTGATTTTGCGGTCACTACGCAAAATCACCTTTTGGGACTGATTAACGAAACAGTGCCAGTGTTCATAAGGTGGGCTGTCAAAAAGCCTATGTTGCAAATTTGGTGAAAAAATTCCTTAAAATGACTGTTTAACGAGCGTGCATTGCCCAGTTCCTACGCACACTCGTAAGTTCACAAATTTTTAATATTTGCACTCCAGATTTTCAACATTCCCATTTTACCACACCTCCTTATGAGCAGTACAGCTGTCATTTTTCACATCTAGCCCAAAATGTTTTTCCGCGCATGTAGCGCACTATGGCGCAGTCGGTGTGCGAAATCAATGTATGGGACACATTAAAATAATCACAGTGACACTGTTCATGAGCAGAGGTCTTAAATGGCTATGTTAAAAATTTGGTGACAAAAGTCCATAAAATGACTGTGTTACGAGTGAGCATTGCACAGTTTCCACACACCCTCGTAAGTTCATGAATTTGTAATATTTTCAGTCCAGATTTTCACCAGTGGCATTTTTCCACACTTCCTTATGAACAGTACAGCTGTCATTTTTCACAACAAGGCCAAAATGTGTTTTCACACTTTCAGCACAGAAATGCGTGGTCGCTGTGGGAAATCATTGTTTGGGACAGATAAAGAAAATTACAGTGACACTGTTCATGATCGGAGGTTCCAAAATGCCTGTGTTGACAATCTGCTGTAAAAAATCCCCAAACTCATTATATTACGGGTGTGCATTGCACCGTTTCTATGCACACTCGTGACTTCACTAGTTTTTTTAATATTTTCACTGCAGATTTTCAACATTGCCATTTTTTACACCTCCCCATGAACAGTACAGCTGTTATTTTTTACATCCTGTTCGGAATGTGTTTTTGCACCTGTGGTGACAAATGCCGTAGTTGCTGTGCAAAAGCAGCTTTCGGCTAACAAACTGATATTGCCACTGTTCATGAGGTGGGGGTCTCAAAAAAACCATGTTGAAAATTTGGAGTGAAAATACCAATGAATGCCTGAGGCGTTAGGGTTTCCGACCATAACAGCCCACCCTGTAGAGAATGACAAGCATCAGGGCTGTGACTTGGGATTGTCACCGCAATGATCATACCATTCCACCCCTACCCATACCCTTCAGCCACTGAGAGGCATCGAGGTGCGCCTTGGACTCTTCGTCCCCAAAGTTCACCCCATTTTCCTATACCACACCCATCTCACCATACTTCCTGATGGAATGGGGTGTGCAGAAGGGCCAAAAACCCCAAGGCGCACCGTGACACTTTTCGGTGTCTGCACGGTAGGGTGTGGTGAAATGGCGTGGCCATTATGCCTGATCACCCAAAGGCACACCCCAATGCCTGTCAGTCTCTGCAGGGTGGTGGTGGGGTTGGCTTCAGTTCAGTACTTCACTGCCATTCCTAGTATGCAGCTCTGTAACTCCTACACTACCAATGCCAATGCCAGCAAGCAAACGTTCGGCAGTGACAAATGCTTGTTGTGCTTTACAGCAGCTTGTGCCACATATCTGGTGCAAGCTCTGTGAAAGAGGTCCTTGAGATTGTCACAAGCTAGACTACAAAAAGTTGGTCTAGCTCACGGCAATTGCTGCATGGGATTGATTGCTGGTGGGTGAATGCTGCAAGCTCTGTGCACTGTATATATGATGCACCCAGGGCTTGTGGCATTCACAATCATTGGAAAATCCAGCCCATTAAGTGCATCAAGTCTCTCTGCATATTCCATTCTGTCACCTCCTGTCATTTATCTGGGTGCTATTCTTTGGAATCTTTTCAGTCTCTTTCTTGCAATATGGATTTCAGAACTGGCAACAGTTTTCCAATGTGGTCTCACATAAGACCTATATTGGGGTGCAATTACCTCACTTGACTTGTTCCCAGAGCTTCTCCTGATGCAGACTAACACTCGTGTTGCTTTTTTAGAAGTTGTCTCACATTGCCACCCTTGTTTAAAGTCCAGTGTTATTTTAACACCCAAATCCCCTTTCTTCATTGGTCTCTTAATTCAGTGCCATTGAAATAGTACCTGGCCTTACCATTGTTCTTTTCTAGATCCAAAACTGTGCAGTTTCTTCACTAAATTTCATCTCCATCTATTTGCCCACTCTGCCATTTTATCCAAATCTCACTGGATACTTCTAGAAGCTTCCTCACTGTCTGCTACTCCTCCTGTTCTGGTGTCATCCAGAAACCTTCTAACCAGTTTTCTGCTCTTTTTCAGTTCCTAGATATGCATTGAAGGGCAGAGCTGCAAGATGGTGTGCAGCTCCGCTCCTTGTTGCTCTGTTGCTCCGATGTTTGCTTGATGTTTGACAAACTCTTTGCCAGAGTTTGTTACATTTGCTCCATTTCGGTGCATGGTGAATGAAACTTCTATTATTTTGTATCAGGATCTTTAATAGTGAACTTTCTGGTGGTCCTCCATCTGGGAGTTGTGCTCCCGAGGTTAACCTTGTTGTGGTGTTGTACCAAAGGGGAGTACTTTGAATTGGTTTGCTGCAGCCCGCTTGGACTCTGATGAAGAGTAAGGAATGTGGCGAGAGCGGAGACTGAATTTGAGGTGTGGAGGAGTGTGCTCCAGGTCGACAAAGGCTTTTTTTGGAGAGGCATAATGTGATGTTGAGGGACTTATTACACCCCAACAAAAGGTATCCTAGTATTGGCTGAGGTTGGGGTGGGGGTCACAGTATTTTCCTTCATGATATAAGTAACTGCACTTAGTGGAGCAATTAGTTTTGCTTTCTGTCTTTCAGGTGATTCAGACAGACACTGGCAGACGATATGTCCATTTGCAGTTCTGTGGCATGATTCAAATTAAGAAGGAACTGGGAACTGGAAATGCTGCTATTAATTGTGAGGCCTCTGTGGTGTGGGAGAAGGGACTCCCATACCCCTGTCTTGAAAATGGGGGATTTGCTTCATGGCATTATGTTCCACTGTGATTTGTTTGAGCTTTCCCCTGATTATTTGTAAAAAAAAAATTATACCTGGAAAGGATGCTTTGCAGCAACTATGGATGCTGGATATGGGGTAAAATCCCCTTAAGAGGTACCATTTTAACTTCTAGCTTTCCACACTAACTCAGCCAAATAAAAGAACTGAATGGTCAGCTCTGGCACTGTCTACATTATAATTCACTTACGGTCGGTATGATTTCATTTTACTCATGTTTTGGTTTCACTGTTATGGCCCTCGGATATCAAGACTCCTACTTGAAAACATTACTGATTCAGAGTTAATTCTTTAATTACTAGGAATCCTGCTGGAGGAGCCGAAACTGTGAACGCTCTTTTGTGTGTGCTGTGTTTGAGGAGCCGAGCACTGGGGGCCGTAAAAGTCTGGAAGTTGCTGAGTTTGGACTCAACTCAAAACTTGAGTTTTATTTGGTTGCCCTCCAGAGGAGGGCACCAAAATGGTGCAGGGTCTGCACCAGAAGACATATGAAGAAAGACTAAAGGAGCTTAATATGTATACCTTTGAGGAAAGAAGGAGAGAGGGACATGATAGAAACTTTCATGTACCTCAAGGGAATCAACAAAGTCCAAGAGAGTAGCATCTTTCAGAAAAGAGATGTGCAAGAACAAGGGAGCACAATTTGAAGATAGAGGGGGGACAGCTCAGAGGTAATGTGAGGAAGTATTTTTTCATGGAGAGGGTTGTGGATGCATGGAACAGCCTCCCTGAGGAGGTCATGGAGTCAAGAACAGTGGGGGAATTCAAGAATGCATGGGACAGACATAAGCCAATCCTAGTGGGGGGTAGGAAGAAGTAAGCTGTTGGTTAACTAGGATCTGCAGCTTATCTGTTAGGTAGGAAAATGGGCAGACTAGGTGGGCCAAGTGGTCCTTATCTGCTGTCAAAGTCTATGTTTATATGTTTCTATCCTTCTCACATTGTCCATATCTCCTTCATCTCTTGTGCCTGTGATAGTGTCCTCTGCCTTGTCATTTTCTCCATACACAATCCTGCATGGCAAGTCCTCTGAATGTCTCCTGTTCCTGCTGCTACTGTTTGGACAATAGGGTACAGTGGAGTAGTGCTAATTCCTGCCTAGAGAAGGAGAGCATTCATTGTGGTGCTTTTTATCCTTCTCCCTGCATTCTGCATAGATACTCTTGGCCTGGGGTGCAAAGCCAGGTCAGCTGCATGGCACGTGGCTCCCAGTCTGCTGTGTTATCAAGTAGGATGAGCCTAAAAAATGAGTGCACCCCACACCAAAGAGATAGCCCACAGCTAATTTCATCAGATATCAAATTAACTACAGTATGCTTTACAAAAAGCAGGCAGCCATGAGCAATAGACAAACCCCAGTACTTTGAAGGGGTTATCAAGTAAGCCTAGATCCTAAGTGTTTGAATCCTGGTCCAGGTGTCTGTTAAGGAGTTATAATTACCTCAACAGAGAAGAGATTTCAGTGTCTCACCGAAGGGGTGTGTGTGGGGCGGGGAGGTGGTAGGTAGTAGACAGAATTATTTGTTCATACAGTCTTATTTTATTGTGTCAGTCATTAGCAACGACATGACCAATCAGTTTCAAGTATTGCTTTGTGAGAAGGCCATACATATTTGTGTGAGAGCCACCTGGACCACACTTATAGTTTAAACAAGTATTTGTCATTGACAAAAGTTTGCTGTTGATATTGCTGTTGTACATGCCTCCCATAGTTTTCTGTGTATATTCATTTGCCTTGCATTTTAAGGCATTACACTCAACACAAATTTCTTATGTTCTTCCAGCACTGGTTTACTTCATTAGAAACACAATCATTTGTCAATGCGAATGTTTGCTTGCTGGTATTGGTGTTGGTAGTGCAGGAGTTAAATAGATGCATAATAGAAATGGCGGTGAAGTATTGGAAGTAGCGCCCACCACCACCCTGCAGAGACTGACAGGTGTTGGGGGTGCTTTGGGTCATCAACTATAACACTCACACACCCACCTCATCCTACCCTGCAGACACCAATCCGTGTGTCGCAGTGTGCCTTGAGGTCTTTGGCCCTTATGCCCACCCAATTCTACAAGGAAATAAGCTGAGATAGGTGCAGCATAGGAGAACTGGGTGAACGTTAGGGCTGAAGACCCCTTGGCACACCTCAATGCCTGTCAGTGGCTGCGGGGTTGGGGTGAGGGTGGATGGAGTAAGGATTACGGCTGACAACCCCAAATAACACCCCCGACACCTGTCAGTCTGTACAGGGTGGGCATTATGGTTGGAAACCTTAACGCCCCAAACGTTTGTTGGTATTTTTGCTCCAAATTTTCAACATGGGGTTTTTGGGACCCAACCTCATGAACAGTTGCAGTATCATTACATTACTCAATCCCAAAAGGTGATTTCACACAGCGAGTGTGCCATTTGGTGCCACAGGTGCAAAATCACATTTCAGGCAAGATGTGAAAAATGGCAGCTGTATTGTTCATGAGGAGGGATCAGTGTCGAAAATCTGGGTGAAAATATGAAAAAGTGGTGAAGTTATGATTGTACGTAGAAACACGCTCATAATGCAGTAATTTTTTCCGAATGTTTTCACCAAATTTTCAACATTGCCTTTTTGAGACCTCCCCTCATGAAAAGTGGCACTGGAATTTCATCAATCTGTCCTGAAAGTTGATTTCAAACAGTGACCATGCCATTCTGCACCACAGAATTATGCATTAAGCAGGTTAGCAAGGGGAAAAGGAAGAGGAGGCCATTATGATTTTCCTAGGAGGTAGCAGAGAAAGTGAAAGCTAAAAGATTGCATTCAGGCAATACAAAAGATACAGGCAGAAGGGGATAGGAGAAGTACCAGTAGAAGCAAAGGGAGGCAGGGAGGTCAGTAAGGGAAGCCAAAGCACAGACAGAAAAGCACATTGCAAAATCAGTGGGTAGAGGGGACAAAACCTTTTACAGGTACATAAGTGAAAAAAGCAAGGCAAAGGGAAGGATAGTGAGACTGAAGGGGGAGGATGGGGGCCGGGTAGAGGATGACAACAGTAAAGCTGACATATTGAACAGGTATTTCTGCTCAGTCTTTACTGAGGAAGAGGAGGGTAATGGGTCTGAAGGGAGTACAAGGGGTGAGAATGGTGCAGAAATGGACACAAGTCCCTTTACACAAGAAAGGGTCCTGAAGGAACTGGAAGTAATAAGAGTTGATAAAGCAATGGGGCCAGATGTGGTGCACCCCAGGGTCCTTAAAGAACTAAGAGGAGTGGTGGCTAAACCTCTGGCAATCCTGTTTAGCCAATCACTGGAAACAGGGGAGGTACCCAAAGACTGGAGGACAGCAGATGTAGTCCCCTTATACAAAAGTGGGAACAAAGAGGAAGCGGGGAACTACAGACCAGTCAGCCTCACCTCAGTAGTGGGGAAGATCATGATAGCACTACTGAAGGAGTGATTGGTGGAACATCTTGTTGTCAATGGACTACAGGACCCAAAGCAGCATGGTTTCACCATGGGGAGGTCATGTCAGACCAACATCATTGAATTATTGACTGGGTGACTAGGGAGGTGGATCAGGGGAGGGCAGTGGACATGGCCTATCTGGAATTCAGCAAGGCCTTTGACACTGTGCCACATACTGTGAAGACTATTACACAAACTGGGAATATGGGTGGGCAGGACAGTAGCAGAGGGTAGGTAACTTGTTTGGCGGCAGGACACAGAGGGTGGTGGTAAATGGCTGTCACTCAACAGAGGGAAGAGTGACCAGTGGAGTACCACAGGGATCAGTGCTGGGACTGGTCCTATGCAACATCTTCATCAGTGACATTGCGCAGGACCTAGAAGGCAGAATTTCCCTGTTTGCTGATGACACTAAGCTCTGTAACAGAGTGGACATGCTAGAGGGTGTGGACAGAATGAGGAGGGACCTGCAGAAACTTGAAGAATGGTCAGGGGTTTGGCAGTTGAAATTCAATGCAAAGAAGTGCAAAATAATGCATATGGGGCACAAAAATCCCAGCACAATATATCAGTTGGGGGGTGAGGATATAGCATGCACCAAGCAGGAAAGAGATCTTAGGGTTATCATCTCTGATGACCTCAAGGTAGGGAAACAGTGTGACAAGGCAGCAGGTAAAGCAGATAGGATGCTGGGATGCATAGACAGGGGCATCTTTCAGCAGGAAAAGGGAGGTCATAATTCCACTATACAAGACACTAGTGTGGCCCACCTGGAGTACAGTGTACAGTTCTGGAGATCTTACTTACATAAGGACATAGACAGAGTGGAGAAGGTTCAGAGGAGGGCAACAAAGATGGTACATGGATTGCATCACAAGTCCTATGAGGACAGGTTGAAGGAATTGAATATGTACTCCCTGAAGGAGAGGAGGGTGAGAGGGGATATGATAGAGACATACAAGTATCTTACAAGGAGGAACAGGGTGCAAGAATACACTATATTTAAGCGAAAAGATGTTCCAGGACTAGAGGGCATGGGATGAAGTTGGAGGGAGGATGATTCAGAGGAAACGTGAGGAAGAATTTCTTCACAGAATGGGTCATGGACAAGTGGAACACCCTGCCATAGGAAGTGGTGGGGGCTGAAACAATCACGGGATTTAAGAATGCATGGGATAGACATAAAGGAATTCTGGAGGTCAGGGCTAAGGGGAAACAGACTTCTAGGAAAACATAAAGTAAACTTACAATCTCAAACAGGCAAACTGGGTGGGCCATAGGCCCTTATCTGCTGACACTGTCTATGTATCTATGTAGGTACAAAAAACACATTTCAGGAAGATGTAAAAAAGGACAGCTGTAGTGTTCATAAGGGTGTGTGAAAAAAATGGCAATGTTGGAAATTTGGAGTGAAAATCTTAAAAACTGATGACGTTACAAGCGTGCATAGAAACTGCACAACAGAGGCTTGTAATGCAGTAATTTTGGGGATATTTTTTTTCATCAAATTTGTAACGAGGGCTTTTGGAACCCCACCTCATGAACAGTGGCACTGTTGTTTCATTAATTGGTCCCGAAAGGTCATTCCACACAGCGACCACAAAATCACCTTTCAGGACTGTGAATTGAAATGACAGTGACTGTGTTCACGAGGTGGGGACCCAAGAATCCCATGTTGAAAATTTGGGACCAAAATTCCAAAAAATGGCTGAGATATCAACCTAGAGTTAGAACCCCATTGATTGCCAGTATAGGGCTTACCAAAGGCTGCAGACGTGTTCTCAGTCCACAAAAGATCGCTGCTCCCGACTTCCGGAGAAAAGTATGGGTGGGGTGTGCAGTGGGAGAGTGTGGGTTGGGGGAGGGAGGCCGGTGGGAATGACGAGTTACAGTTTTCTTTTTTTTCAGGTTTAAAAAAAATATATGTTGTGGGACGGTTTTCTTTTTTACAGGTAAACTATTCATAATGCTGATTTTGGCACACTAGGGTGGGCTCTCAGTGTGCCAGAGTACTGGGGGAACAATGCTAACCTGGGGACTGGGCACCCTGAGGTCAGCTAAGAATATAGGAGTGTTGGAGGGCACATCTGACACCAGGAGTGGGCATTCCCGGTGTCGGAAACACAAGAGGTAGTTTTTGGCACATTAAAGGGGGAGGGGGATATATGCTGACATGGGGATTGAACACACCGATGTCAGCAGGTGGGGGGGATCCACTAGCACAATCATGCTTAGAGTGAAAGTGCCTTTGGGCACTGTATACTCCCAGCCTGTACGGAGCTTAGGCTGTGGCCTACTCTGCACGGGTGGGAGAAAACAAGCTAAAAGAGTCAGAGGGAAGTGGAGGAGGCAGGCGAGGAAAGTGCCTCCTCCCACCTTCTAGGAAGGGACCAGTGGGGTGGCGAGGGGGGGGGCGGAGACATCAGCCAGGCTGATTGCGACACAAACAGCTGTTTGCTGTGCAGTGACCTGCAGATGAAAGCAAAAAGTCACCACATGACTGGTGCAGCTTTTTCTTTTCAAGAGCCGACCACTTCAGGCAAAACAGCGTCACAACCAGCCTGGCTGATGATTGGTGTGATACTGTTCAACCCCTTGCAGAGCACTCTGCTTTGGACAGACAGTGTCACACCCCTCAAAAGTCACTATCCCAAGGAGTCTGACGCGCATGCACAAACTCAAAAATGGTCTGACATGCATTCTTAGGTACAAGAACTGTGATCCAACCACACTAGGAATATGAGAGCACTCTTTAACAGTAAGATTGTTCTTGGCAACCATATCAACATATTATTCAGTGAGGCTGATCAATAATGTATTACATGCATGTAAAAAAAACTCTACCAAACAAGCCTTTTTTTCCAGGGTATCTGCAAGTGAGAATGCTTCACAGAATATAATATCTCAAAAAGTGGTTGCACTGCACTGTATGAAAAAAGCCTTTTTAGCATGAGGGGCCAACTAAGAATAAAACCCCATTTTTTACTTTTTTTTAATTGACTTTTTGGAAACAGAAACAGTGGAAATGATTTTATTTAAGTCAACAGGTTGAGTAAAAGACATTCTTTTCTGTATACATGAGTCATGTTGCACACCTTGGGCAGGGTGCCACTCTGCAAGATGATGCTCATAAGTAGTGAGATGTGTCTAACATGGCTTAGTAACTTACCATGTAGTGGCCACGATTAAATATTTGTAGACCTCCAACCTATTTTGCTCTTTCTTTTGGCTGTTTTCTTTTTGTAAGGCCAATGTATGGACATGAATAGAAAGCTGTTAAAACCAAAGAGAGAATGTTGTCTATTGTTCCCTTATAGGGACACTGTTAACTCCCAAAGGAATCATTGTTTACACTATTAAACAAGAACAATCATGTCTGTCAACATACAGTAGATCTGAATCTTGTGTTCATTTCCTCGTACATTTTTGTTCCACGAGGAAGTGCTGAGGGAGTGCAGATAACTTATAGAAGCTTAATTCTTAGGAAAGAAGCAAGAAAATAATTTTGCCAAAGTCTGGAGACTGATATCCTTGGCTTCTGTTATTATCAAAGTAATTGTAGGTTTTGTCTATGTAGGGCTATACAAATCAATAAAAGCTCAAATTAACCCAAACTATGTTGGATGTTTTAAAGAGATTAACCCAACCACCCACCTTATCTGTTAGAAACATAGAAATTGTCAGCAGATAAGGACCGCCAGGCCATCCAGTCTGCCCGTGGCCCTATACATGGTATGTGGCCACTGACCCTATGTGATCAATGACTTTTCATCAATCCCTCCTCTCAAGGTTCCTTTGTGCCTGTCCCAGGCATGCTTAAATCCTCCAGTGTGCTTGCCCCACTACACCCTGTGGCAGACTATTCCAACGCCAGCTACAATTTCTGTGTAGAAAACTTCCTCACATTACCTCTTAATCTACCCTCCAATTTCATATCGTGCCTTGTTCTAGTACTTTTCTACATTGGAAAAGGTCCCCACCTGCACCTTGTTTATGCCCTTGAGGTACTTCAAAGTTTCAGTCACGCCCTCCGCCTCTCCTCCAGTGAGTACATATTGAAGTCCCTTGGTCTCTCCTCATGTTTTGTGGTGCAAGCCCTGCACCATCTTTGTCGCCCTTCTCTGGAGAGTCTCCGCCTTGTTTATGTCCTTGCACAGGTGTGGCCTCCAGAACTGTATGAAGTACTCCAGGTGAAACCTTACCAATGTTTTTTACAATGGCATAACCATCTCCCGCCTCCTGCTAGTGATACCCCTGCCTATGCACCCCAGCATGCCACTGGCCCTCCCGACTGCCTTTGCGCACTGCTTTGATACCTTAAGGTCATCAGAGATGATAACCCCTAGGTCCCTTTCCTCCTTGGTGATGGTCAGCTTATCCTCCCCAACCTGTAGCTCTCTCCAGGGTTCCCTCTACCCAGGTGCATTATTTTGCACTTTTTTTGCATTGACTCTCAGTTGCCACATCTCTGACCATCTTTAAAGCTTCTCCAGTTTCCTCTTCATTTTCTGCATGCCTTCTGGTGTATCCACCCTGTTGCAGATCTTGGTGTAATCTGCAAACAAGCAGACCTTTCCTTCCAGACCCTCTGCAATATCACTAATGAAAACATTGAACAGGACTGGTCTCAGTACTGATCCCTGTGGTACCCCGCTGATCACCTCCATCTCCCCAGATTGTACTCCATTTACCACCACCCTCTGTCTCCTGTCTGTTAACCAGTTCCTAACCCAGTTCACCACCTTGTCTCCCATGCTCAGACTACCCATCTTGTTAACCAGCCTTCTATGTGGGACGGTGTAGAGGGCTTTGCTGAAATCTTGGTAGGTGATGTCTACTGCCCCTCCCTGATTTACTTCCCTAGTTACCCAATCAAAAAAATTTATCAGAGTCATTTAACATGACCTTCCTGCTGTGACTCTGTGTTGCCTCAGATCCTGGGCACCCGGATTCCAGGTGTGCCACTATCCTTTCTTTCTGCAGTGTCTCCATAATCATTCCCACCACTGAGGTGAGGCTGACTGGCCCGTAGTTCCCCACCTCCTCCCTACTGCTGCTTTTGTGCAGTGGGACCACATCTGTCATCCTCTAGTCCTCTGCAACCACACCCATGTTGAGTGATTCCATGAACAGGGCTGCCAGAGGCGCTGCCAGTTCCCTTCGCAGCTCCCTTAATATCCTTGAGTGGACTCCATCTGGCTCCATGGCCTTAACCACCTTCAGCTTTGTGAGTTCTTCCAGAACTCTCTCCATTGTGAATGGACTGGTGTCTACTTCCCCCCAACCATCTATTGCCTCTGCTGCCCATCTGGGGTCCTTGACCCTCCCCCTCCATAGTGAATACTGAGCAGCAGTATTTATTCAGTATTTCTGCCTTGTCCAGATCCCCCTCCTTACACTCTCTCTCCTCCTTTCTGAGCCTCACAATTCCCCTCCTGGTTTTTCTTCTTTCACTGATGTACCTATAAAATGCCTTGTTCCCATTTTTCACAGACCATGCTAAACCCTCCTCTGTTTGCACATTAGCTCTCCTAACAGCCTTCCCTGCTTCTCTTAGACATTCAAGGTACGCCTCCCTGTCCTCCTCCCTTTGGATCCCCTTATATTTTCTGAAACTCAGTCTTTTAGCCCTGACTTTGTCCCCCACCTCCTTAGAGAACCATAGTAGTTTCCTTCTTCTTTTCCCTTTGGCCACTATCCTAATGCATTGGTTTGTTATCCCCACTATGGCTCCTTTCAGTTTCTCCCATTGTTCCTCCAACCCCTCTATTACCTCTCCCTTCCCCAGGACAGCTTATATACATCTACCCATTTCAGTGAAATTCACCCTCCTAAAATCTATTACTTTTGCCCTTGTGTGGCATACCTGAATCCATGTTGCCATGCTGAACCACACCATGTGGTGGTCATTGGATCCCAGCTGCCCTTCAACCTGTATTTCTTCGACTCTGTCTCTATTGGTCCATACCAGGTCCAGAATTGACTTGTCCCTGGTTGGTTCATGCACCAGCTGCCTGAGTCCAACCCCCTGTAGGGATTCTAGGATGGCTGTGCTTCTGGCTGAAGCAGCCACCTGGGTGACCTGTTGAATTATTCAGTGATGTACATGTAGCAACAGTGAGTGGTATGTCAACTGATGTAGCCACATCCATCTATAGTAAACCATTTGATATGATAGACCACTCCCTATTGCTCCATAACATGGATATTTTGGCTATACATTCAGCTTTAATTAGGTGAGTGGAGTGTCTTTTAGCTAGTATAACCTAATATGTTAAAATTGAGTATGCAATCTAACCGGGCATGTGTCACAGTAAGGGTTTGGCATAGAACAAAACAGTGTTCTCTCCTATTTCACTTGTTGCTTAAGGATTATGAATGGTACTGCAACCAGTTAGTGTGTGGATGATACCACTTCATTTAACACTATTTGAAACAGGATCAAAGCAAGCTGCAAGAGAGCTTTGACCCTAATGTTAAGTGGGCAGATGCTAGTAGTTTTTTAATAAATGGAGGTAAAACCCTCATTTTGAAACTAAAGTGCAATCAGAATAATACTAAACAAAGTTTTAGTATTAATGAAAACAACAATAAAATGGGGATATACAGTAATTGAAACAGTGAATGAGCTAAATTGATGGGCCATGTGATCTCAGCAGATATATAAAGTGTCATTCCTTTGTAGAATATATGGTTGCAAAAGCAAACATGTGAATATACTTTTGAGCATGTTAAAAGAGCTCACTTATCTGAGTGTGACCTTGAGAAGGTCTATAAGAGCCTAATAGCCTCCAATTTAGAATGTAATTGTTCAGTATGGTATTCAGGACAGCGCTGTGTCAAGACAGTGCAGTCAATAGCCACGCCACATGGTCAGTACAAAACCTTGCAGTCCAACACCACACTAGATGAGATATACTAACTCTGAAACCACGTGGTGCTGTTATGGCTGCACTGTTTTGGACTGTGTGTATTTGCTGTCACAGTTTTGACTGGAAACGATTCAGGATGTACTGAAGGCAGTAATGAAGTGCAGCGACCTTGCAAATGAAAATGTGTTACATTATGAATAACTCCCTTAAATATATGCAAGCTCTTTTAAAATTTACTGTTCCCACAGTACTTTAGCAGAATGACATGAAAAAATAGCACGAAACGTCTTTCAATGTAACAAATATCTAACAAACTTTACAACATGATAGATGCTTAACATGCTGATTTAATTTTTTGTTTAGCCCTAGGTCGGTGCCTAAATTTGGATTATTACTCTGGGATGGTCAATGGACTCCATGTACCTGTAATCAGAGAGGTTATATAGACTATAAATTTGTTGCTGTAATTCCTGTTTTGAGAAACCAGTGACTTTCATACCCTGGTTGGAATGTTTTACATAGAATACTTGGGCAATGATGTTATAGTTCATAATTGCTAATGATACATCTGGTACCTGGAAGGATTTTATGATGCTGTGCATGAACGTCTATTATATGTTATGATAATAGTTATGTTTTTTAGGTCAGTGTCAAGCAATAATGATTTTAAGATGGCTGTTAATGCAAATATATTAAGTGTACATACATGTATATTCTATATTTAAATGGCGATATGTATAATTTTATTGTTAATTGTATATATGAACTTTAACCTTTACATGATTGCAATACATGCAATAGCTATCTATCTATCTATCTAGCTATCATAAGAAAAACAGCATATGTAAATCATACAATGGAAGCAGTAGCTCAGAGACCGCTGATGAGAATACATTTCAAAGGCGGAGACTAAGAAGAAGAAATCCCTTCCTTCAATAACAAAAAAGAATTGGTGGCAGGAATATATTTGAAGACCAGAGTCACCTGAACAAAGATAGTAAGGAGTTGAGTAGGGAGTGAGCAGATCAAATATGTTGGTAAAGGAAGAATATAGTAACAATTATTTATAAATACTGTTATTGGGGAGGGGGATCTGGGAGTCCATGAAGAATGAGGTATTGTGATCATGTTTGTAATTCTTAGACAAGCAGGGGAATTAGAGGCGCACTGGAGACTAGCAAGAAGGTAGCTGGGAAATCAAAGAGAAAGAACTTACAAAAGTCAAAGGAGAGGTAGCAAAGGCATGGGTTCCAGTTTGAGCAGATGAGGTTGAAAAATTAAGAGAGTCTGATGAGTGAAACCTTGCTGCCAGTGGCAGGAGTAGGTGGCTCTGCAAATATGGTACATGTCTCTCTCCATTCTAACCAGCACTAGTCTTCTTCTTCTTCTCATGTTTCTTCCATTATTCCCACCCTTACCCCCCCAAATCTTTCCACCCTTGGCCACATCCTAGTTTTTGTGTCCTTCCCCACCCTCAACTCATCATGCCACCTTGGTTTTGTATTACCGCACCCTCTATCCATTAACTCCTCTTGTTCTCCCCCCCCGTACTCCAATCCTCTCTTGTCTTACCCCCACTTCCCTGCATTTTAACACCTGCCTCCTTTGTCCCTCCTTTACCACTTCTAGTATACCCTCCTATTATTTTTCTGTTCTCATACTCTTGTCAACTCCCTCATCTACTCTGTCTCCTACCCTTGGTCTCCTCTCCCTATCTCTGCACCTACTCTAGTTGAATTAGGACTAAATACACCCACCCTGTACAATGCCTATCTTGGGCTGCCTGATTGTTTTACCCTCTGTCTGGTTTCTTCATTCTCCATTTCCTGCCTTCTCTTGAATTCATATCTTAGAGATTCTTGACAAGGTCACTCCTTTGACCGCTCTCACAAAGTGTATAAAAGTTGGAAATCCATGTAACTCTTGATACCTATGCAACTTGTACCATGCAAATGCAATTATAGCCAATAAACTATTGTAACCTTGTAGCAATTACTACATATTTTTTTACTTATGTTTTGGGTCCTGTACCTTTCACTCAGTCTATTGTACCATGTAAATTGTCCTTGTTTCCTTCATTCTGTGATGTGGAGCCTTTGTAAATGAGCCACTGGCTTGAAGGTTGTAATTCCGAGACTTCAATAAATAGATAAATATGAAATTAAGAAAAGAAGTTCAGGGTGAAAGAAGACCCCAAGGTTTTTCACATGGCTTCCTAGGTTCAGGGGAGAGTCCCTTAGCTCATGGATTACACATAAAACTTGGTGCTATTAGTACAAAAGTGGTGACCAAGACTTAAATAAAAAATTTGTTTTTTAACTTTCTGTTTATTAGATTTTAAAAACATATAGTTAAAAACCACACAAACAATAATCACAAAGTGATGTTACCATACCAAGAAACAACTGGCTGTAATTGTTACCTTGTACCATTGTAAAATAATAAAGGATCTGATGAATTATCCACTTGAGAGTCATTATGTGAGTTTGAATTCATTTCTTCAAGTAGATCATTGACGTTTGACCAGCACATGTGGAATTCATCTGCCTGTAGACTTAACATAGAAGTTAGTTGTTCCATACGCCTGACATCTCTTAGTTAGAGAAGAAAACTGGCCTAGAATGGGGGCAGCAGGTTGAGTCATTAACTGGTGATGGCTTTAAGAACCAGTGCTGTATTACACCTGTGAACATAGGCCTCCCTGTTTTGTATGTCTTTGTGCGTACACCCACAAAATGAGGGTTGGAAAGATATGTAGTACAAGTGTGTGGAGAGCTTGATTCAGGAAGGCATGTTTGTTTGTTTTTTTGTTTATTTATTTATGTTTATAACTGGGGATAAGCCAAGGGCACTGGATGACCCAGATCAATACATACAAATGCAAGCACTTAAATGTACATATATATAAATTAAACAAAATCAGAAGCAATTACATTCAAGCTTAAATGAACAACAGCAATGCAATTCTAAAACTGCCAGATAAATAAAATAATGTTAAGAGTAAGAGTAGATGTAAATAAGGGACTGGGCCTTTGGGGCATCACAGCATACCCACTTGGTGTTTATTATGCATTATGGGGGCATTGGAAATTTCCAGCCCTAGCTGATTACAGTCAGCTCTTTCTACAGACTTGATAGTGCCCCTTGATGCTGATGCACAGTACAGTGGTATGTTTATAAGAGAATCTCACCATACACTGTGGATCTCGGAAATAAATTAATAAAGAAAATGGTGACAGAACAAGAAAGCTGTATTTTCCAGTCTGGACAGGAACAGGATAAGGCAACATAAAACATACTACAAAGATTGACTAAAAAATGACAAAAGTGGTTATTGACATAGGGAATCTATGGTATTGTAGTTATAAATGTGTTTAGCATGCCCAGAGTTGAGTGCTTCCTTGTCAGTGTTTAAACTGTGCTGGAATGCAGCTCTGGCGATTATTGTTGTCCAAGTGGTATACATTTCCTGTGCCGTTTCCTAATGAAAGATGATAAAACTTCTACCAAACAGCTCCCAGAGTTCCCAAACTTGACTGACAACAGCTGCCCTGTTGTTCTGCAGTCAAAAACAGGCAACGTTGTGCTTAATCTTTTCCTTTAATAGCGGCAAGATGAAAGGCCCACATTTCTAAATTCCTTCTCCATCTCTCACTGTAAAACTCTGCCTTCTATTGCAGTTGACAACAACTTCTTTCTAAATCAGGACTCCTCAAAGTTATTATGTTCCCTCAGACACACACACGTACACAAACATGCCAACAAGAAAAATGAGCCAAAAAGGAAGTTTATAGTAATGAAATTCAAATTTCACTTAAATTAAAAAATTCAGTTTTTTCAAAACACCGTTTCATTGCAAGATTATTTTATTTCTAATTGACTTATAATGGTTGTTGCCCCTTTTTGCAGCAATGTATTGCCAAGTGCCGCTATTTCCACTTATAAGTTTTATGACCAAAGATTTCTAATTCTGTAAACAAAATTAATGTTTATTAATGGACAATTTGCTATTAATTTGCAAGTGGTTGACACTCAAAAGAGTTTTCTAAAGGAGTACTTTACATAGAATAGAATTGAAGAGAAGAGGAGTGAAAAGAAAAGAGTGCCATGGAACAGAACAAAATACAACACAACACAACAAAAGGTTACTCACCTGTGACTGTATTTCTTTTAGAAGTATTCATTCATTGCCAACACATTGCATCATTCCTGATTCAAGGTGCTGCTACCCTGGAAACAATTCAGTCCAATTCAAACTGCAGCTACATGTACACCTCCACTTCTCGAGGGCAGTTCCTTCCAACTGTTAGAAGCCCTTGCAAGTAGTTTAGAGAAGTACAATAGAGTCTGAAAATTCCAGACGTTTGGGCTAAACATCAGAGAAAAGGTGGGTGGTATGTAACTATGGATGAATACCTCTCCAAAAAGCACTGTTGCAGATGACTAACCTTTTCTTCTAACAATGAGGATTCATCCATAGTCACACAGGTTACAACGAGTGCTATCAGTACACTTGGAAGAGAGAAGCAATTTGTGAGTAAGCTGTTCTGTACAGCAGAACCAAAATCTGCATTTTTATGGGACTGGAGCTCCATACTGCAGTATGTAGAGAAAGTGGGTAGATGCCCATGTATCTGCTTCACAAATTTCAGCAAAAGGAATACACCTAGAGGCTGCCACAAATGTGTCCACAGCCCTGCCGGAATGAGCACAAAGCCCCACAGGTGTAAGACATGAGGCACGTACATAGCAATGGCTGGTAAACAGAGTAACCAGTTAGACCAGGTCTTTTAGCTACAGGGAGGCTTGGACAGGCACCTTCATAGGAAACAAAAATCTGTTTAACTGAGCCTCTGGAGGGCTCTGTTCTGTTAAGATAAAGGGTTCAATTCTCAAAAGGGGTGCAAGCTGCGCCAATGCCGCTTTGCGCTGATCACTGGTGCAAGGCAAGGCAAGGTACATTCATTTATATGGTGCCCAATCCTGGAGGCTTTGGGTGTCTTACTTAAAAACAGGCAGAGTAGTACAAAATAAAATAAGTTACTCACAAATACGTAAAATACAAACATACAACACATAATGCAGATTTAAAATCAATAAATATAATCCTAAAATATAACAGCTTCTGATCAGTCCGGAAGGTCAACTTAAAAGATGAGTCTTTAGACACCCTTTAAAAACCTCCACTGTTGGGGCCTCCTGACAGAGATGGGAAGCAAGTTCCAGAGGGCTGGTCTGGCAACCTCTAAAGCTCAGTTGCCAGAAGTTTTAACCTGGTCCTCAGAACTGCAAGGAGGCCCCTGGAGGAGCAACAGAGGGAGTGGAGTAAGGTGACAGGTGTTGGGAGATCAACAGTAGCAGGGCCCAGTCCATATTGGGCCTTATAGGTGTGCAAGCTCACCTTGAAGATGATCTTCCACCTAACAGGCAACTGGTACACAGCTTGCAGGACCAGAGTCACATGATTAGACCTAAACAGGCCCATCAGTAACCTGGCACCACTGTTTCTACACCAGCTGCAGCCGGCTGAGGGACCTCCACTGACTCCAAAGTACAGAGCATTACAGTAATCAAGCCTGGATGTAACAAGGCATATACCAGTGATGTCAGGTACTAGGGCGGAACCAGGGTTTAATCCTGGTGACATTCCTTATGTGGTAAAAACACGTTGGACCACAGATGACACCTATGAACATATGAGCGATGAAAATTGCCAGCAGAAAAGGCCATCAATCTAATGAGTCTGCTCAAGTTTGCAGCTAGCACTCTTATTTTGCAGCTGCCCCCCTCCTTTGTCCTGTACCACCCTCTTTGAAACCATCCACTGATTGGCATGCCACCACCTCTGCTGGCAGCACATTCCACTCTGCCACCACCCTTTCTATAAAAGGTGCCTCTTCATTTCCCTGCTGAATCTTCTGTCCTCCAACCTCATGTTATGGCTTCTAGTGTCCCTTCCCACCCTTGCTCTGAACAGCCCTCTGTGCTTGCTTGGATTATCCCTTCATGTACTTGAAGGTCTCTATCATGTCCCCACTTCTCCTCGCCTCCAGTGAACACACAGGTCTAACTCTGCCAGTCTGTCCTCATAAGACAGCTCCTCCAGATCTTGGATCATTTTGGTTTCCCTGCATTGCACCCCCTCCAACAGTCTAATGTCTTTCTTCAGGTACAGTCACCAGTATTGCATGCAGCATTCCAGGTGTGGTCTGACCATTGATCTGCACGATGGCAGAATTCCTGTACATCATGTGTCAATCTATCATCCAGGACTATGCCAAGATTTCTTACCATAGGGGAAGCTATCAATGGAGTGGTTCCCAAGAACAATCCTGTCACCACTCCAGAAGTATTCCCATCATTCCCGCAACCTGGCTCAATCACTATGACCTCTAGCCTGTCGGGATTCAGTTGCAACAAGTTGGAGGACATCCAATCATTGATCTCGGCCAAGCAGTTGTTAAGCACTTCCATGGCATCATGTGTTCCAAGGGCAAAGGACATATACAGTCTGGTATTGTCTGCATAGCAGTGAAAACCCAGACTGTAATGCCTAATGAGCTCACCCAGGTGTAGCATGTACACCGCGAATAACATTGGTGACAAGATCTTACCTTAAGGAACTCCACAAGGCAGGAGCTTCGGGGAGAAGGAGAAATCCTCCATCTCCACACGTTTCTTCCTGGCCAAGCGATAAGACTCAAACCAGTTGATGACAGTACCAATGAGTCCAAAATACTCTCTAAGGTGATCCAGAAGCACAAAGTGATCCACGGTGTCAAATGCTGAAGAGAGATCAAGAAGAACAAGAATTGACCTGTCTCCTCTATCTCTTGCTCTGAGGAGATCATTTTGCACCCTAACCAGCTCTCAGCAGATGTGCTTAGGGAACTTGACTCAGGGTCTAATATGGGTGCGGTTTTCATCGACCTTTCCAAGGCCTTTGATTTGGTGGACCACTGACTCTCACTTCAAAAATTGTGTTACATAGGCCTGGACATTCATGCCCTCAAATGATTTGAAAGCTACCTTACTGGGCGCACACAGAGGGTCAAGTGGAAGCACAAAATTTCCTATCCACTTCCCCTCAAGGAGGGGGTACCACAAGGGTCTATACTCGGTCCTCTCCTGTTCTGCTTGTTTGTAAATGAGCTGCACAACCATTGTGGGAGCATTAATGTCATCCAGTATGCTGATGATGCTGTGATTTACAGAGCCTCCGACAACCTGGATGACCTTGGTCCATCCCTCCAATAGGACATTCTCATTATGGAGGACTGGCTCACAGAGAATAAAATGGTACTCAACACTACCAAAACTAAGGCTATGTTGTTCGGACCCAGATCCCTTGACCTAGACGGGACACAACTCCTTCAACTTACTTCCAGGGCGGGTAACAAACTTGGACCAAGGTTTTACCCTAAAGCAACATGTTGATCAAGTCACAAAAGTTATCCATGGCAAACTAGGTGCACTCTGTCGGATCAAGGATCAGTTGATCCCCGAGGCCAGGACTGCCATTGCCTCGTGTGTCTTACTCCCAACGCTCACCTATGCAGCCCCAGTACTGCAGGGAGTGGCAAAGCTGGAGTTCAGTAAGTTACAGATCTTGTACAATAAGATGGTCCATTTCGCCACTCTGTCCCACTGTAGGAGCCACCATTGTGATTCACTGGCACTACTCAGCTGGCCATCTTTCAAAGCCCACCTCAGGTATGCAGTGCCTAGCACATAAGTTAATTAGCTCCACACCCCCACCAAGCCTCGCAGGGCTCATAACCGCTAAGCGAAATATGCGCAACCTATGGACATCAGGCCAAAGTCTTCTAGAGGTCCCTAGGGTAAGAACCAAGGCAGGGGACAGGTCCTTTTCCCATGCTTCCCCTTCCCTCTGGAACAACCTTCCTCAGGAGGTTTGGGAAGCCACATCAATAATGTGCTTCCAAACTAGACTCAAGGCTCATATGCTTGCCACGAGTCAATGTCAATGCTATGTTACCTGACACCTCCACACTACCCGCCGGCCAGAGCACTTATGTCACTATCACCCAAGCTGTGCAGCACAAACCCTCTCAGTTGCCTTTCCCCCTAAGATTTGTTTCTTTTCTAAGTGGGTAACTGTGCCGCAACATAATCTTAGGCTGTCCTATATTGTACACCCTAATTAATCAATGTAACCTGCTACGTAACATATTACTGCTATATATACATGTTAGAATGCCAATGCTGAATCTGTACTAACTGTCTTACCATGTTTTTGTCCTGTAACTCTTGGGTCGCCCTGAAAAAGGGACCTCCAGGGCCCAGTGGGCCTACCCGGTCATCAAAATTCAATAAATAAATAACCAAAGCCATTTCAGTGCTATACATAGCCCTGAAACCAGACTGGAGTGGCTCGTAGATATCAAAGGCTGTCAGGTGCTCCTAGAGTTGCCGTGCCACTATTTTCTCACAACCTTGCCTAAAAATGGAAGGTTGGAGATCAGTTGAATCAATAATTCGCCAGGACAGCAGGGTCAAGTGATGGCTTCTTCAAGAGGGGTTTCACCAGTGTCTCCTTCAAGGCATCAGGAAAGACTCCTTCTGACAACGAGCACTGGATAATCCCAGCGAACACCAGACCAATGGTCTTGACACATAGGGTCATAGGAAGAGTACGTGATCGAAGGACAAGCCCATTTTGATCACGCTACCTACTTTAGGTGGAATTTATATTTTAGTTCATCCATGTACAAGTCAAGCTTCAATTTAAATTGTGTTTTATTATCACTATGCACAACTTCATGTGGAAGGGAGTTCCATATTGGGATTATCCTCTGCGTAAATAAATTATTTCTCTTTAAGGTCCTATTTGTATTGGCCTTTAATTTCAGATTATGCGATCTAGTTAAACAAGCTGAAGGATACCAATCTAGATAAATGGCTTCAAACAAAAATTCATCCTTCATAGCTCTGTAGAGTAAACATAGGTCTCCTCTCAAGGAACGATATTCCATAGAGTAGAGCTTTAATTTTTTTAATCTTTCATTGTAAGATAGGGGGCTCATACCAGTGATGTGCTTAGTAAATCTTTTTTGAACTCTTTCCCTCGATCGTCTGTCTCGAATTAAAGTGGGAGCACAGAATGACGAACAGTAATCAAAATTTGATCTCACAATACTGGTGTATAATGGAATTAATATACTGTCTCCCTACTTTTTTATGTTTTTCAGTATACAGCGAGTTAAACGAGTACACTTTTTAACCATATCATTTAAGTGTTCAGAAAATTTTAAATTATTTGAGCTAATAACCCCTAGATCTTTTTCAGAGCTAGTTTTACTTAGTAGATGATCATTAATAACATAATTGAAACACATATTATTTTCCCCACAATGCATCATTTTGCATTTTGCATAGTTGAAGTTTAGTTTATGCGAGGTGGCCCAGTCTGAAATTAATTTCTCAACAAGAAATGGGTTGGGACCAGGTCCAGTTCACAACAAGTGTGCCTCACCTTCAAGATCAGCTCAATGACCTCAGCCACCTCAACTGGTCTAAACTCCCAGACAATAGGAGTGCCTCTGCTTCTACAAGCATGGTCACTGCGAGGCAAAACTTGCCTCACTGATGAGATCTCTGACTGGATGGAGGATACCGTGTCAGAGAAGAACTGAGCAAACTCATCACACAAAGCGGTTGAGAAAGCTTTTGTCAGTTGTAGACAGACTGGATGAAGTAGTTTGTTCACAATCTGAAAAAGTTGAGATAGTTTGTTCCTCCCTGCAGCAATCTCCCTGGACAGGAACTCTGCCTTGTTATGGTCAATTGCCCCTTGGTACTCACTATAGTGAGCTCACAAGGTCAGTTTGTCCTCCTCCAAATGGGTCTTCCACCAACAATACTCCAACTTCTGACCTCTGATCTTCATCACCTTGTGAGCCCCATCAAACCATGGGGGTCTGAAGTGAGAGGATCTGGGTTGTATATGGACCGGTGTGATGACATCAAACGCTTTGGATACTGCACTATTCTAGGTGGCCACCGCCTTGTCCGTGCTAATTGCACATGCAGCAGTCACACTAGATAAGTCATCTTCTGCCAAAAGTCCCTCTGAGGACAATCCCCTTAATGGACTATAGCTGATAATCTCAACAGGGAAGGGACTATCGGGGGGGGGCCCAAACAAGAATTCCACTGCACAATGATCAGACCAAGTGACCCAGTCAGTCTTGAGGTTCGTGACCTCAAGCTCCCAGTGAGAAACCAACATGTGGCATGGTGATGGGTCGCAGAAGTAACTACTTGTGTAAGGCCCAGTGATGTCATCAACTAGAGGAGGTCATGACCAAATTGTGAGGATTCGTCATCAATCCAGGTATTGAAGTCACCCAAAATCTACCATCTGGGGACTCCAACACCTTGTTGATGTCAAAGCCTGCGACCTCCTGCAGGAAGTCTCCTCCCAATCCCAGAGGGTGCGTTTCCTCCTCGGGCAGTGCACTACAAAGTATCCAACGGGAAAGGCTGCCTCCAAAACTGGCCCGGCATCATCACACTACCAGGTCTCCGTGACACAAGCCAGATCAACTGAAAAAATCAAGTCTGCCATAATTACGGTCTTGTTTCTCATTGATTTGGCATTACATAGCACAGTCCAAAAGGGACTAGTGGACCCTGCAAGCCCCCGGCTACCCAGCCACTTGGTCCGGTGGGAACCCTGGGTAAGGACACCAAACATGGATGGCCTTTCTCCTGGTTCCATTTAGCCCCACAGGCGTCTCCTACTCCTAACCACCCCAATGCCACTCACCTCCAATGAGCTCACTGTGCCTCTCCAGCAACCTACATGCTCCCTGGTAATATGCACCTCCCTGCAGGCCTCGCTACTGTAGTTTGAATAGGGAAGTCAGTAAAAGGGGCAGAGGTCACGCACCTGGGATGCAGCATAAACAATACGGAGGGATCCAAGACTCCTACACATCCCAGCACTAACCAGAGCACCTTTGCACAAGTACCCTTTAAAAACAATAAAACCTACCTATCACCAACATTAACAACGAAACACCCAATAAATTATTTTCAACCTGTCTGTAAACATACATCCAAAATTCACCCTAATACGGAAATTGACCTAAACACACACACACACACGCCATGGCGCACACACACACACACACACACACACACAATCACAAACTAACTAAAAATAGTCCACCCCAACAACCCAATATAGTTCAGCAACAAAATAAAATTATTTAACGGACTACACTTTACAGGGGAATCCTCAAGGGCACTGTGTCCAGAAGACAGGTAAACTTCAAAGCTGCAGATGAGTACAGTTAAAAACAAATCCAAACAAATGGGTCAGTTTGCAGAATGTCTCAGGCTCTAGAAGAGCAGGCTAAGGAAGATGCAGTCACCACCTTCCTAACTATAATAAGTCAATAGCACAGAGACAGTCCCAAATGCAAGAAGTGCTAAAGAACTGGGAAAGATGTAGCAAAATTTGGAATGCACTCTTGCTGCCTAGTTAAACGTTATTATAGCAGCACATATTGTCTTTCATCTTGTAGACCATTCTCCTCTATGTGTCTCACCAGCCTTTCCTTCAGTATGGTCTCCATGAGTTTACATACTATCGCAGTCAGGTTGACTGGCCTATAGTTACCCAGGTCATCCTTGGGTCTGCTCTTGTAGAGTTGCACCACATGTGCTGTTCTGCACTCCAGTGGCACCACTCCAGACTCAAGAGATCTATTGAAGAGAACAGCCAGCGGGCCTGCCAGATCCTCCGCTAACTCCTTCAGCACCCTGGGGTGTATTTCGTTTTACCCTGGGGGTTTATTCACCCTCAGGGCCTTCAGCCCCTTCCTCAATCTTTCAATCCCAAATACCCCTACAGCTTTCTTCCCTGTTCCCTTCCTCCTTCTCCCTGCATGTGGCACCACCCCATCCTTTTCCTTAGTAAAGATGGAGCAGAAGTAGTCATTTAATGCCTCTGCTTTGCTCCTGTCTTCATCAACCCAACCATCCCACTCCCTCAGTCTAATCTAGCACCCTAGTACCCTGGCAACCAGACAAGTGGGCAGGGGACATGACAAGCTTGCTGTACCTTATTTATGTATAGTGTCCATAAGAACATTACAGGCCAAAGAATAATATGTTAGAGTCAGATGTTTAATTTCCTGCTCCTGCCCTGCACCTTGTCCGAATTTTCTAAGGTGCAGTACCATCCCCAATGCACCCTGGAATAATTCTCAACAACTGCAGGGCCCACAGACTAAGTCTAAGTCTGTCCATGGAAGCATGGCCCAGAGACTGTGTTGGCAAGTCGATCTGTAAAATTTATTCTCAGACAGCAGAGGCATGCAGCAATATCAAGAATTGGAATATGGGTTCAAGGATAGCCCCGTTGTGTCCAAATGAAAGAAAAAGAAAGACAAATCTCCTGGACCGGATGGCATTCATCCGAGAGTACTATGGGAATTGGCCAACATACTGGCTGCACCACTGGTGGAGCTCTTCAACAGGTCACTTGAGACAGGGAGGGTACCTAGGGATTGGCGAGAGGCACATGTGGTGCAAATCCATAAAGGGTGGGGTAAAGGGAAGTACCAGGTAACTATAGACCCATCAGTTTGACCTCGGTGGTGGGAAAATTAATGGAGAGTACACTAAAGGAATGATTGGGGGTGTACTTGGAGGAGGTGGGAGGTCTGGATAGTCAGCAACATGGGTTTGTGCCAGGTAGATCATGTCAAACCAATCTTGTGGAGTTCTATGAATGGGTAACATCAGAACCGGACAGGGGAAAGCCTGTGGATGTATTATTCTTGGACTTCAGCAAGGCATTCGACTCTGTCCCCCACAATGGTCTGGTGGAGAAACTGATGGGGTTGGGAGTAGGCCCTTTGATGGTCAGATGGATTGAAAACTGGCTAGCTGGACGCACCCAGAGAGTAGTGGTCTGTGGGGAGCTCTCGAACCCTAGAGAGGTTGGTAGTGGGGTACGGCAGGGCTCGGTCCTGGGTCCGATCCTGTTTAATGCATACATATCGGACATCAGGGAGTGTATAGGATGTGAAATGAGTCTCTTCACTGATGACTCCAAGATGGGAGCAGTAATTGAGGGAGAAGAGGGGAGGTTGGCCCTGCAAGGGGACCTGGACATCCTGGAAAGCTGGGCTCACACATGGAAATTAAATTTCAATATCACCAAGTGCAAGGTGTTACATCTTGGGTGGGAAACCCAAACACAGGTACACCCTGGGAGGAGGTGCTGGAGGCCTCAATAGGAAAAGACCTAGGGTCATGGTGGATGCATGTATGAATAACTCTGAGCAGTGCAGGAGAGTGGCTAGCAAGGCAAACAGGATGTTGGGATGCATCGTAAGGGGGATCACCTCTAGGAGCAAGGAAGTGATTCCACTGCTGTGCAATGGACTGGTTAGACCACACCTTGAGTACTGTGTACAGTACTGGAGACCACACTTGAAGAGGGACATACAGCTCCTGGAGAGGGTACAGAGGAGGGCAACTAAGATGATACGAGGGCTAGGGATTTGACGTGATGAGGACAGACTTGAGGAGCTCTGCCTGTTTTCATTGGAGGAGAGGAGAGAGGGGACATGATTGAGGTCTTCAAGTACCTCAAGGGAATAAATAGGGTAAACATGGAGGGGATCTTTAGACTAAAGCAGGGAGGTATCACCAGAGGGCATGGTTTGAAGTTGGAAGGAGGAAGGGTGAGGGGGGAAAAGAGGAGGAGGTTTTTCACTGAGAGGGTGGTGGACACTTGGAATGCACTGCCTGGCAAGCTGGTTCAGAGATCCACAGTGGAGGGCTTCAAGAGAGGGTGGGACAGACACAGAAAGTGGATGTATCAGATGATGGCCTGTCCCAGGGGGGTGGGGATGGATGATAGGGTTTCTGGAACACGGGGGCCTCGGCACTAACTAGGGATCTGAGGTTCGAGCAGACTCGATAGACCGTAAGACCTAATCTGCTGGCAAATAGTATGTTAGTATGTTAGACCCAGAAGGGGATGCCAGATGCAGAAATGTCTGGACCTGAATGTGTACACCAAGATTGTTTGATCAGCTGATTTTACTATGCGAGCAAGCGTGGGAGCGCTGTCATTCAGTTGAAGTTGATTGGCCATGGAGGAGGGCAGGTTGTGTCGATCACCTTCATCTGCATTAACTTTGCATGTTAAAAACAAAAGTGGGTGCTGGGGGAGACGAGAATGCTGGGGGGGGCAGGATATTGATTCTGAAAGAAAAACAAGTGCTAAAGATGGAGGAGGAGGCAGGCGGGTTGTGCCAGTCGCCCGTCATGGGAGGTTTTTTTTTTTATACTTAAAAAGTATGAATCTGTGGGTGCTTGGGAAATGCCCTCATCAGGAAACAGAGGAACTCTGAAAGGCCATGCATGACGAAAGCCACAACAAATTGTGTTGGCAACATGTGGTGAGACATAATTTTCTATCACTGAAGAGTGTATCACTATGAGGCAGTGGCTTGGAGCTCTACATTGTATTTCAGACAGGAGGCTACAGGCTGGGGAAGAGGAGTAAGTATGAGGGTTGACAACCCCAAGAAAGACCCTAGAACTGATTCACCAAGACTCCAAAGACCCAAAACTCTAATGTTTTTTTCCTTTTCAGGAAAAACAGTTTGATGTGACCGCACCAAGGGAGCAGGCGGTGCCTGGCAAAGAATGAAATGAAATGAGCACAGTACCTTGAGAGCTGGCACCCACCACAGGCCTGGAGTTATTAAAACTTCCAAAGTTGGTTTTCTGTTTCACCTTGTAACCCAATTAGAAAACTGTGGATGTCCTTTCTTGGTGAAAACATATACTATATTTAATCCACACTGGTGCAAAGCAAAGCAAGGCAGGTTACAATATAGGTTAAAAACAAGCAAAACCCCAAACGCCCAAAGTAGAAATGGCCTTTCAGTTGCAGGAAGGTAATCGGCTGACATGTTTTGCACCTGTGAGTGCTTTCTCTGTTTTTTCCTTTTGCTGCTTGGGCGGTAGGGGTGGGAAGTTAGGGCTGGAACCCTAACATCACATTGCCCTACTTAAGTGGCAATAACAGGAACCCTAACTGCTAAATCAATGACTTTTTGCAAATAATACATATATATATATATATATATATATATATATATATATATAAATATATGGAATATGACATTGGTGAGAGTGAGATAGAAATATCTTCATGAGCTATACTTGAACTCTGACCTCACAAGTGGTGAAGCCATGAGTGAGGTCAGAAGAGGTCAAGTATAGCAAGTGAAGGTATTTCTACTATTGCGCTCTCACCCATGTTATATCTGATTTGTACAAAAAGGTGTTTAGTTGGTCTTGTGATAGAAATGACAAAAAGTTACAAAAGGAATAAAGTACAAGATGTAAATTATAAAATGGGCATAAAAAATCTAGAAACCTGACTGGCTGAGGAGTTCAGAATCCAGTACTGATATCCCAGCACAACCACACTGGAAGAAGATCCAGCAGCCTTTTCACAATAAAATCAATAGTATCACACATCCCTGACTGCCATCACAAATGTGGCTGTCACTTTTACTCACTAAAAATCGTTAACTAGGCCCTAAAAATAAAACTGCTTTACATTTAAAAACATAATAATTAAATGTTATTTTCCCTCATAATCCTCTTCTTACACACACATACATAGCTTAAAAAATGCAGTACTACAGTACTTACAATTTTAATTTATGTTGGTTCTTTGCTAACCATGAAAAAGTGGGGTCCCTCCCTATCTTCACCTGCTTAGTAGGGAAATCTGTGTTGTTTAAGCTGTTACAGATAAAATCCCTGGTTCCATCTGAGGCCTTCTGTTGTGTACTAGTGGGATAAACATTCTGCCAGCAGAACTGAGCAGAGGTTTAAATTCTTTTATAAGATGGGTAGGGAAAATGGGGAATCCTGATTGGCTGTCAGCCCTTGCCAAGTATGTCTTTAATTTAAGATGCACCATGGTAAAGAAAAAGACCCAGGACAAGTGCCTACTAGCACAGTCACATCCTTGTGCCAACCTGCCACCAACTTTAAAATTTCATCGATCAGATCACAACACATGCCCGGCCTGAACAAAGTTCAAAAATAGCTAACAAGCAAGTCTGTGTACTTCCAAAACTCCCACAACAGTACTCTCTGACAAATATTCTTTGTTTTTTTCCTCTGTTTTTTTTCTCCACAATAAAAAAAATCCAGTTACTGACTCTACGCTGAAAACCAGCGATCAACCATACAAGTCAGCATTTACCAGGACACAGTAAAACGGCAGAAACAGGCTTCTGCTTCCCAGTAAACCTCCCTGACTTCCACACCAGAAAAACAGAACACAATTTCATTATTTATTTTTCTTGTCTTCCTTTAAAATGAATAAAAACAACATCTTCCCCCACCGCCATCCTCAGGGTACTCCCCGATCACAAGCTGTAATTTGTAATGAACTTTTAGGTCTTTTTAAAAAGCACAGTACCTGTCACTCTCACAGAATACCAAAGAGGCAAAACATAAATAATGATAGGTCTTGCTCCGTTAGCCCCGTACAGTCATGTAAACAATATTTCACTGGTCCTTTTTATTTTTATTTTTTATGTAAACCAAATGTTCTGTACATACAAACCTCCACACCCTGCTTTCTGCTCTGCCATCTAACTCTGTTTCCAGGGTGACACAGTTAACCCTTGCAGACAGCCTCCTAATTACAACTCAAGCTGCATAAGTCCCGCTCCAATAAAGAAAAGCACATTTTTTTTATGTGATGTAAACGGTACAGCTAGGAGCTCTATCCCACCACCATTTTCACCCTACTCCTTGAGCTGAAGCTTCGGTCTGTAACTAGTAGATGCCTGATTTAAACAGCCCTGATCCATTATAAAACTCCATATTCAGTGGGACACAGCAAAGTACACAAAGACGCTTCTCCAGCCAAAAATACGCTTCCCTATGTCCTGATCCAGTAATTGAGAAGCATAATTCATTCTTTTTTATCTTTCTTAGAAAGGAATCACCAGTTCATCTTTTAGTAATCCAAGTTAGGAACTATTTTTTCTCGCGGAGGGATATCTCCAATAAATTTCCCAGTTTTCTCATGCCCCTAGGCATGCGTTTATCCAGAATAAACCACACCCCGTTGTTTGTTATTGCTTATGTATTCCATTTGTAGTAAACATTCCATCTCTTGAATGCTAGCAAGACAGAAAACAAACAAGACAGAGAAAAGGGAGGGAATAATACAAAGTAGAAGAAAGAAAGGTGAGGAAACAGATAAATGGGGTGGGTTGGGGAAAATAGAGAGTTTAAGAGCTAATTAAAAATACATGCATTTTGCTGTCCATAATATTTAAACCTGAAATGGCACGTCAGTGCTGGGATGTGCTGTGACTATTTAAAAAAGTCATAAAAGTATTTCTTTTTTGATTTGGGGCATTTCTTCACCCCCTCAAAAAAAAAAAAAAAAAAAAAAGCAACACTGGATCCATTTTATAATCTCAAAAAGATGCTCCAGGATGTATGTTGTGGTGGGGTAATGGCACTTCTCAGGTGGTTGAAGGCACTTGGCATACCTCATGCCTCAAGACACACAGAAGCTGTGCCTTTATCCAACTACAATGCATACTTTGTCATGTCTTATTGCTTAATTGTTTTTTGCTGTGCTTTTTTTTTTAACAGGAGTGAATACTGTCCTAACAACCAAGGATACATAGAAATTTACCATATGGATGCCTCTGCTGCAGCACGATTGATCTCTGTAGGAACACTAAATGGGACTGTCAATATTAATGTGTACAGTTCTGCAAAGTGAAAAATGAGATAAAAGCAAGAGTATAAAAAAATATTGCTAAGCTCAATGTAATCAAAGCGGCTATAAAAAAAGTCAATATAAGTAATATAGAGTGATGCAGCAAAGCTCCTGAAGGGACTATTTTATCTCTCTTTTATGTCTAAATTAGTTGTAATAAAGTTATAACTTCAGATTTTTTTTTCTTCTCTGTATTTCTTAATTACTCAAGTCTGGTAGGATTTTTTATGTCCATTTTATAATTGCAATAAGGCATTCCAGGATGTGCATCGTGGTGGGATAACAGCACACCTAGGGTGGCAGAAGCATCCAGCCTTCGGCCACATGCTTCAACCCTCCCTAGGTGTGCTGTTATCCCACCATGATGCACACCATGTTCTGCCTCATTGCTTAACTGGGCCACTCAAAGCATCTCCTCTCACCCATGTTACTTTGATTTGCACAACAGGGGCCCTATATTCAAAAGTTTGCCCGAGCACAAATCCCAGTTTCCGCGCAAACCAGGTTTAGCGCGGAAGTCCCATATTCAAAAGTCAGGTTATCAACGGGCAAACAGGGTTTGCATCTGGGCAAATGATAGAGGAGTGTGCAATGCAAAATGATGGAAATTGGGGGGGTGGGGATCTGAATATAGGTGCAGTCTGATGTTCAGAGTATTTGCTTTGTGCAGCAGTGCTTTGAGTGGTCTCCTTGTGTAGAGCAAATACCGCCTGCCTAACCCTCATCTCAAATCTATACAACCCTAGTGGCTGCCAAAGGAAGCATGTTAGCCCCCCATCCCCAACTCAGTAGGCCCTTGTGTCTAGTGGTGCCCCCTGCCCTCCGATCCCACTACTGGTAGCAATAACAATATACCCTGGTGTCCAGTGGTCCTTCCCCACACCCGATCTCCATCCTGATAACATTAACATTGTTACCTGGTGTCCAATGGTCCATCTCCTCCACTTGATCCCCGTTCTGATAATATTAATAAAGTTCCCTAGTGTCCAGTGGTCCCTCCTCCCACTCAATCCCCATCCCAGTACTGGGAAAGCCCCCGTTTCCAGTGTGCTCCCCAGTGACAACCAGGCCACCACTGTCCTTGGCATGCCATAAGCAAAGACATGCAGCAGCCCCACAACAAGTCTCATCCCCACCTAAACAGTTAGCAGCACCACCTCCCAGCTCATACACTGTTGGTGGATGGCAGCCCCTCCCACCCATGGCACCAACACCAACACTTCGGTCCCCCTGTTCAGCATTGGTGCCACGTTTAAATGATGGTGAGTGACTTATCCCAACAAACACACCTCTGTTGCCCAAAGTCTATAAGTATCAGGAAGCATGGCATATTAATAGGCCAAGGGTGACATGTCTTGCCCTATAAATAAGCCACGCTCCCTGCTACTGATAGACTTTAGGTGGCTGAGGTGGTATGTGGTAGGATGTGCCACTTGTCATAGTTTTAACTGTGTCACCAGTGGACAGATAGGGAGACTGGGAGGGGATGTCAGTGCCATGGATGAGGGGGGCACTATCCACCAACAATGCATGGGCTGGGGAGTGATGCTGTTAACAGTTTGGGATGAAGATGGGGCTTTGTTGTGGGGGTGCTGCATGGCTTTGTTTATGGTATGCCAAGGGCAGTGGCAGCCTGACTGTCACGGGGGAGCCACTGGCAAACTGGAGGGGCTTTCCCGGTACCGGGACAGGGATTGGGTGGGGGAGGGACCATGGGACACCAGGAAACTATACTAATATTATCAGAATGGGAATCAGGTGAGGAGATGGACCTCCGAACCCCCAGGTTAATATATTAATATTACCAGAACAGGGATCAGATGGGGGGATGGACCACTGGACACCAGAGTAATATATTAATATTACAGGAACCGGGATTGGGTGGGGGAAGGGACCACTGGACATGAGGGAAATATGTTTATGTAAACAGGAATGGGATCAGCAGGAGGAGGGACACCACCAGCACCAAGGAAAGCTCACTGGGTTGGGGCAATTGGGAGGCCTACACTGGGCAAACTAGCCTTACTACCCATGCAAATGAGCCCATAATGGGCATGCAAATGGACCATTAGCACCTGACATGCCCAATGGGCTCATCTGCATGGGGACATTTGAATATAGCAAATTTTCCCTTGGTACAAGCCATTGTGGTACCCTATTTTGGGGGCACTATCGGGTGGTGCTAAGTGGCTTAGCACTAGGCAACAGTAGACCTATATTCTGATGAATAGTGCCCTGCGCTATTTCTCTGAGTATAGCATTTTCACTTACCCATGCTATTGCAAAGCACAGTACACATTTTTGCACTCTGCTTTGTGCATTTTTGAATATCCAGCCCCAGGTGTTTAGGTAGTTTTGTGATAGACACTATAGAAATTTATAAAAGGAAAAAAGTGCAAAATGTAGCCCCTCAAAGCATTTCACATCTGCTGGCATCAGTGCTGCACATGGCTATTGTGATGTCATCAGCACTGTTAAAGTTACTCTGATTGGTTCAGCATTTCATTGTTTCAATGTGACCTTTAACTTGAAGATGGCACTACTACTTTCACAGCAGGCAATGAGATACTAGTGATATCCTGAGCAGTTTTAATCCACGCCTGTTGTCTAAAGATACATATGTTACCTTATTTAAGTGCACTGTAGTTAAAAAGAGTGCCCCACAGGCAACAGAAATAATCATACTGTAATTATGAAGTTAACATGACTCATAACAACACAGAAAATATTGCATGACTTTTATGGGATTTACTGGTTGTTTGAAAAAGCATTGGGAATATATGCCTAATGAGCGTTTGTCACAATAGTGTATTCCAACCACGCAGACACCCTTCCTGTCAAAGCTTGCACGCACAGTTTCATTTACTGCCTGTTTGTAAATTTATACTCAAGGTAGATTCTGACTTGAGATAAAGAACACAGCAGCAGAGGCAGTGATATCAGCAGTAATGGAACACTTAATTTCTAATTTTTAATTAAACTTCATAAAAATGATAAGAGATTTAAAAGAAACTTGATTATCTGTAAAATGGCAAATACTTATTTATAATTTGCACATGCCTTCATGAATTAAAATAAATTTGCCTAGGAATTTGTATTCTAAATATTAATCCTTTTATGAAAACAATTTGAAAGATAAAATCCTACAAATTCACCAACGATGGATGTTTAAATATGCATGTACGCATATTACTGTACATGCATAGTCTTTACGCTATGAAAGGGTTCCTAAATTAATTATATTACATATATATATATATATATATATATATATATATATATAGTCTAGATATGTATGGTGGCCATGGAATAAAGTTTATTTTCATGCGTGCCCCGGTGTCCTCAGGTAACCTCACGTGGCGGAGCATAGCGTAGCCATGAGTGATTTACTCAAGGTCACTGGGGCATGAGTGAAAATAAATCCTTTATCCCATAGGCCCCATGACATGTGTGATTTATGCAATAGGATATGACTTTATGAGGCAGTTTTATATATATATATATATATATTTAATGTAGGAGGTTTTTTTTAATATAGCAGAGAGGATTGTTTTGTGATGTGCCCATTTGTCAGTGCACTATTCACACAAGGTCTTTCAGGGTGTAACTTTATTGGTTGTACCCTTTACATTACTTCATTCAGCACACCACTTCATTGGCTGCAATTTTATGTGTGGGAGGGTTGAACAGTGAGGAGAACATGGCGGCTCTGTGTCTTGCTTAGCGAGAGTTACAGAGAGAGCCACTGCGATGGTGTTGGTTTTGGGGTTGTTTTCTTTCTGTTTCTTTTTGTTTTTAAAGTAAATGATTTAGCTGGTTGGTCCTGCATTGGCTTTGCAGTTCTACACTGGGTTGCAGTGATAAAAAAATATATGTGGTGCAGAGACAGAAAGGGAGACGGTTCAGTTTTTTGCTGACTTGTGGAGATGCCGACTGGAAAAGCGAGCATATGTGGGACAACAGCATGGCGGCTATGGAGCAGACTCCATCATTTTTGAGGTCAGTGTGTCACTGTGGGTCTCAGTGGCTGGTTGTGGAGTTGTTTTGTATTTTCCAGGGTGAAATTTGTCTTGTCTGCACTGGAGAGAGATGTGGGAAACACTCTAGCGATGGAGTGGGCAAGCGATTGAGCGAGCAGGCAGGGAAAGGGCGTTTGTAGCAGGAGGTGTTTGAAGATGTAAAAAAAATGTTAAATGAAGAGAAGAAAAATGTGAACTGTGAGTTTTATTAGGGAGAGTTTGTGTTTGAAACGATTATCTGGTTGATGGGTAAAAGGAAAGTAAAGGGAGCAAGTAGTGCCGGCGGGGTGGGGGGGCTGATTGACAGCTTGTGTTTATCCTACTGTCTGCATTATGAGTGGTAATGCAAATAGGCACTCAGAAATATTTTCAGAGTGTCTCTTTGCATTACTGCTCATAATGCAGACAGTCAGCGACTGGTTGTGGAGGTGAGAGGTGGGTGTGGCCAGTCGCCGGCTGGCTAAGGGTGGGGGTGCTGGGTGGGCTTGCATGGATGAGTGGGAGGTGGGGGCCACTAGACTACCAGGTAATAGAAATCATTATTTATTTCATTATGCTGGGGGCGCTTGATTACCAGGGATATAAACATTAATTTATAATAATACTATATAGTATGGGGGCCACTAGACTACCAGGATATGAAAAATACAGAGGGTGGGGGCACTATCCAACTGAATATAGGGCCATGTCAGGACAGTGCAAAGATGTGTAGCACTTCCCTGCAATGGATCTTGGCTGTATGCAGCCCAGAGGGAAATGCAGGAAACAACTGCGTCCCCAGACCTGATAGCACAGGAAGCTCCCAGCCTGATATTCAGCCAGCAACATACAAATGAGCCCACTGGGCATGCAAGACACTAAGGGACATATGCATGCCCATTATGAGCCCATTTACATTGGATGAAGCTGCAGGTTTGCACCCATCCTGTGGCCACCCACCACATCAAGCATGGTGTCAAGCACCCCGCACACACACCTCATATGCCCATCCCCACAAGGGACACATCCACCCTGGTGTCCAGTGGCATCCTCCAGCCTCTGATCCCCATCCACAACAAATGTATCATTATTCCATAGTGTCTAGTGGCATCCCCCCACCCTCTAATCCCTGTCCCCATAAATGTATCTTTATTCCCTGGTGTCATGGGGCACCTCTCACCTTTTGATCTCTCAAGGCTGTGATAATAAAGAAGTCCCTGGTGTCTAGTGGCATCACCTGCCCTCTGATCCCCATCCCCACCCTTGGTTACATAGTCCCTCATGTCTTGTGGCACCCTCAACCACCCATTGCTTGCAGTTATAATACTGAGGAGGTCCCTCATCTCCCTCATCCTCTGATTAACTGTTGCTGCCTCCACAAGGTATTCCCTGGGGTCCAGTGGAACCCCTGCTCCCCAAGCACCATCCCAGAAGACCAGAAGAGATCCCACATTCCCTGGTGTCTAGAAGCCCCCCCACACCTGCCACACTGGGCACACCACCCTGCCACTCCCACTACCTTAGTCGCCAGTGCTGTGCGGCTCCAATGTGGCAATGGGCACAGCCTTTCTCTCACCACCTCGATTGGCCACCATATACAATGACAGGGAGTGTGCATACTGTCTACAGTATAGGGAGCACACTTTTTATACAGTACTTGCACTCCCTGTCATTGCATACAGTGGCCAGCCAAGGTGGTGAGAAGAGGGCTTTGCCAGCCACCATATTAGAGCTGCATGCACTGGCAACTAAGATAAGGGTCAGTGGTGGGTGGTGTTCTCAGTGTGGCCAGTGTGGGGGTGGGGCTGCTAGATGCCAGGGAATACAGGCTCACTTCTGGAATGGGTGCTTGGGGTTGGGTGGTTCCACTGGACACCAGGGAATACCTTGTGGAGGCAGCAGTGGTCAGTTGGAGGGTGGGGATCCACTGGGCACCAGGAACATCCTCAGTATTACAGCAGTGGGTAATTGGTGGGTGGAATGCCACTAGACACCAGGGAATACCTACAGAGTAACCAGAGATTGGAGGGAAGAGGGTGCCACTAGACACCAGGGCACAACGATACAGCATGGGGACAGGATCAGAGGGTGGATGGTGCCACTAGACACCAGGGCATAAAGATATAGTGCTTGGGATGGGCTCAGAGGATGGGGGGTGCCATTAGACACCAGGGAATTCTTATTAAAGTGGTGGGTGATCGGAGGGCGGGGGGCACCACTGGACACCAGGGAAGTCATTGCTTCAACAGGTCAGAGCAGGCAGCTGCAATCCCTTTGTTCACCACCAGGGCCTTGTGCCCGGTCAACTTGGGGTTTGCAAAGGTGGTAACTTGTGCCCATTCAGGTGGCATTTATCACCAGTGCAAACCTGTCAATATCCCAGTGTGCCCATATGCAGGCAAGGACCACCTCATTTAATGGGCACAGCAGTAACTTAGCATTCAGGCAATAAAGGGTTTTTCTGCACTGTGGGGGTGTCTGAATATAGATCCTCGCCAACAAATGGGGCGCAAACTCCGGTTAACACAGGCAAACAACCCTTAGGGCCAAGGCTAAGTTTTGCATATCCAGCCCCCTGGTCTGAAAGAACTTTGCTAAACATAATATTTGCACACAGTTCAGCTTCTGTTTCACGCTGGTTCTGTGTTTCACACACTCAGTCTTTTTAGTGAGGATATTTGCATAAAATGTGATCTTTGTTTCCTAGAACTTCATCACGTCCTCTAGCTTGTCTCACACCTGAGCCTACAATACTCTGCTTGTGATGTCACAATCATTCTCACAGTGACAGACTATGACATAAAAACAAAGGAGTATGACATCAGGAGGGGAATAACCTGGAGCAGGAGATGATGAACTCCATGGGGCAAACATCTGGGGCCCAATCCTCATCCTCAATGAGTGGAAGTGCTAATCAGGGTGGAACAGCCTCCCTGTTGCACCACTGTATGTTATACACAAAAGACTGAGGTACAGTAGATGCTGGAGGGAGGCATTCACGCTGTAGCTAAGCCAGAATGCAAATGAGGGTCACCAGATATTAGTGAGCACAAACACCTGGTGTGCAACACCCACAGGGGAAAGCACAGGCACCAGCACGACTGGCAAAGTGTTACCCCCACTCGCTCAACCCTTACCTTTATGCTAGTCTTAAGGTGACTTCCTATGAACATAGCTTGGGGGAGGGCTGCAATCAAGGGATCAGCAAACAGGTGCTATGAAAGCACCTTTGTGCCTGTTCCTTGCAACTGAGAATGGGGCCCCCTGTTTTCATGCAATTTGCCTCAGTAATAAGTAATGGGAAGGAGATATCTTTAGAAGATAAATAAAATAAAAGCTGAGATGTATATAAATATTATATTTTCACTGTTTCCTCTGTGGTATCAGCTGCTCTGAAAGCTCTAACATGGAAAACACAAAATCATTCAATTCGTAAATACGTTTAACTGAATCATGGAAGGGAAAAAAAACATTGAGCAGACACTCATTTACAACAGTTTCCCAATCAGAATAAGGACAGAATTGTTACATGGTGTACCCAAGCTGACATACAGTGTAGAGTATATAGACCATTCAATTTAACCTTTAAATGCAATATTACAAACCTGAATAATACCAAAGTATATATCTTTCTGATACAGGAATAATGTGTGAACACATGCATGAATTAATACTTTCTAGTATCTAAGCATTATACACAAGACAACAGAATATAATCTTGTAGTGTCAGTGAAAGGATTGACCATGCCAACAAAGGGATGGAGCAGGGTCTATGGTCAACATGTTCCAATACTTAGAACCTGTGAAGGCAAAACTCTCCCTCCTTACATTTTTCCTTGCACTTGGAAATTTGAATTTAATACCTACAACTGACCACAGATCTGGCCTGCTGCCCTTAACCTTGAGCAGGTCTGAGATGTACTGATGAACCTTCTGGGTACAGAAACTTAGCAAAGTGTATCTGTCTGCAAGCAGAGATGGATCCAGCCCAGCTCCTTGTACGGGGAGAATGCTGAGTATCATGGGGGAGCCGAGGATGAAATCTGTAATAAGCTGAAACCAACTTGCCGAGTACTTTGTATACATTTCCATAGAGAGCATCACCTTAGTCAAGGAGTTGGATGACGGTAACATTTACCAGACTGAGCCACAAGTCCCTGAAAAGGCTGTGTTTGTGCCTCTGCAAGCAGTCATTTATGTCCAATCTTTTTAATTAGACTGCTTTTATGCACCTCCCATTTAAGGTTTGAGTCTAACCAGGTCCGCAGGTATGTGTAGCAGGGGACTTGCTCTAAAATAGAACCTTCAAATGCAGCAATGTGAAATATCACAGGTTCTGATTTTTAGTTTTGTGTCAAATACAGCATGATCTGGGTCTTTTTAGAGATTAGTACCAGGCTGCTATGGCCAAGAAGCACTGCACATTGTCAAAACCTGCCTACAGGAGTGACTTAACTGAACTGATCTGGGATCCACTGCAGTACTGCATAGTGTCATCCACATATAGATGCACCTTTACCTGTGGTACCAGTGGGCCAAGATTGGTTGTAGGTACTGAAAACAACAGAGAGCTCAGGATGAAGCTCTGTGGAACCCCTCTGGCAGATGGCAGCATACTAGATACCAGCTCCATGATGGAAGCAAACTGGGATATGCCATATAGGTAGCTTTTGAAACCACCACAGAACTGCAGTCAAGCCCAAAATGTTTAACCTGTCTAACAGCAAGCTATGCTTATGGGTGTTAAATGCCTTGGACAAGATGATGATTACTCCAGTTAGTTAATCAGCATCCATAGCCATTTGAATGTAAGGGGGAGAATCAAGGCCACGGAAGTGCAGAGGCAGCTGGAGGAAAAGGAAGGTCTGGAGGAGCTGTGGGTCATCACTGGCTATCTGTGCAGGCGTGGTATACAGTCCTCCAATACAGGGAGAGGAGTTGGCTAAGGCACTTGGGGAAGATACCATCAGGATGGCAAGTAAGGTGGAGGTGCTGCTAGTTGATGAATTACAGAACAAAGAACAGTGCGCACTGGGTTAATGGTGCTCTCAGTAATAGTAAAACACAGTCATTTGGAGATTGAGCACTCACCAGCATGGCAAATCAAGGACTCCATCAGGTAGTAACTTATTTTCTTAATTTATTGCACATCTTAGAAAGACACCACACCATACATGGTTCTTAGTATGCTTGACATGTTCCAGATCCCCATGGATCCTTTCTCAAAAGCTTTTGAGAAAGTATCCATGGAGATCTGAAACATGTCAAACGTACTAAAAACCATGTATAGTGTGGTGTCTTTCTAAGATCTGCAATAAATGAAGTAAATAAGTTACTACCTAGTGGAGTCTTCGATTTACCATGCTGGTAAGTGCCCAATCTCCAAGTGCCTGTAGTTGGTGACTTCCATCTGCTAGATGTTGCTTGGAGCCTTCCAACTGCAGCTCTGGAAAGAAGCAGGGCCATCCATGACTCCCTATAAGGGGCTTTTCTCAGGAAGCTAGTCAACTAACCCACTAGGGATGTGGCAGTGCTGGACCTGGTGCTTATGAACAGGGACGGTATTGCAGACGTCACATTGGGCAGTCCCCCAGGTATCAGTGATTGCTGTACAGTGTGGTTTAACATTATGATGGGAACAGAGGCAAACCACAGGAGCACAAGGGTTCTGGACTTTAGAAGGGTGGATTTTAGAGGAATGGGTGACTGAAACTGCCTCATTAGTGCTATTGCCATGGAGTGGTGGAGGTACAGTGGGGAAAAATAAGGGAGGGCATCATTAAGGCAACCAGACTCTGCATGAAGGAAGGAGTAAAAGCAGAAGAAAAAGAGACCATTATGGTTCTCTAGGAAGTGGCCAAGGTCATGAAGGAAAAAAGAATGCATTCAGGAGGTACAGTATAAGGAAACACATTGGGAGGAAGACAGGGAGGTGAACCAAAAAAAAACAGAGGAAAGTAGGAAATGTAATGAGGGGATAAAAGGTGCAGATAAAGTAAAGCAAAGCCAAGGGGGTAACTAAAGGGAATAAAACTTTCTTAACATACATACAGTAAGTGAGAAGAGGAAGGCAAGGGGAGGGATAGTGAGGATAAGGAGGGCAGCAGGGGGAGTGGGGGACTGCTCAGAAGAGGACCATGAAAAATCAGGCATCATGAACAGGTACTTCTGCTCAGTCTTCACAGCAGAGGAAGGGGGGGACAGACCACCAGAGAGCAGCAGAAGCAAATGGTGGGGGAGATGGATGCAAGTGCATTTTCAGAAGAAAGACATCTTGAAGCGACTTGCAGCTCTGAAAGTGGGCAAGACTATGGAACTGGACAGGATACTTTCAAGGGTACAATAGATAATCATAGAGGTGCTAGCTGCCCTACTGATGGCCTTATTCAACAGCTCTCTGGAAACAGTTAGGGTTGCAGAGGACTCAAGGAAAGCAGATATGGCCCCTCTACATAAGAGCGGCAGCAGGGAGAAGGCTAGATGACCTTTCTTACTGGAGTGGTGGGGCTGTGGAGTTTATGAAGGCCAGATTGATTGGGGTTAAGAAGACTATGATTAGCCAGATGTATGTTCAATTGATTAGTGATCTCCAAAATGTTGACTCCACAGAAAGGAGGGATATGGGCCTGTAATTTAAGATCCAGTTCCTTGGGCCTGCTTTATAAATGGGCACAACCTGTGCCGTTTTCCATGCAATGGGGACTGTACAGGTGCTTACTGATTGTTAATGATTACTGTGAGGAGCATGCAAATTATTAGGGCAGCATATTTTAAAAATCAAATTATTACTAATCCCATTAATGCCACTGGATTGGCTCACATCAAGAGCCAGCAATTCCTTTAGAATCTCTGGTAGCGCAATAGGTTTGAGAGTGAAAAGTGATGACTCATGCTAGACAGAGGTCAAAATTTGGAGGTAGCAAGTGATGTTTAAAGCAATGGTAATCTGGGAGTATCAGTACATTAAATGAAATACTAAATACAATGACTATAGTGGTAGAGGAGAGAACTTCAGTATCCCTTGGAATGTGGCACCGTGTAAATTGGGATAAAACAAAAATAAAGAGCAGGGATCAACAGGGCCCACACAGTACTGAATAATAAAGTACTGTATATAAAAATATTTATAACATGAACTACTACTTTAAAATTATCCAACAAGGCAGAAGGTTCACAGTTCTCCCACCCAATATCAAGAATATATTTACAAGAGTTCAGAGATAACTAGAATCTATTGTGTATATTCCACCTCTCATTTTCAGCTGTTGGCAGTCCTCCCCTAGAATAATACCAAAGAATCTTTAATGAGGAGGAACTTTTTATAGCTGGTGCCCAGCTAAAGTATATTGGAAACATACCAGAAGTAGTTCCTAGAGCCACCCATTTTATCATATGGACAAGCAATGACAGCTGCTATAAAATATTTAGTTGGTATGCATCCATAGGAGATCAGCTTTCCTCTGAGTCCAGAGTACCCATTCTCAAAGTCTCATCACACCTTGCCAATGGTTAGGGACTGTCCTCCAACAGGATTCCTGCATGCTCATGCCTACCAAGAAACAGTCCTAAGCTACCCGCACACCTAACACAAGAAGTGAGCAAGCAAACAAGCACAAGACAGCTGCAGCTGTAGGAGGCAATGCCAGAGAGAGAAAGAGAGACCGAGTGAATGAGTGATGGTTGCACCTTCCGAGGCCAACATTTCCCAATTTGAAATAAAACAAATCCACCCTGCGCATCTCAGACCCCTTACCCACCACCTTAGCCCACCCAGTTCTGAATGCTCTCTTGTGCCATCCATTACTGTAAAAGGTTAGGACCTGACATGTCAAATGCAGTATTAAGATCCTCATTCCCTCTGTCTCACAAGTAGGCCCAGATACTGGCAACCTTACCCCAGTAATGCTTTGCACAATTGGACGAGATTGATGGTATTTGGGCTTGGCAGGAACACAGGGAGGATAAGGATCTTTATGCTACATTGGACATGGCAGGACATGCTATACTGAATATTGTATAAGACAAGGAGGACGTGGAGGTTCAAGAGGAAAGGAGTGATATGGCCCTGTTTCTCAGAACAGGTGAACAGTTGGACAGCTGCATTTTGAATGGGTTGTAGCTTCAAGAGGAGTGACTTGGGAAGTCCATGGATGAGGGAATTATTGTAGACAAGGCAAGAGGATATAAAGGCATGAATACAGATTTTAGCAGAGGAGGGGTCTACGAAGTGATGGATGCAGGCAGTATTGCGGAGGTGACAACAGTCTGATTTGTACGCCATGATGATATGGGAAGCAAAGGCAACTTCTGGATCAAGGAAGACACCTAGATTTCTGAAATTGGGGCAAAGAAAAGACAGGAGTCAAGAAATGTGACAAAAGAAGTCGAATTTTGGAATCATAGGAATGTATAAGAGCAAAGCAGACTACCAGAGCCTTTAATATGTTCACCATTACTCAGTGGAAATAACCTGTGACACTGTTTGCTTTAATATGCATGCCAAGTATGTTTTAAAACCAGCTATTGTCTGAATGTAACTACAGATTCGAGGGATGAGTTTCACATAGTAACCACCCTTTGGGTAAACCAAGTTCCTCATTTGGTAGTTTTGTAGTGATCACTCTTTAATTGCCTTGCACGACATCCACTCTCGTACATACAACCCATTATTTCCAGATCTAAAGCATTCCACAGATCTTTACTTTGGAAGGCTTTAAAAACCTAGGCACATGCCACCTCGTAGCCTCCTCATTTCCAGGCTGTACATTTCCAACCCTCTCAACCTCTCCCTGTAGCTCTTTCATCTCATCCCTCTTACCATTCTAGTTGTTCTTCCCTGCATCCCCTCCACTAATTTGCTATCCCTTGCTCATTGAGGAGCCCAGAACTGGCTATAGTACTTGGTGTGAGGCCTGACCAGGGGGCTGTACAAGGACAATGGAACCTCCTTACTTTTACTGGTGATATTTTTACTAATGGAACCTATAATTCTATACCCTTTATTAATGTTAATGTTACTATTCCTATATGTTGTCATGATGTACTTACATTCTTCTGTAAAAATGTCTGTATCCCTATGTTGTATTCTCCCGGGTTGTTCCTGAAAATAGGCATAATACTTGTCTAGTGTACTTACCTGGTCAACAAAAGCTAAAATTAAAAATAAATAAAAATTAGTGATTAGCCTGCACCGGTTTCCAAATTCATGATTATTGGTGACTCTGACTCCAAGGTCCTTACCTTCAGTTGTCTCTTTAGGTCTAAGCCATAAACTTTATACTTGTCCTTACTATTCCTGGTGCCTAGATGCATAGCAATAGACTTGTCTATGTTAAATGCAAGTTTTGATTTCCTAGCTCAGGCTTCAATGGATTTCAAGTTTTTTCTTATAGTCCTAACCCCCTCTTCCATATCGACCACAATGCCAGTCTTAGTGTGATCAGCAAACTTTCACCATCTATGAGTTACATGCTGGCAACATAGGTGTTAAAATATAGGACCTAGGACGGAGCCCTGAGGAACCCCACTTGTAACTGCTCCAAAGTTTGGTACATGTCCTGACACATACTTTCTGTTTCCTGTCTGTTAGTCATTATTGGACACAACTAACCAGTCATGCATTTAATCCTAATCTCATTAGCTCTACAATGACTTTGTGATGTGGCAAGGTGTCAAACTTGAATGCTTTGCTATACCCTTAAGAATACAATATCCACTAGTAATTCCATGTCAATCACTTTGTTCACTGATTCAAAGAACCTTATAGGATTTTAGTTTGACACAACCTCCCCCCTACGAAAACCATGTTGGTGTCGTCCAACAGCTTGTTTATACTGATGTAATTTTGTATTTCCTCTTTAATGAATGCTTCCATTATCTTCCCCAGCACTGACATCAGGCTAACCGGTCAATAATTTTGGAAATTAGCCCTCCAAACCCTTTTGAAAATTGGTACCACAAATGCCTCCCTCCAGCAATTCACTACCTGCCCAGAATTTATCAATCTTTCGAACAGGCATTTAAGTGGGCCTGCTAGCTCAACTGCCATCTCCTTAATTACTCGTTGATGGATCCCATCCAGCCCCTGGATCTTGCTTGTGTTCAGACAGTTAGTAGAGATAGTAGTTGTTCTTTATCAATGCTTAACATCTGTGTTTCCTGGTGAACCTTGATTGCTTCACCCTCATCCGTGCCTCTGTGAAAGATGGAGGAGAAATGCTGGTTACATGCATTAACCATATCCTTGTTATTGTCACTTCCCCCATGATCAGTAGGCCCATCCCCAATTAGAACCTGTAATACTAGTGCCCTATGCACACTCTACACATGAATCACGTGTAGATCACCCATGCTGCTCTGCATCTCTGCCCTTTCTGTAAAGAAGTACTTCTTTATATCCCTCCTGAATCTACCCCCTCCTGCTTCATAGCATGCCCCATTGTTCTAGAGCACCTGATAATGATATCCACTTCCTCCTCCCTTCCTATTGCCCTAGCAATCTGAAAGATACACTTCCCGTCCCACCATGCCACGGTACTGGGTAGGCACCTGACATCCCTGTCTACCCCCTTTCCTACTCCTAACTATCCCCTGACAACTGAGTCCCCAACCAGAAGTTGCTTTCTCCTTCTTTGGGGTCCTCTTCCAACTAATACCAGAAAAAAGCCACTCCAACCACCATCGTGCCATGTTCTATGTCAACGTCCAACAAAAGAAAACTGGCACTAAGACTAAATACTGATGTCTCACCCTGAGGAAGCCCGCATGTGGGAAACTGGTTGGGGCCATTAGTAGCACTGCCTACACCTGTCTGTATGCTGGAAACATGAGTCTTGTTTTTTTATATTGCGCTACACTGAGTGGAGAAATAAAAATGGTAAGAGTCATCAGCATTTGGTCTTGGTTCCAGTTTTCTTTTGTTGGATGTTCTCTTCCATCCACTTTGGGGTCTCCACCCATGAGGGCCCTCCTCCTCCTCCTCCTCTCCGGCCACTATGATGGGTGCCATATGACAGTCCTGTTCTGCCAGAGTGGTGAAGGATTGTGCAGCGGAACCAGTTTGTGGTTGAGGAATGCACCTGTTGACCCCTCCCAACCTTCCAGATCCCACCACCCCTTCCTGCTGAAGCCCACCATAGTCCAGCTGCTCCTCCTATCTTTCAACCCTTGCGGTAACAGTGTCAGACTTTGTGGTCCCTGAGTGAGAGAAAGTGTTACCTGACTCTTAGACAACACAGCCCTGAGTTTAGTGGCCTCCCCCTGACTCACCACCAACATAGGCTTGAGTCTAAAGACCTTCGCTGCCAACCCAAAAGGTGCACAATGATTGGGCAGCACCACAATCTCCAGATGATCTCCCTGAAGACTGCTGCCCAACAACCACTGCACTGCACCACTCCTCACATTCTCTATCCCTGCTCTCCCTGTGCTTCCTGTCCTTTTGTCCTAGAACTGTTCAAAGTTGTTCAAGCGTGACTCCATTCATTCACGTAAAAGACTTGGCATGATTTTAATGAATGCTGTTGTTCATTAATGTTTTCAAAAGTTATGTACAGCAGTGCAAAAGTTCAGTGCATTACAATTCACCAAAAGGTATTCAACAAACAACACACTAGCCCCAGCGCTTTGGCTCCTAGCCTTCCTCAGGACTGCTGCCCACAACCACTGCACTGCACCACTCCCCACATTCTCTATCCCTGCTCTCCCTGTGCTTCCCATCCTCCTGTCCTAGAACCCAGTACAGCTAAGCTGTACCCAGTACCAGTTGCCTAAGTTCAATACACAACCCTTTTATTTACTTACGTTAACATATTTCACAGAGACAGGTAAGTTATAAACACCAGCACTTACAAGAAACCCTTTTTTTGTTTACCCCCTACTTATTAGTGTACCAGTAAGGCCCTAGTTAACAATTTAGCAACAAGCCTCCACACCAACAACAACACTTTGTACTTACAGTGCTAGTACCCAAAAAATACACAGAAACAACACATGTCCCCTTAAAAAACACTGCAGTTAGTACCACAAACATACAGGAGCAACCTATGTCTCCTGAAACAATACAGCAGCTCGTACCCCAGATATACAGGAACAATCCATGTCCCCTTAAAATATACTGCAGTTAGTACCACAAACATACAGGAACAACCTATGTCTCCTTAAACAATACTGCAGTTAGTACCACAAACATACAGGAACAACCTATGTCTCCTTAAACAATACAGCAGCTCGTACCACAAACATACAGGAACAACCTATGTCTCCTGAAACAATACAGCAGCTCGTACCCCAGATATACAGGAACAACCCATGTCCCCTTAAAATATACTGCAGTTAGCACCACAAACATACAGGAACAACCTATGTCTCCTTAAACAATACAGCAGCTTGTACCCCAAATATACAGTAACAACCCGTGTCTCCTTAAACAATACAGCAGCCCGTACCCCAAACATACAGGAACAACCCATTTCTCCTTAAACAATACAGCAGCTCAGTACCCAGATATACAGGAACAACCCATGTCTCCTTAAACAATACAGCAGCTCGTACCCCAAATATACAGGAACAACCCATGTCTCCTTAAACAATACAGCAGCTCGTACCCCAAATATACAGGAACAACCCATGACTCCTTAAACAATACAGCAGCTCGTACCCCAAATATACAGGAACAACCCATGTCTCCTTAAACAATACCACATGGGAAACAAGGTTTGTCTCTGCTTGTCCCTGCAGGCCCCCATCCCCAGTACCCAAATTAAAAGCTAACATGTATCAGTATACGATGCTTGCAGTGAAGTATACAGTGCAGTACAGTACAGTGGGCAGTACACTTGCAAAGTCTATCTATAAGGGAAACTGGTTAGGTTGTCATAGCTGAGGCCCAAGGGAATGAGCTGCTTGTCAACTAATTAGTTCATAATTAACTCTTCAGCTACAGCTGCTGAATATAGAAGTCAAAATAACTGTGGGGGTGGCACCTGCTTACATGCTGAAACATTTTCAGTCTGAGACAAGCTGCACTTCTGTTCTGCTACAGAAAGAAAGTATGGCTCATAAGATAGGGGTGTATAGACAGGTCCATTCGAAATCAGACCCCCACAGGTCCAACACTACCCGGCAGACCCAGTTGATTAGGTTAGTCTGGCATGATCTTCCCAAGACAAACTCATGCTGTCTCTCGTCCTGTAGTCCATTACTATCCGTAAAGATTACCAACTTCTCCTTCAGAATGGTCTCCATCAACTTCCTTACTATAGAAGTCAAGCTCACTGTCCTATAATTGACTGGTTCGTCCTTGGGCCCAGTCATGTGGTGGGGCACACTGTGGGCCATCCTCCAGTCCCTGGGCACATTCCCTATCTCCAAGGAGGTGTTAAACAGTTCTGCGAGAGGGCCTGCCAACACCTCTGCCAGTTTCTTCAGGACTCTAGGAGGTACACCATCCGGTCCTTGTGCCTTGTCCACCGACAAAGCTTTAAGGCCTTTTAGAACCCTATCCTCCTCGATGACCCCATCTGTTATCTCTGCCCCCCCTCACCCTTCCCTCCTTCCTTTCCCTTGTGGTATTGGGCCATCCTTTTCTTTTGTGAACACCAAGCAGAAGTACTTGTTGAGTGCCTCCACCTGGTCTTCCCCTTTTTCTGCCCATCCCCCCTCCCTCTTGATTCTAACAATCTCGTCCCTACAACTCTATTTCTCCCTTATGTGTTCGAAGAACTCACTGTCCCCCTTCCTGATCCCCTGAGCCAATTTCAGCTCCCTTGCTGCTTTGGCTGCCTTGACTACCCTACTCACTTCCCTAGATGACTTCGAGTACACCTCCTTGTCTTCCTCTCACCCAGATTTTTTGAATCTGTTGAAGGTCAATCTCTTATCGCTCACCTTTCCCTCTACTTCCCTGCTGAGCCAGCTAGGTTTTTCTGACCTGGACTGCTTACTCTGAGACTTGGCACATGTGCTTATGGCCTTGTTCAGACCCTTCTGACTGGGCAAACTGAGGGACCTGGGGGCAGGGGGGAAACTAGTGGGGTGGGTTAGGAGCTGGCTTCAGGGCAGACAGCAGAGGGTAGTTGTAAGGGGGGACATCAAAGCCAAGACCAGTAACTAGTGGGGTACCACAGGGTTAAGTGTTAGGCCCTATTCTATTCAATTGAAAGGCACACACCTGTAGTTATGTGGGAGAAGAGTTCCTCCCCCATATCCTACTTAAGGCATCAGGCTCCACCGCTCTGCTTAGAGTGGAGTCACTTTCTCGCTTCGAGTGTGGCTGGTTGGTCCCCTCCCCTTTTGTTTTCCTCTTCTCTGCTTGGCCGCTGCCTTGTTTTGCCCTCCTTCCCTTCCTTGTTATGCTTCCCCCCCACTCCCATCCCTCTCTGTGTTGTTCTGCTTTTCTTTTTGGGCTTTCTTCACTGGCTGTGCCTCAGTTCGTCCCCCACAGCTCTCGTACATCGCTGATTGTGCGTTTGGCTTTACCTTGCCCACTTCCCTGCTTGGCTTCTTCTGTGGACATCATTGCTATGTGCTGGCATTGTGGAGCCCTTCCACTCCTCTAGGTATTTTCGATTCGCTTGGCAATCCAATACCGTAGTTCAATTCCTCTCCATCCTAGCCTCTCAGCAATCATCCACATATGGCCATGGCCCAGGATTCAGGGCTCATCTTTCGCCACCGGACATGGCAATACTCAACGGCAAGTCTATCCACACCCGACAGGGTTCCTGGCTCAGCCGAATCATGGCCCACACAACTCATGCCTGCAGCTTCACCTCTGTCGAACTTGAACGCACCCCAGCATATCCAACCGGTTCTCTCTGCTGCATTCTCTTCGAGGTGGGACTGTTCGACTAGCCTTCCTCCACTCCATTCTTCCTTCATGTTGGGCGATCCACCTGTTTTCTCCTCACACCTGCAGTCGGCACCATTCTTAACATAATTCAAAGCTGCAGCTTGCATGATTGCATGGCATGGGAATCAACGACTATATGGCTATACGCTATGTGCACTGTTCCAGTTCCAAACTCTAAAGCCACTTCCAACGCACAAGCAAGTTCCTAATGAACATTTTTATAGAGGTCTGCTGCTCGAGCTCTCCACAAGTTGATTTTCTTAGGATCAGAGTCCCTAACCACTGCAACTCCTGTGAGGTCGTGATTTCTGCAGTTCATACCTCCAAGCCAGCCAACCCTTCCTTATGCTGCCTCGCTCCGTATCTCCTGAACTAGAGCTTGCAAGCACCGGAGTATGGCATGCCCTGGCAGGACTTATACTTATTTGTCCAGTGATTGCTCTGTGCTTTCTATCAGACCCTCAACTTTCTCTCCTACCTATGGATATCCTTACTCCATTCCATGGACAGCAGCTGTGATTCATGCCAGTTCCTGCCTCTTGGACTGCTACGCCTGAAGCTCCGTGGGCCCATGTCACTATCCACACTGTAGCCTGCCCAGCAGTTCGTAGTTCTGAGCCTTACCTGCCTGTTGGCCAGCCGATGTGGTGGCTGACTCGACTCCCTTTCACTACTCCTACCACTTCAATGCTACTACGATTGCAAACCTACATGCAAGTTCGGCTGTCGCTACACTGTTTTCTGACCTACGTACAGGTCCACTCTTGCTTACACAATCTTTGCTCTTGCCTACTATCATTCCCTCGACATCAGCCCCTGGGATGTCTGCTGTACCGGGGCGGCCCTCCGTGGCGGCATTCCCTGGTCCTGCTAGCCTTCATAGAGGCTGGCTTGGCCGCTCCATATCCCTTCCGCCTGGCCTATGTGGGGTCTTGCCTCACCCAACATCGGGGCCTGGGGGTTCGACACTCTACTCTATACCTGCCTCGAGCAGCATCGGGGTCTGGAGGTTTGACTATTTCTACCCTACACTTTCCTTGCCCAGCATCGGGGCCCGGAGGTTCGATTATTCTACCCTTCACCTGCCTCACCCAGTATCGGGGCCTTGGGGTTTGACTATTTCTACTCTACACCTGCCTTGCCAACCATCGGCCTGGAGGTTCGATTATTCTGCTGTAATCCTCCCTCGCCCAGCTTGGGGCAGGGAGGTCCTGTCCCTTGCCGGACTTGCTTTGCTGGATGAGTTGGAGGTTTTCTGGGCTTCTGGCCTTATGTCCATTTACTGTTCGCCCACTCAGGACCAGGGGTTCAGTTGCCCCACCTTCTTCAGCTTCCCGCCTGTATCCAGCTTACTCACCTCACCTTCCCAGACTTTGTGCTTCCATGACTTAGTATATTGGACCTCTACTTCAAGACTGACTGTGCTTTCACCTAGATTCCGGATGTCCCTCTATCGCTAGTTTACCCTGGATATTGACAGCTCGGCCTGGGAATTGCTCCAGATCTGCTACCAGCTTTGCAGTCCATTCATCATCAGTACTGGATTCCATTTGCTCTTCTCAACCCTCGGATCTTCCTCTCTTGGGGTTTCGGACTAACCGATATTATGTATATTGCTCATTTAGGATTACTCCCCCTTAGTATGCCCAGAAGGACGGGCAGGTCAGTAGCCATGGGTCCTCAGAGGTTTTCCCCCAAGAGTTTTTTTTCCTCTCCTGCATGCTACTGGCCACACTCTCTGGAGTTGGAGGAGGTAATCAAATCTGCAATCATTATTTCTTTTTGGGGGCCTCATGGTCTCATCCTACTCGACTAAGCATCCTTCCTAAGGTGAGATACAGAGAAAGGCCAAAACATCAAGTCATAACAAGTTACTCATCAGTTCAAGCATCTAAGCACCATGCATGTACTGTCATTTTCACATGTACTACAAGCACTGACTTGCTCATGTCTATGCTGAAGTATCTAAGCACTAATCATTCCATACAACTAATACTCTGTAGGCATTATCCTACTTACTGGTCTGGCCTCTGTATCCAAGCACAACCTACATCTTTCAGCTACAGTATGTAGCACAAGCTGAGCTATGAACCATGCATAATGTCTTCATAGGGGACATTACGGAGGGGGTCAAGAGTAAGATCAGCCTCCTCGCCAGTGACATAAAGATTTGTGCAAAAGTGGACAGTGAGGAAGGGAAGAAGGCACTCAGGGAGGATCTAGCTAAACTTGAGCATTGGTCAAAGGAGTGGCAGTTGGGGTTTAACTCTAAGAAGTGTAAGATCATGCACCTTGGAGCCAGAAATCCCAGGGCCAACTGCTGTCTGGGGGGAGTGCAGATAGCAGTTTCAGATGAGGAGAGGGACCTGGGGGTACTAGTCACAGGGGACATGAAGATATCGGTGCAGCGTAGGAGGGTGGCAGCAAGGGCAAACTGGATGCTGGGGTGCATTGCCAGGGGTATCACCTCCAGGAAAGAGGAAGTCATCCTGCACTTGTATAGGTCACTGGTGAGGCCACACTTGGAGTGTTGTGTAAAGTACTGGTGCCCTTACCTCAAGAAGGATGTGAGATTGCTGGAAGGGGTGCAGCATAGGGCAACAAAAATGATCATGGGGCTAGGGGAGATGCTATATGAGGAAAGATTGAGGGAGCTCAACATGTATTCACTGGAGGATAATGGGGGGAAGGGAGACATGATAGTGACTTTTAAATACTTAAAAGGCATAAACAAAGTCAGAACGGGAGGATTGTTCTCGTGAAGGGGGGAAGGGTCACAAAGGAGCACAGTCTGAAGTTGGAGGGGAGGAGGTTCAGGAGGGAGGTGAGGAGGCACTACTTCCCAGAGAGAGTGGTGGCTAGATGAAACATACTGCCAGAGGAGTTAGTTGAACTGAGGACAGTGGAAAACGTTAAGCAGGGATGGGATAGAGTCAGGGGCAGGGGCAGTACAAGCAAGAATATAATGGGGATAGGCCCAGGAGAGGGGATGAAGGGAGGGGATTGGGTGGGAGGAGCAGCTGCAGTAGTATTCACTGTGAGCTGCACACTCGAGCAAACTTGATAGACATATAGGCCTTTTCCTGCCAGCGATTTTGTATGTCCATAGATCAAAAAGGACTCTGAAATCTTCGTGCCGGTCCACCAAGCAAAAATCATTAAAACATTTCAGTATGAGTGAGGTAAATAAAAATTAGTTTGCACACCTTGCACCACTCTGTTATCCGATTTAACTGTCCATCATTCAGCAGCATATTTGCATTACAGCAGGACTGGGAGGGAAGTGGGAGCAAACATTGCATGCTGCTGTCTCATACAGCTACTATGCGACCTAGCTGAGCCCACACCAGGCTAGCTCACTGTTGGGTGTCCCTCCCCATATCCCTTACACACATGCTGCCCTAATCCTCAGCTGCTGCTATACAACTGTCATTCAGGGATGTGTCAGCTGCTCATGCTCAATAGTCACTAGTCAAGCAGGTTTCATGATCAGGGAGCAAACAGCTTATCTCAATGGTGCAAAGACTGTAACTCTGACCGCCCACAATCCTCCAGGACCGCCAGACTGCCCAATACACCTGTAAGCACAATTACTATTCAGCAATTTACCTCTGTGGCTGTCTTTAAGGAAAGATATACTGTAAATCGTGATTACTTGTTTTTGTGGTAAATTCCTGAGATGACAGATTTCACTCAGACATGTAGTACGATTAAAAGCTGTTTATTTCAACACACAGTTAATATTTAACATATTTCTAAACTTAAACAGTACAAGACATTTCTAGAAACCCTTATTCAGACCGTTGTCTTAATTTGTGCACTTTAAATCCTTACACAATCTTTACTATGAACATATAAGACCTAGTACTCCCTTTCTGGAGGCACTTTAAGGTAGTATTCTCTCTAGATTAGCCTGGACTAACCAGTACACAACTCCTTGGTACTAATAATCTTTGCTAGCATTTAAAACAATATTTCACTGTAGTATAGCTCTATATGTGTGTGTTTGTATGTGTGTATATATATATATATATATATATATATATATATATATATACACACATACATACATACATACACATATAGGTATATTGATTTTGGAACCAGGATTCTTCAAAGACACATTTTTAGGCACCTTAAATTAAAATGTATACTCAACTAGTCCTCTGGCAAAGAATCTCTATCTCCCTTATGCCTGGAGATTTGAAGTATATTGGAGAGCTGTATGAAGAAGATTTCTTCCTGGTTCTTTGGACTCTTTTCTCCTCGAGGCCTTGCAAATGAAATAAAGTTAGTTAATTTCAATAGTTCTTACTTCTGGCAGAAGCCAAAAGTCTTCAGACTTTTAGCAGAGTGACAGTTTTAAAGTCAGTAGCAGTAGCGTAGATGTGAGATCTCCTTCAGCGATGAAACAGCTTCAGGTGGCAGCTTAGTAGGTGATCACAAAGTATTGGTCCTTGGAGATGTCCTTTATAGGCAGAATACTTCCTCAGAAGTATTCTGAGATTTCGTTCTACCTCAGGAGTAGCATGAGGTTTTGGGATGGTATAGCTATATTTAATCAAGAGCTTACCTTGGGTCGGAAGTCTTGTAGCATATGTGCTGAGATGTTCTGACTCATCATGGCTCTGTCATTGACCTGCCAATTTGTCTTTTTGAACTTTGTCCATAAGGTAACAGATGATAGACTTAGAACCACAAGACCATCCACTGTGCATATTCAAGATGAGGTGATAGAATATTATCTCATTGCAGTCTTATACTGCTAGGATAGTTGGTAGCAGGTAGTTCCTTGTTTCAAGGACCCAGTTCCTTGGCTATATGGTTTCAGAGTTGAGGCCTCCTTCTTATGGTACGACTCAGTGATCTTAAGAAATGCTGGATCCTGATTTCAAAGTACTTTTGAAGCTGTTAGACAATGTCTGAATCTAATGAATTTATGTGGCTGGCATTTGAATGTCCTTGAAGCCTGCAAGCTTACAACATATTGTTCAACGTAGATTGTCCCATGCTTCCTGGGTGTTGAGATGCATTCCATATACCAAGGTTAAGCATTTGCAAGTCTGCTTGGTTTAAAAGAAAATTTGTTTTATGACCAGTTCTTTTAAGGTGCATTAAGGCAGCTGAGATTCAAGGTAAATTATCCATTTTACACATTTATTTTATTTATTTATTTATTTATGTCATTCTAGGATTGCAACCTTTGAACTGAGAGCTTGTTTACAGAGGTTCCCTGTCAAAATTAAACAGAAAATAGTAAGACTTCATTTAAAACATCACAAAATAGGGCAGTTTAGCCCAAGCAGTTGAGCATGAGGCCTGTAGGGTAGGTTAGCAGGGAGGGAGATACAGTGTTAGGTAGAGAGGACTCAAGACATAGGTATCCAAGGGAGACTTGAGGTAGATAGGTAGCCAGGGGAGCAATTGCAGTCTAAATGTAAATTCAAGCAGGGCAGGCACCCATTGTCAAAGTGGAGGGGAAGGTGGTGAGGAGTGGAGACAAGGAGGAGGAGTATAGATTTGGGGGGGAGGTCAGGTAGGAGGAGTGTTGTGGCCAGTTAATTAGACAGGGTGGGACTTAGCGCTTGGGACCAAGGGGTTAGGGAGATGGTATGAGAAAGGGGGGGGAGTAGGTAGGGTGGGGGATGGTATGGTTGTAGAGAAGGGCAGGCAATTTATTGGGCTCAGTATTGAGGGAAGGGTGGAGTAAGAGCTTGTATGCTAGAGTGGGCAGGTAGGGAGAGTGCTAAGCATGGGGCAATGGGGATTGTCGGGTGGTGGAGCAGGCACATGTCTTTTGTCCAAGAAGATGGGCATGTAGATTAGCTTTGAAGGGTCCTAACTTGGGCATGGTCAGGAGTGGTGCAGGTGTATGTTTTTTGGCCAAGAAGGAGGGCACGGAGATTAGCTTTGAAGGGTCCTAACTTGGGCTCGGTCAGGAGATTATTTGGCAGAGAGTTGAGCAGGTTGGGGGCCTGGTATCCAAATGATCACTGACCATGTGCTGTATGGTGGAAGGGGACCTTGAGAGGATTTTTGCATGATCCTCTAGTTGGTCAAGCAGGAACAATAGGGGAAAGCATGGACTGTAGACCGACTGGGGTCAGGCCTAGGGTAGCCTTTTTAGCCAGAAAGCAGATCTGGGAGCGGATTCTGAGATTGAGGTCAAGCCAGCCCATGAGGGAGATAAGGTCACAGGTGTTGGTGAGGCGAAGAGCTCCTAGGAGAAGCCTGCAGGCTTTGTTGAGGGTTAGGGCCACTCTTTATAGATCCGTGTCGGTGGCAGAACCATAAACGATGAGGCCGTAGTCTATAATGGAGAAGACTGAGCTATATATGGCCAGTTTGAGGGCTGCTTCAGTGAGGCAATGCCTGTGTTTGTACAGCTGTCCAATCTTCCTGTTCGCTGACCTACAGACCTGGTCTATGTGTTGGGAAAATGAGAGGGGGCTATCCAGGGTAACCCCAAGATACTTGAAATTTTGAACCATTTCGAGGCAGTCATTCTGTTTGTTACGGATATCTAATGTGGCATTTTTGTACATGCTATGGGTGGATACAAACATCATTGTTTTAGTTTGTTTTTATAATTTAGCTTTGGCAGGGTATGGTGGCTTATGGCTGCTATTGGCCTACACACCTGACCTGAGTTTAGAAATAGGTTGGTCAGGTGACATCAGGGTACTGCATACAAGGCTGTGTGCATGCAGGAAGAGAAGCAAGTGAAAGGATCAGGGACAGCACTCTGAGAAAATTGGTCATGGAACTAAATTTTTCATATGGCATTTTTGGTTGCAGCTGGCCTGTAAGAAGAAAAATATTAATAAAAATATGTAGTGTGCTAATGAGCTGATTTTATTTACTGGAGAGGAAGAGGGAAAAAGGGGGCCTCAGCTAGCACTGCAGCAGGCCAGACAAGCACAGACACACTGTAGGCTGGTGAGTGAGCGCGCAGCCCTTAATCCGTCTCTCTGCTCAGCCTGAAACAATGCCAGTACTTAAGATAAGAAAAACAACCCAAAAAGATAAAAAAACGAATCGTGAATTTGTCACTAAGGGATTAGGGTGGGAATAGAGAAAGGCACTAGTCATCACATTGCTGTTTGCAATCTGTTGCCCAATTGTGGGAGAGGGAGCCAGGCAGCAGGGACATTGTATACAGGGAGTGCTATCTGCAGGTGCTGTGCCTGCATTTCAGCCTGATGCCTTGTGATAAAAAAAAATCATTGCTCTAATACATTGTTGGTTATATAAGGATGAAACAAGCTTGAAATAACCACTGTTCTTAAGATCTTGCCTTTATGTCACATAAAATAACTGCATGCCTTCTTCCCTATATTGCCATTTGCCAAACACATTTAAAGCATAAGCTCTCAGTTTCATTTCCTGAAGTGCAGTTCAAAATTGCATATGTCTGTTATGGATTACTCTGCTGTTTTATGCAGTTTTAGAGTTGTTTCTCTATTTTCCCCACAGTTTGCTGGAGGTTTGTTATTTGAATCAGAACCAGTAAGAACCAATCAGGATCCTGACCTGTATCCTGGTCCTGATATAGGATCTTTGCTGGTGTATCCATCCCTGTCACAAAACTGCACAAACAGGCATCTTTGAAGTTACATTGTAAGCTGCAATATTTATTTTTTTATACATGACAAATGAAAATGCTAATGTGATGACACATACCATCTCTGACCATAAACTGACATATGCTACAAAGTCACTAAATCTCATTTTAACATTGCTGTTCCCTTTAAACACAACATTTGTATAGGTACAGTATGTAACCACCTCCACCTGCAAGGTGAGTGATGCAGCCAGGTAGATGGACAGGAAGGGAGGGGAAGGGAAAGGAAGGGAGTGGCTGAATCTTTAAGTCTTCAGGTGGATGATGCCAAGGTATGTGATGTAACTGGGATTTAACTCTGGCATGGTGCCTCCACCTGTGGGGATCCTATTGAATGAAGCTGCCAAGGTCTACCCCATAGGAAATAAACTGTTCCCAACTGCAGTGACAGGGGACACCACCAAAATATAACACAATATCCCATACTAACCACTAACTAATAATACGCAATGTAGTAAATATAACACAATATAATAATGCAAATGAAGTCCATTATACGGTATAAAGAATAAGGAAAGGCTTGATTAGGGGAACAGCAACAGGCTCTAGAGGAGGAAAGGATAAGGTAAGGCAATGCAACAACAACAATACAATGCCCCAGTTCAAAATCCCACCACTGTCCAGCCCCTCTCCCTTGTGCACTAGATATCACCCCACAGTCTCTAATGGGAGCTCCCACAGTTTTTACAGTGTACACTCAGAATTACAGGTTGTAGACCTGAGGTGAAGCAATGGGGGTACCAAGGTAAAGCAGTTGACACTGGGGATCCCAGAAAATGTTAAAGAGCAAGAGAGTTCTGGATGTGGTTAGTGGCTACTGAGTAACTCATGAAGGCTGTTCTACTGGGCATTTCCTAAGCTTGCACAGTATTTGCCCAGCTGCATTATTTTACTATGTCCTGATTAACTAACTTGGCTACAGTGCTAACCGATCTCATTTGATACTCATGGCTCGCTTCAGGTGGCTGCTGCAGTCACTCGGATTATCCTCCTCGCTGATCCCAGCTGTACATCTAAAGCTAGATCAGCAGATCCAACAAGCTTCAGATAGTGAAGTATGCGAGCCGTGCAAAATTCTGATGAACATCACTCAGTTATGCTCTTCACCTCATGGAGGGCCTTTTCTTCACCTACCCAAGGGTAGGCAGTCACACAGGGCGGCCATGTTGAGGGGCCCTGTACCAGGACGAATCCTGGCTGGAGGATCTGTTGAGAGAAGTGGTTGACCTCCCTCTCAGAAACAGAGGTTAAGCACGGCAGCCTCTGCTCCAAGTGCTGAAGTATTGGACTGGCACTTCAATTCCAGGCTCTGAATCTGTTTGTTGAAAATCCCAAGCAGGGATTTCTGGCTGGCAGGAGCTTACCCAAATGGCAAAGCTGGATCAGGCAGACCTGCAAATGCTGGATGAGCCACTGGGCACTCTGCAGACATATCACTTCTCAAGCTCCAGTGTCTATTGTCTAAGACAATCATAAGGAAGGGAGCTCTGTCACTAATCTGATTTTGCACCATTCGTGTACTGGATTTTATGGTCCAAGAGCCACTCTCTTGTATGGTGCTTTCTTCTGACTGACATTTACCATACGAAAGTGTGTCCTGAGCCCTTGAGGGCCTCCTGACTGGATCGTCACAACATGGGAGAAATTCAGACCTCTGGCCTCTTCTCACAACTACTGTGGGCCAGAGGGAAACAAATATTGAGGCACCCATTTCCTCTAGTCCTTTTTTATTGTTTTCAATCAATTGTGTCTCTCAACGTAGCCATGTAGCTGTGCGTTGGGGCTCCTAAATAACATTCTGGGCCATTTCCCCAAATTGTCTGACCCCCTGTGCTTTCCTTCGGTGTTCGGCTGACAAGAGAAGTGTCCATGAGCACTCTTGTGTTCAGCTCCATGCAGCATCCATCTTTACTCCCTGGTGACTCCTTGCAGGGAGCAAAAGTCTTATTTAATGTGGTGGCTTCTGGACAGTCTCCAGTCTTGAGCAAGTGGCACATGGCTATGTTGGTACTTCATGCTAGTTGCGCTCTGTACCAGTGAACAGAAAGTTGAGTCTGAGGTTCAGTGGGCAGCCAGTGACACATACTGTACCATGTTCTCCCAATGCGTGTTATAAAATACTGTAGAACAGATTAAGTTTGCACCCAAAAATGTTCGCGTCTCCAGACCTGGTCAATATATCGCAACCTGTAATGTTCATGCTAGCCCACCAGAGGTGCTGATCGCACATCATTATGAGAAATATGTGATAACAACAGCTGCTCAGGATGTTCTTTATTTCACTATTGGCTGCTGTTAACCACTTCAGATACTGTAATTGCATGAACCAGTCCTGACTGACCTGCCTGTAGCTATTGCTATTTCTATTGCTGCTGCATACCTTACTGTATCTTGCGGTTCTTCATTTTTGCTGGTATCACAGTTCGTCATGTCCATCCTCTGCTGGAATACCGGTAGTCAATCAAAAATGAGAGAGTATCCGCTAGATCTTACAGATGTCTCCTCTGAGCAGCTGGCAACAAGAACTGGTCTGGACATCGACACCACCAGTGCTGTTGCATCCAAGCTAAGTGCTTGTCTTCCCCTGCATCACAAAAAGAGCTGCCCATCTACCTACACATCGTACACTGGTGAAGTCCAATTTGAGATCGGACGTTATGCTTTGGAGAATGGGGTGATGTCTGCGGTCTGGTACTATACCACCAAGTGTGGCTGCAACATCAATGAATCTACAGTCCGCTAGTTCAAGCTGGACTATAAAGCTAGATTAGAGCTGACGCCTGACCCCACACTTTTGAAACCCACAATGCCAACAAAACCCCATGGTAGACTGACTTTGCTAATTGAGAAAGTGGAGGAGAAGATACAATTTATCATAACAAGCCTCCGAGCTGAGGATGCTGTGGCGAATGCACAGTTGGTGCATGCTGTGGCCCTCAGAGTTGTGAAAACAAACAGCCCGCATATCCTTGTTGAAAATGGTGGTAGTGTTAACATCACCACTAAATGGGCATGACGGTCCCTAAACAAGATGGGGTACAGTCACCTTAAGGCTACCAAAGATGCCTGCAAAACCCCACTAGATTTTATACAGCTGAAAGAGGGGTTTTTTGCTCAAATTTCTTAAGCCATGGCACAGGAATTGATTCCCCCATAACTGGTGGTGAACATTGCATCGATGAGATTGGGGTAAATCTTGTCCTGGTTTCCCAGTGGACAATGGTGGCCACAGGATCAAGACAAGTGGCACTGGCAGGACTCGGCAACAAACGGCAGGTGTCCCTTGTCCTCGGGTGCACACTAGCAGGAGATTTGTTGCCACCTCAGGTTATCTACAGTGGCAAAATGAATGCTTGTCACCCAGTCCATAAATTTCCTAATGAGTGGTGCATAGTACACTCACCCAATCACTGGGCTAATGAAGTGACAGCCCAGCACTACTTAGAAGCTATGCTGGTTCCACATCTGTCTGCCATGAAGCATGCTCTGAGGCTGCCAAGTGAGCAGAAAAGTCTGCTCATTATGGACCTTTTCAAGGCTCACATGACTACTGCAATACTTGAGCAGTTAGAGGAGGCAAGATTCATCCCTGTTTTGTGCCGGCATCCTGCAGCACCTAGACATCCCGCTAAACAAACTCTTCAAGGATGACATGAAGCAATGCTTCACATACTGGTATGCAGGACTAATATCGGACCAGCTCTCCAGCGGATCCGAAAGAATCAAAATTGACATAAAAATGTCAGCTTTAAAGGAGAAACTTTATGTGGCTGGAGAGCAGTTTCAACAAATGGCAAATGAGAAGAGAAGATTGTGTCAGTGGATTTATGGAGGCAGGGATCTCCGGAGCATACAGGCGATGTTTGGATACAAGAAATGGTGATTACAACACTAATACTGTACTAACAGTCATTTAGTTTTTTTCTGACTGCTACTACAGTGATTTTATTTTTTTTTTTTTATTACAGAGCACTTCTGATTTGGAGAGTGTTACAGCTACTGACTACTGACATTTGAGGCTATCTTTATTTATCTACAGCATGTGCTTATTCCTTATTGTTCCTCACCCATTTAAGTATTCTTTTCAAATGGTTTTAAAAAATGAAATAAAGATAAGTTTTTAAGTTCATTGTGCATTGATGTTTGTTGTTATTTGGTTGATCGTTCTTCCAAATTTTGCATAGTAAGCAGTGATACAGATATATTTGCATGTAGCTAATGTTCGCACTTTTTTCATTACCGCGAAGAACGCGATAATAAAAAGAAAGCAAACATTTCCTAGACTACAGTTGCATTTGTCCAGTGCATCATATGGATGCTGATTGTTTGCCCCTACCATCCTCCCTACTTCCTTTCCTCTGGTGGCTTGTCTCTCTCCTCCTGGGCTTCTTCTCTAAAGTACCTTTTGCCAAAGAACTTGCCTTGTTGTGTCAACTTTATGGGTGGAACCCTCCTCAAGAGGGTTCCTGTACCTCTGGTACCCCAAAAGAGTGATAGCTTTCTGGGAACAGAGAATGCAAAAGGCCACAGAGACCTCAATACAACCACATTACTAACAGTACCAAGCTACCAACAGCTCTCAGCAACCTTATCCATTTACTGTAGTAGCATATGTAACATACTACGCTGCACAAGCATGCTCCACAATAAGTCAAGCAATCAACTGTCCTGCATGTGCCATGCTAGTTGCCTGCTGTACCAATGAATCAGCACAAGAAGCTGGCAGGGCTGTAGATGCCTGTGTCAGTGTGAAGTGGAGGGCAAACTCTTCCAGCAGCTGGAAACAAAGTGAGAGAATTGTGAGTACAAGTGAAGTGACCAACTAGTTCTATGGATGGCAGCCTGAATTAAGGCTTCAGTACTGCTATTAATGAAGTCACATGTTTTAGCATTCTTTTGAACCTTTGAGTGTTTCCATGTGCTTGCCCCTTTTCATAGCAGGTGAGAAGGTCATTTCTGGATGTTTGGATATTAAGATAATCTGACAAATTGTATCCACTCTGAATTTCTGCTCTGAATTTCTGCAAACAGATAATTTGTGATGGACAGTGAACCAAGGATATACACAAGCTGAGCTTTCTATCTGAAGATATCCAATGGCAACTAAATGGTATTCAAGCATCTTTACCCATAACACTGTACTCTACAGTCATACTCATTTGAGAATCCATGCCAGACTATCAATTCAGAGTTTTCCCTCACCCTTGCATATGAAAATGTACTCATACTCTGACACACTTATACACAAAGTCCACGTATGTCAGCAAAAGGCACCTTGGTATGTACTCAATCCAGGAGGGCTGTACCACTGAAAATGCATCTGAATACCAGTCTTGGGTCATTCTCTAAGCTCTCACTGAAAAACGGACCAGCTTGCCTTTACCTGATGTGGTCATTTCACGGAACGAGACAATTCACTGCTACTCTAAGTGGCGCATAGTTCAAATGCCTGACCTAATTGTCATTTTGCTGCATTAAGCAGTGTCATTAATCTCTATTATCAAATAGTTCAGCATTGACTAAGTACTTCTTCAGCAATGAGGCCAGCTGACTCCATCTATCATTTCATTTTACTTGTTGTGACACATTTACTTTCCCATGAGAAAAAAAAACACTTGTTATCCCTCTTTGCCCTTGTCTCTTCAGCTTGGTAACAGTAAACTGTGACAGTATAAGTGCCAACTCTTCACACGCCCTTGTGAATATGATCTGCCCTTTCAACAGTTGCTTTTTCTGTTTCCCTAATTACATAAGTACTTAAGGCTTAGGAAGATGATTCTTAGGTAACTTTTGTTACCCACCACTGAGACAGATAGCCTGAGCACCGAGCTGTGGGACCCAATGAAAGTGGGAAAAAATTAACACTGAATTTTGAACCTAGGAAAATTAGAATTTAGGCAGCAATGATTGACCTGTGAAAAAGGAAAACAACCATTCAGTTTTGCAGTTATAAGCAAGAAGATTAGCAATGGAATCTTATAAGTCTGAATCTCTTGAAATGTACCAATTAACAGGACTCCATTTATGCATGATGGGTGGAGTCAGGGTAATTATACTGCATGTTTTGTCATACAAACCCACCAATATGTTGGGACGGCCTTTAAAGAATAAAAACATAGTTCAGACTCTATGCCTGATCAGTTCTTTGCCCTTCATTTGAGACAGGCAACAAGGATGTCAAGGAGTGCTAGTTGTGAAGTTGGTTTTGGCAGTCTTCTTGACATTGAGCTTGTAACTTGTCAACTAGGATCTGAATGGGGCAAACGCAACTCACTTCACATAGGCCACTGAACAGCCATGAGAAAATAATGGCTTTAGGACACTGCTAAACTGGAGAAGATTTGAAGCAATGCCTTAGAGGGAAAGATGCCGTAACCTCCTACCAGTTCGCTGAGTCACCCAGTCCCCACATTCTTATGACCATCAAATTGTTTGCTACTGTCTTATTAACCTCTCACATGCCTGTCTTTCTGCTATTCCCAGGGTCCTAGTGTACACTTGAAATACCTCCACGCTGTCCTCTATTGGCCGAACAGTTAAACACTAAATACCCTTCAAATGTAAACTTGCCTCTTACAGGGGTCAGTCCTGGGACCAATCCTCTTCAGTGTCTTTACAGAGAACATAACAGAAGGTCTAGAGGGAACGGTATGCCTGTTTGCAGATGACACCAAGATTTGCAATGGAGTAGATACTCCAGGGGCATAGAGAGAATGAAAAGAGACCTGGAAAAGCTGGAGAAATGGTCTGAGGTATGGCAGTTGAGGTTTAATGTGAAGAAGTGCAAGATTATGCACATGGGGAACAGAAACCGTGGGGAGAGCTACATGCTGGGGGGGGGTGAGTTGTTGATGGTCACCAGAGAAGAGATGGATTTAGGGGTCATTATATCAGATGACCTGAAATCCCCCAAACAGACCACAAAAGCAGCTGGGAGGGCTAGTGGGATGTTAGGATGAATAGGGATGGGTATTACAAGCCGTAGGAGGGAAGTGGTGATCCCACTGTACAAGGTGCTAGTTAGGCCTCACTTAGAGTACTGTGTGCAGTTCTGGAGGTGGCACCTGCATAAGGATATTGACAGGGTGGAAACAGTGCAGAGGAGTGCAACTAAGATGGTGCAGGGTTTGCACAACAAGGCATATGGGGATAGACTTAGGGACCTCATTATGTACACACTGGAACAGAGACAGAAGGGGGGGACACGATTGACACTTTCAAACATCTTAAGGGCATAAATAAAGTGGAAGGGGATAGCATCTTCCAGTATAAAAAGTACAGTAGAACTAGAGGGCATGACATGAAACTGTATGGGGGGGGGGGTCGCATAAGGGGTAACGTGACAAAGTCTTTTTTAACAGAGAGGGTGGTGGATGCGTGGGACGCCCTACCTTATGAGGCAGTGGTAGCACATACAGTGGAAGGATTGAAGAGGGCATGGGATAGACACAAGGGAATCATACATATGAGGGGGGCATAGCTGAGGCACCTGACCTAGCAGAGGCAGCAGGAGCAAATTGGTAAAATGGGAAGACTGGATGGGCCTTGTGGTCCTTTTCTGCCATCAACTTCTAAGTTTCTATGTTTCTCTTGCTGGATTAAAACCTTGGACTACAAGACTAGAAAGTTTCATAGGGTCATCAGGCTCTTGAGTAGGTTAGGACTGACTGAGACTGAGTAATACATGGTTTTGTGCAACCAGTGGTTACATTGGAAATGTCTGGGTGGGGGAACTCTCAAATGTAGATTACTAGGTGGTGGAACTCTCCTATAGTAGTCAATGGAGAAAGATGACAGAGGTGCTGGAACTGTCATAATTTTTTAAGAGGTGGTGAAACTGAGTTCCTGTGGGCTCCTGTTCAGTTTAACCCCTGTGTGCAACTCTGAACTTTGGCTTACATTACATTCTCCCTGTCATTGCTACAGGGACTGCCATCCTGTTGGGGAGTCACAAGGATGTGAAACCCTAATGAAGGGTTCCAGCCCTTTGAGATATCACAGGGATGGGGTTCCATGACCAAAGGCACCTTAGGGAAGAACGCTGAACCCCAAGGAGAGAGAGGTGCTGCAGGAGGAGAAGGGGAGGAAGGTGGCAACAAATAACTTTGAGCATTCAGGGGACACCGGGATAATCATGGTTTTAACCACATGGAGGGGACATAGCTTGTATCATCCGCTGTTCCTCTGAACCATTGACTTTTACTTCATAGGATCATCGGGCTCTTGAGTAGGTTAGGACTGATTGAGACTGAGTTGTATGTAGTGCTTGTACAACTGTGAACTTTGGCTTATGCTCTCTATGTCCCTGTTACAGAGACAACCACCCTGTGGGGATGTCCTGATGACGTGGAACCCTGATGAAGGGTTGGAACCCCTTGAGGTGTTGTAGGGACATGGTCTCAGGATCAAAGGCACCTTTGAGAAGAAGGCCCAAAAGCACAATGGAAAACAACAAGCACAGTTTTCCCAAGGCGAGGAGAGATGTAGCCTGACTAAGACATGCACATGGACAGCCTCCAACCAACTCCAACTCCTGAGGAAACAACTTAACTTTTTATGACCTTTGACATGGAGGACAGAAAAAAAAAACTATAAAGAAGGAAACCTCTGAGGATCCAAGGCCTTGATTGCTTTCTTTCCAGGCTAGGGATAAAATTAGTGATGGCTCAGTTACTGCAATTCAGAACCCAATTCACAGGAAGTATTTTAGTGGAAAGGCTCTCAGTCTATCCCCTTAATGGGAACACCTTAAGGGTACCAAGAGCCAATTTCTGCAGCTAAAGGATGTTCCCCACGAAACAGATCCATCACCCAAGGTGGAAAGGAGGTAATCAACAACTACAGAATGGCACTCACCTGGCCTCCAACCAAAGGGAGGCCTAGGGAGGAATCAAAACCCTTGAGGTGCAAGGCATAGGGGTTAAGCACTTGAGAGGCAGAGAATTTGAGTAGTTGTATGATCTTCACCCTTGAGGGGCAGAGGAAGGGAAGTAGATGGAGACGAGGTGAACTTAAGCTGGCAGTAGGAAGGACTAGCATTCAAAGGTGCTACTGACATAGTCTGCACAGGTAGAGGAGCCCAGAGGACTTAGAGGACCCACCCTGCAGTAGCTAAAGCCTTTAACGTTACATCAGAGATGCCACAGAGTCAATCTGCACAGCAACAGTTTCCTCCAGAGCACAGAATATTGTTACCCAAAGGGCAGAAAGAGAAGAACCCCACCAGAGTTGAGGGCCCACCCTCAAAATGGGGACTTTACAAGTGCAGAGCGAGACCATCAACATAAATGGCAGGGGAGCCCTGGAAGCTATGCTATGGTCAAGGTTGGCATGCATCTGAGTGCAGGAATTCAGGAGTAGTAGGAGGCCAATGATGAAGCCTGACAGCCATTGAGTAAAAAGAAGAATGAAGCGTAGGCAAGGCTAAACAACTGATCAAAGGCATTTAATGCTGACCCAAGTGTGGATTGGGGTAAGTGATATGTGCCTGGGACTGAGTGGTGGAGGCACCCCAGCCAGTTCCATTAAGGAAGGTGCTAACCAGAGGCTGATGTCAAAACAGAACATCAGCTGTAGAAGACTTGGAGCTGACTGAGTACTGATAGTTTCTGGTTGCAGTGTAGGACAGTTGGGCTGAGGCAGAATGAAACTGAAGAACTGCTGAGAACAGAGAGTATAACTGGCGCACTGAAAACTGGGGAACATCATGCTGCTGAATGCTGAAGCTGAACAAAAATGGGCACACATGGTTATAGCCAGGAGGTTTGGCAGTTGAGTAGGGATTGGCTTGGAAACATGGGCACCAGGACCCTGGAGTGGTAGTTGATAGGATAAGCCACTGGTGAAGAAGCAGGCCTCTAAAGTTGCCCCACCCCCGAGGAAAACACAGTGCTTAGTAACTGCTGGCATTTGGAGTGCCTGGGGAAAGCACTGCACTGCTGGAAGAGAGTACACCACAAGTAGAAAACGGAGGATGGCAGGGGACCAGTTGCATGAGGTGAGTGTTCAGCCACAAGGAAAACAGCTGCAAATGCCAGAACCTGAAACCCATACTAGGGCAACATAAAAAAGCAGCAGAAACCACACATTGCCCAAGAAGCAGCAGCAGCAGCCAGAAGAGGAAGGACCACCTGGAAGAAAAGCCGAACAGCAGCAAAGGTACCAGGATTAGGGCCGGCTGGAAGGAGCAGTAACACATTGAAACAAAGAGTTGTGAGCATGCAAGGGATGCTTGGACATGTGTGGTTTTAACCAGTGGAGGAGGAGTGGTGTGTTTTACCTGCTGTCCCTCTGAACCACAGGCACAGCCTTTTAAATGATGACCTTCAGTATAATACATAGCTTGTTCACCGCATGTGTTCATTCCTTACCTCAGTCTCCTGTTACTTGGAGTCCCTGAATCTCAGAGGCCTACTTATTCTTTTGATAAGATAAAATCTTTTACTGAAACTTAATTTCATTAACGGTAGTCTAAACTTGTGAAAAACAACGCACTCACTGTAAGTCTGTAAGCTAATGGAGAAATTCTGTTAAATGAATCTTCTTTATCAAGCATGACCTCAGAACAATTAGTCATGTTATTGTTGCTGCCTTGTGGCTTCTGAAATAGCAATAAAAGAATAAACAAAACATTAAAACACAATATTAAAACACATGTGTGTAAGGGCTGGGTTAGCCTCCTGTGTCTAGTGGTATACAATGGCAACCCGTCCAGGACACCGCCTAACTTATGGCATGAATACCAGTTCTGCACCAGCATAAGTCACCTTGCCATCATGGGTCAGGGGCAATGGGTTTCAGGGGCAGCATAAAACCACACTCCTGGGCACCAATAACATGAGCCCACACACAAACTAAAACGTCTATACTGCTGGGATCAAGCATGGTGGTTTTATTTAATAACTACCTAGGTGGTACACAGCTCTCGGGGCATTCCCTTTCTATAAATTCTCATCATGATGGTACTTGCACACACTACACTACAACTTCTTCTCTGGGTCATGGCCTGCACATACGTCATGTCACAAATTCTTTGGGATTTTCCATAACTCCCCCATGTCTAGTGTGCACGTTACTAGCTGCTGCCATACACTGGTTTGTTGGTATCCAGCTTACTTTTGGGGCCTATTGCCCACCCCACAATTACTATTAGTTTCCAGGTCAACCCCATAACTAGAGGAGTATAATTACATTCTGCATTACACACAGGGTCTCTGTCAACAATACGTATTCCTAACCTCCCATGCAGGGTCCCGGGAGCCTGGTGCTCTCAAGACCATTTGTACAGTGGCACTCTCCCCATGCAGGGCGAGCATTTACCTGGGGGGGGGGGCAAGCTGTGGCAGCATGTGTCTCAATGTGTCAAGTAGGACAATAAATATAAAAAGTGTATCAGCATATGATATCACTATTAAGTGCATAAAGCATGGTTGGTCCGGCATTGTGTGCCTCCCTTTGACACTACAATGATAGCCCTAGTGGCCTTTAATTCCACTACATACAAAAGACTAATGAAAATCTGGGTAACTTGAGGATAGGAGACAAACTGACCAGGTGGATAGGAACTGGCTGGGGGGTAGGATACAGAGGGTGGTAATTAGTGGGGTCCAATCAGAGCCCAGAGGAATCATGAGCAGAATATCACAGGGATCAGTTCTGGGACCAGTGCTCTTCACTATTTTCATTAGCGGCATAGGAGATATAATCCAAAATAAGGTGCATCCCTTTGCTGATGATATTAAGATCTGTGACAGACTGGGTACTGACAATGGAGGTAGAGAAAGAAAAAGAGTTCTGGGAAATTGGAAAAGTGGTCCAGATTAGGACGACCAAAGTTCAATACGATAAAGTCCAAAGTGATGCACATTAGTAGAAGGAACCTGGCTTGGGGTGGTAAGGGTGGTGCAGATAACCGAGAGACCTGGAGTCATCGTTAGGGATCACCTCTAATCCACTGTTTGGTCACCAAAGCATACAAGAAGCCACACTGGATTTTGGGATGTCTAGGAAGGGGATTTAATAGCAGGAGGAGGAGGAAGAAAATGATAATGCCCTAGGACAGGTCCCTGGTTAGGCCCCACTTGGAATACTACAAGCAGTTCTGGAGTCCACACCTTCAGGCAAAACAGGGACTGCATACAGACCTTACAAAGTAGGGCTACCAAGGTGATCCAGGGGTAGCAGGAGAAGTCATATGCGGAAAGGTTGGCAGATCTTAACTAGTATTCACTCTAGGCCAGGAAGGAAAGAGGGATATGACTGAGACATACATATACTTGCGGGGAATCAACAGGGTGTATTGTAATGGCTTATTTGTATGGAACAAGGGCACCATGACTAGAAGACACTGGTGGAGACTGCTGGAGTGGGGGGTGATTCAAGAGGGATGTGAGGAAGTTCTTATTCATGGAGCAGGTGGTGGACAAATGAAACAGACTGCCAAGAGAGGTGGATGAAGCCAAGAATGTGATGGAATTTAAACTTGGGTGGTAATAGTGGGACACAGAGGCAGGTGATGGGAAGGGAAATATAGGAAAGGGGCCGGGGGTGATGATCAGTCACTGGGACTATCAGATCTCTAAATCTAGCCAGATGTTAGGCCGAGCAATGACCTAAGCAGGAAAATGGAGAGGCTGGATGGCTCTCAGGGTCTTTCTCTGCCAACACTATCTATGTTTCTATGTTTCTACTACAAGGACATCTCAAGTGATTTTTCCTTCAGCACTTCTGGGAGAATTGTTGTAGAGCTGCAGAGGCCCTCAACTCACACCAAAATTTCACTGAAGAGTCAAGAAAGGCTCAAATTGTTGTCCTGCCAGCTTCCACATATAGCCTGCTCCCCAACAGTGAGCCCCAGCTACACTGATCTTGTACAGCCATATGAGGAAACAGAGCTTTAAATGACTTTTTGTCCCTTTACTGTGCTCTCAAGCAGTCCCAGTGATGCACTGTTGCTCACCCTGAATTTCTGCTAGTGAGCCATTGCCCCTTCTAGGACAGTAACTGCCGATCAAGTACACCATACAACCATGATGCCACCCGCAGCACACAGTGCTCACAGCTCCTGGGGAACAGCTTCCAAGAGGCAGAAATAGGTAATTACTTCACCCTCCAGCCTTGTCTGTTTGTGGAGGGTGTTAGCCCATTGATGCTGTGTGATGACTGCCCCAGCCACCCTCCTACCCAAGCCTGACCCTTAATATAAGCACCTCCCTGGTCATGTGACTTCCTGCCATGTAATTTTCTAAGTCCCCTGTTTTCCATTAGCGGTTTATAGGCTATTACCACTAGAGGGCTTTCCCTCCACCTGGCTCTGTGCCTCTCTACACTCTCTCCTCTCTCCTCTCTCTACCCACTGACACTCTAGATCCCAACCTCTCTACAACCCCCCGAGGTTAGTTACTCCTCCTCCTTCTGTGTATCTTGACACTCACTCTTCCTTCTACCCACTTACACTCTAGATCCCCCGACCTCTCTACTACCCCCCAGGTTATTTAGTCCTATTGCTTCACCCTCCCCCTCTTGCACTGCCCTTCCATCTGCCACCACTAGGAGTCACTACAGTACTCTCCTTTTTAGCTGTTCCACCCACCACTCTGGTGACACCACACCACCGATTCCTAGGTGCTACTAGTTCTTTACACAGTGTTCCCCCCGGGATAAGAACCTGATACCTCCTGCACCAAAGCCCATCACCCTACCACTGTGCTACAGAGACCACCACAATGATGGGTGTCAGTCTGCTCCCCTTATACCTGCACTGGGTCAGCAGCCTCCTTTGTCAACTGCCTGGCCAACTATATCCTCACAGACAATTCTGTCTCTTGCTGCTTACATTTAACATACTCCTCCTCCTTGAACCAGTTAGCATTCCCCCAACCCACTCAGCCTACACCCACCTCCTGCTCACCCTGTCAATGCCTGTCAAACCCCCGCTTATCTTACCGCTGATATGCACCCCCTCAAACCTCCCTGTCATCTCATCTATCTAACTTTTCCAGCCCTCCTCAAATAACCCATCCCCTGTGTGATCCACACTAAGTCTATGCATCATCCACACCCAACTACTAAACGTCAGTCTCTCATCCTCCTCAGGGTATTAGCCCTATTACTTCTTATATTGGGAAATAGTCACCCCAACCCAGGCCACGTTTCTTATAGTCAACGTACATCGCACCAAGGGCTATGCATAGCCGCTATGAACATCTGCAGCCTACCCAAAAAGACTGCATCCCTCCAAAGCTGGCTAGCAGTCCTTGCACTCACAGAAACCTGGCCATCTAAAAAAAAAACCCTGACTCATTTGTCACCTTCCCTGGTCTCACTCTACACAGAGCGGGCAGAGTGGGTAAACGGGGTGGCAGGTGTGCCCTCTATGTTCAAGACTTTTTACTGAGCCAAGCTCTTCCAGCCCCCTCATTGGACCAAGGTGCCCAAGCCCTAGCTATAAAACTTACCCTGGATCCCTCCAGGGCTCCTCTAACCATCACAGTTGCATATGTTCCCCCAAGGAACCAAGCAACAGCTATGCAATCCCTCTCAAACTATATTACTAGCTTCCCCCCAAAAGCGGAACATATCCTAGTCAGTGATCTCATTGTAAAATAGCTTGCTAGTTCTGCAGCCTCTGTCAAGGACACCTTCACAGCGGTGGACCTGACCCAACGGGTATGCCAACCCACCAGTGTGAACCCCACAAACAGCTCTCGGACTCTACTAGACATACAACTAACCAACCGGCCCCATTGAATCTCTGATCTAGTGATCCTTCCTGACTCCCTGAGTGACCACTCCCCCATCCTCTTCTCCTGGTCATGTCACCTGCCCAAACCTCAGCCAAGCATATCTGCTCGCTGGCACCTATGGCCTGGTGGTCTCACTAAAATCAGAAAGTACCTGGCTCATTGGGACTGGTCCCCCATATCCTGGGCCCCAACCATAGATGAGGCCCTTGATTACTTCACCCACTCATTCAACAAAGTGTGTGATATTTATGCCCCTCTTACAAAAACACAGTCTATGAAATGTAGCGCCCCCTGGATCATGCCTTTACTGCTGCAACAACTAAAACAAAGAGATGATCTCTGGCACAGAGCTGTTGACTCTGGCACACAGGCAGACAGGCAGGCCTACAAAGCTGCACATAATAAGTGCACTTGGACCATACGTAAGGCCAAGGCTGACTATTATAAAACCACCCTGGCCTCCTCCTGGGGGAGTGCATGGAAATTTTGGGATAACATTAAAGAACTTAATGGAAAATCCTGCCCCCCCCCCCCCCGATTTTTGCATCAATAATGTCACCTCCACTGACCCCCAGGCCATTGCTGACTGCCTTAACTCCACTTTTTCCGACTTCTTCGACCCTATATCAGCTATCTGTGAGCCCAACATTCAGTGCCCCCCATTCTACCTTAGGGTCATTACAATGCAGGAGGCAAAAACCTACCTCTCCAAAGCACTCAGTGGCTCCAACTATTGCAAAGATTCTATTGACATGAAAATCCTTCACCTGGTCCTTGACACTGTCCTCTTCCCCCTAACTGATCTCCTTAACCGCTCCCTATGTCTGGGGCAGTTCCCGACCACCTGAAAGATGGCTACAATTATCCTAATACTAAAAAGTGGAGACAGCGCCTCCCCCAACAATTATCAGCCCATCTTCATCCTCCCCCATCTCAAAAGCCCTTTAAAAAAATCATGGCAGACCAACTTACCGAGTACCTGCTTGCCCACAATTTACTATGCAGGGAGCAACATGGCTTCAGATCTGGGCATAGCACAACCTCAGCCCTCACTGAATTCTCTAATTTCATTCACTCTGCTCTGGACAGAAAACATTTTGCCAGAGCCATCTTCGTAGACCTATCAAAGGCCTTCGATATGGTCTCCCACCCTCTTCTCCTAAGCACGCTCCGCCTTACTGGTCTATCATATGGTCCCCTCTCCTGGTTTACCAGTTACCTCACTGCTAGATCCCAATGTGTCAAGATAAACAACACCCTATCTACCACCCTGCCTGTGTGCTCTGGGGTCCCCCAAGGTTCCATTTTGGGCCCTCTGCTTTTCAGCATCTATCTAAATGCCCTACCCAAATTCTGCTCCAGTAACTTACTGCTATACGCTGATGACGCGGTCCTTTTTGCCTCACATGCCACCCCTCCATCCTACAGTCCTCCCTCTAAGACTATTTCAACAGATTGAAAGCTGGTTCACACACTGCAGACTCATTGTCAACATTAAGAAAACAAAGGCCATGCTCTCTGCCCACCGACAGAACAAGACCAAGGACGCACAACTAAAAATCCTCTCCCACACACACTTCCCACTGGAACAGGTCCATACCTATAAATACCTAGGCCTTACCTTTGACACCACCCTCTCCTTCCATACCCATATTAACATTCTTTCCTATGCCATTAATGCCCGCATTGGCCTTCTCTACTGGCACAAGGACTGCCTACCACCTGATGCACTCAATCTGGCTGTCACCTCATCAGTCCTCTCGCTCATTGACTACAGGCTCCTCATCTACTCAACTGCTGACCACACCGCCCTAAACAAAATCCACCTGGCTATCAACAAAGCATGTCGACTCCTCTCAGGAGTGGACAAACATACCCATACCTGCTCCCTCTACGCTCTTACTAATATTCTTACTCTGGAAGAAAGACTACAATATTAAACTTGTCTTCTCACCAAAAAAATTCACCTTTGGCTGTCCACCTGGGGGTCTCTGCCTCCCTCCTCTCATCTTCCCCCCCTGTGGCCACTCGTTCTGCCAACAAACATATGTGGACCATGCTCAGGGTCAGGACCTCCCTTGCTCAGTGATCCATCTCTTATTGAGCCGCCTAATGGTACAATGAACTCCCCTGGCCATTACCTCCATCTCCAAAATAGGGCCCTTTAAGACTGCCCTCAAAAATCACATTCTCTCCTTATGACAATGCTAGTGTAACTGCTAATTCTATTCTCAGGCCTAGCCCACTCCACAGCCGCCCATGGTTGGTCCATGACATTGTCTTCTTCTAGGCAGCACCTGCTAGCTCAAATCCCAGCCTACCAGCCACTGACTGTTCTCAAGCAGGCCTGAAGTGCCTGCTTAGTGTAACCCCCTTGTCACCTGGGGTTACTAGAATCCCAGTAAGACCTAGTGGTAGGCAGGGAAGGCAGCTTGTGAAACTCCAGTTAAATGGGTTTCACACTGTCTCACTCTGTTCTCAGTCACAGCTGAGACTTGAGAGATGACATCACCATAGAACTGTCGCAGCTGCATAAGCCACATTGGAATCTGCAGCTCAGGGAGTGAGTTTAGAACTTTGGGAGTTTTCAAAGCCAGCCTGGAATTTGTCCTAAAGCAAACAGGAAGGAAGACATCCTGTTTACTTTTTAAGTGGTGGAGACCGCGTTTCAGGTCTCAGTGCCCCCTCCCTCCGGGGGGGGGAAAAAAGTTCTCGGTGGGTCCCAGGGGCAATCCCCTTTACCCACTATGGATGGAAGCTGCCTGTTTTTTGTCAGTCTGTTCTTGTATAACAGCAAAGAAAGTGTAACTCGTACTTCGGGCACCTGCAATGAAAGGGTGAGTGTTTGGCTCCATTTGAAGGGGCGAACAAATAAATTGTTTTCTTCAGTTGGGAAATGGATGTGGACTGCTATTTGGGAGGACTATGTTACTAGGACAAACAAATGGAGCAGTCAAAAGTCTAAAGTTTTATTGGATTTCAAGTGATGCTGTAGAGGGGGTGCTTCAGGTCATCCACCGTTCAATCTACATATTAAAGTTCTAAGTTTTCTGTTTGTCCAGGGAAATGGCCGGGTATGGGCTGTGGGAGCTGGAGGTGGGAAAACCCCATCTTTAGTAACCAGGTCCACCTCTACGGATTTCTTCTGTGATTTACTACTTGCCTCATGCACTTGGCCAATGATGAGGTGGGTACCCAGACGTTGGTCGCAACTTGAAAATCTCTCTAGGAGTCGCAGACTCTAAGTGGTGTGGGGAGCCACAGGATGGGAAATATACTCCTTGTTTGATGGGAGTTCGATTGGAAGTAAGAAAACAACTCTCTCTAGGAGTCGCAGACTCTAAGTGGTGTGGGGAGCCACAGGATGGGAAATATACTCCTTGTTTGATGGGAGTTCGATTGGAAGTAAGAAAACAAATCTCTCCAGGAGTCGTAGACTCTAAGTGGTGTGGGGAGCCACAGTTTGGGAGTCTCCTTGTTTGATTGGAGTCTTTCCAAGTAAAGTTTGGGTTCATTCTTCAAGTGGACTGTCAGTCAAGTGGCCGGCAGGGGAGCTGGGCCAGTCGGGCTGTGTATCCAAAGCACATGCAAAGTCCGGGCTGAGTGCCTGGTGGGTCCAGAGCCAGACAATGTAAAAATGTGTTCATTCTTCAATGGACTGCCTTTAGTCTCTATCTGCATATACAGTGAACGTAGCCCCTTGGGGGACCGTACAATGCTTTGTCATGTTTCAGCTAGTTTTGAATAAAGCCACACTGAAAAATCCCAATCCTGGTTCTGGACATTACAGTTATTGCTTCCTGTAGTTGGATTTACTTGGTGCTCTGCAGAGTAGCCAAACCTAGGTCCCTTGTGCCAGGTAACCTCATCCTCCCCAACCCAGGTCCCCACCAGGTATCGCTGCCAACGCCAACAGCAGGCCACCTGTCATTTTAGTAAAAAGGCAGGGGTGAGGGGTTACAAAAATGGAGGCACCGCTTTGGATTTGTTCGGGAAGGAAGGTGCTTGGGCAAGTAGGCTAGCGCTTTGGCTATCTGGCAGTTGGTAGCCCAAAAGTTGAAGCAATTTCCCTAGTGTGTTGCTGTGTGCTGTGAATCTTGTGCTGCTGTTTAAAAAATGCCAACTGTTTACCAAGGAGCTGTAAAGCCAAAGAGTGTGCCCTTGTCCTGCATCATCAAAAAAGTTTACAGCGTTTTCGTCAGTTTTAAAATGAATTTCTGTGAAGGAAAGTATGGAAAACTAGGGGTAGCAACAGAGAAAATATGCCCTGGATGTTGGAAATGCTTTCTGTGCAATGCTAGAGACTGCAGAGTAATGGCAATGTTACATGGTTGAAATGGGCTCCCGCCGTGGAGTCAGTTGAAAAAAAAAAAAGTGCATTTTACAGTTTAAATTTGCCTGCTCGATGATGCCATGAGGAGAGGAGCCCTCGTGAGGAAGAAGAGGCTCACTTGCATGGCGTCATGTGGTTGGTCAGTTTGCCATTGGTCCTGCCCCTCAGCCAGCTCTTCTGAGACTGCCTCAACATTCGAGAGGGAGACAGAGAGTAGTGCGTGTACTGGCAGTGGAGGAGCGTCGCAAGGATTCAAAGCGCTGTGAAACAGTTCAAAAAAGTGAATTTTAGTTTAAAATCGGGCTCAACCCGCAAATCGATCGTGGGATCAGTGAATTGTGTGGTTAAAATGACGATCGCGGAGACTGCCCACCCATTTGCATTCTGAGGCCTTCAAAATCTGGCTGCAGGCCGTTTTACCCCATCGCAGCAATTTGCTACAATAACAGTGAGTAAACAATTAAAAAACCACTCAAACAGTGATTTTCAGTAATGCCATATAAAATGTGTGTGCAGCTGTATAGTCGCTTTGCAAGTAGCGATTGTGTGATGTCCTGCTGGCAAGTGCAAGTCTGTAAAGCCATTAAATGTGTGCATAGCAATGAAAGTAGAAAGTTTGCAGCCAGAGAGAGACTGGGTTGTAAAAAGTGCAACACTAGTAGAAGCAGGCAATCCTGTGCTGAAACCTGAAGTTTTTAAGGGACTGTAATTAAATGAATGTTGCCAGCATGTGAAAAGTCCAAGGAAAATCCTGTAAATGTGTGAACAGCCAGAATAGAGCAAGTTGTGCAGTTTGAGTAAAAGGTATTAGTAGCTGAAGTAAATCGGGTGCGCAGTGGCTTGACCCAGAGTCTGAATGTTGATGCACAGGAGTGCTGCCGCCACCATTACAGGGTGGGGTAGTAAAGAAAACACTGCAGCAGAGGAGCCATTTTAAAGCTACATAGTGTGTTCATTAAAGTGGGACTTTCAGTTACAGTGAATTTTGTTTGTTTTTCTGCAGTTATGGCCTCAGGACCAGCTCGTTACCCGGATCATGCCCGGGTTGCAGTAACAGCAGCAGTAAATAGACTGAGAGATATTGAAAAATGGTGCTATAGAGGGCAACTCCCTCCTGATGTGGCAATTCCTAATTATCCAGTGCGTGTATGCCAGATGTGCTTGAGTGCTGGAAGGATGTCTTCATGATTCCTCACTGTGCTGGATGTCTACAAAAATATGGCTTGTATAAAGCGCCTCCAATTCGTTTGGCTCCCACATGGACAAAAATTCAAGAATCTGCAGTTGGCAGCACACAGCATCAGGCGGAGCCTGTGGAGGAAGGTCCCTCGGGGGAGTGTGGCACAAAGTTAGAGGGTGCAGAATTAGAGACTGAATCTGAAATTGAAGCTTTGGATGCTGGATCTCAGAAGCAAAGTTCAGATAAAGCATCAATAGACCTCTGGGTGGGGGGGCCTAGCCCAAGTCTCGAAGGTGAAGATGAGATATGGGAGGCCTTTGAATGGGAGGTGTCGACCTCCGCCCTAGTGATGAATGGATAGTCTCGGGGGTGAGAATGACTGCTCACTCCTGGGCTCAGATCCTCAGTGAAGAAGAAGATGAGGGGGAACCTATGTGGCCTTGTGAGAAAGGAACGGGTACACAGCCTCAAGATCTTGCCTCAGAGGAATGTATGGAAGAAAGAGGTGATGCCACTTCCCTGGCTTTACAAGAAGAAGAAGAAGAAGTCAGGGATCCATTTTTAATTTCATTGAGGATGTGAAGCTGGCCGAACCAGGACTGGCCACCCCCAAGCCAGGCCAGCGGTCTTAGATTGACCAAAGCAAGTAAAGAGGAGAGACTGGTTCATAGAAAGGCCAATGAAATCTATGGTATGACCTTTCCTACCTTTCCTCGGAGAGTCTGGGAGGAGATTGAGAACTGCAGGAAATCCTGGATCTGGGATGAAGCAATGAAACATGTGCATCCTGGGACTAACCAGCATGTAAAGAATAGACTTTTCCACGAAAAGTATACACAGTGGAAGAGAGGCAGGACACTGTTTATGGACAGAGTGAAAATAGTGGACGGAGAGGGGACGTGAAGTCTCCCACTGTGTGAATTATGTGCGTCCAGACGGAGTAATAATTCAAGCCCCTGACCCCCTCTACTATTGGCCTCAGTGCAAGGACCTCCCAGTAATTAAGCCCGTGCCTAAAAAAATGGAGAGCCGAGCAGTGGTAGTCAATACTGCCACATCTAGACTGTGAAGTGCCCTTATTGATCTGCCAATATGAATAACCAAGGACTCAGGTCCTCCACATTCATCAGTCTACAGTGTACTGTCTTGTTCAGCAACCATCTACTGGCCCACCAGATGACTTCAGATCCAGAGAGGACACCAGCCCAGCTGTTTTCCTGTTCATCGCCTGGTAATCGGATGACGTCGGACCAGCTGTTTTTCTTTTTGTTCCTGTTCTAAGGTTCCTTCTCCAGAGATGACATCAGCCCAGCTGTTTCCAGATGTGCCCTCCTGTGTTTCCCGGAAGATGTCCGCCCAGCTGTATCAGAAGAAATGCTGCCAGGGACAGTCTTCGGCAGGGACCAGGTTTGTGATGTTCGAATACTTCAAGAGGCTGGTAAGTCCAGAAAACCCTTTTTCTATCTTTATGACATTGCAGTACACACCCTACACTACAGACTACAAAAATGTGTGAACTGTCCGTAAAGACTCTCCCCTTCGGGATTTTGGCCTTTAAGAACCATGTTTCACGGGGCTCCGGCCCAGGAGAGACTCTTTAATGGACTAGCCTTCGGGCCTTGTGGTCACTAGTTGGGACTTTTAGGGCACTCCATCTCCCCAAATGTGTATTGTAAATAATGTCATTACTGTACTCTGATGTAAATATTGTGTTTTTCTACCTTTTTTCTAAAAAAAACCTTTTTGGGATTGTTCAGTGTTTTTTTTTCTGTATGATAGGGGTTGTTGTTGTTTAGATAGACAGTGCATTCAGATTAGGAGTGTGTTTTGTTTTTGTCTTTTTCTTACAGGTGTTCCTGAGAAGACAGAAGAGAAGACAAGAAGAGGAGGAGGGGCTCATCAGAGTTCCTCGTCAGTGCTTTATTGTGTAGAATTTAAAGTGCTGTGTTGTAGTTGCAGGTTGCCCAAGGTCGGGGAGGTCCCCGGGTTTTGTTTCTGCTTGGGATGTTGTGTTAGAGGCAGATAGGTTTTCCCTAGAGGGTTAGGGGGGATAGACAGGCTGTGGTCCTCAGTGGCCATAGGGACTGCAGTGCTGATCTATCAGGGCTATGCTCTGGACGGTTCTACCAGAGCCACTAGGTGTCCATAGTAAGTGGATAGAGTAGAGGTTGATATGTCAGCTATAGGCCTCTAGGCCCTTAGTGTTGCCTACCTGTGCTTGCACATGGTAGGAGGGGGCCTGATCACCCCCCTCTGCAGGTAGCACATAGGGTGGGATGGCCCTGAGCTGAGTGCATAATGACTGGGGACAGTGATTTTCCTGGTCAGGAGGGTGAGAACCCCTTGTTACCTGGGGTTACTAAAATCCCAGTAAGACCTAGTGGTAGGCAGGGAAGGCAGCTTGTGAAACTCCAGTTAAATGGGTTTCACACTGTTTCACTCTGTTCTCAGTCACAGCTGAGACTTGAGAGATGACATCACCATAGAACTGTCACAGCTGCATAAGCCAAATTGGAATCTGCAGCTCAGGGAGTGAGTTTAGAACTTTGGGAGTTTTCAAAGCCAGTCTGTAGTTTGTCCTAAAGCAAACAGGAAGGAAGTCATCCTGTTTACCTTTTAAGTGGTGGAGACCGCGTTTCAGGTCTCAGTGCCCCTCCTCCGGGGAGAAAGTTCTTGTGGGTCCCAGGGGCAATCCCCTTTACCCACTATGGATGGAAGCTGCCTGGTTTTTGTCAGTCTGTTCTTGTATAACAGCAAAGAAAGTGTAACTTCGCCTGTGGGGCACCTGCAATGAAAGGGTGAGTGTTTGGCTCCATTTGAAGGGGCGAACAACTTGTTTTCTTCAGTTGGGAAATGGATGTGGACTGCTATTTGGGAGGACTATGTTACTAGGACAAACAAATGGAGCAGTCAAAAAGTCTAAAGTTTTATTGGATTTCAAGTGATGCTGTAGAGGGGTGCTTAAGGTCATCCACCGTTCAATCTACATATTAAAGTTCTAAGTTTTCTGTTTGTCCAGGGAAATGGCCGGGTATGGGCTGTGGGAGCTGGAGGTGGGAAAACCCCCCATCTTTAGTAACCAGGTCCACCTCTATGGATTTCTTCTGTGATTTGCTACTTGCCTCATGCACTTGGCCAGTGATGAGGTGGGTACCCAGACGTGGGTCGCAACTTGAAAATCTCTCTAGGAGTCGCAGACTCTAAGTGGTGTGGGGAGCCACAGGATGGGAAATATACTCCTTGTTTGATGGGAGTTCGATTGGAAGTAAGAAAACAAATCTTCTAGGAGTCGTGAGACTCTAAGTGGTGGGAGCCACAGTTTGGGAGTCTCCTTGTTTGATGGGAGTCTTTCCAAGTAAAGTTTGGGTTCATTCTTCATGGATCTATGAGTCAAGTGGCCGGGCAGGGAGCCGGGCCAGTCGGGCTGTGTATCCAAAGCGCATGCAAAGTCTGGGCTGAGTGCCTGGTGGGTCCAGAGCCAGACAATGTAAAAATGTGTTCATTCTCCAATGGACCACCTTTAGTCTCTATCTGCATGTACAGTGAACGTAGCCCCTTGGGGGACCATACAATGCTTTGTCATTTTTCAGCTAGTTTTGAATAAAGTCACACTGAAAAATCCCAATCCTGGTTCTGGACATTACAGTTATTGCTTCCTGTAGTTGGATTTACTTGGGTGCCCATGTGCAGAGCAGCCAAACCTAGGTCCCTTGTGCCAGGTAACCTCATCCTCCCCGAACCCAGGTCCCCACCAGGTATTGCTGCCAACGCCAACAGCATGCCACCGGTCGTTTTAGTAAAAAGGCAGGGGTGAGGGGTTACATTAGGGTTACACTGTCTATGCCAATGTCTGACTACTCCCAATTGTTAGTACTGTTGAACTGCATCAATGCATGTTACCTCTGCTCCTAGCTACCAACTGTATAGGACAGCTTTCTATTCTGGTTGCTGTATACTGCCATATTGACAACGCCCTGAGGCTGCACCTGCTCTGTAACTGTACCACTTGTGTCTCCATCACTGCTCTTAGCTATAACTTGTATAGGTCAACTTTATGGATGTATGATACTCACCATCTCATCTGCCTGAATGCTGTGATTGTATACTACCATGCTGTCACACCAAATGTACTTATATGTTGATGCGGAGCTTTTGAAAATGAGTCCATGACTCAAAGGGTTGTAATTCCTATGATTTGTTAAATAAATAAATGACCAAGACCACTGATTTACAGTGATTAAAATAATGAAATTCCATTTTCAAGGCATGAAATGCCAGGAATTACATTGGCGATTGTTAGTCAAATTTCTAGATTTTACCGGGATTCTACTGTCATTCTTTCAGTATGTGTATAAATTATCAGAATAAAAGATGGCTTAATACACAGAGCATTAAATGAAGTAAACTGAAAATAGCACTGGAAGCCATTATAAGAAAAATACAAGTTCTGTAGATTACTGATATGGTCTAAAATGTCAAATTCTGTGAAATTCTTTGTTTTTACCAGTGAGCAGGTGGTCCAAATTCCACAATTTCACCAGGTTTTCTAGAAATATAGAAACATAGACTTTGATGGCAGATAAGGACTGCTTGGCCCACCTAGTCTGCCCATTTTCCTACCTATTGGATAAGCTGCAGATCCTAGTTAACCAACAGCCTATTTCTTCCTACCCCCCACAAGAATTGCCTTGTGTCTGTCCCATGCATTCTTGAATTCTCCCACAGTTTTAGACACCACAACCTCCTCAGGAAGGCTGTGCCATGCAACCACCACACTATCTCTGTGAAAAAATACTTCCTCACATTGCCCCTGAGTCATCCCCCCTCTGTCTTCAGATTGTGTCCCCTTGTTCTTGCACATCTCTTTTTCAGAAAGATGCTACCCTCTTGGACTTTGTTGATTCCACTGAGGTACTTAAACGTTTCTATCATGTCCCCCCGCTCCCTCCTTTCCTCAAGGGTATACATCTTAAGCTCCTTTAGTCTCTCCTCATATGGCTTCTCTTGCAGACCCTGCACCATTTTAGTTGGCCTCCTCTGGATTGCCTCCATCCTGTCTATGTCCTTGTGGAGATGGATCTTCAGAACTGGATGCGGTACTCCAGATGGGGTCTCACCAACTGTCTGTACAGAGGGATAACAACTTCCTGTTTTCTGCTGGTGATGCCTGTCCCTATACATCCCAGTATCCCCCCAGCCCTCCCTACTGCCTTCTCACATTGCTTGCCCACCTTAAGGTCATCTGATATGATTAAAAAGGGTAGTCAGTGGTGTCACTAGTTCTCCCCTTAATTCTTTTAGAATTCTGGGGTGCATCCCGTCACGCCCCATTGCTTTGTCCACCTTCAGTTTTAGGGGTTCTTTCAGAACCCTTTCTTCTGTGCAAGGACTGGGATCGACCCCCCTATCCAGAGTGCTTCTGTTAATAGGATTAGGTACCTCCCCTCCTCCTCTTTTGTGAATACTGAGCAGAAGTATTCGTTCAGTATCCCTGCTTTTTCACTGTCTCTCTCTGCCCACCCACCCACCGTCCATTCTATTCAGCCTCACTACCCCTTCCTTTGTCTTTCTACACTCCCTAATGTACCTATAAAAGGTTTTATCCCCCGTCTTAACTGAGTTGGCTATCTTTTCCTCAGTTTGGGCCTTTGCTATTCTGACTGCCTTCCCTGCTTCCTTCTGCCTTAACTGGTACAGTTCTCTGTCCTGCTCCTTCTGTGTTTCCTTATACTTCCTAAATGCTAACTTTTTCTCCCTAACCTTCCTCACCACCTCTTTTGAGAACCATAGTGGCTTTTTCTTTCATTTTGATTTGTTTATTTGCTTCACACAAAGGCTTGTTGCCTCTGTGATGGCAGTTTTGATGTTTTCCCATTGTTCCTCCACACCTTCTTCTTACCTGTTTGCTAGTGCTTTTCTGAGGCACACTCCCATCTTGCCAAAGTCAGCCGTTCTGAAGTCCAGTACCCTCACTTTTGTATGGCTTGACTCTGCAGCTGAGTTTTATTGTGAACCACACTGTTTGGTGGTCACTTCTTCCCAGATGGCTTCCCACTTCTAGATCTGAGATCCTCTCACTGTCCCCATTTGAGAGTACGAGATCTAAGATCTAAGCTCCCTCCAGAGTGGGTTCCAACACTAACTGTCTGAGGCATGCCCCCTGTAGGGCATTGAGAATGGCCCTGCTTTTGGATGTGGCTGCAGCAAAAGTGCTCCAGTTAACATCTGGCATATTCAGGTTCCCCCATCAACAGTAGCTCCCCTTTTTCTGCCATCCTCAGGATGCCTTCTATCATATCCTTGTCCATTCCCTCCTCCTGAGATGGGGGGTCTATATATAACCCCAGTGCGGACCGTGGTGCCATTTCCAGTCTGTGACCCACAGTGCCTCCTCTCCTCCCTGTTTCCTCTTTTGTTCCATTGCTTTTATCCCTCCCCTTACATAGAGAGCTACTCCTCCCCCTCTTCTACCCTTCCTGTCTCTCCTGTAGGTTGTGTATCCCGGTATGCTAACATCCCAGTCATGGTTCTCTGTGTACCATGTTTCTGTGACTGTCATGGTATCCAGGCATCCCTCTTCCATCAAGGCCATCAGTTCAGGGAGCTTGTTGCCCAGACTACAGGCATTGGTACTCATTACCCTCCATTTCTTGATGGCCTTACCCCTTTTTGCCCCATCCCTGTCCTTATCACCTTTGTTGTTTTCTCCTTTTACCCCTGCCCTTCTCACTATCAATGTCTCTATCTTGGTGTTTACCTCACTTACTACCCTGATTTTTTTGGGGGGGGGGCTAGGATTTCCCTGCTTCTTTCCAGTGGCTCCCCCCTTGGCTAGTTTAAATGCTTGCCAATGAAGCATTTAAATCTATCAACTAGGATCCTGGTTCCCCTCTTGGACAGATGCAGACCATCATGCCAGCATAGGCCTGCATCACTCCAGGTGGACCCCAGTCCCCAAAGAATCCAAACCCCTGAGCTCTGCACCAGTTTTTCAACCTCTAATCGAATCCCATGGTGTGGAGCAAACTGAAAACCATGACTTGTTGCCAGAAGTAGAGCTGCCCTTTTTTGCCTGGCCAGGGTATAATCATGGAAGAACAGATCACATTTGTATGTTTAAGTGCTGTGGGCAGTCATAGGCCCTCCGCATCCCATACCATGAATGTGCACATCCTCACGATGACCTGGGAGTACAAGATTTTTTATTTCATTTCATTTATTCTTTGATAACCACGTAAAGGCACTGGGCCAAAGGTCCCTTTTCAGGCCTGACCCGGACAAAAAAAAAAAAAAATACAAGAATACACAAATACAATTAACAACAATACAAAACCAAAAAATACAAATTACAAATTACAGTTACAAGCAGATTTATGTAATAAATAACTTTTTAACCTTTGTTTAAAAGTTAAAACAGAGGGAGCAATGCTAACATCAAATGGAAGTGAATTGCAATACAAGGGTGCTGCTATTGAAAAAGCTCTAGAACTTATTCTAAGCCGAGATCTGGGGACAAAATATAGGGGGCCATCAGCCGACCTCAGGCTGGGAAGCATTTCTCTCATTACAACAAGATCAGAAAGAGGAAGAAGGGAGCCAAAGTAAAAACATTTATACATCAGACAGCCAACAAAATATTCTATTCTGCAACTAGGGGAAAACCACCCCAACCGAGAATAAAGATTACACCGATGTGTTCTATTGGGGGCTCCTAAAATAAATCTACAAATATTATTATAGGCCACAGTTAATGCTTGCACTTCTTTTGTACCTATATTAGAATATAAACAAGAACTGTAATCAAAATATGGAAGAAGAGAACCAATAGCAATTGCTAATCTAGTTGCTTGTGAGAAGAATCACTTGAATTTGTATAACACCCCTATTCTTTGATTTACTTTCTTAACCATAAACTGAATCTGAGGTGAAAAGGTCAAACTGGGATCCAATAGTATGCCCAAATACTTAAATTGAGACACTTGTTCAAGCAGACCACCCCAAAAATCAGATATCCTCAATTCCGGGGTGTCCACCAACATAAATTGCATACCAAATAACATAACTTTTGTTTTAGCTGAGTTCAAAATCATAGCACTTAAAGTAAGCCAAGAACAGATGGCACCAAAATCCTTTTTTAGGGAACAAGAAAGTTCAGACACAGAATTTGACTGAGCATAGATTACAAGATTATCTGCATAAAGCAGTGATTCACTAAACTTACAAACTCCAGGAAGCTGATTAATAAAAATAGAAAATAACAGGGGTCACAAAACGGACCCCTGAGGCACATCACAACTAATTGGCAAGACATCAGAAACCACAGAACCTACTTGAACAAATTGGCACCTGTTACTCAGATAATCATAGAACCAAGAAACAGCGACATCAGAAAACCCCAGATCTTTCAATTTTGTGCAAGCCAAACCATGATCAATCAAATCAAAAGCCTTGGTTAGGTCCATGAACACTGCTTCAGTCATCAAGATGGTGTATGGTTACCTTTATCATCAGTGCCACCATCACCAGGCCTCTGCTAGATGTCACTGTAAGACTGGTGTCATGGAGCCACTCAACTCTGGAGGAAGGCATCCTCACAGACACTCCTAGATCTCCCTACTGGCCTCTGCTCCTAGCATCCAGGTCCCCCGTGCATGAACCAGGAACAGCAGCATGATAGGTGGCTCTACTCTGCTGATGCATGGAGCCAGCTTCTGGAGGATACATTTTTAGTATAAAATACAACTGATACTGGGACACAGAGAGTGTTGAGTAAATAATCTGGCTGCTCTGCAGTAAGGCCCCATGGAATGGCACATTTCTATTCATATGCTAAGTCTGTTTACATTTCAGATGTTAAAAGCTGTAGTGCAGAAAAACTGGTAGGGAGATTTGGTGTAGTGTATCAACTCAGTGATAACATGGTCTCTTTTACATGAGAAACTCTTCCCATAGTCAATGCACTGAAAAGGTTTCTCTCTGTGTAATGTCTCCACATGTGTGATTTGTGCTATTGTTCTGCTCCATTTTTTGCCTGGCAAATAATCAACAGAGAACAGTACATTTTCAAAAATCTAATGTCCCAGGATGCCTTGTGCTGACTGCCATGTTTCACAAGCAGACTTCAAAAAATGCATATTTATATCAAAATTAGACACATGTAACTAGCAGACAGCGATTCCCGTCACAATCAGTAGTATACTATAAATAAGAAACCTACAGTATACTACTAGATAGTTCCTTAACCACTCTCCAGCTTACAAACAACCTCATAGCATGGCATGGCCCTGCATCAAGGTCTCTTTGTAATCCTTGCCATGTGTGTTTTCCCCACCTTCACCAGAAAAAACTGGAATACACTGCAGCACCTATTTCTTATATTTAAGTATCCGCCCTCTTTCTCATCTGTACAACTCCACAGATTTATTTTTTTTATTTATTTAGTTTTTGTTGACCGGGTAAGTGCACTAGACAAATCCTGCCTATTTTCAGGCATGACCCGGGGGAGGGGGATACAGATGAATGCCAACTGACCTTGAACCAGATGAAGCTGTAGGTGGTATTTTTAGTGAATGAGGGAAATTTGGCCAGGACACCGGGGAAATTCCCCTACTCTTTTCGATAAGTACCATGGGATCTTTAACATCCACCTGAACTACCACCAATCCAGGCAGATGGGACCTCGGTTTAACATCTCATCCGAAAGACGGCACCTCAGAAGTGCAGCACCCCTCTCATGCTGCACTACAGTGTCAGTATTGGGATATTAACCCAAGTGCCAGATGTGGGAACTGAACCCACAGCCCTCTGATCTCCCGGCCTCAGAGGCGAGTGTGCTACCTACTGAACCACTGACACTGACTCCAGTTCAGCACCAGAAAGCAGTGAGGTACCTGTAATCCCTACTCCATGGTTGTCTGCATGCACACTGACAGAATCATGGTCGTACCCTGTTACATTATGGGGAATGACTGTTATTATGTTTGTCCTGTCTCCAAGTGTGTAAATCCACTAATCTAGTAAAATCTGTTTTCAGTGAGAAGGGCTTCCCCTGGTCAATACAATGAAAACTTTTCACTTGGATGTAATATTTCCAAATGTGGGATTTTTGGCAAACCATATCAAGAATAAAGATTGTTTATTTATTTGTTAAGTTTATTTAAAAATTGGTAACTGAGAAAGGCACACTCAGTTGAAGTTCATTTCCAGGTGCAACCCTGGGGGAGCGGGACAGGGGAATACAGAACACAAAATTACATCAAGCCATAAAAAAACATTGTTGCAGGGATAAATTACAAAGTGCAATAACAAAACAATGAACAAGTAGATGAACAATGCTATGACAAAAGGATCACAAAATTAGCTTGCTGGGTGACAACAAAGTTATAGTGCAATGGCAGTGAGACGAGTAAAACAGGTAGTTTCAGTTCATAGGTAGGAGCCAGAATCATGAGCGGGGTTAGAGGCATTTGCAGGAGGAGAGGTCAGATATAGAGTGAAGGGTACAGGAGGAGGGGTGGTAGGAGCAGGAGGAAGCAGGGAGAAATCTTAGCTGGTGCCTAAGGGTTGGGAGTGAGGGGGGGAGGCAGAAGGATGAGGGGAGTAGATTTTAAAGGGAGGAGAGATGATAGGAGAAGGCAGACTGCCCAGCAGAGGAGTGAGGGTGGGGAAGAGAAAATGTGTAATGATCTCTGGAGCAGAGGGAGGAGGAGGAAGAGGGGATGGGAGAGAGGAGTGAGAATAGATAAGAGGGGTGGGACCCAAACCAGTATTTAGAGATAAGTGAAGCACAGTGGGACTGGCAATGTGAGGGAGAGGAGGATGGAAAGGGAGGAGTAGAGAGAGTAATGATAAGTAGAAGAGAGTGCATTGGTAGCAAATCAGTAGACAGCATTGCAGAGGATGTCTAGTCTGGTGAGGGAAGAAGAGAGGCTGTGCCACAAACTACATCTTCATAGTCAAAACTGGGAGAACCATATTGGTGAACAGCTTCCAGCTTGTACTTCATTTCATGTTGGCAGAGCTGTATTCAATACTAGCTTTTCACAAGGGGTCAGTCCTTTTTCATGAGAAAAATTCCTTTATCACAAGCCCCTTCCTCCCACTTAACACACACACACACACACTAGGAATTGAAAAGAAAAATGGTCCTACAGTGGGCAGCCAGGCACAATAGCCCTCACCTCCTTCCCGCTCAACTACTTTTCTCAACTGATGCCTTTCCTACTGTTTTCAATGGGAAAGTAAGTGCTCTAAAATTCCACATCCAAAAATGTGTTCCAAGTTAACGCCTAGCAGTACTGCTTGTGCCATCCATAATGCTTGTCCCAATTTGTGTTAGTGTAAGACTGCTGCTCTTGTTTAGTGTTCTGTTGTCATTGTGCAAACTGGGTTGTCATCATAGAGTACAGTTGAGGCCAACGGCATGTTGCTTTGCTGGGTGGCTGCTGTGGCAAATCATCGCACAATTAATAGAAGAAAAGAACCTTTGTTGTCCATTTGTTCTTTGAATTGCTTGCAGAGTTACTTGTGACATAATCTGCTAATTGGCTCTACGGCAGTCCACTGCAGAAAACATTATGCTGCTGGAATTAACTGTAGTGTCTCTTTCACATTGTATCCCACCCTTCACATCTGGAAATGATCCTTGGTGCAGTGTGCCTCTCTCCCAGTTGTCAATTTCTAAGTTGATTGGATAATTAATTAATACATAGACTGCAGCAATTTTATTTAAGACCACATGCAATCTGTTATCACTTTAACTCAGGGTTTCTTTACTTTACAAATTATGGCAGATAGACTCTTTTTCTTTCCCTTCTTTTTGAGAGCAACAAAATAAACCACATCTATGGAGACATGGGGAGAGCATCTGGTGTGTTGCCCCAAACAGCATTTACAAGTTTAGTGAAGGCAGTGGTAAGTGCCATCAAGTCTATAAAAGAGATGAGAATTATATCTATAAATGGAGGGTACCTTAGAATAAGGTTGAGAGTGAAAGTATATCTGAAAAAAGTTACAACAGCTAAGGGGCTAATCATGTTGTGTTTAATACTTGCGGGGGACGTGCAATTATATCCAGGCCTACATGTAGGAATAAGGGAAGCCATAGATACTTTGGAGGGTAAAGGGGATATTTTTATACCTTTTTAATATACACAGCCTAGCCCCTAAAATGAGTGGGGTCAGAGAATGAATGTTGGAACATAATCCCAGAGTGGTGGTTGTTACTGAAATCTGGTTAAGTGATAGAATAGATGATTCAGAAATCCAAGTACAAGGTTATCAAAGTTGGAGGCAGTACCATAGCGGGGGTGTTGATATATGGGCAAACTTCGTTGGACTCATCCCTTGTAGATTCTAACTGTGCCTATAATCCAGGGATGGAAAAGATTGTACTAGAATTAAGGCTACCTGAAAATAAACCCATTTTGATTTTGGGGTGCTATCTTCCCCCTAAGGGTAGGGAGGAAAATGTTGATATTATTCAGGATTTTTTATATCTATATAGGGACAGCCATGAAATACCGATGATGAGAGACCAAAATATTGGCTGGTCCAGCCCCCCTTAGGTAGTAAGCTGTTGGATTTGATATGAGGAGCAGGGTTAACCCAGCTGGTCATGATCCCTACTAGACTGAATCCCAGAAATATGGATCAGTCATCAATTCTATGTTTAATCTTGACCACTAATTCTGATAGTTACATAAGGTATGGTGTGTTGCCAGACACATTTAGAGACCATCAGGTCACATATTGTGTCCAGAAACAACAGAAAAGAGTAGACAAATTTGTTATTAAAGAATCATGATGAATGAGGCATTTTGATTATCCAAGATTCATGAGTGACCTAGAGGGAATGAATTGGGAGAGATTAGCCCTTATTCCTGATGTAGATAATGCCTGGGATTATTTTTATACTGAATTTATGGTGGCATGTAATATTCATGCTCCAGTTTTTAAAAGAAGAGTGAAAACAAAAAGTGCAGAATAGTACAATGGGACTCTAGGTGTACTCAGGAAAAACAGGGACAGATAATGGAAAAAGGCTAAAAAGGTAAACACAAAAAATGCATGAGACAGCTATCATCAGTTAAGGAATAATTACTTAAAGGAGGTTAAAAAATCTAAGAGCTGTTATTTTAAGAACTTATTTGAGACAGAGAGCACAACAGATCCCCATAGGTTCTGGACATTATATTCGAAACTAAAAGGTGAGAAACCAAAGGATTTTCCTGGCTCCTTTAATATTAATGGAAGGAACATTCCTACATCTGATCAGGTGGCAAATGCTATATAGAGGATTGTGTATGAGCAGTCATACACAACCGGGTTATTCTTGAATTGAGTCATTTCCCTGGTGACAGGAGACCTCGAGAGCAAAGCTTGAGAGGTCTCCTGTCACTAGGGAAATGGCGAGATTCAAGAATAACTCGGCTTGTGTATGATTGCTCATACACAATCTTTTTATAGTGTATGGGCAATCATGCTTATGATTAGAGTGAAAGAAAACACAAAATTTTACATGGGGTTCACATAATGCTTTACTCTGTATTTTCACACAACAGCTTCGGTTACGGTGCTGGTCGACTGCTGACACAGAATTACATTTTCCTTTTTTAAACAGGAGCATTTTTAACCAGTGAAACAACAACACGAGAAACAGGGAAAAATATCCATAGGTTCAGAAATAAAATATTTTTCTTATCTGCTACTGCACAATTTTAGCCGTCACGGATCTCACTGCTGTCCTTAGAAACAAGTGAAAACTCCCTTTCTTCACATCAGGACTTGAAGATTGAAATAGTATTCCTTTTACGAAAAAACATGAAGCCGTGAGGTGAACGTTATTCAGTACGAAAATCATTGAAGCGCGAGACAGTATTCCATTTTGTTGTGCTTCACTACTGATGTACTGAGTGCCGCACAACAGCCAGTATGACAGAGTGAATGCAGCACAACAGGCAGTATAACAGAGTGAGTGAAGCACAACAACACTATTGTGGGAATGGATTTTCATACTGAATAACGTTCCACACTATTAACAGGTTCTTTATAGATTTTGGAATTCCAGTAGAGGGGGCTGATAAAGGCAGGCTTGGGAAAGACAATGCGCCAAGGATAACTAAGGCTAACAGTAAAAAGGAATTATTGAAGGAAGTAATAAATAGAGAGAAAATTACAAATACACCAGACTTTACTTCTTCCAAGATTAGTTCTGTAGAGATTATGGAAGAATTACTAAAATTAGATGTGCAAAAGGCTATGGGTTTAGATGGTATTCCCACTCTACTTTTGAAATTTGTGGCCCCTGTTATAGCACAAAACATTTCAGATATTTTTAATTTGTTTATAGCCATTGAAACATACCTGGAAAGTAGCAGAGGTAATATATAAATAGGTAGTATATAAATCTGGACAAAAATGACATACAGAACTATAAACCTATATTCCTACTTCCAATAATGTCCAAACTTTTTGAAAAACTTATACAGAAGCAGTTATAGGCTTATTTAGAGAATAATAAACTATGCAACTTATATCAGTCAGGTTTTCACTCCAATCATAGCACATTAACAGCTCTAACAAAGGTAACATCTGATATTCAGATTTCACTGAACAAGGGCCTCCTGGTCAGGGCCGTATTTAGACATGCTCAACCACCTAGCTCTGTTAGATATGCTGAGGGACACTGGCCTTGACCAAATAGCCCTGAACTGGTTCAGGGAATATCTGAACATTAGGACCCAATTAGTCACTTTGGGTACATTTACATCACAGTATGAATATGTTAAATCTGGGGTTCCCCAAGGGTTGGTGTTAGGTCCGATCCTGTTTAATCTGTATATGAATGGTGCTGGCGCCCTCATTAGAGAGGCAGAGCACCATTCATACGTAGATGATGTGATTTTGTACGTGGAAGGAGTTTCCATTTTGGAAATTCAGAAAACACTTCAAATATTGATATTTTGCAGGAGTACTTTAGATCACGAAATTTAATACTAAATAAAAAATCACAAGTCATGCTCTTTGGGAATAAGCATGTGGCTACTGTAAATACGCTTCAAATTAAAACATCTATAAATCAAATATTAAAACAGGTGAACTCCTATAAGTATTTAGAAGTATGGTTGGATGCGCAGTTGAAATGGGAAGTACATGTAGACAACCTGATTAAAAGACTACATGTTAGGTTGGGGGCATTGTATAGACTGAGACAGTGTATACCACTTAATGCTAGAAAACATACAATTAATACTACAATAATTCCACTGTTTGATTATGGCGATGCAGTCTACACAGGGGGCATCCAGAGCTGTACTAGAGTGGTTGGATACAGCCTTGAATAGATTTGCTAGGTTCACCCTGGATGCACCCCAGTTGACACATTGGTGCACAATGTATAGATCTTTAAATTGGATTAGTTTAATGGAGCACAGACAACTACATATTGTGGGCCAGATAGTCAAAAGTTAGCGTCGGGTGCAAATTCGTTGCGCTGGACTAGCGCCGAATTTGCCCCCAACTGCTATATTGAAAAGGACATTTAGTGCCAGTGCTAGGTATTAGCGCTGATGCTAAATTATAATGTGTGCAAGGGAGGGACTTAGGGGAGGGGCTGTGAATGCTGGCGCCCCGGCATATCCCAAAGTATAGCGTTGTGCTACAGGCATTAGCGCGACCTGTAGCGCGGCACCAAATACCGCTGGCAAAAAGCTGGTGGTAATGCTGCGGTGTACCCCCCTCCCCATCATGATCCCTGACCCCCGGTAGCACCAAATAACATGGAATGCTATGGTGGTGTAGTGGCCCCCACCCCCCAGCATGTATCCCGGCACCAGTTTAAAATAAAAATAGATCCATGTCCCTGGTAGTCTAGTGGTCCCCCCCACCCCAGCACGTATCCTGACCCCTGTTTAAAATAAAAATAGATCCAACTATCACCAATTGTTAAGGTGTGTCCCTGATTTTAAACCTTTGTCCCTGATTTTTTTAAGTCTTGTCCCTGATTTATGAGGCAGGAGGTTGAGAGGTGTGTTTGCAGTAGATGTGAGACAGCTCTGTGCAATCACACACAATGTTCTCCACCTGCAGCACTGGCTTGCTACAGAGTCTAATGAGCTGCAGTTGCAGTTTGCACTTCCCTATTGCTATATTCAGTGCTATCTTACTCCCAGGCTATTTTTGCCCTGCACTCCCAGACCAGTTTGTCCGGCTTCCTTAGACTGCTATATTCAGCAGGATTAGCACAGGGCTATTTCCTTTTGAATATAGCTTGCTTTGTGCTCTGGGCTAAGTTTGCCCGCTGGGCAGTGCTAATTTAGCCCCGGGCAAAGTTTTGAATATCTGGCCCATTGAATCTAATTCATCAGCATTTAAAGAAAATGATACCACCTTATTTGGATAATCTGTCTAAGATATGTATACCTACAGCAGACTTGAGAACAGCACAAAACCTGGAACTGGTGATCCCCAAAATGAGAACAGCAAAGAGGAACTCTGCTTGAATGGTCAGTGGACCCAGAATCTGGAATGATTTGCCAGACTACCTGAGAACAAAGGTAATTGCCCCATGGAATAAGATTAAAAGTTGGTTATCTCAAAATTATGTACAGCTAAAATATGGTGATTGCTGTTGACACGCTGTGCTTTTTTGTGGTTACCTCAAAAACGAAGAAAAAAAGGGAAAATAAAACTCTGTAAAATTGTGAACTGTGGTTATGGCTGAAACCCTGCGCTTTTGATGGCCAAAATTATTCCTGAGAATGTTTGTGATTATTTAGAATATTTTATTGTAAGTACTTTGTATTACCTTGCATTATATGTATTTTACATGCTGTAACTTATGTGTATATTTTATGATATTGTCCTGTATGTAATGGACCCCACTGAAACTGAGCTAACGCTCAAATGGGCTATCCTTTTCCTTGACTGTCCATTAAAGGAATAAACTTTTACAAACAAACAAGTGCAGTCTTTTGGCGTGGGTTATATAGTATATATTACTAGTCCATTGATTCTATGCAAAAGTACTATTTCACATGATGTGAACATTAGCCCTGATAAAAATGCAAAAAGCCTTTTTTATGATGCATTGTGCGTGCTATGTGCAATAAATTTTTTAGAATTTAGTTATGCCTTTTTTTTTATTTGATGCTATATATATATATATATATATATATATATATATATATATTTGGATGTGGACATAAGAAAAACATAAAAATTAAATACAAAAATAAAATACTTTTTTTAAACCAGTTTGCTGTTGCTGTGGCAGAGCTGCTGATCACAGAGATGGTAATCTAGGTTCAGGAATGAGACTGGATTGTCAGGGGTGAGCTATGGGAAGAAGATCGAGCATCCTAGTGAATGCTCTCCTCCAATGAGGGAGAGTAGTGAGCTCTGCTGTGCTAACGCCACTTGGATGGCTACAGATGGCAGTGCAAGCTGATGATGCTCAATGGTGGGCATGGAGGTCACTAGATGTTCCCGCACTGATACACTGCATGCTCACATCAAGTAGCTTTTCACCAGTGGTACTCCTGAGGGTTGGGCACAGAACATGGAAAAATGCCCTTGCTGTCACAGGATGAATCTGTGATCCTTTCACAGGCCCCACACCGCTGAACATAACACCCCCACTGCAAAAGAAACCCAGAAAGGTTAGTGGGGAGCCACAAGGCCCCACAATTAAGGGCAAGCCATAGAGTTCAGTAGGTAGTTGTAAGTATCAAGGGAAGGTGGGTGATGGGGTTGGAACCAGCACAAGGGGGCAGGCCAGAGATGAAGGGGACACAAACAGATAAAACACTAAGAAATTTACTTTGAAAATGTTTCATTTAATTATGTGTGTGGGGTAAAATGTCAGATGTGCAACACTGAACTTACATAACTATAATATTACACTACAGACTTCTTAAAATGTAAAACAAAAATGGTTACGCTCAGCTCATGGCTCCAACACAGCATACATCCCACAATAAATTAAAACAATTTGTGTACATTTTAGCCAAAAGAAATTCAGCCTGACTAAAGGTTAAGGTTTTGAAGGTGCCAATAACGATAATTTCTAAGGAAAAAGAATGATTATAAACATCTTATCAGTAACTGCAAGTAAAATTTTATCATATGTCCAAAGTGCCTGGAAATAAATGACAGTCTCTACAGCAAGGAAAGGTAGGCGTTAACATTCACCACTTAAACCACTGGCGAAATAAAGAACATTGATACAGAAACAGGTGCCTCTCAATTCATTTTATTCCCTGTGAACTCATCAGGTGCACAATACAGCAACAGGTGAGAGCTCAAGCAATGGACACCACCGTGCCCACTGATCTAACCAATCACAATCAGAAACAATTACCAGCATACACAAAAAGTAGCTTCTTGAGCAGTAACATTTTAAGCAGTAAAATGCTGACACGTCTTACATAGAACCGAACATCTTCTCCAGTACTTTCTATGGGAAAGTAAGTCTCCCCACCTCAACAAAGCTAATTTACATACCCATTGGTCCAAGGGTGGCCTTGGCCTTCCTTGGTTTGAGGGCTATGCTTTAGCTTTTCTCATGTCGCAAACCTATCATTGGTTTACTCCTCCCTCTCTAGACGCCTCTCAATGGGTGAGGTTGGTGGATGATGTAGCCTTGGTTCCCCTGTGTTAGTCTGTTGTTAGGGTAGAAAGTCCCCAAGCACCTCATAAACCATCTGAGTATATCTTCTACCCTGCATATCAGGAATAGATGCATGAATATCACAGGCATTCCTAAGTCTTCTAGATTTCCTCCTTGGTCCCTTACTTACTTGTGGCATAATTCAAATATCCTTATTGGGGGTAAGCCTGTGTAATGGTTGGAGTGGGTTGATAGGAACAGCTTAACAATAGCCAGTATTACCGTGTCTCATACAGGCACTCTCTTTTCATTTTAACAATTACAAGACAGGACTGGTTCCCCAGAACAGAGTTCTGGTATTACCTAAAGCTTTGCTCAGCCATTTGGGCCTTTGATAAGAATCTTCCTTGGCAGTTCCCATGGTCTTGGCTAAAACCTCCTTTCTGCCACTAGTACATCAGGTTGGGGAGGTAGGACCTACTGTACTGTAAGGGATACCTTCCCCATCCTAGACAGGAGAAAGGAAAAATTGGAGCATGATCTAGGCAAACCCATTCAGCATGGTCTTTGGACATCAGGGACTACAGTGGCCTACAAGGCCCTGCGAGATACTAGTAGTCACCTAATCCACTTTAAGATCCTATACAGGTGGCACAGGACCACCTCAAGTTCTGCATACAATGGCGCTGTCATTGGACTTGAGGTGTTGGAGGTGCTCTCAGCCATTGGCTGGACTCCGCCACATTCTTTGGAGCTGTCCCAATATCACAAACTGGTGCCATTCTGTTCTGTCTGATTGTTCATGGGTCCTAAGGTATCCTGTGATGAGGGTGACTGCTACTGAGCACTTTCAAAAAGGTTGGCTCAATAATGGCACCTGTTCACAGGGCAACTGGACAGGAAGGGCGACTGGATGGGGGGGCAGTGAATATAGTCACAGAATGTCGCTATATATACTGTACATGTGCACGGGGGGGGGAGCACATCGTGCGATGGGCAGAAGGGGAGAGAGGGTTTGAGAGGTGTAGCACAGCAGTGGGATGCTGAGCTGGCCATGTGCCATGGTGGGTTGGAGGTAGGCTAGAGTTGGGAGGGTGGCGGGTTTTGATTCTGTGGGCGTTGTTTTTTTTTTTTTGTGCCAGCGTGGATTTTCTGTTTTCTTTTGTTTGCACCCCTGAGTTGAGAATCTTTAGTGGGGGGAGGGTGCGAGGGTGCAGCCCACCACATAAGAAAAATGATGTCTTCAGTGCTCTTTTGCTCTGCACTGCAAGTGTACATTGCCAAAATAGATTTTCAGTGATGTACACTCACCCTAATGGCGATTACCTTTCCGCAATCGCCATTATGACATGGAACCAGTCCTAAGCACGCCTACAGTGGTAGTTTCAAAAAGTTGACCATTACCACATTATTTATCATCCACCATGGAAACAAATACCACAGATTTACCACTACTAGGGTAAAAAACCACATTGAATAACACTTTTTTTTTCCATGGTAGCTGTAAATGCGTGGTATTTTTTTCTGCAGTTGATGATAAATACCACGGTAATGGTCAAATATTTTGTAATAAACACTGTATACCTTCTAATCCAGATCTGGTGATTCTGGAACTTCCTACTGGTATCTTCTCTTTATCTTCTCCTATACAATGTTGGTTGTTAGTGGCACTGAAGGAAGCTAAACACCTTCTGCTGGTGACCTGGAAAAGCTCTTTTCCTCCTCCGATTCATGCCTTGCATTCTACCTTTTCAAAACTGGCCCTGTTCAAAAAAACTTTCTACGGTGACTTTTGGCAAGCTGCAATACTACATTTGTAAGTGGGACCCCTTTTTACATTCACATTTATGCTCTGTACCCCCACCATGCCCATGAATCCTCCTATCACTTAGGTTCCTAGAAGCCAGGTTTTCTGTTATTGATCCTTTTGCCCCACTGGTATCCCCCCCCCCATCTCTTGTTTGTATATACTACTTTGTGAGTTGTGTATTTATGCTATTAGCTTTAACTCGGCTCTTCTGCATGTGGCCTTACTGCACTCCCAGACATACTCTGTGTCACTGAATCGTGGCTATCATGCAGAATCTCTGACACCTTACTCTCTTTGCCTGACTACCACTTCCTACGGCAAGACCGCTCTAAGCAAGTTGGCAGAGTAGCAATTTACTATGGCCAAAATCTACCAATTTTCCTTATTACCAGTGAGGCAGTCCCTAAGACCAACAAACTCCCGACTATTAAGATGCTAGCCCACCTCTCTCCCTATCTTCATTGGTGTGCTTTACTCCTCCCCCAAAGCTTCCCCCTTCCTCTGTGGTTAACACCATCTCCTCCCTTTCATTACTGTCAACAAAGGCGAACTCATCCTACTCGGTGATTTTAACCTGAACTGGGCCTCCCCTACCCTAAAACCTATCACTTATCAAATAGAGTCTCTCAACCTACACCAGCTCATCAACGAACCCACCAAACTCAACCCCCACTCCTACAACCACACCCTCGTGAACTGGATCTTGCCCTCACACCCACATCGAATCTCCACCACTGGCATTCTCCCCGACTTATTCAGTGACCACCACATGACCTACTGCACTCACAAACTTCAGCTACGCTCCCACTTACCACTGGACATGTTCCACATGCTCACTAAACACCTCTTATCTTCTGCACGATCTTGTGTCCTCAGACTGGTCCCTATTCTACACCTCAACAGGTGTTGACATGGTTCTCACCCTCTTCTGCCAGATAATACATAACGTCTAGAACATTAATGCCATCCTGCATCGATGCAGGATCAGACATTTTCATCACCCATGGATTTCACCTGACATCATCAAACTCTGCAACACACATGACCCTACTTGTGTTCACTACAAAGCATCCCTATCCCCAAATTACCTCTCAACATATCATGCCCTAAGAAACACATGCACCAAAGCTATTGGTGTAGCTAAATCACACTATTTCAAGAATACTCTACATGAAAACCTCAATTCCCCCCGTAACTTTTGGCATACACTGTCCTCCCTTCTCAACCCCCACATAACTCCTCCTCCCCTCCCCCTCCTTCCTCATCAACAACATCCTAGTCTCTGACCCTCTCATTGTTGCCTCCACCCTAAACAATTTCTTTACAACCTGCATCATATCCTCCACCCCTGCCCACCCCTCCTCTCTCCAGTCTTCCTCATCTCATGATCCACCCTCCGCATACCCCTCCACAGCACCTCCATCTCCCCATACCCCAAATTACTTTCATTTTCCCTAATCACAATCCAGGAGGCACTCTGTGCCCTCCAATCCCTGAACCCACATAAATCCAGTCCTGACAGGCTTGACCCTTCCCTCCTTTAGATCTCTGCCTCAGCCATTACCAACCCCATCTTCTTAATCTCTCCTCATCTTTGACTCTGTTACACAGGCCTGGAAATCTGCAAAAGTAATCCTCCTTCATAAAGGCAGTGACCAGGCTCAATCAGCAAAGTATCACCTCATCTCCCTCCTCCCTGTCTTGGCCAAGCTCCAAGAATCCCTTGTCCTAACCAGACTCATCCATTTCCTCACCTCCTCAAATTTTCTATTCTCATACCAATTGGGTTTTAGAAACAATCACTCAATGGTCTCCTCATTACTCTGGGTGACAGACACCATCCTCACTGGCATGGACCTTGGCCAACTTACCTCAGCCATATTTATAGACCTAGCCAAGGCTTTTGATTCCATCTCCCATCCGCTCCTTCTCACCAAACTAGAACTAGCTGGATTCTCTCCCCTATCAGTCCAATGGTTCTGCTCTAACCTTTCAGGGCAATCCCAATGTGTCCAGGCTGGTGATACTCTTTCCCCACTTCTCAGTTCTAGCAGGGGTACCGCAAGGCTCTATCTTGGGTCTCATCCTCTTTTCTATCTTTCTCAATGATTCTTCCCCCCATGTGCTCTCACTCCCACATTCACCTATATGCTGACGATATCATCCTATACACTTTGGGCCCCTCGGCCTCTGAGGTATCCTCTGTACTACAATCATATTTCAGTCACATCCTAAAGTGGTTCCAAGACAACCAGCTGAAAGTAATCACTATTGTCCATCCCCGTGACACTGAGCAATGGGTGTTCACTTGGCAAGCTGGTGACCCAAGTTCATGACCCAAGCCCAGGACATCAGGAGTGGTTGCTGACAGGGAGGAAGCTTAACACATCCTATGGATGCCTCCCTCTCATGGGGGTGAAGGTGCATTGCCACCTGTCTAGCGACTTCTGGTGGCTCTGGGGTGGCATCCCAGGCGATGTAGGTGACCATGCACTGCCGGACATCCCCACACAGGACACACACTGCATCGCACCTACAGTGGGTGAGCATGGCCAGAAAAACAGGAAAAAAAAGGCCCCCGACCAACCAGATGATGGCCACTGTTCCTCAGTGCTTTGGTAGCCCAGGATAGCCCCGTGCTGACCCCCCCAGCCAGTCCCGGACTAATTGGATGTGCCTATAGGCACTTCTGTCCCTGAAGGGGAGGACCTGTCCAATGAAAGGATACGTTGGGTCACCCAGTGATAACTGGCTGTAGTGGAGGCAGTGGATTGTGACCGAGGGCAGTGGTGGTGGCCAAGGGTCCTAGGTGGCCCTAAGGAGTGGTTGGTCGGGGGGGTGGGAGGAGCAAAAAAAAGTAAACACTGCTAAAACAGTCTCCATGAACTTTGGCACACCCCAAAAACTTGCCAAACTCCCCACCCTCCCTTTCTACACTCTTGATGGCACAACCTTAGACATAGTCCCAGCCAACAAGCACCTAGGAGTCTGGCTTGACAGCCACTTAGATTTCACCACACACATCAACCACATTCACTCCAAGCTCCACCCCAAACTTGGCATTCTTTACAGAAATAAAAATGCCCTCTCCCTCCCCATTTGCCAGATCCTCCTCACAAGGACAATCCTTCCACTTTTCGATTATGCAGACATTGTATACAGGTCTGCCTCCGCATCCATCCTTTCCAGACTGGACATCCTTTTCAACACCTTTTGTCATTTCATCTTAAATACCCCTTCTAGAACTCATTGCTGCACCCTCTATGCATCCCTATCACTCCCCTCCCTATCCTTTCACCAAAACCATCACACCTCCATCATCTCAGCCAAGTACTGCTTTGGCTTACTCTCCCCTACCTCGCCTGCCTCATATCCCCTTCCCCTCACACTTCCTACTGCCTCCGCATGGGTGACCCCCACTCCTTCACCCTTCCTCAACCTCACTCCAGCTCTGGAAAGGCCACCTTCTCTTTCCACTTCTCGAATTTGTGGAACTCCCTTCCCTTCTCATGCCAAATACTACCATCATTTAACCTCTTTAAAGGGACCCTCTACCACATGTCACCTCCTCCCTGCTCTTGCCCCCAATCACAACTCCTAAGTCCCAAACAATGACCTCCCTGATTCCTGCATTTCATGTGAGCCCCTATAGATCACAGTACCTTACTCTTTGCACTGCACTTTTTTGTCGCCTAATTTGGTGGTAACCTGCTTGTTAGCTTGGAGGTCTCAGTGTATTGAAAACTTGTACCATGCTATTGCCTCTTCCCAGGCAATTTTTGTATCCTGCTCACTTGCACTGCTGTTACACTGTATGTCTACCTGTACCTTGTGATATGTACCTACCTCTTACTCAGACATTTTTGCAACCTGTTTCTGACTTCTACTTATGTATTTTTGCATTGCCTCATTGTAATCTGCTTAACACTATGTATTTGATGTAATTGTGCCTCCTCTTCCCTCCTTTCCTGGGTCACACCTGGAAATGAGCCTCGGCTCAGTGTGCCTCTCCCAGTTACCAACTTTTAAATAATAAATAAATTATTGTAATGGTACCTATCCTATGTTGTTATTTTGTCAATATTCACTACAGAAAATCACAGCCAGCAAGTCTTTGGGATGGCATTTTCCTTGGTATAATTTAACTTTTCTTCACAATGATTCCTGGTATGATGCATTGCCACCAGACAGAAAGACCACAGACATACCCTCTGCAGTTACAGTGGCATGGCAACTTTTTCCTCTCCCCCAAATCTTCAGATGAGCCCCCAATTTTTGCAACCCTTACCTCAGCCAAGAGCAGCATCTTGCAACCAGGACCCCTCTACTTATTACTAAGACAAGGCAACAAACCATAAGTTGGCAGAAAATCAGTATTACCCCTGCCATTAGGGTAAATACTTGGCTCAGGGAGTTAGAGCAAAAAATAACATTTATATTTAAACCCAAGTCTGGAAGAGGGGTGCCAGGGCTTTGCTATGTTTCCTATCTGAGGGACCCCAAAAACATTTCTCTTAATGACTCACAGATGGATTGTCTGCAACCATAAAATTGGGATTGTAATGTATGGCTTTATTTCTGACAAGATGGTAAAGCAAAATAGGGTGGTTCCCCAAGGTTGTAACTGTTCAAACAGATGGACAACAATTTGCAGTAGGCAGAAACATTTTACACACACACACACACACACACACACACACACACAGGTGGTACTGTAATTTCCAACATGAACTATTTTCCAAATGAACTATGCTGAGGGATCTCAGGGTTTCTTTTCCTTTTAATTTAATGTACTTTATTATTTTCAACTTAATATACCAAGACAAATTAGTCATACATATGCACAAAGCCCAAAATCCTGGTACAGATCGGATGAATTGATACAGTCACAGTAGGGCTATACATATGCACTACACACAATACAATACAATACAATACAATACAATACAATACAATACAATACAACATGCTACACACTAAACAAATGTCCACTAAATCCCCCCTTCCCATCCCCAATATCCTCTCCTCCCACCCTCAAAGTCCCCCCCAGAGACGTGCCCAATAAAGTATATAGATATCAAAGTATCATACAGTAGGCAAAAGGCTAGAGGAAAGATGAAAGGAAATACAGCCTAGTTAAATTGGAGCATGCCTTGAGTTATGCAAGGGGGTTGTAAGCTGGAAATACAAACTACAATGGAAGGGTGAAGTTATTGTTACCAGTGCAATTGGTTACTTGATATTACTCGGTTTTCAAAGAGTGGAAGGAGGCGCTCGGCCCATCGAGACCACTCTCCCCATATGATGGGTCAGATTAGGTACCTGACCCTAAAAGAAATAAGTCCAATTGTTTTTAAAATATTTTTATGTTGTTGTTATCCATCACATGCTGTGGCAAAGCATTCCACAGAGTAGCAGCCCTAATAGTGAAGAAATACTTCTGCTTATTAGTGTGGGCACTGGGGATATAGATCTTTTTATTATGGCACCAGAGGTTTAAGGGTTTTTCTGTAAAACTAATATTACATTCCTCCATAAGTGACCTATCATTTAAGATGTTAAATAACATTAATAAATCACCTCGATCTCTTCTTAGTTGTAAGTCGTACTGCCCCAATGCAGTTAGTCTTTCCTCATAAGGTAGGTTTTTAACCCTAGGGATCATTTTAGTAACTCTTCTCTGAGTACTCTCAATCATTTTTTTATCTTTATGCAGATGTGGTGCCCAAAATGAGGCTGTGTAGTCAGAGTGAGGTCTAATGAAGGAGGTATAAAGTTTGATCATACAGTCTTCATTCCTAGTTATAAAAGTATGTTTAATTGAGGACAGAATTCGATTCTCAACCTGGGCAATTTTTCTGCAATGTTCACTATTTGAGAAATGTTTATTTACAGTAATTCCCAGATCCTTTTTGGACACTGATGATTTAATATATATATATATTATTTAGCATGTAGTTGGTGACAGGATTTCTTTGCCCCAGATGGATAACAGAGCATTTCTCTATATTAAAACTCATTCCATTAGTTGTTACCCAATTTTCAACTAGCTGGAGATCATTTCTGATTCTGTTTATTTTGTCCTCTGAGTCTATTTCTGATGAAATTTTAGTTTCATCAGCACATTTGTTGACTTGGCTAGAAATTCCTGAGTGTAAATCACTAATATTTATCCCAAAAAGAGTAGGACCCAATACAGACCCCCTGTGGAATACCACTTGTGACATCAATAGTTGAGGAGAAGGTGTCCATAATCCTTACTTTTTGTGTTCTATGGTTCAACCATTCATTGACCCATTTAATAGTATAACAATTTATTCCCAACATTAACATTTTTTTAATTAACAAGTTATGAGACACTTTATCAAAGGCTTTCTTGAATTCTAAATATATTATATCCACAGGACAATTTACATCCAAGCTCTTACTGATGTTTTTGTAGAATGTAATCAAATTAGTGGTGCATGATCTCCCTTTCCGAAAGCCATTTTGTGTTTTATCTAGCATCCCCTTACTGACTAACTCTTGGTCAATTTTATTTTTTAGAATTTTTTCCAAGGTTTTACCTAAAATAGACGTAAGACTGATGGAGCGATAGTTATGGATGTTATTTTATTTCCTTTTTTGTGGATTGGGGCCACTACTGCACTCCGACAATCCTCAGGAACTGCACCTTCTCTATATGATTTATTAAAAATAAATGTTAGAGGGGCCAATAGTTCATTCACAGTCTGCTTTACAAAATAGGTTTTTAGGTTATCTGGGCCCGTGAATGAATTATTTTTAAGTGCCGAGTACCCAAGTGTAGATAGAAACCCCTTGACAACACCCCATTACAATACACCTTTGCTTGTGGCTTAATGTATAGCACCGGAATCCAGCTAATAAAGGGTAAAGGAAATCCGAATTTCTGCAGGGCTAGAAACAGAAAGTCCCATTGCACCCTACCAAATGCCTTTTCCACATCCAGGGAGACCAGTGCCATAGGTAACTCAGCCTTCCTGGATGTGGAAAAAAACACGTGCCAGTTTCCTCAGATGGTCAGTTAAGGACCTACCCCTCATGAATCCTACCTGTTCAGGCCCAATTAGGTCCCCCCAAACCTGTATGATTCTAGTGGAGAGAATCTTAGCAAAGATCTTCATGTTGTAATTCATAAGGGGATATGGGACAGTAGTTAATGACTTTATCCGTAGATTTGTCAGGTTTGGTAATAAAATAATTAAGGCCTCTAGCAGGGAATAATCAGTAATCCCTTTTTGACAAAGAAAAGTGTAAAGTTGGTGTAAAAAGGGGATTAAATCCTTGGCCAGTACCTTCTCAAAGTTAGGAGGAAGGTTATCTGACCCAGGGGCTTTATCAGAGGGCAGGGAATTGATGGCAGTGACAATGACAGTGACAGTGACAACTTTCAAGAGAGGAAATGGGATGCATCAGATATACTACTTGTTCAGGAGATAAAGTTGGCAACAAAATTGCATTTAGGTATGCCTGAGTAGCAGTCTCAGTGGGTGGGTTAATTTGGGGACTGTATAGTTGACTGTAGTACTTTTAAATTCATTTGTAATATCTGTTGGAGATGTCTTAAGGCATCCGTCCTTCTGAGACGATGTAGCTGGGATAAGATGGGAAGCTTTTTGCTGCCATAACCACAGGGCTAACAGGTGGCCTGCCTTGTCCCCCTGATCCACATACATGGAGTGGGTTTTCAAAACTGCATATTCTACCTGCTCCCTCAGGATATCGGCATACTGATGCCGCAGACTTGCCAGGGTGTTCTGTTTTATTTCAGAGGAATCCAGTTGCTGGTCTTGTTCAAGGGTTTTAATATTCCCCAACAGAGACTGTAGGTGGGCTTTGTGTCTCCTCTTTCTGGTGGCAGCCATTCTAATAAATTCCCCCCCCATATGGCACATTTGAAGGAACACCAGATCTTACCAATGTCTGGTATGGACCCTATGTTATTCTCTATAAATTGCCCAATAAAGGTTTTTATGTTTTACAGGTTTTGAGGGTTTTTTAAAAACTGGACATTTAGTTTCCAGATATGGTCCCTTTTAATATTGGGAAGGCATGAGTATTCTGTCCAAATAGGGGAATGGTCCGATAGGACCCTAGAGGAAATTCCTACATCCGATATCCCTTGTAAGGAGCATATGCTGATCAGAAAAAAGTCCAGACATGAGTAGGACTTATGCACAGGGGAGTAAAAGGTATTAGCGGTCAGTTGGGTGGGTAATGCGCCATGGGTCACCAAGACCCCTCATCTCCATACATTCTTTTAGGGCAACCTGTGTGGGGGATAAACATTTGGAATTTGAGTATGACCTGCCCAGATCAGCTGTCTGGGTGACATTCCAGTCACTTGCTAGGAGAATTGGAAGGTGAGGATAGGGGGCTAAGAGAGTGACCTATTAGGAAAAACATTCTGGAGAGGGTGTATTAGGTCCATGGATCCCTCCCAGTAATATTTCAGTATGGTCTAACGTCCCATGTATTAGGGTGTAACATCCTTTAGGGTCTGCAATGCTATACTTTAAACTAAAATTGGTGCCCCTGAAGAGTAATATTGCCACATCCCTCTGCTGGGTGGAACCCCCAGTGGCGAATACCTGACTCACATTCTGTCAACAAAAAAGCACATTTTCTGTCATCAGAAGGTGGGTTTCTTGGAAGAACATTACCTGACAGTGAAGGAGCTGAAGAAGTTTTAATATCTGATACCTTTTACCCCTATTTTGAGCCTCTTTAACATTCCAAGATGTGTACCTCATTAACAGAGGTTTTTGACTTAGGTACAAAAAGGAGTTGTAGATTAAATAATACTTGTGCACTACAGGTCTAAACCCATGGGCTACACCTCCACTCCCCCCACCCAAAAAAGTATAAACGGTGTCCCATATGCTCCCCCCTCCCTCCCTACTATCCAACAAGTCCCAAAGACATTCCTCCCCCATTACCCCTTCCAAACAGACTAGAACTGTGTACAACAATACTGCCCAGTCCTTACGACTGCTCATGAAGCTTATATTGGACCGCAATGTTCCTGATTGCAGCCCCATCCAAAACATCCTTCCCCCTCCCCACACCCATCTGTGCAGTAAATTCAAGCAAAATTAATATTAAAATAACCATAACATTATTAGAGGAACTGTAGACCGTTCAAACAACTGATCAATGATATTCAGACAGACTACTATACTGAGTCCTGGAGATGAAGCCTGGCATATCACCTGGCCCACAATATGTAGTTCACCCAAATAAAGCCATAAGGACCATTTCTTCTGGCCAAGTCCAGCCTAACAACAATGCTGGTGAAAAAAAGGGAATTAAATTGAATTAACCATAACCAAGCCGAATGGCCCCTACCTCTAGTGTTTAAAACTACAGGAACTCTGTTGCAAAGATGGGAAGTGTCCAGGATATGGGGGAGAAGGGGTACAGGGAGTCTGTTGAATCTCTCTCAACGACAGAGCCAAATGAGCAGAGGGAATTTCAGTATTAATATTAGAATGCAATATTGTGCTGTTGTACTGCACGAAATAAAAGGGTCCAGGCTAGAGAAAGAAAAACAGTCACTAGTAACGAAGCATATAATCTCAAAGTCAAATGGATCCTGAATGTGTTCCTCACTATGGATAAACAACAGGCTGGGCCATAGGGTATGTCTGCATGGGTGAAATGTTTCCAGAATGTCACTAGGCCCAGTGCACGGTTTTAATTCAGTAGGGTAACAGAAAATTTAGCCAAAATAGAAATCGGTTCCCAAATATCTGATATTCATACTTGCCAGGACGTACAGTAAGTGTTTCCTCACATAAAAAGATCGGGGTAATGGCTTTTCAGTCTGATCCTGGCTTGCTCCACGGTGTCAAAGCTGAGCCATACACCACGGTGCAAGACTTGCAATGTCGCCGGATATTTCACTAGATAGCGAATGCCCTCTGCTATCAATTTAACAACAACGGGATGCAGCTCTATACGTTTCTGCCTAATCATCTTGGGTAAGTCTTGAGCCACCCTAATAGGCTTGCCCTCCCACCGAACAGCATTTAATTCACGGATCTTTCCCAGAATATGTTGTTTACTTAGGAAATTTAAGGCCTGGAAGATTAATGGCCTAGGTGGAGCGCCTGGGGGAGGTGTCAGGTGAACAGCTCTATGCATCCGTTCAATGATGTAATATGGCCCATTGGGAGAAGGGCCCACTATTTTCGTGCAAAGTTTTTGCACAAAAGTTATCAGGGATGTGCCTTCCTCCCCTTCTAGCAAGCCTAATATGACCAAATTGTTTCTGCGCGACCTCCCTTCGAGGTCTTCCAATTTTCCTTCCATTGCTTTAACTCTCTGCCACAGAAATGTGAGCTCCAGCTCGGTTCTGGCCCTCCAGTCATCCAGCAATGAGATCCACATTTCATTGTTGGATGTGAGCTGAGTTAATACCACTAGGGAAACAGTAATACCCTAGATGTCCCTTGTAAGAAGTTCCAGCGAGGATTTTAGCAGATACAAGCCTTCTAAAAACTTTTCTTCAGTCAGGGTAGCTTGGTTATTGATCGGAGTGGGAGTCTCCAGCAGTGCAGTCTTAAAACGTTTGGAAGCCTTTTTCCTTGTGGGAGTAGACGGTGGTGTGTGAGAGGGTGGCGAATCTTTCATTTCTTGCTCCATTTTTTGGGATTTCAGTAGTAAGGCTGCTTTGGCTTTATTCTGGTGTGAGAATTGTGCCAGGATTGCCTCTTTTATTGTAGGTAACTAGCAGAAAAATGGATTTTATTGGGTGCAGTCTCGGGAGCTCAGGAAAATGCGTCTGCTGAGGCTGTCATCACGTGGTCCCCCCTCGGATCTGTGGATTTCTGACAAGTGTGTAATAGTGGGAATTGCCACACACTTAAATTGGGACAATCCTGATGAGATGGACCATTGTTAAAGAAAAACAGTAATTTTCCCAAATTACCCACCCCCGCAAGCCTTACCCCGATTAGGGGTTACACAAATAGATTGCCCTTTTCTGATGATTTTCACTTACTTTATTTTCGGAAAGTCCAGAGTTCGGGAAAATGGCACATGCTCTGTGGTTCCATTTCATGACAAACTGCAGTGCTGCACCACTCGGCTCCAATACAAGTGTAAAGGAGGCAAGTTGTGCGGTGCCGCAGTTTGTCATGAAATGGAGCCACAGAGCATGCGCCATTTTGCCGAACTCTGGACTTTCATAAAATAAAATTAAGTAAGTGAAAATCAACAGAAAAGGACAATCTGTTTGCAAAACCCCTAATCGGGGGGTAAGGCCTGCGAGATTGGGTAATTTGGGAAAATGACTGTTTTCCTTTAACATCTTCAGGAAACGTGGTTCCTATTCAATAATCAGTTAGATCTACACTTCGACCATGAGTGAGGTTATGCCCACCGTGGTCAAAAGTCAGACTCTGTCATTACTTTAGGAAGCCAAAACTGGATTCTTCAACCCCAATGGGCTGCAAAAGACATGCTTACATCTGGATTGCCCAACCCCACTGGACTGCTAGAGGGATCCATACAATCAGCATATTAAAACAGCACATCTTTGTGGTGAACAGGGTCCTGAGTGCATGTAATCTAGCCCCCATAGGGCACATACAGCACCAGACAACCCAAAGTCTCTTTCCAAATGCACCTTGTACTCACGGTTTGGTATTCCTTTGTTACAGACATTTGATAACACTTTTGAAAAAACATTTCTCTCACAAAGTCAATAGTTTTAGAAGACACTCCCAAGTTCTCTTTTCTCTGGGCAGCTGTGACAATCTTTGAGCCCATCAGGGGGTTGCCCCTAAGAACCACTGATTTCTCAGTTCTTTTCTACTTTTGAGTGCAAACTTGAACCCACTGGGGCTCCACTGACACAGGTCTCCACCACTTCTGGGCAAGCACTTGATGTTCACCAGACTAGGGTGAGAAAATTATGAACAGAGGTCCTTCACCCAGCCAAGGGAGGGAGGCTGGCAGGCACCTCTTGCCCTTTGCAGTCACAGAGAGCTCTTTCTCCTTCAAACTTCAACTCAGAACTCCCAAGGTTCTAATTGCTGTCCCACACAGCTGAGTCAAATACTGCGAGAGTTCCAAATGACATCACCTCATTCTTTGCCCAGCTGAACCAGGCAAACAATGATGTAATGTATGGTAAAGAGTTTAAAGCCCTCTGTTGCTGCCCAGAGACCTTCCTGGTATAATACTGGTGGGATTTTAGTAACCCCAGAGAACTGGGTGATTATATATGTGATGTTTTACAATTTTGTTTCCTGTGTTTCTACCAGTTTCACACCACAAAGATTCATGATTTAAAAGAAAAAAAACAAGGAACTGCATGATTCTGATATGTTACATCATTGCTGTAAATATTTCTGGATTGTTTGTTTAAGAGTGCAGCGCCTCTTTGTTATATTTTTGAAAGGTTGTATTTTTCTTATACCTCTTTTGCTTTGTTGGTATTGCATGTTTTGTATGTTGCAAACATTTTCAATAAACAGGTTCATGTTAAAAACTTGTACTATAACTATATGGGGAAGATAAAGAGGGTTGGCAAACACAACTAACAAAAATATGAAATGCTGAAAAATATTAATAAACAATTACATCAGTAAATGTTTGTGACTGGAAGATGGCACGTAATGTTAGTGACACCGGAGTGGCGAATACCACTGTCAGCGAGGGAATGACGGCTATGATGGAATGATGCCATAAGTTGTACCCTCTCACTGAGGTGCTATGACCTCAGAGTTAGCTATTTAAGTAAGGGGGGTGTGGGGGACAAAGACCCCCCCCCAAAAAAAACAGTCGCCATTTGGGTCATTGCCAACATTGCTTCATGATTCCGGACTCGCCGTTCTGGAGTCGCTAATATCACATAGAACCAATTGGAACAGTATATGTGCATGATATTTGAATTTATGGACTATATTACACCTTTGCACACTTGCACTTTATTACTGTCCCTTGTCTGTTGTCTCATGTCTCCATTTTGTCTGTACTGCACCTTTAATTATTGTCCTATTTTAGGTTTGCTCTTGGGATGGCACACCACTCTGAAGAAGACATCATCTGTGACACTGAAATGTTAGGGTGTAGCTTACTGCAAGCTGAAGTCAGCCTGGTCAGTCTGTATTAAGCTTAGCAACTCAGGTCACACAGCAGAATGTAGATATGATAGTATTTTGTACGATATTACACTTGCCTTTGGAGACTTTTTGAATGTACCAGCCATCTCTTTTTTTTCTCAACTCTATTTCTGCATCCTTATCACATTGGATTCTCTCCAGCATGGTCCTTCGCTAACCTGGCTTTTCCCATCCTCCTGAAGCCTTTCTGCCACTCATAATCAGCACCTCCTCCTCATCATATCACCGAAGCCCCGCCCCCGGATCTATGTTCCCCTGGAGTAAGGACTGCCACTCCTACCCAGTGCTCTATCTATAGTGTCTGGTGGGACAGATGGGAGGAGAGCCAGAAGGGCTTCAAAGCCAAGAATTGGACTTGGTGCCAGTGTGCTCGACCCTCCTTTGCCTACCAATGGGAAGGGTGTTTTTACTTGTTACTTCCCCCCCATTGGCCCAGCAGTGCAATGCACTCCAACACAGTGCATGAGCACTCCTGCTCATGCCCACAGAAGCATCGCCGTGGCCATGCCCCAACTCTGCCAGGACTTGACTGCTGCTAGACCCCCAGCCAGCGGTAGGGGTTGCCAGATGGTGAGACCTATGTCCCCCCTGCCTCCCAGGAAAGGATAGCTGTCCTCCGAACGCTCAGTCCTTTCCTCTCCTGCCAACCCCTGGTGACCCAAGTCCACTCCTGAACCCAGGTCGCTGGCATGGTGCGAGGTGTGGCGTCCAGTGCCACAACCCTCAGCACCACCAGGCTGGCATTTATTAGCCATCTTATAGTGAACTATGCACACTATATGGTGAACAATTGGATGTTGCATTTGAAATAAGTTTTCTATGATAAAATGAACTTCAGTGCATGTTTTGCACTTTATGAAGCTTTGATGACTATGACTAAATCATTTTGGTGCTGACCCTACTGTACCTTGAATTCACTGCTGGCTATATATGTACAAGACTCATTTGTCAACATACAAAAATTTTATTTCCTCATTATCTCATCAAAAGATTAAAAACCAGAGTGAACCTTAAAACCACTGCCCATATCACCTAAAGTGAAAAAAGTGTCAATTATTGGCAAAGTTCCCTATCCCCTGTGGCTATTTTTCAAAACGTGCTACCTGTATGCAGACTATGATCCTTTATGTATTTCAGTCCTCTGCTGTGAGCTGCATCTCTTATTCCAATGAGTGTATAAATACACACACTGCACATTAGTGGTAGTTCATACTGAAGTCTGTTACTATTTTCATAGCTCAAGTCCCTTAGCAAGATGTAAAATTAAAATCAGGACTTACAGGGTTCCTGGCAGACATCCATTTTGGTGTGCAGCAAAAGGTAAACTGCTGTGAAGACCTCTTGTATTCATCACTGGGCCCCAATGCATGTGATGTCAGTGAGTGACATCATGATGTGTGCATGAACGCACCGAAGACCAGGCTCTGCCTTCTGTCAGGACACACACCAGGTTGCCAGGCAACTCACACCAAACCTCTTCAAATTAAGAAGCTTGTGGGTCCTGGCAGCAAGTACTAGTGATCCACCACAGATAATACAGGGCTTGCTGATTGCTTATTGTTACATCTGTCCCTAGCTAGCACTCTTCGTCTCTCTCCGGGTACTAATCCTCTATATTTCTGTGCCTTTCTCATTTTGAGGCTAGTATTATTATAGTTCCTGTTGTGGATTACATTCTTTCTTAACCTATTGTGCACCTATTTAAAGTATCGATTTTCAGTATATTTTCCTGCAAAGATTTAATAAATCCGCTTTTACCTTGTGCAGTATTGTTTTTATTGACAGTCTCATACTGTTTGTCTGTCTCCTTTTAAACAAAACAGAAATGAAAAGTGGAAGGTTAGTAACAGACCTTAGATAAAAGGAAACTGTAGAATGCCTTCTAGCCGTTTGTTTGCGTGCACATGCATGCGAACAGAACATGTTGTGTCTACTCGGGAGAGTAGCGGCTGCAGAGGTGTGTCTGTATAGCATCTAGTGCAGCTCAGGCTGTAGGAGGCTCAACACTGACAGCCCAACCAGACTGTGATGGTGTTCAGCCTAGCTGATAGGTGTTAGTTTGTGTGGTTGAAAGGAGGCAGTCATACCTATCACAGTGCAGCTGCCTCCAGTTCCATCTACCAGATGTCGTCCCCCCCAGCTGCCAGCTAAGGGGTGTCATCATCAACCTGCTGCCTATGTCAATCTAGCCCCTGATAGGCTCCCCATCCAAAGCAGGTGTGTGGCAGGTTATGCTGGATAAACTGCAGTTCTTGCCTCCCAGGGCCATCTTGAATTTGTGGTGCTGGGAAAGGCTGATGAAATTTTTTTTTTTTTTTAATTGTGGAAAAACCCTCCCAGCTATCCAACATCCCTATTGTCCTATAATCCCCTTGAAACCTATGTATGGGGGACAGAAGATGAGGTGCAGCAGCAGCAGCAAGAGAAACTGGCACCTAAGAGGTCCTGATTGTGACTTGGGAGCTGTTCTATGTAGCGGTTGAGAGAAGTTTTACCACTGTTGAGAGAGACTGTGGTCAGTATGCTGAGAAGAGAGACTAATGTGTGCTGGGAGATCCATGATCTTACAGGACAACCAGTGGGGTTACTATTTCTGGCCCATCCCCCCGGCACTGTGGCTCCCCCCCTCGGGCCCTCCCCTTAGCAACACCACCAGTGTTACTGGTGGAGAGGATGATGTTGCCAGAAGGAAATGCAGGGGAACAGCTGCAGCAGCAACAACTGTGGACCAGAAGCTGTGAGAGGAGCCGTGGAACTGAAAGAGGAATAAAATAAGAAAGAATGGTGATTGCTATGAGCAGCTAAGTCTGAGGAGAGAGAATAGCTGAACTAGGGAAGGCATTTTATTATGGTGGGGCTTCTGAGAAAACAGAGAAAAAGAAAGACACCAGACAGCCCTGCTACAGGACTGTGTATGTGTGTGTGTGTGTATCAGAACTGGAAGTCCTCACTACAAGAGAGAGAGAATGAGAGGCAGACGCTGCTAGAGGGGAGGGAAAGAGAGAGAGAGAACCTAGAGAGCAGGCCTCACTACAAAAGACAGACTAGACAGCTAGGCCCTGCAGCAGGACACTTCTGCCTAATACTGTGGCTAACCCCTTGGTCCCTCCCCATAGCGATGTCAGGAGGGTTAGTGTTCCAAGCCCATCCCCCTACCACTGTTAGTTCCCTTCAGTCTCCCCTCTGTAGAAATGGCAGTGGGATTACTGATCCTGACCCATACCTCTAGCACAGTGGCTGCCCCCCAGGTCCCTCCCCTTCCCCATATCGATGACAATGGGATTACTGTTCTTGGCCCATCCCCTGAACACTGTGACTCCACCCCTCAGTCCCTCCCCTCTTCTATAGCAATAGCAGGGATGCTAGTGCTCCTGACCCATCCCCCCTAGCACTGTGGCTCCTCCCTCAGTCCCTGCACTCGCCTATAGTGATGGCAGCAGGGTTAGTGTTCCTGGCAGAGAAGATAACATCACTAGAAGGAGGCGCAGGGGGAAGGTTGTGGTAGCCATTGTGGACCAGAGGCTGTGAGAGGGACCATGGAATGGAGAGAGGAACAAAAATACAGTAGGAAGAACAGCAAATGCTTTGAGCATGCAAGTCTGGTGAGAGAGGGCAGCCCAACTGGGGCATGCAATGTATGACAATGGGGCTGCAGAGATAACAGGGAGAGACAGGGGGAGGAAAAGATAGACATTGGCCAAGATAGAGGAGAGACCAGGCAGACCCTGCTATAGGATTGAGGGAGACCAATCTGGATGGCTTCACTACAACAGACAGGAGATAGAGATATCTGAGAGACGGATCTCACTACAACAGAGAGACTTACAGCTGGGCCCCGCAACAGGAGAGAGAGACACACACACACACACACACACACACACAGACTGGACAGGCACACACACACACACACACACAGACTGGACAGGCAGGCCCTGCTACAAGTGTGAGAGTGAGAGGCAGGTATAACTGGGAGAGCCTGATACTGAAGGATGAGAGAAAGACTGGAAAAGCAAGCCCAGTACAGGAAAGAAAGACATTAGACAGGCAGACCTGCTACAGCATTGAGACAAGAAAGGTAGACCAGCCCACTACAAAGGGAGAGAGACATCAGACAGATAAGCCTGCTACAGGAGAAGGAGAGAGAGAGAGAGAGAGAGACTGGACTGCAGGTCCACTTGAGAAGAGTGAGAGAGATTGGACAGACCCACTACAGAGGACAGTGAGAAAGAAACAGACATACATCTTGCATATTTAATAGACATACTGTTTATATAGTTAATGTATATCTAAAATATTTTGTAAATACAATATATACATTGTTAAAATATCTTAAAATACCTGGACAAAAAGAGGATGAGTTAAGCATGATGTCAACAAACATTTTGATACATACTGGAATCATCATTTTTATAATGCACCTTTAACTCAGATGTACAGATTGTACATTTATATTTTACTTAAAGGAATTTTCTGACAGTATGTAAAGTGCTTTGACTCCCTGAAATTTGCACTGAACAAATAAAGTATTGATTGATTGATTGAAGTACTGGTCTGTTAGCTAATGTTACTAATTCAAAATTATTTAAAAAATAGAAATTACCAAGATTTTGTTTCATAAACTGCACTTTTGAAACACACAAATTAGTTATGCAGTAGAAAGTAAGCATTTACAAAAAATATATTTAAAATATATAAAGAAAATATGGTCTACATCTATTCTACACATATTGTATCTTGCTTGTAAACAAGATACGTTTTATGTATTTACTTTAGCTTTGTTGACCAGTAAAGGAGGGCTAAGCAATTCTGCCTATTTTCAGTCTCATCCTTGGGGAGGGGAGATACAGATGAAAACCAGCTGAAATGTAACCAGATTAAGTTGCTGATTCATGGTATTTTTAGTGAAGGGGGGACATCTGGCCAGGACACCTGGGGAAATTCTCTGACTCTTGGTAGGGGGCTCTGGTGGTTGCCAGTTTCCTGTTTGGTGTGAGTTTGGAGTTTGGAGAAGGAGGAGGAAGAAGCGTGGCTGCCAGGGTGGAGGAAACTGGGTTCCTCCCCACCCAAAATATTGAGGAGCCACCCATCTCTAAACATCTGTATGATTACAGATGGGAACTGAAGGCATTATGACTGCAGCGAAATGGTTACTAGTTGTAGCTCTGCTGGCAGCCTCACTGTTAAGGGGAGTACAATGCAAGAGACTCCTGTCCCTCTAGTGGTCCCTGAAGTTTTAAGGAATGAGACCAATGGAGTTCTGGCTACTGAAGAAGATATACTGACTGAAGAGGGAGCATTTGCTGATGCTCCTAGCTGAAGAAGAGGAGAGGTTCCAGGATATCAGCAGACCCACAGATCTGCATCGACTGCTACAGTTTCTACAGTTGCTACAGTTTCTGTGGAAAATCCTGCTGAAAAGAAACAGTTTTCAAGCTAGAATGGAATGGGTGGACATTGCATGGAAAATGACCCAATAAATGAAGAGGACAGTGCACAGCTGAGTGTACTACTGCAGCCTGCTGGCATGGTAGCACTTGATGGCTGAAAGAAGGAGCAGCTGCTGGGGACAGAGACAGGTGAGGCAGCCGCAATTAATATCAAAGGCCTGTCATTAGCACTTTCAGAAACAAGACCAGAACTTTCAGAGAAGACAGTAGAGTCAGCTAAGACACATCCGAGTTCCAGGAAGAAAAACAAAGATGCAGAAAGTTGGTCGGTGAAAACCATGTTAAAAGCAGCAGGTCGGGTAAAAGATATGGTCGGCTCTGCTTGGAAGTGTCCAGTGCTGGTAACTGCATGGAAATTGAGGAAAATAATAAAGGAGGGGAGGGTGAAGATACTGATAACTGCAGAAGCAGCAGCGAGACTTTGTGTTTGGGTGAGCCATACCCTTCTGAGAAGTCTGCTCTGATGTTTGATTTGGAAGTGCCAAATACATTTAAATTTATCTCAGTGACTGACCCACTTTTGTTTAAAAAAATACTTCTGACACAGCACCCATATGTGACGTGTGTTGCCTCCCCCACACACACACTTACCTCAGCATGCCTGAATATCGAACCTGTAGATGTTTCCTCTGAAAATGTCCCCTCAACCTTAACAGATATTTCCAGTATTTCTATGCCACTCCATGGTTTGAGCAATGAAACAGCAAGGTCAGCAGCTATAATTTCTGCCTGTGGTCTGGGGGTTGAACTTGGGTCTGTTTGTAGCACAGACTAGCCAAATGGTGGCATGAAGCAGAGAACAGAGGCCCCACATCCTCCTAGGCCTTTTAGAAGCAATGCCGATTGTATCAGACCCACTGCCGGGCCAGCAAAGTGATGCAATGCAGTTAGCTTAAAATACTAAGGGGGCTGGAAGAAGTCTCTAACTGAAGCTATATAGCACATACTCTGCTAAAAGACAGCCTCACATTTATTGCTACAGAGATATATGCTCTAATCAATATGTCCAGTGATCCAGCATATGATGTAATTTTTAAAACTGCAGCCATCCTGGAAAGGTTCTTGGCAAAGTATAACCAACTAAAAAAAATATCCTCTTTGATCCCCCTTTACAGTTATACCACTCACAACGCAAGAAATCAAAATTGTTACAAATTATTTAAAAATGAAGGACTGAATAAAGCAGATATTCTTTGCTAATTAAAAAAAGATGCATTGTTATGGTCATGCCTAATCCAATTAGGAATATGGAAAATATATGGACTGGTGAGTGGAGAATTAGTGAAATTGCTCCTTATTGACTCAGGCATCAAATATCTGCCAAATTGCTTCTATCTAGGTAGGGGCAGAGGTGTACTATTATATATAGGACAACTGAAAGCCTGTTATAGGTATGGGGCACAAGATCATCTTAGTAATATCTGTGACACTGTCAAGTGTGAACTGTGCAGTGAACTGGGACATACAAGTAGAACTTGTTCAAAGTGACAGGGAAGGTCACTCTTATAGGGTTTGTCCATGGGCCCCACATAACTAGGGAGATTAAATGAACCAACCTTAGCAGGACTTTTATGTTAATATTGCTCAAATGTCTACAAAGGGATCCATGCTTATGCCCAAGGCAAGTGTACCACAGCTGTGGTTTCAGTCTGGTATTTTGGTACAAGATGAAGAATGTCCCACTACTTCCAGAACAGGTGGGAAGGAGGTGTCCTCTCACAGTGAGGTCTGTGCTCCAGTATCTGTGACTCCAGTCGAGCCTAGTGAGGCAGCGGAAAAACAGGCTGCTCCCCCTTCATCAGTAGCTATGAACACTGAGGAGGGGGTGTCACAAAGTCACTCCTGGAATCAGGTTCACTGGGCTCACAGTGCCCACCCTTAAGTGCAATCTGTGATGGGGGGGCAGGGATACCCTCTTTGTCCTTTCTGAATGTTCACCGAGGTCATGACTGCACCTCTGCCACGAGAACCCAGGGCATCCCTTTGACTTTGGATAAGGGCACAATACCAACCTTGAGTCTTGTGGCCAAATATGAACCCTTCCTTGGCTATTACACAAAGGATAAAGACCCAGGCATCACACTCTCTTTGGGGTTAGCAGTGTTTATTTATTTATTTTATTTGTTTATTTTTTGTTGACCGGTTAAGTGCACTAGACAAATTCTGCCTATTTTCAGGCACGACCCGGGGGAGGGGGATACAGATGCATGCCAACTGACTTTGAACCAGATTAAGCTGTTAGTGGTATTTAGTGAATTTAGTGTAATATCTGATTTGGCCTTCTCCCTATAGGACATGCAACAGCCTGGTTCAAAATCTCTACAGACTCTGGCATTTCCACTATCCTACCAGATCTCTTATATACCCTTTTTTCAGATTGGTTGCTATTGGTGAGACCCCTTTGGCAATAACAGTTTTCACAGATTATTAATAAACCTTCTACAGTCACACATACAATATAAGAAATTCTCCCTCAGTCAGATATTCTTTATTTTTTTTATTTTTTATTTTTAACTTTCTGTTTATGCCCCCTTTGTCACCACATCCAAACCCTCTCTTGGGGATCCCCCAATGCACCTTACAGGATACGCCGCCAGGAGCTCACTCCCAATTAGTGCCCCACTCCAGTAGTTCAAGGTATGCCTGGATAATCCCCCCAGGTGGGGCAAAGGTGTCACCACTCCCCTCTGAATCCTTCAGTGGAAGATGCACCTGGAGCTGCACCCTGGGATCCTATGGTCACCAGTGTGGGGGTCTGTTGCCTGGCCTGGACATGTTTTTTTTTCCTGATTTTTGGTCCCCGCTCCCTGCTGAACTTCAGCACTCAGGGACAGCCAATGAGACAGAGGCATGTAGAGATGTGCCTTCACTCAGGTCCTTGGCCAATTCCCACCCCATTATAGCAGTCTGCGTCCTATGATGCACCTCCACCCATGGTCACTCAGGTGGTGGTATAGCAGCGAGGACTGCAGCCCACCCCTCCCAGAGAAGGAGAGCAGCCTGTCAGGTGCTCAATCCTTCTCCCCCCAGCCAGCCCTCTAACAACCAGGTTGCGCTACTGAACCCAGATCACCAGCGTCACAAGTGGTAGCGCCAGGCAGATATTCTTTAGAAAACAAAAGTTTTACTAAAATACTTAAATAAATGCAGTTTCAACTAAAAAGAGAATATACTAATTTAAGTTACAGCATACAGAAACAAAATGAAAAAATTATATACAGAAAAATGCACTAAAACTGCTAGCTAAGTCTACCTGATACTTGCAGTGGATTGAAGTCCATAAACAGTAGATGAAGGTTTTCAGTTCCTTTTAGTCCAGGCAGCCACAATGGGTTTTGGCAGTTTTGGTCCTGGTGTGTCTGGCAGAGTGCCCAGATGAAAATGTGTGTGTCAATGCCCTGATCTGGGCTATTTATATATGTGTCTGTGGGTAGATGCTGGTCCTTCCATTTTAGGCCACTGGGTGTCACTCTTGTGCTTCCCCAGCACAATGTTCTGGCTCAATAATTAACCCATAACATAACTGTCAAAGTTAAAACTTTGATGTATAAGTACATACCCTATAAGCTAATTCACAGTGTCCTGTTAGAATGTCACACATGTTTGCTAGAAGGATGTTTTCTTTCCTGTTGCCTCATAAAATGTGATATACTGTAATAGTTTCCTGGGACCAAACATTCAGCCTTTGAAGTGTATGGTCCATGACAGGAAAATGGATTTTGGCATATCTCTGTTCAAGGAACCTGAGAATACAATTTCAGTTCCTGGCAAGCAGCTGACTTATAGGTCAAAGGAAGGTCAAAACCTTTTTTTTTTAATCTGGTCTTTCTCTATGTCCCCTTGAATTAACACTGGCATTTTGTGGAATGCACATATACATAGAATTACATACAAAAAAATATACAACAGAATTATATTTACAAATCAGGACTAGCAGTGAGGTAGCTCGCCACAGGGGGTTCCTGAAACACCTGAGGTGGTGGGGCCAGATGAAGCTCCACTCTCTCAGGATATGCCCCCCTCCAACTACCCCGAGACTGAACTTTTCAAAATGGTCACCAGGCAAAGAAGGAAAAAAGTACTACCCAGATCAAAAATTTCCATGAAAACACCAGTGGAAACTGAAAATAAATATGAATTACTAGCAACAGAGAAAAACTGGGGTGACACAGATGAGGAATCTGATGAATCTTCTATTCCCTCATCACAACAAGAACCCTCCTCTGGAGTGGAGGAAGCTGCCCCAGTTGCAAGTGTACCTAAAAAAAGAAAAAGTGTACATCAAAGCAGGAAGGGGGGAACAGACATGTTTTTTGGTCTCATTCAATAAAGTTACAGATCCAATTAGAAAAATAAAGGCTAAACTGTACATAGCATCAACAAATATTCAATTTATTGTAATTACAATTGATAGCCACAGCCAGTCACCAAAGTGAGCACACTACCCCAGTGCTTCACCTTCAAACAAGGCTTCGTCAGAGGACTTTTTTTTTATGCAAACGGTTGAAAGTTTATGTAGTCCCCACTGATGACATCACAAAATACATTATAAGAAAAATACAAAGAGATAAAACAACAATCATGAAAAACAGCAGATTAACATACAATTACAAATGAAACTGCCGTATCGAGTTATATCCAGGCATTCCATACTTTCAGTAATATGCTTCGGTTATACTTTAACTTGATTCTAATGCTTTTTTAGTTGGTTATTTCTTTTATTTTCACTCATGTGCAGTGACAGTTCATCGTGTTTGTCTATTGCCTCTCTGAATGTTAATAGTGTATTCAGCATGAGAAAGCAGATCACGACAATGTCAGTGCTACAGAGTTTGGGGATTGAAATATATTTCTTTGCAGGATACTAGAAAAAATTCTCTTACAGAGGTCAACAGAGTCAAGCAGATTTGGTTGAATGGGCCAGAGTATTGGTCCTTGGGAGAAGGAAAAATATGTGGGGGTGGGTATACTTTTGACTATGACGTTAAAGTAATGTGACTCATAGATTTGGTACCAGGGAGGGTTTTAATTTTAGATATAATTTACAAAGGTTTGAATTTAAGGCCAATTAACCATTTATTGTCCCCAAACAAAAGCTGACAGAGTAGATTTATTTAAAGCAATAAGGCCATTTCTATATACTACTAAGCTTATGATTTTGGGTGGTGATTTTAATTGCCCTTTTTCCCTGAAGGCACTAAGAGAGGTGATAAAAAAGTTTATTGTGATTCCAATTATTTTGTGTGAATGATCAAATCTGCTATGCTAACTGATGCTGCTAGAGAAACTTAGAAACATAGAATTTGATGGCAGATAAGGACCGCTTGGCCCACCTAGTCTGCCCATTTCTGTACCTACTGTATACACTCCAGATCCTATTTGATCTGTAGCCTACCTCCTCCTTCCTACCATTAGTGTTGCCTTCTGTCTGTCCCATGCAGTTTTGAATTTGCCTACCATTTTTGGCCCCACAAGTTTCTCAGTAGGCTGTTCCATGCATCCACCACCCTTTCTGCAAAAAATACTTCCTCATGTCACCCCTGAGTCTTCCTCCCTCTAGCCTCATATTGTGACCCCTGGTTCTTGCACATCTTCTTTTTTGAAAGATACTGCCCTCTTGTCATCTGTTAATTCCCTTGAGGTATTTGAATGTCTCTATCATATCCCCCCACTCCCTCCTGTCCTCCAGAGTATACATATTGAGTTCCAGCAATTACTCCTCGTATAGTTTTTGGTGAAGTCCTTGCAACATTTTCGTTACCCTTCTCTGGCCTGCCTCTACTCTGTCTATGTCCTTTATGGTCTCCAGAACTGCACACAGTACTCTAGGTAAGGTTTCACCAACTGCCTGTACAGCGGCATCACCACCTCCTGTTTTCTATTGGTGATACCTCTCTCTGTGCACCCCAGCATCCCACTGGCTTTCCTTGTTGAAGTCTCACATTGTTTGGCTACATTTAGATTGTCTGTTATGACTAGCCCCAGGTACCTTTCTAGTTTGATTGTTGTTAGTACCCCCCACACCCACTGTGTATTCCTCTCCAGGGTTTTTGTTCCCCAAGTACATGTTTTTGCACTTTTTGACTTTGAATCTGAGCTGCCATACTCTTGACCACTACTCCAACTTGCTTAAGTCTCTTCTTATTTTATCCACCTCCACAGAGTGTTAACCCTATTGCAGATCTTGGTGTCATCTGCAAAGAGGCATACCTTTCCTTCGAGTCCCTCCACAATGTCACTTACAAAGACATTAAAGAAGACTGGCCCCAGTACTGAACCCTGTGGCACCCTGCTGGTCACCCCCCTTTCTTCAGATTGAACTCCATTTACTGCCACCCTCTGTGTCCTGTTGCTAAGACAATTTCTGACCCGGTTTACTTGTTTACTAACTTCTTGTGTGGGACTTTGTCAAATGCCTTGCTAAAATCTAGGTAGGCCAAGTCCACTGCTCTTCCTTGATTTACCACCATTGTTACCCAGTCAAAGAAATCTATCAGATTCATTTGACAAGACCTTCCTGTTGTGAATCCATGTTGCCTTGTGTCTTGTGCCCCGACGACCTCTAGATATTCTACAATCCTTTCCTTTAACAGTGATTCCATCATCTTTCCTACCACAGAGGTCAAACTGACTGGTCTATAGTTTCCCGCTTCTATCTTACTCCCACTTTTGTGAAGGGGTATCACGTTTGCTCTCCTCCAGTCCTCTGGTACTACTCCCTCTTCCAATGAGTTGTTGAATAGGGCTGTCAGTGGTGTCAGCAGCACCACCAGTCTGAGTTATTTGAGTATTCTGGGATTTATGGACTGGTTAGACCACACCTTGAGTACTGTGTACAGTACTGGAGACCACACTTGAAGAGGGACATACAGCTCCTGGAGAGGGTACAGAGGAGGGCAACAAAGATGATACGAGGGCTAGGGGATTTGACTTACAAGGACAGACTTGAGGAGCTCTGCCTGTTTTCATTGGAGGAGAGGAGAGACTGGGGGACATGATTGAGGTCTTCAAGCACCTCAAGGGAATAAATAGGGTAAACATGGAGGGATCTTTAGACTAAAGCAGGAGGCATCACCAGAGGGCATGGTTTGAAGTTGGAAGGTGGAAGGTGAGGGGAAAGAGGAGGAGGTTTTTCACTGAGAGGGTGGTGGACCCTTGGAATGCTCTGCCTGGTGAGCTGGTTCAGAGATCCACAGTGGAGGGCTTTAAGAGAGGGTGGGACAGACACAGAAAGTGGATGTATCAGATGATGGCCTGTCCCGGGGGGGTGGGGATGGATGATAGGGGTTTCTGGAGCACAAGGGATGGGAGGGTCTCGGCACCCAACTAAGGATCTAGGTTCGAGCAGACTCGATAGACCATAAGGCCTAATCTGCTGGCAAATAGTATGTTAGTATGTTAGTATGTTATTCTGTCTGGCCCCACTGCCTTGTTCACTTTCAGTTTCAAGAGTTCCTTTAGGACTCTGTCTTCCGTGAATGGACTGGTGTCCACCCCTCTTTCCAGTGCATGTCTACTGGCTAATTCCAGTCCCCTCCCTTCCTTTGTGAATACTGAGCAAAAGTATTCATTCAGGATCTCAGTTTTTTCTATGTCCATCTCCACGGACTCCCTCCTTCTTTACTGAGCCTCACTATCCCTACCTTGGCCTTTCTTTTTTCCCTAATGGACCTGAATAAGGTTTTATCCCCTTTCTTTACTGTCTGGACTATCCTTTCCTCTGTTTGCTCCTTTGCACTTCTGACTGCTTTCTCCACCTCCCTCTGCTTCATCTGATACAGTTCCTTGTCTTCTTCACTCTGCTTTTCCTTGTACTTTATGAATGTCATTTTTTTCTCTTTAACCTTTCTTGCCACCTCTTTTGAAAACCATAATGGTTTTTGTTTTTTCTAGCTTTGTTAACTTGCTTCACACAAAGGCTTTTTGCCTCTGTTATGGCTATCTTGAGATTGTACAACTGTTCCTCTACTCCCTCTCCCTTTGCCAATGTTTTCTTGAGGCATTCTCCTATTTTCCAAAGTTTTCCCTTTTAAAGTCTAGGACTCTTGCTTTTGTCTGACTTGACTCTTCTACTGTCTTTACCTTGAACCATACTGTATTGTGGCTATATCTTCTTCTCCCCGCCCCTCCCCCCATGTAGAACACACTTTTTTAAAAGGATCTATTTCATCTAGAATTGCTTTTCTATTTTTGTCACCATGGTTGAAATTTCATTAATTTTGCACCATCCCAATTGAAACCTCAGACCACAGAGCTATTACAGTTCAAAAAAACATACTGTATGTGGCACTTTTATAATTAATTTCTGGCAGATGTGGGAATTATAAAAACAATTAGAACATTTTTTAAGGACAAATCAACTACAACTGATTTATTTGAGAATCACCTTGAATGGTGGGAAGATGCTAAATTGAATTAAAAAAACTATATATTACTATCTAGAAAAAAACAGTTTGAAAAGATTATTTGAAATACCTTGATTTGAGGTTTCAACTACAGAAGTTGATAACTTTGGCAGTGACCATGAAGCAACATTTTTCCACACAGATGTCCCATCTAAAAACTGATCAGTGTAAATTGCAATATAACAGACTCTTGTTCCGTACTCCAAGGGCAGATGTTTGGTACACAGGGCCAAAGGTCTCAGGAAAACCCTTTTGATGATTGTCAGGAGAGGGTGAATGGAAGGGTTCTCTCTGGCTTAAAAGATTGCATAGGAGTAGTGCAAAAAGATCTGGTGGTCATTGCCAAGATGGTGGATAAATATGTCCTCAGCACATTTGGGATGGAGGTACCAGTGCCTCAGAACTGGAGTCCTTTTCTGCCAAAACTGCATTTGACAACTATACATGAGAGTATTAAAACCTATCTGTGTCTTGGAAGTATTTGAAGCAATAGGTTGTTTATCTAATAATATGACTCTGGACAGTGATGGCCTCACAAATGAGCTATATAAATTTTTTAAAGCAGAATTAGCTCCAGTTTTGGTAGACATGTATAATGCTGTCTTAGAAAGTCAGTAAATAGGGTGTTTATCTAATAATATGGCTCTGGGCAGTGATGGCCTCATAAATGAGTTATATAAATGTCTTAAAGCAGAATTAGCTATAGTTTTGATAAACATGTATAATGCTGTCTTAGAAAGTCAGTAAATATTATGTTTATCTAATAATATGGCTCTGGGCAGTGATGACCTCATAAATGAGTTATATAAAATTTTTAAAGCAGAATTAGCACCAGTTTTGGTAGACATGTATAATGCTGTCTTAGGAAGTCAGTAAATATGATGTTTATCTGATAATATGGCTCTGGGCAGTGATGGCCTCATAAATGAGTTATATAATTTTTTTAAAGCAGAATTAGCTCCAGTTTTGGTGGACATGTATAATGCTATCTTAGGAAGTCAGTAAATAGGGTGTTTAACTAATAATATGGCTCTAGGCAGTGATGGCCTCATAAATGAGTTATATAAATGTTTTAAAGCAGAATTAGCTTCAGTTTTGGTGGGCATGTATAATGCTGTTTTAGAAAGTCAGTAAATATGACGTTTGTCTAATAATATGGCTCTGGGCAGTGATGGCCTCACGAATGTGTTATATAAATGTTTTAAAGCAGAATTAGCTCCAGTTTTGGTGGACATGTATAATGCTGTCTTAGGAAGTTAATTATCAGAATCCACTTTCATGCAAGGCATCATGGTGCTTTTGCACAAAAAAGGAGAGAGGGAAATATTACAAAATTAGCAGTCATTAAGCTTGTTAAATATTAATTACAAAGTTTATTGAAAATACTGGGTAAGAGGTTGTCAGAAACAGCCTCAGTGGTTATACCACCTTCCCAAACATGTGCCATCAAAAACAGAATGATTTAGGACAACCTGATCTTACTACAGGAACTGGTAGAACAAGGATGACAGGATGAAGTAAATGGCCTTATGATGACCCTAGATCAGGAGAAAGTCTTTGATAGGGTCAATAATGAATTCTGGTTTGCTGTCTTAATAAAATGTGGTATACCACTGGCATTTGTTACTTTGCTGCAGCAGCTATATAATGCTGGAACAGTGTTTGCTGCAACAAATGGGGTAAAAGAGGTGGCATGTATTACAAAAGCCAGAGTCCATCAAGGTTGCCCCATGAGCCTGGTATTATATCTTTTTGTGCTAGATCCTCACCTCAGATAAGTAGAACAGGAAGACAGTATTCAAGGGGTTGACACCCCATTAGGGGAATTAACCTCAAAAATCATCTGCTTTTGCCAATAATGTTTGTTTGTTGATAATGGATGTGGCATCCATGATGAAAGCAATAGACATGTTTGAGAAATTTAGTTCCATTTCAGGAGCCCAACTTAAAAGGCAGAACAGCATAGGTAGATTTTTGCAACACCATGGCTCTGCAGAAATGTTATCAATTGGAGGGGTAAGCATTACGAAAGACCATATTCACATATTGGGAATATGGGACCTGAAAATGAAACAAGCTAATAACCGTTACAGAAATATAGATGTGCTGTGTACATGTAGAATGCACGCCACATGTTTAATTGTGCAATATTTGAATGCAGTATGCATACACAAAGTGATCCTAAGTGAACCAGGTCTAAAAAGCAAATCAGGTTCGCATGCTGCAAGCTTGACATGAGTGCAGCAGGTAAGCTGGTGTGAACATCTTCTAAAAATTACATTTGGTTTGTATGTTGCACACTTGACATGAGTGCAGCAGTTAAGCTGGTATGAACATCATTGAAACATCACATCAGGTTCACATGCTGCATGCTTCTCATGTGTGCAGCAGCTAAGCTGATACAAATCTCATCTAAAAAACACATCAGTTTCTATTTCTTACACTACTGCAATTAGAGTCATTAAAATATATTTTTATTTGGATTCCCATAAAAATTAGGTAAACTCATTAATTCTGATCCTTTTGCAAGTTGTTTAATGGCTTTTGATTTTTGTCATTAAATCACCATTAATTTGTAAGGTATTGTTTGCTTACTGCAATAAATGCCCAGGATATAGCCAGTCAACATCCCCCATTCCAGATGTACGAAGAGAGCCCTCTGTTTTGAGAAGCCTATCCTTTTTGTTTTGGACCATGCAAATCCCTTATGCATAGTTAGTGCTACAAATGTGTTTCTCCATGACTGTTTCAGCTCACTTACTTTCCCTTTGTCATTCTGTATTGAGCATGTACACTACAGCCATGCTCAGCACTCTTTGTGCTGAGTAGGGTCTTGGAAGCATACACCATACCTCACATTTTGTCACTGAAATGAGGGACATGGACACTCAAAATGAGGGATAATGATGGACACTAACCCACATGATAATCAGGACACATCAGGAAACATGGAGATGCAGTACCTCAGAACACAGTGGAAACGATTATATTAGCACCTGAAAATAAATTTCTACCATTAAGCAGCAGTGCCATTTAGGTAGGGCAGAGGCAATTTCCCCCCACCCCCGTAGTTGTGCCTGGTTGTTCTTGTGGTGTGGCAATAATGGCACTAAATTTGGATTGAATCTTTTGCACAATAAGTGCCCACCTGGCCTGTGTGTGCTCATGCTGCAGGTACTCTCCAGACTCGACTGTGTCTGTACTGTGTTGTCCACGCTCTCCACCTATTAGCAGCAGCACAATCACATGTGTTGTGGATGAGCTCCAGCCAAGAAAGAGTGTATGAGTCTTACAAGTGCGACACTGTTTTTCCCACCACGGAGTAGACAGACTGCATGCTACAGCTTGGAGGAGTCGGTGAGCACTGAACTCACAATAGCAGTGTTGTGGCAGCATATTTTTGTTGGTCTATTCTTAGTGAGTCTCCATCTCCCCTGGTGGCTGAATGGGTAGAGGGTGAGCTAGAAGCTAACTCAAGAATAGGCTACCTACTTACTCTACTAGGCTTGCCATGCAAAAAAAAACAGCACAGACCCCCACAACAGCAAGCTAGGCTTAGCAGCAGTAGTGACAGTGGGGTGGGTGGCCTTCATAGGCCTTGATCAGAGTAGTGTGGCAGCAGCCACAGCAGCAACCAAGCAAGAAGCAAGCAACCCAGGTTGGGTGGGTTTGGTTGATGAGGTGACTTGGTCACGGACCATATTGGGAACCTGTGATGGTCGGTTCTAGCATCCAGCTTTTGGTGAAAGGAGAGAAGGGGAGCAGACTGAAAACTGGGCTGGTGACACACTGTGCCAGGCTGCAGGTTCTGGTCACATGGCCAGGTAATTAAAAGTAAATAATTTTTTTACAGGTGGACTGGGGAAAGAGGAAGGACCAAAATATTGATGTGTTTTTCACGTTTCTTCACCTTTGGGTGGCTTGATGACCCATAGGGGAATAGGTATGGAATGGATGGGAGTCGAGGAGAAAAATTGGGACAAAGTTCTTTTTGGGGGGAGGGCAGAACTTCAGCCAGGAAAAAAATTGGTTAGTAACTGGATGGGTTTAAGCCCAAATCTGATGCACTGCTCCAGGGTATATACAGATGAATCTTATACATTTGTCTTTTTCCTGATCTGTATATCACTTTTCAGTCAAAACAAATAATTTGTACCTTTTAGAGATGTTACAGACATTCTAGAGCTGTCCCTTGCATTCACAGACAGTTGAGCGGTATGGTATGCACAGACTATTGGAGCCCCACTATAGTCAGGTTTATGCCCCCCCCATGAAGCTGACCTCCACATCCCCACACTCAGGCACATTATGACAAAGGGCAAAGGAGACTGCAGGGGTGTATATCATTGAAATGAATGGTGGTATTTATTTATTACTATTTTATACATTATTGATGGAGAGTTGGAGATTAATGAAGGCCACCGCTCAACTAACAAGGGCCTTGTTAGTAAAACAATGGCCTTCATTATTCTCCAGCTAACCATCATAACCTATAAAATAGTAATACAAAAAACTCCATTCATTTCAAGGGGGTATGCCCCAGCACTCTGACCCATGGACATCATCTCTTAAAGACTCCTGCCTCTGGCTCCCTAGTACTCAAGCAAGAAATGTTTTACTTATATCTATACTTGGTGGGTTGCCTGTATATGCATGGCTGTACCCTCTACAGTGTGAAGCACGGGGGGAGGGACTGGCCATGTGAGTGGGTGTCAAGTTATTGCTACTTTTCTGTTTTCATCTTAAAATCTGTTTGCATGGAAGCATTCAAAACTATGAAGAGAAAATAGTAGGAGTACAGGCCAGACAGAAGTAATTAATTGGTTTTGTGGGTAAGTTTGCATATTGGCGGTGGGAAAAACCACATGTGTTTCCATAGGTATGTGTGCTACAGTTCAATTGTGAAACTGAGATGAGTAAGAGAAGAAAACTGAAAAGCATAACAGTGGCTACAAGCATGCTGCATGCATGCAGATGTAGTTAGATATAGTATGTATTGAAGTATAAGTGAGCCATATGTGTGCAGACAGTATGGCTTAGTGGTTAAAGGCACTGAACTGCAAGCCAGGAGACTTGGAGGCATGAAGACCTGGGTTTAAATCTCATCAGCACCCACTTGTGTATGTTGTGATCCTGAGCAAGTCATTTAATTTCACGCGTGCAGTTATCAGTGACCACTTGCTTTTTGCAGTCATGCCACATGCATGCAGTCTTTTCCAATTTAACAAAAAAATCATGGTTTCCACACTTGCTTGCTGCACGCATGCATGCCATATGCATGCAATCGGTTCCAAATTAACATTTAAATCATACTTGTAGCATGCATTTCTCTTGGGTAGTTTTATATGTGCAGCATGAAAACATTTCCTGTAATTATTTCTGTAAGGGAAGTTAGTTTCTAACTGGTGTCAGTGGTAATATCTGATCAAAACTTAGTTTTTGTACCTCAGCTCTATAGTACCCCCTCCTGGCAGTTTGTATGTAAAGTTGTATAGTTTGTTTTTTTCTATGGTATGGGGGAGTTGTCTAAACCCAATCAAACTAAATCATACCTACGGGGACATTAACAAGGGAGGTTTAAATATGATTAACCCAGTAATATTCTTCCTTTGTGTTTTTGTGAGTTATAATATTCAGCCTTTGCTAGGGGGTAGCATTACTGTGGGTCTATATCTGTTCAGGGAACAAAGTGGCCCCCGTTGCAGAAGTGGGAATCCAGCTCTCTTATGAGACTGAAAGGTTCAGATATACCCACTGCAACATATATTTACATGGTTTTCTAGAAATTAAAAGCATGGAAAGTGGCAATGGATAAACTACGACTTAACATAGAAAAAAAAATGTATGAACATATAGTTAGGACCTACTTTTGTGTAGAACCAGTATTTTATCCACTGTGTGGGTCTCGGCAAACATAATAATGAAAGAATTAATTGAACAACAAATACCGCAAAAAAATGTGGGTTGTTCTGCGGCTGTGTGCCCATGGTAAACCGAATATTAAAGGTAACGCAAAACATAAATGTACTGAGGAAAGAGGATGTCTCAGGTTATTTTGTAATCAGGACATGGAGACTATGGAACATCTGTGGTTTATATGCTCACATATTCAGCATTTTTGGACACTGATTGCAGCAACACGGAAAGTTTTAGAATTTTCCTCTATGACATATTGTACATTAATATATGATAAAATACCTGGGGAATGGGGTAAGTGGATTCCTAGCACTATTTTAGTATAAAATTAACCATATGGCAAACCCATTGTAAATATGTTTTGCAGCATAAAAGTGTACTTCTTATGACAGTAATTGGTAAAATCGGGAAGTATTATTATTGGTTAGGGCACATGAATATGACAGTCTGCCTCTCTCTGTTTATAAGAGACTTTAAAAAGGTTTGATTGGTTAGTTATGGGTTAAATAGTTTGAAATTTTAGTTTTGCATCAGTGAAACTGGCCTGCAACTGCTCATTATATATATTTTTTTTCTGTATGTAATTATATAATTAGATTGTACTCATTATTTTCCTAAAAAGTATAGGACTGTATATTCAGTACTGACTGATGTACTTTATATGTTTGTTTGTTGATGTTTCTTTTAATAAAAAATATACCTACTCTTCCTGAGAAGTGCCATGGGATCTTTAACGACCACCTGAACAACCAACAGAACAGGCAGACAGGACCTTGATTTAACTTCTTATCTGAAAGACGGCACCTCAGGAGTACAGCACCCCCCATGCTGTACTATAGTGTCAGTATTGGATTTTACCCCAAGTATATTTTATTAGACAATATGTAGAATAATACATTCAATATATGTTCAAAGAATGTAGTCTACATGTATTTTAAAGGTGTATGTAAAATATTTATTAACTATTAAATCTTTATTTGCTACATAAAACATAGTTAACACTTATTATCCATATACAATGGGGATAAATAGCACATGTATGCCATGTTTTGCAGATGCATATCAGGCAAAAAACTATTTTAATTATATATGAAATATATCTTAGAATATTTATCTCTAATATATTTAAAATACATGTTAACATACACTTATTGTAGACATTACAAAGTAAAATTTCACTCATATACAAATATAAGAATCTTTCGTTAGAGTCCATAAAAAACATTAAAAGCTAAAACAGAGCAATAGAAATAAGGAAACTGCTAACGATATGTATACTTGCAGCCAAAAATACTATTACAAAAAATTGGTTAATGAATAAACCATTAACTATAGAAATATGGGATAGTGTAATAAGAAACATCCACAATATGGAAAGATTAACTGCTCAGATAACTCAAAACCTTTCAAAATTTGAGCTATTATGGAGAAGATGGATCACGTATGAATGAAAGTATACCGACTTCTTACCATGAATATAAATCATATAAAGCCTTTAACATCAAATGTAATGTATTGTTATGCTAACCTAAAACAAAAAAGTGTGTCCAAAATTATTATTGTATCCTTTTAATAATGCAACACTATTATTTGTTGTCATTGCACAGTTTGTATTTAAAAAATGAAAAGTAAACAATAAGAAAAAAAAAGTAAAACAAAATAACTCATTTTTAATACTGTAACAAAAAATATGTATTTAAGTCTGTGCCAAGTATAAGATCGTACATATCTAACATATATATAGAAAAATGTACATGTATCTGTAATATGTTTGCGATATATTTAGATATGTTCAGATATAGTTTACACATTTACAAAATATAGTTATTTTCTATATGGGCAAATTGCGCTCAGCCAGTGACCCTGACACCCCCAGGAGAGGGGTCCATCCTTTACTGTATTGCGCTCGGCCAGCAAAGGAGGGAGCATCCTTCACCAAGACAAGAAAAGTTTCACTATAATATATTGCTGTTTTAAGTATGCTCAGGATTTGAAACCCATGATTTCCTCAGTGTGTGGCGAGAGATGAAGGACAGTAGCTTTGCTAATTGTTCGTTTACTACCTGGTCCCAAAAATAATTAATGTTCCCTCTCTTTCTGTGCTGTTTTAGGCCAATAGCAGAAAGAATAATTAGAGATATAATAACTGGAGATTGTTTTTTTCCTAAGGGAAACTGGGTTACAATTCATCGTTATAACCCATGGGTTATAATGGTGAACATGCACCCAGTTTCCCTTGGGTGCATGTGCTAGCTGCCATTCAGTCCTGATTCCCCACCAGCCAGCATGCCCGGCGCTCATCACATTGCCACTCAGAGTCAGCAATAAGTTTATTAAAATAAATAAATAGCTGGCGAAAGGGGAAAAAAACAACTTTTAAATGGCTATGTTAAAAACATAAAGAAAAAAACAAAGAAAAATGATCCTATCTCCAGCCACTGCTTCCAACTACACAGTGCTGAAACTGCAGCAGACAGCAGCAGCAGCAGAGTGATGTGTTTTTAATTTATACAATTGCTGGCGTAAAGATGATTCCCAGCAATTATGTAAAATAAAACATGGGGTGGTGTGTTTAACTTGAGACTTTACACCCCTCCCCCATGTTGGATGCATAAATTAACCCCTCAAGCTTCACTCTCGAGGTTTATGTAGCATTCAACTCCACGAGGTGTGTGTAAAATCTCGTTAAACATACCACTCCATGTATTATTCTACATGTAATAAAATCCTTCAGGAGTCTAGATCAGATAAGTATTATTTTATGTTTAACTTACACTTTATGTCCTATTTTCTCCATAGTGAACTATGGCTCCTTTGTGACCCCATCACTATTCTTATTTTACAGGTAAAACTGGACATTACCCTGACACCGCTATCCCAGGCTCTCCATGTCTCAGGTAACAGATCCCCAACTTACTATCTATACTAGGTGGGTAAGTTGTAACTGTACAGCCATGCCTGTTACACACTGTAGACTTTTATTAGGGCTGCAGTGGGTGGAGCCCTGAAGACCTCCTGTGATCAAAAAAGGGAGACTTTTCCAACTAAACAACAGGGTGGAGTTGCCTCACAATCACCTCTGTGTCCATGAAGCACTCTGCTCTCTCCATTAGCAGTCGTACTGCACTATCTTCAGTTGTCAGTCACAGCGGAACATGGCACAGTCCGCCATGCCCAACATGGCCACCAAACTGTATTGCACATGCACTACTACTTGCGCATGTGCACTAGAGATCAGTGACCATCTTGGACACGGCAGACTGTGCTGTGTTCCACTCTGACCACTGCAAATTGTTTTTATTATATATATATATTTGTCCTCCCCCACTGACCCTCCCTCTCAGCACCCCCTGAAACATAATAGTGACACTGGGGGTGCCCAATCCCCCAATGTTGCAATCAGGAATCCTCAGTCAGCTCCTCCCCCTACCCAGTCCTCCCTCTCAGCACCCAACTCTCCCCACCCACAAACATAACAGTGACACTGGGGGTGCCCAATCCTCTGGTGTCATGATCAGGAAATCTCAATCTTTTTTTTTTCCCTTAACCCTGTAAAGGGAAAACCATCCATCAATGTATTTTGCAGCGGTTATTGTTCACCTACCTGACCCTCCCACTCAGCACCAACCACCCTGCACCCCTCCAAGCCCTTCCTTCCCCATCAGGGGTCCATTGCAATAATCCTCTCTGGACCACAGACATGTCTTCTTACTCTTCAAAGCCAGACCAGGAACTGAAGAAACAGGTATGCGGTTCAATGTATTTTAATGGTGTTTTGAACTTAGTGGCATAACTTGGCCATTTTTGCATATTTTTGGCCCAAATGTTCAACATGCCTTCTTCGGGACCCCACCTCATGTACAATTGCACTGACATTAGGCAAATCCGTCTTGAAAGGTGATTTTGCGGTCCCTGCGCGACATCACTTTTTGGGCAGCAGTTGAACATTTTCTCCATCCTTGTTCATGAGGTGGGGTCATAAGAAGGCTATGTTGAACATTTGGTTTAAAAATATTAAAAACAACAAAGTTATGAGCCTACATTGAATTTTGTGAATACCGCCTCATAACTTTGGTAATTTTCAATATTTTACCCCAAATTTGCAACATAGCCCTATATATACAGCACTTCATGAATGTGACAGCTGTTATTTTCCAAATTCTGGGCAAAATGTTTTTTAACATCCCGAAAGATGATTTTGTGGTCCCTGCATAAAATCTCCTTTCAAACAGGAGTTGAACATTTTCCCTACCCTTGTTCTTGAGGTGGGATCATAAGAAGTCTATGTTCTAAATTTTCTGTAAAAAAATATATTTTTTAAAAAGTTATGAAGCTATGTTGAATTTTGCAAATGCAGGCTTGTATGTTTGGCAATATTCAATATTTGTACCCCAAATTTTCAGCATAGCCATTTCTTTACAGCATCTCATGAATGTGATAGCTGTCATTTTTCAGCTCCTTCCAAAATGTGTTTATGCTTCCCGAAAGTTGATTTCATAGTCCATGCATGAAATCACCTTTGAGCCAGCAGTGGAACATTTTCTCTGCCCTTCTTTGTGAGGCAGGGTCATAACAAGGCTGTGTTGAAAATTTGGTGCAAAAATATTACAAAACAACAAATTTATGAGCCTATATTACATTTTGCGAACACAGGCTCGTAATTTTGGTAATTTTCAATATTTTTACCCCAAATTCCTTGGCTGTAGCCCTATCAGCTCTGGCCAGAACTTGTTTTTCAAATGTCAACACTGGGAGCCCAATGCCAATGTTAGCATTCACTTTTTTTTTTAATGCCAACACCAGAAGCTAATCTCTATTAGTAGCACTTATTTTTTTTAATGCTGACACCAGAATCCTACCTCTGGTGTTAGCTTTGAACTTTTTACAAAGCAGACACCAGAAGCCCAGTTTGGATGTTGGCTTTTATTTTTTTTAATGCCTAACTGACCAGACTGGCAGGTGACTGAGTCAGAGGAGTGATATCAAAGTGCAGTGTTGGTGTGGCCAAAACATAAAGAGAAGTTTGAATTGTAAAATCTATTTTTTATTTGTAATCAGAATGCATCAGTGGTCAGTATATCTGCTAAATTGGAGGTATTACTGATTGTGCTCTCAAGTTCTGTATCAGGGGCTATTGCAGTTCAGACTGTAGGTAGAAACAGGATCTCATTGGAAATGACATAGTATAACTCAACTGCCCTATAATCTTTAAATATTACAAAAACACACTCCCTGCAAATGTATACCTTTTAGTCCACCTTACAGACATTCGAGGCAGTGCCCTGAACATTCCCCCTATCCTCCAAATTATCCAGTACATGTAGCTGCAGAAATGGGCAGAATCAGGACCCCACTGAAAATGAGATGTTACATTTCAGCTGGGCTATCCTGTGTGAATATAGTATAAAAATAAAACAAACAAAAACAGACAGAACACTGCCAGCAGTTGCAGTCTTACCCAACCACCCACTCCCAACCCTCACAGCCAGTGGAGAAACTGTGGTCTACTGGTTACAGTGCTTTTGGAAACTGGGGGATAAGTTTAATCCATACTAGAGCCAAAGAATCACTATCTGGCCCCTGCAGATTGGGAAATAAGGGACTCAGTAGGGAATCATGACTACTGGCAATCCATCTTTGGGGAAAGCAATAATGACAGGGCAAGTGCTCTTTGATGGAAATCACAAGAGACAAAACACTACTTCTCAGTGGTCTCCTTTTCATTAACCCTTGTGGGAAAGTGAAAACTTATGTGTTAATATGTCCCCTTGAGCCAATCGTTGCTGAAAATGAGTGGTTTCACGTGCCTTCAGCTGAGCGAGAACAGCGAAGTGAAGCTGAGCTGTTCTGGCTCCAGCTGAAGGCAAATGAGACCACTTGTTTTCAGCAATGAGTGGCAACCGGAGACATATTAATATATTATTGATTGAGAGCAATCAATAATATATTAAAAAAAACAAACTTCCCAGAACCTGCCCGTTTCCAGAACATCTGCACATGAGACGCTCGACACAGAATAAGAGTGCCTCATGGGCAGGGGAAAGGAGCGCTCTGATTGGTCAGGAGCTTTCCCTCGATCTTTAATAGTATTTGAAGTGTGTGTGTGTGTGTGTGTGTGTTTGTGTGTGTGTATGTATGTGTGTCTATACACAACTGAATGACCACCATGGACTGAAGCTCTGCGGTTATATTGTTCAGGGTTACACTCAGTATGCAGTCAGTGGCTCTGAAGGATTAGAACCTGGGTCTTGTGATTTGTTGGACTGTTATAAGCTATCCACTGTATCATACTGCATTGAAGCTACCACCTGTGGTTATTCCAGAAATGAAGACTTTCCCATTTTCTCACTCAGCTTTCAGTATTCTTGGTAACTTGCATTTGAAAATTGCACCAAGCAAAATGAAGCATGCCCTCGTGGTGCTGCAATGGGAGAGGCCAGCTCCACAGACTATATCACAGAAGGCAGACAGCCACTGCACACAGCCTCAGGCACAGACATACAGCTGATACCAAAATTGCACTAACACTTGGTATAAAGCTCAAATGCTGCCAATTTTATGTACTGTACTGTATTAGCACAATAAAAGGTGATATACACCACACCAAGAGGCAAAACAAAAAACAATCATGTGCAAGGCCCACAGTCAATTGATATGCTAGCATACAGGCTAGGGACCCCTGTGCTTTGCTCACTGAAGTTTAGCCAGGGGCCTGTACCTCTTGGTGTGAGTCTATGGCACCTTTTTCTGTGTTTACTACATTGAATTGACAGCATCTGAACTTTATACCAAGCCATAGTGCAATGTTTGTTCCCAGCTATATGCATACCTGTGTGCAGGGTCTTTCTGAGTTCTCCCTTTGAAAGAGTACCCCTCCCCCACAGGGCTGGTGAGCAACTACTGGCCACCATGATGCCCATTGGTTACAAAATTGCGTTTTGGGAGCTGTCCACTGGCATGGGAGTACTGCATCACATTACCACCTGGGATACCAGCAGTCATCATGGCCAGTCCCTGCCAGGTAGAGTACTGAACTGTAAAGTAAATACTTACACCTGCTGTGCTAACGTCTGGCTTCCCTCTAGTGGCAGGACATTGACCTGACCCGTCCTTGAGAAAACAACTAGTCACAGAGCGCTTGCTCTTTAATAATTATACGCTTCATGTATGTTGTCATTTTTTAAAAATTATTTGCAGAGTGACTTGGTTGTCTGCTGATTTGTCAAATTGCCACCTTGATGCATTGTTAATTTTAAGTGCTTGGGACATCGAAGGTGGCTGTAGTTTTGCTGTCTGCCCAGTTTTGCTCTTAGTCCACAATCTGCAGCTTGTGCAAACATAAAAAAACATCAAATATGTTAACAGCATGTCAATAATGAACAGAAAACACTAGAGATACTTGATTTAAAATAACATATTCATTATGTTCCCTTTAAAGCTCGCTAAAACTGCAAGTAATCATTTGGCATTGACAAATGCTTGTTTTAGTTATGCTACTGAGTAGTTACCATAGCCTGTTACAGCCCAAAACACAAAGAGGGGAAGATTAAATATTGAAATGGGTGGGTCATTTCAAGGAAGGCTTGGGGATGACATTATGGATTTAGTTTGATTCCACCTGTGTATTCTGTGTTATGTCTTCTGTGCTGTGATATCATAGAAAAATCCCATTCTGGTTATACTTCAAGTGTCAGTTAACTACATTGTATTTATGGTGTAACTACACTGTAATTGCATTGCATTCGCGGTATAGTTGCAAGCAACAACCATGTAACTAAAGTGTAATTACCGGGCTGCATGCAATTAATGATTAGTTAAATTGAAATAGGCACAAGATATCTCCATTCATGCCTTTTTGTCTGTCTTACACCTGTAATTCAGATATCCACTTCATTTCTAGTTTTTCTGCCAGTTTATTGTACAGTAGTTGTTGCCTTGCTGCAGTGGTTTTATTGCTTACAAGCCCCAATGCACAGGGACACTGCAGTGTATGTCTCATGTCTGATGTGTTTTGCTTCCGGGAAACCTGTCACCTTGTTTCTGATATCTCCTTTATATTTTAAGATATGTGTAACTACAAAAACAGGCCAAAAAACAAATTAGACAAATTAAAAAAAACAGGGATGGTTACCAACTAAGTTGGGGTGCAGCCACAGGAAGGTCTGGTCAATTCCCTGACTTACCTCTTGAAAGACAGCCATACTGCAGAGGCCAGAACCTGAGAATAAAGGGAGTACCTGAGGGGGTTGCAGAAAAAAAGCAGCTTGTCCAGCCGAGAGGCAATGCCTAAGAGTGCGGAATAAGCGGGGTTTGAATAACAGAAGGTGTTGGCAGAGGGAGGATATGGTATAAGAAGGGAGGAGAGGTAGCTGAGGAAAACGTTGCTCCTGAATTTGCCAATCCAAGAAAGGGAACGCACCTGCTTCCAACCCTCCTTATAGGAACGTGGAAATCAGTCGCTCCTCATAGGTTTTCTTTCTTGAAGAGGCCATTTATTAACAAACTCTTTTAAAAAAGCAAATCCTTTGTGTAAGTAATGCAATGGTCACCCTACTTGCAGACATAGACATGCAGAGAGTGCGATGTTGTAATGCTGGATATCCAACATCATAACTTAGAACTAACTGCACGTCTATGTCTGCATAAGACAGCTATGAGCGAGCGACTGATTTATTCATTCCCATACAGAATGGTTGGAAGTGGGTGCATTCCTGTTTTCTTGGATTGGCATGTACTGTATGTATTGTTAAGACAGAACCACCATGGCCGTTTGTGTGGAGCAGTTCCCCTCTTTGAAATTACTCCAGAATTTGAAGATCTGCAAAGTACCATGCATGATCTGCTACCCCTTCAAGGAATGTCATCCCAGGTTGGAGTAAATCTTGCAATCATGCATTTTAGGGTGGGGACAGTTAAGGGTGAAACACAAAATGCATAGTACGGTCTCCAGTACAATCAAAGGACACTTTGAACCTGCTCAGTAGACAAGGCCCCCACTTCAGAAGGCTAGCAAGACATTAACAGGAATAGTGCCACACTGACTAGGCTGTGCCAGTTAGGAGGGGGTTAACCATATTAAGAGTGCACCAGTGACGTCACTCAGTGGACAGTGTCATTGTCCAGAATAAAATACACTGTGATCATGCAAACGAGGTGAACCTCTTGCATACAGGGCACAGTGGTATATTAGAATGGCTGTGGAAGCACTAAGAGGCTGCCATAGCAGCATTAATCCATGATTTCAAAACCCTGTGTCTAACTTCATGCACAGTGGTACGTAGATGTGGGCAAGCCAGGAATTTTACCAACAGCCTAGCCAGAGCTGACTGGGTCTGGCTTGACTCCGTGAGCCAAAGAATGAGCCAAGCCATGACTGCTGCAGGCTTTGAAGTACTGGCAGTGTCCCTCATTAGTTTCACAAGAGAAGTTGAAAGTTACCACTGCTACATTAACTGCCCAGGCTAACAAAAATGCTCAATTTGATCATAACTGTCTTGACTTGACCTTGGCTCTCAACTGTTCGTAGAGGTCAAGCCAGAGCCAGGCCTGAGCCAGGCTTGAGCCTACCTTGGCTTGCCCACCTCTACTGGTGCATGATGACCCAACCCCACCTCCGGCTGAGCACCAAGTAGCAGACAGTGAGAAAGAACTGCCACTTCCTTGCAGTCAAGTTGCACAGACCATCCGCTCTCACCTTGGCCATCCACCATCTGCATTTCAGGGAGAGAGTGAGCGTTTGCAGTAGAAATAATAAATTTATATTGTACATGTGAGCTCACTGCCTGTTATGCAGACTGCAGCCAGCCAAGGTGGTGAGTGGAGGGTTTGTGATGGTTGCAATCACTGCAGTGCAGTTGGCTGTGATTTAATCTTTGAGGTTGAGTCAGGAGTAGACAGGAGGTGAGGGTGGTGGGTGCTGAGAGGGTGGGATGGGGGGTGTACGAATGATATATCGGTGTCCAGGAGGAGAGGGGGCCACTGGACTACCAGGGTCAGTGGGATATATTATTTATCTATATGGAAGAGCCTGAGGAAGAGGACAGCTAGACAACCAGGGACATTTATTGCACATCATTTATACATCAAATGGGCATCGGAGATGGAGGGAGGCCACTAGACTAACAGGATCAGGACATGTATTATGTATCTATATGGAAGGACATTAGGGAAGGGGACCACTAGACAACCAGGGACATTTATTTCAAAGTATTCAAACACTGGATGGAGATTGGGGGGAGCAAGGTCACTAGACAACCATATGAACATATGAATTTGCCCGCAGAAATAGGCCACCTGGTCTATCAAGTCTGCTTGAGTGTGCAGCTAGCACCCTCATCTTGCAGCTGCCCTGCCCCCTGCCCTTCCCTATTACCCTCCCTCTCACCTTGTCCCATCCCTTTTTGAAACTACCCACTGTCTTACAGGCTACCACCTCCTCCCGTAGAGCACTCCATTCTGCCATAACCCTCTCTGTGAAAAAGTGTGCCCTCATTTCCATCCTAAATCTTCCCCCCTCCAATCTAAGACTGTGCCCTCCTGTGTCCCTCCCCCTCCTCAGCTTGAGTATCCCTTCAGTGCCTGCCTTGTTTATCCAGTTTATATACTTAAAGGTTTCAATCATATCCCCCCGGTCCCTTCTCTCCTCCAAGGAGTACACGTTCAACCAGGAACATTTATTGCATATCATTTGTACATCAGACGAGCACGGGGGAGAGGGGCCACTAGACTGCTAGGAAATTACAGCTTATGTTGTTATTAAGCTATTCAGGGATCATGCTGGTGTGGGGGAGGCTGTGGCTCTGCACAATACTTCTATGTATCAGTATGTAGGCATTTTGCAGAGCCACTAATGGCCAGATAATGGCATGCCCATGGACCATTGCATGCCATACATGGTCATTAGCATGCAGAGCTCTGAATATGGCTCCTAGGAGAAAAGGTGATATTCCATTTGGCATGCACTCTCTCCCTTTGCTTCTTGGAGTCAGTTTCCAGCAGGGGGCTGTGTTACTGCTGCACATAGTCTCTTTGCATGGAGCTAACATGGCCACGTATTCATACAGACAGCACATGCTGAACAGTGTGCACAGCCTGCATGAAGACGGCATCCTTCCAGCTACATGCAATCTCATCTGTGTCGCTATTGTTTACATACTGTAATCATCCAGTTTTGAATATGGGGGCCATTGTTTCAATAGTCAAAAACAGAACAGATCAGTTTATGAATGGCCTCCTGGCAAACAAAGACCCAGGAGAAGAGTACACAATAGCAGGGGAGGTACTAACAACAACAAAAATGGAACGGGACTTGGGGGTAGTCATATCAGATGATCTAAAGGTTGGTAAGCAACGTGAGAAGTCAGTAAGGAGAGCCAGGGGGATACTGGGATGCATAGGAAGGGGCATCACAAGTAGAAAAAGGGAAGTGGTTATCCCTCTGTACAGACAGTTGGTGAGACCCCATCTGGAGTATTGTGTGCAGTTTTTGAAACCTCATCTATGCAAGGACATAGACAGGATGGAAGCAGTCTAGAGGAGGGTAACTAAAATGGTGCAGGGTCTGCATCAGAAACCATATGAAGAGAGACTGAGAGAGCTTAATATGTGTACCCTTGATGAAAGGAGGGACGGGGGGACATGATAGAAATGTTCAAGTACCTCAAGGAAATCAACAAAGTCCAGGAAGGTAGCATATTTCAGAAAAAGAGATGTGAAAGAACAAGGGGACATCATTTAAAGATAGAGGGGGGACAGCTCAGGGGTAATGTGAGGAATTTTTTTTTCACGGAGAGAGTGGTGGATACGTGGAACTGCCTTCCTGGGGAGGTTGTTGGGGCTAAAACAGTGGGGGAATTCAAACATGCATGGGACAGACACAAGACAATTGTAGTGGGGGGTGGCAGGAAGTAGTCTGTTGGTTAACTAGAATCTGCAGCTTATTCAGTAGGTAGGGAAATGGGCAGACTGTGTGGGCCAAGTGGTCCTTATCTGCCATCAAAGTCTATGTTTCTATGTTTCTCCTGTCTGGCAGTAATGGTAAGACATGATTTGCTACAGTGGAGGGTGATGTATATTGGGAGGAGTTGGGTGGTGATGGAGTCCATGTGGGTGGAGAAGTCGAGTGACTGATCTTACCTGACTCCAAGGTATTTTAAAGATGTGGCATGTAATAGGGGTGAATTATTACTTTCCTTAAGGGTGGGGGGAGAAGGGTTTAGCCAGCCTGGGTTTGGAGCCAAAGGTAATGACCACTGTTTTCTTTGCATTTAGGGTTAATGTAAAGGTCCACATATCTATCTATGTCTTTTATTTTATTATTATTCTAAACTTTACAGCTTCATCATAGTTCATCCTTCTTTGTATACATTATGTTCTGTTTTATCTTTCGATGTTTTTGTTGTTTATCACAGTATCATTATATCCTTCAATGTCTACTTTGCCATTACATCATCTTTACTCAGTTTTCTCATTCAGTTGTCTTGCATTTTAACACAGAAACACATAATCTGACAGCAGACAGAGACAGATGGTTCTTATTCATATTGTTTAGCCATTTTGCTTTTCCTTCAGTTATCTGGTTCTTTTTGTTTTAGTTTTTTTCCCTCTAAAATAAAATGCTTAATTTGGTGGCACCAGCTGACAGGAGCAGTGAGAAGGACGTGCACGCTCAGGAATTGGTAATAATTAAATAGCGTAAAATCATTCCGTTCCCAGAGAAAGAGTAATGGATGGCTCATATTATATTCTATGGAAACCAAAGGCCTTTATGGAACGTTTTACAAAATAAAACATCTTTGGCATGGGCCTGCACCTTCAATTTCCATAGACGACGGCCAATACTTTCTATGGGAACCAAAGGATTTTATGCTTATTTACTAACTCCTTTCCTATGCACCCACACAAATATGTAGACTTTTCAGGCATCTTCTAAAGCTGGTCTTAGTCCAGGGTTTATCAGACACAGACCTTGGCTCAGCAGATTCCTTTACTACAGGCAGTGGTGGAAACAGAGGGTGTAGTGTATTAGTATACTTACATGGGGGATAGAGCGCTGTATGTTTTCATATAGCAATATATAAAAACTAAGACAGTTTAAAAATTATTTTTTTAACTACAGTTTGTAACTATTTCTGAAATATGGTTATACTTCAGCCTATTCCACGAGGAACTGTATCATTTTTAACCTTTTATATGGGAGATAAGCAATGTGCTGGCTACAAATTTAAAAAAGGAAAATCAAGAACCAATTCACTCATCCATCAAATAACTATTAAAAAAACATCTATAGATATACAGTATATATCATACTGGTGCAGTAGTGCCAGTGTAGTTAGGGTTAAGTGTTCAATATTTAACTCCTAACTTTACACCTTAATAACTTTGGCAGCGTTCAACAAGATTGCCCCACATTTGACATGTGTTGTTCAGTAGGCAAGTTCTTAAGACATGGGGAGTTTTGTGATGGGCGCTTATCCAGTTTCTGAGATCTTGATATGTTGCATTTACAGAAAACTAATCATTTTTAGACTTTTTGAAGATAGCACATCAATGCTACTGCATTTGTATAATCTGGAAACAGTTATATGTTGTTTGTCTTACCTGGTGATGGCTGTCCGTGGTTGCTTGTGTGGTCTTGTACTTTTGCTGCTTGGGGGGTTGAGAGTTGGGGTTCCCTTCTTGTGTGTTAGACTTCACTCATGGCTCCCAGCTCACAAGCATATTTTTTCATTTGATTACCAGAAAACTCCTGGTCCTCAATCTTCTCTATTTGTAGTTTTACATCTCTTCTTTCTTTTATATATATTTTTCTACTCTTGCATCTGGGGGCAGCTTATCAGCCCAGTCTCTAACTTTCTGAGTTTACTCCCATTTCCCTCAGTGCTCACTGTGGTCAGGGTCTCCATACAAATTCCGCCTCATGGCAGGGCCAGAGGAGGGAGGACTGTCCTTCCCCTAAGTAATTAATCCAAGGCAGACCAATGACAAGTGCCGGGTGGTAGTGTGGGCCTGTGGACAGGTAGGCTGGGCTTCACTAAGACCTCAATGCTCCATTTTCTGTTTTTCTCCCTGCCCAATGGTGCGGGGCACCCGCCTCGTGCATGGAGGTGCACCTAGCTGATGTTATCCACAATGCCCCTCCCTTATTGCTGCTCATGCTGCACCACCAGCAGGCCTCCACCTGGTGGCAGTCTAAGGCTGGGCAAATATCCCTACCCTCAGTGGGAGAGGAGAGTAGTCCCTCGGTCAATTGATCCTCTCCCATCCTATCCGACTCCCAGCGACTCAAGTCCATTTCTGAACCAGGGTCACCGGCATGGCTGCAGGTAAGGCACTAGGTCCTTTGCCTTCCATGCCACTGGACCAGCTTCTACATCTCTTCTACAGAATATAAAGGCCAGAACCCTGAAGAAGTAACCTCTGATTATAAAATATTGGTTATTTCATTAAATACATCTTAATGGAGTTGTTTAAAAAATATATGTTGGATGAGAGAGCAAATTCCTGATTTTCCTTTCTGTGTTTACAGTTTGCCTTTTGGAACTTGGCCCTTCCTCTTAGTTCCAGATCTGTTTGTTAGAGGACCCAGGAGCTCACAGTTCTCTTTTCCTAGCTAAAAATATCCTGCTTTTTTATCTGCAGGTTTTGACCTATATGGCCTTACAAGTAGTGGACCCATATGTTAGGTCTATAATGGTGAAACTCTGCAGTTAAAAATAAACTGAATATTTTTAGCCAACCATGGCAAATACAATTTATACAATGGTAGTGCCTCTCTAACAAATTATGTCATGGTGCTCAAATACTAGTATTTGATTAAAAAATAAAACCTTGATCCTAGACTTCCTTCCTCTCACAGTGGACCAGTCCACTGTTGCCATGTACATTCAAATGGACGCATTCTGTTTTTTCATTTACTTTTCCAGTATCAATAAAAATATTTACAGATAAATTCATTGTAAGAGCACGTACACAGTGTTATGAGACACGGTATTACAATGGTAGTTGTGTATTTGCATCTCCCTCATATAATACAAGAAGGTGGGGTGTTTCAAGTTATTTATTTAGAACGGTAACATTAACCAACACAATATTAACCAACACTTCACTAGTACATGATCAGTACTTGGGTCGACTAAAATGAAATCATGTTTAAATCATTTAAAATTATTTTACCATTTAAGCCTAATAATACCCACATCACTACTGTTTTTTTTTTTATTTATTTATTGAAATCTTGGATTAATACCTTTGAGAACAAGCTCATTACATAGGTTTCATGTCAGAGGTTATACAACAGGTGATACAATGGGTTAACTGCGGACATCAATAATACACTAATACATTTAGGATTACAAAAAATAACAAGGTGCTGTTAAATAGTGATGAGGCCTGGGACACATTGTAAGAAGAAAGGTCACAGGAGTCTTCTGCAACACAGTACAGACAAAAGAGACAGCAGGGGATAGACGGACAATTACAGGGGGAGGGAGCATTAACCAAAAGCATTGTCACACAAGCAGGTGGAGAGGAGGGGGTAGGCCCAGGCAGAATGTCCAACATGTGGGAAGGGAGGATAGAGTAGGAGGGGTTAAGGGGACAGAGGTAAGGGGTAGGAGGAGGGCAGGCAAAGTTAAGTGTAGACAAGAGTAAAAGGATAAGTGCACACAGGAGGGATTTACGAGACTGAGACAGTCATGAGCTGAGAATTATGGAAAGCAGTCACAGCTGGAATTCATAGCTAATTGCTGTCTCAGTTTTCTTTTAAAAGAGCCTAATGAGGTAACCAAGGAGACCTCAGGGTGAAGAGAGTTCAGCCAGCGAGGTGCACGATGTGCGAATGATCCTTGGCCCATTGATGTCCTACAGTGAGGAATTTTGAAAATTTGACTTTCCAAGCTGTGGGTGCACCGTCTATTGTCACAAGGCGAGAGGAGATTTTGTACCCTGGAGGGCAACAAGCCTAGGCTAACCTTTTTTGCAAGGAGACAGGATTGGTACATAAGTCTGCCTGAGAACTGTAGCCAGTTAGCCTGAGCATAAAGATCACAGGTGTGTGTCAGTAAGAGGGCTCCTATAACAAGTTGACAGGCTTTGTTAAGGGCTACATTTAAGCAATGAAGGGTTGTATCTGAGGCTGACCCATAAATTACCATCCCATAATCAATGAGTGAGACTAGCGAGCTGTGGACTGCTAGGTTGGGTGCCTCAGGAGTCAGACTGTGCATGTGACTGTGCAACAAGCCGATGTGCATATTGACAGCCTTAGCATCATTGTCGATGTGCTGGGCAAAGGACAATGTGCTATCGACCGTGATCCCCAGATATTTAAAGTGTTGCACAAGTTCCAGGGGAGAGCCCACATCATTGGTGCTGAGAAGTGGGTAAGATTTGTGCCGGTTACGGGCAGAGAAGAACACCACCGTTTTAGTCTTTTTGTAGTTCATCACCAATTTGTGTTCTTTAAACCATCGTTCAATGTCCATAAAGTTACTCTGCAGGTTGTGCTGAAGTGTATAGGGGTCTGAATCATTAATGAATTGTACAGCATCATCTGCACATAGTAGTAAATGACATTGGCAGGCATTTGGGAGCTGGTTTAGGAATATGCTAAATAACAGTGAGTCCAGAATGGACCCTTGCTGGACTCCTGAAAGGACAGATTGACTGTCGGACAGTGTATTACCAATCTTAACTTGTTGTGACCGGTTCAACAGGTAACTGTTGAACCAAGCTGCCGTATGAACAGAGAGACCAATGTCTGTGAGCTGTTTGACCAGTAGGGCATGGTTTACCATGTCAAATGCTTTGGTTAAGTCTATGTAGACTGCACTGAAAAGGAGACCTTGGTCAAGGGATTTGTCAATATAGCCCATGAATTCTAGCAGTGCTGTGGTAGTGCTATGCCCATGTCTGAACCTGTGTTGTTGCGGTCATTGCAGCTGATATTTTTCCATATAGTCTATCAACTGATTAGCCACTATTCTCTCCAAAGCTTTTGAGAGTGGAGGAAGAATAGAGATAGATCAGTAATTCCCGGCAAGAGACCAATCATCACACTTGAAGACAGATGTCACGGTGGCTGCTTTCCACATGCCAGGGAACTGAGAGAACCTTATGGATGTGCTGACAATATGGGTAAGAGGAGCCAGAATCTTGTCTCATGTCAGTTCAACAAATTTCAGGTAGAGGATATCACCACTGTACGTAGATTTGACAAGAACCTTAACTAGGCAGCTTTTTACTTCCAGCGCCATAAGGACTTTGAAAAGGAAAGGTGGGTGGGGTTGGAGAGGTTTGATCCCATATTTCCACTAGGGTCAATGGGGTTGAGCAGGTCAAGGAAGTCCAGTGGAATTACTCCACTTAAATCTGTGAAGGCCAAGTTAAATGAGTTTGCAATTGTTCTGGAGTCCAGTGTATGAGTCCCATCAATGCTGAGCATGGAGGGGACAGGCTTGTTGTCTGTACCAGTAACTTGTCTGAGAGTTCTCCAAAACTTTCTGCCATCATTCTATGTTTGGGAGAGGACTTCCTTGAAGTACAGTTTTTTTGCTGCATGTATGGCCCTGGTGCAGTCATTCCGGGCTTTCTTGAAGTTCTGCGTGTCAACCTGATTTCCAGAGGCTCGAGCCTTTAGCCATAGGCAGTCCCTAGATTTCAGCATGTAGAGCAAGTCTAGAGAAAATCAAGGATTGCAGGAGCCTTTAGTTTTCCTTGTTTTAAGTGGGGCATACATATCACAGGCAGTGTTGAAATAGTTGATGAAGTGTCGTAGAGCAGTGTCAACGCTGCAGGCATTAAAGACTAGGGACCAGTCTTGTAGTCGAAGGCCTGCTTTTAGTAATTCAAGGTCACCCCATTTAAGAACCCTATTAGTGACTGTTCAAGCAGGGGGTTTAGTGAATTTGTTAGACCAATGAAACAGGAATGGAGAGTGGTCACTAAGGGCATCAGGGAGTACAGTGGTCCCAGATATATGGCCTGGGTGGTTGGACAGGACCCAGTCCAGTAAGATGCTGGTTCCTGTTTTGTAGTTTACTCCGGTGGGTGAATCAACCAGCTGCATGAGGTGAACAGCAGCAGCAGCAGCAGCAGCATCCTATGTATGGGCTGGCCTGTGGGGAGAGCCAACTGGCATTGAAGTCCCCTAGAAGCCACAGTTCAGAGGTAAGGTTCAGGGCTCTTATGCATTCCATTAAAGCATCGAAGCCTGCAGTCATCTGTCTGGGTGGAATGTAGACAGATATAACCATGAGAGATTTATTATGAGTGCTGAGGAGTACTTTTAATGCTCTTGCTTGCCAGGGGTCACCAGTGCTGGCCAGCAGCAGGACTAGCCCCTGGAGGGTGTCTCTTAGGTAAATTGCACAATCACCTCCATGCTTGGAGAAGCAGTCATGTCTGTAAATCATGTATCCTGGTATGGAAACGGAGGCGTTAGATATCTTTGGGGAGAGCCACATCTCAACAACTGAGAGTATATCAGGGTTGTGTTGCAGTATCCAAGCGTTGAGGATGTCCATTTTAGGGAAGAGACTGCATATATTAATTGAGGCTATTGTGAGAGATCCTGAGGTTTTCTCAATAAGAGTGGTGCCTTGTGGGGGACCCAGATTAGGGTGAATGTTGCTCAAGAGCAGTAGTAGTAACAGTGTTAGCCTGTCAATATATTCTAATAGTAGTCTCCAACTATGTTTAGCTTGTCTTCCCTGTGGATGGTGTGGGTTAAAGTTTTTCTTAATACTGAAGAAGTCAGGAAAAAGTTCCAGAGGGAGAAGCCAGATAGGGTCAAGTTCAGGCAAAGCCCTGCTAGGTGGAGTCTGCATTCTCCAAGGTCTAGTGGAGTAAGCAATTTGTTGGGTTGAGGTTGCAGTGCTATAGGTGCAGAGGCAGTGATTTTCAAAATTGAGCTCATCTTTATTGGTCCCACTTGCAAAAGGAGGGTCAGGGAGTGTTAGGAGGGCAAGGAGTATCACACCATAATATATACGCCCAGTTTGAAAGGTCAGTCCAAGCAGATGGAGCTTTGTGGCAGAGGAATGGAAGTGAAGAAAGGATGGTTCAAAATGCACGGAGAGCAGTCCTGAAGTGAGAGGCAGTCAAGAGGGAAATGTGTAGCAGTAGTACTGTGGCCTAACAAACACTGTGCATCAGTGGTACAGCTGTTGTTATTTCTGTGCAGCAAAGGAGTAGTTACTTAAGAGAAGGGTAAGGAGGAGAACAAATTCAGGGTGATTTAGCTGGAAAGATGCAGGGTCCTGGAGCCTAAAATGGCTTTAAGCAGCAACAGATATACTACCACAGGAGGGGTTAGGTGTGCTGCGCTGTTAGGTGAGGCCCCTTTAAAGGGAGGTAAAGAGGTGCGGGTATTAGACAGTTATTACCATTAGAGTGCCGAGGCATTGAACTGGGTGGTGACCTCAGCATGCAATGAGCATTTAATAGAGGTCAGGGCCGGGGAGGGTGGGCGAGAGAAAATACAGGTACAGGAAAGCATACTGGAAGGCGTTACAGTTAAAAAAAAGCAGTGCCAGGCTTAGACACCACCGTGGATACCCAAGCAGGAGTTCTGGTCTCAAAGCCCAATCCTGGTGCAGTCATTGATCTGTGCAGTCAATCAGGACCAGCCTCAGAGTAGTCTGGACCAATTGGATTAGTGGCTTAGGAGCTGATAGAAGCTGAAGTCATGTCCGAAAGAAGCTGGAAGCTGTGTCCTCATGAAAGTGCTTCCATCTCTAAAAGCGGCCAAGTGGTGGGGCGGTCTGGAGCTGGTGGAAGCGGTTGCCTGGAAGCATGGCCAAGGCTGTAGGGAGCCGCCATTGAGCCCACTCAGGAAAATCTGTAGAGGAAGGGAGGAAGAGATTGAGATAATTGAAACAACAGGGGAGGACAAAGGAGAGAATCGAGGGTGGGAAGGACAGCACTTAGAAAGGGAGGAAGATTAGATTGAGGGGCGAGCAGAAGGGAGCACGAAGAGCAAGAAAGTACTAGCAATTTTAGCAGGATAAATAGTGCTAAGGGCTAAGAAACAAAGAGAGTTAAATTGGGGGAGATAGGGACACAAGAGGTAGAAGAAAAGAATTAAGTGAGAATAGCGAGGAGGAGGGGGTGGGTCGAGGGTTCATAGGTGCCAGGGAAGTCTAGCCCAACCCGCTCAGAGATGGCCCAGTTCCCACAGAGTGGCAAGAAATGCTGGGGGTCATTATTTTCTCAGAGGTGAAAGCTAGAGAGGAAAGTCACACAGGCACAGGCTAGAGTTCAGAACTGAACTGGAAGTCCAAGCAATTTACAGGCATAAGGGAATTTTAGAGCTGAGTAGGCAGGGATGAGAGAGTTTTCAGAGAGACAGTGTAGAGAAGGTGAAGGATTCCACAGAAACAGGCACATTCAAATAATCAAATGACTAATTAAAACAATAAGAGCTTCAGTATTGCTTGTGCCCCACCCTTAAGCTCAGGCAAACAGCACTGGCTATGCAACAAATCAGTCAAATCATCAATTTTCTATGAAAACATTAAAATTTTAGTATAGCCGTTGTCCCACCCCAAGCTCAGGCAAGCAGCACTAACTATGCAGTGTTAGGCAGCTAAAGGCATTTGCTAGACGTCACGTTAAAAGGAAAAAATAGACAAGAATAAAGCTCAGAATCTTAACTTGGCACCAGTGTTCAGCATAAAATGGGCATATGGTGAAATACAGGAATGGGAAAATTATAGAGTTCAGAATAAATTAATCAAGGAGTTAAAAGCCAGCTTTAGCAAAGAGAGATTAAATTGCTGAATCACAGTTCTGCTAGTATCAGAGCAGAGATTAGGTTATACAGTGATAATTTACTCAATAAACAAATACAGGTACGGAAAAGTGTACTGGAAGGCATTACAGTTCAAAAAAAGCAGTGCTGGGCTTAGACATTGCTGCGGACACCCAAGCAAGAGTCCTGGTCTCAAAGCCCAATCCTGGCACAGTCACCGAGCTGTGCCACTAATCAGGGCCAGTCACAGATTAGCGGCTTTAAAGCCAATAGAAGCTGGAAGCCATGTCCCTGCGAGCAAGCCTACCTCGTGTGCGGCTATGGGCGGGCGGGTCTGGAGCTGGTGGAAGCGGTCACCTGGGAGCGGGGCCGAGGCTCTAGGGAGCCACTGTTGAGCTCACTTGGGGCAATCTCGTGTGCGGCTATGGGCAGGCGGGTCTGGAGCTGGTGGAAGCGGTCACCTGGGAGCGGGGCCGAGGCTCTAGGGAGCCACTGTTGAGCTCACTTGGGGCAATCTCGTGTGCGGCTATGGGCGGGCGGGTCTGGAGCTGCTGAAAGTGGCCACCTGGGAGCGGGGCCGAGGCTGTAGGGAGCCACTGTTGAGCTCACTTGGGGCAATCTCGTGTGCGGCTATGGGCGGGCGGGTCTGGAGCTGCTGAAAGTGGCCACCTGGGAGCGGGGCCGAGGCTGTAGGGAGCCACTGTTGAGCTCACTTGGGGCAACTGCAGCGGCTATGGGTGGGGCGGTCTGGAGCTGCTGAAAGTGGCCACCTGGGAGCGGGGCCGAGGCTGTAGGGAGCCACTGTTGAGCTCACTTGGGGCAATCTCGTGTGCGGCTATGGGTGGGCGGTCTGGAGCTGGTGGAAGCGGTCACCTGGGAGTGGGGCTGAGGCCATAGGGAGCTGCCATTGAGCCCATTCCTGTTTCACTTAAAACACAAAGCCCCTGCTCATGTGGAGCCACGTGAAAACTGCAGAATTGTTTAGTCATGTGAAAACAGCAGAACTGTTTAAAATTGTGGTTCCAAGTCAAAATTTACATCCAGGTTAAAACTGTCCACAGTTTGATAAAGAACTGAACCATAGACAGGTACAATGTTTCATAACAGTCTTATCTGAGTTCCAAGAACAATTTCAAAGTGGGCCACAGCTCAACTGCAGGCCAGCGCACATCTCAGGTACAGTGTCTAGTTTGTATTGTGGACAGAGCACACACCCATAAAAGCACAGAAATATAGAAGTTGTCAACAGATAAGGGCCTCCAGTCCCACCCAGTCTGACCTAATTTCCCTACCTACCTGACACTGCAGGCCCTAAAAGGCCTGAAGTTCCCCACCCCCTTGTCTTTCAAGGTCCCATTGTGTCTGTCCCATGTTTTCTTGAATCCTGTAACTGTTTCCACCCCCACTAACCCTGCTGGAAGGCTGTTCCACTTGTCCACCACCCTCTCCTTGAAATACTTCCTCAAATTCCCTCTAAATCTCCCCCCTTCCAACTTCACATTGTGCCCCCTTGTTCTTCAGCATCTTTTTCTTTAGAAAATGTTACCCTCCTGTATCTTGTTCATCCCCATAATTCAATTCAATTCAAGTTTATTACAGGAAGGCTCCAATGAGCAGGCTCATTCACAAGGAGGTCCTGAACAAATACCCGAAATGTACACAAAAAAGAAAAACACAGACATTAAATGGGAAACATAACAACAAGATACAGTGCTATAACAGGGAATAAAATAAGTGAGATGAAGGCATGACAGTGAATAAAAATATACAAAGCCATACATTCTGAATGTGTGCTAACACATTGTAACTACAGGAATCTGTGCAAATACAGAGTAATGGAGAACACTTATACTACGTGTTTAAAGTACAGCATAGTAATAAGTGCGTTGTAGCATAGTGACCCCATTAGAAGAAAAGAGGATATGGTGAAGACAAGGGAGAGAAAGAACGGTAGAGAACAGTGAGAGTAATGGGAGGGGGAGAGAACCAGAATAGACCAAAGAGAAGGTAAAGACAGTAATAAATGCAGGAAGAGTGGGAGGGGTGAAGAAACTAGGGAGACAGAGGGAGAGAGAAAGGGATATGGGTCAGGAGCAAAGTGTGAGATTGACCGTGATGAGAGGCAGGGAGGCCAAGATAGAGGATAAGTGATGAACAATGGGCCTATGACCTGTGGCAGTTGCGTATTGCTTTAAACTTTTTCCTGGTTAAAGATTTGAAGAGGTTTATTGAGACAATGCTGGAGAGCTTGAGAACTGACTGCAAGTTGTACCAGGCTGCCAGGAGTTGGTTATGATCCTAGACTTTCCCCCCTCTCACAGTGGACCAGTCCACTGTTGCCATGTACATTCAAATGGATGCATTCTGTTTTTTAATTTACTTTTTCAGTATCAATAAAAACATTTAAGCAATAAGGCATGACAGGGTGTGTGTTATTGTGTAATAACATCACTCCTAGGGTGGGTTGAAGCATGAGATGAAGCCAAGTGCTTCCACCACCAGAGGAGTGACATTATTACACAAAACACATGCCCTGGAGTGCCTTATTTGCTACTATACAATGGCTCATTTTAAAATAATAATAAAAAGTTAAAAAAAGTATGACATTTTTATTTATGTATTACATTATTTGTTGGAGGCATGTATTGTAAATGCAAGAAAAAGTGGTTCAGTAGGTGGTGCTGGCACTTCATGCTGCATGCCCCACCAAGTCTTTCTGTCACTGTGGATCTTACTTTAAGTGCATGCCCCCCCCCCGCCCAACACACACACACACACTTGTCTGTGGCCACATAGTTTAATAGGCAGTTTTGGTGCTTACTTTTACTTGATTTTCGATTCCTGGGTTTGGGGGAACAACAGACCGCTAAGGGACGATCGTGCCAGAGTCATGAAGAGTGCATGGCTGGAGGAATTCAACCCATTACTCCTTTTCTGGGAAGGAAATGAATGTTATGTTTTTGTGAGTTTTTTTTTTTTTTCAGCTCTGTTACTGTACTGGACAACAGACTACAGGTGTTTCAAGTGAGCGGTGTCAGTGAACCACATGACCGGAGGCTATGGACTTTGCAGTTCAGTGAAGCCAGTTGCTTTCGAGACAAACCCCCCCCCCAAAAAAAAAAATCAGTAAAAAACAGTCATGACAGTTAAGTACTTTTTGTATCCTACTGTACTGAATTTTCTGAGACTGCTTCTGTTGCCAGTGGATGTGGTGTTTTGGCATGGTGATATTCTCGTGGGGGTGTGTGTGCTGAAGTCATTTAAAGCAGGCTGACTGGAGCTGCTGCAACTTGGGAGAGGAGCATGATTTAATGCTCTGTCATGCGGTCATGTGTGTGTGTCTGGAATTCATACAGTGATGTTATTGTTCAATAACATAACTGTCCCAGACACACACTGACCGATTAGTATACAACAAATTTTCATGCTATTGTATAATTACAGATAACTTCCTTGTAAGAGCATGTATACAGTGTTATGAGACACAGTATTACAATGGTAGGTGTGCATTTGCATCTCCCACATATAATACAAGAAGGTGGGGTGTTTCAAGTTATTTATTTAGAATGGTAATGTTAACCAACACAATACTAACCAGCACTTAGCTAGTACATGATCAGTACTTGGGTCAACTAAAATGAAGCCATGTTTAAATAATTTGAAACTGCTTTACCGTTTAAACCTAATGATACCCACATCACTACTGTTATCCTCTTGTTTCACTTAAAACACAAAGCCCGTGCTCATGTGGAGCCACATGAAAACTGCAGAATTGTTTAAAACTGTGATTCCAAGTCAAAATTTACGTCCAGGTTAAAACTATCAACAGTGTGATGAAGAATTCAACCTCAGACAGGTACAATGTTTCATAACAGTCTTACCTGAGTTCCAAGAACAATTTCAAAGTGGGCCACAGCTCAACTGTTACCGACGCACATCTCAGGTACAGTGTCTAGTTTGTATTGTGGCCAGAGCGCATACCCATAAAAGCATAGAAATATAGAAGTTGTCAACAGATAAGGGCCTCCAGTCCCACCCAGTCTGACCTAATTTCCTTACCTACCTGACACTGCAGGCCCTAAATGGCCTCAGATCCCCCCTTGTCTTTCAAGATACCATTGTGGCTATCCCATGCTTTCTTGAATCCTGTAACTGTTTCTGCCCCCACTAACCCTGTTGGAAGGCTGTTTCATTTGTCCACCACCCTCTCTGTGAAGAAGGACTTCCTCACGTTCCTTCTGAACTTCCGCCTTAAAACTTCATATTGTGCCCCCTTGTTCTTGAGCATCTTTTTCTTTAGAAAATGCTACCCTCCTGTACCTTGTTTATCCCCATAAGATACTTCAATGTCTCAACCATATCCCCCCCTTTCCCTCCTCTCTTCCAGGAAGTAAATATTTAATTCCCTAAGCCTTTCCTCACAAGGTTTTTGATGCAGTCCCCGCACCATTTTGTACTCTTTACAAAAGTGTCTGCACGATCCAGAATGAACCAGGGGTGCAGCTTAGGAATGACTAATCCCAGTAGTTCAGAACGATTTCAAGTAGCTGCACTCCAACAAAAAGAATCATACGCTTTTTATTTAAGCAATGTTGCTCGTGAATGGCTCCTTGCCAGTCATCTAGTTTGTCCACCCCACCCTGTTGTGGACAACGATATTGCGTCACTCGGTGACTGGCATGGAGCCATTCAAGAGCAACATTGCTTGAATATAAAGCAACTGGCTGCTGTGGCCAATATGGACATTATGGAGTCCAGCTTTTTGTCTGTGGTGGCTATGGTTGATGGAGCTGGGCAACAGTCCTTTCAAAGGCCTTCAGCGCTGCTCCCATCTGATCCTCACTTTCCCACAGCCTGAGCTTTGGCGCCATTAGGAAGGCCACCATGTGGCTGAAAGAAATTCTGAACACTCTGACTCTGTGTCACAGCTTTTGAGGGTTCCCATATCGGAAATCAGGCAAGTTCAGTATTAAAGTACTCCTCCCAACAGCACCTGTTCAGTTCTGTAAAGTAAATTCATTATTTTTCTTGTACTTGTTAGGGTTAAAAAGGACAGTTTTGTTCCTCTGTGCAGGAGCTCTGCAAGAATGCTACTGCTCAGCTAGATAGCACATTCTAGTGAACTCATTCCAATGAATTAAGTACAGTATTCCGGATATTTCAAATAAGTCCTGGGAAGGACCAAAATCATTTAGAAATTCTGACAAGTGTTCTGGAACCTGACAATGTTCCTGCAGGAGAAAAATATAAATTATGATGTTCGTGGAGGAGGAATTAAAATATCACCTTTCATGTAAGGCCTGCCATCAATTAAAATATATGCACTTATTAGCAATGTGCACTCTCACAGTAATTGTGTAAACCTGTATCCTTGACCTTCAATCAAGTTGCAAGCATTTCACTCTTTCTCCTCTAACAACCTGTAGTATTCCTTGTTTTTGCAGCCTTTGCCTGCAAAATTATTGGAAGGTAATACTTCCATTAAAGTTGTATCATAAGCTACAAGCTCACAGCTTACTAGCTTATTAGATCCCTGAGAAGGAGTTGTTTTTCAATTACTAAGCACTCTACTTACATTTGCTTTAAAACATTTGGTTAGTTGCAAAACTGCTTTGTTTTTCCTTTTATGATGTATTTTAAAAAACTTTACAGCAGTACTAGAGTTACTTCTCTAATGAGTGTGGTGAGATCAAAGGTATTAATTCACTGGGTACAGGTGTTTTCAGAGAGTGGTTTGAGTTTGATCACATGACTTTTAGGGTAAGCGCGTGACTGAGTTTCCAACACGGCTTCTCTAAGCTCAGTTTGGATTTTTGGTTTCTCCTCCTTCAGTATCTGGTGTGTTCATTTGTTATTTAAACTGCTGTTTTTCTTCAGTCTGTAGTTCATAAATGATGAGCATGCAGCTATGTACTGTGTTTTATAGTGCTATTACTTTTAGATGTTTTATTTTATGTTTGATTTTTTTTTCACTCAGAGTACATGGCCTTAAGAATGCATGGCATTTTCAATGTGTCTGTCTTCAGATCACAGCACGATGGTGTCAAGACAGTTCCTAAAAGACGAACATATTGCTTGCTTGTCTGTATTTAACTATGTTTTGAAAGCTGTCTCTCTCAATGTTCTGTTTACTAAGAGATTTGCTTGGGTGGAGGGCTTCAGACCTTTTACATTTTTCTTTTAATGTGATCTCTTGAATTTAGGTGTGCTGAGCATGGGGGTCAATTTAATCCAACATGTTAGTGAAGCCTTTTTATGGGCATAAGTTCTGGCTTAGGGTTTGTGATAGGAAATTTAAGAAAGCTATGTACTGAAGATAGGACTGTTGATTAATTTGTGTGGTGCATGAAGTTTTACAAAGTTTAATTAGTACTGTATTATAGAGTGAAAATGTCATAACTCGTTGATTGGTGACAACATGTGGGCTGATAAACCTTTCAGGAAAAAGGCCTACCCATGCACAGTATTATAGTGAGTAGCACCCTTAACGATGCTAGGGAAACTGACCGATCAGTATGCCTAGCAGTATCAGCAGTAGTTATTGCTCCACCCCTACTCCCTTCCTCTCAGACACGTGTTTACTTTGACTGAGCAAATGAATGGAAGCAACATGTGTTGTCTGTTAGGGGAGTGGTGACTGAGCTATCCTGACTTTTGGACTTCAATGGACCCCACCCCAGAAATCATAGACTGGGAGTCAGGATGAGGAGTCATCCATTAAACAAAGGGTATTTGTGAGTCTTAGAGGGATGGACAAGTGATGGATGAGCTAAAAGTGAAGATGGTGCCTCCTCCTGGCATTGTTATAAGAGCCAGTGATTTCTAAAGGTACTGTAGGTATATGGGAAGACTGGGGAGGGGAATCAGCCAACTGGCATTTTACTACCATTGCCCTCCCCACTGGGATTTTGTGGATCAGGGGGTCAAGTGGGGACCCAATTATAGTATATTTTGTGGTCAAGGGGGTGGGCTAAAGAAGGAGGATGTGTTAAAAAGATGGTGGCACCTGCTGGCAATTTGCATCAGGAGCTGCAGTTCTCTTTAAATGTGTGCGTGTATGTGTGTGTGCAGTGGAGAACAGGAGACAAGGATGGGTGCACTCACTGGGAATTGATTGACTGATTCATCTGGTTTGCACCCACTAGCCAAACCAAAAGCTCATGTTTGGCTCCAAGTGTTTGAAAGTGGCTGCAAGAATGAAACGTGAAAATGCAGAAACAGGCTGCTTCAAGGATCACAACACATGCAGTAGAAACTGAGCCCAAGGGAAACAGAAGATGGACACACATGCTGTCACCAGAAAAAAGGGACAAAATTGCTGGTCCAGTGTTGCGCAAGATTTTATTTAATGTGTTTACTAACAAGTTTGTACAACTGGTGAGACCACCCTAACATCAACATGTCACAAAAAACATGCTTCTCATGACTGTTTTTGTATGTTGCCTGTTAAGGACACTTTACCAGTTATACAAATTTGCTAGTAATTACCTTAAATATAGGGTTACTTTTACCTATGGACCAGCATTTTGGTCTCTTTTTTCTGACATAGCATTTGTGTCTCGCTTTTTGTCTTCCTGAGACTAAAACCCCCAGCATTTGAAGTGTTCAATTACATGGTAGCACCAAACTTGCAACCCTCATTAGGAGTAATGTAAGGAAGAATTTACCTAATCAGAGAGTGGTTAAAATACTGAATGCAACATGCTCCCACAGTCATCAGTGGAACTGGAGGTTGTTTAATCTTGTAAACAGAATTTAGATCAGTTCCACCTGGAGAAAACACTGCTGTATATTGTACTGGGAAGAGGGGGGGTCACGAAGAGCTAAACTTTATCACAGAGTTAGTATGCCCACTTAGCCCAGTATGAAATTGCAAATCACTTGGCCTCATGTTTCTAAAGGTTTGTGTCACTGGTGTTTTTAATCTTCATAGTACTAATGTCCTATTAAGGGTACTGGTAGCCTTTCCCATTAAATGATGGCTACAGGTATTTAACATGATGTTTAATGCTGCAGGAGATGAACATGCTGGACACATGTTCTTTCTGTCTAGCATTTCCTGCATTTCTACATCATAAATTGAATATTATATGATATCCCATGTAGACAAGCAGGATGAACAAAGCTATCAGTGCAATGTTTGATGACATCACAGTGGGGATCTACTACCCTCAGACTGAGCCTCCTGATTCAGAAAACTGACTTTGCTATATTGAGTTTAGATATTCAGAATTAATCAAAAGTGACATGAATTAAATAAAACATGAACTTTTTTATGTATACATGATTATTTCCTATGCAAAGAATGATTTCATAAGTAGACAAGAGTCCGAAGCAAATGATGTACAACAGGCAAATGTTCTGCTTTCTATATCATTTGCCACAGTGCTACTGAGTCCTGTTGGGCTGGTCTGAATTAATCATGTATTAGATTTATATAGTGTACGGTAGAACGCTAATATTTACAAAATTCGATTCAAAGCCAGGCTTGCTATAGCATCGATGTGATGTCCTCTTGAGGTTAACCACTGTCTATACGTCACATCGATGCCATAACAAGAAAGAATGCTGTCAAGTGTTACATTCTACCACACCAGCGCTTCGCGGACATCTTCTCCACCCAGCAGCTTTCAAACACAAATGGCGGTTTTCAACTTGTGGTGAGGAGAAGAAACAAAGTGTTCAGTTTAAGTAAATGCTTTTTCTTTTATTGCTTTTGTTTTTCTGGCAATGTACCTTATGCTCCTAGAGAGTGGGCCAGAAGCGTCTCCTCCTCGAATGAACTCTCTGTTTCTTATGGCACTTCCAGAAGATGCACAGCTTACACTGACCCAATCTGACCTCAACAATCAGATCTGCTTCTGAATTAGTTTGGACTGTTGCATCGAGATTACTTTTTTTGTGTTTTCTGTAGTTTAGTTTAATAGCACAGTCATCTTGTTAAATTTGTTTAAATGAAGCAAGTTTCTCAACTCAAACATCGTTGTGCCCATGTCTTCAATGGCAGGTAAGCAGAACTGCTGTGTTCACAAGGATGGTTAACCATCAGTGGGTAATGTATTCGAGGTGTACCAAGGACTGGTTTCTAACCATCTGGGGGTGGGGTAAAGTAACATATTTTTTTTTATAGTCATTCCTGCACTGGTGCCCATCCACTGTATAAGACAACGTATGGGCAGCAGTTAACAACCATGTTGAATTTGCTTCTCAAGATTACCATGGTAACTGTAAACCTCTCAAACTGCACTCTCAAGGTTTACAATCCATAGTAACCTCTTGAAGCAAATACACCATAGTTGTTAACTGATGCCCATACATTATCCTCTATGTGGTATATGGTTAGGGCATATTGTGCATGGAAATCAGTGACTGCTGAAAAGCTTTTGTGCATATTCTAAAAGTAGGTTGGCACATTCTGCATGTTCCATCATCAGCCCCACCTGCATTCCCCCCTCGTGCTCAATCCCACCACTTTTTGTTTTCTACAGAGCTTTTCAGTTTCACCTGTGTTCACTTCTCATTGTGCTCACTTCTACCACTTTTATTTTGTCCCCTGTGCTCTCAAGTTAAATAAGGTAGAGGTCATTTTTTTTCTTTTCTTTGATTCCCCGATGCACGGTAAATCTTGAGGCTTCCTGACATTAGTTACAGAAACTGACTTGGGCTTTACAGTTTCATGCGTTGGCTCGCATACGCTACCACTATGCATTCACTAAGAGTCCTCTTGGCTGGAAGGTAGGCAGGCAAAAACTCTGTCACTCATGAAAGAAATTCAGCATTTGAAGCAGCTTTCATTTGTGAGAGACCCTTCATTTTGTGTTTCCTGTTTAAGAACAGTTCAATATTGGGTACAAAAGTGAGTTTTGTGGGGGAGAAAGTGGAGGAAATACAGCAATGTGCTGCATACAGTTCAAAGGCTATGACTGCAAGTCAATGGGTGGGAGCAACCAGCCACACACCCTGTCTGAGCTATTTAAGTCAGTTCCCTCCAGCCTCACTCAGAAGCACTGTTTCTTTGCTGCAGTCGGAGGCTCTGCTCCCCCCTTTTCTGCCAGTGTTTGTCTCCCACTTTCCCTTTGTGATTTTGGGCTTTCTGCTTGGTTTGTGCCTCTCTGACTTTCTAGATCAGTATTTTGCTTTCTACATTCTGGCTGCAGTCTGTGCTTCTCTCAGACACGTATTTCTGGTGTACTCCTATTCTCATGTACCTTGTGTTTCTTTCTGTTTTGGTTCCTTTTGAGCCTTCTAGTTTTCCCAGCATCCTACCTTCATCATTTTCTTTTGACTTGTGCTATTCAGGTTCCCATTTTGCTGTTTTCCATACCTCTAGCAATCTCTCAGTTCAACTACCATCCTTAAATGTTTACACCTGGCTTCGAGCCAGGCGGTTACTCTCTTTTAAGTTCTGCTGTTCACTTCAGCAGCTACTGCTTCCTAGTTTTCAGTTCCCATATACTCCTGCTTCCCCTAGCAGTTTAATTTGTTGTTTCTAGTGCCTCAACCTACCTAACTTGCAGTGCATCAGCAACTATCACTAACCTCCTTTATGGAACTGGTTGGCATACATTCATCATTCTGTCCAAGCTCATATCATTCAGTCTCATTCAATGTCATAGTTGTCATTCAATATCTCAATCAGCTGTTCAGCCTTATCTATGTTTTGTTTCTTCCATGTGCTCATGGCCATCAGGCTTCACTATCGGCCTCCCACTTCTCCTGCATTCAGATGCATGCCAGCCACAACCATAGCATGACCTCCAGGGCTCCTGCCCATTAAGATGACAGTCTTGTTCTGCCCTCTTGAAGTCCATATCTTGAGACTGGGTCTTTCAACTTGAGTGGGGTCCTTCTCTTCCTGCCCTTCAGGTGAGAATCTCCTATGCTTCGGAGGAAGCTTTAGCCTTGCAGAGTGACTCTGCTGCATCTCTTGATATAGCATTTAAGACTTCAGCTACTGGAGGGTGGGGTCTCTAAGTCCATGGGGGCCCCTTTAGCTATACAGACCACATAGGCAGCATCTTTGAAAGCTATTCCCCCTACAGCTTCCAAAGGTTCACCTGGTCTCAACCTCCTTTATTTCCTCTGCCCCTCAAGGGTGAAGATCATATAACTCAACATACAAAAAAATGAGGAACAACATAAGTAGCCAGTTAATGAAAATAGAGGCTGAGGAGGTGGAGGTCATGTGGGGGGGGGAGAGACTCAAGAGAGCAATAAATACTGCCACAGATCAATGTGCCAGATGGGTCAGCAAAGCAAAAAGAAATCCTCTATGGTTGTCCAAGAAAGTGGCTACCATAGTCAAAGAAAAAAGAAAGCGTACAGCATATACCAGGAAACCAAAACTGAGAAAGACCGAGAGTCATACAAGGAAAAAAGAGAGAGTCTAACAAACAAATTAGAAAGACAAAAGCCCAGACAGAAGAAAAGCTAGCAGAAGGGGCAAAGAGAGGAGACAAATCATTTTTTAGATTCATTAGGGAATGTAGGAAGGAAAAAGGGGGATAGTAAAGATTGCTACTGAAGAAAGGAAATGCACCAAACATGACCCAGAGAAAGCCGAAATCCTCAACGAATACTTCTGCTCAGTGTTTACCAAACAGGACCAAGAGGATGGCCCAGCCCTGAAAAAACACAACACCACAGGACCAGGGGTAGACACGAGTCCCTTTACAGAAGCCAAAGTACGGGAGGTGTTAAATAAACTAAAAGCAGACAAAGCCATGGGACCAGACAAGATGCACCCCAGAATCCTTAAGGAACTGGGGGCAGAAACAGCAGCCCCTCTGGCACTTCTATTTACGAAATCTTTGAAGCGAGGTGTGGTACCCAAAGACTGGAAAAAGACAACAGTGTTTCCACTTCACAAATCAGGCAGTTGCAAAGAGGCTAGTAATTACAGACCGGTGAACCTCACATCTATAGTAGAGAAACTAATGGAGACACTACTCAAACAGAGGATCATAGCATTCCTCAAAACTGGCAGCCAACAAGACCTAAATAGCATGGTTTCACAGCAGGTAGGTCATGACAGACAAATCTGCTCGAGTTTTTGACTATACTACAAAAATAGTGGATGACGGTGGGACAGTAGATGTGGTCTACCTAGACTTTCGTAAGGCCTTTGACTCAGTTCCACACAGAAGTCTGGTAAAGAAGGTTGACCACACAGGGGCTGGTCCAGAAGTAGTCAGATCAGTACAAAACTGGTTACAAGGCAGAAGCCACAGGGTACAAGTTAATGGAACACAATGGGCGGAAGGCAGGGTGACCAGCGGGGTGCCCCAGGGCTCAGTGCTGGGGCCCTCTGCTCTTCAATGTTTTTATAGCAGACATCGCTGACAGACTGGAAGAGAAGGTGTGTCTGTTTGCAGACGACACCAAGATATGGAACAGGGTGGACACCTCAGAAGGAGTGAACTAGATGGAAGCTGACCTCAAGAAACAAGAAGAATGGTCTGGAGTGTCACAGCTGAGATTTAACGCCAAAAAGTGCAAGGTCATGCACATAGGAAAGAAAAATCAGGAAAGGAGTATTACCTAGGAGGTGAATGACTGGCGGTCTGAAACTAGGAACAAGATCTGGGAATCATAATCTCAGGTGACTTGAAGATTAGTAAGCAGTGTAAGAAGGCAACATTGACGGCCAACAGAATGCTGGGCCGCATTGGGAGAGGAATCACGAGCAGGAGGAGGGAGGTGGTACTACCACTGTATAGATCATTGGTCAGGCCTCACCAGGAATACAGAGTCCAATTCTGGAGGCTTCACCTCAGGAAGGACATTGACTGGGTGGAAACAGTACAGAGAAAGGTGACAAAAATGATTCAGGGTCTGCAGTACATGTCCTGTGAGGAAATACATAGGGAACTGAATATGTACTCCCTGGAGCAGAGAAGAGAGAGAGGGGACATGATTGAAATATTCAAGTACATAAAAGGCATTAACGAGGTACAGGCACAGGAACTTTTTCACTTCAAGAAGGGCTCCAGGACCAGGGGACATGACCTCAGGCTGCAAGGAGGGAGGTTCTCTACCAACACCAGAAAGTTTTTCTTCACAGAAAGAGTGGTGGACACCTGGAACAGCCTGCCCCAAGAGGCTGTAGGGGTCAACACTGTGGGGGGATTCAAGAATGCATGGGATAGACACAAGGAAGCTCTTACTACAAAGGGCAACTAGAGTGTCAAAACAGATCTAAAACAAATGGGCAGACTAGATGGACCTAGCAGTCTCCTTCTGCCATCAACTTCTATATTTCTAACTCCACAACCCAGACCCTCAAGGGCTCAACTCCTCTGCCTTACCACCAAAGGGTTCAGCTTCTTCTCTAGGCCTCCCCTCATGGAGGCCAGGTGAGTGCCTTTCAGTGGTTGTTGCTCTTCTCCTGCCTTATGGGGGTGGGCCTGTTTTGTGGGGAACCTCCTTTAGCTGCAGAGATCAGTTTGCAGCACCCCCATGTCTTCCCTGTTAGAGTGAGAGCCCTTTCTCTGAAAATCTTCCCCCTGAAATGGGTCTGTAAATTGAAGAAGCTGAGGTGTCACATATTTATCCCAAACATGGAGGGAAGGTGACGAAGGCCTTGGATCCCCAGAAGTTTCCCCCTCTTGGGGGGGGGTTTCCTCTCCTCCTTGGAAAAGGTCATAAAAGTTTGGTAGTTTCTGCAACAGGTGGTCCATAATGTAATACTTTTATATTAGTATAACGTCTACCCAGGTAGGTTTCTGCTGTGAGTTGGGGTTGGATGGTGGCCCTCGTTCCATTGCCATTTCCTCTTTCCTTACGGAAGTCATGCCTCTTCTGCTATCAGTTCTGATATTTGTCAGTCATTGCTCAATTCAGTCTCTGTTTCCAGTCATCACTAGTTGCTGTGAATCTGTCTTCACTGAGGCTCTGTGGTCACTACTTACTGCTCAGTACTTTTTGGGGCTCCTTCCTAACGTACCTTTAGTCTAAAAGAATTATGTTCCCATTGCATCTCTAGGGGTGGAACCCTCCTCAATAGGGTAGTAGTTCCTCCTGGAACAGAGTGCAAATGGCCTAAGTATTCATCTATAACAATCAACAACACATTCATTCAAATACCTTCAGACTATCAACCAAGTTGCACAAGCATAACTCCTCATTAAATTGTGTAAACCCATTGAATTCAAAGGCTATACCTGCAATTCAATGGGTGGGAGCCACCAGCCGTGCCCCCTGCCCCCTCCAGCCTCACTCAGAAGCACTGTTCCTTTTCTCCACCATCCTCCCCTCCTGCTCTAGTGGCACGCCTCTCTCCTTGGGGATCCTTCCTAAGGTATGCTTAGCCTAAAGGAAATATGTTCCTGTGGCACCTCTAGGGGTGGAACCTTCCTCAAGAGGGTTCATTTGCCTTCACGGTACCCTGACAGGGTGATAGCTCCCCATGGAAGAGAGAAAGCAAATGGACAAAGTATTCACCTATGACAATTAACAACACAGTCATTAAAATGTATTTATTTATTTAGTTTTTGTTGATCGGGTAGGCACACTAGACAACATGGCTGCCTATTTTCAGGTACGAACTGGGAGGTTACAACACAAGGCATAAAGACAACAATATACACAGGGAAAATCCAGTGAACAAGAATCAGTATAGAAACAGGCCAGAGATTAGTCACAATTACAGCTATACAAACCTATACAGCACTGATAATACAGTTGCAAGAACAATATATTATAGCAAGATACAAGATACAAGTGCAATAACTTAATAGTCTTTGAATCAACAACAAGTGGGTAAGTGCTGGGCGGGAGGTGGTAGTGAGATCCCTTCAGACTGTCAACAAAGTTGCACAAGCATAACTCCTCACTAAGTTGCGTAAGCCAATTGAAATTATTTTTAAACCATAAACTATAACAAATAAAATTTGAGTGACCATACACAACTTGTCTTATGTTTCCATCTCAGGGTTGAGATAACAGAATGGACCTCTCAAGCTTCGTTCTCAAGGTCCATATGCTGTTATATCAACCCTCTGGATGGAAACACAGACTCATTTTTTATCATTGCCCATATATTATTCCTTATGTAGTACCCTTCCAAAGCTTACAGTACTGAAAAATTCCATACAGAAAACATGCATATTCAACTACAGTACAAATAATAGTGCCCCCCAACCCCGAGTTACATAGATATCCCTTTAGGAGTGTCCATGATCTCTAGGTTGATGCCAATTTCTATGCCCTTGGAGGACTGGGTCAACTTGTCTGTCCTTGCATTCCACATGGGAGGAGTCAGTGTTCTGTGATGAAGGGCAGGGACTCTGCTGAGTCAGGGTAGTGGGAGGCTAGCACCTGGCACACAGAGCCAGCTCCCACTGTTATAAGTTTCTCTTTAGAGGCTGGCATCATGAAAAAGCATTCATTTGTGGTAGCTGCCACTGAATAAGGACCGCAGAAGGGGGGTGCCCTTCTCCAGAAGAAGAAAAGCCCTTCCAAAGAAAGGTTCAGAGGCTTGTCTGTGAGGAAAATTGTGTCAGAGAGTGCTGTGGGCCAAGGATCTGAGGTCATGTTTAATCCTTATTCAATGTAAAGTGTGTAAGGTGGCACTCAGTAGCACCCTCCGTCCCCAGGAGAGAGAGACGGTCCCTGATAGGATGCCAATTCCTGTCAGCAGCAGGAGTTTTACCTCAGAAAGTGTATGGTGTGAGACGTTCTGCCATAACTGAAGATGTGTTGTGCCTGGTAGGCACTTCAGCTATGCCCAGAGGGGCACAGAGTCTGTGATTTCAAAGTTACAGGAAAGAGTGTGAAAGAGAACAAAGAAAGACTATGCTCATGGAGGACAGAGTGGGTCCCTGAGAATCCCTCACAGAATCAATTGGCACTGAGATGCTGCCAGCAGACAGACTGTGAATTAGCCAAGTGGCTAGTGTATGTGAAAATGAGCTAACAGAAGTCTGTTGGTTTTCCACCCAGGTTTAGGAGTGGGGGACCCATGAAGTAAATGTGCTTCCTTTTGAGGCCAGGAAAATGTTAAATAAAGTACCCTACCAGGGTTGACTCCAACCCAGCAGTAACCAAGAAAATGACTATCTGCAGTGATGTAATTTAATCAGTGCTAGCTGGTAAAAAAAAAACATCAAATGAGCTCAAGGGAAATAAAGTAACCTGTTTTGTTTTAGAATAACCTGTTTAGACATTTGTGTAGTATGCCTCCAAGTTCTGCTAACCCCTTGTATCTGCAGCTTGGCTGGCCCTGCCATGTGCCAGTGGATGCCCAGAGGTCCCCTCTGTGCTAGGGAGGTCAAGTAAGTGGACTTTGTGTGTTTCTTGGTGTAGGGCCCCTCCCAGGTGACCACTTTCCATCCATATAACCCTAGACAGCTGGGAGGGTTCACCCTACACAACTGAATGGCTCAGCAATGAAAAGTACTTTAAAGAAAAGCTGTTTATTTGTTGCAGTTTTTCTCCCACTGCCAGTGGAGGCTTTGATGGTGGCTGTGCCAACCATCAAGGGCTGTGGCTCCTTTCTCGGGGATCATGGTGCACGGCAGTGGGGGTTAGGTTTTTTTGTGGACTACGTAGTCTTGCGTGTTGGTCCCCAGAAACCCTGCCCCCTGAGGACGGTGGCACAAGGACCAAAATCCAGACCATGGATGTGAGAAAGCATGTCCCAGCCAAGCGCCTAATGGCATCCTCCCCCACCCACACCGGGAGTCCCGTGCCCCCCAGTACAATAGCCCTACCCCCGTCAGAGGAGGAGAGTGTCCAGTGGGATGCTCAAACCTCCTCCCCCTGGTAGGCCCCTGACAACCCATGCTCATTCCCAAATACAGGTCACCAGTGTTAGATGCAGTAGCGCTACCACTCCACTGACAGGCTGGCACAGAAAAGCTGTTTAAATTTAAATAAATGTCCATTTTGAGATTTAAAGATAGGGTGCACAAATAACTTCAGCGAGCACATGCAACTGAAAAGATACTGTTACTGCAAAAATACAGTCATCATTGGACTTTAAATGGGCACAGAAAAAAACTATTAATCACTGCCACACAGAATGCAAAGAACCAGTTTGGAGGGGGGGTAGAAGGCTAAGAGGATGCTGATGTACTGTAGGTAGGTCAGACTGTTTAGGGATTTAAGCCAACATCAAGGCCTTGAATTCAGTCTGCTACCTAACAAGCAGCCAGTGCAACTGACACACTGCAAGAGAGATATACGGTAATCAGACATCCATGTGGGTGTCAGAAGCCTCGCTGCTGCATTCACAGACAGCAGAGATGATACACAGGTAATTTCTTGCAGAACACGTTGCAGTACCCAAACTAATATGTGACAAATAGCTCAGAACCAATGATCTCAGCTTGCCCAGCAGAAGCAAGGTGCTCAAACTGGCAGAATTCTTAACGTGGTAAACATCAGCCCCAACAGCAGATACCATCTAATGCTGAGGGTTCAGCTTGCTGTCAAAAGTGGCTTATGAACTGCATGCTACCTACATAGCCCTCAGCTGAACCCCATTCAAGAATCGGTGCCAAAGGCTATAATTTAATGTTGTACCTGATGATCTGGGTCCATCAGTAGAAGCTCTGTCTTCTCTGGAATGAGCCCAACCCAAACTGTTTCTTTGGATGACATCACTTAGTAGAAGCATACAGACTACAAATAATATCTGAGAAAAGACTGAAGTTTAAGACACAATTGAGAGTGATTGGCTGGGAAGAGAAATTACCCATCGCAAACACCTTCTGGTGATCAGTGAAGATTGACTGGAACGCAGATTACTCTGTCTCTGAATTCCCTCATAACACCCAAAGAGACTGATAAGCACTTGATGGTCTAGTTTTAAAGGCCTCAGAAAGCTCAGGGATACTTAAGATAGACACCGCTTCTCTATCCCTCATCAGGATGTGATCACTCTAAGCCATTTCTGTGCTGTGGAGCAGTCTGAAGCCAGCCACATATGGCTTATACATATTCTAGGGCCGATTCACAAAGCGCGTTGGATTGGTGCAAGGAACTTGTGGCAGAGGGTTTGACACAAGGGGTGACTAGTGTCAAACTTTGCCGCGAGTGTAGTTCAGCAAGGATGCTTGCCGTAAACCCCCAGCTGCGCGTCCCTTGCGCAGAATGCAACAAGTCAGACCAGCTCCTCCCTGGTCTAACTTTGCGCCATTGGGGGACCCATAGTACTGGACTTGTGCCAAAGCTTTGGCGCAAGCTGTGTAAAGTGAGGAAAATGTTGCAACTGCGCCAGCCCTTGCAGAATCAGGTTGCATTGTGCCAAAGGGCTTTAAGCGCAAAGGCCAAACAGTGTGGATGATGCAGGGCTCTCTGTATCTTTCATTAGCTCCTCCACACAATCTCTGTTTTGAACTCTTCTTACACCTCCACTGTTTCTCCCACCAGTCATTCGTGCACTTGGGGATGAACGACTTAGCAGGGGAAACAGTGGCGGTGGTAAGGGAGAGGTTCAAGGAACTGGGGGAGGCTGTGTGAGGAGGTAGGGGGATCAGTGACCTTCTCTGAGGTACTGCCAGTACCCCGTGCAAGTACGGCAAGGAAGGGTAGGATAGAGGAGTTCAACACCTGGATAGGGGAATGGTGTCAGTCTAAGGGGTACAGGATAGTGGGAGGCTGAGTAGGGTCTGGGACAATAGTTATCTGTTGGCAAGGGACATATTACACTTGAGCAGGGATGGGCAGGGGGTGTTAAAACAGGGGATAGAGAGTACATAGCGACAAAGGTTAATTTAAACTAGTTGGGGTGGCAAGTGGGCAGTTAGAAAGTGGGGTCTCCGAAGAGGGGAGACAAAGGAGCCTGTCCCCCCATACGAGCAGGGATGGATCCAGGGTGGGGTCGATGGAGGGGGTTAAGAACAGTGGGATAAGGAGGAAGGAAGGAAGGGGATCATCTTGGAGGAAAATGAATAAACAGAGAATTGCGCTCAGGTCCAGTGTCAGCTGGCGCAGTTCAAGGGGGAGCTGATCCCAAAACTGAGAAAGAAAAATAATTGAAGCTGCACTCGAGAAGCAAAACCAATTCATACTCGCGCTATGGAGTTCTGAGACTTTTTATTCCATTGTTACCAGCATGTGGAGGTACACTGGCTAGAATCTTGGAGGGTTGTCTCCTTGAATGCTAGAAGCCTAGGAACAAAACTGCTGAACTTCAGGTCTATTACGGGGGTTGACATAGCAGCCATCACTAAAAATCAAGCACAACTAATACCAGGACTGGGACCTAATGATCCCAGGGTATAGGAGCCACAGGAAGGATGGGGCAAGGGAAAAGGGAGCGGAGTGGCAATTTACATGAGGAGGGAATAAAATGTGCAAGGGAAGAGGGGGAGGAGGGTTGAACTGAGGCCTTGTGGGTGCAGTTCCAGGACAAACATAATAGGACTCTCAGGATGGGAGTGGTACACAAGCCACCAGCTCAGAAAAAGCACTTGGATGGGGAGCTAGTGGAGCAATTTAGGAAGGTGTGAAGGGCAATACAGTGATCGTAGGTGACTTCTATCTGCCAGGAGTGGATTGGGGTACCCCAGTCACATCGTGTACTAGGGAGCAGATACTCCTGGAAGCATTCCAAGACAGCTTCCTAGCACATTTGGCTACTGAACTGACTAGATTGGGTAATATGCTAGATCTAGTCCTATCTAATGGGGAGGCTGAAAGGGAGGTGGAGGTGGCGGACCCACTGACAGGCACTGACCACCAATCTGTGGTTCACACTCAACGTGGACACGGAGGCGGTGTGTACAGGGACCAGGGTGGTTGACTTTAGACAGGCAGACTTCAGAAGGATGGGTGAAATCTTAGGGGGGTACCTGGTAGGAATTTAGCCACACTGGGATGCAAACCAGAAATGGGAAATAATTAAATTGGGGCTTGTGGAGGCTATTGGGACCTGTACCAAATTACAGAGCAAGAAGGGAAGGGAAGGGCTAAGAAGCCTAGCTGAATGAGTAGGGAAGTTTTATTTATTTAGTTATTTAGTTTTGGTTGACCGAATAAGTGCACTAGACAAATTCTGCCTATTTTTAGGCACGACCCGGGAGAGGGGGGATACAGATGAATGTCACCTGACCTTGAACCAGATTAAGCTGTTGGTGGTATTTTTAGTGAATGGATTTTTAGATAAGGTGAGGGCGAAAGAAGCAGCATTCAGAAGATACAAAAAATTCAGGAGAGAGAGAAAGATAGGGAGAAGTACGTGAAGAAGATCAAGGAAGTTACCAGGGGTGTCAGGGTGGCCAATGCCTCCAGAGAACTGAGGCTGGCTCAGGGTATCGAGGATGGGGAAAAGGATTTCTTCCATTACATATGGGAGAGAAGGAGCTGTAAGGATCAGATAGTAAGGATAAGGAGGGAAGGGGGTGGGCAGAGAAAGGAGCAGAACAGGCAGAAGCACTAATTGAATACTTCTGTTCCATATTCATGAGGGAGAAGGGCGGGCAGCTACCCCGGGAGGAAGGGAGGGTGGACAGGGATAGATGGGGTGACAGATGGGGTAATCACTGAGGACAGGGTATTGGAGGTGCTGAGAGCTCTGAGGGTGGATAAGGCACCAGGATCAGACAGCATACACCCCAGGGCACTGAGGGAACTGGCTGTGGTACTGGCTGGGCCACTGGTGGACCTATTCAATAACTCCCTGGACATGAGGTACATGCCACAAGACTGGAGGATGGCCCATGTGGTGCCCCTCCATAAAAGTGACCCTAAGGATGAACCGGGGTAATTACAGACCTGTAAACCTAACATACATTGTGGGTAAGCTGATGAAGACAATCCTGAAGGGGAGGCTGGTGACATTTCTGGAGGACAATGGACTCCGGGATGGTCATCAACATGGATTTGTCTCGGGAAGATCCTGTCAGACTAATCTAGTTGAGTATAATGACTGAGTAACAAGGGAACGGGACAAAGGTAATGCTGTGGATGTTATATTTTTGGACTTCAGCAAGGCCTTTGATTCAGTGCCACATGGGAGGTTAGGAGAAAAATTAAGATATGTGGGGGTGGGGACTATGATGGTTAACTGGATTGAGAACTGGATACAGAAAAGACAGCAGAGGGTAGTGGTGGTCGTGGGAAGTTCTCATCCCCAAGGGCGGTGATGAGTGTGATGCCACAGGGATCAGTATTGGGGCCAGTGTTGTTTGGGATTTTCAGAGCGGACATCTCACATGGCATCAGGAGTAAGAGCAGCCTCTTCACTGATGATACCAAGTTGGGGGTGGTAGTGAGTGATATAGAAGGATGGCAGGGGGCTGTAGAACTGCCTGACTAAACTGGAGGAGTGGTCAGAAGTGTGGTAGCTGGGGTTCAATGCTAAAAAGTGCAAGATACTGCACTTCGGAGCAAAGAACCCAGGGAGAAGTTCCCAGCTGGGTGAAATACAGCTAGGCTCCACTGAGGAGGAAAAGGATCTTGGGGTGGTTGTGACTGGGAAAATGAACAACTCAGAGCAGTGCAGAAAGGCGTCAGCAAAGACCAACAGGATGCTGGGCTGTATTATGAGAGGAATATCCTCCAGGAACAGGGAAGTGATCCTGCCTGTCTACAGGTCACTGGTCAAGCCACACCTGGAGTACTGCATACAGTACTAGTGCCCATATCTAAAGAAGGATATCAGATTACTGGAGGGAGTACAGCGCAGGGCAACTAAGATGATCCAGGGACTGGGGCACAGGCCATACGAGGAGAGGCTGAGCAAGTGGAATATGTACTCCCTGGAGGACAGGCGGGATCGGGGAGGATATGATCAAGACCTTTACGTACTTAAATGGGATTAACAAGACAGGTATGGAAGGGATATTTAAATTAGGGAGGGGGAGGGACACAAGAGGTCATGGTCTTAGATTGGAAGGGCAAAGATATAGGAGGTAAATAAGCAGGCACTTTTTCATGGAGATGATTGTGGAGGAATGAACACTCTGCCAGAGGAGGGCATATCCTATAAGACAGTGGGGGGGGGTTCAAAAGGGGATGGGACAGGGTGAGGGGGTGTTATTATGAAGGGGGAGAGGGGGAAGGGCAGTTGCAAGGTAAAGGTGCTAACTGCACACTAGCGCAGACTTGATAGACCATGTGGCCTGTTTCTGCTGGCAAATTCATATGTTCGTATTAGCCCTGAGCAGCAGCACCACCATTGTCTTGACAACTGTCCTGCTCCAGAAGAATAGATTGGAGATGTGTTGAAAATGTTTGGGTATTCCTGCATCCATGTGTTGTCAAGACTACATTAAACAAGTGGTTAGTAGTGGTGTGCATTTTCTACAACATCTTCAAATGTGTTTCAGGGGTATGCGAAAAAAATCTTCCACAGGCGTAATGTAAGCGAAATCTGACTTTTACTTCTGCGAAAGTTCAGAAATCAATTTCTGATCTTTCACGGAAATTCTGCCTGCTATCCTACATTGCCCCATTGACCAAAATAAAGAAATCCCTGGTGGCTAGTGGTGCCCCCAACCCCCACCTCCACCCAATTACCCGGCACCCGACATATTTAATAACCAGCCAAACCCTGGTGTCTAGTGGCCTCTATCCCCACCTGACCACACGCTAGTGTCCCATCCAGTATTATTAGTCTGTTCCCCCCCAGCATCATCCCCATCTCCCGTGTATTAAAATATTTTTTTCCTGGTGGTCTAGTGGTACTAAATTCCTCTTCCAGTCCGAGTACTGATCCCAGTATTTTATTTTTATAAGTTATTTATTTCCTGGTGGTCTAGTGGCCCCCTGGACCCCTCCCCAACCCAACAGGTAGTGTCCCACCCTGCTCTCCCATTTCCAAAATAGCCTTCTGCTCTCCTCCTCGGCTGGTGGGCCACGGAAATGTGAATGAATGAATGAATGAGCACATGCGCATGCGCTCATTCATTCACATTTCAGTGGGCCACCGGCCAAGGAGGACAGCGGGGGCCTATGCCGGTGGCCCGCTGCATTTCAAGATGGGGGGAGCGGGTTGACACTACCTGTTTGGGTGGGAGGGGTGAGGTGGGCCACTAGACCACCAGGAAATAAATACCTTATAAAAATAAAATACTGGGGATCAGTATTGGGGACTGGGAAGGAGGAAATTTACTACCACTAGACCACCAGGGAAATTTTTTTTTAATATACAGTGGATGGGGATGGCACTGGGGGGGGGGTAACAGATTAATAATACTGAGCAGGACACTGGAGGGTGGTTGGGTGGGGGTAGAGGCCACTAGCCACTAGGGTTTGGTTGGTTAATACATATGTCAGGTGCTGGGTGATCAGGCCGAGGGTGGGGGCACCGATGGAGGGTGGTTACATTGGGTTGGGGATGGGTCCGTTAGCCATGGGAATGGGTTGTTCTTGGACTGGGTAGAAATTTGGCCCCAAATGTTAGGAAGTTTTCCAATCCACCACTGGTGGAAGCTCGGAAACTTCCGTGAAAGTTGCCACATTTCGCGAAAGTTCCACTTAGGTGGAAATGGCAACTTTCTTCTGCCCCTAATGTGTTCGGATGAAATGCCACTCAGGACCTCAGAATATCTATCTGCAATCTGGATGACTCACTGTATCCTCCAACAGTGCACTTGGTGGGGATAACAACCCTGATGTCTGCAATTGTGGCTTGGAAGAACTGAAATAACTGCTGGCACTTCCCCAATAAGGCCATCTCACTGGACAGCAAAGAGCTTGCATGCAGAATGCTGTCTGTGGCCCTGAAAAGTTCAGCAGATCTGTTCCTCCCAGCTGGGATAATCCCAGAGAAATATTTAGATCTCTCTGTATTTATCACACCTTGACAGGACTGATAGAGGGCCAACAGAATATCTGTGAGCATCCCATCCCAGTTTTGTTCTTACCTCTGACCCTGTGTATTAATTCACCACAGTTCATTTTTGCACCACTGTAAGCTGTGGCACACTGCAACAGATCAGGAATGCAGTAGTTCAGTGCAGTCTGTGGCAGCTCGGGGCACTTAATTATAACACCTGACTGCTATTTTCATACTCATTATGGAGCCTTCTTTCAAAGGTGAGAAATCCACTAGACCTCTGAGCCTCGACAGCTCAGGGTCTCACTTTAAGGGATAGATGATACTCTGGGTAATTGGAAATGTTTTGTCAGAGCCACAAACCTAAAGGACATGGCATAATAATCAAGCCAACCAGCAGATCTGGGTAACACAGAGGAGTACACATAGTATTGAGGCTTCGAGTTATATTCATGAAGCCATTTTCCTGGACATTAAGAGTTTAATTTTACCCCTCTGTTTATTAAGCATTTCTTCAATTTAATTTTTAGAGATTTGCTCATTTGTTCCACTCATGTCCTTTAGAAGCGGAGTAAAAAAAAAGTGTAACCCCCCCACCAAATGATGGGCTAATAAAAACGTCCCAGAGGACCAATGGTTAAGTGTGAGTTAGCAACGTTTTCCAGTGAGATAGTGGCTGGGTAAATAGCCAGCTTAAATGAACGAGGAGCTAAGTGATGCCAGCTAGCGAGAGTTAGAAGATTCTAATCAGTCTGAGGACATCCAAGTCTAGAAAGGACAGATAAGAGTACAGTTCTGAGGCAAGCCTGTTCGTGCGGTGATAGCACAACCACTCACGATGCCAGTGATCTGCACTCGAGAACAAATGCAGGCCATTGGTGAAGGATGGGGAGGAAGGCTTGAGCATCCCAGCCTAGGGACTGCTCTCCTTCCTTGGGGAGGGGGGACACTGCTCTCGCTGCTTAACTGCTGCCTGGTGGAGACCAGGTGGGAGAAGAGCTGGGTAGCACATGTATGGGACAGGTCACTGCCAGATGCACGTGCTTGTTTCACTGCATGCCAGCACCACTGGGGATAAAAAAACTGGAGGACGGAGGAAAAAAGTTAGTTTGCTCCCTGCTGACATCCCCGCAGGCTCCTGTAGGAATGACACAGAAAGCCACCCACCACTGTGTGGTCCGGGGTAAATGGTGGACATCCAGTAAGTTTGTAAGAAGGTTGGTGACTGGGCTGGTGGGTTCCATCAGGCAGAACCAGACCAAGAAAAAGATTAGTTAAAAAAATGAGTACAGTTGTGAGCAGAGGGATGGGTCTTGAGCTAGGTCAGGCCTGTATATGACTGGGCTGGAGTGGACTTGCTGGACTTGAGGTAATTCCAGTACCCCAGGTACAGAAAGTGGCACAGGTTGCTTGTCTGATGCAATCTCAAAAGGGCCAGCCAGACAAAGAAATCTAGCCAGAAGAGACACTGAAATAGAACAAAATAAATTATGAGCATAAGGGCACACAGAGGAGTCAGGTACCAGATTTTATGTGAATGGCACATGCAGATTGAAGGAGTACTGATAGCAAAAGGAAGGAGGACTTACTACCTCTCTATAGAGCACTGGTGAGTCTCCATGTGGAGTACTATGCCCAATTTCAGAGTCCACACCTATGGCAAGATACGGACAGGCTGGAGACAGCACAGTGTAGGGTGACCAAAATGATCTAGGACCAGCAGACAGATCTTACAAGGATTGGTTCAAGGCACTGACTATGTACTAGATGGAGGCCAGATGAGAAAGGGGAGATATGAAAGAGACCTTCAAATTCCTGAAAGGAATGAACACGGTAAACAGGGAGGAACTATTTAGCCTAAGTAGTGGATCAAGGACACAGGGGGCACAGGTGAAATCTGATGAGGGGGAGATTCAAGAGGGAAGTGAGAAAGTTTTATTTTACAAAAAGGGTGGTGGAGCTGTGGAACAGTCTGCCAGTTGATTTGGTGGGTACCAGAACTATCAAAGGTTTCAAACATGGCTGGGACAGAGTGAAGGGCTTAGTGATTGCTCAAGGTGGTAGCAGTAGGGTGGGGAGCACGGGGCCAATTGTGTAGGTTAGAACCTTATGTAGACAATAGGTTCTGAATTTGTTTGGGTTTATGGACAGACTGGATGGACCAATAGCCTTTTCCTGCCATCACTGTCTCTGTTTCTAAACTTTCTCTCTCCTTGTTTAATGTATCTGTACTGCGTCAAACTACAGTGCTTGAAAGTAAGGAGATAGTCAATAAATTATATCATCACTGGTTTTACACATGTTCTTTATTAATACAGTTGTTTTCAGGATATGAGTTTTATATTAAATGTTATCATAACAATGTTATGCTAGTTTATAAATGAAGTGTTTTATGGTTTAATGATAGGCTGATTCCGGTGAAGTGTTGGTGTAATGCTTTGACACAAGTTTGTTTTTCTTTCTGTTTCTGTGATATGGGCAGGGGATGTGGAAGGACAACAGTACTATAAAATTAACAATTTAAGGGAACCCTCTGCTCAAAAGTGTGATGGGAAGCATTGCCTTCTGGCACTTTTCTGCATGTATCCCTATCTTGTTTCGTAACCAGAGGTTAGTCTGCTACCTTAGTCTGAAGCTGTGGGTAGCAGGGAAAGTGCAGCATTCTTGAACAAGTGAACTGTCCACAATTGAATGCTGCCAGAATTGTGACAGAATTATTTGTTCAATATAGGGATGACTGACTGTTCAAATTGCTACATGGACACAAAGACCACTTAGCATTCACAGAATGTTTGTGACACTGTTGAAACATTGTCAGTGGGGCCATGAATACTTCCCCTATGCCCCCAAACATACCTGGGAATCCCTGAAACATAGAAACATAGAATTTGACGGCAGATAAGGACCGCTTAGCCCACCTAGTCTGCCCATTTTCCTACCTAACAGATAAGCTGCAGATCCTAGTTAACCAACAGCTTACTTCCTCCTACCCCCCACTAGGACTGCCTCATGTCTGTCCCATGCATTCTTGAATTCCCCCACTGTTCTTGACTCCACTACTTCCTCAGGGAGGCTGTTCCATGCATCCACAACCCTCTCTGTGAAAAAATACTTCCTCACATTACCTCTGAGCCGTCCCCCCCTCTTCAAATTGTGCCCCCTTGTTCTTGCACACCTCTTTTTCTGAAAGATGCTACCCTCTTGGACTTTGTTGATTCCTTGAGGTACTTAAGTTTCTATCATGTCCCTCTCCCTTCTTTCCTCAAGGGTATACATATTAAGCTCCTTTAGTCTTTCTTCAGATGTCTTCTGGTGCAGACCCTGCACCATTTTGGCTGCTCTCCTGACAGCCTCCACTCTGTCTATGTCTTTATGAGATGGGGTCCAGAACTGCACACAGTACTCCAGATGGGGTCTCACCAACTGTCTGTACAGAGGGATAACAACTTCCTGTTTTCTACTATTGATGCCTCTCCCTATGCATCCCAGTATCCCCAGCCTTCCTTACTGCCTTCTCACATTGCTTGCCCACCTTTAGGTCATCTGATATAATTACCCCCAGGTCCTTTTCCATTTTTACTATTGTCAGTATCTCACCCCCCATTGTGTACTCTTCCCCTGGGTTTTTGTTTCCCAGGTGCATTACCTTGCACATCTTTGCATTGAATCTGAGCTGCTATACATTTGACCATTCCTCCAACCTTGCCAAGTCCCTTCTCATCCTTTCCACTCCCTCTTGTGTATCAACACTGTTGCAGATCTTAGTGTCATCTGCAAAGAGACATACTTTTCCTTCCAGTTCCTCTGCAATGTCACTTATAAAGACATTAAAAAGGACCGGTCCCAGTACTGAACCCTGCGGTACCCCGCTAGTAACCCTCCTTTCTTCACTGTGGACTCCATTTACTACTACCCTTTGTGTCCTGTTGTTTAGCCAATTTTTATCCAGGATACCACCTGGGACCCACCCAAGGCTGGCTAACTTTGTATTAATCTTTGTGTGGGACCGTATCAAATGCCTTGCTAAAATCTAGGTAGGCCATGTCCACAGCCCCTCCCTGGTCTACTACTTTGGTCACCCAGTCAAATAAATCTATTAGATTCGTCTGACACGACCTTCCCATCGTGAATCCATGCTGCGTTGGGTCCTGTGCCCCACTGGCCTCTAGGTACTGAACAATTCTTTCCTTCAGAAGTGATTCCATCATTTTCCCTACCACTGAGGTCAAACTAACTGGTCTGTAGTTTCCTGCCTCTGTCCTGCTCCCACTTTTGTGAAGAGGATTCCATCCTCCTCCAGTCCTCAGGTACCACCCATCCTCCCATGATTTGTTAAAGAGAGTAGTCAGTGTGTCACTAGTTCTACCCTTAGTTCTTTTAGAATTCTTGGTGAATCCCATCAGGCCCCATTGCTTTGTCCACCTTCAATTTTATTAGTTCTTTCAGAACCCTTTCTTCTTTAAATGAACTGTATCACCCCGCCTTCAGAGTGTTTCTGTTTGGTTTAGGTACCTCCTCCTCTCCCTTTGTGAATACTGAGCAGAAATATTCGTTCAGTATCCCTGCTTTTTCACTGTCACCCTCTACTGACATTCCCTCCCCTTTATTAAGCCTCAGTATCCCTCCTTTTGTCTTTCTTCACTCTCTAATGTAGCTATAAAAGGTCTTATCCCCCTTCTTAACAGAGTTGGCTATCCTTTCCTTGGTTTGGGCCTTTGCTATTCTGAATGCCTTCTCAACCTCTTTCTGCTTTAACTGATAAAGTTCTCTGTTCTGCTCCTTCTGTGTTTCCTTATATTTCCTGAATGCTATCTTTTTCTCCTTAACCTTCCCTGCCACCTCTTTTGAGAACCATAGTGTTTTTCTCCTTCGTTGTGTTTTGTTGATTTGCTTTACACAAAGGCTTGTTGCCTCTGGGATGGCTGTTTTGGTTATGCCCCATTGTTCCTCCACCCCTCCTTCTTGCCTGTTTGCTAGTGCTTTTCTGAGGCACTCTCTCATTTTCCCAAAGTCAGCCCTCCTAAAGTCCAATACTCTTGCTTTCGTATGGCTTGATTGTATGGTTGTGTTTATCGTGAACCACACTGTTTGGTGGTCGCTGTTCTCAGATGGCTACCCACTTCTAAATCTGAGATTCTTTCTTTGTTCCCATTTGAGAGTACCAGGTCTAAGATTGCTCTCCTCCGTGTGTGTTCAGTACTAGTTGTCTGAGGCATGCCCCTGTAGGGCATCAAGAATGACCCTGCTCTTGGATGTGCCTGCAGCAAAGGTGCTCCAGTTAACATCTGACATATTCAGGTCCCCCATCAACAATATCTCCCCTTTTTCTGCCATTCTAAGGAAGCCTTCTATCATTTCCTTGTCCATTCTCTCCCGCTGAGATGGGGGTCTGTATACAACCCCCATGAGAATCAGGGTGTAGCTCCATTTCAAATGGCTAATGGATGTGCACAAGGTATCGCAGCCCTTGTAATGGGGGCTGCAAGACATACCAGACACATGGTACAACAGCTCGCAATGGAGGTGACAAGGCATAGCAGGAGCACAGGGTGAGGGCTCCCAATGGGGGCTGCAAGACATACCAGACGCATGGTACAACAGCTCGCAATGGAGGTGACAAGGCATAGCAGGAGCACAGGGTGAGGGCTCCCAATGGGGCTGCAAGACATACCAGACACATGGTACAACAGCTCGCAATGGAGGTGACAAGGCATAGCAGGAGCACAGGGTGAGGGCTCCCAATGGGGCTGCAAGACATACCAGACGCATGGTACAACAGCTCGCAATGGAGGTGACAAGGCATAGCAGGAGCACAGGGTGAGGGCTCCCAATGGGGACTGCAAGGCATAACAGGTGCATAGGGCAACTACTTGCAAACAAAAGGAGCCACAAAGTATAATAGGTGCATGGAGAAACTGTTCACAATGGCAGTCACAAGGAATAGCAGGTGTATGGGGTAACTGTTCACAATGGCAGTCACAAGGAATAGCAGGTGCAAGGGGTAACTGTTCACAATGGCAGTCACAAGGAATAGCAGGTGTAAGGGGTAACTGTTTACAGTGGGCGTCATAAGGAGTAGGAGGTGCATGGGGCAGTTGTTTGTAAAGGGGCTTATAAGAAATAGAAGGTGCATGGGACAATGTCACAGTGAGAGTCACAAGGAGTAGTAGGTGTATGGGGTAACTGTTCACAATGGCAGTCACAAGGAATAGCATGTGTATAGGGCAAGTGTTCACAATGGCAGTCACAAGGAATAGCAGGTGTATGGGGCAACTGTTCACAATGAGGTCATGAGGAATAGTAGGCAGATGGGGTAACTGCTCACAATGGAGTCACAAGGAATAGCAGGTGTATGGAGTAACTGCTCACAATGGGGTCATGAGGAATAGTAGGTGTATGGGGTAACTGCTCACAATGGAGTCACAAGGAATAGCAGGTGTATAGTGTAACTGTTCACAATGAGGTCATGAAGAATAGTAGGTGTATGGGGTAACTGCTCACAATGGGGTCATGAGGAATAGTAGGTGTATGGGGTAACTGCTCACAATGGAGTCACAAGGAATAGCAGGTGTATAGGGTAACTGTTCACAATGGCAGACACAAAGAATAGCAGGTGCAAGGGGTAACTGTTTACAGTGGGAGTCATAAGGAGTAGGAGGTGCATGGGGCAGTTGTTTGCAAAGGGGCTTATAAGAAATAGAAGGTGCATGGGACAATGTCACACTGAGAGTCACAAGGAGTAGCAGGTGCATGGGGCAACTGTTCTCAGTGGAGGGTCACAAGAAACAGCAGGTGCATGGAGCAACTGTTAGTTAGCAATGGGGGTTACAAGGAACAGCAGGTGCATGGGCAACTTTTAGCAATGGGGGTTACAAGGAACAGCAGGCGCATGGGCAGCTGTTTGCAATGGGGTTCCCAAGGTGTAGCAGGCATATGAGACAACTGCTCACAATGGGGGCCACAAGGGACAACTGCTCGCAATGGGGGCCACAAGAAATAGCAAGTGCATGGGGCAACTGCTCGAAGTGCATGTTGTTTTATATCTGTCCTCCCCCAACCCCTATTTGGGCAGATACACCTTCAGCCTTGCTAAGAATCAAACCAGGGCCCTGAGTTCAAGGGCAGCAGCTGCAACCATTTGTCTAAAGGGAAATCCACCCACTCAAGCAGGAGGTTTTTCTGTACATGCCCTTGTTGTTTCTGAATTGTTTTGCTGTTCTTCTCCCGTATGTAACTCTCCCCCATGTTACACCTGTAAATAAGTGCTGGCTCAGCTTGCCTATCTCAATCATCACATTTTAAAGAAAAAGGATAGAGTGCTCTATTGATGCTCAAACCTGCTGTTCCATGGACCACCACTAGCAGCCTGTAGAGGTCTCCATTTGCTGTTATAATGAGCCAGCACAACTTTGTAATTTACAGCTTTCATCACTAGATGGCACCTCTTGGCACAGACTGTTGTTTTTCTCATATACAACATGTTGCAAGCTGGGCAATTTGCTGGATGAGGCACTAGTAGACAACAGAGAACTGAACATAGAAACTGTTCAGCCTGAAGGGGTTGGAGAGCAGAAGGGATTCTTGCATCAGATTGGGGAGGGGCAGGAACACCTTTGTCTGGGTGGGGAGACCTCTTCAGTGAGTTTGTGGCTGGGGGCTCATGCATTAACTGTGCCATGCATGAGGTGTGCCTCACCGGGGCTACATAGTGCTGCTTATGTGGCCAAGCACTGACATGTTGCTGTATCGGGCACTACCACTAATAGTGTTCGCTAACATGCAACTTAACTCATTGAATTACAATGCACTTCTAGGAGGACTCCACTCCCTCTGTGGTTTCAAATGCATTGCTGAACATTACAGTTTGGGGAACCAGGACAAGGTAGTGGGCACAAAGTGCTCGCTTTAAGCTGGGTCGAAAATACCTTGAACATGAGCCTTGCAATGTCCGAATCAATATTAATTAACCAAAGTATTTGTCAGCCGCAAACCACGTTGTGTTTGGGCTAAATCATGTGCAGGATAAGAAAACAAGTAAGCAAAATTACATTCTCACATAATACTAGCCATAGGCTTCATAGGTTCGTACAAGCTAAATAAGGCAATTTGCTTATTAACAGCTCGCTCTTTAGCTCCAAGGAAATAACCACTTATATTATTCTTCCTACAGCGAGTATCCAGTTTGTTCTTGAACTTGTTCATATATTTACTCCTTTCTACCTCAAGAGGAAGGCTATGCCACATGGCTATCACTCTTTGGTTGCACCATGCTGCTCTTTTGGTAGTGTGGTTTATGTTCCCCTTGAGCTGTACTATATTTGATCTTATTGAATGGCTACCGTCCCTAAGTAGTAGCCCCAAACAGTTCCACACATCATCACTCAAGAAGGCACCATACACCAAACACATATCTCCCCTCATCCTTCTGTACTCCAAAGAATACAACCCAAGTGATTCCAATCTTTCACCATAGCTGTGGTTCTTTATGTCAGATATCATCCAGGTGGCCCTACGCTGTACACCCTCCAGAAGTTTGATGTCTGCTCTCATGCTTGGTGATGAGAACTGTGCACAGTACTCCAAATGTGGCCTTACTAAAGAGGTATACAACAGTACCACCAACCTCCTGTCCCTACTTACAGTATGTCTTCCAGTGCATCTTAATATTCCTCCAGCCCTCTTAGCCATTGACTGACAATGTCTCTTAAACTTAAGATCATTGGTTATTAGTACACCAAGATCTTTCTCCTCAGTCACCTCCCTTAATATACACCATTTAATGCATAATTAGCCTTCATGTTTGATTTTCTCAGATGCATTACAGAACATTTCCCCAAGTAAGTTAAAATCTAATTTATATTTTATGGCCTATTGCTCTAATTTAGTTAACTCCACTTGCAATTTTTCAATATCCACTGAATTTTGTATAAGTAAGCTCATTTTCGTGTCATCCGCAAATTTGGATTTCCACATCTCCTCCCTACCAGTCATTGATGCTACCTAGATATTAAAAAGACATGATCCCAGCACAGATCCCTGTGGCACACCACTTGTGACACTTGCCCACTCAGATTTGATCCCCCTCAGGTTTACATGTTGGCCCAGATATTCAAACTGCACCATTGTGTGGTGCAAGCCCTGCGACGCTCAAAATAGTTGTGCAGGGGTGGCCAGAGGCGATATTCAGCGGGTTAGCTGTAACGCTTCTTTGAATAATAAGCCCCCTATTTTACGCGATTGTGCATGGCGCGAAGTGGAACCGCGCCACCGCAAGTGGTCAGAGTGGAACATTGAGATGTGGTGGCTAAGTTCCATTGCGCTATGCACAGCACTCCGCGGAGATTCAGTAGTGATAGAACTGGGGCCATAATCTATGCAAGGCACGGGGGCATTTGCATCTGATTATGGCCCCATTTGCATGCCATTAGCATGCAGGTTCGCCGATCCCGACGACTTGCACCGGGCGCCTGCCAGGCAGCAGCCATCGGGAACGACGCCCCTGCAGCCCGATCGCTGACATAATAGTGGTTCTTCTACCTCTTCTGCAGCCAATCACGGGCATAATATTCCTCTCGTTTCATCGCGATAAACGTTTCGTCCTCACGATATTCGATCGCAGCATAACATTCTGTTCTTCATAGCCCGACCGCACGCATAACATTATGCCCCCGAGCAGCGATCACGGGCATCAGACTTCAAGTCCAATATCCTGGTGGTCTGACCTGAGTAGCTCGATCACGGGCGGCATCCTAAACCTCTCGAGCTCCCCTGGTGATCTAGAGTAGCACCCCACCTCACCACATTCACACTTCAGCCTCCACTGCTGGCGGGCGGCAGCACCACCCACCACCTGCCGCCCCACCATCCGCGACTGACAGATCGGTGGGGCTGCACACCCATTGGTTCAGAGCAGAGCCAATGGGCGTGCAGCCCTACATTAAGTCAGTCCAGATATGTGATTCATTCACATATCTGACCGACTTACGGCGTAGAGGCACGCCCATTGGCTCTTGCCTGAACCAATGGGCGGCAGCCCTCACCGAGCTGCCGTCGGTGGGTGGCGAGGTGGCAGGTGGGTGGGTGCCGCCGCCGCCAGCTGACGGGGAGCGGGTGGTGGGCTCCATCGGTGGGTGGGATGGGGGCCACCAGATCACCAGGGATTCGGCTATGGGGTTAGATGCCGCCGGCGACATACTCGTGGTCCACTGGACCACCAGGGATATTGACTTGGGATCTGATGCCCGCCGCGATCGGGCTGCTCGGGGATATAACGTTATGCCCGCGATCGGCTAAAGGGGGACAGAACGCTATGTCCGCGATCGGGCTAAGGGGTGAATAGAACGTTATGCCCGCGGTCGGGCTAAGGGGGACAGAACCGCATGCCTGTGATCGGGCTAAGGGGAGAATAACCTATGCCCAGATCGGGCTGCTGGGGACACTCAGCCCACGATCGGGCATGGGGGCCTGGAACTAGTGGAGGGCCACCCACAGGTGGCAGCTGCTGTGTTGCGCCTGCAATGTGGCAGCTCACCTGTGGGTGGCTCTCGACTCTGATCCTTTTTTTCGGGCGCAGTTGTGCAGGCGCAGGTAGGGGTTGCACTCAGAGAACTCTGCACAGCCCGCCTGAATATCGGGCTGCAGTTAGCTATGTTGTTCCTCCCTTTGGTTGGCGCATGCCTTCATTACTACCGCGCTGTTGCTCAGCATGATTTTGGGGCGTAACTGCCTCCTGCTGAATATCGCAGAATGGCGCATTTCAGATTTGTGCAGGCGCAACCCTATTGCGCATGGCTCAACTCTTTTGAATATCTGGGCCGTTGTTTCCTATTTGTACGCCACGAGTTAATCCAAGCCACAATATTCGTATGAATTCCTGATTTTCTTAGGACCTCTATAAGTTTGCTATGTGGCCCCTTATCAAAGGCCTTACTGAAGTCCAAGTAGACCACATCCACAGGGTACCCATCATCCAGTGCCTTGCTGACCCCATCAAAAAACGTCATTAAGTTTGTCTGGCAAGATCTTCCCCTAGTGAAGGCATGTTGTGATCTATCCTACAAATCTGACCTCATTAAATAGTTCTCAATCTCCTCCTTCAGTATTCTGTCCAAAACCATACCCAAAACAGATGTCGGACTAAGAGGCCTATAATTTCTATAGGCCTATTAATGTGGATAAACTGTTTTTTTTTTGTTTTGTTTTAATGTTGTACTCCTATGCCTTGATGTTACCTACTGTTATGGGTCTTGTAACCGTGACCCTTGTTTCTTGTTACTGATGTATTTTGTTTTCTTTTGTCATATGTAAATGTACAATTTTCCCATGTTGCCTTTCCCTTGGTGGCACCTGGAAACAAGTCTTGGCTCATTGGTGCTTTTCCCATTTACCAACTTTTAAATAAATAAAATAAATAAACACATTTCTGCTCTTCTTTTTACTGCCCTTCTTGTATGTTGGTATAACAGTGGCCTTACTTTACATATTAAAGTAAAATAAAAAAGCTTGCTTTGGTTAACGTCCCTATGTTGCAAGTCAAAACAAGACGACATTTTAAAAATTACAAGAAATATAAGTAACATTGAAACCCAATTTTTGCTCACTTATTTGCAATCATTTTCTGAACACAAATGATTCAAACAAAATTTTGTTTACCAGAGACGAACAACATCAATGGACAAAAGCAGATTAAGTGGGGATATGAAATCAGGCTTCAAAGCGCTAAAAGAAAAAAAAAACATCATATCAGATAAATGTTATTAAGAGGTGAGCAAACCAATGGATATACAATAAGTGGGCACTTAAGGGTGTAAGTTTTGGAGAGAATATTTGGCAACATTTTACAGAAAAGGGGTGGATTTGTGGACTAGACTCTATATCTGCTGTAACTGTTCATGTCCTTAGATTAAGGTCTGATGTTGTACACACAGTACCTAGAAGGGAAAGGAACAAACGGTTCTGCCCATTGAGTTGGTCAGAGAAAGGACCTGATGGACCTTAAAAGGTCTTCTCTCTTGTCTATTTTCATGTGTTGGTGTTACATGATGCTCATGTTTAGAGTTTATCAGGTACTGCTTATGATATGGTACAGTATGTGGTTAGGTATTGTTGTGCACAGATTTCCACGCAATCAAAATCCTTGCTGTGTATGAAAGAAAGTTGTTTTGCATAGTTCAAAAGTCATAAAATGTTGTGCATGGTTCAATGGTCATGACCAATTGTTATACCCAGTTCATAGGTCACAAGAAAGTTGCTGTGTATTGTTGTCCCCTGTATGCCCCCATCTACATAATTTATAAGTTGCTGATTATGGGAATGAAAAGTAGGTGGAAAGGGAGTGGATAGGTCCTACTTACTACTGTTACTGTATATAAACCAATATATTTAATTTTGACATACAGTAAAACCATATAGAGTACTATAAACAAGCATTTTTCAATGCCAAACGTTCGCTTGCAGGTGTTTGCAGTGGTGTTTGGCATGTATGGTGCTTTACCCTAATGCCCTGTGCGATTGCTGATATTTGCACAATAAATTGTCAGCATGACCTTTTTGTTACCCCCATTGTGCGCTACATAGGCGGAAACACGTTTTGGGCAGGATGTGAAAAATGACAGCTGTACTGCTCATAAGGAAGTGTGGTAAAATGGCAATGTTGTAAATCTGGAGTGGAAATATTGAAAATTCGCAAACCTAAGGAGCATGCGTGTGAACTGTGCAATGCACGCTGGTAAAACAGTGATTGTTAGGAATTTTTTCACCAAATTGTCAACATTGGCAGTTTAAAACCTCTGCTAATGAACAATGACACTGTGATTTTCTTAATGTGTCCCATACACTGAGTTCGCACACCGACTGTGCCATTGTGCGCTACATGGGCGGAAACACGTTTTGGGCAAGATGTGAAAAATGACAGCTGCAGTGCTCATAAGGAGGTGTGGTAAAATGGCAATGTTGAAAATCTGGAGTGAAAATATTGAAAATTCGCAAACTTACGAGCGTGCGTAGGAACTGCGCAACGCAGACTCATAAAACAGTCATATTTAGGAATTTTTTCACCAAATTTTCAGCACAGCCATTTTAAGACCCCTGCTCATGATCAGTGTCACTGTGATTTTCTTAATGTGTCCCATACATTGAGTTCACACACCAACTGCGCCATTGTGCGCTACATGGGCAGAAACACATTTGGGGCAGGATGTGACAAATGACAGCTATACTGCTCATGAGGAGGTGTGGTAAAATGGCAATGTTGAAAATCTGGAGTGCAAATACCGAAAATTGCAGAACATAATGAAAGGCATGTGAGAACTGGCGTTAACGACTTCCTAAAACAATCATTTTGTGAATTTTTTCACAAATTTCAACATATCATTTTAAGACCTCTGCTCATGAACAGTATCACTGTGATTTTCTTAATGTGTTCCATACATTGATTTCACACAATCGACTGTGCTATTAATGCTACATGGGCAGAAACATGTTTTGGGTGAGATGTGAAAATGACAGCTGTACAACTCATAAGAAGGTATGATAAAATGGCAATGTTGAAAATCTGGAGTGAAAATATTGAAAATTCGCGAACTTACGAGCCTGTGTAGGAACCGCGCAAGCACGCCAGAACAGATTGTTTGATTTTAATTATATTAAATGTTTTGGGACCCTTTTCATGAATGATATCACATGTCATGGCATTATTCAAGGCCAAGGGCGATCGGCAGTGACTGCGCAGTGCCTGCGAAATCACCCTTCAGGCCCGAATAACACCATGCCAGTGACATCATTCATGAGAAGGGGTCCCAAAAACCCCATGTTGAAAATTTGGTGCAAAAATTCCAAAAAATGACTGAGATATGTAATAAAGTTGAACCCCCATCTAGCCCATTATACAGCTTACCGGCATTTCCTCAGTTCGCGGTCGCCTTTGAAGAGTGCAGAGGTGTTACCGTCCACCAAGATCATCGGCGTACCGGAGTCGGTAAGTATGGGGTGAGGGCTGTGGGGAAGCGGAGTGCGCTGTGGGTGGGTGCGGGTTGTGGTAGAGGTTGGGAGAGCGGCACTTGGCAGACAGTTTGTTTAGCAGGTTTGAAAAAAAAAAATAGGCGTGGGGCGTGTGGGGACCAGTGGCAAAAGATGGCTGGGGGCCCGAGAGCCAACGAGGGGATTGGCACCCCGTCAGCAAAATAAAGCAAACGTGTGCCACGCTGGGGTGGGCTCCCAGCGTGGCAGCAGGATGGCCTTGGGGGGGGGCGTGGAGCCGACGGGAGATTGGGCACCCCCATCGGCAAACAATGTTTGCCACGCTGGGGTGGGCTTGCAGCATGGCATGAAAGCTTTGGGGGGGTGGCGTGACGGACGTGCGTGGGGGGGGGGGCGCTCAGTATGGCAGCGATGTTTTTCTTTGAAGCAGAGGAACACCGCTGTCATACTGAGCTGCTGCACCCATTGGTGCAGGACCGCCATGCCTGCTCAAGGGAGCAGTGCATTGGGTGGGAGAGACACACCTCTGATACTCTCCCAAAAGCGTTCCTTAGCATCGCAGCGCCAAGTGAGCGTAAAAAATAAAATATGGGCAACCATGATGAGCTCAGCTCATGTTTCCATCTTGGGGTTGAGATGGCATCAAGGACCTCTCGATCTTCGCTCTCAAGGTCCAAATAATGCCATCTCAACCCCTAGATGGAAACAGCCTCATTGTGTATGGTTGCCCATGTATTGTTCTCTATTTACTGTATATTATACAATGGCAAGGACATTTCCTGTATTCTGATTGGTCAGTGGGTGCCTGAGACAGTGATGTTATTACACAGTAACATCACTGTATGGATTTGTTGGCACACTTGCTGTTCTCTTAAGAAACAAAAATATACTGCCTCACTAAAAATCTACTAAAAACATTTTTCTACTTTTTTTTATTTTGTATAACATCGAGCCATTGTATAATTGCAATAAGGCATTCCAAGGTGTGTGTTATTGTGTAATAACGTCACTCCTGGGGTGGTGGAAGCACTCAGCTTCACCTCGTGCTTCAACCCACCCCAGGAGTGACGTTATTACACGATAACACACACCTTGTCATGCCTTATTGCTTAAGTATTTAATTATGGATATGCCATGAACCATGCCTCTCTGTGTGTGCTCCTGTGTGTCAACAGCCTGGCTGAGGTCATATCTAGAAAGAATGCTTTTTTGTTTTCAATCTTAAGATCAAATGGGGCTTAGTACTGCTAAACTACCACTGCCATAAGAAGGAGCCTTTTTTTGGCTCAATGTTTTTTTTAAAGCTGCAGGTCCGCAGTAATGCTATTCTGCACAGGCACTGTCGGAGATTATTTTGCATAACAGCTATGGTCCTGATCAAACCATATTGTACATTTACAGTAGGTTCTCTGATGTTTCCGTCTGCTTTGCAGAGCTGCTGGCCTAGGATTTATAGTCAGATAAGTAAATAATACAGTAGCTACATTGGATTAATTTTTGCCAGCATTCCCAATATAAAAACTTAACAGCACAGAGGGGTCAAAAAAGGAAGAGGGAGCAGGAAAAGCCCAAAATGGCTGAATTGCCTCTGTCATCCCTAGAAGTGGCATTTATTTTGTCAGAAAACAAAATGAAAGATCCATAACATGGCCCAATGGTAATTGTTTTTGTTTACCATATAAATCACAATGGTTCACATCCCACGCCTATGCCATTGCACATTGGGCTGTTGAGGTAAACCAGCGCATCGGTTTTGGATATCTCCTGTCTTGGGGAAGATGAGTGGTTTCTCCTGGTACAGGATTGCCCATTGGTGGCCCATGGGGAGGAAGCTGTGGGAAAATGAAACAGTGACTCTAATAGTTTGTGCCCACGTGACTTGTTTCCCCAGTAGGGTGAAATCCTGCTCCTGGTGAGACGCTGGGCATTGGTGTACAACACAAAGGCATCATACATACATCCTGATGTCAGCAAGTGTCAAAGAGTCTATAATGAGTGGCCATGACCCCAGGCCACTTTTGGTTTGCCATAAAGATCTACTGGCTAAAGCCGTACCCCTGGCAGATAGGGTGGGATGGGGGGAGAGTCAGAAACATTGATGGTGCTCAGACGGATGATGCATTCACTAAAATACTACAGACAGCTTATTCTATCTCAGTATCTGCTGGTTTTCAGCAAAGGTGTGCAAATACATATATTTAGTATTTGCTGAATATTCGCCGAATTCTTTACAGTACTCGAGTATTTGGCTGTATTTGTGTATTTAGAATATGCGTTTTCACCCACACTTAAAGCCTCATGTTTAACAAAAAAAAGACTATTACAAGTCTTTAACCACCACCCCCTCCCAACCCACATGGCAATGATATTGTACGCCTATCACCTAGAAATACACCCCCATCCCCCATAGCACTGCGCCACACCATCCTCCCTCAGTCTCAGGTACAGTACTGTTCCATCCTGCAGTCAAGAAAATTAAAATCAGTTCAGGGCTGGCTGGGCCTACCAACAGCAGTAGCTAATTCCAACCCCTTCCTCCAGCACAATTTCATTAATCCTCTGACACCCACCACACTCCTCCCTCCGGCTCACCCCAGCCCTGGTACTCACAGGTGATTCCCAAATAAATGTAAAATAGATGCAGTCCCAAGGCTGACAAATGGCACAGCCCTCTCTCCACCTTGCCTGGTTGCCATCTATTGAATGGAACCAGGTGCATGCTCTGTAGTAATTCCCGATTGGCTCCAGCTGGAGCCAATCAGGGATTACTACAGAGCACACACTCAGTTCCATCCTGTAGATGATAGCCAGCCAAGTTGAAGGGCAGGTTGTTCTGGTCACTTCCCCGTTAAACTGCATTTCTTTTGCTTTTATTTGGGAATCACCAATGAGTGCAGGGGATGGGAGGGAGGAGGGTGTTGGGAGTCAAAGGGTGGTGTGGGGGGGGTATCAATGTTATAGTTACTGGCTGAGGTGGAGGGAGGGCTGTGCTGTTCACCTGACGTGGGACTGCATTTAGCTTCCTTTTGTTTGGAAGTTGCCAGTGAGTGCCAGGTCCAGGATGGGAGAGTGGAGGGTGGAGGATGGTGGGTGTCAGAGGGTGGTGTATCAGCCAGGAGGAGGAGAGGGGTTGTGGACATGGCTACTGTTGTGCTGGTAGCCTACTAGGTCAGCCAGCTGTGACTTGACTTGACTTGAATTTGCTCAGTAATGGGACGGAGTAGAACCTGCACCTGGGATGGGAGGGGTTAGTGTGGTGCTGGTGCAGTGCTATGGGAGATAAGGTTTATTCCTGGGTGATGGGGAGAGTGTGGCAGGGGCAAAATTGCCACCTGGTGAGGAGTGCTTAAAGGTGTTTAAAAGTCTTTTTTAATGGTGTTAATCTGTACCAGAATACAGCCGCCCAATACAGTTGAATACAGCCTGTACTGAGAATTTGATGTATTTGGCAGTTGATTCAATTTCAGTGTACAGCCTTAGTTTACCTCTGTATCCCCCCCCCTCCATGAAGAGGCTGAACATGGAAAATATTTCATGGTTGAAGAACTGGTGATACGAGGAAGGGTTTGGATTCACTGGTGACTGGGGACCCACCTGGAGGGATTGGGGCTTGTTCAAGCCTGATGGTCTGCATTCATCCAGGTGGGAAACCAAGCACTCAATGATAAGTTTAAATGCTACATGGACAAGCATTTAAAGTAGCCAAGGGGGGTGGCAGGCCAGCAAGGAGGGTACCTAACTGCCCACCCCCCACAGCTAGCAGTGGAACCAGTGAACAGGAGGAGTGGCTATCTCTACAAAGCAGTGTGTGCAAAAGATGGAGATAAGCACCCAAGGGGTGGATAGTCAGAAAGGGGGCAAAATTCAACAGAAGAGCAGACAGCAGAGAGCACCAGGGATAAAAGACAATGAGGGAGGGGGCTGGAGTAGAACAGCTAAATAGTCCAGGGAGTTTACATCACGGAAAGCCATGTGTGCCAATGCCAGGAGCCTTAGCAACAAGATGGAGGATCTGGAGGCTGCCATGGTGCAGCTGGACTTTGACATTGTGGCCATCACAGAGACCTGGTGTAATGATAACCATGACTGGGAGATGGTCATACCCAGCTACAACATATTCAGAAAGAGACAAGGCAGGCAGGAAGGGAGGAGGAGTGGCACTTTATGTGAAAGATGAGATAAAGGCCACAGAGATCCAGGAGGAACAAAATGGGGGAGAGATACTATGGGTTAAGCTGGAAAGGAAAATGGGGTCAATCATTCACACAAGGGTGGTCTACAGATCACCAGCCCAGGAGGAAGAAACAGATAGGGAACTGATGCTAGCCATCCAAAGGATGGCAGACAAGGGTGAGGTGGTGCTGGTTGGAGACTTCAATATTCCAGATGTGGACTGGAGCCTCCAAGCAGCAGCATCAACCAGGAGCAGATTTATTCTGGACTCCCTTCCTCAAGCAACTGGTCATGGAACCAACTCAGCAGAATGCAGTACTGGACCTCATACTCACAAACAGGGACAGTGTGATGGGATAACAGTGGGGGAGCACCTGGGGAACAGTGGCCACCAGTCACTGTGGTTTGAAATCACAGAAGGAGCAGAACCAAACTGCACAAAAACACGTAACCTGGATTTTAGGGGGGCAGACTTTGGGAAAATGGGGAGATGCTTGAAAGAGGCATTAATGGCAATGGAGAGGGAATCAGGGGTTGAGGAACAGTGGGCAATATTTAAAGCAAGGATTACAAGAGCAACAGAATTATGCATTAAGCAGGTTAGCAAGGGGAAAAGGAAGAGGAGGCCATTATGATTTTCCAAGGAGGTAGCAGAGAAAGTGAACACCAAAAGGATCGTATTTAGGCACTACAGAAAGACACAGGCAGAAGGGAATAGGGAGAGATACCAGGAGAAGCAAAGGGAGGCAGGGAGGTCAGTAAGGGAAGCCAAAGCTCAGACAGAAGAGTGCATCACAAAAATCAGTGGGTAGAGGGGGAAAAAACCTTTTACAGGTACATAAGTGAAGAAAGAAGGGCAAAGGGAGGGATAGTGACACTGAAGGGGGAGGATGTGAGCCACGTGGAGGATGACAACAGTAAAGCTGACATACTGAACAGATAACGCTGCTCAGTCTTTACTGAGGAAGAGGAGGGTAATGGGCCTGAAGGGAGTACAAGGGGTGGGAATGGCGCAGAAATGGACAGAAGTACCTTTACACAGGAAAGGGTCCTAAAGGAACTGGAAGGAATGAGTCGATAAAGCAACGGGGCCAGATGGGGTGCACCCCAGGGTCCTAAAGGAACTAAGAGAGTTGGTGGCTGAACCTCTGGCAATCCTGTTTAGCTGATCACTGGAAACAGGAGAGGTACCCAAAGACTGGGAGATAGCAGATGTAGTCCCCTTATACAAAAGTGGGAACAAAGAGGAAGCGGGGAACTACAAACCAGTCAGCCTGACCTCAGTAGTGGGGAAGATCATGGAAGCACTACTGAAGGAGAGACTAGTGGAACATCTGGCTGCCAGTGGACTATAGAACCCAAAGCAGCATGGTTTCACTGGGGGGAGGTCATGCCAGACCAACCTCAATGAATTTTTCAACTGGGTGACAAGGGAGGTGGATCAGGGGAGGGCAGTGGACATGACCTATCTGGACTTCAGCAAGGCCTTTGGCACGGTGCCACATAGAAGACTATTAAACAAACTGGGGAATATGGGAGTGGACAGGACAGTAGTGCGGTGGGTAGGTAACTGGCTGGGTGGCAAGACACAGAGGGTGGTGGTAAATGGCTGTCACTCCACAGAGGGAAGAGTGACCAGTGGGGTACTACAGGGATCAGTGCTGGGACCAGTCCTATTTAATGTCTTCATCAGTGACATTGCACAGGACCTAGAAGGCAGAATCTCCCTGTTCACTGTTGACACAAAGCTCTGTAACAGAGTGGAAATGCCAGAGGGTGTAGACAGAATGAGGAGAGACCTGCAGAAGTTTGAAGAATGGTCAAGGATTTGGCAGTTGAAATTCAATGCAAAGAAGTGCAAGACAATGTATATGGGGCACAAAAACCCTGGAACAACATATCAGTTGGGGGGTGAGGACATAGCATGCACCAAGCAAGAAAGAGACCTTGGGGTTATCATCTCTGATGACCTCAAGCTAGGGAAACAGTGTGACAAGGCAGCAGGTAAAGCAAATAGGATGCTGGGATGCATAGAAAGGGGCATTACCAGCAGGAAAAGGGAGGTCATAATTCCACTCTACAAGACATTAGTGAGGCCCCACCTGGAGTACAGTGTACAGTTCTGGAGACCTTACCTATGTAAGGACATAGTGTAGAGAAAGTTCAGAGCAAGGCAACAAAGATGGTACAGGGACTACAACTCAAGCCCTATGAGGACAGGCTGAAGAACCTGAATATGTACTCCCTGGAGGAGAGGAGGGAGAAAGGGGATATGATGGAGACATACAAGTACCTTACAGGGAGGAACAGGGTGCAGGAATACACTATTTTCCAGTGAAAAAGATGTTCCAGGACTAGGGGGCATGGGATGAAGTTGGAGGGAGGGTGATTCAGAAGAAATGTGAGGATGATTTCTTCACAGAAAGGGTGGTGGACTAGTGGAACACCCTGCCAGAGGAAGTGGTAGGGGCTGAAACAATCACAGAATTTAAGAATGCATGGGACAGACATAAGGGAATTCTGGAGGTCAGGGGTAAGAGGCAACGGACTTCTAGAAAAACATAAAGTAAACTTACAAGCTGAAATGGGCAGACGGGGTGGGCCATAGGCCCTTATCTGCCGACAGTGTCTATGTATCTATGTATATTGTCTAGCCTTCTTTCTTGCTCAACAAAAACTAAATGAATCATTGAATGAATGAATGAATAAATACATACATAAATAAATAAAACAACTAAATAAATAAATACACACCCACATAAATGCTGCCCAGGACCCCCTCCCCAGTTGAGATGCCTGGATCTCTTAGTCCCCTGGATCCTCCCTGTGGTCTGGAAGGTTTTGGCTGACTTTGCCTTTGGTTGGTCAGCTCTATCTTGAGGGGCAGGTCTGGGACAATCTACATAGAAGGCTCTGGCTATGGGTAGCTGGGTGTCACTGGTGACCCCTCCAGCAGAAATAAGAATAGGGGCTTGTGGCCAGACTGAATGAGACCATGGTCTACAAGGTTCAGGAGGAAAAACAATATAAAACAAAAAGCTGAAAGAGAGCTACAGTACCTTACGTTGGAAAATGGAGCAAATGCTAGCCAAGGGTTCAATTAAAATGCATCAAGATCCAGGGCATCAAAAAGCAAGAATTTCCTGCTGAGATCAGGAGTGTAGACAGGTCTGTGGGACTCAAATACAAACTTCATTCCCCCAACCACAAACACACCACCACCACCACTATAACTGCTCCCTGAAACTGGTTTTAAGCTGATGCGGTCAGGACTGGACTAGAACCAACTTTTAAGCATGGTATGTCAGCGTATTGTTCAACCAATTCAATATACAAAAAAAATGCAGTCCCATCAGGTAAACAGACCCATCAAAGGACAGAGGACAGCCAGATAGCTGTTTTTAAAACACATGTAATAGTGCTAGCAATGTATTAATTTTTAGCTAATAATTGGAAAGCTGCTGCTTTCAGGGCTATGTTTGGCGTATGTGTTTTAAATTAAAATACTCCATCAATTAACTTGAAAGTGAAAACTGCCGACCCTTCCTGCATCTTGGGAACATAAGCCAAGGGGCTTCTGATATTTTATCTCCAACTAATTTCATCACAGGGGTGCCAGCAATGAGACGTGTTTACCAGCCCCATGAGGCTGGTTCTCAGAGAGGGTAACCGTTTGTCTTATTACATCATATTTGCCTGACACTCCGAACATGTGCTTTAGATATTCACACAAACACAGCTAATGAAAAGCAATCATGGAAATGCAGCAGGCTATGCTTGGATTGTTTGCCACCCACTAACGAAGGATGCCATGTGGCCAGACCTACAAATCCAGCTCAGGAGGCAGGACCTGGGTGTGAAACCAAGCGGTGCTGGGATTTCTTTCTGTCTACTCCACTGATGCCCTTGACTTTCAAACCAGGCTTGGTTTCCTGAAGTAGCAAAGCCATGATAGTGCGACTCCTCAAACAGCAGTCAAATCCATACCACACCACATCAAAAGTGCGTTCTCAGAATCTGAACAAACCACTCAAACGGCAACACTCGAATGAAAAATAAAGCAAGTACTCACTAAATGAGCATGGAAGCCAAACTCCCAAGGTTTATTCACAAGAAAGACATGGCACTAAGCTCTGATGTTTTGGGTCTAGCGTGACCCTTCATCAGAATCTGTCCTCCTCTAAAATTAGCTCCAATATATACACCCAGGCTGCAACTGACATAGCAATTGTGCCATGGAAATGAAAACAGCCCACGGCAATAGAAAGCCTGCCCCCATGTGCAAAGTCTACACAAAGAAGCCAATAGATAATTCAAAGCAGCTAGATGCTCAGCCACAGATCAGACAAAGCCCAAAGTCACTGCTCAAAAGCTTTTTACTGAAATGTTGCGGCTGAGGGAACAACATGAGTGGTAAGACATCCTCTTGCCTGCTAGGTCTTAAACTGTGAGTCTATAGTTTGTTCTAGGTAGAAAGGAAAGAAAGGAAAATAATATGACGTTATGTTCCACCTTTCATACACACTGTATCCCAAAGCACCTTGCAATCCATGAAGAGTTGAAAGCAGCTATCACGTGCGTGTACACACACACACACACACACACACGACACACACACACATGCATTAAGGAAAAGTCAGGGGCATTACATAAAGAGAGAGAGAGAAAATTAGGCACAGTGAGGTTAAGTGATTTACTCTGGGTCACCCTATAAGTAAGTGGAGGTTGAGGGTAGGGGTGTGCGAGTAATAAATAGTATTTCCCAAATACCATGAATAATGCACTATTCATTATTGGGATATGAATAATGAACAGTGGCACTATTCATGCCTATTGGCAGTTATGAAATACTAACCAAAACAAAAACAGAAAAACTAAAACAGCCCCCCTTCCTCCTCTCCACATGATCATCTGTTTTACTATGCGGGCAAGAGCGGGAGTGCCATTCACAGGAAGGCAGCTGGTCGTGGAGGAGAGCAGATTGTGTTGGTTGTCTTCCTGTGCCTGGTGGGGGGGGGACTTAATAAATTTTATGAAATTTGGGTGCTCTGGGGAAGGTGGCACCTGGGTGCTACTGCTGAAGTGGGAGGATGGGGGTGATGATTTGATTAAAAAACTGGCAAGAGGAGAGGGTGGCTGGCCATGGAGGCAGGCGGGTTGTGCTGGTTGCCAATCATAGGAGTTTTTTGTTCATCTTTAATGAAAGCTTCAGCTGTGTATGCTGGGGGAGTGTGGAAGTGGGCTTATTGCAGAGGGTGAAGGGGTGGGGATTGTTTTTCACATGATTGGGCTGGGAAGGAGGGTGAAGGGCTTTTTTTACTCCCCCACAGGGGCCCTGAATATGAATATTAAGCAAAATATTTGAAATAAGGTATTCCTCCACCCCTAGCTGAGGGATTCAAACCAGAGTCTGCTTGGACTCTAGTTTCACAGCTCTCTGCTCCAACCACTAGGCTACACTACCCACCTAGCAGGTACAACTTGTAAAGGCCAGTCCACTATAAAATAACATTTTCAAAATCTGTCACATCTATAGTTTACATTTAAGCTTTAACATTATCATCATATTTGTTCTCTGATGTAGTTTAATATCATGCTTAGCCCAAAAATCCATCGTTGTTGATCGTGTACTCCCAGCACCTGCTTGGTATCATACCACCTTACAGATCCCTTGTGTTTAGCAAAAGGACAAGGTGAAAGTTGCACAGCACTGAATAGAGATGTAATTGTACTTTACAAGCTTTGCAGCACTGTATGACAGCGAGACTCAAGGCTTGGGACTGGGACCTGCAGCTTGAACAATTCAAATTTAAGAGCATCCTTCTTCTGGACATTGGCCATGTGGTTGTGTTGGTATTTTCATCTATAAATGATGTTCAATGTGCTTACACAACTAAATGAGATGAGATGATGCTTGTGTAACTTGATTTGCTTTGTGGCTTTCCGCCTTTCTATCCGTGGGATATACCACCCTGTAGGGGTACGACGCAAGGAACCCTAGAGGAGGGTTCCCTTCTACTGGTGTCATGGGAATGACTGCTTGGTTAAAGGTAGGTTTGGAAGAAGCCCACAGGTAAGAGAGATGAGCCACTGGAGGAGGAGGGGTGGATGGTGGGTAATGAAAAACGAATCCTGGAGGGACCCAGGATGAGTGACCTTTTAAGCCCGACGGGGGAGTGACGTTGTTGCTCCACCAATCGAACCTTGGGCTAAAAGCCCTCCAGTTGGTATCACAGTGGTGGGATTACGTAGCTCTCCAGGCATTTGATTTTGCAGGCACATTTACAGGCTCAAATAAGTAATGATAATAATGTGCATATCTGAATTCTAATGTCAACCACAGAATAGTGACTCTTTTTTGCAAAAAGCTAAGGAGAGCAAAAGTCATGCTTGCTGCACAACATCACAAAAGCAGGAAATGTAACATTATGGTACATATACTCCAGAATACCAGTGATTGTGTGATGTTCCTATGGTTAAAGATCTTCGTATTTAGCAGCAGATGCAACCATGACTTCAGCACTCTCTCTCTCAAAGCTTAAGAACTGGGTTTATTCATGTGTGGGTAAATTTCCATATTTCGACAGATGGTGCCAAAGTAATGGATATTCCTGTTACTGTGCAACGCATTCTAGGGCATGCTTTCTGTCAGTGGCTAAGGTAGGCCCAGACATCCTTCACCTCACTTGAGAATGCTGACAATGGGAAGACAGGGCACACTGCATTGGGGGAGGGGGGGCAGGGATTACCTTCAGTCAGTCACTTTGCCTTATTTTGCAACTGCACTGTTTAAAGCACGAGTTCATGTGGCAGCAAACATTTTGTATCTACAGTATATCTTGTCGTTCCATTTTAAATGATCTTTGTTTGTGTCTTGTAGAAGCCTGGGATGCATTATGTAATGCCACCTCCCCCTCCACTAAGAGGAAGATGTCAGCATCAACATCTGTAGTGTAGACAGAACATAGAATAGTGTAGACAGTGCATTGTGAACAAGAGGATAACGGTAACATAAACAATGTTGTTTACATTTTTACTATACTTGTAAATTTGGCGAAGTGTGAAGTCAGTTTTGTCACCCTAATGGACTGTTTTGTGCATTTGTTATAAAACAGTTCTGTTTTTTTCCTTATTTAGGGCCCCATAATAATGCAGCCTTTTTTTTCACCCAATATTCATTTTTTTAATTACATAGTTGTTCCAGAGCCCAGTGACATCAGTTGAACTGAAGACTATAGTGCAGTGGAACAGTGACATCAGTTCAGCCGACGGTTCAGATTACTATCCAATCCATTGGGCGCGGATAATGGATTTGGATAGTTCAGCGTCCACTCTAGATCTGCAGATAACTTACACTGTCCAAACTATCTGAAACTGAACAATTAGTATCTGCACCAGCTGAGTAGAGATTTGCTGCTCCCAAATTGCATTAAAGGTAAAAAATGATGCGTTAAAAAAAAGACAAGGAAATTAGTATAGTAGATGCTCTTTTGTGTTTTATAGCCCTTGCCTTCATCTGCCCAGTGACCTTAGATGCCTGACAGATCTGCTGTACGTCAGATTGCAGATGGTTGATGCAAACACTTTATTCATGTACAGTACATGTCAATAATAAGCTGCTGGTAGCCTACTAATTGAGTTTTCATTTACTTGCTTCATGTAATAGGAATAACCTACCCCAGGAAGCAGTGGTAGCTAGCACAGTGGGGGGATTCAAGTATGCATGGACTAGGCATAGAGGAACACTAGAGGGGAAAGAGAGGTGAAAGCCAATGACTGAGTAGGGTCAGTGGCAGCTGATGCAGGCAGGGAACATGGGCAGACTAGATGGGCCTAGCGGTCCTTATCTGCCGTCAATTCCTATGTTACTATGTATGCATTGTTTGGATATATTGGCAGTAAAGTAGCAGTGTTTAACTTTTTTCTTGCTGCCTCCTAAGACTTGCTTGACAAATGAGATGCTGTATCTAAAACAAGGTCCAACCTGGTGCTATTTAGATGCTAGAAAGAAATAAGTGCCTGAGCTGGGATTTGAACCCAGGTCTGCTCACAATACTATTCCGTTGTGCTGCTAGGACAGCTTGAAACTGAGGGATCCCAAAGGCACTGATCTTTTCTCAGTGCATACCCTAGTGGTAAAAGTACATTTTGCAAATGAAAAGCATTATCTTAACTCAACTTGAGCAAAATAAAAGAAGTTGTTCACTGAGCATTCTCAGAAATTCATCTAACTCACTGTGGCAACACTGAGCATGTTCAGAAATGTATTCTCACATGTGAGATGTCATATAGCTTTTGAGAACCCCAAGGAAGACCCCACCCCAGATTTGCCAAGACTCAGGACAGTCAAAACTGTACTGTTTTTTTATGTTGGCGCGCTTGCGCAGTCAACATCTTGCGGCAGTGTAGATTTGGAGGCATGGTCACTGTTGGGTGAATGCAGGGCACGCATCAGTAGGTGCGTCTCTCATTCCCCAATCAGCCTGCATGCTGGCGCCACACCACCCAGGTGAGAACATCTAAGGAAAGATCCGCTGCAATGCGAGCAAATCTCATCACATGCAGTGGACCTCCCGACATGCTTACCCAACACAAACATGGCGGCACACTGCCCACCAAACTGCCAACTTTCGAGGTGCCCAATCCCCCTGTCAGCTTACCCTGTCCCCCAATGTATGTGCTGATGGGGGAGCCACTCCCGTCAGCATTAGAACCCCATTTGTTATATGCCGAGGGGTGCCTAATCCTCCTTAACTCTTGCCCCTTCCTCCCGGTTTCCTTGTGTGTGCTGACGGGGGTACCCAATCCCTGTCGGCATAAATTAACCCCCCCCTTTTGTTGTGTGCCGACAGGGTGCCCAATCCCCTGTTGGCTACAGCTGCCCTCCCCAAATAAACAAGGCTCTGTTGGGAGCCCACCCCAGCGTGCCACATGCCCCTGTAAACAGAAAAACGGTCCCTCAATGTTTTTTTTTTTTTGGTACCTGTGGGAAAAGGAAACAGTCCCTCAGTGGCCACCCTGCCCCCCCCCCACAACACATGCCCACCCACTGTGCACCCTGCCTCCACACACACACCCTCACCCCATACTTACCTGTGGAGTCCGGCGCGATGATCTTCAGTGGCCCGGGAGCACGTCTGCACTCTTCAAAGCCAACCGCGAACTGAGGAAATGCCGGTAAGCTGCATAATAAAATAAATAGGGTTTTTGCAACTTTGATGCATATCTCAGGCATTTTTTTGGAATTTTGGCACTAAATTTTCAACATGGGGTTTTTGGGACCCCTCCTCATGTATTCTTGCACCGTCATGGCATTATTCGGTCCCGAAAGGTAATTTCACGGTCACTGCGTGGAATTACCTTTTGGGACCGAGTAACTAAATGACAGTGCCACTGTTCATTTTTTTTTATATTCAAGTTTATTGCATATTTGGCACATACAGACATACATCACATTTCATTTTCCATCATATGCGCATTATAACAGTGATACAAGTTTGCACAGACTTGTTTTCCCAAAGTTTAGTTTGTCTACTGCAATTTAATCCCTAATCTTGTATTTCATTTTACTTGTTTTCTTGTGAGTCATCAAGTGAGGTTTTATGTAGGGGGGCGACCTGGAAACTCTGTATTCCATTTGTTTATTTAATTCTCCAAATTTTGCTCCCAATCTCTCCCCTTTCCTCCTCTCTATTCCTCTTCCCCAGAATCTATTGACATCAGCCAAGGAGTCCATCTCTCCACCCATGTCTATTCTCAAGTTTATTCTATATGTAACTTCCTCCATGTCCTTAATTTCATTTACTATTGTCTCCCAATCTCTGATTGTCGGTAGTTTTGGGGTGAGCCAATTCCTGGTCAAAGCCTTGTGGGCGGCCACCAGCAGTATGTTCCATAAATATTTTTTGTTTGCTCCCCTAATCTCTTTCGGTGTCAGCCCCAGAATTAAATTCCCCGGACTTAAGTTAGATTGAATGGAGAATATCCTATTTATTTTATGTTGTATGTCTGCCCAATGTTGTGTGAGTACCTGGCAAGTCCAGAACACATGTAAATAGTTTGCTTTATTTGCTCCGCAATTCCGCCAGAATGCCCCAGAGCATTTCTTGTCCCATTTGCTCAGAGATCCCGGGGAATAAAAGAATCTCACCCATACTTTCCATTTGTACTCCCTCCAGTATGGAGAGGACGTGGTTCGGAGGGCCATGGCTAGCGTAGGGGTCCAGGCTCCCTCCTCCAGGCATTTCCCCATTTCCTTTTCCCAGCTGCTCTTGATATGAGCAGTTTGGTTTCCTCTTCTATCTCTCAGGGCCCCGTATACAGCCGAGACTAGGCCTTTGATCTTTGCTGAATTTATTATATCAACTATAGTGTCTTTAAACGTTGTTGGTGAGGTCAGAGATTTATAAGTATTCTGTAAATTATGTATATAGGATCTTACTTGAAGGTACCTAAAATGGTCCACCTGCCTTAGCGAGTACTCCTCTCTCATTCTGGTGAATTCTAGAACAACATCTCCTTGGAGAAACTGATTTATAGAATACAACCCCAATCTACCCCATTTTTTAAAAGTAAGATCTTGCCTAGATGGGGGGAAACCCGGCTCCCAGGCAAACCATCTCAGTACCCAAGTCTCTCCTTCTACCTTATGTTTGCTCCATAATCTTTTTAGGTAGCTCGGTGTGTTTCTGACTGCCCACAAGATGATGTCCTGATATCTGTTTTGGATCCCTGATCTCATGACTCTGGCTTCTAGTGGCATTCCGTCTGTTAAGACTGTCTCAATTGTTTTCCATCTCGCCCTACATGATCCCGCCGACCATTGCAGGGCCCATTTTAGCTGAGAGGCCAAAAAGCAATCTTCCAAATTAGGAACACCTTGACCTCCAAGCCTTTTACCAGCCTGCATGGCCGAGATTTTAAGTCTTGGTCTTCTATTGTTTCAAATATATCTTGTGAGCATCCTCTGCCATATCAGAATCTGTTTTTTATGTATTTTTATGGGGAGACAATGAAACATGTAGAGATATTTAGGGAGTATGTTCATGGAAACTGACTGTATTTTTGAATACATAGGCAAGTTAAGGGCCTCCCACCTTTTAATATCCTGTTTAATCTGACTTGTTATGGGTTAGAAATTGCTCGTATATAACATCATTAACTTTTTAGGAATTTGAATACCCAAGTATTTGATTTTCCCCCTGTTCCAATGTGTATCGAGGGACTGGAGAACCTCATCCGAGGGACAGTAGTGAAATTTTAGAACTTCTGTTTTATTTCTGTTGAGTGTATATCCAGAGTATTGACTGAATTTATCAATGAGTTCCCATATTTTTGGGATAGATCTATCCGGGTTGGTTAAATAAAGAAGGACGTCATCCGCGCGTAGAGGGATATTTTATGCTTCTCCCCTCCTATCTCCACCCCCTTGATCTCTGTCGATTCCCCTTATTACTTGAGCGAGAGGCTCTATGCATAAATCAAATAAGAGAGGAGACAGAGGCAACCCTGCCTCGTGCCTCGTCCTAAAGTAAATCTCTGTGAGATGCCCCCATTAACCTTCATGTAGGCCTGCGTTAAGGCATACAGGGCTTTGATCGCCTCTAGGAATGTCGAAGGAAACTCCATTCTCTTAAGAATTAGAGAGAGAAAGTTCCAGTCAGCTTTATCGAACGCCTTTTCTGTGTCCAAGCTCATAAGGCAGGCCGAAATGTTCCTTTTGTTAATTATATCAATAATGTTAATGGTTCTTCTCACCCCCTCTGGGGCCTGTCTACCCCTCCACGAATCCCGTTTGGTCTGGGTGTATAAGGTCCTTTAAAAAAGTTTGTAGGCGCCTAGCTACAATTGCAGTAAAAATTTTATAATCTACATTAAGTAGGGAGATCGGTCTATACGACCCACACTCCTTCGGGTCCTTGCCCTCCTTCGGGATCACCATGATGGAAGTATAATTCCATGATGGTGGGACTGCAGCTCCCTCCAGCCATACCTGATTATAAACTGTGTTCAAGATGGGGTTCAGATCTACCTGGAATGTTTTATAGAGTTCCCCCCAAAATCCATCAGGGCCCGGACATTTGCTCCCCTTCAGTCTCCCTATCGTGTCTGAGATTTCCCTTTGTGTGATAGGGAATTCCAGGGTTTGTCTATGGGCCTCAGTAAGTTTGGGTAGTTTTAGTGCCTCTAGGAAATGCGATGCCTCCTCAGGCCATGTATGTTGCTGTGGATGGTATAGGTTTTTAGAATACGTGACAAACCCTTCGGCTGTTTGTTCCCATCTATGGTGGACGGTACCCGTGACCGGGTGTCTGATTCCTGTAACAGTTGCCCTAGCCGATTGTTGTTTGAGTCGGTATGCCAATAGGCGTGTGGCTCTTGGGCCCCCCTCATAGTAGGCCTGTTTTGTACGTAGTAATGCCTTCTCATTTTCTAGGAGCTGCAATCTTTGAAGTCTTTGTGTAAGTTCTTGTATCTTCCCCCTTCTTTCTCCATCGAACTTTGTTTTCTGTTGTCTTTCTAAATCTTGCAGTTCCTGTTTAATTTGTTCTCTTTGTTTTTCCCTCTCCCTTTTTTTATATGTGGCTATAGAGATCAGTCTCCCCCTAATCAGGGTCTTGACCGTATCCCATGGAATTTGGGGTATAACCTCTGAGGTCTCTTGTGTCTGTATAGTGTTTTTTATTATTTCTCTTAATTCCTCCCTGATCTTCTCATCTCTGAGTAGGCTTATATTAAGCCTCCAATGTGTGTGTTTTTTTGGGAGTTGGAGGTCTAGCCTGGCGTATAATGGTTTATGGTCTGAAACGGTTTCAGTACCTACCCAGACTGAATCAAAGGTTGACATATCTCTGTCATATGTGAAAAACGTGTCTAATCTCGAAAAAATTTTATACCTAGAGGAGTAATATGTATAATCTCTTGCCCTGGGATACTTTTCCCTCCAAACATCCGTTATACCCGTGTCTTTCATGAGCCTCTTCAAAAATCCAGAGACTTTCTGGTTCGGGGCTGGGATGCTGGAGGTAGTATCCAGGGCTCTATCTAATACTACATTCCAATCCCCCCCCTGCAATCAGCGTCCCTTCTGCCTTTTCAGCCACTAATTTGAATAGGTTTGCAAAAAAAGTTATATGCGTCCCCGGAGGGGCGTATACATTTAACAAGGATACCTGGAGGTCCTGGACCTGACCTACCACTAGTACGTATCTGGCCCCCTCATCCCTTATTACCTCTTCCTCCTCAAATGGAAGTGTGTCCGAAAGCAAAATGGCCACACCTCTCTTCCTCCCGGTAGGGAGAGATGCATGATATATAGTCGGGAAGTCTCGACTTTTAAGTTTAAGGGTTTCTTTTGGGGATAAATGTGTCTCCTGTAAGAATTGTATTTCACATGCCTGTCTCTTTAAGAATTTCTGGAGACATTTTCTCTTTATAGGGTTCTTTATCCCGTTTATGTTCAATGAGATTATTTTGGTCTTTATCCTATCCATGATCATAGTCTCTGGTCTGTTCTAATGATCTGCATTCTTGATTATTCTCAGGGAGTGCCTTCTGCGTTTCTACCTCTCCCATCCCCCCTCTAACTCCCAGGTCGCCCCCCCACCTCAATTTTTCCCCTTCACTCAAACTGTGCCTTGGATTATTATGAACTTTGTGCCTTCCATTTTGTCTGCATAGTACTAGTAACATATAATAGCCGGTCCAACACCATCGGCCATCCTGTTTATCTTTAACATCTTTAACATTTCTAGAAACAGTTGCCCCTTTAAATGAAGCTTCCAACATTCTAACAACGTAAACCCCCACAATGTCTGGGTATCAAACTAGTAGTCTACAAATTCTAAGAATTAACGTAGTCCATTGCTTGTGTAGCTCCCCCTCTGCACCTCCACATTCAGTGGTTTCTCTATTCTGAACTGTGAAGCTTTCTGGGGGTTCTGTAGCTAAACTTTGAGAAACCCAACTTTCTAGGTCAGTCCACCTTTCTATGGGTGGACTGGATCGTGCCTCCCTTTTGGCACTACGCCCTGTATGGTGTTCTGGGCTAATCCCTTCCAGGGCTTTGTTTTGGGGTCTTAGCCCCTTGCCCTGTGGTAAAATCAGCGTCAGCAGGACCACATGGCAGGTAACAATTCCTTTCCGGTCCATAATCCCCTTACGGTCCCTCCAGCCCTTTTTAATATCAGAGAGGGTAGGTTATTTCCCCCCCCCCATCTCTCGTCCTCCCTTTAATGGGCTTTTCCCTCTTGCTTTGTTTCAGTTATAGCCTCGGGAGACATCTCACTGAGAAAAAGCGCTATTTCGCTGGTCTGTCTCGGATCTCACTAGTCAACTGAGGGCCGACCTTGGGCCTCCCCTCCCTCAGCACCCCCCAGCCCTTGAGGCCACAGTTACTTTCCCCTCCCCGTGGCCGCCAATGCCAAGCGTGCCCCTACATGCCTCTTCCATCAGCCCTTGTTAAGCATTCATATGAGGGAGAGGGGAGGCCCCAACCAAACTCCGATCTCCCCCCATACCTTAAACTTATAGCCCAGAGGAAAGACGTGGAGGTGCCTTCCCCAACTCCGTAGTTCCATCTCATTCACCCCGGGTCCCCTTGTAGTCGTGTTTGGACCTCAGACCGGGCAGTTGGACATATCTATGTATTTTAACATTTCGATTCTATTTCTACCTCTCCTTTATAATAGCATGCTTACTTCCTTTCTGATACTTTATGTCCATAAAATATCCCTATTACAATTCCCCCCAAGGTCCCGCTTTACCGCTTAGGATTTTTCGAGCTTTGTGTGATGTCAGTCTGCCCGCTATGGTTACATCCATTTAGGTGGTTAGTGTTCATGTCTGTATATCTTCTGCATCTTCTTCGTCTGCAGTGAGTCCGGTCAGTTGTATCCTGGAAGCATACAGTCTAAGGAGTGCTGCGACATCCGATCTGAGACTGGTAGAATGTGGTCGTGACTGAGTGGATGACCCTCTGCGCGCCACCGACCAAGCCGATCTCCTTAATTCTCACTCCAGTCGCTCCTTTTCTAACCCCGGAACTGATATTCCATTCTCCTCGAGGAAGGATTTAGCTGCAAGTAAGTCTTCGAAGGTTTTTATTCCTTGTCTCGTCTCCACTCTCAATCTAGCCGGAAACAACATTTGCACCTTCAGGTTTCATGCTCTGAGTTGTTTTACGATGGCCCACATGTTCTGCCTCACCTCTTGTACCCCCGTAGTACAGTCGTTATCAATTACTATTCTGTGTGCCCCTAACATTAATTTCTTTGACTTCCAAGCTCTCTTGAGAATCTCTTCCTTAGAGATGTATTTAGACATCCGTATTACAAATGAGCGAGGTCTCGAATTCGGGCTGGATGGTCTCGGGACGAGAGAGCGGTGGGCCTATCCATTGAGACATCTATCTCCGGAGGCAGTTTCAACAAGTCAGTTAACAGTTTTTGCATGGAGGCAATCAGGTCCGAAGTTCCCTCTTCCATGCCTTCGGGGATACCATCAATTCTCAGATTCTGTCACTGCATCGTCCCTCGATATCCTCCAGTTTGGCTTGTAACTCCCTTTCCCGGGCCATCAGATAAAGCAGCAGGCGATCATGGCGGTCCGTTTGTTCCATTGTTGAGGTGAGCCCCAACTCTAGTTTATCTGCTCTGTGTTCAGTTCAATTTTTTGGATATCCATTTTTAGTTCAGATAATGTGTGGTCTATCTTTTGAACCGTTTTCCCTGTTTGGAGGATTGAGGCTATTAGCTGAGGATAGTCCTCCTCGGAGGCCGTTTCCACTTCCGCAGCGCTGTCATCTTCAGTAGGCCCCGATGTTCTCAGAGCTTTTTCTCCCTGTAGTAGCATTTGTAATTTCTGTACCGGTGTTTGATTTATCCTGGTAGTCCCCACTTTTGATCTAGTGCTTTTGGCTGGCGATTGCATGTTTGTTAACAGGGGATGCCGATTGATTTATTTTCAGGCTAGTGGGCTCCACGAATTATGCTGCCATCTAGCCCGCTGACGTCACCGGAAGTGTGTGCCACTGTTCATGAGGGGAGTTCTCAAAAAGTCTATGTTGCAAATTGGGTGACAAAATTCCCCAAAATGGCTGTTTTATGAGCGTGCGTTGTGCTGTTTCTACGCACACTCGTAACATCATGAATTTGCAATATTTTTGTTCCAGATTTTCAAACTTGGCATTTTTCCACACCTCCTGATGAACAGTATAGATGTCATTTTTTACGTATCCTGCCCGAAATATGTTTTTGCACATCCGGCGCAGAACAACGCAGTCGCTGTGCAAAATCACTTTTTGGGACAGTTTGAGGAAATGACGGTGACACTGTTCATGAGCAGAGGTCCTAAAATATCTATGTTGAAAATTTTGTGCCGGAAGTCCATAAAATGACTGTGTTGTAAGCGGTGTTATGCAGTTTCCACACACCCTTGTAACTTCGAAATTTGCAATATTTCCATGCCAGATTTTCAACACTGGCATTTTTTCACACCACCTTATGAACAGTACAGCTGTCATTTTTCACATCCTGCCAAAATGTGTTTCTGCACCTGTGGAGCACAATGGCGTGGTCGCTGTAGGAAATCAACTTTTGGGACAGATTAACAAAATCGCAGCACCACTGTTCATAAGGGGAGGTCCCAAAATGCCTATGTTACAAATGTGGCTACCAAACTCCCAAAAATAATTTGGTTACGGATGTGTGTTGCGCAGTTTGTATGCATGCTCATTGCTTCACCAATATTTCATATTGTTACTCCAGATTTTCAATGTTGCCATTTTTTTACGTCTCCTCATGAACAATACAGTTGTCATTCTCCACATCCTGCCCAAAAATGTGTTTTCATCCCTTTGTCGCCAAATGGCACAGCCGCTGTGCAAAACCACCTTTCAGCTAACAAAGTGATTGTGCCGCTTTTCATGAGGTGGCCTGGCAAGCAGACCATGTTGAAAATGTGGAGTGAAACTACCAACACACGCCTACAGTGTTAGGGTTTCCAACTGTAGCACCCCACCTGGTACAGACTGACAGGCATCCAGGGTGTGACTTGGGATCATCGGATGTAAGCTCATGCCATTCTATCCCCCAACCCCACCCTGCAGCCACTGACAGGCATCATGGTGTGTCTTGCACTGTTCAGCCCCCAAGTTCACCCCACGCTCCTATACCGCACCCACATCAGCGTATTTCCTTATGGCATGGGGTTAGTATAACGCCCAAAGACCCCAAAGCACACCCGACACTTGTCAGTGTCTACAGGGTAGGGTGAGGTACAATGGCATGAGCGTTATAGCTGACAACCCAAAGGCACACCCCAATGCCTGTCGCTCTCTACAGGGTGGGGGTGGGGTAGGAGTCACTTCAATACTTCACTGCCATTCCTATTATGCATCTCTAGCTCTGACACTTCCAATGCCAATGCCAGCGCAACAACATTCAGCATTGACAAATGTTTGTTTCTTTTGCTGCTTGGGGGGTGGGGGTGGAAACCCTAACACCATATTTCTCCACTTTGTTGTTTTAATCTGAACCCTAACTGGTTCATTAACACAGTTTTTTTTGCAAAGAATTCAATTTCTTTTTGAGATAGTACAATTGTATCCTCATTTACGCAGGCCCCTTCAAGACCTGCAGAACACATCCATCTGGCTGCAGAAGCAGGGGGCCAATTGGCCCTGCACTTCCATGCCTCCACAGATGCACACATCCATGTGACTGTAAAACCCAGGTCACTCTGAGCCCTGTGCTTCCATGCCTCCAAGAAAGCAATTTATCTGCTTTGTTGTAACTGTGTTTTGTGGGACTCGCTTCAAAGAAAAAAATATATGAAGTGTGCCCTTTAACTCCCGCCAGCTGATTGTATTTGGGCAAAAATGTGTTTTTTTGTCTTTTTAGCAATAAGTCAGTAAATTTTTGCTAGTTTGTTCTGAAAGTCACCATGCTTATAGACCAAATAAGATACACCTTTGGTGCATTTTTGATGACTATCAGCCTTTAATTGTGGATTTGGCACCATGGTGAAGTTTTGAGGTAATTTTGGGGTGTAATGTATACACCTTGAATTTTTTGGGAGTATTATGTGTTAGTCTTGTAATAGTCATTGAGTTTTTTGTTATCTATATCTATATATATATACACAGTATATGTATATAGATTGCCCCTTAACTCCAAAAATTGACAGACTTATGGCATGTTATCCTATGAGAATTTTCATTTTTGAATGTTTAAGTTTTGTGTATGTCTATTTTCAGTTGATATTTCCTAAGGAGTTAGTCTTGTGGTAGTCATTAAGACTTTTCTTTTGCTATAGATGGTTCCTTAGCTCCAGAGACGGATGGACTTACATCTTGTTGAAGTTGCAATATTATCCTATGGGAATTTTCATTTTTTGAATTTTTATGTTTTATATGGCATGCCATTCTACCTTATAAAGAAGAGGCATGCTCCCTGCCTGTCCATACGGCAGCCAGCCAAGGAGGTTTGAGGAGGGCTGTGCCAGTCACCATATGCACCCGTGGCACCACTGCTGTGGATACAGTGAGTGGGGGGGCTGCCCAGTGCTGCGGGAGGGGGGGCACTGATGCCAGGGAGGAGTTGTTGTTATGTCAGGGCTGGCAATCGGAGAGAGGGAGGGCATCGCTACCACCAAGGAAACTATACATGATGCCAGGGCTAGGATCAGGAGGAGGGGGATTACCACTAGTACCAGAGAAACTATACATGTGCCACAGGATTGGAGGGAGGAGGGTTACCACTAGCAGCAGGAAAACTATACATTATGCCGAGGCTGGGATCGGGGGAAGGGAGGGCACCACTAGTACCAGGGAAACTATTCATGATGTTGGGGCTGTGAATGGAGGGAGGGGGTAACCACTAGCACCAGAGAAACTATACACGATGCTGGGGCTGGGATTGGCAGGAGGAAGGCACCACTAGCACCAGGGATCTGTTTATTGTATGGAACAAAAGGCAATCATGGGGGGGTTACCACTAGCACTGTGACCAGGGATTCATTTATTGTATGGAACAGGCTGGCAATTTGGGGGGGGGTACAACTAGCACCTGGGATCCATTTATTGTACAGAATGGGCTGGTGATTGGGAACACAGGGGGAGGATCTGCTCTTCCCACGGCCGACCGGCTAGGTGGCTGCATTACCTCCAGCAGCCACTAGGGTTGCTCGGAGTAAGTCAGGGTTTTGTTCGGTAGTACTTGTACTGCACAGAAAGACTGCACTAAATACTTATGCACAGTGCAAAACTGCTGAATATGGGCTTGCATGCATTATCATGGCCATGCCCCTCCTCTGACCTGCACTCATACATTATGTCTTGCATGAACGCTAACCCTCAGGCTGCCCTGTGCAAGGCATGCAAATGGGGCCATAATGACATTCAAATTGACCCAGTTGTGCCTTGCATATATTATGGCCTCATTTGCATGCCCTCTGCTGAATATTGTGGGTGATGCACCCAGCACAACTGCATTTGTGTTGGTGCATCCCCATGCTCCCTATCTGTGGCTTGCGCTGGTGCAGTGCCCCTGCGCCATGCACAGTGACACTGTGCCATGCGCTTTCTGTGCCATATTCACCGGTGCTGCGCCATGGTGCATCACCATTGAATAGCACCTGGTCTTGCCCCGGCACATCCCAGTTGCACTGCGCCCAGGCTTGCACCCCTGCCAGGTGCAGTCTGAATATCTGGGCCACTGTATATTATACTGGCGCGATAGTGCAAGTAGAGTTAGGGTTGAGTACACAGTTCTATGTTAAAGTCAAATGTTTCAACCTTAATAACTTTGGAACTGTTCAACGGATATGCACAAAATAAAGCACTCATAATCTCTAGTGGTAGGTCTCTTGATGTGCTAAATTGTGTGTGAATCTGTTGTGTGGTTTCAGAGATACAGAATGTCAAAAATCCCTAAACGTATGTGTTTTTTGCCATTTCTTTGTCAACCTGTATCTCAGAAACGGTTTTAGGTTGTGGTCTGAAATTTTCATGATAGAAAGCTTTTGCCTCACAGATGTGCCTTTTGAAGGTTTGGTGAAAAAATATGAATATGTTCAAAAGTTATTAAATTTTCAATTTTCCCATTATTTCCTATGAGAAAAGTTTGATGTTCTACATGAAAATACTTTTGTTTTCGCAGGAGGTACTGTATTATTGCATGTAGGGTTACATGAAACCTTATTTGTTTTTGCAGAGCTCTGTTGTGTTCACAGAAGCTACTTGTCATTTCGCATGTAGGGTCACATACAGCCTACTGTATTTTCACAGAGCTCAGTTGTGTCCACTTTCTTGTTTTCCCATTAGTGAGAGACACAAAATAGAGAAACGATGTAAAAATTAATGTAATAGAAAAAACAAACATCAGAACTTAGCTAAATGGGGCCTGTTCAGCTACATTCTGATGTTTGTTTTTTACAAATGTGGCCAGAAACACTTTTGCTGGGCACCCAAAATCATGGGTGCCGAGGTTAGCGAGAGGACCGCTTCTTCCATGTTGTCTGTATGAGAACAGCAGGATTTTCTTGACTTTGCAGCCGCAGCTGGAACTCATGCTGCCGGCGGCACTGTCAAGTGTGAGCTACTGTTTCCCGGGTGTGCACTGGTGCCCCTCAGGAGCTCTGTGTGAAAATGTAGGCTCCCTGTGACACTGTATGACAGTGTGCACAACTGATGTAGGCCCTGTTTTCCCTGGTGTCTAGTGGCACCCCCCCCTTATGTTTCTGTGGTGTCTAGTGGCACCCCTCACCCTCTGATTCTCATTAAAAAATTTTTAATTGATGTATTAATATGATCTGATACTGGGATGCCCTCCCCAGTGTCAGATGTCCCACTCCTCCCCAACAGTCCCTTCTTCTTATTTACTGAAATCGGGACGGGGGGGTTCAATCCCCTTGTCGGCACTGGAAGACCCCCCCAGCAGTGTGGGACACTGGGGAGCCCACTGGTATGGAATGGCATTTTGGCATGGATTTGAAAAGTTTTACCTATGAGGTTTATGAAGTGGAGACATAAGACAACTATGTTCAAAATTTGGGGTCAAAATATGAAAACAAGCCAAAGTTATGATCATTCATTGTAATTTTGGTACACCCACTTGTAACTTCAGAAATTTTAATATTTTGACCCCAGATTTTCAACACAGCCTTCTTATTACCCCACCTCATGTATGTCACAGATGTCATTTTTCAAATCCTGCCAAAAATGTGTTTTCTTACTTGTGACATGGAATAGCATTGCAGTTGTGCAGAATTATGTTTTGGCGTGGATTCGAAAATTTTCTGTACTGGGGTACATGAGGTGAGGTAATAAGATGGCTGTGTTGACAATTTGGTCAATGTTGTCCTACGAGTGGAAGCACAGGACCCAGAGGGCCTTGAGCTTCCACGGCTACATACATATACCTATCTATGGAGGGATGAGTGAGCAGGGATCAGAGGGCCCTGCACTCCCACAGACAAATAACGATATGATTAAACTTTCTGAAAAAGTAAGTAAATTAATTGCAAAAAATCTTTGTTAATGCATCAGTTAGGGTTGTTACTAAAGCGACAAAAGCAGGGAAATGTGGTGTTAGTGTTTCCAACCCTAACGCTGCACCCCCACCCTGCAGACACTGACAGGCATTGGGGTGTGCCTTGGGGTCATCAGCCCTCACACTCACCCATTCTCCTACACTGTACCCATCTCAGCTTATTTACTTATGGAATGGGGTGAGCGTCAGGGCTGATGACCCCAAGGCACACACTCTACACCTATCAGTGTCTGCAGGGTGGGGGTGGGGTGTTAGGGTTGGAAACCCTAACACCACAATTCCCTGCTTTTGTCGCTTTAGTAACAGCCGTAACTGATGCATTAACAAGTTTTTTGCAATGAATATGTTTATATATATATACTGTATGTATATGTATATGAAATGAGTGCCCCAGCTTTTATTTGATCCCCCCGGTCTGCTTGGAATCTCATTCTGCTGCACTAACAGCTGTACCCATTTTGGAAATGATAACTCATTTCTGTAGAGGGCTGACCCAATCCCACTGATGAGTTTACCCACTATGCCACCTACATCAAGCATGCTATATAGTGTGTGATCTCTTAACAGTCCATCATACAGCATTAGTTATGGATTGCAAAAGGAAAAATTTAATTAAATAGCATTTTGAACTGTAACTGGCTATCAATAGCTATTAAGAACTGTACATTTATCTATGCAGTCTGCTTATGCAACAGTTTCAATGCCTGATGCGATGTATAACTTTATTTGCACCCTTGTTCTTGAACTTTGCATTAGGGTATTTTGTGTTGCTTGATTACCATTTGTGGCTTGGCCTGGGGCATGGTTTATGGATAGACACCTGTCCCTAGGACTGTCTCTCTAACTTAATGGGATGGGGGGGTGGCTTAAGAGGGATTTCAGAGGATGTGACCAGTGAGGGTTTGTGAGAGATTGGGTGGGTGGGGTAACCAGTAAGGGGAAGTGAAGCCAAGGCATTTGCTCCATAACCTGTCACTGCTACAGTGGGCCAGCCAATATGTGGAGTGATTGTATTAAGTTTTCATGTGCCAGCAGTACTGTTGGGAACATTTAATTCCACCCTTGATTTGTGGAGAAGAAGGGAAATAAACAAGGGGTACAATTTCGTAGGCTCATCTGTGGTGGATTGTTGTAATTCACACAGGTTCAGCATTAGTTCTTTCATATCTGGCATCCATCCACTTGGACAGAAAGAAAAAGAAAACCCACCTCCGCCCATCTTCCTCCATCTCTGAAACAGTTATAAATATGTTTTTGTTATCGCCACCCTATCTGTTAATTCCCTGGAAAAAATGTAGATGTTTTTTGCCAAAGCACATAGAACATGATCCGATTACACACAGAGAGATTCACTCTAAGCCCCCATAACAGAAACCTGATCTCTGAAACATTATTTAACTAGCAATTCATTACAGCATACTGGCTGTTGAAAGCTGTTGCTTTCTCCAACTTCGTGTGTGTGTGTGTGTGTGTGTGTGTGTGTGTTCGCACGCTCGCACGCGTACGTCTGTGTTTGCTACAATTGATGATTAACTGACTTCAAAGCTCCAGGTATTACACGAAAGTACTGACCATGCTAGGCTCAACAAAATATATATATATGTCCAACTTAAGAGTGACAATCAAAAATGCGGGAACCATGATGTAATGAAGTGATAACAATCTAGCTCGGCCAAGGGACAGCTTTTAGGTTTCATTTGCAGTGCAGCTTTTGTACCCCAGTGTCCCCTAGCCAATATTGAAATTGTATGGAAACATTCTGTTGCCTCTGATCAGGTATTAGGAGCACTCAGTCCCTTGGCACTCGTGGTACTAGTAAAGGGCCCAGGGTAACCACCATTCTCTGCCTAAAATAGGGGATACTCCACCTTGAATGTGCAGATATAGGGCACGGGTACTGCATACTGACATTAAGTCTTTTTATCACAGTTACTTGTGAACCATGACACCATAGCAAAGTTAAATCAACATACAGCACTCAGCAACTTGAAAAAAACAAGAACTGCAGTATCGCATTACAGAAGAGCCATAATCTATTTTTTCAATGTCAAAAAAAAAAACAACATGAACATGCAATTACTGCATATCTTGGTCTGGCATCCTTAATTGTTTTAGAAAAGAAATATGAGGGGTCAGAAGGGGCATCTGTAGGCCCAAATGTATTTTCTAACTGCACCTGCATCTGCCTGATTGCACCAAAGCCCTGGAGCCGTATTTTCAATGGGTCCTGAGTTTTTGCACCAGTTTGCACAATTTATGGCAGCTTGTGTCAAAAATGATGCATGTGTCATAAAACAGTTCATATATCAAAACAAAATGGTGCATGGATCACACAAATGGTGCATGCTTCATAACAAATGGTGCATGCATCATAGCAATGGTACATTCTTCATAACAAATGATGCAAGCATCATAAAAATGGTGCATGCATTCATAAAAAGGGTGCATGCATCATAGTAATGGTGCATGCTTCATAACAAATGATGCAAGCATCATACAAATGATGCATGCATCATACAAATGGTGCATGCATCATAACAGTGGTGCATACATTCATAAAATGGTACAAGGATCATAAGACTGGTGCATGCATTCACACAAATGGGGCATGTATCATAGCAACAGTGCATTCATTCATAAAATGGTGCATGCATCATAAAAATGGTGCATAAGTACAAACAATTTTGTATATGTCATAAACAGGGTGCATATAACATAACAATGGTGTATGCCTCATACAAAATGATGCATGCATCATCATAATAAATGGTGCAGGCATCATTTTTGTGATACAAGCGTCAGGATTTTATATGTTGTCAGTTTCCCCATTCAGTGAGCCACTGAGTAGTACAGCGTGGTTGTGAAACTGAATGCACAATAGCTGTAACAACAGTAGGCAGTAATAGGCAAACAGGAAGACTTATAGGATAGACTCACTGGCAGAGCAAATTAATAACAAAAACAGCTTCAGTTAATTCTGTCTGCTGCAGGCTTGGTATTCTATTGAAGTATTAATTCTTTATTTTCTCCTCCTATTACCCTCTTTTTACATGATATGGACTGGAGCTATTCATAAACTGATTTTGTCATTATTGATTAATTCTGTTTTATTATTATTGTTAGAGTATATGTTGTATACTAAAATGAAAAAAAAAATCACAATAAAATATTAAATGATAAAAAAAAACATAATTTATTCAAAAAGAAAAGCCGACGCATATGGCTAGAGTGTATGAAATAAAGAAAAAAGAAGGGCCCTGATTCTTAGACATAATGTCATAAGGGACAGTCACAAAATCAGTGCAAAATGATTATGTGAAGTGAAGTCACTTCCTTTTGACCCCCTTGAGCTATCCTCAGAGGGGGTCAGTGGGGCCTTCTGTGCCAGCCATTGTGTCAGTCAGTATCGCTAACTCCATTCCTCCCCATCAACACTGGTGTCCCTAAAGAGTCCATGTTGGGCCTATACATTTCTCCATATTTCTTAATGACCTACCATCTGTCTGTACATCAACCTCAATACATATGTATGCAAATTACATGGTCCTCTACACCACCAGACATTCCCCCACTGATGTTGCAAAAAGACTTCAACAGGATTTCAACAACGTTCAGCATTGGTTTTGCTCTCATCAACTTTTTCTAAACACCAAGAAGACAGTCTCCATGACCTTCGGCACTAGGCAGAGACTTTCTAGGCTCCTCTCCCTGCCCTCCTTCCATACCCTTGATGGGACAGTCCTTGAGGACACCTCCTCATTCAGATATCTGAGTGTTTGGCTTGACCAGCATCTCACCTTCTCTGAACATGTGGACACCATCCTGAAAAAGCTGCACCCCAAGCTTGGCACTCTATACAGGAACTGGAACTGCCTCCCTCTCCCGGCTAGGCACGAACTTATCCAGAAGATGATTCTTTCTATTTTCGACTACTGTGATGTAATCTACAGAGCCACTCCCAAGACCTTCTTAGTCAGATTGGATACCCTCTTCAACTCCTTCTGTCGCTTTGCTCTGGACTCTCCTTCTCTCACCCACCACTGTCAGCTCTACCACTCCCTGGCATTTCCCTCACTAGAAAATAGATGCCTCCATCATTGTGCTAAATTTGTCTCTAAATTCTGGTTTGGTTCGCTCCCATACTATCTCACCTCCTCTCTATCAGTCCTCCCTCCCTCTGCCCACTCACTTAGATTTAATGACTCCTGTTCCTTGGTTGTCCTTTGCCGGTCTACCACTGTAGGCCAGGCTGCTTTCTCATATCGCTTCCTAAAATTGTGCAATTCACTTCCTCACCAGATTTGCCGCTCCTCCACTCCCTCCTCTATAACTTCAGCCCTACATAATTTCCTCTGTGTGACTTGTACCTGCAATTAACCTACCTGGTATTCCTGACCTGCTCCCCCGCCTCTGTCAATATACTGTGTATATAAATGGGATAATATGGTGATAAATAAATTTATCACCATAGTATCGTAGATAAATGGTTTTATTCTACAGTTTTTATCATGACCCCTGTTGCACAAATGTATATATATATTTATGCAATGGGGTGGAGATAAACAGAGTGTGACAAATCCATTTACCTGAGTAACTGTGTACATACAATTCATTTAAGTATACAGTGCTTATGTCATCAGCCGTATATCTACACAGTGCTTATGTCATCAGCCATTTATCCACACAGTGCTTATGTCATCAGCCATTTATCTATATAATGCTTATGTCATTTAGAATATTCAGCCTCAGTAGTAGTAGTAACCATATTCAAGTGTGAATAACTTTAAAATGAAAAACAATAGCATGGTATCGTGAGCACGAAAGTTGTTCAGTGTGGAATTATGTACAAAATGAGTGGTGTTTCATTTATTGATACATTTTAGATTTTTTGATAATTAGCAAAAAAACAGCAGAAAATTCATTTTTATTTTCATTTTGTCCACAAACAAATGTAAATAACTTCAAAATGAAAAACGATAGCATGGTACTGTGAGCACAAAATTTATTCAGTACAGAAATATCTACAAAATGAATGATGTTTCATTTATAGATACATTTTAGTTTTTTCAGAATTCGTGAAAAACAGCATAAAATTCCATTTTTGTGCACTTTTTCAGCAAACAAATGCAAATAACTTAAAAACAAAAAAATGATAGTTTGGTACTTTGAGGACAAAAGTTGTTCAGCTTAAAAATATCTACAAAATGAGAGGTGTTTCATTTCTAGATTCATTTTAGATTTTCTATAATCAGCAAAAAATGGCATAAAATTACATTTTTGTTACTTTTTTGACTAACAAATGCACCCTACAAAAGCAAAAACAAAAGAATTGCATAAATGGAATATACAATGGAAAACTCGTGTAATAAATGCTTTATCTGCACTTAAGCAGTTTGACCTCGGACACCTCACTCGTGGCTTATGCAACTCATGAGGTTACCTGAGGTCAAACTGCTCTTGTGCAGATACATAATTTATTACACTTGCTTCAATTGTATATATATATATATATATATATATATATATATACTGTATAATGCAAAATATCCATGCAGATAAATTTCCACGCAATGGTACTACTAGAGGAATTTAGCGTAATCTCATATTCGCGGTATTATGGTACCCGGAAGTCTACAAAATGAAGACAATACCAGCGACTGTATTCCAACTGTATTCCATCATTTTGCAGACTACTGACTACTAAGATGTCTCTCTTATCCTAGTTAAACAAAAAGCCTGCTGTCAAGTGAGACTTATCTGGAGAGCCCCTGAGTGCTGAAGGTCTTAGCCAGACTGCTGCAGTCCCACTGCAGGTTGCTGAGGCAGTGATAACTGAACTCGCTACTGAAATCTCTGGTCCTGACCCAAAGAAGTGCTGGACAGAATACACAAAATACACTGCAGGTGTTCGATTTGAGGTTGGCAAGTATGCAGTGGAGAACAGTATTATGAATGCCATTCACTACTTCTGCAAGAAGTACTCAAACAGCATAAACGAGAGTACTGTGCATGGGTTCAAAAGGACTACCTTGTGGAGCTTGGCAAAACCCCTGACCCCACCAAACTGACTCCTGAACTGCCCACTAAACCCCTTGGTAGTCCTGCATTGCTCCTCGATGAAGTTGAGGATGAGATGAGAAAAATTGTTAAAAGCCTTAGATCACAGGGGGCAGTTGTGAATGCTCGTGTGGTATCAGCCATATCATCTGAGGTAGTCAAGGCACACAACCCTGACCTGCTATCTGAGAATGGTGGGCATCTTACATTTTCAAGGCAGTGGTCCTGGAAGCTTCTGAGTCGTATGGGGTATTCTAAATGCAAGGCGACCAAAGCTGCTAGAAAAACCCCACTCGACTTTCCAGACTTGAAGGCTAAATTCCTGAGTAGGGTGGTTACTGCTTGTGGGCAAGAACTGATCCCTCCTGCCCTTATCTTTAATTTAGATGAGACTGGTATCAGTTGTGCTTGCAGTATCAATGATTGGCAAACTTCTACCTCCCCAGATCATTTATAAGGGAAAGACTGACAACTGCCACCCTGCTTTCACATTCCCTGTTGGCTGGTTAATAAGCCATTCCGAAAATCATTGGGCAAACAGTGTTACAATGCAACAGTTCATAGTGGAGGTGCTTGTCCCGTACATTAAAAAATCAAGCTGCAGATGGACCTACCCCATGAACAGAGATCGCTGCTTGTGATGGATTTGTTCAGGGGGTCACACCACTGAAGAGGTACTGCAATGCCTGAAGCAAAATTAAATCATCCCTACTTTTGTTCCCGCCTCATGCACCAACTTATTACAGCTGCTTGATCTAATGGTGAACAAGTTGCTTAAAGATGAATTAAAGCAACATTTTACCAAATGGCATGCTGTTGCCGTGTCAGGCCAGCTTCAAAGTGGAACAGCATCTGCAGACATTAAAGTTGACCTACGAATGCAGAGCCTAAAAGTGAAGCACACCCAGTGGTTGGTGGACAGCATAAACAGAGTTGGCGAAAGGGAAGATAAGATCATCAGTGGATTCTGCAAAGCCGGAATCTTAGAGGCACATGCTCAGTGTCTAAACTACTAAGTCAGAAGAAGAGCCAGATTTGTTCTCCTTTTTTTCCTTTTTTTACTTCAACTTCAATAAAGTTTAATAAAGTTTTTTGTTTTTAAATGTGGACACAAACACAAAAAACAGTGCACAATCACTTGTCAGCCAATCAACATCACTACCCTCACAACGCAGAGCTGTGGCATAAGCAAGTTTACTTACACAGTTTTTTTCTACAAGCCACACTGACTCCATGGTTCAACGATCCATCATAAGCATGGATGCTACGCCCCCCCCAACCCGCTTGCTGTTCGTACATCCACACATTAACACAGGACACTCACTTTTTGAAATACTGTGGCATGTTGTGCCCACTTGGTGAGTTGGATATGTGACTTGAACAATCCGTTAATTCTTTAATCCAGTAAGTCCAGTCCCTGTAATTTTAGTTTTGTTCGGTTTCCCTACACACACACTTGCGAAAAGGAGAACAGAACAGATAGCATATAGAATCACGTGAACTAATAGAGTATCACGTGATTCAATTTCAGTTTAGATGTTAGATGTTTGGCTACCTGTTTTACCACAACGCATGGCGAGTGCTAAAATTGGATATGGATAAAAGAGGTTCAAAGTAAGCGCTACATAAATATACGCATGCACTTGATGTTTGCGTATACTTAGTGACCAGCGAATAGCGCGGAAATAAAAATACCATGGAATTAAGGGGTTATACAGTATATATATATATATATATATATATATATATATATATATATATGTGTGTGTGTATATTCATTGCAGAAAACTTCATTAATGTATCAGTTAGGGTTCATATTAAAGTGACAAAAGTATGGAAATGTGGGCCGGCCCAGTGGTGTGGAGGGTTGAGGCATCGTGTCTTACCTCCTGCCAGACCCACCCGCACGCCCCATCATATCCGGGAATGGAAGTTTATTTGAACCTGTATCGAATTTCATTAATTTTCACCTCCAACCACTCATTGAAGGTATTCCCACATGCATCAGAGACACCACACATTTCACTAACGTGATCCATGACATGCGTTTCAGTACAGAAGAAAGGATGGACATGATTTTAATAAGTCTTGATGTAGCAGATCTTTACACATCCATGCCCCATGATGAAGGAGTTGCAACTATGGGCAACTTACTGGACACCAGGGCTCTCCCCTGTCATCCACAAAGTAGCACCTTTCAGTGGTTAGCAGAATTCATTCTTACCAACAACTACTATTGATTCTAAAACTCTCATTACAAACAATGCAGAGGCACAGCTATGGGGTCCACCATGGCCCCTAGCTATGCCAATGCATACATACACAAATATGAACATCAGTACATACTGAATGTAGAGAACAATCCATATTTCGCACACATTAAGCTCTATAAAAGATACATCGATGATCTCTTTATTTTATGGACAGGCACACAAGAACAATTAGAAAGCTTTTTCCTATATTTAAACAAATGTACCTTACACATGCAATTTACAATGAACCATAGTAAGGAAAATCAACCGTACTTAGATGTAGAAGTCACATTTGAAAGTACTGGAATTAATACTTCTTTATATAGCAAACCCTCTGCCAGAAACACTATATTACATGCAGAAAGTTTCCATCCAGACCATTTGGTTCAAAGCATACCCTATCCCCGGTTTTTAAGAACTCATAGAAACTGTGCTAGGGAACAGGACTTCCGGAAGGAACTAGAAGTTGCATCACATAGATTTAAGCAAAGGGGTATAAAAGAGATACTCTAGTTAAAGCAGAGAGATGTACAGAACATGCGACACAGGCTGACACTCTTAGAGAAATGACCAGAGAAACAATCACAAGGAAACATTCTGTCCATACAGCACAACCACAAAATTAAACAGATCAGAAAAATAATTAAATAACACTGGGGGATAATAAGTAATTATCCTCAGAATCAGGACTTATATACAGACTCCCCATTAGTAGCAGTCAAGAAGGTGAGAATCATTAAAGATAGGCTAGTAAATACCGATCACCCACAAGGTAAAAAAAATGCAAAGCAGACAATTATTACTTGGTCCCCTAAGTCCAGGAATGGTGCCATGCAGGCAATGCTCAGCCTATGGGCATACCCAGCAAAAGAACTACAGGCACCCATACACCAACAAAAAATATTTGATTAGACAGTTCATTTAATGTGACGCAATAGATGTCATTTACATTTTGCAGTGCCCTTGTGACAAGATTTATATCGGCAAACTTCTCAGCAATTGAAACAAAGAATTCAAGAACATAAATCTAATGTAAGAAGCAGGATAATGACTCCAGTGGCAGAGCCTTTCTTGGCTGTGGGACATTCTAGTGCTTCATTAAGATTTTGGGGCTTGGAGGCAGTTCCACAACCAGACAGAGGTAGAGATTACAATAAATTATTAGAAAAAGTAGAAACCAGATGGATATATACTATGAACACACTTAATCCCAACATAGGGTTGAACAGGGATATTAATTGGAATGCTTGCAGATAAAATTGGGTAATAGGATGCATTAAGATCTTAGGTCTTAAGTAAGGTTTGCAAACACTGTGGGTCTAGTTCAGAAAATTAATGTACTTGACTGTCTCCTTGTGTCCCCCCCCCCCCCCATACCTTATCTGTGCAGGCTTTATTATTAAAATATATGTAACTTTATTTTCTGTTACAACAATGTTAAGATGTAGTTTAGAGATAGTAATTTGTCTTAGTGGAGGTGTGCTGATCCTGATCTTCCCATTATGTCAACTGTGTCTATTCTGCTTTGACCCATCAGCAACATGCAGGTTACAGGACACCCACTGCAGCAACTATGAAAACAATGTAGCTTATTACTTATTTGTTTTTTTTTACTTTTTAGGTTAAATAGACTATCTCTTGTAGGCAGCTTGCTGAAACTTGCTCGTGTGTATTATCAACTGGGATGGCGTTTGTGAACCTGATTATCTGAGACTAGATTGTTTCCCAGTATTAACTAACTAAATGATTCAGTACTGAAAAGCACAGTACAGAATTAAGAATACGCTTAAGCACCACAACCAACACTTGGAGCATGCTCAGTATATATGTTAATACGTAGCCAGACACATGACACAGTGATGTTATAGTTTAGTCACTTCATTGAAACTTCAAACCACAAACTTCATATAAATGCAGCAGTTATGGTTGGTATTCTGCACAACAGGATATGCATACTATGAGGTAAGGAGAAGGAGAGTCAGTCTCTCCCTTTTTTTCAAATTTAGATAAAAAGTTCAACTGATAGAATGAAGTTACTGCTAGATTTAAAACTTGACCACCTGCTTTTTCTTACAACATGGCTATCTAGCAGGGTTGAGAGGGCTTTAACAAGTTCTCTATTAAAAGACCAGTAATGCAGATTTATAATTTGACTGCATGCATATTTTTACAACATCATTATTAAGCTGAGTCTAGAGCATATTGAAGATTCACAAGTTTCTGAATATGTTAAACCATTTAATATTAAGACATACTAGCAGAGTCATAAGTTAGAATGGGATGGGATTGTGTGCGTCACCTCAGTGCGGAGAGGTTCACTGAGGCAGGCGTCCGAGCCTTAGCAGATACACATACTATAAACAGAAGTTTTTTGGGGTAAAATAGATTCTACGGGCTTTTTCCCATAGAAAACTCAGTGGCAGCAATCCATTAATAGAAGCATTTTCCCTTTCAGTTTGTAAGCCATGTTTAAAGGACTGAAAAGAAAAAAAATATCCAGTTTTCTGTCAAGCGATGTAAGCCATATAAGGAATCTATTTTGTGTATTTTTCTCAAAAGCCAAAGGTATCTGTTTTAAATTATTTGAACTTTAAAAGTGTTTGCATTATGGGTTCATGGCAGAAGAAATAAATGGCATTGTAATATTTGAATGCTGTTTTATAAAATGACAAAGAGTCCATTGTAGTTTAAACACAGAATGCATTTTAAAATGTCTTAATATTCATTCAACAATCCATAGAGACTTACCAGATTACAAAGTATTTACATTTATACTAAGAGAATGTATTCAAATTAAATAAGGAAAGGTTTCTCTATTAAATATTCATTTAACATTTTTACATATTTTAGGAACTGTGGCCAATTTAAATGACTTTTGATGGAATGTGGAGGCAATTAAGCTGGTTTAGAGAAGTGAGTCATTTTCTAGGTCTCATGATATAGATTTCAGGTGTCAAATTATCATTTAATTTAAATTATTTTGGACAGGGATAAACTACTCAATATAAATCTATTCTTTTTATTAGGAATTGAACAGTCATTCTCCTGATGAAGCCTGAAATCAGGTGAAATGTTGAGAACATAGGCCAAATGAAGAATATTGAATAAAATCAACATAGAAGTGGACTTTGGGACTCTATTCATTTTATCATTGTGCCCTCTGCCCTTATAACTTTATAGTGGATTTTTACACACCGGGAAGGCAGCCCATGAACTCTCAGTCCATTTCCTGAGGCACAACTGGAGATTCATTTCCAGAATTGTTAGAAGATTTTTGCCTCCTGCCATGCCAGCGACCCATTTTCATGGTGTGAGTCGGTCATCGGGGATTGGCCTGGGAGGAGGAGGATTGAGCATCCAAAGGACAGCTCTCCTCCTCCTGGGGGGGGGGGATCAGCAATCAGTGCTTGCTTGGCCCCTAGCAGAGGCTGAGAGATGGCACACCAATGCTTTACAAGGTGGGAGGAGGTGGGGCAGATGCCCAGCATGCCATGCATGGGAGCATACATGACACCACCACTGGCATCACTGCATGCCCTTCCTCTGAAAGAGAAGAAAAATGTCTCCAGTGGATGGATGGATGAAGGAGGAGCTCACAGGTCCCACTCCTCGACCAGCCAGGTGCTGACAGGAACTGGATCCAGTCTTTGGTAGGGGCCTGGGGATCCCCAATTGACCCTGCCAGAAAGGGCAAGCCCTGGGGAAGATGGTCAGCACTGACTGTGGATGTTGGGGAGACAGGGCTGGAGTTCCCTCCTGAACGTGGGCCACCAGGGCAGGGGAGAAAAAGAAGTACAAAAAAATATGGAAATGTGGTGTGAGGGTTTCCACCCTAAGACCCCACCCCACCACTCCCACCCTCCACACACCAACAGCCATTGGGGTGTGTCTTGGGGTCATCAGCCCTAACACTCACCCCATTCCATGAGTCAGGAAGCTGAGATTGTAAAGCATAGGAGAATGGGGTGAGTGTTAGGGTTGATGATTCCAAGACACACTCTGATGCCTGTTAGTGTGTGGAGGGAGGGTGTGGGATGGGGTGGTAGGGTTGGTTGCAGGGGTGGGATGTTATGGTTTGTAACCTTAATACCACATTTCCATACTTTTTCACTTTAATATGAACCCTAACTGATGCATTAACAAAGTTTTTTCCAATGAATTTCCTTACTTTTTGAGACAGTTTAATCTTATCCTTATTTATTTGTGGGATCATAGGGCCCTCCAGGCCCTGTGCTCCAATGCATGCATATTGTAATTGTCCCTGATTTTCATGTGGAAGCACAGGGCCCTTTGTATGGATATGGGAGTGCAGGACCCCAGCTCCTGCACTCCCATCTATGCATAAATATAGAGGCATTGTAATTAACCCTCATTTCCCAGTGGAAGCACAGGGCCTCCAGGCCCTGCACTCCCATCACTTTATAATAGTATCCATATGTGGGAGCGCATGGCCCTCAGAGCCCTGCACTTCCATCTATTCATAGGTGTAGACAAATTATTATCAACCCACATCTCCCTGTGGGAGTGCAGGGCCCTCTGGATCCTGCACTCCCATCACTCCATGTTATTATCCATATGTGGGAGCGCAGGGTCCTGCTCTCCCACCTATCCATAAGTATTGAGACATTGCAATTAATTCTTGTGCTGCCAATGGTACAGTATCACAGTCACCATAGGGACATTGATAAAAATTTCCACCACAGTTGAAATCAAGGCCTACAGATACGCATAACTGCTTAGTACACTCAGGTGTACTAAGCAGCATTTCGTGAAAAATCCATATCACAAAGTGTGTTTGAGATATAGCTGCCAAAAAATACCTGACCGCCACAATGTTATCCTATGGGAAATCTCAAAACTTTGGAATGTTACAGTATAACTATGAACCCCATGTAAATTTTATCAGCAAACCATCAAAAGGCACATCTGTGCGGGCAAGCCCTTGGTAACCTGAAATTTTCAGCCCATAGGTCCAAATCGCTTCTGTGAAGTGAAGTGACAAAGACACACAAATTTTTGTAAAAGTAGTGCTGCAAATTGCACTGATTAAATCTGATTGTATCCTTTCTGAACTTTAGGAACACCAATGCACTCTTCGACCATGTATGATGCAGTAGTCTACATCTACTATATCACAGGTGGCTAGATGGTGTGTACTGTAAACTAACAGGTTTTAATGTGGTAACACAATTTATTTTATTTATATTTTTTGAGGTTTACACTCCAGGACAGCAACATTTGTGTGTCAAACCTACTTTGCAAGTTGGTCAGGGAAGGGGGAGTAGAGCAGCAGTCTACTGTAGGTAAATAAAAGTTACAGTTTCTAAATTAAGCAGTATCACTCATATGGTTGACAGCCTGTTTTTCACTTTTATTAATAAAAAAAGGAAGAAGCTACAGACCAACCAGTCACATCAGCAAATTTTACAAAAAGTAAGCAACAATAACATGTTTCTAAACAAGGGACAGTTTTAGGTTTAATGGTGATTGACAGTGTAATTTTAAATAATATTTACAGTGTCAAGTACGGCAATGTGAGGGACGACTATTAATTTTCCAAAACTATGACTAAGAGGATACTTAATACTTGGCACCAAATACAATGTATTTTATTATTATTATTCATGGGACTCTTCTTAGGAAAGTAACCTGAACCCGAGCCACAATTTTGGAGGGCGAGTAGCAATACTCCTCAAATTCCAGGTTGACTCAATCACCCACACCTGCAATGTGCCCACTCCTTTTATACTGTGCACAGCCACCTGACTCACTGTTTTGGGGATCAGGCACATGATAAGGCAAGGGGGTAGGCCAGAGTGGTCTGCATCACTGATGATGCTGCAGAAAACAGTTTTCCAATTAGTCTGTCTTGCATCTCGGGATCTGAGTCATTAATGATGCTAGACAGTCTAACCATTCTGTCTGCCTAGCATCTTTAATGACACAGGCCACTCCCCCACCCCTCCCTCACCCCAGTGACACCCTCAACCACTCATTGAGTCAGTGATTCTGTGTACTATGAAGAGAGGGGGCACATGAGGGGAAGGGAAGTAAATGAGTTAACCTGGAATTTGAAGAATATTTTCCCCTGCTCCAAAACCATGGATCACGGGCCAGGAGTGCCCAGCTGTGAAAAACAAGTACTTGGGGAACTGACAGGGTCACGTTGGGGGGGGGGGTGATTTAAAAGAGACTGTGTTCATGAGCAGACTGTACTAGGGCTTCAAGTGTGAGCTCAATGGTAAGACACCCAGTAGTTAGGAGGGTTACCTCAAGTTAGGGAGGCACATGTAGGAATCAGGCCAGACAGGTATACAGTAAGAAACTGCTGCAGGTATAGCAGAAAGCAACTTCTTGGAGCTGCCTCATTGAGACAGCTACATTAGAAGCAATATTTATTGTAAGTAGCCTGTCTAAGAAAATTAAGGGGAGAAAACAAGTTGGATCTACAATCAACCTGAAGGTGGCCCACTAAGTGGTAGGTGTCAAACAAAACTCACATAGTACGTGCTGTAGGAAAGTGGCAATTGTTAAATGTTTCCACTTTTCAGCAGAAAGTTGAAGCAGGGTCACCAGCTGCCAATTGTCCCAAAGTTTTAACAAATCCAGTCATCAGTGTTCGTGGACTATCACCACTGAGGAGCAATGTTCCCAAGCCACAGTCCAAGTTCTTTACCCAGCAGGCACTTCTGACAAAACATTATTATATAGCTAATGCAGATGTTCAGATAAAAGTGAAATTACTTGTCTGTTTTGCAGTGACCCTTACTGCTGTTATGGATACTTCCAGTTTAAATTAGAAGATTGTGCTAAAGTTGATGACAATTGTTACAGTCTAGCTGAGTGAGCGCTACAAGTTCAATTAGGCATCTGTTTCAGTACTGAAGTTGTTTATATGTATGGGGGTACAGAGGGCAGACTGTGTGTTTGGCAGCTGTGGAACACATTTCTCTAGGGATATGTTCTAGAGGAGGGGGCACCGAACCATCTGCAGGGCGTGCAGAGCTCCATGTTCAGCTGGTAGCAGTAAGGGTAGAAATACCTCAGCTGTGTCAACAGCTCAACAGGAGACAACCCCTATCCCCACTTCTTCCCTAGAGGCCCACTGGCCCAGGAGGGTATAGAATGGTGGGAAGGGGGCAGGCAGTGGAGGCAGGGTTAGCCACAAAGAAGTTGTCTAGTTAAACACCATCCATATGGCAAATCATTTTCAACCCCTGGAGGAGGCTCAGGTACCCAACTCCATGGGAAGAGGAGACACTGAGTCAGTTGCTGACGAGGGGTACGTCAGCACAACGGTTCCTAAGGGGACAAGCAAGAGCAAGTCTAAAAGTAGAGTCTTGGTGGTTGGAGACTCATTGGTTAGGGGTGTGGAAAGGGTGGTGGGAGGGGGACTGGAAGGGAGGGGACTGGCCAGGTGCTTTCCTGGTGCAACAGCCATCTTGAATTTAGACAGAATAGGGAGGATGGCAGACAGGGAAAGGGAGGAGCTGGGGGTGCTGGTACAGCTGAGTACCAATGATCTGTTGAATCAGTCTGTGGAGATGGTGAAGCAGAACTTTTGTAGACTGGGAGATAGACTGGCAGCACATTTGGCCTTCCTGGCCTTTTCTGTGGTCCTCCCTGTATGGGGCAGGGAGGGGAGGAAGGGTAGAATTAGAAAGGATGAGACAGAGGGATTTAATGGGTGGCTTAAGGGAATTTGTCAAGAGAGGGGGTACTATTTTGTGGGGGACTAGGTGAACTTCTGGGATAGGATGCTTCTCAAGGGTGATGGACTCCACTTGACAAGAGAGCCTGTACACTGGGGCAGAAGATTGATGTGTATATTGCACATTTAAACTGATTGCAGGAGATACTGAGGCTAGGAGAATCACAGTGACAGGTGAGCGTAGGGGGGTACTAGCTAGTACTCTTCTACATCTGGGGGCTAGTAGCAGCTCAGTGGGTATAAAGAGGGATGAGGTACAATCTGGGTCAGATGAGGAGACATTGAAGAAAGGGTTTGCAAAAATCAAGAAAAACAAGAGGATAAGAGAACATGGGAAGCACAAGGATCATAGACAGAGGAATAGTAACGTGGGTACAGGGGTCAGATGCAAGGGGGTTTGCCTTAATGCCAGGAGCTTGGATAATAAAATCAGTAAGCTGCAGATGCTGATGGCAGACACTAAGGTTGTGGGGCTATTACAGAAATATGGGCTACAGAAAATAATGAGTGGGCCTGATGGTTCCATGGTACTCATTATTCAGGAGGGATACAGGGAAAGGTAGATGGGGGAGGAGTAGCCCACTTTGTCACTTTGTCAGGGATAGTATTGAGGTGGTGGAAGATGGGTAATTGCAGGGAGTCAGAGTCACTGTGGATGGAACTCACAGCAGCCTCAAGCAGGAAACTGCACTTAGGGGTTGTGTAGAGACAAGGGCAAGGGGAAGAGAGGAACAAGGAACAGATAGGTCATGGAAGAACTTGAAGGGGGAATTGCCAAAGGGGGAATTAGTGGTAGTGGGTGATCTGAACCTGCTAGACAGTGACTGGGATGTTCCGGTGCCAAAAGTACCAGAAGTTAGGGGTTCCATGCGATATGGGTGACTGATTAACAGCAAGCCCATAATTGCGACTTCTTTACAGCAAGGACAGGAATGGCAACAATGCCTTCGGGGAGGGCTTAGCTCCCTGCACCCCCCTTTCTGGGGGACTTTACCCCCACACCTCCTTACTTATATAACCAACTCCGAGGTCATAGCACCTCAGGGAGGGCGAAAAGCATTTTTGCCATATCTTGATTTGATTTAATTGATTTTTATTCATTATAAAATGAACATGGTATACACCCATTGAGTGTAAAAATTATGCTCATTTACAAGGGGAACCGTAACAAATAATACCTGGTTACAAATAAATATGATACAGTACAGTACAATACATGCTACTGACCATTGACAAACAATCAAATAGTCATAAAGTGCAAAACTACAATTTACAGAAATATACACTTATATCATACATCCTTATCACAATATCATAATACATCACAACCTTATATCACATTTTACAACTAGATTACACACAGAACAGTCCAACAACCAATGAAACATCTGTCTGTCCTTGCTGTAATGTAGTTGCTGAACTTCGGGCTTGCTGTTATGCAGTCGCCAATATCACTGGACACGGAAATCAGGCCTTGCTGGATACACTCCAGTACTGTCTCCTGGTACAGCTAGTTAAGGAACCCACCAGGCTGATTGCCATTCTTGATGTGGTGCTTACCAACTCGAAGATGGTAGGAGCGGTGAGAGTAGAGGAGCCACTAGGGAACAGTGACCCTAACTTCATTTGGTTCAAACTGGCCCTTGGCTCTGAAACGCCCTAATCGAGAACTGAAGTATTTGATTTTTGGAGGGCAGACTTCAGCAAGCTAAGGGAATTGGTCAGGGAAGTTATTCGGGTACACAATTTAGGTGGGGGAGAGATTGGGGTTATAAAGGGGGCCATTCGCAATGCATCTAAATTATGCATGAGAACAGTAATCAAAAGGAACAAGACACCATTATTGTTCTCAGCAAAAGTCAGGGAATTGGTGGGAACTAAGAAAAAGGCCTTCTACAAGTACAAAGAAAAGCAGGGAGAGGACAAATGAGGAGATATTTAATGAGGAAGTAAGGAGGCAAAGAGAGCAGTTAGGGAGGCAAGAGCAGACACTGAGCTGCATATTGCAGAAGGGGTCAAAGGCAGAGAAAACCATTTCTTCCGATATATATATAAGGGGAAAAAAGAAAGAAAGGAGGGAGAATAATTAGGCTATTGGAGGGGGGTAGGGGATAGAAGAGGATGGGCAAAAGGCTGCCATCCTTTCTTTTTTTCCATATTGCTTTTTATCCTACGGGGTTGCTAGCAATCATGCCTTCGTCTCTCTTGGTGAGTGGCTTGATTCCACCCATGAGTGCTACTCACTTAATCCTGTTTTCAACCAGGCAAGTCCCCACAGATATCCCCATGGCAGAGCCAAGGAAGGGAGGGCCATCCCCCCACCCATGGTGAATAATCTAGATTCCTGGGTGGAACCATGAGCTGAGAGCATGGCCAGGGCTTCATGAAACCTGCTAGTGTCCTCTTTTTTATTTTCTTCCTTCCCCATTGCTGAGGTGTGCATGTCAATGTGTGTACATGGAGGCATGCACATGCTGCAGAGTCCTGCAGCACTCTTCCATCTTTGGCACCCTCAGACCTGCACTACCCTCAGGCCTCCACCTGGTGGCAGTCAGTCGGAGGGAACACCAAATCACCCTCCCTGGAAGAAGAGAGCAGTCCTCTGAATGCTTGATCCTCTCCCTCTCCGACTGACCCCTAGCAATTCACACTCACCACTGAACACAGGTCGCTGGTGTGGCAGGAGGTAAGACGCAATGCCTCAGCCCTCCACGCCAATGGGCCAGCCAAGGCTGCAGTCCTTAAAGATTATTTTTGTTCAGTTTTCACCAGGGAGAAAGGCAGACCCTTGCCTGAGAGTAGCATCAAAGTGGCCAAAAAAGGGGTCCCAGAGATGAGGCAGCCAATATTTACAAGCAACAGAGTCCAGAAAGGGCTGACATCCTAAAGATAGATAAGACCCCAGGACCAGATGGGTTGCATCTGAGAATACTCAGAGAAATGGCAACAGAGCTGGCTAACCCCCTGGTAGGGCTGTTCAACAGTTCACTATGGACGAGGGTAATTCCAAAGGACTAGAGAGTGGCACACATTGTTCTGCTCCATAAGGGGAGGGACAAGGAACAAGTAGAGAACTACATACCTGCCAGTCTAACCTCTGTCTTAGGGGCACACCCTCCCCTGCAATGCCCTGAGGATTCTGCACTTCCTTCCACTTCTTCTTTGATGGATCAAGGCCCCCAGGATCTTTTAAAACGTCTGATCTATTTTCCTTGGCAAGAGAACCAATCCAAAGGCACAATGTGGTGAGTATTGGATATAGAGGGGGTTTGGAAATACTCCCGATAGAACCTATGTCATCCTGAAACTTTTGAAAGACTCTATGGGTTTCCTCACAGCAGAGCCATACACTGTAATCCACATCTCAGGGGAGGAAACCTTTGATGTTAGCTTCTGCACTACCGCTTCACTGGACTGCTTTTGGTTTAAATTTGAAAAATTGAAATCTACTTTGGTTTCGTCTCCTTTTATGGTCATTCCCCTGTCCAAACCCATGAATAAAACCATCACTCTTGTGTTTCGTAATGAATGTATTAATATTACTGATGTGTTATACTGGTTGTGCAAGTGTTGTGAGGTACTGGATACCCCACCTCTATTATAGACAGTGAGCAAGTGAGCAGGTTTGGATAGGGAAATGGAAAGTTAAGGTGCAGTTAAGCCAGAATGCCCTGGGCATTGTCCACCTACCAGGGAATTTTTACATAGGAAGGAACAAAGGTATTTGCTTTTACCCTGGCCAGCCCTGGACCCATCTGAGCTCTGTCTATGATACAGCCCACTGTAAAGGCTGCCTGGAATACGGACACATCATTGCCTCTTGCCCTTATCCCAATAAATGCAACCTTTGTAAAGAACAGGGTCATTCTTTCACCCGATGCCCATGGGCTTTCCATAACGGCACTGATGGCCTTAACCAGGATGCTATGATAGCCCAGGGACAAGGCCTGGTGGCCCCAACTGAAGAAGCCCCCTGTCCTGCCCTTGAGACCCCAGAGGCACTGGGTTTTGAAGTTGAGTCTGTACCCCCCCACTTCCTTCTATTGTCTGTGCTGATGGTCCAGCAGCATCACCCCAGGATCCCCCTTGGTCAGGTGGTCTATGGCCCGGATCCCCCACCACCTGTCATTTCAGACCCAGACTCCACTCTTGTGTCCCCTTCCCCTCCCCTCCTACCCCAATGGATATGGTGGAATTCTGCCCTCCTGCGTCCAAAAGTGGGGCCGTAGACATGGAAGCAAAACACAGCCTGTGAAGAAATCAGATATCACTCTCCATACTGCTTATGCCGCCCTGGTTTCTTCTTCCAATTGGGGTGACACAGAAGATGAAGGTGGGGGCTTGGATGCCTCCTTTCATTTCTCTGTGCAGGATCTTTCCTCTGGGGTGGATGACCCCCGGAAGATTTATCGTCCAAAAAGGTCCATGGTAGCACATGGTCATAAACGAATAAAGGAGCGACAAGGCCCTCTTAATTCTTTTTATCTTTGCTCCATGGGCAGGTTTCTCTGTTGGTTCTTAATGTGAACAGCATCAAGTCCCATCGGAAAAGACTAACTACCTTTTCTTTGATCAACACCCTCCCGGGGGATGTTGTGCTTTTACAGGCTACCCGCCTGAAGACTTTGTATGAATTGACAGCATTTAAAAATCTATGGATATATGGTCCCTCATATTGGTTGCAAGGCTTGGACAGTTGTGATGGTGTGGGCATCCTTTATATAAGCCATGACTTTCACCTCCACAGACTTGTGAACATCTCCCCTGGTAGAGCCTTGCTCCTGGATATGCGTGTGGGCCCCCACCTTTTCAGGGTCATTAATGTGTATGCTCCTCAACTGAAATCTGCCAGGATTCAATTGTTTTCAACACTACAGCCTTACTTAGGTACCACCCTTCCTGTCATAATGGGTGAGGACTTCAATTGTGGATTGAACATGTCAGACAGAGGAGAAGCTACCTCCATATTGTACTGTGACTCAATTTCTGTCTTCTATGATTTCCAAGGCACAACTGCAGGATAGCCAGTTGGCTTCCCCAGGCCCCCCTTGTCCTACATTTATGAAAGGGACCCTCTGAAACCATATCGATTTTTTATTTCACTCCAACCCGATCTGGATTCTATGCTCCCTGCTGCTCCTGATGGAATCTTCTGACCACATGGCCGTGGCTGGAGTCTATGACCTGTTCTCTTCCCCACTTCCTCCCTGTCACCCGAGGAGGTTGAACACTTCCTCCGTGTGTAATGCCACTATCCAGAAGGCATGGTTACAGGCCTTCCTGGACAGATGGGATGGTCCTTGGCACCTATGAGAATTTTGGCACCTGGTGGGACAACTTCAAATGGCAGTTCCGCTCCTGTTTCCAACAACAGGCCAGAGCCCTAGCTCAATCATGATATTTCAGATTCCTTACCCTTTGCATCCAGTTGTTCTGTCTAATCTCCTGTATGCATACTATGTAGGCAGACTTGACACAAGATGTCCTGAAGGTGAAGACTGAGATGCTTGCTTTCCAATACAATAGGGCACAGTCCCTGACTTCAGAAAGTAAATTTGGCACTCACTGTCATGCACAGTCCCTCAATCCCTTTAAAGCTTGTGTTTCCCACCTATGCAGTTGTTACATGTGGTCCTTCCACAGTTCATCACAAAGACCCTCTCCTCACCGATCCTCGGGACATGTTAGATGTGGCCCCCTCGCACATTACTAGTATGTTTGGTACCCCACCATTGACTGCAGTGTTTCCTGACTCCCTACCTTTCCCAGTCCCTTCCACCCTTCCAGATGAATTGCTTACCTCTTTGCAAACACAGATTCATCTGCAGGAGGTTACCGCTGCTATTAGTGGCTTACCTTCTGCCATTGTCCCAGGAAAGGATGGACTCCCTCCTGAATTTGATAAAACTTTTTCTCGGTACCCAGGACCTACCCTGGTGGTTTTGTTTAATTGGATACTACACTACCAGGCCTTACCCACAACCCTTTCTCAGGCCCTCTTAATTTTTTTATATAAAAAAGAGGGATGTATTCTTTTTTCTAATTGGTGCCCTCTGTGTCTACTGAATACTGATTATAACTTTCTTGCTCACATCTTAGCCACCCAGCTTTCGCTGGCCACTCCATTATTGATTTCCCCTTCTCAGAGCTGTGCCATCCCTTTTTGACCCATTACTGGACCACTGATTCTTCTTAGAGAGCTTTTTGAATGAGTAGCCTGTGCCTCTGCTCAGGAATAGTCCTCACTTTGAACCAGGAACGTGCCTTTGACCAGGTGGCACATGACTATTTGTTTGATGTGCTGGCCCGGTAATTAAAACACTGTTGCTCTCTTGCTTCACCTATCTCAGCTGTGTCTACCCTCCTCCCCCTTCCTTAGAAACTAAACTATATAGCCTTTTTTTCGTGGTCTTTGGGGCTCTTGCCTCAACCCTATTAAGAGGGATATTATTTACCGAAAGCGTAGTGTGGGTGGTCTTTGCATGATAAACCCCATAGTTTTTTATTACAGTATGTTTTTTTCTGCCAGTTTTTCCCCTCATTTCAAATCAGGTCTCTTGGAGTGGCACGCCCTCCTATTAGACTGGATAGTACCTCTTTTGGCTTTTCTCTCTGTGGTATATATCCGCTTGTTAGGACAGCAATTTTTTTCAGTGCTCCCTAGTTATGTATTTTTTTCAACTAAAAGATTGTATTTTTGGCAACTGTCCCTTGACGACTGTGCCCGTCTCCCCCGAAAAGGGTTATATACCACTATTATGTTCCTAAACTTTAATTTGCCTTTAGAGGTAATGTACTGCCTTCCGTTGCAGATTCAGTGTACTCTGTCTCAGCAGAAGAACAAAAAAATGATCCGCTGATATATGTGGGACATTGTATGGCTATGCCTCCACGGGAAGCTGGCAGTCTCTGACTCCTTAAAACACAAATCCCACCAAGAACGGATTTGTCCTTGTCTTGCCCCCAGCTCCTAGAAATACTTACGCATTTTCTCTTTGAATGTCCATGTGGAGTTCTGGCAGCAAGTCGGCAACATGTGGTTAAACTCTTCCTTTCTTACAGTGATATACGAGATTGTGGTTTTGGAACTTTTCCCTCCTATTTGGAACTGTTATTCTCCCCACATGTTGCAGGTATATTTTGTCGCCTGCAAATATTTCTTGTGGCAGGCCAGATGCACCTTCAATGTATGGCAGCAGGTAATCCCACGAGGTGGTGACTCACATGGCCACCAGGTCTTTGTCCCTTATTTATATGGCAGATAGGAACTGCCTTCACCCACGGCCTTTTCACAGCTGTGGCTGGGATTTCGCAGAGTGTATGGCGGAGTATAATTTACTGTATCTCTTTCATTTTTATTTTATTTTATTTTCCATTACTGTTGTTTTATGGTTCCTTTTTCCCCCCCTCTCCCTTTACAACATCATACCTAATAGTGTTGCCTCTCATGCCTGTAAATGTTTTCAGTTTATTGCTTATTTTTCCTTTCAAAAGGAGGAAAAAAACATTAAAAAAAAGAAAAAAAAGAATGTCCCCTGTTTTTTTCTCATTTTCCCCCTTCCCTATTTCTGATTTCTTTTGGTGCCCCTCCATGTTTGCTGCTGTAGATTTCATTGTCAATTGTATATTTTTTATTCATTTCTCCCTTGTATTCTTATACTTAACAGTGTTTATATTACTGTGATTGTATAACATTGCCTGCTTTATGATTTTCATTAATAAAATTCCCCTTCTCTTTTTGAGAAGTGCCAGGGGATCTTTAAGTTCCACCTGAACAACCACCACAACAGGCAGATGGGACCTTGCTTTAATGTCTCAATTGAAAGAGCACCTCAGGATTGCCGCACATCCCTTATGCTGCACTTCGTTGTCGGTACTGGGATTTAGGCCAAGTTCTTAGTGTGGGGATAACACCTGCAGCCTTATGATGTTCCGGTATCAGAGTGTGCAACCTGCTGAGCCACTAACACCATTTTTTTCAGTTTTTTAATCAGGCTGGCCATTACAGCAGGAATTTAAGAAAATGGTGTTTTCTATCTAGAGTGAGCAGACTCATTGGGATTCATATCCCCCTTGGTGAAATGCCTCAGACTAGATTATCCAAGTTAAATTTTCATTGATCCAATCCCCTGCAGGGCAGTCCGGCTTGGACCGGCCCTGATCTTATGGATCGAATTCCTGGAGATTCATGCCAGAATCTAAACTGCGTCACAGCCACCTTACCCATACCTAATCTTTTCCAAACAGTTTTCACTGAGTGACTCAGAAAACACATTCCAGCAGCAAGTACAACAGTAGCAAAATAAAAACATAGGATATGAATCCTGCTAATAAAAGGATAAGAATGAATACATCACCAGCTGAACTAAACAATCATTTTGAATTAACACTAGTAGGACGGCAAGTCATGTGCTTAATAGCAATCTGTATCAAAGAAGGTCACATATTTTATTTGGATTTTGAGTAGTTCAAAGGATTTGCATTCTTATCAATACTGGGCTCTGCCAAGTACATCTCCTGTGCTCCGCGGCTGTCTTAGAACACATGGATTTCTGGTTTTGTTTTTCTAAGCTGCAGACTTTTAAGGTCCCCTGTGTCTGTAATTTCTACACCTCTTTCTCTAATATTGTACCTCTCACTTTACCTGTGTGAATTCAGAGATGACTTGGAAGGTGGCAAATGTGATTCCCATTTATAAACATGGCAGAAGAAATCAGTTTGATAATTACTGACTGATTCCTTTACTGCTGGTGATGTCAAAGGTCATGGAGAGGCTGATAGCTAAGCAACTACATGGATTGCTTCATAAAAAATTGACATCTTATACAGAAACAAGTTATGTTTCACTGGGTTCCATAGTACGACTTCTGCAATAATCAAAGTATTGTAACCAATGATATTCAGTGTTCTATGCATAGTGTTCTGGCACTCTGTTTATGGACCTCTCCAAAGCCTTTGATACCATCAGCTATTAATGCTGGGAAAAGTTGAATAATACAGGTTTTGAGTCATCTGCCTTAAGATGGTTTGCAAGTTATTTGAGCAACCAACGATAGTTTGCTACCTTTGAGTGAGCTAAATCCTGGACAGAACTGATTACGAAGGATGATCCACAGTATTTAGTGCTGGGCCCTCTATATAGACACGTAGAAAATGTTGGCAAAAAAGGGTTACTGGTCCATCCAATATGCCCTGTTTTACCCTGTTCTACCCCAGGTCCTATTGTCTAGTTGGGGTTATTGCCCTTATGTACCCCTTGCCTCCTGCCCTACTGCTTCCCCCTGGGTAACTATCGAGCATTTACTAGGTCCCAGCTGTGTCTGAAATCATTATTCATTTTTGCACCCATCACCTCTGCTGGTAGGCTGTTCCTCAGCTCACGCATTCTCTCTGTAAAATAAAACTCTCTCACATCCCCCCGAATGCCCTCAGCCGGCTTCCACTCATGCCCCGTGTTCTTGCTTTGCCAGTCCTACTGAATATTTCCTCGCAGTCTACCTTATTCATTCCTATCAGGAACTTGAAGGTCTCTACCATATCTGGCCTCTCCATTGTGGTCTCCAGCAAGTATATATTTAGGGCCTTAAGCCAGTCCTCATAGGCTCTGCTAGCTCTGAATCATTTTGGTTACTCTATGCTGCCCCATCTCTAGCCTGTCTTTCTCTTTTCTTAGGTGGAGGCTCCAGAACTGGACAACATATTTAATATGTGGCCTCAATGATGATCTATAGAGAGGCAGTATCACCTCCTTCTTGGCACGCAGCAGGGATCCATCATGGGCACTAGGACGGGCATCCGACTGGATGTCTGCCTGTGTCCTGTATTCAACCCCATGCAGCTGCATGCTGGCGGGGGGGGGGTTGGGCAGGACAATGGAAAGGCATCCTGTGGATGCACAATATAGTGAATATCCTGCGCCCTGTGCCTGTCCAGGGCCACCTAGCTACACAGGTGGGGTACATGTGATTCCCATGTACCCCACTCGAACTCGTTCTTAGGCCACTATATGTCCTGCTTGTATCAGCTTATAAATGCATAACATTGCTTTGGATAACAGTGTCTCTCCATGTTTCCAAACCTGGGAAGCTAAATTGAATCACATGATCAGTAACATGGAGCAGATTACTGATGATCTTGATTTAACACACTGAACATTTTCATGAACTCTGGCAACCATGGAATAGTCATTTCTCTGCCTAAGTATGAACTTTTTTGTGTTATCCCTTGTTATGGACATAAGGCCCTTTTTTAAGAGTTGGGCAATTTATTCCACATTATGGGACTTTGTTTCTGTTCTTAGGGCCCTGTTTCACCTGGCATTGTGTTGCAAAGTATGTTTTATAGCATTACACTTGTGGATTACTGTTGCATGGTTGTACTAGTCAGTTCTGAATACAAATCAAGCATTAAAATAAGAGTGCAATTGGCTTTTATATTGTATTTTGTATATTTAAATTGTATTGTAATTCTGACCACAAATTGGGGCTTACCTGTATGGGCTACGGACCTGCCGCTGCCCTGCTGGCATTCTGTCAATGGTTCCTGAGGGGATCTGTACCTGATGTCCTAGTATGGGTCCCTACGCCACGGCTGCTGAAATTCTTGTGTCTCGGCCCCACTGACAAATGAGGGCCAAGCACCAAAAGTAGCCTCTGTGCCTTTGGGCACTCTGGGGGTACTTCAGCAGTTCTGATAGCTGCTGAAAACCGGGCCGCAGAATGAAAATAAAAATCATGGCCGCCGGGCACCTCCTGCCCATGCTCGGCCACCAGGGGAAGAAATATAAAGGAGGCATGGCTCCAATGTGTGGGTTTGGCTATGCCCACGAATTGAATGTTTTCTCCAGCTCCAGGGCAGGCAGTGGAGCCAGAAATTGCTACTGGAATGTCTCCCGGCCTAGGGGTAGTTGTTTGCTGCCGAAAGAAGGGCATGTGATTCAAATATAAGGACTGAATGGTTTGGGACTGCATGTAAATAAATATGCTATCCCTCAGGGACTTTGGTAGCATGGGGGCTACTGGGTAGAATGTCAGAGGGCATGAAAAAAGCCCTGGATCAGCACAGCCAGTTAGAAGGGGATTCTGTGAAAAGTATAAGGGGAAGTTTTGCCCATGAAAAGAGAGACCAGCCAAGGGATCTGAAGAGGAGAGACTGTTTTGGGCTACTTAGACCTATGGACTGGTCGACTGTCCATTGGTCTAACTGGTCCGAGAACTAGAAGTGGGGCAAAGTGCCTGTTAGAGACAATATAGCAGGAAAAGAAGCCAAGCCACTGACTGTTTTCCTGCGGCAAGCTTTTAACCCACAGTTGTGATTGTGCCTTGTGATTTGCAGCAGAGAAAGAGATTGGCAGATGAGAGAATTTTGAGGTTTGCAGCTTGAAGGGGAGAGGAGAGATGTTGGATATTTGGCTGCCAAAAGGGAAAAGTGGAGTTTGCTGTCTGAGAGCGTGGGCTGCAAGCAGTAGCCATCAGAGAGAAAGATTTGCCGCAAGAGTAAAGAGACTGAGCCACTGTCTTTTCCCCTCAGAAGGGCAAGTGTTTGGTGTGTTCTTGCTGCAAGCCTCAGTGACTGTACGCACTGGGTTCGAGCCTGAGCCAAAGCCCTGCTGCATTGCTGTTTCGGGCAAGTGTGTTCCAGCAGATAAGTCTAGGGGACAACCAGCCTGCCCTATCCCCATACCAATGGAGAAGAAAGCCAGTGAAGAAGACAGCAACAGATCTGCCTGGTGAACACCATCTGCAAAGGCCTCAGATGTGAAGCTGGCCGGGCAGGTGAGGAGCAGCGTTCTTCAGTTCTCCAGTTAACACTACTACTGTGGTGTACCACCAGAAAACCTCTGATACCAGCATGGTACTGTGAAACAAGTTTCTGCAACCCAACTTGAAGCTTCAAACTCTAAGTAGCCCTAGGCTGCGGCTCAGGGGAGTTCCTATTTAGCTAGCTAGCTAGTCAGGTCTCAGAAGGGATTAAGTCCTGGGCTGCATTGCGCCAGATTTCGAGCTGCTCCCAGGCAGAAAAGTTAAGAGTGGTTTGTGTTTACAAGTTATTCAGCCCCAATGCAGCATCCTACAGTAACTCAAGCCACTAGACTGTCACCTTCTTAGTACCCACAGTGTGGTACCTACCGCAGCTTGGTAACTGTTGGCCATGGCCATTTGGGGAAAAGCCTGGTGCACCCACTAGTGGGAGGTGGGGATACTGTGTGGGTAACATTGTTTGGGCCAGTTATTTTGTTGTGCTGTTTTCCCCCTTTTCCCCTCTCCTTAATAAATCTTGTTATTTTTTCATGTTATATGCTGGTATTGCAAATTATTGCAAGGGGGAATTGTTATTGTGTGGGAAAGTGTTGTGGGAGCAGCTACTGTGTATTTCTTGGTGGGTGATAACCTGCAATTTATTCCCAGGTATTCCCTGCCATTGCCCCAGGTGAAGGCACCGTGACACTTCAACTCTCCAATAGTGAAACCAGGCTGGCCCCCTTGGAAGTGGGTGCAGTGTGGACCCAGAGGGCTCCAGAGCTGCAAAGGTGAGTCAAAGAGCTGTTACAGCATGTATGCTAAAAACGTTCAACTTGTCCACTATGCAGAGCAGCCTCACCCTAGCTTGGAGACTGCTCATCAATATAAAATATTTAAAAAAAACAACCAGTAAAAGTAAAATCTTACTATTGTTGCCCACTGTGACCATACCACAGCCTGGCAGCAGTGACTATTCCAACCCCTCTGCCGATGGCATACTGTTTTAATGTTAGCCATTAATTTGAATACAATGGGCTGGATATTCAAACTGCGCTATTCTGTGGCGCAAGCCCTTGCACTGCACAAAATAGTTGCGGGTGGGTGGGGTGGGGGCCACTAGATCACCAGGGTAGGTGGTCCTTGGGGGTTTGAACTCTTTCTGCCCGCGATCGGGCTTCGAGGTCCACTGGACCACCAGGGATATGTTCTTGGGGGGTTGAACTCTTTTCTGCCCACGATCGGGCTGATGGGGGTGTTTTTTTTTCACTTATGCCGCGATCGGGCCAGTTGGGGGTGGGGGATGTTTAAACTTATGGCACTTAATCGGGCCAGTCGAGAGTGGGGGATGTTAAACTTATGCCGCGATCAGGCCAGTCGGGGTGGGGGATGTTTAAACTATGGCCGTAATCGCGGCCAGTCGGGGTGGAGGATGTTTAAACTTATGCCCGCGATTGGGCCAGTCGGGGTGGGGGATGTTTAAACTTATGCCCGCGATTGGGCCAGTCGGGGGGTGAAGGGATGTTTAAACTTATGCCCGCGATCGGGCCAGTCGGGGGGGGGGTTACTATATGCCCGCGATTGGGCTGCAGGGGGGCACAGGGAGTAGGTTGAGGGCCACCCACAGGTGGCAGCTGCTGTGTCGCGCCCTGCAATGTGGCAGCTCACCTGTGGGTGGCCCTCGACTTACTCCTTTTTTTGGCTCAAATTTGTGCAGGCGCAGGTTGGGGGTTGCGCCTGCACAACTCTGCACAGCCCGCTGAATATCGGGCTGTGCAGTTTATGCATGGTTCCTCCCCCTCCGGTTCAGCATGCCTTCATTAGCATTGTGCTGTTGCTCAGCTTGACTTGGTGGGTGCAACTTCCTCCTGCTGAATAAGGCAGAATGGCGCAATTTCGGACTTGCACAGGCGCAACCCTATTGTCCATGGCGCAACCCTTTTGAATATCCAGCCCATTGTATTTGAATGTTATGATCATCAGCATTTGTTATAATGTGGACCATGTCATCTTAGTTGAGATACTACAAGAATAGGTGAGGACTTTGGGCACTGTGCGTAACTGTTTCCCGTCTTTCCTGAAAAAGCAAGAGCAGTTGGTTGTGACACTGTAGAGTCTCATAACCTGACTGTCTGCAGGAGGATTCATCAGTTCCGCCAAGAACTGGTAAGTTTAGTTTTTTGTTAGTGCTCCTTGTCCCAGGGTTGGGGTAGTGGGTCTCTGTCTCTCTCTTTCTCTCCATACCCTGCCCATGGTGCGACTTCTCTTCCAAATGTAGGCATAATGCATGAGGGCAGACATCTGTTCTGTCTTGGGTTACTGTGAGGATCAAGTTAGTGGTAGAATCAGGCATGGGGATTCTTTCAGAAGGGGATTTAAAAAAAATCCTTCCTTCTTTTTGAGAAAACAAGAAGTGTCCAGCCTGCTGAATTTCTTTTCTTTTCTACCCCCCCCCCCCATATTTTCTAGCACCTTACCTGGTCCCCTCCTGGATCGCATTACACTCATCGCAGGGTCTCTTACACTTGCTGCACCTCTGGTGGAGTCGCCACTAGCCCAAGATCACCAGTCCACCTCGTCTCAATTCTTAGATGTGTCTCCATTCAGGTATGGTTTCCAAGCCCCATGACCCTTAAAAGGAGTCATGACCTGGAGGGTAGAGGGGGAATGGCACACAGTTTAGGTGCCCAAACTCAGTGGCCTGTGGATATGGAGATTCATTTACCAGGAGTGGCTGATGTTTTCCACTGTTTGTCTTCTGATCCCTCCCCCTGGGAATCTAGTCATACATGTGTGTCCCACCCTCCTGCATGTCCTCCAAACTGCACTGCCACCTGTGGTGTCCCAGGTGGCAAGGACACCGGGAGATGTATTGCCCACCCTCCCAAGAGGAGGAGTGCATCCTCTGGGATGCTCCATCATCCCCCTGGTGGCTGCCCTGGCATCCTGTGCTCATGCTGCAAACCTGAGTCTCTAGTGCCACAAGTGGCCTTGCTGCCACAGTGCCTGCAGGCCAGCCAGTCAGAGTATTTCCTTCTCTAACACCAAAATAGTTGGAGCACTAAAACCATCCATTTCAGAAAACTGTTTCAAAGGCTCAGTAGTAGCCTGTTCCTCTGTCATGTGGGTGACCCAGGGCCAGGAGTGAGCCTGGACTCCCTGTGATCATGCGGCCCCACATCAAGGGTCCTGCACATGGCAATGCTTTCTCCTGGCTGGGGGAAGGTGGTGCAGCATTCCACTGCTGCAGTAACTCCTGTGGTGGGCCAAGGAACTCAGTCTCCTCCATAGGGGCACCGCAGATCTGGTGTTGTCCACAGCACCCAGAAGTAGGTGGGCGGGCATGGACACAATGGAGCACAACAACCCAACTATGGGGGTCTGGATGATGGCAGCTGGCAATTTGGGGTGTCATGCCACTAGTGAAACAAAGACAAAAAATGCAACACTCACCAGGTACAGGTATAGCTACAGGCATGCAAGTTTATTAAGCAGCAAGAACCATTATAGTGATGCAGAAGACCCTACAAGGTGCCTTTTTAATGTTGTAAGTCATGGGCAGCTCAAGTATGCAGGCGCCTTTAGAGGCAGGTGTGCACTAAATGTTTTTATTTTATGCCACTGGTGAAGCTGCGCCACAGTGTAAGGCCAGAAGGTCACTGGCATGTCCGACTAAGGGACCTATATGAGGAACAAAGACCTATTATATGAGAAAGTCCCATTCTGACTTCTACAGCAGAGTGATACAGCAAGATTTATTTCCCTTTCTTTGTTTAAATAAATTGCTAAATGTCTGGTACAGACATTCTATGGCTATCAATTGTGTGTTTCCTCTTCAGATTGTGCCCGTAGTGTTTGCCAAGAGTTTTGTCTGTGAGTCACATACCTAGCGGCTGCTGATAAGGAAGTCTACTCTAGTACAGATCAAATAATTGCAGAGGTATGGTACTGTAGCAGAAAAAAAGTTGGTAGTATGGTAAGTGAATGGGGAATTAAAAATGGTACTGCACCACGCTAGAACTTATCTTCTCTGACATCCCTTCCCAAGTTCCCCATACCTCCAACTCCTCTCTCTGAATTATGTTAGCAGCTTGTCACCACACTGTCAATGGAACAGCTTTCAGCAGTCCTACACCTAGAGTCTGAAGTTACTGGCAACTGACCCCTGGCTCATATATTCATCCATCCTTCAAATCAGATTTTAAAATGTATCTCTTCTCCTTGACCAAAGACTCACCTCTAATTCCCTAAAATCAAATCTGTTTTTATATTTTCTTGCGCACGCGCAAGCAACATTTTGTGGCAGTAGGAGATGGTAGTAGGAGCAATGCAGAGGTGTGTCAGTATTGGCGAATGCAGGGCACACTTTAGAAGGTGCGTCCCTCATTCACCAATTAGCAAGCATGCTAGCGGTGACACAAGTTTTATGCAGTGCCACCAACTTGAAACAAACTTGCCACTGCAATCAGACACAAGCTCGTCATGCAGTGGCATAGATGACACGTCTCCTCTACGTGCCTTGCCTGGCGAAACATTTCAATAAACATGGTGGCGGCTCATGCCATACGCCTCTCACAATCCCTATAAAGCTGACTTTGGGGGTGCCCAATCCCCCTGTTGGCATGTTTAATACCCCCCCAAGATTGTGTGGCACACTGGGAGCCCACCTCAGTGTGCCTCCGTGGTGTTCGGAAGCCGACCGCGTCAGCATATTCCTGCCCCCACCCCACATCCATTGTGTGCCACACTAGAATCCCACCCCAGTGTGGCCAACATCACTCCTGCAAAGTCATGGGGCACACTGGGAGCCCACCCCAGTGTGCCCAGCATTTGTTTTCTTACACCTGTAAAGAAAGAAAACCTTCCGCAGTTACTTTATTTTTTAAAAAGTACCTGAAACAAAGAAAATGGTCCCTCACTGTCGGCTGGCCTCCTCCCCCAACATGCCCTCACCCTCTGCGCACCCCACCTCCCCACACCTCCCGCACCCCATACTCAGCTCCGGAGGTTGGTGCTGCGATCTTCGGTGGAGTAGGAACATGTCCGCACTTTTCAAAGCTGACCGCTAACTGAAGAAATGCCGGTAAGCTGTATAATGGCATCAATGGGGAAGGTTTCAACTTAGGTGGATATCTCGGCCATTTTTTTGACTTTTGGCTCCAGATTTTCAACGTAGGGTTCTTGGGACCCCACCTCATGAAATCAGTCACTGTCATTTCATTATTCGGTCCCAAAAGCTGATTTCACAGTCACTGCGCAGAATCACCTTTTGGGACAGATAAATTAAATGACAGTACCACTGTTCATGAGGTGGGCTCCCAAAAAGCCTATGTTGCAAATTTGGTGAAAAAATTCCAAAAAATTACTGTGTTATGAGTGTGCATTGAGCAGTTTCCATGCACGCTTGTAAATTCGAGAATGCTTAATATTTTCACTCCAGATTTTCAACATTGCCATTTTTTCACACCTCCTTATGAAAAGTAGTGCTTTCATTGTTCACATCCTGCCTGAAATGTGTTTTCGCACATCTGGCACACAATGGCTCAGTTGCAGTGGGAAGTCAATGTTCGGAACAGATTAAGACAATCACAGTGACACTGTTCATGAGCGGAGGTCTCAAAGTGCCTATGTTGAAAATTTGGTGAAAAAATTCCAAAAACTGACTGTGTTATGAGCATGCATTGTGCAATTTCCCCGCACTTTCGTAACTTTGAGAAATTTGTAATATTTTCAATCTAGATTTTCAACATTGCCATTTTTTCACACCTCTTATGAACAGTATAGCTGTCATTTTTCACATCCTGCCCAAAATGTGTTTTCACACATTTGGCGCACAATGGCATGGTCGCTGTGGGAAATCAACATTTGGGACAGATTAACAAAATCACAGTGCCACTGTTCATGAGCGGAGGTCCCAAAATGCCTATGTTAAAAATCTGGTTAAAAAAATCCCCAAAATAATTGCGTTACAGGTGTTTGCGTATTTTCTATGTACGCTCGTGACTTCACCAATTTTTCATATTTTCACTCCAGATTTTCAACATTGCCATTTTTTTTACATCTCCTTATGAACAGTACAGCTGCTGTTTTTCACATCCTGCCCAAAATGTGTTTTTGCTCCTGTGGCGTCAAATGGCGCAGTCACTGTGCAAAATCACCTTTCAGTTAACGAACTGATAGTGCCACTGTTCATGAAGTGGGGTCACAAAAAGCCCATGTTGAAAATTTGGAGTGAAAATATCAACAAACACCTGGGGCATCAGGGTTTCCAACTGTAACGCCCCACCCTGTAGAGACTGACAGGCATCAGGGGTGTGACTTGGGCTTTTCGGCTGTAATGCTTACACCATTCCACCCCACCCCCAGCCTGCAGCCACTGAGAGGCATTGAGGTGTGTTTTGGACTCTTTGGCCCCAAAGTTCACCCCATTCTCTTACACTGCAGCCATCTCAGCGTATTTCCTTATGGAATGGGGTGAGCATAAGGCCCGAAGACCCCAAGGCACACCGTGACACTTGTCAGTGTCTGCAGAGTAGGGTGAGGTGAAATGGCATGAGCGTTATGGATGATGACCTAAAGGCACACCCCAATACCTGTCAGTCTCCGCATGGTGGGGGTGGGGCTGGCGTCAGTTCAATACTTCACTGCCATTCCTATTATGCATCTCTCTAACTTCTGCACTACCAATGCCAATGAGAGCAAGACTACATTCAGCACTGACAAATGTTTGTTATTAGATGTCCTACTGTATGTTTGTTGATTTACCCAGGTTTACTGTACACCACTTTATCATACAAATTCTAGGAAAAACACTACACAAACAAAAAAAAGTATTGAATTGCATTGTATTGTAATTGTCCTGTGAATCAATACTGTATCTAAATCACCAAGTTTTACTATTTGTCCCAGGTAAATCATATTTAAATATTTCATATAGAGCTGTAAGAGAGCCCTTTGGAAGCATCCGTTTTGTAGACAGGAAGGGAGCTGCAGTTATGCCATGCATCAGTGACTAAGACATAGAGTTCAGTGAGGCTGTGAAAAACAAATGAGAATACTGTGTTATTATTATAGTTGAAGAGGACCCCTGTCAGCAGAAGACGTGTTCTCAGCAGGCTTCCTGCTCACTGTCAGGGATAGTGATACCAGCATCATCCTTAGGCAACTCCCGTCCTGTCTTCAGAATGGGTGCTCCACTAGGCTCACATGTTGCAATTTAACATTTTCTGTGCATTTCACCGGTGCCGTTTATCAAACCTAACCTAGTGATGCATTTCTTCAAATAATCCACTAGAGAATGGTACATACTCCCACTAAAGCCAAGTAATGGGTGCCAGCAGTGCACTTTACCATTTGAGGTGTTGAAGCCTGTTGGTGAACTCCTGAACCACGGTTCACAGAAGGCTATTCAGCAGTTTGATGAGGAACAGACTCTGATTCTTTGCTTTTTTTCAAAATACAGTAATAGAAACTGAACTATCATTTTGGGTATGACTGTAATGAGGACTCTGCCCATCCAAGAAGACACCCAGGGCAAAAGCTGATTCTGAGACCCCAGATTTCTATCAGAAAAGACGACACAGGGACTCCTTGAAAATTGGAAAATATGCAAACTCAGCTACGCCAGAGTCTGAAAGTTCACATCTTTGCTACTGCCACTATTTCAGATCTGGGGCTCAATACACAGCTGCTATTGGTAGTGGTGTGATTGTGGGGTGCAAAGGGGCACCTTGTTGTGCCACCACTGAAAACTGCTAGATAAAACTCAGCTCAGCTGCTGGGGAGGACTCTCCCCCAGCAGCTAGAATAAGAAGCCAATGTAGCTGCCAGATGTTAGTGGGCACAGAGGTTTTGCCCAATAACATGCTGGTATGTACCACCCACAGACGTCTGAGCATGGCAGAATGCCAGTCACATGGCTTCCTTCCATGCTTAGAGTCCATGGTCAGAGGCACTACCACTTCAGTTGTTCCCCATCCACCCGACCCATACCCTAAGGCCTGATTGTCAGCTGTGAAGAAATCAATATTTCTGGTCCCTTGATATTCTTCCCTGGTGCTCTACTGACCCCCACCACCACATTCTGAGCCATGTTGTCTCTCTGGAATCCTGTGGGCCCTCCTCTTTTGCTCACATGGACCATTTCTCATTTTTGTCCCTTTCTAATTTCTGTCCCGCTTCAACTCTTCTGAGTCCAGCCATATGCCTGTCCTACTCCCTTAGATCTGCTTCACATAGGTCTAAGGGAGATGGTGGTGCTGTGGCATGAGGCAGGTTGAGCAGAGTCCAGTGGCCGTATGAGCAGGTTCAACAGCTAATTTACAAACTGTCGCCTGACCCCCTTCCCTGTGCACAGACATACACAAACACAGCCATACACAAAGACAAAATGTAGTCACTGGGGGGAGGAGTCTCCCAGACAACTAAGTCACATTGCAATCATTGGTCACCAAACGTTAGTGGCTGCAAACAGTAATTTTGACTGTTAGCAGCTGAACTGCAACCACCACAGAGGTTTGAGCATTGGCTAGTTCCACTCACATGGTGTGGAGTCATGTAAGACTATCTGTGGCTCTGGCACTACTGCCATAGTTTCTGCCCCACCCAACCTGTACCTTTAGATTCATTTCTGGGCTGTGATGTCTTTGTTTTGTAGTTCCTTGATGATCTTCCCTGTTAGTCCTCCCGACTCCAGCCTAGTTAGTCTCCCTGGTGTCCAGTGGCCTACACCCTAACCCAGCCTAGTTAGTCTACCTGGTATCCAGTGGAGCCCCACCTCCCTAGCCCCATTCCCAAAGACCAGTCATTCATTTCTCTGGTCCTTCATTCCACCTCTTTTATCCAAAGGTTAAACCTAGTGAGCTAATGCTCATTTGCAATGGGGACCTTTACTGATCTCAGTCCATTGTTGAGTGCTAGATCTTCTAAGTCCCACTGCATGCCTGCACTATACTCTTAGAACTGCTTCGCAGAGCTCTAGAGGGGTTGTGGTGCTGTGGCATGCAGCAGGCTATACTGTGACCAGTGGCCATCTGAGCATGGTCCATCCCTTGCCCTCTGTTGTGTGAAATGCAGAGAAAGGCTCCCGATTCCTTTGACTATATAACAATGGGGTCTAAAGTAGAACTGTGGTGCAAATGGGTCATTGCAATTACTTAGCCTGCAAAATTGTGATTGTGTTCAGTTGCCGCAATTTCAATGTTTGATGTCCTTAGTAACAAAAAGCAAAGACTGGCTCTAAATGAGACAATGTTTGTAATGTAATCAAATTCAAAGACGTTGGGTCAGCATATCGCCAGTCATAGCAGAAAATTCCATCAGTGAGAAATTATTTTATTGAACTGTGCCAATAATAAATAATCCATAAACGTAATGTGCAAAACAGAGATGGTGCAAATGATGCATTCAGTGCAACAGGTACTACAGATACAGCTCACCAATTAGTTGATACATTTTCTTAGCTTTGGCTGGAGAGGGAGGAGGGAGGTTAAGAAGGTAAAGCAGCTTAGGTAAGACCTGACCATGCCTCAGTGAAGCAAAGTATCTGTCATGGTACACCGCTCACCAATATTTGAAAACGTCAGGCTCTCACACTGTAAAACCACAACATGCAGCCAAAAGAAAAAATTACTCACCTTAGTAATGTTGTTTCTTCTAATGGAGTCTTGCTATATTATAGACATTAGCAGTTTGATCCAGCTCTAGAACTGCCCCGGAGTGAAATGGTTAAAACCATTCCAAAATAGAATTTTGGCACGAGAGCAGCTCTATCTGTGTCATTTCAAACTTGAACTGTCAGATCTTTACGAGCCAAACTCACTAAGGTCTGTGTGGAAGCTGTAACCTACACTAGCCAAATGGCTACCTAAATAATAACAACCATTGATGGTCCCAACACCCAAGACTCAAGTCAGGGGACCAGAAATACTAACACCATTCTAATAATATGAAAATGGAACATAAATATAATAAAACACACACGCGTACAGATACACACCCCCAAAGTCCCAAAGGGGACAAAATGCTAACAGGACATAAGTAGTGCCCACACTAAGTTGCCCTTACCCACCAAGTAGAGGTTCTGAGAGGGGCAGGTTGGAAGAGGTCTATAATATAGCAAGACTCCATTAGAAGAAACAACATTACTAAGGTGAGTAATTTTTCTTCAAACAACATGAAGTCTTGCTATATTATAGACATTAGCAGAATACACAGCAGTACCTCCATGGAGGAGGGCAGAACCTACTTAGGAATAGGCTCTGAAGAACAGCTGTGCCAAACCGAGCATCTCTCCTGGCCTGGACATCCAGGGAGTAATGCTTGGTAAAAGTGTGTACCGTTTTCCAAGTAGCAGCCTGGCAAATCTCTAATAAAGGGATATCTCTGGCAGCAGCTAGAGACGCAGCTATACCCCTGGTAGAATGAGCCCTCAAACCGGGGGGCTCTGCCCACTTTCTGATAACAAAATTGGATACAAGAGACAATCCACCTGGCTATTGATCTCTTAGTGGCAGGTTTGCCTTTCCCAACTTCACCATAGGTAAGGAAAATTGGAGGATTCAACCTGTGACCTTTGGTACAGCTCTATATAATAACTAAGAGCTCTCTTAACATCCAGGCTGTGCAACCTCCTCTCACCCGAAGAGGAGTGATCAGTGAAAATACTGGAAGGGAGATAGATTGATTAAGATGGAAATCTGAAACCACCTTAGGCAAAAACTTCCTATTAGTCCTAAGGACTGCCTTATCCCTGTGGAAAGAAATAAAGTCAGTCTCCACTGTCAAGGCTTGCAATTCACTTATGCGTCTGGCAGAAGTGATAGCCACTAGGAAAAACAGTTTTCCAAGTTAGGTACTTAAGCTCTGCAGAAGACAGAGGTTCAAAAGGGGGTTGCATTAACTGGGCAATGCAAACATTAAGTCCCAAGCAGGGGCCGGTTCCCGAAAGGGAGGATTAGTATGGAGTAATCCCTTAAAAAACTTGGAAAACACAGGATGAGGAAAGAGGGATGACTTTCCTGCTGACACAAAAGCAGACACAGCTGCCAAATGAACTCTCAGGGTAGCTGGTCTGAGACCCAAGGAATTAAGATGTACCATGTAATCTAACAAAATGGGCAATTCAGCAGATTCTGGGGAAATATTTTTCCCAGCACACCAAATGGAAAACCTTTTCCATTTAGAACTATAAGAAGCCCTAGTGGAAGGCTTTCTGGAAGCCTTTAGGATCTCAAGAACACCCTGAGAGAGGTGTAAATCAGCAAACTCTAACTCCTCAAGAGCCAGGCCTTGAGGTTGAGGGATTTGAGGTCCGGATACCAAACCCTTCCCTGGGCACAAGTCAACAGATTGTGATTCCTGGGAAGGCACAGGGGAAGATGGACTGTCAGAGACAGAAGGAGTGGGTACCAGGGCTGCCTGGCCCAATCCGGGGCAATCAGAATCACCCTGCAAGGCTGAGATCTGATTTTGACTAGTACTTTGAATAGGAGAGGAAAGGGGAAAGCATAGAGGAACTTCCCCTCCCAATCCAGAAGAAGGGCATCCAGGGGAACTGAGCCCAGCACTGGAGGTCTGCAACAGAATAGAGGAAGTTTGTGATTGTCTGGGGCTGCAAAAGATCTATCTGAGGGATGCCCCACCTGGCAAAAACTATCCCCAGCACTTGAGGATCCAGGGACCATTCTGATGGCCCTGGGAAATCCTGCTGAGGGCATCCGCTAGGACATTGTCCTTCCCTGGAAGATGAACTGCTATGAGGGAAGTGTTCAGGAATAGGCCAGAGACCACAACTCATTGCCTCGTGCACAAGGTCAAGACCGAGTGCCCCCTGTTTGTTGATGTACCACATTGTTGTGGTGTTGTCTGTTCTGACTTGTATCACCTTGTCGTGGACAGATGCAGAAAAAGCTTGAAAAGCTAGAAAGACAGCTCTGAGTTCCAGCAAATTGATGTGGAGCAGAGATTCCTGGGGGGACCAAACTCCCTGAGTGGAAAGGTCGTCCATGTGGGCTCCCCAACCCAGAAGGGAAGCATCTGTAGTGAGAGTCAAGTCGTGAGAAGGGGAAATGAAGGGGACCCCCGCTCTTAAATTGTTCTGATCCTGCCACCACTGGAGAGCTAGGATCAAGGTTCAGTCACTGGGACCAACTTGGAAAGGGGTCTCTTCTCTGAGACCAAAAGGTTCTCAAGTGAAACTGAATGTCTCTCATCTGAAATATGGCTCCCTGCACAACAGCTGTGGATGCAGCCATGTGCCCCAGGAGCTGCAGAAAGTGTCTTGCTGGTCGAGAGACCTACAGAGTGAAGGAAGAGGCCAGAGCCACTAAATTCCTTACCCTTTCTGGGGAAGAAAGGCTCTGGCTAGCTTTGTGTCCAATCTGCCCCTATAAAGGTGAGTACCTGGACTGGTTCCAGAACTGACTTTGGTAGGTTTAGCAGAAAACCCAGGGAGGTGAGAAGCTGCTGGGTGACCTGCAGGTGAGATTACCTGTTCTGGGGACTGGCCTACAATGAGCCAGTCATCTAGATAGGGAAAACAGCAATCCTCTGCCTCCTTAAGTGGGCCACTGCCACTGCTAGACACTTTGTGAATACCCTTGGAGCAGAGGTAAGGCCGAAGGGCATTGCTCTGAACTGGTAATGACCTGAGGGCAGTTCGAATCTGAGGTACTTTCGATGGGATCTTCTGATTAGGACATGGAAATAGGCATCCTTGAGGTCCAGGGAGGCTAGCCAGTCCCCTGGCCTTAGGGAAGGTAAAATCATTGCCAGAGTTACCATTTTGAACTTTGGTTTCAAAAGATGCTTGTTCAGATATCTGAGATCTAAAATGGGCCGCCATTCTCCTGGCTTTTTTGGGGTAAGGAAGTATCTGAATACAGACCCCTGCCCTGATGCAGGGAGGAATCCTTTCTACTGCTCTGAGAGCTAACAGGATGAGACCTCTGTTTCCAGAGCGAGGGTCTCTGAAGCACTTGCAGTAGAAAAGTCTGCTTCTCAACTTGGGAAACTTTTGAAGCTGAGAACCAGACCCTGGCTTACTACTTCCAGAACCCACTTGTCTGAGGTTAAAGAAGCCCAATTCTGACTGAAGTAAGCCAGCCTGCCCCCACTGGTACAGGAGAATCGGCCCTGGGCACCCCATCAGGGTGCCTGTTTCATGAGGAGCTTTAGGCTGGGGGTGGGAGCAGGTCTGCCCACCCTCATCTGCCCTGCCTCTGAAGAAGCCCCTCTGAGCATAGGCAGAGGAGGCCTGAGTCTGGTAGAAAGGCCTGTGAAAAGGCCTACCCCTACCCCTGGGGGCATGCCTTTGAGGAGTGGCTTGCCGCTCCTTAGCCTGGGCACTCTCGTAAGTAGTCCTATATTCATTCATCTTCTTCATGTAATTCTCTGTCTGCTCTCCAAACAGAGAATTTCCCACCACAGGAAAATCCATAGCCTTAGTCTGGGTATCCTGTGACAAACTAGTACACCTGAGCCAGGCCAACCTACGAAAAGCTACAGATGTGGCCATGACCCTAGAGGAAACATCATTAACATCCACAGCAGCATGAAACTGAACCTTAGAGGCTTCAATGCCATCAGCAGCCACCTGTTCTAGTTCACTAGTCAGCTGGCCATGGGCCTGCTTGGCCAATTTCATAACAGTATCCCATCTAGATTTCTGATACCTAGCTACATAAGCCATATAATTTGCTTGCCTGAGTCCCAGAGAGGCTGCCATATACTGTTTTTGCCATGGCATTAATCTTCCTGGAATCCTTGTCAGGAGGATGTAAGCCAAGGAATATTAGCTTTATCACAGGCAGCAGCCTGAACTACCCCAACATGACTGCATTGCTGAGAAAGGAATTCTGTATCAGGGCCCGATAATGTATACCTTCTGTCCATCTTTTATCTACAGGAGGCACAGAATTAGGAGCTTTAAAATTTTAATTGTTTGTTTCCTAAAAGACTTATGTAAAGGAATAGACAATCTCCTAGACTCTGGAATATCCATCATTTCTACAAAATCAGGCTCCTCTTGCTCATCCACAGCCTCTTCTAAAGGAAGCTGGAGGGTTTCAGCAACTTTTTATAAAACATAAAATGAGATGGGGACTCAGACAGCATAGGGGAGATTCTAAAGGTCTGTCTGGGAGATGTCCGGTTCAATGGGCACACCAGACCTTCCCAGCCACATTCATACTGTTCATAATCCTCCTCCCCTCCTCTGGTTCATAAAATTCCTCAATATCATAATCCTGAACCACTGGGACCGGACGAACCGAACTTTTACCAGATAGTGGTGGTTCGGACAGACCCTGAGACAGTGACTGGACAATTTGTATGGCTTTTTATCTCTGCAGCAGTTGGAGAAGGAATTTTGGACTCCAGACCTGCTGATTTTCTTGTTTTCTTTACTGGAATTGGTTCCTCAGAACCAGATTTTCTTTGCCGAGGAAGTCTGGCCCTGGTCAGAGGGCACTCCCTCTGGTTCAGTTGGCACGAACCGGCTGGCCATCCGGTCAGCGGACTTTTGGCCTCTCGCCCTGAGCCTGCCCAATCTTTTTCCAGGGTGGCTGCAGGGAATTCTTACATACCTGGCAGTCTGACTGGAGGTGGTCAAACCCCAGACAATAAACACATTTGGTGTGTGGGTCAGCCTTGGCAAAGACTTCCCCACAAACATCACAGTGTGAAACCAGTGGGCCCGGTTTTCTTTTGGGTTTCTCAGACATAATGCCAGCCTATAACAAAAACTTGCCCTTTTAACGTGAAAAGTTAGGTAAGACACCTTATCGGTTCCTAACCGTGTCATTGGTATTGGAAAAAACGCAATAATCCGCTTTTTTAGAACCGATAAGAACTGGAACCTCTAAAATCAGTAACTTTTAGTTTTAAATGAGTTTTAAACCCACTGATCGGTTCAAAACCGAACCTATAACACAAGTTCCACACAGACAAAACCTTCATTTACTTACGGTTACCACAGATAGAGAGCTTGAACCGAACGTTTTGGCGGTTAAAATAAAACTATTCTCGGTTAAATCCAACTGAGAAAAACACTTTTAAACCGAGAAATGAACCGAGCAGAAGGAGAAATCTCCGGAGCGACTGTTCACTGAGGCGGAGTAAAGAATCTGACAGTTCAAGTTTGAAATGACACAGATAGAGCTGCTCTCGTGCCAAAATTCTATTTTGGAATGGTTTTAACCATTTCACTCCGGGGCAGTTCTAGAGCTGGATCAAACTGCTAATGTCTATAATATAGCAAGACTTCATGTTGTTTGAACAGAAAACACTGAGTGAGCCCCTGCAACTTAAAACATGCCGTACTGTGTATCAGTGAAGGCATCTATCTATGGCTTAGTATCAACATCACAATGGCGTCTCTATCAGAGCATGCTGCACACACCCAGTACAGTATTATAAAGTGTGCAATTAAAGGGACAACAATGCTCTCAAAGTGAAGTAGTGCAAAAGTGTTGGATGTCCAAAATATTATACATAAAATACATAGGCTTAATGAAAACAGATGAAAAAGCTGAAAAACAAGAATAAGGGGAAAGGGAAGGAATGGCAGGGGAACATAAAAACATACATAGAAGTTGTTGGCAGATAAGGACCTCTTGGCCCACCTAGTCTGCTCAGTTTTCCCTGCCTACTGTGCCACTGTAGATCTTACTTGATCTCCGGTTGTCTCCTTGTCTTGCCCTACTATCATGGTCCTCTTGTATCTGTCCCATGCATGTTGAATCCTATCACCATTTTTGTACTCACCACCTCCGCTGGATGGCTGTTCCAGGTGTCCACCACCCACTCCATGAAGAACTATTTCCTCACATTTCCTGTGAGTCCCCCCAACTTCATAGCATCACCCCCTTGTCTTTGAGCTTCTTTTTCTATGGAAAAATGCTACTCTTCCTGTACCTTATTAATACCTGTTAGGTATTTGAATGTTTCTGTCATAGCCCCCCTTTCAATCCTCTCCTCTAGAGAGTACCTATTCAGTTCTTTGAGTCTCTCCTCGTAGGGTTTTTGATGCAGGCCCTGCACCATTTTGGTAGCCCTCTTTTGTACCACCTCCACCATATCAATATCCTTTCCAAGGGAAGGCCTCCAGAAATGGACATAGTACGCAAGGTGGGGTCTTACCAGAGATCTTTACAGGTGTAATATTACCTCCTCTTCCTACTGGTGATACCACTCCCTGTGCACCCGAGCATCCTGCTAGCTTTCCTCACTGCCTTATCACACTGCTTGGCTACCTTCAGGTAATCAGAAATGATTACCCCAGGTCCCTTTTCTGTTTGGTGATTGCCAATACTTTCCCTCCCAATTGGTACATAGCCCTGGGGTTTCTGCACCCCAGGTGCACGGCTGGTAGTATAGCCTAGAGGTTAGAGCAACGAGCTGTGAATGAGCTTGGTACATTCAGCTGACCTGGGTTTGAGTCCCACAACCTCCACTTGCATACTGTGTGACTCTGAGCAAGTCACTTAACCAGCCCAAAGCTTCTGGGTCGCCACTGAAAACAGGCACTTGTGCCTAGTGGTCCTTACTTGGTTAACAAAGAATAAAGTGTATGATTTTGCACTTTGTTCATTGAAACCCAGCTGCCGAACCCTTGACCATTCTTCCAGCTTTTTCAAATAATTTCTCATTTTTTCTGCCACCCCTGGTGTGTCTACTGTGTTGCAGATTTTTGTGTCATCCACGAACAGGCATACTTTTCCTTCTTGCCTCCAAATGGGACAAAGAAAAGGGGGGGGAGTTGTTAAAATCAATAGACAATACAAGAAAACAAAGTCTGATTCAGAGGACTGTCATCTTTCAATCTCAGCTGTTTATTATTTTCCAAAAAAAGAAATGCAGAGGAATGTCATAATTTAATCTGTCAGGGACCAATGTGTCCAAAGTCACAATCCAAAATTATTCCCTCTGGTGTCGTTTCTGAATTATGTCTCCACCACAAATGCCTTGATCGAGTCTGTCAATGTCAGGAAACTTCAATGTGGCCACAGATCCATGTGCTGCTTCCATGTAGTGTTTGGCCATGGCATAATTTTTGTTTCCTGTGCGGATCGCAGATTTGTTCTCCCCAATATGATTTTGTAGGGGTCGATTTGTGTGGCCAATGTATATTAAGTCACAAGGGCAAATTAACATGTAAATGACAGCACAAGTACTACAACTAATGAACTGTTGGATATAAAACTGTTTGCCTGTCCTAGGATGACTGAAAGTCTTTATATTGGTTGCATCAGCACTTTGTGCAGTGTCCACCCCTGAAGTTTCCAACAGGGGGCTTGGGCAATCAAGTGCAGGAGTTTCCAGTGGTTTAGGAAATACATAGAAGGAAGTGTCCCTTACATTAGTGCCTCTGCAAAACATCATTTGGCATGTTTGTGCAGATAGTTTTCTCAGCTTGGGGTCTAACTGAAGAAGCTGCCAATGCTTTGTGATCAAATTCCCTATTCTTGGGGCTATCGGATTATACTGCATGACGAACATAGGAATGGATTCATTCACATTTGTTCATTTCCCTGTAGCACTGTCCTGTTCATATCTCTTACTGCATTGAAGGCTTTTTTGATAGTATCCTTTGGATATCCACGGTCAATAAATCTGTCTTCCACCTAAAACTGTGGTCTTACCTCAGCCACTCTGCATTCTTAGCTCTCCCTCCCCAGCCGAAGCCGAGAAATGTGTATCAGCTAGTTAGTGAGCAATATCTGTACTGCTTGTTGTACTGAATGCATTGTTTGCACTGTCTCTGTTTTGCACATTATATTTTTGGATTATTTATTATGACCACAGTTCAATAAAATTATTTTTCATTAATGGACTTTTCTGTCTTGATTGACGATAAGCTGACCCAGCCTCTGTGAATTTGAATACTGTCAGCTATCTTGGTTATGTGCATATTCTTAATTCACTGAGCTACCAGTCTTTTATATATTTTAAATGTGCATAATGTTGTGTAAATTAGTTCAGCTGATGTCAGCTGTGGCTGTATTGGTGGTGATCAGAGACCCTTAAAGGACTTTCCAATATGAATTAGGCACATTTGATTTTAATGCTACTAAATCTGATAGTGGAAATTAAACAGACAGTCCTCTAGATACAGTATCTAGGTATTCTTACCAGCTGATTTAAGTGACTTGATTGTGTTCAAGTGCCCTATTAAAGTCCCTCACTTGCTGCTCCTGCCTCCTGCTCTCTGTTCCAATCAGGAACATTACCATGAGGGAGTGGACGTGTCAGTGAAGGAATGGCTTTCAGAAACCACTCGAGCTGTGTGACTATTCTGACCAGCTGATTTAAGTGACTGTATGGTGATCAGGCTAGTCAGACCAGGGAATCTGTAGCAGCCATTTGGACTTTGGGGCTTTCAGGGCTGTATTGTGCCCAAGTGCCCTATTAAAGTCCCTGACTTGGTGTTCCTGCCTCCTGCTCTCTACGCCAGTTGGTAGCATTACCATGAGGGCATATGTCATTCTTATATTTAAGATTTGCTCTTCTAGCAGTCCTCTGCTGGGGTCTTGTAGCTGAAGGGCTATAGTTAAAGGGCATCATGGAGTCTATGTCTGCTGTTGGCTGACCAAGCTGATCCCCTAGTCTTCAATACTGATACTCCCTCTGGATTAATGTCATATTTACTGGTGAACTGTAAGTGTAATCTCTACTAAAAGAGTGCTCCTCTCTTCTTTATATTTGTATTTATTTATCCCCCTGGTTGACCGGTCCCCATCCACTGGTCCCTCCAGCCTCATCATCTTGGCGTCTGCCAGGACTCACCTCTCCAGCTCCCTTCCTCCTCCAAGGTGCCCAATTAGCTGAGTGTGGAGCCTGTGGGGGACTGGTGTCTTCCTGCCCATTGGCTGCTGGTTTTCTTTCCTTTACTCCCCCGAGTGCAGCACAGGAGTATGCAATGACATCAATGGCCAACCCGCATGTGCTTCTGCATGCTGCATGCTAGGCGTCTGCTTCGTGTCTGCCCCCTCTGTCTGTGGTCCACTGTGCCAACCCCGAGCTACTGCCTGGGGCCAGACAAGCAGCGGATTCCATCCCCATCCATCCCTGGGAGAGGAGAGCTGTCCTCCAGATGCTCAATCCTCTCCCTCCCCGGCTGACCCCCAGCAACCCACTCACACCATGAACATGGGTTGCCAGCATGGCAGGAAGTAAGGCACCAATGCCTCAGCCCTCCACGCCACTGGGCTGGCTGTTTCTCCTTTACATTTGTAACTGAGCTCTTGTGAGCCCCCATACCTGTTATTGAATTACTTGAGCTGTATTTACTCTTGTTAATCTGCTAGTTAGTTCTAGCTTTGTTAATGTTCCTAAATTTCTAGTAATCCCCACCACACCCATTGTGGGTATTCCCTTATTTTGCTAGTCAGTTTATTTAACTGCTGTGTATTCTGATTCTTATTTGGTTTTACAGGATTTGCATATAGTGCAGTATTATTTCTTTTGTATTTTTGAACTGACAGGTTTATTTCAGATACCAAATTTCCCTGTTATACAGTGACTTTTTCCCCATTTTGTTTTACTCATTTTCTCCTCACAGGGTAAATTTAATTTAGTCCCCTCCTGGATTAAACTTGTTTATTCCAGGCCTCCTTGAAATTGTTTTTATTCTGGTCTCCCACATTTGATAACTAGCACTCACCTTACTCAGCTTTCTCTCCATTTGAGTGACACTTGCACCCCATATTACTTGTATACTGCAGAGTGTGTTTTTGCCTTGTTTATCTTACCACTATGCTGCTCCTGTGATTTTCTCTCTTCCCCTTTCTGCTTTCCCTCAACTACCTCCCACCTTCCCTCTTTCCTGACCTCCCCCCACCCCCATCCTCCCTTTCACCACACTCTCCCACCCTCCCATCCTCTTGCCTTCCTGCATTATCTCACTCACCCTAGAATCCTGGTTGCAGTCTCCTCTTATCTTCTTGATTTCTTCTTAAAACGCTCAGGTCCCTACTACCCTCCTACCTCCCTAGCTCTTATTCTTCTTACTCCCCCTCCTTCTTCTTCCCCTAGACATCTCAGACATTATCTTAAGCTCCCCATCTTCTTTCTGCTTTTCGTTGCAGGAGATACGGAGCTCAACACTCACAGTTCCGTATCTTCTTCTCTCACCAAAGGTTTGAGTGGTCCATGTCAACATCGACAGCCTTCTCCATAAGATCGACCTGTTGCAACCACTCATGGTTAACTTCAAACCAATGTGTTGGTGATCTCGTAATCTTGGTTCTCCTCCAAGATCCCTGATTTCTATGTTGCCGCAACCATTTCCCCAAATACATTATAATGCTATCTATAGCCCTGCAGCCCCTTCCCTACTTTGCATCATCAAAACGCGATTTTCTGGGCAGGACTGCAGCGGGCATTCAGTGACTTCAGAGACACTAAGAAGGGTGATCACACTTCTATTAACATACAAATCTACTGAATCTGTTGGCAAAAAAAATTAAAACTATGGCTACTTTGGGTCCTGGGGCAGGCAGCTACTGGACATGATTTGCCTGCCCCCAAAGGTGGCAGCTGCTCTTTAAATGATAAATCCTACTGGTATGTCCATGAGTGGCATAACACCAAGCCAGAAGGAGGACGGGAGGATCACTGGATTTAGTAGCAGTCTGTAGGAGAGGATGTAAGATGCCACAGAGTTAGAAGTACATATGAACATACGAAATTTGCCAGCAGATAAAGGCCTAGAGGTCTATCAAGTCTGCTCGAATGTGCAGCTAGCACCCCTTATTCTGCAGCTGCCCCTCCCTTCCACCCTTCCCCTTCATTAACCCTCCCCCTTGTCCTGTCCCATCCTTGTTTGAAGCGGTCCACTGTTCTACTGCATACCACTTCTGCAGGTAACGCATTCCACCCAGCCACCACCCTCTCTGTAAAAAAGTGTCTCCTCATCTCCCTCCTGTACCTTCCACGCTCCAGTATCATATCATGGCCCCTGGTGGCCCTCCCCTCCCTTACTTTGAAAAGCCCCTCTGTACCTGTCTTGTTTATTCCTTTCATGTATTTAAAGGTTTCAATCATGTCACCCCTCTCTCCTCTCCTCCAGTGAGTACATGTTCAACTCCTTCAACCTCCTCTCGTATGATAAGTCCCCAGCCCTTGATCATCTTTGTCGCTCTGCGCTGCACACCCCCTCCAGTAACTTAATGTCTCTCTTTAGATACGGACGCCAGTACTGCACGCTGTACTCCAGGTGTGGTCTAACTAATGACCTATACAGTGGCAGAATCACCTCCTCCCTCCTCGAGGATATACCCCTTGCAATACAACCCAGCATTTTGTTGGCCTATGCAGCTGCCTTCCTACATTGTGCTGAGTTGTTCTTGACCCTGTAATGAGCACACCCAGATCCTTCTCCTCCTCTGTCTGGGCTAGCTGCACTCCCCCTAGCTGGTAACTCCTCCTTGAGTTCTTCATTCCAAAATGCAGCACCTTGCACTTTTTGGCATTAAACCTAGTTGCCAGGTGTCTGACCAGGTTTCAAGCTTTGCCAGATCATCCTGCAACCCCTGCCATCCCCCTAGGTCATCCACCACCACGCCTACCTTGGTATCATCAGCAAACAGACTGATCTTGCTCTTGATGTCCCATGATATATCTGCAATGAATATCCCAAACAACACTGGTCCCAACACTGAGCCCTGTGGAACACCGCTCATCACTGCCCTTGGGTGTGAGAGCTCCCCACCCACCACCACCCTCTGTTGCCTTCCCTGCAGCCAGTTTCCTACCCATCTCACCAGCTTTGCACCCACCCTGTGCCTACTAACTTCCTTCCCAGCCTTCCATGTGGCACTGAGTCGAATGCCTTACTGAAGTCCCGATACAGGACATCCACTGCATGGCCCCTGTCCAGTTGCCTAGTTACCCAGTCATAGAACTCGACCAGGTTGGTTTGGCAGGATCTGCCACGTATGAAGCCATGCTGTCTGCTGTCCTGTAGTCCTTTGGCCTCTAGGAGGGCCACCAGCCTCTCCTTCAAGATAGTCTCCATTAGCTTACCCACAATGGATGTGAGGCTCACTGGTCTGTAGTTTCCGGTTCATCCTTGGGGCCACCCTTGTGGAGGGGCACCACATGAGCCATCCTCCAGTCCTGAGGTACACACCCCGAATGTAGTGAGGCATTAAATAGGTCTGCCAAAGGTCCTGCAAGGACCTCTGCCAGCTCCTTCAGTACCCTGGGGTGGATGACATCTGGGCCTGGCGCCTTGTCTACCCTCAGTGCCTTCAAACCCTCTCGAACTCTGCTCTCCATGATTTCCTCATCTGTCATCACTTCCCCCCCTGCTTCTGCCATTTCTTCCACCTTGGGTGTCACCCCCCTCTTCTCTTTAGTAAATACTGAGCAGAAGTACTCATTTAGTGCTTCCGCCTTATCGCACCCTGCTTCCACCCAACCCCCCTCCTCCCTAATCCTTACTATGTGGTCCTTACAGCTCCTTTTCTCCCTGATGTACTTAAAGAAGTCCTTCTCCCCCTTCTTAACTCCTTGTGCCAGCCTGAGTTCCGTAGATGTTTTGGCTTCCCTTACTGCCCTTGTCACCTCCCTCGATTCTGTCAAGTACTCTTCCCTGTCCTCCCCCCTCCCTGTTTTCTTGTACTTCCTAAAGGCAGCTCTTTTCCTCCTTACCTTTTCCATGACCTCCTTGCTCAACCAGATCGGTTTCTTAGCCCTAGCCTTCTTGCTCTGGGCTTTGCAGCAGATTTTGGCTGCCTCCACTATCCCCAGCTTATGAGCTCCCACCTCTGGTTAGTGTCCATACTAGACTGAATTCTGGCCAGGTACCCTTTTACCACTTCCACCATCCTCCCAAAGTCGGCCCTCCTGAAGTCCAGTACTATTGTGCCAGATTCCACTCCTTCCTTGCCCACATCCAATGTGAGCCATACTGAGCGGTGGTCACTCCCTGACAGCGGTTCCTCCGCTGTAAGTCTCTCACAAAGTCTCCATTTGCCAGCACAAGGTCAAGGGTATTCCCTAACCTGGTTGGTTCACTGACCATTTGCAGCATGAAGCTGTCCTGGAAGGCATCCAGCAGTACGTCCAAAAATCTCAGTTTGGAAGACTGTACCTCAGATTCAGATTCTCAAATGAGTCTAGGGTTTATGAACAGGGGCTAAATAAATCCTGGACTATGTGAATTCCAGCTGCCTGCCACTGTTGCCAAGAATAGTCTGTCTGTCAATAGTAATGAGTGGGTTGCCCCAGAAAGAAGCCCAGGTCTGCAGCATAATCAAAAGTGTAATAATCTTGGATAATTGGTGCCAAGCTCTCAGAGAGACTCTGATAGTAGGCCAATGCTTCAGCAACATGGGTGGTGAGGCATACAAAAGAGTAGTAGGAACCAAGCCCAAGCACAAGTCCTGCTCCATTCCCAGCCATAAAGGGGCAGGTCTGGAGGAGTGCAAAAAACATTTTATCATTTGGGTCCCAGGAAAGACATGTGACAGGCATAAAGCCATGGCGAGTTCCACCCCTCCCATTTTCCAATGGGATCTCATCCTAGCCCCACTATATCTAAGCACTTTGGATTCCCGTAAGCATCTGCCTAGCACGACATCTAGTTTCGCATGCCGAGAGGTTGAGACGATAACAGGACAACAGGCGATGTATCAGTTTTGGGGCTACAATCATTTTAAGCAGTGAGATCTTTGCTGCCAAGGTAAGGTTCAGCTTAAGCCACCAGCACCTTCCCTTTAAAGTTGAGTCAGAAGTACAGCAAGGTTCAATTTACAGATCTGAGACAGGTTTGTGGTTGGCTGAATGCCAAGAAAATGAATAGCTTGAGGGGACCAGTGTAGGCCCGGTTGAGCAAAAGCAAGCTGGGGACAACTGGTAGAAAGGGGGAATATTTCTTGATGGATTAACCTTTAAATCTGAGATACTGTGAAATTGGGTGGGGAGATTCAGGAGTGGATGGATCCCCACCAGAGCATCCGACAATGGCATACTATTGGTCAAAACTGTGGCTGATGGACAGGCATACAGACCTTTTATCCAGGCCAAAAAGTGGGATCCAAACCCCATCCACTCCAGAATGTGGAAGAGGTAACCTCATGCCACTGAATCAAAAGTCTACTCAAAATCAATGAAGATGGCAGCAGCAGGAGTAAGGTTAACCTTCACAATTTCAAACACAATACTACAGCACACTACAAAATCTGAGGTCCATACAAGAAGTTAAAGTGCTCAGTTTTCATTTATTTTAACATTCGATCCAAAACAAAAATGCTGGACCCAGTTACAGTATTTAAGATATTGCTATCAGAGGTGATTAGCAAGTATCTGCTTCTGTCTGGTCAGGTTGAGGGGGACCAGCAAGCGATTGCAGTTGTTGGGGCAGGCTTGGTACCAGAACACCCAACCTCTCAAGAAGAGTAAGAAAAAGTCTGGGAAGAATGGCAGAAAGGTAGTAATCATTGGGACTCTATTGTTAGGGCAGTGGGTAAGGTTGCGTGGCATTGCTGAACCAGAACATTAGCATGGCTGAGGTGGTATGCCTGTCTGGAGCTTGTCGGTTCAGCGAGTGCTATCCAGGGCCAAACAATGAAGCAATGAGCAGACTGTTGTTCTCTATGTTGGCATGAATAATATAGGAAGCACAAGTTCTGAGGACTTAAGGAGGTCACTCCTGAAGCTAGAGATGTTTGTGAAGGGGAAGATATGCTCCTGGTCCTTGGAGCAATTGGAGAGTGGCAACATATCATTGCTTGACTTTGGGTCTGGTGCAAGACAGAGAGTTTTGTTCTTTTGGACAACTGGAGGGCCTTCTGTGACAAGGGATGCCTTTATGTACAAGACAGGCTGCACCTTTACCCAGTGGGATTGGATTACTGGTCAGGAGGTATGACAGGGCAGTTAGGGAGGATTTTTACTACAGTACATTGGGAGAAGGTTTGTGCAGGGATCACTGTGGGCAGAATGACAGATACGGGGAATCAACAAGGAAAGGACAGAAGAGTAATTGAGCACAAGGCAAGTGATGTCAACCTTTTGCATGCTGAAGGATATCAGTAAGATTGAACAGTGAGATATGTTTGATCTTGTGTCTTACAATGGGACAAAGAAATGCCCTGAAACTATGGGCTGGTAAATTCAGGAGTAACATTGGGAGGCAGTTTTTCTCCAAGAGGGGCAGAAAACCTGTGGAGCATCCTAATAGCAATGAATAGCAATGGCAGTATATGAAGACAGTTCAGGCCTTCAAGATAAAGTTTGGACAAATTCCAGCTTACCAAGGGAATCAACAATGTACTCTAGGAAGTAGAGTGCATTGGGAACCCCTATATATTAGTATGTATTTACACAGCATATTTATTTCTTCCTGCCTATGAAGTGGGGGAGTGGATCAGACATGATGGACTTACCAACAGAAATGACTATGGTACTAAATCATTTGGCCTTCCTGTGCTTCAGCCTTTCCAGATGCAAAATGTGGCAGAAGCAGGACCACTGCACAGATCTTACAGCATAGATGAGCTATCTGGGATGAATAAATTGGGAAAAAGAATAACACTCAAACTATGTTAGGAGCACAAACACAGTCTAATGTTTCCCCTGCCTGCTTTCAGGTACAGGCATTTCAAATGTTTTGTTGTCATGCTATTGTGCAGTACTGTAACAATTTAATATACCTTATCTTTTATCATAATTCATGAAATGTTGTTTTATTTTGACAGGTGAAGTAAGCATGACCACATCAGAAATAAGCTGTTCAGCACCACCTAGCAAGTTTGGTTATGGCAGGCACAGTACCTGCATTATCCTGACATGCTATCTCTTATGTGTGCTTTCCTGCAGTAAATCAGCACCCAGAAAGCAAGATGTGACTTGGATGCTGACACAATGTGCATTCACTAAAAACATACACATTTTCACTTTGATGAGTCAGAAAGTAATATACTGTGTGGGGGAGCACTGTTGCAGATGAAATCCTATTACTAGAATTTCCTTGTTGTGCTACAGTAGGGACATCAGGATGCTGTTGTGCTCATCTAGCGATGTCACTACTGCAGTACAACAGATTTGAGATCTTTTGCATGGCATACATTCCATGAGCCACATCCGCTATCATTACTGCTGTCAAGGCATCTTGTCAGTTTCAGTCTGCACTAAGGAGGCACACAGCGATGGCAGCCACGGTTTACTCCAACTCCAGTTTCTTTTTCAAAATCAATGTTTTCTTCCTGTTTTAATCTTATGATTCACTACACACTATAAAAGATTGTGTATGAGCAAACAAACACATACGAGGCTGAGTTTGTCAGCCAGCCCCGTGGCGCTGAGGGTTGAGGCACTGTATGCCATGCCAGTGACCAGGGTTCGGGAATGACCTTGGGTCATTGGAGAGCAGGCATGGGGAGGGGGAGGAGGGAGCAGAACTGAGCAGCTAAAAGGCAGCTCTCTTCTCCCGGGGTGGTTACTGCCCCCACCCCGTAGTTCTACTCCCACTGGGTGGTGGTCTGGTGGGTAGCATAGGCAGGAGGGGTTGATATTGTAGCGGGAGGGCGCTTGGGGTGTGGCATGCGTGTGCCTCCACATGTGTGCGCACACCCGGGGCACAGGGACGGGGAGAGAAAACAGGGGAAAGCAGATAAAAATCTATATAGAAAAAAAAACAAGGCTGAGTTGAATTTAAAGGTTTCCGTGGCAATCTCTCGATTCAAACACAGCTTTGTTGTGTATGTCTGTTTATACACTGTGCTATCCATACTAAAACTACAGCCGTGTACATTTTTTCATATTACACCTGCAAAGTGGGTGTGAAGTGATCTACTTTGCCTACTCATCGTGCTGTGAATTTTAAAAAGCTGGTGACACGTTCAGGTGAACTTTAACAAAACTTAATATTTAGGCACTGTCCAGCCTGTATTTCCCATTAGTTCTGTATTCCTCCTCCCCATTCTTTAGTAGTGAGGTAATTTGCATGAAACAGGATCTTTGCTCCTGAAGAGTTCATCTATTTCTGCTGCTTTCTCCCTACCTGGAGAAACAGAGCATTGCTTGTGACCTCACAGTTACTTCCATGGCAACAGAGTGTGATGTCACAACAGAGGATTATGACTTGAAATAGGGAGTAAGCTATAGAGACAGACAAACTCAGAATGAACTCTAAGGGACAACAATCATTTATTCATACACATTTTGTTAGTAATAAATTATGGGGATGAGAAATATATGAAATATAAATGGAATGCAAGCAGAAATTTTATTTAAATATTATGCTTTTTAAAGTTTTCTTTGAGGCATCAGTAGCTCTTTAAGGAGACATTTCCAAAGTGCAAAGGTCTTGGCAGTGGTGCTCATCAAATTACCAACCAGTGGCACACCCTTCAGCACCCCAGTCATGTTGCACCCTCCAGCCCTTCCCCAGTGCACACCAATACTTAATTTTTTTTAAAGTCTAGCTCCTGACACTATCCCAGGATCCGACAGTGCCATTTTAACTGAATCCTCCTCCATAGGCTGACTACTTACAATCCCCAAAGACACTTTAATTATGTGTTGGGTCCCCTCCCTTGCAGTGTGCATAATTTGGGTGTGGAGTGGCCTGTATCATTGATGACAATGGGTGGACTGGTCTAGTATTTTTTTTTTTTAATTATTCCACCTTGGGGCTCTAATGAGAGAATAGACCACTCCCCTTCAGGCCCATGACTTATTATGTTATTAGAATCCATGGAACTATTTTGTCATATACCACACTTTTCTAACATGTGTTCTGTTTATAAGTACATATATATATTTACCGTGCCCCATAGTAGAGCTGAATAGGCACTTCTATGTTAAATCCAATTATGTGCACCTTTATACCAGAGCTATCCCCAAACAGGCCTGAAATTTGGCATGTGCTTAGTCAGTGCTAGGCTCTTCGGATGCTTTAAATTTGGTAATTGTCAGTTCAGCAGTTTAAAAGTTCTACATGATTGAATATACAAAAATTATGGTTTTTGGACATTTGTTTTTGCTCACTGATAGCACAGAAATGGCTGGGAGTTGAAACCTGAAACTTTCAGGTTCATTAGAGGTTGGTCCAAGGATGAGTCTTTGATAACTGGCTTTACTGAAAAAATGTATAGATTTGAAATTATTAAGCAAATAAAATGTAATTTTTGCTCATGTGCAGTTCATTTCTTCACTGATTTTTCATGCATGGATTTTTGTGAAACTGACATACTTCACTTTCATGAGTTGAAACCCATTTTCAGTAAGACCCCTGTTTTCATAAAAGTTAGTAGTCGTGGAAGTGGAAATAAGAAAAGAAAGCTTTGCACATAAAATAAAATTACTTTGAATTTAAAAGTCTGAAACATATGCCGTCGATAACGTAGGGCGTTAGATTAAGTCTTCAAGGTTATTTGTTTTTGAAAAAATAAATTGTACAGTTTAATAAAATTAGACTGTTGTGAGCCACAAACACAGGTCCTACTTTGACACTCAAGAACCTGATTTCATAACTCACAAACCTGGCGTTTTCACACAAGCGATGTCACAATCTTGCTTTTTCTTGCAACTTGAATGAAAAACTGCCCTTCAGAGCACCAACTGGAATTTTCATATATGATGTAAGACAATGATTGTCATGCAGTTTGCATAACAAATTGTGACCTTTGACACAGATTGTGAACATCGGCTGCTAAATCAGCCACCCTACTTAGCAGCCATACCCACTCTCCCCCCCCGGCATCCATCTTTTAGAATTCAGATCCCTCTCTGGACAACCTGCACAACCCTCCACCTACCTTGTCTGGTGGCCATCTACTTAACAAAAAACTGAGCCCTAAAATACATTAATTGCACATGTGTCGAGATCTAGGTTTTCTTCTGTGGCTGAGGTCCATCCATCAGATCAGCATTCAGGATGGTATTGTGAAGCATTGTGATAGCTGTGCAGCAGAATGGAGTGTGTGGTCAAGAATGATGTTTGAAGGTGGGAGTCATGTATCATGGTGCTGGTGTGGAGTGATAGGAATCGGCAGCAGCAGTATGGAGGTGGCAGCAGCTTGGAGGTGACACAGTGGTAGACAAACCACCAAAATCACATTTCCCATCATAGATACAAGGCACTATGTGTGCAAATACTGCATTTTAGGACTCAGTTTTTTTAAGTAGATGGCTGCCAGGGATATGGGGACAAAAGCTATACAAGAAGAGAACAGAGGCCCTTAACATGTTCATCCTGGAGAAAAGGAGGCTGATGTGGGGCATGATGCCAGTCTACTGTATACTGAATGGTATCAAAGAGATAGAACATATGCAGGTGGTTCATCTGGTGTCCTGTAGCATGCCACAGGGACACATCCTAAAGCTAGAGGTGAGACATTCAGGGTAATAATAGGAGGCACTTTTTCTCCCTGTGGGTAGTGAACCTGTGGAACAGTTCACTACCCACAGGGAAGCTGTGGAACAGCCTACAGCCTCCAATAGAGCTCATGGATATGAAGACAGTACAGGCCTTCAAGGTAAGCCTGGACACATTTCATTTTTTTCAATAGAGCTTTTTTCCCCACCGACAGCAGGAAGCGGCTATTTAGTCCTGTCGCACCTTCTCCCAACCAGTGCTTGCTACCTCTGGGACTTAGTAAGTCAAAGAGTTCTCCCACAGCTTGCCCCCCCAATGGGACCAGAGAAGGGAGGCCTGTTATCCTCCCCAGTCCAAGTATCCAGGTCGGACCAGGTAGCGGTCAAAAGCATGGGTCGGAGATAGGTGGCAAGGCTACATTAAGCCTCTGCCATCACTTTTCCATGTTCTCCACTTCTTCCGGTGCTATGGTGACACTGAGGACACATATGTATGGAGGCTCGCATGCACTCTGGAACTGCACCCCTTTCCACCTACCTTTAGCAAAGTCTGACTTCTAAGTATAGACACTACCACCATTCCTCCACCTGTTGACAGCCAAGAACCAGGACAGCACACACCCCAAGTCAGAAGAGGAGAGCTACCAGGCAGCCACTCGATCCTCTCCACCTCCACCCCCACCACTGACCCCCAATGACCCAAGCTAGTTCTTGAACAAGGATCACCAGCATGGTGAGAGGTAGGGTGCTGTAGTGCCTCCGCCCTCTGCACCACAAGACTGGCAGCAGAGACATTTCTGCTGACCAAAGGACTCGACAGCTGCCCTGCATAGTAGAGTGGTAAGGGAATCCTCATAAATTAGTAGATGTTTATGCAGAATACCATTTTTCGTCCGTACTTTTGAAGCAGGAGAACAGACATCATGGACTTCGTTATGTACCTCAAATTGCTGTGTTAAAATGGGACAGTGTGCCACATTAGTTGTTCTTCATTTGCCACAGTCAGATATGAAACCAGCAGACTGGATAGACTGTTGGGTTGTTGTCTGCACTCGCAATCTACAGTGTGTATCTATTACTGTACAGATATATAATAGAGGTCAGGATCTGTGTGTCTCTTCATGTCTGATTTCACTTTCTCTTTCTTTTCACTTCTTGCTCATGTATGAGATCTTTCTAAGTACTGTACAGTATTCTTTCTGAGGCTACTGTATCTTTCTCCAGTGCAAAGTGTTTTCAAATACATATACATGAAAGATGCTACAGAAAACTGAAAATACATGATACCACACCATATACACACAAGGTTCCTTTTCTAAATCGGTTTTGAGTCCACATGTTTGAGAGTAATGTTTACACTGTAGCCCACACTTGGGACCATACCATTTCCCACATGTAAACATTATTTGAAGCAGGTATTAAAGTCTGGCAGGATCCTATACAACAACATTGAAAGAAAGTGATTAAAATATACATTTTAACTAAGTGGCCTTGACAACTGCTTAGCCCCATCATTTGAGATGGAGCCCAGTATCTCTTGCTAGAGTTGATCTGTTTTCTTTAAACTTCACTACAGCCAAATATTCATTGTGTGACCTTATACAAGACACCCAGTGCTTCAGTCCACTCACTGTAGCTGCAGACATCGGGAGAAGCAGGACCCCACTAAAAATGAGGTATCTATCATGGGTAAATATGTTTTAAATTAAGCAAGCAATAAAACCCAACAGGATGGGCAGTACTGGGCCATGCCAAACCATCCAGGAGTGTAATAAGGCCCAATGCCACAGGTGGAGGACCTTATAGGCCCTGGAAGGTCTGGCATATCCTATACTTTCCACTCTGGAGGGCATTATTGCACTTAGAAAATGGGCACATGCAGTGTTTATGTAAGAAAAAAATTAAAATTTGAAAAAATTAAAAGACAATTATTTAAAAAAGTGATTTTGTTTTGTGTAGTAGTAGTAGTAGTAGTAGTCCCTCTGTTGGTAGAGGTGGCAGAGAAGGCACAATTGTTAGATGTCACCTGTTGATTTCAAGAGTGCTTAGTAGACTTTTTAAGTAACTATTTTGGGAACTTCTTAATTGTTTATACCACTTAAATAGTATGAGTGCAGTGAGGGAGTACTGTGAGCCCAGTAGATTGGCAAAGGAACAATAAGTGAGTGCTATTGATTGGTCAGTGGGGAAGCTATGGTCAACTGGGGAGAACTGTGTGTTGACATAAAACTCCTGGGTGCAGATGGCATAGCAGATATTTCATAGAGTGCAGGTGAGCCTGTGACTTGGTAATACTGCTGTTGACTGGGAGAAGTTACGGATGAGCAAGGGGAAGTGAGTACGTGTGTGCTGGCAGTAGCATTTGAGTGGGGGAAGAGCAGTACATTTACCATGAGAACAGCGGTGCTGTTATGGTTTTGCCTACTGCAGATGAAGACACGCTACTGGTCTGCCGCACCAAAGAAAGTTGACGACATCCGTAGGAGTGGGGTGTGAGCAGCTCTTGTTGTTAAGAATGTTTTCAGCTACCAGTACAGGATATATTTTATCAAGACAAAAATGTTTCATTTCTGTTACAATGCAGTTGAGTTGCGTGGGAAGGAAGGGGTGCAAGGGGGAGGGCAAACTTGCTCACTGCTCTCAAAGAGAGAAAATAATGACAACTTTTAACTTTTGAATCTAAAGTGGGCACTGTGATCCTATAGTATTGAGGCAGGACAGGCTGGCACTTATTTCTTGGTCTCTACTAGTACTTAATGTACCCCTTGGCATGGCTCTTAACCAATCAGTGACAAGGAAAAAAGTTAATTTTCCAAATAAATAAACAAAGCTGTGTGTTTTCTGCTGTTGATGATGGCACACGACAAAAGGCCTGGGAAGAATAAGCAGTGCAATTAATATTATAATAAACAGCTGTTGTTTAAGAGCAGGAAATAAACACAGATGGGGAAGAAGCCACACTAACCACAGAATTCAAATAAACAGTAACAAATAAAAACAAACATGTAAATGTGCTAATCATGTAACTGTAACAGTAGGGAGTATGGTTCAATTTGTTCTGCAGCGTGTCTTCAGGTCATGCCTGCTAACCAGACTAATATTTTCATTGATGAAGCTGATGTACAGTCATTTGTCAGCCCTAAACTGAAAACTTCTGTTCTCCATTGCCAGTGAAATAAGCAACCAAATGGGACAGAATTTATCAGATGTATCAGCCTATGCTGTATGTAGTTACCCACACTAGAATTACTGACAAATAACTATTTAAGAGCAGCAAACCTATCTGAACTCAGTTAATGCTTTTGTTTTCTGTTTTCTTTTTTTTTTTTTTTCTTAAAGACAATGGATTCCCTGTTCTGGATGTATTATTTAGTGGTGCCTAGAAGAGTTCATCAACATCTTGTTAGTCTCTTTCTGCATAAGCCTGTATTTTGTTTCTATATTTAATATTCATTGCAAAAACCTATGTTATTGCATCAATTAGGGTTTACGCCTAAATTGTGAACAGCAGGGAAATGCAGTGTTAGGGGGAAAAGTCCACTGAGCCTTGGTAAATCTGTGGTGTGGTATTCCATAGGATTCGAATGATCAAGAGGTGTAGTGTTGGTACTCCCCTGACTTTGGCACTGTCTCTCCAGGCACATAAGAATACTCAGACACCAGTGCCTACTTTTTATGCTTTGTGCTTTAATCGTAACTGAGAAATTAACATAGTTGTTTGCAATTAATTTTCTTTTAATTTAGAAAAAAAAAAAGATGTAGCCCTTAGAGTGTTAGTAGTCTTAAAGGCAAGTAGTCCTTGGACTGACAATTCTGGCCTATGGCCAGCATTACCAGTACTGTCAATTACAAAGCCTGGACTGACAAGGCCTGCAGTACTATCAATAACAAACAGTGCCCAAACTAACAATACCAACATGTGTCTGGCAACACCAGTCCTGTCAATGGTAAACAGTCCCTGGATTGTCAAACAGTTTGTGGACTGACACGCATTTTCAATACTGTCAATAGCAAACAGTTGACAATGCCAATGTTGTCCTTGCAACAGCTAACATTACTTTTATGGTAAACATTTACAAAGTAAGTGAGGACAGAAAAATGCTAATTTTTTTAACATGAATTTTGTAGTTTACATTTTCAAAGTCAGTTGAAACAGAAAAATCAGAATCATTGAAAAAATCAATTATGATGAAGTTAAAAAATTGCTAAGTATAACGTGCGACAGAAAATCATAATCATATTCTGCCTTACATGTACTCTATGATACAAAGTAGCTGTTGCACAAATTCCACAATAAGCTTCTTCACATGTACAGTATACCCACAAAAAATGTTTAAATATTGCTATTTTAATACTAAAAGTCTTTTTGTTCCCAAACTACCAAAAGCCCTCTTCTGTGTCAAATTCTAATGAACATGAGAGTTTCAGGTTTCAAATCTGAACCATTTTTTAGTTATTTGTGCACAAAAACAAGTCTTAATTTGTATAATTTTATGTCATTTCAGTACTTTATAGCTCTAAAATGAACACATTTTTTTCAAATGTTCACAAGCCTGCAGATTCTGCCACAAAAGGTGAACATGCCAAAATTCAGGTGTTTGGATTCCAGGATTGCAGGGGGTCACAGAGCCAACCAGGTTGGGTACCATACTGGATCTGGTGCTGTTGGACAGTGAGCAGGTCCAGAACATAGTAATTGAAGACCCCCTAGCAGGTAGTGACCCCGCATTGTGTGGTTCTTCCTCAACTTGTGTAAGGAAGCAGCCAGGAGCAAGACGAGGGTGGTGGACTTCAGGAGTGCGGACTTTGGAAGGATGGGCAAAATTATAGCAGGGTTTATGGTCCAAATTCACCCAGAGATGGATGCTGACCAGAAATGGTCCATTGTTAAGCTGAGACTGATAGCCACAGACACGTGTGCTAACACCCAGAGTAAGAAATCCAGGAACAAAAGACCGAGCTGGCCCAGCAAGGAGGTGGTAGAGAAACTGAGGGATAAGAAAGCAGCATTCTGTAGATACAAGAGATCTATGAGAGAGATGGACAGGGAGGAGTACTGGAGGAAATCCAGAGAGGTGAACAGAATGGTCAGGGCAGCTAAGGCTGCAAGGGAACTAAGGCCGGCACAAGGGATCAGAGAAAGGGAAAAGGATTTCTTCAGGTACATAAGAGAGAAAATAAACTGCAAAGATGGGATTGTCAGGATTAAAGGGGGGATGGGCAGAAAGAGGGGTGGACCAGGCAGAAGCACTGAATGAGTGCTTCTGTTCAGTGTTCACTAGGGAAAAGGATAGTCCTATACTACAGGGTTAATAGGAATGGCAAAAGGGGCAGCAGGGATTACTAATGGGGAACTCCCAGAGGACAGGGTTTTAAGGGACCTTAAGGCCCTGCGGGTGGACAAGCCTCCAGGACCAGATGTCACACACCCAAGAGTCCTGAGGGAATTGGCAGAAGTCCTGGATGGCCCTCTGGAAGATCTGTTCAACACCTCACTGAAGTTAGGTCACATGGCTCAGGACTGGAGAATAGCGCATATGGTGCCTCTCCATAAAAGTAGACCCAGGGGTGAACCGGGTAACTACTGACCAGTCAGCCTTACTTCCATTGTAGTGAAGTTAATGGAAACCATTCTGAAGGAGAGACTGGTGAACTTTCTGGAAGCCAATGGTCTCCAGGACAAAAGGGTTTGTCTTGGGGAGATCCTGCCAGACAAACCTAATAGACTATTTTGATTGGGTCACTATTGCACTTGGCAGGGGCCATGTGGTGGATGTCCTGTATCTGGACTTCAGCAAGGCCTTTGACTCGGTGCCACATGGTAGGATGCTCAATAAACTAGTGAACCTGGGAGTCAGGTAAAAACTGGTAGAGTGGGGCAGGAGCTGGCTACAGGACAGGATATAAATGGTAATGGTAAGGAGGGAACTATTGAAACCCAGGCCTGTAACAAGCAGGGTCCCACAAGGCTCGGTACTAGGTCTGGTATTATTTAACATCTTTTTTGGGGACATAGCAGAAGAGATCAATAGTAAAATCTGCCTATTCATAGATGACACTAAGATATGTGCAAGAGTGGACAAGGAAGAGGGGAAGTAGGAGCTCAGGGAGGACCTGGCTAAACTTGAATGTTGGTCAGGCATCTGGCTCTTGGGGTTCAACACTAAGAAATGTAAGGTCATGCACCTGGGAGCCAGGGACCCTGGGACTAGTTACTAGCTGGGGGAATGCAGGTAGCCATTTCAGAGGAAGAAAGGGATCTAGGGGTGACTGTAATGGGGACATGAAACACTCAGCTCAGTGCTGTAAAGCAGCAGCCAAAGCAAACAAAATGCTGGGGTGACTTGCCAGAAGAATCAGCTCAAGGAATGAGGAAGTCATCACGCCATTGCACAGGTTCCTGGTTAGACCAAGCTTAGAATACTGTGTGCAGTTCTGGTGCCCATATTTGGGAAGGATATCAAACTGCTGGAGGGGTGCAGTGAAGGGCAACCAAGATGATCAAGGACCTGCAGGACAAACCTTATGAGGAGAAACTAAGAGAGCTGAATATGGACTCCCTAGAGGAGAGGAGGGAAGGGGGGGCATGATAGAAACCATCAATTACTTAAAAGGTATAAATAAGGTTAGAACAGAAGGCATTTTCAACTTAAAGGGGAGGAATCCACAAAGGAGCATAATCTGAAGTTGGTGGTGGGGGATTTAGAAGGGAAATTAGGAGGCACTATTTCACAGACAGGGTGGTGGCAAGGTGAAAACAGATTGCCAGAGGAAGTGATCTCACTGAAAACTGTGGGCAGTTTTAACAGGAGGTGGGACGGGGTCAAAGGGAAAGTCAATTCTGTGGGAAAGTGGGGGATGGAGGAGGAGACGAGGATGGGGGAAGATAAATCTAGGGAGGAAATGGGTGGAGGCAGCTACAACAGAATAAACTGTGTGCTGCACACTCGAGCCAACTTGATACACCAGAATGGCCTGTTTCTGCTGGCATGTTCGTATGTTCATATCTATGTGCATAGGATGGCCAAGTTTTAGGTGACCAAATATGGGTTGACATTAAAGTGCCTACTCAACCCTAACTATAGTGGTACTAATGAGCCACAATTTGAATTTATGTATTTGGTAGCCAGGTAGGTGCATTGGGCCAAGAGTTAGCTGGTTTTCAGGCACAATCCAAGGCTTAGTGCAAGGATTGCTACAGACAATATAAAGCATGAACTGAAGACAGTTACAAGAAGGGATTGGTAACAATGTGTATGCCACACAGAATCTAAGGAGATAGTTCAAGAAAGTTCATATCATCCTTACTTTTTCAGATATACAGTACCTCTATTGTTGATCCTAACCTAATGCTATCTATATACTTAACTACGAATGGATTTCACTATAGGCATGGCTTATTAATAACTGGAGTAACACTTTTTCCTTTTTCTTCTGCTTTCCTTTGTGAAACAGATGTATTGATACAGTACCATGAAGCCTAATCTCTATTGATCAGATGGAATTTTTGACGAATGAGTTCAATGTTATTTTCTTTTTATATCTTTAGATCATTAGCCTTAATTTGAGGAGATTTTGTTTCTTTATACTATACCAGATATATGTTTTATGTTTTCCTTGGATGTATAGGTGCCTTAATGCTTGTGCAGGGTGATGTAAGACTAATTGGCAAAACACTGCCAAACTGGTACTCCCTGCGATCATGGTTTTTGTCAACCAATGAGTGTGGTCACTCACCCCATGTGCTGTTCTGATGCTCCTTTGAAAGCCCACATTTGGGGAGTTTTAATTACAGACTACTGATCTTGATTGATGTAATGTTTAAATATATATAAAACATAATTATAGAAAAGAGCAACATAGTGCTTGATTGCACATTAAGGTACGCGACACAGTCCTGAGGCTAAGATTAACAAAGGTTACCCACTCCTTGGAGTGCCTTAATGCTACTGCTAAACTTAGTTTTTTTTTGTAAAAGTAATGTTTCTATAAATTAAATCCTAATTGTTTTACAGTGCGTGAGGATCTCCAGCCATCAGCATGACCCTTAACAAACTGAGTCAGCCAATCAGAAAGCTCTGTTACCAGCCATTGTTTTATCTTATGCTGTGAGCTGAAAAAAAATGATGCCTCATGAAAGGTGATGAGAAAGGCCACTAGTTTATGTGTTTGCCAATAAAATGGACTGAACTGTGGAAACTGGCAATCTGTGGGCACTGAAATACATAAAACCCAGTTCAAAAATTCCCAGAAACCATGTTTGAAAATAGTTTTACTTTTTTCTAGTTAGTTTAGTTTTTTGTCTTTGTGATTACAATGTTCAGCTAAATAATGAATCTCCTGTGTTAATACAGTGCAATCTGAAACACAAAATCCATCATACTTACATATAGCAGTGCATCACAGGTAATATATGAAACTCACCGTGAAGAAATTCAGGCTGGATTTGCATTTTACAGAAGAGTATAAGGTGCCAAAAGGCCCCACAAACAATCTGCAAAATCTGAAAACAGTAAACCACAGACACATGTGTCATCCTTGTTAGGACTCATCATTGTGATATATCGATTGTCTCAGTCCATGACAAGAAGGCACCCAGTCAAATGTTGGCCATTATTTGAGTCATAGTGAGCCCAAAGCAGAAAAGTAATTTAAAAGACAGGACTCTCAATATGATAGTACTGATGGGAACTTGGTAAAATCTGGAATTGATAGGGAACCAAAATCTGCCTGGAACCTGAACAGATCAATTCCAGCATCAGAATGCACCCACAACTGGGAATTTGGAACCTGAATAGGTTCAGAATCTGAATGCCAAAAAGCAGCAAGCCAGCTCCAAACCTGGAATGCATTCTGAAGTTGGGGATCTGCAACCAGAATGAACCCACATCCACCCAATCGATGGTTCTGTGTGCATTCCAGTTCAAGAACCAGAGTCTGGGATATATTCTGGGTTTGGAACTAGCTTGCTGCACTCTGGCATTGCAGTTCCAGAATGATTCCTGTCCTGAACACCCATCTCCTGCTGGATTCCAGTTCCAAAATCAATCCATTCGGGTTCAGGGTGCATTATGGTTCCATACTGATTACAGTTTTTACCCATAGCTGCACTGAAGCAAGCATTAAATAAAAAACACGTAGGAGCTAAAGTCGTGTGCAAAAGAAACCCCAACTTTCACATATCCTCCCAAGTCAGAGCATAATCGGTCATATAGGCAGATCACCATAAAGGAACCAAAGCTGGCAATGCAATGCAATCTGCCATCTTGTGTTGCTGTACCAAAATTGACCAAATCTTCAAGGTTTTTGCTGTACACACTGCAGAGAACTAACATGCAAAGGGGAAGACATCAAGCTCAAGATCCTTGGTAATTTACATTGATTTTCCTGACACTTGTCAGTTATAGTCTAGCTGGTCTGCAGGATACTGTCTGAACATGACCAATGCACTCTAGGGCATGAAACAGACCCAATGCCTACAGAGTTAACAAAACAAATATGTTTAAAGTGCAGAGGGAAGTCACATGAGTGGTTGCCAGATAGACAAAGACTGGAGACCACGTCATTAATCACCAAGAAATAGGTCCGGTCTAGCCAACCAGCATCCTTACACTGGTAGTAAAATAGTGTTTAATATAGACCAGCCATGACACAGTCACATTCTCCAGATGGAACACGGTTTTGACCTTTATCTAGGATGAATGTTAGTCTCTTAGGACCTTTTTTATTATTATTATTGTTCAGTGTTTGCAGATGCTGCAGAAAAGATAATAAGTAAAATGAAGGGGAAGTGCAGTACATATGATTAAAACAGATTAACTTTAAAAATGATGATTGAGCTGTTGAAATCTGATGCAGTTTTTAAGCTGGGAGATCTGTCAAAAGCACTAAAGGACTGATATAGGAACATGGGGGTGGTGGGGAGGGGGAAAAAATCATGTTGGTATTAAACAGTTCCCGGATATTTTGCAGCAGGAGAATTTCCAAGGCTTAAAAACAATGTTCCTCATGTGAGTATGAAGCGCAGGCGTGCACAAAGCATACCAGTACGCTGCTTTATTTCGCTACTTCACCAATTTGTTAACGGATTACTAAATATTTTTTGGCTTACTATGATTTGTGTGGAAAGCACTTTATCTCATTTTCTCTGACAGATAATGCACTGGGACTGCACTGTTAATCTTAACACAGCTCATTCTAGGCGACAATATTGAAATAATAACATCCAGATGCGTGTCATCAAAATTATACTAGCACAGCTCCACAGAGACGTTCCTTCCTTAGAAATCTTCTGTAAAAGTGTCAGCTATTTTTTCTGAAAGTGTTATTTTGCAACTAAATATGGCAAATGCTATATGACATTCACAATTTGTTACAGTAGGTTTATAAAAACTGCATGGGAGTGTTATCATTTTGTAATTTGAAATACCACCCAGTGACAGATTTAGAGTGGGAGGGTGATTCAGTGGTTAGACCCTATCCCTTTTTAAGCATTGCCATTTGTGCCAGCTACTGCCAGATTGCACCAAATCTGAGGAGTTTGTTCAAAACTGCCCTAAGAGAAGCATACATTTTGAGTCCATCCCCCCACCATGACACTTTTGAGTCTGGCCCTGTCAATTCCTGGCTAGTAGTAGTATTTTTATATAGCAGCTGTAAAGGTAGGAGCACTACTTAAAAATAAATGTAACTGCACCTTCATTTGCATAAGAGAACCCCCACAGTGTTAATTTAGTATTCCTAAATTACCACCAAAGCAGGGATGCTGAAAAGAGATGATAAACTGGGGTTGTTTGCCCGAACCCCACCCTGATGCAAAGTAGTGATTGTACTCTACCCTCAGCACTGTGCTGCTAAGATAATCCCTAATACATTCAACCTTCTGATGTTTCAAAGTGAATGTACTTTAGAATGAGGCCATTTTATTTTTTAATAGACATATACAAATTGATCTTTTAAACCCAAAGTACCGTATCCTGAAATTGTAATAGGTATCAGGGCACAGAGATGTAGCTCATCATTACTACTGTACCACACAGGAGACTAATTAGGAAGTTAACTAGCCTAGGAGTGGGATCCAAAGGGTAGCACATCATTTCAGCATTGCAATTACAGCAATGCAATTTGAGCAAGTACATATGGGTGAATACAATTACAGCAACCGTCACATTATAGCGAATGGACATTACGGTGACTGCAGAGATGTAGCTCACCCCAGGGTCCATGTGAGGCGTGGTGTTGTAATCCTAGAGATGGGGGGTTGCGGGGGGAAAAGCTTCCCATGAAGGGTGCAGGGGGTGGAGCCTCCCTGCATTACATGGAGCCGTATTGCACCTGTGGGTGATGTGGAACAGGTACAGCAGTGCAATAAATGATGTGGTTCCCGAGAAGAGCATGGCTCAGGTTGTGTCTGGGGCAGCAGCGGGCGGCAGCTGTAGGAGGTGCTGCAACCTAATGGAGCGTGTTATGCAGGTAATGATTTAATACCCGACCTGCATCCATTAAGTTGGAACTGTCAGCTCCAGTTGTTATTTTGTCACTGAAATGTGCAGTGCTGAGACTGGTCATCACTGAAATTGCATTCACTATGAATGTACTAGCTCAAAATGCAGTCGCTGTAAAGTATTCACTCAATTGACATGGAGCCAATCCAAAGTGGTACATTGGGTTAGAAACTGGTTAACAGATAGGAAGCAGAGGTTGGTGGTTAACAATACTCATTCTAAGGATGGGGAGTGACCATCAGGGTACCACAAGGCTCTATTCTGGCACCAGCCCTCCTTAACATCTTCATAGGGGACATTGCAGAAGAACTGGAAGTGAAGGCATGCATATTTGTAAATGACACCAAAATCTGCAATAGAATGGGCACCAAGGAGGGGAGTGGATAAAATGTGCAGGGAGCCTGGAAAACTCGAGGAGTGGTCAAAAACTTGACAGTTGGAGTTCAATGCCAAAAAGTGCAAAATTATGCACCTAGGGCATAGAAACCCCAGCACTGAGGACAGGATGGGGGAGGTACTGACAGTCACTAGACAGGAACGCTACCTTGGAATTAACATATCTAAAGACCTCAAAGTGGAACGGCCATGTAATGAGGCAGAGGGTAGCGCTGAAGGGATGCTGGGATGCATTGGGAGGGGTATCTCCATCAGGAGTAGGGAGGCAGTGTTGTTGTTGTACTGCTCACTAGTGTGACCCCACCTGGACTACTGTGTCTAGTTTTGGAGATCACACCTCAGAAATAACATAGATAGGGTGGAGGCAGTCCAGAGGAGGGCAACTAAAATAGTGCATGGTTTGCACAAGAAGCCCCATGAGGAAAGAATGAGAGACCTCAACTGATATGGTCTGATATTTACAAATATTTCACTTTATATCTAAAGACAGTCTCTCTGGTGTTCCATAGTGTTGCTGCAGGCAGGCAGAACATTTCTCCATAGATATCACAGAAACATCTGACCATGTCTATGGCTGCACTGTACATCCTGGAACAGAGGGCAGAGAGAGAGAGAGAGAGAGAGAGAGAGAGAGATGACATGATAAAAACCTACAAATACCACAAAAGGTGAACTGAGTGCAGAATAGGAGCCTTTTTTGAAATGAAAATGAGCACCAGGACAAGTGGGCATGCAACGCAGCTGGAGGAGGGGAAGCTCATGAGTGATGTGAGAAAATATTTCTTCAAGGAACGGGTGGTAGACACCTGGAATAGATTGCCAGTGGAAGTGGTAGAGCCTGTAATAGTGGGAGGATTCAAGCATGGATGGGAAAGACATAGGAGAATATTAGATAGAAAACAGGGAGGTGGGATGGGCTTCAAAAACCAGATAGGGTCTGTGCAGGCAGAATAGGCAGCAAACATCTGGACAGACTGCGTGGGCCAAGCAGACCTTTTCTGACGTCAGAATCCATGTATCTATATTAGAAGGGAGTTCTCTGGTATTTGACTAACATGTTAAGCTATGTCTCTCTCTTTGAAGGAGTTACAAGAAAAGCATCAAAAGTGGCACGTTGACATGTGGCGTTCAGGTGCATCAAGGAGTCAGACTGAAGCGAGCAAACTCCAGTCCAGGTTCGTAGGTACACCTGCATTTTATTCCTGCACCTAATTATTTATTTATTTATTTATTTATTATAATATTCAGAAAAGACCTTTGAGTCAGAGACTCATTTACAAAGGTTCCACGTCATACATAAAAGGTACCGGCATCATGTGTGCTGCACTTTACTAGTACAACAGGGCTGGCTGTACATGTGATGGGACATAGTAAATTGCATCACTTCTGACTCCTGCATGCTAGTTAATTGTTTGCCTTGAATGCCTGCCAGTGATTCCAATAGTTTACCCATGCCCCTAGAAGTAGGAAGTGGTTCACACTGAGTGACAGTAATTCCCATGTAGCAGCAGTGGCAGTGCTGTGCAGGGCAGAAATTGAACACTTTAAAAGTGGGGTGTCCAGCTGATGTGGTGATGTCAAAGTGACGGCACTGAAGTGGAGTCTGACTAGGATGGGGCAGACTCCAGTTTGAATTTTCCGTCACACCCACATTTGCTCCCTGCTCTTAACTGTTTCTTATTCTGTGTGCTGCTCACAGGTCTGGCTCTTCTGATTTCTGCCTGCTACTTGACTGTTCACCTTAATTGCCCACCAGTGATTCCAGCAGTTTTCTCATGCTGCTAGATACCTAAACTGGTCCACATTGAGTGACAGTAGTTCCTTACAGTAGCAGAAGTGGCAGCACTGCAAGAGACCGGGTCCGAGCACTGCAGAGGCAGGATGTGCAACTGATGTGGCAGTGTCAAAGTTACAGTGATAATGTCCGTGTTTGGATATTTGTTATATATAGAATAATGATCAGGAATGTGTGTGTTATGAGGCTTTTTCACACACTAGAGGTGTGTGTGATGACCAAGAAACCTTAAGAGCAAAGCCTGAGCAGTTTATAAAGTTATTACATACCAAGGGTGTCTAAAAAGCATCATAAACACACACGTCCCAAGTGTTATTTATTTATTTTTTTATAATAACCGGTCCCAGTTTAGGTACAATTAACATCATCGTTTTCAGTTAAAATCTCTCTTCATATTGTAACCTGATGGACTGAGCAAGAAACACAGGCAGGTGTAATTACAAGTAAGGGCTTCATGTTAGTTCAGTGTGTTGGCACAATTTGGTTTCTGAGAAAAAAAATAGTGATAAGGCTTATTTTATACTTTTCTTCAGAAACTGCTCTTTTTGTGACACAGGAGAGCCGAATGAGACTAGCAGTTTACACTTACATGCTGAATGCCTCATGTCTGACAGTGCTTGACCACAGCCCATACTGTCAAATGCCTGCTGCTCACAAACATTGAGGCTTACTGGAACAGTCTTCTAACACAACACTAACAACTGGGTGTGATGTCACACCCAGTTATTACGGCATTTCACGTCAACCAAATTCTGGCTGATAAAGGGGCATCCCAGTTTTTATAAAGTGTTTACATTACTTCATTCTATGTGTATTTAATTCTGGGGTTTTGTTAGTTTGTTTTTATTTGCTATGTTGTTTATGAATAGCAGTTGTATCAAAATATATGTTACTGTAATAATGTTATTACTGAGCATGTAATTAGACCACTGTTCATTTGCATCTGATGTGGAGTTTCAGATGGCCCAACCTCCGGATGTCAGCAATATGGTTACTACTCAGTCTGTCACACATTGTCCATGTACTTTATCCCTGGAAACTTGGGATTTGTGGTGTCCTCATGAGTTCCTTTGATTTTGGGGCCCCTCTTCCTCTGTAAGTTAGCAGTATCAACTCTTTTCAACAGTTTTTGATTGGAAGTTGTATTTAGAATCATGCCAGCCTTCTACTGTGAAGTACGCAGGAAACTAGCAAATAAAAAGACTAATCAGAGCACCTGAACATGAATTGGCATCAGATTTTGGTTGTTCTATAACTATTAATGTTTGGGAATGTGCACCCAAATCCAGGGCCTGAGAATGTATTTTCTGGATGTATTAAATCAAGCTATCAAAGTCTCACTGAGTCTTCCACATGTTAACTTAAATAGTATAATTGCTAATTGGGATAATTTAGTGGTGTGGGCATCTTGCAGTAATTTTGATGTTATTTCTATCTCTGAGTTATGGCTCATTGGTAAGATACAAAATACTGACATAGATTTAAAGACTATACTGTTTTTAGAAACGATAGGGTAGACTAAAGAGGTGGATTTTGCCTTATGTACAGTACGTTAAGCAGCATTTATCAGTGATCTCATCTGATTTTGCATAGGATTACCACAAATGTGATCTGTTGCCCCTTACTGTAGTCTGTTGCTGAGTAATGCAAAGCCACTTTTCCTGGTTGTCATTTATATCCCTCCAGGACACTTACAGAATGGAATTTAGATAGATAGAGATTTTAAACAGACTTTGCCAGAGAATTGTGAACTGATTCTGATGGGTGACTTCAGTGTTAATTGACCTGATAGAGGTCTGCTGGTATCAGAGATAAAAGGCTGACATAGGTTCTTTTTTTATGCCTCCTCTCTTTTCATTGGTTGGACTTCCTTGGGAACCCCAAGGTGCCTGGTTCTACTGGATCCTGTCCCTCCACTACTCACTCACCATAATACTGCCTCGGTTGTATCCCCTGGATAGGGTAGATGGGCTACGACCCTCAGACTGCATTGTCTTCATCAAGTGAGTGGCCATGGGGTTCAGGACCTCATTGATCCACTGTGATCCATCGCCTTCTGAGTAATGGGGCAATTTTCTGTAATTTTTCTCTCAACCCCATAGGTGCAGATGCACGTGGGAGGTTCCAGGCTTGTGCACAACATGTTGCTGTCACACTGAAGCTCCAACCTGTGTCCCTCCCTCCCACTGGTTCCCTTGACTGTATGCCACCTGTGGTCATCAAGGTGGCAGTATCATTGCAAGGATGGCAACCCTCCCTCCCAACAGGAGGTGCACAGCATCATCTGGGATGCTCAGTCCTCCTCCACTGAGTCTGTCCTTGATGATCCATGTTCATTCCAAAATGCAGGTCACTGGCATCATGAGTGGTAGAGTTCCCACTGCACCAACAGACCAGTGAGTCTGTTATACGAACATACAAATTTGCCAGTAGATAAAGGTCTTATGGTCTATCCAGTCTGCTTGGTGTGCAGCTAGCAACCCTTATACTGCAGCTGCCCCCCTCCCTCCTCCCTGACCCTCCCTCTTACCCTATTCCATTTCCTTTTGAAGCAGTCCACTGTTCTACAGGATACCACTTCAGCAGGCAATGCGTTCCACCCAGACACCACTCTCTCCTTAAAAAAGTGTCATCTCATTTCCCTCCTGAACCTTCCCTCCTCCAATCTGAGATTGTGACCTTGAGTGTCCCTACCCCCCCTTAACTTGCATAGTCCCTCCATGCCTGTCCTGTTTGTTCCCTTCATGTAGATTACATAGAGATTACATAGACATAGATTATATAGATATTACTGAGCATTTAGAGATGTTAGTCCATTAGGTCACCATTTAAATTTTATGAATATCCTTGGATGTCCCTGCTTATAAGATATTTATCAAGATTTGTCTTAAATTCGAACACTGTCTTAATATTTACTACCTCACAAGGTAGGGTGTTCCAGATCTCAGTCACTCTAATACTGAACCAGTATTTCCTTTTGTTGGTTCTAAATCTACCTTTAACCAGCTGGAAGCTATGCGTTCTGGTATTATGATTGGTCTCTTCGTACCAGACCCAAGAGATCCCACAGATGTAAATCAGCCAGGGCCTATAAATCAGGCACATATCCCCTCTCAGTCTGCGATATTCCAAGGAATACATGTCCAAATACTTGAAGGTTTCCATCATATCCCCTCTGATTCTCCTCTCCTCCAGTGAATACATGTTCAGCTCCCTCAGCCTGCTCATGTAGGGTATGTACCCTAGTCCCTGCATCATCTTTGTTGCCCTGCACTGCATCCCTCAGGTATAGGCACCAGTACTGCATGCAGTACTCTAGGTGTGGCCTAACCAGTGACCTATACAACGGCAGGATTACCTCCCCTCTTCTTGAAGATATACCCCTGGCAATACAACCCAGCATTTTGTTGGCCTTTGCAGCTGCTTTCCTGCATTGTGCTGAGTTGTTCATTGAGCCTGTTATAATCACCCACAGATCCTTCTCATCCTCCGTCATGGCTATCGGACCCCCCCCCCAGCTGGTAGCTCCATCTTGGTTTTTTTGCCCCAAAATGTAGCACCTTGCACTTTTTCGCATTGAACCCCAACTGACAGGTATCCAACCAGGTCTCCAGTTTTGACAGATCATCCTGCAACCCATGCTACCCTCCTAGGTCATCCACTACTGCTCCTATCTTGGTGTCATCTGCAAACAAACTGATCTTGCTCTTGATGCCCGTTGAGATGTCTGATATAAACAATCCAAACAACACCGGTCCCAGCACTGGCCCTGTGGTACTCCGCTTGTCACTGCCCTCAGAGATGAGAGCTCCCCTCCCACTCCTACCCTCTGCTGCCTTCCCTGTAACCAGTTTACTACCCATCCCACCACTTTTGCTCCTGCACCTGTACCTGCCAGTTTACTACTCAGCCTCCCATGCGGCATTGAGTAGAATGCCTTACTGAAGTCCAGAAACAGAACATCCACTGTATGGCCCTTGTCCAACTGTCTAGTTACCCCGTCATATTAATACACCAGATTCAACAAAGATGGTTGTCTCCCCCACCAGAATTTATTGTAAAATCAGGAACTAGTCAATTATTGATAGAATCTTACTAACTCATCCAGCTCAAGTGATCTATTCAGGGATCATGTCTGATTACCTTAGTGACCATAGTCCTATCTTTTGTAATTGGAATGTAAAAAAACCCTTGATTCCAGCCAGTCTTTCTGTATGCTAGGAACTGGAATTCCTCGAATATTCCTTTATTTCATGCTGAATTGACTGTTTTTGATTGGTCAGTTTTAGACAATATTACAAATATTGATAAGACACGAAGCTCTTTCTGAATAAGGATTAGAAATATTTTTAATATGTATGCCCCAGTTCTTAGAATTTGCATCAGGAGTAATAAACATAATTGGATTACTCCTGAATTGCTACATAGTATAAAAATTAGCAATACATTTATTTATTCATTTTATTTAGCTTTTGTTGACCAGGTAAGTGCACTAGACAAATCCTGCCCATTTTCAGGCATGACCCGGGGGAGGGGATACAGATGAAAGCCAACTGACCTTGAACCAGATTAAGCTGTTGGTGGTATTTTTTTAGTGAATGAGGAAATTTGGCCAGGACACCGGGACATTTCCTACTCTTTTCGATAAGTGCCATGGGATCTTTAACATCCACCTGAACTACCACCAATCCAGGCAGATGGGACCTCGGTTTAACGTCTCATCCGAAAGACGGCACCTCAGAAGTGCAGCACCCCTCTCATGCTGCACTACAGTGTCAGTACTGGGATATTAACCCAAGTGCCAGATGTGGGAACTGAACCCACGGCCCTCTGATCTCCCAGCCTCAGAGGTGAGTGTGCTACCTACTGAGCCACTGACACTGCACTACATGCTGGTGGGACTATCATATAAATAGGGACAATATTTCCTTATTAAAATGTAAACAACAAAGAAACAATAGTAAGTCATTGATTAGAAGGGCAATGCAAGAGTAGTGTATAAATTAGTTGCAAAAACCTAAGTTAATGCAGAGTAAGGGCTACTCTTAATATGCACAATGTATGGAGCTGTACTGCTAGGGTTGTCAACCCAATGCCCACAAAGTATAGAAGTGTGCTGTTAGTGTTGTCAACCCTAACTCCTGCCCCTTTCCCCATCCCTGATGCTAGTAAATCAAGGCCAAGCTACAGGACCATGCATCAGTTTTCTGGTATCTGTTACGGGGCCAACACATTCAAAATTCAGAAATCGCTGTTACTTTTTTATTTAATTACCATTGCAGATAATCAAGTCACCATCTGCAATGAAAATCTTGCTAAAACACCATCAGTTTGCTGTAAATCTTGTAAATGCTTTTGCTTTTTTTTTTGCAAATAACTTTATTTTTAATACAAGTTTTATCATGTACAGACAAAAAAAAACAATTTCCACTTATGACTAAACAAGCATGTACATTTGGAAAATGCTTTTGCTTTTAATGTAGATGTTTTTGTATATACCCTGTAATTTGTTGTTCCTGGTCACCCAGGAACATGGGCTCACCAGGTAACCAAATAAATCAAATCAAATGGAAACTGTGAAAAACTCTACTGCTGAGCCTCCTCCTCTAATGATACCTAACCGAGAGGGTAGCCTGTGGCAATGGTGACCGCGATTGAGCACTTCCAAAAATAAATAAAAAATAAATAGAAAAATAGTAATTCAAAAAAGTAAGCCTCAGGTGCCTTCTTGCTGTGCGCCAGTAGTGTACATCACCAAAATTGATTTTCGGTGATGTACACTCACCTTAACAGTGATCGCCTTTCTGTAATCGCTATTATCACATGGAACCAAAGCAAGAAGAATGTCATTCTCTGAGGATGTCATGACCAACATTCCTTCTCTCAATAAGATTGATTCAAAAATTGCCGCATTTGTGTGATGGGATGTTATTGAGCACACAGTGGCTCTTCCCACTGCCCACATGCAGTCAGTCCCTGACCCCCAAATTGGGCTGATCGGTCTATAATTGTAAATACTTATACCTTTATCTCTTTTGTGACATATTTTTGTTTCCTTGGTAGTCTTTTGATTGCTATCTTATCTCATGTACTGCGTGTTTCATTACACTTTAGTACTTTGTTGCCGTAGAATTCCAATTACTGTTTTTATTGTACTTTTTCTGCTTATTGTATATTGTAAATGCTGCTTTTGCTGTTGTAGTCCAGTACTCTCCTTGGTCGTGCCTGGAAGTAGGCTTTATATGTCTAGTGATCGTACCAAGTAAAGAAAAACTAAATAAATTAATAAATAAATAAATAAGGCAAATACTGGAAGTGCAGGCATGGTGTGCTGCTCCTATTACCTGCATATAGTCGACTGCACTACCAGTATCTAACTTATTAGTATGTAAATGACTTTAGATGCAGAGTGTATGATAGGTGCCCCATTAAGCCAAATGATGCTGTAGTCTATTGGATTTATTGTCAGACTTGTTTGGTTTACAGTATGTTCTATTTATTTTCAGGCTTGCTCTTTTTTATAGAAAGGGCACGTGTTACAACTAAATTAAACTGAATCTAAGTCCATACTTAATATTGCTCAGAGTTTTCTTAGTCACAAACATTTGCAATGCAGTTAAATCTCATAGAGCATGGATGTGTATAACCAAATCCCTGAATCTGGTTCCGCAATGTGCTAGAGCACTTCAAAGACATTCTAGGTCCCATACTAAATCACCGTCAGGGCAACACAAAGTGGGCATATTTCAAATTTCCTGTAGGACCATCATTCAATAGCTCCTTACACAATATGGAAGCATGCTGTTGGGGAAAAGAGTCTTCCCACCACCACCACCATGATAGGCATGCAATACAAACTGCAGATTCAGATGCTAGAGAGAGCAGATGGGATTTTTCACCCTATTACAGTCTCACTTGCACCTACAATCAGTTCACAGCAAGGTATTGTGATATGTGCATGGTACGATGCCAGGCTGCAAACTAGTCACTGCACTTTGCACATGGGTATCCTGCCCATCCCCCTCCATTATCTCAATGCTGATTGGGCCCAAGGGTATCAGTGGCTCCTGCTTTTTGTGGCCCCATAGCCAGACATTTTGGTAGCCCAATGACTCTTTCGCTAGTTTTCTCAGCCTTGTTGGTCCCCAGTTAGCCAGTGGTATCTGCTACCTAGCTCTCATGATCCTCCATATCTGGTATTCTAGGGGTGTGCCTCTTATAATGGTCTGCTGGTCTGTTTGTTGCACATGGTCATAACGCTTCACTTACCTTAGCATTAGAGGGGCATAAGGCTATGACCATATTTATGGTAGTCCCTGTCCCCTTTCACAGCAGCAGGCTACAAAAGCTTTCCTGGCTGCTCAAAAAAGAATTGTAAGTTATGATCCCCACTGAACATAGCTCAAAGGAATCACAGTGTTGTTTATGGCACTAAATAGTTGCAAAGACTACTTGGTCCCACTCCCAATGACTGAAAATGGGGTTCCATGACTTCATTGTAAGACGAATAAACTTCTGAAAAAATGTGTATTTCTCACTACATTAAAAGAACACAATTAGGCACGTATTTTCTGGTCTGCCACTTGTCATGTTTATGTCTGCAAATTTACCAGCTCATAGCATGAGCAAAAACAGAACAAGAGCATTCCAAAATGCCTTCCCACTAAAACAGTAGTTTGCTTTCTTAAGGCCTTTCTGCCACTCTTTTTTGTCCATATAGTGAGGCAAGCCAGTTATATCCCCTGGAGTTGTGAAAAAAAAACACACTGTTCAGGTTATCTTCTCCTTTTCAGAATCACCAGATATGATGATGAACTCACATCCTGCATAGTAGCCTTGCTCCCCTAGGTTTTTGTAATATCAGCCACTTGTCCTGAGGGTGTACATACTTCCTTCTTTAGTTGCCTAAGATTTCTCAGTTGTGGGGGCACATGGACAAGCATTTTATCCTAGTCTGTAATTATTTATACTGACATAACTAGACAAGAATTGTCCTCTATGGACAAGACTGTAGTAATACTTTCTCTTAGTTCTTTTCTTCTGTAAAACTCCTGACCACTAACTCTGGTACCTCACAAACTGACCACTACATTTTTTTTAACTGGGATAGCCCAATTGAGAGGCAATATTGTAGTGTCAGTGTGACTCTGCATCTATTGAGTTGTAAAGATGAGTGAACTGAAGCAGAGCCTTGGCAAGTGACTTTCTTAAGGTGACCATGTAGTAAATGGTTGTGGTGGGACTCAAACTGGTAATTTTCTGGTTTCACAATCCAGCAGTCTTATCACAAAACCACACTGTGTTCTCTTCATGTATCATCTGTTTTAACACATCTCACATCTTGTGGAAGGCAAAATATCCCCACTTTAGGTGTGTTAACACTTAACTCTCTGTATCACTGTGTGAGGTCAGAGTTGCTGCTCTGCTTCCAGCAAATTAGTGTGGACCAATTTGGGAGCACTGTAGAGGTGCGCTAATGTAAACATTTTTGGTTGCTCTGGTGATATAAACCAGAAACCCTGTAGGTGTTTTCTGTCCACACCTGGGTGCTCCCCTTCCCCTGCAGTGATGCAGCTGTGAGTGTGGGATCATTGGGAAGGTGCCAAGTGACAAGGTATGCAGAGAGAAGTGCTGGAGGGAGGCTTTTGTTTTGTAAATATGAATGCCAACACTAGGGATTGGGGCGCAGGATTGGAGTTAGTGTGCCAAGTGAGTGTGAGGCAGTGCTTGTTAATATATAAGATGGACCAGAAGTATGGGTCAGGTTGTTGGATAAACTGTACAAAGCGGTGTTAAGCAAAAAAGATGGTACTGGGATTGTGGCTCAGGGGTTGGATGGCAGAGTGATTTTAATTAACAAAAAAAACAAAAACACAAATCGCAGACAGCACACAGTTTTCCATGTTCCAGTTAAGAAAAGGTGTCGAGCCACTCCTTGCACTTCTCATCAACTGTGTGTGGATGCATTAGAAATGGCTGCCACACTGCATTCTACACATGACTGCTGTAGCACTGCCACACTGCATTGTACACATGACTGCTGTAGCACTGCCACACTGCATTCTACACATGACTGCTGGGGCTGGCCACAATGCATTCTACACATGACTGCTGTAGCACTGCCACACTGCATTCTACACATGACTGCTGTAGCACTGCCACAATGCATTCTACACATGACTACTGTAGCACTGCAACACTGTAGCATTACTGTAAGTACACCTTTTGTTGGATACTGAACAGAAGATGGCACACAAGAAAAGTCAACCAAGATCTGTATGAATCATATCAAATGTTTTATATGTAAAAAAAAAAGCAGTCCATGAAAAGCAGCATAATCTAGATGTAGGAGGGGCTGCAAGTGGCAGAGTGAGCCCCACAGTGTGGAGAAAAAAGTAACATCTGGTTTCTCCCATTAATCTACCTCTCTGCTGTTTGGATCTCCCTCTGAACCATATCACAACAGCATTAGTGCTGTTTGGCTCTCCCTCCAAACCTTATTACAACTGCATTAATGCTGTTTGGCTATCCCTCTGAACCTTATTACAGCAGCATTAGTGCTGTCTGGATCTCCCTCCGAACCTTATTACAACAGCATTAGCAACTCCTTCATTGTCTCAAATATTTTGCTGGTGTCTCTGATCCTTTATGGTCCCCTAGTTCTGCTCCTGTCTTTCAGATTGTCCCTATATTTTTATCTCTGGTTCTAGCTGTACCTTTTCCATACCCTTTTCTACATGACATTCCTCAGGGTTCCATTCATGGTGCCCTACTCATCTCCATCTAGTCTCCTTTTTGGAGCAACTTATTTCTTCCTTTAATATCAACTACCACATCTATGCAGACAGCTCCCAGCTGTACATCTTAGTTGACTCTATCATCAGCCACAGCCTTCCCTGCTCCTCATTTGACCTCATAAAATGGCTAGCTCCAACTAAACTTACTACCGCTTACCTTTTCCTCCTAAAGCTGTAGTGACTTGTAAGTCTGTGTGCTGTCATTGCCTCCATAGCATTTCCCATATCATTGCTGACACAGTTCCACCTCAGCTGAGGTCCTTATCCATGCCTTTGTGTCCTCACACCTCAGTTACTGAAATTCTGTTCATTTTGGTCTGACTAGATCTCAAGTTTTGTCTCCTGCAGGCTGCAATTCTGCTGTTTCTCTTTTGTTCCTCCTCTGCAGCTCTCCCCTCTGTTCATTCCCACACAACCTAGCCACTATTGGTAACAGACCCTTTTCTACTGCCTCCCCTTTTATCTTCCCCTTCTCAAGTCTTGCCTCTTTTCACTTGCCTTCCACTCCTAACCTAAGAACACTGTCTTGTTCATGCCTGCTTTATACTCCTTTCATTGTACTCTACTAATTGTGAATAAGTTGTGGGTAATTTGTGAAGCATTTTGTGATGCTATTTCTACAACACGAATGATGCTGCATAACAAAAGTTGTATTGTATTGTGTTGCACCACTCTCTTCCTCCATCTGCTGGACAGTGACTTACTTTAGAATGCAGTTTGTATGAAAGGTACAATATTTTGTAAAACTAAATTCCTTTCCTTGTTGTAGTGAGTTTGACCTTACACAAGTCCTATTTACAAGAACAACTGAGTAATAATTTTGCAAATGAATCTGAAGTCCGTTTCTCACTGCCATATACATACAGAGCACTGTACAATAAATGTTCTTCCAAAAAAGAATGCTTGTATTTTATTGGCTGAACAAAGGTTACTTCTGCAATGGTTTTGTTAACCAACCTGTCCATTACTGTTTATTTGAGGTTCAGATAACACCTTTGAGCACAAGTGCTCTTTTTTAAAGGTTAAAATGAATTACTATTAAATAAGCTGAAATATTTGATCAGCTTCAGTGCTGGTTTGCCTTCAGCTTTGTATGCTAGCCACAAAAATGCAATGTATTACAGAAGACTGAGAAGGGAGGTTTCAGAAAAAGCAGGTTGCTGCTGTAAACAAGCGAATGTGCTGCTGTCTCACTGTTTAAGCATAAGATCTCTGACATTGAACTGTCTACGGACCTCCATTCCCACATTCTAGAAAAACTCAGATTCTAAAACTTCTGTCTGTGGTTCAAAGGGGTAGTGGGTGACACTCAACATGCCTCTCTCCAAGCGATACTTAAACCACACATGCCTAAGCATCTCTCAGACATTCTGGGCTACATATTCAAACTGCACCATTGTGTGATGCAAACCCCTGCGCCACTCAAAAAAGTTTCGCAGGGGTGTGGCCAGGGCGATATTCAACGGAGTTGCGCTATTGCGCAACTTCTTTTAATATCGCCCCCTGGCCACACCCACTGTGCATGGCGCAGTGGGATTGCACCACCGTAAGTGGTCAGAGTGGAGCACTGAGATGTGGTGGCGCAAGTTCCATTGTGCCATGCGCAGCACCTGCAATATTTAAAGGGTGACATGCAAATGGGGCCATAATTTATGCAAGGCACAGGGGGCCATTGCATCTAATTATGGCCCATTGCATTCCATTAGCATGCAGGTGTGCCAATCCCAGGCGACTTTACGCCTGAGCCAGCCGGCAGCAGCCATCGAGGACCGATGCCCCTGCAACCCGATTACGGGCAGAACAGTATTCTGTCCCCAGCAGCCCGATCGCGGGCAGAACAGTATTCCATCCCTCTAGCAGCCCGATCATGGGCAGAACAATATTCTGTCCCCCCAGCAGCCCGATCGCAGGCAAAACAGTATTCCATCTCCCCCAGCAGCTTGATCCTTGGGCATACTGTAATCTCCACCACCCCTGGCTATAGCCCAATCGGGCATACTGTAAATCCATCCCCCACCCCCAATAGCCGATGGCGGGCATAATATAAAGGTCCCCACCCCCTGACTAGCCCGATCCACAGGCATAATATAAAGGGCCCCCACCCCTGGGTAGCCCGATGGCGGGCATACTGTAAATCATCCCCCCCCCGACTAGCCTGATCATGGGCATAATATAAAGGGTCCCCCACCCCTCAAGTAGCCCGATCGCGGGCATCCCTCACCCCACGTCCAGAATCCCTGGTGATCTAGTAGCCCCCCATCCTCCCGCCCACGGAGCCCCACCACCCGCTCCCCCATCAGCGGCCGGGGCAGCACCGCCACCTGCCTGCTGCCCCTGCCCACCGACTGAAAGCTCAGTAGGGCTGCATGCCCAATGGTTCAGAGCATGAGCCAATGGGTGTGCAGCCCATACCATCCTGAGCAGTCCAGATATGAATGAATTCATTCACCAATGGGCGTGCAGCCCTACTGAGCTGTCAGTCGGTGGGCAGGTGGGGCAGGCAGGTGGGGCTGCCGCCCGCCGCTGACGGGGAGTGGGTGGTGGGCTCTGGGCGGAGGGGTGGGGGGCCACTAGATCACCAGGGATTCTGGACGGGGTGAGGATGTCAGCCTCACATCAGGCTACTTGGGGTGGGGGACCTTTTATATTATGCCCGCAATCGGGCTAGTCGGGGGTGGGGGATGATTTACAGTATGTCCGCCGATCGGGCTACTCAGGGGGTGAGGGGCCCTTTATATTATGCCTGTGATCAGGCTAGTCGGGGGTGGGGACGATGCAGGTATGCCCAAGGATCGGGCGTAGTCGGGGTGGGGGATGATTTACAGTATGCCCGCGGTCGGGCTAGTTGGGGGTGGGGAGATTTCAGCGCCCCGCAATCGGGCTACTGGGAGGGGACAATCAGCCTGCAATCGGGCATGGGGGCACCGCCAGGTGCAGCGGGATGAGTGGAGGGCCACCCACAGGTGGCAGCTGCTGTGTTGTGCCCTGCAATGCAGCAGCTCACCTGTGGGTGGCCCTCGACTTGATCATTTTTTTTTTGGCGTAAAGTTGTGCAGGTGCAGGTAGGGGGTTGCGCCTGCATAACTCTGCATGGCTCAGATGAATATTGGGCTGTGCAGTTTATGCATGGGCATGCCCCCCACCTGTGCCTGCATACATTACTGATCGCCCGGCAAGATCGGGATTTGTTGCAGGCGCACTCTTCCCTTTTAAATATCGCACTGGCATCAGTGGGTTGTGCATGGTGCAACACTGTTGCGCCATGCACAACCCTTTTGAATATCTGGGCTTCTGAATTTTGTTGCCACCATCCTCCCCCACTTCAGCAGGCAGAGTTGCACCTGGCTCTTCCAGATGCCCTGGAGGCTACAAAAGGAACACCTGAAACAGGAGTGAGTCCCACATGCTCAGGGAGACCATAAACACGGAACAGTCCCTAACAGACCAATCCATTTCTGCATTCTCCATCTATTGTTCTTGGACATACTGTACATAGCTGACCATTTTTCTTGTTCTCCTGTTCTGTTTAGTTTTGCTGTTTCACCTTTTTTCCAGGTTACCTTACTGTTATTGTGAGTTTAGCCTGTTCCAATCCTTATCTAAAAGAGAAACACTCTATTCAATAATCATCATTTTGTAATGCATCACTCAAGAAACATCCATGTAGCTGGTGTGTTCTTTGCTTCTGTTCAACTAATAAAAACAATACAGCAAATAGAAAAGAACAGGAAGTAATACAGTGGGTCAGCGAAGGACAGACGCAATCAAGGAGAGAGTACAGTACATTGCTTTGTTGAAATTGTCTTCTGAACAGACAGAAGACTTATTTCTGCATTGATGTGTTCTTCGACAGGCCATTTTATGAAATGGCATGGCTAAATAAGACAATATTATTGGTTGGTTACAAGCAATCACATTACCAAATAGACATTTTCACATTCCCATATGGTTATGAAGTATCTACCATAGTTCGTAATGTCTCTGTTTATTTATGTATTTATTCTTTTTGCAAGAATAATAAACTGTATACCAGGAAACTGGTTAATCAGAAATTATCATACAGCTTGGGTGGATGAAAGCGCAATAAATTTACATTGCATCCAGGCCATTTAGAAATTCAGCATTACCACACAGACTGTAGTGTACCATTGCTTACACATTTCCATACTTCTGTATGACATTCAGTGTCAACTGCCAATCAAAACATGTCAGCACAACATTGCTTAACATTACTCCTTAATCCTGATGTTTTTAAAAACAGTAAACTAAGCAAGCTAGCCTGTAGGGAGCCTCCTGAATACCCTTCTCTGTTTATAGTGCCAGTGAAAACATTCAAAATGAGTTTATAATACACACATCTTACTCTCTGTGATGTCATTGTGAGAGGATCCTCAGCTGTTTAATCCTCTCAAGCACCCTCCCATTGAGATGTCATAAAGATATTGAAACAGGCCTGCCCACCATTACAACATCCTAATACCACACTTTTAAAAAATATCCATTGTAAATCCCACCCCAATGAAGAAATACATTTGAATGATTTCAAAACCTTTTCCATGTTTAAAGCTGCATGAACAAAGTATATGGCCTGAAAGTAGTTAGTAGCCTGGTTGAGAGAATATATGTGGCATTGTAAAATGAGCATTATAAGTGTTAGAATGACAGTACAGCTACTCTGAGTACGTACACTAGTAGATGTATGCAGAACAGATGACACTGGTGCACATGCTTGGAGTCACTGTGCTGTTTCTGAAACTACTCATTTGAACACTTATAATGCTTATTTTTCAATGCCACTTATAGTCTGATAACCAGGATAATAGCTACTTTTAGCCCATTTGCTTTGTTCACCCTGATTAAAACAATGTGTAATTTGTGGATTCATGGGTTTACGGGCAGTTTGGGTGCCATCTTAAATAGAAGTGCATTCATATACTATCACGAACGTACAGCAGCATCCAGCAGCAGACATTTGGCATAGCTAACAGGTGATGAACTTGGTCCAAGCAAAATCTTTTTTTTATCAAAAATACTAAAAAGGGTCATAATAAAGCCCATTGGGGTATGTAGATGTAAACATGAAGCCTATATAGTGTCAGGCAAACTGCTCCACCAAGACTAGAAATTATTAACAAATGCTGGCAGCATCCCCTTCAGTAAATCAAGTGATTGCTCTTGTAATGTCAACTTAATTAAAAAAAACAGCAGTGCAAGTTTTTAAACATCTCAATCACTTTTTGCCTCTATATGTGAGACAAAAAAATCTTAAGTGCCCTACAACTAAATAATAACATTTCTTATTAGTCTATGTGACACATTATAACAGTAAAATAGAATTCTGCATATAATATAAACTATATGGAAAAATTCAAGAAACAGAAATTGTGCGGAACTGTGTACCTCATATTAGAAAACTGTATTCATGTGGATTTTTTTCCTTAAATGTTTATTATCTTACCCGATATAGGAATAAGCCCCAGATGATATATTAGTTCATCAGAATGCAGTTTCAGGTACTCCTCCTACAATTTTGCCAAAACTCTTCCCTGAAAATGTTGAGCCCAAACAACTTTAGAAATGCTAGTCAGGGCAAGTTGGTAACATGCCAGGTTGTTATTGGATGACTTCACAACATACTATATAACATTGAATTCTTGTTGGCACAGTTCCAACTATTACATTGCTGACACACCACTCTGTTGTTGAAGTATGTTTGGTTCTCATATTATTTCTGTTTATTGTATTTAGTGCTAAGAACATAGCCTGGATACAGAAATGGTTTTGTGCTGGACTGGGAGTGACTGGGCAAATTGGATGACCTTATTAGGGCTAGGCAAACATTGAGGAGTTTTTTATTCACGTTTCATGAAATGTAGCAAAACAAAATTTACAAAATTTGTGAAACTTTGTGAGGTTGGTGAACACATTTCTAAGTATGTGAACTATGCTTTTTATTTGCAACAAGCCACCAATTTAAAAAAAAAAATCTTTGACCCCATATTTTGAAGGAAAATGTTAGAGAAAGTACTATGTATTGGACATGCAGATTCTGTGTTCCACAAATCAGAAACTTGCAAGGAGATAGAATCTGCAAGTCTCATACTTGGAAATGTGCAGCATTTTTTTCCCAGAAAATGGTCAATGTGTGTGTGTGTGGGGGGGGGGGATGCAACGCATTACAAAATTGTTTAATTAATTTCTTGGAATTTCACAGCTACAGAATAGTAGTTTTGCATGACTTTTACCAGCATCCCCCCACCCACCCATCTCTATCATGAGTGCTAAACTATAGTAGTATGCCTTTTAATGAATCTGATAGATTTTTTGACTGGTAATGAGGGAGGTGGATCTGGGGGAGTGGTGGACTTTGTCTACCTGGATTTCAGCAAGGCCTTCGACACTGTCCCACATAGAAGACTGGTTAACAAGATGGGAAACTTAGGCATGGGACACAAGGTGGTAAGCTGGGTGAGAAATTGGTTAAGGGACAGGAGGCAGAAGATGGTGGTAAATGGGATCCGATCCAGGAAGAGGGGGGTGACCGGTGGGGTAGTTCAGGGATCAGTCCTGGGGCCAGTCCTTTTTAATGTCTTCATTAGCAACATTGTGGAAAGGCTGGAAGGAAAGGTTTGCCCATTAGCGGATGACACCAAGATCTGCAACAAGGTGGACACTCCAGAAGGGGTGGGAAAAATGAGGAGGGACATATGAAATCTGGAAAAATGGTCTGAAGTGTGGCAACTGAGGTTCGATGTGAAGAAGTGCAAAGTCATGCACCTGGGATGCAGAAACCTTGGGGAGAGCTACTGGATTGTGGGAGTTGATGACGGTCACCAGGGAAGAAAGAGATCTGGGAATCATTATCTCTTATGACCTAAAGGTGGCCAAGCAGAATGCAAAGGTGGTGGGGAGGGCCAGTGGCATGTTGGAGTGCATAGGAAGGGGTATCACCAGCAGAAGGAGGGAGGTTGTGATTCCACTATACTAAACACTGGTAAGGCCTCATCTGGAATACTGTGTACAGTTCTGTAGGTTGCATCTTTGAAAGGACATAACCAGGGTGGAGGCAGTTCAGAGAAGGGTAACTAAGATGGTACAGGGCTTACACCAGAAGGCATATGTGGAGACATTAAGGGACCTCAGTATGTATACACTGGAAGAGAGGAGAGAGCGGGGTGAACTTGATAGAAACCAAGTATCTTAAGAGCATTAACAAGGTGCAAGTGGGCAACATCTTTCACTATAGGAGAAGTGCAAGAACGAGGGAGCAATATATGGAATTGGAGGAGGGCAGGATAAGGGGCAATGTGAGTACTTTTTTTTTTCACAGAAAGGGTGGTGGATGCATGGAATAGCCTGCCACAAGAGGTGGTAGGCGCAAGCACAGTGGGGGTATTTAAACATACATGGAATAGGCATAATGGTACCCTAGAGGTGCGGAGAGGCTAAAGCTGATGACCAAATAGGGTCAGCTGCTGCTAATAGTAGGCAGGGAAAAGGGCAGACTGGATGGGCCTAGCAGTCCTTATCTGCCAACATTTTCTATGTTTCTGTGTTTTATTGTAAATCTATTTGTTGACAATTTAGGGGTGGTATATGATTTCCAGAAGTTCATACTGTATTGGCAGGACACGTCACATAGTACTAATGATTATTTATAACATACACCACAGTATAAATTATGAAGCAACACATTTAGGATTTTATAAGTCTCATATTTCCACAAGTTGTGAGTTGTTCAGTTTTTGATTATTGGGTGCATCACAGTGATTTTATGATGACTAATGTAACTTAAAACTTTATTCCAAAATGTTTTAAAAAAGTGATAAAAATCTTTTCAGAATCAAAAACAATCGAAATATGTCAGATAACAGTGGCTATCATGGAATGTAAGGTACAAAAATATATCTGAAGATATGTCATATAATTTCAAATCTCCTTTAAAGCAGAATTCGACTCAGGATTTCTTTCATGCTTGCTTTTCAAACTGAAACTCAGTCGACTCCCAGACTGTAATGATCTCCACTACCTAAAAACTAATACACAGCACAAACCACAATGTAGACTATACTAATTCCATTGCATCATAATGTGCAACAAATTTACATCATTATTCAAATGAAATTAATAAGGTCATGCCAAAGTGCTGGGATAAAGAACAGCTGGTGCCAGCAACACAACTTGAGCAACTGGGAGTGGCACTGTGTGTGTGTGTGTGTGTGTGTGTGTGTGTATAGAGGGTAGAGGAGAATATGAAAAAAATATAACCCAGACTCAAATCAGAGTAGTCAAACAGTCCACTTCTAACTGTAATCCTCCAATAGCAACAATGGAGGGGCAAGCAATAACGCATCTACTATACCATCTCTATGTGCTACCATGCTCCAGGAATATTCTATAATATAGCTAGCACTCAGAGTTCTTCTGGTTAAACAAAACAACAAACTGAACTAAACCATAATCTGGATTCAACCTATTAGTAAAGCAACAAAAACTAACTCAACCTTCCGTAAGTCATGATAGGTAACGGCAGTAATAGTGTTTTCCAAGCAGCACATCCATCACTGTAGTTAACCAGCAGTTTCATAATATCAATTCCACCAATTAATAAGATAGAGGAGCAGGTATTATGGCATGAATCATTTTTTTGAATTGTATCCAGAATAGTAAGTCCAAAACAAACAAACAAAAAATTGTAATGCCCTACCGGATCTTCAGATTTATGGTTAGCCAGCAGATCTGACAGGAAATCCTCTTGAAGGCTTTCCCTGCGACTAAGTGTGAATTCAGGAATGAAAATAGCACCTCCTTGATTTTGGTCTGCATATACCTGGAAAGGTAAGATAAGGTAAGCTTCTTTAGTATACAACTCATTATACTTAAACATAATACTTTCTTGCATAGCACAGTCAGCTACCACTCTGTCACATATTCCTGCTATCAACATAAGGTTCTTTTATCACATGTCTGCCAAGGAGACACACAGTTTATTAAAGATAACATAGAATGCAAAGGAATCTTGAGGAAAATAAGAAAGGCAATCTATCCCAGAACATGGCCTTCATAGCCCACCAAATGCAGGAGGAGATCAACTGAGGATGGATCTCCAGATTCTCCACTGCATCTGATTACCTCCAGCTAGTGTGATAGCATTTCTCTGTGTTTCCCAACCCCAAACTGATTACTTCAAAAGCAGATCACTCTGATATGGTACAGCTGTCTAAAGCACAATGATTTTGACCAATTTGCACTTTTTTGTTGGGTACGTCCTCCCCACTTAAGAACACTTCTTCCAGCAGTCTACATCATGAGAAACACAGCTGGAGGATGTCATACATGGCTGTAAACATGGTGTGTCTGCTTGTCAACATGTCATGGTGCCTGTATCCCTCCTACTCACCTCTCTTGGATGGCCGTTGTTGTAAGAAGCTGGTACATTATGCTAGGGACGCCCTCTCTGCAATCCTATACTACAAGCCACTGCTGCCTAGCTAGCAATAAACTATAATCTGTGTATGTTTATTTCTATTCTACCTGTCTTACTTGTGCTGTTTATCAGCCTGAGGTACTCTCTAGAGTTACATCGTGAAATGATTTTGTAATTCTATACAAAAAAAAATTGTCTTTTTTTCCCCCCTCTATACTATTACCGCTAAATTTAATTGTACTATCTGGCTTTTCTGCGACACTGAATTCTATAATATGCCATTGACTGGCTTGATACTGTTTAGGATTTCTGTGCCTTTCCTTAGCCAACCTGCTTTTTTTCCCATCACTTCTGACTCCCTGTCTAGGTTCCCCACTTATGCCCTTTAGTTTTCTACGCTTGCTGCCTCCCTTTTACTCTCCCTCCTTTCCATTCTCTTCCCCTCAACCTGCACCTCCGCAATGGCTAGTTGTGCCCAGTAATGTTCTCTCTACCTTCTTTATTTCCCACCCCCCTCTCCTCTGCCCTTCTCTTCCCACCTCCACTACCCTGCACTGGCTACTGCTAACCCGCCCCTTCCCAGTCCTCTCCTATAATCATCCATTCCTATTATAGTATATAGTTAGGGTTTATTGTGGATGGAAAATGATGGTTGTCCAAATCCTGTTGTAGGACAGTTCAAAGGTCAAAAAAGTTGTGGTACTATCGTTCTGATGTCACAACAATAGTACAACAACTTCTTAACCTTCAGCTGTTTCCTGATTGGCTGAAACATTGGCTTTTCAAAAAGTACTGTACAGCATGGCGCCACTGGTAAGTGAGCGGTTGAGCATGAGCTTTTCAGATAGTTTGGACACGGACTGCCATAGTCAGCACCCTGTTTCCAAACTATCAGTTTGTCAGCAGTTTTTTTTTTAAATAAATCAGTGGTCCCTCCGTACAAAGCTAAGCCAGATGATGGTGAGCGATGGTACCTTCAGGGTTGGCAGCAGAGCGGAACTGCAGCGAGGACCGGGAGAAAATGGCAGTGTCTGGACAAGGTACAGGAACTAACAAATCCTTGTGAAATTAATGTGGCAGTTTGCGGGGAACCATATACTATACAAAATAACAGATAGGGAACTGTGCACGTCAAGGCCGTGTTTCCATCTCGGGAGTTTGATGACATCATAGGGACCTCTCGAGCTTTGCTCTCGAGGTCTATGATGTCATCAAAACCCTCGATGGGAACACAGCCTTGTTGTGCACAGTTCCCTATCCATTATTCTATATATAGTGTACAGTGAGGGTTTGTTCTGCATGGATTTCCATGCCAGCTAAATCCTTACTGAACTGCAGTTCAAAGGTCATGGAACATGGCTGTACCCTTCTGTGGTACATCAAGGTTCCAACTGATCAGAAATACTCAAGGCAGCTGGTGTTTTTCATAGTGCTGCTGTGCGCACAACAGTCAGTTCAAGTTCTGTAGCCATTGATATATTTATTTAACATGTACTGTAGCAGACATGTAAAAAGGCACATCTTCAAGCACTGGAGGTATTGTAAAACAGGTCCCCCAGCACTTCAGCCAAGCACTCTGGCCTTCATCAGGGTGTGTGTCTAATAAATATAAACCACCACCACTTTAAAACACCTTCTTAAAGTGACAGGCATATAATGAAACAAAGCATTCCTATATGGAATTCTGGCCAAATTACAGAACACCTAACCCTCTCATAACTCACACAATTCCTTGATACCACCTTCTTTTTCACCCCCTACCAATCAGGCTTTCGAAAATCACACTCCACCACCACTGCGTTACTAAGACTCACTAACGATATCGCCTCAGGCATGGACAAAGGGTTCCTCACCTCGGCTATATTCATTGACCTGGCAAAGGCATCTGATACTGTCTCCCACCCCAAACTCCTCACAAAACTACATGATGCAGGCCTATCTGATCTAGCCACCAGCTGGTTCCAAGCCTACCTATCTGGCAGGAAGCATGCAGTAAAAATCGCCCCACACATATCCTCCCCACTCCCAGTCACCATGGGGGTCCCCCCAGGGTTCTGTCCTGGGTCTCCTTCTCTTTTCCATATTTCTAAATGACCTCCCACTGACATGCCCAAACTCAGCTATGCAAATGCATGCTGACAATACCGTTCTGTACGCCTCCAGCCTTTCCAGCGAGGTCTTAAACTCTGCCCTACAGCAGGATTTTGATGCCGTACAAACATGGCTTAGCTCAAACCAACTTGTCCTAAATGCAAAGAAAACCGTCTCCATAACTTTCGGCATGCAGCCTACACTCTCCCGACTAGCTGCTCCCCCCACTTTCCATACACTAGACGGTACCACCTTGGAATCCTACACCTCCTTTAGGTACCTGGGTGTATGGCTTGATCACCATTTAGATTTCTCTGTCCACATCGACTCCCTTCAGAAAAAACTGCACCTGAAACTAGGTGCTCTACACCGCAACAAAGGTTGCCTACTCACCTCGGTCAGGAGGGAGCTAGTACACAAAATGATTCTCCCAATCTTCGACTACGGAGACGTGATCTACAGCGCAGCCCCCCATCCACCCTAGCAAACTTGGACCCCTTTTTCATTCTTTCTGTCGGCTCATCCTAGAATGCCCCCCCACCACCCACCACTGTGACCTGCATAGCGCCCTAGATCTCTCCTCGCTGCACTCCAGGCACCAGCTTCATTGCGCAAATCTCGTAGTAAAGCACTTGTCCAACTCCTTCCCCACCTATCTCAGCTCCATCCTGTCAACTCAACCCACCCCGGCCCTTGAGAAGCTCTGACTCAAGACTTCTACATATCCCTTTCATGCACACCTCAAAGGGCCAATCTGCTTTCAAATATAGACTGCCCAAACTCTGGAACGACCTCCCTGCTGAAATTAGGCAGTCCTCCACCCCAAGGACCTTGAAAACTCTCCTCCAGGTCCACTTCTCAGTCACATGTAACTGCAATCTGCAGCCCAGTTCTGATAGCAAGAGGCATTGTAACGTGCCATAAACTGTACAATTGTCCAACAACTGACTATAATTGTTGCCTTCACCAATGTGTCACTGTCTGTTTATGCACTACGGTTATAGACCCCAACTATGTTATAGCAACTCATGCACTCTGAACTAAACTCGTAATTAAATACCAAATGCATAGTCCAAACTGTAACATTTTCTGGACCTGATGTTTCACCCTTTATTGTACTCATTCTGTACCTGATGTATGCACCATTGCCTATGCTCCATTTGTATTGCATGTATGTAACTCCCAGGTTGCATCTGGAAATAAGTGGATCCCGCTCAGTATGCTTATCTGTTTAATCTCTTAAATAAATAAATATGCACAATTATTCTAATCAATACTATAATAAAGTTACCTTTAATAAAAAGAATAAAACTTTTCAGTGGAAAGATTCATCTGAGGAGGGATTCTGTCAATCAAATATTGATGGTAGAGGACCCCAAGGGAGCCTGGGGAATGATGGTGAAGTCTTAAAAGTCACCAGCAAGAGCTCATGACACCAGGACATGAATCAATGTATAGTACAGGTCTGGAAGTTGATAGAGTATCCAGTCACTATCCAGAAGGGAGAAACTTTGGCAAAGATTTATTGTGCTCACAGCTGTTCAACCCAACATGGGGAGGGGGGGGGATCCTGTCCTGAAAATAAATTGACCCATCTAGTTTTGACTTTGGTTCCTTTGCCACCCAGGAGTTTTCACCCAGGAGTGGGAAGTGGGTTGCGTGATCTGAGAGGAACATCAGATCCAATTACTGGACCATCTGTCATTTGGAATTTTTTTTTTGCCTGGCTCCAACAAACATTGATGACATTCAGGATCACATTCATGAACTGCTGGTGGCCAGGATCATGCAAGAGTCAAGAAGCATGTATGCCTCTCCTACAGTGGTTGTACCAAAGGAAAATAGTACAGTGCAAATGTGTGTGGATTATTGGACTCTAACCAAATGCCACCTACCCATTCAGCACATCATGCCCCAGATTCAAGATACTCTGGATTACAAGCTGTTCTCTGTGTTGGATCTGCGCAGAAGCTATTATCAAACCCCAATGACCAAGTCTGATAGAGAAAAAACTGCTTTCATTTGTCCTCTGGGATTCAATGAGTTCTTGTGCATGCCCCAAGGCATTTCTGGTGCTCCTGTCACATTTCAATGCCTCATGGAGTGAGCATTCAGTGACGTGAACCTACTTGAATGTCTAGTATATTTAGATGATGCCATTATATTTGTCAAGACCCTGGAGGAACACAAGGCCTGGTTGTTTAAGTACACCGGACCGAATTGAGGAGTTTGTGCTCAATCTATTGATGGACAAATTGCAATTCTTTCAGATGTCAGTAAAGTATGTGGAACATATTGTATCTGTGATAGAATCCAATCTGACCCAGGAAAGTGGAAGTATTTATCTCCTAGCTCTGCTGTAAGAACCTCAAAGAGCTCCAGTAGTTTGTGAGTTTTTGTGGGTTTTATCATGATCTGTCAAGGATTATATGTGGTACTGCAGCCACTATTGAATCCATCTCAAGGGTATTCACCTACAAACACCTTTAGCTCATGGAAATAGGAACTCCTAAGGAAGTTAAATAATAAAATCTATGTATCAACAAAGAATAAATCATTCCAAACCAAAATAATGAAGACAGTCCAGTGCAGATAAAAAAAATGAATCCAGATTATTCACATAAGTGTGCAGAAAAAGGGACCCTCACTCATTGCCTGTGGTCATGTCCAAAAATAAATGAATGGTGGTTAAAGTTAAAACAAACTATACTATCTGTGATGGGAATTGACATACCCTTTGATATAGAGAAGTTTTTGTTTAATAATATTAATAATGAGATTGAAGAATTACCTTTAAGGAAAATTTTTGTATTAGCTTTAGTTGCCCTTAAATGACTAATCTAAGAAAACTGGAAAACAGAAAAACTGCCAGAGTTTGAGTACCATAAATGGTGGTATAAATTTATAGAAACACTTAAACATGAAGAATTAATTTATACAATGGACCCAAATATGGATAACCCACAGAGAATGTCACGGAAGGAAATTCAAACTAATAAACCTCTAGCTATGAGGGTGGAAAAAGTGGACATCCCAACCCTCAAAGAAAAAAACTCCCTTGGATAATTATATTGATGGTGATATAAAAAACTGTACAAATGACTGGATTATAGAAATTCCCAACTGCAGGCAATATATGATTGTGAATGTGGGGAGGGGTGAGAGAGGGAAGGAGGGCTGATTGGGGGATTTGGGGTTGGGGGAACCAAACCAGTAAATTTGATATGCTTGGCTGTTGCTAAATATTTATTGTCTACTGTATAAATTGCAACAAAAGTGTGATGATCTGTATTACAACAAAAAGCACTTTGAAAAAACAAAAACACATTAGTTTATGGAAAGGCAAGAAAGGAAAATATCCTCCTTCCTACAGTACTTCAGGATCAGTGAAGCTTTCGGGCTATGGTGGCATGCTGCCTGTGATGAGGCTTTCCAAGGGTTTATCGACTTGGTAAACTGTCTATGTGATTTGATCTGTGCAGAAAAAAGATGCACGCAACTAAAACCCAGAGTGGGAAAGCTTAAAAGTTCCATCGGGAGAGATAATCCCAATTCACCTATTGCATGGCACTTTAAAAGAAAGAGACATACTCTTCCTAACCTAACATTTTTTTGGCAAAGAAAAAGTGACAACTGGGACAAGAGGATGGGATCTGGAATGTAAGTTTCTTATGAGGGAAGCATGTTATATTGACAAGTTTTGTGCTGTGGACCTTAAATATGGGCTAAATGAATTAAAAGAGTGGTGACCAGTTATTTGAATACAGGTCCTGTGATTGCTATTTTGTAACACACTAACTTTGTTTTCATTTTTATTTCTTCCCAGGGAATTACTTCCCTACTTTCCAGACTGGAATTGATAATGGAAAATGTTTTACCTTTGGAAGTTCTAGTTTCTGAACTTGCTCATATATTTTCATCACTGAGAGCCAAATGTATGGGATATTTATGCAGTGATATAGGTATACCTTAAAGCTAATGAATGACAGGGAGCAAGAGCTCACCCCTGTTGATGCTTTGCTGTTCCTTCTCAAATGATCAGTTGTAAATGTTATCTATCTATCTTTCTGTCTGTCTGTCTGTCTGGATGTCTATCTCTATCTGTCTGTCTGTCTGTCCATCCATCCATCGAGCTATCTGTCTGTCTGTCTGTCTGTCTGTCTGTCTGTCTGTCTATCTATCTAATCTATCTAGTTAGTTTTTAATGATTATGTAAGCACACTAGAAAAATAAATGTCTATTTTCAGGAGCAACACAAGAGGTTAAAATAAAGCAAAAGACAGGGCAACATCATCAGTTACAGTAGTACAGAAATAATAGGAACAATTTCATTGCAAGGGCACAAGGACTGCAGACATCAATATTAACAATAAATAATACAAAACTAAGTAGAGTACCATATGATGATTAAAGATTACAGATACCAAACACATAACAAGATTCAGCTTAATAAGGGAACATCCTTAGCATAGCTAATAGTTTTGTAGTGAAAGGTCAGCAGAAATAATCATGACAAGGAACCACCATGCTGTGAGGCGGTATAGCACAATGGCTAAGGGCAATGAGCTGCACACCTGGAGACCTAGGTTTGAATTCCATCAGCCCCCACAATCATATTGTCCCAGGTTGCACCTGGAAACAAGCTCCTGCTTAGTGTCTTTCCTGGTTAAACATTTTCCCCTTTCCCTTTCCCTTGAGCCAGCTATCAAATAGTGTTAGAAGGATTTTTCTGAAGAGAAAATTTGAGGGGGAGTGCTGGACACAAAACAGAAGAGAGTTCAAAAGCTTGTGTGCAAATGCTGAGAATGCCTGGTCTCCCATAAATGTACAGGTTTTGGGGATGGACAGTAGTGACCATTCATTAGACCTAAGGGCATACACCTAAATGGGGAATTTTAACATCTCAGCAAGGGTCGGGGAGCAGATCTGATGGTTTTGTGCCTGAAAGAGCTTAGGATAATGTGGTGATTATTCTCAGTAGACAACAACCCTAACTTATTGTAGAGGTCACATGGTTGGGTGAGACAGGCTGCAGATAGAGCCAACCTGCAGATGTTATTATCGGCAATATCCCATTTGTTTTGCCAACTGATGCCAAAGATATAAGCCCATATGTAAGGTTAGGGAGTACTCCTCTGTGTAAGGTAAGGTAAGCTGAGCAGTGGGAGAAAGGATGTGCTTGACCCTGCAAGCCAAGCCAGGCTTAAATATCTGCATGTGCAGGGAGAAGTCAAGTTGGCAGTCCAGAGTGACCCCAAGATAGTTTAACAACTCCAGACACAGAAGAGGTGAACTGTCAACACATGATAGTGTTAGTAGTTTGGAACAGTATTTAAACCTGGCTGAGAGCCCAAAGAGTGTGGTTTGGATCTTTTCCACATTCAGGACCAGTCTGTAATTTTCAAGCCAGAAACGGGCACTACGATGGTCAGTATTATGCTGTATCTTGGCACTGACAAGGAGTACCAGATCATTCACATAGAGAGTAGAGCTGCTAAAGATAGATACTTGAGGGGAGATTATTTATGAAAAGTGAGAAATTAATATGCCCAAGGATGGACCCCTAAGGGGCCCCAAGGCTAATATTACTTTTAGCTAAGCTGCTAGCCCTCTTGCACACGTCTTTGCCTTCTATACTCATTGAGGTCCACAGGTGCTTGGCAGAGTTTGTATGAGGCCTAGCATTTGTCTTTGGCTTTCAAAAAGGATAATATATCCATGTGAAGCCTTTTGGTAACATTACCCCTGACTCTCCTTATAAAGGAGGCATGAGTTTCTTGGAGAGAAGGGAAAACTGAGAGAAAACTGGAAAGGACAACTGAGACAGTTGGAGCATATAGGACAGCAAACCAGTATGTGTGGGCTAGGTCCCCAAGAAATTGCTCCCCATTAAGCATGGAAAAGTCCCTGAGTAGTATGATCCTAGGAGGAACCTTAAATGTTTGTATGTGACGTACACAGTAAATCACTGTATGATCTGTAATTGTATCAGGCAAGGTTCCAGACAGAAGGATCATATCTGCCCTGTTCTACAAAAGCCAATCAAGGGGTGTATGTTGGCCTCCTATTAGGGAGAGCTGAGAACAGAAAGTAATGGATTGCTTGAGGCTTAGCCTGGAAAGCAAGGTTTCATACTGCTTGGTATTTTATCCCAACCAGTTGAAGTTAAGATAGTAATGAGCATCTCATTTGGCCCTGCCTTCATTGCTAATCATCTCCAAGAGGTAATAGAACCCATTGGAGCCACTATTAGGGGGTCATACACACTAATAAAGTAATACTTTTTGTATTGCCAAGGAGGAGTACTGCATACAAGAATTCACAGGCTGATAGTGAGAGGTAGTGATATTGCATCACAAATATGTAAAGGTGATTCCTATAATACAACATCAGACTGCCAAGATGCTTTTTGCCTGGGCAATCAAGTCTGTAGAAGTTGTAGTTAGGGAGGCAACAGGCAACATCCAAGATAGTAGGCTTAAGCCAAGTTTCGGAGAGACCTAGTATGTCAGGCTGGTAGAAACTAACCCAAGCAGTGACTTCCATTAGGTTGGCAAGAAGGCTTTGAGTACTAAGATGGGCAATGTTGAGCTCTTTACCAGGTAGGAAGGTAGTGACTAAGGAGGAGGAGGAGGAGAGGGGCACAGGGCCAGGGTTAAACTCAACATCCCCTGCCAAGACAATGTGAAGGGTCTTTAGCCATAAAGATTTTGAGGCATGCAGCCAGTAATAGGCAGACAGGGAGGAAGTGAGATTATATTTACAAAGTAGGCCTAAACATAAGAGAATCTGTTGCCAGAGGAGCCATGCAGACTAGACCAACTGATGGCAATTGATAGGTACGTTAGAAAATGCAAAGTCAGAACAGGGCTCAGGCTGATGGAGGGCAGGAAGGAGCAGTTTATTTTTTTTATATATAGCTATTTGGTCCCTGTCACCTCCTCCCATCAACTGGCAATGGGGACACATAGGTATTTTTACTTGGTTTTCTCCCTTGACCCCCAGAGGCCCTGGCACACAGCTGTGCAAGCATGTGGAGGCATGCTATGCACCCTGTGGCACCAGCTCAGTCCCTTCCACTTCCTGTAGTTTTTTGCCACCCCCTCTCCACCTGCACTACCCACTGCACCTCCACTGGGTGGGAGCAGAACTATGGAGGGGGAGCCAACCCACCCTCACCACCCTCAGGAGAGGAGAGCTGCCATCAGCATGCTCAGTCCTGTCCCACCCTCCTCCATGCCGGCACCCTGATGACCCGAGGTCGTTCCCAAATTCAGGTTGCTGGCAAAGTGCGAGGTGTGGCATCCAGTGCCTCGACCCTCAGTGCCACCAGGACGTCTAGGAGGGAGCAGTTTTAACAGGGAAACAAATAAAGGTGACCTGCAGTGACTTAGGGTCACTGTGATACCAAATAGCCACAACATGATGGTACTTAGGGTGACACACTGTACCCCAGTTAGAAGCAGAAAATAAATCACTGAAAGGCCCTCTATGGACTAATACTGCACTTGACATCTGTATTCTTTCGTTCAGGGTTACAGAAATAGCATATTACCAGCTAACAAAGGGGACAGGGCTATTATGGGAGAGAAGTAGTCATTATAGCTCTATCTAGGAATCAGCACTTATAATATCACAGTCCAGATATCATTGAGCAGCATCTATATCCTGGTCCCAGCTATTCCAGCTGACTTCGACAGACTCTTCGGCCCTTCTAGCCCCACTCACATAGGAGCCACACATGCCAACCCAAGTGGGAGAGGTGGCTGCTTCAACAGGCCCAGCTCCATAAAGGCCATACCTAATTGTTGCACTATGGCTGAACAGGGAGCCATTTGATTGGTGGGGCTTCTGTCAAACTGACTGGTTAGCAGCAGTCAAATCTGACTAGTTGGGTCCATGAGTAAGCAGGCTCAAGCAAAAGAAGTCGTAGGGGCAGAGAAATGATCGGCTGGCAGCTCCTCTGGGAAAAGATCTTCAAGCTCCTCTGCCACTAAATGTCAAGCAGGACAAAATCAATTTACTCCAGAGTATCAAAAACAACCACACTGCATCTCAAATGCTTCAATAAACTATTAACATCAAACGAACAAAAATAAATAAACAATCATCCACACTGATAACAGTGGGAAGGAATAGGATGGGAAGATATAAGGAACGCTGTAAAACAGAATTTCCAAAGGTAAGAAATGTTACATTCCTTGCCATTCTCATATCCTCCCATCCCCATCAGCCACACATATGGAGACATACTGCAGCAAGTAGGGTTAATTGGAATCCAATGAACAGAATTCGATTCACTGTACTTGAGCATTCTGGAGAATTCAAATGTTTGTTAGTCATGGCCAAAAATCTGAATTCTGAAAAATCCTTGTTAGATGTAGAATCAGGATCGGAATCTGATTATGTATTTGGATGTTTCTAACCCCCCCTCCCCATGCAGTACAATGTTTAAGAGCCCTCTTCCTCTCCCCTTGCCTTTAGTGCCATGGCTGCTGGCTGGGGTCCCCTGGCTGTCATATGTCATAAATAGTGAGAGGCTCAGGTGACTGTAGGTGGAAGTAGCAGTTAGGGTCCATCCAGTGACTTCACATCCAGTTGTGTCATTGTATCTGGTGTCCACACAAAATGAGTCAATACCACACCAGCAATCCTCTGCTCCAAGAACTCCCCATAACCCTGTCCCCCTGCTCCCACAGTCAGACTCCCCAGAGTCCATTTGTAGTGTACCCCCACATTGTACCCTGACCCCTACAGAGGAGGAAGACCCAGTCCCCCGATTCTGTTGCTGTTGAAAATTCCATCAGCTTTAAGAACCACAGCCTTCTGAGCCAATATGGTGCTACCAGAAGAATAAAGGATCTGTACTGTCCGATCTTTTAGATCACTCTGGCTAGCAACAGAACAGAAGAGTAGGGAATGCATGAAACTTGCCCCGTCTCTGGGAGGGACTGATCATCCACCTTCCAAGCTTTTGGGTCCCAGACCCTTGAGTTCAGGGTTGGGGGTTGGTAATTTGTCTGTTCTGCAAACAGATCTATCTTTGGTTTTATCCACAGGCTGAAAATCCATGCCAACACTACTGGATGAAGCTGCCATTCAGACTGAGATATGGTTTCACTGCTTAGCCAGTCTGCCTTTATGTTCTCTACCCCAGGAGAGGAACAGTATCCAGCAAGAATAGACTGGTCTTGGCCCATGCCAGCAGAGGACTTATTTCCTTCACCATAGCTGAGCTCTATGTCCAACTTTGCTGCTTGAGGTAGATTACAGCTGTACCATTGTCTGATTGGACCAGCACCACCTTTTCCTTTACTTGCAGACTGAAGTGGAACAGAGCCTTTCTGATAGTCCTTGACTTAAGAATATTGATACTCTTCTTGCACTCCGCAAGAGACCACCAGGCTTGCATCCACTTAGTGCCCATTGTCCCCCCCCCCAGCCTGCTATGCTGGCATCAGTCTGAATTACCAATGGTTTGGAGGATTTAGGGATTCTCACTTTAATAGGTTTTTTAATAGGTTTGTGTCCTTGAGCTACCACCAAATCTGGTCTGCAAGCCTCTATGAAACCTTCCAAATTCTCATGGATAGAGGTTGTGAGTGGCATCCTATTCAAATGAGCCAGCCTGTAGTCCCTTGCAATGGGCCATTGCCTGTTGGATCAGGTCTATGCATGGCTCCATTTTGCCCAGGCCTTGTAAACCTAGGAATAGGAAAGGATTTACCTCAGTCATAAGTTGTCTCTCACCATTCTGCAGGCTGAAAGTCCTGTCCTCTGACAGACTGACCAGACCCTGGTCTGTCTGAAAAAGTCCCTCAATATTAATGAGGTTTTGGCTTAGTCACCATGCATTTCTCCCAACTGATCACTAACCCATGACTTGACAGTTCTGACTTTAATGTCTGACTGTCTGCCTATGCTAAGGTCAAGAGCTATGTCCCCAGAAGCCAAAAGTCCAGATATTGTTATGTTTTTAGTCCTAGCTCCCTGAATTTGTCTGCTAGAACCACCATCACTTTGGTAAACACCTGAAGAACTGAGGACAACCTAAAGGATAGGGCCTTGTACTGGAAATGTCAGGCTCCTATCACATACCTAGGTAGTTTTCAGTGGTGGAGGTATGCCCTGTTGAGGTCCACCAACCAAAGAAAATCTCCTGGTTGAAATGTCTGAATAATCATCTGGTGGGATTCCATAACAGTCTAACATACTAAAATGACAGCAGAATAGGCCTAACGGTCTCTCGAGTCTGCTCGATTTTCAGCACCCGCACTGAGGGCCAATTTTGGTGTCCCCCCCTTCCCCTTGTGTTATACTGTCCCCAGTCCCAGATGTTCCACTTGTATTGGGCCTGGTCAGATTTACCCTCCCCCTGTACCTGTCCCATCCCCTCTTAAACCCGTCCACAGCCTCTACCTCTACCAGCTCCCTGGGCAGTGCATTCCATGGCTCCACCACCTTTTCAGTGAAATAACATTTTCTCCTCTCCTCTCCCCTCTGAGCCTGCCCCCTTTCAGTTTACACCCGTGACCTCTTGTTGCCCCACCCTCCTTCCTTTGGAGCACCCTGACTGGGCCTCCTTTATTGATCCCTTTCATGTACTTAAAGACCTCTATCATGTCCCCCCGTCCCTCCTTTCCTCCAGGGTGTACATGTCGAGCTCCTTGAGCATCTTCTCACAGGTCCTCTCCCCCAGGCCCCAGACCATTTTGGTTGCCCTCCTTTGGACCCTCTCTAGGAGTGTAATATCCCTCTTTAAATGGAGTCTCCAAAACTGAACACAATACTCGAGGTGTGGCCTAACCAAGCAGTTGTACAGTGGAAGGATCACGTCCTCCTTTCTGGAGGTAATCCCCCTTGCAATGCATCCCAGCATCCTATTTGCCCTTGCTGCTGCCCTGCTACAGGTCTCTGAGTTGTTCATTTTGACATCTACCGCTACCCCCAGGTCCATCTCACCCTCTGTGACGTGAATCATGTCTCCTCCCAGAGTATACCCCTGGCCTGGATTTCTGACTCCCAGGTGTGGAACCTTGCACTTCCCCACATTGAATTTTAGTTTCCATTTTCCTGACCACCTTTCCAGAGCCTCCAGGTCCTCCTGCAAGGCCACCCTCCCCTCCTCCCTATCCACCACTGCACCCAGTTTTGAGTCATCTGCAAAGAGACTCATTTCACTCCTGATCACCCTCCTGATGTCTGAGATATAGGCATTGAACAGGAGTGGCCCCAGCACCGACTCCTGGGGAACCCCACTAGTAACCCACCTTGGGGATGAGGCTAATCCTCCAACCACCACCTTCTGAGTACGCTCAGAGAGCCAGTTTCCTATCCATCTTAACAACTGTCTCCCTACCCCCATTTTCTTCAGCTTAGCCAGCAGGCCACTGTGGGGTACCGAATCAAATGCCTTGCTAAAGTCCAGAAAGAGGACATCCACTGGCCTACCCTGGTCCAGGGCCCTCGTCTCCCAGTCACAGAACTCAACAAGGTTTGTCTGGCATGATCTTCCTGTGACAAAGCCATGCTGCCTATCGTCCAAGTACCCAGTTTTCTCCAGCAACCCTACTAGCCTTTCCTTGACAATACCATCCATCACCTTGCCGATCACCGATGTCAGGCTAACGGGACTGTAATTTCCTGCCTCCTCTCTTGATCCCCTCTTGTGGATCGGCATGACATGGGCTATCCCCCAGTCTTGGGGCACCCACCCAGTCCTCAGAGAGATGCTGAAAAGCTCCGCTAGAGGGACTTCCAGGACATCCGCCAGTTCCCTCAGCACCCTGGGATGTATCTCATCTGGCCCAGGTGCTTTCTCCATCCGAAGGGACCTGAGGGCTTCCCTTACTCTCTCTACTGGGATTTCAGCCTCCACGTCCTCCCCCTTTCCACCCTGCACTGCTGGGCCCTCACCTGTCTGTAGTGGCCACTCCCTTTCCCCAGACCCATCAGGGCCCCTGGTCTCTACCGGTCCCACCCCTTGGTCTGGTTTTCCCCCATTCCCCTCGCAAGACATAGCCCCTCCATCTTCCCTGGTAAAATCTGAGGCAAAGTACTCATTTAGGACTTCTGCCTGTTCCCCCACCTCCTGTGCCCAACCATCCCCTATATTTATCTTGCTGATCTGCCCCCTTACATTCCTTTTTCCCCTATGTATCTAAAGAACCCCTTGTCCCCCCTCCGGATCCCACTGTCCAAGGACTGCTCCTTTTTTGCCTTAGCTGTTCTCACCCCCCCGGTGACTCTCTTGGCTGTCAGCTCATATTCCTCCTGATCCCTTTCACTCCTTGAGCACTTGAAGCGCCTATAGGCCGCCTTCTTTTCCCTCACCACCTCCTGTACCTCCCAGGTCCACCAGCAGGGTGTTCTGGCCTTACTGAACTTACGCCTTTCACTTGCGCAGGATCTGGTAACCTCTTGTATTCCCCTCCTAATGATCCCCCACCTGCTGTCGGCATCCGTATCCAGCTTTATCGTGTCCAGATGATTTTTAAGGATCCTTCCCATCTCCCTGAAGTCTGCACCCCTAAAGTCGGTTACTACGTCCTCGTTTGGCATTCCTCCCCCCAGGTCCAGGAAGAACCAGACCATGGTGTGATCACTCCCAGCCAATGGGTCCCTCACCTCTAGACCCCTAATCTGATCACTGTCCACCAGGACCACGTCCAGTGTCCGGGCCTCCCTAGTTGACTCACCCACCTGTTGTGTCAGAAATGCATCCTGGAAGACATCCAGCAGCCTCTGCTCTCTGGTTACTGGTGACGTCATAGTCCCCCAGTCTGTTCCTGGCATGTTGAGGTCCCCCATTACCACTACCCTTCCCTTTCCCAATCTACAGTGTTCCTCGAGATTTGCCACCAAACTCTCTTCCAGGACCTCTGCCAGTACTGGTAGTCTGTATACCACTCCGACCTTTACTCTCTTACCCCCCCGCATCAGCAAGGTGACCCAAATAGCCTCCATGTTCCCCTCTGCCTCCTCTACCCTCCAATACCCATGCCATTTCTGACTAACAGTGCTACACCAGCCCCCCTTCCCTCCCCCCTATCTTTTCTGAACATAGTGTAGCCCTCCAGATTTAGGTCCCACTCATGCCCTTGAGTGGCCCAGGTCTCAGTGACTGCTGGCACATCTACCTCCCTCTCAACTAGCATCATCTGGAGCTCAGGCATTTTATTTCCTAAGCTCCTGGCATTTATCAGGACCACTCTTCACCCCTTTTCCCTCCTCTCCTCTCCTTTCTCCCCCTTGAGCTCCCATTTCTCAGCTCCTGCACTTTACCTGGTGACCCATTTCCATATCTCCCTAGCCCCCTAGAGGAGTGGAGACCATGTCCCTCATTTATCATACTTGATGGCAGTACCCCTTTTTTGATCACTCCCCCTTCACAAGTTTAAACACCACCTTTCGCTGATGAACCCAGCTAGTTTGAGCTTAAGGATTTTCTTCCCCTCCAAATTAATGTGAAGCCTGTCCCTAGCATACAGCCCCTTATCTTCCCAGGTCTCCCCCTCAGTCTCCCACCAGGCCATACCCCAATTCCCCACACCATTCCCTAAGCCACTTATTTATCTCCCTAGTCTTCATCTTGTTTTCCCCACTAGCCCTTTGCACCAGCAGGATTTCTGAAAAGGATATCTTACAGCCTATGGAAAGGCATACCCTGGCCAACTCCCAGAATCTTGCCTGAATTTCTAGTTCACTGTTCCCATTTATGTCATTTGTCCCCAAGCGCACTAGAATGTCCGGGGTCCCCCCGGATTCCCTTGCCAGTGAATACAGCTCATGCTTGGCCTTGTGCACCGTCAGGCCTGGGTGGCATTTGGTTCTGATCAGACAGGTTTTACCCTCCTCCTGCCCCTCCCACTGGATGCCTCTGATCATGGAGTCCCCCAGTAGCAGTACTCTAACCTCCCCCTTGCCTCTATGTTCACCCCCTAGGTTCCCCCTCCTTCCATGACCCTCCTCGTCCCTTCGTCCGGATTCTCCCCTCAACCGGCCCCTCGCACCTCCCACAATCTGGGTGTTGAAGGTAGCCCCTTCACTATTGTCCCTGGTCACCCCCTCTACCTGTGTCCTGGCCTTCTTTACCCCCACCCGAGTATCTTACTCTGTATCTCTTTCCCCACTCCTTACTAATCCATCTGTCCTATCCATTTGCCTACTTGGATTTCTGCTCGCTATCATCCCATTTACATCCTGTGCCTTCCTGCCTGTCGTGCTCCCCATTCCATACCATCAGCCTCCTCCTTGTTCCCCTGATCTTCCTTTTTCTTCTCCCCTCCTACCCCTCTTCCCCATCCTGTCCAGGACCCCCTCTATTGTGCCCTTGCCTCTTGTCCCCGTCACCCTTTCTATCCATCCCTGCCCCAGCTCACCAGCAGCAGCATCATCCTCCTCCTCCTCCTCCTCCTTCTCCCCCACGCATCCCTCTTCTACCAATGGGTGTAGAGGGTTAAAACAATGTGTGAGCCTTAGCTCATACCCTAGTGCCCCCCTGTCCCTACTGTCTCTCTCGGTTTCCTTTGGACACCACCAGACTCTTGCCTACTGCTGTGGAACTTTCCACCTTTTGGGCCCCACCTACCAGGGTCCTCTAGAGCCCCCTGTGTACCCCCCTTCTCTCCTCTCCTAGTGTGAGCACCTATATTCACTCCTCCCCCAGCTTGGGAGGCCCCAGCACCTAGTGCTTCCATGCAGGTGACCCCTTGCCTCCTACCTCTCCAATCCCCTCCCAGCATCCCAGCTGCCTTCGGATCATCTCTACCTCCTCCTTAAGCTGTGCCATCTGGTTGCACACTGGGCATCCCCCAAACTTCCAAGTCCAGTCCAGTATCATGGCTGCACCACACCCTGTGCACTCAACCACCCACCCAAAGATACCTGCTCTAGTGATATGCGGTCCCTTCCCCATCATCACAGCAGTCTTTTCTAGGCCAGATTACCAACTCAGTGGCTCTACAGTTTCTCAACCTACCAGTATCTATACCAAGGTGATTCCCCCCCATACAGCATGCAGACTTTTAAACTTGCAACACTTGAGTGGCTGAATTTTTCCCCACCTGACTATTAGCCTTAAGAGTTAGCTTTTAGGGGAAGTTTACAGCTCCCTAAGCTTCTCCATCCCAGCCTTTGAACCCAACCCCCCATGGCTCTTCCGTATTTAAGAAAGACTAATACAAGGGGTGCATGGGAAAGCTTCCCCAGAAAGATTTTAAGGAGTTAGGCCAAATTTAAAACACAACAGCAAAACTTACAAAAACTTACGACAAAGATAAGTTAGCTCTCCAGAAACTCATCACATCTTCAAACTTCCACTGCTACCTTTGCCGACAGCAAGAAGATTTAAGAATTAACTAATCCTAGCCCAGCCTCTAACAGAAAGTTTACCTGATATATTCCAGTTGAGGGCCTTCCACAAAATCCAACTAGCACACTAATCAGCAATTAATTGTGGATGCTGCACTCCTATTTGAGACCTACCTATGCTTTTTCCCTGTCCCGTGGCTGCATTATTGGGTAGAACTACATGAGCTGTAACTGAAGCCTCTTCCTCCAATTTCAGGCAGGTGTTCCCCTATAAATGAGCTATGCTCCAGGGAGGGAGCGGTGGGGGAGGGTGGAATTAGGGCCCACACCCGACTCTCACGAGAGTGTATCAGCCCTGTGTCTGCCCCTCACTGCACCCCCAAGCACTGCAACCTCCTCCGGATGAAGGTCCCACACAAACACTGTATTAAACAAGCCAGCACTCCTGCCCTAAAGGCCACAGACTGATAAGAATTTAAAGCCTATGCAGCAATTAAAATCCTTTCTCCAACTGCTCAGCAAAAGCAGGTTCACACAACCTCTGCCAGACCCCAACTGTTTCTGCAGTACTGCTATGTGAGAAGGCCTGGTATTTAAGCCTTAATGAGCTGTAAATTGATCCTGGCTGGGAAGGACAGAAACTTCCAGAAAGCTGCTCACAATACCTGTAGGAAAGATAAATGAATATCCAGCTTTCACTATGGATCCCCCACACCACAAAACACTTATTAAACAAATCAGCATTCTGCCCTAAAGTCCACAGACTGATTAGAATTTAAAGCTTATCCAGCAACTAAAATCCTTTCCCCAACTGCTCAGCAAAAGCAGGTCCACACAACCTCTGCCAGACCCCAACTGTTTCTGCAGGAACCTCATTTTCTGAACAAACGTGTTCAAGTATTCCAAGTGCTGAACTGGACAGAACCTCCAGCTTTTTGGGGACAGTAAAACATGTAGAGTATATGCCCCTGCCCCTTTCATGTTTTGGGACTGGGCAAATTGCTTCTATGTCCAACAACTTCCGAATACAGTTCAAAATAGCTTCCTTTTCCCCTCAGTTCTTTGAAAGGGGGGTACAGTAGCCCTGAAGTGGTATCCTGGAGGACAAGGTAGGAACTCTATGGAGTATCCTTTTGATACTGTACTAAGCACACTTACCATGCACTACATAACAGCTGCTGATGCAGCTCAACAAAAAAAGCCCAAGGCTCAGCATACAGAAAATGCTATGTCTGCAGCACTCAGGTCAGACAGCAAAAAGGACTGTCCCCAAATCTGTCGCTGCATAAAGTTTATTAGTGCAAAAAGAAGAGCAGTAGAATTACCCATACTACTGATCTTCTTTTTGCACTAATAATCCTTGCAGACTTTTATAGCAATACATTTGTGGACAGTCCTTTTTACCACCTGACCTGAGTGCCACCAACATGGTGTTTTTATTTTTATTATTTGAAGGAGCATGACCATACATTTGGCCATGTTAAATTCCATTTTCTACTTCTACGCCCAACTACATAATGCCTCAAAAATCCCTTGCAGATTTTTTAAGTTGCCTGCTGTACTGACTACTCTGGACAGCTTACTGTCATCTGTAAGCTTGACCAGTTGCAGATTCCCACCCTCAGGTTGCCACAAAATGTTGATCAAAAAAGTAATCACATTTACACAAGATGAAACTGATCAACACATTATTATTTTTCCTATTTCATAGATTTTTTTCACTAGCCAATGTTACTCACAAAGGCCAGCCTCTGTTTTGGAATCTAGCGAGGCCTGAGCAAACTCAAGAAGTGGTGCTGCAGGGGCCTTTCGAAGAGCTTCTGCCTCAAACATAAATGTAGTTGTGACATTCCTTGTAAGACCAACATTATGGTGCATTATACACATAGTGTGTGTGCTCGTGCTCCCCTTATTGTCCATGCACAGCTGTGTGTTCCCACTGCATCATTTAAGATAGGCCAGTAAAAGCAAGACACACTTCCAGCTTTCCAGACTGTTAAGGCATTTGTGTCATCTGGAAACATTTGTTAGTTGTCTTACCTGATGATGGCTGTCTGTGGTTCCTTGTGTGGGCATGTCCTTTTGCTGCTTAGGGGGATGGGGAATCAGGGTTGGAAACGCTAATGCCACATTTCCCTACTTTTGTGGCATTAACCTGAACCCTAACTGGTGTAGTAATGCAGTTTTTGCAAATAATTTTTCCCTTTCTTTTTGCGATAGTGGAATTATATCCTCATTCATGCACGTCCCAAAGGAAGCTGCATGAAGTCATGCAGATAAGCAGGGCCCAAGGGAAGAAAGGGAAGACACCATCTGCTTATGGAGGTGCAGGGTTCTTGCATGCCCTGCAGTTCTGTGCAGCGATGGATGTCAAGAATTTATGGAGCTGTCAGGTGGAATGTGGAAGCACAGGGCTTTATGTTTTCTGTGCTTCCATGTAGCTGAAGTTACAGATGCACAGGGGAAAGAGTCCATCTGTCAGCCAATGCACAGGGCCTTCTGCCACCCACAGGTGCTGATGTGCAGGGCTGTATACCAACAGAAGAGTTGTCTTCACTATGTGTACAATCAAGTTTTATAGCAAGAAACCAACTGAAGTCATAAAACCAAAAACTGTGATACACATTTAAATTTCAAGTCGAGCAACCAATTGTTGCCACAAAATGATAAATCATGGTGTGCATCAAATTTCATGCTGAGAAACCAGTTTTCTGCTGAAAAACAAGAAATTCTGACATGCTACCAAATTTCATGCTGAGAAACCAGTTTTCTGCTGTGAAACAAAAAAAATCATAGTATGCAATAAAATGTCATACTAGAAATTAATTTTCTGATGCAAAACAAAACATTGTGCCTTGCAATCAAATTTCATGCTGATAAACCAATTTTCTGCTGCAAAACAGAAAGTTCAGTTGCACAATCAAATTTCATGTTGCAAAATGAAAAATTATGCCAGACAATCAAAATGCGTTTCCAGCAGACGTTTCCTGAATCTCAATAAAAGAACAGTTGCGTAAGACAAATTTAGTTTCACACCACCTTTATGGTGCGACACAAAAAGGTGAGTCATGATTCAAAAAATGGGAAACACATTAACATGACCAAGAGAAATACATAAATAGATATTTATAATCATGATTGACTGAAACAGCAAACCTCAGAATGTGAACCAGAATGTTCTAAAGAGGTAGATTCATGTTTTGTTTTGTTTTTTTATTATGGCTGCTGTACTAATTGTTTTTATTAGTAGTTTGCTAGTGAGGTGAGAAACAAAGATGGCAGCTGTCATGAAAACAAAACATTTTTGGTGTTGTGAGTATAACATCTCACAAAATCAAACACATCCCTGCAACACCAAAGTTTTGATGTCGTATCAGAATGTTATTTCAAAAACCCTACAGAGCATGCTCAGAACAGAAAAACACAAAATTTTAAACCCTTATAAGTCTGGAACCGTTCAATATTTTTTCACAATAACTCTGGAACCCTTTAATATTTTTTCACGAAACCTTCCAAAGGCACTGCCATGCCACATCATGCTTCTACCCTGAAAGTTTGGGGAAAAAATTCCATTCCGTGTAGGCTGTAGGTGAGATAAAAAAAAAAATACCATGTTAAGTATAGTAAAAAAATTAGACATGTACAGGAAAATGACATATGACGATCTCAGAAACTGTACAAGCTGCCATCACAAAACTTTCCACTGACCTAAACCGTGCCTACTAGACAATACATGCAAACTTTCAGCTAATTTCATCAAACGCTGTCAAAGCTATTAAGATGCAAAGTTAGGGATTTAACATTGAACAACCTACTCAACCCTAACTACAGGGGCACTACAGTGCCTCTGCAATAAAATAATTCTGAATATGTAACAGTGTAACAGTAAATAATTATAGATAAAAGAAATTGTTTATTGCTGACACTTAAATAAACTATGAGCTAAAAAAAAAAGAAATTCCGAAAAGTATTTCAGAAGTGGAATTGCCATTCTGCTCGAATTCCACTTGCAGAATTTCTTATTCCACATAACTCAACTGGGGAAGTATAAAGCAAGTATGAAGGTGGGCACTGAAGCGGGAATCAAGACATAAGCCATCAATAAACTTTGGGATCCCACCTTGGTAAATGGAGTACAGTAGCAACAATGCAGTATGGTGTGTTGTGTATACCTCCTGATTAATTCAGCAACTCAAGTTATGCTGCCCACTCTACTAGAAAGGTGCCTTGCTTTCCAGGTACCCTGTTGTCTCACCTGTCCCCATCAGACAGAGCTGATACATCCATCTTGGCCTCCTGGCAGCCAATAATACCACACCATTCAAGCTCCTCCTCCCACTTATATCAGACTGTGTAGTGTTAGCTTATTCAGTTTGGGGAGTCCATTCTGAATAAGGTTGAGTATAGTACATTACAACTCACATAGATGCTTCAGGAGGGAAGACAGATTCTGGCATTTGAAATAAAGAGCAATGGATGCGTCTCAAAATATTAAGCTAAAATATAGCTTATAATTGAAATATTTTCAGTTTAAGTCTCTACCTTGTTCTTTATTTTATTTTTATTCTTTTTTGTTCATTACAAATCAGGTTTACAACCTTTGAGTCAGAGACTCATTTACAAAGGCATCTCTTCGCAGGGGGGGCAGACATCAAGACAGTTATTACAGTGCAGATTAAAACAGAGGATAACATTACAGGTGCAATAAAAGGAACATTTAACATAGATACTCTTAGGTTACATAATGTAGTAGTTTGTATGTCACTTAGTTTGCATAGTGTTAAAAATTGTGAGTTACACTCATGGATATAGTAGGTCCTCAGAGAAGACAGCGGGTTACATCCCTGTTTGGACCTAGTAGGGAAGGAGTGGGTCTAGGGGAGGGAGAGACTGTCCAGTGGATGTTGTCAAGCCAGGGGGCAAGGCGGGTGGGTACCACAGGTTACAATAGAGGGTTAGTTGCACCTACAACAGCGGGTATTAAAGATATAGTTCCTAAGGGCTATTTTGAAGGAGCCAATTTTTGGCAAGTTGGAGATGCAGCTAGGGAGGGAGTTGGACCAGGTGAGGGCTTGGTAGAGGAAGGATCTCTGGGCAAGAGAGGTCTTGGTTCTGAGCACCTTGAAAGTGGCCTTAACAGAGCTACAGGTGGTGACAGACGATGATGACTGCTGTAGGGAGTTGGAGACCCCGGTGGGGGGAAAGTCCTAGCAGTGATTTCTTAGCGAGAAGGCAGGTCTGGTAGAGCAGTCGCTCCTCAAAGTTAAGCAGATTGGTGGTAATATAGAGAAGGCAGGTGTGAGTACAGTTGGGGGCACCAGTCAGGAGCCTACAGGCCTTATTGATGGAGAGTTGGATTTTGGAGAGGGCAGTGTTGTCAGCTGCGGCGTAGATGGGCAAGCCATGATCCATGAGAGACAAGACGGAGGAGGTGCTGGCCAGCCTAAGGGAAACCTGAGGCAGGCAGTCCCTGTGCCAGTATAGCAGGCCAATCTGAGAGTTAATGGCAGCTGACAGGGCATTAATGTGAGTGTGGAAGGAGAGGGCAGTGCCTAACGTGGATGCCTAGGTACTCTGTATGTGGTCAGTTGTTCTAGCGGGTGCAGAGTGCTGGGGATAATCAAGAGGGGGCTATTTTTTGCTTTATTTTGGTGGTGGGAAAAGAGCATTGATCTGGTTTTCTTTAGGTTAATGACGAGTCTGCGTTCAACAAACCACCTTTCGGCTTGGTTGTAAGCTTGCTGGAGGGATAATTGGAGGGAGGTGGCATTGGGATGTGAGGCAATGAGGACTGCATCATGGACGGAGAGGAGCATTTTACCAGTACATGAGATGGGGAGGGTGTTGAGGTAGAGACTAAAAAGTATTGGACACATGATGGAGCCCTGAGGGACCATGGAACGAACAGGGAGAGTGCTGGAGAGGGAGCCGCTGATCTTGACACGCTGGGATCTAGCAAAAAGGTAGCTAGAGAACCAGGAAATGGGACCACCAGAGAAGCCAAGTTGGTGCAGAGAGTCGAGTAGAAGGGGATGACAAACAGTGTCAAAGGCCTTGGAGAGGTCAATGAACACTGCTCCTGCAAGTCTGCCAGAGTCGAGAGCAGCATGCAGGTGTTGGAAGAAATCCAGTAGCGCCATGGTTGTACTGTGTCCTGGGCAGAAACTGTGCTTCTTTGGGCACATAATGTCATACTTGGTTAGGTATTCAGAGAGCTGGATCAACACCACTTTTTCAAGGGCTTTAGAGAGTGGGGGGAAGATGGAGATCGGCCGGTAATTGTTGAGGGTGGACCGGTCCCCACTGTTATGTATGGGTGTGATTTCAGCAGTTTTCCAAGCACTTGAGAACTGACCCAGGCATAGACTGGTTTAAAAGGTCAGTCAGGGGGACTAGGACTTCGCTCAAGATCATACGGAGGATTCTGGAGTCGAGGGGGTCACTGCTGGGGTTATTGCTGCTTAAGGCTTTTAGCAGATGCGACCTGGCTTCTTGGGGGAATAGGGTGCACAGGTAAAATTGTGGGTGATGCAGGACCGGAGGGAGAGAGGTGGAGAGTGGGTCAAAGAAGCTGCTGGGGAGAACCGAGCTTAGGTCAGAGAAGGCAGTATTAAGGCAATCGGCTTTAAGAAGTGGATCTGTGGTGGGGTGCCATTGATGGACAGCTGAGATGGTGGGGGGGGGGGGAGTGGGACTTCCAATTTTGCTCTTTCATGTTATCCCAGAAGGGATTTTTAAGGATATTTGAATGAAATCTGTGTCCTTGAGCCTCAGAGATCATCATTTGTTGCTGTTCATTTCTACTTCAAGTCCCAATCTTCACTTTGTGATGTCAGAATCTGCTGCCAAGGAAGTGACTGTAATGTCACAAGCAGATAATTATGACATCAGCTAGGGAATAACCAGTCAGAACTGATGAAGTCTAAGTTCAAAGTCTTGCTTGCATGCAAAGAATAATGAAAATGGAAATACAGACAATGTATATAATATAAAATGAGTTGCATCTAAATATTATATTCCCAAACGTCTTCCCAAAGATTCCAGCTACTTTTGAGTGCCTTATGGATTCATAATGTTTCTTATGCTCTGCCATGTTGCAAAAACTCCATTCATGTGCTGGAGACAGGCAATATGGAAACCTAAGTGAGTGTACATACAGCTTTCTGTAAGTAAACTATAAATTGAAGGCACAAAATGTATCAGAAGTGTGACTCATGCCAATCTGGTGGCACAGAGGGTTGAGGCACTGGAAGCCACACCTCGAACCACGCCGGTGAGCCAGGTTCGGGAACGGACTCGGGAAGCCGGGGGCTGGCAGGGGAAGGAGATGATTGAGCATCCAGAGGACTGCTCTCCTCTCCTGGGGTGGGTTGGGTGGGGAGCCTCGCTCTATAGTGGCCTCCGCTGGAGACCAGGAGTACTACAAGCAGCATAGGAGGGACAACCAGAAAAAGTGGAAAAACAACTCCGACGGCCGCTGGATGATGGCTTCCATGCTCTATGCCACTGGAACTTCTGGGGCCTACTCCTCCACAGCAGCACCCTGGGTCAGTGAGGATAGAGTGAGCAGGGTTTTCCTTGCCCCTGGTGCCTTCCTCGGAGGAGGAGGAGGAGGGGGACCTGCCCAGTGAAGAGATATGCCGGGACACCCTGGGGATTGGCTGCAGATCTGTGGTAGGACAGAGCTCGGGAATAGGATAGCCGGGGCGGTAGCAGCACCAGGAAGCCCAAAGGAGAGGGGGACACCGGTGTGTTAGAGGTAAAATAGAAAACACAAAAGAAATGTGATTCATATCTGGGGTATAACATGCAAAGCAACCACCAGGAACTACTAAGAGAATACAGGCATCCAGAAGAAATGTCAAGTGACAGTACTTCTTATGACATTAGACATTCTTTCAGTTGTTAAAATATGACACAAGAAATACAGGGTTTTATATGGTAATGTTTATCACTTATCTGGCACTAAGTTTATTTTAGGTTTTTTTTAAATGGCTTGTCACATGCCCTGTTGGTTAATTTCTGTTTTGTGTCATTATTGTCATTTCTTTAGCTCCTAATCCAGAAACACCTCAACTGCAATGGGCAACCTTTTCAAATGGTGTATTTAAATAATCTGTTTTCCTGCTTGGGATATAGTTTCCCTTGGAAACAGTCAAACACAAGGGAAGAATTTAGTATAACAGCCTGTATGTATTTCATGTCTGCACGAATCAAAATATCACACCCGCTCTTACGACAACATGAGGTCATTTTTGACATAGCTAGAGTGTTTTGGTAATTGAGAGCCTCTGGGTAGTACATTTTCCTGAGGACATATTAGAGCTGGTAGAATTTCAAAATCTCTGTTCTATGCTGGTATCAAGTTTTTTTTCAGTCTTGTATAAGGTTGCTCCAAAAGCTGCAAAAGGACTGGTAGCTTAATTCAAAGAGTAAGGACCATTTAAATGCATGTGCATTCTAAGTTTTGGAGAAGTTCAGAGGCAAATGTTGCCCTTTTCGGTGCTCAGATACATGCATTTCAACATATTGAGCTATCGTATCATATGTCTCATCCTGAATTTAAAAGCTTCACTTTTAAATACAGGAAACAGAGGAGGCCTTTTGACTCAGTTTAGTATGTTTCCCCACTGAAGCTTTGACAGCCTTATGACAGGAGGGGGCAATGTTGTGACTGAGCTGTACCTTAGAATTAAGTGACTTGAGGTATGTAGTTTTTGTCAATGAAGTTTCATTGCTAAGTACATTTAGGCAGTTTGGGCTCTTAGTAACAGAAACTGAGTGTTCAACCAGTATAAACAGGATAAGATGGGCTTTAGTTGTCCCAAATTTCATTCCTGGAAAGGAACCATATTCCCATTCTTTGGTGGAATTCAATAAATGCTTGTCATGTTGTAATTATTTGTAATTTACAATCACAAAAACTGCATTGGGTTCAGTACAGGCTGCTGGGCCTGGACCATCCTGTGAGTCACATAAAGAAACCATAAGAAATGCTGGCTGGCTTGGGGCACCGCAAGTAAGTATGAATTTGTTGAAGCAGTCCATGTGCACTTCTCCCAGGGTGAGTTCACAAAATGGGAGACATGTGGAGGTAACTTCTCCCCTCCAAGCTGCTAATTCTTGCATCATTATCAGGACATCCTTGCCACAGGAGCAGTGGATCATTGGGGGGGGGGACAAAAAGCCCCCCAAACACTTTGCTTGGCTGGTTAGTAGAAGTAAGAAGAAGAGAATTAAATAAAAATACAAGTCTTCCCTTATATCCCACTGTCCTGTGTTTTGCTTGCCTGCCCCCAAAGGGCCCCATTACATGGAAAAAGCAGAACAGTGAGCATCATACAACTGGGTAGGAGGCCGAGCTAAGGCAGATGGCAGGCAGCATTAGTGGCAGACCGAGTAATTAATGATGCAGTTTAGGGGTGGGACTAACGTGAGAGAGCCCTTTGCATTAGGGGTGGGACTAACGTAAGAGAGCCCTTTGCATTTGGGCACTCTTACATAACTTTTGCCTCCAAACCAAGTCATTTACTGCTGGACCTGCCATTACTACTGCCTGCCATCTGCCTTAACTCAGTCTCCTGCCCAGCCATACACTGCCCAGCACTCTGTTTTCCCTCCATATAGGGACCCTCAGAGGATCAAGTGAGCAGTGAACATGACAGTAGGGGGGACAGAGGATGGCAACAAAGCTCTGCCTCTGAAAATTGGGCCCATGTTTTTAAAAGCTCTGCACCTTTGCAGAGGGCCACCTGGAACAGCCCTGCTGAGAAGATGTTCAGATTATCTGGGGATGATGGGGTGAGGAAAGGCTGGAAATAGACCCCTAGGGTACATGTACTGTCTCACAGGGCAGACTAGAGAGACAGTGAGACTTCTTCTGCTGGCAGTTTCCATGGTTCTACTTTTCTATGCTACATATGTTTTCTGTAGAGTTCTGCCTTTACCTATTTTCACAGCTGAGGGAACTGTGACACTAAAAAGTTACATGACTTGCTCAGGTTCAGTCAGTGAATATTTTATTTATTTTTATTTATTGAAATGTTTCACCAGGAAGGCACACTGAGCAACAAGTTGCTTATCTCCCGCTGCAACCTGGGGGGTATGGGAACATGAGGATAGTATACAGAGATTTGGTACACAATATAGATATACAATTTGATTACATTCAATAAAGTGAGCAGACTAAACAGAAGTACTGAAAAGGAGGAATGCTAACAGGTATTAATTAGATGGATACAATGCTAACAGTCTTGAACTAGATAGATATGACAGCACAAATATCTTTGGCAAACACTTGGTGGGACATAGCTTTGTAGTTAGAAAATAGCTGGATAGAATACAAGGAGGTTGAACTAGGGCAAGATTGCAAGAAGAGACACAGACAGAACAACATTTGCAAGGTATAACAAAAGTGCAAGGTTGACTATAAGTGCATTAGAGATTAAGGGCTAGCCAAAAATTATGGCTAGGAAGGAGGGGGGTAGTCGGATGGGTGGGGGGCATACAGGCAGAGAGCAGGTGGTGGGAAGGGGGGGATTGGGAGGAGGGAAGACAAGGGGTGGAGTAGAAAGGTCTGCCATGACCTGGCCCCTCCAGAATGCCGGGGATCCTGCCTGCACCAGGTAGAGGTCAAGCACGAACAGGAGGGAAGCAGGTTGTAGGCAGCTGGAGTTTGAGCATGTCAGACAGGAACAGAGAGGGACGAGAAGGGTACACCGGGGCCTGGCACCTCCAGTATGCTGTGGACCCTGCCGGCATAAGGCAGAGGTACAGCATGATAGGAGAGAAGCAGGTTGTAGGCAGCAGAGTTAAAGCATGACAGGAGGGAAGTAGGCAGCGATGGGGAGTAGGCTTCAAAAGGACCAAGAGAGAGGGAGGTGGGAGAGAAGAGGGGCTGAGACCCAGCCCTTTCAGGAAAGAATGGGGTGGGAGTAGGAGGCAAGGAAAGTGTTTGCCTAGGTTCTGGACCCCTATAGGATGCAGAGAATCCTGCCAGGAGCCTAGGCCAAGCAACGACGAGTGAGTAATGAGGGTAAGCTGGTGTACAGAGGAGGGAACGGGGTGGGAGTAAGGTGGAAAGGAAGGGGTGCTGGGGGGAGGATATGGGGGGGTTTTGCTGGAAAGAGGTGGGCATGAAGTTGAAGCAGGCTCAAGTGGGATTTTAAAGTACTCAAGGGTTGCCTGATTCCTAAACCTTTGTGTTATCCACTAAGTAACTAAATTTTAGTTACCATAACACTTATAGCCAATTGGCTTAACGTGTACACAAAGAAAAACTGTACAGTATTAAAAGCAATAAAACAAACCTTAAACGCATTTTTTCCATAAAAACAAGGCTGAGGAAAGAATATCTGTATTCAAGTATAATACAAGTATTTCTTGAAAAAAGACCTGCAGACATAAAGTATACCAGATGAATTTATATGTTATCCACTAGAACACTGCACAATCACGTGAAAAAAGTATGAAAAAATTAGGGGAGATTGTGAGTCATGGGAGCAAGCAAAGTTGTAGATATAGCCAACGGTTGAACTCTATAATGTTTCTATCTCTATAGCTTAAAGCAGCAGTGTTTGTTATTAACTGTGTAGTTATTTTCAGTAATAATGTTTTCCTGGCAAAATCATCAATGTAGCTATTTTTCTTTTGCTTTTCTTTCATTCCAGAATGGAACTACATGATTTTGACGTTTTTGAAATGTCCCACTCCTGTGCCATGCCCTCCATGAAACAATTAAATATCTTGCTACAGTGGGTACAGTACGGTGCTATGCTGTTCACCATCAGAAGCAGGTGGTGGCACCATCCTACTATATCCACAGTATTAATCGAATATTCACATTCACCAGCTAACCTCGAAGGAAGAGATTTTTACAAATTGCACATGGCAGACATCTTTAAAAATGGTGTACCATCGTAACATTGAAACCAGGAAAGTGAAACTAACACAGCAAAAACAACCCATTCAATATCCACAGTGTGGAATGGGTTGTCATAGCGCTGTACCGATACAGTGACTCCCAGTAATGGCCACTCTCCCCAGTAATCCCCTCCCCGGAGTTGATTTTATATATATATATCCAGGGGCTGTGGGGGCAAAGCCCTCTGCAAACAGTCTGAAGTATCTCATCGGCATGATGGTTCGATGACACATTTGGTGGGTGATGTGATTGCCGTCTGCAAAATGTTGTCATTGTAAAGTCCATTGACAACTTTGTTGTTGATGTGACTTGGTGGAACCCTTTAATAATGCAGATCATTATTTAAACAAGCATTTGTCAATGCCGAATGTTTGCTTGCTGGCATTGGCACTGGTAGTGTAGAAGTTACAGAGCTGCATAATAGGAATGGTAGTGAAGTATTGAACTGAAGCCAACCCCACCACCACCCTGCAGAGAGTGCCAGGCATTGGGGTGAGCCTTTGGGTCGTCAGGCATAACGGCCACGCCATTTCACCACACCCTACCCTGCAGTCACTGACAAGTGTCACAGTGTGCCTTGGGGTCTTTGGCCCTTATGCACACCCCATTCCATCAGGAAATATGGTGAGATGGGTGCGGTATAGGAGAATGGGGTGAACTTTGGGGCCCAAGAGTCCAAGGCATACCTCGATGCCTCTCACTGGCTGCAGGGTGTGGAATGGTATGAGCATTACAGGCAAGAATCCCAAGTCACACCCCTGATGCCTGTCATTCTCTACAGGGTGGGGCGTTATGGTTGGAAACCCTAACACTTCAGGCATTCATTTGTATTTTCACTCCAAATTTTCAACATGGTTTTTTTGTGACCCCCACCTCATGAACAGTGGCAATATCAGTTTGTTAGCCGAAAGCTGCTTATGCATAGCGACTACGGCATTTAGCACCACAGGTATAAAAAAACATTCCGAACAGGATGTGAAAAATGACAGCTGTACTGTTCATGGGGAGGTGTAAAAAATGGCAATGTTGCAAATCTGCAGTAAAAATATTAAAAAAACTGGTGAAGTCACGAGCGTGCATAGACACTGTGCAATGCACACCCGTAATGTAATTAGTTTGGGGATTTTTTACAGCAGATTGTCAACACAGGCATTTTGGGACCTCCGATCACGAACAGTGTCACTGTGATTTTCTTTATCTGTCCCGAACAATGATCTCCCACAGCGACCACACATCTCTGGGCTGAAAGTGTGAAAACACATTTTGGCCATGTTGTGAAAAATGACAGCTGTACTGTTCATAAGGAAGTGTGGAAAAATGCCACTGGTGAAAATCTGGACTGAAAATATTACAAAGTCATGAACTTGTGAGGGTGCATGGAAACTGCGCAATGCTCACTCGTACACAGTCATTTTATGGACTTTTGACACCAGATTTTCAACATAGCCATTTTAAGACCTGTGCTCATGAACAGTGTAACTGTGATTTATCTTAATCTGTCCCAAACATTGCTTGCACACCGACTGCACCATTATACGCTACATGTAAGGAAACACATTTAGGAGAGCGTGAAAAATAGCAGCTGTACTGTTCATAAGGAAGTGTAATAAAATGGCAATGTTGAAAATCTGGAGTGAAAAATATTGAAAATTCTCAAGAAACTTCACGAGCCGCAAGGAACCGCGCAACGCACGCTTGTAAAACGGTCAGTTTTAGGAATTTGTTCACCAAATTTTCAACATAGCCATTTTAAGACCTCTGCTCATTAACAGTGTCACTGTGATTTTAATAATGTGTCCCATACATTGATTTCACACACCGACTGCGCCATTGTGCGCTATATGGGCGGAAACACATTTTGGGCAAGATGTGAAAAATGACAGCTGTACTGCTCATAAGGAAATGTAATAAAATGGCAATGTTGAAAATCTGGAGTGAAAATATTGAAAATTCGCAAATTTACGAGCGTGCATAGGAACTGCGCAATGCACACTCATAAAACAGTCATTTTTAGGAATTTTTCCACCAAATTTTCAACATAGACTTTTTGAGAGCCCACCTTATGAACAGTGGCAGTGTCATTTCATTACTTGGTCCCAAAAGGTAATTTCGCACAGTGACTGTGAAATCACCCTTCAGGCCCGATTAACACCATGACAGTGAGAGCATTCATGAGAAGGGGTCCCAAAAACCCCATGTTGAAAATTTGGTGCAAAAATTCCAAAAAATGCCTGAGAAATGCAGCAAAGTTGAAAAAACCCTATCTATCCCATTGTACAGCTTACCGGCATTTCCTCAGTTCGCAGTCAGCTTTGAAGAGTGCAGACATGTTCCGGTCCACCAAAGATCATTGCGCGAGTCGGAGTAAGTATGGGGTGAGGGGTGTGGGAGGCAGGGTGCACAGTGGGTGGGCGCGGTGGGGCAGAAGCAGCGAGGACCATTTTCTGTTTCAGGGTTGTTGTTTTTTTAAACAAAGGAGGAAGCTGACATGGGACATTTACCACGCTGGGGTGGGCTCCCAGCATGGCACAAGGGCGGCTGTTTGGGGGCTTAAGCCGATGGGGATTGGGCACCCCGTCGGTGACAACATCTGTTACCACACTGGGGTGGACTCCAGCGTGGCACCCTGTACTCTCTGGGGGGCAGTGGAGCCGGCCCAGAGTTAGCCACCTGTTGGCTGAACATGTGCGCTGGGGTGGGCACCCAGCGTGGCATGTAGAACTTTGTTTGGAGGGGCTAGCACAGCCGATGGGGATTGGGCACCCCCGTCAGCTATACAGTGTGGGGGGGGCCAAGCATGCAGTATGCGTGCATGTATGTAGGGGGAGCGCACATGAGCAGGCGATATCTTATAGCTGCTCACTGAAGTGTAGCTCCCCCTTTCAACTGTACACCACTGCATTTTGGACTGCTGTCATAGACAGCTCCAGCAGGCATTGGAGAACTGCGGCCACGCCAGCAAACAAACTGACTGAATTGGAAGAGGGCTGCCACACCTCAGAAAACTCGGATGATGGCACTATGTTTCTTGCACATGCGTGCAAGCAAACATAAAAATGAGCTAAGAAAGCTGTTTTAAAAATATCTGAGACAACTAAAAATACACTGAGGATGAAACTAAGGATTTCAGAAATACATTTTTGCTAAAAAAACTATTAAGAGGAAATTTCTTGGTGAGTAACACATACTACTGCTTTAGTGCAACCCCCAACCCCAGTGACAAATGGGTTATCTTTCATCTGCCCCCAAAAACATTATCCTGTGAATCACTGTAGAACCACTTCAACCTGATCCATGAGCTCCTTGTGTATGGTCAGTCTTTAAAGCTTTGGTATGGTATGAAGGAAACATAAAACATAGAAACAGAATTTGACGGCAGATAAGGACCACTTGGCCCACCTTGTCTGCCCATTTTCCTACCTAACAGATAAGCTGCAGATCCTAGATAACCAACAGCTTACTTCCTCCTACCCCCCACTAGGACTGTCTTATGTCTGTCCCATGCATTCTTGAATTCCCCCACTGTTCTTGACTCCACAACCTCCTCAGGGAGGCTGTTCCCTGCATCCACAACCCTCTCTGTGAAAAAATACTTCCTCACATTACCTCTGAGCCGTCCCACTCTATCTTCAAATTGTGCCACCTTGTTCTTGCACATCTCTTTTCTGAAAGATGCTACCCTCTTGGACTTTGTTGATTCCCTTGAGGTACTTGAAAGTTTTATCATGTCCCCTCTCTCCCTTCTTTCCTCAAGGGTATACATATTAAGCTCCTTTAGTCTTTCTTTGTATGTCTTCTGGTGCAGACCCTGCACCATTTTGGTTCCTCCTCTAGACAGCCTCCATTCTGTCTATGTCTTTTGGAGATGGGGTCTCCAGAACTGCACACAGTATTCCAGATGGGGTATCACCAACTGTCTGTACAGAGGGATAACAACTTCCTGTTTTCTACTGGTGATACCCCTTCCTATGCATCCCAGTATCCCCCAACCATCCTTACTGCCTTCTCACATTGCTTGCCCACCTTTAGGTCATCTGATATAATTACCCCAGGTCTCTTTCCATTTTACTGTTGTCAGTATCTCACCCCCCATTGTGTATGCTTCCCCTGGGTTTTTGTTTCCCATGTGCATTACCTTGCACTTCTTTGCATTGAATCTGAGCTGCCATACATTTGACCATTCCTCCAACCTTGCCAACTCCCTTCTCATTCTTTCCACTCCATCTTGTGTATCAACCCTGTTGCAGATCTTTGTGTCATCTGCAAATAGACATACTGTACTTTTCCTTCCAGTTCCTCTGCAATGTCACTTATAAAGACATCAAAAGGGACCGGTCCCAGTACTGAACCCTGTGGTACCCCACTAGTAACCTTCCTTTCTTCACTGTGTACTCCATTTACTACTACCCTTTGCTTCCTGTTGTCTAGCCAATTTTTTATCCAGGCTACCACCTTGGGACCCACTCCAAGGCTGGCTAAATTATGTATTAATCTTTTGTGTGGGACTGTATCAAATGCCTTGCTAAAATCTAGGTAGGCCATGTCACAGCCCTCCTGGTCTACTACTTTGGTCACCCAGTCAAAGAAATCTATTAGATTCGTCTGACATGACCTTCCATCGTGAATCCATGCTGTCTTGGGTCCTGTACCCCACTGGCTTCTAGGTACTCAACAATTCTTTCCTTCAAGTGATTCCATCATTTTCCCTACCACTGAGGTCAAACTAACTGGTCTGTAGTTTCCTGCCTCTGTCCTGCTCCCACTTTTGTGAAGAGAATCACATCTGCCTTCCTCCAGTCCTCGGGTACCACCCATCCTCCCATGATTTGTTAAAGAGAGTAGTCAATGGTGTCACTAGTTCTACCCTTAGTTCTTTAGAATTCTTGGGTGAATCCCATCAGGCCCCATTGCTTTGTCCACATACAATTTTATTAGTTCTTTCAGAACCCTTTCTTCTGTAAATGGACTGGTATCGACCCCCCGTCTTCAGAGTGTTTCTCTTGTTTGGTTTAGGTACCTCCTCTTCCTCTTCCTTTGTGAATACTGAGCAGAAATATTCGTTCAGTATCCCTGCTTTTTCACTGTCACCCTCTACCTACATTACCTCCCTTTATTAAGCCTCAGTATCCCTCCTTTGGTCTTTCTTCGCTCCCTAATATACCTATAAAAGGTCTTATCTTATCCCTCCTTTGGTCTTTCTTCGCTCCCTAATGTACCTATAAAAGGTCTTATCCCCTTTCTTAACAGAACTGGCTAACCTTTCCTCGGTTTGGGCCTTTGCTATTCTGACTGCCTTCCCAGCCTCTTTCTGCTTTAACTGATAAAGTTCTCTGTCCTTCTCCTTCTGTGTTTCCTTATATTTCCTGAATGCCATCCTTTTCTCCTTAACCTTCCCTGCCACCTCTTTTGAGAACCATAGCGTTTTTTTCCTTCATTGTGTTTTATTGATTTGCTTTACACAAAGGCTTGTTGCCTCTGCGATGGCTGTTTTGATTACTCCCCATTGTTTCTCCTCCTTCTTGCCTGTTTGCTAGTGCTTTTCTGAGGCACTCTCTCATTTTCCCAAAGTCAGCCCTCCTAAAGTCCAGTATTCTTGCTTTTGTATGGCTTGATTGTATGGCTGTGTTTATCGTGAACCACACTGTTTGGTGGTCGCTTGTTCCCAGATGGCTACCCACTTCTAAATCTGAGATTCTTTCTCCATCCCATTTGAGAGTACCAGGTCTAAGATTGCTCCCTCCTGAGTGGGTTCCAATACTAGCTGTCTGAGGCATGCCCCTGTAGGGCATCAAGAATGACCCTGCTCTTGGATGTGCCTGCAGCAAAGGTGCTCCAGTTAACATCTGGCATATTCAGGTCCCCCATCAACAATATTTCCCCTTTTTCTGCCATTCTAAGGAAGCCTTCTATCATTTCCTTGTCTATTCCTCCCCTGAGATGGGGGTCTGTATACAACCCCCATGCGGATTGTGGTGCCATTTCCTGTCTCCAGGGTGACCCAGAGTGCCTCATCTGCTGCCTGTTTACTCTTTAGTTCTGTTGCTTTGATCCTTTCCTTTACATAGAGAGGTGCTCCTCCTCCTCTTTTACCCTCCCTGTCCCTCCTGTAGATTGTGTATCCTGGTATGTTGATATCCCAGTCATGGTTCTCTGTGTACCATGTTTCTGTGACTGACACAATATCCAGGCAACCCTCTTCCATCAAGGCCACTAGTTCATGGTGCTTGTTACACAGACTATGGGCATTGGTACTCATCACCCTCCACTTTTTGATTGCCTTACCCCTTTTAGCTCCATTCCTGTTCTTACTGCCTTTGCCTTTTTTACATTTACCTCTGTTCTGCTCCCTAATAACTTCTCTACCTTGGTGTTTACCTCACTAATTACCATGTTTTGTGGGGGGAGGCTGGGATTTCCCTGCTCCTTTTCAGTGCCTCCCCCCTTGGCTAGTTAAATGCTTGCCAATGAAGCATTTAAACCTCTCACCTAGGATCCTGGTTCCCCGGACAGATGCAGGCGATCGCACCAGTATAGGTCTACATCCCTCCAGGTGGCTCCCCAGTCCCCAATGAAGCCAAAACCCAGGCTCCACACCAGTTTTCAACCACTCATTTGAATTCCCTGGTGAGGTGCCTTAACATCACCCTTGCCATGACAGGCAGCACCTCCGAGAAGGTTACCGTATGCGCTGATTGTCTAAGGCCCCTCAACTCTACAAACTCCTCTTGCTCTGCTCTGACCCCATTCCTAGCCAGGTCATTTGTTCCTAGGTGGAAAATGACATCCAGCTCCCTTCCTTGTGCAGCTCCTCCCACGATCCTGAGGATTCGCTTCCTGTCCCTCCAAGCCGTGGCACCAGGAAGGCACCTTACTTCCCTCTCCCCTTCCTCCCCCATTTCTACCACCCTAATGATTGAGTCCCCCTCCAGGAGTTGTTTCCTTTCCCTGTGGGGTCCCATGCCACCCTCCTGTGTGTCTCCTTTGTGAAGGTTCCCAGCATCCTCCTTGGTCTCCACTGCAGGTGCCTCTATAGAGGAACCACTATCCACCAGAAGAGCAAATGAATTATGGAGAGGTACAGCTGGAGGGATGCAACTCTGTTCCACCACCCTCTCCCTCCCTGAGCCCACCCTGGTCCAGCCTCTCCTCTTTCTTGGCAACCTCTGAGGTAGTGGCATTGGCCCTGGTGGTCCCTGGGTGGGGGAGGAGATTTCATGAATCCTAGCCAGGCCAGCCTGGAGACAGGCAACCTCCTCTCTCAGACCAGAAAGGTGCCTGCAAATAGGGCAGCATCGCAGCCTCCAGAATGTCTCCCGGAACACTGCCGCCCCACAGCTATTGCACTGCACCACTCCTATCTTGTCTTATTTTGTGTCCCCTCTACTGTTTCTCTGTATGCTTACTTTCTCCTCTCCTCTCCTTACAACTCTCACCCTTCCTGTTCTGGGACAGCAACTTCCTATCTTCTTCAGTAGCCTCTTTCTTCCTTGCTCAGTGTCAGACCACCAGCAGCTGGGGGAGTGAGCAACTTTTTTCCTTTAGGGTTGACAAAACCAATGTTTCTCTATGATCCTTCCCTTCCTACTGCCAAACAGGAAGTTCCTGTTGACAGTCAAATCCAGTGGCTATAAAAGTAGAACTGGCTTAGGGTGGGATGAAGGGCAATTAGTAAGAAAAAAGGCTAGCAACAGGACGTTGTAATTTGAGTCACCTGCTTTTAGTGTCTAAGCCACACCCCCAATTAAGCTCTCTTTCCTGCTACTGGTTTAGCAAAGTCAGCTGATACAGTACCCTTCCCAGCACAGAATACACACTGACTTTCTTTCTTTCTTTTCTTTCTTTTTTTAACCTAAATAAGACCCCTTCTACTTCTAATAAAGTATCTGTCTATTTAATCTCAACAGACACTGACTCCTACTGAGATATAAGCTTTAAATTAATAAGAAAATGTAGGTAGCTTCTTTTAGTTAGCTGCTTTCTGCTCTACAAGCAAGGCTAGCAACAGGACGTTGTAATTTGAGTCACCTGCTTTTAGTGTCTAAGCCACAACCCCAATTAAGCTCTCTCTCCTCCTACTGGTCTAGCAAAGTCAGCTGATACAGTACCCTTCCCAGCACAGAACACACACTAACTTTCTTTCTTTTTTTTAACCCTAAATAAGACCCCTTCTACTTCTAACAAAGTATCTGTCTACTTAATCTCAACAGACACTGACTCCTACTGAGATATAAGTTTTAAATTAATAAGAAAATGTAGCTTCTTTTAGTTAGTTGCTTTCTGCTCTACAAGCAAGGCTAGCAAAGGACAGCAATGCATGTATTTTCTGGAGTCCAGGTATGCATCAGCAGGAAGACAGAAGCAGAGGGAGCACAGTGACTATATTAGGATGAGAGAAAAAGACTGGACAAATACAAAATCAGAAGTTGGAGGTCACCCATATGGTGCAGGAAGCTGGTGCATTTACCCAGAAGGCCGAGCTCCCCAAAACGCACAAACCACAAGCAGGTAGGCACACTCACAGAGACTGAAAAAACATGCTACACCCTGGAAATTTGATCCACTCTATTTTATTGGAGCATAATTGAAGCAAGGTACTACAAGAATTACAAAAAGTAACTGTACAGGTAAAATAAGAGATGAAGTGTGCAGTGTCCTAGCACTTTGCTCTGAATAGAGGTTTGTCAACTTCCTATATTGCCTGCGAGTGTGGAGAGCTACGCCAGTGGGGACCACAGTGGGGCTGGTACTGTTTCCCAGGGGACAGTACTAGCATATAATCTATCCTAGTTAATCTTTTCGTATGTTGAGGTACTGCACAACTGATCACTAAACTGGAACATGTTTGTGTAAGGAATCCCTACAGGAGGTATCAGACCAGACCTCTCAACCTTATTTGAGCCCACAGGACAGGAATAGTCAACTATCATCTATGACAGCCCAGTATACGTATATTTATCTTTTAAACACATGCACCATGTCCAAACTTGGGGTAAACGTGTCTGCAATTTAAAGGGAATAATGATACAAATTTGCCTTTCAAATATGAAATGTTTGATTTAAATGGGATACACAATGGTCTAACTCAGAATATGCCATTAATCTTCAAGAGTGAGGGGTCAGAGAATAACAGACAGGCGGCATAGCCATGCATGAGTTACATGAGTTCTGTCTGTCACAAGTTATGTTAAGTGGCATATTTTGATTCAGGCCATTGTGTGTCCAATTTAAACAATGTATTTAAAATAGTAATGCATTTAAATTACTTCTTTTTACATAGATTTTACTATTTTTATTTCATGTTTTGGAATGACCTATCATTGGAGACAGCAGACACGAAGGAAATATAGCCTTTCAAGGTAAGCCTGGAGAAATTTCTGCTTAGGAATCACAGGATACCCTGGTGCATGGGAAATCCTTATAAACTAGACCATGTTTGCACAGCATACTTGTAGGTCACTGCTTATAAGGGTGTGTGTGTGTGCGCCGCGTGTGTGTGTGTGTGCGTGCGTGCAAGCATGTGTGTGTGTGTGTGTACTTCATGAATTAAGTATCCCTTTCTGACTTTACATTACTATCTTACTACATATGTTACTATATCACTGCAAAGTGTTTAGTGCAGCAGAGATCATTCAGATGTCAAGTTGCTTTCTCACTGGTTAAAGGTTCCTTTGTGACCTATCCAAAGTGGAGATAACTGCTGATGATGCACCAACATTGAGATGAAATAATTTATAGTGTATGGTGGAATGTTGTTAGAAATACAAATCCATAACTAGAATTGAGTTGTTATGCTGCAGTAGCTACATCATCATAGGTGTTATGCTGCACTAGCTACAGTACGTAGCTACTACAGCACAATAACATCGAATACACTAGTGCATGCACGTGCACTACCAGTGGCGGTGAAAATGATAGCAAAGGAGAGTGGCACATCAGAAAAAAACAAAGTAGGGCTCCCAAAAACTCTAAAGGATTCTTTTAACTTTTGATAGTGACCATACACTATAAAAGATAATATATGGTCTACTATCTATGGCAAGCATATGTTTTCATCTTGAGGTTGCCATGGTGACTGAACTTCTTGAGCTGTGCTTTCGAGGTTCAAATGGTCGCTACAGCAACCTCTTGAGGAATACATACGCTTATTATAGATAATTATCCTCTATATTCTTCATTTAGAACTCATCAGTAGTGAAGAAAAACAAACAAATAAACAAACATGGCCTCCCAACCCTGTGAAAAAGAAGTAAAGGGAGATGTCTGCTCTTCTATGGACCAATTAATGTTATCCCGAACAGGGCTCAACTTACTCACCAAAATTAGTAAATCAAATTCATTCATTTTTAGGTTACCAAAACACAAATGTTTCTGACCAACAACATTTTGAGAGCTAGGTCCCTTCTTCAGGGTGGAACACAAAATAAATTGCAGTCATTTTGTGTTTAAAACATCTCAAAAACAATTCTTTTCTTTTAAATTTCAGACATAGGATATGGCCACCCTTACTTTACAAGCAGGCTTCCACAGTCTCAATGCAATGTCTACATACAGCTGAAGAGGTAGCTATTTTTATATATTTTTTCTATTTTACAATTTTTCACCAGAAATGACACACTAAGCCAAAGCTTGTTTGCAGGTGTGTCCTGGGAGCACAGGGAAGTTAAGTGACTTGCTCACGGTCACACAGTATGCAAATGGTGGCCATGGGATTCAAACTCATTTCTCCAGGTTTGCAGCTCAGTGCTCTTAATCACTACACAATGTTGCCTTCCTAACAGGTACCAGACAGGTCTCCTCTGAGTGCTGCTTTTGTGTCCTGGTGTTTTCCACTCCCAGACTGTGGAAAGCAGAAAGGGGCAGGGTGGTGGTGGTGGTGGTGGTGGTGGTGGGGGGGTTGGCAGACGAAACTGAAATTTGGACCGGTGTTGGAGAATATGGTACTTAAAGGAACAAGGGCACCGAAGATGGATCTCTACAGTGAATTACTGGTGGTTAAAATGCTAGAAGTAAAAGATGCTATATACAGTCTGCATACAGAAATGAAGAATAGGGAATTATTAAGGTAAAGACTGATATTAAAGTTGGTCTCTGGAGGGGGGCATGTGCTCAGCTAGCTGGCAGGGGTGTGAGTATCTGTACTTTTTGAATGTCAGGCAGAGAAACGTGGTCCATGATGAAAGCAAGGAAGCAAGGTAATGTGAGGCAAAGAAAACATTTAAATTTTTTTTAACAAAAGAATGGTGAGCTAGGAAAAGATGGTAACAGTAGAATCCAAAGTGAGACAGAAAAAGTGGAGTAACTGGATGACACAAGGATTTTCAAGCTTCATGAGGGCTAACAAGTGACTGCCAATATATTGCATAACTGTATGATGACGCATCAGCTACAAGGCTATAATTCCATTGCAGGATTCTGGTGGCAGCATTTAAACCACTCAAGCTTCGCTGTCATGGTTCTGATGTCACCAGAGTCCCTCAGTGGAATTATAACCTTGTTACTGATGGCTTACCATCTGCTATTTGCTTTGTTCTGGCAGCAGATCAATTATTTTACATGACGGAATGTTCAGAGAGGAAAAGTCCATTTATTACAAAAATAACAACTTAGAAATTTCATCTTAGGATTCTGGTGACATCTTTACCTCTTTATCTCTGGATTCTGATGATACTTCAGCACTGCTCTTGTGGTTTATGTCACCAGATGGAATTTATAAATTGATTTAATTATTTATGTATTTGTTTTTTGATACCAGCTAAGATACTGTAGGCGTACATATAGCTATTTTCAGGCATGACCTGGGAGAATTACAGACTAACAGCAGGAAAAATATACAACAAACAGTACACATAAAGTGAGAGCAACAAAATCAGGAGGTTACAATTAACAGACATCATGAATTAACAGTAGTACAAACAAAAAAATACAGCAGTCGATGTAGCCAAAAAATGTGCTTTGTAGCTGGCCCGCCGGCACAGCGGTAGCACTACCACTCATGATGCTGGAAACCCAGGTTTGGGAGTGGGCCTGAACTGCTGGCTGGCTGTCCAGGGAGAGGAGGAATGAGCGACCCATGATCCATTCTCTTCCTCTGAGGGGGTGGGTTGTGGTGTCCGATGCATGCCTGAACCCTAGCAGAGGCTGGAAATCAGCACCAGACCACACATGAAGGGCAGTGGAGGGCTGTGGCATACACACAGAGCACTATGCATAGAATCATGCATGGTGCCACCATTGACGTCACTGCATGTCTTGCTGTCCCACTCAGGGATAGGAGCATTGGAGGAGGGGAATGAAAACAGGAAAAGTCCAGCCAGCAGAATGATCTTGGGGGCCCTGCAGGCCTCACACCCAGCTAGCTAAGCAGACTGACATCCTGAAGCATTACAAGTACAGAGCATTGCCAAGGTAGGGTAAGTCTTAGTGGATGCCAGGATGATGGGCTGGGGGTCCTCAGGGGATGGGGGCCAGGACTGGGCGGAGGAGCAGAAATCATCAAAAAAAAGAAAAATGTTCTTCCTAAAAAGGAAAAAAACATGGTACAATGCATTAGGGGGAAAATCTGTGATGTTACAGCCTTCAGTAGTGTTGGCCCAGATGGGACTGAACCAAAAATACTCAAGTTAATTGCCCCTCTCCTTGCCTCCCATGTCATGCGACTCTTCAACCGCTCTCTAACCACTTCCACTGTCCATAGTATATAGAAGGTGGCCAAGATTGTACCTGTGTTCAAGAAGGATGATGCTAAATCTATTGATAACTACTGCCCTATAGCAATTCTGCCTTCCCTCGGTAAACCTCTGGGAAAACTTGTTTCCTCTCAAGTCTTAGACCACCTACATAAATATAACCTGTTATCCTCTGCCCAGCATGGATTTTGGACTGCCCACAGCACTTTTATTGCTCTTGCCCAGTTCACTAGTGATGCAAAATCTAATATGGAAAAAACGTATGCTCACCGGGGCCATTTTCATTGACTTTACAAAGGCATTTGACCTGGTTAATCACTCCCTCCTGCTACACAAATTGGCATCCCTCGGCATCTCAGCCCCAGCCTCAAAGTGATTCTCCAGCTATCTCTGTAACCATCAACAATATCTCTTTCAATAAAGCCCTTTGTACTCCCACCACTATCAATGTTGGCATTGCCAAGGTTCCTTTCTGGGCCTGCTCCACTTTTCTATTTTAGCAACAATATTCCCAACACTCCTTGCCACTGTCATACTCTTCTATATGCTGATGACTTGGTGCTTTACTCTGGCTCCAAGTCTCTGATGGATATTAATTCCTGGCTTTCCTCCAGCTTCCACAAAGTCAAAAACTGGCTGACCCAAAATTGCCTTGTACTGAATGCTGGCAAGAACCAAGCAATACTTTTTGGGTCCACTCAAAAGGTTCGGGCCTGCGCTGCCAGTCTTGACATCCATTGCCTTGAGGGCTCCCTTCTCTCCATGACCAACCATTTCAAATATCTGAGTGACCCCTGTTTAGACTTCTCACTGCACATCTCAAACATCTGCAAGTCCATTAATACTAAACTCAGACTTGCATATAGGATCCATAATGCCCTCACTACTATAGCCAGGGTTGCGATTGCTCAGAGAGTCCTACTTCCTAGCCTATGCTATGTAATTACCTCCTTTTGTAACATGTCAATAAATGAATCTCAAAATACAAGTTACCTATTTGTCAAAACACAACATGTGACACAGTACTAGTGGGGATTAATTCCCTAGTAATGCCTGTTAGTGCAATACCTGTCAAAGTCACATCAGAAGGGGGATCGCATAGTTTAATGCCCGCTACTGTAGTAGCTTTAAAATCCACTTGAAAAGCAATATCACACACTCGTATTTTGAGATTCATTTATTGCTATGTAATAGATGTGAGATTCTTGATCACCCAACTCACCCCGTGGAACTCTGACTATCCATACATATGTGTTAATCCTATAAAAACTTTAAAAATGGATTATTTCACAGCTATCTCATTGGTAGATCAAATGAAAGGGCAAAACCTCTAGGTATGCTGCTGTCCCAATTGTCGTGTACACAACCAGTCCTTTTTTCTGATGTCTTTGCCAGAGCAGCAGCAGCAGCCTAATCTACCTCTGTCTGCTGATTCTGATCGTGGAAACCATGTAGTCTTGTAACATCCTCGAGCATACATTTGTAGAAAACAGCCAGGTCCAGTATAGTGTCACATTTCAATGTGTAATGCAACACACTATTAGCACCAGATGCAATTACCTTTCTACAGCTGTTTGCTGTTGTAGCAGTACAAAAATAAAATGAGTATGCAAATTCAGCATTGTCGTATCCCACAATTCATAGTAGAGAATCGATACCAGTAGTTTGTCGCGCATATAAATCATTTATTGCACACATGTATAAGTTGTTTAAATATGCTATCCAAACATTCATACTGTTGCCTTAAAACCCAACACATTGTTATGTTTTTGAGAAATAAACACCACCATATTAATAAATATGGTTCCAGTGATAACCTATTTTTTTGTTTACTTCATAAAATGTATGTATTCTTATAATATGTTGTACATTTCTCTCTCTTTCATACTATATTAGACCACACTTGCCATGTTACAAGTGCATTAATCCACTCCAAAGTCAGGCTCTACTAGGGAATTAATGCCTGGTTGGAGGCACGAGGCCAACCCAGCCAGGCATTAATTCTCTAGTAGAGCCCTCCTTTGTTGTGGATTAATGCTTATTTATCAGGTCAATATGAGCTGCTTCCACAAATGGAATGTCTCCTATAACAATGCGTGTTGGTTTGCCCTATCTGCTACTCAACATACCCACCATTGTTTGCTCTATTCCAAACTAAATTGGCTCTCCCCTTGCTCTTGGCACTTCTATGTTCTATGCTGTTTGATTGACAATATCCTTATGTCCTCTAAACTTACCTCACTGGCCTCAATGTTCACTTATGCTGACTCTGCCTAACCCCTATGCTCTAAAGAGCAGACCCTTCTGGCTGTTCCCATGTGCTCCTCTAAAATGGGTGAGCAGGTGTTTGCCCATTTTGCCCCTAGAGCTTGGAACTCATTGCCTTCTCACCGCAGGGTCTGCCAGTCCCACCTCACATTCAAAAGAGAATTGTTCAATTATCCTAGCTCGACTGAGGTCTGCTTCTGCTCCTGCTCCTGACTTCCCTAGCACTACTTTTACACATATCCCTGCCCACTATCCTCTAGTGATGCTTAATCTCCTCTCACTTTTGCTTTGTTCTTTTGACTCTTTGCCTATCTTTGGGTTTTTTGATTACATCAGATGTTTCTGGCACCACATACAGTGCATGATGTGCTACTCTTGCTGTCTCACACTCAGTTACTACTGTTCCTGAATCCATCTACTTAATTCAGGTCCACTCGTGGTGCAGTTATTTTAGTTTTTGCTTTTGCTTGTTTATGGCTACCTGCTTTATGTTCTGTGTTAGTCATTTGTACTATTATTACTGTTTTATTTCATTTTTTGTAGCTGTTTTTGGAAACTCTTTGCATACTTTGTACATTCTGCTTTTTTGCCTATCTCATTTTGTGTATCGTTACCCTGCTATTGTAATTCTCCCAGGTCGTGCCTGAAAATAGGAATTTTATTTGTGTAGTGCATTTACCTGGTCAACAAAAAATAAATAAATGAATGAATAAATATATTTGTGAGCACTGACTCTCTCACACACCACTCTGACAGGTTTTTAAAACTCTGTCATGGCTTATAACACAGTGCATATAAAACTGAAGGCCATGATGTCAGAGGAGAAACAAAGGAGGAATTCCTCTGTATTTTACAGTTCCTGCTGGCTACCGGTAACTTTCACTAATTACTGGGCTCCAAGCATGTCAAATGATTCTCCCCCGTCCCCCAGTCTGACCCAACAAAACCTGAATACTAATTCCAGCTGCCTCAAAATCTTTAGTGAAAAAGAAGATACAACATAATGTCTGACTCATCCAATGCTGAATAGATAAGCACTTATAAGTAGGGGAGGGGTAGGTGAGCACAGAAGACAGACAAGGTTTTGTTTCTGTACGGGGGATTTGATGACATCAGAGAGATATCTCAGGCTTTGCTCTCAAGATCTACGATATCATCAAATCCCCCTGATGGAAGCATAACTTATTCGGCACAGTTTCCTATCTATTATTTTACATATAGCTAGTATACTAAAAAAAGGATCCAGACACGAATTAGAAGAAATTTTTAGATAAGTTAAAATAAGCTTCTTATTGCTATTGTTACTATACTCTAAGCAACAGAATGTTGATGTTTTTTGTGGATGTTAGCCACAGGGATTTGCTTTTGTAGTCCTGTTATTGATTTTGCGTTTGGGTTTTGTAGTCCTGTTATTGAGTTTACTGTATGGTTTGCAGAATAATGAGACAATAACTATGCATTCTGATTGACTGAGGAGAAACTGTTTCTACGTAAAATAAAGCAATGACTAGAAATTTTACATTCTTATTAACTGACAGCATTATAAAAGGGTTATGTTGATGATTGAAAGCCCTCAGATACAACAGAATAATTAGAATGTTACCTATAAAGCCCCTCATTAAAATAACTTCAATTTATTTTTGTTCAATATTTGAGTTAACATACTCCAGTGGTTGGGTTATCTTGGTGTCACGTGAGCTCCCAGTGTTAGAGTGACTGTAACCCAACCCTAGGTTGTGTCATAATGCTTAATGAAGCTTATTAGAGTTTCTTACATTATAAAGAACTATATCAATAATTTCTAGTAGTCAAACAGATTGAAGATGAGTTTAAATGACTGTTTCTCCTACTGTATCAGTGGTTGAATCAAACATATTACGTTGCTCAGAGGCCTGAATAATTCCAAAGAAGAGTGCCCAAGAAGCAGAGATACATGTCCCAAAAAATGTACAGTACATTTTTTCAGGACAGTATGACCTAGGCAACAGGATTTGTGCTAATGGTATTCACTCACTGAAGAAAAAAAACAGGAATACACAGAGCAAGTTTCCACGAAAATCAATTTAATGGAAAATTTCTGGTACTGTTAATATATGGGAAGTTTATACCAAATGTAGCCACCATGATAAACCCATGACACAAAATGTAGTAGAAAGATCAGAAATAGATTTGATCGGATCAATGTTAGGTAGCTTTTTTGAAGTAGTAAACAGCAGCTATATACATTACATGTGTTAGTGCACTGTGGTCCTGCATTACTAGTAATCTTGGCATCTGATGCCTAACCAGTTGGTGTGGGCACTGTAATTTTCTATAAAACACCAGATAATAGTGAAAAACCTGTAGCATATGTGTCTCATACCCTTACTAGCTAGAATAGGAATACACTAAAATTAAAAAGGAGTCTTGAGGCATAATATTTGGGGTTATGATATGTCATGAATATCTCTATGCGAGAAAAATCTACCTTGATTATAAGTACACCAAGCAACTAATTAATATTATAGGACCACTGATAGGTAACTCCTTGAAAAATAAAAGTCTGAAATTTTGATCATAATTTTTACCTTCCCAGGAAGTCAGAATGATCCCTTCACACTAGCATGCCAAGTTGAAGGTTTGTACTGAATATCATAATGATATGCAGTCAGAATTAATTAGCGACAATCTCTATTACCTAACAGCTACCAGTAAATGACCCCATCACTGTAACTGATATAGCTCATAGAAGGAAGAATAATCTAGAGTTAAAAAAAGGTTTGTACATAGACAGAATTGTCTAATCATGTGCAAGATATGACTTGAAAATCTTTTGTAACCAGAAAAAGAGGAGAAGGAAAGGGAACTAAGGGAAGATCTGAGCAGGTTGGGGAGTTGGTCAAGCATGCGGTAGCTGAGCTTCAGTGATAGAAAATGTAAAGTAATGTACACTGGAAAAAGGAAGCCAAGGGTGCAATATGAAATGAGGGGTACTAGATAGCACCACAGAAGAAAAATATTTAGGGATAATGGTATCAGAGACCCTGAAAAACCTGCATACTGCAACAGGTCAGTGGGCAAAGCAAACAATGCTGGGATGCACGGGGAGGGGGATAAGCAGTAACAGTTGGGAGGTGATCCTCCCACTGTGTAGGTCACTGGTGCAACAGCGCCTGGAATACTGTGTAAGGTACTAGAGTACACAACCAAGAAAAAACTGCAACAAGGACGGGGCAGTACAGTGTAGGTCAACCAACAAGGGCCATGACGTTGAAGAAATGATGCACAAGAAGAGGGTGTAGGACCTAAACATGTATACCTTTGAAAAGAGTAGGGAAAGGGATGACATGATACAGATGTTCAAGTACCTGTACAAGATAACTAGGGTGGATGCTAAGGAACTCATATCATTGAGCCCAAATAAGAGGGAATTCACTAAAGTTTGCAGAGGGGAGATTTAAAAAGGACATCTGTGATCACTTCTTCATGGAAAGGGTGGTGAGCAAATGTAATAAGCTGCTAGAGGAAGTGATACAGGCCAAGTCAATCACTGGCTTCAAGTAGGGATGAGACAAGCATGTGGGATTAGTTAGAAAAAGAGGGGACAGTAACAAAGGAGAAAATTGCCACTAAGGCAAGCAGATTAGTTAGATAGAGGGCAAAGTGTATGGGTCAAGATCCTTTTTCTGCCATCAACGTCTATATATCTATACTAAATCTGAATTGACTGTGGAAATCAGGGGTATTTTGTGAAGGTTTACAATGCCAACATGACAACTCCATTATTTTTTTCAAACTAAACAGAAAACTAATCAAGATAACCTAAAGTACTTTAGTACTAATGCCAAAAATGACAACAGCAAAAATGGTATAGGCACTGTGGAACCTTTTTGCTGTCTATTAGCTGCCAGAGGAAGTATTTTCTGATGACAGGCCTCAGTTTACCCAAAAATAGTTTCAGTAAATTTTGCAGCTACATGTGATCAAGGAAATTAAAATGACTAGTGTTACCCTACAGCTACCAATGCGCCAGAGAAACTTGAAGAGTCAACGATCTGGTAGGCTATTACAGCACTGTACATTGACTTTCTTGTTCAGTCATCAAAATACTCTGCATTCTGCTACTGAAAAATTCCAGCAGAATTGTTCTTTTATTTGCCCCTTGTATTCTTCCATTTTCACCGTGTCCAGCTCTTTCAGGCTCCCAATGCAGTGTTTGCTACCCACCAGACTTGCTAACTTCCAGAGGTCTACCCAGACCTGTAGCCTCACATCTTGAGATGGCTTGTCCCTGCCAGGACAGGAGCCCCCTCCAATCATCACAGAGGTGCAATAACTCTTGAATGTCTCCTCACTTCCTGTTCCTGTGGTGGACAGCCCCCTAGTCCCCACCAAGGGCCTCTCCATGATCTGGAGGAGGTACGTTCACTGGGATGTGGCTGAGTGGCTCCATATGCTAGTGCACTGGGGGGGTAGCTGTAGCATGTAAGGACTCATCATCAGGCATACTAGTGTGATATTTCCACTTTTTCTCTGAAACTCTCACTCATCTGGATCCATGACAGTCAGTCTACAAATTAGTTGTCGACTGACTTTACAGTGACACCTTTATGTCGATTCGCAATTGTGTCGGCATAAAGGCGGTCATTTGAGACTCATTTGAGATTGAGGCTCTGCCCCCCCACATCACCCATAACTAAAATAATCAACTCCAAGCCAGAGTTGATTTGGGGAGGGGGGTGCAGAACCCCTAGAAAGCAGTGCCGGGGTCCCGCTCCAACATTACAGTGACCTGTTGCTGTTGTCGCTGTACTGTCGGTCGTGGTAAAATTGTCGCCATAGTGACAGCACACCCTCCCATCCCTGTATGCCATGGATGGCCTGGAGGGTGACTGACAGTTCCTGGTCACCCACACCATCAATGCACCTCAATCCATCACCACCAGGAGCTTCCGCAGAGCAACACAGAGAGCAACCCCACCAGAGAAGCGCATCCAAAGGACATTCTGAGCCATCCCTGACAGCCTCCAGTCCTGATGTTCTGGCCTCAGAGTGTGAACCCATGCCACCACTGTGGCAGAGTGATCCCCCATTCCCCCATGGCTCAGTGCCATGGAGCCTGCAGAATTAAATTTAAAAGACCATTTTCTCTGATTAAGCCTGATCCTGCTAAAGAATTTGAAAACATGTAGATATAGCAGACATACTGGCAGGTTATATGTCAAATTTGTCACCACTGTGCTCCTAGACCACTAGTGTTAGTTTAGAATTATCATGGGGGGGGATGAAACAAATGGCTCTAGGAGCAGTTACAAGGAGAGGGTGTGTAGGCAGTGTCTTAAGTTTTCTAAAATGTTACTTGTGTGTCATTTGTGTGTAATATTCAGGGATCCTGGATGCAGATTTTTTTTTTTGGCTACATCTGCCCTGGCCCCCACTGTTTTCTAGAATCTTCTCAATGGATCATTGATACTATAAAAGAGTTTACAAGATAAATTGAGAAAAAGTCATTTAAACCAACATGATAGAGAACCCCTATTAGTCTGAAATGTAGATGAGGATGTCTATTTATTTATTTATTTAGTTAAAGTCTGGTGACCGTGAGAGGCACACTGCACCGAGGCTCATTTTCAAGTGTGACCCAGGGGAAGGGGACAAAGGAGACTAGGTTACAGATTACCAGACAGGTTACAATGAGCCTGGGTGAGAGTAAAGTACAATTTCAATATACAATATGCACATATAACACAAGAGATAAGACTAAAATCAAGGTTTGTTTGTTTTACGATGCAATGAGTATAGCAAGAACACTAAGTTGGGTAAAGATTTGCTACACTTGACTAATGTATCTTTAGTAGCCAGATAGGTGGCCAGACAGGCAGCAGGGGACTTTGGTGATCAGGAAATAGCAAAAGGTTTTGATAATTCTGTGCAGGTAGTAAACACACTGACTTCTTGGGAAATGTCTGAGGTGTGAAGCAATAATGAAACTATATGAGAACCAAATTCTGAGCCAGTTACCACCAGGTAAAGGACTCAGCATATTAGAAAACTATCTGACAGTCTGTAAAGAAATTATGAAAGAACTGTGTTTTGATTTAGCAGGGAAGGGATGTTATATCTCTATATCTAAATGTTCCTAGCTCTACATCTTTTGTGATGTACTTGAGGAGTTCATTATGACATTTGCCTCACCTGATGTAACAGTATTTTTATATAAAATGTACTTGTAAGCAATAACCCACAACAGAGCATGCATTTCTAGAGAATTAATGCATACCCAGGTGAACTGGAAGGTACGAGGCCAACACATTGATTCTCAAGAAACCCATGCACTGGATTGGCTTATTGGATTTATAGAATGGAAATTTTTTTTAATGGGAAAAGGTTTTATTGTCCTTAGGTTAGGTTGTTGCTAGGTGGAATACGTGAGTGGCAGCAAAGGCTGTTTGCATTTAAAGGAGATAGGAAATGATTTTTGCCTAATTAACTGCCCTTCCATCTTCCTTTCTGTACCAGTTACATGTTCTGATATGCTCTGACCAATTTTTTGATAAATAAATACTCTAGCTTTCGGGTGTCCTCAGGTCTATATTGAGTTCCACTCTCCTCACCAGCTACTGCTCTTGATGTTCATATGTCTAAGACATTCTATGACATCAGAAACTCCCATTCCATGCTGTTCATCTGCATGGCCTGGAAGAGGGGTTGATGATGTCACAGAATGTTCAGGCAGTATGAAAAGAGAGAGCAGCACCTGCTGAGGAGAAAGGAATTCAGGTGGGATTCAGTAGCCCAAGGAAAAAGAAGAAAGACACCACTATAGTTCTCTAAAGAGATGGCAAACAAAGTCAGGACTAAAAGAGCAAGTTTCTGGATATATAAAGGGTCCCAAAGGGAGGAGGACAGGGAGGTGTACCTTGAATGTCTAAGGAAAGCAGGGAAGGCTGTCAGGAGAGCTAAGGCACAGACAGAGAAGGATCTAGCACAAACTGTGAAAAAAGGGGACAAAACATTCTATAGGTATATCAGTGATAGAAGAAAAACCAGGGAGAGGATTGTGATGCTCAGAGGGGAGGAGGGAGAGTATAAGGAAAGGGATCTGGACAAGGCAGAAATACTGAACAAATACTTCTGTTCAGTATTTGCAAAGGAGGGGGAGGGCCAAAGACTACAACTGGGGAGCAGAGTCAATGGGGGAAGGGAGAGTGGGCACCAGCCCATTCACAGTGTAGAGAATTCTAGAGGAACTTGCAAAGCTGAAGGTGGATAAAGTCATGGGGCCAGACAACATACACCCAAGGATATTGAGGAAGCTGCGAAGAGAACTAGCAGCACCACTGGCAGCCCTGTTCTCAGAGTCACTTAACACAGGCATGGTTCCAGAGGACTGGAGGAAGGTGCATGTAGTCCCGCTGCACAAAAGTGGTAGTTGGGAGGAAGCGGGGAACTACAGGCCAGTCAGCCTCACCTCGGTGGTGGGGAAAATCATGGAGACACTGCTGAAAGAAAGGATAGTGGTGTACCTGGAATCCAATGGGGCCCAGGATCTGAGGCAACATAGATTCACATCAGGAAGGTCTTGCCAAACAAATCTGATAGATTTTTTTGATTGGATGACAAGGGAAGAGGATCAGGGAAGGGTGGTGTACGTCACCTACCTAGATTTCAACAAAGCCTTCGATACTGCCCCACACAGAGGGCTGGTAAATAAGATGAATAGTTTGGGCATGGGGCACAAGGTGATACATTGGGTTAGAAACTGGTTGTCAGACAGAAGGCAGAAGGCGGTGGTAAATGGGATCCAATCAGGGAAAGAAAGGTGACCAGTGCAGTGCCACAGGGATCAGTACTGGGACCAGTCCTGTTCAATGTCTTCATTAGTGACATTGCAGAGGGTGTGGAAGGAAAGGTCTGCCTTTTTGCAGATGACACCAAGATCTGCAGCAGGGTGGATACTCCAGAAGGGGTACAGGCAATGAAGAGGGACCTGGAGAAGCTTGAAAGATGGTCAGAGGTGTGGCAACTGAGGTTCAATGCAAAAAAGTGTAGGATCATGCACCTGGGTAGGAACAACCCTTGGGAGGACTACAGGATGGGGGAGAGGTAATGACATTCACCAAAGAGGAAAGGGACCTTGGGGTTATCATATCTGATGACCTTAAAGTATCAAAGCAGTGCTCAAAGGCTGCAGGAAGGGCAAGTGGCATGCTGACATGCATAGCCAGGGGTATTACAAGCAGAAGGCGGGAGGTAGTGATGACATTGCACAAAACACTGGTACGGCCCCACCTGGAGTACTCCATGCAGTACTGGAGATCACACATGTGTAAGGACATAAACAAGGTAGAGGCTATCCAGAGAAGGGTGACAAAGATGGTGAATGGTTTGCACCACAAAACATATGAGGATAGACTAAGGGACCTCAATATATACTCACTGGAGGAGAGGAGAGCAAGGGGAGACATGACTGAAACTTTTAAGTACCTCAAGGGCATCAACAAGGTGCAGGTGGGGGATCTTTTCCAATGTAGAAAAACCACCAGAACATGGGAGCGCAATATGAAATTAGAGAGGGGTAGATTACGAGGGAACATGAGGAAGTTTTTCTACACAGAGAGGGTGGTGGATGCTTGGAATGATCTGCCACAAGAGGTGGTGGGGCAAGCACAGGGATGGGGTTTAAACATGCCTAGGACAGGCACAAGGGAACATTGGATGGAGAGGGAGTGCGGAAAAGCCATTGATTGTTTAGGATCAGTGGACACATACAGGTATAGGGCCTACGGACAGACTAGATGGACCTAGTGGTCCTTATCTGCTGACAATTTCTATGTTTCTATATTTCTATTAGTCTCACAGCTTTCCTGTAAAGTGTCAATAGTGTATTTGTAATGATATTTTACAGGGCGCTGGTGAAACAAAAGCACTTTCCACTAGGAAAGGCTGCTGTCTGCTCTGATACTATTGAAGGGCAGATGCATGGTTGGTGGCTGCTGGATGAGAACTCAACAGTCTGCCAGTTCAGGCAGCCACAGTCAAGGTAGTGCTGAAGGCCATCAGAAGGTCCTTATAATGCTACCCACACTACTGTTAAGTCAGGCTGGCACAGGTAGAGACAAAGGAAGCTTGAGCAAGCCAACAACAGTGACAGTGGTATAGGAAGGACCAGGCTCATTACAGCAGGCAGCAACTGGTTGGGGCTTTAGCACTGTGGGCCTTTGGAAGGTCCCCACCACACTGATGCTGAAAATCGCTGCTAGTTCAGGCAGTAGCTAAGCTCTGAGGTAGGCAGCATGGTCCCTGGCCTCTGTCAGGATAAGCAAGGATAGGGGCACCTGGATTCTAGATTCAACTACAGTAGCTTGATGGTGCTGGGACTGGATCTTTTGGGGGCATTGTGTTGTTGCCCCTTTGTCTTATAGTTTCTTTAAAAGCATTCCTTAGAACGAGGAGAAAAATGTTTCAGACCCTAAGTAAATCAATCAGATTCTAAAGAGTAGCCAATAAGGTAGACATTCTCTGCAACATTTCTTTATATCCATGAAACATAGTACTAGGATAACATTTTTAAGTTCAATACTATATTTCATGTATATTATATTAATTCACTCACAAGATGTTTTGGAACAGGAGATTTTAATTTATATATGGTTTACCAATTTATAATGTATTCATATTAATCTCCTGTTTCTGCATTCAGCTAGTTGTATTTGCCTTTGGAAAACCAGTAAAACTTCAGCTGAAAGAAAAAGGAAACAGCATTAAGAGGAAAAGGCATTATTTTCAGGTATAACTGTCTAACGAGATGCTGACACAGCTCTTATCAGAACTAGCAATCAGCTTTTGTTCAAAACATAGCTGTTTGACAGATATATGGCAGTTCAAAAGAAACACAGGGCAAACACACACTTACAGGGTGAGCCAGTGGTAGCATGTGAAATGGCAAATGGGTAAAAACAAAACTTACAATATGTTACACTGGCCGGAAGGAAAACCAGTTCAGAGGCAAAATTACTTTTATTAATGAGAAACCGTTTGTTTTGCCATGAGTGCAAACTGACCCCACAAAAATGCATAATATGCTGCACTTGGACAAAAAAAAAACCAAAAAAAACAAAACAAAAAAAAAAAAAACAGTTCAGAGGCAAAATTGCTGATACTGATGCAAAACCATTTATTTTGCTAGGAGTGCAGCATACTGTGTTTTTTTATATAGTAGTTAATATATCCAAAGTGTAAAGTTTAGTCTTATGTTTTACCTACACAAAAAAAAATATACAGGCAAGTAGACCATATTCTTCTTTACCATGCCTTGGGACAATTCATTTGGAATATTTGCGATAGAGATCTTTCACACTGCGCTTCAATGATTATTTGCTCAGAATGTAAATATGAAAACAAGACTAAGGGCTAGTGGCAACTGACTCCCTGCTGGCAGTATTACCTTTAGAAGGATGGCTGGGAAAAATGTAGCAAATAAAATTAATTTCTCATTTACTCAGTCTCACTAATATAACTGATCTTAACTTCTCACTTTAATCTAAGCCAGTGGCAGCTGCAGCCGATAACTACAGACATTTTGTTCTGAATTTGAGCCCATTAGACCACTGAAGTAATAGAGAATTGGAAAAAAAAACCAGTTGCCTCTTTTACAATGTGCAGTAGTTGGCTTCCAAAGTCCAGGGTACTATAACTTCATCATACCTCCAGCATGATGCACTTCAAGGGACAGAAGTAGCTAACACAAGATCTTTTAAAGCAGGCCAAATCCGATGCTCAGACAGAGTCTGCATAATTAACAGCACACAATGGCTCATCTATTTTGATCTCACGCTCTCTCTTGGGAGAAACAAAGTGTATAGTGGAATGTTTTTTGTTCTTGTTTTAGTTTTTTTTAGGAAGAAATTGCCTCTAGTTACTGTGCGTTGACAGGCAAAATACACCCTCCTAAAATCACTACTCTTCTTTGATTTTAATTCTAGCTGACTCTTGTTCACATACTTTATAGTATATTTGAAGTTCTGAATTAGCCCTTGGGGATGGACCAATGGCAACCCTCCCTATCTGTTCTTCACACAAAGAAGGTACCATGTCCTTGCAAGCTTGGCATTACAATTTATAGCCAATGGCCTCTTTCAGGATTGTTTTTATAGTCTACAATTTTTATTTTGTTTGTTCAAAACCTACATAATTCCCTTCACTACAGAACTGAAATTCATTCTGGACCATTAAAGACCTTCATTCAGCTCCCAAATCGACTTTTCTCTTTTTGTGTTTTTTACAGCCTTCGTGTTTTTCCCCTTGATGCCATTTTCACACATTATGAGAACGTGGTATTGTGCTAATTAGTTTCAGTTCGCAGGCAGCTACAATACCACAGTTTGCAAATGCATTCATTTAAGGAATTGTTTCAGCTTCATTTCATTCTTCATTGTTCACCAACAAGAGGACAAAAAAAGTCTGTTCAAGCATTACACCATGAAATTTCCCCTCAAATAGTCACCAGCAACACAACGTCAGTTGGGCAGACATGACCAATAGTCTGCATTTCTTCATGAATACATGGCTTTGCTTGACATAAGCTCTCCTTTAAGTGAAGAAAAGAACTATTTCAGCCCCCTAGAGTCCAGGGCAAATGGAGTGAGGAAAGCAGACCAGTACCTATGCTGCTAAGCAACATCTACAAAAATACACACCATGGAGAGTGTGGGAAATCAGCATGGGCCAATGCTGAATATGACAAATCAAATGTGCACAACTAGCTGAACCTGAAGCAAGGAGCACCGTCAATTATAGTTTGGGTACTAGCTTTCTTAAGACAAAACCAGAGAGAGACTAAAAAGGGAAGTTTACATTTATATATGGACCAGGCTTTGGAAACACCTTTGGCAATGACTCTAGAGTTGGAAGAAAACCATGAATGCAGAGCTCTTCTGTAGCCATTGGACTTGTCTGATCATTCTTCTTGATGGCATACTGCAGCAAACCAATTTTATATGAACCATTTTATGTTCATTTGTTGCAGACATTGCTAGTGTCGGAACGTAGGAAAGGGAAAGAATAAACTGACCAACCTTTGCAGATTTCCACAGATTCTCCATATCATTCTTATTTCTCTTATGTATGTCTTATAGCTTATATCAACATTGCTAAATACTAGAAGCAGTCCTTGATATACAGTGAATGATCTATACTGTGTGTATACCTAGTTATTAGAATAGAGAGAGCAGGAACTATAGTAATTCCCCTCATATTGCCTGCTCCAGTTCAAAATGATCTCACCAATCTCTTTCATACTTTTTTCAACAAGTGTATACATTTTATATTGGGAGCAGCTTGACATTGATCGATATAATAGCAGAAAGTCATTGATTAAGACAACTATAGTAACAGAAAGCAGTATTGCAAGTAAGCTGCCAATAAGTTTTTTTCCCCTCAGAATTATTAATTCTGCTTATTCATTAGGTTAAGCCATTTTCTTCTACTTGTGATATAATTTCCAAAGAAACTGATTGTGATGTCATAGAGGATTATTAGTTCACCTGGAGACTGAAATTTGAAGCAGTAGACACTGAAAGACAAATACCCTGCATTCATGCAACTGTCCTTGGTAGTGATACTTGAACAATGCATGAACTGCTCTGGATCACTGTTGAGGGATAGCACAAGTAACTATATCCCAACAGGCAGACCTGTGTAACATGTGAACATATGAACACACAAAGAAGTCTGAAGAAGAAGGCCATTTGATCTATCACGTCTGCTCATATTGCAGGGTCCACAGCTTGAGCTAATGTCCCTGCCCTCCCTCCCTCACTGGAAACAGGGGAGGTACCCAAAGACTGGAGGACAGCAGATGTAGTCCCCTTATACAAAAGTGGGAACAAAGAGGAAGCAGGGAACTACAGACCAGTCAGCCTCACCTCGGTAGTGGGGAAGATCATGGAAGCACTACTGAAGGAGAGATTGGTGGAACATCTGGTTGTCAATGGACTACAGGACCCAAGGCAGCATGGTTTCACCAGGGGAGGTCATGTCAGACCAACCTCATTGAATTTTGACTGGGTGACTAGGGAGGTGGATCAGGGAGGGCAGTGGACATGGCCTATCTGGACTTCAGCAAGGCCTTTGACACTGTGCCACAAGAAGACATCTATTACACAAACTGGGAATATGGGTGTGGGCAGGACAGTAGTGTGGTGGGTAGGTAACTGGCTGGGTGGCAGGACACAGAGGCTGGTGGTAAATGGCTGTCACTCCACAGAGGAAGAGTGACCAGTGGGGTACCAGGGATCAGTGCTGGGACGGTCCTGTTCAACATCTTCATCAGTGACATTACTTGGGACCTAGAAGGCAGAATTTCACTGTTCGCTGATGACACAAAGCTCTGTAACAGAGTAGACACACCAGAGGTGTAGACAGAATGAGAAGCAACCTGCAGAAGCTTGAAGAATGGTCAGGGGTTTGGCAGTTGAAATTCAATGCAAAAAGTGCAAGATAATGCATATGGGGCACAAAAACCTGGCACAATATATCAGTTGGGGGTGAGGATATAGCATGCACCAAGCAGGAAAGGGATCTTGGGGTTGTCATCTCTGATGACCTCAAGGTAGGAAACAGTGTGACAAGGCAGCAGGTAAAGCAAATAGGATGCTGGGATGTATAGGCAGGGCATCACCAGCAGGAAAAGGAGGTCATAATTCCGCTATACAAGACACTAGTGAGGCCCCACCTGGAGTACAGTGTACAGTTCTGGAGACCATACCTATGTAAGGACATAGACAGGGTAGAGAAGGTTCAGAGGAGCAACAAAGATGGTACATGGATTACATCACAAGTCCTATGAAGACAGGTTGAAGGAACTGAACATGTACTCCTTGGAGGAGAGGAGGGAGAGGGATATGATGAGATATACAAGTATCTTACAGGGAGGAACAGGGTGCAGGAAAACACTATTTTTAAGCAAAAGATGTTCCAGGACAAGAGGGCATGGGATGAAGTTGGAGGGAGGACGATTCAGAGAAACATGAGAAAGAATTTCTTCACAGAGCGAGGTGGTGGACAAGTGGAACACCCTGCCAGAGGAAGTGGTGGGGGCTGAAACAATCATGGGATTTAAGAATGCATGGGATAGACATAAAGGAATTCTGGAGGTCAGGGGTAAGGGGCAACAGACTTCTAGGAAAACAAACTGAACTTACAAGCTCAAATGAGCAGACTAGGTGGGCCATAGGCTCTTATCTGTCGACACTGTCTATGTATCTATGTATCTATGTATCTATGTATCCCTACTCCTCCAATTCTGTCTACCCATGATCCTTATCTTCCCTCTATGCCTATCCCAGCCTCTCTTAAAGCTGCCCACTGTCTTCAATGAGATGACCTCTTCAGGCAGTGCATTCCAAGTGTCCACCACCCTCTTTGTGAAGAAGTGCTTCCTGACCTCCCTCCTAAACCTCCCACCCTCCAGCTTAAGACTGTGCCCCCTCATGTTATGGTTGCCGCTTAGCTTAAAGAGACTCTTCTTATCAACCTTATTTATTCCTTTCAAGTGCTTGAAGGTCCCAATCATGTCCCCTCTCTCTCTCTCTCTCTCCTGTCTTCCAGGGAGTACATGTTCAGTGCCCTCAATCTCTCCTCATATGCCTTACCCTGCTGACCTGCTATCATCTTTGTAGCTCTCCTCTGGACCTTCTCCAGCAGGTTAATGTCCTTTTTGAGGTGTGGGCACCAGTACTGAACTCCATACTCTAGATGTGGCCTTACCAGTGACTTGTTCAAGGGCAGTATAACCTCCTCTCTCCTACTACTGATCCCCCTAGATATGCATCCCAGCATCTTGTTTGCCTTTGCTGCTGCTTTCTTGCACTGTGTGGAGTGCTTCAGGTCACTAGTGATCATCACTCCCAGGTCCTTCTCCTCCTCTGATGCAGCTACTCGGACTCCACCCAGGTAGTACTCTGTCCTGGGATTCTTGGCTCCAATATGCATAACTTTGCATTTCTTGGCATTGAAGCCAAGCTGCAGATCTTGGTCCACTTCCTAGCTTTTCCAGATCTTTCTGTAGGTCCTATATCCCTTCAGCTGTGTCCACTCTCCCACAGAGCTTAGTGTCATCCATGAACTTCACATTTTGCCCTTGATGCCATCTCAATGTCATTGATGAAGACATTGAACAACACTGGCCCCAACACTGAGCCCTGTGGGACCTCACTATTACCTCTTTAGTGCCAGATAACTCTCCCCAACAACCACCCTCTGGGTTCTGTCCCTTGCCAGTTTTTTCCACCCATCTGTCCATCTTTTTGTCAACCCCAAGATCCACCAACTTCCTGATCAACCTTTTGTGGGGCACAGAGTCAAAGGCCTTGCTGAAATCAAGGTAGAGGATGTCTACCACTTAGCCCCTGTCTACTGTCTTAGTAACACAGTCAAAGAAGCCAATCAGATTTGTTTGATACGATATCCCCCCCATGAACCCATGCTTCCTCGCATCCCGAAGACCATGCTCCTCTAGATATTCCACCAACCTTTCCTTTAGTATGGTCTCAATGAGCTTGCCCACAATGGAGATCAGACTGACTGGCCTTTTCCCTGGGTCATCCTTTAACATTTAATGTTTAATGGCAACAGTTAATACAGATGAATGCTCATATGATTTATCAGGAAAATGACCCAGACACAGGGCTAGACTTTTCGGGACCATGGATAATATTAAATTTAGGAGCCTTTTGAACTTCACAAGTACAGTACAAGTCACATTAAATTGTTCCCTCAACTCACTGGTGTAGCATTGTTCAGTGAGTTTCCTAATCTGTGCATTGTTTAATTCAATGAATTAGTAAAAGCTTAGTATTGGTTTGCAAATAGCTGTTAGGACTATAAGCTTTATTTTCAGCTGAGTGCTTATGAGTTCCATTTCAGAAGGCAGACTAAACAACTCTTAAGGAGTGCTGTGATATTTATAAACAATGGTCTTAAGGAATGCTGTGATATTTATAAACAATGCCATGAAAATGCATTGCATAAACACTGCAAAACAGCTACTGCCATATCACTAAACAGGTACAAGTGAGTTGAATAGGCAGTGAAGAATGGTTGGAAAAGAATTAAAAGCTTCAACAATTCAAGTTGCCACTGCAGTAGAATCACACAAAAAAATGCTACACCAGTGAGTTGATGGAACAGTTTAATGCGACTTGTACTATAGTCTGGGTGTCCAGAGGCTACGTAAGGGCCCTATCTACAGGAGGGACTTAGATGCCTTAAAAGAAAGCTATTTATGTACGGATGTAGGTATTTAAAATTATTCCAACAGGAATAAATTCCATTTGGAGGATTTTCCTGGTACTCTCAATGCTAGTTTTGGGGGGTGAGGAATAAAGGTTATAATATTTGGATTTGTTGAAAAATTCACTTGTTGCCATTTGGGCTCTTGTGCACTGGCAGGTGCTGTAAGAAAGTGTTATCTTGAAGAAACCCAGCTGGCTAGAAATCTGGACTGTCTACTGAGGGAGATATGTTCTGGTGGGATTACAAGTTTGGTGCCAGTTTGGCCATGCCACACACAGGTTTGGAATGCAGACACAATGGTCAGAGCAGCAGTGGTGGACTGTTTCCCTTACTCTTGTGCCAGGGTGTGCTAAATCCATTCAGTGACCACTCTTGGGGTGATGACAGATGATGAGTCAATGGTGAATAATGGGAGTTGTGATGGGATCTCCAGTGAGGCAGTCCTCATGAGTAGAGAGTAGTACCTTCTAACCTTCCTTATAGTGAGAAAGCAGAATCCATCACCCTCAGACATGGGGGCCCTAAGCAACTGCCCCTGTGTGCTAATTTGTTAAGCTAACCATCCCTAGATACCTCACTGTCTGCTCCAGGCAAACAAATTGGGTCTAAAATTGCTCTTTTATGGGGCATCCCAAAGATCCCATGGATTATTCAAGCATCTCTAGTCTTTGGTATTGAAGAACAAAGGGAAAAGAAATAAAGAAAGTATTAAATAATTTAATACAGATATCTATATATATGGTGATTAAGTGATGAGGCTTAATTGTCACATGCTTTATCAGTGTTCCAGACTCTTCAGAAGTATTCTCACAAGTTCAGTTAAGGGATCATGATTACCAAATGATGAAAGTTATAAATATCAGCCAGTAATCAACTTGTGAGATCTATCTAGAGTAAGGCAATAATGGTTCTCAAGTATCTACTTCTGGGCGTTAACAAAAAAAAAACTTTGTGCAGCTTGAACACCATTCAGCAGATATTCTTGCATCCAAATATGAACTATTTAGGTTTAACAGTAGTTAAAGGAACATCTGGGTCAGCTAGGGACTATCCAGATGAACTATCTGATTCATTGGGCAATCAGATACTGGTGGATAGTATACTCTGGATAGCATATCTATCCAGATTTGCACATTTGATCCCCAATGTGGTTTTATTTAGTAGCGCTCAATAGTCAAAATAGAAAAAGCTATATAAATACCCACTAAAACTACAAACATGACATCAGTGATTCACTTCAATCCCTCTCACTAACACCTTCATCATCCACCCTTGCCCTCCCAAGTCCAATCTAACCATGCCACCAGTAACCACCATGTCTAGTCAAGATCTCTCCCCATGCTACTGCTTCTCACCCATCAACCATTCTTAATCCCACCAAACCTGTTTCCACTTACAAATATACATACAGTAGCACAAATTAGTCACTGGCAAACAAACTCACGAATGCTATCACAAATTAAGTATGACAGTATAAAATGCCTATAAAACAGACATACTGTAAACACCATGGATATGGAAGGTCTGGCAAAGCAGGTAAAACAACTACAAAAGTACCTGACCTATAAACCAAAAGAGCTGGCTGCTAAATGTCACATAGCTGGAAACAAATGGAGAATGTGTGAGACAAGAAATTAATCAAGAACATGTAAAGATGACGAGTACAGCCAATGACCACATGAAATTCTTTTCCACTCCTACACTGCCCACCCCAACAGACCCACATCAGCAGCCAAATCCCAGTGACTCAGTGAGAAACCTGCCTGACGATGGGGCAGGATTTTCAAAAACACATGCTCAAGTTGCCGCTGCTGCTATTTTCAAAGCAGAAATGTGTCCAAACCTGTTAGACTATCTATTAGCTGGCCTAAGAGCATCCAAAAACAGATGCAATTGCATGCAAATTGGATGCAGCTCACAAGTGCATCCATTTTTTGCTGCACATTGTGACTTTTTGTCATAAACTGATGCAACTTCTGAGAATAGCAGCAGCAGCACTGCCTGGATGCAAGTGGATGCATGTAAACGCAGGCACAGCATGCATCTGCAAAAAACACATACAATTCCAGCACCACCAACCATAAGCAACAGCCCAAACTGCAAATTTCAGATATATCCACCCATTTATTTGGAACACAGCAGTGTGCAGCATATATCTCACAGGGAGTACAGAGAACTGCCAGAACCACCTCCTCCCGGTTTTGCTTACACAGCGTCCTCAAGGATGGTGGTCCCAGTTATGTGTCTACAGCAGCATCTGCACCTGCATCCGTCCCTTTTGAAATCCACCCCACCCACAGGTCTTTATTTTAACAATGTATTTACCCAATATACCCCAGCATTGGTAATTTTTTATCCCATTTTACAGCTGGAGGACTGAAGCACAACAAGGTTAAAGGTGCTAAGAATCCATTTTCAATTTCAAATCAAACTTCCACTATTGTCTTTTGGTAAAACCATTGCAAAAATACATTCAAAATAATATTAGATTGGTAACAGATTTCTTCAAATTTGATTGGCCCAGAACCCTTGCAAGCTATGGTAGTATCTCACAGTAACACACCACAGCGTGGGAAATGTTCATGGTAACTGTTTATACCTACCTGTAATCCATTTAATAATGTAATCATCTAGGATAATGCCATGTGTCAGGTGGTTTAGGTCACTCATCTATGCCTCATGCCTCACCATGCACCAGAACTGTGGCATTATGTCAGATATCACCATCTTGTAGACAACGGCTCACAGTTCCACTGCTATCACCAATGCACTTCAATCTGATGGGGAGAACGACTGACTTTTAAATATGCTTCCAGCATGATTTTCCCCTAGTAATGGCATCTGCCCCCCACAATTGCTTGTTTCAATGTCAGAAAGGCAGTTTTAATTTCAGGAGGCTGTATATTAGAGTTATTAGCCAAGCGTGTACCTGTTATGTCTCCTGTAGCTGTGCCATCATGAGCAGTGTCCTGAAATAAATTCTGTTCTCCTGCAGATGAAAAAACTCTACTGGCACATGATCCCGATGGTTCCCGCTAGATGGTATCCATAAAGTGTGCATCAGACATTCCTTGAAGTGAGAGATAGGAAGAAGGAGTTCAATGCAGGTTTTTACTCCACATCAGAAGTGTAAACCCAAGCTGTGTATCTCCAAGAGTAAGCTCCAATTTGAGAATTCAACTGTTGTCCCATAGTTAGTCTGAGCTGGCGGTACAACAAATAAAAAGAACACTGCAGAAAAACTCTTCTGTGAGCATATAAACATAGAATGAATGAACAATGGCAAAACAACTCACCAGGGCTAGGAGTGTGCAGAAATGCAGTAAAGCATGCAATAACAAACACCTGCACCACTCAGAGTTTATTCCAAAATTGCAGCTTTAATATACAAAAAATGAGTAAAAAACCGCCAAACAAAGTGCATCAGAGATCAATGGCTGAGACCGCTACTGGTTTTGCATTCAAACATGCGTTATGAGGAGGCTAGAGTATCAAACAGTTAGGACCCTTTTATACACAAGTCATAGATTTATTTATTCTAAATGTAACCCCCCTGCAAATGGGGGTTCCCAAAAGACTTCCAGGAGCTTGCTTGAATGCTCCAAGCCTGAATGGTGTTTGGCATTTAAGCCATTTATCAGTGAGTGTTTTTAGAGCCTCTGGTACTGTCTCTTTAAGAGCTGTCTGCTTGCAGACATAATTAGTTTGTATGGGGGGACTGTGTGCTTCTCTGAGTACCACTCGAGCTGCTGCCAATTCACTTCATTTTTCAGTCACTAGGAGTGCAAAGGAACCTATCTGAAAGATGTAACTGTTTGCCAGAAATTATTTAGAGTAATAATGAAATTACAGTTTGTCTAACCTGCTTTCTTTGCAGTCAGAACTGTGTCTGCTAGTTCCCATGCTAGTTTTGAACTGCTGAACTGGACCAATCAGTGTGGGGTAAGCTAGCTCTAAAATGGTGCCTTGGACGAATCAGAACTTGGACTCATAATCTGAGCCAGCCACAAGAGGATTGTATGGGCAGTGACTCTGGGAGATGTAGTTTAGACTTCAGTGCTTTTTGGACCAACAGCAGCAGTCTATTGTGAGTGACAGCCAATCCAGTCGAGAACTGGAGGAACTCAAAGGAAGTGCCAGTTTTGTCGGTTGGAGTTTCAGTTGAGCTTTGGCAGTGAAGAAGGAAGGAGCCCTGTGCTTTTTCAGTGTGCAGTTTTAGTCAAAAACGTGTAAAGGCCCAGAGTTCCGGTCTGCAGCTTGTGTAACAGCTTGTTAGGACTGAATCCGTCCTGTGAAAAGAATCAAAGGATCTCTGAAGAGTAGAAACCAGGCTCACCCTGTAGAAGACTGGAGGAATTGCTGAAAATTGCATTCGGTCTGTCAGGAACTGAATCTGCTGTGTGTTCTCCGGTATTGTGCAGTAATGCGATCGGGATACAGATGCAGCCTGCCTGGTATAGTGCTTTCTTTTATATGGATGTGTGAAGAGGTTTGTGTACCTCAAGTGAGCCCTGCTGACATTGAAGGACCCTATCTTATTTGGAGGTCGTGAGTACTAATTCAGGGTCGCTCCCTGTTGAATTGCCACATTAAATCCAAATGGAATTACTGTACTGCTGACTGTTTAATTCTCCTTTTCTCTGTGTGAAAGGGCCCCTACCAGCTGCCACGGTTTGGACTAGCCACTAGGGCTTGGGTACCCAGGGACAGTAACTGATAGGGATAGGCCTGTGCACAGAGCCATAGATGAGATTATTAAGTGATAAGCTAATTAACCTGATTTCCCCTGTCCTTGTTATATCCCCTAAATAAATCAGAGCTGCTTGTTTCAGCAAAGTTATACTGCCTGAGGTATTTGTCTATGTTAAAGTACTGTACTGTGATTGTTGCACTGTATCTCATTTCACAGGAGGTCCCAGTGCGGAACCAGACCTGGGGGTAAGTGTATACTGTGAAGGTAATTCTGATATATTGTGTGGGCCACTAGTGGGAAGAAAGGGGGGTTGCAGTGTCCCAGAGGGCTGTGACCAAGTTAGTTTAACTATTGCAAACCCTGACCTCTGGGTGGAGGCATCCGCCATTGGATCCAGGCCCCTCAACCTGTTAGTGGCAAATCAGGCAGGGGTAGTAGCCCCTGGGAAAGCGCCATCTAGGGGTTACATAAATATTTTGGGATTTCTCTATTTTAGGTGTATGCACTTTTGATTGCATTGCTGCTTTAAATGTCCTATGACTTGTGTCTAAAAGCATCCTACCTGCATGATACGCTAGCCTCCTGATGACGCATATTTGAATGCAAAACCAGGAGAGGTCTCATACTAACATACTAGCGTACTAGTCACCAGCAGATTAGGCCTTACAGTCTATCGAGTCTGCTCGTGCTTCAGTACCCTGGGTGGGTACAGAGGCCATCCCCCCTCAACTCATTTCTGTTATTTATGACCTCACTCCCAGCCCCCCTTGGGCAGGCCAGCCTCTACTTCATCCCCTTTCTGTACCTGTCCCACCTTCTCTTGAACCCCTTCACCGTGGAAGCCCAAACCAGCTCACCAGGTAGCACATTCCATGGTTCCACTACCCTCTCGATGAAATACCTCCTCTTCCTTCCCCCCACAGCCTTCCTCCTTCCAGCTTCAAACTATGCCCTCTGGTGAGACCACCCTCCTTTATCCTAAAGATCCCCTCCTGATTTACCCTATTGATTCTCTTGAGGTACTTGAAGACCACAATCATGTCCCCTCGGTCCCTCCTCTCCTCTAGTGAGAACAGGCTGAGCTCCTCTAGTCTCTCCTCATATGTCAACTCCCCTAGACCCTGGATTATTTTGGTTGCTCTCCTCTGAACCCTTTCCAGGAGCTGGATGTCCCTCCTCAAGTGTGGTTTCCAGTACTGCACACAGTACTCAAGTTGTGGTCTAACCAGGCCATTGTACAGTGTCAGAATCACTTCCCTGCACCTTGAGGTAATACGCCGTGCGATGCAGCCCAACATCCTATTTGCCTTTACTGCTGCCCTCCTGCACTGCTCAGAGTTATCCATGCTGGCATCCACCATGACCTCCAGGTCTTTTTCTCCTTCTGTGGTCTCCAACTCCTTTCCTCCCAGTGTGTACTCATGTTCGAGGTTCCATCACACTAGATGTAACACCTTGCATTTAGAGGAGTTAAAGTTTAATTTCCAGGTGTGAGCCCTCTTTTCCAGGGTCTCCAAGTCCCTTTGAGGGCTAACCTCTCCTCCTCCCCCTCAACCACTGCTCCCAGCTTGGAGTCATCTGCAAAGAGACTCATTTCACACCTGATACCCTCTCTAATATCTGAGATGTAGGCATTAAACAGTATCAGCCCCAGGACTGAGCCCTGTGGTACCCCACTAATAACTCCTCTAGGAATTGAGAACTCCCCCCACTACCACCACACTCTGGGTGCACTCAGCCAGTCAGTTCCCTATCCATCTAACCATCAGTGGGCCTGCTCCCATCCCCCTCAATTTCTCCAGTAGGCCATTGTGCGGGACTGAGTCAAACACCTTGCTGAAGTCCAAGAACAGTACATCCACAGGACTTCCCCAATCGAGTTCTGATGTTACCCATTCATAGAACTCTACAAGGTTAGTTTGACATGATCTACCTGGTACAAACCCATGTTGGTGACTATCCAGGAATCCCATCTCCTCCAAGAACCCCCCAAAATGTTCCTTAAGTATACCCTCCATTACTTTACTCACCACTGATGTCAAACTGATGGGTCTATAGTTACCCGGCACCTCCCTTGATTGGATAGGCACCACATAAGCCACCCTCCAGTCCCTTGATACCCACCCTGTCTCAAGAAATATGTTGAAGAGATTTGCCAGAGGTGCTGCCAATACATCCGCCAACTCGCATAGAACTCTTGGATGTATGCCATCTGGCCCTGGAGATTTTTCCTTTTTTAGTGCTTTTAGGGCTTTCCACACCCGTTCAATGGGGATAGCATCATCGGTCCCTCCCCCCCATTAGCCGATCCTTCCTGATGTAAAACCCCTGAGGTAACCCCTTCCACCCTTTCCTTATCCGTTCCTCCAACAATCCTACCCACTGCCCCATCAGACTCCATCAGCTCCTTCTTATTAGGTTTCCCATCTCCCTCCCTAGTGAACACAGAGGCAAAGTACTCTTTTAATACCTCCGCCTGACCCCTCACCTCCTCCACCCACCCCCTCATCCATTCTCAATCTACCTATCTAACCCCTGATTTTTCTCTGCTCCTAATGTACCTAAAGAACCCTTTTTCCCCCACCCTGTAGCCTCTGTGCCAGCCGCTGCTCTTTCCTGGACTTCGCCCCCCTCACTATCCAGGTGACCTGTCTGGATGCATGACGGTAAATTTCCTTGTCCCTATCCCCTCTTGTTTTTTTGTATCCTTTGTAGGCAGCCTTTTTCTCCCTTGCCACCTCCTGTACCTCCTTGGACCACCAGCATGGTTTATGTGACCTCACCCCCTTCCGCTTCACCTTTGCACAGATCCTAATGGCCTCCTGAAGTCCTCATTTTATGACCTCCCATCTCTCTCCTACGTCCAGCCTAAGCATAATCCCCTTCAAATGTTCCTTGAGAATCTCACCCATGCCCCTAAAATCTGCCCTCTAAAATCCACAGCTAATGTCCTAGAACTATTCCCTCCACCCCACAGATTTACACAAAACCAAATAATATCATGGTCATTCCCTGCCAGGGGATCCTCCACTGCTAGATCCTTTACCAGATCCCCATCCGCAAGCACCACGTCCAGGAGATGCCCCTCTCTCATAGGCTCCAACACATGCTGAGTGAAGAACACATCCTTTTAGCCATCCAGCAGCCTCTGCTCCCTGGCCACTGTGGAAGTCATGGTTTCCCAGTCAGTAGCTGGCATATTTAGGTTCCCCACTAACACCGCTCTCTCCCCTCTTTGTCCACACTGGCCCTTAATGCTATCCAACAGGCAATCCTCCTGAACCTCCCTCATACCTGGTGGCCTATATACCACACCCTGCTTGATCTTTCCTCCTGCAGAGGTTCGCCTGGAGACCTACAAGGCCTCCATGTGCCCCTCTGCCTCTTCCACCCTAGTAATCTCTATGCTGTCTCTAATAAACAAAGCCACACCCCAACCCTGCCATTCTTCCTATCCTTCCTCAGCACTGTGTAGCCACTCACATTAACATCCCAATCATGGCTAGGGTTGGCCCAAGTTTCCATGACTGCTGCCACATCAACCCCCCTTTTGAACAGCATGTTAAGGATAGCAGTCATCAGATTTTGGTCTACGTTAATGAGGGAAATTGGTCTGTATGACCCACATTGCAGCAGGTTCTTACCCTGTTTTGGTATAGTGGTTATGACTGCCTCTTTCCACTCATCCAGGAACTGTTTGTTCTCCATGCCCCAGTTTATGGCCCTGGTAAGCGGGGTCAGGACATCCTCACTACAAACTTTATAAAACTCTGCCCCTTAAAATCCACAGCCAATGTCCTAGAATTATCCCCTCCACCCCACAGAGTTAGATGAAACCAAACAGTATCATGGTCACTCCCTGCCAGGGGATCCTCCACTGCTAGATCCTATACCAGATCCCCTCCGAAAGCACCACGTCCAGGACATGCCCCTTTCTCATAGGCTCCAACACATGCTGAGTGAAGAACGCATCCTTTCAGCCATCCAGCAGCCTCTGCTCTTTGGCCACCGTGGAAGTCATGGTTTCCCAGTCAGTAGCTGGCATATTTAGATTCCCCACTAACACCACTCTCTCCCCTCTTTGTCCACATTGGCCCTTAATTTTATCCAGCAGACAATCCTCCTGAACCTCCCCCATCCCTGGTGGCCTATATACCACACCCAGCTTGATATTTTCTCCTGCAGGAGTTTGCATGGAGACCTACAAGGCATCCGGACAGGTCATGCGGATAGTGTGGGGGGTGAAGTCCAGGAAAGAGCAGCGGCAGGTGCAGAACTCTGGCATCTTATTTCCCAGGCTCCTGCCATTTACTACCAACTACCACCCCCAGCCCTTGTCCCTCCCCCCTTTGCCATGCCCCCACTGGATATCCTATGCTTCTACCCTCCTTCCTCCCTTATGGTGTCATCCTCTGCTAATCATTTGCCCAACTTCCTCCCTAGGAGTTGAAGTCTAGGCCCCTCCGTGAGAGGTAAGGACAACCTGTCAGCTTCTCCATTTCCCTTCCCCCTCCTCACAAGTTTAAACCCCACCTAGCTTGAATGTAATCCGCTATCCCCGGTTTCAAGACTTCCTTCTCTATCAGATTTAGGTGAAGCCTATCCCTGGTACAGTCCCTTATCCTTCCAAACTCCCCCTAGTCCCCCAATATCCCCGACCCCCTCTCAACCCCCCACTTTCTGAGCCAGTCATTAACCTCCACGATCTCCAGTTTGTTCTCCACAGAGGCCTTGGGTACTCGCAATATTTCCGAGAAGGAAATGGTGCATCCATTATCCTGACAAACTCTGGACAGTTCTCAGAACCTTGCCTGGATTTTCAGTATACTGCTTGCTTCTATATTGTTCGTCCCCAGATGCACCAGTATGTCTGGTGACCCTCCACAATCCTTTACCAGCTCATATACAATGAACTTTGCCCTGTGCGTCGTCAGACCAGAGATTCCTACTACCTAAACTTGGCTGGGTTTTCCCATCCCCTGTCCCTTCCAGTGTATACCCCTTATCATTGAGTCCCCCAGCAGGAGCACCTTAGTGACCCCCTCGGCCTTCTATTTACCTCTGTTGAGGGATCCGCCCCTCCCTCCCCTTTGTCCATGTTCTCTTTCCCTGGGTGTCTCCTGTCTCCTTGTGAGACCCCTTGTCTCCCTCCTCTTCCTGCCCGCTTTGCATGCCCACTTCCCTCAGATCCCACCTGATTTGGTATCCCCTTGATCCCTCTCACATCCGCGCCTTCCACCCTGACCATGCTCATAACCCCTTTTCTCTCACCTTCTTCATTCCCACTCATATTAATATTTCCTCCTTTTGTGCCTCGCTGTGGGTCTCCTGTACCTAGAGTCCCTTCTCTGGTACAGTTCATCCTTCTCGAGGGGCTTCCCTCTCTCTCCTCCATAGTCTCCAATTTCTCACCTATCGTGGCCTCAACCCCATGTCTGCTATCTGATGACTCATCTCCTTCTGCTTGACATTTAATTTCCATCTTCCCCCATTGGAACTATTTCTAGAAATTCCTTTCCTGGTCCCTGACCCCCTCTGTGTTTCCAACTCCCTCCCCCCAGACTCTTATTTCCCTCATCTCCACATGCCCCTTCCTCACCTTCCAAGTTAAGTAATAGCTCAAATTTATTATAACACTCTATGCCAGCCCCCATCTTTTGACCTATTTTTCCCCTAGTCTGCCCCACGCCCATCCATCCTGACCTGTCCTCCATCTGATCTATTTTCCTTCTGTCTGCTCCTCTAGACTGCCCCACATCAGTCTCTCCTAACCTGTCTGCGACCCCCCTCTTCTGAATTGGACCATTTACCCTATTACTTTTCCCCCTAGCTTGTGCTTCCCTGGCAAAAAGTCCACTATCTCCAAGTTCTCCCCCCTGATTTTTGGGACATGCCCCCTATTTGCTGATCTGTGTCCCTACCTTACCTTGACCCCACTCCCTGCCACCCATAGCTCCTCCCATTCTCATTTATCTCCTCCCCCCATTTCCTGCAATTGCTTCCTTAGCCAATGTACCTCACCCCTGATCTGCAATAGCTGTCTCCAGAGTGGGCAGCCCCCCCCCCAGGCCCAATTTAGTATTATTGCCACCCCACAGCCTGTGCAACCTATGACCCTGCCAATGATTCCTGCTGTGGTGGCTGAAGGCCACCCTGATTGACCTTCTCGGAACATATTGGGACCATCCCCTTTGCTCAGTCTCTTCTCCCTGGAAAACTACCCCACACCCCTCTCCAAGTGGCCATACTGGGGTGGTATGAGATCATGTCCTACAGCCCCTTATAGTTCTGGCAGATAAACCACAGCCCTTGTAACCAGCTCCTAGGCTAGATAAACAATTTAGCAGCTAACAGTTCTAAACAATTTAAGCTAGTTAAACAGTTCTATCAGATGACACCCCAACCCTAGAAACCAGCTCCTAATCTATGTAAACAGATTAGCATCTAGCAGTTCTTGTAGTTTAAACCAGGTACACATTTAATCTTCAAACAGTTCAACAGCTTGAGCACCTCCCTAGAGCTAAACAGAACAAAACTATCTTACACTTTGCCCCCTATTTGCAACCAAGGTCACTGCCCACCCCTTTATACTACCCCCAGCCAATCAGTACTTTACCTCCCCTCAGGACCCGCCCCTACTGCCCATTTAATAGAGGTCCGGGCTGGGGTGGGCTGGTGGGAGAATATATGTAGTCAAAGTTAAGTTAAAACTCAAGTAATGTAATAGTAAAGTCAGTAGTAGTTCAGTTCATAAAATCAAAGTGCATGTAATGTAATAGCAAAGTCAGCAAGGCAGCCGCCAGTGTGAGTGTTCAAAATTTGGCACTAGGCCTCTTGATAGGCCCAGGCACCCTGTTGCTCCTCCTCCTACTCGTTTGGTCACTGATTGTGACCGTCAGCAAGCATTCTCCCTCCCTCTGCCTCTCCCTAGCAACCCACTGCTATTGTGTCTGAAATCCTCCGAACTGGGACTCCCTTCAGCGGCCACTGATGCGGTCGCCCTGTCCCCCACTTGAGTCTGCAGCAAATGTAGCCATTGATCTCTGATGCACTGATGCACTTTTGTTTGGCATTTTTTTTGCAAATTTTTTGTATATTAAAGCTGCTATTTTGGAATAGGCTCCAAGTGGTGTGGGTGTTTGTTATTGCCTGTTTCACTGCATTTCTGCACACTCCTGTCCCTGGTGAGCTGTTTTGCCACTGTTTAAGCAGGATGTCCCAGCTGGAAACAATTTTTTTGGCCGTTAAGCTAAAGTAAAACTCTTCTACATACTAAGGTGATTGGTTAATGGGGATGAAAATCTTTGCTAACAAGCACGTACCTATTAATTCCAACATCCCTATCTGTCACTCAGTTGTCAGAAAGCAATGGTTGCTCCTAAGAGCAATAAGATCAGCTTGGCAGATAAAATGAGAGTGCTAGGGACTTCTAGTTCTGGCTCCAGCATGGCAACAGCCTAAGGGAGAAAGCAATAGAGCAGTGCTCTAATCAGCAGCCATCCTTCATCCAGTACAATTTTCACCGGCAATTTTCAACAGCATCCTGTAGGGAACATAGCAGGCAACCAGGGTCACTGAGTGGGAACTCCTGATGCACCTCCTCTTGGAGAACAGACCAGCGATCACAGAGACACTCAGACTCACAGGCTTCCTGGACAGCCTCCCTCACTTTCAGTCGAGATAGGGAGGAACACGTAAGCCTCAGAAGAATCTAGACTGAGCTAAAATCCTTAATGCACTCAGTCCAGAAACTTAACACAAACATGGAGGACTTTTGTAAAGATCTGCTGGAAGTGGAACACCATACCTCAAAGCTGGAAACTGACACGGTCAAGGCAGCGGAGTGCTCAGAGCTGCATGGCAGAGCCCTGCTCTCCCTCTTTCAGAGGGAATGCCAGCTCCACTAATGGCAAGAAGATGCAGAGAATGGACAGATGGCTAAATATCTGCATTCATGGACTGCCTGAGAACTCAGGAAAGGGATCTACACTTGTATGATTACCTTGCTGCAGGAGCTGCTAAAGGAGATACTGCAGTTTCCACCCTCACAGAACATGGCAATGGAAAGAGTCCATTGGGCTCTGGCTAAGAAATCTTCCACCCCTGATGCAAAACCAAGGACCATCAATGTCCATTTTTTCAGGTTCCCCACCAAACAGCTGATACTATCCACAGTTTGGGCGTCCAATGAAATAAAATACAAGGGGCACCATTTGTTTTTTGAACTGAACTACTGGAACAAACTCCAGCTTAGGCACAAACAATAAAGGAGAAGAGCATTAAGAGCCATTTGACTTTTCCTACGAAGTTCATTGTTTACTAGGGAGACAACCCTCAGACAGTCACATTTCTGGATGCAGTACCAACATGAAGAAATTAGGGATAACAGTCCCAAATAGTGAGGCAGAGGCACTGGGAAGATTTCTGCAGCAAGCAGCATGGTTGCCATCCATGGGAGCTAAACACAGCAACTCCATGGCTCCAGAAACCTTTATTATGAAGTCAGACCTAAAAGATTGGAGGGCCTTCCTGCAGAAACATGCCCCCCTCAAAGAAGAAGTAGTCACATGCAGATGACCACACTTGATTCCTGATGCCGATACACTATAGTGGCTGTTCCTGCAATCGCAGGTACACTAACAGTATTTCTATCCCACAGGTTGTTTTTGGCTGTATGCCTCTACTGCTGTGCAACGTTTTACAGATGTGACTATAGACAATAGACTGCCTAACCTGACATTAACACTCTGTTCACTGTTACCAAAAAAAGCAAGTGTATAGGTATTGTTGATACCTATATTGTTAGGAAGGCAGCATGTTTGTTTTCCCTGTTTCTTTTTAATGGTTGATCTATTTGCAGCTATTTGTGGTTGCTCCTCACAGAGGAGCTCTCCACATTGGTAGAATATTTGTGGGACTTTTTTTTCCCTTGGCTGGTTAGGCCAGATGTTGGAGTGCAGTGCACTTCATCCACATTAACCTGGGTTCCCAGTGCTGGTCGGCAGCCTGAAGGTTCTGTGCCAGGCTGCCTGACATGCAGTCCTCCCCCACCCCCATATCATATTCTGAGAAAGGCAACCTCATGGAGGTTGGTGCCAGGGCGAAAAAGTTGATGGAATGCAAGGATTAAATCCACAGGAGTCAGGAAACACTTTACCTGGGGACTATCACTCCACCTTTTTCGTTTTCTGCCTCCTGTGTTTCCCTTACAGTTATAGCCACACATTGGGTAGGCCTCGATGGCTGCTCTCTGTTCCAATATACCTATATCTAAAGATGGACCCACCAGATAATCTTGGATGATGTGAGGAGTGGCAGGTAGGATGGCCCCCCCAAATAGCTGGTAGAGACCCTATTTCAACTAACCAATAGAATGATTTGTCTCTGGGCTTAGCTTTACTCTTCCTCGCTTAGGCCTTGGGCTCTGAACTCCACAAATTCTTATGTTGGGGGGACCACCAAGTATTGGCTCTGTAGACTGGCACCCCACCTGCCAAATCTGCCTCCATGGGGGTCACCTTTCTCTCCACTTGGGTCATGCTTGGGGGATAAAGATGCAGAGCTGAGCTCCCAGCAGTTTGATAAAAAATACTGGGGCCTTTTGTCCCTCCCATACTTCTGGGTTACTGATGTGTTGCTCCCTCTGGGAAGCCTATGGCATCACCCTTCCACCCTATCTATTCTGGACGATGAGACACCACAGATGTTTAGAAGTGTTTTATGTTGTTTGTCCTTTTGGGTTTGTCAGCGTCTTTATATTGAAGAAAATTATGACCAGTTGAATGTTTTACTGTGCTGTATTGACATCAAACTATCTAACTACCTGCTACAAGACTACTGTATATGTATGCTGGCCTAGTCAAATCCTGAATACTATGCACTGAATACATACTGAATACACACTAGAATTAGTAGAATGGGCCGGCAGTATAGCCTAGAGGTTAGACTAATGAGCTGTAAGTGAGCTCGGTGCATCCAGCAGACCTAGGTTTGATTCCAACAATCTCCACTTGCATACTGTGTGACTCTGAGCAAGTCACTTAACTAGACCAAAATTCCTGGTCACTCCTGAAAACAGGTACTTGTGCCTAGTGGGCCTTACCGAGTGAACAAAGAATAAATAACTAAATAAATAAATCCAAGGGCCCCTTCATGTAGTTATTACTTAGTAGAGATTATGCTGGTCTGCTCTTTTTAGTGTTATGGCGCACATGAAAGTGGTATCCTACAATGTGAAGGGGATGAATAATCCCAGGAAAAGGTTACAAATCCTCTCACAGCTCAAAAACCTGAACTGTATTGTGGCTGCTCTCCAAGAAACACACATGCCACCCACAAAGCATCTTAAACTGCACAGAGTCCGAGTAGGCCAAGTCTATGCGGCCTCCCACCCACCTCATAAAAAATGTGAAGTGGCAATACTGATTCATAAATTCCTGTCAATAAAGGTCTCATCATCTTTCCCAGATTCAGAGAGATGATACATTCTAGTAAATGCAGTTTATCAATAACAGTCAATGACTTTTCTTAACATATATGCCCTGAATACAGATTCCCCATCCATCATCAAATCCATTCATTGCCTCGACCTAGACAAGGTGGAAGGTGTGTGCTTCCTGTTGGGGGATTTCAACTGTGCACCAAAGCCAAGGATAGATAAGGTCCCTTCTTCTAATGTCCTATGACTATGCATGGCCAAAGCATTGTTAGACATGGCAGATCATTTGGGACTCCAGGATGTATGGAGGTTTTATTACACCACTGCCTGAGATTTTACATTTTACTCCCATCCTCACAAACGTTATTCATGTATTGATCTCTGCTTTCTCCCTAGAAACTGGCTACATGAGATCAGTGACTGTTGTATCCACAGCATCACCCACTCAGACCATAGCCCATTGTTCTTACAGGTCACAATCCACCCAGTCCTTACACATAAATTGTGGACATGAATGTAGGACATTTAGCAGACCAGACCAACTCCACAAAGGCCAAGCAAGACATTTAGGTCTATCTTGATCTTAATCATGGGGGGACACCACAGACATGACGCATTGGAATGCCTGAAAGTAGTCCTTCCAGGTCAGCTCATCTCTCCCACAAGTGCCCAACAGAAAAAAGTATAAGTATATTTAGCTACAGAATGGGAAATAACAAGTTTGGTAAAGGTGCATAAACAGAATGCAGAAGAGGCATGTACTCTGCCATAACTTATGCTACCTAGACACAAACTAGTAGACACAAACCTCAAAAAAACAGACGCAATGCTCTGACACACTAGACAGAAATACTATGCTCAGGGAAATGGGACAGGTTGCTTGCTGGCCTTACAGTTGTGAAAGCAGCAAGCAGGCAGACATGGCAGCACTTTCCAGACCAACTCCCAATACACTACTAATTGTCTTACCACAGGATATAGCTAAACAGGTTGCCATCTTTCACCAAGATCTTTATATAGACTCCCAATCCCACCATACCACACAAGATTCACCCATCCTGACTGCATGAGCCAGAAAGCGGAATGTTATGATCCCACATCACTGATGAAGAGGTGACAGCAGCGGTATCCTGTGATGTGGGCTAGCCGTAAGTGGGTGCCTACCAAAACGGCGACCCACTTGTGGCGCAGGAAGAACAGGAAGAATAGGAAGAGGAGACCATTATGGTTTTCCAAAGAGGTAGCAAAGAAAGTGAAAGCCAAAAAGATTGCATTCAGGCAATACAAAAAGACACAGGCAGAAGGGGATAGGGAGAAGTACCAGGAGAAGCAAAAGGAGGCAGGGAAGTCAGTAAGGGAAGCCAAAGCTCAGACAGAAGAACACATTGCAAAATCAGTGGGTAAAGGGGACAAAACCTTTTACAGGTACATAAGTGAAAAAAGAAAGACAAAGGGAGGGATAGTGAGACTGAAGGGGGAGGATGGGAGCGTGGAGGATGACAACAGTAAAGCTGACATATTGAACAGGTATTTCTGCTCAGTCTTTACTGAGGAAGAGGGGTAATGGGTCTGAAGGGAGTACAAGGGGTGAGAATGGTGCAGAAATGGACACAAGTCCCTTTACAAGAGAAAGGGTCCTGAAGGAACTGGAAGTAATAAGAGTTGATAAAGCAATGGGGCCAGACGGGATGCACCCCAGGGTCCTTAAAGAACTAAGAGAGGTGGTGGCTGAACCTCTGGCTATCCTGTTTAGCCAATCACTGGAAACAGGGGAGGTACCCAAAGACTGGAGGATAGCAGATGTAGTCCCCTTATACAAAAGTGGGAACAAAGGAGAAGCAGGGAATTACAGACCAGTCAGCCTCACCTCGGTAGTGGGGAAGATCATGGAAGCACTACTGAAGGAGAGATTGGTGGAACATCTGGTTGTCAATGGACTACAGGACCCAAGGCAGCATGGTTTCACCAGGGAGGTCATGTCAGACCAACCTCATTGAATTTTTTGACTGGGTGACTAGGGAGGTGGATCAGGGGAGGGCAGTGGACATGGCCTATCTGGACTTCAGCAAGGCCTTTGACACTGTGCCACATTGAAGACTATTACACAGACTGGGGAATATGGGTGTGGGCAGGACAGTAGTGTGGTGGGTAGGTAACTGGCTGGGTGGCAGGACACAGAGGCTGGTGGTAAATGGCTGTCACTCCACAGAGGGAAGAGTGACCAGTGGGGTACCACAGGGATCAGTGCTGGGACCGGTCCTATTCAACATCTTCATCAGTGACATTGCGCAGGACCTAGAAGGCAGAATTTCACTGTTCGCTGATGACACAAAGCTCTGTAACAGAGTAGACACACCAGAGGTGTAGACAGAATGAGAAGCAACCTGCAGAAGCTTGAAGAATGGTCAGGGGTTTGGCAGTTGAAATTCAATGCAAAGAAGTGCAAGATAATGCATATGGCACAAAAACCCTGGCACAATATATCAGTTGGGGGTGAGGATATAGCACCAAGCAGGAAAGGGATCTTGGGGTTGTCATCTCTGATGACCTCAAGGTAGGGAAACAGTGTGACAAGGCAGCAGGTAAAGCAAATAGGATGCTGGGATGTATAGGCAGGGGCATCACCAGCAGGAAAAGGGAGGTCATAATTCCGCTATACAAGACACTAGTGAGGCCCCACCTGGAGTACAGTGTACAGTTCTGGAGACCATACCTATGTAAGGACATAGACAGGGTAGAGAAGGTTCAGAGGAGGGCAACAAAGATGGTACATGGATTACATCACAAGTCCTATGAAGACAGGTTGAAGGAACTGAACATGTACTCCTTGGAGGAGAGGAGGAGAGAGGGATATGATAGAGATATACAAGTATCTTACAGGGAGGAACAGGGTGCAGGAAAACACTATTTTTAAGCAAAAAAGATGTTCCAGGACAAGAGGGCATGGGATGAAGTTGGAGGGAGGACGATTCAGAGGAAACATGAGAAAGAATTTCTTCACAGAACGGGTGGTGGACAAGTGGAACACCCTGCCAGAGGAAGTGGTGGGGGCTGAAACAATCATGGGATTTAAGAATGCATGGGATAGACATAAAGGAATTCTGGAGGTCAGGGGTAAGGAGCAACAGACTTCTAGGAAAACAAACTGAACTTACAAGCTCAAATGGGCAGACTAGGTGGGCCATAGGCTCTTATCTGTCGACACTGTCTATGTATCTATGTATCTATGTATCTATGTATCCCTACTCCTCCAATCCTGTCTACCCATGATCCTTATCTTCCCTCTATGCCTATCCCAGCCTCTCTTAAAGCTGCCCACTGTCTTCAATGAGATGACCTCTTCAGGCAGTTCATTCCAAGTGTCCACCACCCTCTTTGTGAAGAAGTGCTTCCTGACCTCCCTCCTAAACCTCCCACCCTCCAGCTTAAGACTGTGCCCCCTCATGTTATGGTTGCCGCTTAGCTTAAAGAGACTCTTCTTATCAACCTTATTTATTCCTTTCAAGTGCTTGAAGGTCCCAATCATGTCCCCCCTCTCTCTCGCTCTCTCCTGTCTTCCAGGGAGTACATGTTCAGTGCCCTCAATCTCTCCTCATATGCCTTACCCTGCTGACCTGCTATCATCTTTGTAGCTCTCCTCTGGACCTTCTCCAGCAGGTTAATGTCCTTTTTGAGGTGTGGGCACCAGTACTGAACTCCATACTCTAGATGTGGCCTTACCAGTGACCTGTTCAAGGGCAGTATAACCTCCTCTCTCCTACTACTGATCCTCCTAGATATGCATCCCAGCATCTTGTTTGCCTTTGCTGCTGCTTTCTTTTGTTGTGTGGAGTGCTTCAGGTCACTAGTGATCATCACTCCCAGGTCCTTCTCCTCCTCTGATGCAGCTACTCGGACTCCACCCAGGTAGTACTCTGTCCTGGGATTCTTGGCTCCAATATGCATAACTTTGCATTTCTTGGCATTGAAGCCAAGCTGCCAGATCTTGGTCCACTTCCCTAGCTTTTCCAGATCTTTCTGTAGGTCCTATATCCCTTCAGCTGTGTCCACTCTCCCACAGAGCTTAGTGTCATCCATGAACTTCACATTTTGCCCTTGATGCCATCTCCAATGTCATTGATGAAGACATTGAACAACACTGGCCCCAGCATTGAGCCCTGTGGGACCTCACTAGTTACCTCTTTAGTGCCAGATAACTCTCCCCCAACAACCACCGTCTGGGTTCTGTCCCTTTGCCAGTTTTTTACACCCATCTGTCCATCTTTTTGTCAACCCCAAGATCCACCAACTTCCTGATCAACCTTTTGTGGGGCACAGAGTCAAAGGTCTTGCTGAAATCAAGGTAGAGGATGTCTACCGCTTAGCCCCTGTCTACTGTCTTAGTAACACAGTCAAAGAAGCCAATCAGATTTGTTTGATACGATATCCCCCCCATGAACCCATGCTTCCTCGCATCCCGAAGACCATGCTCCTCTAGATATTCCACCAACCTTTCCTTTAGTATGGTCTCAATGAGCTTGCCCACAATGGAGATCAGACTGACTGGCCTTTTCCCTGGGTCATCCTTTAACATTTAATGTTTAATGGCAACAGTTAATACAGATGAATGCTCATATGATTTATCAGGAAAATGACCCAGACACAGGGCTAGACTTTTCGGGACCATGGATAATATCAAATTTAGGAGCCTTTTGAACTTCACAAGTACAGTACAAGTCACATTAAATTGTTCCCTCAACTCACTGGTGTAGCATTGTTCAGTGAGTTTCCTAATCTGTGCATTGTTTAATTCAATGAATTAATAAAAGCTTAGTATTGGTTTGCAACTAGCTGTTAGGACTATAAGCTTTATTTTCAGCTGAGTGCTTATGAGTTCTAGGAACACAAACTGAACTTACAAGCTCAAATGGGCAGACTGGGTGGGCCATAGGCCCTTATCTGCCGACACTGTCTATGTATCTATGTATCTATGTAGGGTGAGGGAATGAGGAAGGCAACCGGATGGGGAGATTCATGCACATACAGACAGGATGTTGCTATATGTATACGTGCATGGGGGGATGAGCTTGATGGAAGGGAGGAAGGGAGTGTTTGCCTGGTGTGGTTGGCATGGGGCTGCTAAGCTGGCCCCATAGTGTGGTCGGTGGGTGGCAGCCTAAAGCTGCGAGAGTTCCGGGTTCAGGTCCAGGTGCACCTACATTTTTGTGCGCCCGGCCCAAAATTTTTTTCCTCCGAATTTGCACCCCCCAACATGCATCCCCCTTGAGTTAAGAATCCTTTAGTAGGGGGGTGCGGTAGGTGCATCCCCAGCATTAACATGTAAAATCTAAGTCCCTGGCACAGTTTTCCTGTGTGCTGGGGGTGTACATCGCTAAAACTGATTTTCGGCAATGTACCCTCACCATAATGACGGTCGTCTTTCAGCAATCACCATTATGATGTAGAACCAACAGCAGCTATTCTGAATTTGAAACCCTGAGCCTGGACAGTTTCTCTATGGAGTTTTATAAAGTTTGTAGTGAGGATATCCTGACCCGCTTACCAGGGCCATGAACTGGGGCATGGAGAGCAAACAGTTCCTGGATGAGTGGAAAGAGGCAGTCATAACCACTATACCAAAACAGGGTAAGAACCTGCTACAATGTGGGTCATACAGACCAATTTCCCTCATTAACGCAGACCAAAAACTGATGACTGCTATCCTGGCAAATAGATTACAAAAGGTAATTTGGAAACTCCTACCTTGGAATGAAATAGACTTTATACCAAACCGCTAATCTTATGATAAATGTGCGCAAACTGTTTAACATTATACATGTCGTCCAACATTCTAATACAATTAACCTGGCCACCTCTATCAACCCTGAAATGGCATTTGACTACCTGACTTTGAAATTCTTCCTGTTCAGCTTACACAAATTTGTATTTGTCCCTGAATTCTTATCCAGAATAAATGCCCTATATATTAAGCCGAGGGTGAGGGTGAGGGTAAATGGTCTCTTGTCCCCCTTCTTTGAGCTTCAGCAGATCACCTGGCAGCATGCCTATTGTTGACACATCTCTTTGCCTTGGGAATTGAACCATTTGTCATCACTACTGGGGCAACCCAGACATATAGGGGGTATCATGTGACCTGCAAGGGCAAACAATTCTCACAGTATGTGAATGACACACTTCTGTTCTTCAGTAACCCTGTCCACTCAATCTCCCTCTCCTAAAAGTACTGGAAGACTATGGTAAGGTCTCAGGTTTAAAATTAACCATGATAAAACTGAAGTTTTCAAACTCAGTGGAGTAATGCCTGTGGAAAAAAAAACATAGGATACCGTTTAGATGGACATTTAAGGGGTTCAAGTATTTAGGTATACACATTAGGAAAGATCCAACAACCCTCTTTTGGACAAACTATGAACTTCTCCTTAGAGAAATACATGTCAGTTACAGAAAATTGACCTCGCTCCCCCATCACCCAATCAATATGGGGCAGAGTGCAGATGATTAGAATGAACATTCTCCCGAGGTTGCTGTACTGCTTTCGCATGATCCCAACTGCTATTCACATGGCAGTCTGAAAGCAATTAAAGCTACGTACTAATTCATATGGGGGCCCAGCCACCCCACAGTTCACTTGCTATTGCTTAGACAATGCATGAAAAGATGGGGCCTTCGGCTTTGCAACTTTAAATACGATTACTGGGCTGTACAGGCCACACTAGTTGTGTAATGGTTGACACAGAAAAAAGAAACAGGTTGGTTAGAGCTTGATGCCAGGAATCTCCTTGCTGGCTGGTAGGCTTTCCTACCCTTATCTCATCTTATCCAAGACACTTTTACCCATCTATTAAACCCACGGGTAAAGCACTCACTCAACATGAGGGACACAGTGAGGTGTCATCTGGGTGATTCCAATGCCATTAGCCCACTAGGAAGCCTCACTTCCACATCAGAGAGTGCCTTGGAACAAGCAGAGCTGAACTTGAGAGGTTGGGAGCTGAGAGGCATAACCTTTTTTCAAACATCTAAAAAGTGCAGACATGGCCTCCATCAAGTATTTCCATCAGTTTTAGACTGAATTTGGTATAGATGAGGGGACTTCTTCCGATATTTGCTAATAAAGCATTTTACAAAGCAACCAGACATTAAACCCCATATCCTGAGGTCATTGCCACTCTCCCCAACCCCCATGAAGGAGTTTGTAGATGCCACCTGACACTTAGGAGTACTTTTAAAGCCTATTACAGGCATTGCCATGCTGCTTCCTGACCCATGGGTTTCACTGACAGCAAGGGATGATGGGCAGAGGGAAGCTGGTGAACAGATATAAGGCTCAGACTTGGGAAAGTGCCATAATGGTGGGCACTAAAACCTCCACTTCCCTGGGGTTAACAACATTCAAATGGGAAGAACCCATGAGGTTCATTCTTGCACCATCATGCACCAAACACTATTCAGCAACCAGATCAGACAGGTGTTGGAGGAGCTGTGGTCAGCAAGGTACACTATAGCATATATTTTGTGTATGGCACTTTATGGAAGACTTTTGGACAGCCATACATACCTTTCTGAACTGAGCCTGGACCACCACTGCCCCTAAAACCTTTAAGGCCCTGCTTTTGGGAGTCCATAGCAATGAGGGGATACAAAAAAAAAAGAGAAACTTACGTGTATCAAATAATTACAGCCATAGCCTTAAAGGCTTTCACTAGCAAATGGTTTACCCCTCTACCACTATCCTTAAGCAATATGATTACTAGGTTGAAAGATGCGAGATGTATGGAATTGTTGTCAGCCAATCTCAACTTACGGGAGGAAGTGATCTGTCACAGATGGCCAGAAACAGATGAACCTCTTTAGGAATTGGACGTTCACCAACCCCATGGACTACTGCCAGTGTCAAAATCCATTGAGTGTAGTAATGTGGAGTATTTCTCTAAGAGATTTAATAGTAGATACCTTGCATTTTAATGCAATGTCAGCACAGCTGTGCCATGTATTTGCTTCTTTGATTTTTACTGTTCAAAAACTCTTAATAGACATAACGTTTAAAAAAAATCAGAGTGCTCGAGGCACTGGATGTTCCTGGTGCCTCCTTAGCCAGCATGGCAAAGCAGTCCAGTATTTCAAAATCTCAAGCTGATTGCATCAGCCAAAACCATCAAAAAATAATATCTGACTGGCAGAGCAACAGTAACCCACTGAGAGAGCAGAGAAGAGAGGGCAAGAATATAAACGCTGAGGAGGCATTGTTCATATGGTTCCTGCAGACTCTTGCTAACAATGCTAGAATGTCTGGTCCCATGCTCAAAACAAAAGCGACTGAACTTGACTCTGAGCTAGGCCGTGGGGATTTGATGCAACTGAGGGGTGGCTATGTCACTGGAAGGCTCCGAATAACATTGTGTTCAAGGGAGATCGGGGAAAAAAGCTGATGCCAACACAGCCACTGATCAAAACTGGCTGAAAGGCACCCTACCTGCATTGCTGTCTGACTTCTTACCTGAGGGCATTTTTAATACAGATGAGACCAGGTTATTTTACCACAGTTTCCCAAACTGCAGTCATACACCCAATAATGCTGAGCTGGCTGGAGGGAAAAAAGTGAATGACACAGAGTGTCCATACTTGTGTGTGCAAACCTGACAGGGAACAATAAAAAACGATGCTGGTCATGACAAAAGTAAATATTCCAGGTGTCTGCCAAAGGATGCTAAGACCTTCCCTGTCGTGTACACAAATTCAGCCAATGCCTGGATGACTGGGCTGCTGTTTCAGTAGTGGCTCTTTATGTGGGCTCTGCAGCTCAGAAGGGCACGTTGCCGCACCTTCCTGCTAGTCATCAACTGTAGTGCACATCCCCATGACCTAGTCAACCAGCTTAACAAAATCAAATCGGCACTTTTCCCACCAAACACTATGGGTGTGATTCAACCGACGGACATGGGGTAAAGCCCATAATGAACAGCAACTGTTTCAAAAAGGTAGGTTTTATTTATGGACCAAACAACACTGAAGAGTCTGTACCAGTTGTATCATTAGATGATGTCCCTCACCCAGCTTTCATGTCAGCTGATACATTCAGCAACTTTGTTAACATGGATGCAGAGCAGCCCACTAAGGAGGAGCTGAGTAACAATAATGTGGTTATGGTAATTAAGAGACCGCTGCTCATTGAAGAAACAAAAACCACTGACAATGACAGTCAGGAGACCCCTGTCAAAGATGAAACCATACCTGCAGCAGATGCTCTGCAAGGTCTCTCCACCACAATGAAATGGTGCCAGCAGCATGGATTGATACAGCTGTGGGAGAAAATGGCAGAAGCAGAAGCCATGGGGGGTCACTGGTGGGGAACGAGAGCAATGGGTAGGGTGATAGGCTGCAACAACTGCGGTGCACCAATCTTTCTAAAAATTGCCTGGAGGGTGGGGGGATGTTTAGTTTGCAACCACATAGAGAACTCAGAAAGGAGATTGAGGGTCTGCAGGAGGAACTAAGACAGGCAAGGCAGACTGGAGGCGGGTTTAGCCCAATACTGGAGGGAGGGAGGAGGGGAGATGACAGAGGGCAATTTGAGACAACAGTGGTGAGGAGAGGGTCAGAAGAAGGGAAGCGGAGACAAAGGGGCCCAGGCTAGGAGGAACGATTGCCAGGGAAACCAGGTCAGGAGACAAAAGACAAATGGAAGGAGGAGACAGGGACTTGTGAGGGAAGGAGAAGAAGTGGCAACAGTCATGGAGTGGAAAGGAGGGAACAGGTTACTATGAAGAGAGAGGAAGCGGGCATTTGTGAAGGGTCTTCAGAAAATAGTTTTGCACTGCTGGAGGGGAAGAAGGAGGAGGAGGAGGAGGGTGATGCAATTGGAGGAGTAATTGATAAAGGCCTGGACCAAACCGGAGCGGGGGGGGGGAGTTCTGCTGAGAGAATTGCAATGGGGTAAAAGGAGGAAATAATGTGCAGAAGGAAGAAGAGCAGCTGAGAATGAGAGATGGAGATGAATGGAAGCAAGCAGGGAGCAAGAGGGGTGGAATCTTACTGCTGGGGGACTCAATACTAAGAGGAGTCAGGTGGGGTAGCAAGGGGGAGAGGCATAGTCACATTTGAGTGGAGGTCATGCCAGGAATGACAGAAGAAAGGGTGGGACAATCTGTTCTGAAATATGCTAGAAGGGGTAGGCACAAGCCTCATTTAATTATACATCTTGGGATGAATGACCTGGCTGACAAGACAGTAGATATAGTCCAGGGGAGATTTGAGGAACTAAGACAATTATATGAGGGGGTCAGGAAGATCAGTAGCTTTTTCAGAGATACTTCCAGTGCCCAAGGCAAGCACAACAAGAAAGCTGAGAATGGAGGAATTTAATGGAAGGCTAAGAACCTGGTGTCATGCTAAAGAGTATGGGCAGTTGGGGTGTGGGGAGGGAACTGGGAGGACAGTAGTCTCTATGCCAAGGACAGATTACACTTGAGTGAAGAGGGAAAGAAAGTGTTGAAACAGAAGATGGAGGAGTACATAGAGGAAGTTGGGAATTTAAACTAGGAGTGGGGGTGGCAAGTGGGCAAGAGACATGCAGAGACCACAGGTTGGGAAACCATATGAGTGTACCCCCATAACAGTGATAAAGGACAAATGGCAAGTACTATTGGTGATGCTGGTAAAGGAGGACAGGATGGGGGGAGGGTGGAAGGTGGTTACCCTTAATGCTAGGAGACTTGGGAGGAAAACTGCAGAGTTACAGGTGCTCATGGCAGAGGGAGAGATGGACATTGCAGCCATCACAGAAACATGGGCTACCCAATACAATGACTGGGACCTGTCTGTACCAGGGTACAGGTTATTTCGTAGGGACAGGGTGAGTGGGAAGGGGGGGTGGCACTATATGTGAAGGAAGGACTGAAGTGTGTAAGGTAGGAAGGGGAGGAGGGTAGTACGGAGTCACTTTGAATTCAAATCCAGGATTCCAAGAACAGGATTCTCAGAATGGGAGTGGTGTACAGACCACCCTCTCAGATGGAGGAGTTAGACAGAGAACTAGTGGGACTGATCAGGAGGACCTGCGAGAAGGGTAGTGTGGTGATTGTGGGAGACTTCAACATGCCAGGAGTGGACTGGAGTACCCCAACAACCAAGACTAGAAGGGAGCAGGTACTGCTGAATGCCTTCCAGGGCAGCTTCCTGCTGCAAATGGTCAGTGAACCAACCAGGATAGGGAATACCCTTGACCTTGTGCTGGCAAATGGGGAGTTTGTGAGAGAATGTACGGTGGAAGAACTGCTGTCAGGGAGTGGCCACCACTCAGGATGGCTCACAATGGATATGGGCAAGGAAGGAGTGGAATCTGGCACAAATGTGCTGGACTTCAGGAGGGCCAACTTTGGGAGGATGGGGAAAGTGGTAAAAGGGTACCTGGCCAGAATTCAACCTAGTATGGGCACTAACCAGAGGTAGGAGCACATAAAGCTGGGGATAGTGGAGGCAACCAAAACCTGCTACAAGGCCCAGAGAAAGAAAGCTAGGGCTAAGAAACCAAGTTGGTTAAGCAAGGAGGTCATGGAAAAGGTAAGGAAGAAATGAGCTGCCTTTAAGAGGTACAAGAAAACAGGGAAGGGGGAGGACAGGGAGGAGTACCTGATGGAATCGAAGGAGATGACATGGGCAGTAAGGGGAGCCAAGGCATCTACGGAGCTCAGGCTGGCACAAGGCATTAAAAAGGGGGAGAAGGAATTCTTTAGGGACATCAAGGAGAAAAAGAGCTGTAAGGACCACATAGTAAAGATTAGGAAGGGGGGGTTTGGGTGGAAGCAGGGTGCGATAAGGCAGAAGCACTAAATGATTACTTCTGCTCGGTATTTACTAAGGAGAAGAGGGAGTGTGATATCCAAGGGGGGAGGAACAGCAGAAACAGGGGGGAAGGGGTGACAGATGGGGAAATCATGGAGGGCAGAGTTCGGGAGGGTTTGAAGGCACTGAGGGTGGACAAGGCGCCAGGCCCAGATGGCATCCACCCCAGGGTACTGTAGGAGTTGACAGAGGTCCTTGCGGGACCTTTGGCAGACCTATTTAATTCCTCACTACACTCAGGGTGTATACCTAAGGATTGAAAGATGGCTCATGTGGTGCCCCTCCACAAGAGTGGCCCCAAGGATGAAACAGGGGACTCCAGACTGCTGAGCCTCATATCCATCGTGGGTAAGCTGATGGAGACTATCCTGAAGGAGAGGCTGGTGGCCCTCCTAGAGGCCAAAGGACTACAGGACAGCAGACAGCATGGCTTCATATGTGGCAGATCCTGCCAAACCAACCTGGTGGAGTTCTATGACTAGGTAACTAGGCAACTGGACAAGAGCCATGCTGTGGATGTCCTGTATCTGGACTTCAGTAAGGCATTCAACACGGTGCCACATGGGAGGCTGGGAAGTAAGTTAGAAGGCAGAGGGGTGGGTGCAAAGCTGGTGAGATGGGTAGGGAACTGGCTTCAGGGAAGGCAACAGAGGGTAGTGGTGGGTGGGGAATTCTCACACCCAAGGGTAGTGATGAGCGGTGTTCCACAGGCTCAGTGTTGGGACCAGTGTTGTTTGGGATATTCATTGCAGACATATCATTGGACATCAAGAGCAAGATCAGTCTATTTGCTGATGATACCAAGATGGGAGCGGTGGTGGATGACCTAGGGGGATGGCAGGGGTTGCAGGATGATCTGGCAAAGCTTGAAGCCTGGTCAGACACCTGGCAACTGGGATTTAATGCCAAAAAGTGCAAGGTGCTGCATTTTGGGGTGAAGAACCCAAGGAGGAGTTACCAGCTGGGGGGAGTGCAGCTAGCCCAGACAGAGGAGAAGGATCTGGGTGTGCTTATTACAAGGTCAATGAACAACTCAGCACAATGTAGGAAAGCAGCTGCAAAGGCCAACAAAATGCTGGGTTGCATTGCAAGGTGTATATCCTCGAGGAGAGAGGAGGTGATTCTGCCACTGTATTGGTCATTAGTTAGACCGCACCTGGAGATCTGCGTGCAGTACTGGCACCCATATCTGAAGAGGGACACTAAGTTACTGGAGGGGTGCAGTGCAAGGTGACAAAGATGATCAAGGGGCTGGGGGACTTATCATATGAGAGGGAGTTGAACATGTACTTACTGGAGGAGAGGGACGGGGGGACATGATTGAAACTTTTAAGTACATGAAAGGAATAAACAAGACAGGTACAGAGGGGCTGTTCAAAGTAAGGGAGGGGAGGGACACCAGGGGCCATGATATGAGACTGGAGGGAGGAAGGTTCAGGAGGGAGATGAGGAGACACTTTTTTACAGAGAGGGTGGTAGCTGGGTGGAATGCGTTGCCTGCAGAACTGGTATCCAGTAGAACAGTGGACTGTTTCAAATGGGGATGGGGCAGGACAAGGGGGGAGGTCAATGGAAGGGAAGGGTGGAAGGGAGGGACAGCTGCAGAATAAGGGGTGCTAGCTGCACATTCGAGCAGACTTGATAGACCTCTATGCCTTTATCTGCTGGCAAATTTCGTATGTATGTATGTAATCCATAAAGCAGCTGTAGCAGAAAGCCGACAAAGCAAAGTGACTGACTTTTTCTGTCCACGGCAATCACTAGGGCTCTGAACTGACATGAAGCAGTGATCTGAAAAAAATGTATCTATACTAAAGACTAGCAAATAAAAAAATAGTTCTGCACATGCACTAAAAGTAACAAGAACCCATGAAAAACAACTAAAAAATACAACAAAAAATATGTCATCTAACACTAAGAACCCTTACGGTCATAACACTCCATAGAAAAACATGAGCCTCATTTTAAAGGAATGCTTGGATAATTGGGACAATTTCAAATCCACCAGGCTATCCCCATTAACATAGAAACATATAATTTGGTGGCAGATAAGGACCGCTTGGCCCACCTAGTCTGCCCATTTCCCTACCTAACGGATAAGCTGCAGATCCTGGTTAACCAACAGCCTACTTCCTCCTACCTCCCACTAAAATTGCCTTATGTCTGTCCCAGGCACTCCTGAATTCCCCCACTGTTTTTGACTCTACAACCTCCTCAGGAAGGCTGTTCTATGCATCTACAACCCTCTCTGTGAAGAAATACTTCCTCACATTACCTCTGAGCCATCCCCCCTCTATCTTCAAATAGTGCCCCCTTGTTCTTGCACATCTCTTTTTCTGAAAGATGCTACCTTCTTGGACTTTGTTGATTCCCTTAAGGTATTTGAAAGTTTCTATCATGTCCCCACTCTCCCTCCTTTCCTCGAGGCTATACATCTTAAGCTCCTTTAGTCTTTCTTCATATGTCTTCTGCTGCAGACCTTGCACCATTTTGGTTGCCCTCCTCTGGACAGCCTCCACCCTGTCTATGTCTTTGCGGTGATGGGGTCTCCAGAACTGTACACAGTACTCCAGATGTGGTCTTACCAACTGTCTGTACAGCTGGCCAACAACTGATTGTTTTTTACTGGTGATGCCTCTCCCTGTGCATCTCAGTATCCCCCAGCCCTCCTTACTGCCTTCTCACATTGCTGGCCCACCTTTAAATGGGGTATACTATATTTGGCTCCAAGAAAAGTTTTATGGGCTGCCCTAACCTAGTCATCAAAACATCTCACAGCAATACTTTAAAACCTGTGACTGAATACAAATATGTGGGTATTAAACTTGATCAATTTCTGGATTTTTCTTCTCATATGATTCCTTTGGTATCAAAATCCTACAGAAAACTAGATGCATTCTACAGGGATGAAGACTGCCTCTCTCAAGATATGAAGTACCTTGTTGAGCGAATGATCCCAACCATAATTGACTTCAGTGATGTAATCTATGACACTGTCCCAAAATACCAACCATCCAAACTAGATACCTAATTTAATGCCCTCAGCTGATTCATCCTTCATTGCCCTTGCCTATCTAGACTGATCGCTACCACTATATGGCTATCTCAATTGGCCTTCTTTAAAGGAGAACTGTGTTGAACCTGTAAGTAATTGTTTTTTGTTGAAGCTACTTTAAAAATATTGGCTTTAATTCTGTTACTGTTCCAGCTTCATAGTTCTTTTAACTCTGAGGGTTTTTCTGATTTACTTACTGGTGATAAAGACCATTTTAGATCTGTATGATGTACCGTAGCTTTTGTCATTTTCAATCACAAAGTTCAATAGTAGAACATGGATGCATTGTGGCAACAATGGAAGAGTTTAGCAAGGACATTAGCTACATCATATAGTTCTAAAATGGTACTTACTATTAGTACATTAATCAGAAACACTCAGTGATTTTACCATAAGGCCAGTAAAGATAAACTATAGTAGCAACAGAACGAGAACCAATATTTGAAAGCCAACCTCAGCAGAAAACAGTGGCTTGCAGATAAAGGTAGTTCTCCTTTAAATGATAGGTATGTGCAGCATCTAGCACATTTTGTTTTCAAGTTATGGTTCAATATTAACTCCACCATTACCTGAGTATGTTGCTACCATTGGCTGCTTCCTATTGTTTGTTGTTTCTCCTCTGATTTTGTGATTCCCCTATATCTCCCTCCCAGACCCCCTCCCTCCAGGTCACATCTGTAAACAAGATTTTCTATTGTTTCTCCATATGTTTACCTGGTGGAACAATTTCAGTAAATAAATAACACACACAGTGTTGTGTATTGTTGCATAAGCATACAATTGTGAGCAAATTAATACAAATAAATGTCACAGGAAAAAATATTCATATGGCATGCAGCTTTACCACTTTGGAGCTTAATTCGGTCGGATCACAGAAGCTAAGTAGGACTAGACCTGGCCAAAATAGGATGGCAGACCTCTGATGAACACCTGGTGCAGCAGGAAGTGTTGCTGATAGCTCTGCAGAACCCCCCTGGTTGAAAATTATAATACTGATGCCCCAGTATGGTGTTTGGAGGACACTGCACTCTCAGAGGTGCAGTCTTTGGATGAGATGTTAAACCAATGCCTTATCTGCCTGTTCTGGTGGTTTTTCAGCTGTGCACTAAATATCCCATGGCACTGCTTGAAAAGAGTACGGCGCTTTTTCCAGTGCTCTTGTTAAATACACAAATTTACCCCCATTCATTAATCTCCCAACTGGTTAACCTGGTTCAGTATCAGTCCTTTTGTATCTGTATCCCCCCTCCCACCCAGGTTGAGGCTGAAAACAGGAAAAAATACCTACATACAATTATTAGTGAAGGAACTGAGCATAGGTATTACTGTCTGTGATCATACATACAGTACAAAGCAAAAATGGCTGGCCAATTTATTTGAAACTAAAAAAAACACTTGGTAATGGAGATCCTTAAATCTGATATCATATCAATTGAATACGCAAAGGACTGACTAAGAATACACCTTTCATCTCTTGGGAGGGAGATGACTTTCATGTCTTCTTGCCGCCTCATTGAGTAAATTGATACATTGCATGATGCACTTTGGAGGTGGGCCACTGCTTATTTCCTAGCATCAGCCAGTCAATATATTTTTGATATCAGTGAAGTAACAAATAATTAGATTTAACAAAGTAAAATTTAACAAAACAGATTCAGAAAAGCATCTTATTTTTTTTCTACACTCTTCAAGGGGACGGACTAGGCAAGTTGTTGAATAAATTAAGAATGTTTCTTTAAGTTCAAGTTCAAGTTTAGTTTATTTGTTCAGCCTAAGCTTTACAAAATCTAAAAATCTAAAATCATAGATACAGTTTCCAAAAAGGAGAATACAATTTCACAGTTGTATAAATTCCACAATTCCACAATTTCATTTAGGACATATCAAAGACAATCTTTGCTTCCAAAGTCTAGAGATTCTAATAAATATATCCATAAATATCATGCAAATTTTCACATATATATATATATATATATATATATATATATATATATATATATACACCCATATTTCATGTAAGATCAGCATAATCGAAAAGCAAATAAAAATTTTACCAATTTCTCCAATACGACCTCATTTGTATTATTAAGGAGAAACAGTACCAACTAGTCGGGAGGGAGGGCAGTGCTTGCCAGAATATCCCCTAACCATTTCTTCCTAGCAGAATTGTAAAGAGGGCATAACAATAATATATGTTTCAAATCGTCCTCCATTTGGATCCCACATGGGCAAAAAGGAGATTCTACTTTTCCCCTTCCCTGTCTATGGTAGATATAATTTGCCTTATCTAACTCCATCTTAAATCTCGTTATTAAACGTCTGGAGTGTAGGTTGGTTAATTTAATGAGATATGGGTCCAAACCAGTTTTTTGCTTTATTATTTTATACCATCTGTAGTTCTTCAGGGTAGTTATCCTCTCATTGTCCTAAGCTTTGGCTAGGTCTCTAACTCTAGATTTAACTAGGGCTGTAATTTCTTCTAATGGCTTGTGATAAATATGTGTTATAACATAACCTAACCCATTAGGGTAAAGTTTGTTCCTAATAAATTGAATAGTAGGTGCTATGAAGTTCAAAGAGACATAATATATCTCTTCTTCTAAACATCATCTTGGGATTCTTTGTTCTGACAACTGTATTAGCTTTAACAGAAAGGTAATTTGTTTTACTAAAATTAGAGTTCCCAAAGGAAGTTGTCCCAACTCTGAGCGTAACATTTCATTTGGTACTGATTGAGGGAGCATTAATATGTGACGATACAGTTTTTTAATCACTCGTTCAATGGGATCAGACTTTGGACTTCCCCAAATGTCTGCAGCATAGACTATACTAGTATTGATTTTTTGCCTTCATTACCTTCAGTATAAGTTATATAGAGGCTCTTCCCAGCTTTGAGTTGAACTGTCTGAAGGCATTAGCTGCTATTTTAGTTTTAGATTTAATATATTCAATATGTTCCTTCCAAGTTGTAGTTTGAGAAAAATGTACCCCAAGATAGTCATATGTCTTAACTATTTCTATTCTATTTTGACCCATGAAAACCTTTGGTAGAGTCCTTGCTTTATTTCCAAAAATCACAACCTTGGTCTTGTTTTCATTAATCAACAGCCCATCTCTGTTACATAGTTTGGAAAATATATCCATTTTCCTCTGCAGACCCAGCAAGGAAGTTGAAAACATAACAATGTCATCAGCATAGGCTAAGAGTGATGCCCTATCTTTGCCTAATCTGGGAGGATGATAATCTAAATGTTCCAAGCCTTGCAATATAGAATTTATGTAAATGTTAAATAAGGTTGGAGCAAGAATACACCACTGTCTGACACCAACATTTGTACTAATGGGAGATGTCAGAGATCCCCATTGGTTATATTGTACTTGCATCCAGGTGTCAGTGTGCAATCTAATTAGTATATCAAGCAAGAATCCATCTATATTTAAGCATTTCAATTTGTTCCAGTGCAGATTCCTACTGATGTTGTCAAAGGCTGCTGTTAGATCCACAAAGCAACAATAATGTTTGCTGTGCTTCATTGTCACCTATTTCCAAACTAAATGTCTCAAAACATAGCAGTGTTGCACTGTGGATCTACCTGCCTGAAATCCATTTTGATATTCACAAATAATCGAGTTCTCATCAGTCCAATTCTGTAATTTTACTAGTAAAATTTTACAGAATAGTTTCTGTGAAATATCTATTAAGCTAATTGGTCTGTACATCTTTGGATTTAATGGATCTCCCTTTTTCAAAACTGGATATGCAATACTGCCAAGCCAACTCTGCGATATGTGTTGCCCCTGTAGTATTGCATTGTAATATTTTCCCAGTAGAGGTACCCACCAATATATAAATGTTCTGTAAATTTCCCCGATTATATGATCAGGGCCTGGAGCCTTATTTAATTTTAATGATAAAATTGCTTGATAGATCTCATCGCTGTTCATGGTCAAGGAGTCAACCAAGGTTTCCATGGATACATTAATATTGTTTGTTGTCTCCAACCTTTCTTTTTCTGAGAAAAATAATGTCTCACCAAAGTACTTTTCCCATGTTGTAGGGGTAATGTGAGCATGAATTTTGTTATGGTATTGACCATAACCTCCACTCATCAAACTCCAAAAGGTCTTTATGTCTTTCTCCACTATAGTCTTTCTTAGCCTATCCCATTGTAGTCTATAATATTTATTTCTCTCTTGCTCCATGAGTTTGTTATATTCCTTCCTAGCTTGAGTTAATGCTTTTATTTTCTGTTCATTTTTATTCTCCCTAACATCTCTTATTTTTTGGTTTAAGACAGATTTAGCTTTTCTGATGTGTTTATTAAACCATGTACAAGGTTTGAACACCCTTGTAGAAGCAGTGTTACAAAAAAGTTTAATATAATTTGTCAGCCTTTCCCAGTTTTCTACAATATCATTTAAATTATCATTCAATACTATTTCATTTCTTAATTCAGTAGGGGGCCCTTGTTAAAATATCTCATTAAAAGTTTGAATAGAATGAGTATGCCATCTAATTCTCTTATGGTTAATAATTTCCATGGAGAGAGAATTTTCTTTTCTTCTCATGCTAGGGATTTCTGCTACAAATTTTATACTAATTGGAAGGTGTGCTGATTCTGGTCAATCCAATACCTCCATGCCCTGTAACATCTTTGCTCCTTCCATGTTTACCCAAAGAAGGTCTATTGTTGAATATCCTTTGGGTCCCACGGATGTATAACCACCTGTACTATCATTTTTACTTCTACCATTTATGAGAATAACATGCATCTGAAAACTGGTTTGCACTTTCCCACTGAAATACACTGGCAGCCTTGCCAGTAAAACTTTTCTGACATCATAATACAAGACATCTAATAGATTTTTTTTTTCACTAGTACTTGGCAAAATACAAATGAAATAATGAAACAAATAAGAGATCAAAAAGATTACAGAAACATCTAAAGGCCCCAAGCCTTCATTCTTTAAGATATACATCTTTACTAAGCACTCGCTTTTTAAAGGATTTTTAGTCAGACAAGAAGGCAGACTTCCTTCCAACTCTGTCTTCAGAAGACTGCCCTAAATACAGCCTCAACATGGAATACAGCTTATTTTAGTATCATGTGACCTCCAACCTATAAACATCCAAGCCCTCTGGGCCCTGTCACAAACCCACTCAGCAGGTCAGCCCTCTACTCCCAAAGTGCCAACCTCCAAGTGCAGTCTTGTTGAACAGCTGACAGAAACAGGGTAACCCTCCTGTCTGTTTTGTGGGTTCGAATCAACCTTTGGTCTCAAGTCTTGGAGGGATTCAAACTGTGAACCTCTTGTTAGCGTACCCAATGTACAGGCTCAGATAATTCTGCTCTTCGGGGGGGGGCAGACATATTTTGCCTATAGGCACCTAACCAGGCATACAAAATGAACCCTTAAAACTCTATTAAAGACCTCAGAATAAATTCTTACCTTTTCCCAGTTTGGTAAAACCAGTAAGCTTTGTGTAGTGTCAGCTTTAACTATGTATGCTTCCCTTGTCAAGAAAAAGAAATTCAAAGGCAGACCATGTAGTCTCTAAAGTAGAGGTTTACTTCAAAATAGATTAAAAAATGTAAAATGTAGATACAGAACCATATATCGTAAAACATACAAATCATTTAAACTAAACAGGTTTAAAAGTGTAGCTTCCTACCACTAATACACTCAGACTTGCCTGTTCTAAGGTATTCTTATCTCATAGTGCTGTAGATGTCCAAACATTTGTGTGTAAATGGAAAACAGAATACTGTTTAAAAACTGGCTTTGTCAACCTCTTTGTGTGAGGTCATCTAGCTCCTCCCTGTCAGAATATAAAAAATATATATCTATGCAAAACAGGATGTCTTATCAGAGGTAAATTCTGTGATCTCAGCACAACTCATTTTCTCATATGACTTTCTTTGATCTTATGATCAGCTTCCAGTTTCCAGGACAACAAAGGGACTTGTTATGTCTCTCTGCCAGATCTCATGGAGGTGTATCACCATGTGAATTTTACTGTGTTTCCTCTGAACGTTATAAAAGTTTATGATCTATCTTGGCATCTAGCAAGCTGAATTAGTCACATAAAAAGGAGATCCTAAATTTTAAGTCTCTTCTAGCCTGTAATTATCTTTTGGCCTTCCAGGTAACACCTTTGTTTATTTATTTATTTATTTATTTATTTATTTACTTATGTTTTTGGTAACCAGGTAGGTGCACTGATCCAGAGGACCATTTTCAGTCGTGACCTGGGCCACATTGTGGTGGCATGAGACATAGCATTATACACAGTATACACATATGGTTACACTTTACAGACATTTGAAATTAAACTGCACAACACCGAGATGGGTGTTGAGACATCTGTTGATTACCTGTGGTGTACAATCATGATAAATTAAGGTACCGTGAGACATACATGCAGCAGTACAGAGGTAGGTTCAAGGATGGACAACTAGCATTAGTCTAAGGTGCCAAGCAAGATGATCTGAAAGAGAGGGTTGAAACAGGGCATTGTGGTGGGCACCATGTGGATTTTGGCTCCATAGAGGGAGGGGCAGGGGTGGGGAGAAATGGAGGGTGTATGTGCTGACCTAGTTCATGGCAGAAGATTATGGTGGCTTTTGAGTGTCTGCGTTACTCAGTGAGCATTTGCAGGAGGATGCTTCCAGTAGCCAGGCCTTCAGGTTAGATTTGAAAGACTCGTGGGATGATGATGTATGAACAGGTGCTGGAAAATGTTCCAGAGAGAGAGGGCAGAGACAGAGAAAGCATTACTGCCCATGACTGTGGAGACATGTGGAACCTCAAGGGTTGGAAAGGCGGATACCCTAGTAGGTCTGGTTGTTGTTTTATATATAAGAAGGGGAGCACAGGGAGATAGTTTATAATTTCTCAGGGAGCTATCTGTCAGACAGCCTGTGGTGTAGTCAAAGAGTGCCTGGAAAGGGAGCCACCCAAGGGGTTGGTAGAGTGAGCAGTGATGGGTTAATGAAGGGGCTTTGAGAATGAAGTGACCAATGGAATTATAAGTCGTGGTGAGATGGAAAGTTCATTTTGGGACAGGTGTGGGTAGATGGGGGAGCAATAATCCAGGAGGGGGAGAAGATTGTCTTGTGCAATGGTAAGGCGGGCTTCAGGAGATAGCAAGGGGAAAGCTCTGTAGGCCGCACCTAGCTTCTGAAGGATCTTAGTTATAGCCTGTGTTGTGTGATCACAGAAGGTGAGCAATGGGCTGAGAGTGACACCGAGATATTTGAAAGAGGTGACCTGCTCTAGTGGGGGGCCTACAGGGGGACATACTGTGAGTGTGGAACTTGTTTTGGCAGATTTATTTAGGAAAGGTTTGGATCCAAACAGCATGGCTTTGGTCTTTTTCCCATTAACGAGGAGCTTTCTGGATGTGAACCAGCCCTCAGCTACCGCAAAGTCGCTAGTGAGTGTGGAGGAGATGGACACTAGGGTCTTATGGCTGTGGTACAGGACTAGGTCATCCACGTGGAGGAGTGCATTGCAGTTTAGGCAATCCCCCTGGTAGATTATTGATAAACATGCAGAAGAGAAGGGGCCAAGGATTGATCCCTGAGGAACTCCAGTGCAGGTGTGAAGGGAGGCTGAGGCAACTTTGCCTATGAGCACAGATTGCGACCTATTTGTAAGGTAGCTGTGAAACCAGGCTGCAGGTCCAGGGGGCACAGCCCAATTTGGTAAGAGTGGTGAGGAGGAGATGATGATCAACTAGGTCAAATGCCTTTGACAGATCAACAAAAACTGCACTCGTGGCATTTCCCATATCCATCTGTCTGAGTATGTGGTTTGAGAAGGTTGCCAGGGCAGAGGAGGTGCTATGGTGCTTGCAGAAACCATGCTGAAGGGGACTTAGGAGATTATGTTTGCTTAGGTGTTCGGATAGTTGGGAATGGATGACCTTCTCAAGAAGTTTGCTGAGATGTGGTAGCAAGGAGATGGACCTGTAGTTTTCTGGGACTCGGGGGGGGTCTCCCGCCTTGAGGATGGGAACTACATATGCATGTTTCCAGGCATTGGGCACTGTTGAGGTAGACAGTGCGAGGTTAAAAATGTGAGTTAGAGGTTTGACATGGGCTGGGGAGATGATCCTCAGGAAAGCAGGGTATAGCCCATCACTTCCTGGGCTACCACTGGAGGGAAGGGTTTTTAGGAGTTTTGAGATGGCCTTGGTGCTGATGGCCCTGAAATAGAAAGGAGGGGTGGTAGCTGTGGGGTTAGGGGTGGTGGTGGGGCTTCCTGTTCTGTCAAGGCTGGAGAGGAGGTGAGGAGGCAGCTTGTTTAGGTATGAGGTCAGGTCAGTGAACATAGTGTTTAGGAGGTTAGCGATGTCAGCAGGGTCATTTATGGTGCCTGATGGGGATGTGAGTTCAGTTATCTGCTTGTTGGTCTTAGGATTTAGTATGGATCCTATTGAGGCCCAGAATTTGCGAGGGTTCCCCAGGGTGTGTTTTTGGAGCTCAGTAAAATATTTCTTTTTTAGTGACTTTGCCTGCTGCTTGCAGGCATTTTGCAGTTGCCTGTAGGCATTCCATAGCTGAGGGGATGGGGAGTTTTTGAATGCTCGCCATTTGGAATCCCTGACCTTCATATTGAGATAGTAGTTCCTTTGTTATCCAGCGCTTGCAGCCACCTCTAATCCTTCTGGTTTTAATGGGGAAATACTGGTCCTGAAGCTTTTGCATGGTACTGGTAAGGACAGTAACAGCAGAGGAGATGTTATCACACTGGTAAAGGGAGGACCAGTCTATGGACATAGTTTCCCTAGTTATCAGGTCATGATTTGAGCTGGTGAAATTTCTAAAGGACAGTATTTTTGGGGTAGGGCGAGCTGACTTTGTGTTTACGATGATGTATGTTGGGGAATGATCACTTATTGCATCTGACATTGTCCCTGTTTGGAGAAGTAAGTCAGAGCGATTTGTTATGATCCAATCAAGGATAGAGTGGTTAGGTGAGTGCTGGTTGAATCTTGTAGTGGTAGAGATTACTTGCTTCAGGTTTTGTGATTTCAGTAGGGCTGCATAGTTAGGATTTGGGCATGCTGCCCAGTTTAGGTTAAAGTCCCCTTGTAGAAAAGCATCCCTAGATGGGGTGGTGGAGACCAGGCCTGAGAGAGAGAGCTAGAGAGTCCCTGGGTACTAGCTGGAGGGGGGTTGTAGCAACAGCCAACATAAAGTTTTTTTGTTGCGCTGATAGTAAGCTCAGAAATCATCCATTCACTCACAGAGAGGGTGGTGGAGTGAGCAACAATGACGGCTGTTATATGGTCTTGGATGTACAGTGCAATGCCACCTCCTCTCTTTCTATCTGGTCTATCCTGCCGGAGTAAGGAATAGACTTAGAGTAGGTAAGAAGCATTGTCATGGTATGGCTTCAGCCAGGTCTCAGAAAGACCCAGTACATGGGGCATATATAAAGTGACCCAGCCCTCGATCTCAGTGAATTTAGAAGGGAGGCTGCATACATTTAGGTGAGCAATTTTTGTCCCATTTCGTCCCGCCCAGCTGGCATTGGTGTGATCAATGTGTGTGTTTGCAGGTCCAGGGTTTATTTCAACATCTCCTGCTAGCAGGGAGAGGAGAAGGAGGGGCAGAAAGGGGCAGGTCAGGGAATGCCAGTGTTGTTTTCTGATAGTGATGGAGTGAATCAGGAAACCTAGCTGCCTTTGTTCATATTTTGTTAAGGATGGTAGAGGTGTGGACTAAAGGAGTGTGGCCCAAGTAACAGCCCTGGGAGGCATGCTACGGGGAGGAGGTGGAGGGTGCGAAGGGGTGCATCGATGGAAACATCTTTGTTTAGTGGCTAGGATCCCTGCCAAGAGATCTGCGGCTAGTAACCACCTGGTCAGGGTGGAAATAACCAATAATACAAGCCTTATGCTCCATTTTGGCAGTGACGAGTAGACGCCCTTATTGTTAGTTGGTGATCTGAGTAAAGGTGCAGACCTAAAAGCCATGTTTCTGGGGTGTGGTATGCAGTTTTAGGAGGAAGTATGAAGGGACTTGGGAGAGAGAAGCACAGCGGCCACTGGTGGTGGTTTAGTATAGCTTGCAGATGGGAAAGTGAGCTGATAGTTTTTTTCACACACGTGACACTCACTATAAAAACAGATGTCGACCAAGGGTGGTGGTGGGGGTGGTGGGGCTAAATGCAGCAGAGTCAGCCATTGGAGCTGTTTGTAGCTCTGTGGGGATGTGTACCTGCACTCTATCCCTCTGCTGGGCTGGGGAGGGTTCCGACTGGGGAGGGCTCCTGATGGACTGGGTAGGGCTCCTGTATCCTGCCTTGCCCTCATGACCACTGGACAGCTGAGGAGGAAGAAAGGGATGATTTTAACAGACATTACAATTAAATGCTGGCTATAAACTGTGCCTCCCATTTTTGCATAGGGTCCTGTTAGAGTAGCTGTGTAATAAGTCCCATAGGCAGTACGCTAACTGCAGACAGGAAAAGGAGGTCACTGGTTGGTTTGGCGCCAAAAAAGTTCAAAATGCAGCAGAGTCAGCCATTGGAGCTGTTTGTAGCTCCGTGGGGATGCGTACCTGTGTTCTGTCCTTCTGCTTGGCTGGGGAGGGCTCCTGACGGACTGAGGAGGGCTCCTGTATCCTGCCTTGCCCTCATGACCACTGGACAGCTGAGGAGGAAGAAAGGGAAGATATTTATGGAGGGAGGTGGAGGAGTGGCTTGAAAAAGGGGGAGAGGGTTACAAGATGGAAGCTGTAAGTGTGCCGTGGCTCCCACCTTTTTTTTTTAAGCTGGCTTTCACTGCAGACTGTAACACACTTCAAAATTAAATGCTGTCTTTAAACTGTGCCTGAATGCAGGTTTTAACATACTTTAAGCTTAAATGCTGGCTGTAAACTGTGCCTGAAATGCAGGTTTTAATATACTTTGCAGCAAAAATGCTGGCTATAACTGTGTTGGAACATGCAGACTTACACAGGCTTTAAGATTAGATGCTTAGATGATTTTAACAGACATTACGATTAAATGCTGGCTATAAACTGTGCCTCCCATTTTTGCATAGGGTCCTGTTAGAGTAGCTGTGTAATAAGCCCCATAGGCAGTACGCTAACTGCAGACAGAAAAAGGAGGTTGCTGGTTGGTTTGGCACCAAAAAAGTTCAAAATGCAGCAGAGTCAGCCGTTGGAGCTGTTTGTAGCTCCATGGGGATGCGTACCTGCGTTCTGTCCCTCTGCTCGACTGGGGAGGGTTCCAACTAGGGAGGGCTCCTGATGGACTGGGGAGGGCTCTTGTATCCTGCCTTGCCCTCACAACCAGTGGACAGCTGCGTTCTGACCCTCCACTCAGCTGGGGAGGGTTCTGACTGGGGAGGCTCCTGATGGACTGGGGAGGGCTCCTGTATCCTGCCTTGCCCTCACAACCACTTGACAGCTGTGTTCTGTCCCTCTGCTTGGCTGGGGAGGGTTCCAACTGGGGAGGGCTCCTGATGGACTGGGGAGGGCTCCTGTATCCTGCCTTGCCCTCACAACCACTGAACAGCTGCATTCTGTCCATCTGCTTGGCTGGGGAGGGTTCCGACTGGTGAGGGTTCCTGATGGACTGGGGAGGGCTCCTGTATCCTGCCTTGTCCTCACAACCACTGGACACCTATTAGCTAAAACCTGGGAGGGGGGTTGTCATTCCACAAACTGTCAGCATCTCTCATGAGAGACATTCAATAACACATTTTTATATTACAAAAAGCATAGGTTAATCAGAACCAGCTGTCCAAGTGTCACAGGCCACACTTCACCCGCAAAGTTAAGAAATTTGCAGTTCGAGGATTGTTTGTATGCTGCAAACCTGACGCCATGAGTGCATTAACACAGCAATTATGCAAGTTGCACATTTTTCCAACTTCGCACATCACTAACTACCACTCACTGTGTTGGTCACCTGAGTTCAAGAATGGAATTTGGTTGTGGGGGGGGCAAGCAGGGGGAGAGAGGACTGAGCATGTCATGGACAGCTCTCCTCCCTCAGGGTGGGGAGGCACTGTTTCCCATAATATGTCTACCACATAGCAGAAGCAAGGTGGCAGCACAGTGAAACCACACACATTCAGGAAAGCCCCCCCCCACTGATGCCAGCAGTGCATGTGCACATCTCCGCATGAACTCACGTGTGTCATTGCATGCTGGTGGCCCCTCGGGTGAAAACCTGGAGGAAAACCCCAGCAGAATGGCACTGGTATCCTCGCAGGCCCTACACTGCCAGACTATAGCACTTCACTCCCAGAAGCTAGCTCTGTGCAAGTGTTGAGGTAAGTCCTGGAGAAAGCGGGTGATGGGGTGGGAGGATGCACAGGAGATTAATACAGAAATAAAACAAAAGCACGTAACAACTGAAAATGTGTTCCGATAAGATACTCCCAAGTGAGTTTGCTCAGGTTAAGATGCAGAGGCCTCAATTTCAGGAAGCCTGGATGCATTCAGAAATTTTCTTTCAGGCAAGTTTGATTCACTGTTTCTTACCGTGAGTACATAATCAGAACCGAGAGGTAAATGTTGACATTTTTGTCTCGCTGCTCGGTTCTTTGCTCTATGTAGATATCAGGGCTGCCAACATTTGCAATTATGTGCTGGTAAGCACTGCCAGCAAGAAGTATTTTTCCTATGACCAGGTTCCCCAGTAAACCTTTTTTTGCATGCTGCCTTCAGCAGGGATCCAGCGTGCCTTGACCAGGCCACGGACCCCTCAATTTCTGGAACCTAAACAATTTTTCAGAAATCCTCTGTACTGCAAGGGATCCAGCGTGCCTTGACCAGGCCACAGACCCCTCAATTTCTGGAATCTAAACAGTTTTTCAGAAATCCTCTGTACTGCAAGGGATCCAGCATGCCTTGACCAGGCCACGGACCCCTCAATTTCTGGAACCTACACAGTTTTTCAGAAATCCTCTGTACTGTAAGGGATCCAGCGTGCCTTGACCAGGCCACGGACCCTTCAATTTCTGGAACCTAAACAGTTTTTCAGAAATCCTCTGTATTGCAAAGGATCCAGCGGACCTTGACCAGGCCACGGACCCCTCAATTTCTGGAACCTAAACAGCTTTTCAGAAATCCTCTGTACTGCAAGGGATCCAGCGTGCCTTGACCAGGCCACAGACCCCTCAGTTTCTGGAACCTAAACAGTTTTTTCAGAAATCCTCTGTACTGCAAGGGATCCAGTGCGCCTTGACCAGGCCACGGACCCCTCAATTTCTGGAACCTAAACAGTTTTTCAGAAATCCTCTGTACTGCAAGGTACTAGCCCTGACTTTTGGATTTGGTACCGGTGGAAGCTGATTTCCAAGTGTCCCATACTATCTCCTGCTGAACACATCTCTAACTACTGTATCTCCCTCTGTGTCTCTAGTTGAATTTATGTGCTAGGGTTTAATGATTTGTTTAATCCTTACAGTCATTTTAAGTTCTGACTTTTCCATTAGCAGATTATATCCTCTCACCACTAGAGGGCTATATCTCTATCTTTTTATCTAGTAAGTAAGCCATGTGGGCTCTCTCTGCCTTTCTCTCACCTCTCCTCCTCCTCCTCCTTGCCTGCCCCCCTCTTCTCTCTCACTGGTCCTAGCCACCCCTACCCCCGCCACCCTCTACTCTGGTTTCCACTGCAACTCCAAGGGAACTCTCCACTTCCACTCGAGACTTGTGCTTGGTGCACCATTTGGATATTCCTGGTTACTTAACATGACCACTACTCTCAACAAGTGTGGCCACCTGTCTACACTGTACCACCTTGCAGTCCATATGGGACACCGCCTGGAACCTTGCAACTTCTACTCCAGGAAACAACAATCAAAACTATCTCTCAAAGAGCTGTGACTCTGCTCCTTAAAACTCCTGCTCCCCCCTCCTTCTCATCTCAGGCAGCATCCATCCCAATCCTGGCCCTAGAACCTCAGGCCACACACAAACTCCAGGTGCCCTTATCCTTGCAACCATTAATATCTGCAGCCTACTACCAGAGCTGGATGCACTCCAAGTCTTCATATGCCAACACAACCCTGACATCCTTGCAGTGGTGGAAACTTGGCTGACACCTAAAGTTCCTGACTCAGCAGTAACAATACAGGGCTACAATGTTCACAGGCTGGACCGGATATCCAAAAAAGGCGGTGGTTGCGCAATCTATATCAAAGACTCCCTGTCTTGGCACCCTGTAGCAACTCCATCACTTTCTGCCTCAGCCCAGATTCTGCCAATAAAAATCATCCTAGGTCCCAACCATAAAGCTCTGACTATTGTCTCCATATATATCCCACCCAGGGACCCTAAACATGGATTTAATGACGTCCTAAACTTTATCAACTCACATCCTCCTGAAACTGAACTTATTCTATTAGGGGATTTCAACATAAACTGGTTAGCATCGAGTGCCAGTGCCTATAAAGACTCCATCTCAGCTGCTAACCTCACGCAAATGGTAAACTCCCCTACTAGGATTAACTACAAGACTGGTACCATTACCCTCTTGGATTGGGTCCTCACCACTCACCCCACAAGGATTTCTCGTACGACCATTCTCCCAGACTCACTCAGTGACCACTCCCCAGTCATGTGCGCATGGTCTAACAAATTCCTTAAGCCTCCTCCCAAAATTATCGCTTGCAGAGTCCTTCCTCGTGGAAAACTTCCACATCTCAAGCAACACCTGCTTCTACAAGACTGGCTACCCATCTATGAAGCAACAGATGTTAACTTGGCTCTTGATCACTTCATCTCAATTTTCAACAAAGCCTGCGACCTCTTTGCCCCACTAAAAGGTGCAAAACAAAATCTCTCTCTAACCCATGGGTCACCGAGGCTCTTCTCTCACAGCTGAAACTAAGGGATCACCTCTGGGCAGTTGCCAGGGCCACTGGCATACAACTGGACATCCAAAATTACAAACAAGCATGAAATGCCTGCACAAAAACCATACGGCTAATGAAATCCACCTATTACAAAGATGCTCTCACCAATACATGGGTAAATGGTCGTGCTTTCTGGGACAATATCAAGGATGTCAGAGGGAAGCAGCCAAAAACCTCTCCGGCCATGTTAATGGTTCATGGATCCTCAACCCTTGACCCCAAGGTGATCGCAAACATTTTTAACACGGCTTTTTCAGACCTTAGTGCTGTTCTACCCCATGACTTTTTCAAAAACAGGGCCTACTCCCCAAATACCTCAGCCCCTCAGTCTAACCATCCCCTCTTCTACTTCAGGAAGGTAAGGCTGAATGAAGCTCGCCGCTATATTACTGCAGCTATCTCTAAATCTAGATCTAGTAGCGACACCCTGGACCTTAAGCTTCTTTTGCTCACCCTCGATGAGGGTAATTCATCCATTAACAAAATCCTAAACCTCTCTCTCAGCTGTGGAAAATTCCGGACCTATGGAAAACAGCCACCGTGACACCCATCCATAAAAGTGGGGACAAGACGATTCACTCAAATTATCGCCCTGTCTCCATACTCCCCCCACTCTCTAAGGCACTTGAGCACATCGTGGCTGATCAACTTACCGACCACTTGGATAAATACAATATACCTTGTCCACAACAACACAGCTTCTGGAAAGGTCACAGCACCACCACAGCCCTTCTTGAGTTCACTGGAGCTTTGCACAAATCCCTTGACAACGGCCTTCTCACAGGGGCCGTTTTGTCGACCTCTCCAAGGCCTTCGATACAGTACACCATGGATTATTAATACACCAACTACTGAATGCCGGGCTATCACCTGACTCTTCTCTCTGGTTTAAAAGCTACTTGGAAAACCGGTCACAGAGAGTAAAAATTGCTGATGCTCTTTCTAACACCCTGCCTGTTTGCTCTGGTGTCCCACAGGGATCCATACTGGGACCCCTCCCTTTTAGCCTTTTCTTAAACTCCCTCCCTTACCACTTCTCTGAGCAGATCATACTATATGCCGATGATGCTGTTGTATTCTCCACTCACAAAGATACTGCAACTCTTCAACACAACCTTCAACTTGGTTTCAGTTCTGTAGAGACATGGTTTCTTAATCATAACCTGGTCCTCAATGACAAGAAAACCAAATCTATGCTCTTCTGCAGCTCTCATAACCCACACAAGCTACACCACTTGGCTATCTCCACCACCCAGGGGAACACTCTAGATCAGGTGGGGTTCTTCAAATACTTAGGGATACAGCTTGACCCTAATCTCACCTATGGACTTCATGTAGATAATGTAGCTAGAGCTGCTAATACACAGCTTGGTCTCCTCTACAAACACAGACCACACCTCACGCCAGAAGCTTTGAAGGTTGCAGTCCTGAGCTCTGTGATCTCTGTAATAGACTATGGTCTCATCATTTATGGCTCGGCCACAACCACAACCTCTCAACTACCTTAAATAAAGCATGTCGTCTCATCACTGGTGCTCACCGTCTCACCCACACATGTGACCTGTACACTCAGACCGGCTGGCTCCAACTATCAAACCGCATAAAGCTTCTCACCTGCTCCATGGTGAAAACAATCTACCTTGGCCTTGCACCTTCTGGGGTCTCAACTCTGTTACAACACTGAATTAACAAATGGCGCCTTAGGAGATCCATGCTACAGCTTCTGAAATTCCCCCACTGTCACACTTCATAGGGACAACGCTCTTTTTCTTATTGAGCGCCACTCTGGTTCAATGGCCTCAGCCCAACCATCTCCTCTGCCCCAACTATTGGTAAGTTTAAAACTAGGCTCCGGGACTATCTCACTACCAACAGCTCCTGTGACTGCCCAACTTAACCTTGTTTCTCCAATTCCCTTTCTGCTCTAGTTGTCCCCCCCCACTGGATTCTACCCTCACATCTTGGTATACCCAATGCTGCACTTTTCACCCTCTTGCCACCCTTCCTACATTCCTTCCCCCCCACCCTCTTCTCTCTCCCTATGACTCTGGCACTTCTTATCTGTTGTCTATTTTCTCTGACATATGCCGCTGGCTGCCTTGTTACAATGCTACCCTTGAACTGTATTAATCTGTACTCTGTTTGCAATGTCCACATTGTTGTAATGCCTGTCTTGATGTTCCCCATAATTTGTATTTCTCTGATGTGGAACCCTTTGTAAAAGAGCCATGGCTCAAAGGTATTTGTAATCCTAGACTTGATAAATAAATAAACATATTTAGGGTGCTTAAGTCAACTTTGAGTGTGCTCAAGCATATCAGTGACCATGCAGTCAGCACCTAGGACAGATATAAAAATGGTGAATGAAACTTACTTTACAATGAACTTATAAAAGAGTACTGTACATGTGGACTTCTTTTTCAAATAAAAAAAAAAGTTTTACATGTGATGGACTGTTTGCCTTTATTGCTTGCTGGACCAGCAAGGCAACAAACTTGTCACAGGTTAATTTTCTTGTTAGTTCCATGAATGTAGGACAGTGGCTAATAATGATCTTTTTACAACTAAAACAAGTCCCTCCTGCAACCCACTTCAGCCTGCCAGAGACCTTGCTGGAGGGGGGGCATATGGGATGTATGCCTGATTACTTTGAAGTTTGTTTGAACCAGAGGAACGCCACCTTGCAACGGGCCTGCAATCTCTGCTGCACATTGACAAAACAAGAGTAAGCAACGTTAACAACTCTTGCAGAACCCTATTCATTTTAACAAAATAGTTAGTTTTAGTTAAACTATTTATTTGACAAATGGGTAAGGCCCACTGAGCACAAGAGCTGTTTACAGGGGGAACAATGACAGTAGGAAAAGGTTGCAAGTACTGTACAATACATGACAGACACGTTAGGTAAGCAAGATTGAAACATACAATTCACACAAATAGTGGGCACATAATAGTGGGGCCACATAATGAAAGACCATTTTAGCATCTCGGATCTATAGCTCTGAAGAGGTTCTGTGAGTAACAGGCCTGTCACATGGCATTAGCAAAGCAGCTAAGGAGCCTAGTTAACCTGTAGCCAGGATTTTAAAGATGGGGCTACCCAACAGAAACTGAAATCTGGCATCTAACGAGAAACAGTTTAGGTCCCCATGAATTTTACAGTGGTGGACCATTCTCCAGTGTTTAAGCTAAATCACCAAAAGGGATTGCAAAGTATTCTTAGTTAACAGAGTTCTTTCTCTGCAAGTGAGGCAAATAGTACAGCACCATAGCTCAAAAGGGAAAGAAGCTTGTGGTTGGCTATAGCAAGACAAGCCTCATCCAATATGCATCCTCTAAACAAAAGAGTGAGCTAATATTTTTGCTAATCTAGATAGTTATGTGATCAAGGTGTTTCTAATAAGACAGGATCTTGTTTAAGTAGACTGTCAATTACTTAAAAGATTGATTGACTTCCAATAAGGATCCATCAATAGACTTTATTTCAAGTGTAGGCATCCTTTCTGGTTATGGTGCCAAAAAGCATGACCTTTGTTTTTTGGTGATTTAGAAGCAGTTCAGTTCTAACAAACAATTTCTCAAGTAAGATAAAGTCCCTACCCAGGTCTTGGTTAATGCCCAGAATATTATGTGCACCTGTAAATGACTGCATCATCTGTAGGGTTGTATCTTTGTCATGGAAGTCATGGATTTCATGTTTTTTCCTACTTTAATAAAAACTCCATGATTTTGGCATTTTCAGTGGCAACACAATGATTTTTAACATTTTCATGATAGCACCTTAGTTTTTGGTGTTTGCAAATGGCAGATACATAATTGTGTGCCTCTCCACTGTCAGCCCCAGTGTGGGAGTTTCGGTCTTGCACATGAGCACCGGTCTCCCAGATGACAGCACAATGTGCTCCCTCATGCTAAAGGGCAGTTTAACAATGAATCTTTTATTGATTTATGTATTTATTTTAACAGTTCACCAGGAAAGACATACTGAGATAGTAGCAGCTTGTTTCCAGGTGTGTCCCTGGAAGGGAGAGGAGAGAAAACAGGTCCCAGACAGAAAATACTGTAAGGTGCAACTAAAACAAAAATAAAGTGTATTACAGAAAATACAGATACAAGTTGTTACACATGAGACAAAAAAGATACACAATATCAGCACTAGAAAATATAAGTAGCAACTAAGTTGCAGTATGGGGACAGTAACATGGCCTAGCTATTGATCTGCACTTAGTGCAAAGGGTCTAGAGGAAGGGAGCCAGGGGCATTTGCAGGTGTGAGTACAGAATTTAAAAGTAGGGATCTGAGAGAGAAGAGGGAGGAGGCAGAATGAACAGCAGGAGACAGTGAATACCAGAGCTTAGGGGATGTGAAAGAGAAAGCAGATTAACAAGCAGAGGATTTTATAATCTGGAGGGAGAGCAAGAGTCAGAGTTAAGGAGGAAGTACACGGGGCAGAGGGGCAAGGTAAGGTAAGGAGAATGAGAGCCAAACTAGAATTTGAAGAGAAACGAGTCACGCTGAAAGAGGTGCCTGGCATCTAGAGATGGAAGAGAAATGGGGGAGTAGAGGGAAGAGTGGTGAGTGTGAGGGGACAGTCAAGAGCAAGACGACAGAAGGAGTGAAAAAGAGGATCCAGTCTGTGGATTAGCAGTGGAACAGTACACTCCATAACCATGATCAAAGAGGGGGGATCATCTCCAAGTTGATTTCTCTGTGAGCAGAAGGTGGGGTACAAGCTTTGTTCCTGTAGAGAGTGCTGAGCTTAGGGTGGAGCTTCTGGTAAATGGCATCTACATGCTGAGAAAAATGAAAGTGACAGTCCAACTAAACTCAAGGTATTTAAAGGAGATGTCCTTGATCAATGTGCCAAATGGATATGGAAAGAAGGGAATGGGGAGAGAGTGTCTGGCTACCCTCTGCTTTGTGTCAAAGCAGAGGCTAGCCAGACACTGTCTCCCCATTCCCTTCCCAAGAACCATTTTCTTGCCATTGAGGGACAATTGATTGGCACAAAACCAATACTGGATGTTGGAGAAATCCAACTGAAACACAGCAGCCAGGTCAGGTGTGGAGGAGCCACAGAGATGAAAAGCACAACATCAGCAGTGTATCTATGGGTAAATGTTTTCTTTTGGGGGGGGCTTTGGGCCAACAAATGTTTTGCACACAGTAGACCATATGGTAATCATTGAGGGCATCGGATAAAGTACTTGCACCCACAATACCATGGGGGTGAGAGGAGAATACCCAGTCAAGGAGGGAGAGCTTAAGAGTTTTAAGATGAAGTCTGGATGGATCAGAGATGAACTGACAAAGTTGCAAAGATTTAATGTTTTAATGAATTTTATGAGAAAAGTAGGAAAGACAATTGATATTTAAATCCCCAAGAATAAGTAGCTCACCCAAAGAGGAGTGAAAAAAATGGTGGAGAGGAGCTCAGTAATTGAAGCAGTGGAGGGTCCAGGGAAATAGTAGACCCTGGTAATATGACTGAACAGCCTGGGAGAGCAACGGAGGTATCAGGAATCTTGATGGAGAGCCAAGACTTCAAAATTAATTACCAGAACATCTGGCTGGAGGTTAAGTTTAATGGTTTGCAACTGATTAATTAATTAATTTTTTTTTTATTTTACATTCTTTTATTTGGTAGGTCCCTACTGTTGACCCTCAGCCCTGGTCACGGCACCTGGGACCTCCACCACCATCTATGGTTATTCCCCCAGTTACCCCCGGCTTTCCCCCCAGAAGGTGGGGCCGTGCCATCGGACCCCCTTATCAGAGCCACGGAACTAGTGACTGGTCGGGGGATTGGCGATGGTGGCTAATCGAGGTCCCAGGGAGAGCTTCACTTAGACAGTGGACCCACCCACCTACCCCTGTTTCCAGTTTTCTGGAAGCAGGGATGTGCAATGACACTGGTGTCTGCCCCACCTCCCTTGTGTATCAAGCGCCGGAGCTTGAGTGACTCCCGGTCTCTGCCAGGGGTCCTCCTTGCGCTGGATACTACCCTGCCCTCCCCCCCGGAGAATGAGAGCCATCCATGGGACATTCCATCCTTCTCCCCCGACCGGCCCTCCAGCGATCCGGTTCTATTCCCAAACCCTGGTCACCGGCATCACAAGCGGAAATCCAACCGCTGCACGGACGGGCTGATGCAACTGATTCAATTTAAGTAGAAGGCTGCAGATATTTAAATGTGCCAGATTCAATCCTTTGGGAGCAGAGTTAAGGTAGAGGTGAGTGAGAGGATTTAGTTCAGATATGACTAGCCACTATAAACAATATGGAGATGAGAAGCTTAAATCTACCTATGAGCCACTTGGGGGAAGTGGAGGAGAGAAAGGGGAAGGGGAGGAGAGAAAAGGGAATGGGGAAGGAAGGGAAGGATAGGGAGGGATGGAGGGAGGAAGGAGCCACCAAACATCTTCAATGCTGAGACAAGGAAATTGTAGGATACTGTAGCCACGATGCCAAGGGAAAAGAGACAGGACAGAAAAGAAAATGGAGGGGATAGAGAAATTGGAAGGGATAGTGGGGCAGGGAAGGAAAGGAGTAGGAGAGAGGAAGACTTGCAGAAGAGGCTGTGAGGAGGGAAAAGACACAAAAAGGAAGGGGAGAAGGTATAGGGTCATGAGTAGCATAATGAGGGTATGAGTAAGGGTTAGGGACACCAGAGACAGCAAATGCACCTTGAAGATAATACATTTGCACCCCTTGAAAAGAAATTACAGGTAACATCCAGTTAGAGAATAAGTTAGGGAGATGGCAGCTAGAAATGGAAGTATAGTCCTCACCAAAATAAGAAGACTGGCAGGGAACCAGCAACAGCCAGCTTTGATGAGCCACAGTGAGAGGATAGGGGATTGGCAAATAGTGAGACGAAGAGGAAGCCTAGTATAGACCACCAGGGAACACCAGTCAGCACATCAACTGGTAGGGAATCGATCCCTTTAAAGGGACAGCTCGTGCTGAATCCTGGCTTTTTTTTCACAGTGTAATAAAGTGAGTTGTGTCTGAAAATGTGTCCCTGCGTTCTTTCTTTATGGTTATGGAGTCTATTTTTTGAAATTCCACCAATAAAGTGTTTTGCTTAGTAAAAGATGTTTAGGAGCAGGTCATCAGTAATACCATTCGGTTCTATGTGGTGCAAGTGTGTTCCCATCACAGATGCACTGCCTGAGATGGCAGCAGTTCGAGGCATGAATGAGCATGCCAATGACTTGCCTGCTCTAGATGATCTGTACTGTGAAAAAAGCACAATGATTCAGCTGACAGTGTCCTTTTAAGATATGTCATTTGTGATCTGGAGCTCAGGTAGCTTCTTACTCTAGTTAAAACTAGGTCATCCTGGGGGAGTCACGTGATGGCAGGCTGAGGAATCGATGCTCTCTCTACAGCTCCTGATGGTGTTTTTATTTTAAATACAATTTTAGCATATAACCCAGTTTTTATCAGCTGATTGTTACCTCTACTATCTGTGACTTGGATTTGGCTCTACTTTGCATTTTTTCCCTATTGAAATTGCCTCAGAAATGGCAGAAATGGAAGTCTCTAGCTCACTGGAGGCTTTACTGCAGCTCCCTCCACCATCCAAATGTCCAAAGGAGGATACCTTGCCACCACAGACTCTGGCTCCGGAAGCCTCTTCTCCTATGCTGGATAGCCTTGCCCATGATCTTAATACAATCAAAAATGTTTTATTTAAATTAATGTCTGACTTTAAGTTAGTAAAACCTACCCTGGAGATGTTAGAGCAAAGAATTTCTTATCTAAAGCCAGAATTTCTTCCCTTCAAGATCGGGTGAATCGAATGAATCTCAAAATAGTCGATCTAAGGAAGAAAGTATCAAAGCTCGAAGACTGGCTCAAAGATCAGGAAACCCGGAGTGGAAGAAATAATTTAATTATCTTGGGCATACCTGAATGATCAGAAGGCACATATTGTATTCTCTTCATGCAAACATTGCTAGAAAAACTCACTGGCCCATTATCTTATGGCCCTAACTTCAACATCGAATGTGCCAACAGATCATTGAAACTGGTCCCTAATCTGGGCAAAAAGCAGCATCATTTTTCGCCTGCTCAACTTTAGAGATAAAATCCATGTTTTAGCCAAGTTAAGGGCCAACAAGCAACTATGGTGGGAAGGCTCCAGAATTTAAATTTTTAGTGACTTAGCCCTGGTATGCGGGCCAAACATCAAGCTACCGGGACATTAAGAAAACCTTTTTTCTGGTAGGTATTAGATTTCGGTTCTGGTACCCTGCTGTACTTTCAGTGGTCACTACCTCCAGAGAAAAACAATTTCATTCTGTAGCAGAGACTTTGGTGGGGCTTCATCAGCTGTTCCCAAATTTGTTTCAGCAGCTGTGAACACCAGCCCATTGAGTACTGTCGGTGGTGATATGATCAGAAGAACTTTTTAATTTGTGACCGCTATTCTCTGCTTTATGTGTCTGTAAAGATAGTGACTTGCTGTGCTTATAAGTTTGACTTTAAGGGCTGCCCCTTTACTGTTGAACATTAGACTTACTTTACTGTTGCTCATGCTTGGTGGACTTTTATCCAGGCAGTGATAGCATCCAAGCATGGAGATAACTTTCAGACCCAAATAAAGAACTTGCTCTGAAATGATTTTATTTCACAGTCACTCAGTTTCTGGGCTGCTCACCAAAGAATTAAGCCTTGCCCCATGGTTTTGAATGAAACAACCCCAAATTTAAACTTTATGCTGCCACAAGGATTAAGGTCTTTCCAATACTTTCAGCCTGGTCCTGTTTGACAGACTTTTCACATCTTCAAATGTTAATTTTGTTTTGGATGCAGTGTTAGATTCACTCAAAGGGAGAGCGGCTACAATCTTCTGATTCAACATGAGATTCTGATATGTTAAAGATTGCTGTATGAACTGGCCTTGGTAAATGTACCAAACACATTTTTTACCTATACCTGGTGGACTTTCAATCAAGCAGAAGTAATACCCAAGTTCAGAGATAAATTTTAGACCCAAATGGAGACCCTGCTCTGACCTGGGATCCTGATTTGACCTGAGACTCTATTTTGCAGTCATCCAACTTCTAGAATATCTGCCGCAGAACTAAATCTTTCCTTCTGGTGTTGAGCGACACAGTCCGTAGTTTGGGTTTCATGCTGCTGCCAGGGTTGGGATCTCCCCAATATTTTTAATTCAGATTTGTTTGGATGACTTTTTATATCCTTTAAATGTTGCTGCTGTTTTGAATGCAGCATTGGATTTGCTCAGGGGGGTGGGCAGCTACAACTTTTTGAATTGATATAGGATTTTGATTCGATTTAAGATTGCAGTATGAACTGGCCTTCTTGGACACTGTATCAAACTTCCTTTGGTGTATCCTTAGGGTTGTGGACTCTGGTGCCCCAGGTTTAACAGATACAGTCACAATCCTGCTACGGATTATAAATACATTGTTTCCTTCTTATCCATTTGGTGGGTTTTGGTGGGGGGACAAGGAGTTGGAGCCTTTTTTTTTTCGTGATTATTCGTGGCAACCCTGAGTGTTTAAATGCACCAATATGGTTCTCTAAACCATTAAGTTATTTTTTTACATATCCTGAGTATCAGGTGCTAGCATAGTTTACTTTGTGTCTCCAGAGTTATGGTAGTTATTTATGGGCCCCAAGGATGGACGGCTGAATCTTGGACAATGACAATTGTTTTGGCTTTCTGAGGGCCATGCCTGTTGCTATCCCCATTTTTCTCTTTTAGGACTGACCTGATGGGTGGCATAGAAGTGCTCCAACATGGATGGTGGACAGCATGCTTCGATGGAAGTTTTCAGTTCGAATTGGAATTCCTTTCCAATCTTGAATTTTGGACAGTAGTGTAATTGCTTCCGAAGTATATTGGGAAAGTCAGTTACATGCTTTAATAGTATCGGACACTATTAATATCAGGTTTCTCAATGTTACTTGTTGGTTTGAATATTTTTAGTATATTTCACTGTTATTAGGCTAGCAAGCTCAGAAAGCATTTATATATATATTTTTTCATAGTTTCTGCTCCGACTGCCATTTAATAAGTACTTGTATTCATTGGAAGGATTCTTAAGTATCCACTCCTAGATGTTTGTGTAACCAGCTAGCTGTTTTTGTATTTTCATCCTTTATTGTGAATAGAATGCTCCTCATATATGGAATGCTAGTCATTACTATTTGCATCTGGTTACGTTATTTTACCCGGATACTCGCTAATTTTCTATTTGACTACCTTATACTTTATTGTGCTATAGATCTTAAAGTAGGACATCTAACCTATATTATGGTGGGAAGTTTGCTTGCTGGTTTGAGTAATATTTTTTTTTAATTAATGAATATCACTGGGTTCCCTAAATCTTATATCTACCAGCTGATCCCAATCTAGCTCTTTCTTTTAGAGACTGATGTATTCTCATAATTTTGGGTTGTGCCATTGTGCTACTTAGATCAGGAGCTGGATGAGAGCCACTCCGATACCCCACCATGGGCCTGACTGCAGGAGTGCAGTCTGAGGACTGAGGTGTATGGGGGGGCGCTAGTGTTACGAGCCCCCTGTGTTTTATATTGTTTCTTTTTCTTGATTTGGCTTGTTTTTGGGGTGAGATTGCCGGGGATACATGGATTGCAGAATATCGTATGTTCTTTGGTGGGGAGTGGGTGTTTCTACTTTTATCTCACCCTACAGGTTTCATGGGTATATGGGCAAAGGTACAGACACTGTTGTGTTTCTAGACTGCATAGTTAATGTCTTTAAACTTGCTACTTGGAATATCAAGGGGGTGATGTCTAAAATCAGGAAATTTCAAATCCTTAAACATTTATTCCACCATGCTATGCAAACTGCTTTGTTCAAAAGACCCATTTATTGCCTTCTGAACATCTTTTGTTTAGGAGATATTTCATAGGATGTTTATGGAGCAGGAGACAGCACTAGAAGTAAAGGTGTGGTCATCCTTATTGCTCGATCAGTTTCTTTTACCCCAGTTCTAGAAATTGCAGACTCCAATGGCTGTTACATTCTTGTACACGGCCACCTTGGATGAGTGGAAGTTCTACTAGGGTCCATTTTCAGACCCAATGTAGATACGCCTTCTATTTTTGTAGATGTGGCTTCAGCCCTAGCTCCTTTTACACATCTCCCAATAGTTTATGGAGGAGATTGGAATATTACTCTAAACCCTGAACTTGACCGCACCTATAATTCTTTCTGCCCCCTCACTTCTGTGCAGTGTGCTTTACATGAGTTGTGAGACTTCCTTGTGCTATGTGACCCAGGGCGAGTTACCAATCCTATCACAAAAAATATACCTTCTTTTTGCCAGTCCACCATTCCTTCTCTAGAATAGATTTTTTCTTACTTAGCTGTACTCTACTCCCGGGTCTACAGAATTGTGATATTGCCCCTAGGGTCTTATCTGGCCACTCTATGGTCTGGCTTACAACTTCTTTTTCTCCAGCTCTGGACAAAGACATTATCTGGAAATTAAATATCCAGTTACTAAAAGACGACTGGATAGTGTCCTGTATTAACGAACTCCTTTTACACTACATTAGTGAAAATTGGGGGTCTCTGGATAGGTGCATAGATACATAGACAGTGTCAGCAGATAAGGGCCTACGGCCCACCCAATCTGCCCATTTGAGCTTGTAAGTTTACTTTATGTTTTCCTAGAAGTCTGTTGCCCCTTAACCCTGACCTCCAGAATTCCTTCATGTCTATCCCATGCATTCTTAAATCCTGTGATTGTTTCAGCCCCCACCACTTCCTCTGGCAGGGTGTTCCACTTGTCCACCACCCGTTCTGTGAAGAAATTCTTCCTCATGTTTCCTCTGAATTGTCCTCCCTGCAACTTCATCCTATGCCCTCTAGTCCTGGAACATCTTTTTCACTTAAAAATAGTGTCTTCCTGCACTCTGTTCCTCCCTGTAAGATACTTGTATGTCTCTATCATATCCCCTCTCTCCCTCCTCTCCTCCAGGGAGTACATATTCGGTTCCTTCAACTTGTCCTCACAGAACTTGTGATGCAATCCATGTACTATCTTTGTTGCCCTCCTCTGAGCCTTCTCTACCCTATGTCCTTACGTAAGTGAGGTCTCCAGAACTGTACACTATACTCCAGGTGGGGCCTCACTAGTGTCTTGTATAGTGGAATTATGACCTCCCTTTTCCTGCTGGTGATGCCCCTGCCGATGCATCCCAGCATCCTATTTGCTTTACCTGCTGCCTTGTCACACTGTTTCCCAAACTTGAGGTCATCAGATATGATAACCCCAAAACCCCTTTCCTGCTTGGTGCATGCTATATCCTCACCCCCCAACTGATATATTGTGCCAGGGTTTTTGTGCCCCATATGCATTATCTTGCAATTCTTTGCATTGAATTTCAACTGCCAAACCCCTGACCATTCTTCAAGTTTCTGCAGATCCCTTCTCATTCTGTCTACACCCTCTGGTGTGTCTACTCTGTTACAGAGCTTTGTGTCATCAGCAAACAGGGAAATTCTGCCTTCTAGGTCCTGCGCAATGTCAATGATGAAGATATTGAACAGGACCGGTCCCAGCACTGATTCCTGTGGTACCCCACTGGTCACACTTCCCTCTGTGGAGTGACAGCCATTTACTACCACCCTCTGTGTCCTGCCACCCAGACAGTTACCTACCCACTGCACTACTGTCCTACCCACACCCATATTCCCCAGTTTGTGTAATAGTCTTCTGTGTGGCACAGTGTCAAAGACCTTGCTGAAGTCCAGATAGACCATGTTCACTGCCCTCCCCTGATCCACCTCCCTAGTCACCCAGTCAAAAAATTCAATGAGGTTGGTCTGACATGACCTCCCTGGTGAAACCATGCTGCCTTGGGTCCTGTAGTCCATTGACAACCAGATGTTCCGTAATCTCTCCTTCAGTAGTGCTTCCATGATCTTCCCCACTACTGAGGTGAGGCTGACTGGTCTGTAGTTCTCTGCTTCCTCTTTGTTCCCACTTTTGTATAAGGGGACTACATCTGCTATCCTCCAGTCTTCGGGTACCTCCCCTGTTTCCAGTGATCGACTAAACAGGATTGCCAGAGGTTCAGCCACCACCGCTCTTAGTTCTTTAAGGATGCTGGGGTGCACCCCATCTGTCCCCAATGCTTTATCAACTCTTATTACTTCCAGTTCCTTCAGGACCCTTTCTCGTGTAAAGGGACTTGTGTCCTTTTCTGCACCATTCCCACCCCTTGTACTCCTTTCAGACCTATTACCCTCCTCTTCCTCAGTAAAGACTGAGCAGAAATACCTGTTCAATATGTCAGCTTTACTGTTGTCATCCTCCACGCGGCCCCCATCCTCCCCCTTCAGTCTCACTATCCCTCCCTTTGCCTTTTTTTTTCACTTATGTACCTGTAAAAGGTTTTGTCCCCTCTACCCACTGATTTTGCAATGTGCTCTTCTGTCTGAGCTTTGGCTTCCCTTACTGACCTCCCTGCCTCCCTTTGTTTCTCCTGGTACTTCTCCCTATCCCTTCTGCCTGTGCCTTTTTGTATTGCCTGAATGCAATCTTTTTGGCTTTCACTTTCTCCGCTACCTCCTTGGAAAACCATAATGGCCTCCTCTTCCTTTTCCTCTTGCTAACCTGCTTAATGCATAAGTCTGTTGTTTTTGTAATCCCCATTTTAAATACTGCCCACTGTTCCTCAACCCCTGATTCCTGCCCCATTCCCCTTAATTCCTCTTTCAAGCATCTCCCCATTTTCCCAAAGTCTGTCCCCCTAAAATCCAGGATACGTGTTTTTGTGTGGTTTGGTTCTGCTCCTTCTGTGATTTCAAACCACAATGACTGGTGGTCACTGTTCCCCAGGTGCTCCCCCACTGTTACCCCATCACACTGTCCCTGTTTGTGAGCACAAGGTCCAGTATTGCCTTCTGCTGAGTTGGTTCCATGACCAGTTGCTTGAGGAAGGCACCCTGAAGGAAGTCCAGGATAAATCTGCTCCTAGTTGATGCTGCTGCTGGGATGTTCCAGTCCATGTCTGGTATATTGAGGTCTCCAACCAGCACTACCTCACCCTTGTCTGCCATCCTTTGGATGGCTAGTATCAGATCCCTATCTGTTTCTTCCTCCTGGGCTAGTGGTCTGTAGACCACACCCTTGTGGATGGATGGCCCCATTTTCCTTTCCAGCTTAACCCACAGTATTTCTCCCGCATTTTGTTCCTCCTGGATCTCTGTGGCCCTTATGTCATTTTTCACATACAGTGCCACTCCTCCTCCCTTCCTACCTGCCCTGTCTCTTCTGAATATGTTGTAGCCAGGTATGGCCATCTCCCAGTCATGGTTATCATTACACCAGGTTTCTGTGATGGCCACAATGTCCAGGTCTGACTGCACCATGACAGCCTCCAGATTCTCCATCTTGTTGCTAAGGCTCCTGGCATTGGCACACATGGCTTTCCATGATTTGACCTCCCTAGACTGCTTAGCTGTTCTACTCCAGCCCCTTCCCTGGTTGTCCTTTATCCCTAGTTCTCCTTGCTGTCTGCCCTTCTGTTGAATTTTTCCCATTTTCTGCCTATCTGCCTCTTGGGCACTTATCTCCATCTTTTGCACACTGCTTTGTAGAGATATCCACTCCTCCGGTTCACTGGTTCCACTGATTGTGATTGCTGTGGGGGGTGGGCAATTAGTTAACCTTCTTGCTGGCCTGCCACCCCCCTTGGCTAGTTTAAATGCTTGTCAGTGTAGCATTTAAACTTATCATTGAGTGCGTGAATTCCCCTCCAGGATGGATGTAGGCCATCAGGCTTGAACAAGCCTCCATCCCTCCAGGTGAGTCCCCAGTCACCAATGAATCCAAACCCTTCCTCACAGCACCAGTTCTTCAACCTTGAGTTAAAGTTCCTGATGCATGCACCCCTATGCTCTCCCATGCCTCTCACAGGTAGTACTTCCGAGAAGATGACAGAAGTAGCTACTTGCTTGAGACCCCTCCCCAATTTCCTAAACTCTTTCTGAACTTCCTTTGGCTCCCCATTTGCCAGGTCATTGATCCCCAGGATCTTCCTTCCATCCCTCCATACCGTGGCACCTGGTAGGCACCTCACCTCCCTGTCCTCCCCCTCCTGTGTTCCTAGCTGGATCCCTCTTATAATGGAGTCCCCCACCAGGATGTGCTTCCTTCTCCTCTGGGGCCCACTGCTCTCCCCACTGAGGTCACCTTCTTGGCTAACCTCCACATCCTTTCCTTCCACTTCTCTGGGTACCTCTGTTTGGTTGTCCCCATTTGCCAGTGTGGCATATGAATTCTTGAGTGGAATAGGATCTGGGATGTGCCTCTGCCTGACCATCCTAACCCTTCCTGAGCCCACTGTCATCCAAGTGCTCCTTGTTCTCAGCATCCTTTGTGGCAGCGGCATTGGACTGGGTGTTCTCTGGATAGGGGTGATGGTACTCCTGACCCAGTTTACTTACACTCTGAGTCTGACTACCTCATCCTGCAGTCCAGAGAGATGCATGCAGATAGGGCAGCATCTCAGCATACAGAAGGTCTGCCTGAATATGGCTGCCCCGCAGCCACTGCATTGCACCACTCCCCACATTATACTACACTTATACTGCTGTTCCAGTACTTGTCTGTTGCTGAAGCTCTTCTAGTTACCATTTTATTAATTTACATTCCTAAAAATCCTGCCACTGCTCCTTAGATACTTTTCTTTAAAAAAGAAAAAAATAAATAAAAAATGAGTCAAAACACTTGTCGTGCTGAGGGCAGGCTTCTTCCCCGTTATGCCCCTCCTACTCCACAACCCTTACTATATCCTGTGCTTAGCTCCTGCCAATCAGATTTAACAGGGCATATAATTAAGAGTTGGGGGCAGGGAGGGGGGGTCGAAAATTTGCAGAAGTTAAAGACAGCAAAGATATACACCATCACTACAAGCACAACAAACTAGGTTTTAAATTTTCAGCAGCCCAAAAACAATTCTAAGTAAAGACAGCAAAGAACTTACAGTGTCACTAAAAGCCCACAATCTAAGTTTAAAACAAAAATAGCAATGTACAATTACTGTAAAGCACCAAAATGAATCTGTTTCCTTCCTTCCCCTTCTGGCTTCTGGCTTCTTCTGGTATGATAAACAGTGGGCTGCTTGTCAAGCTGTTTTGCATGGCAAGTTTATTAGATTGGCCTCTAAAAAGAAAAGATCTCAACAGGAGAAACTATCCTTTTATCTGGACACCATTCAAAGTTTAGAAAGCCTTTCATCTGCTTTGTTTGACCTGCTGTAGGTGTTAGTGAGTTATAGAGATAAATATGAGGACATTTTAAGGGTGTGGGCCAAATACGTGATTTCCAAAACCAAGGCAAAGTATATGGACCAAGGGGAAAAAGAGGGCAAGCTGATGTCCCTTCGGCTTTGCACCCAAGAAGCCTCTAGACTAATCCCCTGCATTCATTCTTTCACTAGCCAACACTTGCTTACTCACCCTAGAGACATTTTACAAGAAATCTATAAATATTATAGATCTTTATATAGTCCCGCCTCTTCTTTAAAATCGCTGGATTCAATCCAAAATTATTTAAACCAAATTGTACTTCCCTCTATTCCTCGGGCCCAGCAACAGAGTTTATGTCATTCTATTTTAGAAGTGGAAGTTGCTCAAGCCATTTCTGCCCTGTCATTGGACAAAGCACCAGGCCCTGATGGGTTCCCTCCTAACTTTTATAAAACCTTTGCTCCAGAGTTGATCCCTATTTTGATCCAAGTCTTTAAAGATATCCTAAATAAAGGTATATCTGATCCTTTTTTGGTCAAAGCCTTAATAATACTCCTTCCCAAACCTGGAAAAGATTTGGAGCAAGTATACAACTATCATCCCATATCTGTGATGAATCAAGATTTAAATTTACTTTCAAAGATTTTGGCAATCGGTATCAATACAGTTTGGGTCCCATTGATCAGCCCTGAACAAGTTGGGTTTATGCCTTCTAGATCAGCCTCAGACCACCTTCGCAAACTGGTACATGTTTTTTTGGCATCCAGGGATCATGAGTCCCCCGTGGCTCTGATATCTCTGGATGCCAAAAAAAGCTTTAGACAGAGTGACATGGCCCTTCTTATTTATGACTCTGGGCAAGTTCGGATTCCCTGATACTTTTGTTAATTAGAGTAAGACACTTTAAGCGAACACTTCCACTAAAGTATATTGTAATGGGGTTTTATTCTCCTCCTTCGTGCTATCCAGTGGCACTAGGCAGGGGTGCTCTTTATCCCCACTCCTATTTAACCTCTATCTAGATCCCCTCATTTCCTTACTTTGACTCCACTCCTCCATCTCTGGAATTACAGTCAGGTGCACAGAGTGTCACTTATCAATCTATGCAGACGATATTTTATTACATATTGTTAACCCGACACAAGGTATCCCTGTTATCCTTGAATAATTTGGACTTTTGGTGCCTTTACTGCCTTTTCAAATAATAAACTTAACATTTCTAAAACAGTGATTATGCCTCTTACTAAACATGTCCACAAGGCAGATATCAACCCCTTTGGGTTTCTATGGGCACCACGTTCTTTGAAATACCTAGGAATAGAGCTTTCTCTAGATACACGTTATTTCAAAAAGTCTAATTTAGATAGCTTATTGCTCACGATCAGATTGGATTTGGAGCAGTGGCACCACCTACCTTTATCTATGTGAGGTCGTCTTAAAATTGTAAAAATTAATATTTTGCCTAAAACATTTCACCTTCTATAGATGATCAATCAATTTCTCCCCTTGACTCGGTTTAAACAGCTCCACACTTTCATTTCTACCTTCATTTGCCAGCCCACAGAGCCTATTTTAAACTGATAGCTCCTAAACTTCTAGGGGGCTTACAAGCCCCTGACTTTAAGCTTAATTTTTGGACCATTCACCTTAGTTACATACTTCAGTGGTTTCCTTCTCCAGCCCTTGATCCTTCTAATACCTACACATCTCTTTGGCTTACCATTGAAAGGGACCTAATTTGTTGCTGGGATCTGACTCCCCACTCACTGATTTATACCAGATATGCATATATTCCTCTCCACATCCATTGTACAACAATTGGACCCTCTCTCGCAGTGTTGAAACAACTATCAGATGGTTTGTCAATTCAACTTCCACAGGATACAGCCCAACCCATTTTCAAAAATTTCAGTTTTAAGATAGGAGGTGTTCTTGCTCCTCAAGGTTGGATGCCAAACCTAGATGCTATCTCCCTCTCCAACTTACTGTTGGAAGCCAAGTTTCTTTCTTTTGCTGATGCTCGACCTAAGTTTCAGTGGGATGAGAATTTAACGTTTAACGTTTAAATATTTTCTGCTCCAGCATGCAGTCAAACACCACATGGTAGTTCTCCTTGGGAATATTCTTGTCATCCTTTCCTTATTTCTTTATAATCCTCTGCCATGGCTTCCCATTGTATATCTAACATTTATCATGTTTTACTTATGGAAACATATAAATCTTTCAGTACTCAATGTATGTACTGGCAGGAGGCTCTCCCAGACTTGGATCTTAATTAGGCAAAAATTTGGAAAGCTTCCACTATTTACTTAACACAAGACAGATTTAGGCTAACTCACTTCTTCTGTTTGCATAATCTCTATTTCACTCCATGTAAATTATGTAGGATGGGGAAGCTGAATTCCGATGTATCCAGCAAATGTGATACCACAGAGGGTACTCTACTACATATATTTTGGGTCTTCCCACTCATTCAACCCCTCTGGCAAGAAATTAAGGCTAGGGCAGATCCTATATTAAGACTACAGGACTACTTCTTCCCTGTAGTTTATTTAGTGGATGATCTTACCCGAGTTGCATCTAAACAAAATATCAAATGATTGATGCTAGCTGTGTCTGATAAAAAATTGGTCTTGCATCACTGGAATGACCAGCATAAGTTATTTTACACAGAGTGGTTAAATGAGCTTCCATCTAATCTGTGTCTGGAGAAGCTAATTGCCGGTACTTGAAGCAATTTAAACCTGTATAACAAAAAATGGTTAAAGCTTCACACGTTTTTATTTATTTATTGAAATGTTTCACCAGGAAGGCACACTGAGCAACAATACCTTGCCTTAATTGTTATATCATGTAGTGCTGTATAGCTTTTGATTGTCTAATGTCATTTTGGGATTCTGGTTTTTCTTTTCTCTTTTATTTTCGCTTGTACCCTTGACATCTGTTTATTTGCAATATTTTTCCTTTCTAGATTCCTCAGTGTTTTAGCACTCACTATTTTGTACATAGTTTCTGGGTAAGGGGTGGGTTGTTAACTTTGGGTGGGATATATGTTTGGTTTTGTAATTTGTATTTTTTTATGTTGTTAATTGTTGTTCTTGTTATAGACCAAAAAATAAACTCAATTAAAAAAAAAACTAGGTCATCCTGGTCAGTTTCTCACAATCTACATAAGCAATAATACACAACAAGGTGTGCAATATCATGGGATATCATCCCGCCTCAGGTGCATTGTGAGACCTGAGGCCATAGACAGAGTGACATCAGCCACCTGAGGAGAAGGAATGATATCACATGATATTGCACACCTTGCAGTATATTATTGTGATAATAAAATGGATCCTTTTTGATTTTGTTGACTGATGGCATGACCTACTTTGAGACTGGGATTAGGTACTGACATATCATCCTGTCTGAATGTAGTCTCAGCCAATCATATTTGAGGATTTTGACCATCCATTTCATAATTAGTAAGATCTTATGATCAATTAGTTCAAAGACCTTTGTTACATCCATGAATACAGGGCCTGTAAGACTCAGATGGATCTCTTTGCTCTCCTTTTGATTGCCAGGTACTGTAACACTTCATTGAGTTCAACAAGGAAGTAAAGATGTAGTAAACTTTTAAATTTTAGTAGCTTAACAAACATAAAATCTTAGTAATCTGTTTAATGTCAAATCATTCCAAATGATGTTATCTATGAAAATCTCACCAGCTAATTGTAGAATGTAAAGTGTAGGATGATTTAAATGGAAGGACTATTTCAACAGTATTTATTTTTAAGGAAAACTCCAAAAGCAGACACAACAGTATTTGTGCTCCACACAAGCTTAAAATTAGGGATAGAAGAATTGCAAAAAGGTTGCAAAGTTTTGGAAAGTTCTAATAAGTTACAGAATTTGAAGTGAAATGATGCAAAGAATATTTGTAAGTGGTATAAACTATACTTAGTGTCATATAATAAAACTTAGTGCCCCACACATTTTTGGTGGCAAGTCACACTACTGCAAACTTGACCAGTTACTACTAAAACACATAATTACATATACCCCACTAATGCAAAACATATGAGAAGTATATGAGAAACACCATAAAGGAACTAACTGGCCCACTTCAAGCAAGACTGAATGGTGCCAAAGGGCTTCTCCAACAATCTGCAAAGAGCTAGGTACAGCACCAGGGTTCTTTATCACGTAATATGGACTGGTTCACTGAGTTCTTACTCCACCTCAACCAACTCTCTATACAAACATCTACAGAGGAAGCACACTGATCTCCTTAAAATCTGTTCCTTCAATGTTCTGAACCTCAAAACAGGTTCTGTTAAGGTTCTTTTTCAGAACAAAGAAACAGATTCTGGAGTGTGACAAGGTTGAATAAGGCCCTGTCTCATTTGTTACAAAGAAAGAGTTAAAAGCAAGGATCTGTTCTGTCCACTTCTTTTCTGTCTCTTGTCTGTCTGGTTGCACAATCAAATTTTCTTGTAAGTAAGTATGTAAGTAAGTAAATGTTTATTTCTTGAGCACCCAATCCCAGAGGCTCTGGATGCTTTAAAAAGTAGAGATGCAGTAAACAATTAACAATTTACAATAAACAGATCTCGACAGATCAATAAAACTCTATAAAATCATATCTCAATAAAATGGCACTGATTCAATAATAACTATAGCTGGCTTCCAAAAGTTTCTCTGAATAGATGTACCCTCAGACCCCACATAAAAAGCTGCCACTAACAGAGCCTCCCTCAAGGATGTTGGGAGCAAGTTCCAAAGGGACGGACCAGCCACCTCAAAAGCATGGTCTCACAAGGTTTTCAGCCAGAACTTTGGAACCACTAGGAGGCCCTCAGTGGAGGAGTGTAGTGAGCACACAGGGTGGATGGAGTCAAGAGGCCACTCAGATAGTCAGGGCCCAAACTGTATAGGGTCTTGTAGGTGAGCAAGCCCACCATAAAGGTGATTCTCCATCTCACCAGCAGCCAGTGCAGATCATGCAGGACCGGGATCATATGACAAGACCTCAGATGTCCTGTAAGCAACCTGGTCACTGCATTCTGCACCAGCTGCAGGTGATGGAGAACCCCCCATTGACCCCAAAGTATATAGCATTACAGTAGTCAAGCCTCAACGTAACAAAGGCATGCACCAATGTGGGTAGGTCACCAGATGGAATTAAGGTTTTGATCTGGGCAACATTTCCTAAGTGGTAAATACCACACTGAAAAGCTGACCCAGTGGGGCTGAGGGTTGAGGCACTGGACACCACACTTCGTGCCATGCTGGAGACCTGGGTTTGGGAATCAGCCTGGGCCACTGGGAGTTGGTAGGGGGAAAGAGGGTTGAGCATCTGGAGGACTGCTTTCCTCTCTCTGGGGAAGGGGACTAGACATCCTGACCAATGACCACCCTTTAGCAGTGGCTGGAGGGCAGTATGGATCAGGAGACTTAGAAGCGACATGCTTACATTGGAGGGGAGGGAGGAAGAAAAACAGCAAAAGGCCGGGGCTGCATGGACCCATGATGGCCTGACTGCTCCTGCAAAGTCTGGCTTCTGCCACCAGATTTGCCTTACCGGGTGGTGGAGGATTGCCGGTGCCCCTTCACCTGGTCCTGCCATGGAGGGGGAATCTGTGAGAACCTTGGGGGCAGATGAACTGAGACTTGGGCTGGAGGATGTAATCCCCTCCGAGGGAGGGGGTCATAGCCCCATGGAGCCCGCGGAAGGCACAATAAAGAATAAAAAAAACAACACTTCAGATGATGGAGGACATCTGAGCCTCACATGTCAGTCCTTCATCAAGGATGATGCCCAGATTTTTCACCTTAGCAGAAGCTGCCAATGGGGTGAGACCTAGGAACTGATCACTCTGACGGTCTCGAGATTCTCCGCCTACTGCTATCTCTCTGCCTTCACTTGCTGTTTCTGTCTTTTCTTCCTGTTTGCTTATCTGTGGTTGTAAAAATATATGTGAATCTGTATGTGAAACTGGGATCCCTTTGTTTGCCAATGTATGTAATTGTACTGTTGAAATGATTGCAAAAAGTTATTTGGAACTCAGAGAGTTAACCCTGAGATGCAGTTTGATTTCCATGAACTCTTTTGCAGAGCTGTCAACAGGAGATTAGTTTTAGGACACCATTTTCTATTTTGTTGCACCTGGAAAGAAATTGACGAAGTTCTGATACATTTTGTGAGAAACAGGATGTCTCTTAATGATCTTAATGAGCTCAAATTAATTGCCAGGCAAAGACTTCTTATAAAAAGAGCAGCAATGTTTTTGCTACAGAGGGAGAGAGACTGACTGAAATTTAGAATTAGAGATACCCTCAAAGGAAGGTCTTTGTTTTGTTTGAACTGCCTATGTTTAAAAACATTCTGTATATATATATATACAGTATACAGTATATATATATTAGAGGCAAAAACTTATTTAATGCATTAGTAGGGTTGTCCCACACCAACAAGTGAGAAATGGTTTAGGGTTGAAAGCTTCATCCCTCGGGCATCGGGTGCGATAGGGTTGTCGGCCATAACTCTCACCCCATCACATGTAAAGAAGCAGGGTGTAGGAGAATGGGGTGAGAGTTAGGACCGACAAACCTAATGTGCACCCCGATGCCGGTTGGGGGTGTGGGGAGGTCCAAGGGGGGCTTTCAACCCTAATACCAAATTTCCTGATTTTTGTTGGTGTGGAACAACCCTAACTAATACATTAAATGGAGTATTGTGCCTCTAATTTCCCTTCTTTTTGAGAATGATAATGAGAAATAGTGAATGTAATGCGGCGGCAGGAGCGCAGGGCCCAAAGCTCCCACCACGTGATGTCTTGTCACATAGTAACATTGTGCCCACAAACGCAAATGGTAATGCGCATGGTGACGCAAAGCAAAGCAGAAAGAGAAACAGTATTGTAGACACAAATGTTAAAAACAACGCAAAAGGAAGCGCAAATGAAAATGCAAAGGGTAACGCACATGGCGGCGTAGACGTGAACGTTAAATGAAACGGGAATGGAACCGCAAGCGGAAACGGTAATGGTAACAGTAATGGAAGCGTACAGGCTGGTTTTCCCCAAAAGCTGCATAGAGAAAGGCAGTGAGTACAAAGAATGTATGGATAATAATGGTTCTTGGAGCAGAAAATGAGGGGTTGGAATACTAAATTGCTTATATCTCAGGAACCGTATGACATAGAAAAACATTTAAAAGTCATATGATTTATGACTTTCCTGCTAGTTTAGGCTAAGCATTTTTCTGACAAAAGTCCTGATCTTGTACGTTTCGAGATACAGGCCCTGAAAGGCACGGCGAACGCCATAATGTTATCCTATGGGAAAAAAAGAGAAGTTCAGAGTTCCATAACTTTGGCTCCCTGTAATATTTGTTCACCAAACTACAAAAAGGCACATCTGTGGGATGTTGGCTGTGCTCCTTCCAAATTTCAGCCCAAAAGACCAAACTGTTATTTTGCAGCAGGGCGCCAAAGGATTCCTATAATGCGTTGGACGCCGTAATGTTATGCTATGGGAAAAAGTGTCAACTTTGGAGTGCCGTAACTTTGCTGCCATGTAATATTTTTTCAACAAAACACTGAAAGGCACATCTGTAAGATGTCAGTTGCATTTCATCCAAATTTCAGGCCAGAACACCAAACCTTTCTTTTGCGGCAGGGTGCTAAAGAATTGCTTTTATTTTCCCACAGCCTAGAAAAGTACTGTCAACGTTTGCAAAAGCTTTCGCAAAGTCATTCGACAGTGTTGCAAGTGTGACAGTACTTTGTGAAAGTACTTTTTCCAGAAATTTAAAAAACGTATTTCTGGGGTGTTTTACTCAAAATAAAGACATGGCTAGCATCCTCAGGGTCCGACTAGGTAAATACAAAAAGAATTAGGTTGTTAGAGGGTCCCAATTTTAAATGCCAAGCATTTTTCTGATTGCTAACTGAAAACAAAATGGCAGATTTGTGACAGTAAAAGGGCCATTTGCAAAAGTAAAAACTGCATTTGAGACACTGTTGAACTTTTTGTTAACTTTCCCATTGACTTAAAATGGGAACTTGTTTTTCGAATAACTTTTGAACTGTTTAATATTTTTTCACAAAATCTTCAAAAGGCACATCAGGGACCCTGGACGCATATTCCCTGAAGATTTCAGACTGGTCGCACAAACCTGCGACCTGTAGAAACTAACAGTAAAATTCCAGAAAAGCGTAAAGCGCAGATCATGCTTAATAACTCCGCAGCCGATATGTGACCAGTACAAAACTTGGCAGATCCCAAGGTGTATGGGTCTTGATCATGTATTCCAAATTTCAGGCAACTCTGTCAAACAGTTGAAAAGTTATTAAGGTGCAAAATTTGGGTTTAATATGTAAATGGCTCTCAACTCCTAAATATAGTGGTACTACGTACACTATATATATATATATATATATATATATATATATATATATATATATTTTTTTTATTTTTATTTTATTGTTATTGAAAATACTGTATTAAAATGCTACTTGCGAATTTTATAACTGCTTCTAGTTTTCCTGTGCTTCCTGACCTTTGCTTGATGGCCGACATAGAGGTTCTCAATCTAGCCAAATCAGTTCTCCCATCCCCCAAGAAAACCTTCTTTCATCCTTATTTGCCTGTCTTAGAGCCTGGTATACATCACATGAATTCTTAGGGGGATTTACATTTCTAAGATTGTTTAGATGTTATTCAAAAATATGTATAGTAGTAGTAGTAGTACTAAATCCTTACATTTATAGTGGGGCTAACATGCTAGCTCTCAGATCTCTTATTCGTTAATGTACAGTACATGAACAAGCTGCAGAATATTTTGCCAAAAAAGGATTTTCACAACTAGTAAACCATAACACAGAAATGAAAGGATCCCACTTGAACCTCTGAAGTACAACAAGTGCAGCTTTTCTACTCATAAATGACAAACTGCAACATGTTGACAGCTGGCAAAGTGGAGGAAGTCAGCTTGATGTTTGGTCACCAAATGGCCACTAGATCAAATTTCTTTAGTGGCCATGCCTGTTGTGATGGTAGCCATTTAATATAACTGTATAACATAAATATCAAAAGCTAAGTTGGCTAAAACATAATTCATAGAAACATAAATACTGTGAGTGCTGGCACAAAAAGACCTGTTGTCTATCGTGTCTGCCCATTTCCTACTTAAGCCACTCCAACCTACAGTACGTTGGTCTGGTCAAGGCTGAGTGTCCTAATGGCAATTTGGCCCTATTCTCCCCTGCCCGCTTCCCCTATTCCAGGAGTTTGCTTTCATCAACCCCTTATAGCTGTCCCACCCCCTTCTTGAAACTTGTTACCATCTCATTATTGACTGTCTCCCTGGGCAAGCTGTTTTATCTGTCCACCACTATCTCCTTGAAGAAGTTCTTCTTCACATTACTCTTGAACTCCCCTCCCACCAGCTTGTAATCATGTCCCTTCGTTTTCAATCCCTTGTGTCGCTTGAACTGGTCCAGACAATCAACACTATATACTGTATTCTTTAAGGAATCTTACAGTTTCAGCCGACCCGCCGGTGCAGCAGCAGGGCATCCACTTGTGGTGCCAACATCCTGGGTTCAGTGATGGACTCAGGAGTTGCACTGCCGGGTGAGGGGAGAAGGATTGAGCATCCTAGGGACTGCTCTCCTTCCCCAGTGGGAGGCGGGAAGGGTGTCCGGTGCTTTACAGATCCTAGCTGAGGCCAGAGGTACTGCTGTGGCCTGCTCCATTATCTAGGGGAGCCAGGGCAGACGCTGGACGTCATTATATGTCCCCCCCGGATCCAGCCTTCACAGAAAGCCAGCCCCCGGGCATGCCACTCTGCTCTGCGACTTCTCCACTGCCTCCACCATCTGCCAGAGGGGTCCTGCTCCCATGGCCCCGACCCGGGGAGTAAGCTGGAGCTTGCCTACAGTGTCCATTGGGAGGAGCCCACCCAGCAGCCCTACCCGGGGGGGGTAAGCCTGGGCATGGGGGACAGCAGGCAGGGCAGGGCTGACCTCCAAATGGAGGCTTGGGGGGCTGAGCAAAAAAAAGGAATCTTACTGTTTCAATCATGTCACCTTTCTCTCTTCTAGCCTCCAAAGAGTACATGTTTAGACTGGTGGGCAGATGCTACTCATATGTTTCTCCCTGCTGTCCCTTAATCATCTTTGTAGCTCATTTCTGGACTGTTTTTATGTGGCTTCTATCCCTGTTCGGGTGTGCTTTCCAAAACTGGACACAGTACTCCAGGTGCAGCTTCAGCAATGATCCATAAAGGAACAACAGTACCTAATTCTCCTACCGTAGAATATCCAATGCATCCAAGCCTCCTGTTGACTTTCCCAAATGCTTTGGTACACTGGACTGTTGACTTGAAACTATCACTTATGATGACCCCAAGGTCCCTTTTCTCTGTGGTCTGGTTGATTTTTGCCCCCATCCCCACCCATTCAGTAATCTGTTTTCATGTTCCTCCAGACTTTGTGCATAACTTCAATGCCATAAGTGCAAAGTCGCACCTAGGGAATAAGAACCCCAGGACAGGGTACTGGATGGGTGAGGTGAGACATAGACACATGCAGGCTCCAAACTATTTGAAGGTACTGCAATACAGATTAATGTATGCTGTATCTTCAAATAGCTCCGGTTTGAAGCCTGCATGTGTCCGTGCTACACCGAGATGAGGCAAAGACTGGCAGGCGTCCCGCTAGTATGTAACTGGTGTCAGAATAGCACAGACAGTCGTTGGCTCCAAACCAGAGCTATTAGAAACTACAGGGCTACAATAGTCCTATGAAGTCACCCTGGCTGTTCCCCACAGAACACTTCATGCTGGGGACAGCCGGGTGGTTGTGGGTGCGCCGGGTGGTAGCTGCAGTCATGAAATGCTGGCGGGGAGGGCACAGGATCAACAAGATAAACTTTTAAATATCAAATGACACAGTGAGTAAAAAAAAGATGCTTCTTATTAAACAGATAATCGGGCCCTGCTTCACACGGAGGTGGAGCCTCCTCATATGTGGACGTTTCCCTTTAAAACTGAAACACGACTTTTAATTTCCCCATTGACTATAACTAGATTAGCTCAGCTGACTTCTGATGGAATTGGAGTTATGCTACTACGCCTGGCCCACAGACGTGCTAGCTTGTTCTGGTGGGGTGGTTTATTCACTAGGTTTCAAGTTCAAGTTTATTGCAGGAAAACTCGATTGAGCAAGCTCATTCACAAGGAGGTCCTGAGGCATGTGCAAACAAAGAGACATTACTTAAAATGGCAAACATTATTTACAAGTATATAAAAAATTCACTCTTGGTACAGGAGGGGTGTTGCACAGCGAAAAACATCATTGTAAAAAGTGTACAGTAGTAGAACATTTGATACAATAGTAAGTCAGCAGTACAAGGCAGGGTATATAAATTTAACACTGGCATATGCACTAAGTAAGCATCTTGTAATGATCGTAGGTAAGACAGACAGGCTATAGAGGGTAGGTAAGGTTAAGGGGAAGAGGATGGCTGGCAAGAGAAAAGGGGAGTAGCTAAATAGATAAATAGATAGACGGCCACTAGGGGAAGGGTGGAGGAGTAGATAAGGAAAACTTGTATGTAGCGATAGTGTCCAGACTGCAGTAGCATTGGGGAGTGCACAGCATGAGACTAAAAAAAGGTTTGACTAATAGCGGGCAAGCTGTTCTTTTGGCTCTGCTGCAGCTTACAAGCCTCTAGCCTAGGATACTCACAATCTCACACCTTTTGTTGTTGCCAGGGCAGAGAGTCTCAGACTCCTTTCAGAACTTGCAAGGTAAATATTTGAAAGGGGGGCTCCATTCAGGTCAGAGGAGTCAGAGCTTTTGCTCATCCTGAACCACTTCTGACATGGGTAACAGTAACAGACACTTTGAACAGGAGCAATTGTTTCATGCAGTTACACAAATGTCAATTGCAATGGCTGGTAAACGGCTCTCTCCTAAAGGCACATCAGTATGTAACTCATAGCAATCACTCGGACACATTTTAAAGTGCTGGATTCTTTAATAAAGTGCAAATCAGTAGAATACTCACACACCATAACACTTCATTACGCAGCAAAAAAGTCCACCTTTGAGAAAGTACATGTTAGAGTACGAAATGTGTCAGATGATGTCTGGGAGGCGGACTCCTCCACCTTGGCTGCTGTGGCAGCAAATGTTACACAGGATTGTGTTTGGGCCTACCTGTGTGAAAAACATTCTGGACTTTTTAAAAATTACTGTGGACTTTTATGGACTTTTTTCTGCGTAATGAAGTGTTATGGTCAAGGCCCCTAGAATTCTGCGGCCGCAGAATTTTGCGCAGAACTTGCAATCTACCACAGAACTTCTGCGGTGCCACAGAATTCACTCTTCTTGGTGATTTTTTATTAATATTTCTGTTTATACATAGAATCTGGTTCCTTTCCCCTCTTTTTATATCCAAAACCCCCCTATATGTTCAGAATGTGATGTTATCATTGCTATAACATCATATGTTAGCTAATGAAATGGCTGCATTCTGCCACAGAAATGAACAGTCACTTATCTACCACAGCTCCCACTGCCAGAGACAGTGGCACAGCACATCATACATGGTGATATTTGCTCAACCTGCACTACAGCCTAATACAATTTTCAGTCTTACATTGCTGCACTAGGGCCAACTTAAACAAAACCTTGTCAACAGCACAGACCTGTTAAGTCCATACCTGACTTTGTACAAACCTATTTGTGCCTTTAAGGTATAGAGACGCTATCTGAAATAAATAACTGGTAAAATGAATTTAACTGTTTACGTTTTTGAGAAAAAATAAAGTAATTATGCCCAGAAAAGTGAAATATAATAATGAGTAGACCTGTTGAAAGAATAGACCTGTTAAATAAATAATTGCACTGTACGCATTTTTGCCAGGGTTATTGATTACATATTGTCATTGGTTGATAGAATCACCTAAAAGTTATTGAGAAAAGCTGTGTGCAGGGACAGCTGTTGGACCAGAGGGTAGCATGCTGTGTTTCCGTGCCAGCAACTGAGGTTCAGTTCAGCGATTAGCTCTGAGAGCTGGCTGGGCAGCACAAGGATTGATGGAACACATCACTGCTCGGAGCCTGGGAAGGTATGGTGCAGTGTTCTGTCACATGGTGGACACATTGTGAGCTGTATCTCACAATTGGTTCACATGCATGTCATGGCCTGATGGTGTTACGCAATGTGTCAGGGAAAGCAGGTTGACATGAAAAATGAGTTTTGCAATAACTCCTCTATTCCATTTCCAATGGGATCTGTATGAATGAGGATGCAAGTTCATGGAAATTAAAAAAAAAAAAAATATATATATATATATATATATATATACACACACACACACACACACACACATATACAGTATTTCTGTCTCTCTCACACACACACATGCATGTTTGTATGTATGTTACAGATTGCATATAAATATATAAGTGATACACAGTGGGAACTTCATGAGTGGTGTAGAAAGCACATACACATATATAAGTGAAAGACAGTGGGGAACCTCCTTAGTGGGATAGATAGCATGCATATAGAAATACCTTATTTATCACATAAGATCCCTTCTGCATATGTCATTTATGTAACAGGCTAGGACCTTAAGGGAGAGACATTTGTGTTGCTTTTTTAGGCATAAAATTATTTTTATAAGTCTGTTATTTTTTGAACTAGTGTTACTCTGCTTTCCACCATCCTGATTGCTATAACCACTGTCATGAAAGTGAAGTCAGGATGACAAGCTGACACTGTGATGTGGTAGTTTGTTAGTGCCGCAGAACTTCCACAGAAATTGCAAACCACTGCCGCAGAAGTTCTGCGGCAAATGGTAGTCTTGCTGCAGAACTTGGTCCCACTGTGCCGCAGAAAAGTAGGGACCCTGGTTATGGTGTGTGAGTATTCTACTGATTTGCACTTTATTAAAGAATCCAGCACTTTAAAATTTGTCTGAGTGATTGCTGTGAGTTACATATTGATGTGCTGGTTACCAGACATTGCAAATTACATTTATTTATTAACCTGGCACCTCCCGCCCCTGGATGCAGTCACCACCATAACTGTACAAGATACAAAAATGTACATTTACTTGAACACCTTCACAAGCATGTACCACTGTAGGGTATAACACATTCAGAGATCCAGTCTGGAAAATCCATACAGTTAAACCTCAAAAACAAACTATACGGACTGCAAAAAAACTGTCTTGGCTCTTCCTTCAACTGAGAAGAGCTCTTACACTCATGCTTCAACACCTCAGAGACCTCTGAAGCCCTAAATTGCCACCCTCTTGGACTCACTTCACTCACCGTATCTTTTTAAAGGTATAACAGCACATTATTGCCAATTTGCCCAGTTTTACAGGCATTTTTATTTTCCATTGCTTTGTCTTCTAGGAGATGTCCAAGTCCCCTGTCCCAAAAATGTCCCTCATCACTGACTCAGCAAGCACTAAGCACACCAGCACACTGTAATTATTCAGCAGTACTGAAACTGCATACCTGGGCTGCTACTTCTTATTGTATCTCCTTGTGTCGACTCGTGTGATGATGATGATGATGGTGCAGGGAGCTGAGGTGCTGTCCTGTACTGCCCAAGTCATGCCCTCGTCGGCCTCCTCCGAGTCCTGACCATCAGTCCTGCTGTCCACCACTCTGACGGCTTCTCTCTCCAGCTTGTCCCTGGTCTGCCCAGCCTGGTTGCCCTCTCACCCGATCAACAAACAAGAACAAAGAAGACTTTGAAGAAAAAGATTTTGCCCCTTCTTTGCACAAATGCGTGTCCGCTGCAGCACCACCTGATGAATCTCTGCTGTCACACACTCTTCAGTCTTCACTGACACCACCACTGTCTGACTGTCAGAGACTCTCTGCCAACCACTGGACCAACAGGGACCATCCAACTGTCCCTTTCACTCAGTTTCCCGAATTCCCACCTCCTGCAGCTCTGCTCGCAGGCTTCTCCCACTCACAAGTTAGTGATTTGATGTTGGGGCCACGTCGCAACTCCCACCCCCTGGCCTTCCTAGCCAATCGCTACTCTCAAGTCCTACCTCTGCACATATGCACTGAGATGCAGTTAGCGCTATGTGCACTGGAACTTGGAGTTTTTGGGCAGGAAGGCCAGTTGTTGGTGCTTGCTGTGGGTGGGGGTGATGCCAACTCCAGTGCGTGGGCAGGCAGCACTTTAAAAAAAGACACTGGTTTGGCCTCGGGCTCGGGGCTCCTGGCTGCAGTAGGATGGATGGAGGGAGGGGCAGATGTTAGCACAAAAAAAAAATGGAGGGGCAACAACAGAAAAAAAACACTATCCTGACTAATGCAGGGGGGCAACTGCCCCTCTGCCCCCCCAAATGGTGCCCCTGATGCTGTGTCCTCCTCGGTGGCTCGAACTGAACTGAACTCTGTTTCAAGCAGTCCCACAGTTAGTTCGAGAATCCTGTATTCTGGTTGGCTAAGGGAGCTGTCAATCATAGAGTATTCCTAGTGGTCCATTTAGGTGCCAACAAGAAAGTTCACAGTTTCACCCATAATTCATTGTAATCAGGACCCCTTGAGGACTCCTTGGTTCTGATTGGTCCAGACCAGGAAGTCGCAGACCAAGCATGGTGGCTCCCATCGGAACAAACTAGTGCTGCAGTACTGGCAGTCCAAATAAGTTATTTTATTTAAATAACAGTAAGGATTTAGAAATAAATATTTACAGATTATGAAAGGGCTCCCTCTACTTTGCTAGCAACCACAGAGTAGAGTCAATTAAAACTATGCTTGGCTGGTTGCAAACCTTGATTTACTCAGACCCATCTCAGACTATTTACACTGTACAAAGGGCTGGAGCTCTAAAAGTGATAGCATGGCTCCATGGATGTGTGCACACATGCAGAGCAACAGCAGCACAATATGGAACATAGATTTAACTTCTATTGCTGGATGTCTGCCAGGAAGGGGGCATGAAAGGAGCCAGGGGAGATACTTAAGGTAAGCCCCCCAAAATGGGGGGGGGGTTAAAATATGTTTCTATAACCTTGCATCATTTGGCACTGAATTTCAACTGCCAAATCTTAGATCACTTCTCCAGTCCTTCTTCTTGGTCTCTTCTCATGACCCTGGTTCCCTCCTTAGTGTCTAGTCTCCCATTGATTTTGGTGTGATCTGTGAAGAGATACATTTTTCCCTTGATCCCTTCACTTATGTCACTGATGAATACACTGAACAGTAATGGACACAGTACCAACCCCTGTGGCACCTAGCTTGTGTCCTGTCTGACAGCGGAGTGCATCCCATTTAGTACTACTTTCTGTGTCCTTTTCCCCAACCAGTCTGCTATGTACCTGATTATCCTTTTACCCACCATTAGGCCCCCTTGCTTCTATATAGAGATGTTGGGAGGTTTTAATTCGCTGACAAAGTTAAGGTGAAGTTGCCAAATTCACCTCCATGGATAATTTCACAATGTTTTTCTGCTTAATAGGAAATTCGCCATTGGTAACTTTGCCTGGCAACTTCATCTAAAACTTCTCCTTGGGGTACACCAAAGTGAAATTGGGTCAAAATGAAGCTACTGATGCAGAAAAGTCTCAAGGTCAGCAGTCCCCTATCCCCACCCACTCCACAACTTGAAGACCCTGTGCCACTCCCCCACTGCCCATGGTACTACCACCACAGGCTGCATCCACACATCAGTCTCAGTCAGGAGCAATTTTCTCATTTTCTGACCTGAGTCACAGATCCAGTTACACTGTCCACTGCTAGTGTGATATGCTGGCAAATGCCCAGAGTGTTGCTACTGTACCACTGCAGTTGGGCTCAGTACACTTTTCCCCCTGGCCAGAGAAAAATACTGTGCCACCCCAGGTACCTGTGCCCAGTGTGTTGTAATGCAGAGAAAGGAGCTACCAGTAGTTTGTCCACTAGTCTGCATATCCATACTGGGACCCTATTATCTATATCCAGCTCAGTGCCACCACCACCACCAGTAGTCAAGGGGACACCAGCAGCCTCCTCCCTGATCACTGTTCCTGAGCCAGAGATTTTGATACCTCTCAGACGGATCCTCTTATCACTGTTTCCCTCAGCATTCAGGCTCATTTAGAGCTGTTTTTGATATATAGGTAGTCCCTTAACTCCAAATATTGACAGAATTATAGCTTGTTAAAGCTGCAATATTATCCTATGGGAAATTTCACTTTTTACGTTTTATGTTTTTGTATGACTATTTTCAGTTGGTATTTCTTAAGGACTTAGTCTTGTAGTACTCATTAAGACCTTTTTGTGATATATAGATTGTCTGTAGGATGCAACAAATCAGGTAATTATCATGATATTACTATGTACATGAAGAAAGCTAATTTCTATCAATAAACAACAAATCTGGAGTACAAATATAAGAAACTGGCAAAGTTATGAGCGTTCATAGAAACTGTGCAATGCACACCCATAACACAGTCATTGTTTGTAATTTTTTCACCAAATTTTCAACATGGGCTTTTTGGGACCTACCCTCATGAACAGTAGCTCTGTGATTTTGTTACTCCATCCTGAAAGTTGATTTTGCACAGCGACCGCACCGTTCTGCGCAACTGGTATGAAAATACATTTCAGGCAGGATGTAAAAAATGACAGCTATACTGTTCATAAGGAGGTGAGAAAAAATGGCAATGTTGAAAATCTGGAGTGAAAAAATTAAAAATTGGTGAAGTTACGAGCGTGCATAGAAACTGCACAACCCATGCTCATAACGCAATCATTTTTTGGAATTTTTTCACCACATTTGCAACATGGGCTTTCTGGGACCCCACCTTATGAACAGTGGCACTGTCATTTCATTACTTGGTCCCAAAAGGTGATTCCACACAGCGACCACAAAATCACCTTTCAGGACCAAGGAACAAAATTACACCAACATGTTCAGGAGGTGGAGTCCCAAGAACCCCATGTTAAAAACGTGGGCCTAAAATTCCTAAAAATGGCTGAGATATCAAGGTAAGTTGAAACCCTCATTGATTCCCATTATACGGCTTACCTTGAATTTTTTCAGTTTGCCAGTCGGCTTTGAAGAGTGCAGATGTGTCCCGCTCCACAGAAGATCACATCTGCTGACATCAGAGGGTATGTATGGGGTAAGGAGGTGCGGGAAGGTAGGTTCACAGAGGAGGGTTGGGGTGGGCAGAGGGATGGGGAGACAATGAGGGACCGTTTTGTTTTGATGTGAAATTTTTAAAAAAAGACCGCGAGGGAAGATTTTCTTCATTTACAGGTAAAAGACAAAAAAATAGACATGTAGGCACACTGGGGTGGGCTCCTAGTGTGCCACAAATTACAATAGTGGTGGCTGGGGGGTGGGATGCCGACACGGGGATTGGGCACCCCGATGTCAGCTAGGGATATAGACGAGGGGAACTGGGGGGGCAATCCAACACTGGGAGTGGGCGTCCGGTGCTAGAAAGGGAAAGGAGAAATGGTTTAACCAGGCAAAGACACACTAAGGGGCTGCAGGGAACGGGGAAGTTGTTTAACCAGCAAAGACACACTAAAGGGCTGCAGGGAACGAGGAAGCTGTTTAACCAGAAAAGATGTACTGAGCTGCAGGGACCGGGGAAATAGTTTCACCAGGAAAGACACGTTGAGCTGCAGGGGACAGGGAAAATGTTTAACCAGGGAAGACACACTATGGGGCTGCAGGGACCAGGAAAATTGTTTAATGAGGAAAGACACACACTGAGCGGCAGCTGAAGGGCTCGCATTTCAAAGGACAGAGCCACGCGCAGCGTCAGCTCTGTCCCTTGAAATGTTTGCTGAGACCAGCCCCCTCCCCAAAATAGTATCATCAAGATACTGCCAGCTGATTTGCTGGCTACAGACCGGCTCCTGAAGCACCACTGGTCACTAGGCTGACACCCCTATTTAGCAACTCTCATATCAACAATTTTGTCAGCTCTTGTATGCATGACAAACTTAAAAATGAAATCAAGATATTCAAACCACAGTAACAAAAATAATTCAGTAAAACACATCTAACTTCTACAGAACTAAAATGATAAACCACAGAATCAGGAAAAAAAATTCACACAGAACACTGACTACAAAAGTGCTGCTTGTTAAGACAGAAAAGTCAGCCTTGTCTGCCTTTTTACTGCTGCGTGGGCAGAGCTCTGCAGATGTATTGCTAACATTCTTGTAAGGAACACTGTAAAAGCATATGATCAGACAGCTCTCTGGTGTGCTCCCACAGTGCTGTGGCACAGTTCCACTGGGTTGTGTTGTAATGGCCATTCTCCTCTGCCAGCCACATAAACACACCCCCTTGTGGAAGTGGCAGTGCGCTCTGCTGAAGTTCAAGCTCCTTTGGTGGAGGGTAGAAAGAAGTAGGCCGTTGGTTAACTAGGATCTGCAGCTTACCCAATAGGTAGAGAAATGGGCAGACTAGGTGGGACAAGCGGTCCTTATCTGCCATCAAAATCTATGTTTCTATGTTTCTATCCTTTATGGGGCATTACTTTTTTCTCCCACAACTGTGGAAGTGATGGCTGCCGTGCCTAAGATGACCGCCAACTGAAACTGCGCATGTGCGAGTATTCGCGCATGTGCAGATCTGTTACAGTGACCATCTTGTATACAACAGACTCCGGTATGGCAAGAGCTCTGAGTATTCTTTCACTGTATCTTGCCACTCTGAGCAGCCATACCGTCTCTGACCAGAGTTTGTTCTTGCTGGAATTTGCTGCAGCTAAGCTCCCCTCCCTCCACAGCACTGCCTCACTACACAGAATACAGAAAATGAAACTACAAATTTAAACTACGTTACAACAAATACCTGAAATAATTGGTGATCTTGAGGCACAAGACACAGTAGATGCTCAATGGGGTGATTTGTTGGGAAAACAAAACTACATATTTTAACTGCTTTCCAAAGCTTTTTTTTCCTTTGCTCCTCCCTTGCTCCCCGGCCGACCACTCCTTCCGGTCATCTAGAACCCCCACTGGCACTACTACAACCCCGATGCCAACTGCCACCCCACATGTCAGCCCCCTGTAACCCAATATGACCCTTCATCAGATGGGTCACCCCCCCGAGAGGGAAGGTGCTGGTGGGGATTGGCCAGTGCAACTCATTGGCCTGTGGTGCCGCTGGGGTGGACAAGGCTCATCTGAGGCTTTGTGGTGGCAGGAGACTGGAAACCATCATCTGGCCAGCCAGGAAGCCATTTCTTGGTTTTCTCCCCTTGGGAGCTTGATGTCCAGGACATCTAGGCCAGGGCCGATGTCCGTCATGATCCCTGCTTAATGGGACCTGACATACCGCCCTACCTCTGGCCTCTGCCAGATGTTGTCAGACACTGGGTTGTACACTCACCCTCCCCCGGGAGATGGCAAACCATTGTGGGATGATCAAGCCATCTCCCCCCGGCCGGCACTCTGACACCCGGGTCCATTCTCGAACCCTGGTCGTCGGCATCGCAAGCAGAAATCCAACCGCTGTGTTGGTGTGCCAGCATTTTGAAAGCTTTATAGGGACAAAGACACAGAGCACACTTAACACCAGCTCTGTCTTCCTCACACTGCACTGAATTCAGCCTACGCATGGCAGTGATTGCTCATTACAATACTGTGTGACCTCTACTCTCTTGAATCCTTGGAAACTTCACCTTAGAACAACAATTCACAAGCAAAGTCTGCATTTCCACCATTTGTGAAGTTCTCCTTGAAAGTGAAGTAGAAATCTGCCTTAAATGAAAACTTTGCGAGTTCTGAAAATTTGCAAATTTCTTTGTGAAGTAAAGTTGTAGGACTTCGCCCACCGCTACTTCTATACAAATCTTTATGTAGCACTGAATCAAAAGCCTTGCTGAAATCCAGATACAGGATATCCACTGCCTGGTCTTTGTCCACTGCCCACATATCTGAGTTGAAGAACTTAATTAGGTTAGTTTGGAATAACCTTCCCTACTTGAAGTCATCCTGCCTCTTGTATTGCAGACCATTTGCCTTCAGAACATCTACCATCTACTCTTTATTGATAGTCTTGAGTAGCTTCCCCCATACCAGAGGACAAGCTAACCAGCTTGTAGTTCCCAAGTCATCCCTGCTACCACATGTATAGGGGGATACAATGTCTGCTACCCTTCAGTTTGCTGGGATGACCCCAGTCTCTAGGGTACAGTTGAACAGATCTGCTTGAGGCACTGCTAGTTCCTAGCTCAGTCCCTTCAGCACACTGGGACACAACCTTTGGAACAAAGACTTGTTTATTCTCAGTGCCCTTAGTCCCGTAAGATTCTCAGTGCCCCTAGTCCCTTAAGAGCACTTTTCACTAGCACTGAACCCAATTCTATTTTTGCATACCCTCTCTGCCTGGCTACACTGCACAGTCTGGAAATGGGCTTTCTGTCTCCACTGTAAAGATCAAGCAGAAGTACTCATTGAGGATATCAGCCTTCTTCTTTGATAGCTTAATTCACAGTGGCCAGTAGTGATTTTAAAATGGTCATTAGCCACCCGGCCACTGAACGGTATACGCTTGACTTATGAACTGTTATTTTGCATTCATATTCATTTCTCAATACTCCATTCTTTTTTATAGAAGCATTTGTAGACAACTTCAAATGCTGACTGCTTCTTGATGTACTGGGTTATATGTACATGAAGCATGTGTCTTCTGACCTCTACATAATCTCCTGCATCGTTTTATATTGGTTTCTCATTATTGTTACTATTTAATGCTAACAGTGTTTTCTTACCAACTTTTAGGTGGAGTTACCCCAGCTCCAGTTATAAACTGAAATCTTATGGGCTTGACTTAACAACACTTTTCCTTTAGAAAACAGTAGGTGAACAGGAGCGTAAATGGTCAGGACATGTTACTGGGTACAGCACTATGAGTGTTTTTGGCTTCTAGCATGGGGAAGTCACTGATCTTGATAGGTTAATATAATAAAGAAGCTTGAGGGGACTCTGTGTTAAAGAATGTCAGTGATTTCCTGTTTTGCAGTTAGAGCCACACATTCACAATGCAGAAGCAATGCTTGCTTATACAAATTACATTTAACTTTATTATATCATGGATCTGATAGTACAATTTGCAAAAACAAACTACTTGGGTGGTGTTCCCTCAAGGGATAGATTTGCTTTGGATAATCACGTTCATAAGTGGATGATTTTATGTTCATATTGATGAAAATTTCAAACAAGTTCTGAAGGTGGTGATCTGAAAACTGAAATAATTGTCAATACTTAGAGCACCAAGAGGCCAACTTTTGTAGAATCATACAACTTGCTCTTAAGATATTATACTTACATCTCAGTATAGCTACGGTGAGCTGAGTGTTCAATTTAAACTCCAGTCTTTGCAGCTCAATAGCTTTAGCAGTGTTCAACAAAATTGGGTGACATTTGGCATCCACGGTCCAAGTGGCAAGTTCTCAAGATGTGGGAAGCTCGTGATGTCTGCATAACTGGAGTCCAAGATCCAGAAACATCAAGAATACTAAAAATACTACTTATTGGTCCTTTTTTTTGCTCTCACCTACAGCAAAGAAAGTAAATAATTTTGTTCTGAAACTTTCAGGGCAGTAGGGGCTTGTCCCAATAGTGTGCATTTCAAAGGTTTTGTAAAACAAACAAAAACTGGTTCCAGAGTAATAAGGTTTTGAAATGTGGCATTTGATTATGCTCAGTAGGTTTTCAGGATAACCTTCTGCTACAACCCAAATATTCTTCTTTCATGAGTGTTTTTAGGTTGCAACTAATTGTGTTTCTGGGTCAGGAGACACCATTTTAGATGATTTAATTTAATATTATTTTATTTTATTTATTTTTATTTATTTAAACATTTGGCAACCAGGAATGGCATGCTGAGCTGAGGCTCTATTCCAGGTGTGACCCGGGGAAGGAGCAGTGGAAATACAGACAGTAAGTGCAGAGAATTTTTCAACAGAACAATAGCAGCTAATTACAATCAATATAACACAGCAGGGAGAGCAAAAACATGACATGTGATGAATATCTAGAGGTGAACTATACAATAGTAAGTGCTCTGTATAATGAATCTTTAATAAGTGCTGGGGAGGAATTGTAGGAAGGTAAAGTCAGTAGAAGTTCTGGGTTTAGCTCAGTTATGGGAGCGACATGAAGGTGGAGGAAGGAGACGTAGCTGTTGCTTGCAGCTAGAGTGAGAGAGTGAATTTCTGATAACAGGGGTAAGTTTGTTCCACAAGTTTATTTAATTTAGTTTTTGTTCACTGGGTAAGTGCACTAGACAAATTCTTGCCTATTTTCAGACACGACCCGGGGGAGGGGGATACAGATGAATGTCAACTGACCTTGAACCAGATGAAGCTGTCGGTAGTATTTTGAGTGAATGGGGAGAAATTTGGCCATGACACCGGGGAGATTCTCCTACTATTTTAGAGAAGTGCCATGGGATCTTTAACATCCACCTGAACTACCACCAGAACAGGCAGATGGGACCTCGGTTTAAGGTCTCATCCGAAAGACAGCACCTCAGGAGTGCAGCACCCCCCCCATGCTGCACTACAGTGTCAGTATTGGGATATTAACTCAAATGCTGATGTGGGGACAGAACCCACAGCCTTCTGATTTCCTGGCCTCAGAGGTGACTGTGCTACCTGCTGAGCCACTGACACTGACAAGTGAGGAAGCTGGTAGGGGAAAGCAGTTTTGCCAGCTGTTGAAGGGGGTCAGGGCAAGGTGGAGGATCTTTCATTTCTATGCCTGAGTTCATAGGGGGAATAAGGAGTCTGAGGATAGACAGTCCTCAAGTTAGGAGAGGAGCAAGTTAAACCAGTACTTAGATATAAGGTTGAGGGAATGTATATAGCGCCTGTGAGATAAGGGGCTTAGTTCAAGGAGGGAGCAAAGATTGCAGTGGTGGGTGTATAAGGGGGAGTTTGTAGCAAAGTGACAAAATGAGTTTAGAAGGGTATCCAGCCTGGCAAGGGTGGTTACAGGGGCAGAGCTGTAAACCACATCAGCATAATCTAATATGGGGAGGATCATTTTAGAGACAATTTCACATCTGGCAGGTTACAGGAGAGAGTCCCTGTTCCAGTATAGCATGCCGAGTTTGGAGTGCAGCTTGGAGGTGATAGATTCAATGTGAGCTGAAAAAGACAGGTTGGGGTCCAGCCAAACATCCAGGTACTTGTATCTGGTGACTTGGTCAAGTGGGGAGCCATAGAGAGAGAGGTGATGAGGGGGGGAGGTAGTACGGCTAAGTTTCTGGATAGAGCCAAAAACCATGGGCACAGTTTTGGTGCTGTTTAATTTCAGTTGGTTTTGACTGAACCAGCACTGAATGTTGTTGAAATCACTTTGTAGGGTAGCTTGGACTGCAAGCAGGTTGGGATTGGAGGTAAAGAGGATGGTGGCATCTGCATACATGTGTATTGATGAACTGGTGCAAGAGGAGGGAAGGTTGTTAATGAAGAGGGAGAAGAGAATGGGACCGAGCCTTAAGGGACACCGCCAGGATAGGGAGGGGGCATGTGGCATCAGCAATTTTAACAGATTGAAATCTGGTGGATAGATAAGACTGGAATCACCTTACTATGATGGGGACAAGTCCAGCTGCCTCAAGCTTCTGCAGGAGAAAAGGGTGGGATACAGAGTCAAATGCCTTTGCTAAATCGACAAATACAGCTACTGTAAGGAAGCCTTGGACGGAGGCAGTTTGGATATGGTTGGTGATGCGCAGGAGGGAGGGAGGAAATTATGGAATTGTGGTACCTGAAGCCAGACTGATGGGAAGAGAGGATGTTGCTTGTTGCAAGGTAGTCAGCTAGTCGGGTGTGGGCCAATGATTCTTGCAGTTTGACTAAGACTGGGAGGAACAAGATGGGCCTATAATTGCTGGCAAGGAGGGGTCACGGCCTTTGTGAAGGGGAATTACGCAGGCTAACTTCCAGGATTGTGGAACTGTTCCTGTGGAAAATAAGAGGTTAAGGAGATGTGTAAGGGGCTTGGTGATCGCAGGAGCTGAGAGCTGCAGGAACTTGGTGTGAATCCTGTCTGGGCTGGTCTTTGCAGGGTTAAGTGATTGTAGGGCTACCCATACCTTCCGTACAGTAAGGGGGGTGGACTTGAAGTCTTTGCTTAGGGAAGTGGTGGTGGAACTGGGGAAGGAGGGTTGGCCCAGTGGTATGGCACAGGAAGTGAAAAACTGGTTCAGGATTTCAGAGGTGTGGGTTGGGTCAGTGACTGGTTGGCTATGAAGTTTGAAGGCTGTCATTTTTTTCTGGGCAAAAAGAAAATTTGAAAATACTAAAAACAAGTTATTGAATAAAAAAAAGGAATTTTGCTAAATGGGGTACATTAAGCTCCATGCTAGTGTTTATTTTTCAAACAATGAACCAGAAATACTTTTTATGGACTTTGATAAGTTCTTTTAGTGTCAGCATACCGAGATGGCCAATTCTTGTGTAAAAAGCCAGGAATTTTTGTGTCACGCATTGAAAGAAGAATTTGCAACACAGGGATTTTTAGTCCACACTAAAAATTGAATTCTTGGATCACACTTAAAATGTGTGAGCCAAGAATTCCATTTTTTGGTGGACACAAAAATTCTTGTGCCGCACTTAAATGTGCAACGAAAGAATTTCATTTTTGGTGTGCACAAAAGAACTGTTGTGTCTTATATACTTTTACTCTTGGCCATTTTACAACATTTTAGTCCCAAATTTTGAATATACTGTTTACATGTCCCTACCTCATGAACAAGGATAGTGAACATTTTAGAACACAGGTAAAAAGGTGATTTTGCAGTCACTGCGAAATGACCTTTTGGGCAGGATTGAACACATTCTAGCAACCAAGTTCATGGGGTGCAGTTAACATGTAAAAGACGTTCTTTGGCCATCAGCTTACAAATATGGCCAATTCTTCTGTCATGAGCTGTAAGCTCTTGGGTTGCACATATAAGTACAACTGAAAACTTTTTTGTGTTCAGCAAAAATGGAATTCTTGGGCCTTACATTTGCAATAAGTGTAACAGAACATTTTTTTTCATGCACATCAAATATCCTTGTTTGTCTGCATGATCAATTCTTTGGCCACACATTTAAGTGCTACCCAAGAATTTTTCATGCACATCAAAAAAGCTACCAGATTACTTCTTTGCTTGCACATTTAGAAATACAGAAACATACTGTATATTTTTTCAGCAGAAAATAACTTTTGGGACCATCTAGTCCGGCCCTTCTACCTCTGTATTTCATCACCACTGACCCTAGTTGGTTATAGGTGTCACCCCTCACCGGTTCCTCTACCTAATATACCACATGCCTATCCCATGCATGCCTGAAGCTCCCCACAGTCTTTGCCCCCATTACCTCCTCTGGCAGGCTGTTACCATCATCCACCACCCTTTCCATGAAGAAGTATGTCCACATACAGTCCTAGACGTTTCCCTCTTAGCTTCATTGCATGCCCCCATTAATTGCAGCTCAAGAATTTTTGCACAAACTAAAAAAAAAGAAAGAAATTGGGGGGGGGGATTTTGATACATGGATAAAAAAGTCTTTGGTCGCATAGTAAGTGCCACTCAAGAATTATTTTTGCAAACGAAAACAAAAACAACAACAATAACAACAACAACAAACCGGTTGCAAACACAAACAGAGCCGCACAAGGATTTCGAGGTGCTCAGTGACAGTATCCAACCGTAAAAAACAAAAGTCACGGCACTCACCATGCACACATAAAGAAAAAGACAGAGACTTAATTCAATGCAAAAATGTCTCGTCTTTACTTCAGCCAGTAAAAAAAACAGGAAACAGGGTGCAACAAACTTCCTATGTATTACCTAATCTTGGGCTTTCTTAAGGATGATGCCTCCTAGTGCAGACTACCTTTACAGCACCATTTTTGAGTCACATGTCAACAATTTAAAGTGCTAGTGCTCATTTTTCAGTGCAATTCAATTAAAATGCACAGTGAATAAACAACATAAAGTGCATTGTCCACAACCAAAGAAACATGAATATTTAAAAAAAGACATTTTCTCTCATTCATTATTAATACTGCCTCTTTTCATAGTTATTTTGAAAGCTACTCTAGGAACCATGTTCCTTTACAGTCTTATTGTTTATATTGTAAAGGGCAATAGAGAGAGGAAAAAGGGGAAAGCCTGGAAGAAAGATACTTATGTACATATGCACAAAAACATGGAGTGTCTAAATAACACCGCCCTACTTGGAGCTACTACAATGGTAGCATTAAGTGTGGGTCCAGTCCACATAGGCACAAGCAATTAGTTTTTTGAGTATCCAGCATGTGTGAGGTTCATTTATGCTTGTGGTAGTAGGTTGGGGGGGGGTTGGGGGAGATGTGTTTTTTGATTGTCCTTGTCTGGTAAAGCAAAAGTGAATGCTTTCAAGCAGATATTACCAACAGTGCAGCTTTTTGAATGTTTATGTACCTACAATATGCTTTCTTAGCGATGCAGTCCATATATGTGTACCCACTTATTTCTGAAGTGTCCCAAGTACAGCTGTGTAGGTGCTCATATCTGCGGCTTCATTTACAATACTTGTTCTCCCCTTAGGGACCTGGAAAGAGGAAAAAAAGAAAAGGAGAGGAGAATGAACATTGCAACATTAACGTCTATTTTTCAAAAAGGGTTTTATTTCAATATAATTATTTAGACCCTTGCCAGTGTATACTCCAAGGGTAAAAATCCAATAATTTTCCCTCTCACTCAATAGTCCATCCTGTCACCTCCTTTTGGTCCAAGTGTTACATTCTCAATACCTGTCTTGTGTGGTTATATAGTGAATTACCTCATAATTTATAGAAACATCAGTGCTAGCAACCTCATTATTAGTGGGGCCCCCCCATTTTCAAATTCCTATGATAAAAGGACCTTAAGCTCAATACTCTGCAGAGTCTATACAAATCTATCACAGTCTCAAAACCATCCAGATCAGTAGTTGGTATAAAGGAGAGACCTTTGTTGCGAACACTTACTTCTCCCTCTTGCAGTTCGTAGTCTGAGAGGTTGATGATGTCAGTATCCTCAATTACACTGGGGTCTTCATTCAGGACTGCTGGTAACGTCTCTTCTGAACTTGTCCCCCTTGTTGCTCAAGATCCCTACTTTCCTCTCCTGGTCCTTTATGTATTTGGCACTGACCCTTCCTTTTCCCTCTGCGTGGTCTCCTTTGTTCTAAAAAAGGTCCCTCAGAAAGGTCTGAATCACTGTTAAAGCTACTCTCTGATCCACTTGTTGCACTAGTTGCACTTGTTACCCCTGGAGTTGGTAGTCTGCCACCTGTAGCATTCCTTAAAATTGACACAGGCTCAAAATGTAGTTTATTTCTTTTGTTTCTTGTAGAAAGTTGTCTTTTATGATTTTTAAATCCACTTTGTTTTGGCCAACTAAAGATATGTCCATTTTTATAGTCATTCTCATCCTGAGTATATTTCTGTTTTTTTGTGGCACATAACTTGGAGTCCTGAAACTGTATCTCCTTGTGAAACTCTTTTTTAAAGTTTTCAAAATGAGGATTGTTTGAAAATGTTTTTAGTGTTTCTTCTTTAATATTTAGTTCCCCCTCAATTTCTTGTTGTAGTTTCTCTGACTTCTTCACTATCAGCTGCATCCACTTATTACTTGCTTCACTTAAGATTGCCCTCCAGTCTCTCATAAACTTCACATCATCAAGTCCAAATGTGGGGTCCTTGGTGATTCTTAATCCCCGAGGTGCCCTCCCTGCATCTAAGTATGCCTGTATGGACTTTAATTACTAGTAATTTCTTCTAACTTTTAAAGCAGACCTCTCATTGGAAAAGAAAACCCCTCTTATATTGCCATTCACAGTGGGCCTGCACTTCTGCAGCCAAAACTCAGTGTGTTTCTCTTACACCTGCAGCTGCAGAAGCACAGGCCCCACAGAGGCCTGCTTTTCTGCAACCAGAAGTGTGTACATATCTTACACTGTTTATGAGTACCTGTGGCTACAGCAACACTGGCCCCACAGGGGTCTGTGTGTGCTTCTGCAGACAGAAGTAGTGTTGCAATCTGGATATCATGGATTTTGTGAGGCCTGCACTTCTGCAACCAGAAGTCAGTGTGTATGTCTTGCACTGCTGCCAGAAGTATGTGTATGTCTTATATTGTGCATGAGTACCTGTGGCAACAGAGGCACTAGCCCTGTAGGGGCTTGTACATCTATAAATAGAAGAACTGTTGTAATTTGGATATTATTGTGTCTGTGGCTGTTGGGGCCTGTGCTTCTTCAGACAGAAGTATTGCTGTGATTTGAGTATCATGGATTTCTATCTGCAGTCAGATGTGACTGTGTGTGTGTGTCTCCGTGTGTTGTGTGTGTGTACTGCAGTTACAAATCCATGAAGGTAGCACATCACTATTACGGTATTTGTGTTATCTGGAACAGTTGTATGTTTTCTGTCTTACTGACGATGGCTATCTGTGGCTATGTGTGTTTGGTATTGTCCTTTTGGTGCTTGGGGAGTGTTAGGGCTGGAAACCCTAATGCCACATTTTCTTACTTCTGTGGGGTTATGTTGAAGCCTAACTGGTGCATTGATGCAGTTTTTTGCAATGAATATATATTGCCAAAAACGCCATTAATGTAGAGATTAGGGTTCCCAACAAATTTAAGTGCAGTAAGTAGGGAGATGAAAACATTAGGGTTTGGAGACACAGGAGTCTCAGTGAATTGGTAGTGTGGTGTTCCTTGGGGATGTCAAACCTGGTGCCCATTCCTTTCCCTCAGCCCCTAGACGTCTGCCCAAGCACAAGGTACAGATCCATGCCCATGCATCCTAGTGATATACTATTTAGAGGTAGAGAAGTATGGCTTGCCACATGCGGCCAGCAGAATCAGATGCAACTTTGTTTGTTTATTTTCATACTGAATAACCAGTGAGCAAAATTAAAAAAATAAAACTTTCTTCATGTGAGGCCTAGCATGAAGGAAGAGATGATGTATAATTGTATTTGCTCAGGGAAGGGTGTGGGCATTAGGGTTTACAGCTCCAAGGAACACTACATCACTGATTTACCTAGACTCCTGAGACTCCAAATCCTAATGTTTTAATTTACCTGCTTTGTGCTCTTTGACTTTTTGGAAACTGTATTTTGTACAGTAACACCATTTTTTTGTAATGAATTTCCATTCTTTTTGCTACAGATGCAGATATGCAAGGCCCTCCGGGCACTGTGCAAAAGGAAGTCTGTTTGACTGTGAAAGCACTGGGCCCTCTGGGTCTGCACCTCTGTGTGGCTCCAGATGCAGACGTGCAGGCCCACTGGTCCCTGTACCAAAGGAGTAGTCTGACTGGCTGCAGAAGAGCAGGGCTCTCTGGGAGCTGCAAAAGCACAGGGCCCTTGGGCCCTGTGTGTCCATGGGGCTACAGATGCAGATGCAGATGACCAAGAGTGTTTCCGGCTGTGGAAGTGCAGGCTTTCAGAGCAGTTGTAGGTACAAAGGTGCAGTGCCCTCTGAGCACTCTGCCAAGAGAAGACTTCTCTTCACTATCTTCACTATATGGTTATTGTTGCCCATGCAGTCAACAGTGCACTGTCCCTCCACAGGCTGGGGTTAGTGCTGCATGGCAGCACTGTCCCATCAGCTTTTGCCTATCTGGCCAGCTCAATGAGATGGCTTTGAACTTAGCTCACCAGCATGGGATCACAATGCACTACTCACTGGGCCAAAGGCACATGACATTTCTTCATAGCCTTTTCTTTTTTTGACATTTTGACCCCAAGTTTTCAACACAGTTGCTTTTTGACTCCGCATTTACAAACATAATAATATTTTGGTTGAAACATCATTTCATGCCACAAGAGTGAAAACATGTTTTGGTCAGGATTTAAAAAATTACAACTGTCATGTTTATAATGTGGTATGATAAAATGGCAATGTTGAACATTTGGAGTCAAAATGCAGAAAATTACCAAAGTTATAGGTGAATGCTGAAAAAAGTCAACATACTTTCATAACTTTGTTCTGCCTTAATGTTTTGACTCCAAATTTTTGAAATCTTCTTATGACCCCACCTCATGAAGTCAGTAGGTGAAAACTTTCCGGTCCCACCTGCAAGACGATTTTGTGGAATGACTGCAAAATCACCTTTCAGGCCGTATTTCAAAATTTTTATCTAACAGGTTCAGGAGGTGGGGTCCAAAATAGGCCATGTTGAAAATTATGCGGAAAAATACTTTAAAAATGATGAAGTTATCAGTAAAAGTTCGAAATGCTCTGGCAGTACATTGAAGCACATATGTTGTTTCTTTAGTTTGCAGTCATGGTTCCAGGAGAAGGATGTGTTTCACTGCATAGAGTGAATCTACAGAACTGGATGTGGTTTAGGTAAGTGAAGGTTGTAGGGGATGTGGTGTGGTGGGTGCTGAGTGGGGGGGTCAGGGGTGAGTGAGGGAGACAGAGGAGCTACAACAGACATTGATGGGCAGTTTTATTTATTTCAGGTAATTAAAAAAAAAATAAAACAGCAAAGGACAGTCAGTTACTGACTCTGGGGATTAGGCATCCCAGTGTCAGTTTTGTGTTTGCTGGCACCGGGGTGGGCACCCCAGTGTTGCACACTGCTGTGGTGGGGGGTCTAAGCTGGCACTGGAGATTAAGCATCCCAGTGTTGGGTTCTTCCTACAGTTGACAGGAAAATTGTATAATCAATAGGGGTCTGAAACAAATTAAATGAACCAAATGAGAGCAAAGAAAATGAAAAGTACTTTGCAGCTGAAATCACTCAATACTGTTTTCTTTACAGGATCCTGATGCTGCAGCATTATTACAATAACACACAGCACAGTTTTATCTAGCATTAGGATAAGCTTTAAGGGTTACTGCATTTGTTGTTGACTGATTGTTTCTGCTCTTACCTCCTTGTTCTTTCATCTGTGGTTCTTCTTTTTCGGCAGGGGAATGGCCCAGCCACCCACCCCATCCCCAACCACCCTACACTACACTCCTTTTATAGGGTACCGCAGTTGTGACATTTTCTGTGGCAAAGCAGGAAGGAGTGGATCAGTGGGGCATCCACAAGGTGAGCTCATTTACAGGGGCACTAGTAATTTAACTTGTTATAACAAGTTAAACAAAAGCAAAACACAAAATTAAACCATTACTAGCATTTTCTTCCTTCTAATTACTCTGACCAGGTTATAAACCCAGCAACTTATCTGGAATGGATATCATTAACTGCAGGTACTGCAGAACACTTTTCAGAGGGACAGTCTTACAGGATTTAGGATACTGTCCTACATGCTGGGCCATTGGAGTTCTTAGGGCTCAGCTCCGGGCAGCATGGGCAGAGATTGCACACCTCAAATTTCATATTCAAAACGAAATACATTATAAGAACCACCCGCCATTTCCCCAACATCCAACAGAAGAACCTCGACCGCAGAGGGTAGTTGGTCCAGGAGGTTGGCAGGTGGTTAGGAGGGGCAAATCAGGTACCCCATCACTCTGTGCTGTCCAACATATTACCTCCAAAAACCATATAAACACTACAAACAGGTATCTGCCTCTATCTCCGAAATCAAACAAAGGGGCAGAGGACACTGCAGAGCAGGACACTGCAGCACAGGAGCTAGCACAACAAAACTCACCCAAATCAGGAACCAAAACAAAAAAAGCAAAAATGAAATCCAAAAAACTTCTGATCATAGGAGACTCCATGATTCGGGAGTTGATACCCATCTCCAGCTAGAGGTATTGGTCAGATGTCTCCCAGGTACATCAGCATGGAGAGACGCTGACCGCATTGCTAAAATTGTTCACAAAGCAGGAGAAAACATTGACATCCTGGTACACATAGGGACTAATGATCTCGCCAGCCGGTCAGTTGTGCAGACCAAAGAACACCTGACCAGGCTGGGTGACAACCTGTCATCCATTTCATCCGACATCTCCTTCTCTGAGATCCTGCCAGTCTGGGAGAGGGGGCAGATGGATGGAAGGTCAGCGAAGGGGAGATAGGGGAGTTAAACATGTGGCTCAAGGGCTGGTGCCAGGAAAAAGGACACAGATTTGTAGGGAACTGGCAACAGTTCTGGGAGTGAAAGTTCTTTAAATTTGATGGACTGCATCTGACTAAGGAGGGAGTCAGTGCATTGGGGCAGAAGTTTGACGTCTTTGCAGAATATTTAAACTAGTAAATGGGGAGAGGGGTGCAGCACCCCATACGACGAATGGGAAGAACACCCCAACCCCCTCAGCTAGTGGTCAAACAGGGATTCAGCATGTTTCCAGTTCATTTGCATCACCAGGTAAGAAAAAAGGTCTGTCTCCCCACACAATGCACATGGGAAATGCCAAACCTCACCCAACAACTAACACATTGAAATCTGGCCAATGGAAAATCATGTACACAAATGCTCACAGCCTGGGAAATAAGATCCCAGACCTGCAGGCAATAATGTCAGAGGCTAAACCGGACATAGTAGCAATTAGTGAGATGTGGTTTACCAGGAACCACACTTGGGAGACTTCAGTACCTGGCTATGTACTGTTCAGAAGAGACCGAGGTGCAAAAAGGGGGGGGGGGGTTGAAGGGGCCCTATATGTCAATGAAAATATCAAAGCTCCAGAAATTCAGAATACACATAAGGAACCAGAAGAACTGTGGGTCAGCCTGGAAACAGGAAATGGGGCAGCCATAAGAACTGGGGTTGTCTACAGGCCCCCAGACCAGGGGGAGGACATAGACTCATTACTGTTAGAAGATATACAAAACATGACAGCTAAAGGAGAGGTTCTGATAATGGGAGACTTCAACATGCCGGATACAGATTGGTCAATACCAGCAGGAACATCTGCCAGAACTAGACACATGGTAGATTCCTGCAGGGGGAGGGCCTCAATCAACTGGTACAACAACCCACAAGAGACAGGGCAATCCTAGATCTTGTACTGACTAACAGGGAAGGGATCACAGATCTCCAGGTAGAAGGTCACCTGGGGGCCAGTGACCATCACATGGTATGGTTCAATTTGGCCACTATATCTAAATCATCCCATTCCAAGGCAAAAATATGGGACATCAGAGGAGCTGACTTTGATAAGATGGCCAACAGAGTTAAGCTAGCCCTGGCAAAAAGAAACACAGGTGAGGAGGTACAGGCAAAGTGGGCAAGCATTAAGGATGCAATACTTGAAGCAACATCCCATTGCATTAGACAGAAAAGGAAGTGCAAAAGAAGAAGGAAACCACTTTGGTTCTCAAATACAGTAGCAGAAAAGGTCAGAGCTGGCCTTCAGGAAATATAAGGGAACACAATGGGATGAAGATAGGGAGGCATACTAAACTGCCCTAAGGGAAGCAGGGAAGGCAGTAAGGCAGGCAAAGTCCCAAACTGAGGAAACACTAGCACAAACAGTAAAAGAAGGTGACAAGACTTTCTATAGATACATTAGTGAAAGGAGAAAGTCCAGAGGGGGGATTGCTAAGTTCAAAGGAGAAAAGGGGGCATGTGAGGAGGACCTTGTAAAAGCATCTATCCTAAATAGATACTTTTGCTCAGTATTTACTGAAGACAAGGTAGGGCAGTTCTCACAGCTCAGCACCATGGACACAGGGGGGAGGGAGGTGAGCACTACTCCCTTCACAAAAGAAAGGGTCCTACAAGAGCTTGCTAAGCTCAGGGTCGACAAGGCAATGGGACCTGATGGCATACATCCCAGGGTACTTAAGGAGCTAAGGGTGGAACTAGCAGAGCCATTAGCAGAACTGTTTAGTGAGTCTCTGTGCACAGAAGAGGTCCCAGAAGGCTGGAGAAGGGCTCATGTGATCCCGCTCCACAAGAGTGGTAGCAGGGAGGAGGCAAGGAACTACAGACCAGTCAGTCTTACCTCAGTAGTGGGCAAGATTATGGAGGCACTCCTTAAGGAAAGGATAGTGCAACACCTGGAATCCATATGGGCACAGGATCCAAGACTGCATGGGTTTACAAAAGGAAGGTCCTGTCAAACTAATCTCATAGATTTCTTTGACTGGGTAACCAGAGTGGTGGACCAAGGGGGAGCAGTTGATGTCGCCTACCTTGACTTCAGCAAAGCTTTTGACACTGTTCCACATAGAAGATTGATAAATAAGCTGGGTAGGCTCGGGGTGGGTCAGAATTTGGTCAACTGGGTGGCAAACTTTTTGATGGGCAGAAAACAGAGAGTGGTGGTAAATCGATACAATCAGAAGAGATGCAAGTCTCAAGTGGGGTACCTCAGGGATCAGTCCTGGGGCCAGTCCTCTTCAATATCTTCATTAGTGACATTGCAGATGGGCTAGAGGTAAGGCTTGTCTGTTTGCAGATGACACCAAGATCTGCAACAGAGTAGATGATCCAGATGGGGTGGGCAGAATGAGAAGAATCTGGATAAACTAGCAAAATGGTCAGACGAGTGGCAACTGGGATTTAATGCAAAGAAGTGCAAGATCATGCACACAGGGAAGAGAAACCCTGAAGCCACCTATAGGCTGGGAGGGGAGTTGCTGGCAGTCACAAAGAAAGAAAGAAAGAGACTTGGGCATCATCATCACCGATGACCTGAAATCATCCAAGCAGACCTCTAAAGCAGTAGGTAAGGCTAGGGGGATGTTAGGGTGTATTAGTAGGGGTATCACAAGTTGTAAGAGGAGGTAATAAACCCTCTTTACAAGACACTGGTTAGGCCCCATCTGGAGTACTGCATGCAGTACTGGAGACCACACCTTCACAAGGACATTAACCAAATTGAGGCAGTCCAGAGAAGGGCAACCAAAATGTTGCAGGGACTGCATCAGAAGACATATGAGGACAGATTAACGGAGCTCAATATGTATACCCTTGAGCAAAGGAGGGAGAGAGGTGATGTGATCGAAACATTCAAACACCTTAAGGGCATTAACAAAGTGAAAGAGTCTAACATGTTTAAATATAAGAAAAATAGCAGGACAAGAGGACACAGCATGAGATTAGAGGAAGCTGATTAAAGGGAATGTGAGGAAATTCTTTTCACAGAAAAGTGGTGGATGCATGGAACGCCTACCTCAGGAAGTGGTGGCTATGAATACAGTGCAGGGCTTCAAACAGGCATGGGATAGGCATAAGAGACGAATATAGATGAGTATGAATAGATAGGCCACTGACAGAGCAAAGGCCGATGGCACATTTATAAGGTAGAAAAAGAAATGGGCAGACTGGATGGGCCTTGCGGTCCTTATCTATCGTCAACTTCTATGTTTCTATGTCAGCCTTGAAAAGTGGAATGGCTCCCAGAACTGCTGTGTGTGTGTGTGTGTGTGTGTGTGTGTGTGTGTGTGTGTGTGGTTGGGGGGATATGAAGATTAGTGCTTACAAATGCATTGCCATCTGGAATTAAAAGCAGCTAATTAAACACATTAGAAAACAACAATCCCCTTACAGCCAGGTGCACTGCTGTAATTGCACACTGCAGTAATAAAAAACAGTTATCCGAATCTTAAAATGAAACAATACAATTACCAGACTACCATTATGTAATGTAACGCTGTTCATAATCTTCATGAGCTGCATAAAACCAAGTTCCCCATTGTGGAACTTGATTTATAAGCCTTCAGTTTTATCAAATAAGTCTCTGAAGATCTTAGCTAGAAAAAACAGAGTTGCTTTGAAATAAATGACTAATTCAAAAAATAAGATCAACATAACACCTAAATGAATGTAAAACCTACTATTAAAAAGAATGAAAGTGTGGACAAGAATTACAGATTAGTTCATTGTAGCTCTCCAACTGCTGACGGCAGCAGACATGCTAGCACTCGAGTATTACTGCAGGATGAGCCAAAATTAACAAGGATGGCTTCCGCTGAAAACTGCAAATGACATCTTTATCAGCTCTGCTCAAATGGCAGAAGGATCATATCAGCGAAAGAAACAGACTACACACAATTTGAATATACTTTAATTTTATAAAATAAACTATCACACATAAACTAAGTGGTTCTTGAAAGACAGAGACTGTAAAAACAATCAAAAGGACATTTACCATTGATCTTTCATTTTATGACATGCTGTCTTTTTTTTTTTTTTAATAAAATGTGCCATGATCATCTACCTCCCCATCTCAACACCATGCTCTATAATGGGGCTTGCCACTAAAAGGCAGGCCAGGTTGTCCAATGATCCCTGCCAGGAGGAGACACAGAAGGGGGAGGTGTGGGGGAGACAGGCAGGAAAAGAGCGGTGAGATGGTGACATAACCAGGCAGGTAAGGTGTAAAATGACAAGGGCATGCCAGAACCCCAGGGATTGCCTGGGGGGTGGAACCCAAAGGGGGTCCTGGCCAGGGGTCTATAGGGGTATATTAGGCCAGGATCTAGGTAGGATGACCTCTTTTGCTGGGACTTTTTAGATTGAGGATACTCAGCACATCGTTGGTAATCTTTAGGTAAGGCACACAGGATGGTTTGGGCCCAGTAGGCCATGGTGGGCCCAGGCAGCTAGTTTAATTGTGATGTGGTTTAAATTGGTGGTGTATAAGTTTAAAAAGCCTGGGCCACATGGTTAACCTGGCCTGACCATTGTCTGTTCGTTTTTCACATGTTTTGTGCAAAAAAACAAAAATTAAATGAAAGTGAGAAAGAAAGTGATGCTTGATGAACAGGGCTTTTTGTTGGAGTAATATGGGGGCCCCATCATATCTGTAGGGTTTTGTGGTGATGGCTCGGTGGCACTGTAGTGAAGCTATGGTGACTGGATTGCTTAGCGTTTGTGTTGTGGGATGAGGGTCCCGTTTTTTGTTTGTTTTGAATTTTTCCTGCAGCTTGCTAAAGGCGTGGGCAGCTGGAGCTTGGTTAGTTTGCTGTGGGAATGGGGTCTGGATGATCCCCGGGCTTTGTGGGTATTTGAAAGTATATGTGGGTCCTAGCGCGAGCCAAACCTGGCAATTTGTGAGGTTTTCCATTTGTTTTTCACTGTGTGGTCCAGTTTGGCGTTAGAGCCTAATAAAAAAAGAAAAGAAAAGATTTGAGAGAAGCTGCAAGCAGCGTGGGCTGCGTGGGAGAGAAGGGTAGTGGCAGGTGGAGATCCTTGGAGGGGGAGCTGGACGGTAATCTCACCCAGTGTCTGTTGGAAGCACACGGAGCTACTCGCAGGAAGCGGCTCTGGGGCTGGAAAGGAAGAGGGTGATGGGGGGGCAAGCACAGTCACATGGTCGCACTGGGGGAACTCTGCTCTGGTTGTGAGGGGATAGGCAGGATGAGGTTATTGGCGGTGATTTGGTGCTTCTCTCCGTGTGGATGGGGCCAAGCAGACAGTAGTAGCATGCAGGCAGGTTTTTGTGGCATGTCTGGTGAGGGCCGCATGGCCTGTCTTGGCAGCATCCAGGCACGGGGGACATATGGCACACAAAGGACAACTTAGTATGTTTCTGGCGCTGGCCACATGAGGGGATTTTGGGGAATGGGTGGCACGAGGTAGCGTCATTATGTGGCAAGAGGAGTTATCATTGGTAGTTTGGACAGTCGAATGGTCTTTAAAAAAAAAAAAGGCTATAAGAGGAAACAAAGGGTACATTTAAACAAGACCCAGGTTGCATCAAAGACTCTCAAATAAATCTGAACCTAAAGGTTAAGTAGACTCCAACTGAGAATCCTAGTGGCTGTTGGAGTATGTGAGTAAGGTGAATTTAATGGTCAGTGTTCTCCGGTTGTCCCTCACCCATGATTTGGTATCGGGAACCAGTCTGGGACGTGGGGGCAGCATGGGGGTTGCAAGCAGGGCCTGGGTGAACACAGCATTAGCAAGGCAATCTTCAAGGGGCACTGGGAACAGAGCAAGTGGCCTGCAAGGAGGGCCTTCGAAGGGGAGATGGGGACTGGGGGGGTGTTCCCGCGCAGCAGGATGCCCGTGACCTGGCTATGGCTGGGTGTTTGGTCAGGGAATCAACCTAAGGGCAAGGCGGTCAGGGTGGCCTGATTGGGCGGCTTGTGCAGAAACAGAAGGGGCGTACTCGGCTCTTTGAGGCCTAGCACTCAGGGGACGGTCTGCAGAGTGCTGGGACGGGGAAGCCACGAAGGGCCTGGGCAAACGCGGAAAAAGGGGGGTCTTGAGGTTTGGTGTACAAGGCTGAACATGTGTTTTTCACCCTTCTACCTGTAGTGACATAGGAACAACCAAGTGAGCCCAGCTGTCCAGCGAGAGGTTGATGCAGGAAGCATCAAAATTGATGGGGCAGATGTCAGAGTTGGTGGCAGCAGCAAAACAGAAGGAAGCGGAAGTGGATGTGCTAAGAAAGTGGAAGAAGTGAGAGGAATGCCCGGACAGGGGAAAAGGGGGCAAGAGAACCTGACCAGAAGTGCCGCACCCCATGCCCAATCCCTGCCTGCACCGGAGCCTGATGATGGGAGCCCGGATGGGGGTAAGAATGATGTGGATCTCTCAGACGAAAACAGACTAAAAGAGTATTTAGAGGGGTTGCTGGGGGACATGAGGGACGCAGGGATCAAAAAGATGGAGCGGGCCTTCCAGACCTTGAAAAGTAAAGAGGCAGGGGCGGACAAGGGTGGGGGAGGCCAAGACGGCAGCCAAAAAATTATATGATGGGCCTCTGGGCTGCTCGGTTGGGGACCACGTCCCTGTTTCAATCAAAGAAAAAATCTGGAAGGAAGAGTATGTGGACATCTTCAGGCTGGTGGACGAGGACACAGCCATGAAGTATGAGCAGAAGGAGTCGGTAGAGAAGTCGGAAATGGTGGTGGCTTTGACAGTGGTGGACCACAAGATGGAGGAAGCTAAGTACAAAGGGAAAACCATTGAAAACTGGCAAGGGGGCTTCATCATATACAGTGCGTTGGTGCTGGAGAAGCAGCCGGAGCTCGCCATCTCCCTGCTGATGTACATGTCCATTATCAGAGACGCGTAAAAGGCCAAAGTCAGGTATGGCTGACTCAGGTATGACAAGGCATTCTGGAAGAGGATGGCGACCAAAGGGGATCTGAGGCAGGACAGTACCCACTCGTAGCTGTGGGTTAGTACCCTATCTGGGGAAGGAGGCAGGGATGGAGGCAAGCACATAAGGAAGGCCACATCTACTGCAGTGGCCTGGACATGTTGGGGTTACAACAAGGCCACATGTACATGAAGCAATTGTAAGTTCGGGCACGTTTGTGCTAAGGTCGGGGGGCCACACCTGGTCTTCAACTGCCAGCAGGGGGCAGACACAGAGAGGGCAGCATGGGGACAGTACCATGAACAGTCCTTTGGGGGTGCCGGGGCAGGGTAGTGGGGGGCAGTTAGAGCGGGCAACACTTCACTCCCAGGGATGGCGTTAAGAAGGTACGTGGTGAAGGGCAATGGGGTGACATGCTGGCGTGCAGCCCCATCTCCCTAACAGTGATGGAGGAATGGACCGCAGACTACCCAAATAAGGAAGCAGCAGAGCTGCTCAGGGAGGGTTTCTGGGTGGGCTTCCCACTGGAGTTTCAAGGGGGTTGGTCAAGGATGTGGGCCAAGAACTTAGGGTCGGTGAAGGGGAAAGAGGAAATAGTGGGTGTCAAGATAGAGAAGGAAATCAGGGCGGGTAGGGTGGAGGGCCCATTGGGAGCCCCCCCATGTGAGCATTTCCGAGTTTCCCCTTTGGGTATTGTCCCTAAGAAAGCGGCAGGAGAATTCCACTTGATCCATCACTTGTCCTATCCCGACGGCTCATCGGTAAACGAGGACATAGCCGATCACCTTAGAGCAGTGTCGTATGCCTCTCTGGAGCAGGCAATAGTCCTAATCAGGGCTATCAAAGGGGCATGGCTTGTGAAGACAGACATAGAATCAACATTTCGGCTTTTACCTTTCCAGCCTGAGGATTGGGACCTGTTAAGTTTTCAGTTTCAAGGGGGCATGTATTTCAACAAGGCCATGCCCATGGGGTGCTCGGTGGCATGTTCCACCTTCGAACAATTCAGCACTTGGGTGCAGTGGGTATTTGGGGCCCAGTATAGGCACAGGAGGGTGGTGCACTACCTGGACGATTTCCTCCTCATCGGGGAATCCAGGGCAGAGGCACTGGGGATGTTTCATAGGTTTCATAGGTAGATTCAAGCAAAACTGGATGATAAGTCCATGGTGCTTGCCAGTGTATTACCCAAAACTAAATTTCTCATCATCTGTAATAGCTAGGTCTAAGCTTGATTTGAAAGAATCCCTATCAGGGCACTTAACTACAGCAAGTGGGAGATTATTCCATATTTGGACAACTATGTTACTAAACCAATTTTTTCTTCGCAGCATATTCCATTTAGCCAAAACTAGTTGTTTGTTATGTTTTCTAGTACTTGTTCTGTATTCACTCGGTATAATCCCCAAATCATCCCGGAGGGTTGGATCAGTCATAGCTTTGAAAAGGAGGCATATATCTCCTCTAAGTCTCCTGTAGCGGAGAGTGTACATGTTTAATGATGTAAGTCTATCTTTATAGGACTTATTACTCATCCCAACTATGGCCTTAGTGGCCCTACGTTGGACCCCCTCAAGCCTTATGATATCTTCTTTTATATAAGGTGTCCAAACCTGGACACAATAATCTAGGTGGGGTCTGACCAAGGCAGTGTACAGTGGGAGAATTACTTCCTTTTTTCTACTAGAAATGTGTCTGAAGATACAGTTTAGTATTTGGTTGGCTTTTTTGATTTGGGTACTGCAGTGGGATCTAAATTTCAAGTCCAAAGTGACAGTTATTCCCAAATCTTTTTCTTGATAAGTTACTGCAAGATCATTATTCCCTATCTTATATACATAATGATTATTATGCATTCCCAGGTGCAGAACTTTGCATTTAGTAGTATTTAAGAGTAATTTACTGCGCGGTCTGTCCAATTGAAAATTCTATCAAGGGCTAGTTGGACAGCTGCATAATTTTCAGGGCCATTAACCACAGTACCTAACCGACAATCATCCGAAAACTTCAAAATCCATATATTGGGTATATTAATTTTAAGTGAAGAAATGTAAATATTAAAGAGACAGGGGCCCAAAACAGACCCCTGAGGGGTCCCACTAGTGACCGAGGCCCAGTCGGATAAAATTCCATTGATGGATACCCTCTGTTTCCTTCCTCTAAGCCAAACAGAAATTCAATTTAGGATATTAGCATTTAGTTGGTAGGATGCAAGGGTATCGACAAGCTCTACATGTGGGAGCTTGTCAAAAACCTTGGCAAAATCCAACAACACAATGTCAACAGAGTTCTCCTGGTCTATTTCCCTACTTACAGAATCATAGAAAGCTAGCAAATTAGTTTGACAGGATCTAGATTTAGTAAATCCATGTTGCAAGGGATCAGTTAGCCCAGATTGTTCAATAAATTTTAGGATGTAATCTTTGATGATACTTTCTAGAATCTTACATAGGAGTGAAGTTAAGCTTATCGGTCTAAAATTCGCTGGATTCAATTGTGGTCCCTTTTTTAGTATAGGTATAACTGTGGCAATTTTCCACTCGTGAGGGATTTCCCCAGTGTCTATAGAATGATGGAATATATTAGTTAGGGGTAGAAAAATGAACTGCAGCATTATTGAGAAACAACAGAGCTGCATCAAGGTGACCTGGGGTGCTCAGTGACAATAAGATATACAGCTTTTCACCCATCATGGCACTTACCTAGGGCATGTAGAAAGTAATAAAGAGTCCAACTAATTTCCATTGACTTAAACTTAACAAAGACAAATAGATGAAATGTTAGAGCAATTGTCTTCTTTCCCCTGGCCCAGGAGGGTCGGCTGTGCTGTCCGTTTTGGTTCAATAAATTAAGTTTAAGTCAATGGAACTTAGTTGAACTCTTCATTATTTTCTACATGCCCTGGGTAAGTGCCATGACTGGTGAAAAACTGCAGCATTATTGAATTGCTTCTTATTTGCCACTGCTGTATGTACAGTGGCACCTAACATCAGATTCCAACATGGTTAAAGATCCTGGGCTCAATTTTCAGAGCCCTGTGAATGCTACTAGCCCCTGGTGCACTGATTGCTTGAGAACCCATCAGTGTCCAATTATATTCATTCTTAACCTTAAGTTTATATTTGAATGATCCAATCCATTTAAACTGTGAGTCTGTGTGTACATGTCCACTCCTCTTCATGGTCCCTGTGTCTTGAGATTTATTACCCAACCCTTAACTAGATGCTGGTGGACAGTGGAATCCCAGCCTGTGTGTGCTTTTTTTTTTCCCCAGACTGCTAAAAAAATACTAGCCTGTCTCTTGGGTCCCTTTAGAACCAGATGATTCTGCTTTGGGCTCAGGTGCAGGCTGGTTTCCTTTGCGTTGCCCCCCATACGACCCCTCAGAACCATGTGCTGCCCCCTACCATGAGACGTACACTGTGTGTATGGCCTACTAGACATATATATGTCAGCGCTTGCTGCCACCTCCTTTGAGGAGGTACATGTCCTTTCTAGGAGCCATACATGCATATCCTCAGGTACAATTATAAGAAATTGTTCCCTCACAAGAAAAATCTTTGTATCAGTTCCACAGTGCCTGCTTTTGCCCCCTCCACCCCCACTTATTAAGGTAAGTACACAATTGAACATGCAATTACACATAACTGTCTTCTGGGCTTTTCTTTAACTCCCTAAATTTCCTTCTGTAAGCCTCAGGAGTCAATTCAAAATGTTTTAGCAACACTGGTTTAACCTTATCATGACCAGCATAGTATTCACCACTCATTTTAGTAAATGCCTGCAAAGCCCTCATAGAAACATAAAAACATAGAAGTTGACGGCAGATAAGGACCGCAAGGCCCATCCAGTCTGCCCATTTCTTTTTCTACCTTATAAATGTGCCATCGGCTTTTGCTCTGTCAGTGGCCTATCTATTCATAGTCATTTGTATTGCTCCCTTATGCCTATCCCATGCCTGTTTGAAGCCCTGCACTGTATTCATAGCCACCACTTCTTGTGGTAAGTCCATGCATCCACCACCCTTTCTGTGAAAAGAATTTCCTCACATTCCCTTTAATCGGCCCCACTCTAATCTCATACTGTGACCTCTTGTCCTGCTATTTTTCTTATATTTAAACATGTTAGACTCTTTCACCTTGTTAATGCCCTTAAGGTGTTTGAATGCCTCGATCATATCACCTCTCTCCCTCCTTTGCTCAAGGGTATACATATTGAGCTCTGTTAATCTGTCTTCATATGTCTTCTGATGCAGTCCCTGCACCATTTTGGTTGCCCTTCTCTCTGGACTGCCTCAGTTTGGTTAATGTCCTTGTGAAGGTGTGGCATCCAATACTGCACGCAGTACTCCAGATGGGGCCTAACCAGTGTCTTGTAAAGAGGGATTATTACCTCCCTCTTACGACTTGTGATACCCCTACTAATACACCCTAACACCCCCCTAGCCTTACCTACTGCTTTAGAGGTCTGCTTGGATGATTTCAGGTCATCAGTGATGATGATGCCCAAGTCTCTTTCTTCCTTTGTGACTGCTAGCAACTCCCCTCCCAGCCTATAGGTGGCTTCAGGGTTTCTCTTCCCTATGTGCATGATTTTGCACTTCTTTGCATTAAATCCAGTTGCCACTCTTCTGACCATTTTGCTAGTTTATCCAGATCTCTTCTCATTCTGCCCACCCATCTGGATCATCTACTTGTTGCAGATCTTGGTGTCATCTGCAAACAGACAAGCCTTACCCTCTAGTCCATCTGCAAGGTCACTAATGAAGATGTTGAAGAGGACTGGCCCCAGAACTGATCCCTGAGGTACCCCACTTGTGACTTGCATCTCTTCTGACTGTATACCATTTACCACCACTCTCTGTTTTCTGCCCGTCAACCAGTTTGCCACCCAGTTGACCAACTTCTGACCCACCCCAAGCCTACCCAGCTTATTTATCAATCTTCTATGTGGAACAGTGTCGAAAGCTTTGCTGAAGTCAAGGTAGGCGACATCAACTGCTCCCTCTTGGTCCACCACTCTGGGTTACCCAGTCAAAGAAATCTATGAGATTAGTGTGACAGGATCTTCCTTTTGTAAACCCATGCTGTCTTGGATCCTGTGCCCCTATGGATTCCAGGTGTTGCACTATCCTTTCCTTAAGGAGTGCCTCCATAATCTTGCCCACTACTGAGGTAAGACTGACTGGTCTGTAGTTCCTCGCCTCCTCCCCTGCTACCATTCTTGTGGAGCGGGATCACATGAGCCCTTCTCCAGTCTTCTGGGACCTCTCCTGTGCTCAGAGACTCACTAAACAGTTCTGCTCATGGCTCTGCTAGTTCCACCTTTAGCTCCTTAAGTACCATGGGATGTATGCCATCAGGTCCCATTGCCTTATCCACCCTGAGCTTAGCAAGCTCTTGTAGGACCCTTTCTTTTGTGAAGGGAGTAGTGCTCACCTCCCTCCCCCCTGTGTCCATGCTGCTAAGCTGTGGGCCCTGCCCTACCTTCTCTTCAGTAAATATTGAGCAAAAGTATCTATTTAGGATAGATGCCTTTACAGGGTCCTCCTCCTCACATGCTCCCTTTCTCCATTGCTTAGCAATACCTCTCTGGACTTTCTCCTTTCACTAATGTATCTATAGAAAGTCTTGTCACCTTCTTTTACTGTTCTTGCTAGTTTTTCTTCAGTTTGGGACTTTGCCTGCCTTACTGCCTTCCCTGCTTCCCTTAGGGCAGTTTGGTATGCCTCCCTATCTTCATTCCATTGTGTTCCCTTATATTTCCTGAAGGCCAGCCTTTTGGCTCTGACCTTTTCTGCTACTGTATTTGAGAACCAAAATGGTTTCCTTCTTCTTTTGCACTTCCTTTTCTGTCTAACACAATGGGATGTTGCTTCAAGTATTGCATCATAATGCTTGCCCACTTTGCCTGTACCCCCTCACCTGTGTTTCTTTTTGCCAGGGCTAGCTTAACTCTGTTGGCCAACTTATCAAGTTAGCTCCTCTGAAGTCCCATATTTTTGCCTTGAATGGGATAATTTAGATGTAGTAGCCAAATTGAACCATACCATGTGATGGTCACTGGCCCCAGGTGACCTTCTACCTGGATATCTGTGATCCTTCCTTGTTAGTCAGTACTAGATCTAGAATAGTCCTGTCTCTTGTGGGTTGCTGTGCCAGTTGTTTGAGGCCCTCCCTGCAGGGAATCCACTATATGTCTAGTTCTGGCAGATGTTCCTGCTGGTATTGACCAATCTGTATCTGGCATGTTGAAGTCTCCCATTATCAGAACCTCCCTTTAGCTGTCATGTTTTGTATATCTTCTAACAGTAATGTGTCTATGTCCTCCCCGTGGTCTGGGGGCATGTAGACAACCCCAGTTCTTATGGCTGTCCCATTTCCTGTTTCTAGGGTGACCCACAGTTCTTCTGGCTCCTTATATGTATGCTGAATTTCTGTAGCTTTGATATTTTCATTGACATACAGGGCCACTCCTCCCCCCCTTTTTTGCACCTCGGTCTCTTCTGAACAATACATAGCCAGGTACTGAAGTCTTCCAAGTGTGGTTACTGGTAAACCACATCTCACTAATTGCTACTATGTCCAGTTTAGCCTCTGACATTATTGCCTGCAGGTCTGGGATCTTATTTCCCAGGCTGTGAGCATTTGTGTACTCCTTATAAGTAAGCATGTGAGACAAGTTGACCATGAAGCCTTAGCCAATTGGAATTGCTCACATAGTCTCTCAAATGACCTTAAAATAGATCAAGATCATCTCCCTCTCTAAACTAATGGAAAAATGTTGAATTCATTTTGGCTTCATGAGGAAAACTCACTCCACCATTACTCACAGTTTGCTGGTTGCGAAGGTTCATTATCTCCTTCTCATGCTGTTGTCTTTGGACTTCATGCTGTCATTCTTTCTCTCTGTCCTAATGTTCTTTTTCTCTGTCTTGACGTTATTTTTCTCTGTCTGCCAGTCTTTTTTCTTACATTTCTTTCTCTGCTTCCAACCTTTTTGTTTCTGCATTCAGCCTTCTTGCTTCTGCTTCTGCTTCTAGTCTCCTTGTCTCCAAATCCAGCTTCTTTGTTCCAGCTCCTTGTCTTGCAGCAACAGCTGCAATCACAGTGCATCAAGCTGGTTTGGGGGGTCTTCTACATCAGCTCCTGACTCACTCCCAGGGACCATCTGTTTCTCGTCATGTGCCACCAGGGCAGCTATGAGATCTGTCTTTTTCTTCTGTTTTAGACCTTCAAGCTGAATTCCCTTTTCCTGGTACTTTTCACAAAGCTGCTGCACAGTAAGTGAATCTTACTCCGTGGAGCTCATTCTCTCACCCTACACTACACTGTGCTAACTAGAAACAAAAAAAACAGTTGTACAAGTGTATTCTCTTATATACCCTGTTTTGTAACTGCTAAGATAAATGTTCCACTGGCAAATCCTGTATCTCAGTGTGCTAGAAAGTCCACAGTCACCCCTCCACTGCCAACCAATATGTGACAACCCACCTCTCTCTCCGGGCTGTAACAACTTTCAGAGAAGTGTCTGTCTTTGGGTATTCACTGCCACCAGCTGGGTTCACCCAGCGCCGAACTCTCCCTTTCTCCAAACTGGGAGGTCAAACATGCAACTGCACAAATCAAAGCCTGGTAGTGTGTCTCTCAGGTGGCGGATGCTAAACAGAGTTTTGCCTCAGCCATTGGAAACCATAAATTACCTTAGAAAATAATTGAAATCACAGCCACAACTGTTGAGTAAATAAATAGCTTTTTACTTAACAGAAGGTCAAAAGTAGCATTCCAGGATATATATGTTTAACACAAGAGAATACCACTAGTTGCAGGAAAAGTAAACAAATGTTTTTAAATAACAGATGACAAAAGAAAAAGGCTATTACTGAGATATGCTATTATTATTCTTACCCTTGTCTATCCATCAAGAGAAACTGGACCCTATACTATCTGCCAGCTCCCACGGACATAGCTAGAAGAGTAGGCCCAAGCTTAGCCTCTTGGATGTAGTCCTTCCCATTTCTGTCACAATGACCTCAGTCACAACCAGTTGTAATGCTTAATGTCACTTGGTGCGGCTGGTTTAAAATGCAAAAAATATACGTTATTAACTGCAGGGTAAATAATGAGTCAGCAGATGGCACTGTACAGACACAGTACTGTGCATATGAGTGTCGCCACAAGCCCTTCAGCCTGTGGCTTCCAGGAATCAGCATTCAAGCTGCAAGAAAACAGACAAGTGCAATATGATGGCCTTAATTGTTCATAACTGTTCTTTAGTCAAGCTATTAAGTGACAGGAGGGAACCTGATGCAGGGCACCACTGTATTTGAAGGAGGAGGATACTTCCTCCAGGGAATTATCTAGTCATTAAGACAGGAGTAGCACAGAGCCTAGCAGTTCTCTGTCTGTTACCAAAAATCATGCTGACTGTTTTCTTAACATTCAGTGTGGGTTTGTTAACAAGGAACCAGAGTAGGGCATTGTCAAAGTCCTGTTAACATTCACTTCCAACTCAGTGGCTAAGGGCCTGGTGACAAAATGCAAAACAACATCCACATACATGTGATCCTGTATAGATGCACAAGCCTTCATGGAATCCTTGAAAAGGATTAAAAATGGATGGGACCCAAAACTGAGTCATAAGGGGCTCTTGAGCCAATGGGAGATTGAGTCACTTAGATGGACCCTTGTACACCAGCCTGATAGGTAGGAGCAGAACCATCTGAACAAGAGAACAGAAAGGCCAGCATCTGTAAATTTCTCTTCAATATGATAGTGTGGGCTACCATGTCTAAAGCTGAAATCAACAATGATAGCTGAAGTGAATGGGCACTGGCCGCCCTCTTCAGGACAGTATCACTGAGCCTGAGGAATAAGGAAACAGCATAGTGGATTTATAAAATTCAGACTGGAGAGTACCAAGGAAGTGGTCAAGAGGAGTATTTGTTTTTCATGAATTTTAGCTACCCATGTGGAATGAGAAATTGGGCACTAGTTCCCAGGGACCAAAGGATCACCATATTTAGGTAAGGAGATGACTTTGGCAGTGTTATCTACACTAGGGACATTGCCTAAAAGAAATAAGAGGTTGAGGAAAGAAGGGATGGGGCAGAAGCAGAGAGAGGAGGAGCTTGAGGTCTCTAGGCTATCAAAACTATTGCTCTTAGATCGGTTGAGAGACAACAGGGCCTGAAGATTAGCTGCCAAAGAAGAAGAAGCAAAAGAAGACATGGACAGACAGTGGGTGGGAGAAGGAAAGGAAGGTTGGGGGAAACTAGCCCAAAAAGGGGAGGGAGCTGGGGAGATAGGAGGGGAGGTTGAGGGAGAGGGGTAGGGTGAGGTAAGGAGGGTAGTAGAAGTAGTAGCAGCACCAAGGTACAAGTAGTGAAGAATTCATTGAAAGATGAGGCAACCTCTGGAGTGTAACAGATTGTAAATAGCTTTTGTTTGAAGTCTAGGGTACAGACTGGGGGAGTTGAATAGGGTGAGAATTGTCTTTCATAATTTAAATAAGGCACTTAAGTTTATATAGAGTCTGGGAGCTGGAAGTAAAATAATCTGGCCTGCTTGATGGCTTTGGTGCAGGCATTAAAGAGTTCTTTGTACCCTACAAAGTTCTCAGGTGAGCTAGAGGCTTTATGAAGGCACTATGCAGTGTTGCAAGCTTTGAATGTAACAATTAGGTCAACTAAGACTCAGAGGAAATGTAAGCATTTTACTTGTGTTCTCTGTAAAATGGGGGTGGGTCTCATGTTACAGTGAACTTAGTTTGTAAATAGACATGGCTATTATCAGTGTCAGATGACAATGTGATGGGGGCCCAATCCATGTTACTAAGGTCTACCAGCAAGCAGGACAGGTTCAGCGATCTGAACGACCAGAGTCAGATTACCTGTAGAGGAGGGCTTTAGGCCAAAATATTTTATATATACAGTAGACTATCCTGTAGTCAATGAGTGCCTCAGTAATAGTACTGGCAGGTTTGGTTCTTTGTGGAGTGGTTGCCAACTTTTACTGTGTATGCTGACATTTTTTTTCAAGCCACGGAGCCATTCTTGACCCAAGAGGCAGATCTCTCTGCTTCCATAGTACAAGCTGCATAATCTGCTGAGGATGGAAGAGGAAGAGCCCAGTAACTGAGGCAGTGGTTTGACCAGGATGGATGTGCGAGTTTGGCAAACTTCGCTTTGCAAATTAATTTGGGATGTTTCCAACTTTACGATGTGTGAAGTGCTGACTTGGCATCGGTTTTGGCAGGGGAAGTGGCACTCTTTCAAGCAAAGTCATGTGAATTCATGGGCAAAGTTGCAACATCACCAGAACCTGTGCCTCACTTCACCTGAAGAAGTGCCACTTTGTCAGGAAAACTTCATTGCAAAGTTTGAACTTTGCAACATATTGTGTGAAGGCAAATTTTGCAACTTCGCTGGTGAAGAAAAACTTTGCAATATCTCTTCTTGAGATTGGTGAGCTCAGAGATATGTTGTGGGAGGCTGAGGGACGGCATTTGTTGTATGAGTCTTTTGATGTTGGGGCAGTTCCAATTAGTATTTCAGTCCACCAATACTAGGAACTCATCGGGCAAGCAAGAGTAGAAAAAGAAGATAGAATACTCACTGTAGCTATTTTTTTTTTGCTTTGAAGTACTATGTAAGCACTGTAATATTTTGTCAAAAAGTGGGATAAAGTAGACATAATCTGGTAAGTCTTGCAGAAGAGAATCTCCTTTGAGTCAATGCAAATCAGTTTGCATCACCGAACCTAGATTGTCCTCAATGGATCTATCAATTTATAAGGAATTTCAAGGAAGTATATGCCCTCCTTCCTTGGGACCATGGCAAAGAAGTGATAGTGACTTGATTCCCTGTATAAGAATCTACAGTAAACAATGTTTTTTTTTTGTTATATTTTATCCCCTCTCCCCAATAAGCTTAGTTTCCACGAAAAGTAACATTTTTGTCACTGAGAAGGTTGTGGATTATTGATCCACATGAGTAGCTAGGTTCATAGCTGATGCTTGCACTGCAATAGGTGGTCCTGCGCTATTGCAGGTGTCACTTTTCAGATGACACAGTACATTGCTGTCTCTTTTGTCCATCTTTGATTGATGTGCTGGTGAAAATAAATGAATTTGTAACATTGGTTGAAAACGCTGCAATTATCCAAGTGTTCTGGCCTACATTCTCTTTAAAAAAACAAGATGATGTTGGTGCATAATTGGCTTATTTGCTGTAATGTTTGATCACATGCAGTGGTCGCAATTTTTGTAACTTGCTCAAATGTAAAGCACTTTCAGATATGTTGTGTGAAATGCACTATATCACATATCCAGATTCTATTCTATCTGTTAAAAACTATAAATCTTAATGTGTCCAGAGTCCACATGCCTTGCGAGGTTAAAGCCACCCTGAGCTGTTTTTCCAATGCATGTCTATTAGATGATGGGTTACCACAGTTGTGGTCATTCAGTTCTGGACTTCTTTTGCTCAGTGGCAGCTGAAAATTCCAAATCCTGCTGATCTGTGTGGGGTTTTTGTAAAGTCCGCTAACGCTGACATGCATGCTTCACTAAAAATCATACCCAATGGATTTTGTAACCCATGTACTGCAGCAGTTTCTTTTGAGGTGTGTTTTCCAGTTTGGAGCCATGTTTCACCTTCAGAAATGATGCCTTAAATCATACAAATGCTACTTCATGAAATGTTTGCTCAGCTGTTTGGACTCTCCAGAGGGTTTTTGCATGAACATAGGATTTAGGTAGCTATCCCTGTAATGTGAACTACTGTCCACTAGAAACTGAGCTTATATCACTAAGCCCATCCCACCAGCATCCTGAGCTAAGACTAGAGGCCAGTTCTTCCTGTAAGGTAAAAATTGAATGCATCGTCAAGAAGGCCATCCAGATACTGTACTACTGTTGTTAGTTTAGAAGCAAAATTGGAATCCTCAGACCTTTTCAGAGCTAGTCTCCTTCATAAAGCCAAACCCCTTAGTCTTAAGATAGGGAGGCACTAGGAACTTGAGGAGTTAGAATGTTTGGGGCAGCACACACCATGAGCATGCACATGGCAACAATAAGGTGTCATGTGCACCAAAGGTATAAATAATGATGATAGCTGCAACCACCACAGTTTCTTTTTTTCCATCATCAGGAGAACAACAAAACTTCAGTATGCTTTCCCCTTTTGGGAATCCTTTCTAGGTCATTCTATGTTCAATTCATGTACAACTTATTTTATAACTCTGGATACTCATGTGGGACACTTTTCCTTTTATGGACATTTCATCCATCACACCTCAGGCTCTAGGGTCTTCATTGGCTGTCCCTACTGCCAGTTAGACAGAGCCCCTTCATAGCGATGTTTTCTAGAAGCACTACACTGTAAGGATACATTCTAGGAAGCATGCAGGAATTGGGTAGACTCCACTGCAGGGCTTGTCTCATTCAGGAATCCTGTTGTCTCCAACCTCCCTAGTTAAATGGATTTTGTACTAATAGCCACTTGACCAAAGAGTGTGGCTTCCTACCACAACTCAATGTTTTCTAGGGTATCTTCACCATACAGCCCTGTTCACCTGCCCACCATCCCCCCCCCCATACTGAGTCATGTGCTTTACCACTGTGTATGGTTTCTCTTTCCCTTTTTATTCATCTAAGGGTATGGACTGCACTGGCCTTAAAGGGTGCATTTTGATTATCTTGCATTGCTGTGTTCGTTTAGCATTTTAAAATGTTTTGTTTTCAAAAATTGTAACCAACTTTTTATTTAAGTTTTTTTCTCCTTCCTTGGTGTAAAAGGCACTGAGGTGCCTGGAGCCTGCACCACTGTTTATACTAACCATGCATGCATGTAAGCAAGTGATGTGCACCAGACCAAAAGTTCTAACTCCAGTTTCTAGGGCCTCTGGCTCTGGGACCAGACAGCGTGGATCTATGGAGAAAATATCACAAAAGATCAAAAATTACAGTAAGTAACTTTCCTCTCTTCAGAAATCTTTTTTTCCAACAGATCTAGCTGCCTTATGTCATTGTCAAAAAAAAAAGTGTCAGTCTGAAACAAGCGTAAAACATAAATATAAGCATAAAACCTATAATGTTTACACCAATAGAGAATGATAGAATTTTTGTTTTTCATTTTACTGTCAATAAATCATGCTCTTTGGATACCAAACAAAATAGTTCTACCACAAGAGACAGCAATTTAGGGAAAACACAACAAAACGTGTTCTACAGCCTTTTACCCAGACACGAAGATCTGATTCATTTGTGAAACTGTTTTTGATTTCTTTAGAACATGAATGTCCAGCATCAGAGCTTTGTTACTCAGCTGTCTTCATCTCTGTTAATTATGATTAGGAATTCTATAGCTGTTTACCAAAGACTTATGGATGTGGTATCTATTGCTCCACAGAAAAGAAAGACAAATACACTGGTATAAAGTCAACTTTCACCCAAACCCAAAGGTGACCTCCAGACTGTTTCCAACACTGATGTTTTCTTGTAGTTTGATTGGAACGCTAAATCCCCAGGCCCTGCTGTACCACCATGGAAAACATCATACTGGAAATGGACACCTTTCAACAGCTGGGACTTTGGCAACATTGGTTTAATATCCCTCCGAAACTCTACAGGAACCACCTTACATCTCCCAATCCCCTTATGTCAAAGGTCACTGAGAAAAGCAGGGGCAAAGGTTAGACCAGGTCAGTTTAATCAATAGAAATACAGAAGTGACTTTGAAACATATGGTTCACTCACTCTCTCATGTCTGTAGACGGTCTACTTGTCTTTATTCATTTGGAACATGGTTTGTCAGGGATAAACTAATGGACAAAATGGCAGATGCATTAAACGTGATTATGTCTCCCTAAGCAGTGTGTACCAAATAACAGTTTAGTCAAAAGCTCCTTATAAACTACAGGGAGGAACCATGTAAGTATCTAATTAACTATGAAAACTAATACAGTAGCTATGAAATGAACAGGGTTTGATGTCTGTTCAATTGACCAACCAGCTGCAATAATTTTACTCAGACTGATGTTCCTTTAGCTTACAAAGTGGCCATAGCATAGGTGGTTGATACTGTTTTGAGTCTGCTTCCATTTTCTTAATAAAAGTGAAAAACTGACTTCCACCAAAGTGGTTTATAGTTTCTTATCTGCTTCCCCTGCATCCTCCTTGAATATTGGGAACATCCACATGTTGGCACACTGTTTGGGGCATTCCTAATATTGAAGATAGATACAATTGGCCCTATGCACCATGCAGATGGGGGAACGTGGAAAACACGCGTATTCCACTCACGTAGCTGCGCACCCATGGACAAGTGCACACTTGCCGGTATGCACAGCTGGCACCCACCTATCTGTGGCTCCTCCCTCCAGGCATGCAGGTGTGTGGTGGAGTGTTCTGTGGACTGGGCATGCATCCAATGGGATGCCAGAGCCTGGTCTGTGATTGGACCCATTTGTGCCTGCAGTGCGTGGATGTCGGCCAGCAGTGCACTGAGCACTGGTGGCACAGGGGCTGTAGGAGCCTGTTCAACTGCCCCTAGTTCTCCCCATGGCCCCCATCAGTTGGAGCAGCATGTGGTGGGGGTCTGGAGTAACCCAACATACTCAGCACAACCCACAGCGCCATCCGGGGGGGCACATGACCCATATGGCTGGGGTCTGTCTGGCATATGGTGTGCCTCCTGTGCCCAGCACTCTGCACCTTTGTGAATGGCATGGAGTGCGGACAAGCCCACGACATGTCCCCAGTGCACTGCTGTCTGCACAGCCAGGGGATCAGTGCATACATGTCCTGTGCCCTCCCCTAGTGAAAGCCGCATAGGATTCACAGGAACCCATTATATGGCATTCGGACTTAGCCATGCCAACCCGCCCGGTGTACACGGCGCATCGGCATAGTGTATAGGACCCAGTGTGAGCAAACTGAGCATTGTAAACAAAACATGTTTTGTCATGATTACAACAAAAGCCTGGTTTTCACTTCACTTTTACTTATAAAAAGGAATCACATAAAAAAAAAACAGCTACATTAGCAAATTTCACATGAAGTGAGCAATCACAAAATATGTTTCTGCACAGCATGATTTTCTTGTGAAAACGTTTTAGGTAAAAAAATAACTTAAAGCCAGAAACACTTTGAGGTCCAAAGGGGATGAAAGTTTCACTTTATCTTTCAAACCAACCCATTCTCATAAAGTCCATTTGCATGAAGATGGGACCTTTGTCCACTAAAATTCCTCTACTGGTTGTGTGTTTTTCTCTACTGTAGCTAAAGTCTCCTGCTTGTAACAGCACAATCACTTCCAGAGCATCAGAATGTGAAGTCGCAAGCAATAAGGGGTGAAATGACTTGGAATTCATTATTTTAAATGTTGTTTATCTGACCTTTGGTGATGTAAAGTGCAATTGTTTTACAGTATCCTAAATCCCTTTTAATGAATTAGTGAGAGAACAAGACACCTAGAGTATCTCTATTTACAATATGCCAATATGATAACAAGCAAGAATGTTTGCTTGTATGTATGTGTTGTGCAGGTGTTTGGTACTGATACTGTACAGATGCAGACAGTTTTGGAATTACACTTTACGAGCTTGGAAACTGGGGTGCTCATAAAGGCACTGTCATTAAACTGAGCCCCCCCCATCCCATTATAAGTCAAAGGCAGTGATGCATAAGCTACCTGGACTCAATTCTGAGCTAAGAGGGCTGAGCCCTGGCAAGCACCCCTGTAATTCCAACACTGGATGCAGATGCCCGGCACCAAGGAAAGACTCCATCCAAGTGCTCTGAACTTCTGTGCAGTGACAGATGTGAGGAATTCATGGGGCTGTCTGGTGGGCTGCAGAAGTGCAGGGTCCTGTGATCTCTGCACTTCCATGTGGCCTCAGATACAGATGCACCAGGCAAAGAGTGCATATGTCAGCCAATGTACAAGGCACTCTGCCAGCCATGGGTGGAGAAGTGCAGGGCCCTATGCCAAGAGGACAGCAGTCCTCACTATATGGTACCTGAGCAGATGCAGACAACTCTGTACCTTTCATTTCCTTGTGGGGGGTTGCATAACAGTGCCATTCCTCCACCCTCACCCCATCCAGTTTGGTCAACTGAGCACAGCCCTGAACTCAGCTCTCCAGCACAGGATCACAAAGCATGGCCGCTGGGGTGAAGACTAGCACTACACAAAGCTTGCTAAACAATTATAATTTTTTTATTATTATTTTGACACCAACTTTTCAAGATACTCATTTTATGATTCACCTTATAAACAGGACATGTACCATTTATAGTATGTTGGCCAAAATGACATTTCACACCAAAAGTGCCAAAACACGTCTCTTCCAGGATTTTAAAAAGAGCACATGTCACATTTCTGAAGTGGTGTGGAAAAATGGCTATGTTGAAAGTTTGGAGTCAAAGCCGGTCCGCCAGCACAGTGGCAAGGTATCCGCATGCCACGCCAACATCCTTTGTTTGGAAATGGACCCAGGAGTCAGAGGGCCGGCTGGGCAGAGAAGGATTGCACACCCAGACACAGCTCTCCTCTGGAGGGAGGGTGGGTGAGTGTCAAGCATGTTAGCAGCCCCTGGCAGAGGCTGGGGGATCCACATTGACTGGCTCCAGGTTATGTTGGAGCCAGGACATATGCCAGACATCACTGCACATCCTGCCTCCAGGGAAACAACAGTGTCCAAAAATCCTGGTACCCAGGCATGATACCCTGCTCCACCACCATCTCTGCTGCCCCAGTTGTCCTCCAAGGGGGGCCTGCTCCCATGACCCCACCCTGGGGGTTAAGCCAAGGTTTCTTTCCATGTGTTTGTTTGGGGATGCCCACCTGGTAGCACCCCCCGGGGGGTAAGCCTAGACATGGTGGGGTGGGGTGCAAGGCTGGGGCTGAGCTCCTAAATGAGAAGTGGGGACTGGGGCAAAAACAAAATAATAAAAAAAAAAATTTGTAGTCAAAATATTGAAAATTAGAGAAGTTATGAGTGAATGCTGAAATACTGTAATGTTCAGGCATAGCCTGGGCATCCTACCTCATTTGTACATCAAATCTGAAACATATCCTTCTTATTACCCCACCTCATGAAGCCAGTAAGTGAAAATGATCAAATCATTGCCAAAACATCATTCCATGCCACAGAATGTCATTCCACGCCGCAGGTGAGAAAATACATTTTGGCCAGGATTTGAAAAATGACAACTGTCACATTTATGAGGTGGTGTGAAAAAATAGCTGTGTTGAAAATCTGGGGTCAAAATATACAAATACCAAAGTTACCAGTAAGCATAGAAAAATGTCAACACATGTGCATAACTTCACCATTTTTACATATTTTGGCCCCACATATTCAACATATCCTTCTTGTGACACCACCATATAATCAAGTGTGGTAAAATGTTCATCTCCAGCCTGAAAGGTAACTGCAAAATCACTTTTGGAGCCTGCTTTGTATGAGTTTTAACGTTACCACAAAATAGACCACTTTAGCAACTCTCTCCTAAGCAAATGGATGCATGAATCATTTACGGAGCCTGGATGTCTATTCTGCTGCTGCACGTTCTTTGAAGTTAATCAAGTAAAAAATGTTGGTGATTTAAAAATATGGTAAGCCATTTTTTGAATGAGTGCTAACCATTCCACTATGGTGGTTTTGTGAATGTCATTCTGGTCAATATCTGTTTTATAAAATCTTGCATCTTGATTGGTAGTGAAACCTCATAATAAAGAAATGCAAGAATGAAAGAATACAATGTTTGATTGACAGCAAGTGGTGGTCAATGGTTAATAGTGCTATTGGCATCTTTTGTGAACTGTTGACCAGTTTTGAGGACTATTGCCCAGTTGTTGGTGCCAAATTGGTTAACAGTTTAAAACACTATTAATGTTACGTGACCGGCTCCGTACCAGTCATAGACCAGGATTTTTTTTCAAGGGTTTATGAATATATTTCTTGCATAAATATCATAAGGGTACTGCAGATGGAAAGACTTTAATGCTCAAGGTGTTTACAAAATGAAATGTATGACAAAACAAACATAAAACTGGTAAAATAGTTTAAAACATTAAAATATAAATTAAACTGATAAAAAGCAGTCTAATAAAAGTCATGGTGATGTACGTACTAGCTTGGGAATGCCTAGTTGAATTTTTAAGGATTTAAAGTTCTCAGTTGAGGAAGCATCTTGAGTTGACCTCAGCAGACCATTCCACAGTCTCTGACTGCAAGTGCTAGGGTATGCTATCCATCAGATCTCAGTTTTGAGGTGGGTACCCTGAGCAATTTGTGGCTACAAGAAGATAAATTTACATCTCCAATGAGGTCCTCTGGAGAGTGACTAGCAGTTTCCAAATGTAGAGAGAGTCCAGCCCATTAAGGCCCTTTAATCAAAAAATGAACACCTCAAAGTCAGAGTGCCACCTAGTAGATTGTCAGGGCAGCTTCCAGAAGATATATGAGTAGTCTCACCTTGGAGTAGCCATAAGCAGCAGCAGGTGTAGGCAGTGCACCTGAATCCCAGACAGGCCCTGGTAGCTCTACAGGCATTGCGGTAGCCAAGGAGAGAAGTAACAGAAATCTGTGGTACTGTCCTTAAGTTGCCTAGTAATTCAGCTGAAGTACTGTCACTCCTTTGACGTCATCATGTATTGACACTGGCAGTCATTTTACAATACTTCAGGAGGGGAAGGGAGTGTGAACATGCTGCAGGTCTGTTTATAATTTGAAAACATAACAAAAAACATGCAAAAGCTCAAAAGAATTGTGGATCAGTGGTACAAATCATTTTTACAAGTGGTGCCTCTAACCTTTTACTTTTTCCATTTCTTGATAAAGCCATTGGTATGGGGGTAGCAAATGAAAGAGGATGAAAACTATAAAAGATACATTATGTTTTTTATTGTTTTGCAAGACATTCTGGTGTTCCTCAGGTTCTGATAATTATTAAATATGATTAGAGATGTAACCAAATTTAGTTTTGCTGGTGAAATTCCAGTGAAATCATGAATTTCGCGGCAAGAAATATTTCATGAAATTTGTGCATTCCACAAAATATTTCACAGTTGTGAAGTGCAGAATTTCAATGGCAAAATGTAGAATTTCACCCATGAGTGATGAAATTCTGCCATTTGCAGATGAAATTTTACATTTCATCAGCGAAATTCTGCATTTTACCAGCAAAAGTTTGTATTTCGCACCCACAAAATATTTAGCAAAATGCACTAATTTTGCAAATATTTCAAGGAATGAAATTTGCAGATTTTGCCCAGTTCACAAACAACACCCAGTGAAGAAGGATATCAAGCTGTCTTTGCTCTGGGGGTACAGTACATTGTAACTCAGTACCTCTGTTAAGATCAAATCCAAACTGCATGAGAACATAGTAATAGGATCTTTAATTCCAGTTATGGCAGCTACCAAAGATGGAGAGAAAGGACTTCAGTTTATTGGCTTACGTGAAGCACTGCATCCCTTCCCGGTACTGCATGGTAGTGTTACAGTTAGGTATGAGTCCATGTCTTGATGTTTGCCTTGACTCTATGATGTGGTATAAAGATGAAAGCGCCAACAACCAAGCCATAATATCAAATCTGATTGACGAAAATTTAGCTCTATAAAAACTCCACCAGTTGAGTCAACATATTTACCATCTGAAAACCAGGAAGAGTAGCCAGCACCTGCAAACAGTTGCAGTTAAATAAACAGTTAACATAGGCCCTCAAGTTTCTGTAGAACTCAAGAAAGGAAGAAGTAGACTAACTTTTTTTCATGGTTCCAAAAAGGTGCTTGATTTTATTCAAAGTGCAAACAGTGCATCCAGTAAGGTGAAAAACAAGGTTACTTCCTGAAGCTGAAATCATTGCCAACAACTCCTCTCCAAATATCATACCACATATCTTCTGATGTGTTTCCTTTTTCCAAGGAACAATTAGACCAAAGTGCAATATAAATGTATAACTGTGGTTGAATTTTAACCGCACTTATGCACTTATATTGCACTTGCTCTAATTGTGATGTCATTTACCTTTAAGGCTAAAAAAAGTATAAAAGGAGTGGTGATTACTTTAGCACATGCCCCTTTGAAAAAGTGCCAGGGGACGTGAAACGCATCAGGAGACGTGTGGTATGATGTTTGGAGAAGAAAGGGAGTCAGCTTGAGGAAGCAACCTTGTTTCTTACCTTGCTGGATGCACTGTTTGCACTCTGAATAAAAATCAAGCACCTTTTTCGAACCACGAGCATGATTGGTCTGCTTCTTCCTTTCTTGAGTACTACAGAAGCTTGAGGGCCTGTGGTAACTGAATTTACTTAACTGCAACTGTTGGCAGGTACTGGCTACTCTTCCTGGTTTTCATGTTTATGTATTTAGCCTGGCACTGCTTTCCCAGGTGCGTCTCCTCACCTTACTGACTGTCTGATTATATTTACCATCGGCAGCAGAATAACTGTTCTGAAAAAAATGGAATCTTAAATAGGCAAATATGGATGCCCACTGTCAGAAGCCACACAACCACTGCTGCCAAAGATTTGGTAATGATTTGAGATGCTGACATCTGGGCGTAGGGTACAGCATTACTTTGGAAATAAATGTCCCTTAGGACAAACGGCAGAAACCTTGGATGAGTGGCATGTTGGGACATGGAAAACTGTAGGCCTCTTTCAAATTCATTGGTGTCCAGAAAGCCTACCAGTATCACCAGCTTTCAAACTGTCAAAGTAGTAAAAATGGGGCATGCTAATTCCACTGAAGCCACTGTAATGGGACTGGCAGGTTCAATAAAAAAAATGCAAAAAAATTAGGTTTTCATGGTTCATTTCTCTTTAGTTTTATGCTCATATCTGGTTAATTCTGCAACTGCCCCCACCACCCCGTCCTGATTGAATATATATCTCACTGTCCTCTGCTGCTGATATCAGTGAGGTTACAGAGACACAGAGGTTATCTACTATAAGTGCTGCATCTGCTAAAAGATGTGCCAGTGTTGCACAGTTACAACAACTTTGGTATGGATCTCCCTTCCCGAGTGGATGGAGCTCGGTATTGGCAGTGTTATAAGCAGATGCAATAGTCTGATGACCCCTACACACACACACACACACACACACACACACAGCAGCCAAGGGGGACAATGAAATACTGTATATATTCACACACAGCAGCCAAGGGGGACAATGAAATACTGTATATATTCAATCAGGATGGTGGGCAGGGGATAATAGGATCAAGCAAATATGCACAGAATATTAATTAAAAGCTATGAAAGTTTGTGTGTCTTCACGCGTTCATGCATATGTGTGTGTGTGTGTGTGTGTGTGTGTATGTTTGTGTGTTTTGCTTTAATTAGGACCTCACAGTTAGTGTTGTGCGAAATTGAAATATTTCTCAAAATCTGCACATTTTGCGAAAGATTATGTGGGGCGAAATGCAAAATTTCGCCCTTGGAACAAGCAAAATTTCACCCACGAACCAGTGAAATTTGGGTTATCATGGGGTGAAATTTCACCCCATGGGCAAAATTTCACAAGTAAACAAAGACTAGAGTAATTCCCTGATGTCTAGTGGTTCACCCCCCACCTCACTGCACACTGGCCCAAATGTGAGATTAAATCTCTGTTAAATCTCTCTCACTGGTGTCTAGTGGTCCCCCCCCGGCCGATCACCAGCCAAATTGAATAAAGCCACCCTCTCACAGTTAATTCATTATTAATGAGATCTCTCAGACCTCCAAGCCCCAATCCCCAAAAAACAATTAAATCCCCAGTACTCCTTGGTGTGTAATGGACCCTCCATCCCCACCCTGTCATCAGATAGTGCCCACTATTTCTCAGCACCTCAACTGGCCACCGCACAGCCTCCACTATCCTTCCATGGGTGGCAGCCCGACTGAATGCTTTAATGAATGAGCACATGCTTGCGCTAGCACATGCTCATTCATTGAAGCACTCAATCAGGCTGCCAGCTGTAGAGATGAGGGGAGGGCTGTGCTGGTGGCCCAATTGGGGTACTGGGGGGAGCGGAGTGGGTGCTATCTAATGACAGGGTGGGGGGTCCACTAGACACCAGGGAGTACTGGGGAGTTATTTTTTTTTTTGGATTGGGGATTTGGAGACTAGAGGACCTCATTAATAATAATATGAGCTAACTGGGGTGGTGGCTTTATTAAATTTGTGTAGGTGATTTGCCGTGGGGGGCTACTAGACACCAGGGAGAGAGATTTAATAGAGACTTAATCTTTAATTTGGGCCAGTGAATGGTGGGGGCTGGGGGGGACCATTAGACACCAGGGAGATATATTTATAATGAGTTTGTAGCAGGTGAAATTGGAGGCGAAATTTCACAATTTTGTGAAAAATGTTGCAGGGTGAAATTGCCAATTTCACGGCAATTTCACCAGCAAAATTTTAATTTGCAACATCTCTACTCATGGCCTGATTATAAAGGTTTCAGGGGAATGAGTATTCCCCTTTAAAGAGGAGGCTGGGTTTACTTATTAGGGAATTCAGACATATTAGACCAATAATAAGTAATCCGAGACTTGAATAAATAAATAAATAAAATAACCACATGGGGGAATCCAGACTTTTGGGTAAAATGAAATACAGAGAACAGAGATTATGTGCTAGGTGGCAAACCCTTAACTCAGACATCTAGGGAGCAGGATCTGGGTATAGCTATTGCTAATAAATTTGATCCCATGTCACAATCTACAGCTGCTATTGCTCTAGCCAATAGTCTTATCGGCAATAAAAAGACATATAAAATTTAGAGATCAGGCAGTAATTTTCCCTTTATACAGGGCCTATGTACACCCACATTTAGATTATGCATCACCGGTTTGCTGTCCCTAGAAGTGCACGGACATTGGCCAATTAGAAAGGATCCAGCCAAAAGCAACAAAAACTATACATGAAATACATAACTTACCATATGAATCCCGAAAACAACACCTACACCTAATGACTCTGGAACAGCATCATCTTAGAGGGGATTTGCTTGCTATGTTTAGTATTATGCAGGACCCATATCTCCTTATAGAGTTACATTTTGAATTTAAACAAAATTCTAAATCTACTAAAGGACACTCTTCAGTTATCTAGACAAATTTTTAGAACTACCAAGAGAAAATACTTTTTTTCATAGCATATTCTTAGCCCTTGGAATTCACTACACTTTGAAATAATAGCTAGCAAATCAAGAGATGAATCGGAGCATAAACTGAAGGAGCTCATTTTGAATGGTGGTATTTAACATTATTATTCAAAAATGGAGCAACATGGGCATGCAAACTTTTTCACTCCTTTTCACCTTAATATGAACCTTAGTATGCACTTTAAATCAGAAAACCTGGCCAGCTCTAGAAGCTGGTAGAGTGACTCCCAAATTTAGAGGAATCTGGACTTTAACGATCATTTGGAATTTAAAAGATAGGTTGTTTTTTTCTAACTGGTAGCATGCAATAGCAATAGAAAACTGTGTTTCAGAAAAACAATCCTTAGGCTCACCATGGGATTGTACCAGTGTACAGTACTTGTATTTATTGCCACTCCTTTCCAAATTGCTCAGGCCTACAGTAATCTGATAATGTCATTTCAGTCCTCAAGCACTATTTATTTCTCCAAATGATCTTAATGAAAATGTTGTCTTAATAAAAAAAAAGGAAGATAAACCTTTTTTTATTGACATGTCCTATATTTGCTTAGTCTTTACAGAGGAGGGGGCAGGAAATTGGCCAGAAAGGAGTAGAAAGGGTAGGCACAACATGGAAATGGATATAAGTACTTTTCCAAGGGAAAGGGTCCTAAGAGAATTTAATGCAGCATGAGACTGTAACCTCAGGCAGTCTCTCAGTGCTGCATGGCATATAGCTTTGTCATTTTTAGACTGTTTTTACCTGTTTCTCTGTTTTGCACTCCTCCTGAGTATTGGAGCCCTACTCTCCATTTTCAGGAAGTAGGAAGAGTTGAGCTGTAGTTCCCTGAGTAAATTCGGGACTACAATGCACAAGGGAGTCTGAGTTTTACTATTTGGGCCACAGACTGCAAATCTCTGCAAGCCAAAACCACGGATGAGTGGTTTTCATCCGCAATAAATCGCAAAAAGGGCTTTTTGTTTTTATAGCTGTTGTGACCTCTCCAGGTCACTTCCGGGTCACAGCAGACTATTTCAGTTAGCCCTGCTGCAAGCGGGCAGTTGAATTTAGTGCAGCATGAGACTGTGACCTCAGGCAGTCTCTCAGTGCTGTACAGCATATAGCTTTGTTATTTTTAGACTGTTTTTACTTGTTTCTCTGTTGTGCACTTCTCCTGAGTGCTTGGAGCCCTGCTATCTGTTTTCAAGAAGTAGGAAGAGTTGAGCTGTAGTTCACCAAGTAAATTGGGACTACAGTACAATGCAAGAGGGAGTCCAAGTATTACTATTTGGGGCACAGATTGCAAATCTCTGCAAGCCAAAACCACGGATGAGTGGTTTTCACCCATAATAAATTGTGAAAAGGGCTTTTAGTGTCTATAGTAGTTGTGACCTCTCCAGGTCAATTCCAGGTCACAGCAGACTATTTCAGTTAGCTTGGCAGTGAGCGGGCAGTAGAATTTAGTGCAGCATGAGACTGTGACCTCAGGCAGTCTCTCAGTGCTGCATGGCATATGACTTTGTTGTTTTTAGACTGTTTTTATTTGTTTCTCTTGTGCACTCCTCCTGAGTGCTTGGAGACCTACTATCTGTTTTCAGGAAGTAGGAAGAGTTGAGCTGTATTTCCCCGAGTAAATTTGGCACTACAATGCAAAAGTGGGAGTCCAAGTCTTACTATTTGGAGTGCAGATTGCAAAACTCTGCACGCCAAAATCACAGATGGGTGGTTTTCACCCATAATAAATTGTAAAAAGGGGTTTTTGTGTTTATACTGTAGTTGTTGTGACCACTCCAGGTCACTTCCAAGTCATGGCAGACTATTTCGGTTAGCCCTGCTGTGAGCAGAGTGAGCCTGGTGCAGCACGCCGTGACATGTACGAAGATGTGCACAAAGACACGCGTGTTTTGTGCATGTTTTGCATGTTTGGCAGTGAAGGCAGTGTAGAGGGGACACTCCAGGTGTAAACAGGAACTTTCAATGGTTAGACTACTGAGTATTTGCCATTCCCTTTAACCTATCATTACTATTCGTTTAATATATCTCTTTTAAATGGTAATAAAATATAGAGCTTCCTCCCCTTGGCCTAGTAAATTAACAGGTGTTCAAACACTTTAAACCAAAGTTTAATCATCTTGTACATAAATAAACTTTAGCTGCTGCTGAGAACTTTAGTTACATTCAAGGTTTTTTTTTATTTGGGCACCATAAGTGGCCTCTAAACAGTTTGTTACTGTGCACTTCTGCTACTGCCCACCTAAAATGGCTGAAACAATTGTGACTTTGGAGGGGGAAAGTGGGAGTTAAGTGTTTTTCATGCCTCATGTACATAATAACTTCTAGAGTCATCAGACAGAAAGCCTTTAAATGTGATAAATGTAAGTAGAATCATTCAATGTTACAAGAAATCAGCCTGTTTAGTTCAAGATTAGTTGCACTGGAAACTAGTCAGAGGGACATGGCAAACAGACTACAAGTGAGATCATGTATGACACCACTCAGTGGAGAGTCACCAAGGACAGCTATGGGACAAAACAAGACTAAGACCACAACAAATGGCACAGTGACTCCCCTTCCTGTACCCCAAATGGAGTTGACATCAAGGTCAAGGCATGTGACCCTCAATTTAAATGCTACAAGTATAGCTAAGAAAAAAAGAACAAGAGAGGATGAACCTACAGTGCGCTATGAGGAAGAATGGTATTTGGTTCAGAGCTCAAAAGTAGCTAAAAAAGGATGCAAGGCAGATCAGTTTTCCTTGCCCACCCAAAACAACTTTGACCCCATAAGTTCACTAGTAGAGCAAAGTGACTGCACTCCATCCACCTCCCAAGAGCCTTTAATAGTTTTTCAACCAGTGACCATTCGCTCAAACTCAAATGAAGGGGCTGCTGTCACAAATACTGCCACTGAACAATCTGAAATTATTTGTAATAGTATAATTACTATCCCTGGGTCCCTTTCTATCCCCTTCCCTAGAGAAGGTGTGCTACATTCTGATACCCCACAACCCAGTGTTTATCCACCTAGCCCAGTGTCAGATGTTTCGATGGAAACAAGAAATAAAACAACCCCCGGTCCAAGAGAAATATTTGTACTTGGAGATTCAATAGTCAAACACCTAGACTGGGCTATCTGTAATCCTGACAAGGCAAAAATAACTTTATCAAGTTTTAGTGGTGCGAGGGTATCTGATATAACACCTATGCTTAATAACATCCTGCATAATGCTAAGGAAAAAAACATTAGTGATAGTACATGCTGGAGCCAATAACATCCTCTACGACTCTGTACCCAAAGTAAAACAAGAATTTATCTCCTTAACAAACAAACATGTACACCTTGGATGTAATATAGCTTTGTCAGAGAGTCTGCCAATCCCAAGAGTGTCAGAACACCAATGTAACAAAATAAAGCTCTTAAATGGCTGGTTGAAAAAGTGGTGCCTAAGGCAAGAAATCACATGTATAACTCATTGGAAGGAGTTCATAGGCAGAAACAAACTCTTCTGCTGGGATGGGTTACACCCAAGCAGAAGGGGTAGAACACTTCTAGGCAAGCATATAGCTTTCTGTATAAACAAACATTTAAACTAGAATATCATGGGGAGAGGCATGGATCTCTCTAGATACAGGCAGAAACAAAAAACTAAACAAAACACACCTCAGAGAATGAATAGCAACAAATAAACAATCACAAATAGAAATCTAGCTGGATCGCAGCACAAAGAAACAAAAAATACCCTTAAGATACTACTTGTTAACGCTCGCTGTTTAAAAAATAAAATAGATGAACTAAAATACATCATGACTACAAAATAAATTGATATTTGAGGCATTACCAAGATTTGGTTTAGGGATGAGGACTGGTGCACAGAGATACCAGGCTATACTAAGATAGTCAAAAATCGTAAGGTAAAAAAGGTGGCATCATAGCACTTTACATTGCAGACATCCTCATGGCTCACGAATTACAGGATAGAGTTGAAAAAATCTATGATAATGAACTAATATGGGCCAAAGTACAGATACCAGCAGAATCTAACAATTGGTCTAGGATATTGTTCACCTAGCCTAGACATTGATTATAACAATGCTTTCTTGAATGAGATTGAACATATGGAAGTTACAGGAGACTATATACTCATGGGGGATTTCAATTTTCCTGCAATCAATTGGTCCACACTGGAAAGGGCAGGGAATCTAGAGAAAAATTTCATTGGCATTACCATGCAAAACAACCTTGACCAACTAGTTAAGAAGGGCACAAGGGAAAACAATATACTAGATTAAATTTTTACTAATATCGAAGAAGGGATGACTGAACCCAAAGTCTCTCTATCTCCAGCCACTCGGAGATAGTGACCACAAAATGGTACAATTAGACATTAATATAAATATCAATAATTGTATAAATGGGAAAACAAAAATAAAAGGTTACTATAGGGCTGATTACTATAACATGAGAACATTTCTGTCAGCATGGAGCTGGAAAACAGAATTAAATAACCGTGGACTAATGGATATCTGGGACAAATTAAGTGAAAAAATAAACTTATGTATTAAACACTGGGTACCAGAAAGAAAAAAATACAATAACAGGCATAGCATTCCTCCTTGGTGGCACAACAACATAAAAAAGAATATACGGGGAAAAAAAAAGAAACTGTATAATGAAGACAAAAAAAACCCAGCCCACAATAACAAATTGGCAACTATATAAAAAAAAACAGTAATTAAAACCAAAAACTCTATAAGAGAAGCAAAACAGAATTTGGAAATACATCTGGCTACTTTGGTCAAAGATAACAAAGAAACAATTCTATAATTACATACAGTAGGTTCAATGAGAGGAAATAAAAATGGGGTAGGACCATTACAAACAGAAAATTGGATAGCAAGTGACGAATCAGAGATGGCTATAGAATTAAATAAGTATTTTATGAGTGTGTATAAATCAAAGGTCCACATTTGCACTAATAAAATAAAATGCACAGAGGATTTCATTCCATTCATATCTCAGGAAGTACTAGATGAAATTAAATCAATCAAACAGAACAGCTCACCAGGGCCAGATGGAATTACACCTAAATTCTTAAAGTAATTGTCATCCCAATTATGAAGACCTATCACACTTTTATTCAATGCATCACTCAACGAAGGGAAAACATTACCTGAGTGAAAAGAGGCCATAGTCACTCAAATTCATAAAAGTGGCAACAAACTGGATGTAAAAAATTATAGACCCATAAGTTTAAAATCTGTCATAGGCAAATTAATGGAAAGATTATTACAACAACATATAACTATTCACCTGTAACAAAATGGATTTATTGACATTACACAGCATGGATTTTTCCCTGGTAGATCTTGCCTGACAAACCTTTTGCAGTTCTTCAAACCTGTCAGTGTAGCTGTAGATAAAGGTATACCAGTAGATACAGTATAGTCTTTCTAGACTATTCTAAAGCTTTTGCCACCATGTCCCATAAAATTCTAGTTGAACAGCTGGTCAAACTTAACTTTCATCCAAATATAATTAGGTGGGTTTTCTCCTGGCTCGAAAATAGACAGCAACGAGTTGCCATTAGGGAGCATATGTCTCCTTGGGGACAGGTCACAAGTTGGGTCCCACAGGGCTCTGTCCTGGGCCCACCCTCTTTAATATATTGGTTTCCACCATGCAGCCATTCAACACTACATGGTTGTGCAAGTACACAGATGACTGTAAGGTTGGTGGTATAGTCAACGGCCAACTTACAGCCCAAAAATTCCAGGATAACTTGACTCACTTAGAAAAATGGACTATTGAAAATAAGGTGACCTTCAATGAAACCAAATGCAAGGTCATGCATTTGGGTCATAATAATCCTGGTACCTCTTATAAACTAAACAATATACTTTTACAAGAAACCACTAATGAAAAAGACCTGGGCGTAAACATCACACAGAATCTAACTTTTGATTATCACACAAAAGAATTCAATAAAAAATACCAAAGAATACTAGGATGCATTTTTAAAAATATCAAAAGTAGAAAGCCAGAGGTCATTATCCTGTTATATTCTAGCCTGGTTAGGCCGCATCTGGAATATTGTTCCCCCTTCTGCACCCCAAACACGCTAGGAGGAAAAAAATGATAGAAAGGGTTCAGAGAAGAGTGACCAAAAGAGTCAAAAACATGAAAGACCTAAATTACAGTGAAAGATTAAGCAAGTTAGGTCTATACTCTATGGATTATAGAAGACTAAGGAGAGACCTATGTCTAACCTTCAAAGCCTTACAGGAGGATTCAACTGTGGAGACAATAGGTCTGGACAGACACAAGATCAATAACAATACTAGATCCCATGGGTTCAAACTAATGGAGAAATAAATAAAACATCTAAAAGAAGCTAGTAGTATACTCAAATAATAATCACTACTTGGAATACTCTCCCAAAGAATATAGTTGAGAGTGACAATATGAATATGTTTAGAAAGAGACTAGATGAATATATGGGTATCAAAACATTTTTCTTTTCACCATTAGAATTCTGAATGATGGCGAGTTCACAAAAGGCCTTTGGCCTCCTGAACTTGTATTTCCCTATGAATCTATAAGAGAACTGGAAGGAATAAGAGTCAATAAGGCCATGGGGCCAAATGAGGTACACCCCAGGGTGCTGAGGGAGCTAAGGGAGGTGGTAGCGGAACCTCTGGCAAACCTGTTTAGCCTGTCACTGGAAACAGGGAAGGTATGCAAAGACTGGAGGAGAGCTGATGTAGATCCTACTATATAAAAGTGGAAACAGAGAGGAGGTAGGAAACTACAGACCAGTCAGCCTGACCTCAGTGGTGGGGAAGATCATGGAAACACTACTGAAGGAAAGAATAGTGGAACACCTGTTTGCCAACAGTCTACAGGACCCAAGGCAACATGGTTTTACTTGAGGTAGGTCATTCCAGACTAACCTTCATTGAGTTCTTTGACTGGGTAACAAAGGAGATGGATCAGGGGGGAGTGGATGTGGCCTACATGGACTTCAGCAAGGCCTTTGACACAGTGCTTAACAGAAGGTTGTTAAGCAAGTTGGAGGACATGGGAGTGAGTAAGAGGGTAGTGAGGTGGGTGAAAAATTGGCTGGATAGTAGGACATAGAGGGTCGTGGTAAATGGCTGGCACTCCTCAAAGGAAAAGTTGACCAGTGGAGTTCCACAGGGATCAGTGCTGGGTCCAGTGCTCTTCAATATCTTTATCAGTGACATTTCAGAGGACCTATAAGGGGAAATTTGTCTGTTCACTGATGACACAAAGCTCTGCAACAGGGCGGACACACCGGAGGGTGTAGATAGAATGAGGAGAGATCTGCAGAAGCTAGAAGACTGGTCAAGGGATTGGCAGTTGAGATTTAATGCAAAAAAGTGCAAGATAATGCAGATGGGGCACAAAAACCCAGGAACAACATATCAGCAGGGAGGAGGTCATAGAATGCTCCAAGCAGGAAAGGGACCTAGGGGTTATCATATCTGATGACCTCAAGGTAAGGAGTCAGTGTGACAAGGCAGCAGGAAAAGCAAACAGGATGCTGGGATGCATAGGCAGAGGTATCACCAACAGGAAAAGGGAGGTCATAATTCCATTATACAGGATGTTAGTGAGGCCACACCTCAAGTACAGTGTCCAGTTCTGGAGGCCTTACCTATGCAAGGATGACAGGGTGGAGGCAGTTCAGAGGAGGGCAACCAAGATGGTGTAAGGGTTACATCACAAACCCTACAAGGACAGGCTGAAAGACTTAAATATGTACTCCATGAAAGAGAGGAGAGAGATGGGGATATGATAGAGACATAAGTACCTCAGAGGGAGGAACAAGCTGCAGGAAAACATAATTTTTCAAAGAAAAAGATGCTCCAGGACTTGGGGACATGGAATGAAACTGGAGGGAGAGAGGTTCAGAGGACACATCAGAAAGTTCTTCACAGAGAAGGTGGTGGACAAATGGAACTGCCTGCCAGAAGAGGTGGTGAGAGCAGAAATGATAATAGGATTTAAGAAGGCATGGGATAGGCATAAAGGGATCCTAGTAGTCTTGGCAATGGGGCAACCTAGTTCCAGAGTAGCTTGAAGAAGCACAATTACGTTCGTTCATGGGTAGACTAGGTGGGCTGAAGGCCCTTATCTGCCGACAACATCAATGTATCTATGTATCTGATTTAGCAGGGGGAAAACAGTGTTAAGACAAAAATGATATCATGTTGTTTCTCATGGAATCTTGCTGCTCCGAGAACATAGAAACATAGAAACATAGACTTTGATGGCAGATAAGAACCGCTTGGCCCACCTAGTCTGCCCATTTCCCTACCTACTGGATAAGCTGCAGATCCTAGTTAATCAACAGCCTATTTCTTCCTACCTCCCACAAGGATTCCCTTATGTCTGTCCCATGCATTCTTGAACTCAGGACAGAGAGCAGTGACAAAGGCACAATTTAGTGGTACACTTCAACATTATGTTTTGAATAAAGGAATGTCTTGTTATGCACACATCTCAAAAGTGAAAATAACACAAATTACATTTTGTATGTCAAGTGATCTTTAAAGAGCCCCTGGTTTCTCAAGAGGGGAAACTTTTGGGGAAAAACATACATTTTAATCATATGGCAGCTGATGTTTTATCTATTTTCCATATTTGACCACACTTTTTCCATTATACAGTATCTATGCACATTATTATACAAAACAGGACCGCTGTCCTCCAGAGTTCATCTGTTCTGGCTGCTAGCCTACACTTGACATCACTTATATCCTCTGCTTATGATATCGTAATCGTTTTTACAGCAACTAGTTGTGTCATTCCTGAGCAGGGGATTGGGATGTCAGGGGTAAACAGGCAAACAGAGCAGGTGAAGCATAGGGGACTGTGATCCTGTTTTCACATTGCTCTATTGCATATGGTTTAGTGTTGTTGTGTATGCCAATCCATACACTTCCAGATGCTGTACCAGAGTAGTGATGTCAGAATGCTGTTATACCATAGTACAGTTGCTATGTCACTACTGTGGTACAACAGCATAGAATCCCATGTCTATTAGGATCCCTCATGCTGACCTACACTGCATCTCCTTTATAAAAAATATCAGCATGACTGAAAACACCCCAAGTGAACTTTTCATTAAAGGATGAACTACCAGAAATGTTGCCAGCTCATATAGCTATTACCTAAACCACATTAAAGCTTTTTGATCTTATCCTGCTGTTTGCTCTATTTATATTTGGCAACAGTTTTTAATACAGAGTAAAAACAATGGAGACCGCACTCAGAAAAGACAAGCACTGTATCAGTGCCTGCAGAGTGACTTTATTGAATGGAACCACAACAAAAATGCCGATGCTTCAAATCCATGTGAATTCCTAAGGCTGAATCCACACGGATTTGTAGTGCCAGCATTTTTGTTGAGGTTGCTTTCAATAAAGACATTCTGCATGCACTGATATTGTGCTTGTCTTTTTTGAGTGCGGTGTCCTTTGTTTTTGCTTTGAGGTTTGTTTTTCAACTGCTGCTCCCTTCACCTCATTTGTGCTGACTGCTCTGCAGACCTACATACAAAAGCTATACAAACTCATGGGCAACCATAGACAGCAAGACTGCTGTTTTCATCTCAATGTGAGCTGACATCATATAGACTTCTTCAGCTTTGCTCTTGTGGTTTTTGATGTTGTCTCACACCTCAGTGGAAATACAGCCTTGTTGTGTACGTTTGCCCATGCATCATTCTCTATACTGTACATTTTTAAAAAAAGGAGAAAAAAAGACTTTAAATATGCAGAATATGAAAATATAAGTTAAATATGTATGCAAGTATGTTTTTAATGTTTCCCCAAGTAATGTCAGGGATTCTTAAGTTTTACCCTATCTTTCTACTTAAGAATTAAAAAGAAAGTAAGGTTTGCTGGACCTCCTTAAGAATCAAAGCCAACAAAAAGTGCATTCAGACAAGGTATTCCACTTGCTGTACCTGTGGGTCGTAGCAGTCCAGAGATAGTTACAGTAAATGTAAATCAGCCAAAAATTATAACAAGGCACTTGCTGTGTAAAGTTAAGTTGAGACAGGACTTGATGTCATCAGGGGACAAAATGGGCTTAAAGGGCAGATATTCACAACTTTTTAAAATTAATTTTTCTCCACAACATTCCAACCGATGCCCCTTTTTGACTCCTATACCCCATCACCTGTCATCTCTGGGACCTACCGTCCCTGTGGCTTACTCACAGTAGTGAGGTCATAAGGGGTGGTAGGGAACCCCCTCTAGAGACAGAATCCAGCGTAGAGACTAGGATCACTGAGTGAGGGAGGCTGAGGGAGGGACCTGAGCGGAGTACGACCACCATGACCACCATGTGACTGAGCCAGCCAGTCAGGAGTCAGCAGCCAGGAAAAGCAAAGTACGGCATCACAGTAGTCCTGAGCCCACTTTCAAAGCAAGTGCCAACCTGAGAGGAGCGGAGACATAAGGAGGGAAGTGCTTTCACTTTGGGGATTGTTGGGAACATTTATGGATTGAATTGTGAATTTGCTTTGTTGTGTGGGGGATTTGTATGGTACTGGGAGGGGGAGGTGGCCAACGAGGAAGGCTGAGGGAGGGACCTGAGTTGAGGCCAAACACCACATGACTAAGCCAGCCAGTCGGAGGTAAATATATATATATATACTATGTATATATATATATATATATATATATATATATATATATATTTATATATATATATATATATATATATACTTCCAGGGGCTAGTAACCCCTGTGTGAGTGACCTTGATGCATGAATGCCATGATGCAGGAGTGTGTCTGACTAGATGGTATTTGGTATTTGCAGGACATCAGCAGGGAGGACAGCAGGCCACAGGCCACACTGGGCAGGGTGTACAAAAATCACAGGGGTGCCAAAGGATACCAAAGGAAAGCAAATGTGAGCTGATGGGGGGGTTCCCAAAGGTGCAACTAAACCAATGTGAGAGATTAAGTAAAATGTTGAGATATGGAGGATGGAGAAGGGCAAGGGGGTTGAAAATGGGTGGCAGTGGCAGGCCAGAAAGAGAGCAAGGCAGGGTGGTAAGCTGCAATGGGTGTAGGGTGATCATCTTCTTGGGAATTGCATGGAGGGTAGGGTGTTGTATGGTGTGTAGACAGATGGGGCACTTAGGGAGGAGGTTGACAGGCTTAGAACGGAGCTGGGCTGGTGGGGAGGGTGGAGCAGGTGGGGAACAGCAGGGGCCAAGGGACAGAAGGACCTACATAGCAGATGCAAAAGGCAAACAAGGAGGTTTATAAGTGGGGATGATTCAGAAGGCAGACCAGACTACCACTAAGGAGCAGTTGAGAAATGAGGCCACAAGTTGGAGGGATGTCAAGACAAGAGGAAGGAGTGGAAGAGAGCAGAGCATGATTTGAGGTCACAGGGAGGGGAAAATGGGGTGGCTCGAGATAAAGGGAGGGAGGATAAGAACAGGTTCTCGGTGCTAGGAAGCCTGGGATAGCATGAGGGGGAGGGTCTGTCACAGGCATGGCAGGGGAATGAAATAGTAATGTTGGAGATGGAACTATTAGAGAGGTTAGATGCAGAGTCAACACAAGGGAGGGTAACAGAAGTAGTGAGGGTGAGATGGCAGAAGGGGGACCAGAAGACTCAGGAAAGGGTGGTTAGAAAAGGGAAGGGTACAGAAAGGAGATGGGGCACCCAATCAGGACAGTACTACTAAGATGGGGAGAAGAGGCTCAACTGGAGAGGAAGGGGAAAGGATCAGGGGAGGCACTAGTGGCCAGAGGTGAGAGGAGTAATACAGAGCAGAGGGGGGCGGAATCAGGAAGAGGAGGGGGGATGCGGGTAGGGATGGTAGAAGCAAGGACACAGTCAACATGGGCAGTATCACTGGGGAACAAGAGGGGTCTAGGGCAAGGGTGCAACAGGGATCAAGTGAGGCAGAGGGGCCCTCAGGAATGAAATCAGGGGTAGGAGACAGTATCCAAGAATATATGGGGATACCAGGGTGTGGATATATGGTCTTTGATATAGAGATGCAGTTTCACGCTGAAGAAGGATTTTTTTGAAACGTTTGTGTTATATGAACTGTATCTGAATATACTAGTGCCAATAAATAATATTTGTTTGAGACATATTGGTGAGTGGGCCTTTTTTGACCAATTTTTGTGATAGAAGTTTGTTAGCATTGAATTGGTCCAGGCTCCTCCCTGAATAAATACTATTATTTTTATCCGAGGTTGGCTGAACTGGATCAAGGCTCTTTTTAAACATCTTACAAGGGTGGCTAGACTGCATCAGCCTGAACATGGATGCAGAGCAGAAATGGAACATCATGAAGAGGGGTCTGGCAGAGGCCACTAGCTCTTGCACCAAGTGACAAAGCAAGAAATCCAGGAACAAGAGGTCTAGCTGGGTGAATGGAGAGGTAGAGATAGGGTGAGGCAAAAGAGAGTGGCCTTTCGAAAGCACAAGAGATCCTGCCAGGATGAGGACAGAGAGGACTATGTGAAGAAATCCAGGGAGGTAACCAAAGTAGTGAAAGCAGCCAAGGCTTCAAAAGAACTAAGGCTGGTGCAGGGAATTAGGGAGGTGGTGAAGGATTTCTTTAGGTACATAGGAGACAGGAGGAATTGTAAGGACCAGATTGTGAGGATTAGGAAGGAGGGAGGGTGAGTAGACCAGGGGGCAGAGAAGGCGGAAGTACTAATTGAGTACTTCTGCTCAGTGTTTACCAGGGAGGGGGATGGGCCTATACATCAGGGGAAGGGTGGTAGGGGCAGGGGGAGATGAGGTGACAGATATGGAGATCTCAGTTGAAAGGATGTCAGAGGGCCTAAGGTCCCTAAGGGTGGATAAGATGCCTGGTTCGGATGGAATGCATCTTAGGGAACTCAGGGAGTTGGTGGGGGTCCTGGTGGGGCCACTGGCAGATTTGTTCAACACTCGCCTGAGGACAGGATGCATGCCCAGTGATTGGAGGATTGCACATGTGGTGCCAATCCATTAGAGTGGGCCCAGTGATGAACCTGGGAACTAGAGATCAGTGAGCTTTACAGCCATTGTGGGGACACTGATGGAGACTATATTTAAGGAAAGGCTGATGAGTTTGCTGGAGGAGAATGGCTTGCAGCATGACAGACAACATGGGTTTGTGTATAGGAGATCATTTCAGACCAACCTTGTTGACTTTTTTGATTGGGTGATGAGGTTTCTGGACAGAAGCCATGCAGTGGATGTCCTTTACCTGGACTTCAGTAAGGCATTTGACTCCGTGCCCCACGGAAGGCTGACCAGCAAGTTAAATAGCCTAGGAGTGGGGAGAAAGCTGGTTGGGTGGATTAAGAAGTTGTTGCAGGGCAGGCAGCAGAGGGTGGTAGTTAGGGGAGAGCTCTCGGCACCCAGGGCCGTAACCAGCGTGGTACCACAGGGGTTAGTGCTGGGACCGGTTCTATTTAACATATTCATAGCGGACATCTCAAATGAGGTTCTGTAAGAGGATCTGGTGACCCTTGAGTGCTGGTCAGCCACATGGCAGCTGGGGTTCAATGCCAAAAACTGCAAGGTCTTGCACTTGGGGGCAAAAAAACCAAGGTACAGCTACTGGTTAGGGGGAGTGCAGTTTGCCACTTTGGCAGAAGAGAAAGATCTGAGAGTACTAGTGACAGGGGACATGAAATACTCAGCACAGTGCAGGAAAGCAGCTACAAAGGTGAACAGAATGCTGGGATGCATTGCCAGGGGAATCACCTCTAGGAGGAAGGAAGACATTTTTTCCCTGTACAGGACCCTGGTGAGGCTGCACTTGGAGTACTATGCGCAGTTTTGGTTCCCCTATTTGAAAAAGGACATCAAGCTCCTGGAGGGGGTCTAGTGTAGGGCAACAAAAATGATCCTGGGGATGGGGGACAAGGCATATAAGGAGAGACTGAGGGAGCTCAACATGTACACCCTAGAAGATAGACAGGAGAGAGGGGATATGATTGAGACATTCAAGTACCTAAAGGGCATAAACAAAGTTAATTCAGATGGCTTATTTAAGTTAAAAGGAGGGAGGACACTAGGGGACACAGTCTGAAATTGGAGGGAGGAAGGTTCAAGAGAGAGATGGAGAGGCACTATTTCACAGAGAGGGTGGTGGTGGTGGTGGGTTGGAATGCACCTCCAGAAGTGCTATCATTGCAGACTGTGGGCAGCTTCAAAAGAGGGTGGATAGGGTCAAAGGGAGAATCAAATCTGTGGGGGGAGAAGTCAGAAGTGGGGGCACTAAGTTAGAAGGGGTTGCAAGGGCGGGGGCAGCTACAGTCTAAAAGACAGTGTGATGCACACTCGAGAAGACTAGATAGACCAAATGGTCTGTATCTGCAGGCAGTTTCATATGTTTGTATGTTCGCATGTTCGCATCCCAGTAGACATTGAGGGATCTGTGAGGACAGTGTATCATTCTGCACTGGCTGGTATTTTTCCCCCATGTTTTTCCACCCCTCCCCAAAGGCAGTGGTGTGAACATGTGACTGCATGCACACAGTGGGTGTACATAGCACTGAGCCAGCCGACTCTCCAACCCACTGACATCCAGCATTGCTGCGCCACCAGGTGGCAATAGCCAAAATGGACAACCTCCTGCCCTACAGGTCTGGACAGCTACTGACCAATCAGCTTACTGGATTTTTCTTGCCCATTTTTATAACATCTACAGGGATGATTAGCCTCCTCTGCCTGATGGGTCTCCAGCATCCTGGGACCTTTTCTGAACTCAGGTCACCCACGTGGCTACCAACAGAGCTGATGCCAAACAACTGGCAATCAGGTATTCACATTTGTTAAATAGACAATTGATTGCTTTATTAATTGTGTTTAATGTGTTACTAAGGGACCTTCTACTTTTATAGCAACTGCTTTATCCTTGGAGTGCACAGTTTGGGCTCCTTTCTTTGCTGAATCAGCTTCTCTCCTCGTTTGCTGCTGTTGGAACAATTACTCCATGCCCCCTTAATATAAAAATAAATTTCCTTTCCATCCTATCAGTTCTGCGAGTACTTTGAGTTTATGAGTAGTTGATGTAACAAGGGCTTGGTACATCTAAAAGGCAGAGCATCACTGATTGTTTTTACAGGTAGCAGAAACAAAGGTTCTGTCCACCCACCCTACCCTCTAAACCTACCCACCCCCAGGTTATCCTCCTTTATAGAATCTACATTGCTCCGCACCCTTCCTGCCTCTCCTAATTACTAATTACAAAGACAGGACATACATACATACAGCTCAAATGTGAAGGGCTCAGACACAAAGGGCACCCCTAGGAGGCATATGCCAAGAGCAGTCCAGCCCCTTGCTTTACTGTCTGCTGAGCTTCATTGATCTTCACTGACTGCTGTAACCACTACTGTAATAGTGGTCAGCTAATAGAAAGCTCTCAGCCAGAAACAAACAGAAGCAACAGCTCAGACACAAAGGATAACCCTAGGAGGCAATTGCCAAGTGTGGTCCAGCCCCTAGCATTGCTGTTTGCTGAGCTTCACTGTTTTTCATCCTCATCCAAGTCCTTGCAACCTATTTCTACCAGTAGAGGAAGAGGACAGGTGGAATAAAGAGAAAAAAACACCTTGGCCTCTATTTCATCCACATATTCCTTCCTCTGTTCACAGCTCAAGGCAGCAGCCAATCCCTTGTAGGACACCTAGCATCTAGTCAGCATAAAATCAGTTATTCTTTATTTTCATATGCAAATTGTCTCCAGCCAACTGAATTTCTCACTGCAGAGAAAGTAAGTTACTATGGACTTTATAAACTACAACAACTGTGGCACACTTTTTACCAAAGCCTTCATCTACAGAGTGGGGCACTGTCCAACATACTCCACAATTAGGGACCTCAGATCCCAGCTACAGGCAGCATGGGCTAAGATAAAATACCTCCATGCCAAACTAAATCAGCCCGCAATGGGTAACACCGTGGCACCTTTACCTTCAAGACGCACTTTGCTTGCACCCCTACCCCAAAGGTTAAACAGACCAGCGGGCTGGCAACAGGTTAGGAATTGTAAAACTGGCAGAAAAGCCCCATTGACAGAAGGCATCAAACCAATTCAAATGTCAAATTGGTATGCTGCACTATCTTCCAAAACAACTAGCATAACAGACTTCGAAGGCTCTATGCACCCAGAGCAGCACACGAAGGTGAACTCAACTATTAAGCCCAAAAAATAGAATAATTGGAAACATGTATTAATAATTGGAGACTCAATAATTACAGGTGTAGGGACTCACCTCCAACAGAACCATGCCTCTATTTCAGTTAGGTGCCTCCCCGGAACATTGGCATTGAGGGACACCAATCGCATACAGAAGATCATTCGAGGTATGCAATGAGACACACAGGTTATTCTCCACATAGGAACAAATGACCTAGTCAATAAATTAGTGAAGGAAACAAAACAAAACCTCACCAGGCTAGGCAATAAGATTGCTTCACTTTCAGCCAGTATTACCTTCTCTGAAATTCTGCAAGTCTGGAAGAAAGGAGACAGCAGGCAGAAAATCAGAGAAGGGGACATCTCAGAGCTTAATACCTGGCTAAGAAGCTGGTACCAGGAAAAAGGTCACCGCTATATTAGAAATTGGCAGGACTTCTGGGAGCGGGAGTTCTTTAGGTTCGATGTACTTCACCTCACAAAGGAGGCCAAAAGTTTGATGTACATATCGGTCAGTTAAACTAGTGGATGGGGGAAGGTTTGCACAGGCATCCCTAGCATCAAATGGGCAGCCAACTGCCCTTCCCCCATCACCAGCTAGTCCAGCAGAAGTACATACCAATAATACCTGGACCAGACATTACCACGCGGAGTTACAATCCAAAAGGGTTAGTCATGCAGCGGGCCCAAAAAGACAAGAATGGAAGGCATTGTGCACAAATGCTCGCAGTCTGCCAAACAAAATATCAGATCTCACAGCCATGATAGCAGAAGCAAAACTGGATTGGGTCAGTTACAGAGACCTGGTTTACCAGGACCACACCTGGGATGTCACCATACCGGGTTACATGAAGAGACAGGTGGGGAAAAAGGGAGGGGGAGCAGCGTTGTATGTAAAAGAAAATAACTGTGCAACAGAAATTCAGGGCACTCATGGTAAGGCAGAAGCCCTTTGGGTTACACTTGGAGTTGGAGGCAAAGCCCCCATCTGGGTGGGAGTCATCTACAGACCCCCATCCAAGGAAGCAGACATGGACAAAGAGCTCTTAGAAACCATCATGATGATGGCAGATGGGGTGAATTACTGCTAGTAGGGGACTTCAATCAACTAGATGTGGACTGGTCATCATACTCAGCATCCTCAGATCAGAGCAAAGATTTCCTCTTTGCACTGAGGGGAGCGGGTCTGCATCAACCGGTGAACTCACCCACCAGAGACAGAGCAATATTGGACCTAGTGCTCACAAACAGCTCTAGGGCCTCAGAAGCTCAAGTAGGAGCCAATCTGGAGGCCAGTGACCACAGGTCAATCTGGTTAACTGTAAACCAGGAGGAAGATACTAGTCACACTAAAATCAAGGTAATAGATCTCAGAAAAGCTGACTTCACCAAAATGCAAACTATGTTTGCATCCATAATGGAAGCAGAAACGTGGGGGACGTAGAGGACTGCTGGAATACCCTAAAGACTGCTCTGCACACAGTTAGAACTAAATGCGCAGAACTGACCACCAGGTCCAGAAGAAGGAAGAAGGGAAAAACACAGATCGAAAGAGAAAATAGCATAAGGTGTTAAGAAGGGGGACAAAACCTTCTACAGATACGTAATGGAGAAAAGAAAAACTAAGTGAGCAATAGTCCAAATAGCAACCAAAGAAGGCAAGATGGCAGTGAGGGATGAGGAAAAGGCCGAAGCCCTAAATGAGTTCTTTTGCTCTGTCTTCACTATAGAAGACAGTGGCAAAGGTCCCAAGCTAGGCCAGACAGAGCATGATGGCCAGGGAGTAGACACTAGCCCCTTCACAAAGGAAAGGGTCCTAGAAGAGCTGAGCAACCTCAAGATGGATACCATGGGACCTGATGGCATACACCCAAGGGTTTTAAAAGAACTTCAAGAGGAACTAGCCACACCATTAGCTGAGCTCTTCAATAAGTCACTAGACAGCAGGGAAATACTTCAAGATTGGAAAAAGGCAACACTGGTGCCCTTGCACAAGAGCAGGAGCAAAGAAGAGGCAGGACATTACCACCCTGTCAGTTTGACCTCAGTCGTAGGGAAAAGTATGGAGTCATTACTAAAGGAAAGGATAGTAGCATACCTGAAAGATACCGGGAAAAACTGACCCAAGGCAACATGATTTCACAGCGGGATAATCTTGTCAAATCAACATGGTCAACTTCTTCGACTGGGTCACCAGAATAGTGGATCATGGAGGGGCAGTGGACATTGTATACCTGGATTTCAGCAAGGCCTTTGACACTGTCCCCCACAGAAGGCTAACAAACAAGCTGGAACATACAGGAACCGGACAAAAGATTGTTAATTGGATCAGCAAGTGGCTAAATAATAGGATACAGAGAGTGCTAGTAAATGGATCTCTAGCAAGGGAAGGTAGTGTTACCAGTGTTGTCCCACAGGGGTCAGTACTGGGACCTATCCTCTGCAACATCTTTATAGGAGACCTCACAAATGATTTGAAAGAGAAAGTTTGCCTATTCGCAGATGATACTAAGCTCTGTAACAAAGTGGACTCACAGGAAGGGGCAGACAACATGAAAGCTGATCTTAGAAAGCTATATGAATGGTCCAGGGCTTGGCAGTTAAAATTTAATGCCAAAAAATGTAAGATAATGCAGCTGGCTAGGAGGAACACAAGAAATAAGTATACACTGAGAGGATATCAACTTGAAGAAACACACATAGAGTGAGATCTCGGCACAGTGATCACTGATGACTTAAAGGTAGGAAAACAGTGTGAGAAGGCAGCACAGAAAGCAAATGGCATCCTCAGCTGTATTAGTAGGGGCATTACTAGTAGGAAGCAGGAGGTTATCATGCCTCTCTACAGGTCCTTGGTAAGGCCACACTTGGAATACTGTGGTCAGTTCTGGTGACCTCACCTCAAAAAGGACATTGACCATTTGGAGTTGGTGCAAAGAAGAGCTACAAAAATGGTGCAGGGTCTACTCCACAAAACGCATGAGGTGCGACTCAGGGAGTTTACTTTAGACTCCCTCAAGCAAAGAAGAAACAGAGGTGACATGATCCAAACATTTAAGTATGTGATGGGGCTAAACACAACTCAGACAGGTACTCTGTTTCAGCACAGCACAACAGCAGCACATACAAGTGGCCATAATTTGAGGTTGTTGGGAGGTAGATTCAAAAGCAACCTCAGGAGGTACTTCTTCATGGACAGAGTGGTGGAACCATGGAACAGGCTGCCCCAGGAGCTGGTAGCATCCAAGATGATTAAAGATTTCAAATTTGTATGGAACAGGCATTGCAGACAGGTTAGGTTGCAGGCAACATGGGGGGTAGTCTTTTGGGGCAGATTAGATGGATCACGTGGTTCCCATCTGCAGACATTTTTCTAATGTTCTTATATATGCAATGAAACTAGTGAGTTTCCAGCATTGCTTTCCAAAGTGTTAGTAAAAAAAAAATCAGTAAAATTCTGGTGTTCTGATGTTACAAAAATGCAATACTAAGGAGCCCAATGTATCTCAGTGAGAAACTAAAGATTTATTTATTTTTGTCAAAAGTTGCCTTGCATTAATTAATGGTTGATTTACATATGAATATCTCTGAGTTGCAATGACCGGTAAGCACAACATCTCATGGGAAATAGCTTTTCATGGTCTTTCAGTCTTCAACAAGCCCTGCAAGCCCCCCTTTAAGGCACAATCGGGGGGTTACCGTCAGTTCATTTAGTAGCTTCTGCTGTACCCCAGTCTTCCTGTTGCTTGCTTCTGACCATGCTACTCTGGAGTTGCTGTTACTAGTTTCTGTATTGTTTATAGTTATGTGTTTCCTCTCATCTTGTTTCTGACATGGAACCTTTGTAAATGAGCACTGGTGCTCAAAGGTGTTTTCCGAATGACTAAATAAATAAATAAGTAAATGAATAAATTTAACCCCAGGGTGTTAGGAACCATAAGACAAAGCCAAGGACATTATGCCACTATGGTTAGACCAACAAAGGTAACCCGACCATAGCATTTTTTTATGCTATTACTAAATTAAAATGTCCTTACTTTTTTAAATGAATGATGCAGCTATTATTAAAATTCGATGTGTTTTATTGTACATGACAGATTCCAGCTGCCACCCTACAACTTTAGAATGTAAATCAGCCAATCAGAATGCTCCATTTCAAGCTAGTTTTTTAAGAACCATTCTTAACTGTTTATAGTCCTAAGCAGTTGCACTGATAATCCATCACCTCAAGGGGATTCCCTAGATAATGGCAATTGTTGACCTGGATATGATTTTCTGCTTTGAATGTTCATATACGGTAGGCTGCCAGTGATCCAGACTGGATAGTGCATTAGCTAAACCCCTCTAGTGTTTTTCAGCAGTATTAGAATGCATTAGTGCAGCTAATTTCATCTTAGTTCCACCTCGGAAGCATGCATGATGACCCTGTTAAACTTGAGAAGAACAAAATCACTGTACAGCTGGAATACAAACACGTTTCTGGTGGGGCTTGAGGCACGTCACAAAACTTCTTTGCACCATTCTGGAACCTGATACAATGCAACCAAGGTTAGCTGCAGGAGGTGAAGATGTTTCAATTTTTAATGGATCAATTGCCAGAGCTGTATATTTACTATATCTTTCATGTCTGTTTATACTTCTACTGAAATGCACTTCTGATTTATGCATAGAAACTGACACTTAAAAGTGGCATCTGATACTTGATGTCTAGTTTTTATTTTCTAATCACAGATGTTCTGTTGCAGAAGGTGCCAAGACACACCTTTGGACATCAACACTGTAACTTAAGCATACCGTAGCAGGCAAAAGGATAAGATTAATCTCAGAGCAACTTCATGAAATTCAAAAAGCAGTGTTTTGTTTGGTTTAACTGAGGTTAATCGTAACAGGTCACAACATTTGGCATATATAAACAAAAAGTTTTGTTGTTGGAAATGGTCCATTTAGGAAACAAAACATTACTTTTAAAATATATCTTATTTTCACAAGCCACTACCAGCACTATTCCGGTTTGAAACCAGATAGCCCAAAAATGTGTGCATTGTTTTATTTTGCCATAGCTGACAATGTGAGACTCCTTTTTGTTCCAGCCTGAGAAACTCTGCAACTGCTTAAAGTACTTGTATGCCTTGTGCCCATTACTTCTAGAAGTTAAAAGCATTGAAATGGTACTGAAAATTCTAAGTACTTATAAATTATTTATAAGATTAATGACAGTAATAAGAATTACCATGGAGTTGCAGCACTCCCACTTTCTAGATATGATAGACATAGACCACTGAGTTGGTAGGAAAAAAGTCAGTGACCCAAATTCCATTTACAGTATGTGATGGAATATTGTTCTCTTTAAATTTTCAGCCCCAGAATAGCATTGTTGTAGCACAGCAGTGACGTAAAAATGTTGTGCTGTAGTATGTTTGTCACTTCTGTTGTTAGAATGCAGCTCTGCAGCTTTTCTTCTCAAGTGGTGGCTGCAATTAATAGCACTGTGTGTTCAGCTTTGTCAGTTTCTTGCAGACATGTGGCACTACAGACCATTCTGAGAATGGCAGCCGCGGTCTTTTTACGTTTAGCAGTTTAAGATACAAGCTAATCTCAGATCAGGAGAAACAGAGAACCTTAAAAAAGCTGAAAATGACTAGAACATGATGCCAAGCTTTTAAGCTGACACCAGGAGAGCCACTGCATATTAAAAGCACTAATTACGCCTCTTCCCAACCGTCTCTAAATGGACACACACACAACCATTTTTGTGTTCATTGTGTGCAGTGCAGCAAACACTTTGATATGAGAGTGCCTTTTGAGGGGTGTGGACACTGTCCACCCAATGCAGAGTAGTGCTGCAGGGGCGTGACAGTGCCACACCGATCAGCACCCAGGCTGACTATAACAGAGTTTCTGGCTTGCTGGGTGGGGATGGTCACCAACTTCAAATGAAGTTGCCGTCCCTTTGATCTGTGCCACCCAGGAAGCTAGGCTGATCTGTCATGGTCAGCCTGGAATGCATGTAATGTGTGCCTGCCCATCCATTGATGTATGTTGCTGGCAGTCCTAACTGTACCCCAATGCTCCCCTCCCTGTCAGCCTCCCCCCACACACACACACAAACAGTAGTGACACTGGGGGTGCTCAATCCCCCAGTGTCTTTCTGTAAAATAAAGAAAACTGTCCCTCATTGTGTTGTATTTTTCTATCCCCCTGAAAATAAGAAAACCATGTTTCGACATCTGTTGTGGCTCTCCCCAAACATAACTCAGTGATACTGGGGGTGCTCAATTCCCCCAGTGTCCTCAATTATACAATGTGTCCCCCAGTGACACTGGGTTGCCCAATCCCCCAGTGTCCTCCATTAATTAAAAAAAAACTGTCCCTGAAATAAAGGAAACTGTCCATCATGTTTTGTTTTTTTAACCTGAAAAAAAAATGTTCATCGTTGTCTGCTGCGCCGTTACCCACCCCCACCAATCCTCCCACTCAGGACCCCTCCTACCCCATACTTACCCACCAGAGGTCCATCACCATACTCTTCTCTGGACTGCAGAAATGTCTTCTCTCTTAAAAGTCAGACCACGAACTGAGGTAAGAGCTTCAATGTATTTCAGTGGGATTTTCAGTTTCAATGTATTTCAATGGGGTTTTCAACTTAGTGGCATAACCTGGATATAGTTTAGTATTTTTGCCCTAAATTTTCAACATACCTTTTTTGGGACTCCACCTCATGAACAATTAAGTGACACTAAGCAATTCTGTCCCAAAAGGTGATTTTGCGGTCCCTGCGGGAAATCACCTTTCAGGCAGAAGCTGAAAATTTTCTCTACCTTTGTTCATGAGGTAAGGTCATAAGATGGATATGTTGAAAATTTGGTGTAAAAATATTAAAAAACAATGAAGTTATGAGCCTGCGTTGAAATTTGCAAACACAGGCTTGTAACTTTGGCAGTTTTCAATATTTTGACCCCATATTTTCAGCATAGCCATTTCTACACAGCAACTCATGAATGTGACAGCTGCCATTTTTCAGATCCTGGCCAAAATGTTCTTTTTGCATCCTAAAAGGTGAGTTTGCAGTCACGGCACAAATTCACCTTTCAGGCAGGAATTTAAAATTGTCTCTGAATTTGTTCATGAGGTAGGATCATAAGAAGGCTATGTTGAAAATTTGGTCGAAAAATATTAACAAACAATAAAGTTAAAAGCCTGTGTTGAAATTTGCAAATGCAGGCTTATAACTTTGACAATTTTCAATATTTTGACACCAAATTTTCAGCATAACCATTTCTTCACAGCATCTCGTGAATGTAACAGCTGTCATTTTTCAGATCCTGGCCAAAATGTGTTTTTTTCATCCAGAGAGGTGATTTTACAGATGTTGCGTGAAATCATTTTTCGGCCAGGAGTTGAAAATGTACTCTGCACTTGCTCATGAGGTGGGGTCATAAGAATGGTATGTTGAAAATTTGTGCCACAAATATTACCAAATAAGACAGGTAACACTGCCAGACATCATCACTTCTACTTTGCAGTCTTAAATGTTAATAAAATGATTCCTTCACTGAAGCACTTTTCAAACACACACCCTCTATGACACCAGTGCACACATCACACATTTGGCATTGACAAATGCTTGTTTTTTTCTCATTGTGTCCAGGTTGCACTGCATGGCCTCTCTATGATACAGAGACAGGGAGCTGAGCAAGTAGGCTAAATGAACTTTTGTTTTTAACTATAATGTTAAACTGTGCTGGTCTATCAGTGTAGCAGCAGAGTTAAAACTTGTACTGCTGATGACTGGGGTTTAGGAATGAGCCTTGGTCGGGGGGGCAGGAGAATTGAGCTTTCCAGAGGAGGCTGTCCTCCTCTGGGAAGGGAGGGTTCTGTCCTCCATGTGTCACTGCCACCTGGTGAACACAGGTGGTAGTGTAGCAGGAGGACTGAGAGGAGGTCAGTGTACAGACATGCACACAATGAGTGTGGGTGTGCCTTGACATCTGAGCATGTGATGTCTCAGGGGCTGGGAGGAAAAAAGGAAAAATGGCCCCTGCACTACTGTGATTTCAGATCCAGGTATATCCAGGCCCCTGCCTCCCCAGCATGGTACTGCCTGATGCAACAAGATGTTCAGAGGTAGATCCACCACCTCAACCCTGCCTGTGGGTACAACCAAGACTACATGCAAGTAGGTGGTCGTGGCTAGAGGAGGCAGAAGGATCAAGGGTGCCTGGAGTTCCTGCAGAGAAGGGGGTTGCTGGAGAATCAGGGGCATAAACAGAAATTTATAAAGTTAGATTGGTCCCTTTGGACCACTACTTGTGCCTAGTTAAATCAGAACTCAGTGATTAACAGAAATGCTCAACATTTGTGTTTTATTGTAGTGCTCAGCTTAAAACAAACTGCAGAGTCTGGTTGCTGAATACACATATTACATTTCTTTATGATACAGATAGTGTCTTCTTTTTATAAAGCATGGTGCCCAAACACTATAAAAGACAATGTATGGGCAGTCATGAACAAACCAGCCTGTATTGGTATTGAGATGTTGCTATGGTAACCACAAACATTTCTAGCTTCATTCTCACGGTTGAGTGGCTGCCATGGTAAGATCTAGATGCCAACATAGGCTAGTTGTGCATGACTGCACATACGTTATCTTCTGTATTTCTCTCTTGTTATCATATATTTGTATAGACAACATAGTACTAGATTAGTGCTGTACTGAATTCACATTTTGATAAATTAGAATGATCAAAACAGGTGGATTTTTTTAAATCCAACTCAAAAGGTAATTTTGCAGTGAAACTGAGAAAAAAAGTTTCAATGGGGATTTGAGAAATGACACCTGTCATGTTCAGGAGGTGGAGTAACACAAGAGATATGTTAAACTTTAGGGGCCAAAATCTGCAACAATAAAGTTATGAGTAAATGTTGGAACAATTCAACGTTTCTTCATAATTTAGTTGTATTTTCACATTTTGACCCCAAATTTTTGACATAGCCTTTTTATGACCACTCCTGAACATGACAGATGTCATTTATAAAATAGTGGCTGAAATGTCATTTTGCACCACAAGTGTGAAAACACATTTTGGCCAGGCACTGAAGAATGACAGCTGTCACATTCATGAGGTGGTGTGAAAAAATGGCTATGTTGAAAAATTGGGGTCAAAATATTGAAAATTACCCAAGTTCCGAGTGTATGTTGAAAAATATTGTTGTGTTTTAGTATTTTTACCCAAGATTTTCAACATACTGTAGCCTTCTAATGACCCCACCTCATGAACAAGGGCAGAGAAAATGTTCAAATCCTGCCTAAAATGTGATTTCATGCCACAAGTGTGAAAGCAAATTTTGGTCAGGATTTGAAAAATGACAGCTGGTGTGAGGTGGTGTGAAAAAAATGGACATGTTAAAAATTTGGGGTCAAAATATTAAAAATCACCAAAGTTATGAGTGTGCACTGAAAGATTTCAATGTAAGCTCATAACTTTATTGTTTATAAATATTTTTACCCAAAATGTTCAACACAGCCTTCTTGTTCTCCATTGTATTACTTTTGTTCCATGCTGGTTATCCCTGCTACAGTATATGTTTTAACTGTATTTGCACTTGCTATGTCTACCCTATGCCACCTGTTAATTTAATGTTTATCTCATCATTGCCATTGAAATTTTCCAATTTTATACTTTGTTGTCTATACCTTGTTTTGTATTCTGTAATGCTATTTTGTAACCTCCTGGGTTGTGCCAGAAAATATGCATTTCTATGGCTAGCACACCCACCAGGTTAACAAAAACTAAAAAAATAAATAAATTGTATCCTCACCTCATGAACAAAGGTGAAGAACATTTCAAACCCTACCTGAAAGCTGATTTCATGCAGTGACAGAGAAATCACCTTTCTGGATGGATTTACATAATTTCACCATCCTTGTTCATGAAGTGGAGTCCCAAAAAAAGCCATGTTGAAAATTTGGAGAAATAATATTTAAAAATGACCAAGTTATGAAGACAAGTTCAAAACCCATTGAAATACATTGAACTGCATATCTGACTTCTTAGCTCCTGGTCCAGCACTAAAGAGTAATGTTGTATCTCCAGTCAAAGACAATTACAGCATTGGACCCTTGGTAGATAAGTTAGGGGTGGGGTGCTGAGTGGAGGGTCAGGTGGGGAGGGCATCAGCAAGTAAAAGCCAGCTGCAGCAACAGACATCAATGGATGATTTTCTGTTTTACAGGGTGTATAAAAGTGAAAAAGACTATGACGGATGGTTTTATTTCAGATAATGACACTAGCAATTTGGCACCCCAGTGTTGGTGTCATGTTTAGCAGTATGGTGGTGTCACAGTGAAAACACATGGTGTAAGGGGATACTGCTTGACGCGGGATTAGACACTCTGCTCTGAAGAAAAAATTAGAAAGGGGAAGCAATGGGAGATGGGAAGGATACTTGGCAAAGAGTGAGAGGGATTGTTTTTACATTGTGGGGGAACCACAGCAGACTGATCAGCTCTGCTTGATGGGTGGCTTATGCAGATCAAGGGAAAGAGCCACCTATGATTTGGTCAGCTCTTTTCTTTGAACTACACAAAGTTTCCACCCAGCAAGACCAGAAGAGTGTCACAATCAGTCAGGTAGATGATTGGTCTGATACTGTTGAGCCTCTTGCAAACTGCCCTGCATTAGACCGACAATGACACGCCTCTCAGAACTCACTATCATACTAATATGTTCGCTTTATGAAAATATAAGGGCAGACATTAAAAATCAGCTGCTGATGTAGTGGCAATGCTGACAGCAGAATCTCAGTGTGAATCAGCTGAGTCAGAGTCACAGGACACAGTGGTGAAGGAGTCTTATCAGGAAATGTTAGGGTAGGATAAGGATGCACATGAACAGGTAGTACAGGTGGAGGAATATTGGCAGAAGATGTAGGAGGAGAAAGAACAGTATCAGGAGGAGGTACTCATAGTGGAAGAGTCACATGAGAAGATTGTAGGGAATGTTGTACACAGTAGTAGCCATTCTCTTGCAGTGCCAGATGACAAGGCAAAGAGGTAGAAATGGAATCTGATGAGCACAGATGTGATTGTCACAAACGCACTCCACAGGTCAGGCCCTCTGCTCCCACAGTGCCAAACCTTGAAGTGCAATATGTGAACAGGAGACAAACAGAATAACCCTCCTCTCTGCTTTGGGTCCAAAAACACCTGCCAGTCTCAAGTCCTGAGGTCAGATATGAACCCTTTTTTGCTAGCACATCCAGTTAACAGGATCAGATATCACACCCTCTTTGGGGAAATGCAGTGCAACACTTCACCCAGTGGGCACCCAGCCTGGTTCACAGTTCTACCCTGTTGACTCAATTTGAGACCTAGGTATTTTCTTAACTTAGCCAGACAGTAAGCCGTTAACAGTTTTGTCAGATATATCCAATACTGTCTCAGCATTCACATGCAAAAGAAAAGACTCAAGCAGGATTAAGGAAACCAAAAAGTTTACTAAAATTAAAATGGTAAATAAATACAAAACACAGAACATATATACATAAATGCTTACAGTTAAAAGAAAGGGGAATTACAAACACATAAATGCCTTGTACTTACATTTCTAGTTCTAACTCAGTTCCAGTTGGATGTTACCTATTCTTGCCACAAGTGCCCTTCAAGTTCAGAACACAGTGTGTATTCTCGTCCAGAAATAGAACTGTGTCCACTCCTTTCAGCCAGAGTGATAATAAGCAAAAAATGCCCTTCCCATCCTGTGAGGTCACAGCTCTTGAGGTCACTGTTAGTCCTGTAATTAATTTTGTAACCTGACCAAGTATATCCAAAAGGGTGTCATTTTACTGCTTGCTGGAAAACTGCAGAGACAGCAATATTAATTTAACAGTCTTTTCCTGCTGAGAGCATTCCCTTTTGTTCAGAAACTTCCTGGACTCCAAAGTAATTGAAGTTTTACAAGCTAACAGAAATCAGTTAAAATTGCCTTTTCCTCAGAAGTCATAAAATGCATACTTTGTCCCTGTAGTTCAAAGTAAAGGGATAGTTTACAATGTGTGATAACCTGGTCTTTGAAGGAAGCTCTTAATTAGAGTTTCCACTGGGTCAGTTTTATGACAGCCAGCTGTTTCAGCAAACAGGGGCCTTTGGGGTCAAAAGGTCAAGCCCCTTTTAAAAGTTATTCTTTCCCATGGGCCTGCTGTCCCTGCTATGTCTTATAAGCAGAAATGTTAAAACATATATTTATAACAAAATTATACACATAGCTGGTAGACGGGTATCATGTTACATCCCTCCCTCCTAGACTGCACTTGGGGGACTCTATTCTTAGGCATGGGATGAGTTCCCCAAATTCAGTTCACTGCTCAAACTGACATGATAACCCATCTGCATTTTCATTTGCTGCCCCTGCCCTGTGTGAGACAGTCAGGTCATAACCCTGCAAGGCAAGGCTCCATCTTAGCAGCCTACCATTTGTTTTTCCCATTTGTACCAGTCAAACAAAGGGGTTGTGATCTGTTTGTACCTTGAAGTGCCGCCCGTATAGGTATGGCTCTAACTTCTTTAGTGCCCACACCATGGCAAGGCATTCTTTTTCCACTGTAGAGTAAGCCTGCTCCCTGGGAAGTAGCTTCTTACTGAGGTACACTACTGGATGATCTTTTCCTTGGTTAGACGTTTGACTAAGAACTGCCCCGATACCCACATCTGAGGCATCAGTCTGGACTACAAAGGGTTTACTATAGTCTGGACTGGCTAATACAGGAGCACTGCACAGTGCCTCCTTTAGCCATGTAACGGCTTGTTCACAGGCTGGTTCCCAGTTAATCCTTTTTGGCATCCTTTTCTTTAACAGGCCAGATAGGCGAGCTGCCAGGGCACTGTAGTTTCATACAAATTTCCTATAGTACCCTGTGGTCCCTAGAAAGCTCCAAACCTGCATCTGTGTTTCAGGTCTGGGCCATGCCTTGATTGCCTCAATTTTTGCTTGGTTAGGATGGAGCTGCCCCCAGCCTACAACATGCCTGAGGTATGCCACCTCAGTCATGGCCACCTAACACTTTTCATCTTTTACAGTGAGCCCGACCCTCTTTATCCTGCCCAGCACTTCCCTAAGGTGTGACAGATGTTCCTTCCAGCTGGTACTAAAGATGGCAATGTCATCCAGTACACCACAGCATACTCCTCAGCACCATTTAACATCTGGTTCACCAACCTTTGGAAGGTGGCAGGGGCATTCTTCATTCCGGAAGGCATTACTTTAAACTCAAATAGCCCGATCGGAGTGATGAAAGCCGACCTCTCCCTAGCTCTAGCAGTTAACTCCACCTGCCAATACCCTTTTGTCAGGTCAATCATGGTTAGATATGTCGTGCCTCCCAACTTGTCCAGGAACTCATCCATCCGTGGCATTCAGTGGACGTCTGACTTCGTGACTGCGTTGAGTCCATGACAGTCCACACAAAAACAAGTAGAGCCATCTAGCTTAGGAACAAGGATTACAGGTGAGGCCCAGGGGCTGTGAGATTTCTGGATTACTCCTAAATCCAACATTTTCTCCACCTCCCTCCCAATGTCCTTTTGGATGGCCTCAGACACCCAATATGCTGTTCGCCATATGGGCGCTTGTGTACCCATCTCCGCATCATGTGTCATTAAGGGGATTAGTCCAGGCTTGGTGCTAAACAATGGGGCAAAGTCTGCTAAAACCTCCCTTACTTCCTGGATCTGGTCCAGGGTCAACTGGGACGATATTTTAATTGCCTCCACAGAAGACTCCTGCTTGCTTTCTTCCAGAAAGTCCAGAAAGGGGTCTCCTTCGTCCATCCCCTTCCCAGGACTACACACTGCAGGACCATGTCAGCCCTATTTGCATAGGGCTTCATCATGTTCACATGGTACATTCTTTGGGTACATCTCCTGTCAGGTAGTTCTATAATGTAGTTTACGTCATTCACCTGTCTGACTAACTTGTACAGTCCTACCACTCGGTCTGCAGCTTATCTTTCTGGACTGGGATTAGGACCATGACCTCCTGACCCACAGTGTATGAGCGAGCTCTGGCTCTGCGGTCGTACCATAATTTTTGTTTTTGTTTGGCAGCTGCCAGGTTGCTCTAGGCTGTTCCCATAAGCTCCTTCAGCTTTCCCCTAAACTTAAGGACATAATCCACTATGAGAGTCCCCTGGGTGGTGTGCTTGCCTTCCCAGTCCTCCCGGATCAAGTCTAGGGACCCACGTACCCTGCATCCATATAAGAGCTCAAAGAGGGAAAACCCTGTTGACTCTTGGGGCACCTCCTGTAGCAAACAACAGCTGGGGAAGGTATTTCTTCCAGTCCCTCCCATGCTGTTTAGCAAATGCTTGGAGTATCGATTTGAGGGTACCATTGAATCTTTTCACAAGCCCATTGGCTTGTGGGTGATAAGGCGTCATGTGTCTGAGCACCACCCCACGTTTCTCCCATAAACATTTCATCAGGTCCAACATGAAGGAACCCCCTCAATCAGTGATAAGCTCCTGCGGGAGCACAGCATGGGAGAAAATCCCTAGCAAGGCATCTGCCACTTTGTCTGTCCTTAGTGAGGATAGAGCGACTGCTTCTGGGTACTGGGTGGCATAATCCACCATGGTTAGGATAAAACTTTTCCTGAAGGAGCTGGGGGTATTCAAAGGCCCCACAATATCCATTCCTACCCTGTGGAATGGCTCCTCCACTACGGAAATGGGAATTAGGGAGTCTTGGGTTTTCTTACCTGCCTTCCCTATTTCTTGGCACCGGTGACAAGACCTGCAATTCTCTTTCACCTGCTGGGTGAAGTTGGGCCAATAGAAATTATGGGCCAATTGATGCGTAGTGCATGTGATTCCCAGATGACCAGATATGGGAATATCATGAGCAATATTGATCAACTGCTCACAGTACCCCTGGGGAATGACAAGCTGCCTGCCCATCACCCCTCCCTCTGTCTTTACATCCTGCGTATATAGCAGTCAATTGTCCCAATAAAGTCTGTGTTACGAGCATACTAACATACAAATGTGTCAGCAGAAACAGGCCGTCTGGTCTATCTAAGTCTGCTCAAGTGTGCAGCTAGCACCCCTAGTTTGCAACTGGCCCACCCCCCTTCCCTTTGTCATCCCACTGCCACCCCCACCTTCCCCATCCTCACTCTCCCCTATTCAATGTCCCATGCCATTTTGAAGTTGTTCACAGGTTTACATGATACCACCCATTCTGGTAGTGTGTTCCATTTTGCTACCACCCTCTCTGTGAAATAGTGTCTCCTCATTTCCCTCCTAAATCTTCTCCCTTCTATTCTTAGCCCATGCCCCCTGGTGTCCCTTCCCCTCCTTAGCTTAAAGACCCCATCTGCCTCATCCTTATTGATTCCCCTCAGATACTTGATTATCTCTATCATGTCCCCCCTGTCCCTTCTATCCTCCAGAGTGTACATATTCAGGTCTCCCAGTCTGCTGTCATAGTCTCCCCCCCCTCCATTCCACATATCATCTTTGTTGCCCTCCTCTGCACCCCCTCCAGTAGCCTGATATCACACTTTAGGTATGGCCTCCAAAACTGCACACAGTACTCTAAGTGTGGCCTTACCAGTGGCCTGAAGAGGAGAAAGATCACCTCTCATCGCTTGGACAAAAACCCCCTCACTATGCAACCCAGCATTTTGTTCGCTTTTGCAGCTACACTCCTGCACTGGGCAGTGTTGTTCATGGTCCCTGTAATCATTACCCCTAGGTACTTCTCCTCCTCAGTGATCCTCAGCTTAACCCCCCCAAGTCAGTATTCTCTCCTTGGGTTCTTCGCCCCAAAGTGCATAACCTTACACTTCTTTGCATTGAACTCTGGCTGCCACCTCTCTGACCACTCCTCTAGCTTGCTTAGGTCCCCCTGCAGCTGCTTCCATCCCTCCCCTCCATCCACTACTGCTCCGATTTTGGTGTCATCAGCGAACAGACTTACCTTGCTCACCACCCCTTGTGCAATGTCTGATATGAAGAGCCCAAATAATACTGGCCACAGCACAGAGCCCTGTGGAACCCCACTCATCACCGGCCTTGGAGTTGAGAGGTCCCCCCTCTCACCACCATCTGTTGCAGCATCCCACTCAGCCAACTTGTAGTCCAGTTCATCATTTTTGTCCCTACCCCTACACCATGTAGCTTTCCCCCCAAGCTGCCCATGAGGCACTGAATTGAAGGCCTTGCTGAAGTCCAAGTAAAGGACATCTACTGCATGACCCTTATCCAGCTCACCTGTCACCCAGTCATAATATTGTATCAAGTTGGTTTGACGAGACTTCCCTGAAATGAACCCATGCTGCCTCACATCCTGGAGGCCATTGTCCTCCAGGTATGACACCAGTCTTTCCTTTAGTATCATTTCCATGAGTTTGCACACTATGGAGGTGAGACTTACCGGATGATAATTACCCGGTTCATCCTTTGGCCCGCTCTTGTGTAATGGTACTACATGTGCCATCCTCCAGTCCAGTGGCACACACCCTGACTCCAGTGAGGTGCTGTACAGATCCGCCAGCGGCTCCACCAACATGTCCGCCATCTCCCTCAGCACCCTGGGGTGGATACCATCCGGCCCTGGTGCCTTGTCTAATTCAGTGCCCTAAGTCCCTCCAGGACTCTACTTGCCTTAATTCTTCCATCTGTTGTCTCCTCTCCCCCTGTCCCACTCTTCCAGACCATGGTGGTAGTGGTCCCCACTTTTCTTCCGTGAACACTGAGCAAAAGTATTCATTCAGTGCTTCTGCCCACTCCTCCCCCTTTTCCTCCACTCCCCATCCCTTTTTATCCTCACTATTGTCTCCTTGCACTTCCTTTTCTCCCTGACATATCTGAAAAAGTCTTTCTCCCCCTTTCCCATTAATTCCCTGTGCTAATCTCAGCTCCCATTGGGCCCTGGCTTCTCTCACTCTGGTCACCTTCTTGGACCATCTTGCATATTCCTCCCTGTCCACTTCCTTTCCTGTCCTCCTATACCTCTGGTGCACCACTTGTTTTGCCCTCACCACCTCCACAACCTCATTGTTCAACCAGCATGGTTTTCTTGCTCTGCTCCTCTTACTCTGTGTCTTGGTGCAGGCTTCTGTTGCCTCTGTAATCTCCCATTTAATAATATCCCATATCTGCTCCATGCCCATCTCCTGCCTTATGCCCTCCAGTTTCTCTTTCAGTACTTCCTGCATCCTTCCAAAGTCCACTCCCTCTGAAGTTTACCACCCGAGTAACTGATTTCTCTGGCTCCCCACACATCGTGATATTAAACCACACCGTCTGGTGATTGCTGTCAGCTAGTGGGTCCTCCACCTTTATTTTCCTTACTGCCTCACCATTCGACAATACCAGATCTAAAGTGTTCTTTAACCTAGTAAGTACACTAACCAACTGTGTCAGGAGACCCTCCTGGATCGTGTCCAGGAGCACTTGCTCCATAGCACTGGAGGAGACAAGAATGCTCCAGTCAAACCCTGGCAAGTTGAAATCCCCCAAGATGACCACCTTCCCTTTTCTACATACCTTTCTGATTTGTCCCACTAATTCCCTGTCAAGCTCCTCAGATTGGGACGGTGGACTATATACCTCCCAAACCTCAGTTTCCTACCCCTAGAGTCTAGGAGCTGCAGCAAGATTGCCTCTGTTCTCCTTTCTTCCCCCTCATCCCTTGTGCATTTGATTCCGTCCCTCACATAGACTGCCACCCCACCCCCCCCCTTATGGTCCTTCCTGTATAGTTTGTATCCTGGGATCGCCATATCCCAGTCCCAGTGCTCAGTTGCCCACATTTCTGTGACAGCTGCAATATCCACCCTCCACACTTCTAAGCATGCCCGTAGCTCAGCTGATTTGTTTCCTAAGCTTCTTGCATTCAACATGACCACCCTCCATCCTGACCCCTTCCCTTCACTGGCCTCCATCTCGTCCCTTCTACTCCCTCCTTTTTTGGCCACCCCAAGTCCTTCTCTGCTAGCCTGGGGGGTAGGCTGTGACTCTACTCTATCAGATCCCTGCCTAGTTGCTGTCCACTTCCCACCTCCTCATCTAGTTTAAATCCACCTTTGTTGCAATATACCTCCCCAGTCTTTGCTTTAATACCTCCTTCCCCTCCCCACTCAGGTGCAGCCCGTCCCTTGCAAACAGATTGTTATTATCCCAGGTGCTGCCCCAGCCACCCACAACCCCATACCCCTTAGTTCAACACCATTCTGCCAATCATGTGTTCAACTCCCTAATCCTCTCCTTTCTCACTGTGCTTTCCCATCACCTCCCTGTGCTCCATCATAGTCTGCCCAAGCCCTCAGTTTCTCTAAACCAGGGTCACTTTTCTGAGCAACTGCAAATCCTTACACATTCCCAAGGCATGGGACAGGTCCCCTCCAGTTTCTAAACTAAGGTCCCTAGGTCTAGAGTCAGGGCATTCAGTGTCACTGCCATCCCTAACCCTCTGACTACTGGCTACATCTCCTTCCTCAGGGTAATCTTCTGTAGCGGTTCTGTTAACTGCTACCTGGGGAATTCCTACCCTGCTTTTACTGTTCTCCATATCAGTAGACATAGGTTGGGGAAGCAGCCTCCCAGTGGTTTCCACAGGGGCTTCTATGGGGTCCAGGGAACTACAATTTACCTTTGCTGATTGACTGTGGGTAACTACACATACCATCCCCTGTTGGAAATTGTTCCCGATAATTACAACTAAAGCAAAATTCTCAGCTACAGCAACTTTTTGCAGTCTTTCCTGTCTCACCCAGTCCAGGAGGACACTAGCATGTGGCAGCATTTTCTCCTCCCAAGCGAATCCCCGTACAGTAACAAGCTGATTGGGTATAAGCTGTTCAGGCTCAACCAAATCCCCTTTTACCAAAGTCAGGGATGCCCCAGTGTCCCTTAACCCATGTGTCTGTAACCCATTCACAGTAACTGGGTGTACGAGCTCCCTCATGTTTACTGGCATGCTTTCAGGGATACACAAACAACCCACTTTTTTCCTAGCACCACTTTGTGCACTGTCTGATCTTTTTGGACACTGTCTGGCAATATGTCCAGGTTGCTCGCAAACCCAACATTCATTTCTTTTATCAGGCAAATCTTTTCTTTGTAACCTGGGGCTGCCTGATTTCAGTGGAGGCAGGGAGGGTTTGAGCTGGCTTGAAGGGGCACTTTTTCCTTTCTGTGCTGCCATGCCCACCCCATTCCCTCTCAGAGCAGGTCTGCTCCTGGCATAGCTGTCCAAGAGCTCGGCAGTCTCCTGCACGGTTTTAGGCTCTCAGTCCTCTAGCCAGGTTTTCAGCTCTGCTGGGCATGCCTCAAAAAACTGCTCTAACAGTCTAACATTTTCAATTTTCTCTACAGAGTCTGCTTCAATCCCTTCCCACCATTTAAAAAACTGACATTGTTTAGTGGCTATCTCCTCGTAGCTCATGTCAGGGCTTCTCCTGAGCTTACGGAATTTAACACTGTATGCCTCTTCTGTTAAATCATATTTCTTTAACAAAGCAGCTTTTAGTTTGCCATAATCATTACTTTCCTGATTGTCCATTTGATCTAATGCATCTCGAGCTTTCCCGGTAAGCAGCGGGGATAGCTGGATGCTCCAGGACTCTCTGGAAATGTTTGCCTGAATACATACTTTTTCAAAGGAATTTAAAAATGCATCCATATCTTTCCCCTCTTTAAATTCAGCTATCAATTTAGAATTTAATTTGTAACCCAGTCCTAGAGTTCCAGGTGTATCCATGCCACTTATCTGCTCTGGCACTGGTTTTGAGAGTTGCAGCTTCTACAGTTCAAATTTCCTCTGGCGTGCTCTCTCCTCTCGCTCAGCCTCTCAATGGTCTCGATCAACGCCTCTCGGAAGCTGTAATTCTCTTTCCTCTACCTCTCTCTCTCCACCGTTGGTTTTCTTTTTCCCGTGCCTCTCTCTGAAGCTGCTCTCGCTTCTCCTCTCTCTCCATCTCCAGCTTCCTCTGTTCAAGCTCCCTACACTGCTGGGTTTTGAACCTTTTCTGTTCAAATTCCAGCTCCATTCTTCTCAACTCTATCTGCAGCCTGATCCCTTCTGGCTCCAGAATGTTGGTGACCTTCCCCTGGTGCTGTGCCTCTTGGCTTACACTGGTTCTGCTGTCCACCTCCCTGGGTCTGGACACTGGGTTGGACCATGGCCCCTCCATGCCTAAGGTCTGGTCCTTTCCAGTCACTGACTATGACTTGAGGTCTTAGGCATCGGCTGCCACAAGAGCCTCCACAAGGTGCTTTTTGGCGTGCCACTCATTCTGGACTCCTCTCTCTTGGCACAACTGCCTCAGGTAGTCTTCAATGTACTCACTGTAGTTGGAAGCCATCTTCTTCCCTAAGCTATGGCTACACTAGCTAACACCTGAAAAAAAAACAGGTAGGGAACTTAGACTATAAGCACAATGATATAGTTCTTTACTTTTTAAATCATTGCCTTATTTTGTGTGTGAGCTGTTACAGTATCAATCTGACACACTGGACTGTTAATGCTCATGTTACCAAATACTTTTAAATCGCACCGCTGCTAACCAGATCTGTCACAAATGTACTCCGCAGGTCAGGCCCCCTGCTCCCACAGTGTGAAACCTCAAAGTGCAATATGTGAACAGGAGACAAACAGGGTAACCCTCCTGTTTGTTTTGGGTCTGAAAACACCTTCCAGTCTTGAGTCCTGAGGTAGATATGAACCCTTTTTTGCTAGCACACCCAGTTAACAGGATCAGATATCGCACCCTCTTCAGGGAAATGCAGTGCAACACTTCACCCAGCCTGGTTCACAGTTCTACCCTTTTGACTCAGTTTGAGACCTAGGCATTTTCTTAACTTAGCCAAATAGTAACACACTTAAGCCATTAACAGTTTTGTCAGAATTATCCAATACTGTCTCAGCAATCACATGCAAAAGAAAAGACTCAAGTAGGATTAAGGAATCCAAAAAGTTTACTAAAATTAAAATGGTAAATAAATTCAAAATACAGAACATATATGCATAAATGCTTACAGTCAAAAGAAAGGGGAATTACAAATACAAAAATGCCTTGTACTCAAATTTCTAGTTCTAACTCAGTTCCAGTTGGATGTTACCTATTCTTGCCACAAGTGCCCTTCAAGTTCAGAACACAGTGTGTATTCTCGTCCAGAAATAGAACTGTGTCCACTCCTTTCAGCCAGAGTGATAATAAGCAAAAAATGCCCTTCCCATCCTGTGAGGTCACAGCTCTTGAGGTCACTGTTAGTCCTGTAATTAATTTTGTAACCTGACCAAGTATATCCAAAAGGGTGCTATTTTACTGCTTGCTGGAAATCTGCAGATATAGTAATATTAATTTAATAGTCTTTTCCTGTTCAGAGAATTCCCTTTTGTTCAGAAACTTCCTGAACTCCAAAGTAATTGAAGTTTTACAAGCTAACAGAAATCAGTTAAAATGGCCTTTTCCTCAGAGGTCATAAAATGCATTCTTTGTCCCTGTAGCTCAAAGTAAAGGAATAGTTTACAATGTGTGATAATCTGGCATTTGAAGGAAGCTCTTAATTAGAGTTTTCACTGCGTCAGTTTTATGACAGCCAGCTGTTTCAGCAAACAGGGGCCTTTGGGGTCAAAAGGTCAGGCCCCTTTTAAAAGTTATTCTTTCCCATGGGCCTGCTGTCTCTGCTATGTCTTATAAGCAGAAATGTTAAAACATATATTTATAACAAAATTATACACATAGCTAGTAGACAGGTCTCATGTTACAGTGAAGTTCATGATCCAGTCATTGATATAGATTGGAAGACAGAGTACCATGCAAGTAGTTCAAAATGCAAAAGGTCACTTTTACACCCAAGGCAAGGGCAACTGAGGAGGAGGAGGAGAAGGATGAAGATGATGATGAGGGGGGTAGTGCTGCTGACCCAATATGATATGAAACTGCACCTAGAAGCAATGGAAAATGGGACAGTGCAGGGCAAGGAAAAAGGAAAGAGATGGTGATAAGTAAGGCAAATTAGGAGATGCAGGTGAACATGAGGGTGCAGAAGGTACAAGTAGAGGCATGGATCCAATGCTCCCATGGACAGACAAGAACTAAGCAGCAACCCCATTCCAAATGTCTTCATTTTGGCATTTCTGTCACCAACAAAAGTAATTAGAGTGGCAGTATGACAGATTTGCAAGGTTCGAGTGAGCCACAGCCCACATAGAACAAGGTTCAATTACAATAACACATTATTGTGAGATTTGGGGGTGGCAGTCTGTGCAGATATTTGTGTGACTTATACTACTTCTCCATAATTAACACATGGCTTTGTCTGGGGTGCATTGAAAGCAGCCATCTCCAAAAGATGGATTTTAACTTTTATGGTTAAAATGTCACCAGTCTCAGACTCTCTCTTCCTCTGTCCAAATCTTACACTCTTAAAAGTGAAACTAAAAGGCAGGTACATGTTGAAAACAAGGAATCCGAACACACTGAATAACTCATGTTTCATGGTTTACATAGGCTGCCCTTTTTAAAACAAACTCTAGCCAGAGCCAATACAGCTGTGGCGAGTTTGAAGAAACTCCAAGGAATGAGAGCCTCTGAATGCCATGCCCAAGATGGTGGTGGTGACACAACTGTGCATGCACAGCACTCATGCATGCGCAGTTGCAGTGAATGGCATACTGCCATTCCCAAGATGGTGGTGACAGTGGAACTGTGCACACAGTGCACATGCCCAGTTCTCATCTGGAATGCCTAAGTAGTGGCTGAAATAGTGCTGCTGTAGCTCTGCAGCAAGCAACTTTGGCAGACTGTTTCAAGATCTGTTGGAGTTTCAGAGGGATACTTCCAAAACTCCAATGGAAGCATGCCACGGTGACTCATTTTCAGAGTGATCCCACAATGGCTGCGGGCTCCACCCACAGCCATAATGACAGTATCCAGCACAGGGGGAGAGACACATCAGAGCATCTCAATGCATTCACAGAACCCGAGTCAAAGCAGAGCACAATAGTGGTGCACAGACAAACAATAAAGTAATAGGTCAAAATTCATGATTTATTTTATACTACAGTGAAGACAATGTGCCCAATTCAAGAAGGATGATGCAGGACTTGAGTGTAACTGCACCAAATGCAACTTCTGCAACTATGCCCAATTCAGCAACATTTGATGCAATTGTGACAATTTCTTAATTTTACGGAAGCTTGCGCCGAAACTTTGGCGCAAGCCCCGTAAACTGGCTCCCCCACTGGTGTACAGTTAGACCAGGGGGAGCTGGTCTAACTTGGTGCAGCTGATGCAAGGGACTTGCATCAGAAGTTGTGACTGACACCCTTTGTGAATTGCAATTGCCGCACTGATTGCCGCAGGTTGGCCCTTGCGACTGAGTCCCTTGTGTCACTTTAAGCCCCATCCTAAATCGGGCCTAAATACAGCTTGGGACCTGGCACTGGAATCGCCCCAGCTCCAGTTTTGGGTCCCAAGCTGGGCCTATTGCCTCTACTGTAGCATGAAATGAATCATGAATTTTTGAGATATAACTGTACTTTTGCTCCTTTATTCACAGCTGTTGTGCTTCCCTTTTAAAACTGAGGAATTCTATTCCAGCCCTACAAAGGGGGTCATTGAAAAGTGCTCATGGATTACTATTTTGCCATTTCAAGGCAGAAACCAGTGACACTTGAATTGGAGAAAAGAGTTCCCCCCGGTTTGAAATAGCGTAATCACAAAATCATAAACAAACTGTGGAATTGCAAGCCACAGTTTCAATAATGAATCTATGGAATGGTTTTGGAGTTCCATTGAATTCCCCTAAAAATTCTGAAATGCATTTTGAAAGAAGAATGGCCATTCTGCAGGAATTCTGCCAGTGAAATTCTTCACTCTGCACAGCTCGATACTACATTAGTAAAGCCATACAGAATGTAATTTGGGGATGAGGCTGGTTAATTAGATGACCGTTTAACAAATAAAGGATATATATTAGTGCAGAGGTGTGACGGACCTGCTAGTGACAGTTTTTCTTTGAGTATCCCATGTGGCATATCGTAAGTGACAGGCACATGTGTGTTGCAGGATGTTTAATACAATGCAGTAAAGCTGATATTGTCATGAAAGGTAGCTTGTTTATTATATGGTTCTATAAAAATAGTGTTTTATTTATTAAAAAAACTTGTTTGCATAGATTATGTGTATGACATCAACTTTTATGTAATGTTAGTATCACTTGCTTTTATCAAGGCACCATTCCAAACAGCATTGCTCAATGTTTTTTATCCTGCATAAACAAAATAAAAATAGGGAATATTTCATAGAACACAGAGGAATAAGCTTTTTATTCTCTCTGGAATGCTACCCAGAATGCTTCCTAGTAATGAAGAGATGAGCAAAGCAAAGCCCCAGGTGCTACTGGAGCACTGTTGGCAGCATTTCAGAGTGTTTCAAAAGCATATTCCTGTGTGCCCTATGGGATACCCAATTTATACCAATGGACTTGGGAATTTAATGATATTTCCATGACATTGATAAAATGTGAAGGTTTTTTTTTTGAGGGGAGGTTAGATGAAATACACTGTAATTTGAGAGTGTATCTATGAGCTGTCTGTTCTATGCTATTCTTACCCCGGTAGCCCATGACATGGGCATTGGCGATTGAGCACTTGCAATAATGGTGACTCAATCCCGGTGCATGTCGATGGGGCTACTGTTGAGGAAGGGTGACCGGATGGGGGAGGTGGGCGCATATAGTGACAGGATGTTGCTATATGTATACGCGCATGGGAGGTGAAGCGAGCATGATGGAAGGGAGGGAGGATTGGCCTGGTGTGGTTGGCATATGGCTGCTGAGCTGGCCTCATAGCATGGTGGGTGGGTGGCAGCCTAAAGCTGCAAGGGTTCCGTTTCAGGTCTGGGTGCGCCTACATTTTTGTGTGCCCAGCCCCAAATTCTTTTTTTATCCAGATTTTGCACCCCCCCGACAGGCACCCCCCCCCCGGAGTTAAGAATCCTTAAGTAGGGGTTGCGGGGGGTGAAACCCCCCATTGGGGGGGAGCGGGTGTGCAGCCACCCGCATAAAAGTCCCCGGCTCCGTTTTCTTGTGTGCTGGGGGTGTACAGTGCTGAAATTGATTTTTGGCGATGTACACTTGCCCTGCCGCCGATCGCAATTCCATTTTCGCCCACATCACATAAATCCTTCTTACCCTTAGAGACACACTTAGTGGGAGTCTGTGGGTTGAAGACTTGAAGACAGTCAAGTTTGACTGCCAAAAAAAAAAAAATGTGGTCAATGCTGAATGTTTCCTTGCATGGTTTATGTGGCAAGTGTGTACTGTGTTAATTGAACTTCTGGTGGGAGGAAAAGCCTGCCTTAACTATGTTTTGATAAGCTGTCATATTTTGAACAGCAGTTGAATACAGAAGCTTAGGTAATAAGAAGGCTTTCTTGAAAATGTGGGGTGCATCACCAGCCAAGTGGCATAAGGGGTTGAGATGCTGGACGCCACATCTCGCACCACACCGGCAACCCATGTTCAGGAGTGAGTGCAGACTGCTGGGGGTCGGCAGGGAGGAGAAGGATCGAGCATCTTAGGGACAGCTCTCCTTCTCTGGGGAGAGGGACAACCAGCTGTCAGTGCATGCCTGGCCCCTAGCAGTGGCTGTGAGCTGGCACACCGACACTGCAGACATTGGGTTAGACACGGGGCAGATGCTTGACAGGGTGTGCACATGGGAGCATGCGAGGCACCATCGCCGGTGTTCATGCACACTCCGCCCCTTAAGGGGAGAAACCATGAGGAAAAAAGGTCATGGGCGATGATGGAGGGGGCATGCAGGTCCCACTCCCGAATAGTCATGGCGCCAACCCCTGTACTGGATCCAGTCTTGGTGAGGTGGGCCCCCTGCTGACCCCACCAGGGGGAATAAGCTCTGGGGGTAGCTGATCGGCATCGGCTGGTGGATGTTTGGGGGGGCAGGGCTGGGACCTCTTCCAGATAGAGACGACCATAGAGAAGTAGTACAAATAATAATAAAAAAATGTTCAGTGCAAATATTTAAGATTTCCGCAGTTACTAGCATGCGTACTGGAATTGCAACAAGTGGGCAGAACTTTGTAATTTTTTCATATTTTCACCCTAAATGTTGAACATAGTCTTCTTATCACCCCACCTCATGAACCCTGTAGGTGAAAATTTTCAAATCTGTGGGAAAATGACATTCCACGCCAGTGTTGCAAAAACACATTATGGGCAGGATGTGAAAAATAGCAGCTGTACTGGTCATGAGGTGATGTGATAAAAAGGCTGTATTGAAAATTTGGAGTGAAAATATTGAAAATGACTGAAGTTACATGCGTGCACAGAAAATTTTGAATGACCGGGTGTAACTCAGCCATTTTTGGAGTTGTTCCACTAAGTTTTCAAAGTGGCCTTTTTGGGACCCCACCTCATGAATAGTGCCACTGTCCTTTTGTTCACTTATCCAGAAAGGTGATTTCGAAGAGCGACCATGCCATTCTGCGCAACAGGTTTGAAAACACATTTCAGGCAGGATGTGAAAAATGACAGATGTACTGTTCATAAGGAGGTGTGAAAAAATGGCAATGTTGAAAATCTGGAGTAAAAATATTAAAAATTGGCAAAGTTAGGAGCGTGCGTGGAAACTGTGCAATGCACCCTCATAGCGCAGTAATTTTTTGAACAGTGGCATTGTTTTGTTAATCAGTCCCAAAAGGTGATTCTGTGTAGGAACCGCAAAATCACCTTTCGAGACCAAGTAACGAAATGACAGTGACAGTGTTCATGAGGTGGGGTCCCAAGAACTCCATGTTAAAAATTATATGGCCAAAATTCCTAAAAATGGTTGAGATATCAACCTAAGTTGAAAACCCCATTGACTGCTATTATATGGCGCTTACCTTTCATTCTTCAGTTTGTCAGTCAGCTTTGAAGAGTGCAGATGTGTCTCTGTCCTCCGAAAGTGACAGCACCGACCTCTGGAGGTAAGTATGGGGTAAAGGGGGGTGCAGGGAGGTGGGTACTCAGTGGGAGGGTGGAGATGGGAGAAGGGGGACTGGAGAGACAACAAGGGACTATTTTCTTTTTTACAGGTTAAAAAAGAAAAGAGGTCGGGGTCGGTTTTCTTTATTTACAGGTACAAAAAAAATAAATAAATTAGGGCACACTGGGGTGGGTTTTCAGTGTGCCACATGAGTTGGGGGGGTACATAATGCTGACACGGGGATTGGGTACCATGATGTTGGCATGGGATTGGGGAATGGAGGGTGCAGGGCAGACAGCACACAGTGGGAGAGAGCGAGAGGGTTTGATTAAATGCCCAGGGTTGGGACAGGAGCAGGGAGGACAGTAGCAGTGGGAGGGAGTGGGAGGGTTTAATAAAAGATGCAGCATGCTTGGCCAGTGGGGGAATGGGCGATAGTGGAACATGCCAAACCACCTGGAGCTATTACTACAATTATCGTAATGTGTTGCGCATCTCCTAAAGTGCGCCTTTGAGAGCTGCCATAAATATAAATGGCTGTACAAATACAATTGGCAAATGGCAGCATACTGCATAAAATTATTTAGTGAAGGCAAGCTAATTTATTTTCATTCCACTGGGAGTGGGTTGGGATGGAGCCCCCAACTACATTTACAGAGTGATCATTTGTTCAATTCAAGGAGAATGAAGGGTGCGGATGGACTGCAGCAGTGGGAGGGAGCGGGAGGGTCTTCAGAGTTGCAATGCCTGCTATGAATATGAGAGGAATGAAGCGCACTCTCTCATTGGTGCAGTCCATTTCTCTCAAGTGTGAGCTGGCTCCCCACTGTGAAATTCCGAAGGCCGTCACACTCTTCTTCAGTGGTCTTTGGTGTGTCAGGGTCAAGCCCACTGTACAGTGCTTTGCACTGGACTTGTCCCTGACACACCTCTCAAATGCGGTACTGTCCCAAGGTGTTTCTTGTGCAAGTGCAAGGAAACACAAAAATTAACTGTTTTAAACTTTTTAAAAAGTGCAGTATATTTTTCCTATTACAGCGGGGCTTTGCCTGTGTAGAATAGTAAGTGAATGGTCTCCTTGGACACATGTGGTAGGGTAGGAGTATTGTTTCTGATTCACTGAGAGAGGTGCGTGCCCAGTTCAGATAATATGATTGGCTGTGGTGGTTGCTAGGAGTGTCTCCTAGGTAGGGTCATAGAGAACAGCATCATCATTATTAGAGATAAGATTATTGACAGTTGCAAAGAAAATTGCAGCACTCTAGAGAGAATAACATGTCACTGGCACTGGACAGACATGCCTGAATAACGCATTCTAGTCCCTCATGTTAATTCCAGTGGTATAATGGTATAAATAAAGGATATGCAGTGAGGAACTGTGTGATACATGTTTTATCTACACAAGTGCTATCTGACCTCAGGTTATGTCATGAATGGTGGTTGGGGGGGGGTCATTTCAGATGAGTCTGAATGATTTCTACAACTGAGTGATCTATTTTCCTGATTACCCAATTGAAGAAATCAATCAGATTCATCTTAACTGCGGCCTTTAGGGGATATCTGTACTCTGTAAAGGCTATTGCACATGTTAAGGGGGTATATATATCTAATACTATCCCTTAACATGCTGAATAGAATGTACAGTGTAAAAGTACCCCCTAAAGACCACCCCTGCCCCAATAGCATTATAATGCTATCTATAGCCCTGCAGCCCCTTTCCTATTTTGTGTCATTAAAACGCGGTTTTGTGGGCAGGGCTGCAGTGGGCACTAGGGGGCTGGCTTGCAACAAGGAAGTTACTGTATATCAATGTTCTAGTAAGTTTAATTTATAACTAATCCTTTAGTAAAAATATTACATTTTGGACTTATTTAGGACCTGTGGCAGACAGCTCCTTCCCATAAGCTGCCTGCCTCTAACATGACATCTGCTCTTTAAGGACATATTGTACTTCTTCTCAGTAGAGGTAATCAGAATGCCTTTGTACATGCACCAGGCCTAAAGAGATGATTTGACAGTGTATTTAGTGACCCTTTACAACTATAATCAGAATTCACTACTTCCCATTATTTACCTTCGATAATAACTGTTGGGCAGTGCTGACTAGTAGGGTCTGCGTTATGATCAGGATATGAAATTTAGATAATAATTACAATAACTGTATATCAAGAAAAATCAACACACCATTAAATAAATCATTAACTTTGAATGTAAGTTCACTATTTACTGAAACTTTCTCCTGATCCAGAAAATATAAACAAGCATTTGTCAATGCCGAATGTTGTCTTGCAGGCATTGACATTGGTAGCGCAGGAGTTAGAGAGATGCATAATAGGAATGGCAGTGAAGTATTGAATTGATGCCAACCTCACCCCCACCCTGCAGAGACTGATAGGCATTGGGGTGTGCCTTTGGGTCATCGGCCATAACACTCACACTATTTCACCTCACCCTACCCTGCAGACACCGACAACTGTTGCGTTGTCCCTTGGGGTCTTCAGGCCTTACGCTCACCCTATTCCATAAGGAAACACACTGAAATGGGTGCAGTATAGGAGAATGGAGTGAACTTTGGGGCTGAAGAGTCCAAGGCACACCTCGATGCCTGTCACTGGCTGCTGGATGGGGGTGGGGGTGGAATAGCATGAGCATTACAGCCGACAATCCCAAGTCACACCCCTGACACCTGTCAGTCTCTACAGGGTAAGGCGTTACGGTTGGAAACCCTAATGCCCTGGGCGTTTGTTGGTATTTTCACTCCAAGTTTTCAACATGGGCTTTTTGTGACCCCACCCCACTTCATGAACAGTGGCACTATCAGTTTGTTTGCCAAACATTGATTTCCCACAGTGACAGCGCCATTGTGCGCCACATGTGCGAAAACACATTTTGGACAGGATGTGGAAAATGACAGCTGTACTGTTCATAAGGAGGTGTGAAAAACTGGCAATGTTGAAAATCTGGAGTGAAAATATAAAAAATTGGTGAAGTCATGAGCATGTGTGTAGAAACTGCACAATGCATGCTCATAAAGCAATTATTTGGGGGGATTTCAACATAGGCATTTTGGGACCTCCACTCATGAACAGTGTCACTGTGATTTTGTTAATCTGTCCGAAGCATTGATTTCCCACAGCGACAGAGCCATTGTGCACCACATGAGCGAAAACACATTTTGGGCAGGATGTGAAAAATAACAGCTGTATTGTTCATAAGGAGGTGTGACCAAATGGCAATGTTGAAAATCTGGAGTGAAAATATTAAAAATTGTCAAAGTTACGAGTGTGCATGGAAACTGCGCAATGCACTCTCATGACACAGTCATTTTTTGGAATTTTTTCACCACATTTGCAACATAGGCTTTTTGGGACCCCACCTCATGAACAGTGGCACTGTCGTTTCATTAATCAGTCCCAAAAGGTGATTCCACGCAGTGACCATGAAATGACCTTTTAGGACTGAATAACAAGATGACAGTGCATGTGTTCATGGGGTGGGGTCACAAAAACCTCATGTTGAAAATTTAGAGCCAAAATTCAAAATAATGGCTGGGATATCCACCTAGGTTGAACCCCCCCCCTCCCCATTTATGCCATTATACAGCTTACCGGCATTTCTTCATTTTGCAGTTCGGCTTTGAAGAGTGCAGACGTGTTCCCGCTCCACCGAAGATCGCATAGCTGGACCCTTCAGAGGTAAGTATGGGGTAAGGGTGGGGGTGTGGGGAAGGTTAGGTGCGCAGTGGGTGGGTGCGAGTTAGGAGAGGGGGTGCCACAGACAATGGACTGTTTTCTTTTTTTTCAGGTACAAAAAAAATAATACGGACATTGTGCTATGGGACCATTTTCTTTCTTTACAGGTGAAATAAAACAAATGGGCACACTGGGGTGGGCTCCCAGTGTGCTCCATGACTTTCAGGGGTGATGTTGGCCACACAATGTGGGTGGGTGGGAGCAGTAACATGCTGACACAGTCGGCTTTCTGTGAGCGACAGCACACTAAGGTGGGCTCCCAGTGTGCCACAAAATGTGTGTGTGGGGGGTGGCGGACATGCTGACATGGGGATTGCACCCTCGACGTCGGCCCTTTTTCGAGATTGTGTGGCCACCATGTTTATTGAAATGTTTCACCAAAAAAGGCATGTATGGGAGGCGTGTCATCTGTGCCGCTGCATGATGAGCTTGTCTCTGATTACAGCGGCACATTTCTCTCAAGTTGGTGACACTTTGCATAATACTTGTGCCAGCACTAGCATGCTGGCTAATTAGGGAATGAGGGACGCCCCTACTAAAGCATGCCCTGCATTCTCCACAAGACTGACACACCTCTAAAAAGTGCTACTACCCCAATATGTCATTTGCACGTGTGTGCAAGCCAACATAAAAAATGTGCCAAACACGGTGTGTGTGTGTGTGTGTGTGTGTGTGTGTTAGGTGGGGGTAATTAGTACCTAATGGTATTTCCTGATATCCTTTTCCCTTCCTCTAACAAATTACTTCCATCTACACATCATTACTTAAAGTCAAGCGGGGGACAGCGATATTAAACAAGGAAAAAAGAATATTTCATAATTGTATTGGTAGACTACATTTTATGATGTTTCAGCTTAATTCATGCAGAATTTTTCTAATCTCAAAAATAAATAGCCTTGACATGGGATGCTGATGGCTTTCTGCCATTTTGCTTCTGCTGGCTTCAGTAGGAATTGTAACTGTAGTCAAATAGCTTCCAGATTCTAAAAATTATGTTTTATAGTCAGAACATAATACTAGTAATACTTTTATTTAATGATAGAAGTATTTAAAGTTAGATTGTACCACACATAAAAGGAGCAACTTGATATTGCTTTGAAGAGCTTGACCTTAAATAAAAGTCAATCAAATTTAGGAAATGTTTATGCCAATTGAAGTGAAAAATGAAATGAAACCCCTGACAGGGTCTTTACACTCAAGTTTGATTTAATCTGACTGAAGAGGCACGCTGTTTAAACAGAACATCAAGTCTTGGGCTGTCCCATCAGCAAAGCAGCGCCACTAGTTGCTATGGTGGTTAACAAGGTTTGCACCCCATGCCTGGTGCATCAGAGGGCAGCAGGAGGAGGATTGAGCCCTCCTCCTCTGGGAAAGGAGGGAGAGTGTCTGCACCGTGGGATTGCCACTTGGGCGATCACAGGTGACAACAGTGTAGTAGCATGGAAAGGGAAGACACTGACTGACTCTGCTTGTTAGTATGCCTAGTGTGCACATGCTATGGGGCTCTACTATGCCTTGTGTGCACATGCTCTGGGGCCTTATGGTGCCTTGTATGCACATATTCTGGGGCCCTTTGGTGTCTTGTGTACACATGTTATGGGGCCCTGTGGTGCCTTGTGTGCACATGTTCTGGGGCTCTGTGGTGCCTTGTGTGCACATGTTCTGGGGCCCTATGGTGCCTTGTGTGCTCATGTTCTGGGGCTCTGTGGTGCCTTTTGTGCACATGCTCTGGGGCCCTGTGGTGCCTTGTGTGCACATGCTCTGGGGCCCTATGGTGCCTTGTGTGCACATGCTCTGGGGCCCTGTAGTGCCTTGTGTGCATATGCACTGAGGCCCTATTGTTTCCTACAGATCATGGGAAAGAAAAAGTAAAACCTAGGCCTAAATGCATAATACCCGGTACTCTAAAGGAGACCCTGCCCAATAGCAGAATGCTGTCAGACATTCGATATTTATCTCCACCGGGCACTGGGGTGATCCAGAGGCACCAGCATAGATGGTAAGCGATGGGAGTTTACCCTAAAAAGAACAGTGGCATTGGGTTATAAGGTGGCTGATGAGTAAATAATAAAAGACTGGCAAGTCTAGTGTTATATATAGTCATTTCCATTTATTTTGTGTGAATCTTCTTTTATGTGACAATCTGTGCTATATTTATTGAGGAAAGCCCAAGTGAAGGATGACATCTCATTTTCAGTGGGGTCCTGCTTCTAACTAATTCTCATAGTTGAAAGACTGAATATAAAGAAAGCAACTTACTGAGAGTAACCAAGTGAACCAGTGACTGTGGTGGGATTCCAACCTGTGATTTCCTGTTTCAGAGTTTTGTGCTCTAACAATTACACTGCACTGCCTTCTACATTGAATGGCATTACGAAATAGGCTTTTATTACACAGATTTAAAAAGTTTGATAACTGTATGGCATATGCAATCTTTTACTTGCCTTGCATATAAAATGTGAAAGAATAAAAGTCACACAGTCCTTTTCTGGAGCAAGTGTTTTTATAGAAGCTTGTGAAGCAAGTTTTATCTTGTATGGTATATTAATGTCTAATACTAACTAATTATAAATAAAATAGAGCTGAAAGATTGATTATATGGATTATTATTTAACAGGTGAGACTCTGGAGGCCACATTTTGCCAAACTGAACTTATGGGCAAAATTGTGAAATAATGTTCAGTTTGATTCAAACTGTGAAAACTAGTTGAACCTGAGCAGAGTTCAAGTTGTAATCTTGGTTTACATGCAGTAATAAAACAGTCATTTTTTATGGTTGAAGTGACTCAAGATACATCTTGTCTGCTTTCCCCTGCCTCATAAGTAGGGATGATGTGCCAAAATGTACTTTACAAAAGTATATCCCACCCCACTCTACTACCTTGGGCATCCTATGTTTCCATTGCTAAGCAGAAATTTGCCCTGCTGTACATGAAGGCCTGTATTGTCTTCATGTGCACTGTTCTCATAGTAGACTGTGCAATAGGATCACTACCATCTGGGAGAAGAAATGCTTCTTAATGTTGTCACAAAACCCACTCAGCAGGTCAGGCCCTCTACTCCCAAACTGCCAACCTCCAAGCACAGTCTTGTGAACAGTTTAACAGAACAAGGTAACTCTCTTGTTTGTTTTGTGAGTTCGGATCAACCTTTGGTCTCAAGTCTTGGAGGGATACAAACTGTGAACCTCTTGCTAGCATCCCCAATGCACAGGCTCAGATATTTCTGTCTTCAGGGGGCCAGATATATTTGCCTATGGGCACCTAACCAGGTATACAGAGATGAACCCTTAAAAACTTTAATAAAGACCTCAGATTTAAAATGCTTCTCTTTCCAGTTTGGTACCACCCTTCAAGTGTATGTCTAGTGCCTGCTATAACCATATACACTTTTCTTGCAAATAAAAGAAATCAAAGACAGACCAAATATGCTCTAAAAAGAATTTTACTAAAATAGATAAAAATATGTAAAACACAAAATACAGAACTGTTATATCACAAGACGTACAAATCTTTTAAAAGAACAAGGTTTAAACAGTGCAAATTCCTACTTACAGAACTTAGATTTGACTCTCTTTCTAAATACCTGTTTAAAAGTGCTCAAGATGTTTACTTGTCAGAGTCTAGATAAAAGTGTCTCTGAAGTAAAACAGAATATTCCTTAAGCGAACTATTTGCCAACCCCTTTTGTGTGAGGTCATCTAGCTCCTCCTCTGTCAGAATATATAAACAATATATATCTTATACAAAAACAGGATGTCTTTTCAAAGTATTAAGTTCTGCAGCTTCAGCATAATTCATGTCCTTCAAATGACACTACTTTGATCTCATAATAAGCTTTCCCCTTCCAGGACATGAAAGCATCTTTATGATTTCGCACTTCTATGTAATAACCTGGGTTGTTTCCTCCAACGTCATAAAATGGCTATGATATAGCAACTACGGCTATAATTAACTCAGACAAACAAGAGATCCTTGATTAAGGCCTTCCATGTAACACCTAGTATCTAAAACTGTGTGTGTGATCTCACATGCTGTTTCAGCATTTTCTCATAGCTTTCACCTTTCAGCTGAAACCTGGTTGGGGGGGGGAGCGAGGTCACTCCTAAAGCACCAGATTTTCAGCAGAGACAGTCAGTAATAAATTTTATATTAAAAAAAATGATATAGCACTCAGAACTGGCTGTTCACGTCACAAATGTTACCTCTAAAGTTACCACATTTGATCTTTATGGCCTGTAGGCTCTTTTTGTCCACTGTCTCTGCTGGTAGGCTCTCCCATTGGTTCTCCACCTTCTGGAGGAAGAAGAGCCTCCCTATTATTCCTGAATTGTGTTGCCTGTATATCCATGACACCTCCAAACCTTACCTTAGGGATATGTACACCTGATAGGCTGCTGATGCACATGTGACCTAAGATCAAATTACGGTCTCTCCTCCAAGCCCCTTCCTGTTTCCTCCTATCTCCAATCTTTGATGTGCATCTGATTTAGGCTGCAGCACTTCCTCCAGTGCAACTAAAGATACAGGATAAGGTAAATAACTTTCAAATAATATAATTGGCACAGACAGTACAGCACAGTGAATTAATCTTCCACAGCAGAGGAAATTAAAGTAGGCTTCCTCAAGGTAGAATTATAATAATAAGTAATCTTTTCAACTCAAATGTTAACAGCTTTAGCTAGCATGTAGCTTTGTTTTTGCGTTAAGCCTGCATCAGTCATAATACTAGGTTTAGACAGATTAACAGGATGTAAGCAGAAAATGAACTACAGTGCCTGACTACCAGGCTTAATAAGAGGTGTTTCAAAATTTGCTGGTGTACTTGCAGTGGAGCCCTCCCTTCTGAGTAAGGGCTTCTGGCAACATCATACACATGCAATCCCTGATCCAGCAATTGCATGGTATCTGGGGCATGTCCTAAGTTATGATTAATCAGTCCTGTTACGGCACATCCATCCTCTTATGTAGTGGATGGATGTAACAGACTGCCCAAAAAAACACAAGAGACCGCCCTCTCTCTCTCTCTCTCTGAACCCCCCTTCCTCCAGACAGGCTAGAAAAGTAAGGAGAGCGTACCATGCGAGAAAATAATTTAAACACCTTGCATGGCTTTGTGCATACTGACTCTCCCTACCTGGCATTTGCAACTCAGGTATTTCGGCAGCATAGGGCTTGGATGGCTTTAAATGGTGGATGCCTGCCGCTCTACCTCCTTCTTCATGCCCAGAGTACCCTTCCTCATTGAGCATGCATGGATACATATTCAGACATCCACGCATGCACAGCAGACTATCCGCGCATGCGCAACACACCGCCACCATCTTGGTATGGCAGACAGCCACCAGAGGACCACGGAGCATGCGCGGGAATGCTCCATGATGCCTTCACATGCGCAATAGCCTTCTGCCATCTTGGTAAGGTGGATAGGCTTAGGAACTGTAGATGCATGCATGGATGACTCTGATACCTCGCCCATGCACATGACACCTCGCAGCTCGGTGAGCGGACCCCAGTACATCCAAAGACTGCCTCAGAAGGGCATTAGAGGCAGATTGACATACACTGGGGGGAAGCCTCAGGACAGAGAGAGAGTGAGACATAAATCAGGCCCAATAGTCACAGGGTGCCAACTTTCCAAATGTACTCTGGCATATAGCTACAGAGATGGAGGTGGATAAATGGCCAGCAATAAAGTACAATGATATTAATAGCAAGCTCAGCTATGCATATAGATTTCAAGAGACCCTTTGCTGTCTGTCAGATGTCAGCATCAAGGGAGTGCAGTGCTTGTGAGGTCCCACTACTACCACACCAAAAGGGAGCATTCTACACAGCGTGCGAGTTGGACAGTCCCGAGCAACAAAGAGAGACTCAGGACTTTACTATGGCCAGGCCGAGCCACTCTAGAAGAGATTGGCAAGTGGATCCAGCCACGCTTACCCTCCAGAAGGCTACAGCAGCTATGCTAGAGAGCCAGCAAACCTTCATGCTGCAAGTGCTTGAACAGTTGGCGGGTAGGAATAAACCTGCACCCATGCCTCACCCCCTGCACCTTACACAGTACTTAAATAATGGGGTGGCTAGAGAAAATACCCACCGACAGGCACAGGCCACCACAGTGAGCCAGACCCCGCTAAGCAAGCATGTTGACTCAGGACAGTACAATGGTAATAATAATAACAATAACAATGACTACACTGAGCCTGCATTACTGCAGGACAGCCACAATGAGTCACCACACGACTCAGATATGGAGGACCCTCCCATTCCAGAGGTGTCATTCATTGCCACCAGACTATTCTCACCCAAGAATGTCACTAACTTAATCCATTGGATCAGGGCAACATTGGGGTTTGAGGCACCACCCCCCCCAGAAAGCACACTGGACCCAATACTCCAGCTGCCCCCCAAGGTAGTAAACTTCTTTCCAATATGCCTGACATTGGCAGACATAATAACAAAAGAGTGGGAGACAATTGACCCCGCCAGGGTCCCTGAAAACTGATCTCTGGATAGACTATACCCCGTACAATAGGACAGCACAAAAATCTGGTGTACTGCCCCAAAGATAGACCCCAAAATAGTGGAACTTAACAAAAGAACGGTCCTGCCAGCTGAGGGAACAGCGGCATTAAAGGACCCCAGGGACAAGAAAATTGAGGAATATCTCAAAAAAATATATGAAATGTCAGGACAATCCATAAGACCATCAACCTCAGCAGCCTACGCTGCTAGAGCCCAAATCAGGTGGCTAGAGGAGATAGCAAAAAAGCTAACTCCGATCTATCAGGAGGCCAAGCTACTACAGCAGACAACGCAAGCAGTGAAATACTTGGGGGATCTGGTCATGGACTCACTTAAGATGGAGGCCAAGTCAGCAACAGTGACAAACAGAGCAAGGAGATCCCTATGGCTGAAGCTCTGGGAAGCAGACATGGAGTCTAAGACACGGCTGCTAAAATTACCATCCAAGGGAGACAGAGTCTTTGGGGATGGCCTCCATGAATTCTTGAGATGACGAGGTCAGGGTAAGGAGTCAGACAGCGATAGAGACTCGGGATACCTGCCATCCCACAGAGCCCGGTATCACACATTTCATTCGTGACCAGATTGCAGAGTCAGCAATAACTCCTTTCGGGATAGAAAAGTGACCACCTTTCATAACAGATCTACCTACCAATCTAGGGGACAAAACTCATACAGAGGTAGAAGGAACTCCCAAGGGGAAAATTCCCCTCTCAAAGGGGAAGACCATTTAAAAGATTTCCCCAATGGCTACCCGGCAAGCCTACAAATCCTACCGATCCAGTCACCAGGTCCTGACCCCCCACTAGGGGGATGCTTACAGCTGTTCAGCTCAACGTGGGCCTCAACAACGGCGGACAGATGGGTAAATGAGGTGGTAACACGGGGTTATGCCATCGAGTTCAAGGAGCTACTGAACTGGGAGAGAGAATAATAATCTCACCCATATCAAACAAAAGATGTACCCCAAAGCAAGTTCAAACTACCCTAGATATGCTCCTAAGGGCAAATGCCATCCAGAGAGTCCCCCAAGAGGAAACGGGCAGAGGAATTTTTCAATCTTCTTCTTGGTTCCAAAAAAGACAGTAGAATACCACCCAGTTCTGGACTTAAAATTTGGAAACCAGTTCATAACTCCCAGAAAATTAAAAATGGAAACAATAAGATACACACTCCAATCCCTAAGACCAGGAGACTTTCTAACCTCCATAGACTTGAAGGGCGCATATCTCCACATACCCATGTGCCCGACAAACAGAAAATACCTCAGATTCCAGATACTGGGACAACAGTTCCAGTACAGGACACTACCTTTCGTCCTAGAGTCAGTACCATGGGTCTTCACCAAGGTGTCAATCATTCTAGCAGCAAAACTCAGAGAAGAGAGCATACACATCATCCCTTACCTAGACGACTGGCTGATCCAAACCAGGTCATATTGGGATTCGGAGGCAGCAACCAAACGAACACTACACACTCTGAGAGACCACAGCTGGGTGGTCAATCTGACCAAGAGCTGCCTCACTCTATCTCAAAACATTGAACATCTGGGGGGCACTAATCAACACCAAGACGGGTCTAGTGAGGCCCACAGAAGCGCGCACCACAAACATTATATGGCTGACAAAGTGGCTCATAACCACAACCGAGCCAACAATAGCACAAATATCCCAATTGCTGGGATGCATGTCCTCATGCATCAATCTGATACCCTGGTCAAGGTTCCATATGCGACCGCTACAGATGCTGCTACTCCAGTACGGATCACCAACTGAGGACAGCATGCACCGCAAAGTAAAACTAACCTACAAAGCCAAGTCGTCTCTACAGTGGTGGACAAAGACACACCACTTGAACAGGGGAAACCCACTCAAAATAGTACACAATGTCACCATGGACACAGACACCAGTCTGTGGGGCTGGGTTGCAGCACTGGGACACAGAACAGCCCAGGGAAGGTGGCTTCCCCAGGAAAAGAAGTTACCAATCAATGTGTTGGAACTACGGGCCATCTGCAATGCTCTGATATCATTCCAACCACAGATAGCACAATTATCCATTCTAATATGCTCAGGCAACAGGGCAGCGGTAGCATACTTCACCAAACAGGGTGGAACCAGGAGCATAGGGTTGATTCGGGAATCAAATGCAATATTGATCTAGGCCCAACAACACCTGTCACAGTTGACAGCCATACACCTAGCGGACAAACTAAACAACACAGGAGACTGGCTGAGCCGGGAACAATTACATCCCGGAGAATGGCAAATCCATCCAGACATAATGGTTCAGGTTCAGAGGAGATGGGGCAGAATAGCCATAGATCTGATGGCAATGAACAAAAACAAACAGATGGACAAATTCTATTCCAGATTCAGGGAACTGCAATCTATGGGAGTGGATGCCCTATCAATCCCATGGTCCCACGATTACTCATGCATCTTCCCCCCTCGCCACTACTCAACCAAGTACTGGCAAAAATCCGTCAGTCACAGAGAATCATAGTACTAATCATGCCTCACTGGCCATGACATGCATGGTTTGCCACCATTGTGGCAATGGCAATGGACAGACTGACCTTACCAGCCCACCATGACATACTACTACAGGGGCCGGTGACACACCCCTACCCCAGAAACCTCACCCTCACGGCTTGGTTACTGAAAGGGAGAGACTGTTGAGTGCAGGATATCACACAATGGTCATAGAGACCATGCTTCAGTCAAGGAGAAACTCAACCACTATGACTTACTCGAGGCAGTGGAACTCTTTTTCCACATGGTGCCATTCCAGAAACATTCTTAGTGAATCCCTGACAATCTCCGAGATTCTACTCTATCTGCAACAAGGACTCGACAAGGGCCTGGCCCCATCCATGCTGAGAGTGCAATTAGCAGCTATAGGTGCAGAAGTAGGAAGGATAGAAGGGATCTACCCAGGATTGCACCCAGACACCGTGCTTTTCCTCAGAGCGGCGGCGAATGTCTGTCCCAGAATAAGACCAAGCATGCCCCCATGGGATCTCATGTTGGTCCTGAACGCACTCACTAAACACCCATTCGAACCAATAAGAGACATCGAGCTATACTGGTTAGGAGTAAAAGTGGCATTCCTAGTAGCAATCTGTTCAGCCCGCAGGGTCGGAGAACTGACAGCGTTATCTCACAAGGAACCATTCATAACTTTCACACATCAAGGGGTCACTCTTCAAACTGTTCCATCATTCATCCCCAAGATAAACTCACAATTTCATATGAGCCAACCAATAGAACTACCAAAATTCTACGACAATCCCAATGGCAATTCAGAAAGGGCTCTCCACATGCTGGATGTCGAAAGAATGCTCCAGATGTACATAGACTGAACCTTGCCACTCAGACTTACTGAGAGACTATTTGTCATCACTACAGGACATAAAAAGGGATCTGCCACAGCACGCAGAACAATAGTCACCTGGCTCAAAAGAGCAATCACAGACTCATACATATCATGCCAGAAAGTACCGCCCATTGGAATAAAGGCACAATCCACCAGAGCGATATCAACATCATGGGCAGAGTGTAACTCTGCAATGGCACAAGAGATTTGCTCAGCAGCTACGTGGTCCACCATCCACACTTTTACAAGACATTACAGACTGGACACTTTGTTACCAGTCAAGAACACTTTTGGACATAAGGTACTACTAACTGTCAATGGACACACTGAGCCTATGAACAGGTCCCCCCTCCCTAGTTATGAGGGTACTGCTTATTAATCACCCTAAGGTAAGGTTTGCTGGTGCCATGGATATACAGGCAACACAATGGTAGTTTACTCACCTGGTAAAGGTGATTATGTTACTGTATATCCATGGCACCTCAGCCCTCCCTGGGGAGCTGACGTCAGGACTATTAATTAAAAAAAAAAAAAAAAAACATACTTTTGTGATTATGATTATGAAGCGGGCGCTATCGCGACCCAGAAGAAACAAAGAAATTCAGTGTAAGCAAATGTCTAATAAATCAGCTTTGTTGTGACACATCAGTATCTGGGGTACCGTCATTCTGTCTGTGCATATCAACTAACTATTCCTTCACAGCTATGGAAGTATCGAAACTGGAGATAGGAGGAAACAGGAAGGGGCTTGGAGGAGAGACCATAATTTGATCTTAGGTCACATGTGCATCAGCATCCTATCAGGTATACACAACCCTAAGGTAAGGTTTGGAGGTGCCATGGATATACAGTAACGCAATCACCTTTACCAGGTGAGTAAACTACCATTTACAACCTCTGAACTTTAGGGTGTGTTCCCTGCATTCTGCTGGAGAACACCAGATTAAATATCTCTCTTTGACTCCCACGCCATTTTCCACCTCAACTGCAGCAAGGGGAGCTCCAGAGAGTGTGTAGGTCATACCTCTGTGTAACCTCCCCCCCCCCCAGCATGGAGGCTGACCTAGTTCCCCTGGGACAGCAACATTATTGCAGCTGACAAGCTGACCAGCAATCTGATTTGCCTGGTTCTCCATTTCTGGGACTTCTTCAGTAGGGGAAATGGGCAAACTACAATAGAAGTGTCATCTTCACTTGGTCCCAGAGGAGGCAGCGGGGCTGTGACTTTGATCTTTGCACCACTGGGTTGCAGCTGCTTGCAGCTTGGGACACATGTCATGGGAACAGAGATTCGATTTTGCTGCCAATGACATGAAACCGAGCATTAATTTATTGTAATTGCAAATCAGTGACTAGGAAAGGCCCATCGAGATGAAACCTGTTTCCAGGTGCTACCTGAGGGTAAGAGTTTTAGAGGAGACTTGACAAATAGCAAGCAAAAATACTGCAGGCAAAGTTAACTAATATGATAACAGATAACAGTGAACATTGCAAATACAAGTTTGAAAACTATGAGTAGCAATGTCAAACAAATGATGACAAACAAGCAAATCATAGCATACATAAACAATAATAAATAAGATATATGAAAGGCTTAAGAGCAATAACCAAATAAGGCAGGCATAGGTCTCAGAGGCAAATTATGGTGCTGCAGTGTCACTAAAGAAAACAAAAACAGTTGTGCAAGCCATTTAAAATTAGAGTGGGAAACAAGAAAAAAAAAGGAAGATAGTGAAGAAAGGATCAGTTGATGGAGAGAGGACTGGGACAGGAGGATAGAGTACAGGCACAGAAATAGCTAAAATGGGCCTAAAGAGGGAGTTAAAGGAGTAGTACAGTTGGAATTTGCAAAAACATACTGCGGAGTATTTGATTTGTGTGTGTAATCCTAGTGTGTCCTTGCCTTTGTCTGCTAGTAGGAGTTTTTTCTAAATTAGCCTGCTAGTTTTATGGTAGTTTTATGGCTGCTGGGGATCTCTATCTTTAGCATGGTTTATTGCTCTTCTTGTTCCTACAATGCCTACCATCCCATGTGACAGTGCTGTATCTGGGGCCAGGGTAGCAGCGAGCACTGGTTTAGAGTCAGTTTACAACAGCAGAGTTGTGATATTAAATAACTTTCCTTATCCAGTGAGAACTAATGGCTACATTTACTGTTTAACAAATACTTGAGGGCTAATTGATTGGGTTATTCTGTAAGAAAACAGTCTTTATTAATTATAGCATTGATGATCTGGGATGATGTGTTTGCTTTTTCTGGCTGTGTGTATTTTGAATAAATGAAAAATTTTAAAAGCAAAACATTTACTCCTGCTGGCTAGACCTGACACACACATAGAAAATAAAACTATTGAATTAGAACTATTTAGTGGAGGACAGAACATCAGGCTACTATCGATAGTACTTGCTGAATCAGTGGTCCCGGATGCATCACTGTCACATGGGACAGGAGGCACTGTAGGAAAAAGAAGAGCGATAAACCATGGAGATCCCTGGGGCCCATAGAACTGCAATACAACTAGCAGGCTAGTTTAGAAAAAAACTCTTAATAGCAAACAAATGGAAAGACACCAGGACTACAGACACAAATCAAAAACTCAGCACATTGTATGTTTTTGCAAATTTTGGCTGTACTACTCCTGTAAGAGAAAGATGTGATGAGGATAGGTGACTAGGTAGGGGGAAACTGTTCCAACTGACCAGTGGAGGTTTTGCAGCGAAGGTTGAAAATGGAACAAGCATCAGAGAAATGGAGGGAGTAGGTGGAGGGGACAGAGTGAAGAGAGGTAAGGAGGATTGGCAGAGTACCATAATTTTGAGAGGAAGGAGAAGCAGTGAGAGAGGCGGTGAGATCCAAGGGGGGGAAGGGATTGAGATTCTGAGAAAGAGCAGTGATGCCCAGGTAAGAGGAGGAGTATTTAAAGTGACATGGCAAAAAGAAAAGGAGGACCGGTCTGGGTAAGATGGTTTTGGAGGCAACATTATGGACCACAGCTGCATAATCAAACACAGGCAAGGTCATCCTAAGGAACATTTCATGCAGGCAGGGAGTAAATGGCAAGTCTTGTTGCAATACAGTACACCAAGCATGGGGCAGAGTTTGGTTTCCAGGTGTTCTGGTTGCACGGCTGGTAGTGCAGTGGAAAGGTATTCAGAGCAGGCCTGGATTCAAATCCTAGCTGGGGCTCTTATTTCTTTCACACTTCTGAACTGCATTTCTTGAAAAAAACCTTGAGGGGGTGAAGGAGAAGCAGCTCTCTTCTATATGAGCAGTGAACAAGCATGTTCTGGGGTACTGGGAATCTTGAACAGCATTTATCCCCTGCACTGGGTAATAGCCAGCAACCAAGAAAAGGCAGAGAAAGTTCACTAGGTGGTTGCCTGGAGAGTTTGTTGGTTTACAGCCAGAGTCTGTTCATCCACTGTCCCAGCAGTGAGCAGAAGAAGCTGTAAATTTGCCAGACAACTGCCTGAAGAGACTTAAGAGACATTTCATTATGAAAGTGAAGACACAATGGTTCTGTGAGAGGGAGAGGGATAGGAGGAGGAAAGAGAGAGAGAGAGTATATGTGTGTGTGTGTGTGTGTGTGTGTGTAAGAGCCGGATCAGGCAGGCAGAACCATGTTACTAGACAGCCATCTGTTTGAGAGTTTTCAAGAAGTCCCATTGCTGGGGTGAATTCCTGTGCAGCTAAGTAGCAGGCAACGTAATCTGATCCTGCAATGAGGGAGTAGAGGCATAGAGGTTGAGAAAAGGGCTTTACGAGTTGTGCGGCTTGGTGGGGGTTCCTCGGGTCTGAGAAAGCCAGGGATTGAAAGGTTGAGAGACCCACAAGACTCTGATCCCAAGAGGCTCTTCTGCCCTTGAGGAGTGCCAGAGAAAGGAAGAGAGAGTCAACAGTAGGATGGGTTCTGAGGTGACCAGGGTCTGAGTGCCTGAAGGCATTGGAACTGTAAATATGGATCAGGGCTTAAGCTCAGAAACCAGTGTCTTTTTCTAGCCATCAGGCCTTCTAAGATTAGAGATTGTTGGATTCATTTTATTTCTTCACAATCTCAGACTGTGCATGTGCAATCCTCATCTGCATCATGTCAGACCTGCACTGATGTAACCGAGTGGTACCACATTAATTGTGAAAGACACTCCCTCAAGCCTTAGGACCCAATCCACAAATGTAACCCAGCTATTACTCACATACAGAGGACCAATAATAGTCTCAGAGTGCCCCCTTCACATATTATGTACATGTGTGGAGCACCCAGTGGCATTCACAGTGCAGGATTCATTCCCCCTCTGTACCTAGTCCTGAGCCAGCTACGTGTCAAGGGGGTGGCTGGGTCGAGGACATGGAGTGCTTCTGTAGGAACCATGAAAGGTTTTCCACACTGGTGAGGATGCACAGTGGGTGGTGGCATTAGGTGACCAAGGGGTCTTCAGAAACAGTAGCTGCTCCAGTGGTCAAGCCCTTTCTGGCCCTCGAAAGACATTCCCAGAGCATGATCAACTCCACCTCTGGTCGTACCCAACCCTTTAGGCTGGAATGGAGTGCTGGAGTCATCTGTTAAATGTTGCCCCTTTTATGTTTTTTTAATCTTCATTTTGTGATATGGTAGCTCAAAGGAATTCTGTATCTCAAAACCCTCTGCTCCACAATGAGCAAGGAATCTCCTCTGCTGCCGGGTCAGGAATCTGATTGGATGCCTGTTGTCCAGCTCTGCTCTACCCCCACCATACCGCAGCTCCTCCATGCTGCTTTCTACATGGAGGGCAGAGCTGTGGATTATCTCACAACTGTGAAGGTCTATAGGCCAGCTACACATTGCCCATCTTTGTGGATCAGGCCCTCAGGGTTAAATATGGTCTACAAGTTTAGAGATATTGTGGGACTGATGAGGGAGGACAGAAGATGGAGTATATCTCCACTGCATGCTACTGAATTTGCTATTTACTCTTTATCCATACCTTGTTCCCCCTTCCCTAGCATAGCCTGTATCTGGGTTTGCATATTATCCTTTGTGTACCTCGCCTTATTTATTGCACTGGTATTACATTGTGGAGTGTGACTCTGTGAGGTGGGTCTTTCTACTGCTCTATGAGGTGGGGGGGAGTTAATATCCTAAGTGCCAGCTGGTATTTCCTGGGGTTTCCCCAGGTGAAGGTGCCGTGTCACTAAATGCTCTTGCACAGCCATTAACCCCAGGACCCAGGTCCCTCCCTCCAAATGTTAAAAGGCACAAGCCTCAGCCAGGTATCAGGGATGTAACCATGTGTCTTGCTGGATTGAGGAGAGGATGGCTTCCATTTGTTTTTTTCTCCCCTCCCCACCCCAGGTAGCACCTTTCATTATTTTTAATTGATGCTGAGATTTCAGCAGTCCATCAATTGCCCCGCTTCTTTAGGTCCTCCTGAAGTTTGACCACATCCATAAAGAACAGCCAACGACTTTGGGAAAACTTTGGAAAACATAACATTTAGATGCAATTCAGCTTCAACATATATTTGATACAGATTTCTCCTCACCATTATTTCTTACTGAAGCAATTCCCACAAAAACAAGATTGTTATCCCTTAGCGTTCATCTGCCTCAATAGCTTATTCCCCAATTTAAATTATAATGCTCTGTTGTGACATCACAGTCTGCTGGCATGGGAATAACTGTTGTCACAAGCAGAGTATTATTTGGGAAGAAGCAACAGGAGATGATGAACACTCAAGTAACAGCTACTCTGTTTTCATGCATACGACCTCAGTAATAAATAATGTGGGTAATATGTACAGAGCAATTGAGAAATATGAACCGATCTGTGTACAAATATGTTTTTTAAAGTCATTCTTTAGGCATCAGTGGCTCTTAAAAGGAATGTGTTTGGTTAAAAAAAGCTGTCCAATATCATAAACATGGGGAGCCCCCCCCCCAAAAGATAATCGTTAAAACAAAAATTCAAATCGAACTGGTAAACTCGGAATCCTAAACCTTTTGAATTTTTCCACATTCAGTGTGAAAAGTTCTGAATGCAGAACTCTGAGGTTTTCCCAGAGCTCTGTAATGAAACATTGGGGTCCAATCCATAATCGCAAGGTGTGGTGTCACAAAATGGGGTGTGAGCAGGTTAGCACCCTGTAGCAACCACACAACTAAAAGCTATCCACAAAAGGCTAACTTAAATGTCAGGAGAAGGAGTTCCCTTCGTAAGTAAGTCACAATTCAGATTAGTCCTTCCAGCTGTTTACCTTCACAAACAGGATTCATTCACACTAATATACAACATGGACCACAGGTAGACATCTTTGGTTGGAGGCCACTACCACCTAACTATTCACCTTACCCACCAGACCCATAACTTTGGGTCCACATGTGGGCCACAGTGAAGTTCATTTCTGTGGTTCCTCAACAGTGTTCACGTGTGGTTCAGTGGCCCCATACCCAACCCTAGTCCACAACATGTCACAGGTGTTTCTCATTCACATTTGACTCACATGTCAGCGTTGCTCAGTTCAAAGCACATCCTCCTCTGGATCAGAAAGTTGTGGGTTCTCATCCCACACCAGGACTTGGTCTCATACCATAAATTCTGGCACCCAAGTGCAGTACTAGGGAGATGCTCTACTGTCGAGTTGTGCCAACCTTCTGAAGAGGTGTTAAACTGACATCCCTTCTGCTTGTCTCTGGTGCTGGTAGGTGACCAGGTTGAAAGTCAGGAACCAAGACACTTTTGACAACAGTAAGGTATTTTCCTCTGCGTCCTGCCCATCACTCCTCTTCCCATATTACTGACTTAGGAAATTGCCCAAGGCTGTGTATGGGTGTTGCTGAGCAATATGGCTGCCACTACATGTTTGCAATCACTTCACTACCAGTCTACCATTGCTTGTAAAGGGCTTTGGAAGACAATGTGTTTGAAAAGCACAATTTAAATGCTAATTCTTCTTCTCATCAGTCACTTACTAGCCTCTGTCCCTCATTACCACCTCTGGTGTTGGACACATCATAAGCAACACCCAATATCTACTTCCTGTGATTGCTCTACAGGCAGGGATGTTGCTAAAGATGTGACTGACCTTGCAGGGGTCACTATGCTTTGTGGATAGCCCTATGGGAAATTTGTATAGTGAACCCTGGCCCTTCTCTGTGCAGCGTGGGGAAGGCTGTGAACCCCTCTTAAGATGGTCTGGGAGATCCCAATCAACAGCCCCCCTGCAAAATCATTGCAACACTTTTGCAACAGTCCATAGTGACTGTAAATTGGCCCCTTTGTTCTTGTGGCAAACTTTTGAATTTTTTGTTCTGTCTTTTTTTATTATTTACTGTTGTGTCAGTGCTGTAAATATGAGCAGCAGTTGGGTGTAGTGATATCAATATATAGATCCAGCTAGTTTTATATTTTTTTTGCAAGCCCTTGTGTCTCTGGGATGCTGGATCAGTCACTGACTGAGATGTGGTTGAGTACTGAGATGTGGTTCAGTCCTGTTGATCTGTAAGGGCCTGTTTTTCTTTGTTCAGGTTCAAGCAGATGTTTTTTTGTTTTGGTATATATTTTATTTAACTGAACATTTTACATAATCATGCTTCCCTGAGGTCACCCCTGGAAATGACCTGTGTACTCAGCAGGATCTCCTGACCAAAATGTACAATCAATCAATAAATGTAGGGGTTGTGGCAAAGATTAGCTTCGCAGTGCAGGTCTAGTTTGGTTGCATACAAAGACATTTAGACTTTGATGCATGTCACCAAAAAAAGTTTTCTGGGTGAAAGGAGTAACATTGAGAAGCTCTTTGGAAAGTTTAAATTATTTAGTGTTTATTTATAGAGACTAGATAGATAGACAGACAGATAGATAGATAGATAGATGGACAGACATAGTGTATATATTCTGCAGATGGATGATTGACAGACAGATACTGCAGATATATAGAAATCTTTTATTGTTATCCTGGATAAGACAATTAGGTCTACTCTATTTGCAATGTCATCTTGCAATGTCCTAAAAGCGGGTGATGATATAAAATCCTCAGTTTAAATGTATTTGTATACTAGTTGTATTAGTGTCAGCTGAGCAGTGTGATGCAAGCCATTTAATATTGACTATAGTATATGATGAGAGGCCTAATCATTATTATTGTACATCACCCACACAATTCCATCTGTTGTTGTTGGTTGCAACTTTGGGCCTTCCTTGTTGCCAGCAGCCAAAGGCCTTGTTCATTTTTCATGCCTCTGTTGTACCAGCAACAATTACTGGAATTTATAGAAAAAGTGGCCATTTTTGCTTGTCATCAGTTACTCCAAAATTAACTGGAAGCACTCTGTCAACTGAATAATATTTAATTACAACTGGCTGTTGCAAATGTTTACTGGCTCTGAGTGTTTCATTTGGAAATCATGGAGCTAGTCCAAGGAACAGCACAAAGAGCAACATCTTAACAAACCTACAATAACAACCGGGCAAACAAATCAGCACATTCTAATGTTGGTCTCTAATTTGTAAGAGCAACATAGGATTTGTTGAATAACATGGCTGTAAACATTTTTAATATCAACATAAAAAGGAAGTCCTCTCACATATCCACAGGAAACAATGATTCCCATGTGAGTTTTAACTTCTTTCAGGTCAACACTGTGGGCCCAGTTCTAGGAAGGGTTATGCATGGTGCAAAGAGACTTGTGCCAACAAGAATGGTGCAACTAGCACTTTGCGCCATGAGTTGTGACATTCAGTATTCTGCAAAGCAGCTGGTGACATGTCGCAGGCTGATTGCGCCAAAGTGGACTTACGCCACCAGTTATGCCATAAACCCCCTGCAACATGGCGCAAGGGGGTTTACAGCAGCAGTTGTGCCCTATTCTGGAAGGGCAGCTGGCAGATCCCCAAATCTGGAATTCTGAAACAAACCCCAGAGGACACCCATCAAAGTATGTTTATACCAGCTGTGAGCTGGTGTAAGTGTACCTTGCATCCACTGGAGATTGTGCCAATGTGCCTGCCAGCCCATCCCCCATGACATGACACCCCCTCATGCTCCAATGCCCCAAATATGCAGAAAAAGACCTATGGGGCTAGCAGACCTCCCCCCAATGCCCTGATCCCCCAAATATCCAGTACAAAATGCCCCACAGGACTATTAATCCCCCATGCCCTGAACTCCCCAAAATGCAATTAAATAAGCCCGTAGAATGGTACCCCCCCTCCCCCAAGCCCCAAGCCCTGATCCAAGACTGGGCAGAATTGTAGAAAAAACAAAAAACATCCCCGATATCCCTGGTAGTCTAGTGGCCCCACACCCACTCACCTGGCAGTGCCAGACCACCCCTCTCCCCCAACCTGTACCCAGCAGGTGACTGGCACAGCCCACCTCTCACCACCATGGCCAGCCACTGACTGAGCTCCGTACGAGCATGTACTACTGTACATAGTACGTGCTCAATGAATGACAGCTCTTTCATTGAGCGTGTACTATTTATAGTAGTATGTGCTCATACAGAGCTCAGTCAATGGCTGGCCATGGCGGTGAGAGGTGGGCTGTGCCAGTTGCTGGCTGAGTGTGGGTCGGGGGAGTAGAGTGGTCTGGCACTGCCGGGTGGGGGGCCACTAGACTACCAGGGATATCGGGGATGTTTTTTATTTATTTTTATTTTTTTACAACTAAAATTGTGCCCAGACTTGGATCGGGCTTGGGGGAAGGGGCATTAGCCCTGCAGGACTTATTTAATTACATGTTGGGGTGTTTGTGGCCTAGAGGGATTGATTATCCTGTGGGGTATTTTGTAATGGATATTTGGGGATCAGGGCATTGGGGGATCTACTAGCCCTGCTGGGCTTTTTCAGCATATTGGGGGGATTGGGACATTTGGGGGGCTCTGCTATCCCTGCAGCGCTTTTTAAGCATATTTCGGGGATCAGGGCATGGGAGGGCTCTTGTGCCCTTCCTCCATGATTTCTGCTGCTTGTGCCAAATGGATCAGATATGTCCTCCCTTTGGCGTACAGTTCAGGTTGGCACAAGTCATGAGATTTAGCTCCTGGGACCCTGCTCGATACAGTATTGGGTGCAGGGTCCCTGGTGCAACTGCATTTGGTGCAAGTTACCTTTGGTGCAACTTGCACCAACCCTTCTATAATCAGGCCCTGCAAGTTTAACTATCAGTATAAAGTCATTTAATGTGTTATAGAACTAATGTTTTCTATACAAGTTTCATTATAGCAGAAATAATGCCACATGTGACAGTCAATGACTGACATACTATGTACTATTACCTTAAAGTTTTAATCGTAGGCCTATCAATAACATCAATATTGCCACATCATAAATAGTAAAGAAATGGACTTGTTTCATTAATGTAATCCCCTTATTGTAAAACCTTCCTCCTCCTTTCTATCAGTCAAATTCCTCTCATTCACATAATCACGTTTAATCTTACTCCCTAATGGAAAGGCTCAGCACTGGAAGATTTCTGGCTGGAATACTTGACATCAGAATATATATATATATATATATACACACATACATATCTATGCAAAAACTTCAATAGTGCATCAGTTAGGGTTCTTCTACAGCGACAAAAGTGAGAAAATTCGATATTAGGATTCCCACCCTTCACCCCACACCCGCCCCACCACCAGACATGGGGTGTGTATAGAGTCATCAGCCTAACTCTCACCCCATCCCATGTGTAAACAAGCTGAGGTGGTGCAGTGTAGGAGAATGGGGTGAAGTTAGGACCGATGACCCCAATGCACACCCCGATGTCTGTTGGTGGGGGGCAGGGTGCAAGGGGTGGGAACCCTAATGTTGAATTTCCTCACTTTTGTCACTGTAGCAGAACCCTAACTGATGCATTGACGAAGTTTTTTGCATAGAATTTCCTTGCTTTTTAAGAAAGAATAGAAAAGTAGAAAGTTGTGCAGGTTGGTGGGAGTGCGGGGCCCCACCAACTTGTGAGTGTTGGCCCACACTACACACCTAATGACTAAAATGTACATTGACAACAGCAAGGCCAGCCACCAAATAAATGTTGAAGTAGTAGAACAATAGAAACGCTGTCTGCAAAACATTACACTACGCTACGCAATATCTCCGCAAAAAAAATTGTCTGATACGTAAACACCGCAGTTAACAGTTACAGGACATGCCGTCAGTACCCTCCAAATTTCAAGTGAAAACACCAAACTGTGTCCGAGATATAACATGTCAAAGTTTGAAATTTTAACTTATCAGAGTGGCACAGTTCCACACCTGTTGACATTTAACACACACAACAACTGAAAACTACATCAATGACACTAAGGCTAGGTATCCTATTAATTTCAAGCCACCATCACAAGCAAAACACTGTCCGAAGAACGTAAACTGCGCCACACCATATCAAAATCATACCAAAAACTATTTTCCAACATGTAAACACTGTAATTTACATCCACAGGACATGCCATAAACACCCTCCAAATTTCAAGTAAAAAGACCAAACCGTGCCCGAGATAAAACATGTCAAAGTTTGAAATTTTCATTCGTCAGAGTGCAACAAACAGTTCTGCACCTGTTGACATTTAACACACAGAATGACTGAAAACTACATCCATGACACTAAGGCTAGGTATCCTATAAATTTCAAGCCACCACCACAAGCAAACTGCTGTCCGCAGACCGTAAAGTGTGCCACGCCATATCTCCACCCAAAAACTTTTTCTGCCATGGTAATACTGTACTTAACATCCACAGGACATGCCATAAACACCCTCCAAATTTCAAGTAAAAAGACCAAACCGTTTCCGAGATATTCAATGTCAAAGATTAGTAAAATTTCCCTATCTATTCCATTATAAAAAATCCGGCCATCTTGTTCATATTTTGCAATCAAAGATTGCATTCAAAGAATCTCATGATCAAAGAATTTGCAGGCTCATGATCAAAGAAATTTTTAATTCTTTGTTCATGAGCAAAGAATTAAAAATCTTAGAAATCAAACAATTGAAGGAATTGCGGTAAACCACCACCATGGTTTGATAAAATGAAGCCCCCTGAGTAAAACCCACCCTCATTTGGCTTCCTAAGACACCCTTGGGCTGAGAAAATTTATTTTTAAATTGGGTCATCTCGTCCCTTGCTCACGATGCACGATCGTGATCAAAGAATCTTACAATTCAAAGAATTTGCAGGTTCGCGATCAAAGAATTTGCAGGCTCACGAACAAAGAATAAAAAATGTTATAAATCAAAAAATGTAAGGGATTGCGGTAAACCACTGCCATGGTTCAACAGAATGAAGCCCTCTGAGTAAAACCCATCCTCATTTGACTTCCTAGGGTACTCCTGGGCTGAGAAAATTGATTTTTTAATCCAGCCATCTTGTCCCTCACTCGCGATGCATGATCGTGATCAAAGAATCTCACGATCAAAGAACTTACAGGCTCACAATCAAAGAAATTGCACGCTGATGACCAAAGAATTAAAAATGGTGACTCGTGATATTTTCAGCAATTTGAAGTGAACCAACACCATGCCTCGATAGAACAAAGCCTCCTGAGCAAAACCCACCCTCATTTGTATCCCTAGCCCACCCCGAGCCTTGATATTAGTGTTTTTAGGTCGTGATGCAAGATCGCAATCAAAGAATCTCACGATCAAGAAATTTGCAGGCTCGCAATCAAAGATTGTTAGTGAGCCGTGAATTAAGATTTTAAAAGCTTATAACTCTATTTTATGGCCGATTTGGATGTGACCAAAGGCATGGCTTGATAGATCGGAGCCCCCTGAGTAAAACCCATCCAAGTTTTACTTCAGAAGTGACCCTTGAGCCAAGATATTTGTGACATACATATAAAATTTCCCATTGACCTATAATGGGGGCCAAGCACTTTCTACTCCTAAAATTTTAGACCAAAATTACAAACCATCTCAGAACTCAGCAATGACAAAACAACAGCAATTTTTTTAAGCTTTTTTCACTATCTGCATCTCGAAATTTGCACATCCGACCAGAACAAAACTTGGCACATCAAGAGATCTACCCCACAAGACCACACATGCAAACTTCCATGCAAATCTGTAGAATGGTTGTGAAGACATTAAAGTGCACAATTTGAAGTTTAATATAGAACCCCTTGCTCAACCCTAACTATAGTGGTGCTACTGTGCCACTAGAAGATATACTGTATAGCAGATTATATTAGTCCCTGATATATTTAGCATGACTGGTAGTGCAGTACTTATTAGCACCCGATTATATTAGTGCTCGGCTATCGCGCAATTAGAGTACTGAAGTGTGTGTGACAGAGCGCAGTTAAAATCCAACCTGCTTTCAAATTAGTGCAGTGCGTAGACCTGTTCGGTGTTGTCCTGAGATTTTACCTGCACATATTCTATCTTCTTGCTTGCTTGCAGCATAATGTCCCTCTTGAAGTGGCTACATTCATCACAGGTTAAAAGGAAATACCTGATGGACACCTTGGCTATATCAGGGGCAGATTTGGCAGGCAGCTCCAGTGTTGAGCTGGAAGTTACAAACACTGTTGCCAAGGAGCTTGCTGCATCCCCACCACCAGCTAAGCGAGGACGCCATAACTCCTATGTTAACTACCCCCCAGAGACATGATTCCAGCTGGGGAGGTATGCTGTAGAGCAATGCGTAATGGCCACAGTCCATCACAACCTCACTACAAACGGCAAAATTATAAATGAAAGTTCTGTCCATAATTCTAAGGTGGACTACCTTGCTTGGCTACAGAAAACTACTGACCCTACCACTATGTCCCCTGTTCTCCCAATAAAACCCTGTGGTCAACCAACTCACTTGGAGGACAATTTGGAGAGTCAGTTGAAAAGTATAGTTAAAATTCTCTGCACTGAGGGGGCAGTTGTGAATGCAGGAGTAATTCAGGCAATAGCTTTGGGTATTGTTAAAGCAAAGTCTCCACAGTTACTCACTGAGAACGGGGGGCACCTGACACTATCCTGTAAGTGGGCTTGGGGTTTCCCCCACAGGACTGGTTATAGCAAGCACAGAGGGATGAAAGCTGGCTGTAAAATACCCAATGATTTTCACACCCTTAAAGCTGCCTTTCTGGGCCGAATATCAAGAGCGAGCACTCAGGAACTCATACCCCTCCCAGCTGATCCTGAACATGGATGAAACGGAGGTTAACATGATTCCCATTTCTGAGTGGATGATGGAGACAACAGGAGCAAAGCAGGTCTCCGTGACTGGTTTAGGCGACAAAAGAAAAATCTCGGCCATCCTAGCCTGCACCATGCCTGGTGTGATGTTGGCGCCATAGCTGATCTATAAGAGCCAAAGCACAGCATGCCACCCAAAACACAAATTCCCCAGTGAATGGAATAGCACACATTCCGACAACTACTGAGAAAATGTGGAAACCACTGTGCAGTTCAACAACATTATTGTGCCACACATTAAGTCGCAAATTCATGCTCTTGGTCTGCCAGAGGAACAGAAAGCACTGCTTGTGCTGGACTTATACTGGGCACACACTACTGAGGTCATCCTACAACACTTGGAGGAATACCAAATGATCTCCATGTATATGCCAGCTTCATGTACGGATGTCCTCCAACCCCTGGACAAATCCGTAAGCAAAGTTTTAAAAGATTTCCTAAAGAAAGAATTCACTTCTTGGTATACAGGGGTTGTATCGGACCAGCTGGTTGCTGGTGGTGCCAAAAACCTCACACCAGACTTACGACTGCAGAACCTGAAGGAACATCATTCCCGCTGGCTTGAAAGCAGCTTCAGCACCCTGAAGGATCATATTGTGGGCATTGTTCGAGGGTTTCAGCAGGTAGGCATACTGAGCGCACATGAGCTGTGTCTGATGGATGTAAGTACCGACTCATCATATACAGTACTACTAATGTAAATGTAACTGTACTCTGAATGTCCGATCACAGTGCAGGTTCATTCGTGCTTTCTCTCTGCTTCACAGATATGACAAAACACTGACACTTCTGAAGTGTGAAGCAGAAGAGAAGCAAAATGAAGGTGAGGGAAGAAAGGAGGACTTAACAATACTTTGGCAGTTGCACTATCCTAGCCGCGGAGCAGCCGTTTGAACTTTTTTTTTTTCCGTGGACCACATGTTCTTGCTGTTGAAGCACTATCCTAGGTGCAGAGCAGTCGTTTGAACTTTTTTTTCTGTGGACCACATGTTCTTGCTGTTGAAGCTGATAATGAGCTGATTATTTACCTTTTGTTTGTCTCCAATAAAGTTGAACAGTTTTTAACTGCACTCACAACATGGTGTCAATGTTCTAGTACTTGGTGGAAGTGGGAGTGCGAACAGCAGTGACAGTTGCTAATTGCGATGATACTCAACTGGAATTATCAAAACTTACAGATAATATTAGTGATCCAAATATATTAACGTTATGTCTGGTTCAGCTAATATCACTAAAATAAAAGGAGCGCTAATATTATCTGCTCTACAGTATGTTATAGGAGCACGGTAGCGCCCCTACAGTTAAGGTTGTATAAACAGTTCTATGTTAAATTCAAAATGTTATACCTAAATAACTTTGGCATTTTTTACAAACATGTGCCAGTGGAAACAGACCACCCAGTTTATCTATGTCTGCTCCAGTGTGCAGCTAGCAACCCTAGTTTGCAGCTGCCCCACCCCCTCCCCTTGCAGCTGCCCCAATCCCCCCTTGCAGCTGTCCCACCTCTGCCCTATTTTTTGATGAAATAGCCTGAAATTTGGCATGCATGGTCATTCTGTAAATATATCAAGATGTGGAATGTTTTATGATGGCATCTTGCATGGTTTTTGAGATACAAAGTGGTAAAAAACAGGAAAAAAACTTTTTTCCCCATTGTTTAACATGGGATTTTTTGCTCTCATCTACAGATCAGAGGGAATATATTTTTTACCTGAAATTTTCAGGGATGTTGGTGGCAGTGCCAAGGGTGTGCCTTTGGATAGTTTGGTGAAAAAAATGTCACCATTTTTGAATTATAATGAATTTTGTGATAGCCCCCAGACAGGCAGGTTATTAGCAGTGTCAGTGGCTCAGCAGGTTGCACACTCGCCTCTCAGGCTGGACGCTCAGATGGCTGTGGGTTCTATCCCCACACCAGGCACTTGGGTTAAATCCCAGTACTGACACTGTAGTGCAGCATGAGGGGGGGTGCTGCACTCCTGAGATGCTGTCTTTTGGATGAGATGTTAAACCGAGGTCCCATCTGGCTGTTCTGGTGGTAGTTCAAGAGGATGCTAAAGATCCCATGGCACTTCTCAAAAAGAGTAGGGGAATTTTCCAGGTGTCCTGGCCAAATTTCCTCCATTCACTAAAAATACCACCAACAGCTTAATCTGGTTCAATGTCAGTTGGCATCCATCTGTATCCCCCTTCCCTGGGACAAGGCTGAAAATAGGCAGAATTGTCTAATCCTCCTTTCCCAGTCAACAAAAACTAAAATAAATAAAATAAATACTGAAAACTATTCAAACTGTTAATTGTTAAGCTCCTGCTCAAAGAAATACTGTTTATGCTTTCGCCATCTTGTTTTTTTCCCCCCATTTAAAACTGGATTTCAAAAGAAATCATACATGATTAGAAATGACCAAGACCTGTATTTAGGTCTCAGTCACATGCTTAACAACATTATTTAATTCTAATAACTGGGGAAAGTTTTCTTTCATAGGAAATCCGGGTTATAATTCGCCATTATAACCCATGGGTTATAACAGCAAACACGCGCCGGGTTTCTTCACTCCACGCATGCACCTGCCTCCGCTCTCACTTTTCCTCTTTGTGCCATTGTCAATGGGACACCACTACTCCAGTATCACAGTCTCAGTGGTAAGTAAATAAAGAAGAAAAAAAAAAATTGCCTCAGCTGCTGACTTTTCAGGCTAGTGTTGTGGGCTGAAGTAGCCGAAGAAAAAAGAAAAGGGAAAACATTTCTTCAGCAGCTGCCCAGCCAGAAAGACCACCGACTGCACTTCATTCACACAGGACTGCTATACTTTTATTTTATATAACTGCTGTGGTGAGAAAACGCTCCCCAGCAATTATATAAAATAATGCATGGGGTTGTGTGTTTAACTTGAGATTTTACACACACCCTCGGTATTGGATGCTTAAATAAACCCCTCGAGCATGTAGCATCCAGCACCTTGGGGTGTGTGTGTAAAATCTTGTTAAACACACCACTCCATGCATTATTCTATACATTACTTAAAAATGTACTGGTGAGTTATGTGTTCTTGGGCAAGAATCATATTGCCCATTACTCGCTTAGTAAGGATCAGTCGATTGGAAAATAACCATTCAAAGTCCTTGACAGTTTGAACTGTAAAGGCTTCAAACAGTAGAGGTCCATGACAGTTCGAGCTGCCATACTTCACTGCTGCTTAGTTGCATCCCCTACCCATCATTTTCCATCTGCTCAATAAAATAATATATATTCCCTGGTTGTCTAGTGGTCCCTTCCCTGTTCTTTGATTGCTGTCCCATATGTTCACTTTTTTTTTAATTTTTTATATTCCCTGTAGTGGTCCCTCCCCCCTTCCCCATTCTTTTATCCACCAGCACCGATGTTGATCCCTGTCTGTGGCACCCAGGACTTTTGTGATCAACCAGTGGCCACGAGGGTGAGCCACAGAAGAAAGCCATGGAGAAATAGCTGCCCCACCTACCTCCTGGGTTTGTAACTAACATTTATAGGGCACCTGACTGGCTGTTGATTATCGAGGGCTAGATTGGCAAACTGCTCTTTGTTTGTTATTTCCTATTTGAGATGACTTATACCCTTATGCTAGCCACGCATTGCTTGTAAGTTTTAATGATGTACTATTGCTCTCCCTTGCTTTGGTTCAGTATCAATAGTGATATAGGCATTGTGCTGAAGTTGCTCTTCAGTTAATTCCTTGGGTGTGTATGCTCTTTTGCCGACTTAGCATATTAGTGATTAATTAAAGTTACCAGATTTACCTATTTAATTAAAGTTACCAGATTTACCTATTTAACACCTTAGGTGTTCAATAATACAGACTCAGGAATTTGGTTGTTTACAGTGTTGTGATCGTGGTAGTGAATGTTACTGACAGTGTTTTTTTTTTATATGTGAATGTTAAAAAAGCAGCAGAAAGTCACCACAGAGCTCAGTCCTATCATCTGCGGCTCCTATCACCAGCCCAGGACTTTGTGATCAACCAGTGGTCGTGAGGGCTCACTGATCAAAATCCCTTCCCCCACCCTCCACCTCCGACCATAAGGAATGATACCGCAAAGAGAAAAGGGATAAAACTGGAGCAACTCTTTGAAATTATCTGATTATCACACAAAGTAGATGAGAAACAAATATATTAAATGTACTGGACATGAAGGCAAAGCACAATAACATTTTAAAATCCATGAAAACAACTTGTTCTCATGTCATGGCACCACACATGCTTGAAATAGTTGTGAATTAATCTCTGTATGGCAAAATGGGTAATCTTAGTATCAGATGTGGGAAGAAAAAAAGGAATTCATGAAAGGTTTAATTTACTTAGAGACCATTTCAACACTATGAAAACTAGAATAGACATTTCGGTATCATCAACTGAGGAACGAGCTACCCATCGGTGAGATGTGCTGGAGATAAGGCTCAATCTCAGTGTAATTTAAAATGTATTTCTTCATCTGCGAGACTCGAAAACTTTATTTTGACTATATCTACTAATTGTGTGAAAAAAAATCTCAGCATGTAAATGGAAATAATATCAATTATAATTAATAGATATGAAAAGCTAAGAGTAGGCCTTGTGTATTGAAAGGGATTTGAAGACTGACTAGAAACTCAAGAATGTCAGTCTACTGTACAGATTATATTCATATTCCCTCCACATTCATCGTTTTCCAGCCCTGCATCACTGCTACTGTCACTGTCTGTATTATTTTCATCAGCATATAAAAACCAGAGACTGAAGTTCCGAGAACTACAGTATGTGCAGGCAGACATGTGAAGTTTTCATGCAGCATAAGATTTGATAGAGATATACACAATATTTGCATATTTTTTTCAGTATACACAAACTGTAGCAAAAGTCATAAGACAGGTGTCTAATCTTATAACTTAGAAGTTGTTGATGTCAGGAAAGCCTTCTAACATGATAGTAGTACACATGTTGACTGTTCAGTCTGTAGGAATTGACTGACCTATTTGTGTTGAGTTTAGTCTCACCAAAACCTGTTCTGTACAGTCATAGAAGAAGGCACTATAGCGCAGTGGTTTAAGGCTCTGAACTGCAAACCTGGAGATGAGGGTTTGAATCCCACTGCCCTCGCTTACCTACTGTGTGACCCTGAGCAAGTCACTTAACTTCCTTGTGCTCCCAGATCATACCTGTAAACAAGCTTTCAGCTTAGTGTGTCTCTCCTAGTAAAAAAGGAAAAAAAATCCAAAAAGCTAGACAGAAATTTGCCAAACATCATTTAAAGATCAGTCCACCCCGCTCACTCAACAAACACTCCCCCACCCATCCAGTACACCGTCACTTACATGAACAGGTCCAAAGTTCGAAATCCACTGCCTGATTGAAGACACATCTTGCTGTTGCTACTGGCGACTGCATCATGAGAAACTAAAGTAAATGCATCTCAATGTATTTCAATAGGAGTTTCAACTTTCTTGCATAACTTCACAATTTCTTGACATTTTGACCCCAAATTTTTAACATGGCCTTTTGGAGACCCCTCCTCATGAACAATATGACTGTCATTATGCAACTCCCACCTGAAAGGTGATTTTGTGGTTGCTTGGTGAATTCACCTTTTGGGTGGCATTTGCATAATGATAGAAATATTGTTCATGAGTTGGGGTCATAAGAAGGCTAGACTATGTTGAAATTTTGGGGTCACAATATGTAACAAGCATTTGTCAATGCCGAATGTTTGCTTGCTGGCATTGGCATTGGTAGTGTAGGAGTTAGAGAGCTGCATAACAGGAATGGCAGTGAAGTACTGAACTGAAGCCAACCCTGCCACCACCCTGCAGAGACTGACAGGCATTGGGGTGTGCCTTTGGGTCATCAGGCATAACGGCCATGCCATTTCCCCACACCCTACCCTGCAGACACCAAGTGTCACGGTGTGCCTTGGGGTCTTTGGCCCTTATGCTCACCCCATTCCATCAGGGAATACAGTGGAATGGGTGCTGTATAGGAGAATGGGGTGAACTTTGGGGCCGAAGAGTCCAAGGCACACCTCGATGCCTCTCACTGGCTGCAGGGTGTGGAATGGTATAAGCATTACAGGTGAGAATCCCAAGTCACACCCCTGATGCCTGTCATTCTCTACAGGGTGGGGCATTATGGTCGAAAACCCTAACACCTCAGGCATTCGTTGGCATTTTCACTCCAAATTTTCAACATGGTTTTTTGTGACCCCCACCTTATGAACAGTGACAATATCAGTTCATTAGCCGAAAGCTGATTTTGCACAGTGACTATGCCATTTGGCACCAAAGTCACAAGCATGCGCAGAAACTGCACAATGCAATGTAATTCAATTAGTTTGGGGATTTTTTACAGCAGATTGTCAACACAGGCATTTTGGAACCTCCGCTCATGAACAGTGTCACTGTGATTTTCTGAATCTGTCACGAACAGTGATTTCCCACTGTGACCATGCATTTCTGCACTGGAAGTGCGAAAACACATTTTGGCCATGGTGTGAAAAATGAGGGTGCGTGGAAACTGCACAATGGTCACTCGTAACACAGTCATTTTATGGACTTTTTTCACCAAATTTTTAACATAGCCATTGTAACACCTCTGCTCATGGACAGTGTCACTGTGATTTTCTTAATCTGTCCTGAACATTGATTTCTCACACCGACTGCGCCATTGTGCGCTACATGTGTGGAAATACATTTTGGGCGAGATGTGAAAAATGACAGCTGTACTGCTCATAAGGAGGTGTGGTAAAATGGTAAGGTGAAATTCTGGAGTGAAAATAGTGAACATTCGTGAACGTACAAGTGTGAATAGGAACAGCGCAATGCATGCTCGTAAAACAGTCATTTTTGGGAATTTTTTCACCAAATTTTTAACATAGCCATTTTAACACCTCTGCTCATGAACAGTGTCACTGTGATTTTCTTAATCTGTCCTGAACATTGATTTTGCACACCGACTGCACCATTGTGAGCTACATGCGCTGAAACTCATTTTGGGCAAAATGTGAAAAATGACAGCAATACTGCTCATAAGGAGGTGTGGTAAAATGGCAATGTTGAAAATTTGGAGTGAAAATATTGAAAATTCGTGAACTTATGAGTATGCATAGGAACAGAGCAACGCATGCTCATAAAACAGTCATTTATGGGAATTATTTCACCAAATTTTCAACATAGGGTTTTTGGGGGCCTACCTCATGAACTGTGACACTGTCATTTCATAAATTAGTCCCAAAAGGTGGTTCCGCGCAGTGACTGCGAAATCACCTTTTGAGGCCGATTAACAAAATGACAGTGACTGAATTCATGAGATGGGGTCCCAAAAACCCCATGTTGAAAATTTGGTCAAAAAATTCCCAAAAAATGCCTGAGATATGCATCAAAGTTTGATAACATAAACAATACCCTTATAATCCATAACCGAAGGGATATCTCAAGATCAATTTTCCAATAATAAGAATGAGTATCAGGCATGTCAATTCTGTTAGCTGAAAGTGCTGGACTTTCCCTGCAAGGTTTTTATTTGAAGCTAGATACTTATTCACCACAATTCAACCACCAGCAAGATAAGGCCCAAGTATGGTGACTCATACTGATAACCAGGGAAACCATTTAGGATTTTCTTCAGCTGTAATAAGCCACATTGACCACCCCTCACCCCTGCCACACACCAGTAGCAGGCCATCTCTCAAAGATCAGAGTGAGTACACAGACAAACAGCCCAGCTAGGACTCTGGGCTCAATGTCAGATTACTTTGGCTCACAGAGTTAACCCCATCTTGTTGCACTAGATCCACCCAGTGCCACCTACGAACCAGCTCCAACACACTGATTCCTGGAAAACCAATTGGAGCACCGTGCAGCACATGCTACTCTGTGCCCTGTTGGTTAACTCCTGATCCAATCACTCTAGCCAGTTATTCTCGGGGCTCATAAGATAGGACTCAGTGCTTTAGGCCAGTTTCCTCACTAGTTCACAATTTTCCACTCCACACTCCAATGTGGCCACCACTGGGTATCATCATTGGTGCCACATAGCCACACCACTCCACACACCTGCAGACCATCCCCAGGTCTATCCCACAGTAACCATCCTCTTCACTCATATATTGCCTTATGCAGTGTGTAATTTTAATGTGTCCTAGTCATCCTAAAATCCCTAATTATAGAAGCCTCATATAATTATGAGACTGAAACTATAAGGATTTTATAGCTATTAGAAATACAATTAACTCTGGGTGAAATTCTCACATGCTGGGATCTCATTATGTGCATCGAGACAATTAAATAACAGCTCCTCAATCGAAGTAACTTAATGTTAAAATACATAAAACATAATAAACAATATGCCGGCCCAGTGGTGCTGAGGGTTGAGGCACTGGACACCACACCTCGCTCCACACCGGTGACCCGGGTTCGGGAACAAACCTGGGTCATCAGGGGTCAGCAGGGGAGGACTAGGATCGAGTGTCCGATGACATTTCTCCTAGTCCTGGGGTAAAGGGGTGGGTACACACCGTGCTCTGGCAGTCCCTGAGGACACCCGGAGGAATTGCAGTGGCACAGGTGTTCTGTGGGGGGGGGAGCATGGCAGACATCTGCACGCTAGTGCACAGACATCATTACACATCCATGCTCCCATTGGGAAAAAAGGGAAAAAGCAGCATGGTCCGTGGCAGCTTGATGGCCACTCACTTCACTGGCCGGCGATGCCTGAAATAGGTGTGTGCCAATAGTGGATCCTCACTGGGAGCGGGGACCGAAGGGGGAGCCCCACTCAACGGTCGTAGTTGCCCATGCCAGCTGGGCACATCAGCTCCGGTGTCGGAGGTGAAGGTTGGAGTGGTGGCTGGATGTATGGCAGGACTGGGGCTGCAGGTAAGAAATAGAGTGGTGATAAAAGAAAAACATGATAAACAAAACACAGAATAAATTTAAAAACAAGTTCTTTTCTTCTAGCAACTCTGGTAAATTACACAAATCATTTAAGTAATTTGGTCTAAAAAAACTAGCAGGTGTGAGTCTTGTCAAGCTTCCGAGATTTTCAGCATCAGCTCTCTTTATCTGAGAACTTGATAACCCAGAGAAAGCTGGCCAGTAAGGGTTCCTGTTATATCAACTAGTTTTCAGGCTAGACTATCCAATAAATATAAATTCATAAAAAAAAAGTTTTTCAGAGGCCATTAAAGATCTTAATTTGCTGTAGGCAATATGAAAAATAAAAATAAATTCTAGCCGAGCATGAGCTGAGAGGTTACATTTGGGCACAGGTGTCCATCAAATTATTTAGGACTGATTTGTAAGTTTTTATGAGTCCAATCGACAGCGCCTCTTTTCCTTATATTATAGCTGTTAGCATTATATAAAGATTCCAACATGTGTGTCATGGGGTTCCTTTTATTTTTTATCAAAACACTCAAGAGTGAAATCAAAAAAATGGGGAGTGAGAATAAACGGAATTCTACATCAAATTAACAACAGCTTTTCACTCAACCCAAACATCAGACTGAAACCATTCCAATCTCTTTGTAACTCTGCCTATTTTAAGATCCAAATAGTTTCACTGTTGCTCTTATAGTGATATTTTGTGTAATGTTTCAGAACTACAATCATTCCTTCTTCAGACTATGAGCTTACTTTGTATCCGTAAAGACCCCCATTCTAAAATGGAAGACAAATGAATATGATAACTATCATGTTTCCATCCTATGATATATGTTCATCAATAAAAATATAAATATGAACTCCTGAATAAATGTTATACATTTTACATAAGGTGGAACTAACCTTATAAATCTGATCAGATTTATAAAATTAGTTCCACCTTGTAAAAGCAACAGTGAAACTACTTGGATCTTAAAATAAAGAGACAGAATTACAAAGAGACTGGAATGGTTTCAGTCTGCTGTTTGGGTTGAGTGAGAAGCTGTTGTTGATTTGAAGCATTATATAAAGCTCATCATTTTCAAACTTAGCAGCAGGTCACATACCAGGTCATCTTTTTTCATTGTGAGATATACTGCAGAAATAAAATAAGGTCAAAGGAGTACCTCTGCAATGGGAAATCTCATGAAACAATTCCCTTCAATTAAGGAAAGGAAAATTAACATCCTTTATATCTACGCCGATCACTGAGGGTTCTGGTGCAAGCAGGATGCCACGACATATAAAAATGTTCACTTTGGACAAAGTTTCTACTAGCAGTTTTCCTAAGCTTCCTGACCCTCGAAAATGTCCGTCAGCTACATCCAACCAACCTTCTATCCCAGGCTCCCACCTGATGAGACTCCAAGTCTGTAAATGAGTACACCTTAAATCATATAGACAGACATGGGATTTTCTTCCTTTTTGGTTTCCTTCCTGCTCTCCTGACATGAATGCAGCCTGTTTGGTGGTGGCCTTGCACACACACATGTCCCTACTGCACGAGCAATTTCCCTGGGCCAGCCACAGAAGTTGCTACAGTGGCAGCACCCACATCATCCCTCCCTGACTGAAGAACACTGCGACACAACAGCTACCCCAGGCTGGCCTGCCTCCCAATGCAGTGATTTGAGTTTGCTGCTAAAGCCAGGTCATCTGTATGGGAACACAACGTGCTTCTGTTTGCCCTTCGTGGCAGCCTGACTAAAGAGTTTCTTGGGTCTTGGATGATTCCAAGAGATGACGATCTCTGACGTGCTTGACTCCTGTCTCAAAGGGCTGATTATACAGTAGAGTTCTATAATATTTTTGTTTTTGCTGCAAATGGCTCCTTGGTACCACAGTATTCTTGCCTTTGGCAGTGCTGCAGAGATCATCATGGTTTAATGTTGATCTGTATCAACAGCATTGGAGAACTGAGCACAGATAGAGATCATCTCAACAGCAGTTGACTTGTCCATCACTGCTCTCTTGACAATAACCAGATATAGTACATCGATTTCCACAAAACTAATGCTTTTTAAATATCTTTATGGGCAAGATTAGTCTGATGTGAACTGTGATGCCCTCCCTTAAAGTAGAGGTGGTAGTATAGAATTACAGGCTGTGATACTGTTTAATGAGATTTACTGGTTTCCAGCAAAACACTTCACAGCTGGCATTAGTAGCACTCAGTTACACAGATTTGAATTTCAGGACCTTCTACTTTTTTATTAGTGAAACAGTTTTCATGACAGCAGTATCTTTTTTTCTGTTAGCCTTCATAAGCCACTATTTAGAGCTCTGAGCCAACTGACACCTTAAAGTGTAAAAATTGCAATTTTAGTGAAACTACTGGCAAATCTGCTTGTCAGTACTGCTACTGGAATGGACACTGCATCGAATGAGATGGAACTTGAGGAGTCCAGCAGCCTGGACTCTGCAAAACAGCTGCCAATAAAACTGAGGTAAAATTCACTGCAGGCCGTGTCCTCTTAATAGCACTACAGGCATCTCTGAGCAGCCCAACCACCCACTCAAGTAGATTGCAGCCCTGCAAATCACCATGATGGATGCCACAAGTGAAATGAAAGAAATCAAGGGGACTGTGGCAACCAACACTCACAGGATTACAGATGCAGAAGCCCAAATATTGAGCTTGAAAGACACCTTGGGAATGAGAGAAATGAGACTGGATAAGAGATACCAGATGCCTCAAAATGTTACAGAACCACATGGAGTACTTAGAGAACTAGTCCAGGTGTAATAATCTCTTTGGATTACTGCAGGGGAAGGAAATGAATGATCCAGCCATCTTTGCTGACATATGCTCATTGAATGTTTGGTCCATGACCAGGCAAGCAGTGGTAAAAAAAACAAGTGTGCTCACCAGAATTTGGTGCTTAAACCTGGTCCATAAGTCTGTCTGAGGGTCATTATCATCATCCACTTCTTAAATCTCTGGGAGAAGATTTGTGTTCAGAGGCAAATGAGAACCACCAAACTAAGAGGGGAACCAAGACTGGGGGCTGGACCACTTCTTATTCACGACAAATTAATTACAGACAGCAAAGAAATGGCAAATGAATTTAATAAATATTTCTTCAGCATTTAGAGTTATAAATAACACTAAACCATCATGCTCTGCTGGTTATGATGGCTTTCCCTCCATTTTTATAAAAGAATTAAGTATAGAACTAGCTGGTATGTTACCTCTACTTTTTAACACATCATTAAAAGAAGGAACAGTTTTGAATGATTGGAAAATAGGAAATGTTACTCCAATCTTTAAAAAAGGTTCATAAAATAGTGTCAGTAATTATAGACCCATTAGCTTAACCTCGTGTATTGGCAAACTTATGGAACGACTACTCCAGCACAGGATCATTGAACTCCTTAAAAATACAGGAAATATTGATATCACTTAACATGGCTTTACCCAGGAAAGATCTTGTATGAGTAATTTAATAAATTTCTTCAAACCAGTTACCAAGGCATTGGAAGAGGGTCTGCCAGTTGACATCATTTATTTAGATTATGAAAAGGCCTTTGATTCAGTATCACATAAACTACTTCTTGAACAGGTTCAAAAACTATCAATACATCCCTTAATTATACAATGGATATACTCCTGGTTGAATAACAGAAGACAGAGAGTAATTTTAAGAGGATATAAATCTGATTGGGGTATTGTTAGTAGCGGAGTGCCACAGGGGTCAGTGTTGGGACTGATACTATTTAATATCATGATTTAGAGCATGCATGCCACAAACAGTATTTGGTTGCAAAAATATGCAGATGACAGCAAGCTTGGTGGCATTGTGAATGATGCTGAAGCTGTTGATTTACTTCAGAATAATTTAAATAATTTTTATTCTTGGGCCACAGATCATAAATTAAACTTCAACATTGCAAAGTGTAAAGTGATGCACCTTGGAATTAATAATCCATTAGCGAGATACTTTATAAATGACATCAAACTTGATGAAACTACCCGTGAAAAGACCTTGGTGTGACCATTACTAATAAATTTAAATTCAATTATCACATCAATGTCACTGCAAAAAATTTTTTATTTTTTATTTATTTAGCTTTTGTTGACCGGGTAAGTGCACTAGACAAATCCTGCCTATTTTCAGGCACGACCCGGGGGAGGGGGATACAGATGAATGCCAACTGACCTTGAACCAGATTAAGCTGTTGGTGGTATTTTTAGTGAATGAGGGAAATTTGGCCAGGACACCGGGGAAATTCCCCTACTTCCTGTTTCCTGTGAGCAGGGGGGACCCATTTTCTGGTGGGACCAAGATGGCGGAGGAGGAGGACAGTGGAGGAGGACATGCTGTGGCTGAGTTAGCAAGGCTCAGCAGGGAACATGGTACGGCTTTCCGGATGGCTGCAGAGAGCAGTGGAAGTAGGATGGATGTTGCTCAACTCCTAAATCATCCATGCGGGGACAGTGAGTGCGGCTGGGATGCACCTTGATGGTGGCCAGCATAGCGGGAATCCCCTGCCTGAAGTATTAGTGCACGCGCGGAAGTCATTGGGAGTGGAACTGGAGCAAAACCGTGAGTTTCTGATGGAGCCTGGGATCTCAGAGAAATGATGGGCTAAAATGCTGCAGTTTTGTGTGAGCTCCAGCTCTTCGCAAGGGTCTGAGGAGCTGAATGTATTGTTGGAAAAAAACGGCTGCTGATAAAAGAAGCTTTGGCTGAGTTCAATGAATTAAAACAACAAGCTGAGGAGGATCGAAAAGAAAAAGGCCCATTTTGGACTCTCCTTCGGCCTACCAGGTACTGTGCCTAAGGTTCTAAAAGGCCCCAGTTTTTAGATCGATCGACGGATGAAACCCCACCTCAGGATGCTAATCTGGTGGTTAATGAATCCTGGTCCCTCAGCAAGCTCTCCAGGAGGCAGGTTGGATACAATCAGATGAGGGAGGCTGGATAGCCGACCCAATAATCCTCTGCCAGGAACAAGCGTAGCAGATGGGGAAAAGGCCAAATCTGCATCAAGGGATGCTGTATCTAGCTATGGGCCAGACTGTTTTGAAACTTCCCTGTAATAACTGTACACTCTTCTTTGTGTGTCTCCTCAAACCAGTATTTCTAATTTATTATCAAATGGTTCTTTGCTATCAGAGCCCACGTTAGGACAAACTGTCACTCCTGAAGCTTTAAGTTATGCTAATGTTTTGGGTTCTGAGTTAAATCCAGTACAGGATCAGCCTGTTATCTCACAACCCCCTGTTACATTTGCTAGTTTATTTAAAAAACCAGTTACTTTGGCAAAACGTAGGAATGCAGTGCGTTTAAGGTTCCTAGGTCCTATGGATGGTATGCCAGATCGTTTTTATGTAGGGAAGGTTTTGATTAAGCAAATGCTGGGTTTTTCTCCAGGGGAGGTGTATGCCCTTATACACACCCCAGGGGATAACAATTATGACATTAGTTTTCGTACACCAGATTTGCTAAATAAATTTTGGATGAGATATGCTCTTTTAAAAACTAACCCAGCGTGGTTACATTTTCAGGCTATACCTCTCACCAAACAATCCTTTAAAGTAATAAATGTACTTTTTGGAATGAGGGAGTAAATGTAGAAGATATAACGTACTGGGTGGAAAAAATGTACTGTTCAGGGAATCCTGAACCTATATTGATGATGAAGGTTTCTGGAATGGAGGGTGGAGATATAAGGTTAATCTATTTCAAAACGATGAAGATCTACAGCATTTACCTAGTTGTTTCTATTTGGGTGGGATAAGGTTTTATTTTTATCCAGGCCAACCAAGACATTGTTATAAGTGTGGCTCTCCTAGGCACCTGAGTAGGATGTGTGAAGTGGTAAAATGTGCTCAATGTGGAGAACAAGGACATGTCCTTACTGACTGTCATCACCCCAGTAAGTGTTCACTGTGTGAAGATGCACATTCTTTTGTTGATTGCCTTCGCTCATAAAATAAATCTGAGACTATAGTATTCAAGATTTTTACATCAATCTGGTTAAAGCTGCCCTTAGGAATAAAACCCTACCACACCCTCTGGGAGACCTCAACCACATATTTCTGGTAATCATGGTTGTGCATTGATTCAAAAAGAACCTCAGTCGCAGATACACCCTGATGTTTCTGAGCCTCTGTCAGTGACACAAAATCCTGTCTCTCAAGTGGAGGTTTCTAGCGGCAGTTTGATTTCAATGCCTCCACCGCTCCCACCCCAAGAGGCCTTTACTCTGGTATCTTCCAGAAGACGTAGTCTTCGATCTGGCAGTATTAGCATGGTGATTCCTGAACCCCCTATGATGGCTACACATAATCCTTTTATTGTATTACAAGATGACACAGGGACGGAGTCTGACTCAGTTTCTGTAAATTCCTCACAACATGATGGTATCGTCTGATATAGACCAAAATTTGGCAAAAACTGATTTAGGCAAAAGAAAAAAATAGATTGGGAATGAGGAAAGGAACAAGAAAAATAATATGCTAAAATGTGTTCAAAATATGACTGGTCGTTTCCCTCTCTTGATGGTAGCAGTTTATAATCTTTCGGTAGCTTCTTTAAATGTGAATAGTATGTTATCCGAGAGGAAACGGTGTTGATTTTATCACTTTTGAGAAAAAGGATTATGATGTGGTTTTGCAGGATACTAGGTTACATACCAAACTCGATATTGAATTAGCAACCGCTGGCTGGAGATGGGGGGTTACCTATTGGTCTATGGGTGAAGACCCCTGTAGTGGTGTAAGTATAGCCCTAAATAGTCCCACTGCAAAGGTGATACAACTAGTTGATCTTGTCCCTGGTCGTGTATTGTTGTTGGATGTAGTGATTAATGGTTTACAGTGTCGGTTAATCAATGTTTATGCATCTCAAACAAAATTTGCACGTATTGAAATATTTCGCTTATTTCAACCTTATTTATTTACTTCAAAGTATGTTTTTTTGGGGGGTGACTTCAATTGTAGTAGATACAATACAGATAGGGGATGCCGAACCACCAAAATGTTTTGTGATACTACTTGTCTTAATAATTTACTTGTTCAAACAGGCCTTAGTGATGTTATGGCCCTTTCAGGAATCCGCAAAACATTTTTCAAGGCAATAAGGCCACAAGGATAGATTTTTGGTTTCTTTCCGATTCCCTACAGGTGATTGATACTAGAACATTGGCTGTTACTTCCTCTGACCATGTAATTATAGTAGCTACGGTGGCAAGTCATATGCCTATGCATCGGGGTCCAGGGTACTGGAGAATGAACTTGGCTCTATTACTTCTTCCTACAATTGAAGATGGCTTTCTAGCTATTTTAAAGGCCAGGAAATCTGTGTTATGTCTCTATGATACTTATCGGGAATGGTGGATGGATACAAAACTGAAATTAAACATTTTTTCAATCAATAGAGATTATATGGTAAATACAAAACTGATACTTACTTAAATTATAGAAAGGAATTTTTGGATTTACACTTTCGTGTGGGCAATGGTGAGGTTTCAGTCCTCCCCCAGTTATACGAAATAAGAGAAAAGATGAATAATTTTCAATATGATCGGGCAAAATCTTTAGAAAATGAGCTGCTTTTGGTACCCAAGGCACAAAGGCCTTTCTGAATTCATTTCAATTTAGTGCTTCCCAAAGACATCAGAAACATATGACAGGTCTTAATGATCAGGCGAGGATTTGGTGCACACATACCAGAGAGGTTATAGGATTGTTGATTTACATGTACAGAAACTTTTGGTATTACTGAAACATTGAGTCACACACATGAGAACTGGTTGGGAGGATGTAATTTACCCAAATTTCAGATTCAGGGTCAGTTAACTTAGTAGCACATATTACAACACAAGAGGTTGCTGCAGTGTTGGCACAAGTAAAAGCTGGTACAGCCCGGGAATGATGGTATTCGTATGAAATTTATAAAATAATTTTTCAACAATTGTTGGAAGAATTTACAGGTGTTTTGAATGAAATACTATCCTCGGGGATATTACCAAAAAGTATGAACGAGGGGCTTGTAGTTTTTATGTATAAAAAAGGAGATAGAGGGGATTTGTTAAACTGGAGACCTATAACCCTATTAAATACAGATTTTAAACTATTTACCAAAATATTAAACAATAGACTGTTACTTAATGCACATTCCCTTTTACATCCGGCACAAACATGTTCCATTCCAAATAGGAACATTACCGATAGTCTAATACTTTTGCAGGAACTTTTTCAAAAGGGATCTACAGGGGAACTTACAGGTTTGATTTTGAGTTTAGACCAGGCAAAAGCCTTTGATAATGTAAGACATGGTTATTTATGGGACTGTTTAGTTGGGTATGGTGTACCCGATACCTTTATAGAATGGATAAAACCTGTTATGCCAATGCTACTGCTCAAGCTTTTTGTAATGGGTGGGTAGGGACTATATCCCATATTACGGGTGTCGTCAAGGATGTCCTCTTAGTGCCCTTTTGTATTTATTTACTATAGATCCCTTAATTAGGCGGTGTATGGTCACGTGACAGTATAGGGGACTCTCCTTTTCAAGTACTGATCCTGAAGTTAAATGTATTGCCTATGCGGATGATTTATGTTTTTCGATTGGGGATCTTCCCTCTGCAAGGGGTTTTCAAAAAGTTTTACAGGGTTTTTGTTATATACACGTGCACAAATTAACTATGAGAAATGTAATTGTATAACACTGGGGATAGAGTATTTTCATCTTCACACAGGTTATAGGCATTCCGTAATTAAGGATACTTGTAAAATTTTGGGTCTTTTATTCGGAGCAGGAGATTTAGCATATCTAAATTGGAAATTTAAACTAAAGGAAAGCAAACTAAAGTAGATGTCTGGAATACATGGAGACTGCCTAAACTGAAACGGATTCAACTGGTTAAAACATTCTTATTACCCATATTTTTATATTTAAGTGGGTTTTAGTCTTCCTTTAGCTTTGGAACACAGTTATATGGATGCTTTTTGCTTGTATATGGGGCAGTAGATTGAACCCCATAAAGAGAGCCTTGTTGTTTAGGGAGAAAAAACATGGGGGCCTAAAAATGTTACATCCTGTAGTTTTTTTCTTTACTATGTTTCTCTATACAAATTTAAAACCTCTGTTTATAGATAGAGACACACAATGGAAACCATGGCTTCAGGATACTCTGGGAGATTTATGTCTTTTCTGGCCTGAATATGAGGTATTCCCGAGACAACGTTCCATAAACCATCTCCCACAATCTCTTAAAATATGTTTTGGGAAAATTAAATTATGGGGTATTTCAAGGCATACCTTTTTGCATTTTACTAGAAAGGAATTATATGCGTATATTTTACAAAAGTATTTTCAAGATTCGGCTCCATTTGATTATTTTCCATCTCCTATAAAACTTGCAATTGGCAATATGTTAACCTCCCCCCGGATTCCACCTCATATGTGGGATGTGTTATAGTTATCCCTATATGGTAAATTACATGTCCGAGCAAATCTAAAACATAAGCAAATTACAGATCGGTATTGCCCTAGGGTACGTGTTTTGAATTAGTGGAGACAATGGAACACTTATTTTGGAATGTCTTTTATAAAAGGATTTTGGAGTCTTGTTTACAAAATGGCCTACCTTTCCTTTATACCCTATGACGTTAGATATGTTGTGTATAGGATTCTGCCAGTAACCACTGTGCAATATGATAAAGTGACTTTATGTTTGATTTTGCTTTGTTTTAAATACTATATATGGCATGTGAGATGCAGCTTCACCATTCAACAACAATATTTTCACAAGAAGCATTATTTGGTATGGTCGCTAATGCAATATTGAGATTGAAAAGGCAGGATTATGGGAAATTTTCTTCATTTATATGTCACTCTAGATGGAATTCTGTAGATTGGCTATAACTTCATTGGGTTAATTTAGAATAATTATTTTGGATGTATTGAATTAATGTTTTCTATTTGCTTTTCTTCTCTTTTTTTTTCCTTTCGTTTCACGTATAATCTTTGTTTTCTATTATGATAACAATATGCTGTATCATTTTCTTTAATGTGACTTAACATTGATTGAATTTATTGTTTGGTTTGCTGTCTATGATAACAAAAGTTACCCTACTCATTTTGTAAGTGGGGTGGGTGGGACTGTTTTGCAGTTTTCCTTTTACATTGTTTGGATGATATATCTTTGTAATAGATTATCTTCTATATGATTTATATATTATTTTGTGTGATTTAACACTGTATGTTTTCAATTTTGGTTTACTGAAATAATAAAAATTCCCCAACTCTTTTATTAGGGTGGGGGGTTATTTTTTCAGTATGTCTAGTAAGTTTTGAGTCTGTTGCAATGTTAGTTTTGTATTTTATGTATGATGGCATATGTATTTTGTTTCAAGTAATTTGCTTTTGCTTTTGTGTATTATTTGACTGTATTTTACTTTCCAACTTTAATAAAAAATTCCCCTACTCTTTTCGATAAGTGCCATGGGATCTTTAACATCCACCTGAACTACCACCAATCCAGGCAGATGGGACCTTGGTTTAACGTCTCATCCGAAAGACGGCACCTCAGAAGTGCAGCACCCCTCTCATGCTGCACTACAGTGTCAGTACTGGGATATTAACCCAAGTGCCAGATGTGGGAACTGAACTCACAGCCCTCTGATCTCCCGGCCTCAGAGGCGAGTGTGCTACCTACTGAGACACTGACACTGCACTGAAAATGCCACGGAATACTTAGATGTATCCTGAAAAATATAAAAAGTCGGGATGCTGAGGTTCTGGTACCGTTGTATACATCTTTGGTGAGAACACATATGGAGTATGGTGCCCCATTTTGCTCCCCCACTGCTATTGGAGATCTTAAAACCTACAAATCAATACAACGTAGGATGACCAAATCTATAACTGAGGTGGCACACCTTAACTATGGGGATAGGCTCAAGAATTTAGAACTTTACTCACAGGAATATAGGCTTCTCAGAGGTGATATGTGTTGGGCTCATAAATCTTGTAATGATGAATTGCTTTTAGAAACAAATTGTTTAATGAAACAACCGATAATTAAAAGTACTAGGTCACATAATCTTAGATTACATGCAGAAACCAGTAAAACTACACGAAGAAAGCAGTTTGTAGCCCAAAGAGTTCCAAACATGTGGAACTCCCTCCAGCTCATGTAGTTCTGAATCAGAGTATTGACACTTTTAAATATTGAACTTGATTTGTTTATGGGGGAAGATAAATTTTATTACCATCATTAGATTAATGATGGCAGGTTCAATAATGGGTCTGTCCCTCGAACTCGTACCCACCTATGAACCTATGAACCTATAATCATATACCTAAATTGTGCCATTAGACTTTTTAATGACCTTAGCCCAGAAGTTAGAGAGCAGAAGGATAAATTCATGGACATTCAAATGGAATTACATATGACCAGTACCCATTTCCACTTGTATCCTGTCTGCCTGAAGGTATGGCTTAAATCAGGACCCTAAATCTTCCTCACCCTTGATTTGGCTGAAAAATGTCTAGCTGCAGAGTACCCTAATGTGTTTCCCTACATGCCACCACATTCAGAAAAAGATCTAATGGGACCAAAATAAACAAATGTAATCTGTTTTATGGTTTTGCTTCTAATAACACCCCAGGACTGAGATGACCACAACAACAAGAACTCACCAACTGCCTGCATGATGCCAGGGCCTTGTAACATTTGAGGTGGATGATGCCTGCAGGTACATGCAACATTAGCAGAGCACCAGGTCATATTTGAGCTAGACAGCACCTTCATGAACATGTGAGCAACATGGTTGCAATAACCAAGGTAGTGGGAGACTTCATGCTGTGGGACTCTTCAGCAGTGCTTAACAACCCCGCTGCATGGATCACCCCATCCAGTCCCCATTAAGGACTTAAAGAAACAGTTTCTCTACAGTACAAATGGGTGAACTGGCAGACCTAAGAGTAAATACTGCTGTGTTTCTCTAAGGGGCTGGGGGATGTGAATGGAACACTGTAACTGTCTTGATGCTACACAGAGGGGCACAATCAGTCAGTGAACTACCAGATGGGGCATCCAGCCACTGGCCCTGCCCCCAGAGAGAGCAGCAGGCTCACTCGCATGATGAGCAGGTCTGGCACAGCTGTGGCCAACCTGCTGGAGGGCTCCCCAGTCCCTGCCAGCCAGACCAGTGCCAAACCCCCCAGTGTGATTCCATGACAGACCTCCCAGTGAGGCAGGGTGTGGCCATCAAGCTGCATGGTCATGCCCAGCCCTTTTTCCATTTTTTTCACCCCAATGGGAGCACAGATGTGCATGCAATGATGTCCATGCACTAGCATGTGGACATCTGCCATGCCTCCCCCCCTGCTAGACACTGCACATCTGCAGTACCCCAGGGACCACCAGAGCATGGTGTGGATCCCCACCCATTCCCAAGGACTGGGAGAGCTGCCATCGGATGCTCAATCCTAGTCCTCCCCTGCCAACCCCTGATGACCAGGGCTCATTCCCAAACCCAGGTCACCAGCATGGAGTGAGGTGTGGCGTCCAGTGCCTCAACCCTCAGTGCCACCAGGCCAGGCTATACCCAACGGCTGTTGATGAATATATCATCTATATCCTCTGCAGCACAGGAATAAATACAATAAAAATAAAAAAACAAAGCAACCTCTTTAATATTTGTATTTTATTATAGTGAAAAAAATGAACCTTGGTATAATCACAATAAGCCACTCAAAGAATGTGGGTTATCGGGGATTTACCATGGCTGGTGAGGATTTACCCACTCGGCTACACCTTGTGGCAAACCACTCCAGCCGTGGTAAATCCCCTGATAACCCACACCCCTCGTGGCTTATTGTTTAAATACTATACTAAGTTTTCACAAAGAATCTGGATGATGATGTGATTACACTGCTAACATGGAATGTTAAAGGGTTGCAGGTAGGCAATAAATGACAGCATGTGCTACAACACCTTAAACAAAATAAAGTGTAAATTGCCTTCCTGCAAGAGACTCACATGAACGAAGATGCAGAAAAGATGAGATGGCTATGGGTTGGTCTATCAATAGGGGCTAGATCCAGTAACTGAAGAGGAGGCACACTCATTCTGATACATAATGGGCTTTACATATCATGCCACTTGGTGCCATGAAACTTGGAGGATTTTAGTAGTGACTGGGGAAATAAAGAAGACCAAAGTTGCACTAATAAATGTCTACTGCCACACTACAGATGCCCCAGACCTATTCCTAGAGTTGGAAAGATTACTCACAATTACCAAATACATTATCCTAGTTGAAGGGGACTTGAATATCAGGGTAGAACCAACTAAGGATAGCACAAATCCTACCAGAATGAGATCACAAGCAACTAAAGTACTGGAGGGAGTCCTGAATGATTATGGACTGGTAGATGCCTGGCATCTTCTTCACCAGGAGTTCACCCATGCATTCAGTTCAGCAGTACACCACTCGAACTCCAGAATAGACTACTGGCTCCTGTCAGAACTGATGGTAAACTGGCCTGGTAGAAGTCCAGATTTTTGCCTATGACTATATCAGATCATACTCCAGACAAGCTGGCAATACAGTTAGAGACCGCCTTCTTGACTCGACAGGTTGGAGGGCACTACTGAGAGTCTTTTTTTCTCTTTGGTTGTACTTCAACTTTTTTGCAGGAGCTGTCTTTTACTTTTGCTAGTACAGGGCTGGGAACTGAGACAACACATTGGGGGAATTGGGACTTACTGAAACGAGTAGCTGCAAGCAGGAATCACTTGAGGTTGTTGTTTGTTTGTTTGCTCTTTATTTGTTTTCCCCAGCAGGTGGCCAGAGGGACACATGTAGGTAGCTGACAGAGATACCCATCCACCCACCCCTGCCTTGTCTTTGTTTATAGGCACTGAAATCTGACTGACATCTGCAACATCCTGTCCAGGAGCAGGAAGGGTGGGATTTGCAGGTCACAGATATAGCCAGATATAGTTGACTGGCTAGTAGTTATCATTTAAAATGGACCTCTACATGGGTGGAGGGGGTTGTGAATGATCTAAATAAAAAGGGACTGTAGAGGGGGGTAAATAAAGAGGGGGACAAAGAAAATTACTAAATACAGCTAATCAGGAAATGAATACAGCCAAGAAAGATGCCTGCAGATGGGGCAGCACCGCAGTGTCCAGAAGGTCCTCCTGAAAACTGCTGCTCCACAGACACTGCATTGCACCACTAGTAGGAATAAGAAAAGAGAGAGGGAGAAAGAGGAGAGAAAGAGAGAAAAAGGGGGAGGAGAGAAAGGAAAAAATATGTCAGATATAGTTGACTGGCTAGTAGATAAGCGCACAGATCAGTAGTAGTAGGTAGTCTTCAGTAGACTTCTTCAGTAGTAGGACATACAGATTTAATTTACAGTAGTTGCTGTATTGGTCCTTGTAAGAACAGATCCAGAAGCAAATGGTTTGATACCTTTTACTGGACCAATATAGATGTTACAAAAAGAACAAAGTGCCTAAGCTTTCGGACCAACCAAGTCCTTCCTCAGAAGCTTATGGCAGTTATTTAGAAAATCTCATACTATTAACACCCAGATCATACATATAAAAACTGAAATAATTCTCATTGGTTTAAAATACTCGTTTAAACCATAACTGAAGATTAAATCAGAGGAACTAGATTTCACCAGTTTGCTTTTAGCTGAGAAGCCTTCCAAGGTCAAATGTCACCAGAATAAGAACTCTTCGAGCAGAAAGCTCCACTAACATAAATTCTGAATGTCTCAGTGTGTTTTGTGAATACAGCATTACTGAAAAGTGAGATCTTTGGATTCAATACTCACTTAAGTACATGTTAAAATGTGATATTATTGTAAGTTAAAAACACAAAAAAAACTATATAACAGAAATGTTCTATATATGGTGTTACGAGGGCTTAAAGTAAAGTTTACCTAGTGTGAGCAACTGTTTCACATATTTAAACAGTATACAACCTATCTGGAGACATGTTCCCAATTATACACTAAAATAGTTACTATATTCAGTAAATCTTAAGACCTTCAGTGCTGTAACATGATATTATACAAGATTATATCAATTGTCAGTATAAGAGCCAAGTAAAAAAACAAACCTGTCAAGGACCGCCAAGCAAATGAGACCATGCATCCTGATATGTTCAGAGTTCAATAATGTGTCAGTATATAATCAATGTACTATATGTATGGAAACAGTCTAAGGAATCTGAATAAAAGCACAATGGAATTACCCCCCCCCCATTTCTGTACATACAGTAGGTTGATTATATACTGTCACATTATTGAACTCTGAACATATCAGGATGCATGGTCTGATTTACTTGAGGGTCCTTGACAGGTTTGTTTTTTGTTTTTTAGTTTGGCACTTACACTGACAATTGATATTACCTTGTGTAAAATCCTGTTACAACATTGCAGGTCTTAAAGAGGGACTCCCACCAAAAGTTCTACATTGTCGAATTGGAATGAGCATACCCCCAATAAATCTCATACCAAAAAATAGTTTCTGCATTACTTCATTTTAAAGTAATAAGCTATTTTATAACCCTGATTTCACTACCTATTCAAAAAAGCCAGTTTCAGTGAAGCGCCACTGATGATGTCATCTCCTGAACTCACTCTAGTCCTCCCTGTCAACAACTTTATAGGACCTGCATCTCCAAAGTTTAAGAAACTGTCGCTATAGTAATCCTTTAAACAGATGACATAGGGTTGGCTGCAGTGCTTGTGTTTCCAGAATGTTCGGATGCATAGCACTGTACTATAGAACATGTCAGAAGGTGGTTTTGGAATGTAGCACTGAACCAAGGTATAGAATGTCAAGGTGGTGCACAATCTGAAAATGATGGAGTGGGGGGACACACAATCTCAGAATGCAACAGGGATGTGCCATCTCAAAATGTGGTGGGACAGTCAATCTTAGCATTCAACAGGGACACTCGCCAAGGAATTTGGTGGGGACTGGCAATTTTAGAATATAGTAGGGACGCACGCTGTTGCAATGTGACAGGACACACCATTTATTCTGAAATTGCTTGTCCCTGCCACATTCCAGCATTATACACACCCACCATATTTCAAAATTGTGCATCACATCCCCACCACAGTCCGACATTATGCATCCCAATCACATTAAAAATTATGCATCCCTGCTACATTCTGAAATTGCACATCCCTTCCCCATTCCCAAATTGCACATTGCTGTCACATTCTGAAATGGTGCATCCCTGCCAAATTCCATAATTGCACATCCCTGCCAAGTTGTGTGTTCAATGCCACATTCCAGAATTGTCACTGCCACATTCCCAAATTGTGCATCACACCACATTCTGAAAATATGCATAATCACCACATTCTGAAACTGAGCGTCACCACCACATTCTGAAAATATGCATCACTGCCACATTCCGAAACTATGCGTAACTGCCACATTCCGAAATTGTGCATCACTGCCACATTCCAAAACTGTACGTCACTGCTGCATTCTGAACCTGTGTGTCACAACCACATTCTGAAATTATGCATCACCACTACATTCTGAAACTCTGTGTCACCACCACATTCTGAAAGTGCGTCACCACCACATTCCAAAACTGTGCGTCACTGTTGCATTCAGAACCTGTGTGTCATCACTGCATTCCAAAATTGTGTGTCACCACCATATTCCGAAATTATGCATCACCACTACCTTCTGAAATTGAGCATCACCGCCACATTTTGAATTTGAGTGTCACTGCCACATTCTGAAAATATGCGTCACCATCACATTCCAAAACTGTGCATCACCACCACATTTCAAAGTTGTATGTCACTGCCACATTCTGAAATTGTGCTCCACTGCCACATTCTGAAATTGTGCATCAGTGCCACATTCTGAAATTGTGCATAAGTGCCACAGTCTAAAATTGTGTGTCACCACAGCATTCTGAACCTATGCATCATTGCCACATTCTGAAACTCTGCTTTACTGCCGCATTCTGATACTATGCATCACCACTGCATTCTGAAATTGTACATCACCACCACATTCAGAAATTGTATGTCACCACTACATTCCGAAATTGTCCGTCACCACCACATTTCAAAATTTTGTATCACTGCTATATTCCAAAATTATGTGTCACTGCCACATTCTGAAATTGTGCATCGCTGCCACATTCTGAAACTGAGCATCACCACCACATTCCGAAATTGTACTTCACCGCCACAATCAGAAACTGTACATCACCGCCACATTCCGAAATTATGCATCACCATCACATTTCACAATTGTGCATCACCACCACATTCCAAAATTGTGCATCACCATCACATTCCAAAATTGGGCGTCACCGCCACATTCTGAAATTGTGCATCACTGCCACATTCTGAAATTGTGCGTCACTGCTACATTCCAAAATTGTGCATCACTGCTGCATTCTGAACCTGTGTGGCACCACCACATTCCGAAATTATGTGTCACCGCCACATTCCAAAACTGTGCGTCAATGCTGCATTCCAAAACTGTGTGTCACTGCCACATTCCTACATTGTACATTACTGCCACATTCTGAACCTGTTTGTCACCGCTCCAATCTAATTGTGCATCACTGCCACATTCTAAAATTGTATGCCATGCCACATTCTGAAATTGTGCATCACCACTGCATTCTGAAAATGTGCATCACTGCTGCATTTCAAAATTGTGCATCACTGCCACATTCCAAAATTCTGTGTCACCACTGCTTTCCAAAATTGTGTGCAACTGCCACATTCCAAACCTGTGCATCACTGCCGCATTATGAAATTGTGCATCACCACCACATTCCAAAATTGTGCGTCACCACTGCATTCTGAAATTGTGCATCACCTCTGCATTCTGAAATTGTGCTTCACTGCTGCATTCCAATCCTGTATATCACTGCCATATTCCAAACCTGTACATCACCACTACATTCTGAACCTGTGCATTATCACCGCATTCTGAAATGGTGCATCACCACTGCATTTTGAAATTGCTCATCACCACCGCATTCTGAAATTGTGTGTCACCACCGCATTCTGCAATTGTGTGTCACTGCCACATTCCAAAATTCTGCATCACTATCACATTCTGAAATTGTGCGTCACTGCCACATTCTGAAATTATGTGTTCCAGCTACTTTCTGAGACTGTGTCATTGCTGCATTCCATAGTTGCAACCTGGTGACATTTTAAAATCTCATACCTGCAGTATTTTAAAAATTGCACACAGCTTTGTCATTCTAAAGCCATGTTTGCCACTGCATTCCATCCCCCCCGTCACATTTTGAAGTACTGTACCTTGCATCTACACATTATGGAAGTGCATGTGCTGCCCCCCGTGTCAGTTTTTGTTTTTCAAATGTTTACTACACCTGCAGTTTTAAGTAACGTAAGAGAAATAAATCATATATGGTAGCTTGCAGGAAAGACTAAGTTGTGAGTTCAGGAGATGACATCAGCAGCTTTTCACTGAAACTGGCTTTTTTCAACAGGCAATTAATTGTGTTACAAAATTACTTGTAACTTAAAGTAACTTACAGATCAGTTTTTTGGCATGAAGCTGATTGAAGACATGCTGATCCAAATTCTGAATTTATTGATGCCAAAAATTTTGGCCTCAGTACATCTTTAAGGTTTATGGAATATAGTAACTAACTGAGTGTATAGTTACACAATATACCACGGCAGGGTGTGGGTCATGGCAGGATTTATCATGCCTGGTGTGGTTTGGTCATGAGACCACAGGCCGAGTGAGTAAACCACACCAGAAGTGGTAAATCCTGCAATGACACACACCTTGGAGTGGTTAATAGCGATTATACAATGTCCGTCTTCTGTTTCTGTAACATAAAATAACATTGCAGTTTTTTTGGCATTTTAAGTAGTTTTTAATGACTGTATTGTTGAAACACAAAAAAATAGCTCCCTGCTGCTAGGTAGAATACTGCTTCACATATTTTTAAGCAAAGAGAATCACATATGAGGGTTTTGATGTTTTTTTCAATCACCCTCTCACCCTCATCTCCCACAATTCAATTATTGAGGATGCCAGCCAGCACAGTGCAACACAGATCCTGTAAGTGTCAGTTTATTTTTGTGTTTTCCAACTTACAGACTGACGCCGTGCTGATCACTGCAGTACTAAAGCCCTGGGAGAGTTGTGTTCGCCTTCCACCATCCTTGTTCAGCTTATCAGATTTTTTAGGGTTTTTGGAAATGATGGAGTGGAGAAAATATTTCTTCATTAGAAGCAAGCACTGAAACTTATGGAAATCATGGCCACAAAGCTGAACTTCGCTAGTGGGCATAGGCGCACGTGCAGTATCTAGGCTCAGTTTTTCGTCCGTGATTTTCATAAATTTCAGTGCTCACTTTTAATAAAGAAAGACTTTTGTTTTTTTAAGATCTGTTAAAGTTTTGAAAATGCTGTATGTGTAAGATAACATCTGAATCAGTTGCTAATGGAGGTGGAAAGAATGGTCGTCGGAGCCATTTTAGGACCAGCTATGGTTACAGGAAAGTGGGAAGGAAGCCAATTTCACAGTTCAGAGGTAAGCCAGGTGGAACAGTTTATGGGGGAAGGATATGAGGACTACTCTGTGGTTTTGGTCCAGTATTGGTTTGAAACTGTTCAGTTTACTTGCTTTTATTTCTCGTTGTGGTTCAGCAGCTATTGGATATATGAGGGTTGAGAGTGTGAATGGCTGGTATTACTGTGAACTGTGCTGTTCTGTGAGTGTGCATTTCACTGCTCATTGCTGTCTTTGCTTGTCCTGGATTTGACATGATCAGAGTGATTTCAGGGCGGGGGTCCTAATGTGGCTGACTGTCGACTGGCACCTTTTCCTGGTGTATCGTAGGATTTACCACTGGTAAAAGGTGCCATTTAGCCAATCAGATTAGACAATTCTCAGACCCCATGGTATAATTGGGAATATGTCTCCAGATAGGTTTATACTACATAAACATATGAAACAGTTGCTCACACTAGGTAAACTTTACTTTAAACCCTCTTAATGCCATGTACAGAACATTTCTGTTGTATAGTTTTTTGGTTTGTTTTTCACTTACAATAACATCACATGTTAACATGTACTTAAGTGAGTATTGAATACAAAGGTTCATTAAGACTGTATTCACAAAACACACTGAGACATTCAGAATTTATGTTAGTGGAGCTTTCTGCTCGAAGGGCTCTTATCTTATTCTGGTGACATTTGACCTTGGAAGGCTTCTCACCTAAAAGCAACCTGGTGAAATCTGGTTCCTCTGATTTAATCTTCATTTATGGTTTAAACAAGTATTTTAAACCAATGAGGATTCTTTCTGTTTTTTTTATGTATGATCTGGGTGTTAATAGTATGTGATTTTCTAAATAACTGCCATAAGCTTCCAAGGAAGGACTTGGTCCAAAAGCTTAGGCATTTAACATCTACGTTGGTCCAATAAAAGGTATCAAACCATTTGCTTCTGGATCAGTAGTAGGAAGAAGAAGATGGGAAAATGGGAGAGAAAGAGAGAAAAAGGGTGAGAAGACAAAGAAAGAAGAAAAAAAACCTTTTGTACATTTTTTACTTTATTTACAGGACAAAACAAGGACAGGCAGTGAAGGAAGTGAAGATGCTGGGAGTGGTGCAATGCAGTGGCTATGAGGCAGCAGTCTTCAGGAGGACCTTCTGGATACTGCAGTGCTGCCTCATCCACAGGCACCTCTCTGGGCTGTATTAATTTCCTGATCAGCTGTATTTAGTCATTTTCTTTGTCCCCCCAACCCTCTTTATTTACCCCCTCTACAATCCCTATTAATTTAGATCAACCCCCTCCACCCAGGTAGAGATCCATTTTAAATGATAAACTTTTTTTTGTAAAGCTGCAGCAACGCAACTGGTTGCGCAGTTCAAGCCTGAGAGCCTAAATAACAGCGAGGGTCCTAACAGGATTCACAGAAACAGTCTAGATAATATGAGGTAGTGCTATATTTAAAATGAATGCTTAGAAGCACTCTTTTTTTGTGTGAATTCTGGGTTTGCTGTGATTTTGTAGAAACGGTCACAGAGCTGAAGTGTGCTGCTGGTTAGAAATGTTGTGTGAAGGCACAGCGTTAATGTAAGCAGCCATAGTCACAGAAATGGAGCAGATGGCCATAACATGTGGAATTTGTGTCCAGTTTACGTCTTCCTATGCTGTAATTAGTGTGGGGTAGACAGCACTACTGCGAGCATGGTGCAACACACCGACCATGGCTGGGAAGAAAAGATCAAGCAGGGTGAAAAAAAACTAAATTATAGGATTGTGGACTGAGCTGTGCAGCAGAGCAGGGCAGGTGGGCAGAAGGGGTTGATGGCATATGTAGACTATAGCACTTGGTTTAAAAAATTGGCTTTGTAAACATACTTATGAAACAGCACCAATTATTTTGTGGTTGTTTCTTGGTAGTCTGTGATTCACTGAGAACAGAAAAAGTGAGTTATGCTCACTTTTACTTTATCAGAGTTCGGGGAGGTACTTGCTAAGCAAGGGAAAGCAGGTACCTTTTGAAAACTGCAACGGTATACAGTGATATTGGCATGCAATCAGGCAACCCAAGACTGGGACTCATTATTTCCTGATCTCTGTTGCCTGATACTGTACTGGCTGGTTGGTGGCATTAGCAAAACAGAATGAAGAATTCCCTGTTCCCATTTTCTAATCTCAAACAGTTCACCCTATAGTTCATCTGTACACAGTCACCCTTCGTAAACCAAGATACTTTTTGTATTAAAAATGGAATAAGTGATGTATGTGAAATGGGCTGTGAGAGGTGCAGGGGGGCCCAATGATGACCTGTAAATGCACATACTGATGAGGCGAGCACACTGTTGCCATGGCAACAATCAGTTGACTAAAGTGAGGTTTTCAACTTTCGCAAAGTCTGCAATCCATTTCTGGTAAACTTAAAAACCACAAACTGTAGGGCTGTGAATAATGTAACACTAATGGTGTATTGAACTGGTTTGTTTTATACTAATGCTGATGCTGAAATTTTTTTTTTATTAAAAACCAATTCATTGCGGCAAGGCAAAGCACGACTGGCAGTGGTGCATGAGTGTTCTCTTAAGCACTTGTGTCACGATGACAAGGTTTGAGAACCAGAATGCTGCTGGCATAATCATTTTCAAATGTCATACAGCCAAATGCCCAGGTGCTAACACAAACTGTCAATGAAGGCTTGCACTGGATCACTGAAAGAGGTCTCAGTGTAAGCACTTTCTCACTCCAGCTGATATAAAGACAGTGGCATGCATAAGGCTGTGTGAAGTTGGGTGAAAGCTTGCTCTGTGGGGACCTGCACTTTTTGTGCATGAGCAGGTAGGTACTTTCAACACTGTCATGGCAACTAATCACTTCATACATAAGCAGGGTTCATATTTTAAAATTGTTGCTTTTTTTATGATCTAAGCCACTACTTGACATGATCTTGTACTGATTTAGAAATGACTTCAATGTCTCTTTACTGATGTACTTCCAACACCTATGCTTGCCCTATCTCTCACTCACCCTCACCAACTGCTGAAGCAAGACAGTGGTTAGGTGATTCTGGTGGGACTCAAAACAAATATATGTGGGCACAGGAACTGCAAAACCACAGTGCAAGAGGGTAAGAGTAACCTGGCAGTTGGCAACAAAAAACAAGTTTACTATAGTAGCTGCTCTTATTTATTTAAAAGCTGAGTGATCACATTCAGGGATTGTTAATGCTACCAGTAAAGATGATGGGGGACAAAGGTTCTGAAGATGAATATTGGTAAAATGGGAACTTTTTTACTTTAGACAAATGTGAATGTGAATAAACTCTACAAATATTTTAATATGGAAATTAACATAGGGCTGATGAAATGTCATCAACCAACCACAAATCAACATTTCACAAACCCTTTTATAATATTCATTAATGGCTAATGTAGCAGGATTCAGACGTAAGCAAATGTTCCTAATTCTTATTCATGCTTTCTTTAAGAAGACAAGTGTTGCCTCATTTGAGATTTTACTATCATCAGTCACCAGGAAAAAAATCAAGAAGTTCCTCTAAGGGAATGAACAGATTCTCCATTATTGGGACCGATATTTGGTCTCTTAAGCTGGCGTACCATTTATATGTAAAGGCAATATTTATTTATTTCATTTATTTAAAAGTTTCACCAGGAAGACATACTGAGCAAAACTGCTAATTTCCAGATGTGTTCTGGGGAAGGGGGTAACAGAGGATGGGAGAACAAACAATGGTACAACATTACAAAAATAATTACAGTAAGTACAGAAACAGTAAGTGCTAGGCATTACAAATGAGTACAAGGAATAATACACAGTAACTAGCAGATAAACATAAGCATGTACACCAGTGATACAGTTGTAGTAGGACTTATGGACATAAATTCAATAATTTGTGGATAGTGATCAGTGCTAATTGAGACATTAACCTTTGAATAGCAGTACAGGGAGATATGACTTAAAATGGATAGTTCATGGAGAGGGGGACCACATTGAGTCTCTTGGTCATTTTAGTGGGGCCAGGCGAGATCAGGGACAGTTGCCATGAAAGAACAGATGAGAGAGGCAGATGGGGTGATGGGTTGTTTCAAATGTTTGTGGGGAGCGAGTTCCAAAATTTGGAAAATTGGTAGGAGAAGGATGCCTGACCAGCTGCTGAGGATCTATGTGGGATGGCAAGAGTACAAGCATCATGACTTCTCGGTGGGAAGAGGGAGGGAAGGAAGGAGAGAGAGAGAGAGAGAAGATGTTAGGTATGAGGGTAGCACACTGAACCAGAACTTGCCAGTGAAGATGGTACAGTGAAGTGTACAATGGTCCATGAGGGAGGGGAGAGTAAGGGATTGGTAGAGTGAGCAGTGGTAAGTGTGGGGTGGGTAGTTGAGAGTATGCTTGATTGTTTCTTGGGCCACATTTGTGCATGACCACTTAGGAACTGGATATATTGCTTGGTTTCATTTATGCAGAAGCAAATTGGTTATATATGCTTCAAACCTCAGTTGACAGGATAATTAGGGCTGTGCACAATTTTCAAATTCTAATGAAATAGAATTCCATGGCATTTCAGAAAATTCTGCCTATTCCATGGCATTCTCTCAGTAGCGGAATTCCAACATGTCAAATAGAATTTCTTTTGCAGATTAGTAATCAGTGGTTTACATAAACTGCAGATTCCTTTTCCACAGTCCATGGAATATTATTTCACATTTTACATAATCGGTGGGATGTTATTCCACATAGAAATGCTTTTAAGAAGGCCTGGCCCAATGGTGTGGAGGGCTGAGGCACTCAGTGTCTCCCCTCGTGCCGTGCCGATTATCCAGGTTTGGAAACGGACATGGGTCACTCAGAGACTGGCTGGGTGAGGAAGGATTAAGTGTCTGTAAGACTGGTCTCCTCCCTGGGTGGGGTTACCATGGTATGCTGTAGACTGCCACCTGAAGGTATCTGAGTGGCAGCTCAAGCAATTCACACGATGGGAAGGGATCCCATGTACAGAGCGCCTGGGGCCTCTCCACAAAGGCAGAGCATGCACATCATCCTCATTGCACATCCACAGGCCCATGGAGAAAACAGGAGGAAAAACGGTGGCCAGGCTTTTTCATGTCCATTAATCCAAAAGAAAACCAGTGCAAAACATGTGAATATTGTGAAGCCCTGCCTGTTGCACTGTGGCTGGCTGTGCTGCTCCATTCTGGGATAGATCTGGATGTGTGACCTGGGGGGGTAGGATGGCCCTTCACCCTGGCCCCACCATGACATGGGGGGGCTGAGGAAGATAGGAGTCTCTGACCAAGAGGAGGAGGAACAAGAGATGGCCACATGTGCATGGGGACAGGGCCGAGTAGCTGCTCATTCTGTCTAAGTATAAAACCCTTTATGGAAAAAAATAAATGCTTTTCAGAATTCCATGGAATTCAAAAATAAATTCTGAAAAGCATTTCAGAACCAGAATTGCCATTCTACTCACATTCTGCTGGTAGAATTCCACATTCCATTCAGCTCACATTTAACAGGTACAGTCCCAACACAACTGATGTTTTGTTCTATGCAGGCCAAGTGCTAGACTGTTGACCTCTTATGTCAGAATTTCTTGATTTTCAATATCCATTAGTTTTAGACTTTCTTATTTAGTTATTTATTTATTTGTTTATTTATTTATTTCAAAAGTCTCACCAGGAAAGACATACTTAGCTGAGTAGCAGCTCATTTCCAGATGCATCCTGTGGAGAGAGGGTAGAGGAGGCAGAGAACAGTCAAAATACAAATACAATCAAATGCAATTACTAGCTGGTACAGAACAGTGCAAAAATAAATGTGCAACATGCAGCATCACTTAGGTTATTTCAGTGATTAAAAGTTTGCATGAGGCAGCAGGGGATGCAGTACAGTATGGCTTAAAGTGCCTTGTGCACATTAGGATGAAAGGAGCAGAGGACTGTATACTAGGATTACAGAAAAGGAGACTAGGAGGAGAGATGGGGTAGCAGGGGGTTAAGCTAAGGATGCAGTTTGGTGTACACTGAGCAACTTGTGTCAGTGGAAGAAGCACAGTGAGGTAGTAAGGAATGCAAAATTTGGTGAGGAATGGGTATGGGTAAGCAGAAGGGTTGAGGGGAGGATGAGGCATAAAACGAGGTGGGGAGAGAGCAAGAGAGTAGACGAGCAGAGATGGAGGTCAGTTGCAGTTGCAGGATGGTGAAATGAAATCAAGGAGAAGAGAGGATGGGGAGTGAAGGGAGGGGGCAGAGTGGATGGATAAGTGAAGGGAATTCCAGAGTTTAGGGAAATGGTACAAGAAATCAGCCTGACTTGCTGTGGTAGTCCTAGGAGAGAGAGATGGGATCGATAGCCACAGTTATGAAGGTTGTAGGTGGGGGAGAGAGAGTGAGGTAGAGGGAGGGAAACCAAGCCAGTATTTAGCGATAAAGGAGGAGTCAGTGGGTGAGATGTCTGGCTCCAAGGGAGGAGGAGGGAGAGGAGAGAGAGAGAAGAGCAGTTGCAGTGGTGAGGGCAGACAGTCTAGGGCAAAATAACAGAAGGAGTGAAAAAGGATGTCCAGTCTGGCTAGGGTGGACTTTGGAGCAGCACTGTAGACTATGTCACCATAGTTGAAGATGGGGAGGATCATTTTCTGGACAATGGCATGATGGGCCAGTAAAGAGATGCAACCACTGTTTCTATATAATGAACCTAGTTTGGGGTGCAGTTTGTTTTGTGGATGGCATCCACATGCCCAGAAATGTTGAGGTGCCGGTCAAGCTAGACCCCCAAGGTACCTGAAGGAGGCAACATTCTTGATCATTGTCCCATCCAAGTTTTGGAAAGGGGGAAGCAGTAAGTATAGAAAGTCTTTGCCTGGTGCCAAAGGTCATGGAGACCATTTTCTTGGCATTGAGGATCAGCTGATTAGAGCGGAACCAGAGCTGAGCACTGTTGAAGTCCAGCTGGAATCTGATTATCACATCAGGAGAGTGGGGAGCCAAAGACAAATAGAACAGTGTCATCTGCATAGATATGTATGGACACAGAAGCGCAGGCTACAGGGAGGTCATTTAGGAAGACTGAAAAGAGTATTGGGCTGAGGACAGAACCTTGGGGGATATCAGCACTGATGGGAAGAAGAGGAGATAGGGAGTCACCTATTTTAACTGACTGAGTCCTACCCATGAGATAGGAATGGAACTAATTAGTGGCAGGGACAAAAAGCCCTGCTGCTGCAAGCTTGTCAAGAAGGAAGGGGTGGGCTACAGTGTCGAAGGTTTTGGCCAAGTCGACAAGGATAGCAGAGGTGATAAGGCCCTGATCCATGCTTGAAAGAATGGAGTCAGTAGACTGGAGGAAAGAGGATGAAGTGGAGTGGGATTTATGAAAACCCGACTGGAAAGGGGTGAAGACTGGAAGAGTCACCACCTTTGGGGAGAGGTATGACTGTGGCATGTTTCCAGGCATCTGGGACAGAGGCATGGGAAAAGGAGAGGTTTAGAAGGGAGGTATTTGGGAAGGCAATGGTGGGGGAAGAGAGATGGAGGAGTTTGGGGTCAAGCCCATGAAGGTTGTTGGTCTTATGATGGTTGAGAGCTAAGAGAGCCTTAAGGGTGTCAGCAGGTGAGATGGGAGAGAAGGAGAAAGGGGGGAACAGGAGGTGGGGCAGAGGCGAGTGGATTGGGAGTGGAGGGGGTAAAGAGGAGAAAAGGGAGAAGGCACAGGTGGTGAAGAAAGCATTGAAGTTGGAAGCCAATGAGAGGGGGTCAGAAATGGGGACATCTGGGGGGGGCGTGTCCAGCAGCCGAGCTGGAAGCAGCTCTTCCTCATAGCTCCATCTATTGCTGTCTACAAACAGCAATTAAAAACAATATAAGGCTCCTGAAGTTGCTCAATACAGCTAGATACTGAGATGGAATACTGCTGTACCGGATTTTAATGCTAAAATTGTGAGATGGGTCACACAAAAACTGCCACGGGCAGAGACAACGCCAAGCATAAAGAAATGCGGTCTGGCCCAGAGGAAGATGGAGTCCCTCTGGCGGTCGATCTGACTCAGACATCTAATGCATCTCTCCTGAAGGCTATTCAGTCTACTGATAAAAAAAATGGACGATTTTATCTCTAAAATGGCAATCATTGAAGCCAAACTTCAGATGGTGGAGGAGGTGGCAAAAGAAGCTAATTTATCAGTGGCCTAATTAAGAGAACCTGCTTCTTTGTAGGAGATTGGAAAACTTGGAGAATGGGGTGCGGGTGTTCCATGTCCGGATCATAAGTCCACCGGAGACAGTGGAAGGAGAAGATATGGTCCAGTTTATATTGCAATGGTTTATGGATTATTTAAAGTTGGATTTTCAGATTTTGGTGCAGAGGTTTTACAGAGTTAACACCCAGAAGGGTCTGACTGCATGCTGACCCAGCATATCCACAAGCAAGAGCAGTCTTGGTCATCCTAGGGTTCATTCAAGAAAGGGATATGGTTCTACAGGAGTCACAGAAGCAAGGCCCATTGCAATGGCAAGACTCCACCATTCATATCTTCCCTAACCTGAGCTTTGTCACAAGGCAAAGGAGGAAAGAGTTCAATGGGATCCAAATGAAGATCCATCAACTGGGAGCCCATCATGTTCTAATCATGCAAGCTAATGTGCAGGTTGTACAGTATATGGGACCAAAATGCACCATTTCTTGGACCTGACAGATGCAGGGGAAACTGCTTGTTAAAATGGAAGCAGACTGTGCAGCTCAAGCTCAGATTCCATCTCAGTGGCAGACGAAGAAGAGACCTGAAGATCCGAGGGCTAGTGCAAGGATTAGCAAGGCCCTTTCAGGCAAATTTGGGTGACTAGTCAGATAAGTCTTTATCTCTTTTTTTCCTCCCCTGAAGATATGGACATTGACTTTGTTTAAGGACACTAATGTACAGGCTTCTGTCTGTTACTGAATTTTTTTCTCCTGTTTCAGGTTAAAGGGAGTTCCTAATTTATGTCCAAGTTAAAGGAAATCTTGGTTTAAGCATCTTGTATGGCGCACTTTTAAATGAACATGTGGCCGATTCTCATTCGAACCCTGGATAAAAGGCCAAATAGTTTTGCAAACTGTTTTTTGTTTTTTTTAATAAAAGTTTAATATAGAAGGGAGCACAAATAATGAAGTTATCATTTTACCAGTTAGCTGTAGAGTTTAAGGAGTTGTGAGGATGATCTGTGTATGTTATAGGATACTTATTTTAAGGATGTTAGGGTGGTATCACCTATTAAAGGGGTGTATATCTGATACTTTCTAAAATCTTATGGTATAATCCCAACTCATGGCAGTAATAGCCTATGTAAATCTTTTTGGGAACATATAAATGTGTGCTGATAACCCTCCAATGATGTATCAGTAAAGGAGTGCCAGTGATACCGTATGTAAAAATTTCTGTGATTGTAACCTTATTGTGTACTGTTCTTCAGCCTATACTTGTATAGATTGAATCATAAACTCAATAACTATGTTTAAAAAAAGAAATGTGGACATCTCTCACCTTGAGGACTGGGACAAGGACTAGACGGCGGGGGGGGGGGGAGGTGGAGAGGGTCATTTGTGGTTGTACGATTTTAGCTACAGGGTTGTTCCAAAACAAACCAAAACCCATTCTTGCAAGATTAGTTTGCACAAATTTCAACCATTCCACTTGCAAACCTTGCTTTTAAAAATGTAAATGTTCTATAAGGCAATAGTATACTATGTTATTGTTTCTTAGAGTGTTCAAATGGAACCAAAAGCAAAGAATTGGGTTAGTTAGTGACCAAGGCTGTAAAGGTTGGGATCCCAAGTTCACTGGGAAGTAAAGGAGTGGGAAAAGAGATCATAATTCCCAAACGTGACTTATAAGTCTTATTGATTACCATTTCAGGTTCACGTATTGTGGCGAGAACCTCGAATTACTGTTGCATAAATTGCTTGAGATAGCAGTTTTGCCTGATCTGCTTTAATCCTACTGGAAATGAAAAGCAAATTGAAAAGTAAACGTCAATGGAGCCTTCTCTGTTCTGTTTATTTGCAATGAGTTGTAGATGACTGTTCCATTTTAAGTTACTATAGATCTGTAAACTTAGATACATGTTCTGATTTACCATTTCTAGTTGTAAATTATTACACGTCCCCAAGTTGATGTATTTGGTCTACCCCCAAATCATTTTTACCTTTGTTTTTTCAATATTTACTGGCAACTTCATTTTTCACAAGGTGTCAAATTGCTAGCTGGTTCCATGGTGCAGAGTGATGGAGGATTGCTTGGCACACTGGCAACCAGGGTTTGTGCCTACACCCAGGATGACAGGGGTTGAGACTGGTGGGGAGAGTTAACTTTCTCCTCCTCGGGAGGAAGGGTTCAGTCTGCACCGCTCTTTGAGCAGCTCCTGGTGGTCCCTAGAAGAGGTGCACTTGGCAGCATGGGTCATCACACACCACATGCAACCTTTCCAGTATGCCAAATGCATGTGGCTACCTCATGGGAAGAGGGATGAAAGGAGAGAAAAATGGAAAAGGCCGGGTGCAGCATGGATGATGCCGGCCTCTCCCTAGCACCACACCGGGACTACAGGACCCTCTCCTGCACCGGATCCATTCATCTGTGGGTAGTACCCCACTGTTGGCCCCCACCATGTGGGGGGGCTATGCCGTGGGGGAAGCTAGGACCAAGGGCCTTCACCAGATCTGTTTCACCAGCGACGGAGCGCCCCCGATAATCCTGCCATGGTGGGGGGGTAAGCCGGGATGTAAGTCCCTGTGTGCTGGTGCTGGGAACTTGTTGAGACAATGGAATCTGAATCCATCTTGTCTGTCCCTCCTGCCACATGGCAGTGACAATGCCCAGTCTGAGTATGCAAACATCTCTTCTCTTCCCTTCCCTTCCCTTCCCTCCTCTCCTCTCCTCTCCTCTCCTCTTCATAATTTGAGTTTGTCAACTCTCTACTCATAGCAATAATTTTCTGTGCTGACCAGAACTGGATACAGCATTCCAAGTGTGATCAAACTAAGACTTTACAAAGGTGAGGGATTGCTTCTCATGACCTGCTCCTTATCTCCCCCCAGTACATCCCAGCAGTGCATTTTCTTTCTTGACTGCAGCAGCACACTACCTATCTGCATTCAGCTTTCAGTCCATAATTACCCCTAGAGCCTTTTCTTGGGTTGTGCTGTCCATTTTTGCACCATACATGGTATATGTATGTATGACACAGATTCCTTGCCCCTAGGTGTAGCCCCATTTATTAGCCCATGTCCTTAATGTGTACAGTTCCCCTTTAATTCATCAACTTTCTCCTTGGAGATATGTGGGTGGTTGTGTAGCTGGTACCTACCACCAAGGCAGCGTGCAGATGACGATGAGTAATGTTGCATCTTCTCTGTCTGTGGTCAGCTCTGCTATCTCACAGGACAATACATGCCTCACAATGTATACAATATATGTATAATGCCACTAGGGGAGCTTATTAGAAAATGCACTTTGGGTCTGCAGGTCGATGTGAGTGGTAGTCAACTGTATTTTTGTTTCTCAACAATTGAACTGGTTCCATTTCCTGACTGACTGCAAGCAGGAGATACAGTCCTGGATGACCAATAGTTGGCCGTAGCTAAGTGAAGATCTGAATGAACTATGTTTGGCAATTCATGGCACTCATTCAGAAGAAATTATGCTCATGTGCTCCCAGTTATTAATGGGGTTGCTCTGGGGGAGTGAAAGTTGCATGATACACTGACAAAGCTCCCAGTTTGGTTCAAAAATGTATTGTTCTATCATTTTGAGCTTTACAGTCCGCTACATTAAAATACAATAAACAACAACCTCTATAAATATGTATCTTTGATACATTAAAGGGACATAACTAAAAAAAAGTTTTCTCCTGATACATATGATATACTAAACAGTTGCATTTATGACAAACAAAACTGTGTGTGTGTTACAGAGAACCTTTACTTCTCCTCATCATAGACAAGCTGTTAACCACGCATACAGTATATTTAAAATGCATTATTTGATTTGGGACTTTTGCCTCAGTACTGAATCTTCTCCCTATGGTACCAAGTTCAATTGAGGTTTTTATGACCCTCTCTAGTTTTTGTTTGTCATTTTTAATATATACACACACACAGAGTTTTATTTGTTATAACTGCAACTGTTTATTATACTATGTGTATCATATGATGCCTTGTTTGTAGTTATAGTATGTCTCCTTAATGTGCCAAAGGTGCATATTTGCTTGGTTTTTGTTATTGTACATTAATGTGATATACTGTAAAGATCAAAAGGGATTGCACAATAACCATTTAATACTGAACAACTCCCATGCCAGAGCTTGATTTCTTAAACAAAATGATGGCTGTCATGAAGAGTGGATCTGATCAGGTTTAAAAGATGAACATGGACATGTTTTGGCTCATCAGGGACAAAGGAAAAACAATAAGAAAGACTTAAGTCAAGTGAGTCAAAACATTTCCATTTCCATTTACACCACTGGAATACACTATTAAACACAACACAACTTTGTATCTATTTAGTTAACAATTAATTCACTCCGGACAGCCCATGGGAGTTGCAGTAACATGATTTTACAGCTAGAAATATTGACTTACACAGAGTTCAGTTGATTTGGTCAGAGTCTCACAATGACTCTTGGTACATAGTTCTGTGTTCCAACCACTTGGCCACAAAACTATGTACCTAGTTTCGTGGCAGTAGATCACACCAGCTAATGCAAAATTAATTAAAAAACAACATTAATGCACAAGTTAGAGTTTATTATTAAAGCCACAACAGTAAGGAAATGCAACATTAAGGCTTTTAAACCATAACTCCACCCACCCCCATCCACCACCCTTGTAGAACCCACTGAACTGACAGCCAAAGCACAACACAACTGTTAAACATATGCTTAACATCATAAATAAAAAACATAGCACAAGGAACCCTGTGACAAAACACTTCCACTCATATTTTGTGAGACATTAAGCAGCAGGTTACATGTCTGGGGCACAGTGTTTTTGTGTGTGCCACTCACAAAGCTACATCATCACACACATTACCGCAGACTTTGCAAGTGGCCCTGTCACTCCCAAATCAGATTCATCATCCCACGCACTACCCCAGACTTGTAGTGAGCTTTGCAAGACTTGCGAAGCAGCTGCAGCAAAATTACACACACTGCACCAGATCTACAGTATAATGGACTTTGTAAACTCATCAAGCAGCAGAAACATCATACACAGTGCCCCAGGCCTGTCTCCTTCAGCCCTGTATTTCACAATACCAAGTGCAGTGTTTGTATAAGGGTCTAACTGTATTCCTTATGGTCAATTTATGTTAAATGAGTAGAGGGAGGTATGTACAGTTGACTTACTGTTGTGTCTATATAGCTTCAGTTTCTCATCCAGAATGTAGCTAAGCATAATTTGAGATGTGGGGAAAAAAAGCAGCAAAACTTGGACAAGATCATACATTTATGGAGGTGGAAATTCAGAATCTTGAAGAGATGAATGCTTTCAGCCGTGAAAGGTTATTGTTAATGGAGCATTCTAGTTTCAAATCAACCTCAGTTTTTCAGTTTTATTTTGACCAACACTCAGACAGATAGGCCTTTGGATTATAAAGAGGAATTTTTGAGTTAGTGATGTACAGTTGACGTGTATGTAACTTCCCATTAAATTACATGATGTCTTCTCTTGTACTTAAACAGCATTACTGACAGTCACGTAAGAATCCTTTGTTTAGAAGACTTGACATTTAGCATTTTCAATATCTCTGTCTGGTGTTAGTGCTTTGCCATCAATGTGAATCTCATTCCATGGGTCATGCTATCATCTATATTTTTTGACAGTTTAATATATCATATTGTGAGTTTTATCAAAGGACGTACCATACATAGCAACATAGGCGATTAAGCACAGGAAAAGACCAGGGTAGAATTTTTGAAAGTGAAAAAAGGGCAATTATACATTAGGCATGAAAACAGAACGTAAATACTCTATCCTGATTGACTGACTCATACCCCTCTCCCGTTGTAAAATCTACAATCACCCCACGGAAAGAGGTACCAGCCACCCTTCAGCCACATCAAAAACCAATTTAAATATCACTCCGACCATCACCAGCCCTAACTCTGAAACACAAGAATACCCGATAAACAGCTGTCCCAAACTCCACTACCTCAACTGTCATTTCAACCGCACACACAACTTATATTCCTTACGTTTGCAAAACTCAACTACGAAATAACAACTAGATAAGCTGCTCCCCTCCATCCTCGTTCCTCCATTTACTTAGTCTTCTGTGTCTCCATACCATTTTGTTCTCATTTACATTCACCTCCCAGCTACCGCTCCTCTCTAACTCCGCCACCAATTATCTCTTCCTCATCAGCTGCACCTCCATGTTAGCGCTGTTCAATGAAGTCTAGAGCACGTGCTGAATTTTTATTTTCCCACATTTAAATCACAGATTCCGGGTACAAATGGATGTGGGGTAATGCCTGAAGGAAAGCAGCATGGGTAGAATATGGGGAAACGTGGACAGTGATCATGCCTATGTTATCGAGTCAGATTTTGTCCTTAACTTCGAGAGAGCCAATAGCACTACAAGTATGTTTTTGTATGTATACAGTGTCAGAATGGGCCACCATTGCCAATTCCCGAGTAGGAGTTGTAGGGGAAGTGAGTTCACGCTACGAATGATGAAACAGAAAGTAGCAGCTTTCCTATATTTTTCTTATAGATAATGATTTTTGAAAACTGACTTAGTGATCGGGAATATGAGAGCCTGCACTGTATGTTGGGGGTTGGAGCTAGAAGAACTGCTCACCATCTTAGAAAAACAAACTCCCAAATCTCCACCAAATGGACTATTTTCTCTGGTGTAGTAACACTTTCACTATTTCTCCCATTTAAAATAAAAAAAATTTACTAAAAATGAAAAACTTTTCTAAACACAAATTAACATTGTATAATAGCAATATCCACTTTCGAGGGTGTTGGCGAGGATTTACCCACCCTAGGTAAGATATCACCGCCATGCTCGTGACTCGAACAACACCCCAGGGCGCAGTAAACTTGGCATCAACAACACCTCCTCGTGGTATATTGCTTAAACAACCTAGTTACATTGGATGGCATTTTCAAACACCATAACATGAGGCTATTTTCAAATGTTTGACTTACCAGCAGAATTTCTAGCTGTTTTATGGTACTTTATATCCAGATCTTGGATAGAAATACGCTACACACAGATGTAAATAATAGACCAGGTTACACTCAGTCTGAAAACTGTGTTTAGGCACATTTATATCCAGAACTTTGCAAATTAGACATAACTAAGTTAGAGTTTTGAAAACTGGACATAGATAGTCCTTGCTTTGAAAATTGGACCTAGAGACATTTTTCTTATGCCCAAAGTTGTACAATAGTAAACTACATCTGCACATAGGCTTTGAAACACCCCCCACCGAATCCGAGTCTGCCCTGATGTCCTACATTGAGTTACTCTGGGATTCTAGACCAGTCACACTTCCCTCTGCCTCCCTTGTGCTCCCAATAACCCCTTTGAAAATGTCCCATTGTGTTCTGATGCCCTGATATAGATCTGGAATCAATCACATTACTGGGTAGATGGTTCCAGCTGTCTACCACCCACTCTATGAAGACATACTCTCGGATGTCTTTCCTTATGTTACCTTCTTCAAGTTTAAGGTTAACTTTGTGAAGTCCACCCATTTATATTGCTGTATGTATTTGTATGTTTCTCATATCCCGTTTCCCGCCTGTCCCCCAGAGAATACAAACTGAGACTAGTGTTGCTTGGATAGTATCCTATCAATTATGATACCACCGGATACCAGTCTTTTTGCTGGATAGTGGATCCAGTCAGATAGTAGCACTATCCAACCATGGATCTGACCATCCCGGATCCAGGTCGGATCCCCTGGATCTGACGTCAGATAGTGTGGGATCTGACCTGGGATTTGACCTCCCAGGTCAGATACTGCCACTATCCAATGGATCACAATCAGATCAACAAAGGCACTATCTAAACATCACTAAATGAGAATGCCCAATCTCTCATTGTAGGTCCTACTCTGCTGCCCCTACCTCAGTTTTGTAGCCCTCTACTGTATACTTTTTAACCCATCCCTGTCTTTTCTCAGATGAAGGTTTCAAAATTGCATGCAATACTGCAGGTGTGGTCTAACAATTAACCTGAACAGTGGCAATATCAAATCTGGGTGGGGGGGCAGTATTGCCTACAGTTTAGAGCACTGAGCTGGGAACTTGGAGACCCAGCAGGCCAATACTGGATGCTGAATCCCACAGCCACCACTTGCATACAGTGTTTCACTAAACAAGTCCCTTAACCTCGCTGTGCCCTTGGGTCAGACCCGGAAATGAGCTTTGGCTCAGTGTGCTTTTCTAAGCCAAAACGTTCTAAATAAAGATGTATTACCTCACTGCTGTAAACAGTGAAACCCTGCCTGATACATCCCAGCATCTTGTCTGTCTTCCATAGAGCACTGGGAAGAAGTTTTCAAACTACTGTTAATGATCATCGACGTTCTTTCTCTCCTTCTAACATTCCACTCTTACTGTCCCATTGCAATATTCCAACTGCAAATTTTTGTTATCACAGTACATTACATTACATTTTTTGACACTGAATTTAAATTGCCAAATTCTGGACTACTGCTCCAGTCTTTCCATATCCCCTTTCATGCGTCTATTACTTCCTTGTTACCCCATCTCCTGCAGAGTTGTGTATCATCTGCAAACAGACCCTCTTTTCCCTGTAACTGCTTCTCCTTGATGCCAATAAACATATTAAAAAGTACTGGCCCAACCTAGCTTGGTAGCACAGATATAGTACTACCACTTGCTATGACAGTAACCCTAGGTTCATAAATGGACTTGGATCGCTTGGGGGTGGGGCTGGCTCAGGAAAGAGGAGGAGGATTGCATGTCTCATGGACAGCTCTCCTCTTCCTTCTGGGAGGTGGGAATAGCATTTACCGCTGTATGCTCAACATCTGGGGGAGGCTGGGTAGTGAAGTAGTGGACGTCACACATGGTAGGGCCCTGACACAGATGCCAATATCATGCTGTGCGCAAGCAACTACATGTGTGTTTTACTGCATGCTAAATGATTTCGGGGAGTAAGATAATGGAGGAAAAACCCCTCCGCTGATAAGATGATGATAATAATGGCCCCCTGAAGGCTCTGCACTACCAGTCGTGGCACCCACCCACTACTCTGTAGTCTTGGACAAGTGGGAAGGTATGTCCCAGGAAAGGTAGCTGTTACAGCTGGAGGGGGCATTAGAAGGTGGCTGGTTGGGACAGCTCAGGAGCAGAAAAAACAAAACATGAAAAAAAAAGTATCAGCATCAGGATAGAAACCTGTGGCACTCCACTTGTGACCTCCTGACATCAAGGAACTATTCAGTTTAGGACTATTCTCTGACTTATATCTGTCATCATGTTTTCAATCCACCTAGTTAACCCTTCCCCTAGTCCTAAGTTCCCACCTTTCTGTATTAGCCTCCTATATGGCACAAAATGAAAGGCCTTGCTTTAGTCCAGGTACAAAATGTTTTTTGTTTTTTTTTTCAATTATGTTTATAGCCCACAGCCCTGGAACTCTCTCAGGCCCTCTGCGCTCACCAGCTTGCTCTACCTCCGGCTGTGTTCCCCGACCATCTTCACGTTCATTGCAGTTCCCCAGGTCGGGCAGATCAACCCGGAGAGACTGCGGGGGGCAGTGGTGGGGAACCAGCCTTGGGAGTGTGGCAGTGGCACTGGCAGAGGTCATCGCCTATCCAGGGCTGAGGGGTATTTCGTAGTGTTTACCTCCCCCCGACATGGGATGTGCAATGCTGCCCAGCCTGAGATGTGGGTGCTCCCACTCACATCTGGAAGGCAGCTGCCTGACGTCTACCCCTAGCTTGCTAGCGAGCCCCCTTGTGTGTAGCAGTGTTGCCAGTTTCCACCGGGGGCCATTGCTGCACCGGGCTTCCCCTGGATCCCACCCCGAGAGAGGAGAGAGCAGTCCTGGATGCTTGATCCTCTCTCTACCCTGCCTACCCCCAGTGGTCCAGGCTCATTCCCGAACCCGGGTCGCTGGCATAGCACGAGGTGTGGCATCTGGCGCCTCAACCCTCAGTGCCACTGGGCCGGCTACAGGTACAAAATGTTGCCTGCTGATCCTTATCCCACCGTCTCACTGAGTTGGAAAAAAAATCTATCAAGTTCATTTGACATCATCTGCCATTACGAACCCGGGTCGATTCCTGTCTGTAAGTTTGTTTTCTTCTAGGAAGTCAACTATCTGTTCTTTTACAACTGACTGCAGTAGATTGCCCAGTATTTATGTTAAGCACAACATTTGGCACCAGAGGTACATCACCTGATTCCAGTGGCTTCTAAGGATGGAAGAGGGACCAGCAGGGTGCCAAAGGGCTCAGTACTGGGACTGGTCCTCTTCAGTCTCTTCACAAGTGACATCGCAGATGAACTGGAAGGGAAGGTGTTCCTTTCTGCTGATGATATCAAAATCTGCAACAGGGTGTACAGTCAGTAGGGGGGTGGAAAGAATGCATAGGGATCTTAAGAAACTTGAGGTGAGGTCAAGGACATGGCATTTGGTACTCAGTGAAAAGGTGAAAATTATGCACTTTAGGGACTTTAGGAACTGAGTATAGGATGGGGGTGAGGTACTAGTCACTAAAGGGACCTTGGGGGTTATCATCTCTGATAGCCTCAAAGTGACAGGGCAGTGGGTGTGGCCAGTGTGATGCTAGGATGCATTAGGAGAGGTATCTCCAGCTGGAGGAGGGAGGTGGTGTTGCCAAAGTATCACTTACTGGTGAGACCCCACCTGGAGTATTGTGTCCAGTTCTGGAGGCTGTACCTCAGAAAGGGCACAGACAAAGTGGAAGCAGTCCACAGGAGGGCAACTAAAATGGTGCAGAGGGTGCAGCAAAAACTGTATGAGGAGAGACTGAGGAACCGCAACATGTAAATCCTGGAAGAGAGGAGAATGAGAGGAGACATGATAGTGACCTACAAGTACGTCATGAGGATGAATAGGGTGCAGAAGGGGAGTCTCTTTCAAAGGAGGAAGAGCACCTGGATCAGAGGGCATGCAATGAAGCTGGAGGAGGGAGTTAAACAGGGATGTGAGGAAGTACTACTTCACTGAAAGAGTGGTAGATTCCTGGAACAGACTGCCAGCAGAAGTGGTGGAAGCAAAAACAGTTGGAGACTTCAAGCATGTGTAGGATAGACATAAGGGAATTTCAGTGAATAGGCAGGGAGAAGATAGGATTGTCAAAGACCTGTTAAGGTCTGTGGAGGTAGACTAGGCAGGGACCATCTGGGCAGACTGGGTGGGCCAAGAGGTCCTCTTCTGCTGACAAATTCTATGTTTCTGTGTTCTTAGTGACTCACTGTCTAGGTCTTCAAAGGGTGTTGCTAATACCTGTCTTGACTCTATCTTGGATGCAGCCTATCTGTACCTGGGAACTTGTTTATGGTTAGGTCCAGTAGACTGTTTGGAAGGCTCTACTTGGGTATATACAGTGTCCTATCTCTGAGCTGTTCGTACCCTTGAATCTGATTACACAGTTAGGAACTGAGCTTGTAGCCTCCGCCGTGATCACAAAACTGAAGAACTCATTAAATGTACTTGCCTTTCCTTCATCTTTCTACATGCTCATTCCATCTTTCCTTATTTTTTCTTTATACTATCCTTTCCTTGATGTTTTTTCCTTATGTACCTAAACGTTTTATCATTCTTCTTGACTCCATCCACTATCCTTAGCTCTGTGTTCCATTTTGCCCTCCTTATGATTTCTTTGCTTTTTTCCAGCTTTTCTTATATAACTCCCTGTTGGTCTCAATCTGTTCCCGCTTGAATACCCTAAATTATATGACATGTATCTGTTCTCAGCCAATCACAACAGAAAACAGCCATCAGTTATTCTGTCACAAACTACCTGTAAAAAGACCCAGAGACAGTTATTCAACTAAACCCCTCCCACAGTCGGTTAATTAAACTTTTACCACACCCATAATCGGTTATTCACACTGAGAATCTCAAAACAGAAACAAACAAAAAAAAGAGTCACAGAGGCCAGCCACCTCGCCTACCACATTCCAGCGTATTTTCAGAGCCTGCGATCTGAGACTGTGAGAACTGGGGTGAGCAGAAGAGCATGGTAGGTCTGAGTGGGAGAGATGAAACAAACAAGCAGCTTATCTGTAACTCAGCTTGCTGGTGGGGGTATGAGTGGTGGTTTGAACAAGGATGGCCACTCTGATGCTACCCTGTGTTCTCAGCGAGCTGATGGGTGGGGGGGGGGCACAACCAACTAAGTGGTGGTTAAAAAATGTAGAAAAAGGACTAAGCTGTAAAATTAACCTTGGGCTTTAGGTATTGGCAAAGCTGTAGAAGAAAACAGACTGTATGCAGACTGCCAGGAGTGATTTTTGTAAGATGAAAAATTACTGTTTTGTATCGGATGGCATGCTATGAGTAGGAGACTGCCGAAACTAGAGTAGAGTCAGAAATTGCATGACTCTGTTGAAAAGGAGGTGTGGTAACATTGTTTACATGAAGGTGGGTGGAGAACAGAAGTTTATAAAGTAAATTAGGTATGGTGTATAATATTTATTTCATATTTCAAGATTGTGGAGGTGGACAAAATTGGCCATGGGGCTCACAGTGGTCCTGGGAGGGATTTCAGCAAAACATGTCTCATTTATCTTTCCTATTCAAAAATATATTTAAAAAGTTAACTCCAAGCCATATAATAGTAATAATATTCACTTGGCGTACACTCACTATAACTGGCTGGTGTGGCTTACATTAAATGCCAAGGCCATTTGATGACCCATTTCAACCAGTCCTTGCTTTGTATACTCCAACTAACTGAATTTTATCACTTAATTATATGACAGGTATCTATTCTAAGCCACTTAGAACACAGGAAAACTGTCAGTTATTAACCCGCAAACTACTACAAGTACATTTTAGACATGCCCACAGAAGGTTATCCACATTCTGACAACGCCCACAGAAGGTTACCCATATTCTGGCAACACCCACAGTAGGTTTCCACATTCTGGTGATGCCCACAGATGGTTATCCACATTACAGACATGCCCACAGTAGGATATCCATTTAGTTCACAGACAAAAAAGAGGGAACAAAGGCATATTCCTCTTCATTTGTTTCCTGTGAGCCAGTATAGTGGTTAAGAACTGTGAGTCGATACCTGGAGAACTGGGTTTGAATCCCACAGCTACTACTTGCTTACTGTGTGACTATGAGCAAATCACTTAAAAACCACCACTGCACTTTTAAAATCCTGGGTTCAAAATTTCTAATCATATAATAGTAATAACATTCAGTTGGCCGGAGTATGCTCAGAATAACCGGCTTCAGTGGCTGATTAAATGCCTCGGCCTTTGGCCTCAGCATTTAATCATCCACTTCAGCTGGTTAATCCTTCATATACTCTGGCTAACCGAATGTTATCACTTAAATACCCTAAAAGCTTATCTTTTGTACTAGATTACGTCTGTCGCTTGCTTGCATATAAAAATGGTTTCTTTCATTTTGAATACACCTTTCAACTGATCTTCCAGTAATTCAATCATGTCGCCAAAGTCATTCTTCCTGAAACCAGAGACCAGAGTGCTGGATTTGGTTGCTGACATTTCAGCACAATGTTAAATTAGTACTGCTGTGGTCATTCAGTCTAACTGGGGCGTCAGTCAAACTATTCCTTATAATTTCCTGGTTGGACATTACCAGGTCAAAAATTGCTTCCCTGCAGTTGTCTCTCTCACCCGTGGAGTGAGGGAGCAGTCCTGTGTTCCATCTGTGAACTTCTGACTTGTTTGGCTTACTGCTGAAGGAGTGTCCCAGTCTATGTCTAGGAGATTGAAGTCCCCCATGATTATTGTTCTATCTTGGCTAGCTGTCTTCTTACAGTAATATCCACTTTGAGCATCTCATCCTTGTCTGCTCCATGATTTGGTGTCCTATAGATTACTCCTCTTGTAATCCCAGGGATGCCTACAGTTTTCTAGATTGATTCCTTTTGTACTATGCAGAAAGGTTCTCTGGGACTTCCAGTGGCAGTCAAGCCCTGAAGGTGGAGTAATTGTCAAGCAAAAGGGGTTAAAAGCTGAGCCTTATTTTGGCATGCGAGGAACAGAGGAAAACAGAAAGAGAACAGACAGAGTACAGAAACAGTGCAAGATACTCTCTAGAGGCACACCCTCAGGTGGATGCTTTGAGGAACACTTCCCAATTACAGAACCATTCCCCAGTTATCTTCTAGCACCAAACAACCAAATGAAAAGGTGAAGGCTGTCAACATCTTGTTGCCCCTCCAGGGGAGTACCTCCCCTCTGGTGCATCTTTTACAGGTGGATCCATACCCTCTGGGATAACAACTGCTGCTTTCCTGCCTGAACAGTTGTTCTGAGTTTATTGTACCAGTAGCAGAAAATGATTCTGGGTTTCTACCTTTGTTGTTCCACCTGTGCTAGTTCCACTCCTCCTCCTCCTCCCAACACCAACTTTACTGCAGTCCAACTTCCAGTGCAGACTAGCAGAGTTCCATCAGAGTTGCAGAATTTGCTTTCATGGAAAACTTTATGAATTGCTCAATTTGCAATGAGTTTTCCTTGGGAAGGGACACTTTTGCAGGCAAAGTCAGGTGCAGTCATGGGGATGTTGCATGTCTGCTGGTGACTCTGCAAACCTTTGTTTGTAAAAATGCCACTTCACCTGCCAAAAACTTTGTGAAGTCGGCACTTCACAAATTTGGCAAACATTAGAAATTAGTTTGCTAAGCAATGTTTGCTAACTTCACACATCTCCAGTGCAGACACATGGTGCATATTGAGAAAGCGGTATTGAAGCACCCAGTGGGCTTCATGCTGAGTTGTGTCTCAGGTGCTGAACTTCTGCCCTGAGAACACCTAATTCCTCAGCAAGTGTCATAAATATTCTACACATTGGGCATCTACCTGCCTCCCAGAGGACCCTCTTGAAGGTGACTGAACCTCCTTCTTGCACTGCCTGTGTATACATGCTTAGGTGCATATAAATGGAAAGTTGATATGAAACCTTAGTCCTGGAGATTCCTACCCCTGCTTCTAGTCTTTCTTAACTCCCTCTTCACTATAAACTAGGGATGTGTGAATACCTTAATTTTGAATATTTGCCAAGCATTGTATTTGGTGTCCCAATTATTCGTTATTCATGCTTCATTATTACTTATTCAGCCACTGAATCTAGCTGTGCGACCACAAAATCTCCTGAGACTTCCTATTCAGTCAGAGGCCACTTTCGAAGCTCACTGAAGGCAGGTGATGTAACACAGCACTTGTAGAAGCTTCAGGCAGGAAAGATAGATGACGTCAGATGCTGCACAGAAAGAATTTACTTCCATTCACTTGTTAAAACAAGAAAAAAATCAGAAATCTTGACATTTTGTGTGCCCCCTCTAAATCACAAGCTAGATGGGATGACATATGTCACACTTTTGTGTGTTAACTTCAATGTTTCTCAGGAGAACTGCTAGGAGTGTTTTTTCTCCCTAAATACTAGGCCTTGTTTTGCTCTGCAAGCAAAAGCAGTCAGTCACAGCCTTGCTGACATGGCATGTTTAGAGGACTGTCACTGTTGTCATCATTTTGCTATCCCTTTCATAATTGCAAATTAAATTACTTATTGTGAAAGAGCATCTACTTTCATTCACTTGTTAAAATTTGCCAAAAAGCAGAAATCTTGGCAGTTTTGTTCCTTTTCTAAATCCCAAGCTAGAGGAGAAGGTACATTTTTTCACATCTTTACGTGACAATTGAAACTGTCAGTGTTTCCCAGAAGAACTCCTATGAAAATATTTTTTTCTCTAAAAGTAAAAAAAAAAAAAAACATGTCATACTACTAGGCCAGGCCTGTTTCTGCTCTGCAAGCAAGAATCCATCACAGCCCTGGTGTAAATCCTCCTTATTTTGGCCAAATTATAAAGAAGGTCTCATTAGGTGTAGTTGTACAGAGAGGCCACTCACTCAGTCAGCAGTTGTAATTTACACAAAGCCAAAAAATAATAGAGCATTTTCAATTTATTTTTTACCCCTAAAACCACACATATTAACCCAAACATTTTGCTGATGGGGTTTATTTAGGGAACTATTTTTATGGTTGTGTCATTTTACTATCCCTTTCTTACTGTAATAATTTATCACACAAACTATAAAAGCTGCCTGCTTTTATGGCTCTTTTTTTGCATCCTTTCATTCCGCTTTCAAGGAGAGCTCAAGGGCGAGGCCTCACAGAACATTTTTGATAAAGCGCCATGTGGATCTCCTTGAAGGGATCCCCAACCCACGAGGAGATCAATATGGCACAGTCAAAATGTTTTGTAAGGCTCTCTCGATGGGCCAGGTTCAGGATGAGCAGAGCTGAGCCACTGTCGTGTGGTGTATGGGGCCCCTGACTGAAAAACCTCCCTGCTGTCTCAATGATGACTCATAGAGCCTGAACATGGTACATCCCATTTCCTGCTTGATTACGGGGCAGTGCACATCGTTGTCTGTTTTGAGGGTAGATCCATATCTGATTACAGGGTATATCACTAGTGGATAGTAGGAAGGAAAAATAAGAATTAAAAACAATGTTTTGGTTTCTAAACTGAAAAGAAAGAGTCAGCCCCATCATGGTACAGTACCATCAATACTGCTAACCACTATGACAAACTGAGTTTCCAAATGGGCCTTGGTCTCTCAGGGGACAGCCAGGGGAGAAAGAATGGAGCATCCCATGGCTGGCTCTTCTCTTGGGAAGTGGAGTCAAAGACAATGTTCCCCTGTGGGACTGCCATGGTGCCCTGGCACAAGTTGGGTGCCAGGTGGTGGTAGCAGAGCAAAGTGGATATATGAGAAAAGAAAATGAAATTAAAGGATTTTAAAAGCACTTAAAAAGAAGGCAGCCTTTTTTATCTGTGAGATAAATAATTGCAAGAAAGGGATAGCAAAATGATGAAAGCAGCAAAAGAACAGTCCCCAGTCAAGCCATATCTGTGAAACACTGGGGCGATGTGGGAACTGGGAAGCAAGAAGATTTTGGGAATACTGTTTTTGTAGGCTTTATGCAAAAGTGGAGTGGTGAGTGGTGCAAGGTGCAGTGCATGCAGTTTCACAACTTCATTGTTATGAAGTCATAACATGAGGAGCAAGTTATTAGCACCCACTGGGTTCTTATTTAACTTTGGGTTTGTAACAGCTATATTTTTCTTTAGCATTCTTGCTGTTTGTATGATGCGTGATAATGACACATATTAAAACAACAAAATAAGAAGTTATATCTGGTTCAGAAAAAGTTAATGGACTTGATTTTCAAAAGCACTGAGAATGCTGCAAGTCCCTGGTGCACCGATCATACGGCACAGGGGGCTTGTGGCATTCTCTCTCTCAGTGATCAGGATCTTCAGTCCCGTGTGCCTAATGCTGCAAGTTAGACCAGCTTCCCCTAGTCTAACGTGTGCGCTTGGGGGACCCTTTTTATGGGGTTATGCCAAATATGTAAGGCTGTTACACAGTGTGGAAACTATCGAACTGTGCCTGATGTACTAATAATGGGCACAGGCTACAAAGGAGTTTGGCAGAGTTGTGCCAAACAATGGGGTTGATGCAGGGCTTGACGAAGGCCTGTGGCAAGCTTTGAATATCTGGACCAATGTATTTAATTATATTGTAATGAAGATGTGTGCTATAAATACTGCAGGAAGGAAGAATGGGGGGAAGCAGGTTAAATATCTGAAGAAAAACAGTCAGCAAAAGCAGACTTGAGAGACAATATTTCTGTTTGTATGGGGATAACTCATATTTGTACCCAAGTAATGGCAAGTTACGCTTGATGAAAAACAAGCTCCTGGATGTGTTCAGGGGCTAGTGTTAAATGATGAGGTTCAACAGCATCACCAGCTGTGCTAAACATCCTCTCGAACTGCACACTCATAGGAGCAACTGAGGTATCTCATAACCAGTTGCACCAAGTGAGAGCATTAGTGCATCTTCTGTGCCCAGTAGTATAATGGGTCCACCTGAAATGGCTTAAAAGACTCCACAAAATAGCCATTCAAGATATTTTCCACAGAAAAAAGGCTGTGACTGTGTCCTCTTCTATTACTCTTGATGTAAGGATGTGCTGAGCAGTGCCCACTTATTTCCATTGGTACTGCTGTTAGTAACAGGTATTTCTTCCACATCTCTGCCAGTGGAACCAGACCTGCCAGATGGAATTCCTTGTCTGTTATGACCTTCTGCTCCAGCCGCTAGCATCACCAGTCTCTGTATGTAACCAGTCAGCTCATCACACAGCTCTTGTCAAAAATTAGTCACTCTGTGGCTATCTATAGCCATGTGAAGGATTTCACATTCGAGCTGGGGATCCAGCATGGTTGCAAAAATGTGGCTGTGACTATCCAGCACTTCTGCAAACCTTTCATCCAGTTCAGCTTGCAGCTGCTCAGCAAGCACAGATGCCCCATCTGGAATGTATCTGTTCAGCTCTATCTATCTATCTCTCCATGGATGCCTTCAGTACTTGTACTGCTGGGATCACCTGGTTCAGAGTGGCAATGGAAACACTTGGATCATGGGTGCTCTTTTCAAATGGCCCATGTTCCCTCACTGTGGCATTAACCAGTGATCACTCATAGTGGCCTAGGACTCCCTCAATGTCACACTCCATTCCCATGTCATGAAGTGCACACTGCTGTTCTAGGAGTTTAGACAGCATCAGGTAGGATGAATTCCATCTGGTACTGTCATCTTGTATCAAGCAATGTTGAGACATACCAATGTGTTATTGTACTTCTCTTAACTGGTTGATCACCTTTACAGAGCAATGCAAAGTGCACAGATGGAGTATGCTGGGGAGACAATCTTGCTAGCCTCAGTCCTGTGATGTAGCGCAAATGTGACCACTAGATTCAAGGTGTTGGCAAAGAAATGGAATGCTGACATTTCTTTCAGCAAGTGCTTTCATCATATTTGCCCCATTATTTGTGTTGAAAAAACAACAAGTAGATTGGTACCAATTGTCCATGACTGCAACATGTCTTGAATGAATGTTAGTATGTTAGGTCAGGTGCGGTCTTTCGCCATTAGCCCAACATTAGGAACAGCAGATCTGGAGTGACTGTCAGGTTGTGGAGGGATGAAGGGAGAGCCAGTGACACAGGCACAGAAGGAGAAATCCGCAACAGGAGACATAGGGTTTTGCAAACACCAGTGTGTGGTCAAGGAGAAATATGCATTCATGGAGTTTGTACTGCTCCAGATGGCTGAGACACAGTGGAAAACTCCACCTACAGCCTCCACCAGTAGTGTGGCACCTGCCATTATCATATCCTCAAATATTTTTGGTGCCACAGTGTGTGAAAATGAGTAATGTAATGGGAGCTGGTACCATGGCTGCAAATGTAATGGGAACTGGTACCATGGCTGCAAGTGCTATAGAAGTCAATGAAAGCCAATGTCTTCCGAAAGTGAAAAGGATTACAGATCCAGTGCCATCATTTCACCTATGAGCTGTGTGATGTGTTGAGCTGTTGAATGGGATGACTGGTACTTAGCTCTGGCATAGAGTGCTTCCACTATTGCCATTAACAATGGATAGGGGGGAATGTTTCACACTTGCCAGATGGTGTGCAAATAGCAGGGAACTGGTGCCTAGCATGAGTGGTTAGGGTGCATGGAGGACTCTCTGGTGTTGAGATAGTTGGAGTGGTAGCAGCAGCAGGTGCAGCAGCATTTTTCTCAGAGACAGAATGTTCCATGGTATTGCCAGTGCCACCAGCACCACTGCCTGTTTTATCACCACAAGATGGGTCTGATGGAACCGCAGGCACAGACCCTGATGCTTTAAAAATCCTGGGGATGTTTTATCTTTAGGCGGTTCATTAAGGATGTGGTTGTTAAATTTTCCACATATTCCCCCCCACTGATAGTCATGCTACACAGTGTGCACTCTGCCTTTCCGTTATCTTCTTTTAGTAATGTGAAATGCAACCATGACACCAATCACACAGCTAGTGTCACCAGCACCACCATCACTCTTTCGGCACCCTGTAGCATTTCTTATTTGGACGTGTGTCTGCGGGATTTTGCCTGGTAGAACTGGTGCCCCAATATGTGCTCTATTTGGCTGTTCAGGCTGGGGTGGAGCCTGCTGAACACAGTGCAGAAAGGTAGCTTGCCAAGTTTTTTTTAGGGAGGAAAGAGCCGTAGCCTTCTTTCTCCTGCCACTATGACCTTGAGAGGTTGAGATTTTTTTTGGTCACCTGACTTTCTTGCTTTACTGCTCTCAAGGTACTCTGCCTCATCATCAAAGCTACTTAGGTTAGTCTCCTCAGATGATGTGTCAGTGGGCAAGTCTCCTGTTGGAAAGTAATCAGACCCGGATGAGTAGACTTGCTTCTCATCTGCAATGCAAGTCCGACAGTAGAGCACACAGATACAAGAGGTGTCACAGTAGGGATGGACCGAGCACTGGAAATAGTTGTGTAAGTGTTTGGGGCCACAGCTGTAGTAGACTTCTAAAAGACAACAATATCCGGAGTCTGTTATGGCTTCTCAATGCGTTTTCTTTATTAAAACAACGCCCCTACGTTTCGCTGCTAAGAGCTTGATCACGGGGCTCTTTTATACATCTATTATAAAAGACAAAATACATTTTGTAAATCTTGACTCTCTTATAATTACTGTTAAATGGACATAAACTTTAGATGCATATGTCTACCTTGAAAAAATATATATTTCTATGCCTCCAGGCACATGGGCAATTCAAATTCCAACTCACTCTTCTTCCTATCAAACAATAATGATTTTGTCATATATTCATTTTAAGAACACCCAAATTCAAGCCGTGCAAAATGTAACTAAAGTGTAAACACTTAAATGCCCCATAACACGCATACCTCGGGAAGCTAACCAGCGTGATTCTGGATTTGTTGATTTTAATAAACTTTAAACAAATCTGAAAATGTACAAAATAACTGTTTTTAACCCTCAGGTTTAAGTGCGTTATAAAACATTGCACATTAATTATTTTAATTAATTTCAAACGACGTGCACTCACCCTCTTAGCTTTAAAAGATTCTCAAGGTTTCATAATGAGTTAGTGACTCTTTCAAAAGGTATCCGAAAAGTTTACTTACTGCCCGTAATAATCATGCCTGTTATGGCGTCTAACGCCTAAAAACACTAAAACGCTAGATTGCTCCACTCAGCTGCTATTCCTCTTGAGCAGTCTGAGTTTCCTGCGGGAGTGACGTTGTCATTACCCGAAACTCCCGCATATCGCGAGAGCGTTGCCTAGGCAACTGAACACACATTCCCAACTGAATGGGAATGTGCGCGGTGCGCTCAGACTGCTCGTAATATGGCAGAGCCTTTTATGTGGGTGTACAATAGCATTTAATGAATATGCTAACCATGAAAGAAAATAACACTTTAGAAGGGATGTAAGGATGGCAGCAAGTCATGTAATGATAACTATAATGGAAACTCTTTTTCAAAAAAAACTTATGTATATATATATACATTTCCAGAAGGATACTGGGATATGGAGTTTGAAAACATCTTTTCATAAGAGATCATCATTACCCAGATATTAGCGGATATTATTCACAGCTGTAGTAGAGTCCGGTGTCACCATAGCAGAATTGGTGGTTGCCATGGTTACAGTGGCAGCAGTGGTCTAGGTCACAGTTGCAGGTGTGGTCTCAGTCACAGTGGCAGGAATTGTCTGGGTCTTAGTGGCAGGAATGGACTCAGTCACAGTGGCAATAGTGGTCTCAGTCACAGTGGCAGCAGTGGATGGCAGGGCCATTGTTACAGCAGAAGTTGGGATACTAGTAGTCTAAGTGGATGGGTGGTGAATCAGAGCAATAGTGATTATTAAGGAGGATGTCCTCATCCTGGTGATACTGGTGGCAGTGGGAAGGGATGAAGAGGACACATTTACATTGGTAGTATCAGTGGCACTTAATGACAATGTCCTCCTAGCAGCACAACTAGCACTTTGAATGCTACTTTTACTTTTTTTCCCTGGTTCAGCTGATGGCATGCTGGTGCTTGCGGAATCTGCAAGCTTTGATGGGGTAAAACATAATTCTGTACCGCAAATGGACCCTGACCATCGCTCTGCAGTACAGTCAGCCTCTCCTGCTGCTTGCTGCTCCACATCTGCTGTAGCTTTGCTGGGGCTGCTGGACCAGTTATGTTTTCTGATACTAGGTCCTCTGTCTGCCATGGTAGTATTCCTCACAAGAAGACGTATTACATTTAAATTATATTTATTATGAAATATAGTCACTCGAGCCACTGCAGCAATGCTGAGCTGACAAGTTTCACTGTCAACTAATAGTCAAGCCTAACAAAATTTTTCTCAGCAAAATATTTTTTTCTTAACTTTCTTCTTAGGCAGACAACCACAGACTTAGACAAATGTCTTGAGAGCACAGCCATGCACACACACAGAACAGAAAAGCAGCTAGATAAAGTGATGACAGTCAGCTGACTAGTACCACCCTACCAGCTATGGGTCACTCACACTTGCTTAAGTGGCTATAGAGGGACCCACGCCTGGATTACTCACAGGAAGATTTCTGATATTAAAGGTAAATTATATTTTTTATGAAATCTAGTTGCTCAAGCCACTGCAGCTGTGCTGAGCTGACAAGTCCCACTGTCAACTAATGGTTGAGCCTGACTAAATGTTTCTCAGAAAAAAATATTTTTTTTAGCTCACTTCTTTGGCACACAGCCACAAACTTAGAAAAATGCCTTGAGTGCACAGCTGTATATAAACAGCACAGAACAGACAGCAGATAACTGAAGTGGTGAAAGTCAGTCGACTAGTCCCACCCTACCTACTCACATTTGCTTAAGTGGCTTTTGCTCCTCCCCAAGTCCCCGGTCGATCACTCCTTCGGGTCGTCAAGGCCCACAGTTGCCACGCACCCCATCACCATTCACGGCCTCTTCATTGCCATGACCCCAGGTAATGCAACCTAAGCCTTTGTTGGGTGGGTCCCCACCAGTGGGGGGAACTGGGGGAGTAGAAATGCCTGCAGGCATCTAATATGTATCCTGGGCATGGCAGGGTCGGCACAGACACTTCCGAGCAACTGTGGTGATGGGGACCGATGGCCATCATTTGTTTGACCTAGGGCAGATTTTCCACTTTTCTCCCAACCCACCCTCCCTCCCTCTCCCACAATGGGCTGGTTGTGGCAGCATCCAGGGGTGGGGGCATTCGGCAGCATGTCAAGGGCACACACTGCCAAGAATGGTACCCCAAGCCACCTCCAGGGGCTGACAAACTGCGGTCCAAGGCCCATCCACCCCCCCAGGAGATAAGTGTCCAAAGGATGCTCTAAACTCCCTCCCAGCCAGACTCCCCTCCGGACACTCAGGCTCAGAATGCAAACCCAGGTTGCCAGCGTTCCCAGTGAACGCTTTCGCTTGGTGCCACAGAGCCGGCTACAGGAGGATTTTTGATATTAAATTTAAATTATATTTACTGTGAAATCAAGTCACTCAAGTTACTGCAGCAATATTGACCTGACAAGTCTCGCTGTCAACCAATAGTCAAGCCTGACTAAATTATTTTTAGATCTCTTCTTGGGCACTCAGCCACAGACTTAGAAAATGTCTTGAGTACACACCTATTCACACACACAAAACAGAAAAGCAGCTATCTGAAGTGGTGGGAGTTAGCCGACTAGTTCTACCCTACCAGCTATGGGGCACTCACACTTGTTTAAGTGGATGTGGAGGGACCCAAGCCTGGATTACTCACAGGAGGATTTCTGATATTAAATTCAAGTTATATTTATTATGAAATCAGGTCACTGCAGCAATGTAGAGCTAACAAGTCTCACTGTCAACTAATAGTGGAACCAGCCTAAAATTCTCAGGAAAAAAAAATTAATTTCTTTTTGGGCAGAAAGCCAAGCCACCAACAGTAGAAAAAATGTCCCTAAGCTAATTGCATTTCAAGTTAGACAGCTTGCCATGTTCTTTGTTTCAGACAACTAGATTACAAAAACCTTGCATTTTTTATCAAAATAAACCCCTACAACACCTTCCTTTCATAAGCTGATCGTCTTCTTCAGTACATTGCAGGTTTAAATCTTGCCTGTTTAGTAGTGTGTGTGTGGGGCCGGCTTGCCTGTGTCTTTCTCAGCAAACACTAAACAGCCCTAGTATCATCTCTTTCTTAATAGACTAATTTTCACTGTATAGTGAAATAATCAACCCTCTCTAGTTTGGGATTTAGAGAAGAAACAAAAAATGTCAAGATTTCTGATTTTGTCTAGCTTTAACAAGTGGATGGAAGTGGACTCTTTCTCTGCAGCAGCTCAAGTCGTCTGTCTCTCCTGCCTGAAGCTTCTGCACATGCTGGGTCACATGACCAGCCTTCAGTGAACTTCCAAAGTGGCCTCTAATTGGACAGGAAGTCTAAGGTGACTTTGAACTCCCACCGAATAGTGAAATGCTGACTAGGCCCAAATAGTGCCATTTATTCATTTCTCTTCAAGTAATGAATAGCCTATTATTAGTGGCAATTGGGAAATGCTATTCATTACTTGCGCACCCCTATCATAAATCTTAGCACTTACACTGGGGCAGTTCAAGAGGGGGCCTGACTTGTCCCACATGAGTCAACCTCACTTGTAAATACAGTCCTTATAAACTTACATAGGAGCTGGGTTTGTAGAATTTTTGGTGGGGCCCTGGGGTCAGGGGTCAAGCTCCACCCCCTGTCCCAGGGGTCAAGGCCTGGCCCAGAGGTCAAGGCCCTGCCCCCTGCAAGGAACAAAGTCCAAAACAGAGCAGGATATGCCAGGTTTTGTTATTTGTAGGCTAATAGAGGAAACAATAGTCATGAGAGAATCCCCAACCCCCCCACTCTAGGCTCCCACACATCAAGTCACACACAATTTTTGAGCACAGTGCATCCCCTTCTGGGATGCCGTATCTGTTTGGTGGATGTCAGGAGACAGAGAGAGAGTATGGCATAAATGGAGTCAGTACTGCATTTCACTGCATACCCATATACACCATTATCCACCAGGTAGGAACGCTACAGACATAGAGTATGAGACTCTATGTGCCCATGGCCAGCCGTGTCCAAAGAAAGTATACATGAAGTACTACATCTTTGAAGGACAGATACTTAACATATTATTTTTTTGACATGGCCATAGACACATAGAAGACCAGACGTCAAAATTAAGTTTTTCAGCAAGTAGCCAAAAAGGGCTAGTGACTGGGAAAACACACCAGCCCAACAGACATTTCCATTAGCACACTTGTGTCCTAGAAATCCAAGAGACATTATATACAATAAACCTGCTTTTTAGTAGCCATGGGCCCACATAACAAGAGTAAAAAAGTAAGAACTCTAGAAATAACTCGGCTGGCAGCTGTTGCTTTTTCATGCTTCCTTGTGCAGTTTAATGAGGAATGCAGCCGCCTTTTTTGTTGTTTTACTTTCTCAGTGTGCTATAACGGTCACTCTCCCCAACTGATCTTTTTGACCCCTCTCAGGTCACATTTGCACCCCCATCTCATCACGACACCACTCTTCTCCCACGTAGCTAACCCCCCTTCAGCATCTCTGAATAATGTTGACAAATGCTTTAGCACAAAAAAAAAATGCAACATACAGTTTTCAGCCCAACAGAAATATCGCTGAACTGGGATTCATCTCACTAGCATGTGTCCCACTGGGAACAAGTCTGTAATGTTCGATTATAGCTTTAAGTGGATTTCCAAACTTTTTGTCAATCACAATCTGAAACATGGTAAAGTCTATTTCATCAGGGGTACATACTTCACATGTGAAGTATTAGTCTGCAACCTTTAATTAGAATTTTGCAGTTGGTTTTCTGCCCCTTGAGCCTGACAATTTGAAAAAGGTGCAGAAAGCTGCTCAAGGGGCAGAAAACAAACTGCAAAATTCTAATTAAAGGTTGCAGGCTTAGATTTTACATGTGAAGTATGTATCCACTGATAAAAGAGAGTCTTTACCATGTTTCAGATTGTGATTGACAAAAAGTTTGGGAATTCACTTAAAGCTATAATCGAATATTACAGACTTGCTCCCAGTGGGACACATGCTAGAGAGATGAATTATACAATGGCAAGGAAATTTCCTGTACTCCGATTGGTCAGTGTGTGTGCCTGAGACAGTGATGTTATTACACAATAATTGCACTGTATTGATTTATTGCCACATGATTAGCATTGTTTGTTCTTCCCTTAAGAAACAAAGATATATTGTCACACTAAAAATGTACTAAAAACATTTCTGTTTTTTTTTTTAATTTGTATAACATTGAGCCATTGTATAATTGCAATAAGGCACTCCAAGGTGTGTGTTATTGTGTAATAACGTCACTCCTGGGCTGGTGGAAGCACTCGCTCCGCCTCATGCTTCAACCCACCCAGGAGTAGCGTTGTTACTATACACCTTACATAATTCGCTGTTATGCTAAAATAAACCAGTTCAGTGATATTTCTATTGGGCTGAAACAGTATGTTACATTTTTTTGCCAAATCATTAGTTATTGCTAATAAGCATTTTTTTTCTTTTTCCTTGTGGTATTTTCAAGAAACTGATAAACAAATACACACTAATCTCAGTAGTGGCGGCAATGATTTGTTAGCTGAATATGAGATCAGGCAGATGCAAAACAATGATCTGATTAGGGCCATGACTGCACTCATAGGAAAGGTAAAGGATGCTCATATTTCAGAAACTACTAGTACTACATGACTTTGTTCTTGTATTTCCAGGAGGGAAGAAACATGCCCGGGTTGTGGTGCTGCTTATCCCATGATAGGGCCTTTAGGATGGAAACAGAGACCTAGTGTACTGGCTAGCTTACTAACTTGCTTACCGAAGGCTTCAGCAACGTAGTAAGCAAATTAGAAAGCTAGTCAGTAGGCTAGGTCTCTCTTCCTATCCTAAAGCTCCACAGCCCCCCCCTCCGTGCATCAGACACTGCAGAGCTGCCAGAGACAGTTCACCCCATTGCCCATCAGACAGTCACACACTGATGCAGAGATAGACCACCACACCCATTTCAGTCTCTGGACTCAGCATCCCTCCAATCCATTCCCACAGAGGCAACATCAGCATCCCTCCCATCCCCACAGAGGCAACATCAGCATCCCTCCCATCCATCCCATCCCCACAGAGGCAACATCAGCATCCCTCCTGTCAATCCCATCCCCACAGAGGCAACATTAGCATCCCTCCCGTCCATCCCCACAGAGGCAACATCAGCATCCCTCCCATCCATCCCCACAGAGGCAACATCAGCAACCCTCCTGACCATCCCCACGGAGGCCACCACACCTTATTACTTGGTTACGGCAGTGCTTACCCCCATGACAGGGCCTTTGAGATGGGAATGGAGACCTAGCCTACTGGTTAACTTGATAACTTGCTCACTGAAGGCTTCAGCAAGGCAGCAAGCAAGTTAGCAAGCTAGTCAGTAGGTTAGGTCTCTCTTCCCATCATGAAGCTCCCCAAGCTGTCCCATTCTTATTTAGTTACTGCATGGGTAACATTTACCAAATCACAATCAAGAATCAACATTTCCTAACAAAAGACAGACTGGTGTTTGTTATTGTTAAAATAAGTTTAAATGTGCCAGCCCCTCACCCAGCATGGGCAAAGCAGCCTAGAGTATACCACGATGAGCTGACGTTCCTGAGGAGCAGGGTTGGTTTCCTAGCCAGATTGCCAGGAGACACTCTATGAATGTGCACCCCACATCTGCAGTGGGATTGCCGGTGGTATGGACCAGGGCATTTTCCTCCAGTTTCTGTTTCTTTCTGTGAAGGTGCTGGACTGCAGTGACACACACATGTGTGCGGCAGCATGCATGCATGCATTTGTGGTGACAGCTGGCTGCCACTGACCTCCGATTAGCTGCTCCCAGTGTGCTTCCACCTGGTCTCCACCAGGGAACAGTCAAGCAGAGAAGCTCAGAGTCCTCACCCTGTACTGAAGGGAAAGAGCTGTCCTTAAGCTGCTTGGTCTACTCTCCCCAGGCCGGCCGCTGAGCGACCCCAGTCTGGATCACCAGTGTAGTGAGGGGTTGTGCTACTGTGACACTGTTGAGCCTTGAGAAGTAGTTTGACTTTCAAAACACTGAAATTGCTTCCAAATTTGGACCTGTGGAAGTATCTGACTTCCATTCCACCCCAACAGACTCAACGAACCCCCGTTCTCAATGGCTAGTTTTATTTATTTATTGGTAACCCAGTAAGCTCAGCACAGTATCAGTATAGCGCAGTGGTTTAAGGCTCTGAGCTGCAAATCTGGAGACCTGGGTTTGAATCCCACAGTCTCCACCTGCATACTGTGTGACCCTGAGCAAGTCACTCAACTTTCCTGTGCTCACAGGTCGCACCTGTAAACAAGCTTTCAGCTTGGTGTCTCTCTCCTGGTTAAACAATTTGAAAAAAAAAAGTTCAGTTCAGAAGTTTGAGTGACCAAAATTGATCATGTTAACATTTTTCATTAGAAAATGGGTCCGTATGTATGCAATAAATCACACTGCACTTATATATACACACATTTAAAAATAAATTTACAGTTCAAAGCTGATCATAAGCAATTAGAGGTTGAAAATACAACCATCTGTCTAACCTTCCATTCCATATTTTTTCTACAATGTAGCAATAGAGCAGCACCGTCCAGTATTAAGTTTTATTTGGTTGTTATTTTTGACCAGAAAAGGCACATTTACTTGTGATGGCTTGTTTTCAGTTGCATCCTGAGGCTGGGTTACATGGATCCATTTTTTTTTTGTTTTCTTTACTGAGGATTGAATATTGACCACGTCACTAGGAAAACTCCCTACTCTTCAACAATAAGTGCCATGGGATCTTTTACGTCCACCTAGACAGTGACCAAAAATGGACAGAAGAGATCTAAATTTTTTTTAATTATTTGGTAATCCAGTATTGGTCAGTAGACTCAATATCTGTTTACAGGGGTGAACCAGGAGCACTGGGGAGGTTAGCTGACTTGCTCAAAGTCACACAGTATGCAAGTGAAGGTTGTGGGACTCAAACCCAGGTCTGCTGGATGTACCAAGCTCTTTTACTGTTCATTGCCCTGACCTCTAGGTTATGCTACATTTAAAATCTCATCTGAAGGATGGCACCTCAACAGTGCAGTACCCCGTTGTACTGCACTACAATGTCAGTTATGGGTAGTATCCCAAGTACCTGGTGTGGGGCTAGAACCCACACTCTTCTGATCTTCCAGCCCCAGAGCCGAGCATTCTACCTACTGAGCAAATAACAGTGCTATAAATAGAAATATAAATAGGAGCTACAACCTGGCTTCTTTTAACATCAGAACTTAAAATCTGTAACAATGTTAAGTTCCAAACTCAGCATATCAATTAGTGCCTTAATATAACCTTTTTAGTAGTTTAGTTTGATAGTATACTTTTATTAGCTTAAACCAGCCAAGTAAGGTGCATTGAGTTGTGTCCCTTTCCAGCCACAACCTCGATCATAAGTTAAATACTACATATTCAAGTACAGTCCAGATATCATACACAAAATCCGTAATCCATGGAACAGTTCTGCTGCTGTTGGGGTATTTATGGTAGGGGCATGTATGTAAATTGTTATTCATGTCCACTGTCTGTTTTTACTGCAAAATTCAATAAAGCATATTGAATTTAAAAAAAAAAACAAAAAAGGAATGTCCCTTGCTCTCCTCCTTCCTTGTTTCTGTCTGATAGGTACTAGTCTGTCCACGTTGGGGGGCATTATCCTCACCTGCCCATCACTTCTGGTGACCGTAAGCTCCATCCTTGGCCCTATACTCTTCTCCATCTTTCCAAATGGCCTCCCCTCAGTCAGTGTCTCCTAGTACATGTACACAGATGACAATGCATTACTTCAAAGACCTCTGTTCCAGAGCTGAACTGCCACTGCAGCAGGAATCTGACAATGTCCAGTGCTGAGTTCATTCAGCATTACTGTCTGACATTTACAATAAGCAGATGCTAGAAAGGCTACAGTGCTACACCTTACCACAGTAGTCAGTACTCTTGCTTCCACCCCTCTGAAGTTGTTCTCCACTTCAATTATCTCAGTGTGTAGCTGCATCACACTCTTTGCTTTTCCTACCACATCAATACCATACACAAAAAACTCTGCCCTAAGCGTGGCACACACTAGTGCCCCAACCCTGCCTCCCAGTGGCCCAGCAAAAGCACACTGTGCTTCTTTGCCAATGACCTAGGTTTAGGGGCAGACTCAGAGAGCCAGACCAGATGTAGCCAGGACATGCTGCCTAGAGCAATGCAAGCCAGCCCAGGGGGAAGGGTATGCTAGGAACCATAGCCACAGTACCCACACAGTGGGCCAGGAACCAACTTCCTCACGAGGGTTAAGCATGTGTACTTTGCCATGTGTCTTGTGAGACTGACATGAGGCTGATGCCTGATGCTAAGGTGGGGGAAGAGAAAAACAGGGGTAAAAATCTTGTTGTAGTCACTAGAATTAGGATCGGTAGTATACTCAGGCCCTGTGCTGTGTCGTTCCTACTGCTGAGCGTGATGTGGCTGGCTGAGAACAAAGATGGGTTGCCATCATAGGGGTTACGCTCCAAGGCCTGTGGACTTGGCTGTTGACAGAGGAGAAAAATTATACTTCCAGTGTTTGACAGTTATGCGGATATGATTTACAGTGCAACCTGCCCCGACAGGGTTCCCTTTCCATTTGCCCAAAACACCCCTCCCCTAGTCATCACTGCTCCTTCCATTCTGGACTTTCTCTCCCTGCCCTACAAACCTGTCCTCTCACTCACTCACTCACTCACTCACTCACTGTTCCTCATTCCTGGGTACATTCTGGCCCATCTTATTCTCCCCTTACCTTTCCTCTCTCCTTTCTCCTTCCAACCATTCATCTCACTCCCTTAGTGACCTCAGATACTAAATGTCTGTCACATCACTCACTGCAAAAACCTCTGCTGGCCAGTCTGCATTTTGTCTGCCTGCCAACCCTCTAGAATAACCTTCCTTTCTCCAACCGACACGCACTCTCCCTCTGCTCTCTTAAACCACTCATGTTGTCTCACTTCTTTCAACCTTGATTTTGTGGCTATAGTGCGCTGGTATACTGGCCTCATCCTTTTTCCGGTACATACTTTCTGTACAGCATTCATTTATGTATGTAACTTGCACTTTCGGCAGCTTGTATTGTTTCCTGCTATGTCACTTCCCCCTTGTAACCCCCTTCCCTCAGGCTGCACCTAGAAACAAGCTTCTGCTCAGGGTGCCATTCACAATCAATAAATTTAAATTTAATAAAGCAAAATATATTAGACAGAAATTAAGATAATGCATGCATTGCTATAAAGCATATAAAACTCGTTACTTATAACCGGACTTTATTACAGGGAACTCACCCTGGAGTTAGAGGAAAACAGATCTGGAGGCACTGTCAAAGTGTTGATAGCAGCACCTTCGTGTGACACACACTAAATCATTTTTTTTCAGTCTGCTGCTGCATATTTAACCCAATGTGTTGAATGTACAATGCAGATAGATTAAATGCAGCATTTCCCCTTACTTAACTATGTCTGAAATGCAACACCTTTGTAAGACGTATTTTACAACACGAAGAACTTGATGTTTCACCCAAGGTTTGAGCACCCAGATTTTTCCTGACTCATTCTAAAAGGCTCGAGAATAAATGCACCATATTGTCTACGCCTACCTTTGCTGGCTGATACTCTTCTCCTCTGCTGCTCTTCCTCCTCGAGTTGACCTGCTCTGTGCTGCTGCTGCCAGTTGCCCAGACTAAAGGAACCCACCCAGCCACTTGTAGGCCTGCCGTCTGCCTAAACCTCACTAACCCCACCTGGAAATGCTCATGTCACTCACACACTCTCTGCTCCCCCTCTGCAGCGCTAGTCTGCTGCCCGTGCTGGTGACCAAGTCCACAGCTAGCCACCTGGCTCCACTCCCTGCACACCCGACCCCAGGACTTCCCTTTCTTTTCCCTCCTCGCTGGCCCGACTCTGACTCTACTGGTCTGCTGTGCTTCCTGGTGTGGTGTCCCAGACGACTGCCGGCTCCCAGTGCACCCCCGATCTTACCTTTGCTGTTCTTCTTTTAGGCTCCTCTTTTCTGGCTGGATTAGGCATGCATGATCCACCACCGGCACCAATGCTTGTCTTCCAGCTCAGCCCGCTGCCGCTCACTCTCTCCCGGCCAGTGTGCCACACAAGAAACCGACAACCATCACCTCTCAAAGTCCTCACACACATGCAGGCATGCATAGTGCACCCAAACAAGCCCTCCCACCAGCCAATCAATGTGCGGCAAGGGCCACTGAACTGTAGTGATTTTCGGGGGGTGGCAACAAACCAAAGGAAAGGCAACAAGGTAAAGGCACCAATTTTAAATATAATGCTAGCTGGGCCGCCAATCACCAGCCCACTTAAACAGCAGGGGTGCAGTCATACAGGAGGACACACACACAGAAACCAGGGAAAAAATCCCATAAAAAAGGCAGCATGTGGCAAAATATTGCTGGGGCTCAGCCCAGCTCAAAAAATATTGCTGGGGCCAATGTCCCACGGGCCCATACAACCCGGCGCCTATGTAAACTTATATATATAGGAGGCAGTATAGCACAGTGGTTTAAGACTCTGAGCTGCAAATCTGGAGACTGGGTTTGAATCCCACAGCCCCCACTTGCATATTGTGTGACACTGAGCAAGTCACTTAACTTCCCTGTGCTCCCAGGTCGTACCTGTAAATAAGCTTTCAGCTCAGTGTGCCACTCCTGCTTAAACAATTAAAAACAAACAAAAAAATAAAAAAATAAATACTCCCTCTCAACCATCTGATGGGAAGTTTTCACCACCCAGTCCTTGCCTGATATAGCCCATAAAAACATCTGTATGGTCCCAGAGGCCCACTGTACAAGATAAACATACGTAGCAATAAAAGTAGATCTGATTTTATAGATCTGCTTGAAAAATAAGTTACAATAGGCTGGATTCAGGATCACATATCCTACCATTGCTTGTGCCACAGATCCAGCTGCTGCATCCCTTCCTTGGTACGTGGGAATCCGGACCCCATTGGTAGCAAGCAGCAGTAGTCAGGCTGTGCATCAGGTAGGTAAGTCACTCATGAATATGCATGACAAGATCCCATCAATTGTGAAGTCCTCTGTGCCAAGCCACCAGTTCAGTGTTACCTGGACAGCGGGGCAGGGGCTACTGCGAACACTGAAACAAAACTATCCAGACAGGCAGGAAAGACACCCTTGGAACAACTGATGCCTGTTGATGCTAGTCCTATGCCTCAGGAATTGATGTATCGAAGTAACCTGCCATCTGGTTCCAGGGTTTTGCTGCTCAGAAATATTTCCTACAACATTTCTGCCTTGTCCTCAAGCTGGTCCTTCCTGTATGCAGTGCTCCAGTGTGGAGCACATGCAGATAAGCCCAGAGCTTCCATGGCTGCTACCACAGCTGTCACTGTGGTAGGCAGCACTTTGCATAAGACCATTACCAGGTGCCCCTATCCCGCATCAGAAGGGGTTTGGCAGCCAGCAGAGGGATGGATGCCACAGGAAATATGCTTGGTATCCATTCCTGAATGGTGCATGGTCTCTGTAAGCAGTCCTTCAAACTCTGATTCCAGAATGCTGAAATCAACAAAAAATCCCTAACAAACCCACAACGATCTGCCTCCGTATTCATTAATCAATCCCCGTTCTGTGTTTACCTGTTAATTATCACACCTTTCTGTGGAATTGAATCTCAGCTAACAATGAGTTGGGCACCAAGGCATATACTATAGCTAGGGTTTCCGGTTTTAGGTGTTTATTTTTTGTAAAAAAAAAGGTGTTTATTTGGGGCATTTTTCTCCCCCTTTCAGAAGTACCAAAAATCTGTTATTTTAGGTGTAATCAATTTCTCGGACAACAAAAATCTTTATAAATCAGTGTTTATTCACTCAAGTTAAAAAATAGATATTACACTTTTTCAAACTGTGTGCCATGACTATTGCATGTTAGCACCATAGATATTGCGCCATATTAATATTGCATTAGTTTTGCAAAATAGTGCATCATAACTGTAGAACTATACATATATAAATATGTAGATGGTGATGGTGAGCTAGGAGCAGCACAGTACTAGAACTCTGTTCCACCATATAAGTGAAAGGTGTAATACAAAAAAAAACACGATCCACCCACATATCCAGCACACAGTTGGTCAGCTGGAAGAGTGGGGACACAATGAAATTCAATGTTTTTCGGTTACAACTGATTTTCCGATTTTCACCACGGTAGTGTTTTACTGGTGTTTATCGGTTATAATTTAAAACCGGAAACCCTAACTATAGCCCAGTTGGTTTTGTTCTGTTAAGGACCTAGGGCAACAACTGTATATATGAACATACGAACATATGAAATTTGCCAGCAGATAAAGGCCTAGAGGTCTATCAAGTCTGCTCGAATGTGCAGCTAGCACCCCTTATTCCGCAGCTGCCACTCCCTTCCACCCTTCCCCTTCATTGACGCTCCCCCTTGTCCTGTCCAATCCCCTTTTGAAGCAGTCCACTGTTCTACTGGATACCACTTCTGCAGGCAACGCATTCCACCCAGCCACCACCCTCTCTGTAAAAAAGTGTCTCCTCATCTCCCTCCTGAACCTTCCTCCCTCCAATCTCATATCATGGCCCCTTGTGTCCCTCCCCTCCCATACTTTGAACAGCCCCTCTGTACCTGTATTGTTTATTCCTTTCATGTACTTAAAGGTTTCAATCATGTCCCCCCTGTCCCTCAAGTAAAATCCACAAGAAACAATGCAAAAACAAGAAGAAGAAGAAGCTACTGTAGTGGAACAGATCTGATCCCTTTCCCCTTCTAGTTCCTGAACATATCAACATACAAAGCCAGCAGAATAATGCCATTTGGTCTATCAAGTCTGCTCATATTCCAGGGTTCTCAGCTTAAGCTAGTGACCCTACCCATCCCCAATTAGTTATTCTCCTCCTTCCACCCCTCCCTCGACCCATATTTTCCTCTTAACTCTAGCCCAGTCCCTCTTGAAACTGCCCTCTCTCCTCCCTCTATATTTCCTCTGCAGAAGCTAATTAGGGAATTATTGGCTTAATAATTTCAGTAAACTACAGGAATGGGCTCCATCAGTATGCCCGAATTTCACCTTACATAGGCAAAAGCTTATAACAAGTAGGCTAAAAATTAAATGTGTCACAAGATCATGTTATCTTGTCGACTGCTTTTCTGGCTGGTTAACATTGTGTAGTGCAATATTGGTAACCACAACTCCATACTAGCAATATAAGGGTTCTTTTAAATATGGGCAGGGTCTGGTTGAGTCTGTCCACACAGTGAGCCTGCTCACTTATTAAAAGGGCATGGCTTGATATGAGCTTTCATAACAAAAGCTTATTATCAATGACATCTGGTATAGCACAGCATGGACAGTGACATCAGTGCATCTGTTAAAAGTAATTAAATGCAAATGACCATGAGTCAGCTCATTAAGCCTTGCAACCCCCAGTTGCCTGACCTCGTCTTTGTCAAAGTCCATGGGATTAGGGCTGTCAAGAGGTACATGCAAGAAAACTCTCATATACAGTACTGTGTACTTACATTTAAGGGCCAAGAAATCTGAGAGTCACTAGCCCGAGGTTACACATGCCTCCTGAAATCTGTCCTAGCCACACTGATAACCATGATGATGGACACAACAGCTTAAGGTAAACAATCAAAGCCCCCCTGGTGAATGAACATGGTGACACTTCCAAGTTCACAGATACGAAACAGCTGCCAATTAAAACAACTAAATCCAACTAACAGCTTTTTTACTTGTAGCATTGCAGTATGTGCGTAATGCTCAAATACACTCACACAGTCACTGTGCAGATGCTTGCCAAAGCAGTGTAATCGATATTTTTTACATCATCATAAATAATAAATGATACAGATGGCATGATGCCTTATGACATGACATCAGTGCAACAGCAATTATGATGAGCTGTTGGTACAGGCAGGGCTGTGGTGCCAGACTTATAAGTGTTGATGATGTGCCTTGTGCTGGGATGGCAGGTAGAGGGTATAAGGAAGTTAAGACCAGAGTGACTGCTTGTCTAGTGTCATCACTTGCTGTACAAAAGGTGGATCACAGCTGTACAAGAGAAATGTGATGCTGCCAGGGGAGGAAGGCAAAAATCCAGCTGAAGGACTGACTGGCATCCTCCTGACCATACTGCAAACAGACTGGGTCACATGTGCACTATGCCCATGATGGTGGCAGATGCATGCACAGAAACATAGATACATAGATACATAGACAGTGTCGGCAGATAAGGGCCTATGGCCCACCCAGTCTGCCCATTTGAGCTTGTAAGTTCAGTTTATGTTTTCCTAGAAGTCTGTTGCCCCTTACCCCTGACCTCCAGAATTCCTTTTTGTCTATCCCATGCATTCTTAAATCCCGTGATTGTTTCAGCTTCCACCACTTCCTCTGGCAGGGTGTTCCACTTGTCCACCACCCGTTCTGTGAAGAAATTCTTCCTCACGTTTACCCTGACTCGTCCTCCCTCCAACTTCATCCCATGCCCTCTAGTCCTGGAACATCTTTTTCACTTAAAAATAGTGTATTCCTGACCCTGTTCCTCCCTGTAAGACTTGTACTTACAATACTTGTATGTCTCTATCATATCTCTTCTCTCCCTCCTCTCCTCCAGGGAGTACATATTCAGTTCATTCAACCTGTCCTCATAGGACTTGTGATGCAATCCATGTACCATCTTTGTTGCCCTCCTCTGAACCTTCTCTACCCTGTCTATGTCCTTACGTAGGTAAGGTCTCCAGAACTGTACACTGTACTGCAGGTGGGGCGTCACTAGTGTCTTGTATAGTGGAATTATGACCTCCCTTTTCCTGCTGGTGATGCCCCTGCCTATGCATCCCAGCATCCTATTTGCTTTACCTGCTGCCTTGTCACACTGTTTCCCTACCTTGAGGTCATCAGAGATGATAACCTCAAGATCTCTTTCCTGCTTGGTGCATGCTATATCCTCACCCCCCAAACTGATATATTGTGCCAGGGTTTTTGTGCCCCATATGCATTGTCTTGCACTTCTTTGAATTGAATTTCAGCTGCCAAACCCTTTTAAACATTTTATTTATTTATTTTTATTTTATTTATTGAAATCTCAGAATTATAACCTTTGAGCCAGTGGCTCATTTACAAAGGCTCCACATCATAGTATGAAGGAAACAAAGAAAATAACATGGTACAATAGTCAAAGTGGAAGGTACAGGGTCAAAAAATAAGTAAATTGACACAAGGTTACAGTAGTTTCAGGACTATAACTGCATGGTATAAGTTGCATAGGTATCAAGAGACACAAGGACTTCCTGCTTTTAAACACTTATTGAGAGTGGCCAAAGGAGTGACCTTGTCAAGAACCTCAACATACAGATTCAAGAGCAGGCAGGAGAAAAGTATGAAGAAGGCAGACTGAGGGTTAGTCCTAATTCAATTAACATAGGTGCAGAGAAAAGGAGAGTCCCAGTGTTCTGGGCAAGTTTGTTTTGGGGGTCAGGGGTGGTGACAACATATCAGTTTGTGCTGCAGAAACTGTATTTGAGTCCCACTAACTGGGAGGTGAGATCTCAGATGTTAGTGTATGAGCCAGTCCCTACACTGGAAGCTGAAGTCTGCATTGCTGAGCAAATGCATGTTAACAAGTGAAAAAGTCATGCATTCATGACAAAATGGCATACTGGAAGCCAAGTGAACACACAAACAAGTGTTTTGCAGAGCACTAGATAATGGAGATAATGTATATGTTGTTACAGCATGCAAATGACGCAAGTCATAACAAACATTTTTCTGGTGCTTGTATAAGCCAGTTATGATGCAGTGGAGAGTCAAGAGGATGGAAGAAAACATGCAAAGGAGCTCCATGCAGTACTTTAAATCAATGGTGGAGTAAACTAATGTGAAACCCATGAGCAGAAGCCCTAGCATGATGGTATACTGTTGTAGTGGACCTTGAAGAACACATTAGAACTGTCTTGCTGGGCTCCCTAAACACACCAATATATTTATGATATTGTGCATAAATATGTGCTGCTTCCTCATGCCTCTTCTTTTTCATATGGGGATCAATATTCCTTTATTTCTTTGTTGTACTGCACAACCTACAGGCTCAATCCACTGACAGGAGCAATGTACCTTAATAATAACAAGTAGGTAATGAGATGGAAAGGAGGTGTTAATGCCTTGCATGAACAGTAGAGTCAGTTGCATTTTTCATACATTTCAGTTCTGCTCTGCAGCACTAAAGAGTGCGTGTTTTGCAAACTGCCCAGCTTGCACGCAATGCTGCTCCCTGTCAGGTGCTTTATGGACTGGTCACAACTGTGGTTTATACTTGTAAGGGGATTTGTGCTTTGTACTGCTTGCAGAGGGGACATATTGGACACCTGTTAGCGCTTTAAACACCAACAGCACACCTCTTTCAAAATACCTGCTGCTGATCTTTGTTGCTTATTTCTCCATGTGCATAGCCCTTTGTGCCTTTGTTTGCATTACTTTCCAATATGCTAATCAGGAGTATTAAGAACTAAAAAAACAGTGAATGGCCTTCCCACATTTTATAATATTGGCAATGAACTTTGGGGGTGGGTTACCTTCCATAAATACCACCCTGACCCACAAAGACCCCAAGAACAGGGCCTTCCAATAAAAGAAACAAACATGGCTTTCCCTTTCTATATGTAATTAGAAATTTGGGCATGTGTGCCACCTCCTTATTCTTCTTTCTCTACTGTTTATTGCATTCACTTTCTCGCATTCTTTTTTTTAGGGGTGGCTTTTGTGGTTCCTAGTTGATGCTGCCTTTTTCACAACTAATATTAATTCTTAATTACCAAATGATTCCAGGGCCCAGTGACATTAATTGAGTGGAAGCACAGAGGTAAATTTTCATTGCAAGTCTCCGCTGAACTAGAGATGCAGCAAATTTAAATTCCGCCGGCGAAGTGAACGCAAAGTGGGCACTTCGTGTTGCCACTCCACTACGTGAAGTGGGCAATGCAAAGTGCTTACTCCGCCTTGTCATTACCACTTCGTGTTAAGGCAGAATGGCAATGCGAAGTAAAGCAAAGTCATTGTTTTTAATGGACTTCACATTCCTCATTATGATTCTAGGTGATCCACTTGGTGTTTCAGATTTGTCAGCCCCCCCACACACACACATCACATGGCTTACAGTACTGTAAGTCACATGCTCTTTAGTTATGCAGGAAGAAAGTGAGTCATACAAGCAGACACTTTTACTTTCTCCTGTGCAGACGGAGAGGGAATAGTGTGTTTTGTGACTGCTGATACTTTTAGATCAGAGCGAGGAGGAGATTTAAACTTTGATTTAGACCCAACAGCTTTTTTAAAAGCTACATGTTTTTGTCTTTTCTGTACTCTTTTTTACTTAATTTGTTCTTTCTGTAAATTTTATTTTTCTTAGTTTTATAAGTAGTTAGTTGTTTGTCTGTGTCTGTGTGACTGTGTGTATGTGTTGTGTGACAGTGTGAGTAGTGACTGCTCGGACTGAGGGAGCTCAGTAGGAGAGATGGATCAGGATGAGGGAATGTCTGGGGCAGAGGCGGCTTTGGGAGAACATGGTAGTGGTAAGCATCGTATCATGCACATGTGTGGAGGGCATGGGAGCCCATTCCTGTTGGACTGCTCAAAACTTGTGAGTGCCTCTCCCCCAAGAAGCAGGACCCTCACCACCTCCTGTCCTGACTCTGAGGCAGTTGAACCACCACCAAGTCCAGCACCAGGTTCTCTGGAGCAAGATATGCCTGTTCCCATGGGCCCAGGTGTGGATCCCATCCCTGTTCAGCACTGTGAACAACCGGCTGCCAATTCATCTGGCCATCCCCTGCCTGTGCCTGGTTCTCCCCGCACCTCCATTGTTTGGCAGTTTTTTGACTGTGTCAGGGGGGACAGCAGTGTGGTCAAGTGCTGACTATGTGAAGTGGAGGTGCGCCGTGGCCCCCGGGGGACTCACCTGGGGACTGGGGGCCAGCACACCCATTTGCTCAATCACCAGCAGTTGGAGTGGCAGGCTGCCACAGAACAGACCATGCCTGCACCTGCTGGCCATTCTGTGGCAGGCGGTGCAGCTGTGCATTGTGGCATCCCTAAGAAGAGGAGGGCCACATCAGCACCTGCTGCTCCACCAGCACCCCACCCCCCACCACCACCACCAGCAGGTCAGCCTGTAGAACGTGTGGACCCCAGAGAACTGCATGTAACACAGGCTGACTTGGCAGTTCTCTGGAGTGCTGTTGAGGAGAACAACGAGAGGGTGAGTGCTGTGGAGCAGTGGCTGGATCACATAGAGGGACATCAGTTGCAAATTATGTCCATGCTGGAACTGCTGCTGGATCACCATGGGATCCCACATTAGTTTTTTTTCCTCACACCATGGGCCCCCCCAAACCTTCCTTGCTGTGTTATAAAATGCGTTCCTCCACCATCCCCGACCCTTGTATGTAATTATGCCCTTTTTTTGTTGTCTTCCATATGCGTGACACTTTGTATTCTGAGCAGTGCAAGTATACTGTGCTAAACTGCATTTGTGCAGTCAGTCTTCTTTCCAGTCTGCGTATGTACTGCAGACACTGTCCAACTCCCTGACTTAAAAACAAACATTAATGAGTACAATGGTGGGAGGGTGGTGAAGCATGGAGAGATACTACAAAACAGGCTTACAATACATCCAAGTAACTAGTAAAAAAAATTAATGTTGTGATTCGTGACGTGATTTGTGACTGCATTTGTGACCACGATGATGAAGAAATGTGAATGCCTATGGCTGTACTTCCCCGGGCCTCGATGAGCTGTAGCTTAAAACTCCCAGACATAAAAACACATATTAATGAGTACAATGGTGGGGTGGTAAAGCCTGGAGAGATACTACAAAACAGGCTTACAATACATCCAAGTAACTAGAAAAAAATTAATGTTGTGATTCGTAACATGAATGATCGTGAATTGTGATTTGTAACTGCATTTGTGACCGTGATGATGAAGAACGTGATTTGTATCACGAATTACTCGTGTTGATGATCCTGACTTAAAACGCATATTAATGAGTACAATGTTCATGCAGAATTCAGCACCACACCTGTCCAGTACTCTGAAGGGAAGCCAAAGAAACAACTGTGACTTAAGTTACAGATGGAGATTGGGCCCTAAAGAGATGCAGTTGCACAGACAGATTAAGATTGTGTTGTGCACTGAAGAGATGCAGACACAAAGGCACAACACCTAACCAGTGCTCACCAACAGAAATTCAAATCTGGAAAAGAATACCTTTGCCAGTTGGGGTGGGCCACGGGGGGAGCAGTGTACTGTACTGCTGCAGTAACAGTCACTAGTACTAGTACCAGTAAAGATACCACAAAGAAGTACAAAAATCACGCAGCTGCAGTGGATAGCAGCTTCACATTGCTGAAATTATTATGTGGCACAATAAAAGGTGTCTGATTTGATGACATGCGTCACACACATACTCACACACACACTAAGTAATGCATAGTAAATTGAAAACTTCAGTAATATAACCACATATTTTAAACAAACTAAAATTATGCACTGCAACAGTAACAGTCACTAGTACTAGTACCAGTAAACATACACAAAGAAGTACAAAAATCACACAGCTGCAGTGGATAGCAGCTTCACATTGCTGAAATTATGTGGCATAATAAAAGGTGTCTGATTTGATGACACACGCCACACACATACTCACACACACATTAAGTAATGCATAGCAAATTGAAAACTTCAGTAATATAACCACATATTTTAAACAAACTAAAATTATGCACTGCTGCATCACAACAATCAGCAAAAAAATGGCAAGAAATATTGAAAATATTACTGTGTGTACATTAACACAGTTATACAAGAAAAATATCATCAAAACAGAAAGCACTGTCTTTTTCTCCAAGTTAAGCTACCTATACCACAGATGCGCCCCTTCCCCAAAGCACACTTCCACTGTCTCTCAGTACACAGACTGAATGTTGTACATTAACATTCAAAATCCATACACAAACAATAAACGCTCGATGATATGAGCACAGAAGGGTTTCCTATAATTGATGAACTAAAGTTTCAGCAAAAAAATGACTTAAAAAGGCTTTTTTAACAGCTTTTTGAAGGTTTGAATTGCAGAGAGCTCAGAGCAGATTGTCTCCTACAGCTTCCTACACACACTACCCCAAACTGAGACTGTGCAGAACAATCTAGAGCCCATGTGACCTGAAATCCCATGAATCACTGCAAAATTCACCTTTGGAGCTTAAAAACAAAGGCGAAGTGAGGCGGTGGAAGCAGAGTAATGCAAAGTCATTGTTTTCAATGGACTTAGATTACCCATTATAATCGCTGAGTACTCAGCTTCGCGTTGCAGAGGACTCCGCGAATTCACCTTCCCTCCACGAATCACTTTACGGAGCGAATTAGGGCCACTGCACCCATCACTACACTGAACTAATGACACCAGGTTCATGAATGGATCAATAACTAAACAATTAATATCACCCAAGAAAAATGCAGTGCAACAAGGGACCCTGCAAAAAGAGAACATGATTATTTCAAAACAAACACAAGAAACATAACTGAAGGGAGATACAGAAGGCTACTCATATCACCAAATGATTATTAATGAAGGGAAAGCCAGGTTTGTTCCCATATAGGTGTTTATCCTCTGGCCAGGGACCTTCCTTCTTGGTGCAACAACCCGCTAGCCCCACTGGCTGAACCTGCAGGTCCCATGGTTCTCCATGGCTTACCCAGGGCCAGCAGAGGTGCTTTCCCCCTCCTCAGTGGGACAGGATCTGGGGTGGGCTATTGGTAGGCTCCATGGGGATAACTCTGCCCTTTTGGGCTCTCTCCTTTCAAACAAACTGCATTCTGCAGTTTGGTAAGCAGAACAAAGAGAAGCTGCCCAACGCTCACCCTCCAAGCAAGGGGACAACTCTGCCCTTTTGGGATTTCTCCTCTCAAACAAACTGCATTCTGTAGTTTGGTAAGCAGAACAAAGAGAAGCTGCCCAACGCTCACCCTCCAAGCAAGGGGACAACTCCGCCCTTTCGGGCTTTCTCCTCTCAATCAAATTGTATTCTGCAGTTTGGTAAGCAGAACAAAGTACTCTGATGCAAAGTACTCTGAAGCCTGATGCTCACCCTCCAAGCAAGGTACGGGTTGGAACCCTGAATTTTGGCATCTACCCCTGGAGGAATATCACTTGGCCCTGTTTGCCAGTGTTTCTCACACTTTGTGCAGTAATCCAGAAGTCTTCTAGGAACTGCTGCCAAGAAATTAATGCTAGGACTGACCTCTGCTTGACATGTTCTTGATTTCTCACTTTAAGTAATGTTTAGTCTGATGTAGAGATTTCTTAAGAGTTGATTTAAGTTTTGAGAGAGGTCTTAAGGTACTGTGATTTTGCTATCTGCCCTGAGCGCTGTGTCCCTTCTCTTAGAGCTGTAAGTCTGTGGGCTGTGCCCTTGACCTCGGTGTCCCATTGAGGCTGCTGCAGTGCCCCCCCCAAAAAACTTGCTTCAGAACCTCCCTGCTGACTTTTCCATTAGCAGATTATATCCTTTAGCCACTAGAGGGCCCAGTTATAAGCACATTTACCCAATCCAACACAATATAGTTCCTGTCTCATTTCACTTATTGTGTGGTCAGTCTATCACTATTCATCTGTCTTTGCCCCTCCCTCTTCTACTGATTGATACTGATTTTCCCCATTTGCAGCTTATAGTCTTTTTGCCTACTAAAGGGGTTTTCCCCCAACCATTCCAAAGCTGCTCTACATCTTCTTACTCTCTACCACTGCTGGTACTCTTCCTTTACTGCTCAGCTGCTATGGGTACCGACACTCCATTACTAAGTCTGCTCTCCTTCACCCTCTTGGTACGGACCTCACACAGACTGGAGCACCTTTCCTCCACACTAGGCACCTCATCCACAGATTACCCCACAGTGACTTGGCCCTTCCCCACCCTCGACACACCCGTGACCCCCAACACCCCCACCCTGCCAACACCCCCACTCTCTCCACCCTCCAAGGCCTGACCTGGACCCAGCTCTCCCCTGCCATTCCCACCCTTCACACTTTATCTATCCCATGCACCCTGATTCTAAAGTCCTCAGCTGGGTGTCGCACTCAAGGTCTCCATCGCCATCGCCACTAACCAGAATAATTACACTGCTATTATTATTATCTGGTAATGTACACCAAACCCAGGACTTATTGCTCCAGCCCTTCTAAACCCTGTACTGCAACTGGCCTCTGCTTTGCATCCTTAAACATTTGCAGTCTCCTAAAGAAATCTGCTGCCCTCCAGTGCTGGGTCATTCAACATCAACCTGACATAATTGCACTGGTAGAGACTTGGCTCTCCAAATCCACCCCTGACTCCACTATCACTCTCCCTGGATATACCATCTACAGGGAAGACCGAGTAGGCAAACGCGGTGGTGGTTGCGCACTACTCGTATGGGACTCCCTTATAGGTCAGGCACTCCCAGCTCCTAAACTTGATTATGGAGCCCAGGCCCTCACCTTAAAAATCACACCTGACCCCTCCCAAGGCCCTCTCTTCCTCATGGTCTCCTACGTACCCCCGAGGAATCAAAACCAAGTGGTCCAGTCCCTCATTGACTATCTCACATCTCTCCCTCACAAAGTGGAGCAAGTCATCCTAGGTGACCTCAATGTTAACTGGCTTGCCTCCACTGCCTCCCATATAAGGGACTCCTTTGCTGCCCTGGATATGTCCCAGTTAGTCACCCAGCCCACCAGATTCAACCACTCTACTGGCACCAGCACTCTCCTAGATGTTGTTATATCTAACCGCCCCTACAAAATCCGGGATGTCACTGTCCTCCCCAACTCTCTTAGTGATCACTCCCCAATCCTCTGTCTCTGGTCATCCTCCACTCTGAAGTCAGTGTCCCAGGCCACTCTATGCCACTGTTTACACCCCAGTGGCCTCAGAAAAGTAAAACAAGACCTAGCCCAGCAAGACTGGTCCCCTATCCAGTGTGCCCCTGACATTGACTCAGCTCTTGACCACTTCACAAACGCCTTCTGTAAGGCTTGTGACCTTTTCACCCCCCCTCACCAGGATCCGCTCCAAAAAATGCAATGACACATGGATCACCCCACCCCTCCTCCAGAGACTCAAAAACAGAGACAATCTCTGGCACATTGCTGTAGACTCTGGAAAGGCATCTGACAGACAGGCCTATAATGCAGAATGCAATAAGTGCACTTGGGCCATTAGGCGGGCCAAGGCAGAGCACTACCAGACCACTCTCACTTCCACTTGGGGTTCAGCCCGGACCTTCGGGGATAATATGAAAGAGCTAAATGGGAAGTCCTGCTCCCCCCCACCATCTCAGCTCTCCATCAATGGCACCCCCACCACAGATCCACTCCTCATAGCCGATTGTCTTAACACTGCCTTCTCTGACCTAAGCTCGGTCCTCCCCTACAGCTTCCTTGACCCAATCCCCACCTCTCTCCCTCCGGTCCTACATCACCCACCATTCTACCTGCACACCCTATCCCCCTCAAGAAGCCAGGCTGCACCTGCTAAAAGCCCTAGGCAGCAATAACCCCAGCAGTGAACCCCTCGATTCCAGGATCCTCCGTATGGTCTTGGACGAAGTCCTAGTCCCCCGACTGACCTTCTAAACCAGTCTGTATGCCTGGGTAAGTTCCCATGTGCTTGGAAAATTGCTGAAATCACACCCATACATAAGAGTGGGGACCAATCCACCCCCAACAATTACCGGCCCATCTCCATCCTCTCCCCGCTCTCTAAAACAATTGAAAAAGACGTATTGATCCAGCTCTCTGAATACCTAACCAAGTATGACATTATGTGCCCAGAGCAGCACGGTTTCTGCCCAGGACACAGTACAACCATGGCTCTCCTGGAATTCTCCCAACACCTGCATGCTGCTCTCGACTCTGGCAGCCTTGCAGGAGCAGTGTTCATTGACCTCTCCAAGACCTTTGACACTGTCTGTCATCCCCTTCTACTCAACTCTCTCCACCAACCTGGCTTCTCTAGTGGTCCCATTTCCTGGTTCTCTAGCTGCCTTTCTGCTAGATCCCAGCATGTCAAGATCAGCGGCTCCCTCTCCAGCACTCTTCCCATTCACTCTGGGGTCCCTCAGGGCTCCATCCTGGGTCCAATACTTTTTAGTCTCTACCTCAACACCCTCCCCAGCTCATGTACCTGTAAAATGTTCCTCTACACTGATGATGCAGTACTCATTGCCTCACATCCCAATCCCACCTCCCTCCAATTATCCCTCCTGCAAGCTTACAACCAAGCTGAGAGATGGTTTGGAGACTTTAGACTGGTCATTAACCTAAAGAAAACCAAATCAATGCTCTTCTCCCACCACCAAAATAAAGCTAAAAATACCCCCCTCTTGAATATCCCCAGCACTCTGCACCCGCTAGAACAAGTGACCACATACAAGTACCTAGGTATCATGTTCGATACTGCCCTCTCCTTCCACACCCACATTAATGCCCTGTCAGCCACCATTAACTCTCGGATTGGCCTGCTATACCGGCACAGGGACTGCCTGCCTCAGGTTGCCCTCAGGCTGGCCATCACCTCCTCCATCTTGTCCCTCGTGGACTATGGCTTGCCCATCTATGCTGCAGCTGACAACACTACCCTCTCCAAAATCCAACTCTCCATTAATAAGGCCTGTAGGCTCCTGACTGGTGCCCCCAGCCGAACTCACACCTGCCTTCTCTATACTACCACCAATCTTCTCAATTTTGAGGAGCTATTGCTCTACCAAATCTGCCTTCTTGCTAAGAAATCTCTGCTAGGACTCTCCCCCCCCCGGGGGTCTCCACTTCTCTACAGCAGCCATGTTCGTTCATCACCACCTGTAGCTCTGTTAAGGCCACTTTCAAGGTGCCCAGAACCAAGACCTTTCTTACCTAGAGATCCTTCCTCTACCAAGCCCCCACCTGGTTCAACTCCCTCCCTAGCTGCATCTCCAACTTGCCAAAAATTGGCTCCTTCAAAACAGCCCTTCAGAACCATATCTTTAATACCTGCTGTTGTAGGTGCAACTAACCCCCTGTTGTAACCTGTGGTACCCACCCACCTTGCCCCCTGGCTCGACAACATCCACTGGACAGCCTCTCCCTCCCCAGACCCACTCCTTCCCTACTAGGTCCAAATAGAGATGTAACCCACTGTCTTCTCTGAGGACCTACTATATCCATGAGTGTAGCTCACAATTTTGTAACATTATGCAACCTAAGTAACATACAAACTACTACATTATGTAACCTAAGTGTATCTATGTTAAATGTTCCTTTTACTGCACCTGTAATGTTATCCTGTTTTAATCTGCACTATAATAACTGTCTTGATGTCTGTCCCCCGCGAAGAGGTGCCTTTGTAAATGAGTCTCTGACTCAAAGGTTGTAAACCTGATTTGTAATGAATAAATGAATAAATGAGTGGGCTGGTGTCCTCATCCTCGGTGGCCACCATTTTCCTCTGCAATTTTCTTCCCTCCAGCCCCCACCAGCACCCCACAGCAGTGTGCACACCTTAAGATCAGTAGGAATGCACACAGGCATCCCTTGACCAAAGCAGCAAACTCCCTTGCTCCACCATCAGGGATTGTTGTGGTGCAAGATGCACCATCAGCCCTCCCAGGCCTGTGGCCACTCCCAAACCATTGCTGCTAGCATGGTAGTGAATTACCATCAGGCAGCCCTTGTTTAAAGTCCCTTTATCGCATCACACTTTGACTTAGTTTTAAACGAGAATGCCATAAAATTCCATTGCCCATGTAAGCAATAATACATGCAGGGATGATGACTATCATGGGCTACTGCATGCCCAGGTGTGTAGTGAGGTATGAAGCACTTGCACCAAGGACCTTCATCACCTGCAACTGCACTAACCCATGACAATCACAATCCTGGAGTGTCTTATTGTGCTTATAAAATGGGTCCCCTGGTAAGCACGGAAACATTGAGCAGCTCTAGATAAAACATATATGGATTTTGTTGTGTGAGTGAGTCAGCTGCCTGTGGAGTGGGTGAGGGAGTAAGTGAATGTGGCCAGCTGTTAAGCGAGTACATGTGGAAGTAGGGGTTCTGGAACAGAGAACGATGCTGTGGAGAATAGTAGCCAACAGGGAGAAATTGAGTGAGAAGACTGGAGGCCTATAAGATCAAAACAAGACAATAAAAAAAGTGAATTAAATGGGTCTAAATGCTTTTTTTACATTTGGTATGTGCCAGGTCATTGCTGGGGTGGTGAAATTAAAATTGTGGTTAAGTGTATTTTGGGGGGCAAGTCAGGTATGTTAAGGCTTTTTTTCTGTAAAAACAGCTGTATCCTGCTTGCCAGAGAGGTTAGTAACCCAGTGGTTGTCACCGTGTAAGGCACAGGGTTCTGAACCCTCTTGACCAATCAAGATGGGGCCAATTCCCTAACCATTTTATAAGTACAGCATATTGCCCCCCCCCCGTTACACAAATGTTCAGCACTACTGTAGATGAAGTACTAATAATTGCAGTGTCACTGTACCTTTCTGATTTATAAGCCCTTCTTTCCCCTGTTGTAGACTCCCTGCCTTAAAGAGGCACTGTCAACCCCCTTAAGTCTCAAAGTGTCTTTGGTTTACAAAACACATTTAATGATTGGTCACATTCTGTAGAGCTTGCTGATGTAGCTGGTAGTATAATTCTGATTACTTTTTTCTTTTTAAAACAGAAAAAAACGGACTTCCTGCTGTACGGGTGCTACCACACCAAAACATGTTTGTTTACATTCCTTGATCAACACTCACTGCATCTTTCCTGGACTTGGGAGCACCCCCAACCGAGTCTAGCCACTTATAATCCAGTAAGAGGAGAGGAGAGAAGACTATTGCATCACAAGTGGCTGCATTGTATGGACATGTTCCTAATGTTTAGGAAGTATGCAATAGGAGTAGATGAAAGATTTGAAACAAAACAAGTTTGGGTATAACTACACCATAAGCTTGTATTTCAATTATACTCAGAAAAGAAGCAAATAAAACAACCAGCAACATCAGTGAATTTTAGATAATATAAGTAATCATAAAATGTACATTTTTAAGTAGAAATAATATGATGCAAAAAGGGTTGACAGTGTCCCTTTAAGAAAACATCCATTCTGTGGGCCCCACAGAATCAATACTATCTTAATGTTTTGCACGCTTCATTCGAATAATGCAAGTGGAGCTCAGTACTCAGCATAGCAGTTTGCAGCAGTAACACAGAGGTCTTAAAACCATCAAAATACAAAAGTATTGGTATTCCCAAACATTTCTCTATTTCTGTACTTCTGAAGCAGGAGAGTAGAAATGGACAAGAGAAGTTTACGGCATTTTCCTATAAATGCATTTTTTTTTCTGTTTAATCAAATAAAATTAAGTACCGTAGATCAAATACTCAGTTCTTTCTGACTTTTTATGCCTCATTTCTCCTATAGATTTTCACCAGAAAGAAGATAATGACTTAGAAGATGCAGAACAACAGTGAAACATGAGTTTGGATTTGACCATGTTAGAATTGGAGATGGGTGAAGTTGCCAAAATTCACTTTGCAAAGTAATTTGCAAAGTTCGCAAAATTTGAAAAACATTTTGAATTTGTGAAATTTGCACTTCGTAAGTGTGGATTGTATACAAAGTGGGCCAAATATGCCCGAAAAGTAGCTTAAATTTTCCTGTAAAATGGCCAATTCACCCACTTTGCAGTGAAAGTTTGCAAATTTCGTCGAAGACAAAGTTGCTGAGGGCAATGGAAATTTTGCTAAGCTTTCATTTTGCTGCATCCTCTAGTTAGAATACCTTTCTTTAAATTGCTTTTAATATACAGTACTTGGTGCTTTTGCCCAATGAAGTCTGCAGTACACAAACAGCAAATATATTGCCATCAGTTCCCCTTATAAGTTGTAAAATTCTTAGACATGACACAGTAACACCATGGAATTAGCTTTATGGAAACCAAATGACTTGTGGCCTCAGATTAACCCCGGAGTCCAGATACTCCTAATTCTTTGGCTGACCATGCAAAAGCTATCTTGTTACCATGATGTACAGTAACATAGGTCTTCAAGGTTTCTGGGAAAAAGTCTTCTGGCTGAAACATACCTATAGCTCCGTATCACTAATGTCCAGGATTATCCTGTATAATCCTATAGACTCTAAAATAATGCTACAGTAACTGCACAGCACTGAATAATACAGAACGACAAAACTGTTTCACTCATATTTATATAGTTTTATGCAATGAATTTTATGCATAGTGTATCTTAAGGCACTATACAAAGCTTTAAGTTAGATACTGGTGGTGCAATGACTGTGTGCAGGTATTATGGGCTGGAGTGTTAAAGTAGGCAGAAGCAGATACAAATGGACATTCCACTTGCATCTGCATCAGCCCACTTGCACCCAGAAGTCGGGTTCCCTAGGTTTAAAATGTGTGTCCGCTTGTGATGAAACATCATACGTTGTCACATTTTGTGTCTAAAAAAGATGTAAATCCCATTTGAGTAATATTTTAGAAAGAAGTGTGGACAGACACACAGAACAGTAAATGCTCCTGACATACACCAGCGCAAGTCGTCAAAACAAAATATACTGTAGGTAGACAGATCTGAGATGGTTCCATTTGAAAGTCCTGCCCTATGTGCTTAATGTCAGCTACATAGTCGTGGACATATGTATTACAATTAAGATATATTGATGGATAGACCAATGGCAGGACACTGGGGTCATCTCCTATGGTTTTGTATCAATGGATCCTAAACATTTACCAGTAAAGAAATACCAGATGGATAAAGAGTAGCTTCTCAGATGGCTTTCTAGTACAGTGGAGCCTTGTTAAACCCATACCCTATTTGTACACTGTGAGTATGCATTTAAGCACGCTGTGTGTTAAAGAGATCTTGTACAGTGGAGCTGGCCAGGATGCAGTGTAATTCTGCAGCATACTACAGTAGAGTTATTGCAGTGAGCAGTCAGTTTTAATGGCAGTTGATCCCTTTTGTCATGCAGTAACCAGACACACTGTGTTGCATCTTGGCTGGCTCCATTGTATGTTGTCTATTAGAAAAACAAAACTGTCTGCATTTACATTGTTAAAATGGGTTATTTTAATAAGGTGTTCACTTGGACAGCATTGTCTTGTTTAAGTTTGAGACTGTAAGTGGTTAGGTGTGATTGCTTGCTTCACTGGCACTGCAGCAAACCCATACCAACAGCTGTTAATGACTAAAATTACTTAGGTCATAAAGTACCAGTTAGAGAACTGCCCTATGGAGCTAGGCCTGTGCATTTAGACAGGCTTATAAATGCATTTAACAAGTCAAATTAACATTGAGAAGATACAAATGAACTTGGCTCTTTAGAAACCTATGCACCAAAGCAAACCATGCATTTAAGAGGTATGCGTTTAAGTAAGCTTTGCTGTGCTACACTACAGTGTCAGTTTTCAGTTCAGCATGTGAACCTTGAACCACCCATGGCCATAGGGCCGAAATGTGAGCTACAAACTCAGCCACACTGACTTTTCTTAAAATGTGTTCCTCTCTCCTTTTGGAAAGGTCCTTTTGTAGTAAGTGAAAGTTACCTAGTTGTTATTTATGTCAAGCTTAAAGCAGTTCATATGTGTTGTGTTTTCCCCCACTACATTTAAAGGGGAGCAGTCAGCACTAAGAGCCCCACACCTAAGTGGAGGGCTGCTCACAGTTTCCACTTTGTGTGCAAAAACATTTTTTTTTTTCTTAGTTTACTGCAGTATAGTAGATTGTATCACACTCATTCTGATGACTTCCAAGCTGACATTTTCTGTAACTGCAACTCCCAGAAGCCACTGTTTTCTGTTCACATTGTTCTCATGGGGCAATGCACAATGCTCTGTGACTGTAGTTAGCCCCTGAATGACAGCAAGAGCAGCAAATATCAGAGCATATAAAAACTCTAACATGCACTGCAGGCTATGACATCTGCCAGTGCTACAGCTCCGCTGTCAGCTACAGGGTATTCTGTCGAAACACCCTAAAGGTATGACAGAAGTGATACTGAGTTCTGCAGATGAAAACTGTATGATGCAGCTATATCAATGATCAGAAAGTAGATCTTGAATGCATGAGGTTGTTCTGATTAGAACTGCTAGAGGAAAGGCATGTTGACTGGAGTTCAGGGGTGCTGCACTAGTCATTTGGGTATAGATGAGGAACTGGAGCATGACTTCCTGAGGCATACGATTTTGGCACGGGTGTCACAGCAATAGTTACAGATGCAGAGCATGTTGCACACTGGTATACTGCAACTGGCTTCATTAAAGTTAGTAAAGCTGGCTCTCCAAGCTGCAAACATGACTGGATGCTTACGGAGATCTTTCACGTGTGTGGGAGCAGAAAATCACCCCAAGAGGCAAGCAGAGTGGATGACAAGGTAGATGGAGTAGATGAAGGATATGGTGCAACTGAATCTTAAGCTGTTATATGAGGAAGAAAAGAGAGAAAAGAATCCACAGACTATGCAGGTTAAGGCATGTTGGCAGGCAGAATGGCAGCAAAACAATTTGTGACCTAGAGAAACCCAGCTTATCGGATGTTGATGTGGGAGCTTTCACAGAAAAGGACTTGTAATAGTCAGAAACAAGGTGCTGCAGTAGCTAATACAGTAGCTCGACTATGGTAGAGAAATAAGTGTCAGGTTCTTTATATCTGACACAGAACAGCATGAATGCACACCTAACAATCAAGAACGAAAGATGTAGACCAGTGTGGATGGTGCAGTACTTGTGGTACTGGAAGTAATTAGGGAGAAAAAAGAGGCATACAGGAAGGGCACATTGGAAGAAACCACTGAAAACAAACTCAGGGAGAGCAAATGCAAAATCATGTGAGGAAATCAGCAGAGGAATAGATAGCGCTCAAGCTCAAATCCAGTAATAAAAGAAATTCTTCAGATATTTAATTGAGCAGAGGAAAACACAAAGAACTGTTGGTCTATTAAATAACTAGGAAAATGGTAATATAAGAAGGTATTAATGAATGGCAAAATTCCTAAATGAGTATTTTGCAACAGTATACCAAAAAGGGATTGAATCAAATGAGAAAGGGGGAGTGAAAACGCGGATGAAAGAACTACAAAATACCTGCATCTGCAATTAGGCTCCATGGGATGCAAACAAACAATTCTTGGAGTTATGTTACAGACTGCTAGGTTGCACAGCGCAGCATGATTGAAAATTAAAAATTAAAAATTAAAGGGGGAACTATGGAATAAACCTTGGCTTTCATGTGGGGCTTCAACTTGTCTGTCATTGACTGGGAGCTCAGCACAGTGGCCAAGGAGAAAGCAAGGAGAACTTTCTTGTCAGTTGTGAAGGACTCTTTCATTCTTAAGCATGTCAGGTACATGACAAGATGGGATGCAGTTCTTGAATTCCTGCTGGGTAGTGGGGATGACATGGTCAGAGCAGTAAAGACTGGGGACCTTGTGTGCAACAGCAACCATAATAGAATTGAATCTGAGGTTTTAAGGGGAAGCTACTTCACAAAATATAAGTCAAGAACACTAAACTTCAAGGAGATGGTTGTGGCTAAACTAAGGAATATGCTCCTGAGTGGTACTGCTAATTTCAAGTAGGAGATCTGAAGCATCCTAAAATGAAGGCAATAACTAGAAATGTTGTGATGGCCTTCAAAGACAAGAAGGATAATTAGAAGCCTACATGGTTGTCCAAAGAACTCCAAGGGAAGTTCAACAAGGAAAGAAGAGCTTAAGGCATTACAGAAGGAATGCTGGGCCCTGCTTGTGCAAGCAAGACTAGTTTGAAAGATTGAATTATGCAGAGGAACAAGAGGAATACCAGCAGCTGTATATGTAACACTTGAGGGATGTGAGAAAATGCTAAAGGTGGTAAATATAAGTAAGGCAACGGGGGCTTATGGAATGCACTAAAAATCCTGAAGGAGCTATACTACTGTAATTATATGCAATGAGTCCATCAGAACAGTGTATGTGCCTGATGACTGGACAGTAACTCATACAGCGCAAAAAAGAGGTAAAACCTGAGATCTATAAGCCAACCAGGTTTATGTCAATGCCAGGGAAGTTGCTAGAGAAAATGGAAGGGCTATTGTCTGTGGTTCTGTTGGGCCATGGACAGCATTTACTATGCCCCCTTTCAGAGTGCTGCATAAGTACACATGTTGAAGCATTCACCAGACGCACAGTTTATTGACTGCAGCCATGTGGCAGCAAGTTTGTCTGCCTACTTTCCATTTTTCCAGCTAGTCCATCATCTGCCCCATGCAGCTACTGCCTTGGGCGCCACACCTACTCTCCTCTTCCTTGCTCCTGGCTGGATGTGGTGGCCGCTTATTCTTGCACAGTACACCTCATTCCCTTCTGTTTAGGGAAGGGGGAGAACTGACAGCCAGAGCTGCTAGTTTCTGGCTTGTTGTCCAGTATCTGCAGTGTGGTTGCATTATGCTGCGTTTTCTGGTTGCTCTGTTTCCTCCTGCCTTTTGCTCCTGCAGTACACTACTGCTGGGTTCTGCAGGCAGTCCACCCCCCCCCCCCAATTCCACAGTGTTTCTGCTGAGGGCCAGTTCCTTCCTTCACTCCTTCCCTCTCTCTAGCTCTGCTGAGTTGCTCCTATGTCTTCTAGAGTTGTCTTCTAGAGCTCCACTCTTGACCAGCCCTGGCTCCCTGCCACTTTTCTGCCTTTCTGCTGGCTACCATTGCCCCAGCCGTTCTGCACCTCCTTGATTTTTGGGGCCCTCACTCCAGGTTCTGGGCCAACCTTCATTCACACCACTCTGTGTACGCTCCTACTAATGTGATTTTGGGCCTTCTATCTGCTGCTTCACCCCAGTAAGTAGCATCCACCTGTTTACACAGGTGGCCATTTAGCTCATCTTTTTAAGGCTCAAGTCTCATACAGGAGCTACACCCTCTTTTTTTATTGCATAGTTATAGATTGTACACAAAGTTCAGACATGCATAATAATATTTTATCCTAAAAAAATTACATTTATATCATCAAAAGGTTTATAATTTCATGGTTTGTACTATACATGCTTCTATTTTTACTCCTTGCAGAGTACAGACAGAGATATAGAAAAATATAGTCCAATATTCATCATTTACATATTCTATAATTCAACATAATTCTTGCTAGGTTAGTTTGTATTTGAATTAGCTTATGATACCGGTTTTGCTGGAAACCAATCATCATTTTTCTTTATAACTATAGTTTGAGGTCAAGGTAGATTTCATACCTCATAGAAATGTTTTTATGTTTATTATATTTTATCTTAGTTCCCTAATGGTACATCTGAGTTTAGTGTGTCCAGGAATGGCTTCCACATTTGATTATATTTCTTCATTTGTTTAGTTGTAGTGTAGTGCACTCTTTCAATTCTATGTATCACTGTCATTGCATTCAACCAATCTTCAAAGACTGGGGAATCCTTATCTTTCCACTTAATTAAAGTATAGTTGAATACAGTGATAATAGCAATATTTATTTATTTATTTATTTATTGAGAGAATTGGAATTACAATCCTTTGAGTTATAGACTCTTGCAAAGGCTCCACATCAGTACAGGAAAACACAAAAATTACATTTAATAACAGTAATACATAGGTCACTCAGCACAGTGTATTTACATTACATATTAATAAAGCTACGTATATAATATGGTATATTCTGGATTGGGCCACCAAACTGTAACAGCATCCAGAAGGGGTTCTTATTTAGCCTTCATCCTGTGGCTTTTGACAAGAATGAAAGAATATTCTGCCACCATGTATTTCATTTTGGACATAATATTTATTTATTTATTTAGGAAATCGGAATTACAGCCCTTTGAGTCATAGACTCATTTCCAAAGGCTCCACATCAGAATAAAACATAGGCATTCATACAGTACATACATAGAATAAATGTAGGTGAGCAATCATACAGAGTATAAGTACAATGAGCACTGGTTAATGCCTATACATTTGGTAGCTAAAACAGGGAAGAGCTATCGACATATTTACCTAATGAGCGGTTAAGACCTATACAACTGGTAGCTAAAGCAATGCATGACATGAGTTGGTAGTAAGCCACCTCAGGGAGGCCTTGTTTTATACATAATACAATGCATTCGTAGTCCAGTGCAACTATATGGTAACCAAGGGAGGTGAGGAGCCTGTAGGCTAGACATAGTGAGGGCTCTCCACTGCCAGGCCAAGGGCAGGTGCATGGGCTAGCAGTGTGGTGCAGGATCCACAGGTTACTGGTTACACTGGCATTGATGTGAGGAGAGGAGAGGATATGGGCCCTTAAGGCAGCTTTAAAAAAACCTAGATTGGTGATTGATGTGACAGCCAGTAGGAGGGCATTGTACCAGGATGAAGGAAGTATTTTTTCACAGAGAGGGTTGTGGATGCATGGAACTGCCTTCTGGAGGAGGTTGTGGAGTCAAAAACAGTGGTGGAATTCAAGCATGCATGGGGCAGTCATAAGGCCATTCTAGGGGGTGGGGGTAGGAAGAAGTAGGCTGCTGGTTAACTAGGATCTGTAGCTTATCCAGTAGGTAGGGAAATGGGCAGACTGGGTGGGCCAAGTGGTCCTTATCTTCCATCAAATTCTATGTTTTTATGGAGCTCTAAGGGTGAAGGATCGCTGGGCCAGGGTGGTCCTGACCCTAGGCACCTTCCAGATAATTTTTGGGGTCGCCCATGTGGACGCTGAGATGGGTGGCTGCCTGAAGAGAAGCCATGACATCTATTGGGGTTAAACCCAGGTGGATTTTTTGGGTGAAGAGACAGGTCTGGTATAATAGTCATTCCTCAAGGGAGAGGATATTGATGAGTGCGTATAGGGTGCAGGTATGTGTATTTCTGTCAGCACGAGAAAGGAACTGGCAGGCCTTATTGATAACTACTTGTATTTGATGAAGTGCCGTAGGGTCAGTGGCAGCATAGACTGTAAGGTCATAGTCCACCAGCGATAAGATTGAGGAGGTAACGGCTAGGTGAAGTGCTTCAGGTGGCAGGCAGTCTTTATGTCTGTAAAGGAGACCAATGTGGGTGTTGGTGGCAGAGGTGAGGATTTTTATATGTTCATGGAATGAGAGGGAGCAGTCAAATGTAATACCTAGATACTTATACTGTTGGACCTGTTCCAGTGGGATGAGAGAAGTGGAGAGTATTTCCAAGGAGAAATCCTTTTATCTGTTTTGGCGGTGGGCATAGAGCATCATCTTAGTTTTTTTAATGTTGACCACCAATCTGTGTTTAGCAAGCCAGTGTTAAATCTGAGAGAAGGAGTTTTGTAAGGTACACTGGAGAGAGAGAGAGAGAGAGAGAGAGAGAGAGGATCAGGATGTGTGGCACAAAGAACAGTGTCATCCGCGTAGAGGAGAAGGTTGCTGGGGCAGGATTTAGGCAGGGCTTTGAGGTAGATGCTGAATAGCAGGGGACCCAGGATAGATCCCTGGGGAACTCCTGAGTGCACAGGCAGCATAGTAGATATGATATTATTAATTTTAACACATTCAGTTCTAGTCGAAAGATAGCTGGAGAACCATGAGAGTGGACAATGAGAGACCCCAATTTCTTGTAACGTCTTAAGAAGGAGGGGGTGAGAAACCATGTTGAAGGTCTTTGAGAGGTCTATAAACATGGCCCCTGTGAGGCGCCTTTTGTCAAGTGTGGGGTGCAGGGAATTAGTGAATTCTGTGAGGGTAGTCGCAGTGCTATGACCAGCTCTGAAACCATGCTGCTCCCTACGTAAGACGTTGTGTGTGAGGAGGTAGTCAGTGAGCTGATTGGCCATGATCTTTTCAAGGGCTTTAGAGAGTGGGGAGAGAATTGAGATGGGCCAGTAGTTGTTTGGGAGGGAACTGTCACCACATTTCAATACTGGTGTTATCACTGCCATTTTCCATGAGGCTAGGAACTGGCCCAGGTGCAAGGACAGATTTCGAAGGTCTGTGAGTGGGGAGATGACTGAGTCTAGTGCAAGGTATAGGATATACATATCGAAGGTGTCTTTGCAGTAATTGGAGCTCTGGAGGGCTTTGGACAGGTAGGCTTTCACTTCTATAGGAGTAATGACTCTGAGTTTGAAGGGGGTGGAGGAGCTCAGGCAGTGGAGTAGACTGAATTGGATTAAAAAAGTTGCAGGGAGGACTGAGTTGAGGTCTGAGAAGGTGGAGTGGAGGCAGTTAGCTATGTGAAGTGTGTCTGTGGTGGTAGTACCGTTAACACTAAGTTGTGAGGGGGGAGAGTGGGATTTACCATTAAGCTCCTTGATGTTATCCCAGAACTTTTTGTGCTACCCGGAGATGGCTAGGTGGTTCTATAGTGCTCCACCTTGGCCTCATGGATGCTCCAGGTAAACTAATTATGGCAGCACATAGGCCTGCCTATCACTTAGCAACTGGAGCAGTGGCACGATGCCGAGGTTGTCACACATTTTGAACTGTTGTAGGAGTTCTGGGGTGATCCAGGGGGCACTATGTTTCTTAGTGGTCACTTTGATGGTTGGTGCAAAAGCATCACAGGCAGTATTAAAGGTGGTGGTGAAGTAGTGCAATGCATCATCTATGTGCTGGGCTTGGGAAATAGGGGACCAATCCCAGTTAATTAAATATTATTTGAGTGTGGCTATGCCTCCTGGGCGTAGTCGATGATGAAAGGTGATATTTGGTGGTGGTTTAGGTAGCTGACAGGACCAGCTGAAGATGATTGGGGAGTGGTCACTTAAGGCATTGGGTAGGACACCCAGGTTGGTAATATGGTGAGGCCAATTAGCGAGCAGGATATCTAGTAAGGTGTGGGTTACATTAGTGGGGTTGATCCTGGTAAACTGGGATACCAGTTGGGTCATATCTAATGCAGCAACGGTATCTTTGGTGTATGTTGATGAGCTTGCCAGCCAGTTTATGTTGAGATCCCCAACTAGGATTTGTTCCATTTTGTGGGGGAGGCTGGCTAGGTAGTCAGAGGGGACTTTACAGGCAGGGATTGGCTGTGGAGTGGGATGTACACAATGGTGAGAGTAAGAGGAGTACAGTTTGGGTCAGGGGAGAGTTTTATTGAGAGGGCTTGGGCACCATGGTCTAGGGAAGGTGCAGGCAGGGCTTGGTAATGCAGTGAGTCATTTACATAGAAGGTGCAGCTACCACCTCTCTTGCTGTTACAATCAAGCCTAATGAGAAAGTAGCCAGGAACAGAGACAAATGAGTCTGGAGTCTTGGGGTTTCTGCTAAAGCCAGAATGTCTGGTTGGTGTTGTGCAGTCCAGCATTGCAAGTGTGCCATTTCAACCCTTTCATATCAACATATGTTTCAGTGTTGCACATAGTTCATCACATCTTGGACATTGTGATGAGATAGTGGGGCTCATTTTGTTTAACTGGTTGGAGGTATAGTAGACTCTGTGCAATATATTAAATTGAATCTGAATCATTTTAGATTTGAGGCCCCATTCTTTGATGTTTACTATTTTTTCCATAAGTTTACTGAAGTATTTTGATTCATTTTGTGTTCCAATTTTTGTTGAAGTGGGGAGATATGTTGGTAGTCCTTTGTCTGCAAAATTCTATATATTTGTGAATTTTTTTTATTCTGTAGAAGAGTAGCTAATACCTGCTAAGTTTGCGTCAAAATTGCATTGGATATTGTATGTTGGTTTTTAAGAATATACAATAGTCTCTTAACTGTAAGAAGTCATAAAGTTGGTTATTTGGCTAATCATATTTTTTGCTAAGTGATGCAAAATCACAGAATTGCTCATCTTTAAAAAAATATTTAACCTCCCCCGGTTCTTTAAGGTACCAGTTTTTAAATATTGGATCTGACATGGAGGGTATAAAATGGGGGTTTAGATATATTGGCAAGTGATTTGAAAAACAATGTGGATGCATACATTTTTTTGAATACTTTCTGCCATATGTGTATGGTGGTTTTAGTACACGAGGCCAGATTTTTAAGTTTATTCACATATGCCCCAATATACAAGCAGTGCTTTACATTTGTATATGAAGATCTAGTTGTTTCTGTACTAACTGAATAATCCCTCAGTTCATCTGTGAACCATCTGGAAGCCGATGCAATATTTGCTGCAAAATAATACATTTTAAAACAGGGTAGAACTAGTCCTCCTTCAGAGCAAGGGGCAAATCATTTTTTCAATTTTAAGTCACAGTTTCTTCCCTTTCCATTAATATTTTTTATAAGTATTTCTAAACCATGAAAAAATCGTTCTTTTATTATTATGGGAATATTTTAAAACATATACATACATTTGGGTAAAATAATCATTCTGATGGCGTTTGATCTTCTGATCAGTGTAAGTAGACGTTTTTCCTATCTACCTAATAAATTCTTAGTTTCATGAACTAATGGATCCAGATTTAATTCCTGTAATTTATTTAGTTCATTATCTATTTTAATATTTAGAGAAGTGATATTTTTTGCAATTTGCATAGTTAAATGTGAAGGTGAAGAAAATGGGCCTGTATAATTTTTGGTCTCTAAGACCTCTGTCTTGGCCCAATTTACCTTGTATCCTGATGCTAATCCATACTGTGAAATAATCCTAGAGATATGTGGAAAATTGTTGTTTAAATTTTGGACATACATTAACGTATCATCTGCATATAGACTAATTTTGTGTTTCATTCCATTAATTACTGGGCCTTTAATAAGTGCTGTATTTCTTGTGGTTATTGCCAATAGCTCTATAGCCATTGCAAAAATAAGAGGTGACAGGGGGCACCCTTGTCTGGTGCTGCATTGTAAGGTTGTGTAGGAATAAATATCCTGGTTAGTTTTGATTCTGTAAACTGCTATCAGGTGCAACCACTTAGGTAAAAACTAAACACCAAAATCCATATAGATGCTTAAGTCAGTTTAATAAATTCTTATGATAGTCCTGCCCCAACGTTTCGCCACCTAGTGGCTTCTTCTGGGGAACTGTTGAAAAAGTAAATATTTATTTTTTAAGACTCACTTCTGTACAAAAATAAACCTTTATAACATCTCACGATATTTGTAATACATTGATTGATTATCCTTACAACGAGACATCAGGGTTAATCTAACTTACATTCTAAAAATAAAAATAAATGCCAGATATTATTACACACATGAAATTACTGGCCCAACTGTAAGTGATATGTGCCCAGTGGCTACCTGCTTTTTTCAGCTTAAACGTTTCTCTCTTTGGCCACCATGTATAATGGATGGCAGTATATTTTCCAGTCTGGTGGCCAGAACCTTAGCCAAGATTTTTGCATCTGTATTAACTAATGATACTGGTCTATAACAGGAGCTTAATAGTGGATCTTTATTTTTTTTTGGGGGGGGATAATAGGATAATAGCCTCTTTAAATGATGGTACTAGATTATTATTCTGAAATATATAATCAAAGGTATTTTTCAAATCTGGGGCCAAAACCGTGGAGAATGTCTTGCAAAAATCAATAGAAAGCCCATCAAGACCAGCAGCCCAACATTTTAATAGCGGTAATAATTTTGTCTATTATAATGGGCTGTTTCATTTTTTGAACATTACCTAAAGAAATGGAAGGGAAATTAAGATCTGCACAGAACTGATTGATGTAAATTTGTGGATTAATAGCTTCTGATGTATATAAGGTTTGGTAATATTGTTGAAAAAAGTGATTTATTTCTTGGGGATTATTAATTATCTGCCCATTTTTATCCTGGATACTAATTATTGAATTGTTTTGTTGGCGTGTTTTTAGTTGCCAAGCCATATGTTTGTCAGATTCATCGCCCATTACATAATGATTAGTCTTGGTGTAAAGAAGTTGACGTTCTGCTTCTTCTGTTATTAGACTATTATGTTGTTCTTTTAGGACCAGCAGAGTTTGTAATTTGCTATGGTCATTAGTCACCATATGTCCCCTTTCTGCTTGATTTATTAGCATTTATAATTCTGATATTCTTTTTTATTTCTTTTTATTTCTTCCTATGGTATATGATGTTAATAAGCCACTCAAAAAAACTTTAAAAGATTCTGAGATTGTACCATAATTGGTCTTCTTAACTGTATTGCAAATAAAGTATAAATGAATATAATTTATTAATGTCTTAAAAAGTATTTGATCTTTTAATATCACAGGGTCTAATATGAAATAGGGTATTATTAGTCTATATCTGTATCATATAAATATTTGTGTAGGGGTGTGGTCAGATATAATGATATTATAATATTTGATATTATTGAGTTGATGCAAAGAAGCTTTAGACATAAGAAAAAAATCAATCCTAGAGTATGTTTGGTGGGCTGAGGAGAAAAATGAACATTGACATAGTTCTGGTTCTGTGCCTGCTATACCTCCAGAAGACTGAAATCATTTATAAATCATTTAACCTGTACAGCTACTGAAGAAATTCTGTTAGGGCAAGTTCCATATTTTTCCTTGTCTGGTTCGAGAGCGATGTTATAATCCTCCCTCCCCTCCCCCCCCATAGTATAGGGGGCTGGAAATTTTGATATTTCTAAAAATACATCTCTAAAAAAAGGAAGGGGAATTCTCATTTGGCCCATATATATTACAAAGTGTATAAATTTCCTGAAGTATGAATTTGACAAACAATATAACGACCATTATTATCAATACTTTGTTGAATAATTTTATGGTTTAAGTTTTTTTTTTTTTAAAGAAAATAGATACCCCCCCATGAATTTCTCTTATATGGGACATTAATACCAGTCCCCAATTTATTTGCTAATAACTGGAATTCACTCTGCTGAAGATATGTCTTCTGCAGAAGGGCACAATTGGAGCCAATTTTGTCTAAGTAAAGATTTTTTTTATTTTACCCTATCTTGTATCCCCTTCACATTCCAGCTGGTGCATTTTATTTCATAAGCCATAAACTAGATTCATAATACAAGGATTATTTGTATTGTCTCATAGCTGTAATATTATTTACCCCATATGTTATTATCCTCAACCCAACCTATGATCAATTACCTTTTGTACTGTAAATTTAAGCCATGTCTTACTTATGAACAGAACCTGCATATCTGGAATACTATTTTTGTTATAACAAAAACTATGAGAAAAAGAAGAATAACCCCCACCCCCATCTCAATACACCCGTATATGAAATATTCAACACTTTTCATTAGGCTACCTATAATTGCTTCCCTACACCAGCTCAGCAAATCCTTATATATGTCTTTCCTAAATTTATTCTGTGCACATTCTGTGCATAGCCTGTAACATACCATAAATCTGAAAGTTACAGTAGTTAATACTATTAAAATCCAACTCCTGTGGATCCCCCCACCCAGTCTGTTCCTTGCCCCTAATGACCTATCCCTGCTGCACCTGTCCTAATGACTTTGCTGAATTCTAACAGATGACTACCGTACCCAAGCCCCGAGTCTATCATGTAGTACATTTTTTGAAACAAACTACTACAGGTGTACTATTGTTTGAGCCATTCCTCTCCTGTGTCTTATGATTCCATAGCCTATTTAAACACAGTCACTATACCATGGTTCCCTCCATGTGGGGGGGGTGCAAAATCCCAATGATCCAAAAAGAGCAGATAAATTAAAGAAAGTCTGGTCTGAAAAGATAATAAAAATATAAAGAAGAGAAGGAAATCATGAGAAAATGTAGGAAAGAAGAAAAAAATAGAAAATGAAAGAGAGAACAGAAAAAAGGACCAACAAGAATCATTTCTTTCTTTCAAACTTCATCTGTCTTCACCACAACACCCATTAATATGCTTGCAGTTTCCATATGTTCATAGTTATTCTCCATTATTTACCGTCCATTCTTCATGCTTTCATTTAGGTTGTATTTTGTCTCTCTTTCTCTCCTTATGTAATGTTCAACGAGGTCTCTCTTTATCCAGTTTTAACAAAAAATCTTCCGCCTTCCTGGGATCTGCAAAACTCAAATTCTTCCCATGGACAAAAACAATGGAGGCATGCTGGAGGTAATGCTGAAAGTTAGTTAATTCTATTAAAATAGGTCTATGTTACCTAGATTACAATCAGCAAATTATATTTTACTTAATGTAGTTAAATCCAAGCTTAAAATAGGATCACCTGCATTTTTAGTGGCCGATCCTATTTATTGGAATGTGTTACCTATATCTATTCGTCAGTCAACTTCTATTGCAAATATTAAGATAAAACTGAAACAGTATTTACTGCAATATTCTGTATGTAAATGTTTTATGTAATGTTTGCTTTTTGTTTGTATTCTCTTTGTGTGATTTTGTATTGATGTTTTTTTGTCCAGGTCGGGCCTGAAAAAGGATCAATGGTCCAGTGTCCTTACCCGGTTGACAAAGAATAAATGAAATGAAAATGAAAATATAGTAAACCGTATATGTTTCTGCAATAACATTTCTTTGGCTCTATCAAATGCTCGCCTGTTATGTATTGTTTGCATCAAAAAAGTCTGGAAAAGCTGAAAATGTTAATTGTTCAAAGCATAGGCCTCTGTTTACTCTTGCCGCCCTTAAGTTTCTTCCCAGTCTTGATAATAATGCAGTTTTATGAGCACGATCCAGAGTAACTTTTTGTTCTGGATATTTACAGTTTAAAGCTGTGGTAACTACTTTTCAGAATAGAGTATGGGGTCCCCAGGCCTTTCAGCTCCCTCTGGAATTCCTATTAGTTTCATATTGTTCCATCGTGACCTATATTTTAGGTCATTAATCTTGTTTTTTAAGTTCTGACAGCAGGGTGTTATGTTGCTTTTGTTGATTCATAATGGGGTCCAATTTATCTTCTATCTGACCAACTCTGTGCTCTATTTCAGTGGTTGGGACAGTAAGATTTTGCACTTTTGTAGTTTATTCAGAAAAGACTTTGGAAAGGTCTGTTAGTGCTTCTGTTATAATAACAAACCCGGCTTTTATTTCCTGTCTGATTTCTTGCTGAAACTTTTTCAGTTTCCACTCCAATTGTTTCTGGTGGTGTATGGCCCCCATTTATGTGAGCCCCGGAGTCTTCCCCATCGATAGGGTATTCTACAGAGACCTTTACATCCATGCTTACATCTGTGCTTCCCTGCACCAGAGCAGGACTAGTTGCCATAGCGTCCTTGGCTACATTTTCAACCTACTTCTCCATTGCACCCTGACTGCATACTTTTTCAACTTGAAGTAGTGGAGTAGTATTACAGTTACTAACCTCCCTGTTTTGATGTTCATTCATGTTGATATTTTCCGAGGATGATATTTCTTCTTCGTCATCTGTGGCAGTATAGCTGGCTTCCTCTGGCTCGAATTCTATATGCAGTTGCAGGATTATAACAACAGAGCTGGCTTGTAGAGAAGCTGGGGAGGGGGGGACAATGGTTTACCAGAGAAGATAGTTGTCGAGATAAGGAAATGATTTAGCTTTTGCTGCTGAAGATGTGTATGGACTGACGATGTGTTAACAGGTATCTCTGCAGAGGTATTAGTGGTATTACTGGCCACTGCACTGCCGGGTAATGTATGGAGCTTTTTCTCCTTATAGCCAGATTTCAATGAAGCAGTTCTCCAATGGTTTTGCTGGAATATTCTCCCAAAAACATGGTGATTCAGAAAAAGTGGTTGAAAGCAGGTAAGGTTTCATTCATCGGCAATCGTTATCTAGAGCAAAAAAGTTGAAAAATAGAAGTAGAAAATCAGCACACTTTCTGTAGCATTGTTACAGGTAACAGCTCAAGCTGGACTGCAGACAATGCCGTAGCATTCAGTCCACCATCATGGATCAGCTTCACATTGAGCAAGGGCTATACCCTCCTTATCATTCATTCCATTCAGGTACCCACCACAATGACCATCAGGCACACACACACCCCAAATCAGGCTGGGCCTCTCAAGGGTTGTATCCTTCTCCTGGAGATAAGCCAGCAATCCTTAGGTTCCTTAAGTGACTGGGCATGCCCTGCATGTACTTCTCCCAGGGTGGATTCCTTATCTGCTAGGACTTCGTTAGATGCAGGATCACACCCTGTTGCACCTTGGTGAGTGCATGGCCTTGTCAGACAGAAGGAGATGACAAGTAATCCCAATAGCTCATGGAGCAGCATACTGGAGGTTTGTAATCTTTGGAGTTCATATGTAATAATTATGTAGTTAGCCTGGAGAGATGTCGATCTGAGGCCTTAGTTCCCAGAAGTTTCCTCAACATGGGGTTTTACTCTCCTCCATGTTAAAGATACAAAATATACAATTTCACCATGAGCTGGGATTTAATGGGTGGTTTCTATCATTTTATATCTTGTTTAGCCCTGGACCATTCCCTCTCGCTCCTTCAATAAGCGTGTATTTCAACTGCTTTCAATTTTGCCCACAGCTTTGTACTTTTGTACATTTCCCAAGATACTTTTAGCCAAAGGGCACTCCATGCTGGTGTCACCTCTAGAGATGGAACCCTCTTTAAGATGGATCTGGTTTCCTAATGGTATCCTGTAGAGTTGATAGTTCAATAAAGGGAACAAACGAAGAAAGCTGCTCCAAATACTGCTGTGCAAGTGCAGTATTACACATAGTCCAAGCAGAAAGAAGCACAGCACTAGCCTCCACAATACTCTGAAAAAGGTTTATTACTCACAATGTGATGAATCCAAAACCAAGCAGTGCCACACAGGTGACGACTCTTCCCTCGCACACAGGAAAAGGCCCGACCAGTTTCACGCATGCTCGCTTTGTCAGAGATGGCCTTTCCCATTCATAACCACACATAAATAGTGAACACAATTAAAGTGACAGTGCACCAATGATCAAAAAATGTGAATGGAAAGGTAAAATACTAGATATTAGGCCTGATGTAGTTTGAGATATATAAACATATAACTACTTTTATATTATAAACCCTAATTATATAATGGTTTACTTATGTATTTAGTCACATATTTTATCAATAAGCCACAATATCAAGTTATAAAACATAGCTAGTGCTCTATCTTTGAAGGACAGGACCAAGCCAGATGCAATAAGTTCAGGCATCATATTACAAGCAGCATAAGTATCTCCAATCCTAAAAAGAGACAGCGAAAAATATATTTAAGCATAACATATATAACAAAAATCATATACTGTATATAAAAAAAAATCAGAGTGCATTAGTTTTTCAGAATTTGGCATATTTGTTTCTCAAAAATGGAGCAGTATCAAAGGCATCATTAAGTCCAGGGGTTTATAAAGTGCCAAGATTATAAATCCAGAAAGCGTCCCTGCATAAAAGCTTATTATCCAAATCCCCTCTTCTAGGGCCAACAGTGACTTTTTCTATGTCACAAAATTGGAACTTGTGTCCCTCAGTGTGATTAACCTGATTAAGGTGCCTCACCAAAGCAATTCTTTCATTATGGAATCTGATATCACTCAAGTGTTCTCAAACTCTTGACTTCAGGGTTCTTGTTGTTTTGCTGACATAAAATGATTGGCAGGAACAAGTGGCCAATATAATGGCAGCTGTGGAACAGTTAATAAACTGTCTCATGTCATATTGCTTGTTGCTATTGACAGATTTAAAAGAGGTACTTTTTGTTATAACCGTACACAATTTTCAATGGCCACAAGTAAATCAACTCGGGGGGGGGGGGGTAACCAATTGGATCTGATTTTAACTATTGGTTGGTATGAATGGACTAGCATATCTGATGAATTTCTTCCCTTCTTGTAAAGTATTCATAGTGGTGCCCTACCTCCTTCTCCAATGTAGGTTCAGTAGTCAGAATCTGCCAATGTCTTTCAAAAATATTTTTAATCTCACCTGAGTTTTTACCAAAAGTGGAGATAAAATTAAGTTGGTCTGTGTCTGATTCTGATCTACCTTTATACTGTAATAACTCCTGGCAAGGCATTTCCCTTACTGAAACCATGGCATTCTGCAATTTTGCCTCAGCATAACCCCTCTCCTTGAATCTGTTTGCCATTTCTGTCACGCATTTCTCAAAATCAGAAGGGTCTGTGCAGTTGCGCTTTACCCTCATGAACTGTGACTTGGGGATGTCGCTGATGGTGTGGTGGGGATGACAGCTGGAAGCATGCAGGATGGTATCTCTGTATGTCCTTTTGTGAAATACGTTAGTACTAATAGTACCATCCTGCAATTTGTTAATACTCAAATCCAGAAAGTATTTGTTTTAAATCAGCCTGGATTGTAAACTTTAAATGCGGATTGGTAGTATGTAAATATTCCACAAAGTTTTCAAATTCATCAGCTATTCCCCACCACACCATCAACACATCATCAATAAAATGATGCCAAAGGTCAGTTTTATGAAAGAAGAGGTTCCTATCCTGATCGAAAATCACCTCCTTCTCCCATTGTCTCAAATAAAGGTTAGCATAATTTGGGGAAACTGTAGCCCCTATGGCTGTACCTTTAATTTGGTGACTGTGAAAAGGCAGAGATACTAAACAAATATTTTTGCTCAGTATTTACAAATGAAGAGGGGGAGGTGCATAAAACAAACAATAGAAACACTCTGGATACGGAAGTTGATACCAGCCCATTTACAGAAGAAAGGGTTCTGAAAGAACTCTTAAAACTGAAGGTGGACAAAGCAATGGAGCCTGATGGGATTCATCCCAGAATTCTAAAAGAACTAAGGGTAGAACTAGTGACACCACTGACTACCCTCTTTAACAAATCATGGGAGGATGGGTGGTACCTGAGAACTGGAGGAGGGCAGATGATCCCTTCACAAAAGTGGGAGCAAGGCAGAAGCAGGAAACTACAGACCTGTTAGTTTAACCTCAGTGATAGGGAAAATGATGGAATCACTTCTGAAGGAAAGAATTGCTGAGTATCTAGAGGCCAGAGGGGCACAGGACCCAAACCAGCATGGATTCACAGTGGGAAGGTCATGCCAGACGAATCTGATAGATTTTTTTGACTGGGTGACCAAAGTAGTAGATCAGGGAGGGGCTGTGGACATGGCCTACCTAGACTTTAGCAAGGCATTTGACACAGTCCCACACAAAAGATTAATATACAAGTTAGCCAGCCTGGGAGTGGGTCCCAAGATGATAGCCTGGGTAAAGAATTGGATGGAGAATAGGGCACAGAGAGTAATGGTAAATGGAGTCCACTCTGAAGAATGGGGAGTTACTAGTGGGGTACCGCAGGGTTCAGTATTAGGACCGGTCCTCTTCAATGTCTTTATAAGCAACATTGCAGAGGGACTGGAAGAAAAAGTATGTCTCTTTGCAGATGACACAAAGATCTGCAACAGAGTTGATGCACAAGGTGGGGTGGAAAGGATGAGAAGGGACGGGCAAAGTTAGAGGAATGGTCAAATGTATGGCAGCTTAGATTTAATGCTAAGAAGTGCATGTAATGCACCTGGGAAACAAAACCCAGGGAAGAGTACACAATGGGGTGAGATACTAACAACAACAAAATGGAAAGGGACCTGGGGTAGTCATATCAGATGACCTAAAGGTGGGCAAGTAATGTGAGAGGGCAGTAAGGAGGGCTGGGGGATACTGGGATGCATATGAGAGGCATCAGCAGTAGAAAACAGGAAGTTATTATCCCTCTGTACAGACAGCTGGTGAGACCCCATCTGGAGTACTACGTGCAGTTCTGGAGACCCAGTCTCCGCAAAGACATAGACAGGATGGAAGCTGTCCGGAGGAGGGCAACTAAAATGGTACAGTTTCTGCACCGGAAGACATATGAAGAGAGACTTAAGGAGCTTAATATGTATAGCCTCGAGGAAAGGAGGGAGAGGGGTGGCATGATAGAAACTTTCAAGTACCTCAAGGGAATCAACAAAGTCCAAGAGGTAGCATCTTTCAAAAAGTGTGCAAGAACAAGGGGCACAATTTGAAGATGGGGGGGTGGATCAGAGGTAATTTAAGGAAGTATTTTTTCACAGAGAGGGTTGTGGATGCATGGAACGGCTTCCGGAGGAGGTTGTGGAGTCAAAAACGGTGGAATTCAAGCATGCATGGGACAGTCATAAGGCAATTCTAGGGGGTTGGGGTAGGAAGAAGTAGGCTGCTGGTTAACTAGGATCTGCAGCTTCTCCATTTGGTAGGGAAATGGGCAGACTGGGTGGGCCAAGCGGTCTTTATCTGCCGTCAAACTCTATGTTTCTATGAAAGCTAAAAACATTGCATTTCAACACAAATTCAGAAAGCTTAATTAATAGCTCTTTTTGACTCACACCCAAACTGGTAGCCATATCTAACTATGCACATAGTGCAGTCAGCCCACCCTCATGAGGTATGTTTGTGTACAAGGACTCTATGTCTATTGATACCAACAGCCAAGACTGCTCTGTCTGCAAGTCCCCCAGGAGACCCAAAGTCTCAGAAGTATCCCTAAAATAGGAAGGCAAGCTGCCTACAATATCCCTTATGTGTGCATCTATATATTGCGACAGTGGTTCAGTAAGGGAACCAATCCCTGAGACAATGGGCCTACTCGGAGGACTCTGCCGACATTTGTGGAGTTTCAGCAGAATGTACACGGTGGCCTATACTGGGTGGGGTACCTGCAAAAAATCAAGCGAATTCTGGGAAATCGTACTGTCATGGAATGCTTGAATTAGGACAGAGTCAATCTGAGGGTCTTTTCCCAAGGGCTGATAAAATTCCCTGTTAACCAACAGTCTTTGCACCTTCAGTACATAATCCATGGTGTTACTGTAAGTGCCACTGCAGCACCCCGCCCCTTGTCTGCAGGTTTTATAGTGATAGATGGGTTTTTTTCAAGTTCACTTAAAGCTGCATTTTCATCATTACTCAGGTTGCAGAATTCTGACCTGTCCCGCTCTTCATATAATGCTTCAATGTCATTCAGGCGTGCTGTTTCAAACACCATAATTGCAGCTGAAGGAGGTGGATTAAACACTGATTGAGCTTTAAAGTCCTGCAGCCCCCCGTCCATCTCATGAGATTATAGGGTATCAACAGTTTGATCTTCCTGATCCATCTTACGGCCCATTTTGCATTTGTTAAAAAAGGCTTTAATGCTCAATTTACGTGGAAGTTTTTTAATGTTTAAAAAGGTGCAGCAAGTCAGGATCAATTTGAGACCCTTACTCAGGACAGCAGTCTGGTTATCAGCCAGTTCTGTGTTGGAGATGCTTATACCATTTGTCAATAAAGGGGACAGAGAGCATGACTGGCCACAAACCCCATTGCATAGTCACACACTAACACAGCTCAAGCTCACCTTCGAACTAACCACAGGCACCCTTCTTTCACAGCCAAAGCTCCAGTATCAACTGTACCTCCAGCTTCGTTAGAGATAAGCTTCCAAACAAACCACCAGCTTAAGCTCAAACAAACCACTCATTCACAATATTATAAGCAGTCCTACAAAGTCCCCTCCAGACTCAGTGAATCATGAAAAACAGATCTGCTGAATACATACAAGAAAAACAATTGGATTTGGTGACCTACTATAAATTCTGCTGAGGAAAATTGTGCTGGACAAATCACATTGCTTTTTATAGTATGTAAACCAAAAAATGGGAAGTGCAGCATTCTGATTATCTGACTGTATTATGAAAGGATTATATCAATGACTTGAAGCCCGAGAGCCCAATTCTAGAAGGGTGGCGCAAGTTGCCACCGAACGCAACTTGCGCCACCTACAACTGTGACAATGACCCTGCTCCCTATTCTAGAATGGGCAGGGTCCTCGCATCTAAGTCCTGCGACTTGCAACATGCAGCCAGGTACGCCGAACTGCGGGCGCACCTGGCAAAGCATGTCACAAGCTGTTCCGCAGTTCGTAACTGCCACCTCCTGCCCAGCTTGCCACAAGAGTGCCCCATAGGGCTACCCACCCCCTGCTCCCAAAGCACCCGTAGGTAGTTGCCCCACAGGGTGGCACTGCCATCCCCCGCTCGTGCCCTGACCCCTAGTTGCCAGCCGCAAATGTGGCAAATACCCAGGTAGCCCTGGTAGTCTAGTGCCCTCCCATCACTGGCATACATATACATACCTATTCCCTGGTAGTCTAGTGGCCCCTCGTCTGTATAATAATATGTAGGATCCCCGTATCCCTGGTAGTCTAGAGGCCCCCCAACTGTATAATAATATTTAAGATCCCCGTATCCCTGTTAGTCTAGCAGCCACCCTTAACTGTATAATAATATTTTTGATCCCTGTCTAACCTCAACCTCTGCCTCAAACAAACCACTCATTCACAATATTACATAAGCAGTCCTACAAAGTCCTCTCCAGACTCAGTGAATCATGAAAACCAGATCTGCTGAATACACACAAGAAAAACAATTGGATTTGGTGACCTACTATAAATTCTGCTGGGGAAAATTATGCTGGACAAATCACATTGCTTATACAGTTAAGGGTGGCTGCTAGACTAACAGGGATACAGGGATCTTAAATATTATTATACAGTTGGGGGGCCTCTAGACTACCAGGGATACGGGGATCCTACATATTATTATACAGATGAGGGGCCACTAGACTACCAGGGAATAGGTATGTATATGTATGCCAGTGATGGGAGAGGTCTAGTGGCCCCTCATCTGTATAATAATATGTAGGATCCCCGAATCCCTGGTAGTCTAGAGGCCCCCCAACTGTATAATAATATTTAAGATACCCATATCCCTGGTAGTCTAGCGGCCCACCGATCAACATAAAAATATATGCACTCTCATTTCGTCGTGTTCCCTTCACCCAGCCATGCCAGCACACATCTGCACCCATCCTCAGCCAGCGACTGGCACAGCCTGTCTCAGCTCTCCACGGTTATTGACGACTGAGTGCAGTATTATGCTACTGCAGAAGACGCACTCAGAAATTAATTTCTGAGCATGTCTTTGCAGTAGCGCTAATACTGCACTCAGTCAGCAGCTGGCCATGGAGGTAAGAGGTGGGCTGTGCCAGTCACTGGCTGGGGATGGGTGGGGGGTGCTGGGTGGACTGGCACAGCTGGGTGGGGGCCACTTGACTATCAGGGAATGGGGGTATGGTATATATTTTATGTTGCTCAGGGGGCTGCTAGACTACCAGGGATACGGGTATCATAAATATTATTTTACAGTTAAGGGTGGCTGCTAGACTAACAGGGATACGGGGATCTTAACTATTATTATACAGTTCAGGGGTGCCAGTAGACTACCAGGGATACGAGGATCTTAAATATTATTATACAGTTCGGGGGGGGCCGCTAGACTACCAGGGATATGGGGATCTTAAATATTATTATACAGTTCGGGGGCCATTAGACTACCAGGGAATTGGAGATATTAATATGTTTTATACAGTTTGGGGGGGGCTGCTAGACTACCAGGGCATTGGAGATGTTAATATGTTTTATACAGATCAGGGTGGCCACTGACTACCAGGGCTTGATAAGGTAATTGCCGCATTTGCGGTGGGCGACTCGGGGGCAGGGCATTGGTGGGGGTTGGCAGTGCCTCCCTGCAGGCCTTCTGCCAACGGGTGTTTGGGGGGGCTGAGGGTATGGGTTACCCTGTGGTGTCCCACTGGGGTGTGCTGGACATGGGGGGAGGGAAACTGTGCACTGATTGCTGGACAGCCGACGGGTCTGCTGGACCCCCGGGGGCATCCGTAAGTTATACCAGCTAAATGCTGGTGTAACTTATGTTGCCGGTTCTCCTCCAGAGGTTCTTGTAGAATCTTGACATGGGGACATTGTGGCTGCCCTTCTAGAATGGGGCGCAACTGCTGCCATAAACCCACTAGTGCCATGTCACAGGGGGTTTATGAGGCATAACTGCTGTTTGGCGTCGTAGGCCGCTTTGTAGAATCGTGCATGTTGCAACTGCTGGCGTAAGTTGCTACATGCGCCATTCTACTTGGTGCAACTGCTGTTACGCCAGGTGTAACCCTTCTAGAATCTGGCCTCTTATGTGCAAATAAACAATTAGAAATTAGAATTAGAATTTAAAGCAGCAGTAAAATGATATATTTTTCTTTTTTCCAAAAGCTAGTTTCAGCTACAGTTTATAAACAAACTCTAGCCAGAGCCGACAGGGCTGTGAAGAGCTACCAAGTGACCAAAGTTATACAAGTGCATAGAAATTATTCAATGCCTGGGTGTAACTTGGCCATTTTTTGGAGGTGTTACACCAAATTTTCAACATTGCCTTTTTGGACCCCTTCTCATGAACAGTGCCAGTATCATTTTGTTCACATGTCCTGAAAGGTGATTTTGCAGAGCAAATGTGCTATTTTGCACCACAGGAGCGAAAACATGTTTTGGGCAGGTTGTGGAAAATGACAGCTGTACTGTTTTAAAGGAGGTGTGCCAAAATGGCAATGTGAAAAATGTGGAATGAAAATATTAAAAATTGGCTACGTTAGGAGTGTGCGTAGAAACTGAGCAATGTACGCTCGTAACACAGTCATGTTTTGAATTTTTTTCACCAAATTTGCAACATGGGCTTTTTGGGACCCCTCCTCATGAACAGTGGCACTGTCATTTCGTGAATCAGTCCCAAAAGGTGATTCTACACAGCAACCACAAAATCACCTTTTGTGACTAACAAAATGACAGTGACAGTTTTCATGAGCTGGGGTCCCAAGAACCCCATGTTGAAAATTTTGGGCAAATATTACAAACAATGGCTGACGTATCAGCATAAGTTGAAAATCTCATTGAATGGCAGTATAGCATGCTTACCTTTGATTTCTCAGTCCGTGGTCAGGCTTTAAAGAGTACAGACATGCCCCAGTCCAGAGATGATGATGACAGCGCTGACTTCCAGAAGTAGGTATGGGGTAAGGTGGGTGTGTGAGGAGGTGAGTGCTCAGTGGGAAGGGAGAGAAGAAGGGGACTGAAATGAAGATCAGGAGCCATTTTCTATTTTTCAGAAAAACAAAGAAACAAACATTTTGGCACACTAAGGGGGGCTCCCAATGTTCCATATGAATGGGGGGGGGTTGTACAGGATGCCAAAATGGAGATTGGGTGCCCCGATGTCAGGAACATCTTTGGGCACACTGGGGTGGGCTTCCAGTGTGCTGCATGACTTGGGGAGGGGGCACAGAAAGATCTTTGCACACACTGGGGTGGGCTCCCAGTGTGCCAGTTGAGTTGGTGGGGGGGGCACAGAATGCCAAGGAGCTGGCAGCTGATGTCAGGAACATCTTTATGGTTAATGGCATTTTGCCATTTGTAACATGGCAGCACCCCGCAGAACTGAGCATGTGCATGAATTGCACACATGTGCAGTTCATGCACCGGAATGTGGAAATAACAATAGAAATAGTGTGGCTGCTATTCATAGCAGCTGATCGTGGCTGAGGAGTTCAAGCTCCATTGGGCTTTCAGAAGGATACTTCCAAAAGTCGAATGGAAGGTTCCACGATCAGCCATTTTTTAGAGCTACTGAGTGATTGCAATAGTGCTGTAGGCTCTGCCCACAGCCCTAAAAATGAGCAGACCTGCTAAATCTACAGTATTTTCCAGGTAACTCCTATGATGCACACCATTATTTTGTTTTTATTTTCTCAATTCTAACCCTTGCCAGGTTTGCAAAGTTGTTTCTAAGCCAACAGTGGTGGTCATCGTTTTTCTTGGGGAAAAAAAAATAAACTAAAACATTTTTTATAAAATACTCACATTTTGGTGGAACTAGGACATTTTGCCATCAAATAAAACCAGTGGCTACCTGGAATCTTTCATATTGAAAAAAGTAGGGTCAAATGTTTGCCCAGTTTTGTTGCACTGCTAAAAAAAAATCATCTATTTAGAATGCTACAAGAATTCTCATTTAATTTTGGAATTAAGGTACTCTAGTGATTGGGCTACCTTCATTAATCTAATGCTGGGGTAAAAGCATTCCATTTCACCTTGCACCTCTTGATTTCCCTAGGGTTAGATTAACTGATGGCAACTCAGCCCCTGATCATGCCTTGATGTGTAACTGTCTCCAAGGAACTAGATGTGGGCAAGGTTATTGGGTTCAATGTCAAAACAGCACCAGCAAAACAGTGTGAACAAACAAGAGTGAGGGGAAAAACAGTAAATGTCAAAACCATGACCAGCACAAAAGTGCAGGACCAAAAAAATGAAACCTGTGACCTGAAACACTGACCAGGTCTCTAACTGTCTGCACTCACCTGAAAATGTATATTCATTACCGGGGTTGGGGGATGCAACTCAGGGACGGTGACAACGTCAGGAGTAGAGATGCAGAGAAATTAAATTCCACTGGCAAAGTGAACACAAAATGGTCACTTCATGTTGTCACTCCGCTATGCGGAGGGGCCAATAGGAAAGGCTCTCTTTGCCTTGTAATTATTACTTCGTGTTGTCATTCCACTTTAACACGAAGTAAGGTGGAGTGACAACAATATTGGCAGCCCCCCCCAGTGCCCCATACATACACAGTCACCAAAATTAATGTGCATCCCCAAAATGCTACTATCTTGTGTCCAGAAAACTCCCCAATGCCGACGAAGTGAAATGAAAGCACAACAAGAAATACAAAGTCTCCCAGAATTAATGGCACACTCAGTCATATGCACAGTGGTCACACACAGACACCAGAATTAATGTGCATCCCCAAAATGCTACTGTCTTGTGTCCAGAAAATTCCCCAGTGCTGGCGAAGTGAAATGAGAGTGTAACAAGAAATGCAAAGTCTCCCAGAACTAATGGCACACTCAGTCATACGAGCAGTGGTTACACACAGTCACCAGAATTAATTTGCATCCCCAAAATGCTACTGCCTTGTGTCTAGAAAATTCCTCAGTTCTGGCAATGTGAAATGAGAGGGTAACAAAAAATGCAAAGTCTGCTAGAATTAATGGTGCACTCCGTCATGCGAGCAGTGGCCACACACAGTCACCAGAATTAATGTGCATCCCCAAAATGCTACTGTCTTTTGTCCAGAAAATTCCCCAGTGCTGACAAAGTGAAATGAGAGTGTAACAAGAAATGCAAAGTCTCCCAGAACTAATGGTGTACTGCAAATGCACAGACAGATTAAGATTGCGCTGTGCACTCAAGAGATGCAGAGTCAGATGCAAAGGCACAACAACACCTAACCAGTGCTCACAAGTCACAAATCCAAATCTGGAAAAGAATGCCTTTTGCCTATTGGGGGATAGTACATGGCAGTAACAGTCCACTTCCAGTAAATATACCATAAAGCAATATAAAAAATTCATGCAGGTGCAGTAGATAGCATGTTCACACTGCTGCAATTACTCTGGCACAATAAAAGTTGTCTGATTTAATGGTACGCATCGCACACACACTTACACACACACTACAAGTATTGTGTAGTAAATTAAAAACCTTTAGCAATATAACTAAATGTTTTAAACAAACTGAAATTATACACTGCTGCACCATTACAATCAACAAAAAAATTTCAAGAATTACTGAAAACATTACTGTGTGTACATTAACACAGTTATACAAGAAAAATATAACCAGAACAGAAAGACTGCCTTTTTCCTCCAGTTAATCTACCTATACCACAGATACACCCCTTCCCCAAAGCACACTTCACAGTACACAGTCTGACTGTTCTAAATTAACATTCAAAATCCACACACAAACAATAAACACTCAATGATATGAGCACAGGAGGGTTTCCTACAATCGATGCACTAAATTTTGAGCAAAAAAAAAATGGCTCAAAAAGGCTTTTTTAACAGTTGTTAGAGGATCTGAATCACAGAGCTCTGAGAGGAAACTGTCTCCATCTTCCACTGCAGACATACTACACAGAACTGAGGCTGTGCAGAACTATCTATAGCCCATGTGACCTGCAATCCCATGAAACACTGCAGATTCGCCTTGGAGCTCAATAACAAGGCAAAGTGATATGAAGTACATTGATTTCAATGTACTTCACCTTAACATTGGTGGAGAAGTGGTTTCGGGTAGGCAGAATAATGCAAAGTCATTGGTTTCAATGGACTTCACATTCCCCATTATGACGCGAAGTACTCCGCTTCGCATTGCGGAGCACTTCACAAATTCCGCGTTACTCCACAAATCACTTCGCAGAGTGAATTTTGGCCACTTTGCCCATCTCTAGTCAGGAGGGGGTGAATTTAGTAGTCCCACTCTGGGGGGTGGAGACATTACTCAGGGAGGGTGACAAAGTCAGGGGGGCAGAAAAAAAATTAGACCTCTCCGAAGATTCAAATCCTGGCCTGCCACACGTAGTGATGGCATACACTGCCCATGACTCTAACCTCTGTGCTAAGCTAGCAGCATGATTCATAGCCCACAGTGGCTGCATTACATAGATTGTCTACAGCACTGTCTTCCTTGCTAAACTAACCATTCACTGAAAAGACACTGTAGCTAACATTCCGTTGGCTATTATGACCTCACTGTTTTTCCCTCACTATTTTTCCTTCGCTGTCTTCATGGGATACAAGGTTGTTGATGACGACATTCAGAAATCTCCTGTTGAAACAGAAATCCTTCATTTATTAACAGTAATGGAATGGGTTACAAGACATTTAAATGGTTTTGGTTTGCATATGTGAAAGTTTTTCATTAGACTGCGCCATCCCCCCTTTCTATACAAAAAGCTGGAGCCTTGTTTAAATTTATGATGTGTTTACACAACTGCTGCATTGTAGTAGTAGTGCAGCACCCACGTGCAGAGCACAGCACTGGAGCCATTACTGGTGCATCCACACATGGATGTTGTTGTGCACTGGGAGTGATGTAGCTCCTTCCCACTTGCTCACTCTGCACATTATCTCCCTAACCCTGACCACAACCCCGATGGCAGGTGGCATTGCCGCAAGCTGTCGAAGAACAGCCATACAATGACTTCAAACACCCTCAATATTTCCATCCCCCACTACCACAGTACACAAAAATGCCTACAGTGGAGCGTTGCTGCACCACTCCCAGTTCTGTCCATGTGGATTTGCGCAGAATGGATCAACAGCTCTGCATCACTTGTAGTGGTGCTGACATGTACTGTAAGTGTAAATAGGTCTTTAGTATAACCATATAATTGGTGAACTGGCTACTTAGGAACATAAAGCAGGCTTTCGTCAGATATTGGGAAAATGATCATCTTTCCATTATTTTAGCATATTTCAAATTTATTGTAAAAGCTCACAACAGGGTTTCAATACTGCAATCGTCTAGCCAACATTTTGAGGACAAGCCTCTTTCAAGGCACACAGTTACCAAATAAATAAACTATATTTCATCAAATTTCATAATATATCATATTTATGACATTAGCCCTTATTTTGCTTGTTATGTGCTACTACAGAAAAATATACAGGGCATATAAATATTTTACCTCTTCCTAAATTAATGTTAGTTATTATTACCTTCCTCTCACATCGTCAGAGTTTTCATTTGTTTTTATTGATCATTCTCTGTCACTAATATTGAAGAACACTCTACCAATGTTGAATTAGAGCAACACAAATCAGGATTAATGAAAAAAATGTTGCTTCCCCACTGGTAACCACCTTGCACAAGCCTATAGATGGGAGACAGCCTGCCACAACATGGGAGGGTGGGTACGAGGGGACTCTGATGGTGCCCAGAGAATGTTACCCCACCACTGGCACCCCTCAACTTGCTTCTCCAACTTATGGTCTACAAGCTTATGTGAGGTGGCTACCTATGGGGCAGCTGCCAGGGCTATGCCCACCTGGAACCATGTCAATGTCTGTTCCTAGAAACCCTCTAAGGAGTCCCATCCCATGAGCAGTGTGGCTGAGCAAATGGTACCCCTGCTGGGTGCCGCATCACAACCTGCTATGGCTACATTCTTTCTATTGCCCCCATGGTGCCCTTTATGCCCTTGGCAGCCCAGTTTCAGACCACACCCCCCCTTCACCACAGTGTGTCACTATGGCATATGTCCCTTAGACCACCTTCTGGCTGATCTAAGTGGAGCCCCTTGCTGCGTCCATGGTGGGGCTTTCAAAAATGGAAAAAAGTGGGATGTTGCAGCCCCGCCGTGGCAAAAGTCCCCTTGAGACCTGGCACACCCTAGTTTCTATTGCAAGGCTAGCACAGTGCCAGTTTTGCCCAACGGCTCACCTTTTCAATGCAGACTGCATTCAAAAATCAGGACTGCCACATCGTTTGATGCAAGGTGCCACTTGCGACAATTATGTTTGACGCAGGCACCTTGTGTCATACTTGGGGCTTTGAAAATCGAACCCATGGTGTCAAAGCATGCGTCTCCTATTTTGTTTTCTATGTGTCCTTTGACACTACACTCTCTAGTGTATGTTCTGCATGGCAATTTAACAACAAGAAGAGCACCTTTACCTAAAGCGTCTTAACCTTTCTCCTTGTTTGTCACCTTAGACCTTCACTTGGCCCTGTTTCAACAACACTGTCAGTGTCAGTGACTCAGCAGCTTGCACACTCATCTCTCAGGCTGGAAGAAGGGTTCTAGCCCCGCACCAAGAACTTGGAGGTAAATGCTAATACTGACACTGTTGTGCAGCGGGGGGGGGGGGGGGGGCTGCTGCATTCCTGAAGTGTCATCTTTGAGATGAGATTTTAAACCAAGCTTCCATCTGCCTGTACTAGTAGTTGCTTAGGTGGATGTTAAAAGTCCCACAGCACCTCTCAAAAGGAGTTGGGGAATTTCTCCGGTGTTCTGGTCAAATTTATCCCATGCAAAAAAAGTAGCATGAACAGCTTACCCTGATTCAGTACATCAGTATACATCTGTATTCCCCCAGGGCATGACTGAAAATAGATAGACCTGCCCAGCTCTCCTTTCCTAGGTCAACAAAAACTAAATAACATACATACATACATACATAAATAAATACATAAATAAGTAAAATGCCCTGCATTATGATGTGTTCATGACACATGCAGTGTAGTAATTTTACAAGAAGTTGTATTCACTAACATAAAATGGGATTTATAAGATAAACTCTAATAAATGATCCATTCAGTTCAGTCCCTGCTCTCACAACAATCATAGCAAAGTAATTTCAAAATTCATCTGAGAATTGTCACATACACACACACATGCACTCACACACACACACGCACACATGCACGCACGCACATACATACACAGAGTCCTTTTTTTTTAACTCAGCTTTATTGGATATATGTATGACAATTCATCATTCCAGACAGGGAGTTGATTCGAGTGATTTATGGGACATCAAGTACACTCAGCAGTACAGCATCACGACACATTTATTTTGCATGAGTCTTGTCTGTTTTTCCAGTTGTCAATGATACAGTTGATGTACAGGCATGCCAGTCTAGCTGCATTGTAAGAAACTGTAGTTTTGCAAACAGATTCAAGCAATAACTTACTAAAACAGCGATGACAGCTGAACTGAAATAAAAAACAAAACTATTGTGGTATTCCTCTGTGTGTGTTATTTATTGCTCAATGTCCAATTATGTGTACTTGTGGTAAGATGTGTGTGTGTGTGAGGGCTTATTCTGTTTGGGAATGGGGGGATGAAGGAGGGCCATATATACAACACCCCTTCTTTTAGGTAATTTTTCAGGGGAACCCCTAGGGAGATTCACTTATGTAAAGGAAACCTCCCGTTGCCTCACCCCAGTGCTGCGATAGGAAGCTTACTAATGGGCAGTCCAGGTCACCCTATATGTCTCCCAAGAGGCTCAACGTGGACAGAACTTATCCATCTTCATACATAGTTAAGCTTTTATTCACTCCATCTTCTCCAACATCCTACTTTCCTGTTTTTTTAATCTCATATCTGGTGATACTCCACTACAATAGAAACATGCTCCCTGCTTTTATCTACATTACATCCTTTTCTGGTACACAAACCCCACAAAGTGGTGCACTGTCCTCCATGAGTGTTTATTTTTTTATTTTATTTATTTGTTCTAGGATTACAAATACCTTTGAGCCGAGGCTCTTTTACAAAGGTTCCACATCATTGGTACAACTTAGACAATCATAAGCAAACATAACAGTTTATAAAATTAAAAAAAAAAAACATAGTCTTGTAGATGAACAAAGAACAATAAGGTGAAACTTTGGGGAGGGGAAAGGGAAAGGAGGAGGGTGAAATCAGGGAGACTAAGTGGATGGGAGAAAAGGGGAGGTAGGTTAGGGGGGACAGAGAGAGGAGAGGTGGAAGGCAGATAAGAATAGAGGTAGTGCAGCCGGGTGACATTTGTCATGAGCCAGCAGGGGAGGTGAAGATAGGAGGGGGGGGGGGTTCTGGCAAAGTGCAGGAGTAGATGTGGATCCAAAAGGGCATCTTCAGCTATGGAACCAAAAGACTTGTTTAGCCACAACAGTCACAGAGGTTGGAGGCAGTGAGTGTTAGGCGGAGATGAGTCTTAAAAGTACTGAGTGATAGTGAGGATGAGATGTCGCTGGGAAGACCGCTGTACCAACTAGTGGCCCGGTAAGTAAAGGATCTTTGGCCTTGTGTTGTGCGGCAATGCGGGATTTGCAGAAGCTGAGGTTTCGATCCCCTGGTATGTCGGGTGTGGATTCTCGGTTGTATGAGGGCACAGACTCCAGGGGGGAGCAAGGTCCAGCAAGATTTTCTTAGTAGTAATACAAGTTTGGTGTTTTATTCGATTGGTAAGATTCAACCATCCAGTTTGAGAATAGAGGTCACAGGTGTGAGTTAGGCGTTGGGAGCCAGTGACAAGTCAACAGGCCTTGTTGAGGGCAGTGAATACACATTTGAGTGCGGTGGTTGTAGCAGAGCCGTAAATGATAATGCCATAATCAATGATGGATATGATGGAGCTCTGGACAGTGACAGCGAGGGCTTCGGGTGTCAGGTGTTTCCTATGATAGAATAGCAGGCCTAGCCAGGAGTTAGCAGTTTTGGTGACATGGTCGATGTGGGCAGTGTAGGAGAGGTGAGGGTCAAGGGTGATCCCGAGGTATTTAAAGTTTTTGACCTGTTCCACTGCGGCACCTTGTCTGGTGAATAACAGAGAGTTGGAAGTGCTTATGTTTATTATGGGAGCTGCTGATGATCATGGTCTTTGTTTTTTTTTTTTGATTAAGGATCAGTTTGTGCTTTGTGAACCAATTCTCAACCAAGGAGAAGCCGAGTTAGAGATTTTCTTGCAATTTCTTTGGGTCCTGGTGTGTGGCAAGGATTACTGCATCATTGGCATACAGGGTGATATGTTCAGTGCAGGAGTCCGGTAGGGTGTTAAGGAACAGGCTGAAGAGTAGGGGGCCCAGTATTGAACCCTGGGGGACTCCAGAGAGGACAGGTTTGGAATCAGAGTGCACATCTCCAATTTTTACATGCTGGGAGTGGTTTTCAAGATAGCTTTTGAACCAAGAGATTGAATCATTGGAGAGACCAGCATTTTTTAGTTGGCTCAGCAGGAGGGAGTGGTAGACAGTATCAAAGGCTTTGGTCAGGTCGATGAAAATAACACCAGTTAGTTGTCCATTGTTAAGGGAGCTGTGAATGGAGCCGGTGAATTCGAGTAAGGCAGAGGATATACTATGACCTTTTCTAAAGCCATGTTGCTGATTACAGAGAATATTATAATTGTCCAGATGCTCAGTAAGTTGGTCCGCTACTATATGTTCCAGTACCTTCGATAGGGGAGGAAGAATGGAGATAGGGCGGAAGTTCACATGGTCAGTCTTATCACCACTTTTGTGAAGTGGGGTAACAGTGGCCATTTTCCATTTGTCTGGGAATTGGCTAGAGGAAAGAGAGAGATTAAAGATCTTGGTGAGGGGCCCAAGTACCTTGTCAAGCGTTAGGGCCAGTAGCTTGAGGTCAAATGTGTCATTGCTTGTTCTAGATTTGCTGATGGCTTTGGCAATGTAGTTTTGGACTTGATGTTTCTTTAGTGCTTTAAAGTAGAAAGGTGGGTGACATGCGTGGGTGGAGGAGTTGGGGGGATGGGAGTGTAGAGCGGTTGTGCAGCTGCTGGGTGTCCCCTCCACATATGTGGAACAGCCCACTGTATGCTTGAAGGGTACACATCCTTCCTCCTCATCCAATCCCTTTGCTAACTGTGGAACACCACACATGGTCAGGATAGGGATGGACAAGGGAGCAGGGGGGTGCTAATACATCATTCTTGACAAGCTCTCCATGGTGCAGAGAGCCAGCAGAGGGAGGTACAGGCTACAGGACTCAGTGACATGACATAATGCCTACCACCCCCCCCCGCCAAGCTACTCCACTTCCTCAGAGAGCCAATCTGCCACTCCTCAACCTGTCCACAGTCCTCCAAGCTAGTGCGGAGGGCTGTGGGACAATTCAGATAATTTTGTTTTTCTTTTCCAACTGAAAAGGGATATGGAAGTCCTTGGAGGACATCATATCCCTTCATCCCCTTCTTCATTGAAAATGGGAGATCCTCTGAAGAGCCAAGATGGGGATCTGATTGCATGTCTGGTGTTCAGCATAGATCTTCCCCCCCCGTGCTACTGCCTACACCTGCACAAAGCTCCTCACTCATGGATAGCAGTGGCAAGGGCTTTGGGCACTTATCCTGGACCACTTTGTGGATCAGGCAGTCCAACATTATTGTTTTTGTTTAGCTGTAGTTTGCTTTTCAACTAACTTGTTTGATATCAAGCCTATTCTTTAGGTATATACCTCAAATGGGACTCAATTAAAATAGTTAATTTTCCATGCTTTGAAATTAACTGGGTGAGCTAAAACTGTGTGGGGCTCTAGATGCATACATGACCTCAGTAAGCAGCATGCTTGCAGTTACAGCATGTGAATCAGCTGACGACTGTCCCCTAAGTCTTATGCAAATACAGCTTTGAGGGTAGTAAACTGTGGCCATTGCACAGTTAGTGTGAGCCATATGTATTAGTACAAGTGTGTGTGAACACTTGAAATATCAAACCCACTTTCTGGCTACCTTGCTGCTAAAGAATGCCATGGATTAATGGCTTACTGTGGGGGTTTCAGTTTGGGACAGATGAGGGGTAGCATATGAGTTTTAGTGGAAAAGTGACATCCTGGGCCAGATTTCCAAAGAGTGATGCAGGGCTTGCACTTAACCCTGCATCAAATCCATTTTTTGGTGCAGCTGCACCAAACATCTTTACCACGATTGCGCCTGCTTTTAGTGTGTCAGGCACAGTTGAGACACTTTTCCTGAATTTATGGCAGCTTGCACCAGATATTTGTTGCAAGCCCCATAAAAAGGGTATCTGGGATTTCTGCAAGCTAGACCAGAAAAAGTTGCTCTAACTTGTGGCAGCTGGTGCATGAGATAGAAAATCCCGCTCGCTGTCCAGGACAATGCTGCAGGCACTATGCACCATATGCTCAGCGCAGTCAGGGCTTGCACCATTCTGACCCTTTTGAAATCCAGCCCCCTTTCTTTATCATCCAACAATGGCCTTGTGCTTTTGAAGGCAAATAGCAGTTACTGTAGCACCGAAAGCTTCTGGATGAGGGTTTTATGAAAACACTGCAGAGAGCAAGACCACCACTTCAGGAAGACTCCACCAATAAACAGGGGTTACTTGAGCCAGTGATACCAGACATACAACAGCAGCAGCAGCAGCATTTTGGTTGTGCTAGTGAAATATTGGAAGAGCAGCCACTTTTTCACTTTTACTCAGATACCTATAGGTATAGTGTAATACATGCAGTGGCATCCACCAGAGTCAAGCACAGGATCCTATAGAGTTCTGCAGAACTTTTCAGAACTCTACAGAAAGCAATGCAATTCAGTGGCAGTTTATCCCTTTAGTTATGCTAAATATCTATGACGTTTTTACCACTGTGCTTGATCCTAAGAGATGCCACTATAGAAAGATGTACATTTTGTCAAAAACGTTATGTCTATTTTATTTTACTGGTCTTCTGGCAGACTACAGGCCCCATACAGCACACAGAAAGGTAAGAACAGGTGTTCATGTACAGTATAGTACTGTCCTGGCAGTAACCTGCTCATACAGTACTTTCTCTCTCTCTCATCCTTAGTGAAAGCTGAACTTGCAAATCAAGTGAAGAATTGAACTGTTATGACTAGGAGGCAGGGATAAGTGCATCCATTTCCATCTGGAAAAGACCCCTTTGGTTAATGACCTGGTACACTTTAACATGATCAGGAACAACCTGTTGCCTGTTCACTTTAAGCACATATTATTTTTTCCCTGACTTCAATAACATTAGAGCTACAAATTCAGTTCTCAAAAAGAATCGAACACCTCAGACTGTGTGTTTTCAATTCTTTTGAACCGCTGTGAACTTTTAAGGGAGATAGGCCGACTTTTGGTTTGACTGGTCACCACGGTCCAAATGGGGCAGACCAGGTAAACTAGTCAAATCACAGACTACAATTCGCACACTAATGGCTATAAGAAAAGTGGTATGAATACCATTGCTGGAACTAATTTATTTAAACAGCAAACCTCACTGCCAACATACCCCTATGTAGTGCCTTCTCAGGCTTCCTTATTGCCTGGCGGCACTGCTAGTGGCTCTCCCCTCTCACATTCCTGCCAGCCTTGCAGTTCCCACCTGCCCTGCTGCCCACTCCCTGGGCTTATGACTTGCATCAGTGGTTGTTAATATTTTTAACTTACCTGTTGCTTTCTGAGTACCCAGCACTCTGCTCCACCACCGAAAATCACAGGCACCCATGGACTCTGACATTAATCCAAAAAAAGACCTGTGGCACATCATCGAGCTGCCCACGGCCATCTCCCACACACCAGCTGGCTTCCATTGCATGAGGTGTGCTAATGAGCACTACCAACCAATGGCAGAGTTGGTAGCCCTGCACAATGGAAGCCACCAGGTGTGCACGAGATGGCCATGGGCAGTGAACGGGCAAACTACTTTGCCATTTTAGTGAACAATCTGGGGTTTGACTGCCAAAGTTCATGCAGTCGAACTTTGGGAGGTCAACCCAGCTCTAAATAACATCATTTAAAGTCACTATGAGTGTAACAGATAACTGGTTAAAACCAATCCCTACCTCCCTGCATAGGTTAAAGACTCTGCTGCCCTGCTCATCCTGCCCATGCACACAAGGGCTGTTTACACCAGAACGGTGCATTTGTATTTCTCTAGCTTTTTTTTAAGTATTGTACCACCAGCAAAGGATATACTGGTCAACCTGCATATTATTCACCGGCTAGCTTTAGTGTTTTTCACTTCCGAAGTAATGAAAGTGTCCATGTTGTCAAGTTAAAATGGCACAGCTGCAAAACAATATCAGGTCTGGCTTCATCTTATTTTGACTGTCAGAAACCATGATAATTTTCCCAGATATTAAACTCCCTTTTGCCAAGTTCATTTGAGTGAAAATGGTTTCTAAAATATCAACATATAAAAAAGTCAACAGGTCGTAATATATTTTCATTCCACATCTTTGCTAAAACTATGCTCTAAAAGTACAATATAGTGTATGTCCTGATAAATGTCTATTTCATCAGACCCAAGTGTGAAATTTTGATGGAAAACATTTACTTTGGCAATTAACTTTTTCCACTTGGTGGCCTAGAACATCCTGACTAGACTTTCCCAATGGGATGCTGCATGGATTTGAGAGGGAGAGAGAGAGAGGGGGGAGAGGGATGAACTATATGAGTGATTTCTCAGAAAAAGGTTGGCATACAACAGTCTTGTCATAATAAGTAAGCATGGCTGGCAAAACCAGGCCAGTATTTCTGTCTCTGAACTAATAAAATATAGACAAACTGCTGAGGGAAACCAACTGAGACCATCTATCACTGCATTACTTCTGAGTACTTCCATGCTTGGACTGTTAATAATCAGGTTCCTTTTTATTAACTCTCACCGTGACAGCTTTATTCTGGGTCATATTCACAAGCATAGGCAATTGCCGTTCCTGGAATGACCATAATTAAGGAAATCATTACAATAATATATCAATTGTTTACTAAAGAGGAAAAGATATATAGCATAATATTTTTCCTTTGTAAACCCCATGCATAAGCTGTACCTTATGGTAGAAGACTAAATAAAATTTCATTTATGTTGGGATTTTTGCCACTTTGGTGTATGGCAGTGTTATCCCTTAATCCACTTGCATATGTTTAAAACATATGTGCATGACAGCTCAGACAGCAGTTCTTCATTCCTTTTTTTGTCAGGTTTCATGTGGTGTGGCTCCAGTTTCAAAATTCTGTTTGAGTTATTTCAAGGAGTACAGTCATTTGAGAACAAAACTGAATGAAATGGCTACTCGTTCATTTGGCTCTCCCAAAATACAAAGTAAACTGCAAGTACCTAAATACCCAACAGCCAGCTACAAGACACTAGGCAAAACATTCCCTCATAGGTACAATATTTGAGGTACAAAATAGGTCACATCCTGGGAATAAGCTGTAGCCACCTGTGGTGGGAATTCTTGAGAAATGCTAAATCACCATCTTCACTCAGCTTGCACCCGTAAAATACCTCAGGCTATGTTCTGTCTACAAATCTGCTAGACGGCATAATGTGTACTGTCCATCAACAGGTCAATTACAGTACATCTGGGTCAAAAGGTTATGCAGTAGGTTCAATTGATACAAAACAGCCAGACATTTTAATGCTATATTGTGTCTGCATTTATACATGTATTTACTACTTTTTAGTAAATCAATCAGTGACTGGTGAGTTTCTATTGTTATGTTGTATTGTGTGAGTGCGGTGTGAGAGGTGAGGATTGGGGAGAGCATTATTTTAATGTGATATGAATGTGCGTGAGGCTCAATATGTAAAGGGGTATTTCTCCAGATTTACTCCCCAGAGAACCATAGATTGATATGCCCCTTAAAAGAGCATTTACCTTGGGTCTTCTGGAGGAGGTTCAGGAGTGCTGTTTTGCTTTGGAATTTGTAGGAAGCAGTGAAGGAAAGGGAACAGGAAGGGGGCAGCTAGGAAAAGATGAATGGGTTGTGGTAGGAAGTGAGGTAGAGAAGCCTTTCATCTTACCAGTGTCCATCTAGTTTCATGTGAGGCAGGCTAAGCCTCGGGGTGCTAGTGTGAGGTAGCATGGCTACTCCAGTGACAGCAGTTTTGATTAATGCTGGGTCAGTTGTTAATTAAACAACTTTGATGAAAGACATCATTTTGGCATCTGGAGTCAACCTGGCTTTTGTCATTGAGACCTGTGTGGGTGAGAATATAGATAGTATTTTTGCTGAACTGATCCCCCCTTAGGTTTCTCAGTGATTCACTGCCCTCAGCCGAAGTGCAGAGAGCAGTAGAGAAGGGATCACAGCCAGGGTAAACCTATGCTTAAGCTTAATAAAGAGAATCAGCAGAATACAAAGGTAGTTGGCAACAGTTTAAGATGACGTCCTGAATCCAGCAAAGAACTAGTACGGCAGTCAAACAAAAGACAATGTGAAACTGTGTACCACTTTTATTAAAGTACTCCAGTGCAAGGTGCTTACAAAGTCCAGTGAGCAAAACCCAAACTTACAAACATGGCTGCTATGCTGCTGATCTGTGACTGAAGTGTAGATTTGGCCGTGTGGCTGTTGTTTTTAAATTTGGACTGACAGTTGAGAGTCACTTTGCCTCTAGATGATCTTGAGTCATTTGAAGGTTTGGCCATAATGTGTGGAGCAGAACTGTAAATTCATCCAAATTTACTGCCCTCTTTCAAAGTTGGTCAATTTCTGGAGTAGTTTTTGGAGACAGTGTAAGCCCTATCATTGGATTCTCCAGTGTTGATTGTGCTTGGAGACTTCAGAGTATAGGTAGAAGTCAAAACCAATGGCCTGGATGTAGGACTCCTCCTGGCCATGGAAGCCTTTGGTTTTGTATAGTTAACTCACACTGCAATCTATGTGGCAGGACATACTGTACTCTAGACATGCTATTCAGCTTTAAGATATGCAGATACATATATATATAGACAGAGAGAGAGAGAGAGAGAGAGAAAAGAGAGAGATTCATTGCAAAAATCTGGTTTAATGCACCAGTTGGGGTTCAATTTAATGTCAAAAAAGTAAGGAAATGTATTGTTCATGTTTTCAACCCTAATGCACTACCCCCCCCCCAAAGCAGCAAAAAGACATGACTGCACAAGCAACCACAGACAGCCATTGTCAGGTAAGACAAAGAACATACAACTGTTTACAGATAAAAAAATACATCCATCATTACGATCTAGTGATTCTTCAGCCACAGATGCACATGCACACTGCAAAATATACACACCCACATCTGCCTACATAACCATGGGATCTGCACCTCTGGAGGCACAGATACAAATCCACGGTACCCAAATCATAACACTTCTTTCTGCAAAGGTGCAGGCCCCTGTGGGGCCAGAACATCTGCAGCCACAAATACCCATGCATAGTGCAAGGCATACACACCCACTGCTGGCTGCAGATGTGCTTCTGGAGCTTCAGATAAAAAATCCAAATTGCAACACTACTATCTGCCGAAGCACAGGCCAGTGCATCTGCAGACACATGCACACTGCAAAACATGTACATCCACTTCTGCAGTCACACGGTTACATTTCTAAACAACACTGACAGAGTATTTTTTTTTTAAGTCCAGTGTGCTATATGCATATTTTTGAAGATACCACATCAGTGCTACTGCATTTGCATCATCTGGAAACAGTTTTATGCTGTTTGTCTTACCTGATGATGGCAATTGTTGGTTGCTTGCATGGTCTTGTACTTTTGGTGCTTGGAGGGGAGTTAGGGTTGGAAACCCTAACACCCCACTACCCCACTTTTGTGGCATTGAGTTGAATCCTAAAGTGATGCATTAACTCAGTTTTTGTAATTAATTTCATTTCTTTCTGAGAAAGTTAAACTGAAATTACAACAGTACTCCTGGCCCCTGTATGGCCAGCACTTCTGCAGCCACAGATACACATTCATAGCACAAAACATACACAGCCGCTTGCAGATGGACCTGTGTTTCTACAGATGCACATAGAAATGAATGATACTCAAAGTACAACCCACTTTTGGGTACAAAAATGCAGCCCTGGTCATACATGACATCAATGTGTGATTTGCATAGGGTCTTAGCTTAATGTACAAATAAACTGTTCCATGTGTACTCAATTTGCATCATAGACATTGGTCCTCATGCAAATCCACTACCATGATGCTATGTGTATCTTCAGAATTTACGCAGTGCCTTACCCAGATCCTGTAGTCCAGCATTACATTTAACCAGCACAATTGTGCTGCAAAGCATGTACCATTTTCTAATGTTTCTGTCCCAAATTTTCAGCACTTATATTTTAAGCCTCCACCATCCACAATATCCACAGGACTGACAGACTTACAATCTGACCTTTTAATGGATTGTCATGGCGTAGCAACATAAAAACAGATTTAGCAGTAGAAGTGACACATCTTACCCACTATGTTTGTCTAAGAGTCTTGAAATACAAGATTGGTGAAAATTTGGTGAAAAAAATTTAAAAAATGGTTAAGCTATGAGTAAAAGTTGATTTCTGGCACAAAGTACAAATGTTATTGTTGCAGGCCAATATTCTTTGATCACAGTTAGTGGTGACCAAAGAATTATTTGTCCAAGCATACAAATTGTTATCTGGCACTACAAAGAAATTTTTACATGAGAACAAAAAATTCTCCATTCACACTTTCTCGCAAACAAAAAATTCTTGCTCTCAACAATAAACTCGCAACCCGCACTAAGCAGGCAACCAAAGATTTTTGGGCTGTCCAGAAAACATATTTCTGGGTAATTTTTCATTAAATAAACCACATAATCTAGCTGAAGGGGTCCTGTTTACCAAGGTTCAGGTGTTTGTTTTTTTGAAAATGCATAGTTTTTATTTGTTTCTAGATTTTTTTGTTCCCAAAAGTTCGCAAACATAAAACTGGCACAAACACATTATTTCCTTATTTGCACCAGACAGTTATCCTGAAAACCATACTGAGCATGCTCAGAAACCAAATTTTAAAACCTTATAAATCAAGAACCAATTAATGTTTTATTCACAAACCCTTCAAAAGGCAAATCCTTAAGCCAATCCCCTTCTATTCTGAAAATTTTGGGATAAACTTTCAAATAATTTTTGCTCTATAGCTGAGCAAAAAAAAAAATACCAAAAAGTGCATTTTAAAGGTTTTTTTTAAATTTTGATACTTCAGAATCTAGATGAGCAGCCATCACTAATCTTGCCAAGTCATAGAAACATAGAAACATAGAATTTGATGGCAGATAAGGACCGTTTGGCCCACCTAGTCTGCCCATTTCCCTACCTAATGGGTAAGCTGTAGATCCTAGTTATCCAACAGTCTACTTCCTCCTACCCCACACTAGAATTGCGATATGTCTGTCCCATGCATTCTTGAATTCCTCCACTGCTTTTGACTGCACGACCTCCTCAGGAAGGCTGTTCCATGCATCCATAACCCCCTCCATGAAAAAATACTTCCTCACATTACCTCTGAGTCATCCCCTTCTACCTTCAAATTGGGTCTCTTTGTTCTTGCACATCTCTTTTTCTGAAAGATGCTACCCTGTTGGACTTTGTTGATTCCCTTGAGGTACTTGAAAGTTTCAATCATGTCCCCCCTCTCCCTCCTTTCCACGACAGTATACATATTAAGCTCCTTCCGTCTCTCTTCGTATGTCTTCTGGTGCAGACCCATTTTGGTTGCCCTCCTCCGGACAGCCTCCATCCTGTCGATGTCTTTGTGGAGATGGGGTCTCCAGAACTGCATGCAGTACTCCAGATGGGGTCTCACCAACTGTCTGTACAGAGGGATAACAACTTCCTGTTTTCTGCTGGTGATGCCTCTCCCTATGCATCCCAGTATACCCCCAGCTCTCCCTACTGCCTTCTCACATTGCTTGCTAACCTTAAGGTCATCTGACATGATTATCCCCAGGTCCTTCTTCTTGTTGTTGTCAGTATCTCACCCCCACTGTGTACTCTTCCCCTGGGTTTTTGTTTCCCAGGTGCATTACTTTGCATTTCTTTGCATTGAATCTAAGCTGCCATACATTTGACCATTCCTCCAACTTTGCCAAGTCCCTTCTCATCCTTTCCACCCCACCATGTGTATCAACCCTGTTGCAGATCTTTGTGTTGTCTGTAAAAGAGACATACTTTTCCTTCCAGTCCCTCTGCAATGTCACTTATAAAGTCTTTAAAAAGGACCATACCCTGTACTGAACTCTGCAGTACCTCACTAGTAACCCCCCTTTCTTTGGAGTAGACTCTGTTTACTATTACCCTCTGCATCCTATTGTCCAACCAATGTTTTACCCAGGCTACCACCCTGGGACCCACTCCCAGGCTGGCTAATTTGTTTATTAATCTTTTCTGTGGGACTGTGTCAAATGCCTTACTAAAGTCTAGGTAGGCCATGTCCACAGCTCCTCCCTGGTCTACTACTTTGGTCACCCAGTCAAAGAAATCGATTAGATTCATCTGATATGACCTTTCTGCTGTGACTCCATGCTGCAGTAGGTCCTGTGCCCCACTGGCCTCTAGGTACTCAACAATTCTTTCCTTCAGAAGTGATTCCATCATTTTCCATACCACTGAGGTCAAACTGACAGGTCTGTAGTTTCCTGCCTCTGTCTTGCTCCCACTTTTGTGAAGGGGAATCACATCTGCCCTCCTCCAGTCCTCAGGTACCACACCATCCTCCAATGATTTGTTAAAAAGGGTAGTCAGTGGTGTTACTAGTTCTCCCCTTAGTTCTTTTATAATTCTGGGGTGAATCCCATCAGGCCCCATTGCTTTGTCCACCTTCAGTTTTAGGAGTTCTTTCAGAACCCTTTCTTCTGTGAAAGGACTGATATCAACCATCCCATCCAGAGTGCTTCTATTAACTGGATTAAGTACCTCTCCCTCCTCTTCTTTTGTGAATACTGAGCAGAAGTATTCATAGAGTATCCCTGCTTTTTCACTGTCCCTCTCTGCCCACCCACCCTCCTCTTTATTCAGCCTCATTATCCCTCCCTTTGTCTTTCTTCACTCCCTAATGTGTCTATAAAAGGTTTTATCCCCTTCTTAACTGAGTTGGCTATCTTTTCCTTGGTTTGGGCCTTTGCTATTCTGATTGCCTTCCCCACTTCCTTCTGCTTTAACTGGTACAGGTATCTGTCCTGCTCCTTCTGTGTTTCCTGATACTTCCTGAATGCTATCTTTTTCTCCCTAACCTTCCCCACCACCTCTTTTGAGAACCATAGTGTTATTTTCTTTCATTTTGATTTGTTTATTTGCTTCACTCAAGGCTTGTTGCCTCTGTGATGGCAGTTTTGATATTTTCCCATTGTTGCTCCACCCCTCCTTCTTGTCTGTTTGCTAGTGCTTTTCTGAGGCAGTCTCTCATTTTGACAAAATCAGCCCTCTTGAAGTCCAGTACCTTCACTTTTGTATGGCTTGACTTTACAGCTGAGTTTATCATGAAACACACTGTTTGGTGGTTACTTGTTCCCAGATGACTACCTACTTCTAGTTCTGAGATTCTCTCTCCATTCCCCTTTGAGAGTACCAGTTCTAAGATTGCTCCCTCCCAAGTGGATTCCAACACTAGCTGTCTGAGGAATGCCCCCTGTAGGGCATCGTGAATGGCTCTGCTCTTTGATGTGGCTGCAGCAAAGGTGCTCCAGTTAACATCTGGCATGTTCAGGTCCCCTATCAGCAATATTTCCCCTTTCTCTGCCATCCTAAGTACGTCTTCTATAATTTTCTTGTCCATGGGGTCTGTATACAACCCCTGTGTGGATTGTGGTGCCATTTCCAGTCTCCAGGGTGACCCAGAGTGCCTCCACTCCTCACTGTTTACCCTCTAGTTCCATTGCTTTGATCCTTTCCCTTACATAGAGAGCTACTCCTCCTCCTCTTCTACCCTCCCTGTCCCTCCTGTAGATTGTGTACCCTGGTATGTTGACATCCCAGTCATGGTTCTCTGTGTACCATGTTTCTGTGACTGCCATGACATCCAGGCATTCCTCTCTCAAGGCCACCAGTTCAGGGAATGTGTTACCTAGACTACAGGCATTGGTACTCATTCCCTTCCATTTTTTGATGTCCTTACCCCTTTTTGCCCCATCCCTGTCCTTACTGCCTTTGTTTTGTCTTTTTCTACATTTACTGCTGCCCTTCTCCCTATTAACTTCTCTATCTTGGTGTTTTCTTCACTAACTACCCTTATTTTTTGGGGGGGGGCTAGGATTTCCCTGCTCCTTTTCAATGCCTTCCCCCTTGGCTGGTTTAAATGGTTGCCAATGAAGCATTTAAACCTGTCACCTAGGCTCCTGGTTTCCCTTCTGAACAGATTATTTTCTTTTTTTTTTTTTTTTTACGGTGCATACTAAGGTGTGAAAAATGAGCAAGAAGGCCAAAAGGCTCATAAGAGCTCATATACTAGTCAGAATCAATAGTAAGACAGTTGAATGCCAGATGTAAGATAATTATCCAATCTAGTCTTAAACTGAGTTTTGTCTTTACTAACAATGACAGACAGAGGTGAACTATTTCAAGGTTTAATCACTCTTCATGTAAATAAAAATTTACGTTTATTATTTTTAAAGGATAGACTCATTAATTGAAGTGGATGGCCTCTAATGTTATAGGATGATTCTTTACAGGTTAATCCTAAATCTACCATCAATGTAGGGTCATAGACTACATCAAATAGAAACAAAAGATCCCTTCTTAATCTTCGAGTTTTAAAAGAAAATAAACCAAGTTTACTTAATCTATCTTCATATGACAGTTCATGCAGACCTAAAAGTTTTTTTGTGAATCTACACTGAACTCTCTCAAGCAGGTTTATGTCAGCCTTTTTATAGGGACACCAGAGTTGTGAAACATATTCCAGATGAGGCCTGACATAAGGATTAAATAATGGCATTAACACTCGAGGATATTTAGAAGTGACGTTACATTTAATGGACCAAAGGACCTTATTAGCCTTATTTATTAAGTCATTAATATGATTTGAGAAGTTTAAGTTGTTTGAGACAGTAATACCAAGGTCTCTCTCATCCGTAGTCTCACCAAGTAAATGTTGCCCTAACATATATGTTTTTTGGGGGTTTGTAGTGCCTAAGCGCATAACCTTACACTTGGAGTAGTTTAGCTTCATTCCCCAGTGAGTAACCCAATCATTTATATGATTTAAGTCCTGCTGTATCATATTGAATTCATCTAAACTTGAGCAAGGTCCCCCAATCTTAATGCCATCCATGTATTTAACAGCAAATGACAAACAATAAGAGGCAGCATCAGATACAAAAACTTGGAATAAACATGGACCGAGTACAGACCCTTAAGGAACACCACTAGTAACATAACCAATAGAGGATAAACACCCATTAATGCTCACCCGCTGGGAGAAATCAGTTAACCAATTTTTAATCCATGTGATAATGTATTGATTAATTTTCAAGTTATGTAATTTTACCTCAAGAGCCCAATGTGGCATGACATTGAATGCCCTACTGAAATCCAAAAAAGATGACATCACATGGAAAGCGACGATCAATAAGGGAACTGATATTCTCATAAAAGCACATCAAATTAGAGTGACAACCTCTACCCTTTCTAAAACCATGTTGTTCCAAATCTGCATCATTCAGGAAAGGACTCAATATATCTCTAATTAAACTTTCCGACAACTTACAAATTGGTGAAGTAAGACTAATTGGTCGATAGTTGGAACAATCAGATTTGAGGCCCTGTTTATATATGGGAACGACATTTGCACATTTCCACTGTTTGGGGACAAAATCACTAATTAAACAGTAATCAAACAATAATTTTAAGGGGATCAATAAGCAAGTGGAAAGTAGATATAATAAGTGTCCAGAAATGGCATCAGGTCCCAAGTAGGTTTTACCTTTGAGAGATTTGATTTTTTTATCAATGTCATTAATATGAAAGCTTATGGGTTCTGAAATATTAACATCTGAATTGACAATAAAGGTATCCAAATGTGCAAATTGTTTACAAAAATTTGAATTAAACAAATCAGCCATAGATTTTGAATCATAATAAATCTGATTATTTTCCTGTATAGGACCCACCTTACATACTGTTTTTTTTAAAGAGTTGATATATGAAAAAAAATACTTACTGTTTGATTTAGTAGCCCTATTGGTCAAGTTGTATTCGTAACTTGTTTTAGATTTTTTTTATGGCCGACTTGCAAGCCTTTTGCACCTTAATATATTCAGTCCAATTTCTTGAAGTCTTACTTTTTTAATATTTAGTATATTTCCTATTCTTTTGCTGAATATGTTTCCCTATGGATCTTGACAAGCATTTAGGCTGTGATTTACCTTTATCATAGTTATTTATGCAAGGAATAAATTCATTCTTAACTGATGTTAAGGTATTGAACAATAACTCCCAATAATTTTCAAAAGAAAGTCTAGAGTGTTCTTTTACCCAATCAACTTGTTCAAAATCCTGTGTCATTCCAACTATGTTGCCTTTATCATAATTGTAAATAAATGAGGACTCAGGCTTAATTTCAATTGGACACTGCAACTTAAAGGAAATAACACAGTGGTTGCTATTACCAAGAGGAGCTTCTTTTATAACATCAAACACATTCAAAATATCTTGATGTAAAATCATGTCTAAATAATTGTTCCCACGAGTTGGGAAAACAACACTGTACTTAAGATGAAGCTGGGCACAGATAGCTAGACGTTTTTTACTATTAAGAGTTTTAGCATTTAGAGCACACCAGTTAATGTCTGGTAAATTCAGATCACCAAGTAGGATAATATTCCCAATATCATCAGCAGTTTCCATTTCAAGTAAAATAGCTTCCATGTATTCTGCAGAAGAGTTTCGTGGCCTAGAACAAGTTTCCAAAATAATGAGTAATGAAGAAGTATTATTGAATTTGACCCATATACTTTCTGTTGCAATACTGTGCTTCTTAATTTGGTTAGATATATCAAGACTTTTGAGATGTTTATTTAAATATAAGGATTCACCACCTCCCCTTTTAGTGACCCATTTACAAGAATAAATATCAAAACCCAGAATAACACTATGACATTCAGCCTTGTTGTCCCACCAGGTTTGAGTTATAGAAACAATATCAGCATTCGATAAGGAGACTCTAGAACTAAGTTCACACATTTTATTATTCAAGCTCCTAGCACTGAGACTCAAAAACTAAAGATTTGTTAAGGAAATCTGACCATTTTTTACTTGTGCATTTACAGACTTCTTAATAATGGGAAGTCCCACCACCCCAGCTTTTAGTTTAAATTATACTCAATAAGGACGGAAAAAATGTTTCCCATTAGAGAATTGCCCCTTTTACTTAAGTGTAAACTATCTCTACAGAACAATTCAGGCCAATCAACAAATTCTTCCCAATAAGTAATACATTTGATATTTTGGCACAAGCACCACTTCCTCAACCATTCATTCACACTTTTAATTTTGTTATTAATGAAATTCAATGCTGCTGGGCATGGTAGTATTTCAGAAATGTAGATGTCACATCTGAGGGAATCTAATTTATTAGTAAGGGCAACATAGTCTTGTTTAATGGAGAAAAGAGAGCCACTATATAAATCATTAGTACCTGCATGATTAATCACCATAGAATTTGTATCAGAATGTGGAATAATGCGATTAATAGTGTTCATAATATCAGATATAGAGGCATTCTTAAAAGAAGAACATGTTCAGTTTTCTTTATCAGCATTACACACTGCCCTATCCAGGTGCTTGATAATTGAATCACCTAAACATAAAGTTGCTGTTTATTCAAAGTATGATCTATATCCATACTAACACGCACAGCAGACTGAGTACCATTGGTGGTAACATAAATGCTGGAGTGCAAAGATGCTAAATCCAAATTTGTTTTCAATGAAGGTGAACCACTAGAGAGGGTATCAACAGGGCTACAATGTAAAGGAGTTGAAGGACAATCATTTAATTGAGAGGAGATATAATTATTTATTGAAACAGTAGAGATATTAAAAAAAAGGTAAGGGAGGTGTGGACAATGCATCAGATTCAACAAGCAGAGTCACTTAATACATCGCCTAGTAGTCTGAAACTATTACGTGTAGGTAAAAAAACACATCTGCTTTTCCACCTTTTTTCTGTTTTTTGAGTTAGATACCATACACCAGTTCTCAGACATATCACTCTCCCCTGAGTCGCTTCTAGCTCGTTTATTTGAGGAGCTACCATTTATAGTGGTAACCTTTGGTGCTGAAGAAATAGGAGGGAGAGGAAACTCTGAGGGTGCCAAAGAACCATTGTTAGGGACTGAATCAACAATTACATGACTATTAGTGGGGGGGGGCAAACATTTATCCATCATCTGACAATGGAAACGTTCAAACACGGCAGCTTGACTTTCCTCCAATTGCAACATTCTGCTGTTAAACAGCACAATTTCTGCCTTTAAATCATTAACTTCCAAACATTTATTACATGTATATGCTGAAACCGGGAATGGGGGATGCATTAAGATATACATTGCACGAGAAACACATTTCACACCAACATCCCCATCTAATGTGAAAATAGAGTCAGACATTTGTATTCTAAACTATCCAATGAGTAGCAGCAATTTAGTAGTCTAACATGACAAACAACCAAGTTATCAAACGCAGACATGGAAACAAATACTTACAGAAGCTATATTTAGGAAACGGTTACAGTAAATATCCTCTGCTGACCTAAACAGTTGATGAATATCCCATGCCTAAACATGTCAGACACACTTGACATGGCAAGACACACATGTCTCTGCATGCATCTCCGCACGTGAGTACACGAGCCTGCCTGCTCGTGCTCGCCTGCTTGCAGAGCGTGAGCAACTTGTACCCCGCGACCCAGAAGTGGGACTCCCTTCTAAACCTTAACCACTACCTAAAAACTATATAATTTCTGAAAACTGCAGCAAGACAACGCACACAATAGTGCAAGTGTATAAAAACACAAATGCCCTTTCCACAGAAATATAACAGCTAAAAAAGAATAACTAAGTTGTGTGTTGTAATTCCTCCCAAAGGCATAAGAACTACAACACAATCAGCTGCTTCCCGGGTTAGGGTATTATTAGAACAAATATCCAAATAAAATGTAAAAATAACATATATGAGGTAGTGTAACAGCTCAACTGATGCAAGCAATCAGCTGCTAAACTGAATTTGGCTCACAGATCGTGAGCAACATGCACCCTGTGACCCAGAAGTGGAACTCCCTTCTAAACCTTAACTACTACCTAAAAACTATACAATTACTGAAAACTTCAGCAAAACAGTGCACACAATAGTGCAAGTGTATAAAAACACAAATGCCCTTTCCACAGAAATATAACAGCTAAAAAAGAATAGCTAAGGTGTGTGTTGTAGTTCCTCCTGAAGGCATAAGAACTACAACACAATCAGCTGCTTCCTGGGTTAGGGTATTATTAGAACAGCTATGCAAACAAAATGGAAAAATAATGCATATGAGGTAGTGTAATGGTACAACTGATGCAAGCAATCAGCTGCTAAACAGATGCAGATCATCACACCAGTATAGGCCTGCATCCCTCCAGGTGGACCCCCAGTCCCCAGTGAAGCCAAATCCCTGAGCTCTGCACCAGTTTTTCAACCACTGATTAAATCCCATGGTGAGGAGCATGCTAACCTCACCCATGCCATAGACAGGCAGCACCTCTAAGAAGGTTACAGTGTGGGCTACTTGTCTAAGGCCCCTCCCCAACTCCACAAACTCCTCCTGCACTGCTCTGATCTCTTTCCCTGCCAGGTCATTTGTCCCTAGGTGGACAATGACATCTAGCACCCTCCTCTGTGCAGCTGCTCATGCAATCCTGAGGATTTGCTCCCTGTCCCTCCAAGCCATGGCACCAGGCAGGCAACTTACTTCCCTCTCCCCTCCCTCCCCCAGTTCTACCCTCCTAACAATGGAGTCCCCCACCAGGAGTTGTTTCCTTCCCCTATGGAGTCCCATGCCACCCTCCTGTGGTTCTCCTTTGTGGTGGTTCCCAGCACCCTCTTTGGTCTCCATTGCTGATGCCTCCATAGAGGAACCACACTCTGCCAGAACAGCACATGAATTGTGGAGAGGTATAAGTGGAGGGATGCACCTCTGTTCCACCACCCTCACCCTCCCTGAGCCCACTGTGGTCCAACTGCTCCTCTTTCTTGGCAACCTCTGAGAAGTGGCGGTGGTCCTGGTGGTCCCTGGGTGGGAAAGGAGGTCCCCTCAATCCTGGAAAACTCAGTGTGGAGATGAGCAACCTCCTTCCTCATCCCAGAGAGGTGCCTGCAGATGGGACAACACTGCATCCTCCAGAACATCTCCCGGAAGACTGCTGCTCCATAGCCACTGCACTGTACCACTCCCATCATGTCTTATTTGTGGCCCCTTAACTGTTGTTTTGTATACTTACTCTTTCCTCTCGCTCTGTTTATTTTTATATATATATATTTTTTTTCTCTCTCCCTACTTTTCTACTACCTTTGTGCCCTTAAAGCTCCTGATTTTCCTGTTCTGGGACAGGAAGTTCCTATATTCCTCAGTAGTCTCCTTCTTACTTGCTCAGAGTCAGACCTCTAGAAGGTGGGGGGATGGAGAGCTACTCTTGCCCGTCTAGGATGGTGAGTCTTTGGTGGCTCTGTGATCACTCCCTTCCTCCTCCCAAACAGGAAGTTCCTGTTGTCAGTCAAATCCTGTGCCTATAAAAGTAGAACTGGTTAAGGGTGGGGGGGGGTTGGAGGGGAGGGATGGAGGGCAATATAGTCCCAGTAAAGTTCTAACAGCAGCTCCTTCCTCTTGTGACCCTGATCACGCATGCAAACTTTCTCACAATTTCATCAAAAGGCACCAAAGTTACCAGGTTCAACAATTTGTGGTTAACATTAAACAGCCTGCTTAACCACAACTATACAGGCACTACTGCACCTGTATAATAAGAAACAGCTGTCCCGGAAACCCTACTGAACATGGCCAGAAACAAAATGTTTAGAACCTTTTAACTTGGGAACAATTAAATATTTTATCATGGCATTTTCAAATGGTACCTCCTTGGGCTGAGCCAATTCTACCCTGAAAATTAACTAGAACAGTCCTAAGAACATGGCACCCTGACTGCTCATGCAAAATGTCATGCAAGTTAGCAGAATGGTGTCAAAAATGTTAAGGAGTAAAAATCAAGTTTTAACATGAAAGGGTCTACTGAACCCATACTCAGAAGCCAAACTTTTAAAACGTTATAACTCCAGAGCTGAGTAATATTTTCATGAACTCCTCAAAACGCATTTCCGTGGGCTGAGTCCTTTTTTCCAGCTCCAGACGCAAGCAAAAATACAGCCAAAACAGAGCATTTTTTTTCTAATTATTACACTCCCTGGATCTCCAAATCTTGACAAACAGTCATTATAAGACTTGCTAAACCATAAGAACATGGCACCCAGACTACGCATACAAAATTTCATGCAATTTTGTTGAACTGCACCAGAGTTATTAGGGCTCAAACTCACAACAGTAAAATGTTTTCTCATAAAAGAAAATACCATTTTCCTGTGAAAGTAAAATTCATCTTTCATATGTGTGAGTTAACTCAACAACCCTACTGAGCATGCTCAGAAACCAAATTCCAAAACTTTATAACTCAGGAACTGGTTGATACTTTTTATGAACTCTTCAAAATGGCATACCCTTGGACCAAGCCCCTATTACCCTGTAAGTTCTGGAACAATGTTCCACACTGTTGTTGCTCTACAAGTGAGCAAAAAAAGCCAAACCTTTTTAAATTCCAGAACTCAGAATCCAAATGAGCATCAATCACTAAACTTGCAAGTATTAAGAAACTACCAGCCAGACCATGCATGCAAAATTGTAGGCAGTTTCATCAAATGGCACCAAAGTTATTACGGTAAAAATTTTGGTTTATCATTAAACTGCCCACTCAACCCTAACTATACCCGCACAACTGCAAAAGTACAATATATATTCATTGTGAACAAACTATATTAATGCAACAGTTATGGTTCAAGTTACTGCCACAATATTTGGGAAATGTGGCATTATGTTCCCAAACCTAACTCCCTACCTCTCAAGCAGCAAACGTACAAGCATACAAAAGCAATCACCGGCAGCCATCATATGGTAAGACAAAAAACATACAGTGCACCTGTTTTCAGATGACACAAATGCAGTAGCACAGATGTACAACATCCATGGAGCTGTATCTGTGACTTGCACACTGCCAGACATACACATTCACTTCTGGCTGCAGATAGAAATCCACAATTTTCAAATCAAAATGCTACTTCTGTTTGGAGAAGCAAAGGCCCCTGCATCCACAGATACAAATCCATGATGCCCAAATTACAAGAGTTCTCTTGGCTGCAGAAGCACAGACTCCTGTGGGCCAGTCTTCTGCAGTATCCATACTCATGCACACTGTAAAACATACACACATTTCTGGCTGCAGAAGTGTAGGCCCCTGAGGTGCCTGCATATCTTCAGCTGCAGGTGTAAGACATACCAACCAACCGCTGGTTGCAGAAGAACTGGCCCATGAAATCCATGATATCCAAAAAGCAACACTACTTCTGTCTTCAGGAGTGCAGGCACCTCAGTGACCAGTGCTTCTGCAGCTGCACATGTAGGACATACACACCAACTTCTGTGTGCAGAAGCACAGGCTTTGTGGTATTGCATATAGAAAGCCTTGATACCCAAACTGCAGCACTACTTCTGTTTGCAAAAGTGAAGGCTCCTGTGGGGCCACTGCTTCTGCGGTCACAACTATAAGACACAGACACTGACTTCTGCTACTACATTTAAAAATCCATGGTATCCAAATTGTAACACTACTTCTCTCTTTTGAAGTGCAGACCCCTGAGGGGCCAGGGCTTCTTCAGCCACAGGTACTCATGCTTACTGTAAGACATACACACACATTTCTGGCTGCAGAGGCCTGTGCTTTTGCAGCTGCAGATACAAATCCACAAAGGTAGTACAGCAGTATTACTTCATTTGTGTCATCTGGAAATGGTTGTATGTTTGTCTTTCCTGATGATGGCTGTCTGTGTTTGCTTGTGTGGTCTTGTTCTTTTGCTTCTTGGGTGTGGGGTGTTAGAGTTGGAAACCATACTACCACATTTCCCTACTTTTTGGGTGTTAACATGAACCCTAACTGGTGCATTAATGCAGTTTCTTTTTTGCAGTGAATGTCCTTTCTTTTTGAGATAGTGTATTGCACCTCATTCATGTCTCAAAAAGGCATTTCTGGCTTCTTTTAGGAAAAACAGAAAACAGACTCTTGCTTAATAGATCCTGTTTAGCAAGATTTATGTAATTTTTTTGAAATTCTCCATTTTTATGTATTTTTAATTTTTATTCTTACCAAGAAAAACTATAAGATGCCAGCTGTCATAACCCAAAAACTGTTTCTCACAAAATGTAAAATGCTCATTTTGCAAAAGGTAAATGCATATAAAAGGTGAATTTATTTTTTGTATTGGAGGGTTATTGTAAAACCTCACTGAGCATGGGCAGAAAAAAATTAAAAGCCTTATAACTCTGGAATGGATTAATAATCTTTCACAAAACTTTTAAAATGTGCTACCTTGTCACAAGTCCCTTCAACACTGAATGTTTGGGAGACAAATTCCATACTGTCTAGACTGTAGGTGAGAGCAAAAAAAAAATTTAATAAAAGTCTGAAAAATGTAGACTTCACTGTAAATCTGGCAAATCTGGATCTCAGAAACTGCATAAGTGACTATCAGGAAACTCCTGATGTCTTAAGAACTTGCTTCCTGGACAATGCTTGCCAGACTTAAGGCAGTTTTGGAAAATACTGTCTAAGTTCCTAAGATGCAAAAGTAGGAGTTTAACATTGAATACTATACTCAACACTAACTATGCTGGCACAGCCGTGCCAGTATAATATAGAGTATTCATATAAAAAACAATGTTACTACACCAGATAGGGATTTGAAAACATCAAAAGTAGAGAAATTTGATGTTAGGGATATTTTTAACTCTAACTTCCCCCGTCCCCATGCACCACTCCCATGAACTCCTCTAAACTAATGTCAAAGCACAATCCAGAGCCCAACCCTGAAGGTCCCTTCATGAAGCAAGTTAAAGGGTAACAGTCAGCACTAAAAACCTCACAGCCAAATGTGGAGCTGGTCCCATTTCCAGTTTGTGTGCTAAAACGTGTGTTTTTACTTATTGCTTATTGCAGTATATGAGACAGTATCTGGCTAATCCTACTGACTCCAAATCCAACATCTGCTGCAACTAGAAATCCCAGAATCCTCTATAGCTAAAACAAATTGGGGTACACAAAGTGCAAAGTGTAATTATGTGCTTTTGTCCTTTTGCTACTGGGGGGGTAGTTAGGGTTGGAAACCCTAACACCCATTTCCCAAGTGGTTTTTCTTTAACTTGAACCCTAACTGGTGCATTAGTGCTGTTTTTTTGTAATGAATTTCCCTTCTTTTTCAGACAGTGGAGCCGTATACTCATTCATGACCTGCATGAACAGATCTGTCTGGCCACAGAAGCACAGGGTTTGTATGGCTACAGATATAGATGTGCAAGGCCCTTCCTTCATAACTTTTTTTAATGCTTTGACTCCAGATTTTCAACATTGTCTTTTAATGATCCCACGTCATGAACCACTTAGGCTAAATTTTTCAAATCCTGCCCGAAAGGTGATTTCACAGAACAACAACAAACTCGGCTTCTGACCCAGATCTGAAAAATATCACCTTCCTGGTTCATGAGGTGTGGTGAAAAAGCTATCTTTGAACATTTGGGGTAAAAATCTTTTAGATCAGCCTTGTCATAAAAATAACTTGTTTTTCTATACAAAAAGAAAGTTAATTTCATGAGAATATGTTCTTCTTTTGCATGGTCTCATGAAAGGTCCTGAAAAAAGAAATCTCACAAAAGAAGATAATGAAAGAAGAATTTCACCTCATGAAATAAGCATTTTTTTCCACTTTTTGGCCTATCCAAATCTCAGCGTGCAGACATTGAACTGTTACGAAACTTGCCAAATCAATAGATCTTGCCCACCCCCAAGACCGTGCATGCAAAATTTCTTGCAGTTCCATTGAATGGGGCAAAGGTATTAAGGTGCACAGCTGGAATTTAACATTAAACACCCTACTCAACCCTAACTATAGGGGGGTTATTGCACCCCATTAGATAGGTAGGTAGATAAATAGATAGATAGATAGATAGATAGATAGATAGATAGATAGATAGATAGATAGGTGTAATAACACATTATGGGGTGTGGGTAATCTGGAAAAACATGCACCTAGGGCCATAGTGAGGCATGAGGCCATAGTCTGAGTGTCTTACTGCCTCTAGAATTGCATTTAACTTGACCAATGGGTATATGTTGAGAAACATGATAGAGTTTTAAAAAATTAGTAAAAACAAATTAATAAATGTTTAATTTTACACTAAATAGTCCCTCTACTTGCCCCTACCTTGTCAGCTTATCACTATGGGCACTGTGCTGCACCATATTCCATGTAACTGGCCTGCAGAGTCATTACACTAAGCCACCAGCAAGACCGCAATTGTTTCTCGATCTTGCCAGTAGCACATTACCATCTGTGGAGTTTCATGAAACTACCAGTATTCTGATAGAACAGGTAGTCAGGAAATCATTGTCAGCACAGGGACTCTTTCCTGATCCTAAAGGAGTCCAAGTGGATAGTCAGTCTGACCTCCATTGTGGGCAAGCTCATGGAGACCATACCAAAGGAAAGGTTTGTGGAATATCTAGAGGAGCATGGTCTCCAGGATGAGAGGCAGCATGGGTTCATGGAGGGGTGGGATATCATGTCAAACAAATGTGATTGACTTCTTTGACTGTGTCACTAAGACAGTAGACAGGGGCCAAGTGGTAGACATCCTCTATCATGATTTCAGCAAGGCCTTTGATTCTGTACCCCAGGAAAGGTTGATCAGGAAGTTGTTGGATCTTGGAGTTGGGGAAAAGATGGCCAAATGGGTGGAAAACTGGCTGAGGGACACAACCCAGAGGGTGGTTGTGGGGGGAGAGTTATCTGGCACCAGAGAGGTAACCAGTGGGGTCCCACAGGACTCTGTGCTGGGGCCAGTGTTGTTCAATGTCTTCATCAGTGACACTAGAGATGGCATTAAGGGCAAAATGTGCCTATTCACAGATGACACCAAACTCTGTGGGAGAATGGACACAGCTGAAGGGTTACAGGGCCTTCAGGAAGATCTGGAAAAGCTGGGGAGGTGGGCCAGGATCTGGCAGCTTAGCTTCAATGCCAAGAAATGCAAAGTTATGCATATTGGAGCCTAGAATCCCAGGACAGAGTACTACCTGGGTGCAATCCGAGTATCTCCATCAGAGTTGAAGAAGGACCTGGGAGTGATGATCACTAGTGACCTGAAGCACTCCTAGCAGTGCAAGAAAGCAACAGCAAAGGCAAACAAGATGCTGGGATGCATAGCTAGGGAGGATCAGTAGTAGGAGAGAGGAGGTTATACTACTCTTTTGCAGGTCACTGGTAAGGCCGCATCTAGAGTATGGAGTTCAGTACTGGTGACCACACCTCAAAAAGGACATTAACCTGCTGGAGAAGGTCCGGAGGAGGGCTACAAAGATGATAGCCAGTCAGCAGGGCAAGGCATATGAGGAGAGGTTGAGGGCACCGAATATGTACTCCCTGGAAGACAGGAGAGAGAGAGGGGGGACATGACTGGGACCTTCAGGTACTTGAAAGGGATAAATAAGGTTGATAAGGAAAGTCTCTTTAAGCTGAGTGGCAGCCATAACACTAGGGGGCACAGTCTTAAGCTGGAGGGTGGGAGGTTTAGGAGGGAGGTCAGGAAGCACTTCTTCACAGAGAGGGTGGTGGACACTTGGAATGCACTGCCAGAAGAGGTCATCTCATTGAAGACAGTGGGTAGCTTTAAGAGAGGCTGGGATAGGCATAGGGGGAAGATAAGGATCATGGATAGGGAGGATGGGAGGAGTGGGGAGGGAGAGCAGGGACATTAGCTTAAGCTATGGACCCTGCAATACAAGCAGACTTGATAGACCAAATGGCCTTCTTCTGCTGGCTTCTTTGTATATTCGTATGGTCATATGTTCATATGTGAGGGAGAGCTAAACTGATTGAAACTGTAAGGGAGCAACAGAGTGTCATTTTTTTGTTTTGTTTTGAATGCTGAAAAAATGTGAAGAAAGAAGCTGTGACGTACCTAAGACAAACATGATGGTGAAATGGTTTTGAAAAGATCTATTAAGTAAAGCATGGATCTCTTGGGTTGTGTGGCCACAGGTACTGGGTCTTTTTGTTAATCATTGTATAGTTTAAATGAAGATCATGGATAGAACCTCTTTTTAGGCAATCAGCATGCTCAAATTTCCCTATCCATTTTATAAATGTAGACAGAGATAGATAGATAGCTAGATAGATAGATAGATAGATAGATCGATAGATAGATATTTCATGATTGGATCCTTGTCCCTAAGTAGCAAATACATAATTGATTAACCACTGTATTAATGTGTTATTAACACTTTAATAGCAAATTAATTCCTAATGAACACACTATGAACACCTTATTACAACTTTAATAACACATTTAACAGCAATCTTAATAACCAGCTTAAAATCATATGTAACAGCTACCTTATAAGCCAATGTAACAGCCACCTTATTAACACGTTGAAAAAAAATCAGAACCTCAGACATTGCACTTACAAAAACTACCCTAGCCTAAAATCCTATCACTCACACAACACTCTTCCCCCCACACACTTACCAAATAGCTTTGAACTGCAATGCTCAAGCTCTCTGTCCTCTACAGGCAAGCTCTCCATGCTGCTGCCACTGCTTTCGTGCAGCTGCTGACTGGATACTACTGCTGCTGCTGACTGCCATGATGCTCCCGACCACAGACTCCATACTGCTTCAACCAACACATGCCACACTGCTCCCAAGCACCATCCTGAATGCTCAACTACTGCTCTCGACTGGGCGGTACACGCCATTCTGACCACCGCATGCCATGCTACTCCACAGTGCCATACTGAAACTGTAAAGGCAGGACCATCCCAGCCATGCCCCCTTTTATGTTTGAACCAGGACTCCACAAAGACATGCTTGTACACTCCACTGCACCACTGTGCTGCCAAAAAACCCTAACTAAAGAACATGTACATACCACTACACTATGATAAAATCATACATTATGGAAAAATACTAAAATCACTTACTCAAAAAAATACAAAACCCCAAAAACAATTGAAAATGCTTAAATAATGTCCAGCCTTATGAAATATGTAAAATATCTGCTGAGTAAGTTCTTTATACTCATGAAACATTACCATTGCATGGCCTAACATGCTCATAAAGGCCTCATGCCTTTCTGGTTTGTGACTTTATGATCATGTTAGCCCCTCGAGGGTATTAATTCCTTGTTCACAATGCATAAGTAGCAGATATTCTCTGTATACACAAACGTGTAGGCCTTTTTTTCTAATTGGAAAAGAGCAACAAATTAATACACTCACATACACAAATGGTTAGGCTTTTTTCCCATCAGAAAGGTGCAACAAATTAATCAATTAAGATATCAGTCTGTAACATCATAGAACTCATAATCAATTAAGACAGCATCAATCTGTGACAGACAACTCAATTACCTTAATTATATTGTTAAGCCTGCCAGCAATTATATCTAATTTACAACCACCGCACAGAGCCAGAACTTCAGGAAAAAGACTTTCACAATCCCCAGCATGTTCTAAACCCAAGAGATCATATTAAACAAAAGATTTCAAATTCCAGACCTCCACATACACAGCCAGACAGGCATGCATACACATGTATACATACACACACACACACACACACACACACACACATATCATACCTAGGTTTCTACCATTCTGTGTCTATGGCTACACCTATTGAACACTCCAAGAAAACATTTCAAAGCAGTAAAAACATAGTAACGTAGTCATTTAAAGTCAGAAGGGACTCTAGGTCCCTCATGTCTGCCCTCCTGCTTCACAAACATGTATTAACTTATAATAATTATCTATCCACTTTACTACCCTGGGTACCAGTGATACCCCTAGTAAGCAGAATACATTCAGGCTTACCATAATGACAAACACTGTCTTCATGTCTGCAGTCTCCACTGATAGGCTATTCCATAGATTCATCAGCCTCTGGTAGTAAACAGACCTCCTAACGTTACCCCTCAGACCACTGAGCTTCACGGTGGGGACCCACATCCTGCTGCAGAACACCAGATAAAAGCATCTCCAACTGTTCAAACTTGTTAATACCCAGGAGTCTGTGAATGGCAGCTACCATGTCCCCTCCCAGCTCCCTTTTCTCCTGGGTCAACATGTGAAGGAGCTCCAACTTCTCATCAAAGCTTTCATCTCCCATACCATTGCTCATTTTAGTTTTCCTGTGTTGTACCCTCTCTACTGCCTTAATGTGTTTTTTTATAGTGAGATCGAAACTGCACACAATATTCTAGATCCTCACAGAGTGGCAGGATCACTTCCCCTGCTCTTCTAGCCACCCCCTTTCCATACATCTCAGCCCTGCTCTCCTAGTCACCCCCTTTCCATACATCTCAGCATTCTGCTGACCCTCCTGACAGCTGCCGTGCCCCCTGAGGAAATCCCAGAGCAGGAAGAAGCTGTTGAGGTTCAGTGGGAGTCCTCCTTTCTGCTCTATCTCTGTGAGTGCTCTGTAATTGCTATTTTGTACACTTGAAATGTATCGCATAGAAAAGTGGAGGTTATATACCCTAAGTGAACTAAATTATTTCTCTGCTATAGTTGTGCCCTCTATCCTGTGTTTGTTCTAAGTCCCATGCCCTACTTGCCTGCTTCATTCCTGTCATCTACTGTGACAACCTGGTTCTTTTTCCTCCATGACTGAGGCAAGAAGAACTCTGCATAGAATGCAGGTCCAGCCTTGGTTTTCCTCCTCAAGTGTGGCTCCTTGCATTTGGCTGAATCTGATGCTTCAGGAGTCTGACTAATAACTTAGCATGTTCAGGGCTCCTGAAGTTCTCTCACATCTTTAAGGGAGTCCAACACCCTTACTAGCTTAGTATTATATGCAAACTTAGTCAGCCTGCTGGAGACCACAGCTTCTAAATCAATTATCTTGTGAAGATGTTGGAGAGCAGCGGCCACAGCACTGATACCCGAAGGATGTCTCTGAGTACTCCTCACCATTAGGACTAGTGCCAATCCACCAGAACCCTCTGCTTCCTGCCCACAATACAGTTACCAATGCACAGTCTTATGTATGCCACACTAGGAGCTTGAATGCACAACGATATGAAAGGCCTTGCTGAAGTCAGATAGAACATGTCCATGGCCCTGCCTCTATCCACCTCCCTGGTTATCTCCTTGAAGGTGATTAGTTTAGTTTGGCATAATCTGCCCCTCATGCAGTAACTGCTCGTTGCTGCTTTTATTGCTTCTTTTACTACTTATTGTTGATTTCTCTTGGTAGCAGGTTGATTTTTTTACTTCTTATAAATGGCTAACAGGGAATTGTTTTGGGTTGTTGAAAATCTGAAACCTATTTTGGTGTGATTTAAGTGAGGCTGTTATTTCTTTGAATTAGAAATCTATTTCTTCTAATTTCAAACCTATTTTGGTGTGCTGTTAGTGGGACTATTATTTCTTGGCTGTTTTTTATTGCTGTTGAAAATCTGAAACTTATTTTGGTGCAATTTAAGTGGGGCTGTTATTTCCTTGCTGTTTCTACTTGCTGTTGACAATGTGAAACCTATTTTGGTGTAATTTAACTGGGGCTGTTATTTGCTTGCTGTTTTTACTGGCTGTTGAAAATCTGAAACCTATTTTGGTGTGATTTAAGTGAGACTGTTATTTCCTTGCTGTTTTACTTGCTGTTAAACATTTGAAACCTATTTTGGTGTAATGTAATTGGGGCTATTTCCTTGCTGTTTTTATTTACTGCAAATTTGTGCCCACCCCCACCCCCTTCCCCACTGTTAATTAAATGCCTTGTTAAATCTGATTGACAGGAGCCAAGCACAGGGAATAGCAGGGGCTGTGGAGTAGGAGTGGTATAAGAGGGAGTTAGCCTGCACTCAGCACAAATTGCAGTAACATAGAAGTGCAGTCAACTGGGGGGCTACCATAGCATAAATTACAAAACCAAAACTAACATCAAGTAAAAATAGTTCCAAAAAAACAAACACAGGGACTCTGAAGAAGAGCTACACATCTAGGGGGAACTAGAAGGAGGGCTTCAGAAACAGACAAATAGTATAATAGTGTAATTACACAAATAGTGTAATAGCTGTATAAGTGCAGAATGATGTGGGGAATGGTGCAATGCAGTGGATGCAGGACAGCTGTATTTTGGTGGACCTTCTGGATTCTGATGTGCTGCCCTATCTGTAGGCATCTCTCTGGACTGTTGGATGAGGTTTCTAGACTCAAAGCAGAGGTAAACTGGGTGAGGAGTAACTTCACCCCCATCCAAAGACTACCCAGTCCAATGCCACTGCCTCAAAAGATGCCAAGAATGAGAAGCACTTGGACAATGGTGGGCTCAGGGAGGGTTAGGACAGTCAGGCAGAGGCACATCCCAAATTCTTTTCCACTCCAGAACTCAGATACCGCATTGGTAAATGGGGACAACCAGACAAAGGCACCCAGAGAAGTGAAAGGGAAGGATGTGGAGTTCAGCTGAGGAGATGGCCTCAGTGGGGGGAGCAGTGCATGCTAGAGGAGGAGGAAGTGAATCCTGGTGGGGGACTCTATCATATGTGGGATAGAGCTAGGAACATGTGAGGGGGAGGACAGGGAGGTGAGGTGCCTACCAGGTGCCACAGCATGAAGGGATGGCAGGAAGACCCTGGGGATTGCCAGGAAGTCAAGATGGAAGGGAGAGCTGGATGTCATTATCCACTGAGGAACTAATGACCTGGCAAATGGGGAGCCTGAGGTAGTTCAAGGAGAGTTAAAAAAATTTAGGAGGGGTCTCAAGCTAGTAGCTACATCAGTCACCTTCTCAGAAGTACTACCTGTGAGAGTAATGGGAGAGTGTAGGGGCACACACAACAGGAACTTTGACACATGGTTGAAGAACTGGTGCTGTGAGAAAGGGTTCAGATTCATTGGTGACTGGGGACCCACCTGAAGGGATGGGGACTTTTTCAAGGCTGACAGCCTGCATACATCCTGGAGGGGAATTTATGCACTCAATGAAAAGTTTAAATGATACATGGACAAGCATTTAAGCTGGCCAAGGGGGTGGCAGGTCATCAAGGACAGTACCTAATTCCCCAACCCCCATAGCTAGTAGTGGAACCAGAGAACAGGAGGAGGAGATATCACTAAAAAGCAGTGTGCAAAAGATGGAGATAGACACCCAAGGGGTGGGTAGGCAGAAAAAGGACAAAATACAATGGAAGGGCAGACGGCAGGGAGAACCAGAGATAAAGGACAACCAGGGAAGGGACTGGAGTAGAACAGCAAAACAAATCATGGAGGTCACATCATGGAAAGCCATGTCTGCCAATGCCAGGAGCCTTAGCAACAAGATGGAGGATCTGGAGGTTGCCATGTGGACATTGTGGCCATCACAGAGACCTGGTGTAATGATAAACATGGCTGGGAGATGGACATACCTAGCTACAACATATTCAGAAGAGACAGGGCAGGCAGAAAGGGAGGAGGAGTGGCACTTTATGTGAAAGATGGCATAAAGGTCACAGAGATCCAGGAGGAACAAAGTGGGGAGGGAGATACTATGGGTTAAGCTGGAAAGGAAAATGGGGTCAGCTCTCCACACAGGAATGGTCTACAGACCACCAGCCCAGGAGGAAGAAACAGATCGGGAGTTAATGCTAGCCATCCAAAGGATGGTGGAGAAGGGGGAGGTGGTGCTAGTTGGAGACTTCAATATTCCAGATGTGGACTGGAGCCTCCCAGTAGCAGCAGCAGCTAGGAGCAGATTTATCCCGGACTTCCTTAAGGGTACCTTCTTCAAGCAACTGGTCATGGAATTAACTTGGCAGAAGGCAATACTGGACCTCATGCTCACAAATGGGGACAGTGTGATATGGGTAACAGTGGGGAAACACCTGGGGAACAGTGACCACTGGTGACTGTGGTTTGAAATCACAGAAGGAGCAGAATCAAACTGCACAAAAACACATATCCTGAATTTTAGGAGGGCAGATTTTGGGAAAATGGGGACATGCATGAAAGAGCCACTAATAGGAATGGGGAGGGAATCAGGGGTGGAGGAACAATGGGTAATATTTAAAACAGGGATTACAAGAGCAACACAATTATACATTAAGCAGGTTAGCAAGGGGAAAAGGAAGAGGAGGCCATTATGGTTTTCCAAGGAGGTGACGGAGAAAGTGAAAGACAACAAGATTGCATTCAGGCAATACAAAAAGACACAGGCAGAAGGGAATAGGGAGAAGTGCCAGGAGAAGTTAAGGGAGGCAGAGAGGTCAGTATGGGAAGTCAAAGCTCAGACAGAAGAGCGCATTGCAAAATCAGTGATTAGAGGGGACAAAACCTTTTACAGGTACATAAGTGAAAAAAGAAGAGTGAAGGGAGGGATAGTGAGGCTGAAGCAGAAGGATGAGGGCAGTGTGGAGGATGACAACAGTAAAGTTGACATATTGAACAGATATTTCTGCTCAGTCTTTTTCTGAGGAAGGGGAGGGTAATGGGCCTGAAGAAAGTACAAGAGGTGGGAAGGGCACAGAAATGGACACAAGTCCCTTTACACAGGAAAGAGTCCTAATGGAATTTGAAGGAGTAAGAGTTGATAAAGCAATGGGGCTGGATGGGGTGCACCCCAGGGCCCTAAAGGAACTAAGAGAGGTGGTGGCTGAACCTCTGGCAATCCTGTTTAGCCAATCATAGAAACAGGGCGGTACCCAAAGACTGGAGTACAGCAGATGTAGTCCCCTTATACAAAAGCAGGAACAAAGAGGAAGAGGGGAACTGCAGATTAGTCAGCCTGACCTCGGTTGTGGGGAAGATCATGGAAGCACTACTGAAGGAGAGATTGGTGGAACATCTGGTTGCCAACTGAATACAGGACCCAAGGCAGCATGGTTTCACCAGGAGGAGGTCATGCCAGATCATCCTCATTGAATTTTTTGACTGGGTGACAAGGGAGGTGGCTCACCAGAGGGCAGTGGATATGGCCTATCTGGACTTCAGCAAGGCCTTTGACATTGTGCCACATAGAAGGCTGTTAAACAAACTGGGAAATATGGGAGTGGGCAGGACAGTAATGCAGTGGGTGGGTAATTGGCTGGGTGGCAGGACACGGAAGGTGGTGGTAAATTGCTGTCACTCCACAGAGGGAAGAGTGACCAATGGGGTGCCACAGAGTTCAGTGCTTGGTCCAGTCCTATTCAACATTTTCATCAGTGACATTGCGCAGCACCTAGAAGACAGAAGTTCCATGTTCACTGATGACACAAAAGCTCTGTAAGAGAGTGGACACACCAGCGAGTGTAGACAGAATGAGGAGGGACCTGCAGAAGTTAAAGAATGGTCAAGGGTTTGGCAGTTGAAATTTAATGCCATAAAGTGCAAAATAATGCATATGGGGCATAAAAACCCTGAAACAACATATCAGTTGGGGGGGTGAGGATATAGCATACACCAAGCAGGAAAGGGACCTTGGGATTATCATCTCTGATGACCTCAAGGTACAGAAACAGTGAGACAAGGTGGCAGATAAAGCAAATAGGATGCTGGGATATCTTTAAAAGGTAAGCTAAGTGTATCCCCCGATGATATTCCTAGGCACTTTTTGTACTTACTTGCCGATAGTTTGGCACTTCCTTTAAAACTACTGTTTGAAAACTGTATTAAGTTAAATATTGTCCCTGAGCTATAGAAAACTGCCTATGTTGTGCCAATTCACAAAAAAGGGACTAAAAGTAATTGTGAAAATTATAGACCGATTAGCCTGACTGCTCCCATGTATAAAATAATGGAAAGTTTAATTCAAGATATTATTTCTCCAATTCTAACCTCACTTGACACAGAACAACATGGTTTTAAGAAAGGCCATAGTTGCCTGACCAATCTATTATGCTTTTATGAGCACATGGGTTTGCAATTAGACAATAAATTAACATATGATGTTATATGTGTTAAGTTTAGTAAGGCATTTGACTTATTACCTCATTGGCCCTTATTACAGAAACTTGTTTCTCTGAATATTATCCCTATTGTTGTGAGATGGATACTAAATTGGTTGAATGGTAGAGCCCAGTGGGTTTTGATTAATGAACATCTATCAGAATTGGGTAAAGTTACTAGTGGAATGCCCCAGGGCTCTGTCTTGGGACCCACTCTTTTTCAGATATTTATTTCAGATATTACAAATAATTGCTTTTCTCATATCCTTAAATATGCTGATGACATTAAAATTGGTGGACTATGTTCCAGCCAGGAACAAATTGAACAAATCCAAGCTGATTTAAATAGTATTACTAAATGGATTAACCAGTGGGGTATGAAATTTAACCATGACAAATGCAAGGTTATGCACTTTGGGGGATTTAATCCTTGTCATTCATACGTGCTAGATAATAAAGTGCTGAACACAATTAAAATAGAGAAAGATTTGGGCGTGCTAATTACTGATGATCTTCAGACCGATTTTCAAATAAATTCCATTATCTCAAAGGCTAACAATGTTATCTGGTCCATCCTAAGGAACTTTAAATCTAGGGACAAGAATGTCTTGATGCCTCTGTATAGAGCTTATGCTCGGCCACATCTAGATTTCTCTTCTTCTTTATGGTCCCCCCTTTAGGAAATATGATATACTGTGTCTTGAGAAAGTCCAGAGGAATTTTACTAAAAAGATCAGTGGTTTACATTATGATACTTATGAATCTAGATTAACTAAATTAAATATAATGTCACTTTCTACAAGGAGATTAAGAGGAGATTTATTGCTCTTGTTTTATATTATGAATGATCCTTACTTGATCAACAATCTAGGATTTTCATTTAAGGACGACATTTTTAATCTTAGAGGTCATCCACTCCGGTTGAAATGTAGGAGTTTTCATCTAATGCCCAGGAAATTCTTCTTTACCATCCGCGGTATCAAACCTTGGCATTCCCTTCCTATAGAAATGATTTCAAGTTGTTTGAAGAATATATTCAAACACAGGTTAGATAACTATATTCAGGTTAATGCATTACTTTGTTATTATTAGTATTGGTAGTGGTTTTGGGCCTCACGGCTCTCTTGCTACCTAACCACCTTAGTATGAACCTTAATATAGGCAGGGGCATCACCAGCAGGAAAAGAGAGGTCATGATTCCATTATACAAGACACTAAGTGAGGCCCACATGGAGTACAGTGCCCAGTTCTTGAGACCTTACTTATGTCAGGACATAGACAGGGTGGAGAAGGTTCAGAGGAGGGCAACAATAATGGTACAGGGATTGCATCACAAGTCCTATGAGAGGACAGGCTGAAGGACTTGAATATGTACTCCCTGGAGGACAGAAGGGAGAGAGGGGATATGATATGCTTGCCATTCTGATGGGATTTAGGCAAATTCAGTGAAAACAGTGCCTGGCGTTGGAAATACATATATCATTTTATTTCCGTATATAAGGGCAGTATAATGGGGGACTATTATGATAACCCAGCAGTCAGTTTCCCAACACCCTGAATCCTGATGCCACTTGCCTGAAACCCATTTGCCCGACATTTAGATTTTGCCCACAGTGGAGTTAGTTATGACAAGTATGGGGGGCAGGGGCAAAGCCCCCCAAAACCTGAAAGAAGCCCCATGTGGGCAAAACCTAAATGTCAGACAAATGGGTTTTGGGCAAGTGGCATTGGGATTCAGGGTGTTGGGAAACTGACTGTCAGGATATCATAGTATAACCATATAATAGTAGGGGCAGTGCCGCGTCATCATCTCATGGTACTACCAGTGAGATCCCAGGGGTTCCCGGAGTGCCATCTTCGAATGCAAGGCTCCACTGGAGCTTTTCCACAATTTTACAAGCAATGAGGTAAATAAACTATTAATTTGTTATGGTGTTTGCAAGGAGAATCGGAGAAGAAAAGCCCTGATCTATGCAATGGTTGGGATTTCACCTCTACGTAGTTTTCTTTAAGAATCAATCTTTTTATTGTCATTAAATTGTCTTTCAATATAGCAAAGTCTGTTTTAGTGTATTGTGAAAAACTTAATTGCTTCAAAATTAATCTTTCAAATTCAAACTTCAGTTGTGTATTTGTGACCTTTTTCAACAATTGAAAAACAAGCAGTTCACATTCCCACATAATGTGGACTGTGTCAGCATTATCAATTTTACAGTGTTAACATTTCGTATCATCTGTTTGTTTTCATCTATATAATTTCACAGGCTTATAATATGCTCTACTGATTATTTTAAATTGAATGGTTTTGTCCCCACAGGTCTTATATTTGTTAATAGAATGATTATCTTATTGTGTATCTGATACGGTATTATTTAGGTCAGCAATCCACTTTTCTTTTACTTTTTCATATCCCTTATTATTATAGTTTAGCCAGCTTCTCATGATTCATGCAAAAAGTCATTTCTCTTACCGATATTTTGGAATATTTTCTTCTCTATGTTGTTGGAACTCTGTGCCCTTTCCTACCTACTGTAGTCTTTTATAAAATGCTTCTTGACTGTGAATATTTTAAGAATTACATCTGCTCTAAATGGTAATGATCCTGATTTTCTTGTCATGCCATTGGTTTCATATTATACATTATATCAGCCCACCTGTATGTTCCGTTTTGTTCCTAATTTGTAAACTGAATTGTTTTTCCATTTATTTTATGGTTAGGATTGTTCCATTGTCTGGCAAAAATAGTTTTGTTTCCTATTTTGATTATTTAGATAACATTTAGCCATACCACTAATATTTTTAATAATCAAGTTATTATATGTCATATCTAGATGGAGCATAATTAATTATCATCCACTGAGACAATTTCGTTAGTCCCACCATTAGTCAATGTGTTCTCTATAGGGCTAAACAAAATTTATCTTCTACTGGCAGAATTCTGGTGAACATTTTGTGAAATTTCCACATAGATTTTGTGAAATTTCACCAACATTATAATTTCAGTTATTTCCATCTAATTTAAAATGTGTTTCTCCACAGAAAAAGCTATGTAGGGTGGCAATAAGGTAGCACTCATAACAGGCACCATAATATAAGTATAGTGGTGTCAAGTGTTGGGTCAGTATCTTGAGTGAAAAATTAAAAAGAATAGACATGGACATCATTGTGTGCTAACCTGTCTTCTTGCAATATTCTTGATACCCACTAGAACTCACTGACTAAATCACTTGTAAAAGCACATGCACACACAGCATTGTTTCTGTACAAGGCCACCTGCTGATTCTTTAACAACCCTGTAGATAACGATGTATATTTTTAGCATTTTAAAATAATGGCCCCAAGTGATGCTAAGCATTACAACTAGTTTTGACTGAGGCCACTGTGGCAGAAGTATCCGGATATGGTCACTGCTGCAGGAGTGTTTGAGGGGCACTGCAAGGCCATGGTGCTAGTTAAGATAAGATGATGTGCTTGCCTGCAGTACAAGTCAAATGAATGTGAACAATAGTCAACCCAAGATGGACTAAAGTTCTGCAAAGAGAGAGGGGCATGGTCATATCAATGAAAGGGAAGTCAAGGGGATCTGGACTGTAGGATAGAGGAGATAGCTACTGCAGGAGTCATCAGTGGCAGAAGTTACACGCATGGGTTCACCAAGGGAATGGCAACTGGGCTAAGTAGCAAAAGAATAGTAGGCTACCAGCTGGAGCAATAAAGCATGCAGGAACAATTCTCACTTGAAAACAGGATACATGCGAATCACACCTTGCAAAATTGACTGGTCTGAGCACTAAATGCACTTGGAAGTCTAGATCATAGAGGAACTCTCAAAGACCTGGTGGGGGAAGACAATGACTAAGGAACTAAGAAGGATAAATTCTTGCTATTCCAATGGGATAGGTCCTATAGCAAATGGAGTATGTGGCTCTCTTTGAAGTGAGCTTGTCTGTGAAAAACAAGGAGGAAATGAATGTGGCAAGCAGGTCCATAGAGTCCATCTGATGAAGTTCACAGTAAAGTCAGGGGGCAAAATAGTCACCTAGAAAGGAACTACCAGACTGTAAACACCTCAGCGCAGTGAACTGGATTCAGTGGTGATAAGTACTTTCTAAAGTTAAATTCCAGAAGTGGAATTCTAGTGGTATTACCTAATATGCATCCATGAATTTTTGAGCACATTTTGTCAATTAGTAATTTGTAAATTTTCCACGGTAAATTTTAACCTACTAAACCTCACTTATCCAGCTTTATTAGCTTACAGGACCTGTTTACATTGGGTATGCATGTCAAATGCTTTGTGAATAACTGCAGTAGCAGTGGAGCTACAATCATTCAAATATTTTGACATTTTTCTCACAATTTAACTAATTAAATTGTGAAATTATTAACTCATGTAACTTATGATTTACTTAACCAACTTTCTCCCTATTTAGCAAGAGAGAGGCTTAGGGATCATCATATCAGATGACCTAGAGGTGACCAAGCAGTGTTAATGAGAAGGCAAACAGAATGCTGGGATGCATAGGTAAAGACATAACCAGCAGAAAGAAAGAGGTGTGGTGATGCCACTGTACAGATCACTGGTAAGGCCTCACCTGGAGTACTGCATCTAGTTTTGGAGGCTGCATCTCAGGAAGGACATAGACAAGGTGGAGGCAGTTCAGAGAAGGACAATGAAAATGGTACATGGGCTGCACCAGAAGCCGTATGAGGAAAGTCTCAGTGACCTTAATATCTAGTCATTGGAGGAGAGGAAAGAGAGGGGGGATGTGACAGAGACATTCAAGTACCTTAGGGTTATAAACAGGATACCGGAGGGAAGCATATTTCAGAGGAAGCATTCCACATAGACAAGAGGATATGATATGAGGCTGGTGGGAGAAAGGCTCAGGAGGAATGTGAGGAAGTACTTTTACACAGAAAGCGTGGTGGATCCATGGAACAGCCTTCCAGCGGAGGTGGTGGGGGCTAAAAAAATATTGGGGTTCAAGAGCATATGGGATAGACATAAGGGTACTCTGAAGATGGGCAGAGAAGACATGCAGCAGATCAAATAGGATCTGGGCTGTCAACACTGAGTAGGGAAATGGGCAGATTAGGTGGGCCACATGGTCTTCATCTGCTGTCAGATTCTACTTAGCAGTTTCTAAGACTCTTCCAAGAAAGTATGCATATAGTGTCAGCACTGGGGGGTTTAAAACATGGGTCAAATTGGACCCACTGGTGTAAAATGTGTGTGTCTAAGAGAAACCCACTGGGTCAAAACATAATCAGTGGCAGATTTTGAACAGTTTCCATCCCCTTCCTTTAGATATTGTTAGAGAGAAGGTGCTTCAATTTGAACCCACTAGCAAAGGAAAAATGGGTAATTTCTTTGCAGGACGCAACTTTTTCCCTCTTTTGGTGCATGTTAGCACTGTCCCTGCAAGTATTCAATTATGTAACTCTGTAGGTGGCTAAGTTGTAAGCAGAGAAATATTTTCAGAAATGTTCACACTAATAATAAATTGCCAGATTTTGAGCCCCTATAAGTTCCAAGCCTCTCATCCAAAAGTCATGACACTTAGCATCCTTGTAGTACACTTGAAAATACTTCAACACACCAACACTCAGGTCTCTAGTAGAAAGGTTAATTGAATCATGATCAAACAAGAAAAGTCAGAAACTTCCACAACATTTTACAAAATTTCATTCTGTGAAAGACGAATTTGCTAATTTCATGCAGCACTAGTTCTTTATGTACAGATGGATGTGGCTCATATAGGGTGATTGCTTTACAAATTTTGCTAAATAGGATGTTTAGTATGATTTTGAATCTAGGCAGGCAAAACACCCACTTTTTGTGGGTGCACAAAGCTTCTGCTATGATATAAGGGGCTTTTTAAAATTCTTTATAGGGACTTAGTTGGCTTAATCTTCTCTAGCTAGTCAGTTAATAGGCCAGATATGATTTCCAATGTCTGCACTGTGGCTATCCCTGCTGTTATGGGCCCTCCCAAAAAAGGCCCCTCCCATTGGGCGAACACTGAAACAAAGTATTCAATAAGCAGCTTGGCCATCACCTCTAGCTCTCTCACAGGTTCTAACCAACCACCCCTGTTTTTAAAGGCCCATTCCCCTCCTTCACCTTCCTTGTTCCATTTAGCCACTCCTGATCCATTGACACCAAGTCTTTCATCATGGAAAAGTCTGCCTTTCTAAAGTGTCTGATCCTGGTGACTGAGGTCCAGAAAGTTTTTCCTGTCACCAAGGAGAAGGTTACCCTGCTCTGGTCACTGCATCCCACCAGTTCCTTGACTTTTACACTGAAGATGACCCCATCCCCACTGGTGAGAATAAGGTCAATGATGGCCTTGCAGCTATTACCCTATTGAACATGCTGGTCTAGAATTAGAAGCAGTTCTTGAGGTTGGACAGGAATTTGGTGTCAGCCCTACTATTATCTGTCTTAAGATGCCAGACTATTCCCTGGAAATTAAAGTCCCCTAGGATCACCACTGCATCCAGTTAGTATCCTTCCCTTTCAAAGAGGGCCACCTATCTACTTCCTGTCCAGCCTATCCCAGAATATTCTGTATCCCTCTGTTCTGATGTCCCAGACATTGTCTTTCCCCACCAAGTCTCTGTGAAAGCCACTAAGCCCAGACTTTCAAAGTGCAGTAGGCCTGCAAGATCACCAATTTTGCTGGGTGTGCTCCTCATGGTGGCTAGTGAGGACTATTGCTCCCATGCATTCTTGACCTCTCAGATGGGCTCTTCTCTTTGTGCTTAACTGCTTTGCTGCCTTCACTTTATGAATTATGATCCCTGTAATCTGCCAACTAGCCATGGTGATCCCCTGCACCAGATCTGTCCTCCTATCCTCTAGTTTAATCTTGGAACAGCAATTCAGCTTATTAAAGAAAGAAATGAGGCATGAGGCCATAATGTCGATAACACAAACCATGTGGCAATAAATGCTGCAAGCAGAATGCTGTGTGCCAAAATAAGGTCGGTCAAAACACTGATCATAACCAAAAAAGTGCAAACCATTGACAACAATGGGGCATCTTTGTTTATATAGGGGCTCTGCCCCCCACACCCCGGACTTTAAATAATCAACTCCAAGAGGGTGTGGACTTTGGGACTGTGGAGAAACTCGGGAGTGGGGGAAATTCCTTTTTTTCTAAAAAAAAAAGTAGCAACACCAGTAGACCTGGGGGGAACTGAACCATGGTCCCAGGTCTCCAATCATGCTGTGTGCTGGTGCCTTAGCCACTTCACCATGGGAGCAGCTTGACCAGGCACCACACACACACAGCAACTTAATTCCCTCCAAGTTACAGCGTACAGCAATAAGGGTAGCGGTAATTCCCTACCACTATTATACCCCTGTCTCTCTAAATGTTTCCATACTTTCCACAGCGCAGTTATTGCAGTGCTGTTTTAGCAGCACTATATTGACCCAGTACCAGAAATGAAGCAGTCACCCTCATGCTTCTGGAAAAGACATGAAGTTGTGCTTTCTTACACTCTCCTCAGTCTTCTGCAGTGAAAATGGCAGACTGCCTCAGAAACCACCCCCTACCACACACACACACCCCACTTGTAGTTTCTACAATTCAGTGGACATGCCAATAACTACAGTATGAAACACTTCAAGCTAGAATTTAATGCAGTAACATGTTAAGAAATGTCCAGCTTAACTGTGCTTCCTTCACTGTCCTTTATCCACTGCAGTGGAAACAAAAGGTTCTCTGTGTCATGTCACTGACTCTCACACACACACTCACTCAAATTTATATTACATTACATTTAGGGCTGGGGGGACTGTTCTGTGGGAGATCTGGACCCCCAGATGGAACTTGCAATCCATGGATCCGGATAAAAATGGACTTCACCATAGAAGTCCAGTTCCAGGTCTATGGAGATGCCATTTCCATGATTTTGTTGTCTGTTGCCATGGGGATGCCATTGGTACATACAGGTGGGCAGCAGAATCCAATTAGGCAACAGAAGGTCACGTGATGTACTCACAGTATATAACTGCTGAGTGCGCAATGCAGCCCCAGATGAGTGAGGAGGACCGGAGGAGCAGGAGCTGTGCTTAGCACAGCCAGGCATCCAGCAGAGAGAGTTGCCAAACAAAAGAACAACCCCCCCCAAAAATGCAAAAAAACACCAGAAATATATGAGCCAGACAGGAGGGAAGAGAAGAAATTAGGGAGAGTGAGAGAAAGGAGGGGGAGAGAAACTGATCATTGGGGATGGGTGAAAGGGGGGTCAGGGAGTCAGGACTCAGTTCTGGGGAGATATTGGTGGCCTGGGTGGCTGCCAGGGGGATTCAAATTGCAAACTAAGCCAGTGTGGCAGTACTGTGTGACTGTATGTATGAGCAAGAGCAGGCTGGCAAAATCTTTGACTTGTGCCATTCCAGATCCAGAGGAGACAGATAAAGACTACTGGGGACCAAAGAGAGATTTTACAGTTACAGAAAATCCCAAATTAAAGTTTATTTTCTTTTCTTGGCCTCAGACAGTGTAGCAGTGTGTACACGAGAAAGGGAAGGCTGGCAAAATCTTAGACTTGTATCTTTCCAGATCCAGAGGTGAGAGGGAGAGACTACTGGGGGCCCAAGAGAGATTTTACAGTTACAGAAAATCCCAAATGAAAGTTATTTTTTCTTTTCTTGGCCTCAGTCAGTGTAGCTGTGTACATGAGAAAAGGGGTATTCAGTGATAATAGCGACTGAATATGGGTGACCGTCAAAACAGTGACTGCATATTCGGCACCATTGGGATGAGCTACCCACAAGGGTAGTGACTACTTCTACTGCGAGGGTAGGGGAACACAACTGGAAAAAGGGATTGGCAAGGGGAAAGGGAGAGATAAGGAAGAGGGTTATTGGGAGGGACTGTGCCTGCTGCTGCTGAGCCAGCCATGTGGTGTCGTGGTGAGGGAAGCTGGCTCCAGCACAGCAGGTACTGGTTTTGGGGCTGGGGACAGGAGTGTCTAAAGTTTGCCACTGACTGCGGCTCCCAGGCTTAATTTTTTTTTAACCAAATTTGTGCCCCCTCCCTGACATGCATCCCCCTGGAGTTAGGAATCCTAATTAAGGGAGGGTCTGGAGGGGTGGGTAAGCCCCATCAAATACACTTTAGGTTGCCGGGTGTTGGTTCGCCGGTAAGTGTATATCACCGTTTTGCTTTTCGGCGATATACATTCACCATAATAGTGATCGCTGTTCCACGTTCACTATTATGATATAGAACTGAGAAACGGCAGGTAGGCAAAATCTTTAATTGCCATTCCAGATCCAGAGAGGGAGAGAGAGAGAGAGAGAGAGAGAGAGAGAGAGAGAGAAAGAGACTACTGGGGGCCCAATAGAGATTTTACAGTTACAGAAAATCCCAAATGAAAGTTTTTTTCTTTTCTTGGCCTCAAACAGTGTAGCTGACTGTGTATATGGGAAAGGGCAGGCTGGCAAAATCTTTGACTTGTGCCATTCTGGATCCAGAGGAGAGAGGGAGAGACTGCTGGGGGTCCTAGAGAAATTTTACAGTTATATAAAATCCCAATTTTTTTTCCTGGCTTCAGTGTGGTTGTGTGTACAGGGCAAGGGCAGCAGGGTGGCAAAATAAATCATTGACTTGTGCCATCCAATCACTAATCACAATCACTTGTTAACATTCATTGACAATCTCGTTCAGTGGGGAGAGAGAGAAAGAGATTGCAGGAGAAGCTGATGATAAATGTAATAGTTCCAGAAATCCCAAATAAAATTTCTTTTCCTGGTTTCAGCGTGGATATGTGTATAGAGCAAGGGCAGCAGGGTGGCAAAATAAATCTTTGACTTATGACATCCAGAGGAGAGAGAAAGACTGTAGGGTGACCCATGATAAATGTAACAGTCCCAGAAATCCCAAATAATTTTTTTTCCTGGCTTCAGTGTGGCTGTGTGTACAGGGCAAGGGCAGCAGGGTGGCAAAATAAATCTTAGACTTGTGACATCCAGAAGGGAGAGAGAAAGACTGCAGGGGGCCCACGATAAATGTAACAGTCCCAGAAATCTCAAGTATTTTTTTTTCTTGGCTTCAGTGTGGCCGAGTGTACAGGGCAAGGGCAGCAGCCTGGCAAAATAAATCATTGACTTGTGCCATCCAATCACAATAATTTGTTAATGTTTATTCATGATTTCATATATTTAAAAAAAATACTGCTTGAACAAACAATGTACAAGTTGATGCGTCTGTGCTGCTGGCTTTGGGTGGCTCAGGGGATAAAATCTTACTTTGTGACTCATAGCAGGCTGTTTACACTACAATATGAGTAATGTACAATTACACACAAGTGCCATTATCATCAATCATTCCCCATTATTCCTCCTTATCATCATTAGTTTTATAATATATTGCATTGCATTACGTATAAGCATTAACCAACCCCAGTGTGGGATTGTGCTGTGTGCAACTATGCACCAGATGTGTTTGCATCTCCAATTCAAATTCTGGGGCACACTTAACAGTTGCTGAATTTGTTCACTTAACAGTAACTGTACTGTAGGAATCAGTCAGGTAATCTTGGAAGGAAATGGTGATGGACTGCTGTGCTGTCAGTGTGCTGTGTACAGTCACAAGTCATGACAGTAAATTTGTCCCTGTCCTGTACCATCAGAAAGACATCACGTTAGTTAGAAGTATCTTAGTTTTTGCAGGTTAGAATACTGATGATATAGGTATTTGTATCTGTCTGTCTCTGTCTCTCTGTCTCTTCCAGCACACTCATGTCACTGACCTGAGCAGGATATGCCACCATTGCAGGCCAGCCATGAAAGGGACAGTAGTGAGTTATTGTTTTTTTATTTAGCAGTTTCACATTATTTTGTTGTACAAATAATCCATTAAATTATTTCCTTTGGGCTTCTGTGTCAAATGTGACAGACTTTGGCCACTTTTATGCAATTTTTTTCATTTTTTCAAATATTTGTCAATAAATCAGAACTAATAAGAACAAATCAGAACTTTACCATGTTCTGGTTCTTATTTAGCTGGAAAGCTAGGCTCACACATGGAAATTAAATTTCAATATCACCAAGTGCAAGGTGTTACATCTTGGGCAGGGAAACCCTGAACACAGGTACACCCTGGGAGGGGAGGCGCTGGAGGCCTCAATAGGGGAAAAAGACCTAGGGGTCATGGTGGATGCATGTATGAATAACTCTGAGCAGTGCAGGAGAGTGGCTAGCAAGGCAAACAGGATGTTGGGATGCATCATAAGGGGGATCACCTCTAGAGCAAGGAAGTGATTCTGCCGCTGTACAATGGACTGGTTAGACTACACCTTGAGTACTGTGTACAGTACTGGAGACCACACTTGAAGAGGGACATACAGCTCCTGGAGAGGGTACAGAAGAGGGCAACTAAGATGATACGAGGACTAGGGGATTTGACGTATGAGGACAGACTTGAGGAGCTCTACCTGTTTTCATTGGAGGAGAGGAGAGATGGGGGGGACATGATTGAGGTCTTCAAGTACCTCAAGGAAATAAATAGAGTAAACATGGAGGGGATCTTTAGACTAAAGCAGGGAGGTATCACCAGAGGGCATGGTTTGAAGTTGGAAGGTGGAAGGGTGAGGGGGGAAAAGAGGAGGAGGTTTTTCACTGAGAGGGTGGTGGACCCTTGGAATGCACTGCCTGGAGAGCTGGTTCAGAGATCCACAGTGGAGGGCTTCAAGAGAGGGTGGGACAGACACAGAAAGCGGATGTATCAGATGATGGCCTGTCCCAGGGGGGTGGGGATGGATGATAGGGGTTTCTGGAACACAAGAGGGGGAGGGCCTCGGTACCCAACTAGGGATCTGAGGTTCGAGCAGACTCGATAGACCGTAAGGCCTAATCTGCTGGCAAATAGTATGTTAGTATGTTAATAAGGGCCAGAACTTCACCGAGTTCTCCCAGCCCTAATTACATTACATTAGAAGAGGCAAAAGAATGGAAGCTTATCAAGTCTGTGTCCTATGTCAAGTTAGTGGGTATATCAAATTATCCCTTTAGTATTTTAAGAAAAACATCCAAATAAGCTTTGCATATTCTCAAGATACTATCCTCCTCTACCGCTGCTACCTGCCAGCAATTGACGGATTCTCCTGTTATTTATCTTCTCTATTTAAACTGACCACAACTGTTATATATGTTAAAACTAATATATTGTACCTTGCATCTATGATGACTTCTCTTATATTTCTTTTTCTACCCTGTAAATGTTGGGTATTTGCTTCTCACTTTATGTCAATAAATCTGTGTTTCCCCTGAAAAAGAGACAGTCCTGTCTCAATGGGCCTACCCGGTCATCACATTCAAGTAAATGAATAAATAATTAAATTCCTGCACTGGTGGAACATGTTTTTTAAATTCTTAAATAAAAAATGTATCTAACTTCCCAAATGTATTGAATAAATCAAGTTTGAGAAAAGCGTTGTAAACCTGAAAAATAATTCCATTCTAGGCATCCAATGAGATAATACTTCCTTCAGGTTTGTGATTTATTGCTTCATTAGACACCCCCCCCCATGGAACTATTTTCTTGTCTACAGCTCTTATTTATCATTTATTCTCTTTCTCTCTCTGACATCCCTCTATCCCCAGCAACAGAAACAAAAGGTTCTCTGTGCTGTGTCACACACACCACACAAACACACACATATACACAAACATACACATATTCAAAATGATGTACTCATTACATTAGATGGCACAGAAGGATGAAAATCTATCAAGTCTGTCTCCTTGCCAACTCAGCAGGTGAAGCAAGTGATCCCTTTATTATTTTAAGAAAATAATCCAAATTAGCTTTAAATATTCTTATGGTACTAGCCTCTACTACCCCTGTTACCCGTCAGCAATTAACAGATTATCCAATCAATGATCTTATCTATTTAAATCAACCACAACATGGTAGCACCACTATAATTAGGGTTGAGTAGGCATTTCTGTGTTAAACCCCAAACTTTGCACTTTAATAGCTTTACAACTGTTCAAAGGATGTGCATGAAATTCTGTATGCTTGGTCTCTGGGGCAAGATCTCTTGATGTGCCAAGTTTTGTTCTAGTCAGATGTGAATATTCTGAGATCTGGAGAGCGAAAAAGTGAAAAAATATTTTTTTTTTCCTTTTTTGCTATTGTGTAGCGTCCAGACAGTTTAGAATTTTGCTCTGACATTTTCAGTGTAGTAAGGGCTTGGGCCACCATGGTGCCTTTTGCTGGTTTGGTGAAAAATTATTAATCCATTCCAAAGTTATCAGAATTTGAATTTCAGCTCTGAGCATGCTCAGTATGTTTCTTTGGATGGCTGCTTGGAATGAAAAAATAATTTGATCCATATGAAAAAAGATATTTTTTTGTATGAGGGTAATTCTTTTACATTCAACCCCACTCCTGGACCCCTAACTTGACTATGCTGTCCTGCACCCTTGGCCTATATCTTTTTGGGTGCCTACCCTGCCAGAGTGGGCTGAAACACCTCAGGAATCACCATCTGCATGCATCTCAAGGAAGTGGGCTTCATCAATTTCCCGGGATCTCCAGAAAATTAGTCCTCCTCATGTTGCTTCTCATCTCCAGGAACTTACACCCCAATCCTGGCCCCCCCATTGAACAACTGCCAGGCTCAAACCCAGAGAGGTCACCTAAAGCTAGTGGCCATGGCCAGCCCAATGGTGCTGAGGGTTGAGGCACTGGAAGCCTCACCTCACACCATGCTGGTGACCCGGGTTCAGGAATGACCATGGGTCACCAGGGTGCCAGCTGTGGGGAGAGGGCTGGAGCAGAATTCCCCCTCCAGGGGTGGATGCCCACTCCTCTGCAGTCCTGCACCCATTGGGTGGAGATCCGATGGGTGCACAGGTGGCAGGAACAGCAACATAAGTCTGGGGTGGGGTGGAAATGGTCACTGGATCCTGGTGTGCTTGTGTGCTTCCACACGAGCATACGCATGTGTATGCTGTGGCCCCAGGAAGGGGAGAAAAACTGTATATAGAAAAAAGCTAGTGGCCATGAACATTGATAGCCTCCTTGCCAAGCTAACTCAGTTTGAGGCTTGGGTGACCCAGTCCAACCAGATGTGATAGCACTCTCAGAGACGTGGCTCACCACTCATACGCCTGATGCGGCTGTCTCCATCCAATGGTATAATCTCCACAGGCATAATCAGACTGGACAAAGAGGTGGTGGCTGTATTATCTACACTTGCACAAATTTACAGTGCACCAGACTCCAGCTTGCTAAAACCACTAATGCCTGTGAATGCCTTGCAATCAAAATTATCCTAGGAACTGGGCACAAGTACCTAACTCTAATGTCTCTTTATATCCCCCTGGTCAGCAGCAGTCATGTCTGGAAGCCTTTGCCAACTACTGCAAACTGGTCAACAGAAATAAGGAAACTATCATAATGGGGGACTTCAACATAAATTGGAATACAAGCTCAAATTCCTGCCACAAGGACCTCACATCTGGTCTTTATCTCTCTCTCTCAGATGGCCAAAAATTGTACCAGGACAAACTATTGCACAGGTACAAGTACTTTAATTGACTGGCTACTTACCACGCATCCAGAAAGGATAACCGTGGTCAAGGTACTCCCAGATGTACTATGTAACCACTCGCCAATTCAGTGTAGCTGGTCATCCAAGCAGACAAAGCCCCCCCATCTCGTGCAGAACAGAATTATAGAAAACGGCAATGGTTGATTTTAAAAGACATCTTGCAGGGGTCAACTGGGACTTAATGGACTCCTGTCCCAATGTTGTTGCTGCCCTAGAATTCTTCATTTGCCACTTCAACTCTGCTGTGAACAGATTTGCCCCATTCTGCAAAAAGATGGTAAAAGACTTGTCCATAGACTGGGTTACCCTGACCTCCTGAACTTAATGTGACTTAGGGATAAACTTTGGCACCATGCCAAAGCCATGGATTCAGCATTGAATGTCCAGAACTACAAAGCCACCCCTTAACAAATGCACCTGGGCTATTGAGCAGGCCAAGGCCACTTTCCATAACAAACTGCAAATGCAGCATTGGGGTGATGGGAAGAAATTCTGAGCTTCCATTAAGGACCTCCTAGGGACGAGTGACAAGGCAGCTCCCACAATGCTAAATAATGATGGCAAGACCACCCTTGAGACTACCTCTATTGCCAACATCGTCAATAGAGCTTTCACTGGCTATAATGCAGTATAACCCCCAAAGGAGGCTGACACTGGGAACTATGGTTCAGTCACAGAACCCCTATCTACCCACCCCAATGCTGGCCATGCTCCCAGCCTCTACTTCAAGCAAATAAATGAGAAGGCAGCAAGCAAATATATTCAGAGAGTCCTGGGCAAAACTAGGATGGGTAGTGATGGGATTTCATTTATTTATTTAGTTAGTTTTTGTTGACCGGGTAAGTGCACTAGACAAATTCTGCCTATTTTCAGGCACGACCCAGGGGAGGGGGATACAGATGAATGCCAACTGACTTTGAACCAGATTAAGCTGTTGGTGGTATTTTTTAGTGAATGGGGGGAAATGTGGCCAGGGCACCGGGGAAATTCCCCTACTCTTTTTTTGAGAAGTGCCATTGGATCTTTAACATCCACCTGTACTACCACCAGAACAGACAGATGGGACCTCAGTTTAATGTCTCATCTGAAAGACAGCACCTCAGGAGTGCAGCAACCCCCCCCATGCTGCACTGCAGTGTCAGTATTGGGATATTAAAACAAGTGCCTCGTGTGGGGCTAGAACCCACAGCCTTCTGATTGATTTAAGCTAATCTCCATTGCACTTGCTGAGGTCATTAAGCCACTCACCAAGCTCTTCAACCTTCCACCATGTCTCTCTGAATTCCCAACATTATGTAAAACTGCACTGGTTACTCCAGTGCTGAAAAGCTGTGACAGATTGCAAGTATCCAACTACCGCCCGATCTCAATTTGTCCCCGCTGTCAAAAGCCTTTGAAAGAATCATAGCTGATCAACTCACTGACCACCTATGTAAATTCTACTTACAAAGCCCCCAGCAGCATGGCTTTTGCAGGCTGCACAGCACTAACACTGCCCTGATTGAGCTTACTGAATTCATCCATGAAGCATGAGACCAAGGTCACTTGGTTGGGGCAATCTTTATTGACCTAACCAAGGCCTTTGACATGGTTAATCACCAGCTTCTACTCCTTAAGCTAGGAATCATAGGCCTTTCACATGAGACAGTTACGTGGTGCAGGAGTTATCTCTCCACGCTCACAGAAAGTCAGAATTGATGGTACCGCCTCTGACACCACGGAAGTCATGATTGTGGTCCCCTAGGGATCCATTCTGGGCCCCTTATGTTTTTTTCTGTTTGTGAATAATCTCCCAGAGGCATGCCCTACATCCAATGTCCAACTATATGCTGATGACACTGGGTTATTCTCCCACAACTTATGCCAGGATGCACTCACCAGGAACCTGCAAAATAACTTTAACTCACTCCAAGGCTGGTTTAAGAAGAATCTTCTAGTGTTAAACTGTAAAAAAACCAAAAAACAAGACCATGCCCTTCATGAAAGAGGTACCTCCACTCATAATAAGAAATAACATTGACCCTGTCCTGGAACAGGTGGCCTCCTTCAGATATCTTGGGATTGCTATTTATGAGTCCCTAACTTTTGAAGAGCACATCCTTACTATCACTGCCGCTGCCAATAGAAATGTTAGGGACCCTATACAGGCACAGGTTCTGCCTTACACCTGAAGCCAGACTAGCTGCAATCCATGGTTCAGTCCTCCCAATCCTTAGCTACGGTAATGTGGCATATGGGGCTGCAACTGAAACTACCCTCTACCGAATCCATCTAGTTCTCAATAAGGCATATCCATTAGCACTCAATTCAGACTGACTCACCCACACATGCAGCCTATATCTCAAAACCAATTGACTTACCCTCCCTGAAAGAATCAAATTCCAGACCTGCATGCTTGGAAAGAAGACACTACTGGGACTTGCTCTCCCATCCATTCAGGTAATGTTCCAGTCAGTGCCATTCCTATATGTCACCAGAAAGGTCACAAAACAGGCTCTAACTGTCCCTTTCCAGAAGACAAGCATAGCCAGGCAATCCTTCACAGTGAGGGCCCCTGCTCGGCTAAATGAACTATCAGATGACATCTCAAGTACCATGTGACTAGAGCAAATTAAAACAGCCCTCCTAGTTTCACTCACACCACATGAACCTTGCAGCTGTCCTATATAACCTTCTACTGGACCACTACCAGCCATTAATATCTTCCCCTAATCACCCCTCACTCTCTTTACTCCCTTAAGGCATAGGCCATCTCACTGGTCCTTGCACAATGTCCAACCCATGCCTTGACAAAAACACACTCACCCCCCTGCCTCTACACTCATCTGTACCTCCCCTCCTCACTCTGACTAGACAAGTGTGTTGGATGAATAAATGTGTTTCTACTGATGTATAAGTGTAATGCTGACAATGCTTGTACTAGCTGCTATTGTCCCTCTTCCCATTCCTGTCTGTAATTCCCTACACGTTGTGATCCTGTTGACGTGGAACCTTTGCAAGGAGCTCTTAGCTCAAAGGTGTATTCCGAATAATTAATAAATAAATAAATAAATAAAATCATGAGCTTTAGGAAAAAAACAATTGTATGGCCACCATCTTGTTTCCATTTTTTCAACAATTGTTTTTTAAAATCCATAAAAATTAGATTCTGCAGAGACATCAACACATGCATCTTGCTAAACAATATCCTGTTAGATGGTTGCTGAAGTTATCTTTTGGAAAAATGACACAGAAATGTGTTTTTTATAAATATTTATACATTTTTTTCATGACTTAATTTTCTTTCTTTGTATGATCATATAAAAAAGGAACTGGGCCATATGAAAAAAGGCTTCCTTCCTTGCTGCAAAAAAAGAATCTGGACTTAGTTTTTTTCAGATTCTTTTTCATATGAGGGCATCCTTGTTTATATGAAACAAATAACCTCACAAAAAAGGATCCCTTCATAAAAAGGAATCTAAAAAAAAACAACTAAGTCCAAATTGTGTTTTTGTATGAAGGCAACCTTTTTTGTATGAACAAAAAAACCTCAGGAGAAAGGATCACTCCATATGAAAAAAAAAAACTCTGAAAAAAAAAACCTAAGTCCAAATTATTTTTTCGCATGAAGGAATCCTTTTTTGTGAGTTCTTTTCATTCATGTGAAAAAGGATGTCTTCATATCAAAAAGGAATTTAGACTTAGTTTTTTTTTCAGATTCTTTTTTATATGAAGAGATCCTTTTTCATACAAAACCTCATGAAAAGGATCCCATCATATGAAAAAAGAATTTGGATTTTTTTTTTTTCAAATTTTTTTTCATATGAAGTAATCCTTTTTCATGAGGTTGTCTCATTCATAAGAAAAAAAGATCTCTTGATACAAAAAAAAAAGAATGTGGCCTTAATTGTTTCCACATTTCAAATTCAACAAGCCATAACTCCCTCAATATTTGCAGTTAAGGGACAACCTATACATCAAAACAAAGGTCTTAATGGATACTACAAGAATATCACATAACACCCCCCCAAAAAAATTGGTGACCTTATAAAAAAAAACATAAAAATTAGAAAATCTAAATTCCCATAGGATAACGTTGGGAGTTTAACAGCCATACAACCAAGCAAATAAACTGCTTTTTGGGACAAATGGAAGTGCAGGACTCTCTGGGGCCTGCACTTCCATGCCAACGTGGATGTATACATCTATGTAGGGATATGCTTCCATAGACAAATGGATAAGTTTATATTATCTCAAAAAGTAAGGAAAGTCTTTGCAAAAAAACTGTTAATGCACCAGTTAGGGTTCAGATTAAACCAATAAAGTAGGGAAATGCTCACCCTATTCTCATATAGTCTACATATCTCAGCTTCTTTCCTGATGGAATGGGATAAGCGTTAGCGTTGACAACCCCAAGAAACACCCCAAGCCTGATTAGTGAAGACTCAGGAGAGGTGAAGCCATAATGTTTTTTCCTTTTGCTGCCTGCAGGGTGGGGTGTGGTGTTAGGATTGGGAACCCTAACACCACATTTCCCTACCTTTGTTGGTTTAATCTGAACCCTGACTGGTACATTAACAAAGTTTTTTTGCCAAGAATATATACATACTGTACATACATTTATTAACTCCTTCACTGCTGGAACCTTTTTTAAACCCATAAATAAAAGTGTTTCTAAGTTCAAAAATGTTTTATAAAACTCAAGTGTGAAGAAAGGTGTACAAACTTGAACAATAATTCCCTCCTAGGCATCCAGTGAGATATAGCATCCTTCAGGCTTGCGGTTTATTGCCTCATTAGACCCCTAGTATTTCTTGTGTACACATCTTCTCTATTGTTTATTCTCTGTCTTACTTATGTAAATTTATATATGATAAGTGGTATCTTTGCTGATGACAAGTAACACAATATCATAATAATCTTGAGGTTAGATTTCCATAACCAGGGCCAATGGAAAATTGCAGAACTTTTGGAAAATTTTGTGGGGGTTTTGTGGGATTTTTCCTGTTTTTTTTGGTGGGGATTTTGTGAGCTGTTATGCATGCATGTTTCCTTTCTATGAGACACAAACATGGGTTTTCAGTTGCTTTGTGGAAGTCACATGAATGTTGCATATTAAAGACACCAAGCAAGGGTATAATAATATTTTTTTTATTAAATGAAATACAAACACCACAAGGATGGATCAAAAAATAAACAGTATAATAACAGTATACAGTATAATAGCAGCATCATTATGTAAAAAAAATACAAACAACACAAGGACGAATTGAAAATCAATAGTTAAAAACAGCATACAGTATAATAGCAGCATCATTATGTAAAAAAAACACAAGGACTGTCCAAAAAGCAACAGTATAATATTAGTATACAATATAACAGCAGCATCATTATGAAAAAAAATCACAAGGACTGTCCAAAAAGCAACAGTATAATATTAGTATACAATATAACAGCAGCATCATTATGAAAAAAAAATCAATCAATACAAGGATAGATTAAAAATCAGCAGAAAAACAGCAGCAGCATCATTATGTAAAATCAGAGATATAATAAAACCAACAATCAGTCTACTAAACCAGTCATACAATGAACAGTATACTATAACATAAAAAGTACACTCCATTACCATCCCCCACCACCACATAAGAAAAGTGTTTTCAAATCACAGAAACACAAATGTAGGAGCAACTGGTAACCACCATCTTCAATAGCCATAGAATTTATTTTTATATTTTATCATAAGAAGCAGTCTAACATTGTATTCCATCATACTTTGATGACTGTCTTTTAAATGATCAGAATACACTGAAAAAGTCCACTCAACATCTACTGTACTCACAGGATGAAATGGAATTAGAACAAGATTGGTACTTGCTGTAGTAACATTTGACATTGAATCACTGTATACAAATATTCCACATGTGGAGGGTTTACAGGCTCTCAGGTTTTGGCTAGAAAATGGTACAGATTTTGATATTGGTCAGATAGACTTCTTATGTGAGAGTGCCCACCTGGTGCTGAAGTTGAATGTGTTTCTATTTCAAGGCCTCCATTACCTGCAAATATAAGGTACGGCTATGGGGGCAACATTTGTTCCCAATTTTGCCAACCTATATTTGAGATATTGGGACAGAACAAAAGTCTATTGCCCTGAGACTAATCTTTATTACCATAAGATAGATCTTTGGAGGCATTTTATAGATGACATTTTTATGGTATGGAAAGGTGACAGGGGAGAACTGCACGAGTTTAGGTAATGGATGGAATATACCAACCATAATCTAAAGTTCACAGTGCACATAAGTAAGAAGGAAGTGTATTTCCTAGATCTGTCGATATCAAAGCAAACAGATGGTACAATTAAAACAAAGATGTACCATAAAGATACAGATCGGAACACTATCTTATATGCAACAAGCTGCCACCCCCAATGTATGAAAAATAGTATTCCAAAATCCCAATTCCTGTGGGCAAAAAGAAATTGCAGTGAGGAGGAATATTTTAGAGCAGAATGTAGTAATATGAGACAGAGATTTTAGCACAGGGGGTACTGTCAGGAAGTACTGGATCGAGCAGAAACAGAGGTGACATCTAAAAATAGAAGTGAACTAATTAGACAACAATAGCAACCAAAAATAGACAAACCTGAGAGCCTGACCTTTGTAACAACCTACAGTAGGAGTTCAATGGCAGTGAGAAGAATAATCATGCAGAACTGGAATATCATATGTTCAGATACAACACTGGAAAAAGTTGCAAAAAAGCACCAATATTTACTTATAGAAGAGGGAAAATCTGGCAGATATGTTCACATAGCTTACAACCAGTTGTAAACAGAAGGGAACATTTATGGCTGCCAGAACTACCAGCTGGCAACTTTAAGTGTAGTAGATGTAGGTACTGTTCAGTAATGGAAAAAACTTCATGTTTCACCAGCCAGAATGCTACCAAAACATTTACTATCAGAAACTTCATAAATTGTGATAGTACACATGTAGTTTATTTGGCAACATGTACATGCAAAAAGTTTTATGTGGGGAAAACGATTAGACAGTTGAAAGTCTGGGCAGGGGAACACATGAGAGCAATAGAAAATATTGACCTTAGGAATGCACTTGCAGCCCATGTTTTTGAAAGTGGAGATAGGAGTGCTCATAAATTCAGATTTAAAGGCATAGAAAAAGCATATGTGAGAAAAGGGCGGGGGGGACCTTGAAGATACATTGCTGTATGGAGAGGCATTATGGATTTTTCAATTGGGAGCAAAATATGATCCAGGTTTAAATGAGAAACTGGACATTAAGCCTCTTCTGAACAAAAACAAGAAATGAAAACCAAAAATAAATATAGAAGCTGACACTGCCTCTAGGTATAGGACCCAAGGGTAGTCCCAATTAACAAGATAGCAGGAAAGGCATTGAGAGATAAACACAAACGTGTGTGAGGGATAAGTAGGAAAACAAAGTGAAAGATTACCCCTACCCCCAGAAATGACAGATAGATATATCTATATATAGATCTACTTATTTACATTCATATATCTGTCATTGATGAAAATCTAGGAAGAAGAGCTACTGATATATAACATAAAGGAGACACACAAAATGAACTGTTATAGCTAATTTTGATAACTGAAGCTAACCAATAAGTAATATTAATATTATGGAACATAGATGCATTTAAGAACATTTAAACCAAAGTATGTAAGCTAAGCAAGTTACTGCATAATATAGAAGAAGAGATGGTAATAAATATTTACTAAGAATTATAGACGGAATATTCTATTTAAGATAAATTATTCTGAAATATGTTGCAGTATAAAATGCTTATGTTCCATAATAGTTACACAACTTTCATTTTTATGTTATGTGATGTGGTCAGTTGGTGGTCACGAATGTTAAGTTAGGCACTAAAGCACCTTTGTCAATATAGCACTTTAAGCACATGTCACTTTAAATGGTAGTGTGGGTATGATGTCATACAATTTGATTGGTGTATTGTGATTTTAAAAGTGCAGCTCTCATTGCTCACCGGTGTTCCCGTGATAAAGTCAAGCACAGCGAAACCAGTTGGGAACCTTTTTTGCTGCTAATATTTGCAATAAATGTGTTATAAAGAAAAGTAAGCGAGTCTTGGTGCTGGTTCTTCTGCTGCTACTGTACTCAGAGGGCACCAGATGTATATTTTAGCCACAGCAGAAAGATTTGACAGTGTATCAGTCTGTGCTTTCTACCACACAGCAATGTTAAAATCATCAAGTATTGATTGGGCAACAGTTTTGTAGCTTTGCCACTCAAAGTTTGAAACACTGGTAAGACATGGAAGCTCCTGGGTATATTTTGATTTTTCTTTGTTCAGTGTTGGCAGGTGCTTGGGGTCAAAGATGCAGGCAGCTTTGAATGTGTTCAGTAAGGGATGTGTTTTTTAAAATGTGGTCCAATTTCGCACTGCTGTCCAACATCACCTTCTGAAAAAGGTTGATACAGTTTTCATTTTCCTGAGCCTGAAATCTGGACAGCATTTCAACTGTCTGTGGTCTATACTCTGTTTCCCCTGCTGTGGCACAGAAACCAAAACCATGTGGACATTCTGAACTCTTGCAAATATATTGTGTCCCTGTGGCTTGCTGTTTGATTGTAACTCTTCAATAAGGCTCACTAGTTCTGCAGAATATTAGGACACAAAAGTAGACTGTGTTGCTATCTCTGTCCCTTTGCAGATTAATATGGACTTCAGGCACTTGAAGGTTGCTGCGTCAGGTGGCACTGTTCCAACAAATTTTGCTAAAATGAGCAAACAGTCTGCCAAATATTGAGCAGCATTAACCCAGGAGCCCCACTGAGTTTGCACTAAGTAAACTGGCATCTTGGGAACTGTGGATGCAATTACCAGTTATTAACTTTGTCTCTGTATAAATTTAAAAGGGGAACTCTCTTTTGGCTGTTTGTTAGAAAAGTATATTGTAAATTTCACTCAGTTTAGTGGTGGTAATCACTGAGATGTCAGACTTCTCTTAGATATGAATTGCAAGCAAGGCAGTTTATTTTCTAGTACTGTATCACAGAAAACATAAACACAGTGACATTTGACACAATGCTAGGATTTCTGAGTAGACTCAGTCTGTTGTGTGTTTTACCCCTACACACTTGCAATGTTTACTTTACAGGTATATGGCCTTACTTTGTCCCTTGTCTCGGGGTCCTAAGGCAGTGTTCTATCAAGAACAATCTTAATAAATACAAGTGCACAATTCTTTAGTACTGATAATCATTGCTAGCTTTAAACAATACTCCATTGCATTTTATTCTAATGCATTTAATATGGAACCATGATTCTAAAAGACACACATTAAGTGAACACTTTAAAAGTCTTTATACTCAGCCAAAGTCCTTTACTTTATCTCTCCCTTCTGTCCAGAGATTAGATTTTCCTTAGAGGCTGGATGAGTTGTATCTTTCTTGGTTCCTTGATTTGAAGTATTCTTCTTCTGAAGCTTAAGGTAAAATTAGACAAAGTTAATATAATGTTAGAGCTCTTAATGTGCTCTTCTCTCTCTTGGCAGTAGCCAAAGTCTTTTGTAGAGTTAGAGAAATGACAGTCTTGAGGTCTGAAATTGAAGTATAGCTGATGTCTCTTTGAGATTAGGAGGAGTATAGCAGAGATGAAGCAAGATCGGTATACAGATTTTTGTCTCTCAGCATCCTTCTTTTATTGTAGAACTGTCCCATTGCAGATAACATGGTGCCTCCCATTGGACTGAGCAACAGATACTTGCCAATCTCTCATTGGCCTAGCCATATGTCCAGGCAAATGTCTTTTTCTGATTGGAAGGTCCTGCAGTTGATGTATTGGGGTTTTCCAACCACTAGACCTCGGTCAGCATCTTCATGTCTACTGTACTTTTGACCTGCACACCTACACTTTAGACAGCAATTAATAGATTCATGACCGAAAGGCCTGGCATTGCACATGCTCAGGATAAGGTGTTTGGAAGTTTTATAACTTTTGGTTAGAGGGCTGCCGGTTGTAGTAGCAGATGGTCACTGGTGACAGACAGTTGGATTCAGCTTTGAGGAACTTTGCCGTAAGATGACTGTCTGGAATGTCTGGGTCATTGCAGTTTATAGTTTCAGCCTTGTGACAGGGTTAATGATGAATTGTGGTTTTTAAAAATAAGTCCTGCAATATTAAGCTGTCAGCAGATTTCATTAGTCTAAGTCAAAGTATACTCAGTTATCATCTATCAAGATTATTTTGAGCTGGAAGGTATGAAAAAGATCTTTTAAAACATGTCTCTTAATATTTGTATTTTTCAAGCACAGTCTCTCAACTGGGTTATGTCTATGTATATGAATTATTATTTGGAAGAACTGTATGGCTGTAGAATGCTTTGAGATAAGTCTTTTAAGACATGATCCTCAGCGCATGTTTATTACTGGTTAGGCTGAAATATATACCCCTTACATTTTGTCAGAATCCTTTGGTTTGTAGGCCAAATTGTGCCTACATATCCCCCCCACCTTTTGCAGGGCAGCGCCACCATAATGTTGGTGCATCGCAAAAGGATGTGGTACCCAATGATCTGGCAAAATGTGGTAATGTGAGCTTATGGGAATTATGGTTCGAACATTTTCAAATATTAAAGCAAATATTCACTAAATCAAGGTCTAAGATAAAGATATTGAAGTATACATTTTTAACAGACTCAGATAAAAGACTGAAGTATGCTAAGCAAATATCTTAAAATACTGAGATATATATTTACTAAGCTATATTAAATCAATATCATCCTTTCAATATATAGGAAGATTACTACCAAATTATCTCAAAATCATTAATGCAAGTAAATGTTACAACATCTATGCTATAACACGGCCTATAGGGGTACATGCAAGCATTGCCTGCCATGTTTTACTTTAACTACGAATACTAAAATAAGTTCTTAATGTTTTAAGCCTTGCCTAGGCAGTTTCTTAAGCTATGCCATAGTTATCTTCCTGATGGAACATTTTATGTTCCCTGGCTTACCTAAATGTAAATCATACCGATTATAGGGTTACGGGGTTTCCCTAAGGGGTTCCATGTCAGTATATTCTTCCTCCTCATTTATTATAATTAAGGGTGGACAGTTAGGTTGGTTGTTAATAAACCTAGGTAGAGGGAGAAGTCGCATTTCCAGTCCTAGAGCATGGTTATATAAATCTTGAATTGTCAAGTGTTGAGCATGGAGTTGCTTACAGGTGGAATACAACATCCACAGGAAAGCAAGAAGAACCAAGGCGATATTTAAGACACAAAAGAATACAATATTAAGAGGCCATTGTACTGGTATGTGAATTGTGTTCCTTATCACCGGGGCTGAACTGTTTATCAGAGATAACTAAGTTGGTCTCAGAGACAGTGATCTCAATTTTAAGAAGATCCTTGGCATCTAAAAGATGCTCAAGATCATCAGCTATAGAAAATCATGACCTCAAAATGCAGAAATGGGAGTGATTTCCATTTCCTGGGAAAGAGGATCAAGGGGACACAAAGTGATATGTCCAAAACAGATATGTGCACTTGCAGGAACAGAGATGAGTACTACCTTGATGGGTAGAGAAAGTTGAGTAGTAGTGACATGTCTGTTATAAGTACCAGTGACTTTAGTAAAATTGGTGCTAACTAGCCATTGAGATCCCACAGTTTCAGCAATGGGTCTTTTTAGCTTCACCTGCATGGGTCTAGGTAACCTTGAATTTTTCAAGGCCATTAGTGTTACTAAGGCCACAAAGAACCTAGGTGATATCCTTTAGGAAAGGTTTATTGGGACAAAACTAATATTGTTCTTTAGTAGTTTGACACATCTGTAAGTTTGGGACTAAGTATAAACCTGGGTTAAGATCGTGGTATACCACTTTAGGTGGAGTATTAATTTTAACATAGGTATCTCCTCTCCAGGTACCCACATTAAGGATGGCCTTTGTCCTGTAAACATTCTATTGTTCCACCAGGGGAACATTTAATATAAAGGCAGTGGTCATCTCATTTAAGTCCACATGGACAGGAATAGCGCTTCCAAGACTGTAAGCAATACACACATGTAGGGGTTCTATTTTCTCTGAAGTGGCTACACTCACAATTTCTGTCATCGATGCTGGGGGAACTATATAGCATGGAATTCTTCCTGCCATTAAGTCTCCACTGCCACTATTTGCTTCCCTCAGCAATTCTTGTGTGATTTATCTGATTTGTTGAATGGTGGTGAGATCTTCACCTATGGTTTGAGCTCGGTTATGAAGTTTTTGCATAGTATTATTGAGAAGGGTTGTATGGAGGTTAACCATAACTACTGTATCTCCCACAGCCCTTCCTATGCCTGACAGAAGCTTTTGCTGTGTAGAGAATTACATCTTAATGTTACCCATATCTTTGCAAAGTTCCTTAACTGTATTTTTTATTTTAGAAATGTTAACAGAATTCATGGTGTTCGTGGTGTTCATGGATGTACAGGGTTTATGAGGGTGTAGCTGAGGACTGGCCTATCTCAGGAGTGTCTGCAGTTTCCTTGTGGGGGCGACATATTCTCAGCTGATTGATGTGAACCCATTTATAGATCCATTTTCCATACCCTGTACGTATTTTAAGTTGGTAAACAACTGGTAACATAGAAACATAGACTTTGATGGCAGATAAGGACTGCCTTGGCCCACTCAGTCTGCCCATTTCTCTACCTAATGGATAAGCTGCAGATCCTAGTTAACCAACAGCCTACTTCCTCCTACCCCCACCCCTTAGAATTACCTTATGTCTGTCCCATGCATTCTTGAATTCCACCACTGTTTTTGACTCCACAACCTCCTCAGGAAGGCCATTCTGTGCTTCCACAGCCCTCTTCATGAAAAAAATACTTCCTTACATTACCTCTGAGGTATCCCCCCTCTTCAAATTGTGACCCCTTGTTCTTGCACACCTCTTTTTCTGGAAAATGCAACCATCTTGGATTTTGTTGATTCCCTTGAGGTACTTGAAAGTTCTATCATGTCCCCCCTCTCCCTCCTTTCCTCGAGGGTATACATATTAAGCTCCTTAAGTCTCTCTTCATATGTCTTCTGGTGTAGACCCTGCACTATTTTAGCTGCCCTTCTCTGGACTGCCTCCATCCTGTCTATGTCTTTGCAGAGATTGGGTATCCAGAGCTACACGCAGTACTCCAGATGGGGTCTCACCAGTTGTCTGTACAGAGGGATAACAACTTCCTGTTTTCTACTGGTGATACCTCTCCCTATGCAACCCAGTATCCCCCAGCCTTCCATACTGCCCTCTCACATTGCTTGCCCACCTTTAGGTCATCTGATATGACTACCTCTAGGTCCCTTTCCATTTTTGTTGTTGTTAGTATCTCACCCCCCATTGTGTACTCTTCCCCTTGGTTTTTGTTTCCCAGGTGCATTACTTTGCATTGAATCTAAGCTGCCATACATTTGACCAAAAAGGAAAAAAATGAGTGGAGGGGGTCCAAAGGAAAGTAACCAAACAGATTGGTAATCTGGGATCCCTACAATATAAATCAAGACTACAAGAAGTGGGTCTTTTTTCCCTAGAATATAGACAAACACGAGGGGATTTATGCTTGATACATAAAGCAACTAGTGACTTGTGTCTTTTTGAAACTTTAGGTCTGATAAAGAATAATTCCCAGACCCATATACGATCACATAGTTGCAAACTTAGAGGGGTGAACTGTAATACTCAAAAAAGGAGTAAATGGTTTTCTCAAAGGGTAGTGACTCAATGGAATGCTTTGCTAAGGGAAATTGTGGAGAGCATTTATATGGAATCCTTCAAAAAACAGTTAGATAATTATATGGGAAGTAAAAAAAATATCGTATTTACATTAGAATTATTCCACCATGCTGGTGGCGAGCTCTTTAAGGGCATTTTGCCTCCTGAGCCTGTATTACTCTATGAATATGGAAAACAGGCTAGGAATACATCTGTATCATCCCCATAGAGCAAACTGTTCATAATTCCATCATCCAGAAACCTCTATTTGCCATTTTCAAAAATTCATCTATGTAGAAAGAGAAATATATGTAAAAATATATACCTGAAATAAAATATAGCCTATGTGCAGTGAAAAACACATTGACATACATTGCTCTTCCAAATGAATACTTATTTCCTTCTCGCTTTCAAATAGGGAGATATATCAAAACCTTAATTTAGGCCAGGAAATTTAGTTGCACTGAAGGTAAAAATCCAAAAACCCTCTTTCTGCAACAAATAGTTTTTAAAATCACCTCCCCTAGGTTTTGGATAAAACCTTTCTATGGCCTTAAATGAAAAGGAATGATTTTCAGTAGGATTTGATTGCATGATATGTAAATCAGTTGCATATTTGCTGTCCCTGTTCTGAATTGCCGTATATTCAGCAGCCCTATTTTTGAATAGTCGGTTTTTTTTTCCAACATAGAAAGCTCCACAGGAGCACTCAGCCATGTAGAGCATGCCAGAAGGATCACATGTTATCAGTTGTTTAATAAAAAAATCCCTTTTACAATGGGGGCTGGAAAAAGTTTTGTCTTGTGTTATCACATTGCACCAGTTGCATCTGTGGCACTTGAAGCACCAAACACTTTTTTCTTGTAACCAGGTTCTCTTGTCTGGTGGGACCAACCTGCTGTGGACCAATTGGTCCCCCAATGTACTTGCCAGCCTATAGGATATTCTAGGTTGGGTACTGCAGACTTCCCTAAGACCAGTATCTCCCTTCGGGATGTTCCAGTTTTTATGTACTGTATGATCCCTGAAATCTTAAAACAATGTACTGAAAATGTTGTGACAAAATTAAAACATGCATCATCAAATTCTGTCTGTTGTGATTTATATAATAATTCATGTCTATGTATACCCTTGACATGTTGGATGGTTTTATGCAGGTCTTCCAAGTTATAACCCCTTGCCACAAATCTGTGTGTAAGGTCTGCTGTTGTAGGAGTGAAGGGCTTGTACCTGAACCTTTTGTGGATGGATACATTAGGGTCTTAAGGTGTATCCTATGTGATCTACCTGACAGCGATACCACTGTCCCTTGGTCAAGGACAGCATGGCACCGGCTTCTATTAGTTGTCCTAGGACATATCTAAGTTCTGCCAGGTGTTCGGGTCAGGTAGCTGATTTTACAAGTATCTCATTGACATAAATCAGGGTTCCACATGCTGCTGCATCTGGCAGAGATTTGTGTAGGAAGATATTGAATTCAGCAGGTGAGTTACTGTAACCAAACAGCAATTGGTTCCAAGTATACTGAGTATTGCTGAAGGTAAAGGCCAACTTGTACTGGTCATCAGGGTGTACCTTTAGGGTCCAGAATCCATTGGCTACATCAAGGGATGTAAAATACTTAGCTCCCTCAATTTTGGCCAGGCTCTAGTCCAGGTAAGTCATAGGCCATCAGGAGAGGGGTACCTGTTTGTTGATTTACCTATAATCTACAGTAAGCCTCCACTTACCAGTAGGCTTAAGAACAGGCCAAATTGAACTGTTGTAGTTTGACTTGGTTTTTCTGATAATCTTTCAAGTTAGGAGGGTATCCAACATTTCCTGGATAGACTCATAAGCTGCTAAGGGAATTCGGTACTGCCAGACATACACCGGTTTTGAACCTGCAACAGCGGGGATTCTTACCACATGGATGTCAGTACTACCACATGATAAAGAATCTGTTGCAAACATGTCACAATACTCATAGAAAATTGACCTTAACTGATCCTTAGCTAGCTTATCTGGTAGAGCAGGTAACTCAATGTGTACTTCTACAGTTTCAGCAAAAGTAGAGAAGTCTTGGGCTGGACCCACTTCTACTTCATCTTTCACAGATTCACTAACCTTCTTTATTATGGTATGTACTATGGGAGGTGTAGCATGGCTAGTGGTAGGGGCCTCTTCAGGGAAGGAGAGTACCAAATCAGTGAGACATGGCTTTTCTAGTTTCATTGAGAATAGATTGTACAGCAATCATTTCCAGGGGGCAAGTGTGACACAGTGTATCAGCCCCCTCCCACATAGGTCTGGGGGTAGTGGACCAATTACAGGCACCGGGGGTAAAGCCATAGGAAAAGTCCCCCACTAGGAATCCTAGTTGTGTGTAGGCAATATCTCAAGGGTTAGGGTTGGTTACCAGGATATGTGTGCCTTGGCCAATAATTTCCATGTAGGACTCACCATGGATGATAAGGCCTAAGATATGGAGTAAGGCAGCAAGCCTGAAAAAGGCTCTATTATTAGGCATCAGCTGACCTCACCGAATCCTCAGTCTTGTGGGGAAAGCATATGCTGTGGCAAGTATAACCACTAACATTGCTCCAACAGCTTGGCAAATTTGGGGCATGGTCTGTCCAGACCTCATATTCTCTGGTTGACCAAAGAGAGGAAAGGGGTTCTCTCCTGTTCTGGACCACAAAACAGAGTGGATGAAACCTACCGTTATGCCCAAGCAGACAAGCAAGTTGGCGTCAATATAAACTGAAGGATTTAGACCTTTTACCACATACACATAGTGTGAGATTTCCTTTTTCCCTAACAGAATGGGAAGATGAGTGATTCCTATGCTTTTTGAAATGCCCCCCTTTAGTGGCAAGCCTGTGTGTCTAGTAGTTTTATCTGCCAGGATGAGGGGTCCTGTTTCTCTAATCTCACAGAATAAAGCCTTACTAATTAGAGTGCTTTCCTGACTAAGGGCAAGTACAGCATCAGAAATGAGGTGTTTGATTGAAACAACAGTCCACCAGTTTTCATTATAGCAGTAGATATGTTCCAAGCAGAAAGGATGGTGCATTAGTCTATTGAAGGGCATGGCAAGATCATGGCATGGGTTTTCCTGTCCATTGGAATTTACAGACTCTAGGATGTTGTTGGGTGTGCATATATCCTGTATGTCAGCTCCTAGATTAGTGGATGGGCTAGAGTGAGGAAATAAATTATCCAGGCTTTGTATAATTTGTAAAGGATCAACTTCTTCAGTGTGTACCAGAGGATCAGGGGCATCTAAGGCTTGGGTATTTCGTCTCAAATCAGAACCACTACCTAAAACTAAAATGTATGCCTGTGTTATTTTTGGAAAAGAATGTTTAAGGGCTGTATTATTTGAACCAAAGGAACATGCAGTGGCTTGCAACTTGTTTGTATCCACACAAGTAACAGGAATGGGCCTACAGAGCTGTGTATACAGTTTTTGAGCTCAGAAATCCAGCAAAGGGGTGAAACATATCTAAAGGTCAGATCCCACTATTAAATTTTCAGAGGGGAGATTAGTCACATACACAGGATGGGATATGTTTAGGGATCCAAAATCTAGCTTTAACCAGATGACGCCCAAGACATTAGCAGTGTCTTGAGTGAAACTGGTGAAGTTTACAGTGCTATCCAGCAAGGTCAAAGGTTTTTCCTTTTGAGTAGAGAGGTCCTGTATTGTTGTGAAAACCTTATGGGTCATGATAGTAATTTTAGAACCAAGATCCAAAAGGGCATCACAATTAAAAACATTATTAATAGTGACTTCCAAGTATGGTCCCACTGTACTCCCTTAAGCTTTAATGGCCTTAAATATATTTTGCCTTTTAAAGTGAACACTTTTTTCGCAGGTGGCAGTGGTTGTGAGTTTTTAGTTTCCCTTTCATCTACTGCTGGGGCATTGGAGGCATGCATTGCATTGACTGAGTTAAAACTGTTGCCCCCCACATGTTAGGATGGAAAGTAGGAGGGGACTGGTTTTGGCTTAGTCAGCTGGGACTATGGGGAGTGGCAGCTCATGTTGGTGTGTAGCTACTGGAATGGGCATACCTAGGAGTGAAAGAAATAGCATTAGGGTTTGGTGCAAGGTATCTGAATGGAGCTCTGGGAGTAGATCTACAAGTTTCTTCTCTTAACTGACTGAGTTGCCTTTTTAACTGTTCAATAGTGTGGTAGTTAGTATCCCTGGCTCTGCTAGGCCATGCTGCATCATTCCACTCACCCAGGGCTGTTTGGATGTCTCTGCCCCCATTCTGTTTGGGTCATGGAGGCTACATGATCTAGGGTTCCAATAGGGACTGTCTCTTTCCTAGTTTGGGAACTTTTTATTATCCCTAAGAAGGCAGAAGGTAGTGTCCTGTCTAGTTTGGAGCAATTATTTTCCTTCCATTTGAAGGGAGGCCTGGTCACTAGTAAGGGCAAAAAGCTTATTTTGAGGTTCGGTGGAAGATTTTTTTTTCATATCTACATCTGGGTTGACGGTTAAAAGCATTAGTTGGGCATGTTCTATAATGCCATTCATGGGGGTATCTAGTTCCACCCATGGCTGGACAAAAGATCTAACAGAGTGATGAAGGCCTTTTACAAATGCTTCCTTCAGGTGAGAGAACAGATCTGGATCTTTTTCTTCTCCTCCTGAGAAGAACATTCTGCTCAGGATTATGTAGAAATCATTAGGACTCTGATTTTTGGATCCATGACTGGTTGTTGACAAAAATTTTGTTGAGTGACCAGACAGTGAAACCAGCAGGTCGACCGAATTTTGCAATCAACTGCCGGTTTTGACAAAAACAAGTGTTTTCTTTAGCCCCCCAATCCTCCACATGGGGCTGCACCCCTGGCCAATTTCCCTTAGGGATTCTCAACTCTGAGTTGAGCTGATTTAGGGGTGCAGGACCCCCAACAGACAGTGCCAGGTTCCAGCAGGTTCTCTACAGTGACTTGGCACTGTAGTCACTGTAGGGGACCCCACTGTCTGTCACTGTACCTGTGGCATATCCTAATTTTTCTGGCATATTTCTTTAAAAGCTGCTATTGAGCTTCTGTAAGTTGTATATTCTTTAACTAGGGCTGGACACATTTTATCAAAATCTGTTGTCTATGTCAGCCTTGCTTTTGTCACAAGCTAATTCAAGTTCTGAAACCTGAACTTTCATAGCCTGGTCTTTTCTGCCTTGTTCAAGTCTGAAATTAAGCTCCCCCAAAAAATGTAACCTGCTTTGCTCCTCCTGGTGCAAACCCTATGCTGCAGGTATAAGGTGTATCCTATTAAGAATTAGTTTAACTGTTTTTTTCTTTAGTATGGTTTTAGCATCATTAGATTGTTTAGTTAAATAGTCATCAAGTTCTGCACACTGTAGTTTATTACTTGGTATACCATATAAGAGGATTTTTTTGGTCAAAAATAGCTTCATGGTAAAATGTATTTATTTCTTTTTGAATAGCAGAGAGGGTTTCTACTCGATATTCAAAATAAGCTTCTAGAGCAGGTGGATTATCTTCTGCCTCCTCTTCCTAGGGACTATTTATGGGGGAAAGTATTGGAAGTGCATCCTCTTGATCCCCTGGGAAGAGTCCTGATGAAAACATGTTTTTATCTTTTAACTGTGTGCAGGGGAGATAGAAAAAAACAAAGGCACAAAAAGGGTGCTTCTATTACTTTAAATTCTCCCTTATTCTGAAACAGCTTGAGAGAGTTAATTACTTTCTCTTTCTTTGGAGATTTGTGAGATCTTAAAACAGGAAGTGATGTTCAGCCAGTTTGCTGCTTGCTTCTGCAAGAAAAATAAATATTTTTCCTTGCTGGCAGCTTTACATGATATTTAGTGTTTTAATTAATGGTTAACCTTTTCACACTTTTTTAACACAATCTAGGAAAAGTTTCAGATACAATTTCATAACCAGATAGCTTGACATAGCTAGAACTAACATAAATCTCAGGCCCACCCAGGGACGCCATTATTTTGTTTGTGCAATTACCAGTAAATAGCTTTTCTCTGTATAAATTTAAAAAGCGAACTCTCTTTTGGCTGTTTGTTAGAAAAGTATACTGTAAATTTCACTCATCAATTTAGTGGTGGTAATCACTGAGACATCAGACTTCTCTTAGATATGAATTGCAATCAAGGCAGTTTATTTTCTCGTATCACAGACAACATAAACACAATGACATTTGAAACAATGCTGGGATTTCTGAGTAGACTCAATCTGTTGTGTGTGTTTACCCCTACACACTTGCAATCTCTACTTTATGGCTATATGGCCTTACTTTGTCCCTTGTCTCTGAGTCCTAAGGCAGTGTTCTATCAAGAACAATTTTAACACAAGTGCACAATGCTTTAGTATTAATAGTCATTGCTAGCTTTAAACAATACTCAATTGCATTTTATTCTTGTGCATTTAATATGGAACCATGATTCTAAAAGACACACATTAAGTGAACACTTTAAAAGTCTTTATACTCAGCCAAAGTCCTTTAATTCATCTCTCCCTTCTGTCCAGAAATTAGATTTTCCTTACAGGCTGGATGAGTTGTATCTTTCTTGGTTCCTTGATTTGAAGTATTCTTCTTCTGAAGCTTAAGGTAAATTAAACAAAGTTAATATAATGTTAGAGCTCTTAATGTGCTCTTCTCTCTCTTGGCAGTAGCCAAAGTATTTTGCAGAGTTAGAGAAATGACAGTCTTGAGGTCTGAAAGTAAAGTATAGCTGATGTCTCTTTGAGATAAGGAGGAGTATAGCAGAGATGAAGCAAAATCCGAATACAGCTTTTTGTCTCTCAGCGTTCTTCTTTTATTGTAGAACTGTCCCATTGCAGATAACGTGGTGTCTTCCATTTGGTTGTTCAACAGACACTTACCAATCTCTCATTGGCCTAGCCATATCTTTAGGCAAATGTCTTTGATTGGAAGGTCCTGGAGTCAACATATTGGGGTTTTTCGACCAAAAGACCTCAGTCAGCATCTTCATGTCTATTGTACTTTTGACATAAACTTCAGACAGCAATTAATAGATTTATGACCGCAAGGCCTGGCATTGTGCATGCTCAGAATAAGGTGTTCTCATACAATTTCTCAACTGGGTTATGTCCATGTATATGAATTAATATTTGGCAGAACTATTTGACTGTAGAATTCTTAAAGATAAGTCTTTTAAGACAGGGTCCTCGGCACATGTCTATTACTGGTTAGGCTGAAGTACATACCCACTTACATTTTGTCAGAATCCTTCAGCTTATAGGCCAAATTGTGCCTACAGTACAATTCCCTGCTTTGCTTCCATAAATACCAGGTACTGATGATGATGAAGCATTGGGCCCTGGCAAAATAGATTTTTTTACTAGGGAAACCAAAGTGTTCAAATCCTCCAGTGTGTCAGCCCAGACCTCCAAGGCCAAATTGAGGAGGTGTGCAATGCAGGTTACATGCACCACATTTTGTAACTCACAGGATAGAACAGTTCCAAAAGCTTTGTGCATATAACTTGCACTATCCATGACAATGGCAAAGACTTTGTTCAGATTGACTCCATTGGTGTTTAGGACTTTCAGTAGGGCTTGGGATACAGTTGTATTGTTTACGCACTCCAAAAACTCAACACCAATTAGGAGAAGCTGCTCCCCAACATTCACCAAAGGTTGTCCCAAAGTAGCCAATACACTACATCCATGAACATCTGTTGTCTCATCCAGGAAAATGAAAAGGTCTTGATCTTCAACTGCTTCTTCCAGGGGCCATTTATGCTCAGGCTGAAGTTCTTGGAAGTATGTGCTCCTTAGCTGTGCCGGTCCTGGAAGATGACTGCCTTGCTTGGTGTACTTCATCAGGAAGTCTTGAACTCTGGAAGCCTTTTCCAGAGGGATGTTTGCATGTGTCAAACATGGAACAAAGTCCATCACACAAACTCCTGCTGCTCAATAGATGATGTTGTTGATCAGGTGAAACAAGAAGTCAGTGACTGCTGGTGCAGAGCTGTAGCTGGAACAAATAAAAAACAGACAATCAATATATGTAATACATATTTTACAGGAAAAACCAACAACAAATATTAGTGTGAAGTAGTACTTACTTTGCTGTTTTTTCTTTGCCACTTTTTTCTCTCCAGATGTTTCTGTGATGTGATATGTATGTCCACTGAATGCTTAAGCACAAAATCAATCGTGTAAGTACAAACATTACAAAATAGCAGTCATCCATCCCCATGGAGATCATTGGGGAACATGTTTGACCCACTTACAGGTGCACACAAAATAGGAGACATGATGATCATTCGTCTCTTCCCATGAAAGACGGAAGCGCTTTGGTGTTGGCAGTGTGGACACGTTGTAATGTATTATTAATGAAAAACCAATAAAAGCAAAACAAAAAAATAAATATATACACCAGAGAAAACAATTACGTGTTAAAAGAGTGCCGGCTTGCCTCCACCAATGTTTTATGCTGGGTAGTTTTGTTTCAAACCTCAGCTCCTGGAGTTGTCTTGTCATGGTGCTGAGCTTGCCCATGGACTCAGTTAGAATTCATGGAACTAAAGACTCCAGAAATTATTTTATTTTCTTGCTACTTCTCACCTCGTCTTTTTCTTTCTTTTTTTTAAATCTGTGTGCTTCAGACCACAGGAACGAGGAGCGCCCATCAATGAGAAACCACAGGACCAAGACACAGACAAACCACAAGAGTGAGGGACAGACCCAACTGACTGGTATACATGTTAAAAAAAATTGTTCTGTGCCAGTCTCTTCAGCCCACATTTCACCCACCATCAACCAGAGGCCAGAACAATTTATTTTAAACATGTGTGCCAGTCAGCTTGGTCCATCTCTCCATCCCCCATGAATAGCAAACCACAGGAGTGAGGGACAGACCCAGCCGACTGGTATAAATGTACACATGTGTGCCAGTCAGCTCAGTCCGTCCTTCCATCCTCCATCAACAACAAACCACAGGAGTGAGGGATGGACCCAGCCTACTAGTATACATTTACACGTGCATGCTAGTTGGCTTGGCCTGCCCCTCCATCAACAGACCACAAGAGCAAGGGACGTATGCATGTGTCAGTCAGCTCTGACATTCCCAGCCACAACAAGCTTCCTAGACATTAACCAATTTTTTTTAAACATAACATCCCCACTTCATACAGATATTCTCACCCTCCACCCACCTTCCCAGATACGAAGATGTCTAGATGTGTACAATTATTAGTCTGTCAGAAATATGCATTATCAGACTGATCAAAGCAGCATTAAGGAAGAAAACACATTTTCTAAACGTTATTCCTTAAAGAACAGCTGATGTCTTCAGCAGAACTTTACCAAAACATAATATTTAATTGCAGTTCTGCTTGTATTTCACATTAGTTCTGTATTCCTCCTCCCTATTATTTATTACTGAGGTCATTTGCATGAAAACATGATCTTTGCTTCTGAAGAGTTCATCTATTCATGTTGCTGTCTCCCTACCTGAGATCATAATGCACTTCTTGTGACACCACAGTTACTCCCATGGCAACAAACTGTGATGTCAGCAGAGGATTATGACTTGAAGTAGGGAGTTGGCTATAGAGGCAGATGAACCCTGAGGAATAAAGATCATGCATTCATGCAAATGTCCTTAGCAATAAATACTGGGGACAAGGAATCTTTAGAATATATATAGAATGGAAGCTGAATTGTACCTAAGTATAATGTTTTTCAAAGTTTTTTAAGGTGTCAGCAGCTCTTTAAAAAAAAGCCTAAAGACTTTAAAAATCCATAATGGTTTGTTAAACAGATCTGCTCTCAGGTGACTAAAAATTTTAGTCAAGATCTGTACTGGATCATATGAGACAAAAACTCTTTGTAGTAACACAATCAATAAACCAAAGATATAGAATCCTTCACCTCAAGAAGACTATGTACTGTGCAAGAAGACTATATCTATACTCACTGCAAACAATGCCATAAACTTGCTGTGTAAAGGGGAACAAGTGGTACATCCAGCATCAGAGTACATCAGAATATGCTCCAGGATGGGGGAAGAGCATTAAAAATCAGCAAACAGGGTCTTGCTGCAATGGACACCCAGGCCCGCACCAACTTAAATATATCATTGGCAAGGAACTGGCCATCACTATATATATATATATATATATATATATATATATATATATATATATTCTATGCAAAATCAGTTAATGCATCATTTAGGAAAGCACAAAAGTCAGGAAATGAGACATTTAGGTTGTCCCTCCCCTATGTCCCCCACCCTCCTGAGATTGACAGGCACTTGAGCATTGGGTTGTGAGGCCTCAAATGTCTCCCCATCATGTGATGATATCTCAAGCCACAGTAAAGAAGAATGGGCAACATTTGGCCCTACAACCCCAATGACACACCCCAGAGTCTGTCAATCTTGGGAGGATAGGGGGTACATGGGGAGGAAGGGGCAACCCTAAAGGTCTCATTTCCTGACTTTTTGTGCTTCAACCCTAAATGATGCATTAACGCAGGTTTTTGCATAAAATTTCCTTACTTTTTGAGAAAGCATAGAAAAGTACAAACTCACGCAAGTTGCTGGGAGCACAGGGCCCCAACAACTTGCAAATTTCTGCCTAACATAACTGTACAAGTACTGAATATCATATCTACTGGTGGGAGCGCAAATTGGTGGGAGCGTGGGGTCCAAAGCTTCATTCATCAGAGTGGCATAATTCCTCACCTGTTTACATTTTAGACACCTAACCACTGAAAATTACCTCCATGGCAGTAACGCTAGCCATCCTATAAACGTCAAGCCACTACCACAATGCAAAATGCTATATGCAAAACGTGAAGTGCATCACACAATATCTCCACAGCAAATTAATTTTCCAACACCTAAATACCATAATTCACATGTACAGGACATCCCCTCAACACCCTCCAAATTTCAAGTTAAAAGACCAAACCGTTTCTGAGATGTTTAATTTTAAAGTCTGAGATTTTCATTCATTGGGGTGGTATAATTCTGCACCTGTTGACATTTTACACACCTAACCACTGAAAAGTATGTCCATGGCAGTAAGGCTAGCTACCCTTAAAATTTCAAGCCAGTACCACAAAGCAAAATGCTCTCCACAAAATGTGAACTGCACCACACAATATCTCTGCAATAAATGTATTTTCTGACACCTAAACACCATGATTCACATCTACACGACATCCCCTCAACACCCTCAAAATTTCAAATAAAAAGATCAAACCATTTCTGAGATATTTAATTTTAAAAGTTGTGAAAATTGGGCAATCTGGTCCCTCCAAATCTGGCCATCTAGTCCCTCCCTTGAGATCAAAGATCGCAGTCAAAGAATCTCATGATCAAAGAATTTGCAGGCTCATGACCAAAGAATTTGCAGGCTCATGATCAAAGAATAAAAAATGTTAAAACTCAATTTTTTCAGAGAAATATGTTAAACCACAGGCATGACTCGATAGAATGAAGCCCCCTGAGCAAAACCCATCCTAGTTTGACTTCATAAGTCACCTCTGAACTGAGATATCTGATTTTTAATTCTGGCCATCTAGTTCCTCCCTCACAATCAAAGATCGCGGTCAAAGAATCTCACTATCAAAGAATTTGCAGGCTTACAATCAAAGATCATTAGCGAGCCGCGATCAAAGAATTTAAAACTTTAAAACTCTATTTTTTGACATGATTACAAGAAACCATAGCCATGGCTCGATAGAGGGAAGACCTCTGAGCAAAACCCATCATAGTTTTACTTCAGAAGTTACCCCTGAGCTGAGATATTTGTTTTTTCCCGACGTCAAAATGAAAAGAAGATGGCAACCACCATGATCAAAGAATTCCTCACAATCAAAGATTCTTTGATCGTGAGCCTGCAAATTCTTTGATTGTGAGGAGGACCCAGATGGCCAAAACCCCATTCTTCTTTCTCAAAATAACCATTTAAATTTTCCCATAGACTTATAACGGGAACCTAAAATTTTACTAATTTTTGAATGGATTAATATTTTTTCAGCAAACAAAAAGTGGCATGTTCCTTGACCCAAGCTCTTTCAATGTGCCAAGTTGCAGAGCAGCACACCACACAACGGCCGCGCAGTGTCACGGACAAAATCCAAAAAACTGCCCAGAAAAATGGCGAAAAGTGCATTTTTCAGCATTTTGCTGCACAAAAAACATAAGTCCGACCAAAACAGAATTTGGCAAATCAAGAGATCTACCATACCCCATGGCACATACCAAATTTCATGCAAATCCATTGATTGAACGGGTCCAAAGTTATTAACATGCAAAATGTCATGTTTTACATAGAGGTGCCTTCATAACCTAAATATGGGGGCACGACTGTGCCCCTACTATATATATATATATATATATATATATATATATATATATAGAATATGCTTCAGGATGGCAGGGCATTAAAAATCAGCAAACAGGGTCCTGCTGTGATGGACACCCAGGCCAGCATCAACTTAAAAATATATATATATATATATATATATATATATATATCATTGGCAAGGAACTGTCTCTTCCAAACATAGTTTTAGTGACCAACATACCTAATGAAAACAGGAAAAATGCTGTGTTGCAAACCTCCTGAGGGCTGCAGTGGACGTGCTGGCTCTCCGACCTTTTTCTACCCTCCCCCAAACATATTTTTAGTGACCAATATCAACTTACCTTGAGTAAAGGAAGGAAAAAAGCAGCTACTTCAGCTCGTCTTGTTAGGCTTGAGCTGGCAAGCAGTGGAAAGTGGCAGTCCTGACACCGAGTCCAGATTAGATGAGACGACACATACTGAAGCAGGCTGCACAGCTGAATATAACTCTTTTAATGAATTGTGCTGTGTGTGCAGTTGACAGAGCAAGTGACTTCCTCCTCAGTGGCTTTGATTCTGGCTTCTCGGCTTTTACTCTGATTCCAGCTTCTGGCGTGCGACGTTCTAGAGCTCCATTCTTCAGGAAAGACTGAAGTGGTTGTGTCCCCCTCCATCCGCTTGTCTTTATTTTTCTTATGCGGACCTGAGGGGGCACAGACTGTTATGTTTTTTAAGTGTATGGCACGAAATTTAAATGGACTGACTACTATTAGTTTTGTGCCTGTGTGTGTGACACATCATTCTGGACATCACAGACACGTCACACACAACACAGGAAGCCATTTGTCATTGTTCCAAATGACAAACACGTGGACATGACAGGAAAATTGGAGGCAGGGCAAGGCAGGGGCAGAACAAAATTCATGTGTGCAGTTTAAAACTGCAGATTTTGCAGAGCACCACATTTTTAGTGGGTGAGACTAAAAATCGTGGACCCCACGAAAAAATTGCAGCCACAATTTTCCAGTGGCCCTGCAGGGTTTTAAATAATTGATCAGCAGTTTTTTTCTTGGGACGATATTAACTGTACAGAAAGTATTTATATAGATTTTCTAGAAGTGCTGTGTTTGTTAAACACAGTGAGGCAAGAGATGTGCTTTTTCACAAAGTTTTAGCACTTTTATGAGCAAAACGCTAATCAATTTTTAGAGTTAAATAAAACCCTGCCCTGGCCGTAACTGATATCTTGAAGGCTGATATTTAGTCATCACAATGTAATACTTAACCAGTGAGAGAACAGCACTTACAATGCTCATCACATCACAATAGCCTTGTGTAGCCCTGAAGCCAGCAATTAAAATGAAACAGAAACAGATCATTCTTCACACAAAGTGCAAATTTAAAAGTTATAACCAGTCAGCTGCTGTTGTATATATTGAATATGCAATGGTCTGACTCAGCGTATGCAGTTTATCACCAAATGCGGAGGTGGGGCCGGATTTTCATAATTCAGTCATGGCTCATACTGCATGAATAATGGCCCTGCTCCTCACCCTTGGAGATACATTGCATTTTTTGAATCAGTATATATGTTTTTACAGGTGCAGTAGTGCTTCTCAGTAAGGGTTGCGGTATTGTTTCTTTGTGTTAATACCACCTCTGAGACCACTCATATGGTGTAAAAGTGGTCTTACTTGCATTCTTATGGTAGCAGAACTATGAACTGAAGGTGCGCAGTTCTGATACCCTAAGTAAGACCACTCTTACAACAGTAGGAGTGGTCTCAGCAGCGATATTAATATATTGTTGAGCAAGTTCCATCAATAATATATGAATTAAAAAAAAAAGTATCAGAACATGCCCATCTCCAGTGCAGCTGCACATGAGATGCTCTTTTCAGAACAGGCATGTCTCATATGCAGAGGAATGAAGCACTCTGATCTGTCAGAAGCACTCCCTTTATTTATAATGTCAAAAATGTGTGGTGTGGTGTTTTTTGACAGCTTACATCTCTCGGGTATTTGACCCTGGGACTGTACAATTTGGTGCGTAGTCTTGGTCCTAGGGGCAAAGTGTCTGGCAAGATTGGTGAAAATCAGTTTGGTGGTTCAAAATGTTTTAATCAATTAAATTATGTAAAGAAATCCTAAATTAAGATTTTTTCCCCCATGAATAGTGAGAAATCTACAAAGTTTTAAATTATAGGAAATCTGCATGTGTGTTGGAACTTGGCCTAGAATAATGTTTTTTTGTGGTTTTAGAATGACTTTGTTTTAAAGTTATATGGTTTTAAAGTTTTATAATCTTGTGCATGCATGGACCACATAGCAAAAAAGTTGAAAAAATACAAAACATTTTTATGAGTTAAAGTTGCACATAAACAAACATTTTAAAAGTTAACAATGTAAAAAAATGTTTAATTCTAAAGGTAGCCCATTGTGTGGTTTGTCAGTAGAAAGTCTAACTAATGTAAGTGTGCAGTAACTTTCAAAAGAATTAGTCTTTTTTTAAAGTTGAAAAATACGTTTGTGACTGCCAAACAAAATCAAGAAGCATGTTAAGAAACTCAATGCACGCATAACAGATAGTGCTTGTACGAGGTAAGACATATGAGTTACTTGGGGAATTGGAAGGCTATGCTTGTAGTTCAGTGGACAAGCAGCCAGCCACTCCCCCCTTCCTATGCTATATAAGCAGTTCCTCTGAGCCCCTCTCTCTCTCTCAAGCACTTTTTCCTTGCAGCTGGAGGCTCTGTTGGTCTGTTCTTTGCTGCTGGCTGGGGCCCAGCCCCCCACCTTGCTATTTTGGCTTCTGTTTGTTTCTGCTGACCTTCTGTTGTTTGTTCCCTGTTCTTCTGTGTTTGAGCGTCTTTTGTTTTGCTTTCTTTTTGGGGGGCTTATGTTTCTAAACTCCTTGTACATTGCTACTCCAGAGCTCATGCTACTTGTTCCCATTTACTCACAATGCAACTGCAATCATTAGCTGTGTGTTTCAACTATACTACATAGCTGCTCTCCATACTATGTACCTTAATTGTTTTCACCTGGTTCAGGCTCACTCTGATCCCTAGCCCTTGCAGCTCAATCTTGCTTCCTGAACTCATACCACATACCTCCTTGCTGCTGTTTTCACTGCACTGCCTAGAAACTGCTGCTTTCTGGGTGTTGCCTCCCTCCAGTCTATGTTCATTGAATTGCTACCCTATACCTCATAGTTACTCATACAGATGCTGCTGTCTATATTTGTACTCTGCTATTATACTGGAGGTCAGCTAAGCTACCGCTGATGCTGTAAACTAGTTTTAATATCTGCATGTGGATCACGGTGCTTTCTATCACTTTTTGTTTCTCCTACAGTCACCCCACAAGGGGGCCTGGTTATCTCACTTTACCTCACAAGGGGGCCTGGCTGCTTGCTTAATGCATTCCTGCTTCACCACCCTGCAAGATGGCCTGTCTGCTTGCTTACCGCTTTCCAGCTTCACCCCGTAAGGGAGTCTGGCTGTTTATCTCACTTCACCCAACAAGGGGGTCTGTCTGCTTGCTTACCACTTTCCTACTTCACCCTGTAAGGGGGTCTGGCTGCTTATCTTGCTTCACCCCGCAAGGGGGCCTGGCTGCTTGCTTACCACTTTCCTGCTTCACCCTGCAAGGGGGTCTTGCTGTTTATCTCCACTTCACCCCACAATGGAGCCTGGCTGCTTATCTCCACTTCACCCCACAAGGGGGCCTGGCTGTTTGCTTACCACATTCCTGCTTTGACCTGCAAGGGGGTCTGGCTGCTTATCTTGCTTCACCCCACAAGGGGGCCTAGCTGCTTTCTTAATGCATTCCTGCTTTGCCCTGCAAGGGGGCCTGGCTACTTATTTCAGCTTCTCCCCATAAGGGAGCCTGGCTGCTTATCTCTGCTTCACCCCGCAAGGGGGCCTGGCTGCTTATCTCACTTCACCCTGCAAGGGGGCCTGGCTGTCTGCTCAGTGCATTCCTGCTTCAACACACAAGGGGGCCTGGTTGCTTATATCCTGCTTCACCCACAAGGGGACCTGGCTGCCTGCTCACTCATTCCTGCTTCACCCACAAGGGGGCCTGGCTGCCACTCAATGCAATCCATACTACTTCAGCTAACCCACATGGAGGTCTCACCTCCTATACCTGGACACTATGCAATAGCTAACCACATGGGGTCCCGTCATCCTTTTGTGCTCACCTTATGTGGGGGCTGCACTTCTTACTCAATGCTCGCACCTCCTCATGGCTGGCCTACGTGAGGATTTCACCTTTATGTGCACCTTCACTGCATTCTCCTTACAACTACCAAAATAAATAAACATCTCAAGCCTGGAGGGAAGGCAACTCAGGCCTTGGATCCCCAGAGATTTTCTTCTCATAAGGTTTTTTTCTCTCCTCAGTGCCTCAGGTCACAACCGTTGGTTAGCATAGTTAGTGTTACCTAGTTACTTTAGGTAAGTTCCACTGTTGCATAAAGATGGATGGTGTCCTTACTTGCCATTCCCTCTCTCCTTAGGAGCCCTCTCAATCTCAGTGCGAACTCATCGTACCCGTGCCATTGCTAATATGCACATCTCATTACATTATCAAACTGCCTGGTGCCTTATCTGCTACTATGCCTTACAGTTACTAATTGCTAACATGCTTTCATACTACTACATTCTTTTTGGGGATCCTTCCTAAGGTACCTTTAGCCAAGGGAATCATTCCACAACACCTCTAGGGATAGAACCCTCTTCGAGGGTTCCTTGTCATTAGTTCCCCTACAGGGTGGTAATTCCTCTGGAATAGAGAGTGTGAACGGCCAAAATTAAGTAACACAGTTGCACAAGCATAACATCATACTGGCTGAGCAGGCCATTGAATTGGAAGGCTATGTCTGCAGTTCAGTGGACAAGCAGCCAGCCACTCCCCCTTCCTGTGCTATATAAGCACTTCCTTTGAGCCTCTCTCTAAAGTACTTTTTCTTTGCCGCACCATACTCCCCTTCTCCTCCAGTGGCATAGCCTCTCTCCTTGGGATCCATCCTAATGTACCTTTAGCCAAGGGAATAGTCCCACGGCACCTCTAGAGGTGGAACTCTCTTCAAGGGTTCCATGCCTTTGGTACCCCTACAGGGTGGTAATTGCTCCAGAATAGAGAGTGAAAATGGCCAAAACCAAGTAACACAGTTGCACAAGCATAACATCATACTGGCTGCTAAGGCCATTGAATTATAAAAACTGTTGCAAGAATTTTCTAAGTCTGACAAGAACAAAATGTTTAAAGCCGCAACACATGAAAAATAGTCAAGAACATGACTGAAAAAATCACATGCATTTTACAATAATTAAAGTCATAAACAAACAAAATAGTAAGGTTATGTTTCATTTCTTCCATGCTAGGTGCTGGGAGGCCTGTATGCAAAGAAAATTAGGACTCACATGCAGAGTTGGAAGGGGCCTATGAGAAGCAAATTACGACTCACCTTCTGCTTTGTGTAATTTTTCAGAAAGGAAATTCATTGCAAAAATCTATGTTGCACAGAAACACAGACATAGACTTTGATGGCAGATGAGGACCTCTTGGCCCACCAAGTCTGCTCATTTCTCTACCTACAGGATAAGCCACAGATCCTAGTTAATCAACAGCCTATTTCTTCCTACCCCCCCCACAAGAATTGCCTTATGTCTGTCCCATGTATTCTTGAATTCTCCCACAGTTTTAGACCCCACAACCTCCTCAGGAAGGCTGTTCCATGCATCCACTACCCTCTCTGTGAAAAATGCTTCCTCACATTGACCCTGAACTGCCCCATTATCTTTAAATTGTGTCCCTTGTTCTTGCATGTTTCTTTTCTGAAAGATGCTACCTCTTCGACTTTGTTGATTCCACTGAGGTACTTAAACGCTTCTATCATGTTCCTCCTCTCCCTCCTTTCCTCAAGGGTATACATATTAAGCTCTTTTAGTATCTCCTCATATGGCTTCTCTTGCAGACCCTGCACCATTCTAGTTGCCCTCCTCTGGACTGCCTCTATCCTGTCTATGTCCTTGCAGAGATGGGGTCTCCAGAACTGGATGCAGTAATCCAGATGGGGTCTCATCAACTGTATGCACAGAGGGATAACAACTTCCTGTTTTCTGCTGGTGATGCCTCTCCCTATGGATCCCAGTATACCCCCAGCTCTCACTGCTGCCTTCTCACATTGCTTGCTAACCTTAAGGTCATCTGATATGATTACCCCCAGGTCCCTTTCCTTTGTTGTTGTTGTTACTACCTCCCCCCATTGTGTAATCTTCCCCTGGGTTTTTGCTTCCCAAGTGCATTATTTTGCACTTCTTTGCACTGAATCCTAGCTGCCATACTTCTGACCATTCCTCCAACCTTGCAAAGTCCCTTCTCATCCTTTCCATGCCTCCTTGTGTATCAACCCTGTTGGAGATCTTGTGTCATCTGCAAGGGCATACTTTCCTTCCAGTCCCTCTGCAATGTCACTTATAAAGATATTAAAAAGGACTGGACCCAGTACTGAACCTCCGTGTACCCCACTAGTAACCCTCTTTCTTCAGAGTGGACTCCATTTACAATTACCTTCTGTGTTTTGTTGTCCAGCCAATGTTTTACCCAGGCTACCACCCTGGGACCCACTCCCAGGCTGGTTAATTTGACTATTAATCTTTTGTGTGGGACTGTGTCAAATGCCTTGCTAAAGTCTAGGTAGGCCATGTCCACAGCCCCTCCCTGGTCTACTTCTTTGGTCACCCAGTCAAATAAATCAATTAGATTCATCTGACATGACTTTCCCACTGTGAACCCATGCTGCCTTGGGTCCTGTGTACCACTGGCCTCTAGGCACTCATCAATTCTTTCCTTCAGAAGTGATTCCATCACTTTCCCTACCACAGAGGTCAAACTGACAGGTCTGTAGTTTCCTGCCTCTGTTTTGGTCCCACTTTTGTGAAGGGGAATCACATCCACCTTCCTCCAGTCCTCGGGTACCACACCATCCTCCCATGATTTGTTAAAAAGGACAGTCAGTGGTTTCACTAGTTCTCCCCTTAATTCATTTAGAATTCTGGGGTGAATTCCATCAGGCCCCACTGCTTTGTCCACCTTCAGTTTTAGGAGTTCTTTCAGAGCCCTTTCTTCTGTGAAAGGACTGGGATCAAACCCCTATCCAGAGTGCTTCTGTTAATTGGATTAGGCACCTCCCCCTCCTCTTTTGTGAATACTGAACAGAAATATTCGTTCTGTATCCCTGCTTTTTCACAATCCCCCTCTGCCCAGCCACCGTTCATTCTATTCAGCCTCACTATCCCTCCTTTTGTCTTTCTACGCTCCCTGATGTACCTATAAAAGGTTTTATCCCCCTTCTTAATTGAGTTGGCTATTCTTTCCTCAGTTTGGGACTTTGCTATTCTGACTTCCCTCCCTGCTTCCTTCTGCCTTAACTGGTACAGCTCTCTGTCCTGCTCCTTCTGTGTTTCCTTATACTTCCTGAACGCTATATTTTTCTCCCTGACTTTCCCTGACACCTCTTTTGAGAACCATAGTGGCTTTTTCTTTCATTTTGATTTGTTTATTTGCTTCACACAAAGGCTTGTTGCCTCTGTGATGGCAGTTTTGATGATTCCCATTGTTGCTCCACCCTTCCTTCTAGCCTGTTTGCTAGTGATTTTCTGAGGCACTTCCCATCTTGCCAAAATCAGCCCTCCTGCAGTTCAGTACCCTCACTTTTCTATGGCTTGACTCTGTAGCTGAGTTTAACATGAACCACACTGTTTGATGGTCACTTGTTCCCAGATGGCAACCCACTTCTAGATCTGAGATCCTCTCACTGTCCCCATTTGAGAGTACGAGGTCTAAGATTGCTCCCTCATGAGTGGATTCTGGAACTAGCTGTCTGAGGCATGCCACCTGTAGGGTATCGAGAATGGCCCTGCTGTTGGATGTGGCTACAGCAAGTGTGCTCCAGTTAACATCTGGCATATTCAGGTCTCCCATCAATAGTATCTCCTCTTTTCTCTGCCATCCTAAGAATGCCTTCTATCATATCCTTGTCCATTCCCTTCCCCTGACATGGGGGTCTGAATACAACCCCTATGCAGATTGTGGTGCTACTCCCAGTCTCCAAGGTGACCCACAATACCTCCTCTCCTCCCTGTTTACTCTTTTGTTCAGTTACTTTTATCCCTTCCTTTACATAGAGAGCTACTCCTCCCCCTTTTCTCCCCTCCCTGTCTCTCCTGTAGGTTACGTGCCCTGGTTCTCTGTGTACCATGTTTCTGTGACTGCTACGATATCCAGGCATCCCTCTTCCATCAAGGCCACCAGTTCAGGGAGCTTGTTGCCCAGGCTATGGGCATTGGTACTCATTATCCTCCATTTCCTGATGGCCTTACTCCTTTTTGCCCCATCCCTGTCCTTCTTGCCTTTGTCACTTTCTCCATTTACCCTGCCCTTCTCCCGATTGACATCTCTATGTTGGTGTTTACTGCACTTTCTACTGTGACTTTTTGGGGGGGGCTAGGATTTCCCTGCTCCTTTCCAGTGCCTCCCCCCTTGGCTAGTTTAAAAACTTGCCAATGAAGCATTTAAACCCATCACCTAGGATCCTGGTCCCCCTCCTGGAAAGATGCAGCCCATCATGCCAGTATAGGCTTGCATCACTCCAGATGGAACCCGGTCCCCAATGAAGCTAAATCCCTGAGCTCTGCACCAGTTTTTCAACTACTGATTGAATCCCATGGTGTGGAGCACTCTAGCCTATCGTACGCCATAGGCAGGCAGCACCTCTGAGAAGGTTACCGTGTGTGCTACTTGTCTAAGGCCCCTCCCCAATTCAACAAACTCTTCCTGCACTGCTCTGATCCCTTTCTTAGCCAGGTCATTTGTCCCTAGGTGGACAATGACATCCAGTTCCCTCCTCTGTGCAGCTGCTTTGGCAATCCTGAGGATTCGCTCCCTGTCCCTCCAAGCCATGTCGTCAGGCAGGCACCTTACCTCCCTCTCCCCTTCATCCCCCAGTTCTACCTTCCTAACAATGGAGTCCTCCACCAGGAGTTGTTTCCTTCTCCTGTGGGGTCCCATGCCACCCTCCTGAGGGTCTTCTTGGTGGAGGTTCCCAGCATCCTCCTTGGTCTCCAATGTTGATACATATGTTAGGGATACAAAGCTACAAAAGAACAGAAATGTGGCATTAGTGTTTTCTCAACCTTAACACCCACACCCCTTAATGCAGCTCCTAGCCTCTTGACCAAGGACCATTCTACAGGTCTGGGATCATGCACTATGGGTCTGCTGATTCAAACTACAGGGCTGGGGCCCTGTGCAAACAATAGTGTGATTTAATTCCTGCTTCTTGCTGGGACCCTGCAAGCAGAAGAGTATGACAGATCTTCTGTTTTGTGTAGGGCCTAATGCACCCTGCACAAAGCAGGGTTATGACTAATTTGCTGCTTTGTGCAGGGCCCACAGGGATCTTCACAAAAAAAGTTATGACCGATCTTGTGGTTTGTACAGGGTCCTGCAAAAAGAAAGTTATTACTGATTTTGTGAGCCTTATGTGAAGCAGCAAACTTGTAGGACAGAGCTGTGGACCTTTATCTTGAAGTAGCAGACCCATGGGGCATGGTCATGGACTTGTAGCTTGGGCTATGGTCATGAGACTAGGAGTTGGGGATGGTGGTGGGTGTTATTGCTGAAAAAATCCTAACACTAAATTTCCCTCCTATTGTGGCATGTAAACCTAATGTATACATTGATGTAATTTTTGTGTAATGAATACTGTATAAATATATATATAAGGAAATATATATGTATGGATATATATTATTTATGTTAACGCACAAATTATGTTTTTTAATGTAACAAAAGGAAGAAAATCTGATGTTAGGTATTTTATGAATCCCAGCTCCCCCCGCTCCCATAAACTCCACCAAACTGAATGCCAATGCACAATCCAGATTTCACATCATACATCAGTTACATAGCACAAGGCATACAGCTGCACCCCATGACAAACATTGCACTCATATACCGTGAGACACAAGGATATAGGATGTAATGCTGAGTGTGCGTGTGTGTGTGTGTGTGTGTGTGTGTGTGTGTGAAAGCTCCTCCATCACAGAAAATACACCAAACCTATAGCTATTTGAGGCAAGTGGCCCTGTGGTTCACTTACAAAACAGTTACATGGTCATACGAGGTGTGCAAGATCTGTAGCAGACTTTATGACTGGCTCTGGTGGTCTCTCATGAAAGCAGCTGCATGGCCACACAAACCGCACATGACCTTTAGTGAAGCAAGTGCTGTGTTCACATGGGATATAACTGTATTCCTCGCACTGTGTTAGTGTCATTGTGGGTCCCATTACCCTCTTTTACCTGAACAGATGACCATACACAACAGCTTGGAGGAAATAGCCACAGCCATGTATTTAATGAGAATATGCAAATTAAACCATTTGCAGCAAAATGTGCACAGCCTGAAAGTCTCAGCATGTCTTTGAATGGGCAAAGCCATGCACTAATCAATCCCTACTCAAAAGGAACCACCTGAGCAGATCTTCTTTCCCAAAGGGTATGGCCTCCAGAGGGGCACCATTTTCCAAGACACAGCGAGGGATCCTGGACCTTGTGATGTGTGCCTCTCTGCCATATGATGGTGCTTCACATGTGGGACAAGCCCACATAGTTTGTCCCTTGAGTGGCCAAGCCAGACTCCCAGTCATCAGGGCCTCAGCTCATGCCAGCCTGGGGGGGCCCTGTCTGTAGCAGAAGCTTATTTCCCCAATGACCCCTTATACTACACTTTGTGACACTACTATGCCACTATGTTTAAATGACTGTGACAATGCCTAACACTACATTTTAAGTACCCACCAAAGAAGACAAAAAAACCCAGAAAGATCCTGTGCTAAAATCAAGGAAAATTCCTCCCAACCTCTTAGGCGAGCCCACCCAAGTGGGATGATGGGGTTCCCTACCCCTACCCTAGCTGACCAAAACCATGATTGTCTAGTGTAGCATAGTGGAATTAAAACCCCTTGCTCTGCTTCTCTGGCCAGAGGCCTCCCCAACCCCAGTCAGACCTGCCTAGCCCTCCTCCAATGGAGGAATCTACCTGAACTGACATGACTAGCTCAGGTATTCAGAGGTGAGGTCACAGACAAATTCTCACTTGCTGCAATTCATTTGAAGGCTATCTATTGTTATTGTAGGCCTTGTTACCCCCTTTTACCTGAATAGATGACCATACATAATGTATTGGATGAAGAAGGCCACCCACAGCCAGCAGTTTATTCAGAATATGCAAATGATGCAATCTACAGCATGACATGTGTACTCTTGTGTCAGCAAGTCTTTGGACAACACCATACACTGGTCCATCCTCTACCCCAAATGGACCATTTGAGTCAACCCTCTTTCCCAAAGAGTATGGCCTCTGGAGGGACACCAGTCCATAAGGCATTGAGATTCTCTGACCAGCTTGAGTTGGGCTCCTGATAATCTGGGACTCACTTCATGCCAGCCTGGGAAGGGATCCTGCCCATAATTTAAGCGGATTCCCCATTTTTAAAACTCCTTGTGAGGCTACTATGCTGCCATAAGAGGAATGACATCTATCCCACCAAGCACATCATGCTATCACTTCTCCAAGATCTCCTGTATGGATGCTAAGAAAATGTCACAATCAGAATCAGATGGATGTAGGCCATACTTCACTTGCAACCGTGGTATAGTTGTGACTATATTAATATGCTGTAGCATGGTCCTACCAATTACATCCATAAAGAGATTCATCTCCATGTTGTTGCTTCTGTGGGCCTTCTCATCCACCCTGGGTGCCCTCTCATGGTTTCCAGTACTGCCTCACCAGGATATGGGACCTAGCCAGCACAACCTCTGGCCAGGCCTCCCTGAAGGACTGAAGGCTGGCCTTCATTACACACAGCAGGTCATAGATTCTCCCCAACCCTAAGTCCCTGCTGCCTATATGTATTATATTGCCAGCACTTTGGGGGGACATTGTTGTTCAGCCATGGCACTGACTCAAAGGAGCAAGTCCCTCCATCTCCCCCCCCCCCACTGACCCACCAATGTACCCATGCCTGCTGGGAGTCAAGGAACAGGTCTTCACCCTGGGTACTTTATGGCCCATCCAGCTGGCCATTGAGTGAAGGATGTCCATGGCAGCACACCTGCTTCACCTTGAGAGTGAGCCCCATGTCCCTTAACTCCCACTGTTGAAGCTAGACTGCAAAATATCTAATTCTGGTTGAAGAGAAGGGCCAAGAGGCTGAGCTGGGCTTGTCCACTGAAATCTAAGTCCTTACTTAGCCTCTCTGGACAGAGGTCCCCCTGGTGGCCCTACCTTGCACTTCCCCTTGGGGGTATCTGCCTGAACAAACTTGACTAGCTCAGTGCAGTTCATTTGAAGACTATCTGTGTGTTTATAATGTTAATACAGATGTTTTATTTTGCATCATGTTTTGACATTCAGTCTGGTGATGTTCGCAGGGCTGGTGCTTGGGTTGGGCAGAGTTATAGCTCAAAACCACCCTAACACCAAATTTCCTTACTTTTGTTGCATTAAAAGCTGTATCTTGTGCATTTAAATAATTTTCTGCCTTTTTAAGACAGCTAGCCATAGTACCTTAGTGCTTGCTTTGCAAGCATGAAGTCTGTCATAACCAGTTACCATGAAGTAGCTGCATGATGACATGCACTGCACCAGACCTGTAGCTTACTTCATGCGTAGCACTGCAGGCCAGTCATTTACTAGCTGCATAGTGATGTACAGTGCTCCAGACCACAGGTGGCCTGAGGCAGCTCCCCCACAATTTGGTTGTCCGACACGTGTCTGGGCTTAATGTTTTTCTTTTCCCATAACTTGTCATTTTATGCCATTTTGGGCTCAGTTAGCAGCGTACCCAAACTGCCATCCCACCTGGCAACCTTAGAAGTTGTACATCATAAATATGATCCAAAATATGTTTGGTGGTGCAATCCCACAAAATAAAATTCAGATTAGATTTACAAGGCACCAGTTATGTGGTCATGAGGCAGAGCTGAAATTTTCCATCCTGCGAATGTGGTGTCAAAATGGTCAAAAATAGTAAAGCTCTGAACAAGGGAAAGAAATAACTGGACAAAATATCAGCTGTAAGCCCAAGAATGGATGCACTGTAAATGCCCTTGAGTTTAGTTTTGTATCCACATTATTTTTCTTTTGGTCATAACTTGGTAATATTTTGCCATTCTTAAACCCAGACCAGGAATTTCAAAGCTGGGGATGCAATGCAGTACTCACGTCCCTACTGCAGACACATGCTCTTTCCTGTAAATGCGTTCAGATTCTTGTTGCCAGTTTTCAAATATCCCAATGAATTTGTGACACTTGCCATTTTTTGTGGCAAACTAAATGATGCATATATCTAACTGTGATGCATGCACCATTTTTGGAATGTAAATCATGTGAAATACACTCAGAGGTTAGACCACCTTGTAGGTCTGGGTGGATGTCAGGCGACCACATCTGGTAAATCTTGCCCTCAGTGTTTAAAGGACAACTAAACAAGCTTTTCACACATTTTGTAAGGGACCCCATAGGCTTATAAAGGAGAAGCAGTTGTTTTAAATTTATACTGAAACTGCATTTATTAAAGTAGGAGAAATGCAGTTTCATAACATTTGAAAATTTTAAACACAGCCTCTCCTGATTCAAAAATCCTGCGCTGATAATCATAAAATAGCTGCCTCGATGATGTCAATGAAGTGAGAGATGCCAGCTGTGTAGATGTATTCTAGCTCTACTAATTGTATTTAAATGCGAATAACTTTGAAATGAAAAATGATAGCATAGTACTTTGAGCATGAAAGTTGTCCAGAGCACAAATATCTACAAAATGAGAGGTGTTTCATTTATAGATACCTTTTAGTTTTTTTAATTAGTAAAAAAAGGAGCAGAAAATTAAGTTTTTTGTCGTTTTGGCAACAAACAAATGCAGATAACTTTAAAACAAAATATGATAGCATGGTACTATCAGCACGAAAGTTGTTCAGCTCAAAAATATCTGCCACATGAGTGGTGTTTCACTTATAGATACCTTTTAGATTATTTATATTCAACAGAAAATGGCAGGAAATTCAATTTGTTTTTCACTTTTTTGCAGGTATGGCATAAATGGAATGTGGTACCTCCCAACTGGAAATATTGTTCAAAATGTGGCCCATTAAACATACAACAGTTTTTCACATACCCACCCCCCAGTTCAAAAGGCAGGAGGTGAAAGCTATTTGAAAAGCAAATAGCAGATTGGTTAATTGGGAAATGCACAAGAACAAAAAAACATCAACAGTATTTCCAGTTGGGAGGTAGCATATTCCATTTATGCCATACCTCCAAAAAAGGGGAAAAAATAATTTTCCTGCCATTTATTGTTGATTATAAAAAATCTAAAATGTATCTATAAATGAAACATCACTCATTTTGCAGATATTTTGTGTTGCACAACTATTATGCTCAAAGTACCATGCTATTATTTTTGTTTTAAAGTCTATTGCATTTGTTTGTTGCAAAAAGCGTAAAAGAAAATTGATTTTTCCTGCTGTTTTTTGTTAATTACAAAATAACTAAAAGGTATCTATAAATGAAACACCACTCATTTTGTAGATATGTTTGTGCTGAACAACTTTTGTGCTCACAGTACCATGCTATCACTATTTGTTTTAAAGATAATTGCATTTGTTTGTTGAAAAAATGAAACAAAATTAATTTTCTGCTGGTTTTTGTTAATTATAAAAAAACTAAAATGTATCTATAAATGAAACACCGCTCATTTCATAGATATGTTTGTGCTGAACAACTTTCATACTCACAGCACCATATTATCATTTTTTGTTTGAAGTTATTTGCATTTGTTTGTTGCCAAAGGGATAAATGATTTAATTTTCTGCTGCTTTTTTTGCTAATTTAAAAAAAAAAGCTAAAAGGTATCTATAAATGAAACACCTCTTATTTTGTAGATACATTTGTGCTGAACAACCTTTGTACTTAAAGTACCATGCTATCTTTTTCATTTTAAAGTTATTCACATTTGAATACAGTTAGTAGAGCAAGAATACATCTACACAGCTGGCATCTCTCACTTCTTTGTCATCATCAACTCCATCAAGGCAGCAATTTTAGGATTCTCAGAGCAGGGTTTTTGAATCAGGAGAGGCTGCATTTAAAATTTTCAAATGCTAAGAAACTACATTTCTCCTACTTTAATAAATGCTGTTTCAGTATTAATGTAAACAACCACCTCTCGTTTACAAGCCCATAGAATAATTTTGTAAAAAATAAAACTTGTAAAAAGCTTGTTTACTTGTCCTTTAAGGTGGCCGCATCGCCACCCTACCTCACGGCCACTTAAGTGGCACATTGCAAATCTGGCCAGAAATGTGTTTTTGGGGGTTGACTCAAAAACATACTTTGGTTAGGAGTAGCATTGTGCCACTTATATAGTCACAAGGTGGGGTGTCAACTTGGTCATCCTAAAAATGTGGGTTCAGAATGCCTAAAATGGCCAAGTTATGGCCAAAAGAAAACACAGTAGCACAATAACCAAGTCCAGTCACATACACAGGGTATCAATTCTTGAATTTAGCTGCTTGAGACAATTTTTTATTGCAGGTGGTGAAGCACATCGAAGGAAACTGAAGAATCACATCAACGGATATTGAGGATCTACAATGAGGGACCAGATGTAGGCATTAGTGAGGAAAGATGGTATGGTTTAGTGTGAGTGTGTTTTTTATGGGTATCTGGGAGGGGGATTGTGCCTGCAACAAGATTGGGCACTGATTGCTGGCATAAAACCTGCAAAGTGGGCAATCAGGAGGTAAGGGGAACTGGTGCTAGGGTTGAGCACCTGCCACTGAAGGATGGCAGTACTAGTTGCAGGATTTTTCGACCACTGCCATTTTAAAACATACAAATAATGTGAACAGGAAGAAAGGGGTACCAGTGGCAGAATTGAAAAACATTTTTCTGTGCATGCATGACAAAAGCATTTTCTTTTCTTAATAATTGAAAAAATAGACACTTTTCAGTGAAACCGCCTATCAAAAGCACCACCTTAGGTCAAAGGAGATGAATCTGAAACTTTCAGGTCTCAACTGTCAGCAACGTTTGAGTTAAAATTGAGCAAAAAAGAAGGTCTTCATTTTGATAATGTTTATGTATTCTCAATCTTCCAAAACATTTAAACCATTGAACCAATTCTTACAAAACTGTCAGGGATCCAGAGATCCTGGGCACCACAATGTGCATGCAGAATTTCCGACTATACCTTTCAGAAATGGCCACATTCTCAGGGTACAAAAACAGGGTTTAACATAGAATAGCACTTGTAACCCTACTGTGCCAGACCTGTAGTTTACTTTGAACATGGCACTACAAAGCTGTCTAGATTTTTTTCATTTTGAGATGAAGTGCCATGAATGTGAAGATTATATCTCACAAAAGTGGATTTAAGTGTCACAAAAACAGTTTTGATGGGTCTGTTTCCATGACACCGAACAATCTAATGTCATTAATATTTTAAACATTATTGTTCTTTAAAAAAAAACACTTGAAGAATCACCTTACACCCTACACTACTGGCCACATAAATTTCAGACTTTATTTCTACCAGATTTTCTTTTCTTTAATGTGATGTGTTCTTGTTTTGCCCACTTTTGTCACCTGCAATCATCTACAGTAGGTCTTTCTTTTTGACACTGTGTCATGAAAATGGAGGTTGTATTTCGTGAAAGTAGGTCTGCGAGACATGACACACAACACACTAATTTCATTAATATTTTAACAACTGCTTTTTCCAAATAAAACACTTAAAGAATTAACCTTATACCCAACACTATTGACCACACAAGTTTCAAACAGCTTCCAACCTGTTTTCTTGTTTTTAATGCTTAAGTATATCTCTTGTTTTGCCTGCTTTTGAGACTGCTAAGACTCATGAAACCATGAGTCTTAACTCAGAAAAGTGGATTCTTAGCCACAAGAGTGACATATATCAGTTTCACAAAAATACAGTACGGAATGATTAACTGTGCATGCACAAAATAATTTTATTTTCTTAATATCTTAAAATCAATAATTTTATCAGTTAAGACACCTATCAAAAAATCATCTTTGGGGACATGCTCTTACAAATCTGAAAGTTTCATGTTTCAGCTTGTAGCCGGTTTTGTGCTATTGGAAAGCAAAAGAAACGGTCATAAAAACATATTTTTATGAATTTCCAACCTTCTAGAAGTTTCAGACCACCAAATTGACTGTTACCATATTCACAGGATCCAGAGATCCTAGTATTAACTACTCGCTTTCTGAATTTTTAGGTTATTCTGCCCTAGGACAGCAGCATTGTTAAGGTGCACAAAATTGGGATTTAGCACAGAAATTCATTTTTAATCCTAGCTATAAGGGTGCCCCCATAACTCTGTAATCTATTATCTATCTATCTATCTATCTTTCTACATTGCTTCTTTTTTTATCCACCAACCTCCGCACATACTAAATACTGGCATATAAAAAAGAGTGGCAGATAATAGAGGGTGGTGGTTAATGGGAAGATAACATTTCTGCAAACTGTAAAAGGAGCTCACACTAGCAATAATTGACAGTGGCAGATAAAAGGGGTGGATAAAGGAGGGAGCACTGTATATATCTGTCTGTCTGTCTATCTGTCTATCTATCTATCTATCTATCTATCTATCTAAAAAGTATAATCTACATATTTATGTATACAACAGATGTGGGTCTGGATGGGCCAAGATAAAACTACTGTCTTATGACTAACTTGAAAAATAGTACTACTATATTTTCAAAGCTGGGTATGTCACAATGGAATATTAAGCCAATCAGAGGGCAGTTTTAAAAATACTGATGACATTACAAAAGTAATGTACAGCACAAAAGCCAGCATACAGTGGTAGTCATACAAAAGTTTTGTATATGAGATGCTTTGTAGACTTAGTTGCTTTCTACTTCTCATCTGTTTTGAATGTATTGACTTGTACTGCATACTGTACTGATTTGTAATGTACCAATTTGCTTCTCTTGCGCTGAGCCATTGATCAGACTGACACAGTTTACATTTTGTACTTTTCTTCTTTTTTGTAAGTTTTAATCCATTCTATCACAAAACCACCTAAACACATGGGCCGGAATATTCAAAGGGGTTGATATCGCATGGCACAATAGCGTTGCGCCATGCGCTACCCACTGATTCGCCTGGTGCGATATTCAAAAGGGGATGTTGCACTGTGCAAATCCAGATGCGCCAGAGTGCACCAGTAATGTATGTGGTGCCAGTGCGGGGGGGCGTGCCCTGCATATTCGGCACAATCCGATATTCAGCCCAGGATGTGCGGCGCATATGCAGGCACTCACCTGCCTTGCGCTGCACTGGAGGGTGCAAAGATCTGCTGAAAAAAAAGAGCAAGGCCTGACCACCCACAGGTGAGCTGTCATATTGCAGGGCACAACACGGCAGCCACCAGCTGTGGGTAGCCATCCGACCTCCAGAGCCATGGTCCGTCATCTTCACACTCCCCACCCGCTCACAGGCTTAAGTAAAAAGAAATCTCCCTGGTGATCCAGTGGACTGAACCCAGCCCGATCACAGGCTTATTAAAAGTAATTGTATCCCTGGTGGTCCAGTGGACCTGCTCCCCAGCCCAACCACGGGCTTATTAAAAATAGATGGATCCCTGGTGGTCCAGTGGACCAAACCCAGACCGATCATGGGCTTATTAAAAGTAAATGTATCCCTGGCGGTCCAGTGGACCCACTCAGAAGCCCAATCATGGGCTTATTAAAAATAGATGTATCCCTGGTGGTCCAGTGGACTAAACCCAGCCCGATCTCAAGCTTATTAAAAGTAAAGGTATCCCTGGTGGTTCAGTGGACCCACTCCCAAGCCCAATCATGGGCTTATTAAAAGTAGATGTATCCCTGATGGTCCAGTGGACTGAACCCAGCCTGATCGCAGGCTTATTAAAAGTAAATGTATCCCTGGTGGTCCAGTGGACCCGCTCCCAAGCCCGATCGCTGGCTTTTGTAAAGAATATTCCTGGTGGTCCAATGGTACCCCCATCCTCATCTACTTCCATTACCCACCACTGCCTCTCCAGTCGCGGCAGGAAGCTCACCGCTTGTCAGTTGCGCTGCTGATCGACAGCATAGTATGGTGCTTCTATTGGTCCACAGCATGACTAATGGCATGCAGACCATATCACTACATAGTCCCGATATGTGAATGAATTCCATTCACATATTGGGACTGTGTAGCAGCATTAACTGCACGCCCATTGACCCCACGCCAAGGGACCACTGGGCGAGCAGCCGCACTGCACGCTGCTGTCAGTCGGCGGGTGGTTGGCGACTCTGGTGGTGAGCGCGCCACCCGCTGCTGACTGGGGGGGAGTGGGGTGGTGGGTCTGAGTGGGCAGGTGGGGAGAAGGGTACCGCTGGACCACCAGGGATATATTCTTTTACAAAGCCTGTGATTGGGCTTGGGAGTGGGTCCAATGGACCACGAGGGATACACTTACTTTTAATAAGCCCACCATCGGGCTGGGTTCAGTCCACTGAACCACCAGGGATACATCTATTTTTGATAAGCCCATGATGGGGCTTGGGAGCGGGACCACTGGACTACCAGGGATACATTTCCTTTTAATAAGCCCGCAATCGGGCTGGGGAGCAGGTCCACTGGACCACCAGGGATTTTACAATTTTACAAAGCCCACGGTCAGGCATTGGGATGTGTTGCCACCGAGGGGCAGGGGGCATCAGTCCCTGATGGCTGAAGCTTGGCAGGGCACCAGGTGCAAGTTGCCGGGGATCGGCGCACCTGCATGCAAATAGGGCCATAATGACAAGCAAATGGCCCTATATACGCCTTGCATGCATAATGGCCCCATTTGCATACCCACCGCTGAATATCACAGTTCCTGTGCCTAGCGCAACAGCACTTGTACTGGCGCATCCCCCTGCTCCTCACTTGCCACTTGTGCTGGCACAGTGCCACTGCGCCATGCACAATGCAGTCAGCCATGGTGCCATATTCAATGGTGCAGAGCCATGGCACAACACTGTTGAATATCGCCCAGGCCACTCCCTGGTGCATCTCAGTTGCACTGCGCCCAGGCTTGTGCCCCTGTCTGGCGCAGTCTGAATATCCAGCCCTCATTGTACAAATCAAATATAACAAAGGTGATAGTAAAAAATATTTCACTCACCATACTTGGCCTTTTCTGACCTCTCTTGTGCCTTTGCCTCATGAAGTCAGGAGGTCAAGTACAGTTCATGAAGATATTTCTACTATCTCACTTTCACCCATATCATATTCCATATATATATATGTATCTATATATTTATATATTTTATAAATGTACAGTGTATAGTATACACACAGAAGGAAAAAGAGGGAAAGAAACCTTCAGAATACACATGCAAACACACACAGAAACATTCTGCCACACCCACAGTTCCAAGATCTTTTCGATAAGCTTAGTCTACACAGGCAGCCTTAATGAGCATAAAATATTTCAAATATGAGGATATACTACACTGAAAATACCAACATTTCTTGTCTGGCTATTTCTTCTTCCAGCCTTATTTAGTGTCCTCATCTAATCAAAGTACCAACGATACTGAGAGGCCTCAAGCTGCCACAAACTGAAGCAGGATCCTATTGGAAATGTGCTGCGGCATCCCAGCTAGTTTGTCCTGTGTAAATAAATTGCATATGAAGCACTTTGGCATGCTGTGGATAGAGATGCAGCAAAGTTAAACTTCACCAGGGAAGTTGCCCCAACGCAGTTGTAATTTGCCTTTGTGAATCTTTGTGAAGTCTTGAGTGCCCTCAGGAATTTCAGCTTTATAAAAATATTTCACAGTGAAGTGTGGAATTTGTGGGAGAATTCCACAGTTTGTGGGTGAATTTCACAGTTCACGAAGTGTGAACTTTGTGAATTTTCACTTTGCAAAGTGCGCACATTTTGCTAATTATTTTACTAAATGAATTTTGGCAACTTTGCATGTCTCTAGCCATGTATGAACAGTATAGCATATATGTAAATTCTGTACTATTCTTCAGTCCAGGCATGACCAGTAACTAAAGAACCAGTGGCAGGTACTAAGATGTGCTAAAGTTCAAAGGGCTACAAATGAGCTACAGTACACATAAAACACTTATTTTTCAATGGTGCTATCTGTTGTTGACAATTGTGCAGCTATTGTTTAACATAAAAATGTTGTTTACAATCGTGAAGTGTTTGTCCTGGGTACCTGCCTGATCTTTGCTGGAAACTATTCCTTTTCCTCCCACTAAGACCCAGAAAAATAAGATGTGGAGTACCAAAGTGATGTGCTTTGACCTTCACAAGGAGGTCAGGAGATGATCTGCTGCATTTTGCACTAGCTGTTAGGGCCAGATCTGGCCACAGAGCAGGCCCTTGTAGAGCTCATTAACAGTACATGAGGCACTAGGGGATAAAAGTCTACAAAACTGTTATATTCAAGAATGGGGTGCAACCTGGCTGTTGTAAAGGGATTCAAGGGCTGGGATTTTATCAAATGATACAGTACTCTCTGATGAAAGCCATATCTAATGCAAGCTGGATCCCATACTAAGTAGGTCATTTGTATTGTTTTGGCTCACTAAGAGCACAGAACCAGACACAAAACACTTGTTATGCTTGCCAAGAGCAGAAATAGGTGACTACACTGAAATAAGAAGGAAAATAAGAATTAGCATTTATACTGCATTTTTCGTACACATTGTATCACAAATCACAATGTACTTGACAAGCAATGAGAGACTGGAGTGCCTGTAAACATATGGTGGCAGCCATTGCACACATCATCATCTACACACAGCTTGGACAATTGCATGAACCAATTTTACTGAATGCGGAATGTTGGCCAGGGCACTAGGAAAGATTCTCTACTCTTACAAAAAGTTCCTTGGGTTCTTTTACCTTCCTCCTGGGCACCCAACAGGACAGCATCAGAGATGAGCAGAAGAGACCTTGGTTTAACATCTCATCCAAAGGATGGCACTCCCCAACAGTACATCATACCTCCAGTACTGCACTTGGGCGCCAGCATTTATTTTATGAGCCTAGACCTAGTTCGGGACTAAAACCCACATCCTTCTGACCCAGTATTGGATGTGCTACCAGCTGAGCTATGTTGAGCACAAGAAGGAAAAAGAACAGTATGTAGGGTGCATAAATGATACAAGAAGGTAGAGACTTTCTAATTTGTGTGTTTTCTGTAAATACAGATGTAAATAGAAGCCTAAACCCAGGACAAAGCATCATGGATATGCAAATCCATGTGTGTGGAGAGGTATAAGCTCACTAGGAAATGCCTCCATTTTTTCCTTACTAATATCCACCAGAATAAGATGCAGAGCACTGGAGTGAGGAAACAAGCTGCAGCATTCTTCACCAGCTGCGGGTGTCTGATCAGGCCAAGTGTGACACACTACTTGAGGCAACATAGGCACCACTACGTTCAAATCTTCAAGTTCAAGAGAGGGGCAAAATCTGGCAATGGTAAAAGCAGACTAACTACAATCAATACCAGGGGATCCAGGGCAGTCTTTTATAAAGAACTATTGTCAAAGTGTTGACAAGTCCTTTGCAACACAGGTTGAGTCCATATAGAATGGGCAGCTACTGTTGCTCACCTCACTGGGAGCATAGAAGCCAATACATTTGAACTCTACAGAAGCCAATACATTTTAACTGTTTTTATTGTCATAGTGAGTGGAAAGAGGTGAAGTACAGTAATTTAAATGCTGATAAAAAAAGGAAGAATATGTAGATGCATAAATGGCTCTACGACACTGGTTCAACAAATATCTTGTTGACCGACATTACAGCAACAGATTTATTTTGAATGAAATTGCTATCGGCGTACATCCATCTGAATACACTTTGTTTCTTTCAGGGGGCTTCACCCCCCAAACCCCTATGTGGAGGACTTTGCCCCCGCACCTCCTGTAATTAATATATTCAACTCCAAGAAGGAGTTGATTCTGGGAGGGGGTGCAAGACACCAAGAAGGCAGTGCCAGGGTCCCGCAGTGACAGTACAGCAACCCATGACTTTGACGCTGTACTGTCATTCGCGGTACAGGTGTCACTGTACAGTCAGCATACATGCATGAATGATGCAAGAAAGTACAGTCAGCATACATGCATGAATGATGCAAGAAAGTAGATATTTCCAATTTGTGTGATTTCTTTAAACACACATACATCAAATTCTTCCAACCCAGCACAAAGCATGCAAATCATGCAAATCTATGTGTTTGGGGGGGGGCAAGGTGTTGGAGGGGGGTAGCTTCAGAGGAGATGTGAGGAAGTACTTCTTCACAGAAAGAGTGGTAGAATCTTGGAACAACCTTCCAGCAGAGGTGGTGGGGGTGAAAACAGTAGTGGGGTTCAAGAATGCATGGGATAAGTACAAGGCAATCAGTGGAAAGAAAGGAGATGAGAGAGAAATAGCTGTAGATCGGGTACAGTCTGTGGTAATACTGTAGGTAGGGAGCAATGGGCAGACTGGATGGGCCAAGTGGTCCTTATCTGCTATCAAATTCTATATTTCTATGTAATAAGCTGACTAGGAAACGTCTCGACTGGTACTATATTCTGTTTGCCATGTCACCACTCAGATTTCACCACACCCAACTCACATATACGAAATGCAACAATAATCTTTCAGATCTGCACAAAAGATTATGCATTACTCAGACTTGGACCCCCACTAAGAATCTTTGGCAATATCAGCCACTAACAGGCCTAGTAAGTTCTTAAAAAAAAAAAGACACCTGCAAGTGGATATCATGTAAACCTGTCAAGCTATACACAGTCTTTACACACATCTCCTTTGTGAATGATTTCTTTGGAAAGTCCATTTTCTTTCTGATAGAAGCAAGTTCCCTTAGTAAAAACTAGACGAATGTTCACTTCTAATGTAGAAGGGGGTGAGTATCAACAAATTCAATCTAGAGTCAGTATTTAAAACCCAGCTTCCCCCAAATCACTGTCCCATCCAGCAACACATGCATATGGAAGATGTGATCAAATTGTATGAAGCAACTTCTGAGAAATGTATGTACAGCAGAGCTAGATGCAACTCAGTAACTTGAAATAAATTACGTCACACAATACTGCAGTAAAAAAGGGCTTAGTTTCCTTCAGCATACTGCAGCATTTATTTATTTATTAGCTTTTGTTGACCAAGTAAGCACACGAGACAAAGAATTGCCTATTTCAGCTGCAACCCTGGAGACTACAAGGAGGGACAAGTCCATACAAAGAACAATAAGATACATTCGAGCATTGCACAGGATAAAGTAGAAACAGGTGACATAACATTACGTAAGCAGGCGAGAATTTAACACAGCTGAGTAGGAAAGAGCAAACATAGGATCAAATAAGGATAAGTACAGTGCATCCAACAAATCATCACCCAGTAGCGTGGGGTGAATACATTTCTATAGAGAACAGGACCACCAAACAGTGCATCAGAGAGAGTTCCATCTAGAGCAGAGAGTAGGTACAATATTATACAAAGCAGGGCCTTAGCAAACAAGATCCACCTTCAGAACCCACACAGGGGCCGCCAGAAATGCAGGGACATAATAGTCCAGTACAGGGACCAAAATTAGAATTAAGGCAGTTTAGGGCAACCACATACAGAGGAGAGCTTCAGGTAAATCCAGATAGAGCTCCGAAGGCATGAATAAGAGGGTGAGGAGCAGACCTGTGGGGGAAAGGAATTCTAAACTCTGGAAGCACATGCAGCAAAATCCCTGTCCCCCATTTGCATACGAGTGGTGGGAATTTTGAGAACAGCCCAGCCCAAAGACCGGAGGGAGTAAGAGGAGGAGGCAGGTATGAGGAGCTCAGCCAGTCCTTAGCGGGTGCCAGTTCTGAGCACCTTACCTGTGAAACTACCCAGGACATAGCTCCTATAGTTGGGAGGGAAGAGCCAGTCGAGCTTACTGTATAGGTCACAATGGTGGGTGAGCCGGAGGGGGGGGGGCAGCAAGTGCAAAACGACAAATGTTGTTATAGGCTACATTCCACCTAGTGAGGTGAGCTTTAGAAGTATGCACATACAGGATGAGCCCATAACAGGGAGTAGGAAGAAACACACTTCTGGCCAGTGCCCGGTGGGCAGCAGATGTAAGGTTGTTCTTCACTCTGTAGGCTAGGCCCAGCTTAGAGTTGACAGCCCTGCATACATTTAGGATATGACGGCCAAGGCCAAGCTGGGGGTCGAGTGTCACCCCCAGGTATTGGATGGTATCAGTTATCATGACAGGAGAGTTGTCAAATCGAGTGATGCACGATGGGGGGGGGGCCTTTATCTTGGCTGTGGACCCAAAAAGCATGGCCTGGGTCTGTTTTAAATTGAGGACAAGCTTGTTTGCCATAATCCAGTACTGGATATTCCTGAAGACAGCGTTTTAGCTGGTGGTTGATGATCCCGATGTCACGGGAATGGGTGAAGATAACCAGGTCATCCGCATATAGAATAGAGCTACAATGTGAGGAAATGGAGGGAAGGTTGTTAACAAAGATGGAAAAGAGGAGAGACCCCAGGACTGACTCCTAAGGGACACCAGAGGTCATGGAGCTGGTGTCAGAGAGGACCTTGCTGAACTTAGTTAATTGATTTTTACCCTGGAGGTAGCTGGTAAACCAACTGAGGATGGGGAGACAGACCAAGGGACCAGAGCCGAGAGATAAGTAAGGCATGATCGACTAGGTCGAAGGCCTTAGATAGGTCAATGAAGATGACACCTGAGAGCTGACCCTGGTCCATTGCTGCCCTAATCCCAGAGGAGACAGTAACAAGTGCTGAGGATGCACTGTGCCCTTTCCAGAAGCTGTGCTGTGCAGGAGACAGCAGCTCATGGGCCTGGATATACTCTGTAAGTTGCTCAGCAACAACCTTCTCAAAGAGTTTACTGATGGCCGACAGGATGGCTAAGGGCCGATAATTGTCAAGGATCTTGGGGTTGCCTTGTTTAAGGACAGAGACAATCCTTGCCACCTTCCAGAGGTCAGGGACAACTCCAAGTGCAAGAGACATGTTGAAAATATGAGCCACAGGGGAGGCAACATGAGGCACCAAGTTGGAGGTGCCTTGGTTCTAGGCTATCATGGCCAGCACTAGCATAGGGGAAGAGACCAGAGAGAAATCTCTGCATCTCCTATGCTGTCACTGCCCTACAGTAGAATAACGGCCGGGAAGTGGGGGGCAACTGAGAGGTAGGAGGCAAGATTCGACTACCATTCCCACCCAAGGAGAATAGGGAGGCGAAAGCAGGCAAGTCAGTGAAGTGGGAGTTGAATGCATTAGCAATGGTTAGGGGATTATTACAATTTGATCCATCAATGAGCATATCAGAGACCCCACAGTTGGAGGAACCGCTTGCAAGGTTTTTGATGTTTCTCCAGAAGTTCCTAGGACCCTTAGCTGAGTTTAGCAGGGTGGTTTTGCAGTAATCACTCTTGGCAGTCCTAATTGCTCTCTTACATTCATTCCTAAGACTCCTATACTGTTGAAATAAAGTCTGGTCCATCATGGCCTTAAAGTTGGCCCAGCATTTGTCCCTAGTCCGCATAAGGGTGAGAAGGCTCCCATGGAGCCACTTAGTAGCAGACCCCTTACCCTCCTCCTGATAAGGAGTGCATGCATGTCCTTCAGTGCCGAAAAGGTACTGAGGAAATAACTAACCACAGTGGGACAGTCAGGAGTACTCAGCACCGCAGACCAGTCCGTGAGCTTCAGGTCCTCATGGAACGAACCCAGGTCAAACTTTGAAAACCCCCCTAACTTGGATGACTTGGTGGAGAATTTTCTGGGAGGAAACCCTCCATACATAATACACAGGGGTGTGATCCAAGATAGAATCAGGAAGGGTACCTGAGGATGTAATCCTCTCAGGCCTATTAGACGGAACCCAGTCAAAAAGAGAGCTATTTCTACCAGTGGTAGACCACCTGGTGGGCTCTTGAAGGAGTTGTGACAAGGAGAGGCCAGTGAGCAGGGATTCACACACCTCTGTATTTCCTCCAAGCCAATTTAAGTTAAGGTCACCCATGATAAGTATTTCATTATCCCCGGACTTAGCACCACAGCATCAAGGAGGGAGGATAACCCCGGCACTCCACCCTTGGGGGGATTGTAAGTGCAAAAAATATGCAGCTTTTCGGCATTACCAAGTAAGAGAACAGTATGAAGCAGCTCACTAGGAGACAATGGAGGCTGTTGGTGAGACACAAAGGTCAGATTTAGGTGGCACCTAAAGTAGATCAAGATACCATCAACCTGCTTCTTCCCTGGTTGGTCAAGCCTTATAAGATCAAAGCCAGGAAGCATACAGGCAGAGTCAGGGGTAGAAGGTTTCAGCCATGTCTCGGAGATGCTGAGAATTTCAGGCTTGTAGTGAGAAACCCAGGCAGCAAGCTCAGCCAGATTGGGCAGGAGACTGCGAATGTTGAGATGAACTATTTTTAGCCCTTTACCTGACAACCAGACAGCAGGAAAGGAGGAGGCTTGATAAAGGGGGCCAAAGTTAGGCTCAATGTCCCCAGCCAGGACCAATATCACCAGCAGATCCAAAGAAGATGCCTTAGGGGAGGGCACCCACCTCGAACCAGGGGCTTATGAGAGAGGCGCTTGGTTAAGAGAGAGGAGTACAGAACACACCTGAGGTCAAGGCAGTATATAGGCCAGAGGGGCTGACTTCCAAAGGCTATCAGGTTGGATAAGGTGAAATCCTGTTCCCCATGCTATTCAAGGGTACCCCAGGGAACTCTTAAGGGAGGGGAGCAATCAGTGAAGAGTAGGGGGAGGCATAGAGAGGTAACTAGCCCGATGATGAGTACGCTACTAAATGAGAAGGGCTTAGCAGCCTCTCTGGAGGGCTTAAGGACCAACATGTCAGTGGACCGGTCCCAGATGCCAAACCAGGATGTGGGCTGGAGAAGATAAATCATAGGACAGTAACCACCCAAGGGCGATAAGGTAGGGATAGTTAGTGTACTCAGCACTAATGGCAAGTAAATAGAGGCATACACTGGCTAGAACAGCTTAATCTGTTTCAAGGACAGTTGGCATTCATCTGTATCCCCCTCCCCCGGGTCGTGCCTGAAAATAGGCAGGATTTGTCTAGTGCACTTACCCGGCCAACAAAAACTAAATAAAAAAAAAAAAGAATAGCAGAGCCAAGGTAGGTTGACGAGTATGTAGTGACCATTGACACCTAAGCAGATTAACTGCTGACTATCAGTAATACAGAGGTAACACCAAAGAAATAGACTCAGGCAAGCCTAGCTCTGGGTAAAAATAATATTAGATACAAAACCTAAGCCAACATAGTGAATAACACACAGTGACTAATATCAACAACCAGAATAGCAAACTACTGTAAACTGCAGCAGGTTAAGAATAAGGACAGGCTAGCTGTTGTAAATTTCAGTAGCCCAAACTGGCAATATAGGGGCAAATTCCTAGAACAGAAGTGGGGGTCCCTCACTAAGCCATACCAGGTAACTTAAACATCTGACCACTCAGTTGCCCCAACAGTACAGCAGTTCAAAAAGGATCAGTCAAATAGCCCAGGTGCAGGAGGAGGTCTCGTGGTGATAGGAGCAGGGAGAGACAGGAGAGAGCTGCCGATAATTACTTCTTGTGATTGGACCCAGAAGACCTGTGGAAGGGGCTTAAGGGCATTTAATGGGAGGAGGGAACAGGGTTGGTTAGGCGAGAAAAAGAAAGTCCTCTGGTTCCCTCAACAACGAACTGTCCCCTTCCTCAGAAAACTGACTCCTGCTCCAGGATGGAGCTCCAGTATATGAAAGGTGAGCTGAGTGTCCAAGGAATGTGCAGGCGAGGTCCTCCCGACTCAGTTCAGTAAGCTGGCACCTCAACCCTGCACAAGCACAAGTCCAGATCCAAGTAGTGAATGGCGGGGGGGAGGGGACCCACCGAAGCAGAGGACGCCCACACTGCCCCTCTCGAGTTGTCAGCAAAAAGTCCTTAAGCAATATACCATAACAGGGTGTGGGTTAAGCTGGGATTTACCATGCCTGGTGTGGTTTGGTCACAAGACCACAGGTCAAGTGAGTAAACAACACCAGAAGTGGATAAATCCCAGCATTACCCACACCCTGGAGTGCTGTGTTGCAATTATACAATGTCCCCCTTGTATTTTGTTTTTGTTTTTTATTATGGGCCGAAAAAGTTTTTTCTTATATTTAAAGTTATTTTTCTTGAATTTGTTGCTCCACCAGAAAAAATAGTCCAGGATTGCTATCCTGGGTTGCTAGGTCTCTCATGTACTGTGCATGAGCAGGAATGTTTTGCTGTTGTGAGACAAATGCTTTTTCTGGGCTGTGAAATTTTAAACACTGTCTTCCATGTCCCCAGCTTACTTTGTCTTGGATCTGTTTGCGTTGAGGGACAGCTCTGTCAATTTGATCTGTAGTCGGTTTGAAATAAGGAGCACTGCCTGCGTTTGTGGTGCATGCATGGCAGTGTCCTAGGCAACATACACTGCTGCCATGATGTATGACTGTGGTTCCCCATCCGTTTTGCACTTCTGTGCTGGGGAAACAATGTTAAAATTTTTTGGTTGCCTTTTTCTGCCGTCTGCCTGTTTACACATGGGAGAAGGACAGATGTCATAGCCAGAGGCACATTTGAAGTGTGGAGCTGCTGAGTAAAGTGGAGGAGGCTGTGAGTGGTGAGAGGGAGATAATGTGAAGCAGCAAGTGAGATGGTGGACTATTGAGGTGAAGTGATTTAAAAAAAAAAACACAGACACTAGGATATCGTCTAGTGTTGTAGGAGGGTTTTTTTTCCAACTTGTTTAAGAGGGCTTACTGCCGCTGTTTAGCGATGATTCAATATGGCATTTTTTTCTGGGATCTGCTCACTTTGATGTTTGGGATCTGGCAGTGCAAGAAGCAGCAGTTCTACCAGACAGGGGTTTGTCATGCTCGGAGTGATCTGAGGGAGAGTTCCTGATATGGCTGAGAGGCAGCTGGCACCTTTTCCCCATTGGTATATCATAGGATTTGCAATGGAGGAAAGGTGCTAGTCAACCAATAGGAATGCAGGATTTTTTTGCCCATTATAATTTGAGATATACTGTAACATTACTGCGTTGCATTCTAGCTGGCACCTCTGTACAGTAAAACAATTCATATTAGTGACATTGTTCAAGATGAAGTTAAAAAGTATGACTAGTGGCCCAACAGCAGATCCAGGACTTTAAAATGAGTCTGGTGACAATAATTATAGGAGAGAAATCAAAAGAGGAGCTGCAAGCAACTGATAGGGCCAAGGATGTAAGGAGTAAATTCTTACCCTCCCCCCCCCCATTGAGTGGGTTCATCCACACTTTTATGTTTATTCTCAATCCAATTTGTAATATGGAATTATTCCCCCTCACTGACAGACAGCATATCTCTGGGCCTAGTGCCCTGACACCCCACCTCCCCTGGAAGGTCTGACCCTTCATTTTTGTTTCTAAAGTTTGACCACTGGACCTTAACCCAGTAGGATATGACCTTAGCTCACCCCCCATCAATACTACTCAGGCCTTCACTTTCCAAAATTCTGCTGACACCCTGCAAGCCACAAAGGGAGTGATTAGTAAGTAGCGCGGTTTACTGCACATGCTGCATTTTAAAGGCACAGTCCTCCCTAGTTATACATGATCATTATTATTGCAGAACCTGATAGGGCAATGGCCATAGTGGCTCCCCTGTTTTGGCATCTATGGCTAATGTTTATGTTAGATATGTAGTGTTGGAATATACGTATATGTAATTTAACCTGCAAAGACCTTAGTAATGTTAGATCCGTCAGTTCCTGATGATAAGGTAAGAAAAGTTTTATTGGAAAGTACTAAACAAGAAGAGTCTCCATGCAAAATCCATTTACAGTTGAATTGACGTTTTGTACAATTTGCATTTGGCAGATAAAAAACTCAAGTGCTGTCTGTTGTTATTAAGGAAACACCAATGCTGGCAAAACTCCACCAAGTAGCAGCCAAACCAAATCATATTATTAACTTGCAAGCTAGTTTACTGTGTTGCACTTTTTTGTCATTAAAGAAGTGTATGCAGTGGGGGCGCTAAAAAGTCATGCTTGTGACTAGACAAGTTTTTGATCAGCTCCTCATCGGGCTCTGATAAAAATTATTTTACTGCAGTGGGAAGATAACGCAGACTTATCTTTTCATTCCAGTCAACAGCTTATCTTCTCCAGATTCTGCTGATATTAAACGTCACTATGGGGCATCAGAAAAATCAGCCTGGAGGGTTGGGCCAGAAACCTATGCAGCAGCAGCAGCAGTCCTAGCAATGATTAGGAGACTCAACCAGAGCAACAGGCCCCAGTTGGGGGGAGATCCTCCTCCCTGGGAAACAGTTTTAAAAAACATCTGTGATATGGACAGTAAAATTGGAAAGGTCCTGGATCAACTTAGTGCTCAAGAAACTAAGACTGCTGGAGCAGTAAAAATGGCTACTAAGGCAGAGGAACGATAACAGAGGATGCAGGCCACCTTTGAAAAAATGGTTCTGGACAATAACCATTTCAGAGCCCATGTTGAAACCCTAGAAAATGCTAACAGGGAAATGAATCTTCACCTCACTGGACTCTAAGAAAGCACAGAAGGGGACAATTTGTTGGCTTTCTTACAACACTGGCTACAAATGGCAATGCCCAATGATTCACGCCCTGCCGCATACTCCATTAAATGGGCCTACAGGGTCAATTTTCAGCAAGCCCAGGTGAATCAGGATTCAAGCCAAACTATCTTACTGGTTACAGATGGCACAAGGACCTGAGTTGTTATTTTAAGTTGGGTGAGAGCTCGCTATCCTTTGAAAATAGAAGATCAGGACATTAAATTATTCCTGGACTGGTCGTATGCCACGCGCTGTAGTCGTAAGCCCTTTGGTCCCCTCCAGCAACAACTTTATTGATTACAGGTCTCACACTTGTTGCTGGCCCCCACAAGGCTCCGCATTATTGATGCGGACAAGATGTTCCTGTTCAACAATCTGGAGGAGGCTAAAAAGCATGTCAACTATATTATGGTTGAGTTTCAGAGTGAAGCTTCAAGACAGCAGCAACAAGAAGATGCCGAGGAGGATGGCTGAATCAGCTTGAAAGGACTTATTGGACTTGGGTGGTAACCAGTTTAAGGACGTTGCATTCCTAAATATTGCAAATGGCATGACATCTGCTGTGTTTGCCTCTCCAGCTGTTTTCATATTTACTGTTTAAATTTTGCTTGAGGAGGCCTTGTAACATGGTGCCGATTTTGTGGTGCCGCAATGTGGTTTAGAGTCTGGTGCTGCACAATATTTTAGTGTTTTTTTGTATTTAACCACTGCTTTTGAGCCTATGCCTCTCTTTTACTACTGTTCTTGCCTGTTCTGTTCAACAAGTAGGCACCTGTTATCATTTATAGAGCTCCAAGCTGCAGCTGTAGTGGTGTTTACTTTTCTGCTGTATGAAGCATGCTTGGTTTTTCCGATGTGCTGATCAACCCATGCATTGTCTAAAGTTGCAATCTGGTTTATATGCTGTGGGAATAATGACCGGGGTAAGCCATGTTCATACCTGTTTGGTCTCCCTGTATTTTCATTTTCTCCCACAGGTCAAAGCGAGGCTAGCCTTCAGGAAATAGTGACTTGCTCATCATCTGATGCACCTTTTTAGACATTTTGCATGTACCTCCAACTGTGGTATCAACATTGATGGAATTCCTAATTACTGATGCTGGCACAAGTTGTAATGTGTTTTGGTTTCCATCAAAGGTGACATGCAAAGATATGTAGCTACTTGCTCCTATCCCCACATACCTTTCAGTGCTACCACGAGAGTCAGGGGCTGCTATGATGAACATTTTCAGAGCAAATTGAGCAATCTGTACAAAAAACAGGGGCAAAACTTTTCATGGAATGTGGAAGCACCACGCAGGTCTCCAGTGAGCACACACAAGTTTTCATGGGTATTCTACCCATTTTGAGATATGCAACACCACCGCTCTGAATGTAGCAGCAGTAGTTGGCAGTTAATATACTTATTTTATTCCTTCCACGGGGGTCTTGATGCTTAAAATAATACTTTGCAATGACCTGTACAGGTGTTGCTGGCAAGAATTACAATGGCACCCAGACAAATAAAGAAATATATTTTAAGAAGCAGCCACCGCTGCTACACTCAGAAATAGTGGTGTTATGTATGTCACAAAATGGGTGGAATATCCATGAAAACTTGTGTGTGCTCACATAGGACCCACGCAGCGCTCTCCTGTTCAGTGAAAAGTCTTGGCACTGTTTTAAAATATACAGATTGCTCTGAAAATGTTCTTTATAGCAGCCTCTGACTCCTGCAGCAGCATTGAAAGGTATGTGAGGATGGGAGCAGGTTGCTATATATCTTTGCAAGTCACCTTTAATTGTATTTTTTTATGGCATGTTCATGGAATATTGAATAAACATAAAGTTAAAAAAGTGTGTATGTGTGTGCGAGTGTGTGTGTGTTGATGTGTGTATATATGAGTGTGTTAATGTGTGTAGGACCTCAAATAATTTCCATTCTGATGTGTAATTGCACATTAACTTCTTGAGCTTCCCTTACTCTCAAACTTACATATATAATCTATACAATTCATAAAATGTAACTACTACTAGGCACAATGCTGTCTGTGAAAAATCAGATTGGAATTCACAGTGCTTTCTCTGGCTTGCTATGGTGCAACTGGATGACAGTGTGGCCTTAGTATGATGCTCTGTTATAATCCAAAAGCTTCGGAATCTGCACTTTGATTGGCTGAAAACAAATATTCCATGAGCACTACCCTGAGGCCTCACTACTACAGAGCAAAAGCATAAAAACATTATTTAATGTTACTTTCATTTATTTATGACCACAATTGGAACATCTCCCACACTAGAGGCAGAGAGTATCCAGTGAAATACTACCCCTGCTTCTACTGCTGACCTGATGTTCCAAATGACTTTCACTGCAATTTAAATTTTCCTGACAAATCTGAAACATAGGTTGAGGTACGAGAACATTTTGTAAGCATTTCCAGTTCCAGTTTCAAACACAGAAAAACTTACAGTAAGATTACTAGAGTTTTATACACTGCAACAATTTATACAGTATTTTCTTAGGAGAGCAACTCTGATTCTGACTCCTCCTCCTACTACTAGACTGCAGGTCCCATCCAGCAGCACCTGAACCTGATTTTTGAGCATGTATCCCTAGTGTTTCCTGTGGGCAATGGTGTATAAACTGCATAAGTGTTGCAAGATATGGGCCCTTAATATTCAGCACACAGCAAACTGCCCACAGGTTAAATAGCATATACTTTTTAATTAAATGCGTTGCTAAACTCCAAGCATTGGCAATGTATTTCCTGACTGCTAATGCATTTACTCCAATCCTTCTGAGGCAGCTGTTTGCATCAATGGACTAAATTCTAAAAGCTCTATTGGAGGAAATGGGTTGAAAATCAGATCCCACCACCTCTTTTAGTTTCATTTACTTGTCAGATATTTTTTCAATGGCACAGTTACAGCACACTGACACCATACACCCTATAGATAGACATCTCTTAGGTCACAGTAACACTACAGTGGTAGCCAATAACACGATACAGAATATCCAGATATATCACAATATATGTCAATAAATCGCCATTCATTTCAACTGGATTTCAGTGATATTTCCCGATATATCCAGTTATGCAGCATAGTGCATCGTATCACTGGCTACTACTTTATGATTTAAGAACCATGCTTATCGCTGGGAAGAGGGGGTAGTAGACCTTTTACAAGTGAGAGGAATTTCATGCTGTATGTGTCACTGATAATGATCAACACATATCAGTATGGAGCTGCTGGCTGAACAACGTTGACAGCAACATCATTCATCACAGCTTGGCAAAGTACATTCAAAGAAGAAATGCTATAATATGTTGTAACATTTCAGGATTTGAGCTGAAAGGAACTCAAGAGCTCCTGTTGATATACAAGGCTGTCATGGAGGAACTTAATATATGCAGAACCTAGCTGGGGTTAGACGCCTAGATCTTGAACTTGTTTGTTCCTGCCTACAATCCTTGGTATCCGTGCTATGATTACAATGCAGAAGGACCTTGGCATCTCACAGCATTTCATATCATGTATAAAATGATATAATGTCCTACGTTTCATGTAAGCTCGGTCAGCACCGAGATATTAGTGCTGTAGAAGCCAGGGGAAAAATGGTAAAATTGCATTAAACATGACTTTTCTACCTGATTAGTTGTATGACATCAAGATCTACAATTGACTCTGAGGTTCTGCTATTCATAAAGGAAACACATGTTTTTTGTTTTGTTTTAGAATTTTGGGCCAGGAAAGGAACACAGAGTCAAATCTCATTTCCATGTGTGTCCTGGGACTACAGAGAAGTTAAATTGAGTGCCTTTTTGCAAAACTCTCTGTTATTGATCTAAATGTTATGTCTCTAGATCTACCGCATCCAGTTTGGTCACACTCCAGCATAGTGACTGTGGCAAACTTCACACCACAGGAACAATTCAGGTGACCTGGCTTCATGCCACCAGATGACGTTGAACATGGAGATTTCAGGATATTTAACAAACTATAGCATCCCTTAAAGGAAAACTCCATGTTAAAATCAGAAAAAGATATGTAGTAGTCTTTTTTTCTGTGTTCTAACCAGTTCCCAGCATTTTCTTTTCCTCTGGCTGTGAGAGATGTTTTTTCTAACTTTTCCTAACTGTTTTATTGCCCTTGGAGGCTGCCATTCTGGTTTCTTTTATGGCCTCTAGTCTTCCCAGAGTGTCCTTTGGTGTGATGTATAATTGCCCCTGCAGGAAGCCAGTGTCTTGTTACAGGGTCTGTCACAGCTCGGACACAGAGAAAATACTTCTTCCAGAGAAGACAAACTGCTAGATTTTGGGTGAGTGTAATCATTATTATTTTTTGATATCAGTACCTTGTCCTGCTATGCTCTGCTCTGTGTGTGTGTGTGTGTGTGTGTGTGTGTGTGTGTGTGTGTGTGTGCGTGAGTGTGTGTGAATCATGTCACTGTTTACTCTGTTCCTCTCAGTCACTTTCAGTTTTTGCACCAGTACTAAGTAGCAAAAATTGAACATCACCTTATAGGTTGTAACATAGCAGGACATGGTACTAATATAAAAAAATAATAATGATTACACTCACCCAAAATGTAGCAATGTGACTTCTTCTTGAAAGAAGTATTATCTTTGTGGCTGAGCTGTGACAGATCCTGCTAAATCTAGGGCATAGCTACATCACTGTCACATGAACCAGGGTGCATCGTAGGAGAAAGAAAGCCAATAAACCTATTTGTGATGGAGATCCCCAGGGGTCGTAAAACTACCATACAGCTAGCAGGCTAATTTAGGAAAAACTCCTAATAGCAGACAGAGGGAAGGACACACTAGGACTTAACATACATATCAAAAAACTCTACATAACATATGTTTTTGCAGATTCTGGGTGGACTTCTCCTTTAAAGAGCCTAGCCTACCTCATTCATGTTCCAGTCAGTGGAATGGACAGGGTAGGACCTGCACGGTAAAGCCCTTATTCTGTCAGGGCCCACACTACATGTTTTTGACTTAATAATGTATAGTGTACTACCTTATTTTTTCTTTCTTCTACAGTCCAGAGAAAATAAAGCAATGACTTGCCAGCCCATTCGTGCAGTGGTAGTGCTTGTATTCATGATGCCAGTGACCTGGGTTCAAGGAGTGAACACAGATTATCAGTGGTTGGCTGGAGGAGGGAGGACTAAGCATCCCAGGCACAGCTGTCCATCTTGGGGGGGCCCTGTGTCTCACTATGAGACTGCAACCTGGAAGAGGCCAGGTGGTAGCATAAGCAAGCACATCAGTAGAAGAAGGGACTGCTAATGGACACTAGCACTCCAAAGCCCTGGGAGAAAAACTGGTGTAAAACACCCTGGCCTGATCTGGCACCCCCCACGGGCACTGCACAATTGGCATGGCAGGCCAGTAACCACCACATGCAGTCCTGGGTAAGTGCTGGATGACCATAAGTCCATGAGCAGGTCTTTGACTGAGCTGGGGGTTGCCTCAGGGTAAGGTGACAGAGGAGCAGAAAAACAGAAGGAAAAAATGTTAAGCAATACTTGGAAAAACAAATCTTTTTTTAAATGTTATTTTTATTTAAAATATCTGTCCAGGAGGGTACACTGAATTACAAACAACTTGTTTCCAGGTGTGTTGGGGATGTATGTGTACATGGGCTATGTGAGAGTACAGTAATGTCAACTAGGAAACAGTGGTACAAGGAATGTACTGTAGATACCAAGGAAAGCAGTTTTGTGTTGTGTAAAAAAAGCACAATCAGATAATAAAACATTCTGTATAGTATTTGTTTCAATGTACTGTCACTTTTTCCTCCATTGCCTCTGGTCTACCCTCCTCCTGACGGCACCCCCAAGTCCTGTCATTGACTTTCTTGTGGACTTACCAGTTATCCGTCACATGCCCAGGCCCACTGTGGTGATGAGTAGCCTGGCAGCCCATGGTCACGATGGGCCTCCATGGTTGATGGCTCTGCTCTTACTGGACAGGGCATTTTTTGTGTTCTTACTCCTAAGGACACCAGCCATGCAATGACGTGCATGTCGCACCACTGAGTGAGCATGCCAGCATCTGGAAGTGTCCCCTCCTTTCCAGTTGGCCCTGACTGTGATTCCATCTAGCCTCCACTAGGTGGCAATCATGCTGTGAAGCTCAGTTTGTCCTCCCTGAAAATGGAAAGCAATCCCTGGGATGCTTGATACCCCTTCTCCCATCAAGCCCAATTGGAGTCTACTAATGAACCAGGTTCATCCATGCCACAAGCCAGTGGTTCAGCCTGATTCTGTACTGTGTTAAGTAAAGGCATTATCTGGGATGGATCCATCAGTCTCTTTACTGCACTAACTTAGTGGATAATGCCATATATTGTTTTCCTCTCAGTACTTCTCTAAGCTTAATGGATGATTTGTTTAGATGGAAGACAAACACAAGCCCATAACACTTTCTGTGAAATAATTGAGCAATAATCTCCGATTAGTGTAACTGATAGTCTCACACCAGTCCCTTTAAAACTCTATAATACATGAGTGTGTAATACAGAGTTTGTCACAGCTGTATCGCTCCCATGTTTTATTAACCCTAGCAGTGTCATTCACTTTTGCAACAAATTAAACTCAGCATTCTATCTTTATTTTTAAAACCTGTAATTATAACAAACAAATTATGGGTAGTAGATCAAGCCCTCAGTGTGTGTTGCTTTACAAACCACTTGAAAGTCGCACTTGTTGTTTATTTGGTAACACACATATTGGGGGTGTAAAAAACTAAACTTGGAATGCACTACTGCCCATATAGTATTCTATATATAAGGCATGACCAGAGGTTGCATTATCAGTCTGTTAATCATCCTCTAGGGGTGTAATGTGGCATGAGTCATAGCCAAGTGCTGCATAGAAACATAGAAATTCTCGGCAGATAAGGACCGGTTGGCCCATCCAGTATGCCCATAGGCCCTATACATTGTATGTGGCCTCTGACCCTATGTGATCAATGGCTTTTCATCACTCTCTCCCCTCTCAAGCTTCCCTTGTGCCTGTCCTAAGCAAGCTTAAACCCTTCCATTGTGCTTGCCCCCACTACAGTAGTAGCCACAGGCATTGCCAGCTATTTCCAGATATTTTGCGAAATTTCTGAAGAGCTTCTCTCTGCTGCCCCTACTGTGGAAATGCAGAAAGCAGGAGATATTTCTGGAAATATCACAGAAATTTGGGGAAATAGCTGGCAGTGTCTGTGGCTGCTACAGTATCTCCTGTGGCAGACTGTTCCAAGTGTTGACTACCCTTTCTGTGTAGAACAACTTCCTCACATTACCTCTTAATCTACCCCTTTTCAATTTCATATTGTGCCCCCTTGTTCTAGTACTTTTTCTACATTGGAAAAGATCCCCCACCTGCACTTTGTTTATGCCCTTGAGGTACTTGAAAGTTTCAATCATGTCCCCCCGCTGTGTCCTCTCCTCCAGTGAGTACATATTGAGGTCCTTTAGTCTCTCCTCTTATGTTTTGTGGTGCAAGTTCTGCACCATCGTTGTTGCCCTACTCTGGATAGTCTCCACCTTATCTATGTCCTTGTGCAGGTGTGGCCTCCAGAACTACATGCAGTACTCCAGGTGAGGCCTTACCAATGTTTTATACAATGGCATCACCACCTCCCACCTCCTGCTAGTGATACCCCTGCCTATGCACCCCAGCATGCTACTGGCCTTCCCTGCCACCGTTGTGTACTGCTTTGATACCTTAAGGTCATCAGAGATGATAACCCCTAGGTCCCTTTCCTCATTGGTGACAGTCAGCTTCCCTCCAACTTGTAGCTCTCCCCAGGGTTCCCTCTACCCAGGTGCATTATTTTGCACTTCTTTGCATTGAACCTCAGTTGCCACATCTTTGACCATCTTTCAAGCTTCTCCAGATCCCTCTTCATTTTCTGCACCCCTTCTGGAGTATTCACCCTGTTGAAGATCTTGGTGCCATCTGCAAACAGGCAGACTTTTCCTTCCAGCCCCTCTGCAATATCACTAATGAAGAAATTGAACAGGACTGGTCCTAGTACTGATCTCTGTGGTACCCCACTGGCCACCCCCTTCCCAAATTGTACCCCATTTACCACCTTCCTCTGTCTCCTGTCTGTTAACCAGTTCCTAACCCAGTTCACCACCTTGTCTCCCATGCCCCGACTACTCATCTTGTTAATCAGCCTTCTATGTGGGACGGTGTCAAAGGCTTTGCTGAAATCTAGGTAGGCGATGTCTACTGCCCCTTCTTGATTTACTTCCCTAGTCACCCAATCAAAAAAATCTATTAAATTCATTTGACATGACCTTCCTGCTGTGAATTTGTGTTGCCTCAGATCCTGAGCACTGCCGGGTTCCATATGTACCACTATCCTTTCTTTCAGCACTGTCTCCATGATCTTTCCCACCACTGAGGTGAGGCTGACTGGCCTGTAGTTTTCTGCCTCCTTCCTACTGCCGCTTTTGTGCAGTGGGACTACATACGCCCTCCTCCAGTCCTCTGGAACGACACCAGTGCATGTCTCTAGGGGTTTATTTCAGCAATAAGGCACAGCCAGGGGTATGGTAAGCAAGCAGTGAGACATGACAAGGTGTTGGTTTCTTTTCATAAACTGCAACCTCAGCTGCACTGTGAAGCATGAGGCGCTTGTACGGAGTGCCTTCAACCACCTTGAAGTGCGGGTTACAAAAAGAACCCAATACCGTGGAAGTCTTATTATGCTTATGAAAGGGGTACTATGTGAAAAAGAAATTAAAAAAAAAATCATTTCCTGTGTAAAAGTGTAAAGAAAACAGATTTAAAAGTCTTTTTTAAGACCAGCCTGGTGGTGCTGAGGGTTGAGGCACTGGACACCTCACCTTGTGCTATGCTGGTGACCCGGGTTCGGGAATGAGCCTGGGCCTGTCGGGGGTCAGCCAGGGAGGGAGTGGTTTGAGTGTCTGTAGACCGCTCTCCTCTCCCTGGGGTGGGTTCCAGGCTTGCACCATGCTGCAGTGGCCCCCAAAGGAGATCAGGGCACTACAGTTGCAGTGCATCTAGAGGGAGAAGTATGGTGGACATCAGCATGTTGTGCATAGATGTCATTGCACATCCATACTCCTAAGGGGAGAAAAATACAGTGGAAAATGGCAGTCAGGGAGACTTCTGGTGACGTCACAGAGCTGAAGCAAGCTTAAACCTAGAGCTCCCAAGCCAATCGACCTACAGACCCTCCTAAAACCTCATTTTTTCAACCTAAAAATGTCTAGAAGCTCAGGAGGGACATCTGTGACAAGTAACAGAGGTAGAAATCGTCCCGATGGTAAAAGTAAAGCTAAAGATGGCAATAGATTGAAAGCGGACCCTCCTAGCAGATCCATCCCGACGGCCAGCTCCCACGCGGCCGATTATAATACCGATGGTGAAAGTAAGCAGCTCTCACGTACAAGATTTGAGATGTTCCTGAATGAAATAAAAGAATCTAGAAAAGAAAACAAGCAAGAGTTTCAAGCGGTTCAAAAGCAGCTAACCACTTTAGAAACTCGTATTGGTACGATTGAGGAGAGGGTATCCGAAACCGAAGAGGCAACGGTACAAATTATAGAAATAGTCCAGGCCCTACTCTGCCAAACAGAGGAGTTGCAAGCTAAGTGCCTGGACTTAGAAGGTCATTCCCGACGCGATAATTTGCATCTATACGGACTCCCAGAAGACATGGAAACAACTCTGGTGACCCCTTTTATAGAAAATCTTTTGAAAGATATATTGGATCTTCCAGCTACCCTAATGTTCCATGTGGAAAGGGTGCATAGATCCTTGCAAAGAAAGCCACCAGACCCAACGGCATGTCCATGCTCAATTGTCTTTAAGCTCAACTCCTACAGTGTGAAGGAAGAGATCTTAAGATGAGCCTGGGGTAAAAAAGAACTTAAATATCTAACACACTGGCTGTTTCTTGACCATGATTACCCCCAAGAAGTGCAGCAGCAGAGACTTAGATACCTTCCAATCCTGAGATCCCTGTATGAGAAGTCCATCCGATTTCACACTCCATACCCCTCCAGGCTATGAATTTTTTGGGAGGATGGTATAAAGATCTATTCCATGGTGGAGGAGGTGGCAGAGGCCTTGAAAGAGATGAAAATCCCCATCGCAGACAACTGGAACCAAAGTGAAGGGAGAAGGGCCCAGCTTGGCAGCGCAGCACGAATAGGAAGCGTGGGAGAACCAAAATAATGCAGCACAATGAAGCGCTACGTAGGATCCAAATGCTGCTCTGCAAGAAGCAAGGACAAACTGGGGTAAATACCTGAGATGCCAACACTGCTGCTTCATGCCCAATTACTCTCTTCTGCTGGACCTGCAGAGAGCTCCCAGTGCAGCAGTCGGATAAGTACGTTAATTTCATCTCACAGTCTGATCGATCTTTCTTTCACTGAGTCGAAAGCTGCACATTGTGGGGGGGTAGATCGAGGAGAACAGAACTTTACACTTAGTTAAGCCCTAACTGCCTAACTGAAATATTAAGGGTTTCTTCTGGTCAAGGACAGATCATATCTTACAAACGGGACTAAGTTGTTTTTTATTTACTTAAAGATGTTGAAAATAGTTTGTTTGTTAGTCATGACCAAGACATAGTGACCCCAAAATCAGAGCTCTTCCATGCTACAGGCCACTACACAGGCCATACCAAATGTCACTATATTTTCACGCCTGAAGGGACTGAATAATACCTACCAAAAATTATTGCTGTTACAGGATATGAATATGCCTCTGTCTTTATAGTAAAAATTTACTGTTTAATGAGAAGTTGGTTGGTAACAGGGAGCATGTTGATGCTCGGACAGCTAGTGTCATCTGTACCTAAAGGTACTAACTTACTGAAGTAGGAGCCCACTGTAATTGAGGCTCTAGAGGAGGTTCTCCGGTAATGGAGGCACACGCACTCCTCCTCATTCTCCCTTAAAGGAGAACACAGGGGCTAATATGGTAAATTAGCCCCCAACCTTGGAAGCACGTAGTTTACAGTTTGTAACTTAGTGTGGTTATAAAGTTGAAGCCATGTTGGCTTATAAGTTTGATTTTGGTTCATCAGGGCAGAAGGAACCTATAAGCAACAAATCCAAGTATAAATGTGTATATGTTGGGGGGGGGGAAGAGGCCACCATTATGGATGAGACACTAGAACTCTTACACTCACTTCCAACTGGGGGAAATAAAATTTGTTTAATATGGCACAAGCTTAAGTTATTTGCACGTACAACGTGCATGGAGTCATTAACCCTATTAAGAGAAGCAAAATTCTCCAATATATGAAAAGGGAGGGGGCTAATATTTTACTGCTGCAAGAAACCCACCTCTCACAAGCTGAACATAAAAAGTTTGAGTGCCTGGGTTTCGCAGAGGTGGTGGCCTCCTCTTATTGGGGGAGCAGAAGAAGAGGGACTGCAATAATGATCAAGCAGGGAGTAATTTTTGAGCCTAAAGGCAGGATTATTGATAAAAGAGGGAGATACGTCCTTTTGAAGGGTTTGCTAGAAGGCCAATTGGTCACATTGGCATCTGTTTATATACCTCTAGCAGCGGACTTTACAATCTATAAAACCTTCCTCTCCCTATTAACAGAGTGGGCAGAAGGCCAAGTAATTTGTGGAGGAGACTTTAATCTTGATACTTCTGGGGGAGGGACTGATCATCTTTCTCAAGGTTGAATGAATTAAACCGCTAGAAAAGTCCAGAAACTGATCCAAGAACTGGGATATGAAGACACATGGCAGTTTTTACACAGACCCTCCCATAGACACACTTTTTACTTCTAGGCCCATGAAACCTATTTGTGTCTTGATTTTCTTGTGACCCTAAGGGAAAAGTTAAGCACCATACAACATATATGGCAGGTGGATTTCTGTCTCTCGGATCATGCCCAAATTTTCTGTAGACTTAACAAACAAATGGTCAGGAAGAGAACTTTTTGGAGACTAAACTTGTCCCTTATAAGAGACAAGGAAGTACAGGAGACTATTGGAGAGATGATAACCCAGGCCCTTCTTGATAATGATACCCCAGACACCACAATATCAGTGATATGGGATACCATCAAGGCGATAGTAAGGGGTAAACTAATAGGAATTTCTTTGTACCAGAAAAAACAGAGGGAAGCTCATAGAAGTGCCCTGGAGGAGAAGATAAAAGCCTTGGAAAAACTCCAATGTATCAAATTGTGTAAAGCCAGAACAAGGGAGCTTACATCTTTAAAGAAAGAATTAAATAATATCCTAGATTACGCTATAGAGCAGCAACTGGTATTTCTAAGGCATAAATACTATGATAGGGGCCCCAGATTTATGTGACTAGTAGCAAGCCAATTACGGGCACGGAGAGTTAAATCTACTATTTTAAAATAAGACACCCTACCTCTGGGGAACTTACAAAACATATGAAAGGTATCTCAGAAACTTTTTTAAAATATTATACATCACTTTACTCTGGGACACCCGTACCCCCAGATGGAAAAATTTGTGAATTTCTTACCTCCCTGGATCTCCCCATCCTATCCCGAGACCAAGGTGACCAATTGAAAGCCCTCTTTACCACCGAAGAGATAAATGCAACAATTAGCAACTTAAAAACAGGGAAATGTCCAGGAACAGATGGCCTCCCAGGGGAGTTTTATAAAACCCTCTCCAAAACGCTTACCCCAATAATGAGCAGGGTATTCTTTTTTATAACAACGAAGGTAGGGGCAATCCCCCCGTCCTGGAATAAGGCCATAGTCTCAGTGATACCAAAGCCGGGTAAAGACCCTTCACTTTGTTCATCGTACAGACCCATATCAGTATTGAACACAGACCATAAGGTCTTTACTTCTATATTATTTAAGAGACTCGTTCAATTTGCCTCGGCTAAAATACATGGTGATCAATGTGGCTTCATACCGGGTCAACAGGCCCAGGATAATATGAGACGTACTATATATTATTGAGCATATCCAAACTCAGGGCATCCTAGCAGTGCTAATGGGCCTAGATGCGGAAAAAGCGTTTGATATATTCTCAAGGACATTTCTCCAAGGAGTCTTGGATCGATTTGGTTTCCCCACCCAATTCATCGATACTATTTTAAAATTTTATAGTAAACTTGTTGGATTTATTAGAACTAATGGACATATCTCAGAGAGCTTTCCCCTTATATAAGGGAACTCGACAGGGATGCCCTCTATCCCCTTCTTTTTGCTTTTTATATTGAACCCTTGGCCCAATACCTCCGTTCGACTTCAACTATTCAGGGAGTTATGATGGCAGAAACAGAACAGAAGTTGGCCCTCTTTGCAGATGATATATTGGTTTATTTAACAGAACCTGATACCTCTATGGTAGCCCTTTTTCAAAAAATACAGGAATTCTCCCTACTGTCAGGCTATTCTTTAAACATTAACAAATCAGAGGCCCTCTCTTTCGGTTACAATCCTCCGCCCATGTTCAAAACACAATACCCAATTAAATGGGATAAGACATCCATAAAATATTTAGGTATTCAGATTCCTAAGGACCCAGCACTCTTATTTTCCCATAATTATCATCCTTTACTAATAAATATAAAACAAGACTTAAGAAGGTGGAACCTTCTACTATCCTCTTTCTATACATGGAGCCTATCTATTAAGATGAACGCTTTACCACGTTTCTTATACTTATTTCAGTGTGTACCCTGCACTATATCAATTAAGGAAATCCTTTCATGGCAGAAAACCCTGAATGCCTTCCAGTGAAACCAGAGAAAACCACAAATTGACAAGACCAAATTATATCTACCCAAGCTAATGGGGGGAGTGGCAATCCCCTCACTTCAAAACTACTGGATTTCAGCATAGATGAGATTGGCGTTGTTATGGGGTACCAAAACATATCAAGCAGCCTGGAAACAAATAGATCTAGCCAGATTAATAGAGGCCCTACTTCCAGCTTGTCTGTTCTCCCCTCCACACTTTAAGAAAGCTCTGAAAAAAGCTTCACAAGCCACTGCAACAATTTTGAGGGGTTGGCAATTGGGAATAAAAAGTAAAACCTTCCAATAACAATCTTGGAAATACAAGTGGTTTATATCCCCCCGTTTGATTCATTGGTGCAGATCTCATGGTACAAAACCCAGCTGAGGAAGGGACTTGAGGCACCTTGGCAATTAATAAAGGGAACTGGGGTTATTGACTTCCTGGAAGGCCAAAGGAGATACTCCTGGACAGAAAAGGATAGACTATACTATTACCAAACCAGAGATTATATACTCAAACAAATTAGAATTAGAGAAAGGAGTTCTCAGATGTGGGATAACAATACCCCATTTAGTCAAATATGGTCCTCACTTCAGAGGGAAAAAGCAATCTCTATACTATATAAATCCCTTACACAGCAATTGGCAAATGTAATGGAGTCAATACAATCTAAGTGGGAGAAAGATTTTGCACAACCACTGACTAGTAAAGACTGGCTTAGAATATGGCAGGGAACATGGACCACCACCTCTTCCCCACTCTGGAGGGAATTCTTGTGGAAAGTTAGGGTGAGATTTTTCTTGGTCCCTTCAATGGTAGCAGTCAGGAAACCAGGGGCATCTGCACAGTGCTGGAGAGAGTGTGGGGAGATAGAGGCATCTCATAAACATGTTTTTTTTGATTGCCCCAAACTGTTTAGGTTCTGGAATCAGGTATCTCACCATATTGAAACAATACTAAACATCCAAGGTCCCATTACTGGGATCAGTCTAATACTGGGGATCCCTCCTTTAGAGGTTAGGAATAAAGCCTCTCTTTACTTGTGGTCCATCTTATTAGGAGCTGCCTACAAATCCATCACTAAAAGATGGCTGCATGAATCCCCACCTATGGTGTCAGAGTGGAAAACTATAATACTTAACATACAGGATAATGAGCAGATGTCTTTTGGTCTCCAGAATAGGATGGAAATGTATATCTTAATATGGTCCAGGTGGGAACCAAATCAAGATCAAATTCTCTAGGTTTATTATCCGTAAGTAATGGCACATAAAAGACTGAATGATGGTTACCCCTCATGCAATTTCTGCTGTAAGCAGGAGGAGCTTAGACTATCTAATGATTAGAATAATCTTACTTGATTAATTATTACCCCTATTACATTGACAAGAATTGATATTCAAATGAGTTCCGAAAAGAAGAAATTTAACAATATATTTAATATGGCGTATAAGCTAGTATAATTGCCCTGCATTTAAAGTTTTTTAAGTTTTAATCTTTCTTGTTTTTAGTTCTTTCCTTTTGTTAAACAAGTAGTGATTTTTGTTCAAAGGCTGTATGTTGTAACAGCCAAGATATGTATTATTATGTGTGTATTAAAACAATCTTTCAATAAAGAAAGTATAAAAAAAAAAGAAAATGTCAGTCAGTCATGGCGGCTTGATGGCCGTACCTCTGCACACCCACGACCCGAGTGGAATTGCGTCTGGGTAATAGATCCAGACCCAGTGGCCTGAGATTGGGGGTCCCCACTGCAGGCTTTACATGCTAACCCTGTATGAGTGAGCCACCAGGAACCATGTGGAGTGCAGTGGACAGTGGCAGGATGATTGCAGACCGAGCAGTGGGGAGAAACAATGTCAATAAAAAAAAGTATTTTTTTTAAATAAAAAGTCTCATGTCCCACTAGGTGCTGTTTACAGTTTCTAGCACTAGATGGTTCTGGGCACTTTTTTTTAAATAAGCTGTCATTTATTTATTTTTTTTTGCTCCTCTCCAGCCAGCCCTCCTTTAAGTGGGCACCCCACCCCCATCCCAGTCACCCTAACCTCCTCCAGGACTTACTGCCAACTGCCTTCTCCCAGGGCTTGCCCCCCAACTGGGTCGGCAGGGGTCCCCAGTCCCCACTGAGATTCAGATCCAGTTCAGGCTGGGAAGTCCAGCTAGTCAGGGTACGGAGTCTGCAAGTACCCACCAGCATCCTGCTGCTAGCACTTTCTTTGTTCTGTTCCCTGGGAGGCATGGCATGAAAGGACATCATAGCGCACACCACACGTTTCCATGTGATGTGTGCCAATGTCTGCCACACCTCCTGATCTTCTGGCCCAGGTTGCCTTTCCCCAGCTTCCTCCAGGGGCCAGGAAAGCATCGGGCTCTGCCCACCCTCCCCCTGGAGGAAGAGAGCAGTCCTATGGACACTAGATCCTCCCCTCCCCACAGCTGGCCCTCCAACACCCTGGATTTGCTTCTGAACTGGTTCATTGACGTCACAAGCGGTAGCACTACCATTGAGCCCATAGGCCTAAATAGGCTATCTTATCAGTTTTTAAAATAGTTTTTGTTAGGTTTTTTAATTTTATTTTTATTTTTATGTAGCGTGTCATGGTGTGGTCCTTGCTAAAGTAACCGATTTAAATATTTAAAAAAAGTGACTACTATGTTTGTTTGCTCTCATGTGAGGTGGATTGAGAGGAGGAAGGTGCGCTAATGCACTTGTATGATTATGGCTAAGTGAGCAGCTGGTTTGATGGGACTGTTTGAGCTATGTAGCATGGGATTAAGTGGTGACAGATAAGGAGTGCTTCTCTGGGCCAAGCATGAACAGCATTGCCACCATATGCTGCCTCCCGGTCCTCCCACAGATGAATTTTGGGATCAGTGAGGACCAGGAGATAGTGAAGTGGATCTCTAGTTAAGGCGGGGCCCTGAGGAGCGTGTTTTAAAAGGCACATCTTTCTGCTTGTTTCTGGGGAGAGCAGAAGCTTGTTGGAAACAGTACTTGCAGGTGTGGAGTGGGTCTCCTGAACAATGCTGACCGTGAATGACATTTATTTATTTATTTGGCTTTTGGTAACCGGGTAGGTACACTAGATAGCTGAATGCCAATTTGCAGGTATGGCCAGGGAGGGTACAAAGCATGGGATACAACAGGATAAAAAGCACAAGTACATAAAGTCGACAAGATACAAATTTAGAGAACTAACAGTTCAGAGGTTCGGATAAGAACAGTATGAAATATTACAAGTTGAAAAATAATTAGAATAAGTAACAAAGTAGGTTAAAGCAAGTAGAAACTGAAGTGTGAGAATTAATGGTCAAGAGAAGTACAATATGAAATATTACAAGTTCACAAATAATTAGTTAAGTAACAAAGTAAGTTAAGACAAGTATGTTCTGAGGAGCAAGAATCAATTAAGCAATGTACATATGGTTATGGTCAGGGTGGTTGGAAACAGGTGCAGGTCATGAATTGGATTAGGTAGAACTTGAGGGTTGATTTGAAAGAAGACGTGGTGGGAAAGCTGTGGACATTTAGGGGGAAGGAGTTCCAGTACTTGGGAGCAAATGAAGAAAATGCCTGTTCACTCATTTTGGTCGAGCACTTGGATGTAACGAGTGAAGTAGATTCAAGGGACTTAAGAAAGTAGATGGGTCAGGAGCTGGGTAGTAGCAGAATGCAGGTGACTGGGGAACTGGCCTGGAGTTGTTTGTGTATAAAACAACCTAGTACATAGGCTCAAGAGGTAGAGGGGGAGAGCCACCCTAAGCAGAAGTAGAGAGAGCAATGGTGCATGAAACGTGGGGATGAGAGGACGAAGCAGCATATGTTATTGTAGGTGATGTCCCATTTGTGTAAAGAAGTCAAGGGGGTGTTTATGAAGAGGAGAGAGACATACTGCAGGCAGGGGAGGAGGATGCCTTGGGCGATGGCTAGGTGGGCATGCAGGGTAAGCAAGTGTCTGAGAGGGTTGGCTAGGCCAATTCAAGGATTTGTGGCTTTACACTGGTTTGAGAAGGGGAGGTGAAAGTTGAGCCCTGGCCAAGTGTAACTTCTAGGTATGTAAATTCCTCAACCACAGTAAGAGGAGAGCCATTTAGACACCTGATGTCCAGGAGGCTACAGCAGGATGACCTGTGTGCTCTGGAGTCAGAAAGCATCACTTGTGTTTTGGATGCATTGAGTACCAGGTTGTTGGGCACCAACCACTTCTGCATGTGGATGAAGTCCTTTGATAGTTGGGAATTGATGAGTTGGGAGCTCCCAGCACTGTGACATAGGGTGATATCATCAGTGTACATTATTACTGAGCAAGAGGTGGAGACGGACAGGAGGTAGCTAATGAAAACTGAAAAGAGGCATGGGCCTAGTATAGACCCCTGAGGAACATCTCAGATGACAGGCAGCTGGTGCAAAGAGGTGTCCCCAAATCTGACACTTTGGCACTAGTCAGTCAGGTAGTTGGAGAACCATTTATTGGCATGGGTGGTGGGGGACACCAAGGGCTGTCAGTTTTTTGGGTTAGGAGCGAATGGTCAACAAGGTCAAAAGCCTTGGATAGGTGGATGAAAACAATGCCAGTGAGAGAACCATTGCCCATGGCAGATTTAATGTCATCAGTAAACTTAATGAGGGCAGTTGTGGTGTTGTGATCCTTCCAGAATCCATGCTGGCATGGAATAAAGAGGTAGTGGGTTTGCAGGTAGTCCATTAGCCGCGCAGCAACAACCTTTTCAAGACGTTTGCCGAAGATGGGCAGGAGGGTGATGGGATGGCATTGTAAGATGTCTTTGGGGTCACCCTTTTTGGGGACAGGAACTACCTTTGTGACTTTCCATTGAGCTGGGACCACACCAGATGTTAGGGACAGACTGAAGATGTGGGTGATGGGGATGGGGAGAAACTGAGATCCAAGCTTAAGCAGCTTAGCCTCTACCCTGTCTGGGCCCGGAGAAGTGCCGAGTGGAAGGGAGTTAAGGAGGTCACGGACTTCTTTTTTGGTGACAACTTTCAGGTAGAAGGAGGGGTGAGTGGGGTTGGATGCAGCAAGGTTGTAGTCCTGGGCAGAGGGAGTGCGGGCAGGGAAGGGGGAGAGATCAGTGAACTGAGTGTTGAACGCATTTGCAATAGTGAGTGGGTTTGTGCAATGTACACAATTTATAATCATGTCCTTTTGCGAGGAATTGGTAGGAGCACCCAGGAGCCCTTTGATGTGTTCCCAGAACCTGACTGGATTGCCAGCAGAGGAGGAGGAGAGTTTCTCCTTGTAGAAGCATCTTTTGGCTGGGTGTGTTTCTTTTTTGCTCATGTTTCACATTTCCCAGTAGTTGAGCCACTCTTGTAGTTTTGAAGAGGTTTTATAGGAGGCCCAGCACCTGGCTCTTTTTTTATAGCGAGAGTGAAAGTCTCTGTGCAGCCAGGGAGTGGCAAAACCTTGAGCTCTTCTCTATGCAACAGGAATTAACCTATTTTGGAGGTGGGAGATGTGGAACTAGAAAATGTCTAAGGCAAGGTTTACATCGGTGGAGGCTAAGATTGGGGACCAGTCAGTGAGGGAGAGCTCAGCATTGAGAGCGAAGGGGCCAAGGTGCAATAGATGCCTAGTGGTTAGAATCTTTGGGGGTACTTTTGGGATCTGTGCCTTCCATAGGCAGTAAGAGAGGGAGTGATCACTGATGGAGTCTGAGAGTATGCCAGATACTTGGATCCGGTCATGCATGTTTATGGCATCTAGTCTAATAGATAGAAAGATGTAGTGCAGGGGAAGGGGCAGGTACGACTGGTATAATTTGGGTGAGACAGTCCTTGCCAATGAGTAATTCATAGCTTCTGGAACTGGGACTTAGCCAATTGAGGTTTATGCCTCCCATGATAATGATTTCATTCCACTCAACCAAGGGCAGAACGGTATTGATGAGGGCAGCTGGCCCTGAGGCACCAGATTTTGGGGGCTTGTATACACAGAGGAGATGACGTCTTTTGGTGTTGTCAATAGTAAGTAAGTAAGGCATGAAGTACTTCACAGATAGTGCCAGTGCCAGCTGGGTGAGAAATGAGGAACAGGTTGAGGTGGGACCTGTAGTAGATTAGCAGGCCTCTGCCACATCTGGGGGATGAACAATCTATTCGACAAAACTGATGCTGGAAGTTCTAAAGGCCTTTTCATACAAGGAAACTAAAATCTCATAACGAGATGGAAGATTGTGTTTATCAGTAGATTTTCTATACTGTGTGGTTTGTTGAGAGGGTTGGTGTGTGAGAGTGTTTAGAAGCTGGAAATAAGTTGTTCAAAATGATGGCAAGGGGCTGCTAAACATTTTTAAGAAGATTTTTGGCAGGTATTGATACCTGAGCATGCTGCATCCTGAATGTCTAAAGAAGTATAAAGCCATGTTTTTTTTTTTCTAAACCTCATGGCTTCAGAACCTTTTCAGCCAATCAGGATGCAGAAAATTCCCTACCCATGTTATAATGGTCTGTTAATCACCCTCCAGGAGTGTAATATTGCCCGATGCACAGCCAAGTGCCACAGACTCCCAGAGAGTGATTAACAGACAATTACCATGACCCCTGGATGTGCCTTATTTCTATTGTAATAAAAATGGGAATATTAAATAGTGTTTTATCATGTTTAGCATATTATTAGGCTGTACATGTACATTAACCTGAGATTAACAATAGACACATAGAATGGTTACAACCAATCAAAAAGCTCTGTTTCTCAGTCCCCAGTCTCAAACCCTTTTTGTAAGAGTTGCTTGATAATTTTGTTTCATAAGGCTCTGCATGTATACTAACAAAAGATTATGAAATGGATTTAAAGAATCCTGATTATTTGAGAGCTAATTTCAGCTGGGCCAGTATCCCAGCACAATAGCTTGGCTGAAAGTAACCCCTGACAATCAGGATTCAGCACATTTGTAATACCTGTACGCTTTATCTAAGAGCATATTCCAAAAACAAACATGACTGTTCATCCCAACAGGAAACTACCTTACCCCTGATAGTAGTGTCCCAGCTCTGGTCTCAATATTCATACTTACCCTGCTGCAGTTTGCCAGTCAAATGTGTTTAAAGCATTTGTTTCCTTTTTATTACTGTTTCCCATTCACCGCCACCACTACGTAGCTCTGTCTCACTGACCTCATGAAAATGAGACAGACCACGATGAACTGTAAAATACCATCTAGCTTTTTTTTTAAAATGGACATGCTTATTACTGACTGCAGCAAATAACAGCCACTCCATCAGATCCAAGTGGAAGCATAATAATTCTCAGCAAGGGCTGTGGACATGGCCTACCTAGACTTTAGCAAGGCATAGAAACATAGAAACATAGAATTTGATGGCAGATAAGGACCGCTTGGCCCACCCAGTCTGCCCATTTCCCTACCTAATGGATAAGCTGCAGATCCTAGTTAACCAGCAGCCTACTTCTTTCTGCCCCCACCCCCTAGAATTGCCTTATGACTGCCATTTGACACAGTCCCACACAAAAGATTAATAAACAAATTAGCCAGCCTGGGAGTGGGTCCCAGGGTGGTAGCCTGGGTAAAAAATTGGCTAGACAACAGGACACAGAGGGTAATAGTAAATGGAGTCCACTCTGAAGAAAGGGGGATTACTAGTGGGCTACTGTATGGTTCAGTACTGGGTCCGGTCCTTTTTAATGTCTTTATAAGTGACATTTCAGAGGGACTGGGAAGAAAAGTATGCCTCTTTTCATACGACACAAAGATCTGCAACAGGATTGATACACGAGGGGGGGTGGAAAGGATGACAAGGGACATGGCAAGGTTGGAGGAATGGTCAAATGTATGGCAGCTTAGATTCAGTGCAAAGAAGTGCAAAGTAATGCACCTGGGAAACAAAAACCCAGGGTAAGAGCACACAATGGGGGAGGTATTAACAACAACAAAAATGGAAAGGGACCTGGGGGTAGTCATATCAGATGACCTAAAGGTAAGCAAGCAATGTGAGAAGGCAGTAAGGATGGCTGGGGGGATACTGGGATGTATCAGGAGAGGCCTCACCAGTAGAAAACAGGAAGTTGTTGTCCCTCTGTACAGACAGCTGGTGAGACCCCATCTGAGTACAGTGTTCAGTTCTGGAGACCCCATCTCTGCAAGGACATAGACAGGATGGAGGCAGTCCAGAGAAGGGCAACTAAAATGGTGCAGGGTCTGCAACAGAAGCCATATACGAAGAAAGACTAAAGGAGCTTAATATGTATACCCTCAAGGAAAGGAGGGAGAGGGTGGGCATGATAGAAACTTTCAAGTACCTCAAGGGAATCAACAAAGTCCAAGAGGGTAGCGTCTTTCAGAAAAAGAGATGTGTAAGAACAAGGGAACACAATCTGAAAATACTTGGGGATGGCTCAGGGGCAATGTGAGGAAGTATTTTTCACAGAGAAGGTGGTAGATGCATGGAACAGCCTTCCTGAGGAGGTTGTGGGGTCAAAAACTGTGGGGGAATTCAAGAATGCATAGGACAGACATAAGGCAATTCTGGTGGGGGGTAGGAAGTAGGCTGTTGGTTAACTAGGATTTGCAACTTACCCAATAGGTAGGGAAATGGCCAGACTAGGTGGGCCAAATGGTCCCTATCTGCCATCAAAGTCTATGTTTCTATTTTTCAAGGGCTATTGTGGCCTAGTCTGCCCTAATGCCCCACACTAAGTTAACACTACCATCTGACCTCCAGCCTCCAAATTTCTGACGTGGCATGATCTCACCCAATGCTATTCTAGCATCTCAAGTCACTGCCTGCCTTCACTTTGCCCTTACTAAACTTCGTTTATATGCAGTATTAGCGCCACCTAGTAGTAGTAGTCAATTGTATTTGTTTATGGTGCCCTTCCCCAGATGCTCAGGGTGCCAGTACAAAAAATAGAGATAGCAAATAAAACTATTAATATCAGCCAACATAAAAACAAAACACAATATAAAATGACCAGAAAAGCAACTGACAGGCTAATTGAAACACAGTATCCACATCTGACTTTTTTATGTAAGACCTCAATTCAAATACAGAAAAAAAAAGCCTTTTTTATTATTATTACTATTATTTTAATAATAATACCAACAGTATTTTACAAAATGCATTAAAATTACTAAACGACCCATTTCACAATTGCAATAAAGCACTCCAGGGGGTGCATTATGGTGGGGTAAAGGTCCTTCTCGGGTGGTGGAAGCACTTGGTTTCACCTCATGTTTCAACCAGTCTGAGGTGGGTTGCTATCCCACCATAAATGAACCCCTTGTCATGCCTTATTGCTTAATTAATGTAAGGCCCTTGTCATGTAAGGAACCAAACAGGAGGCTGTTGTCTATAGCCCCTTTTTATAATGTTTATTAATATTCTTTTTTAGTCGCCGTCTCTTAATTGTCCACTTACAGTATGCCCTCTCATTCTGCCTTTGACACCAGTCCTACTTCCAGTGGGACAAATGTTCTGATGCATGACATTTTTTAAAATTGTCATGTTTGAAAAAAATTAATTATTTTCTGCAATACTAAATGCCTTCCCCACACACACACACACAATCTAGCAGAGACAGATTGGCCCACCTGAATACCTGGACATTTCTAGAGCCCCCCCCCAGTCGAGTACCTGCTTACTTTCCAAACTCTGCACATCTTTGCGTACTGTATATAATTTATTTTTTAATTAAATTGGGTTTTCTTGTTAATAGAAGTAAATGTAAACTTCAAACCCAATGCCAGATTACCAAGTTTACATGCAAAGCTGATATGAGTTTGTCACCCCATGGCTCCCCTTATGATTTTCCAGATGGGCCTGCAGTATCAGCATTCCAGACGGGCCCCCTGTGCAAAAGTCTGACTGTGTAGTCTAGCCACTCAGAATACCATGGGAGAAGACTTCTGCATCATGGATAACTTGACTGGTATGAGAGTTCCCTATATTAGAGCAAGAATATCGAGGATGGTAAACGAAAGTTGTGAAATGATTATACCAATAGCCTATTTGTCAAGTTTTACTGAGAAGGCAGCAGACAGAAAAAAATAGCCAGCTACTGTACATGTGCAAATCAGGATACGAAAGGAATGTGGTGTTATATAGCATACAAACTGTATCCCAAAGCACTTTATAGGGGATAATAATTAATTAGTTGGTTTATAGATATCTTTACAGATAGTATTTGGTTGGTTTACAGATATCTTTACAGATAGTATTTCTTTTTTAAGCCTGGTTAAAGTGTTAAAAAGAAACTGGATTGCTGGAAGGGGCATCATCAAGGAAATCTGGGGCAAACAAATTTAGAGTTGATAATTGAGTGCATTGGTTGTAGTATCATTCAAAAGTAAATCTGAGGCAGGCAAATTCTAGACACACAGGAAATATTAAGCTCTGGGTTGCCAGATATTGTACGTGTAGAGACAAAAACAAAAAGAAAGGAGGGTTGGGGCAAACAAAGTTGAAATTTAAGTTGTAGCTCCAGGACAAGACAAATTAGAGTACCAGTACCTGGTATAATAAACTCATAGATATTATAGGGTTTAATATGCAATCTGAGGGGCGATACAGAGGAGAGAGGGAAAGGGGTGGGGGTCGGATAGGGGACAAGGCAGACCAGGTGGATGGAGGGATTACATGGCAGGGGTCATGGGGGGTGAGAGAAGGATCAGGGAGAAAAGTTGGGTGTAATGGATGCGGAGTGGTGGTTTATATGGAGATGCTGTGGAGAATGGGGTTTTGCCCAAACTGTAACAGATTAACACAGTTAGAGGCAGAGGTTCTTAGATTAAGGAGAGAGACGGATAGATCTTACATGGGGAGCATGATCAGGGGTAGTAGTGAGGTGGCTAGAAGCAGATCAGGAGGGGAATATTCATTAAAGGGGGGTTAAGGGGTACAATTCCAGGGCAGGGAATGGTTTGGATTATTTGCGAAATAAAGGAGGAGGGCAGATGGAGGATAAGACAAAGGGGAAGGACAAAGAGTGAGAGGAGAAGGATGAAGCAAGAAAGGGGGACAGGTGGGAGGGATAAAAGGAGCAGAAGTGCAAGGAGGCTATGGGTAGTGCAATAAGCCAGAGGAATAGATATACACCCTTAAGAAAATTGATGGATTCAGGAAAGCAGGAGGAGGACGGGGCAAACGTAGATAGAAATGGAGCAGGGAGAAGGAAGGAGGAGACAGAAAGAAACAGCAAGAGGTCATTAGGAAGGGGGCACTCAACAAATGTTTTAGATGGGGGTGAAAGTTAAGAAAGTAAGCAGGGGGAATGTGGGCAAGTGGGTAGGCAAGGCCAAGGATGAGAGGACATCAAACAGGATGAAGAGGGGTGCATCTAGGCAAAGTGCGCAAGGAGGAGATATAGAGGGGAGAGAGTGCACCATGGTGACAAGCAGGGCAAAACCAGACTGGAAGCAGCCAAGTGAGGAGTCCATAGAATGCAGAGGAACTGATGAATGTAGAGTCCTTTTAGTGGGGGACTCCATAATTAAGGGAATCAAATGGGGGATGGGAAGGGGGGGATGGAACTACTAGGACTGAGTGCATGCCAGGTATGACGGTGCTCAAAGCCTCACGCTTGATACACACCTTGGCTAGGAAGCATGGGGGGTTCACCCACATCGTGGTGCTTCTGGGCACTAATGATCTGGTGGACAGCAGTGTAAAGGAAGTACAGGCTAGATTCAGGGAGCTGGCAAGGATCTGCCAGGTGGAGGGCAAAACTATCTCATTCTCTGAAGTCCTGCTGGTGCCAAAAGCCAGTATGGATAGGAAGAGGAGAATTGAAGAATTCAATTTGTGGCTGAGGGGGTGGTGTATGGAAATGGGGTTTGAACTGGTGGGGGAATGGGGTGGGACATGGGAAAATGTAAAGCTTTATGCCAGTGACAGGTTACATTTGAATGGGGGAGGGGGGCACAAAAGTTCTGAGGGAAAAATTAGATAGCTATATAAAGGAGGGATTATGCTTAAATTGGGCAAGGGGGATGCAGCAGGAAATAGCCTAACTAGGACTCCCCTACTAAATGGGGCAGGTAGGGCAGCAAGGGTTCACAAGGATGTTAGGTGTTCATGGTGGAAAGGCCTGTCAGCAAATGCCAGGAGTTTAGGGAACAAAATGGTAGACCTGGAGACCATAACGGTGGACAAGGGACTAGACATTGTGGCTACAACAGAGACCTGGTAGTCAGAGAACCAGTGTTGAGAAGTAGGGGTCCCAGGGTACAGGCTTTTCAGAAGGGACAGGGCTGGCAGAAAGGGGGCGAGGTTGCATTGTACATCAAAGAGGACATTAGGGCGATGGAAGGGCAGGAGGTGCAGGGGGAGGTGGAGGTCCTGTGGGTCACATTGGAGAAAAGATCTGTGGCTTCATTAAGACTGGATGTGATGTACAGGCCTCCTACACAGAGGGAGAAAGAGGACAGACAGATAATACAGGCAGTACAATAAATGGTACACAGAGGGGAGATCCTACTACTGGGGGACCTTAACCTCCCCGACAGGGACTGGGAAATCTCTACAGCAACATCTACCAGGAGCACAGAGGCACTTGGAGCATTCCAAGGAGCTTTCCTGCAACAGCTGGTCAGGGAGCCCACTGGGGGGGATAACATACTGGTTGTAGTCCTCACCAATGGGTATGGAGTGGAGGAAGTCAAAGTGAGAGAATGCCTGGGTAAAAGCTACCACATCGCAGTCAGTTTCAGGATAAAGATGGGGAAGGAAACAAATCGAACCAACACAAAGGTTCTGGACTTCAGGCAAGTGGACTTCGCAAGAATGAGGGGGATTTTCAGGGAGGAAATGGAGGGTAAGGAGCAAATAGGGGATGTAGAGGAACTATGGAAATGCATTAAGGGGAGTTACTCAAAGCCAAACAGCTCTGCATCAAGAGGGTAGAAAAAAACAGAAAAAGAAGGAAATCACTCTGGTTTATCAGGGAGGTGCTGGGAGCAATTAGGGAAAGAAAGATGGCATTCAGAACATTCAAAAGGACCCAGAGAAGAGATGATAGGGAACTTTACAGAGAGAAGCTAAGGGTGGCAGGGCAAAAGATTAGGAGGGCCAAAGCACATACCAAAGAGAGAACTGCTAAGCAGACCAAAACGGGAGATAAAACTTTTTTTAGGTATGTGGGGGAAAAGAGGAAGGCAAGGCAGGGGATAGTGAGAGGAGGGGGCGAGCACTGGTGGAGGGAGACTTTGGGAAGGAAGAGGTGATAAATAGCTACTTTTGCTCAGTCTTTATGGTTGAAGGGGAAGGGAAGGGACCTGAGTTAAAAAGGAGAGGAGAGGATGACAAAAGAGTGGATCCTAGCCCGTTCAGAGATGACAGGATAAAAGAGGAGCTAGGAAGTTTGAAAGTAAACAGGGCAATGCGGCCAGATGGCTTGCATCCTAGGGTACTCTGAGAACTAAAAGATGAGCTGTTGGCACCACTGGCCAGGCTGTTTAACTTGTTCCTGGATACTGGATGGGTGCCAAGTGACTGGAGGATGGCGGACATGGTGCCACTACATAAGGGGGACAGCAGAGAGGAGATGGGGAATTATTGCCCGGTCAGCCTCATCTCAGTGGTGGGGAAGGTGATGGAGGTGCTAATAAAGGAAAGAGTGGTAAACTACCTGATAGACAGCGGGCTACTAGATGAGAGGCAGCATGGCTTCAAGAGTGGGAGATCGTGCCAGACAAACCTGATCGATTTTTTCGATTGGGTAACGAAGGTGATCGATCGGGGGGGGGGCACTGGATGTGGCCTATCTGGACTTCAGTAAGACCTTCAATTCTGTTCCTTACCACATGCTGGTAAATAAGTTGGCAAGCTTAGGGGTGGGATCGAAGATCACTAGATGGGTGGAAAACTGGTTAAAGGACAGAAACCAGAGGATGGTAGTAAATGGGATGCACTGCAAGGAAAAGAGGGTGATGAGTGGGATGACCCAGGGTTCAGTTCTAGGATCGATCCTATTTAACAAATATATCAGCGATATAGCAAAGGGACTTGAGGGGAAGGTATGCCTATTTACAGATGAATCAAAGCTCTGCAATAGAGTTGACACCCCAGGTGGGATAGAGGCCATGAGGAGGGACCTGCAGATTCTGGAAGGGTGGTCGGACACATGGCAGCTGAAATTCAGTGCCACAAAGTGTACAGTAATGCACATGGGGCATAAAAACCCACAAGTCAAATACACACTGTGGGGGAGATAATTAAGCAATAGAAGCAGGAGAGGGATCTGGGGATTATAATTTCCAACAACCTGAAGGTGGGTGACCAATGCAGCAAGGCGGTGGGCAAAGCAAATAGAATGCTAGTGTGCATAGGTAGGGGCATAACGAGCAGAAGGAAGGACGTGCACATGCCTTTGTATAAAACCATGGTCAGATCTCACCTGGAGTAAGAGGTACAGTTCTGGAGGCCTCATCTGTGTAAGGACATAGATGACATAGAAAGGGTTCAAAGGAGGGCAAGAAAGATGGTGCAGGATATACAAAGGAAGCACTATGAGATGAGATGGAGAGAACTGGATCTGTACCCACTGGAGACTAGAAGGGAGAGGGGGTCATGATAGAAACTTTTACATACATGAAGAGGATTAATAAAGTGATGGAGGGGAGCTTATTTAAGAGGAAGGTGGGGGCCAAGGCAAGAGGTCATAATCTAAGATTGGAGGGTTGAAGATACAAGGACAATGTTAGAGGGTGTAACTTCACAGAGAAGGTGGAGGAGCCCTGGAACAAACTACCTGAGGAGGTGGTGGAGGCTGAAACGGTGGAGGGATTCAAGAGGGCATGGGACAGACATAAAGGACTGAGCAGTGGGCAGAGGGAGATCACCTGACAAAGGTGACAAGTGTGTGGGGGTAAGGGGCAGACTAGATGGGCCAGAGTGGTCCTTTTCTGTCACCATATTTCTATGATTCTATGATATACAGTCCAGGAGTGGAAGGGGAGAAAATACCGCTGTCATTTTAGGCACACGTGAAGACTGAAACAGGCCAGGGATATATTAGGGAGAGAGATTAAAGAATGTTGGGGGGGGGTGGGCTTCCTCAAGGCCACTCAGTTATCAAGTGGCAGTTGTGGGATTCAAAGCTGGGTCTCCAAGTTCATAGCTCAGCACTCTAAACATTAAGGCAAACCACCTTCCCCTCAAAACTATACAGAAAATTCAAGTTATATAGAAAGAGATCAATCACAAATGTGATTTTTAAGCTAGAAACAATTTGATGCCTAAGGGATTGGCAATGTCCCTTAACCACTTTATTTGGGGAATTTTACATTGAGTTTACTTTTACAACTAAAATGCTAAGGGGTTGTTACTTTAAGTAGAGTAAGTAGACAGAACTTTTTTTTTCAAACTATGGAATGCATTTTTTCCATCTTTAAGTAGCATGTACCAAACAACCAACTATGACAATATTTAATCTGTGGAGATTTACCGGTGGTTAATTTAATTTTTTTTCCAAACCACAAGATTTAAGGGTGTCTTTGGGAACCGAGTCACAAATCTTGCAGCTTTGTGCTGTACAAAATGAAACTTCTGTGAAGGAGAATTTAAAGGCATCACAATGCATCACATCTGTGTAATCTTAAGTAAAAACCTCACCATTCTGAGTTATAATTAAAACTAAAGTCGTTAAAGCCAAGGTTAACCATAAATCCCCCATGTCTGCAGCTAAGTTTGTTTACAGGCCAAGAAATATGTTCCATAAATGTATGAAACTAGACTGGTAATGAGATGTCATCATCAAAAGGTGAAATCTTGGTTTTAATGACCAACTTTGTGCCTTTCTATCTGTATAAAATGTTAATTTGCTGTTTTTACATTTATAGATTAACTATGACACTTACAGAAGACAAATGTTGCTAAACGTCACAGTCACATAATGTGTGGCATAATAGTACCACAATGCACATATGAATGCTTTCATTTATTGATGTATGTATGGATGTACAGTATGTATGTATTATCCTACTACTGAAGATGAGGAATCTAAGGATGCCTAACCATGGGACTTATGTGACTAACCTTTCTTGTAGGATTACTCTACAGTCCCAGTATACTGATAATTGACATTTTGCTGTTGAATTGGTTTGTTTGGGACTGAAAACTTCACAGATACATTTATCCCCTTTGTGTTTTAAATTAGTAAAGTTGCTGTTGCTTGCAACACAGTTTCTATAAATATTTCCATGTTCATTTGCTCAATGTGTTCGGGTCCCGTATCTAGGTTATTGGAGTATATATAACAGCTGCTTATATTCACTATAATATTTTGAGTTCTGGGTGATTCAGTGGGGACTATAGGGGCTCTGTGTGAGGGGAAATTCTCCCTGCTTTACTATGCAGTACTATAGCAAGGGTAGGGCTGGTGGTGCCCCTACACAGGGCACAAGCCTCCAAGGGGCACAATTTCCATCTGAAGCTTATTTTTTTTATTCACTTTGCAGTGGTGCTACCGCTTTAAATTTTTATTTTTTGAGCCTCTGACTGTAATTATATCTAGTTGTCAGCAGGGGGGCGCACCTGTTGAAGAACATCAAGGGGTGGTCACATGAGCTGCGTTGCTGCAGGCAAAAATAATCATGTGGTGAATGAGTGGTGCATCATGCATTCGAGAAGGAAAGAGAAACTATGGGGGGCCAGCCAGTGCCGTGCTGCTGTGCACATTAGTATAAAAGGAGGTATGGGAAGAGCGCATGGCATGGCACTGAGAGTGACAGGCGGTTCAGTTGGGGAGAGACAGTGGAGCCAGGAATAGTTTTATTTCAATAAGTAGAGACTGACAGCAAAACAAACAAAAGCGAGAGTGTAGAGAGAGAGGAGTGCAGTGATTGTGTAGTGACGAGAGAAGACAAGAGTGAGATGAGATCTGATCCGATTAGTCACTGAGAGCCATCTTAATAAAGTGTAAAGCAATGCATCATCAACAAAACAAGCAATTAGTCATCCCATCCCATCTCCCGTCACCCTGAATTTTATTGTTTTAAAATGAAAATTCAATGTGAATGTGTCCTGTTCATGTTCATGGCTGTTGCTGAATGAGATAGATGTGAGTGAGTGTATGTGGCGGTGCCAGGGAGTGGGGCCATTCTTGTTAGAAAAAGAAATGCACTGCTGCCCTGTCTGATCAGTGGAATTGGGAATGAGAAAGGACCAAAATGTTTAAATCTAAATCTGTCTGATTTCTGAAGTTTTTTTCATTCCTCGAATTGATTGTGATTGGGCCTGCTGGTTCAGTTGGTGGGCGACGGGATGGTATGGCGACCTGGCTGCTGTAATAGTTCTGTTCACGGGACTGACTGTCTGGGATGGGAGTGAAAAAGTTGCTGCCCCCGCCCCCCTCTGCCTTAGGCTGAGACTGACTGCCCCATGCCACAGGCAGGCTGTGCAGCACAATCCTTCCTGCCCACCACGTCGTTTTCTCTCCATCCTCTTCTTGACCCATGTCCCCAGTCCCTCCTCATTCCACACAGGCCAGGCAGGTTCCCCCACGGCCTGCGCTGCTTTCTTTTTCCTAATACTTCACTGAGTCCAGGCACTTGGGCAGGTCATGCGTGGCAGGCCTGGCCATCACAGACATTCCCACCCACATAGAGCCTGCCTGACTGCCTGCCCCGAGCCTCCAGTTAGACCCTGAGATGGTAGAGTATACGCTAGTCATACTGCAGCTACAACTTCTCCACTGCACTAGTCTGTGACTATTATTAAATTAAAGAGGACCAGCAGCCCATAACAGTAACAGACTACTGAGAGAGTTTTTTGGACGTAGGGATTGTTTTGCCAAGACAGGCGGTTTTAATATGACTGGATACAAGATTAGTTGGGACAAACAAAATGCTTGCTAAAAACACTTCTAGGGCTAGAGGGCTAGAGGGCATGATATAGTGTGTGCAGCAGTACTTCAGTTGTTTTTAAATTACAAATAACACTTACTGATCATCAGATCATCACAGATGTTTAAACAGTTGTATCTGCAATTATACCATTTTGGAAAGCAGAAGCCTTTACAGTTCTGAAAGTATAGTGTATTACTTATTGACTGCAATAAAAGCTGAGTGAGACATTTTGATTTTTTAAATGGAAAATGATTACAATTATTTGGAACGCATATGTTCCTGTTGCCTAGGATTGGATTTTGTTCAGATTTCCCACTTACACACTTTTCATGGGCTCAGGGTAGATGGTATGGTAGCAAGATGCTGGTCTGCTCATGAGGTTCAGGATGTTTGGATAAAAACCTGCATGGGACCCCTCAGCTGCTGAGGGATCACTGGATACTGAACTTTATACCTCTTCAACCTTTTTAATGCTTCTAAGCTAGCTCACCCTGCCATAAATGAATGGGTTTATTTGGCAATAAAATAAATGACCAGCTTGATTTGCTATCATGACATGGCTGCTTTGAGTTTACTAGTTCAGTTAACAAGACAATAAATAATATTTAATTGTCTTGTTTTATAGTTAGCAGTAGAAGCCTATTGCAGATTTCTGTAGCACTACATGGTAGACTTTCTCAAGTTGGTTGGGATCTGCTTTTTCTGCTTCACCGGTGGGTGGCAGGTTATAATACTGACTGCAGAGTTGGACTGTGGTCTCTGAATGACCGCATGACCCCGGTCACATTTCTCTTCTTCCACTTCTCTAGCAACAGTCAGATACAGTTAAGTTAGATTCCTATTTCTTCAAAACTGAGAGACATAAGAACTGGGTACACATGTATTTTCTTCTGTCTCAGTTTTGAAGATCTAGAAATCTGACACAACTGCATATTAGTTTACATACAGTGTTTTCCTGACCAGCCAGCCTAAGTGCATTCAAATGTGCAGTATGCAGAATGGAAAAATCGTTTTTCATCCCTCATACCCACCCATGCTGCTGCTGCAAGAATGCATCTGCATTGCAATGCTTTTAATACATTATCAGACTACCATCCCCCGAAATAGATTGAATCTATTTTGAGGGAGGTTTGATTGACCCAGTTCCAGTCTTCCAGGGACCATACCCCAGACCTCAAAAACATAGCTGCTACTGCTAAGCCATTGCCATGCCCCCTTCAGTAAACTAAAAAAAAAAATAGCGCCTGTCTGAATGTGCTACCCGAGTGCAAAGATTAAGAAGTTGAGGTAGTCCGGACATAGTTCAGTTATGGTCTCTAGGGGCAGGGAGTTTTTGCTTTGGTGATGTTGCCAGCCTGGACCCCGTCGCCTACTACCAATACTCAGTACCAGACCACTCACTGCTACTTATACCCAATACATACATAGACACGATACAACAAAAAAGCATGTGCACACTGTAATGTTTCCAGCCCCTCACAAACATATATGGTAGCTGAGTGACTTGCTCCAGTTTTGAGGGGTATTAAAAATGCCATGCGCTTCAGTCCAGTAAAACAGTCACCGGACCCCTAATGTGTACCCCAGAAAAAACAGCCGCTTCCTGAACTTGCTGACATACCCATAGGCAGGCACCCACATCCTCCTTTTGTGATGTCAGAAGATGAGGGCTGTGTGTATGTTCCAATGACTGCCTGGGGGCATGTCAGCAGGCTCAGGAAGCAGCTCTGTTTTTCCTGGGGTACACATTAGGAGTTCTGCAACATTATTACTGGACTGAAGTGCATGGTATTTTTATTACCCCTCAACACTGGAACAGGTCAGCTACTACATATGTTTGTGAGGGTCTGGGAACACTACAGTGAACACCTGCTCTTTAAATTACTGGATTTACTGGATGGAATGGGACAAAAGAAGGCACAAGACCCATCGAGATTGTCCCCCTCAACAGAGGATCATTAGTTACTACAGTAATGCAAATTGATCCATAGGTCTAAATGGGATTTGAATAAATCAAAACTAGCTAAATTAACCAGGTCTCGTGGTAATGAATTCCAATATTTAGCAACTCTGATAGAGAAGACATTATTATGTTTCTTTGTATTTGCCCACTCTACAGCTAATTGCAGATTATGACGTCTACCCACTATTCTTTTGTCAGCAAAAGTGAGTCCACAATGATTCATTAGAGTGGGAAATTTAAGTAGTTTGTAGACAAAGAGAACATCCCCCCTAAACCTGCACATATCTAGGGGAGAGAGTGTCCAGTTTGTTTAAGTCAAGATTCATAGGTAAAAGACTTTAGCCGTGGTACCATTTTGGTGAACCGTCTTTGGATTTGCTCCAGACGAGTAATATCACCTTTGAGGTAAGGGTTCCAAAAGGATGATCCATAGTCCAGTTAAGGTCTAATATAAGTCCTATATAGAGGTAGTAAGCAATGCTCAGACTTACTGACAAATGTTCCTCTATTTTGCATCATTAAAACATTAGCTGATCTAATCACCTTATTGTAAAGATAATTAAGAGATAACTTATTGTCAATTGTGATGCCTAGATCTCTTTCTTTAGTGGAGGATTTTAACAAAATATTATTAAAATAGTAATTAGTCTTTGGGTTTTTGTTACCAAAATGAAGGACCGAACACTTTTCAGTGTTAAAGGTCATAGAGTTGTTCATTGCCCAAGATTCAATACAGTGAAGATCGTTTACAAGAGATCTAATGGCAGGTATGGTATCAACCCTACCACCCAATTTCATGTCAACAGCAAATTTAGATAAATGACTATTTGGAGAGACAGGCATGTCACTTATAAAAATGTTAAATAACAAGGGGCCCAACACAGAGCCCTAGGGGACTCCACTTGTAACCTTACCAGTTTGTGAAAAGGAACCATTAATTTTTACTGTTTGGATCCTGTTTTGCAATCAGCTTGCAATCCAGTTTACAAGACACGGTGAAAAACCAAATTTGAGTAATTTATTAATTAGGATAGAATGAGATAGTTTATCAAAAGTCTTGCTGAAGTCTAGCAATATGACATCAGATGGAATGTTATTGTCTAGGTATTTACTAATATTATTATAAAAGGAGATTAAGTTAGTGGAACACGAATGGCCTTGTTTAAAGCCATGCTGGGTATTTTCCTTAATATCTAAATTGTCTATTTCTATTTCAAACTGATCCTTAATTAGCTGCTCCATTACTTTCCCTAATATAGATGTAAGGCTAATAGGCCTATAATTCTGAATGTTGGATTTATTTCCTTTCTTATAAATAGGGACAATGGTAGCAGAGCACCAGTCATCTGGGACAGCTTTTTCAAGTAAGGACTTATTAAACAACAACACTAATGGGATGGCCAATGATTTAGCAGTTTCAAATATAAACCTTGGGTAAATACTGTCAGGGCCTGGACTTGAAGTTTTATTAAGCGTTAGTAATGTTTGGAGGATCTCATCATAAGTAAAGGAGGGAATTTGGGACATGTCATTAACAGTTACAGGACAAACATCTGGTGGATTGAAAACTGAACAAAAATAGTTATTAAACTGATTAGCTGTTTCAACATCATTTGAAATAGGATTCCCATTGTGCAATATTGGGCCCATAGTTTTATTATTACCTTTCTTACTATTAAAGTATGAGAAAAAAACATTTTTGACTTGTCTTTGAATGAGCTAAATTAAATTCAAATTTTAGTTTAGCGTGTTTGATGGCTGATTTTAGGGAAGAAACCATGGTTTTATATTGAAGTTTGATATAAGAATTGGAATTCCTTTTAAGTTTTTTGAACAAAGTCTCCTTTCTTTTAATTAATTTGTTAATGGATTTATTGAACCAGATAGGGATTTTACCTTTCTTATTATATTTTTTTTATGGTGTTGATAAAATTATTTTCCAAGTAATGAATATAGTCCTTTAGTTCAGTCCAGGCACAGCTAACTGTTTTATTCCTAAATGTTTCCTCCCAATCAATTTCAGTGATTTTTATATTAAGTCAAAATTTGCATTGTTATAGTCCTTATATGTAGAATTATTAATGGGTTTAGGGATGTTGATGTTTATACTGAAATTAATTGTGTTATGGTCACTGTTTCCGATTGGAGCTAATATTTTCACATCAGGGATCAAGTTCTCAATATTAGTGATAACTAAATCAAGTAAATTTGAGCCTCTAGTGGGTGAATCTACCAATTGTTCGAGACCATGGTCTATGCAGGTAGTGACAAATACTTTTTCTTGTTCTGTAATACCAAGGGAGGATACCCAGTTGATACCAGGAAAATTAAAGTCACCCAAGATCAAAGTATCTCCCTTACCAACCATATCAGAGATAACATTAATTAGGTTGGAGGTATAAGACATGTCTACAGATGGAGGTCTGTAGCAAACACCCAATATAAACTTAAGGTGACCTTTAAGTTGGATAGTGATCCATAATGATTCTATGGAGGTGGGAGTAGGAATTTCATAAGACAGACTATCTTCTCTAACATATAAACAAACTCCTCCCCCTAACCAATTTTCTCTGTCCTTATGATAGAGCTTAAAATTGGGTATTTCCCTAATCCAGCCTGAGGAGGAATCCCACCAAGTTTCAGTAACTGCTATGATATGAAGAGCCTGTTGAGTACATTTGAGCTCAAGTTCAGACTTCTTCAACTGGTTTAAAGATCTTGCATTAAATGATAAAAAAATTGCAGCACTTGTTACTAGAATATTTGTTGGTCCCAGTTAGAGAATAGGCAGAGTGACCATTCTCCCCCAAGCTTGTTAGTTTAAATGCTTGTTTATGATGGAACATATAGATTTACCCAAAATTGTACTCCCACGTCTCCTGAGATGGAGGCCATCCCAGCAGAAAAGTGAGTCCCTTCCATAAAAGCTCTCCCAGTGTGTGATACAGTCAATGTTCTGTTTAAGACACCACTTTCTTAACCATTTGTTTATAGATTTAATGTTAGCAGTGACGATATCAGTCACTCTTGGCACTGGGAGAATTTCAGAAAACCAGACTGTACATCCCTTATCAACCAGTAAATTGTAAATTGCAACACAATCTTTCTTTATTTGTGAAGGGTGCATACTGTTAATGTCATTTATACCTGCGTGTATTATAACAAGTGGATTGCTTCCTGCACTGGAGATAATATTAGGTAGCATTTTTGTAATATTAGAAATTTTAGCTCCTCGGAAACTAGAACATGTGCGGTTGGCTTTATCTGGATTGCAAACAGCCCTGTCCAAATGTTTGATTATAGAATCACCTAAAACAAAAACTTGATGAGACAGATTTACAAGCATTGGTGAGTCACGAACACCTGAGAGGGTGTTAGGTTGTGGAAGAATTGTGGGAGTATTAATATCCATCCCTAACGTGTTTAATGATAATGACAAGTTTGAAGGTAATACTTTGTTGCCCAATTGGGGAGTAGAATGAGTATGGGACTTAATAGAGACTGATAACAAGGGAACTGGGGGGTTATGTACTACTATTGTGTTCTCTTGTAGACCTCAACCCGATCCATGATGGGTGAACAGAGGCCTGTCAACTCCACTAATACTGAGAAGGCATTCTGGGTTGGTAAGAAAAACTGTTCAGCTTTATGGCCCTTTTTGAATGCTCTAGTTATTGGAACCTGGGACCAGTCAGTATCATAGTCTGAATCTGCTTCAGTGTCATCAGCAACATCTCTTCCCTGTTTCCTATGTTAATTTGCTGATGGAATGCCATTCTGATTGGTGGTGACATTAGTAATAAGTAAGGGATGAGAGCTAGTAAGAGATGTATTATAATTAAGGCTCAGGATGGAAGTACCTGTCTGGGAACCAGTAAACAAACCTTCAAACGGTGGGGAGTTTGGCTGGGGAGCTTTATCCAGCTAAGTAAATCTAAGTAGCATATCCTTCTGACTATTTTCTAATTGGAGTAGCCTGGCAGTAAATGTGGCAATCTCTTTGTTAAGTACCTTATTAGTAATAAATTTGTCACAGGTATAGGACGAGTCTGCAGAGGGGAAGCATTGAACCAACTGATACATACAGCACAGATTACAATTAATACTCATATCACCATCTAATGTCATGATGGTAATGGCAGGGGGAGGGCATAGCAGTTATACAGGACAGAGCAGGGGTGTCTATTAAAGTGCTCATTGTAGTAAATTTACTTCAGAGGAAAAAGGACTTAATATAAATTCTGGACAAGGTGACTTACACAGAATCAGTATCAAGATTAATTGAACAGCCAATTTAAATGATTACTTATGACCACTTCACTGCCTACCACACCGAACACGCCAAACACATGCTAGACGTGCGTGTCCTTGAGCACGACGATGTGCGCGCACCCCACTCGTGCTCACCCCGCTCGCCACAGGGCTTGCTTAAGTAATGCTCATGGGACCCAAATGGAAACCGCGAGTTACGGGGCAGCTGTGAACTGAAACTGCAGTTCAATTAATTAAAGGCAAAAAAAAATCACAGGATGTCTTTAGCGTTGGTCCTAAAAGATTAATCAAGATTTTTTTTTCCTCACTCAATTAGCCTCCCTCTGTCTACACACTTCCCTCTTCCCTGATGCCACATTGCCAGTTAAGATGGCAGAGTCCCTCTGCCATCTTAGCTGTTAATGTGGCATCAGAGAACAGGGAAGTATAGACTAGTAGTAAATGTTATTTGTTGGAACTTGATTAGCAAAAGAAAAGCTTCATTTTTCTTTCCTCTAAAGGAAGCTCAGCTCAGCTGTATGTATGTGTAGTGTACATAATGTTTCTTAGAACTGCTCTAGTCGTCACATCAATTCTGCAGTACGAATGTACTCTTTCCCTCCTGATTTACCAGTTTACGTTATAGTTTAATGTATATCTATTTATAATAGATGGCATTGTTGGTCAGCCACATGTCCATAACAATTGCGGCTGTACACTTTGATGCCAGCCAGCCAGAGTCTCCCACCTCATATTCCATGGGAGCAAAATAGTCCCTGAAATCAAAGGTAGGGAACATGTAACAAAAGTAGATTTTATCTCAAGAAAAGCCCTAAAACTCACCACAGAGCATGTACACACCTCAGAGCTTCTGGGGGCTTTTCCGGGGGGGGGGGTGCACAAAATTAGTCTCTTGCCCAGGGCACCAAAATACCTTCCTACGGCGCTGTTACTACAGTATGCTGCTACTTAAAGTACACAGCAAATTAAGTTTGCAGCTCAATTCTTGCTGGTGTATTCTCCCTAATGGACTACTTACTTACCTTTGATGCAGCTAGCATTTTCTAAACACTGGTTTGGAAAAATATCATGTGGGCCCCCTCTTCCTTCTGAACCTGATTACATGGACACTATCTACTTGTATATCAATATTGTTGATACAACCCCAGTTTATAACTATTGCCTAGTTGCCTTGTATGAGGCTTGTGTATTGTGTATCAGTTCACTGGAAAGCAATAAACATAAATTAAAAAGAAAATGTATGTTTGTACTGTATGTATTTAATATTTGATGACTGGAAAAGGCACACTGAGCCAGGGCTCATTTCCAGGTGCACCCCAAGGGAAGGGGGGAAGGATTAGGCATACTGATGAGATTCAAACTTCAAAATGCAAAGACACCAGAAGAGCAAAAAAGGCAATAACAAATGCCAAATTCTAAATTGTAAATAATACAGAGCAGCAGTTTAAAGGGAATACCAGGATTACGGGGCATTATACTAAAACGGATTTAGATTTAAAGTCTTGTGGAATAAGGTTGGGTGAGGTTTTGAACATTCAAGAAGGCGGGCAGGGTGGGGGAGAAGGGGAGACACTAAAAGTAGCTCCCTGGGGTCATGGGGAGAGAGGGGGTAATAGGTGAGAGAGACAGAGATAGAGAGAGAGAGAGAGAGACAAGAAGTCAGGAGAGGGGAGACAGGAGCAGGGTGGGGGAGGAGAGAGCCTGATAAGGTGTTTTAGTGAGTAGAACATACATAATAACATACAAACCCACCAGCTGAAACAGGCCTCATGGTCTATCAGGTCTCCTCGAGTGCACAGCTAGCACCACTAGATTGCAGCCGCCCACCTCCCACCCACCCCTTACTACCAGGAAGTTCTCAGCACTACTTACCCAGACCCTCCACCATTCCCTGTCCCATGCCCTTTTAAAAATACCCACTGTCTTACAAGAAATCACCCCTTCTGGTAGGGTGTTCCATTTCAACATCACCCTCTCCATTAAGTAACATCTCCTTATCTCTCGCCTAAATCTACCCCATCTATTCTTAGCCTATGCCTTCTCATGTCCCTCCCTTCCTCAGCTTAAATAACCAATCAGTGCTAGATTTGTTGATCCCCTTTAAGTACTTGAACATTTCAATCACATCCCCCCATCCCTTCTCTCCTCCAGGGATCTACAAACTCAAATCCCTCAGCCTGTCCTCATAGGTTTTGCCTTCCATCCCCCATATCATTTTTGTTGCCCTATGCTGCACCCCCTCTAGCAGTCTAAAATCCTTCTTATACAGACACCAGTATTGCATGCAGTACTTCAAGTGCAGCCTGATCAAGGACCTGTAGAAAGATAGTGGAGAGAGGGGGGAAAGGCAGACAGGATAGGGAAGCAGGTTCCACAGGGAGGGAAACTAGTAGAAGAAGGCAGTTTGGCTGGAATGTGAGCAATGGTAGGGAAGGGAGAAGGTGCGGGAGTCCCTAGAGCATAGAGAGTAGAAAGAGGGAAGTGGAGTGGAGAGGAGAGAAGAGAGGTAGGAGGGAAGAGAGCCAAACCAGTATTTGGCAATAAAGGTGGTGCAGTGGTGCTGGTGATGAAGTGATAGACAGGAGATGGAAAAGGATGAGTAGAGGGAGTAGTAATGGGTGCAGGGAGCGGACTTAGAGGTGAAATGACAGAAGGTATTAAAGAGGGTGTCCAGTCTGGAAAGGGGAGGTGGGAGGGACAGAGCTATATACCACATTGGCATAATCAAAGATTAGGAGGATCATTTTGATTGACAGATCTTGTCGGACAGGAGGTGGAGGCAGTCCTTATTACGATAAAGGACGCCAAGCTTTGGGCAAAGTTTGGAGTGTATGGTATCATTGTGGGTAGAGAAATCGAATTTGCTATCTAGCCAGACTCCAAGGTATTTGAAGGCATGGATGTTTAATAATGAATTTATAAATGATCCAAAATATATAGTTAAAATTAAAGAACCCATAGAGGAGTTCCCGGTACTATAATTATTTAGGACAAACAGCCAGTTCATATATTTGGGTTGCATTTAAAGCAACAGTGAGAGGCAGTGTTATTTCAAGCCTAGAAGACAAATATCAATGGAGAACCAGTCCAGACAAATGAAATACAAGGATGATGAAATATCTGAAATTTTTTGTGAATGTTATAAAAAGATATATCAGAAAGAGTTAGACATAAATAACACCGACCTTGAAGATTTTATACAAAGTGTTACAATATACAACATATTAAATGTATTGATACATCCTTGGAATTATAGGAAATGTATGTGGTAATAGATTCATTACACAATAAAAAAAAAAATAGGCCTGGATGTTTCACAAACAAATATTATAAGGTTTTCAAGACAGAATTAGCACCATGGCTTCTCTTGATGCTTCAACAATAGGTGATGGTGACTGACAGATACCATTCTTAGTGCTAAACGCTAGCATTGTCTTAATTCCTAAAGAAGAGAAACCTAAGAATAATCCAGAAAACTACAGATCAATAGCAATATTAAACGCAGATTATAAGATGAATGGAAAAATTATACTAAACAGAATCAAACCAGGTCTGCCAGCCACCATCAACCATGATCAGCATGGGTTTATAAAGGGTAGAACCATACCACAGGTAACCTGGAAAGTACAGACTGTGATGAAATATATAAACTCCTTAGGGAATCAAGGGGTATAAATATAGCAGGCAGTTGCACTGCATGCAAGCAAGGCATCTGATGTCCTGAATAGACAATAAATGTCTGCAATATTGAAAGCATGGGGTATGTCTTCCTTTGTACTCAGGTTAATATAGCTATTATACAGAATCACCACAGTAAGGTTTCAAACTAATGCCTTTCTCTCACCTTCTTTTGATATGAAAAATGGGATGAGACAGGGTTGCTCCAATGTCTAACATTTTTCATATTATGTTTAGAACCTTTTCTACACAGAGAGCTAACCAAGCCATTGACGGTGTTCAAATAGGGAAAAACAGTATATAAAACTCAGATGATATACTCCTCCTCATCAAATATATTAATAAGTATTTAAAATAATGTTTGGAAGTGGTGAAAGTTTATTCTAATATATTGGGATATAAGCTAAATAAGAACACATCAATCAATATGTAATTAACCAAAAAGGAAAATTTAATTTTGAACAATTTACAAAAGACTTTAAACTTGAGAAACAGGCTGAGTATTTGGGAATATTCTTGCTAACAACCACAGACAAAATATCAATTCAACCCTTAGGGTGTTGAAAGAATTAGAATGAATAGGTATTTTGGACTGATATATCAGTCCGCGGCCATGCAAAGGTTAAACTATGAAAATTCTAAAACCAAAATTAAAAATTTGTTAAATACTTTGCAAAATGTATCCCTCTCATTATGAGGGTGAAAAGGTACAATTAAATTGATGGCAATGCCTCATGTTATATTATATATATACAGTATATATATATATATATATATACTGTATATATATATATACATATACATATACATATACTGCAAAAAACTTTGTTAACACATCAGCTAGGGTTAAAGCAACAAAAGTAGGGAAATGAGGCATTAGGGTTTCCAATCCTAACACCTCCTCATCCAACCCTATCACTCACCCCAACTCCACCCTCCACAGATCAACAGGTGTCAGGGTGTGCATTGAGGTTGTCTGCCCTAATGCTCACCCCATTCCATGTGTAAGGAAGCTAGCAAAGTACAGCACAAGAGAATGGGGTGAGCGTTAGGGTTGATGACCTCAAGGCACACCCCAATGACTGTTGATCTGTGGAGGGTAGGGGTGGCCTGGGGTGGTAGGATTTGGTGAGAAGGGTGTTAGGGTTGGAAACCCTAATGCCTCATTTCCCTACTTTTGTTGCTTTAGCCTTAACTGATGCATTAACATAGGTTTTTTTCAATGAATTTCCTTACTTTTTGAGAAAGTGTAATCTTACTCTTATGTGGTTGTGGATGCACAGGGCCCTCTGGACCCTGTGGCCTCATGCATGCATATTACAAATCTCCCTGATTTTCATGTGGGAGAAGAGAACCCTCCAGGCCCTGCACTCCTATCTATTGATAAGTGTAGAGACATTGTAATTAACCTTCATTTCCCTGTGGAAGTGCAGGGCCAAACCCTGTGCTCCCATCACTACATAATGGTATCCATATGTGTGAGTGTAGGTCCCTCCAGGCCCTGCACTTCCATCTATCTATAAGTGCAGAGACATTGTAAGTAATCCTCATCTCCTTGTGGGAGCGCTGGGTCCTCCAGGCCCTGCACTCCATTACTGCATAATGGAAGGCCCTGCACTCCCATTACTGCATAATGGTATCCATATATGGGAGCGCAGGGCCCCATCTCTCCAAAACTGTAGAGACAGAGCACAGAGCTACAGACATTCTAAGTAATCCTTGTGCTACAAATGGCACAGTATCACAGTAACCATAAGGACACTGGGAAAAATCCCACTGTAGTTATAATCAAGGCCTAGCAACCTGCATTATTGCTTAGTACACCTAATCTATGTTTAGGAAAAAATCCATATCGCAAGGTGTTTCTGAGCTATAGCCACCAAAAGGTACTGCACTCACCACAATGTTATCCTATGGGAAATTTCTAAATGTTGGAATGTTATAAGTATGGAAATGATGTACGAAAAATGTTATCACCAAACCAGCAAAAGTCACATCTGTGGCGTAAGCCCTTTGTACCATACAAATTTCAGCCTGGAAGTCCTAACTGTTTCTTTGCAGTGAAGTGACAAAGCAACAGTAAACTTTAAATATCCTCTTTTGTGAGATGTCATAATCCTTTTTCACAATGTGAAAAATGATTTTGACACCTCACAAAAAAGAAATGTACCTGGTGAAAAAGGATTAGGGCAGGGCCATCTGGTCCCAGAAGTCCTAATCCTTTTTTGCATCATAAAAAAGGCTTGTGACAACTCACAAAAAAGGAATTAGCTGATGAAAAAGCATTTGGACAGCTGACAAAAAGGGATCAGTTTTTGAAATCCCTTTTCCTGAGCTGTCAAAATCCTTTTTCTTCAGCCGATTCCCTTTTCGTGAGGTGTCAAATCCTTTTTCATATCATGGAAAAGGATTAGGAGTTCTTAGACCAGATGATCCTGCTGGCCATCCCTTTTTGTGAGCTGTCATAATCCCCTTGGATTTTGACACTTCGTGAAAAGGGAATTCATCTGATGAAAAATGATTGCTGGTAGGGCCATCTGGTTTGAGGAGCCCTAATCCTTTTTTGCAATACAAAAAAGGATTTTGGCACCTTGCAAAAAGGGAATTAGCAGACAAAAAGGGGTTTTGACAGCTCACAAAAAGGGATGGGAGTTGTCAGACCAGATGGCCCTGTCAGTAATCCCTTATCGCCAGACGAATTTCCCTTTTCATGAAGCGGTAAAATCCAAAAGGAATGGAAGCGAGTCTCAAAAAATAAAAATAAGCATTCTGAGGCCACATAAAAGTGAGGTAAAGGCAAAGAACAGTAAAGGATACCCACATGAACAAAATACATACTTGGAAGTCTCCAGAAGACATCGCTGGACAAAGTTATAATGTTTTGCTTGGGATAAAAAAAAGAACAAGATGGTGGCTATTGAAAAGGGATTTTTTCCTGATGAAAAGGTATTCTAAGGATCCCTTTTTGTGAGCTGTCAAGATCTCTTTTCGTCAGGCCAAAATCCCTTTTCTCATCATTCAGCTATCCAAAAGACTGAACTGAGCATGTTCAGAACCCAAAATTTCATAATGGAATACCTTTGGAAAGGATTAATATTTTTTAACGAAATGAATGATGTCTTTTTCTTTGGGGCATGCTCTTTTTGTCCTGAAAATTTCAGATCAAAATTTCAAACGGTGTGGTCGCAGTGCAATGAGACAAGAACAGCCCCAAAAGGAGAATTTTAGCATTATTTCACTGTGTGCAGCTCAAAATCTGCAAATCTGAACAAAACTTGGTATGTCAAGAGATCTACCCAATGGGATAGTGCATACCAAATCTCATGTACATCCATTGAATGGTTTCAAAGTTACTAAAGTGCAAATCTGAGGTTTAACATTAAACTGCCTACTCAACTCCAACTATAGTGGCGCTACCACACCACTATAATTAATAGATAGATAGATAGATAGATATATCTTGCAAAAAACTTTGTTAATGCATCAGTTAGGGTTCCACCATCAAAAGTAGGGAAATGTGGAATTAGGGTTTCCAACCCTAGCACCCCATCCCCCACCCTGCACAGACCAACAGGCATCAAGAGTCTGTCTTGGGGTCATCAACCATATAGATAGATATATATATACATATATATATATATATATATATATGTATATATATATACACACACACATATATACAGTGAAGCCCACCAGGATGAAGAGCAGTGCTTCAGAATTCTGCAGTACAGTTACTGCAGCAAATAATACAATTTCAATTGGAGTTAATCCCTTTTGTTCTGCAGTAAATCTGTGACACTGCACTTCATCCTGGTGGGCTTCACTGTATATTTGTGTGTGTGTGTGTGTATGTGTGTGTATCTATACATATGCTGTATATGTGTGTGTGTGTGTGTGTGTGTGTGTATACATACTTCAAAACATATGTGGCACGCCTTCACAGTCCTGGTACTCTGAACTTGAACACCAGTTATGCATAATTTAGGAGTGGACTTTTTTCCCTACAGAAGACTATGAAATGTATGAATCAATAATGTATAATTATGAAACAACCAATCAGAAGCTAAGGGTCTTTTTGATGGGAACATCAAAATCACTATACCATATTCCTTTTCTATGTTAATTTATTCAGACAGTTAATAAAGCAAGAAAAAAATCCCAAAGATGAAACACCACGGTTGTACTTTGATTTTTGGAATAGTCAGAACATATGGCCGAAACGTGTTAATTTTAAAACTGATCAATCTTCTAAGAGGGAAATAGTTAAGCAGAAAGACATCTTGGAACAGGGGAAATTCCCTAGGTATGAAGAAATACAAATATATGATAATAATGCAAACAAATTAATATTTTAATTTTTTTTTTGCTAAAACATAAACAACTATGTGTTTTTATCACAATAATCATATGAGGGACTTTACCCAGATACTAAAGAAACACCAAGTACAAGTCAAAAAGGTTTTTCAGAAGTGAGCACACCAGAAAATGAGGAATTAATGCAAAATAATTTATTTGGCATCAGGAAATATCCAGGACCCCTGTTATTTCTTGATGCCAAATAAATTATTTCTGCATTAATTCCTCATTTTCTGATGTGCTCACTTCTGAAAAACCGTTGGTCCTCTGAGGTTTGCATCTCCTGTTTGAGCACCTGCTCACTTGTTTTGCGTTGTCCTGCTTTTGTTTACAAGTCAAAAAGGGTATGGAAAAACTATTGGCCAAGACCTATTATGTGATTTTGGAATGTTAAAATATTTCCAGTGGCAAAATTAACTCTAAATGGAACACTGAAGTCAAAATATCCTTCACAAAGCAACATTGGCAAAATGTAAGGATATTGGCCAATGAAAAAATACATATCAGTAAAAAATATTACAAAGGGAAATCACAGATTGAGCATACTGTACTTTACTCCTGAAAATATATTTAAAATAAACAGAAATGACCATTCAAATTGTTGGCGTGGATGTGGGGGTAAAGGTACTTTACCACTTTGCCTTTGGAATTATCCATCAAATTTGTACTTGGTGAATTGAGACTAAAATATTATTGGAGTCATTTGTTAGCATGAAGATCAAACTGGAACTGAATATATTTCTTTTTAATACTCTACAAAATTTCAAGATAAAAGTACCCCAAGCAAAAATGTTTGTATTAGGTACAAACTCTACCGAATGTTTAATTTTGGAAAGATGGAATTCTGATTCTATGCCCAACTTTGAAAAAAGCAAATGGTGGAACATATTGAAAAAACATTATTACATGAAAAAAAATTATGGTGGAACATCTCTGAAAATGAGGATGACATTGTAACGAATGGCTGGAAAGAAACTGAAGCTACCCCCCCATCCCCAATAAGTTTGTAAAGTGTTTTAAAACTATTGCCTCATCTGAAGTTGTAACAAACAAGTGTTGTGAGGATCTCTTGTTTATGTGGAGATTGTTTATTTGAGGGGTTATCTACTCAAGTATAATGTATATAAGAGTTACCATGTAGTATGGATAATCAATAAAATGTATTTAAAAAAATAGTACCGGAATGCACATGCATATGCACCTTTATGTCACCATAAATGAATGGCTATATACTACTGTTTAGCATCTGTAAAGAATTTAAAGTTGGCATCAAATAAAGTTAATGGCAAAATACATTACACAATTGCATCATCAACAACCCAAACAAGTGTAGTGTGCTCTAGCAATACGGCACAACAGGGGGTTACTGCAAGGTAATCCTATTTCTCACGTGCAAAACTTCATGATCAGAATGCAAGGCTGAAAGTGATTCACCATGGCGATGATGGGATTATTGGTCATATCCACCCCTTGGAGTTGTCTTACCACCACCTCCCTCCTGAGGCTCATCAATTCCATCCTCACTGGCATGGACAAAGGCCTCATCACCTCCACCATCTTTGTCAACCTCGCAAAGGCTTTCAACACTGTATTCCATCCTCTCCTCCTTTCCAAGTCCTCCCAAGCAGGGCTCTCTAGTGTGGCCACCAGCTGGTTCCACTCCTGTTTATTTGGCAGGACTCAGTCTGACCAAATTGGCAACTACATCTTCTCCTCCCTCCCCATCTTGACTGGTGTCACTCAAGGCTCGGTCCTTGGCCCGCTGCTGTTCTCTATCTTCTTCAATGATCTACCCACAGCCTGCCCACACACATCCATTCACATGTATGTGGATGATACGGTCTTGTATACATCCAGCCCCTCAACCTCTGATGTTGCATCCAGACTTCAGCATGACTTCAACAATGTCCAGCTCTGGTTTCACTCAAATCAGCTCTTCCTGAATACCAAGAAAACCGTCTCCATGTCCTTCGGCACAAGGCACAGACTCTCTCAGTTCCCCTCCCTCCACACTTCCCCACTTTCCACACCCTGGGTGGGACAAAGCTGGAGGACTGCACCACCTTTAGATACCTTGGTATTTGGCTAAACCAACACCTTGAATTTTCTGTACATATTGAGTCCATCCACAAGAAACTGCACCCCAAGCTGGACACCTTGTATCACAACCGTGGATGTATCCCACTGCCGGCTCACCATGCTATTGTATAGAAAATGATTCTCCCAATTTTTGACTATGGTGATGTAGTCTACAGTGCCGCTCCTAACACTTCCCTGTCCAGACTGGATACCCTGTTCAACTCCTTCTGACATTTCATTCTTGACTGTCCTCTCAGCACCCATCACTGCATCCTCTATCAAACACTAGACCTCCCCTCTCTTCGGGACAGGAGACAGCACCACTGCACTAGGTTTAGGACTAAGTTCTGGTCCCAGTCCCTACCACACTACCTCTCCTCAGCCCATTCCTCACCTCCTGCCCCCTTGCACTCCTTCATACATCATGAAATCTGCTCCTTTGCTGCCCCACGCATGTCCACCACTGCAGGCCAGGCAGCCTTTTCTTATCACATGCCTAAGCTGTGAAATTTGCTCCCCTCAGCCATTCGGCATGCCCCCTCTGCCCACTGCCTCAACTCTCTCCTCAAAGCTCACTTCTACTCCACCTGTACATGTACTTAACCCTCCCTAGTTCCAGACCTAGGCCCGAGCACTTACACCTGTCTGTGCAGCCATGCTGCCTGATTGATTCAATGGTTGTGTTGAGTTATCTCGTATGGCTGGCAGTCCCTGCTGCCTGATTGATCACTGATTGTGTAGCAATATTTCACCATTAACATCCATGATTGTGGTATAATGTACTATATGTTTATACCTTGTATAAGTGCTCTGTATACCTGCTGTGTACCCCATATATATCTATTGTAATTCTTGTTTACACTATTCAATGAGCTGTTCTCACACTGTTGTATTTTTCTGCACTGTTCTCCCATGCCCTCCCCCAGGATGCATCTCAATCAAGCAGATGCCTGCTCAGTATGCCTTTCCTGGTAAAACATTTAAATAAATAAATTGAAATTATGAAACACAGGGACTTTTTTATGTTTACTACTCAGAAAGAAAAGCTGAACCAAATTCTTCCGTGCCCATGACCTGGTTCACACAACAGCATGGCACAAGCACAACCTGTGTAGAAGTGGGTGAAAGTTGTGAATTCCGCTTTCATGGAACTTTCGTGAAAATTCCAAAATTTCACTGAATTTTCCAAGCTTCTGCTATTAGCAAAATCAGAATCTTTCCAATGTGTTTGGTGGATTTTCACCCTGTTACTCAGAATGTTTTGGCTGCACTGTGGAATAATACACATGAACTGTGGAATTACAGTTCTGAGGAATTTTTTTTCCACAGTTTAATGAATTATTCTGCAATACATGCAACTATTCCTCAGCTAAGTGATCAGTTCTGTTGACTTTTTGCCTCCTCAGTTTAACAGAATAATCCACAGTTTATACATTTTTTTCCAGCATTCTAAGTCAGAAGTTCCATGAAAGTTGTTAATTTGTTTTCCGCACTTTTGCAGAAGCAAAAGTCTGACTTTTGCGGAAATTCCGACTAAAAAGTTTTTTCAGACACCTCTAAACCAAGTAAACACCATGTGGTATTTTTCTCAAGTCCCAGATGATCAGGATGTAGTACTGTAGCTTTGAGCCCATTTTATAATGCAGTGTGTTCCACTAGAATCACCAGTAGTAGTATAATTCTTTTAAGATAATCTCGAAAAAAGCTATATTTATTCAGGAATTTATTAATTATGGGCACCTTTAAGACTCCTGCTATTTCTCCAGAATTAGTCAATTTCTATCCCACTAGTTTGTGAAATTATCTGAAATACCAATATCAACATAATCATGTCATAGAAAGATAGAAATGTACAGGCAGAGAAAAACTCTTAGTTCATCGAGTCTGCCCATTCTCTATTTTAGTCACCAACAGCTTAATCTAGTTCAATTTCAGTTGGTTACCATCAGTATCCCCCCTTCCCTTCCCTCAGTTGCCCCTGAAAAAGGGACTTCTAGTTGCAGTGGGCCTACCGGGTCAACAAAATTCAATAAAGAAATAATCTAGCACTGGTAATGCCTATACAGTGCTCCAAACTTGTAGCTCCACTTTTGTTAGTCAACCCCATCACCCCATCCAACATTTTCATTTTCACCATACCTATGTGTCTTTGCTACCCTCTCCTGAATCCTGCAACCATCTTGATGTTTACCACCTCCCCAAGCATAGAGTTCCTCTAGTCCACTACCTTCTGCGTGAAAACGCATTTCCTCACATCCTTCCTCAATTCCCCCCTCACATTGCCTGAACAGTTTGTTGCTGTTCACCCTCTTTATTTCCTTCAGATATTTAAAAGTTTAAATCATATCCCCCTTCCCCTTCTGGCCTCCGAGGAGTAAATATTCAGGTCAGACTGTCTTTCCTCAGAGGTCTTTCCCTGCTGCCCATGTATCATTTTGGGTGCCCTCCTCTGGGCCAGTTCTAAGCTGTCATTGTCCTTTTAAGGTGAGGGTTCCAGAATTGTATACAGTACTCTATGTGCAGCCTCACCAAGTACCTATAGGGGGCATGACCATTTCCTTCTGCCAGAAAAGGTCCTGCCTGTGCAGCCTAGCATCCTGCTGGGTTTCCCATATGCCTTTTTGAATAGGGCAGTGTTTTTCCAGCTGTCCCTTATGGTACCCCAGGTCCCATTCCTCTGAGGTCTGGTATAATGTGACCCCTATCCATTCAGTACTGTGTTTTTGTGTTCCCTTTCCTCATGTGCATAATGACCTTGTACTTTTTGGCATTAATTTGGGGTTACCAGATTTTGGACTTTTTTCAGGTTCTCTAGGTCCTCATTCATGACCTAAAACCCTTACTCACTGTCCACCCTGCTACACATGTTAATGTTGTCCACAAAGAGACATCTTGTACCCTGGACTTCTTCTCCAATGTGATGTGCAAAGAGACTGAAGAGCACAGAACCCAGGGCCAACTTGAGGCATCCCTCTGGCTACCCTTCTAACCTTAAAGTGCCTTCCATTTAGCAGTACCCTTTGGGTTTTTCCCCATTATACAGCGAGGTCTGAGAATTCTACTATCTGATTTGCTGACAGCCACTTTTGAGCAGTGGCTCAAAGAGCAAATTCCTGCATTACCACTGCAGAAGGTGCCAGTCAGCCAATTTATCACGCTAAAAATCACTACACATTTTACAAAATGAAAAGCTCTGTTTAGCTGTCATTTTTATAACAATCTGTTCCAAACTTCTCAAAATGAATTACTGCAGCCTACAAATGCAATTTAAGGCCAAGTAATACTAAATGCAACCTACTAAAGTGTTTAGAAACTCCATACCTCAAATTCTGACCCTTGGTTACTTTCCGCTGAAACTGATAAAACCATTCACACTACCCAGTTCTGCCCACTCAAAAAACTACTGCTCCCAACCACAGATTCAGCCCAAACTCTAATGTTTTATCACCAACCAAAAAAAAAAAAAGAGTGTGAAATTGGAAGATCACCTGCTCTCAGTCTCAACAGCGCTACATATTACCATCTGCGGTTCCACTCCAGCCCCTCATATCCTACTCACTCACAACACTGCTTGCTCCTGATGTTGACTTGCACTATACCCAGCTCTCCTGCTCACAGCTCCCTTCAAATTGCAGCAGTAATTACTCTCCCCACCTTGTACCTTGCTGTGTCACACACATTTTGTCAAAGCCTAAATAAAAAATGAAAGACAAACATAACACTTCTTGGGAACAGGGATGGATGGTTTATTTACAGTTGCTTGCAGCCTCATGGGGGCGCTATTTCTTACTCAGCAGAAGCATAGTTCTATTTTCCAGCTAAAATAAATACCTAATAAAAGTTTTCTCATGCCTTTCTTATCTCAGATATTTTAAATATATTTAGAATTGTATAATCACAATACTCCACTCCAGAATGTGGACTATGCTGGGATTTACCCACTTCTGGTGTGGTTTAGTCACTCTGCCTATGCCCTCGTGATCAAACCACACCAGGTATGGGTAAATCCCAGCATAACCCACAACCTGTCATGGATTATTGCTTAACAAATCAGTTCTCTACTCACTTTGTTATGTCCCCCCCCCAAGTCACCCAGCTTCTTTGCAAAACATATATGGGGTACTGAGTCTAGGGCCTTACCGAAGTCAAGATACAGAACATCCACTAGCTGTCACTTGTCCACTGCTGAGACACCGTGTTGAAGAATTCTACGAGATTTGTTTGGGTGGAGCTCACTTCCATGAAGCCATGCTGTTTACTGTCCTTGAGACTGGTATTCGACAGAAAGCTAACAAAGGCTCCTTCCTGACCTGACTGTAATCTCCAGCATCTGTCCTGTGATAGAGGTAAGGCTGACTGTTCTGCAGTTGTTCAGGTCTTCCCTGCCTCCACTCTTGTAAATGGGCAAATCAACTACCTTCCAGTCCATGGGGAATATGCCTGGCACTAGCAAGTAGTTGAACAAATCTCCTAAGGGAGCTACCAGAGCCTACCCCACCTTCCTGAGTGCCCTGAGATGGAGCCCTTCAGGTCCTGGTGACTTCTCCACTTTCATCCCTTTCAGACCCTTGAACACTCTGTTCTCACTAATGGTCCACATCATCATCTTAGTCTCTCTTCCAGATCTAATGCTGTATTCTGGCAGTCACCCTCCATCTTCAACTGTGAAGACAGCAGAAATATTCATTTACTACGTCTGCTTTTTGCCCATCTTCATTCCAAACATATCCACCCTTCTTCAACCATTCAATTCTCCCTTCTTTTTCCTCTTCTCACTGAAGTATGTAAAAAAGGCTTTGATTTCCGTTCACACCCCTCTCCCTTCTATTCTGAGCTCTGCCTCTACCTTATCCTTCCTCACCGCATTACTGGCTTCTTTCTGTTTGCTAAAGTGGAGCTTCCCATTACCTCCTACTGATCAGCTTATATATTCTGAATGATGATTTCTTGGCCAGCACTGTTTCCCCACCACCTCCCTGGAAAACCAAATTGGTTTCTTGTGCCTCTTTCCCTTCTCAACCTGACTGAAGCATGCCTTAGATATCTCTTAGATTCCCTATTTGATGGTGTTCCATTTATTTTCCAACCCTCTAACTGACATGACCCTTGAGTCTCTCCCTAAGCTCTTCCTCCATCCTTTTAAAGTCAACGCTTCTAATGTCCAGAACTAGTATCTGGGACCTCTGCTGCTGGGCCCAACAAAATCACCACTGTTACTCCCTCCCCCATGTTGTTTTGATTCAATAGAACTAGGTCTTATATGGCACCATCTGTAGTCTAGTCTTCTACATGCTATGTTAGGAAAGAGTCCTTGAAGACATCCAGAAGCACTTGGTTCCTAATGCTTCTTACCCCAGAAATGCTTCCATCCATATTTGGCATGTTGACATCTCCTAGCAGGACAACACCCATAGAAACATAACATTTGCCAGCTGATGAGGACTGCTTGACCCATCTAGCCTGCCCAATTTTACCTATGTACAGTATCACCGAAGGTCCGACTTGATCTCTGGCCCATTCCCCTCCTTTTCCCTAAGATTCCTTTATGCCAATCCAATGCAGTCTTGAACCCCACCACTCTTTTCGCTCCACCACCTCCACTGGAAGGCTGTTCCAGGAATCCACCACTCATTCTTTGAAGGAGTACTTCCTCACATCTGTCCTGAATCTACCCCTCTCCAGGTTCATAGCATGTCCTCTCATTCTTGTGCACCTTTTTTTCTGATACTTCCCTCCTGTACCTTATTTACCCCCCCCCGTGAGGTACTTAAAGGTCTCTATCATATCCCCCTTCTCCCTTCTCTCTTCCAGGGTGTATATATTTAGGGCATTTCTACTTCTGATGCAGACTCTGCCTCATTTTAGTAGCCCTCCTCTGGACCGCCTCCACTCTGTCTATGTCCTTCCCGAGATGTGGTCTCCAGAACTTGACACAGTACTCTGTGTGTGGGGTTTTACTACCCATCTATACAAAGCCAACACCACACCCTTCTTTCTGCTCATGATATCCCTCCCTATGCACCCCAGCATTCCACTAGTCCTCCCAACTGGCTTGTTGCACTGCCTGACCACCTTTAGGTCATCAGATATGATTACCCTCGTCTCTTTCCTACTTGGTGGTTGTCTGTACCACCTGACCCATTTTGTACCCCAACCCTGCATTTCTGTGCCCCAAGTGCATTATTTTGCATATTTTCACAATGAAACCCAGCCACCAAACACTTGACCACTCCTCAAGTTTTCTCAGGTGACTGTTCATCCTTTCTACTACCACCTGGAGTGTACACCCAATTGCAAATGCTGGGGTCATCCACAAAGAGGCACACTTTCTCTTCTAGCTCCTCTGCAATGCCACTTATGAATACATTAAAGAGGACCAGTCCCAGCACTGATTCCAGAAGCACCCTGCTGATCACCCTCCCTTCATCAGAGTGAACTCCATTTACTACCACCGTCTGCTTCCTATCCCCAACCAATTCCTTAGCCAGTTCACCACCTTTGGACCCATTCCTAAGCTACCCAGTTTGCTTACTAATTTCCTATGTGGAACAGTGTAGAAAGCCTTACTGAAATCTAGGTAGGCCATGTCTACTGCTCCACTCTGATCTAGTTTCTTTGTCACCCAGTCAAAGAAATCTATCAGATTCATTTGACATTACCTCCCCCTTGAATCCATGCTGCCTTGGGTCTTGTAATCCACCGGATTCAAGAAATTCCACAGTCCTTTCCTTCAGCAGTGATTCTATTAACTTTATCACCACTGAAGTCAGGCTGACTGGCCTATAACTGCCAGCCTCTTCCCTGCTACCATTTTTGTGAAGTGAGACTACTTCTGCCCTTCTCTAGTCCTCTGGGACCACTCCTGTTTCCCATGAGCTATTAAACAGGACTGTAAGAGGTGCAGCTAGTACCTCCCTGAGTTCCCTCAATACCCTGGGATGCATCCTGTCTGGCTCCATTACTTTGTCCACTTTCAGATCTAGGAGTCCCTTTGGGAGTGTCTCCTCCAAAAATGGACTACTGTCCACCTCCCTCCCTCCAGTGCTCCTGTTACGTTTTTGTGGCCCCTCCCCTTTCCTTCCTCTGTGAACACTGAACAAAAGTATTTGTTCAGGATGTCTGCCTTTTACTAGTCCCCATCTGCACAGTCCTGTTTCCCTTTTCACCCTTACAATCCCACCCCCAGTGTTCCTCTTTTTGCTAACATACCCTAAATATGTCTTGTCCACTTTGTTACCGCTACCTACCAACCACTGCATTCTTGATCTCTCTGTGTCCTGTCCCCTTGAGCATTTAAAACTGTCTCCTGGAGCATTTAACACTGTCCCCTGGAGCATTTAAGACTGCCTCTCAACAAGAATTTGCTACCAGGTGTGCATGTATAAAATGAGAAGTTTAATCTTGTAATGCCCTTCTGATACTTGTACTATACTGTATTAACTAAATTTACAAAGCAGAAATGTATTCCTTAATATTTATCATGTGATTATATGATGTTTATACTTTTATATCTGTACTGATTATTGTAAGCAACTTTTAGTACCACAAGACCACCTGGTCAATGTGGTTATTACTCTAACAGTGTTTTTATTACAGTATAAAAATAAAATTGTTACTACTACTACTACTACCGATGTGCATCTGTTCTGGATGGCTTGGAGGCATGTAGCCAATCCCTATTCAGAGGTTCTTTTCCCCACAACCAGCTGAAACCATAGAGAATCTACCTCATACCTTCTTCTATCTCCTTATCCTCCACCACCCTGGTGCCCTTTCTTGTGTACAGTGGTACCCTACACACACATACACACACACACACACTCACACAGACGCACACTGTGCCACCCTTCCTGGCAGCTGTGGTTACGGTCTCTGGTGAACCTATCTGCCCCTTATCCTGTCTGAATTATCCATTATTCCCTAAATACACCTTCTTGTTAGGAGAGTACAACCTAGATCTTCCTCACCAGAGTTGCCACCAAGGTGTCCCCTAGTCCCACTCTCCCCCTTGCTAGACTAAACATTATGAGATATATTTTTCAAACCATTTGCCCCCCCCATTTGAATGAAGGTCATCAGGTTTAAATACAGTAGGCTATCATCTCTCCAAAAAGCATCACAGACCTGCAGGAAGCAAAACCCCTCTTCTGAACACCACTCTTTAACCAATTTTTAAATTGGTAGGCTTCAGTGCTTCCACCCACTAGTTCACTGGGAGGACCTCTGAGAAGGTCAAAATACCAGCCATCTCCCTTAGCCTGGTATCCAACTTCCTGAAACTGAATTTTACTACACCTAATGGACACCCTATCAGTTGCTCGTCTCCAGATAGACAATTACCTCCAGTTTCCCACTCCTCCCACCCAACCTCTCCACCCTTGGGAGAACTCTATCAGGTGTCACCCATGAGAGATAATTCACCTTCTTACCCTCTGGGTCTGTGGTAAGTAAGTAAGTAAGTGAAAGTAAGTAAAACTTTATTTGTTAATCACCCATTCCCTAAGGCTCAGGGCACTGTTGAGGGTGAAGACAGTACTACATAAAATAATATTCACAGCCACCTAAAATAATTCCTCAGACATGCATAAAATCAATATTATAAAGAAAACAATGATCTAATCAGCAACTGATATAAGGGATTCTTAATTAAACTCAAAAAGCTTCCTTAAACAGATGGGCCTTCAACGGGAAGGCCTCCTTCAAATATCTTGGGAGTGAGTTCCACAGGGCTTTTCCTGCCACTTCAAATGATTGATCCCTTGATGGTTTCAATCAGGCCATAGGAACCACTTGGAGGCCCACCTCAGAGGAGCAGAAGGAGCACTGGGGATGGTATGGAGTCAGGAGGTTACTCAGGTAGCCAGGGTCCAGTCCATATTGGGCTTTATGGGTCAGAAGACCAACCTTGAAGGTGATTCCCCACCTCATTGACAGCCAATGCAGATCATGCAGGACTGGGATGACATGACAGGACCTTAGGAGGCCTGTCAGCAACCTAGCTGCTGTGTTCTGCACTAGCTGCAGCCAAAGCAGGACCCTTACACTCACCCTGTGGTAAAGGGTATTGCAGTAGACAAGTCTGGAGGTCACAAAAGCATGCCCAAGTGAGGGCAAGTCACCAGGTAGGATTAAGGCTATAATCTGGGCAATATTTCTAACATGATAAAAGCCACTCTGGACAACCAATGACACCTGAGCTCAAGTGTCATTCTATGATCAAGAATGACCCCCAGATTCTTCACTTTGGTAGAGGCAGAAAGTGGGGAGGAGCCAAGCATCACACCAGTTACCTCCCCTAATGCCTCCACACACTCCTTATGACCCAGCTCAGTCACCAGCACCTACGTCTTGTCTGTGTTGAGCCTCAGCCAGTTAGAAGACATCTAATCCTGGATCTCAGCTTGACAAGAATTCAGTACCTCAACCACACCATGAGTCCCAGATGCAAATGACAAATACAGCTAGGTGTCATCCACATAGCAGTGAAACCTCACCCTGTAACATCTGATGATCTCTCCCAGAGGAAGCATGTACACAGCAAACAACATGGGTGAGAAGATCAAGCCCTGAGGAACTTCAGGAGTGAGGAGAAACTCCCCATTACCACTCTCTGTATCCTTCCTGTGAGAGAGGACTTGAACCAGTGGATGACAGTGCCACTGAGTCCACAGAGCTCCCTAAGTTGATCCAACAACACATCATGGTCCATAGTTTAAATGTTGAGGAGAGATTGAGGGAAATGAGAATTAACCATTCCCTTCTAACTACAGCACTGAGGAGGTCATTATGCACTCTGACCAAATCTGTCTCCATACTGTGTCTAGACCTAAATGCCAACTGGAGAGGCTCATAGGTGGCAAAGGGTATGAGATGTGTCTTGAGCTACAGAGCTATTATTTTCTCAATAACCTTTACCAGAAAGGGAAGGTTAGAGACTTGTCAATAATTTGCTAAGAAGTCTGGGTCGAGAGATGGTTTCTTCAGAAGAGGCTTCACCAGTGCCTCTTCAAGGTGCTAGGGAATGACCCCTCTGACAGTGATCACCAGACAATTTCAATGAACACTGGACCTACAGACCTCACACAGCCCACAAGGGGATGGGTTGAGCCTGGGTCCAGTTCACAATAAGTGGGCTGCAGCTTTGAGATTACCTCACAAACCTCTTCGACCCCCACTGGCCTAAAATTGCTCTCGACAAGAGGAGTGTTCCTAGTGATCACCATCTCACCACTGCAGGGCTGTGCTCGCCCCATTGGAGAAATCCCAGATCTGATAGAGGATATTCTGTCAGAGAAGTACTGAGTGAACTCTTTGCACTTGGTGGTTGAAACTGCTCTTTTTGGCTGCAGACAGGTAGGATACTGTAACCTGTCCACAGTCCAAAATAGGTATGCTGATCTGTTCTTCCCTGAAGCAACCTCCCTTGACAAGAATGCTGCCTTCTTATGGGAGATTGCTCTATGATACTCACTGTAATGAGCTGTCAAAGCCAGTCTTTCCTCCTCGGATCCAGACATCCGCCAACAGTGCTCTAACCTCTGACCCTTGGCCTTCATCTCACTGAGCTCCCTTTCAAACCACAGGGATCTCAAGTGAAAAGACTTGGGTCATACACAAACAGGTGGGACAGAGTTGCTGTTGAGGCAACAGCTCTATTATAAGCTACCGCTGCCTCACCTGAACCTGCCCCACAAGCAACCTTCACATCCAAGAGGTTCATTAACACCAGAACTACACTCTTGGTACCACTCACTATAGAAACCCCTATGATTAGGACCATCTTCCTAGCCTTCCCATGCTCTCTGCAACCCCTTGGTAGGCATCACTTTTCGGTGGCTTCAGGGGACCTGGGTGCAACAGGATGCTCTTAGAGCACCCTTTTGCACATGGGTCCTGCTCTCCCAGGAGAAGGGGAGTAGAATACTGTATACTGCCTCACTCAATAGGGAGAAACAGTTACTGGTTGAAATTAAAAAGCCCCTCCCATCCCCAACTCTTGTTACCTGATGAACAACCTAGGGTTGTCAGAGCCCTCTGAAGTTCTGGGTTCTAGTTCTAGTCTAGAATGTTTGAAAAAGTTCTAGGGTTCTAATCTTTTTTAGAACTTTTTAGAACTCGAAACTTTTTTTTAATTGTGCTGCCAATAATGAAGATTATAATAAAATACATGAGAAATTGCAGACATTCTGCCAATAATGAAGATAATAGTGGAATATACATGAAATTGAGGACAAAAAGAAATACAGTCTGTTCAATATAAGGGGGGGAGATGAGAGAAACAATCATGTGAGAGTTTGATATGACTATAGTGCAGCGCTAGGTTTATCTATGGTTTCTTTTGTTTGCTAAAGCCAGCAACTTACAGGTGCTGACTGCTGAGAGTCAGACTGCTAACAGGCCCAGCCACCCACCCATAAAATGTTTTCCTGCTGCAGCTGCATTGCAGTTCCTCCTGAGTGAGAAAAAAGTGGTACATTAACCATTTATGTGCTCAGTTTTATATCTATATATCTATATCTATACATATATATATATATATATATGTATATATATTCTCAATTCTTTCTCATCATCATGACATATGAAAAAGATTAAGGGATATTATCTAACCTCAGCTATTTGCTACTGTCTCTTTTAAATAAGTAAATCAAAAGTTGCTATGTTTGAAAGAAAGTTTGTATAACAAAGGCAAGATACTGTAGCCACAGCACATGGAACTGGTGCACCGCAGATTATGTTATAATGTAGTCAGTCAAGGCATTCGAATAAAAAATATATACCAGTCATTCTTGTTGACAAATAATACATATAATTTTCTAAGATAATGCATACATTTATACAAACACTCATGTTGGCAAATTGAAGTAATACATGCAACTTTCTAACATAATGCATCAGCTGGTCAGCTTATACGTAGGTAAAATGTGCATTTCAGTCACATAAAGAAAAAATTGGTTTTCTCACCACATAATATCTTACGGAACATTTAATTTAGCTGCAGCAGTTGGTATGTGATGTTTAAGGGACAGTGTACAGAAGATTAATCCAAAAATATGGGTTTTCACGTCAACTAGAAATAATGTGATACAAAAAAGGGTTGACAGTCACAGTGTCCCCTTCATGGAATATTTGGGCCTGTTCCCACTGATGCTAAACTTTTCTTGAAAAAAAATTGCTTACTTTAGGCCCTAGTACAAGCAGTTTTCCACTGAAATAGTGAAAATGTTGTGGGTATAACTATATGACCCATGATAGTAGATCAAGAGAGGAGAGATACAAGCAACCTATTTAAATGTCAGCACAATCTGTTAAGTTTCCTTTTTTGCCCAGAGATACACATCCCTGTCTCACACAGTGTAACTGTTTACCAACCACCACCATCTGAGTTTTCATCATCATCACCATCAGCATTCAAAACATCAATCACTTCAGGATCAGCTTGTGTACTCTTGTAGGGATATGAAAATCTTGCCTTATTGATTTTAATAAAAGTTAACGTGTACATTTTCTGGCAGCAACCTATTTCTGGTGTCTGTACTAAACATGCACTCTGAAGAGACACTTGTTGCAGGACAACCAAGATATTTCCAGGCTTTATCATACAGCTCAGGCCATATTAACTTTTTTGATCTCCAGTATTCAAAAGGGCATTCATCAATAAGAAGTAGTTCTTGCAGGTAACTGTCTACCATGATGGACAGAGAATGCTCAGAGGAGGAATCAATGTAAGCTGGTATGGTAGAAGCAAATTGGTAAAGGTTTTGCCACAGATTTAGCTTGCTACTAAAGGTGAAAGACACTGTGGAACAACTACTGCTCACTTTTGGTGACTTTTCCAGTTCTGCATCTCATTGTGAAGCTGGACCTGCATGTTGTGGAGATGACAACATGAAGCTACTGTGTGTGTCTGTGACTGTGTTTGACTCCATCTCCCATGACTGATGCAACTGTAATTTGTTGTGATCTATGTCATCTGTATTTGGAAGATGTATAGACCTGAACCTGGGATCTAAGACAGTTGCAAGTATGTAGTACTTTGATTTTGTCATTGCAACTAATATGTCATTGTTTTGGAAGCACTCGTACATTCTCTTTACAAGATTTCCATGATACTGCCAACATGTTGTCTGAGCTTTGGATCTTTTTCTATCTGTAGAGTCAGAACACTCAGATGATGTGAAATCAGCATTATGAGTGGGATTACTTGACTTAGAGATGCACCTTCTGAAGACATGACCCTGGTAGCTGTATCAAAAGGAACTAGGATGCAGCACACTGTCTCCATTAATTTCCATTGCAGCACAGAAAGCATAATGCCATCTCCAGTAATGTAACTGGAGCAATACTCATGTACTGTACAGTTGCGTTTGTTCCAAGAGGCACTGCAGCATATAAAGAGTTGAGTTCCACCAAGTGGAAACATTTTGAATCAGCTTTTGCTGAGGCAGCTTGTGTTTCTTTTACAGTTCGGACAATATCCATATGGTCTTGCTGGAATATGAAAAGTGAGTCACAATTTTTTTGCAAACAGCAGTCATATCATCCTGCATGTTTCACTGCTCAGGAACCCCATGACAATTAAACGTAAGCAATGTGCAAAGCAAGAAGCATGCATAAATCCTCCATCCTGTACTGCTTTCAAGATGTTGGCTCCATTGTTACTTACTATAAAGCCACATTTTAGACCGCGAGAATAAATTCATTCATGAAAGAGCTCATTTAGTTCCTGCAAGATGTTGCAGCTGTATGATTTTGCCCAAACATCTTTATATGCAGCAGCGCCAACTTTTGGGGTGTCTTTGTTTTTGAAGAAGCACAAGAAAAAGTGACCCAATGAGCAGTAAGGGACATATAATCTATATTTTGACTGCTGATCCGCATATCTGTCATGACATGAATAACCCCACCCAATGCAGTTTTAAGTGGAAGCATCACTGTTGCTTTTAATGCCTGATAAATGTTTGGTATTTCAACATAGAAAAAGTGCCTTCGATGAGAAACATTGTAACGAGACTCTGCTAGTTTAATGAGCTCCCAAAAATCATCATGATCTACTAAAGGGTATGAGAGAAGGGCTCCAACTAACAATTCACCACTTTTGTGAGTAAGATGAAGGCTCTTTGGATGACTTTTGGTAAAAATAATCCTTCACTCAAATGCCTGCGACAGTGTTAGCCACTTACAGCATGTCCCTGCTGGTTTATTAGGCACTGCACTTCAATGGCCAGATGGACACTGGGGTGATGGACTTGGACTTATACATTAAGTGCCATCACTGGATGTGAAACCGGTGCTAAAGGTATGGGTGTTGGTGGTAATGGTGGTCCTAGGGCAGGCAGTGGTTCTGTTCCCATCAAGTTCAGACAATTCAGTATGCATTTCAGATTTTTGATCCTCATGACCCTTTTCATTCTCATGTGTGGTCTGGAAGAAGGAGACCATGGGTTTTGTATGAACAAGCAATACTGAATGTTTTTCAGATGGTGTTTAAGAGCTGTAGTGCCGAGGCATGATGCAACTTTACTATGGCTTACACTTTGTTTACATAGAGGACAAATTGCTCTGCATGGATCACTTTTACTGACACATAAATAATTTCACACTTCAGATGTGACAGACTTTGTTCAAGTGCTAGGAAGATAACTAAAACCTGTTTGCGTTTTTTCACCTGTCTGAGCAGAACCTGGGACATCCTTCTTGGTGCTAGAAGAGTGGGAATGGGCAGTGGCCCTTGAGGGGTTCACATTGTTAGTCAATGTAGAGTTGGTAGATTCATTGACTATGAGCATTTCATTGCCAATATTGTCGGATTTATTTGCAAGTGCACTACCTGATTCTTTGCCAGCAGCAGACGTGCTCATTTCACTTTGTTGAGGAACTGATGAATCATTACCAGTCACAACAGTGTCAGACTGAGACAAAGCTACTGTTTCAGTCAGAAAGGGGGTCATTGTCATTTGCACTATTACTGCTAGTCACTGGGATTTTAACAGCATGAATGGCATACTTTATGGTGCCTCTCTGTGTGACAGCAGCAGCTGTACAAGTTTTCTTAAAAGGTCCTCCTTTACCACAAATCATTGTTGCTCTTTTGCTGTTTGTTGAATTTTTATCACGTAAAACATTTTATTTTGGCTCACACCAGGGTTACCACTACCACCAACACCTGCTCCACCACCAGCACCAGATGCTTCATCTGTGTTGGTGTCTTCCATAATAGAAGGAGTATATGTCACACACAGTTCCTGTGTTAGAAAACGACATGGTCTATGATCGATGATCACTGATTGCAACTACAAAATTTGGTTTTGGCTATATATGACACTGTGATTCAGTGGACTCGTAATGTAATTGAAGTGTCAGTGGCTCAGCAGGTAGCATACTCGCCTTTGAGACTGGGAGATCAGAAGGCTGTGGGTTCTATCCCCACACACCAGGCACTTGGGTTAAATTCCAATACTGACACTGTAGTGCAGTATGAGGGGGGTGCTGCACTCCTGAGGTGCCATCTTTTTGGATGAGATGTTAAACCGAGGTCCCATCTGCCTGTTCTGGTGGTAGTCCAGGTGGATGTTAAAGATCCCATGGCACTTCTCAAAAAGAGTAGGGGAATTTTTATTTGAAATAATGGACTTCATTATAATCAAATTACAACATTATATAAATATAGACAGAAATACATTCTTAGTTACATTCCAATCATAACTTATTTCATGAATCCATAATCAAAAATACAATATCTTAACCAAAACCAAAAAATATTTTAACACCATGTTCCACAGTTAATCCAAAGATGAGCTACTCTTGACACTGTACATTTAGATAAATCATATTTCATTAACTGCTTCAATGTATTTTGTATATTAGAAAAAACAACAGCCTGATGCATCCATTTTTTCTGCAGCACCCATAAGCATCTTGCTTGCCATAAATAATATCTAATCATTCCTAACATTATATATCTAGTATCCGCATGATACTTTCCTATCAGGTTTGGATTAGTTCCGTACATAATATCTGACTAACTCAAATTTGAGAACTGAGGGTCCCTCCATTCTACACTCACTATTCCCCATAACCTTTGTGCATAAGGGCATTACAAAAACAAATGTACCCAAGTTTCAATAACCTGGGAGCATGATTCCCTAGGATAATATCTTTTTGCCAGCATGTTATGTTTTTTATTGCCTTTTACACTGAGTCTACCATAGTTTCTCAACCATATGCAATCCCACATATATGGAGGAATTCTAGGATTTACTAATTGTCTTAAAATCTATGTTTTTTGAGTCTCAGGACATTCAGGAAATTCCACAGAATCCATCCCTTCAGTGTCCAGAATATGCAAATATATTTTTTTCTATCCAAAGTGGCTACACTCATTGGGGTCAGTTTCCATTTTATTGCCCATTTCATACTTTCCATTCCATAAATGGGTAATGGGCCCTGTTTCCCAAGTAACCTGGGTTTTTGCTGTTGCCATGCTGATACATTTGGACCAATCCATTCCTCTAACCAGGGCTTCCAGACTATTGAGTCAGAATGGAAGTATTTTCCTAAATTATAGCTCAAAAACACACTCCAAAAGAAAGCTAAGGGGTTGACCATACCTACACCACCTTCTTTTTTGGATTTATAGGTGATGCTCCTTTTGATAGGATTTAATCTGGAACCCCAAAAACCTTGAGAAAAAAAAACCTAAATAACTTAGTGTTCACTTCCTTGGGTGGGGGACACATAACTTACATATAAAAAAATCAGAACCAGTAAGGTCTTGATAAGCCAAACCCTTTTCAGTTTCCCAATTACTTTATTCCTCTATCTTACAATAACCCTTTCTGCTCTGCATATACTTTGCACCTAGTTCCTTATATTGGAATCCTGTGGCCCAAATGTTACCCCTAGAATATTCATAGGATCAGTGGTTAATTTTATACTACTTATCATTCCAGAAGCTGGTATCGGAGTCTGTCCCAGGGGGATGCCCTGCTTTTAGTAACATTTATTTTAGATCCAGAAATTGAAGAATATGTACTCATTACATGTTCTAAGCCCGAATCCTCTGTAGTAACATCCAAAGTTAGAAACATATCATCTGCATAAGTTAAAACTTTCATTGCACCACCAGTGTCTGAATCCTTGAACCCTATTATTCTTTGGTCATAATTACATAACCTAATAAATATATATATATACAAAAGAGGGCTTAATGGACAACTCTGTCTTACCCCCTCTTCACCCCCACCCTTTTCCCATACCACCCGTTTATGTTTGAGATTATAGATACATTTGTGTATAATACTTTAATCCAGCCCCAAAAAATTTCTAGAAGTCCAAAAGCATCAAATAGCAATTGATGTGAAACCCGATTGAAAGCTTTCTCTTGATCAATACTAATTATCCACTCCTCAAGAGCCCCTGTTTCCCCTTTATAAAACATTTCTCCCAAAATAATTAAATTATCATACTGTTTCTTGCCCTGAACTGCACATGTTTGAGCATCACTAATAAGATACGGAGCAATGTTAGACAGTCTGTTTAGCATAATTTTAGGTAAGATTTTGACATCTGTGTTTAGGAGGCTTAATGGGCTCCAGTTATTTATATCAGTATTGTCACCTTTTTTATGGATCAAAACCAAGATTGCTTCTCTCATAGAGGGGACTAATTCCTTATTGGTTAGCATATGATTAAATAATATTACTAATACAGGTGCCAGAGTATCTTTAAACTGTTTATACACGCCAGCTCCTATGCCATCTGTGCCAGGAGCTGAATCAGCCTTTAAGTTTCCTGTGGCTGATAGACTCTCTGGTTCAGTAACCTCTGCAATAAGAGGTTCAATATCTATTTCAGAAACCTGCAGTAAATTTAGATCTTTCCGGATCCTGTCAGTCTTCTCATTTGAGGGAGAGATTCCAAATAAAGCATTCACCTGTTTTTTTACTACATCTAAAAGTCCTAATGGGAAAGATACTATATCCCAATTTGTATTCAGTAGCTCTTTTATAACTCTGGATTCTATTCTTTCCTTACTGTCCTTAAAAGGATCTATACATTGAGTATCCCCTCTCATTCCAAATGTTGCCTCCTGACTCAATGATTGCACTCTATTATATTGCATTTTCTGCAGCTGCTGTTTGATAGATTGAATCTGCTGCCCATAATCTTTTTTTGCAGTCTCTGCTAAGGAAGTTAAATATTGTAATTGCTGTCTCAGCTGCAGATACTCTAAGTAATTTTTATTATTTTCATAATTTGCTTTATTTTGAAATAATTCCTTCCAAGATTGTTTTATGTCCTCCCACCAAATGGTTGGATCTTCATAACATTCTACCACAGATAGCCGTGCTGTCCAATTTTGGAACCATAATTTCTGAATTTTTTTATTGGATAATAAGGATTCATTCAGTCTCCATTTTGATTTTTTACATCTAGGCAAATTCTGCCAGGAGATTTCAGAAATCACAGCCAAATGGTCAGAAAATTCCACAGCACATGCCCTACTGGCCAACACTTTAATGATTTTAGACACAAAAATAAAATCTATGCTTGTTTCTAAAACACCTTTATAAAATACGTATCCCCCTGTAGCATTCACGTCCCTATAAGAATCTTTCAGAGCAGCATTGGACAGAATTTGTTGCAAAGCTACAGAATCACAAAAAAGCTTATTAGTTTGTAAACCTCTATCCTGCTGGTTTAAACTACAATTGAAATCTCCTACCCAAATTATAAGATGAGAAGTGTGTAAATATGGCTGGATTTCTCTAAACATAGAGGCCCGAAGGGCTTTAGTTTGTGGAGCATAGGTTGCAATTATTCTAAATCATTCCAAATAATATGAAAAATCTAGTAATATGGCTCTACCAGCAAATATCTACTAATCGAGTGACCTGAATCAGGTACATCAGCATGGAGAGACACTGACCGCATTGCTAAAATTGTTCACAAAGCAGGAGAAAACATTGATGTCCTAGTACACATAGGGACTAATGATCTCACCAGATGGTCAGTTGTGGAGACCAAGGAACACCTGACCAGACTGGGTGACAAACTATCATCCATTTCATCCGGCATCTCCTTCTCTGAGATCCTACCAGTCTGGGAGAGGGGAGCAGATGGACGGAAGGTCAGAGAAGGGGAGACAGGGGAGCTAAACACGTGGCTCAAGGGCTGGTGACAGGAAAAAGGACACAGATTGTTAGGGAACTGGCAACAGTTCTGGGAGCGAAAGTTCTTTAAATTTGATGGACTGCATCTGACTAAGGAGGGACTCAGTGCATTGGGGCAGAAGTTTGACATCTTTGCAAAATATTCTATCCTAGATCTAGTACTGACTAACAGGGAAGGGATCACAGATCTCCAGGTAGAAGGTCACCTGGGGGCCAGTGACCATCACATGGTATGATTCAATTTGGCTACTACATCTAAATCATCCCATTCCAAGGCAAAAATATGGGACTTCAGAGGAGCTGACTTTGATAAGATGGCCAACAGAGTTAAGCTAGCCCTGGCAAAAAGAAACACAGGTGTGGGTGTACAGGCAAAGTGGGAAAGCATTAAGGATGCAATACTTGAAGCAACATCCCATTGTGTTAGACAGAAAAGGAAGTGCAAACGAAGAAGGAAACCACTTTGGTTCTCAAATACAGAGCAGAAAAGGTCAGAGCCAAAAGGCTGGCCTTCAGGAAATATAAGGGAACACAGCGGGATGAAGATAGGGAGGCATACCAAACTGCCCTAAGGGAAGCAGGGAAGGCAGTAAGGCAGGCAAAGTCCCAAACTGAGGAAACACTAGCACGAACAGTAAAAGAAGGTGACAAGACTTTCTATAGATACATTAGTGAAAGGAAAAAGTCCAGAGGGGTATTGCTAAGCTTAATGGAGAAAAGGGAGCATGTGAGGAGGAGGACCATATAAAAGCATCTATCCTAAATAGATACTTTTGCTCAGTATTTACTGAAGAGAAGGTAGGGCAGGCCCACAGCCCAGCACCATGGACACAGGGGGAGGAGGTGAGCACTACCCTTCACAAAGAAAGGGTCCTACAAGAGCTTGCTAAGCTCAGGTGGATAAGGCAATGGGACCCGATGGCATACATCTCAGGGTACTTAAGGAGCTAAAGGTGGAACTAGCAGAGCCATTAGCAGAACTGTTTAGTGAGTCTCTGAGCACAGAAGAGGTCCCAGAAGACTGGAGAAGGGCTCATGTGATCCCTCTCACAAGAGTGGTGAGCAGGAGGCAGAGAACTACAGACCAGTCAGTCTTACCTCAGTAGTGGGCAAGATTATGAGGCTCCTTAAGGAAAGGATAGTGCAACACCTGGAATCCATAGGGCACAGGATCCAAGACAGCATGGGTTTACAAAGGAAGGTCCTGTCAAACTAATCTTATAGATTTCTTTGACCGGGTAACCAGAGTGGTGGACCAAGGGGAGCAGTTGATGTCGCCTACCTTGACTTCAGCAAAGCTTTTGACACTGTTCCACATAGAAGATTGATAAATAAGCTGGTAGGCTCGGGTGGGTCAGAAGTTGGTCAACTGGGTGGCAAACTGGTTGATGGGCAGAAAACAGAGAGTGGTGGTAAATGGTATACAGTCAGAAGAGATGCAAGTCACAAGTGGGGTACCCAGAGATCAGTCCTGGGGCCAGTCCTCTTCAACATCTTCATTAGTGACCTTGCAGATGGACTAGAGGGTAAGGCTTGTCTGTTTGCAGATGACACCAAGATCTGTAACAGAGTAGATGATCCAGATGGGGTGGGCAGAATGAGAAGAGATCTGGATAAACTAGCAAAATGGTCAGAAGAGTGGCAACTGGGATTTAATGCAAATAAGTGCAAGATCATGCACATAGGGAAGAGAAACCCTGAAGCCACCTATAGGCTGGGAGGGGAGTTGCTAGCAGTCACAAAGGAAGAAAGAGACTTGGGCATCATCATCAGTGATGACCTGAAATCATCCAAGTAGACCTCTAAAGCAGTAGGTAAGGCTAGGGGGGTGTTAGGGTGTATTAGTAGGGGTATCACAAGTCGTAAGAAGGAGGTAATAATCCCTCTTTACAAGACACTGGTTAGGCCCCATCTGGAGTACTACGTGCAGTTTTGGAGGCCACACCTTCACAAGGACATTAACCAAATTGAGGCAGTCAGAAGAGCAACCAAAATGGTGCAGGGACTGCATCAGAAGACATATGAGGACAGATTAATGGAGCTCAATATGTATACCCTTGAGCAAAGGAGGGAGAGAGGATATGATCGAGGTATTCAAACACCTTAAGGGCATTAACAAGGTGGAAGAGTCTAACATGTTTAAATATAAGAAAAATAGCAGGACAAGAGGACACAGCATGAGATTAGAGGGGCCGATTAAGGGGAATGTGAGAAATTCTTTTCACAGAAAGGGTGGTGGATGCATGGAATGGCCTACCTCAAGGTGGTGGCTATGAATACAGTGCAGGGCTCAAACAGGCATGGGATAGGCATAAGGAAGCAATACAAATGAGTATGAATAGATAGGCCACTGACAGAGCAAAGGCCGATGGCACATTTATAAGGTAGAAAAAGAAATGGGCAGACTGGATGGGCCTTGCGGTCCTTATCTGCCGTCAACTTCTATGTTTCTATGTTTCTATGAATTCCAGGGTTAGGGATAAGGATCCCCACCTCATCACATCCCTATGGACCAAAAATAGGGACCTAAAGTCCAGGCTCTAGATGCCCTCAAAAGTTCACCATTTGTTTTTAATCTGGTGTCTACTATACAAGTTATATCACACCCCAACTCCTGCAAAGATAACATTGTACTAGTTGATTTCCTATCTCCTTTAATGCTATTAACATTAACTGAAGAGATGGACAAGTGGTCTGAAGGGGCTAGGATGCATCTCATGGTTTAGAATGTATGGTGTTTGGGCCTTCTGTCTCTGCCTAGTTCTTCTGGTAATGGAATCTGCCCCCCCCCCCATCTTCAGTGTCCGTATAAGAAACAATGGAGGAAGAGTCAGTTCCCTCTCCCTCAGAATCGCCATCTTCTGATAGAAGAACTGCAAATATGTTCCCTTCTTTCCAAGATCTAGCTGTAGTCCCACTACTATTCATTCCAATCTTCCTAGAAACTACTTTCCCTAACCTGGACCTCTTTGTTTGGGTGACTGTTTTAAAAATTTCTTTCTCGTGGGGGGGAGCAATTTAGCTGTCAAGTCTCCATCTTCTTCAGGAATATTTTTTGGCCATGTGTGAGCGCAGCCTGGCCAGTAGGGGCCTTTTCCTTAAGGGCCTGTGCAGGTCATTGCTCTGAGGCCTCTGAGTCTGTGGTAGCCATAACCTGCATTCCTGCATCCTGACTCAAGGAAACACTATTTAGAACCTGTTCATCAATGTGTTTCTCCATTTGTGTCTCAGTTTGCTGTGCTACTCGCTTAGTTTGTAACTGCTGTGCAATGTTAATCAGCCCCTCATGAGATGGGCAATCTTCCTGGTTATGAGAGGTCTACGGACACCGCCCATAAGAATGTGCAGTCTGCTCACATAGGTTGCACTGAAATAAGTTTAAACTTTTCCCTGACAAATGCCCAAACTCCAAGCAGTGACTACATTTCATAGTATTACAAGCTGAGCTTAAATGCATTCTTGCCCCACATTTGAAACATGATCTCGGCTGCCCAGAATAAAAAAATTGAGCCCCTATCTTACCCCAAATAGAATGTACTAGGGAATAATCAGTTTTACCCTCACCCTCCATCCCCCACCCCAGATCTGTTCACTGTCAAGTGTGGGAGTTGGTCTATTTAAAATCTCACATCTTTGCCTCAATCAGTATAAGATGTCTTCAATATTTACATCTTCGTTTTTGAACATAATTGGTTTGGATAAAGGTACAGCATGGAAAGGAGACCATAGGGGAGAGTTCTTTAATTTCTCATACTGTACCCAAAACCTTTCAAGTCCTGACACATTTTTTGAACTAATATCAAAATTATTATTCCTGAAGTGTATCAACTCAAAAATCTCTGAAGAAAAGAATTTAAGTGAACCTTTCGAAAGCTGTTTAGCTACAAAAATTCTGTCTGGGACCTCTGCTAGGTCTCCTTTATACAACAATTGGACCGCATTCCGTCGGAGGGCTGGTTCCCCTTTATTCTGAAATAGTTCAGATAATTTCAATATGGGGCCCCCACTCCCTCTCTCCTCCTCATCTAATGACTGTCCTGTAATGCCTAATCGAAGGGATTCCTCCGATCCTCCTTGAGGGTCTTGGGTATCTCTGTTATCAGTAACACAGGTATCTATATTCATATCAGTAGAAACAATAACATTTTCAGTGACATTGTGAGCTGTAACAGTCTCTAATATCACCTTACCCCGGGGTTCATTGGAGCTCATGTCCTCCGGATTGTTGGTGGCCACAATTGCAACTGAATTTTGTATCATCATAACATATGTAGGGTCTGTACTGTCTGGGACCCACTGTCCATTTGAGTTCTGCTCCCAGCCTGCATTTTCTAGTGCTATGATTGGGGACCAGTTAATATCAGATTGCTCTCCCATTTCTGAAAATGTGTCTCTGTTTGCTTGCACCGCTGGGGGGATTTCGGCAGATTTACTCCATCCAGGCTTTGTACTATCTTTAGCAAAGGAAAAAACGTGTCTGTCTTGCAATGACTGTGTAGTAGTTTGGGGTTTTTGCAGAGACGCCAGCCCCTGACCACTCCCCATTCCAATCCTCTTTGTTTGTGCTGCCGACTTTGCATTTCCATTCGATTCAGGCTTTTGGCACACAGCTGCAACGCTGTTTGAACTGCCAGCCTGTGATACAAGTTTGCTCCTTTGATTTGACTTTGATTTTGAATTTTGGGGTTTAAAAGACCCTCCTGTTTCACAGCTTTGAGGTTTAGTGAATTTTGTGCTTCCGCTGCACTGAAGCATTTTGCTTTGCTGGGTTTGCCACGTCAGCATCCAGCTGACACTACTGGAGTGACAGAATCCTCGGTACATTTGACAGTCTCTGCTGCTTCAGTCAGTGCATTTAATGAAGCATCGAACTGTTGCAGCTCCAACAAAAGTATTTCCTTTCATTTTAAAATTTCCTCCCATTCTGGCAATTGTGTTTCACACATCGACACAGCTTCTGAAACACAGGGTACCTCAGCCAGATTCATGTCTGGCGTTACTATCGGTTCCAAACCCAACAACACAGATGCATCTAATGCTGCATCTACAGCCTCTTGAGTTCCCATGCTAGGGGAGGAGGCTTGCTTCCCAGCACATTCAGGGTCCATCTCCTCCTGAGGCTCCAACACACTGGCCATTCTAGAGCTGATGGTCAGAGGGTCCCCCTACTGGAACTGTAATTCTGACTGAGAAAAAAAATTATTGTTTCATTATTACACAAAATTGTGCCACCACAAAACTGCCCACTGGGTTTCTCATGGTATCACACACTGGGTAGGGTACAGTGTAGTCAAAGGGCACACAGCAGCAAGGTGATGGGCTGGCCACAGGAGACGGAATCACATAGTCACAGAACACAGTGAAAAAGATTTTCATTCATGTGACTATTTTCCCAACAGGGAAATATTTCTTTGGCATGTATTTAAGGAGTTGAATACCACCAGATCTATGTGATAACAGTGACTGTCGAAAGGCGATCGCTATTAGGGCAACTGTACATCACCGAAAATAAATTTTGGTGATGTACTCAAAAGCGCACAGCAAAAGGGTGCCGGAGACTTTGAACTTATTGGTTGATGCAGAGGGCTATGCCCGTTAATTCTCAATAAAGGATTCACGAACTCCACAGGGTATGTCGGGAGGGGCAAACCGAAAATGCCAGCCAGGAACAATAAATGTACCTGCACCCAGACCTGAACCAAGCACCTCCAGAACCCCAGCCCTGAACCCACCCACCACACCACAGGGCCAGCTCAGCAGCTCACTGCAGCACCACCCTCAAAATCTGTCCCTCCCTCCCACCCCTCGTTGAGCATTTTTGCTACCCGCCATGCATGTATACATGTAGTGACATCCTGTCGCTACATATGCAAACCCTCCCATTCAGTCACCCTCCCTGGTGGGTAGCCCCGATGACATGCGCCGTGATTGAGTCGCCGTTTTTGTAGGCACCCAATCCCGGTCGCCTATGTTACAGAATGCCAATACCACTACACACACAGACACAACTGGCCGCTCATTGGGCCTCTCACTGTAAAACACACTGGGTAGGGTACAGTGCAGTCAAAGGGCACACAGCAGCAGGGTGATGGGCTGGCCACAGGAGACAGAATCACTCATACAGTCACAGAAGACAATGAAAAAGATTTTCATTCATGTGTCTATTTTCTCAACAGGGAAATATATTTCTGACATGTATTTAAGGAGAATACCACCACAGACACAACTAGTCACTCATGAGCCTCTCATGGTAACACACACTGGTTAGGGTACAGTGCAGTCAAAGAGCATACAGCAGCAGGGTGATGGGGTGGCCACAAGAGACGGAATCACTCGCACAGTCACAGAACACAGTGAACAAGATTTTCATTCATGTGTCTATTTTCACAATAGGGACATATATTTCTGGCAAGTATTTATAGAGAATATTACCACCACACACACACAACTGGCAGCTCATTGGGCCTCTCGTGGTAACACACACTCATTGGTCACAGTGTAGTCAAAAGGGCACACAGCAGGATGATCCCCTAGGGTGGGTACAGTCAATGCAGTCAAAGAAAGGGCACAGACAATCAGGATGATGCAGTCAAAGCAGGTCACAGGATGAGGGGCAGTACCCCACAAGAAGGAGTCACACAACAGAACACATTGGGTACTGTCTGGGGTCCTCCTGTCCTACTTCCATCCTCCTGTCTTGTACACAGACCAGACTGGCTCCTCCACAACCCATTCCATCACACACACACTCCCATTCCCCTCCCCACACTCGGTCCTTCCTGCCTGCTACCCCTTCCTTCTTCCACTGCCTGGCTTTTCCTCCAGTCCTTTTTCTGCCACAAATGTTTTTTTAAGGAGGGTTCCCCTTCCCTTCCCAGTCCCCAGGCCACAGCTCACTCTAGTGCCTGGCACTGCCTGCTGCCCGAGCCCAATGAAAAAAATAATTAGAGTCAGTCTACTCGGCTGACTGCTCTCTGCTCTGTTCAGTCTGTGTCAGCTAGCTGATTTTTCTGCTGCATAATGCCTCCAATGAGGTGTGTTGATGTCATACCTCTCACATGACTCTGACTCCATCATCCATCCTAAGTCCCTTCCTCCCAGCTGTCACTCTCACTCCCTCCTCAATACAGAAGCTGCCATGCAATCCCTGAGTTCCTCCCTCCCAGTTGTCATTCTCTCCTTCCTGTGGCCTCCACCGTCTGTGCTCTTGCCAGCCACTCACACTCACCCACCACTCACTCACTCCCTCCCCTCCCAAATATGGCAGCCAGGTGTCCAGTCTGAGTCCCTCCCTCCCAGCTGTCACTCCTTCTCTGTGTCCTTTGTGCCTCTCACCACCAGCCACTCCCCCACCAGTCTGCTCTGCGGCACCAGCCCAGTGCCATACCACCCTCCTCCCACTGTTAGTCCTCCCTCCTGGCAGCCATGAAATCCATCCTTAAGTCCCTGCCTGTGCCTGCGAGCTGTACAGCATTGTGGGGCACAGGGCGGGCAATGTTAAAAAAACAAAAAAGGCGCAGAATTCTAACCCTTTTGTGAAACCTCTAGTGTTCGAGTTCTAAATTAGAACTCAAACACCAGGGTTTGAGGAGGGTCTGAATCTTTTTTGAACTAGTTCTGACAACCCTAGACCAACCTCCCTGCCCACTACCTTCCAATCTCCACTGCAGACCCTAAAAGGTCACTGAAGAAGAGAAGCAGCAGTAGGCAGTCCTGGACCCACTCAGACCTACGCAACAGATGGCATATGCCACCAACATCCTGCAGACTGGGCAGCCATTACACCTCCACAGTGTACTCTGAAAGAAAATGGTCCTACAGTCTCACCAGCTGACTATGTCCCCCACCCCCCAGATCTCTGCACCTGCCCTTTAAGCATAATTGCTTACGTCCTATGTCCCCTCCTCTGGCACTAAAGTAGGCTTAGGTGTCAACCTGGTTGCTAACAAGGTCAGGAGCTCAGCATACTCTAGAAAAGGACTGCAGCTATTTCCCAGATGCACTTCAAATCCATGTGCAGTAGATGTTAGAGCATCCTAGACAGGATTTTGCTGTGACCTTCCTAATACCACCTAATGACAGTAGATGTTAAGACACACTACACAGGATTTTGCTGTGACCTTCTTAGTACCACATAACAACAGTAGATGTTAAGTCACACTACACAGGATTTTGCTACAACCTTCTTAGTACCACGTGAGAACAGTAGATGTTAAGACACACTGCACAGGATTTTGCTGTGACCTTCTTAGTACCTTATAACAACACTAGATATTAAGACACACTACACAGGATTTTGTTGTGACCTTCTTAGTATCTTATAACAACAGTGGATGTTAAGACATTCTAGATTGGGTTTTGCTGTGACCTTCTTAGTACTGTACTTTAAAACAACAGTAGATGTTAAAACACCCCAGGCGGTACCAGCCCAGTGGCCGCCCCGGTGACCTGTGTTCAGGAATAAGAATAGGTTGTCAGGGGTCGGCTGGGAGGTAGGGCTGGAGTAGTACTGAGTGGCCGCCTGGCAACTCTCCTCTCCTTTCCCAGACCGGGCTGGTTGGCCATTTTGGATCCTGGCTGCCACCAGGTGGAGGCCTGGTGGTAGTGCATGGTAAGCTGAGTGACAGCTGAAAGTCAGGGGGTGGGGGAGGGAGTCATGGTCTTGGGACACATGTACCTCCACATGCATGTGCTTGCTAATATATGCTGCATCTGGTGCTGGGATAGGAGAAAACAGGAAAATGGAAGGCACAGCAGGCATTAACTACACCCACCCACCATGCCCCCACTAATCACATCACCAGGGTACCAGGTTGGCAGCACTGGATTCAGGCTTTGGGGGGAGGACAGACCTCCCCTTCCTGACCCCACCACAGGGGAAAATCCATGTGGGTATTAGCCACCCAAGGTAGACCTGGGAAGATGATGGACTGTGGGGGGGGAGTGTAGCAGGAACTGAGGGGAGCCAAGCCTGTCGTGTCCAGAAGCATAACCATAGTACTGAAAATAAAAACCTAGATAGGGTTTTTCTGTGACCTTTGTAGTACCTGATAACAACAGAAGATGTTAAGGCACCCTAGATAGGGTTTTACTGTGACCACCTGATTCCTGAAAGCAGCACAAGGCTATGCTACAATGCACCCTAGATAAGGATTTACCAAAGCTCCTGTAACCATTCTGTAATATCTTTATGCTTCGAGGTACCCCAGATAGGGTTTTGCTGTAACCTCCCTAACATCTTACCAAGCAAGAATGCACCTATCAGAGAGAATAGTAAACAGATTCACAGCGGCATTTGCAAACAACCAGTGAAGAAAACCCTCGGTGGGTGAAAACCAGGTTGTTAGTGCTAGTTCTGGAGTCAAACAGACAGACGGACTTCCAATGGATGCCCCTACAGATGTCGTCCTCCTGCTCCATGGTCCTTATGCTCTGGAGTCACTTGGCCTGTGGGATTTAAATACTGGACTGCTAGCAGTCAGCTCAGCACTGGAAGTCATGTGACACCCCTCCACATACACAGAATGGCACCGCTACTCCTGCTTGCTGTTCACTGCTGGGGACCGATTCTCAAAAGCCCGCAACTGAAGCAAGGTGCTTGCATCAAAAAGAATTGACATGAGGGGCACCTTGCATCAAACATTGCATCAGTCCTGATTCGTTAACTCAGGCTGCAATTGAGGTTCAGTGCCCTTGCACTGGACTGGCCCCGCACCAGCCCAGCATCAAACAGGGGGGTGCACCATTTAACACAGGTCCATGTGCCAGAAACTGGCTGCCATATCCCCTAATGTGGGATCCTGCAAGTTTGCCAATGCCCGCAGTGCCAGCCCAGAGTTAGACCAGTCCTGAGTTGGTCTAACGCCCCGTGCACCAAATGGGGTCCCACCCCTGAACTCCCCAGCAAGTTGCAGCAGTCATGGCAGAACCTCACTGCCATACAGGAGCACTGACTGTGGGCTGGCAATACATGGGAACCCTTGGGGTGGTGTGTTGGGCACCGCACCATAACCAACACCGGTATGGCCACAGCACTCTGGTGGGATCTGCACGGGTCTGCTTTGGTGGGTCTCAGGACACATGGTGCAAGCCACTGCAGGCAGGCAAGTGGTACCAGGTGTCCCCGAGGCAGCGCCCCATCCTATCTGCACCTGACACCCATGCCATTCCTGTATGCATGCCACCTGGAGTGTGGTACTGCTCCACTCCCATGGTCCCCAAGGTGGACCACCCCAGTGACTTAATGCCCTAGAGCTAGACATGACTGTGCAGGTGGCAGCGATGTACCAGGAGGCACTTAGGAACACAGGGCCCACTGCCTGCAAGGCGGCCCACCTGCAAGGATGCTGATGGGGAGAGGTGTGCCTTTTGTCACACCAGTGGCACTTGCAGGGCAAGCATTGCACTGCCCACTGTGCTGCAGGGAGAGGCTGTGGAGATATGCCGGAATGCCATCCAGAGGTGCCAGGGCTGGCTGACTGCACTGGTGCCAGCAGCTGGGCCAGGATACTGCAGAAGACATTCAGCCCTGCACAGTGGGCAACACTATTGCTGGTGGAGGCCTTGCTGTAGGGCTGTCCTGCAGCTTGTGGTATTCCCCTCCCACACGCCTTTCCTTTGATGCACAGGGGTGCTTGCTGCAAGTTGTGGGAGTTTGGCACTGGGACCCCACTCGTTCAAGAATCAGGTGCAGGGTCCCTGGTGCATCAGTGATCAGCGCAAGCTGATGTTTACTGCAGTTTGTGCCAATGTAAGTGGCACTTTGATAATCAGGCCCTTGGTTTCAATTCCTGCTAGCTTTCTTTCTAGTCCCCCCACCTCGGAGGCAGCTGCTCTGTTTAAAGCTGCCCTGCATAGAAGTGAGGCTTAAATGTAGAAACCAAACAGGTAATACTCAGGACTCTGCCCCTTCAGCATCACCTCTCAATTATCACCTAGCCCAGGGTTTCTCAAATGGTGAGGCCAGCCTCCCTGAGGAGGCCCCAACCTGTTACAGGGGAGGCTCAAGCAAGTCTTGAAAAAGTACTGTATTTAAATTTTGAGTTTAAGACATTTGATGTGAAGGGATGAAGCAAAGTTGAAAGAGGATAATAGTAGGGGAATTTATGTATTTATTTACAAATTGGTGACCAGGAAAGACACACTGAACCAAGGTTCATTCCAGGTGTATGCAGGGAAGGGTAGGGAGAGAATACATTTCAAAAGGTAATACAAAATTATCAATAGTGCATACAAGTAGGAACAATAAACAAAAACTGAGAGGTAACAATTGACCAACTGGACTGGTGGCAGAGCAGCCCAAATACAAGGGCAAAGCAGAGAGGTACTAGGAGAAAGAGCAGGAGGGAGCAAAATGATCCCTGAAATGTTACTCAAAGAGCAGTGTGTAAGACAGAGAGAGGCAGAGGTGGGTAGAAAGGTTATTCCAGACACATGAGGAAACAAAGAAAATGGACTGATCCAGGAAGATATTGCAGCAAGTGGTATCAATGGTTTGAGAGTCAAAATAGTGGAACAATTAGCCTGGCCGGGGTGGGGGGGAGGTGTTACAATAACTTTAATAAAATGAGAGACAACTACTCAAAGGAGTTTCACTTTATTCATTTTATTCCTGGTGTACTGTGCAAAGTATGCTATTTTGTACAGGGAAGCCCAAGATTATTTCAATATTTGGGGGAGGCTCAAGATCTTTTTCATGGCTTGGGGATGCTCACTGTAACAATGTCTGAGAACTACTGACCTAGCCTAATACCTTAGGTCAAGACAAGTTTCACAGACTCAGACTTCCAGGGCAAGATACATCTTTTTAATATCTATCCTTAATTGCAGGCTTGTCTGGATGGCTTATCCCATTTACTCTTTAGAACCAATATTTTTTCAGAATATTCCAGGTTCCTATTTACTACCCACTCCTGGGTTCAATCCCTGCCAGCTTCCTTCCTGGTCCGCAACCTCTAGAGGTAGATACTCTGTTTAAAGCTTCCCTCCACAGGAGTGAGGTTTAAATGCCTGTCACTAATGCGAGGTAATGCAAGGCTTCTTCATGGGGGAGGCAGCACTCAAAACATACAGCAAGTGAAAAATATTGCCTTTGTTGAAGCAATATGGACAAGTTGGGATAGTTACGTGCCCAAGAGGATTTGAGAGCACTATGGCCCACCACCCTTCCAGTCCTTTTTTAAAACTCTATTTTATTTAAAGGTTTTGCATTTATTTCATTTTTTTATTAGCCATGTAAGTGCACTAGACAATTATGGGCCTCTTTTCAGGAATGACCAGGGAGGTTACACCAAAGACAACTACAGGCAAACAATACCAAATTCATACATAGTATTAGACAAGTGTCACTAGTAAGTATAATGATATCAAATTCAATAATGTTCAAGTGGAATGAAGTATACAGCAGACATCAAACTAAATTACAAACGGCAATAAAACATATGTAGGGAGTAGAAACAAATACATACAAATGCAAAAACAATAGCAAAGGCCTAAAAAACGTATATAGAGTCTACAGTTAAGAAGGGTGGCTATGCACAGGAACATACTAATGTTTTGAAGAGATAATAATGGTAGCAATTCCAAAAAGTCTGACTTGTCTGGCACTGACAAAGCTCAGCAGGACTGGTATTCCATAGTCATGGAGCGAAATGGGAAAACGTAAAATCACCCAGTTTCGTTTTTGTTTTAGGTATGCACAGCAGGCCACAGCTGGAAGATCTTAATGGGTAGGTGCAGCTGGAAGGCTGGAGGAGCAAGGCAAGGGATCATGGAGTCTACTTATAAAGGATTGTAAAAATGACATCACCCAGGGTGAGATCGCATAGGGAATTACAGTAGGGATACCAGTTAACAAATACACAAAATGTGTTGTCTGGAAACAGATCTCACTTTTCCAAGAACAATTACATAAAGCAAACAATTAAAAATGTATATTACCTTATTACTAAGAAGTGTATGTCTAAGCCTTTAAAATATTATCTAAACACTACTTTAGTATTAATACAAAAAACAACAATAAAGAGCATTTGGAGTCAGCACCTTCTTCTTTCTCTACCCAATCCTCGACTGTCCCCTTAATACCGTATTCCCCTTATTTATTTTCTACCATATGTTAACCCCATCTCATGATATAAAATCTGTCCTAGATGACGTGATGTATATCACCCAATTATTCCATTGGTTTCTAAATTTTGGCAACCTGTGACTTTAGCCATAAGTAATTTTCTCCATTTTTAAAATTGCTGTACGTGAATCTTCCCATTGCTTCACTGGTAATGTATTAGGTTGAAACCACAACTTGGAAATTGCCTTTTTGGCAGCTATGAATATTGTTGCCAACAGTCTCTGATATGCCAAACCTGTGATGTCCTCTAGGTAAATAAGTAACAATGCTATTTTGGCTGTGAGTCGCTCAAATTCTTGGATGATTTGATTTATTGCTCTTTCTGTCTGAGTCGAGAAATCCTTTAATTCTGTCCAGTTCCAGACTACATGATAGTAGTTAGCATCAGCTTGCCTTCATGCCCTCTCACACACCGCTGTGTGTTGTAGGGAATGCTTCACTCTGATCTGAGTTGTTCAGAAGTACTGAATTACTGACTTCCGTTCATATCCCCTCCAAAAGTAAGAAGATCACTGTTTGTAACCAGAATAATGCTATATCTCTTTCTGCTTTTGTAACAGGGGTAGCCATCTCCCTTTCCCATCTTGCCTTAGTGTATCCCACATGATTCCCTTACAGTTAATAATTGCTTTATAATCCACAGAGATTAAAGTACATGGTAAATTGCCTAATAAGCCCTCTATTATCAAGCCAATTAAGGGATACACCATATCTCTATTTTCATTTAAGACCTAGCTAACTCCTTAGTAATGTCTGGTTTGTAGATACACATAAGAATCTAACTGTTGAAGTCCATGTTTCTGCTTTAGTATAGCAAAGGATTAAAATATTCTTCTGAGAAAAACTGAAAACTAGTAACTGTAAGCCCCTGCCTTATCCAGGCTCTATACCTTGTGTCACGTTTAGCTGGTGTAAAGGAAGAGTCATATGCCAAAATTCACAGATATTGAGCATCCTTGTTAATTATGTTAGAACCCAGAAACTTATACCAGCTTGTTAAAATTGCTTTAGTCAAAGGTCTCTCTGTTACTTCACTCAAAGAAAGCCTAGGTGAAGCAAAAAAGGCTCTTTGTAATGTTGAGAGATAGTTTACTGTTTCTGTTTTTCTTTTATTCCAGCGGGAGGTGTTACTAGGATTTAACCAGCCCATTAGGTGCTTTATCTGAGTAGCTTGAAAATAATCTTTGAAAACCAGTAACACCAGTCCTCCTTTACTTTCTGCCACTTACAGTTTACAATAAACTGTTCTGGTCACTACCCCTTCCATATCTAGAAATACATTTATTTCACTGACTCAACTTTTCTATGGGGTGTACCACCAGTAGCATTTGGAAGAGATTTAAATGTTGCAGCAAAATATTCCTTCCGTCTGAATCTATTCTAATAATTTCTGGGAAAGGCAAATATTGCCATCTTTGCAAATCTGTGATAAGTATTTGCATTAATAGGCAATAATTCTATTAGTATAACTGTGTGAGATCAGTTGGGATATGTATCCCCAGGTATTTTAAGCAGTGGCGGCTCTACACCAGGGCCCGCCAGGGCACGTGCCCCCGTAAAAAAATGCTGTGCCCCAGTTGGTGCCCCATACACTGCAGGGCTTCCCCCATTGTAACAATATATCAGTGCCCTGGCTGCAATTTGCTGTGCCCCAGCTGTGCCCTGGTAACCATTTGTGGCTAGAGCCGCTGCTGATTTTAAGGAAGACTGATTCCATTTAAGACGGTATTATGGTTGGAAGGCCACTGAGGGGTACAAACTTAATGTAGGACTTCTGTCTTTTTCCTGATTTAATGTGCATCAGGACAGACCTTTCACTTCCTCCAAAATTTCAAATAATTTGGGTAATGATGTCGCAAGGTCAGTAAAACATATTAGCAAATCCATGTAGAATGACATTTTATTGGTCTGATCTCTAACTTATATACCATGTATTTCTCTTGTTTGCCTAATACATTAGGCCAAAAGTTCCACGTTTACTGCAAATAATAGAGGGGATAAGGTGAATTTGTGATGGATCCTCTGTGTCGAGGCAAATCAGAGAGTGAATGCTCCATTTGCCCTAACCATATCTAAAGGAGAGGTACTGAGATCTTGTATTAAATTCAGGAACTGTCTGAGCAGAAAACATTTTTTTTCAGAGTGTATTGGAGAAAATTCCACAACAATCTGTCTAAACTCTTTTGGGCATCAAGACTGAAAATAAAAGTAGGAGTTTTTGACCTGCTTGCCTACTCTATCAATAGCAGGGCACTTTTAATATTGTCTAACATTTGCTTTCTGGTAATAAAACCTGCCAGGTCTGGAGCTATAACAGTAGGTAGAGTCTCCTCCAGCATCTTGGCTCTGAAACCCACAAACAACTTAAAGTCCGCATTTAGAACTGAAATTGGTCATATGAGTCACATTTTATTGCATCTTTCTGCTGTTTCAGAATAGTAGAAATGTTTTGCATAGTACCAGGAAATCAGGGAAACCATGCCACACAGAATTTCACCCAACAACCCTCCCACACCCTCCATAACCCCAGCACCCAAGAACCCCAGAGTTCAAAGGCATACTCCCATAAGTGGTGATCCCTATTACACCAAAATCTCAACCAATTGTACCTGAATGTCCCTGCAGGTCAGTAGAACAAAAAGCATCTCAAAGCAGATTGGTATCCTTCTGAAGTTCCTGGAACTGCTGTATGATTTCTGCCATCGTGCCAACTGACTGTTGTCTTCAGCTGACACAGCTGACCCCTCTCTCTCTCTCTCTCTCTCTCTATCACATTGCTGCATAGTTCAGTTTCTCTGTTTCAGGAGTTCTATGCCTCAGAGCTCCATGTTTTTTTTTGGCCTCTGCTGCCCAACTGTAAGTAGCCTGCCCATTTAGATTCTGAATGAGCTTTACAGGGTAAAGCATTTCAAATTTTAGCTGTGCCCTGTGAAGCACTTGCATAAATGGAATGTATTCCCTGTGCTTCTACATCAGTTGGGTGGGGTAGTCTTAGTCCATAAATAATCTAGTATCCTACCATTGCAGCTTCGTCTTTTGCTATGTCCCTCATAAAAGTTCCTCCATAGCTGCATACCAGAAAAATTTTACTCTAATAGACTGGGGGCACTGCTTTGAGACTGTTGATTTTGGGCTGAGAGACCAACAGTCTCTCTCAATTTTAAACTGATAGTTGGGCCCCACTTATAGCAACATTCAAAACAGTTTCTGTTTTTGTAATATAGGTTTTTATCCACATCGGCCAAAGTAGGTTTGGCACCCTTCTACCCTGTCCCCCTCCATCCCCCACCATCTACCATTACACTGGGACATACCTGCAGTCCAAAGTGTCCATTCAGGTCCCAGTGGTGAAGTGGATGAGGGATGGTGCACATAGCGTCATACACACCTGCCTCACCACCATTTTCCTCCAGGTTCCCCGTGTCAGTCGTGCATGTGTGGAGGCACATGCGCGTTTAGCACAATTGGAACAGTATTCCAGGCAGCCTGGGTTGAAGTCCCAGCTAAGGCACTTAACTTCTTTCTCACCTCTGTTTGTATGTTTTCCATAAATATGCACACCACACTCCTGTGTGACAGTCATTCAGTGGAGCCAGTAGACCACTCACCTGTGAGAGGAGAGCAGCATGTTGGATGAGCACTCCCCCCACCATCCAGCCACCAGCAACCTGAGATCCTTCCTGATCTTGGGTCACCGGCATGGTGGATAGTAGCGCTATTGCCACTGGGCTGGCCAAAACAGTGCCTCTAAGAAACCTACCATATCTTGAGCTTCTGCAGTTTCCAGCTCCTTGTACTGTTAAAGATTCTTCCACCATGCTCTTGCCTCTGAACCCTCCTGCTGGTCATGCATTTTAGCTTGCGATTTTGCCAACTGTTCAACCATTGTTTAAAGCTGCTCTATACGTCGGTCTAAGGGAACCAGTTGTTTTTTCTGTTTCTACTGTGTTTGCTTCCAATTTATTATGCTTTTCATTTGTTGTTTTAAATGTATCTTGGATCACTGCCCTAAAGCCTCCAGTTCACAAAGGAATAGATTGGAGTTTTAACCTTCTGGTTTTCTGGTTGGATGGTCATTTACTAGGTATTGCTAGTACCTGCAGTGGCACCACCGATTCTTCTGGATGAGCACAGATCTTCTCCTTGATGTCTCCATCCTCATCTTGGCCTGTGTACCATATTGCTAGTTGACTTAAGCTTCTCTAGGTACTCAACACTGTCTTCTCCTCTCTGGATCTTTCTTACTTTCTGTATGAAGCCTTTTTTTCTCTCTCACTGCTTTTCCTACCTCCTCCATAAACTGAAGTGGCTTTTACATTTGATTCTTCTTTCCCCTCTCTTTAAGGCAGATTGTGGTGACAGTCTGGACACCCTCCAGGATCAAGAACAACCTTTCTTCCACTCCCACATCTGTCCTGAGCACCGTGAGCAACCCCCCAATATTGCCCATGCATGCACAATTTGCCATCTTGAAGTTAAGAACACATGTTTTTGTGTCCAACACTTCTAGTCCAAAATCCATCTGAAACCCCACTGACCAGTGATCACTCCTAGGGGTTTGCAATAACCTTATTTCAAGTATTCACTGCTTATTCATTTTTCTCTAATTAGTCATTATTCATGCTTTTTTACTCATTATTCAGCCACAGGAACTGGCTGTGAGACTTCAAGATGTTCAAGATGTGCAAATACTTCCTGTCCAATCAGAGGCCACTCTAGAAGCTCACTGAAAGCAGGTTATGAGACCCAGTAATCACAGAAGCTTCAGGCAGGAGAGACAGACCAAAAGGTGAAAAAAAAAATAGTACTAGGCCAGGCCTGTTTCTGTTCTGCAATCAAGAATCAGTTACAGCCCTGATGCAAATCCTCCTTATTTTGACATAATGATACAGAAAATCTCATTAGGTGTAGTAGTGTAGACAGGCCAGGTCACTCAGTGAGTAAACGGTTGCAATTTGCACAAAGCCAAAAATATACAGAAAATGTCCAATATCAAGCTGCTAATTTTTTTCCATTACAACCATACACATTAATCCCAATGTTTTGCCAATAGTTCTTGTTTAGGGAAGTGTTTTTAATGTTGTCAGCATTTTGCTGTCCCTGTCTTACCCCAACCCACTAGAAGATCAACATGACACAGTCAAAATGTTTTGGTTGTGTGGCCACCCAATTGGCCGGGTTAAGGAGGAGCAGAACTGGAAGGGTGTAGGTGTAATGGGACTGACTGAAAAAACTCCCTGCTGTCTCAATGACAGCTCGTAGAGCCAGAACAGGGTATATCCCATTCCCTGACAGATTACAGGCAGGATATATCCCTGTCTGTTTTGAGGGTACTCAGCCACTATTGTCATGCCTAATTAAACTCTTAGAAAAAAAATATTTTAAAAATGTTTTCTTAGGCACCAAGCTAAGCCACAAATAACAATAGAAAAAAAAAGATCCTAAACTGCTAACTGCACATGAGTTAGACTAGCCCTGTTCTTTTTCTCAGACAACTAAGTTGCAAGAAACATTAAATTTCTAATCAGAATAAACCCCTACACACCATTCCTTACTCTGGTGTGTAAAGACCTTATTTTGAATATTCGGGCCAAATATTATATTCAGGTGCTCAAGTATTCAGGCATTCATATGGAACTGGAAAGGGTCAGGATCAGTTGTGTTCCAGGACAGTAGCTGCTGCTGCTTGTTGTTTTTATAGGGTTCTTGTGGATTTTACTTGGTAGAAGGTTATTTCTTTGCTTTCTTACTTCTAAGGGGCTAGCAGGGTATTGTTGTGGGGGCTGTTGGAAGTTTGAAAACTGGTTTGGTGGCTGTAAGTGGGCTCATTTGTTGGATGTTTCACTGTGTAACAGGCTGCGCTGGTGGAGGCCTATTTCTTCTGATTTAAAACCTATTTGGTGGGATTTGCTTGGGCCTGGGTGTTTGGCTGCTGGGCTTGGAGGGGAGACACAGGCTGATACACTCTCTCTCGAGTCGAGTCTGCCCAAGACCCACCCTCCCCACCCCTCCCTCCCCAGAGTTCTGCTAATTTATAGGGGAACACCTGCCCTGCAATTGGAGAAAAAAAGGCTGCAGGTGCAGCTCATGTAGTTCTAGCCGCTGGGGGTTGGATTTAAAGGCCGGGAGAGAGGAGCTTAGGGAGTTGTTCATTTCCCATATAAGTTTACTGTGTTGTATTGCACCTAGTAACAAGGTTACCGGTGTACTGTGGGACTATATCTAAGATTAGTGGGTGACCTGAGTAGGCAGTAGGGGTGTATCTTGGTCTGGGGGGAACCTGGTGGCTCACCCAAGGAAACCTACTTGGAAGGGATGGAACCACATGGCATTAGGCCGCATCTTTGGGAGGGTGGTGGGTGCACAGGGTGTGGAGCAGCCATGATACTGGACTGGGCTTGGAAGTTTGGTGGTTGCCCAGTGTGCTACCAGCTGGCACAGCTTAGGGAGGAGGTTGCCGGGATTAGGAGACAGCTGGGGGGGGGGAGGTATGGTTGGGGAAGGGGGCAGGGGATCTCCCACAGGGTTGCACCAAGCACTGGGGGCAGTGGCATAGGGAAAGGAATGCAGGAGAATACTCAGGGGCCACATAGGGACCCTGGCAGAGGGGGTCCAATAGGACACTACCAAGGAAGCAGGCAGGTAACTGGGGACCCTCACAAAGGAGGGACAGAGCGACAACATTCTCAGGGAAGTAGGCAGATGGCCATTGCATTGGACAAAGGAAGCAAGGCAGGAGGTGATCAGATCTTACACTCAGTAACCGCTTCAATTCTTTTCCTCTGCTCGAGGATGCGGGGGTGATGTAGCCATGACAGGGGTGGTTAGAGATGGAAAGGGAGTGAGGGCAGGAGGCAGGGGCCAGATAGCAGGAAGAACAGGGGGGAAACTGGAATGCAGGAAAATAGGGGGAGCAGTGAATCAGAGCAGGAGGGGCAGGGGGAAGAGGGAGGAAAGCGCAAGGAGAAGGACCAGTTGGGAGGAAAGGTAAAGGATAAGGACCAGAAGTACAAGAAGGATTTAGTAAAGGGAGCTGAGGGTTTAGGCCAGGGGAGCACAACAAGCAAGGAGGGACCAAATGGAGACAGCAAGGAAGGGAGGACGAGCCAGGCTAGTTTAGCAGATGGGGGAGAAGGACCAGTTGCGAGCAGTGAGGGGGGAGTTAGCAAGGTACAGAAGGATACTCAGGAGGAGGAGAGGCATAGGATTGGAGGGGAGGGGTGGTCAGGGTAAATAAGGAGGGGGTGGCATGTGGCACCCAGATAGGGGGAGGAACAAGGAGCCGGCTGGGTGGAGGGGCCAGTAGAAAGGATGAGGGACATGGAAGGGGGGAATGGAGGAAAAGGAGCGGTCAGAGTGCTCCTGTTGGGGGATTCTATGATCAGGGGTATCAAATGGGATAGGGAGGGAGAAGCCTGGCCAGTTAGAACAAAATGCTTCCCTGGACTAACGGTGCACAGGGCTAAGCACGAGGTATATCAGCTGGCAAAGGATTGTGGGGGTTCCCCGGACATACTGGTCCACCTGGGTACAAATGACATTGAGGGAAATAGCGAGCTAGAGATACAGGCAAGATTCAGGGAGCTTGCCAGGGTCTGTTCATGACATAGGATGCACAGTTTCCTTCTCAGAAATCTGCCAAAGCAAGGGCTAGTGGGGAGCACAAAAGGAAGATTAGGGAGATAAACCAGTGGCTCAGGGAGTGGTGTGAGGCCAGAGGGTATGGGTTGATTGGGGATTGGGGAGACCTGGGAGGATAAGGAGCTGTATGCTAGAGATAGACTCCATCTCAATTTGGAGGGGAAGGGAATCCTTAAGTTGAAAATAGAGGGGTTCATTGGTGAAAAGTGGGGTTTAACCTTGTGAAGGGGGGAGGGACGGGAGAAAAGGCTGTCAAGGGGGTGCCGATAAAGGAGGGACTCTGTCTCCACCCCCCTGGGGAGCTGGAGGATTGCGGGAAAATGCCGACTGGTAAAGTGCAGACCAGGGCAAAACAGAATCCCCATGGGAACACGAGCAGGGGAAATGGAAGTATAGGGAAAGGGTGGAAGGTAGTCCTGCTAAATGCCAGAAGCTTGGGAAATAAAATGCCTGAGCTCCAGGCGATGCTAACTGAGGGAGCAGTAGATGTGTCAGCGGTCACTGAGACCTGGGCCACTGCAGGACAAGACTGGGACCTGAACCTAGAGGGTTACACTATGTTCAGGAAGGACAGGGGGAGGGAAGGGGAGGAGGGGTAACAATGATAGTCAAAAACTGCATTGGCATAGGGGGAGTAGAGGAGGCGGAGGGAACCATGGAAGCAATTTGGGTCACCTTGATAACAAGGGGGGCAAGAGAGTAAAATAGGAGTGGTGTGTAGACCCCTGCCCTGGTGGAGGAGCTGAGGAGAGTCTGGTGGCAGATGTTGGGAGACACTCGCAGACTGGGCAGAGGAATGGTGGTGGTGTTGGGGACTTAAACATGCCAGGAACAGACTGGGGAGACTATGACATCCTCGGTGGCCAGGAACAGAGGTTGTTGGATGTCTTTCAAAGCATTCCTAACTCAGCAGGTGGGGAACCACCAGGGAGGCGCGGGTACTGGATGTGGTCCTGGCAGACAGTGACCAGATTAGGGGCCTGGAGGTAAGGGACCCATTGGCGGGGAGTGACCATGCCACAGTTTGGTTCTGCCTGGATCTAGGAGGACTAGAAAGCTGCACAAAGACGGAGGTAACTGACTTCAGGGGAATGGATTTTAAGGAAATGGGAAGGATCCTTAAGGAGCATTTGGATGGGATTGGGTCAGACATGGACGCTGATAGTAGGTGGGAAATCATCAGAAGAGGGGTGCAAGATGCTACCAGCACCTGTGCAAGACTAAGACGAAAATGAGGTAGGGCCCGAAAACCCTGCTGGTGGACCAGGGAGGTCCAGGAGGTGGTGCAGGGAAAGAAGGCAGCCTATAGGCAATTCAAGTGCTTAAGGAGTGAAAGGGATTGAGGGGAGTATGATCTGATTGCTAGAAGGGCCACTAGGGTGGTGAGGGTGGCTAAGGCAAGGAAGGAGCAGAACCTGGCCAGGGAAATCAGGAGAGGGAACAAGGAGTTCTTTAGATACATTGGGGAAAACTGAAGGGTGAAGGGACAGATTAGCAGGATTAAATCAGGGGAGAGATGGGCACAAGACCCGGGGGAGCAGGCTGAGGTACTAAATGAGTACTTCACCTCAGTTTTCACCAAGGAAAATGGGGGTGCTGCATCATACATGGGAGGAGACAGAGATACTGAGGAGGGGGGACCCTTACCGATCGGCGGGTCTGGGGAGAGGGGGAGGCATCACTGGCAGGAGAGGGAGGGCTAAGCAGGGAGAAGAGGTACTGGAAGTGGAAATCACATCAGAGAGAGTGAGGAAGCCCCAGCCCCTTTAAGACGGAGAAAGCACCGGGCCAGATAAATTACATCCCAGAGTGCTGAAGGAACTTATGGATGTCCAGTGAAACCCCGGCGGAGCTTTTCACCATCTCTCTGAGGACAGGGTGGGTGCCCAGGACTGGAAGGTGGTGCACATAGTGCCTATCCACAAGGGGGATCAAGGAGGTGGTAGAGAACTACAGGCCTGTCAGCCTGACATCGATGGTGGGCAAGGTGATGGAGGGCATTGTCAAGGAGAGGCTAGGGGGGACCTGGAAAAGTCAGGGTGCCTGGACGATAGACAGCATGGATTTGTCTCTAGGGAAATCATGTCAGACAAACCTTGTGGAGTTCTATGACTGGTGACGAGTTGGACCTTGGTAGACCAGTGGACATCCTCTTTCTAGACTTCAGCAAGGCATTTGACTCTGTTCCTCACATGGGCCTGTTGGATAAGCTGGGAGAAATGGGGGGGGAACCAGATGATCAGAGATGGATAGGCAATTGGCTCCAGGACCGGACCCAGAGGGTCGTGAGTTGGCGGGATAGTCTCATCCCCAAAGAGGGGTCATTAGTGAGGTCCCACAGGATCAGTCCTTGGCCCCTCCTGTTCAACGCCTCACGTCTCTGACATAAGGACAGGAATCAGGAGTGAGATGAGTCTCTTTGTGGATGACTCAAAACTGGGGCGGTGGTGGATGGGAAGGAGGGAGGGTGGCCTACAGGAGGACCTGGAGGCTCTGGAAAGATGGTCTAGAAAGTGGAAGCTGAGGTTCAATGCAGGGAAATGCAAGGTACTCCACCTGGGGGCCAGAAACCCGGCCAAGTGTACACCCTGGGGTGGAATGCTACAAGTCTCGATGGCTGAGAGGGACCTGGGGGTGGTGGTGGATGTCAAAATGAACAACTCGGAGACTTGTAGGAGGGCAGCAGCCAAGGCCAACAGGATGCTGGGATGCATCGCTTGGGGATCACCTCCAGAAGGAGGGAAGTGATGCTCCCTCTGTATAACTGCTTGGTGAGGCCACACCTTGAGTACTGCATGCAGTTTTGGAGGCCACACTTAAAGAGGGACATTAAACTCCTGGAGAGGGTCCAGAGGAGGGCAACCAAAATGATTTGGGGCTTGGGGAACAGGACCTATGAGGAGAGGCTCAAAGAGCTAAATATGTACACATTGGAAGAGAGAAGGGACCGGGGGGACATGATAGAGGTCTTCAAGTACATGAAGAGGGTAAATAGGGGAGGAACAGTCAGGGTGCTTTGAAGGAAGGAGGAGGGGGCTACTAGAGGGCATGGGTGGAAGCTGGAGGGGGGAAGATTCAGGGGAGAAAGGAGGAGGTGCTACTTCACTGAGATGGTGGTGGAGCCATGGAATGCACTGCCTAGGGGGCTGGTGGAGGCAGAGACGGTGGAGGGGTTCAAGAAGGGCTGTGACAGGTACAGGGGAAGGGTTCTGGAAGCAAAATCCAATGCATCAAGAATATCCGGAACTGGGAAGGGAGAAGCCAGAGAAGGCGAGGGGGGCAGCAAGGTCAGCACCCAGGGTGGGGGCTGACCAATCGAGTAGACTCGAAAGACCATTAGGCCTATTCTGCTGGCATTTTAGTATGTTAGTATATTCATTATTTGGCTGTTTGTGTTGGAGGAAGATAAAATAACTAAATTACCCTGTCCCCTCACCTGATGGCCTGGGCTAATCTCATGGTCACCTTCCCAGCCCTTCTCAATCATTTCCCATCCATCTCCCCCTTTCCTGCTGTCCCAGAGAAGGTGCAAGAATTTAATAATTATTCAATGACTGGCTCCTGGCACCCTGCCAGGAGCTGACTGCATCTTTTCAAACTCACACGACAGCTGGACTCCTCAATCTTTAAATTAGATATTGTTTTGAGGCCCCCCCTCCCTTGACTCCTTACCTTAATTCGTGGGGCTAGTGGCACACATTCCTATCCAGACTAGTTGGTCAGTTCCCTCTCAGTCAGCCAGTGCTGCAATGCTGCTTGTAGTAGTAATGTCCCTACCAGCTGTTAGAGTGCCACATAATGGCCACCATCAGAAAATAAACATTACCGTTTTATAAGGATAAACAGAAGAACCCGGTCTGGTTAGAGGAGTGAGGCTCACCATCAATGAGGGGGCATAGGATCATGACAGAGGGGTGGGCAGTTGTCATCTACTGCAACCAATCCTGCCTAGCATGACTATGAAAACTGCCCCCCATGATTGCATGATGCCAAGTTGCCGCTCACTTCTCTGACCAGCCTGCGTTCTTCTGATTATCCTTAAAAAGTGCATGCAGTACGTAGCTTATATACTAATGGTGGCCAGCATGTGGGACTTGTACTGCTGTGAGGGATACATACTACTACTACAAGCAGTACTGCAGTGCCAGCAGACAGGGTGAGAGGGACATGGCGGGGGATGAATGACTAGTCTGGGCATTAGTACCACTAGCCCATCCCAATCAAGGTAGGCAGTCAAGGAGGCCAAAGTAAAAAGAAAACAACTAATATTGTCGGAATGGGGAATCAAGCTAAGGGTGAGTTAGTTTCAAAGATGCTATCAGCTCCTGGCAGGGTGCCAGGAATCTACAATTTAAAGGACAAATAAAGAAGTTATTTTGGGGATCGCTAAGTCAAATAACTGAAATCGTGGTGATCTGGGCATGTAATTATACAAGATAGTGCTCCTTATCTCCATTTGTAAGATTTAACCCATTTTTGTCATATTTTAAGTTTGTAAGCAAAGATTACCCAAGTGTCAAAGTCAGCGCTGCAATCTAGCCCTAAGATGGTGCTGACTTGAGATATGATGATGTCATCAGAGCGAGACTGGTACTATGGACTAATAGAAGACCTATGTACGGCCCATTTAAGCTTGTACTGTAATAGTTCTAAAGCCCACTGAGATGCCAATCGGCACCTAACACGTCCTGCACAGTTTCGCTCAGATGACATCATCACGTTTCACATCGATGCCATCTTAGGGCTAGATCACGGCGCCGACTTTGAAACTCAGGAGATCTTTGTTTACAGACTTAAAATATGATGAAAATGGGTTAAATCTTACAAACAGAGGTAAGGAGCACTATCTTGTAAAATTACATCCCCAGCTCTAGATCGCCACAATTAAAAACACACTACACTACAGATTTTTATCTGGTTTGGTTTTAATATACAGTATACACACACAGCCTGTTGTGTGTGTGTGTGTGTGTGTGTCCTTTCTCTCTCAGAAAACAGTAAATAGTCTTTATGTTCTCCTTTCTTAAAAGCCTAATGTTCACCCTGAAGTGTAAAAAAGTGACCCTCTCTAGCTTGGGATTTAGAGAGGGATTATTTTTTTAACAAGTGGATGGAAGTAGATTCTCAGCAGCAGCTCAGTCATCTGTCTCTCCTGCCTGAAGCTTCTGCAAGTGCTGGGTCACATGACCTGCCTTCAGTGAGGTTCCAAAGTGGCCTCTGGTTGGACAGGAAGTCTCAGAAGATCTTGAACTCCTGATGAATAGCAGAACTCTGAACAGCCTCGAACAGCACAGATTATTTGTTTTTCTTTCCAAGCAACAGTATTAAGGAAATACTGTTCATTACTTGCACACCACTAATCACTTCCTCATAGTAGTTCAGCAACTTTGATGGTTCTGACTTGACTGCTATTTGTCAGCACCAGGTCCAAAATGACCCGATCTCTTGTGAGCTCAATCACCCTCTGGGTCAAAACTACAGCTGGGAGAACTCAATGAAGTTCTGACCCTTATTAAATAAAAACTGGAACATGGTGGAGTTCTGATTTGTTCCGATTAGTTCTAATTATTTATAAATATTTGAAAAAATGCGATAAAATGCATAAAAGTGGCCAGAGTCAGTCATACTTAACACAAAGGCCAAAAGGAGATAATTTAATCATTATTTGTATAAAAATGACGGTAAAACTGCTAAATAAAAGCAATAATTAATTACTACTAACTGCTTCATGGCTGGTCTGTACTGGTAGTATATCCTGCATATCCTGCTCGGGCCCATGATGTGAGTGTGCTGGGAGACAGCGAGAGGCAGACAGATGCAAGTACTATTGTACCACAAAGAAATACCAAGCACTGCAGGCAGCTAAGATTTTTTTAATGCTGCTGCTGTGTGGGTATTATTTTGATGGATTTTCCCATCAGAGTAAACCAGGTCAAAGAAATGAATGGTCAAAATGAGCAGCAGTAAGAGCCCACCCACCCTGCCCATGTGAATGATGCAACTGCATCGCATGTCCCGGTATACTGTGGTATGATATACTACCTGGTCCCAACAGGTGGTAATGTTGTCTACGACTACTTCAACTTCTGTTCAACATGCAATACATTTATAGTGTATGGTAGAATGCTGTTATGGATAGAAATCCATAACTAGAATGGAGCTGTTATGCTGCAGTAGCTATGTCATCACAGCTGTTATGCTGCACTAGCTATGTCACTACTGCAGCATAACAACTTGGAATGCTGTCACATAGTTGCTTTCCTCAATCCAGTTAAGCTGGAAGTTGTGTTTTTTTTTAAACTTGAACTTACAGAAACATCTGCAGCACACTGTGTCAGTTAAAAAAAAAAATGTTAAAATGTATATTCTCTGTTGTCTTCTCCAGCTGGTTTTGTGTGATTTTCTATGCTGTGACTGCCCATGCACTATTAAAGATTGTGTATGAGCAGGCATACACAAACAAGGGGAAATTCTTGTATCTCGAGGTTCCCTTGGTAACAGAGTACCTCTCGAGCTGTGCTCTAGAGGTCATCTGTTACCAAGCAGACCACTCGATGCAAGAATATCCTTGTTATGTACAACTGCTCATACACAATCCTCTATATTATACAAGAAATAAAAGACATAAATTAATCACCACCCAGGCAGCCAGTCACACATCACATCGGTCAAGTGTAGTGCAGTCATAAAATAAAGGTTGCTACTGCCACCTGAAGACCTGATGGCACACAGTTACATCCTTTTAGTTCCACAAATGCTGCCAACCAAATGCCAAGTAATTTAAGTATATAAAAATTCTAAATTAAAATATAATAATCTCAGTCCAGTTACTGTAAGTGAGATGTAGTGTTGTTACAGCTAGGCTAATGACACACACACACACAATAAAGAAATTAATTTACATTTTTTTCTGTAATCGCAGACAAATATCAGGGACATGAGAAATATATTATACAAAGAGCATTCAGTTTCAGTGTTCAGACTTCTGCTTAGCCATCTGTTGTACAAAAATTAGAACAGTAATGCCACAGTACAGTCGGGTCAGTGGTAAAATAATTTTTAATCAGTTTCTGAGGACAAAAAAGTGGCAAGTAGTAGTAGTAGTAAGGACAAAAAGTGACAAGTAGTACTAGTAGTAAGGACAAAAAGTGACAAGTAGTACTAGTAGTAAGGACAAAAAGTAACAAGTAGTAGTAGTAGTAAGGACAAAAAGTGACAAGTAGTACTAGTAGTAAGGACAAAAAGTGACAAGTAGTACTAGTAGTAAGGACAAAAAGTGACAAGTAGTAGTAGTAGTAAGGACAAAAAGTGGCAAGTAGTAGTAGTAGACAGCAGTAACCTACCTTTCAGGTCTGAGTGGTACCTAGCACCACCAAGTAAGTGTGACATGAAATGCAGTTGCTTGCTGTATTTGGATTCTGACCCACTGATGGTATTATTGTTCATGTTTCTGTGCTCATTGTGATCCTTAAAATAATTCTGGACTGGCCTAGTCCATCCTCCTAAGTCCTGACCTGACTTGTTGCAATGAATTGCTGCCTCATGTAGTAGACCCTATTCACAAAAGATTTTCACCACAGGCACAAAATAAATTCTTGATAGTGTTTTGTGGATAGGGCCTGCTCACTCAGACTATACATGTCATTCAGGTATCATATTTGAAATTAAAGTGAGGACTGTTGACTTTTAGAAATGTCAGGCGCTCAGCAATTTCTGGTGTCACACAGGATCTCGTGTGTCAGTAATGACGTTACCAGATGAACTAAACAATCATTCTGAACACACACTAGTCAGAGGGCACTTCATGTACTTCATTGCAATGTTTACTAAAGCAGGCCACATACTTTGTTTGGATTTCCAATATTTCAAAGGATCAGCATTCTAGCTAATATTGGACTCTGCCAGGTACATTTTAACAAGGGTCTGTGATGAGGCTGTGTTTGAAGATGCAGATGAAGATGATGTTACAGTTATATCTTCTAAGTGACTCCAGAGTCATGAAGCTGAACCAAGTGCCTGGGGGACAGTGCTATAGATTCATCTATTCATACGTTAACATTTTAAGTCCTGCTGCCATAAAAGTCATAATTGGACTTGCCACTTTTCAGTGGACAAAATTCAATTTTTTCCCTCCCATGTACTTATCCAGCAGGCTCTTATAAGTGGTTAGGTTAGCAGCACTGACCTCTTCAATAGGGAGTGCATTCCATATTTTAACTATTTGTTGACTGAACCACCTACCCCTTTTGGTGGTTCTAAATTTTTCACCAAACATATGATACAGATGAGCCCTAGTTTCCCTACCAAGGCTCTCTTTTTTAGTTAGACCTGCAGATTCCCATAATATCTCATTGTAGAAAGCACTATAGACATAACAAAGATTTCCTCTGTTTTTTCTGTATGCCATTGAATACAGACCCAGGTCTTTCAGTCTGCCTCGATAGTTTTTGACCTTATTTACTGTCCACGTTAGTCTTCTTTGAACCCTTTCCACTTGTTTTATACTCCCTATACTCTGTGGGACACTAATGGGTGATTCATACTCCAATATAGGCCTCACCAGAGACCTGTACAAGGCGACGAGAACTTTCTCACTCCTACTCTTTATATTTACTCATTATGATATCAGTCACTTTGTTGACCCTTTTTACTGCCTCATTATTATGTTTGTCAAATGTCAGTGTATTGGATACTATTACCCCTAGGTCGTTTTTATTTTCTGTACTTTTGATAGTCATGTTATTTATTATATAAGTGGCCTTTTCATTATTGTGTCCAAAGTGCATAACTCTACACTTTAGTACATTAAATCTCAGCTTATGTTGTCTTGCCCATTCCTCCAATGTTTGTAGTTGTTCCTGAAACACCTGTATTGATGCCACATTGTTCACAATTGCCCCCACCTTAGTGTCATCAGCATACTTGCATAGCCACACCCCTTGTGACACCTGCATAGTGGAGATAAATATATTAAAAAACATGGGTCCCAAAACTGAGCCCTGTGGCACACCACTGGTAACCTCACCCTACTCTGACATAAATCCTCTTATCTGAACCCTCTGATACCTGTTGTAAAGCCACAAGCTTATCCATGCCCTGAGATGTTCATTTACCCCATTTCCTGTAGGGACTGTATTAAAATGTCATGGGGAACAGAATCAAAGGCCTTAGCGTAGTTCAGGTATACTACGTCCACAGGTAAGCCCTGATCCAGTGCCTGACTCACTGGTTCGAAAAAACGTAATAGGTTACTAATGCATGATCTACCTATTCCCACCCTGGTTGGGTACGTACTTTTATAGCTCTCTCTCTCTATCACATGTGCTAAGTGTCTGAATTTCCATTTGTTCCTGATACTTCAGTGCCAGTAGAGGCACCCTTAGCACACTCCCAATCAGCCTGTACTTCATGCGCTGTGTGTCTTGCAGCACCTCTGCTGATCTGCTAGCCTCCAAGTTTACTACCCACATCTTCTGCCAAACCTGTGGATAGTGTTCAATTCCATAACTTCTGTAACTTGTGGACTGCTCACTTGTTTCACAATCCCTTACAAATGCTGTCACTCTTTTTCAGTTTTCTTATACTTAAACAGTCATACCCACAAGGATCTTTTGGGCCATTAGGATAGTCTGTGTTACTTAGCTGTTCATATTTTCTCTACTAGCCCACTGCATTCTCTACTAAACTGCCAGACTTTCTCTACTAACCCTCTCCATTTTCTACCTTTGGTCATAGCATGACTGCTCTCAACATGTTTCTGTTGCTCTCTGTCCCTTTCCTACTACTCTGCCTAAATGGGATTTCTCTCTCTATCCCTAGCACTGGCATGGGGAGTGCCAGCTGCTCTGACTGAACCACCGCTGAACAGTCTACTCTGTTGCAAAGACTGTGCCTACTATGCTGTCCTAGCTTTCAGAAAATTGACATGTGGTCATCTGATGCCCTTAGCCCCCTGCTGTGGTAGGCTATGGTTCCTCGCATTCCTGACTCTGCTTCTGTCAGGTGATATTGAGTTGAATCTGGGTCCCATAACCTGCCTTTCCTCAAGTGACCTGCAAAAGTTACCTAATATAGGGCTTCTAATCATCCACATGAATATATGAAGTCTTACCTTCACATCCCTGAACTAGAGGCCTGGGTTAAAATCTTTATATTCCCGATATCCTCAGCCTCACAGAAACCTGGCTCAAACCTGGGATACTGGACTCTCTCTGCTCTATCGCTGGCTACTCCTTGATTCGTCGGGACAGAGCAGCCACAAAATGAGGGGGTGGTGTTGCTCTACTCCATAAAAGTAACCTTACAATGGAGCTTATCCCAGGCAATGCCACCATTGCTGCTTGTGAATCTCTGCATAACACTCTTGCTCTAGGTACCAAGAAGCTCCATATTATCTGTGTCTACAACCCACCATCTGTTGGTCTAACTGGCCTTAGGGAAAAACTTCATGATACCTCACAGATCTACAACAGACATGAGGTGATCATCGTAGGAGACTGGTCCATCTAATAGCTTATTACTCTCCATTCTACACAGCTATAATCTCCACCAACTGATAACCAAACCTACAAGAATCTCCCCAGGACTTCAATCCTCTACCCTCAGTGACTGGTTACTGGTGAACCGTATTGAGCATATATCTAGCTCAGGTGTCCTAGCTGATACCCTAACTGACCACTTCCCCACCTTCTGTATATGGTCAACAGTTGCTCCCCCCTCTCCACCACCTTGTTTTGTAACTTTTATGGACTTTGCTAAATTGGACAATGGTGACTTTCTGTATGATGTATCCTGCATTGACTGGACAACTGTTTATGCCTCATGTGATGTTGAAGCTGCTCTGCAGACCTTCCTTAATGAATCCCTGGCCGTGCAGAGAAAGCATACCCCACAAGTGACTAGACATGTTAGTGGGAAGCACACAAGGTGGCTACATAAAGACCTGCTTCCTGCCATGCGCAACAGAGACAAACAGTGGAAGGTGTTCAAATATACAGGTCTCCAATCTGATTTACGTGCCTATAGAGCGCTAAGGAACTCATGTAAAAAACAGGTTAGGCTGGCAAAGAGTAAATACTGTAAAGACTTGTTGATAAACTCAGCTGGAGACCTTAGGAAATGTTGGGCGCATGTGAAGAACTTCCTAGGTTCCTCTAAATCATTTAACCCTAGTGATATGACATTAAATGGCTCAAATTGCAATGATGGAAGGACCATAGCAAATGCTTTTAACCACTTGTTCTCAGACCTATCCCAGTTCACTTCCTCCTTTCAACAATCCGGACCTCACTCTCAGCACCCTTCTGTTCACCAAACGCCCTTAGTAAACTCAGGGCCTGACATATCACTTGATAGAGCACCTTTCTATTTCAAGGCCATAAACCGCCTGCAGGTCTTAAAACTCCTGATGGCCATTTCGTACAACACTAGCTCTGGATCAGACTCAATTGAACCTCGACTCCTTAAGCTTGCTGCTCCCCTTATTGCCTCCCCATTGGCAAAAATCTTTACACTTTCTCTCTCACATGGTGAGGTACCCGACAGTTGGAAGATAGCACACATCATGCCCATCTTTAAAAAGGGTGACCCTAAGGACATAGCCAACTACAGGCCCATTGCCATTCTTTCAGTCCTGAGTAAAATCCTCAAGAAACATGTGGCTCTCCAAGTCACTGACTACCTAAGTTTAATCTTCTCTTCGAGTCCCAGCATGGCTTTAGAAAAGGTCACAGTACCTTGACTGCACTTCTAAACTTCACATCTCAAACTCTTTCCCGCATGGATACTGGACAACTAACAGGTGCTGTTTTTATTGATCTTACTAATGCATTTGACCTGGTCGACCATCCCCTGCTTCTTACTGCTCTTCAGAATCTAAATTTCTCATCCCCAGTTTGCAACTGGTTTAGTAGCTACCTTCTGAACAGGACACAAGCCATGAAATTCAACTCTTCTCTGTCCAATTACTCCTCCACTAACATTGGAGTTCCTCAGGGGTCCATATTGGGCCCCCTTCTTTTCTCTCTTTCTATAAACAACATTTCGGATACCTTTCAACACTGCTCACTTATTCTTTATGTGGATACCTTATCTTTTACACTAGCTCCTCAAATGTAGTCAGCATCAACACATCGCTGACTGCTGATTTTAGAAATGTCCAAAACTGGCTTTGTGCACATAAGCTTGTGCTTAATACACATAAGACAAAAGTTATGTTGTTCGGCTGTGCTCCAAAGCTCATGGGCTGCTCCATCCCACTGATGGTAAGTGACCTGGGGGAGTACAGATCGAATCAGTGGAGTCCTTTAAATATCTGGGAGTCCTTCTCGACCAATCTCTTTCTTTTAGCTCCCATATTCAGACTATCTGTAAAGCTGTCAACTCTAAAGATGGTGCGGCCTACAAAACTAGCTACCTACTTACACCATCTGCTAAGCTAGCTATTGCCAGAGGGATACTGCTCCCTGCCATTACCAATGGTGCCCCTATTTTTTTTTATTGCTCACAAAACAACCCTGCAAAAGTGGGATGTCACATACAACAACATATGCCGTTATGCCTCCTCGTCGCCTCGGCTCAAGCATCACTGCCACCTATACAGTGACCTTAATTGGCTCTCTGCCTTAGCTAATAGGCAATACACGTTGGGAACACTTATTGATTCCGTTGTCAGAGAAAATACTCCCTTGTCCCTTGTGGTTTTGCTTGCTCCTGCTACCTCCAATCATGGACTTGCAATCTGCAGATAAATCTCTGCTGAAGGTGGCCAGATGCTGTACATCTAAAGGTGCAAGTGCCTTCCAGTGTGTGGCCCCTCAACTCTGGAACTCCCTTTCTCTTGGCCTCAGATTATCAGAGTCCCATCTCTGCTTCAAAAGGGAATTCCATCATTATCTATTACTTGCCAACATGTGCATTTGCTGCAACCCTACTTGATATCGCTTTTCTCCTCCCATCTTTTTAATTACCTCTCCTTATTCCTCTTCTATCTCTCTTCATTACTTCTCCCACTACTACTACCACTACTCAAATCATGTCCACCACTTTTCACGCCATTTCTCTCCCTCCCCCTTCTTCCCTCTCTCTCTCTTCTCTACCCAAAGCTCCTTAGAAAGACTGTTATCTTGCTAAACCTCTAGGAGGCTCATGTCCTTAGTCCCTCTCTGATACTTCACCTAGGCTTCCATATTTTCAATCTTCTACTTGATTCATCTGTTATGACATTCCTTCTTACCTCCAGCTCTCACATGCTATTCCTGGTCTCTCTCTTTCCCTAACACTGCTTACTTGAATTGCATATGTATCTTACTCTGCTGTTTCACGTTGCTTAGGTTAGTCATGTTTATGTAATTTCTCTTTGTCATGATTTGCTTACTCCTGCTTATGTAACTTACGTTTGTTCATCACCTACTGTATTTGTTATGCCATGTACTCTTGGACTGTTGAATGATAATATGTGCTAGGTTAGTCATGTTTATGTAATGTCTCTTGTCATGATTTGCTTATTCTGGCTTATGTAACTTAGGTTTGTTAATCTTTGACCGTACTGGTTTTGTCTTGTACTATTGGTCTGTTGTATGATGATGTGTTGTGTACTCTCCTGGGTCGTGCCTGAAAATAGTCATTTTATGGCTAGTGCACTTACCCGGTCAACAAAAACGAAATAAAAATAAATAAATTTCAAACCCATGCTGTGATACATCAATTTCTTTAAATTTTCTCAAATCTTCCTCCAAGAAATCTTTAATAAAAGCTTCCATGACCTTGCCTATGACCAACGTAATACTAATTGACCTGTAATTATCTACTATTGCTTTATCCCCAGATTTGTAGATTGGAGTAATATGAGCCATCCTGCATACCCTCGGTACCTTACCTTCACTTATAGACTGATTAAACCAGATTGTCAAGTGCCCAGCTATTTCTACTGCCAATTTATTCAAAAACATGGGGTGCATACCATCAGGTCCCCCGGATTTATGTTTATTTAATTTTAATAATTTGTCAAGTACCTGTGTAGTAGTAATTTATGGTTGCCATCCCTCATTTCCTTTTATCAATCCCTTACAGTTAGTCAGATCACCAACCTCCTGATACATACTCAAAAAATGTTTATTTAAAGCATTAGCAATTTCTTCCTTGTCTTCCAAGTGTTTTTGCTCCATCTTTTAAAGTCACAATTTGCTTATGACCATTCTTTTTGAGACTCTCAAAGTAACTGTAAAATGTTTTATAGTTATCCTTCTTGCTATTAGCTAGATCTAGTTCAGTCTTAACTTTGGCTGACCTGGTGGCTTTTTTACATCTTTTTAATAGTAACTTGTACTTGCATCTTCTTTTTTCCTTGGGATTTTTCCTGTACTTCCTATATGCTCTATCTTTTTTAGTGACAAGTTTACGTAACCTATTGTTAAACCACTTGTGGACTCTTCCTTTTTTATCATATTTCTCTGTTATGGGAACAAAATTTTCTATACATTCCTGTAATTTATTATTAATTTTTTCCCATACATCTTCTGTACTCAGGTTCCTGAGTTTCTCATTCCAATTCCAATTTTGCAATATGTCCTTAATATTTTTATAGTCTGCTTTTGCATAATTTCTTATTTTAGTTCCTTTAATTCTTGTTTGACTTTCAGTCATAGAAAATGTCCCATATTGTGGTCACTGGTACCTAAGGGTTGCATAATTTTAACATCTCTAATTTCCCCTTCTGTGTTGCTCAGGATGAGGTCCAAAATATGATTTTCTTGTGTACTTTCTTTCTCATATTGCTCCAGACAGTCATTTAAACAAATTTCCTGGAACTTCTTTTTTGTACAGTCATTGCCATGAAATTGGTTCCATCGTACTGTATGCTGGGGAAGTTAAAATCTCCCGTTACGATGCAATTGTCAGTAGCTACCATACTATCAAAAGTATCCAAGAAGGCTCTATTCTTGGTTTCCATCAGGTTTGGGGACTGATACACACCTAAATTAATTATTTTGGTACCCTTGTCTATCCTCATCCACATTTGCTCAACTTTATTAAAAGATCTGCCACCTTCATTTCCAAAATATGGGCTTTTAAATGAGTAGATATAAATAAACCAACCCCCCTCCCATTTTCTCCTGATCTTGCCCTGTGTGAAAAGTCATAACCTTATATCTCATGGAACCAGTCATCGTCTTTCAGTCATGTTTCTGTTATGCCACAGATATCAGTGTTTTCCTTTATTAATGTATATTTAAGCTCATCCCATTTGTTCATAATACTTCTGGCATTGATAAGTAGTATTTTTAAATTCTATATGTTGGTTTTCTTACTCCTGTTTTTAAATAACCTCTTATTTCCTTTGAAAGTCCTGGTATCTCTCTCCTTAGGGCCATTACCCCCTCAGTTACTAGTTTAAATATTTATCAATCTGTGTTCTAAACAATAGTCCTGGGGCCCAATTCCAGGATGGATTATGCTGGTGCAAGCTGAGTTACACCAATCCCCATGGCGTAACTCGCAACCTGCACCATGTGTTATGCTGGTTGTAATTCAAAAAGGCATCTTGCGCCACACCCTCTGTGGGTTATGCCAAATGTGGAATATGCCACCCACTACACTGCAACCCACAACAACATGGCACAAGGGTGGGTTATGGCAGCAACTGTGCCCTATTCCAAAAGGGCAGCTGCAGTAACCCACTTACACTATTCCAGGAGCTGTAATGGTGCAGAGGAGTTAGAACATCTCGGAAATGCTCTAAGGGGCATCTGTCAGTGCCATCTGATGGATGCCCACTCTGCAGCATCACAGCAAAGGTCCTGCTCTGCTCCCTGTGCCCCCATGAACACGTCCATGCCTCCCACCCCCTGAATGTCAGGGACCCTGAGGGTCCATTTTCTAATGTGCCCCCCAGACTCCTGTGCTACCTGTCCAACCCCTCATGCTCTCTGGTGCTTGCCATGGTGTTCTGGGGTGGGGAGCTCCAGTGGGGCAGGTTGTAGCGGGCCGTGACTTGCAGCATGCAGGGCTATTACACCATGCCCATGGCAGTAGCTTATGAGTGCCACAAGTCACAGGTCATAAGTGCTAGGACCCTGCTGCTCTTAGAATATGGTGCAGGGTCCTCGGCATAGCGACAAATGATGCAACTCGCATACGCCTGCGAGTTGGGACATTCATCTTGGAATCAGCCCCCTAGTTCCTTGCTTCCTTTTTTGTTCACGTGCAAGCCATCTTTACTAAAGAAGGAGGGCTGGCTATTAAAAGTCTCCCATGATTTAATACAGTAAATCCCCTACATGAGACACCATCTTCTCAACCAATTATTTACCCTTGGTACTTTTGCATATATATTTGCACTAGCCCTAGGGACTGGTAACATTTCTGAGATTATGAGAGTACCACCCACATCTTTCATTATTTTCTCAATTGCCATATAGTCCAGGAAAATTTGGTTCTCCCTAGTGTGCCTTATGTCATTTGTTCCTGTGTGTACTACCACCATAGATTTGTCCCCTTTTTTGACTGTTTGGCTATATTTGGCTGGTGGTGAAGAAGAAGATTCAGCTGCAGTGGCTGAGGAGGAAAAGGGAGAAAATGCTGCAAAAGAAGAGGATGGGCCATGTCAAGCTGTGCTTTGTCATGTAAAAGATTCTGAATGTGATGCTGCTGTTGTGTTCTGTTCCATGACAACATACTCCTCATCAATTACTTCTTGTTTATCTTGAAACAAGTATCATCATCATCATCACCATCATCATCATCACACAATAGTTGCTTCAATTTGTATCATGGGTCCAAGATTGTTGCTTTAATGTAGTACTCAGAAAGAAGAATTTTACATAGTTTGTCATCTTCCTCAACTTTTTTGATCATACGTCTCATTAGATCTTGTTGTATTCTGGGGGTGGGGGGGAGGCAACCTGTATGTGTCATCAGCACCACTGGCAGCCTGTGTGATCATGGAACTGTCTTGGTTGTTTAACTTTTCCCTAACCAGATTCAACCTGAATTTAATTTTTTTTACTAGGGGTATCACCTGGGTCAGAGTTGCTGTGTTTGCACTAACCTCTCTGGTAATTTCCTCAAATGGCTGGAGCAGAACAATTAGAAACTTCAGCACGGCTCTTTGTGGTGGAGTAATATAGACGTCTGCATCACCAATTTTATTTTCCAAGGTGTATTGTCTGACAGTTTGCTTTTGTTCCAGCAGCCTTTGGAACATATAAAAGGTCAAATTCCATCGAGTACAAATGTCTTGGCTAAGTCTGTGCAAAGATAAACTGTGCTCCTGCTGTATTTTTTCAAACAAGTGACGGCGTTTGCTTGAGTGACTGAAATGAGTGGATATTCTTTTAGCAGTGCTAATAAGAGCCTTAACGTCCCTGTCAACATTGAGAAAACTGTAAACTATTAAATTCAAGCAATGCGCAATGCAGCAGATGTGAACAAAGCCCCCCTCCTCCAAGGCTTTCCTTATATTGGCCCCATTATCTGCAACTATAAAGCCAACTGACAGTTCCTGTGAAATGAGCCATTGATTTATTGTTTTTTTGAGCTCTTCATTGATGTTGCATGAGGTATGTTCAGGTAGACAATAAAACATTCTTAGAACAGCAAAGTGTGACACTTCACTGTCCCCACATGACTTATCAAAACATGACCAACGTGCCATGACAGACATGAAGGGTTCAGGCTGACAGCCTGTCCAGATATCTGTTGTGAGATGTACCACCCTTCAAACAGCACTACACAAGACATGTCTTAATTTTTTACATACAACATCATAAAGATCTGGAATTCCTGTTGTCAAGAAGTATTTCCATGATGGTATACTATATCGAGGTTTGAGGTACTCAAGTAACCACCTGAATCCTACATGTTCAACCATGTTATATGGTAGCAAATCGACAGCTATCATTTCTGAATTTTTTTGGGTTATTATAACAGCAACAGGGTGAGTCAAGGCTTATTTGGCTTTACGCTCATATATTTCTGAGATGGTAAGCTGTCTCCTTGAAGGTGGGGGGGGGATTTTGAACACATGGTCACTTTCAGTAACAGTAGGAATCCTTTGAATGGGAGGAAGTGGGGAAGGTGTTTCCGTAGTGCTGAAGGGGCTGCCACTGCTTCCATCTATCAGAGTTACCCCTGAGTGCAGTGGGCTATCATTGTCATTTTCTCTTCAAGACTCACAAATGTAGTTCTCAGTAATGTTATGACATCTGTCTAGGTGCCTTTTCAGTGCTGACATTACCAATGCTCCTTTCTTTTTACCCCTGCTGATTCTTGATTTACAAATAGTGTATATTGTCACCAACTCATTAGAAGCACTAATGGAGAAGTATGACCAAACAAAAGATTATTTTTTTTTAGTTTTTTTCCCAGGAAGCCACTGCACCTCAGTCCCCTTTTCACATTTTTTTTTACTCCCAGATTTTTCATGGGCCTGTTCCTTTTGTGGCTTATTCCCACTACCCTCCTCCTCAACCAAAGCATTTCTGTCTGTTTCTTCCTCATCTTCAATTTCCATCTCCTCCTGTTGTAAATCTTGTGCTGCTTTATCTTTCTTTTCATCTTTATCATTAGTATTACCCTAATCGGGTTCAACCTCAGAAGAATCGGATGATGTCTGTGAGGGACTGGCAGTAGCATAGTATGAAATTGTTTCATACCTTTGGGTGCCTCTTTGGGTGGTATCCACCAACCTTTTATTTTTAACTACATAACTTTTTTTTTTTTACTTGGAACTGATCTGATAGATGCACTTTCTTTGGGTTCAAGCATTCGCTTGGAAGACAAAACTTTAGACGTGAAAAAAATCACTTTTGGGGGTTTTATTTTGTTTTCTCTTTCAAGGCTGACTGCTGTCTTTTGCAGTGGCACTGGCTGCACTGCCTACCTGAGAAAAATGCATCTCACCAACACTTTGATGCATTTTATATTTCTTATTCTAACCTGTAGAAAGATTCCTCTACTTTACAACCTCTGATGACTTCCACCCACACCCACAGGCCTAGGACAGATTTACTGCTGTGAGTAATGAATCATGATTATACACAGCATACCAAAGTCCACCATCACTTCCTTCCAATCTTAGCTGACTGACTCCTACAGTCACTGTTCAGTGGCCTACTGAACAGTGTGTCTCAGAATTTAAATTGGTGATGCAGACATCTGGCGTATGGCCACATGCACAGTTCCACACAGCTTGGCTAATGCTTATATGTAATGATAAACTAAGAAGGATAAGAAGGAGGAGGAATAATGGATGAAATGAGTGATGATGATTGATGATGATGACACTTGTGTGTACTTTTATTACTTGTGTTGTAGTGTACACAGACTGGTATAGGTCATAAATTCAGAATATCCCCTGGGCCCCCCACAGCCAGCAGCATAGGTGCAGCAGCTTGTCTGTTGTTTGTCAGAAAAGTTTTTTTTTTAATAAATGAAATCATGAATGAACATTAATGAGTGATTGTGATTGGATGGCACAAGTCAAAGATTTATTTTGCCAGCTTGTCCTTGCCCAGTACACATAGCCACATTGAGGTCAGGAAAAGAATAAACTTTTATTTTGGATTTCTGGGACTGTAAAATATTATAGTGTCTCTCTCTCTCCCTTCCTTTGGATGGCACAAATCAAAGATTTATTTTGCCAGCCTGCCCTTGCCCTGTACATACACTAAGATAGCCACACTGAGCCCAGGAAAAGAAAAAAAGCTTTTATTTGGGATTTCTGGGACTGTGAAATTTCCCTTGGGCCTCCAACAGTCTCTCTCTCTCCTCTGTATCTGAATAGTCAAAGATTTATTTTGTCAGCCTGCCCTTGCCCTGTACACACAGCCACATTGAGACCAGGAAAAAAACTTTATTTGGGATTTCTGGGACTGTAAAATGTCTTGTGCCCCCTATAGTCTCTCTCTCTCTCTCTCTTGTTCTCTCTCCCCCCTCTGGATGACAGTATTCACAGATTTATTTTACCAGCCTGCCATTACTTTGTACAGTACACACAACTTTTATTTGGGATTTTTGGGACTCCAAAATTTATTGTGCCCCCCCATAGTCTCCCACTCTCTCCTCTGGATGGCACAAGTCAAAAATGTATTTTGCCAGCCTTCCCTAGCCCTGTACATATGCTTACACAGCCTCACTGAGGACAGAAAAAGGAAAAACTTTTATTTGGGATTTCTGGGACTGTAAAATTTCTTTTGAGCCCCCAGTAGTCTCTCTCTCCTCTGGATCTGGAATGAGGATGGCATAAATCAAAGATTTATTTTGTCAGCCTGCCCTTACCTTGTACACACAACCACACTGAGGACAGGAAAAGAAAAAAAACTTTTATTTGGGATTTCTGTGATTGTAAAATTACTCTTGGGCCCCCAATAGTCTCTCTCTCTCTCTCTCTAACCTTTGAATCTGGAATGGCACAAGTCAAAGATTTTGACAGCCTGCCCTTTCTCAGTGTACACACAGCCACACTGTCTGAGGCCAAGAAAAGAATAAACTTTTATTTGGGATTTTCTTTGACTGTAAAATTTCTCTAGAGTACCCAGTAGTCTCTCTCTCTCTCTCTCTCTCTCTCTCTCTCTCTCTCTCATCTGGAAGATCTGGATTCAATTTCTGGATGGTACAAGTCAAAGATTTATTTTGCCAGCCTGCCCTTGCCTTGTGGTACTGTATACTACACACAGCCACAATGAGAGGCAAGTATTATTTTTTTATTTGCCTCCCCCTGGGCCCCCACCTACTCGCTCTCTCTCTCTCTCTCTCCCCCCTCCTTCCAATTCCTCTCCTCTCCCTCTCCCAATGATGACCCCCCAGTAAACCTCTCTCTCCTTTTTTTTCTCCTCCTCCTCTCTGGCTCCATTCAAAAAATAGACATATTTTTTTTAGTTTATTACTTCTCTAGTCCGCTCAACAGTCTGGCTCTGCACTGATGCAACAAGCTCTTCTGACCATCCTCCAAATCACAAGCAGCAAATCTGGGCCATTTTGTACACTACCCACAGTTATATACCATGAGTGAGTGTGTCACGTGACTATCCCCTGCTCTGTTGCCTGATTGGATGCCGCCATCCACATGTATGTGAAGCAAGTGAGCCAATGGCATCCCTATGGCAACAATACACTCTGCAGCACTCTGCCTGTAATGAAGGATCCAGAACCGGACTTCTGCAGCGAAGTCCATATTTATCTGAGTCCATGGTTTAAGGGTTTGATTGGGGGTTCGGATCTCAGGTAGAACAGTCCACCCAGCACTAGTCAAAATTCATCCTGGACTGCATCTAGGATCACTTCCCTTGGCACCTACTGTTGCTGGCCTATGGGATGCTCTAATTGACATCAAGCATGCTAATGTTCCCCACTATTACCACTTCCCCTGCTTCTGCATTTTTTCTTAATTTATCCTCTAGCCATTAATATGTGGTTTTCATGCTGACTGTGTGGCTGGTACACTACCCCACTATTATTTTCCTCCCTACCCCTAACTGCATCTGTACCCATGAAGTCTCCATATTCCCTTCCCCCATGTCCTCCCTGTGGACTGATATCCCCTCCCTAATGTATATCACTACCACTTCCCCTGCCTTTTTTTTATCTTTCCTGTAGAGGGTGTATCCAGGAACAAACAGATCACAATCACTATCAGAATCTTGTACTTTCTGGTCTACAGCCATGCAACTTAGTGCCCCTGAGGTAGGCCAGAGAGCTTGTTCCCCAGCAGAGGACATCAGCTGCATGACAGGGCCTGTAGGGGATACACTGAACATCAGAAGAGGTGGGCAGAGAGAAAACAGAAAAATCAACTGCCAGCAGGATGATGTGCTCTGGTTGTCACAGGCCCCACAACACTGATAGGGCCTTCTACCTGGATTGTGCTTTGAAGAGGGAGGACAGCCCCCCTCCAGGACCTGCCACAGAGGGGGATGGAAAATTCAAGGGGGATCTTAGTCCAGGTAAGTCCCTGAGAAGGTGAGTGGTTGATTTGGGCAACCAACTGACTGAAAGGGGCCAAGCAGTCTGGGAGTGAAAATACCTTTATGGCTGTGTTTGACTGGAATGTGTTAGGAAGTAAAGTATGTAAATGTACAAAGGTTATCAGCTTAACAGAAAGATTAAAACAATCATGTGTAAAGGACAATTGGACTGCAAAGTCTGTGTAACAGTAGCTAAAACCTTGAACATGCGGACTGTGTTTCATTTATCTCCTAGTAGTTTCTTATAACATTTTAAGAACATTTTGCAAAACATTACCTAATGTAATTTTCTATATTTTCAAGATTATTCATAAACTGGCCAGTCTTTTATGCAACGAGTTTACTAAAATGTGATTTATATAGTATTTTATTTCCTGAAATGCTAGGGGAAAAGTAACTGACAGAAATGTTTAAGTTCATTCATCTTCTTAAAAAAATCTGGAGGCAGAACTTTTAGTTGACTTGATTTGCATTTCCATAACTAAAGTACAGACTGTGACAAATCTTACTGCATGGCAGTCCAGGGCAATCAAAAGAGTCCTTGTCTGGACAAACTAAACTGAAATAAATGCTTAACAACCAATGGGGCAGCACAAGGCAAGCCAATTTGTTTTTATGTAGCACCCATTCCAAAAAAGCTTGGAGCTCTTTACAGAATAATCAATAAAATCCGACATAAATTAAATATTATGATTAAAAAAAAAACATACAGACAGCTAACATTGCAACTGAAACAAAGCATCCTATAAAAAGAAAAATTTACTGTAGTTTAAAACTCATGGTAGAACTGTTGTAACAGGTGGTTTTTAAGTTGTTTTTGAACAGCTGTATAGTGGGGCTTTGGTGAATTGTAAGGCAGTGCATTCCACAGCATTTGTGTTGCAGGTGTTTTCTGGCGGGGCATGGTAATAAGCAAATAGTCCTATTAAGAAGAACAGAGGAGGTCCATAAGGTAGCAAAGGCCCTGTCTGTTTAAAGCCTTAGCTAAGGGGCTAGCAGTTTAGATGGCACTTACCTACTATCCAGTGTCCAGTTTCCCAGGTTTAGATACATTGACCTTTAGCGTGCATGAATTGTGCCGGCAAATTTTTTCCCCAAGATAATTTTTTTTCCTTTCATTGTATGTATGAGGTATGACTTGTGAAAATGCATTATAAAAGAAGAGGTGGGAGGGTGAAATGTCTATTAATACAGGTAGGAAATGTTAAAACTTTATCCATCGGCAAAATGGCACTGCACTTTGTTCTTTTGTTTATTTTTGTTATATAATTGCGTGTCTGAGACTTTGTTCACATGTCTTATGTTCTGTTGGAAATCTGAAAATGCAATAAACTTTGATCATGAAAAAAGGGATTAAGCATACCTTGAAAGTGATTCACAACCTTAGGGGCAGCCAGTGCAAACTGCATAGCTACAGGCAACATATGAGACAGCACTTGAGGAAGACCCAGGTAGAGAGCACTGCAGTAGCCCAGGAAGGACATCAGACACATGTGCACCAACATATACAGGTCCTCCACTACAAGGTATGATTTAAAAGCCTCATCATGGTGCAGTCATCTCCTGAGACTCAACACACAGCTTGCAGTTGAAGGTGACTCCCAGACCACTTGCCATATCCACAGCTTGCAAAGTAATGCCATCCAGAAATGTAACAACATTTTCTCTGATCACTGCTGATAGCTGAGGAGCTGGTCCAATCAGAAGCAACTCTGTTTTGCCATTTTGAGTCACAGCCAGCTTGTGGACATTTAGTATTTTACCTCAGGCAAGCATCAGTTTTTCACAAACAGTGTGTCTGCCATGACAGAGGCAAACAACAGGAACCACTAAGCACCATATGCATAGCAATGAAACTCCAATCTCTACTGCCTAATGGTCTCATCCAAGGGCAGCATGTCCAAGGTGAACATCGGGAACATAATAAAACATTGGGGCACTCCACAGCTGAGAGCACTGGCTCTCATAAGTTGCCCATCAAAATCTGTTGCTTTTTGCCATTTCAAACTTAGTTGGATAAAAACAAAATGCATTAAATAAATGCCGCTGAGTCAGCCAGTGGTAGAACATCACACTGCCATGCTGGTGACCTGGGTAAAGAAGCAGGCTTAGGAGCTGGTGGTGAGGTAAGGGTGCTGTGGTGCAGCTGTGTGGCAGTGCTCCAGCTGTGTAGGGATGTAGCTAGGTTCCTGCACTATAGCAGCCGCTCCGGTGGAGCACGGTCCTTACTCCTTCCAATGCATCCTTCTGCAGCATGTGAGGCTGGCAGCTAGTTATACCAGCCACCATGCAGGACAACAGTGCAGAGTAAAAAACACACCAGCTCTGGGATGATTGCTGGCCATTCCTTCAGGCACTGCACTGTGAACACCCTCTCTAGATGATCAGTGGGGTTAGCAGGCTTTGGGCTGGAGGGGCTGCCATTGGTGTACACCCCCCAAGGCCTGTGTACTGGGTGTACAGAAGTAGATGAGAAAAAACTATAAAACAAAATGCATTAAATACTGATGGCACAAGAAAACCTTAAGCAGAGCTAAATATCAATTCACTTTTAACCAAACTGTGGGACATAATGATAAATAATGTCCCACAAATGTCAAACAGATTTGGGAAAAACCTTTGTTCATGTATCCCCTCTCCAGTGCAGAGTACACTAACAGCCAGAGCCACAGATCCAATACAGTGTACGCAGGATCAAACCTTTATCTCTCACCCTCTGTTCTAGCCAGCCTTCTCTCATCAAATCTGAGAACAAAAGCTATTCACTGCACTTCAGAGACAAAATTAAGAAATAAACATGATGATTTCACATTTATATGATTTATTACTGAGCCAGCCTGCTCTACAATTTAATGTTGGTCAATTACACAGGCACAAAAAAAAACAGTGCTTCTCTTCTCCCTAAGGCTTCATGAGGGGTTCATATGGCTGAGACATCCAAACATTTTAATAGTCAATTTGTTATGACATCATTATTTTAACAACACCTATCCCTAATCAATCAATAAAAAAATTTAAAGAAATGAATATTCGACAATTGCAAGTTGAAAACAAAAATGAACAAATTGATTTTTTAACAAAATTAAATAAAATAAATACTCACAAATACTGCACGGAGTCTATTACATTATTTAAACAGTTTGCAAAAGTTATTAAGACACTCGAGAACATTCAAGGCAAAAAAACGAGCAAAAATCACGTATAATTTAACCTTCTCAATATGACAATTAAAGTACCTAAATTAACAAATAATATACCATTTTAATAACCCAGCCTACGATTAGCATGAAAAAAGAGCTTTGTTGTGATATTTACAATGAATACAGCAATTCCTACCATACTGAAACATAGCTCTCAGCGAGCCTAACTTTAAACAGAAGCTAACATGCTACAAATTAGAACGTCTTATATCTACAGCATACAGTAATCAAAATTGACGTTAAAAGGCCATAGCCCTAAACATATATCAACTTTCACCCAATGATAGGAAAAATATTAACTTAAACCTACAAATGGGGTGAAAGGTAACTTTAGAATAATATTTATAACTTGCACAGTAATTTAAACTATGTTGAAATATGGCCCTTAATAAGCCTAGTATTAAAAAACTAGTATGCTGTGACTTGGACTGTTTCATAGCTTCAGTCTACAATAAACATAAGGTAGCCTTCACAATAGCTTAAGAAACCATAACTCTAAATAGATATCAGATTGCGCCTAACAATAAGAAAAATGTATTGAGGTGCAAATCCACAATATTCAATAAAGGAAGAGGTAAAAATTAATTTCAACCAAAAACAATGCTTGCTTCAACATGTTAAACTGCAAACATTTCATACAGGGTCACAGCTTTCTTTTATATTATATGTGACCAATGTAAAAATTAAAAAAACAAACCGGGAAAGGGAAGGGAAGGGAAGGGGGGGGGGAGGCAAATGAAAGAGAGGGGAAGGAAAGGAAATTTAACAATGTTTATATTTTCCTACCCTGCAGATACTCTGTATGCAAGAAGGAACAACATTTTGTAGCAAACAAAACTACAACGCCGAAGTGCTAATCGCATTATTCATATAAATTGAATAGGCAATTGCACCTCTCACATCAAATCATTTTAGAATCACTACAAATGAGTATATACAACAAAGTCGGGAGAAATCTGACAATTTTTTATGGGATCACAGATACATTTCAAAATTGGATTAACACTATTAATGATCCCAATACCCCCCCAAAAAAACAGTTAACAAGAAGCAAAAAACAAGCATCAGACCAGAGAGCAGAGTATACAAGGTCCTATCAACAGTAATCTGTATTGAATTTTCATTTCAAATACGGTTTTAAATCCCACATTTCATTTAATCTATATGGATTGACAGTATTCAATCTATAAATCCAATAACTTTCTCTTTTTAATAGTAAATTGTTCCAATCACCTCCCCTAGTATTGCCTTTTACACATTCAATGACCATATATTTCATGAATCTGGAGTCTGAGTTATGTTTTTGGAAAAATGTCTGCCAATTACTTTATCCATTTTTTTGTTAATGATGCTCCTAACATGTTCTTGAATTCTTTCTCTCAAACAGCGTATAGTTCTTCCCACATAACCAAAATTACAAGTACACAAAATTAAATAAACAACAAATGTTGTGCTGTACACTATGAAATCATGTATTTTTTATTCATATTGGTTAAATGAATTCAATATGTTTCCAGTAACTACATATTTGCAAATATTACATTTTTGGCAAACAAAATTTCTGACTGGTTTCTGAGGTAGCCATGTCGTTTGTTTACTAACTGGTAAATGACTACATACTATTTTGTCCTTTAGACTGAGAGCTTTTTGGAAAGTAATTTGAGGTTTGGGACCTACTGCCTCTCTTACTAGATTGTCACTAAGTAAGACTGGCCAGTTTTTCCAAATTACATTGCCTATCAAACCAGCTATATGATTGAACTGTGTAGAAAAGGTGATCAGACTTATCACATTATTAAACTCTTTTTGTTGTACTGTATTTATTAAATCCATCTGTTTCTTAGTTTTCACACGTTGATATGCTTCAGTAAGCAATGTATCACTATAGCCCATAACATGAAATCTTTCTTTGAGTTCAGTAGCCTGAACCTCAAAATCAGAATCATCTGTACGGTTTCTGCTAATGCACAGTAGCTGGCTAAAGGGAATTGAGTTCTTTAGTTTAACAGGATGTGCACTGCTAAATCTAACAACTGAATTTTGTTTTGCTGTGTGTTTCCAATAACCCTTAGTCCTCACAGTTTTTTTTTTATCACAATCTCCTATTAGGGTCAAATTCCAAAAATTAATTTGTGTTCTAGTCAAATGACATGTAAACTTAAGATTTAAATCATTAGTATTAAGCCAATTAACAAATTCACAAGCCAATTCTTCAGTACCATCCCAGATACATAGATAATCGTCCAAGTATTTTTCCATTTAATAATGTGAACAAAAAATAGATTATTGGTTAAATTATTAATAGTCTTCAGTTCCCAAAACCCCCAAAATAAGTTTGCATAGGGTGGCGCTATTATTGCCCCCATTGCAGTTCCACAAGATTGTAAATAAAATTTATCTTTAAAAATAAAAGCATTGTGTGTTAGCACAAAATCTAGTGCTTTTAACAAAAATTCAATTGGTATGACATGTGAGAGCTCACTATTTTCTAAGAAGAATCTCCATGTATTTATGCCAACAACATGCTTAATCGAAGTATATAAAGTTTCAATATCTGTTGCTAACCACAGGTAGCTACTCTTCCATTCATGATTAACAAACTATCTAATAGTGTCACCTGTGTCTTTTAAATATAATGGAAGTCGACAAACATTTTTCTGCAAAGAAAATTCAATAAAGTTCCCTATGTTCTCAGTAAGTGAGCCCACCCCCGATATAATTGGTCTACCGGCTGGGCAATTGAGGTCCTTATGAACTTTAGGTAATGCATACAGTGTAGGCAATATTGGACAAACATTGTATAAATATTTAAATTCTTCATTGGAAATAGAGCTATCTTCCATTGCTGATTGTAGTAATATCCCCAACTCTACCTAAAATTTTAAAGTTGGATTACCTGGTAACTGAAAATAATCCGTAGACACAAGTAATTTAAATACCATGTCTTCATATTGTTTGAAAATAACCGCAGACACACAGCAATCGAATACCATGTTCACAGCCCAGCCTGCCCATAATATCACCCCTGTATGCTGGCTTCATTGTCAGAGGTGAACAATGCTTTCTTCAGGAGGTACGTTGTCACTGGTAGAATTATTCATTCAGTAATGTCATTGTTAAAGTCAGTTTTTCAAAGTTGAGACAGAACCGTTAAAAAATCATAGGTGTCCCACTACTTTTAACAGTTCTATCGCAGCTTTTGAGAAAACTGTTTTACAAGAGGTGAAGGCATTACTGGATGTAAATGGTACTACCATTGACAACATTACCCCCCCTTGAAAGAAAAGCATTGATTTCACTATCTGATAATGATAATGATACAATTGTTGTGAAGCCAGCCGACAAGGGGGGTAATGTTGTTATTATGGACAGAAACAAATTTGAAGACGTGGTATTTAAATAACTTAATGTGTCTACAGATTATTTTCAGTTACCAGATAATCCAACTTTAAAATCTAAGGTAGAATTGGGGAAATTACTACGATCAGCAGTGGAATATGGCTCTATTTCCAATGAAGAATTTAAATATTTATACAACGATTGTCCAATATTATCTACACTGTATGCATTACCTAAAGTTCATAAGGACCTCAATTATCCACCTGGTAGACCAATTGTATCGGGGTTGGGCTCACTTACTGAGAACTTAGGGAACTTTATTGAATTTTCTTTGCAGAAAAATGTTTGTCGATTTTTATCATATTTAAAAGACACAGTTGACGCTATTAGAGAATTTGTTAATCATGAATGGAAGAGTAGCTACTTGTGGTTAGCAATAGATGTTGAAGATTTATATACTTCGATTAAGCATGTTGATGGCATAAATGCATGCAGATTCTTCTTAGAAAATAGTGAGTTCTCACATGTCATACCAATTGAATTTTTGTTAAAAGCACTAGATTTTGTGCTAACATACAATGCTTTTATTTTTAAGATAAATTTTATTTACACTCTTGTGGAACTGCAGTGGGGGCAATAATGGCACCATCCTATGCAAACCTATTTTTGGGGTTTTGAGATCTGAAGACTATTAATAATTTAACCAATAATCCATTTTTTGTTCACATTATTAAATGGAAAGATACTTTGTATCTGGGATGGTACTAAAGAATTGGCTTGTGAATTTGTTAATTGGCCTAATACTAATGATTTAAATCTTAAGTTTACATGTCATTTGAATAGAACACAAATTATTTTTTTGGATTTGACCCTAATAGGAGATTGTGATAAAAAAAACTGTGAAGACTAAGGGTTATTGGAAACACACAGCAACAAATTCAGTTGTTAGATTTAACAGCGCACATCCTGTTAAACTAAAGAACTCAATTCCCTTTAGCCAGCTACTGCGCATTAGCAGAAACCGTACAGATGATTCTGATTTTGAAGTTCAGGCGAATGAACTCAAAGAAAGATTTTGTGTTGGGGCTATAGTGATACATTGCTTAATGAAGCATATCAACATGTGAAAACCAAGAAACAGATGGATTTAATAAATACAGCACAACAAAAAGAGGTTAATAATATAATAAGTCTGATCACCTTTTCTACACAGTTCAATCATAAAGCTGGTTCGATAGGCAATGTAATTTGGAGAAACTGGCCAGTCTTACTTAGTGACAACCTAGTAAGAGAGACAGTAGGTCCCAAACCTCGAATTACTTTCAAAAAAGCTCCCAGTCTAAAGGACAAAATAATACATAGTCATTTACCAGTAAGTAAACAAACGACATGGCTACCTCAGAAATCAGTCTGAAATTTTGTTTGCCAAAAATGTAATATTTGTAAATATGTAGTTAATAGAAACATATTGAATTCATTTAACCAATATGAATCCAAAATATATGATTTCATAATGTGCAGCACAACATTTGTCGTTTATTTAATTTGTGTACTTGTAATTTGGGTTATGTGGGAAGAACTATACGCTTTGAGAGAAAGAATTCAAGAACAAGCTAGGAGCATCATTAACAAAAAAATGGATAAAGTAATTGGCAGACATTTTTTCAAAAAACATAACTCAGACCCCAGATTCATGAAATGTATTGGTATTGAATGTGTAAAAGGCAATACTAGGGGAGGTGATCAAACCAATTTACTATTAAAAAGAGAAAGTTATTAAATTTATAGATTGAATGCTGTCAATCCATATGGATTAAATGAAATGTGGGATTTAAAACCGTATTTGAAATGAAAATTCAATACAGATTACTGTTGATAGGACCTTGCATAGTCTGCTCTCTGGTCTGAAGCTTATTTTTTGCTTCTTGTTAACTGTTTTTTTTGGGTATTTGGATCATTAATAGTGTTACTCCGGTTTTGAAATGTATTTGTGATCCCATAAAAAATTGTCAGATTTCTCCCGACTTTGTTGAATACACTTATTTGCAGTGATTGTAAAATTATTTAATGTGAGAGGTGCAATTGCCTATTCAATTTATATGAATAATGCCATTAGCGCTTCAGCGTTGTAGTTTTGTTTGTTATAAAATGTTGTTCCTTCTTGCATACAGAGTATCTGCAGGGTAGGAAAATAAAAACATCGTTAAATTTCCTTTCCTTCCCCTCGCTTTCTTTTGCCTCCTCCCCCCCCCACCACCTTCCCTTCCCAGGTTTGTTTTTTATTTTTACATTGGTCACATATAAAATAAAAGAAAGCTGTGACCCTGTATGAAATTTTTGTAGTTGAACACGTTGAAGCAAGCATTGTTGTTGGTTGAAATTAATTTTCACCTCTTCCTTTAATGAATATTGTGGAATTGCACCTCAATACATTTTTTTTATTGTGGGGTGCAATCTGATATCTGTTTAGAGTTACGATTTCTTAAGCTGTTTTTGAAGGCTACCTTATGTTTATTGTAGACTGAAGCCATGAAACAGTCCAATTCACAGCACGCTAGTTTTTTAATACTAGGCTTATTAAGGGCCATATTTCTACATAGATTAAATTACTGTGCAAGTTATAAATATTATTATAAAGTTACCTTTCACCCCATTTGTAGGTTTAAGTTAATATTTTTCCTATCATTGAGTGACAGTTGATATATGTTTAGGGCTATGGCCTTTTAAGCTGCTGTCATAGTCAGTTTTGATTACTGTATGCTGTAGATATGAGACGTTCTAATTTGTAGCATGTTAGCTTCTGTTTAAAGTTAGGCTCGCCGAGAGCTATTTTTCAGTATGGTACAAATTGCTGTATTAGTTTTAAATATCATAACAAAGCTATTTTTTCATGCTAATTGTAGGCTGAGTTATTATAATGGTATATTATTTGTTAACTTAGGCACTTTAATTGTCATATTGAGAAGGTTAGATTTTTGCTCGATTTTTTTTGCCTTGAATGTTCTCGAGTGTCTTAATAAGTTTTGCAAACTTTTTAAATAATGTTACAGGCTCCATCCAGTTTTTGTGAGTATTTATTTTATTTAATTTTGTTAAAAAATCAATTTGTTCATTTTTTGTTTTCAACTTGTAATTGTTCAATATTCGTTTCTTTAAACTTTTTTTATTGATTGATTAGGAATAGGTGTTGTTAAAACAATGATGTCATAACAAAGTGAGCATAAAACAATATGGATGTCTCAGCCATATGACCCCCTCATGAAGCCTTATGGAGAAGGCAAAGTGCTGGGGTTTTTCGTGCCTGTGTAATTGACCAACATTAAATTGTAGAGCAGGTTGGCTCAGTAATAAATCATATAAATGTGAAATCATCATGTTTATTTGTTAATTTTGTCTCTGGAGTGCATTGAATAACTTTTGTTCTCATAGTTTGGGATTGGCATCCTATCACCGCACCCAACAACTATCAACAGAGCACCGGGACGTCTTTTGGAATCTCATCAAACCTGGCCAGCCATGACTGACAAAGATCAGAAAACAACATCAGCTAGGCAAAATCTAAGCTTTACAGTACCTTGCAGCTGCTGTCAGAACCCAGGTGAATGGGGAACAGGCATATGACCTAAATTCCATCTTCTGCTACATGAACTGATGGTCTTTCACTCCATCCATGCAGCCTCAGCATCTCCTGTTCCAATCACAGTCAAAGGAGGCAGTATAGCATAGTGCTTAATGGCACTGAGCTGCAAACCTGGAGACCTGAGTTTGAATCCCAACAGCCCCGCTTGCATACTGTGTGACCCTAAGCAAGTCACTTAACTTCCTGTGCTCCCAGTCTGCACCTGGAGACAAGCTCTGGCTTAATGTGCCTTTCCTGGTTAAATAATTTCCTTTCCTTTCCTTTCCTTTCTTAAAATCTCACAGTCCAAAATACAATTTTGAAATGCCAATATCCATTCCCTAGCTCATCTTTTGACCCTCAGTCACCACAGGATCTATACCAAACCACCATAAACTGCTAATACAGTGATGCTCATGCACAACACCTCGATCACATCACACCAATTGATAAAGCTGGCAAGCACTCTAACTCAACAAAACAAGAACATGTGCCTTCTCCTTAATTACATCACAAATGACAACTCTGCTAACCCAACACTTCTGAGCCTGCCATTTTATTCTGGTGCACCTATAGATATGGCAGTAACTGGTAGATGTTTCCTGGAGGTCAGCCACCAACTGCATGTGCTCCAAGACCCCAAGAGGCATAACGGAACAGAAATAGTACCCGTATCTGTGTAGCTGCCATCTTGCCAGTACTGTGGTCCATCCACGATGGTTGGTTGTAATTGATTTTGGTCAGAAATATATCTCAATTTAGTGACAAAGATTAACAGTACTGTACATTAAGCTGGCAGTTTTACTCAAGCTTCTTCTTATAGGATTTTGTAAACTACTCTGCACTTTATCTAGACATAAAGAACTAGGATACAGTATATCCCTAAGGTGAGGACTAAGGTTAGTTGTAGGGCAGGAAAATTCTGACGGGAGCCCACAGCCACTCACTAAATTATGATAAGTGGAGTGGACTGCCCAAAGGTCCTCCCATAGAGCCCCTGCCACAGAGAGGAAGCAGTGGGATTAGTCTGGGGGTGCTGGACCTGGGAAGACAGAAGTCATCATATCTGAATAGGGTATATCTCTGGGAACCTGGTACGTCCCTGGAAAAAGATGTGGATGGTCAGGAGACAAAAAAATAATAAGTAAAGTGGGTGTAAACTATATTAGCAATTAGTAGTAAGTCAGTAGTCAAAGACACAGAGGTGGCCAGAATCTAAGTTACTTGTTTACTATGACACTGACTAAACAGTGGAGAATTTCATACTTTGCAGTTTCATGTTTCATTATTTTTATTAGGCAAAAGATCCTTTAGCTAAAAGCCCATTTTCAAAGGGTTCAGAGTAGCAATACAAACAAAAATGGTATAAACAGCAGTATGAAGACTATCTTGTATAAAAATAAAAACAATGATGTTGAAAAATATTTACAAGTCAATGATGAGGATAATTCAATATGAAACTTTTCCTCAAAGCATTGTACAGATTCAGAGAGGAATCATTCCAGTATCTGATAAATCTAGTAAACAATGAATTTAGACCAAGAGAAATCCTCCTAAAAGGAGATTGCAAAGTTCTATGAGTAATTTTCCTAGTTCTGCTATTAGTCTCAGGAAACTGAAATTTGAACTGAAGACCTGGAGAAAACAGGTCAGAAATGTTTTTGTTTTTTTTAACCAAGCACGCATTATAAGTATGCTCACATACTATAAAGAATAACCAACCAGTGCTGGATGTTTAGTGTATCTCATGCCGTAACCTTCAATGGCAGCCTGTAATGTCTGGGGTATGCCCACCATCCAATCAGAAAAGAAGGCACACCCACCAGCCAAAAACTAATTGGCAGGTGATCTCCTTAAAGGGAACAGGAAATTTGTGTTAACTGGCAACGGTTAATAATGTTCCTGTTTCCAGCAATGAAAGTCATACCTCCAAATGATCCACACTTAACTGTACCTGAAGAAACACAGATGTGAAAAGTTATGTTTGTTTTCTTTTTATGGACAACATGCTGCACAGTTCTTTTCATGGAACTGGTAGTTTTGAGTTTTTATTACAGTATGTCACGGTTTGTGTACAGAATGCTAAATATGAGCTACTAACCTATGAAGACCTTGCTCAGAGTTCTGTGCACAAACCATGACATAGTTAAAACTCCAGATCATGGGTTCCATGAAGAGAACTGTAACAGAATACTGCCCATGAGAACAAAGCAATGCAAAATATGGTTTTTCACTTCAGTTTTTTTTAATTTAGGTGTACCTACATATGAATACTTTAGGGAAATTAATATAATTTCTGAAAATAAAAACTTTATAAACAGTTGCCAGTTAGAAATGATTTTCTGTCCTCTTTAAAGGAGTAGACCACCCAAAATTTGCAAAAAACATATGTTGTGCACAGTGTTTTGATTTGTATGTTAAGTTCTAGTGTGTCCTTCCCTCTGTCTGCTATTAAGAGTTTTTTTCTAAATTAGCCTGCTAGCTTTATGGTAGTTGTACGAACCCTGGAGATCTCCATCTGAGACAGCTTAATTGTATTCCTTTGTCCTACAATGCATCCTGTCTCATATGACAGTGATGTAGCAAAGACCATAAATCCATCAGAAAACATTGCTTTACAATCAGTTCACAACATTAGAGATGACTATATTTTAAAATCTATGGTTCAGCTTAGTGACTACCTTCATCGTAAAGGTCTTACTGTCCTGAAGAACTTTGCTGCTGATAATTTTTGTGCAGCTTGTAAAGTTTCCAAAATATTTAGTTTGTTTGGCATGTGTGTACTGAATGTTGGGTCTCTGCTACAACACTGTCACATGACACAGCATGTATTGTGAGAACAAGGAATGCAATTAAGCTGTCTCAGATGGAGATCCCCGGGGTTGTAAAACTACCATAAAGCTAGCAGGCTAATTTAGGAAAAACTCCTAATAGCAGACAGAGAGAAGGAAGCACTAGAATTTCACATATAAATCAAAACACTCTGCACAACATAGAGAATACTGGATGGGCAACTATGCACAACCAGTGTGTTCTGCCCCAGAAGGTTCTGATTCCCTCTGACCTCAAGAGCAAAGCTCGAGAGGTCCATGGGAATCAGAACTCTAAGGTGGCAAAACACATTGGCTGTGCACAGAGTTGCTCGTCCTGTATTTTTTACACTGTATAGTACTGTGTGAAATATGTGTTTGTGAGTTCTTTTGCTTTCAAAATGAAACTAACTCATGCAGTCTATGTGCATAGTTGCCTATCCAGTATTCTCTATGTTGTGCAGAGTGTTTTGATTTATATGTAAAGTTCTAGTGCTTCCTTCCCTCTGTCTGCTATTAGGAGTTTTTTCCTAAATTAGCCTGCTAGCTTTATGTTAGTTTTATGATCCCAGGCATCTCCATCTGAGACAGCTTAATTGCATTCCTTGTTCCCACAAAACATGCTGCCTCATGCGACAGTGTTGTAGCAGAGACCCAACTCTAGAATGCTGTTCTACCACAGTAGGGTAGAATCACATTCCATGACCTTTGAACTGTGGTACAATAGCATTTTGAAAGGGATGGAATTCTATACAGAACAACACTCCACTATACACTATATATGTTTTTACAAATTTTGGGTGGACTACTCCTTTAAGTAAACCCACTGCTCACAACAAACAAACAGTTGCCAATGCACAGCAACTAATCTAGCTATAAGGCCAATACTAAGAACTATTTTTTTTATTACTAAGTGGAGCCAAATAGAGAATGTATTCTCAATGCTGAACAATGGATTATCAACGTATTTTGCAATGACTAAATTTATTCACTAGGTGGTGCTAAAATCCCTGATCTGGCAGACTTTCTGACATTCTGTCTGCCAGAGAGAAGCAGTTCCTGTGTTGCAGCAGCCATACCAAGACCCAGTTAGGGGAAATCCTATAACATACAAGGAATGCCACTATTGCCCTCCCATTTCCTACTGTTTCACAACAAACATTGTTAAAACCAAGACCTTTCAACCCAAGCACCCATGTGGGGTATTCTTTGATTAAAACCCATACATGGGTGCCACATAAACATTCAGTATATAAAATACCATAAAAACCACAATTTACCTGGGTCAGAGATACATAGATATGGGATACTCCAAGAAACCATTTGTCCAGGTACTGTATGAAATTCTTTATTCTATCATACAGTACATCATGCTGTAATGAGTGGGATGTAACAAGCAGGAAAACAAAATACTTGAACAGTACAGCCTAGGGCAGGAATATTGGTGGACAACAAACAACCCACCTTTCTTGAACTCATGTAAATACATTTTGCCCAACAAGTTCCTTTAAAAAACTCAGAAAGGTTTTTATTTTTTTAATGAGTATTGCTACCAATTAGTTAGTTTATCTTCTCTGTCTTTTTTGTTAAATCTGGTACTGTGGAAGGGGGTGGAGCCAGCCGCCAACGGGGTTGGATGCACTTCTGTTTAGGTCCTGAATGAGTGAATGTTTTAAAAAAATAAGGTAACATATCTCTAAACTTCTAAATTCTTTTTGGTGCTTTGGTGAGATAACTGGTTGTACAACATTTTACTGCATTCTGGTATGGTTGCGATACTGGGAAACTGCACCAGATGGCAGCACAGGGATAGGTAGAGTAGGGGAAACCATAGGATGATGCTGCCAAAAGCTACCTGAGCCACAAGGCAGCTGGAGTGAAAGAACCATTAAACAGACCTTTACTACAGGCCATCAGGGAACTGGACAGGAAAGTAGAGGCTATTAATTCTAGATTCATTAGTATGGAGTTCAAGTTACAAGTCGTAGCAACAGCTGCAAAAATCGCGACTGACTCTGCTAATAAAACAACAGCAGTGGTTACTGGAATTGTAACTGAAAACAATGTACAGAGGCTTTGTCTTGAGCACCTATAAAACAGTGCTCATATTTTAAACATTTGGCTATTAGGGGTGGCAGAGGAGATGGAGGGATCTGACCCATAAATTTTATTTTAGCTTTGTTTCAAGGACTTATGGATTTGGTCGTCACAGGACTTGTACATAAAACTTCATGCATCATCCCTAGAAGGAAAATGGTGAACTTGGAACAGCCCAGAACTCTTTTAATCATTACCGGAAGAACCATATGTAAGATGATATTTTTCAGGAAGTGAGGAAGAAGTAACAGTTTATTTTTGAGAATGGGGCTCAGAAACACAGTTTTCTAGATCTCAGTTATAAACTGAGTCACAAAAGATTTTATGCTGCTGAGGGTTCTGGGGAAAATGCATGCACTTCAGCTACCAGCAAAGCTGTGTATTACATATGTGGTTAATATTTACTTCTATAATGACCTGTTTGAAAATGGAAAAGGACCATAGGTAATTAACAGGGACACAGAGCAATAGCAAACTGCCTTTGAATCAGAGATAATAGACTGACTGTGGGATAATGCTGCTGTTTAAACTTACTGTGAAATGTCTTTTAATGCCTTCAGTCTTTTTAGTGCCTTCAGGAGGGAAAAGAGGAGCAAGGGGGGAGGAGAACACAGATGTAGTCATAGAGGAGGATAGAGTGAGGGAGGGGCTGCTGGCATTGAGGGTGGACAAATTACCAGGCCTGGACAGAGTACATCCAAGGGTACTAAAGGAACTGGCTGAGGAGCTGGCAGGACCACTGGCAGACCTGTTGAATAGTTCACTAGAGTTAGGCATGGTACCGCAGGACCGGGAGAACAGCACATTTAGTGCCTCTCCACAAAAGTGGTCCCAAGGATGACCCAGGGAATTACAGACCAGTCAGTCTGCTCCATTGTGGGCAAGCTCATGAAGACTATACTAAAGAAAAGGCTGGCAGAATATCTAGAGGAGCATGGTCTCCAGGATGTGAGGCAGCATGGGTTCATGGGGGGAGATCATATAAACAAATCTGATTGGCTTCTTTGAATGTGTCACTAAGACAGTAGACAGGGGCCAAGCAGCAGACATCCTGTATCTTGATTTCAGCAAGGCCTTTGACTCTGTGCCCCACAAAAGGTTGATCTGGAAGTTGGTGGATCTCGGGGTTGGGGAAAAGATGGCCAGATGGGTGGAAAACTAGCTGAGGCAGAACCCAGAGGGTGGTTGTGGGGGAAGAGTTATCTAGCACCAGAGAGGTAACCAGTGGGGTCCTGCAATGCTCGGTACTGGGGCCGGTGTTGTTCAGTGTCTTCATCAATGACATTGGGGATGGCATTAAGGACAAAATGTGCCTATTCAAGGATGACACCAAGCTCTGTGGGAGAGTGGAAATAGCTGAAGGGACACAGGACTTATAGGAAGATTTGGAAATGCTGGGGGGAGGTAGTCCAGGATCTGGCAACTTGGCTTCAATGCCAAGAAATGCAAACGTTATGTATACTGGAGCCAAGAATCCCAGGACAGAGTACTACCTGGGTGGAGTCCGAGTATCTGCATCAGAGGAGGAGAAGGACCTGAGAGTGATGATCACTAGTAACCTGAAGCACTCCATGCAGTGCAAGAAAGCAACAGTAAAGGAAAACAAGATGCAAGGATACATATCTAGGGGGATCAGTAGTAGGAGAGGGGAGGTTATTCTGCCCTTGTACAGATCACTGGTAAGGCAGCATCTAGAGTACAGAGTTCACTACTGGTGCCCACACCTCAAAAAAGTACATTAACCTGCTGGAGAAGGTCCAGAGGAGGACTACAAAGATGATAGCAGTTCAGCAGGGCAAAGCATACGAGGAGAGGTTGAGGGCACTGAACATGTACTCCCTGGAAGACAGGAGGGGGGGAGACATGACTGGGACCTTCAAGTATTTGAAAGGGATAAATAAGGTTGATAAGGAGAATCTCTTTAATTTGACTGGCAATCATAACACGAGGAGCAAAGTCTTAAGTTGGAGGGTGGGAGGTCTTGGAGGGCAGTCAGGATGCACTTCTTCACAAAGAGGGTGGTGGACACTTGGAATGCACTGCCAGAAGAGGTCATCTCATTGAAGACAGTGGGCAGCTTTAAGAGAGGCTGGGATAGGCATTGGCGGAAGGTAAGGATCATGGGTTAGGAGGATGGGAGAAGTGGAAAGGGAGGGCAGGGACAGTTGTTCAAGCTGTGGACTTTGCAATACAAGCAGACTTGATAGACCAAATGGCCTTCTTCTGCTGGCTTCTTCATATGTTCATATAATATAAGATCATAAAGTAAACTGATTCTCTGATCTTTGTTTCTTTTGCACTGTTTCTTTGAGGTGGGGTAATTATTTTATTTATTGAATTTTGTTCACTCAGTAGGCCCACTGATACTAGAAGTCCCTTTTTCAGGGGTGACCAGGCGGAGGGTACAGATGGTAACCAACTGAAATCAAACCAGATTAAGCTGTTGGTGATATTTTTAGTGAATAGGGGAAATTTGGCCAGGACATTGGGGAAATTCCCCTACTCACAAGTAGGGGAACCTTTGACATACTGGTCCTTGGCCAAGATGGCTGCCCTTGTGGATCCAGGAGGAGGTGGGAGAGTGTGCACTGGAGAGGTAGAGGAGATGGCCTCCTCCTCTGCCCAAACAAAACTAGAGGTGCTAAACATGGACAGAAATAATGTTACAGATACTTCCAAGGATGCTATAGAAATCATTGAAACTGAGGACTCCTGTTAGTATTACTGTGTTTAAGTCCTTATACTCAAAATACATTACAGAAGCCTGCAACTGCTTCCAACAATCCTAGCTCTGGAATGTGCTACAGAAATCACTGAAACTGAGGACTCCTGTTAGTCTCACTGTGTGTAAGACCTTATACTTAAAATACATTACAGAAGCCTGCAACTGCTTCCAATGATCCTAGCTTACTTACACCCCCCTTCCACAGCCTCCCTGCTTTTCCCATCCTCCTTCCTTCTTGTATCAGTGCATAACTTGTTCCTCAGCCACATACTTATCTACCGCCCTAAATCTCACCCTCCCTCACCCACCTATTCCTTGTATACCCACAGCATTTCATTCCTTCGCTCCTAGTATTATCCCAGTTCCAGCTCCCCCCCCCCACTGGCTGTCCACTTCTCCCAACACATGTCTCCCCTTGATACATCTGGGTCTTTTTAAACTGACTATGTATGTCGCTTCGCTTGTAGCATCCACTTCAACTAATCTCTTCATTGGACTACAATGCCTTTACCTTACAGGAATACTAAACCTTTTTACTGACTTGCTACCCTATTGTTATGTATACCCTTACTGACTGTCTTTTACCTGAACCCAAATGTATTTTTACTTATCCTGTCTATTGCAGGCCTACCTGTACTGTTGTACACTTGCATCTACTGTCTATTTGTCTGTATATAAATGCATTGTTACTTGACTTGTGTAATGCAGGTCCACTTGTAAATGAGCTTGCTCAATGGTGTTCGCCTGGATAAATAAAGAATTTGATTGATTGAAAAACAACCAGCATGGGACTCTATGGCAGATAAACAAAGGTACAGTTCTGCATCTCCTGTGCAGTGTGAGTCTATGGCAGAAAAGCAGATACATGAGTCGAATTTCCAGTCAAGAAGTGAATACTTGCAAGCTTTGTTGGTAGAGGAGGAATGCCGAGAGCAATTGATGAGAACCAGCAGATCAAACACCAAAGTAGAATTAATGGAAACTGACCTGACTGAAAGCAGCGATTTGCCACCTGAAATACCCATGGCAAAAGAGAAACTGAAAACTGGAACCAGGGCAGCTGAAACATCGGACAGCTCTCATCTCCTTGAAGGATGTACACAAGAAGAACATTTACACCTGGATCAGGGAAGTAAAAATGTTTCTATTTATTCAGAAAATAAGGTGGTGGGAGAACATGAGATGAGCTCAGAAGAGAATGAAAATGAGAATTTAACATCAAATGTTAGCAATGCACCTGAAAGTTGAGGGGCAGAGAAGATATTGCTATGCTACTGAGATTGATCAAGTGGAAATAAAGTAGAATAATATAGCAGAAAAACCGGACTATGATGAAAATGTTTTGATCACTGTTATCACTGTAGCAGTGGCCTTAAGATCAGCAGGGTGGATGAGGCAATCAAAGAGCCAACTATGGGCATCCTCCGAAAGGCCTTGCATGGAACATGTGGACCTCTTAGAGCTACCCTCTTCTTTGGAACTTACGCATTCCCCTGAATTATTTGCAAATCCACATAGGATAACCTCAATTTCTCCAAACACCAACCAAAGCATCTCAGACAAAAGCTTTGTAGGAGAAGCAAAAGGCCAGAGAGGGCCCCAATGCCCCACGAGCCAGTATCTCTCTCCCGGGAGCCCAACAGTCTACCTCAAGAGAACAGAATTTTAACAATAATAATGGTTTTCGATCCACAGATGCTAGAGGACATCCATCTACTAACAGAACCTATGCAGGACTATTTCATTCACCCCCAGTGCCTGCAAAACAAAGAAACGCAGTGCGTATAAAGTATACGGGGGGTTTAGGTATATATCCAAACCGAATCTATGTGGGCCGCATGCTACTCAAAGACAGCCTGGGATTTTAAGCACAGGAAATATACGCCCTAATACATACTTCTGGGGATCACAACTTTGATGCCAGCTTCAAAACGGCAGCTGGTCTTGAATTATTTTGGCAAAGATATCAAGGAGTTAAAAACAAACCTGAGTGGACTACATTTATTGTAATTCCCCTTATAAAGCCTGCTTACCGTACAATAATGGTGTTGTTCAAGAATGAGGGGGTAGCAGTATCAGATGTTCTGTTTTGGTTACAGGCTAAGTGTACAGTACTTGGACTCCATGATCCTATCATGGATACTGAGGACACTTGGACGGGGGATGGCATATCCAGGTTCGCTTACTGCAAATGAATGGAGCAATTCAACACATGCCCAGTTGTTTCTATTAGGAAGGGATCGGGATTTATTTTCTGTTCAAGCCAATCTAAATCTTGTTTCCAATGAGGAGCATACACGCTCATCTCAGCAGTGTGTGCGACAAAATGAAGTGTTTCTTGTGCGATGGGATTGTACATGTTGCTATCAATTGCCCCACTCCAGTAGTATGCAATTTGTATGAGGAAACGAGCCACAATTTTAAAGATTGCCCATGGGCATCACACAATGCTGAGGAGGAAACCTCTGAAGGAGAAGGAGAAAACAGTAACTTCCCTGCCAGACATAACTCTGAAATGTCTTTAAATCCTACTCAAAGGACCCCCCGACATACCCCCCACCCCGAAACTTGTCATCTACAGAAGCAGGACATACTAGGGCCCCTACTATTGCTACAGAGCACTTAGATATTATGGCACCTTCAGAAGGCGATACCCTGGTTGAGATCGAAGACTCTCAACCACTCCAAGTTTCAATACCTGGAGCTGAATCAGGAGAAACAGAAGTTCAAATGGCACCACCAATTGTACAGTCACAAGCCATACCATCCCCACAGACAGACGAGTGGGAACAACAAAAATCCAGACGTGTGACCTGTAGCAGTTCTCAAAAAAACTGGAGGTCCTTCAACCTGGCAGAAAGGAGAAGACATTTGTGCTAGAAATAGATATACACTTTTGGATAAAAGGAAACAATGGGAAAATGATGGAGAAGAAGCAGACATCACTTGGACATCCGATTTTTATAGGGCACTCGAATCTATACATTTAGGGAGGCCCATCGTGCAGCTAAAGAATGGTTCAGAGGACCCTTATTTTGGTCCCTGGGGGAAAACCCATGCTCTGGAGTGGGTTTTGTTATTTTAACACCCAACCTCAGAGTATCACATCTGACTGATTTGGTACCTGGCAGAGCTTGTATTCTGGATGCAAGAATAGGATCTCAGGACCTCCGGTTAATTAATGTATATCATTTTCAAACCAAATATGAAAGGGTTGAGTGTAAGAAAAAAATTCTGCCATATTTGTATACCTCTAGAACTGTCTTTTAAGGGAGAGCCTTCAACTGTATCCTTTCAAAATCAGATAAAACAGGAGTAACACAGAAACTATATAATGACACAAATTTTTTAAATAGACTATATAAACAAGCACAGCTAAAAGACTGTGCAGCGGAATTCAGTCAGGTACCAAGGCATACTTTTTCAAAGGGAAGTTGTTGACATGCATTGACTTTTTGTTTGTCTCTCAGTGGGTACCTATGATAACCTTTTCTGTCTCCCCAGTAGAAAATTCAGACCATAGGCTTATTAAAACAACAGTAGGAGAACCGGTAAACAAACTTAGGTCCAACACGGTCTGGAGTTTTAACGTCTCTGCATTGGAGGATGCCAAGATATGGCCTGCAATACAGTCCAAATTGGAAGCAAGGAAAACAGTGTTTGAGCTTTATGATAATACACTTTTTTGGTGGCAGGACACCAAACGGGACATTAAGGCATTGTGTAGTTCCCAGGCAAAAAAAGCATAAAATATCAAATATGCGAATTACTTGAAACAAAAAGAGAAGTTTCAGAGGCTATCTTCCCAGGAGATAGAGACAGGGGAGGATATTACTGGGCCCATTCAGGAAATTTATTTATTTAAAATTGATGACCAGGAAAGGCACACTGAGCCGAGGCTTGTTTCCAGGTGTGACCCAGGTACAAGGTCTACGCTGTAGAAGGCAGAGGGTACAAACAATTTTTTGTTACAGATGAATAGTACAGTATAAGGACATTACATGGTGGTAAGCAGAACAGTAACAATTGTAGCTAGTACAGACGATTCAAAAAACATCCAGACATTTCATTTCAAACAATTGGTATTTATAGTATATTTCAAGCATACATAAGAACATTTTTACATGTGGTGGATGTCCAGAGTTTGGTAAACTAGCATGGAAAACGTGCGGTAGGTAAGCAGTTAATACAGTTTGGGGCTGGCATGTGCATACATGTTGACCTGGAGGAGTCACCCCGAGTAGGCTAGGCATGAGCTAAGAAGGGTTCAGATGAGCATCTTGGGCAGGGAGGGGGAGGGAGGAGCCTGAGGAGTTGTTTAAAGGCTGATAGGGAGGAGGCCTGGTGAAGGTTGGGTGGGAGATTGTTCCAAAGGAGCAGGAGCTGGTAGGAAAAGGCAGCATGCCAGTGGCAGAGAGGGGGCATGAGAGGTGGAAGGTACGTGCGTGTTTATGGTGGAGAGAGTAGCCTGGGGAGATGGCCAGAGAGATGCGAGAAGAGAGGTGGGGGGGGAAGGAGCCAAGCCAATATTTTGCTATGAGGGAGGCACTGTGGAGAGTCCTCCTGTGCGAGAGTGGTGTCAGGGATAGTGTGGAGTATAGGAGGCAGTGATGAATAAGTGGGGGGAAGGCAGTGGCGAAACTACAGAAAGAGTTGAGCAGGATGTCAAGTTTTGAGAGGGAGGAGGTTGGAGCTGTGCCATAGAGGACATCTTTATAGTCCAGCACTGGCAAGATGGCTTTGCATACAAGCTCACTCCAGGTGGGAAGGGGAATGCTGGCTTTGTGGTGACAGAGGATGGCTAGTTTGGGCCAGAGTTTGGTGCAGATGGCATCGATGTGGGTGGAGAAGTTTAGATGGGTATCCAGCCAGACTCCCAAGTACTTAAAGGTGGGTACTGACTCAAGGGGAACACCGTCCAAAGTGGAGATTGGTGGTGAGGCAGGTAGGGAGGTGAGCTTTATTCTGGTGCCGAAAGCCATGGTGACTTTTTTGGCATTTAGTTTAAGCTGTTTTTTCAGGAGCCAGGCTTGTACTCGGTTGAAGTCTCTCTGGAGATTAGGGAGCACACTTTCATGAGATGGGCCTGAGGCATAGATGATAGTGTTATCAGCGTACAAATGCATGTTTGAGGAGAGGCAGTCAGAGGGGAGGTCATTTATGAATAGGGAGAAAAGGATGGGGCCAATGATAGAGCCTTGTACAATGTCCAAGAGGATGGGAAGGGGGGGAGGGTGTTGCCTATTTGTACTGACTGTTGCCTGTTCTGGAGATAGGAGTGGAATCAGTTGATGGCAGGTTGAGCAAGGTTGACAGAGCTTAATTTGTAAAGCAGCAGAGTGGGAGACAGAATCAAAGGCTTTTGCCAGGTTAATGAAAATGGCGGTGAAGGTTTGACCATTGTCCACGGCAGAAAGAATTGAGTCGGTTACTTGAAGCAAGGTGGTGATAGTGGAGTGATGTTTTCTGAATCCTGATTGAAAGGAGGAAAGGGAGCTGTTTATGGAGAGGAAAGAGGACAATTTAGACAGTGTGATAGAGTCAGTAGGTGATCTAGCGGAGGTAAAATGCAGAAAAGAGAGTGAAGGTTTTGGAAACCTGTTTTAAAGAGAAAAAGGAAACAGGTTCCCTCTTATTGAGGGAGGCATATGTGACAGGGCTCATATTAGGCCCTGTCCCATGTGTGTTATATATAAGGAAACCAGAAGCTAGGATCCTATTACTATCTCTATCTATCTTTTCTAGCTTTCTATTAGACTGCGTAGTTATTACCTCTACTGTACTAACTCCTAGTTTTCTAATTTCTTACTTGCTGGGTTCCCTGCTACATAACACAGAGACAGTGAAATAATGGCTGAGACAGGCAGCTATGACAGAGTGTGACATCAGCAGACTTATGTAATCGATCACAGTGGTTGGCCTAGCAACAAAACTGGTCACATGCCTGGCAACCAGCAGCTGTGGCTGTAATAATGCTGGTTGTGATGTCATACTAACTGAGGCATCATGCTGTCTGTATAATCTGGTGTCCTGAACTGAATTAGTCAGACTGACACAGACTCTAGTCAGCCAATGCTCTCCACACAGTCTCTCAACCAATCCATGGGCCCCAACAATTCACTACAGCTCTCTGGACATTGTTCCTCAGAGGAAGATAATATAAACACTTTAGGAGCTGCTGCTCCTGCCTCACACTCTGCGGATGATCCTCCAGTGGCTGCCCCCTTTAAGATGAGTGATTTGTTACAAACTTTGAGGGAACCTGCTCAATGCAGGAGAGTAGTCTGGCTGAAGTTCCTGGGGGACATTAATCAGGCGCCTGACCACAGGACTGTACTACATGGTATGTTGCGGGACTCTTTGGATATTGGGGTATCTGAGCTATTTGCCTTTATTCATGTGCACAGTGAACCCATTTATGATTTAAGTTTTAAAAACTTGTTTTCTTTAGAAAAGTTCTGGTCTAAGTATGAACTTGTTAAAGCTTCACCTCTCTGGGAGTCCTTTTTAACCTGTTATACCCATTAGCACCATATGGCATCAGAACCAGCCATTGGTTAACCTGACCCAAAATGGCGGCATCAGATAGAATGACCTAATCATCCCCTTGACCAAACCTACAGTTAAAATTATCACTTTATTGTTTCGTAGCAAGGGGATGAGCATTGCAGATGTCCAGTACTGATTGAAACAGTGCTGTGACATCTTGGAAGCCCCTCATCCTATACTGGATGAGGATTTAGTCTGGACAGGATGGTGGAAAGTAAAGGTACAGTTGACACAAACTGACAGGGGTATTTCACATCTACCTTGCAGTTTTTTCATAGGTAGGAATCGAGGGTTGTGTTTCTATCCAGAGCAGCCTCGAATCTGCCACAAGTGTGACTCCAGAACTCACCTCAGTAACACCGTTGCAACCTCTGTCTCTCATACGGGCATGTGAGCTTGGGATGCCCCAACCCTTTGAAGTGTAATTTATGTGATGAGGCAGGTCACTCTTACAAACAATGTCTTTGAGTTGATCACAACCGACTGGATCGTCCCCATCAAGACCAGACTGCTCTTATCACTGTCTCACAGGTCCAAGCCTTACGTCAAAAGGAGGACCCCCCATTTCTCTGGCTGTGGCCTCCACTGAGCTTTTAGGTCCAGCATCCCCAGCCATTGCCTCTCATGAAACCCCATCTGACCCACTGCCCCCTTCTGATGCACCTCTAGTGATCCAGTCAGATACCTCTCCTGTTCTCCCTTCTGGGACTACAACTATGGAGATTTCTCTCCCTGAGGTTATGCCCCGAGTTACTACTATTACAATAGCTCCCTCCAAATGTAGGAAGGGAAGCGGAAATCTGAAAATTTCACTCTCAAAAAGACTATCCTTACTAGAAATAGGTACCAGGCACTTGCTAAGAGGAGACAGTGGGGAGATATAGAAGAGGACAATGGTGTCTCTGACTCCTCCCTTGTCTGCTCTTCATGGTTGGATTACTCCTCCAATTCATAATGTGATCCATCCCCCTCTAAAGATACAGAAGGCAAGCAACACCCTGTCACATGACATTGTTATGGTGTTTCTTTCTACTCTGCTCTACTACTATGCATTTGGGTATCACCCTCCACTGCCTCCCACTTAATGTATGTAGTATGAAGGCCTTTAGGAAGCAGGTTACCACACTGCAGTATTTGGCAGACCTCAACCATGATATTTATCTGCTCCAGGATACCAGACTGAAACGGGTATGAAATCTCTCAGGTAAAATCCAGGTGGACTAAGACAGCCTCCTTCTGGTCTTATGGAGAGGATTTATGTGATGGCCTAGGTATACTATTTTCTAATTTTCATTTCCAAGTTTCTAGGTTGGTAGACATTTTCCCAGGCAGGGCATTGCTAGTGGATTGCAGATATATATATATATATATATATATATATATACATACATATATGTATGCTGTATAAACAGCAGAAAATCCAGCTTATTAATGTGTATGCTCCCCAGAGTACTGCCTGTCGATCTGAGCTGTTCACTTTACTGCAGCCATATTTATACACCAATCAACTTATTTTTTTATGGGGAGATTTCAACTGTGGGCTAACTCTGGCAGACGGGTGGCTCTACACAAAAACAAAGTCATACACACTGCAGCTCTTACACATGGATACTGTGCTGTCCACCCTGCTGGGGCAAAAACATACTACAGAGGCTTGTATGCCACTAGGATTGATTACATATTTCTTTATAAAAATATTACTGTGCAGAAAGCCACAGTGATACCTTGAGAACATTCAGATCATTTGGCTGTCTCCCTTGAATGCACCTCAACCATTGGCTCTTTCCCTGCTAAGACGCAGTCCTGCTGGAAGCTTAACAACTCCCTACTATTGGACCCTGCCATCTCCTCAGCCTGTCAGGGTCTTCTAAGGGCATGGCTTTCTGTCTATGATGCATACACCTCACCTTTAACTTGGTGGGAGGAGACCAAGTCTGATTTGAAACACTTTTTTCTTCAGCGAGCCAAATCTAAGTCGCTTTCCAGCTATCTCACATATTTAGGACTTTGACAAAAACTACTTGATCTGATCTCCAGGGCCTTTTCCTCACACGCTGACTACTGTCAGCAGATTTCTGAATTGAAAAGTGCCATGGAGGCACATCAGTGTAATAGGCTCTCTCCTTAAAGATGGAGGCCCAGTTTGACACTCAGAGCTCCAAGCCTTCTATTAATATATTTAAAAGTTGCACAGATAGCGTCTCAGCCACTGACATAGAGCAATTGCAAGACCCAGCCACAACCCTTATATATAATACTTTGCCTTCGATTAAACGAGTTGCTCAATCACATCTTGAGGAGATGTTTGGTTCAGTCTCCTCTGCTTCTCCTGATGTTGAATTTCTTTCTGATGTTCCTATCCCTGAAATTTCTTTTGCACACCTCAACTCTCTAACAGTGCCTATTTCTCCTGACAAGACTCAACAGGCCATTTTTCGACAGAAAAAGTGCACTTTGCCCAGTAAAGATGGCCTTACTGCTGAATTATACCAACAATTCTCTGCATTTTTTGTCCCCTTTTTACTCTGGTTTTCAATACAATCATATTCACTAACTCAGTCCCAAAGGGATTTTCAGATGCTATTATGATACTCTTGTTTAAAAAAGGTGACAAAGCAGACATTAGGAATTGGAGACCCCTCAGCCTTCTAAATGTGGACTACAACATTTTTACATCCATTTTGCTTTATAGACTCACACCCATAGCCTCTCAAGTTATATCAGAAGTCCAGACCTGCGCTATCCCAAACTGGTCTATCTTTCATAATTTAACTCTACTATGGGACATAGCAGCTATCAGTACTTACTCTTCCCCCATCACTCTCCTTTCTCTAGATCAGGAGAAAGCATTTGACTGTGTAGATCATAATTATTTATTTCAGACCATGCTCACTATCATATATCACAAAGGTTCATCTCATGGATATGAGTTCTATACTCCATGGCATAGATTTACCCTTACGTCAGTGGTTCCCCAGGGCTCCCTTTTCTTGGTTGGAAAGAGGTACAACAGGGCTGTCCACTCAGCCCTCTTTTATATGTCTTCCAAATAGATCCTCTACTCAGGAAACTTTTACAGCATACCACTCTTCCTAGAATCCTCCTCCTCTCTGGACAATCTGTCCCCTCCGTCTGTCCATATTTATTTATTTTTTTTTATTTTTATGACTTTGATAACCGGTGGTATGTGCACCCGATCCCAGGGACCGCTTAGCACCCAGGTCTCTGCATCTGCAATTCACCCTTGGCGCTTGCAGGATTCTGACTTATCTTATTGCTCACAATTTGAGTCAAACTCAGGCTCCAAATTGAATTATGGAAAAAGTTCTGCCATTACTACCTCCTCCTCTGTTTCTACATCTCTCCCTTCTACCCTGACTAGTGTCCCTGTTGTGTTTTCTCCGATTAAAATATTGCGACTCTTCTTTGGCAGTACAGATGATGCTTCGCATAACTGGTCTATTACTGTGGACAAAGCCTCCTCCTTGGTTGCCTCCTGGAAGGGATGCCCCATTTCAAAATGGAAAGGGGTCTTTCTGTCAAAGACATTAGTCTTCCCCCTTTTCTCTCGCCTAGCGTCAGTTTTCCCAGTTCCCTTCTCTCTAGAACCAAGACTGAATAATGTTTTTTTTTTTTCAGGGATTCTGGGGCAGTTGCCTGAAACCTGTGAAATGGCTTTACACATACCCTGACTACTGCCATGGGGGCATCAGGATGCTCAATCCTATTGTTTTTTTTTTTTCATAGTTTATTTATTACACAAAGTATAGCTATACTACTACATCCCCTTGCTCCCTTTTGGTTCCTCATTATGCAATTCCTGACTCTCTCATTATGTGAGATTTGGGAAAAAACTCCCTTTGAGATCCCCAGAAATTTTTGAAAATACAATATTCCTTTATATTTAGTTCTCACATTTTTAAAGATCCGGCAATGGAGATTAACAATTACTGTTATCTTGGCTTCAACAAGGAAGCAGTTGTATCACTCCATCCTTAGTTCCTTCTTCTTTGAAGCACCACACTTGATAGATACACTTGGGTATACTGTGGATTCAAACTCAGTATTTTTACAACTAACTGATGTTAGACTCCCTTTGCGCCTTTGGGATGTTACTTGGCTTGTTATGTCATGGATGACTACAAGTCCGCAATTCCCTGAAACATAAATCTGTGGAAGAAAGGATTTGCCCTTGTGACTCTTGCCCTCACACTCTGGAAACTATGCACCATTTTTTTCTGGAGTGTCCTTATACCCAGTCTTTCTGGAATCTATTTTTACAGAAATGGAAAGAGAAGCACCTTACTACTGTCACCTATGATATCTTGATATCTGGTATATATCCCCCGAATTGTGGCACTACCACCCTAGTACTTAAAGATTGATTTTTGCTTTTTGTAGGTTTTATTTATGGCAAGCCAGATGTACTTTTCTTCTACAGCAAAAAAGTTATACAAATGTACAAATTATGACGCATATATTACAAAATTTACAGAATGTTTATAACACAGAGAACACCTTACTTTCATCTACCACTTTTAGGCAATATTGGAACAATTGCAAGTGGATTTTCACTGCTTTGAAATAATGTGATTTTCTTTTTTCTTTTGCTTACATAGTACTCAGTTTGTGCATTAATTGTACTCCACCTTATTTACTTTTTTTATTGTATAGTTCCTTTTTTGTGTTTTTATTGCATTATTGTTTGTTGTGTATTTTCTGTGAGCTTGGGATGACCTGTTGAAAGTACTATTGCACAACCTGCCTTGGAGGAACAAATCAAGATAAGTGAAACCGTTTGCTCAAATATTGAAATGTCTCAAGAACAAAATGTTGGTGAAATCATTAGAGGAAGACAGAAGACATGAGAAGTATAAAAAGTTTTTACAAGCAGAACTAGCAAAGGTTCAGGCTGGGAGCGCTGTTGACAGTGGGCACGGCCGAAGTGACACAAACATTCATGATGCAGTAGCATAAAAGGAATGTACCGCTATGGCTGAGTGTGGCAAAAAAGCTGTTTTAGTGAGTGAAGCTTCAGGTAAAAATTCATCTGGCAGTGAAAAAGCCAGGCATTGCGTGTGCCTAAAGCGGACTGAAGCGTTGCAGGAAAAAGCTAAAATAAACCTCTTGCAGCCCAAAATTACCTCATCTAACCTGACAAGTGACCAGGAAAACATTTCTGCTATTCATTTAAACAAAAACAACAGGGAGGTTGTTTTGCCTAAAGAAAATGATACAAGTGTACCTGAAAATGAAAATGAGGCCTCTGCCAGAAATATAAAATCGTCAGATTCTCATACTGACATTATAGTATACCAAACTAATTCGCAAGATCAAGAGAGGGCAACAACATTCCTATTTCCAGCCAGAAGTGGATCTCTAAAACCTAGTGCTAAAGATCGGAGGACAAATAGAAGAACAGCCATAACCTTAGCAAAACGAAACATTGCTATGGACTTACCAAACCTGAGCGATGACCCAGCAGGTGAGATTACCCTCAAAGTGGGGAACAGGCCTCAGCCTCAAACAACATCTGCTTCCATACAATCAGCCTTTCACGGTACAACCAGTGTCCTCAGATCCCTTCTTTCAGTGGTCACCGGAAAAAGCTCTCATTGAAGCAGCTTGGAAGAGGATACCAGAAGGAAACTGGCTGCCCGATCCAGAATGGCACCCAGCAAACACCCTTCTTACAATCTTCCCCGGAATGGTGCCCACCAAATGGGAAGCAGGTACCTGCACCACTGATAACCATTAACACTGTTTCAGCAACAATTGCCTCCTTGGTTCCTAAGGACAAAGAAAAAAAATGTTCAACCGCAAGTCACTGTGGGTCCACTCCTCCCTTCATTAGGAGAGCAAGAACATGAAAGGGTGCACCTGACTGAACAAAACCCTTCAAGACAAAATAAAGAACAATCTGAGGACCCCCTTCCCCAGAGACCTTTGCTTTCAGACCTCTTCTCAAAAACTAAGAAAGAAACTGCACTTAGGAGAAATGCAGTGAGAATATGCTATACAGGGGGACTGGAAACAAGACCTGAAAGGTTATATGTTGGGAGAAATTTAAAATCTTTGCATTTTTCCCCAAAAGAGGTGTTTGCATTTATAAATATAACAGGTGAAGACAACTTCATTACAAGTTTTAGATCATCTTATGCCTTAGACCTCTTCTGGCAGAGGTACAATCAAGTGAAGTTTTCTCCTCTGTGGACCCCCTTCATGGTTATCCTCCTATCGAAACCACTGATTAAGTTTGTCACTATAATGTTTAGGAATGAGGGGGTCCACATAGAGGACATCACTTACTGGTTGTCCCAGAAGTGTGAGATTTTGAGCTCACCAGAAGCAATTCTAGATTCTGAGCTATTTTGGACAGGGGGGTGGAAGCACAAGGTGAAACTGAGACAAAATAAATAATGAGATTGAACATATTCCAAACTCTTTACTTCTAGGAAGGGACGGGGGGTTCTTTTATGCTGGACAACCTCAGGCCTGCTATAAGTGTGGAGCCCAAACACATCTGTCCAGCATTTGTGACACCCCCCGTTGTGACAATTGTGGAGCAGTGGGGCACAGTATTCACCAGTGTGCTAATCACACCAGATGTGACCTCTGTGAAGAGACAGGCCATGTTTTTTCTGAATGCCCATGGGCAGCCAAACACAAAGCCACAGTAATTAGTCCAGAACTACTGATCCAGAAGGCACAGGATGAAGCAACAAAACCCAAACAGGCCAGGACAGGAGATCCCCCCTCCCTTGGTGCAGCAGCAAGACCAACCCTGGGGACAGTATTTAGAACCCACAGAAACACCCAAGGGTTCTGAGGTGCAGATACCTTCTAACATTCCTGACCTTGAGGAATTTCCTCCAGTGTGTTACCAAGATCCATCAACAAACCAGGATGACACAACTGAAAAAGCTTCCAGCCCCTCTCCCCCAATCAACACCACTTCCTAAGAGACGTGTGATTAGGAATACTAAGCCCCCACCACCCCCCACCAGTACAAGAGGTGGAATCAGAAAACCCCTTTTCAGTGCTAGCCGCTATATGGGGGAATCAGACATGGAGATCGGATACTCCGACACTCAGTCTCAAAATAAAGGGAAAATAGAAACAAACAAAGAGATGGCAGATTATAAAGTGAAAAAGAAAAAAAGGAGAAAAAAGAAATCTCAACACCTACACATAAAACATGGCTGAGTTTTGTATAGGGTCATTGAACTGTTGCAGTCTCTTAAATACAACCAAAAGGCATGCTATTTTTCAGTTGGTACATGACTCTAATATAGATATTTGCCTATTACAAGAGACATGGATGTTTACAATAGATCAAGCCCATCTGTTTCAGTCAGAGTGGATATGGGGACCCTCATTCTGGTCCTTTGGGCCTCATAGGGCTGAGACATCATCTTTAAATCCTTTTCATTTTCACTTTCTAAACTGGTAGATGTACTGCCTGGTAGAGTTTTGATATTGGATGGGAAATGGAAAAACTCTTCATATAGATTCATTTCAGTATATGACCCCCAGTCTAAGGTTGAAAGAGTAGCCCTACTAAATGCCATATTTAGCTACATCCTCCTATGTGATTATGGGAGGAGATTTTAATCACAAACTGCCAAAACCAGGTTGATCCCTTGAGGGAAGAAAAACCTACTGTGATTCAAATGCTTTAAAAATGAGCACTGAAATGGCAGACCTGATTAACTGTGCAACACTCCAGATCCAGGACCCAAAATATACCTAACAAAGGGGAACATTAACCTCAGAAATAGACCATTTCTTCATCTCAAATTATATGCAAAACCCCAAGCTGTCCATATGCCCTCTAGAACTCTCAGACCATGTATTGCTAAAACTCTCATTTCTGAACCAGCCCCCACCTAAACCTAAAAACTCTAGATGGCATCTGAATACATCTAGCCTAGATGATCCCTATGTCAGAAGAGGGATAACAAGTTTATTATGGGCCAGGATTTCCATGTGCGAATCTTTGACAACATAGGTGAATGGTGGGAGGACACAAAAAAATTACATTAAGAGGTGGTTCCAAAATTTTGGCAAACAGAGAAATAAACAAATTTCTTAAATATATAATACTACGAAACCAGCTGCAATATTTATTTACTGTGGCTACTACATCTAGGGAAGACTTTTCCTCCCAAATTGAGCAAATAAAGAGTGGCATGAGAGAGGTTCAGTGTGACAGAGCCAAAACCTTAAGAACTGAACTACAGTTTTGAACACAAAAAGCTCCAACAGGAGACCCATTTGAAGCATTCAAAACTAGAAATGATTCCTTGTCTCTTACTAGTTTAATAAATAAACTTGGACAAACTGTTGAGTCCAGAGAGGAAATTTATAGAGAAATATTCACTCACTTCACACACTTTGAAGCAGTGTCAGTGGCTCAGTAGGTAGCACACTCACCTCTGAGGCCGGGAGATCAGAGGGCTGTGGGTTCAGTTCCCACATCTGCCACTTGGATTAATATCCCAGTACTGACACTGTAATGCAGCATGAGAGGGGTGCTGCATTTCTGAGGTGCCGTCTTTCGGATGAGACGTTAAATCGAGGTCCCATCTGCCTGGATTGGTGGTAGTTCAGGTGGATGTTAAAGATCCCATGGCACTTATCAAAAAGAGTAGGGGAATTTCCCCGGTGTCCTGGCCAAATTTCCCTCATTCACTAAAAATACCACCAACAGCTTAATCTGATTCAAGGTCAGTTGGCATTCATCTGTATCCCCTTCCCCCGGGTCGTGCCTGAAAATAGGCAGGATTTGTCTAGTGCACTTACCCGGTCAACAAAAGCTAAATAAATAAAATAAAACTTACAGTCCCATAACATAATAGCACCTCCCATTATCATAGATATAACCTCATATCTTAAAGAAGTACAAGTCTCACCACCCTCTCAGGAAATCTTATAAGGCCTTGAGTGTCCCCATTCAGATCTAGAAAATAGAAAACTCTATAAAAACTCTAAAGTTAGACTCATCACCTGGACCAGATGGTCTGCCTTATGAGTTTTATAAATCTTTCATAATTATACTTGTAGCATGTTTACAGGTTGTCTTTAAATATATTCTTCTTTCAAATATAGCTCCCTCCTTTTTTACTTCAAGCCTATTAGTGTTCCTTTTCAAATCTGGAGGTATGAAGAAAATTTCTAACTGGGGACTGATTACACTGCTAAATGCTGACTTTAAAATATTATCCTTAATCCTGAATACCAGATTAAGGAAAGTAGCCAGTACCTTAATACATCCATCACAATTCTGTGGGCTCCCAGACAGAAAGATCCAGCAAGCCCTCAAGATTTTATTTATTTATTTATTTATTTATTTATTTATTTATTAAAAGGTTTAACCAGAAAGGCATGCTGAGCAAGACTACTGCTCGACTTCAGATGTGCCCTGGGGGAAGGGGGAGAGGGAATACAGACATATTTTACATGTTCAAACACTTGCAAGATAATCATACAGGATTAAAATACTGGAAAATAACATACAAGATAAAGTACGTTTCTACAAGCAGTAGTACACGTCAATAATGAGATGCAGGAAACAGTACATTGTAAGAGTCACCCCTATTTCAGGTGGTCCTGAAAGCCTAGCCAAGAGCTCGAGTGGATGCATAAGTAAATGGGGTAGAAGTGTTTTTTTGAGAAGGAAGTTGAGGAGTTGATTGGTGGAGGTGTGCCAGATATCTGAGGGAAGTGAATAGCAGAGTTTTGGCATGTGATAAGAGAATGCTGCCTGGGTAGTTGAGGTTGACATGTGTGGTATGGACAGCTGGCGCAAGTCAGTTGTTCTTAATGTGTAGCCCTGGGAGGTAGGGTCTGAGAGGACAGAGGCGAGATATGGAGGGAGAGACTGCATCCCGTATTTGGCCATAAGACTGGCATTGTGGTAGTGACATCAGTCCTGTAATGAGGGGAGGTCTAGGTTGCGGTAAAGGACACAGTGATGCATGTTGGGAGGGCAGTCAAGGGCAAAGCGACAGAAAGAATGGAAGAGGGGGTCTAGTCTGGCTAGGATGGACTTAGGAGCAGCACTGTAGACTATGTCCCCATAGTCGAAGATTGGGAGAATCATCCTCTGCACAATTGCATGACGAGCTGGCAGTGGGATGCATCCACGATTACAGTACAAAGCACCTAGCTTGGGGTGGAGCTTTTTGTGTGTGGCATCAATATGTGCAGAGAAGTCAAGGTGTTGGTCAACTCAGACCCCAAGATATCTGCAAAATGTGCAACTCTCAAGAGTAGCCCCAGCCAGGTGTGGAAGGAGGGGGTGGAGGGAAGCCTTGAAAGTCTCTGCCTTGTGCCAAAAGTCACAGAGAAAGGTTTCTTGGTGTTGAGAAGCAACTGATTTGAGTGAAACCAATGTTGAACAGCAACAAAGTCCTACTGGATACTGGTCGCTACATCAGTGGTGGAGGGGCCAGATGTGTACAGCACTGTATCATCCGGATGATAATCAGGGATGTAATAGAATATTATACTCAGAAACAAAAGCAAAATTGTATAGTTTCGCTAGACCAAGGCAAAGCATTTGATAGAGTTTACCATCCTTTTCTGTTCCATACCCTAAAGCACTATGGGATCCCAGGTGGCTTTATCAATCGGATAATATCACTAAATTTATTAATGACGTTAAACCCAGTTATCAAAGGACAAATTACCCCATGCATAAAAAAACTCTACAGGGGTTAGGCAAGGATGCCCCCAAGTCCACTCCTTTATATTTTTTTCCATCTACCCCCTCCTCAGAAGATTGCATAATTCCATAGACTGGCAAGGCCTCTCAGGGGAAGGAATCTAAGGAATCCAAGATCTGGCAAAAGTTCAGGCTTATGCAAATGATATCTGCTTATTTGTATCAGACACTGCCCAAATTCCTTTATTATTACAGATCCAGAAGCAAATGATTTGACACATTTTATTGGACCAACATAGATGTAACAAAAAGAACAAAGTGCTTTAGCTTTTGGACCAATCCAGTCCTTCCTCGGAAGCCTAATGACAGTTATTTAGAAAATCCCATACTTTTAACACCTAGATCATGCAGACAAAAACACAGAAAAAAAGTCCCAATGGTTTAAAATACTCATTTATAAAATAACAGAAAAAACATCAGAGAAGCTGAATAGTACCAGTGCTTAGAGCATAACAACAAGCAGGGAGTACATGCCACATAAATTAAAATGACTTAACAATACCTCCAGAGTAAGATAAGAATATCTCGAGCAGAGAGCTGTATAACCCAATTATGAGTGTCCCAGTGTGTTTAAGAATGCAGTTCACGAAAAGCAAAACCTACTTGGATTAAAGACATGCTAAAATGTGACATAATTGTAAGTTAAAAACAAGCCTCACAAAATAGAACTACAAAAAATAAATATACATGGCATACAAAGGGTTTAAAGTAAAGTTTACCTAAAGTGAGCAATAGTTTCACACTATATGGAAGGTAAAACTTATCTGGAAACATTACCCAACTATACTCTCAAACTGGTTATGCTCCATAAACCTTAAGGCCTTTAGTGCTGTAACAGGAGTTTATACATGATAATATAAATTGGCAGTATAAGAGCCAAACAAAAAGATGCTTGTCAAGGACCACCAAGAAACTAAGACAATGCAACCTGATTTGTACAGATTACAGTCAATTTTCAGTGTATAATAAAACTACCTGATGTACTGAAAATGTCTAAGGAATCGAATAAGAAATCATGAATTAATCCCCCGCCCTAGGGGACCGATAACTAGCTGTAAGGGGATATATAGGAATTAAACTTGTCATGAACCTCCAAGTAAAAGAGATGATGCATCCTAATATGTACGGAGTTCAAAACTGCGACACTGTATAATCATACTATTATATGTTCAGTAACAGTCCAAGGATTCTGAATAGAACTACAATGAAATAAAACTTCCACCCTCCCCAGGGTAAGATAACTAGTTAGAAGTGAATGTACACTATGTATGTAAGAAAAGAGTCCTAACATACCTTCATTTCCACCAATCTCTACAATAGTAGCCCAATATAATTTAATCTGTCAAGGACCCCCATGCAAATGAGACCCTGCACCCTAATATGTTCAGAGTTCAAAAATGTGACCATATATAATAAAACAACTGTATGTACAGTAGCAGGCTAGACTCTTTAATATTACAGTAATTTAGAGACTATGCAAAAATATCAAATTCCAGTTTGAATATTGGGAAGTGTAAAGGGCTTTTTATAGACCATCCCTGCCCTGCCCCCTCTGATACTCGGGGGATACAGATCTCATCAGAGTCAATTAACATTTTAGAAATAACCTTTGGACCTCAGAACTGTCCACATGAAAACTGGGACCGTGTCCTGAAGAAAGTAGAATGTAAGGTGCAATGATGAAAGGGGTAGAAGCTGTCGAAAATTAAGAGAATACATGTTATTAAAAGATTCATAATACCATGCCTGTTATATGTGGCAATGATTTTTCCCCCCTCCAATATCTCTGGAGACAATGTGCATGCCTGAACTCAGAGCTGCAACTTTCAATAAAAAAATTAAATCGGTTAGACTGCTCCGTTTTCAACAGGGGTTGCTTGTAAAGATGCATGTCAAAGACTCCTGCAAGGCACACCATTTCTTTTTCCTTTGTGAAAATGTGCCCCGCTCATCATGAATGGGCATTCCGGCATACAGCAGGAAGAATACTAAGCTAATTTGCATACAGATTGCAGCTCTAGCCGCTTCTATCTGTAAAATGGTGCCTCTCACCCTGGGACATTAAAAAAACAATTTAAACTAAAAGACATGCCCTACATCAGAACTGAAACTCTCTCACTGCAAGTTGGCAGGTGAGTAGAGGCTGGGAGGAAAATGGGGTTTATGACGGTTTTCCTTTAAGTACTTTGGTTCCACTGCATAAGAAGTACAATTTGAAACTTTCATGATTTTTCTTTTTCAAACACTATGGGCTTATTCCACAAGAAGCACATTTTTAAGCAAACAACCAACCAAACATTGAAATACAATTATATTTTCACACCCTGTGGGTTCCCTGCATGAGAAGCACACTTTGAAACAAACTTTCATGAAAAATGTTTTTTCAAACACTGTGAGTTCACTATGCAGGAAGCCCATTTTGAAACAAAACTTCATGAATAATTGCTTTCTAAATACTGTGGGTTCACTGCACAAAAAAGCACATTTTAAAACAAACAAGTAAACAAACTTTCATGAACAATGACTTTTCAATAGCAATAAGTTAACTGTATAAGAAGCACATCTTGAAACAACCATCTTTAATGAAAATTTAGTTTTCAAACACTATAGGTTAATTCCATAAGAGGCACATTTTGAAGCAAACAAACATTCAAGTGAAAATGTGGATTCACTTAGCAAGAAGTACATTTTTAAATAGACTTTCATGAAAAATGACTTTTCAAACTTGGTGGGTTCAGTCCTTAAGAAGCAAAATAAACATTCCCCTTATCTTACATGTACTAGTGTTTTCTAACTACTTCAAAACATGAACAAAAGCACATAAAGTTGAGGAATGTTGCTGCAGCATTTCCACTCATTTCAGTAACCCCAAAGGAGATGGCAGAATCTAAGGCACTCTCAGTACCTGCTCCTCATCTGACATTTCAATACAATCAACCCATCTCCCAGCCCTCAACAGGTGAAAGTATGATGTGATGAGAGGGCTGCAACTCCTCCTATGCTTGCCCCTGTGTACCCCTTGCCTGTTGCTCTACAACCCACTCTCAGGCAGCAGCGATCTCTGCAGCAACACCTAGACTGAGGTGGCACTATCTGTGTGTCTTTTTTTGAGCATTTCCCCTAGCTACCTTTGTTCTGCAACAGACGTTCACGCTGAAAAACTACTCTACATGTCTGTCCCAGAGTTGTACCACAGGACCGGTAATGCATCGGGTGATCTTCTGTCTCACAACCAAGCCCTGTGTGTTGGCAGCCCACCCCGGCTGGGGTGAAGTTTTCTCTGTCGAACAGCAACATCCACACAGAGACTGGGTACTTTGTTTGCAATGTTGTTCAAGCTGCCTATATTTAGATCTCTCTAGATCCCATGCAACTATCACCATTTATGGCCTCTAGTCCCTAAAGGCTGGCTGAACACTCAAACATCTGCTACAAGTCCAGTTTTTGGTATTGATCTAACACCCTGTTACTACTCCTGTAACTAAACCCTTTTTTTTTAAAGATTTATAGACTGTTCTATACATTTTTTAGTCGGATGCAGAGTTGCTGTTAGAGTGCTTAGTGTTCTCCTGAAATTATATCTGTGGTCCCCAGTTACACAAACGATCCCAATTTATGATCCTCGGCTGAAGCAGGACTACTAGTGCCTGCATCCCCCCCCCCTTTCTGATTTCTGCTGCTGAACAGGCAGACTGCAGGACAGGATTTTGCTTTTCATTCTAAAGCACCCCCTTCAATGCCTTCTGGTAGGGTGTGTCACTATCCTCACCAATACCCTTCGGCTAGCTCTAAGCTGCCTGTTCAGTTAACACTATTTGCAGCCTCTTTAAGGTGTTGGACCACTGATGGCTGGCTGAACACTTGAACGTCAGCTGCAAGACCAGTCTGTGGTACTGATCTGACACCTTTTTTTATAGCTTGTTTACACATGTTTATTGTTGGGTGCAAAGTTACTATTGGAGTGTTTAGTGTTCTCATGGAATAGCATTTGTGGTCCCATGTTGCACAGACAGTTCCCCCCACTTTCTTTCTGCCATTTTCTGCTGAGTGGTTGGACCATGAGACAGGATTTTGCTCTTTGTTCTAGAGCACCCCCCTTCAATGCCTTTTGGCAGGGTGTGGTACTATCCTCGTCGACACCCCTCGGTTTGCTCTAAGCCGCCTGGTACCCCTTCCTACTTTGGAGTTTTGCCAGCTTCCTGACACATACTTATTTCTCTATCAGTGAAGGATGCTGCCCTTTTCCCCTCATATCTCTTAGTTACTGTTAGGGTTCACCCCTCCTGTTTCCAGCTGCCACTGTTTTTACTACAGAGGGACGGTACACTTTGACTTGGCCACCATCAAATATGATAGTACTCTTCCCAGTCAGGTCACATGTCTTCGGTGCCTTTTCTTTGTGCAGTTTTGTGTTGGTTTCCTTGGTAACCTCATGAGCAGGGCCACTGGAAAATTGCACCCGCAATTGTTTTGTGGAATCCGCAATTTTCACTATTCTCCACAAAAACTGACATGTTCTTCAATTTCTTGCAATTTTTTAGTTTTTATATTGAACTGTGTAAAAAGTATTAACATTTTTAATAAAATACTCTCAAATATATTGACAGTTTTGCATGCAGACTTGGGTTTGGCCGAAACAATGCAGTACAAGGTCGGGCAAGGGTTTTATGTGACACTGATTTCTTTTGAATCCTTGTCTTGTTTGGTTTCAAAATCCACTGGCCAAGCATAAGTACATTTCTGTGTTGAAGCAGTCTATCAGAAAAATGTTGCCACACAGACTGAAACAAAAGATGGGATACAAGGTGCAAATTATCCCATTCACTTAAATGGGGTGCTAACTATGAAGCCTTTTTGTAAATGGTAGGGCAAGTTTTTCCTTGTGAGCATACTTTCATTCTGACTAGTTTTGATTCAAACAGCTGAGGATTTTTGCATGGCCCTGCTGATTTTAAACTTGAATAATCTAGTTGCTAACAGTGATCTCACTATTAGCAATTACCCCCTAGATGCTCACATGCAAAGACTACAATATAAACCTGACTAATGTCTAAAAACAAGCTTATAAAACACAAAATGTATCAGAACATTTATCTTTAACTAAACAAAATCATTGCAGCCAGAGTAAAACAAAGGAAAATTACAGGGTACCCTGACTACTGTATGATGCAGTAAAAGTACATTGGTAGTTTTTTACATTTTTTGGTAACCGCATAAGGCCCACTAGGCACAAATGCCTGTTTTTGGGTACAACCCAGGAGCACTGAGGAGGTTAAGTGACTTGATCAGAATCACACAGTATACAAGTGGAAGTTGTGGGAATCAAACCCAGGTCTGCTACATGTCAACTCATTCACAGTTTGTTATGCTATTCTCTGGATTATACTGCCAGCCCCAATAACCCCCAGATTAATTTTTAAATATGTGATTTCAAAAATAGTGTACAGTACCTACAGTACAAATTATGACCATTAAACACTTTAACGGCATTTTACTAAAACTCAATTATTCACAACTCTGCTTATTTTCTCTTGTACCAAAGTGGGTGAATAGCTGGCCGAGCACTTTAAACAGCTGTTGATTAGGCTGCATTATTCTACAGCCAGAAACAAAAAAATATATTTCTTCTGGCTTTATTTAACATTGATTTGCTGTGGCTCACTTTATACAATCTATTTAGCACTGTATGAGGCAGATGTTTTTAAGTTTTGGAAGATAGGTAACGCTTACAATAGCTTATCAATTTAGTATTCTTTTTAGGAACATAAACTTTTCTTTATGTTTTAAACATATTCAGGTGTCAGTGTATTCATTTAGCAATTTATACTGACTAATATATGCTGTAGAAAACATTAAAAGCTTTATTGTGAAGCACTTAGGGTCTGTAGTAGAACCCCCGCAATTTCCCACAATTTTTGCAAAATGCTCTGCAATTTTGGGTAACCTTTTCCGCAATTTTCCAGTGGCCCTGCTCATGAGGTGCTGATAACCTGGTACACCCATGAGAAGGTACTGTCCCCCAAACTGACAAGCCTTGACTTCCTATTGCTCAGCTTTCATCACATGCCCTACTTCCCCCTCAGAGCCTAAGGAGCAGGGGTAGCCAATGGGACAAGGGTGCACCTCCTACCAATGGAGCCTGCTGCAAGTGTGTTTTATCTCCATGTCCACTCCCCTCTTCCTTAGGCACTTCTTGGATGTGAGTCCCTTCCTACTACTATCAGGCATCCACCTCTACTACTCTCCCCCCACAAGACAATGGCCCCTCAGCCAGCCTACTCTCTTCTCAACCCTGCTTACCCAACCCTCACTAACTCCATTGCTCATGTGTTATTTTTCACTTGTAACCTGCATTTATCTAGATGTTGTTGTCTCTCTCTCCTAGTATGAATGTATCCTTAGCCTAGCCTTTGCCGTGTATAAAGTCTGTCTAACATTGTTGACCTTTGTTTGTATGTATACCCTCCGTCCTCTGACATGGAACCTTTGTAAATGAGCAGTTCCTGCTCAAAGGTATTTGTAATCCTACAGTTTAATAAATACAAGCAAGCATTTGTCAATGCCAAATGTTTGCTTGCTGGCATTGGCACTGGTAGTGTAGGAGTGAGAAAGATGCATAATAGGAATGGCAGTGAAGTATTTAACTGAAGCCAACCCCACCACCACCCTGCAGAGGCTGACAGGCATTGGGGTGTGCCTTTGGGTCGTCAGCCACAACGGCCATGCCATTTCACCACACCCTACCCTGCAGACAACGACAAGTGTCACGGTGTGCATTGGGGTCTTTGGGCCTTATGCTCACCCCATTCCATCAGAAAATATGATGAGATGGGTGCAGTATAGGAGAACGGGGTGAACTTTGGGGCTGAAGAGTCCAAGGCACACCTCGACGCCTCTCACTGGCTGCAAGGTGTGGGTGGGGGGTGGAATGGCATGAGCATTACATGTGACAATCCCAAGTCACACACCTAATGCCTGTCAGTCTCTGGGGCATTATTGTTGGAAACCCTAACTCCTTAGGTGTTCATTTGGTATTTTCAGTCCAAATTTTCAACATGGGTTTTTTTGTGACCCCCCCACCTTATGAACAGTGGCAATATCAGTTCGTTAGCCGATAGCTGATTTTGCACAGTGACTATGCCATTTAGCACATGGGGAGGTGTAAAAAATGGCAATGTTGAAAATCTGCAGTGAAAATATAAAAAAACTGGTGAAGTCACGAGCATGCGTAGAAACTGCAAAACGCACACCCGTAATGTAATTAGTTTGGGGATTTTTTACAGCAGATTGTCAACACAGGCATTTTGGGACCTCTGCTTATGAACAGTGTCACTGTGATTTTCTTAATGTGTCCCGAACAGTGATTTCCCATAGCGACCACGCAGTTCTGCGCTGGAAGTGTGAAAACACATTTTGGCCACGGTGTGAAAAATGACAGCTGTACTGTTCATAAGGAGGTGTGGAAAAATGCCAGTGTTGAAAATCTGTACTGAAAATATTACAAATTCATGAACTTACGAGGGTGCATGGAAACTGCGCAATGCTCGCTCATAACACAATCATTTTATGGACTTTTGTCACCAAATTTTTAACATAGCCATTTAAAGATGTCTGCTCATGAACAGTGTCACTGTGATTTTCTTAATCTGTCCTAAACATTGCTTTCTGACACTGACTGCACCATTGTGTGCTACGTGCGCAAAAACACATTCTGGGTGAGATGTGAAAAATGACAGCTATACTGCTCATAAGAAGGTGTGGTAAAATGGCAATGTTGAAAATCTGGAGTGAAAATATTAAAAATTTGCGAACTTATGAGTGTGCGAAGGAACTTCGAAATGCACGCTCGTAACACAATCATTTTTGGGAATTTTTTCACCAAATTTTCAACTTAGGGTTTTGGGGGGCCTACCTCATGAACTGTGACACTGTCATTTTGTTACTCAGTCCCAAAAGGTGGTTCCATGCAGTGACCGCAAAATCATCTTTCGGGAACAAATAACAAAATAACAGTGACTGAGTTCATGAGGTGGGGCCCCAAGAACCCCATGCTGAAAACTTGGTGAAAAAATTCCCCAAAATGGCCGAGATATGCACCAAAGTTGAAAAAACCCATTGATGCCATTATACAGCTTACCGCATTTCTTCAGTTCACGGTCGGCTTTGAAGAGTGCAGACATGTTCCCAGTCCACCGAAGATCATTGGCTGGGCCCGGGAGGTGAGGGTGGGGTGTGGGAGGGTGGGTGCACAGAGGGTGGGCACGGGTTGGGGAGGGGGCAAGACAGTCAATGAGGGACCTTTTTTTTTAGAGTTTTTTTCTACTGTAGGAAGACGACGCAGGATTTTTGCCATGCTGGGGTGGGCTCCCAGCATGGCAGCTGAAAGCTTATTTTTGGGGGACAGCAGTGGAGCCGATGGGGGACTGGGCACACCTGTCGGCCATACCGACTTTTGCCACGCTAGGGTGGGCTCCCAGCATGGCATCTTCTACAGGAAAACAACGCAGACTTTTGCTCGCTGGGGTGGGCTCCCAGTGTGGCAGCTGAAAGGTTATTTTTTGGGGGTGGCAGTGGAGCCGATGGGGGATTGGGCACCCCTATCAGCCATACTGATGTTTTCCACACTGGGGTGTGCTCCCAGCGTGGCACCTACAGGTCTGTTTGGGGGGTCAGTGGAGCCGACGGGGAATTGGGCACCCCCGTCGGTCACACGGTGCATACAGGTGGAGGGGAGCACATGAGCACACTGGGGTGGGCTCCCAGCATGCTATGTAGGTGTGGGGGGGGTGATGATGATGAACTGTCTATGACAGTTCAGATGCAGTGAAGACATATGTGTAGGCAATTTGCCTACACGTTACCACTGCTGATTGTGGCGGTATTTTCCTCTGAACTGTATGCCACTGCATTTGAATGCTGTCATAGACAGCTTGGACAGTCATTGGCGTGGTGCAGTCATGCCTGCAAAATGGGCCAGGGCATTGGAAGTGGGGGAGGCACACCTACGAATTCTCATATGGTGGCACTATGTTTCTTGCACATGCTTGCAAGCAAACATAACAAATAAAAATAAATCTGCCCCATGTTTCTCTCTCAGTGGCTGCACACCTGCCTCCCATTTCTTCCAGTAAGTTGACTTTATGGGCTTGACAGTTGTTTGTTGTGCTAATGCATTGTTGTGGGACCCACCCCTCACTCAAACGGTGGGGTCCGAGATGTGTCCTTTCTCATACATGTTAGTGACAGTTCCTGCTTTGGTGGTCAACCCCGGTCCCTCCTCTCCTCCTACCCCTTCTCTCCACCTCTTCTCTCCTCCCCTCCTCTAAATGTTTGGATTTGAATCCCACAACCCCCCCCACTTGCATACTGTGTGACCCTCAACTTCCCTGTGCTCCCAGGTCACACCTGTAAACAAGCTTTCAGTTTAGTGTGTCTCTCCTGGTTAAACAATTGGAAAAATGTATTTTCCTTTCTTTCTTGCATCCTGTTCTGTCCACACTGTGTCCCTCCCATGCAAGTGTCTCAGAAAACATCCTACCTGAAGGGACGCAGATGCAACCAAGTTGTCCCAGAAGATTTAGATGTGTGTTTTATGATTTTCTAAAGTGATCTTTCCACCCATTAATATTTGTTCTATGTACTGTCCCTGTCTCTCCCAGGAGCAGTAGTTCTGGTTTGCTACATGTACCCCGGCAAAATAGCTCTCTTCCCCACTCTATTCGGTCTAGTGCATTGGGGTGATTTTGCACCCTGCTCGTGTACAGGCTATGCAGTGCAAGATGGGTATCTCAACCTCCCCACAAGCAGCTATATTGTTGTTTCACCTGCCATTACTAGAGTTATATATGGCCCAGTTTGTTAACTTTAGATTCTTTTGTCATGTCAGCAGCTCTGGTGTGTCACTGTCACAGTCCAACATGGCAACATTGATAATGATCTATTTGCTTGGGGGTATGGAATCTGAGAGGGTGAGCTGGGTCCCCCTTTCCATTTTCCAGCCAGGATCCAGGGTCAGGGCAGCTCTAAGTAACATTCCGGCTGATCACCTATCCCAATGGCCTCCTTAAATTGTATTTTCTGGAACATGAGGGGACAAAACTCCCCTATCAAAAGGAAATTGGTACCGATTAGACTAAAATCCCTGAAAGCTCAGGGGGCACTGTTGCAAGAGACCATGCTGGCCTCAACAGAAGCTACCAAACTCTGCAGGGAATGGCTGGGTCTTGAGGTGCATAGTAGCACCACCTCGTCTAAGGCAGGAGTGTCTCTCCTCATCCACAAACAATGTAATTGGAAGATCCTCTGCATTAAGCAGAAAACCCTGGGCAGGTGAGCAGTGACTAAGGTGGAAATGCCAGAGGGCCCCCTAATACTGGCCAATGTGTATGGCCATAACTAGGACAACCCTGATATGTTTCTTGTCCTGATCCAAACTCTTCTGGAGCTTGGTGATGCTGCTAACCCTCTATTTATAGGTGGCAATTTTAATCTCATGATGGGTTTCTGCATGGACAGATCCACTGGGAAACCCGAACCCCATGGTTGAGCATTTGTGGCAGTTACAGATATAATGTCCCTCCTATCTCTGTCAGAGATTTGGAGACTTCAGCACCCCCAGGACCTATGCTATTCCTGTTTTTTCTTCACCTATTCCACCTCAAGCCGAATTGATTTCTGGCTGACATGCCCAGCTTCCATGCATATGGCGGTCTCTACCTGAATACCCCCCCACCTCTCAGATCTTACCCTAGTGGTTCTGACCCTACTACAGGGACACCCCTACTAGGCTGGCCTCAAGGCACCTGGACAGTCTTCTGCTCCAGGATCCTTACTTAGCTACCTGACTTCAGGAGGAGCCCTCAGTATTCTTTCAGTTGAACAACATGGGATACCAGTAAGGCTATAGCTTGGGAGGCCTACACAGACACCCTAAGATGTTGCATCATGGGGTATGTGGCAGCCTGTAGAAGGAAAAGGGAGGCAGAACAAAAGGACTTGGACGGCAAATGAGCAGAAAAGGAAAAGTTGTATGCAATGGATTCCAAGCAGCAGAACAAACCTACCCTGCAGCATGATCTAAGGGCTCTTTGCATGCAGCACTTTAGCCACAAGGAAAACAGAGCTAACTATGCTTCAGCTGAAGCACAAGTATTGGGACAGTGGTGGCTGGGCAGGCAAGTTCCTGTCTTACAGGCTTCAGAAGCAGCAAGCTGACAGGTATGTTGGTGAATTGCGGAACTCTGGGTGGCACTCCAGACCAAGCCAGGCAAGATTAATGCTGCCATGCGCTCCTTTTACCAGGAGTTATATACCTCGCAGGATCTCTCACATAAGTAGAGATTTGCTGCTTTCATTGAAATGCTCCAGCTCATGTCTCTTACTGTGGCTCAGAAGGAGTCCCTCTAGAGGCACCCCTCTCCACAGTGGAGATTTAGACTGCCATCTCCAGGCTTGTGCTACACAAATCCTCCAGTGGTGAAGGCCTGCCAATCGACTTTCATCAGGTCATTCCAAAAGTGGGTTCCCCAGCTTTGCAAGAGGTATTCCAGGAGGCCTGCTACAACCAGCTTCTCCCTCCCATGATGCATGAAGTAGTCATCACTGTTTTACTGAAGGAAAGGAAGGATCATACCTTACTGGTCAGCTTTAGGCCTATTTCTTTAATCAGTGCAGATGCCAACATTTTAGCCAAAGCCTTGGCATCCCAACTTGAGGCCCTTCTCCCTTCTTTGATAAACCTATCCTGGGGGGGGTTTGTGAAGGAAGGCTTCAGCACAGAGCTTCACCAACCCCTCTTCTCTCCCATGGCCCATGCCAGTAGTGCTCCCACACTAGCAGCAGCGGTGGCCATAGACTTTGAGAAGGCTTTTGATTCAGTGGAGTGGGAGTATCTGCAGGTGATCTTGGGGTAAGCTGGGTTTCAGCCCACAATTTGCTAGCTATATTCAAGTGTTACATGATCATCCCTCAGCTAGGCTGTTGACTAACACCACTTTCTCCACCCCTTTTCTCCTCATATGGCTGCCCTGTGTCCCCCATTTTATTCATCTTGGTCATAGAGCTGCTGGTGGTGGCCAACAGGCAGCTCTATTTACTATAGGGCATCACTGCTGAGAAGGCTGATTACTGAACCCTGCTATACGCTAACCACTGCTTGTTCCTTTTGCAGAATGCTACAAAGAGTATTCCTGCCCCCCATCCCTTCTGGGAAAGTTTCAGGCCATCTCGGGGTTTAAAACCAACCCCTCTAAAGCAGAAGTCTTCCACTTGAGTAGCTCCTGTATCCCAGCAGCTCTCGTGCACTTGGAGCTCCATTGGGATCTGAAGGGCATAAGATATTTGGGGAGCTGGGTTTATCTGGGCCCAGTGGCATGGTCTCAGGTAACCTGTCATCCCTTCTCATGAAATTGAAGGAGGAATACTGCAGATGGAAACTCTTGCATCTCTCATTGATTGGCAAATTCTCCACAATCAAAATGGTCATTGTGCCCACACTACTGCACTGCCTAACACACTTAGTTTAGTTTAGTTAGTTTTTGTTGACTGGGAAAAGGGGACTAGACAATTCTGCCTATTTTCAGCCTTGTCCCGGGGGAAGGGGATACAGATGGATACCAACTGACACTGAACCAGATTAAGCTATTAGTGTTTGTTTTTTTAGTGAATAGGGGAAATTTGGCCAGGACACCAGGGGAAATTCCCCTACTCTTTTCATGAAGTGCCATGGGATCTTTAACATCCACCCGAACTACCACCAGAACAGGTAGATGGGACCTCAGTTTAATGACTCATCTGAAAGATGACACCTCAGGTGTGCAGCACCCTCATGTTGCACCACAGTGTCAGTATTGGGATTTAACCCAAGTGTCTGGTGTGGGGATAGAACCTACAGCCTTCTAATGTTGCGGCCTCAGAGGAGAGTGTGCAACCTGCTGAGCCCTGACACTTCTGACACTGCTGACACTGACATTTTTGATCCATATCCCCATGCTATGGTTTTCCAAGATGGGCACCTTGATTAATGATTTCCTCTGGGAAGAAAACCCCCCTGGTACAGTAAGGCAAAGTTCTGGACTCACTAGAAAAGGAGGGTGGTCTTTTCCATGGCTTTATGCCTATTTTGTGGCTTTCTGTGGTGCCCAGGCACTGCAATTGCTCCTCTCTCATATAGCAACTTCACCACAGTATTTAGGCATTGAGATAGACCTGTTGCATGGATTACACCCCTCGACTCTCTTACTTAACAGACCTAGTAAACACTTAAGTAATAGCCTGAACTTGGACCTGACGGGACACTCTTGGAGGATGCTTGAACAATGGGTGGGGATCCCTCTGGCAGCTACATCCCTCATTCCCTGTAGCCAACCCAAAGATCAGTATAGGAGAATGTCTAGTACACTGGGTAACTTGGGAGGTGAAAGGCATCACTAGAGTGCAAGATCTGTGGCAACCCTTTCACTCACATCTCAACTCTTTTGAAAATCTCTGGGATGACTAATTTTTGGAAGTATCTCCAAGTGCGTAGTGTGGTTGATGCTGTTACTCTGCTCCACGCCCTCTTGGAATCCATTCTTCCCTTCACAGCTGTTAGTTTAATGGGTCTTGCCCAGCAAAGGGAGCGCAGAAAGCATATTCAAAGCCATCGTAGATAACTTATTGAATCATGCAGTCAAAGCCAGACACAAGTAGGAAAGCACCCTGAGAATAACTATCTTAGAGACCCACTGGGCCCAGCTGTGGACCTTAATACACAAAGTATGCTTGGATACCAGAGGTCTCCTGATCCAGAACAAAATCATGCAGCACTGCTACCATACCCCTGCCCAGCTCCAATCCCTAGGTCTTCTATCCCATGACAAGTGCTGGAGGTTCTAACAGCAAGATGCAGACCTTATACTCAACCTGTGGTCTTGTACCCAGCTTAACCAATTCTGGCACCAGGTACACAGATGCTGTACTTCCAATCCTCAGGTTGATTTTCTGTTCTACCCCCTATATATCTGATAGGGATTGCCCCTCCAGGTTCCCCTATATCCAAAGCACAGTTGCACTGGCTTTTGATAGTGGGTCTTGGAATTAATCCTGCAACAATGCAGAAAAGACAATGTCCCCTCTGTAGTTAACTGGCTGGCGGAATTCTGCAGCCATACCGACAAGACTACAGACTGACTGTCAGCAGTCTGCAGCCTTGCAGATATGGCAAAGATATCATAGTTTGCCAAGAAAACCCTCTCCTCTATCACCCGGTTTGAGCTCCTTTCCTTGCCTCCACATATGCTGTCTCAGCTACTCTTCTCCCATGACACTGGCCCTGAAGTCTTGCCCGGGCTTTCACTCCTCCCTCCCTTCCCTGGACTCCCCCCTCACGTTACTACCTGGTTTGCTGACTGATTTGTCTGTGTTAATGGCTCCTCCTACATTCACAGGTGCCATACTCCAGCTGTTGCACTCTGATATTACCTAAATACCTTGTGCATACACTTATTTCTCCTAGTGTATAGAGCTGTGCTGTTGTCCTGAATACTGAAATGTTTTCTCTGCTGTACTCTACTAATGCATTGTTGTATTAGGATGTTGTTTTGAGAAGTAATAAAAAGAACTAATTCACCACTTTTAGAACTTGCTAATTAAGCATGTGACCATGCCTATGCCCGTCCCCTCTCCTATTGATTGGACTTTTTAACGAGCTTCACCTCTGACAAAATGTGAGAGACCCACAAAGTGTTGGTGTAAGTTCCCCTATGCATTCTGTGGCTTGTATCTGAATAAATACTTTTCTAGGTAACCATCTGCTGAATAATCCATTTGCAGTTTATTTCTGCCTGGCAGTATCTGCTGGAATGCTCCGACATGTTTCTGTTTTGATGGTATACCTTTTTTGGAAGTACCCAGTCTTTTTCTGCAGCACGTTCTGGCCTGTTTCTATTTTCGAATCTAGCTACAACTAGTAGGAAGCTTGAAAAGGATTAGCAAGTTGGCTAAGGATTACTTCTTGCACTGCTACAATGTTTTTCACATCTCAAAAAAGTTAAAATGATTTAGTGTTTTTGACCAACCAAATGCATAATGGAAAACAAACACTATAAAAGCATTATACACTTATGAAATAGTGCAGCCTATGTTGCTAAGGAGCTCATACATCTCCTCACCTTTTGGCTCATAGTTTATGATCACGTTAGTCCACCTGATGGTATTATTTTCTTGTACACAACATGTTTTCTAGCATATCATTTTCAGCTAAATGCTTAGGGACATGTGGCACTGCCAAAGGTATTTTTGATCATGAAGAACTTAGGGAAAACATACGAAGATATATTGCAAATTAGAGACTGTGTAGGAAAAGAGGAGTGCAGATTGACTGGATGAGCATCTACAGTTAGAGGAATATCTCTATTAAATGTATTTATTTGATGACTGAGTGCTTATTAAATTTCTTAGGAATTGTACTCAAATGCCTCTGAGGGTTTAACCAAGGAAATATAAATATTTTAAATGTTATGTCACTCTGTTTAAGAAACAATTATGGTACGAAAAATTATTTTACTTTGGTTTGAATAAATTAACTCTGATTGTTGTGGTGATTATGCCTATATAATATAAAATACTAAAGTGTATAACTGGATACAGCCAAGAGGCACTTACTGCAGCTGTTTTAGTTTTGTAAAATCTTGGATCCTTACAATCTTGTGGACTTGATTTATATTTATTTACATCAAAAGAGCTTATTGCATGAAGTTTTTTAATGGAATTTATGGGGAATTGTATCTACTGTAATATTGAGACAGAAATGTAAAAAAACCTTGAAAAGCAAAAAAAAAAAAAACTAGTAAGGGATGGACAAAAGGCCACTTATTTGCTGGTGTAGTCTTCATAGCCAAGACAAAACCCTATAAGAAGTTCATGAAGGGTGAAGTCTGCTGCTAAAACTCTATAAAACTTGCCCTTGGTGAAAAGCGAACTCAGAGGCTGAAACTTCATCAGCAAAATACATTTTAAATATTGTTAGAAACTCCCACAAAAAGCCTTCCACAGCCCTCATAGCACAACCTCCTCCCATCTTCCTATGTGTCCCAGTTAACAATTTTAATTCCCCCCTTGCACTCAGCCAACTTAGCACCCCAACTCCCCACCTCCTCCCCATGATACCTATAGTAAAGCAATTTACAAATCAGACATACACCCTTTCCCCAACCCTCTGAGTTCCCCAGCTTCCACCCTCCTCCCCTCCATGGTTCTGATATCCTTCCCCCAAACCGCTCAGCACCACAACTACCACCCTCCTCTCTCCCTTGGAAGTGCTGACTTTGAAATAAATTAATTTGGAGCTGAAACCAGAAACTGGTGCAGCCCTCCTCTTGCCAACTCAGTTATCTTCCATCTGAATGAATAACAGTGTAAAGTTTGCTCTTTATACAATAGCAGACAACATTTCTAGGCTACTCATTGGTCAGTGACTACCTTGTACAGTAATGTTATCCCAGCACAACACCTCTCTGTTAAGGTCCAACACACAAGACCTAACAAAACTAGAGTAAAAAAAATCACTTACATCTGTAGCACTAAACACAACGCTACTGCAGTAAACCCCACAACTGGCCTCATAAAAGTAGCACACATGACAACCACAATCAAACTAACCCAACCCAAACCAGTTTTTTAAACTTCTCCTTTGCTACACATGTTTTCTCTCTTTTCTCACCACCTGCTTGCAGTCCACTACTCCACTGCAAGCAGCATACGTCTCCCTCTCTCGTTTTACTGGACTGCGACTGAGCACTAAAGAGAAGAGATTGCCTCCCCCTCTGGTTTTACAGTCCCACTCCCAGGACAGACTATAATTTAAATAAAAACTTGCCGCTCTGAGCAGCATCACATACAGACATGGCATTCATTCAAGTGCCACTCCATGCATTCATCTGCTAAGATCAGCATGAACAACTTTGTGAAAACACAGCCATCTTTTCCTGGTCCCAAAGCACAAAGCAGGGGCAGAGGATTTATATATATATATAGAGAGAAAAAGAGACAGAGAAAGCTGGAGGAGTTGGGGTTGGGGCAAGGGACTAAACAAGAGCACCATCTAGTGGACAAACATAAACCAGGAACTTTAAAAAAATGCTTGCACAGTTTAAAACCAGCTATAAAACTTTAAATTTTAATTGTTTATTAAATGAGTCATTATATAACAGCAATAATGCACTCTAGTTTATGTGTCTGTGTAGGATAGCATCACTTCTCAGATGTTGGATGCACTTGGTCTGTGGCCTTGTGCCCAAGCTCCCAAGGCATGATATAATCTGGACCTGCAGCCTGGGGAGGTGTGGGAGACCTATTGCCGTGGGTCCCCCCTCACACACACATGAACTTTCGGTGCACTTTGTCAGGGTTGAGGCAGCAGCAAGTAGTTTGTGCCGGGTGGACCTTCCCCAATGAGAGGAATCCTGCTGAGGAGGATCGGGGAGCAGTTTTGCAGCAAATTGGGGTCTCGCAGTTTGTGCCAGGCGGACCTCCACCTGATGTGAAAATTCCTCTGGTGGGCAAATAGGAGAGTTTTTGCCACTTGGAAATTGACGAGGGACAATGAACTGTTGCTGAGGGGGGCTTTCTTCGGCGCCAAGTTTGGAACCTAGCAGCTGACGCTGATTGGTTCCTCCAGCTGTGATGCTCGGTGTGGCCCAGCTCTTCAGGCCGACACGAGCCCATCTGCACTACTATTGTCTGGGCCTGCAGCCTGGGGAGGTGTGGGAGACCTATTGCCACCGGTCCCCCCCCTCACACATATGAACTTTCGGTGCACTTTGTCGGGGTTGAGGTGCCAGTGAGTAGCTTGTGCTGGGCGGGCCTCCCCCGACGCGAGGAGTCCTGCTGAGGATGATCAGGAGCAGTTTCCACGCCCACCCACCCAGCCCATTCCTCCTCCCGTTAAATGCTCACTCATCCTGCCCACTTGCTCACCAGGCTCCTCCCTAGTTGCCCACTTGTGCCACCTATCAAAGTCCGTGCAGCCTAAAATTGTCGCTTACTCAGAACTCTGCTGTACCCTGTACAAAAATTGTCTCCTGCAGTCTGGTACCTCTGTACAATACTTTTCTCCTGCCATCTGATATCCCGATAATTTGTAGCCTAACTTCCCATTGTACAGCTGTTATATCAAATCAAATTCCTGTCCTAAAAAGGCTGTAATTTCTGCTTGTTTTGTTAGCCTGATGCTATTTTGTATACTAGCCCTCTGACTACTTTGTATTTTATAGTACCGCCTGTGCTATTTAAGGTCTTGTAACCCATTGCTGTTTTTTGTGCATGACCACCATTGTAGCTCTTGCTGTCTAAGGCTAAAACACAGTGTTACGCAGTCTTGGGATAGCTACCTAGACTGCTGTACTACACTGCTTGTCTAGCTTCCCGGGGGCCATCTAACCTCTCTGCCTTCTTAGGTGTATATCCCTGTCATTTTTGCCTTTCTACCTCCCCTGTCCTATTATAAGTGGATTACCCTGTTACTGTGGACCTAGCCGTGGCCTGCACTGTCACTTAACCTTCAGCCTCACAAACCAGTACAGCTCTCCCTGGGATGGCTTACTGTAGCTACTGGCTTTTCTGGATGCAGCCCCACAGTGGATGCTTGGCTCCCCCTGGCCCAGTTGGGGGCTCCGCCCTCACCTCAGTTCCTCGGTACACCCCTCCCTTGCTCACGACCTGGCAATCTGCCAAAGGCATAAAAATGGTGCACAAAAACGTGCGCAGTCTCTTACTCAGCCTCGCTGGGTTAACCGCCTGGGTGGACCTCTACAAACCCGATTTACTGGGGATTACAGAATCCTGGCTGAAGCCTCACATCCCAGACTCTATGTGTGCCCTCCCAGGATACAACCTACTCAGGCGTGACCGGGAGGGTAACAGGTGGAGAGGTGGTGTGCTCCTCTACTACAAGGGGCACCTAAACGTGTCTGTCACCAGACACCCTCTGCTGTCTCCCACTGCCTGTGAGTTTTTGCACACTTCCTTCTCCTAGGTAACACCAAAAAGCTTCACCTGGTTTGCGTCTACAACCCTCCTAAGGGAGGTACACTTGGGCTCTCCTCCCTACTCGACTGTCTCAGAGACAAAGTTGGCCCAAATGAGTTGCTTGTCCTGGGTGACCTCAAACTGAATTGGCTAAGGGGAAATGCCAAGCCTTATGAGGCTCTTCTATCTGGTCTCGCCTTCAGCCAGCTCATTGCTGAGCCTACAAGGCCTTCCTCTCATGGAGTGAAGGGATCCCTCATTGACTGGGTTCTGAGTAAAAGACCTGGCAACATAGTCTCCTCAGGAATCCTCCTCGGTGCCATCTCGGGCCACTCCCCTACCTATTGCGTATGGGGCCTCTCCTCTCCTAAAATACCCAGCAAAGTGATCCAGATGCAGGACTATTCCTATTTTGACATTGACAACTATCTTGCTGACCTGCATCTAGTGGACTGGTCCCAGGTCACTGCCTCAAATGATCCCTCAGTGGCCCTTGACAACTTTCTCACTGTCTTTGGGCCCTGCAAAATAAACACACCCCACTCACCAAGAGAAGGGTGAGGGCTGCGGTCACCAAGTAGTTCCATGGGGGCCTCCTATCCCTAATGAAGCAGAGAGACATGTGTTGGGCTCGATTCAAGTCCTCCAACTCCAGCGCTGACCACCTTAAATATCGTCAGCTGAGAAACTCTTGTAAAAGAGCCATCCACTCAGCCAAGAGCAATTTCTGCCAGTCTGCCTTGCTTTCCATGGCCATAAACCTGAAGTATTTCTGGTAAAACATAAAAAGCCTAGTTGGTGGGTCTGCCAGAACCCAGGCCTCTGACCTCCTCATTGAAGGGGCGAGTTGCAATAACCCACTTACTATCACCAACGCTTTCAACCTTCAGTTCTCTGACCTGACTGTCCTGACCTCTCAACCCTCTGCTCCTACTTCCCAACCCCCTGCCACCATGGTCACTGGTCCCCCCCGTGTGACCCCCAGCCATCCTCCCTTCTACCTAAAAGCAGTTACTGTCCAGGAGACCCAGAGGCTCCTCGCGGGTCTCTCTCCTCACATGGACGCTGGGCACGATGGTGTCAAGCCCAAACTGCTCTGCTTGGGGGCTTCCCTCCTCACCTGGCCTATTTCCCACATCTTCAATGCCTCCCTAATCTCTGGCTCCATCCTGAATGTTTGTAAGGTGGCCAAGGTCATCCCGGTCCTCAAACAGGGGGACCTGAAAAATCTTAACAATTATCATCCCATTGCAATCCTGTCTATTATCAGCAAGATACTAGAAAAGTTGGTAGCCTCCCAGCTCACCCACTACCTCCAGAGCTACGAGGTCCTCTCTCCAGCCCAACATGGGTTCAGGAAAGGGCACAGCACTTCCACTGTCCTTGCAGTGTTTACCTCTGCTATCCGGCTTGCCACTGACCAAGGCAAACTTACTGGAGCCATCTTTGTAGACCTCTCCAAAGCCTTTGACCGAGTCGACCATTCGTTCCTGCGATCCACCCTTGGAACCTTGGGCTTCTCCCCCTCCTGCCCTCGCCTGGTTCACAAACTACCTTTCGGATTGACAGCAGTATACAAACTTTAACAAGACCTACTCGGACCCTGCTCCAGTGACTTGTGGTGTCCTCCAGGGCTCTGTCCTCGGGCCCATCTTGTTTTCCCTCTTTATAAATGAGTTACCCTCAGCCTCTGCCTATGGGATCTCAACCCTGTACGCAGATGACCTCGTCATCCTGGCAAGCTCTCGGGACCAAAAGACCATAAATACTTGGTTAACCTCCAACTTTAACCAAGTCCAGTTCTGGCTCGAGGACCACAAGCTTTCCATTAACCTCAAGAAGACTCAGGTCATGCTGTTTGGCTCCTCTGCCAAGTTAAAAGCCTGCCCTGCTCCTCCAACAATCCTAGGAACCAATGGATCCCCACTGCCTGTTACTGAAGTGGTTAAGTACCTGGGGGTTACTCTTGACCCTCAGCTGGATCTCACCCTGCACATCCATAACACCTGCAAAACTATTAACTGCAAGCTGGGCCTGGCCTACAGAGCAAAATCGTGCCTCACTCCAGTGGCTCGACTGGCCCTAGCCAGGGGGTCCTCCTACCCACACTGTTATGGTCTTGTATCCTTTGCACAAGTCCCAAAATCCAGTCTCTCAAAATGGGACACAGCATATAACAATGTATGCCGCTTTGCTCTCGCTGCTCCCTGCCTCACTCATCTATGTGATCTTTACTCCCGGCTGGAGTGGCTCCCACCAGAGTCCCACCACACCTTCACCCTTGGCAACTTCTTAGACAACATCATCTGTACTGCCACCCCTTCTGCACTTGCCCTGTCCCTCACTCCTGCTGCTCCCCCTACCACCTAAGATCCAGTGATTCTCAGGTCCTCCTGGTTCCTAAAACCCACACTTGTATGGGTGACCAGGCCTTCCCTGCCTTTGCACTGAAGCCTTGGAACTCTCTGACAGCCTGCACTCGCACCTCCCCATCACATTCCCACTTCGGAACCTCCCTATGGGGCTTCCTGAAATCAGCCGCCACGTGTCTCTGTGCCTGAATTGCTTCTCCTGGTACCTACCTCTAGGTGGCCTGTCCGTGGCTAAAACCAGCACTTTGCCCCACTGGACTTGCCTGTGTCGCCTGTTATACCCTGCCAGGTGCTCTATTACCCTGCAGTGACTGGTCCTGGATGGTAATCTACCTGATTCTCCTCTTACCCCCTGTTCTGACTTATCCTGCTGCTGTGTACCTTGGTATTCTTCAAGATCATTGGGAGTCTACCGTCGCCTGTTTTTCCTGTACTCAGCTGGATGCCAACTTACGTAGTTATCCATGCTACCTCACAGTTGATTTCCACTCATTGTGCTCGGTCAAATGTGATTTATGTACCTCAACTATTGTACCTTTTTCGGATGTCTCTAAAGTGCCTTAATCAATGTACCTTATTCATATGATTTATCATGTTGCCTGAACCTAATGTATGTTAACCCTGTTTATACCTGTGTGCCTGATGTTCATGTATTGTTCCATTGTAACCCTCCCGGGTCACTCCTGAAAATAGGCACTTGGCTGTCTAGTGCGCTCACCCAGTAAACAAAAGCAAATAAATAAATTATTGCTTAATTCAAATACTATGAGCATGCTTGCACTCTAAGTCATTCATACGGTGGCTGGCTGAGGTGATGAGGAGGTCTGGGCCAGTCAGGAAGAAAAGCATAGTGTTGTAGGCAGGAACTTGGCATCACAAACACCACATATGTATTGGATACACAGCCACAAGATACTTAAGGATAAAATCCAGTTTATTTTCACAGTGGACTCCAGCAGCCTGATGCAAGTACCCCTCCCTGTTGCCAGCACTTTCTCAAGGCATAAGGTGGTATTAGGTATTGCATCCATAAAAAGAAAATAATTAAAGGGACAGTGCAAGTGCAACATAAGTATTATGAGCGCAGTCAGTGTGATTACATGTTCTAATACCACCACTGTCAGCAGGACTGAAATTCACAGTGTCAGCATGTAACAAATCTAATGTGCAAAGATAAGCAAATTGAAATAAATAGTAGACAAATGAACTCACATAAGAATAGTAATAAATATATATGGTTAAAAAGTGCCTAGTACTCAAGCTAGATTTAACATAAGTTAATTTATAATGTCTCAAGTTATTATTTAAGTTGATTATGAATGTTTTAATTATTTATTGATTATTTTACTAACTATAAAAATAATGTATGTATACTATATCTAAATGTAACCTAAGAAGGCTATTCCTGAGTAATTTCAAAGTGTAAAAAAAAAAAATTTGAAAACCAGAGCTAATAAAAGCTCCAGCAGTACAGTAATCCTATGAACATGCCCCACCTGCTCCCTACATGACACCATTCTGGGGACAGCTGTGGATGGTTGTGGGAATGCCACAAAGGGATCTTAGCAGTGAAATGCCAGTGTGGAGGGCACAGGATCGACCAGATAAAATTTTAAATTATGGATGGCACAGTAAGTTAAAAATCGCTACTGTTTGTTAAAGTGCCCTGCTTCACACTGAGGTAGAGCCTGATCATAAGTAGACATTTCCCTTTAAGTGAAATTTAGGAAACACAGAGATGATGCCATGCTCTCCAGATCCTGAAAATTATTTGGCAATCAATTCACTTGGGGCAAAGTTACAGAGGGGCAGAAAAAAAAAACAAATCACCAAAATTAAGACCTTTTTTTCTCAAAGTAATCTAAATAAAAAATTCTGACCAGAGCCAATAGGGCTGCATGGGAAGAATTTGGGGTAAAAATATTAAAAATAACCAAAAGTTATAAGCCTGAGTTAGCAAAATGTAACATAGGCTTATAAATGTGTTGTTTCATAATATTTGTACATCAAATTTTCAACATTGCTTTGTTATGACCTTGCCTTATGAAGAAGGGCAGAGAAAATGTTCAACTCCTGGCCCAAAGGTGATTTCACTCAGGGAGTGCAAAACCAACTTTTGGGATGCACAAATACATTTTGGGCATGAGTTGAAAAATGACAGCTGTCACATTAATGAGGTGCTATAAAGAATGGCTATGTTTAAAATTTGGGGTAAAAATATTAAATATTACCAAACTTATGAGCCTGCATTTGCAAAAAGTAACATAGCCTAATAACTTGTTGTTTTCTAAATATGTTTACACCAAATTTAGAACATAGCTTTTTTATAACCCCGCCTCATGAACAAGGGTAGAGAAAATATTCAGCTCCTGTCCAAAAGATGATTTCATGCAGGGACCACAAAATCATCTTTTGGGATGTAAAGAAACATTTTGGCCAAGATTTGAAAAATGACAGCTGCCATATTTACAAAGTGCTGTAAAGATATGGCTATGTTGTAAATTTGGGGTAAAAATAATGAAACTTACCGGAGTTACGAGCCTGTGTTCACAAAAGTCAATGTAGGCTCATAACTTGGTTGTTTTTTAAATATTTTTACACCAAATTTTCAACATAGCCTGCTTATGACTCCACCTCAGCGAACAAGGGGCAATAAAAATGTTCAGCTCCTGCCCAAAAGGTGATTTCATGCAGGGACCACAAAATCACCTTTTGGGATGTAAAAAAAAAAAACATTTTGGCCAGGATTTGTAAAATGACAGCTGTCACACTCATGAGATGCTATAAAGATACAGCTATGTTGTGAATTTGGGGGGAATATTTAAGATTACCAAAGTTATGAGCTTGTGTTCGCAAAATTCAATGTAGGCTCATAACGTTGTTGGTTTTTTTAAAATATCCCTACACCATATTTTCAACATAGTCTTTTTATGGCTATATGGCATGAACAAGGGCAAAGAAAATGTTCGACTCCTATCCAAAAGGTGATTTTGTGCAGAGACCACAAAAATCACCTTTTGGGACAGATCTGCCTAATGACAGTGCCTTTGTTCATGAAGTGGGGTCCCAAATAAGGCATGTTGAAAATATGGGGCACAAATATGCAAAAATGGCCAAGTTATGGCACTAAGTTCAAAACCCCATTGAAATACATTGAGCCACATACCTGTTTCCTCAGTTTGTGGTCCAGCTTTGAAGAGTGAAGACATGTTTGCAGTTCAGAGGGATTACGTGTTGGACCCCCGATCAGTAAGTAAGGGCCTAGGGGTGGGGGGGGTGCTGAGTGGAGGGTCAGGTGGGAGCAGTGTAATGGTGCAAAAGACATTGATGGACTTTTTTTTTTTTCACAGGTTGTAAAATCAAAGAAACAAATAAGGATTCCTGCACTGGGGAATTGGGCACCCCCCCAGTACCACTGTTACATTTCTGTGGGGGATTGGGGTGGTGGGTGCTGAGAGGGAGGGTCGGGTGTGGGGAAGGAACTATAACTATAAAAAAAACACAAATAACTGCGCATGCACGGTAGGGGACAGAGGGATGGGGTAGGCAGTTAGAGGAATTTTGATAGTGACAATGGGGGATTGGGCACCCCCAATGTCACTATTATGTTTCTGGGGGGGGGTGATGGGTGCTGAGAGGGATGTTGGGTGAGTGGATGAAACTATAAATATTTAAAAAAGCAGAAATAACCACCCATACGCAGTAGTAGACAAGGGGATGGGGCAGTCAGCAGGTTTGTGATCGAGGCACTAGGTGATTGGGCAACCCCAGTGTCACTATTATGTTTCTGGGGGTGGGATGGGTACTGAGATGGAGGGTTGGGTGAGGGGATTATGTATTTCAGCACTGAAAATAAAAAATTAGTGCAGTGCAACTGACTATAGAGACAGAGAACAGAGTGTTTCTCAGATGCAGAGGTGACTGTGTTGTCACTCCAACATGTTGTTCATTTGCAAGGAATGCAGGAGTCCTTTTCTCATAGAAAGAGGCCTGCAGGACTCCACCCACTGCAGCCCTAACTAGTAGGATTTGAAACCTGAAACTTGTGAGTTTGATAGAGTTTGGCCCAAGGTGTGTGCTTTTGTGTTTTTTTATCTCCCAAACTGTAGCAGCTTTTAAAATATTTAAGAAAAACAGTTCAGTTTTTGAGCATGCACAGTTAAAAAATCGGTGTTTTAAAAATAATTGAATTTTTATGACCACATGAAGTCATATGTCGTATTACAAACATGCTGTGCAGGCCCAGTTCCCTGCCTGTATATGCCATCCTGCTGTTTTTATTCAGCAGGGACAGGGTTATGTGTCAGTGTGCAGCCCCACCCATACAGACCTTGCTCTGTGTCTTTCCTTTTGGTCAATTAGTGAACACCACCATTGTCCACTTTAACTGCTTCATACATCTGAACTGGACACCAGGGTGCCCAATCCCTGATGCCAGCTAAGTCTCCTTCTTGTTTTTATGTATACTGACACTGCAGTGCCCACCCCTGGTGCTGGTTCATCTCCCCCTTTTCGTTGTGTTTTCAACCCCCCAAACCCAGTCACTTTTATCTGCCAACACCAGGGTTGCCAATCACCAGTATTGGGGTACTCAAACACCCCCACTCTGGCAGCAGTCTGGGACACCAAGGTACCCAACATCCAGTGTCGAAGTGGAAAACCTCCTTCTCTGACCCAGCAGTCTGAAACACTGGTGTGCCCACCCCATGCCCCCAAATGTCTTGCCAACACTGGGGTGCCCAATCCCCAGAGTCAGAAGAGCCTGTAAAAAAGAAAACCATCTCACAATGTCTTCTGTAACTTTTTTCTCCTGAAATACAGAAAATGCCTCCATCCCCACTCCACCCACTCTCCACTAGCATTCCACACCCCCTTAACCCATACTTACGCAGTTGAGGTACAATGCTGTATTCCTCTCCAAACCAGAGACACATTTTCACTCTTCAGCACTGGACCAGGAACAAAGGAAAACAGATAAGTACCATATAATGTATTTCAATGTGTTTTGAACTTTCCTTTATAAGTTGGTCATTTTTATATAATTTTTGCCCAAAGGTCCCAAAGGATCCTGCACAAATGAGGATACAATTCCACTATCATAAAAAGAGGGGAAAATAATTGAAAAAAAACTACATTAATGCAGACATTAGGGTTAAAGAACACAAAGCGAACAATGTAGGGAAATGAAAAACATTATGGTTTTGGGTCTCCAGAGTATTGACAAATCAGTGGTGGGGTCTTTCTTAGGGTTGCCAATCCTAATGGCAATCCCCTCCATTGAGCAAACAAAGTTCAGACATCATCTCTTTTCTTCATGCAGGGCCCTGGCCCCAAGGCACCCCTGATGCCTGTCAGTGTCTGCAGGGGTGGGGGTGGAGTGTTAGGGTTGGAAACCCTAATGCCATATTTCCCTACATTTGTTGCTTTACTAACAACCCTAACTGATACATTGGCAAATGTTTTTGCAATGAACATATATACTGTATACTGTATATTATACTGGCCCACTAGAGCCAGTATAGTTAGGGTTGCACTGCCACTTCTACGTTAAACCCCAAATTTGGCAGTTTAATAACGTTACAACCATTTGTCCGATGTGCCTGAAATTTGTAAAGCGCATTGTCGTACCATAGATCTCTGGATCTGGAAAGTTCCATCAGATTTGCAGTTGTGGAGTTGCGGAGCGTCAAAAAGTGTGGAAAATCCTCAACTTTTGTGAATTCTTTGCTCGTCTCTACAGCCCAAACGGTTTGTTTGTCTGGTCCAAGGTTTTCGAGGGTATATGGGGATGGGCTCAAGGAAGTACCTTTCGAAGGTTTGATGAAAAAATATGAATCCATTTATTATTAGTTATTAAAGTTACCTTCACAATGCAAATAACTAACGGACATTTAAAGAAACACCTTCTGATACTTATAACAGTCTCTATGTTATGACCTTTCCTTAGAATTGATGCTGTCTATATTTATTTAGAAACTTTTTATTTCTTTTTACGCTGTTCATGTCTTTATATAATTATTTTTTTGTAGAAATGTAAGTGATACTTCCCTAAGTCTTACTCGGCAAGTAAAGAATGTATTTTTCCACTCACAATATGCTTATACTCCACATCTCTCTCTTATCAGACACACTTTTGACTTACTGAAGTTTATTACTTTTTAGCTGAGAGAAATATAACTGATAGTTTTTCTTCAACCAGATTTAGCTAAAAAAGAATATAACCTTATTGTTTATAAGACGACCGGGTCGTGCCTGAAAACAGTCACTTGCTGGCTAGTGCACTTACCCGGTTAACAAAAACTAAATAAATAAATAAAATAAGACTCTGTCATTTAATATATTAGCTGTGCCTCATATACATTCTTATCAGTATATCTGTATTAGGAAGTCTGTTTGTATTCCTAAAATCCTGTTTGAATAAAAAGATAAAATCAAAAAAAAAGTTATTAAAGTTTAAAGTTTCCCATGATATCCCATGGGAAAAAATATTTGTTCCACATGACAGCAAGTTGTAGTTTCACAAATGCACCTTTTTCTGTCACAAATGCCCTCAGTACTGTTGTGCAGTGGTCATCTTGTTTTCAGTTAGCAGTGGAGAAAAAAGTTTTCATTCAAAATTGCATGCCCCTTGGTAAACACTGACTGCTGTGTTTACCTAAATGGGCCCCAAGAAACAGGATCCTGGCATCAGATTTTGAAAATATCCCCCCGAAATATGTTTTTCCCATTTTTCCCATTTGTACTTTCGTGATTTTGGCAGCACTGTGGTGGCACCATTTCATGAGCACTGTCATAATTTGCGACACTAGCAGCCCCAAAAATGCCCCCAAAATACACATTTCTTTGCCACTTTACTGCAACTAAGTGGTTTGGACATTTGGGCTGAAATGTACAGGGTAGAAAGGGCTTGCCCCACAGATGTGCCTTTTGCTGAATGTACACCACTTCCAGAGTTACAGCACCCCGAAGTTGCAAATTGTCCCACAGGATAACATTATGGCATCCACCAAAACCACAGTTTCTTTGCCACCTCAATGCCACTACACGGTTTGGACTTTTGGGCTGACATTTGCAGGGTGCCGAGCCTTTGTGCCACAGATGTGCCTTTTGCTGGTTTTGTGAAAAAAATATGCACCAGTTCCAGAGTTATAGCACTCCGAAGTTGTAAATTTTCCCATAGGATAACATTGTGGCAGCCATCATGCCTTTCAGCTTCTGGTTTGATGGGGACCTCAAGGCAATGAAAATCAATGGTCAGAGGTTGAAGCATTGCTGGCAGAGGACCCAGCTGGAGGCTAACAGGCTGGCTCTACATGCTCACTATGTTGAATACCACGGAGCAATTTCCCGTAAGAAGGCAGAATTCCTGTCCAGGGAAATTGCTGCAGGGAAAAACAGACCATCTCAGCTATTTTGGACTATAGACAGGCTTCTTCACTCTGCCTGCCTGTAGCCAAGAAAAGCATTGTCATCCACCCTGAGGAATTTGCTCTGTTTTACTCCGACAGAGTGTCGGTCATTCACAGAGAACCCGCCAGGGAGGCATTTTCCTCATAGTGGTTGGGCTGTGGATCTCGGAGGCTCTCCACCTGTCTGGGAGGAGTTTATGCCAGTGAAGGTGTCTGAAGTGACTAAGGTGATCTTAGAGTGAAAGTACACATCTTGTGAACTGGACCAGACCCCGACAAGTTTCTTAATGGTATGTGTCGAGGCTGTTGACCTGGTGTTCGCCAGGATTGCCATGTGCTTGATGGTGGAGGAGGTCCTCCCTGTGACTTTGAAAGAAGCACTGGTGAGGCCCCTCCTTAATCAACCTTCCCTCGACCCTGACATCCTGGCGAATTACTATCCTATCTCCAACCTACCCTTTTTGGGCAAGGTTAGTGGCACAACAGCTCAAGGATTGCCTGGTGTTCTCGGACATCTATGTGCCTTTTTGGTTGGGTTTTCGGCCTACACATAGCACAGAAACAGCTCTAGTGAGGGTGCATAATGATCTGCTCAGGGCTAGAGATAGAGGAGACAGGTCAGTTCTTGTTCTCCTCGATCTCTCCTCAGCATTTGATACTGTGGACCACGTTGTGCTTCTTGATCAGCTCTGTAAGTTTTGTTGACCCGCTGGTCCTGTCATCAGATGGGTTGAGTCCCAGCTCTCAAACAGGGTGCAGCAGGTAGTGATGGGGAATTTCTCCTCCTCCTCCTCCCCAATGTCTCTGTCTTGTTTTGTGCCACAGGGCTCGATGCTGTTTGCAGTGTACATGCTGCCCCTAGGCAAGATCATTCAACAGTACAGTGTGGAGTTTCACTGTTAGGCAGATGATACCCAGCTGTCCTTTGCCTCTGGAACATCAGGAGCTGTTGATGTGCTTAACAACTGTCTGGCTAAAATCAATCACTGGATGGCTTCCAGCTGGCTGAGACTTAACCTAGCCAAGACAGAGGTACTGGTGATCGAGCCTGGTCACTGACATGATGGGTTGCCACCTGGGGCTGATTCAGGACTTTTCCTGGGATCTGCTGCATTGGTGGCTTCCCTGAGGGTATGAAATCTGAGTGAGATGCTTGATAACAGATTGACTTTTGAAGACCAGGTGTCATCTGTTGTCAGTAGCATTTTTAACCATCTGCAGAACATTGTCTGGATTAAGCCCCTCATTTTGTCTGAGGACCTGCTGACACTAGTGCATGTTTCTGTGACCTCCAGGCTTGACTACTGCAACTCTCTGTACTTCTGGGTCATGTGAGAGACCCTACACAGACTTCAGCTAGTGCAGAACGTGGCAGCTCATTTACTGATGGGCCTCTTGAGGTCCAGTCATGTGACCCTGGTCCTGTGGGCTCTGCACTGGCTGTCAGTCAGGTGGAAGGTCCTTTTCAAGGTGGGTTTTCTCACCTTTATGACCCTATATGGACTGGGTCCTGTTTACCTGTCAGAGCTCCTGACACTGATGACCTCTGCTTGCTCCCTCCACTCCTCTTTGAGGGGCCTCCTGGACATTCCCAGGGCTCAGCTCAAGACTTCAGAAGATTGTGCATTCAGCGTCTCTGGGCCAACCCTGTGGAACTCACTACCATCTTCCATCTGGCAGGCTCCCTCGGTTGAGGTGTTCAAGCGGAGGCTGAAGGCCCACCTCTTTGTCCTGGCTTTTTCACATTTCTGAGTCCATCTTGTTCTAGTCTCCTTCTGTGACAGTCTGAAAGCCTTTTAACTATTTTAAACTGTTATATTTAGTATTTATGCATTGTTATTGTTGTATTTATTTATGCTGTTTCTCACTATGTTTTGTTATAATCCTGTTAGGTGCCCAGAGCCTCCTGGATTGGGTGCCCTACAAATAAAATTGCCTTGCCTTGCCTTGCCCTATATCTCAAAAATGGTTTGAGATACAGATTTTTCACTAGGCACAACCTAATACTAAGTATGCATGGAGGTGGCTAGGTCATGAATACAAATGCGAAATAATTTTTTCTGCAGTTGCTATGGTTTCTGAGATATTGCCAAATAAGCATTAGGAGGGTTTCTTGGAATACCTCTAGGCCTATGCTACGTGTCTGTACTTATGGGTAGGCGGGAGCGGAGGGCCCAGAGGGCTCACACTCCCAACTATGGATATGATTGTGCAAAACTAAAAGCACAGGGCCCTCCTGCGCTATGTTTCTATACTTATAGGTATGTGGGAGTGCAGGGCCCAGAGGGCCCATTCTCCCACCCATGGGTACCATACTGCAACAATACTGGGAGCACAGGGCTCTCAGGTGCTATGTCTCTACACTTATTGGTGGGTGGGTGACAGCGCAGGACCCAGGGGGCCCTGTGCTCCCAAATATGCATACCCTTATGCAAAACTAGGAGCACAGGGCCCTTCTTCACTATGTCTCTACACTGATGGGTGGGTGGGAGCACAGGGCCCTGTGCTCCCACCTATGGATACCATATGAGTAACATTGCACTTCTTCAAAAAGAAGGGAAATTCATTGCAAAAAAACTCCATTAATGCATCTGTTAGGGTTGATTCCACACCAACAAATGTCTTGAAATTCGAAGTTAGGGTTACCAACTCTAACCTCCCCCCCCCACAACATCCACAGACCAACAAGTTCCGTGATGTGCCTTGGAGTCATCAGGCCTAACTCTCACCCCAGTCTCCTATGCTGTACCATCTCTGCTTGTTTACACATGGAATGGGGTGGGAGTTAGGGCCGATGACCCCAAGGCACACCACGGCACCTGTTGGTCTGTGGATGGTGTGGGGGTTAGGATTGGCAACCCTAACATCGAATTTCCAGACTTTTGTTGGTGTGGAATCAACCCTAACTGATGCATTAACAGCGTTTTTTGCAATGAATATATATATATATACTGCCCTTCAGAATTACCTCTCATATGGGGCTTTCGAAAGTAAAATGCATGGCATACAAACATACACAAATACCACTTCAAAAAGAAGGGTGAAAAAATAAGTGTGGAAATGGTTAAAAAAATAAGCAATTTGATGGCAATTGGTACATACACACCAGAGAAATACCTTGTCATGCATGCCACATACTAAAAGCAGATTCACAAGTCACTGCTGGAGTCCTAGGTTTCATAAATTCTAATTGAATTTCTCCAGACACTAATGAGCTAGTTTATTTGACTAGGCAGATGTACTTGGTTGCATTTCAATGATTTTTAGAGTAGCTGTCTGTAACTGGTAATTCCAAGGTGGGCCATAGGAGCTTCCTTATGACAGTTAATATATAGAGGAATGTATCTATGAATTATCACTTGAGCAAAAAATGTCTTAGGCAGAGCAGTTTAGGTCTTGATTTCTGAAATGGTGATGATTAGATGCTTTTCATGACAAATTCAGGCCAGCTGCACTGAGCAATTGGCTTTTGACATTACTTTTGGATTTGCCTCTGGCAGATGGTGAAAGTCATTGCTTTTCCTACAGCATGGCTTCATACGTGGCAGATCCTGCCAAACCAACCTGGTCAAGTTCTATGACTGGGTAACTAGGCAACTGGACAGGGGCCATGCAGTGAATGTCCTGTATCTGGACTTCAGTAAGGCATTCGACTCAGTGCCACATGGAAGGCTGGGAAGGAAGTTAGTAGGCACAGGGGCGGGTGCAAAGCTGGTGAGATGGGTAGGAAACTGGCTGCAGGGAAGGCAACAGAGGGTGGTGGTGGGTGGGGAGCTCTCACACCCAAGGTCAGTGACAAGCAGTGTTCCCAGGGCTCAGTGTTGGGACCAGTGTTGTTTGGGATATTCATTGCAGACATATCATGGGACATCAAGAGCAAGATCAGTCTGTTTGCTGATGATACCAAGGTAGGCGTGGTGGTGGATGACCTAGGGGGATGGCAGGGGTTGCAGGATGATCTGGCAAAGCTTGAAACCTGGTCAGACACCTGGCAACTGGGATTTAATGCCAAAAAGTGCAAGGTGCTGCATTTTGGGATGAAGAACCCAAGGAGGAGTTACCAGCTAAGGGGAGTGCAGCTAGCCCAGACAGAGGAGGAGAAGGATCTGAGTGTGCTCATTACAGGGTCAATGAACAACTCAGCACAATGTAGGAAGGCAGCTGCAAAGGCCAACAAAATGCTGGGTTGTATTGCAAGGGGTATATCCTCGAGGAGGGAGGAGATGATTCTGCCACTGTATAGGTCATTAGTTAGACCACACCTGGAGTACTGCATGCAGTACTGGCGTCCGTATCTGAAGAAGGACATTAAGTTACTGGAGGGGGTGCAGCGCAGAATGACAAAGATGATCAAGGGCTGGGGGACTTATCACACGAGAGGAGGTTGAAGGAGTTGAACATGTACTCACTGGAGGAGAGGAGAGACAGGGTGACATGATTGAAACCTTTAAATACATGAAAGGAATAAACAAGACGGTACAGAGGGGCTGTTCAACGTGAGAGGGAGGGCCACCAGGGGCGTGATATGAGACTGGGCGAGGAAGGTTCAGGAGGAGATGAGGAGACACTTTTTACAGAGAGGGTGGTGGCTGGGTGGAATGCGCTACCTGCTGAAGTGGTATGCAGTAGAACAGTGGACTGCTTCAAATGAGGATGGGACAGGACAAGGGGGAGGGTTAATGAAGGGGAATGGTAGAAGGGAGGGGCAGCTGCAGAATAAGAGGTGCTAGCTGCACATTCGAGCAGACTTGATAGACCTCTAGGCCTTTATCTGCTGGCAAATTTCATATGTTCGTATGTTCGTAATAGTCTAGATTAAGAATAACTTTACTGCTGGGCAAAATAGTAAGCAGGTACCTTATTTTCAGAGCGAGAACACAGTTTCCCTCAGTCCTTGATCAGAACATTGGGTGCAGTCAGAGATCAAAGGTTGTTTGTGAGGAAAATCTCAAACTCTATGGGGTAAAGTCTCCTGGTGTTCTTTTCACAGCTTTCCTTTTTCATGGAGGGAGGTGGAATACCCTATACTGCAAAGAGTGGTGGGCTCCTTGTTAACATGGGAGTGTAGTGATGTCACATTCTCATGCACTCCTCCCTTTATCGACCAGTCATGATCCTTACTCCTCTTACCCTCAAAGCAGGTCCCTGGGATAGGTGCTGGCTATGTCCGGATTTCACTTTACCATGGAATTAATTTTGATAGTGGACATTACTCAGTGGTTCAGGAGTGCTTCCTTCTTTTGTCATTTTTCCGATATTCCATTTTTGAAGGCACACGTTATTACCGGTGGAGAGCACCTTGTTCTGTTTGTTGTTTGCATCCGCTGCCCACCTCAGCCTGCTGAATGTGGCATTCTGCCACCTGCCTGTCCCGCTTGCTGTTCCGCCTCCTACTAGCTCACTGCATCTTTCAGGTTTCAGGGCAGTAACAAAGAATGTCAGCTTAGCAAGCAACTCCCCTAGCTGTTTTATTATTGACTTGGCATCTACTCAGATTTTTAACCACAGCTGTCAGAAATCCAACGTCCAACAAAAATCAAACATCAATGGGACCCGTGTTCCCCTGGTTAGAAAAAGCTCTGGAGTCTGTTGTTATGATTCTGAAATTGAAAGCAGGATTGACAGCCCATATCATGCATGCATTTCAAGCAACACTAATGCAGGCTTTTGTCCACACATTGATTTCCCTCGGTACTGTTATCAAGATATGTCTTTTTAAAGATATGCTCCCAAACCGCATGTATTTATGCTGCATGATTAAATACCATGTCAGCTTGTTGAAATAAGGAGCACTTGAGAAAGACATCATGCAACAGGGCATCACACTTGAAATACTGTAAATGGCAAACTGCAAAAGTGAGTAAAGTCAAAAATCTGAAGCAGCTCAAAAAGAGCCATTGTCTGTAGGAATCTCCTTCCTTCCAGCTTAATTTCTCTCAGAGTTCATGTCCACTCAAAATGAAGATGAGAGGGGGGTGCTGAAGAGCAGCTAGCTAGATAGATGTGCCTGAACGCTGCTCCGTGCAACGGCTGGTAAAATTGAAAATAAAAGTTTTAAAATCCAACCTCCATGTACAGAAAATGGCTTTGGGAGGTGTTGGAAGGCAGTATGGAGGAATATCTAACACCAAATCTGGGAAAAGTCAGTGCCTGGCTAACAAAACGGGAAAGAAACTCATGGCCTCCACGGCGGGGGAAAGCGCACGCATAATCTCACTCTCGGAAATGACTGCGCAAGGCCGCAAAGTGACCAGACAAGTGATTGTGGTGCTAGAACCCAGGCTACTTAAATTAGAGAGCAAGATTATCCTCAAACTGCAAGAGGTACTGGAACAACAAACACTGCACTCTAATAGAGTCATGGAGGCGGAGGACCGAATTTCCAGATTGAAGGACGAAACCATGGAGGTCCCCGGGCAAATGACTACCCTTCAAAAGGAGCTGGGGGAACTTAAGGGAGCGTTTGACTATCAGAAAAATTATCATAGATGGCTCAATCTTTGCTTGAGAGGGCTCACAGAGGGCATGGAAGGGGGCAACATGCAAGATTTCCCTGCGAAAACCTAACCTGATTTACTGGGACTGCAGCCTAAAAATGGACAAGTGAAGCTTGAAAGGGCCCACCAGGTGGTAATGCCTCAACCCAGGGAGATCAACCTCCAAGACAAATTTTAATGAGGTTCCATGCATTTCAAGACTAGGCTCTGTTAAAAGCGTATCGGGAGAAAGGCGCCCTGGAGTATTAAAGGCAAGTGGCTGTTTTTATCACAGGCCTACTCCGCTCGGCTACTTAAAAAGCATAAGATGTTCAACCCATTGATGAGCCAGCTGAGGGATCTAAAAGTTGAACATTTTCTGATATACCCCGCGACCTTAAAGATCCGTCATGAGTGGACAACCTACTCCTTTTGGGAGAAGCCAAAGCAGAGCAGTTTGTCAGTGAGCAACAGAAGAAGCTGAATAAGTGAAATGGTTTGTCCATGATTTTGGAAGCAGTTACCCAGGTTATCTGTTTTAGTTGCTGATCATTTTAGCTCTAGTTTGGAAGGGCCAGAGCATCTGTGTCTACCCCCTCCCTCAGAGACTATGGCATGTTGGCTCTGTAATGTGGCTTGACATCTCTGCCTGAAGTGGATTGCAACTGTAACCCATGTGAAGGAGGAGGCCTGCTGAAATGATGATAGCTGTTAACTGTCTGAGATCTCAAAGCTGCTTGAAGAGCATGCTGATTGTAAAAAGACACTTGTGCAGGACTGACCACTTTGCCATGGCTTTTGCAGGAAATCTAATTGCCTTGCAAGAGTGAGACCCTCTAAAGGACTTACGTAGGCAAGTTGCTAGGCCTGCTGTCACTGCTCGAGTATGCGATGGGAAGAAGAGGTCAGCGGAGGGGCTTAGCACGTGTGTAAATGGCACAGCCTACTCTCTCCCTCACGATTAGTGTGATCATTCCAGGTAACAAGAACACAGTTAAATTCGAGTGGTGGCTTCTTCCTATGGCCAGGAAAAGGACTTAATGGACTGGGAGGGTTGGGGGAACGTACCCTGGTGCTTTGAGCTACTTACTCATTAATAAGTTACGTTCTGAGTATTATCTGCCGATGTTTTGCTGCGGTATGCCCCATTATGTTGTGTTTTTCTGTGGGAATAGGAGGAAGAGGGGGCTCCTTGTTAAACCCTGGAGATTTACGTACTGGCTATATAAATCTAAAGTTGGCACAGTTGCCTACTATACCACTGGTCATTGGCTTTACACGGAGGGAGGGGATTGTGGTAGCCTACATACCGGCTGTTGCAGGAGTGGTGGGGCGTACATATCAATAGAGGGTAAACAGACACTTATGCGATTCGAGCAACTAGTGTCAATTTTGCTGGGGGTTGATGATGGGAGGGGAAGGGAAGGGAATCTGTGAGTGGGTTGCCTAATTGTGGTAAGGGGGAGGAGGGGGATATTGGGGAGCAGCGCGAAGGGGATGGCTGATGATGTTAATAATGGACATGTATGGATGAGGGAGGAGGGAAGTGGGGTACTGTTACTGTTCCTACTGTATGTTATTGTTGTTACTTTGTTTTTTGTGGTGCATCCTACACTGAAACCAGGTTTTTTGAAGCTTACAGAAAGGCAAATGTACAGGCAATTGAACGGCTATTACTGAGTGGGGTGAGACAAGGGAAGGGGGTGAGTATCATGGCTAATGCGCAGGAATTGACGGTGGTCTCCTGGAACATGCATGGGATCGCTATCCCAATCAAATGGTCGATGCTGCCGATGGGCGCTTAGGAGAAGAGGAGCCCAGGTGGCACTAATTCAGGAGACCCACTTGTCTGATACTGAACACGCTAAGCTTACATAGGGCTGGGTTGGTAAATGCTTTGCAGCACCCTACTCATCCCGTAAATGAGGAGTGGCCATCCTCTTGAATAAACACCTTCCACTGAAGGTCAAGAGGGTACTGAAGGACCATAGGGAGGGTAGGTACATTTTTACTGTGGGGCAATTGTATGGTGAACAGGTCACCGACAGTGTTTACACCCCAGCTGTATATATGACCCAAGGTTTTTTCCTGATCTATTGGACCTATTTACTAGGGAACAGTTCCCAGGGTTGATCCTGGGAGGGGATCTGAATAGTGCCATGGATCCTCTATGGACCATTCTGAGGGTAGGGGTAGGGGGACCGAGGTGCTGCGTCAGTGGCAAACCGGCATGGCAGACATGGATCTGGTAGATGGCTGGTGGATGGTAAATCCTGGGGCAAGAGAATACACTTTCTTTTCTAACCCCCATGTGACTTGGACCCGCATCGACTATATCTATCTGCCACGGGGGTGGAAAGATAGACTGATAGATGTGGCCCATTGCCCCATCCATGTGTCAGACCATGCCATGGTAGTAGCTCGGATCAAAATGAGAGTGGTGAGAGAGCACCCACCCCAGTGGAAATTCCCCTCTTATATGCTTCTTAATAAGGAGTTTAAAGAACACTTGGTGGACCAATGGAGTCTGTATAAGCAAACCAATGAAGGGACTGAAGTCTCCAGAGCCACTTATTGGGAAGTAAGGAAAGCCTTCATGAGAGGGACCATAATAGAATTCATGGCTAGGGTTAAAAAAGAGAAACTGGAAAAAAGACTTGAAGTAGAAAAACAGCTTAAGGATTTAGATAAAAGAGTGGCTAGGGGCAACCAGGGAGATGTAGAGAGACTCTTGGTTGTGACCAGGGAGGCCTTGAATACCTTGGTGTGAGGGGAAGCAAAGATATCATGGTTTTATTGTAAATGCCAGATGTACGAATGGTCTAATAAGCCTCGTCCCTTTTTAGTAAGATTAATGAAAGGGGGTAAGTGTCCCATCAGTGACCGGCATCAAGGATAGATGGGGTGTGGTGCACAGAGAGCCCAAGAAAATCAGAGACTGCTTTTGGGAGTTTTATAACTAAATATACAAGGCTGAGTGTAGGGGTAAAGGTCCCGTGATCAAGAAGTTTTTAGATAAGGTGGAGCACCCCAGGCTCACGAGGGTCCAGGAAGAGCAACTAAATTAACCTATTACTAAGGCAGAGATCCTGAAGGGCCGTAGGAAAATTACAGCGGGGAAAAGTGAGTGGATTCCCTGTGGAATTCTATAAGGCTCTGGTGGGGCAAATGGCAGAAATGTTAAGTGGGGTTTTCCAGAAGGATGAGGGGGAGGAGCTCCCATGGTTACCCAAAACCTGTTATGATGAAGCGGTTTGTTTAATCCCCAAACCAGGGAAAGATGAGGCGGAGTGTGCATCATATAGACCAGTCTCCTTTTTGAATTGTGACCTTAAGATCTTGGCTAAGATACTGGCCACATGGTTGGAGGATGTCCTCTCTGTGCTGATCCTCCCAGACCAGACCGAGTTTATAAAGGGGAGATTCTCCTTCCACAACATGCACCACCTGCTTAATGTAGTGTGGAGAGCAGGTCAGATGATGGAGAAGACCTATGTCATCTCTATGGATGCTGAAAAGGTGTTCGACAGGGTGGAGTGGGAGTACCTTTTTTTGGAGGTGCTGACCCAGGTTGGTCTGGATGAATCGTATATCCAATGGTTTCGGGCCATGTATGAAGCCCCCAGGGCACAGGTGTTAGTTAATGGGGTAGCCACTGACTACTTTAATCTAGAGTGTGGGATGAGGCAGGGATGCCCCCTCTCCCCCATTGTTCGCAATGGCACTGGGACTGTTGGTGGTTGCAATCCGACAGTGTCAGGAGGTAGAGGGTATCATGGGGGTCCGGGGCACCATGCACAAGATTACTTTGTAGGTGGATGATATGCTCCTGTTTGTAAAGAATCCTCAGGATTCAATGCCACCCCTGTTAGAACTGATAAAAGCTTTTGCTGCATTCTCTGGATATAAAATTAATTTTAGTAAATCGGGAAATGCTTTGCTTCCCAGGAACCAGGAAGGAGAATGAGTGATGGGGAATTCAGGTGGCACACACAAGTATCACCTACCTAGGTATCAAAATGGGTAAGTCAATAGTGTCCTTGTATGGATTAAACTACTCCCCACTGATTAAAACGATCAAAGCGGACTTGAGAAGGTGGATGCAATTACCTATTTCCTGGTTGGGTAGAATCAACCTGATTAAAATGAATATCCTCCCCAGAGTCTTATACCCTATGCAGAAGGTACATATGGGCCTACTGGAGGTAGATATCAAAAGGGTGGAGAAATCATTTTCCCAGTTCATCTGGAGGGACAAGTGACCATGAGCCTGCCTTCAAAGATTGAAGGCAGAAGTGACAAGGGGGGGCCTCGATTTCCTGGATCTAACTAATTACTATCTGTTGGTACAACAACGTTATATTACAGATTGGGTGCACTGACCTGAGGTGGCTAGCTGGGTGGATTTGGAGCAATGGGGTTTGCCCAGGCCACCTATCGGCATATTTACACAGCAAAGGCCTTATAGCATACTGTATGCAGGCTGGGGGAACCCCTCTAGTGAGGACAGTGCTGGAGGCATGGGGACGTATTAGAAAGCGGAAGGGGATGGGTGAAGGAGACACCCAGTTGCTGCCCATGGCAAGGAACCTCTTTTTCCTTCCGGGAATAGAGGACAGAGGCTTTCAAGAATGGGAAAGAAGGGGGTACAAAGTATGGGAAACCTACTAAGAGATGGGGTACTAAGCCCGTTTGGGGATATTATTCAAATACTGGGACTAGGTGGGCAGCAGTTATTTTGGTACATGCAGCTGTGAGCCTTTATGCTGACAATGGGTAGGGATGGGACCCAGAATCATGGGTGACACTCGACAGAGGCCTTGGTATACCTAGCTAAAAAAGACCCTAAAGGGTTCATCTGAAAAGCAACGAAGTTGGGGAAACAGGATTACCCGGATCAAACCCAAAAAACAAAACAGTTATGGGAAAAAGACATGGGGAGGGAAATTACGGCAGAGAACTGGCAGTCAATGTTGGAAATGCATACAGGCCTATTGCTATGCAATAGATTTAAGGAAGCCTTCTATAAATTTTTACACTGGTTTTACTACCCTCCTGTGATAGTCAACAAGGTGCATCCCTCTATCTCCCCTATGTGTGGCCAGTGTGGAAAGGAGAAAGGGACATATATACATTGTTTTTGGATGTGTAGGGTACTTCAAACCTTCTGGGAGGAAGTAATAGGTGAAGTTTCCAATATGGCAAGGTTTTCTCTACAAGTAGATCTCTTACTAGGATTGTTTGGGATGACAATAGGGGAAGAGGGGGAGTGGAAGCCACTTCCCAGGTGGATCAGGGTGTTATTGGTATTAGGTCGGCACTGCATTCAGAACACATGGGTTTTCCATGTAGTACCTACAACTCAGCAGTGGCGCAGCACAATCATTCAGACACTAGCCAAGGAGAGACTACCCCTGTTGATCAGAGACAGAGAAGAAGTCTTTTCTAGGGAGTGGGTTCCCTTTGTGACCTCGCTAAGTCAGGAAGAGGATAGAACTTTCTGTATGGGCCTAGATTAGGGTCCCTGAAAGTGCCACGTAGGGGTGAGGCTGGGAATAGAACAGGATGGGGGAGACACTGCTCAGGAGTGTGAAAGATGTGAAATGTAAAGTGCCTGTGTAAGTTAAAACCAAAAATGAAAATAAATTTAGGAATAATTAAACTATAAGAAAATTGTGAATGCATGACATTGTCTGGAAAAAGTGGCATTAATAATGTATCACTATCTATAAATGGATTGTATAATGTATTGCATCTGTTTGTCTGTGTTTTGTGAGTTGTTATCATTTTGAAGCTCAATAAAAAGATTATACAAAAAAAAATGAAGATGAGCTGTGGGTGGTCTAATGACAACAGTTTTACAGCTGCATTCCTACTCAGTGCACCACTTGTCCCTCTGCACTACCTGTTTGGATAACTAGTACCAAATGCAGTTCCACCCAGCCATTTACTGACAGTGCCTCACCAGTTCCAATCAACTGAGCTTTATAAGTTGTCTCAGTACATATTAACTGGAACTTACATTAAGGAGAAGTAAAATAGAAATCGGGAAGGAAAAGGCATACAATTGGATGAGAAAGAGAAGAATTGAAAAAACAGTCAAATGGTACCTGATTTGAGACTGTTTAGATATTTTCCTGTTCGAGTGGGGTCGTGCCAGATTGCCCTGCACTGTTTATGCCATCTCAGTTTGAGACTGAAAGGTACAATAGCTGTAATGTACAAATTGTGACCCTACAGTAAGTGTGCAGTGAGCTGCATGACTGGAATCCCCCAATAACTACAACACATAATATTTATCCACACCAACATTCATTTTGTGGACGGAGAAAATCACTTTCCATGGACAGATTAGAAAAGATAAAAGACAAAATAATTTATTTCAAACTATTCAAACAATTATGGTTAAAATGCTATTACCAGAATGAGCCCCTTCAGTTTGACCTCAACCATGTTTTAGGGGCCAGGCCTGCCATTAGGAGCACTTAACTTTTCTTTGAAACACTTAAAAGAGTTAGTGGAGCCAAAATAGGCAAACAGGAAAATATTACACATTTTAGGAAGCAGTCAGTTGTAACTTTTTATTTCTGAATAGATATGTTTTCCCTTATGCTCATTAGAAAGTCTTCTATGTGATAATATTGTGCTGCATGTGTGGAACAGCTTTTAGCTTGCTGGCAGACTTATCTATCTTCATCTCCCCTTCTACAGCATCAGAATGGCTATCTCACTGACAGTGACACCTGGCAGCCACTGAATGACTGTTCCTAAGCAGCAGTGATGTCATAGTCAGTGAGGTCACAATGCTGATGATGTAGTGGGGGAACAGAGCTAAATATGTCAGTTGCCAGAGTGCTGTCCCACACATCACACCTACTAACATCAGGCAAACAATCTTGTAGTTAACCAAAGGGAAATGGAAAAGTACCTCAGATATAAAACAGTGTCAGTGGCTCAGTTGGTAGCACACTCGCCTCTGAGGCCGGGAGATCAGAGGGCTGTGGGTTCAGTTCCCACATCTGGCACTTGGGTTAATATCCCAGTACTGACACTGTAGTGCAGCATGAGAGGGGTGCTGCACTTCTGAGGTGCTGTCTTTCAGATGAGACGTTAAACCGAGGTCCCATCTGCCTGGATTGGTGGTAGTTCAGGTGGATGTTAAAGATCCCATGGCACTTATCGAAAAGAGTAGGGGAATTTCCCTGGTGTCCTGGCCAAATTTCCCTCATTCACTAAAAATACCACGACAGCTTAATCTGGTTCAAGGTCAGTTGGAATTCATCTGTATCCCCCTCCTCTGGGTCGTGCCTGAAAATAGGCAAGATTTGCCTAGTGCACTTACCCGGTCAACAAAAAAAAACTAAAAAAAAAAAAATAATGGGTAACTGATTTTAAAAACTAATACTAGTTTTAGGCAGTACACCAGCTCTTTAACTCTCATATGTCCCCTATGACAAAAGCAGCCACTTAACTCTCATATGTCCCCTATGACAAAAGCAGCCACCCTGCCACCAAGGGCTTCATGACAACTATTATATCCCTCTAAAATCTGGCCAGCCATGGAGTTAACATACAGGCAGGGTTAGTACTTCCCTGAATAAAAAACAGAGCTTGGCATCCGTTTAACAAGGTGGAAGGGAGGAAGAGTACTAGATGAGACATACGAGGCAGGGAGTGTTAAGGGGATGCAGATTCAATGGAGGTCCGTTGGGGACCCTTGTGGGTCCCAGTGCCAGCCCACAGGTGGGTCTTGACAAAATGGGAAGGAAGAATGAGGGGTTAACACATTCCCAGTCTGCTGAGAGAAACCTTGGAGTAGGGTTGAAGAAGCATCCTTTCATCAGTGTTATTAGGGCCCCAACTATAGTTGCATGGAATGACCCCACACAGGTCAGTTAGTGGGTAAATGTGGAGTTGCACTAGTCCAGGGCAGACAGGTCTACCTAGATGTTGCCCTGCTGGGACTCTGGTAGGGTGCCTACAGTTGTAACCTGGCATTGGGGAAGGGTTGCCTGTTGAAGGGTTCTGTACCTGATCCAACAAGTAGTGCCCATCTGTTGACTTCCCATCTGGGACCCCGAGTCAAACTGATTCCCCATGGAATGAAGGACCCAGGTGAAGACAGACTGTGTCTTTGGAGGTGTATGGAGACAGAGAGAGAGAGAGAGAGAGAGAGAGAGAGAGAGAGAGAGAGAGACAGACTAAAAAGAGAGAGAGAGAGAGAGAGAGTGAGAGAGAGAGAGAGACTTGTACACTACATGTCAAAAGTCGGGTTAGGAGAAGCTGCCAGTAATTTGTATGTAGGGCATCATTCTGGAGAAAGAGAGAGGGAATGTTGGTTATGTTAAGAACCTTTGTTCCGTGTTCTGAGTACCTGAGGCTGACACATAACTCTGTGTAACAGCAATTATGTTTGAATCATATACATATGTAATCACAGAATATTACCTGTTTTGAGAATAAACTGATGAGATTTCTGCTGTCAGTGTTTTTGAATGAAGAAGGAGGGTGTGAATAAAGTTCACAGTTTTGATCACAATTTTAAGTTGTGGACAATCAATATATTATATTTACTGGAAGTGTGTAAGTATGACTGCTACCCAAGATGCAACACCCCAAGTTCAGCGTATTCTGAGATCTGAACCTACTTCCCAATCGTCTTCCACAAGCAAGACATACCCCATGGGGAACCGGGTTACAAAAGGTTGAGATCAAACAGTCTGATTTCAATGTGTCATTAGACCAAATGTTTCTTCCAGGATCTATAAACTTTAGGTTCAGTTGTAGCTGCATGAACTATAACGATTTGGATGGGAATAACATGTTACTGAACGTTCAGTTCTACAACATCACTGTTCTCACAAACATTTGTGAGACCAACAAATGAGCCTTTAATATGCTCTTTAGGTCAGTGATTGTTTCAGAGGATTAGGACAAAGCAGACCTTGGCTTGAATACTCTCAGAAAGGTCACATTTTTAAAAAATGTCACTGAAGCAGAGGAAATGCTAATTTGTAAGGCAAATGCATTATTAACTTATTCGGACAGTTCAAGAGAACTGCTAGTTCAAGAAAACTGACCATGTAATAGTTCTCTTAACTGTCAGATAAAGTTTAAGAGACCTGTTGAATATTTCTTGCCAGTTAAAACCATGTAATTGTTACCTACTGCCCTGCACATGTCAGTCTGAACATTGAGAAGTAAGTTCCATGCCCAGTACAGACTGAGACCTTTCTAAGTGAAAACCCCTTTAAGAGGAGCTATCCCAGCCATCTATCATGTCCTAGTGATACAATTGAAATCTGGGAATACAACATACTGTATACTAGTTTAACTCATTTGAGTTCTAGCAGAACAGGAATCTGATTAACCCTCAACAAAAAGCAGTCAGTCCGCTTGCTGTTCCCAGTGAGCATTCTACCAGTGACCTCTTGGGATCTTGAAACTATGCTACTCAATCAACATGGATGCAAGTAACCATTGGGGATTCCATAGGGGTTGGTTCTAGCATCCACACTGTTCAGCATATTTACAAGTGGCCTGGAGGTAGATGCAAGCACCTGGATCAAGTTTGTCAGAGACAATGGGGGGCGGTGGGGGAGGGGAGAATAGTTACATCACAACAGGAAATCAAGTTCAAAATGTTCTTGGCAGGTTTGTGAACAGGGCAGCAAAATGACAAATGAACTTCAACGTTGAGAAATACAAGGTAAACCTCCAGGAAAAAATAAAGAACATGAAAACAAAATACTACCTGAACAGCACAGAGATTACTGAAAGAAGCAGGAGAAATGTCTGGGAGTTTTGATTAGCAGCAACTTTAAATGGGAGGAGTAGTGTGAAGCAGCGGTAAGCACAGCAAAAAAAATTAAGGCATGGATTAGGAGAAACTTAAATAGAGCTGGAAATGTAATAATGCCCTTATATAGCTCCTTTGTCTGGACCCATCTCATGTAGTGTAAAGTTCTGGTCCCCGTATCTGTGGAAGGCATGATAGTATTTCCCCACAGTTGGTGGGAGGAACCCAGTTGACCACTAGTTGTCTGTGCCCTCTTAATATGTATGTCCTCACTCTGTAACACCCTCCCCCTCCAAATCAGACACTCTCCTTCTGTCGTTCTCCTAAAACATGCCTTATCTGCCTAATCAGTGTTCCCTGACTCCTGCCACTGCCAAGTCTAACCATTCTCCCCAGCAAACACTATACTTAATGTTCTCTTTCTACTCCTCTACTCTCCTCTAGCTCTCTGATATCTCTTGACTACCATTTTAAATTGCCAGCCTACAATCTAAATCATGATATACATTCCTCTATTTTCTCTAAGGTATTTCTCTGTAATCTAACTTATCCTATGTTATATATATTTTACGTGTACTGTATGGCCCCAATATTCAGTAGTGCACCTGGCAAAGGCGCGTGTGGTGGGTCTGTGCAACTGAGTTGCACTGGTGCAACTCAGGGATATATTCAAAAGTGATGAGCCATGGCACATCTCCTCTGAATATATCAGGTAATGGGCACTGTGCAAGTACAATAAGCTGGTGCATCCCCCCCAAACAGGGCTGAATACCAGGAATGGGAACCGTGTCAGCGCAACAGAGTTACGCTGTGTGCAAATTCCTGATATTCAGCCAGTAGTATGCAAATGGGGCCATAATACATGCAAGGCGCAAATGGGGCAATTTACATGTCATTATGGCCCCATTTGCCTGGGTTGAGCAGGGCAGGCCAGTGAAATGCACATGGCACCCTGCACAGCATGCGGTGCTGCCAGAGGGGATCTCGTGGCATTCCCTGCCCACCACGTAGCCACTATCCCCATTAAATAACATCAGTAGAAGTCCCTGGTAGTCTAGTGGACCCCCCTACCTGCCCGTAGCCATGATCGCTGTAAATAACATAAGAAAACATCCTTGGTAGTCTAGAGGTACCCCCTCCTGCCCGGTAGCCCCGGTCATCAAAAGGAAAACAATTATGTATTCCTAGTAGTCTAGTGGTACCTCCCCCCATCCCTCCCGATGCTCCGATCCCCATAAAAAAACAAATTTGAACTTCCCTGGTAGGCTAGTGGTCCCTCCACCCCTCCCAATGATCAGATCCCTGTAAAATAAAATATTTGAACTTCCCTGGTAGTCCAGTGGTCCACCAGGGATGATATGGGTGCTTCTGCACAGTGTAATGGGTGGGCGGGTAGCCACCCATGGCTGGTGGCTGCTGTGTTGCACCTTGCAGTACAGCAGCTCATCTGTGGGTGGCCACCATTTAAGCCATTTTTTTTCAGGCTCAACTTTGTACATTGGTATGCGGTGCATCCCACGTTGTGCAAGCATATGCACCACACATCCTGGGCTGAATATCGTGATGTGCCGCATATGCATGGGCATGCGCCCTGGAGATGCTCCGCATACATTATCTTTGCACCCTGGTGCATCGGGATTTGTGCTGCTCAATTTCCTCGTTTGAATATTGTCCCGGGTATATTTTTGGGGTTGCGTTAGCGCAATCCCTTTGCATATCTAGCCCAATATATTTATCTCAATGCTTAGTTTCTCTGTACATTTGGTCAACTACATTATATGTGTATTTTGTATAAATATCTCTGTAACATTCCCTTCTCCCCCAGTTTGCACCTGGAAATGAGCTTCCGCTCAGTGTGCCTCTCCCGGTTAACAACTTTAAATAAATAAATAAAATGAATAATTTTTATCAGTTCCTAAACTATAATGCATTTTCTTATCACAATGGTTATTGTAATATAATAACTGGGGAACGTTTTTCCCCATGGGGAAACCTGGCTATAATTTGTTGTTATAACCAGCTGGTTATAACAGTGAACATGTGTCAGGTTTCCCTCGCTCTAGGCATGCATTAGCCGCAGTCTTTCCTTCATCTCGCCAGACACATTACTGTAAGTCAAATGTTTAAAAATCTATTTTTATATTTGACTAAACCTCTTTTCAGTACACCTTTTTAACTTTCGGTATGAACCACTTAGAAAAAGAAGTAAACATTTAAACAGCTGCCTGAACCTGACCACGGACCGCACTTGAGTTTGACTGTGGTTGTAGAGTGATGTGTTTCTAGTTATATAATTTCTGTGGCAAAATAATGTTCCTTAGCAATTTTATAAGATAAAACATGGGGTGGTGTGTAAAACTCGAATTTTATACACACCCGCAGTATTGGATGCTAAATAAACCCCCTGAGCTGCGCTCTTGGAGTTTATGTAGCATCCAACACCTCAGGTGTGTGCAAAATGCTCGTTAAACACACCACCCTATGTATTACTTTATATATAGTAAATATACAGGCAGTAACGGTGCTTGCATGTTTGCTAGTTTGATTTAAACTGGTGCACCACTGAGTTTCCCAGTGGTGGAGTGCCCTTTTTTCTATTTTGCTTTGTTGCTTATTATAATACAGTATAGTATAGAACAATGGAAACATAGACAATGATGGCATAAAAAGACCATCTAGTCTGCCCATAGTTCCCTATCTGCCTGGGACCTGCTGTCCATACAGCATTTTATCCCTCCCTGTCTACCCCCTGCTCCCCTCCTACTACTGACTTGATTAACCATCAAACCCTTCACTCTGTCCCAGCCATGCTTGAAACCATTTATGGTCTTGGCACCTACCACATCTACTGACAAATTGTTCCACAGCTCCTCCACCCTTTCCATAAAATGTGACTTCCACACATCCCTCTTAAACCTCTTCCTCGCCACTTTCCACCCATGACCTCAGGTTCTTGAATCTTTTTTCCTGCTAAATAGTTCCTAGCAGCTCATCTTGTTTATTCTCTTCAGGAAAGCAGAAGGAGGCAGGAAGGCAGTCAGAACAGCAAAGGCACAAACTGAGGAGAAGATAGCAAACTCTATTAAGAAGGGGGATAAAACCTTTTATAGGTACATTAGGGAGCGAAGAAAGATCAAGGGAGGGATACAGAGACTTAATAAAGGGGAGGGAATGTGGGCAAAGAGTGACAGTGAAAAAGCAGGGATACTGAATGAATATTTTTGCTCAGTATTCACAATGGAAGAGGAGGGGGAGGTACCTAAACCAAACAAGAGAGAAACTCTGACTAGGGGGGGTCGATGCCAGTCCATTCACAGAAGAAAGGATTTTGAAAGAACTCTTGAAACTGAGGGTGGACAAAGAAATGGGGCCTGATGGGATTCACCCCAGAATTCTAAAAGAACTAAGGGTAGAACTAGTAACACCACTGACTACTCTCTTTAACAAATCATGGGAGGATGGGGTGGTACCTGAGGACTGGAGGAGGGCAAATGTGATTCCATTTCACAAAAGTGGGAGCAGGGCAGAGGCAGGAAACTACAGACCAGTTAGTTTGACTTCAGTGGTAGGGAAAATGATGGAATCACTTCTGAAGGAAAGAACTGTTGAGTAACTAGAGGCCAGTGGGGCACAAGACCCAAGGCAGCATGGTTTCACAGTAGGAAGGTCATGTCAGATGAACCTAATAGATTTCTTTGACTGGGTGACCAAAGTAGTAGACCAGGGAGGGGCTGTGGATATGGCCTACCTAGATTTTATCAAGGCATTTGACACAGTCTCACAGAAAAGATTAATATACAAGTTAGCCAGCCTTGGAGTGGGTCCCAAGGTGGTAGCCTGGATAAAAAACTGTCTGCACAACAGGACTCAAAGGGTAATAGTAAACGGAGTCCACAGTTACGAAAGGATGGTAACTAGTGGGGTACCGCAGGGTTTGGTACTGGGACCGGTCCTCTTTAATGTCTTTATAAGTGACATTGTAGAGCACCTGGAAGGAAAGGTATGTCTCTTTGCAGATGACACAAAGATCTGCAACAGGGTTGATGCACAAGGTGGGGTGGAAAGGATGAAAAGGGACTTGGTAAGGTTGGAGGAATGGTCAAATATGTGGCAGCTCAGATTCAATGCAAAGAGTGCAAGGTAATACATCTGGGAAACAAAATCCAAGGGGAAGAGTACATAGTGGGAGGTGAGTTAATAACAACAACAAAAATTGAAAGAGACCTAGGAGTAATTATATCAGATGACCTAAAGGTGGGCAAGTAATGTGAGAAGGCAGTCAGGAGGGCTGGGGGGATACTGGGATGCATAGGGAGAGGCATCAACAGTAGAAAACAGGAAGTTGTTATCCCTCTGTACAGACAGTTGGTGAGACCCCATCTGGAGTACTGCGTGCAATTCTGGAGATCCCATCTCCGCAAAGACATAGACAGAGTGGAGGCTGTTCAGATGAGGGCAACCAAAATGGTGCAAGGTCTGCACCAGAGGACATACGAGGAGAGACTAAAGCAGCTTAATATGTATACCCTCAAGGAAAGGAGGGAGAGAGGGGGACAAGATAGAAACTTTCAAGTATCTCAAGGGAATTAACAAAGTACAAGAGGGTAGCATCTTTCAGAAGAAGAGCTGTGCAAGAACAAGGGGGCACAATTTGAAGATAGAGGGGTGACAGCTCAGAGGTAATGTTAGAAAGTATGTTTGCACAGAGAGGGTTGTGGATGCACGGAACAGCCTTCCTGAGGATGTTGTGAAGTCAGGAACAGTGGGAGAATTCAAGAATGCATGGGACAGGCATAAGGCAATTTTAGTGGGGGGTAGGAGGGAGTAAACTGTTGATTAACTAGAATCTGCAGCTTATCCATCAGGTAGGGAAATGGGCAGACTAGGTGGGCCAAGCAGTCCTTATCTGCTATCAAATTCTATGTTTCTATGTTAGGAACTCTCTAGCCTGGTCTCCAGCAAGTACATGTTCTGAGCCTTGAGACAAATCCTCATAAGATCTGCCCTGTCATCCATAAATCATCTTGGTCATTCTGAATTGCACAGTCCCCAGCCTGTCCTCTTCCTTCCATGGCTGAGAACTCCAGAACTGAGCACAGTATTCCAGGTGTTGCCTCACCAGTGACCTATATTTAGAGACAGTAATACCTCCCTTGTTGCTGCTGTCAATACCCCTTCCAATACCCCAACATCCTATTAGCCTCACTCTACATCTTGTTACACTTACTTGATTATTTGACGGAGTCACTAATGAAAACTGTCAGGTCCCTTTCTTCTGCTGTAGAGCTCAGTTTTTACCCTTCCCATCCAATACTCTGTCCTGGGGTTTTTGTTCCCTAGGTGCATAACCTTGCAATTTTTGGTACTGAATTTCAACTGCTAAACCTTAGACCACCTCTGTAGCCTTTGCTGATCCCTCTGCATCTCCCTGATCCCTTAATCGCTATCTACCCTACCACAGAGCTACATGTCATCTGTGAAGAGACATAACTTGCCTGGATGCCTTCTCCAGTGTTGCAGATGAACATATTGAAGAAGACAGGACCCAGGACAGTTCCCTGTGGCACCCCACTCATGACCTCCCTCTCTTCTGATTTGACCCCATTTACCTCCATACTCTGCTGTCTCTCTTTCAACCAGTTTACCACCTATTAAACTATGTCCCCAGCCATGCCCAGATCCTCCAGTTTCCTCAGCAATCATCTATGTGGCACTAAGTTGAAAGCTTGCTGAAAATGAAGTACAGTAAATCTACAACATTGCCCTTACCTACCACCTTTGTTACCTAGTCAAAGAAAACTATCAGGTTGGTTTGACAAGAACCCCCTGCCACAAACCCATGCTGTTTACTATTCTGCAGACCACTGCTCACTAGGCAGTCCATGGAGTACTCTTTGACCAGTGACCCCATCAATTTAACCACTACTGAGGTAAGGCTGAGAGGCCTGTAAATCCCTGGTTGCATCTTGTTCTCCCCCCCCACCAACCGTGTAGTGGGACTAGGTCCACTACCCTCCAGTCATTTGGAACTACCCCCAATTGAATTGAACTATTGAATAGCCCTACTGTGGGTTCATCCAGTTCCACTGCCAATTACTTGAGCACCCTTGAGAGCATCCCACGTGGCCATGGGGCCTTATCTATCTTTAGGGCTTCTAGGTAGTAAAGACCTGCTGTCTCATTTCAGGAATGCACCTGACAGCCGCCTTGATGCCACTTTCAGACAGAGGCCTGCTGTTTTCCCCTTGTGAAGACAGAGTAGAAGCACTCATTAAGGAACGCTGCTTTTTGCTCATCTTCCTCTATAACCCTCCCCACTTCTTGTAGCCTAATAATACCCCCTTCCTGCTTCCTTTTTTCCTTAATATAGCTGATTAATTGTTTTTCCTCACCCTTGACCCCCTCCACAATATGCACCTCTGTGTCTGCCTTTGCCTCCCAGATTGCCCTCTTAGCATCCCTAGTGTTCTTATTAGGTGTTCTCCCTATTCCTCCTCCCCCTGTTTTTCCTTGTACCTGGTGAAAGCCTTTTTCATGGTCCTCACTGCTTCCCTGACTCCTTATGAGAACCATTTTGGTCTCTTGTATCTGTTTTGTTTTACAATAATTCTTGTGCATGACTTTATTGCCTCAACAATGATCCCCTTGATTGGACTTATCTTTTCTCTACACCTTGGATGCTGTCCACCCTGGTCAATTTGTCTTGGGCCAGCTCTCTCATCCAGTTGGAGTCTGCTCTTCTGAAATCTAGGACTTCAGTTTTTGATAGGGGCATTCTGGTCCCAAGGGCCAGCCTGAACTAAATGGAGTTATGGTCTTTGGACCTCATTGACTTCCCTACCCTCAATCCATGCATCATCTCCGAGTTGGTGAGCACCAAATCAAGAGTGACCATCTGTCTAGTGGGTTCCTTAACAGCTGCACCAACAGGTAGTCCTGCAATGTATCCAAGACCTTGGATACACTGCAGTACTGCCTGCTGTTGCAGGTGGTTAAGAATAGGGCCTGACCTTTGGTGCACCTCACCACTAGAATGTCCCAGTCAGTATCTGGCAAGTTCAGGTCACCCATCATCACCACTTTCCCCTTCTTCACTTCCCTTGCCAGCTCTTCCCCAACCTCCCTATCTCTTTCTTCCCCATGTCAAAGTGGTCTATAGATCATCCCCATCAATATTTTCTTACCTGAGGGCACTGTGAGACAAACCCACAGCAACTCCGTTTCCCCTTTTCTTCCACCGATGCCTCCCTAACATATAAGGCTAAGCTGCTCCTTTGCCTTTCCCCCATCCTGTCTAAACATTGTGCAACCTGGGACTGACAAGTCCCAGTTATTATTTTCTGTGGCCCAAGTTTCTGTAATGGCTACTAGGTCCACCTCAATGTCTGCCAAAAATGCCTAGAGCTCACTGAGATGTATTACCCAGACTCCTAGCATCAAGGCAGACCACCTTCCAACTAGCTCCAGATCCCCCATTGCTGTTTTGTAATCTTTCACCTCCATTATTTCCCATTCTCCTTAACTTCTTATTTTTCCTGTTGCTTGCAGACCTTGAGAGCCTTCTCACCTTAGCCTCTTCCACTACTCCTGTTTGAACCTCAACCATATTTTTATCAACCTTAATGCTAAATCCCTTGTATAGGGGGAGCACTAGCTAGGTTGTCCTCCCTCACTCCCTTTACCATGGTTCCCCTAGCCACAGTGCCCACTGCAGTCAGTTTAACTGTTCAGTGTAGACATCAAACTTCCACTGCAGTGCACTGGTGCCCTCTCTTATCACGTGAAGGCATTCAATTTTGAAGAGCCTACTGTCCCAAAAGTCCCCCAGTCCCTCACAGAGTGATGCCATTTCTGCAGACACTATCTCTTTAACCACCCATTTAACTCCTCATCCTTCTCTACTACTTCACATAGGGAGGACCTCAGAAAAGGCCAGGGAGGCCAAGAGGGCTTGCAGTCTATCCCCAACCTCTGAAAGTACTGCTTCACTTGTGCCACAGGCTGGATGGCCAGATCATTGGTACCCAAATGTACCAGCACATCCTCCCTCCCTCCCTGCTATCCTCCCTAGTCTGTCTATGTCCTGGATGGCTGATGCCCCAGGAAGGCACCTGACCATCCCCCAACCCTCCTCCCACCACCCTCTCTACTCCCTTGTCATAGAATCCATGAGCACTAAAACTCCTAGCTGCCTTCTTCCCACTTTCACCTCTGGGTGCCACCAGGTCATCACTCCCATTTCTCCTAACTGACTCAGACCCCCCCCCCATGAAGTCAGTTAACTGACTCTCCTCCTGGGGTGCAAAATGATTTGACATTGGGATTGTGCAGGGCTGGGTGACCTTCATTTGGCTGCCCCTGCCATCCTTCCGCTCCTCACTGCTCTCCACCCCTGGACCAAAGGGCTTCTGGGGGAGTGGGGGTGATTGGTGTGGGCCCCAGCTGAGCTGGGCCCACAGGAGAGATATCACTTTCCTTGTTACTAACAGCTGAGCATGGAGCTCTGTAAAGTTCCTGCAGAAAGGGCAGTAACTTCTCCTCCACAGTGTTACCATGGAGAAGAGTGCCCCACAGTCCTTGCAACTGACTTGCCCCCCCCCCAAAACTCATCCCTATACTGATCCTTAAGATAAACCTTAGAATTCTGATACTGGCCTACTCTATGTATGGTCATCTAGGTAGGGTAGCAATTGTTACTAGTACATTTGACACACTTACTAAACAGCACAGGCTAACTTAATAGGGGTCACCTTGATAGGGTGAGGCTATGATACACCTCAAACAAACCCAGCATGCACACTTAACCACACTTAACAACACAGTCTAGCTAAAAATAGGTCATCTAGATAAGGTGAGGCTATGGTACACTACAAGTGAACTTAACAAGCACACATAACAACACAGAATAATTATATAGGGAATCACCCAGATCGGGGGAAACTATGGTACAGTAACAGTGGCCTTAACAAGCACACATACCACCACAGGTTAGCTGCAGTAGATAGGGATCATCTAGATAGGGCGAGGCCATGGTACAGTAAAAGCAAATTCAACACAGTAATGCCAAGTTAGCAATCCAGGCCGGCTATTAATTAGTATTACCCTCTCTTCACAACATTGGCCATCTACGCATTTGTCTTACAGGAGTAGTTGGAATAACTGAATATGTAGTGAACTTACCCATGCCAGAAAGGACATCCAAGTGGAAGGAACACTTTCATCTGGTATCCCCCCCTGCAGAGGGTCCTGTGGACTATGGGCCATCTGTGGACACCCTGCAGACATATTCAAGGCAGCTGATCCACTCCTGCTCTGTGCCAATCATGCGATGGGACACAAGCATGATGGGACACGCTGGGAGGATGTATTTTGTGCAGGAGTCCCTGCTTCCTGCTTTCCAGTCAGTGGCTCATTGAGGTAATGTGACATCCTGGCTTAGAGGTCACCTGAAAATGGTGCTGTTTCCTCATCCTGTTAAACAAAGCCTACCAGGTTAGAATGAAAACTTCAAAATGTTTCCTGATTTGTTCTGCAGTCAGGCACAAATAGTGTTTCTGGTAGCTAAAACTCACTGCTCTTCCAGGCTACAACAAATCCCTCCCCTACAGCTGAGCTGCAAGTGCTGTTTGTGGGGGGAAGGGGATAAAAAGCTTGCTCAACCAACTCCAGAATGTCCCGATTTGCTCTGCAGTCAGAGACAAATAGTGCTGCTGGTAATTAAAACTTGTTGGTCTTCCAGGCTACACGATATCCCTAACATAGTAATTTCAGGTCAGAAGGGACTCTAGGTCCATTATGTCTGTCCCCCCAACTTCAAATGCTGGTATGAAATAAGTTAGCTATTTCAAAATGTACCAATTTATTGGAATTCCCTACTCACTCTGTCACCCAGGGTACTTGGTGATTCCCTTGGTAAGCAAAACTGTATCCAGGCTTTCCTTAAACGCCTGCACTGTCTTCATGCCCACTGTCTTTGCTGATAGGCTACTTCATGGGTCCCCTATCCTCTGGGATAAAAAGTGTCTCCTAAAGTTGCCCCGAATTTACCACCCCTGACTTTCAGGGTGCGTCCTTATGTCCTGCTGCAGGACACATGATCAAGACAAATATCTCTGACTGTTCAGTCTTGACAATACCCTTGAATATGTGAAATACAGATCATGTTTCTTCCACCCTCCTTCTCTCCAGGGTGAACATGATAAGGGCCTCCAGCCTTTCCTCATACAGTATTATTTGCCCCCCATTCCACTAATCATTTGGTGGGCCTGTGTTGCACCCCTCAAATATCTCAGTGTCCTTTTTGTATTGAGAAGACCAGAACTACTGTACATGCAGTACCTGAGGTGGGGCCTGACCAGGGCCTTGGAAATAGGCAGGATTATTTCCTCCTCTCTACTGGTCCTACCCTTTTGATGCACTCCAGCATTCTGCTAGCCCTCTTGACAGCACCTGAGAACAGCTTGTCTTGCTTCAGCGCCTTTTCTATTTTGACCCCACCAGGTCCTTTTGCTCTTCAACTGCAGCAAGAGGAACATCACACAGTACATAGGTCCTACTTTTGTTTCTCCTCCCCAAGTGCAGCATCTTGTATTTGGCCTTGTTGAATCTGAGGCTCCCAGAGTCAGGCCATTCTCCCAACTTGTTCAGGTCCCACAAAAGTTTGCTCCCATCCTCAAGGGAGAATGCCAAGCCCAGTGGCATGATAGATTTAGGCACTGGTCACCACACCACCTACTACACTGATGAACTGGGTTCAGGAATAAACCAGAGTTGCTCGGGGGTGAGCCAGTAGAGGAAGGATTGAGCATCCCAAGACAGCTCTCTTCCATTGGGGAGGGAGGTTTCTGCATCCTTCTACTTGACCGTCACATGGTGAAGGCCAGATGGCAGCAATGACAGAAGCAGCAGACTGCAGCAGGGTGTTGCCAGATATGGCATGTAAGTGCACTGATACATGCATCACTGCACGCATGATGCCTGGGGCAAACAGAAAGAAACCTACAGGAAGAAAAGGCCCAGCCCACTTGGCACTCCCTGAGGCACTGCACGCTCTATAGGGCTTACCACCTGCCTAACAACCACCAATGTATGCTGTTTGCCATAACCACCAAAGTAATAAGCATGCCAGAGCCATTGTCTAACACTGCTCACCACAGCAACTGACCTATGCTACTGGCCATAGCCATTGACTTACACAGCTCACCGCAACCAACCTAGGCTGATAGCTGCAGCCACCAACCTAAGCTGACAGTGGCAGTCCCCCAACTTGAGCAACTTACCCACAGTCTTTGCCCTGCGTTGCTCACTGCAGCCTCACTATCACATCCTAGAAAATACCTTCTATAAAGATGCCAAGCTGAGGGGTGTTGGTTCAGAATTCAACAGTGGTGGAATTCTGTAATCATATGCTGTAAAAAAGACCTCAGTTGCCTACACAAATATGAATTGCAGTTTCTACAATGAAGTACAACTATATGACTTTACCTAACTTTCTTGAATCAACTACCTTAAACATAGAAACAAAGAATCTTTTGGCAGATAAGGACCAACTGACCCACCCAATCTGCCCATTTTTCCCTACCTATAGTATCACCATTTTTTTATTTTTTTTTTTATTTAGTTGTTTAACCAGGTATAGCACACTAAGCTGAAAGCTTTTTTACAGGAACGACCTGGGAGCACAAGGAGGTTAAGTGACTTGCTCAGGGTCACACAGTATGCAAGTGGAAGACCATAGACTCTGCTTGATCTCCAGCTCTTTCTCCCTCCCCCATTCTTTTCCATTAAGATTACCTTATGTCTATCCCACGCATTCTTTAACCCCACCAGTTTTTTCCCCCACCACTTCAGCTGTTAGGCTGTTCCATGAAGCCAAAACCCTTTCTGTGACTTCCTCACATCTCTCCTGAATCTACCCCCTCCAGCTTCATAGCATGTCCCCTTGTTCTTGAGCACCTTTTTTCTGAAAAATACTTCCCTGCTGTACCTTATTTACCCCTGTGAGATATTTAAAGGTCTCTGTCATATTCCTCCTCCCTCCCTCCTCTGTTCCAGGGTGTACATGTTGAGGTCCTTTAGTCTCTCCTTGTAGAGCTTTTTATGTACCTTTGATGCACCTTCTGTGCTTATGACCTCCATCCAAGTTCCACTCAACCAGCCCCTCCATTCCTTACTCCCATCCAGATTTCCACTTTTGCTCAACCTCCTCCTATGCTGTCAACTCCTATCCAGAGTTCAGTTCCACCTCAGCCATAGTCATTGCTATCAAAAGAATTGCTTCCTTTGGATTAAGTTTTACTACTATCAATACTGGCTCCATTAGTAGACGCAGTACTGTACATCAAAGACCTCACCAGGTCTACGTTTATTGCTGTCTAAAGTCCTAAAAGTAATCATCCAGTCATTGACCCCTTCCACTCTTTCATTGTACCAAAGAACTTTGTCTTAATAAAACACCTGTGTATGATTCATAACTTAATTCCAGAAACTATTAATGAAAGACAAATTTAGATATTCACTTCTTACTGCAAACTATAATGATTCTTGCCTATATAACTGAGGAACTGAAAATCATCTTTGCAGTTAGCTGGGTCAGGAAGATAGCTGCAAATTTGGATGTGTGGCTTAGGCAGAAGTCAAGCAGGTGTCTACAGTTTCAATATGTACACTCTGGAGGAAAGAAGGGAAAGGGTGGATATGATAGAGACTTTCAAATGCCTCATGGGTATAAATAAGGTACAAGAGAGAAGTATTTTTCAGAAAAAAAGATGGTCAAGAACAAGGGTACTTGCATGAAGTTGGAGGGGGGTAGACTCAGGGAAAACATAAGTAAGTACTTCTTCACAGAGAAAGTGGTGGATGCCTGGAACAGCCTTCCAGCAGAGGTGGTGGGGGTGAAAGCTGTGGTAGGATTCAAGAACGCATTGGCTAGGTATAAGGGAACCTTAGTCATTAGAGAAGGGAAGGCTAAGCCGGAGATAAAATAGGGCCTACGATATTACAGTAGGTAGGGCAAATGGGCAGACTGGGTGGACCAAGCAGTCCTTCTCTGCCATTAAATTCTATGTTTTTATGTTTCTATAACATCAGATTCTTAATTCTTGGCAAAAACATTGAAATTCAATGGACATATGCACTTCTGCTGAACAGATCTTCATCCTTTCTTTCCAGTTTAATGCACTCTACACTTAGAGACTTCTTAAACAAATAGAAAGAAGTCAGGCATCTTCATCCCATATTTTTGCACAAATATATTATTTTATCTAGTGACCATATGACACATTAATCTTCTAAACGTCAAGAGTAATACAACCTACTCATCAACATTTATTCCAAACTGAAAGTGAATTGGAATGACTGTAACCTGATTTTTAGTGCACTGCTGGATTCTGTTCTTCACACTGGCACTTCCTCCCTCAAAATATATGTGACACACCTTCTGTAGCTCAGAAACTGCTTCAGCTTCCTGGAGGCAAAATGCTAGCATATAGCATGTAAAAGACGTTGCTGGTCTTCTTCTTTTCTTGAAATCTACATACAGTACCCCATTCCTGAATTTCAAAATGTGACAATTTATATTACTGTATTAGCCTGGAAGGAAGGTGGCCTAAGAACTTGGATCTCAAGATGTTTCCTCGTCAGGGAGCATTTTTTCACCTGTGTGCCATAGGTCATCATTTATTCTGCTGTGACTTGGGATCGCTGCCATTATTTTGAGGGGCAGTGTGGCCCTTCATGGCTCCTCTGCTTTCTTTGATCTCTGTCATTATTTTGAGGGGAAGTGTGGCCCTTCACAACTCCTCTGTTTTCTTTAAATAGGCTAGATAAGTCCCTCTAGTGTCTCTCTGTGAGGGTGAGAAATTTCAGCCATGACATGCATGGGTTTACAGCCAAACTGAACACATTTATATTTATTTATTCGGATGGTTATTGGAAGATTCAGACAATACCTTGCTCAGTTTGCAATCCAATTCATCCTCCAATGGGTCTACTCACCCCAATAATCCTAACCAATGAAGAAATCAACCAGGAGCTTGAAGAAATAATGGCCAGGCTCACCCTAGAAGAAATTGACCAGGAAATTGAAGGAATAATGGTTGGATGGTCTGCTTCAGTTACCCAACCCATGGAACCTTTGTTGGACAATATAAATGAACTGCTTTTAGGCATCACAAATGAATTCTAAGCAATGTCAAATAAAGTCATTCCTTGATCACTGTGATTAAAATATTACTTTCCACTGCAATAAACTGATAAGCAGATTTGAGCATTTATATCTTGCAGTTTGGACCTCAGCCTTTCCTACCTAAGCATATAATTATAGTTGTGTTTAATGCTTAGGTATACGCTTTTAATAGCTAACCATCTACAGTTATACTTAATTATAATCTAATGCGTACTGACAGGATTATTGATTTGTATTTGTATTCAATGCTTATTAACATGACTACTGAGTATGAACCTTCTTACCTGACAAAAATTGAAATTAAATGCCTTAAACTCTTACAGTAGGAGACCGTATGCCAAAGTATCTTAGATGCTTTTCACAAGTTCTATATTTTTAAATGCATTTCTTGTAAATTGCTTAGCCACAAAATGTGAAAGACTTAACCAAGAAGCCACCAGATGCCAAATATAATTTCTCATTGCAATGAACTAGTAAGTAAAATTTGAACATTAATATCATGTAATTGAACATTATATTTATATCTTTTTCACTTACAGTTATATTCATTTATAGATTCAGACTATATTTGATAACTTACTGGTCTACTTATTAACTTGTATTAATGCTTATTATGGAGTGTGGATTCTCTATAAATACTTTAAACATTTATAGTAAGAATTATATGCCAAGATATTTTAAGTGCTCTTCTTGTAAGTCATGTGTTAGGTATTTTTAGATGTCTTTATGGGCGACCACAATCCTAGATTCTGTATGCTATCTGCAAAAGTAAAATTGTTTTTGTATGATTCCCAGTCTAATACTAGACCACCATGATGTTGCCATGTACCATGATGACTGAAACTGATAGAAGCAGCCCCATATATTTCATTGAAAGAAAACCCTTTAATCAGATGCTTAAAAACACTGATAGCCTTTTGATATATAAAACACAGAAAACTGGTATCTGAAACTTTGCAGAAGGCTACTATGGTATCTAGAACTTTGCACAAAGTAAGAAACTGCAGAACTATTAGCCCAGCCAACTGCCTTAACAGACTATATAAGCTTGCAGACATCTCAGTCAAGGTTAGGAGCAGGAGAGAGGACAAAGACAAAGACTAGCCCTTGCTCTAGGACTTCACTCTTGACATCTGGTTGACTTCGGGGTGGTGACTTTTGCCTAAAACTCTGGCATTTCTGGAACTGAGAGGATTAATGTTTAGAATAATTTTTATTTCTATTTTTATTCTGTTATTGAATCTACATTGACTTTGACAGAAAAATTAATAAGTTTTTGCTTGCACTGCTGTTTGGTGAATTTATATCTTTTTGCTTATATTACAGTTAAGATTATTTTGTGACTTTTAAATTTGATATTGAGTAACAACATCTTTTGAAACATGAATCCTGAATGCCTTGGTGCCACTTCTCATTTAAATTTAAGACAGTTAAGAGGTTTTGATCTAGAATGTGTGAAACTAAAAACCAAGCCAAATTTCAATTTCTGTTTTATTGGCCATTTGGGAACAATAAAAAATTACTATTCCCAGTTATATTCGTATAATTAATTGTACAGATTTAGCATGTCCAGAATTTATACATAAATATTTAGGGTGGTGTCTCATAGATCCTGATAGGGAAGACACTTGCAGAATATTGAATTGTCCAAGGCACATACAATTGGGAATTTTAAAATACAAGTAAGAATATTCAAAGAACTAGGATAGGCCCATTTTCCTATGGTGGCCAATCATGGTCATAGGGGATCATTAGATTACAACGAGCATACAATATTTGTCAATCTAGATCAAATAGTCCTGGTCAGTCAGGTGACTGATGCGGTAATAATGGCAGGAGGGTTAATAGGTAATGACAGAGACACCAGCTAGCCTGAAATATGTGTTGCAACCCCCAGCTTGGGCTGTTTACCAGATTCTACTCAAAATTATTCGAACTTATGGAAGGTTTGGAAGGGCTGTTTGTCTCTGAATGTCAAGGTAAAAACCTTGTACATGATACTGGCCCAGGGAGTAGTGCCAGGAGGTTGGATAATGACCCTGGCACATCAACCTTGGAGCACAAGTGCTCTTTTACAAAGGTTTCACAGCAGACTACGTCATTACTTTCAAAACAAGGACCAAATAATTAGGGCAAATTCCAAAATAAATGTTTGTCACACGGTCAGTAAACATACATAATTTCCAGAAATAAGAATGCGCACTAGGCTGTGGTGCTCACAAGTAAAGCAAGAACATAAAAAGAAAAAACATGGGCACTCACCACCACTTATGTTGCTGACACTGTTAGTAGTATAAAAAAGATTTATTTACAAATCATAGGCAGTTAAAAGTGCTCGCTTAGGTGGGTGCTTTTAACGGCCTATGATATGTACATAAATCATTTTAATACTATTCAGAGTCAGCAACATATGTGGTGGTGGGTGCCCAAGATTTTTCTGTTTATAAACATACATAATGTTGAAAAAAAGGACAAGTTCAAGGCAGCAAGCTGTATATAGAGACAGTAGGTATAAACACAGAGTGATAGAGCTAGCTCACTAACTGGTGCAGCTACATACAGAGACAGTAGGTATAAACACAGAGTAATAGAGCTAGCTCACTAACTGGTGCAGCTGCATGCAGAAACAGTAGGTATAAACACAGAGTGATAGAGCTAGCTCACTAACTGGTGCAGCTGTACCGAGTTCCTAACACAGCCCTCAGGGATCTTTTTGAACTGGTCAATCCTGAGGAGGTTCAGCATGAATTCAGGCAGTTCATTTAACCAGCCTGCACCTGTAGCAGCAAAGGAGCATTTACCCAGCTGAGGTCTGAAGAGAGATAGTTCAAGGGAATTCCTGGCCATACTCCTTGTATTGTACTGATTAACAACATGGTGGAAACATTTTGTTTAGAGCAGTGGGTGTTAGGCCTAGCAGTGTTTTCTTGGCTAGTATACATGTTTGTAGCTTAATACTACTAGTTAAAGGTAGCCAATTTGTTTGTGCATATGGAGTATAGTTATGGGTACACTTTTCAGCCCCTAACACAAAGTGACAGGCTTTATTGCAGGCCACCTTAACCCTGCTTAATATAGAGTTACAGGCTGCTGCATATACAGGTAGGCCATAGTTACTGTAACTAGGGGCAGCATGAAGCTGGACACTACCAATTGCCTGGTGTCACCTGCAAGATTGCTCTGATTTGTGAAAAGGGCACCCATCCTTCTGTTTACAGATGACATGAGGGCAAAGGATAAAATGTCATCCAATACAACTCTGAGATATTTAAACATGTACACCTGTTCTACCTTCTGACCTTTATTATTCAAGATGTGCAGGGGGGCTTTTTCTTCATCCATGTGGTAGAGAAAAGCATGTTTTTTTTTGTTTTTTTTTTGTAGCTGAGGACAACTTTGTTAATACATAATTAGTTGTCTAAGGCCTCAAAGTCACTTTACAGGCAGAGGTGAGGTTACCATGGTAATTGCTTTTAGTGTAGATCATGATATCATCATCTACATGCAGGAGAATAGTAGCTGACTTGCAGGCACCAGGCAATTGGTTAATCAAGAGGCTGAAGAGGACAGGACCCAGAACGGAGCCCTGTGGCACACCTATGGATACATTTCAGGTGTTAGACAAGGAGCCATCGATTTTCATATGCTGTGTGTGTTCAGATAGGTAGCTTTTGGAATCAAGCTACTGAGTCCCTGGACAGGCCAAGACCAAGGAGCTTACTGTGCAAGAACTTGTGGTTGACCAGGACAAAGGCCTTTGTTAGATGGATATATATGGCTCCAACCATGGTTCCATTATCAAGGACCTTGTGCAAGTAGTTTTTGTATTCTATTAGTCCTGTATTAGTGCTGTGGAGTTTCCTAAAGCCATGTTACTGGGCACATTGTAATCTGTACTGTTCAAGGTAATCAACTAGCTGATCTGACAAAATTCTCTCCAAGGCCTTAGGCAACATGGACATAATTGAGATAGGTCTGTAATTGGCCAGGATGGAGCAATCACCACTTTTAAAGGCTGATGTGACCAGTGCAGCTTCCATTTCTTGGGGACTGACAGTATCATAGAGAGAAATTAAACATTTTGGAGATGGGATAGAATAGTTCCTCCAGAGCCAGTGCTAGTAGCTGCTTGTCAAGAGAGTCCCCCCCACCCTGATTTTACTAAGGACTTTACTGATATATTTGAGGGTGTTTGACTGTGACAGGTCTGAAGTAGAATGTGGGGTGCCTTAGGTCGGGGTCATCCAAGAGGCTAGCTTCATGATCAATGCCATTACAGGTGGGTTTGTCCAGTACATTGGAGATGACAGAACTAAGGTCAGTAAAAGCTTCACTGAACCTTGTGGCTATCTTGTAAGGTTCTAGAACATCTTTCCCATCAACCATGAGCACTCTTGAAGGTACATTTCTCCTTTGCCAAGGAGCACCGAAACAGTCTCCCAGAATCTTTTCCCATTTCTTCAATTAAGGAATTATTGAGCCTTGCAGTACTCAGATTTGGCCAGCCTAGTCACTCCGGGGCATTTGTTTCTTCCTTCTTTGTAGTTTGGGAGAGAAACTGGGGATTCAGTCTCCCTAGCCACAGATCACAGCCTGTCCCTCTCTTTCATGAGTGCAAGATGCTCAGGGGTGATCCAAGCAGATGTTGTACCCCTGAACTTTCATTTTTAAGAGGTACAATTTTGCTACAGATTTTGGGGATATCGGTAACAAACATTTTGAGGGCCAAGTCAATATCAGGTATGGTATTGAAGAAACTCCAATCAATCAGGACCACTTGGAACTTGAAATCAAGCAGCTTACTCTTGTTAAGGACCCAGCTAGTGATCAGTTGGGAAGAGGGCTTGGGCTGTTTACTTGCCCACACACATAGCACTGGAGAGTGGTCACTAAGAGTAGCACACCACCACAATGATAATGTAACAGCAATGACCATCACAATGACAGATCTCGTCAGGTCACTGTGATGGTCCCGCTGAACACCGGCAATCTGCCTCCTGGTGATATGCCCCCACCCTGAACCAACTCCAAGTTGGAGTTAGTTATTTAAAGGGGGGGTTGTGGGAGGTGCAGCCCCCTGCAGAAACACACTCTATTACTGATGGAAACCATGCCAACAGCTGGCATTGTTCCCATCGTTGTGGGGGGATGTTGACAACATTGTTGTCGATATCAAGAGGTGAAACTGTCACTAAGGATGTCTAACAGCACCTTGATTAATTTAACCCCGTCAGGATGAGTTACCGGAATCCAGTCAATAAGGATCACTGTGCCTACTCTACAGTTGGTTCTGGTGTGTTCTGTGACCATTTAGGATTGGAAAAAGTTGGCCATACTGTCCCTATAGCCAGAGCTGGACTTAGCATCCCACTTAACATTAAAATCACCAGTGATGATGCACTCCCAGTTTTGATTTGTCTGAAGTACCTAGTGAAGAAATCTAGGCCAGATTGTTGCTTACCAGGGGGATATAGACTGACAGGAGGATGAGAGATTTGTGACCTTGCCCCAAAAGTGTATAAATCCTCAGACTGTCTCATTCATTGCCCTCTGAGCCATGGAATTTACAGGCTATGCCTCTAGTTCAGAGGGGTATCAGGCAATCCACCACCAGCCTTCCAGGCATTATAAATGATGTCTAAAATCAACCTCCGTGTGGGCAGATAAAAATATTGTGTGCACCTCCTTATCCCCTTCCTACTCCAGCAATTGTCTCTCTCTCTCTCTCTCTGTTAAGGGAAATAGGCAGCCCTTTGCACCTCCTCTATGTCCTTTAGTGAGGTGGGATGAGTCACTCTAGCACTTTTCTGGAAAGGTGGAAAGTCACAGGTACATGAATCAGAGAGATTATGGTGAAACAGAACATGTTTACATACGCTTATGAACTCACTGATTCATTGTCCACTGACCAACTGAATGAACAATTATAAGTAGTAAATTTGTATGCTACTAAAATACCTTGCTTTACCTGCTTGTGTTTAATAGCAACATTTTTACTGCAAGCATCCACAAACCCATAAGATTAAAACTTTACACCTTTGTCCTCGCCTAGCATATGATTGTTTTGAATCTCTTCTAACACTGCAGTACATCTAAGAAGGCTAGCATCCATACCAATTCTCTGAATGTCTTTTTTATGGAACTAACCGTGATCACTTCCTGTGGTTATCAGCTCTAAGCATAAACCACTGTTTAGAAAACAAAATTCTCACTGCAGGTATTGTTTGTAGACTAGTTTCCCCATTACTGTACTTATATGAGAAATGTGCTAACCAAAATCACTACACTGAAGAACACATAATGTACTGCCAAGAAACAGTTAATAATGTCTTAGGTTGATTAACCTAACAGCAAATGCAAAATAATGAATGGCCCTTTAATTTATTACAAGATCAAGAGTCTTTTGGGGTGTTGCACTAGAGTTGCTTCATGTAAGCAGCACTGTGGAGTCCATGTAACCCCATGTAACTGTATTCCACTGAAGGCTGTCCCTGTGAGTCAAACATGTCATGTGTTAATGAGATGAATGATAGAAATGACTTAAACAGGCCTTAATTTTGACGGAAGCCAAGGAATAAGAGCTGTCCTCTTGAGACAGTAGCATAGAATCTGGCACTGGAAGGCACACATATAGACACACACACAAAACCAGCTTTGTGCTGAATTAGAATTAATGAAAGGAAGCTGTGCTATATGATTTGCTGCAGTTAGAATATAATACTGAAGGTACTGCAGGAGTCGATACTTATGACACACCACGAGAACATACTATAACTTATATTAATATATGGTTGTTATTGTGTTTGTCCAATACATGGTGAGGTGTGTCTGCTGATCAGCTGAACCAAGGGTGGCAGGCGATAAAAACATGCTGGCTTCTGTGTCTTTTTTTCTGGAACATTCAATGGATATAAAACAGTTAAAATAAGCAGGGTTTTTTTTCCCCTGACTTTGATTTGTAAGAGTGATGTTCTAAATTTGCACTCCATTACTGATGTAACTAATCCTGCCATCTGGAGCTGAGGTATTTTGGTCACTTGATTATTATACAGAATACCTTTATTCGCCAGGGGGACATATTAAACTTCATGAACCTGACTCCCTTAAAATACTCCCTCCCCTATGGGTGGCCTTTCAGTGTATGTATTACATAGTCTATTTTCATATCCTATTTTGTGAAAATGATCAGCCTTTTGCTACTACTGTGGGAAGGCAGTGACTTTTCCCTTTTTTTCAAACAATGGCATTTTGTTTCATAGGATTGGACTGTTATAAATACAATCAGAGATGATGTCAAACTTCAAACACTTTCTGTGCACACAAAGTGACAAGTGACAGATCAGTCCTCATAGGAGTGGGTCTGTCTCATGCTATATTGCTTTCTACAGCTCTACTGCTGCGGTTTCAGAATCCATCATATTTTTGGTTCGGGTTGGGGTTATAAGGTATGGAATAAATCAGGCTTAAAGAGCTAGTGTACTGCCTAAAACCAATGTTCATTTTTAAAAGCAGTCAACTTTTACCATTTATATCTGAGGTACTTTTTCTTTTCCCTTTGGTCAATAAGAAGACTGCTTACCTGACGTTAGTGTGATGTATGGGACAGCACTCTGCCTGGCAGCTGACATATCGAGCTCTATTCCTCCCATTACATATTCAGAATTGTGACCTCACTGTGACTTCACTGCTGCTTAGAAGCAACCACTCAGCAGCTGCCAGGACAGTCACCTGTTATGTCAATGTCAGTAAGATCACAATGCTGATAATGTAGTTTGGGGGGGGCAAAGATATATATGCCAGTTGCCAGGCTGAGAGCTGTTTCACACATTCAGCACAATATTCTCACACAGAACATTTTCTAATGAGCAAAAGGAAAAAGAAAAATACTTCATAAATAGAAAGTTACAACTGCTTGCTTCTTAAAATTTGTGTCATTTTCCAGTCTGTCTGTTTTGATCCCACTGGTTCTTTAAGCATGAAAAGAAACACTGCAGAGGGCATTTTATTACCTTTGTGTGCAAGCCATGGATTGAAGTGTGAAATTCTGTGGTCAGCTATGAAGATTCTGCTTTGGTATTCAGTCTCCTTTTTCATGGACTCTGTATTATAGTGAGCGATCTTGGAGTTAAATTCCTTTTACCTGTTAAATGACTCCGCGGCAAAGACATAAAGCTATTTCAAGTTGCACTTACTGAAGTAATACAACATATCTTGGTTTATTTCTCTTTATCTTGTGGAATGGTGCACCAGGCACTGTATTTCCACAGAAACTAGTTTACTGGTGTTTGCAAATTTGTACTGGTAAAATGAACAGAATTCAGAAAACAAATTAGTCCAAATCACCAGAATCACAGAAACCTTTTGGTTTGTCATCATTGTGAATGTATACAAACCAGTAAAAATGCCTGAACACATGTTTTAAACATAGATTTTGACTTTTTAAACTCAATAAACAAATGTTACCTATTTTTTTCAGTCACTATTGCACCAGATCTTGAACTCTGCAAAATGATGGGAGTTTGCTTCCACAAAGTTCTGCTGCAGGTTCCAAGGTATCTGTGAAATCCTAACTATTTTGTAGATACTGTAACAATTATTCTGCCATGGTCCATAAATTCTGGACACAAATTTGCACTGTTCAGCAAACATCCACACAGTTCTTTATTCATCACCAATGTGAAGACTCTCAAGATGTTCCTGTAACAGAATATGCAATTTTGGAGAGCATTCCTGAACTCCCCTAACTGCAGAATCCCCATGGCATGCTTCTTCCCTCAACATCAGTCCACTCATTGTAACCCACAAAGCCTCGCTCAAGTTGGGCCTAGTTGAGCCATTGTTCTTACCCCAGCCCAATAAATTCCAGGGCGCATCAATGATTATACTAGGCCAGAAATACTCACGGCGTTTACGCACTCAACAGCCCAAGCCCTAAGTAACGTCAACTTCCAACCACCATTTCAGAACAGAAAAGTGCTCAGTCTATGCTGTTTTATGTGTTAAGTGAGGTAAGTACAGGCCTTCTCCTTGCAGTACCTGTAGTTTACTCCAGTTGTTTGTGTTAGTGTTTTATATGCTTTTGGAATTCTGGCATTAGTACACTGTTTACATATCAATTAAAGTTATTTATTTAACTTTGTTTATTGGGTGAGTGCACTGGTAACAAGTATGCACTGGTAACAAGTACCTGTTTCAGGCACAACCCAGATGCAAAAGCACAGACAAACAGGAAAACAAATTACAGTGAATACATACAAATTTACAGCAAGTTGTAGACAAACATGAGCACATATGATGCTAATACTTGTAAATATACAATGTAATATACAATGTGATATACCTGTACAATGTAATATACAAAAGTGCTTGTAATGTAATAAACAAAGGTAGAAATTGAGGATAGTAAAAGGAGGAGGAGGAAGATGGAGAGGAGAACGAAAAATGTGACGGAGATTGGTCGGTGGGTGCGATTAGCTAGTATAAGGTAAAAGGTCATGACGGGGAGGTTATTGGAAGCAAAAGCAGGCTTGGGTTGAGGAGTAGTGTGACTTTAGGAGCTTGGCAAAGGCATAGGGAGAGGAAGATGTTTTGACAGAAGGAGGAAGGGAGTTCCAAACAGAAGCTGCATGATAACTAAAAGAGTGCTGACACATATTTGTGCAAAACTTGGGTATTATTATGTTGCTTTTGGTTACAGAGCAGGATGAAGGAAGGTTGACAAGAGAGATGTGGCTACTGAGGTAGGCAGGTGTCCCGGTATGCACAGTTTTCTTTACTAGTGTTGCAATAGCTAGATTGGATTTAATGCCAGTGAGAAACCAATTAAGGGATTTGAGAGCGCCGTACAGTGGTGAGCATTGGGCCTGCAACCTAAGGCAAATTTAACCTATTTTGTAGTACAGAGTGTGTTTTTGCTATAGTGTGGATTTACTGGGTGCATCAGTTACAACCGATTCATAATCTACTGATGGGACTAGGTTTGCCAGTGCAATACAGGTTCTGGCCTCAGGAGTAAAGTAATGTTGAACACAGTAAAGAGCACCTAGCTTCTGATGTAAGAGAGAGGTGGTGTGTTGGAGATGGGATCTGAAGGATAATGTAGGGTCAAGATGAACCCCGAGGTACTTAAAAGACAGTGTCTTGACTAGGGGTGTACCCTTTGCTGGTAAGGACACAGAAACTGAAGGATACCTTGTTTATTCTGTGCCTAGACCCAAATAGCATGGACTGTGTCTTGGGAAGGTTGAGCACCATATTTTCCATTACACACCAGTTTTGAAGCCTGGCTAGGCAGGAACTAAGCGAAAGGTTAATGGCATTAAGGTTACTATGTGTAAAGAGAACTGCATCATCTGCATATAGAAGGGTCCATACAGGTTTGCAGACTGCTGGCAAATTATTTATGAAAAAGGTAAACAAGAGGGGGCCAAGAATAGAACCTTAGGGTTCACTGCTTGTGATGTTATTAACTCCTGAAAGTGTGTTTCCAATCCTGACAGCCTGAGCTCTGTCAGTCAAGTAGTCTTTGAACCTAAACGATTTATAAACTTGTTATCTTAATGCTAGACTGTTAATCCATGTGAGAAATCCCAGCCAGGTTATTGTAGCCGATTGTTGTACACGTATGTGTACTGATTCCTAAAGGAAAAAAAAAATAAACTTTTAATTGTAAAAAAGAATGTGCAATTTTACAGAATTTCATCAGCAGAGTAACGACTCTGTAGATCTCTATAACTCAAAAGTCCAACTGGGCAGGCACCCTTCCTCCATACTCCACTGCTAATATCCTGCAGGTATGCCCCGCTAATAAGGACTAGAACTTCATGACATATCACACTCGTGGCTTTGCCACTCACTTGTTATGGGTCTTACCCTTACATGTGGAGATTAACAGAAACTAAGACATGTCAGAGTGAGTATTATGCTTTGTTAGCATGCAGATTTGTTTTGCCTTGAGCGTCAACCCCAGAATGCAATGTATTTTTACATAGCATGATACTTGAATGTTAGAGCATCTTATTCCACTTAAAAAGGATGTAGAAGTGTCATAATCCACTTGTAAAAGGATTTTTTTATGATAAATGACTCAAAGTGTATTTTTTAAAGGGAACTCAAACACTTGCTTTTCCCTTTTTATTATATATTTAGAAATCTGGGGGTGCAGGTAGCCTCTGTAATCTCCGTACTATGCTTTTTCATTTGTTCACTTGGAAATAATCTTATACCGTATACAAGAGGGCTATTGTTCATGGAATTCAATGAATTCCCAGTGTTGCTGTATCCTAGTAGTGACATCAGACATCTGTTTCACCATCTTGGGTACATCACTACAAGGGTACAACAACATGGAATGACCTCGTACTCAACTGTCCCAGCCAGCTGCACCAAATTGCTCTTTTTTTCCCCTTGTCAGTTTTATCTGTCACTTCTGAGGAGAAAAACAAGCAATTGGTGATGGCTGTATAAAACTTTCTTTGCTTATTTATTTGCAAGAATCTACCAGGATGGCAACCTGAACTTCTGCCATGCTGCCCAACTGGAAGGGGAGCAGGAGAACCCCACCTCCCCACTCCCACCATGTTTCTGCCAGAAGGAGATTCTGTTGTGGTGTTCTTGGTACAGAGTAGTTGCATCTGATGCTTCCTCCTGCTGAATGTACCCATTTTCCCTGAACAACCGGAAGTTCCAATGTTCACTTCAGTTACTCATGGGGTTCAAAATATTGAAACTGCACAGGGCTGGGGACCCCGAAGAACTAATCCCCTTACAGATGCCCTCTAGGTTGTGATGGCCGGATCACACTAGAAATAGGACCGCTCAGCTAGGGGGCATGAGCATCTATGTTCCCTGCAAGAGTAGGTGTCACTTAGCTGATGTTTCATAAACTCTCTGTTGCTGTTTAGAGCTGCCCATACACTATAAAAGACAATGGATGAGCAACAGTGAACAACAACTCTAGGTTTACTTTGCGAGGTTGTCATGACAACAACAGACCTCTCAAACTTCACTGCTGAGATCTATTGGTTGTCATAACAACCTCTCAAGGCAAACACAGCGCTGTTGTTCTCTGTTGCCCATCCATTATCCTCTATGTTGCTTTCTTTTGTTTTAGGGTTCCTCGTTGATGCAGCCCCTTCTCCCACCTGATACTCATTTTTGTAATTACTGGTTCATTCTGGAGCTCAACCACATCAGTAGAGCAAAAGTTCACAGGACAAGTTTCAGTGCACGGTCTCCACTTAACTGGTGTCACCGAGATGCAGAATGGATCAGCAATCACAAAAATGGAAACAAGGCAGCATTGACAAGGGACCCAACAAAGAAAAGAAGCAGGATTACTTCAAGACAAACAAATAAAAAGCACTGTAGGGAGATTAAGGAGGCTACATACACCCACATTTCCAATCATATTTTGAAATAGGAAAAGTAAGGGTTATGTTCCCATTTTCACAGAGCTGTCAGTCAATGTACAAGTGTTGTGTAATGGGGCTGATATGTCTTTAAGACTATCTCCTGTTGTATAACACCGAAGTTCTGTCTGTAGCTTCAGTTTTAGAAAAGCCATGGAGCTACCATATGCACACTCAAAGCAGCATGTTCAATGAATAAAATATGTTTTGAGGGTTTTTTTAATTATTTTTTTTTATTTTTTTACTTCAGGCTTCCGTGCAATGTTTTCTCTAGGGCTTTGGGTATGTGTGTTTTGCTCTGATGAACTTGTATTCATGGCTGTGTGAATTTAGGCTGTGCTTGTAAAGGGTGCTTTTAGCTAGCTTCATTTCTTTTCTCTTGAGGTTGGGTTTTTTGCAGGCTGATCTGTCGTGGTTGTGTTTGATTTGCAAAAGTTAATTTTTGACCATGGAAAATTACATTTTTCTGTTAACATACCCATAGTTATAAGACAGTAACAAAGTAATTTAGGTTAGAAGGGACTCTAGTTCCATCAAGTCCGCCCCTGCTTCAGAAATATGGACAAACAAGAATGCTGTTCAAACATGACTCATTTATAGAGATTTCCTACCAATCCTGCTACCCAGGGTACTCTGTGATTCAGCTGGTAAACAGAAATTTGTTCAGGCTTACCTCGAAGGCCTCTACTGTCCTCATACCCACTGTCTCCATTGGTAGGCTGTGCCATAGGTTTGCCACCCTCTGGAAGAAGAAGTGTATCCTAATGGTAACCCTAGGTTTGCCACCTTTGAGCTTCAGGGAATGTCCTCACATCATACTGGAGCACACCAAATCAAACATTTCCATCTGTGTGACCTTGTTGGTACCTTTCAGTATGCAGAACACTAAGACCATGTCCCCCTGCAGCCGCCTTTTCTATAGGGTGAACATGTTAAGGGCCTGCCATCTCTCCCTATAGCTTTTATGCTCCATATATCCGATCAAGTTAGTGGCCTGCATTATAGCCTCCCTATTGCCTCAATGTTCTTTTTGTAATGGGGAGCCCAGAACAGCACAGAGTACCGTAGGGGGGCATGACCAGGACCTTGCAAAGTGGCGGGATTACTTCTGCTCTGCTGGTCACCGCCTCTTAATGTACCTCAGTATTTTTCCAACCTTCTTGACATACATCCTATGATGCTCTGCATTGCGGGGGTCTGTGTGCTTTTGCATTTCTTTGAAACCTGGCTTAGCTGACAAGACCCGTTGGGGGTAACCCTTGCTTCAGTGCTTTTGCACTGAGGTTCTTTGTCATTATGCACTGCTTGTCCTGCTTCAGTCCCTTGCCTGTTATGACCCCACAGGTTCTTTTCCTCCTCCACTGCAGTGTGTAGGTCCAGTCTCTGTTTCTCCTCCCCAAATGTAATACCTTGCATTTCACTACATTGACTCTAAAACTCCTGGTGCCCAATATTCCAAAGATTGCCAGGGTGCAAATCCAAGTTTTCCCATGCAAATTGGGTTTTGGGTGTATGCACTACATTGAAAAGCCCAGCCAGCATTGGCAAACAGGGTTTATGCCTGGGCAAGATTTGGGGGGGGGGGCACAATGTAAATTAAGGGGCAGGCACCTGAATATTAGCGCAGTCCAATATTTAAAGTATATGCACCATACAAGGCCCTTTTGCCCAGCCCCCTTGCACAGCACACATACTGCCGACTGAAACTCTGCCTTACTCCCACACAACCCTACCAGTTGGCAGAGGATGTGTGGTGGCCCCCTGATCCCCAACACAGTAGTCCCTGGTGTCTATTCGTCCCCTCCACTGATTGCTGTCCTGATGTAGAGTGTTATAATTCCCTGGTGGCTAGTGGTCCCTCCCCCTGCTGATCATCATCCCAATGCACAGTATTATGGCTAGTGGTCCTTCCCCACACCAATCGCTGTCCCGATATACAGTATTATAATTCTCTGGTAGCTAGTGGTCTCCCCCCCCCCACCGATTGCTGTGCCAATGTACAGTATTATAATTCCATGGTGGCTAGGGGTCCCTCCCCCCCAAGCCAGTTGCCATCCTGATGTACAGTATTATAATTCCCTGGTGGCCGATTGCGTCCAGATGTAGAGTATTATAATACCCTGGTGGTGCTAGTTTGCTGGGCAGCCCACTAAATACGCCCATACTGGGCATGCAAATGGCCCTTTAGTGCCTTGCATGCCCAATGAGCTCATTTGCATGGGTCACTTTGAATATAGGAAATTTAGCCTGGGCACAAGCCATTGTGGTGCCCTATTTCAGGAGTCCTGTCAGCCCAGTGCTAACTGGCTTAGTGCTGGGCCGATAGTGCCCCTATATTCAGCTGCCAGTTACCATCCAATTTCTTTATTAAATGCTGATTGTAAGATTTTTGTGAAGATTTTAGCTAAGAGATTGGAAAAGGTTCTCCCTTTTTTTTTTGTCAAAATTATTTATTGGGAAAAAGATGATCATACAAGGTTCAATGACATACATCATATCTTTACAGTATTACTTGTCTCTTCATTTTTCATGTCTCTATATTTTTACATGACTCTACAGTATTGCATATCAGAGTGGGCACTTCTTGTAAGCCAGTGCAAACTTAAAAATCTAGAGGCAGCATCAATGCACAAATATACTCTCAGACTCTGCACTACCCCCAGAGAGAGCGAGAACTCCATTTGAGTAGTACCCAGTCAGCCAACCATATATAAGAGTGAGTCTCATCATCAATACAGACCAGAGGTAAACCTCTGATATAACAAGGGCTCAAAAAGAAAAATCCCCGGATTCCACTGCATCCAGCAGAGGTTGCTAGGTTGCGAAAAATTCAGAAAGTGCACCTCTCGACCCCTGTTGGGCACGCTCTATAACTATACATGTTTTTAAGTTTTGCGCCCATCTGGTGACTGAGGGGGGTGCTGGCAACATCCACTCCTGTGCTATCATTCTCCTAGCATTAACAAGTGCCAGAGACCACAAGGGATTAAGTGCTCTCAATCCTGGGTGAGCAGGGTCTGCAACTAGCAAAAGTTCTAAGGGTGATTTAGTGGGGGCATATCCCAATACCCTGCACATAATAGCATGGATTGAGTGCCAGAACATGGCCACCTTAGGGCAGGTTAAGGCTAGATGCAGGAAATCCACTCTGTCACTTCACATTTAGGACACAGCTCTGCTCTAGAAGCATCCATGCTGTGGAGTCATATATGCTCTGTGTAAAAAGTTAAACTGAATCTGGCGCAACTTATTGCTGCGGAAACAAATCAAATAATGTGAGCATGCCAACTTCCAAGTATGCTGGTCCAGGGCAAGGGAAAGGTCCGCACTCCATCTGTCCCTACTGACACTGTCCTGGTGGGACAGGTGCCCTTGAAAAATACGGTAATACACAGACAGGATTTTTTGCCCCAGTTAGGGTTTAAAGAGCTCTTCTTCGAATAGGGAAGTATCGGACCAGCCAGATTGCGAGGACAATATATCTCCACATTTATGACAGATCCTCAAGTATAAGAAGAAATCCCCAGAAGGGATGCCCCATTCATGGTTAAGGGTAAAGAAACTTTTCAACATACCACCTTCATATAACTGGATATTGGCTAAGAACCCCTTTCTACTCCATGCCCAGAGCCTCTGCAAAACCACTGGGGAATAACTTCCCCTCTGCTTCATGGCTATAAGTAAACTAATATTTGGGGACATCTGGCCTTCAAAACTGATGCACTGGTGAACCCATAGCCACACCCATCTAGTAGCTGCTGTGAAAGGGTTGCTAATGTGGTCATTGCTTAACCCTCCCAATGCCTGGCCAAAGACTCATTTTTAAGGTTGCCATGTAACATATCATTCTCAAAATCAAACCAGGGACAGTCTAGATTGGGGTAGCAGTAGGGATAAAGGCCAGTTGTGCTGCCCAATGGTATGCTCTGAATTTAGGTAAGCCCACTCCTCCCTCAGCATGGGGACATTGCAATACTGACCTTTTTACTTTGGCTCTGCCATTCCACCATAGGAATTTATGAACAAAGGCATCTAGCTGTTTAAAGTGTCTGGGGAACTCTAATGGGGAGGGTTTGATATAGATATAGAACCCTCGATAACACAGTCATTTTAATCGCTCCAATTCTACCCAGCAAAGACAGAGGCAGGACCGTCCATTTCTCGCAGTCCTCTGGTATTTTGGCTAGAAGGGGCTTAAAATTCAATTTGTATAAAAGACTAACTGAGGTACAAAAGTAGACCCCAAGATATTTGAGTCTGGTGGCCATCTGCAATCCTCCGAGGTTGTCTATCAATTGAGCTCTATTCAGAGTTCCTACCTGGAGCAGTTCGCTTTTAGTCCAATTAACCCAGTGTCCTGAAATCTCCTCAAATCTGTGCATTAAATTATGTACCGCAGGTAAATCCTGAGCCAGATTTTGTAGGTACAGGAGCTGATCATCTGCATACATGGCTATTTTATGCTCCTTCCCTTCCCCCACAAATCCCCGAATCCCAGAGTCCATTCAAAGTGCAGCCCCTAGAGGTGCCAAAGACAGAACATGCAAAAGGGGGTACAGGGGGCAACCTTGCTGTGTGCCTCTACCAAGTGGGAAGGGATTTGAAAGTGTCCCATTTACCACTATTTGTGCCTGAGAACTAGTGTATAGCATGCAAACCCAGGAACAGAAAACTGGCCCCACACCCAGTTTGCACAGGGTGTCAAAGAGGTACCCCCACTCCAAGCAGTCAAAGGTTTTTTCAGCATCTAAGGCTACCACTGCTGCCGAATGATGTCGTTTAGTCTGACCCCACCAATATATAATATTAAGCATACGCCTAATGTTATGTTTCCCCATTCTTCCCTTCACAAATCCTGATTCATCTGGGTGAATTAGCTGTGGTAAGAGTGGGTCTAGTCTGGAAGCTAGAGCCTTAGCCAGTACCTTGTAGTCAGCTGTTAATAGGGATATGGGCCTGTAAGAGGCACATTTGGTGGGATCTTTCCCAGGTTTGGGCAGTATCATGATTACAGCAGACCGCATGGAAGGGGGAAGCTTGCCCTGACAAGACTTTCAGTGATCATGTCAAATAAGGGTTCAAGAAGGGGTTCCCCGAAGGTCTTCAAAAACTCAACAGGAAGCCCATCAGGGCAGGGGCTTTACCACTTTTGAAGGCTTGAAGGGCATCAGAAATGTCTTGTTTAGATATTGGGGACTCCAATTCTACCATCTCTTCAGCGCCCAGCTGATTAAGTGGAACTCCCTCAAAGAATTAATCTAAAAGTGTTTGTGTCAGGTGGGCTTCAGATGTATACAGCATAGAATAAAATTCACTAAAAGCTTGCCCAATCTCCGCAGTGTGCTGTATTAGTTCCCCATGCGAGTTATAGATTTGCCATACTGTCCTCTCTGCTTCTCTGCATTTTAATTGCCAGGCTGGAAGCTAGCCAGTTTAATCCACATCGAAATAGTCCCCAGCTTTTGCCAGCAGGATAGATCGCTCAAGTTGGGAGCTAGTCAAAGTGTTAAATTTCCGTTTTAGCTTTTGAAGGACATTATACAAAAAGGGGATGGGGTGCAACATGTGTGCTGATTCACAGGCCTCAATCTTAGTCCTAAGTATGGTCACTTCATCTGCCACCCTTCCCTTATGGTGTGCAGCAAAGGAAATAATCTGTTCTCTAACAAAAGCCTTCAGGACCTCCCACCTCATTCCATGCGTGGTTCCCCCCGCCATTCCACAGGAGGTAGTCCTGAATGCACTCGTGCATAAACTGTACATACTCTTGATCTTTAAATAGGAAAGGGTCTAACCCCCATGCTCTAGGGGTCAGTGTGAAAATAAGCGGTCACGATTGAAGTATGTAATAAAGGCGCTGCTAAAAATGCTTCAGCATTTTATAAGTGGAACGTGACTTACAATTACGCCAGGATACAGCAGCGTGGAGAGTCAATGCCGCAGCCACATGCATTAGTGGGAGGTGGGTGGGACAGAAAATGGAAAAAAGGCCATCCCTGTCAAGCCGGATGCCCATCCCACCACACCGCAGTCCCCAAGGCACACCACTCCCATCCCCTGCGCCTGTAGTTTGAGGGATCAGAGACCATTATTTCTCTCCCCATGCTTCAGGGGAAGGGAAATCCCCAGACAGGTAATGCAGGATCCAGGTGGCGAGAGATAGCGGGGGTGAGACTGTCAGACTTCAGGAGCATGTGCATGTGCAGCCCAAAGGTGCGGCGGGCTGGGTGGCCGGGGCGATATTGTAGCAGCCTGGATCCCCACTAGTAGCACAGCGGTAAGTCACAAAAATAGCATTCATTTCTGCCAGTGTTATCAGATTGCCCTGATGACTGGTGTGCATACAATCTTCAGTTCCTATAGCTGGAGTGTTCAGTACCAACTGTGGATTTTGAGTTAATTGCATCATCTCAGGGAGATGCATTGGGGACATATTATCATCTGTATTATTGGCAGTGCTTTCCATCATCAATATAGCAGCGTTAAGCAAAAGAACATCAGGCCCAACATTTTTTTTCTGTCATTGCCCCTCCTGATCAAGTTCCCAGCCAGCTCACTGCAGGGCTGATTCCACAGACCAGTCCATTGCTGAATATTAAGGTACACTGGGGCTACATCTAAGGCTAGGATTGGGGGCCCCTGTAGATGCCATTCCCAGCGTAGCTCCTATTTTTAAGTTAGCAGCAGAATTAGCCGTATTTCCATTAAAGACAAACAGTGAAGTTGAATTTGTACTTGCCATGAAGTTGTAATGGGAACAAGGCAGTTCATTCCTTTGATCAGGGTGTAGTTGTCATTGTTCGGGAACTTCCAGCTGCACCTGAAGTTTACTTAACTGTGTAAATTGTGTTACTTCACTGAGCGTTGTACTTGCCCACTTATGTCACGTCGGCCTGTGGAGTTGTTTTTTTCATTTATTTGTGTTGGGGGCAGGGTATCCCCCTGAAATCAAATTAAGCACCAATTTAAACTGCAACACTAACAATACAATTTAAAATTTAAACAGCACTAGGATGTAAACTGCACGACCATGTATGTTACTCTGCGCTATTTGAGCTGCACGATCATTTATGCAGCACGCTTATATGTAACACGCTATTAAGGTAGCGCTCTTTTTTACAGCACTATTTTATCCGCGCTAATATCACCGGATACCCTCTAGGGGTCATCTGTTCCCCGGCACCACTAAGAGAGATGTAATGAATGGCATGGTCAGAGACCAGGATAGGAGTGTAAACCACCCCCACTACATTCATCAACAAATTTCTAGAGACCAGAATTCTATCAATTCTGGCATAGGACTGGTGTGCATGTGAAAAGAAGCTGTAGTCTCGCCCAAACGGATTGGCGTGTCGCCAGGCATCAACCAGACAAAGCCCTTCCTGTAGATCTTCTAAGGCTCTGGCAGTCGGTGTCTTAGGTGTCGGGTTTTGGCTAGAGTGGTTCAACACTGGGTCCAGCACACAATTGAAATCCCCACCCCAGGATCCATTATCCATCGCAATGTGACATATCAAAAGCCAACTTTTGGAAAAAACCCGGGGATTCAACATTCGGGACATATGCCGAGCCAACCAGAAAGGTCCCCCTGCCTGAGATGTCAACTTTAGCCAATACATATCTACCTGCCTGATCAATGACACTTTCTAGGACCTGGGCCAGAACTCCCCTAGGGATCCAAATCGAGGCTCCGTGGGCCTTAGAGGAAAAGGTGGCTGAAATCCAAGTGCCACCCATAAACTGGGCTGTCCTGTGGGCTTCAGGAGGAGAAAAGTGCATTTCTTGCATGAGAATAATGTGCCCTCCTACCCTCTTTATTTAGGCTAGAACCTTTCTGCGTTTTAAAATAGATTTCAGGCCATTAACATTCCATGACACACATTTTATGCTATCACCCATATTGATCCGTTACTAGAGACCAACACGCAACACTGCACATTCAAATAATGCATCTAAAATCCATTTTTTCCCAATGTATGTAAAAGAACTACACTCTCAATAGGAATGATCCCCCCTTCCCAACCCCCCCCCCAGGAGAGCTCCAACTGGAGATTCCTGATAGCTGCCCAAAAGCAAATTTCTACCAAAGGTGCAGGCATGCCCTGAAAGGACGACACCCATCACAGCAAACTTGGGCACCACCAACACAGCCCCCGGCCCCCTTCATAAGAGAAGTAGGTTGTAATGCACCTCCTTATACCCACATCTCCATGCCCAACAAGGGAATGGCAACCACCCCCATATAAGCCATGAACATTTAACATACCGCCCAAAGAAATGGTCCAAAATGGACAACAAGTCCCTCCCACCCACCCCAGGCAGCTCAAAAGAAGCTGCCAGCATTCCCACTACAAACAGTAGGTAGAAAGTGACCCTAAGGCCCACCATGGTGTTGCAAACAGTGGGACACCAAAATAGATCATAAAACAATAAATGTATAACAGCTACTGCAACAGGTTAACTCGTAAGCAGAAACATTAGAAATTCTAAGCCCAGAGAGCATGTCTCCCATGAGCACTCCATTGCTGGCACAGGTTCAAAGGCATACTGCTGAAAGTTACCCCGGCTGAACCCCCATATTTTACACTGTCTCAGGCCCACTAAGAGTCTAGGCCATATGGGGACACAGGTAGAGAAGTTGAGGGGTGCACAGAGAGATTACACCATATCGGGGCCTCCCCGTTGATACCCATACCCCCAAGTGCGGTTGGGTATGCCCAGTATGGCCAACAAAAGGTATGCATCCCATCAAGAAGAAAACAGCGCAGCAGAAGGCTTCCAAAAGTAAACCAGCTCCCAGCCAAATTAAAAATTCCTGCGCCATCGAAGGGAGGCCCACACACAGAGGATGCAGACCAACCTTTAACATAGTTTGGATTGGTATAATCATTGTGATCAGGCCTTATCTGTAAAGAGCTCACCACACTAGATAGTCTGGCCGAGGGGTGGAAGGCAATGAAACCACCCCCACCAAAGTCCAGGTGTGGAGCAAAGTCAATTGAAATTCCCTGCAGAGATGTTATCAGTCTATATGTTCCCAAAAGTTGAGCGAGGACAGGATGAAGCTCCCAGCTGTTACCTGTGCCCCCAGGCATGTTTGGGAGCTGCCACTAAACTGCAGGGTGCCCCTCCAATACAGCTCAGCCAGACCAACTTGTTACAGATAAAAAGGACCTGTCACTCTGATCTAAAGAGGACATAAGAGCTCCAGGGCTGTTTTAAACCACACTTAGATATATCACTTACTTGAGGGATATTGCAAATAGATCAGGATGAAGCTGACTGTGCCCTCTCTCTCCTGGTCTCCTCCTACTCAACCCATTTTTTGGCAGCTTTGGGGCATAAGAAAAAATGTGGAATCTGTTCTGGTTGGCCTATACTCAGGCGAGCTGGATAGAGAAGGCCAAAGGTCCATCCTAACTTGTATAACTTGTTTTTAACTTGGATACATTTTTGTCTTCTAACTTGTAAGTCCCTGCTATAATCCTGATGCATATAGGCTTTCTGCAGGATCTGCTGTTTGTTGGTGTACCGAAGATACTTTAAAAGACAGTGCCGTGGTCTGTCTCCAAACTTCAGAGAGGGGCCCACACGGTGTGCTCTCTCAACTTCAAAGTTCGCAAAATCTTCTGTAAGATTCAACTGCTCCACCAAGCAATGATGAAGCCCCTTACGTGGATCCCGACCCTCCACACCTTCCTGAAGCCCGATGATTCTAATATTTGAGCACCTGGATCTATTTTCCTAGTCATCCAGGCACTCCTTTAACTCAGCCAGGGTAGAGGCAAGGTCTGCTCGTTCAGCAGAGACCACAGCCTCCAGTTCCCCCACACGATGTTCCAACTCAGAGATCTGTGAGGCATGAGTGGCCGTAGTCTCTGTTAGTCCAGTTACTACTGTCTGCAAGTGGGATACTTGGGTTGTAATGTTCAGGAAGCCAATTTTCATTTCCTGCTGCATGTTCAGCAGGGTAGTTGGCACTCCGGCTAATGATTTCACTATTGAGTCCATATCTGCATCAGGCTGCTCACCCACGCACTCACGGTCAGCGTCCCATGGCCTAGCACTCTGCCAATCACTCACGCAGGTTGCAGCCTGGCTGCAGGAGTTAAATGACAGTTTAGCCTGCTTATTTTTTTGATTTTCCAGGCGCCATCCCCCAGAGCTATTCTGCCTGCTGAGTTTAGGCTTTCCAAAGGCACATTCAGTAGCCATTAAAGTCAAAAAGCTGTTGGTGTCCCAGGGAGCTGAGCTAGTAAGCATCCACCATTGTTGCCGGTCGGCCACGCCCCCAGGTTCTCCCTTTTTTGATTAGTAATTTTCAGTCGGGTTTTATGTGGGGTAGGCAGGGCAGTGACAACCTGAGAGCTGTAATCAACCTCACTCAGGTGGCAAGTAGGGGCCCAAATTTGGCAGCTCTCATAGGGTTGGATGCTGAGAAAGGGTTCAACTCTGTTAAGTGGCAGTATATCCAGTTTGTGTTGTCTAAATTTGGGATTTGTCCTAAATTTAGTCACTGGGTCAGGTGCCTCTATTCCAACCCTCAGGCACGTATTTTAGTTAATGGGGTTCTTTCAGATTCTTTCTCCCTGGCATGAGGTACAAGGCAGGGCTGTCCGTTGAGTCCTAGGTTGTTTCTTCTGGCCATAGAACCTCTAAATTTGGCCCTTTGTCAGCATCCAGTTATTTCTGGTATACCTGTGGGCGGGAAGTTTTATACCACCTTATTATATGCGGATGATTTGCTTTTGTTATTAACAAAAGCGGAATCCTCTCTTCCTAGGGCATGGGAAGTGGTTGACTCCTTTAGTGTGATTTTGGGTTTCCAGGTAAACTGGGAGAAGTCGGAGATTCTGCCACTCTATCAGGTGGATCGTACGTGAGCTTGTATGTGCCCTCATATTTTGCATTGGTCACCAGCTGGTCTGATGTATCTTCATATGTCTAGCTCAGCTAATCTTCAGGAAATGTGCTCCAAGAACATTTTAGAGGTTCTAGAAGATATAAAGCTGGACTTTCGGAGATGGAAGCATTTAGGTCTATCCATTCTGGGTAAGATTGCCACCGTTAAGATGATGGTGTTTCCCAAGCTTTTTTATAGGTTTACCAAATTATCTTTTATAATCCCCAAGTTTACTTGGAATAAGATTGACTGGATTGTGTCAGACTTTATCTGGGAGGGACACCACCCCCAGATTTAGTAGGGAAATTCTTAGGGCCCCAGATGTTATGGGTGGATGGAACTTACCCTGGCTGTGGGGATACCATGTTTGCCTCGGGGTTAGGCAAACTATGAGTTGGATGCTTCCTGCTGTAATTTGGTCCCCTATGTGGGTTGAGACTGAGCAGCAATTAGCAAGGGGTTCAGCTCTCGGCAGTTCTATTGTCGGGCAGGGGGATTTCTACAAAATTAGCAACATTTCTGATGGCCTTCTCTCAGTGGGCATGCAGGTGTTTCTTTAGAAAATTGGATTGGGATTCTTCTTTTTTTGGTGCCTATGAACCACTCTGGAATAATTCTGCCATACTAGTGGGTGGGAGTCCAGTTTTGTGGGGTAGTTGGGAGTCAAGGGGTCTTTGGATCCTTTGGGACATGATTGATAGTAGTTCCAGACTTCTGTTGTCTTTTCAGGAGGTACAGGATATATATCAGGTCCCTCTGCACCATTTGTGGTGTTACTTTCGGTTGCAATGCACCCTATTTTCTACATTTTTTAAATCTCACCTTCGTCAGCAATCTCAGTTATCATGTTATTTGCAGAAGTGGGTTTTAGTCCCTAAAGGACATATTAGTTTGTTATATAAGGAGTTGCAAAGGATCTCTACCAAACTGAGACCCTCATAGGCTGAAATAGGAGAAGATTTGGGTATGCTCCTAGATTCTGAGTTATGATTACAGTTTTGGGCTGAAGCGCATAAGTCCTCTCCTGACCTCAAACTCCAATTAATACAAAAGAAGGAGTTAAGCTGATGGCATCGCACTCCTGTACATTTGGTGAATGTAGGTGTACTGAATTCAGATTTATGTTGGCAGTGTTTGCAGGGCACTGGTACGATATATCATAATCTGTGGGATTGTTCCTTGTTGACAAATTGACAAAATTGGTGGGATAATATTTTTAGGTGTTTAGAGAACACCCTTCAACTCCTCATTTCCCAGTCCCCTCTGTTTTGCATTTTGGAGGACCCATATATTTTGGGACAGCAGATTTTGGTCTAAACAGTTTCTTTTTGCTGCTGCTCTGGAGGCTAAGAGACTTTTGCTTATGAACTGGAAGTCCACTGAAGTACCCCTTTTTTTCTCGGTGGAAGTTAGCAATGTCCAGAGCAGCATCTTTTCATCAGGTAATTTACTGAAAGAGGCATGCTCTCCCTCGATTCTATTTGACCTGGGGATGATGATTGACCTTGGAGGGTTCTATAAATGGAGATTGGACAGGGTGTTCTTCAACTTCAGTGTAACTTGTATTAGATTTTACTTTTTTTTTTTTTTTTTGTGGAAGATAGACGTTTCCGGAAATGTGTTAGTTGGGTTCTGGTCTGTATTCATTAATGTTGGTTATATTTTTGTATAACAGAATGTATTCTTTAATATTTCTGAACAGATCATGGTTGTAGTCCTCTAGTAGGACACCCACCCTTGTGTTTGTTATGATGTTTGTTGTGATTATGATGGTTTATTCTTGCATTTGTTATCTAATCTTTAATAAAATGTTTGTATAAAAAAAATAATAACAAACAAAAAATTATCTTGAAAGAGGGGAATTGTTCTGTAAGTCCAGTAAATAATGAACAGTTAGCAAATTGTTTTAGAAGAGGAAAAAATATATGAAGAGGAAGAAAAAAACTGTGATAAGGGGAAGAGGTAAATGAGGCAGGGCAAACACAAAAGGCAATCAGAAAATACAGTTACATAAGAACTTACCATAACAGTAGATCTTCGAGAGAAGCTCTTGCAGCAGGCCAACTCTGGTAGGACTAAGCCACCAGGTGCCAGGACCACACAGAAAATTTTCTAGCTAGCAGTCTACCTTGGGGAACCACCCACTGCCAACGTCAGCTTCTGATGCCGGCCTATGCTATAAAGGTGGGTGGTCCCCCACACCCTCATCAGTTCCCCTACTGGAGATCCCAAGCAGGTAGTGAAAAGAAACCCAAGGAAGTTCCCGAGAGCCAAGGAAGAAAAGGCAGAAGTAGTGCGAGAAAAACAAGGAACAGTAGGGGGAAGGAGGGAGGGAGGGAAAGCAGGGCCTGCTGCAAGAGCTTCTCTCGAAGATCTGCTGTCATGATAAGTTCTTACGCAACTGTACTATCTTACTTCGAGGAAGGCTCTTGCAGCAGGTCAACACCAGTAGGACTGAGTCACAAGCAGTTCCAGGTATGACCAGGAGAACAGCAGCCAAAAGCTCAGGAGAGAAGGCCTTGAAGCACTGCAAGGCCCAATTGGCCCTGCGCTGAGAGGCTATGTCCAGACTGCTTGGTGAAGGAGTGGACAGAATTCCAGGTGACAGCTGTGCATATGTCCGCAGCCAACACATTTCTGAAACAGGGCATGGAGGCAGCCATACCCTTGGTGGAATGGCCCTTAACCATTCCCAGAAAGTCCTTGTTGTACTTACAGTAGCAATAAACAATACCATTGGCTAGCCACTTACACAAACATTGTTTGGAAACAGGAGTGCCCTCTCTCTTGGGGACGAATGAAACAAACAACTGCACAAACTTCCTAGAAACCTTGATTCAGTGCGTATAGCATTGCAAGATTATTTGTACATCCAAAGTATTGAGCAAGGCCTCCCTCTGATTCAAGTATTCAGGATAATAAACTGGAAGGTGGATGTATTGGTTCAACATAAACTCCGACACCATCTTTGGAAGAAAGTTAGGATTAGTACTCAAATACACCCTGTCTTTGTGAAAAACCAAATAAGCCTCCTTACACATAAGAGCCTGAAGCTCAGAAATCCTTTGAGCAGAAATAATAACTAAAATGAGCACTTTCCAGACAGGCAGCACTGCTCACAGCTCATGGCTGGTTCAAAAGGAGGTAAAGTGAGTTTCTCCAACATAAAATTGAGATCCAATGGAGGGATCAGGTCCTGAATGGGAGGTTTCAGATGCAGAATGCCCCACAGAAAAGTGCTGGAGACCTCAAGCTGCACCACACCCTTGCCTTTGATAGGTGAATGCTACGCAGAGATGGTGGGAAGATGCACCTTGAATGAGGAGTATCCCAAGCCAGAGTCCAAAAGGGACAAAAGATACTCCAACACCTGATTCACCAGGCAGGGGAAGGGGTCCAGTTGTCATGAAGCAGCCCAAATGGTGAAACGCTTCCATTTTATGGCATAAGCAGCCCTGGTGGAAGATTTCCTGGCAGCCACCAGGACATCTGCAACCCTAGAAGACACCCAAAAATGGGTGATGGCTAAGTCCATAGGAGCCATGAATGGAGATGCAGGGACTTGAGGTCCAGATAGATCAGGGTGCCCTGATCCTGGGAGAGCAAGTCAGTGAACAGAGGTAGGGGCACTGGAGGTTCCACCACCAGTTGTTACAGCAATGGGAAACAAATCTGAGGTGGCCAGAAGGAAGCAATGAGAATCATCTCCACTCCTTCTAACTGGAGCTTGAGCAGAACCCTCTGGAAGAGCAGGAAGGGGAGAAACACATACAGAAACCTCCTCTTCCATGAGAGGGACAATGCATCTCACCAGAAAACTTCAGGCCCAGGATCGAGCGAGCAGAAAAATTTCAGTTTTGTATTGAGTGGGGACGCAAAAAGGTCCAACTCTGGATGACCCCACCTGTTGAAGAGATCTTCAACCACCAAGGTCATAAGCTCTCACTTGTGGGCCCACAACCAGGAGCTGCTGAGACTGTCTGCCAGGACATTTTGGATGCCTGGAACATGTACGGCCAAGAGCTCCAGACCATGCTTGATGGCCCAATACCAGACTTTCATCACCTTCCAACACAGAGGGTAAGAGTAAGTCCCCTCTTGCTTGTTGATATAATACACCACACACATGTTGTCCATCTGTACCAGCAGCGAACTGGGGAGGAGATGAGTCTGAAAAGCTGGCAGAGTGTAAAGGACCACTCACATCTCTAGGATGTTGATATGAAGACCCTGTTTCAATTCCGTCCAGGTACCATGGGTCTGGTGATCGGCCAGATGAGCACCGCATCCCAGGCCGGATGCATCCATCTTGAGACTCTGGCAGGGGGGCGAGAGCTGAAAGAAGACCCCCAGAGGATGTTGACTGGCTCCAACCACCACAATAGGACTCTCTGTACCGGGTCAGAGACCATGACCAGCTGGTCCAGATTTTCCATTCGTTGGTCCCATTGGACCCTTAAGGTCCACTGGAGAACCTGCATCTGCAGGTGGGTGAGTGGAACTGTGGCAATGGCTGCTGCCATATGTCCTAGGAGTCGCAGGAACACCCTGGTGGGGACCTGGCAACTGGAGGAAACCAGACTGGCCTGCTCCTTCAGTTGTTCTGCCATGTCCACGGACAGAAAGGCCACACCCAGAGTGGAGTCCAGAACCGACCCAATGTATTAAAGGTGTTGGCATGGTGAGAGGCAGGACTTTGGCAGACTGATGATGATCTCCAAAGCCTGAAATAGATGGAGGGTATAGTCCAGGGTTTGAACCAGAAGATCCCCGGATGGGGCTACTAGCAGCCAATCATCTGGGTAGGTAAACACATAGAAGCCCTGCCTCCTCAGAGCAGCTGCCACCACTGCCAGGTGCTTGATAAAGGCCCTGGGGCCAATGAAAGGTCAAAAGGGAGGGCCTGGTATTGAAAAGTGTCAGTGGCTCAGTAGGTAGCACACTCGCCTCTGAGGCTGGGAGATCAGAGGGCTGTGGGTTCAGTTCCCACATCTGCCACTTGGGTTAATATCCCAGTACTGACACTGTAATGCAGCATGAGAGGGGTGCTGCATTTCTGAGGTGCCGTCTTTCGGATGAGACGTTAAACCGAGGTCCCATCTGCCTGGATTGGTGGTAGTTCAGGTGGATGTTAAAGATCCCATGGCACTTATCGAAAGAGTAGGGAATTTCCGTGTCCTGGCCAAATTTCCTCATTCACTAAAAATACCACCAACAGCTTAATCTGGTTCAAGGTCAGTTGGCATTCATCTGTATCCCCTTCCCCCGGGTCGTGCCTGAAAATAGGCAGGATTTGTCTAGTGCACTTACCCGGTCAACAAAAGCTAAAATAAAAATAAATAAAAATAAATAAAAATGGGCCCCCTGAAAGTGGAAGCAGAGGAAGCGATGGTGGAGATTATGTACTGAACATCCCCACCAAAGAAGTCAGAGTCCTGAATGGGGCATGCAGAATGCTGGATTGCACATCTGAGGCAAAGCCTGATACTCAAAGTCACAAATGGCGGCAGCCGCAACCCTGCCTGAAGCATTCACGGCATCGTAAGCAGCCCAGAGGATGTGACTGTCAATGTCGATACCCAACTTAAGGATCAGGGCAAGTTGGGGCTTGGTAGGATCCTCTAATAAAGTCTGCACTAGATCCTTGTCCTGATCCCAGAGGACATTCGGATATTCAGTTATATGAGCCAGGTAGTTAATGGCCTGGATAGCCAAGGTAGTGGATGCAAAAAGGCACTTCCCTAGGTGGTCCAACTGCCTGGACTCCCTGTCAGGAGGAAGAGCACCAAGGTGTTTGGGACTTTTGGTATGGTCATGTGCCATATTAATGACCACTGAATCCACCTTAGGATGGCCCCCTAAGAAGGGTTTACCAGCAGGGGCATGGTAAAGATGGTCTGCCTTCTTAGGCAATGGGGGTGTAATCAGGGGGGTGATTCCAAGCCACCCTGGTGACATCATCATATGAATCAATCAAGGGTGGCACCACCACAGGGAGGGCATCACACTGCCTTAAGTACATGGTCAGCTGATCCTCTCTGGGTCCTGCTGCTTTGTTTCCCACCCTGTCATGGACTGGATGTGGTACATTATGTCCATGAAAGATGGATCATCAAAAGGGGACTTGGGAATCATACTGGAGGGCTCTTCACCCTCTGAAGACTCTCCTGGCGAAGAGGAAGACTGCGAAGAATCTGAGCAATCCCCATTCAACTCGCCTCTCCAGGATCTTAAGACGACATCTCCAAATGGCCTGGTTGAATTTCTGGCAAATCTGACAGACTCCAGTGTTGTGGCTGGGGCCTAGGCAAAGGATGCAAGCAGAGTGACTGTCTTCTTAAGGAATTTGCTTGCCGCAGGCACTCTTCATGGACTGGTTAGAAGACGAAGCTGGTGGAAAAAACATAAACTCAACAGCTGAAACACTGAAAATTTGACGTTATTTATTAAAACAAAGAAAAATAAGAAAGTGGAGCAAGCACGAATAATGGCAGTTGACTGTAGCTGCAGCGTCCACTAAGGTCTGATGTGTGTGAGTCGACAGCAGGAAAAGAACTTAGGAGGTGCGGGGGACCACCCACCTTTATAGGATAGGCTGATGTCGGTGGTGGGCAGTCCCCCGAGGTAAACTGCTAGCTAGAAAGTTTTCCTCATGGTCCTGGCACCTGGTGGCTTAATCCTACCAGTGTTGGCCTGCTGCAAGAGCCATCCTCGAAGTAAGATTTTATAGGTACCGAGGAAATTGTCTTTAAAAGTAATTAGCTTAACCTCATTCTCATTCACCACAGCCCAAATCACAGTTTAAAATGGACTTTCTTTTGTACCATATTCACAAGCTAAGAAATGTGATAGCCAGGTAGATTTATATATACTGAAGTTACAACTCGGAACATTTTTTGCCAGCAAGAACCCTGATGAATGTTTAAAGCAGCAGTATTTGTTAGTCACCACATAGTTTTTTTTTCAGGAATAATGTTCTGGCAAAAATATCAAGATGCCCATTAGTTTTTTTGTTTCATTTCTGAACCAAGCTATGAGACTTGGAACTTTTTAAAAGTCCCCACTCCCATGTCATGCCCACCGTGAAAAAATAAAATATCTTGGTATAGTGCTCTCCTGTTTGCCATCAGAAACATGCGTCAGCACCATCCTAATATATCTACAGTATGAATCTAGCATATAAATTCAACAGGCAACTTTAGTGGGCAAGATTCTTACAAAATTACGAGTGAGTCATCCTTAATAACTTGAGTCATTAATTATAAAATTAGCTATAAAAGCTTGTTTTAAAAAATATCTTAGAAAACTAAAAATGCACTGAGGGTGAATCTAAGGATGTCATAAATACCATACACTGGAGAAACGGGTGGATCTGGCAGCAGTTGTACCCAGCAAATACCAGACTGGAGCCACACAGGTCCCTGACACACAGTAGGCCCAGGTGGGACACACCCTGCAAACTGGTAAGTACTGGGACAGTGCAGTATCTGAACCTATGCCACAGACAGTACTACATACAGTTGCTAATGTGTAATTATCTGTTTTTCCAGGAGAGTCACACTCTGACTATTGGTGAGTAGTGGGGCAGTGCACCACCTGATCCTATGCCACAGACAGTACTACATATAGTTGCTATTAAACTCTGCTTATCCAGGAGAGCCACGCCCTGACTACTGGTGAGTACTGGAACAGTGCACTACCTGCACATATGCACCTGACTGTACTACATGCAGTTGTAGATGTTGTGGTCCATACTGTTTGTCCAGGAGAGACACATCCTGAATGTTAGCAGATAGTAGGACAGTGCAATACCACCACATATGCAATGGTCACTGTATATACTGGTTGTTAGTGCCATGCTGCCAATTGTTTATTCAGGAGGGACACACTAGGCTGCAGGCCTGCCCAGAGGTGTGAGCCAGGAGCACAGGGAAGGTAGGTGCCTTGCTCAGATTCACACTGTGTGCATGTGGGAGCAGTGGGATTGCAACCCTGGGCACAGGTGTTCCGGCGGCGCAGTACCATATACCACTGTGCATGCAGCTGCACATCCCAAATGCAGGGTGGTGAGTACGGGTGTCGCCAGCCATTCACACTGTACACAGCTGTGCCCTGGTGAGCTATGCGACTGTCATGCAACATGTGCCATGCCATGTGACACCACATGACAGCCAGGCAATGTGTGGTGGGACTAGGCCACTGCGCACGGACACAGTGCAGGCTTCTGGCATGTGGTGGACAGCCATGTGCCCAGGCACACCTGTGCATGGGAATGGCAACAGGGCAGTGCATGGCCGGGTATGGTGGGTGGTGGTGTGGGTGAGTGTGGTGTAGGCAGCTGACATGGGGTCACCCATTGCACACTGTATGTGCTTGGCATTACATAGCCCTGTTATGCAGTATGCAGTGTGTGTGGTGGCAGCTTGTACATCATTGGTAGTGGGTGTGGCATGCAGGGGCATGTATGTACAGCACAGTACTGCCGCGCCGCACCCCGGGGATGGCGCATGGGGTGCACTGCTGCACCCACTGCCACTGTACACCAACCCTGTACGTTATGTTGTCTACTGCAGGTCACGCTGGGCAGCATGTAGGGGGGAGTGACAGTATGGTCACCACACTACTGTGCACTGAGACGTGTGCTGTGCCTTGTTGCCTTGCAGATCTATACTGCACATGCCAGACACCCCCGTGCCATGTGCCACACAGCAGATGGCATGCCATCGAGCAGATGCCTGAGTCTCAGTGGGAGGGCCCCCAAATTCACCCTGCCAGAGACAGCACAGCAGGTGAACTAGCAGTAGGGAATGACACTCTTACCACCAGGGTTCAGGGGGCACACTGCAGAGGAACGTGCCAGGGCTTGGTGGGCAACACTGGCATGCCTGGGTGCCAGCAGCAGCATGCCTCACACTGTTAGGCAGCTGCAGCACTGCTGGCAGGACCTGGCATGGTAGGACCCAGGGCTACTGCTGCAGCTAGTAGACATGGTGTGCAGGAGGGATGCAGAGATGCGCACGGTCCAGGACACAGATGCAAGTGGGTATACCAATGTCTAGCCACACATTGGTACTATGCTACCACACTGGCCATGGCCTGCATTGTTGCACACATATAACTGTGTTCCTCTTCTCCACAGGTGCAGGACACAATGACCAGAGTCCACAGGGTCAGTTGGATGGTTACCAGCAGCGCGTAGTAGGCCTGCCACAGGGGGCGGGGCACAGGAGGTCTGGTAGGTGCAGGCACTATTTGCCATGTGTTGTGACCATGCCGTGGTGGTCCATGGGGGAAGGGGGTGGTGGCTGTGTGTTGCATATGTGTGCATGTGCGCCGCGTGTCTCACCAGCACTGACCTCAGCCTTTGCTTCCTTACAGGTGTGCATAGCAGACTGATGCCCCACCAAAGGGCCCTGCTGCGGGAAATGGCAGAAGTGAAGGTGGCAGACGCAGAGGCATACTGGCACCGCACCCAGCACCAGCTGCGAAGGGTCCAGGCCATCCTGCCATCGTCATCGCAGTCTGAGATGTAGGAGGTGGAGGTGGCACAGGAGGCAGTGGAGGAGGTGGTGGAGGAGGTGGAGGTGGCAGAGGAGGCATTGGAGAAAGTGGAGGAGGTAGTGGAGGTGCCGAACACCATGGACAGTGGGCAGTAGGGGTCAATAGAGCTGCCAGAGCCAGAGGAGGCCACAATTCAGCCCACTGCAGGGCCATTGACAGTGTAGATGCCCGCTGTGGGGCAAGTGGAGAAGGAGCAGATGGAGGAGGCGTAGGAGCCAATGACACCCCCCCACAATGTGCAGGCGAAGGACATGGCCTTGCAGGCCATGGACATTGATGGGGACCAGGCTGATGGCAGTGGATTGGAACGGCCACAGCCAGGAGACATGGATGCCAGTGTTGGGTCACCTGGGGGTGAGCCTGGGCCGCAGGTTTCGCTGTACCCAAGGCAGCCACCAGTGGGCGACCAGGTGCTTGTGATGTGGTGTGCCTGCATGGCTCCCTGGGTGCCCTCCTAGTGGCGCTTCAGAGGTGCTAGCACCACACAATGGACCCTGCCATGAACAGTGGACCTACAGCCTTGGGCCAGTTGCCAGATATGGGCCTGAGGGGGATGGGGAAAGCATGTTGTGGATATGTGGATTGGGGAGGACCATGGGCAGTGTGTGGTGTCTGGGGGGCTACATATCATGTGGGGGGGCCATGCTGAGTGGGGTCCACATGGGGTGGGGCCTTCAGCTGGGTGTTCATGATTGTTGGGGCATTGTACAGATGGGGTGGGAGGACCTTGTACATATGGGGGCCATGTACGTATGGGTTGGGGGTGGCCACCGGGCTGGTGTGGGTGGGCTGTATGGGGTGGGTGTATTGTGGGGGTGGCTGTGGGCATTCTTGCTGTTGTTGATGTAGTTGATGTTGTTCTTGTTGATGTTTACCTTGTTTGATACTGTTTTTACTGTTCATTAAATGTTGTTTATGAACACCTGGCTCTGCACGTCTGTGTCTGGTATGCATGGGCGTGTACGTGTGTGTGTGTGTCACCATGCACGTGGGGGCACGCATGTGGTGACCCTGCACCATCCCCTGTAAATCCACATCATGTACATGGTATCTGTGTGCCGGCTGTGTAGCTCACAGTCATGGGCACACACCGGTGGTCAGGGCCGCATGGTGCCCTGTGTGCTGCAATGCACCATGCCTGGTCCGGACCACATGCTAGCACACTGCGCTTGTCTTGGCTGTGTGGCAGCCTTGGTCTATATGGCTCCCTTTCACCCATGGGACAGGTGGTCTCTGTGGGTGGTACCAGTGGTACACCGCAATGGTGCATCTCACTGCCATACGTATCCAGGTCTGTCCCACCCGGTGCTGTGTCCCTGTTCTGGTTGCACTGTTTACATGTGTCAGTGGCCATGGCAGGGGCAGTGTGCCTGGTGGCACCATCATCATGCCATTGTTCCTCTGGCCTGTGTGTGTCCTTCACCTCCTGTGACACCATGCCTGTCGCCTGTGTGTGATGTAGTCCTCTGTGTGTACCTGGGGTGCCATCCCACAATCGCAGACTGCCTCACGGCTGCTGTACAGCATGTATGGGCACTGTTCCAGCTCCAGTGCTGCCACTCATGTCGCATTGCACCTGGTGGCCAGTTTCACCTCCCCTGGCGGCATGGTGGCGATGGCATGGGTACCATGCCATTGCCAGGGCTGTGTTGCACCACAGTGTGTCCCCCATAGTGCTGCAGGTGCCACCATGGTAGTGTTGGGGGGATTGTGGTGGTGCCTGCACTCACAGGTCTCTGCTTTCTCAGTTCTGCTCCTATTGCTGCCTGTGCTGTGTGTCCCACTACACTGCTGTCTGCAGTACATACCTCTCGACTGTCCCATATTACTTGGCACTGTTCCTCCTTCTACGTCCCATCACTTCTCTGTTCCACTTTGTGATGCCTTGTCCCACATTCAGTGTTGGGCTATTGTTGCTACATGCTATGGTACATGTTGCACCACTCATGTAATTCACTTACTAATGGCCTGCCTGGCCATGCTGCTACCTATTTCACTGTGTCCTGGGCTTCCTAGGGCAAGTTTTCTTGGGTGTTCCACTGTTTGCCCATTTGTTCCACGTTCGGGTCCTACTGATTGGGTGGTATGCTGCAGTCTGGCTTTGTGGGGGGTGGTGTTTCTATGGCCTGTGCTCTGGTTAGGACAGCTATTCCTTGTTCTAACTTCGTACCTGTTTTTTCCATCTCAGGAACATTGCCAGGATTAGGCCCCTTGTTCCGCCTCTGGACCTCCCTACCTTGATACATGCCTTAGTCACATTTAGGCTGGATTATTGTAATGCGCTCTATCTCGGGGTCACAGGGGGACTTCTCCACAGACTGCAGCTGGTGCAAAATGCAGCTGCCCGATTCTTGACTGGGCAGAAAAAATTCTGCCATATTACACCAGTATTGCGAAATTGCACTGGCTGCCAGTCAGGTGAAGAGTCCTCTTTAAGGTGGGTCTTCTCAAATTTAAGGCCCTACATGGCCAGGGCCCTGGTTACTTGTCAGTTCTCCTGATACCTACTCCCTCTGTCCGCCCTCTTCGATCCTCCAGTAGTGGCCTCCTGACTGTTCTTAGAGCAAGACTGAAATCAGCCGGCGACAGAGCTTTTAGTGTCACAGCTCCTGCTCTTTGGAACTCACTACCAGCTGTGGTCAGAAAGGCCCCTACTATAGATGTTTTTAAGGCCCGTTTGAAGACACTACTATTTTCACAAGCATTTGATGTCTAGAATATGATCTATTTATAGCTTTGTGATTGTTTTATCTAATCTAATTTTATCTGAATGTTTTATATTATGTTTTAATGATTGTACGGTGCCCAGAGCCTCCGGGATTGGGCGTCTTTTAAATAAACTTGCCTTGCCTAACTTACGCTACCTTCCTCTGGCATCTTTCCTTATGCCACCTGTTCTGGAATAGCAGTTCCATGGTGCTGGTGTGTTATGCATGTTGCAAGCCGCATTACACAGTGGCATAGGCTTTCTTTGTCATAACTGCGTCGTAACTTGCATTTGTTGTAGTGGTTGCAGGTTGTGGTGTCAGTGTTCTTTTGGAATTGCACGTGTCGCAAGTCGCTGGCGTAACTTGCAATTTGTGCATACTGCATTTATGCCTGGCGTAGCTGTCTTGGAATCAGGCCCATGTTCCTTTAGGGAAAAACTGATACTGTCTTTTCCTGTTCCTGTGTTCAAGACACAGGAATTCTGCCAGCGTGCAGAAGTTGAGCTGAGTTGCTGTTAAGAATAAAGCCTGATAAGAAGCAACTGAGGTGTGTTGGTGTTTACTACATTGGCGGTGAGGCTAAAATCGAAGATTGTTTGCTTCACTAGCCAGGGTGCAGGGCATTGTTTTCCAAGCTGGACATGAGTCATGCTTATCAGCAATTACTGCTGGATGAGGAATCTAAGTAGCTATCAACAATCAATATACATAGGGGGGTTGTTCAGATGTACCCGTCTACTTTTTGCAATGGCGTCAGCCCCGGGAAGTTCTCAATGAGCAGTTGAGGGAGTGTTACAGGGCATACCAAATGTTCTGGTGTATCTGGGTGACATATTCCTGATGGGACCAGACCAGGAGTCACAGTTGGACACTTTATGGGCTGTGCTTTAGAGACTACAGCAGGCAGAAATGAAACTCCGCAGGACAAATGTTCATTCTTGGTTAAGTCTGTAAGCTTTTGAATCATGTAATTGATGCACAGGACCTGCACCCTCTAGGGAATAAGGTAAGGGCAACTGCAGAAGCCCCTGTGCCAAGGTCAGTGTCTGAACTGAAGGCATATTTGGAGCTTTTAAATTATTACCACCAATTCCCACCAAAGTTTTTAACAGTGTTAGCACCATTGCATTTTCTCTTGTGCAAATGGGTTCCATGGAAATGGGAGATGGCTCAGGAGGCGGCATTCTTGACTACAAAGAAGTTGTTATAATCTTCTCAACTACTGATACATTTTCACTGCTAAGTTACCGATGGTCGCCGGCCCAGTGGTGCTGAGGGTTGAGGTGCTGGACGCCACACCTCATGCGATGCCGGTGACCTGAGTTCGGGAATAAGTCCAGGCCATTGGGGATCAGCAGGGGAGAGAAGGGATTGAGCATTTGGAAGACTGCTTTCCCTTCCCAGGGTGGGTTTAGGAGGAAGCGTCACTCTTGGGTGGCCCCTAACATTGACTGGTGGCAGCACAAGATGACAGTGGTGCTCATGGAGTGTTGGGGTGGAACTGCGGAGGATGTCAGCACGCTGCCACCTGATAACACTGCATGTCCAAGTTCTGCAATGGAAACTACATGAAAAATCCCCGGCAGACCAGGGAGGCAACGAGGACCCCAGTGGCCGGCCTCCACATCCACTATACCAGGCTACCTCTCCGACAGCATGGCCGATCCCCCCACCAGATAGATCCTGTAATCCCAGACAGGCTGCCAAGGTAGGAGTGGCGGGCCCTCCCCATGTGGTGATCCAGGGAGCTGGAATGTCTGGGTGGGGTGGGGCTGGATGGGAGTGGCTTCAGGTGTGGGGTAGAGGAACTGTGTCGTGAGGGTACCTCTGAGAGATGCCCTGGCTGGCGGGTGCCAAGAAATAGAGTTGACAAAAAAAAAAGTTACTGATGGTCCTGGCCTGTAATGTTGTGGGGGCTGTCCTCTCATATGTAGTACAGGATGGATCTTAGAGGCCCATTGGGTCTGCATCGTGCACAGTGCTACCTGTAGAAACAAACTACTCTCAGTTAGACTAAGTGGCATTGGCAATAGTATTTGGAATAAAGAAATTTCACCAGTATTTTCATGGTTACCAGTTCACAAACCTCAAGGATCATAAGTCTCTGGTGAGCCTTTTTTGGTGAATGCAAATCAGTGCCTCCACTGGTGTCAAGCCGTATGCAGGAGTGAGCACTAACCTTGCCTGCCTATCAGTATGAAATCAAATACTAGCCTGGAGGGTTGCAGTCCAATGCTGATGCCTTTAGCAGACTACCTTTGCCAGATTACCCAAAGCAGGTTCTGGAGCCGGGAGACATGACCCTACTATTGGATTTGTTAGCAGGGACCCCAGTGATGGCAAATCATATTAGGAGAGAGACCCATCAGGACCCAAAATTGGCATCTGTTTTGGGGTGGGTACAGAATGAGTTGCCCAGGTAGGTGTTAGAGGAGACATTAAAGCCATTTTTCAGTGGTGTCTCAAGTTGGAAATTTGTGCCGGCTGTCTGATGTGGGGAAGCAGAGTGGTAGTACCCCATCAGTTGAGGGCTAAGGTTTTGGGCAATTGCATGACACACATTCTGGCATTTCTAGAATGAAGGGGGTGGCATGGGGTGTGATTTGGTGGCTGGGTATGGACAAGGAAATAGAGGAACTGGTGAGCAAGTGTACAGCTTGTCAAGAGACACACCATGCACTAGCCTCAGTACTGCTGCACCCGTGGGAGTGGCCAGATAAATGTTAGGTATGGGTACATGCTGATTTTATAAGGCTTTTTTATGCTGAAAATGTTATTAGTCCTGGTGGATGCGTACTCCAAGTGGCTGGAGGTGTGGGTAATGTCTTCAGTCACCACAGAGGCCATTGTGGCCCAGCTTAGGCAAATATTTTCCATTTATGGGTTAGCAGAAAGTTTTGTGTCAAACAATGTGCCCATCTTTATGTCAAGGGAGTTTCAAGAATTTATGAAATACAATGGAATCTGACACATTTGGAATGCATCCTACCACCCAGCCTCTAATGGTTTAGTCGAAAGGGCAGTGCAGACAGTAAAAGAAGGGCTACGGCGGTTGGGCTCAGGATCTATGCAAACGCATATAGCAAGGTTTTTATTCTGATACTAGGTTATACCACATGCAACGACACGGTGTCACCAGTGGAGCTATTGTTTGGCATGATACTGCGCTCCCATTTGGGTTTGATCCACCCAGTTTTGGGGACCAAAGTGCGTCAGAGACAGGCAGAAATGCAGGGGGCCAGAAGGTGTAGGATGGACCTGAGTTCCTTGCAAGTGGGAAATTCTGTTTGGGTTGCAAGTTTTGGAGACAAAAATCATTGGGCGCTGGGGTGTTTTGGGGGCAGACAGGTCCATTGTCCTTTAAGGTGCAATTGGCACTGGGGAATTGTTAAAAAGATATATGGACCATATTCGTGGGGTAATGGCAAAAATACCCTCCCTAGTTGGGGAACCGGAAGGGAATACAGAGCGGGAGAGCATGGAGGATTAGGAAATCAAAGCAGGGGTACCAAGTATGACACTGTCAGTAGACTCTATGAGAGTAATGGGGAGGGGTGAGACACTGAGAGATGTTTCACAGATGGCCTCTGAGCAGGATTGAGCTACAGCAGTTGTGGAAGAAGGAAAGGTGTCACCTCGAGGTTGTACTGGGCCATAATTTCGCACACATAATAGGGTATGAGATTATGGTGAACCTGGACCTGTGCACTCTCCGAGTTGCCCCTCCCCCCCCCCAGAGTTGAGAATCTTTAGTGGGGGGGTCTGAAGCGCAGCCCCCCACAGAATAAAAACAGGCAGAAATTGCGCAATGCGCTTGTGCCTTGCAGCATTCTGACGTGCAACATAATGACCTCATGCCCCTCGAGGTGATCCAGTGATACCTGTGCTCCGTAAGTCAAAAAGGATCATAAGGGTGCTGGACAGGTTAAATCTATAGTCAGATTTTAGAAAACACGGATGTTATAAAGTGGTCTGCATATTATAATTATTTGTTCCCTAGTTTGTGTTCACTGTGTAGTAATAGTCTTATTTAGAGATATTCCCTTTAGTTTAGGGGAAACCTGATACTGTTTTTTCCTGTTTCCTGTGTTCAAGACACATGAATTCTGCCTGCATGTAGAAGTTGAGCTGAGTTGATGTTAAGAATAGAGCCTGATAAGAAGCAACTGAGGAGTGTTGGTGTTTACGACAGCAGCTGCATCGAGGCTGTTCATTAATGGTGGCTATATGCACAGTCTCTTAATCAGTACCGCACACAGCTAGTTAATATCACCCAGAGCTCCCTTCTCTTCTTACCAGGTATGTGGCTTTTCTGTGCATAAGTAACTGAATTGATGTGCATCACTTGAGTTACAATGGCACAGTAATGCTGTTAGTTACGTTAATTAACATGCCTTGCCATAGTTCAGCCATGTAATGAAGTGGTGTTTAAAAAGAATGAGCTAACAAGCAGTTAGTTACATTGTTTTCATAGCTGTGTTGCTAATATTTTCTACATGGAACATAATGTTTGTGTTGTGATATTTTTTGCTGCAGTACTAAGGAGTACTTTACTTGCAATGGTACTGAACATTTGTCTTCACATAATAGCGATCTTCCATGGATTAATCACATCACTATATATGACGTCATTTCAGTGCACTGCACTATGAATGGACTTACAAAAAAGATTTAGATATTGTCCATGTCTATACTGCTAGGATCCAGTTTTGTATCAGCTGAGGTTGTTTAGTTCATGGTGATTTACTGCAATATGTAGTAACAAAGAATAAGGAATGATCTGACACTGTTGTGATATTGTTATTGAGCAACTGATACTTGGAACCAAGAATTACTTGATGTAGTCTCAACTGCTTGAAGAATCAATAAAAAATAAAAAAAAAGTGATGCATTGGAACTGTATCTGGAGAGACACAACTACCGCAGGAATCTCACAACAAGAAGAAAATGTGGTGTTATGTCCTATGCGAAATCATGTACTCTAGTTAGTGTTTACTGTGAGATTCTGCAGTGCATACTGGAGTCATCCTCAACTGTGGACTGAGGCAGGAAAAATGTTCACAGTTGTTGTAATAGGCTTTACTGCAGCTGAAAGACAGCCCTGGATAGCCGTCATCATTGAGTACTCCAGGAAGACCAGTACTACCAGTTTCTAATGCGGTGCGACTCTGCTTCAGCCCTGATGGGTTGTGACAGCAGCACACTGTTTCCTTGCTAGACATAACCCAAGACGTTACCGTCATTCTTGGGAAGTCAGCATTAAAAGAAACTAAAGAAGACAAAAAAACAAACATTTCAGGCCAAGAACATTATTGTTCACAGACTTCAGGGACATCATGGGAGCTTGTCACAATGACACAGCACACATACAATACAAATCTGCAAAAGGAGCCTGCACTGTGGAGACACATATGCACAATCTGCCACTGAAGGACTTGGTTTTGAAAGACGACTGGAGATACAAAGTGGCTGGCTATGGACAGGAGAGTACATCTAGTGTGATTTTTTTCACTTGTAACAGCTGAAACAGCCAATGTTTTAAACACTGTCCAGAAGACATGCAACTCCAAGGAATATTATGGTTCTCAATCAACAGCAATATGCTTTGTGCCGGTGATCCCCTTTGGAGGGATGTGCCTGCAAGGGGGATTCTGGTGGACCCATGGTTTGACAGAAGGATGGGTGTATGTTTCTGTATGGGATCATCAGGTGGGGTGATTGCTGTACTGAAGAACACAAGCCTATTATTTATACTCATGTTACCCACTACATCAAGTGAATCGATTCAAACACAATTGACACACCTCAGAAATTAAGACTTTGAAGAAAACAGATGACTGTAGGCATGAGCGGTGGACCCTTCAAAGTAGATGTTGAAATTTAAAGTACATGGGCATCCCTGTAATGAAGCTGGAAGTACCCATAAATCATGTGCGAGATTCTACAATTGGCTGAACCCCTGGTAAGCTTGAAACAGCAGGTCTATCCTTAATGATCCACAGTTACTTCATTTAACCCATAGCACCATGTTGTACTCATAAAACTTAATTGCTATTTGACAAATCACACTGCTTTCAAATGTTGGAATTATACTTTATGAATTTTAGAAGCCATTGTGGTCCTACCATTACAGAGCTTCACCTCCCATTCTTAGCAAACGGCAGTACTGTGGGAATTACGGTGGTTTGGCCCCCATGACTCCCTCACAGTTGTGGCATTGACCCTTATTGCATCATAGACCCACTGTCAGTGAGCAACAGAGGGAACAGCTGGAATGAGAATCTTGCTAACTTTAAACCCCATATCATCTTGCAGTGGAATACAAATATTTGGTTGCATTAACTCTGTTATACCTGTGGCATACCTGAAGCTAGGCAAGTTATTGCCTAGTGTACTTACTTGGTTACTCAAAACATAATAACTTAGTATCTGAGAAATGACCACCTGGTAGTCCCCACCTTCTATGTACTTTAAGATCTATAAATTTGTGAAGGGCCCTCATAGAAAATGTACTGTCTACAGGAATGTTTCCCTAATGAAGGATCACTCATGATTTGTGGACTTGCATTTGAATGAACTGGTACAAATCATCCCATCATACATTAGGGATACCATGTATGTCATTAAACAGTAACAGTTAGCACTATGAGCCCTATGCCCATCTGTGAGCCTGGTCCCAATGTTCACTATGTTTGCTAAAACATGTCTTTTTTACTTATTGTTTATTGCAGTAGAGTAGATTGTAGCAGACTAATTCTGCTGACTTCTAAGCTGACATTTCTTTTTTTTAACTACAAATCCTGGATTTCCATGGAACTCATGGAACTGGAATCAGAGACTGAATGCAGCAGTGAGGATTCCATAGCCTGCAGTCCATGCTAGAGGTTTTATAATCTCCAATCAGATGTTTGCCAGTAATACTGTTCCCCCTGGGGCTAAGTACAGTCCTCTGTAACTGTACTCTGCCCAGAGAGAACAGCAGGACCAGCAAACAAAATCTCAGTGCTTATAAAAACACTAACATGTACTGCAGGCTATTACATCTCCCACTGCTGTAGCCCAGTTCTGATTGTGGTGATTTGGCTACTGCGGTCATATTTCTGTCATCATTTTTCTTTATTTTTCTTTATGTTTAATTCCCCAAAAGGCCAGAACTTAAGGGTTGTCAAAAGAATGCCCAGTTTTACTGCAAAGGTTACATTGGAAGAGAGGATGTGTATTCCACAGTCTGGGAAAGGCTTGTTTAAAAGCAACTGAAAATACATATTAAAGAGAATTACATTTCCTGGTATGCTGATCACAGGAATAGGTGTCATAAAATGACAGGAGATGGAAAGCCATCTCCTCCGTCACAAAATTTTAAGTCAAACAGAAAATGTTTTTTTAAGCAGGAGGTGTTAGAAAAGTTACCACAGTCAGTTTGCATTTTAATAAGTGGCAGAAAGGATACTGGTTACCAAAGGCCAGCCAGGAAGTTGGGCTGTGGGGAAAATCTAAATATTATTAATATTGTGTCACTTAATCTTCTGGAAAGGAGCAAGAGAGACAATTGCTGGTCTAAAGATAAGGCCACCAGCTAATCAAAGGCAGTTCTACAGAATGCAGAACCATGGCTATATTCTGTAAGTCTGCTCAAAACAGAGGCACAAGACACATTTCCTGACACACAAGTGAAGCCAAACTTTCTGATACAGACCAAGACTGCCACATACACATACACCAAGGACCAGTGGCTGCAAGAAGAACTGAAACTTGGACACACAGCAGAGAGGGAAAAGGAATTCTGCAGAACCCATTCATTTTCTGGATTTTGATCCTCTGCAGCCAAGGTAGAAATTAGCCAGTTAAATTTAACAGTGCATTTTGTATGTATTTTTCCATTTTTTTTTTATCTTGTAACCAAATTTCTGAATCTTTTGTTTGTAAGTCTTGTGTGGTAATTATTTAAGTAACTAGTAAAAGCAATTGCTTCTAATAACTGACTGGGATTGATTTGTTGTGTGTGAAGGTGGGGAGGTTTATTCAATCTGTGACAAGTCTGTTTAGTGTTAAGGTGCCACCACAGCTAACAATGACTAGGATCCTGGAAGGGAATCTGGGGGTGTAAGCAGGGGAAAAACACAAGGTCTCTGGAAGTGTCTATAGGGTTTGAATTAGGTTCCTGCACCACCTGTGGGAGGAGACACAATCAGGGTTATAAGGACAGTTCCGAAAAGCTTGTAAGCCTGGGTCTCCCCCTCCCCCCATGCAGCAACCAAGGAAGGTTCTCACCTGGTTACAGATTCAAGACTGTATTTTACCCTTACCCAGATTAGAAATGAAACCATGGGTCCTCGTGGTGAGTGTTCAGTTGTGAGCTCAGCTAGAACTCTAAAAGGACACAGGGAGGGTATTTCCTGTCCCCCTATCAGGGATTGCACTTAGGGGAGGGCACTGTGAGCTTAGTGGAACCAGCCTCCAGTAGTGGGTTGTGACAGATCTGGTGGCATAGTGGTGGGATCCAAAAGATGTGGAAGGCATAAGCATAGCGGTTGGATTCGAGACCAGTGTATCAGATTGATAAACTGTAAATAATCCACACATAAACAGGGCAGAGATTTGGAAACAAAACAATTTGGTTACATTATAAAGTTATCTACCCTGTTTTATTTTTTTTTTTTATGGTGTATACTAGTGTAGCAGAAGTTAGGGAAGAAGATGCTTTCCAACTACACCAAATGCACTGCAGACCAGCTCAGGCAGTTGTGTCAGGAAAGAAGGATCCATTATGAGGGGTGAACCAAAAAGAACCTTGTGGAGGCTGTCATGGCAGCTGATGAGCAAGCAGTTGCCCAGAATCTTGAGTCATGGCAAGTGACTGAAAAGGACCAGAGCTTGGACATGGGGGTGCCAAGGTACATTGCAGTGTTTAGTCCCAGGAGGAGACAGTGAGACCAGAGGGAACCCAAAGCCACAGCACCAGGTGATGTCCAGCACAGATGGGGGGCTAGAGAAGCTGAAGCTCCAGTTGAAATTGCAGAGAGTGCAGCTTGTCATATAGGACAGACAGCTCACCCTACGAGCCCAGCAGCAGAGGGAAGCCTAGCTGCAGTGAGAATGCCCAACAGAAAGGAAGGTAGCATAGGAGGCTTAAACTGGAAATGCAGAGGACAGCCCATCAACAAGAAAAAGAGTGGAAGAGGCTTGAGCTGGAGATGCAGAGGGAGCTGGATCAAGGAAGGCTCTAAATGGAGATGCAGAAAAAGCAGCATCAAAGAGATTTTGAACTGGAGAGGCTGAAGCTTCAACTGCTAGCGCCAGAGCAAGTAAGTGGCAGGGGTGAACCTGAAACTCCAGGGCTGGGGTATAAATTAAATTCCAAATTAATAGCTGAATTTAAAGAGGAGGAGGATATGGATTCATTTTTAAATTTGTTTGAAAAGGTCTGTAACCAGGCCAAGAAACCCAAGAAAGTCTGGCACTTTCAGCTATCCCTGTTGCTTACTGGCAAGGGGCGTGAGGCACTAGACAAAATGGACAATAAGGAGCCTGGGGGAAGACAGTAGACTATGAAAAACTTAAAACTGCTTTACTGAAAAAGTATGAACTAACTCCTGAGGCCTACAGAGTTAAATTTTGGAAGCTTTAAAAGAACTCTGAAATGAGCTTTGAGCAGCTCCCACAAAGCAACGTCAGTTTTTGAAACGTGGGTGGGAGGGGGTGGGAGCAAACTCTGTGGGGAAAATTGAGGCGGTTGTGTTATTAGAGTAGTTCTTTTGGGCTTGCCCAACAGAGCTGAAAACCTGGCTATAGGATCAGGATCCAAAATTAGTACAACAAGCTGCTGAGCTCTTGAATCGTTATGCCAGGAGCAAGCATGCTCTGAAAGAAAGTGGGGAGCCGGTGCTGCAGGGGTAACAGGGAAAAGCGTGCTTTTAGCACAGCCAAAACACTCACTATCTCTGCAGAAAGGGGAAGCCCCAGGTTACCAAAAAGGGATTTCCTGGATAAAAAATGAGATGAATGTTGGTTTTGTAAGTAGTCAGGGCATATTGCTAGACAGTGTCCTAAAAAGGCTCAGAGTGGACAAAATGTCCCCTGAAAAGAGGTGAGTGCACTGTGTATCCCTGAGAGCATGTCTGTGAACATGAGGGAGCGCATACACCAGGTTACTGTAAATGGGGTGAAGACCCATGGGTTAAGGGACACGGGGAGCATCTCTTATCCTGGTAAAAGGCGATTTGGTTGGGTCTGAACAGCTTACACCTAATCAGTTTGTAACCGTGAAGGGATTCACTGGGGTGGAGAAAACCCAGCCACCATAGTAGCTAGTGTTCTCCTGGATTGGTTGAGACAGAAGAGAGGGTGCAAAAAGTGGCAGTGGCAGACAACCTCACCCTGGATATGATTATAGGGAATAATCTACAGCAGGGGGTGTTGTGTGCAGTTACCCACAGTCAGACGGCTATGGCCAATTGTAATTCCCTGAACCCCACAGAAGCCCCAATGGAAAAGAATAGGAGGCTGGTTCTCCAGCCTATGTCTTCTGACATAAAGAATAGTGAAAGGGAGGTAAAGCTTCCCCAAGAAGCCATTCACCAAACAGCTACAGAAGGTTACTCTGAGGAGGGATGGGTAACAAATGGTCAGAAGATAAGGGATGGCAGTGACTTTGAATGCCCTGACGCTAGAGCTAAGGACCGCAGTTTGGGAACTGAGGGGGACATGTCTCATGCTTTGGGAAAATGTGAAGATTTTGCCACTGCTCAGAGGACTGACCCTAGTTTGAAGAGGCTGAGGGCTTGTGAAGAATCTGATGGGACACAGGGAGGTGACATGAGACATAGGATATTTTGGGACAATGGACTGTTGTATACACAGGACATGAGGACAGAGGGAGGGGTGATGGGCAGGCAGCTTGTCGCCAAGCAGGGGTTTCATGAGAGGTTGCTCAAAATCACTCATGACATCCCCATGTCCACACATCTGGGCATCACTCGCATCATGCAGCAATTGGCCCAAAATTTCAATTGGCACAACTTCATCCAGCAGGTGAAGGCATAGTGCAGGTCTTGTCACCAGTGCCAACAAATAGGGAAGGCAGGTAGTAAAACCAAAGCTGCCCTAATTCTCTTGCCCATTGTGGACGAGCTATTCCAAAGAGTAGGAATGAATATTGTGGGACCCTTGAATACTCCAAGCTCCTCCAGGAAAAAGTTTATCCTGATGGTGGTCAATTATGCCACCAGATACCCAGAGGCAATCATCCTCTCCTCAATTAAGAAAGACAAAGAGGAAGATGCCTTAATAGGGATTTTCTCCCATGTCAGGTTTCCACAAGAGGCTATCTTCGATCAAGGGGGTAGCTTCATGTCGGACCTGATAAATTGTTTGTGGGAGAAGTATAGGGTGGTGCAGAGATGCACAACACCTTATCATCCACAAACCAATGCTTAATGATCTCCTGATGGTGAGGGACAGGAGAGAGTGTACCATCTCAGATCTCCTGGACCTCTCAGCGGCATCTGACACCATGGATCATGAGGTGCTACTTGACCATCAGCAGTACTGGTGTGGCCTGCCTGGTAATGTCATCAACTGGTTCAGGTTGTACCTGACAGGCAGAGTGCAGAGGGTGATGATGGGGTTAGCCACATCTAACCCAAAGCCTCTGCTCTGTGGTGTTCTGCAGGGTTCGGTTTTGTCACCCTTGTTGTTCATGGTTCGCATGCTGCCATTAGGAGACATTATCAGGTGGTATGGGCTGGGTTTTCATTGCTATGCTGATGATACCCAGCTGTACCTGTCCTGTGCACCTGGAAACCAGATGGCAGCCTCTGTATTTAACAATTGCCTGGAGGAGATCTAGACTTGGATGACCCACAACTGGTTTAGACTCAACCCTGACAAAACTGAGGTACTAGTTGTGGATCCAGGTCATCATTGTGTGGGTGGGAGGCAGGGAGACCCCACTGGTTTAGTACTGGGGGGTCCCTCTTACCCCATCCACACAGTTGAAGGAGCTGGGCATAATCCTTGATGATGGTCTGACACTTGATGCTCAGGTGTCAGCCATTGTCAAAAGTGGATTTTACCATCTGAGGAATATCGCCCAGATCTGGGCCCTGATTCCATCCGAGGACCTGACCACAGTGGTACATGCTTTCATTACAACCAGATTGGAATACTGCAATGCCCTGAACCTAGGGCTGTCTAGAGGCAATCTCTGCCAGCTGCAGCTGGTGCAAACACCGGTGGCAAGATTACTGACAAGAGTATGAAGAAGTGATCATATTACTCCTGTCCTCTGTGAATTGCACTGGCTGCCAGTCAGGTGGAGGATTGTCTTCAAGGTAGGGCTCTTGACCTACAAGGCCCTACACAACTTATCCATCGTGGGCTCTCTGTTCCACCGAGGGTTGCCTCCTAGGAGTTACCAGAACTAGGTTGCAGCATTCAGGCGATCGTGCATTTTCAGTAGCCGCACCTACCATGTGGAACTCATTGCCTAATCATTTACGGGAGGCGCCCTCAGTGGAAACCTTTAAAAAGGGCCTTAAGACTTTTTTATTTAAACAGACCTTTGATTTATAAATTGGTATCATGATTGTTTTAAGTTTATAGATAGTCTTAATTACTGCTGACTCCCTTTTTATAAAGTATTTGATTGTTGCTGCAATTGTTGTTTTTAGGTGTGTGTGTTGATTTTAATATGTACAGCGCTTCAAGTCCCAGGAATGGGGTGCTATATAAATAAAATATTTATCGATCTATCAACTGTCTGTCTGTCTATCTATCTATCTATCTATCTATCTATCTATCTAACTATCTATCTATCAGGCTTGTTGAACATTTTAATGGTACCCTAAAATCGATGCTTCAAGCATTTGCTGAACTTCATGGGAGGGACTGGGATAAATACCTTCCCCACCTGTTGTTTTACAGGGAGGTGCTCCAAGAATCAACAGAGTTCTCCCCCTTTGAACTCTTATATGGGATTAGGGTGTGTGGGCCCCTAGACTTGATCCAAGAAGACTGGGAAGGCAAGCACGCCACCCTGGGAACTCCCATAGTGAAATATGTCCTTAAGTTTGTGGAGAATCTGAAGAAGCTTATGGTGGTGGTCCAAAGCAACCTGTCAGCTACCCATCAGAAACAAAAGGTCTAATATGATCACAGAGCTAGAGCTCACTCATACAGCACAAGTCGGGAAGTAATGGTCCTAATTCCAGTCCAGAAGGACAAGCTGCAGGCCGAGTGGGTGGAGCCATATAAAGTATCAATGGCCAATGACGTGAACTATATTGTGGAACTGCCTGACAGGAGAAATACCCATAAGATGTACCTTGTCAAGATGATGAAGCCATATGTAAATAGAGCCGACATGATGTTTACAGTGTGTAGTCCTGGGGAGGGGATGGACAAGGAAGACCCTCTCCTGGACTTGCTAGTGGAAAGCTAGCAGGAGTCATCTGTGGAGGCAATCAAGTTGCTGTCCCAGTTGAAACTGGAACAGACCCAGGAAGTGAGGGAGGTTTTAGAGGATGTTGCCACTTTATTTATGGCCAAGCTCAGATGAACCCCCTTAGCGACCATGATGTAGGCACTGGGACACAAGTGCCCATACAACAGACAGCCTATTGGGTGTATGAGACCATCCTAAAGGACATTAGGAGGGAGGTGGAAGAAATGCTAGATTTAGGGGTAATCCAGAAATACCACAGTCCCTGGCACTCGCCCGTAGTCCTTGTTTCCAAGCCAGATGGGTCTACTCACTTTTGTGTGGACTATCATGGACTCAACACAGTCATGAAGTCTAACACCCACCCAATGCCATGGATGGATGAACTACTAGAAAAACTGGACTGGACAACACTCCTTACCACAATTGACTTGACAAAAGGATACTGACAGACCGGCGTTAACTGCCAGAGCTAGAGAGCAGTCAGCCTTCATCACTCCAACAGGATTATTCGAATTCTGGGTAATGCCTTTTGGAATGAAGAACACCCCTGCCGCATTCCAAAGGTTGGTCAACCCGGAATTACAGGGTACTGAAGAGTACGCAGTGGCTTATCTGGATGATATTGTCATCATCAGTACCAGCTTGAAGGAACACCTGTCCCATCAGAAGGAAGTGTTGGGCAGGATACAGGTGGCAGGGCTCACTGTAAAGGCTGAAAAATGCCAGGTGGCTAAGGTAGAGGTGGCACACCCAGGCCATGTAGTGGGGCAGGAGTAGCTCCATCCTAATCAAGCAAAGATTGAGGCAACAGAGGCATGGCACATGCCTGAAACCCAGAAGAAAGTCAGGATCTTCCTAGGGACTGCAGGGTACTATCGAAAGTTTGTGCCCAGTTACATTACCCTGGCGGCTCCCCTAGCTGGCTTGCTAAAGAAAAGACAGCCGAAAAAGGTAAACAGGGAGACAGCCTGTGAACAAGCCTTTGCACAGCTAAAAGTGACACTGTGCAGTGCCCCCTGTGTTGGCCAGTCCAGATTATACTAGGCAGTTTGTAGAACAGACTGGTGCCTTGGATGTGGGGATTGGAGCAGTCCTCAGCCAGACATCTAATCAGGGAAGAGACCATCCAAATAGTGTACCTGAGCAAGAAGTTACTTCTCCGGGAGCAGGCATACTCCACAGTAGAAAAGGAATGCCTTGTGCTGGTATGGGCCCTGAAGAAATTAGAACTGTACCTCTATGGGAGACACTTTGAGGTACAGACCGATCACAATCCTCTGGTGTGGTTAAATCAGATGGGCAAAACAAATAGATGGCTCCTCAAATGGAGCATTGCCCTGCAGGCCTATGACATGACCATTACGCACAAGTCAAGGTCTGCCAATGCAAACACAGGCGGCCTATCTCACCAGTTAGAACAGTTATTGAATTGTAGGAACCCTACCAAACAACAGGGCCGTGTTCCCACAGATTCAGTCTTAGGAGGGAGGAATGTGGCAATTTGGCCACTTAAGTCATAATACTGTCATAATTTTTCTGTATTTTTCTTTATGTTTACTTCCCCAAAAGGCCAGATCCTAAGGGTTGTCAAAGATCAGGAATCTGGGGGCCTAAGTTGGGGAAATACATAAGGTCTCTGATCGGGTCTGTAGGGTTTGAACTAGGTTCCTGCACCACCCATAGGAGGAGACACAATCAGGATTACAAGGACAGCCCTAAAGAGCTTGTAATGCCTACCCCCCCAGTGCCACAACCAAGGAGGGTACTCACCTGGCTACAGACTCAAGACTGTATTTTACCCTTACCCAGATTAGAGAGGAAGCCCTGGGCCCTCATGGTGAGTGTCCAGTTGTGAACTCTGTGAGCACTCTAAAAGGACATAGGAAGGGTATTTCCTGTTCCGCCTGTCATGGATTGCACTTAGGGGAAGGTACTGTGAGCTCAGTGGACCCAGCCCCCAGGAGTGGGTTTGTGACACTGATGTCGGCTCCAGGAGATTCTTGGATTCATAGTTTCAGAAAATATCAACTTAGAAGTCAGTAGAATCAATCTTATACAATTGAAAGGCAATGGCTATAGTTCAATGGGAGTGAGAAACCAGCCACACCCCATTCCTGAGCTACATAAGCAATTCCTACCAGCCTCCTTCTGAAACACTTTTTCTTTGCAGCTGGAGGCTCTGTCCATCTCTGCCTTCTCATCTGCTGTCTGCTGGGGCTTTGCCCCACTGTACTGCTTCAGGGCACCGGCATTAGGAATCTGAGTCACTACAGTACCAAAACCTGACTTCGCCGCCCCCTCCTCAAGGTCCACCCCCCTGGAGTTAGGATCTATAGTTAAGGGAGTGTGGGGGGGCACAGCCTCCCACAAGGGGGGGCGTAGCCCTCCCCACAAAAAGAGTGGACAGCATCATTGCTGTTTAGCACCATAGTGACTCAGTGCCCTAATGCTGGTGCTTTCTGAGGGTGGAACAGTTTTGCTCCCCTCCAGCATTTGCCTCCCTCCCTCCTTCCCTTGTGCTTTAGGCTCTGCTTGGATTGTGCTGGACTTCTGTTCATTGTGTTTCTCCTGCTTTTGGTTAGTATTTGCTTGCTCCGACTGCTGCATACTCCTTTGTGTTGCTTGTTTCATGCCCTCCTGTGTTTGTGTTTTTTTCATTTTGCATTTTCTTTTGGGGGCTTTCTCATTTTTCTAGCATCCTGTTGCCCTTTGTTTCTATTGTGCTATTCCTGCACTTGTGCTACTGATGCACCAGATTTTAGCACACCCTAAGTTCCACTGCTATTGTTATATGTATGCTTCAGCTCAAGCTGCTGCTTCCATGCTTCTGCTGTCTCCTGTGATTATCCACCTTAATTGTTTGCACCTGGTCCTGGCTCATCCTGCTCCAGCTAGCTGCCAGTCCCTGATGAGCTTTGTTTGTTTCTCAGCAGCTCTTCTCAATTCATTTAGTGTTGGCTTAGTTGGGCAGCTACTACTCTCAACTTTTAGTCTTTGTGCTGCTCCAGTATATTCATGTTACTGTATTACTATACTGACATGGCTTACAGCTGCAGGCATTTTAGCAGTACATTTCTGATTTTAACTATTCTGAGCCTTCAGTCATTAATTTGCTTTCACTTGTTCACATTACTCTAGGCTTGCTATCATATGGCTCTGTCCTTATCTAGGACCTTGCCAGTACAAACATCTCTGTTTATGGGGGTTCCTATCCTGCCAACATTACAGTTGCTGTTTGGTCTCATGGTGCTCAGCTTGTGGCTTCCCTGTTATTCCCACAGTGGGGGGACTGTGATATCACAGTGGGTATCATGGCTTCAAGTAGCAGGAGTATACTTTTATGTAAGCTTTGTGATTCTGCCCAACTCCTTTGCCTACATGGTTTTTTCAGTTATCCATGCATAAATACATCAACCTCACAGCCTACATGGCTTCAAGATATTCATCACATTTCTTTGCTTTCTTGCAAATGCTCCTTACTGGAATAACCTAACTCTGCCTTGATGGCATTTAAGGTATTCATGCCAATCATATCAATTCATATTCATGCTGAAACCAATGCAATCATCTACTAAACCTCATTGATTCATTTATGCTAAACTTCACTGATTCAATCTCTGGCATCATGGCTTCTCACTACATAAACAGCTACCTTCTATGTCATCATTAATTTGGCGTCCTTAATGGAATTAGCTGGCTTGCTTTTCACTGACTGCTATTACTATCAAATGGCTTGCACAGAAGCCTGCTACCTCTCCCAGACTGCTTGCTTTGTCCAGCCTCCTCATCACAAACCTGATAGCTAAGCTACAGCCACTGGCTTCGCCTGGCCTCCTCATCAATAGCCTGCTACCTAATCTACAGCCACTGGCTTCGCCCAGCCTCCTCCTAGCTAGCACATCAAAGTTGACTCATGCTCTTACTCATAAATTAAAAGCATGCCAACTATGACCATTAACTTTTCTGGCTAAGGACTTGCCCTGCAGCTGACAGTCTTGCTTTGCACCAATGAAGTCTGCATCTTGAGCATGTGAAACTCGGGGTGGGGTCCTTCACCTCTGGTCCACAGTGGGAATGCCCTCACTCTGGGTGGAGCTTCAATTGTCTAACTCATTGGTAGCACCTCTTGATGTAGAATGCAAACCTGTGAGTGGTGGGGCCTCATCAGTCTGGGCCCCTTTAGCTAGCCAAGTGGGTTTGGAGGCACCTTCTAAGCTATTCTCCTTATGACCACCACTGGTTCATCTGGTTTGTTCTTAGATTGGTAAGCCAGCTGAGTGCCTCAGTGGTCATCACTCTCCTTCTTCTTTCTTGAAGGTGGTGCCACGTCAATGTATCCCATGTTGCAGAGTTACCTTGCAACCCTTTAAGGTGTTCCTGTTAGAGGGATAGAGTGAGAGTTGTCCCCTAAATTGTAATATTTTCCACCCCTGAACTGGCCTTCTAAATTGCAGCAGCAAAGCCATCACTAACCAAAATATCCTAAAACCTAGACGGAAGGGGACCTAGGCCTTGGATTCCAAGAGGTTTCCTCATTTTAACAGGTTTATTTTCCCTCTCCTTAATGCCAAAGGTCATAATTTGTAGTTAGCTGTTAATAATATATTCCCTAGTTTCCTTAGGTAGGTTTACGTTGTTGGATGTAGATAGATGGTGGCCCCACTCTCTGTTTCCTTTCTCCTTAGGAAGCCCTTATGTCATCAGTGCATTTTATCAGTTCAGTCCTGACAATCTGTGCATCTTATTTGTTTCTTCAAGCATCTCACTGCTGTCAATCTGCTTCTCAACCTTGTAGTCAATGTGCATTGCTCAATACTCTTTTTGGGGCTCCTTCCTAGGGTACCTTTAGCCAAGGGAATCTTTCCTGCGGTGCCTCCAGGAGTGGAACCCTCTTTGAGGGTTCCTTGCCTTTGGTACCCCTACAGGGTGGTAAGTCCCCATGGAATAGAGAGTACGAATGGCCAAAGAGTTATCACAGTTGCACAAGTATAACACTACTCTGGTTGCATAGGCCCATTGAATTGAAAGGCTATGCCTGTAGTTCAATGGGGTGAGCAACCACCCACAACCCCTTTCTGAGCTATATAAGCAGTTCCTCCCAGCTTCATTTGGAAGAACTTTTTCTTTGCCACACCATTCTCCCCTCCTCCTCCTCCTCCAGTGGCATGTCTCTCCTTGGGGGTCTCCTTCCTAAGGTACCTTTAGCCAAGGGAATTTTTCTCATGGCACTTCTAGGGGTGGAACCCTTTTGGAGGGTTCCTTGTCTTCGGTACCCCTACAGGGTGGTAAGTCCCCATGGAAGAGTGAGTACAAACAGACAAACAGTTACTACAGTTGCACAAGCATAACACTACTCTGATTGCATAGGCCCATTGAATGTACTATACTGCAGTAAACAGTAAGTAAAAAAAAAAAGTTATGCACACAAAGTGCAAATTGGGACCAACTCCACTGTTGGGTGTGGGGCCCTTAGTGCTAACCATTTCCCTTTAATAATACTGAGCAAGTAATCTGTCAGCCACAGTTCCTGAGGTACACAATTGATGTCAGTTCCTTATATACTGTAAATGTATCAACTATCTGCATCCTTATTTTTCCCTTTAACATTATCTAACTCACTAGTTCCTTGCCCTGCAGGGTTCTCCACATCCTGAAGGGGGATTAGGTTTTGGCTGTCTTCCCTCCCCCACCCTTCCTCCTTTTCTCCTCACCTCCTCCAGCATTCTTAGCTACCTTCCTCCCTAATCTATCAATGGTAATTGCCTTCTCCCTCCCGACTCCTACACTAGCAGTTGTTTACTGCCTATTAGCCTAGCACTTGGAATATCATTGGAGTATAATTATTTTGCCACATACTGTTCTGCCTGTATTATTGTATCATGTTCTGTGACCACCCATTGGCTGTATTAATTTTACAAGCTGTGACATCTGTACTGCTTACCAATTGTGATTTTAATTATTTAAATGCTGCAACTTAATTGTAACTGCTCTTACCTTTTATTATCAGTATACTCTCCATTTTTCTTGTCCTCATTGTACCCCCCTTCCCCCAAGATCACACTGGGAGATGAACAACCTGTTGTTCAGTGTGCCTTCCTGGTGAAACATTTCAATAAATAAATAAATAAATAAACTAAGGATTAGGGATCAGAACAGTCCAACAGTTTTTGGAAAATTTGAATCAACATTCCCCACATCCCAGGGAATTTTTGAAGAAAGTTATGAGGCTGATTCTGAGTCACAATTACTTTGTCTATAACAGTATTACTTGCAAATACGTACTGGCACCACAATCGATGCCACACTGGTGTCCAACTTTGCAAATTTATTTCTAGTGCGGTGGGCAGGGAAAAGAGTGTTTAGAAATTATAACTGCTTTTGCCCACTGATCCATGGCTGGTACTATTTTACAGATGGTATTTTATGTATTTGTGGTGGGTCATCTACTGAATTGAAACAGTGTATGATCTGGCTGCTCCCTATATGAGCACGTGTTATTAAGTGGCTCAATATCAGCGACTCAATAATGGCACTTGTAAGTAGAGCGACTGGTGAAAAAGGTCGCTATATCCTGTAGAGTGAGTGTAGCAGGGAGCTACACTCACTACAGCAGGATATAGGATGATGTTTGGCCTAGCCCTGCCAAGCAGGCTGTTTAACACAGCAGTATACACTACTACCCCTGAAGCCAGTAACCCATGCTCAGGTCAAGCGCCAGAAAAAATAAATTTTTTAATTTTTTTTTTATCTTTTCCCCTAAGTCTGCGCCTTCTGTGGAGTTGATTATATTTATTTTGGAGGGTGCGGGGGGCATAGTCCCCCACATAAAAATACATATGCTAATTGTTTACAGTGATTGAGTAAGTGACCGTCGCTATTTGTGATGGTCGCTATAATGTTCGTCACCCTTTTGACATCGGGCATTTTTTGTGTCAGTCTTTGTGATCGACACCAATTAGTAGTCACCGTTATCACATAAAACTGACTAAACTTTAATAACCTCAACTGGAACTTTACACACAAAGCAGGTTTAACAGTCATTGTATTCTTGTATATATAATTTCAATCATCATTGTCAGAAAGGTGGATATGGGTTTCTTGAGGAAACCTGTGGCTGGGTCCTTACTTTTAAAGGCAGACAGTGCTCATCCTAAGGAACTGGTTAATAGCATCACCATTTGGCCTGTTCCTTAGGATCAGACAGAATTATAGCTTCAATTAAATTTTTTTTAAATGAGTAGAAGAGCTGGATCAGTGGTTCCAAGCAAGGGGCTACTCCACCAAGGTGATACATCAAGCACTTACTGTACAAAAGCAAGAGAACATGACAGACAGTATTTACTTACACTTAAAGTCAGATCACCAAACAATAAGGAGTGTATAACTTTTGTAACAGAGTACAGTGACAGAGACCTGGGGATATAGAAGCTAGTTTGCAAACCCTGGCATATTTTGAGTGAAGATAGTGATTTGAAAAGGTATGTGGGCATCGGGCCTCAAGTAACCTTCAAACGGGCTAACAACATTAGGGACTCTTGGTGCGTAGTCATTTTACCTCAAAACAAGTGAACACTGACTTCTGCCATAACTGCCTGACTAAACCAAAGTCAAAGTTTTCTTAAGGGCCATAGATGCTATGTGTGCCACTATGCTAGAGTGGGTGATACATTTAAACAACCAAACAATGGCTCCACTCACTCTATAACCACAAGAATTGACTGCAATATGAATTTTGTTGTCTGTGCAGCATGGTGTTCTTGTCCAAAACTATATAGTTGGAGAATAGTTAGGGCTTTGAAATGTAGAATACAAAAACAAATCCAAGCAATTAAAAATAACAGGCTGGACAATGAGTTGTGAGACCACTTCATGAGACAACTCTACAGGAGCATCAAGGATTTGAACTGCATGGGGAGGAGACTGAGCAAATTAAGGCATTAGATAGGTGGGGACAGAGTCCGATACGTCTCCAAAGTGAGTCTAGATGAACTGTTGATTTGGGATGAATGCAACCCAGTAGTCTAAATAATTGGTGGATTTTATACCATTTTGTAAAAAAAAAAAATATAAAAGTTAGCCTGCCAGTGTGCTTGTTGTGATAGATAAAAATGGGAGGAAAATGAATACATGCAATTGTGTTGTATACAATGCTCGAAAATGTAACTTTTTTATTGTTTCTTCTTTCTCTTTTTCCTTGTAGAGCTCTCTTTATGCAGTATAATGGCTTATTCTCTATACATGAATCACTTGTCAGTGTTACATCAAGTAGAATTTCTCAGATTTTTCCTGGTCTTTCCCTTCACACCTCCCCTGCCTTGCTTTCTCACAGGCCCCCATGCCCTCTGGTTCCCCCCTTTTTCTTTGCTTCCTACCTCCTTTCATCTTCTTCCTTTTCAATATGACACGAAATAGTTGTGAATTATTGACATTAAATTAGCGCGCACTTCAGCAGCACCTATGTTAGATTACAGCCGTTTGGTTGGATATGTTAAAAATTTTACATGTGATAACTAAACATTTAAAATGGTCTCAATTTATCTTACAGTGAATGTTCTTTTAATTCTTTGTTATCTTGCACATTCCATCTTGATGTGGGTATTCTATTACTGGTCTTTATACACATTTGGTGGGTTTCAGTGAACCTAGAGGTTAGAGCAATGAACTGTGAATGAGCTTAGTATGTTTTTTTTTATTATTTGGTAACCGAGTAAGGCCCACTAGGCACAGGTGCTTGTTTTAAGGGGTGACCTGGGAGCACTATGGAGGTTAAGTGACTTGTTCAGAGTCACACAGTATGCAAGTGCAGGTTGTTGGAATCAAACCCTGGTCTGCCTGTTGGATGTACCAAGCTCATTCATAGCTCATTACTCTAACCTCTAGGCTATACTGCCAGTCCCAAATATACTATACATGCAGCAGACCTGGGTCTGAATCCCACAATCTCCTCTTGCAAACTGTGTGACCGCAATCAAGTCACTTAACCTCCCCAGTGCTCCCGGGTCACCCCTGTATTAGCTTGTGCCCAATGGGCCTTACCTGGTTACCAAGGAATTAAAATCAATTCTATATTTCATTTAACATTTTCTATAATGCTTAAGATTAATGTCAATAATAGTGTGTCAATAATGTTTAATGATACATTTTGATAATGAATTCTATAAATTTATGTTTTAATCACATTAACAATTTTTGGAGATCTACACTATTTGCCATTGGAACAGATATATGGTTTTACTTGAGCTGTACATTCCACTTTAAATTAGACTATACAAAGAATCTATCAAAATGTCACATCTAAAGAAGACATTGGTAGTCTGAAATGCAGGGGTATTTGCCGCTGTGATGACCAATGTTTGTTTGTTCCTTATGAATCTTTCATTTATTTATTTATTTTTCTTTGGTAACCAGGTAAGGCCCACTAGGCACAGGTGCCTGTTTTCAGGGGCAACCCGAAAGCACTGGGGAGGTTAAGTAACTTGTTCAGAGTCACACAGTATGCAAGTGGAGGTTGTGGGAATCAAATCCAGGTCTGTCTGCTGGATGTACCAAGCTCATTCACAGATTGTTACTCTTACCTCTACGCTATGCTGCCAGCCCCTCTATCAGTGAAACTGATACTGTGCCAAACAACTTGTGTGTACACTATTGTCTGTTTTGTTTTGCTTTGGTGTGTGTGTGTGTGTGTGTGTGTGTGTGTGTGTACCTGTAAGAAGTAGTTTCTTTGGGCTAGGAGCACAACAGCTTTCATGTTGTGTGTGGTTTGGCATTAGTTATGCATTATGAAGCATTAGTAGACCCCTTGTGACCAGGTTTCAGTTTATCTGGCTATAGAACTGGCCAATATATCTCAAGTAGGTGGCTCTGCCACCTAGTGGATACTGATGTTCATTACTTCCTAATAAGAAAACACATGAGGTAACAGCAGCAGACTGAACATGTGTTAGGCAGAGTAAATAAAGATCGCTACCTTGAACACATTAAATTGTGTTGAATTATTACATTTGGCTGGATTTTCAAAGGGCCCTTAGAATAACTCAAGGTGCGTCAAATAGCCACCTTGCATCCAATCCATGTGTGCCAAACAGGGGTGTAGCCAGGCATTTCAGATTTGTACACCAAGCTGCCACATTGCTATCCCCCCATGACTCGAGTCCATGGTTCCTGGCTCCAATCAGATGATTTCCACACTAGACCTCCTGTCTGTCTGCACTGCTAGTGTGGTGTTCGGGGTCCTGCTGCCAGTTGATAAATGCCACTGATGCACCACGAGTTCACGACCATGATAGAAATTTCTTCTCTCTCCCCCACAGGTAAGCAGACTTGCTCTGCTTGCCACTTCACATGAAGTCGTCATTCTTTTAATTGGCTCTGAGTCTGTTCTTCCGTCTGCTGCTCTTCAGTTCTCCTACTGCTTCTCTCGCTCCCAATCCAATTGAACTAATAGTATGGCTCCTAACTTTTCTGGGGCATTTAAACTCGCTGCCCCAGACTTGCCACACCCCCTACCAGAGGCTGCAGCCAATCACTACCCAACCAGGCGGACCATGAGGACTTAATTGAGACCTTCAGTTTCAATGTCGGTGGTCCACTCAGCCAGCCACCCTCCCAAAACAAAGCTGAAAGAGAAGAGAAAAGAAAAAACCTATGAAGCCAAACAAAGGAATTTAAAAGCAATGGACTAGAGAGGGCAGAGCAATGCTGGCCAGCTTGTTTGCTACCTCTGCTACTAAACTTAGTACGCTATGGCTTACTTGATGTATCAGTAGCTACACCCTTGGCGCCAAACACTGTGAGTCCTATTTTGCAAGAAACATGTGTGTGTGTGTGTGTATGTGTGTGTGTGTGTGGATTTACAAAGCCCTAAGATGGATGCACCTTGCGTCAAACTTTGTGGCATTCCTGATTCACAAACGTGGTCTGCATCTGAATCAAGAGCCGCTACATCCTTAAGGTGCTGCACCACCCCTGCAGCCAAGATTAGGGTGCGCCTTGCCACAAGGGGGCTTGTGCCCTGGTGGGGCTGCGACATCCCCTTTTCTGGGATGCCAGAAGCTCCACCGTGGTCACAACAAGGGGCTGGAGTTAGACCATTGAAAAGGTGGCCTAAGCCCCTTGCGCCACTGTGGCTTCCATGGAGACATATCTGTTGGAGGCCCTACTGTGCAAGTAGGGGGTCGGCATGGACAGCGGGTGGCACAGATGCCTTTGAGGAAGGGGTGGGTGAGCATCTGATGGCAGTAGTACCTGTCTGGGGAGTAAATTTGTGCACAGGACTGTGAGGTACAGGGAACCACATTTGGGGGGTATGGAGACTCACAATGCCATGGCCCCACATGGGCATGTCCCTGGTGGCTGCTGCTTGGCGTGTGCCCATGTGGGGCCATAGCACTGTTTGTTTCTGTACCCTTCCAAATGCCATTCCATGTCTGTCATAGTCCTGTACACAAATTTGCACCCCTGACAGGTGTTACTGCCATCAGATGCTCACCCATCCCTTCCTGAAAAGCATCCATGCCACCCCTTCCCATGCTGACCCCAGACTCCACCTGCTTACTCGGTGTGTATGGCCCCCACCCCCGACCATCCCAGCACCTTCACAGTTGCACAAGGGAGGCGGTCGGCCAGAACCCTGTGGCATTACCCACAGTTACTTCATTTTCTTTGCTGCACACCCGCGGGTATGGCACATCCCAGAGTTCTGGCACAAGGTAATGATAAACTCTTAACTGTTCCTCCCTAAGTGGTTTACAAATGGACTCAGAAGTGTCTTCCTGGAGCAATGTGTCTGCACCTGTAACTGTTGAATAATAAACACCTGTACTCTCCACTTTCAGCTATTTCTACTCAACAAACCGTCCATGCAGATCTATGCTCTGAAAAGCCCAAGGCATGTTGCATGCCTCTAGATGAATCCTTTTAAATCATGCTGAACTTATGTTCTTTACTGTTGTCTACTGTCATTCATAACTGACTACTGTACCCTGTATTGTTATACCATGATGTACCTCTAAATGTATCCTGTACTGCCTTACCTTATTTGTAATTAATCCCAGGTCCCCCCTAAAAAAGGGGCTTTTAGTCTCAGTGAGCCTACCCGGTTAACATAATTCAATAAATAAATTGTTAAATAAATAACTAAAATAATAAAAACATTTTTTCTTACATCAGAGGAGAAGGCTATGCACAGAATCTGTGTGTGTGTGGGGGGGAGGGGAGGGGGGTGAGAAGACCCCATGGCAGCAAAACTGATAAATGAGGATTTCACCTATTTCTCATTGAAGAGTTGACAGAGTTGCTATATCTGGATGAGACATGCAAGGGATCAGCACTGGATAGCTGCGTCTCCAGCTAAACTGCTGTACAACTAGGTAAGTTTACAGTGAATACAGTTCAAGGACCAGATGTGCATCAAAGGGTTCATAAGGAACCCATAAGTACTCTTAAGTACTCTGGCAATAATTATCCAGAAGCCATTAGAAATGGATGAGGGCCCGGGGAATGGAGGAAGTCTAATGTGACACCTCTGTTTCAAAAGGGAAGTAGAAATAACCCAAGGAACTACAGACAGTTAAGCCTGACCTCAGTTGTGGGAAAAATACTGAAGATTATTATCAAAGATCAGATTATGGAACATCTGGACATATTTCAATTGTTTTTTTTGGTTTTTTTTTTTGCTACTTATATTTTATTAGTTTTGCAATGGTTAAACATTTACAATTGACACAAGATAAAAGGTTTGCAGAAATATACCATTCATTCAATCTGCACAATATTACAGTAGGATACTTAGCCCGGAGTCTATTGTGTTTCTGACGTTTTAGGGTTCCCCTTTAAAGAGTCCAACAGTTTGAGGACGTCATAGTAGGAACTGCAGAAGCAGCAACACAGTAGACTACAGTAAAGAAATTAGTCCATAACAAGTGCATTGTGACTGCAAGGTCCATTAATAGCCCTACCGTAGTGAAGCAGACTGTGAGGAGTATCATAGGATATCCAGGGAGGTTAGCAGAAGGATTAGAAAAGCGAAGGCTGATAAGGAGCTTAGATTAGCAAGAGGGATCAAGGAAGGGGAGAAGGAATTCTTTAGAAATGTTAAGGAGTGTAGGAAGGGTGGGGCAGATAAGCAAGCTGAAAAAGGGGGTGGAATGGGTGGGTGGGGGTACAGCAGGTTGCAGTTTTAAACGATTATTTCAGCTCGGTCTTCACTAGGGAAAGGGATGAGCCATTGCCTCAGGGAGGGGCAGGAAAGGGGACATGGGAGAGCTCTCACAGATGGGGAGAGCCAGGTAGGAAGGGTGAGGGAGGCTTTCAAGTCCTTGAGGATGGATAAAGCTCCATGGTCAGACGGCATCCACCCCAGGGTTCTGAAGGAACTGGCAGATGTCCTGGTGGCTCCAATGATGGAACTATTCAGTTCCTCCCTCCAATCAGGATGTGTCCCTCTTGACTGGAGGTTGGCCCATGTTGTGCCCCTCCACAAGTGTGGACCTCTGGATGACCCTGGGAACTACAGATCAATCAGTCTAACATCCATTGTGGGAAAAATGTTGGGGGCCATCTTAAAGGAACAGTTGGTGGAGTTCATGGAGGTTAATGGCTTCCAGGATGATAACCAACATGGGTTTGTCTGGGGGAAATCATGTCAAATCGGCCTGGTCAAATCGTCCGACTGGGTGACAAGATCCCTGGATGGAGGAAAGCTGGTTGATGTCCTGTACCTGGACTTCAGCAAGACTTTCAATTCGGTCACGCATGGTAGGCTAATTTGGAAATTGAGGGAACTGGGGCCGGGAGACAAATTGGTGGGGTGGGTAGCTACTGTAATTGGCTTAGGAATAGACACCAGAGGGTGGTGGTAGGGGGTGAAGTCTCAACACCCAGAGAGGTAATCTGCAGGGTTCCACAAGATTCAATTTTGGGCCCTATCCTTTTTAATGTATTCATTGCAGACATTGGGTAGGGGATTGGTAGTAAAATGAGTTTGTTCGCCGATGACTCTAAATTGGGGGACGGTGGTAGACAGTGAGGAGGATAGGAGGGCACCACAGGATGACCTGAGAAGGCTGGAATACTGGGCCCACGCATGGCAGTTAGGGTTTAGCACATGCAAATGTGGCATTCTGCACCTGGGTGTTAGGAACCCTGGGTATACCTACCACTTGGGGGGGGTACAGCTGACTGTCGCAATGATGGAGAAGGATCTGGAGGTGATGACTGATGCTAAAGGAAACCACTCAGAGTGGCTAAGTCAAACAAAATGCTTGGGTGTATAGCCAGGGGGATAATGTCCAGGAGAAGGGAGGTTATATTTCCCCTCTACACCTCACTGGTGAGGCCACATCTGGTGTACTATGTGCTGTTCTGGCGTCCCCACCTAAAAAGAATATCACACTGCTGGAGAGAGTCCTGAGAAGGGTGATGGGGATGATTAGTGGTCTGGGGGGTTGTCATATGAGGACAGACTTAGAGAGCAGAACATGTACTCTCTGGAGGACAGAAGGAATAGGGGAGTATGATAGAGACCTTCAAATACCTGAAGGAATTCAACAGAAAGAACAAGGAGGGTCTGTTCAAATTAAGGGAGGAGGGGACTACGAGTGGCCATAGTCTAAAGTTGTCAGAGAGGCGGTACAGAGGAGAGATGAGGGGACATTATTTCATGGAGTGGGTGGTGGCACCCTGGAAAACACTGCCAGATGACTTGCTAAAAATGGTAACTGTGAGAGGTTTCAAGAAGGGTTAGGACAGGCATAGGGGCATGGTAGAGGGTGGGGGTTTGGAGAACAACAAGGGTTTACAGGGCGGGGAAGGAGAGGAAGGGGGAAATAAAATAAGGCGGGGTAGAGCAACTACTATGCAATACCAGTGAGCTGGGTCAGGCAGACAAGATAGACCGTTAGGCCTAATCTGCTAGCAACTATGTACAGTATGCATGTATGTAAGATTTTATGCATATAATACATTCTACATAACCTATGCAGAAATTGCAAACTGGTTTAAGTAAGACATAGTTCGAAGCTCAAATAGAATGATCAAATAGTGATTGAAGAGACATTGCAAAGCAAAGAACTGCAGCAGAAATGGGTAACAGGATGGCCACTGTGGTACAAAGGTTATATTAACTAGGTAAAGCAATTATAATGGCCCTGACCAATACATTATATCCTCCATAATACAGAATATATGAATCTACTCCTGGCTTCATGTGGTGTCAATTATTTTGTTACCCTTCGTTGTGGCCAAAGGCACCTGTTCTGGCCATGTGGCCACTCCCATTTGAAAGGAAATGCTGAAGTGACTAAGAGCTAGGACTTCTTTAAGAGAGACCAAAGCACTGGCTTACACCACAATTTAAAATGTTATCCAAAAAACAAGTTACCATAACTCAGCTAAGTCAGGCAACACCCTTCCACTTTAGCAAACATTAAAAAAACAGAGCGCTTATGTAGGAACCTGTATCAGAGTATTCATTTATTTATTATTTAGTTAGTTTTTGTTGACCAGGAAAGGAGGGCTAGGCAATTCTGCCTCTCTTCAGCCTTGTCCCGGGAGATGGGGGAGATACAGATGGTAATGAACTGAAATTGAACCAGATTAAGCTATTGGTGGTATTTTTAGTGAATGGGGAAAATTTGGCAAGGACACTGGAAAAATTGCCCTATTCTTTTCAAGAAGTGTAATGGGATCTTTAATGTCCACCTGAACAGCCACAAGAACAGGCAAATGAGACCTTGGTTTATTGTCCCATCCCAAAGACGGCACCACAGGAGTGCAGCATTCCCCTCATGATGCACTACAGTGACAGGATTGGGATTTTACCCCAAGTGCCTGGAGCGGGGCTTGAACCCACAACCTTCCGATCTTCAGGCCTCAGAGGTGAGTGTGCAACCTGTTGAGTCAGTGACACTGATTCCTCGATCTTAAAGCAAAGGTGGATCTAATTTTCTTGGCCAACTTCCCAGCATCTTCTGGGTCCCCCAAAATATGTAAGTTTCACCTGCACATGAAAGTTTTAGTTTTGCAGGAAGCTGTAAGGAGTGCAAAATGTCCAAGCCACATAAAATAACCCACATTGAGTCAAGAATCATTCATCATTGCCTAGCTGCAAAACTAAGATCAGGGAAAAGGAACACTTGTTCCCCAGATGTGGATACCAATTTGCTAATGTACTTTGAAGAATGGAGCACACAGTACCATTCTGGCATTTCCCCCATCATGGGCAGCAGTGTGTGAGGAAGATGGCCACTGTGTCAAGAAAAAAGAGCCATTGCATAATGTCCTGAAGAACTATTTGTAGGTTAGGGCCTTCACTCCCCTCTGGAAGTCTAGTAAGGTACAAGCTGGGTGCCTGAGCAAAATGTGCTAACTGTTTAAAGCAGACTCTTAGTAGTTTATTTTTCTTATTACTCCAGTGGTTGCCAACACAGCCTTCTACGCTCTCCCAGTTGGTTCTTTGCTCACTGCTACCATGGTGCGAACTTTGTTTTCCAGCATTGTGACCTCTGAATTAAAAGCTTCTAATTTTACATCTAGCTTCCTCACTGCTTGCAATATTTATGACTGAAGTTCTACTTCGCTATGACCTTCTTTCGTGGCCAAGATTGGACCGACAACTTCAAGAGCACTCATGGAGGTAGGTTTTCCAGATTCGTTAGGTTGTTTTTCTGTCTCCCAATTGCTGAAATCCCTTCAGGTTTCAGTTGATACAAGAAATCAATGTTCTGTATGGAGCTATGCAAAACACTTTATAGCCACAATTCATTTAAAATAAAACTTTTTAATTTAGTGAGCCTGGAGCTGTCATGAGCCACATCCTTCGTCATTCCTGCAATCTCCACCATCCATCCCCAGATTCTAATTGTTCACGGAGAATCAATATGGGTTTACTACGGGGAGATTGTGCCAATCGGATTTGCTGGTCTTTTTGACTTTTTCATTGTAGCCTAATAATTCGCTGTGGAAAGGCAGCGTTTTTAATATACTGAGATTTCAGTAAAGTGTTCAACATGGCTCTTTATGAGAAGTTGGTTCTGAAGCTGATTCAGTTTAGAATTACAGGAAGTTTAGCACAACAGAAGAAGTTTTTTTTTTTTTTTTTAAATAGGGCTCAGTGGGTAGTGGTGCAATGGACAACATCAGACTGGAAGGAAGTCACACAGGGGGATTCACACTGATCAATATTGCTGTGCCTACTGCTCAGTGTTTTTACTGAGACTCTTTAATCAGGTGTCTCAAGTAAGGTGACTAAATTTGTATATGACACAATGCTAACAAAGCTGATAGATTCCAGGCAAGATGAAGATAGTCTGCAAGGAGACAAAAATGTATGGGGAATGGATTAACAAGTGATAAATGAATTTCAATGTGAAAAAGTAAAAGATCCTTTACTTTAACCAAAAGAATTCAGGTCGGAGGTAGTGTTTAAATAGAAAAGAACTCATAGCAACTGGCCATGAACAATACCTGGAGTGGGGTCTTCTTTGATGGGAAACTGAAGCTATCACTACAACCAGACCTGCAGAGGCTCACCAGTGTTTCATAACTGAAGCTGCTTCATAAGGGCATCAGGTTCTAAGAGTAGTGATGCCATACTGGGATACTATATAAAACAAAATTAATTTAATAGTGTTTAGTATTAGGTGGTCAACAGATCCTAAAATTAAAATAAACTCAATGCTGTTAAAGAACAGATCACACGTACCTGATCTAGTAACCCTCTGTCTATTTTATTAATTCAAGTTTATTGAAGCTCTTGGGTACAAGACATATATACAGTCTCCAGCTGTCACAGTATACAGATAGATAGATGCATGGTAGTATTACAAGGGGGAAGGTAAGGATCATGGGTAGGGAGGACAGGAGGAGTGGGGAGGGAGGGCAGGGACATTAGCACAAGCTGTGGACCCTGCAATATGAGCAGACTTGTTAGACCAAATGGCCTTCTTCTGCTGGCTTCTTCGTATGTTCGTATGTAAGTCATTTTTTAAGAGATAAAGAAGACATAGCTATCTTTCTCAGTTTAGCTATGTGTGTACTTTAGGACTGCTGATGTCTCGAACCACCTTCTAATTCCCTCTTGGGTGTAGTTGGCCATGGGGTATACATGAGACTTTCATATATTTTGGGGCTGTGGGGTAAAATATGGGTCCCTGTCTCCCATGTACTGCACCCATTTCAGCCACCTTGTTGCAAGGCTGGTCATGTTCTGGTTAATTTGGAAAGTCAGTTTTGCTGTCTTGTATATTACCTTTGTCACTTCTATCCAGTTATGCAGTGTTGGGGGGGGTCTGGCTGGAGCCAGCATCGGGTATTGCTTTAGTAACCCTCTTTGACGAGGGTCTGACATCAGTCGAGGTGTCGGCAGTCATCAAATCCTCCTCCTACCATTTGAGGAACATCTCCAGGTTTAAGCACCTAATTCCATCCGCCGATCTCCCTACGTTGGTCTATGCCTTTGTGACCTCATGTCTTGATTACTGCAACTTCCTTTATCTAGGGTTACCTGGGGTGGATATCTACCACTTGCAACTGGTGCAGAACGCTGCAGCCGGGTTATTGACAGGGATGCCCCAGTCTTGTCACATCTCTCCAGTGCTGCGCGAACTGCACTGACTGCCGTTGCACTGGTGGATCACCTTTAAAGTTGGACTTCTGACTTATAAAGTCCTACACGGACAAGGCCCAGACTACCTGAAAGAGCTTCTGATTCCTTCCTGCCCCGGGTGATCGCTCCGCTCGGCTGATGAGGGTCTGCTAGAGATCCCAAGGGTTTCTTTAAAATCTTCCTGGGCCCAGGCATTTATGCATGCAGCCTGAGCCCTTTAGAATTCTCTACTTTGTCAGTTACGGGAGTGCGTGACCATGGAGGGATTTAAACAGGCACTTAAGACACACTTTTGGCACCAAGCCTATGTTTGATTTTATTCTGTCTGTTATTTGAATTTTTAAGTAAGATGTTTATTGTTTGTATTGTTTTAATTTATTGTTAGGTGCCTTGATTCACTGAAAGGCACCTTACAAATAAAGAATTATTATTAATATTATCTTGATAGCTTTATAAGAAGGTGTTGCCTTGTAATAATTGTTTCCTGCAGGTGAAATGGAAAAAAAACATCCCGTGCAGCAAGAGAATGGCAATTTATATGTTAGTTGCCCAGTCCTGTAGGCTATGGGCACTGCACAGCAAGTCAGTGAAAACCCAAGAAAAACATACAATCAAAATTAAAATATTACCTCATAATGAATGAATAAATTAGACACAACTGATAAATTAAATAAAAAAGGTTTCACTAAAGCAGAAATTTTTAGCATGGAAGTGAGTCAGAAGCAAAATGACAGACTGAATGGAAAAGGGAATCCAACCTGGCCAGGGTGGTCTTAGGGGCAGCATTGTAGACCACATCTGCATAGTCAAACATCAGTAGAATCATCCCTAAGAGGATCTCACAATGGACTTGGAGGGGCAGGCAGAACCGATTCCTGTATAAAGCGTCACCTTTTGAGAGGAGTTTTTATGGATGGCATCCACATGGGTGGAGAAGTCCAGATTACTATCCAGCTACTGTACATGCAGAGGTACTAAATGTGTGAGACCCCTTCAAGTGGATCAACATCAAGGGTTCAAAACACAGGGAGGTGATTGAACCTATAAGACATTGCATGGTGCCAAAAGGCATAGGGCCAGATTTTCAGAGGACCCTTAGATAGACACAAACTGCCTCAAAAAAACACCTTGCATCAGATCGAGGTGTGCCAAATACTGTACACCATATTTTGCAAGAAAAGCATTCTTTGTGGGAAAATCCCCCAGTCTGATGCAAGAGGTTCACTGCATTAACAAAATGATGCAAGGGATGAGAATGACATAAGTTGAGTAAAGCAAATGACTCAAGGAATGAAAATGATGGAAGTTGAGTCAAAAATGATGCAAGGGATGAGAATGATGCAAGCTGAGTCAAAAAAAAAAACAGCAGATGAAATGGCCAAGACTAAGCTCACAAAATGTTCTAAACTAGTCCTGCAGGGGAATATTGGTCCTTAATAGTAGCGTGCTCAGGTCTGCCTGTCTGTTGTAGGCCTCTTTATAGGCTTTAGTGTCCCTTAGACTAGCTCTGGCTGGTCTAACACTGACATGCATCAGGCATAAGGACAGGACTCACATTCCTTGAAAACCCCAAATAAGGGGATGGTGCATCATTTCAGTGATGCAGGCATCCTTTCTAACATGGCACAGTCATTTTTCTGGTGCAAGCACGACGCAAGCCAGTCTGGCGCATGCAGACCTGTTTCTGATGCAAGCAACATTTGAAAATCAGAACTGATGCAAGTTTTGATGCATTCTGCTCCTTGAGTCAGTTGTTTTTGATTCAAGCACCCTGCGTCATTCTCTGGCCTTTGAAAATCTGAACCATAGAACCTGTTTTTTGGCGTTTATGTTGAGATGATTTGAGCAGGACTGGCATTGGATCTAGTTGAAGGCACACTGTAGGGACATTTCCAGCTTAGGGACTGAGGCACCAGAGGCACAGAGGACTCTGTCATGTGCATACATGTGTATGGCTCAAGAGACACAAACAGTGGGAAGGGGTATGTCCCAATATGGAGCCTTGGGGCACACCAGAGGTGATGGGGAGGGGGAAGGGATAAAGCTTCACTAACCTGGGCTGACTGTTGTTAGTCAGTGAGATAGGACTGGAACCCTCTTTCCACAGGGCCTGACAGTTCAACAGACCCCAGCTTATCCAGGAGGGTGGGGTAAGCCACAGTATCAAAGGCCTTGGCTTGGTCAATGAATACCAGTGAACAGAATGGCAGTGGTAACACGGCCCTAATCCATCCCTATCAGGACAGCATCAGTGACATGGAGGAGGAAGCAGTGGAATAGGCCTTCCAAAAGCCAGACTGGAAAAATGAGAGGTGGGAGCATGAGCCAAGACAAGCAGTGAGTATGGAAAAAAACAGTTACACTGGAGTTTAGCCAGGGTAGAGAGATGGGAGATAGGGTGGTAATTAACAGGACAGGAGGAGTCACGTCCCTTGTGTGGGGGAGGATTTGGCCTGTGTCCAATTATGGGGAACAGACTTGAGACAAAAAAAAGATTAAGGTGTGTGAAAAGGGAGCAGCAGTAGCTGGAATAGAGAGATGAAGGAGTTTATGGTCAAAACCATCAGGGCTGTGACCCTTGGAGTGGTTAAATGAACACAGAGCAGCCAGTACAGCAGCAGGAGTTATAGAGGAAAAGGAAAAAATAACCTGTGGAATGCGTGGACAGAGCGGGGGGGTATTAGAGACAGGCATAGGGTAGCAACAAAAGTGGCAAAATAGTGGTTGAAGACAACTGCAACTTCAGGATAGATGGAGAAAGGTGTACGGGAGCCTTCAAGTTTGAGAATTGGACAGGTTGACTGGGTGTGGGGGTCAAAAAGGTTTAGACAATCTTCCAAAAGTTTGATAGAGATTTGAACTTGTACGGCAAGCTGGAAGCAAAGGAAATGGTGTTTGCCAATCTGAATCTCTTTGTGCTGGAGTTTTGGAGATACCTATATCTGCACAAGTCCTCTGGGGAACCTGAGGCCTTGACGAGATGCAACGCTGAGTCACAAGCCCAGAAAAGAGAGAGAGAGAGAGAAAGAGAAAGAGACAGATTGGGTTTGCAGTAACACTTGGGAGGTGTTTACCATGAAACCTGACCCTCTTGTTGGGGTGTGCTTGTCCTCAACAGAGGAAACATTTGACTGAATTATGGACACAGCTTCATCAGTATCAGTGGATAAGGTGAGGGAACCAGTCAAAAAACTGGAGTTCCTCTAGGATAGTGGCCAGTTGAAGGACCCAAAGGATCTGGCCCTGCTGTACTTTGGGAGATTTGGAGGCAGAAGATTTTCAGGACACAACAAACCATATCGTGATCACTGAGGGAGTATGGGAAAGTTCAGTAACACAGACACAGTGAGAGTGAGAGGAGAAGCCCCAGTTGAGGAAAGAGTGATTGGAAGAGGGTGGGTTTAGGCCCAGTACCGTAGGAAGGGTGGGGCGGGTGGTGCACCCGCCCTGGGCGCAATCCTCTGAGGGGCGCACTGCCTGGCACAGTATCAATTCAGTGAAATCTGTGCTGTGACTTTTAAAAACATTTTCCTTTGTAATTATGAATGTAATAACTAATGCCTGCCAGCAGAGGCGCATCCCTGCAGAAGGACTAGCGAGGGGGGGAGTCACATGGTCCGCTGTCTGTCTCTGCAAAGGAAAAGTCATGTGGGGTCTGGCAGTACAGACAGTATATAAGGTACGGGCGCGGGAGACTCGGAGTAGGTTTTGAGAGAGATAGAGATGGTAGTAGACTAGTAGAGAGAAGGAATGTTTTACTGGAGATGGAGAGGAAAAAAACAAAGTGAAGCGAAGCGAGTGATAGAAAGAATTAGTAGGGCGAGCACAGACTAGAGCGGTAGAGTGTGCCATGGTCCCACAGAGATAGAGATAAGACAGAGAGAGAGACTGTTAGCATACAAGGAAGGCAAGCAACTTAAGTTAAAGCATTCGTGACTTCTTCCTTATAAATGGGGTATACTATTTAGACAGACTGAGTCAACTGCTGCCCTGGTGGTACTGATCTGGATGGATTTTTTTTTTTTAAATCATCTTCATGAATGAATTTGATCGATTTTTCCGATGACAATTCGATTCCATCCTGTCACAGGCAGGAAGGATCCTGTCGAGTAGTATGTCCTTGTCCCTCCCCTCCCGAGTGCCGAATCTGACGGTGATTGGAAAAAATAAATCTTCCCGAATCCAGCTTCTCTAGGTACTGGCAGCCAGCCAGGCCTGCATGGCTGCATCCCACCTCCCAGTCCATACCCCATTCTCCAATCGACCAGTCCCATGACCAATCTCCCCAAGTCCTTTCCACAAGAATGAATGAATCATCCAGATTCCAGCCCCACACACACCTGGCAGCAGTGACTGACTGAGCATGGCTGTATCTCACTCTCTCGCTCTTTTTCAGAATATGTGAGAGAGAGAGAGAGAGAGAGCGGGGCCAGGCCGGGCTGCACCTGGCTGAGTGAGTTAGTCAGGCTGTGAGTGAGGACTGGAGGTAGAGGGTGAGTGCGGAGCACCCTTGCATCGATTATTTTTTTCTTTTAGTTTCCATCCTAATATCTTGACTCTCCAAGACTCCGACTGAGCAGCCCCTCATTTTAAGGAGGGGGGATGATAGGCTTAGCTTAAGTTAAGTTATGAGCTAGCCAGCCAAGGCAGGGGCCAGCCGCTAGGCACTAGGGCAGCATAGAGCAATTAAATAAAAAATAAATGGCACAAGGACGGAAGCACTATAAGCACAAGCACAGAACATTAAACTGACACACACACTGTAATTTCCTGTTGTTGTTGATGTAATAGAAATGCCCTTCCCAGTCAGTTAGTTAGATGATAGATTTCAACTACTTGAGTCTAAGTGTTGTTTATGTATTAAAGGGAAACTGTATTTTTATTACCTCAACAGCAAATTACAGTGGGTGGTCAACTTAGCCTTCTAGTTCTGCTGTCATAAAGGAAGAAAGTTATTCGCAGTTTACATATCTCCCCCCACCCCATACCAATATACCATATGTGGCTAATCATGGTACCCCTTACCAGGCAGGGAGGGAGTACTACATTTAGGCATTTCTTTGTGGAGGATGTTGGACTGCTGGCGCTTATTAGGTTAACCTGCTGAAGGGCAAGCGCAAGCGCAACGTCCCCCGTCACAAAGAGAGATGTCAGATAGAACTATATGCCTGTGTTGGGAATAATGCTGCTTGTTATTAATGATATTCTTGTATTTTTGGGGCTCTGCCCTTCCCCCCATCAATAATTACATTGATTGATATTTCATAATTATTGACAGGGGGGGTGTGGGGGCGGAGACAGGGCCCCCCAATTACAAGAATAACATTTACAATAAGAGATTGCTTGTTTAACTTCCCCATACAGCCTGATGCAATAATTACAACTGGTCCAATGTCCTCCACAAATGCCACAGTTGTCCCTGTTACACAGCAATGCTTTTAGTTTTTAATGGTTTCTGGTCTTATGTTTTGTGATATTATTCTTTCTGTGGGGGGGTGCTCTGCCCCCTACACCCCCCAGGTGCACCGATAAAGTTGTACTTTTTACCCGGCGGCGAAGCACCCCCACAGAAAGAATATCATGGAATATTACAAAATATAAAGCAACCTCACAACTAGTTAGGCAGTTAAATTATTGTTTGGCAGCCTGGCACATTGGAATGTGCTCCAGCAAAAAGTCAGTCAGTTGTAATTATTGCATCGCGTTTTACGGGGAGGGTAAACAAGCAGTCTTATTGTAAATGTAAAATTCTTGTAATTGGAGGGGCTTCACCCCCCCACACCCCCATCAATAATTATGAGTTCCCTCGTTGCTAGTTTTCAGTGACTGTGCAGGCGGCTGGACTTTGCAACAGGAGCACACCCACAGCGTGATCACGTCTCCACTGTAGTATGTGGAGTTTCCAAAAAAGTACACCACCGGTTCAACATCCTCCACAAACACCCTGCAATTATACTGCATTCCAGCTGACTGGGGTCATGGGGAAAAAGTATTATCATGTAAATTGTAATTACATTGTAAGGGGTGGGGGCTGATGTGTCATGTCAGCTGGACACTGCTACTTACTCTGTTGCCCACTTTTTTCACAGAATTAGACATCTTTTGATATTTACTGACATCGCGATACTTTGATACGTTTAGTCTAGTAGTCTGAACGTGGTAGGTATCAGAGTATTGCCAGTAAATATCCAAATATGCAAATTAATTAGTTTGCTTGGGTTAGGTTTACCTGGCATCCGATGACAGATACACTTACTTGTCCACTGTCTCTCTCTCTCACTGAATCCAGTTTCATACATGTCTTATTAAAGACCATTGTCTCTTACTACTATACCTAGTTCTTAAACTTTAAGAAATAGGTATAATAGGCTTCTCTGGGAGCTGAGTGGACAGCAGAATAATACTGCACACAACTGGATCTGGCTGTCACCGGTGGGCCATCCGCCCCAGTCCCAGAGAGCCAGCCAGTCCAGTAGTCACTTCAGTCTAGTGTGGTGTCACCTGACTCCAGTAATTAAATTATCTGACTGTTTATCATCAGCCTAGAGGGTAGCAGCACCAGCGGTTGTAGTGGTACTGTACTTCCCGGGTTGGGTGGGTCCCTTCCGGTTTTGTCTGGGAGGGAGGGAGTCAGTAACTGACTTACTCCCACCCAAACAGAACTGGGAGTGACCTACCTGACCCGGGAAGTACAGTACCATTACTACCGCTGGCACTGCTACCCTCTAGGCTGATGATAAACAGTTAACTTACATAGAAACATAGAGTCGATGGCAGATAAGGACTGCAAGGGCCTATCTAGTCTGCCCATTTTTGCTACCTTATGAATGTGCAATATGCCTTTACTCTGTCAATGGCCTATCTATTCATACTCATCTGTATTGCTCCCTTATGCCTACCCTATCCCATGCCTGTTTGAAGCCCTGCACTGTATTTATATCCACCACTTCCTGAGGTAGGCCGTACCATTCCATGCATCCACCACCCTTTCTGTGAAAAAGAAGTTCCTCACATTACCCCTTAATCAGCCTCCTCTAATCTCATGCTGTGTCCTCTTGTCCTGCTATTTTTTTACATTGAAACATGTTAGACCCTTGCACTATTTAGTTGTCCTCCTGTGGACTACCTTCGTCCTGTCTATGTCCTTGCAGACATGGGTCTCCAGAACTGTACACAGTACTCCAGATGGGGTCTCACACCAACAGTCTGTATAGAGGGATAACAACCCCCTGTTTTCTACTAGCGATGCCTTTCCCTATGCATCTGAGAATCCACCAGCCCTCCTAACTGCCTTCTCAAATTGCTTGCCTACTTTTAGAACATCTGATATGACTACCCCTACCCCCAGGTCTCTTTCCATTTTAGTTAGTATCACACACACCCAATGTGTGGTCTTCCCTTGGGTTTTGGTTTCCCAGGTGCATTACTTTGCACTGAATCTAAGCTGCCATACTTTAGACCAGTCATCCAAGTTTGCCAAGTCAGTCCCTTCTCATCCTTTCCACCCCCATTATGTATCAACCCTGTTGCAAATATTGGTGTTGTCTACAAAGAGGCGAACTTTTCCTTCCAGTCCCTGTGCAGTTCTACTTATAAAGATGTTAAAGAGGACCAGTTCCAACCCTATGGTACATGACTAGTAACCCCCCACTTTCTTCGGCATGGACTCCATTGTTTACTATTACCCAGTGTCCTGTGCCCATGCCCAGCCTATTTTTTACCCAGGCTACCATCCTGGGACCCACTCCCAGGCTGGCTTTCTTGTTTATTAATCTTTTGTGTGGGACTATGTCAAATGCCTTGCTAAAGTCTAGGCAGGTGGCCACATCCACAGCCTCTCTTTGTTCTAATGTCTTGCACCCATGTCCCAGCATCCCACTCACACTCCATATTTCCAAATTCCTTGTTACACTGCATGCCCACCTTTAGGTAATCTGAAATGTCTGTATGTAATGTGTACAAGGAGGGGCTATGCTTTTCAGTGAAAATAACAATAAATAATTTAGTAACTGTAGTTGATTATCTACTGTAGTAGACTAGTAGTTAATGTAATGCATGGACTTTCATTCTGTAGCCAGTGCCACCCAGTCAGAGTCTCCCACATCTCATATTCCATGGGAGCAAAATATTCCCTGAAATCAGGGTTAGGGAACATGTAACAAAAGTATGTTTTTTCTTCAAGAAAAGACCCAAAGCTTATCACAGAGCATGTAAGCTCCTCAGAGCTTCTGGGGGCCACAAGGCCCCCAGAGCCCCGGCTCTTTTCTTTGGGGGGCACAAAATTAGTCTCTTGTCCAGGGCACCAAAATGCCTTCCTACAGCTCTGTTTAGGCCAGTTGGTTCAGTGATGAGATGGAAGAGGTTAGGCAATTCATCTGTCTAGGATGCAGACTTTTAGGAAGGAGAAAGCCAACTGGAATTAAAGTTGCTCAACTCAATGATTACCCCCAAGATGAAAGGAGGGAGAAATAACTTGCGTTAATCATTCCTAGGGGCATAATAATGAGATATAAGGTGAAGCTGAGTGTGAGGGGACTGCAAGTACTTTATGCTCCTAAGGCAGAGCAGTGCTTGCAAATGTATTGGTTCTCCTTGTCTAGGTGGTACAATCCCGTGGAAGTGTCAGTATACTGTAGGTCTCAGGTCTACACCGAGCCATCACCTGAAGAAGGGTCCTGTGTAGACCCAAAACTTGTGTAATAAAATGTTACATGTTGATGCAATAAATGGTATGATGCCACCTGCTGTCTGTTGCCTTTATGCTGTTTACAGTACTGCCCTGGGTTATCTTCTCTCACTGCTCAGTTATTCCCACGTATAATTCTCTATTCTCAGGACCCCCCCCCCAACATCCACATTCTGAGAGTATGGAGAGAATTTGGAAAGCGTTCCTTTAGGTATCTCACTTCTAAAGTTTTTTTTTTTTAATTACCTAAACAATCCCTATATCAGTGCTACCTGCCCTGCGGTAGGGCTCCTTTATGTAATGTTTTGTTGCTTCCGTTGCTCATGTTTATCTATAGTATACCATGTATGAACTTACAACATTTTATTGTACAACTGCTGCCATCCCCACCCCTGGGCCCTCATGAAAATGAGATGTCCCACCTCATTAGACTCTTCTGATGAGCAGAACATTATATTAGGGCTGTGGAAGGGGCTAATTTTTATATTTGTATCTCTGATCCTGTATTTGTATCTCTGACATCTGCATTTGTGTCTCTGATATTGGTATCGGTGTCTCAGGTATGTTTGTGTGTCTCTCTCTGATATTTGAATGTGTATTAATGATATTTATATCTGTGTGTCTGATATTTGTAGTGGTGTCTCTTCTACTTCTGTTTGTGACTCTGATATTTGTATTTCTGCTTGTGACTCCAATATTTGCCTTTGTGTTTCTGATATGTGTGTTTTTATGTCTCGATATTTGTATTTGTTGCTAATTTGTAATTGTGTCACTAATAGTTTGACTTATATATCTGATATTTTTTCTCGATATTTGTATTTTTTTGTCAATTGTTTAACCAGAAGTGCACACTAAGCTGGAAGCTTGCTTACAGGTGCGACCTGGGAGCACAGGGAAGTTAAGTGACTTGCTCAGGGTCACACAGTATGCAAGTGGAGACTGAGGGATTCAAACCCAGGTCTCAGATTTGCAGCTCAGAGTCTTAAACAACTACACTATACTGCCTCCCTAATATTTGCCACTGATATTTGTAATTATGTCTTTGATAGTTCTATTTATGTCTTTGATATCTGTGTCTCTGACAATTGTACTTGTGTCTCTTATATTTTGATGTTTCTGTTTGTTTCTATGATATTTTTAGTTGTGTCTCTGATGTTTGCACAGTATTTGTGTCTTTAATATGTAGGTAGGTAGGTAAAATTATATTTTTATACAGGTAATACGTGTCATTTGGACAAAAGTCCAGTTTACAAGACAGACCTGTGCAATCCCTATTTAAGTACATACTGTACAATAAGTTCCATATTAACACATACACAAAACACATCAGTATAAATATTTCTCGTGTAACAAAAGTATAAAAATACTTCCTTTGTCTTTACATAAAGACAGAAATCTTATCTAATTTTACAGTACATTGAGAGGAATAATCAACAATTACAAACATGAGTATTCAATTCCTTTATAATATGAACAAATGTAGAATGATTTGTAATTTCCCTTACATCTGCAGAAAGAAAATTCCAAAAACTAGCAGCTTGATGACTTAAAGTCCTACCCCCATATTTGTTTCGTGATTTTTCTAATAGAAATGAAAGTGAACAGGAACGCACAGGAACTCAGTTCCTGTACCTTTTTTGCAGCAGGAACGGAGTTCCTGTACTTCTTCTCACTGACACAAAAACCGAAATTCTTAAACCAGCAACACAGTGACATTTTCTGGACCTGTGATCTGCAATTAGGGTTTCCATAACACCATTTGACTTGTACAATAATGCTATTTACCTAGAAATACTTCAATATCTCTAACTGAATCTACTAGTGTAGAATTAGATAGTTGTGTCTTGACACCACTATTCTTTAGATTAAGGATCTTCTCTCTGCATTTCATAATTGCCAGTGCCAGAGTTCCTGTACTTCTTGTTTACCACTTGCACCACTGTTTTCTATGACAATCTTATTTAAGTGAACTGATCTAGTTAATAACCTTTTAGAATATTGCTTCGCTGGAAACAGCAGTAATGAAATTGGATGATTTAAACAATATCTCATTTTATGAATTAAAATTAACAAATGACATATATAATTTGTATCCAAAGACAGCCAATTTAATTTATTTAACAATAAACAATGATGAGTATGATAATTCCCCTTTAATACATATCTGGTCACTCGGAAATAAGTTTTATCCAACTTGGCCAAGAGTGTTTTATTAGTTCTTCTATATATCAATTCACCATATCTTAACACTGGAATAAGTAACTGTTCAGCCAACTTCTTCCTATCTGTTAAAGTTAAACATTCTGTAGTTCCCCTTAAAGCCCCCACCCTTTTATTCACTTTTTTTACCAAGTCCATAATATGACAAGAAAAAGACATCTGCTCATCAAATATCACTCCCAAATAACTGTAATCCTTAACCTGTTCTAATTTAGTTAAATTTGTAGTATAAATTTGAAGTTTAAGAGTAGTATCATCACTTTTTTTGATGAAAATTTCATACATTTCGATTTCTTTGTGTTCATAATCAACTTTGACCTGGTGAACCACCCCTCGATCTTTAAGAAATCAGACTGCAGAGTCAATTGCAATGCATCATCTGATTGGCCAGATGCAATAATTACCGTATCATCGGCATATAACCGAATTTCTGTATGCTCAGCCACCAGTGGAAGATCATTTATGAAAATAAGAAACATAAAAGGTCCCAGGATCGATCCCTGAGGAATGCCTCTGGTGACACTTCTGCTCTCCGATGAATAACCCTGCACCTCCACCCTCTGAGAGTGATTACCCAAATAAAATTTTAGCCAATCTAAAGGGCCATCTCTGATACCTATCCCTTGCAGTCTCTCGATCAATAAGGGGTGGTCCACCAGGTCAAAGGCCTTCGAAAGATTTACAAAAATTACCGCTGTCTCCATATTATTTCCTAAAGGCCTGTTTAACAGATTGCCAAATTCTAAAAGGGCTGTTATAGTAGAATAGTTTTTCCGAAAACCAGATTGTTTTGAGGTTAACAAACTATATTAATCTAGATAATCCATGACCTGTACAGAGATAAGTTTCTCCAGACTTTTTGATAAAAGGGGTAATAAGGCTATAGGCCTATAATTGTTTACTTCTGCCACACCTCCCCCTTTATAGATCGGTTTTACTCTACTTTCTTTTCAGAATAAGGGAAAATAACCAATTTGAAGGCTCCAATTAAATAAATAAGTAATGATTGGTGCTATATTAAAGGCTGCTAGCTTCAAAAACTTGCCTTCAAGGCCATCACTTCCAAAGGTTTTATGGATATTTATTTTTTGCAATACTTTATAAACACTAGTGACAGTCAAAGTTTTAAATCTAAATGGGGGCAGTCCATGTTGTGAAGGTATTGTTTTTATTTGTTCTAAATCTTGCTTGTAAGAAATCTTACAATTAGGAAGGTCAACAAAAAAATAATTTAATGCATTAGAAATATACTTCGGATTGTCAATAAAAATATCACCATGTTTTAGCCTAGTTATTTCCTCTAAGGAATTGCTACCTGGTTTAGTTAATTGTTTAACCACTCTCCAAAAATTTCTCGGGTCAGTACTCATGTCAATTTTGTTTTTATAATAAGAAATCTTAGACATTTTAACTAACCTTTTACACTTATTTCTAGCCACCTTAAAAAGAACCCAGTCCTTTTTCCAATTTAAATTTCAAGGCTTTTTTCCAAATTCTATTTTTAATTCAGATTTGCTTTAATAATCTATCATTAATCCAAGGTAGTTTAAAAGGTTTTGTTTTAGTTTTAACTTTTGGTGCATGCAGATCACAGATTTCTCCAAAAGTCTGAGTAAAATATTTATTTATTCTATTTATTTATTTTATTTAGCTTTTGTTAACCGGGTAAGTGCACTAGCCATAAAATGACTATTTTCAGGCACGACCCGGGAGAGTACAGACATGCAGAAACTTAACAGGATAACAAATTATAAGTGCTTTACATACCATGAGTTAGAGAGGATACAACATATCTGAACATACCAAGTAAAGCGCTTTACATACAATGAGTTAAAGTGGATACAATATATCAGAGACATACAGAGTAGACCATTCATAAGTTCATAGGTGCCTAACTATGCAATGAATAGAGAGGACCTTGGACAATACATTTTCAGGTGGCACATCATATGAACAGAAACAAGGTACACAAAAACAAAAACAGGTAATACAAAGGGAAGAAATAACCATTGAGAGCAGGGGGTGTCATTAAGGAAAAGGTCAGTAAGTGAGGAAGAGGGGAGCAAGCCATGAAATTAGATTATATGAGTGTATGTAAGTGTAAGGGAGATGCCTGCAGTGCAAGATTGTATATAGGCAGGGAAAGGGAGCCGGGACAGGCTGAGGCAGTAAGAGGGTTATATAGAGGTGAGGAAATACTATTGTATGGCCAGAGACATCAGTCATTAGGTACGGTGAAAGCAGAAACAGGTATCAGCAATCAGCATTGATACCGCAGTATCAATATCTGGAATTAATCTGCAGCTATCCCAATTTGTATATTTGCAATATTTACATTTGTGTTTCTGAAGTTGGCATTTGTGTCTCTTATATTTGCATTTATGTCCATGATATTTGTAATTATGTGTCTGATATTTCCATTTGTCTCTCTGATAGTTATGTTTGTGTCACTGATATTTGTATTGTTGTATCTGATATTGCCATTTGTGTCTCAGGTATTTGTGTGTGAATGTCTCTGATATTTGCACTTGTGTCTCTGATATTTATATTTGTGTTTAATATTTGCATTTGTGTCACTGATATTTGCGTCTTTGATACTTGGGTTTGTGTCTCTGATATTTGTGCCTCTGTTTTGTATTTGTGTCTGATATTTGTGTTTATGCATCAATAGCATTTATGTCTTTGATATTTACCGTTGTGTCTGATATTTTGTTTGTGTCTCTATTCACATGTATCTCTGTTATTTGCATTTGGCTCAAATCTTTATTTGTGTCTTTAGTGTTTGTGTCTCTGATAAATGCATTTCTTTATACCACTGTGTTTACTAAAACAAATGCTTACAGTTCAGACTTTTTGTCTGTTATTGATGGCAAAAGACCAAGAATTTGAACATTATCAGCAGCCTTACCAAAAGTCTGATAATACTTTATGTGTTCTAACACAAATACAAACATTTAAGAGTGATATTTGTATTTGTACAAACAGCAGTTTGTGTGTAGTACATATTTGTGATGAATAGTATTTGTATTACACAGCACTACTGTGAACAGCTGGAGGTGATTTAAAATGCTTTGGTGCTATTTTTAGATTTGGTTTTTGATCACAGATCTCTCTATATTTGCTTGCACACTTATGTGTGAAGCAAACATATTGTTATGATAACGGCTTTTAGAAGCGTGTCACTGTCGGATCCAATGTAGCTGAGGCTGCAGGGGGGATTGACAGTGAAAGGCCTATGCTCAACGAGGCTGATCATGATGCTGTTCTTCTGGTAATGGGTGGAAACTCTGCATAGTTGAAAGGAGACAGCCTAGCCTATCAGACAGCAGCTGCCTTTTTTCATCTACAAGACGCTACCCAGCAGCCAGCTGAGTGGTGTCATTATCAGCTGGCATTCTTCCTAGTCGTTTGAGATCCCCTCTGGTTGGGGCAGCATCCTCACTCCTGCCTGGCCCAGGATTCACACTCATCTTGCCTGATCTTTCTTATATGACACCCTCCACATCTTCCCAGTGCAGACTGCAGTGTCCCAATCAAGGAATCGAGTGCCACCACCCCTGCTTGTGCTGGTCAGAATTCAGTGGCATCTAATGGGTCTTCCCCACTCATTCCTTGGTCCTGCTTGGGTCCACCCCCTCTCTGATCCCGATGGTGAAAAATCATTGGCATCTAGTGTCCCCCCTCCCTTCCTTCACCATGGTCCCGATTGTGACTGCCTGACTCTTATTTTCCAACCAACATATTGTATCTCTCTCACCTCCAGCAACTCACAAGTGCATCATAATAAACACTCTATGTATAACTTAAAAAAAAAGATTTCAGCTTCACTGATGTACAGTAACCATATCAAACCCCCCACTTTTCACATCGCAGCATCAATGTCAGACAATTGAATCTGCCTCATACAATACTGATTTGCACATTTAGATATTGTTCTGAATCTTAGAATAACAATTTTGCTGACAACAACATTACTAAGATCCATTGCCTTGCCAATAACTACTGTATCCATTGGAGATCATCTCAAGATGCATAATCATCAAATCTAACTTTTTTCTCTGTTCATTGTTCATGTACTGGTGAAGTGGTCTGAATGAGGTAAAGGTTTATGTACACCTCAATACTGCTTAATAAAAAAATGATGTTTACATATCGAATATACTGGAAAGTAATTGTAAGGTGCATTCAAACAGATAGTGTCTACCACTGTTTTGAGCAAATACCTGGATCACAAGAATTGCATCATATCAAATATTACACCAATAATCACAGATATGCAAAATGAAACTTTAAAGAAAACAACCAGATTCCTGATGGTTTAGGGTATAACTGCTATCCTTTTTTTTTCAAATTAATCTTTTATTGATTTTACAATATAAATGTACATGTGTTTACAATACTTGAAATCACAGTTTCTACACCTTCCCCCACCCTCCATTGTTCCTTCTAACAAGCACATATAGAGGATAATGTGTGGGCACCAGTTATCAACCATTTTGTATTCGCGTCGAGAGGGTATCATGGCAACTGAAAACCTCGAGAGTGAAGCTTGAGAGGTTTACAAAATTGCCATGGCACCCTCGAGATGCAAATTCAACCTGGTTGTTAACTGGTGCCCATATATTGTCTTTTATAGTGTATGTGCACAAGTTTAGCAGCAAAGAAAAGGCCCCATAAAAAAAAATGTTTAAGCTGTACAGTACCTTACTCTGTAAGGAAGATTTTGAGGTTGCTCTTTTGAGAGAGGAAAGACAGGCTTTATTCAAACAGCATTCAGCAACTAATTAGGTTACGAGACTATGGCATAACAAATTACTTATTTTTAGAACAAACAAAACTTGAAAAACAACCTAAATACACTCAGAAGCAGTTACTAAACAAAGGGGTTAACAGTGTTGGGTCGAAACGGGTCAACATGCTCTGTATGTATTCAAGAAAAGTCACAGAGCCAACAGTTCACACACAGAGGAGATGCTTCAGGCCAACACAGTGAAATTTATATACAGGTACCTGGAGAGAGGGAAATAAAATCAAATGACTGTCCGTCCAGAGATGCCATTTTAGAGTAAACCACGGCCGACATTGTTAATGATCGCCTTCTTGTTTCTGTACTTTTTTTAAACTGGTACAGTGCGCACAACCGTCATTGCCATTTGAATGGTGCCTGTGGTACTGATGACTTCTGATCATTGCTGCTATAGAATGTGACAGGCACTGGCATTCGTTCTTGTTGTAGTATTGTTCTACGGTGGTTAACAGCAAGAAAATGTCAGAACGATACCATAACAAGGCTGTGTTTCTACTGGATTTTAGCAACAATAACATTCTACCATACACTATAATATTGTATACCCTTCCCCCCACCCACCTAATTAATTCATTCACATTATAACAGCTATAACATCCTTGGTAGTATTTATGTCATATTTATATCCACATTAGGGAAGGTAAGTTATTGATTATTTCTTTCCATTTGGTACCTTGAATATCATCCATACTTTCATCTAGGTCATAAATATATTTTTCCAGCATTGATGTATCATAAAAAACATTCCACCATTGCTTCATATCCACTTTTTGTAGTTGATCTGATTTCCAGTTAGCTAAAATAGTATGTTTAAGGGCCATGGAGGAAAGAGCAATTATTTTACATTGAGTTTGAGATACAGTGGAGTGAAAAAGTATTTGCCCCCTTCCTGATTTTCTCTATTATTGCATATTTGTCACACTGGATGTTTTCAGGTCTTTAGACAAAATATAATATTAGATAAAGGGAACCTAAGTGAACAAATAACACTTTTTTTTTTTACTTATTTCATTTATTTAATGAAAAAAGTTAACCAACACCAACTGGCACTGTGTGAAAAAGTAATTGCCCCTTAGTTAAATCAACCCAATTAAAGGGATAATTAGAGTCAGCTGATTGAACACAGCCAGGCTTGATTACAGCCAGCCCTGCTCAATATAAACCTCACTTATTTTGGCCCTTACCATCAGAGTCACATTGCCAGCACAAAGATTCAACAAGCACATTATGCCATGATCAAAGGAAGTTCCTGAAAGATCAGAAAAAATTTGTTGCCCTATCAGTCTGGAAAGGGTTACAAAGCTATTTCTAAGGCTCTGGAACTCCATCGAACCACAGTGAGAGCCATAATCTCCAAATGGAGAACACTTGGAACAGTAGTGAACCTTCCCAGGAGTGGGCGGCCTGCCAAAATTACTCCAAGGGCGCAGTGTAAAATCATCCAAGAAGTCTCAAAGGATCCTAAAACAACATCCAAAGAACTGCAGGCTTCTCTTGCCTCAGCTAAGGTCAGTGTTCATGACTCCACAATCAGAAAGAGACTGGGCAAAAATGGGCTTCATGTGAGAGTAGCAAGGCAGAAACCACTGCTAACCAAGAAGAACATAAATGCTCATCTCTCATTTGCCAAGAAGCACCTGGATGATCCACAAGCCTTTTGGGAAAATGTTCTATGGACAGATGAGTCCAAAGTGGAACTTTTTGGACAACATGGATCCCATAATGTCTCGCGTAAAGCAAACACAGCATTCCACAGTAAGAACACCATACCAACAGTCAAACATGGTGGTGGTAGTGTGATGGTGTGGGGATGCTTTGCTGCCTAAGGACCTGGATGACTTGCCATAATTAAAGGAACCATGAATTCTGCTCTGTACTGGAAAATTCTTAAGGAGAATGTCCAGTCATCCTTCCGTCAGCTGAAGCTGAGCGTGAGTTGGGTCATACAGCAAGACAATGATCCAAAACACAAAAGCAAGTCCACATCAGAATGGCTAAAAGAAGTAAAATTAAAGTTTTGAGTGGCCTATCAAAGTCCAGACTTAAACCCAATAGAGATGCTGTGGCAGGACCTGAAACGAGCAGTTCATGCTCGAAAACCTACCAAATGTTACTGAATTAAAGCAGTTCTGCGAGGAAGAGTGGGTTAAAATTCCTCCACAGCGATGTGAAAGACTGATATTGAATTATAGGAAGTGTTTGGTTGCAGTCATTGCAGCTAAATGTGGCATAACCAGTTATTAGTAAGGGGCAATTACTTTTTCACACAGTGCCAGTTGGTGTTGGTTAACTTTTTTTCATTAAATAAGTGAAATTAAAAAAAAAAACAAGTGTTATTTGTTCACTCAGGTTCCCTTTATCTAATATTACATTTTCTCTAAAGACCTGAAAACATCCAGTGTGACAAATATGCAATAATAGAGAAAATCAGGAAGGGGCCAAATACTTTTTCACGCCACTGTACTTGTAGTTCAGTTTGAGTACAATCATTAAACAGATAAAGATCAGGTATGCATGGTAATTGTTTGTCAACCAGGAAGATAACATTTTATTGCTATTTTGCCACCACTTTTTTATTATATGACATTCCCATAGACAATGGAAAAGATTGCCTTTTTGTCTGCAGCCATGCCAACATAGGGTCACAAATTCTTGACACACAAACACGAACATGCAATCTGTTTAATTAAAATATGTATCAATCATGTATTGCTAATCTAAGCAGTCGGTAGCATACAATACCGTGTAAGAATACTGAGAAACAGCCGAATAATAAATTCAACTATTGCAAATATAAATGAGTCTTTAACAGGATTCAAACAGCAATATGCTTAAGAGTTTGGAGGGACTATTTTTGACCAAGTTTAAGAAAAAAAAACATATATGTTAATAAAGAGAATTTAAATGTCATAAGTAAACATGATGGAAAAATATATTTATCTAAAAATGAACCGAATCATTTTCACAGGTCATGGTGTTTTCTAGGTTGAAATCCATGTTGTTCCATCTGAGACCCCTCCCCCCACATCTGATGTGAATCCCCCCCTTGTGACACTGGGGTGCCCAATCCCCAGTGTCAGCCTTGGTCCCTTTGGCTTTTTTTTTAATTAAAACCTGAAAAGCAGAAAATTGACCATTAATGTCTTTTCTTGCCTTCCTGACTCCCATCCCCTCAACCCACCACCCACTCCACTCTGAGCCTCCACTCAGAACTCACCATCCCACACTCCCCATATCCCTCTCTCACCTAAAGAAAGTCCAGTACTGAAATTCTACTCTGTGAGGAAAGCATGGTCTTCTGTTTCAACGCCAATCCAGGGCTGAAGAAACAAGGTAAGTGTGGTCAATGCATTTTCAATGCGTTTTGAACTTTTATTCATAACTTTGTCAGTATTTATTATTTTTCACCAAACTTTCAACATGGTCTTTTTGGGCCCCAACTCATAATCAAGGTAAATGAAATTTTTCAATCCAGCCTGAAAGGTGATTTTGTAGTCAGTCCGCGAAATCACCTTTCGGGCAGGATTTGAGAAGTTTCACCTACCAGGTTCATGAAGTCAGCTCATAAAAAGAGAATGATGAAATCTGGGATCAAATTCTTACAAAACACCAAACTTATGAAAATACATTGAACATTTTCAACGGTCAATCATAACTTTAGTAATTTTCAATATTTTGACCCTACATTTTCAACACAGCCATTTTTTCACACCACCTCAAGAACGTGACAGGTGCCATTTTCCAAATCCTGCCTGACAGGTGATTTTGCAGTCATTCCACAAAATCACCTCTTGGGGCAGGATTTCAAACATTTCACCCACCAGGTTCATGAAGTGGGGTCATAAAGAAACTAAGTTGAAAATTTGGGATCAAAATCTTGAAACATTTCAATGTACCTTCATAATGTTTGTGTTTTTTAACGTTCTCTCATAACTTTAGTAATTTTCAATATTCTGACCCCAAATATTCAGCATAGCTGTTTTTTTTTTCATACCACTTTATAAACGGAACAGGTGTTGTTTTTAAAATCTTGACCATAAAATGTTTGTGCACTTACTGGCACAAAATTACATTTATGGCAAAAGTTTTATAAATGACACCTGTCATGTTCAGAAAGGGGGGTCATAAAAAGACTAAGTTGAAAATTTGGGGACAAAATGTTAAACAAAGTTATGATGAAGTGTTATGTGCAGGGTTGGTCATTGGTCCAATGGGTAGCGGACTGTGTTCCCATGCTGGCACTTTGAGTTTGGGAACAACCTCGGGAGCATTCTGGGCAGCAAGGGGATGGAGGCCAGCGTTGTCATATGCCTCTGCATGTAGCCTGGGAAGATACTGTGCAGTGTTCTGTCTCAAAGGCAACACCTTGTGATGAGCTGGGGAGCCTTCCTTCAAAAGGGGTTGATGTGCATGTCATGGCCTGACAGGGCCAAGTACTGAACTGGTCAGGAGAAGTGGATTGGCATGAAAAAGCAGGGTTTGAAATATCTCCACTATTCTGTTTATTCCATTTCTAAAAGGACCTGCACAAATGAGGATACAATTTTACAATCACAAAAAGGGAAATTCATTTTAAAAAACTATGGTACTGAAGACAATTTTATTATTGTATCTCTTGTTATTCATTTGTTAATGTTTGCCTCAGTGCTATCTATACCCAACAACTACACAGCAAATAAAAGCATGCAAACATTCGGCAGTGACAAATGCTTGTTTGACATCTCTTTTTTTTTATCCTACCAAATGATTGCCTATCTCAGTCACAGTTGTGACTTCTACACTGATATAGTCTCACTGCAACAGCCTTTGGGACCCTGGCCTGATTCCACTCCTCTGACACTCCTGCAGCATTACCCCCACCCCCACACACACAACAGCAGGGTACCTCTTATATCATATGGATCCATGGGGTGGTGTCGGGCAGAAATGAACAGGTTGTTGAAGGGTAAGAAAGCTGGTGGCATCATGCTGGCAGTCTAATTCTGTGTTTTTACCCACTGTTGTGTCCCCCCATCTCCCTGTCTTTCTACTGCCATGACAACCATGACTGACCATGGTGTGGGGGGAATTCATGTGGTCACCCATGAGATCAATCACTCCCCTGCGTTCTGCAGTGGGAAACTGCAGGCTTGTTCACACAGAAAAATCTGATCTGGTCCTGAAGGTGTACCTCACTGGGATCGTTGCATTATGTCCTGTCTGAGTGCTGGTTTTGTTTTGTTTTCTGTGGCATAGTGGTGCGAGCATGCTCCTTGTTTGCTTGGGATCACATGGCAGTTTAGGTGGTGTCACTGGCTGTCTGACTGCCTGGCAACCACTGCACCATGCTCCCATGCTATACCCAGCCTGTACAGTGACAACGCCAGGACAGAACTGTGCACCTTCAACATTGATGCACAAGGCTGCCATCCGAACAGGGGTCAGTCAGCATCTCTGAACCGGAAGAAACAAGGGCTTCATGTGCAGCCCTGCCATGTGAACGAGCCTTGTGTGGTAGCTGGACATCTCACACCTTCCCTCCAGAGTCTGAACTCACTGTTCCCGCAGCATATCCAGGATTCCTCCTACATCAGGATGGGAGTTAGGTCTGTGTTCTCCCACATGGAAGTACATGTTTTCCCAGTACCACTGGGCCATGCTTCACAGCCCATTTTATAACTGAGTTTGAACATTTTCTGTGTAAGTTGAGAAACATGTGATTTAATGCCCAGTGACAGCTGCTCTTTCATTGATCAAGTAAAGTAATTCATTGTGACTTTTACACAGAAGTGAGAGCATCTTACTATTACTATATGCATGGCATCAAGCCTGATAAAAACAGACAAACTAACACAAACTAGGACAAATACAAATACATTGCAATGTTTGTATGCATGTCAAGTCTGGTATGTACACATGTACAATGACACACAACTACAGCATGCATGTCCTCAAGCACATACAATGACACACATGTACATTACAATGCCAGTATGCATGGCTTCATGACTGACACATATGTAACCTACACCAAAGAGTAGGGTCCTACCAAGTTCCTTGGAGCCCTGGCTCACACTGCCAACAGTCTGTTTTCTCTCTCTGGCCCCTGAGGACTTCAGTGCAATGGTGGGAGACCAAAACTGGGGTGCATAGGGAGAGGTATCACCAGCAGAAGAAAGGAGGTGGTGATGCCGCTGTATAAATCACTAGTGAGACCTCATCTGGAGTACTGTGTCCAGTTCTGGAGGTCGCATCTCTGTAAGGACATAGACAGTGCAGAGGCAGTTCAGAGAAGGGCAATAAAAATGGTGCAGGGCCTGCACCAAAAGTCATATGAGGTGAGACTAGAGGACCTCAATATGTATAGCCTGGAGGAGAGGAGAGAGAGAGGGGGAGAGGAGAGAGACCTTCAAATATTGCAAGGGCATAAATAAGGGACAGGAGAGTAGCATCTTTCAGAAGAAGAAATGTTCTGTAACAAGGGATCATGGCATGAGGCTAGAAGGGGGTAGACTAAGGGGTAATGTGAGGAAGTATTTCTTCACAGAAAGAGTGGTGGATGCATGGTACAGCCTCCCAGTGGAGTTGATGGGGGAAAATTCAGTAGGGTAATTCAAAAATGCATGGTATAGGCACAGGAGAACCTTAATGATATGAAAGAATACAAAGCCAGAGATCAAGTAGGGTCTGTGGTTTTTGCAACAGGTAGGGAAGATGGGCAGAGTGGGTGGGCCTAGTGGTCCTTACCTGCTGTCAATTTCTCTGTTTCATAGGAGAGCTGCCAGAGAAGGTAGTTGTGCATGTTTTTTTGGCACTTCCTTAGTGTTAAAGTGGCTCCCACCACCCATTAGAGGGCATCAGCATGTTGCTGATGGATGAGCAGGACTGGTGCTCTGGACTGAGAAGTCCCCTGATGAAAGTTCTCACTGCACTGGATTCCAAGTGTGATGATGCACACAGTGAAAGAGGGCACAGTATGAGTGTTTGAGGGGAGGAACCCTATAAAATCTGAGGATTTTGGAACTAATGCCCAATAACAAGAGGGTGCTGCCAGCTTTGTGCACACTGGTCTCCATGACCACAACAATCAGGGTGCAGGGGTTGCTCCCACAGCCACTTAGGCTGTGGAGCTGGTAAGGGGTGTCACAAGGAGCTCGTGGAACACAGGACGACTGCTGAAATACTGGTGTAAATTATTGGCCAGTCATCTACTGAGTAATGGAGAGACCTTCAGCACTGCCTTGGAGTGAGTGACAGCCTAGTGGACCATAGAGTGCTGACATTATCCAGAGACATTATCCAGAGAACTGCAGGGGCTATGCCATGACTAAGTCAATCTGCACGTGTCTGCAGTAAGAAGCAGACTAGTGCCTGTGTAGAGCTGCTGCAGGAGACAGACCATGCTTCTGTGAGACACAGACTGAGAAGCAGAATTACTGCTGTATAGGAAAGGAGGTGATCGTGTGCTAGCCAAGCACAAGAGTGTAGCTGTAGGCTATAGCAAATCCTATGAGATACTTTTGCTGTGCTGTACCGGGAGAAGTTGAATTTTGAGTGCAGCTAGTCTGGGTGGCCACACAGCCAGTAGCACAGCCCAGTGCTTGTTATTACAACACACTTGAACTGGATGCTAGGGTGCGGGCAGATAGGGTCATGTTTCCCACAGGCAGAGCTGCCCTTTGTGCATCACAGGATTGTCTAATGAATGAAGAGGTCCAAAGAGGGCTAACCAGGACTGGAGACAACAGATACCAGCAGATACTAGAGGCCTGTGGAGGAGAAAGTGAGAAAGAGAGAGAGAGAGAAACTGATACCAGCAGAAGAGGGACTTGCCGCAACTGCGATATCACCCCTGTGAATTGAGAGGGATCCCCAGTTTGGGAGAACTGTGAATAAACCCAGGGTTTTCACCATCCAAGTGGCGTGGAGTGCTGATGGACCATGTGCCTTACCTCCTACCAGGCTGGCAACCTGAGTTCGGGAACGGTCTCAGGTCATTTGGGAGCTGGCTAGGAGAGGGACGATGGGGCATCCATAGGGCTGCTCTCCTCTCCTCCATTGGGTGGGGGGGTTGGATGGCTCACCATTGGGCTGCCACCCAGTGTTGGCTGGGAAGCAAAGCAGTGCATGTGATGCCACAAGTAGGGAAGGGAACCCCCATTACAGACACCTGGGGGCATCTCCGCAGAGGCAGAGCTCACCTGCCATGCCTATTTCACATCTGTGGGGCCCCAAAGAGAAAAAACAGGTGGAAGAACTGTGCTGCACAGTGATGACTGACCCATCACAGGCCCTGCACCGGTGACTGGGCACTCCCCACAGTCCTGTGGTAGGGGACAATGACAGGAAGGTAAGTCCTGGGGAAGTCGAGTGATGGGGGTGGGGTAAGTTGGTCAGAAGGGGGCAGCTAAGAGAAGGAGCATAAACAGACAATTACAAAAAAAAAAAAAGGCTTTCCCTAAACGAACGTTATTGCAACATAGCTGGGAAAACATTCAAAGGACAAGACCATCTAGAGGATTTGCAAATATCCCTTGCAGGTTAAGATTTTTGATTGGAAAAGCATTGCTTTGTTTAAATGCACCACTGCCAGTCAATCCATCAGGCGTGCCGCCTGCACCATTTCTATGGCTGTCTCAGTGAAGTACTGGGGTCTCTTTAGTAGGAACAAAGGGTTTTGCACTGGTACCAGTGGGGAGAGGGTAGTGCCTCAAGTACAGGTGGGCAACCACAACCATTAGTACTGTGCACTGCGTGGTGTGAGGGTGGGCACTGTTACTGGGCTGAGCCTGGAAGGCACCAAAAGCACAGCTCCAGGATACTAATATTTGGCTGCACCTAGCAGGATAACAGAAGAATAGTGTTGTGTCTCTAGGCTGGGCCTGAATGGGCTTTGAAGAATCAGTCATGGGTCTGATTTTACCTCATATTGTCTAAACTCCCCTTTTTTAATTTTTAGGGCCAAGAGTATCCTAAATAAAGCCCTGGTTATTTGGTTTATAATTACTATTTGGACACCTCTTATTTATGCAGGATTAAGATGCATGTTTTGCAGGGGAACTCTTATTTCGCTGTGTTGGTTCATGGGTGTGTTGTGGGGAGCTGGGTAAGTACTGCATCCCAGGGGGTTGTACAGTACTTACACAAAGCACTCTTAAACCTTTTCTGGCTGGAGGCACCAAGCAAATTAACTTAAAATCTTGGATACAACCCCCCCCCCCATCAAGAGTTTATCGACCCTGGCTCCTCAACTTTAATTTTGCCCAGAAGGCAGGGGTAGTAATCATAACATCCATGGTGACCCAGCTATATGTACGCACATTCATACATTCACGGACACATATATTGCTACAATGTAATGCTAATATGTATGTATTACATATTATACAACAGCTGTGTCTATGATGTATGAAACAGGAGGTCACAGAATCCCACCACAGCTATTGCTTCACTGTTTAACCATGCAAACGTTATTTTACTTCCTGAGTTTTAGTCCACCCAGCTATAAAACTGTATAGAAGCAGGACCCCCCTTGAACATGAGATGCTGCATTGTTTTGCCTTTACAATGGATTAACCCAGGCTAGCCCAACTGAGGTGCACTATCCCATCATCAATGGGGTCCTGCTTTAACCCAAGTTTACAGCAAGATGGACTGAAGCACAGGGATGTCACATGACTTGCTCACGGTCTTCTGTAGTTGTAGTGGGACTTGAATCTGGGTTTCCAGTTGTGCAGGGCAGACATGTACTCTGTACACTGACCAGATCTCATCACACTGCCTTCATTTCACTTTACTTGTGGTCTATCCTAGGTAAATTAATCATAAAAAAAATATATATGCATCTACATATAGTAGTGTAGGACATATCATGCAAAGTTTTTTATCCACAGGTAGTTTCAATTATAGTAAGAAACCATCATTCTGTTTTCTCATTGCATTACAGAATAAATTGCTTTGACTTTACCTCAGAACCGATGAGCCCAGGAGGAAGTGTATTCTACTGAGAAGACGTCATTCTTGTATATTTATTTATTTAATGAGAATCAGAATTACAATACTTTGAGTCTTAGACTCCTTTGCAAAGGCTCCTCATCAGTACAAAAGAACACACATTACATTAAACATTTTATACATCGGTCACACAGTAGTGTATTTACATTAGTTGGTTACCACTGCTAGGATATTATAGGACCCCAGGTCATTGTAGTGAGACAAGACAGGTGAACAGATTTGAGGGGGTCACTACGGAACCCTGAGTCAAGGTTTATGTGCAGCTGGATAGTAGGAGCTAAGGATGTTAGCAGGGGATAAGCTAGTCATTTGGTATATTTGGCCGAGAGGAAAGATGGTAACAGCCGCAGGCTTCTGAATCAAGAATGAGGCTCTTGATACCAGTTTTGAATTGGCCAAGACTAGGGGCCAGGGAGATAGAGGGAGGTAGGTTGTTAAGCCAAGAGGGAGCATGCTAATGGAAACCTTTGCCCTAATGAGGTCCTACAGTGGGGGACTAGTAGGGAGGTGCTTGTAGGGCATCTAGGGGCCCTTCTGTGAGTGGTTGGTTGGATGAGGGGGGTGTAGGCCCTTGGGTGTAAGATTCATTAGTATTTTTTTGGCTTGGAGGCAAGTATGGTACTTAAAGTCTCCCCTCGAAGGTCAGCCAGTCTGTAAGCTTGTAGAGCTCACATGTGTGGGTCAGTCTATCACAGCCTGTGACCAGACGGCAAGCTTTGTTGAGAGCTAGGCTAATGCAGTGTAGGACTGTTTGGTCTGTGGTGCCATAAATTACAATACCATAGTCGACCAATGAAAGGACTGAGCAAGACTAAGACCTGGGCCAATGGTGTCTGTATGGTAAAATCCTGTTTTTTTGTGTTTGTCTCCTAACCACATACACACTATCACCTACTGTGTCCAAACAGATGCACTGATACCCCATTGCAGAACTTGTATGGTAGATCTTAATTTTTAAGTTATTTAAACAGTACAGCAAAAGGAAATCAATATAATAGAAATTAGTACATTTCAAGCTGAAAAGGAAGCTCTTCTTCAAATATGAGAAAAGACAGAATGCAGTGGGATTAAACAGGGGAAACTTCAAAGAAAGAGAGCAAGACAGACAGTTGTTTAAAACAGAAGTCCTAAATGTGGTTTCTAAATTCTTCGGTATGGTGTTCCACTCTTTGTGTTTATTAACAAAGTCCTGTACACTAGTACCTGTGCTCAGGAATATGAAGGCGGTGTGCTGACAAAGGTGGCAAGCCTTGCACAATTCAAAACATATCCAGAAGTTAATGCTCCAAAGGACCACAGAAACAGTATTTCAACAAATGCTGATCTTATTTCCACCAACGTGAATGCCCCTAGCACCTCGGCTACTTGCCTGCAAGGGGGCTGCCTCAGTCTTCATTCTCCCTGTGCTGCCATACTCTGCTAACAAGTCTGTAAACAGATGGCTGTCCAGGCAGTACAACTGGTTTTAAAGAACTTGTCAGCCGTGGGACTCTGCATCCATCAACGGCTGCTTTTAATAAGCCCACTTGAGATGACAGTCAATTGACAGGCGTTCTTAATCTGATAAATCCTAAACATCAGTGACAAACCTCTGCAGAGAGGTGATTTATTTTTTTCTTTGTAAAGAGCTCTCTAATTGCATAGTTTTTTACTGTGAGTGACTTGTTAAATCAGAAATGATATGCATTTATGGCTAGTTTGATTGGCCCAGGTCTTAGTCATGCAACATTTGTCTTGCATATGAAGAAATTAAATATCAAGCAATTTATATTAGCTCTGAATTGTTCTTGTACAACTTTTGAGGACCCCTTTTTCAGGGTTTTATTTAACTCTAAAAATTGAATAGCGTTTTGCTCATAAAAGTGCTAAAACATTGTAAAAATGCATAGCACCTGCCTCACTGTGTTTAACAAACAGAACACTTCTAGAAAACCTATATAAATACTTTCTGAACAGTTAGTATTATCCCCAAAAAAAAAAACTGCTAATCAATTATTTAAAACCCTGCTTTTTTTATAGAAATAAAACTTTTACAACTTAATGTAACCCGCATGAAAATTTAGAGATTAATAGCACTATAGTTGCAAGATAATGCACTTAGGGAACAAGAAACCCAGGACAGAGTACTGGATGGGCGGGATGAGATGTAGCGCTATGACTGAGGCACAGGACCTTAGAGTTATTGTCAGTGACTCCCTAAAACAATTGAGACAGTGCAGCAAGGCATATAACAAAGCGAGAAGGATGCTAGGTTGTATCAGGAGGGGTATTAATAAAAGAATGGACTTGGTAATACTTCTCTATATAGAGCATGATTGAGGCCACACCTGGAATACTGTACCCCATTCTGAAGTCCTCATCCCGAGAGAGAGAGATAGGCTGGAGACTGTGCCTTGCATAGTGACAAAAATGATTCAGGGCCAACAGGGTAGATCCCATGAGGAGTACCTCAAAGCACTGCACGTATACTCACTAGAGACCAGATGAGAGAGAAAAGATATGATAGACACCTTTACGTTCCTAAAAGGAATTAACAAAATGAGCTGCAGGGAACTATTTAGCTTGAATTCTAGCTCGCGGTCATGTGGATATGAGTGGCAACTAACAGAAAGGAGATTTAGGAAGGACATGAGAAAGTATTATTTTACAGAAAGGGTGGTGTAGTCATGGAGCAGTTTACCAGCAAAATTGGTAAGTGCAAAACCATTGGTGTTTTCAAGCACAGTTGTGACAGAATGATGGGTATAGTGCTTGCTCAGGGCAGCAGAAGCCTGGAAGAGAATGAGGAGAGGCTGGGGAGGGCAAGGACCCTGGAGAGACAGTAGGTTTCAGGGCAAAATAGGGAACTTGAGCAGACTGGATGGACTGTGGGTCTTTTTTTGCCATCTTTGTCTATGTTTCTATTAAAAACTACTGAATTCCTACTCCTGACATAGTGCCATTTAGACAGACCCATTCATTACAGGTTCCTCTGTACCATGCTGGGAATTCATCGCCAAACTCAGCACTCCATTTCCACTCTTCGGACCTCATACCTAGAGCTAGCTGTGATGATGTGGTGAATCTTCAGGAATTTGATCAGACCCAAAGTGACCTACTCTTTCTGAATGGAAGGGAGAGGGATCTGAAGTGCACAGAGATGTTTTCTGCCCTCAATGTTGCCTCAGAAGCAGCAGTACTTTACTGCTGACTTATTGTTTCTTATTTTTAATAAAGCCACTTGTCCTATCTACAGGTATTTACCGTTCTGACTCCTCACTGCCATAGGTCATCCCTCTAGTTAAATTACATAGACAGACAGACAGATGGATAAATAATAGATAAAAAGAGAGAGAGAGATAGATGAATAGATAGATAATAGATAGACAGACAGACAGAGTCCTGGTTTAGATTTTAACCTTAGACACTTGCTGAAAATACAAAAATGAGTGGCTTGGTCTGTGTCACTTTTAAAAAGCTCCTGTGGACTAGAAGTTAAGGCAAAATAAATGTTACGATAAAGTGCTGTTTCTGAGGCAGCTGTGAAGGCAAAAAACAATATAAAGCACCTGAATCCAAACCCGATGTTAGGATAGTGACAACCCCACAGCAGCCCTTCGACAATTCCAGCCTGCATTGCCTGGAAATTTCATCACTGGAGCAATTTTATTAACTCCATGGCAGAGGGTATTAGCAAGGATATAAACATTGTTAATGAGAAGGATTGGAATCCATTATGCCACAAAAATGAGATGACCAAAAGCCAAGAGGTATGGTCTGTGGTCCCAAGAAAAATTTCACAAAAAAGAGGTAGAAGGAATATTGGAGGAGTATCAAATATTCTGACCCCAAATAGATTTCAGGCCTTGATTGCAACAGAGGAGGATGAAGAAATCCAACCAATAAATGCAGCAGTAGGCCTCATGGTTCCAAACAATGTATGCACAAGCACCCAGAATACTGTACCAAACAATGTATGCACAAGCACCCAGAATACTGTACCAAACAATGTATGCACAAGCACCCAGAATATTGTACCAAACAATGTATGCACAAGCACCCAGAATACTGTGCCAAATAATGTATGCACAAGCACCCAGAATACTGTACCAAACAATGTATGCACAAGCACCCAGAATACTGTACAGCACTTGCCACAACAAATTCAAGCCCCAGAAAGTAATACTCCTCGAGATATTTTGTTCATTGGTGACTCGATGCTACGTTATGCTGACAATATTCTGTGCGAACAGCAAAATGAGTACACAGCTGTCAGCATACTGCCAGGAGCTGGTATTAGTGATATAAAGTCAGTGTCAGTGGCTCAGTAGGTAGCACACTTGCCTCTGAGGCCAGGAGATCAGAGGGCTGTGGGTTCAGTTCCCACATCTGGCACTTGGGTTAATATCCCAGTACTGACACTGTAGTGTAGCATGAGAGGGGTGCTGCACTTCTGAGGTGCCGTCTTCCGGATGAGACGTTAAACCGAGGTCCCATCTGCCTGGATAGGTGGTAGTTCAGGTGGATGTTAAAGATCCCATGGCACTTATCGAACAGAGTAGGGGAATTTCCCCCGGTGCCCTGGCCAAATTTCCCTCATTCACTAATACCACCAACAGCTTAATCTGGTTCAAGGTCAGTTGGCATTCATCTGTATCCCCCTCCCCCGGGTCGTGCCTGAAAATAGGCAGGATTTGTCTAGTGCACTTACCCGGTCAACAAAAACTAAATAAATAAATAAAGCAGCTCCTGCATGGCTTATTGGAGAATACCATCACCCCAGTTAAAATTTTACATGTAGGAGTTAACGATATAGGGAAAAGGGATATTCCTGAAATACAGAGGGATTTTGAAGCAGTGGGTGCTGCACTGAGAAGCAGAGGGTGTGAAGTTTTGATTTCCGGGATTCTACCTGTCCCCAGAGCAAGTAACCTAATAAATCGGGAAATATTCAGATTTAATGGCTGGCTCAAGAGATGGACTGCTAGACAAGGATATCTTTTTATAGATCACTGGCAGGAATTTCAGAACAGTCAATTATTTGCAAGGGATGGGTTGCACCTTAATAAAATGGGAAAATGTTTATTAGCACAACAATTAAAGAACACTATACATCACCATTTAAACTCCACCAGAAGGGGGATGTGGGGGATATAAAATCAAGGGACACGCAAACAGAGTGGAATTTTATGCTCATCAATGCAAGGAGTCTTGCAAACAAATTTGACGAGCTTCAAGTTACATTACACACTCATAACATTCATGTTTGTGCAATTGTGGAAACATGGTGGCAACCCGAGGATACCTGGGATAAGCATATCCAGGGGTACACAGTATATAATAAGGATAGGTCCCTCTCAAGAGGTGGGGGTGGCTCTATATGTAGCAGATGGCATCTCCACAAAAAGTATAGATACATCTAGATGGTTAGAATTAGAAGCCATATGGGTTAAGATCAGTCCACCCCGATCAGCTAAGATTAACCCGGGTATGATTTATAGGCCACCATCCACTAGGGCAATGGAGGATGAGGTTGTATTAGATTTTATCAACTGGTTTTCTCTAGCAGAGAATGCAATACTGGTTGGGGACTTTAACCTCCCTGGTATCGGATGGGATACATTAAAAGCAAGTACAGCTGTAGAATCTAAATATTTAGAGATGTTCAGTCTCATAGGGTTGGACCAGTATGTTACATCCAATACAAGGGGTAATCATATCCTAGATTTAGTATAAAGTAACCTTGGGGATAATATTGTTAACTGCAGTTTAATTCCCCCATTGGGTTCTAGCGACCACTCTATAGTTGGCTTCCAGTATGCTGGTACTCTGGATGTTAAAAAAGGTATTACAGTACTCCATAGGTATAATTTCGAGCAAATGAGATATGAACTAGCTGCATGGGATTGGGAATCAGATTTTAATAACCAGACAGTCACTCAAATGTGGGATAAGTTAACAGAAATCCTAAATGGTTTGATGCAGAGGCATGTACCAACCAGAAATAAATATAAGGAGGCTAAAAATTCCCCTCCACCATGGATGACCCGATCTGTTAAAGGATTAATTAAAAACAAGAATAAAGCATACCATCAAGCAAGACATAATAACACAGAAGCTGGCTGGGAGATATACAGAAAGAGCCTCAAACTTGCAAAAAGGAGTATTGTTCAGGCCAAAAGAAATTATGAGCACACGCTGGCTACTAAAGTCCGGGATAATTATAAGACCTTTTATGCATATATCAGCAGCAAGAAGGGGAATAACAATACTGCTGGACCCCTAAAATCACAGAGTGGGGATCTTATAATGGAGAATAGGGCATTAGCTGAGGAATGTAATACATATTTTTCATCAGTATTTAATGTAGGCCCTCAAGTTATCCAGGACTGTGGTGAAATAATACAAATGGGAGAATGCCTTAAGACAGATCCAGCTGATGTCTTAAACAGACTAAAAAAGGTAAATCAGAACAAGGCACAGGGGTCCGATAGGATTCACGCCAGGGTAATTAAAGAAATGGCAGCAGTATTAGTGGGTCCAGTATCCTGCCTCTTTCAGAAAAGTATAGATACTAGTGAGGTTCCAGAGTCCTGGAGGCACGCAGTGATTGTACCCATCCACAAGAAAGGTTCAAGACAGGAGGTCTCGAATTATAGGCCTATTAGTCTGACCTCGGTGTTAGGAAAGATTCTGGAAGGTATAATTAAAGACTTCACCACAGAATTCCTAGTAGCTTCTGGCAAGATAGATATGACTCAACATGGGTTTACTAGAGGGAGGGCATGTCAAACCAACCTCTTGGAATTTTATAATAAGGTTAGTAAATCCATGGATATGGGAAACCCGGTTGATGTTATTTTTCTAGACTTTGCTAAGGCATTTGACATAGTCCCCCATGAGGAGCTTGTGAAAGCACTGTTCGAGTTAAGCCTCCCAGTTTGGGTACCACAATGGGTTAAGGTGTGGCTAAAAATTAGAAGCCAGAAGGTCTGTATTAAAGGGGAATTCTCTGACCAGTCTACAGTGACTAGTGGTATCCCCCAGGTCTCGGTATTGGGACCATGTCTGTTTAATTTATACATATCATCCATGCAGGTCCACTCAGGGGTTTGGTTGTCTAAATTTGCAGATGACACTAGAATTGGATGTTCAGTAAATAACATGGAGGAACAGCTTATCTTACAAACAGCCTTAAATAACTTGGACATATGGGCCTCCCAGAAGCAATCTATCTTTAATATTGATAAGTGCACAGTTATGCACGTTGGAAAGAAAAATAATCAGTTTCAATATCCCTTGGGAGGTTCTGTGCTAAAGGCTCTAAGCGAAGAAAAAGACCTGGGGATTGCTATTAACAGTGATCTCAGTTTTAGTATACAGCGTAACACAGCTTTAAAAAAGGCTTGCAGTACAACACACTGTGTACAGAGACACATTAAATGTAGGGATAGGGAGGTTGTGATGCCCTTGTATACTGCACTGATGCATCCCCATGTGGAGTACTGTGTGCAGTTCTAGGCCCCATATAAAAAGGGTGATATTGGAATGATGGAGAGGGTGCAGAGGAGAGCCACCAAAAGGATTAAGGGGACAGAAGGACAGAGCTATGAACAGAGGCTGCAGTATTTGGAGATGTACTCGCTGGAGTATCGTAGAATGAAAGGAGACATGTGTTTGATTTATAGGGCCCTGACCGATCCCGATCTGTGGGATCTCTTAGGTCTGATACATAGGGACCAACTACACAATACCAGAGCCCATCGTCACCAATTGATCAAGGAAAGATACAGAACAAATAAAAGGAAATACTGGTTAAATAATAGGGTAACAGAAATATGGAAGTTGCTGCCTTGCGAGGTTGTGGAGAGCAAAACAAGGTTGGAATTTAAAACAAATTTAGATAAATTTCTTTTAAGTAGGAATATTAAAGGGTATTCATAAATTAGGATTGGTGAGCTCATGGACTAAATGTCTTTAATGCTCTGTAATATCTATGTAATCTATGTAATATGACCCAGATGACCATGGGTAATCTGAGGTGGCCAGCCTCAGAGAGGGTAGCGGGGAAAACATCAGAATCACAACTGGTTTGTGCAGCCCTACCAATATAACCAACTGCCAAATCAGATGTGCTAGCATTGTGAATTGCCTCCAGTGCAGACCAGAACAACGGTGAGTGTCAAAGTCATATCACATCTGGCCTTAGTCAACAAATCACGTTTTGTGGCTTGGCCAGGCCATAATTTGTCTGTCACTTAAATACTGAAAAGGATGTCATCTGTTGAAATCTGTAAACTCCTGCAAGTACCATGAGTTACAAAACAGAGTCATGAATAAGATAGTGATGATGTCATGGATTGGTAAAGGGTTCCTACCAGCATGTATAGTGGAAAGATACTCTTCAATTCTTCCCCAAAGTAGTCTGTCTAACAGTGCTGTAGGTTATAGTCACTTTGATGAAATGTTGCCTTACGATGAATTACTTCCTTGCATTCATGTGTCTCGGTCTCATAACACAATAACTGCAAGCAACTCATGGTGAACCAGCTGTGACTGGCCAGTAGCTGCTGCTCTTGATGACAGTTTATCAAAAGTGATGGCAGTGGGCCAGTGTAGTGGCGTTACCACCTGGGAGACCTGGGTTTGTACAAGATCACCAGAATCCCACACTTCAGTTGTCTGGGGTCTAGTACACATTGCAGAGGTGAGGCAGTTGCTAAAAGGGAGGGAGGGAGGATGTGGGCCACCCAGTATTCCTCCACGCCCTCCCTGATGACTAACCAATATATTCATTCATTTATTTATTTTACAGTTTTTTAGAGGGAAAGCCACACTGAGCCACAGTTTATTTCTAGGAGCATTCTAAGAGCAAAAGAAGGTTACTTGTCTTGCTAGGGGTCATACAGCATTCACATGGGGGTTATAGGAATTAAACTTAAGTTTGCTGTAAGTACCAAGCATGTTCATAGTTCATTGCTCTAACCTCTAAGTTTAATGGGCATACACAACTACAAAGTGGAGTAATGCTTGTGAAACTTGTTGGTAGCTGAAGGCTAGTTGTATGGTTGGATGTTTACTGTCATTTTTAGTTACTTTGGTCATTCACACTCTCTGTCCTCTGAGGGACTACCACCCTGTCAGGGTTCAGGAAGCAACCCCCAAGAGGTGCCATGGGAACATGATTCCTTTGGCAAAGGTACTGTGGGAAGGAGCCCATGGAGACAATCAGACCACTGGAGGAGAAGGGGTAGATGGTGGGAGCAAAGAAACAGAGCAACTGAATGAGGCTGGAGGAAGCTGGTTTATTTAGTCCAGGAAGGGGGGTCTTGGCTGATAGCTCCTGCCCATCAAAACTAAGGCAAGTCTTTTAATTTAATGGGCATATGCAACCACAATGTGGAGTAATGCTTGTGCAGCTTGGTGGTAGCTGAGGCCTAGTTGTACTGCAGGAAGTTTATGGTCATTTGTAGTTTCTTAAGCCATTTGCACTCTCTGTCCCCCGAGGGACTTCCACCATGTCAAGGTACTAGGATGGCAAAGGAATCCTCCTGAAGAGTGTTCCACCCCTAGAGGTGCCATGAGAATGTGATTCCTTTGGCTAAAGGTACCTTAGGAAGGAGCCCACGGAGACAGTCAAGCTGCTGGAGGAGGTGGGGAGGTGGATGGTGGGAGCAAAGGTGCGGAGCAGACAAATGAGGCTGGAGGAAGCTGGTTTATATAGCCGGGGGGGGGTTGGCTGGTTGCTCCTGTCCATCAAACCTCAGGCAAGCTTTTTAATGTAATGGACATATGCAACCACAATGCTTAGTAATGCTTGTGCAACTTGATGGTAGTGGAAGGCTAGTTGAATTGTATGATGTTGATGGTCATTTGTGGTTACTTTAGCTATTTCCACTCTCTGTCCCCTGAGGAACGTTCAACCTGTAAGGTACTGTGAAGGCAAAGGAACCCTCATGAGAAGGGTTCCATCCCTAGAAGTGCTGTGGGAACATGATTCCTTTGGTTAAAGTTACCATAGGAAGGAGCTCAATAGAAGTGTGAAGAATGAGCTGCAAACACAGATTGGCAATGTGATGACAGAAACAGCTGATGGCTGGTGAGCAGTGATAGTAAACTGAGGCATGGTTCCCAGAGGAGAGAGGGAATGGCAGGATTGTAAGAAAAAGCAGGCCACCATCCAAACCCAACTCAGAGAGGAAATTCTAATACTAGGTAAATTGCACCGGACAACTACTTTATGGCCTTTGGTATGCAGGAAAGTGGAGGAAATATCTGGGGACCCATGACCTTGACTATCATCCCCCTGGCATGGACTCTTGTATTAGGCTCACTGTGCTAATCTGGAATTCCAATTCGGCAAAAACCTTTGGAGGGATGACTCTTGCTCTGTCTCTCTAATGGGATAATATTGTGGGAGTGCCATGAGTGAATCTCAAAGCCAAAGGAGGAACCTCATGGAAGGAGGCCTCCGCAAAACATGGACTGAGGTGAGACTGGCTGCTGAAAAGCTAGCATCCAGGCTTGGAATGACGAGGAGGCCTAACCTTGACTGGAAACTAGTGGAATGGGATAAGGAACAAGATTAGGTAGACCTGAGGCAGAAGAAGAGAGAAAAGCTTTCAGAGGTGCTGCTAACATGGTCTGCACAGTTAAAGGAAATAATGTAGCAGCAGTAGTAGTAGTACAAATTTTTATCTTTTGACAACAGGTAGGGCCACCATAGTCCTACTTTCAAAGTTGTCCCCTGTTGCAGTATAGTGCATTAGTTATAGTAGTGGCAATTTGAATATAAACAGGCAAGATGCATTACATTGGCTACAACAGTTAAATTAACAGAATAAGCATGCAACATCCATTAGTTAAAGCAGTTTACAATGGCAATGTAAACAGTATTTACATTTAGTCTTGCAGGCAGGCACCAATGCTATTAGTCTGAAGACTTTTTTCCTCTGAGGAGAGACAGCACCGTCAGTTTAGTAACAGATTATAGAACTCTGTGAGTTCTGACTTTATAGTAGTTTTAAAGTCAGCCAAGGATTCATCCCTTTGGATTTTGTGGACGGGCAATTCCAGGTATTGGGAATGAGATAATCTAGGCTTGTTTTCCCCTAGTTGGTTTGGAACCAAGTTACACACAGGCCTCTGTTTTTAATGTCATGCATGCTGTATGTTATATTTGGGAAATTGTTTGCTAGTCCTCGATATCCAGTAATCACAGCCTTGAAGATTTTGTAGACTGTGAGTGCCATGGATGTCTCTTAGTTTGAGTGAATCCCAGTTATTGTTCAGAGCATTGCACAATGGTGGGTGCCATATAGGCATCTAAGGATGTTTCTTGCCATTTTGTGATATGTTGTGTCCAATTTCTCCACCAACTAGTTACTTGTATGCTGGTAGGAAATGCTTCTGTATTCCAGAACGAGCTGCAGTAGCTGGGTGGCTAGGGTCACTTTTGCTTTTCTTGCCATGGAGTAGGCATTTTGGAAGAGAGCTCCCAGTCTGGCATTTACTCTTTCTGAAGTGGATTTAATATGTTTCTTGAAACTATATGTTGTCTATGTCTACTCCCACGTATCTGTAGTCTTTTGTTTCTTTGATGGTGGACCTATCTAGGAATTGTATTTTTAGCTCAGAAGAGTCTTTAATTTTTATACGTTTTTTTATATAAGACCATAGACAGTTTTTTTTTCCCCCCACTAAGCTTGGATTAAGGGCCCCACCTTCCAGCAGTTGAAGTCTTAAATTCTATACTGTGAGGTGCTGCAGACCATGGGTCTGCATAGCTGAATCATCCCCCTGAGTGTTTGACCTTCTCACCACCCAGTGGGACTGCCAGGAGGCACCCCAGGAGATAAGTGGCCTGAAAAGGACACCCATCTGGTAAAGGACTCACCCTCAAGATGTGGACTTCAAGGGGAGAGAGTGAGCAGGGAAGCAGAATATAATGGCCAATAGGAATGCATTTGTGGGGCCTGATGGTGTGATGCAGAAATAGATGGACTGCATGCTGATACAGCGGGAACAAAAGATAGATTGGACTGGACTGAATGGGGACTGCTGAAGAACGACAGGTACAATAGTAAATGAACTGAATGAAAAGGTACTGAAAGTAGAAACACATGTCAAATGCTATTATCATAGTAAGCATCCAGCCATAAGCAGGAGTTGTAGTACAATTGTGACTACAGAGAAAACAGTGAAGCAAACTGACTGAATGATGGGTGACTGGTTAAGAAGGAAAGGGTGGGAAAGGCAGTGTGACTTGTTATTTGGTTGCAGCCGCTAGCTGGAATGCAATGCACAGTATGCAGAAGGACTGCAGTTAAAAAGGTTGCTAGTGTGGTTCAGAACACAGGTAAAGCAGGCTGAGAAAACAAACAAAATACTGGAGTGTGACAGAGGCAGGACATCAAATTGAGTCAGCACACTAAAAAAACACACTGCAGGAAAGCACTGGAGTAAAACAAAGACATACAAGCAGTATGACTGGCTGCCCATGATAAGGCATGGAGCAGAAGCAACAGCCAGGAAATGCAAAAACACACTGTCCAGAGAGTTGCAGAAGGCATCAAAAGGAGCTCGTCCAGTGGTAGCACAACCACGTGCCATGTTGGCTACCTGAGTTTGGAAGCAAACTTGAATCACGGCGGGGGCAGCTGGGGTAGGAGACGATTGAGCATCTAGAGGACTGTTTTGTCCCAGTGTGGGTGAGTCACACTCCCTGCAGCACACCTAACACGCTGTGGCGGCTGGGTGTCAGGGCAGTCAGGAAGTCCAATAAGGTGGGGGATGTCTGCAAAAATGCAGAGCATCATGGCACGCTGATGGGGAGGGAGAAAATTGGATGAAAAACAATAACAAAAAAGCAAACTTTTCTGGTGTTGAAGGTTAAAACATTAAAGGACAATGAAAATATTGCACAGAAATCATCTTGTACAGGTGTGATCCACCATAGAATATTGAGAGGTGATCTCCAATAGGTATCACAAGTGTAGGGTAACCTGATTGTATTACACTAACAGGTAATGCAGCATAACAAAGTCTTAGAAAACCCCATTCACTTCTTGAAGGTTGCCACAATTAATGCGCCCAGAACAAAAAGAGTCAAAAAGTGAAAAAAGGGAAGAGGAAACAAAACAACAAAAGGAGTTAATTACTGTTACACTGAGTTCCAGTTTCTTACTTATAAGACGCCTGAATGTTGTGTGTGTCTTGACTGGGAAAGGCACGCTGAGCTGGAGCTTGCTTCCAGGTGCAAATCAGGGGAGAGGGCCCACACTTTTATTGGTTGTCAATGTTTCCACCAGTCTTGGTACCTTTCTCTGAACCACTTCACTTACTTTGCTGTGGATAGAGCAGGTCCAGTAAAGAAGTTGAGAAGTGGAACTGATGCTGGCATCACTTTCTGGTGTGCTAGTGTCCTCAACAGCAATGACATCCTCTCTAGGGAATGGCTAAGTCAGCAGTTCTCTAAAAGGGGAAGTAAACCTTCTCTCCTGTTAACAAATTGGGACCAGGAGATCCCACTTCACAAAACTGCTGGATTAGAAAATGTTTACATGTAAGTTTAAGCTATAATACTTACTGTTTATCTTTTTGATCCTGCCACAGCTGGGCTGCCAATCCCAACAGTGTTTCCATCCCATAAGCACCAATAGAAGACTTCACCCATGGGGACTTTAGTTAGAATCTACAGTATTGTGTTTAGAAGAAAAGCACATCAGCCTCTCCAGCCAGCACAGAGCTGCAGAAAATAGGAGAGTAAAAAGAAGGAGAAAATGGGCTGGATTCTGGCATGGATACTGCTAGTAATTCCAGCAATATATGTACCTTCACCAGTGGATAAACCCTGTCCAATTCAGGACAGCAGCCCTGTTGGTGTGTGGGGGGCAATCTGTATGCCTCAGCCATCACCCCCAACAGACCGGTAAACCACCCCCAGAACAGCCTATGCCTGTGGATTCCAGTGCAGGAATTGCAAACAAATGAACATATGAAAAGAGACAGCAGAAGAAGACCACCCAGTCTATCATGTCTGCTCAGTAAGTGATGCAGAGTCTGGCCTTACAATTTACACCAATGATCCTACCCTCCCCCAACTGTCCCTCCCCCCTTCCTTGGTCCCAAGGGTTCCCTTTGTGCTTGTCCTAGGCTCTCTTGAATGCTCCCACCATCCTTGCTGATACCACCTCCTCTGGCAGCTCATTCTAGGCAGACATCACCCTCTCCATATAGAAATGCTTCCTTACATCCCTAGTGAATCCCACCCCCCCCCCATCAATTTTAGTCTGTGCCCCGTAGTGGTGCTGTTGTCACTCATTTTAGAGACCTTCCCTTTTCACTCTGTTAATCCCCTTCATGTACTTGAAGGTCTCTGTCACATCACCCCTCTGCCTCCTCTCTTCCAGGGAGTACATCCCCAGGGCTCACAGCCTCTCCTCACAGGACCGATCTTGTAACCTCTCAATCATCTTGGCTGCTCTCCTCTGGACCCCCTCCAGCAGCTGATGTCCTTCTTAAGGTAAAGATGCCAGTACCTCACCCCTTATTCTAATTGCTTAGTCTGGGTAATCTGCTGTCTGGTTCTTGAGTTCTGCGGGCAGGTTCCAGGTGGTACGGGCCCATTAACATCAAAGTCTGTAACACCCAGAACCTACCTACAGAACACAGGTTAAAAACATGATATATACTACAACGAACAAACATCAAATGTTTGTGGGACTCAGTACATGTGGTATCCAGTAAGATATTTTAAAAAGTACGGTAAGCAGAAACCAGGAATAGAACAAAGGACTCGCTCAGTGGAGAAATGTTTTAATATATCAATAGGCAATGATTCAGTGTACCTGCTGGTTGTTTTTTTTTGGGGGGGGGTCATTTACCTGGAGCCCCTTCTCACAATATCACCTCTATATAGCCTGCAGTTCTGTATCTGAGTTATTTGGTCAGGCTCTCTGCAGGGGGAACAGCACTTAAATTAAAAAAAATAAATAAATCAATAGGGATACTGAATCATTACCTATGGAATCAAAATGCAGAATATATTTTAGAGGGATGGTCATAAAGCTGCCCTGAGGAATTAACAAGAGTCACATACCCGTTGGCTGTCCGATTTAAACAGCCTGCATCTATGCGTTTAAAGTCTAGAACACTAGATATTCTGTAATAAACTGATATATTAAAGCATTTCTCTGGAGAGTGGGTCCTTTGTTCCACTTCTGGTTTCTGCTGAGCTTTGCCTATCGAACAGATCCATCCCAGAGTTTTCTTGTGTTCTAGGAGTAGAGGGCTATCTTGATGTTTCGCATGTGAGACAGGAAGATAAGCTCAGTAACGGTCATGTATAATATCCTGGGCCATGGAGGATGGCGGGATGTACCAGTCGCCTTGATAGCTGAATCAGGTGTTGGGGGAGAGGAGGGAGTCGATAAGGGTATTGCCAGGGTGGGGGTGGGGAGACATAGGGATCCTTGGTCTTAAGTGCAAACAAGTGATTTTAGTTAAATTAAATGGAATCCAGCCATAGAGGTGGGTGGGTTGTGCCATTTGTCAAATCTGAGACTAAGTTAACAATTATAATTACAAATAGTGTGAGTGCTCGGAGGATAAAGATGGGATCAGGGTGCAGATAGTGGGTGGAGGGACATATGTAATTTATTGTGTTTGGATGGTAGGTTATTTAAAAATAAGCAGGGGTGGGTGGAATTTTTTTTTTTTAACACCATGAATATCAAATATTGAATACCCGAATATTTGGCTGTGGAATACTGAATATTAAGCCCAATATTAGGAAAACTGCCGTTACACCAATGTCATTTGCCACAACTGTGCCTGATTTTCTAAGGTCAGATGCGCACTTTTGACAGTTTTCCCGATTTATGACAGCTTGCACCAAATTTCTGGTGAAAGTAATGTAAAAACGATCCCCGAGATAGACGCACGCTGGACCACAAATGATGGTATAACATGTCAGCTGCCACATGGACTGGAACCCCCACTAGATTGCCGCAAGGTCTGTGCGCCATATCTATGGTGCACCCAGGTGTTGCGTCAATCTCCAGGCTTTGAAATCTGGCCCAGGGACTAATCATTCATTATGGACCCTCTGGCCTTCTGCCATCCAAATTTCTTATGTTCTTATAGTATATGGTTGAGTGTTATACTGTATAGTAGTGTAGTAGTGTATAGGAGGCAGTATAGCGCAGTGGTCTAAGGCTCTGAGCTGCAAATCTGGTGACATCCAGCAGACCAGACCTGGGTTTGAATCCCACAGCTTCCACTTGCATACTGTGTGACCCTGAGCAAGTCACTTAACCCCCTTGTGCTCCCAGGTCGCTCCTGTAAAAAAGCTTTCAGCTTAGTGTGCTATACCTGGTTAAACAACTAAATAAATAAAAAAATTAAAAATATAGTGTAAGACTGTCATGTATGGAATTCCATGCCTGGAATATGTGTGTTGTGCTGCAGTAGTGATGTCATAAGGTTGTTCTGTAGTATGGATGTCACTTCTGCAGCATAACAACATAGAACGTCATTGGTTGCCTTCCTTCCTATAACAGAGGTGCCAACGAATGAAGACTCAGGTTTTCGTTAGATTCAGTCTGAAATACAACCTCTTGAGACCTGCTACCCCCAACCTGGTTGGAGATGCTGGCCATCAGGCAGGACTGACACATGGAGGTCAGGCCTTCTCAAGGTCATGAAGTGAGTGAACTGACAACAATTCATTTGTAAAATACTTGCTTTAAATGCAAGATCATTAAACCTCCTTAAAATGGCAGAACTTGAGACAAAATACAAAATGTTTGATATCAATATCATTGCTGCTACTGAGACATGGTGGGATTCCAAATCATCCTGGATCAGGGATATACCAGGCTATAAACTTTATCGTAAAGATAGAGATGACAAACTGGGAGGAGTATTTATGTTAAGCAGGATATTTCTTCTCATGAAATTCATGACTCAACCACAGAAAGCATGTGGGTGAACGTACAAATTAAAGGGCAATCACAGATCACTATAGGTAATTGTTATAGGCCTCCTTCAGCCAGTATAGAGTACACAACAGAGCTCCTACATGTAATCTCTGAGACATCTGATAAAGGAGATATCATAATTCTAGGAGATTTCAACATGCCAAACATTAATTGGAACACACTACCTGGGAGTAGTCAACATGAAAAATGTCTGATCTCAACAGTCATTGATTCAGGGCTCGATCAGCTTATTAGCCAACCAGCAAGAGGTAACAACGTCTCAGACCTTCTAATTACAAACATCGGGAACAAAATTTCTAACATACATATTATGGAACCACTAGGGAACAGTGACCATCGCTCCATTTTATTTAATATAGCCTGTGATCCCAAATGCACATCAAACAAATCAGTGTACAAAAACTATGAAAAAGCTAACTTCACAGAAATTGTTAATAGTTTGACAAGGACTAACTGGAACAAAATTCTAGCCCACCTTATGGTGGAGGATGCTTGGAACAAACTCAAAACAATCATTCATAAACTGGAAAATAGTTATGTATCAACTAAGAAAAAATATAATAGTAAGGAGAAAATTCCGATTTGGTTAAACAAATCAATAAAAACACAAATTAAATTAAAGGGAAAACTGTACATAAAACTTTAATCCTACAGTCTGAAAAAAAAGATATTGTATATTCCAAATACAAAACAGCAGTTTCCACTCTCAAATATATGATTAGGCATTCCAAAAGTAATCTAGAATTTAGACTAACACACTCAAAAGACCGTCATAAATCCCTATTTTTCTATTTAAACAATAAGAAAGGTAATCAGAGACAAATTGGTCCTCTGACACAAAATGGCACTATTCTGAAAACAGCTATAGATACAGCTAATTACTTTAACGATTATTTATGTTCTGTATATCCCAAAAAAGATACCCATAATTGCTACAGTGACCCTGATAATACCCCAACCCCACATATTCCATTACTAGTTTGGACATTCTTTCAGCCTTAAAAAGCTAAAAAAAGATATCTAGCCCAGGCCCAGACAACATTACTTCAAAGTTTCTCATTGAAACTGCAGATTCAATAGCCCTGCCTTGATCAATAATTTTTAACAAATCCCTGAATGAGAACACAATTCCAACTGACTGGCTACAAGCCACAGTTATTCCCATATTCAAAAAGAGTAACAGATCAAATGCTCAAAATTACCAACCAATTAGTCTCACATCTATCATCTGTAAACTTATGGAACAAATTATCATATCCTACTTAGAAAAGGAAATGGTTTCACTCAAAATATCAGACTCTTCACAGCATGGTTTTAGGACTGGCCACTCATGTATAACAAATATAATAGCCTTCTATAATCACACAAGTCAGGGCCTAGACAGTAACATCCCTATGGACGTAATCCTGTTGGACTACAGTCAAGCCTTTGATGAAGTCCCCCATGGAAAATTAGTTGACAAACTTTTATTACTAGGCTTCTCCCCATGTCTTAAAAACTGGGTTAAGGAATGGCTCTCAGATACATCCCAGAGGGTGAGAATTAATGGTATCCTGTCAAATCCAGGTTCGGTCACCAGTGGTGTACCCCAGGGCTCTGTCCTGGGGCCCATATTATTTAACATATTCATTAGTGATATGCAAATTGGATCTAGTAATGTACTCTAAAAATCTGCCGATGACACAAAGCTGGGGGGGGGTAGACAATGTTGAAAGCAGTGAATCATTACCCAAGACCTACAAACAATCGAGAAATGGGCACACTGTAATAACATACTTTTCAACGTTGATAAATGCACTGTTTTGCATCTCAGAAAAAATAACCCAAGAAATACTTATCATCTAAATAATACCCCCCTTAAAGCTACAAATAATGAGCAAGATCTAGGAATCCTAGTTAATAATACACTCTCTTCTTCAGAACATTGTGCAAAAATCGCCCATACATCTAATGAGTTGCTCAAACAAATAAAACAAACTTTTGTAACTAAAACCAAACATTGTCTGATCCCCCTCTACAGGGCCTAAATTAGGCCTTATACTGACTACGGGTTACCTTTCCGGAACCCATATCTCAAAGGTGACATCTCACACATGGAGTAAATACAGAGGCGGGCCACAAAAATGGTCCGTAGACTGCCCCCAAATGATTACTAATGCAGGCTACAGGAGACAGGCCTCCACTCTCTGCTGTTCAGAAGGTGCAGAGGTGACATTCTACTTTTGTTCAAAACAATACATTCCCCTGATCTAATGCAACAATGTGGGCTCACGTATAGCCAAAGATGAATAGCCCCTAGGTTACATAATAGGCAACTGGCAGTACAGAGAGCACAAACAAACAAAAGAAACAACTATTTTTCTATAAGAGCATCCAGAGCCTGGAACACCCTACCCCAATACTTAGTTGACATGGGAAATTTCAACTCATTTAAAAAAGGCTTAGATACCTGGTTATCACATAATCAAACCTGGGATCAGTAACTCACATAATGTGGGGGACAATCATGATAGGCTATTAGCCTGATTTTGTCCTAAATAACCAAGTAAACCAAGCAGCAGCAGCAGCAGCCTATGATGGCGGACACACTCTGACTACCTCTCCAGTTTCACAGATCAGTGCTTTAGCTTCAAGAGAGACTGTAGCCTTCACACATTACGGTTGACTCAGGCTTGATACATGGCATACCCATACACTGCAAAAGACAATATATAGGCAGCCACACACAGACAAGCCTGAGTTGGCATATCGAGGTTCCCATGGCAACCAAAGTGGTTACCATGGTGATCTCTCAATGCCAATACTGAAGTGTTATGTATACCCAGCTGAAAAGATGATGATTTTATAATGATGTATCATGAATGATCATTATCAGTTACGTTGAAAGATCATGTTCAAGCTTCAAAAACCATCATCGTGATCATAATTAACAATAATTAAATATCAACGTTAAATGGCCGCCAATCAGAAATCATGACATTAAGGAAATGGTGATTGTGATTAATGATGATCTCATACCATCATGATTTTTCATTATTGCCCATGGTCAAGATTACGTAATAAATTAAAAAAAGACAATTTATCTTTTTTCTATACTTTTAGAATGTATCTTGTATTTAGACATCTTTATTGGAATGATCAGTTGTGATACCTCTTTTCTAGAAGCCCATTGGTTTCAATTACACTTACTCTGATACCGCACATCTTTTTTTTTTTTTTAACTTTATTTAAAAGGAACTTTCAATAGATTCACCATATTTTACATACTGGTTTTCTGCAATTAAGTCATAATTCTCAAACCCATACTCACACATCTACTGACCAATCCAAATCTGTAAATGCTGAGCAATGGATTACATGTGAAAGAGTAAAATGAAAACCAAGCTGTACACAGGCTAAAGTGATCATTAAGCACCCAGTTCAGGGAATAATGTACTTGTTTTAAAATGATTTCTTGGAGGTACAATACTAAAATTTCATATTACTAGATCTCATAGCTCTATGGGACTCGGGGTACACAGGAGTCATGGAATGGACCCCCAGAGTCTAGTAGTCTTGGTAGTTTGACTCGATGATGGGGAAGACCATGGACATGACCCACTGATGACTGCTCTTAGAGGTAAGATTGAGCATTCTCCTGGGTCCTCCAGATGTTTTCAAAGAGATTCAGAGGGATTCAGAGAAGGGGGAACCATGCTTCCTGGATTACTTTCTCCAGGGGGCCCCAGATTCTGGTAAAAGTGCCCTCTCTGTCTAGTTCTATTTTCATACAGTGCAATAACCTGCTTCCCCATTCCCCCACTGTGGGGGGAGGGGGGGTTTCTGAGCCCCAGTGACATGATAGGGTGTGCTTCCCCACTGCCATAGCAAGGGGCCATAGAAGGTTGTCAGTCTCCTTACCCCTCCCAGGGCCACCAGGAAGGCCCAGTAGAACTTTAAGCATATCTACATCTCGGTTCACCCCAAAAGTCCTGCCTAGTATTTCTATTATTCCCTTCCAGAAGGCCTGGACTTTTGAGCAGGACCAAAGCATATGAATGAAGGTCCCCGGGAGGGATTTGCATTTAGGGTACATGGCAGACTTCATGGGGTCCAGTTTATTAGCAAGCACTGGCATAAAGTAATATGTATGGAGGATAAAGACGTGTATGGCCCTTAAGCAGTTGTTCACCAAGCAGAGCATACTCTTTTGTAGGATTAATCGCCAGTTACCCTCAGTGAGAGGATCCCCTCCCAGATCTGCCTCCCAGATTTGAAGCTAGAGTTTCCAGCAGTACCCTATAGCACCCAGTGAGGGGTTTTGTGTTCCCCGTCATCCTGAAGGCCCAGAGTACCTCCTCCAAGGGTGATCTGTGGGCATTCTGGATTTTGACATTCAGCCCCTGTTCACCCAATATTTTGTTCTGTATTTGTCTGTAGGTGAAGAGATGGGATGGGTGAAGATTATATTTCTTGGATAATGTTTGGAAGGGAATGGATTCACCCTGGTCTTGGAGTTGTGCAATATCCCTGAGACCCGCTTCATACCAGCACTCCAGAATCCGGGCCACCCTGGATGGCTTCCTGCCCTCCTCCCAAAGCAGGTGGAGAATGGAGGCCTCCAGAGATATTCCCTCTCCCATTGCTCTCATAGCATGGGCTGTCAACCAAGCTCTCATAGTTTCTCTAGTGAATGGATTTTTGAGATGTTTAATGCATCTCCGACTGGCAGCCAGTGCAAAGAAAGGGTATGATTTCAGGTATTATTCCTTATGTATTTCTAACTCCACCCATGTATTCCGGTCCCTGGTATCCAGGAGGAAGTCAACCAGGTGTGCAATTTGGGAAGCTAAACAGTAGAAGCAGAGGTTGGGTAAGCCCAGGCCCCCCTCCCTCACTGGTCACCACAATGTTTCCTGTTTGACTCTTGGGCACCCCCCTTTCATAAGAAGAGTCATACTTGCTCCCCCCAACATTTTAAAACAGTTTTTGGAACATATAAAGACATTGGGGAAGGATGCACATTTTAACTAAGTTTACTCAACCAATCAGGGTTAGGGGAAGGCTCTTCCATCTTTCACAGCAGTCCTGGATTTTTTTGAGCAGGGGAAAATAGTTTAGTTTATAAAGTTGGGATAGTTTTCTGGGAAGGAGGACTCCCAGGTATTTCAGGGAGACAGTGGGATATATCTGAGATCCTTGGATTTTGAGCGGGGCTGCCCTGCCCAGAGGGAGCCACTCACACTTAGACCAATTAATTTAATGCCCTGAGATGGGTCCATATGTGTTGAAAAGATTTGTTATGGCTGGAATTGAAATATTTGGGTTTCTTAAGAAAAGTAGGATATTGTCAGCGAATAAAGAGATGACTTGATCCCTGTCGCCCCCCTCGTATCCTTTGATTAAGGGGTGGTTTTGAATGGCAGTGGCCGGCACCTCAATCATCAACATGTACAGTAAAGGTGATAAGGGGCATCCCTGCCTAGTACCTCTGGTGAGTTTGAAGGGGGATGAGATATTATTGTTTGTAAGAACTTGCGCCATAGGGGAGGAGTAAAGTGCTTATATCCAGGAGTGAATTCCCTGCCCAAATCCAAAGAGGGCCAAGGTGGAGAACATAAACTCCCATTCGACCCTATCAAATGCCTTCTCAGCATCTAGTGTTAGGAGGCCCCTCTCATCTTGTGTTCCCTTCCCTGACCGCCCATGCATAATGTTTAAGGTTCTGTGAATATTATGTTTGGCTTGTCTCCCCTTAACAAAACCACACTGGTCCTGGTGGATTAAGTCAGGAAGCATGTCCTCCAGTCTGGCAGCTATTATCTTGGCTATCATTTTATGATCTGCGTTAAGCAGTGAAATTGGCCTATACGACCCACATTTGGTGGTATCTTTATTAGGTTTTGAGAGGACCGTAATGGTTGTCATTTGCAAGGAGGGGGGTGAGGGAGCTTTTGTCCAGTGATTCATGGATCATGAGTAGAAACAACTGGTTGACATTCTCCCAGAATGTTTTATAAAATTCTACTGGTATCCCATCAAGGCCTGGGGAACATCCTGTGTTTGATGCCCAAATAGCCTGGTTTAGTTCTGACACAGAGATCCGTGAATCTAGCCTTTTTTGCTCAACCTGACCCAAAGTGGGAAGCCGGATGGTGTCCAAAAATTCCCCCAGATTTGAATTGGGAGGTGCTTCTGAAGTGTATAGGTGTTCATAGAAAGACCTACATTTTTTGTTTATTTCTAGGGGGTCCGCTGTTATCTTGCCCTCGCTTTCTTCAATCTCTAAAATGACTTTTTCTGCAGATTTTTGTTTAATCTGCCAAGCCAGCCATTTCCCGGCCCTGTTTCCTTCAAAATACTTTGTTGTCCCAGACTTCATAAGATTTCTAGCTATGTTCCTGTTAGCCAGTTGATGAAGTTGCCCCTTTTTTTCTTAAGGTCTCCTTTTTTATTGTCTGCCTTACCCTCCATAATCTCTTTTTCTAAGGACTTCACTTTGTTCTCTAGGCTAGCCTCCTCCTGCCTTTCCCTCTGGATCAAGTGGGAGGCATAAGCAATGACCAGGCCCTGGATATAAGCCTTTAAGGCTTCCCATGTTATTCCTGCAGAGGTATCTGGGACCCTGTTGTTAGATATGAATTATTGTATGTGTTCAGACATATAAACCTTGAATTCCAGGGAGGATAATAGTGTGGGGTCCAACCTCCACTGTTTCATGGGGGTTTCCCCACTATCCACTCTAATGTCCATCTCCAAGGGGGCATGATCTGAGATATATATATATATATATATATATATATATAGGGCCATATTCCACTGATTCTATCCGCCCAAGTATACAGGGGGAGGCTAAGAAGAGATCCAGCCTAGTATAGATCATATGGACAGGGGAGCAGTAAGAGTACTCCCTTTTATTAGGAATATAAAACCTCGACACCTCCTCCAGTGCTCTGTTCTGGGTAAGCAATCTCAATGCCGTAGTGTTCCTCGGGGGAGGTCTGGAAAAAACCCCGGAGTGATCTTGTGACTTATTCCAATATGTGTTATAGGCCTCCCCCCCCCCTTCCCAATATCAGATTTTCCATGAAGGGTGCCAGAGTCAAAGCTAAATGGTAAAAAAAAAAAAAACAGGTCATCTGTGTTGGGACCGTAGAGGGAGAGGAGGGTAAATCTCTGCTCCTCTATGAATACATCACATATCACATATCTCCCCATAGGGTCCACAATGTATTGGTGAACTTCAGCTCTTAGATTGGGGCTGAGCAAAATCGCTACCCCTCTAGCACTAGAGGTGAATGGTGCCGCCATAAAGTGTCCTCCCATGTCCTAGTTATCTCCCCTATTTCAGATCGGGTTAGGTGAATCTCTTGCAGGAAACACACATCTGCTTTATGTCTGGACAAATACATCCAAACCTTTTTCCTTATAAGAGCTGATCTGAGTCCCCTCACATTCCATGCGATAAAACATGGTGTATTCATCCTGGTCCCCCAGTGATAATGGTCAGAACCTGAGTTACTATAATTTAATTCCTATATAATGTTCTATGAAGTGACATCTGTTGAAGTTTTTTCCTTTTTTGTAAAACTCAAAAAACCTGTGGAAATTCAAAAACATTTTAACATTAAACTTCCTAACAGTAGGACAGTATAACATCAATTGTCCTCTAAAGAACCCCCCCCCAACAGGTTAAAGAAAATTCCCCCAGAACAGTTCCCCACTAACACATAGAAGTATATTACCTACTTTAACATCAATAACTTTTTAAACCCCGTTGTTCCCCCCCTTCCCATCCCACACCCTTCTTGACAGATTCGTACCTCCTGTGTCCAACTAACGTTCGTGGCTGAGTTCCCAACCCCATATTTTGCCTGCATATGTTGTGATTTTGGTCCTCTCAGGGAGGGAAGGTTTAAAAAATGCTCCTCCTAAAGGGGGTGGCACCGAGCAGCCAGTCACCATGCACGCTCTCATGAAAGTCTGAGGCAACCAACAGCCCCCAATTACAGATACCACATGCCCCTCACTGGAGGAATACAAGGGACTCCCCAATTGTGGTGGAGGATACCACTAGCCGGTCCCCTGAGTGGGACCCCCCACACAGCCCATCCAACTACCCCATATGCTTGCACAGGTTGTCAATAGTGATTGCTCTTACATCCTTATTCAGGGAAAGGCCCTTGCATCCCCCCCATTTACAGTGTAAATATCGCCATGGGCCAGACCCCCGAACCAACACTGTAGAGCAGAAGTACTGCGTTAATATTTGATCACCCAAGTGGGTCTCTGAAGAGGTCGCTTCAGGATAATATAAACCCACTCACTCCCCCGAGTAGCCAACAACCCCTAATTTCAGTACAATGCTGCACCATCCCTTTAAAAAGCAACAAGATCTTTCTCGAACATGATGTCCCAAATATGGACTTTTCTGGTAAGGAACAGTCGAAGTTCAGTACTTTAAAAGCCCCAGGGATACCAAATTAAATAACCAAGCAATCTCAGAATATCCACGAGGCCCCAAACAATCCATACATAAAATGTCTCATGCTGTCCCAACTTAGTATCACCTGCCTTGGAGAGCTCAGCTAACTGTGCTAAATACCAAACCAGTAAGCCTTTCAGGTTACTCCTTGAGACAGGATCAATTTTGTTGCCTAATTGAGACTTGGCCCCTCACGCTCTGAATTAGTCTTCATTTCATGGGGCCTTAGGGTTGGAGGGGGCCCTCCTGGCCCAGCCGCTATGGGGCTGGATTAATCTACTATTACTGGCCGATGCCCAATTAGTCCCCCCCATCTGACGCAAAGGCCAAGATTAAAGAAAAGTACCTTGGAGCTCAAATTCAGGAATTTTCTTGTGGGCCATCTCTTCTTCAGGAGGATCTCTCTTGTAATTGCTGCATGAAAGCTTTGGCTGCTGCCAGGTCGGTGAATGCCCTTGCCTCCTGATTCTTCAGGGTGGATAACAAGGCGGGCTGGGTAGAGCATAGGGGCAGTCGATGCTATGCAAGGATTTCTTAACTTCATTGAAAGCCTGCCTTTCTAGTTGGAGTCTACTCAAAAAATCAGGGAAGATGCTGACTCTTTTTCCACTGGCCAGAATCACTTCTTTTTGTCTCGCGGCCTCCAGAACAAGCACTCAGTCCTGAAATCACAAAAACTTTACAATGAGGTGCCTCGGACATTCATCAGGACCAGGACGCCTACTGGGGAATCTGTGCACCCTTTGTATCTTCAGGTCTGTTGTTTCTGTAAGATCTAAATTTGTTTTCAGCCATTTAGCCATGTAGGCAGCACAGTTTGAGCCCTCTGTACCCCTCCCGGAGCCCGACTACACGAATATTACATCTGCGCTCATGATTTTCATGCTCGTCTATGGCATTTTTCAGCTCGTCAATTTCTTTTAAGGCTCGTTGTAGGGAGGACTCGATCTTTGAAGTTTTATCCTCCTGGGCACTGATCCTATTTTCTGCCTTGTCAAGCCAGCCTGCGAGGGTGTCCACAGTATCACTTAACGAGTTGACTGTTTGTTGCAAGTGTGTTAGCTGTGCACTGATATTCTCAAACCCTGACCTCATCTGATGTGTGCGGTCGAACTTCAAGGTATGCAAGAGTTGTTCTAAATTATTGGAAGCTGGTGTAGCTGTAGCAGTAGACTCGGAAGTCAGTTGAATGGGATCCATAGTTGTTGATGTTGTAGGCCGCTCCACGCTTCTTGGCCACAGCTGCGATGTAGCTGCTGCTCTCTGAAAATTTAAATGAGATTGTTTTTTCTTTGATTTTTTAGCTGAGGCCATAAATATAGCTTGTGTGGTTTGAATTTCTTGCAAAGAATTGCCTATTATATCGAGGATGGTGCAGATATATTCTGAATGGGGTTAGGAGCTCTGGGTCTAGATGTCCATCTTCCTCCTAGGCTTGGCCACACCCCCTGATACTTCACATCTTACTGGAGTTAAAAAGGCTCATATTAGTTTACACAGCTCCATTAAGAGGTTCCTTTTATGGTTGTGGTGAGTTCCTAAAAGTACCTGATTTGTACTCAAAACCTTTCCTAATAGCCTGCAAACTAACATTGTCAATGCAAAATGTATTTAAAAATAAATGCAGAAATTAAAATTATTTTGGTCCATAAACTGTGCTTCTGAAATATGCAAATTAGACATGAAAATGTGTATACTATACCCTTGCATGTACTCTTCCTGATGGGATTAAAACTTAATTTCACATGATTTACATTATGATTGATAATTAATTTGTCTTTGCCGATATGTGGCACTATTGCAGGAAGCTGGTCTCTAACACTTTCCAAAAAACAAAGTGAAGATTCTTCTTTCGATACACCATTTATTCATGTTTAACATATGCAAAAGTTAAAAACACTCAAAACGTGCACCCACAGTACTGTCTCTACATTTTGAGCCACTCTGGCTCTTTGTCAAGAGTATGTGGCATTCATATTTTCATAATTTTTTTTCATATTAAATATTCTTTATTAAGAATCATCAGTAAGTACACCGTATCACATATTTTGCCAAAAAGATGCCAATAACCGAGGTGTAATGAGAGTATATGACAGTTATTGTCAGTTAGAAAAGAAAAACAATAACAAGAAAAGGAAAAACATTAACAATATTTTCATAATTGTAACAAACAAAACTTTTAAGTATTACTTCTATAACTTGCAATCTTACAATACTGAACAAAATAATCAATGATCATCACTTGATCATCTACAGATCATCAACAACCATCATGCTGATTTAAGCTTACACAAATAATAAATAATCATCAATTGGTGATTTGAAAGTTCATGTCTGATGATGAAATCATGATCTAGATGATGATCTTAGATCACAATCTCCTTTAATGATCTTATAGTAACATTTGACGATTAATGGTGATCAGTCATGACTGACCTTCAAAAACCATGATTGATAATTTACCAATTTGCCTTGGTAACTGCGTATAAATTATTCTGTATGTTGTATATGTAAATCCATACACTTCCAGGTGCTGTTGTACCACAGTAGTGATGACAGAATATTGTTGAACTACAGTAGTGCTGTTGGAATATTGTTGTAGCACAGTAGCAACATCACAGTTGTGATACAACAGCACATACCAGAATCCTATGTCTATTAAGGTTCCTCATAAATACCTACACTGGAGATTCGTTATATAGTAAAATATATCAGCAAGACTACAAAAACATTCCAGGTAGTGCTGGAAGTTCAGTTCTACAAAATAATCAAACATCTCAAAGTTAGGGTATTCAATTCTTTCAGGCCATGGTGAACTGTTAGGGGAGAGAGGCCAACTTTTGGTTCAATTGGTTCACCATGGTCTGAACTGGGTGGACCAGGTGAACCAGTTAAACCCCGGACTGCAGTCTGCACCCAGCCCAACCCAAGAGAAACAGATTACAAGTACAAGATTACAAATTTAGAGAGACGTAGAGAGGAGATCCAGTTTAAGAGAAAAACAAGGTTATTAAACTATTTATTCAATGCCCGGCAATAGAATCGGGACCAATGGAGGATCTGGAACACAACAAAGCAGTCAGCAATTCAGTTAGTCTAGGGTCTACTCCACAATAAACTGCAAAATGCATAAAATAGTGACAAAGGACCCAACAGTGGAGAGAGTGATTGACTCACTCTGCTATCAAATCCCTGAAACACTGTCCCTATTTTATGCATTTTTCCTGCCAGACAGCCCTGCTTAGGGTCTCTCTCTCCTGCATTCCCGCCAGCCCTGCTGCCCTCTCCCTTGGCTCACAAGCCACCACATCAGTGGTTATTTTATTTGGGGGGGTTTATATTATTTATTTATACTCCTCCCTTTGTCTTAGCTGGCCTCTTCTTCATGCCGCCAGGGACACTCTTGCCTCCCCCGAGAACCCCCGTCACCATCTCCACCTCACATTGCAGCCACTCTGCAGGGTAACCCAACATATCCCTTTCATTGGATGGGTCCTCTCCTTCCAGAGAGAATGTGCCTTTGTGGCTTACCTTTCTTGGCCCAGGGTGCTGCTGAGGTTAGTCCCGGCTGTCCGGGGGCTCCACGACAGCAAGGATTCAGGCAGCCATCATCCTGTCAGCTGAGATGCCATTTTTCCTGATTTTCTTGCCCCATCTGCAGCGATGCCCTGTAGTGCTCCCGGTCTCCACCAGGGGCCACTACAGAGCAACACAAGCTTCCCAACCATCCCCAGGAGAGGAGAGCAATCCTCTGGATGCTCAATCCTCTCCTTCCCCTGCCGACCCCTGGTGGCCCAAATCCGTTCCCAAACCCAGGTCACCGGTGTGGATTTTATGTTTTTAAACTTAATTTGTCCCCCCCCCCCGAGTTCCCAGTGCTCTGCTCCACCAGTGCCGACAACACTACTTGATCCTTGAAAATGTTTAACATGAATATACCCAGTCCAGTATTTGTGCAAAAGACCTGCACAGCATCGCTGAGGCTATGTCGCGTATACCAGGTGGCTTCCATAAAGTGGGGTATGCTAATGAGGGCAAACAACTATTGACAGAGTTGATAGCCCTAATTAGTATACCCCAAATGCTCGAAGCTGCCTGGTGTACACAAGATGGCCATGGGCAGTGAACCAGTCTGCTGTTTGGCAAACTTTATGGGATTTGACCACCAAAGTTTGTGTGGTTGAACTTTGGGAGGTTCACACAGCCCTAATCACAAATGAACTGTTTGTTAAAACATGAACTACTATAAATACTTTGCTTGTGTAGGCATTACTTAAATCACTTTAAATGTTTATAATCTTATCCTGTTGTTTGTTGTTTGCTGTTTTCTGTTTATTTGACTATAGTTTAAGACTGTGTTAGAAAGATTGTAATTGAATTAAAACAAATATATGCTATACAAAGTTAAGTATGAGCAACCATACACAACAGGCTGATGTTTCCATCTCAGGATGAGATGACATTGTAGAGACATCTAAAGCTTTGTGCTCAAAGTCTATGATGTCATCTCACCCCTCAGTGGAAATTCAGCCTTACTGTGTATGGTTGGCCATACATAATTTTGAACAATGAAGAAATAGAATTGGACAGATTTATTCATTTTTTGGATTTTATCACAGATAATTAAAAATGTGGTAGTCCAGTTGGTGGTGTATATATTATTTCTAGCAAACAGAAAAGAACTAGTGGAGTTATTTAGTCTACCAGCCCTTTTTGCTCGGCAATAAGTTTTGTGGACATGTCATGCATCAATCTTGTGGGGACTCCCTACTGCAACTGATACTACAGGGTAAGATAGAAGGTAAACTATCCAGAAGAAGAAGGAGAACATGTTACGTGGACAACATGATGGAGTGGCATGGACTGGAACACAGTGAAAAGTGGAGTCACTGAACATGGCATGGGACTGAGAGAAGTGGAATGCGGTGATCGGCAACCTCTGAATTGAAGGTGTCACCTAACGAATGAACAAACTGTTTTCAATTGGTTTATTATACTTAAATAGTATCACTCATCAATCTTTAAAACACTGTTCTTTTAATTGTCTACAGTCTGCCAGCTAACTCACAACTTCATTTTCTTTTTATTTTATTTTGATAATTGGGTAACCATACTGGAACAAACATTCCTTTTCAGACATGACTCGAGGTCAAATACAATTACAAAATGCAACAGTTCAAAACACATACTATAGTATTCCATGTCTTTTCACAATAAAACATTGGTTCAAGTAAACCAAAATACAAATTTCACAGAATCTGAAAAGGACTCAATGGAGGGTGTACATCTGCCATTTATGCAATAAGGTACAAAAGGGTGTGTGATTATGGGTCAATAATCACATGCCTCTTGAGGGTGTTTCTAGGCATGAGGTGCTTGTGCTAAGTGCCTTTAAACACCCGAGAGAAAAGTTTTATTTCACTTACATGTAAGAAAAATAACACAAACTAATTTTTCTTTCCACTCTTACAAAGTAAAAAGATATCTTTATGGGCAGCCTGAACAAAATAAAAATAAAAAGAGCCTGTCCCAGACCACGTGGCTACCTCAATAGTGCAGCTCACTCAATGTCCCCAACACTTACGGTTCCCAAATCAACAAAGCTGCACAAAATACTTTTGCAAATGGCAGACTTGGAGTAATTGTTCAGGCCTTTTTAGGATGAGTAACACTGCAGGGCTAAGGACAACTGGCCGCTGCAATGAGTGCACTTGGTAGTGTCCTAATACCTCTTTCAACAGATACAAAGGCTGCCAGCTTGAAAGAACTGCAGCCATGTAACTATGGGCACAAAATTATATGGCTGTACTGCCTTTCTGACCAATCAGAACACTTGATTTTTCTTACTCATTTTATGATGTGAGGTAGTGCATTCCATACTGAGGAGGCATTGTATGCCAGAGATCACTGTCCTTCTACAATACAGACCAATGTTACCTTTAATGTGAACCAGAGGAAAGCAAACAAAGATGATAACAGGACTACATGACCTGCCATACGAGGAACGCCTGAAAGAGCTGAAGTCAGTCTCGCTGGAGGCCAGACGAGAGAGCAGGGACATAATCGAGATATTTAAGTACCTGAAAGGCATCAACAAAATTCCATACTCAGAACTGTTTACTAGGTCCCACAACTCTAATACTAGAGGGCACAACTGGAAACTCAAAGGGGGGGAAGGTTCAGACGCGATGTCAGGAAGTTCTTTTTCTCCAAGAGGGTGGTGGCACCTTGGAATAGTTTACCCACCGAGGTGTTGGAGGCCAAAACAATCACCTCCTTCAAACTTGGTTGGAACAGGACATTCATGCAACACAGGGTCGAGGGTGGGGACTCATCTTGAGTAAGAGTTCAATGCTAGCAGGCATGGCCCAACAGGGGTCCATGCAAACAAATGGGCAGACTAGATGGACCTTTGGTCTCCTTCTGCCATCACCTTTCTATGTTTTTATGAACGTATTTGAGGAGTATGAATCAAATTTGTTGATATATGTAACTAGCTAGGGGACCAATTTTGAAATGGCCACTAGGTTGGTGCACAGTGCACCCATCCATGGCTGTGGCAATCTACAGGTACATCAAGGACCCTCTGCCCAATTCCAGAAAAAAGGGGGTCTCTGCACCAAAGTCCCAAGAGTTGTTGCAGTGCTGGGACAAATCTTTGGTGCACCAGAGGGTTTGACGGTGGGTTCCATTAAGTCCTCCCAGCACGGCGCAACCCAGGTGCAACCGCAAAGTTGGGGGGGAGCCTGCAAGGTCAGGAACCAGGGCAAAAAGGGACAGTGGGGGTGTCATAGTGGGTGATGAGGACACGGCGGCAGTGACAGGGTACAGAGGTGGCACTCAGTGGAGTTGCCATGGCCAGTGGGATAGAACTGCTTGGACCGGGTACACTGTAGTAGACACACACAGACCCTGTCCTGGACCCCCAGGTGGCAACAGCCCTGGCACCTACCCCATAGCTGACACAGTCCCTGACAGTGCAGTCAGGCATCAGCATGGCTTCACATGGTAGGCTGTTTAGCAGGGGAATGTCGTGGTGCCTGGGGGACATCCCTATCCACTAACTGCACATCGTACCCTGAAGCCAATGCCACCTGCCACATGTAGGGGACTGTGTCAGCTATGGGACAGGTGCCAGGGCTGTTGCCATCTGGTGGTCTGGGACAGGATGCATGTCTGCCTACCATGGTGTATCTGGTCCAAGCTGCTCTGTTCCACTGGCCATGGCACCTCTGCTGGGTGCCAGCTCTGTACCCTACCACTGCTGCCATCCTCCCATTGCCCACTATGGCACCCTCATTGGTCTCTTTGCCCTGGTTCCTGATCTTGAAAGCTCAGCTTCACTAGCCTCCCTCCAATCCAGAGGTGCAGGGCCCTTAAACAAGCTCATGGCTGGTCTAACCTCAGCCCCATCATGCAACCAAGGTGGGGCTTCTAAAATCCCAAATAAGGGGATGGTGCAGCCCAGCCATGACGTAAGCCCCCTTGCGACTTTGCACTCCAGCACTTCTGCCAAAGAGGTGGCACAGGGCAGTTCTGGTGCAAGACATTCCAGTTTCGATGTAGCCTGCATTCAAAAATTGGGATTCCTGCAAAATTTGGTGCAAGGTGCCACTTGTGTCAAATCCTTTTGGTGCAAGCATCTTACACCAAATTTCGGCCTTTTAAAATTGGGCCCCAGGAGTACCAACTTTCAAAACTCCATATACAAAACATCAAAATGAATAAATAAATAAAACAAGACTCCACAACCTTAAAGCAACAGTACTTAACACAAATTGATATAATCCAGTTCATATTTAGGACAAACAAAATATTCAAATATCCATTTTTAATTGTTCCTTCTCATTCTCCTCTCTTCCAAAGTACACATGTTGAAAGCGTTCTGTCTCTCCTCATAGAGCCTTTGGTGCAACCCCTGCACCATTTTGGTTGCCATCCTCTGGACTGCCTCTACCTTGTCCTTTCTGAGGTACGGCCTGCAGAACTGGACACAGTACTCCAGGTGGGGTCTCACCAGCAAATGATATAAGGGCAACACCACCTCCCTCCTGCCAGATATACCTCTCCCTATGCATCTCAGCATCCCAGAGGCCCTACCCACTGCTTTGTCACACTGCCCTGTCACGTTGAGGTCATCAGATAGGATAACGCCAAAGTCCCCTTCCTGCTTCATGATTGTCAGTACCTCCCCCCATCGTATACTCAACTCCTGGGTTCCTACGTCCTAGGTGCATGTTTTGGCACTGAACCCGAGCTGCTATGCTCCTGAGCACTCCTTGAGTTTCCCAAGATCCCAATGTATTTTATTCATCCCCTCCTGTGTGTCCTCCCTATTACAGACTTTGGTGTCATCTGCAAAAGCCTAACTTTCCTTCCAGTTCTTCTGCAATGTCACTTATGAAGACACTGAAGAGGACTGGTCCCAGTACTGAGCCCTGTGGCAGCCCAGCCCACTCTTCCATCTTTAGAGTGAGTGCCATTAACCACTCCTCTCTGTCATCTATCCATTAACCAGTTTCTAACCTAATTCACCCCTTTGGATCCCATCCATAAGCTGCTCAATTTTGTTATCCTGCATCACACAATGTCGAAGGTCTTGCTAAAGTCCAGGTAGACCACATCCACTGCCCTCACCAGATCCATTTTTTTTGGTCACCCAGTCAAAGAAATCAATCAGATTCATCTGGAATTAATCCATGCTGCCTGTGGTTTTTGCAGCTCATTGGACTCAAGATACTTAAGCAACCTTTCTGTTACCAGGGTTTCCATTGATTTCCACACCACTAAGGTGAGACTAACCGGCCTATAGCTGCTCTTATGTAGAGGAACCATGTCTGCTCTCCTTCAATCCTCTGGAATTACACCTGTTTCAAGAGAGCAATTGAATAAGGCCATCCGTGGGGCAACGAGCACCTCCCTGAGTTTCTTTAGTACCCTTGTGTGTATCCCACCTGGTCCTATAGCCATCTCCACTTTCAGAACTGCACGTCCATTCAGGACCCTTTCCTCTGAAAATGGACTTTTGTCTATCTCTCCGTGGTCTGCCATCCCTCCTTCCACTGTGAAGACTCAGAAGAAGTACCTATTTATGACATCTGCTTTTTCTTGGCCCCTCTTCTGTACAGTCCCCTCTACTGTCCTCCTTATCCTCACTATTCCTTCCCTCCCCTCGCCTTCCTCTTCTCACATATCCCTGAAAAATGCCTTATTCCCTTTAGCTGCCCCCTTGGCTATCCTTTCCTCTGTCTGTGCATTTGTACCCCTTACTTCCTTTCCTGCTTACCTGTTTTACTTGGTACACCTTTCTGTCCTCCTTCCTCTGCATTTCCTTATACCTCCTGAATGCCACCCTTTTGTCTTCACCATCTTGACCATTCCCTAGAGATGCATAATGGTCTCTTTTTCCTTCTGCTTTTACTCAATTCCTTCACACAAAGGCTGGTTGCCTTGATCATGCCCACCCTTATTTTTCTACACTGTACTTCTACCCCTCCTTGGCAATCCGATCCATGAGGCAGTTTCTAAGGCAGTCTCTCATTTCTTTAAAATCCACCATCCTAAAGTCCAGGACCCCATGTCCTCATGTGGTTTGACTCTGCTCCTGTCTTAATGTTAAGCCACACTATACCTGGATCACTGGTATCTAGGGAACTGCCTACTGTGACATCTGCAATGTCGCCCCTGTTTGTAAGCACCAGGTCCAGCACTTCCCCATCCCTGGTGGGCTCATTGACTATCTGCCTGAGAAAATCCCTTTGTAGGGAGTCAAGGATAGCCTTGTTCCTTGCCAAGCTGCATTTGGAAGATTCCAATCCCCATCAGGAAGATTGAAATCAACAACTAGCAGCACCACCCCCTTACTTGCTATCCTCATGATGGCTTCCTCAAGTGCCTTATCCACCTCTTCTCCCTGTGCTGGAGCTCTGTATACTACCATTGTATGGAGTGCAGTCACAGTACCTGTCTCCAGGATGACCCACAGCACCTCCAGCCCTTCCTTTTCCTCTGGGTGCCGCTGTACCTCCATGGCATTGATTCCCTTCCTTACATATAGTGAAACCCATCCTCACCTTCTTTCTTCCCTGACTCTCCAATATAGAGTAGTCCAGTATGTCCATGTCCCAGTTGTGGCTGTCAGTGCACCAAGACTCCATTATGGCTACTTAATCCAGGCTAGCCTCTGCCATGAAGACCTCCATATCTGGAATTTTATTTCCCAGACTCCTTTCCTTGGTGCACATGGCTCTCTATACCTTATTCCCTCCCAGCCTGCTTCCCCACTTCCCCTTCTCTTGCCTGTTCTGTTCTCTGATGATCTCCCTGACCCACCTCTTCCCATGTTACTGTCTCCATTACCTGTCTCCTTTACTCCTTCCTTTTTTCTTCCCTGATTTATACATCCTTGTCCCCACCCCTGCCTTCTTGCATCCCTGCCCAGATGGCGACTACTTCCCTCAGGCCCTTCCTCTCTGTTGCTTCATCATTTGAGGAAGGCAAGTGTTGCCTCCTTTGGTTTTGCAGCTTCCTGCACCCTTCCCCCCCCCGGCTAGTTTAAATGCTCATGCAAGTAGCATTTAAACCTCCCACTAAGGACCATGGTCCACTTCCTGGAAGTATGCAGTCTGTTTCCCCTATAGAGGCCCTTATCTTACCAGGCTGGTCCCTAGTCCCCGGTGCAGCTGACACCCTCTTTCATTCACCACGCCTTTAACCAACTGTTAAAAGCCCTGGTGTAGACTGTACATTCCTCTCCCAGGCCATATAGAGGTAACACCTCTGCAAAAACCACTGTGCAAGCCACCTGTTTGAGGCCCTTTCCCAGATCCCTGAACTTTCCCTGCATTACCACTACCCTGTCCCTTACCAGGTCATTTGCCCCCAGGTGACAACGATATCTAGCTCCCTTTCATCTCCTGCTGCTGTAGCAATCCTCTGGATCCACTGTCCAACCCTGCAAGCCAAAGCACCACTCAGGCACTTCACCTCCTTCTCCCTTCCTCCCTTGCTTCCAATTCTATCCCCTTAAGAACAGAGTCCCCCACCAGCAGCTGTTTCCTTCTCAGCTGGGGGCCTCTTCCTTCCTGCTTGGGGCCTTCACTTCTGAGGAATCCCACTTCCTCCCTTCCCACTGCTATGGGTGCCTCATCCTTGCTGTTCTGTCCCATCAGTATGGCAAAGGACTTCTTCAATGGTATATGCTGAGGAGTGTGTACCCCTTCTACCACCCCCACCCTCCCAGAGACCACTAAGGTCCAACAACTCTGCCTGTGCCTAGCATCCTGAGGGGGAGCAGCAGAAGACTTGCTGGCCCCTGGGTGGGGCAGCACATCCTCTGTACCCTAACCAGTTTAGCTCAGAGTTCAGCAACCTCTGCCCTCAACCCAGAGAGGTGAGTACAAATGGAGCAGCACCTCAGTATCCAGAAAGTGTCCCAAAAGACTGCAGCTCTACACTTGTTGTACTGCATCACTCCCATGTTTTTTCCTTCTTTTACCTTAGTGCCTATTGAAACATCCATATACCTTACTGCCTCCTTTCTATGCCTGATGAATTCCTACAGTACCCCTCCCTTTGCTCTTTTAAAATTTATCTGGCACTGTACCCCGGATAGGCTGTCCCTCATTTTCCCTTTTTAACTGACCTACCTGCGTCTAACTTGCTCTGGGTATCTATTACTTCTTACCCCATTGCCAGAACCTTATTCATTACCCTACCCTACCCTACATAGGATAATAATAATAATAAGCTTTATTTCGTTAATCGCCTTTCAAAATATCAAGGCGCTTCACTATAAAATCAAACAACAATAGTAAAATCAACACACATAATGACAAAATAATAAATACAGTCTGACAGGTCCCACTATACAATACCAGAAAAGTCCTGGCACCACAAAAAAGTCTTCAATGCCTGTTTGAAGCCCCCCACAGTTACACACTCCTGAAGCTGACGGGGTAGAGAATTCCAGAGGGAAGGGGCCGCATAGCTAAATGCACAGACCCCAGAAGATTTAAAAGACACCCTCAGAATCTCCAGCAACCCCTCGTCAGCAGAAGGATGCCTAAAAATTTTCCTTTTCAGCCCTCCTACCCATACCTATCTTATCCTAGTGTCTACTATTTCTTACCCATTAGATGTTAACACACTACCTGTACCTACCTACCCTGAAATTGACTGTTTCAGTATACAGCAGTGTGCTACTTCCTACCTTGGCTTGGTGTTCCTAATGCAGAGCCTCCTGCAGACTGCAGACCATCTGTGGATGCCTGCAGAAGCCTAAGGCAGATGCCCCACTCCTATACTGTTTCACTCACATGCTGAGACATGAACATGATAAGCAGAGATGTGTGAAGTTGCTGAAATTCTCCACAGAAAAGATCTATGAATTTTGGCAAATTCATGGAGGTGGGAAATGAATTTTGCACTGTTATTCACCAGGCAGACTGGCTAAATTCACATGCTGAATGGTCAATGCGCATAAAAATTCAAGGTGAATTGGGTGCAAAAAAAAGTTAACTCCTCCCTGCCAAAACCCACCGCTGGCACACTCCTGTCTCCTCTCCCCTTGCCCCAGCATACTTCTTGCTGATTCGGCTATAACAAAAGGTAATCCCTTCCTCCATCCATGTGCCAACTACGCACCCCACCTCCCCTCATCCGAGTTCCTCTGTCTTTAATTCTTACTCCCAGTCCCCCACCCAACTCCCTTCTGGTCCCCACTCTCTCTCCCCACCCCCTCAACCAGCACCCACAAAATATAAACTGCAAATAGAGAAAATGATTTCCCGGTGAAGAGTAACTGCTCTGTTCAGTGCCAGCTCCTATCTCATAATGGTTTTAATGAATGAATGGTGACGTCTTAGCTCCTAGTAAAACCTGATAGATTGAAAAGTCAACCAATCAAGTTATAATATAAGCAAAGATGTCAACATTCATTCATTCACACTATTACGAGACATGAGTTGGCACTGAACAGAGCAGACCATCTGCTCCGGGGGACTGCTTTCCTTATTTGCACCCATCCTCTGCTCCTAAGGCCAGAAACCACGTCCAGATGGCACTGTGGGTATGAAGATATGTGAAGTGGTGTACACAGATATGGAGGGACTGAAAAGTGGGCACTATGTCTCTGCACCCTGTCCAGATGGAACAACTGTGAGGAAGTTGCACCAGCACCACCACACCTGATGAGAGGAAGGGGACCAGCTGTTTAACCACCTGTCATTTGGTGCCATTATCCCATTTACTTCATTGCGAGAGTGAGTACCACTGAGTGTCCCCTGCTCCGGTGGGACCCATTATCCCAGCTGCTCCTGTGTCTGTTCTCTCACTAGGGAGTGGCATTTGTTCAATGCTCCAGTTTTTGCCAATGAAAGAGAAGACTATCGAAGGGTGAGGTGGGGCAGTGAGTGGGAGAAGCCCATCCATCTCAAAATAAGGCAAAAGATGCATGAACTGGTGCAGTATGACTTTGTTTTATACATGATGCAGTAGGGAACATTACAGGGACAGCTATAAGAGTCAAGATTCAGAAGTGACTCACCCTAATGGAGATCCAGCAAGAAACTCACACATTCTTTAGCAGAGACTAAAGCAGGGATGGGCGGGTACTAAAATACCTGGCCCTCAAGACTGCCTGTGGCTATCACAAAAGTACCCTATAAATAACCGGATGAAAAAGAGTAATCGGGTCGGGTCAAGCAGTTACTACTCAACCCATTCTACTGCCCAGTTACCCAACCCTGACCATAACAAAAATCATGTGAAAGACTGCTTTTTGTGGACTATTACACTGTTTGTAGGTGCCCAGAGCCATTATACCCATGGGGGGCATTGCTGAGGCAGGTATGTGAGGTGCAGCTGCTCTTAGCGAGCCTGCTGCTGTGTCCAAAAATTATACCCATCATGGGTATTTCTGAGGTAGGTACAAGAGGCGCAGCTCCTCTGATTGAGCCTGCTGCTGTTTCCAGAAATTATACCCATGGCGGGCATTGCTGAGGTAAGTATGAGAAGTGCAGCTACTGTGAGTCAGCCTGCTGCTGTTTCCAAAATTATACCCATGTGGGGCATTGCTGAGGCAGGTACAAGAGGTGCAGCTGCTCTTAGCAAGCCTTCTACTGTTTCCAAAATTTATACCCATTGTAGGTACTGCTGAGGTAGGTATGAGAGGCACAGCTGCTTTTAGTGAGCCTACTGATGTGTCCAAAAATTGTTTATTTATTTGTTTATTTATTGTTTTATCTGAATTACAAACCTTTGAGACAGAGGCTCATTTATAAAGGCTCCTCATCATGATACAACATCAACGACAAACTTAGCTAACAGGAATTACAGTCAGGTAACACATACTGTACATAAGCAGGAGAGTAAACAAATACAATAATATACAAGCATTATATATACTGAGCAGTTTACATAAATAGTAGTATATACAAAACAGCAAATACAATGCAGGAGAGCCTGTACAATGAAGTAGCTAAGCAGTTACATTGTTATGCCCATGGTAGGTGTTTCTGATATAGGTACGAAAGGTGTGGCTGCTCTGATTGAGTCTGCTGCTGTTTCCAAAAATTATACCCATGGTGGGCTATGTTAAGGCATGTACAAGTGGCACAGTTGCTCTTAGCGAACCTGCTGCTGTTTCCAAAACCCATACCCATGATGGACATTGCTGTGGCAGGTATGAGAGGAGCAGCTGCTCTTAGCAAGCCTGCTGCTGTTTCAAAAAAATTATACCCATGGCGGGCATTGATGAGGTAGGTATGAGAGGTGTAGCTGCTCTGATTGAGCCTGCTGCTGCAAAAATGATACCCATGGTGGGCATTGTCATTGATGAGGTAGGTACGAGAGGCGCAGGTGCTCTGAGTGAGGCTGCTGCTGTTTCCAGAAATTATTCTCATGGTGGGCATCAGAGTTACATAATATAAAATTGATGATTGACAAAAGAAAACTAAGGGTAGTGTGGCACATGTGGCTGGCACAGTGGCAGTGGTGATGGTTCTATTTGTTTCGTACACAACCTGGTCATCATATTCAGTATCACTGTTTGCAGGCTGTTGTTCATGTTCAGTGTCAGAATCACATAATTCAGTTTTTGGGACAATTGAGAAATTGTCAGCATTCATTTTGAGAAATGCAAGCTGTTCCATATTTGTAGGACTTAGCAGTGTTCTGTGATCAGTGATTATTCATCCAGCTGCACTAAATATGCGTTCTGAATGTTCGCTTGAAGGTGTATAACTGAGGTACATTATTGCAAGGTTTGCTAGGTCTGGCCATATTACTCACTTTAGTTTCCAAATGAGTAATGGCTCTTCCTTGAGACTTGCCACAGTATGGTCTGCAAAATACTCCAGGATCATTGTGCTGCGTGAGACGGTTACCAGTCTGGCAGATGGAACAGCTGCGCTTTCTTTACAGGATACTAGCCCATGCTGTTGCAGGTGACTCAGAAGTGAGTTGCCTTTCTGATCCTGAACATAAGTTGCACAAGAAGTAGCTGCAGATGTCCTTTCCTTCACTGATGACACTGGTGATTGTGAAGAATTGATAGATGTGTTATTGTCTACACCAGAAGCGCACTCTGATGGTTCGGCAGTGTTTGACTGCTGTACATCAGCTAATGGTGTTGGTAGAGCAATGACACATTTAGTTAGCAGAAGATCTCTCCAATACTCAATGTCTTCCCCTGCAGAAAGGATGGCTTCAATTTTCCACTGAAAGTAGCAATCTACCAACATAGCCAACACACAGGTGCCATTCTCAAACATGACATTTATTCTCTGATCAGTCAACAGTCCGAGACTCAAGTCATCTGCCAGCATAACAGTGGTGGTGTCTTCTTTTGACTGAAAGTCATTCTTTATGTGTAACCCTGCCTCCCTCCTGATGTCTAGGGGTCCCGATGTAAGAAAAGGAAGGGTAGGCACAGAACAGAGACCTTCCAGAACATTGCTTGGCAGCTTAAAAAGAATGCAAGGCCTTACCTGATGGGTAGACTCTCAAGCACAAACAGGTCTTCTCTAACTGGGCAGATGCTAGCCAGACCGCCACTGTACTCTCTGCCCAGGCTTGAGTGGAAGGAGGAGATGGAAACCTTCTTCAAAGTGAGCAATTATATTAGTCCATTTAAATAATCATGCACACGCAGTATAAAAGAAAATATAAGAACATTTAATTTGATAGAATTTAAAATTTATAAATAAATAAATGGAGCAGCTCCAAGGGGTTGAGAGATATGGGATAGAGGGCATAAATAAAGTTACTGAAGCACCAGGCAGCCAGAATACCAAGCAGGCCTGGAAGTTATAGACCAGAACAGGCTCCACGTATGGTTTCATGAGCCAGAAACTGGGCTCGCCCCTACCCAAAAATGTACCAAATGGAATCCAACCATACTCAGGGAGTGCCTTACTCTGCACCTTGGAACCCAACCGAGCAACTGGGGAATTTTGCAGCCCATTCCTCACCATGGCCACCCTGTACACCTTTCCAAAAACCCAAACAAATACAGATCTCCTCCTCTGAACTAGGACTTAGCAGTGATCTACCAGTAACGGAATAAGCAAATAGTGCCCTCCTTCAGTTGTATCTTTCCACTGCATTCTTTTAGTGCCTAACACGGGACCTGCCCCAGACATGAGCACAGCAGGCCTGATAAAATGAACCCCAGAATGCAGACTACCCAACTTATCCCTTCTAAGAGCTACCACCTCCAAGGGGCCCTGCCGCTACCCTGCCACCACTGCGACAGCCCCACTGCAATACCTTCCCCAAAATATTGGTGCAAGGACTCCCAAGCCTCCAGATGTCACTGGGTTTTCTTCCCACCTCCTTCACTCCAAACATTAAGCCACCAGGACCCTGATCCCAATGATCACCAACTCCTACTATCCTTCCCAACAGAGATACCAACACATAGCCCTGACACTGCCCAAGATGGCACCTACTGGGCCGGGGGGTGGTTTGAGGCCCCAACCACACTTGCCGTCACCAACCTGCTGGATCTCCCTCTCAATCCTCCCAGCAACCCTCTTCTTAAATACAGGCAGGAAACAACACCCCAGGGGGCAAAACAAGGGAAATGCCCAAAGATGAACTAAGCTAAAGGAGGAAAAACGGGCGGGATAGTAAGCCCACCCAAGAGGGGTGGCTTACATATGTCATCAAGGAAAATGAGAAGAAATCTTAGTTGAGGAATAATTTGACTCAGAGTTGCACTGTCTACACTGACATCATGTGTGACAGCCTCAAATGGCTCCAATAAGGTGACCAAAGATTCCAGTAGAGTCTAGCTGCTGGAACTGAGCATGATATCTATTTTGCCTATTTGATTCTGCATAATGTAGTCATGTACAGCTTTTTTCCATTCAAGAAGCCTTTCCAACATGTAAAATGTTGAATTCCAGTGGGTTTGAATTTCCTGCTTTAATGTACGCAGCGGTAAGCTGTTTGACCTCTGCAGCCCCTTCAGGATTTTTTGTGCTTTCACTGAGTGGCTGAAATGCCTACATATTTTCCTAGCAAGACCTAACAGGTTTTCAGCATTTCTGTTTCCATTTAAAAAAACTATGGATAAGAAGATTTAAACAATGTACAAAACAACGAATGGGTTGGTAGCTGCCATCTCTAACAGCTTTGACTATGCTGGCACCATTATCTGACACTATGAACTTCAGAGATAAAGAATACGGAGCAAGCCATTTCTGGAATTGATTTTTCATCTCCTGCAAAGTATTCACAGCAGTGTGCTTTTCCTCAAAAGTGATGACACATACTGTAATACAGCCTGCTTCCTACTACTACTTATGGTAGAGGGGGGGATTATTACTTTCTGACTGAAAACTTGCTCAATGAGTTGTAATACTGTAGTCATGTAGTCAATTGGTTGCTGGACCACGTATCTGTGATTATGTGAACCTGCTTCACCTCAAAGAGTTTCAACTGCTTAGTGACTGCACTACATACACACCAAGTCAGACAACTGTGGGATAGCTTTTTTTGAGAAATATGTTCGCCAGGGAATGCTGTACTATGGTTTCATCTGGTCCATAAACCTGAGGAAACCTTTTGGGCAATAAAAGCAAAAGGGAGTTAACAATTGGCCTACAGCTCTGTAATGGCTCTATTTAACAGCTTGCATGTCGGATGAATGTGGATAAATTTGTATGTCCTTGCAACACTTTCTGTTAATGTTAGTTGACGAGAATGATGAGATGTTTAAAATTTGGGGGGGATTGTATTTTTCACACTTTTTTCATGTGGAGTACTACTTTGGGATTTTGCAGTCAATGATGGTGCAAGGACACAGCAAGTGATTCAATGTCAGTTCTGCTTCTAGTTCATTTCACTATGGTCATCACTGCCACCACCACCTGCCCATACCAACCACACTGTCCCTTGCCCTGCCCCACTCAGTTGGGTGTTTTGCCTTTGCATGTCGTATCATCACTGATGTTCCAAAATTTCTTGTTTTGCCTCCATGACTGATGTTCTTTTTGCACAGACTGCATATAGCTCAAGAGTTGTCTGCCGGGTCAATATAAAATAAATTCCACAGTAAACATGCAAACATGTAGCTGGCCCGGTGGTGCTGAGGGTTGAGGCGCTGGACGCCACACCTCATGCCACGCCGGTGACCTGGGTTCAGGAGCGAGCTTGGGTGCTGGGGGTCGGCAGGGGAGGGATTGGATTGAGCACCCACTGGGCTGCTCTCCTCTCCTCTCCTGGGGAGAGGGTACTGGGATGTCCAGTACTCTAGCAGCCCCTGGTGGAGATTGGGGACACCACAGAGTGCTGGACTGCACGTAGACAGCGTAGCCTGACACAGGCAGGGTTGCCATGCGCCACAATGTTGGGACATGCACCACGCATGGGGAAGGGGGGAGGAGGCATATATAAGGGGGAAAAACCCTTCGGCCTGGATAGGCGATGGCCCACAGGTCCACCAGCCACATGTCTAATGCTGGACCTCCATCACTGCCCCTTCAACAACCTGCGGGGCTTAGTCCCGGGGGCTCCGTAGGTACCATAACATCTCTGAGGTTGGTGGAGGCCACAGCGGGTGGTAGAACTGGGGATGTGTCATGGCCTGAGAGAGTTCCAGGTGCCCGAAGGTGATAAAGAAACTTGGGAGAAAAAAAAAACATACGAACATACAAAACTACCAGCAGAAACAGGCCTCATGGTCAATCAAGTCTGCTTCAGTGTGCAGCTAGCACCCTTACATTGCAACTGCCCCTCCCTTCCTCTCTTCCCCCCCTCACAGTTACTGCCCCTCACCCTGTTCCATCCCCTTTTAAAACTGCCCACCATCTTACAGGATGTCACCTCCTTGGGTAGAGCATTCCATTTAGCCACCACCCTCTCCATGAAAAAATGTCTCCTAATCTCCCTCTCATATCCCCCCCAACCTGAGACTATGCCCTCTCTTGTCACTCCCCCTCCTCAACTTAAATACCCCTTCTGGACCCATCTTGTTTATCCCCGTCAAGTATTTAAAGGTCTCGATCATATCCCCCGATCCCTCCTCTCCTTCAGGGAGTACATATTTAACTCACTCAGCCTGTCCTCGTAGGGTTTGTTCTCTAGTCCCTGGATCATCTTTGTTGCCCTGCACTATACCCCCTCCAGTAATCTGACATCCTTCTTCAGAAATGGATGCCAGTACTGCATGCAGTACTCCAGGTGTGGCCTGACTAGTGCTCTGTACAGAGGCAGGATCACCTCCCTACTTCTGGAGGAGATTCCTCTAGCAATACACCACAGCATCCTGTTGGCTTTAGCTGCCACCTTCCTGCACTGAGCTGAGTTGTTCATATTCCCCTTTATGACCACCTCCAGATCCTTTTCCTCATCAGTGATACCTGACTGAACCCCTCCCACCTGGTAGCTCCTCCTCGGGTTCCTTGCTCTGAAGCACAGTACCTTGCACTTCTTAGCATTGAACCCCAACTGCCACATTTCTGACCACTCCTCCAGCTTAGTCAGGTTATCCTGTAGCTCCTGCCACCCTATTATGTCATCCACCACCACCCCATCTTGGTATCATCAGCAAACAAACTGATCTTACTCCTGGTGCCATGTGAGATGTCTGCTATGAATATCCCAAACAGCATTAGGCCCAGTACCGGGCCCTGAGGACCCCCACTCATCACAGACCTTGAGGATGAGAGTCCCCCCACCACCACCACACATTGCTGCCTCCCCTTCAGTCAGTTCATGATCCAGTTCACCATCTTTGTCCCCACCCCCACATATTCCAACTTTTCCCCCAATCGCCCATGAGGCACCAAATCAAAGGCCTTGCTGAAGTCCAAATACAGGAAATCCACTGCACAGTCCTTATCCAGTTCCCTCATCACCCAGTCATAATACTCAACTAGGTTGGCCTGGCAGGATCTTCCTGAGACAAACCCATGCTGCTGACCGTCCTGGAGTTCACTGACTTCCAAAAAGGTCACCAGTCTCTCTTTCAGGATTGTCTCCATTAGTTTTTCTACAATGGATGTGAGGCTTACTGGTCTGTAATTGCCTGGTTCATTATTTGGGCCACTTTTGGGGAGGGGCACAACGTGAGCCATCCTCCAGTCTTGTGGTATGCATCCTGTGTCCAGAAAGGTATTAAATAGGTTTGCCAGCAGCCCCACCAAGACCTCCACCAGCTCTTTCAGCACTCTGAGGTGAATGCCATCTGGTCCTAGTGCCTTATCCACCCTCAGTGCCCTTAAACCCTCCAGCACCCTGCCCTCTGTAATAACCCCTCCTGTCACCCCCTTGCCCCTCCTTGCTCATCTTCCCCATCCCCTGCAGTAGCTGCCCTCCAGTCTCCTTCATGAACACAGAGCAGAAGTACTCATTTACTGCTTCTGCCTGCTCCTTCCCTTTCTCCACCCATCCCCCGTCCTTCTTGATCCTCACTATCTGGTCATTGCAGCTCCTTCTCTCCCTTATGTACCTGAAGAAATCCTTTTCCCCATCCTTGATGCCCTGTGCCAGCCTCAGCTCTCTGGAAGCCTCGGCCACCCTAACTAGTCTGGTTACCTTCCTGGACTTCTTCACATGCGTTTCCCTGTCCTCCCCCCTCCTGGATTTCTTGAACCTCATAAACCTAAACATTTACCTTTTATGCTTTGTACTATGGTGTCTGGCACTATTTCTTGTACATCAAGGAACCTGGAGTACCATTTCCTTGTTGACATGAATTGTTCTCATTCATGCTCATCTTGTTATTCTTACATTTAGCATATCATTTTTTTTTCTTCACTTGCCTCTCGTGCCTTACAGTGGCATCCTCTCCTACCCCCTCATGGAAAGTACAGACCTCATCACCGCAAGATTCAGAAGAACTGGAAGTGTCATCATCATCAGGTGGGACATAGCCTGGGCTATCCAAATTACCTGCTACCTGACCTGTGACCCATGTCAAAATCACCCAACCCGTGAAGTACACTGTTATGTCAGGTACGGTAGTAAATTGCCTGAACTACCCTACCCAGCAAACAATTGCCGATACCCAACCTACCTGATGATCTACCTGATGGGTAGCCCATCCCTAGACTAAAGTATTAATTTCTGCTGTCTGGACATACCCCCACCAAAGATTTCTCCCTCCATATACATGCAGGTCAATTTTAGACTCAAGTGTGTGTTATTTTATTTGTTGATTTATTTATTTAAAAGTTTGGTAACCGGGAAAGGCACACTGAGCCGAGGCTAGTTTCCAGGTGTGACCCAGGGAAAGGGGACAGGGGAATAGGCAAGCAGCCAGTTACAAACATAAGTGCAACAGTAGCAATTATAAGTGCATAAGCTCAGCTGGTTACAATTTAAAACAGTGAATATACACAGGTTGCTTACATTGTACATGGGTAAGCACTACAAGATCTAGTAGATGAGTTAGGGTGAGATGAGCCATCCCGTGAGAGCAGAGAGAGGGCCCAGAGTATAGGGAAAGGGAATAGTGGAGTTGGAGGAGGGGGTGACAGGTACAAGGAGGTGGAGGAGTGAGCCTTAGTAGGCATTTTAGTGATTATGGTATGTGCCTTCGTGTTTTTTTTTTTTTTCAGGAGCAGGAGAAGAAAAAAGAAGATGACCCCACCAAAGGAGAGAGTCAAGATGCCATGATTTTAACTATGCATTGTGTTTCACCATGTTTTATTTATAGTTTATCAATATATGAATTCTCTTGAGTATTTTCCTTTACTGGAATCAGTAGTGTGGCATGTGTTATCTTTCATTTCTTTTCAGATTCCAGATCAGAAGAGTTGGTGACAACCTCAGTATACCGCTAGCTGTAATTCATGTGATAAGTAATCCTTAATGGTATTAGAGAGTAGACTGAAGAGAAAAGGAGTGAGGGCGAGAAACCCACTGTAAGATACTATCAGTCTGTCAAAACTCACAGAGGTGGTGACCAATTAGTCCCGTAGCATAGCTGGAGCCCCAGGGACTTTCCTCAAAATCTTGCCCCACTGTAAGACTACCATGTGACACTTTGGGTGGCATTTTCAAAGTCCCACATCCGTTTTTTTTAATGCGAGAGCAGAAATCCACCCAGGAACTTAGACTAAAAAAAGTTGGCCTAACTTTTCGGATGGAACTATGCACTTGTGTCGGAAAAATGGAGTCGAGTCCTGCAGTTGCAGCAGAAAATCCCAAATGCATCCAGTTGTCTTTGACTAGGACCCAGACATCTGGATGCATTTGTGTGGCAGCAGCACATGTCTGAAATATGGACGTAAGTGCTGTGTCCCCATTTTTGAAAACTAGTGCATTAACAAAGTTTTTTGCAATGAATAATATATATAATGCATGAATTATGTATAGACCATCTTTGATTAATGTTAGAGAGAGCATGGTTGTAGGGCAACAAATAGTCCTGAAACCATTTAAAAATTAAAAAATGGTTTTCCATTGGATAATGGGCCTTTCAACTTACATAAAAGACTTGATCTCCATTTAGATTTTCCGTAGATTTAATAAAGAACTCAAGCCCCAATGGAACTCTTACACTCAGATGGATCATCCTTAGGGCTAACAGTTTAGTAATATACTGGGGGAGTTTGTTTTTGACACAATTATTGCATGAATTTTGGTACATGATTGGATGAATTAAGCCATTTTAACATTTTAAATGGGATACAGTGATGAGTTAGGTAAAGAAAGTCAATGATAAATCGATCCAGTTTTTTTTTTTATTCAGAAGGGTGTCTTGGTTATTCAAGTGGGTGTAGGCTGAAACTCTGTATGTCAGAGCCCTGTAGTCTTACTGGGAGTTTCATTGAATTCAAAATGTTCAATCTGATGTCCTTATTAAGGCTTTTCCTATGTCTAAAAGAGGAATACAAATTTATACCCCTTTCACTTTATTAGCCCTACGTGGGCAGACAAGTCCCAAGCCTGTCCTGTGCTGGACTGTATATGCTGGAGATCAAAAAGCATGACAATCAGAAAGGACACAGGGCAGACTCAGACCCAGTAAAGAAATAATGAAAATACTTTTTGTTACTGAAAAAGCCAAATAGGCTTAATCATGGGCTGGAGATCAAGTAGGATTTGCCCTGACACTATAGGCAAGGAAAAATGTGCTGGGTGGGCTAAACAGTCATCTGCCACCAAATTCTGTGTTTCTATGGATTCATTTTGAACCCATGTCCAACTATAGAAGATACCTGGAGTTATAAATAAGTTTAGCTACTGTATCTTATTCAGTTTGAATCTATGGCATAGAAGCTACCTGAAATGACACTACAGCCTACTTTTGTGGGTAAGCATGTTGTAGTTTTAGACGTGTGCTAAAATAAACAGGTACACTACATCTAGCATAGGATTTGGATAACTCAATCCAATGTTTGGAAGGTAGATCTGGACACAGAATAATAAACATACATTTTCAGTTTTAGGGGAATTACAGATGGTGGTGGTGTGGGGGGTGAAATATAATACTGACAGGAAAGGAAACTGAAACTTTCACTAAATTTATCATAGCTTGATGTTATTTTGATTCATAAGGACTGGGCTGCATGTTGAGATTGTAACTCTCTGGAGGGTCTATGCATCTGTACCCATTTTTTTGTCACTTGCAATAAGATGTTCCTTCATATGACCATAAAAAGTTTGTAACTGCCTCCAACATGACTCTTGCAAAATTGGCCACATGTGACAGAAAAAGCCCTAAATGTGTATGCCAAAAACCAAAAACAAGTAGCAATTTTTGGAGTTGTGGGAGCTTTGAAAACTCCAGCTTTTAAAGGGAAACTCCACTAAACAATGAACCCTCTCACACCCATAGCTCACTCCTCCCCACCCCCTCCCTGAGAAGTGTTTTTACTTTAGCTCATTGCAACATCTTTTTGAAATACCTAGTACCTAAGGGCAAGGTAAGGCAAAGCAACTGTATTTCTACAGCACCCTTTCCTGGGGGCTCAGGGCACCACACAATAAAGCAACTACAAACTCAGCAGTTACGCAACTAACATGAAATCATAATAAAAAGAAATTAAAGTGTAGGGAAGGCATGAGTAAATAGAAAAACATTTATATTAGATTAAAGGTCTCAACATAGTCTAGCAAAGCATTTAATAGAATGGGTGTCGCCACACAGAACGCTCTGTCCCCAGTTTTATGTTCTTATTACTGTGCCATAGCTTCTGTTTAGAAAGACTGTCTGTTGTCATATTACTGTACTGTGCCGCACTTGTGGCAGCTGCTGATAGCACATATCTGCTGTGTATTACTATATGTGGTGTTGTGACATGATCTGCAAAGCCCACTAAAACTGCCACAGCCCAGCGTGAACTACAGTAATAGTTACTATTGATGCTGACCTCCAGGGGAATAAGCCCCAGTAGTCTCTGCTTAACCTCCATGACAATTACTATATTCCTTCTGGCTCCACTGATTTTGAAATTACATCATACTAATCCCATTGCCCCACAAAGAAAAACAAGTTGTGCAGCACAAAATAAAAAAATGAATAAAAAAATGTACCATAGGGTATTACATTTACCTTCACAATATTGTCCATCCCTGGATGTATTTTTCTTTGACTTTCATTATTTTGTTTTTATATTTTAACTGCTGCAATGACTCTGATAAAGAAGTGGTGGTGTCACCACCTGGTCCTCAATTGCTACCATTTTCATAATCGCTATAATTCTTGCCTCTCATGGTTACCACCACCACCAGACTTGCTTTGTTTGATTGCTGTAGAAGTATAGAAACATGGAAGTTGTTGGCAGATAAGGACCTCTTGGCCCACCTAGTCTGCCCTATTTTCCCTACCTACTGTGCTACCACAGACCCTACTCAATTCCCGATCTTCTCCCCCTTTGCCTTACTTCTAAGGTCCCCACGTGCCTATCCCAGGCATGCTTGAATCCTGTTACCATTTTAGCACCCACCGCCTCTGCTGGGAGGCTGTTCCAGTTGTCCACCACCCTCTCCGTGAAGAAGCATTTCCTCACATCTCCTCTGAGCATCCACCCATCCAGCTTCAGAGCATGACCCCTTGTCCTGGAGCATCTTTTGCTATGGAAAATGTTACCTTGTACCTTACTAATACCGGTGAGGTATATGAACGTTTCTATTATATACCCCCTTACCCTCCTTTACTCTAGGGAGTACTGTACATATTTAGCTCCATGAGTCTTTCCTCACAGGGCTTTTGATGCAGGCCCTGCACCATTTTGGTAGCCTTCCACCCTATCTATGTACTTCCAGAGGTGGGGCCTCTAGAACTGGATACAGTACTTGAGGTTTGGTTTTACCAGTGATTTATACAAGGGTAATACTGCCTCCCTCCTTCTGCTGGTGATGCCCCTCCCTATGCATCCGAGCTCCCTGCTAGCCTTCCCCACTGCCTTATCACACTGCTTGGCTACTTTCAGGTCATCAGACATGATTATCCTTAGGTCCCTTTCCTGTTTTGTGGTTGCTAATACCTCCCTGCTCAATTGGTACACTGCTCCTGGGTTTCTGTGTCCCAAGTTCATGATTTTGCACTTTTTGGTATTGAAACCTACCTGCCATTCCCTTGACTAAATCTTCCAGCTTTTTAAAATCATTCCTCATTCTTTCCACCCCCAATGTATCCACTCTGTTGAAGATTTTTGTGTCATCCATGAACAGGCATACTTTCCCCTCCAGCCCTTCCACAATGTCACTAATAAAGACATTGAAGAGGTCCGGGCCTAGTACTGACCCCGTGGTACCCCACTTGTCACCTTGCCTTCTCCAGAGTGAATCCCATTTACTACTACTCTGTGACTCCTATTGCTTAGCCAACTTCTTACCCATTTTACTACTTTTGGACCCACTCCTAGGTTGCCCAGCTTGCTCACCAGTCTTCTATGTGGAATGGTGTTGAAGGCCTTACTGAAATCCAGGTAGGCCACATCTACCGCTCCTCCCTGATCCACTTCCCTGGTCACCTAGTCAAAGAACTCAATCAGGTTTGTCTGGCAAGACCTTCCCCCTGTGAACCCATGTTGCCTTGGATCCTGTAATCCACTAGTTGCAAGGTATTCCCCAATCCTTTCCTTCAGTAGCGATTCCATTACCTTACCTATTACTGAAGTCAGGCTGACAGATTCGTAATTTCCTGCCTCCTCCCTATTTCTACTTTTGTGTAGTGGGATTACTTCTGCCCTCCTCAAGTCCCCTGGAACATCCCCTTTTTCTAGTGACAGGTCGAACAGAGCTAGATGTGCAGCCAGCACCTCAATGAGCTCCCTCAGTATCCTAGAGTGAATCCCGCCTGGTCCCATTGCCTTGCCTACTTTTAATTGTGCTAGTTCCTTGAGGACCTTCTCCTCTGTAAAAGGACTACTGTCCACCTCCCTTCCTTTAATACCCTTGTCCCTTATTTTTGGTCTGTCATCTACCCCTTCCTCTGTAAATGCCCTTTTGGCCTTACTAGCCCTCCTTTGGTCTTTCTTTTATCGCTTTTATATCTCAGGAATGTTTTATCCCTTTTTTTACTGATTAGGCTATATTCTCCTCCATTTGCACCTTTGTGTTCCTAACTGCTCTCCCTGCCACTCTATGATTCTCTTGGTAACTCCCTCTAGCCTCCTCCTTCTGTGTCCTCTTGTACCTTCTAAATCCTAGGGTTTTTTGTCATTACTTTCTCCGCTACTTCTCTAGAGAACCATAGCAGTCTCTTTTTTTCTCTTACCCTTGTTAACCTGCCTAACACAGAGATTTGTTGTCTTTTCAGTGCCCCCCCTTTATTTGTGCCCATTGTTCCCCGACTCCCCCCAGTTTTCCTATCCCTGCTAGGGTGTTCCTGAGGCATTCTCCCACTGTCTTAAAATTGGCCCTCTTGAAGTCCAGAACCCTCATTTTAGTGTGGCTCAAGTCTGACCCAGTTCTTATATTGAGCCACACCATATGGTGATCACTGGTCCCCAGGTGGCCACCAGCTGTGACGTTAGCAACACTGTCCCTGTTTGTCAGTACCAGGTTCAGTACTGCCCCTGCACAAGTGGGTTCCTTAACTAGTTGCCTGAGGAACACCCCTTGCAACCAGTCCAGGTCATCCCTACTTCTGAGTGGTGCCGCAGCTGGTAGGCTCCAATTCACGTCCAGTAGATAGAAGATTGTAAACAATGGTATGTGTGGTATTCAACTAAACGCACCATAGAAATGGCCATGTCAAGGGTTTCGGATTCAGCAATGAAATCTGCCCTCCAAAACATTCTTTCTTCAGAAGTGGCACCATCTGACTGCATACTGGCTCATATATCATGGGAAGAACAAGCCTCTAAAATGTGATTTGAGAAAACATAATTTTAGAAAATATGAGTGGTATTGACGTTGCCTTTTTCACCTCAGTTTACATGATGTGACTGGTCTTGACTTTACCTTTTTCTCCTCATTTTACATGAAGTGTCCAAATCAGATTCATGAAAATATCATTCACAAAAATATGATTTGAGAAAACATGACTGATCTTGACTTTGCTTTTCTCATCTTATTTAACATAAAGTGTAAATAGAGGCCAGTGAGGACTCAAGAGGTTTCTTAAACTGGAGGCATGAGAAAGGATGAGGAGAGACCACTGTGCGTCTGGATTTCTCAGGGTGGCATCATTACCAGCTGTACTGGACAATCTGCTTGGAAAGCTGCTTGCAGAGGGATTGGAACTAATAAACTTCTGGGGACTAATGAACCATGTTTTTTGGCTATACTATCATGTTCCCAGCCCTAGTCCTCTAAGCTTTAGCCCCTGCCCCACCACTGTGATTCCCAATCACTTTCCAGACTCCTTCTTCACCACTACCACTTATAGAATTGATACTTGTTGGATCTGAAATGGTGGAACCTTTCTGCTCTCCCACCTTCCCTTTCTCCTCCAGTTCTTTTCCTCAAGGTTTCTACCTGACACGTTGGCAGATGCCTCACACATACATGCCTGTTGCATTATTCACTCAATGATATATCCTCCTCCTCCTCCTCCCACCTAATGAACTTTGTGTGTCACTGCAGAAGGACTTATAGCAATACTAAACATCTCAGGTGTGATAGCAGCATTTGACATGGGATCGGAGGTGGTGGTAGTCTATAACAGGGCTGTCCTGACAGCCTTTAATACTGCGCACCTTCTTGGGTATGTCCACTGGTGTCACACTGTGGCTCACCATGGCTCGATGTTGAGCTGACAGAGTAGAAGGCCAGGGAGTGAAGGTTAGAGAGTTGTCGGAGTAGATCCATGTCCAGGAGGACAGACTGGCTCTGAGTATTCATTACAATGAATACTGAAGGGCAATCACCCAGAAGAAGGCAGCTTTTCTGTCTCGTGACATTGCTGCCCAGAGGAATTGACCAGCTCAGCTCTTTCAGACTGTAAACAGACTCCTTCATCCAGCCTGACTGGCATTCATGCAAGCTTTTTCATCTACTAACTGCAAGAAGTTTGCTTGATTCTTCTCAGACAGGATGGCCTTCATTCAGGCTAGCTCTCCCTGAGTGGGCTGTGGCAACCCAAAAGGGTTGATCAACACATTCCAGATGAGCTCAGCTGTCCATGGTGTGTTTAAACTAGTGATGGTGGCAGAGGTGAGTGGGATGATCTATGATCTATGATTTCAGAGCTGCAACCAACATTTTGTGAACTGGATTCAGGCCCAACATAGCTGCTTTTGAGATGTGACAGGCATCTGGACCCAGTGTTCGTTGGAACAATGTGGTGCTCCATATTTGAGGGGATCATTCCAGTTGCACTGAATGATGCACTTGAATGATGCACTGGTTATGCCCCATACGAAAAAGCCATCTTTGGACCCAGTCATTCTGGTGAATTACCGACTAAGCTCTAACCTTCCCTTCCTGGGGAAAGTTATTGGGAAGATGGCTGAGCTGCAGCCAGAGGCACACCTCATAGCCTTTGACATCTAAGAGCCACTCCAGTCTGGTTTTTGGTCTAAGCAAAGCATGGAGACTGCACTGGTCAGGCTACATAATGACATTCTCAGTGCTTGGGATAGAGGAGAGTGGTCAGTTCTCATCCTCCTCGATCTCTCCTTAGCCTTTGACACTGTGGATCATGGGCTGTCATGGGCTGTTATTGGACTGACTGAGGGAGTATGTAGGACTGACTGGCAAGGTCATCTGCTGGTTGCAGTCCCTTCTCAGGTACAGGGCACAGATGGTTATGTTGGGGAATTTCTCCTCATGGCTGATGCCACTGCTTTGTGGAGTACCCCAGGGCCTGGTCCTCTCACCCATGTTGTATGCAGTGTACATGCTGACCATGGGAGAGATCGTAAGATGGTACAGACTTGAATTTCACTGTTATGCAGATGATATCCAGCTGTGCCTGTTGTTTGCACCCAGGATGCCTGGAATGGAAGATGTGCTAAACTGGTGCTTGGCCAAGATCCAGGATTCAATGTCATCAAGCTGGTTGACACTCAACCCACACAAAACTGAGGTACTAGTGGTTGATCTTGGTTTTGGGGGGAGAATGGCTTCTGCCCAGAAGAAGATAGGGCTTTGGCTCAGCTTATCAAGGCTTTCAGCTTTCACAAAGGTGAAAAATCTGGGCGTCATTCTGAGAGAGGGGCTAACGCTTGAGGCTCAGGAGTCAGCAGTAGTCTTGAGTAGCTTTTACCATCTGAGGAACATCATCTGGATTAGATCCATTATCCCCCCCCCCAAGGATTCAGCGACCATGGTGCATGTGTTCATGACATCTGAGCTCAACTACTGTAATGCTCTGTACCTCAGATGTACACTATAGCACCTGTAGCTAGTGGAGAACACAACAGTCAGGATACTGACCAGCCCTCTGAGGATGTGTCATGTCACCCTGCTGCTGTATGACCTGTAGTGGCCTCTCCTTTAAAGTCATTTTGCTGATCTACAAGGCCCTACATGGGCTGGGATCTAATTACCAGTTGGAGCTCCTGCATCCTCAATCTTCATCTCACCCCCTCCCCGTTCCACTGAGGTGGGCCTCTTGTTTGTGCCAACAACCAGGTTGAAAATCTCAGAAGACCAGACCTTCGAGGTTGCTGGCCGTGTTTTCTAGAACTCTCTCCCAAGGGCCCTTAGAGAGGCTCCCTTGGTGGAGGCTTTTAAGAGGGGTGTGAAGATGCATAATTTTAAACAGGTGTTTGACGAACGCTGAAAATTAATTGCTACTATCCCAGCTGAAATTTATTTTACATCTATTTATTTGTTTTAACTACTATTTGTTTTAATCAACGCCTAATTAAATCTTGTACTGTACTGTAAAGCACCCTGACCCTAAGGGGAAGAGTGCCGCTATAAATGAGATCTAATATTACTACTAATACTACTATTTAGTCTTCACTCACAGGCAAAACAATAAACAAATCAGTAAATAAATATTCATGGGGTTCTGTGCCTCACGCCACCAAAAGTCAAATGTTTTGTCAAATAATTCCTTCAAACTCCCTGTTGCACGTTTCCCAGTCTGCTAAATATACTCTGCACCATTCCTGATTTCTGCACCCTCAACATCACCAGTACTTATTAACAAAACTATCGGTCAGAAATATCTTTCAACCCCCTGCACCTTTCCTAGTCTGCTAAATTCCCTCTGCCATGCCACTGCTGTCAGTACAGTTCCAATCACAACAGTGCGGTGTGTATATTTATAGAATACATACAAACAGAAGAAAGAAGTACAGTAAGTGCCTCAGCTGGTACTTGAACCTAGGCTGCCGGGAATGCCAGGCTTGCTCTGTGCACTTTCTCCTCTATACTGCAGCATGATTTTACTAGCCTGCCTGCCTGAAAATGCAGATAAATGCAATGATAATTAGCTAGCTGGAATGATAATGCATGATTCTGTGATTAAAGTTTTCTGAGCAAAAGCCAGTCTGCTGTTTTTTTTAATTTAGTATGCTTTCTCATCACGGCACTGCCAAAGGCTCAGCCCCGCTTCTTCCCAGACCCCCATCTCACCCCCTAGACTTACCTTGTGGTGATACCCCCTAGCTTCCCCCAAGGCAGGGCCACCAAGCAGGTGTGGACCCTTTCGATGCTGGTACAAGGGTGCCGGTAGGGAGCACCTACTGGTGTTGCCTCCCTGACTTGCCTCCCAGGGTGGTGTGTGGAGCTGGGTCATCCCAAATGGACACCAGTGCTAGGTCACCAGTGCCATGATGGCGATCAGGGCTGGAGGAATGGGATGTCATTAATGGTGGCTGTGAAGATTTTTTTTGGAAGACCCCATGGGGGCATGGCATGCAATAACATAAGGCACCTAACACCAACATCCGGCATGCCCCCCCCCCACAGCATCTAGGCTTCAAGAACTGCTGATCCCCAGCCCCTGCCAGGGGTCAGACATGCACCGAGAGCTCACCCCCCCAGAGGAGGAGCGCAGTCCATGGGACACTCAGACCTCCTTCCTCTGGCCGGCCCTCCAACTCCTGAGTCCATTCCCAAACCCAAGATGTCAGCGTCACAGATGGATGACCAACCACTGCACCGGCAGGCTGACTCCAGCAAAAGTCAGTCTTTTTCACAGAAAAAAGGCTCCTTCAGAAACCTGGTCCTTCTCTCAGAGAAAACTAGAAATGGCACTGAGATGCGTACACTATGAGGAGTTCTATCTCTCCAGCATCACTGATTGGCTGCTGCAAGTCATGTGATTTGCCAGCAACCTGGACATGCTCAGTGGGTGCTCCATGTAAACAGTGCTGCATCATGATGGTCAACGTGCCAAACTGCAGGGAAACCAGTTTCCTTTAGACCTGATTCGCTTGTGTCCAAAACACAAGATTTCAGCACATTCGCCAAATGCAAATTCAGCACTGGCTCATCCTCACCACAAGCTTCTCTCACTTGATCTGTGCCAACCAGTGGCTGAAATATTAACCTCCAGCAAGCTAGGGAATTATCTGGTGGCTTACAAAATGGTGATGGTAAACCTCTTCAGTGAAAGCTACAGTGCAGTAAAAAGATACATCTCACTAAAATCTCACTATTTTAAAGTACAGTAATTAAATTCTGTCATGGGTTACAAATGCTTACTCAGAGTTCAGATATGGGAGTGGGAGGGCTCTTTGATTACTGAAGTTTTCCTTAAGGAATCCTGTAGCTATGTCTGGCAACATTTGATTGCCCAGTATGTAGGGATTCACCAGACATTGCTATATGTTGGGGGCTGTTAGGTAGAGACCTGTTTAAAAGTCGCAAGATAACAAAAAATATTACCTGACTGTAACTGTAAACAATTATGACTCTGTACTATTCAAAACATGAAACAAACCAGAAATTATCTGAAATGGTTTTAAAAAAGGGTTGGCATGTGCCAACAAGAGCGGCCTTCTGGTGGCAGTTTTGTTACAGTATATATGGTAAGAATTTCATTTAATTCTCTACCCTCCCTCTCCTGGTTGGTAGTTTTGGGATACTGTGTTAGCTCCCACCCCCTCCCAACGTAGTGGCTGCAGGATTGTGTCCCCTCCCTCTCCTGGATTGTAAAGCAAGTTGGGATACAGTGCTAGTCCCTGCACACACGTACGTTTATTTAATTTATTTTTAGAGACCTTTTTTTTGTTTTCGTTTGTTTTATGCACAGTTTATACTGATGTAAAATGAAGTGTTAACCTTTCAAATCTTCAGTGCCTGAAGAAAGTATTTCCTTTTAGAATTATTATAATATTGCTAGTTCCTTATGATATAATTTCCCCAGCTGAGCAGGAAGCAGCTTCTGATGGGGGACTCTGTTGTGAGGGGGATAGGCATGGGAACAGGAAGAGGAGGGAAGAGGGAGGACAAGTGCCTACCTGGTGCTTCGGCTCAGTGGGATGGAGAGTGGATCCTGAGGATCCCTAGGGCAGCAGGTCACGGGAGGGAACCAGATGTCATTTTCCACCTAGGGATTAATGACCTGGTGAGGGACACAGCAGAGTTAGTACAGGGTACTGTACGTTCAGCCAACAGGACAGAGGCCTTAAGCAGGTAGGTCACATGGTGGCATTTACCAAGGTACTACCTGTGTATGGCCGAGGGGAGGATACGCCACTCGGCACTAGAGATTTAACAGTTGGTTGAAGGCATGGTGCAGAAAAGAGGATTTCAGTTTCACAGGGGACCAGGAGCCAACCTGGAAGAATATTCTTTGCAAAACACTTTGTTAATGCACCAGTTATGCTAAATGAATGCCACAAAAGTAGGGAAATGTGGTGTTAGGGTTTCCAGCCCTAACTCCCCACCTACCCACCCCCAAGCAGCAAAATAGAAAATTGGGTTTTGGGTATCTGGAGTCTTGGCAAATCCTTGGGGTTGTCATACCTAATGTGCAACCCATTCCATGAGCAAACAACATCACACATGATCTCCTTTCTTCATGTAGGGCCCACAAGAATCCTACAACAAATTGTGTTGGCAACCTGTGGTGAGACATACTTCTCGACCTTTTAAGAGTGTATCACTATGAGGCAGTGGCTTGCAGCTGCACTTTGTGCTTCAGACTGGATGCTATGGGCTGGTGGGGAGGGGTTAGCATGTTGACAGTCCATTGGAAGACCCCACCATTTATTCGCCAACACTCTGGAGACCCAAAACCCTAATTTTTTTTTTCTTTTGCTGCTTGGGGGAGTAGGGGTAGGGAGTTATTTATTTTTACGTATATCTTTGAGCATTGAACTCTTTTACAAAGGTTTCACGTCATTAGATAAGACAGAGATTAAACAGGACAAATAAAATATAGTACATTTAAGTGTAAAAAGGAGAAAACAAAAGCATACTGAACAACCAAAGTGATTAAACAGAGACACAAATGCTAATCAGTTACAAGAACATGAAAATTCACAGTCAATTGATATCAACCAAAAGGCTTTGTCAAGACAAACAGGAACAGAGTGGAGGAAGGGATGAGGGGTGGGGTGGGTGGGGCTGGGAAGAGAGGGGTAGGGGTGGATGTGAGGAAAAGTAGGGCAGAGGGGGGATAAGAGGAGGAGAGGTTGGGTAGGGGGACTCAGGGGTAGTGGTTGGCAGCAAAGTGCTAAGTTGCTATGACTAACGTCAAGTGATTAAGGTCAAAGTTTTGGGGAGAGGGGTAAGGGAGACAGTCACAGGTGCTAGGTGTTGAGAGTAGCAGTCAAAGCTTGGATTTTAATGGGCCCAGATTAAATTCAGAGGAGATGTTACTGGTACCTAGTGCCGCCAAAGCCGTAAAAGCCGAAAGGTCCTTTCCAAGCCCATCAGGGCTTCAGATTGCTCCTCCTAGCACCCCAGCACTGCCGTGGACCCACCTCTGTAGCCCAAGGACCCACCATTGGAACCGCTTGGCCAGCGGTACCCGCCGAAGATTGCGCCCGCTCCTCCAGGGAAGCTCTGTCTGTCAGGGGGCACCACCGCGCTTCTCGCCAGAAGCAGAACCAGGAGCCCGGCCGCTTGCTTGTACCTAGTGCCGCCAGAGCCGTAAAAGCCGAAAGGTATGTTTTTCTCCACTTCAGCTGCCGGCTCTCTCCAGAAAGGGTTTGGCGCTGTCTGGATTGTACCTGTTCACTGAAAGCGGCTGATTTCACTGCTAACCTTGACTGTTTGACTGCCTGCTGTGCTCCGGGACTGAGAGCACCATGCACCGCTGTGAGCAGCCCACTCTCCCCGCTCGCGGAGAGCCTTTTCTCGGACACAAACAGCAAGTGGTACAGCTGTTCCTGTGACCATTTGTCCCACCGGCACTTCGCGCTGGCTCCCACCCGCCCCCACCTCACCCACCGTGGTCGGCCCTCTAGCTATATAGGACTCTGTAGGTCATATGACTCAAGTGTCCACTTTCCCATTGGCTCCTTTATCTCTCACCACTGGGGGTGATCGACCTACTACTGCCTTCCAACAAGTAGGTTACTCACTACGAAACCGCTCTGGCCTGAAACTGCCTCAGTTCTCTTGATATAACCTCGCGGTCAGAATACCTCTTTTCCTCCAAACCTCCCACCCCTCCCTCTCTCTCCCTCTCCTGCTCTGAGTCTCAATCCTTACTTGATCATTGTTACCCTAACAAAGACCTCTCCTGCAATCCTTGCTTCCCTGCAAACTCAGCTCCTATCTCAAAGTGCTATCATGATACTCCTCCCTGCGGGCTCGCTGCCCCCAAGTGGCAGACTAAAGGTACTAATTCTCCTAATTTGCCTCCTTTTGCTACTGTGCCTGAATAAAATCTCTCTGTCACTACCATGTGGGACATACCAATACTCCCCCTCAGCCACTGATTTCAGTTTCTCCAACCTGCTTGCAGTCAATTACTACCCTAAACCCACTTGGCAATACCTTCTCCTTAATAAAGGATGCACTTATCACACACTTCATACCCTCAATAAACAGGGGAGGAAACATCTATCAACTAAGACTCACTACAGATTAAAGCTAGAATTTCTGGCATCTCTTTTGCTCCAGCTAGCTGGCGACGTAGAACTGAATCCAGGCCCTCCCTGCAACGGCACTCCCAACAATTCAAATGGTAAGTCAAATAAATGACTTTTAGTAACCCATATGAACATCAGAAGCTTACAGAGCCATCTGGCCAAATTAGAAGCTTGGATCAAAGTATGTGAACCTGACATCCTGTGCCTCACTGAAACCTGGCTAAAACCACGAATCCACGATGCCCTGTGTGACATACCTGGATACTCTCTTATCTGGCAGGACAGGCCTGGGTCAAAACGGGGTGGGGGTGTTGCCATCTACCACAAGTCTCACCTCAGCATCAGAACAGCCCCAGCCCAAGACCCACAACTGATCTGTGAGTCAATCCATGCAATTTTTGTCCCTTGGTACTAAGAAACTGCACATAATTTGCCTCTACAACCTGCCCTCTGGAGGAGTGGATGGATTTCAGGAACTACTCAAACTAACATCTCAAACTATTAACATGAATGAAGCCATCATCCTCGGTGATGTGAACCTAAATTGGCTGGGTCCTTCTCACAGTGCCCTCGCATCACTAGTCCATGGCTTTAACTTCTACCAGCTTATAACAGAGAACACTAGAATGGTAACCACTCAGTCTGGTACACTTATTGACTGGATTCTCACAAATAGACCTGAACATGTGACCAAGGCAGGTGTCCTGGCCGATGCAATAACCGACCACTCTCCCATTTTTTGTCAATGGCACTCGGGTCCTCCACCTTCTGCTCCTCCCCGCCTGGTCACCTTTACCAACTTTGCCCATATGGACATAAACGCCTTCCTCCTTGACGTATCCAACATTGACTGGTCTGAAATCCACCATGCAGAAAAAGTCGAAGATGCCCTAAAAGTGTTCCTGACAATGTTCAGTGAAGTGCAGAATAGGCATGCACCGAAAGTGAAAAGAAGAGTCAGGGGAAAGCAAACTAGGTGACTCCAAAAAGATTTACTCCTGCAGCTACGGCTCAGGGATAAACTATGGAGGCACTACAAAAGCACTGGCCTACCCAGAGACCACTCAATATACAAACAACGCAGAAATTCCTACAAAAAGCAGATAAGGCTTGCAAAAAGTAGGTACTGCCAGAACCTACTAACTAGCACAGCCCATGACCCTCAAAAATTTTGGGGCCATATTAAGACCTTCCTTGGTACCCCACAATCTGTAACCCCCTCTGAGATGGTCCTCGATGGTACCCACTGCAATGACTCCTTCACCATAGCAAATGCTTTCAACAATATGTTCTCAGATCTCTCACCCTACACCTCTACACTGCCACTGGCTCCAATCACATCTCAGCCCTCTGCTGATAGTGAACTAGCTGACCTCTCAGCCTCTCAAACCAGGGCTCAAACAACCCAGTCTTTCTACTTCAAAGCCATAACCAGCTCTCAAGTTTTAAATCTACTAAGAGCTATCTCTGACAACACCAGCCCTGGATCTGACTCTCTGGAACCCCGCCTTTTAAAAACTGCTGCACATCTCATTTCCGAACCACTGGCTAAGATTTTCACACTGTCCCTCTCCAGTGGTACAGTCCCTGATCTCTGAAAACTGCCAGAATTACTCCCATTTTAAGAAAGGGAACAGAAACGAGATCACAAACTACAGGCCGATAGCTATTCTCTCAGTCCTAAGTAAAATCTTAGAAAAGCTTGTAGCCACCCAGACCCTCGACTACTTAGAATCTACAAATCTGCTCTGTGATGCTCAACATGGTTTCAGGAAGAACCATAGCTCTATGACAGCACTAGCCAAACTCACCTCAGATACTCTCTCTAACATGGATGATGGTCGGCTAACAGGAGCTGTCTTCATTGACCTTACCAAGGCCTTTGACCTTGTGGATCACGCCTTACTCCTGTCCACCCTTCAATCAATAGGTTTCTCCTCTCCCGTTATCAACTGGTTCAGGAGCTATTTAACCGATAGGACCCAAGCTGTAAAATTCAATTCTGCAATTTCTGACAGCACCACAATCAATATTGGTGTACCCCAAGGCTCAATACTTGTCCCTCTTCTCTTTTCCCTATTCATAAACAACTTACCAAGCAATACCTCATCCTGCTCCTCTCTTCTCTACGCTGATGACCTGGTAATCTATGCCAGCTCGCATAATATTGACTACCTAAACTTGTCTTTGACCACAGCCTACAACAATATACAAAGCTGGCTAAGCTCTCATCGACTTATCCTTAACTCAAGCAAAACAAAAGCTATGCTCCTGGGCACTGCCCAAAAAGTTAGATCCTGCACCTCCCCCTTGGAAATACTAGACCTAAATGGGATCTGTCTTGAGGTCATCACCACATTTTGCTATCTTGGAATCTTACTTGACCAATCTCTGGACCTTAACCTTCACATCCAAACAACCTGTAAAACTAAATTGTAAGCTGGGGGCAGCCTACAGAACCAGCTATATGTTAACGCCATCAGCCAAGCTGGCCATCGCCAGAGGGATCCTTTTACCAACCCTAACCTACTGTGCTCCCATCCTGACTACTGCCCATAAATCAGCCTTGCAAAAATGGGATGTCACCTATAACAACGATGTCGGTATAAGCCTCATGCTGTAGCTCAAACATCATTGTCAACTGTATAGTGACCTTGGCTGGCTCTCCCCACTGCTACCAGGCTATACTATCTTGGCTGTCTATGTGACTCTATTATCAGACTAGACACACCTGCATCACTAGCTGAGCTACTTCGTCCCGTTACCTCAATCCATGAATTGAGATCGTCAGACAAATCACTATTGAGAGTTCCCCGTTGTCACACCTCCAAAGGAACTGGGGCTTTTGGGCATGCTGCCTCCCCAGATGTGGAACATGCTGACACAGGATCTTAGGCATACCTCATCGCACTACCTCTTCAAACGAGGGCTATGACACTACCTAGCTACTTCTGACCAATGTGCCTGTTTCGACCCTACCTGACAGTACCTTTGAAAGCCAGTCCTACAATCTTCCCATTCCCTACCTTTTTGGCTGTCCCCCCTTCCCTCTTGCTCACCCACTTTCCTTATGCCTTCTCTCCCCTGCCTGTTTGTACACCTTATCTACCTGTTGATCTTGAAATTACCCTGTTTTCCCCTAACTATAACTGCTCGGTTTGTTACATACTGTACTATACAAAGCCGTATTAATGATCTGTCCAGTGCCATCTTATGCAGAATAAGCCCTCACTGTTATCTGTAAATGCTATTCTATATGCTGTCTACTGACTGAACTATGCTGTTTTTTGCTCTACCCATTGTTGTCTTAACTTGAATATGCCCTCACTGTTTTTCACAGCCAGTCAGATGTGATAGCTGAGTATTGGTACAACCAGGGGCTTCGCCTCTTTTCCTGCCCTCCTTGCGTACTACTCCCTCTGGGATACCCGTGGACTGGGACTGCACGCTGCACTCATGCCCGGCAACGGACCCATGAGCCCGGCTGCTTGTCGCTACTTTCAGCTGCTAAAGCCGTAAAGTTGCCGAAGATCCCTCAAAGCCCTGCCGGAATGTAGAGCGCTCCTCCCGGCACCCAGCACCGACGTGGACCCACCTAGATAGTCTCAGGGGCCCGCCTCAAGCACCGCCTACCGAGTAGTCACCAGAGTTGCCCCTCCTGTGCATCCTGACTGCAGGGGTCACCAGCCGTGAACACGCCCATAAACAGAACCAGGTGCTCGGTCACTCGAGGGTACCCTGTGCCGCCAAAGCCGTAGTCACCATAAAGTCCCCCTAAGCCCATTTTTAGGCTTCGGATTCACTCCTCCTTTTCCTCAGTGCTGCCAAGGTACCACTGTAGCCTAGGGACCCGCATTTGAATTGATTGCCCAAACGACTAACAGCGTCGGACTTCGCTTTACTCACCCAGGGAAGTCTGCTATCAGGGGCTGCCTGCTGTGATCGTGCCCAGGAAGCAGAACCATGAGCCCGGCCACTTGTTAGTACCCTGAGCTGCTAAAGCTGTATTCACGGTGAGGTCCTTACAAGCTCATCGTAACATCAGACCGCCCCTCCACTCCTTCTACCCTCCCTCTCCCACTTGTTTGAACTACGTCTGCCTGGGGAACTACGAATAACTCTGTCTTTGTACCAGTACCCGCTCTGCCTGTTATATTCTATACAGAACAATGTTGTATTCGTTTTACTTAGACTAGTGTCCTCACTGTTATCTTAGCCTCATAGCTTCGGCTCCTCTGTCTATACATTGTACTGCCACACTAATTGTACTGTATATGTTAAACACCCTCAGTATGTATTGTCTTGTACTCTCCCGGGGTCGTGCCTGAAAATAGTCACCTGCTGGCCAGTGCACTTACCCGGTTAACAAAAACTAAATAAATAAATAAATAAATAGCTGTTGCAGTAGTACAGGGTGATGGACCATGTCGAACTCTTTTGTCAACTCGATAAAGGCAGCACCGACTAACTGACCATGATCCAGAGAACTGTGAATAGAATCGGTGAATTCCATAAGGGCAGAGGTGGTGCTATGCTCTTGTCTGAACCCATGTTGTTGTGCACATTGGATCTTACGTTTGTCAAGATATTCGGTAAGTTGGTCAGCTATAATGCATTCGGTAGCCTTGGAGAGAGGTGGTAATATGGAGATGGGTTGGTAGTTCACGTGGAGAGCCCTGTTACCACTTTTGTGGACTGGGGTAACCGTGGCTGATTTCCATCTATCAGGGAACTGGGTGAGTCTGAGTGAGAGGTCAAAGATCCTAGTTAAAGGCGCTAACACTTTCTCCAGGGTGAGGGACAGTAGTTTGAGGTCAAGGGAGTCCCCACTGTGTCTAGATTTACCAAACTGCTTTACAGATGTATTTATGGGCTTCCTGCAACAAGACTACTTTGAAGTAGAATGGTGGGTGGCTGATTGTAGGGGGAAAGCTTGCAGGATTGGTAGGGGTGTCATCTGCATCAAAAAAGTCAGGTGGAAGAACACTGCTGATGTCCATGAATGCGTTAGTGAAGGTATTGGCAATAGTTACGGGGTCCAGAGTTGTAATCCCATCAACGTCAAGTAGAGTGGGTGATGTTTGGGGGTTTTTCCAAGCAACCACTCTGATATTATCCCAGAAAGCTTTACCATTGCCCCAGGTGTCAGAAAGCACTCTCTTATAGTAATTATTTTTCTCAAGGTGGATGGACCTGATGCAATCGTTCCATGCTCTTTTGTAGTTCTGAATGTCAGATTGCCTGCCAGTGGCTCGGGCCCGATGCCAGAGGTGGTGTCTTGTTTTCAGATGTGCTAAGAGGTCAGCAGAGAGCCAGGGCTTTTGATTTTGTGCTTTTTAAGGGGTGCATGGGAGTCACAGGCAGCATTAAAGGTGCTGATGAAATATTCAAGTGCCGTGTTAACATCCATCGCTCTGTCAATTGGCATCCAATCTTGCACTCTAAGGATGGATTTGAGGGGTTCCAGATGCCCCCGGGCTAGGACTCTGCTGGTGATTGTCTTTGGTGGAGGTTTGTAGAATTTGTTTGACCATGCGCAGATGACAGGGGAATGATCACTGAGCATGTCTGGGAGGGCAGTAGTGTTTGTAATGTGATCAGGATGACTGGTTAGGACCCAATCCAACAGGGTAGTTGTCCCTGTTTTATAGTTGGATCTAGTTGGGGAGTCAACCAGCTAGGAAAGGTCTGCGGCAGAGATGGCATCCTTGAAGCATCCATTTTCAGATGCAAGCCAATTAATATTATTATCTCCCATCAGGATTGACTCCGAGCCAAGGGGTTGGTTTCTGATAAAGTCCATGGCAGAACTGAGACCCTTCCCTTGTTCTTTTGGAGGGACTTACACTGACAATACAGTAAGTGCCTTATTATGGGCACCTAACAGAAGTTTGATGGCTAGTATTTGTGTGGTTGATCCAGCAGTGGGTACAGGCAGGGGGGTGTCCCATGAGTGACTCCTTGAGATAAACTGCACATCCCTCACCTCTCTTAGTTGTCCTGTCTAGTCTGAAGATGGTGTAACCTGGCAGGGCAATAGCCAGGTCAGGAATTTTTGGTGTGAGCCATTTTTCAACAATCATCAGGATATCTGGATTGTGTTGGTTAACAAAGACTTGCAGTGCATCCAGTTTAGGGAGGAGGCTTCAGATGTTCAGAGATGCTAAGGAAAGCATCCCCAGCCATTTTATAGAGGCTGCTTTATGTAGAGGTTTGAAGCCAGGGTTTGGGTGAATATTTCCAGACAACAGTAACAGCAAAAGTATAAGTCTGAGTAGACAATCTTAGCTGCCTGTAGGTAATTCTGGCCATCCACCTCAGTCTGGTGTTCTGGTTTAGTTGTTGATGGTGATCCAAGAGGGTGGGCATGAGGGATAGGGGGAGAGTAATAAAGTATGGGTGCATGTTACCCATCCCTGGCAGTAAGCAGCTAACTAGTCGTAAATCATAGGGCTACTATGAGTTGAGAGTGGATCAGAGGATAGCGTACCAGGAGAAAGGTAGATTTTGTTGAGAAAGTGGCAGAGAAGTTGGGAGGGGGGTAGCAGACTCCCAGTAAGCTGGTTTGTGAAATCAGTAATGTGAGGACAAATAAGCGAGGGAGAAGATATGTCAGCACCATTGTATCCAGATAGGTGCTTCTTGGAACTGGAATAATATGACAGAAAGGAGGATCTGTTGTGACTACAAGAATCAGAAGCTAACTGCAGGAGTGAGGAGCTGAGGAGATTACAAGAAATTAGAAGATTTTTGCAGAACAGGGTAATTGTGCTTGAGGCAGCTTTAAGACAAAGGGAGTTCCCTTTATGTTTACTCAATAGCTATCAAGCAGTGAAGGAGTCAGAGGGGTAGGGGAGGAGCTAAGGTGTATCTGATTAAGGTCAGGGGTGGGCCAAAATTTCTCTTAAGTTTAGGGCTTGAGAGCCATGGTAAGAGAGAGAAGGAGAAGGAGCCAATCAGATAGCGGCCAAAGGAGACAGAGGTCTTGCAGGCTGTGGCCAATGGGAGCTCCGAGGTGCTTTCCTGGCCGGTCCAGAGGCTCATCCAGCTTGTAGGTGTCCTTGGGTGGGTAGCGGAGGTGGTGCAGCTGGCTGACTTCTCCAACCACAGCCACTGGAAGAGCGGTGGAGTGCCCAGTTAAGGGTCAACCTTGCTTGTAGGTGTCCATGGGTGGGTAGCGGAGGTGGCATGACTGTCTGGCTTCTCCAGCCACAACTGCTGGAAGAGCGGTGGAGTGCCCAGTCAAGGGCCAACCTGGCTTGTAAGTGTCCTTGGGCGGGTAGCGGAGGTGGTGCAGCCAGCTGGCTTCTCCAGCCACAGCCGCTGGAAGAGTGGTGGAGTGCCCAGTCAAGGGCCGACCTGACTTGTAGGTGTCCATGAACAGGTAGCGGAGGTGGCGTGGCTGGCTGGCTTCTCCAGCCACAACTACTGGAAGAGCAGTGGAGTGCCCGGTCAAGGGCCGACCTGGCTTGTAGGTGTCCTTGGGTGGGTAGCAGAGGTGACACAGCTGGCTGGCTTCTCCATCCATGGCCACTGGAAGAGTGGTGGAGTGCCCGGTCAAGGGCCAACCCAGCTTATAGGTGTCCATGGGCAGGTAGCAGAGGTGGTGTAGCCGGCTGGTTTCTCCAGCCACGGCCACTGGAAGAGTGGTGGAGTGCCTGGTCAAGGGCCGACCCAGCTTGTAGGTGTCCATGGGTGGGTAGCAGAGGTAGTGCAGCCAGCTGGCATCTCCAGACATGGCAAGCAGTGGAGTGCCCAGTCAAGGGGAGATCTGGCTTGTAGATGTCCATGGGCAGGTAGCGGAGATGGCATGGCCAGCTAGCTACTCGAGCCACGACCGCTGGAAGGGCGGTGGAGTGCCCAGTCAAAGCCCTACCCAACTTGTAGATATCCTTGGGCAGGTAGCAGAGGTGATGCAGCCGGCTGGCTTCTCCAACCATGGCCGCTGGAAGAGCAGTGGAGTGCCTGGTCAAGGGCCAACCTGGCTTGTAGGTGTCCATGGGTGGGTAGCAGAGGTGGTGCAGCAGGCTGGTTTCTCCAACCATGACCACTGGAAGAGTGGTGGGGTGCCCGGTTAAGGGCCGACCTGGGTTTTGTAGGCATTCATGGGTGGGAGGTGTGGCCGGCTGGCTTCTCCAGCCATGGCCGCTGGAAGAGCAGTGGAGTGCCTGGTCAATCGCCGACCCAGCTTGTAGGTGTCCATGGGCGGGTAGCAGAGGTGGTGTGGCCGGCTGGTTTCTCCAGCCACGGCCACTGGAAGAGCAGTGGAGTGCCCGGTCAAGGACTGACCCAGCTTGTAGGTGTCCTTGGGCAGGTAGCGGAGGTGGCAGGTCTGGGTTCACTGGTTGACTAGGTACACAGGAGAAAAATGGTGCGATGCCTCCACCTGGGGTACTTATATGGGATACCTGCTGGATAAATTCCAGGTTACCACCCCCCAGGAAAATACAATAACTGCCCCTACAGGATCTTCCCCACACAGTAACAATACACACTTTGTAATGATCAGCAATACCCAACTGCAGCATAAACTAACTTCACTTTTATTATAGGGAGGAGGGAAAGGGGAAATTAGCACAAAATAACAAGGTTACCCAACACTGTCCCACACCTCCCACCTGCAGGTGCACCTGGCTTTCCCCAAATGGCCGTTAGGTAACAGTTAGTCTGTTGCGGTGGGTACCACACTGGGGTGCAGGTGACCTACCAGTGGGCGCAGGGTGATGGTCCAAGATGCTGGGATGCTGTGAGGATAGCAGTCTTTAACTTGACCTTGGGTACTTTTGTTGGGGACCGTTAAATCTTAAACATAGCAAATGTTAACTTTTCTGCCTGTGCGTAAGTTGCAGTTTGGCACAGTCCAGCCCAGGGCTTGCCCCTTCTGAAGCCTATCTAACTAGCTAATTAAATGCAGAAAGCTCCTCAGAGCCGCAGCTTAGAGGTACTATAGTTTGAAGCTTCAGGGGGTTGCAGATGACTTCGTTCAGATGGTACCGTTCTGACATCAGCAGCTGGCGGTGCACCACAGCAGCAGAATGCAGAGGAGCAGCAGCTGATTGCAGGAATGAGGGATGCTGGGCTTCACCTGTCAGGCCTTTCCAAACTTCACCCCTGGGGCCTTGATACACAGTGTTCACCTGACAGGCCTCTCCACATCTTCCTGTCCAGTAGTCTTGCTCATCGGTCTGAGGAACTGGGCAGGCTGCGAGTCCCCTAGACTTTCAGCTTGGCACACATCTTTTCAGAGTACACTTGCAGCTGGGCTCAGGCACAATCTCACCCTAGCACACACACTTTCCCATTACACTTGTCCCTCAGAGTGGGCACAGTTTACACAGTCTCTATTTTCAGGCTGCAAATTACATCTCACTAATCTTCAGACTATGTATTACAAATCACAAACTTATAGAAGCAGGTTCAAGTCTCACTTAGGGAAATTAGGCAGCAGCTCAATTTCTCCCCTGCTACCACTTTATTTTGTCAGGCACTCTACCACTCATTCGGACTCTGGGATCAGAAGGGGCCGCTGGGCTCAAGAACTGGCCTTAGGGTTGAGTAGCCCAAATGCAGTCTCTCCCTCTCAGATTCTCTGGAGAATCTCCCTTCTGACGGGCTTTCACTTGCTTTTATATTCTTCCCCCACTCTCAAACTCATTGGGTGCTTAACCCCAACACTTTCTGGTGCCCATTTACATTTTTCCAGCAACCCTTGCTGCCCAGAACCCCATGGGTGCCACCATCATTGTTTACATTATTTTCCCAAATGCATGTAGTCCTTACTTCTTATTACAAGCCCATTCTATGGGCAGACAACCTTCATTTTTCACTCAGTCATTCTCCAGCTGATCTCTGGCTCTGCTGCCTGCCCTGGAGCCGGGGATAACTTTAAATAGTGGTTGCATAGCCAATGTCATTATTGGAGCCGTGGCTCCTTTACTTTGGTGGCTGCACATGTGCAGGTGGTGCAGCGTGGGCATGCTTATTTAGATTCTGTTGTCCAGTTCCCTAACTTTCCTCTAGGACCACTCTACTATCCCCCCCATGTACGGAGGCACAAAAACTAAATCAGAGCTTAGCCCCCTTCTCTGAATGGGGACGAGACACACAGAGTCAGGTGGCAGCCACTGCAGAGATTAGGCATGATACCTGGCCTGAATCCCTCCCCCCCCAGAGCCACTGCCAGGATGCAGTGGGGTCATAGCCCCATAAAGGTAAGCCCCATACTCGGGGGGGACTTACAGTTTAAAAGCACAATTCATGGAGAGTGTACAGTGTATTTAAGTCTTAAAATTTACAGATTGCAGAATAGTGGAGGGGACACTACACCACATAAAAAACCCACGGACAGAAACAGTCTGCTTTTGGCTAGTAGTTGCCACCTAGTGCATGTTACATGTAACATACCACATGGGCACTTTATTAGAACCCTGTGTAACTACATGAGTCATGATGACTAGCTGGTGAAAGAAAGACAGCAAATTCAAAGAACAGACCCTTGTGCCGAGACAAAAAAATGATACTGTAAATAGGTAAGAGGAGTGTAATTTTGTCATTACCTTCGGTTCTGATGCAGACAAACTCAAAATGATGGTTTCCAAAAATTGAGGCATTTTGTTTTCAGATGACAAATTGACAGCCAAGGTTCCCACCTGTCCTCAGGTGGTTTTAGATGACCCACCACAGTCAAGGATACAGTGGTCAGTAGCTATCAAAAGCTATACTTGGAACATCAGTCCAGTTGCCTCCCACCACAACCACTGGGAACCCATAAGTGTGGCCAGTGTAAATACTGCCCTATATAAAACAGTAGATAAATTCCAAAGCCCCAAAACAGGAACTTGGGTAAATGTAAGAGATTTTATTACATAGTACCTGTGGACTGGTAAATCTGTTGGAGTGTACCTGTGGTGCTTTTTACATGGGTCGAACCACACAAGAATTTAGAACTAGTGTGGGCAAACACTAAGGCAATACAAGAGACAGACTGTGACTATGCAGTTGTCCAACACCTCATTTCAGATCTAGGTGATACTATCACGTACAAAAACATCGTGGCACACAATGCCGCAACCAAAACTTCTAAAACCAAATACAATGTCGGTGAAAACACCGACCGGCACAAATGCCTACACAACATAGAAACTTACAAAAAAACATCAGGAGGCTTTGGTTAGTGGGGGGCTCCACCCCTACACCCCTCAACATGGGGTCTTCACCTCCCACATTCCCTGGAATTAATATAATCAACTCCAAGGGGCTGTGGACCTTGGGGACAGGGAGAAACTCAGGAGGAGGGAAATGTCTTTGTAAAATAAAACAAAAACATAAGTTCAGTTCCAGGAGATGGGGAACCAAACGCTGGTCCCCTCCACTCCAGGTGCGAGTGCCTTAGCCACTCCACCACAGGAGCAGCTTGACCAGGTACCACACCTGCTACTCCTTTATCCCTTCCCCACTACTCCTTTCCCTTCCCCATCTACACATACAGTGACAGGGGTAGCTGTAACTCTGTTATACCCATCACTGTAAATGCTGCCGAGATTCTAGCCGTGATATTATTGCGGCGACATTATGGCAGCAATGTCTCAATGGGATACCCTGATTTGAGGGTTGCAAGATGTTTCCTTTTTTTGGCATTGAGAGAGTCACTTTGACCTGGAGAGATGAACTGGGCATACTGAAAGTTACTTGATATTTGCCCTGGGTGCCTGTTATGGTGAAGGTCTGAATGATAATCTATATCTTGCAGCATTTCTTTAGGGGCTTGTGTTATTCTGTATTTAGCCTATTGAGATTAACAGCATGCATGCACTACCAGTTATGCAAATGTGGGAAATATTTGTGGTAACACTTTACGCAGAATAGATGTTTCCTTAGGAATATCATTTGAGACAAGGGAATACATTGATTCCCCAAAACCAAGATATAATATAAAAGGTGTGGGGGGGGGGAGACATGAAAAAAATTGTTTTGCATAATACTAAACAACAGAACCATAAATAATGTGAGAAACTACATTATTTTCCCTGTGCATCTGAACTTTGGCTGACATCAACTTCAACACAAAGTACGTCAATGCAAATTATTTTTAACTCTGAGTGATGTGCCTGGCTATCAAAGATATATGTGCGATGCCATGTTTTTAAATATTTTCACTATTTGCATGTGTATCACTTTAATTATATGACTATTCAAGGAGTGAGCAGAGTCGGACACATTATCTCTGATGAAGCTTGGCAAGTGACCAAGCAAAACATAAGAGGTTTTCATGTCATGATGGCTGTTTTCTCACTGACGGAGTGCATAGCACCATGCCTGTAAGTGCTGTAACACTTTTACTGATCTAGCAACTTGCACTTTGAAATAAATGATTTTTTATACTGCATTTATGAACAAATAGCCTCCTATTCATTTTTTTGCCTTATTTCCCATGGTCACAGGTGTGGTATTTTGTGGCCAGTTGGGATCTCAGCATGTTCACTCTAGAAGCAAGGAGGGAGAAGAGGAACATGATACAGATCTACATGTACTTCACAGGGTGAACAAGGTACAGGAAGGGAGTCTATTTCAAATGAGGAAGTGTACCAGGACAAGCGGGCATGCACTGAAAGTGGAACGGAGGAAGTTTAAGAGGGATGCGAGGTGTGGTAGGTGTAAAAGAGTGGTAGATGCCTGGAACAGTATACCAGCAGAGGTGGTGGGAGTGAAACAGTGGGGCCTTCAAACATACAAGGGATAGGCATAAGGGAATACTGGTAATTAGGTAGGGAGAGGGGCTGGTCATGGAGAGCAGGTAGGGTCTGCAGAGACAGAATAGACAGGAAATATTTGTGCAGACTGGGTGGGCCAAGTGATCCTTTCTTGACGACAATTTCTATATTTGTATGTTTCTATTGAAATTGACTTGAATTTAGAGATGGCTTCTAACTTGATTCAATTTAAAGTTAGACATGATTTTAGAGCAAGCAATGTCAGATCTTGTTAGTTCCCTGTATATCTCTTTGAACAACTATCTAATTAATTGTGTATTGAGCCAATTATTTTCTGGCACTTACAGAGAATGCTGTACAGTAGTTTCAAGACACATCGGGCTCGATTCTCGAAGGTGTTTGAATGCCTCAAGCCCTGGGTGCACTGAACTCACGGCGTGTGGGGCTTGCGGCAATCCCTGTCTGGCAAATGGGATTCTCGATCCTGTGTGCCACATACCCCAAGTTAGACCAGCTTTTGCTGATCTAACTTTGGAGACCTTTTTATTGGGTTTGCGCCAAATATTTGGCACAAGCCACCGTAAAAAGGGTAAAGTGTTGCAAATGCATGCAATCTATGAGAATCAGGCTCATGGTGTGGCACTGTGTTCGGGGCAGCACAGGGTTTGATGTAGGGCTTGTGAAAGCCCTGTGTCAACCTTTGAGAATCGAGCTCACTGTATTCAATGCACTGTTTTGGAGTAAGGTCCTGCCCACTGTGCTTTTCAATGCAAAGCACAAGGGGATTTCTTGGTGCACTCTTCTGCAACTTTATCTTTCAGTAAATGTGAATTTCCCCCATGGGCATCTTTTTTTTTCTTCTTTTTTTTTTTTCCAATTGTTTAACCAGGTGAGACATACTAGGCTGAAAGTTTGTTTACAGGTGCAACCTGGGAGCACAGGGAAGTTAAGTGACTTTCTCAGGGTCACACAGTATGCAAGTGGGGGCTGTGGGATTCAAACCCAGGTCTCCAGATTTGCAGCTCAGAGCCTTAAACCACTGCGCTATACTGCCTCCCAAATGGCATCTCCATTTCTGTGTTTCTTTTTTGTCTGAATGGGGGAACAAGAAAGGGCTAGGGCTGAGAAGAGGGATGACCATGGGAAAAGCCTTGCCCCTGGCTACCTGGGGTGGGAGAAGGTTCGCCACTCATTCTCAGTACTGTTGTGCACACTCAGACAGACAATATACTGTATTTTGTTTGAGCAGCATGTATGTCCTAGAACAACATTTATGTCCTACAAACATTTATTGATTGTTCAAAGCCCTTCCATGCCCACTCAACCTGCCAGCCAATATATTTTGGTTGAACAACATGCAAATCTTTCAAAGGCTCACTGCTTATTCACAGCCTTCTTGCTCACACTCAACATGGCAGCCAATATACCATATGCTGGTTATCACTGTGACAGATGAGAGAACTAACACTCACTCATTTTATGCAATAAACCTTATACAACCTTGGTAAATACTCCTTACCATGTGAACAACAGCATGGGTTTTGGAAAGGGCACAGCACCACCACTGCACTCTTAGAATTCACCAGCTATGACCACCAATCAATTAAGCAAGGCAGTCTTGTGAGTGCTGTCTTTATAGACTTAACCAAGGCATTCAATGCAGTTAATCACCCGTTCCTCCTTGAACAACTCTCACTAACTGGTCTCTCCCCTGATACGCTGCCCTGGTTAAGAAGCTATCTTGGGGACAGATACCAAAGCGGGAAGATTTCCAGTGCTATCTCCGACCAGAATCCTGTTCAGTCTGGTGTACCCCAGGGCTCAATCTTGGGTCCACTCCTCCTCAGGATCTTCCTTAACAATCTACCATCTGCCTGTCACCAACGAACTCTGCTCTACGTGGATGATGCTGTCATTTTTGCAAGCCACCCTGACCCATGCCTCCTCGAAAGTTACCATCAAATGGCTTCATGGAAATTGAGCATTGGTTCTGCAAACATAAACTGGTGCTGAACTACAAGAAGACAAAAGTCCTGTTGTTCTCCTCAGCCAGCAGTCGACACAAAGCTCATGCTCTTACCATCCAAAATACCCAAGGTGACCCCCTCAAACAAATACAGCACTTCAAGTACCTAGGGGTTACCCTTGATAGACACCTTACCTATACACCTCACATTGAAAATGTTGCCAGAGCTGTCAACACCAGGATTGGGCTCCTCTGTTGACTGAGAAAGTCTCTAACACCTGAAGCCCTAAATCTTGTTATTCACAGCTCGGCGCTCTCTATAATCGATTATGGCCTTGTCATTTATGGAACTGCTTCCACTACTACACTCAAAAGGCTCACTGTTGCACTGAACAAGGCCTGCAGACTCCAAATTGGCGCACCACGCCTAACCCACACTTGTGATGTCTATAAACAGGCTGGGTGGCTCAACTTACATGGAAGAATTAAATACCACACCTGCCTGCTTGCCAAAAAGATTCTCCTTGGACACTTGCCTTTGGGATTAGGACGCTTACTTCACAAATCCCCCAAGACCCAATACACATGCACCTCATCTTCTGCATTCCTACTAGTCCCGATGTGCTGGACTACTCAATGTCAATGTTCCTTCTGTATCAGAGTGCCTTACTGGTTCAATGGCCTCCACAATGGACTGGCTAACCTTACTAATCTCGGAGAGTTCAAACACAAGCTTCGACAGCACATCCTAACTGAAAACTCCTGTGATTGCTCCATCTAACATCCTTGTCCCTTATTTCAGGACCTCCTCTCTCTGTTCTTCCACTGTCACTTGCCCCTGTCTTACCCCCTCACTCTCCTCTCCCTTCCTGCCCCCCCACTTTCCCCCTCCTCCCCCTTTCTTCATTATTCTTTTCCTTCCCTTACTGTCCTAGCTGCTAACCTGACAATGCTGTCTGGCTGCTCCCCACTTCTTTGGATTTAACTCCCCCATAATACCTTCTCTTCTTACTCCCTGTTTCTAATCATGTGCTAAACTAATGTGGTTTTAATACTGTTTTCGTATTCTGTATTATAATACCTATTGCTTAAATGCTATGTGAAACGTGTCTGTTTCTCCATATCTGTAGGTAATCCCTCCCTGTTGACGTGAAACGTTTGTAAATGAGCTGCCTGATGCTCAAAGGTAATTGTAATACAAGATTGAATAAAATAAAACAACTCCCACCTCCAAATGCATTCCCTATGCCAAAGGCTACCAATCACCGCTACGCTGGATTACAACAGGAACTGCTTAGCTATATTGACTAACCCTAAAAGAAAATGAATATCATCCCTAGAACCTGTCTGATCAATTTAAAACAAAAAAGAGGTTTAAACTAAGAATTTGCTAGAATACTTTAAGTCTGCAGTAAGAACTGGTCTGAAGTAACCAAAGAAAATAATTTTCCTGTCCTTGGAACAACAAATGATGCTTCTTGATACACAATACACTGCATTGTTCTCATTTATTATATAACAAAGAACCTCACTGGCCTAGGGAAATGGCCTAAGAATGTAGAAAGCTAGGTCAACTGGGAAACATTTTAGATTCTAAACCCTGCATCATTTTGTGGTGTAAAGATACACTCCCTCTTTTCTATGGCCTGCAGTAAAGTCTGACATTGTGTTTGACAGTTAACTCCTAGCCTATTTAACACAACACAGTCTCCAGCTTAGAACTTCTTTCAGACTGAATTGAACAGTATCAAATCCAACATGGTTTTTAAAGTCGATAACGTTGCTTTGATGGATATTACCATAGGTCTTGCATGGTGTGATCACATTACACCATTAATACTGATACTGCTTACAATGAAACATTAAACTGTTCTTTAACTAGATACCACTCAAGCTAACAAAAGCCTAACATATGTCTTATTATCAAAGTGTCCATGACCAAATATAATAGGTATTTGTAATAATTTATTAGCCATCAGGACCTTATGTTATGCCTTCCCCCAACAACCACACCCTTTCACAAACACAAAAGAGGAATTCATGGAGTTCCAAGCACTTTACAAGGCACCTAAACCTTTCATTTCTTGAGTGTGTGTGTGTGTGTGTGTGTGTGTTACATCAGTGATTATTGACTATGGCAAATTAAGTAGAGGAAATAGCATTTTGCCTGCCTACTCTTGCTTGCTAGCTGTATTCCAAAGATGTCCTCTGCTTTACAATATGTTCCATTTTTATCACGTTGGCTGCGCTTGCGCACTCAACGTTTTGTGGCAAGGATAGAGGATTTCAGGGGTGGGGGTCACTGCCAAGCCATTTGCAGTTCACAAAAGCAAGGGCTCAGCAGCCTACACAAATGACCACAGGCTGTGGTCCTGACATCACTCTCTACTTGGTGGGCTGAAACTTTGTGTATTTCAAAGAACCAAAGCTTCTCCAATCAGAGAGGGCTTCAGTCCTTTGATTTCCATGAAGCTGTCAGCAAACAGCTTGAGTGGCTTTCAAAGGAGCCTGTCAGCCTTTAGTCTTGTTAAGAAAAATGTCCATCAATGTCTGCTTCTGCTCCCCCCCATAACTGCCCCCACCACCCACCCCTCCCTCTCAGAACCCACTACCCACACCCCCCCAAACATAACACTGACACTGGGAGTGCCCAATTCCCCCCAGTGTTGCCACACTTAGTTTTTTTTTTTTTCCTTTCTTAATTTTATTTATCTGTTGCCTGCAACAAAGAAAACCATCCCATAATGTCTGTAGCTGGCAGCCCTGTAACTGCTCCCCCCACCAGACCCTCCTTCTGAGCAGCCCTCCAACAAACATAACACTGACACTAGGAGTGCCCAATCCCCCAGTGCCATCCCTTGTATTTTTTTCTTTTAACTGTTTCCCCCACCTGATCCTCCTCTCAGCACCCCACCCCTCCCCAAAAAACATAGCATGACACTGGGGTGCCCAATCTCAGCGTCATCCCTTGTAGTTTTTTTTTCTTTTAACTGTCCCCCCAACCTGACCCTCCCTCTCAGCACCCACCACCCCACATACCTCCATAAGTGTAACACTGACACTGAGGGTGCCCAATCCTCCGGTATCATCACCTGAAATATAGAAAACCATCCCTGATAGTTTCGCTGTTGTTTTTTTTTTTTTTTTGAACCACATAAAACAGAAAACCATCCATTGTTGTCTGTTGCGCAGTTAGTTCCCCTACCTGACTCTCCCACTCAGCATCCACCACCCCACACACACCCAAACCCTTACTTACCCAGCGGTGGTCCGACGCCGTGATCTTCTCCAGACCACAGAGACATCTTTACTCTTCAATGCCAGACCGCGAACTGAGGAAATCAGGTATGCAGTTCAATGTATTTCAAAGGGGTTTTGAACTTAGTAACATAACCTGGGCATTTTTCAATATTTGTGCCCCAAATTTTAAACATACCTTTTTTGGAACACCACCTCATGAACAATGCAAGTGATGTTAGGTAAATCTGTCCCAAAAGGATATTTCACTGTTGCTGTGGGAAATCACCATTCAGGCAGGAGTTGAACATTTTCACCAGTTCACGACGTGGGGTTATAAGAAGGCTATGTTGAAAATTTGGCATAAAAATATCATGAAACAACAAAGTCATGAGCCTATGTTGGAATTTACAAATGCAGGCTCGTAACTTTGCTAATTTTCAATATTTTGACCCCAAATAGCCATTTCTTCACAGCACCTCAAGAATATGACAGCTGTCATTTTTCAAATCCTGGCCAAAATGTGTTTTCGCATCCCGAAAAGGTGATTTCACAGTCACTGAGCGAAATCACCTTTCAGACAGGAATTGAAAATTCTCCCAACTATTGTACATGAGGTAGGATCATAAGAAGGTTATGTCGAAAACTGTGGCACACAAATATTAAAAAACAACAAAGTTATGAGCCTAACTTGAAGTTTGCAAAAGCAGCTTAGTAACTTTGATAATTTTCAATATTTTGACCCAAAATTTTCAGCATGGCCTTTCTTCACAGAACCTCATGAATGTGGCAGCTGTCATTATTCAAATCCTGGCCAAAATGGATTTTCATACCTGTGGCACAAAATGACTTTTGTCAGGGATTTGAACATTTTCACTTATTGCGTTCATTAGGTGGGCTAATAGGGAGGCTATGCTAAACATTTGGTTTATAAATACAGTAAATTGTCCAGGTTATGACTGAACGTTACACCATGTCAACGTTCACTCATAACTTCACTCATTTTCAACATTTTGACTCCAACCTTTCAACATAGCCATTTTTCTACACCACCTCATAAATGTGACGTGTTATTTTTAAAACCTTGAACAAGATGTGCTTTTGCACCTCTGGTGTGAAATGACATTTTGGCCAATATACTATAAATGACGCATGTCATATCTATAAGGCGATTTCTGAAAGAAGTGTCTTCAAAAATCGAGGTTAGAACTGCAAAAAAACAAATTGTTTAACTAGCAGTCAACATTCAGCATTGATAAAATGCTTGTTGTCCTATGATTTAACATTCTTTCTGCTGGAGTGATAAGGGGCTATGTCCCCCCTTCCCCACCCATATAGTGACTTCAATTTCTCACCAGTAAAAATGAAGTTACAGGTAGGTAGAGTTGGTAAGATTGTTATATGTGATGAGGTCTGAATGCATATATCATGAATACTCCTTGGTATAAATCCTATTGCTGTTATAGCAGTATAGTTCATTTTAGCTTGGTTGGTAGAACAGAAGACTATGGGGTCAAGTTCTCGTTCAAGTACTGACACTGATGTGCAGCACCATGGCTATGCTGTTACATTGGAGCTGCTTTTCTTCAGGTGAGACATTAAATTAAGGTCATTCTGTCAATTTTAGGTGGTTAGTCAGGCCCAGTATTCCTTCTCTCCAATGGACTGACATTTTGATACTGCTTCTGTTAGGGTAGCATATTTGCAAACAAATTCAGCTCTGCCACAGACAACCATAGATATTTCTGGAAGGTCATCAAAAATGTTTTGAACCCTTGCCATCTTTCTCTGCCTACCCAGCTGTTATGCTCAGGGTTCTAACAACTGTCTGCTTTGTCAGCTTAAAGATGACTGAAGGTCTAAACTCTATCTTTGTCTGTGGTCCACTGACTGACTGTAGCCTAGTCCTGCTGCCACTTACCAAAACATCATCCCCCCATGTTTTCTCCCATGCATCCTTTTTTGGGAAGGTTAAAGCCTGCGGTTCAACGTGGGGGAATAGCTCCTTCCACATTCCAAATATAAGCCAGCCTGCTCAGTAATCCATCTGCCACATTTTTTGTTTTGTACACCTGGTGGGTGTGTAGCTCTGTGACTGCTCTTTCTGTCTGTGCCTCGCTGCTTTCCTTTTCCTCATTGTCTCCCCTGCTGCTTTTTGTCTGTTTTTCCTTCCTTTCCTGGCCTTTGCTGCTCCAGCTCTCTGGGTCTCCACTTCTCTGCCCACTAATCTCCCTTCTGCTCTCCTCTTTTGCTGCTCGTTTTGTCCCTCCCCCATTGTCACTCTGGCTCCCCCTTCCTGTTTTCCCTTCCCCACTCCTGCTTCTCTTCAGCAATTTTTCCACCCCTCTTTACCTTTGATTGTCCATCCTCCTGCTGTTTTTTGTTTCTTTTGGGCTTTCATTTCTGTCTCTTTGGAGATGCCGCTCTGCTCCTCTCAAACTTCTGGGTTGAGACACAACCTGCATCACCCGGTTCATGCTACTAGCTGCAACACTGCTGACTACTATCTACATACCTACTTGCTTCATTCAAGCTTTTTGGCTGGTGGGAACGACCCTGTCATTCCAACAGCTTCCCCCTCTTCAGTTAAGATTGATGTGCCTGCATAATCTACTGCAGTGTTTTCTGGTCGCAGCCATCGGTGCTGCATTTGTTGGCTATGGGACTCAGGCAGAAGAGGTCAGCTCCCCACTACGCCTATACCAGCACTCTGAACTGCCCTGAATTTGCTGGCTTCAACATTTGAGGTCAGAATGAGTGACATGTCGTGGGAATCCTGTTGGCTAAATGGGAGCCATGGTATTGGTCCACAGTGATACTCAGGTACTGGTGAATAAACTGAATCAGAACCCTAAATCTTCTAAGAGTTAGCCCACGACTGGGAGCAAAGGTGGAGTATGCGTTCATGTCTGTGGGGGCATGGAGGAGTAGGTAGACATTTTCAACAAGGGGAAACTAGGGAACAACCTAGATGGCTTGGCAGGTCAAAGGATTACCAGATTTCATCAGAATCAGCCAAGCTGCTACATTTCTTCTTCCTGTTCCAGTTATCTCTACTACCAGTCCTCTTAACTTTTCACTCCTTACATTGGGATCAAGGACCCGACAACCAGGGCATATCTTAATCTCTTAGGATGCTTCTGTTTCAGGGAATGAATGTAAAGTGTATTTCTAACAATATACACATCTTCAACTCTACATCCCCCTTGCAGGTGCAAACCCTTGAACCTTCCAAAGGATACAGGACTTTGTGGGGTACCCTCAAGGATGTCTCTGAACATTGGACACAGTCAAGGTCTGTTTCTGCCAGATCGTTTATCACTCCTCATCTGCACGGACTCCTGTATCCTTTCTTTACTCATTTCCTAGAGTGACCATCAACCCCTGTGCATTTCAACTTATTTATTTCATTCACTTGCTATCCTGATAGCTAAATTCCAGCCCAATCATATTGCCTTGTAGGCACTTCTCTTCCATTCCAGCAGGTAGGCTGCGTGTCATTTCTTTTCCCTGAGCATCTCCTCTGCATTGGCTACTGTGTACCTCACATAGGATGCTGAAGCAGCTTCGCCATGACATCGCCGAGTTCAAAATGTTGCCCATTCTTGCCACCTTTATTTCCTCAAGGTCATGGAAGAGAATTCTAGATGGTACATCGCTATAGCAGTTAAATTTGGCAAAGACATCAGAGGGACTCAGTTCCACCTCCTCTGACACCTTTCTCCATTTAATACTATTGAGAGTTCCACCTCTTACAAAATTAGAGATTACATTTTCACCTCCCGAACATTTCCAATTAAACCATTGCATCTCCATGACACTGACAATCTTCAGACAGCCCTCATTTGGAAACCAAGTAATTATCCCTCTAATCCGGGGGTCTGTCACATCATCAGTAGCCTGAACGCTGACTGAACTGGTTCAGTACCTCTGTAGCAGCTTTCTACATTCTTCCTTCTTTTTCCTCAGCCCACGCTAACAGCCCTCGGGGCACCACCTATCTGACTTGTTCCTCCAGGAGATCTATGAGTGTGGGTAGGCATCCTCTGTCCACCAGGATGGGAGTCTCCACTTTCACTTCATATACTTACCAAATCTAGGAAGGTCTTCAGGGGATCTCCTGGACTTCTCATTCACTGAAATTCCAAAATGGTCTTCAGGAGTCCACTTAGAAGTTTTCCTACCTGCCACAGCTCAAAGCTGGTCTTCAGGGTGCCCCCTTGGACAGCTTCCTACATGCTCCACTTTCATGACAGTCTGCTGGGAGAATCATCAGATGTCTTCCTACAAGCTCCAGTCTCCAATGATGTTTCATATCCATGCTCCTGCAAGTTTTCAGCTCTTCTCTGGTTTCTCAAATATGATTGATGCAGCCCAGACAGCCCCCTTGGACTTATTCTATTCCATGCCAGCCTGACTGATCCTCCATAGCCTTACCCCTCCGCGCCTTTGCTATCCCCTGGTATCCTTGGATCTCAGTGATTCTTGGGATTCCACAGATGTTTGCTTCTGCATCATTTTCTGTGGGAGCATTCAATCCCTCTACCTGTGTACACAAGCTGCATTTCATCTACCTGCCATACATAGCACCCCTTCTATGGTAAAACAGCAACGGTGTCAGACTTCAGCAATTCACCGAGTCATTCTTCTTATCCTATCCATCCATTCTCTTCTATGAATCACAACTGTGAATTTCTGTCTGACATGGAATAAATTATTAATTAAGCCATCTCCAGTGTGAGTGGTTTTCCTGCTCAGGGCAGCCAGTATTCTCCTCCTGTGAAGAAACCATGTATCCTAGAACTTCATCTTAATACATGACTTCATCCATCAATCTTTATAACATCATGTGCATGGAATTCTTCATTCAGGTCTCTGCTGGTTATAGCTCCTATGGCGACACCAGCTCGAGTTCTGCTTCAATTCTCTCTGTTTCCAGGAGGTGCCACATTTTCATCACAAAGCATCAGGGTTCATCCTATTCAAGGTCAACCACTCTACTATTGCTCTCGCTCTGAACTAGAGTTCCACATTCCAGAACAATACATGACCTGGTCTTGGTGCTGTCATGTATATGTAATTCAGACCTGGTGTCATCATTTCTTTTCGTTCTAAGCTTCCGCCAAAAGCTTCTGTCTTGAAGACCTCTGCAGGCTTTGACTTTGTTAAACATTCTATCATTCAACCACCATTGTTAAACATCTATCAAGCAAGGATTTGCTGCATTCCATTATAGCTCCATCAAGGCCTATTTCATCTCACCTAACTTAAGCGTTCCACTGGCATCTTAGTGTCTAACTGACAAAACAGCTGTTTTGTACCTTGATACTAACTTTGGATGTCATTCATTTATTCACAACAAATCTCCATCATGACTCCTCCTTCAGACTCCGTCCTTATCAGTTCACTTTGGGTGGGGAAGCAGGACTGGGGATCCTGGCTGGTGAGTTTGTGACTGTGTGTTTGTAGTTGAATTTGAGATCTTTTCATAACTGCAATTTCTGTGTGATTTTCCATTTAGTTTGGGCAGGATTGAGGGATTCTAGCTGATAAGTTTGTGACTGTGTGTTTGTAATTGGCTGTGCCTGAACTTTAAGTGCAGGCATCATATTGCAGGGTTTAGTGTAGTTTGAATATGAGCTCTTAACTGCTATTTCAGTTTGATTCTTCATTTAATTGGGGCAAGACTGGGGATCCTGGGTGGTGAGTTTGTGACCGTGTGTTTATAGTTGAATTTGAGGTATTTTCTTAACTGCAATTTCTGTGTGCTTTTTCATTTAGTTTGGGCAGGACTGAGGGATTCTAGCTGATAAGTTTGTGATGGTGTGTTTGTAATTGGCTGGGTCTGGACAACGGTGAGTGGAGTGAGGAGCCACTGCCAGAGGACTCCTTGGCTGACTGTTTTTGGGCACAGCTTGAGGTGTGGTCGCACCCACCCACCCCAGGGCTCGCCCTACATTTATAGGGTGGGTCCTATAAGGCCTTGCAACATCCTGCATCCATACAGGAAGTAGCAAAGTGAGAAAGCATAACAATAAGGAAAAGAAAAAACAAATATTTGAGAGATAACAAATAGCCGTCTTAAGCAGGCAGTTGATTGAGGAGAGAAAAAGACATGATGGGAGTGGTGCAGTGCAGTGGTTGTGGAGCAGCTGTCTTCAGGGAGACATTCTGGAGGCTGTGATGCTGCCCTATCTATAGGCATCTCTCTGAGCTAAGGGAGGAGGTTGGCTGTCTCTGAGCAGAGTTGGCCAAGATGAAGGTGGCATCCACCCCCACCCAGAGACAACCAGGTCCACAACCTGTACCTCAAAGGATACCAGGGAAGAGGAGTGATTAGACTATGGTGAGCTCAGGGAGGGTGAGGGAGGGGGGATCAAAAACACAACCCCCAACCAGTCCTGCTTAGTAACTCCTACACTGTTTTGGAGGAATGGAAAAGCCCCACTCAGTAACCCAAGGCTGGGACCAGGGAGGATGGGAGGGTCCTCCAGGATGGCATCCCAGGGAAGGGAGGCAGGGGACCCTGGAGAAGGGAAAAGCTTCTCCTAGTGGGAAACTCTATTGTCCGGGGAGTGGAGTTAGGGACACCTAGCAGGGGAAAGAGGGAGGTCACGTGTCTTCCGGAAGCACTGCGTGGAGGGATGGGAAGTGGATCCATAGTATCACTATGGCAATAGCTAGGAGGGAGAAGCTGGATGTCATTGTCCACCTGGGGAACCAATGACCTGGCCAGGAGAAGGGTGGAGTTAGCCAGAGTTCAGGAGGATTTCATGAAGCTAGGGGGAAAACATGAAATGGATAGCACCTCTGAGAATGAGACGGAGCATGCTATCTATCCAGGGCACAGGGGAAGCTAGGGCACTTCACATCTGTGCATTCAACTCCTGGTTGAAGGATTGGTGTGGAAAGGAGGGTTTTGGCTTCATAGGGGACTGGGAGCCTGACTTGGGCAGATGCAAGCTTATATAAGGAGGATGGCCTGCATCATCCGAGAAGGGGACCTTGATCCTTGGTGAGAAGTTTAAATGCTTCAGCTGTGATCATTTAAATTGGCCAAAGGGGGAGAGCCAGGAGGGTCAGAAGGCTTAGGAACACCTCTCCATGGGAACATGCAGAAATATAAGTTGACTACAGGAACAGCTAAAGCAGGCAGGTGTAGAATGTATAACGAGGGTTATGGGGGGGCAAGAGCACATAGGAAAGGAAACCTGGGTGAGAGGAAGATGCTGGAGAGGGAGAACAAGAGCAGAGGGAAGACAGACTGTAAAACATGGAAGGTCACGCTAATGAATGCCCATAGCCTAGGAAATAAGGTACCAGACCTGGAGGCCTTGTTAGCAGATGCAGACCTTGACATAGCAGCAATAACAGAGACATGGTACTCTGCTAATCATGGCTGGGAAGGCAGTGTACCAGGCTATTCACTGTTCAGGAGGGACAGCGAGGGTAAGAAGGGTGAGGGAGTGGCCCTGTACATCATAGATGGTATAAAGGCTACAGAAGTTCAGAGAAGACAGGGGGAGGCCAAGGTAATGTGGGTCACCCTGGAGCCAGGGAATGGAACAACAGTATGCACAGGGGTGATCTACAGACCTCCAGCACAGAGGAAGGAAGTAGATGGGGAACTAGTGGAGAACATACACGACATGGCAGCTAAAGGTGAAATCCTGCTACTGGGGGATTTCAATATGCCGAACGTGGACTGGGCCACCCAGGTGGCTGCTTCAGCCAGAAGCACAGCCATTCTGGAATCCCTGCAGGGAGTTGGACTCAGGCAGCTGGTGCATTAGGCAACAGGGACAAGTTAATTCTGGACCTGGTATGGACCAATGGGAACAGAGTTGAAGAAATACAGGTGGAAGGGCAACTGGGGTCCAGTTACCACCACGTGGTGTGGTTCACCATGGAGACATGGACTCAATTAAGCCACACAAGGGCAAGAGTATTAGATTTCAGGAGGGTGAATTTCACTGAAATGGGTAGATGTATATAAGCAATCCTGGGGAAGGGAGAGGTAATAGAGGGGATGGAAGAACAATGGAAGAAATTGAAATGAGCCATAGTGCATATAACAAACCAATGTGTTAGGCCAGTGGCCAAAGGGAAAAGAAGAAGGAGACCACTATGGTTCTCCAAAGAGGTGGGGAACAAAGTCAGGGCTAAAAGGCTGAGTTTCAGGAAATATAAAGGGAGCCAAAGAGAGGAGGACAGGGAGGTGTATCTTGAATATCTAAGGGAAGGCTGTTAGGAGGGTGAAGGTGCAGACAGAAGAGGACTTAGCACAGTCTGTAAACAAAAGGGATAAGGTATTTTTTAGATACATCAGTGAAAGAAACAAATGGGGTGATTGTGAGGCTCAAAGGGGAGGAGGGAGAGTGTAAGGAGGGGGATCTGGACAAGGCAGGATTGCTGAACAAATACTTCTGCTCAGTATTCACTAAGGAGGGGGAGGGTCAAGGACCACAGTTGGGATACAGTGGCAATGGGGATGGGGAGAAGGGGATACCAGTCCATTCACAGTGGAGAGAGTTCTGGAAGAATTCACAAAGCTGAAGGTGGATAAGGCCATGGGGCCAGAGCGCATCCACCCGTGGATATTAAAGGAGCTGCGAAGGGAACTAGCAGCGCCTCTGGCAGCTGTGTTCACAGAGTCACTCAACACAGGTGTCATTCCACAGGACTAGAGGATGGCACATGTAGTCCCACTGTACAAAAGTGGCAGTAGGGAGGAGGCAGGGAACTACAGGCCAGTCAGCCTCACCTCAGTGATGGGTAAGATCCTGGAGACACTGCTGAAAGAAAGAATAGTGGCACATATGGAATCCAGCTGTGCTCAGGATCCAAGGCAACATGGATTCACAGCAGGAAGATCATGTCAAACTAATCTAATAGATTTTTTTGATTTAGGGAAATAAATCAGGGAGGGGCAGCGGACATTGCCTACCTAGATTTTAGCAAAGCTTTTGACACCGTCCCACATGGAAGGCTGATTAACAAGATAGGTACTGTGGACATGGGCAATAAAGTGGAAAACTGGGTTAGGAACTGGTTAACAGACAGGAGACAGAGTGTGGTGGTAAATGGGGTAAAATCTCGGGGGGTGACCAGTGGGGTACCACAGGGATCAGTACTAGGACCAGTCCTGTTCAATGTCTTCATTAGTGACATTGCAGAGGGGCTGGAAGGAAAGGTCTGCCTGTTTGCAGATGACACCAAGATCTGCAACAGGGTGGATACTCCAGAAGTGGTACAGAAAATGAAGAGGGACCTAGAGAAGCTTGAAAGATGGTTGGAGATGTGGCAACTAAGGTTCACTGCAAAGAAGTGCAAAGTAATGCACCGGGGTAGAAGGAACCCTGGGAAGAGCTACAGGTTGGGGGGGGGAGACCTGACTGTTACCAAAGAGGAAATGGACCTAGAGGTTATCATCTCTGATGACCTTAAGGTATCAAAGCAGTGCATAAAGATGGCAGGGAAGGCCAGTGGCATACTGGGGTGCATAGGCAGGGGTATCACTAGCAGAAGGCGGGAGGTGGTGATGCCATTGTATAAAACATTGGTAAGGCCTCACCTGGAGTACTGCATACAGTTCTGAGGCCACACCTGCACAAGGACATAGATAAGGTGGAGACTATCCAGAGAAGGGCAACAAAGATGGTGCAGGGCTTGTATCACAGAACATATGAGGAGAGACTAAGGGACAGCAATATATACTCATTGGAGGAGAGGAGACAGCGGGGGACATGATTGAAACTTTCAAGTACCTCAAGGGCATAAACAAGGTGCAGGTGGGGGACCTTTTCCAATATAGAAAAAGTACTAGAACAAGGGGGCACAATATGAAATTGGAAGGGGGTAGATTAAGAGGCAATGTGAGGAAGTTCTTCTACACAGAAAGGGTAGTCGACGCTTGGAATAATCTGCCACAGGAGGTAGTTGGGGCAAGCACAGTGGAGGGGTTTAAGCATGCCTGGGACAGGAACAGGGGAAGCTTGAGCGGGGTGGGAGTGATGAAAAGCCATTGATCGCATAGTGTCAGTGGCCACATACAATGTATAAGGCCTACAGGCAGACTGGATGGGCCTAGCAGTCCTTATTTACTGACAATTTCTATGTTTCTATGTTTCTATAAGATCATCACAAACGAGCTTCATGAGGACCATCGTAAGAACATCCCATCACTGCTTGGAAGATATTTCTCCTCCATGCCATTCAGTCATACCCTAGGAGTTCATCCAGTACGCATGCTCATTCATTTTATCTGATCAGGCTGATGCCTTATAAAGCACTGACTTTGCCATCTCCTGTCAGAAGCCATTCTCTTCATTTTTACCACTCTGCCATTCAGAGGTCTTCATCATTTTCTGCTTTTGGATTCAGTCAAACTTCATTCTTTATTGAGTATTAGCGAAGCTGACATTGAATTTAAAGGTCTGTGTGTTGTCTGACATCTTGAACATGAGTTATTTCATCTACCTTCTCTCATATTATCAAATGGTATCACATCACCATTTGCTTTAATCCTCTCAGTCACTAGCATATGTACATCTTGACATCAAACATCACCATACCTATCCCCAATAATGAAGAACCATTAATCATCAGCTTCTTTAACATCCTCTCACCAACTCTCCTAGAATCTTCTCCACCCTTCTGATGTCTACTAAGCATCCAGCAATGTTTATAACATCATCCTAAAGCACCTGAGAACTTTCTGTGACCACTCTCCAAGTTCATCACTTTTCAAGGCACCTTTTTCAATAGAAGCAGTATCAACAGCATCAAAATTGACATCCTGCTCTTTCACCAAAACAGAAAATCCAGCATGGAACATTATCTCTTATCTGGAACAAGGAAAAAAATCAAGCATTTAGGTTATCTCCTCTTAATATGCCTTGAGGACAGGCAGGTTAGTAGCCATGGGTCCTCAGAGGTTTCCTCCACAGGATTGTTTTCCTCTCTTGCGCGCTACTGTCCACACTCTGTAAGTTGAGGAGGTTATCTCTTTTTGGGACCTCTCTTCCCTAAAATGCCACCTGGCTCCTGTTCTGAGGGTGGGAAAGGAGAACGGCCAAAGTTAAAGTATGCACAAGCACCATGTGCTGTTCACCAAACATTGAATGGGAAGGTTAAAGCCTGCGGTTCAACGTGGGGGAATAGCTCCTCCCACATTCCAAATATAAACCAGCCCGCTCAGTAATCCATCTGCTGCATTTTTTCTTTCCCTTCATCCTCCCCAACTTCCTCTTCCTCCGACATACTACTCACCCTCTGTGCTGGGCCTTCTCTTCCCCCTAAAACACTGCCCAGCTCCTCTACTAAGGGTGGGAAAAGAGAAAGGCCAAAGTTAAATTATGCACAATCACCATATTCTAGTCACCAAATATTGAACTATTACCCATCAGTGCTGCTGAGATCCTGGCTGAACTCCTCATCCTCAACCCACACAAAGGAGGTGGACAGGATGGCCCCTCCCAAAAAGGTTTTTAGACTGAGTGCCTCTGTCATTATTACATTCTTCAGCCCCTAACACCATCAGTTATTTTTGGATCTATTTATGCAGCCACTCCACAATCCATTTATAATGTATGATAGAGTGTGTTGTATGGCTTTCCATCTCTTTCAAAATGCTGTTGTACCACAATTCAAAAGACATGGAATGTAGTTGTACCCTTCTGTGGCACAATAGCATTTTGAAACATCTGTAGGATGCACAAGCTTGCTATTCATTACAGAAGTTTTAATGAACTGCTGCACTCTCATCTTATTCAATTGGCAGCAGCTGATAGATGGTTGTGATGGGAGGACAGGGTTCCAAAACTGCAACTGCTGTGTGCATAGCGTGTGTGGCGTCTACTAGCATGACAATTTAAAAAAAAAATACAGTTTCACAAACCATACATTTAAAAAAATGCTGGATGTCTAACTCTATGCAATACCAGCCTGAGCTGCCACCTTGGGGTCTGATCCCTCCCGCTGTGACAGCACAGGCTGGTTCTGTATAGTTGTTCATCGAATATTCTCTATGATTATCACTGTGTGCACACTGTTCTTCACTGGGCTCCTATCCCATTACTGGGTTCTTCAGTCACTTGTCATCAGTAAATATTTTTGGACTTAACTGCAGTTGTACAGCCTTTACACAACCTATGCCTTCATTGCTGTATGCAGCATTGCAAGTCACTGACCCATACTCCATTATTCCATTATTCAGTCAGTCCTGTTCATCAATTATTGCTAGACTGATTTACCCCACCACTCTACAACCAATGCATTCTTCGATGCGACCCACTCACCTCTGTTCTTTATTTCATTTCTTCAGCATCTTTTATGAATAAAGTTTGCTATTAATAGCGATGTCATCATACTAATAAAAACTAAGTGAGACATAAGACACAAGAGGGTGTGGGTTTCCTGGAGTAAATGCATGTTCAGATACATCAGGAAGCAGAAGACACTTGTGCCAAGTTCCCTCAGCACCTGGAAGTGTATTCACCACAAACAACCAATGGCCTGGAGTGTTTTAATGCACTTACGAAATGAATAAACTAAGAAGCAATTTAACATTTGAAAAGATGCACACTTTTTAAAATTAATAACAGCTATTTTCTTTTGTTAATTGTTAACAGCAAAATCTAATCCATCCTCTCCTGGCAACCTCTAACTTTCCACACATTCAATAGATGGCCTACTTTTTGATCATGGAATACAGAATTTCAGATTTCTAAAGAATTCTTCTGGCAGAATTTTTACCCACTCACACAACAGAAGGCCTTATATGGAGCAAAGGTCTCAATTTTATCTGTGGCAGGGAAAGCAGCAGAGTTTGTCCTGGCAAGCTGGTAGTAATAGGAGATAGACATCTCTTGCTCACCAAAGCAAAATCAGGCATTAAAATTGTGACTAGTGTAACCCCTAGATGGCGCTATCCCAGGGGCTACTACCCCTGCCTGATTTGCCACTAACAGGTTGAGGGGCCTGGATCCAATGGCGGGTGCCTCCACCCAGAGGTCAGGGTTTGCAATAGTTAAACTAACTTGGTCACAGCCCTCTGGGACACTGCAACCCCCCTTTCTTCCCACTAGTGGCCCACACAATATATCAGAATTACCTTCACAGTATACACTTACCCCAGGTGTGGTTCCGCACTGGGACCTCCTGTGAAATGAGATACAGTGCAACAATCACAGTACAGTACTTTAACATAGACAAATACCTCAGGCAGTATAACTTTGCTGAAACAAGCAGCTCTGATTTATTTAGGGGGATATAACAAGGACAGGGGGAAATCAGGTTAATTAGCTTATCACTTTAATAATCTACCTATGGCTCTGTGCACAGGCCTATCCCTATCAGTTACTGTCCCTGGGTACCCAAGCCCTAGTGGCTAGTCCAAACCGTGGCAGCTGGTAGGGGCCCTTTCACACAGAGAAAAGGAGAATTAAACAGTCAGCAGTACAGTAATTCCATTTGGATTTAATGTGCTAATTCAACAGGGAGCTAATTCCTGAATTAGTACTCACGACTCCAAATAAGATAGGGTCCTTAAATGTCAGCAGGGCTCACTTGAGGTACACAAACCTCTTCACACATCCATATAAAAGAAAGCACTATATCAGGCAGGCTGCATCTGTATCCCGATCGCAATTACTGCACAATACCGGAGAACACACAGCAGATTCAGTTCCTGACAGACCGAGTGCAATTTTCAGCAATTCCTCCAGTCTTCTACAGGGTGAGCCTGGTTTCTACTCTTCAGAGATCCTTTGATTCTTTTCACAGGATGGATTCAGTCCTAACAAGCTGTTACACAAGCTGCAGACGGAACTCTGGGCCTTACACACGCTTTTGACTAAAACTGCACACTGAAAAGCACAGGGCTCCTTCCTTCTTCACTGCAAGCTCAACTGAAACTCCAACTGACAAAACCGGGCACTTCCTTTGAGTTCCTCCCAGTTCTTGACTGGATTGGCTGTCATTCACAATAGACTGCTGCTGTTGGTCCAAAAGGCACTGAAGTCTAAACTACATCTCCCAGAGTCACTGCCCATACAATCCTCTTGTGGCTGGCTCAGATTATGAGTCCAAGTTCTGATTCGTCCAAGGCACCATTTTAGAGCTAGCTTACCCCACACTGATTGGTCCAGTTCAGCAGTTCAAAACTAGAATGGGAACTAGCAGACACAGTTCTGACTGCAAAGAAAGCAGGTTAGACAAACTGTAATTTCATTATTACTCTAAATAATTTCTGGCAAACAGTTACATCTTTCAGATAGGTTCCTTTGCACTCCTAGTGACTGCAAAATGAAGTGAATTGGCAGCAGCTTGAGTGGTACTCAATCAACGAAACACACAGTCCCCCCATACAAACTAATTATGTCTGCAAGCAGACAGCTCTTAAAGAGACAGTACCAGAGGCTCTAAAAACACTCACTGATAAATGGCTTAAATGCCAAACACCATTCAGGCTTGGAGCATTCAAGCAAGCTCCTGGAAGTCTTTTGGGAACCCCCATTTACAGGGGGGTTACACCAGTACTTCATTTTTCAATTTGTTTATGTATCTGAAGCAGGCATCATGAGAAGAAAGAATGGTAAATTATTTATTTGTTTTTTATAATGTAAGCCCCCACCCCACCGGTGGGGTGGGCTTGCTAGCCTTTATTTAGGATCTTCTCCCCTCCCTGGTAGGGCTCCTGTTCGTCTGTAGCACTTTAGGTCATTCCGCTTTACTGCCACTAGGGGGCAGTGGTTTTGGCCTGTATTTAAGCCCTGGTGCCCTGGGACTAGAGGAGAGAGGTAGAGTCAGTGGATCTGGTAGGGCAAGTGCCCGGGGGGGGGCCTGCCTGGTCCAGTGGTTGGCATTGCAGTGTCAGTGTGACGTGGGTATGGTCTCCAACGGAAGAATGGCAGGAGTTCTGCAGTCATGGGTTCCAGGAATTGGAGTTATTATCTGTAAGTAGGAGGGGAAGGCTGGAAGCAAGAAGGCAAAAGGAGAAGAGCCAGTATCTCTCCCATGCCCAGGGGTCCCAGTTTCTCATTTTTGGTAAGGGGCATCCTGGTAGTGGGGCTGTTGCAGTGGTGGCAGGACTGCAGCAGAGTCACTGGAGTTGGCAGCTCCTGCAGGCTTTTCCCAGGTGGCACACTGCCAGGAGGAAGACTTCAGCAAGAGGAGTGCGGTGTAAGATTCGCTATGGAGCCTGCCGTTTCCATGTTTTGGGCAGGACTGTCAGGCCCATTAAGGACCGTGACTCCTGGGAAACAGGTATTTTGGGAAGGAGAAGGCTGCTGCTAAAGCTTGGTATTCAGCCTGGAGTAGGCTCAGAGAGGAACGGAGGAGAATGCACTGTTTTTTGGTTTAGGTGAATTGGTTAGGTAGATGTTGAGAGCAGCCGTGGGAGGCTCAGGTTGCACTTTGCCCTGAGTTCCAATTTTTTGGTTCAGCTGGCATGGGAGGAGTAAGGCAATCCCCCACTAGGAGGTCAAAGTGCAGAACAGGGTCATCAGAAGGAAAATCTGTTTGAATAAGGAAAAGATCTCTACCCAAGGGAGAATTAAATGTGGAGCCAGAGTGGTCTGCGATCTAGGCCTGAGAAATAAAAGACATGCTTGGTTGCTGTGGCTATCTCATATGTGCTGTCCTGAAGCTGTTTGTGCTCTATTCTCTCAGCCCCTAGGAGCTGCTCCTCTTAATTTTATTGAGTTTGGATGCAGTCATTTAACATCCAAAATAAAGCATTTTGTAGTACCTGTGATTTCATCTGTGGTGGATGATTATTTCAATGAATTAAATCCACTTGCTTTTATTTCTTGCTTTCCAGAAAATGCCAGCCTCCCCCTCCCCCATCTTGAAGATTTGTGGAGGTGCCACCTGGAGCTGAGAACTGCTTCAAGGATAAGGGAAGACTTGCATGAGTTAGAAGACATCTGCAGGTAAAGCCTCCCTTTTGTCTCCATGTTGATATGAAAGAGCCAGGAAGGTATCAGGTCTGTGCTCCCCCCCCCCATAACATCAGGACCCCTAGACAAAGTGGAGGATCAGAGGTGGGTTACAGATGTGGGGGCTTATCTGGGATTTCTTTGCCTGTATCTGTGGAGAAAAGGATCAGTGGCATCGCTGATGTGGCGAAGCTGGAGGGGCTAGCAGCAGTTCGGGGGGCCCGCTGGGGGATGGTGCAGTTTGGTTGGCCACAGTATATGGCAGCAAGCTCCTTGAGGATGTGGCTCTCCCTATGGTGCCTCTATGCCTGGGACCAGGTCATGTGGTGCAGGAGAACATTTGTGATTGGTAGCTCTGTGGAAGTAACTGGAAGGGAACTGAACTGGAGGTGCCGTTTTGTTCAGGTTAGCAAAAGGAGTGGACGAGCGCGCAGAGGTGTTAACTAAGACATAAAAAGGAAAAAGACTGTTCAATCAAGGAAACATGGCTTAAGGATTTGTGTCAGAGGATGAGCCCCATGCTGCTGTACTGACCTCCCTGCTTATTTGGTTATGGAATTTTGCAGGGAAGGGAGAGGTGTGTGCAGTGCGGCTATCGTGGAGAGGGGGTGGTAAAACTACCACTGTGTTCTATTTGCTCCAGTGCTATGCCAGGGGGCCTATTCGAAGGTACACTGCTTGGGTACCCCTGGCATTACCCTGCTAGTACATCCATTGGCATGGCCTCCCTACTCTCCCAGGGAAGCCTGGGCCTGGGAGCTGAGGCAAAGTTGGAGGTGCAGCCAAGTGAAGTAATGGCAGCAGAGATAAAGCGTGAGTCTCCAGAAGTTGAAAATGAGGTTGTGGAGGAGCCGGACGGTGGTGAGGTGAAGCAGAGCCATCTGTCCAGCTCCATCCAGTTGGCTGTCGACTATCCCCATGGCAGAGGGAGAGGCAGGGGTCTGCAAATTTCAGCAGGGAACCCCCAGGGCCAAGGGGATCACCAATGGGATCCCTGCCTGGTGACAGTGTTCCCAGTGTTGTCGTGCCAGGCGAGGCTCCTCCGCCTTATACCCCATGACCTGTTGTGAAGGTAGAGACCAGGGAAGAGGAGGTCTGGAGGAGACATTGATCCATGAAGAACAACTAAAACACTATCAATTTGCTGACCACGAAATCCAAAGAACAATTCCATGGCCACACCTTCAACCTGCTATTGCTTTGACAGATAACATCCTGTGCTTGGCGGCCAGTGCAAACCCCTCAGGAAAAGGCTGGATAGCCTGTTAAGGAGTGACCCGGCCAATGTCGTGTACCAGACTCAGGTGTGGTTGGAACCAGGGGCTGCCCGGTGCACCAGCATGAGGGATCTACCTGAGTGGTCCCAGGCCTAGTGGTGGGTAAGGAGAAGGATACATGCAGAATACCCCACCATGAAGTATCCCTACATTCTAGAGCAATTGTGAGACATTATTGAAGTAAAGAGATCCGATTGGGTGTTCAGAGGGATGTTCAACAAGCTACTGTCACAGCCTGGAGGTTTGGGGCATGCCACTCGGCAAGTTATTCAAAAGGCCAGAGCAATGTGTTTTACTACCCCCTGGGCCGGTCTAACCCTGCTTAAGCACTTTGCCTTAGTGCAGGACCTAGCTGGATGCAGAGTCAAGTGCTATGTCATCACCAAGGACTCTTCTGGGGAAGAAACAACAAAACCAGATCCAGATTATTATTTCCCCCAGGGCAGTGGGTCCCCTATTTGAAAACATGAAAGACTGTGAGTTTCCAATAATTGCCAAGACTGTCTAATTTTTGGGAAGTTTCCACGAGGTTGCTTCACGTGTAAACTGTTTTGGACTGAAAAAAGTAGTGTGCCCAGGGAGGAACTATAATGTCTTGATGATCTGGGATTGTGGCTGATTTCCATCCCCTCCCCAAGATTGTAAAGTTGCTTTCTGTTTAATAAACTTTTTAACATATAATTGTTAAGACAGAGTTGTGGCTGCTCCCGTTTGGAGTGGTCAAATTATAACTTTTCATTACAAATGCTACCTCTGTGCAGGTGGAGAATGATTGAGAGTGTGAGTGTATGGGTAAGTTCAAAAGATGAAGATTTATAGTTTTAATCTGAATGTTTATGCAGTTACCAGTTTGGCTGAAAGATTTAAAGACAGCCTTATACAGCTATAGCAAGAAGTAGCTTACCATTTTAAAGAACATTTTTTTTTTTAATATTAACTTTCATTTTATGAAAGTGATTTAAATTTTGATAGTGGTAGAAGTGTTGTTGACCAAACTTGCACCACTGAGCGATAGGTAGGCGCTTAGGAGAGTGGGGGTTACTGTGCCCAGGGGTGACTCCAAGCATGGTGGGGAGTGCGCATACTCACCTGTTATTGGGAGGGCCTCTGGAGGCATCATTGTTGTCCCATTTCCAGGAGGAAATGGTTTAAAGGGAGGGAAGAGTGTAAGCCCCCCCGACGTGGGGTGGGTTTACTAGCCTTTATTTTGGATCTCCCCCCCCAGTAGGGCCCCTGTTTGTATGTAGCGCTTAAGGGCATTCTGCTTTACTGCCACCAGGGGGCAGTGGTTTTGGCCTGGTCCCACGGGATGGGAGGAGAGAGGTAGAGTCAGCGGCTCTAGTAGGGCAAGTGCCCAGGGGGTTCCACCGGTCCAGTGGTTGGTACTGTAGTGTTGGTGCAATGCAGGGTATGCTCTCCAAGGGAGGGATGGCAGGAGCTTTGCAGCCATGGGGTCCAGGAATTGGAGTTTATCATCTGCAAGCAGGAGGGAAAGGCTGGAAGCAAGAAGGCAAAAGGAGAAAAGCCAGTATCTCTCCCATGTGCACGGGTCCCGGTATCTCATTTTTGGTAAGGGGCAGCCTGGTAGTGGGGCTGTTGCAGTGGTGGCAGGACTGCAACAGAGTCACCGGAGGTGGCAGCTCCGGTGGGCTTTTCCCATGTAGCATGCTGCCAGGAGGGAGAGTTCAACAAGGGGAGTGTGGTCTGGGAGTCACTATGGAGCCTGCCGTGCCCGTGTCTGGGACAGGCCTGTCAGACCCGTTAAGGGCCATGAGTCCTGGGAAACAGGTATTTTGGGAAGGAGGGGGCAGCTGCTAAAGCCTGGTGTTCAGCCTGGAGCAGGCTCGGAGAGGAACAGAGGAGAATGCGTCGTTTTTTGTCTCAGGTGAACTGGTTGGTAGACACTGGGAGCAGCCATGGGAGGCTCAGGCTGCAACTCACCCTGAGTTCCAACTTTTTTTTTTTGGCTCAGCTGTCATGGGAGGGGTAATGCACTCCTCTGCTAGGAGGTCAATGTGCAGAAAAGGGTAATCGGAAGGAAAATCTATTTGAATAAGGAAGAGATCTCTGCCCAAGGGAGAATTAAATGTGCAGCCAAAGTGGTCTATGATCTAGGCCTGAGAAATAAAAAACATGTTTGGTTGCTGTGGTTGTCTCATATATGCTCTCCTGAAGCTGCTTGTGTTCTGTTCTCTCATCCCCTAGGAGCTGCTCCTATTAATTTTATTGAGTTTGGACAAAATTATTTAATGTCCAAAATAAAGCATTTTATAGTTCCTGTGATTTTATCTGTGGTGGGTGATTATTGCAATGAATGAAATCCACTTGCTCAACATTATTTCTTGCTTTTGAGAAAATGCCAGCCCCCACCCACCTCTTGAAGATCTGTGGAGATGCTACCCAGAGCTGAGAGCTGCTTCAAGTGTAAGGGAAGGCCTGCATGAGTGAGAAGACATTTGCAGGTAAGGCTTCCCTTTTATCTCCATGTTGGTATGAGAGAGTCAGGAAAGTATCAGGTCTGTGCTCCCCCTCCCCATAACATTGGGACCCTAGACAAAGTGGAGGATCAGAGGTGGGTTATAACAATGTAAGGGAGTTTTACTTTTAGGGTGCTGTTGAAGGTTGTCAGTGAGAAAAAGTGGTAGACATGTTTATGACGGCAATGAAGCATTAGTGAAGAGGGTCATGAATTCTTTGTGTGATTTACCTAAATTTCAAATCTTAAAACTAAACTTGTTCCAACCTGTGCATTTCTGGAGGATTAACATATGGGTCTCCAAACCTATTGAACCAACCAGGAAGTATGAAGTTTCCAACTCATTTTATAACAATAATGAAGTATGTATTAACAAATAATAATAAAAATGCCCACCAACTTTACTGTCCTGGCTTCTGTCAGAGAGAAGGCAATCATTCCCGCTCATTACTCCACTTCAAAAAAGCAGTACATTTCTCTGACTGAGATCAGATAAAACTAGCAAAGCAGGAACTGTCTTAAGTTCAGATTAAATATATGACATTGCAATCGAAGTGGCCACTGCATTGCCCTGACGAAATTATGAGTTGCCATGAAACTTTAGCTTCTTATTAACTGGTGGATAGATAAACACTTTTTCAGATATCTGACCTAGGAGAAGAGCCTTCCTTTATTCCTCCAGGGACCTGTGTTGCTGATTTACATCCAGCAGTTATTTCCTTTTTTTGTGCTGTGCAGTAGACATACATTTTTTTTGACAGTGGGGGCAGCAAACATTGTCCACTTCCATTGTGTCTAATGAGGCATTTCATTGGTTCATGCCCTGTCAATTGTCTGAATTTGTTGATGTGTGATCCTCTGTACCATACAAAGTGAAATAATTAAAAAAATAAACAGAAGGGTACTCTCTAGATTCTAACTCAGGGGTCCTACATCACTTGTCTCAGGGATCCTACATGTACATCAACGCGACTCAGATGCATGTGTCTGATGTCAACACTTACTCTAGAAATTTTACATTTGGGATTTAGTTGTAGTAGTCATAGTAAAGTAGTAATAGGGAGAGGGAGAGGGAACAAAGGTGGAGGGATAAGGGAGGAGGCCAAGGATAGCGAGAGGGTGCAGGGGGCTGTGCCACCCCCAAAAATTACCAGAATGCAAGCTGGCAACATCTAACACTACAAACAGCAACATAACAGGCAAGATTTCATGGACAAGCTTTTACTACGAAATTAGCACAAAATCTTATCTGCTGTGCTCCTGAGTCAGAAACCATAGTTGCTCTCAGAAGAATATTAGCAAAGAAAAATAAACACAAAATGTATGATTATAAAAAAGTAATAAAAACATTAATTATAATAAAAATGCTCACTGCCAATATCATCTGATGTTACTTTATTTACTGTGTTTGCACAACATGGTAGGCAACCTTTTTTGGGTGGAGGAGTCAAAAACCTTTGGTCCTTTCCCTTTGTATCAAGTGAGACAGAAGTAAAAGAAAGGTGCATTTCAAACTCACAGACTACTTGTGGTAGAAGCTGAAAGAGACAAGGTACTGAGTTCGTAAGGGAAGTAGTTATTATTTGAATTGAGGGAGGCGAGTGTTCCCCCAGCCACACAGTTGAATGGCACTCCTTTGCGCATGTATATGTTATCATTCATATATATATATATATATATATATATATATATATATATATTTATATATATGTATATATAGGGGATACATGATGGGCATGAGAGTGATATGGCAAATATTGTCACTCCTGCAGAGTGAGATATCCAAGCTCACGATGCAGGAGTGACAATATTTGCCATAGCACACAATCTGCCCATCATGTATTCGATATATACAATAGAGCCAAGAGTTTCAGAAGTTTTGTTATGCTGTCTTGTGTTCTGTTCCTGTTTATGTGTTTGCTCATTCTGTGTGTGAGCTTTTCTGAATGGGCTGGCAGTGTTATAAACTCTGAGAGACACATTAGTGTGTTTTGCAATGCTAAATGAGTTAGTTTTAGATAGGAGTGAGAAACATACTTTTGTGAAGCTGTATTGTTTAGCAGTCTGGCTGCAGTGAAGTTAACAGCATCACAGTAATTGTAATGAGCTGAGAGGCAGAGTGTCAGAACAGCTGATACTGTTTTCAGTGGTAATTAAGTTAGCTGCAGGCAGAGTGCAAAGTGTTCTGTGAAATTGTGCTCTTTAGGATTCTGGCTGCAGTGAAGTTGAGATTGTCACAGTAATTGTAATGGGTGAGAACCAGAGTTTGAGGAACAAGTGAGAGTGTGTTTCAGTGGTAGTTGAGTTAGCTGCAGGCAGTAGTTTAGACTGTTCTGTGAAGCTGTGCTGTTTGGAATTCTGAGTGCATCAAGTTGAGAGCATCACAGTAATGAGTTGGAAGTTGGTGGGGGGGATAGATGTGTTTTGTAATGCTCACTGAGTTAGCTGTAGGCAGCAGTGAAACCTCTCAGGTAGTTCTGTATTTGTGTCTATGGTAACAGCACAGGTTTTTCTTGCTTGCTGAGGGGAAAGCTGCCTAGGGTGATGATATCAATGACCTTTTGTGACCTGTGTGTGTAAATGTCTGATATCATCACAGTAGAGCAGAGGGTAAAAATATCACACTGCAGTGGATGATACGCTGTTTTATCTCACTCATTTACCACTCACCCCTATTGTTATATATATATATATATATATATATATATACATACATATATATATATATTTCAGCATTGCATTCTAAGGTTCCCTTCCCTTACTTTGGTGCTGTTTGTATGCCAGAGAGATTCCGCACACGTAGGTGTTTGAGACTCGGTTCCAGGTGTCACTAGTGAATAGGCAGTTTATGTAGAGTATGAGGTTTATTTGTTCAAGCAGGACATACAAATACAATATCTTTTTGTTTTGTTGGAACCAATACTCACTGGTTGGGACAAGGTTTCAAATGGGAAACTGGGAAACATCCCTGCGACTGGTCCTTATAGGTGGCGCACAGTCAGGCGTACGCTCATGACTGTTGACGTTTCGGCCATAACTTTGCCTTCTTCAGAACATCATGTTACTTTTACTGTATTTGAAAATTGTATTAAGCAACCTTTTGGAGCTTGTGAGGAGCAAACCACCAGGGATTTGAGGTGGCAGTGGACCAAGCTAATAGTAACATGATATTAGCACTTCAAGCACTTTAGAATAGACCTGTGATAACTTGTATGCACATTTACCTTGGTTTGCCCATTTTTACTATTTCCATATATGGAAATATAGGAAGAGAATATTATTTTTCAGCACTGTGGAATAAGAGGATGATAAGTTGTCTGACTACAAGGGCATATTAGATAGAGGAATGGGGAGGGAGAGACACCAACAGTATGACCAGTTAGGGTCAGTGGTGACAGACTAGGTAGTAGGGGTATGCGAATATCTTAATTCAAATGTTTGGATGAATATTCATCTTTGGGACTTCAGATATTCGTTATTTGACTCCAAATAGGTGGTGTTTTTTTTTAATAAGACATTGTAACACTGTTAAAGTCCATTACTTCCTTTCCTTTTAAAGTACAACAGTTAATTCTGCCATGAACACCCCCTGACAGCTTTTCAGCAGTCCCAAAAAGCTACAAACTACCACACTGGTCAGTGGTCAGGTGACAGATGGTCATTATAGATTGACCAAAGGCTGTAGATGAGGTGACGTCTTGTGTCTTGTCTAGGGCAACTAAAATGGCACTGGCGTAAGTGCATTGTATGTGCACCCTGGAAGAGAGGCGAGTGAGATGTGCTATGATACAGACCTATACAAGTACCTCACGGGGTGAAGAGGGCACATAAGGTGAGTCTCTTTCAAATGAGAAAGGGCACAAGTACTGGGGACAATGGGGGCACGTGATGAAGCTGAAGGTGGGGTTCAAGACAGATGTGAAGAAATATTTATTTATTTATTTATTTATTTATTTATTGAAATGTTTCACCAGGAAAGGCACACAGAGCAACAAGATGCTCGTCTCATGGTGCGACCTGGGGGGGGGTACAGAGGAGAACAGATGAGTACATGATGCATAGTATTCAGTTACACATTGGAATTATGAAATAAGAGTAACATTGCATACATTGCCACTAGGAATTTGAGTTATGCATTGGTACAATGAGTGAGAGTAACAGTGTACAGGGATTTACAACAACCTTACATGTAAGGGGGGCACTACATCAAAAAGTGATACAACATGGGTTGGGATTAAACAATACTATGTTGTCAGCCATGGAAGAACATGGAATTAGGTTATAACCTGGATTATGTTTACACAATACATAGGTGACAGCCACTATCTAAGGGTAACACATTAGACAGAGAGACAAGGCTAGAAGTGCAGTAGGGGGTAAGTGTGTTGGTTGGTGGATATATGCCAGCATTTGTAGCTGATTACTAAAGTCGCTGGCAAGGCCGCATGGGATCTAGGGGGAGCAGTGGGGGGGTGTAAGTAAGAGTGGGGGAAGGGGGGATTAGGCAAGTGGGGGGAGAGGAGGTCAGATACATGAACAGTTTATTGCGTAGAAGTTTGTCAGGGCAGAGGATAGGGAATGCCTAGAGGAGGAGTGTCAGATTTGGGCCAGCAGGTCATTCCAGAACTTCGGGAGATGGTAGGAAAAGGCCAATTGGCCTGCAGTGGTCTGACGGTGAGGGATTACCAACAGTCAGGAGTTAGTAGACCTAAGGGCATGAGAGGGGGTTGGAGGAGATGATAGAGAGGAGGTGAGGTAGGGTGGGAGGGACCCGAGTCAGAGGTTAGAAGTATATTTAGCACTGTGGAGTAGGCACGGGCTGTCAAGGGAGGGAAAGGCCAGCAAATGGTAAAGCTTGCAGTGGTGGGTGCGAGGGGAGGCATCGAGGGCAAAACAACAGAATGCATTGAAGAGAGGGTCCAGTCTGGATAGGGTAGACTTGGGAGCAGCACTGTACACTATATCACAGTAGTCGAAGGTAGGTAATATCATTATCTGCACAATTTTGCATCTCACAGGTAGCGGGAGGCTACTGCAGTTGCTATACAGAGCGCCAAGCTTAGGGCACAGTTTTTTCAGGATAGTGTCTACACGGGAAGAGAAGGATAGGTGTCAGTCAAGCCAGACACCTAGGTACCTGAAAGTTGTCATGTCCTCAAGGACTGTCCCATCAAGGGTGTGGAAGTTCAGGGGTGTGGTAAGCCTGGATAGTCTCTGCCTAGTGCCGAAGGTTATTGAGACTGTCTTCTTGGCATTGAGGGAGAGTTGGTGAGAGCTAAACCAGAGCTGAACTTTGTGGAAATGGTTCCCTTCCTTTTGGAAGTGGTAGGACTGTGGCATGCTTCCACTCCATAGGAACTGATTCAGTGGCAAATGATAGGTTTAGAAGGGTGGCTAGGGGAGATGCAGATAGGCAGATTTCTTTATTTAAAAAATATTTATTCACGGAAGGCATGGTAGATGCCTGACACAGACTGTCAGCATACGTCATGGTGATGAAAACAGTGTGGGGCTTCAAGCATGCATAAGATAGGCATCAGGGTGTATTTGAAAATAGGCAGGGAGGCAGCAGGGTTGCTTTAGGGTCTGCAGAAGAGACCAATAAGGCACCACATCCACCAGTTCTTTTTTTAACAGATGTACCAGTCTTGTCCTGATGTTCTTGCCCTATGACCACTGCCCCTGATGGTGCCATGCCAGTGCTGCCATCACTTGGCTGTCCTTCAGGCTGTGACAGAGCCTACTGAAGAAATGTTAGTGCTGCTTGTTTGGTTTCTTGGGGGGGGACCCTTATGTTTACTGCTACTTCTGCTACCCTGGATACTACTGCTACTCCTAGAGACTCTTTTGCCAGCCACCTTTTTTTTCTGCCCCCATGGTACATAGCATACTCTGCCTCATCCTCAAAGTCACTCACATTTGCCTGTGATGAAGAAGATGACATGTCACTGGGTAATTCATGTGGAGGAAATTACTCAGAGGCAGATGACTGGTCCATCTCTACAACCTTTCAGGAGTACTGAGAAGCAAGAGGCGTAACTGAATCAACTGTAGTGGTCATACTGGTAATATTCACTCTGGCGGGGATACAGACTGTGGTGATAGTGTTACAGTAGTGGCAGGGTTCATAGTGTCAGTAGTGGCTAGAGTGACAGTCACAGTTGCAGGACTGGCTGTAGTAGTCATGCTACCCATAGTTGTGGAAGACAGGGTCTTTACAGTGGTGGTGGTGGGGATGACAGATGTGATGATACAGGTGAGCGATGGGGACACATTGGTGGTTGTGGGAGACAAGAACAGTGTCCTTCTGCTTGTGCTTCTTGTATCACTTTCTCCTGTGCCAGCCACAGTACTACTGTCGCTGGAAGACATAGGCCTGGAAGGGGTAAAGAATAATTTGGGGCATCGAATACAGCCTGACTGTCGCTCACATTCAGGTTCACCATCCCCAACCTGTTCCTCCATTGTAGATTTGCATGGGCTGGACCAAGTACGTTTTTTACCACTCCTACCTGTCATTGTCTATGCCAACAATTTCTAAAAACTCTCAAGTACTGTAATAGTTTGCAAATGTACAGAAGTACTGATTTATTTTAGCACAAATAAAATTCTTGCAAGGAGCACACAGGGCAGGCAAGGGTGTGCACACAGTACAACTGTGTGGTGTCACTACCTGGCCCTAAACTGTAGGCTGTAGGAGTGCAGTCAGCTGACTGCCCTCTGAGACTGCTGGCTGCTACTGACTTTCGTGAAACCTGAGCCCAACCTCAGATTACACCACCAATATTTATAAAGACAGATTTCTATAGCAGAACTGCTGTAATACTTTGGATTATTAAATATACGGATTGAAGTACTGATTTAATTTAGCACAAAAAAATTCTTGCAAGCAGCATGCATGGCAGGCAAAGATGTGTGTGCAGTCACTACCTGACCCAAACTGTGGGCAGTGAGAGTGCAGTCAGCCGACAGCCCTTCAAGAGTGCTGGCTGCTACTGCCTTTCATGAAACCTGAGGCCCCCCCCCCCGAAAACTTATTATTTACACCACCAAATTAAAGACAGATTTTTTTTTAATAAGTACAGCAGTCAAGCTAGAAGTTAGAACTATTGTAATCAATAGATATAAAATAGTTTGAGTAACACTGTCTTCTTCTTCTTCACCTCCATACACCAGAGGCCTGTGAAATCAAGCCAGTGAAACTGCAAGTCTCTCTCTCAGGCTCTGCACAGCTCCTGGGAAATAAATCACTAGATAAGATGATTTCTCTGCGGGGGCAAAAGACTTCCACTGGTACCAGCCTAGCACTAAGAAACACAGTACACTCCTTCACCACCACAGAGCACAGTACGGAGGCCTGTGAAATCAAGGCAGTAAAACTGCAAGTCTCTCTCTGCACAGCTCCTGGCAAATAAATCACTAGATCAGATTATTCCTCTGGGGAAAAAAAGCTCCCAAAGTGCCAGGCACTAAGAAACACAGTACACTAACAAAATAAAGCAAAGGTTTTGTGATGTAAATATGATTTGTTAGTGCATAATCTCTCCCACTCTCAGAGCTCTCTCCATCATGTCTTTCTCTGCTGCAATGTGGCAGTCACATGGTCTGACTTTGGCAAATGCTTAGCAATTGGCCAATAAGTCCTGTGAGATCTTAAAATCCTGCGGAAAAGTCAACCCGAATACCGTCCGAATAGTGCCGCTATTTGATATTCAGGTTCCAAATACCAAATAGCGTATTATTCATCGTATTCAGAATTTTAGAGGATTCATTACTTGCACACCACTATTAGGAAGGGACAAGGAGCAGGCTGGATGGGTCTAAAAGTCCTTTTCTGCTAACAAAATTTATGTTTCTATGTGTAAATTAATATCAAGGGGATTTCATCAAACAGTGTCCTTTTTGTTGCTTCTGTGAACAGCAAAAGAAAAACAAAACAGTTGAAGAGATTAACAGCCTTAAGGTGCTTTTATTCGCATTTGGAATGTGCAATGGGCTGGGAATGTGCTAGGGGCTTTAGTTCTTGAATGTTACTCTTATAGAAGTACTTATATGAAATGTTTTCATGCTGCACACATAAAACTACCCATGTGATATGCGTGCTGCAAGCATGCTTTTTATGTTAAATTGGAACAGACTGCATGCATGTGGCATGCATGCAAAAAGCAAGTGGTGACTGATAATTGCACACATAAAAGTTAAGTGATTTGCTCAGGATCACACAGTATACAAGTGGGGGTTGATGAGGTTCAAACACAAGTCTTCAGGTCGCCTGGTGTGCAGTTCAGTGCCTTTAACCACTAAGCTATGCTGCCTGCATACATATGGCTTGCTTGTACAGCACTTCAATACAAATCTGCATACATCTGCATGCATGCATCATGCTTATAGCCACTCATATACTTTTTAGTTTTCGTGTTCCCCCTCATCTCAGCTGCACAGCTGAACTTTAGCACACATACCAAAGGAAACACATGTGAATCTTCACACCATTCACACACTTACCCACAACACTATTCAATTACTGTACATCTGGCCTGTGCGCCATGATTTTCTCTCCATAGCTTTGAATGTTTCCTTGCAAACAGATTTTAAGGGGCAAACACAAAAGTAGCAATTACTTGACACCCCCCACCCACACGGCCAGTCCCCCCTCTCCCAATGCACACAACCCACCTAGTATAGATATAAATTGAAAGTCTCTTATCTGAGTACTAGGGAGCCAGAGGTAGGAGTCTTTAAGAGATGATGTCCATGGGCCAGAGTACTGAGGCGTACACCCTTGAAATAAATGGAGTTATTTTTTATTACTATTGTATACATCATAATTGCAAGCTGGATAATAATGAAGGCCACTGTTCTACAAACAATGCCTTTATTAGTCGAGCAGTGACCTTCATTAATCTCCAACTCTCCATCAATAATGTATAAATATTAATAAAAAAATACCCTCACTCATTTCAATAGAGCACATCCCTGCTCTCTCCCTTACCCTATGTCATAATTTGCCTGATTGTAGGGATATGGAGGTCAGGTTTGCTGAGGGGGGAATATAAGCCTGACTATAGTGGGGCTCCAATAGTCTGTGCATACCATGCCACTCAGCTATCCCTGAATGCAAGGGACAGCTCTCATTTTACCCCTGAAAACTGCTCTACCCTCACTCATCCCTCATGGAAAACATGCTGCTCAGACATAGGCTGTCCTGTAAATTTAGACTTTATGGCAGGGGCACCATTTCAAATTTCTGCAGGGGGGAGCAAACAACCAGTGGAGGCCAGGTGCTAGTTAGCTCCTAGGTGGCAAGCTCTGGAATGTCTGGAATGTCTCTAAAAGGTAAAACTTATTTGTTGTGACTGAAAACTGGTATGCAAATTAGGACAAATTCCAATGTATAAAATTCATTTGTCTATACCCCGGAGCGGTCCATTGCTGTGGAGTGAGCGCTCAGGTGGCGGGTGCTGTTGGTGGGAGTTGGGGAGTCATGGCATGAAATCTGGAGGCTCTGTGGCTTAAGGAGTCAGGGGGCAGTCAGATGGAAAGAGCTACCATCGGCACCTGAAAAAGTCAGGAGCATGTGGCTGGAAGCTGAAAAGAGTTAAAAGTGCTTTAGAAATGCAAGAACAAACCAGAGAGGAGAACAATTTTTAGCCTACCCACCCTGGCCTTGACCTCTATTAAATGGTCATGGTGGAGGAACCAGGGGCACAGAGCAGCAAGGAGCCAAGGGCTGGAAAGCAGCAGAAGGTGTCGCATTCTAGGGAAAGAACGCACACAGGAGGGGGCCAGGAAGGTGCTGAATGCTATCCAAACTTCTGGGACTCTGGCCGAAGGCAGATGGTGAGTCAGTCTGGCACTATTTTTGTGTTTACAGGGGGTGAGGGAAGAAGAGTGGCATCTTAAGCTGTATTTTGGGCAAACTATATTGTATTTGTGGTGCACATCACCCTACTGTGTAAGGTATTTTAGGCAGGGACTGGGATGAAAAAATAAATAAATAAATAGGTAGTATCTTTGTACTGTAAGGTAAGTTCATTTTTGTGGGACAGGACTAGTTAAAAATGCACAAATAGTACTAGTTAAAAGTAAAAATAAAACTACTTATTGGAGTACTGTATTCCTTTTGCACTGTCCTTTTGTGTGAAGTAAGTACTGCTTAAACATGGGTAGAATAGTGGGCTGTAATGGATGTGGGGTGGTGGCTTGGATTAACATTTTGTGGAAGCTTGGAGGGTGTCCAATCTGTCACAGGCTAATTTGGCTTGAGGAGGAGCTGATGTGGCTTGGTAGGGAGTTGGAGAGGATGGGAGGAGGGAGGGGGGCTGCTGGGGTGAGTGGGCCACCAGAAGGGGGTAACATGAGGGAACCACATGGGAGAAACATTGGGTCAAGAGAGGGGATCGGGAGGGGACGCAGGAGTAAACTGAACAGGGGACCAGGCACTGTAGGGAGGGCCATAGTCAGGAGGGAAGAGCCAATGCACAGCAAGGCAGTTGGGGCAGGTAATAGGTATGCGGTCCTGGCGTCATTGGTGGAGGATAAGAAGTGACGGATCACCGGAAGGGGGCAGGAGTGTGGAGGGGAGGGGAAGGAACAAGGGACAGAAGTAGGTCAGAGGGAGGAGCCAAGGGTAAAGGGGGAGAGGCACCGCTGGAAGGATAATCGAAAGGAGCAGAGAGGAAGGGGTGAAGAACAGAGGGGGATGTAGGATGGGATAGGCAGAGGAGGGAGGCCAGGGAGGCTGGGAGGAAGTAGAGAATAGGGATGGGGTGGAGGAAGAGGGGGGACAGATCAGGAGTGGGTGGGGGAGCCTTAGGGGGAAGGGTAGGGATAAAAAGGTGGAGGACTACAAGGATAGGTACCTTGGTAGTAGGCCAGGGTGGGAATGAGAAATGATGAAGGGGGGATAATAGTGCTGTGGGATTCCATACTAAAAAGGATTAGATTGGGCAGTAAGGGGGAAAGGCACAGTCATATATGGGTGGAGTCCATACCTGGGTTAACAGCGGGCAGAACGGGACAGTCAATTCTGAAGTGCACAAGGAGGGGTAGGAGGAAACCACATCTTGTTGTGCATGTGGGCATGAATCACCTGGTGGGGGAGATGATAGAAGTTGTGAGGGAGAGGTTTGAGGAGCTAGGAAGGGTATGTGAGGAGCTGGGGGAATTGGTGGCCTTCTCAGAGGTGCTCCCAGTGCCGTGCGTGAGTACGGTGAGAAAGGGGAGGATTAGAGAGTTCAACACATGGCTAGGGGAATGGTGTGGATCAAAGGGGTACAGGTTAGTGAGAGGCTGGGAGGTACCTGGGACAACAACAACCTAAATGCATGAGATCAGCTACACTTGAGAGGGAAGGGGACTTTGAAACAGGGGTTAGAGGGGTACATAGCAGCAAAGGTGAGTTTAAACTAGGTGGGGGTAGTGAGTGGACAGCAGATAGGCAGGGAACCCAAAGAGGGGAGCCCAATGAGCTTATGCCCCAAGATAATAGGTGAGGTGTCCAGGAGGAGGCATGGGGTGGGTGGGGAAACCCAGGGTAAGGCAAGGAAGGAAACAGGGTGGAGGGTGGTCACGTTAAATGCGAGGAGCCTAGGTAATAAGTTAGCTGAGTTGCAGACTCTCTTGGCAGTAAGGAGGGTGGTCATTGTGGCCATCACAGAAACGTGGGCTACTCAGTACCTGGACTGGGATATGTTGATCCCAGGGTACAAAATATTCAGGAAGGATAAGGCTAAAGGGAAGGGTGGGGGTGTGGCAATCTATGTATGAGAAGGGACAAGTTTTATAAGGGAGGAGGAGGAGGAGGAGGAGGAAGGCAGAACAGAGGCCTTATGGATGCAGTTTGAGGACTTGAGAGGTAGGACACTGAGGATGGGGATAGTGTGCAGACCACTAGCACAAGAGGAGGACCTGGACAGAGAGCTAGATGAGCAAATCAGAAGGGTCTGCAGGAAGGGGAACACAGTGGTGGTAGTGGGGACTTCAACCCACTTGGGGTGGATTGGAGCACTCCAGCCACCACAAGCGCAAGGGAGCAGGTCATACTAGAGGCATTTCAGGACAGCTTCCTGTTGCAGTTGGTACCTGAGCAGACTCGATTGGAGAGGACTCTGGACCTAGTACTTTCAAATGGGGAGGCTATAAGGGATCTGGGGGTGGAGAGCCCTCTGGCTAGGAGTGACCACCACTTGGTGTGGTTCACACTCAATATGGGTAGGGAAACAGGGGGTACAGGAACCAGGGTGATAGATTTTAAAGGGGCAGATTTTTGTAGGGTGGGAGAAATTTTGGGTAAGTATATGGCAGGCATTCGTCAAGACATGGATGCTAGTCAAAAGTGGGATATTATTAAAAGAGATCTGACAGAGGCCACTGGGACTTGTACAATGACACGGAGTAAGAAGGGAAGGGCAAAGAAGCCCAGTTGGCTGACTCAGGGGGTTATGGACAGGGTGAAGGCATTAGGACCAAGAGAAAGTTATTTCAGAAACTCAAGAAATCAGGGGGGGGGTTAATAAGGAGGAATATATGAAGAAGTCCAGGGAAGTTACATGCTAGTTAGAGTGGCCAAGGCCTCTAGAGAATGGAAGCTGGCACAGGGTATTAAGGAAAGAGAAAAGGACTTCTTCAGGTACATAAAAGAAGGAAGAACAAAGGCCAGATTGTGAGAATTAGGAAGGATGGGAGGTGGGTGGGTGGGGGGAACAGGCAGAGGCATTAAATGAATACTTCTGTTTTGTGTTCATGAAGGAGAAAGGATGGCAGATACCCCAAGGGTGGGTAGGGTGGGTAGGGGAGGGTGACTGACATAGGGATTGCAGAACACAGGGTTCTGAAGGACTGAGGGCACTAAGTGTGGACAAGGAACTGGAACCAGGTGGTATTCACCCTAGGGTACTCAAGGAGCTAGCAGAGATTCCTGGCAGGGCCACTGACAGACCTGTTCAATACCTCCCTGCACACAGGATGCATACCACAAGACTGGAGGATGGCCCATGTGGTGCCCATTCACAAAAGTGGACCCAGGGATGAGCCAGGCAACTACAGGCCAGTGAGCCTCACATCAGTTGTGGGGAAGCTCATGGAGACAATCATAAAGGAGAGGCTGGTGACCTTCTTGGAGGACAGTGGTGTCCAGGACAGTCATCAACATGGGTTTGTCTCCAGCAGATCCTGCCAGACTAATCTAATTGAGTATTACGACTGGGTGATCAGGGAACTGGACAAGGGCCACACAGTAGATATCCTGTATTTGGACTTCAGCAAGACCTTTGATTCCGTGCCACCTGGGAGGTTGGGTGGGGGGGCTGGAATACATAGGAGTGGGAGCAAAAATGGTCAATTGGATTGTCAACTGACTGAATGGAAGGCATCAAAGGGTGGTGGTGGTGGGGGAACTGTCATCACCAAGGGAAGTGACGAGCAGGGTGCCTCAGGGATCCGTACTGGGATGAGTGTTGTTTGGAATATTCATAGCTGATATCTCACACAGGGTCCAGAGTAAGATTAGTCTGTTTGCTGATGATATGAAGAAGGGAGCTGTGGTAGATGACATAGAAGGATAGAGGGGGCTGCAGAAGGACCTGAACAAGCTACAGGAGTGGTCAGTAACATGGCAGCTGGGGTTCAATGCCAAGAAGTGCAAGGTACTGCACTTTGGAGCTAGAAACCAGGGGAGGAGCTATCAGCTGGGAGGGGTGCAACTGGAAAGTAGTGAGAAGGAAAAGGATCTGGGGGTGCTTATAACAGGCAGCATGAACAACTCAGCTCAATGCAGGAAGGTGGTAGCAAAGGCCAATAGAATGCTAAGGTGTATAGCGAGGGGAATCTCCTCCAGAAATAGGGTGGCAATCCTTCCCCTGTACAGGTCTCTGGTCAGGCCTCACCTGGAGTACTGCGTGCAGTACTGGCACCCATTCCTGAAGAATGACATCAAGTTGTTGGAGGGGATGCAATGTAGGGTGACCAAGATGATCCAGGGGTTTGAGGGAAAGCAGCAGAGGGTGGTGGGGGGGAGAAACTGTCATTGCCAAGGGAAGTGACGAGCAGGGTGCCTCAGGGATCGGAACTGGGACCAGTGTTGTTTGGAATATTCATAGCTGATATCTCACATGGGGTCCAGAGCAGGAGTAGTCTGTTTGCTGACGATACAAAGATGGGAGCTGTGGTAGATGACATTGAAGGGTGGAGGGGGCTGCAGGAGGACCTGAACAAGCTACAGGAGTGGTCAGTAACATGGTAGCTGGGGTTCAACACCAAGAAGTGCAAGGTACTGCACTTCGGAGCTAGAAACCAGGGGAGGTGCTTTCAGCTGAGAGGGGTGCAGCTGGAAAGTAGCAAGAAGGAAAAGGATCCGGGGTGCTTATAACAGGCAGCATGAACAACTTGACTCAAAGCAGGAAGGTGGCAGCAAAGGCCAATAGGATGCTAAGGTGTATAGCGGGGGGAATCTCCTTCAGAAAAAGGGAGATGATCCTTCCCCTGTACAGGTCTCTGGTCAGGCCTCACCTGGAATACTGCATGCAGTACTGGCCCCCATTCCTGAAGAAGGACATCAAGTTGTTGGTGGGGGTGCAATGTAGGGTGATAAAGATGATCCAGGGGTTTGAGGGAAAGTCTTATTGAGGATAGATTGGCCAAACTGAACATGTACTCCCTGGAGGAGAGGAGGAAAGGGGGGGGGACATGACTGAAACCTTTAAATACCTTAAGGGGATAAATAAGGTTAATATAGAAGGAATTTTCCAGCTTAGAAGGGGGAGGGATATGAGAGGTTATCAGTTGAGGTTGGAGAAGGGAAGATTCAGGAGGGAAATCAGGAGACATTTTTTCATGGAAAGGGTGGTGGACAGGTGGAATGCTCTGCCCGAGGGGGTGGTGTCCCGTAGAATGGTGGGTTGCTTTCAGAGGGGGTTGGGACAGAGTGAGGAGGTTGTTATAATACAGAGGGGTGGGAAGGGTGGGCAGCTGCAAGTTGAGGGGCTAGCTGCAGAATCGAGCAGACTTGATAGACCACAAGGCCTGTTTCTGCTGGCATTTTCATGTGTTTTTATCAGATTTGGGCTTAAATCCACCCAGTTACTAACCAGTTTTTTTTCCTGGCTGAAGTCCCCCAAAAAAAGCTTTGTCCCAATTTCTTTTCCCAACTCGATTTCATTCAATATTGATGCCATATGGGTCATGAAGCCACCCAAAGGTGTAGAAACATGAAAAACACATCAATATTTCAGTCCTTCCTCCTTCCCCAATCCCAATGTAAAACAAATTATTTACTTTTACTTACCCGGTCATCTGGCCAGAAAATGTAGCCTAATCCAGTGTGCCATCAGCACAGTTTTCAGTCTGTTCCTCCTCCATCCTTCTGCCAGAAGCTGGATGCTAGAACCGACCATCCCAGGTCCCCAACATGGTCTGCGACCAAGTCACCACACCAACCGAACCTACTCAACCTATGTTGCTTGCTTCTTGCTTGACTACTGCCGTGGCTGCTGCAACACTGCACTGATCAAGGCAGATGAAGGCCGCCCACACCACTGTCACTGCTGCTGCGAGGTGTAGCTTGCTGCCGCGGGGGGCCCGGGTTTTTTTTTTTTTTTTTAGTGAGGTGAGCCTAGTAGAGTAAATAGGTAGCCTAGTCTCAGGTTAGCTTCTAGCTCACCCCCAGCCCCTTCAGCCATCAAGGGAGATGGAGACTCACTAAGAGTGGACCAAAAAAAATATGCCACCACAACACTGCTATTGAGAGTTCAGTGCTCACCGACTCCTCCAAGCTGTAGTGTGCAGGATGTCTACTCTGTGGTGGGAAAGACAGTGTCCCACTCATGTGACTCGTGCTCTTGCTTGGCTGGAGCTCCTACCCGTCACATGTGATGGCACCACCGCTAATAGGTGGAGAGAGTGGACAACATAATATAGACACAGTCGAGTCAGGAGTGCACCTGTAGCATGAGTGCAAAACAGGCCGGGGGGGTTCTTATTGTGCAAAAGATTAAATCCAAATTTAATGCCATTATTGTCACACTAGAAGAACAACTTAGGCACAAATGTGGACTTGCCTGGATTTGACACAATGATATTGAACTTAGAATCACAAGAGCAGCAGGGTAAAAATAATTTTACTGGACCTTATCCTCCTTTTAGGTTCAGAATCTTAAGCTTGTCTGACTTCTATAAAGGACTTACAAAAACTGACAGCTATGAATCCGTGGGTCCTGACCACGTTGAAGGGAGATTTTTAAAATGGGCCACCAAACAACTAGCCCCTATAGTAACATGTATATTCAACAGGAGTCTAAGAGAGAATTATTTTCCACAGCCATGGAGGGTGAGTAAAATTACTCCAGTATTTAAGGGGGGACAATCAACAGAGCTTAGCAATTACAGGCCGATAGCACTACTGTCTGTTCCAGCTAAATGCCTGGAGAGGCACGTGCACACCCAACTGATGAGATATTTAGAAAAATATAAACTGGTAACACCATACCAATCTGGATTCCATAAAGGACATTCCACTACATTGGCCTTATTAGAATTCAGTGACTTGGTAAACACATCTTTGCATAAGGGTTAGAAACTGCAGCTATTTTCGTGGACTTATCTAAGGCCTTTGACCTGGTGGACCACTCCCTATTACTACAAACTGCTGAAACAATGGGGATTGCTGATGGACCCAGGGAGTGGTTACAATCATACCTCGAGGACCGTACGCAGTTTGTATCAATTCATGGGAAAAACTCCCCTAAGAGAGCAGTGCTTAGAGGTGTGCCACAGGAGTCAATACTAGGACCCCTATTGTTTCTAGTATTTAACAATAGCCTCCCACAGGCAATACAACACTCACAGATGAGATTATATGTAGACAATACTGCCATAATAACAACAAGGCAAAATAGTATTGAATTAGGGGAGTGGTTCACCAGGTCGGGCCTTATCATGAACACGAAAAAATCAAAAACCCTTTATTTTAGGCAATAAAATAAAGAAAACAAACAAACATTGAAGTAGACAATAATTATTTTTGGGAGCAGATGTCACATTATACTTACCTGGGAGTTACCGTTGATGAAGGCATGAATTTCGGGACGCACATAGGAGGTTTAATAAATAGGGTAAATAAAAGAGTGGGAGCTGTGTGTAGGACAACGAAGTGTTTAACTAAAACCAGCATGAAAAGAGTTGCAGAACAGCTAATACTTCCTGTCCTAATGTATGGAGACTTGCTCTATAGTGTTGCAAATAAAACATTGTTAAATAAATTAGACAAGACTTATAACAGAATTGCAAGATATGTTTTGAACTGTAGCATAAAAACACACCATTGTGATTTATTAATTTCTCTACACTGGCTGCCATTAGACTTAAAATGTGCCATGACCTGGCAAAAAATCATTACAAATATCACATAGATAGCCCAGAGCACTACATAAATACAAATTTATTCGGCAGAGGTGAAAGAGTGGGATTAAGATCAAAGAGAATTAGACAAATTAACAAAATTCCTATTTCAGTTGTTAAAAATAAAAATGGTGAAAAAACACTTCAGTATCAGGCTGTAAACTGTTGGAATATTTTGCCTTCTTCAGCACAAATTTTTCCAGCTTACAGTTTGTTCCTACAGGAACTAACAATATCAAATTCTTTTAGTTGTATATGTCTTAAATAATAAGGTATGAGAGGAAAACCTAGAAGCATGTTGTGGGAAATGAAGTGACTGATAATGTTTGCTTTTGTAACCTAAGGTATTGTTTTGTTTGTATAGATTAGTGTGTTGATCAGACAGGAAATGGTGTGACTAATAATGTTCACTATTGTAAGCTAATGCACTGTCTAGTTTACAGTGATTAGTGTGTTTATGGGATGGGGTTGAGACTTACTGCATCCAATATCTGCAATTTTATGTAAATGTTTGCTAATTATTTATGTTTTTTGTAGTTTACATGTATAGGCAACTTGTAGAAACAGGACTGTCTTGAAAACTAGGTCTTCTGACCTAAATACATATTTCCCCCTGTATAAAAATAAACATTTTTACTACTACTACTTTTTTACTAAATGTGGAGGAGGGGCAACTGCCTCCCTCTGCCCTACCTAAATGACACCCCTGCTTTATGGTAGAAATTAGTTCTCAGGGGCTAACATCAGTACAAGTAAATATAATGATTTCCATTGTGCTCTGAGGTACTGTATCTCCATGTTTCAGGGTGTGTCCTGATCATTCTGAGGGTTAGTGTTCCTCATTGTCCTTCATATTGAGTGTCCATGTTCCTCATTTCAGTGACACAATGTGAGGTATGGTGCATGCTTCCAAAATCCTACTCAACCCAAAGAGTGCTGAGCATGGCCATAGTGTATATGCTCCATACAGAATGACAAAGGGAAAATAAGTGAGACATAACAGTCATGGAGAAACACATTTGTAGCACTAAATATGCATAAGGGGATTTGCACGGCCCAAAACAAAAAGGTCAGGCTTCACAACACAGAGACCCTCTTTGCACATCTGGAATGGGGGATGTTGGCTGACAAGGAAATCAATGAAAAAGGTATTTTAATGGCTCTAATTGCTAGCAGTAGTAAAAGAAATAGAAACTGATGTGTTTTTTTAGATGAGATTTGCACCAGCTTAGTTGTGCTCATAGCAATCGTGCAGCAAGTGAAACTGATGTGATTTTTAAATGTTCACACCAGCATAACTGCTGCACTCATTTCAAGCATGCAACATGCGAACCTGATGTGATTTTTAGAAGATATTCGCACCAGCTTACCTCCTGCACACGTCAAGCTTGCAGCATGCTAACCTGATGTGCTTTTTAGACCTGGTTTGCACAGGTTCACTATGTGTATGCGAACCGCAAGCAAACATTGCACAATTAGGCATGTGGCATGCATCCTGCATGTACGCAGCACACTTTTATTTCTGTAAGGGTACTCTATTCTTTTAGAGTGCAGGGAATTGTGTAGAGGAAAAGGTGCTTAAGTAACGGGAGCTAGTCAGTTCCATTTTCCTGCACCTCCCCTCACACACACACACACTTTTGCAGCTGACATGGGAGCTGTTAGGAAGGGTTTCCAATGGGAAACATCGCTACAGCTGGGCCTCGTGGGAGTTGTGCGGGCATGCGCATGCTCACATCTGCTAATGTTTCAGGATAAGTTAGCCTTCTTCAGAGCATCATGTTACTTTATATACTTTGTTTGCAGAGTGCAGTAAACAACTTTTTTTTGAAGGGGAAGGGGATGAAAAACCTTTGTTTTTTTCCCTTCATATTTACTGAGGCATTTTGCGAGTACATGCCCTGCACTCTCTCTAATTTGTGTGTGTGTGATTTCCTGTGCCATACAGGATGAACTGCAGTAATAACAAAATTATATATTTTTAAAAAATTCATAAATAATTAATGGTACTGAAAAAGCAATACAAAAAAAAAATCCTTGCTACTATCATGATCCAATGTTATGTTAATTACTTAGAACATCTTCAGTCCTTTTCCTCTAGTGAGGGTTTTCATGGGTTCATGCACTGCCTGAATTTGATTGTATGTGACTTTGTTCTGTGTACCATGACAGTCTAGTAGTAGTAATAAAATTTTTATTCGATTGACAAGCAAAAGAATAGGAGGCTCAACTGAGACAAGCTCATTTCCAGTGAGGTCCTTAATACATACTTACATACATACATTATTAACATAATCATAAAAAACACAAAATAAAGAACAACAACAATAACATAAAATTATTTACAATAACACTAACATCCATACAACATAATCAACAAAATACACATACATAAAGTGCAGTTATATATACTATTATAAGGCGAGATATACATAATTACTCATCATTTAACCTTTTAACAGCTTCAGATTTGAACCAACTTTTTATTTCACCCAAGTTAGGGCTGGAACTAATTGGCCTCAAGTAAGTTGGAAGTGAATTCCATAGGTTAGGACCCAAATAGAAAAAATGTTCTCTACCCAAATCCGTCCTTCTTCTGGGCAAAACAAATTCCATACCCTCAGCAGAACGTAACCCTCCTCTAATTATCCTAATCTGGAATTCATCAGTAATGTATTCTGGTACCCTACCCCTAACTGAGTTAACCATATATATCAAAACATGAAATAACCTTCTATCTTTAGGACTCATCCAATTCAAAGATTGATACAACTCTCTTCTATGAGTTCTCTTAGGGATATCCAAAATAAACCTAACTATCTTATTAAAGGAAACATCAAATCTGGCCAACTGGGTTGAAGTTGCCCCTGTATAGATAATATCCCCCAAATCTAACAAAGGAATCAAGGTAGCCATAGCTACCTGCTTCCTTACATTAACATCCATACAATTTCTAATTCTAGAAAGTGCACCCAAACGGCAGTTAACTTTTTTAATTGTATATTCTATATGGGAAACCCAATTCAATGATCTGTCCATATACATCCCTAAATATTTATAACATTGGACTTGTTCAAGAGCAATATTATCTATAATATAGTCTTGTTGGTTTTATTTTAGTTTTGAAACCCTCTGGACATCATCGCAACTGTGGCCACCACTCTTCATCCTCCTCCTTCACGTGAACGTAACTACACCTCCTTCTAGGTCATGTCATCTGCCTAGTAAAAGCAACTCCAGCAAGTAACATTTTAGTATTGCTATGCTTTACCACTGGTACCTACCAGCCAATTCTGCCTGCCAGCTCTGACATATGTCATTACCATTGTGTGAACTCACATGCTGCTATTTAAAAATAACTGACTTGAATGATTTTAGGCAGCCTGTTGGTACTCAAGCATCAAATTCAACTCCCTTTCAATCAATTTAGTGTAATTGTGGCCTATATGACTGACACATACTGTACAAACTAGGATACCACAATAACTATTTCTGGATAGGCCAAAAACTAAGCTGAAAAGTTTTCCCAGAGTGGCGCTACCAGTTATATGGTTAACCAGTGGAAAGCTGAACTATCTGGCATAGTGTGACCTAGAGGTGAGAGAACCACAAAATGTTTTGAGGTTCTATAAAGTTCTCAGAAGCCATGAAAGGATATGGTAGTCATCCAAGTCGTACTGGAACTTTCAGAAACTTTCAAAGTATGAAAACTGTTTTAACCACCATTGTCCACCCTTAAACTATTGTCAGTAAAGGAAAGGAATCTAAAAACATCTTGGAGCAGTGCAGTACTACCTCCAGCTCCTTTTGGGTCTTTCTACTAACCGCCACCAGCATTCTTTGTAGAGAAAGACCTGCACATTAAGTGCCAAAATCAATGGGCCCGATTCCCAAAGGGCATCACAGGGTTTGCAGCAAGCCCTGCATCGAACCCTTTTTTGGCACAGCTGCACCAAACACATTTGCTGCAACTGTGCCTGCTTTAACTAGGTCAGGTGCAGCTGTGACACTTCACCTGATTTATAGCAGCTTGTTCCAAATATGTGGCGCAACCCCTATAATAAAGGGCACCCAAGATTGCCACAAGCTAGACCAGAAAAAGTTTATCTAACTGGCAACAATTGGTGCACGGGATAGAGAATCCCGTTTGCCTGCCAGGAGAATGCCACAACCTCTGTGCACCATATGTTCGGTGCACCAAGGACTAGTGGCATTCAGGGGTACTTGAAAATCCAGCCCAATATTTTTAGAATTATAAGAACCAGAAGAAAGGTTCTGATAAGACTCGTTTACAGAACATGGCATAGTGTGGGTTCTAGGTGGTTCTGAACTTATCCTAAACAGTTTTCACCTCTAGTGTAAACTGTGACGTTAATGCACTTTTTGAGCAACTCTACATACAAAGGAAAAAGGAGAGAGAGAGAGAGAGACAGACGACAGACAGACAGACAGAAAGAGAAAGAATGACAGATAATGCCATCAGTGGAAAAAGGCTGTGGGCTGAGCTTCAGGCTGATATATGGCTGGCAGTGAGCTGCAATCAATCTCTGTACTCTGCTGTATCAGATTGAATTGATTTAAGCCAAAAAGTAACTGGCAGGCCTCCATGGGCAAACACCATATTGAATCAGTCTGGAAAAGTAGCAACAGTGCTCTAAAATTATTATTAGGTGATGAAAAAGGGAGTAATAACATCTGCTGATATGCAAAATGGCATTGATTCAAAATTTCAACATAGTATTCCAAGGCATGGAGAGCAAATATGAGAGGCTGGACTGCTCAAAACATAAGCGTCTTTCGTTAATTATTGTCCACTTTTTGGTAGTTCTGGGTTTAGAAACTGAAGTTCACACACAGCACTAAAGTGACCACCCACCCATCCCTGAAAAAGTGAAGTATGAAATCCTTGAACAAGTGAAATAGGAAAACAAATGATTTTACCCCCTCCACTATGCAATAGCTTTTACCTCCCTTCACCAACTTTCTTTTCTGCCTCCTCTCACCCGACTCCTTCTGAACCAATCCTAATGGCTAGATGTATCCCTTAACCCAGTCACCCTTCCCTCCTACCCTTTTCCCCTCCAACCCCTCCTGTTTTGTCTCCTACTCTCTTCTCTTTCCTGTCTAGCTCTCATTCATCTTCCTGCTCTGTTCTCCCCCATTGTCCCCCTGTAGGCCTCCTACTAGGGTTGTCAGAACCCACTGATATTCTGGGATCTGGTTCTGGTCTAGAACTTTTCAAATAGTTTCACAGTTCTAATCTTCTTTAGAACTTAAACTTGTTTGCATAAAGGACTGGAGAGGATTGACAGCAAGAGAGAGAGTTACTGAGAGGAGAAAAAAAACAACTAAAAAGGGACCTGTCCTCGCAGCCCAGCGATAATATTCAGTTTCACTGCAGATGCAGAACAGAAAGAGAAACATTCTCTGCCATTCAAAAAGCAAAGACCAAGGATCTGATTCTCAAAGCCCTTACACCCATGCAAGGTGACTGTGTCAAACATAAATGACACAAGTGGCACCTTGCATCAAAAGATGCGCCCTGAGCTATTCTCAAAAGCAGCCTGCATCAAATGCAGGCTGCATGCACCAAAGGGGGCTTGTGCTAGTCCTGTGCCACAAAATGGGCTGTGGCATGGTGCTAGGGGGCTTGAAGCAGATGCAGACTGCCATATCCCCTCAGTTGGTATTCTCAAAACCCTCCCAAAGGGCAATGGTCTAAGTACTGTTATACCAGTCAAAGGCTGGTCTGATGATACTTAGAAATCCTCTGGAAGGGTGCATCAATGTGCCACCCCCCCAACTACCGATCTTCTGTAATGTTTTAATTTAATATCCCTGGTAGTCTAGCACCCCCACCCCAAGCCCTGATCCCCCATAATGTTTTAATCTATTATCCCTGGTAGTCTAGCATCCCTCCCACAAGCCCCAATCCCCTGTAATGTTTTTATTTATTATTCTTGGTAGTCTACCCCCCCAAGCCCCGATCTCCTGTTATAATATTTAGTAATATTTATAACAGTTATATGCCCTGGTGGTCTAGCGGACCACCCCAGCCCTGATCCACCATTAAAAGACATTCTGATATTCCTGGTGGTCTAGTGAACCCCCCCACCCGCAGTACCCTACCACCCTGCTCCCCCAACCTGTAGCCAAGTCAGCAACTGGCACAGCCCACTGCTCACCACCATGGCCAGCCACCGACTGAGCTCTGAATGACCACGTACTGTATACAGTACACATTCATTCAGAGCTCAGTTGGCATCTGGCCATGTTGGAGTGTGGTGGGCTGTGCAGTCCCCAGCTCGGTTACGGGTTGGGAGATCGGGGTGGTAGGGCACTGTGGGGTGGGGTTGAAGGTCCACTAAACCACCAGGAATTTTAGAATATCTTTTAAAGGCAAATTGCAGCTGGGGCGGTCCATTAAACCGCCAGGACATATAACTATTATATTATAAATATTACTAAATATCACACTGGGAGACTGGGGCTTGGAAGGGGGGGCCGCTAGACTGCCAGGGATAAAAAATGTAAACATTACGAGGGATTGGGGGTTGGGGAAGGGGGCCGCTTAGGACTACCAGGGATAATAAATGAGAACATTAGGGGTACCAGGGCTGGAGGAGGGGCTGCTAGACTACCAAAGATAAATGAAAATATTACAAGGGACTGGGGCTTGGGGGCACGGTCCGCTAGACCACCAGGGAATGCTAGGAGACATTGCTGCACAGATGCCGACAGCTTGTGACAACTTTTCCAGGTGCATCCTCTGTTTGGCACACCACTAAGGTTGCCGTAGGGATCCCACCCAATCGGGAATCTGGTGCTCCGACAATCAGTGCAAGCCACCTTTGGCACGGTTTACACCGACTTTTGAGAATCAAGCCCCAAAAGTCACAACTGATGTGTTGCAGCTTGTCACAACCCATAGACAGTACATGTATGTGAGCAGCACCTTCTCATATAGGTCTCACGAAAACATTTTAAAATGTAATTCTCAACAGTCTGTTTTCTAGGCTGCATCGCCTGTTTTTGAAATATCTGAATAAAAAGCATTTTATTTAGCATTTAGAACATACTTAGAACCTTTGGTGTTCTAGTTCCAAATTTGAACTAAAACCCCTGAGTTCTAAAAGGGTACTAATCTTTTTAGAGCTACTTTTGACAACCCTACCTCCTACTGCCACCCCTTCTTCTTTATCACACATAATTCTACCTCTCTCTTTACAGTAGTTAGCTTAGTGCTACTGTTCAGTTATTTTTTTCTCTGATGTTTCTCCCCTCTCCTCCAGAACCTGCCTTCAATCCATGCATTATGGTGCCAGCATGGCTTAGTTGCTAGCACATATGCCTTTGGGCCAGAAGGTCATGAGTTCTAGTCACACACCAGGACTGCACTCATACCATAAATGTTGGCATCTGATTGCACTACTAGGGTGTGCTGTACTGTTGTGATGTGCCATCCTTCAGATGAGACATTAAACCAAGGTCCCTTCTGCCCATCTCTGGTGCTGTCCGGGTGGAAGTAAAAGAACCCAAGGCACTTTCCATTAAAGTAGGGGGCTTGGCCGAGTATCCGGTCAAAATTCGCCTTCCCATAGAACCTGCTCATGCAATTGTCCAAGGCTGTGTGTGGGTGCTGATGTGTAAAATGGCTGCCACTACATCTTTATAGTTACTTCACTACCAGTATGTCACTGCTTGTAAAGCACTTTGAGATACAATGTGTTTGAAATGTAAATGATAATTATTCTTCTTCGATATGATTCTCCTTCCACTTCTTATTCTCCTCTCCCTGCCCCCTGCTTCTCCCTCTACTTCTCTCCCCCTCCTTCACATCCCAACCTCTTTTTCCTCCCACCTGTTATCTTTGCCCCATAAGCAGTAGCTACTGCCATGCTGATTTCTCAATGTGGAAGCCCTCTGGAGGTCTCGTTCCCTCTCCCCATCACCCCATCTCCTCCCAACTTCTCTCCCTTCCCATTGGGGGTAGAATCACTCACTTAGGCTTATCTCTCTATTGCTTCTGTTGTCATGAAGTGTGGCACTTAACCCTACAACCCCACCCCAACAAACATACCTTCCTCTTCTCTCCCTAAGGGTCTGAGTGTTTTCCACCTCAATGTTCAGGGCATAATCCCTAAATTAGTCTGTGGGTCCTGCAGTACTAACCTGACATCCTTGTAGTCACTGAATCCTGGCACTCACCCTTGCCTCCTTAGGTGAGCTTCTGATTTTTGATGACTTTAACACCAGCTCTCTCTCCCCTCCTTTAAAAAACATCATCCATCAAATTCAGTCCCTCCACCTCAGGCAACTTATCTCTGTGCCCACCTGCCTAAACCTGAACGTACCTAACCACTCCCTTATTGACTGGGTCTTCTCTTCCTACCCTCACCCTATTCTTAAAGCAGGCACCCTCCCTAACACATTCAGTGACTACATGATGGTCTACTGTTTGCATATGATCAACCACCCCAAAGCACCCCCCCACCTCCACAGAACATCTTGTTCAGGTTGTGCAGGTCTTCAACCTGTCCTCCTTATTAGATGGTCTGCCCCACACCAACTGGCCCCCTATTTCCATGCCCACTGACATAGATTAAGCTCTTGCACCTTTTCACTCCAAATCCTTGGCTGTCTGGATCATACATGCCCCCCCCCAACCCCAGAGATCATGTGTAGAATTCCTGGGACCACCATAGAGCAAATTTCCTGGTTAAAAGTGCAGGACTGTGGCTGATACCAACATAAGCCCTCTGGCTCACAACAAGGCTTCCTGAGGTACAAGCAGCTGTGAAATGCCAACATCAAAGCTATAAGAAATGCTAAAACAAACTATCGCTCCACCAGCCTCCAGATTAACTTTAAGTACACATCACTATCCTGAAATATGATTCACTCAATTTTTGGCTCCCCCCAGTCCATAACCCCTGTCCACAGGCTAACAAGCTCTTCAGTTTCTGACACCAGTGGACTTGCACCACCTTGAATGAATTCTTTACCTCTTGTGCCCTCTCATTGCCCCTCCCCATTTCACCCTCATCTCCACCTGCTGTCTTCCTACACCTTCCTTCTCCACCCCACCCATCCCAATCACTTCTCCCCATCCTCCACTTCTCTAGCTAGGTGCTCTCCCCTGCTGCCACTCCTGCCACTCCACTGTCTCTTAAGTACTTGAATGACAATAACACTCAAGACCTTGACTCAAAGCTCCTCCACATCTCTGCCCCTGCTGTTATTGTCTCAGTTTTCATTCTCCTCAACCTCTCATTCCCCTCAGGTATGGTACCTAAGGCTTGGAAGTATGCTAAAGTTCTCTTTCTCTTTCTCTCTCTCTCTCTCTCTCTCTCTCTCCCACAGAGGGGGTGACCCTTCCGCCCCAGTGAACTACTGGCCTATCTTTTTTCTCTCACCCCAACTAAATTGCAAGGAAAACTGTGGCTATCTCAACTCTTCTCCTTTCTTGACTCCTCCTCCTTTCTTTGCCCTTTTCAGTCTGGCTTCCACAAATCACACTCCAAGGTTTCCTCAACACTACAGCTAACTGATTCCGTCCTGAAGGAGATGAGCAAGGACCTGAACACCTCTGCCATCTTTGTTGACCTTGCAAATGCCATCAAAACTTACCTCATTTATATGTGCAGTGTAACCAGGTTCTAACACTGGAAAAATGTAGATAGAAGAAAAAAAACTGTGGTTTACAGATACATGTAAACCCGACTGGTGAACTAACCAGGTTGCTTTTTAAACCAGGTTAAAAGTATGCAGTTCACAGGAATTGATGCCCATAGAACCCAAATGAGCTGTATATGTGTACTGAACAACATTACAGCTGGAACTACCAGCATCGATCCCTGTTCCTCAATCACATCACACATGTGAACAAGTTAACTGTTGGCCACCACATCCTATGTAATAATCTTGTAGGGACTGGCCTAATTAACATCTTAGTCAGATGGTTCTGCTCCTACCTGTATGATTGGAACCATTAGGTCCTACTAGGAGACTTCATGTCCCTCTCTTTGATCCATTAAGGTGTTCCCCAAGTTTCTTATCCTGGGCCCCATGGTTTTCTATCTTCTTCAATGACTACCCACATGACTATGTTTCCTTGCACATTCATATGTATGCAGAACTACTGTACTGTTTGCCTCCTAAACCTCAGCCTCGAAGTTGAAAGTGGCATTTTACTGTGATTTTCACAACATCCTTCTCTGACTGAACTCTTAACAACTTTCTCTTAATGCTAAAAAGGCTTTTCATGACCTTTGGTAGCAAACAGGGACACACCAGGCTCCTAAACACTACAGTCTTCAAGACCCTAGATCTCACCCTCCCACCCCCCTTGAAGAAGTCCCCTGCCTCAAATACCTTGGTGTTTGGCTGGATTGAACCCTCAAGTTTCTCTAAGCACATCAATGCCAATTACAGAAACTGCCTTCCTAAGCTTGGTAGACTATATTGCAACAAATGCTGCCTCCTCCTCCTTGTCCGCTGACAGGTTATACTTGAGCAGATTTTCCCAGTGTTTTACTACACAGTTGTGGTTTAGGATACTGCCCCAAAACCATCCTGGTGAAACTGGACCCTCACTCTTTCACTCCTTCTTCCATTTCTCCTTAAACATACCTGCCTGTTTACACCACTGCTACATCTATTCCACTCCCTCCTTCCCCTTTCTTGAATTTATGCACCTTTTCCACTGTGCTACCTTCTTATCCATAATCTGGTTTAGCTCCCTCTCCTGCTATTTTTCCTTCCTCCTCTCACCTTCCGGTCCTCCGCCTACTCCATCTGTTTCTCTGACTCTGATTCCTTCTTAGCCACTTGGTGAAAAACCTCCACTGGGAAAGCTCTTCCAGCCTCCCCCACCTTGGCAGCAACCAAGGAAACAACCTCCTTTCTACATGCTCTTCATTGTCAGTGAATAAATACTGTCAGTGAGTAAATGAGCATTTTTGCTCACATACTTTCCAATATAAAAATAAAATTGAATTGAATTGTGTGGCTCTGCAGGTTGCACATGTCACAAGCCCATTCCCTAGGCTACTATCAGAGTCAGGAATACTCCTCCTCTGTCCTTTTAGCATGCTCGCTGTTTCACAACTGAACATACACCATAGGATCTCATGGCGCCCTCTCTCTGTGCGAGGGGGTGCAAATACAGTCTCGAGTCTGTGTTCCTGAGAGAACCCTCTCGGCCACTGCACAATGAACCAGAAAACCACCGGCATGTATAGGCCTTCAGCGGGGGGGGGGGGGGCCTATACACCCTATTTTGTGTCTTTCCCCAGAAATGCAGAGACCAGTTCAAACTCTCATAGGCCCCTCCTGAGACCTTTCATATTTTTTCCCTCCTTGTGTCCACAGAGTCCCTTCTGGTACTTTACTTTGGTAGCGTATAGCCCTTAAAGCAGTCACACAGGCATAGAATAGTTTGAACAACCCTTCCCAAGCAACACACAAAAAACACTGGCAGAATTATCTTAAAATATAAAATAAGCCAAAGGCTTTACTAATTAATTAATAAATGCAGTAAATAAGTTAAAGACAGATAATTTTAGACATTGGTTACAAGATATGGAAAATAAAATGGAAGTATACAAAAAAAACAACCTAAACTTTGAAAACTGTAGTTTGAAAGTTCTACCTCAGGTCCTTAGTTGCGGAATTTGAAGTGCAAAGTTATTAAAAGTGGTAGCTGACGTCTTGGCTCTTGTGGTCCAGTAGAATGTCTTGGGAAAAAAAAATTGTATCTGCTCTCTAAGCAGGCAGGGTCCCAAATGCAGTCTTTCACACGAAAGTCAAACAGGTTAAAGGTCACAAGAAGAAGTGCTGATCAAAGTCTTGCACTCCTGTTTTGTGGGCTTCTGAAAGGGCAGATCCAGTGAATATTGACTTGCCCTGCAATTAGCTAGCATTCCATCTCCGTGGCTATGCAACCAATCAGCTTTTAGTATTTTATTACAAAAAAGAAAAACAAATGTTCATCTCTGAATAGGAGAGTAAACCAGTTCTAACCACAACTCTAGAAGACCCAGACTCCCCTTCCCTTGAAATGGCTGGAATCACTAAATGCAGTACAGCAATTTAGCTAAATGATAGTCCAATCTGCTGTAATGAGATTAATTCAGAGAAGTCCTCTCATGACAAAAGGTCCCCAGACATCCCAGCTCCTCTAGATGCTAGGGGCTATTTAGTCACAAATAGATTCCTTGCCTTTCAGCCCTGCTTAATTACCCCCCCCCCGTTTCCTTTTAAATTATCTAATCAAGCTCTAGTCTATGGCTAGAAGCTAACAGTGTCTCCACTCAGTAACAAGAGATTACATCATTTTAGGGTCCATGGCTTTTTTTGTACCCACGATCCTTTGCAAGTTACACTGGGCCACCATGGGCATCTTTGATGCATTTCTGTCATAAAAGAACATGAAATATGATTAAAACAATAAAGTGTGGCCTTATCTCACCACACTCCTCCCTCCTTAACAGAACCTGGGGGGAACACGCCCCTTTTTTAGTAAGGGTTTCCTCCAGTTCTGTTGCATACTCTGGTTGGTGGGATATGCCATCTGCATTGGTATTAACCCCTGATCTATGTTACATGTTCCAAATATGATACCTCAGCCATGGCCACCTGGCACTTTTCGGCTTTGACAGCGAGTCCAGCCTTCTGTCTCCTGCCCAACACTTCATTCAGATGGGACAGGTGTACCTTTCAGCTGGCACTGAAGATGGCAATATCATCCAGATAAGCCACTGTGTACTCTTCAGCACCCTGTAGCACCTGATTTACAAACCATTGGAAGGTGGCAGGGGCATTCTTCATCCCAAAAGGCATCACCTTAAATTCAAAGAGGCCTACTTGGGTGACGAAGGCTGACTATTCCCTAGCTCTGGCAGTCAACTCCATCTGCCAGTACCCCTTTGTCAGGTCTATGGTTGTTAGGTAGATTGCCCCTCACCACAACTTGCTCAACAACTCATCTGTCCAGGGCATTGGGTGGGCATCAAACTTCGTGACTGCATTGAGTCCATGATAGTCCACACAAAAGTGGGTAGACGCATCCGGCTTGGGGATGAGGACTACGGGAGAGGCCCAGGGACTGTGGGGTTTCTGGATTACCCCTAAATCCAGCATTTCCTCTACCTCCTCCTAATGTCCATTAGGAAGGCCTCAGACACCTGATAGGCTGTCCATCTGATGGGCACTTGCATCTCTGTGTCCACATCATGGGTCGCTAAGGAGGTTGGTCCAGGCTTGGCCATAAATAAAGGGGCAAAGTCCTCTAACACCTCCCTAACTTTCTGGGTCAGTTCTGGGGTCAACTAAGGGCAACAGCTTGATTGCCTCCACAAACAACTCCCGCTTACTTTCCTCTAGCAAGTCTAGGAGGGGGTCTTCTTTGTCTGCCCCCTTCCCAGGACTACAAACTGCAAACACCATGTTGGCCCTATTTACATGTGGCTTCATCACACTGATATGGTACATTCTATGGGCATGTCTCCTGTCAAGCAGTTCCACAATATAGTTCACGTCACTTACCTGTCAGACTACCTTGTATGGTCCCACCCACTCGGCCTGAGGCTTGTCCTACCGGATTGGAATTAGGACCATTACTTCCTGATCTGCACTGTATGAGTGAGCTCTGGCACCGTAATCGTACCAGACTTTTTGTTTCTGTTGGGCAGCTGACAGGTTGCTTTGGGCCACCCCCATAAGTTCCTTCAGCTTCCTCCTGAACTTAAGGACATACTCCACTATGGGAGTTCCATGGTTGGTGTGCTTGCCTTCCCAGCCTTCCAGGATCAAGCCTAGGGGCCCATGCACCCTACGTTCATATAAGAGTTCAAAAGGGGAGAACCCTGTCGACTCTTGGGTCACCTCCCTGTATGTGAACAACAGGTGGGAAAGGTATTTCTCCCAGTCCCTCCTATGCTGTTTGGCAAACACTTAGAGCATCAATTTTAGGGTACCATTAAAACGTTCCACAAGCCCATTGGCTTGTAGCTGATAAGGTGTCGTGCATCTTTGCACCACCCCCTCACTTCTCCCACAAAGACTTCATCAGGTCTGACATGAAGTTACTCTCTTGATCAGAGATAACCTCCTGCAGAAATACAACATGGAAGAAAATCCCTAGCAAGGCATCTGCCACTTTGTTTGCCTTAACTGAGGAGAGTGTGACTGCCTCTGGGTATCAGGGGGTGTAATCAACCACTGTCAGGATAAACTTTTTCCCGGAGGAGCTTGGGGAATTCAAGGGTCCCACAATATCCATTTCTGCCCTCTGTAATGGCTCCTCTACAATGGGCAAGGGAAGTAGGGCCATTTTTGTTTTACTACCTGCCTTCCCTATCTGTTGGGACCTGTGACAAAACCTGCAATATTCCTTCACCAGCTGGGTGAAGATGGGCCAATATAAATTTTGGGCTAATCGCTGTGTAGTGCAAGCGATGCCCAGCTATCTGGACGTGGGGATATCATAAGCGACCTTAAGCAACTGCTTACGATACCTCTGGGGAACAATGAGCTGCCGCCCGTCACCCCTCCCTCTGTCCTCACGTCCTGTGTATACAACAGTCCATTCTCCCAAAATACTCTGTGTCTCATATCACCTCCCTATGTCCTATCAGATTCTGCACAAGCCCTTAGCCTCTCCAAACTAGGGTCAGTCCTCTGAGTGGCTGCAAACTCTTCACATTTTCCCAAAGCATGGAACATGTCCCCCTTAGTTCCTAAACTGGGGTCCATAGCTCTAGCGTCAGGGCATTCTGAGTCACTGTCATCCCTAACATTCTGACCAATTGTTACCCCTCCCTCCCTCCTCAGAGCAACCTTTTGTAGCTGTTTGGTGAATGGCTACCTGGGGAAGTCCTACCTCTCTTTCACCATTCTCCATGTCAGGACACACAGACTGGAGAACTAGCCTCCTATTCTTTTCCACAGGGGCTTCTGTGGGGTTCAGAGAACTACCAGCGGCCTTTGCTGCCTGACTGCGGGTAACCACACACACCACCCCCTTATGGAGATTGTTCCCTATAATCACATCAAGGGCGAGGTTGTCTGCCACTGCCACTTTTTGCACACTTTCTCCTGTCTCACCCCAATCCAGGAGGACACTAGCTACTGGCAGGGTTTTCTACTCTCCTGTGAATCCCCTCACAGTTACAAACTCATTAAGTATAAGTTGTTCAGGCCCAACCAAATCCCCTTTTACTAGGGTAAGAGATGCCCCTGTGTCCCTTAACTCATGGATTTGCACCCCATTTACAGTAACTGGGTGTATGTGCTCCCTCATGTTCACAGGCATACTCTTAGGGATACACAGTGCACCCACCCCCTTTCAAGGAACATTTTATCCACTCTGTGCCTTTTTAGGATACTGCCTAGCAAGATGCCCTGGCTGCTTACAAAACAGCATTCATTACTTCTTTTATACAGGAAATCCCTTTTTGGTAACTTGGGGCTTCCCCCTTTCTGCAGAGACATTGAGGGTTTTAGCTGCACTGAAGGTGCACTTTTCCCTTTTTGCCCTGTAGCACCTGCTCCCCCACTTCCTATCAGAGCAGGCCTGCTCCTGGTATAGCGATCTGAGAGTTCAGCAGCTTGCTGTACTGTTTTTAGATCTCAGTCCTCTAGCCAGGTTTTCAACTCTGCTGGGCAAGCTCACAAGAACTGTTCCAAAAGCACAACCTCAATTTTCCCCACAGAGTTTGCCTCCACCCTCTCCCACTAATGTTTGAAAATCTGATATTGCTTTGTGACAAGTTCCTCAAAGCTATAGTGCTAGGGTTTTTTACCTGATCCCTGGCTCAACTTCCACGTCCATCTTCATGTACCGAGGATGACCCTTCAGCCTCACTCAGACCATCAGAAGATGGCATCCTAACCAACAGTTCAGTTAGATTAGGATAAAGTCTAACAGGCATGCTGATGCACGTGGCTGAGTGTCCAATTGGGTTATTGTGATCCTGTAACTAGCCTGTCTCAATTATGTCTTGGAAGTATTTGACTGATTAATATTACCTTATCCTATCCCTCTGTAGTTATTTTTAATGTTTTTGCATAACTTATATAGCAATAGTCATAATCAAGTTTACCCCTGCGTTGTAAGTCAACAGCTTAATAAGTAGCAAAATTTAATTGAGAAGAAATACCAGGAGATGTTATACTGTCTTAATAATTCTTTACTTGATACTTTTATGCAAAGTTAATATTATTCTGATCAGCGGTGCAAGCAAACAATCTCCTACTTTTAGATGCAATCTTGCAAAAAATAGAAATAAGCCAAGCAACATCCTTCTCTGTTGCTAATGTCAGAGATAAAGGCAAATCTTATCACATCTTTGTACAAACTGATGTCTCAAGCGAAGTCCTGGAGAAAGGGTTCCTCTCTGCTGGCTGATCCTTAAAGTCATGCCAAACTTCAATGTGAGATTTCTCCCGCTTTCTCTCACCTTGATATGGTGGAGAACCAGCTTAAATAGTTGATTCAAAAAGTGGTTACAGCATCTAGTTTGAATCTGTCAAAAGTATCTGTCAGGTGTGTCTGTCTAAAGCATTTGTCAGAAGCAAATATATATTATCTGCCAGGGGCATTTGTCAAAAGTCAAAAGCAGACATATTATGTGCCAGGCAATTAAAATTAAAAATATGTTTAAGTGCGAAAAGCATTTCCAATAATAGGTGATTTTTTTAATGTTATAACTTTTAAAGGTGGTCATGACATTTTTAGTATCAGCAAGCATTTAAATCTATTGGCAGCAACTAAGGCCTAGTAGCACCTGGCAGTTGCTGAAGATCAATAAGGTCTTCCGAATTTTGGCTGGGATGTAGTTTTGTGGTCAGACTAATTGCTTTGTTTATCACTTCTTAAGGGGATTCGTAGTAGGCTGTTGCTTTGTGAAATAAGAATTCAAAAGAGAAAATAAACATGTTTTAAGGCAAAAGATATTTCTAGAGCTTAATTCATAGCTATTAATGTCTAAAGCACTCAAATGTAAAACAAAATATTGAAGCACTAACCAAGATTACAAAAAATGCTTTAAAGCAAAACATGTCTTGAAGTTTAAATCAGGGCTGTTAATTATTTAAGGCATTTAGTAGCTGTCTTATTTTACCCACTATCTAAATTAAGTCTAAGGTTTTATTGCAATGCAGTGTAAGGTAAAAAAAAGAAAACAAGAAGGAATGTGCCAAGCATATAAAACAATGCCATATTATTCTTCACTATTTTGCTCAGACAGGGTGATTAGCAAATCTTCCAATGGCTGATCTAACTGTAGTGTGTACAATGAAGGTCAATCAGCCATATCTGATCCAATTGCTGGTAAAGGTCCTGATCATCTTGCAATAACTGTGAGAAGCTTGTAGTACTGTTGTAAGCATCAATAATGGGTCCCATTTGGGACTGGGATGCATTGCAGATACTGCAAAGCTCATATCAGGGCTTTTTCGGAGTTTAAGGAATTTAACCCTGTAGGCCTCAGGAGTTAGTTCATACTTTTTAAGTAAAGCAGTTTTAAGTTTCTCATAGTCTCTACTGTCTTCATTGTCCATTTGGTCCAGCACCTCACACCATTTTCCAGTAAGCAGCGGGGATAGCTGAAAGCTCCAGGCCTCCCTGGGTATCTTGGCCAGGATACAGACCTTTTCAAACAAATTCAAAAATGCATCCATAGCTTCTCTCTCTTTAAATTCAGCTATTAATTTGGAATTTAATTTATACCCAATCCCTGGAGTTTTAGGTTCACCCCCACCACTTATCTCCTTTGGTGCTGGTTGTTGGAGTCTTAGCCTCTCCAGTTCAAACTCTCTTTGGCACTGCTTTTCCTTGGCCTCTCTCTGGTGCTGCTTTTCCTTGGCCTCCCTCTGACACTGCTTTTCCTTGGCCTCCATTTCAAGCCTTCTTTGCTCCAACTTCCTTTGTATCTTCAGTTCAAACCTCTTCTGCTCCCTTTCTTGCTGGGCTTCAAACTTTCTCTGCTCCAGCTCCAATTTCCTCAGCTCAAATTGTAGCTTTAGCCTCTCTAGCTCAGGATCTGTGGTGGACTTCACTTGCTGCTGTGGTTCCAGGTTCTGTCTGGTCTCACTGTCCTCCTCCCTGGGACTAGACACTGCAATGTCCCTTGGCACCCCCATGCCCAAGGTCTGGTCGCTTTCAGTCACTGGCCGTGACTAGAGGTTCTGGGCAACCGCTTGCTCATTGGCTGCCACAAGAGCCTCCATGAGGTTCTTTTTGCTTCGCCCCCTCATACTGGACCCTTATCTCCTGACACAGCTGCTTCAGTTCTTCTACATTGTAGTTGCTGTAGTTGGAAGTCATCTTTCTTCCCTACACTACCACTAGTCTACCTTTACTTGCAGCAAAAAAAAAAAAAAAAAAAAAAAACAGGCTGTGAAACTATATCTTGTAACCAATTTTCCCTTTTCCAATTTCTGCCCTCTTTGTGTATGGTTTGTTCAAACAGTTCACCAATCACACCACTGCTCACCAAATCTGTCACAAGTCCACTCTTGGGGGGCACAATTTCCTGGGCTACAGTGAATCCCCTTGTGATCAGGGTCAGGAATGCCCCTCTTCTATCCTTTTAGCATGCTAGCTGTTTCACAACTGAACATACTCCAGAGGATCCCCAGGCACCCTCTCTCCATGCGAGGGGGTGCAAATGCAGTACTGAGTCTGTGTTCCTGGCAGAGAACCCTCTCAGCCACTGCACAACGAACCAGGAAACCACAGGTGCATCTAGGCCTTCGGAGGGCCCTATATACCCTATGTGTCTTTCCACTGAAATGCAGAGACCCATTCAAACCCTCACAGACCCCTTCTGAGACCTTTTGTATTCTTCCCCTCCTTGCATCCACAGAGTCCCTTGTGGTATTTTACTTTGGTAGTGTCTGGCCCTTAAAGCAGCCACACAGGTGTAGTATACTTTGAACAACCCTTCCCAAGCAACTCACACAAAATACACTAGCAGAATTATTTTAAAATAAGCCAAAGGCTTTACTAATTAATTAATAAATGCAGTAAATAACGTAAAGGCAGATACGTTTAGACACTGGTTACAGAATATGGAAAATAAAATGGAAGTATACAACAAAAACGAAACTTTGAGAATTCTAGTTTGAAAGTTCTACCTCAAGTCCTTAGTTACTGAATTTAAACTGTAAAGTGTTCTTAAAAGTGGTAGCTGAAGTCTTGGCTCTTGTGGTCCAGGCGAATGTCTTGGAAAAAAAAAATGTCTCTGCTCTCTAAGCAGACAGGGTCCCAAATGCAGTCTTTCACACAAAAGTCAAACAGGTTAAAGGTCACAAGAAGAAGCACTGATCAGAGTCTTGCACTCCTGTTTTATGGGCTTCTGAAAGGGCAGATCCAGTGAATATCGATTTGCCCTGCAATTGGCTAGCATTCCATCTCCGTGGCTATGCAACCAATCAGCTTTTAGTATTTTATTACAAAAAGGAAAAACAAATGTTCATCTCTGAATAGGAGAGTAAACCAGTTCTAACCAGAACTCTAGAAGACCCAGACTCCCTTCCCTTGAAATGGCTGGAATCACTAAATGCAGTACAGCAATTTAGCTAAATGATAGTCCAATCTGCTGTAATGAGATTAACTCAGAGAAGTCCTCTCAAGACAAAAGGTCCCCAGACATCCCGGCTCCTCTAGATACTGGGGCTATTTAAACACAAATGGATTCCTGGCCTTCCAGCACTGCTTAAGTTTCCCCTTTTGTTTCCTTTTAAATGGTCTAATCAAGCTCTAGTCCCTGGCTAGAAGCTAACAGTTTTTCTGCCCAGTAACAAGATATTACATCATTTTAGGGCCCATGGCTTTTTTTGTACCTATGATCCTTGCATGTTACACTGGGCCACCATGGGTGTCTCTGATACATTTCTCACATAAAGTAACATGACATATGATTAGAACAATAAGGTATGGGTTTATCTTGCCACAGCACACTCATCTCTGAGGCCAGAAGATTGGAAGGTTGTGGGTTCTAGTCCCACAGCAGGATTTTGGGGTAAAATCCCAGTTCTGATACTGTAGTGCAGCATGAGGGGGTGCTGCACTCATGAGGTGCCATCTTTCAGATGAGACATTAAACCGCGGTCCTGTATGTCTGTTCTAGTGATTGTTCAGGTGGATGTTAAAGATCCCATGTCACTACTCAAAAAGAGTAGGGGAATGTACCCAATGTCCTGGCTGAATTTCCCTTATTTACAAAAATATCACCAACAGCTTAATCTGATTCAATTTCAGTTGCTTCCATCTGTATCCCTCCCCCAGACAAGGCTGAAAATAGGCAGAATTGTCTAATCCTCCTTTACCGTCAACAAAACAAACCTAAACGTGCTTTTGTTTCCCTCCTTCAAATAGCTCCTATGTGAATTAGGCAATAATGCATGATAGAGTGTGTGTTATGCTGGGATAACAACACACCTCAGGTGGTTGGGCACAAGGCCATAGACTGATTGCATCCAATACCTGAGAAGTGATGCTATAGAAACATAGACTTTGACAGCAGATAAGGACCGCTTGGCCCACCTAGTTTGCCCATTTCCCTACCTACAGGATGAGCTGCAGATCCTAGATAACCAACAGCCTATTTCTTCCTATCCCCCTCACAAGAATTGCCTTATGTCTGTCCCATGCATTCTTGAATTCTCCCACAGTTTTAGACCCCACAACCTCCTCAGGAAGGCTGTTCCATGAGTCCACCACCTTCTCTGTGAAACAATACTTCCTCACATTGCACCAGACCCTATCCCAGACAACACACACTCTGGAGTGCATTATTGCTATTGTACAATGGCTTGTTGGTACTTAGAAAAAAATACATTTTAAAAAGTGAGTTTTAGGAGGTTTTATTCAGTTTGTGTAGGTATGTGAAAATAAAAAATATTTCTTGTTTCCTTTATGGACTGGAGGTGTCACTGTATATGCGCAGGGTGTGTGTGTGTGTGTGTGCGTGTTTCAGCAGCTCACCTCCTTCTTGCTCCCCCCATTGTTCTTACTATTGTTCGGTTTAGTGTCGGTTTCCTCTTTCTGCTACTGGCTTGCTTCCTGCCCTCCTACTTCTTGCTAGCTCCCTGTCTTCATGCTTCTTAAATGGTTTTGTAAGGTTCAGTTCAGTATTTCAAAACCAAGTGATCGGTAAGAGAAGCCGATAGCTTTCAATGATTTTCTTAAGCTTCACGGAGTTGGTTTTTTGAAAGTCTGTCAGGGATCAGGAAACCGGGGTGGGGGTGGTAGAAGCACTCTCTTGTTTACAGCACTCAGTTGTGGTCCTCTCAAAGAGAGACTGCAACAGTAAAGCCGCAGGCAGTGGAGCAGTGGACTGTGAGTACATGGCTCACAGCATGGTGGCAGTTTGAAAAAAAACTACAGTTTAGATGCCACTTTGTATGCTGTTTGAGAGTGTTGGTTTATGTGGAGTTTACTAACTTTACTGTATAAGCAAAGGTTCAAGTTCATGTTATCCTTAGTACTGACAGCGTGGGGGGGTGCAGTGATTATAGGGTTGGTGTGATCATGTGTGCTGGACCTTCATTCAGTTATATTATGCTCAGATAACATCACTAGCGAAGGCAGGCAATGACCAGTCAGAGCACAAGAACTTTTCTTGCCATTGTATAATTCTCAGTGTACATCTGCACTTGCAACTAGTCCCTCCTCACCCCTGCTTTTGTCCCCCATGTCCCCTTCCCCTGCTCCTTCCTCCTTGCACTATTACCCCCTTTCTTACCAACCCTGCTTTCATCCTTTTTTGAAATTCAAAATTTTATTGCTTTTACAACACATGCAAACATACAGTTCAAGAAACTTACAAAAGGATGTATATCCATCAGACAACTTATACAAGAATATACTAACTCCCCTTCCCAGCCCTCCCCCACCTCCAACCCCCAGCCCCTCCCCTGGAGTGTGCTCATTATATAAAAAGTAAGTATAAGTACAGCACAACAAGGTAGCAATGACCTTAGAGGATTAAAGACATTATCCCTAATGGTCTCTAGTGCAAGTATCGAGCATATAGTTTGCCCCACTTTTTATTAAAGGACTTCAAATTATTACGAGAGCTGGCCGTCATACGTTCGGTTCTGAAACAAGTCAATAAATCATTCAGCCATTCAGAATATGATATGACCAGTTGATCCATGCAGTGCTTTAATAGCAATTTTTTTAACTACAATTGAAATTAATGCCATGTGGAATTTACGTTCCTGAACCCCAATTTTGGAGAACGTGCCCAAAATACAGATTTCAGCAGTGAAAGGCTCATCCAGCCCTAAGAATGGATCCAATTTGGATTGAATTGATTACCATGGGGGGGGGTCACTTTTTTGCACTACCAGAAAATATGTATCAGATTCCCTTCTGCTTTGCCACATCTAGTACAAGTAGAGTCCGGAAGGTTACCCAATTTGGCAAGTAGGACCGGCGTGTAGTACATATTATTTAAGATATGATACTGGGTGAGTCTGTCTGTCTTGGGTGTGGTATTTATATAGATCTTCCCAAATTTAGCCCCATATGGGGGTTATGTCACACAAGAGAGTGTCCCAGACCTTGGAATCTGGAAGAGGATTTGGGAAGTTATATGTTAAAAGATAGGAATATAGCACAGAGACACAGTGGGGTTTGATTGCAAATTCTTGTAAATGGTTCAATATGGGTCTAACTTGTGAAGGTCTAGGAACAGATCCAAACAGAGAACCGAGTAAATGCCTTAACTGGAAGATTTTAAAGATATGTTTCTGAGGTATCATGAATTTGGTAAGTATTTCAGGGGAAGAGAGGAGGGAGTCCTGGGAGAAGACATTTTCTACTAGGGATCTTTGCAATTGAGGAAGCCAATCAGGAGAGAGATATGATCCCCCTATTTTAAAGTTAGGGTTGAAGAAGAGAGATTGAGCATGATCATTTTTAAGGGAAATCTTGAAATAGGCCCAACATTGAGATAAGACTTTGAGAGAGGTGCCAATGACTGAGGTTTGTAATGGAGCTGGCAGTGATGATTTTGTTAAGAAGATGGTAGAAGTGTTCAGACTGTGTGATCTCAATAGTCTATTTTCTATCTGAAGCCAAATGGGAGAGTGTTCATTATCTGTGGCCAAGAACCGTCTTTAGATAGGTGACTGGCCCAATAATACAGAAGGAAATTAGGGAGACACAGATCCCCCGAGTCTTTGGGTAGGCTAAATTTAAGAAAGGAACACCTGGGGTGCTTGCCAAGCCAGATAAAGTTGGAGACAATAGAATGAATATGTTGAAAAAACGACAGTGAAAGCCAGATATTTAACAAGTTTAAGGGATAGAAGAGCCGGGGCAGAATATTTATCTTGATAATGTTTATACGGCCCCATGGAGAAAGAGGCAGGGCTACCCATCTTCAAAGGTCCTGTTGGATTGTAACCAGCAAGTCATCGAGATTTAACGTTTTGAGAGTTAGGGAGTCTTTAGTGAGGCGTATTCCCAGGTATTTAATTGAATGTGGAGACCATTTCATCCCAAGGTGGTTAAAGTCAGCTTTATGAGTGAGGCCATTTAAAGGAAAAAATCTCCATTTTCGAAAGACTTAATTTATATTTGGATAGACGTCCACATTGAGCAATAATTTCTAAAGCATGTACAAGAGATGTGGCCAGATTTTCCAAATGAAGTAAAATGTCATCTGTATATACTGAAAAAGTTAAGGTTTGGTGGAGTGCTGAAATTCCTTGTATATGAAGGGATCCCTTAATGTAATGAAGGAGGGGTTCCAGATATAAGTTGAAAAGAAAGGGAGAGAGGACAACCCTGTCTGGTACCTGTATAAAGAGAAAACCGGGAGGAGAAAACCCCATTGCAATAGATTTTGGTCGAGGGGGATGTATATACTATCTGTATCTACTGAATAAAGGGAATGGGAAATCCCATTTTCGTTAATGTAGCCCGGAGAAACTCCCAGTTAACCATATCAAAAGCCTTTTTGGCATCTAATGAGATTAATGCCATGGGAATTGGAGAGGTTTGTGCGGTTTCAAAAATATGTGAAAGTGTTCTGAGATGATCCGCCGAGGAACGGCCTTGAACAAACCCTGCTTTCATCCTAACCTACTGTTAGATTTCATTAGCTTCACATAGTATTTTGTTTTGCACTACATTGTTTAAAGCTATATTATAAACTGAAAAAGAAATAAACAAGCTGTTCACCAATTCTGCAAAACCAAATACAGTATTTATTCAAATGCATATGGCTACTTGTAGAACTAGAAAAAAACTACTTTCTGTGATAGCTAATAACATCAGGGGAGTGGTCCAGACTTTTAGAAGCAAGTTGCATTCAGTATGATTCTTTGGCCCACCACTGGGCACCCACTGATAAATTCTCTAACCAGCAGAGGTTTGGTTAAGAAGACACATTGAACTAATCTCCTATAATTGATGAGGTCTCCCTGTTTGATCAGCCCGGCAGTTACTCTCCTACAGTGCAGGACAATCTGTCTGTACTGAAAACAAGGAAAACGAGTCAGACTTTTTTATTTTTATCCTTCCATGTCTCTCCATTGTCCTACATTTGGATGTATCTGTAGCCAGCAGTCTCATGGCCCAACCTTACCTATTACCTAAGCATTCCCAAAAAGTGGTCTTTGACATGTTGATCAATCATTTAATGTGCCAATTACCTTGAATGAAGCAGGGCAGATTTTAGAGCAATAGGTCACCTAGGTGCCAGAGGGGAGTGTGTGTGCACCCCCAAATCTGTGGGAAAGGTGGTAAAAGTGGACTAGAACAGATAAGCACAACCTGTCACAGCGGTAATAGATGCTCCCCATGAATTAGTAGCCCTGCCAGCAGACAGAGGAGTGAGGACAACCTAGAAGTTGGAGGGGCACTCCCTTCCCTACTGGGAAAAGGCTATTCTCACAATTTGATATGGTGGAGGTGGAGGAACAGTGGGACACAGCTGTGATGCCAGGATATCATATCAACCCTGAACACCAATGAAGCTGACTGAATGTGGGGGGGAGCTCACACTAGGCAAGTGGGGATCCAAGGGGGACTCCATGAGGCTTTAACTTTTGAATTTAATTTTAGGTTGACTATACCCACAGATTATCCATTGTGGTGGCTTGGGAGAGGGTGTGCCACTAAGGAGAGGAGCCGTAATACTAGAGTAGCTTCCACCCTCACTCCAATTTGTAAGGTTCTCAGCTGTGAAGTTTGTTTACCAGCTACATGGCCAGATGAATTATGTTTTCATAGCCCATGTTAAGGTAATCTTCCTAGTATACTAATCTCCCACTCTTTATAGAAAAAACTCAGAGAAAGAGGGGGGTGCACAATACCTCGAGATCTACTTGCTGTTTTGTTTCACATGTTCTGTTTGAACAACAATATGAAACACTGTTAGATTAAGGATGACACATGTACTCCACAACACGATGGATCCCTTTGGACTACATGTTTTGAAGTTTGCCTGCCTGTTGCAGCAATTTCAGGTGTTGAGTTTTACTGTTATGGAGGGTACAGCACATGTTTGTGGGTAGAGGAGGCAGGGCTGTTTATCCTTCTAGGTGAACCCTTGCTTGGATACAGAAAGGACTTAAACTAGTTACTTATAATATCAGGGAATCAATAATCTAGTGAAGTGTTATTGCATCCTACAAGTTCTCCAGAAAATAGAAGTGGGAGTAATGTTTTCACAAGAGACACATCTCTCTGATGTTGAGCATCTGAAACTCTGCTGCTCATGAGTGTGAAAGGTTTACGATTCCTCATAGCAGGGGCATGAACACTGCAGGGGCACCATGGTTTTTTAACAAAAACACCTACCCTTGACAGTTCAACAAAAGAAAAGGGATCCCAGGAGCAATTTGTGAAGCTACACTGCTTATACAGGGATTCATCCTCCACACTGCTCAATATTTATGCACCTAATATAGATCAGGTCAGTTTTTCTCAAAAAGGTCCTAAAATACACAGTGACAGCAGCAGACATTATACATTACAGGAAGAGACTTTAATGCAACAATGCCAAGCCCATCGGAACACATTGGGACTCAACAGGGAGACAACATTAAATCACCTGAGGAGCTGGGATTAACAGGTGCCTGTCACTTTCTAGATACTGGGGAAAGAGATTATGCTGTTTACTCTTCCAGGCATCAGTCCTACTCTATTATACACAATTCTGTAATCTTCATGGACTAGCTACACCTGGTAAAGGCATGTTCTATTGAAAATATCATGGCCTCAGACCATGCACCTGTCACCCTAATTTTAAAATTTGTGCGACTGCATCAGTCAGCTCTCTAGAGGCTCAATGTAAGTCTATTAAATGTCTCCACAAGAACTGACCAGGTAGCCCAGACGATAAAAGACTACCTGTTGCAGACCCCTCCCCCCCAAAACTTCTCAAGCAATGTGTTGTGATAGTATGAAGGCAGATCTGTATGGAGAGCTCATCAAATATGCCCCCCCCCAAAAAAAAAAAACACAAGAAAAAGAATCAGACAGAGGGTAGAACTGGAAAAACAAATTTTTAATCTGGAAGCAGAACACCGAATTACACTTAATGAGCAGGTAAAATAATTTGGACCAGAAAAAATGCCCTAACCAAACTTTTAAAGGACAAAATCATAGGAAATATGAGTATTGTGAAACAGCATTACTATGGAGGGGGAGACAAGCTTGACAACTACTGGCCTGGAAAGTAATGAAATAATGAGTTAACAGCTCAATGCTACACCTTTTTTTTTTTTTTACTTTTCTATTGAAGTTTAGTAAAATGTATAAAAAACATTAAAACAAATTTGATTGGATGTGTTACTTGCAAAGATTTGCATACAAATTATTGGATACAAGTTAATACTGCACAAGACACTGAACACAATAGTTAGGGTAGAGCTCTGGTATTACTTTTTGTAGACTTCAGAGACTACGTATTATTTATTACCTCCCTACTTCTAGTCCCATAGGGTTCACAGTAATCTGAAGTCACCTTTATGTGAGAGATAGTGCATACGGGGAGTAAACCCCTGATAACTAATCGGCTTGAAGCAGGTAATTTCATGAAAGCCTACCACAGGACAGGAGGTAACCTGGTTACCCCTCCCCCGACAGTGACATTTCACCAGCGAGGTCCCCCACAGTGACTACAGTGCCTACAGTGCCATGCCGCTGTGGGGAAACCTGCTGGCACCAGGCGCTGTCTGTTGGGGGTCCTGCACCCCCCAAAACAGCTCCGACTTGGAGTTGATAATCCTAAAGGCGGGGTGCGGGGGGCACAGCCCCCGTAGAAAACACAGTCAGCCAGTGGGAACCGGCAGCCGACTGCAGAATGTGGTTGACATGCCGGTGTCGCTGATGGGGCGTTCAAAAATTTTGTCGAGCACCCGTCGTGGATCCAAGGTAACCCAGGTCAAGGAACATAACCAAGAAATCTTTGGTAACTTTCTTTCACCAGTAACTATAACCAACCATGGGTTGTAGCTGATAAAGGCAATTGAGATTATTCATTTTTTTCTATGGGTGGGCATATTGAGTTACCAGGGAAAGATGTATTCCTCAGTAGCTTTCTCCAGCTTCCCCCAGATTAGGTCAAATTGATGTGTGGTATCTAACCACTGATTAGGAGCTTTCTATGTTTAAACAGTTTAGAATATTGTTGGCCCAGTGTTGTATGGTTTGAGGATTCTTGGAAATCCAACATTGGGCCAGTGATTTCTGAGCATTGAAAAGGGCTACAGACCAGAGTGGGAGATCCTGTTTGAGTAGGCTCCCACTTGGGTCAGCCTCTTGGCTAAGTTCTGGGAGGAGGGAAGGACAGGGAGGTCAAGAACACAGTACTTTAGTCATTATTCTGAATATTTTGGACTAATAGTTTGTAATCTGGGGGCACAGCAATATCATATGAAAGAACGACCATGCTACAACTTAAACACACACAGCAGCTCTTAAGTGTCTCATGGGGGAACCCCAAATTATACTTAAAAAAATTTAAACGGTTTTATCAGACCCTGCATGAGGAGGAGCAGGCAGGAGACCTGAGGTAGATTTTAGCTGCCATTAGAATACCTCAGCTATCTGAGGAGGCTCAGAACTACATAAAGGGCCCTCTCACCAGGAGCAACCAAATTCAATACTTGGGCATTAATGTTACACCATCCCTCTCTAAATCATTTTAGTTAAATTATGAGGCTCTCTACAACAACATACAAGCTGACTTAGCAAGATGGGCAGTGTTACCCCTCTCTCTTTCTGGGAGACTTAGATCAGTTAAAGATGAATGTCTCACTACGGCTACTATTTTGTTTCAGACCCTACCCATTAAGATCCCAGAGACATACAGGGTATACTCTCCAAGAAACTTAACAAATTTCTCTGGGGGAGGAGCAAAATTCCTAGAGTGCAGGGGGAAGATCCTGCCACTGAGTAGGGAATGGGGAGGACCTGGCTGCACAGATGCCACAGGCTATCACATGGCTATCACATGGCTAAAACAGAGCGTTGAATCCCATTGGTCCTCTGTATAATAGAATCAGCTGCCTGGGTCCCACTCTTTGCTCTTTCAATGTCCATAGGAGTATAGGGAATTGCAGATGTCCTTTTTAAACCCTAGGGTCAAACACCCACCAAACAATCAGCACACTAAGGCAAACATTATAGACCCCCAACACTGTGTGTTCACTCCTCTCTCTCTCTCTCTCTCTCTGCCTCTGATCCATTATAGCGATGCTTTCACACACCCCATTACTAGATGCAGGCTACACCAGTTGGAAAGCTCAGTGTCTTACCAGATTCCAGCAGTTCCAGGACTGAGTAGTATTATGAGTTTCATGGCCCTACAGCAAACATTTAGGTTGCTCCATAAGGAACTGTTCAGGTACCGTCAGATTCAACACCTTGTAAACTCCACAAAGAACCTACAGAAGGTACTCAGACATCAGTCAGCCTTGCAAGAGCTGTTCTACTGGATAATTGTGCTGTGGCAGAATTTTAGGTATATTACAGAGGTTTACATTGCCCTAGAAAAAGGACAAGAGCAGCACATGGAGCAACTCATGTTGAAATGGGAGCATGAGGCAGAGGTAGAGAATATCCCAAGGGAGTGGAAAAAATTGGTGACAAGAAGATAGAAAGTAACAATGGCCCCAATATGGAGGGAGTTCTGGTGGAAACTACTGGCTTGATTTTTTAAGAACACCAACCATTACCAGCTACTCTGACAGATGCAGGAGTTTTTGTGGAAACTACTGGTCTGGTTTTTTTAAGAACGCCAATCGTTACCAGCCATTGTGGGACCACCCACTCTGACAAATGCTGGTACCACTGTGGGGAGATGGGCATGCTTGTCCATATATTTTTGGATGTGCCCCTTTTTGGGAAAATTCTGGAAGTAAGGATACCAGGGTATAACAGAGATAGTAGGGAGGGATTACCTGTATACTTTTCCAGCCATGGTATTGGATTTGACAGCAGTCACTGAGACTCTTAAATAGTTGAGAGGGATTCTCATTTTGCTGATGGTCATTGCAAAATGCATCACTAGACAGTGGTTCTCAGATGCAACACCAGTGAAGCAAGAATAGAGAATAAAAGTGGCATTTCAACTGATATTAACCTAGAAACATAGAAACTGTCAGCAGAAAAGGACCCCTTGGCCCACCCAGTCTGCCCAAAGATTTCCTACCTATTGCACCTCCGCCGACCCTACTTAGTTCCTGGGGTTCCTCGCCCTCCCTGTTTTTATAATATTATGGCCATATGTCTATTCCATACATGTTTGAAGCCTGCCACCATTCTAGCCTTCACCACTTTGGCTGCCAGTTGATTTCATGCTTCCACCACCTTCTCAGTGAAGAAGTATTTCCTCACACGCCCTCTTAAACCTGCCCCTTTCCAATTTCATCACATTCCTTCTAGTCCTGGTGCACGTCTTCACTTGGAAGAGGCTCTCCTCATGTACCCTGTTTACACCTATGAGCTCTTGAGCATGTCACCCCAGTGCTCCTGTCTTCCAGAGTGTGCACATTGAGGGTCTTCAGCCTCTCCTCATAAGGCATCCCCTGCAACCCCTGCACCATCTTGGTTACCCTTTTCTGGATTGCTTCTACCCTGTCAATGTCCTTTTAGAGGTATGGCCTTCAGAACCGTACACAGTACTCCAGCTGGGGGGGTATCAGACAGCAGTATAGTGACTGTATAACCTCCCTCTTCCTGCTGGTGATACCCCTCACTATAAAACCCAGTGTTCCACTAGCCCTGTTCATGGCCTTGTCACATTGTGCTGCCACCTTGAGTTCCTCTGAAATAACAACCCCGAGGTCCCTTTCTTGTCTAGTAGCTGTCAACACCTCCCTCCATCTTATATTTGGTTCTGGGGTTCCTGTGGCTGAGGTGCATGATTTTGCACTTATTAGCATTGAACCCCAGCTGCCATGTTCTTGATCTCTCCTCCAGTTTCTCCAGAACCCTCTGCATTGCCTCTACTCCCTCCATGCTGTCTACCCTATTTCAGATTTTAGTGTCATCTGCAAATAGGAACACCTTCCCCTCCAGTTTCTCTGCAATGTCCCCTATGAAGGCATTAAAGCATTAAACAGCACTGGTCCTAGCACCAAATCTTTCAGTAATCCCTGCTCACCCTCCCATTGATGGAGTGTGTGCCATTTATCACTATCCACTATTCTCTGTCTCCTATCCTATCCTTTAGCCAGTTGTGCACCCAGTTTATCATTTTGTCCACCAACCCCAAATTGGTCAGCCTCCTGAACAACCTATTGCATTCCACTCTATCAAAGGCCTTGCTGAACTCCAGATAGGCCCCATCCACCGCCCTCAGTTGGCCTACCTCCTTGGTTACCCAGTCAAAGAAATCTATCAGATTTGTTTGATATGACCTCACCTTCGTGAACTCATATTACCCATATTTATGCAGCCCATTGGATTCCAGGTACTCAGACAGTTTCTCCTTTAGTAGGATCTCCCTTAGTTTCCCCACCACTGATAGGCTGACAGGCCTATAGTTGCTAGATTCCTCCATACTGACACTGTTGTGCACAAGGATCACATCAGCCCTTCTCCAGTCCTGTGATACCACTCCTGATTCCAGTGAGCTGCTGAACAAGGCCGCCAGTGGGACAGCTAGCACTTCCCTGAGCTCTCTCAATACCCTGGTGTGTACTCCATCCAGTCCCATAGCCTTATCTACTTTCAAGGCAGGAAATCCTTTCAGTACCCTCTCCTAGGAAAAGGAACTTGTGTCCATTCCACCCCTCCTCCCATCTTTACTGCTACCTTGTGGCCCATCCCCTCCACCCTCCACTGTGAAAACCGAGAAAAAGTACCTTTTCAAAACACTGCTTTTTCCTGGTCTTTAGCTGCACAGTCTCTCCATCTTCTCTTGCTTTTCTCTTCTCTTCTACCTGACATAGCAGAAGAAAGTCTTATCCCCTTTACTCATTTTACTCATTTCCCTTATTATTCTTTCCTCTGCCTGTGCCTTATCTCTCCTGACCGCCCAGCCTGCTTCTTTCTGCTTGATCAGGTACACCTCCATCTTTTTCCCTCAGAGTTTCCTTGTACCTTTTGAACACTATCCTTTTTTCCATTTCTGCCACTGCGACCTCCCTAGAGAACCATAATGGCCTCTTCTTCCTCCCTCCTTTGCTAACTTCCATTAACACAGTCGCTGGTTGGCCTGATGATACCCTCACTTATTCCCTTCCGGTGTTCCTCCACTCCTCCCTGGATATCCTTCCTATCGAACCATTTCCTGAGGCAGTCAACCATTTCCTTGAAATCCACCCTCCTGAAATCCAGGACCCCCATCCTTGTGTGCTCTTTTCTGTACCTCTTCTTACATTGAACCACACTGTACAATGATTTTTGATTCCCTGGGGACTTCCCTTTGACGTTTGCAATGCTGTCGATGATGGTGAGTACTAAATTCAGACTGCCCCACCTTTTCAATGTTCCTTTATGAGCTGCCTGGGAAGTGCTCCCTGTAGGGAGTCCATGATGGCACTGGTGTTGCTGATGCTGCCGCTGGCAGGTTCCACTCCAAATTGGGTAGATTGAAATCTCCAAGAAACAGCCTCTGCTCTTGTCCTTCCATCCTGATGATGGCCTCCCCTAGGTCTTGCCCGACTCATCTCCCTGTGCTGGTGGTCTATAGATTTCCCCAGATCTGATAGAGTTCCCACAGCTAGTCTCCAGGATGACTAACAGCAGTTCTAGTCCCTCCTCCCCTTGCTGCACCTTCCTCTCAGTGCTCTTAATTTCCTCCCTTACATGCAATTCCACCCCTTCTTCCCAGCCCTGTCCCTCCTTTAAAGTTGTATCATGGGATGGCCATGTCCCAGTTGTGGTATGCGGTGCACCATATTTCTGTAATGGCAATCATATACAGGTGAGCCTCTGCTATGGTGGCCTCCAGGTCAAAGATTTTCTTTCCAAGGTTCCTGACATTAGCGCTCAAGGCTCTCCACACTTTCACACCCCACTGCCCGCTGCCCTGTGCCTTCAGCACTTGTCTGTAATACCAACTTCTGCTGCCTTTGACTCACCTGTGTTCCCAACCCTGTTCCTTATATCCTTTGTTCCGATTCCCTCTCCTATCTCATTATTGACTCTTAACCCTTCTTTCCTTAGCCCTTTTGCTGATGTCCTGTGTCCTTGCCCTCATGGAAGTATCATGCCTTGTGAATGACCCTTTCACTGTAGAAACATAAAATGTTGGCAGAAAAGGACTGCTTGGCCCACCCAGTCTGCCCAGCTGGTCCCTACCTAGCCATCTCTGTGGACACTAACTAGTCTCTGGCAACCCTCCCTCCTCCCTGCCTATTTATAGTACTAATATTCCACTGTATCTGTCCCATGTATACTTGAAGCTCCCTACTGTTTTTGCTTCCACCACTTCTGCTGGAAGTCTGTTTCATGCATCCACACTCTTTCATTGAAATAGTACTTCTTCACATCCTTCTTAAACTCCCCTTCCTAGCTTCATTGCTTGTCTTCTTTTTAGCATATTCTCATAGCAAGTGGTTTCACTGAACTCCAACACTGGTAGTTACGGCCTGCGCTGCACTGTTCACTCAAGCCTCTCAGACTAGGAGGAAAAACTTATGAAACAATTTTTTTTTTGCATGAACTGTCTGGGTTTTTTAATCTTATGGTGGGAGACAACATTGGTGCTTGGAGGCGGGGTGGGGGAGGTTACCCTAATGGCTTTACTGTGCATTACTATTCAGCTTGTGTGTGGTTCAAAAGCCGGGACATGATTCCTCAGTTTGTTATGTGGTCTTTTGTTTGCCCGACTTTCATACAGTGATGTTGTACTGGGATAACATCACTGTTGAAGGAAGTCAGAGTCCAGCATTCTTTTTTGCCTTTGTATAATGATCTTCATAAGATGGTTAACTCACCACTTCACAATTCTCTGTGTGTATATACCTGGGCCTTCTAAATTTCTAGCTGATTGTCTGTCCCATTTTCATTGCCAGCAATTCAGAGCTGCTTGTCCACAGGATGACACAGAGATGACTTCTCCTCCTCCATTTTGACAGCTTCAGATAACCTGGTCTTTTATTCAAATCATGTTTCCTCAACTATATGGACTTCTTTATCTGCTTCTACCCAATCTACCTACAAATTAGCATGGAAGAAATTCACTACCTTTCGTGCCCTCCAAAACACTGATCCAGTACTCATGGTATAGTATTCAGTTCCTCACATTCTGGCATTTGCGTCTTACTGCTCTCAGTCATTCAGTTTAACAGCCACAGCAATCAAACAATGCATTCCCAATATTCAATTTACTATCATGTCCACCCATTCCAATACTTCCTGCTACTCCTTATCCTGTCCAGCGATCAAGGCTTTTCTTCAAGGATTGAAAAAAATCTACCCCTCAAGATCCTCCAAACAGAAAGACCATAGATTACAACCTCTATTCCTGAATAATGAACAATTTAAAAGACAGAGTCTTTGGATCCTTCTCTGGTCTTAACATCCAAGCAGCCAAGACCTTAGCATTCTTTGACATTCTTTGAATTTTTATGAGCTAGAGAATTTATAGTAGCATGTACCTTATCACTCAACAAACTCAACTCGGTGTCCTATACAAGTCCTCAACCATCTACAATCCATGGACAAACCTCCTGATTCAATTCATCCTCTCCTGTTTTCTGACAACTATTCCATCATGACTACTTCTTGGTTCATCCTTTATGTCAGAATGTTTCTGTCCCACCTGGGTCTCGAGGCTTCACAATTTTCCAGCCATTCCTTCAGAACTGGAGCTGCTACCATCACTTTCAGAAAGAACATCCAGGCACATATCATCAAGACCAAGGTTTGCTGGACTTCATTGTGCTTTGAAACATATATTAGAAAACCAAATTCTGAACTCTGCCAAGCTTACCAACAGCTAGTCTCATAATTCATGTAAGTCCGAAGCGAAGGCTAACCTGGTAACGTTGGTTTCCAATTTGTCTCCCCAACAGAGAGGTTTTTCTGTCATCTGTGATACCAAGCCTATTCCATGAGTTGGAGGAGCAGTCGGGTTCTGTTACACCACTCTTTGGTTCTTTGGCTCTTTAGCTAACATTTCCTTTATCCAAGAGAAATCCTTCTCCTGGCACCTGTACTGAGGGTGGAAATCCAGAAGAAAGAAACAAGCCAAATTAAATCAGTACAGTTGCACAAGTGCTCTACACTGGCAGTCACACTTTGAATTTAAAGGTTGCATCCTGCAGTTCAGTGGGAGACTAACAGACTCATCTCCCCTGCCCTACGTAGGTAGAGTGCGCACACACACACACACACACATGCCTTCCTGGCCTAGTACATTTTCCCATCATCCTCCTGACCCTCCTTCTTCTCCGGCACTCTACCTCTGGTGTGGCTTTTTAGCTACCATTTCGTTTAGCCAAGAGAACTCCTTCTCCTGGCGCCTCCACCAATGGCAGAAATTCAGATGTAGGAGACAAGCCAAAGTAAATCAATACAGTTGCACAAGCACTCTGCAATGGCAGCCACACATTGACTCGTACTATATCCTACAGGAACTAATAGGAAAAAAATGAAATACTCTTGTTTCAGTTTCATGCAGTGTGCAACAAACACAATGTATCAATTTGGCTACAGCTGACAAAGTTATTAGCTATCATTGTAAAATGGTTTAGGGGAAGTACTGAAATCCAGCTACTTCATTGGTTCAGTCATACCCCTTGACAGTTGTTTAACCCTCATTGTAACATGGCTAAAATAACAAGCACACAAACCAGGACACAGATTGGTTCAAAGCACTCATGTGGTACTATCTCAACCAGGCATTATTCCAGCAATAATGCCGTGTTGCTCGTGAAGTATCTCAAGCAGCCATGGAGGAAAAACAGCACTGTTTCTGAAGTGCAAATGTGAGTGCAAAGTGTGCTTTCTACCTACCTACATACCGACATGGCCGTGAGTATGGTTGCAAACTGTGACGACTCCCCTAAGAAGCGACTGTGGCACACAGCAGGAGCGACTGTCACAGACCTCACAAAGTGATCGGGGAACAGCAAAAATCAGTAAAAGAAAAGTAATCTTTCAAACACACTCAGTGAAATTAGCAGGCAAGCGTCCCTTGGTGATCGGAGCGAGTAACACAAGAAATGTAGAGTAGGGGAGATGCAGGCAGAGTTCCAGTCAACAATATGCAAATGAGCAGCAGTAGCACATATCAGCACTCTGAAATATGAGTATTCTGGACCTGCTAGACAGCTTGTAACAATATTAGCCATCTAGAAATGCAAAACACTAATAGAAAGAGGGAGACCTGCAGTAAATGAATAGTAATATGTGCTCTTGTGCTGACTCCATCAGCATATAACAAGCATTTGTCAATGCCGAATGTTGTCTCGCTGGCACTGACATTGGTAGTGCAGGAGTTAGAGATGCGTAATAGGAATGGCAGTGAAGTACTGAACTGACGCCAACCCCACCCCCACCCTGCAGAGAGTGACAGGCATTGGGGTGTGCCTTTGGGTCATCAGCTATAACGCTCTTGTCATTTTACCTCACTCAACCCTGTAGACACTGACAAGTGTTGTGGTGTGCTTTGGGGTCCTTGGACATTATACTTACCCCATTCCATAAGGAAATATGCTGAGGTGGGTGCAGTATAGGAGAATGGGCTGAACTTTGTGGCCGAACACTCCAAGGCACACCTTGATACCTGTCACTGGCTGCAGGGTGGGGGTGGGGGTGGAATGGCAGGAGCATTACAGCTGATGATCCCAAGTCACACCCCTGATGCCTGTCAGTCTCTACAGGGTGGGGTGTAACAGTTGGAAACCCTAGTGTGTTGGTATTTTCACTCCAAATTATCAACATGGGCTTTTTGTGACCCCACCTCAAGAAGAGCGGCAGTATCAGTTTGTTAGCCGAAAGGTGATTTTGCACAGCGACTGCGCCATTTGTTGTCACAGGTATGTAAACACATTTTGGGCAGGATGTGAAAAATGACAACTGTATTGTTTATGAGGAGGTGTAAAAAAATGGCAACGCTGAAAATCTGTAAGGAAAATATGAAAAATTGGTGAACTCATGAGCATGCATAGAAACTGTGCAACGCATGTCCGTAACCCAATTATTTTTTTTAACCACATTTTCAACATAGGCATTTTGGGACCTCCCCTCATGAACAGTGGCACTGTGTTTTGTCAGTCTGTCCCAAAAGTTGATCTCCCACAGCGACCACGCCATTGTATACCACAGGTGCGAAAACACATTTTGGGCAGGATGTGAAAAATGACAGCTGTACTTTTCATAAGAAGGAGTGAAAAAATGCCAGTGTTGAAACTCTGGCATGAAAATATTGCAAATTTGTGACGTTACAAGGGTGCGTGGAAACTGCGCAACGCATGCTTGTAACACGGTCATTTTATGGACTTTGATCACCAAATTTTCAACATAGGCATTTTAGGACCTCTGCTCATGAACAGTGTCACTGTCATTTTGTTACTCTGTCCCTAAAACTGATTTCCCACAGCAACCATGCTATTCTGCACCAGAAGTGCGAAAACACATTTCGGCCAGGATATGTAAAATGACAGCTATACTGTTCATAAGGAGGTGTGTAAAAATGGCAATGTTGAAAATCTGGAGTGAAAATATTAGAAATTCATGAAGTTACGAGCGAACGTGGAAACTGTGTAACATATGCTTGTAAAACAGACCTTTTTGGATTTTGTTTCACCAAATTTGCAACAAGCCCATCTCATGAACAGTGGCACTGTCATTTTGTTAATCAGTCCCGAAAGGTGATTCCACTCGGTGACCGCGAAATCACCTTTCAGGACCGAATAACGCCATGACAGTGACTGAATTCATGAGGAGGGAACCCAATAACCCCATGTTGAAAATCTGGTGCCACAATTCCCAAAAATGGCTGAGATATGCACCAAAGTTGAAAAAATCCTATTTATGCCATTGTACAGCTTACTGGCACTTCTTCAGTTCGTGGTTGGCTTTGAAGAGTGCAGACGTGTTCCCAGTCCACCGAAGATCATCGTGCCAGGCTCCAGAGGTAAGTATGGTGTGAGGGATGTGTGGGGAGGCAGGCTATGCAGATGGTGGGCGCAGGTTGGGGAAGGGAGCAGGACAGATCGCGAGGGACCATTTTCTGTTTTACAGGTAAAAAAAAAAAGATAAACATCGCGGGACTTTTTTTTTAACAGGGACATTTGGCATGCTGGGGTGGGCTCCCAATGTGCCACCTGAGTGTTTTGGTGGGGCTGTAGCCATTGGGGGACTGGGCACCCCCGTCAGCACACAACAAATGAGGGGGACATTATGCCGATGGGGAGTGGACTCCCCCATCAGCAAATTAAACCTGGAAGGGAGGACTGTAGCTGACGGGGATTGGGCCCCTCTTTGGCAAAGAAAGACTGTTGTGGGGGGCGCATGATGCCAATGGGGATTGGGCATCCCCTCAGCACACACTTGGGAGAGGGGGCATTATGCCTATGGGGAGTGGGCTCCCCCGTCGGCAAATGAGGTGGGTCGGTGCATGCGACATGGGGATCTGGCACCCCTGAAGTTGGGCAGGGGCAGGGGCAGTCAGTGCTGCCATGTTTAGGGAAAAATTCAGTAAAGGCACATCAGGAGTGTGTTATTGTGCCGCTGCATGAGGCGCTTGCCTCTCATTGCAGTGGCACTTTTGTTTGATCTGGTGGCCAGTTTACATATGCCTGGTGTCAGCGCCTGCATGCTGGCTTATTGGGAAATGAGGGACACGCCTACTGATGTGCACTCTGCATTCGCCCACAGTGACCACACCTCCAAATCTGCTACTACTGTAATATGTTGGCTGGCGGCCAAGCACGAGCCAACATAAAAAGATGTAACTTGTGAAATGAAAGCATTAATGAAAGTGCATTGAACATATTATGTGCATAGAAAAATTGTGTCAGTCATTTTTCCACAGAACAGAAACAGGTAAAAATGTGACATTCACTTCAAGCAAGCCATGTTACAAGTGCATTAAGCCACTCCGAAGGTGGCATCTAATGGGGAATTAATGCATGGTTGGGACCGTTGTAGGTACTCAGCCTTTGGCCTCGTGCCACAGCAGTCCCAAGCATGCATTAATTCCCCATTAGATGCCACTTTCGCAGTGGCCTAATGCTTGCATAAACTACCAGTAACTGTGCTTTAAAACATTTAAAATGCAGTCAGGCCCCACAGCTACTGAAATCCAGCTACTTCATTGGTCCAGTCATACCCCTTGACAGTTGTTTAACCCTCAATAAATTACCAGTAACTGTGCTTTAAAACATTTAAAGCACAGTCAGGCCTCTCAACTACCAGTAAAACTGTGCTTTAAAACTTTAAGTGCATGGTCATGCTTTAGAAAACTGTATTTAAACCACAATCAAACTCACACTTCAACCATTAACACAAATTCACCTCCAGGTCACCAATCAAATCCCCAAAACAGCTGCTGCTCCAACTACTACAGGATTTGTGTATGTTTTGGGAGATTGATGGCTGTCTCCATTAGCTAGCTCCCCACCACTCATCAGTACATTGGCTGGGGACTGTACCTTATTTAAGTGAGCTAATAAGGCAGGGCACCATATATAAAGGAAGCCAACTCTGGTAGTTGCATTTTATAATAGGGCTTCAGGCGACAGGAGGTCCACCTTATTGACTAGTGGCTAAGCTTACTTTCACACCAGAGCTCTGATATGAAAAGTTAAGAGACCCCCACTTCCCTTTGGGATGAAATAAGTGAGTAGCCATTTGAGGTAGAAAACATAATTTAATAATTTGCCAATATATTTTCATGTGTGGGGGTGCACACACAAACAGTCTCTTGTTTTAACATTGTTACATGCAACTACAGCTGAATTGGAAACTAACAAAACTGCTACAGCAGATCAATTCAACATCTGAGACCTGTAATCTTTACTACACTAGGGCAGGAAAGCCCCATGCTGGATTGGTGCAAGCTTTACCTGAAACACAGAACTGTGAAACCCTATAAACACTGCAACTCCTACCTTAAAAAGGCAGAGCTGGAAAATATTAAAAATGTTGCCGTTCCTGATCCAAAGCAGAAATGGAAAATGCTGCAGTTTCCACAGTGTTCTATAAACGCACTAGAGCACTAACATTCCACACTCTTAGCAGACTGCAGTTGAAGCCACCTACTTGGCGCCATGCTGCCGGTCTTTTAAAGTGCGCAAAAACAGAAGGGCATTTTCTTATGGTTCCTTCCTTCTTCCTTCACCAATAGGATGATAATACTCATTAATTCTGTTCAAACATGTCTAAAATGAAAAAAAAAATAGAATGTCCCCATAACCAGCATCATAACATCCGCTAGGTGGCTTCATTTTTTTTGTCTCTGTTAGCACTCTAGTTCTTTTATAGACTCTGTGGCAGTTCCTGACTTACAGCTTGAGTCTGCCCTTGAAAACGCCACCTACAGGACCGGCAACTCTTCCCCTGAACAAATGTTCTCAATATAAAGTGATCTGCCCTTTCAAATGAAAAACTTTATTGTTATTACAACAGAATGGGGTTAGCACACTTGCAGGCTGTGAACAGCAAGGAGATAAATGCACTCCCAGGGACTGAGTGCAAACTCCATAGTGCAAAGGCACACGGCTAATGCCTTGTGCATTCTTAGCACCAAGAGTGTGCATTCAGTCCCTGGCTTGTGCATTATCCCCATGTATCACACAATCTGACAGGTGTTGACACCATATTACCAGTGTGCTGAAATGTGGAATAATCCTCTAAAGAAAGATGTTTGCATTCATGGCATACCCAGCAGGAAACTGGAGATCTGTTGCCTCAGAGTCACCCTGTACTGCTGGAACTAGTTCTATCTGAGGAATTCAAGCCAAAGTACCCCTGTCACAAAACATAGATACGTACTGTAGATGGTAAAGAACTGAAAAAGACGAATAGTCCTTCAAGTCTGCTCTGCTGTTCCTATATAGTTCTACCCAGCTCCATCAGCACTCTTCATGCTCTCTACCATTATTATGTTTCTGACTACTGCTCTTAAAACAGTACCATTGGCTCCAGTTGCTATAAAACCACATCCACAGATTTAAAAGTTGGCAAAGGTGGCTACATACTATTGCACTAGTCTTCAAAACCCTTTCCATGTTGGAATGCATTGCCTGGGGGTGGCTTAACATTTAAGCTGTAAAAGTCTTCTTTCATCTGTTTTTTTTTGTGTGTTTTGGAAGGTCTTATAAAGTCATAGATACACAGGTGTTCATGGACAGGACAATGGCTTGTGGTATCTCAAGTCTACCTGGCAAAGTTAAGCCAAAATGTTGTTGCTGGAAAACACTTTTGTCCCTTCCCCCAGTTCAACACTTGAAATAGGCTGTCTGTGGAAACACTGGAGTCAAACATATTTTAAACAGACTTGGACACTTTCACTGTGTTCTTTATAAAGAACATGAAAATGCTTTAAGGTTGATATAGCTCAGACACTTCGAAGAACAAAGGAAACATATAAACTGCCAAACTGTTGTAATCATTGATACTGCTTAATATTTAACTGCCTAGTAGTACTAAAATACAGTTGCCTTAGCTGGGGTGGGGGGGGGTTCCACCTCTGTGCACCTGCTAGGGCGCTAGTGTGTAACTCCCTTTTCCCCAAACTGATCAGGCAATTCCAAATAGCAGGTTAACCTAGCTTATATGTTAGGTGGTACCCATACTCCTGCGAGCTATCCCATATCCATGAAAATGAAAGCCTACTCACTAAGGGGCTTCTGTATGGGTGTGGGTCTACTACTGGCACTAGTGTTTTCCACAGACCTTTTACTGGAGGAACCTAAGAGGGAGGACAGGTCCTATGATGGGACACCTTTCAGATTCTCCAACCTTCTGATCAGCTCTGAGCACATCACCCTTAAGCATCGGTATTGGAAGCTTATACGAATTGCAAGGCTTGGGCACTACCTATGCTTTCACTCTTTCCAGGGACCAAAGGGACACAAGAGCTGGCTAAAGTATGTGACTGTAGTATGGCTGCTACCCTCTAAGACTCTCAAGGTCGGGTGATGTTGAAAGTAACCCTGGACCTCCTCTGAGTATCCATCACTCTTCAGTGGTACATGGCCAAGGGGCTGAAGATGGCACATATTAACATCAGGAGTCTGACGGCAAATTTTGCAGAATTCGAAGCATGGGTGACACATTATTCCCAGGACATACTTGGGCTAACTGAGACATGGTTGAAGTTGAATATACCGGAATCCCTCTGCTCCATAAAGGGCCATAAGCTTCTCTGTAGGGATCACTACTCCTCCAAGAGGAGGGGAGGGGTTGCCCTATATGCCAGGGAACACCTAGCCATAACTGACCTGCCAATTTACATAACAGGCACTTTAGAGGCCCTTCATATAGTTCTGACTATGGGTAACACCAAAAAAATCTATCTGATCTGTGTATACAATCCACCCAAAAGCAGTATCACTGGATTAACTAACCTTATGGATCACTTGGCTTCACATAATTTAAAAGGAGAACTCTTACTCCTGGGGGATTACAATCTGGACTGGGTGGGGAAACACTCAGGATTGTATGATGCCATGTTTGGAAAAATGCACTTGACACAGCTAATTAAGTGTCCAACAAGGCCATTGCAATGGGGCAGCCACAACTCCCTTCCTGGACTGGATTGACACAAATAGAGCAGACAGTATTCAGGCCTCCTGCACTCTCTGGGACACTATTAGTGACCATACCTTGGTTTTTTGCATATGGAGGGTGCACAATCCGATGCCTCCCCCAAAAGTCATTCAATTTCATGACTTTTCCAAAATTAATATCAGTGTGATTCATGCAGACCTCCACCACACCGACTGATCCCCAATTTACCGGGCTGATGATGTTGAAATTGCACTAAACTTCCTCATAACCACCCTACAGGAAATACAAAATAGACACCTACCCATGAAAAGAAGGAGGGTATGAGGTACTATCACGAGATGGGTGTATAGTGATCTCCTTGCCAGCATGAGATGCAGGGACAAGACCTGGGCTGCTGTAAAGAAAAATGGCCAACAAGTCAACTGGGATGAATATCGCAGACAGAGGAATGCATGTATGCAAGAAGGAAATTCGTACAGCAGAAAGGTCATACTCATTTAAGTTACTAAAGAAATTGGCCAATGACGCCCGTGTTTTTGGAACCATATTAAGACTTTCATGGGACAAGGCGGATGCTTGATAATAACTGACATGACTTTAAATGGAACAAATTGCAACAACACTAACACCATTGCGAATGCCCTAAATGTCCACTTCTCAAATCTCTCTGAATATGAGAGGCTGACCAGCAAGCCCTCTGTCTGTCCCCCTGATTCCTTGGCCTTGGCCGCCACCTCACTTAGTTTTAATAAGGTCACCACGTTGGATATACTGAGACCCTTGAGAAAACTACCTGAACATGGATCAGCAGGATCGGATAGCCTACTACCAAGGTTTCTTAAACTAGCGCCCCCTGTCATAGCTGCACCAGTCATCAGGAACTACAACCTGTCACACAGTATGCAGCAAGTACCGTCACACTAGAAGTTAGCTCAAGTTGTCTCCATCCACAAGAAAGGGGACACAAAGGACATGAAAAACTATCGCCCAATTGCAATATTATCTGCACTAAATAAAATTCTTGAAAAAACAGTAGCCACCCAGGTCACGGACTACATAAAGCAAAACAACCTACTCACGTCTGCTCAACATGGTTTTAGGAAGGGGTACAGCACAACCACGACATTCATCAAACTCACAAATGACATCAAACTATCCATGGATAAAGGGTTATACACAGAAGTAGTTTTTGTGGACTTAACAAAAGTGTTCATCCTGGTGAATCGTGCTTTGCTACTAAATACACTGGTCTCTTTCAGCTTTTCTCAAGGCTCCACTACATGGTTCAACAGTTACCTCTCTGGACAGATGCGATTTGTACAAATTGACAAATGCAAATCTGATTTATCTCCTACCAGCATTGGGGTACCACAAGGATCAATGCTCGGCCCACTGTTCTTCTCACTGATTGTGAATAGGTTGCCACAAATGTCTAGTACAACCTCCACCATCCTATATGTAGACAACATGGTGTTGCACACCAGTGCCAAGGACATCGCCACTATTAACTCCACACTTGAGTTGGACTTTGCCTGTCTATATACATGGCTAGTTCGAAACAAACTGCTACTGAATACAATAAAAACAGTGTCAATGTTGTTTAGATCTGCACCTAGGGTCAAAGCCAGCTCTGCAACCCTGGCAATCATGGCCTGGATGGTATGCTGCTGGAAATGGTGGACACTTTCAAGTACCTGCATATAACTCTTGGCCCCTCGCTGGATTTCAGCCTGCATATCAAAAATACATGCAAAGTGGTTAATATAAAGCTGGGACTGGCCTACAAAGTCAGAGCTCGATGGAGAAACTAGCGATCACGCAGGGGGTGCTTCGACCAAGCCTGACATATCTTCTTATAAAGACGCGAACAAAGGACTATTGCAGAAGTGGGACACTTGCTATATTAGTGTAACCCCTAGATGGCGCTATCCCAGGGGCTACTACCCCTGCCTGATTTGCCACTAACAGGTTGAGGGGCCTGGATCCAATGGCGGGTGCCTCCACCCAGAGGTCAGGGTTTGCAATAGTTAAACTAACTTGGTCACAGCCCTCTGGGACACTGCAACCCCCCTTTCTTCTCACTAGTGGCCCACACAATATATCAGAATTACCTTCACAGTATACACTTACCCCAGGTCTGGTTCCGGCACTGGGACCTCCTGTGAAATGAGATACAGTGCAACAATCACAGTACAGTACTTTAACATAGACAAATACCTCAGGCAGTATAACTTTGCTGAAACAAGCAGCTCTGATTTATTTAGGGGGATATAACAAGGACAGGGAAATCAGGTTAATTAGCTTATCACTCTAATAATCTACCTATGGCTCTGTGCACAGGCCTATCCCTATCAGTTACTGTCCCTGGGTACCCAAGCCCTAGTGGCTAGTCCAAACCGTGGCAGCTGGTAGGGGCCCTTTCACACAGAAGGAGAATTAAACAGTCAGCAGTACAGTAATTCCATTTGGATTTAATGTGGCAATTCAACAGGGAGCGACCCTGAATTAGTACTCACGACCTCCAAATAAGATAGGGTCCTTCAATGTCAGCAGGGCTCACTTGAGGTACACAAACCTCTTCACACATCCATATAAAAGCACTATACCAGGCAGGCTGCATCTCTGTATCGATCGCAATTACTGCACAATACCCAGGAGAACACACAGCAGATTCAGTTCCTGACAGACCGAGTGTAATTTTCAGCAATTCCTCCAGTCTTCTACAGGGTGAGCCTGGTTTCTACTCTTCAGAGATCCTTTGATTCTTTTCACAGGATGGATTCAGTCCTAACAAGCTGCAGACCGGAACTCTGGGCCTTACACACGTTTTGACTAAAACTGCACACTGAAAAGTACAGGGCTCCTTCCTTCTTCACTGCCAAAGCTCAACTGAACTCCAACCGACAAAAACGGCACTTCCTTTGAGTTCCTCCCAGTTCTTGACTGGATTGGCTGTCACTCACAATAGACTGCTGCTGTTGGTCCAAAAGGCACTGAAGTCTAAACTACATCTCCCAGAGTCACTGCCCATACAATCCTCTTGTGGCTGGCTCAGATTATGAGTCCAAGTTCTGATTCGTCCAAGGCACCATTTTAGAGCTAGCTTACCCCACACTGATTGGTCCAGTTCAGCAGTTCAAAACTAGAATGGGAACTAGCAGACACAGTTCTGACTGCAAAGAAAGCAGGTTAGACAAACTGTAATTTCATTATTACTCTAAATAATTTCTGGTAAACAGTTACATCTTTCAGATAGGTTCCTTTGCACTCCTAGTGACTGCAAAATTAAGTGAATTGGCAGCAGCTCAGTGGTACTCAGAGAAGCACACAGTCCCCCATACAAACTAATTATGTCTGCAAGCAGACAGCTCTTAAAGACAGTACCAGAGGCTCTAAAACACTCACTGATAAATGGCTTAAATGCAAACACCATTCAGGCTTGGAGCATTCAAGCAAGCTCCAGAAGTCTTTTAGGAACCCCCATTTGCAGGGGGTTACACCTTCCTAGCCTGGGAGAAGCTCGTCAGCGTCAAGCAAGTACTATAAGTTTCAACTGCAACCATATATATTTGCATTAGGCTGCACATGTAATCATCAGTCAATATATCATTTTACCAAGAACACATTTCTGAAACATTGCAGTACGTCACTCTTTACACAGTATTACATACACATTGTACCATAACTCAAGTTATTACCTCTTGTACATGAAACCTGAGAGAGGGCCCTTCCTATCAGTTACCTTGGGGCTGGATGGGGCAAGGGCACCATACTAGAAGGGCAACACAAGTAACTTGGAGTTAGCACTGATGCTCAGTTTGGGCAGTGAGCTCGGGGACATACACTCCTTTATGGACAACATTGAGAGGCAAGTCCACAGGCCCCAAGTGAATCATAACTGAGGTGCACCACAGGCTTTACAGCTCGACCAGTCTTTCTAGGGGAACTGTTATAGTCTCTGCACTCTGAGCCTCATTTTCAGCATTGTCCTCACTTGTCAGGGAGTCTCCATGGGGTAGAGGCTAGAACTTGGGGCACTTTCAGCTCCAGGAGTTACAGTTTCTGAGTCCACAACATTTGGCTCGCATGGAGAGCTTTCGGACACTGGCAGTGGACTGTCAGGGCACTCAAAATACTCTTCTTGTTCGGGTGTATCACCAGTCTGCCCTAGTCTATCATTTTCCTCCCCTGAAAGCTCAAACAGTTCAACCATGCACAATGATTCCATTTCATCTGATCTGATGCTTTGCACTTCACTTTCTGGGAGCATTGGCTCCAGGGATGAAGCTGGGGCTTAGACAGTCCAGAAGGCCCAGCTTTGTCTCCAGTATTGACTAGGGATTGCCCGAAACAATTGACTCAGTTCGTAAGAAGGATAGTATTCAAAGTCACTCTCACTTTCTTCCGATATGGACTGACAGTCATGCTCAACTGGGACTTGTGGAGGAACACTTTAACTTTGCTTCTGTAGGTGCAGACTTTCTTGATCTTTTCTTAGCAGCAGCTCTAGTCACTGGTCCAGAGGGGCATCTTCTAGGGGCTCAGACTCAATTAAGATTTGTCCAATGGGCAGTAAATGATTTCTATGTATTGTTTTTACATCTTTTGAATTATTCTCAGGCCTTACTTTGTACACTGGCAGATCATCTAGTTGCCCACTACAATGTGAGGAGATGGTGCCATCGGTCAGCAATCTTGTGCTTGCCATGCAGTCCCAGATTTCTTAGCAATACCCGATCTCCCTCCTGAGTTCCTGTGCTTTCACCTTTTATCATGCCTTTCTTTGTTGGCTGATTTCTTTTGGCAGCCATGGTTTGAGCCAGTTAGTAGCATGAGTTAGCTGGGCCTTTAACTTTTGCACATACTGTAAATAGTTGTCAGCTTGAACCCCATCAGAGAGACCCCAAAACACACATCTACTGGTAGTCGAGCTTCTCTTCCAAACATCAGGCGGTAGGGGAGAATCCAGTGGCATCACTTTTGGTGCAGTTATAAGCATGTACCAGGGTGCTAATTTGTTGGCTCCATCTAGGCTTGTCCTTTGGGTGCAGGGTGCCTAGCATATCTACAAAGTGCGGTTAAACGTTCAGGCTGTGGGTCCCCTGGGGTGGTAAGGAGTGGTTCTGGACTTTCGCCTCCCCACAGAGAAAGCATCTCTTTGATCAGGCGACTCTCAAAGTCTCTCCCTTGATCAGAATGGATTCTTTGTGGAGCCCCATAGTGAACAAAAAGTTTTCTACAAGTACTTTGGCCACAGTGGATGCTTTCTGGTCTTTCGTGGGAAAGCTTGGGCATATCTCGTGAAATGGTCAGTGACCACCAGCACATTACTGATATTTCTTTGATCTGACTCCAAACTCAGAAAATCAATACAGACCAGCTCCATGGGTGCACTGGTGGTGATGTTAACAAGGGGCAGCCCTCTGGGGCAAAGCTTTCTCTGTAAGCAGCGACTACAAGTTCGAATGTGTTGCTCCACATCAGCCCCCATCTTAGGCCAATAGAATCTGGATCTCACCAAGTCAAGTGTTCTGTCTATACCAAGGTGCCCCATGTGGTTGTGCAAGGACCTCAGTACTGAGTCTCGAAAGGCAGTGGGCAGCACTAGTTGTTGTTTGTCTACTTGTCCCCTCTGTCTACTGTTTCTCTGTATAACAGTTTATTGATCAGTTTCAACTTAGGACCTTCTTTGTATAACAGTGCAGTTCTCAAATCAGTGGGTAATTTGGACATCTTTTCCTGCATAGAGGGCTTCTAAGCTGCTTTGATCATGGGATCCGGGATTGAGCCCGCGAATACTGTCATTGTCCAGCTGAGGCAGTGCACCAATGTCTATTGCAGAAAAGTGGCAATAAGCAGCAGGTATGCAATTCTCAGAGGGTCCCAAGCAATCCACCATGCAGTCCACTGCGTCCGTGGACATTGTTCCTCCCTGTCAAACTTCGGCAGAGTGCCCGAATGTCAGGTTCTGCCAATCGGACCCAATCATTCTGGGAACAGGCCTCCGGGAAGAGCATCAGCATCTATGTGGTTCAGACCTGCTCGGTATTCGAGAGCATAGTCATATGTAGATAATGCAGAAAGCCACCTATGGCCAGTGGCATCCAACTTAGCTGAGGTCTGCACATAGGTCAAAGGATTATTGTCAGTTTTACTAGTATTTTAGCCCCATACAAGTACTCATGGAATTGGTCAACAATAGCCCACTTCAAAGCTAGGAACTCTAACTTATGTACAGGATAGTTCTTTTCGGATGGGGTCAGGCTTCTACTGGCAAAGGCCACTGGTCTCAGGCCATTCTGTGCTCTTGGTACAACACAGCCCCAACCCTTGCAAGCTAGCATCAGTGTGCAGGACGTAAGGTTTTCTTGGATCGGCATAGGCCAGCACTGGAGCATGGGTAAGTTGATATATGATCTCATGAAAAGCAGTCTCACAATCAGGAGTCAGCGGCCCCAAATACTTCACTCGGATGAAAATACACTCTTTCAGTCTTGAGGGACGCTGACTTTTGGTATTTTTGTGGGTTGGGGATACCCTTGAGTAAGGTTAAGTAAAGGCGGATCACTCTTGAATAGTCCTTGATGAGCGCGATAATAACCACAGAATCAGGAATCTTTGCAGTTCTTTTAGATTTTTGGGCTGTGGCCAGGTGGTCAAGGCCTCAACTTTACTTGGGTGGGTCTCTATTCCTCGGTGGATACTATGTGTCCCATACTTTACTGATGTTTGAAAGAATTGACCTTATCAATGGACAGTTTAAGGCCAAAGTCCTCCAGTCGGTCCAATACTTAAATAATCTGCTCTCATGTTCCTCAGTGAGCTGCCAAACACAATAACATCATCTAGGTATACAGGCACTCTAGTAAGTTCATGTCCCCACTGCACGCTCCATCAATCGTTGAAAAGTGGCTGGGGCACCTGAAATCCTTGAGGCATCCTCATGAATTCATAGAATAGCGGACAGATAAAGGCCGTCTTCTCACGGTCCTCTGGGGCCATCGGGATCTGGTAGTACCCACTGGAGATCCAGCACAGAGAACCACTTGCTCCCGTTTAGGCAGTCCAAAGCATCCTGAATGCGGGGCATTGTGTACTGATCAGGGATAGTCCGCGGTTTAAGGTGCGATAATCCACACACATCCTTACTGTTCCATTCTTTTCCTCACTACCACAATGGGGAAGCATAAGGGCTTCTGGATTCTTGTATTACACAGCAGCTAACATCTCTTGCAGATGCCGTCTCACATCATCTATGTCAGCAGGTGCCAGGCGTGAGACCTCTCACGAAATGGTCTTTCGTCATGCAGGCGGATATTGTGCTCAGCTCCTTGCACGCATCCTACATCCCATTCCTTTAAAGAAAACACCTGGTCTCTCTGGGCAAGCTTCTCACTGATCCTCACTTTCCATTCAACTGGCAGCGAGAATGAGCGAAATCAAACAAGTCAGGCGTTACTCTGTCATTCTTCCTTGAACTCTTGCTGCTGGGTAGCACTGCAGTGTCTGCACAATGCACATTAGCCAGGATGCAACCTCTGTTTACTCGAATGTCTCTTTCAGACACATTATGAACTTGGACCATTACCCTTCTGGCATAAGCATGGGCTCTAGCGGGCAAATACTAGGCTGACCAGCAGTCCCTCTGGCAATTTTCCATCGCCTGGTGCATCCAACATTAATATTTTATTCTTAACATCCTTTCTGATCACGGACCTCTCCTGTAAGGTACACTGGGCATTTGGCGCCAGGATCAGAGACTCAGGATCCTTCTTCCATACAATTCCAACCGGTTCCTCTGGTTCTGTTTTTCAGCATCTCTGTGCCTCATAGGCCTTCTTAATTAAAGCCGAACTCTTAAGCTCTACTAGTCTTTGACCCTGTTTTCATAACACAACTGTGCCAGCCTTCCGAACATATGAGCATTTGTTCCAATCAACAAAGGGACACCATCATACAGTCCAGTGGGGGACACACTAAGGCTAGGGTCTCTACTTGTTCAGCCACTCCAGCCACGAGGTGGGAAAGACAGCCAAATTCGGATATACCGGAATAGGGTAGGCCTTCTCACTTAACCCCATACATGCAGTCCTTCTAATGGTTGTAAGGGTACTTCTGACAAATGCTTCTGATACCAATCCTGGAACATAATTGTCACTTGGGAGCCACTGTCTAATACAGCTCTTGTAGACACTCCATTCACCTTTACAGTGGTCTCCATGGAGGACCCACTATTCTGGACCAGTCTGGAGAGGCGGTAGTGGGGGCCTGGGCAACTGACCTTGCCACAAAGGACGTGAATTAGCATTTTGGTGCCCTCACTGGGATCATGTCGTGCACCTCTTAACCACTGATTTCTTCTCCAGCTCTCCTTGTAGCCTATATGCAACTTTGTCAGTGTCTTTTGGGGACTGGCATTCCCTTTTCATGTCCCATCTTTCCCACAATTATAGCAAAACATACTTTCTGGAGTTTGAGCTGGCGGGCGCCACACTGGGAGCCAGGCGGGGTATTACTAACTGGAAACCTGGGTGCCATCTCTGTCTGCTGGCGTGATAAGCATTTGGAGACATCTCGTCAGTTTCTGCACTTCCATGGTCAAGATGAATTGTTTGGGCTGTTATCAACCAGGAGATACATGGTGGGTACCCCCCCCCATAACAGATGCAGTCGGATATAGGTCAGGGCCCGTACTTGCAGCGTGGCCTTCATAAAGGACTGTTTTGAATTCCGGATCTCTCTCAACAGTTGCCCCATTGTTGCATATCTTTTCCTTGTCAGAGCACTCATTGACTGTCAACCTCTGCCCTGAACTTCCTTGATGGGTCACCCTCAGTCACTCGATTAGAGTCACAGCTGTTGGTGCAGGTACCTCCGAGGTCGCCTTTTCTCAACTCCTCAATTCTCTCATTAACTCATCATAGGAGGGTGGGGATTCAGTCGATTTGCCAGGCGTAACTGAAGCAACAGCAGTTCTGAGAGGGGGCAGACTTAAGATTCTGTCCAGTCTGGTTGGGTCTAGTTCAATCGCTGGCAAACTACCCTTTCTGAGGCATTCTTGCAACAATTTTTCCAGCAGAGACATACACAGACAACAACTCCCTTGGTACTGCTGTGCATTTCTTACTCTCCACCATAGGTCCTCATCAGAATCTGGGCTCCTATACACATTCTCCAAGGCCTCAAGATAGGCCTGTGCAGTCGCTTCAGGGTTACTGGCCCGTTTAGCTAGGATGGTAGCCAGGGCAGGACCTCGGAGGCTCTCACTAACCCTCTTTAGCTCGCCTTCCGAGCATTGCCATTCTAGCACTTGGGGCAACATAGTCTATCCAGGTCTCCCAGTCATCCTCCCCTTGGGGGTGGGGAGGTGCCAGAGAAGATCCTCAACCTTAAGAGTCGTGACTAATGGCAGGTGCAGAAATAGGAGTCTGCATTGGTTCAGCCACCATTACGGGCACTGGAGCAGGAGAGGGTGTTGGGAGGAACACCCCAGGTGGCAAGAATAGTTTCTTCAAGTCCTCCACAGTTTCCCTCTCCCAGCAACCATTCAGCAAATTTCTCCTCAAAGTTTCAGATAGTGGTGGGGGCTGATTCCCCAGGTCTTTACTGTCCTTAGTTATCACTCTCCAAGCAGTGAGGGCTCCCTCTGGGGTAATGGTCTGTGGCACTTTGGAGCTATCTATGGGATCCTTAAACTCTACTAGGGCCAGGAAAGTGTGGGTGAGCAGATTAGCATGCCGACCCACCACCACAGGGTTTTGTAAACCTTCCACCTTGGAAAGTACTCCCTGCACAGTGTCGTATTGATACCAGGGGATGTCCAGGATAAGCATAGCATTTGGGGTCGATCTCCTCCCAGTACACCACTCCACCAGCCGGTGCACAGCCACTTCTGTCGGGGTACCCATTTTTCTTAACAGTGGTTCGTAAATATGGCCACTAGAGGACACACAATCCCAGCGGTGAGCCTCCAAGATGTAACCCTAGATGGCGCTATCCAGGGGCTACTACCCCTGCCTGATTTGCCACTAACAGGTTGAGGGCCTGGATCAATGGGGGTGCCTCCACCCAGAGGTCAGGGTTTGCAATAGTTAAACTAACTTGGTCACAGCCCTCTGGGACACTGCAACCCCTTTCTTCTCACTAGTGGCCCACACAATATATCAGAATTACCTTCACAGTATACACTTACCCCAGGTCTGGTTCCGGCACTGGGACCTCCTGTGAAATGAGATACAGTGCAACAATCACAGTACAGTACTTTAACATAGACAAATACCTCAGGCAGTATAACTTTGCTGAAACAAGCAGCTCTGATTTATTTAGGGGATATAACAAGGACAGGGAAATCAGGTTAATTAGCTTATCACTCTAATAATCTACCTATGGCTCTGTGCACAGGCCTATCTATCAGTTACTGTCCCTGGGTACCCAAGCCTAGTGGCTAGTCCAAACCGTGGCAGCTGGTAGGGCCCTTTCACACAGAGAAAGGAGAATTAAACAGTCAGCAGTACAGTAATTCCATTTGGATTTAATGTGGCAATTCAACAGGAGGCGACCCTGAATTAGTACTCACGACCTCCAAATAAGATAGGGTCCTTCAATGTCAGCAGGGCTCACTGAGGTACACAAACCTCTTCACACATCCATATAAAAGAAAGCACTATACCAGGCAGGCTGCATCTGTATCCCGATCGCAATTACTGCACAATACCCAGGAGAACACACAGCAGATTCAGTTCCTGACAGACCGAGTGTAATTTTCAGCAATTCCTCCAGTCTTCTACAGGGTGAGCCTGGTTTCTACTCTTCAGAGATCCTTTGATTCTTTTCACAGGATGGATTCAGTCCTAACAAGCTGCAGACGGAACTCTGGGCCTTACACACGTTTTTGACTAAAACTGCACACTGAAAAAGTACAGGGCTCCTTCCTTCTTCACTGCCAAAGCTCAACTGAACTCCAACCGACAAAAGCAGGCACTTCCTTTGAGTTCCTCCCAGTTCTTGACTGGATTGGCTGTCACTCACAATAGACTGCTGCTGTTGGTCCAAAAAGGCACTGAAGTCTAACTACATCTCCCAAGTCACTGCCCATACAATCCTCTTGTGGCTGGCTCAGATTATGAGTCCAAGTTCTGATTCGTCCAAGGCACCATTTTAGAGCTAGCTACCCCACACTGATTGGTCCAGTTCAGCAGTTCAAAACTAGAATGGGGAACTAGCAGACACAGTTCTGACTGCAAAGAAAGCAGGTTAGACAAACTGTAATTTCATTATTACTCTAAATAATTTCTGGTAAACAGTTACATCTTTCAGATAGGTTCCTTTGCACTCCTAGTGACTGCAAAATTAAGTGAATTGGCAGCAGCTCAGGTGGTACTCAGAGAAGCACACAGTCCCCCATACAAACTAATTATGTCTGCAAGCAGACAGCTCTTAAAGAGACAGTACCAGAGGCTCTAAAAACACTCACTGATAAATGGCTTAAATGCCAAACACCATTCAGGCTTGGAGCATTCAAGCAAGCTCCTGGAAGTCTTTTGGGAACCCCCATTTGCAGGGGGGTTACATTAGCATATGCCACTTCACACTGTCAGTACCTAGGCGCACCCACTGCTGCTTATTTTACTCCTGTCTGGGCTGGCTCTCTTCTGCCTCATGCAGTATCTATACCACAGGATGCACAATTGACAGTATCATCAGAACTGGAACACCAGCGATTCTGGCAAGCTTAATGAACCCTGTACATCAGAGTTACCCACTGAGATTTACAGAAAAGCCACTCCTTGATACACCCAAATGTACCACAAAGATGGGTGAACAAGCATTTGCGGTGTCCGCCCCAAAGCTATGGAATTCCCTGCCATTGACTGTCAGACACTCCAAATCTCACCTGACATTTAGGAATGAGCTCCGTGCCTACCTCCTGGTCTCTGACAAATGCATGTGTGACCAAACCGGTGGATGGCTTCCTCTTCTCTAGGAAATGACAGCATTTACCATGCCGTAATGTAAAGATACTTCTGTAGGGCATGGCCCCTTAAGGGATAACAAGAGTTCCTTGATGTAAAGTTGCTAAGTAAATTGTCTTTGCACAGAGCTACAGTATAGAGAGCAACTGATCAGTTCTCACTGAGCAGTTATTGTGCAGCTGGTTCTGAACTTGTACTATCCAGGAAGGAGTTAGCAACATAGAGTTGATAGTTTTCTGTTAGGATGTTTTCCTGTTAAACTCAGTACATGAGTGATAACCGGTAATATGTAGAACACGGCATTAATCTGTTCACCGAATGACATCCATAATCAGTGCATGAACCAGAACACGTGACCATAACCATTATGTCTGTTACCTAAGTAGTTGTTATTTATAATGAATAGTTAGCTTTTTTTAGGTAATCACACTCACTGCTTTTCTGCTTCCCTTCTATAACAGCTTTTTCTGCTCTGAGATTTCCATGTGCGCTACCCAACACTGTGCTCCTTTTTCCTTTGAGGGAGGCTCTATTTCTCAGCTTAGGGACAATGACAGCAGACTGTTGCTTGCTTTGCATTGGTCAACCCTCCCTTTTGGACCATCCTACTGTAATAAAAGTCAAAGGAAGGATTTTAATTTACTGCTCATTGAGGAGTATATAGTTAACGATCTATCACCAGTGACGACTGCAGTGCAATTGCATTTTGGTTTTTAAATCAGCAGTGCATGCCATCATGACATGCACTGGATGGCAAAATAAGGAAGATGGTTCACCTAAGTAAGCTTACTTTAACAACCTGGTGATGCTTTCAAGAGAAGGAAATACAGGATTAAAATCTATGGACTCTCATTTCTGTACTTTCCTTTCCTATGCATTGTTAGTTTCTTTCTACACTTATGTGACTACAGAGTTATTACTGCTATAGCTTTCTTCACTGGTTACTTCTCCTCCATCCAAAAAGGACCAAGCTAAAGACATTTTATCAATATATGTAGATCTGTAGAGTCTGCCAGGGATGCAGGTATAGTAACTCATTGATAATCATTTATCATGTTCTCCCCACTTGTCTCTCCATCATCCCATTATGCTTGGTGGTAGGAAAACACCAAGGTGGGGCACATAATATTATCAAAAACGTTCATGGTGCATTTGGTAGGAAGATATTTACACTATCAGCTGTAATCTATGAGCTCTCTCGAGTTCTCTCTCTTTCTCCCTCTCCCTCTCTCTGCTACTCTCTCTCTCTCTGCCACTCTCTCTCCTTAAATTCCTGTGTATACGACATCTACTGTTAAGAGACAGCATCTTAAACTACAAATGATGAGAAATGAGCATTGATGCTTCCCTTCATGTGGCTCTGCATCACTGCCTGAAGACATTTCTAGAATGAATGCTGTTCAAGCTATGTAAAGGTGGGCGGTTTCGTTATCAGCAAGCTGATTATACTCAGAGGGAGGCTAGGAGAACGCAGGAGTCAAGGACACTGAGGAGTGCAGTCAGGAGAGCAGAGGGAGGTTAATGTACACTAACAGGCTGCTGACAGGTACAGCTAGGAAGTTGTTATTTGGCTCTCTTAACTGAAAATGTCCATCTTTTGAAATGGGAGAGACCCTAAATACTGTAATAACCTCTTCCTTCTATCCAAAAACAGCAAGGTGTACTCATCTTTAGCAAGAGTGTCAGAGGAAATATTGACTATTCTCAGGCTAGCTTTTTCAGCCTGTGTTATTCCATTTTAAAGAAAAGGTAAGGCAAGAATTTGATACGTAGAGAATTTCATACAATCTGTATCTTAAATCATTTTACAAGCCATGAGTAGTTGTATCAGCCAGTCTGCACACACAGGCAGGCTAGTGAGATACTGTAGAGGGAGGATGAGGAAAGCTCATGACAGTTAAACACAGATAGGGACAAAAGCATGCACAGGAAGGTTAATGGCCAGTCCAGTCACACAGTAAGTTGGGGTGGTGAAAGTCAAACCTGGCCTTCAGGTTCCCAGCTTCTTGCTCTAATCACTAGGCTATACACACACATAAATTTGATTTCTTATTAATTTCTGCAGCAATTCATAGTTTACTCACATTGGCTCCTATGCACTAAGGGGCGCTATACCTACATGCTGCAGATCCACGGCACATAAGTAAATGTAAGTTGCTGAGCCATGCAACGGGGATCCCCATGGAAACCCAGTAGCATTCATGGAAGGGGCCATGCCCCTTCTGATGTTAATCCCCCAACCATATGTGCACCTATGCACGTGGATGGTCCTTGTGAGTTGTCAGGTGGTGCACCCACACTCAGTGCCATTCGTGAAAGTGAAGAGTGCTGGTCGAGTGGTGCACAAGATACTGCAGCAGGCACCCTTCTGTATCCTCTGTGCAGCCCCTACAGAACCCACCTGCTCACTGCGGTGGGAAGAAAGGTTCACATGCTATACTGCCCCAGCCTTGCAGTCAGGAAGGGAGGTCTGGGGGTGGCCATTTGGGCACTCACCAGTTGCTTTATCCAGTACAGAACTCACACTTCACAGAGCCCACTGCTCTGAGAGGTGCAGGGGATCTGCTCAGAGACCAGGTTGGGCATCCAACTGGGTGCCCACCTGTGATCTCCAACCTGCCCCCTGTGCACTAGTGTGCCAGAAGGGTGGGAACATGGACAGGAACTCTGCAGTGGCTGGTGATCATGAATGCCAACCACCATTTGCCTGTCTGCAGGTGCAGAGCTGTGCAGGCTGGGTACACACCTATCGTTTGTACCCGGACAATAATAGTGCATAGGCACTATTGGGGACTATGCACTATTCCAGGTCGGGTATGCACAAGAGGCATGTACTCGATCTGCACAGCTCTGCACCCATAGCCAGGCATGTGGGACATGATAATCTCTACAGCTAGTCACCACAGAGTGTCTTGCTGTTGTCCTCTTTCCCAGCACACTGGTGCATGGGGGCAGATTGGAGAACATAATTGGGCATCCAATCAGATGCCTTTCCTGGTCTGTTAGTGGGCTTCCTTCTCTGCATGGAGCAGGGGAATAAGGGACAGTGCAGGTCCTGTAAAAGTAAACCTTTGTGGAAGTGCCTAAATGGCTTCCCCATCCCTCTCCACATGATTGGAGGGCTTGGGGGTGCATTTTAGAGGTACTTTGTCTTCCTGCCATGGCTGGTGGGTGTATGTTGTAGAGGATATGCAATGGATATGACAGGGTGACTGCTGCCATATCCTATGCCCCCCTCACTCAGTACTCTGCACCTTTATGAATGTTGCAGTGTGTGGGCATGCTCTTGACACTCTTCTGGACCATTTGCACTCATAGCCATGTGACCAACCACGGGACTGTGTGTGGAAAAGGCATGCTCCCCTTCCATGAATGCCACCAAGTGTCCACAGGACCCCAGTGCATGGCATTCCAACTTAGGGTTGCCTATACACCACGTATACAAGGTTCATAGGTAATTCATTTTTTATCCACTGAGCTCAGTGATCTTTATAGTGCAATGCATGCATTCAAGAAGTAAAAGTACAGTGGGGATGGGGAGCTAGTCTCCTTTTGTTGCACTTACTATCTATTCCTCCTGTAAGATATCACAGCAAAGCTATAGCAATGGTCCAAACTTTAAAATGTGCTTATAAGCCTCACCAATGCCCTTCTTTGCTGTCCTGACTGCGGAGGGAGATTTGCACATGATGATAATCACCACTGCAGCTACCTTACAGTTCATAGCACTGACTTCCAAGTTTGTATTTCTTACCTAAATTATGCCTAAAAACATGGTGCCTACCTGGCATTGATGGATACTGTATCATCAGTGGTACAGCAATACGAGTACACATTAATGGATGGAACTTACTGTTGCATTGCTGTATTGTGACCTATCTAGACTTCAGCAAGGCCTTTAACACTGTGCTGGAGACTGAAAAGGAAACTGAGCAGTCTAGGGGTGGGATCCAAAGTGATGAATTGGTTAATGGATAGGAGACAGAGGTTGGTGGTTAACAGCACTCACTCTAATGAGAGGAGAATGACTAGCGCGGTGCTGCAGGGTTCAGTACTGGAAGTGGTCCTCTTCAATGTCTTCATAAGTGTCATTGAAGAAGAAGTGGAAGGTAAGGTATGCCTTTTTGTAACTGACATCTAAGTCTGCAATGGGGTGGACACTCAGAAACAGGTGAAGTGAAAGCAAAGGAACCTTGGGAAACTCGAGGAGTGGTCAAGAGCATGGTAGTTGGGGTTCAATGCTAAAAAGTGCAAAATCATGCACCTAGGGCATAGGAACCCGGGAGATGAGTATAGGATGGGGGAGATATTGACAGTCACTAAGTAGGATAGGTGCCTTGGTTATCATAACTGATGACCTCACCTTGGCAGGCAGTGTGACAAAGCATTTGGGTATGACCAGTGGGATGCTGAGATGCATAGGGAGAGATCTCCAGCACAAGAAGGGAGGTAGTATTGTCACTATATCACTCAACTGTGAGATCCCACCTGGAGAATTGTGTCCAGTTCTGGAGGCTGCAACTCAAAGAGGACATAGACAGGGTGGAGGCAGTCCAGAGGAGGGCAACTAAAATGGTGCAGGGGTTGCACCAAAAGCTCTATGAAGAGAACCTGAGGGATCTTAACATATACACTGTGGAATAGAGGAAGGAGAGAGAGAGAGAACATGATAAACACCTACAAGTATCCCATGGAGGTGAACTGGGTGCAGGAGGGGGGTCTCGTTCAAATGCAAAAGAGTGCCGAAACCAGAGGGCTTGCAATGAGTCTTGAGGGGGGAGTTTAAGAGTGATGTGAGGAAGTACTACTTCACTTAAAGAGTGGCAGATGCCCGGAACAGACTGCCAGCAGAAGTGGTGGAAGAGAAAACAGTAGAGAGCTTCAAGCATGCAGGGGATAGACATAGGGGAATATTAATAAATAGGCAGGGAAATGGGAGTGTTTCCGGAGACCATTTAGGGTCTGTGAAGACAGACAAGGCAGGGACCATCTGGGCAGATGGAGTGGGCCAAGCAGTCCTTTTCTGCAGACAAATTCTATGTTTCTATGTTGCTACAATGTTCCAAAGTCTGTGTTAATTCTTCCTATTGTCAGTAAGATAGTCTCTTTATCAGCAGTCCTCCTGATCTGAGTCCCAAGTGTGGACAAAGGACTTTCCTTCATGTACCATGTTTAACTAGTATTTCACAAATTAGGTTATTTGAACTTCCATGTACAATATATTTGCCCAGGATAGCCCAACTGAACTGCAGCATCTTTTCCTTGTGGTCTTAGGTCTACCTGAGTTTTACAGCTAAGAGGACAGAAGAAAAGGGAAATCTAATGAACTGGTCACTTGCGGACAGTAATAATAACAATAATAATAATTTTATTTATATAGCGCTTTTCATTTTTCAAAGCGCTGTACAGCTTAAAACAATACAAAATCAAATATTAAAATCAGATATCAAATACAGATAAAAACATAAATAAAACCATCAAATTCAGGACATTCAAATTTCTAAAAAGGCCATTTGCCAAAGATGGGTTTTCAAACCCCTCTTAAATTCCTCCACAGAAGTGCACTCCCGTAACCGGCGAGGTAGAGAATTCCAAAGAGTGGGCGCAGCATAAGAAAATGCCCTACAGCCAGATTATTTAAAATTCACTCTTGGAATCTCCAGCAACCCCTTGTCGGCCAAGCGGAGTGATCAGCCAGGGCAGTAGGGAACCAAAAGTTCTTTCAGATCGGCCAGTTGCTGCAGTCTATGGATATTTGTAGTGCCCTTTTTTCACTGAGGATGGTGTTTAATACAATGGCCAACAGTTACAAAGCCAGAAAACTGTGGTTGCTGTTTCCAAAATTAACGTGAAGAAGCACACATCTGCTTTTCTCAGTACCCACTACAAAATGAAGAGAAATCACATGTACTGTTCTGTGTTTTCAGATATTTCAGATATTAAGGAGGCAGTATGGCGCAGTGGGTTAAGACTCTGAGCTGCAGACCTGGAGACCTGGGTTTGAATCCCACAGCCGCCTAGGTGCATACTGTGTGATCCTGAGCAAGTCACTTAACTTTATTGTGTTCCCAGGTCGCATATGGAAACAATCTTTGGCTTAGTGTGATACTCCTGGTTAAACAATGTTCCCTTTCCCTATTACAGGCTCTCATCTTGTCATAAGAGTTTCTGCTCTAATTGTGCAGTGATACGAGCAAACAAACTTCTACTACTGTAATACATGATGGTGTTGTCTCATTACTGCATGTGAAATTCTCAATGCTAGTGAACCATGTTATGTTCTGTTCACAGACAGACAGATTTCTGGCAGTGTTGGCATATGCAGGTGCCATCAGCCTCAATCAGCAGGCTGCACCTGGATAAGTGAACTGACGAAAAAAGGCAGAAATACAGTACAGATTAAATAGTTTGATTTCTCTCTCTCCCTCCCTCTAACCACACTATAGACAATTACTAATTTGTCTGGTGCTTAAGTCTCCTCCAACAACAGAACACATGGCCTTGCTATTTAAATGACGCATTCTTCAGTAGCCCACATTGCGTTATGTGAAGCTGGTGGAAAAATAACTACGGTTTATATAAACCAGTTTTATTCGACCAGGCTAATTTGGTGCCACAATAAATCTTCGTTGGTTTATTGCTACAGTGTGTTAAGTGAAGAAGTCTCCAGTTCTGTTAACTGTCTTGACATCATAAAACAATTCTGAAGCAGAGGAAGATGCGGGAGGTCTGAGTTATTTTTTACTAGAAAACTAAACCCTACAGTTCTCTCTGGTACATTAACTTATGGAATAATGTGTGCAGTAGAGCACTTGGCACAGAATTATGCCTCTGGTTCCTTTTGCGTGTTTGCACTCCCCTGAATTATATCGATATTTGCACTGTAGCAAAAATTCTGAAAACATGAAGATATCTTTTTTTCCCGTACGTAGTTCGTAGGGTTTTTCTAGTTTTTCTCCCCATTCCCATCCCCTTGTCCCAGTGTGGATGCACACATGTGGAGGCATGCGCACGTCACACTGTGAGACACCCTCCCTTCGTGTTGCCCCTCCCACCTGCGCCATCACCAGGCCTCCACCCGGCAACGGCAGAACTATGGAGGGGTGACCACCTCCATGGGAGAGGAGAGCTGCTTTAGGCAGCTCAATCCTGCTCCCTCCCTCTCCCCCCATGCCAGCTCCCTGACTAGCCGAGGTCATTGCCAAACCCGGGTAGCCGGCGTGGCGCAAGGTAAGGCGTCCAGCACCTCAACCCTCAGTGTCACTGGGCCAGCCTAAGATAATATCTTTTAAAGTATTTTTTTTATTTATCTCTGCTCCCCCAACCCCTGTATTCTTCCTCAGCTCCCTTCTCCCACTGTGGCATCCTCTCTTGCTACCCTCAGTCTTGTATCTCTTGTTCATAGGTACACCACCATCTTACCCCTGCAGACCCCCCCCCCACACACACACACAGCTTGGTCTGCCAGGAGTGAAGCCTCTGGCAGGTGACTGTGTCCAGCTACCAGCATTAGCAGGAGTGAGCTCCCATCTACAGTAGGTCCAGCTACCAGCAGTAGCAGGAGTGAGCTCCCACCTACAGTAGGTATCATCGGTGCATGCCATCAGCTCAACACTGTCTCTTGGTGCATTTCCAATGTTAGTGTTCTCCTGTGCACTGGGGGAGTAAGAGGAGCAGTCGCTGAGTGGGATTTCTTTTTACATATTTCACATTTGTAGAACTTTGCAGACTTTTGTATATATATGGCAGAATGCTCCTCTTTAAAAAAATAAAAAGTCCCTATGTTATGGAGGGGAAACCAAGTCATGGGGAAAAGTGTGCCTTTTGCCAACTTTACTAAATGTGGAATTCTGTGAAATGTTTTGGCATTTCAGAAACTTAGGCAAATGTAAAATATGACCATGTCACATAGCTCTTGAGAAGAGAAGAAGCTCTGCCTTGCATGAGCCCCCCCCCCCACTCCTGAGCCACCAGAGGGCACTTAAAAAGTAACTAGATGCTGCACTCCCCCCTCTCCAAGGTATTGCACATCCTTACAGGCTTACAATCCTGCCAGCCTAGCATGGATCCCAAGCTCAAGATGCAAATCTGAGCCCCCCTGAATGACAATGCAGCATGCTGCCCACTAGGTCCTCTGGCCAGCTCTATTCTTTTTCAGCACTGAAACATGTCTTTTATATACCCCATTCAGAAAGTCAATATTCTTGTATGTGTAGTTTATTTAGAGGCATATTGTTTGCCATGGGTAAGCAATAACATACAGTAGTGCCTTCAGTAGTAGACTTCTATTTCTTGAACCCTTTTCCATAGCTCAAACACTGTACACCAACAACAGCCCAACAAAAGTAACCTACGAATAAAGATTACATATGTACAGCAAAAAGCAGTAAACATACAAAAAGCAGGACACAGATCAATCAGCCACACAGATGTGCTTGCTTCAACAAATAGTATCTGAGGTGAAGTTTTAAAGCAGTCAGAGAACAAGAGGAGCAGATCTCAGCAGGGAGAAAAGGGTAGGGCTTCACCGCAGCTCTATTTCTTGCAGACTTAATCAAGAGAGTAGAATTCTCAAAAGGCCTGCCCCTTGGACCTCATCATCCTAACAGGGATGTAGGGGGTTTGGAGATCACAGAGATACAGGGGGTCAGCTTGTTCAGGGTTTTGTAGGTTAGCAAAACAACACTGTACTCAGTTAGCCACCTAACCTTACTGTCCTCAACGCTAACCTTACTACTCTGGCTAATAGACACGCACCTCTGATCAAGGTTCGGAGGCGTAAAATCTCCAACCCCTGGTTCACCCCAGTACTTAAGCTTGCATTGACAAACCGTGACAAACTCTGGGCCCAGGCTAGGAAACCAAGAACCCTGTAGATTGGCAGGCCTTTAGAGCAGCCAAGAACGCCTGTGTTAAACGTATTGGCACCACCAAAGCAAACTTTTACATTTCCTCCCTAGAACAGGCCAAGGGGAACTCCCACAAAATTTGAAGGACCCTAAAGTCCATTGAAGGTCAATCGACTCCCCCCTCTGTTCCAACCAAGATCCACAGCAAAGGCACAGTTGTGGATAGTAATCATCAAATACTTGAAGAATTTAATTCCCACTATGCCACTGCCAGCCTAGCCTTTAATTCTTCACCGTATGCTACTCGTGTTAAGAACCAAGACAGCTCAGACACAATGCTGCCTACCTCTGCCTGCTCATTTCAGCTGCACCCATTGACCTTCAAAGAAGTTGAAGACTCGCTTATTAACTTAGATACCAAAAAAATCACCAGAGAAGATGGACTTGATCCACTCTTCCTAAAACTTGGATACTCATACCTTACTGCCCCTATCCTCCATATTTTTAACCTCTCTATTTCCGCCATAGTTCCTTCTTGCTGGAAATCCGCTCACGTTCTCTCCCTATTTAAATCTGGTGACCCATGTGACCTAAACAATTACAGGCCCATTTCAATTCTGCCTATTCTCTCAAAAGTTCTCGAAAAATTGATCTACATGCAACTAAAAACAACACTGAAACCCATTCTCTTCTAAACCATGCACAATCTGGTTTTCACCCTAATCACAGCACCATCACAGTTTTGGCCAAAGTTATTAATGATTGGTTCGCTACAATGGATTCGAAGGAAATAACGGGAGCAGTATTCTTAGATCTCAGTAAACTTTTGACACCGTAGATCACAACTTAGTAGTGAATAGCCTTATTAAAATTGGCTCCACCCTTCCACTACCCAGTGGTTCAATAGTTACTTATCTGGAAGGACTCAGAAAGTTAAAGCAGGAGGCCTGTTCTCATCCTCTCTGCCTATCACCAGAGGAATTCTTCAAGGCTCCATCCTAGGTTTCATTCTCTTCTCCCTATATATCAACAATCTTGACCATCAGATAACCAAATCAAAGCTGCATTTCTTTGCAGATGACACAGTTCTATATACCTCTGGCCCCCCATTATCTAGAGTCAGAGGCCTCCTTCAAGCTGACTTCATGCAGCTAGAAACTAATCTAATTAATGCCAAGTTGCTATTAAATGCCAAGAAAACCAAAGCCATGTTTTTCTCCCCATACGCCTTCCACACTACTACTCTCCACACATCTAAAAACCTTATCGTCAACTCTCTAGGAAAACCTCTGGAATTTATTTCTAAATTCAAATATCTTGGCATCTGGCTTGATAACAAGCTCTCCTTTAATGATCACCTCAATTACCCGTCCAGAAGATTAAAAGTCAGGCTAGGTTTTTTCTTCTGCAATAGGTCTTTCTTTCCCTTAAAGACCAGACTCAGGCTTGTCCAGGCCACATTCCTCCCCTTCTTCACTATGGTGACATAATTTATAACACTTCAGCAATTACCAACCTCTACTGCCGTGCCCTGCATTTTATCTCCAACTTCCCCAACCAAACTCACCACTGTGAGTTGTACGAAATAGTTGGGTGGACCTCGCTAACCATTAGGCGTGCACTCCACTCTGGCACCTGGACCATAAACCTTCTTCTGAATAAACTCCCGAGCAACCTAACTTTTCTTGTACATATATCCCACAGTGTTTACTCCCTCAGTAAGTCAGACTTTATCCTCCTTGTTGTACCTAGGACTCAGACCTCCTTTGGTAAACGCACCATCTCATGTTCCCTTCCAACCATTTGGAATCATTTACAATCCTCGCTGAAATTATCTAGTATAGTCCCTGTTAACTTCTTCAGAAGGATAGCTATCGACATATTAAAAGATACATTTAGCTGCTTTTAAACTCCTTCTTCCTCCTAGTATTCACTTGGCCACCACCAAACCTCCCCCCTTTTTCTTCTTTACTTGCTCTGTACTCCCTACCCCTCCTGTTCCTTACGCCTCCCCATAGGTTCATACTTATTATACTAAGAATGTTACCTTATGACCAGAGCTTAATGTATCACACCAAATCTTTACTGTATATTAATTAATGTATATTAACTATTGTTATGTCATTCTTTATATGTATTACATACTTGTCTGTATACCTGTTTTCAGGACCTCCTTGTGAATGAGCTTACTCAATGGAGTTTTCCTGCAATAAACTTGAACCTGAATTTAACCTCCGCCAGATTGGAACACAGAGTGATGGTATTATATGAGATTCGATTTCCAAGTGGAAGTTAGCAATCTTTCTGAAGGATACTGGACTTGCTACAGGTGGCAAAGTTGAGCACAGGCATGTTCTTGTATAGTGCTTTGAAATAGTCAAATCAGGAGGATATGAATGCTTGCATCAAAATAGGAATGGTCCACAGCATTGAGAGAGGGGTGCTGCTTGGCTATATATTTAACATGATAAAAGCAGCCCATGACTACAGAAGACACCTGTGAAACAAATGTCAACTGTCCATGAAGAACTACTCCCAGACTGTAGACATCCCTTTCAGCTTTCAATTCAGTACTGTCAAAAACAGGGAATGTTGAGTTATTTTTGATGATCAATAATGTCCAATCACTTCCAACCAAGAGCAGTTTGGTTTTACCTGGATTCAAGGCCAGACAGATGAAAGCAATCCATATTCCTATTTCAGACAGGCAATTCTCAAGGGGCAGCATAGACAGCACCCTGTCAGGGGCAAAGGGCAGATAATGTACAGCTAAGTATCATTAGCAAAGCAGTGAAACATCACACTGTGTCTATCACCTTATAATAGTTCCTGGTGGCAGCATGTACACTGTGAACAACACAGGTGACAGGACAGATCCTTGAGGAACCCCCCAGTCAAGATCCACCAGTGGTGAAAAGAATGAACCCATTGCAAACAACTGCTCTCCTCCATTTAGGAATGACCTGAGCCATTCAAGAACAGTTCCAGTCAAACCACCATGATCCTCAAGTCTGTCCAGCAACTCCTGGTAGTCCATGGTGTCCAAGGCAGGTTACAAGTCAAGAAAAGAACTATCAACTCCCCCTATTCTTAATCAGGTATAGATTACTGCACACATTAAAGACCATTTCTGTGCTGTGCCACCTCCGACCAAAATAGGGTTCAATCATATGATAAATACAAATGGTGGATGTATCTTTGACTGACTTTTATAAAACTAAGTCATATTCCACTCCCAGACAGCCAAGACAAACAGCAAAAAGTATTTTTCTTTGGGTGGGAGCTTCTTTCAGGAAGAGGCAGAGCTGATTAGAAGACCTTGTTAGCTTCCCACAGCAATACAGACATGAACATGGAAATATTTGGCAGTGCAAGTGTTCATCAGCTATGTACAGTACGTCAGTTCAGGATCTGCAGAAGAGTGGGATGGAGGAGGGGCATAAAGATCTTGAAGACATGGGCTGGCAGCCCAATGTAACATTATAACATTTTTCCTGAAATTCCATGATAATTGTCTGCATTTTCCTTTAAACTGAATTATTTCCTACAGCAAGCACATTGTTTATGTTCCTGTAGAAACAATGAGAGTCAATTAGTTGAATCTTGGTTTTGAAATACAGTACTCCTGAAGTTGCAATACCCTACCATCTACAATTTACTAATAGATATAGTAGTGAACATTATGTTGACACAGGGTTACTCTCAACAAAAAAGAACTTCATTTAGGTTAAACATAGGGAAAGAGAGGAGGAGGATTACGTTACTTGCTCAAGATAACAGTTACTGACATGAGGGATTCAGATCTGTTTCTTTATGTTCACTACTCTGCACTGTAATCGCTAGGCTATACTGCACACTGGAGTTGGGCAGCTACTACATTCCAGTTAACGAATATCATCAAAATGGGAGAACATACAAACCAGAAAAGTTTGCTATCTGACCTGCATTAAAAACATCAGAAAAAAACAAGCATTTGTTAATGCCAAATATTTGTTTGCTGGCATTGGCATTGGTAGTGTAGGAGTTAGAGAGATGCATAATAGGAATGGCAGTGAAGTATTGAACTGAAGCCAACCCCACCAGCACCCTGCAGAGACTGACAGACATTGGGTGTGCCTTTGGAGTGAATCCAGACATAACGAACCCACACCATTTCACCACCCTACTCTGCAGACACTGACAAGTGTCACGGTGTGCCAAGGTCTTTAGACTTATGCTCACCCCATTCCATGAAATACGGTGAGATGGGTGCAGTATAGAAGAATGGGGTGAACTTTGGGGCCGAGATTCAAGGCACACCTTGATGCCTGTCACTGGCTGCAGGGTGTGGGTGGGGGTGGAATGGCATGAGCATTACAGGCAACAATCCTAAGTCACACCCCTGATGCCTGTCAGTCTCTACAGGGTGGGGCGTTATGGTCGGAAACCCTAATGCCCCAGGCGTTTGTTGTTATTTTCACTCCAAATTTTCAACATGGGTTTTTTGTGTCCCCCACCTCATGAACAGTGGCAATATCAGTTTGTTAGCTGAAAGCAAATTTTGCACAGCGACTACACTATTTGGCACCACAGGTGCGAAAACACATTTCGAACAGGATGTGAAAAATGGCAGCTGTACTGTTCATGAGGAGGTGTAAAAAAATGGCAATGTTGAAAACCTGGAGTGAAAATATAAAAAAACTGGTGAAGTCACAAGTGTGCATAGAAACTGCGCAACGCATACCCGTGATGTAATTAGTTTAGGAATTTTTTACAGCAGATTGTCGACACAGGCATTTTGGGACCTCTGCTCATGAACACTGTCACTGTGATTTTCTTAATCTGTCCCGAACAGTGATTTCCCATAGCGACCACGCATTTCTGCGCCGGAAGTGCGAAAACACATTTCGGCCAGGGTGTGAAAAATGACAGCTGTACTGTTCATAAGGAGGTGTGGAAAAATGCCAGTGTTGAAAATCTGGACTGATAATAGCACAAATTTGTGAACTTACGAGAGTGCGTGGAAACTGCACAATGCACGCTCATAACACAGTTATTTTATGGCCTTTTGACACCAAATTTTCAACATAGCCATTTTAAGACCTCGGCTCATGAGCAGTGTTACTGTGATTTTCTTAATCTGTCCCAAACATTGATTTCGTACACTAACTGTACCATTGTGCACTACATGTGCGAAAACACATTTTGGGCAAGATGTGAAAAATGACAGCTGTACTGCTCATAAGGAGGTGTGGTAAAATGACAATGTTGAAAATCTGGAGTGAAAATACTAAAAATTCACAAAGTTACAAGCGTGCATAGGAACTGTGCAACGCATGCTAGTAAAACAGTCATTTTTGGGAATTTTTTCACCAAGTTTTCAACATAGGGTTTTGGGGGCCTACCTCCTGAACTGTGACACTGTTGTTTTGTTAATTGGTCCCAAAAGGTGGTTCCAGGTGGTTCCACGCAGTGACCACGAAATCACCTTTGGGACCCAAGAACAAAATGACAGTGACCAAGTTCATGAGGTGGGGCCCCAAGAACCCCATGTTGAAAATTTGGTGAAAAATTTCCCCAAAATGGCTGAGATATGCACCAAAGTTGAAAAAAAACAACATTTATGCCATTATACAGCTTACCAGCATTTCTTCAGTTCACGGTCAGCTTTGAAGAGTGCAGACGTGTTCCTGGTCCACCGAAGATCATCACGCTGGGCTCCAGAGGTAAGTATGGGATTAGGGGGGATGTGGGGAGGTGGGTGCACAGAGGGTGGGTGCAGGTTGGGGGAGGAGGGCAAGACAATCAACGAGGGACTTTTTTTTTTTTTACAGTTTTTTTTTTCTTTCTTAGGAAGACAACGTGGGACTTTTGCCATGCTGGAGTAGGCTCCCAGCATGACAGCTGGAAAGTTATTTTGGGGGGCAGTGGAGCCAACAAGGGATTGGGCACCCCCATCGGCCAGACCGACTTTTGCTACACTGGGGTGGGCTCCCAGCGTGGCACCTAGAAGTCTGTGTTTTTTGTTTGGGGGGTACAGTGGAGCTGATGGAGGATTAGGCACCCCTGTCAGCCATAAGGACTTTTGCCATGCTGGGGTGGACTCCCAGCATGGCACCTAGAAGTCTGTTTGGGGGGCAGTGGAGCTGACAGGGGATTGGGCACCCCCGTCGGTCATACAGTGTGCGGGGGTGGAGGGGAGCACATGAGCATGCTGGGGTGGGCTCTCAGCATGCTACATAGTGTTCGGGGGGGGACGATGATGTACTGTCTATGACTGTTCAGATGCAGTGCTGACGTAGTGTAGGCAATGTGCATACTGCCAACGGCAGTATGCAAATTGCCTACATATTACCACCGCTGATCGTGGTGGTGTTTACTTCAGAACTGTATGCCACTGCATCTGAATGGCTGTCATAGACAGCTAGGACATTCATTGGTGCGGTGCAGCCGCTCCTGCAAAAGGGAGCAGGACATTGGAAGTGGGGGAGGCACACCTATGAAAACTCGTATGGTGGCACTATGTTTCTTGCACATCCGTGTGCAAGCAAACATAAAAACACATTTACTGCAGTATCTGCTGTCTCCATCCTGATTATCTGAAGTGGATAGTAACTATCTGCAGTACTTGTTATGATCGCTCTTTCATAGGCTAGGACAGTTTGACAGGACAGTAACCACCTGGGGCAGCCACACTATCTAATCTTCTTCAAATGGACTGGAAAGAGAGAAAATACAGATCGCTGCTGCACATTGGCACAGACATCTGGAGGGCAATTAAGGTGGGTAATTCATTTTCTGCCTGTCTCTGCTTTAACTAAAAGATGTCCAAATTAGTGCCATCTGCAAGTATAACACCTGTGCAACACCTCTCTCTGTTAATCTTTCAGGCAAAGGGGTAATCCATTTGCTTGGATCACACCTCCTTCACTTGTTAGTTAGTTATATGAAACTGACCAGTAGCTGGGGGGTGGTTTACTTAGGCAGTATGGTGCTTGTTGTGTGGGGTGGGGTGGTGAGGTGGGAAATAAATTTCTTAATGGTTACACATGCCATGTTGTGAACTGAAAAATCCAGCCTTTCAACTGACTCGGCATGTGTGTAAATAGTATTTGCACTGGGCTAAATGTGCACACAAAAGTCACCAGTAATTTTTTTAAATTATTTTTTAAATAAAATCAATTGCTCCCAATCTCCTTGCCATGTTTTATAATTCTGAAAATGAACTCTGGAAGGTACCCCTTGGTAATCATCCCTTGGTATGAATGGCATGAGATTCCCCTGGTGACATTTGTCGGAAAGGGATGTGGGATGAAAGAGGGATGATTACTTGATGTTGACCCCCCCCCCCACCATGCATTACCACTAAATTAAAGGTACATCTCACTTAGAGAAAACTCTGAAAAACATCATTCTTAGACATACCAAAATTCAATCTATATTTGTAACATTTTTTGTGTTTTTATTCTTTTTGTTCTTCATTCTTAGGTCATTTACTTGGGAAAAGAATCAGCTCCACCTGCAGTTGATCTGGTCCTGCTGTTTGATCTTTTCCAGAAGTTACAGTCTCCCTTTGGGGACATCATAATCATTTCCACAGCAACAGACTGAGATGTCACAACAGAAGAGTAGAACCTCAGCAAAGGGTTAAGTAAGAGATGTGATAAACTCTAGGGGGAAAGGATCCTGTTTCCATGCAAATTAACTAATCAGTGAAAGGAAAAGTAGACAATATAGGCAAAACAATGTATAAATACTATGTTTTTCAAATGTTTTCTCCAAATAGGCAAACTGACTTAAAACCACACTTTACTGGAACGCTGAATTCTGACTGATTGGTACAAAGCAAACCCAAAGTAATCTTGTTATACTCGAGCAAGCAAACAAGAATTATACAGTGCTTCAAAAGCATTATAGTTCTTCACAATGCACACTGCCAACCTCAGAGGTGTGTAAGGATCTCTTAGTTCCAGCTGAACTGATCTGGTTTGACCCCATGACTTTGCTTCAGGCCAACGCCTGTCAAGTGGGCCAGAACCGATGATAAACACACACCACTGAGGTCATTATTGCCAGCCACATGATAGATCCAAGTCCTTTTCCTGTTGGCTTCCTCCTTGTAGTGTTAGTAGCAGTGAAGTATGCGATCTAGAGATTGTTGTTCTCTGTGTGGCAATTTGTACATCCTTTTCCACTGCAACTTTTCTCTCACTGATTTCTCTGTTCACTTCTCTTTCCTTTACTTGCTTCTCCCATGACCAAAGACATATGCAGCAACTGGGCAGTAAGGTTGGTCTGCTGAATAAAGACACTGCTGAACAGCTTCCATGGTTTTAAAGAGTAATGGTGTCTTCAGGAGAACTTTAAAAAACATATTCATACACAACTCAGCTGATATTTTCCAGCAATTCTGTATTCTTTCTCCCATTTATTTACTACTGAGGGCGCATACATGAAAACAGGATCTTTGCTCCTTATGAGTTCATCAGCTCCTGTTGCTTGTCCCCTATCTATGGTCAGAATATTCTGCTTGTGACATCACAGTTATCCCCATGGAATCAGAATGTGATGTCACAAAGTAAGATTATGTGTTCAAGTGGAAAACAGCTATGGGGAAGATGTATTCTATGGGACAAAGATCCAGTTTGGTGCAGATGCCCTCAGTAAAAAATAATATACAGAAATAGATTAGTTGCCGTACAAAATAATGGGGAGAAACATACAGTAGAAACATAGAAACAAAGAGAATGATGGCAGAAAAAGACTAAAGGTCCATCCGATCTGCTCAAGTTCTCTATTTAGCCCAAGGATCTACTGTCCCTCCAGGGTCCTATCCCCCCCCACCCCTTTTCTTCTCTTCTCTTCAGTTCTGATGCCCTGAGCCACCCCTATACCCTTCATTCTGTCCCAGCCATGCTTAAAACCACTAATGGTTTTTGCACCCATCACTTTTGCTGGCAGCCTGTTCCACAGACCCACCACCCTTTCGGTAAAACAGTATTTCCTCACGTCCCTCCTGAATCTCCCTTCTATAAGCCTACACTCATGACTATGTGACCGCAAGCTGGTATTCCAGAAGAAATCTCTACAGGATATTTGACATACAAGCTGAATTGTATCTAAATATGTTTTCTCAAGATTTTACAGAGGTGTCAATAGCTCTTCAATCATGTTCTGTGCCTCACAAGACCTGCTGATTAACACTTAGACACAAGTTTAGCGGCAGTCAAGGTCAAGCATTAAACCTCTAGCTGACGAGAGGGAGATAGGCACACAGTTTGGTTAGCATAGCAAGAAATGTGATGTCATTTACTTAACATCCAAACACAGCAAGGCCTTGATGTTCTTCCTGAAATACCAGGTCAGAGCGAAGAGTTTCAAGAACACACAAGGGAGGATCTCACAGTACAGTAAGAATCTGACAGCTGCAATGCACTATTTATGAGCAAACAGCTTTTTCAATTAATCACTCTGACTGGCTAGGTAGCAGTCCTTGCATATTTTACTTCACACCCAGTGGTTTCTAAGGATCTCCATGTACTATACAAAGTGGAGTTTTACAGGACTGGCAAACAGCAATACCCAGGTCTGGTACAAATACAACACACATACTTGCATATGTACAAAGTATGTAGACAGGCACACAATAGAGGAAGAAGAAGAATCAGCATTTATATAGTGTATCCCAAAGCACTTTACAAGCAATGCTAGACTGGTACAATGGAGCAAATCTAATGCGTTATGGCATGTGATTCAACATGGTTTGTTTTTTCCCATGTGTTCTACTACAGTATGTCATGAAGTGGTACCACCTTCATGTGGCTTTTTGCTATCTCTGATGTTAAACAGCTCTGCAGTCTTTAAATAGGAGCAGTCATTAACAGCTGTCCCTCATCATCTGAAATGCTAAAGAAAATTCTTTGAAATGAGTTATTCAGCTTACCTGTAGCTGGCAGCAATCAGGAGATATCATCTGTACATACTGTACGTATAGATGTATAGCAAGACAAATTAAGACTATGTATCGCCTCTACAGTAATTCACCTTTGTGTTATTCTAACAGCAATAACTTTAAATAACTTTGCTCATAGCTATCAAGCCTAGTCTTGAAACTCTGAATACTTATTGCCTCCTCTGCTAATCTGTTCTGCAACCCTATCACTCTTTGAGTGCAAACAGGTTTCCGTACATTCCTCTTGACTACCCTCCCTCCAGCTTGAACTCATGTCCCCTGGCTCTGCTTTCCATAATTAGGCTGAACAGACTGTTCTGGTCTACTTTTGTATAGTCTGTCATGATCTTAAATACCTCAATCATACTTCCTTTCAGACTCATTTTCTTTAGGGAAAGCATACCCAGATGCACTGAGGCAAGGGTTACCTGAAAAGGCATTAGCAACAAAGCCAGGTTTCAAAGAAATACATAATCACACATAAGGCAATCATGCAAAGCACCATGAGGTGTATATGCAAATCACCATGAAAATCTGGCTTTGTTGCCAATGCCCTTTTTGGCTAACCCTTGCTTTAGTGATTTTGTGCTGAGGTTCTTTGTCTTTTTAAGTTGTTTTCCTATTTTTTGCCCACCATGACCCAAACTCATAAGACCACATAAGGGCTGGTTTGTTTTTATGTTTGCTTGCGCGCATGCGCAAGAAACATTATGCAGCAGCTTAGGAGAGAAGAGGGTTGTGGAGGTGCAGCAGTGTGGCCGCCAATGCCAGCACTATATTTGTAGGCTTGGCGGTGTGCACCCAATGCAGGCCCAGTGTCCTGATGACACTGGTTCTACAGAAGTGCCACCAACTTGAAATGATTTGGCCGCTGCAATGAGGGGCCGCCTCATCATTGCAGCATCAGCAGTTCCATTACAATGAGGGAGCAACCCGTCATTGCAGGGCGGTACCTTGCCTGGTGTAACTTTTCCCCCAGGCATTTCCCTAAACGTGGCGGCGGCTTCCTCAGAGCCCCATGAAAGCCAACTGAGGGGGGTGCCCAATCCCCCTGTCAGCATAACCATGACCTAGTTCATTTGCCGATGGGGGAGTCTACTCCCTGTCGACATAATGTACCCTCTCCCCCATTTGTTGTGTGCCAGGAGGGTGCCCAATCCCCCTAGGCATCTTGCCCCTCCAAACAGTCTTTATTTGCTGATGGGAGGCCCAATCCCCATTGGCTTAAGTCCACCCCCTTCCCCAGTGTGTAGGTGGTACACTGGGAGCCCACTCCAGTGTGCAAAAATGAAGCCTGAAAAAAAAAAACCTTCCCGTGACATCCTTTTTATTATTTTTTGCTCCTGAAATAAAGAAAACAGTCCCTCACAGTCTTTTGTGCCCCTTCCCACAACCTGCGCCCACCCACTGCGCAGCCACCTCCCCACACCCCCCCTCACCCCATACTTACCTCCGGAGCCCGGCGTGACAATCTCTGGTGGACTGGGAACACGTCTACACTCTTCAAAGCTGACCACAAACTGAAGAAATGCCGGTAAGCTGTATAATGGCATAATAGGGTTTTTTTAACTTATGTGGATATCTCAGCCATTTTTTGGACTTTTGCCACCAAATTTTCAACATGGGGTTATTGGGACCCCTCCTGATGAATACAGTCACTGTCATGGCATGATTTGGTCCCAAAAGGTGATTTTGCAGTCACTGCATGGAATCACCTTTTGGGACCGAGTAACGAAATGACAGTATGACTGTTCATGAGGTGGGCTCTCAAAAGCCTAAGTCGAAAATTTGGTAAAAACAAAATGACTGTTTTACTTGAGCGTAAGGCGTAGTTTTCTCTATCAGGTAGCTCATAACTTCGCTAATCTGTAATAGTTTACTCCAGATTTTCAACATTGGCATTTTTTCAGACCTACTTATGAACAGTATAGCTGTCATTTTACACATCCTGGCTGAAATGTGTTTTCACATTTCCGGCGCAGAATAGCAAGGTCGCTGTAGGAAATCAGTGTTCGGAACACATTATGAAAATCACAATGACACTGTTCATGAGCAGAGGTCCTAAAATGCCTATGTTGAAAATTGTTGAAAATCTGGTGATGAAAGTCCATAAAATGACTGTGTTATGAGCATACATTCCGAATTTTCCAAGCACCCTCGTAACTTCACAAATTTGTAATATTTTCACTCTAGATTTTCAGTTGTAGCATTTTTCCACACCTCCTTATGAACAGTACTGCTGTCATTTTTCACATCCTGGCCGAAATGTGTTTTCAGCACTTCCGGCGCAGAATAGCACTGTCGCTGTGGGACGTAAGTGTTTGGGACAGATTAAGAAAATCACAGTGATTCTGTTCATGAGCAGAGGTCCTAAAATGTCTATGCTGAAAATTTGGTGACAAACGTCCATAAAATGACTGTTTTACGAGCATACATTATGTAGTTTCACGCACCCTCATAACTTTGCAACCTTGTAGTATTTTTACTCCAGATTGTCAACACTGGCATTTTTTCACACTTCCTTATGATCAGTACAGCTGTCATTTTTCACATCCTGGCCGAAATGTGTTTTTGCACTTCCAGCACACAATAGCGCGGTCACTGTGGGAAGTCAGTGTTTGGGATAGATTAAGAAAATCACAGTGACACTGTTCATGAGCAGAGGTGCTAAAATGCCTATGTTGAAAATTTAGTGACAAAAGTCCATGAAATGACTATGTTATGAGCGTACATTGCGCAGTTTCCACGCACCCCCGTAATTTTGAGCATTTGTAATATTTTTACTCCAGATTTCCAACATTGTCATTTTTTCACACCTCCTTATGAACAGTATAGCTGTCATTTTTCATATCCTGCCCAAAATATGCATTTACACAACTGGCGCAAAACAGCATGGTCGCTGTGGGAAATTAATGTTCGGGACAGATTAAGAAAATCATAGTGACAGTGTTCATGAGCAGAGGTCACAAAATGCCTATTTTGAAAATTTGGTGAAATAATTCCACTAAATGACTGTGTTAAGCGCATGCATTGCTCAGTTTCCATGTACACTCGTAATTTCGCAAATTTGTAATATTTTCACGCCAGATTTTCAACACTGGTATTTTTTCACAACCCCTTATGAACAGTACAGCTGTCATTTTTCACATCCTGGCCAAAATGTGTTTTTGCACTTCCAGCGCAGAATTGCGCAGTTGCTGTGGGAAATCAGCGTTTGGGACAGATTAAGAATGAACAAGTGAGAGAGGGGGACTGAGCAAGCTCAACGGAGCTCTGTCAGGACTGCTGCGGATTTCTTTGTGGGCAGAAAAAGGCACCAATGCAGGCAGGAGCCCAGTACAAAAGGGAAACCTGCTGCACCGGAGGAATAGAGCAGCGAGTGAGAGAGGGGTGGCGAGGTCAACAGAGCTCTGTGGGACTGCTGCAGATTTTTGTGGGCAGAAAAAAGTACCCAATGCAGCAGGGCCCAGTACAAGGGCAGCCTGCAGTGCCGGGAGAAACAGAATGAGCGAGTGACAGAGGGGGAGTGAGCAAGCTCAGTGCAGCTCAGTCGGGACTGCTGCACACTTCTTTGTGGGCAGAAAAAGGCACCAATGCAGGCAGGAGCCCAGAACAAAAGGGCAACCTGCAGCGCCGGGAGAAACAGAACGAGCGCGTGAGAGTGGGGGAGTGAGCGAGCTCAACGGAGCTCTGTTGGGACTTTAGAGCTGCCCACCCAACCGCCCAGGGTCCTGTGTTGTCCTATATTACAGCAGGGTTTCTGGGGTGGAAACAAAGCAATGATTGGACACTCCCTGCTCCTGCTCCTTCACGGCGCTGCAAATTCATGCTCTATGCCCACCTCACCACCACTAGCAACCGTGACTGCGCCAGATAAAGACTACTACTCCTCATGTCCATCCTCACATCTGAGGCCTCTTCCTCCCTGACTAATGAACCCTCTGGTACCTCTACTACTCCTGTCTCCCACCCAAACTCACCCCCCCCCCTTTTTTCCTGTCCCCTCTCACTTACTCTCCTGCTCACCACCTTCCCTCCTCTCTAGCCTCCTTGGCGCCTAATGATCACCCTCTCCCTGGAAGTTTCTTAACCTCGAAATTGTCTACCTCTTGAACCTGTTATAGCTTGTTTTTCATGAAACTTAAAAAGCGTTACTGCCTTAAACTGTTAATAGCAAATTTATGATGTAACTTTCCTGTCTGGTTTTACCTGTAATGTGTATCGTGCTTTGTTAAATGTTCTTTGTGACGTGGAACCTTTGTAAAAGAGCCCTGGCTCAAAGGTATTAATTCCTAGACTAATAAACTAAACTAAACTTTTAGGATTGCTGTAATAATACAGATTTATTTGTTCTGTTTATTTCTCTAACTGAGCTGAGTAATACTTGGAGTGCAATACAATTTCTAACTGGGCTAAGTGAAACTATGAGGGCTGAGTACAAAAAGTATGGTAGCTGAAGGGTGAAAAATGGACAAGGAGGCTTTAGGATTGCTACAGTAATACAGTATCTAACGGATGAGATTTGAGAATGAATTAACCCAGTCGGCAAGGGGGCAGTAGGGGGACTAGTGTAGGGGGAACAGGAATTTCAATAAATAGGGCCCAAAAGTTGTAGTAGTGTACAGAAACTGTGAGTAAGAGCCCACAACATAAGATGGTGGCCAAAATGGGGCAGATGTCACATGTCAACAGGGCGGGCATCTTTGGAAGGGTGGTGGGGTGTACAGGGTGTGGGTCCGCCATGATCCTGGACTGGGCTTGGAGGAGTGGGGGGTGTATGGTCTATAGACAACTGGCTAGTTTGAGGGAGGAACTGTGGAGGTTAGGGAGGAGTCTAAGTGGCAGGGCAGATGAGTATGATAGGCATCCTGGCTGTGGGGGGGAATAGGGGATGGCAAGAGGGGACGGGGAAGAACAACTAGGGACTGAAACTGACCCCAGTATCAGAGGCACTAGCAGAAAAGAGAGGAGAAGGGAGAGGGTGCCCAAGGCAAGGGGGAGGCCTCCTGATGGAGGAGGAAGAGACCACGAGGAGTACCAGGGGAGAGAGCAGATGGCTGCGGGTAGGGAGGGACCAGGGGTGGGACATGGGGGGCACATAGGAGAACAAGTAGGAGGGGGAACCAACAGGGGGAAGAGATGTAGGAGGGGTATCAACTAGGAACAGATTTGAGCCTCTGCTATGGGAGAGAGAGGGAGATCAGGAACATACTGAAGGGGGGAGGACAAGCAGGGCATGAGAGGGATGGCAACAGGTAGGGGAAGAGATAGCGAGGACAAAAGGGTAGAAGGGGCTAGTAAGGAAGGAGGGGTGACTGGAGGAGAAGGCTACAGGAAGGGGAAGGATGGGAGGGGCATCACTGTTGGGGTCGAAGGGAATGGGGGCTCTAAATTGACAATGATATGGATAGGAGAGGGGTTGGAAATCAGCCAGGGAGGAGGGGAGGTTGACGTGGGAAGCCCAGTAGGAAGTAGTCAGGCTGGGAAGGGGCTCAAGTGGGATGGAAGGAATAAGGCAGATAAAAGGGGTGAGGCAGAAGTAGGGGGTGTAGATACAGAAGTCACAGAGGGTGCAGCTGGCGGGAGTAAGGGGCAGGGAAGAACAAATACTGGGGTGGTGGAAGGGCATTAGAAGAGAAGGGGTAGGGACGGGGGTACTCATCCTGGAGGATTCTATACTGAAAGGGGTGAGATGGGGTAGAAGGGGGAAAAGCACAGACGTATTTCATGGGTTGAAGCTATGCCTGGGTTGACTGGAGATGGGGCAGGGGAGGCACTGCTCAAATGTGCAGCAAGAGGGAGGAAGAAACCTCATTTATTGTTGCATGTGGGTACAAATGACTTGGCAGGGGAGACTGTGGAAGTAGTGAGGGGGAGGTTCTAGGAGTTGGGCAGGCAGTGTTAGGGGGTGGGGGAGTTGGTGGCATTCTCGGAGGTACTCCCATTACTACGTGCATGCATCGGGAGGAAGGGTAGGATCCAGGAGTTCAATGAGTGGCTGAGGGATTGGTTCCACACCAGAAATTATGAGTTAGTGACTAACTGGGGTAGGGTCTAGGGCAATAGTGACTTGTACGCGGGGGACAGGCTACACTTGAGCAGGGAGTGAAGGGGAGTATTAAAGGTGGGATTAGAGGGGTATATCTCTACTAAGGTGGGTTTAAACTAGTGGGGGGCGGGCAAAAGACTGAGGTTGGTAGAAAGGTCCAGACAGGGGAGCCTGATGAGCTCATCCCCCTAAATGTAGGTAAAGGCAGAGGCATAGTAACCCTGGGAGGGGGCAGGCAGAGTGGTCTGAGTGTAATACAGAAGGCACCACCACCCGGTAACAATAATGAGGAGAAAGGGTGCGGACTACTGGGAGGAGGGACACAGGCCAAGAAGAAGAGTGAGGAGAAGGAGGGGTACAGGTGGAAGGTTTTCTCTCTCAATGCAAGAAGCCTGAGGAACAAAACTGCAGAGCTTCAGGTGCTCTTTTCAGAGGGGAAGGTGGACACTGCTGCAGTGACAGAGACTTGGCCACAGAGTACCATGATTGGGACTTGGCAATCCCCGGATACAGGATATACAGAAGGGATCAGGGGTTGCACTCCATGTGAGGGAAGGGATCAAATGCATAAGGGACGAGGGAGAAGAGGAGAGGAGAGGACAGAGGCACTTTGGGTGCAGCTCCTGGACTCCAAGGGCAAAAAGCTGAGGCTGGGAGTGGTGTACAGACCACCAGCCCAATCCAGGGAACTGGATGGGGAGCTGGCAGAGCAGATAAGGAGGGTGTGTAGAAGGGGGAGTGTGGTGATACAGTAGTGGGAGATTTTAACCTACCAGGGGTTGACTGGAGCACCCCGGCCACTAGCAGTACCAGGGAGCAGGTGCTCCTTGATGCATTCCAGGACGGCCTTCTGACGCAATTGGTAAGTGGACCTACAAGGTTTGGTAGCACTCTGGACCTAGTACTGGCAAATGGGGAGGTGGTGAGGGAGGTAAGGGTGGAGGACCCACTAGCAGGTAGCAACCACCAAACAGTGTGGTTCGTTCTCACACTGGGAAGGGAGACAGAAGGCACGGGCACTAAGGTGCTGGACTTTAGTAGGGCGGACTTTGGGAGGATGGGACCAATACTGTGAGGGAGACTCCATGATATAAGGCCGGGGATGGATCCAGAACAAAAGTGGTGAGTCATAAAGACTGAACTAACAGAGGCCACAATAGCCTGCACCAGGGCCAGGAGTAAGAAGAGCAGAGCCAAGAAACCATGCTGGCTGAACAAGGAAGTGCTGCAAGGGGTGAGGGCAAAGAGGGCTGCATACCGGAAGTACAGGAGAACAGGGAAGGGAGAGGATAAGGAGGCTTACGGGAGTTGGTCAAGGGAGGTGGCCAGGAGGGTGAAAAAATACAAGGCCTCCAGGGAATTAAGGTTAACACAGGGCATAAAGGGAGGGGAAAAGGACATTTTTAGGCATGTCAGGGAAAAGAGGAAGTGCAAGAAACATATTGTAAGGATAAAACGGGGAGTGGATTGGGTGGAAAAGGGGGAGGAGCAAGTGGAAATTCTAAATGAGTACTTCTGCTCCATTTTCACTAAGGAGAGGGGATGGTCCACTACCGCCATGGGCTGGGGGTGGAGAAAGGGGGGTAGCAGGTGATGAACAAAGTGATCACAGGGAGTAGGGTGCCAGAGTGGCTGAGGGCACTAAGGATGGACAAGGCACCAGGTCCCAATGGCATCAACCCCAGGGTACTAAGGGAGATGGCAGAGCTGTTCGCTGAGCCACTGGCAGATCTGTTCAACACCCCCTGGAAACGGGGTGTGTGCCCCAAGACTGGAGGGTGGCCCATGTGGTGCCCATACACAAGAGTGGGCCTAGGGAGGAGCCAGGAAATTATTGGACAGTCAGGCTCACGTCCATAGTGGGTAAGCTTATGGAGGCGATACTGAAGCAGAGGCTGGCGGCATTCCTAGAGACTAATGGCCTCCAAGATGGCCGGCAACACAGGTTCATCTCAGGGAGGTCTTGTCAAACCAACCTAATAGAGTATTATGACTGGGTGACAAGGAAGTTGGACAGGGGCCATGCGGTACATGTCCTGTAATTGGACTTCAGTAAGGCCTTTGATACAGTGCCTCATAGGAGACTGGAAGGAAGCTGATGGCAGTGGGGGGGGGGAGCTGACTAAATGGATAGAGAACTGGTTACACAGGAGGGTGCAGAGGGTGGTGGGGGGGGGAGCTCTCGGCACCTAGAGCAGTGACAAGTGGGATGCTGCAGGGGTCAGTGCTGGGCCCCGATGCAATTTGGGTTCTTTATCTCCGATATAGCACACGGAGTGGGGAGCAGGGTTACATAGAAACATAGAAACATAGAATTTGATGGCAGATAAGGAACGCTTGGCACACTCAGTCTGCCCATTTCCCTACCTAATAGATAAGCTGCAGATCCTAGTTAACCCACAGCCTACTTCCTCCTACCCCCACCCCCTAGAATTGCCTTATGACTGTCCCATGCATTCTTGAATTCCACCACTGTTTTTGACTCCACAACCTCCTATGGAAGGCTGTTCCATGCATCTACAACCCTTTCTGTGAAAAAATACTTCCTCACATTACCTCTGAGCCATCCCCCCTCTATCTTCAAATTGTGCCCCCTTGTTCTTGCACACCTCTTTTTCTGAAAGATGCTACCCTCTTGGACTTTGTTGATTCTCTTGATGTACTTGAAAGTTTCTATCATGTCCCCCCCTCCCTTCTTTCCTCGAGGGTATACGTATTAAGCTCCTTAAGTCTCTCTTCTTATGTCTTCTGGTGCAGACCTTGTACCATTTTAATTGCCCTCCTCTGGACTGCCTCCATCCTGTCTATGTTAGTCTGTTTGCAGATGATACCAAATTGGGCACGGTGGTGGATGAAGAGGACAGATGGGAAAAACTGCAGGGGGACCTAACCAAACTAGAGACATGGTCGGTGGAGTGGCAGCTAGGATTCAACACAAAGAAGTGTAAGGTGATGTACTTCGGGACTAAGAATCAGAAGAGGGATTATTGGTTGGAGGGGTGAGGTTGGGGATCACAGAGGAGGAGGAGGAGAAGGACCTAGGGGTGTTGGTAACTGGGAGCATGAACAACTCAGCCCAGTGCAGGAGAGCAGCAGTGAAGGCAAAGAGGATGCTGGGGTGCATCGCAAGGGGGTTCTCATCCAGACACAGGGATGTGATCCTATCTCTCTACAGATCATTGGACAGACTGCACCTAGAGTACTGCGTGCAATACTGGAGGCCATACCTGAGGAGAGGTATAAAGTTACTGGAGGGGGTGTAAAGCAGGGCAACAAAAATGTTAAAGGGGATAGAAGAAAAGGAATATGAAGTTAGGCTGAAGTAGCTGAACATGTACACACTGGAGGAGAGGAGGAATGGGGGATATGATCGAAGCATTTTAATACCAGAGGCAGGTAAAGAAACCTAGCACCGTGGGGGTGTTCAAACTGAGGAGTGGAAGAGAGATGAGGGGGCACGGACTAAGGTTGGAAGGGGGACATTTCAAGAGGGAAATGAGGAGGCACTACTTCACTGAGAGGGTGGTGTTTAGTTGGAATGCGCTGCCAGAGGGGGTGGCAACATGTAGGGCAGTCAATAGCTTTGAGAAGGAGTGGGATAAAGCAAGAGGAAGAGTCAGGGGGCGGGACTGGGACAAGCGGGGGAGGAACTGAGGGGGAGGAGGCTGAGGCAGCTGCAATCTAGTGTACTAGCTGCACACTCAGGCATACTTAGACAGACTGATTGGTCTGTTATGCTGGCAGATTCATATGTTTCATATGTGTGGTCAAAGGTCCTAAAATGTCTATGTTGAAAATTTGGTGACAAATGTCCATAAAATAACTGTGTTACAAGCGTGCGTTGTGCAATTTCCAAGCACCCTCGTAACTTCACAAATTTGTAGTACTTTCATTCCAGATTTTCAACATTGCCATTTTTTCAGACCTCCTTATGAACAGTATAGCTGTCATTTTTCACACTTGTCCAAAATATGCGTTTACACATCTGGCGCAGGACAGCGTGGTTGCTGTGTGAAATCAATGTTCTTGACAGATTAAGAAAATCATAGTAACAGTGTCCATGAGCAGAGGTCACAAAATGCCTATGTTGAGAATTTGGTGAAATAATTCCACTACATGACTGTGTTACGCGCATGCGATGTGCAGTTTCCACGTACGCTCAGAAGTTTGAGCATTTTTAATATTTTCACTACAGATTTTCAACATTGCCATCTCTTCACACCTCCCTATGAATGGTGCAGCTGTCATTCTTCACAACCTGCCCGATCTGTGTTTTCGTACATCTGGCACACAAAGGCACAGTCGCTGTGGAACTCAAAGTTCGGGACACATTGACAAAATTACAGTGCCACTGTTCATGAAAAGAGGTCCCAAATGCTTTCATGAGGTGGGGTTCACAAAAAGGCCATGTTGAAAATGTGTAGTGCAAATACCAACAAACGCCCGGGGCGTTAGGGTTTCTAACCATAACATCCCACCCTGTACAGACTGACAGGCATCAGGGGTGTGCCTTTTGATTGCCGACTGCAATGCTCATGCCGTTCTACCGCCACCCCCCCATCCTGCAGCCAGTGACAGGCATCAAGGTGTGCTTTGGACTCTTTGGCCCCAGAGTTCACCCCATTCTCCTATATTGCACCCATTTCAGCGTATGTCCTTATGGAGTGGGGTGATTGTAAAGCCAAGCACCCCAGGGCACACCTCAGCACTTATCGGTGTGTGCAGGACAGGGTGAGGTGAAATGGCATGAACGTTATGAGCAAAAACCCAAACGCGTACCCCAATGCCTGTCCGTCTCTGCAGGTTGGAGGTGGGGTCAGCGTGAAGTTCAATACTTCACTGCCATTCCTACTCTGCATCTGTCTAACTCCTGCATTTCCAATGCTAATACCGGCAAGCAAACATTCGGCATTGACAAATGCTTATTTGCCTAGGTTTAATTACAGATATTGCACACTGATTAGTCCTGAGAAGGATGAAATAGATGTCTGTGTCTTCCAATCTCAGCCTTTGCAGAATGTGTGAGAGGCCTTTAGGCACCATGCACTCCTGCTTAAAGTGATTTTGTGAGCTTTGCCATAGTAAATGGAAGTGGTAACCTGTAGGAGTTGTGATTCAATCTCCTACCATTCAAACTGCCAAAAAGTGCTGTTTTCCATGAAATAAATGCTTTTATTTCTGTGCTCTGCTTCATTTGCTTAACCTGCCCCTCTTTTTTCTCAGTGCTACAACCCCCAAGCGTTTTTAAGCACTGTTTTAAAACAGATACCTCTGTTGGTCAGTCTTGGTATTGCAGACATCTACACTGCCGACATAGGAGACTACATTTCTCAGTAAAGAAATCTTGTCAGCTAGATACTATATGCACAATGCCTTGTTTGGAAAATAAACATATGAGAGCTTTTATTGTTGAAGCTGCTACAGAAATATGAGACTGCACCTCACAGTAAGGGAATTGGAAAATAACTTCTAACTGTACCCACAATACCTTGCTATGTACATCTACATATTAGGTGCAGTCACCACCACCAAAATAAGGGACTGCACCTCTGAGTAACTAACATTTACATCAACATTATAATTTTCCCAGAATTTCTTGATGCTGTATGTAAAACATTGACAGGTTCCCTTGCATGACATCATTTTGGGGGTGTGGCCACACACAGAAAACTGGAGGACACAGTGTTGATAAAACATAAATAATAATAACTATGACAGATTTTTTTACAAAACAAATTGCAGCTTCAACATCTGAAGCATAGGCAGCAATGGCATACTATGTGAAGAAGGCATCTGCGAAACCTTGCAAAATCTCTTTAAAGAGGAACCAGCCCAAATATTCGTGGTGGTTTGAATATACATCCCATGATGCTTTGCATCATTGGGATTTGTGTGATTTTGTACTTCTTATATACAATAAGATTTCACTGCAGGTTTCAAACTCATGCACATTTTTTTCTTTCTGTACTTTATTTATGCAGCATAACCCAAGTGTGAAGTGATATTTTATTTCCAGTGGGATCCTGCATCTGCCCAATTTTACAGCTGAGTGGACAGAATCTCTGCGAGCATACTGTACCTCTCAAGTGACCCACATAATTAGGGAAAATCACTCATTTTACCTCAAAGATGCCCTCCATCCCACACAGAGTTGGCGCCAGCCCAAATTCTGTGCTAAAATTCTTAGTAATGAATGGGAATAATGTTTTGCTCAGTGAACGGCAGACTTTTTTGAACGTGAAAGCACACCTTATAAATAGAGATGCACTAGAATTTGCTTCCATTTTGTTATTCAGCTTTGGGTGTTCAGCAGCCATTAACAATCCATTTTTGGCAGGCTGGTAAGCTCTGTAGTAGGGCGACTTTTCATGACACCAGCGACCCAGGTTCAGAATGAGTTTGGATCATTGGAGGGCTAGCTGGGGGAAGAGGTTTCAGTGTCCAAGAGGATACTCTCCGCTGGAGAGAGAGAGGGTCACTGACTGCGCTGCTGTGCTGCTACTTGGGTGAACATTGGTTGCAGTGTAACTTTAGGCAGAAAGGGAAGGGAAGCACATTGGCCAGGTGCATGGCTGGCACACAATCATACACATCCTGCACTGTGCCCCCAGCATGCTGACATACAGGATGGGCTCGGAAAAACAAGGAAAATGGCCAGAGCACCCACAACAATGGATGGCAGTAACTCCAGACCCTGCATCTCTACCACAATACATCCTGACATACCAGATGTTTTGAGGTAAATCCCCCCCCAAATCCTGCCTGGGTAGTGGGACTGAGTCTCTGTGAAAGTCAGGTGTCTGCAGGTCAGAGGTACAATGGAATTGGGTGTGCCCTGGGAGCTCCTGAGGGAGCAGAGTACCAGAGTCCGCATGGGCACATAAAGTATACATCCATTTCAGATTTGTTTTCAGTTTGTATATTTAAAGAGCTAGTGGAGCCAAAACAGGCTGTCGCGAAAATAATACAAATTTTAAGTTGTCAGTTGTAACTTTTTATTTCTGAAGTATTTTTCTTTTTCCTTCTGCTCATTAGAAAGTTTTCTATGTTATTATACTCTTCTGTGCTGGATGTGTGGAACAACTCTTAGCCTGGCAGCTGATATATCTAGCTCTACTGCACCCCAGGACATCATCAGCATTGTGATCTCACTGACAGTGACATCACAGGTGAATGACCTGGCAGTCTCAGAATTGCTGTTCCTAAGCAGCAGTGACGTCTTAGTCAGTGAGATCGCAATGCTGGTGATGTAGTGGGGGCATTAGCGCTGGGTATGTCAGCTGCCTGGCAGAGTGCTGTTCTACACATCACACCTACTAACATTAAGTAAAGAATCTTCTAATTAAACAAAGGGAAAAGAAAAAGTACTGTACCTGAAATATAAAAGGTAATGGTTGGCTCCTTTTAAAATCTAATATTAGTTTTAGGCAGTACACTAGCTCTTTAAGTGTTGTACAATAAAAACCTAGTGTACAGCTCTTAAATACTTTCTGAGCTGAAACAGGAAAGTACTCCCAAAAACTACCCCACCCATTCTTGCCCAGCTGCTAAAAGTGCCCAACAGCCCAATGCTCTCCCCACTCCTTCCTGAGCCCCCAAGATTAAACATAAGCACACCCAGCCAGAGCACCCATGGCTGACAATGCCTCCCGAACCAAACTGAATACCTTGCAATAGGTTGGCCATCCCAGATGACTGGTTCACTCACGTCACTCAGAAGGTCAGGCTCTGGCTGGTGTCATGCTGTACTGTCGATGTGGCTGGGAGGGGTGAGAGCCACTACCAAGCTAGTTCGGCAGTCAGGTCAGGCTGCTTATGGTGGTCTGTGACTCCATTGCTCCTAGATGATGCAGACACCATTTAGGTCTGATGGACGATTGCAGGTTTCCCAGTGAGCAGCTGGACTGGATCATTGAGCCAGACAGGTGCTTGTACTATTATCCCTTATAGCCGCAACAGCAGCACAGCATGACAACAGCCACAGCCTATTCACCTGAGCCACTCAACCAACCCAGTCTTCTATGACAACAGACTAGGTGCAAGCTATAGAGTTTGGAGGGGAAGGGACATAAGAAAAAAGATGTTGCCAGTTCATGGGTGTATGGTTTGGAGGGGAGGCTTATGTTAAACATTTGATACTCAGGAGGGAGTGGGGGCATTAGGCTTGTGGGCCCTTCCAGCAGCTGGGTAGGTAGTAAGTAAGTAAGTAAAATTTTATTTATATGAGGCGCCCTTCCAAAGCTCAGGGCACCTTTACAAAAAAAAAAATCATACAATAACATTAACAGTATTATATATAAAATCAATCAAACAATAAAACAGTAGCAGTCAATCATTAAGTCCCTGAGAATACCTGGTTAAACAGGTAAGTTTTTAGGGATTTTTTAAATCCTTCCACATTCAGGGTATCTCATATCTGGTGAGGTAGAGAATTCCACAGGGTGGGTGCCATAAAGGCAAAAGATCTTCCTCCAGATGTTTTCAGGAATACCCTGGGAATCTCTAGCAATCTCTCGCCAGAGGATCGGAGTGAGTGGGAGGGGCAGTAAGAGGACAGGAGTTCTTTCAGGTAGTGAGGTCCCAACTCATGTAGGGCCTTATAGGTCAGCAATGTGACCTTGGAAGTGATCCGGCACTGTTTTTCAGCCAGTACAGTTCACGCAGCACAGGTGTTATATGACTGGATCTAGGGGTTCCAGTCAACAACCTGGCTGTCGCATTCTGCACTAGCTGCACGCGGCATATAGTACTTTTATAACAGTTTTGGAGGGGAAGCACCTTGTGAATTACCTGAACCCGAATAGTGCAAAAATGTGGGTACAGATAAAAAGGGCTGAATGTCTCACAATTGTGACACACATGTTCCCTGGGTCCAGTTATATCCCTAATTTCCATAGTGTTCTCCGTTTCTTTTTTTATTATTATTATTGTTGTTTTTTGCCCCCACCACAGATGACCCAGCACCTCGGCCTTGTCACGGACCCCTGCCTTCACCTCCACATTAGACCATGCCCCCTCGGATACCCCCTGGCTTGCCCCCCAGGGTGGGGTGCAACACTGCCCTAGTATAGTGCCGCACGTCAGGACTAGGTCTGAGGGATGGTCCTGGAGGTTGATGAAGGCCAGGGAAGGATTCATCTAGGGTCGTCCATGGGAGAATTTTTTTGTAGGCTGTATGTGGGGGCCGGGAACGTGCAATGATGTCCAGCGTCCGTCCTGCCCCTCCGAGTAACTTCCTAATGCCGGTTGCTGCAGTACCTATGGCCTCCACCAGGGGTCCATCAAGCATCGGACATTTGCCCAGCCCTCCCCCTGGAAAAGGAGCGCAGTCCCTGGGATGCTCGATCCTTCTCCCCCAGCCTGCCCTCCGATGACTCGGGTCCGTTCCCTAACCCGGGTCGCCAGCATCGCAAGTGGAAATCCAACTGCTGCGCCAATGGGCCAGCGTGTTCTCCATTTCTACTGTGGTCCTACGATTTGATGATGTGTACCAGGTTTTGCCTCTTTTCGCCCCATTTTGAGGGAATGTGCCCCCTAGCTGGGTAATGAAAGGTTAATAGGTAGGATGGAGTAAGCTGCTCTAGGTCAAACCTTGAGTCTGTGACTGTTGAGGGATTCAAACCTGTGATCTCTTGGCTCACAGACCATTCTGTGCCCTAACCACTGAACTGCACTGTCTTCTCTCAAGCATTTCTTACCACTGCGGAGAAAAGGCTTATGAACATACAAATTTAAGTAACAGAAAAAGACCATGGGTCCGATTCTAGAAGCACCCCTATGCATGTCACAAATTGTGACATGTGAGGGATGCAGTTGTGACAAGGACCCTGCGCCCAATTCTGCAAGAGGCAGGATCCACGTGGCTAAGTCCTGCAACTTGCAACAATCCCACAGGTACGTCAAATAAAGGGAATACCTGAAGGGCTTGTCACAAGCCACAACACCGGATGTGAAGGGCGCAAGTGCTCCCACATGCCCTGAACTCAGGTTACAATAATGACAGCCCCGCAGGGCTATGTATGTCCCCCCCATGCCCCAATTCCCAAATGTGATAATGACAGCCCTGCAGGGCTACTTGTGCCCCTCTAGGTCCCAATCCCCAAATGCAAGAATGAAAGCCCTGCAGGGCTATATATGGCCCCCCCAAATGGCTCGATCTTCAAATGCAAGAATTAAAGCCCCACAGGGCTATGTATGCCCCCCCCAATGCTCTGATCCTCAGATGCGAGAATTAAAGCCCCACAGGGTTACTTGTGCCCCTCTAGGCCCTGATCACCAGCCGCCCACAATTGGCACATCCTGTGCAATCATAGTATCATAGTAAAATCCAGCAGAATAGGCCCCATGGTCTATCATGTCTGCTCGGAAGCTAGCCCCCTACTGGGAGCTTGCTCCTCCACCTCCCCAGCCTTAGAGGTGACCCTTCCTGTCCTCAGCTTCACCCTGTACCTGTCCCAACCCTTCCTGAATCCTTCCACTGTGGTCTCTTCCACAAATAAATTACCCTAACCAGTTATCCCTGGTAGGTTAGTGGTCCTCACACCCCAACCCAGCAGTGCCAGACCACCCTGCACCCCCCCCAGCCAGCCAGCGACTGGCACAGCCCACCTCTCACCACCGTGGCTAGCCACTGACTGAGCTCCAGCTGAGCGCATACTGTATATAGTACACACTCAATGAATGAACTGTCATTCATTCATTGAGCATGAACTATATACAGAGCGTGCTCAGCTGGAGCCTCAGGTGTGGCTAGCTATAGTGGTGAGAAAATGCAAGTGCTTGGCTGGAAGTGAGGAGTGCAGAAATGGTCTGCTGAGTGGAAATGAGTGAGACCACTAGCCTACCAAGGATAACAGAGTTAGAATTTATTGCACAGGATGTGGCAATTGCGGGCAGCTGGCCATCAGGACCTGGAGGGGCACAAGTAGCCCTACAGGCTTTAATTCTTGCATTTGGGGATCAGGGCATTGGGGGGCATACATAGCCCTGTGGGCCTTAAATTCTTGCATTTGGGGACTGGGGCAATGGGAGGGAGAGTGATATGTCATCGGGGATGGGCCAGAGGCACATTTGCACAGCTCCCAGAGGGTGTAAGAACACTTACACCAGCTAAAACTGGTGTAACTGTACTTTGACGGATGTCCTCCAAGGGTTATTTGAGAATAGAGCCCTGGGGGACTTGGCTCCTGCCCTACCAGAATTGGGCACAACTGCTGCCATAAACCCCCTAGTGCCATGTCGCAGGGAGGTTAGGGCGTAACTGGCGGCATATGTCCACTTTGGTGCAAGCAGCCTGCAACATGTTGCAGGCTGCTTTGAAGAATACTGTATATCGCAACTGCTGGTGTAACTTGCTACTTTCGCCATTTATTTTGGTGCAAATCGAGTTACACCAGGTGTAACCATTTGAGAATCAGGTCCCATTGCTTCATCAAGTTCTCTCTCCCACCAGCTCAGTGGGAATACTCTGTCTCCCTGTTTCTCCAAGGTACTTGGAAAGGTTTTGCCTGAAGGGAGACACAGTGTTGACTGACACCACTTCTTCTAGGAGTCTGCTTCAACTGTCCGCCACTTGTTCTTTTCAGTAGTTCTTCTTGCTATTTCACTTGACTCTTCCAAATTTCAAAGATTTTGAGTGTTCCCTTACCATCTCATCTCTGTACATCCAGCAGAGCTGCATTACGTCTGATGGTGCTCTCACATTCTGATGTTTAGATACTGTTATCTTATCACCCCAAGTCTCCTCTTCCATGGAGAACAATCCTGTTTCTACCAATCAGTCCTCATAGGCCATGTTTTTCAAACCATCACCTCCCTTGGTCACTATCCTCTACACCTTCTCAGTCCCCTTGATATCTTTTCTCAGATATTGAATGGGGATCAGAACTGTACACTATACTGTACTCAAGAGGGGGACTGACCAGTGATCAATACAGGAGCATTACAATATCCCTCAGTCTGCTTATGACTTTTCTTAATGCATGCCACGATTTTATGTGCTTTTCTGGCTGCAGCCTCAAACTGTTACCTCCATTTAATGTTACTGAGCATTTCCCCCAGCTCCTTTTCCTGCTGAGTTTCTGCAATCTCTATCACAGCTGATCTGGTAAGCTCACCTGCTGCTTTACCACTCACAAACTGGGAGGCCTCTTGCACTAGTGGTAATTCGGTAAATACTATTTCGTAATGCAACCTATTATACATTTTACTCCATCCTCTTGCTATTATATGTGCATGTGTGGTGGGAAGGAAGGAAGGAAGGAAGGAAGGAAGGAAGGAAGACAACCAAAATAATCTCTTTCCCAATGGTGTTCTAATACAAGCACTTCAAAACAGAACCCAAAATAAATTGGCATTCAAAGTGTCAAAACACCAATATATGTTACCAATTAGAACTTAAACCAGCAGTTCAACAAACATGTTTTTCCAAAAAGCTAGTTTCAGCTATAATTAATAAAAAATATTAGCATACCTACATACGAACATATGATCATATGAAGAAGTCAACAGAATAAGGCCATTTGGTCAATCTAGTCCGCTCATATTGCAGGGTCCACGGCTTAAGCTACTGACCCTGCCCCCCTTCCAATCTTTCCATCCTTTCCATCCACTCAACCCATGACCCTAACCATCCCGTTATGTCTATCCCAGCCTCTCTTGAAGCTGCCTACTGTATTCAAAGAGAATACCTTCTCTGGTAGTGCTTTCCAACTGGCCTCCACCCTTTCCATGAAGAAGTGTCTCCTAATCTCCTTCCTAAACCTCCCCGCTCTAGCTTATGACTGTGTCCTCTCCTGTTATGGCTGCCACTTAGCCTAACGAGACCCTCCTTATCCACCCTATTTATCCCTTTCAAGTATCTGAAGGTCTTAATCATGTCCCCACTCTCCCTCCTCTCCTCCTAGGAGCACATGTTCAATGCCTTCAACCTCTCCTCATATGCTTCACCCTGCTGCCCCGCAATCATCTTTGTTTCCCTCCTCTGGACTGCCTCCAGAAGTGTTATGTCCTTCTTGAGGTGTGGGTACCAGCATCATACGCCATACTCCAGATGTGGCCTTACCAGGGACCTGTACAAGGGCAGTATAACCTCCTCTTGCCTACTGCTGATTCCTCCAGTTATGCATCCCAGCATCTTATTTGCCCTTGCTGCTGCCTTCTGGCACTGCATGGAGTGCTTCAAGTCACTAGTGATCATCACCCCTAGATCCCACTCCTCTTCCATTGCAGATACTCGTACCCCTCCCAGATAGCACTTCATCCTGGGATTCCTGGCTCCAGTGTGCATAACTTTGCATTTCTTGGCATTGAAGCCAACCTGCCAGATCCTGGACCATGTCTCATGCTTTTTTAGATTGTCCTGTAGGTCCTGTATCCCTTCAGCTGTGACTACCCTCCCTCAGACAAAGTCCAGAAAATACCTGTGAACACAGATTGTGTTGTGCAAACCAGGAGCTGGCTAGCCCTAAACTTCAACACTCCTCCAAAAGGTATGCACTCGGCAAAAGAAGAAACCTGCACACACTAAATATCAGTGACTGCTTTATTGCAATTTTTTAAAATAGTGAGTGCAGACAGACATGTGGAGAACCACAACTTGCCCCGGCACTTCGGGTAAACTAACCCTTCATCTGGGGGCATGGTAACCATGAGACACAGCTCTCTTTTATACAATGACTTAATGAATTCATTATAGTCACTTGCTGTTTATAATGACATAGAATTACAGTGATCCAACATCTCTAAACAAAAAACATCAGTCATCTCCCAATTACGAGGGAACAAAGAAAAAATATTACATGGGCAAGGTTTGAGCTGATTACAGCTAAGTATATTTACTTTAATAGAAATACTAGATTTGGTACAAAATTACAGGATAAAAATGACTGTCCCTGCAAAAAGGGATTTCAAAAAAACTTAAGGCACATAATTACCAGTTGTACATTTTATACTAAACCAATAAATCTATATCTTGCTCAGACACTTATGATGCATGCAAACAAATTGTACAACGTGGTATTTATAATACTACATCCAAGAACCTATGAAGAGGCTGTGGCAACAGCGAATTTTTTTTACGTCAGTAACAAAGCATAAACAAATGTCACATAGAAAGTACGTCAGACAATTGAACTAATTAGCTTGGAAAGAATTAAATGTAATTTGAATGCTGCATTTATTGAAATTAGGTTTTAATTGTACGGAAACATGGGGAAGGACACTTATTTTGTCATACTTTTTATATATTACTGTATGGTGCTGATTTCCTATTTTGTATTTTTATATGATGTATTTATGTCCTTTCTGTAAAAGCCATAATACTCAACTGTCATGACTGAACAATAAACTGATCATGACATCAATCATGCTGTAGAAAAAGAGCACGTATTTACAATACCATCCTGGTTTAAACACACTAGATGCAGTTATAATAGATTTATAGACTATTCAAATCTTTAAACTATCACTATAATTTAAAAGACATTCAGCAAAGATATGAATGTTAGCTATCAGAAAACATAGCAATTCTTTGTTATGGTCTTTATATCCATTTTTTGTAATTGTTGCACTTTTGAATGCTAAAATATGCATTTATGGATTTAAGTTAGATATTATGTTATTACTATATGATATTCTTGCAAATTATTAATTGCATATTTTTCTCTCCACTTTCCCTGCTTTGACAGGATCTAGAGACTACACAGCAAATCCAAAGAATACTTGCAGCATTCTTGCCTTGAACAAACTGCTTAATCCCTCTGTCAGTCACTTATGTTTCCTCTTTCATTTCTGGTGCACACCGAATCAATAAAACATTATGGGCTAGATATTCAAAGGGGATGCACCTGGTGCAACTGAGTTGCACCAGTGCAACCCCAGAAATGTGCCCTGGGGCAATATTCAAAAGGGGGAATTGCGCAGTGCAATTCCCCATGCTCCACACTGTGGACCAATGGGCCTGCAGTGCATACTGTAATAGTCATTCACAAATATGTAGATGACTTCATTCTATATTTGTGATGATTTATTTACAGTATGCACTGCAAAACCAATGGTCCACAATGTGACCTGGGATTGCAGCCCATATCTGTACACCGTCATTCGGCAGGCAGCTGTGGAGGTGGGTTTGTTGCTGCCCGCCAATGACGGTGGCGGAGCTGGGGGTCCTGTGTGGGTGGCGGGTGCCACTGGACCACCAGGGATGAGTCCGTGCTGTTGATATGATGATCGGGGTTACTGGCGGGGAGTGGGGTTCCACTAGACTATGAGGGATATTTTAATCATAATAATATGACGATCGGGGTTACTGGCGGGGAGGGGGGTTCCACTAGACTACCAGGGAGATTCTGTTCATATTCATACCATGGAGCTATGGGAGTGGTGGGGGGGGGTACCACTTGACCACCAAGGTGTATGATGTTCTGTGCTACTGGCGAGTGGTGGCACAGGATGGGGTGGAGGTTTACTGCAGTGCCTGATCCCAGGACATGCTGTGCAGGGTGCCATGTGCATTTTGCTGGCCAGCCCTGCACAACTCATGCAAATGGTGCCATAATGACATGCAAATTTCCCCATCGCCTTGCATACATTATGGCTCCACTTGCATACTGCGGGCTGAATATCAGGAATTTGTGCACAGCGTAACTCTGTTATGCTGGCGCAGTTCCCATTCCTAGTATTCAGCCCTGTCGGGGGGATGCACCAGCACATCATATTTGCACAGTGCACATTACCTGATATATTCAGAGGACATGCACCATGGCTCATCTCTTTTGAATATATCCATGAGTTGTATCAGCGCAACTCAGTTGCACTGTGCCACCACATGCTCCATTGCCAGGTGCACTTCTGAATATTGGGGCATATGTCTTTTAAATTATACTGATAGTTCAATGATTTGAATAGTCTATAAATCTATTATAACTGCATCTAGTGTGTTTAAACCAGAATGGTATTGTAAATGCGTGCTCTTTTTCTACAGCATGATTTTTTTTTTTGTTTAAAGATGTTGGGTCACTTTAATTCTATGTCATTATAAACAACAGGTGACTATAATGAATGAATTAAGTCATAAATAAGGCACAAGAGCCCAATAAATGTTGGAAATATGTCTCAGAATTGAAAAACCCAGTAAGGACCACAAATTCGGTAAGTCTCTTAGAAGGGGGGAGCCTTGTTAAAGATCCAAAGGAAGTAGCCAATATACTTAATTCTCATTTTTTAGACCTTCCTGACCTAAAAATATCAAAACCTAATGAAAGAACAGCTGAAATTTCCATTTCAGAAATATTAGAGGATATAAAGATGGCTCAAAAAAGTGAACAGATACCTAAATTCAGATTTAAGAAGCTAGAAACGAAGGAAGTAGAAAAAGAGCTGCAAAAACTGAACACAACCAAAGCAGGGGGCCTGGATGTATTAGAGGCAAGGTTCTTAAGGTTAGGTGTTGAAATTCTCGCCCCCATGATAACTTATCTTTTTAATTGGAGCCTCTGTAGCTCCACTATCCCAGATGTATGAAAGTTGGGGAAAGTTATACCCATCTTCAAGGGTGGTGATAGTACTGTCCCTTCCAATTACAGGCCAATAGCCCTACTCCCTACCCTGTCAAAGATATTGGAAAGAAGGGTACATTATCAACTTAGTCAATACCGAGAAACAAACGGAATGTTATCAGAGAACCATCATGGCTTTAGAACAGGAAGGTCCACGAACACCGCCCTGATGGATTTTAATAACCTGGTGGTGTCATCTTTAAACCAGGAAAGGAGTACAGGGGCAGTGTTCGTGGACCTTAGCAAAGCATTTGACTTGGTCCAACACAGGGGACTATTGGAGAGACTTGGAGAGGCAAGAGTTCAGGAAGGGCCACTTCAGTGGATTAGGTCCTACCTGGCTAATCACAAACAATGTGTTGCATACGGAGCCTCAGCATCAAGCCTTGGGATGTAAACTGGGGAGTTCCTCAAGGCTCAATTTTAGGCTCACTGATGTTTAATGTATATGTTAATAGTCTCACACAGACAATAAAATGCAGTGGAATAAGACTGTATGCTGATCATACCATACTGGCGGTGTCTGCAAATCTGGAGAAAATGGAACAGCAGTTGCAATTAGATTTAAACCAGATGGAAAAGTGGATGGATAACTCAGGCTTGCTCCTCAATGCCAAAAAAACTCAAAGCATAGTATTTATGGTGGGACATGCAAGGAGGAACAAGCCTGAGCTGCGGCTCCAAGTTCAATTTGGAACCCTTATTAAAAATATGGCCAGTTATAGGTACTTAGTGGTCCAGGTGGACTCTGGGTTGATATACGCTGAGTACATTTTCACTCGAACGAGAAAAGTTAACCAAAGATTGGGGGCACTTAGGAGGGTAGCTAGCTTATAATCCCTAGAACTTAGGGAGAGGTTGGTTGGGCAGCTACTTATTACAGTATTGGAATATGGTTCCATCCTATACATGAATTCTACACAGAATACACTAAAAAAGATAAACCAAACTTGCCACAGACTACGTAAATTTATCAGCAGAAGCAGTCATAGGACCCATCATTGTGAAATTTATAGTAAACTGAGGTGGCTTCACCCAGAAGAACAAAGAAAATATATATGGCTTACAATATGCCACAAGACACTTTATAGTAAAAATAATCATCCCCGTCTCACCTTGTGATGCGAGAGTCCCCCCTCCCCCATGGACAAAGAGTTACTACAAGAACTATTTTTAAGACCAATTTACTTGAATGCCTGAGGACCACTTGTACATGTTTTAACTAAAGTCTTTCATTGTTTATCTTGTTTGATGCTTGTTATGTCTTTAGGTCCTAGTTGTTTGTATGTTATTATGTTTCTTGGTTTTTATTCTGTAACATAGGACTTTGTTGAAAATGGGACACATGCCCTAACAAATTGTTTCCTGTTCAAAAATAAATTTGGTCAAATCAAAAATTGTATAAAAGAGAGCTGTGGTGCTACGCCAGCGACCCCGGTTCGGGCACAGACTCAGGGTTGTCAGGGACCGGCAAGGGGGTGGAGGATTGAACATCCCAATGGATGCTCTCCTCTGCCAGGAGTGGGTAACCGGGGTGCCCTGTGCTCCCAATGTTCCTGGGGGCCAATGGATGCACTAGTTTACAGGGGCAATGGTGGTTCTCTCCAAGAGGCGGGGAGGGGAGGACGCTCTGGGCACTTGGCAATGGCATGCATCAGCACATTGTCTGCCTGGACTTCTGTCCTTCACACCAGTGTCCTCAGGGTTCGAGGGGAGAAAATGGGGAAAAAAATCATACAACCCCGGCTCCCCAAGCACAATGAAGCTGGGGTGAGGTGGCCTTGAATAGTCCAGGTGGTCAGAGTAGGAGGGGGTACAAGGCCCCCTCTGAATGCCATGGGAGCTGGGCAAGTGCAAAAAAAAAAAAAGAAAGCTGTGCCTCATGGATACTATGCCCCCTGATGAAGGGTTAGTTTACCCAAAGCACCTAGGCAAGTTGTGGTTCTCCACACATCTGTCTGCACTCACTATTTTTTGAAATTGCAATAAAACAGTCACTGATATTTAGTGTGTGTACATGCCATCTTTTGCCGAGTGCATATCTTCTGGAGGAGTACTCTCCCTCATAGCTTGCAGTCATCCATGAAAAGGCACATTTTACCCTCAGTGCCATCCCTAATACCTGCCATAGGTACCTCCTATGTTGTGTACCATGAGTTTTGTTTTGTTTTTTCATTAATTTCGCAATCCTAAACCTTGCCTGGTTTACAATATTTCTTGGGGAAAAAAAAATTCTCAGTTTTGGTGTAACTATAACATTTTACCACTAAATAAAACTGGAAGATGACTGGAATCTTTTACAGTGAAAAAACAGGTGTGGTCAAATTTCTGCTTAAATGTTATTGCACTGTTGCTTTAACAACATATTTAACGTATAAATATGATATTATTAAGCAACCATTATATGTTCATTTATCTACTGATAAAGGAGACTTTCAAACCTCCCCATGGCTTTGTCGCTTATAAAAGATCTCCTTCACGTGTGGATCAATTTAATATTATAACATGCATTTGTCAATGCTGAATGTTCACCACTGGTATTGCTGTTGCACCGAGTCTTGCTTCTACACATTTTTACTATATATTTATCCAGGTTAGAACAGATGAGATGTAATATCTCATTTTCAGTGGTGTCCTGCTTTTACATTTTGTTAGATTGTATTACCCAGGACAGGACAGCTGAGAGGCAATATTTATTTTTAAGTGGGCTCCCACATTTTTATCTCATATGTCCAACAGTCTTTTTATGACCTAACATTATGATCAAGACTGGTGGAATTTTTAAAATGCCATCTAAAAGGTAAGTTTGCTGTGCGACTCTGGAAACAAGTTTCAAAGGGGATTTGGAAAATGACAACTGCCATGTTTAGGAGGTGGGGTAACAAAAGGGATATGTTGAACATTAGGGATCAAAATCTGCAAATTAAAGATATAAGTAAATGTTGGAACGATTCAATGTTTCCTCATGAATTAGTTGCTTTTTTTACTTTTTTACCTCAAATTTTCAACATAATGATCATTCCTTCTGAACATGACAGGTGTCATTTATAAAACAATGGCCAAAACATCATTTTGTGCCAATAGTGTGAAAACACATTTTGGGTAGGAGTTGAGAGATGACAGTTGTCACATTCATGAGGTGGTGTGAAAAAATGACTATGTTAAATATCTGGGATCAAAATACTGAAAATTACCGCAGTTACTAGCGTGTGCTGAAAAATTTCAATGTACACTCATAACTTTGGTGATTTTTTATATTTTAACTCCAAAGTTTTGTGCACTCATAACTTTGGTGATTTTTTAATATTTTTACTCCAGATTTTCAACATAGCCTTATGACCCCACATAGCCTTTTTATAACCCCACCTCATGAACAAGGGTGGAGAACATTTTCAAATCATGCCCAACAGGTGATTTCATGCCACAAGTGTAAAACGCCCACTTTGAAACTCGGGGATCTTTGTTTACTATATTTAAAAGCTGACAAAAATGGGTTAAATCTCTATTACAAAGGTAAGGAGCACTATCTTTTAAAATGCCTCTCCAGCTCTAGCTTGCCACAATTTCAGTTTTTTAACTTAGCAACCACCAAAAAAGTCAGTTTAGTTATCCTTTAAGGGATCCACACTAGACAGACTGCAGTACATAGTGGCTAAGCAGGTAGGGTAGGAAGTTTAACCCAGAGCAGTGAACCTGCAGACCCAGGTTTGAATCACACAACTGCCACTTCCTCACTGTGTTTCTCTGGGTAAATCACTTCCCAGTGCTTAACCTTTTGCTGTAATCTCTCTGTAAGTGGTCTCTGCACTCCTTGAATCTCCCTGTGCACTGAAAATGGCAACAATATTTTCTTTCTTCCCTCTCCTGGTCCACAATCATTATAGGATGCAGCTTGAATGAAAGGTATATATAAGACTACATTCTTCCTTAAGATCACACTTTTTCATACAACAAAAGTGGCCACATGATATATGGGATACACAATGGCTGGACTAGAACTATGCAGTTTATTTCCATAAGGGATGAGGAGGCGCCATAACTCATAAATGTCAAGGCCATGTGTGAGTTACCTATTTATTTATTTAGTCATTTATTCATTCATGTAAACTGTTTAGGCAGGAGGACATATTAAGTGGAGGACAGCTCATTTTCATGGGCTTCCTGAGGAAGGGGACTTACATACAACATTTAAAAAGCATGAAAGACCGTTTTATGGTTATGAGGGTCTGGAATATGTAAGCAATGAGACATGATGAGTTGTATACTGTGTTAGCACAATGCACATCCAGGGGCTTGGTGAGGCACAACAATGAAAGCAGAGTGCTTTCAGCCCTTGGAAGTGCATTATGCCAGTACAGTGCTCACCTCGAAGTATCTTACTGTGCTTATAAAATAGGTGAACTAAAAAAATATAACAAAAACAAAACAGCCAACTTTTAAAAATTAAAAACAGGTATTTTTTTTGTTAAAAGTAGCTGGTAAAAAGCAGTGTCTCCCCAGCTCTCAAGCATCTGTCTACCAGCACATTTAATAGATGATATGTTTGTATATCATGGAATGCAGGAATTCAAACTTCTGCAGAATTCTGCTGGCTGAATTCTCACCTCTCCCCTACACAAACACATGCAACAGAAGGTAAGTAAGTCATTTTTTATTTGTTTGGAGTCCAATCCCAGAGGCTCTGGGTGCCATACAGTAGAAAAATTTGACAGAGTGGTAAAAACATTTAGATTATATAAACAATCAAAAACAGATTAAAATAATTAAAAAGATTTTGTATAGATTAAAAAACATCAGCAGGAAAGGCTAGGCTGAAAAGGTGAGTCCTTAAGTCCCTCCTAAACACCTCCACCATAGGGGCCTCCCTCAAAGGTCTTAACAGCGAGTTCCAGAGGACTGAGCCAACCACCCGGAATGAATGATCACCCAAGGTTTTCAGCCTGGTCCTTAAAATTACCAGGAGGCCCTCAATGGAGGAAGAAAGAGAGTGGACTGGGATAGCAGGAGTAAGGAGGTCTGATAGGTAGCCAGGGCCTAATCCATATAGGGCCTTATAGGTGAGCAAGCCCACCTTGAAAAGAGAATCCTCCACCTGACTGGCAGCCAGTGCAGACCCAGCAGGACTGAGGTTCTAATGACAGGACCTTGGCAGCCCTGTTAGCAGCCTGGCCACTGCATTCTGCACTAGCTGCAGCTGGCGGAGGTTCTCCCCAGTGACCCTGAGGTAGAGAGCATTACAGTACTCAAGTCTGGATGTTACAAAGGCATGTACCAGTGATGGCAGGTCTTCAGGCAGAATTATGAGTTTAATCTGGGTGATGTTCCTCAGATGGTAAAAATCACTTTTGATGACAGCCGACACCTGAGCTTCAAATGTCAGCTTGTCATCGAGGATAACACCCAGATTTCTCACCCTAGATAACAACATCAATGGAGTCGACCCCAGGACCTAACTTGTTGCTGTCCTGGAGGCAACCCCATCTTGCCCTCAACCTGGCTGAATCACCAGTACCTCCGTCTTGTCTGGGTTACATCTCAGCCAGTTAGAGTTCATCCAATCCTGTATCTTAGCTAGGCATTTATTCAACACTTCAATGGCACCATTTGTCCCTGGTACAAAAGACATGTACAGCTGGGTATCATCTGCATAACAGTGAAAACCCAGACTGTACTATCTGATGAGCCTCCCCAGGAGCAGCATGTATACCACAAACAACATCAGTGACAGGATTGAACCCTGAGGAACTCCACAGGTCAGGGGCATTGAGGAGGAGGCTAAATTCACCATCACTACCCTCTGCCTCCTGCCCGAGAGAAAGGACTTGAACCAGTTGATGACAGTACCAGTGAGTCCACAGTACTCTGTAAAGCATTCCAGTAACATGATGTGATGCCCCAGTAAAGACAGAGATTCAATTATATCTGGAACAGAACAAGCAACAAAGATTTCACTGGTACTTAGATAAGGATGGGTGTCCATGGTCAGAAAAGAAACTCCAAAACTGTGAGTAGCATTTTATTTTAATTTTTGTATGTGTGTTAGGAGGTGTTATAAGGCAAAAGAACAATCAATTTGTTTGTACTTTTATTTTGAGGGAGTTTAATTTCAGGACCTAGGTGGTTTTTTTTAGTGAGCAAAGATGGCAGCCATGTTTGTAATGGAAATGAGGAATTAAAAAAAATACATTGATATTGTTAGTGTGCTGTGTCCTGATTGCCACCACTTTTTCTTTACATGTGCACTACTCTCTCTCTCACTGCATAGGTCCTAGCCAATCAGGATGCAGTATTTTCAGGTATGCACAGCAGGAACATATACAGAAAATAAAATACAAGAGTAACATAACTATTAACTTGGGAATAAGCAACGTGTGAAGCAACTGTTTAACAGGGTAAGTAATAACTGACAGAACCAAGTACAGTTTGTGAAGCGGGCTATCCAACAATGTAAACTGGAGGGCAAAAGTGAGGGTTAAAAGTAAGTAAATACAAGGGTGATAATGTTCACATATACTGTAGTAGGAGATGTTTCAGAGCAGAAGAGCAGGAGGCAGATCAGAGGGGGGAAGGAAAGTCAGTTAGAGTTTATGACTGAATTAAGGTAAATACTTAGATACAAAGAGGTTTATGGACGGAAAAGACTCATGGTCCATCCAGTCTGCCCATGGCCTACCTAGACCTTCATCAGTCTAGCCCTGGCTAGGCCTCTAGTGGATCAACCATCCCTCTCTTATGCTTTGGCTGTCCCCTCTCCCCATTAACTCCAACCTCTACCACCATTAACCTTACCATTCCTTTGTGTTTGTCCCACCTAGAGATGTTGCAAAGTTTGAATTCATAGGTGAAGTTAAGGCAACGTAGCCAAATTCACCTCTGTGAATCATTTCACAAAGTTTGTCTATTTAATAAAAAATTTGCCATTGATAACTTTGCATTGCAACTTCACCTGTAACTTCTTCTTTTGGGGTACACAAAGGCAAAGCTGGGTCAAAATGACTTCCACCAACTACTCCTTTTGGGTTTTTTAGGCATAACTCAGTCAAATTTTTTCAACTTTATCTGAAACTTGGTATGGTTATAGTCCAAGCAGAGTTGCATATTTGGTACATAGTTGATGAATATCAGACGTAAACTGTGGATATGGCATGATGGTCAATTTGGGAGGTGAGTTTGGGGTGTTATACACAACCCATGAATTTTTCCAGGGGTATTATGTGTTACTAGTTTTACACTGAGTAAAAGACAAAGTCACAGCACTCACCCTTGCACAAGAAATAAATGGTGAGTCACAAAATTATTACAAAAAGTCTTCACCTCCATTTATTGAGTTGCCAGCACAAACACCCAACCCTCCTGGGTCAGGGAAACAATAGAACAAAGCTCTGATGTTTCACCTTAGAGAAAGGCTTTTTCAAAGATTTATTTTTTGTGCAAGAGTGAGTGCCGTGACTTTGGCTTTTTCTGTATTCACTTTGTTGCTGAGCACCACCACCCACCTTGGTGCAGTTCTTTCTGCTCTACACATTGAGATCCTTGTTTGGATGTACAGAGTGTCGCTTAACTCAAAGACTGGTGGAGTTATGGCTTCTTAAATTTACAGTGTTATCATATGAGACATTAGGGTTAGGGTTTGTGCGGTTACTTGCAACCTACGCAATAAACATGTCTCCTGGGGAAAGCAGAGGATCCACATGGGCAATGGGGCCAGAGGACCCATCTCATGTCAAATAACAGAGCCAAGTAGGAGGAAAAGCAGATGGAAGTGGCAAATGGGGGTGATGGAGACAGTGGTCTGTCTGTGCCAGCAGCGGTTCATGGAGGGCTTAAGGGAAGTGTCACAGTAGGGCAGCGGGCACACCACATGGAAGCAGCAGCACCCTCCGTTGAAGTTTAAGCTCCTCATGATGTAGCATCACTATGCACTCTCATCTGCTGCAGAAATGTTTCTGTATTTGCTGCAGTTTATTGGCTGTATTTTCACCCTACGGCTGCTCCTTGTACATCCATTTCCACCAAAGCTTAATATGTCACCGCTACATTCTTTTTTGATTACTTACTTTACCCATGGCTGCTACAGTAATTTACCTTGATTGTCCATGACTTTTGCTATTTCCTCAGAGTGTACCAACTCCCTTGTATTTAATTTGCTGACTTTTGACTTGCATTTCTGTATATTGTATTGTACTCATAACATGTTTCTCTCTTTACCTCTTCCCCAGGTCACAGCTGGAAACGAGCCCTGGCTCAGTGTGCTTTTCCCAGTTACCAACTTTTTAAATAAATAAATCACATGCAGCATCCACACTGACACCAGTTTTTTCTTTTTTTTTTTTACACAAACAATACACAACAGGGATTTCAGGGACTAAGTGGAACATGCAAGATGTAACAACTCACGTAATTATAATGTTACCATGTACACGAAAAACCACTAACTTCAATCAATAAACAAAAATAAAATCCATATGGTGAAACTACAGTGACAAAAACAATCCAGTAAAACACACCTAACTGTTCTACAGAACTAAAATTGCAAACCAAAGAAAGCAGGAAAAAAAATTCACACAAAACACTGACTACAACAGCACTAGTACTACTAAGACAGAAGAGGCTGCCTAACCTGCCTTTTTCTTGCTGGAATTTGCTGCAGCTAAGCTTCCCTCCCCCCAATAATACTGCTTCACTACACATTACAGAAAATGAAATTACAATGTTAACCTAACTAGCTCACAAAAAATACCGCAAATAATTGGTCATCTACAGGCACAAGGCACAGTGGACACTCAATAGAGTGATTTGTTAGAAAACACTGTCTGTTTTAAATGCTTTCCAAAGGTTTTTATGCACAAAGATACAGAGCACATGCAACATCAACTGTCTCTTCCTCACACTGCACTGAATTCACCTTACGCATGGCAATACAGCTCTTGTAGCACCATGTGACCTCAATCAATGGATCCTTGCAAACCATCTCAGAGTCAAAATTAAACTTTGCCCACGTTTAATCCCCGCCCCCCATGAATCTGGCCACCTTGTTAACACTGACCAGCTCCATTGGCAAGTGATTCCACTTCTCCACCACCCTCTCCATAAAGAAATATTTAATTCATCCTAATTTCCCGCTGCCAGCATTTAGTTGTGGCCCTTTTGATGGACCTCTTGCTAAGATGAGGGTAACAGGAAGGAACCCAAACCATAATTTACAAATGAGGGAGATGCTGTATAAGAGCTGCCTGCCCATAAGGAAAAGAAGGGGCTGACACAGAGTAGAGGGAACAGTGATAGTTGTTTTTTTTTGGGGGGGGGGGACAATTTAAGGAAAAAGTGTTAGTTATGAAAGTCCTGCCCTATCACAAAACGAAATTAATCCTTTTTTCTATTCAGGCCATTGTAGCTAGGTTTGACATATCGTAAAACTGTTTTTTTTTATATCCTTTACTGTATAATTAAAAAAGTAAGAAAAAAGCAAGAAATTGTCTGCAACCTACAGTTATATGAATTATAAAAACAGTAAAGGCTGTTCCTCAGCACAGCTAATGACATCCCAAGTGGATCCTCCTTAAGATCTCCTTGGATTTTATTTTAATGAAAGAAATAGATATTCCCCATTGTTATTTGGGAGGGGTAGGGAGAAAACTTTTATTTTTTTAAATTCTGTTGGTATGGAGAGTTTCATTTATGCCCTGAATAGCCTTTCTGCTGAAGCAATGTTTGGGAGGGATCTCCCAATTGGAAGAACTTGTTTCTGTTTTTATTGGGAAGATAAAGCATAGAAATAGCCTGGCAGCAGCATGAGTAGAGCCTAACTCAGCTAACTGTGTGGTATCTCTGAATCCCCACTAACTAAGGCACTAACCAGACATTTTCAAGCTGCCAGACATGCGGCATAACTAAAACCTCACTCAGTGGGTGCTCCCTCTAGCCCCAAGACCTTGTGGCCTCAATATTCTCAAACCATAAACTGAGTGGCATATTTTAAAACTGAATGGAAAACCACATGGCCATTGTTCTACACAAACACCCTACTTACCAAAGAAAGCAACTTAAATGCCAGCACAGTATATCCCAATGAAATATTTAACCAGTGGAAGAGCAGTTTTCATAATGCTTGAAGACTTTACAAAAGCCCTGTCCTGCATTCAGATTTCTGCAGTTCCACTCAGTAGAGACAGGTCAATCTTCAATAAAGAACTTATTAAAAAGTTATTGTCAAAATGATGTGGTATAAAAAGCACATGCATGGTTTGAATCAGATTTTCCCTGCTAGTGGGGATACAATCTTCATAACACACTTAAGGCTCCATCACTCATGAGGTATGGGTCTTCTTTTCATACCGTATGTGAAAATAAATGGGAAATGCAACAGTCTGGCCCAAAGCATGCAATTTATCTCAATGTTTGGGTGGCAAGACTAAAATTCATGAGTGGCAGAGCCACGAGTGAGTTATGGAAGTTCTGCCCCCTCAGAAATAATGATAAACTGCGTATAATGATCAAACCTTTGTGTATTTGATTTATACAGCACCAGTTTGCTAGTTATAACTTTTAAATTAGTTGTTTGCCTGCAGAGTTAACAGCTTCTCTTTTATTTCAACTGCATGGCTTCGGTGTTGCACAGGATTATTGTGATGTCATCAGCATTGTAAAAACTGCTCTCTGAGTTGTGTGAGATTCTGCTGCATCCAGCCTTCAAGATATCAATTGTGATGTATCCATTTGCAAAAAAAAGAAAAACAAACATATTATCTTGGAAGTTTGGTATGTTGTTAACAAAGATAATATCATTTCCGTTCACATATTTATCACCACAGGAGTTGAATAAATGTGTCGCCCATTCTGCAACCCTTTACATATATTCTCTACATACAACCCATGTGTGACATGCTGTGACACTGGCACTGATATACTGTAGATGCCAAAAGCAGAAAACATAGAAACATAGGAAAATGCCAGCAAAGAAAGGCTTATCGGCCCTTCTGCCCAAGCCCGCCTACTTATGAGACTATCCCCATAAGTTCTTATTTCTTCCCCTTCCCTCTCCAAACAGCCCACATGCACACTTGTCCCATGGGCCTGTCCCAGCCCCTTTTGAACCTCCCTACTTTCTCAGTGCAGATGACCTTTTCTGGAAGTTTGTTCTAGCCTGCTGCCCCTTGTTCTGTAAAAAAGCACTACCTAACATCCTTTCTGAGCTTCTCCCACCAAGCCAGTTTCATTTAGTTTCCCCTGGTGCCCGTATTACGATTCATTGCAAACAACTGACTGCTGTCCACCTTGTTCATTTTGCAAAGGTACTTGAACATCTCAGTCATTTCTCCCTTCAAATACCGCCAGGCTTGTAAACAAGTAGCCATAATTCCTCCAAAAGGAAGCTTACTTTTATTTTTATTTTTAGTATTTTATTATTATTATTATTTTCCAGGCAGATGTGGGTTTCAGCCTGGAAAAATATTTGTTGTTTGGATCACTGAGAAAAGGGTGTCATTAAGGACATTTGTACAGCCCTATCAAAAAGACTGACCAGCAGGGGGGGACCCCAGGATAGAAGCCCATAGAGAGTGATGTGTATAGTAAAAAAAAAAAAATTGAAAACTTACTGTACACTTGCACGTCTGCTGGCACAAAGGGACATACACACAGACTGGGGACTCAGAGACAGAGAGAGAGAGAGAGACCAAGAACGTATGCCATCGCCACAGTGAAATTTCAACAACAAATGACATTACAGCCACAATTCGCTGTTGCTGCTGTAATGTCACTGCAGGACAATGGCACTGCTTTCTCAGGGTCTTGTACCCCATCTCTGAATCAACTCCAACTCGGAGTTAATTATATTAACTACAGGGGGTGTGGGGCCAGAGCACCCTCACATGGGGGGTTCAGGGGGCGAGGCCCCCCTGAAAAAACAGAGTTGTCTCAGACGGGTTTATGCCAACTGCAATTGTGGTCAACATAAATCCATCGCTGTAAGGTCATGTCATGGAAAAGTTGTTGCTGCGGTGTCGTAGATCTGACAAAGAAAAAGAACACATAGAGCAGGATACCACAGCCTGACACAGACAGCCACAGAAACAGAACCCTGCACTTTGAGCAATTAATCAGTGCAGAGCATTTTTGTAAAGAAGAACTATATTCAAAATTAGCAAAACCATATGTTGTGTGGACTGTTTTGATTAGTGTATTCCTAGTGTGTTTTCTCTCTGTTTTCTGATAGGAGTTTTTTTTTCTTAATTTGACTAATAGTTGTATGTCCCCTGGGATCTCCATGTTTGAATTTTTTATCTCTTCTTTTTCCTACAGTGCCTCCTGTCCCATGTTACAGTAATGCATTTGTGACCACTGATTCAGTGAGTGATAGCTGCTGCTGCGGCATCAGTCTGCTGTTAGAAGCCTGATACTCTAGCCTCAACTAAATAACTTATAGTATATGGGTGCCTTCTGCTGTGCATGGATTTCAGCAACTGCTGAAATCTTCTTGTAGTGCAGTTCAAAGGTCAAAAAAGCTGTTGTACTATCATTCTGACATCACATCGATAGTACAACAACTTTTTACCCTTGACCTGCCACCTTATTGGCTCAGCCAAGGCTCTCTTTAAAAAAATAAAAACAAACATGGCAGCGTGATTTAGCGAGCGCCAGGCAGCGGAGCCACTGACCTTTGAATTCAGAGTCAGGACACGGAGAGCCATACATGGCTCCTTTGAAAAACAAACTCTTTTTTTCAAATTTTAAAACCTAAGCAGCTTGGGAGAGTGAGTGAGAAGCTGGACTGGACCAAGCAGGAGTGGCAGTGTCGGGAACGGGAGCGATCAGGAGCAACAGTGGGAATGGAGCAGCACCCACAGCAAGTAACTTCACTAAAATAATGAGAAACAAAACAAAAAAAATATACTATATAAAACAGTGGATGGCTGAACATCCACAACTAAGGCTGCGTTTCCATCTCGGGGAGCTGATGACATCAACGAGACCTCTCGAGCTTCACTCTCGAGGTCTCTATGATGTCATCAACTCCCTCGATGGAAACACAGCCTTGTTGTGGATGTTCATCCATCCACTATTCTATATTTTCTAATTCAGTCCTTTTGTTTTCTAGTATGTGTCTAGATCTAGCCAGCAAGAGTAAATGTTTTGTTTTTAAAGCTATCATTTCATCAAACTACACACAATCATAAAAATGTATTTATTTCATTTGTTTGAGAATTGGTAACTGGGAGAGGCACACTGAACCAAGACTCATTTCCAGATGTGATCTGGGGTAGGGGAACAGTGGAAAAATAGCAACACAGTACATAATAGTAGACAGACGAACAGCATTTGGTAAAAAAGTTTATACAAAATTATAATAAATACAAAAATTGTATGTGCAGAGAATAAAGTGTGGTACAACTCAATAAAAGCGCCTAACAAATGCATAATCATAAAGTGGCAGCAATACTTGGTAAACAAGAACAACAATGACAATTGGTGATTGACCCATAGTGCGAGTTATTGCCTGACCTCATAATGAAGAGAAAAAAACATAGTGCTGTGGAAGTGAAACCAAGGCAGAGCAGGGACCCAGCCGGCTGCTACCAGGATGGTTAATGCTTGGCTGGGGAGGTGTCAGAAGGAAGGGTAACAGGAACAAGTAGGGAGGAGTTGGTGTTTCAACTGCTGCCGGAGGGAGCCAAGGGATGGGGAGAGGCGGAGGGAAGTGGAGGAGTTGATTCAAGAATGAGGGAAGCTGATAGGAGAAGACAGACTGCCCAGCAGAGGAGCAGGGGTGAGAAGTGGCAAAAGTGTGATGGTCCCTGGAATGGAGGGAACAGGAGGCAGGGAGACTTGGGAGAGGAGATAGGAGAGGTAAGAGGGAAGGGTGCCAACCCAGAATTTGGATATGAAGGAAGTACAGTGAGCCTAGCGACACGACAGCAGAGGGAGAATGGATAGGGATGAATACAGTGAACAATAGTGGGTACTGTGGAAGAATCCTCCTTCCTAGTTCTTGTAGGTCTGCCAAGGAGGGGTTTCCTTGTTGTATCCATCCGTTATGTATGTTTTTTCTGTGTTAAAATGTATGTCCTACATGGATTGGCCACCCATGTACTTTGTTTTGTGTAAGTCTGTCATGTTAGTCCCCCCCCCCACAGGCAAAAGTTTGTTAAAATAAAATATTATGTTGGCATTGAAATAAATTGTGCTTATGGGGTATATAGGATGCCTAGTAAAAGTATATGCTCAATCTTAGGCAATGAGAAAGAATTTGTGGTAATGCTGTATTGAAGTTGGAAAATAAACAGTAGTTAGACATTCTTACTTTCAAATAAAATACCCCTTTACCAACCCTCTGTTTAAAATTAGATATCCTTCCAGTAATGGTGCAGACAGACAGATAATTGTCTATATTTTTTACAGGGTTTCAAGGTAGAAAAGCCTCCCTTTGTGAGCTCCAAGCTCCATTTTGTTTGATTATGTATTACGCGCCTCCTGCAATGTAATGTGCTGTGCATATAACGGAGCTCTCAATGTGCGCAATTGCAGTGGATTACAAGCCGCTATCTTTTGTGCTACGAGTCCCCAAATGAAAAATGGAACTCTCTGTTTTCCTTTACTCTCCCAAACACTGTTGAACTGAATAAGGGGCACACAAAAGCAATTTTTAAGCTAATTGAAAGTACTATGAAAGGACTGTGGTTAACCTTAGTTTCTTTTAAAAGGGATATAAGGTACCTTAACAGATAAGAGCTCTGGAAGTCTCTGTGTTTTCTTCATTGCAGCTAGCGCTCTAAAGAGCCGGCGGGCCTTAGTTACCCCGTATTTATTCAGAGCCTAACTGTAGGGGGGACAAACAGACTGCTTCCCCAGTTTAATTTTTAAATCAAGAAATAAAAACTGGTTCTGCTTTCAAAATATGCAGGATATTAATAAATGTGATGCACTGCAGTTTGTGTTATAAAAATATCAACTAGTTAAATAAAGTTAAAAATGTTTATTATGTAATATACCCTGATTGACAGGTAATTTGAGACAATCCTAGGCTCTATCAGGCTATATATGTAATATCTAAGCCTAAGGAGAGTCAGATTCGGTTGGAGTGTTGAAGGGACAACACTCAGTGGGACTAGTGCTTGCTGGTCATAAGGAAGATTTTTCATCTGGAAATTATTTATGCTGAAGTTAAGCCTTGTTTAAGTTGCTATTTATTTTTATTATTTTGACGAAACCAGTCCGCTTAATTTTTGTTCCGTAAAATAAAAGAAGACTATTTTTGTTTGAACTTCATTTTGGCTGATGTGTCCATCTATACCCACATGAGACTTTCACAGGTACAGGAGGGGAAGTGTGTAGCAAACCAGCAGAGAGACTTTCAGAGGGTGTCCAGTCTGGCAAGGGAAGTGGGAGGGGCTGTGCCATAAACCACATCTGTGTAGTCAAAGACAGGGAGTACCATTTTGGTAACAAGCTTCTTGTGAACATGCGGAGATATTCAGTTTTTGTTATGGTGCAGGGCACTGAGCTTGGGACTGAGTTTTGCGTGGATGGCACCAATGTGGGCTGAGAAATCAAGCTTGCTGTCAAGTCACACTCCCAGGTACTTGAAGGACTGAACTGCTTGAAGAAGAGTGCCATCCAGAGTGGTGAAAATGGGGGGGAGGGGGCAGTGAATCTGGCCAGTTTCTGACTTGTACCAAAGGTCATGGACATTGTTTTCTTAGCATTGACTCTGAGTTCGTTGGATTGGAACCAGTGCAGAACATTGCTGAAGTCCTGCTGAAGCAAGTCTTGCATAGCTACAGTTGAGGGGCTGGAAATGAAAATGACTGTGTCATCTGCATACATGTGGACATGCGAGTTGGCACAGCCAGAGGGGAGGTCATTCAAGAAGATGGAGAAAAGAATGGGACCCTGGATGGAGCCCTGTGGAACCCCAGCCTAGATAAAATGGGGAGGTGATAGGGTGCCTCCAGCCTGTACCGATTGTTGTCAGTCCACTAGCTAGGACTAGAAACAAGAAACAGCAGGAGATGAGAGGCCAACAGAGCTATCAGCTTGCCCAAGAGGAGTGGATAGGACACTGAATCGAAGACTTTGGCCAGGTTGATGAATATAGCAGCTGTAATGTGCCCCTGGTCTCAGAGAAGATAGAATCAGTGACACGCCGCGAGGAGAAGATGGTGGAATGGTGCTCCTGGAAACCAGACTGGAAGGGTGAGAGGAAGCTGGAGGATGAAAGGAAGTTCAGGAGTCTAGAATGAATCAGTTTCCATTGTAGCTTAGAGAGGAAGGGGAGGAGGGAGATGGGACAGAAGTTGCCAGAAGAGGATGGGTCACCCCCTTTATGAAGTGCAATAACCGTGCTGTCCTTAATGTCTGCTGAGCTACCCATGGCCATCTCACATACTCCAAGCAACTTCCGGCACATGGGTTATGCTAATGAGGGCTAGCAACTCTGCTATTAGTTGGTAGCCCTCATTATCATAACTCATGCACCAGAAGCTGCCTGGGGTGCGCAAGATGGTTGTCAGTGGCTCTGCAGACATTACAGATGGCGTGGTTCTTTAAAAGTAGAAACAGGAATGTGGCAAGAAATAAAAAAATTATGTTTATTGCCATAAGCCCTGATAGGGCATTTCTGCAGCAGCTGCTGCACTCTCTAGGTTTTCCCATGTTTCCCTTTAACCACAAGGATTGGGGGAGCGGACTGGGCAGGGGGTCAAAAAGGGAGTGGATGGCCTTCCAGAATTTAGCTGAGGAGTTGAGGTTTTTCTGAAGACTGGCCTTGAACTACTGATTCCTCAGAGCCTTGTAATAGATGATATTGGGCAGGAAGTGGGATAGTTTGAAGAAGACCCATGCAAGGTCTTGGGACTCGCACAGATTGATAATTTCAGTGGTAATTTTTTTTGGGGGGGTTACTTTTTACCCTGGATTTCCTGAGATGGGTGTGCTTGTCCCAGATGGAGGAAAATTTGGGGCAGAATAGTGCGAAGACCATGTCAATATCAGAGGCAGAGAGAAAGGTTGATGAGTCTGTTGTAGCCAGGCCCCTCAGAAGAGCATTGATGTTTAGTGCCTGGAAAGACCTGGACCAGATGTATTTTGGTGAAGAGGTGGATGCTGGATTTTTCTGATGCAGAACATCATTCAGTGATCACTAAATAAATCAAGCAGAATATCTGCTGCAACAATGTGGTAAGGGTGGGAGGTTAGAACCCAGTCCAAAAGGGTATAGTTCGTAGAGTGGGGATTGGGCCAGGTGGGTTTCTGAAATAACCTGAGACAAATTAAGGGACTCAGTCCTGTGAGTGGTAAATTTGGAGGACAGGAAGAGCCAATTTGCACTGAAATGCCTGTGGAGTATGAGTTCATCTGTGGAGGAATGAGAGGCACTGAAGGAAAGAGTCAACCAGGAATGAATGTGAGATTTTACAAGAGGCATAGACAACACCAATGAATACAGGTATAGAGGAGGGGAATAAGAGCCTGACTAGGAGAAATTCATAGGAGGAGGATACGTCTCCCCGAGGAGGGGGGTAGGGTCTCCCTGATGGCCATAGTACATGAGCAGCTCTGTCAGACGTAGATGGCAACCCCATCTCTCTATTTTCCCCCATCCTGCCTAAACAGATGGCAATCAGGAAGGGACAGTCTAGAGTCAGGAGTCCTGGAGAGGAGCCAGGACTCAGAGATACAGAGGGCATAAGGAAAGTGTAATTGAACCCAGACAGAGAGGAGGTTGAGTTTAGGTCGAAGGCTCCTAGCTCCTAGCATTCAGATGGAAGACACTAAGACCCATGGCAGTAGCAGAGGAAGGGAGGAAGGGGAAAAACCAGGGTTTGGTTCCATGTCACCAGACAGAAGGAAGAGCAGGAGAATGAGGAGAAGGATGGAGTGGAGCTTCCTATCCTTGCAGCAGGTTGGAAAGCAATGAGAAGAGGGACAGTGAAGGGAGAGGAGGGCGTGGTGGAAAACTCCTGGGTGCGGGGGGAGCACAGCCCCCACATAAAGCTGAAAATCCCAACTCCCCAGCACCATTTTGTTGTGCATATTTTTTTGGTGATGTGCCGTCGCACTAATGGCAATCGCCCATCAGCAATCGCTGTTATCACATAGATCCTTCAAAAGAGCCTGTAAATAATTTTAGTGTTTCTGATTTCCTACTCACTTTCTTTCTTCATGCAATGATGTTAAAAGGGGTTCTCAATTTCATTAATCAGCTGAGTCAAGACTGAGCCTGACCACCAATGACAAGGAGGCTTCTTCATAAGTCAGGTACCTACTATTTCAATTGTAAAGGGAAGATCCATTCAGCCTTTTATTCTGTTTAATTGTGTAGTGTGTAGGTATGAACAATCACTGCTTCTCTTGCATCCTCCTAATTTCATGAGGATTTAAATGTAAATGAAGTTACAATCTGGTGTTAAAATCTGCTTGACTTCATTGCAAACGTCATGGCCCGACTCATGTAAGGCATCCTGGACTTTTATGGTATTTTAGAGCTAAAGCCTGCAGTAGTTATGCTGTATGAGTCAGTGCCGTTGCTGTCCTCTGCAGTTTCTATGTTCTTGTCTTATGCTGGCCATGAAACTTTTCAAGGCATACTAAAAGCCCTGCTATTTTCTGTAGCTTAAAGTGTATTTAAGTTAGAAAAAAATGCTTTTAGAGAGTACAAGGACTTCACAAGACATGCAACAAAACTGACTGAGAGTATAACGTCTGCTGACTTGTGCAGTTACTCATAATCAACTCCCATGATGTCTTGCATGAGTGGGGTTGGCAATGCAGTCAAACAGGTTTTCATACCAGGGCAGAACAGAGTGGCACAACCTTATTTACATGTATATTTAAATTAGGATGAAATTAGGGGGATACAAGAGAGGGAATCACTGTTCATGCCTGCAAACTACACAGGTATACAGAAAAAAAGGTTGAGGGGACTTTCCCTTTAATATGCCAATATGAACTGTGATCTCAATGCTTTTTTTATACTTATCCTGTGTCACGGCCACTCTCTAGCTTCCTTCTTTTAACAGAGTGCTGGATCATAAGGCACTCACGGCTGGCAAGTGGGGAGCATGCAAAACAAAAGCCCACACCTCTCCTGGGGCTAGATTCACAAAACTTTGCCCCAGCGCAAACTGGGTTTTGCATGAACAAACCGGGTTTTGCACCAATTTGATACTCACAATAGCCCAGTTTGTGTGCTCAAACCAGGTTTGCACTGGGGAAAGTGTGGAGAAGGCCACAATTCAAATGAGGGGGAAGGGACCTGTATATTGGTGCAGTCCACTACATAAAGCATTTGCTCTGCACAACAGTCTTTTGCAGGGTCCCCTTGCGCAGAGCAAATACTGCCAACTGAGACCTTGTTTTAATCCCACACAGCCCTAGTGGTTGGTGGAGGTACTAGCAGCAGCCCACCCACTGATCATCGGCCTGATACTGGCAGAGCAGCTTCCCTGGTGGCTAGTGTTCCCGCCCTTCAATGATCACTGTCCCAATCAAAGATATAAACTAATTTATATCTTCCCTGGTGGCTAGTGTTCCACCCCCTCGCCAATTGCCATCCCAATCAAATATATACATTTTATTTTTTTATTTTATTCTTATTCATTTCTTGGAATTACAAATGCTTTTGAATCAGAGACTGATTTACAAAGGTTCAACATCTGCGCATACAATAGGTTAGAATACAGACAAAGTACAATAATATAGTACAGACAATGGGATATTGAATCACTAGGCAGAATTATGTGGTAAATGAATGTATACACATTTGGGTAACAGACGGCATTGTGTACATTTGTAGATACAGTGGGTGCAGATGTCAATAGAGGGCACAGACAATGAGACCATTAGGTGACACTTGAGCCATCAGTGAGGAGACATTGTCAAAAGAGCATGGCGTTCCAATCCTAGTGCAAACTGATAAATAACAAGGAAAGGTAACAGTGTGAATTTGTACAGGGAAACAGGTAAGGGGGAGTTACAGGTAGAAAATACGAGTTTACAATATGAATTACAGGTTGGTGCACCAACAGTGTGACCCAGCTATGTCTGAGCAGTCAGACTATTGCTTTTGTCAAGTAATAGAGTGGAGAGAAGAAGAAGGGGTAAAAGCAGTGTAGTCAACAGGAGACTTTGTCAGGTCGAGGGTTAAAGGAGAGGAGGAAGTGGTATGGGGAGAGTGGGAGGGAGGAGGGAGCACAGAGGACTGGACGGTGACAGAGAAAAAGATCAGGGGAGAGTGTAGAAAATCTGGGAGCTGTCAGGGGGTGAGAATGGGGGGAGTGGGGAGGGAGTGACCAGCGAAGAGAAGGGGAGCTGATAGAGGGAGGGAGTAGTAGGGTGCTAGCGCAAAACAGGGAATGGGGTGGCAATGTTCTGCTAGGGTAAAAAGCTAGCTGGCACAGTTACAATTGTTAAGTGCAGTAAGGTGCTGTTAGAGTTTGCGTTTGAAGGAACTAAGCTTGGGTTCATCAAGGATATCCTGGGGGAGATTGTTTAAGCTGCTAGGAGCTCAGAACATGAAAGAACGTTGAACCTGGGTGGTCTGACAGAAAGGTACCAGGTACGTGTGCTTAGACACACTCCTGGTGCTACTTGAGTTAGGCGTGTGTATGAGAAGATGCTGGGTGGTTGGCAGGGTGAGCTCTAGACAGTTTCTTTTTTCGTAAGCAGGCAGGTCTGATATGAAATCCTGCCTTTAAGGTGCAATCAGTTGGTCAAGCCATATAGGTCACACGTATGGCTACGACTGTGAGCACTGGAGGCCAGACAACATGATTTGTTGACTGCCGTACTTATTCTTTTAAGTGTAGTGTCAGTGGCAGAGCCACAAATGACTAATCCATAGTCCACTATAGGGAGTACTGAGATGGTGAAAGCTAACTGTAATGCCTCTGGAGTCATGCTGTGCTTATGTTGGTAGAGGATTCCAATTCTGGAGTTGATCACGTTCGAGATAAGGCAGACATGTTTGGCAAAAGACAGGGCACTGTCAAGTGTAATACCTAGGTATTTAAAGGTAGAGACTTACTCGATGGGGACATTCTGATTATTAAAAATGGTAAGAGGAGCTCATTTGTGCTTGTTATGGAGACTAGCAAAGAGCATAGTTTTAGTTTGTTTTGTAGTTCATAATCAGTTTATGCTGGTTGAACCAGGACCCGACCACTGAGAAGTTGTGCTGGAGACTACTAACAAGGGGGAGTGGGTCACGCTGACTAGTAAATAAAACCGCATCATCCACGTAGAGGAGAAGATTATTGGTACAGACTTGGGGGAGGGTATTAAGAAAGAGGCTAAAAAGTGGGAGGCCCAGTATGGAGCCTTGGGGGACACCCGAGTGTACAGGGAGACTAATGGAAAGGGTGTCATGGATCTTTACCTGCTGAGATCTGCCAACCAGGTATCTTCTGAACCAGGTCATGGCACCACTGGAGATCCCAAGGGCCAGGAGTGACTCAAGAAGGAGAGTGTGGTTGACCGTGTCAAAAGCCTTAGTGAGATCAATGTATATTGATCCCACTAAGTGACCCCAATCAAGTGCTTTGTGAATGTAGTCAGTATATTCTAGAAGGGCAGAAGTAGTAATGTAACCCTTTCTAAAGCCATGCTGCTCAGGATATTGGAGGCTGTACTTGGCAAGATAATCAGAGACCTGGTCTGAATTAATCTGCTCCACAGCTTTGGAGAGAAGTGAGAGAATAGAGATTGGGCGATAATTTGTGTGTAAGGCCCTGTCCCCGCTCTTGTGAATGGAGTCACCACTGCAGCTTTCCACCATTGGGGAAACTGTCTAAGGGAAGGTGACAGGTTGAGGATTTTGGTGAGTGGCAGCAGTACTGAGTTTAGGGTATTGCATAGCAACTTCAGGTTGAGAGTGTCATTGCTGAAGCGAGACTTGCCAAGTACTTTCAGGAGATATTTTTTCGATTCCCTTAAGGCGACTTTCTTGAAATAGAAAGGGGGGTTATTCAGGGCCGGGTCTGGTGTAGTGGGGTTAAATGAACTAGAGGGTTTATCAAAGAAGTCAGGGGGGAGTACGCCACTGAGGTCAGTGAAAGCAGAGTTGAATGTGTCAGCTGTTAGCTGCGGGTCCTGGATTGTTACCCCATTAATGTTAAGCATGATCGGAGGGGATCTGTTTGGTTTGCCAGTGAGATCTTTGAGGCTATCCCAAAATTTCTGACTGTTGCCCCAAGAGTATGAGAGCACATCTTTGTAGTATGCAGATTTAGCCAGTCTGATCTCCCAAGTACAAGTGTTTCTGGCGGCTTCATACCGATCCCAGTCGACCTGACTGCCAGTGGCATGGGCTTTGTGCCAGAGGTGGCCTCTTGTAGCCATCAGGTTTAGGAGGGAGGTGGTGAGCGAGCATAATCGATATTTGTTGCAGAGTCCAGGAGTGACCAGTCACAATTTAGGAGATGGGCTTGGAGATGTTGAAGATAACCTTTCTTAAGGACACGTTGGTGAGACACTTTTCCCTGCTGTTTAGGGATTTTGTTTGACCAAAAGCAGACAACAGGAGAGTGGTCACTGAAAAAGTCAGGAAGGACCTCAGAGCCAGTGATCCTCTCCAGGTGGTTTGTAAAAATTAGGTCCAGCAGAGTACTATTGTCAGTCTTGTGGTTAACTCTGACAGGGGTTGTAACAACTTGGGTGAAGTCAATAGTGGCTACTGCATCCTTGTAGGGGTTAGCTTCCGGGGCAAGCCAGGTAACATTGAAGTCCTCAAGAAGTACTGCTTCAGAGTGTTGGGGCACACTGGAGAGGTAGTCCAGTACAGAGGAGAAATCATTGGTCAGGTCATGAGGGGGGATGCAGATAGAGAGAATTGTGAGTGCTTTACCCTGTTGCCCTAGGATTTGTTTTATTGCAAGGGCTTGGGTACTGCTGTTAGAGATTATTTTTGGGAGTGTGTAACCCTGGAGTGAGTCCTTCAGCCACCTCCTCTGTTCCCAACCCTATCTTCTCTGAGTAAGGTATAGCCATCTAGGAAGGTAGCAGTGTCAGGCACCTTGGGGGAGAGCCAGGTTTCAACCACAGCTAGCACATCAGGGTTATGCTGATTCACCCATGCTTGAAGGAGGTAAATTTATTTATATCTTCCCTGCAGGATAGTATCCCCACCCCGCTGAAAGATAAAAATGCGTGTGCATAAAGCACTCAGTGACAGCTCAGTCGGTGGCCAGCCATGGTGGAGCGAACAGGGCTGTGCCGGTCATTGGCTGAGGGTCAGGATGGGGGAGTGGGGTAGTGGGTCACTACCTGCCAGGGTGGGGGGGGTGAGGGTCCACTAGACCACCAGGGACTGGTTTTATTGCACTATGCAGGGGATCAAGGATATGGAGGGAGATCTGCTAGACCACCAGGGAAATGTGTTACTTTACTGTACAGGGGATCAGGGTGGTGGAGTTAACACTGGATACTGGGGAATATGATTGCAATGTCAGGTGGGTGATCAGGTGGGTGGGGACCACTGGACACCAGGGACACTTGTTTTGTCTACTCGAGACAGTGATCACAGGGAAGACCACTAGCACCAGGGAAATATTGGTTCTAGAGTGGGCATGGGTGTGGGTAAGTAGAGGGACAACTAGCCACCAGGAAAACTGATTTATCTTACTAGGATTGGTGATCACAGGGGGAGGGACTACTAACTGGCAGAGACTTTTTTTTTATCAACAGGCCAGTGATTGACAGGGGAAGGGATCACTAACCACTGGGGAGATACTTTTTTTTCTCAACGAGCTGGTGATCGGTGGGGGAAGAGACCACTAGCCACCAGGGAAGATATAAATAAATTGATATCTTTGATCGGGCCGGCAATCAGTGAGGGAAGTGATCACCAGACACCAGGAAAAAATATTAACATATTCTCAGGCTGACGATCGATGGGGGGGGCACTAGATACCAGGGACATAGGGCTCCCTATGAGGCAGGGGCTGGAGGTGGGACGCACAAACCTCTGGCTGCATCCTATGTAAATGGGCTCATAATGGGCCTGAAAATGTCCACATAGTACCTTGCATACCCAATGGACTCATTTACATGCCAGCTTTTATGAATTCCAAATAGTACACTTGCACTATTCTTTGCAGGGCCATTCTCCTGGCTGCATGTTGGGGCAGTGTGACATGGTTGAATAGGACTCTGTCCCAGTTGTTATGGAGAGTTTGAATGCAAGGATCTGTTCTCTTCTTTCCTTTCCTGTCTCTTGTCTGTCTGGTTGCACAATCAAATTTTCCTGTGAGGCCTAGGATATGATCACCCCAATAGTCTCGCAATTCTTTGCCTCTCACAGTCTCTCAGTCTTCCCTTGCTGTTTCTGTCTTTTCCTCCCTTGCATATCTGCTGGTATAAAAATATATGCAAATCATTATGTGAAAATGTAACTGATATTGGGATCCCTTTGTTTAGAAATTATATAGTGTTACTGTTGAAATGTATATAATTATAGTTTGAGATGATTGCAAAAAGCTATTGGGAACTCAAAGGGTTAACCTGAGAGCAGTTTTAAGCCCTTTTTCAGAAGCTGTGGAGAAGGGACCTCAGTTCTGGGACATTGTGTTCTTGCTGCACCTGCCTGAAACATACAAGAACATTTTAGAAAAAAACAGGATGCTTGTTAAGGAGGGGGGGTAGCAAGGACTTGTAAGAGAGAAAGCTACAATGTTTTGGGAGACACAGAAATTGAAGGAAAGCTCAGATGGATCTTCTCTGTTTATTCTGCCTTTGTAAATAGTTATACTGAACAAGTTTTTTTTTATGTTACTGCTAGTACTAATAAACACTTTTTGCAAATTCTACAACTGCTCCTGGTTTTACCTATGCTTCCTGACTTGTGCCTCGACAACAGGCATCGTTAGTGGGGTTAGCGGTAGCTGTACTGGGTTAGCATTGACTCATCCTGGCCCTATTCACAGTCGGATAGCACAGTGCGCTATCTGACTGTACATAGCAAGATTTCACAGCTGTGCAACCACAAAGCGCAGTGCAAACTTTTGCACTGTGCTTTGTGAATTTTTGTAAATCTAGCCCCTGATCATTTGCTAATTAAAGACACACAAGCTCAACCCTGGCTCATCCTCTGAGTTTTAATCACATTTCTTATACTTTCTTTTTTAATTTTATAGGGGTGCTATTGGTGTGTGGCCAGTATCAGAAACAAACAGTATCCAGTGCATCCCCCCCATGCTGCTCAAAATTCCTGCAAATTATTTTAAAGTTCTTCTGTTTTCTTACTCACTGTATTACTTCTATGATTTTAAAAGGGGTTCTTGATTTTGTAAATCAGATGAGTTGGGATGAAGCCTGTGCACTACCAACAAAGTGATTCTTTTATACAGTAGGTCAGATACCTACTCTTTAAATTTTAACATGCTAATATGACCTGTGATCTCACTGCTTTTTGCTGTCTGTCTTGTGTAAAGACCATTTTCTTGCTTCCTTTTTATGGCTGCATAGCATAGCTATGCAAGATGTCATGTGATCGGGAGAAAACTGGGAACATGGAAGGAAAACTGATGCATGCTACTTTTGGCATTCACCACGGAACAGGATTTCCTCACATCTTATTGTTGCTCTGTCCCCCCCCCCCCATACTCTTATAGTAGTCACTGTACAGGGGGCATTGGCAACATTTGATTTGTTGTCTGGTTAACAGCCTGTACACACAGAGTAGTTAGCTGGAGATCCTGCTCCTAGCCATGTTTAGAGAACTCCTAGTGGATCTCAGAGCTGCATCAAGTAACTAACAACACGTGGGACAGAGAGAAAACACATATTGCACTGGGATATTCCTAAATACACCAGGACATCTACCAGACATGCTCTCTACCCTGAAAAAAAACATGCTCTCTAAGTGTGTATGTGTTTGTGCGCGGGCGCACAAAATTTCAGCAACCCAGCAAGGCTCGCGTTAGCTGGAGTTACTGCTTTTTACCACAACCTGAGAACTCCTGCTGCTTCAGACAGCCTCACCCAGAAATTAACAATGCTCGGAATACTGGGATGGGACATTTTTAATAAGGACATTCCTGAGAAAAACCAGTACATCTGCCAACCATGCATATGAGTCACTGGCGAGGAATGCTAGCTTCCATATTTAGGCATTTCTGAAATGTTGTACTGACCCTGCTGCTGAGTAGGTGCATGCCTCTTCCACTGCTGCTTGTTAGCCATCTCTCAAGTTTTACCATTTGGAAACATCAGGCATGGACCACAAACCTATATGAGCAAATCCCAGCTGCACCAGTGGTACGGTTCTAAACATGAAGCGTGATTCATTGGAACTCAGTGAGAGATCTCGCAATGCACAGTTTGATTTAAATGATGGGACAGTAGACACAAATCACATGTGCCAGAAGTTGCTTTTAAATTTGTAAGTTTCTTTAATTTATAATGTTTGGGAACCAGTTTAGGGCTAGAGTTAGAGTTTGATTTTTTTTTTTGTCGTCAACAAATTCTGTGACTGTTGGCCTTTGTGACTGGGAGAGATATCTAGGACATGGTAATACACAGCAATGCAGGACATTAGCTAGCTGCTTTTCTTTCAAGTGTTTAACTGCTTGGGCTGCTCATCTTTCAATAGAGTCCACTGAAGCCAGTTACGTGTCTTCTCTGGTACAGAATCAGGATCTCGTAATTGCATAATTTGTGACTGAGTGACTAGGAATAGGAGAAGACTGGAAGCAGACATGCTGTTTTGTTAGGCTGGCTATGTTTTTTTTACAGCTGCAAAGTGTACTGTAACAATACAAGATGCAATGGGTTCAGAAAAAAAGTGGAAAGGTGGAAGTGGTACCAAATCGTACTGCTTTCAGCATCCACAATGGAATCTGAACACCTCATTAGTATGCATTGAATCACTGCACTGCTCCCTTTCTTTCCCAGATTTTTTTTTACTTGCTGCCTTAGCTCAGCGGATGGGGAGTTTTTATCAAGCAGGTAGGTTAGGGCAATAGAGCCCCAGGAGTAGCTGTCATGTAACAGATCTGCCAGTGTTTGAATCAGCCCTCTCTCCCCATTGTATATTCCCTCTTGTCTAATGGCTCCCCTCACTCTCTCTGATTCTGTTATAGTATCCTCCTCCCTTCCTCTCCCTGGTCCCATTAGTAGCTCCCCTCATCTCTCTGGTCTTGTTCTCCATTGACCATTCCCTGGTGTCTAGTGGCCCCTTCTTCACCCTGGTCCCTGTATTGGCTTCTCCTCCCTGGTCTCATTAGTGACTTTCCCTCCCCAGCCTTGTTCCTGCTCCTTATCACACATTCCCTAGTGTCTAGCAATCTCCCTCCTCTCCCCAGTCCCATTATTTTCTCCCTTTCATTTCCCCAGTGCTGTTAGAGGCCCCCCATTCATTGGCTCCTCCGTCATTCTCCCTGCTCCTATTCCCCATTGTGCATACCCTAGTGTCTAGCACCCCCTCCCTACCCCAGTCCTGTTATTGACTCCCCCTCCATCTCCCCAGTCTGTTAGTTGCTCTTCCTTTGTTGGGTCCCCCTTCTGTCTCCCAAGTCCTGTTCCCCATCATGCATTCCTTCATGTGTAGTGACCCCCCCTTTACTCTGTGCCATCACACAAACTGGTGCCTGCATCCTCTGCCCGCATGGGCTTGAAAACACATTGCTATGGAGTGGCTGTGCATTTAGTGGCATGGCTCTCCTCACTGCTTCTCTTCCCTGAACTGGCATTTCCACATCTGACACCAGGGAACAGCAGATAAGCATGCAGCTGCAGGAGGTACCAGGGAGAGTGACTGCTACCAGTGGAACTGGAGCATCATCACCCATGCATCATGCTGGTTGGCCACCACTGCCTCAATGGAACATTGCACATCAGCTCAAGAGGGGGATGCACCAGACATTGTATCAGGATGATGCAACATTCCCTGGAAGCTGAAACAGCTCAGAATGAGAGGTGAAAGAGTAAATGCAGCTATAAACATGGTTTAAATATATGTGCAACCCCCAGGAGGGGGCTTATCTGGACTGCTGCTTGCTGCCATACCAAGTCCATAGAACTGCTTCTCTTGCTGCCAGCTCCCTCCCACTCAACTACATGTGCGGTAGTAGGAGAAAGAGTGGAGCACTGCTACAATTTTGGCACCTCTTGTGCCCTCTGCTGTGGTGGCTGCAATTCTTCAGCCCCAGTCCCCTGGTCTTGGCTGCAGGGACCTGTGACAACAAGGCACCACTCCTCTCTGGCACCTTCTGCGCCATGTGGCCAGACTGCCACCACCCCCTTGTCAAGCAGGGCACATGTGCAAGGGCCTCCACCTCACTGCTGTCTGCTCCACCAGAACCTGGTACACCTGACTTACAAACCCACCATACTGCAGCCACCCTGACCAGCTGCACAACCTCCCAGGAGGGCGGCACCAAAATAGGGGCTGGCCAATTAGATACTGATTTGGAAAAATAAGTTTCTGGGGTCAGTAGGAGCTTGAGGCAGTCAGAGAGAGAAAGAGAGAGAGAGAGAGAGAAAGACACACACACACACACACACACACACACACACTCTCTGAAGTGATCAGACCTGCTGCTCTGGGATTAAGCGAATGACCTATCCAGACCCTAATCTGGTGAGCCCTCCCAGGGTTTACTGGTCCACAGTTCTGTGAGTCTTATCCTGGGCTCATATGGTGTGAGTGATTGTACGAGGAAAGGCATCTGTAAAAAAAAAAGCTGTGAAAATGCATCAGAAGGGCACTGACTGGGAAAGCTGTCAAAGTCTATGCCAGACGAGCCTCTGCAGAATGAAGCTGACGTGAGAGAATCTGAGATGTTAAAAGTCCAGAGAAAGCTGCGGAACTCAGGAATCAGAGACAGAGATCTGCAATTCCACTGAGCAGTGGCAGAGTCGTATAGGGGCTTGCCAGTCCTTATCAAAATGAGGTGAATTGGGGAATGAGGAGTTACAGGACACATGCCCTGAGTATGTACTCTTGGTCCAGGGAGGATTTGGGCTGTGGGGATTGCTCCTGTGGTCTCAACTCCTTGAGTACCATGAAGCCACTGTGTAAGTGCTCCTGTGTGCTGTGAGTGTTGAGCTAAAAGGGCTATGCTGTGAGAGTTGAGCTAGAAGGTCTGTGCTGTGAGAGTTGAGCCAGAAGGGCTGTGCTGCTGTGAAGTGTCTGAGAGAGTCTGAAGTGCTTCATGTCCAGGCTTCTGGAGCCTACTTCTGAATGGTGCCCAACTTGCTGCTATGTGTTGGTTTCCGCCTTGTTTGAGCTGCTGCATCCATAGGTCACAGGAGTGCCGGTGCTGCTGGCTGGGGTCTTCTGTACTTTTCCTATCTGGATTACAGTAACCTCAACTGAACTACAAACCAGTTTTCAAACACTTTCCTTCTGGGGTTTTCAAGTTCTGAATTGTGCTAGCACACCATGGCATGTTGGGGGGGTTTAAAATGCAAACTCTCTAATGGTGTTCAACAAGTGCACCACCAAAAGAGCCCAGGCAACATAGCTACCAGGCCTGCACTGGGACTTCGTGTAATTCCTGGGTACCAAGAGTCAGTGGTTGCTGTTTCATGCTTGAGATTATGTTTTTTTTACTGGTAACATCTTAGAGGTATAGTACACCCTGTGTAGAGTAAGTCATCCTATTGTGTCCCTCGTCTGGGCGCGGGTATGTCAGTGAATGTGTGGGATCGGAGAGGATGGTAATGACCCACAGTACAATGGTTCCCAGTGGGTATTATCACCAGGTGGGAGTGCTAAAGGTTACTTTCACCTAGTTAACCATATTTCCACATTCCAGGCCTGTGTTACAAAATAAAAACAGTTTATTTGTTGAATTCTACTTCTGTGTTTGTGTGTGCCCCTTTTCTGTAACTTGATTGTAGTGTCTATTGGTGAAGTTAACAACTGTCGTATTAGTCCCCAAGGGGTGGTCCAGTCCAGTGCAGGGAGATGGGTAGGTACTACATCCTGGGGGTGGTACTGCACACAACATCAGGCCCACTTATTCTCTCTGGGTGGAGGCTCTGTGCTATTTCTTATTCATCCTGGGATGAACCCACCCTACCACAGGAGAAAGAACAAATGCAGACCCTCAACCATGTGGTCTCTGTACAATCAACAGGCAGGGGTGTGATCCCGGGACCTGGCGACCCATGGGGTCACATATGAGCAGCCAACTGAATTATTTATTTTGGGGGGAGTTAGATTACAAGATTTTTACAAATACTTCTGCAGTTAATACTCACATGACCCAACCCCTTTTGTGCATGCAAAACATAGTCCATGACCCTGTGAGCAGGCCTCTCAGGCACAACAAACTGTGTTTGTGGATTAGTTTCACATATGAACCGTGAATATTGCAGCTAAATTCCAGGGAAGCAAGAGGGAGTGAAAGAGAGTCAGTGGGAAGTGTTTGGTAAAATTCTATGTTCCAGTTGTAAAATCACTCACTCCACCCAAAGGCATACAGCAGGGATAGCATCAGCATGACTTAAACTGACTGTTTATGTAACTAAATCTGCTAGGATAATTCGCCAGTGATAGCTCTGGGAGGGGAAATATTGGACAGTTTAAGAAACTGTATGGCAGCTATTGTAACTAATCTGAGGCTCCCTTCCACAAACGAACTATTGTGGAAAGACTCTCACCCCTCCTCACCCTGTCCCTGTACACTGTGTTATCTCCCCTTTTTTTAGGGCTGCATCTATGCAAGAGGTAGTGCAATCAGGTAAAAAACTGGAACGTGGAACTAGAACTGCTGTATACTTCTTTTGGCATCTGTGAGTGGAATTTGCATTACCAAAATTAGTACGTAGAAGACCTCTGTGCTAGCCCTCTCCTCTCCCCCTTGGTTATGGTTACTGGGACACAGTAACAGAAATTGGGCCACAGAAGCACATGTACGAGTACTAGTTCTGCTGGAGTTTGAATCAGCCAGGCAGATTAGGGCAAGGGAGCTGCAAGAGTGGCTGTTAGGCACTGGCTATGCCAGTGTTTGAATTGGTTCCCTCACCACATCACACATTCTCTGATGTCAAGCAGCTCTCCCTTCCTCTCCCCAGACCTGTTAGTGGCTCCCTCCTTCCTCTCCCCAGACCTGTTAGTAGCTCCCTCCTTCCTTTCCCTGGTCCCATCCCCATCGTGCATTCCCTGGTGTCTGGGGCTCCCCCTTCCTTTCCTTTCTCCTGTCTCATTTTCCATCACACATTTCCTCTTGTCTAGCAGTTCCCCTACCTCTTTGCAGTCTCATTCCTCTTTGCACAGTCTCTGGTATCTTATGACTCCCCCTCTCTCCAGGCTCTATGCCACTACCTTAAAACTGTGCCACTGGCTAAAATAGATGCCTGTGTCCTCTGCCCCACTTGGGCTTTAACATATTGTCATGGTGTGGCTGAACATTTAACAGCATGGCCCATCTCACCGCTCCTCATTTCCGAACCAGCATTTCTTCAACCAGCACTAGAGTACAACAGATGTAGCGGAGGCGGGAGTGAGTCACTAAAAGAACCGGAGCATCTGCTGCATTTTATTTTGTTTTTTTTTATTTAGTTGATAACCGGGTAAGTACACTGGTCCCCAGGACCATTTTCAGGCATGACCAGGGCCATTTAGATGGCACATAGGACATGAGTATTACAAATAGAATAAAGTATGGGTCAGGATGTGTAACAAGAAGTTTACACATACCCAAAGGGTTAGATGCTACATAAACCTCGAGAGCGAAGCTTGAGGGGTTTATGACTAGCATCTGACCCTGAGGGTGTGTGTAAAATTCGAGTTTACACACCCTGACCCATATTTTATTATATATAGTTGCCGAGTTTCCTTTTTTTTGCCTCATCAATTATATAAAATAAAATTAAGTTGCTGTGTGGTCCAGTCACAGCCCGCGGTTCACAGTCACATTCATCTTTTCTTTCATTCATGTAGAAGTTTTTAATTTTTGCTGGGGAATTTAAAAAAAAGAATGTTGTGGTAGGTTTAAAAAATAACTTACCACCAAATCTGAGTGGCAGTTTAGTGTTTCTTTGCTGTTCAGGGAGAAAGGAAGCGGAGAGCAGTCAGTAAGAAGTGACAGCGGGCGCCTGCGCAGAGTGAGGGAAGCTGTGCGCATGTTAGCCATAATAAACACTCTTTTATTATGGCATATTATGCCACAGTTTCCCTATGGGAAAAAAGGGAGACCAGTGATTATATATAGAATAAAGTATGGGGTGCTGTGTGTACCGAGAAGTTTACACACACCTGAGGGGTTAGATGCTACATAAACCCTGAGAGCGGAGCTCGAGGGGTTTATGAAAAGCATCTAACCCTAAGGGTGTGTGTAAACTTTGAGTTTTACACACAGCACCCTAGATTTTATTTTATATCATTGTTGGGTCTTTTTTTTGGCCACAGCAATTATATAAAATAATAAAAAAAGATGTTCTTGAATCCTGTGCAGCTACGGTGTGTTCTGGTTCCAGTGCTAGTCTGAGGTTGTTTTTATTTATATTTTAAATTTTTTCTATCAGCAGGTGAAAGTTTAGCTATTTGCTGATTTTCTTTGTAGTCTTCACTTACTGCTGAGACCGAGTGATGGTTCTGTGGGAGGGACCAGGCAGTCAATGGTCTGGGAGGAAGACCTGCAGCGGGTGCATGCGCAGACCAAGGGAAAACCGTGCACGTGTTTGCCGTAATAAACACTCCTTTATTACGGAAAATAATGCCACGGTTTTCCTATGGTAAAAAGGAAGATCCATTAATTAAAACAACAATAACAAAAATATTGAAACAGAGTAGTGAATACACAGTTACACAGGTAAGTCATAACAATGCAGTATGCAACATATCTAGTGACATAAGCATCAGTTGAATTACATCAAGTTACAGGAGGCATATTACAGTTGATCAGGTTAAATCATAGGACCAGGATATTAGACAGTTGATTTTTTTTTCCAATTGTTTAACCAGGTGAGACACATTAAGCTGAAAGCTTGTTTACAGGTGCAACCTGGGAGCACAGGGAAGTTAAGTGACTTGATCAGGGTCACACAGTATGCAAGTGGGGGCTGTGGGATTCAAACCCAGGTCTCCAGATTTGCAGCTCAGAGCCTTAAACCACTGCGTTATACTGCCTCTCACTGATTAAACATTCTGATTAAACATACTCAGGCATTAAGAACAACATCTACAGTGTACTCTGGATAACAGTGCATCCAAGAAGTGCTTTTTTGAAGGTAGGAGGTAAGACAAGTGACTGTATCTTATCCAGGAGTGAGTTCCATAGCTTAAGTGCAGCATAGGAGAAAGCTGTTTGAGCCATTTCAGTGAGACGTCTGGGACATTCTAGCAGGTGGCTAGTAGGGAACCTTAATTTGCAGCTGTTACATTTTGGGTTTAGCAGAACCGGCAGCGGAGATTTAGTCCCAGCATACATAGTTTTATAGATAAAAGAGCCTAACAGCAGTTCCCTACAATCCTGAGAGGAGGGCCACCCAAGAGTTTGGTATAATTGGCAGTGGTGTGTACATAATGGGGTTTGGATAACAAATCTACAGACATTGATATAAGCCATGTCCAAATGACTGAGGAGTTGAGGAGATGTGAGGGATATTATAGGGGAGCAGTATTGTAGAATGGGAAGGAGGGTACCCCTCCCAACAGCAAGTCGGACTTCAAGGAACATAAGGTTATTGAGGCAATAGCACACCCCTAAGCACTAACTAAATTTACTGCCAGACCTATGTGGGTAGCGAAGGTAAGAGCTGGATCTAGCGTGACCCCCAGATATTTGAAGTCCATTACTTGCTCTAGTAAGGATCCGTCTGGGGACAGAATATTGAGGAAGTTTAGTTGAGAGGAAGAACACCTGGAAAGCCTATGTTTGGATCTGAACAGTGTACACTTAGTTATTTTGGCATTAACATTGTGCCGATGCTGAGTAAACCTGTGGGCAGCTGCAGAGAAGTCCCTGTTCAGGGTGTGATTCATCTTGGAGAGGTTATAATCACTGCAACATATGAACAGGTCATCTTAATACATACTTCTTTTGCTGATACATGGCTCTGAAAGTAGTAGGTTGACAAAAATTGAGTACAGAAGGTGACCTAATATCGAACCTTGGGGGATTCCCAAGCAAACGTGGAGCGGACTGGCGGACTAGATGGTACCCCCATACGCACTATTTGGGTTGATAAATCCACGAATATGGATCCTGTGAGATTTCCCCTGTCGGCTTCCCCGAGTACATGATCTGTTAATTTTGCAAATGCTGTGGTTGTGCTAAATCCCCTCCTGAAACCATGCTGATCCATGGATAGTAGGCCATATTCCTCAAGGTGTTTAGATAACTGTTGATAAACTACTTTCTCAAGGATTTTGTGCATGTGGGATAGAATGGACACTGGTCTATAACTTTCAGGAAGGTGAGGGTCTTCTGACTTATAAATTGGGATAATTCTAGCTTCCTTCTTGAGTGATGGGGCAGTGGAAGTGGACAAGGATAGATTCATTATATGAGAGAGTGGTTTAGCCACGAAGGAAGCAGCTAGCTTGAGAAACTTGGGGGTGAGCCCATCACTGCCTGCACTGCCCGAGTTAGGTAGTGCCTTCAGAAGGTGATATGTCTCCAATTGGAACGTAACTCTGAAGTAGAGGGGGGGGCAGTTAGTCATCTTACCCTGTGTTATAGTATCTTGTGATGCAATGGGAAGCTGGGAGAGGTAATACATTTGTGCACTTGCATTTGTAGAGACCAGAAAGCTTGGAGCACAGTAAATATACAATAACTTAACTAAAAAACAAAGCCTGCCTTATTGTTAAAAATAGTACAGACAGCAGATGCAATAGTACATAAATCCAGTCCAAGGCAGCAGTGAAAGTGGGACTGGAAGACTGAGACCTCTGTTCTGCCTTTTTCTGCTGTGTATCACTTTGTTTACCAACAATAAAACAAAGTTTTGATATGCCTAATTTGGCCATGGAATACCACAGGAACCCTGTCTGTGGAGCTAAAGAGTGATGACATAGAGCAGAATGAGAAGATGAAGGTAAGGTCCCCGGAAAATGAACATTCAGAGGAAGATTACCAGCTATACGTTGCTGTATCATTGTAACCAACCTGTATGACTGGAAATGTGGTGCCTGATATTTCCATTTATGTATTTATTTATTTAAATGTATTTATTTTATTTAAATTTTGTTGTCGGGGTGAGTGCACTGGCACAGGTGCCCTTTTTGGTCATGACCTGGGTGCAATAGCACATAGAATGGGGGTAGAATAATATACAGCAGTTGAGGTTCAACAAATGATACCGCAGGTAAAAATACAATTACAAAAAGCAGTGACACTGGCTTGAGACTATGTACAAAATTGCCGGATTTAGGGTATGGGGGTTACAACTGCTTAAGATAACAAGTAGATAAGTAAATACATAAAGATGTAAGAGTAAAAGAAAAAAAGAGAGAAGTAAAAAGAAAAAGAAAGGAGAGCATTGGAGAAAAAAGGTACAAGTCAGGTATGATAGCAAACAACTGGCCTAGAGTAGTAAAGGGAAGACAGATTGCATCAGTGACAGCACTGAACAATGTAATAGAAGACGATTTTATAAAGGATGAACAAAGGGATTGAGGGGCATGGACATCCAGTGTTAATTGAGAGAGGAGGGGTGGAAGAGATAGAGGGGCAAAGAGGTGTAGGTTACTGGGAGGAGGGAAGGATTGAAAGATTCCATATAAGTCTGTACTGCTCATCTGGATCACTCTACTGCCCCCGTTATGGCTGTGTAGCATAGCTGTGCAAGGCAAAGCATGGTTAGTTGGAGTGAGGAATGCAGAACCAGAACTGCTGCATACTAATTTTAACATCCCCAAGTACATTTGTATCATCAAATTTGTTTGCAGCAGTTCAGTGCACAGCTCCCCCACACACACACACACACACACTCCACTCTGCCTACTGCCATAACTCAATCTATGGATAACTGTGACAGCTGCTCTGCCTGCTGCAGTCATTTCCCCAGCAGTTACCTGGGACATCATCAGCAAAGTTGGTTCTTCGAGCCACTGTGCAGCACCCCAACCCCTCCATCAATAACACTGGCTGCGCTGGAACTTTATACATTATGTGACACTTTTACTTCTCTCTGGTAGCCTTCCTCTTTCAGCAACTCCCATTAGTACCAGTTCTGCATCTGCCACATGCCACTTTCACTCCTGTCTGCTAGCCCTCCACTTCAGCATTTACCAGCAGTAGCAGTTCTTCATGCTGCCATGATGTTTCTCCTCCAGGCACCTCTTCCTTGTTTGTATGAGCCATTTTAGCCAGACTGTTGGTCATGGTTAATGAAGAAGGATGCAGGCCCCCTGATGAAGCTCTAGCGAGTGAAGCACTGGGGGTGTTCTGGCCATGAATGAGTTGCAACTCAGGCCCCAGTTTCTCCCCATTTTAACTCTATGTGTACTGTATGCACTTTGTACAGATAAAATATTTGTATTTTGTAACTCGTTGTGGTCAGTGGATTTAACTGGGGTCCTGACCATCTTGGCAGGGGAGTGCTGCAGTGACTTGGACTGGCCAGATCCACATCAGCAGAGCCAACATCCTGCAGTTGGCTTACACTTGTAAGGATCCTATTTTCTTCACTTCAGCATGTAGTTCCTGTGTGTAGTGAGTGAGTGAGCCTGTGACACTTCTGGCAGTGTGTTAGAAGGGAAGGGGGGCATGAGAATGGTGAAAGTAAGAACAGGACTGCTTTCATTGTTTTTAACAGCTGACTTTTGCTTGGGTGGGATTCCATTGACTGACTGTCAATTTTCTGAAGCAGGGCTGTTAGTCCATTATTCACAGTCTCAGCCCTTCTTGTGCTCCCCAACAGCATTGGGGGGGGGGGATAGGGAACCAGAGGCTTGCCCCTTATTATCAGTAGTTCCCCCAACTCTGGAGGCAGGCCTGCAGGTACTGAATCAAAAACAGCAGCTAACCCTGGTACATGTGTTTGTAAGCAGTCCAAAGAAGACTAGTGTAGCAGGGCTGTGAACAAAGTGTCAAGAGTTGGACCAATTTTCACTGTTTAACATCCAGTCCCATGGTGCACTGTTAAGTGCTGAAGGAAGATATGGTATCCCAACTGTGTGAGGTTCCTCTGGGCAGTTGTACTTCATAAATGACTGATGGAGATTAGACTAGCCGAGAGCTATTTGGGGCTGACAACTCACATGCAGTGCTGATTTGGGGTGATTGTCTTTCAGTGCTTGAGATAAGGTTATCCAGTCACATAGGGTATCAGGAAAAGTTAGAGTAACAGCAAGCCCTTGTAAATAAGGGAAGGGTGTTGGCCATAGCTATTTGCTGTTTGCTGGGCTTTTGTATGGTATGTTGGAATAAAGGAGGGCTATTAACCCACACGTAGCTTCAGATAACTGACTGCTTGTTCATTATTTACAATAAGAGGCACCCAGTTCAATCACCTTGGAGAAATGAACATCCCAGCTGGTTAGGACAGACTAATGAATCATACCTTGGAAAAATAAAAACAAATAAACTGTGTGTAATTTAGAGTGACCCCTTTTAAGGTGTCCAAAAAAAGCTGCAAATATAGACCAAAAACCAAGTGATAGCTATATTAAAGGTGTGCTCCTTTTAATTATTTCAAATATAAAACAATGCAACCGTACATGTACATTGGGGGACGTCTTACAAAGCAGGAGAAAAAGGCTGATCTAAAACAGATTAAATGTACATACAGTAGGGTCCAAAGTTTCACCATAACATGCATTGCTGCTTTGCCCTTCATGTTCTTCCGTATTTTTTGCTGTTAATCTGACTAGAGGCAACACCCCATTGAAACTGGCGGTACTGTCCTCAGTAACTAATCCATGTCTCTCAACTGTGCTACAGTACTGCAAATGTCCCTCATTTTACCACTTATGATAGCTCTGCCAAACATCAAAAAGGTTAAATTACCTTCCTCCCTCCCATCTCAGCAGTCCCTTCCAGACTCCAGCCTTCTGACTGTTGTTTTTTAAATAGGTTATCCTCCCTGCACCTAACTCAGCAGTCCATCCCGGAACCAAACCCTGCTTTTTTTTACGGCTGCATAGTATAGCTTTGCAAGGTATAATACAATCAGGAACAGTGGGGAAAGTGGAACAGAACTGCTGCATACTACTTTTGGCATCTGTGAATGTACATACATTCAGCAGATAGCCCTCCTACTGGATACTTATAGTTTTCTCTAGATGAAAATCACTGGCTACAGCAAACTCCACTCCTTTTGCATCCCCCAACTGCAACTACACGGAGGTAACAGCAGCCCCCCTAAATCCTTTTTTTAAATTAATTTTTATTATTTTTAGCATTACAAAATGGTACAACATGCAATACAGAGGTATATTCAGCGTTAGAATATATTGACTAGGGCAGTGATTGGGATATATAGTCCAGATCCACATCAGGCAGCTGACAGTGTAATAAAGCTTCTTGTGGCAGCCGGGAGATGAGTCACCCATAAAATAAAGGCACATTGCTAATACCCCTTTTATAGCCCAGCCCAGGTGTATGCTTAACCAACTTAGCCCATTATGTGCCTCCCCCCCAATCACCTCCACCCTTTTGAACCCCAAAATGATTTGGGAATTGTCTTGTACGTTCATGGTACAAAATCTGGGTAATGTTCTAATTGATGAAGAGTCCACTGTTTCCAGTGATTATCAAAACTGGGAACTCTGTTACTCAATTTAGCTTAAACCCTTTCCAGGCTATATATTTCTTATGTTAGTTTTCTCCAAGATTCCTTAGCCAGAGTCTGAGCGGAAAGCCAGAGTCTTGTGATGACCTTTTTGGTCACCAAGACCAGTAAGGTTAACATTCAGTAGAGTGTTCCCTGAACCTTAAGTCCACTAGGTGGCATTGCTGTCAAAATGAAGGTCAGGGTAAGCACCTCTGGTCTCCCATATATACACCATTTAGTTCAGTTATCATCTCTTGCCAATATCCTGATAAGCATGGGCATGACCATAAGATGTGTCCAACCCCCGCTCCCACCTGGCCGCATTCCCTCCAACATGCCCCAAATTCCTGTCCTCTAAATTTTGCAGTTATATCTGGGGTTCTAAAAAACCTAATTCTAGATTTCCACGCATACTGTTTCCAATATATATTAGAAGAAATTCTAGAATATAGCAAACCTGAGTTTTGCCACTGATCTTCCTCTAGTTTTGTTCCCAGTTCCTTAGACCATCGGACTCTGAGATAGTCCAATGAATCTTTACCATAAGACCTTAATGCTAGATAAAGGCCGCTAATAATATGCTCCTGTACTTGTCCCCTTAAATGGTGCATCACCATCTGAATCAAACTAGAATGGGATTCAGCTCAAACGGTAGCAATCTACTTCTAAGAATCATATATGTTTTGTATTGACTGCTGGGAAGTTTGTACTCTGTTTGCAAATGTGAGAAGGAGTAGATGCCCAGTGGTCCCACTAACGGAAAGGTATAATGGAGGTTATATGCTTCCCATTGCTGGATCGGAACCACTGAAAGGTACCTTTTCTCCTGAGGGGACAAAATAAATCACCACACTTGGAACTAGCATTAAAAAAATTCTGAGGTAAACCTTGTAAACCTTACGAGTGGTATACATTCTGGTGGGTCCCCTAAAATAAAAGATGGAAAACTCTCAAGGCCATTAAGGGTCACCTCGATGTCTTTCCAGTGAGCTACATATTGAGTAGCTGTGTGCAGCAACGCTATACGGACTTGGGCCCCTTAAGGACAAGCCATGTTTGGGAGGAAGTCCTTCTGCCCTAGGAAGTTGTAATGCAGAGTACTTCACTTGTGGCGCTTTACCTCCCCAGATAAACCTAGAGATCAATTTGTCCCATGTTTGAAAATAAGTATTCGAGGGGAGCACGGGAGAGTTTGTAGAAAAAAAAGTAAATGAGGTAATATGTTCTGTTATATAGTTTCAGCTCGGGAAAGGATCCCCATAGGAAGCAGGGTCCACCTAGATAAATCTGAGGTAATTTGCTGAGTGATGGATTCAAAATTCATCAATTCTAGATGCAACATCTTATATGGTATTTTAATACCTAATTACACAATGACAAGAAAAAATCCTGGACTCTGATTGGTCAGTCTTGGGCTGGACCCATAATGATATCCCAGTATAACATCACGGGTCTAGTCTCAACCTCACTGTGAACCTGTAGATGAGCATTTTATGGAGCTTTTGATTGATTGTTTTATGGAGCTTTTGATTGACTGTTTTATGGAGCTTTTGATAGATTGTTTTATGGAGCTTTTGATAGATTGTTTTATGTAGCCTTTGATTGATTGTTTTATGGAGCCTTTGATTGATTGTTTTATGGAGCCTCTGATTGATTGCTTTATGGAGCTTTTGATTGATTGTTTCATCTTCTCTTGAAAAACAAAAATATTTTTCCACACAACAACATCTTTAAAATTATTTTTTTATTCTGTATAACGAGCCATTGTATAATAGCAATAATGCCCTCCAGGGCGTGTGTCATTTGGGATAACGTCATGCCTCAGTTGTTGGACGCACTCGGCCTGCGGCCTCGTGCCAAACCACCTGAGGCGTGACCTTATCACAGCACGACACACACCCTGTCGGGCATTATTGCTTAAATATCTCATCTCCACTCTATTCCAGCAGAACGGGAAACCAGCTTTCAAAATTTGAGAGGGTTTAAATGAATATGTTAGTACCTCCGTCTTAGCGCTATTTACTTTATAACTAGCCAGTTTACTGAATATATCTAGTTGTTCCCAAACTGCCGGGACAGGTGTTTCTGGGGAAGTAAGGGTCAGAAGGATATTGTCAGCGAAAAGTGTTAATTTATGAGACTGCCCCCCCCCCACCGGGATTCCTGCTATATGGACCTGGGCCCTGACGTTAGCAGCTAAAGGTTCTAGATAGAGAGCGAATAACAAAGGGGATAACGGGCATCCCTGCCAGGTGCCCCTGGTTAAGGCAAATGGTGAGGAGAGCATACCATCAAGTTTAAGATAGACTAAGGGTGTTTGGTACATAGCTTGTATTTGGGAAATAAATTTGTCTGGGAATGTAAAACATTTCAGAGTGGCCCACAGATAGGGCCAGGACACCCTTTCAAATACCTTCTCAGCATCAAAGCCGAGAAGAACTAATGGTATCTGTCTGTGAGAAGCATACTTTATTAGCAGTAAGACCCGTCGAACTGCATCATGGGCCTGACGTTTCATAATAAAACCCACTTGGTCACCAACAATTAAGTTAGGAAACAAAGCATCTACTCTATGGGCCAGCACAAACATGAATAGTTTGTAATCGCAATTAAGTTTCGAAATCAGTCGATTTGAGGCTATCAAAGATGGGTCCTTTCTAGGTTTAGGAATGGCCACTATCTCTGTATATTGCCATGAGGGTGGGGGGAGTTGCCCCTCCTGGATATCCACATAGGTTCCAGTGAAAGCTGGAGTCAGCAATCTGCGGAAAGTTCTATAGAACTCCACTGGATACCCATCAGGTCCTGGAGCTTTCTGATATTTAGTTAGCCCAAGAACATCCCATACTTCATTGGCTGTGATAGGGTGAAGTAGCCCTTCAGCCTGGGCAGGGAAGAGTCTGGTTAGTAGGGAATTTTGTAGGTAATTAGCTATTTGCTGGGGGGTTGGCTGGGTCTCTTCGGTATATAATGTCTTGTAGATTGGGCCATTGCCTGTCTGATCTCATCAGGATGCAGTAACAAGTGACCAGAGATAGGATCTCATAGTTTTGTAACCATAGCTTGTGTTTTCGTCTCTCTCAGGTGCCTAGCCAAATTTCTGGCCCCTCGGGGTCCTCCCTCCTGATGCTGAAGCTTCAAATAGAGCAACTGCTACTCTATCTTCTGGTCATCCAGCTTCTGTATTTTTTGCTTGACAATGGCTAGTTTTGTTTTTACAGTTAGATCCCCCTGAAGTTGCCTGATCTGCAAATGCAGCAGCTTTGTCTATAGCTCAGTCTGCAATGCCTCCCGAGATCTCTTCTTAATAGGAAGAGTATCTAATGATTTTCCCCCTTAGCACAGTTTTAAGAGTATCCCACCTTATACTGTGAGAAATCTCTGGGGAACTATTATCTGCTAGAATTCTTGGTATAGCTTCTTTATTCAACTTTATAAGCTCTGTGTCCTGTAGGTGCATTAAATTTAAACACCAAAAGGAGCGTTTTCTCGGTTTTGTGACATCTACTTTTCAGTATAAAGGGGAGTGATCCGATAAAATGGGGTTCCCACCACCATGTCTCATAGCAATTCTAAATGTTCAATTGATGTAATAAAATAATCCAGCCTAGCGAACGTATGAGTTTTAGGGGAATAGTATGTATATGACTTCGTAGAGGGAAAGAAATGGTGCCAAACATCCACCATGCCCGGTTTGGGAATGGTCGTTTTAAGGTATTTTTGGAACGGTGTAGCCCTATGTTGAGAGGGTGAGGAAGTGTCTAACCTAGTATTTAATGTAACACTGAGGTTGCCACCGATGACACATATGCCTTGTGGGGGTCAGGAGGTCATCTAAATATTTGTTTGCCACTTGTACCAGGGAACCCAGTGGGAGATATACAGAGGCTAGTGTGAATTGTGTAGAATACAATTTGCCCACCACAATAGCATATCTGCCCTCCCCATCTATGATCTTCTTTTGGAGTTGAAACTGAACCCCTCGGGGAACCAGTATTGCAGCACCCCTCCACCTGCTGGAGGCGTGTGAAGAAGCCACTACAATCTGAAACCCCCATGACTTAAGTTTAGAATGTTCAGTTTGAGGAAGATGGGTCTCTTGTAATAGAATAATGTCCGGTTTGTCTTGTTTAAATAAGTGGAGTAACCATCTCCTCTTAATGGGGCTGTGGATACCATTCACATTAAATGACATTATTAAGGCAGACATGGTCATTGTAGTGTGAAATATCCCAGAGGCTGCCTGGCCAGAGTCTCATATCCTTTCAATTCCCTCCCCGTGCCCACACCTCCATATAAGCGAGACCGTATGTCCTTAACTGCAGATAATCTCTCCTAGAGACCCAGAATCAGCCCCCTCAGATTTCCCAGTGTTCCTGTACTTATCTTAGTGCCCTCAACTCTCTCACTCTGCATTGCTAGTATTAGATAACATTGTATAAATACGGTTGCCATCCAGGCAAACCAGGAACCTTCAACATTAATTAACAACGTGGTAAACCAGTAATTTATACATTTTAACAACAGATAATCAAACTGAACTTCCAAAGTAGGGAAGCTCCAATATGTTTTCCTATTATTTCTGGGAACACACGGATGCAATCATGTTCCAAACCAGAAAAGGGGGTAAATCTAATGCTCATCTGGCCCCGGGCCCCCTGTGGACCGCATGGGTCCAAAAAAGACAAAAAAGGATGCAGGAAAGAAAAACACAAAAAGGGAGGCAAGGGAAGGGTGATCCAGAGAATCATCCCTGGTAATACCACCATAGGGTTAGCCATAGTTACTCGCCTCCCCCCAATTACAGAAAAACTGCATCCATAAATTGCCTTCACGGGCTGAGCCCCCAGAAAGAAAAAAAAGGAAAAGAAACATCTGAAATAAATGTCCCGAGGAGTGTAATGTCTCTCATTCCAAAAAAGCATTACATATTATAGAGTTCAAATATCAGGTCCCTTGCCCTCTATTGATGTGTATCCCACAGCCATCCATATATCTCTTTTATACGTGGGACAAGCTGGTCAGCAAGTGGGGCATCGATAGTGTAACCAGCAACCCTCCTTCTTTTCTGCATGGCATATAACATCACCCGGTGCAGAACTAAAGTCTTCAGTCCATAGACTTAGTAATACAAAGGGAGAGTCCCATTATTATAGATGCTCAAGCCACCCCGTAGGGGTCTGAAGGGGGAGAGGGGAAGGAGAGCCTGGAGGGGGTATGGCCCCGTAGCGTTGCTGCGACAAGTGACTGCAAAATGTCCCAATTAAGTAGAGAGTGTACATAATATAATTCAGCGGCCTAGAGTTGGGCCTGCCCTCAAAGCCCAGGCAAGGATAAAGCCCTTACCCAACCACCTCCGCCTTCCTAACCCCGAACCCCCCAATACCTCAGTCATGTAACAGTGCATAAGGAACTGCCTGCTCTTCCGGTGTCTTTAGTGTTGCTCTCCGCACTGCGACTCTCAGCTAGGCGTTGTTTCGGATCAGTGGTAGTATTCGTGATGTCCTCATGCTTGCGTTGCTTTCCCTCCAGTGTCTGTCATCTCAGGGGTTGGGTGTTCTGAGTTGCAGGTATGTTCGAGCACTCCGGAAAGACCAGGCCTTGTTTAGTGAGAGCCTCACGAGCCTCCTCAGCTGTAGAGAACTCGTTTCCCTGTAGGCAGGTGAACTATCAATTTTGCAGGATACAGGGTGGTAAATTTTAGTCCCTGGGCTTTCAAGGTTGGCAAAAGGGGGAGATATGCTTTGAGAAGTTTCATTGTTTTGGGTGTATAGTCGTGATCCAAGTAAAATCGGCGCTGGCCGTGGAAAATCTGTTTGCACCAAGCTGTTAGTAACACATGTTCCTCGACTGCATAACTGCTGAAGCGAGCTATTATAGATCTGGGACTGGCTCTGGGAGAGACAGGCCTGGGTGCCAGGGCCCAATGTACTCTCTCAAAATCGAGGGCCATGTCAGCCGGCAGGTCCGAGGATGACCTCAGCAGAGTGGTAATGAATTATTTTATATTAGAGCCTTCTGCCCCCTTTCAGCTATACAATAGATACGGACAGTCTTACGCCTTGCATGGTTCTTGGTATCCTCCTGCCTGGCTGCAAGCAGTTCCTGCTGATCTTGGAGTTGTTGGACCAGGCTTTCTAAGTCATCCACTCAGTTTTCAGTGGCAGTAACCTACATCTCCGTATCATCCACCCACTGTTCAAGTTGAGTAATGTCTCTGCGCATTTCGCAATAGAATTGTTTGATATCAGCTTGGAATGTGCAGAGTTCATTATAAATCGTATCTAGCTTGATTCTTTTTTTTGCTTTAGGAGTTCTCTGGGCCACGCCAGCAGATTTAAGACAGGCCGCAGCTGACTGAAGGATCTCACCATCTGTATCTGAAATGTTGGATTCAGATCGATCTAGATCAGCATGACACTCCTCAGTTTTTTGAGCCATTGGGGGCTCATTCCCTTTGTTTCTCCTCTTATTCATACTTTGTGTTGCTTTAGATTGAAAATATCACTTGGTAGAGGTGGAAATGCTGGAGGATTGGACGGAGTGAGTCGTTTACGCGGCCATCAACCTCAAAGGCAGAACCGGAAGTCAGCCCCCCAAAATCCTGAGAGAAAACATGGTGATTAAGAACCTCCAAGGCCAACCAGTAAAAAAAAAAATACTTGGGACCAGCGAGGGAAAATAAAGTAAGGTCGACATGAGAATGCATTTCACGAACTGCTGCTGGCTCCTTTTATTTAAAAAAAATATTTCCCCCATTCCCCCCACCATCTGTGAGTTTCCCTCAATACTCCTTTTTTCCTGCTGGTGAGGGTAAAAATCTGTTAAGCCATTGGGACCTTTTTATAAAAAATCCATCCCATGTGATCTCCTCACTGTTTCATGCTTTTACCAGTGAGGAAAAAGGTAGTTGAGTGGTTGGGCATTTTGTATAACAAATGTGTTCCCGTCACCTGTCCCAGACCATGCTAGCAAGGAGAGATGGTTGCTGAGCCAGAATGACCTTTTTTTAACCCCCCATGTTCCTTCAGCTAGTCCTGCCTTCTGTCAGTGAGAAGAAAAGACAGATGGACCATTTGACTGTTTGATTATTCCCTCATCCATGTTTCCCTTGTTTTAATGTCCTCTGCTGCAGGTCTCAACCACAAAGGACTGCTTTATTCTGAAAGTTCTCACTGTGGCAGGTCTTATCTCTCTCGGGCTCTTTTTTGTTAAACTCTATGCTCTTCCATTGTACAAGAAGGGAGCTTGCACATGTAAGCAGAAACCTCAGCAGCAGTAGGTAAGAGGAGGCAAAGAACCTGAAAATAAACTCAGTGTGGGCTGATAGAGAATACTGACAGCAATTTTAAGAAAAAACATTCTATGGACATGTAACCCCTAGATGGCGCTATCCCAGGGGCTACTACCCCTGCCTGATTTGCCACTAACAGGTTGAGGGGCCTGGATCCAATGGCGGGTGCCTCCACCCAGAGGTCAGGGTTTGCAATAGTTAAACTAACTTGGTCACAGCCCTCTGGGACACTGCAACCCCCCTTTCTTCCCACTAGTGGCCCACACAATATATCAGAATTACCTTCACAGTATACATTTACCCCCAGGTCTGGTTCCGGCACTGGGACCTCCTGTGAAATGAGATACAGTGCAACAATCACAGTACAGTACTTTAACATAGACAAATACCTCAGGCAGTATAACTTTGCTGAAATAAGCAGCTCTGATTTATTTAGGGGGATATAACAAGGACAGGGGGAAATCAGGTTAATTAGCTTATCACTCTAATAATCTACCTATGGCTCTGTGCACAGGCCTATCCCTATCAGTTACTGTCCCTGGGTACCCAAGCCCTAGTGGCTAGTCCAAACCGTGGCAGCTGGTAGGGCCCTTTCACACAGAGAAAGGAGAATTAAACAGTCAGCAGTACAGTAATTCCATTTGGATTTAATGTGGCAATTCCAACAGGGAGCGACCCTGAATTAGTACTCACGACCTCCAAATAAGATAGGGTCCTTCAATGTCAGCAGGGCTCACTTGAGGTACACAAACCTCTTCACACATCCATATAAAAGAAAGCACTATACCAGGCAGGCTGCATCTGTATCCCGATCACAATTACTGCACAATACCCGAGAACACACAGCAGATTCAGTTCCTGACAGACCGAGTAAATTTTCAGCAATTCCTCCAGTCTTCTACAGGGTGAGCCTGGTTTCTACTCTTCAGAGATCCTTTGATTCTTTTCACAGGACGGATTCAGTCCTAACAAGCTGTTACACAAGCTGCAGACCGGAACTCTGGGCCTTACACATGTTTTTGACTAAAACTGCACACTGAAAAAGCACAGGGCCTTCCTTCTTCACTGCCAAAGCTCAACTGAAACTCCAACCGACAAAACCGAGCACTTCCTTTGAGTTCCTCCCAGTTCTTGACTGGATTGGCTGTCACTCACAATAGACTGCTGCTGTTGGTCCAAAAGGTGCTGAAGTCTAAACTACATCTCCCAGAGTCACTGCCATACAATCCTCTTGTGGCTGGCTCAGATTATGAGTCCAAGTTCTGATTCGTCCAAGGCACCATTTTAGAGCTAGCTTACCCCACACTGATTGGTCCAGTTCAGCAGTTCAAAACCAGAATGGGGAACTAGACAGACACAGTTCTGACTGCAAAGAAAGCAGGTTAGACAAACTGTAATTTCATTATTACTGTAAATGATTTCTGGCAAACAGTTACATCTTTCAGATAGGTTCCCTTTGCACTCCTAGTGACTGCCAAAATGGAGTGAATTGGCAGCAGTTCGAGTGGTACTCAAACAGAGAAGCACACAGTCCCCCCATACAAACTAATTATGTCTGCAAGCAGACAGCTCTTAAAGAGACAGTACCAGAGGCTCTAAAAACACTCACTGATAAATGGCTTAAACGCCAAACACCATTCAGGCTTGGAGCATTCAAGCAAGCTCCTGGAAGTCTTTTGGGAACCCCCATTTGCAGGGGGGTTACAGACAAAAATATTATCTAAAAGAAATACAAAGGAAAATGCAAAGAGGAAGTGTCAGTATGGTGCGGCCGGCAAGTGGAATTTTAATAGCCACAGCAGTGCACAACAGCCTCCAGACCAGGGGGAGAACATAGACACATTACTGTTAGAAGATATACAAAACATGACAGCTAAAGGGGAGGTTCTGATAATGGAAGACTTCAATATGCCAGATACAGATTGGTCAATACCAGCAGGAACATCCACCAGAACTAGACACATGGTGGATTCCCTGCAGGGGGAGGGCCTCAAACAACTGGTACAACAACCCACAAGAGGCAGAGCTATCCTATCTAGTACTGACTAACGGGGAAAGGATCACAGATCTCCAGATAGAAGGTCACCTGGGGGCCAGTGGCCATCACATGGTATGGTACAATTTGGCCACTAGAACTAAATCATCCCATTACAAGGCAAAAATATGGGACTTCAGAAGAGTTGACTTTGATAAGATGGCCAACAGAGTTAAGCTAGCCCTGGCAAGAAGAAATACAGGTGAGGGGATACAGGCAAAGTGGGCAAGCATTAAGGATGCAATACTTGAAGCAACATCCCATTGTATTAGAGAGAAAAGCAAGAGTAAAAGAAGGAGGAAACAACTTTGGTTCTCAAAAACAGTAGCAGAAAAGATCAGAGTGAAAAGGCTGGCCTTCAGGAAATATAAGGGAACGCAGCAGGATGAAGATAGGGAGGCATATCAAACTTCCCTAAAGGAAGCAGGGAAGACAGTAAGGCAGGCAAAGGCCCAAACCAAGGAAACACTAGCACGGACAGTAAAAGAAGGGGACAAGACTTTCTATAGATACATTACTGAAAGGAGAAAGTCCAGAGAGGGTATTGCTAAGATCAAAGGAGATAAGGGGGAGTGTGTGGAGGAGGACCAAGGAAAAGCATCTATCCTAAATAGATACTTCTGCTCAGTATTTACTGAGGAGAAGGTAGGGCAGGGCCCACAGCTCAGCACCATGGACACAGGGGGGAGGGAGGTGTGCACTAGTTCCTTCACAATAGAAAGGGTCCTGCAAGAGCTTGCTAAGCACAGGGTGGACAAGGCAATGCGACCTGATGGCATACATCCTAGGGTACTAAAGGAGCTAAGGATAGAACTAGTACAGCCATTAGCAGAACTGTTAAGTGAGTCTCTGAGCACAGGAGAGGTCCCAGAAGACTGGAGAAGGGCTCATGTAATCCTGCTCCAGAAGAGTGGTAGCAGGGAGGAGGCAGGGAACTACAGACCAGTCAGTCTTACCTCAGTAGTGGGCAAGATTATGGAGGCACTCCTTAAGGAAAGGATAGTGCAACACCTGGAATCCATAGGAGCACAGGATCCAAGACAGCATGGGTTTACAACAGGAAGGTCTTGCCAAACTAATCTCATAGATTTCTTTGATTGGGTAATCAGAGTGGTGGACCAAGGTAGTGCAGTTGATGTTGCCTACCTTGACTTCAGCAAAGCTTTCAATACTGTTCCACATAGAAGATTAATTAATAAGCTGGGTAGGCTCAGGGTGGGTCAGAAGTTGGTCAACTGGGTGGCAAACTGGTTTGGTGGTGAGAAAATATAGAGTGGTGGTAAATGGTATATAGTCAGAATAGATACAAGTCACAAGTGAGGTACCTCAGGGATCAGTCCTGGGGCCAGTCCTCTTCAATATCTTCATCAGTGACACTGCAGATGAACTGGAGGGAAGGTTTGTCTGTTTGCAGATGACACCAAGATCTGCAACAGAGTAGATGATCCAGATGGGTGGGCAGAATGAGAAGAGATCTGGATAAACCGGCAAAATGGTTGGAACAGTGGCAACTGGGGATTAACACAAAGAAGTGCAAGATCATGCACATAGGGAAGAGAAGCCCTAAAGCCACTTGTAGGTTGGGAGGGGAGTTGCTGGCAATCACAAGGGAAGAAAGAGACTTGGGTATCATCATCACAGAAGATTTGAAATCATCCAAACAGACCACTAAAACAGTAGGTGAGGCTAAAGGGATGTTGGGGTGTATTAGTAGGGGTATCGCAAGTTGTAAGAGGGAGGTAATAATCCCTCTTTACAAGACACTGGTTAGGCCCCACCTGGAGTACTGCGTACAGTACTGGAGGCTGCACCTGCACAAGGACATTAACAAAATTGAGGCAGTCCAGAGAAGGGCAACCAAATGGTGCAGGGACTGCATCAGAAAACATATGAGGACAGATTAATGGAGCTCAATATGCATATCCTAGAGCAAAGGAGGGAGAGAGGTGATAAGATTGAAACATTCACATCTTAAGGGCATTAACAAGGTGAAAGAGTCTAACATGTTTCAATATAAGAAAAATACCAGGACAAGAGGACACAGAATGAGATAAGAGGGAGGCCAATTAAGGGGCAATGTGAAGAAGTTCTTTTTCACAGAAAGGGTGGCGGATGCATGGAATGGCCTACCTCAGGAGGTGGTGAATATGAATACAGTGCAGGGCTTCAAAAAGGCATGGGATATGCATAAGGGAGCAATACAGATGAGTATGAATAGATAGGCCATTGACAGAGTAAAGGCCTATGGCACATTCATAAGGTAGAAAAAAAGGGCAGTCTGGATGGGCCTTGTGGTCCTTATCTGCCGTCAACTTCTATGTTTCTATGTTTCTATCAGCTGTCACCTTGGGAAGTTTACCATGTACAATTTTACCTGGACATCATTGATGAGTTTATCGCCTACCACAACAAAATTGAGGTAATGTTGGACTGGCCAAACCAGACCAGACCAAATCAGCTAGGGGAGGGGGCAACATACCCACAGTCTACAAATATGCTTGAGGTACTCATAGGATTCAGGAGGTTGCACCAGAGGCTGCCAGGAGCCCTTTTCTGTGTGGGGAATGTCCATTTAATGTCATCCTGTTCCACGCATTTCAGCAGACCTCCTGAGACCCATAACTCTTAAATGTCCAAGATTACAAGGGACATCACTCATATTACTCCTAGAATTCTGAAGTTCTAGATGGAAAAGATTCTGCCAGCACAGAGAAAGTGCTGTGTCACATTGCAAACTCAGACCTTAATGCAGAAATTCATATTGCACTACTATAGGTTGCAAATTCAAAATTAAACTTTACACAACTAAAAACTTAAGTTTTTGCAGTGCTTCAGCTTATAGCTGCATGATCTGAGGATGCGGTGCCCCACATTTATGTATCACTGTCATAAGTCTCAGTGGCAAAAGTTTGCAAGGTAGGGAGGTGGTAGGAATCATTGGATTTCAACTTTCAGAATAATCCAATTCCAGTTCTGATTCTGGTTCTGTGTCAGAACTGGAATCTGAAAACTAATTATAGGAAGAGGGGAGGGGTCCCACTGGGGCATATAGATTATGCTACCAGCTGGGTAACCCCCAGAGGTCACTGGCAGTTGTAAGGGGAAGGTGGGCAGCAGGCATGAAGTGTCCTCCCTGCTGCATAATGGAAATCAGAAACAGAATCAGAATCAGATTCTAATTTCATCTGATTCTGATTCTGATTCTGAAAATTGTAATTTCAGAATTAGGCTTTTTGGATTATTAACTGATCATCCTAATTCCAGATTTCAGACCAGAATCTGGGTCCATCTGATTCCAGATTCTGAAATCCAATCATCCCAAGTTTCAACTTATGTTCACTGGATTATGGGCAGATCCTGATATTTCCTTGGGGGGAAACACCTCAGCAATTAGGTTGTGCATGCAAAATACATCTGCCAAACATTTATATGACTGCAACATGCAAGGTCGTCCATGTAATGATCCTTGCCTAACTAGAAATAAAATAAGAAAATGTGTCCTTTATTTCGTTCTTGAATACTGACTTTCTGCTGTCCAAATTCAGTATAAATTATATTACAGTATTTCAGAGCACAGGCCAGGAAACTCAATATGTTTATTGTCACACTAGCACTTCACCTCCCCCCTCTCCCCCCAAACCACAACAATGCTGCCATGGTTAAACCAGCAATATTTGTTAGTTTGCAGGAAATATTATAGTACAGTTGTATAGCAATAATGTATTTCTGACATTTTGAGATTCAGCATCAGTGTATTTTTATTCCTTTAAATTATTTTTAACTAATTTAATAGCTTAAGTCATTAAAGATGGCTGCCACTGGCAATTTTTAAAAATCCCTTCCCTGGAAATTACATTTTGAGTCTACACATACTGGATTCATATTGTGCATTTCTTGGGATGTTGCTAGCACACATTTCTGACGCTAACAGCACAGTACTACACTGAGGTGTTTAATTTTCCTTAGAAAATGGGCAAGATTGTTGGAGCTCTCTCATTGGCAGAGAGCCACTACAGGGGGGTACATTAACTTTTAATAGACGCCTACTTAAAACAAGTGCCATTTCGGGGTGCCCCATTACTGAGGGTATCCATCGGCATCCCAAATTCAGCAGCCGCCATTTTTTTGCCTCTCGCTTAGCGAGAGATGCCCCTGAGCCCAGCCAAGACCAATCCAGCCATGTTCATGGCTAAAAAAGTAAACAAACCAATGTTATTGCTATTTCCAATAGTAGGAGGTAATCTGGAAAACAAAGATGGTATTTCTGTTTCAAGTAGCAGAGGTAGCACAGCGTGTGCTAAGCGCTACTGTAGGAGTGTCCGCTGCCTCAGAAAAAAACTGTCATAACTGCTCTTCGGCCTTGTTCGCCCAATCTCGATACAACCCTCACAGAAACTACACAGCTGAGTCAGTGTTGCGTAAATTTACCTGTCTTCGTAGGATATTTTCTTTTCTTGGCAGCTCGACCTCGCTCGACGTGTGATGCCTTGCTCTATCATCCACTCCTGTCATATCATGTCTTGCTCTAACATTCAGCTGATTACCCTCAGGCATACAAAATTTGTTTTTTATGTAAGAAAAACAAAAATGTCTAGCACTGCTGTCAATAAATTAAACTCGGTGGGGGGGGAGGCTACTGGAAATGAATCCATACAAAATAAAGAGATACTACAACATAGAAAATAAGGCTTATCACACGTAGCAGCACCCTCTAGTGGCATTTACTAAAGGGACTATTTAACAGAAGCTCCTGTTTCTCATATGTTAATTACTATTTTACTTGTTTTTTCCTTAGAAAATCATTTTTATAAAAAAAAAAAGTGAAAGCCCATTTTCTAAGTGCAATAATGCCCTCCAGGGTGGGCATTACTGCTTATATAACTGAGATGGCCAGAGAACAGAACCATTTAAAACATGTTAAACCCCTGTTTCTCAGCTGAGGAATGAAATACATTGAAAAAAAACTGCTATATTGATATTTTTATCAGAAATATACTATCACTAAAAAAAACACCTAACTTAATAACAGACAACCAAGGTTTGGATCAAAGGACAAAACCCATAGAAGACTTCAAGGGGAAAATCTGTTCACTGATAGCTACGAAGGCAGTCCAACACTGATATTGATTTAAAAACTTATTTATAAGACTTGAGAGATTTTTAAGCTGGTCTTTGGTACAACAAACATTCACTAAATAAATATCTTGATGTCCGGAGAGTCCCAAGGGGCTTAAGAATTGATATAGTCTCATCTCATAGCCAGTTAACGTGCCGACTGATTATTGCCACCCCGATGTTGCCAACGGAAGCATGTCGCATGCTTCTGCTGTGACTTTAATTTTTTGCCATCAAGCGATGTTGCCATTCCCCTGTTTCCCCTTCTGTCCACTGGGGCATGATCTGGAATTGGTTATAAAATATCTGGGGAGTGCACGGGGCAAAGCCCTCCACCATGGAGGTTGCTCCTACTACCGCACGGCAGACTGTTGGAGCATGGTGGCTAGTGTCGGTAGATTGCTGGTGCTGTACTTTACAAGATGAACTTTGTTGTAACTGCGGCATGGGTGATCCATTTCATCTAGTAACATATGACAATTTTGTCTTAGAGAGCGAGAGATGGGAGAATACACTTAGCTAGTCTTCACATGAACTGACTGAAAGCTTAATTGAGGCAGATGAATGGTACCTAGCAGATGTTACCAAGGAAATTGAAAAGGTTCAGACAAACATTTTAAATTATGATGAATATTGCCCCAATAATGATTTGGATAATGAAGTTAAAATAAATGAGGCAGCACATGAAAAAGAAGTGGCACAGTGTAAAAAAAATCAAATTCAAGAGAGATGAGGAGGATTATAATAAGAAGGAAGTATTTAAGTGGGAGCATCCAGCAAGGTCCCTTAACAACAAAAGAAAAACAAACAGGGAAGAAGCAGGTCAAGAAAATGAAATAAAAATGACTCAGATATTTCTAGTGTTTTAGTGATGAAAACTCAGTGATTAACACAAAGACAGTTCAATGGGGTTATGCAACATAGTGTGGAGTTATGCTTGTGCAACTGTTAATAAACTTTGGGCAATCGCACTCTCTGTTTGACAGAGAATTACCACCCTGTCGGGGTACCAAAAGGCAAGGAACCCTCAAGGAGGGTTCCACCCCTAGAGGTGCTGTGGGAAGGATTTCCTTAGGTTAAAGGTACCTTAGGAAGGAGCCCCGAGGAGAGAGCCATATCATTGGAAGAGGAGAGGAGGATGGTGGGGCAAAGAAAAAGTGCTTCTGAGTGAGGCTGGAAGGAACTGACTTGTATAGCTCAGGCAGAGGGTGTGGCTGGTTGCTCCAGCCCATTGAACTACAGGCATAGCCTTTTGAAACTCAATGGGCTCATGCAACTTAGTGTGTAGGAATGCTTGTGCAACTTTTGATAAACTTTGGCCATTTGCACTCTCTGTTCCATGAGGAACTACCACCTTGTTGAGATACCAAAAAGCAAGGAACCCTTAAGGAGGGTTTCACCCCTAGAGGTGCCACAGGAAGGATTCCCTTAGGCTAAAGGTATCTTAGGAAATAGCCCCAAAAAGAAGTACTGAACAGCAGGCGTTGACCATGGAGGCTGAGGAGCACAGATTGTCAGCAACCGGTGATGACTGGAAACAGACGCAGACTGAGATGAGCAAAATTAATAGATATCGAAACTGAAGCAGAGGGGCATGACTTCTAAAGGAGAGAGGGAACAGCAAAGAAGGAGAGCCACCATCCAAATACATCCAACAGCTGAAACCTACCTGGGTAAACTGATAAAAATATACTACAATATGGACTACCTAGCATTTAGGACCTTTGGCACAGAGGACAGAAAAAACCCTATGAGGAGGAAACCTCTGGGGATCAAAGGCCTAGGTCACCTTCCCTCCAAACTTGGGATATGTTTAGTGATGACTCGGCTACTGCTATTTAGAGACCCAATTCAGGAGAGAATCTTTAGAGGAAAGGCTTTCACTCTATCCCTCTAACAGGAATGCTGTGAGGGAGCTGTGAGCAAACTCTGCAGCAAAAGGGGACTCCAAAGTGAGGAGGTTCACCCTCCAAAATGGGAGGAGGAGGAGGAGGAGGAGAGCAACAACCACTCACAAACACTCACCTGGCCTCCACGAGGGAGGCCTAGAAAGGAAGCTGAACGATTTTATCTGAATGCAGGAATAGTAGGCTATGGCGAAGCCTGACGGCCATGCTGATTGAGACATCGAATGACAGCTAGGACAGTGATGAGGCTGAATCATACAACTTAGACTGAATTATAAATGCATGCCAACCAGTTGCATAAGGAAAATTAGTGTTAGCTGCTGATGCATTGCAAGTCAGGTAGGCTGCGGCAGTATAAAACAAACTCTGGCCAGAGCCAATAGGATTGCATGGGAGGAATTTGGGGTAATAATATTGAAAATTGCCAGTTATGAGCCTGCATTAACAAAATGTAATGTAGGTTCATAAATTTGTTGTTTTGTAATATTTACGCACCAGGTTTTCAAGGGCAGAGCAAATGTTCAACTCCTGCCGGAAAGGTGATTTTGCACAGGGACTGTGAAATCAACTTTCGGGATGCAAAAACACATTTTGGGTCAGAGTTGAAATATGACAGCTGTCACATTCATGAGATGCTGTAAACAAATGGCTATGTTGTAAATTTGGGGTAAAAATATTGAAAATTACCAAACTTACGAGCCTGCATTTGCAAAATTCAATGAAGGCTCATAACTTTGTTGTTTTTTAATATTTCTACACCAAATTTTCAACATAGCCTCCTTATGACCCTACCTCATGAACAATGGAAGAGAAAATGTTCAACTCCTGCCCAAAAAGGTAATTTCATGCAGGGACCATAAAATCGCCTTTCAGAATGCGAGAAAAACATTTTGCCCAGGATTTAAAAAAAGACAGCTGTCACATTCATGAGGTGCTGTAAATACATAGATATGTTGTAAATTTGGGGGCAGAAATATTGGAAATTACCAAAGTTACGAGTCTGCATTCACAAAATTCAACATAGGCTCATAACTTTGTTGTTTTTCAATATTTTTACACCAAATTTTCAACATAGCCTTTTTATGACCCCACCTCATGAACAAGGGCAGAGAAAGTTTTGAACTCCTGCCTGAAAGGTGATTTCACAGGGAGACCATGAAATTACCTTTCAGTTAGATTTGCCTCATGTGAGTGCAACTGTCATGAGGTGGGATCTCAAAAAAGGCATGTTGAAAATTTGGACCAAAAATATGCAAAAATGCTCAAGTTATACTACTAAGTTCAAAACACAATTGAAATACATTGACCCGCATACCTGTTACTTCTGTTCATGGTCCGGCTTTGAAGAGTGAAGATGTGTCTGTGGTCCAGAAAGGATTACACCATTGGACTCTCAATCCGTATGTAAGATCTTGGGGGGAGACAGTGGGTGCTGAGTGGGAGGGTCAGGTGGGGGAGTGTAATGGCCACAAAAGACATTGATGGATGTTTTTCTTTTTACAGTTTTTTTTTTTTTAAAAGAGTAAGGATCCCTGCACTGGGGCATTGGGCACCCCCCAGTGTAAGTATTATGTTTCTTGAGGGGAGGAGTGGGGGAGTGGGTATTGAGAGGGAGGGTCGGGTGGGGGAGATATCTTTAATAACAAAAACCAAAAACAAGGATGCCTGATTCAGACACTGGAGGAATGGGCACCCCCAGTGTCACTCATATGTTTCTGGAGTGATGTGGGGTGGTGGTGGTTGCTGAGATTGAGGGTCAGGTGGGGGGATATATATAATTAAAACTTTTTTCAATGGTCACGGTGGAACATGATACACTCTGCCATGACCAAGATGACCGCTGAGCGCTACTGCACATGCACTAGTAGTTGTTCATGTGCAATGCAGTTTGGCAGCCATCTTGGACACAGCAGAGTAGGCTATGTTCTGCCATGACCATCAAAAATAAAATTAGTGCAGTGCAACTGCATATAGAGACAGCGAGTGAAGTGAGTCACAGATGTGAAGGTGACTGTATTGTAACTCCAACATGTTGTTTGGTCAGAAGGAATGCAGCTGTCCTTTTCTGATAGCAAGAGGTTTGCAGGGCTATGCCCACTGCAGCCCTAAAAAATTAAACTGCTAGGGAAGCAGGAGTATATGGGAACTGAAAACTAGGGAACAGGAGCTGCTGAGAGCAATAGAACACAGAGGGGAGTGACTGCCTAGGTATTAGCCAGGTGTAAACCATTAGGGATTGTAGTTGGAACTGAGAGATTGCTAAAGGTATGAAAATCAAAAACAGTAAAATGGAGCCTGAATAGTACAAGGCAAAAGGAAATGATAAAGGCAAGATGGTGGGAAAAGCAGAAAGCCCAAAAAAGAAAACCAAAGAAACACAAAGTGCATGAGAACAGGAGTGCAGTAGGACAGGAGACAGAGAGAAGCATAAACTGCAGCCTGGAAGGAAGAAGCACAATACTGACCTAGAAAGCTGGAGAGGCACAAACGGAGTAGAAAATCCAGCACAAACCAAACAGATATCCAAAAGCACAAAGGAAAAGTGGGAGACAACGCCGGGAGAAAAAAGGGGGGGGGGTGCAGAGCCTCCGGGCTCCAGCAAAGAAAAAGTGCTTCTGAGTGAGGCTGGAGGGAACTGATATATAGTTCAGGCAGGGGGTGTGGCTGATTGCTCCAGCCCATTGGATTATATCAGACTCAACTGAATCCATCAGAGGAAGCATCAATTACAAGAAATCAAAGGACCAAAAAAGCAAGAAAACAAGGTGTGGAAATAGGTCAACCAGTTCAACAAGCAAAGTGGAAATTGCAACAGAAACAGAAACAGAGCAGCAGCAAGCCATCATGAATTTACCATCTTGTGAACTTACTGCAGAAGAGGTACAAGTTTTATCTAAAGGGTTGAAATTTGTACTCACATCTGCAGACAATGAATTCAGGACTTTGGTAGACTTATATAAGTTTTACTGTAAGTGAACCTTAGGGTGTATTTTGAATTGCACAAACAAAATACAGTTAGTAATGCCCAGGAGTTAAATGCAAATTTTGCTGCGAGTTGTAATTCTGAAAATAATGTTCATACAAATGTGCATACATTAGAAAATAACAGTGATCAATCATTATCAGTGTTTGATGACGTGAAACAAAATTAGAGCATAGCTCTTGAATTGATTCAAAATGAAGAAATTGAGAGCAGTGCAGGGCATCCATTGCAGAGTCAAGTTTCCCAGTGTACTGTTTTATCTAATAAAGAAGTGGAAGAAGTAAATTGGATTGATCAGACAGTACTGGGAAATGTTGTAAAGCATGAATATACCACACACTCCTTTCAAACCTAAATCTGTTTTGAATCCTGAAACTTCTGGTTTACCTGCAGTAATCACGTACCAAAAGAAAAAATTACTCACCTTAGTAATGTTGTTTCTTCTAATGGAGTCTTGCTATATTATGACTGTTGCAGTTTGTCCTAGCCTTAGAACTGCTCCGGAGGTGAAAGAGTTAACTTCCATGCAGAGCATGGAGCTTAGAGCACGAGCTCGGTTCAGAAGCTCTGTTAGGTTGGTTTCAAACCAAAACCATCAGATCTTTACGAGCAAAAAACTCACTAAGGTTCTGTGTGGAAGCTGTAACCTACACTAGCCAACTGGCCACTAACGTATTAACACATTTTCCTGGTCCCAACACAAAGACTCAAGTCAGTGGACCAGAAAAATAAGATAAAATAACTAAATAAACACAACACCCAAACATGAAAGAGGGCATCAATAAATGCCAACAGAGGACTACCCACCCCATACCCAAAGTAGGAGTTCTGAGAGGGGCAGGCTGGGGGGGAGGTCATAATATAGCAAGACTCCATTAGAAGAAACAACATTACTAAGGTGAGTAATTTTTTCTTCAAACAACATGAAGTCTTGCTATATTATGAACTATTCAGACTACACAGCAGTACCTCCATGGAGGAGGACAGAACCTAGTTAGGAATAGGCTCTTGAAGCACGGCTGTGCAAACCGAGCATCCCTCCTGGCCTGAATATCCAGGAGTAATGCTTGGTGAAAGTGTGTACTGTCTTCCAAGTAGCTGCCTGACATATCTCCAAGATAGGATGTCTCTAGCAACAGCTAGAGATGCAGCTGTATCCTCTGTAGAGTGAGCCCTCAGGCCTGAGGGGAACCTTACCCAGCTATTGATAGCAAAATTGGATACAAGAAACGATCCACCTGGCAGTGGATCTCTTAGTGGCAGGTCTCCCTTTCCCAACCTCACCATAAGTGAGAAACAGTTGGAGGGAGTCAAACCTGTGACCCTTGGTATGCTCTATGTAGTAACTTAGGGCCCTCTTAACATCTAAGCTGTGCAGCCTCCTTTCACCAGAGGAGGAATGGTCAGTGAAGAACACTGGAAGTGAAATAGATTGGTTAAGGTGGAAATCTGAAACCACCTTAGGCAAAAACTTCCTGTTAGTCCTGAGGACTACTTTATCCCTGTGAAAGGAAATAAAGTCAGTCTCTACTGATAAAGCCTGTAACTCACTTATACACCTGGCAGAAGTGATGGCTACCAGAAATACAGTTTTCCAAGTCAAATACTTAAGCTCTGCCGAAGACAGAGGCTCAAAGGGGGTTGCATTAGCTGAGCAATGCATACATTAAGATCCCAAGCCAGGCAGGGTCCTGAATGGAGGATTGGTGTGAAGCAATCCTTTAAAAACTTGGAAAATACAGGATGAGCAGAAAGAGAAGAGCTTCCTGCTGAAATGAAGGCAAAGATAGCAGCCAAGTGCACTTTCAGGGTAGCTGGTCTCAGTCCCAAAGAATTAAGATGGACCATGTGAGTCCAATACAGTGGGTAGATCAGCAGATTCCGGAAACATGCTTCCCAGAACACCATATGGAAAACCTTTTCCACTTGGAGTTATAGGTAGCCCTGGTGGAAGGCTTCCTAGCAGCCTTCAGGATTTAGAACACTTTGAGAAAGTTATAAATCAGCAAACTCTAACTGCTCAAGAGCCAAGCCTTGAGGTTGAGGGATTTGAGATTCGGATACCAAACTCTCCCCTGAGCACAGGTTAACAGATTGTGGTTCCTGGGGAGACACAGGGGAAGATGGACTGCTAAGGACAGAAGGAGTGGGTACCAGGGCTGCCTGGCCCAGTCTGGAGCAATCAGGATCATTTTGCAGGGCTGAGACCTGATTTTGACTAGTACTTTGAACAGGAAAGGGAAGGGGGGAAAGGCATAAAGAAACTTCCCTTCCCAATTGAGGAGAAAGGCATCCAGGGGAACTGAGCCCAACACTGGGGGTCTGCAACAAAACAGTGGAAGTTGATGATTGTCTGGGGCTGCGAAAAGATCTATCTGAGGAGTGCCCCATCTGGCAAACACTATCCCCAGTACTAGGGATCCAGTGACCATTCGTGATGGCCCTGGGAAATCCTGCTGAGAGCATCTGCCAGGACATTGTCCTTGCCTGGGAGGTGAACTGCTATGAGGGAAGTGTTCAGGGAATAAGCCAGAGACCACAACTTCATCGCCTGTGCACAAGGCCGAAGACCGAGTGCCCCTTGTTTGTTGATGTACCACATTGTAGTGGTGTTGTCTGTTCTGACCTGTACCACCTTGTTCTGAACAGATGCAGAGAAAACCTGAAGTGCTAGAAAACAGCTCTGAGTTCCAACAGATTGATGTGGAGCAGAGATTCCTGAGGGGACCATAACCCCTGGGTGGAGAGGTCGCCATGTGAGCTCCCCATCCCAAGAGGGATGCATCTGTAGTAAGGGTCAAGGAATGGGACAGAGGGATGAAAGGCACCCCCTGTCTCAGATTGCTTTGATCCTGCCACCACTGAAGGGCCTGGATCAGAGTTCGAGTCACTGGGATTACCTTGGATAGAGGATCTCTTCTTTGAGACCAGAAAGCTCTCAAATGGAACTGAATGTCCCTCATCTGAAATCTTGCTCCTTGCACCACAGCTGTGGAGGCAGCCATGTGCCCTAGGAGCTGCAGGAAATGCCTTGCTGGTCGAGAGACCTGCAGAGTGAAGGAGGCGGCCAGGGCCACTAAGGTCCTTACCCTTTCCAAGAGAAGGAAGGCTCTGGCCTGCTTTGTGTCCAGTTCTGCACCTATAAAGGTGAGTACCTGGACAGGTTCCAAAACTGACTTTGGAAGATTGAGAAGAAATCCCAGAGAGGTAAGCAGCTGCTGGGTTACTAGCAGGTGTGATTTGACCTGGTCTGGAGACTGACCCACAATGAGCCAGTCGTCCAGGTAGGGAAAAATGGCAATCTTTTGCCTTCTTAGATGAGCGACTGCTACTGCCAGACATTTTGTGAACACCCTTGGGGCAGAAGTGAGGCCGAAGGGCATTGCTCTGAACTGATAATGGCCTGAGGGCAGTTCGAATCTGAGGTACTTTCGATGGGAGCTTCTGATAAGAACATGGAAGTAAGCATCCTTGAGGTCCAGGAGGCTAGCCAGTCCCTGGCCTTAGGAGGATAATATCATTCCCAGTGTCACCATTTTGAACTTTGGCTTTAAAAGGTGCTTGTTTAGATATCTTAGATCCAGGATAGGCCGCCACTCTCCTGTCTTTTTTGGGGTAAGGAAGTACCTGGAGTACAGACCCTTGCCCTGGTGAAGGGGAGAAACCCTTTCTACAGCTCTGAGAGCCAAGAGGGTTGAGACTTCTGTTTCCAAAGCAAGAGTCTCTAAAGGGTTTGTAGGTGGAAAAGATCTGGCTCTCATCTTTGGAAATTTCTTGAAGCTGAGAACCAGACCCTGGCTCACTACTTCCAGGACCCACCTGTCTGAAGTTAAAGACTGCCAGTCCTGGACGAAGTGAGCCAACCTGCCCCCTACAGGTAGTGGAGAGCCGACCCTGGGCATCCCATCAGGGTGCCTGTTTGGCAGGTGATTTAGGCTGAGGGGTGGGAGCAGGCCTGCTCGAACCCCGTCTGCCTCTCCCTCTGAAGAACCCCCTCTGTACATAGGCTGAAGAGGAGGAGGCCTGGGTCTGGTAAAAAGGCCTGTGAAAAGGCCTACCCCTACCCTGGGGCTGCCTCTGAGGAGTGGCTTGCCGTTCCTTGGCTAGTGCACTCCTGTAAGTGGTTCTATATTCATCCATTTTCTTCATATAATTCTCTGTCTGCTCCCCAAACAGAGAATTTCCCACCACAGGAAAATCCATAGCCTTAGACTGGGTATCCTGTGACAAAGTAGTACACCTGAGCCAGGCCAATCTCCGAAAAGCCACAGATGTAGCCATGACTCTAGAGGATACATCGTTAGAATCCACTGCAGCATGGAATTGCACCTTAGATGCCTCAATACCATCAAGAGCTACCTGTTCCAGCTCCTTTGCAAGCTGGCCAGGGACCTGTTTGGCTAAGGCCATGACAGTATCCCATCTAGATTTCTGGTATCTCGCAACATAAGCCATATAGTTTGCGTGTCTGAGTCCCAAGGATGCTGCCATGTATTGTTTTTGGCCATGGCATCAATCTTCCTGGAATCCTTGTCAGGAGGATGTGAAGCCAGTGGAATATTAGCTTTATCACAGGCTACAGCCTGAACTACTAACATGACTGCATTGCTGTAAAGAAAATCTGTATCAGGACCTGACAAAGTGTACCTCCTGTCCATCTTTTATCCACAGGAGGCACAGAATTAGGAGCTTTAACATTTTTATTGTTTGTTTTCTAAAAGATTTATGTAAAGGGATGGACAACCTCCTGGACTCTGGGATATCCATCATCTCCACATAGTCAGGCTCCTCTTGCTCATCCAAAGCCTCCTCTAAGGGAAGCTGGAGGGTCTCAGCAACTTTTTTATAAAACAAAAAATGAGAAGGGGACTCAGAAAGCCTAGGGGGAGACTCACCTGAAGGTCTGTCTGGGGAGATGTCCGGTTCAATGGGCACATCCAGACTTTCAAAGTCACATTCACACTGATCATAATCCTCAACCCCCTCCTCTGGTTCATAGAACTCTTCTATATCATAATCCTGAACCAGTGGAACCGACCGAACCGACCTTTTGCCAGACAGTGGAGGTTCGGAGGGAACCGGGGACAGGGACTGGACAATCTGTATTGCCCTGGCTATCTCTGCAGCAGTTGGAGAAGGAATTTTGGACTCCAAACCTGCTGATTTTTTAGTTTTCTTTGCTGGAACTGGCTCCTCAGAGCCAGCTTTTCGTTTGCCCGAGGAAGTCTCGCCCTGGTCAGAGGGCACTCCCTCCAGTTCGGTTGGCACCGAATCGGGCTGGCCATCCGGGTCAGCGGACTTTTTGGCCTCTCGTTCCCTGAGCCTGCCCACTCTCTTGTCCAGGGTGGCTGCAGGGAAATTTTTACAAATCTGGCAGTCTGAATTGAGGTGGTCAAACCCCAGACAATAGACACATGTGGTGTGTGGGTCAGCCTTGGCAAAGGCCCCCACAGACACTACAGTGTTGAAACCAGTGGTGATTTTTATTTTGGGTTTCTCAGACATGATGCCAGCCTAACCAACAAACTTGCCCTTTAATGGCAGTGCCAGGGCAAGACACCCTTTCGGTTCCAAACCGTGTCCGCAGATCGTGGAAAACCGTAATGAAATCCGTTTTTTAGAACTGATAAGAACCGGGAACCGCACTCTAAGAAGCCTTAAAAGGCTTTAAACTTAAATTTTAATACAATTCAATCCGTTCAACCGAACCGATAATACTTTACAAGTTCCACACAGAAAAAACCTATCTATTACTTACGATTACCATAGACAGAGCTTGAACCGATCGGTTTTGCAGTTAAAATAATTAAATCGCAGTTAAATTAAACCGAGAAATAGCGCTTTAAACTGAAGAAATGAACCGAGCAACAGGAGGAATCTCCGGAGCGACTGTACAGTGAGGCGGAGTAAAGAATCTGACGGTTTCGGTTTGAAACCAACCTAACAGAGCTTCTGAACCGAGCTCGCGCTCTAAGCTCCATGCTCTGCATGGAAGTTAACTCTTTCACCTCCGGAGCAGTTCTAAGGTTGGGACAAACTGTAATAGTCATAATATAGCAAGACTTCATGTTGTTTGAAACTAGTGTGACAGCAAGTGCTGCAACTGTATAAAATGAAGTCCCCAGTAAATTGCAGTGTTGCCGTTCTTGAGAGACAACCTTTAACTGAATTAAAGGAAAATGACACCATTATAATCAAGCTCTCAGACAAGGGTGGTAGCATTGTGGTAATGAATCAGCTTTGATTATATTAAGAAAGCATATCGGCAGTTGGAGGATGATCACTTTTTTTTTTTTAACATATAATGTTTTATTGAGGTTTTCGATTTTCATTTGGTTCGGTTAATACATAACAGCATATTCAACATATAATTCAGATACTGATCCCAGGCACAGGATATCTAAGACATTGCCAGTTTACAGAACTTTTTCTAGTTACCAGGTTAGAGGATGATCACTGTTATAGGAACTTGTCATCAAATGCAACTAGGGAATTTCAACAACAATTTGATCATATTGTTAATGAAGCTACATGGTATGGGTAGATTTGTTTTAAATAGGCAAATTCTATTAGGATGTCAGAACCAGTTGTTGCCACATTCTCTCTTAGTCCTAAGATACACAAGTCATTGGAGCAATCACCTGGCAGGCTGATAGTCTCAGGAATAGATTCTCTACTGGAGAACCTCAGTAGATATTTAGATTTTTTTTTCCTGAAGGAATCTGTTCCCACCATGACAGCCTATCTTCTGAGACTCTCAGGGCATTATGTTAAAATTGGGGGATTTTGTGTGGCAGCCTACTTATCAGTTTCTGACTATTAATGTGGCTTCACTCTACACATGTATACCTCATGTGTTGGGTATTAATACAAGGAGTAGTGCCATCAGATTTCCTAATCCAGGGACTAGAGTTTATTTTGAAACACAACTATTTTTTATTCAGTGGGGAGTACTAACACTGGTTAAGGGTCATAGTGGTGGGGGCCACTATGTCCCACTCATATGCAAATTTGCTCCTTAGCTGGTGAGAGGATACCCACGTTTTTGAAATACAAATAAGTTTAGTTTATTGTTCTAGGAATTACTACCTTTGAGCCAGAGGCTCTTTTACAAAGGTTCCACATCAATTAGGTACAGTACAAAAGGTTACATAGATAACACAACAATTTGTGTTGTGTCAAGAGCAAGAAAACATATACAAATACATATCAAATCACTTGTGCAAAAGGACATGAGATATCAATAATCACATTATTATTACAAGAAAGAGGTCATGCCAGATTAGGAGAAACAAATAGGAAAAAGTCCAGAACAGAGGGTAAGTGAAAGGTGTGGGAGCAGACAATAGCAGGAGAAAAGGTTTCCCAAACATGTCTTTGTCAAATAACGGAACAGGGTGGGTAGTGAGAAAATAGGAGGTTTAATCAGGGCAGTCACAGGAGCTGAGGTGGCAAGGTGAGAAAAGAATTGATTTGAAAATACCTAGAGAGGTGGAGGCAGTAATGTGAGTGCTGAGGGCATTTAGCCAGCTGGGGCATGATAGGCAAATGATCTTTGTCCCTGAGAAGTCTGGCATCGGGGACTTGGAGAGGCTGGTGTTCTGATCTTCTGGTAAAAGCGGGTGCTAAGCGCTCAGGCATAACAGGTCTTGGATACAGGGTGGAGTGGGGCCCAGAGTGGATTTTTGCCATCAGGCGGGTAAGGTACTTTATCCGGTTTGAGTTGCAATACCTGAGTCAGCATAGAGTTCACATGTGTGGGTGCGTCGATGTGCACCAGTGAGCAGCCGACTATGGCCTTATTTAGGGATGTTGTAATTCGACTAAGTGCTGTAGTAGTGGCAGATCCGTATATAACTAAGCCATAGTCAACGACTGAGATGATAGAGGATTGGATGGCAATCCTCAGTGCAGAATGGGTAAGAAGCTGTCGGTTCCGATACAGAATCCCAATTCGCTGATTAATAGTTTTTGCTGTACTATCAATGTGAGTTGCAAAGGTGAGGCCTTGATCAAAGTTGATTCCAAGATATTTGAAAATTGGCACTTGTTCAAGGGTATTTCCCAGGTATGTATTAATGGTGAGTGGGACTTGCCGTTTCTTGTTTTGCGGGTTAGAAAAGAGCATGGATTTAGTTTTTTTGTGGTTTAGAACCAGCTTATGTTCAAGGAACCACATCTCAACTTTGGAAAAAGCGTGCTGATGGTTGAGGCATAAGAGGTTCGGATCTTTATGGGTGGCAAGAATCACGGCATCGTCAGCATAGAGGATTATTTGTTCAGGGCAGGATTTGGGGAGGGAGTTTAGGAAAAGGCTGAAAAGGAGGGGGCCCAGGATGGATCCCTGGGGAACTCCTGAGCGAACCGGTTTTGAGTCTGAGAGAACTCCAGCTACTTTTACAGATTGAGAGCACTGAGCAAGGTAATTTTTTACCCAGTCACCAGGACCCTGCGAGAGCCCTAGGATAAGTCCCTGGATAAGGTCATCAGATGCTACCACTTTATTGTCGATGTCTTTTGTATATGGGATGGGACACCTCAGGAAACATTAATTTGTTAATTCAGTATCTGTTATCACGTGTAATTTGTCTTTCAGTCACAAGGTGTCTGCTAAGAGCATTCAGTTTTCAAACCTCAAATTGCCTGAAAATAACAATGGAACTGAGACAGAGACATTCCAGAAGCCCAATGTGGGAACAGCTTACTCTGAGCTGAGTGCCCACCAGCCAAGTATAATATGAAGCATGCCTGGTACTGATCATCTGAAAGTATTCTTCTGGCTCAAGCAGATAAAATGTTAGCTCAGTTTACAGAAAGAGAGTTTTCCAACTGTGTGATTAAAAAAGAATTAGTAAAGGTTAAGTGGATGAAATGAGATGACTTGTTAAAAGTTAAACCCAAACAAGTGTAAGTGAAGAATCAGAGGTTAACATTTGTAACTCATTTTGACAAGAAAGCAACTAAAATTAAGAGAATTGTTTTGGTCAGTTGGCATATTTGGCATACTGATGCTGAATGTCAAGCCCTATTTAAGGAAAAATCAAGAAGTACTTTTTTCTAGAGCTACAAATATAGGGGATTTTATAACTGTTATCTCTGGCTAACAGAGAAAAGCATCGGTATGTTCAAATGCTCTCATTGCAATTTATGTAAATACACAGAAACAGGAAAGTACACACAGTTACCGGTAAGCAATGTATGCCCTTGGTTAAAAACGCATATCACCTGTACAAATGAGTACGTAATTTATGCAGCATGGTGCCCATGTCAAAAAGATATACATGGGTTGCACTATAAGACAAGCAAGGTTGCGATTTTAGGAGCACATTCATGCAGTTAAAAACTGAGATCTGTCACGTGCTCTCATTGCGCACTATGTTGATGCTCACGGCACCAACCCAGATAGCCTCAACCTCACTGTTTTAGAAGTAATCCAAAAATTGGAGTGGGGAGGCCCAAGTCTCTAATACCTGCTTCAAAGGGGGACCTGGTAGACATACTATTTGAATACCTTAGCCCCTGTGGGGTTAAAGGAAATATTAAATTTTAGTCCATTTATTTAAAGTTCACATTTGGTACTTTATGTGGGACAATGTTTTGGCAGTTGTAACAGTGATCAGCTGACATTATTAGTTATTGTCGGCTTTTCATTAATCCCCCCCCCCAACACTTTCACTTTATAGAAATACCATATTTCCATATATCTGGAAATTATATCAGCTTTCATGCAGTGTTCAATTAGTACATTTTAGTATTATTGGCAAAAATAGTTTTGTGTATTTATTTGCTAGGGCTAAGCATTATTTTTCCAAAAACCTTTTTCCTATTTCTGCTTTTTATGATATAGCACATTGATGTGTTGGGTCACTGCTGCTGGCAGTCAAACTGCCCTATGTAATGTAATGCGACAAACAGTTTATGTTTTTCTTTCACTGGAGATCTCTGTCTCGTATTGTGCATTTTTAGCATACTTGTACTTATGCTTGTGCTGCAGACTATGTGCATTCTGAATGCCTTCATTTATATTGCATCTTGAGGCTCCACTAACCTCAAGATTTTTTTTACAAAAATAAACTGAATCTTCAACAGTCAGCACAATGAATTTCATCATGTGATGTATTGGGACGCTGACCACAGGAAAATTGACTAATGTTTAAATTGTCTCTCTATGTTGTTCAGTACTTGGATTATTTTGCATTACCTTTTGGAGCATGTAGTTCAACTGACTGTATAGGCAGTTGATTTATTTAAAAAGTATTTTTCATTGTGATATCTGATAGCCTATATTAGTACTGTCGTTTCAGAGTAAATAGGTTGCAAGGCTTAGCAGTAACTGTTTTTAACTTTAGGCACTGCGTTTTTCTTTTAGATTTGTAGTGTTAGTGCAATTATGTAATTATGTTTGCTTGCACGCATGTCCAAGAAACGTAGTGCCATCATCCGACTTTTCCAGAGGTGTGTCAGCCTCTTCCAGTTCAGTCAGTGTGTTTGCAGGCACGGTCGCAGTGCTCCAATCGCTGCTCCAGCTGTCTATGACAGCAGTTGAAAATGCAGTGGCATACAGCTGAAAGGGAGAACTCTGCTTCAGTGAGCAGAGCTCCCCCCCAACACAAACGCACGCATATTGCGTGCTCACGCGCTCCCCTCCCATGCACATACTGTATAGCCGACGGGGCTGCCCAATGCCCCATCGGCTCAACGCCACCCTTCCAAAAAAGCTGTCCAGGTGCCGCGCTGGGAGCCCACCCTAGTGTGACACACATCCATATGGCCAATGGGGGTGCCCAATCCCCTGTCGGCTCCAACCCCCCCAAACAGCCTTACAGCTGCCAAGCTGGGAGCCCACCCCACCGTGGCACAAGTCCATATGGCCGACGGGGGTGCCCAATCCCCTGTCGGCTCCAGCCCTCCCAAACAGCCTTCTAGCTGCCATGCTGGGAGCCCACCCCAGCACGGCAAACGTCTCCCATTGTCTTCCTTAAAAAAAAAAATAAAAGAAAACGTTCCTCGGCATTCTCCCAGCCCACCCAGCACCCACCCACTGTGTACCCTGCCTCCCACACCCCCTCACCCCATACTTACCTCCAGAGTCCGGCGCAACGATCTTCGTGGACCGGGAACACGTCTGCACTCTTCAAAGCCGACTGCGAACTGAGGAAATGCCAGTAAGCTGTATAATGTAATAGATAGGGTTTTTTCAACTTTGCTGCATATCTCGGGCATTTTTTGGAATTTGTGCACCAAATTTTCAACATGGGGTTTTTGGGACCTCTTCTCATGAATGCTGTCACTGTCATGGCTTCAATCGGGCCCAAAGGGTGATTTCGCAGTCACTGCACGAAATCACCTTTCGGGACTGATTAATGAAGCTGTTACTGCCAGTGTTCATAAGGTGGGCTCTCAAAAAGCCTATTTTGAAAATTTGGTGGAAAAATTCCTAAAAATGACTGTTTTACGAGTATACGTTGCGCAGTTCCTACACATGCTCATAAGTTCGTGAATTTTCAATATTTTCACTCCAGATTTTCAACATTGCCATTTTACCACACCTCCTTATGAGCAGTACAGCTGTCATTTTTCACATCTCACCCAAAATGGGTTTCCGCCCATGTATCGCACAATTGTGCAGTTGGTGTGTGAAATCAATGTACAGGACAGATTAAGAAAATCACAGTGACACTGTTCATGAGCAGAGGTCTTAAAATGGCTATGTTGAAAATTTGGTGAAAAAATTCCTAAAAATGACTGTTTTACGAGTGTGCATTGCAGAGTTCCTACACACGCTCGTAAGTTCACAAATTTTCAATATTTTCACTCCAGATTTTCAACATTGCCATTTTACCACACCTCCTTATGAGCAGTACAGCTGTCATTTTTCACATCTCACCCACAACATGTTTCGGCCCATGTAGCGCACAATGGCGCAGTTGGTGTACGAAATCAATGTATGGGACACAATAAGAAAATGACAGTGACACTGATCATGAGCAGAGGTGTTAAAATGGCTATGTTGAAAATTTGGTGAATAAATTCCCAAAAATGACTGTTTTAGGAGCACACGTTGCACAGTTCCTACGCACGCTGGCAAGTTTGCGAATTTGTAATATTTGCACACCAGATTTTCAACAGTGCCATTTTACCACACTTTTTTATGAGCAGTACAGCTACCATTTTTCACATCTCGCCCAAAATGTGTTTCCGCACATGTAGCGCACAGTGGTACAGTTGGTGTGCGAAAACAATGTCTGGGACAGATTAAGAAAATCATAGTGACACTGGTCATGAGCAGAGGTCTTAAAATGGCTATGTTGAAAATTTGGTGACAAAACTCCATAGAATGACTGTGTTACGAGTGAGCATTGCGCAGTTTCCACGCACTCTTGTAAGTTCATGAATTTGTAATATTTTCAGTCCAGATTTTCACCAGTGGCATTTTTCCATACCTCCTTATGAACAGTACAGCTGTCATTTTCCACAACATGGCCGAAATGTGTTTTCACACTTTCAGTGCAGATATGCGTGGTCGCTGTGGGAAATCATTGTTCGGGACAGATAAAGAAAATCACACTGACACTGTTCATGATCGGAGGTCCCAAAATGCCTGTGTTAACAATCTGCTGTAAAAAAATCCCCAAACTAGTTATAATACGGGTGTGCGTTGCACAGTTTCTACACATGCTCGTGACTTCACCAGTTTTTTTCATATTTTCACTGCAGATTTTCAACATTGCCATTTTACACCTCCCCATGAACAGTACCGCTGTCATTTTCACATCCTGTTCAGAATGTGTTTTGCACCTGTGGTGCTAAATGCCGTAGTCACTGTGCATAAGCAGTTTTGGCTAACAAACTGATATTGCCACTGTTCATGAGGTGGGGTCACAAAAACCATGTTGAAAATTTGGAGTGAAAATACCAACGAATGCCTGAGGCGTTAGGGTTTCCGACCATAATGCCCCACCCTGTAGAGAATGACAGGCATCAGGGGTGTGACTTGGGATTCTTGCCTGTAATGCTCATACCATTCCACCACCACCCACACCCTGCAGCCAATGAGAGGCATCAAGGTGTGCCTCGGACTCTTCAGCCCCAAACTTCACCCAATTCTCCTATACCGCACCCATCTCACAGTATTTCCTGATGGAATGGGGTGCGCATAAGGGCCAAAGACCCCAAGGCACACCGTGACATTTGTCAGTGTCTGCAGGGTAGGGTGTGGTGAAATGGCATGGTCGTTATGCCTGACGACCCAAAGGCACACCCCAATACCTGTCATTCTCTGCAGGGTGGTGGTGGGGTTGGCTTCAGTTCAATACTTCGCTGCCATTCCTATTATGCAGCTCTGTAACTTCTACACTACCAATGCCAATGCCAGCAAGCAAACATTCGGCATTGACAAATGCTTGTTTTCATTAGTGGTTATCATATGATGTTCTTTAGAAGCCTTCTCATTCTATTAGAGTATAAATAGCCGGTATAGGCTCACCAACACCACCCCCTGATGAAGGAGTAGAGCATTCCAATACGTAGGAGTGTTGGTGACACATGTCCTCCTGTTGGTATGTTTGTCTAATTTCTTACACTGGGTTGTAGTATATCGCATATTTATTTGATGATCGGCAAAATGTTATCTGTATGCAGCACATGGTACATTTACAAGTGTTTATTTATGCAATAAAAATGTTATATCATTGACCTTTTTTTGGCAAGAAAATCAATATGTTGATTGTCAGATTAGCACTTCACCCCCACCCTCATCCCCAAAACTACAACATAATGCCGCCATGGTTAAACCAGCAATATTCGTTAGTTTGCATGAAATGTTATTCTACAGTTATGTAGCAATACTGTATTTCTGACATTTTGAGATTCAGATTCATCATCAGTATATTTTTAGTCCTCTCAGTTATTTTTAACTAATTTTATAATTAATAGCTCAAGTCAATAAACAAGGCTCCCACTGGCAATTTTTAAAAATCTCTTCCCTCAAAATTACATTTTGGGTCTACATACTGGGTTCATACTGCAGATTTCTTGGGATGTTGCTAGCTTACATTTCTGATGATAATAGCACAGCACCACACTGAGATGTTTAATTTTTCATACCTGAGATGGCCAGAGAACAGACTCATTTAAAACATGTCAAACCCCCCTTTCTCAGCTGAGGAATGAAATACATAGAAAAAAATTGCTGTATTCATATTTTCATCCAAAATACATTATTATTAAAAAAAACTATTTGATGCATTTTTCCACTAATGCATACAATACTGCTGCTTTATCAATGTCCACATCAATTAAAATATTTCAGTCTAGTGTTTTTGTTGTTTAATTACATCTAAATGCACTTAATGTTGGTCATGTTATAGCAGAGCATTCCATTAACAGTCAGTGTGATTCTGACCAGATCTTGTGCAAACAAAGTGCTGGACCACAGTGGGCTCACACAGGTGGCCAGAGGGGAGTATGCTGAATAGGAGATGGCCACACCTCTCCTGATCATTTGATGAAGATATAGTATGCTCAACCCCTAATTAATCTGCTGAGTTTTAATTACATTGGTTACACACATTGATTTATTTTGCAACATTTATTTATTTTGTTTGTCGTGGGAGGGAGAATACAGATACAAACCAACTAAAACTGAAGCAGATGAAACCATTTGTGGTATGTTTGTGACTGGGGAAATTTGGCCACAACAGCAGGGAAATTCCCTCATGCTCGTCGAGAAGTGCCATAGAGTCTTTCATATCCACCTGAACGACCATCAGAAAAGACAGACAGGATATTGGTTTAACATCTCTTCTGAAGGACGGTACAACCCAACGGTAGAGCATCCCCTTAATACTGCACTCGGTGCTGGCGTTTACGTTATGAATCCAATCCCTGTTTGGAACTAGCACTGGCAATCTTCTTGCCTACAGGCAGATCTTCTACCAGCTGAGCCACACTGACACATAACATACACTGGTGGCCGGGTTAAATCACAACTCAGCTGATTTATGAAAGCAGAACCCCTTTTAAAATCCTGGAATAAATAAAGCAAGTGAGTACACTGAAATGATCTGCAGGCTTCCCTGAGTAACATGGGAGGAGTACACAGGATACTTTGTTTGTGAAATGGACCACACACCAGTAGCACCTATGAATAATTAAAGAAATGCATAATAAAGGTGGTGAAAGCCACTGGATGAGCTAGGACTGAGCTTGCTAGGCCCTTGATTACCACAGAGTTAAGCATCCTCAACACAGGTGGGCCTTACCCAGACAGTGCACAAATAAGGTAGCATATGGATAACAGGCCAGAGAGGAAACCCTGTTAAGCTGTTCCATTGGTCCAGTTCTATAAAGGTGACATTGGAACATGGTTCAAAGAACTTTAGGGTGAGCATGACGGTCACACTATGCATGCACCTACAAAAAATCACAATAGATGTTATATAATGCCGTTTGCAGTACATGCAGAGTGGTCTAGTGGTTAGAGTGCAGGCTTGGCAACCAGGAGAGTCAGGTTGAAATCCCACCTGCAACCCTTACTCAATATGTGACCCTAAGCAAGGGGAAGGGAAACACTGCAGCATTCTCAATTCATATTTTCTTACCCCCTGGTCTCATTCAATGTATGCCTCTCTTTTTTGTTTTCTTCCTCACTGGTCATTGAAACCAGCTTGGTATGTAGCCCCACCCCAACCAGTGACATCATCTGCTGTAATCAGTCAGTGGCTCCTGCTGCTAATACCACTGCTTGAGTAACTAGTTACTTTGATAAAAACTGAGCACACTGAGGGTTTTTTCCTTTTTTATAAAACTAGAATTGCATCCATGTACAGTAGCAGTATCAGCAAAAGGAGCCACTGATTGATTGCAAGTAGTGATGCTGCTGATTGGAGCAGCTGTAACGGTGCAGTACTGGGGCTTCATACATAGTTGATTTTAAACAGCAAGAAGATGGAAAACAAAAAAGAGAGGTATGTGTGTGCAGAAACGGAATAGGGTTAAACAAATATGAATTGTGAATACTGCAATTCTTCCATTCCCCTTTGACCTCTCAGTGTTTCTGTCCACCCAGCTAAGAATGTGCACAAGATATTTTGTTGAATGTGCTTAAATTTTATACTTTTACCTTTAACTGGCCAGTCAGAATTTATGGCCACTTACGGATCATTTCAACCTTTGCCTACTAAATTAAGAAAAAGCACCCTGGCCCCTTCAGTTGGCTAGGGTTAGTACCATGTCCAGCCTTCAACAAACTGTGGTCATATCCAACCCTCCTCCTCCCTCCCCAAGCATTATTTTACAAAAAAATACATATATTTATTTATTTACAACTCCTAGCATTCTGCCAGTTGCTGACTGGGGAGGGTGGAAGAGATTGGGATTGCACTGGTGAGCAAGGGGGGGGGTCACTTACCCATATTGTTAGCCTGCTAATCCCCAGTTCCAAGGACCTGAAATGTCTTTGGCCAAATGTCAAAACCAAACCGAAGATGGTGTCTGAATCAAAGCCAGACTGAATTTGACAATTTCCACATTCGCTCACACTTAGTTGAAACATGGTCACCAGAGGGTAGGATAGCAAAGTAGCATTGCATTGTGGTTGCAGAAAGGGCTAAGGTTTCATCCTGTCTGCTACTTCCATTGCCCAACAATGACTATGCCCAGTTTGATTATAGGCATGCATCCAAGCTTATCAGACAGAATGTTACTCCAACTCATGCTGTGTAACTCTCAATGCTTTTCTCCCTCAGGAATCGAACTAGTCCTTTATTGAAAACCTGGAGAGGGCTAACTCCCAGAGCCTCACTGAGTAGACTTTTCCACAGATTATCCATCCTCTGTGTGAAGTAAAGTTTTCTATTGCATCCCCCATATCACCCTCTTGTATGAGTGCATATCCTCCAGTTCTATTTGAATTACCCAATTCAGACATCTGTGTACAATCTACTATGACTGTTCCATTTAGTATTCAGGACACTGTGGTCACGTCTTGTCTCTTCTTTTCTTCTCTAGGCAAAATACTTTGAGCATATCAAATCTCTCCTCAGAGCTCTTGCCCACTAAGCTGCTAATCTGTTTTGTGGCCGTGTGCTGGACCCTCTCAGTCTCTTCAGTGTCTTTTCTGTACTGTGGTGCCAAGAACTGTAAAAATTACTCTGCAGGGCCCCGTTTTTATTTATTTAGTTATTCAGCATAAAACCCTTTAGGCAGGGTCTATTTTCAAAGGGTTAGAGTCAGATACAACAGAGGACAACAAATTTGCAGGTACACAATACAATACAATCCAAGTACAATACAATACAGTGAAATTACAGTACAACTACAGTAAAAACTTACAGGTACAGATAATTATTATTCAAGTGGTGCTACCACAGTAGTTTATCAATATATGAGTAACATAATAGTATAATACAGTGAGTAAGATGCCGCATGCATGGACACATAGTGTATAGACAAGATAGCGGTAGCAGTTGCACAATCCAGGTGGGCTGAGTGAGGAGAAAAACTGGGATTTAAACAGATTTAAAGTGCAATCAATTTTTAGTGAGACAGGCAGGTCATTCCAAAGCTTAGCAAAGCAGTATGAGAAACAGGCCTGACCAAGGGAGGTTTTCCATCATGGGAACAGCAAAGTAGTTTTAAAAAAGGATTTCTCGCATTCTGTATTGACGACAAAATATTTTTGAAAATGGAGCCCCTGCAGGTACCATCTAACCACAGCCCTGTGCAGGGGCAAGATCACACTCCTTGACCTGCCCCTTACCCCCTCCTTATGAATACCAACCTTGCGTTTGCTGGCTTGACACTGACAGCACATTGCTTGCAGGTTACTGACCACTTTTCCTTGTTTGTATTGTCCACTGTTGCACCACACAGGGTATGCAGTATGTGCGACCCAGATTCCTTACCCTCTAAGTGTGGTTCCTTGTACTTTCCCACATAACATCTAGCTCCCTGTGTCATGGTTCATAAACCTAATGTAGGTATCCCTATAGTACACCCCCCCCCACCACCGCCACCACTGATTGTGTCTACTTCTCCTATCTATTTGGTGTCATCAGAAAACTTCAGCAGCCTGCTGAGCCCCTCCTAGGGTTCATTAATAATTGTCAGAGAGCAGCAAACCCAGCACCAGGTGCGGGGGGTTTTACTCAAAACATGCCACCACTCTGAATGGTGACTATCCAGAAGTGCTCTCTGTTTCCTACCAGTCAGAGAGTTTGCCATCTGCTCCAGGAAACTTTGGGGACCCCATACTGTGCTACGTTTCTCATGTGTTTTCTACTGTATGGGGTACAGTGCCAAAGCCTTGGTAAAGTACCGTGAGATTACATACAATGCCCATCCACCAGTTATCAATTCAAAGAAGGCAATCAGGTTGGTTTAAAAGGATCTGCCTTTTGTGAAACCATGCCATGTGCCAGAATACAGCCCATTTTCATCCTTATGCTGAACCATCATTATGGCTGTCTCAACACTTTTCTAAGCACTCAGGTAGGGCTTATTGGTCTTTAATTCCTTGGGCCAGACTTCACATCCTTCTTGAGTAGCTGGATGAAACTGTCTGCCTTCCAGTCCTCTGGCATTATCCCTGTCCATATGGTGTCCTGAAAGATATCAGAGAGATACCCAGCCCAAACCCATTTTAATGTCACTGCTGCCCTCGAGTAGTTATCATCCAAACCCTGGGATTTTCCCAGAGTCTCACTCTTTACATACTTTCCTACTAATTCTATTCATCTACCTTATTCCTTTCCTCACTGAGAAAGCAATTTGCAGTATAAAATCTCAATTGTTCAGCAAATTAAACCCATTTTTATAAGTGGAATAGTAAACGTCATTGCTTATTGGCTTTTAAGCTATAGTAAGCCCCCCACTGGCTGAAACCCAGGGATGTGGTGAGGTAGTTTATCCCACATTCTGCTATGTGTTATTCCTTACTTATCACCAGCAGCAGTAATCCCACAGTGAAGATGTCACAGGGCCCACCCTTTGTGAAAGCTGCATACAAATGCCATTTTTTTGTTGCTGTATAAACAGAACAGCACATGTCTGAGAGTGAGATGTGCTACTTAAGACACTCATAAGCCAAACCATACATAACTCACTTGAGGCCTTCCCACTATGGAGGTTTGTGGTTTTGCTCACTCTTTGGAAAATTCCATATGTCACACTGAATAAGCTATTCTATACTTATTTATGCAACACCAGTAGCAATAGTTTTCATGGATAAAAAAAATGTTATCAAGCTTGATGCCATACGATCTGCTGTGACAACATGCTAGCAACACAGATCACTTGCTATCTGTATGTTGTCAGCACAGATGGCATTTACCATAATTCCATATTTAACCAATTGGGAGAACAGTTTTCACCTTGCTGGATGGCATCACAAAGGTCTGGTGCAGCACTGAAACCTAACCTACCAATTTCAACATCATGGATCAGCACTTACGCTTTTCAAACATATTGATGCCATTCACTCAAAACTCCTCCCTAAACTGAGTGTACTGTATAGGAAAGAATCTTGCCTCTGCACCCTGTACAACATGAGATTGTCCTCAAAATGATATTTCCAACATTTGAGTACAAGGACATACTGCCCTCCCCCACCTCTCCTTTCTTCCTTCTCCCCCCCCTTTCCCTGTCCTCTCCCTTCAGAAACACTTCCTACTGCTACTTCTGAAGTCCCTTCTTCACATCTACTGTGACAGGCCTCCTTTTCCTACAGGCCCCCTTTAGTCTGGAATAATCTTCCTCCCTCTAGTTTCTCCTATTCCTCTTCAGTGCCCCAAGGCTCTATTTTGTGACCTCACAGTCCAAGTAAATTGTGTAATTTTTTTCAATCTTCAACACAATTCTGAAGACATATTTCTAAAAAAATATTGTACTTAACCTATGAACATAGGGCTCAATTTTAAAATGGCTGCTAGATCGGCATAATGTATGCCAAACCCTCAGCTGTGGCAAACCCACAAAGTGCCAGGGACCCTGCACCCAATTTCAGAAAAAGAGGGGTCCCAGCACCAAACTCTCTGGGTCTGGAAGGGGAATGCCACAAGCCATGGGACAGGCTTGTGGCAGCAGTGGCCAGCTATGGTGAACCAGTGGCCAGTTGCCTGGTGGCTCAGTCTGGACATGACCTGACTCATGGGAGGGGGGGAGCTGGAACAGAACAGGCTGGGAACAAGGGGATGGCAAGTTGCACCAATGGGGCAACTACACAGTCTGTGCAGGCTCATGGGGGAGTCAATCCAGCATTGTCACCACCTGAGGGAAGCAGGCTCATACTTGCAATGGACCACCAGCTGCTCCAGTGGTGGTCTCGCATGTGCTGGGAGACATACGAGTGCCTTACCTGGGGAGGACACAGGGTCATACCCCACCAAGTGAGGGCTCCAGTCATGGTGCAGAACATGTTAGACCAGGTCCAGGATGGTCTAACAGTGGGGTCTGTGTGCTTATGGAGTGGGATTGCAAAATCCCAGCTTAGGGGATATGGGAACTCCCTGTGAAACAAGCTCCCTTCTGCCATGGTGCACCAGTGTCACAAGGACAGCATAAGCCTGGTTTGTTTAGGTGGTCCCCTCAGTAGCATAGGCTGCCTTTGAAAATTGAGACTGGTACAAGGAGCACTTTGCACCATTTCTCCTTGACATAAGCCCCTTGCACCAGTCCCAAATCAATTTAAAACTGGGCTAGAGCTGTGAAGAATATAAAATTCCACCTGAAGAATGCCCATGGAATGACCATTCTGATTCCATGGAATTCTGTGGAATTTTGCAGAATTTTAAATTTCAGTTATTTCACTATACGTTTAAAAGTACATATCTAAATAACACCACATTTGGAATATATGTAGTATCTCATGGCTTACAAGAGTGTACCAGATTTTGGAATTGTAGATTGAAAGGGGCAGAGTAATTGATGGCCAAACATTTAATCAAAATTTAATTTTCAGTTATTTTGAGATCATTTTATAATTTCTTATCCAAATTTCTCCATAATATCAGGATTTAGAGAAATGTCTAGAATGCTTGTATGCACCATGTTTTAAGTCTCAAGCTTCAATGGGAGCTGAGTTATAGGTAGCCAAATATTTTGCCAAAATTAGGATTTCTGTAGTTTTAGTATTATTTTGATAGTATTCATTGAAATCTTACAAAAATGACAGGTATACAGGTTATTGCTACATGTATATATCCACATAGTTTCAGATTTCTAGCTTTAAATAGGACTGAGTTATAGTCTGCCAAACATGCTGGCAAAATTTAAATTTCCATTAGTTCTAATTTTAAATTTAACCAGAGTTGAAACATTTAAACAACTATACCACATGGTCATTTCTGAAAAAGTTCATATTTTTAACTTTAAATGAGATTGAATTAAAAGTAAACAAACTTTCACGACATTTAAAAATTTAATTTTGCAAGAATGTAAACTACAAATTTATAAACCCTTGAAACTTTAAAATTAGAGAATGTAATACCATTAAATATAGCTGTTTCTCAGACCTTGCAAGGAGACTGTGTGTGCCAATTGTATTAATTGCTTGCTGCAAGAAATTGTTAAATAACATCTGTACTTAAAGTCAAGTCCCACGAGTCTTTGTGAAAATTGTAGAATTTCATGAAAAATTCCATAAAACTGGAATTTTCTAATTTCACTCAGCCTTATCCGGGGGATTCTAATTAAAGGATGGGGTATAAGAGTCTGGTAGTACAGGGGGTCACCAGGTTCTGGAGTTAGATGCACAGTTTCACCAAGAAATGGACAGCTGAGCTGGGTAGCACAACAGTGGTAGACCCCCAAGTTGGAGCAAAAAAGCACAGAGTGTCAACCATTCCAACCTGAACGCAGGATATTCAGAATATTCAAGGATCACATCCAGCATATTTATAATCTGAAGAGCCTGGTTTACATGCAAGTTTAGGACTTAGAGGTACTCAAAAATATGTAGTGGTGGAAGACAATGTCTTGGGCAACAGGGAGAAAGAATTCTGGCTATTCCAACAGGATAGGTGGATAGGAAAAGGAGTAGGTGACTCACGTTTTAAGGGAGTTTGTCGCTGTAAAGAACAAAGAGAATATCAGTGGGATCAGTAGTTCTACTGAGTCAATTTGGCTATGCCAGAAGAGAAGGGGGGAATAATCACCCAGAGAAGAAGAGCAAGATTGCAAAAAGCTCAGCCCAGCTTATCAAATGAAGTAGTGATACAGTATGTGCATTGTTAATGTTAAATTCCACAAAACAAATTCTGGCTGCTTCATCTACAGTATATGCTATCATAAATATGTGAGAAAATGTTACTGATCATGTTATTTCTTCTGCAAAATTAACACTGCTTAACCAATTTATCCAGGTGTGTTAGACACCAGGATACACGAAGGATATGCATGTCAAATGTTAACTCTATGCATGCAAGAGCAGACAAGTTACAAACATCCACCTTTCTGATAGTTTTCACAAAGTTTTGCAAATATTTACATAGTAAAGTTTTGAACCCCTGTAACTTAAAAATCTCATCTATTTTTTTCAATATTTAGATCATTCTATAAGCTTTACAGAAATGTTACCTGTACTAATTTACACATGTCTAGCTCCAAAGGTGCCCGAGTTACATGTAGATAAAATTTGTTCATGAGATTTCCTTAAAAAATAAAATGACAGATTTTGAGCACATATAATGTTGAGATGATGCATCATATTGTCATGAATTTTGGCACATTGTTAGAACACCTATCATCAAGAAATCATGCCAAAGTTAAGATCCATGACCCATTAGATGGTTAAGGTATATGCAGATAAAAATGTTCACGAAATTTTGCACAAACAATAAAATGACATTTGAGCACCTATAATTTGAAACTATCCATCCAAATTTCATGATGTTTAGCATGTTGGTGGCCATTGACCCAAAAAGTACATATATTCCAAATTGCAGAGCTTTCACTTGAACGGCAGCTGAGTTATAACCAAATTACTAAATTTAAAAAATTCTGTGAAATTCCAATGAAATTCCTTGACATTTTGCAGAATTATGCTTAAATTCATCAAGATTCCATAGATTCAGAATTTTCCCATTCTGCACAGCTCTATACCGGGCCTGTAATCTTTATATCATTTTAAAGCTGCCAATACCAGTTTTTGAAATGGTATAAAGATTAAGTTCATAGGACAATACTGCCTTAGAAATTACCCTTCTAAGTTCCATTGGCAGTTAAGAAAAATACATAACTTCCTCAGTATATGGTTAGCATTGGGACTCACATACTGTAAGTGACACTGGGGCCTCAGTCTGGCCAGCAGGGGACACATTTCAATCTAAATTTATATGATGGTCTTATATGCTGTTCTCCCCCCCTTTTTCAGTCCCTGGGAGGTGGTATGTGAAATGATGTCAGGGGCACACACGCTGATGTTTGCCGCACTTTCCCATAGATACTAGCACCAGCTGTTGGACCCCTGGTCTCCACTAGGAGTCAGGCGAGTGCTGGGAGCTTCTCCCACCCTCCACCCCCCAAAGGAGAGAGCAGTCCGTTGGACACTCAATCCTCCTCCCCCAGCTGGCCCTCGATGCCCAGGCTCACTTCCAAACCCAGATCATCAGCGTCACAAGCAGTAGTGCTATCGTTGCACCAGCTGGCTGGCAAGTATGCTGTTCTTTCATTTAAACAAAGGGCCCAAACTGGAAGATTTTTTTTTATTTAATGTTTTACTTGAGCCAACTATGCAGGGAAGAATAAACAGTGAAATTAGGAGTCTCAGCCTCAGCAAGTTGCAAGAAAATTCCACACGTCAGCAGGATGCTCAAAACAATTCCATAAAGATAAAGTTGCTCTGAGGTACACATCCATTAAGCCCTATATGCACCCCATATTGGTGTGTAGGTCTTGTACATAACATGGAGGCCCCACTGTGCCCATGCGGGGGCCTCTGCAGCTGTCGTGAATCAGTGTTCTGCTCTCTCTGCACCCAATCCAGTACAGGCATGTGTAGATACTCATTGGCCTGACAGTAAGGAGCGGGAAGTGGTATGAACTCGCACTACACAGAATCCTGAAAGATGACAAGGCACCCATTCTGCAGCACCAGAAGCGTATAGCCTCTGCCACACAGAAGGCTGCCACAGCGGTTATTCACCCCAGGCAATCTGTGTATGATTGGCTGGTATGGACAGAGATCACCTCCCTCTAAGCTTGCAACTCCATACTGGGGCCTGGATAGCATTAGGTTACAAACAGGGCTATTGCTGCTCAGTGCCCATTCTTGAGATGATAAATACAACCTACAGTGCACATTTACTGTCAAAAGCTTCCTTCAGCAGTCTCCCAATGCATCTCAGTTTCTCCACGGGATCCATTTTATTCAACATGCACCACCACCATTCCTCCTGTTTAGAATACATGTTTGACCACCTAGACTGTACTGGTGATAATGTTTCTTGCCTGAAAGGCCAGGAATAGAAAACTGATCTTTCTTTGTATTTTTGCCAGCTAGTCTTGTTGACTGCTATCTGGCAAATGATTATCTGTCAAATTGTTTTATTTCTTCCTTTTAAATTAGTAATCTTTATTAAAAATATTGGCAGTACTTCAATGAACTGTTTATTGCTAAAATCTCAGCCATGTCCTCCTTACTTAGCACTCCCAATATTTTCTCAGCTTGGTACTGAATAGCCACATTTGAACGTGTGGTCAGTTTTGTGCACACTAGAATAATTTGAGCATTTACCAGAATATACATAGAAACACAGAAAATCAGGGCTGATAAAGACCACTTGGCCCACCCAGTCAACCCATTTTTCACCACCTACAATATCACTGCAGACCCTACTTGATCTCCGTCTCTTTCTCCCTCACCCCTTCCTTTCCACTAAGATTCCCTTATGCCTAGCCCATGAATTTTTGAACCCTACCAATGTTTTCACCTCCACCACCTCTGCTGGAAGGCTGTTCCAGGAATCCACCATTCTTTCTGTGAAGAAGTCCTTCCTCACATCTCTCCTTAATCTACCTCCTCTAGATTCATAACATGTCCCCTTGTTCATGAGCACCTTTTTTCTGACAAATACTTTCCTCCTGTACCTTATTTACCCCCATGAAGTATTTAAAGGCCTCTGTCATATCCCCCCCTTTCCCTCTTCTCTTCTCTTCCAATGTGTGCATATTGAGGTCCTTTAATCTCTCCTCACAGGGCTCTTTTCACTTACATACTTGAAAAATGTCTTGTCCTCTTTTGTTACCATCTGGACTAGTCTCTCTTCAGTTTACACCTTTGTGCTCCTTACTGATTTCCCTGTTTCCCCTGATACACCTCCCTATCCTCCTTCCTCTGTATCTCCTTAAATCTTCCGAATGCTACACTTTTAGCTCTTACCCTTTCAGCCACCTTTTTCGAGAACCATAGCAGTCTCTTTTTCCTTTTGCTTTTGTTCACTTGCACTTGCAGGGGTTTGTTGCTTTCGCTATGCCCCCTTTTAGCTTCGCCCACTGTTCCTCCACCCCCACCCCGTAGAAACATAGAAACATAGACTTTGATGGCAGATAAGGACTGCTTGGCCCACCTAGTCTGCCCATTTCCCTACCTAATGGATAAGCTGCAGATCCTAGTTAACCAACAGCCTACTTCTTACTACCCCCCACCAGAATTGCCTTATGTCTGTCCCATGCATTCTTGAACTCCCCCACTGTTTTCGACCCCATGACCTCCTCAGGAAGGCTGTTCCATGCATCCACCACTCTCTCTGTGAAAAAATACTTCCTCACACTGCCCCTGAGCTGCCCCCATCTTCAAATTGTGTCCCCTTGTTCTTAAACATCACTTTTTCTGAAAGATACTACCCTCTTGGACTTTGTCGAATCCCCTGAAGTACTTGAAAGTTTCAATCATGCCCCCCCTTCCTCAAGGGTATACATATTAAGCTGCTTTAGTCTCTCTTCATATGGCTTCTGGTGCAGACCCTGCACCATTTTAGTTGCCCTCCTCTGGACTGCCTCCATCCTATGTCCTTCCGGAGATGGAGTCTTCAGAACTGCACGCAGTACTCCAGATGGGGTCTCACCAACTGTCTGTACAAAGGGATAACAACTTCTTGTTTTCCATTGGTTATGCCTCTCCCTATACATCCCAGTATCCCCCCAGCAATACTGCCTTCTCACATTGATTGCTTATCTTTAGGCCCTCTGATATGACTACTCCCAGGTCCCTTTCCATTTTTGTTGTTCTTGATACCTCTCCCCCTATTGTGTACAGTTCCCCTGGGATTTTGTTTCCGAGGTGCATTACTTTGCACTTCTTTGCATTGAATCTAAGTTGCTGTACTTTTGACCATTCCTCCAATCTTGCTAAGTCCCTTCTCATCCTTTCCCCCTCTCCCTGTGTATCAACCCTGTTGCAGATCTTTGTGTCATCAGCAAAGAGGCATACTTTTCCTTCCAGTCCCTCTGCAATGTCACTTATAAAGACATTAACAAGGATCAGACCCAGTACTGAACCCTGCGGTACCCCGCTAGTAACCCCCCCTTTCTTCAGAGTGGACTATGTTTACTATTAACCTCTGTGTCCTGTGTCCAGCCAAATTTTGTACCCAGGCTGCCACCCTGGGATCCACTCCCAGGCTGGCTAATTTGTTTATTAATCTTTTGTGTGGGACTGTGTCAAATGCCTTGCTAAAGTCTAGGCAGGTTATATCCACAGCCCTTCCCTGGTTTACTACTTTGGTCACCCAGTCAAAGAAATCTATTAGATTCATTTGACATGACCTTTCCACTGTGAATCCATGCTGCCTTGGGTCCTGTGCCCTGCTGGCCTCTAGGTACTCAACAGTTCTTTCTTTCAGAAGTGATTCCAGCATTTTCCCTACAACTGAGGTCAAGCTAACAGGTCTGTAGTTTCCTGCCTCTGCTTTGCTCCCACTTTTGTGAAGGGAAATCACATCCTCCCTCCTCCAGGCCTTAGGTACCACACCATCCTCCCATGATTTGTTAAAAAGGGTAGTCAGTGGTGTCACTAGTTCTCCCCTTAGTTCTTTTAGAATTCTGGGGTGAATCCCATCAGGCCCCATTGCTTTGTCCACCTTCAGTTTTAAGAGTTCATTCAGAACCCTTTCTTCTATGAAAGTACTGGTATCGACCACCGTATCCCGAGTGCTTCTATTGACTGGATTAGGTACCTCCCCCTCCTCCTCTTCTTTTGTGAATACTGAGCAGAAGTATTCATTCCATATCCCTGTTTTTTCACTGTTCCTCTCTGCCCACCCACCCTTCCCTTTATTTAGCCTTACTATCTCTCCCTTGGTCTTTCTTCGCTCCCTAATGTAACTATAAAAGGTTTTATCCCCCTTCTTAACTGAGTTGGCTATCTTTTCCTCGGTTTGGGCCTTTGCTATTCTGACTGCCTTCCCCGCTTCCTTCTGCTTTAACTGGTACAGTTCTCTGTCCTGCTCCTTCTGTGTTTCCTTATACTTCCTGAATGCAATATTTTTCTCCTACACCTTCTCTGCCATCTCTTTTGAGAACCATATTTTTTTTTCTTTCATTTTGATTTATTTACTTTACACAAAGGCTTGTTGCCTCTGTGATGGCAGTTTTGATGTTTCCCCATTGTTCCTCCATCCCTCTGTTATGTCTGTTTGCTAGTGCTTTTCGAGGCACTCTCCCATTTTAACAAAGTCAACCCACCTAAAGTCCAGTACCCTCACTTTTGTATAGCTTGACACTGCGGCTGTGTTTATTGTAAACCACACTGTTGGGTGGCCACTTGTTCCCAGATGGCTACCCACTTCTAGATCTGTAATCCTCTCTCCATCCCTGTTTGAGAGTACCAAATCAAAGATGGCTCCCTCCCAAGTGGGTTCCAACACTAACTGTCTGAGGCATGCCTCCTGTAGGGCATCAAGAATGATCCTGCTCTTGGATGTGGCTGCAGCAAAGATGCTCCAGTTAACATCTGGCATGTTCAGGTCCCTCATCAACAATATCTCCCCTTTATCTGCCATCCTAAGGATGCCTTCTATCATTTCCTTGTCCATTTCCTCCCCCTGAGACTGGGGTCTGTATACAACCCCTGTGCAGATTGTGGTGCCATTTCCCATTTCCAGGGTGACTCACAGTGCCTCCTCTCCTCCCCATTTACCCTTTAGTTCCATTGCTTTGATCCCTTCCCTTATGTAGAGAGCTACTCCTCCTCCTCCTATTCCTCTTCTACCCTCCCTGTCCCTGCTGTAGATTGTGTACCCTGGTATGCTGACATCCCAGTCATGGTTCTCTGTGTACCATGTTTCTGTGACTGCCATGATATCCAGGCGTCCCTCTTACATCAAGGCCACCAGTTCAGGGAGCTTGTTACCTAGACTACAGGCATTGGTACTCATTACCCTCCATTTTTTGATGGCCTTACCCCTTTTTGCCCCATCTCTGTCCTTACTGCCATTGCCTTTTTCTCCATTTACCCCTGTCCTCCCTATCGACTTCTCTATCTTAGTGTTTACCTCACTAACTACCTTGATATTTTTTGGGGGCTAGGAGTTCCCTGTTCCTTTTCAGTGCCTCTCCCCTTGGCTAGTTTAAATGCTTGCCAATGAAGCATTTAAACCTATCACCTAGGATCCTGGTTCCCCTCCTTGTGAGATGCAGACCATAGCACTAGTGTAGGTCTGCATCCCTCCAGGCGGACCCCCAGTCCCCAAAGAAGCCAAAACCCTGAGCTCTGCATCAGTTTTTCAACCACTGATTGAATCCCATGGTGCAGAGCAACCTAGCCTCACCCATGCACTAGACAGGCAGCACCTCCAAGAAAGTTACCATGTGTGCTACTTCTCTAAGGCCCCTCACCAACTCCACAAACTCCTCCTGCACTGCTCTGATCTCTTTCCCAGCCAGGTCATTTGTCTCTAGGTGGACTATGACATCCAGCTCCCTCCTCCCTGCAGCTGCTCCTGCAATCCTAAGGATTCACTCCCTGTCCCTCCAAGCCATGGCGCCAGGCAGGCACCTTACCTCCCTCTCCCCCATCCCCCAGTTCTACTGTCCTAACAATGGAGTCCCCCACCAGGAGATGTTTCCTTCCTTTGTGGGGTCCCATGCCACCCTCCTGTGGGTCTCCTCTGTAGAGGTTCCCAGCATTCTCCTTGGTCTCCACTGCGGGTGCCTCCATAAAGGAACCACACTGTGCCAGAATGGCATACAAATTGTGGAGAGGTACAACTGGAGGGATGTGCCTCTGTTCCACCACCCTCAACTTCCCTGAGCCCACTGTGGTCCAACCACTCCTCTTTCTTGGCAACCTCTGAGGCAGTGGCGGCAGTCCTGGTGGTCCCTGGGTGGGAGAGGAGGTCCCCGGAATCCCCGATTCCTGGCTAACTCAGCCTGGAGATGAGCAGCCTCCTCCCTCTGCCCAGAGAGGTGCCTGCAGATGGGACAGCACTGCATCCTCCAGAATGTCTCCCGGAAGACTGCCGCTCCACAGCCACTACATTGAACCACATCCATCATGTCTTATTTGTGGCCTCTCAACTACTGTTTTGTATGCTTACTCTTTCCTCTCTCTATTTATTTTTTTCTGCCTACTTTACTACTGCCTTCATGCCCTTAAAGCTCCTTCTCTTCTTGTTCTGGGACAGGAAGTTCCTGTATTCCTCAGTAGTCTCCTTCTTACTTGCTCAGAGTCAGACCTCCAGTGGCTGGGGGGGATAGAGAGCTACTCTTTTTCTTCTAGGATTGTGAGTCTTTTGTGCCTCTTTGCTCACACCCTTTCTGCTCCCAAACAGGAAGTTCCTGTTGTCAGTCAGATCCTGTGCCTATAAAAGTGGAACTCTCTAAGGGTGGGAAGGAAGGCTTTATAGTCCCAGTAGAGTAGTAAAGTTCTAACAGCACCTCCTTCCTCTTACTGTTCTCTGCCAAAAGCTATCTAGGGCAGTTTTAAATCCAAACACCTAGCTTTCTGCTGCCTAAGCCACTCCCCCAATTCACAGTTCCCTTCTTCACATAGCTAACTGCACAGATAACAGCTCCCTTCACCCAACTCAGACAAACACACTAACTCTTGTTTTTTTTTGTTTTGTTTTTACCCTAAATTGAAGATCCTAGTAGTAGAGTTCTAATTATTAAGTCCCAGTAGAGTGGTAATGTTCTAATAGCACCTCCTTCCTCTTGCTGTTCCCCCCAGGTCATCCTTCCTGCCAAGTCATCCCTGAGGCATTCACCCATCTTTATAAAATCTGCCCTCCTGAACTCCAGGTCCCTCACCCTTGTTTGGTTCGATTCAGCAGCCATCCATTTATTGAACTACACTGTATGGTGATCACTGGTCTACTGGTATCCTTCCACCTTGATATCTGCAAAACTGTCCCTGTTAGTGAGTACCAGGTACAGAATTGCTTCATCATGAGTTGGTTCACTGACTAGTTGCCTGAAGAACACTCCCTACAGGGAGTACAGGATGTCAACAGCTTCTAGCTGAAGCAACAGTTGGAAAGCTCCAATCTACATCCAAGAGTCTGAAGTCTCCCACCAGCAGTATGTCCCCCTTTTCTGCCATCTTGCCAGTGGCTTTCACCAGTATTTATCTAACTCCTCTTCCTGTGTTGGAGGTCTGTAGATCATGTCAGTGTGAATAGTGGCTCCATTCCTCATCTCCAGGGTGACCCATAGTACCTCTTCCCCCTGTATTCCCTGTATGTCCATTGTTTTTATGCTTTCCTTCACATAAATCATCATGCCCCCTTCTTCCTTTCCCACCCTGTCCTTCTTAACAGAGGATAGATTGGTATGGCCATGTCCCAGTCTTGGTTTTCAGTGCACCATGACTTGATAATGGCCACAATATTCAGGTCAGCCTCTGCCATGATGGTCTCTAGGTCCAGAATCTTATTTCCTAGACTTCTAGTATTCACACACATGGCCTTCCAGATTTTGTTAGCACTCTGCTTGTTACTGTCCTTTTTTCCTTTTTGCCCTACCTCCTTCCCGCCTCTCTTTTTAATGCTCCCATCCTCATCCCCCTTCATTTCTGCCACCCTGCTTCCTTTATAAATTTTCACCCTAGAGGATCCCTCTCCCCTCGGATTCTTCCTACTCTCTACTTCAGCCTGCGGGAGATGCAGTTTCTGCCACCCCAATTCCTTCAGCCACCCACATCAGCTAGTTTAAATGTTCATCAAAGTAACATTTAAATCATCCACTGAGGACAGTGATTCCCCTCCCAGATAGATGCAGGCCATCACCCCTGTATAGGCCATTATCCCTCCAGGCAGATCCTCAGTCCCCAATGTAGCAGAATCCCTCCTTGCTGTACCATTCCTTCAACCATAAGTTGATGATCCTGGTGTGGAGAGCATTCTCCTCCCCCGTCATAGAGGCAGCACCTCAATAAAAGCCTCTGAGCATGCTACCTGCTGTCTAAAACCTCTCCCCAGCTCCTTAAACTCCCCCTGCACAATCCCAGCCCCATCCCTAGCCAGGACATTAGTCCTCAAGTTGAAAAATGACATCCAGCTCTACTTTCTGCCCTACTGCCCCAGTGATCACCAGGATCTGCTTCCCATTCCCCAGGCCATAGTACCACTTAGGCACCTAATCTCTCTAACCACCCCCCCTTCCTATTCCTAAATGTATCCTCTCGCATTAAGTTCCCAACCAGAAGTTGCTTCCTCCTCCTCCTCTGAGATTCTCTGCCACCCTCTTTGGGGTCTCCACTAGGGAGGCCCCCCACATCCCACTTGGTCACTACCAAGGGTGCTGCCTGCCAGCAGTCTTGCCCTGCCAGAGTGGCATAGGAATTATGTAGTGGTGCTGGTTGAGGAATGTACCTCTGACTCACCACCCCCACCCTTCCAGAGTCCACCATAGTCCAGCTATTTCTCTTACCTGACATCCTCTATGGTAATGGTGGCAGACTTGGTGGCCGCTTGGTGGGAAAGAGGTTCCCTGAATCCTAACCAACTTGGACTGGAGTGTGGCAACCTCCTCCCTCAACCCAGAGAGATACATGCAGATGGTGCAGCACTGCAATCTCCAGAATGTGTGACTCTCTCATACTCTCTTATTATATTGAAAATGTGAAAAAAATACTCTAGCAACATTCTATGCAACCAATCCCAGACTCCCCAGTTTGTGGGATGATGAACACAACTTTAAAACTCTTTCCACTGTTTATTAGTAGGCAATTTATTAATCTTTCTTTGCCATGTCTGTTTGATACCTTTTTGATCTGAATCACTCTGTACATCTTGCAGAGTAAGGAGGTTTGATGCCTTTGATTTACGGATAGCTTTTCAATCCATTTTATCTGGAAATACAGATGCTTAATTGAAATACAGTTGTTACGTGTTATTCATTAAACACTTTCAAAACTGCAAGTCATTTCATGAGTCTTTGGTCATATGGAATCAGTACAATTGGTCAATCTCACTGCTATGTCAAGGCAGCTGCTGGATTTGCCATGACGTGACGCTAAACTCAACCATTTGCTCCCATTTGAATTCATCATCTGAACAAAGTCTCCTGAAATGACTTTAGGATTTGTTTCTGTTTGTAAGTGTTAAGCAGTATTTTTATTGAGTTTCATATTAAAACAAGTGTGCTAATACAGTATTTCTGTGTACAAATACAGTATACCCATGCTATGTTATTTGTCTCCATCTCAAGGTTAAGATCAAATAAAACCCCTCTCTCCATTCAAGGAGGTATGGATGGAACTCGCCTCACGGTAGTCCCTACATTAAAATATTTTGGGGTGACACTAGATGCCTCCCTAGACCTCTCTGAGCACATCACTGCCACATGCAAGACTGTCAACACTAGGCTTGGACTATCATATAAAGTCAGTGAGTGTCTGACACCTGCTGCCCGCTTTGCTACTGCCCGAGGCATCCTGCTACCAGTACAGACATATGGGATGGCAGTTTACTATTTTGCCACCAAAACTACCCTCCATAGATGGGACATGGCTTACTACAATATCCATAGATTTGCCATATCCACAAACAAGTACACCCATCACTGTAAGACTGGTATTCCAGGTTGGGGTGGCTCCCTCCGAACTGCATACATTTCCACTAAGATGTCAAACCCACTCAGTGGTCATCAGGCAGTCCCCCACAAACTTTTATGAGTTATATTTTTATAGTTTCTCCCCACCTGACCCTCCCTCTCAGCACCCATCACCCCACTCCCCCCTCCCCAGGAAATGTAACAGTGGCACTGGGGGGGCCCAATCCCCCAGTGCAAGAATCTGCTTTTTTTCCTGTAAAAAGTCCATTGATGTCTTTGTGGCGTTGCACTCCCCCACCCAACTCTCCCACTCAGCACCCACCACCCCACCCACCCCAAGCCCTTACTTATTCATTGGGGTCCAATGCTGTAATCCTCTCTGGACCACAGACATGTCTTCACTCTTCAAAGCCAGACCATGAACTAAAGAAACAGGTATGCGGTTCAATGTATTTCAATGGCGTTTTGAACTTACTGGCATAACTTGCCCATGTTTTCATATTTTTGGCCCAAATTTTCAACATTCCTTTTTTGGGACCCTGCCTCATAAACAATTGAGCTGTCATTAGGCAAATCTGTCCCAAAAGGTGATTCTGGGGTCCCTGCGTGAAATCACCTTTCGGGCAGGACTTGAACATTTTCTCTGCACTTGTTCATGAGATGGGGTCATAAGAAGACTATGTTCAAAGTTTGTTGCAAAAATATTTAAAAATACCAACAAAGTTAAGAGCCTACCTTGAAGTTTGCGAACACAGGCTCGTAACTTTGGTAATTTTCAATATTTTGACCCCAAATTTACAATGCAGACATTTTTTTACAGCACCTCATGAATGTGACAACTGTCATTTATCAACTCTGGCCAAAAATGTGTTTTTGTATCCCGAAAGTTGATTTTGCAGTACCTGCATGAAATCACCTTTTTGGCAGCAGTTGAATGAACATTTGCTCTGCCACTCTTCATGAGGCAGGGTCATAACAAGGCTATGTTGAAAAGCTAGTGTACAAATATTACAAAACAACAAATTTATGAGCCTAAGTTACATTTTCCTAACACAGGCTTGTAACTTTGGTAGTTTTCAATATTTTTTACCCCAAATTCCTCCCATGCAGCCCTATTGGCTCTGGCCAGAATTTGTCTGTATTGGAACTTATTGCCCATCTTGAAAGGTGCTAACAGAATCTGGAGGTCATGGGTAGATAATTGGACTTTCCTCATTATTATAAAATGGAATTTGGATGCACTAAATTGAAAAAAAAAACTCTAGCACACCAGGATGTTATTCCCTTATTAAAGAAATTGACATAATGGAAAAATCACCAGCCTAAAAGTGGGATCTTCTGCAAGAGTGCAACTTTGTGATAATATTCAAACCTAAGGGATATTGAGCAGTACCATTATATATGGGAGTTTCTCTGCTTAATTACACGAAAGTAGAATCTTATCTGCTAGATAAATGAACTCCTTACAGAATGTAGAACACAATATGGCTATGTTTTCATGGCCATTTGGGGATGAATGGTAACTCCAAACCTAAAAACCTGAGTGAAAGAATTACCCTAGGGATGGCTGTTCCATGCAAGTGGAAAATATGGACCATTTATGTAATTATAGATCGAGGGAGTGCCCCTGACCAATCAGAGCGCTCCTATCTCTGCGCATGAGGCACTCTTATTCCATGAAGAGCATCTCACACGCAGATGCCCTGGAAATGGGCAGGTTCTGAGAAGTTTATTTTTAAAAATATATATTATTGATCGCCCTTGAGCAATAATATATTAATACGTCCCTCGGAGCTACTTGTTGCTGAAAATGAGTGGTTTCACTTGCCTTCAGCTTGAGCCAGAACAGCTCGGCTTTGCTTCACTGTTCTCACTCCAGCTGAAGGCGCGGGAAACCACTCATTTTCAGTAACAAGTGGCTCCGAGGGACATACTAACACATAAATGCTTCTAGAATATGGTGGTTGATAGACAGAAGGATGTGAGTTAGAGCAAACTAACATATGAGGACATTATTATAGGCTCTATAACAGAAAGAAATTATGGCAGAAGCACTGTAAGGCTGTTATTTACAGTACTTGCATATTTTTTATGGCAAGCTAGGTGCAGGTTATTGTTTCAGCGTCATGTTCTTCGATCAGTTAGCTGTTCTCTGTCTTATAGAGCATGAATTACAGTTTTTGTATGAGACAGAAAGTGCATGGATGTCACAGAACTCTTTGGGCCAGATATTCAAAGCTTTACGCCAGGCAAAAAACGTTTGCGCGGGTTTAGCGCGGGATTAGCGCGGGTTTGCTATATTCAAAAGGCTGAATAGTGCAGGCAAACAGCATCAGCACCAGGCAACTATAAGTATATGCAAGGGGCAAAGTGAACATGAATACAGGGGCAATGAGATATTCAGTGACTAGCGCCGCGCTAAGGTGTTCAGCGTGACATAGTGCGACCCATAGCGCGGTACAATTTACCACTCAGAAAAAGCTGGTCTTAACCCTGGGCAAACAGCTTTATGCACTTTGCGCGGTGCTATCTCAGCATTAGCGCGGCTTGCACGGCCCTAACATATGAGTATGACACTTAGAAACTGCCAGACATGGAAGACACATGCAGCACATTGCTGGCACCACAATGATGCCATCAGCTGCCACCAGTCCGAGCCAAGCACAAACAGTGAGGGGTGATCTGACCCACAGGGGACAGCATGGTAGTGTGGCCATATAGCACACACCTGCAGACCATATGTCTGTGGTGTGTAACAGATGCCAGCACACACATGCAGCACTGTGGGTATGGTGGCAGTGAGGATAGGGTGTCTGGGTGGCCAGACCTCACCACAGCCCAGGTGTGGCCACAAGGCCAGGACATATCGCTCAGTGCACATGGGCCAGTAGTGGGATTACGCCACCACCTGTGTGCCTGTCGGATCCTACATGCCCCCCTAGCCACCTACCACACAACTGTACAGATGTCACAGCACACACTGCCAGCCATGTACATGACACTGTGTGCATCCCTTGCCACAGATGCAGCATCTGTGGATCACACGACAGCGTGATAGTACTGTCCACTGTCAATAATTACCAGTACGGTGGGCCTGTCACTGTGTACAGTGCAGTCAGCATCACTGCCCTACACATCATAGGCAGTGCTGTGTCCCTCACACTACTGGCCCCCTTGCTACTATAGTGTCTGCTGTGCACTGTAGCATGCCCTACAGTGTGACAGTTGCATGCAGCACCACCACCACCACCTGTGCCTATGCTGTCTTGTCCCCTGGGGTACAATATGCTATGCTATGCTGTACTGTTTACATGTAGCCTGCAGCTATCATCGTGCACTGCCAAACTGACCTACAGGTAGAGCTGCGGTTGGACCTGGTCAGCCCCTGTACTTCCAGACTGACCTATAGGTGGCTCTGTGGGACCCTGCAGTACCACTGGGCAAACTGCATGCAAATCAGGATATAATGAGATACTAATCCAGTTGTTGGCCCAGAGACTACCTAAGTAGGCTCATTTGCATGGCACTTTTGAATATGGCACATTTGAGCTCCAGGCAAACATGTTTGCACCAGGCTAATTGCTTAGCTCCGCGCTAATGCCGCGCTAATGTGTTAGCGCGGCGCTAACAGAACGGGGAATATTATACAGTTTTGATCACTGTTCTTTCACATCTGCTGCTTCCTGCAGCTGCACTGAGTCCATGCATTTGCTGGCACACACATTGGCCAAGTAGTTTGTCTGTACCTGCAATCACGTTGCTGTGCACTGTGTTGTTGTTGTGGGTTGCACTTCCTGGTTGCTTTATTCAGTGCTGTCTTATTCCAGGGCTACATCTGCCCTGCACTCCCAGCCCAGTTTGCCTGGCCTCATTCCCATGCTATATTCAGAAGCTGTTTGCCCTAGGCTATTCCTTTTGAATATGGCTTGCTTTGTGCTCTGGGCTAAGTTTGCCCACCGGGCAGTGCTAATTTAGACCCGGGGCAAAGTTTTGAATATCTGGCCCTTTGACTGCTAAATGGAAATGCTTTCTGTATTTATATGCACTAAGTAATAGTAAGGGGACCTACTTTTCTTTTTTCTTCTCTTTATTCAAGCAGGATTGAGCTAAACTGTTTGCATTTCATTGTACAATATGGCTTAGTTTTTGTTTGTATTGCTTGCACTGTTCCTGACTGTTGTTCTATTTTGTTCTGTATTGTTGATTTATTTCTTTGTCTAATAAAAATCCCCCTAATTTTGCAGAACATGCCTTGGGTTCTTTCACCTCCACCTGGACACCCACCAGGACAGCACCAGAGATGGATAGAAGAGACCACAGTTTAATATCTCATCTGAAGAGAGATGCATACATACATAGATACAACATATCGTATCATTATATGTTACAGGGATACTGTTATTGGATTGTGTTTTGTATACCAGCTATGTTGTGTGTTTAATCTCATGCCCTCCTCTACACAGGTTGCACCTGAAAATGAGCCTTTGCTCAGTGTGCTTTTCCTGGCCAAATTTGAAAAAAATAAATAAAAATATATTTCTCAATACACAAAATGTATTTTTCAGGAAAACGTCAGTTCCATTGTGTTTTAAAGTTGTCAGCTTTTTCTCGAAATCAGATCATGGATAAAAATCACAAAAAACTCTTAATTTGGAAGTAGTACAGTATGTTATGTCACATAGTTAATAAATAAGTATAACAGCACTAAACTGGGACCTGAAACATTTAGGATTAAAATACTCTCCAGCATCTGAAGTCAATTAATTTACAAGAAATAATGTTGCGGCAAAGTATATCATCCCAGATGGCTCAACGTTTCATCATAGAATGCAACCTGATCCAAAAGGGATGAGCAACAGTGCTAAAAAAGGCCAGTGTGTGTATAATAGCCCATGAACGCTAGCAGACAGAATAACTGAGCCTGTACTCAGCTTTATTGTACACTATGTGCTTCCCTTCTGAACATCTGCATTCATTCTTGTCTGCAGCAGTATAAATTCAAGTACATGACTCAATTTATCAAATGGAAGATTACATTTTTAGGAGGACTTGTGGCTCTTAAGAAGAAAACATGATGACAGGCACTAGTAAATCATACCACTGCATTCATACTCTAAACCTTTCAACTGATTACTGGCTGCTGATTGACAGCCCAAATACCAGTTAGTAACTTGACACAGAAAAAGCATAGTTCACGCCTTCCATTTGTATATAAAAGAAGCGATGCATCCATTTGTGTTAATCTGAGGAGGCATCAGGAGCTAGAAGTCTGCATTTAAAGCAAAAGCTTTTAAAACATACCAATGTACTGTATTTTGTATCACTGCAACATTGGCACTCCCTTTATATTTAGAACACTTAAAATATTTGAAGGAAAGTGTTAAAATTAATAGCTGAATGTTTCTAGCTGAAAAAATGGAGGGAGAGCAGATGGGAATGATCCCAGATGAACAATATGACCAAAGTTCACTTGAGAAAAGGAAGAACTCATTGTGACAGAATAAACTACTAATTCGACATGATGTATTAACACACTTACCATTAAGGTTCCCTGCATTTGCAAATCAAATCTGCCAGCTGCCACTTACAAAGCAAGTGTATCAGTACTCCTGAATGAATTGAGAATCCCACAAATAATGCCCTGACCAAAATGGGTACATAAACACACACAAGCAGGACTTTTTAAGGGCCTGGAACAAAGTTTTCAAGCAGGATTTAGAAAACATAAAAACATCTGAGAAAGACTGCCATTGGGCTACAAATGTGGCATCCATCTTCATCACCCTGACCCAAATCAGCATGGAAATGGAATGGGGTTAGAGAGTGACTGTTCAGCCAATCACGCTTGAGAGCTTGTATAGGTAGCCACAAGGGCTCATGGACCTGTAATAGACTTCATTAACTCAGGCGCCTAAGAAGAGACCTATTACTTATCAAGTGATAGACATCCACACTTGCTATGAAGTGACTGACAGCTCTGACAGCCAGTCAAAAGCTGCAGTGACCTAGTAAACAGGGAGGGCTGTTCCAGAACCTGGTCAGCCTACTGTTGAAGTGAGATAATGAAGGGAGCAGATCTGCATGCTCCTGTGAGAGGCAGACCGGGAGCTGGCATGTAAAGAAAACAAACCATGTACGTGCCAGAGAGAACAAGAAGAGAACCAGCAGATTTCCTTCAACAACAAAAAAAGTTATTCATGTGTTAGCAGAGCAGAAACAGAAGCTGAGGGCTGCAGCTATGAGAACTGAGCACAGTGCAACTCAACGCACCCTCCTCCCCACAGGCATCCTGCATGCAGCCACTGCCGCCGGAGCTGCTCTTTGCTCGCCCACATCCATTACAAGTGTAACTAAATGCACCCCCTTCTCTATGGGCATCCTGTGTGCTGCTGCCGGAGCTGCTCTTTGCCAGCCCACATCCATTACAAGTGTAACTCAATGTACCCCCCCCCCACGGGCATCCTGTGTGCGGCCACTGCCACTGGAGCTGCCCTTCACTCACCCACATCCATTACAAGTGTAACTCAATGCACCCCCCCCACGGGCATCCTGTGTGTGGCCACTGCCACTGGAGCTGCCCTTCACTCACCCACATCCATTACAAGTGTAACTCAATGCACCCCCCCCATGGGCATCCTGTGTGCGGCCACTGCCACTGGAGCTGCCCTTCACTCACCCACATCCATTACAAGTGTAACTCAATGCACCCCCCCCCCCCACTACATGGGCATTCTGTGTGTGGCTGCTGCTGCTGGAGCTGCCCTTCACCTGCTGACATCCATTACAAGTGTAGCTCAATGCAACCCCCTTCCCATGGGCATCCTGTGTGCGGCCACTGCTGCCAGAGTTACTTTTTGCCCACCTACAACCGTTATAAGTGTAACTCAACACCCCCCCCACGTGGGCATCCTGTGTGTGGCCACTGCTGCCAGAGCTGCTATTCACCTGCCCACATCCATTAGAATTGTAACTCAATGCACCCCCCCCACGGGCATCCTGTGTGTGACACTGCCACCAGCGCTGCTCTTCGCCCACCCACATCCATTACAAGTGTAACTCAATGCACCCCCTTCCCCGTGAGCATCCTGTGTGCGGCCACTGCCACTGGAGCTGCTTTTCACCCACCCACATCCATTACAAGATATGAGCTGGAGCCCGATAGGACACTGCACCCTGCATCTGTACTTTTTTCAAACTTGGCACCTTTTTTCTAGTCTGCCTGCCTCAGAGCTCCCTACCGACACCAGAAGCCAGCTTAACTGGCTTCTTTTTAATGATTATTGAACTGTTTTTGCTGTGGATCTTGTGTTTACTGCACATCCAGCTCTTGCCGCAGCCGCTATGTGGCTGCTCCTCAACCGCCTCCCACCACACCCACCCTTTGCTAGTCGCACCTTTATAGCTGTTTGTAGTCACATGATTAGCTGTTTGTAGTCACATGATTAAGACTAACTACCCATTTCCCCATTTGCAGCCTATTCATGATCACCTATAGAGGGTCTCTCATATCTCCCACTTGGTTCTATGCAAAACTAGTCTGTTTAGTGTAGTTAAAAACAGATACAGTTGCTCCCTGTATTGTGTCTGTGTTTTCCTTCTTTTTTTGTCATAATCCTTGCTGGCTTGATTGTTTACTGTTTCTGGTGACACCACACTGGAAATTTCCTTCCCCTGACCCTGGCCCTTACTACAACTCACTTTTCTTTTTCTTTTATTTTGCTGTAAACATTCCATCTCTTACATACCACACCCTATTCTCTCAATTCACTGCTGTAACCTACTCCCATTCATCCTGCTGCTACTTCTCACTCACACCAGCACCATGATGCTGGCCAGTCTTTTCCACATCTCTAGTACCATTCTCCTGCTTCTTTCCTCCATTACAGTTGCAAATGGCAACAACCTCCCCCACAGGCCCCCTCCCACTTTCGCCCTTAACCCCATGCCTCCATCTTAAATCAATATGAATTCTCCCCAAGCTCACCCACCTCCCCATTCCCCCTGCTCTTCTATCATATCCCACTCCTCCTCGGACCCTCTCAGACACCTCCCCCAGACAAGACCGCTTTCTACTTTACCTCTGCCTGCTCTATGAATGCACCACCTGTGGCTGCCCCCTCTTGTTCTTCTGCACCCCATCCCAAAGCTGAGAACCCCCAATCTCCCTCCATTTGCCAACAACAGCACAGGAGACTCATCTTGCTCCTCCTCCTCCTATCTGGGTCGATTCACTCCAACCTAGGACCTCAGCTGGTTGCCCCTAACCCTGGACCTCAGTTTGCTGCCCATGCACTCCCTGCCCCTGCTAAAAATACCAGCCAGCTCAAAATTTCCCACCTCAACATCTAGAGCCTACTAGCTAAGAATTTCCAGCTCGGAGCCTGGCTCTCCTCAAATTACTTTGATATAGTCGCCCATACAGAGACCTGGTTAACCACTAAGATCCCTTACAGTGAAACCAATCTTAAAGGGTACACCCTCTTCAGAAGGGCTAGGCTAGGGAAAAGAGGTGGCAGATGCCTGGATTGGTAATTACCTCTCAGCCTCAGATTTTTAACCCCAGATAATGACCCTCAACCTAGAATCCCTCTCTGTAAATCTCCTCCTAGGCAACAGCAAAATAATCACTATTAGTGTCACCTATTTCCCCTCCCCGGCACCCCCCAAACTGAGCTTGATGCTTTTCTCAATATTAAAAACACCCTCCCAGTCAGTAGGGAGTAGATCCTCCTTGGGAATTTCAACCTCAACTGGCTGTCCCCCCAGGCCAACACCGCCAAAAAAACACAACGTCAACCTAGGCCTCCACCAGTTAATCTCATCCCCCACCCACACTAACTGTAGGACAGGCTATGAATCAGTCTTAGATTAGATTCTTGTCAAGAACCCTTCTCACATTACTGACTATGGGTTTTTTCTGGATTCCATTAGTGACCGGTGTGCTGTTCTTTTGTTGTTTGTCCACAAAAACTCCTAAAATTGTACACAAATATATCTATGCCCTCCAATTAAAAAAAACTCAATATCAATGAATTCAATAAATCCCTTCTAGCCACTGACTGGTCCTTTACTGAATCCATCAGCAACATCAACGTCACCCTCAAAACTTTCAGCAGGCTCTTACATGCCATCTGTGACAACCTTATCCCCTTCAAAAAACTCAGGGTAAAAGGGCACAGCAACGAATGAGTCTCTTCCAATCTCTTCAACCTAATGAGGAAGAGAGACAAGGCTGAGAAAACTTATAAGAAACTCAAACTCCCCAACCTCCTACAAAATTATAAAACACTCCGTAACAAATGTAAATCGGCAGTTCATAACACTAAAATAAACTTCCTCAGGGAAAAGCAAGAAAGATCCAGGGATAACCCCAAACATACCTGAAAGTTCCTAAATGACCTTACTGGGAGAGGGTTAAACAGCGAACTAATCACCCTCGCAATTCAAGGACAATCCGTCACTGACCCTCTGACAGTTGCCACCCATTTCAATTCCTACTTCAGCGAGCTTGACAAGTACAAGCCCAACTCTCTGCACAATCACGGTCCCTCACCCTCTCCTTCCAATGGCCAACACCCCTGCTTTCACTTCTGGTACCCAACACTCCAGGAGGTGATCAGACTCATCAAATCTAACAACCCCAGACCCAGCCTTGGGCCTGACAACATTGACTACTGCATCCTTAAGCTGGTCTAAGAGTCTATTGCACTCCCCCAACCAACATCTTTAATCACTCCCTCTGTTTTGGTACTTTCCTCCTTAACTGGATATGTGCCACCATCAAACCCTCCAAAAATCTGGCCCCAAAAATGATGTTGCAAACTACAGGCCCATATCCCTCCTTGCACCACTCTTGAAAATTATGGCAAAAATTATCCTTGGCCAAACCACTGAATACCTGGAGAAGTACAACCTACAAACAGATGCCCAACACAGGTTCAGAGCCGGCCACAACAGTGAGACAGCCCTAGTCAAATTTACTCACTTCATCAAAAAGGCTAGTGATTAAGGCCTTTACACAGGCTCAGTGTTTGTCAACCTTACAAAAGCTTTTGACCTTATAGACCACAAAGTTCTCCTTTGCACCCTCTCCAGTCTCAACTTCTCCTAAGATATTGTTAAGTGGTTTTCTGACTATCTCAGTCAAAGATCTCATAGAACTATGATAGAAGGTACTCTTTCTGACCCCTTCCCATCAAATACAGAGTCTTCCAGGGCTCCATTCTGGGACCTCTCCTCCTCTTCCTCATAGTCAACTCCCTTCCAGAGATCTACCAGCACTCCAATATTATACTGTACACTAATGATACTGCTCTTTACCATAAAGATAGTGACCCCTCTTCCCTCCATGCCAAACGCAACATGATTTCCACAGGCTTCACTCCTGGTTCGCATCTAAAGGATTTGTCCTCAACTTGAAAAAAAAACAAATCCATGGTCTTCTCCAGTTCCAGAAAACCTGCAGCCTTTGATTTCCCTATTCTGGACAATGAGGACAACTACATAGAGCACGTCACAGAGTTTAAATACCTTGACCTGCTACTCGACTGCCACCTGACCTACGTTCTTCACATCACTCAACTAATCAAGAAAGCCCACCAAAGGCTCAGCATGTTCTATTGAGTCCATCTTTTCCTCATTCCCAAATCCAGGACACTTCTCACCACTAGCTTCCTTCTCCCCCTTTTTGACTATGGAGCTCTGATTTACTACCCTTCCCTCTCACAAAAAAACCTGAGCAGGTTGTGTAGCCCCCACCACAATGTCATCCGGTTTGCCACATACCTTTCCAGGCTAATCCACCACTTTAACATCTACAATTCTGCTGACTGCCCCGAGACAGGCTTGACAGACAAAATCCTTACTTTTCCACAAACTCACTCTGGGACTTCTTCTGTCCAGCATCATCTCCCTTTTCCCAAAGTCTACCCTCACACAGCCCACCAGATGCTCCTTCTCCCTCACCTTTACTGTACCTTTCTGTCAGACCACCCAAGGCCCAAACACCCTCTCCAACAAAGGTGTGAAACTCTTCAACAATCTCTCCCATGCTCTCATCCAATGTCCCTCAACTGCCTCTTTCAGGTTCAGTCCGAAGGGTCACCTTTCCTGCTCCCAGGCATGCAAATGTCACAGGCCTTAACTGATCTAACTATGTTCTGTCTATCCCAACTGTTCTTCCTTATTTGAGGCTATGTTGTCTCTGACTCATATCCCTCTTCTGTTTGTTGGTATAATTTGCATCCTCTGAAAGCATTTATGTCCATGCTATTTACTGTTAATATTGTATTATTAGATGTAATGATAGCACCTTGTTTATTGTCATGCTGCTTCATTTGTAATGCAGCTTCTGTTTATTTTTTACCGTACCTCTGTTTGTCTGTCCTTGCTGGATGCTTGTGAAAATGGGCAGTTTTGCTCACATGCCTTTTCAGTATAAAAAATAAACTGAAACTGAAAACTGAAACTGAACTGAAAGACTTTGCTGTGCTGTATCTTAGATGTTGCCATAGTGGTAAAGCAGATCTCTTTGTTGGGAAGTCACCCAGTTAGCACCACTGCTTGGTACTTACTGCAGTTCACTAGGGACTGGGTGCCAGGACATTGTGAGTCAGTCTGACATGGTTCAGGCTTCACGGGCTGCACCTTCTCTGTGCAAAGATTACTGTGTCTGCTGCATGCATAGGGCAGGAGAGGCCTGACTGGACTGAGGGGAACAATTGATTTTTTCACCTGACTCCAGAGGTCATCATGAGTAGAGATGCAGTGAAGCTTTTATTCGTTGGCAAATTTGGAGTGAATTCTCAGAAATTTGCACATTGCTAATTTTCTGGTGGCCGCACCAACTTCTACACTTGAATTTCTTTTTTTTAACCTTTAAACTGTAATAAAAAACCTCCCCCCACCCACTGTGCTGTAATACTGTCCCACTCCCAAAAAGATTTGTAGTCATATACCCCTCCCAACCCCACTGCCACCCTCCTCCCCGCCCTGGCAAATTTCAACTAAGACAAGTAACATAAGTTCAATGTACTCTTCAAAATTCTCACACTAAACACACTCCCCGCCTCCCTCACCTGAGTCCCACCACCACGGGTCTGTTTGTCATAACACCCCACTCAAACCCCTCTTTCCCCCCCACCTCCCCACCAGCACCCAGAATAAATGTGACCTGTAATAAATAAATGAATGGTCCCCTGGTCTAGAGCTTCTGTTCTGTTCAGTGTCAATATTGGTAATGGCACTGGTACACATGCACAAATGAATCGTGATGTCCTTGCTCTTTGCAAAACATGAAGGGGCTGAATTTCTTTTTAAACAATCTGGTTTTACTAGGAGTAAACTACTTCACCATTCATTCATGCAGGGCTCATTACTGAGATGGGCACTGAACAGAGCAGACTCTCTGCACTGGGGACTACTTTCTTTATTACAGCCTTTATAGGTCAAATTATTTCTGGGTGCTGAAGGGGGGGTGAGGTCAAGATGGTGGTTAGTTGGGGGTATTATGACTGACGGACTTTCAGTTGAACTTTGGCAGGGTGGGAGGAAGGAGGAGGGTGCTAGTAGTGAATGGGGAGTATTATGACTAGAACATTTTGGGAGCTGGGGGAGGCAGTACTACAGCACAGTGAGTGGGGGAGGTTTTTTATTACAGTTAGAGATCCAATTTGTGCAGTTCTTTGCTGAGGAATTGCACAAATTAGTGTGGTGAACTACATGAATGCCTAATTCACCCACAAATTGGCAAGTCACATGGATTCACCACACAAATTTGGCAAAGTTGCCAAATAAATAACTACACAAATTGTGGTCGTCAATGAAGCAAAGTTGCTAAAGTTTGCAAATGCTGTCACAAAGTGAATTTCGGCAACTTTGCCTACCTCTGATCATGAGGGAAGCAAAACCAGCCAGAGAGGGACTCATTGTTACTGCGTCTTCATACCCTGTGCACTGAGGGAGTGGAAAAAATGCAAATATGAGCTTGCCCCTGCAGCATCACCAATATTTGTTGTTTGCATTTACGAAATTATTTACTAATATCCAGCCAGGAGTACAAATACCCAGTTTGAGTTTAAATGGTTTCGGTTTTCAAAACCAGTAAGTCGTTTTGGTGCAGAGCCAGCCAACCACATGCAATGTCACAGGGCCATACCATTCCTATGGCAGGGTACCAAGTAAAGCACCAGGCGTTCCCATTTTTTAAAGAGGACAGGAAATCATTTCTACCTGGCAGCAGTTCATAATATCCATATTTTTAGAAATGATAGTCATACCCCTAAAGGTTTCATATTTAACTGTACCTGAATAAAAAGGATGTGAAAAACCTGTATTTTGCATTATTTTGTCTTCATAGGCAGCATTCTGTTATGGTTCTTTTCACGAAACCATAGGTCTGGAAACTCTGAGCATGACTCTGAAAGGTTAAAAGCTCATATCTTGCATTCTGTACTCAAACCGTGATACAGTAAAATCTCCAAATTATTGGTTCCATAAAGAGAATTGGGCAGAATACTGTACATGAAAAGAAAACAAATTGAAACACAATTTTATACATCAGTGTTTATTCAGTTAGAGTTAAATATGAATCATTTGTTGGTATAAACTTCATTTCTGTAAAAGGAACATTATTAACTGCTGCTGATCAATCAGCACAAATGCCCTGTACTCTTCAAGGGTATATACTGGTGCCAGTGGGGCATAGGTAGTGCCCAGCACTGCAGACGGGCAGCAGATACTGTGCACGTGTGGTCTGGGGGCAGACAACTACATTTTGAGCAGAGACTGCATGGGCACTGGAAACAAAGCCCATGTGAAAATATATTATTTGGTTGCACCTAAGAGGGTGACGGAAGAGCAGCCTTTGAGGTTTCTTTAGGCTTGACCTGCATGGGAACCTGAAACAAACAGCTAGAAACACTATACTGCTGCTTCATTGCTAACCCTTTGTTCCTAATGAAAGTCTGAGCATGTATTATTTTAGAGTGTTAAGTTGTATGCTTTGTGGGGACTTCTATTGATTGTGTTGGGTCCTGGGTGAGTTGATCTTGTGGGGAGGTGGAGAAGTACTGTATCCCAGGGGGTGGAACTATACCTAAACCAGGCTTACATAAAGAGTTCTTGGGATGGAGGCACTGCGCTATTTAAAACTGACTCTGGATACAAAAATCCCAACCAGGAGTTTATTGAACCCAGGCCCCTCAACTCTGTTGAGACAACAAGGAATGGGTAGTAACTGTGACATCAGTGGCAACCCAGTTACACTATTCTCCCAGTAACTGCAGGGTGTTCAGATTTATGGGAGACAATTATCCAAACCTGCTGAAATGAAATCCTTTGGCACTTTTTTAATACAGTTGCTCCACTTAAACACAAGGATCAGAATGTGTGGAAAATGGATAAAAAAAATGGTTAAAAACAGGGAAGGCAGTGTTGTATGTATTGTGGTTAGGGTACTGGCTTGAGAAACAAGAGATTGCAAGTTCAAATCCCATGTATTACAGTCACCTAATCCTTGTACCCCAGATAGGGCTACATTTGGCACCCTTCCACCAGCTGGGAGGGCAGGTTAATGGCTATCTACACAGCCAAATTCTCTAATCTGCTGGCAAGTGATGCAACATACTGTGCAATGTGCATCGCTCTCAGCTGGCCTCAATGTGGGAGTCCAGGAATCATGTGCAAATGCTGCTCTGCCAGGTGACAGAGCGACACATTACCACCTTGCTACCAGGGAAACCCAATCTCAAGAGGTTTAGCACAGAAAATAAACATTCAAATAATCAAAAGGAAATAGGAGTCTCACTAACTGGTTTAGTTTGTTTAGTGGCAGAAAAAAAACACAAGGCAACTTTGGTCACCCTCCAGGATCCAGAGTGTAAAGCCATCCTTGAGGGTTCTTTATATCTGACACTTGCTGCAGTGTGTGATGCCATTATTCAACTTCCTGTATTCTAATTTGAGATTATTTTTGTAACGTAATCAGTTACAGATTACTGATTATTTTATGTAAAAAGGAATCACTACTGCTATTACCTCTGGATTACTTTTGTGGCAAAGAGAGGTCCCTTAATTTAAGGACCTCCCCTGGTCACGTGACTTCCTATCTGCTCTTTTTTCCAAATCCCTGTTTTACCCTCTGCAGGTTATACGCTCCCACCTCTAAACTGCAGCACTATGCATCACTCCTCCACTACTTGCTTCTCTTTGCTCTCTCTCAAACTGACTTTCTCTACTCCTCCACTACTCTCCTCCTCCCCCCACTCTCTAAGCCCATTCTCCTGTGCCTTGGGTGCACTACCATCAGTGCCCCCTAGGAGTCACTACTGGCCCTTCCTCAACTCCTCCTTGCTCTACACTTTTTACATGTCTTGCCACCCTGCACACACAAGCTACATAGGCTCAAACCTTGCACCCTCTGCACCAGAGCCCATGACCCTGACACTGCACCAAAGGGACTGCCACATTTCAGGAAAATACTCACTACCTTTTCTGTCTTGGACCATGGCCTACGTAAGTGTGCTCTGAGTGCCCGCCCGACTGGCACTGCTCATTCTGTTGTATTTTAACATTGACACATTCCATCCCCCTGCAGGTCCCACACCTCTGCCAACCCACCCACACTCACTCCCCGCCCTACCACACCCCCGACCCCTACCATGTCCACCACTCCTCCCTTGTACCCCCCAGCTCATCTGTCCATGCCTCCCCCTTCTCCTGAATCCCTATGGCACCCACTCTATTTGGCCATCCCAGCTCTTCGGTCCCTCCCCATTCCTATCTTACTTCAGGGCCAGGCCACACACAGTACCCTGCTCACTCGATATAGAAAGCACATGGCTCTTTTCAGACTGATCTCCCTCCTCTTCTACTGTCAGGCAACGTCCACCCCAACCCAGACCTCACCACAGCCAGCCCCAACTGCCCCTCCCACACCTACTGGTCTATGCATGGCCTCAATGAATATATGCAGTCTCCTTAAAAAATTCACCGACTTCCAGGGCTGGGTTGCCCAACACCAAACATAGAAACATAGACTTTGACAGCAGATAAGGACCACTTGGCCCACCCAGTCTGCCCATTTCCCTACCTACTGGATAAGCTGCAGATTCTAGTTAACCAACAGCCTACTTCCTGCAACCCCCCCTTAAATTGTCTTGTGTCTGTCCCATGCATGTTTGAATTCCCCCACTGTTTTAGACCCAACGACCTCCTCAGAAAGGCTGTTCCATGTATCCACCACTCTCTCCATGAAAAAAAATTTCCTCACATTACCCCTGAGCCGTCCCCTCTCTATCTTTAAATTGTGCCCCCTTGTTCTTACACATCTCTTTTTCTGAAAGATGCTACCCTCCTGGACTTTGTTGATTCCCTTGAGGTACTTGAACGTTTCTATCATGTCCCCCTGTCCCTCCTTTCATCAAGAGTATACAAATTAAGCTCTCTCAGTCTCTCTTCATATGGTTTCTGCTGCAGACCCTGCACCATTTTAGTTGCCCTCCTCTGGACTGCTTCCATCCTGTCTATGTCCTTGCGTAGATGAGGTCTCCAAAACTGCACACAGTACTCCAGATGGGTCTCACCAACTGTCTGTATAGAGGGATAACCACTTCCCTTTTTATGTTTGCTTGCACGCATGTGCAAGAAACATAGTGCCATCATCCGAGTTTTCAGAGGTGTGGCAGCCCTCTTCCAATTCAGTCAGTGTGTTTGCAGGCAGGGCCGCAGTTCTCCAATGCCTGCTGGAGCTGTCTATGACAGCGTCCAAAATGCAGTGGAGTACAGTTAAAAGGGGGAGCTACGCTTCAATGAGCAGCGATAAGATATCGCCTGCTCATGCTCTCTCCCCATACACACACACACACACACACGCACGCATACTGTGTGCTCGCCCCCCCACACACACACTGTGCATGTGCTGCGCCCCCCCCAAAGTAGAGTTACATATGCCACGCTGTGTGCCCACCCCAGCATGGCCGCACATTGTATAGCTGATGGGGGTGCCCAATCCCCCGTCGGCTCCACTGGTCTCCCCCAATACAGGGTGCCATGCAGGGAGCCCACCTCAGCGTGGCAACAGATGCTATTGCCGACGAGGGTGCCCAATTCCCTGTTGGCTTCACACACCCCCACCAGCCATCCTTGTGCCATGCTGGAAGCCCACCCCAGCGTGGCAAACGTCCCGCGTCGTCATTTAATAAAAAAAAAAATACCTGAAACTTAAAGCGGTCCCTCGCCATCTCTGCTCACCGCAGCGCCCACCACTGTACCCCACCTCCTCCACTCCCTCACCCCATACTTACCTCTGGACCGGCGCGATGATTTTGGTGGACGAGGAACACGCCTGCACTCTTCAAAGCCGACCGCGAACTGAGGAAATGCGGTGTAAGCTGTATAAAGGGATAGATAGGTTTTTCAACTTTGCTGCATATCTCAGCCATTTTTGGAATTTTTGCACAATTTTTCAACATGGGATTTTTGGGACCCTTCTCATGAATGCTCTCACTGTCATGGCGTTAATCAGGCCGAAGGGTGATTTCACAGTCACTGCACAAAATCACCTTTCAGGACTGAGTAATGAAATGACACTGCCACTGTTCATAAGGTGGGCTCTCAAAAAGCCTATGTTGAAATTTGGTGCAAAATTCCTAAAAATGTTCTGTTTTTCGAGGCCTCGCTATGCAGTTCCTACGCACACTCGTAAGTTCGCGAATTTTCAATATTTACTCTAGATTTTCAATATTGCCATTTTACCACACCTCCTTATGAGCAGTACAGCTGTCATTTTTCACATCTTGCCCAAAACATGTTTCTGTCATGTAGCGCACAATGACGCAGTCGGTGCGCGAAATCAATGTATGGGACACATTAAGAAAATCACAGTGACACTGTTAATGAGCAGAGGTCTTAAAATGGCTATGTTGAAAATTTGGGGAAAAAATTCCTAAAAGTGAATGTTTTTCGAGTGTGCGTTGCGCAGTTCCTACGCATGCTCGTAAGTTTTCAAATTTTTAATATTTTCACTCCAGATTTTCAAAACTGCCATTTTATTACACTTCCTTATGAGCAGTATAGCTGTCATTTTTCACATCTTGCCCAAAACATGTTTCCACCCATGTAGCGCACAATGGCGCAGTCGGTGTGCGAAATCAATGTATGGGACACATTAAGAAAATCACAGTGACACTGTTCATGAGCAGAGGTCTTAAAATGGCTATATTGGAAATTTGGTGAAAAAATTTCTAAAAATGACTATTTTATGAGCGTGCGTTGCGCAGTTCCTACGCACACTTGTAAGTTTGCGAATTTTCTATATTTTCACTCCAGATTTTCCACATTGCCATTTTATTACACTTCCTTATGAGCAGTGCAGTTGCCATTTTTCACATGTCGCCCCAAATGTGTTTCCGCACATGTAGAGCACAATGGTGCAGTCAGTGTGCGAAAGCAATGTTTGGGACAGATTAAGGAAATCACAGTTACACTGTTCATGAGCAGAGGTCTTAAAATGGCTATGTTGAAAATTTGGCGACAAAAGTCCATAAAATGACTGTGTTATGAGTGAGCATTGTGCAGTTTCACGCACCTGTAAGTTCATGACTTTGTAATATTTTCAGTCCAGATTTTCACCAGTGGCATTTTCCCACTTCCTTATGAACAGTGCAGCTGTCATTTTTTCTAACATGGCAAATGTGTTTTCACACTTTCAGTGCAGAGATGCGTGGTCGCTGTGGGAAATCATTGTTCGGGAGAGATAAAGAAAATCACAGTGACACTGTTTATGATCGGAGGTCCCAAAATGCCTGTGTTGACAATCTGCTGTAAAAATCCCCAACCCTAATTACATTCACAGTTAATGCGTGCACAGTTTCTATACTGCTTGCTGACTTCACCAGTTTTTAATATTTTACTGCAGATTTGCAACATTGTCATTTTTACCCTCCCCATGAACAGTGCAGCTGTTATTTTCACATCGTGTTCGAATGTGTTTTTGCACCTGTGGTGCTAAATGCCGTGAGTCGCTGTGCATAAGCAGCTTCGCTAACAAACTGATATTGCCACTGTTCGTGAGGTGGGGTCACAAAAACTATGTTGAAAATTTGGGTGAAAATACCAACGAATGCCTGAGGTGTTGGGGTTTACAACCATAACGCCCCACCCTGTAGAATGACAGGCATCAGGGTGTGACTTGGGATTCTTGCCTGTAATGCTCATACCATTCCACATCCTGCAGCCAGTGAGAGGCATCGAGGTATGCCTTGGAGTCTTCGGCCCCAAAGTTCACCCCATTCTCCTATACCGCACCCATTTCACCGTATTTCCTGATGGAATGGGGTGCGCATAAGGGCCAAAGACCCCAAGGCACACCGTGACACTTGTCAGTGTCTGCCGGGTAGGGTGTGGTGAAATGGCGTGGCCGTTCTGTCTGATGACCCAAAGGCACACCCCAATGCCTGTCACTCTCTGCAGAGTGGTGGTGGGGTTAGCTTCAGTTCAATACTTCACTGCCATTTCTATTATGCAGCTCTGTAACTTCTACACTACCAATGCCAATGCCAGCAAGCAAACATTCGGCATTGACAAATGCTAGTTCTACTTGTGATGCCCCTTCCTATGCATCCCAGTATCCCCCTGGCTCTCCTTACCAACTTTTCACATTGCTTACCCACCTTTAGGTCAGATGATATGACTACCCCCAGGTCCCTTTCCATTTTGTTGTTGTTAGTACCTCCCCTGCTATTGTGTACTCTTCTCCTGGGCTTTTGTTTCCCAGGTGCATTACTTTGCACTTCTTTGCATTGAATCTAAGTTGCCATATGTCTGACCATTCCTCCAACCTTGCCAAGTCCTTCTCATCTTTTCTACCCCCTCTTGTGTATCAACTCTGTTACAGATCTTTGTGTCATCTGCAAAGGGCATACCTTTCCTCAGACCCTCTGCAATGTCACCTATAAAGATGTTAAAGAGGACTGGACCCAGTACTGAGCCCTGAGGTACTCCTAGTAACCCCTTTCTTGAATGCATTCCCTTCACTATTACTTTCTGTGTCCTGTTGTGCAGCCAGTTTACTCAGGCTACCACCCTGGGACCCCTCCCAGGCTGGCTAACTGATTATTAATCTTTTGTGGGGACTGTGTCAAATGCCTTGCTAAAGTCTAGGTAGGCCATATCCACAGCCCCTCCTGGTCTATTACTTTGGTCACCCAGTCGAGAAATCGAATTAGATTCATCCTGACACTGACCTTCCTGCTGTAAATCCATGCTGCTTTGGGTCCTGTGCCCCAGCAGCCTCTAGGTACTCAACAATTCTTTCTTTCAAGTATTCCATCATTTTCCCTACCACTGAGGTCAAACTTACAGGTCTGTAGTTTCCTGCTTCTGCCTTGCTCCACTTTTGTGAAGGGAATCCACTCTGCCCTCCTCAGTCCTCAGGTACACCCCATCCTGCCATGATTTATTACAAAGCGTGGTCAGTGGTGTCACTAGGTCCTCCCTTAGTTCTTTTAGGATTCTGGGGTGAATCCCGTCAGGCCCCATTGCTTTGTCTACCTTGAGTTTTAGGAGTTCTTTCAGGACTATTTCTTCTGTGAATGGACTGGTGTCAACCCCCCTACCCAGAGTGCTTCTATTGTCTGGTTTAGGTAACTCCTCCTCATCTTCTTTTGGCGAATACTGAGCAAAAATATTCATTCAGTATCTCTGCCTTTTTCACTGTCTCCTCTGCCACCTCCCTCTCCTTTATTAATCTTCACTATCCTCCCTTAACCTTTCTATGCTCCTAATGTACCTATAAAGGTTTTATCCCCCTTCTTAACTGAGTTGGCTATTTTTTCCTCGGTTTGGGCCTTTGCTAGTCTGACTGCCTTCCCACTTCTTTCTGCTTTAAGTGATACAGTTCCTGTCGTTGCTCCTTCTGTGATTCCTTATACTTTTTGAATGTAGCCTTTTTCTCCTTAACCTTCTACCACCTCTTTTGAGAACCATAGTGGTTTCACTCTGCTTTGTTTTCTTTATTTGTTTCACACAAAGCTTGTTGCCTCTATGATGGTAGTTTGATTTTCTCATTGTTCTTCCACCCTCCTTTTGGTCATTTGCTAGTGCATTTTCAGGTATTCACCCATTTGCCAAGTCATCCCTTCTAAAGTCCAGTAGCCTTGTTTTGTATGGTTTATCTCCATGGTTGTGCTCATTGTAAGCACACTGTGCAGTTGTCCTTGTTCCCAGATGTCTACTGACTTCTAAATTTGTGATCCTCTCCATTTGATACCAGGTCTAGTATTGCTCTCACCAGTGGGTTCCAACACTAGCTGTCTAAGGCCTGCCCCCTGCAGGGCATCGAGAATGACCCTGCTCTTGGATGTGGCTGCAGTACATGTTATACAGTTAATATCTGGCATATTCAGGTCCCCCATCAACAGTATCTCCCCTTTTTCGGCCATTTTGAGAATGTCCTCTATCATTTTGTTGTCCATTTCCTCGCCTTGAGACGGGGGTATGTATACAACTCCTGTGCAGATTGTGATGCCATTCCCTGTCTCCAAGGTGACCCAGAGTGCCTCTTCTCCTCCCCCTTTACTTTTTAGTTCTGTAGCTTTGATCCCTTCCCTTATGTAGAGAGCTACTCCACCTCCTCTTTTACCTTCCCTGTCCCTTCTGTAGATTGTGTACCCTGGTATGTTGACATCCCAGTCATGGTTCTCGGTGTACCATGTTTCCGTGACTGCCACAATATCCAATTGTTCATCTTCCATCAGGGCTACTAGCTCAGGAAGCTTGTTTCCCAGACTACAGGAACTGGTACTCATTGTCCTCCATTTAATGTTGGCTTTATCCTTTTTTCCCCATCCCTGCTCTTATTGTCCTTGTCTATTTTTCTATTTACCCCTGTCCTGCCCTGTGTTGAGCTCTGTACCTCAGTGTTTGCCTTACTACCTGCCATGTTTTGTGGGAGGAGGCTTGAAATGTTCTGCCTTTTACAGCGCCTCCCCCCTTGGCTAATTTAAAAGCTGGACGAGGAAACATTTAAACCTATCACCTAGGAGCTTGGTTCCCTTTGTGGACAGATGTAGACCATCATGCCAGTATAAACCTTTATCTCTCCAGGTGGCCCCCCAGTCCCCTGTGCTCTGCATCAGTTTTGCAACCATTCATTAAACTGCATGGTGTGCATTACCCTAGCCTCACTCCTGCCATGGACTAGTAGCACCTCTGAGAAGGTTACCATGCTTGCTACCCATCTGAGGCCCCTCCCCAACTCCACAAATTCATTCTGCACTGCACTGATCCCATGCCTAGCTAGGTCATTTGTCCCAAGGTGGACTATGATATCTAGTTCCCTCTCCTGTGATGCTGCTTCTGCAATCCTGAGGATTTGCTTCCTGTCCCTCCAAGCCATGGCACCAGGCAGGCACCTTACTTTCTTCTCCTCTCCCTTTCCCAGTTTTACCCTCCCTAACAATGTCCTAGAACTAGTGGAAACCTGGCACTCCAAGAACACCCCAGACCACTTTATTGCCCTACCAGGATACACACTATCAGGAAGGCAGAGTTGGGAAACGTGGAGGAGGCTGCATGATATACCTCCGAGATACACTTCAAGGGCTTGCCCTCCCCCCATCTCAGCTGGAGCATGGTGCCCAGGCAATCTCACTCAGAATTATCACTGGTGCCTCCAGAGCCCCCCTAATATTAATGGCTGCCTATATCCCCCCATGCAACCAGAAGCCTGCCTTTCAATCACTTCTACAGCACCTTTCCAGCCTGTCCTGCAAAATGGAACAGATCACGATGTGAGATCTCAGTATCAACTGGCTCTCCAGCTCTGCCTCCCAGGCCAAAGATGCTATTGCAGCCTTCGACCTTACACAGCTGGTTACTACACCCACCTGGTTCCACCCTACCAAAAGCTCCACCACACTACTGGACATTGTCCTCTCAAACAGACCTCATAAGATCACCAGTACCACCGTTCTACCCAATGCCCTAAGTGACCACTCTCCTATCACCCTCTCCTGGTCCTGTAAGATGAAAAGCCAGCACCAAAAATTGTCCTCCGATGGCACATACACCCTGGCAAACTAGCACAACTCAGAGAGTACCTTGCCAACTGGGATGGGTCCCTGAATAAACTAACCCCTGATGTCAACACCACCTTCAGTTACTTTGTCTGCCCGTTTAATGCCACATGCGACAATTTCGCTCCTTTTACTAAATCATTTATTAAGGAGCATGACTCCCCATGGATAACCCCTTCTCTAATCAGTCAGCTGTGGAGCAGAGATAACCTCTGGCACAGAGCAATGGAATCTGGCAAGCCTATGGATAGGCAAGCCTATGGTGCTGCATGCAGTAAATGCACCTGGCCTATCCGCAAGGCAAAACTGAATTACTAGAGATCTACTTTTGCCTCCTCCTAGGGGTCTGCCCGGACATTCTGGGACAATATAAAGGAGCTTAACAGAAAATCTGTAACACCCCCACCCATCCAGCTCGATGTCAATGGCTTGCTCTCCACAGATCCACAGGGCATTGCCAATAGGCTCAATGATGCCTTCTCAGACCTCAGCACAGCTCTCCCCACCAAATACTTTGACCCCATCCCTGCTCTCCCCGCCCACACCTTCTCTACCCCCCCTTTCCATTTCAGGGCCCTCACACTATCTGAGGCCAAACCCTACGTACTTAAAGCTTTCAGTGGCACCTGCCACAGTGTTGACACGCTGGACCCCAAACTCCTATGACTAGTCCTGGACGCAGTACTTGCACCCCTTACCAGTGTTCTCAATTGCTCCCTCTGCCACAGCCAATTCCCCCATGCCTGGAAGACCACCGTGGTCACCCCAATACACAAAAGTGGGGACCATACTTCCCCCGTGAACTACAGACCAATATCGATCCTGTCCCCCCCTGAAAGCCTTAGAAAAGATTGTAGCTGACCAAATGACCGAATACCTGGACAAACACAATCTCCTCAGTGCGGAACAGCATGGCTTCCATAGGGGGCATAGTACCACTCTTGCCTTCATCGAATTTTCCAATTATATACACATAGCCCTGGATAAAGGGCTCATTGTGGGCGCAGTCTACATCGACCTATCAAAAGCTTTTGATACTGTCTGCCACCCACTTCTCATATCCACCCTCTTGCAGCTAGGTTTTTCGCAAGGCCCCCTGTCCTGGTTCTCCAACTACCTCACCTCCCACTCAGAGTGTGTGAAAATCAACAGTACCCTCTCCAGCACTCAGCAGGTCCACTAAGGTGTCCCACAAGGCTCGATACTCGGACCGCTGCTTTTCAGTCTGTACCTTAACATGCTCCCCAGCTCCTGCTCAGAAAAAATGCTCCTCTATGCGGATGATGCAGTCCTCTTCACAATCCACCAGGTCTCCACCCATCTCCAAAGTGCTCTTCAAAGTTCCTTTAACCAGGCAGAATCCTGGTTTCTGGACCGATTACTTGTAATTAACCTAAAAAAGACGAAGCACATGCTTTTCTCACAGCCTCAAAGCAAGTACAAGGATGCCCCTCTCTCTGTCCTATCTAGTGCCCTCCTTCCCCTCGAGCAGGTAAAAACCTACAAATACATGGGCATTACCTCTGACTTTGATCTCTCATTTCATGACCACACACACATCCTTGCAACAGTCGTAAACACACATGTTGGCCTGCTATACTGCCACAAGAGCTACCTACCACCTGCAGCCCTGAGGCTGGCCATCACCTCCTCAGTGTTATCCCTAGTGGACTATGGCATTCTAGTTTACAGTGCAGCAGACAAGACTGCACCCAATAAAATCAAAATATCTCTAAACAAGGCCTGTCGTCTACTTACTGGCTTCAGCAGAATCACCCACACATGTACACTATATGCCCTTGCTGATATTCTCAACCTTGAGGAGAGGCTGCACTACCAAACCTGCCTCCTCACCAAGAAAATAGTTGCTGGATGAACACCTCCAAGTTTTACTACTATCCTCACCCCCTCCATCCCTACTATCTCCACCTGGAGCATACACAAATGGACACTTCAAGTGCCCAGAGTCAAGACATCCCTGGCCCAAAGGTCTTTCCATTACCAAGCCCCAACCTGGAGCAACACCCTCTCCCCTGATATCGCCTCTCAACAAAGGATCGGGCCCTTCAAAACAGCCCTTAGGCAACATCTAATCATCGCCCGCTTTTGTAACTGCACATACATGTATAGAATCTTTATGTTGAACTGTAATCCACTTTGTAACTACGACTGTTAATGTATAACTGTCTTTGTCCCTTGACTAGAAGCAATTGTAAATGAGTTTTTGACTCAAAGGTTTGCAATTCTGATTCTATTGAATAAATAAATAAACAGAAATCCTATACTGTTGGCACCTTCTCAGTTGGTATAAATCTAGTAGTTTATTGTGCATGTGGTACAGAAGGGCACTGGGGAGCCATGTTGATAGGATGCCAGGGTGCTAGTGAGCCATAAAATGGTTCTGGCAAGCCATGTTCAGATAGGAAAAGTAGCTAAATGTAACCACCCAGTCCCCTGGGGTTACTAAAATCCCATCAGGTTAGCCCTAGGAAGGTAGAGGGCTCATTAGGAGTTCTGTGTAGATGACTTCATTGTTTACTCAGCTAGGCTGAGCAGAGAATGGATTATGTCATTTCGAATTCTCACAGCAGCATAAGCCACTTTGGAATCAGTAGCTCTGGGGAGGTTTAGAATGTTCAGACGGTAGTGCAGGCAGAGTGTGTAGTCAGCAGCAGTACAGAGAGGAGCTCTGAGTGTGAGCTGCCTGCTGGCTTAGCCAAATAGCCAGGTGAAGGACCCTTGTTCCAGTATTTCTCACCCTAGTTAGTGAGGCAACCACAGTGCCATCTGAAGTGGTGGAAACCGTCAATTTCAGGACACCTGTGTGTCATTTTCCTGTGAGAAGAGAGAGTGGAACTGCAGTTCAGTGTGTCCAAGGGGCAATCCCCTGATGATCAAAAAGAAAGTCAGTTGCCCTTGAGGAGACAAAGAGTGTTTCCAGGTCTGAAAGCTATAGAGAGCTATGATGCAAGTGTGAATTTCAGTCAGATGTCTTTACAGAAAAGTGCAACAAAGCTGTAAGTACAGAAACAGAGAATAAATGGAAAGTGTTTTTTCTGGGTTCCTGGCTGCTGGTTGCACTGTATGTGCCACAACTAAGGCTAGAGTACACCAGGCAGAGCCCCAGCCTCACCACAGATATCTGCTGAATGTTTTTAATTTACTGTGAACGCCTCTAGCACCCTGGTGAGGGTGGAGGGTCATTTTTACATAACCCCAAATGATGACAGAGGCTGGCTGGGGCTAGGGTGGGAGGAACACCACTTAAAACTCCAGTCAGGGCTAATTGGTCTTGGAAGGGTGCAAAGTTTAAGCTTGTGGATGTTAACTAAGCTCATCAAAGTCAGGAGATGTTTTGAGTGTGTGGCAACCCACCACATAAACAGACACTCGTAGAGAAAAAATGGCCAGTATACCCCTAGAAAAGAGGGGTGGACAGTGCCAATGTTGGAAAGAGTAAAATGTCTAGATATCCTTGAACATAAGAGTGGGGCAGTGTTCGAATTATTGTGCTAACAGAAGAAAGTACAATTTTGCCTTGTGTGTTCTGAGGAAAGAGTGTCAGTATTCCTCACCTGTACAGTGACGAACTTGGGGGATCACCCTGTTCTGCATTTGTTTGCCAACTTGTTTTCAAAATAAAACCGTACTTCACAATACAATTTTTCTGTTTGGATATTAAATCTCTGCTGCCCAAGTGAAATGTTATTAGGGCCCCTACTGATAGTTTTTAGATCTAGCATATGCCTAGCACCTCTCCCCAGAACCTGGAATAAATATAAATGTTATTTTGTGCCCTACACCCCCGACCCCTTTGGATGGCCAAGCCGGGTATTCACCTTCGAGCTGGGGGTGATGCCTTTTTTTACAAACTGGTGGCCTGTTCCTTTATCTGTGGCATGAGTTGGGGGGTCCTGGTCTGCACCTGGCCGGGCATGGGTTACATAAAAGTAATACAGATTTTCCCTCAAAAGCAATCTGATTACTCTTTCAGATGACTTGATTTAAAAAGTAATCCCCTGCAATAATTTATTACTTGGAAGAGTGATTCAATTATAAGCAACATGTAATCCGTTATATTAACAACCCTGTCGGTATAAATACATCTTGTCTTCAATGTCTGGTAAGCAAGAGAACCTGAAATTGCTCCTCAAGCTAGGCTCTCCCACACTGCAGTGCAATGTGGTACACTGCTGCAGAGATACTAGACAATCAGAAATGTAATTTATGATCTCTTGAACCAACCTCAGGATTGATCACCTAAAGAAGCGATATGCATTAAAGACACTAAACAGAAAAGCAGACTTCCAATATGACACAGCAGTCTCTGTAGAAGACATAATGTAGTACAGTAATGGCCTGGTGACCAGGTCTCCAGCTACTGTCCTGCTAGATAATGTTTGAGCAACATGACACAGCCGCAGAGTGTGGTGTTATGTAAGGAATGAGACATGACAGAGTGGGTTTTATAACCCATTAACATATGGAGCAGTGAGCTGATGCAGCCAAGTGCTTTCAACCACCATGAGGTATGTTGATGGGTATTAAAAAATCCTTTGGAATGTGTTACTCCACTTATAGAATGGTTTGTAATGATAAATGAATAAGAGTTTGTGTTAAGGTTATTTTCAGTCAGTCCAGAGGCTTTGCATAATAGTGCTACTGTGCCTTTAAAGCGTCTGTTGCATACGTGTGATCTGTCGCCTGTGCAAGAGCTTATCACCGGCTACCTGGAATGGATAACATCTCAGATGACAACATAGCCTTCATTTCAAAAAGGTTTGAACCAAATCAGTTTGTTTACATTGCATGCAAACAGCAGTGAGTTTGATACATTTGCTTCTTCAGTTTTTGTAGTTTTGCAATGTAAGAAGGTGAGGGTTCTGTGTGCGTTACTTTGAACTTCTATTTTTTGATGATTTTGAGTATAACATGTAATGGAAAGTTCTAGCTAACTGTAACCCCCCCCCCCTTGGGATTCAAACCTAGGACTGGGTACAGTTTGTGCCTGGGTTAATTGATGTTTGGCACACTTCGTGCCTGTGGGTGACCAGTTGAGTTTCAGTGATAGCTGAAGGATTAATCCTGGGCCGCCTGTGAGACCTGCTGCTGGTGGCAGGTTGCCACTGGGTGGGCAGGATAAAAGCGTAGGTATGTAGATGATCGGGGAGTTCCCTCAAGGGAGATTGAAGTGGAAGCAGGATAGAAGTGGGGGTGATTGCTCATTCCAGTAAGTCACTGCTATTGTCTAGGCCAGGGCGTGAAGTGAAAATCTGTGGGAGGATGTGGCAGCAGCCATAGTTCGAGCCCATGTGGGGCCCACCGAGACTAGCCACACTGGTGGGATTAAACCATGAAGCCCCATTGAGCGAGTGGATCATGTATGAGGCAAGAGAATGAGCCAAGTGGTGAATCAGTGTGATGGGTTTGCTGAGAGTTTGCAATTTGAAAAGCCCAGCAAAGAGGGAAAGTCTAGCTAGAGGAGAAGGAGTGCTGCTTGCGGCAGTTCTGGGATGTGTTGCCCTTAGTTCATGGGGACAGTCACCAGTGCGAAGCAGTCCTATTTCCTTGTACCTCACATTTAGCTCCCTAGCATTTATTCTACATGTAATACATGGATGGGAATTTCCACCACAGGAGACATTATTGTGTTTCTCCTGTGTACCTCACTGATTAAAGCTGTATACCTCCATATTAAAGCTGGTGGTTTGGTGACAAAAATGTTAATTCATTTTGAAGTTATCCACAATTTCTTGTTTGCATATGCTTAGTTCACCAAACAAATAGCTGGAAAAACTACAAAGAGTTATGTTATCAAACTCACAGGTGTGTTAGAAGTTATGGAGTAATAGGTCCTTTTGGTGGCTTTGTTCAAACATGCACAGTCTGTAGAAAACAAAATGGCTAAAAACCATGTTTCACTGAATAGCAGCTGTCCTCAAACACAAGCCACTGATCAAAATTAATAGTTTTAGTAAAAGAACCCTCAAATACAAGCCACTGTCGCTGCGGTTTCTAGTTAGTGTTGAAGTCATGTCAGATAAAACACTGTACTGTAGGTGGGACTCTGTGACTTTTTATGTCTGTACGTACGATATGGTCAACATTGTATTTTTAAACTTATTGTGTTAGTTAATTTTTTTTATGCATATTTTGATATGAATAACCAATAACCATAAACTTAATCAGATTTAGGAGGTGTTTTTTTTAGCACTTAAAATTTTGATTTTCCACACATGTTATTCTCAAACAAAAGTCTCCCTTAAATGCAAGTCTCGGGTAAAATACATTTCAATAGACGTAGTAACTAGATATCTTTATTTAAAAAACGAAACATTCTCATAGAAATTACTCACAATTTTTTTAAATTTATGTGGTGCACAAATTTTTTGAAACCTCACATGTTTTTTAAATATTCGTGCTGCATTAGTTTCCCAAATCTACGTGCCTCATGAAGGTTTCCAAAATCCATATGCAGCAGAATGGTTTTCAAAATGTGTTTGCTGTTCATGGTTTTCATACTCTACATGCTGTGTGAAGGTTCCTGGTTGGCGTTTCTGTTTTATAAGAAGAGAAACATTAAGATAATAGAACGTATTAAATACTTACATTTTAAAATTAAATGTGATATTTTAGTGTTTGAGATGGAGGGGTAGAATAAGACAAACAACGATCCCCATATTATGAAGGTTAGTTCTGTGCTAGCAGGTATAGTGCCTCACTAATTGGACTAAGTGTGTCTGGACAGGGCCTTATCCAAACGGTCACCTATCACAGCACACAGAGGATACCGTTGATAAGCAAACTACATTACTGCGTTCATGCAGATGAGAGTGCCTTCTTGCATACAGGATGAAAATGTATATTCAAAGAGTTTTGTAAGTGCTAACAGGCTGCCAAGGCTGTTCTAATAAATACTTATGAAACCCTGCTTTTATCCACACATACTGTGGTTCATGACCCCTGCCCCTCCCCCCAGCAGCACTGGTGCCAAGGACACCAGCTTCCACCGGCCACATCCCCATCGGTACAGAGCTATATTTCGGTTCCCAACGCTGGCAGCCTAGTGCTCCCCTCCCATTCCTGATTGCTGTTGCTATTGTGCAATAATTTTACTGTGCAATATGGGAGATCCTAACCCTGGCTGTCTAGCAGACACCCTTAACTCACCCAATCCCTGTCAGTACTGTAGAACCATATTATAGCCCTTGCCTGACAGTCTAGTGCCCCCTCCCAAGTACAGTTACACCATACCAGCAAGAATCAGGAGAGGAGTATGCTAGACTGCCAGGGATAGCACAGGTAGGTAGGTCTTTGGTGTGGGGGAAGCCAAAGCTCTGCAAACTGCGTCCCATATTTGTGAATAGATGCATTTCTGCAGAGCTGCTGACAAGCACATGACGATATACAAATGGACCCTTATTGACATGCATGCTATGCAGTATGTTGCCATTAGCTTGCCGGCATCTGTATAAGGCTCTCAGAAATGACAGCACTTATCCATTTGGAGCGCACTATCTTCCTTTGTTCCTGGGAGCCTGTTGCTGCCAAGGGGCTGTGGTAATGATGCATATATGTATGCCACTTGTAACAGCTTTGGTTCTGACTACATAAAAGATGTACTTCTCTGATAGGAGGAGGCAGTATAGCACATGGTTTAAGGCTCTAAGCTGCAAACCTGGAGACCTGAGTTTGAATCCCACAGTCCCCACCTGCATACTGCATGACCCTGAGCAAGTCACTTAACTTCCTTGTGCTCCCAGGTCGCACCTAGAAACAAGCTTTGGCTTAGTATGCCTCTCTTGGTTAAACGATTTCCCCTTTCCCTCTTATATTCTCTGATTCAGCCACTCTGACTGGCAGGGGAGAATCTACTGGTGGTTCCCTATGACCTATTAAAATCTTTGGGTGAAAGGGCCTTTTGTATGGCTACCCTGTGCATGTGGAATGCCTTACCAAACCAAATTTGTTATATCTCCTCTGCTGAAGTTTTTAAAAGGGCTCTTAAGACCCATTTTTTCCCTTGGCATTTGAGGGCTCATTTTAAATATGTGGAAATGTATTCTGCTGTGCTTGTTTTATTCTATAGATGAGTTAAATGTTTTTGGTTGGTGTAATACAATTGCATGTACAGTGTGCGAAGCCAGGGGTGTAGCCAGGAATTTTAAACTTGTACTCAAAACTGATGCACTGTTGCCCCCCCCACACACATAAACTTAAAGCAAAATATGTGCTGCCATGCCACACCAACAATAGACATCCACCCCACCCCACTCCCGTTTGCCATGTGTGAGTTCTATCAGTTTCTTCCTGTAATCCTCCTCCCTTTGATTTTCTGCCTGCCTGGTAAGTTGTTCTTGTTTGTGTAGTTGACTGATGGCATCAGTGCCCCTTAGTGAACAACAACTGCAAAAGGTCACAATGTCCTTGCTGTCCTCCTTTCCCAGTCAACAAAAACTAAAATAAAAAAAAAAATAACTCCAGCAGTGGTACCCTTACATGTATTGGTAGTTGATAACTGCTCATGAGACAGCCCCAGTCCCAATCAGACACACTCAGTCTCCAACTATTTACAGTTCCTTACCTTTCCATTCACTCCATGGTGTGCTTTGCTCAGGGCCCCTTCTCTCAGGTAAGAAATAAATCACTCTGCTACATGATCAGTTGTTGTCATGTTTACTAACATATTTACAGTTACATCCATGGGAACAAGGCCCTTGAATATGCTGTTCTTGTCAGTACTGCAAGACAGGCTCGATTCTGACCTCAGACACAAGTCAGAACCTTAGGGTCCCTTAAAAAAGGTTGTACCCTTTACACAGCTTTTACATGAATGCCATAACTCCTCCTATTTCTTTCAGTTCACCAGTGGGTAGGGTTATACCTCGGGACAAAGCTTTTGCAACTCTGCCTTCTGAATTTATCAGATCTCCCACCTTCCTATATGCCTTGGGTTCCCACACTTCTCACAAGATACCATGACACTGCAGCATCTGTTCAGCTGGTGTGCAAGAGGCAGCACCGCCGTGGAAATGTTCACTCAAGCACGCCTGTCAAATGGCCACACTGCCTCTTGGCACCACACATCTAGCAGGTTTGTACACTCACCAGACAATGTGCTGAGTACCAGCTCACCAGTGCATACCTCAGCCTGCTCTCTGGCAGAAGCTGGCAATCTCCACAGGCCCTCTGTCAGAAGCAACATCTCCAATATTCATTGCTGCTTGGGGTTCCCCGTACAAATAGTAGACACATTTCCTACCTGTTTCAGCAGCTCAGTCACTGGCACCAGATCTCTCTCTATCTTTTGCATCGGTGGTAGCATCTCTCAGGTACAGACAGGACCAAAATTGGCCCCCCAAAGTCAAAACATTCACTTCAGTGGGATCCTCTGTGTATCACAAGCCATCAGAGCCTTCCCTTGAGGGGCATCTTCTTAGCATACTCCCTCCCTCTGTCCCTTCCTCCCTCCTCCGTCCTCCTCCTCTCTCCTCCTTCCTCCCTCCTCCATCCCTTCCTCCCTCTCTCCCTCCCTTCCTCCCTCCCTCTGTCCCTTCCTCCCTCTCTCCCTCCTTCCTCCTCCCTCCGTCCCTTCCTCCCTCTCTCCCTCCCTTCCTCCCTCCCTCCGTCCCTTCCTCCCTCCCTCCGTCCCTTCCTCCCCTCTCTCCCTCCCTTCCTCCCTCCCTCCGTCCCTTCCTCCCTCCCTCAGTCCCTTCCTCCTCTCCCTCCCTTCCTCCTCTCCCTCTGTCCCTTCCTCCCTCTCTCCTCCCTTCCTCCCTCCCTCCTCTTCCTCCTCTCTCCCTTCCTTCCTCCCTCCTCCGTCCCTTCCTCCCTCTCTCCCTCCCTTCCTCCCTCCCTCCGTCCCTTCCTCCCTCTCCCTCCCTTCCTCCTCCTCCATCCCTTCCTCCCTCCCTCCGTCCCTTCCTCCTCCCTCCATCCCTTCCTCCTCTCTCCCTCCCTTCCTCCCTCCTCCGTCCCTTCCTCCCCTCCCTCCATCCCTTCTCCTCTCTCCTCCCTTCCTCCCCTCCCTCCGTCCCCTCCCTCCCTCCGTCCCTTCCCTCCCTCTCTCCCTTCCTCCCTCCCCTCGTCCCTTCCTCCCTCCCTCCGTCCCTTCCTCCTCTCTCCCTCCTTCCCTCCTCCCTCAAATCCCTTCCTCCCTCCCTCCCTCCTCCTCAAATCCCTTCCTCCTCTCTCCTTCCCTAGTGATCTGTTACATTCAATCAGAATCTTTTTTCCCCCAACAAAACTTTGTACTTTATCTGGGATAACAGGCGGCTTTTTCAACCTTATCCCCTCTCCTTGTGACCCTCACATGACTCTCATGGCAGGACCAGTAGGTGGAGGGCCACCCCCCCAGTCAACATATCCAAGTCCCCCAAGTCGAACAACAGCAGGTTCTATAAGGGAGAGGGCAGGGCTTCATTAAGTCCATCCTGCAACTTTCTTCTGTTTTCTCCCAAATCCTTGCCGTGCATCACATCAGTACATGTGTGTGGAGGCACACACATCCTGCTGAACTGTAGCCCCACCCTTAGAGCCATTCATCTCCTGCACTACCACTGGACCTCCACCTGGTGGCAGTCAAAGGTTGGGATAACTGACCATCCCTACCAGGGAGAGGTGAGCGGGACGCTCAGTCTTCTCCCACCCTGCTGACCCCTCACAACCTGTGCTCATTCCCGAACACAGGTCGCCAGTGTGGCAGGAGATAAAGCATTCAGTGCCTTAGCACTCCACATTACTAGGCCGGCTTCTCCTACTAGAATTAATGATGATCTACAATAAATGACCTTCAGACTCCAAGTTCTCGGAGTTATCACCGCTTTCCTGGTGTCTGTCCTTGGAGGCTACCAGATGACTAGGCAATGAGTTATATTGATTTTCACACTCTGGATCCCCATAAAGCTGCTCCAAGTGAAGGGCACTTACCTCCTCAGGTGGCCTGGTAAGAGACCTAAGTCAAAGGCACACTTGTGTCCTCCTAGCACTTTGCCATCTTGACACTTTTCATGCCATCAACCTACTGGAACTCAAAACTCTACCCACTGGCTCTCAGTGGTGCTACCAATCAGTAGTCACTATGATCTGGCATTGTAGTAAATAAGCCTTCATCCTCTGCTGGCAGGAAAGTGTTGTTACTATGCATGCTAAGCTAAAGTTTTTACTTATGTGGACAAAAAGTTTAAAGTATGATACTTTAAAATGCTTTACTGTTAAGGGTGATGTGTTAGTGTTTGAAAGCGAGGGGTATAATGAGACAAACAATGGGTTTAAAAAATAATTATCTAGCAATTAGTTATGTTAATTAAACACAAAATGTTCATAAAGAAATCCTTCATAAAGATTTTGAAAATCTACATGCTGCATGAAGATTTTGAAGATAACCATCGTGAAAATGTTACATGTCCTACGTAAACAAAATGTTTAAAATTGAGAAACAACATGATCACGATTACAAGTGACTGAAAAACATTGTGTACATTTTGTACTACAATTAAAGTCATATGTAAGAAAATAGTAAAAAAGGTATACCTCCTCTTATGCTTTGTGCAGGGCCCTGCACAAAAATGCTAGTACTTATGTGCAGGAACAAAGCACCTTGTGCATCATGTTTCTAGCAGGATCCCATGCAAAGTAATTTAGGAGTCACCTCATGTTTCATGAAGGCCTTAAGGGCCCTGCTCAAAGCAAGTTACCACCTACTTTCTTAAAAAAGGACATTTATTTCAAAAAAACTTTGCTAGCACAGATTATCATCTAGGACTCCTGGTGACATCACGGTAAGGTTAGCAGGCTAAGAGAAGAACTCTCAAGATTAAAACTATCTCCCAGAAGCGTTACAAGCATTCCAACCCACTAACAATACCTATAAGTGTGGAGGGAGATGACAAGACAACCCGCTCAATGATCCAAAAATTGAAGTTGGGGCAGGATGGCTTGGGAGTGAGGGACAGAAGTCAGGATAAAAGCCGTGGTGCCTTTCCCATGAATTCACAGGGCCCCTGTTATGATAGAGACAATGAATCTCAAAAGCACACCAGAAAGAATTTTGAACTGCTGAACAATTGCCTGGAGGGAAGGAGCACAGAGTCAGAGAAACACAAGATTGAGTTGCTCTAGTGGAAGATGTCACGCTCCAGCTTTCTTCCACCATGGACTCTCTCCTGCAGTACACAGAAGTGCTACATGTAAAGTGCACAGACCTAGGAGCCCACTCCTGAAGAGACAATCTTCTGTTAACAGGGCTCCCAGAAGGCTTGGAAGTTGTGTGATTTTCTGGTGGCTCTCTTAACGGACATTCTGTAATTTCCCACCACCCTGAACATTAGGATTGAAAGGGCCCATAGAGCACTCCTGCCACAGCCCACAGAACCCCAAGCCAGACTGCAGCCAATCTTGATGAAATGTAGTAGATATCGTATGAAGGAGGAAATCACTTATAATGGTGCTCAGTTCTGCCTCAACCAAGATTACCTTCCTGAGATCCAGCAGAAGGGCTTACAGTATGGTGACATTATTAGAACCCTGAAACAGAAGCAAATAAAATTTCAAACACCCTTTCCAGCCAAGATAAGGATTTTCTGGGATGCTGGTATGAAAGTCTATCACACGGCAAATGAGGCACTTGCAGCACTGCAAGAGAAGGGGATCCCCACAGACACAAGGAAGGGATCACAGCCAGGCAACGAAAAACCACTGTGCTCAGAGGTGTCAATGGTACAAAGGCAGCAGATTAAGGCAATGGGCATCAGGGTGTGGACCACACCATGTCAGAAATCAGAGGACTCCTTCATCAAGTAAGAAATCAGATGACCTGTGCTGGTCCATCAACCCAGAAAGACCTGAACACACTCCGGAACTTACACCTCCGGGTGAGCTGTATTTCTCTTTTCTCTTGGCTGATTGAGAGGTTTTTATTGGGCCTTCCACACCTTAATCTACAACGGGGCACATAGTGCTCTCTTTGACTGGTTATTTTTCATCTTGGGCACTACATTGGTGCCTTATTTCATGAATGATCTATAGCTGTCTCTGTCAGTAAGTAAATTTACAACTGGGACTGTTTCAATATGTCTACGCAACATTTTAAGGAACCATGCCTACAGAAGAGATAATGTACAGACTGAGGGTCGGGATGGGTTGTGGCTGGGATGGGACATCACTCGGTATGTGTGAGCTAATTTGTGTGTGTCATACTACTTTATAAATGAGCATCAGTTACTTTTTATGTAGATGGGGGGAAGAATTAATGAAAGGTATGCGTACAAGGTAGAACACCCTTTTTAAAAGCTTAACATATTTTTTCCTCATCTCTATAAGCAGCTCTGCTATGAAGACTGAAAGCTGATGTCTGACTGGCTATTAGCCAAGCCACTGCAGGGGCAATGTAGCAGTTTCTGTTGCTGCCGATTGAAGGGGGAATGACGAGTGCCTTGTTTCCCTGTGCTGCACTCATGGAGTCCTCTGGGTGGGGGTTGGCCATTGATGCAGCTAAGGATTTTCATTTATTGTAATCTCATGTTTTTGCCACCATTCTCCCTAGCCCTTCTTTACCCTAGTCATTTTACGTTCTTGCCTTGTGGGTGGGAAGATATTATGGGGAGGTGGCTGCTGCCCCGGAGATCGTTTCCTTCTTTGGTCGGCGGGGGTGACTGGCATGCTTCTGTGTCTCTATCCTATTCATGATTTTTTTCCATAGCAATTGGCAAGCTTTGTGATTCCAAAGATGAGAGACTTGGAAAACACTAGCTGTCGGGACACTCCTCTCGACTACCCCTGGATTGGAGGGAGCCTTAGTTACCTCACAGCCTGGGGGAGGGGAGGAGAATAGGCAGGACTGTTGTGTCCACCTCTCTTCTGATTCTGCCTGCTGGATCTCATTGGAGTGTTGACCACACTGTACTTGTGCTATCACCCATACAGCTCCTATCAGTTTAATAGTTCATCACATAATACACAATGGTGCCCTCCTCATTCCCAGCCCCTCATGTTCCTAGGGAGCAATTTAAATGTTCTGTACCCCCATGTGGCATAACGTGTTCCATCCTATACAATGGTCCAATGGAGTCTATTACATTTCTATTTCAACTGATCAGTGGGGGAGGAGAAGGTCTGATGCCTGCTGATCATGCTGTGTATGTACATATGTATATGCTTTATTTTCACTTTCACGCTGTTGAGCTCCTTGTTAGAAGGGTAGCTCCTGTGGTGCCCGACCCCCAAAATGGGGGATATGGTTCCATTACACTTCCTCCTATGTGGGTGTTGAAGATGTGGGGAGAAACCCCAGGGAGGACCAGAGAATATGATTTAATATTTTCCTACCATGGAAGGGTTTGTTGTTAACACAGTTTTCTTATGGTTGGCTTGGTGGTTCTATTGGTTCTTACTAGGAGGTGCAGGACTTACTATGGGGAGAGGTCCCTGGTGATTTGGGAGAGGGAGGGGCAGCTCCCCCAGGAGGAACACTATGGGGAGAGGTCCCTGGTGATTTGGGAGAGGGGAAGGGGCAGCTCCCCCAGGAGGAACACTTTTTGAACTATTTTTTCTGGTTTGAATATGGCTACCCATAAGACAAGGATACTTACATACAGTGTTAACAGCCTTACTCACTGTATAAAGCAAAAAAAAATGACTCATATAAAACAAACTAAGGCAGACTTCATATTATTACAGCAAACTCACCTTTCTAAAGGTGAACATCAAAAGCTGACTAAATTTGGTTTCCAGAAGGTCCACTCCTCCTCATATAAAACTGAGTGGAGGAGTGGTGTGGCCATGCTGGTTCCAAATTGGGCTGTTTTTGAGTCACAAGAAGTCTGCAAAGATACAGGGCATGGGGTCATAATGTCGCAGGACATTATGCTACTGCAATATACCGCGCTGCCAATACAGCGCAATAAATGGCGGCAGCATATGACTTTGTATTGGGGGGCTATGCCCTGTGCACCCCCTGTTTCTGGGGGGACTGTGCCCCTGAACCCCCCCCCCCACTAAAATATCTAACTCCGGGGCCGGGGGGTTATCACTTAATATCACACAACATGTGAAAAAAATAAAATTTCTTTAGTCTGGGACCTGGAATCAAAACCCGGTCCCAAACACACTGCTGTCATCCCTTGCTGCTCGTGGTTCATCTCATCAAGCCACGGCAGCATCTCACCGGCCCCCTGTCCCAGCAGAGGTTTTATCCACTGTATGGGAACAGAGAGAGTGTGCGCTACAGAGCATACTTCCTTTAGCAGTATTGCACCCTCACTGTTCCCTACGGCGCTGTTTCAGTTGCACAGGTATGTCACACGCTATTCAGCATGCAACATATTGACCTGGTAGGAAGATACAGAGGGATGCTATGTCCTGTTGAAAGATACCCTGGATGACCAAGTGCTCACCCTACTTTCCATATATGCCCTGCCCATGGCAGACTTCATTCACCTTTTTCCATAAAATGTTTATGTTGCTGGCAGAAAAGGGAGAAGGAATCACAATTTGTTGGGGGAGAAACCTCACACTTATACATAAAGTAGACTAAACATCCAAAATACCACACAAAGAACTCACTGTTGCAAAAAAAGTTAAACTCCTATTAGCGGAACTCAGACTTAGTAACATTTAGAGGAATTTGTCTGGCCAGTCCACTGGGTATATATTTTATTTGGTAGCCCATAAAATCTACTCCAGGTTGGACCTATTATTGCTTTCAAAAGATCACATAGACAGGGTGCATACATATCAGATAGGCACAATGGGTATCTTCGATCATGCTCCCCTACTTCTGGGGATAGATCTACAAACACAGATGAAGATAGCTTTTTGGAGGATGAACACATCACTCCTAAAGGCCAGAGAAGTCAGGGAACAAATACCCACTATTATTAAGCAAGCTAAGCAAGAAAATTAATCCCCAGAGGTGGCACCTGTAATACTCTGGGACACAAAAAAGGCCGTCCTGAGGGGCGGAATTATTGCCATAGCAGCGGGCAAAAAGAAACAAAGAATGGAAAAACAGACACAGGTTCAGAATAGGATATAGGAGTTAATAGGGCTGCAGCAAATGAAAGCAAATAGGGGTAAAGAATAGCAAACCCTTAAAAAAGAATTAAATCAACTACTCGACTATATAAGGTTATGTAACTATAAGGTTGAACAGAATTTATATAAATATAAGGCTGAACAGAATGTAAAATATCTTTGTCAACATTATTATGAAGGTGGTCCCAGGGTGCTTAGATTCTGGCATGCTGGCTACGTGCACAGAGAGCCCAAGCTCATATCCCAAAAATTCTCCACCAGGGCACAGGGCAAAGAGGCAGTAAGACAACAGAAATCTCATCTAGCTTCCAACACTACAGAGAGATGTTGTACAAAGCAAAAGAAGGCCACCCTCAAATAGCCACTGACAGATACCTACACTAAGTGATTTGGACCTCCCTCAGGTCTCTGAGTCCAAGAACAAGGTAGTTTGTACCCTGATTATAGTAGAAGAAATGCTCTCTGAAATTGCAAGAAGCAAGAGAGGAAAAGACCTGAGCTCAGATGGGTTCCCTTTGAGTTTTATGAAAGATTTAATATGTCACAGCCCCTCTGCCATAGGGAGAATGTAGTGTAGCCTTGGTAGAATAAGGTACCCTGGATCCATTTTGGAACTACACTGTCATTTCCGTAATCCCCAAGCCTGACAAGAACCCTACTATCTGTTCATCTTACCATCCCATCCCCATATTAAGTGTTGACTATAAATACCTGATGCAATAATTCCAAGGAGATTGGAAAATATCAAACCACAGCTAGTGCAGATTGATAAATGGGTTTTCTAGTGAGATGGTAAGTGCCGGGTAATATCTGTAGAACAATACAAGTGCTAGACCACCTACACCACACAAAATGTCTGGCAGTGGAAATGAGTATGAATGGTGAAAAAGCATCTGACCAACTAGACTGGAACTATCTTTATAGGGTCCTCACCAGGTTTAGCTTGTCCCCCACCTTTGTTACCTAAGTAGAGATGGGAGAAGTTAGATAAATTCGCTCCCACAAATTTAGCGCAATTTGCAGATTAATAAATTCCACTCATGCAGTGTGGAATTTCACCTGTGAATGATGGAATTTTGCTGCAAATGGTGAAATTTTGCCATGCATGGCAGAATGTCACCATTCACAAGCAAAATTCTGCCATTTGTGGGTGAAATTCTGTACTTTGTAGCATAATTCTGCAAAAAAAAACCAGCTAAGTCAGACAGATGAATTTTTAGCCTAGTAGCAAAACTTTGCCAATTGCTCCACCGAGGCAAATTTCCCGACTTCATCGGAACTTCACTGGCAAATTTAAACTTAGCTGCATCTCTATACCTATGTTCTAACCTTATACAACTCCCCCCACGTAACACTTGGAAATGTGTTATTATGGTTTTCAACCCAATCCCTGCAATGTTTGGAAATTTTCTATTAGGGTTGTCAAGTCCAGCTCCTACCCTCTTCACTTTTCACTTAAGGCCAAGCTACAGGTATGCGGCCATGCATCAATGGTGTGGTACCTCTTTCAGGGTTGACATATTCAAAATATGTAAATAGCAGCCCTAATCTCCACCCCTACCTTCATGACCCAATGCCAAGCTACAGATCTAGCTCCATGCTACAAGGCTGTACTGGTTCTTGTGAGTCTCTATGGGTCCAGCGCTAAGTTGCAGTTAACACACAGTTGTATGTTTGTTGGTGTATTGTATTATGGACCCTGTGTATAGTATATCATCCATTTAACAGCGGCATTTTGTTTCACATATTGCCCAGTAAGTTATGTACCATCCACCTGTAACTTGTTTCATACAGCTTCAACAAGATCTTCCATAAAACAGAATACAGTACCTGCCCCAGACATTTACGTAACTTGCTTTGAGTAGTTCCAAGTATGTGGTCTAAAGAAAGTTACAAATCTGCAATACATATAGTGTCATCGAGACACAGGTCAGGAAGCATAGGCAAATCAGGAAAAGTCATAAAATTTTCAAGTGGCATTTTATTATTATCAATAACAGTAAAATAAAAAACAATAAAATTGTGCAGGATAGCTCTTCTACAGGCAGTTCAAACAAAGGCAAAGTCCTTCATCTGAGGGCATCTCTAAACCTGAATCTCTCTCTCTCTCTCTTTGACTCTCTAAACAAGCATTGCTCTCTTTTTATAAGATGTTTTCACCTGGCAATTAAATTCTGCATCCTGTTCTCATTAAGCTATTTCTCATGTTTTCACACAATGTACCAAACTTTTCAATTTCTTTCCTGTGACCAGTACATCCAGTCTTCTCAACAGGGATAGCCAATTAAGACACTCTGGCCAGAGCTGGTTTTCCTGCTGAAAACTTTGCAAACAAGCTTGTGGAGGTCAAATTGCATTTCAAGGTTAACCCCCTGTGTTCCAGATAAAACCCAAACAACTTTCTGCATTCATTTTAACAGTATGATTACTACAAACCAAGCAAACCAAGAGATCTCATTTTCACATAAAGATTCACGTATATGTTTTATCCACAGAGAAGCAAGGGGAGAAAGAAAGAACAGAAAGAGCAAGTAAAGGAAGTGAGATAATGGAGGAAACTGTAGGACCATTGAAGTGGCCATCTCTGAAGTTCCACAAGGAAAATCTGTTTTTGCAATTAGAGAGACAAGAGATAGACAAGTGACAGAATAGGAGAGGAGAGGAGAAAAATAAATTCTTGCTTTTAACTCTCTCCTCATAACAAATGGGACAGGGTCTTATCCCAACCCTGCTACGTATAGTACAGACAAATCTGTAATAAGTCTGTTGCTTTGTGCAGGGTCCACAGTATAGTGTTCAAGCTAAGCCACACCATAAATGGATGTAAAACTCTTTAGCTGTGCCCCACAATTATTCTAATTACAGACTCAGAACTCATAGGATATGTATGAAAACCAGACTTGTGTGGCGTGACTCCAAACCTGTAACTTGGCCTTGTGTCCCGAAAGTAGGGGATTAAGGTTGTTATTTACAAAGGATGAGTATGTTTGCTTGTATGAAGTACCACACTATTGTTGCATGGCCCCATAACAGTACCTTGGCCTTGGTTAAGGAGGGAAGGAGCCCTCACACGTTTCCAGACTTTGTAGGCATTGGGTTGAAAACTGCAACAGCTTATTTAAAAAATTTGAGGGGTTTCAGTTTTGTGTGGTAGCAGCCCTAGTCTGATTTAAAGTGGTGTGGTGTGAGGAGGGGGTGAGAATTGTCTTAAAGGACCAGGCAGGGGTTCTGATATGGGGGGGTGAGAACTGTTTCACGGGACCAGGCAGGGGTTCCAATGTGGGGAAGGAGGATTGTCTTACAGGACCAGGCTGGGGTTCTGATGTGAGGGGGTGAGAACTGTCTCAAGGGACTGGGTAGGGGTTCCAATGTGGGGGGGTGAGAACTGTCTTATGGGAGTGAGGTGAGTATTCTGTGTGTGGGGGGCTAGATGTGTATGGCAGTTGTGGCAGAGTCCCTTCACCATATCCAGTGCCCTCCTGCACCCCCTGTGCACAGCACTACGTGCCTTAATGAATGGCGCATAGTGTGGGCATGCCCCCCTCGAATCTCCCCCCCAGACTGCCCTGGTGCATAGCTGCCCCTGCAGCCAGGGAATCAGGTGTGCATCTGGCCCATGCACTGCTGGTGAATGCTGTGGGACCCCTGCTGTGTGGCATTCACATGTACTGTTGCATACGTGCCTCAGATATGTGGCGTGTAGGCAACCCTTTTTTTTTGTGCATAGGCCCCAATGATCTTGCACCTGTAACTCCACAGATGAGAAATAAAACAAAATGTTTCTCACCTCAACTGTGCACTGACCACTATCTACAAATCACTCTGCCAAAACAAGACGTTATCTGCTATCTGCTTTTTGATCACAGTTAACAAAAACAAAACTGCCTTTGTGGTTATGTAAAGCTAGATCTCAACCTAACTGCATACTACAAGTAGCACTGCCACGCAACTGTTACGGTAAAAAAACAGATCCCAGCAACTGCAGAAAACAAAGCCTGTGGGACTGTGTGACACTTGAATTTTATACACCCCCTTTGTGTGGGATGCTATTATAAACCCCTCAATCTTCATGCTCTGGGTTTATGTAGCATCCTGCAGCACAAATGAGTATAAAATTCTCATTAGACAGAGTCTCCCAAGTATTGTTCTATATGTAATGTACCTAACATTCAAAATCTCAATCACAACAAAACCAACATCAAGATACCATAATATATTTTATTCACTGAACTGTAGCCATGGCTTCTAATAAAAAAATTTTTTCTAATCCACAGCCACAAATCGGAGGTGGCTTCAGATTGGGGGCAGTTTCTATTAGGAGTACCTTGGTCAGTGGTCTAATTTAATGAGCTGTTCAGACTGAAACACAAGCTGAAATTGCTGAATTTAATTCATAGGATCATAGGCTGTTACAAGTCAAGTGGCCATAAGCCATATTAGACTTGTCACATATTAGTGGATAATATCGCTTGTTTTAATGCCCATATAGTTGTCCAATCTACTTTTAAAGGATGTCAAACTAGGTGTGTTCACTTCTGCTGGGAGTGCATTCCAAGAATCCACCAATCTCTGGTTAAACCAGGAGCCTCTTTTTGTTGTCTTATACATCTCCCCTTTCAATTAGAAACTATGAGTTCTAGTTCTCTCCCACACAGCTTTTTTTTGTCAGACCTACCAATTCCCAGAGTAGTTCATCCTGATATGCCTTGTAGACAAAATAGAGATCCCCTCTTGCCTTTCTGTATTCCATAGAGAACAAGCCCAGCCTATCCAATCTCTCTTTATAGTTCTTATCTTTAATAGAGTTTACCTTCTTGGTGAACCATCTTTGTACATTTTCCACTAGTTTAACACAGCCTTTACTCTGAGGGGCAGAAAATGGAGAACCATATTCCATGACTGGTCTTATCAGGGTCCTGTACAGTGGTGTCAACACTTCACTGCTTCTACTTTTTATATTACACAACATATTTCCCACTAATCTGTCAGCTTTCTTCACTCTCTCCCTATTGTGTTGTTCAAAATTTAACTTGTTTGTTATTAAAACCGTTAAATCCTTTTCATTGTTTGAGTTGATAATGACCTTGTCATTTAAAATATACTGAGCTATAGGATTATTAAAACTGAAGTGCATGACCCTACACTTAACCATATTAAAATTTAACTTTTGCTTCCCTGCCCACAGCTCAAGTTAATTCAAAGTACACTGTTAGTTTCATAACTACCGTACTAACCAGATATTTTCCTTTCAAGTGCCAGTTTAAAAGAAAGAACCAGGTGGTATCTAAGGCAGTTTCTATACTTTTCAAGGTTGCCACACTACCACATTGCCTGCATACCATGTGGTATGTAATGACCATTTACAGTGCCACTATACTTTTACCTGAGTTTTACCTGTTCCATCGGTTTACAGCAGCCTGAGTAAAAAAATAAATAAATAACATGTACACTACTTTACTCTGAAATACTGAAATCAGCATTACTTTTGCGTCAAATGTACAGAAGTTCTCTGTGGTTCAATTCAGCATTTTGAACATGGATTGCTTGTAGTCAAAGTCCATTAACCTACTATAAGTGTCTTTCTGAATGAAAAAATAATATTACAAAAAAAAGGATAAAGGCACAATCTTTATCATGGGGTGTAGCTTTGGAGCTTCATCTTTTTGAAACCACAACCAGATTGTAGTTGTCTTTCTCATGAATTATAACTGCAGCTATAGAACATGGACGACTTCTATTAACAACACTAGTTTAGAGCTGCAGCTAAAATTCAGGGGTGGCTTCAAAATTGTGAAACACGATATTGAGGTTAGATACAAAGAGATTACTTATCTTCTTATTTTTATCTCCACTAGTGTTGAATAAAAGCTGATTTTTGTACCTTAAAATCTCTTCCCCCATTCAATCAACGTACTTGAAATCTGGCAGAAGCAGAGTCAGTGCCAGGATCTCTGGATCCTGTAAATTTCTTGGCAATTGGTTCAGACAAAGCAAAGTTAAACAGGTGCAAAAAAACAGAAAATTGCCCAAAATGAAGACTATTTTTAACTCACCAATAACTCAAAAACAGTTTTGATTTTAAATATGAAATGTTCAAGTTTGATACAGTTTGACCCAAGACATGTGTTTTTGTAATTTTATTTCCCAGCCTTATGTCATTTTGAGATATTAGCAAAAATGTGTTCCTTTTTTGGGTGGAAGACTAGGTTTGCTGGCAAAGGCACCTAGTTTCATCTGAGCTCTTTTTTTCTAGGTTTGCTTGTAAGGGCAGAGCAAGGAACATTATCAGAACAAGGAAAAAGATTAAGGCTTCTTTTGGCTAGGCAGATTTACTATGTATTATTTTCTTTTGTACTCACAGGGTGCATTACTGTTTTTGCTAACATTTTACTGCTTTATTGTTCTTTGATTCAAATTGCTGTTGCAGGGTATACTTTCTGCTGCATTATTACAGGGTGTACCTACAGGTTTATTACTGTTTTATGCTTACAGATTACTGCTGTAATCTTCTCTGATTCAAATTCCCTCTTTTACCATTTGCCCCTGTATAGCCCTATGCTGCTGCTGTGCTATTCCACTCACAGCACTTACTCCCTTATCCCTTTCCCATTCCTGCCCTCTTTTCATCCTGCCTCATCCCCCTTCCCTTACCCCTCCACTCACACTTCCCCCTCTCTCCTCTGTTTCATCACCTTGTTCTCTCCCTCTACCCCCACCCCATGAGTCTTTCCTGCTCAAGCTTCATTGTGGAATCTCCCTCCTTGCTCTTTTTTTACTCCTTCCACCCCCCAATTCACCCTCTGTACTTTCTGTCCTTGTAAGCCCTTTCACCCCTCTTCAGACAAGGCCACTGGCTGCACTTGACACAATATTTATCTTGTCATATTGTTCTTTTGTTTATGTAATTACTTTCCTCATGTTGTACTACTTACTGAAACCATTGCAATTTGCTATTCTTGTGAATTGACGTGAAACCTCTGTAAAAGAGTCCTTGGCTCAAAGGTCTTCCCAATTTGTTAAATAAATTAATAAATTGTTTTTTGCAAGTTATATCTTCTGTTACTGCTTTATTTTTCTCTGTAGCAAAGTGTTTTTAGCAGGGTGTCTTCTGTGAAATTATTACAGGTGGTGCTTTACAGGTTTTACAGTTTTATCTATCATTAAGCTAAGCTTTCAGGGCTACTGCATTTGTTGTTGGTTGATTGTTTCTGCTCTTACCTCCTTATTTCTTTCATCCATGGTTTTTCTTTTTCAGCAGGAGAAGGGCCCAGCCATCCACCCCAACCCCCAACCACCCCATGCTGCACTCCTTTTATAGAGTAGCACAGTCATGACATTTCCTGTAGCAAAGCAGGAAGGGGAGGATCAGAGGGGTATCCACACAGTGACCTCACTTACAGGGGCACAAGTAATTTAACTTGATATAACAAGTTATACAAAAACAAACAAACAAAACAAAAAATCAAACTTTCGCTTTCATTTTTCTCCTTCTAATTACTCAGACCAGGTTATAAACCTGGCAACTCATCTGGAATAGATATTATTAACTGCAGATACTGTGGGACACTTTTCAAAAAGGGCAGTTATACAGGATTTAGGATGCTGTCCTACATGCTGGACTATTAGAGATCTAAGGACTCAGCTCTAGGCAGCATGGGCAAAGAATGCATGCCTCAAATCACATATTCAGGAGGAAATATATTATAAGAACCACCCGCCATTTCCCCAACATCCAACTGAAGCACCTTGACCACAGAGGGTAGTTGGTCTGGGAAGCTGGCAGGTGGTTAGAAGGGGCAAATCAGGTGCCCCATCACTCAATGCTCTCCAATCTATCATCTCCACAAACCATATAAAAACTACAAACAGGTATCTGCTTCTATCTCCAAAATCAAACAAAGGGGCAGAGGACACTGCAGAGCAGGACACTGCAGCACAGGAACTAGCACAACACAACTTGCCCAAAACAGGGACCAAAGCAAAAAAAGCAAAAAGGAAATCCAAAACACTTCTGATCATAGGAGACTCCATGATTTGGGGAGTTGATACCTACCCAGCTGGGGGTAATGGTCAGATGTCTCCCAGGTATATCAACATGGAGAGACACTGACTGCATTGCTAAAATCATGCAGGAAGCAGAAGAAAATATTGATGTCCTGGTACACACAGGGACTAATGATCTTGCCAGCCAGTCAGTTGTGGAGACCAGGGAACAAATGACCAGGCTGGGAGACAAACTGTCATCCATTTTATCTGGCATCTCCTTCTCTGAGATCTTGCTGGTCTGGGAGAGGGGGGGTAGATGGACAGAAGGTCAAAGAAGGGGAGATAGGGGAGCTAAACATGTGGCTCAAGGGCTGGTGCCAGGAAAAAGGACACACATTTGTAGGTAACTGGCAATGGTTTGGGGAGCAAAAGTTCTTTAAATTCAATGGACTGCATTGGACTAAGGAGGGAGTCAGTGTATTGGGGCAGAAATTTGATGTCTTTGTAGAATATTTAAACTAGCAAATGCGGAGAGGTATGCAGCACCTGATACATCAAACAGGAAGAACAACCCTCCCCCCTTAGCTAGTGATCAAACAGGAATTCAGCATGTTTGTAGTTCATTTGCATCACCAGGTAAGGAAAAAGGTCTGGCTCCCCATACGACATGAAGGGGAAGCACTGGACCTCGCCCAACAACTAACACACCAAAATCTGACCAGTGGAAAATCATGTACACAAATGCCCGCAGTCTGGGAAACAAGATCCCAGACCTGCAGCCAACAATGACAGAGGCTAAACTGGACATAGTAGCCATTAACGAGACATGGTTCACAAGTAACCACACTTGGGAGATTTCAGTACCCAGCTATGTATTGTTCAGAAGAGACCGAGGTGTAAAAAGTGTGGGGGGGGGCCCTTTATGTCAATGAAAATACTTAAGCTACAGAAATTCAGAATACACATAAGGAGCCAGAAGAACTGTGGGTCACCCTGGAAACAGGAAATGGAACAGCCATACAAACTGGGGTTGTCTACAGGTCTCCAGACCAGGGGGAGGACACAGACACATTACTGTTAGAAGATATACAAAACATGAGAGCTAAAGGGGAGGTTCTGATAATGGGAGGCTTCAACATGCCAGATACAGATTGATCAATACCAGCAGGAACATCTGCCAGAACTAGACACATATTGGATTCCCTGCAGGGGGAGGGCCTCAAACAGCTGGTACAACAACCCACAAGAGACAGAGCTATCCTAGATCTAGTACTGACTAACTGAGAAAGGATCACAGATCTCCAGGTAGAAGGTCACCTGGGGGCCAATGATCATCACATGGTAGGGTTCAATTTGGCCACTAGAACTAAATCATCCCATTCCAAGGCAAAAATATGGGACTTCAGAGGAGCTGACTTTGATAAGATGGCCAACAGAGTTAAGCTAGCCCTGGCAAGAAGAAATACAGGTGAGGGGGTACAGGCAAAGTGGGCAAGCATTAAGGATGCAATTCTTGAAGCATCATCCCATTGTGTTAGAGAGAAAAGCAAGAGCAAAAGAAGGAGGAAACCACTTTGGTTCTCAAAAACAGTAGCAGAAAAGGTCAGAGCCAAAAGGCTGGCCTTCAGGAAATATAAGGGAACGCAGTGGGGCGAAGATAGGGAGGCATACCAAACTTCCCTAAGGAAAGCAGGGAAGGCAGTAAGGCAGGCAAAGGCCCAAACTGAGGAAACACTAGCATGAACAGTAAAAGAAGGCGACAAGACTTTCTATAGACACATTAGTAAAAGGAGAAAGTCCAGAGGGGGTATTGCTAAGATCAAAGGGGATAAGGAGGAGGGTGTGGAGGAGGACCAAGGAAAAGCATCTATCCTACATAGATACTTCTGCTCAGTATTTACTGATGAGAAGGTAGGGCAGGGCCCACAGCTCAGCACCATTGACACAGGGGGGAAGGAGGTATGCACAAGTCCCTTCACAAAAGAAAAGGTCCCACAAGAGCTTGCTAAGCTCAGGGTGGGCAAGGCAATGGGACCTGATGGCATACATCCCAGGGTACTAAAGGAGCTAAGGGTGGAACTAGCAGAGCCATTATCAGAACTGTTTAGTGAGTCTCTGAGCACAGGAGAGGTCCCAGAAGACTGGAGAAGGGTTCATGTGATCCCACTCCACAAGAGTGGTAGCAGGGAGGAAGCAGGGAACTACAGACCAGTCAGCCTTACCTCAGTAGTGGGCAAGATTATGGAGCACTCCTTAAGGAAAGGATAGTGCAACATCTGGAATCCATAGAGCCCAGGATCCAAGACAGCATGGGTTTACAACAGGAAGGTCCTGTCAAACTAATCTCATAGATTTCTATGACTGGGTAACCAAAGTGGTGGACCAAGGGGGTGCAGTTGATGTCGCCTACCTTGACTTCAGCAAAGCTTTCGATACTGTTCCACATAGAAGATTGATTAATAAGCTAGGTAGGCTCGAGGTGGGTCAGAAGTTGGTCAACTGGGTGGCAAACTGGTTGGCGGGCAGAAAACAGAGAGTGGTGGTAAATGGTATACAGTCAGAAGATATGCAAATCACAAGTGGGGTACCTCAGGGGTCAGTCCTAGGGCCAGTCCTCTTCAATATCTTCATCAGTGACATTGCAGATGGACTGTAAGGTAAGGTTTGTCTGTTTGCAGATGACACTAAGATCTGCAAAAGAGTAGATGATCCAGATGGGGCAGGCAGAATAAGAAGAGATCTGGGTAAACTGGCAAAATGGTTGGAAGAGTGGCAACTAGCGTTTAACGTGAAGAAGTGCAAGATCATGCACATAGGGAAGAGAAACCCTGAAGCCACCTATAGGTTGGGAGGGGAGTTGCTGGCAATCACAAGGGAAGAAGGAGACTTGGGCATCATCATCACAGATGACCTCAAATCATCCAAGCAGACCACTAAAGCAGTAAGTAAGGCTAGAGGGATGTTGCAGTGCATTAGTAGGAGTATCACAAGTCGTAAGAAGCAGGTAATAATTCCTCTTTACAAGACATTGGCTAGGCCCCATCTGGAGTACTGTGTGCAGTACTGGAGGCCGCACTTGCACAAAGACATTAACAAAATGGAAGCAGTCCAGAGAAGGGCAACCAAAATTGTGCAGAGACTGCATCAGAAAACATATGAGGACAGATTAACGGAGCTCAATATGTATACCCTAGAGCAAAGGAGGGAGAGAGGTGATATGATCGAAACATTCAAACATCTTAAGGGCGTTAACAAGGTGAAAGTGTCTAACATGCTTCAATATAAGAAAAATAGCAGGACAAGAGGACACAGCATGAGATTAGAGGAAGGTCGATTAAGGGGTAATGTGAGGAAGTTCTTTTTCACAGAAAGGGTGGTGGATGCATGGAACGGCCTACCTCAAGTGGCGGCTATGAATACAGTGCAGGGCTTCAAACAGGCATGGGATAGGCATAAGGGAGCAATACAGATGAGTATGAATAGGTAGGCCATTGACAGAGTACAGACCTATGGCACATTCATAAGGTAGAAAAAATGGGCAGACTAGATGGGTCTTTCGGTCCTTATCTGTCGTCAGCTTTTATGTTTCTATGTTTTGCACATGCTCAGTAGGGAAAATGAACATTCTAAGGATAACTGTAGTGTTACAAAACCAAAAATGTATGTATTTGTATGGTGAAAATGCATTTGTGTGGTGGAAATGTGTTCGTTCTGCAAATATTTTAGTGTTTGTATGAGTCAGTGATATGAACACTTAAAAAGGTTAAACCTTTATGGGCTGAAAACAAGAAAATTAGCTGGAGTGGTGGTCCACACTTTGAGAGGTTGGCAGACTACTCTAAAAGGAATGTGCTTTTGTACTTTTTGCTCCTAAATATTGTGTTTTTACCAGAAAATAACATTTGTTAAAAGACAGAAGTCATGAACACATAAATATTTTATGTGTTCCTATTTAGGTATTTGTGACTCATGTTTTAGCATTCATATGAATGACCCATTTGAATACTAAAAAAAAGGTCAAATCTTTGCAGACTGATAAAAAGAAAATTAGCAGAAGGGGGATATGTGCTTTAAGTGGTTGACAGATTACTCTAAAAGGAATTTGTTTTTGTACTTGTTGCCCCTAAATGTTGTGTTTCTTACCCAAAAATAACATTTGTTAAAAATCATGAGTCATACATGCATAAATATTTTATATGTACCTATTTATGCATTTGTGACTCATGTTTTAGTGTTTGTATAAAAAAAAGATCAAATCTTTGCAGGATGAAAACAAGAACATTTGCTGGAGGGTTGGTCTGTGGTTTGAGTGGTCAACAGATTACTCTGAGAGGAATGTGCTATTGTACTTTTTGCCCCTAAATGTTGTGTTTCTTTGTATGTTAATAAAGCCGCCCAGGCCACTCTTAGGGTTGTAAGAGTGGTCTTATGCGTATTCTTAGGGTCCGACAACTGTGAACCGAACGTGAGTCATTCTGATGCCCTAAGGGTATAACTAAGACAAGTCTTATAACTGCAGGAGTGGTCTCAGTGGCTGTATTAATATATTATTGTTCAAGGTTAAAATTTTAAAAAAGAAACCAGCCCCAAATGTGCCTTTTTTTGGAGCAGCTGTGCGTGAGACACTCTTTTCTTTTTAATCAGTAGTTTTTCCTCCCCTCTAGTCTGCTTGATGGCACCTCTCAGCCCCACCATTGACCTTTTCACCACTTGCTTACATCCTCGATGGGAGGGTGGGTTAGTCATGTGTGAGAGTCTGTAGGGGAGGTACCAGCTATGGGCAGCCCAACATCTTTTTCCTCCATTTTTGCCCTCTGGGCTGTAGTGTCGGGACATGTAAGCAAAGCACATCACACTACAGTCCAGCCCCTCCTGCACTTCCACTGCACTGCTGTCCAGCTTCCACCAGGCGGCAGTCTCTGTAACATGACCTGGTGTTCCCCTTCCCTGAAGAAGGAGAGCTGCCATCGGGTGCTGAATCCTCCCTCCCTCACCCAGCAGACCCATCAGGTGACTCTTGTCCATTCCCAAATATGGGTCGCCTTTGCGGGGACCAGAAGTACTACTGCTCCTCCACTGGTCTGGTGTCACATGAGACACTCATCAGAGAATAAGAGTAGCTCATGCACAGAGGAAAGAAGCACTCTTATTGGTCAGTAGTGCTCCCACAATCTACAATCCAGAAAATAACATTATTAAAAATCATGCTCAGTGCCGGGCCGGTGCCACTGAGAGTTGAGGCACTGGACGCCATACCTCACACCACGCTGGTGACCCATATTTGGGAATGAGTGTGGGCTACTGGATGTTGGCAGGGGAGAAGAAGCATCGAGCATCCCAGGGACTGATCTCCTTCTCTGGGGAGGGGGGGCACCAGTAGTCAGCGAACACCTGGCCTCTAGCAGAGGCTGGGGGACAGCATGCCAACACTGACAAGGTGGGCTGGGGATGGGGCAGATGCCTGCAGTAGCATGCACAAGAGCTTGCGTTGCCTCCGTAGGTGTCATTGCATGCCCCACCCCCGAGGGGAACAGAAAAAGAAAAAAATGCAGTCATGTGGCTTGATAGCCATCCCAGGACGTACTCAGCTCTGGAGGTAGCGCTCCCAGAAGAATGGATCTGGACTTGGCAGTGAGTAAGGGGAGCTCGTCACTACCCCACCACGGGTGGAAAGCCATGGAGGTATGACTGGGAGTGAGGGCCTTAATGGGAGCCAGGGTGCGCCAGGATGACAGCCAGATGGGGGTGGACCATAGGGTGAAAAGGCATCAACAAAAAAAAAAAAGCATGACTCAAATACTCTCCTTCAAGGATCTTCTTAGCAGCCTTTCACATGTTGCATCTTTTGATCACCTCATCTATTTGGCTCTAGGTCAAATAAATGAGTTTAGAATCTGTTGGCCAACTTATTTTGATTTTTAACACACCCAATCTGGGGCTGTTTAAATCTCTCTCTATTGTCCAGCTTAAATATTTATTATTTACTTATCTATAGTATGCTATCTCTCAATCTTTTCTAGTATGTCTAAGTGGCTATGGTTTTATGTGTGTAGCCTACTGTGCAGAGATTGTTTTGCCCTGCTGTTTACAACCTGATATACTTATACTTTGTGGCACATGTATGTATCCATGACTCCTTCTGTATATTGTATCTTCAGTACTGCTGTTTTCTTATACTTTTATTTGTACATTTAATGGTTTACTGTCTCCTGCACATTGTTCTTTGCATTTATGACCTAAACTTAATAAAAAGATTACTTGCAAAAAAAAAATCATGACTCAGGAATGCTAAATATTTTATGTGTCCCTATTCATGCATTTGTGAACTAATGTTTTAGCATTGGTGTGAGTTAGCCATATGAACAAGAATAAAAAGTTACATTTTTGAGGTCTGAAAATAAGAAACTCAGCTGGTGGGGGGTCTGTGTTTTGAGTCATTGACAGTTCAACAGACTACACTGAAAGTGATGTGCTTTTGTACTTTTTGTCACTAAATGTTGTGTTTTTCACCAGAATGTAGCATTCGTTAAAAATCGCGAGTCATGAATGCACAAATATTTTGTGTGTCCCTGATTATGACTCGTGTTTTAGTGTCCCTATGAGTTAGCCATAAGATCACTAAAACAAGGTTACATTTTTTGTGGGGTGAAAACAAAAACATTTGCCGAGGGGTTGCCTGTGCTTTGAGTGGTCAACAGATTACTCTAAAAGGTATGTGCTTTTGTACTCATTGCCCCTAAATGTTGTGTTTTTCACCAGAAAATAACATTTGATAAAAATCATGAGTCACAAACACATAAATATTTTAGGTGTCCATTATTATGTGCTTGTGACTCATATTTGTGTTCTTACATACTAACATACTAAAATGCCAGCAGAATAGGCCTAACGGTCTTTCGTGTCTGCTCGTTTGGTCAGTCCCCAGCCTGGGTACTGACCTTGCTGTCCCTCTCGCCTTCTCTGGCTTCTCCCTTCCCAGTTCCGGATATTCTTGCTGCATTGGATTTTGCTTCCAGAACCCTTCCCCTGTACCTGTCCCACCCCCTCTTGAACCCCTCCACTGTCTCTGCCTCCACTAGCCCCCCTAGGCAGTGCATTCCATGGCTCCACCACCCTCTCAGTGAAGTAGCACCTCCTCCTTTCTCCCCTGAATCTTCCCCCTCCAGCTTCCACCCATGCCCTCTAGTGGCCCCTTCCTCCTTCCTTGAAGCACCCCAACTGTTCCTCCCTATTTATCCTCTTCATGTACCTAAAGACCTCTATCATGTCCCCCGGTCCCTTCTCTCTTCCAATGTGTATATTTAGCTCTTGAGCCTCTCCTCATAGGTCCTGTCCCCCAAGCCCCAAATCATTTTGGTTGCCCTCCTCTGGACCCTCTCCAGGAGGTTAATGTCCCGCTTTAAGTGTGGCCTCCAAAACTGCACGCAGTACTCAAGGTGCAGCCTCACCAAGCAGTTATACAGAGGGAGTATCACTTCCCTCCTTCTGGAGGTGATCCCCCTAGCGATGCATCCCAGCATCCTGTTGGCCTTGGCTGCTGCCCTCCTACAAGTCTCAGAGTTGTTCATCTTGACATCCACCACCACCCCCAGGTCCCTCTCAGCCATCGAGACTTGTAGCATTCCCCCCCAGGGTGTACACTTGGCCTGGGTTTCTGGCCCCCAGGTGGAGTACCTTGCATTTCCCTGCATTGAACCTCAGCTTCCACTTTCTAGACCATCTTTCCAGAGCCTCCAGGTTCCCCTGTAGGGCCACCCTCCCCTCCTCCCCATCCACCACCGCCCCCAGTTTCGAGTCATCTGCAAAGAGACTCATCTCACTCCTGATTCCTGTCCTTATGTCAGATCGTGGCGTTGAACAGAAGGTGCCCAGGACTGATCCTGTGGGACCCACTAATGACCCTCCTTGGGGATGAGACTATCCCACCAACTCGACCCTCTGGGTCCGGTCCTGGAGCCAATTGCCTATCCATCTGATCATCTGGTTCCCACCCCATTTCTCCCAGCTTATCCAACAGACCCATGTGAGGAACAGAGTCAAATGCCTTGCTGAAGTCTAGAAAGAGGACATCCACTGGTCTACCCAGGTCCAAGGCACTTGTCACCCAGTCATAGAACTCCACCAGGTTTGTCTGACACGATTTCCCCGGGATGAATCCATGCTGTCTATCATCCAGGCACCCTGACTTATCCAGGTCCTCCCCTAGCCTCTCCTTGACAATGCCCTCCATCACCTTGCCCACCACCGATGTCAGGCTGACAGGCCTGTAGTTCCCTGCCACCTCCCTTGATTCCCCCTTGTGGATAGGCACTATATGACCACCTTCCAGTCTTGGGGCACCCACCCTGTCCTCAGAGAGATGGTGAAAAGCTCTGCCAGGGGTTTTGCCAGGACATCTGCAAGTTCCTTCAGCACTCTGGGATGTAATTTATCTGGCCCCGGTGCTTTCTCCGTCTTAAGGGGGCTGAGGGCTTCCCTCACTCTCTCTGCTGTGATTTCCACTTCCGGCACCCCTTCTCCCTGCTTAGCCTTCCCCCCACCTGCCAGTGATGCCTCCCCCTCTCCCCAGACCTGCCGATCGGTAAGGGTCCCCCCCTCCTCAGTATTTCTGTCTCCTCCCATGTATGATGCAGCACCCCCATTTTCCCTGGTGAAAACTGAGGTGAAGTACTCATTTAGTACCTCAGCCTGCTCCCCCGAGTCTTGTGCCCATCTCTCCCCTGATTTAATCCTGCTAATCTGCCCCTTCACCCTTCGTTTTTCCCCAATGTATCTAAAGAACCCCTTGTTCCCTCTCCTAATTTCCCTGGCCAGGTTCTGCTCCTTCCTTGCCTTAGCCGCCCTCACCACTCTAGTGGTCCTTCTTGCCATCAGCTCGTACTCCCCTCGATCCCTTTCACTCCTTGAGCACTTGAATTGCTTATAGGCTGCTTTCTTTCCCAGCACCACCTCCTGGACCTCCCTGGTCCACCAACAGGGTTTTTGGGTCCTACCGCATTTTCGTCTTACTCTTGCACAGGTGCTGGTAGCATCCTGCACCCCTCTCCTGATGATTTCCCACCTACTATCAGTGTCCATGTCTGACCCAATCCCATCCAAATGCTCCTTAAGGATCCTTCCCATTTCCTTAAAATCCACCCCCCTGAAGTCGGTTACTTCCGTCTTTGTGCAGCCTTCTACCCCTCCTAGGTCCAGACAGAACCAGACCGTGGCATGGTCACTCCCCGCCAATGGGTCCCTTACCTCCAGGCCCCCAATCTGGTCACTGTCTGCCAGGACCACATCCAGTACCTGTGCCTCCCTGGTCGGTTCCCTCACCTGCTGAGTTAGGAATGCGTCTTGAAAGACATCCAACAACCTCTGTTCCCTGGTCACAGAGGATGTCATAGTCTCCCAGTCTGTTCCTGGCATGTTTAAGTCCCCCAACACCACCACCGTTCCTCTGCCCAGTCTGCAGTGTCTCCCAACATCTGCCACCAGACTGTCCTCCTGTTCTTGACAGTTAAAAATGGTGGAAAATTATCAGGGACCAACAATTTGAAAACAAAGTAGATTTGCCAGCTGTAACTTGTGTATTTGACAGGTTAAGGTGTTTGGGGGACTGTTTAGATTGTGTTTTCTTGAAATATGGCCCTTAATTTCAGCAAAGGAAAAATTTGCCAAGTCACCCCATATGAACGCAAAAAGAAATTTATGAAAATGCATTTGTGTGGATATGTTTGCTTTTGTGACTGCTTTTTGAAAGGATTTTTTTAAAGATTTCACCATTTTCTTGGTGCATGGCCTGGAGAGTCCTGTATGCCTAGAGCCAGATGGACCCTTCCTTTGGTGCAGGGCTTTGAAGGGCCTGTGCGCCTGCAACCAAAGCCACATAAAAGCACATGGCCCGGAGGAACCTGTGCTTCTGCAGCCACGTGGAGTCCTCTGTTGGCTTAAGGCCCATAAAGCCCCGTGCATCTGTGTCTGCAGCTGCATGGAGTGGCCCAGAAATTCCACAGCTAGACAGACCTTCCCTTGGTGCAGAGACTGGAGGGCCCTGTATGTTTGCATCGGTTTTATAATTACACTATCACAAAAAGAAAGGAAAAAACTATGTTAATGCAGACATTAGGGTTCAAGAAAATAAAGTGTACAAAGTAAGGAAATGAAAACATTAGGGTTTGGAGTGTCAGGAGTCTTTGCAAATCAGTGGTGTTGTGTTTCTTGGGGTTTTCAACCCTAATGCCTACCACCATCCCCTGAGCAAAGAAAGTAAAGCTACACATGATCCAGGGCCCAGTATAGCATTTAGAGCCCGGCATGAAGAAACTTACAATTGATTCTGTGGCTCCTATGTCAAAAGCCATAGTTGTCTAGCTCCAAACAGTACACCTTGGGGCGCAGGCTTGGACCTGTAGCTTGTGATTTGGACACAAGGCTAGGGGCTGGGGAAGGGAGACAGGCACTATGGTTAGAAGCCCAAAGGAACACTACTCCACTCCACTGATTTGCGAAGATGCCTGAGACTCCAAACTGTAATGTTTTCATTTCCTTACTTTGTACACTTATTTATTTAGCTTATATTGGCCAGTTAAGCATACTATACAATTACAGTGTGTATTTTCAGATGCAATGCGGAAGAATTACAAGGCAATACAAAACCATACAAAAACAACAATATAGTGATATTTACAAGCAGCAGAACAGCAGATTGGCCATTACATAGGCAGAAAGTTAAAATCTCAATAATAGTGAACATAACCAGTTGCATACTTGATCAGGTACAGCTACAAAACAGGGAGGAGAGGGCATATCTATATGTAACAGGAAGGCAGTATAGCCTAGTGGTTATAGGGCACAGCGTTGATCCAACGGACCTGGGGTTGAAATCTACAACCCCCACTTGCATAGTGTGTGACTCTGAGCAAGTCACGTAACCTACATGTGATTAAAGCTCTCTAGGGTTACACCTGGAAATAAGCCTCAACTCAGTGTGCTTTTCTTGGCCCAAACATTCTAAATCAATAAGGTGCACACTGTTTTGTCTTCTTCTTATGATAGAGACCTTCACGTTCCTGAAGGTAGTATACAAGGTACAGTAGGCTGTGAGGAGCTATTCAGCAGAAACAAAGGGTCAAAAGCATGGAGGCATGAGCTGAGGCTGGGTGGAGATTCAGGAGGGACATGAAAAGGTTTTAGTTGACAGAGACAGTGGTTGAGCCATGGAACAGCCTACTAGCTAAGATGCTGGGTGCAAAACTCAGTAATGGGTTCAAGCACAGCTGAGACACAGTAAGGGGCCTAATAGTTATTCAGGGGGTAGCAGTAAGGCAGCAAGCAAGGGACAGGTGAGGGCATAAACCTTGTCTAGACAACAGGTCATTAGGTAGGATAAGGTAAAGCAGGGAGACTGGATGGAACAATGGTCTTTTTCTGCTGACACTGTTTGTGTTTCTATGTTTTGATGCCCACTGTTTTTAATCTCATTATTCTTTAAATGACAATACATCCTACAGTACATGCCACACATTCTGGTCATTTGCTCTGCATCTTGAAGGCAAATGCTACATATTTCAGTGCAGGCAGGTAGAGTGGTATGCAAGTAAATCATCTTGTAATTCTGGCCAATCACACTTCAAGGCTCCTTTTTCCCATAGCTGCCTGTACTGCATATAATAGACCTGTTTAACTGCCCTTTATGCTAATTCTTGTGTTCTGCTGTAGCTGGCTCATCTTAATAATTGTATAAAAAGACAGTGCTTACCCATTATGGACCTGTCTTTCGCTTTCTCTCGCCTCCTATCTCTCCCCCTTCCTTCTTTCTCACCCCCCCCACTCTCTCTTACATACACACACCTTAAAAAATATTGTACAGTAATAGTGAGAAATCCGACACTAGCAAGGTGTTGACTTTGAGCTGATACCTGGCTCCATACCCACATTACTTTCAAACACCGCCTGCAATTGCCCCAGTTATGCATTTGTCTTTGGTTGATTTCTCAGCATAGTGGATGAGTATCCCCATTTTGCTGATGGTTCTGAAAAAAAATGTTCTTCACTTAGAGCTTTGTATAATGACTTTTTCAGAATGCAGAACCATGCGAAATGACTTGGAAGCATTGTCAGTGGCTCAGCAGGTTGTACACTCTCCTCTGAGGCCAGAAAATTGTGGGTTCTATCCCCACACCAGGCACTTGGGTTAAATCCCAATACTGACACTGCAGTGCAGCACGAGGGGGATGCTGCACTCCTGAGGTGCCATCTTTCGGATAAGATGTTAAACTGAGGTCCCATCTGCCTGTTATGGTGGTTGTTCAGGTTGGTGACAAAGATCCCATGGTACTTCTCAAAACACTAGGGCAATGTCCCTGGTGTCCCAGTCAAATTTGCCCCATTCACTAAAGGGAAAGGGAACATTGTTTAACCAGGAGTAGCACTCTAAGCCAAAGCTTGTTTCCAGATGTGACCTGGGAGCACAAGGAAGTTAGGTGACATGTTCAAGATCACACAGTATGCACCTAGGTGGCTGTGGGATTCAAACTCAGGTCTCCAGATCTGCAGCTCAGAGCCTTAACCCACTGTGCTATACTGCCATCATCATTAGAAGTTTAACCTGATTCAATATGTCAGTTTGCATCTGTATCCCCTTCCTCCAGGGACAAGGCAGAAAACAAGCAGAACTGCCTAATCCTTCTTTCCTGGTAAACAAAAACTAACTAAATAAATATGAATTATGGGTTTCCATGGAGACCAGTATAACACCTTATGAGCATAACCTTTTTTCATCAACTTGGGAACTTAAAAAAAACATGTTCTGCTAGGTACTCATTGACACTGGCAGCACGCCACCACCCCATCCTCCTTAGACACTGTTCAGGACCTCTGGAAGGTTAGGAATTTAAATTCATTTAAAAAAAAAAAACTCTGTGAAGAACAGGGTTGCTAGGAGGACACTTCCAGGCTCTAGTGACATCCTAGTACCACTCCAGCTTCGCTCTTCTGGTTCTGTGATATCTCAAGGACTCCAGGGTGTCCTAACAGCCTTGTTTTTCACAGAGGTTAATTATTCTACATATATTTACTGGTTAGTGGTTATAAACCACTGCCAGCGAGTGCCCAAAAGCTCCATAAACCACATACTGTATGTGGTTTATGGAGCTCCATAAATCAGGGGCAGAACAGTACCACAGCATCACCAGAAAATCCACCGAACAAGCTGTCCTCCGACTGGACGTTCACAAACGCTACACAATGGGTCACTCAGCGCGAGACAAGCTTGTGGGCGGTAACAGTTACCCTCACAAAGTGACAACAATTACAATTTAAACCAAAAAACACTAAAAAACAGTAAATATTAAAAATAAAACATGGAGACGTGTTGCTTATGGGGATTTTATGCACCCCCTCGGTGTGTGATGCCCATATAAACCCCTCGGGCTTCACCCTCTGGTTTATGGGACGTCACACACCTCTGGGTGCATAAAATCCCCATAAACCACACTTCTCGGTGTATTATTCTACAGTATATAGCTTTGTTATATGGTGTTACTTCAGTCCTTCTGGGGTACATTTGTATATGTACTCATATTTTTGTAGCTAATTGGCCTGGGTCGTACCTGAAAAGGGGTCCTTGGTCCACTGTATGCACCAGTGTTCAAGTAAATAAATAAACACCTTGGCTTTCACTTTGGTGTTTATGAGGGCATGCAATTGCATTTCCTAATAACATAACCTCTGCATTGCAACTACTATTGAAGAAATAATAATAAATCCCCCCACCAATGAAATCACCAATGTACTTATCAGAGTATAAGCTACCCTGTTGTGGAATGTAATTACCCAACCAAGGTCCGGGATTTTAGAGCGTGCAGTACACCGCGCTGGAGGCTGCAAGCAACTGGAATGCATTTACTGGTCAAGGTAGCAGATGGTGAACAGCAGTGAAGAGGAACCAGGGGTATTGCAACCAGGCAACCAAACAAACATCTGGAATTTTCAGCAAAATATTTGTGCACAAGCAGTTTATTTGTTTCAAGCACTTTCCAAAGTCAGCTCGTGAGCTCTCACTGCAAAAGTCAACTGACAGGCGTTGCGGGAATTACAGAAATCGCGCTACTCATTGTGGGTGTGTAAGGAACTCTCGTAACTGTTTATCTTTGAGGGCTGGTGTACAGTACTGTAGCAGATAGTTATTAAACTTGGAATCTGGACTAACTGGAGGAAACTTGAAACACAGCAGAATGCCTGACGGCTGGTCGAGTCGCTGCTGAGTATGACCATAACGGAGCACTTGGACCGTACTATAACTTCAAACTGAAGCAATACATATACCCCTAGAGATGGTACCTGCACATATTGTACTGTACTGTATACTGCCGATATACTGTATGACAACGGAGCACATGGTTCCTTTCTATTACTTCAGACTGTATTAATGCATACACCCATAGAGACTGTCTTCATTCACTATGCAGCACATGCATCATGTTATAACTTCAGAGTGTGGTAATATAGTTACCCCTAGAGATGGATGGTAGCTATATACTGTACCACACAATCACCGAAGCTGGCACCACGGATCCAGTGGTATCAGTAGCCACTACAGACGGGGAGATCCAAAGCCATTTCGATTGGTGCTCCTGATGAGCCAAGTGCAAGTTTGAGTTCAGTCCTGGCTTCCCGACACGCACAAGCACACCACCCACCCGTGACTGTACTACTCCCTCGCACACACACCCCGATTCCCACTGCTGCTACTGCGGGGCAGGTGGTTGCCTGTACCTGGCAGCATCAGCAAACCTCGAGGCTTCTTACCTTGCTCGCTGACAAGATCACTGAAAAGGTGAACGCCATCCATGCTGCATTTAGCCCCAAGGATGAACAACGCGGCTGTGTGGCCATATCCGACTGGTAATCCCCGCAGAGTAACCCCCAAATTGTCTTGACTGCTGCCGATGCACTTACAGCCCTTCTCTTCCTCAGCAACGCAAATTGCAGGGTAACAATAATTTGTAACAGCGGCGGGTCCCCTGGGTGTAGGCTGGGTGTAGATATGCTTTAAAGTTTCGATGAAGAAATCTGCCCTTTCCTCAGTGTCAGACTGATTAAAAGACGAAGTGCATTCTATAATTACAGATATTGCATGACCACAGATCTGTTTGGATAGTGTTAATTCCTGGATTGAGTGTCTGAGACACATTGTTGCTAAATTTATAAGTTTTGCATACCAGGCTTGCGTCAAAGAGGGGGCTCGCCCACCTTACAATTCTTAAAGGGACAGCAGCCTTTATGAGGGGGCAGCCTGGTTATCTATACTGAGCCTTCAAAAAAAGAGGCCGGTTTAAAAAAAAGTCAGCCACGCGCCCTAACATGGTCTGCCAGCATGTTAAATTGGTCGGATTCAGGGATAACGTTAGGAGGCACTTTTTATCCCAGATGGCGGTGAACCTAAAGACAGTCCTACCAGGGGAAACAGTGGTCATGAAGATATTACTGGTCTTAAGAGTAAGCCTGGGTACATTTCTGCTTGCCAGCGGAATCTCCGGCTACGCTGGGTGAGTGATTAGGGAATCCCTGTAAATTCCTAACTGTTTACACAGCATAAGTGTTGTATCCCTGCTTGTGAAGGGGTAGGAGCGGACATGATGGACCTGGGGTCTCTACCTATCTTAAATTGTTGTGTTACTGTGATGTCAGTGCCATCCTAACTCAAATCCTTTCGAATGTAATGTATAGTAGCAGTCATTTTAAAATGTAGACATTTCATTTCTAACAGCTCGGTTCAATCTCGTCTAAAGTAGGCAGTGGAAAGAAAAAAATGACTTTAATAAATACTACTCACGTCAGACAGCCTATGTCTTTTTATTTTCTGAGCCATGCTGCAGGCCTGCAGCTGTTTATGCGCCCTGTGGATGTAAAATACTAGATCTCCAGGACGGTGAAGAGGGTTATTGGTATAAATGCTATGAACTGTCTCAGACAGGTAGGGCCAGATATTCAAACTGCGCCAGGCTGTGGCGCAAGCCTGGGTACAGCTCAACTTGGCTGCACAGGGGCGTTGACTGGGCGATATTCAACGGAGCTGCACCATTTATTTATTTATTTATTTATTTAGACAGCAGTTTGGAAAACCTTTAAGCCATAGGCTCATTTACAAAGGTACCTTGTCACAGTAAGACAAATGAAAATACACAGTATAACAGCATAACACAGTATAACAGTAACTTAAGACATAGATACAAACAAGCTGGTACAGGTAGGATTGATGCAAACAATACCAGAGTTATGTTGTCCTTAGCAGCTTAGTAGTAAGCTTTGTCATAAGTATTGAGTACGGCTTTGATTAGTGGCGTTAACAAGGTGGTTCCGTAAGGATGTTTGAAACTGCGATATAGTTGGAGCCGGAGATGGAGGGGCGAGTGTGTTGAACCAGGAGGGGGCCCTAAAGCTGAAGGCTCTTTGGCTGTGAAGGTCCTAGCTCTAGGGATAACAAGAGAGGTTTTCCCAGAGGTCCGAGTATGAACTAGTGGGACAGAGCGGCGGATGGTGGTGGTCAATCCTGGCGGGGATAGCCCAAGGAGGGTCTTTTTTATAAGGGTACAGGTCAGATATTTGGGGCACTCGTCAAGATCAAGTACCAGTGCTTTAGTGTACAGTAGACAGGTGTGTGTTAGCCTAGGTGCCCCAGTAATTAACCTGCAGGCCTTATTCAGAGTAGTGCGAATTTTATGGAGTGCGGTCTGATCAGCAGCACCATACACCGGCAGTCCATAGTCCACTAGGGACAGGATAGGACATGGCTCAGCATTGTTGAATATCGCACCCTGGCCACCCACAGTGCACATGGCGCAGTGGCACTGCACCAGCACCAGTGGCCAGAGTGGAGCAAGGGGATGCGCTAGTGCAAGTTCCATTGTGCTAGGCGTAACAACCACGATATTCAAAAGTGCACATGCAAATGGGGCCATAATGTATGCAAGGTGCAAATGGGGCCATTTGCATGTCATTATGGCCCCATTTGCATGCAGGTGTGCCGATCCCCGACAACTTGTGCCTAGCGCCCTGCCAGGCAGCAGCCATCGGGGACCGACACCCCCTGCAGCGCGGTAATGTGCCCCACAGCCCGATCACGGGCATTAGTAATATAAAGAAAGATTCCTATATCCCTGGTGGTCCATTGGACCGCTGTCTGCCCGATCGTGGGCTTAAGTAAAAGATATAAATGAATCCTATATCCCTGGTGGTCCAGTGGGCCGCTGTCTGCCCAATCACAGGCTTAAGTAAAAAAATGAAATAACCTATATCCCTGGTGGTCCAGTGGATCCCCCTCCCCACCCATCCACTGATCCCCACTGCCCCGCTGCCCCCTGCTCAGTGGTGGGCGGCAGCACCCCACCTACCTGCGGCCCTGCCGCCCACCGACTGACACCGTAGGTAGGGCTGTATGCCCATTGGTGCACGCGTGAGCCAATGGGCATGCAGCTCCAATACCATACTACACATTCCAGATATCTGAATGGATCCATTCACATATCTGGAATGTGTGAAGCCACAATGCAGAGCTGCATGCTCATTGGCTCAGCGGCTGTGGATAAATGTCTACAATCGAGTCGGCGGGCGGCGAGGGCAGCGAAATGGTGGGGGCTGCTATCTGCTGCTGACCGGGGACGGGCAGTGGGATCAGTGACAGGTGAGGATGGGTCCACTGGACCACCAGAGATATAGGTTATTTCATTTTTTAACTTAAGCCCACGATCTGGCAGACAGCAGTCCACTGGACCACCAGGGATATAGGATTCATTCATATCTTTTGCTTAAGCCCACGATCAGGCAGTCAGTGGTCCACTGGACCACCAGGGATATAAGAGTCTTATTCTTTTTAACTGATGCCCGCGATCAGGCATGGGGGGGCACCACCATGTAGGTGCAGCCAGAGCTCGGGTGGCCACCCACAGGTGGCAGCTGCCGTGATGCACCCTGCACTACGGCAGCTCACCTGTGGGTGGCCAGCTGTTGCTCCTTTTTTTTTGGAGCATCTTTGTGCGGCACAAGTAGGGGTTGCACATGCATGGCTCAGCACATCCCGGGCTGAATATCGGGATGTGCAGAGTATGCATGGGCACACCCTGCACCTGCATACATTACTGATGCTAAATGGTACATCGATTTGTGCCAGGCGCACTCCCGCCGAATATCATGCCAGGGCGCACAGTGAGTTGCGCAAGGCACAACACTGTTGCGCCATGTGCAACCCTTTTGAATATCTGGGCCATATTGTACATACAGAAGTGCGAGAAAATGACTATTGAGGTTCAGTATAGTGCATGAAGCAAGCTGATGGCATCTGGGTTACACACACACACACACACACACACACACACACACACACACTCCCTCTCAACTTTCCCAGGTTACAAGGGACAGACTCAGTCCCTCATTTTACTACTCAAAACCTCTGTCCCACATCAGGAGAATGCTGTCCCTTACCCTACACTAAGATGTTAAAGCAAAAAAAAGAAAACTTACTGGATGGGTGGGCAGCTATGCACAACCAGTATGTTCTGCCATGGGTGGGGGTGGGTGGGGGGTTCCTCAGACCCGAGAGTGAAACTCAGAAATCTGTGGAGATCAGAACCCTGAGATGGCAGAATATAAAGGATAGTGTATGGAAAACCATACACTATAAGGCTATTCTTCCACCAAAGTGGATACTGTGATGACTGATGACCTCGACAGCAAAGCTTGAGAGGTCCCTCAGCCATCACGGTATCCATGAGGGGAAAGATTAGTCTTGTAGTGTTTGGTTTGCTATACACTGTTCTGTATAGGGTATGGTGGATCGCAATGGGTGTGACGGTGATGGAAACAGAGAAAAAAAAATAGCAACCTTTTTTTTTTTTCATCTCCACTCTGCCGACCGCACTTAAAACCGCCCACAGGCAGCACACACATGTGACTCTCCACCACCTGCCGCCCAATGGGATCTGCTGCTGGGGTCTCTTGCATTATGATGTCCTCATTAAAACAGAATGAAAAGTCATTCTGCATTAGGGCTTTGGGCTGGCAGTATAGCCTAGAGGTTAGAGGAATGAGGTGTGAACGAGCTTGGTACAGCCAGCAGACCAGACCTGAGTCTGATTCTCACAACCTTCACTTGCATACTGTGTAACTCTGAGCAAGTCACTTAACCGCACAGTGCCCCCAGGTCGCCCCTGAAAATAGGCACTTGTGCCTAGTGGGCCTTACCCGGTTACCAAAAACTAAAATAAAAAAAAAAAATAGTGAGGACTTCACTACTGCAGCAGAACAACTTTGAAAAGTGTATGGATTTCCATACACAATCACACTTCACCATACACTATACACTGGTTGTGCATAAAGTTGCTCAGCCTGTATTTTTATAGTGTTATGTGAAATGTGCACTTCAGCAGTTTTTTTGCTTTCAGACTGAAACTGACTTATGCAGTCTATAGAGGTTTCAGAAAGCTGTTGTACCACAGAAGGGTACAGTAACATTCCATGGCCTTTGAACTGTAGTACAACAGCATTTTGAAAGGGATGGAATTCTATACATAACAATGTTACTATTCACTATAATCTGTTATTCAGCGAACAGCATCCCTTATAAACATGAAGTTATTCATTTTCACTGGGCCGTGAGCTTCTGTCTTCAAGATTTGAGACTGTGACCCACATTTGCCCCCTTTTTCTTCATTCTGAGGGACAGTGTTTCACATGTAGGTGATAGGTTTACAGGTATGTTCTCTCTCACACATCAGACCTTGTAGAATCTATAAAGGGTGTCCTGGCACTATTGCTAAAAGGCACAGTTTCATCTTAGTAAGCAGTTTCCATGCATGGTAGTACCTGTTCATTATGTCAAAGAAGAGAACTAGAAGAAGCATTCTTCCCAATAAACTATAGACAGTTCAGGTTGTTGTGGGGCTGGGCTATGGACACACACACACACACACACACACACACACACACACACACACTATACAGTGAGAAGGCTGCAGTAATAACAAGAGATTGGAAACTCTCCCATTCACCCACTGTGTGTTTGCAGAGCTGTCCAAATCCTATCGTTTGGGGGCACATGGAGTACAATACAGCAGGTATGTCAGGTATGAAGTATTTGCATTAGAGGCTGACACGCGGAGTCCCTACGATTTGTCTCCTAGCACGCTATAGAAAAAAAAATGGTCTTGCAGGTAGAGATATGCAAACTCTTTGCAGTTTAAAGAAACAGCACATAATTCTCTTCTTGCAAGGAGAGCCAAAGAACTTACATGCTGGTTCAGAGAGGACCTACCCCAGTCATCTAGCTGTTAAAGAGCAATGCACCTAAATTGCTCTGATCACACGTGTGGGACAGGCTACAGGAGTTTGATCTGTAGGTAGTTACAGTATTGTCTTTTTTTTTTACTATTAGATTTTATTTGATTTTTTTTTACATACGGTAACATGACCTTACATAACATACAATACCTATAGTCAGTTAAACTGCCATAGCATCACAGTGATAGCTCTCCTACATAAATACCTTTAAATAAGTCTTGTATCTATGGCACCAGACCTGGTTTTGGTAAGCCAGTTTGGGGATTAAAGAGTTAAAGGTCAGGCTGTAACCCCCACCACCACCACCACCCGTAAGAATTCTGTCTATATCATTATCCCTATGATTATCCGAGTACTCTGTGCATCCCCAGAATCATTTTTGATTTCTGGTACAATTGCCACCTAAACAAGACTGAAAAGCTATGGTGAAAAGCCCTCTATGCTTCAAGAAATAAAAACCATAGACATTCAGTGTTCAAGCCAATATAAATAGTTCCCACATTGTTACCGGAATCACATTCCTGAGTGGAGTTCTTATTTTTGGTTCAACAATGACGTTTAATGTCTTTTTATCAGCTTCATCAAAGCAGGTAACTCAATCTGGCTTCTAAATAATTTATTGCTTTTCAATAGAGCAGCGTATTGAGAGACTGCTTATTTATTACATATCCCCCTTTCTGAGTTCTTTTTGGAGCAGGCTGATGTCGGAGTGGTTATTTAGAGCTGATGGCTGATGTACCTGTTTTATTAAAACAATAAGTCAGTGTCACATAAGCACACAGGCTCAAACACAAATAGAGCACACTGCACAAGTACTGTACTGTGGCACGTGGCACACACCAGCATACATGGCACATACTCAACACACCCACATACAAGTGACAGATGCACCACATACAACACATGTTGCACACAGCACAGACTCACACATGGCAGACACACCACATACAACACACATACAACAAATACTACACCACATATACAGTAATGCATATAGAACATTGTCAGCTTAATAAAATACTTATATGACAGACACCACACACATGATGCATAGTCAATACAACCACACAGCAGATACCACATAATACACATGGCACATACTTAACACCACCAATGCAAACATGCAACACACACAAACACACACACACACACACACACACACACAACACAGACATACATTGCACATAGTCAGTGTACTCATCCACACAAAACACAGACAACTTACTCATGGCACATACTTAATACACATATGGTAGACACTATATACAACACTCACACGGCACAGTCAACATACACCCATGCTAACCACATGCAGCTCACATGGCACTTAATCAACACACACTCCTGAAAAACTACATACAAGACACTCACAGCACATAGTCAACACACATCCTTGCAATCTACATACAACCCCCACACAGCATTTAGTCAGCAAAGCACATAAATACACTTTGCACATAGACAGTTGGCACACATGCAGACCACATAAAACACACACGTGGTTGTGTTGGGAAAGTTACTTTCAAAATGTAATGTATTACAGTTGCTAGTTACTCTTAATTTGTAATACATTACAGTTGTTTATTACTTGTTTAGAAAAGTAATGGATAACTGTAATAGTACTGAATTTTACTTTTCACTTTGTATTACTTTTTATTTCATGTATTCTACCGATATACTGTAAATATGAATTTTACTTACAAAAACAAATTCGGCAAGAGCAGTGTTGGAATACTGGATAAATGCAAGCCATGGATTTGTCACTTTTCTACCTTGGGCCTTTAAAGTGTGCAAAAATATTGCCATAGGTTGACATCTTATCCCACTTACTAGTAACTAAAAATGTAAATTATAGTAACTTGTTACCGTTGAAAGAAATGTAATATTGTTACAGTTACCTTCTACATTTTGTTGAAAATAAACTATTGTTGCTAGTTACTAAAACTGTAATAACAGTACAGTAACTAGTTACAAGTAACTAGTTGTCCCCAACACTGCACATGGCATATAATCAACACCTCCCCATACAAACCACACCAAACACACACACATGCACACACACACACACACATGCGAGCGCACACACATATGCACACATGCATACACACAGGCACACACAGACACATGCACACATACCCACACACACGTGCACATGCACACATACACACACATGCTCACACATGCACGCACATGTACATGCATGCACACACACACATGCACGCACACACACACATACACACACACACAGTACATAGTCAACACACCACATACAATGCAAACTTGGTACAGAGTTAATGCATTTGCACAGCACACACTTCATGGCATACAGTTAACATGCATCCATGCAAATAACATGCAACATGTACACACATCACATACAATACACACAGAATATCCCACTGAGGCCATCACAAACAATGCACACTTGACTACCACCGTAATATTTCTAGCTCCATAAATGTATAAGGTGTGTGTGTGTGTGTGTGTGTGTGTACCCTATGATGATATTGCACTGTTTGTATCCAAGCTATTAAAATATATTCTGTACAAAAGATCATTGCTGTAACTCTAGCAGCCTCCTTGCACTAGATAACTATTCCCATTTAGTAGATTAAAAAAGAGACATTTTATACAGATAGGTGCCCATTCAGACCTGTCAGCATTATTCTTGTTTATTTTTGATCTGTTATGTTTCCATGGATGTGTCTTGTTAAACTAACTCATTACTTAAAAAAAGAGCCAACTCACCACCCCCCAAAAAACACTACTTCATGATAATCTTGAAACACTCTTTTCAAATACAGCAGATCAAAAAAGGAAAATGACGAGAGACGTGGGAAAGTGAATGAAGCCTGTTGTCTCCCATATCCACCTAGTGGAGAGCCAGAGCTCTGCATGATCAGCAGTGGCCCAGCTTTAAGTCAGCAGTATGTTGTAATTTAACTGCAGTTTAATTTTTAGTATTGCTCTACAGTAATTATTATATACAATGTAATTTACCCTGGATAACCTTTGCTGCTTAAACACTAACAATGATTAAATGCATGTCTACCATTCTAACGTTTTGCTGAGAAGCAAAAACAACAAATGAAACAACTCCTTTTAGAGTGCCATGGAAAACACAGTTGTGTTTTATTCAATTTTACTGAATGAGGCATAAGCAGTCTTGTAACATTAGTGGGTTAAAAACAATCTATACTGCATCATGGAAACTAGAAGATATGGGGCACTCTCACAGTGGCAGTTTAGAAGGTACTGAGGATGCAAATGTGCTTTGCAGAATAGCTGGAGTGGGGGTAAGTGCAATATAAGACAGGCATCAGTCCTAAAAGTTACCAACTGCAGAGGAATTTGGTTACTCATCACAAGCTCAGAATGGTGAAGAGAGAGAGAGAGAGAGAAAGAGAGAAGTCAGTATCCATGCTTTTTATAACAGGAATAAAAAATAAATCTTACTTACAGTTCAGGAGTTACATGGAAGAGAGGAGTGAATGACTAGAATTATTTTATTTTTTTTAATTTGATTTATTTCAAATGTACATCATCCAGATAGTGGGACAGCTCCATGCGATATATTGTTTTTGTGGGGATTGCTTTGTACAGCAGGGTACCAAAAGTGCATAGTTTATAGTGCAGTGAACTAGAATACAAATGGGACATTTGCAAATGAACATAACAATACACACTGCTAGCTGTACAAGAACATTCATGGCAACAGTGAAAGACAAGAACTCATACAGCAGGTAAGGAGATGATAGAGGTGTTAAGGGTTCCCCCTTTTATAAACGCAGGCATTGTGGAGAGTTGGAAGAAAGGTGGGTGCTAATATTCCATACCAATTGATAAATATTGGTGAGATGGATGTGGGGGTTCAGGTGGGAAGTCCCTGACTGGATCTTTCAGCTGCTCAAACAGATGTCTTTGGAAATTGGGATGGTTGGGGGTTTGTTGAAGTGGAACTGGATAACTGTTCCAATCTGCAAGACCTGATATGGAAATGTCCCAACGGTTGATGTTATTTTCATCATGTAGGTGCTATCCAGCTACCTATAGCTGATTCAGGATGTGAGGTACAGCATGTTGGGAGCTGAGGAGTGGATACACTTATGGAGGTATGTGTACCACTAGTAGTCTATTTAAGCCATGGGGCTGAGCCAGTCGAGTTGACTGTACAACTTGCAGCAGGGTGTGGTTGCATCACTTTCAATAACGAACCTGCATAGCCTGTTTGTTAGGAAATCCAACCTGTGCAGTGTGGCTTTAAGGACTGAGTCATACATCACATCTCCATAGTCCAACAGAGGGAGTAGGAATGTTCAATTACCTACATTCTCATGTGGGAGCTGAAGCAGTTCTATGCTCTGTAGAGGACTCATAGCTGGGGACCCACTGAAACAGTGATATGATCTACATACTTCTGGTAGGTAAATTGGGGAGCTAGCCATATCACTATGTATCTGAAGCACAGAACCTGTTCAAGAACAAGACTGTCTTTACTGTGGAATGAGAGGGAGGTAGTCCACTACTGGGTTTGTGAGTGGCTGCCAAATAGTGTGGCCTTGTTTTTTTTTGACATTGATAATAAAGTAGTTATTATTTATCCAGGCTTCCACTGCTACGAAGTCTGTCTTGAGTTAATTCAATACATGGACCAGTGTGTGGCTGCTGCTATGGAGACTTGTGTTGTCAGCAAGTCCTGGTACCTTGCTATGAGCATATGGATGGGGTATGTTATTAACGAAACTAGAGAAATGCACTGGGTCTGAGATAGAACACTCAGAGCACACCCTGCTTTAAGGGCTTTAATTCAGAAAGGGTGATGCTGAGGGCATCATTCTATGTGCCCCCCTTAAGGTAAATTGCAAGCCGTTAAACTCTATGAAGGTCTAATCCCAGCCATCTCAGTTTCCTCAGGGGGAGTTGGTGATCCATCACATTCAAAGCTTTGGTAAGGTCCATATAAACTGCTCCAGTGATATGACTTTTCTGGTCACCTTGGGAAATGCTTTGATGGTGGAATGCCTGGAACAGAAGCCTGACTAGACAGTAATTAGTACTGGGTTCTGGAATAGGTAGGCTGGGATTTGAACAAATCTCTCCAGAGGACTGGACAAGCACCGCAGACAAGATTAAAATAAGTAAGTAGTTTCTGACATCCTGTCTGTCTGTCTCAGCCTTTGTACAGGGATGTGCCTTAGTGCTTCTTCAGACTGCTGGTGGGCAGACTGTGAAAAGGGAACGATTGAAGAGGGTGGTGATGGCTGAGGCAGCAAGCCTAGGGAGCTTTAGTTCCAGGTTGTCTGGCCCCCACACTCTTATGGCGGATGAGTCTGAGAAGAGCCTTTAGCACTTTGTCAGGATGTAACAGTGGGAGGTACATACTCAAGGGGGCCTAAGAATATGAGGTGGATGTCCTAATTCCATAATTTGGTTGCTTGGGGATGTTAGTAAAGTGGCAGTTTATGGTATTGGCTATACTGGGTATGTTGACTTTTTTTTTTAATTGATATTTATTCATTTATAAGTCAATCAATCAATCAATCAATCAATCAAATCTTTATTTATTTATCCAGGCGAACACCATTGAGCAAGCTCATTTACAAGGTGGACCTGCATCACACAAGGTTGAGAAACAATCATTTATGTACAGGCAAGGAGACAAACATGTATGTACATAATAAAATCAAGCTAAGTACAATAAAAAAGTAACTGTGTAGTATTTGAATACATGGTATAATATTTGTAAATGTGTACATATCATATTCAGGAAAAAAGGGGGTGGTGGGAAGGGGGCTACATAAAGAGAAGAAGTTGTAATATCAAATTAACAAAACCTCACACAAAGCGCAGGAAATGTACACTTCTAGGAGAGGTGGATTAACAGGCTGGGTAGTTGCAAGGAGGGGCAGGGTAGAGGGGAGGAATTAAGGTACAGGGTTCCTAAGTGGTAGTGTTCGATATGGGCACAATGAAGGACAGGGGTTGATAATAAGCAGACAAGGAGCGAGCTAGAGATGGTGGAAGCAATGGCATATTTCTGTGACAGTTTTAGCATACAAGGTCTTGAACACAGCAAGACTAACAGGGTTCCTTAATTTCAAAGATTTCTGAAGCTTATTCCAGAGTGTTGGCAGTGTGAAGCCTATGGCCGCTCTCACAAAGCGTGTGCAGGCCCTGGACACTTTCAGAGAAATTAGGGAGCAGCTTCTTAAGGCATAGTTTCGTATCACGCTTAGAGGCAGAAAATCAATGATATACTGTGGTAATTTACCAGTGACAGCTCTGAATGTCCATACAGCCGCATTTCTATTACGCCTGTATTGTAGGGAGGTCCACCCCACTGCAGTATATAAGGAGCAGTGGTGAGTGGAGAAGGGGAGACTGGTAATGAAACACAGGGCTCTGTGACATAGCATGTCCAGTTTCCCCAGAAATAAGGCATTACATTGACTATAAATGAAATCAGCGTAGTCAATTAAGGAGATGAACGATAAGTAAACATACAAATGTCATTCCCTTCCAACGGTAATCTATTACACATCGGTAATCATTTTAAAGCATGCACCCCTTACACTGTGGTACATCCATTAGTGGAATTAAATTATTAATGCATGAAAAAATAAGGATCTGTAGGTTAGCTACACTCATGAGCTATAGACCTAAAATAGGGAATGTCCAAAAAAGTCCTGAGGATTGGCCCGGGGCCATGGTCTATATTTATTTATTTAAAAGTCGGTAACCGGGAAAGGCACACTGAGCTGGAAATTATACTATGTGATGCTCGAGATGTGATGAGCAGGAGGTGCTCTGTGAACTGCTCTACTCTAAAGGTGGTGAAAAGAGATGAGCGAGGCACCAAGGTCCGAATTATGTGGATAGGATAACCGTTATCCAGACAAGGAGAGGCAGGAGTCAACTTAGTGCTTCGATGCCCGCAGGGCACTTATTTTGTACCAAGGGTAGACAGACACAATCATAAGAAGGAGGAGGAGGGGTTGCCCGAGAACAATAGGGCAATAAACAGGGAAATACTTTTATCTACCACCTCTAAGGTTATTACCACAAGAATAAACTTTAGGCCTAATGCCACTCTTATTCTGACACTATTCTGTACTTCAATACTCTAAATGAGAATCAGGTGACATAAGCTACTCAGCACTGCATTAGGGTAATTAGCATCACACATTTCCATAAGAGTCCAGATATTACAAGAGTCCAGAGATCCAGCGTCTTCGTGTACACCGTCGTTCTTCGTTGGTAGCTACAAGGGAAGTAAAACAGAACTGTAGAACCCTATTCACAATTCCCAGCAAAGACCTAGTTAAAGCCACTGGGGTGGTGAGAGGTTTGGTAAACAGACCATATATCTTCGGCAAAAGCCCACTCTCTCCAAGGCTGCCAAAATGTAGAACCAGAGCAACCAGTTCCTGAAATAATGCACTGAAAACAAAGGGTTCCTCAGCCAAAACCCACTTCCAGGGTTGCCAAGGACGAAGATAGATCAAGATCTGCGTGGCGATGAATCCAATGGAGGACTACCACGACCTGACTGATGCTGTGGCACGCCAAGGGCCAGCTAAACTCGGAAGAAACTCTGAAAGGACCAGGAACCATAAGAATCTGAAGAGATGATGGTTGACTCTGTAATCCTAGGATCAGGAACTAACACAAAACAAAGAAAGCAGTGAGGCCCGGTCGTACTGAGCTTGACCAGTTCGACTTTCGTGAGCGACCAGGGGGGTGCAGACTAGGTTCTCCAGGATGAGCTCACTCTTCTGTAGAGACGACCAACTCGGACATCTGGAACAGGAACCATACGGAATGACACTGGCACGGCTGTCATGATGCGTTTCGGCGGACATACTTTCAAGCTGTGAAAACAAGAAAACGGCGGGTATGACTTGTACGGCTGGCGACGGACTCGACTTAGGCGGACGACACAAACGGACGTGATGAGCTGATGGATGATCTCCCAGGAGTGAAGAATGCTGAGAGGACGTCGTCTTCTGAGCAGAGACTGATTCTGCGTATGTGGTGTTATGGACCACACTATGGGACTGCAGTGTGGTAGAAGATTGAGACTGCCTTCATACAGTAGTAAACATATAACTGAAAGATGCCCAAAGAACTGTGGAATGATACAATAATTTGCCAGAAGAGGGCAAATTATAACTTCAGGAGTAACTATTACTGATGAGGGCCAATGTCCAGGTGCTTAGAGCAATAGTTCAGGTACTTAGGGCAATAGTTCAGGTACTTAGGACAATAGTTCAAGTACTTAGAACAATAATTCAGGTACTTAGAGCAATAGTTCAGGTATTTCGGACAATAGTTCAGGTACTTAGGGCAATAGTTCAGCATAAGCAGTACAGTAATCACAGTAGTTTCACAGTATAGGCAAATCAAGCACCCTTAGATGAACCCCTGTTTCTAAATGTAGGGTCTTCCTGAATAGGATCTCTTTCTGGATGTCATGGCTAAGGAATCCTATAGTACCACTAGGCTGGTTTGCCCTATTCCGCTAGGCCGGGGTCTCCCTATAGTACCACTAGGCTGGCTTGCCCTATTCCACTAGGCCGGGGCCTCCCTTCAGTACCACTAGGCTGGCTTGCCCTATTCCGCTATGCCGGGGCCTCCCTATAGTACCACTAGGCTGGCTTGCCCTATTCCGCTATGCCGGGGCCTCCCTATAGTACCACTAGGCTGGCTTGCCCTATTCCGTTAGGCCGGGGCCTCCCTTTTGTACCAGGCTTTATCTTGGGCCTAATGCCCTACCTTTACCTCGGGCCTGATGCCCTACGTTAGCTTGGGCCTGGTGCCCCACTTTAGATTGGGCCTGGTGCCCCACTTCACATTGGGCCTGGTGCCCCACTTAATACTGGACCTGGTGCCCTACTAAATGCTGGGCCTGGTGCCCCTCTAAATGCTGGGCCTGGTTCCCCTCTAAATGCTGGGCCTGGTTCCCCTCTAAATGCTGGGCCTGACTTGCCCTTTTAAATGTATTGCCCCTTTAAATTTGCAGGCTCCCTGAACCTGCTGTCAATAATTCGGTTGGTTGCCGCCTTAAATCCCGCCCCTAATGAATATTTATAGGCCTTTGCTTGGCCTTGATACCTTGGCCCCTCCCCGTGGGCATCGCTAACCCCACCTCCTGATAAATATTAAAATTAAGGGTCCTAGCGACCCGATGCCCCTGTGGCACTCGGCCGCCTCCTCTAAGCACCTACTGCGCTTTTCAACAAACAGAAACGGTCTCCCTTTTGAAACAGGCGGTGAGCACTGCGTGTGCTGCCGCCGACTCACCACTCCTGGAGGCAGAAGGAGGATTCCTGGGATGTTGGGAAGCGGGAGGGATGCTGGCAGAGGGAGGGAAAACCGGGCAGGCAGCTGGGGGGATGACTAGGGGGCCTCCGACGGCCAAAAATTGACTCGGCGATGCGGCGCTTCTCTGCCGCCAGCGTGGGACCGGGAATTAACCTTTTAAATGGCTTGGGGGCTAAACTAAATAAACGGAGGGCTTTTAAGCCCCAAAACCGCGATAAACTGCCGATTTTCATCTTCATGGTGCCCCGATGGCACCACCAACCATGGACTGAAGCAGAAGAGGGAGTCTTCAGGCAGGGGAGGCAGCACAGGACCACAGCAAGCCCAGAGGGACGGCTTCAACTCAAGGTAAGCCCTAAACTGTCCTCCTGACTTCTGGGTCCTGTCTCCTCTACCACTGCCCAGGATCAACTGCACAACTGAAGAATTATTTTTCAAACTTGAACCTCCCTGGGTTCTAGATTGGCTGGAGTGGAATGCTGTGCGTGAGCCACTCAGCACAACATTTCATCCAGCCCATTGTGACATATATTGCTTTTAAAATCTGACTTTTGACCAAGCTGTAAGTGCACAGGGCACTTTTCTATTATTTACAGTGTTTCCCCTTTACAAGGAGGTATATCTTTTATTCCCAGGGGCCCCTTAACACAGTACCCTGCTGCCTACACCTGCAGCAGGTACTCTGAGCACCTGTGGACCCTTAATTTATTTATTTAATTTTATTTCTCTGGAATGCTCCAACTTTGGGGCATTACAATAAGGAGCAGTGGTGAGTGGAGAAGGGGAGACCGGTAATGAAACACAGGGCTCTGTGACATAGCGTGTCCAGTTTCCCCAGAAATGAGGCATTACATTGACTATAAATGAAATCAGCGTAGTCAATTAAGGAGATGAACGATAAGTAAACATACAAATGTCATTCCCTTCCAACGGTAATCTATTACACATCGGTAATCATTTTAAAGCATGCACCTCTTACATTGTGGTACATCCATTAGTGGAATTAAATTATTAATGCATGAAAAAATAAGGATCTGTAGGTTAGCTACACTCATGAGCTATAGACCTAAAATAGGGAATGTCCAAAAAAGTCCTGAGGATTGGCCCGGGGCCATGGTCTATATTTATTTATTTAAAAGTCGGTAACTGGGAAAGACACACTGAGCTGGGGCTCATTTCCAGGTGCGACTTGGGGAAGCAGGATACAGGAGAAATAAATACAGGAAAAAATAGATAATCAATCATACAGACAAATGTGACAGTAGAGGCAACACTTTTTACAAAACAAGATCAATACAGTACAATATCTACTCAAGGATTTATCATGTATACAATAAAGGATAAAAACTTATTTAGAGCTATGCAAACTATGCTATATATATATATATTTAATGTATTTGGACTATACAGGAACAGAAGGTTTCAGAAAGAGGGTCAACCTGAGGTGGGGAGGAGGCAGAGGAGGAGGAGGGAAGATGGGTTAAGAAAGGTAGAGGTGGTGGGGGGCAGGGGGAGAGTGCAGGTGAAGGATATCACTGCATATTATTAGCTAAATTATACAATGAACGATAAAAAATATGCATCACTCGGACCCCACCACCACAGAAGCAACCACACAGGGAGCAGGCAGCTGGGGCAGCACAAACAAAGGCCCGTTGGAACCCCCTTCTCCTCACTCAGGCCCTATTGTCACAGGAGCGACCACACAGGGAGTGGACAGCTGGGGCATTGCAAACAAAGGCCCACTGGAACCCTCATTCTCCTCACTCGGACTCTACCACTGCAGGAGCGACCACACAGGGAGTGGACAGCTGGGGCATTGCAAACAAAGGCCCACTGGAACCCTCATTCTCCTCACTCGGACTCTACCACTGCAGGAGTGACCACACAGGGAGCGGACAGCTGGGGCCGTGCAAACAAAGGTAAAGATGGATGCCCTCTCTACACTCCTGACTGAGGTGCCCACGGCTGAACTTAAATCGGTGCACAGAGACTGATTGTTTTACTTCTGGACATTTGGGCTCTCATTTTGTGTGTTCTGGGGCTTTCTTGTGGTGGTACTTTAAGGCCTGATTCTGTTGGTGTAGGGTGGGAATCCCAACATTAGAGACCGCACTAGTGCCCCTCCTGGGTGCTGCTCTCGGGGGATTTGTATTCACACTAGCCTGCTTTGTAGAATTACTGTGTGTTTAAAGACTCCATTTGTGTACCTTATTTGATCACTGTGGTAGTCCTCTCTCACCAGGCCTCCCCGACCAAGCATTGCATGCCTCGCATGCACAGTGCAAGACCCCCTTTGTTCTGGCTTCCCACCAGTGCCCTTGTAATCAGATCTGTTGTTCTTCTGTTCTTAGGCCCACTGGAACCCCCCTTCTCCTCACTCGGACCCTACTGCTGCAGGAGTGACCACACAAGGAGCGGACAGCTGGGGCCATACAAACAAAGGTAAAGATTGATCCCGTCTCTACACACCCGACTGAGGTGTGTACCCATTGATGCTTTGCGTCAACACCCCTCCCACCCAAGACCGACCCTCTTTTATTGATGTCAGTGGGTCATGTGACCCGTTACTTATGTAAGTGTCCATTTTCCCCTCTGCAAGTTATACTCTCTGACCACTAGGGGTCAGGCTTGTGTTGTCCAGATACTTGCCTTTTCTGCTCCACCTCTTTCCTTCCATCCCTCTCCCTCCCTCAAACCACTCTCTCAACCTGTCCTACTCCCGCTTTCTCTACCTGCCTTTCCAGGTCCTTTCCTCTCTATCCCCCTTTGGGTTTGAACCTGTGACCCTCTGCACTGTAGTTGGAGACCCTTCCTCTGCACCACCCGACCATTGTATCCTCTCCTTCTTTCCTCTCAGTATACTATATTTCCTCATCTTTATTGTGCTCTCATTCTCTCCCATATAATAATATCACTCCTCCTCCTGATTGTGCTCAAGACCCAGTTGTCATTCCTTGACAGCTCTCTCCTCTTCCCCCTGTGATGTCTTCCTCCCTTTACCTACTCCTTATCAGACTCTTGCCTACCATCACCATCCCCCCCCAATCTGAGTCCACCCTCCTTGTCCCCAGCTCCCTCTCTCCACCAGCTCATTTTTAGGCAGATCAGTGGTACTTGTTCCTCCTGGTACCCCCATTCCAACCAGCCTCTCTGTAATACCATACACCACCCCCCTCCTGCCTCTCCTCTACACTCCTTGTGGCCCAGCACATCCTTTCGCTTCCTATCCGAGTTCATGGCTCAAAATTTAAAACCTCTCCCTCATTTATTGCCCGTGAACGCAAGCTGCTTAAATCAGCCATACTCCGCCACATCTTCCTCTTCCTTCTGTTATCAGGGAATGTTCATCCAAACCCAGGGCCTGCCCCCCAAACCTCCTCTCTCAGTGTTAAAAAGAGGGGCCTCTTGTTTGCTTCCCTAAATATCTGTAACTTACAAAAAAAGTCTGACTCTCTTCAGGGGTGGATCGCTCAGCATAAGCCTGACATCCTGACTTTAACTGAAACCTGGCTCTCCCCTGCTACCATGGACTCCCATGTGGCCCTGAACAGCTACTCTATCTTTTGGGTGGATCATCAGGAAAATGGGGTGGTGGCTGTGTGTTCGATATCGGAACCACCTCCAAGCCATGGCTGTCCCCACCCCATGCATGGGGCCCAAGCACTCACTCTAAAGCTATCTTTGGGTAACCCTGGAAAAACCCTATATGTCATGGTGGTATATATTTCCCCACATAATCAAAAACTTGCCTTCACTGCTGGTACCAACTGCATCTCACTTTTTCCCCCTAATAGTGAGATCCTAGTCATGGGTGACTTCAACACTAACTGGCTATCGCCAACTGCTGCCCCCTATAAGGATGCCACCTCAGCCATGGATCTGACACAAGTCATCCAATCTCCTACAAGACATAACCTCAAAACAGGGACCACAACACTGCTTGACCTAATCTTCACAAATCATCCTAAAAGAATCACAAGGGTCATGGTGCTCCCTGATGTCATCAGTGATCACTCATCTGTACTGTGCTGGTGGTCCTGCAAAGTTCTAACCCCCCCCCAAAACTATTTTCTCTCAGCGCCTAAAAAGAGGTGCACTACCCTGGCTTGAAAACCACCTCTCTAACTGTGACTGGTGCCCTTGCCTTTTTCATAACCGCCTTCAATTCTGCCTGTGACCTCTTTGCCCCAGTTTCGAAACAAGTTGTAAAAAACATGATACTCTCTGGTTATCCCAGTCACTACTCGATCTCATGTGCCATTGGGATAGCCTCTGACATAGATCCATGCATCAGATCTGCCTCAGGACAAACAATGATACAGGGAAGCGAGGAACAAATGTACCTGTGCCCTGCGCCAGCAAAGGCCATCTATTATCGCAATGCCCTCTCCTCCGCTGGGGGCGCTGGACCTAAATTATGGGATACTGTCAAAGAATTAAATAGTAAAACTGCATCCCCCCCTCCCTCCCAACTCGCAGTAAATGGGACTATAACCCAGGACCCACTTCTAATTGCCAATGCCTTGAACTTGTCATTCTCTGACCTCAGCGTGTTCCCCCCAACTTTTTGACCCCCTACCCTCTACATGCTCCTCACCCCCTTATGTCCCCCTCTCCCCCAATACTTCCCCACCTTTCAGGTTTCGGGTAATATCACCAAGACAGGCAAAGAATGACATCTCTAGTGTCCTGGATAAGAGCTGCCACAGTGGAGACACCCTGGACTTAAAACTCCTCCACCTCTCTCTTGACGCTGTCCTAGTCCCCCTCACTAAAATCCTTAACTGGTCCCTCTACATGGGAGAGTTCCCTTCCCCTTGGAAACAGGCTGTTATTACCCCACTTCTAAAAGGCAGTGAACGCACCTCCACTACTAACTACTAGCCTACAGTATCTCCATTCTGCCCCCCCAAGACCCTTGAAAAAAATAGTAGCTGACCAGCTCATAGAACACTCAGCAAAATATAACCTCCTGTGTCCCGAGCAGCATGGGTTCTGTAGGGACCATAGCACCACCACAGCCCTAGTGGAATATATCTCTTACATCCACAAAGCCCTTGATCAAGGACACTTAGTCGGGTTGATCTACATCAACCTAACTAAGGCATTTGATACTGTCCATCATGCCCTTCTCCTTAAATCCCTGACCACAGTGTGGCTAACTCCTGATTCTGTGGCCTGGTTCAAGAGCTATCTAACTGATAGGTCACAACAGGTCAAAATTGACTCTACCCTCTCCTCAGCCTCCCGGTTCACTCTGGGGTCCCCCAAGGCTCAATCCTGGACCTCCTATTTAGCCTCTTTTTAAACTCTCTGTTCAGTGCCTGCTCTGTTCGGTTACTTCTATACGCTGATGATGCAGTAATTTTCTGGAGCAATCCTCAACCTCTACCCTTGCAGCATGCCCTCCAGAAGTCCTTTACTGAAGCTGAAACATGATTCACTGATCACCGGTTAGTATTAAACTATAAAAAAACCAAGACCATGATTTTTGCTAACCACCAGAACACTTATAATGACTGCACGTTACTTGTCCACACCTCCCAAGGCTCCCCGCTTGAACAGGTCAACTCTTTCAAATACCTGGGTATCACCCTTGACTCCTCCCTTACCTATCATGCACTATTCACCTCCTCTGTACTACCATCAACTCCAGAATTGGCCTCCTTTACCAGCTGAAACACTGTCTGCCCCCTAAAGTGCTACGCCTCCCTGTGTCGTCCTTGGTCTTCTCTGTTCTGGACTATGGAATTGTGTTCTACAGATCAGCAGATAATATTGCTCTCTGTCACACAAAGACAGCTCTAAACAAAGCCTGTAGCCTGGTGACAGGTTGCGATAGACTGACTCATACGTGTGACTTCTACAGTCGCGCAAACTGGCTAAACTTTGAGTGCGGCCTAAAATATCATATATGCCTCCAGTGCAAACTCACCCCGCCTAGCCTGCATTGTCTCATCCAGCCTTCCCTCCCCCAAAGAGTCTCCAGGAGTACCACCAAGGCCCCCTTTCTGGTCCCCCACTATGGAACATCCCTGGGCCAAAGAGCCTTTTATCACAGGACCCCTTACTGGCTAAATGGACTACCTGGTGCTCTCTTTGCTGGAACTAAGATTGGCCCTTTCAAAACCACCCAATGAATTTCTCACTAAGAACTCAACATGTGACTGCCCCTAGCATCCTTCCACTAAATCTTCCCCTGCCTTCTTCTTTCCCCACTTTCTAACTCATAGTGTGCCATAGCATGGTTTAAGTTATTATGCATCCCATTCTCTGCTAATCTGCCGACTATATTTTCTCTGCATTGTAATAATTACTATGGTGGGACACATGTCTTATTACTGTATATTTGTGTTGGTACTCGACTCTGGGTTGTCTCTGCCCATAGAATGCAACATGTTTCTGTTTGCCACTTTCCTTCTTGTATTTCTTATGTAGCATATTGTTTTATTGTTTGAGCTGCACTTTTATTAAGTCCACTGTGTAATTGCTTGTATACTATGTTAATCTGATGAGGAGCCTTTGCAAAAGAGTTTATGACTCAAAGGGTGTAATTCCAATTCCTTAATAAATAAATACCTTAAATAAGTAACATCAGAACATAACAGTTATTTCTATTTGGCGACATAAATTTGCAATCTCCCCAGTATTCTACAGAAATAGTCATGTAGATAATATCTGGCACAGTAGGCTATCTATTAATTAACTGGAACAAACATCCACTATCTGATGAATCAGTTACATAATGCATGGGACCTGGGATTATACAGTTAATACAACCTGGTAGCGGCACTGTTCAGACCAGTGCTGGAACAATACAGTTGATTCTATTCTAAGGTGCCATTTTAACCCATGCAGTAGCTCAGGCTCCTATGCAAAACAAGCCATCCAAACCCCTCAAAGGAAATTGAGTATCTTTAACACAATAAGGAAGTCAGAAACTGAAAATGGTGTTACAAATATTAAGAATTACTCTGAGCCTTTTGTCCCATCATTGTCGTTAGGTATTAACAGTAAGCAAAACAAAAGTCTGTCCCTTCGCGAGAGAGTCTCTCTCACTCCATCTGGAGCCAGTACTCACAGCACTTGATTCAAACACTGGGATCCTCCAACCCCACTTCAGATTCAGCTGGATTGTCCGGTGCTGCCAATGTCACCTCCAGTCTCTGCACCCACTTGCTGGCATCTTTACGGTCATTTAGGGGTTGACCTGGGGGGACAAAATAATGTTGACTGGTCACTGTGGTGAGCCCATTGGTAACATCTAATAACTGCCTGGGTTTAAAGGCACAGTCTCTCCAAAACTCAAGGTAGTAATTGACCTTGGAAGCCATAGTGGCAACCTTGCAGTTATAATATAGCTGCCTGAAGGTGTTACCATCTGCACCACAATTAGTTCTACTGAACTTGGCTGAGGCAGTATCTCTGCAGTCACAGAAGTCAAGGAGCCCTTGAGGATCTAGTGATGGTGCTTCCCCATGACCCTTGTAACTCTGAAGGGGTCATAAATGACTTAAACTCTAGTGCCCTCATTCCAACAGAAAACCTAGACAGAGCCTACATTTTTTTATTTATTTACTCTCTTTTTTTTAACCAGGGAGGTACACTGATTTGAACAACTCATTTACTGGTATGCCCTGGGGGCACAAAACAAAAAAACAGGGGAATAGGCAGTATCAATTTCAGAAATGAAATGTTTCAAAGAAAGAGATACTGTAAAAATGAAAAAAGGAAACAAAAACTATTTACAAAGCGTGTGGAAGTTTGCATGATTATACAGGCTTGACTAGAATGGTGCACTTTTAGTACCAGGGCTCATAACCATGTGGAGTACCCTAGCTAAACTGGTAATAAAATAAAAAACAGGTAAGGGCAAACTGCTCTGCTAGTAGAGCTAACAAGTGCAGCTTGTAGGTATTGTGGGATTTGAGTAGGTTCTTCAGGGTGTGGCCAGTAGCTGTAGCTTCAAGGAGGCTATCACGGGCACTGACCCTAAATCTTTATCACAGAACCCCAAACTGTTAGCTTGCCTGTCTCACATCAGCAAACAGTTAATCTGGAAACAGTTCCTTCAGTCCCCAAATCTCCAGTAACACATTGCATGCCATCCATTGGAAAAATGATGCCAAAGGCTTTTACTATAGTATTAAGTAGGGCACCCCCACCCCAACGAGTCTTTGGTCAGTGGTCAAGTTCATTTTCTCATCAAGGCAACTTCAGTAGTTGAATCCTTAATCTATTATGTCTCTATTTTTAAAAATGAAAAGTGATTTTAGTAACACCTTTTATTAGAGAAGCCAAAAATAATATTTTTATGGCTCAAATGTCAAAAATAAAAAAATGTATTACACTGTCGTGACTATGCTTCTGCAGGTACATGTTAAACAAACAAACCTAAGTTAAAACACAGAAAATTGTCTCTTAAACTTTATTGTATTTCACATGCATAAAGTTATTTCTGAATGGGGAGGGTTGGTAGTATACATTATGCCTGGTGTCTACCTGAGTGCCCCCCCAAGAGACCCCCCTCCACACACACACACACACACACACACACTTGCTTGGCTGGCTGTGGGCCTAGTAATGGCAGACTCTGCACCTCTAAATTTGTAGGGATAATTGTTCCACAGGTTTGGGAACTTGTAAGCAAAAAAAAACTGACTTATAGAGCTGCACAACCTAGGCCTCTACAGGCCCCATACATTGTGGGCTCTGTGGGAGTAGGTGGAGTTTATGGCAGGGAATATGAGTTCTGTGAGGTAGCTGGGAAACTTACTAAGCCAGAACGTGTGGAAAAACATAGAACTGTGGAAGATGTGGTGTGTCTCAAGGGAGGGGCCAACCAACTTGACTGTAGTGTTTGCAGTGGTAGTTGTGAGGTGGGCACTTGAAGATAACTTTATAGAAGGAGTGGAAGTAAGAGTCCAGTCTGGCTAGTTGAGACTTGGAAGCAGTATCATAAATAATGTCTCCATAGCAGAGTATGGGATAGGGTCATCCTAGAAACTATCCCCTTTCTTGTAATGGGTGGGGGATTGGCAGCCTCAATATCTGTGAGTGCCAAGCTTGGAGTGAAGGTTAAGGTGGTCTATACAAGCAGAGATATCAAGGTGGGTGTGTAAGCAGAGGCTAAGGTATTTGAACTTGCTCACAACCTCCAGAGAGGCATTGGCAGAGTAGTAAGGTAGAGGCCAGGAGTCATTGGGTAGAGTTTACTTTGATTCAAAGAGCATGACCACAGTCATTTTGCAGTTGCATATGACCCAGATATCCAGAAACCACCTGTGTATCTCCTCCACATTATGTTACAAACTGGGCTCCACTTCAGTTAAGTTAGGTCTACTGGAGAAGCGTACCATATAATCTGCATACATGTAAATAGAGGCAGACTTTCAAATACTGGGTAGCTCATTTAAGAAAATGGAGAAGAGAGTGGGGCCAAGGACAGAGCCCTGGGGGATCCCTATACCGCTCTGAATGGGTGGGGAGGTGGTGCCACCAATCTGAACTGTTTGAAGGTGGTTAGATAGGTATGGAACCACTGGACTGATAGGTTTCTGCACTAGATAGTATTTTAGGAGCAGGATGTAGTCAACAGTATAAAATGCAATGTCTAGGTCAAAGGAGACCACTCCAGGTAGGTGCTGTCTGTCAATACCATTGTGGATAGAATTGGCCAGCCTGACAAGGGATGTGATTGTAGTTATTTGTGCAAAAGCCAGACTGGAAGGGGATAAAGAAATCTGAGCTGTGCTGGAATTGATTACTTCTTCCTGAACTTGGTGTTCAAGGATTTTTAATGTAGCTGGCAAGAGGGAGATGGGACAACAGTTTCTCAATTCAAGGGACTTACCTCCTTTCTGAACTGGGACCACACTGGTCAGCTTTAAGGTAGGTGGGACATCTGGTACAAGGTCAGTGTGCTCCCAGAGGATACAGTTAAGGATATGCAGGACGCCGGTAAGATTGAGGTGGCTGTATAATATGGCAGTGATATGTTTTTTGGGGAGGCAGATTTTCTAGGTACAGTAAATGTGGGAGTGATTTCTACAGAAGTCAGGCAGGACACCTGCTGCAGCCACTCAGTCTGGCCAATTGACTGAGATCATAGCAGAGAGTGCTTGCTATTTGTGTTGTTCTGATGGGAAAGTCCAGTGATGATTTGGGACATGTTTGGGCCCACCATGATTCTAGAGTGCCTGGCACTATTCCTTACCTAAAACAGTGTACACCTATGTATACTTTATTTTACAGTGTATTTACCCTATATAACCCAGCTAAGATGCAACACCTTGATTTCAGTGGCGTCCTTCTCAGTGTTTCTATTCATGTAGGTATGTACTGGAATTTGCAGACAACCCCCAATGTATATACAGTATATTTCTACATGAATGGGTGTGCACTAAATATAGAGACAGAAGCAAGACTGATTGATTGCCACATATGCATAATTCACAACAAAGGTGAAACAAAAATGGGACTGTCTGATGTCCGCTTATGGAGGCATCTTAGCAAGATGACAGCAGGTGTGGGACCACAGAAATAAGCGAGGTATCAAGTACAATCCAGTTACTTGTGTTGTCATGGAATTCATGCACCCCTGAATTTATTTTAAACCCTCTAAAACTGTTAGAGAGGGGATCAGTGAACTTCTAGGGCAATGCCATAATAGGAATACCCAATTTTACCATTGTGAGGACTAAAGCACAATAAGAGGTCAAATGACATGTTCTGGGTCACGTAGTGATTCATTGACTACAGCAGAATAGTTATTGATTGGTTTATTGATCTATTTATTTATTTAAAGTTGTTATATTAAAACAATGAAAATGATAGATTCCATAGGAAGCAAGTCTCATTTCCAGAATTTCCATACAATACAGACAAAACAATTAGACAAAGTTCTCATACAAATTCCAATACATAATTAAAACATGCACACTGTGGACACAACTCTGAGATATCCTGGTTCACAGCTTTGTGCTTTAACAATTAGGCCACATTGCCTTCATATGCCCTACTCATACCACTATCATCTGGGCAGTTCTACTCAACCTGCCACAATGGGATCAGTTCTTCTCCCCAGTACTGTCCCCAGAGCAGTGTTAAACAGCATTGTCACCAAAGCAGTTCTCCTCACCAGCACTATCACCACAGCAGTTCTCACCAGTGCTGTCTTTAGAGCAGTTCTAACCAGCACTGTCACCAGACCAGTTCTCCTCACCAGCAGAAGCACTAGAGTAGTTTTCACCAGCACTGTCCCTAGAGCAGTTCTCCACACCAGCACTGTCACTAGAGCAGTCACTAGAGCAGTTCTCACCAGCACTGTCACCAGAGCCATTCTCCTCACCAGCACTGTCACTATGGTAATCACCAGCACCATCCCCAAAGCAGTGCTAACCAACACTGTTACTAGAGCTGTTCTCGTCATGAGCACTATCACCAGATTAATTCTCACCAGTTCTGTCTTTAGAGCAGATCTAACCAGCGCTGTCACCAGACCAGTTCTCCTCATCAGTACTGTCACCAGACCATACATACATAGATACTAACGACAGATAAGGGCATTTGGCTCACCTAGTCTGCCCAATTGCGGATGTAATTTTGCCTCTTCAAGCTTCTCTTGAACTGGGTTGTCCCCTTCCCCCCAACTGCTAGGATCCCCTGATGCCTATCCCATACATTCTTGAATCCCATAATCAATTCAGCTCCCACCACCTCCTCTGGCAGGGCATTCCACTTGTCCACCACCCTTTCCATGAAGAAATACTTTGTCACGTTACCTCTGAACCTCCCTTCCTCCCTCCAATTTCATCCCATGACCCCTAGTCCTGGAACATCTCTTCCACTGAAAAATAGTGTTTCCTGTACCTTGTTCCTCCCCGTGAGGTACTTGTATGTCTCTATCATATCCCCCCTCCCTCTCTTCTCCTCCAGGGAGTACTTATTCAAGTCCTTCAGCTTGTCCTTGTTGGACTTGTGATGCAAACCCTGTACATCCTGGTTGCTCTCCTCTGAATTGTCTCCATCCTATCTATATCCTTACGTAGCTAAGGCCTCCAGAACTGGACACTGTACTCCAGGTGTGGCCTCACTAATGTCTTGTACAGTGGAATTGTGACCTTCCTTTTCTGCCAGTGGTGCCCCTGCCCCTGCCTACGCAATCCAGCATCCTATTTGCTTTACCTGCTGCCTTGTCACACTGACTCCCAACCTTTAGGTCATCAGAGATGATAACCCCTAGGTCCCTTTCCTGCTTGGAGCATACTATATCCTCCCCCAGCTGATATGTTGTTCCAGTGTTTTTGTGCCCCATGTGCATTATTCTGCACTTTTTGTGTTAAATCTCAACTGCCACACCGTTGACCATTCCTCAAGCTTCTGCAGGTCTCTCCTCATTCTATCCACTCCCTCTGGCGTGTCCACTCTGGTACAGAGATTTGTGTGATCAGCAAACAGGGAAATCTCCCTTCTATGTTATCCGTGATGTCACTGATAAAGATGTTGAAGAGGACCAGACCCAGCACTGATCTCTGTGGCACTCCACTAGTCAACCTTCCCTCTGTGGAGTGACAGCCATTTACCATCACCCTCTGTGTTCTGCCATCCAGCCAATTCCCCACCTATCGCACTACTGTTCTACCAACTCCCATATTGCCCAACTTGTTTAACAGCCTCCTATAGAGCACAGTGTCAAAGGCCTTACTGAAGTCCAGATAGGCCACGTCCACTGCTCCCCCCTCCAATCCACCTCCCTTGTCACCCAGTCAAAAAATTCAATGAGGTTAGTCTGGCATGACCTCCCCCCAGTAAAACCATGCTGCCTTTGGTCCTGTAGACTGTTGGCCACAAGGTGTTCCACTAATCTTTCCTTCAGTAGTACTTCCATAATCTTCCCCACTAATGAGGTAAGATTGACCGGTCTGTAGATTCACGCTTCCTCTCTGTTCCCACTCTTGTATAAGGGGACTACATCAGCTGTTCTCCAGTCTTTGGGCGCCTAGCCTGTTTCCAGTGATCGGCTAAACAGGGTCGCCAAAAGTTCAGCCACCACTCCTCTGAGCTCCCTCAGGACTCTGGGGTGCACCCTATCTGGGCCCATAGCTTTATCAACTCTTATTCCTTCCAGTTCCTTTAGGATCTGTTTCCGTGGAAAGGGACTTGTATCCATTTCTGTGCCCCCCCCCGTACTCCCTTCTGGCCCACTACCTGCCCCACTCTACTGTAAAGACCGAGCAGAAATATCTAATCAGTATGTCTACTTTACTGTTGTCATCCTCAACACTACTCTCACCCTTATCTTTTAGCCTCACTATCCCTCCCTTTGCCTTCTTTTTCTCACTTATGTACCCGTAAAAGGTTTTGTCCCCTCTAACTACTGTTTTCACAATGTGGTCTTCTGTTTGAGCTTTGGCTTCCCTTATTGCCCTCCCTGCTTCCCTTTGCTTCTCTAGGTACCTCTCCCTATCCCCTTCTGCCTGTGTCTTTTTGTATTGCTTGAATGCAATCCTTTTGGCTCTCACTTTCCAGTTCTCTTCACCAGCACTGTCCCTAGTGTAGTTCTCACCAGCACTATCAACAGAGTCATTCTTCTCACCGGGACCAGCACTGTCACTAGAGTAGCTATCACCAGCACCATCCTCAAAGCAGTGCTAACCAGTGCTGTCACTAGAGCTTTTCTCGTCACCAGCACTATCACTATAGTTGTTCTGACCAACACTATCCCCAGAGCAGTGCTAACCAATGCTGTCACCAGACCCATTTTCCTCACCAGCACTGTTACTACAGTAGTTCTCACCAGCACTGTCCCCATAGGAGTGCTAATCAGCACTGTCACCAGAGTTGTTCTCCTCACCAACGCAATCAATAGAGTAGTTTTCACCAGCACTGTCCGTAGATCAGTTCTCCACACCAGCACTGTCACTATAGCAGTTCTCACCAGCACTGTAACCAGAGCCATTCTCCTCACCAGCACTGTCACTACAGTAATCACCAGCACCAAAGCAGTGCTAACCAATGCTGTCACCAGAGCTGTTCTCATCATCAGCACTATCACCAGAGCAAGTCTCACCAATGCTGTCTTTAGAGCAGTTCTAACCAGCGCTGTCACCAAAGCCATTCTCCTCACCAGCATCAGCACTGACTCTACAGTAGTTATCACCAGTGCCATCCCCAAAGCTGTGCTAACCAACACCATCACCAGAGCTGCTCGCGTCATCAGCACTATCACCAGAGCAATTCTCACCAATGCTGTCTTTAAAGCAGCTCTAACCAGTGTTGCCACCAGACCAGTTCTCCTCACCAGCACTATCACTAGAGTAGTGCTCACCAGCACTATTAACAGAGTCATTCTCCTCACCAGCACTGTCATCAGAGTAGTTCTCCTCCTCAGCACAACCACTAGAGTAGTTCTCACCAGCACTGTCCATAGAGCAGTTCTCCACACCAGCACTGTCATTAGAGCAGTCACTAGAGCAGTTCTCACCAGCACTGTCACCAGAGCCATTCTCCTCACCAGCACCAGTACTGTCATTACAGTAGTTATCACCAGCACCATCCCCAAAGCAGTGCTAACCAACACCATCACCAGAGCTGCTCTTGTCATCAGCAGTATCACTAGAACAATTCTCACCAGTGCTGTCTTTAGAGCAGTTCTAACCAGCACAGTCACCAGACCAGTTCTCCTCACCAGCACTGTCACTACAGTAGTTCTCTCCAGCACTATCAACAGAGTCGTTCTCCTCACCAGGACCAGCACTGTCACTAGAGTAGCTATCACCAGCACCATCCTCAAAGCAGTGCTAACCAGTGCTGTTACTAGAGCTGTTCTCATTGCCAGCACTATCACCAGAGTTGTTCTGACCAACACTGTCCCCAGAGCAGTGATAACCAGTATTGGCACCAGACCTGTTCTCCTCACCAGCACTGTTACTACAGTAGTTCTCACCAGCACTGTCCCTATAGCAGTGCTAATCAGCACTATCACCAGAGCAGTTCTCCTCACCAACACAATTACCAGCACTGTCCACCCCAGAGCAGTTCTAATGCACTCTGTCACAAGAGCAGTTTACCTTACCAGCACTATCACCAAAGTAGTTCTAACCAGCGCTGTTACCAGAGTATTTCTCCTAACCAGCACTGTCACCAGAGTAGTTCTCCACACCAGTATTGTCGTCAGAGCAGTTTCCACCACCAACCACAGCTCTCCTTCCCAATGCTATCACCTCAGGAGTTCTACTTCCACCAGTGCAGTGACCAGGGCAGTTTTATTCACCCCTGTATCACAAGGGCATTTTTACTCACCGTGCTATGAGGTTAGTTTTCATCACCAACACTGTCACCATGAGGGTAGTTCCAGTCACCAACACTGTCACCATGAGGGTAGTTCCAGTCACCAACACTGTCATCATGACCATTCTACTTACCCAGCTATCACCACCAGTGTAGCCCTACATACACTTTTCTACAAATATATGGATAATTAAAAGACCACCTTCTAAAAGCCTTTTCAGGTTGTTTTTTTCCCTCTCCTTTTTTAGTTTTAGACCAAACAAAACTGTCCGATCTTGAATGTGAGACATATTCTGAAAAAAATTATACCCCACAGTGAATAGCCCTCTGGAAAGCATTTTTAGCTTATGTTCACTCTTTCTTCAGGCAGTCCATAGCTACAGTATGGGCAAAATGTCAAAATCTCTTAATAGAGTTAGATGTTTTTAAAAATATCACACTGCCACCTGAGACCATGAAGACTCCCTTAGTGAGAGTTACTTTACCAAGTCGTGTGATTAAAGAACTAAACGGAGCCTAAAAACAGATGATGCTCTTTAAAATAACTTGGCACTGTTATAGTGCAGAATTCCCCTCAACACAGCAGCACGCACAGTTACATGAACACACATTGTCAACCTGGATTGTACAATCTCCCTCATAGCAAAGTCCCATTCAACAATTATAGAACCTACTCCATGTCACAGACTATCTGCAATGTTACTAATTTCTGAGTAATAGCTTTTTGTCCTTGAGTTTACCCCCTTACAATGACATGAAGTTTTTTTTTACAGTAATATAAATACTTAACATTGCTGTAAGGGAAACTCAAGTTCAAAAAAATGCTAGCTTCAAATTAGTGAAGTATTTATGGGATCTAAAGTTATGCTACATTGGCGCAGAATATCAAAGAGGAAACATTCAGAGGCTAAGTATAGTACAACAGGGTTTGCAACGGGATGCAGACAGGGTGTTGCTTATTACATTAGGGCAGGTTTACTCACCAGCTGTCACCAGGACAGTTCAACTCATTCACTGTCACTAGGCCAGTTTTACTCATCAGCTGTCACCAGGGAAGGTTTAGTCACCCAGCTATCACCAGACAGTTCAACTCATTCACTATCACTAGGGCAGTTTTTCTCAATGAACTGTCACCATGGCAGTTTTACTCCTCATTTTCACCAGGGAAGTTTAACTCAACCCTCTGTCACCAGGGCATGTCTACTCTACGCACTCACTGTCACTAGAAAACTTCCACTCACACCAGCACAGTTCTCACCCCACTGTCACCTGGGCTGTTATATCCACCTTTCTAACACCAGGGCAGTTCTGCTCACTTAACTATTACCAGGGCAGTTCTACTCACCCCACTGTCACCAGGGCAGTTCTACTCACCTCACTGTCACCAGGGCAGTTCTACTCACCCCACTGTCATCAGGGCAGTTCTACTCACCTCGTTGTCACCAGGGTAGTTCTACTCACCTCGTTGTCACCAGGGCAGTTCTACTCACCTCACTGTCACCAGGGCAGTTCTACTCACCCCACTGTCACCAGGGCAGTTCTACTCACCTCACTGTCACCAGGGCAGTTCTACTCACCCCACTGTCACCAGGGCAGTTCTACTCACCTCGTTGTCACCAGGGTAGTTCTACTCACCTCGTTGTCACCAGGGCAGTTCTACTCACCTCACTGTCACCAGGGCAATTCTACTCACCCCACTGTCACCAGGGCAGTTCTACTCACCTCACTGTCACCAGGGCAGTTCTACTCACCCCACTGTCACCAGGGCAGTTCTACTCACCTCGCTGTCACCAGGGCAGTTCTACTCACCCCACTGCCACCAGGGCAGTTCTACTCACCTCACTTTCACCATGGCAGTTTAACTCACTCACTGTTGGTAGAGCAGTTCTACTCTCCCAGATGTCACCAGGACAGTACTTACCCCCTTGCCACCAGGGTTGCTATATCCTCCTCATCATCACCAAGTCAATTCTACTCACCCTGCTAACACCAGGGCAGTTCCACTCACCCCACAGTCACCAGGCCAGATCTACTCACTCCAGTATTACCAGGGCAGTTCTTACCACCCCACTATCACTAGCAGTATTTCTCGCTTTGCTATCACTATGGTAGTTCTGCTCACATTGCAGTCACAAGCAGATCTACTCCCTCTGCTGTAAAACTGACAGTTCTTATTAACCTGTTATCAGTAGAAGTTCAACTCACTTTTCTGTCACAGTGACAGCAACCTTATGTTTTGTGAGGCCTCCATCTGGGTTGGTCTATGAGGCGCTCTACCTGTTCTGTACCGCTACCTCTGATTGGTTTGGCTGCACCATGGCACGTAAACTCATGGAATTATAGTGCCATTTAGAATTTTCTGGCCAGCCCAGTGATGCCCCTTTTGTGCTGTGACAACAGGACACAGTGAGTGAGGTAAGTAAATTAGAAAAACCAATTTCAAAGACTGATGGCTTGAACAACTTGTGTGCAGCATTCCCCAATAAGTTGAGGTGCCTCAGGAGCCCAGGGCTGACTTACTATTGCTAGTAGCAGATCTACCACCATCTCCCAATCATCTTGCCAGTTCTAATCACCCCACTGTTGCTAGCAGTTCTACTTAGAATGAAAAATCCTGCTTTTGTCACTCATGTCACAGTGCAGTGCACTTGCATTCTGTGGTCTCTATCCAAAAAAGTAATGCTGAAGATCAGAAAATAATGGAGCCCTTTTGGGAATGTAAGAGGTGCCTTAAAGGTACACATTACTTGATACCATTATGTTTCTGTACAGTTTAATGGATATATGGGTATTAAAAGTGATCAGTCTGCAACCTTATTGTCATCTTCTACAACAAGAAAACATACTTACATCATAAACATTCAAAATATCAGGGTAAATATGATTTAAATACTAAATAAAGAAAATTAGCACATGCTATTTTTGAAGGAAGCATATTGGAGTTGATTAGCTAGACTACCAAAATGCAGCAGTTGGGTGTTTAACTTGAGGTAACTCATAATGCAAGTAAGAAAAATGTCAGATTCACTGTTCAGAAAGAAAAACAAATGTTAGCATCATGACTCATTTGCAATCATTTTCGAGGCGCTTCATTCTTCTGCATGTTTCCAGATTCTTTAATGTACTTGGCAATCCAATAGGAGACTTCAGACCAGTCACAAAAGGTTTTTTTTTTTTATTACCATTATCTCAAAGGAAAATTTGTTGAGTGATTCCAAAGGTAATAGCTCCCCTGTGTTTCATCAGCATCCCATTGCTCAAAACTCCTACCAGTCAGGACCACCCAACACTTCTACCTTACTGCATAAATCTGTTTGTCCTAAGCATGTAGTTCCTGCTGATGAATTGTATTATGTAGAGTGGTGTGACTAGCCAAACCACAATTTTTTAGAAAGACTCCTTACCTATGGTGTCTAGGCAGTGGTTAAATTGTGCTGGAATCCACAAGAACTTAGTTCTCCCTAATCTTGCAATTTTGTCTGGGAGTTCATATTGTTTATAATACAATTCACCTTTGAAACCTACAGGAGAAGTCCCCCTCCTAGAAATGACAGTTCCTGTTTCTACAGATTTTTGGTTCAACTTTTGTGCCTATGCCGACATGTTGGCATGTACATGACACAGTGGTAACAAAGCAATGGAGAAAGGGTAAACCACACAATACTGTGTAAGGAGTTTATGTGATTCAGCTCCTGCTAGACTGATGGCTTTGTTCTGTTGCACATTTCCCTCCTACAGAGGGATTAAAACAGCATGGCTGCCAGTGCTATGGCTTTAAAGCATTTGGAAGGTCTGATAAATCACAGAAAGCTAGTATTGTACTTCAATGTTTTGATTTAGCTACGTTTTAAGGAATCCATTTAATCACGCCAACCTCTGTGTGTGTTTAGGCATGGCATATGACCTAGTGCAATTAGAAAGCAGTATAGCAATATTTGCTGTAGCCATATTGACCTATTTTACTATGTATACATATATCTTAAGTGAGACCATGCATATACTGTATATTATAGTGGTGAGATAGCACTACTATAGTTAGGGCTGTATAGGCTGTTTAATGTTAAACCCCTACCTTTGCACTTTAATAGCTTTCCCCCATTCAGTGGAATTGCACAACAGTTTGCATGCACAGTCTGCAGGGCAAGGTCTCTTGATATGTCAAGTTTTGTTCCAGTCGTAAGTGTGGATTCCAAGATTAGGATAGTACATATTTAGGAAAAATAAGGTTTTTTTTTGCAGTTTTTTTGTTATTGCCTACAGTCAAGACGGTTTGGAATTTTGGTTCAAACTTTTCAGGGTAGAAAGGGTTTGCCCCCACAATGGTGCCTTTCATTAGTTTGGTGAACAAATATTAATCTGTTCCCAAGTTACAAGGATATGAAATGTTGGTACTTACCATGCTCAGGAAGGTCTTTTGGATAGATGTTTGATACCCTACTGAGCATGGCAGAACCTTAATTTTAAACCCTGTGCAGGGCCCTGTGTGAAGAAGGATACAACAAATTGTGTTGACAACATGTGGCGAGACATACTTCTCTACCTTTGAAGACTGTATCACTATTAAGCACTGGCTTGGAGCTGTATCTTGTGCTTCCGGACTGGAGGCTACCGGCTGGGGGGAGTGAGCATTAAGGTTAACAACCCCAAGGAAGACCCCTACACTGATTCACCAAGATGCCAGAGACCCAAAAACCTTATGTTTTTTCCTTTTGCTGCTTGGGGGGGGTGGGTAGTTTAGGGCTGGAAGCGCTAATGCCACATTTCCCTACTTTTGTGGCATTAAGATATCCTAGCTAGTGAAAAAACAAAGTTTTTGCAAAGAATATAGATTATTGTAACATGGCACAAAAAAAAACAGAGGCCAAATACAGCATTGAGATAGGTGCAAAGACACCATGTGGTACAACACAAACCATGGTTTAATACCATGGTAGATCATGGTAGGGAGTGGGGGCAAGCAAAAACACTTAGACCATGGCTGCAATGCCTCACGAGCCGAACAGCGGTGGTGCGGGCTGGCAGAGTGGAGAGCATGAAAAGCTGTGCTCCATCGCCTTCTAGTGGCAAGCAACCAACGAGTGTCACAGGACCCACAGGCTGGTACAGACAGAGCAACTGAACAGTATTAGGAAAAGCGGGTGCCGTGAGACAAACACCAGTAGAAGATGTCTCAGACACAGCACTCTGTCTTACTAGATGAGTTGGCAGAACTGCAGAGAATCACAGCAGTAGTGTAGAGATGCACGGTATGAGGTCCCTGTAATCCCTGAACCACTGTGAGCTGCATCGGAAGTGTGCGCATGCAGTAGGTGTTCCGTGCCGTGGATCGCTACATGTAAACTGGGACAAATACCCAGAGTGCAGCAGCAAAGAAAAGTGAAATCGCTGAGACTGATGCTGATACGAAGACGAAAAGACACACAGAAAAAGAGGCAGGTGCACTGAGCAATGTGAGTGTCCGGGGTGCATATGTAGCGCAGGTCCAGTATAGCAGCAGACAACCACATCATTATATAAATAGATACCAAATCGTGAACGTGCATGCGGACGTTGTCAAGTCAGTAGAAAGTTATAGAGACTGTAGTGAGAGGCAGAAAAGTGCTATTGTGACACCTCTTTCTGATTCATAATAGTGTTCTCTAATAGTAATCATTAACAGTAACCTAGTGAACTGCTAGCCATGTTACAAGCGGATTAAGCCACTCGAAAGCATGGGTCTACTGTGGAATTAATCCATGGTTGGTTGGCTGGACCCACTCAGCCTTCGGCCTCGTGGTCCAACCCCCCCCCAACCATGGATTAATTCCACAGTAGACCCATGCTTTCTCATGGCTTAATCCTTACTTATAGGGCTGCGGTAGTGTCCCCATATTTAGGGCTGAGCAGAGGTTTCTATGTTAAACCTCAAATTTTGCACTTTAATATCTTCACAACCGTTCAATGGATTTGCACAAAATTTTGCATGCCTGGTTTCATGGGGTAGATATTTTATTACCTGGTAAGTTGCATTATGCTCAGCTGTGCAGATTCTAGATCCAGATAGTAAAAAAAATGTAAAAAAAAAATTTCAGTCGTTTGCTGTCTTTTGTCATCACCTTGCACCAGGGTGGTTTGGAATTTTGGTCTGCAATTTTTAGGGCAGAAAATGCCTGGCCCACAATAAAGCCTTTTGCTTGTTTGATGCAAAAATATTAATCTATTCCAAAGTTATTCAATTTTACAATTTCAGATTCTGAGCATGCTCAGTACAGTCTTTTGGATTGAGGTCCAGAATGAAAAAAGAATTTGGTCCAAACAAAAAAGGATCCTCTTTCATTTGGGGCCAGTCCTTTTTTGGTGTGGGAAAATTCCTCTTCCATTTGCCACCATTTTGTCTTTTGTTTAAAAAAAAATAATTCAACCCCCCCCCAAAAAAAAAATGGCATCCAGCATAGATACCAAAACATATTGCTCTTCAGGACTCCGTTACCTAGATTCTGCACTTTACTGTTGGAGAAATTACTAAAAATGTCTTTAACATTTGACATCTTTTTTGTCACTCTTTTCCGCTTTTTCGTTCAAAAGAAAAAGGATCGTGTGATGAAAAGAGATTTCAGTAAATATTTCCCTTGTGTCTAGTAGACCCCCCACCCCCAACCCTCAATTGCAGTCCCAATATGTTTAAGATGTGCGGCTGAGATACGGTACCAAATGCACAATGCTGAACGTCGAGTACATTTTTTGTAATAAAATCTGGACCCTATTTATTATTATTATTTACTGATTTCACCAACAAATTATTATTGGATACCTTTAGCCATATCTAAGAAGACACCAGAGGCAGTAAAGTAAGTTTTGTGATCTCTTGTGACCGTGTTATGCATCAGCAGGTTTTCTCATCACACATCGTTTTCACTGTTTTGAAAAGCATTTGCGGTCTGTCACAAGTACTGTAACTCATTAGCTGATTGCAGTTGTCTTTGAATGATACTATTAATCGCATTTATCAGCTGTTTTTGCAGTGATTATTCTTGATGTAGAAAAAGATTTGTTTTTGAATTCCAGAGATCACAAAACCTGCTTTACCGGTTATGGTGTCACCTCATATATTGTAGCTAAAGGTACAAAATTCCAGTTTGTTTGGTGGAATCAGTAAATAAAGCAAAACAGGGTCATGTAAAAATAGTGCCTTCTAATAAATGCAGATCAACAGAGTGAGTAAAAAAAAAGCCTCACGGTTTGTTAGACTGAGCCAGACAGCATTAGTCAGAAAACTGCTGATTTCAGTCAGAGACAGTTTCAGCCTGCCTGTCGGGAGAGAGCAGCGGTCACAGAAATAGAATACAAAGACTTATGTTGTAGCAGTTCTCATTCTCAAACACATGCTTACACTATAGGGAATAAGGGAGTGAAGGCAAAATGCGAACCTGGTAGTGCGTGAAGCCCGAGTCTGTTTCTATAACTGAAGGCACACAGACTTGGCTTTCAAGGTATGCTAAGATTAAAAAAAAATAAAACCTCAGAATCTTTTGTACCTTAATTTAAAATAATAATCACTGCAAGGACACAGCTTAGAAAGTGATGGTGGGGGGACTCTGTCTGATATTTAAAAAAACAAAAACGCATTTCTGGCAGATCACATTAAGGTTAGGGTTATCACCTTTTAAGAAGCCCAAAGTGGGACATTTCTTACTGAAATTGGATTTTTCGCAGGACAATATGTCATCTCGACCAATGCAGCAGACATGTTTTCTCTAAACAATCAGAATTAAGACTAAGTGTTGTAATTTTTTAGTTGTTTCTTGTGTATTCTATTATTTTAAGGTATTTTAGTTAAGGTATTATAGTTTCTTGCAACATTTAGAGGAAAATCAGAAAATATTTTTTCTACTATAATGTCAGGACATTTGGTATTTTTCATGTTTTTCTGCAGGACACAGCTGCCAAAATCAGGACTGTCCTGCGAAAATAGGGACAGGTGGTAACCCTAATTAAGGTATGTATTTTCCTTACTTGCTAATCCGGTCCTAGTGAAGGAACCTTTGTTATGTATTTTCATCGTTCCATATCAATGCGTATAGGTAAATCAAAAACACTTCATTCAATCAAGTTGGATATGTTTCTCTCCATTACTGTACCTCACAGGGTCCCAATGTGTTGCCGACAAATCAATCTGACAACAGCAGCAGCATTTCTATCCAACAAAATAGAAATTCGTAATTGCTTTTAAAACTATATTTTGCAGAGCGTCAGCCAGATGGAATGTAAAATGGCTCAAATTCTCAAATAAATGTGTTTGAATTAATAACTGCTAGACAACTTGCCTAGTGAGCATCACTACAAACTGAGCTTAATAAACATCTCTCACAGCTGTTCAGTATCTCTCGCTTTTTCCTCTCATTTCTAATGAGCAGCAATATTTACAGGTCCAAGGCTTCACAGCTTCAGGGCAACCTCTGTCCTCCTTCTGTAATTACAGTAGGCTCTCACTCTAATGAACAGGTTTGAGCCAATGTGTCTGTTTATTATAGTAAACATCTCTTAAAGTGATGGAGATCATGCTACATACAGGCAGGCATGCAGTTGTTTTTAATTATGTATTTTTTGTGCAGGGTGGTATGATTTCTGCTTATTTGTGTTTATATGCACTTAACTGTACTTCTAGAAACAAACTGTATTACATTTTGCTTAAAACCGTTGGTCATTGGTGACTTTAACAGAAAATCAGAACATGCACTATTGAACCAAGTAACACTTAAAGGCTGTCTCCTCACCCCCTCTTTTTTTTTGAGGGCTGAGGCATATTCAAGTACATATGCCAGCAGCAGCATTTTCCTGTATTCTGCTTCTGGTAACTTCTTACACATAAGCAAGTCTCAGGCAAAAAAAAAAAAATCTAACATACAGCACTGATGTTGACTGCTAACTACAGGCAAGACACATTGAAAGCAAGTCTGTCACAAAACAATCTTTGACAGTTTGAAATAATCATGGGCAATGATACTATAAAACTATGGTCTCAAACCAACAGATTAGCTGTTTAAAATGTGCGGCTGAGATACCTGCTAAATACAAAATGCTGAAAGCCAAGTGCATATTTTAATAAAGCCTGGACCCTGATTTTCTTGTTATTATTTACTGATTTCACCAATAAATTGTTATTCAATATCTTTAGCCACAAGATGACACCAGAGGCAGTAAACTAGATTTTGTGATCTATTGTGACTGTATTACGCATCATCAGGTTTTCTCCTCACAAATAATTTTCTGTGTTTTGAAAAGCATTTGCGGTCTGTCACAAGTACTATAATTCCTTAACTGATTGTAATTGTCTTTAAATGATACCATTAATTGCATATATCAGCTGTTTCTGTGGTGATCCTTTTTTCTATAACTGATGGCACACGGACTTGGGCTTCAAAGTGCATTTGATTAAGAAACATAGAAACTGATGGCAGATAAGGACCGCTTGGCCCACCTGGCATACCTGTTTTCCCTACCAAATGTAATACTGCAGATCCTACTTGATTTCTGGCTTTTGTCCTCTTTTTTCTATTGCTAGAATTCCCTTGTGTCTATCTGTGACAGGGGTGAATAAGGCCCTATCCAATTTGTTATCCAGAAAGAGTTAAACACAAGGATTGGTTCTATCCTCTCCTTTTCTGTTTCTTGTCTGTTGGGTTGTGCAATCAAATTTCTTGTGAGACCTAGGAGCTGATCACTCTGACGGTCTTGCGATTCTCCGCCTCTCATTATCTCTTTGCCTTCACTTGCTGTTTCTGCCTTTTCTTCCCCTTTGCATATCTGCAGTTACAAAAATATATATGAAACTGGGATCCATTGATTTGAAATGTATATAGTTATACTGTTGAAATGATTGCAAAAAACTATTTGGAATTTAGAGGGTTAACCCGAAATGCAGTTTGAGCTCCTTTCAGGTGTGTTTGCTAACTTTTCTGCTGAGCTGTCAGCTGGAGGCCAGCTTAGGTCGTTGTTTATTTTCAAGCCTGTTTTGCAAAGAAACTGGCAAGAACTCTGATTCATTTTGTGAGAAACAGGCTGTCTCCTTATCAAGCTCAGGATGAAGAAGTTAATTGTTAGGCAAAGTCTTGTTACAAAAAGAGCAGCAATATTTTTGCTAGAAAGACTTCTTGGAAACTGGAAAGAACCCCTCAGTTGAAGGACTTTTGTTTTCTGTTTGTATTGCCTTTGTAAAGAGTTATACTGAACAATTTTAATTTTTTATGTTACTGTTATTGATATTAAAATGCTACATGTGAATTTTATATCTGCTCTTGGTTTTCCTATGCTTCCCGACCTGTGGCTCAAAGATACTATCCCATGCATTCTTGAATCCGATACCATTTTTGCTCCCACCACGCCCACAGAGAGGCTGTTCCATGCATCCACCACCCTTTCTTTGAAAAAAAAAATACTCCTTCATGTTACCCTTGAGTGCACAACACTCCATCCTCATATCATGATCTACTGGTCTTGAACATCTTTTGTTCTGAAAGATGCTACCCTTTTGTACCTTATATATGCCCTTGAGGTATTTGAAGGTCTCTATCATATTCTCCCTCTGTCTCTCTCCTCTCTTCCAGGGTATACATATTGAGGCCCTCTAGTCTCTCCTTATATGACTTTTTGTGCAGATCCTGCACCATTTTTGTTGCCCTTCTCTGAACTGCCTCTACTCTGTCTATGTCCTTCCAGAGATATAGCCTCCAGAACCAGACACAGTACTCCAGATGGGGTCTCACCAATGATTTGTATAGTGGTATCACCACCTCCTTTTTTCTGCTGGTGATACCTCTCCCTACACACCCCAGCATCCCACTGGCTGTCCCCACAGCCTTACCACAATGCTTAGTCACATTTAGGTCATCATATATGATTACCCTCAGGTCCCTTTCCTGTTTGGAGGTTGTCAGTACTTCCTCCATCATGTATTCCTCCCCTGGGTTTCTGTGCCCCAAATGCATTTACACTTCTTTGCATTGAATCTTAGCTGCCACACTCTCGACCACTTCCTCAAGCCTGTTTATGTCCTTCCTCATTTTTTTCTACCCCCCCCCCCGGGGAATTTCAATCCTGTTCCAGATCTTAGTGTCATCTGCAAAGAGGCATATCTTCCCTTCCAGACCCTCTGCAATGGCATTTATGAAGACTTTAAAGAGGACTGGCCCCAGAACTGATCCTTGTGGCACCCCACTGGTCACCTACTCTCCTCAGAATGAACTCTGTTTACCACCACCCTCTGTGTTCTATCCCTTAACCAATTTCTGACCCAGTTTACCACCTTGGGATCCACTCCCAGGCTGCCCAGCTTGTTTACAAGCCTCATATGTGGAACAGTGTCAAAGGCCTTGCTGAAATCCAGGTAGGCCACATCCACTGCCCTTCTCTGATCTAATTCCCTGGTCATCCAGTCAAAGAAATATATCAGATTTGTTTGACATGACATTCCCACTGTGAATCCATGCTGCCTAGGATCCTGCAATCTGTTGGATTCAAGACATACTGTACCACAATCATTTCCTTTAGCAATTATTCCATTAATTTCCCCACTACTGAGGTCAGGCTGACTGGCCTGTAATTACCAGCCTCCTCCTTGCTCCCACTTTTGTGGAGAGGGACTACAAATGCCCCCCTCCAGTCCTCTGGAGTCACTCCCATTTCCAGCAATTTGTTGAACAGGGCTGTCAGTGGTGCTGTGAGCACCTCTGTAAGCTACTTTAACATTCTTGAATGTATCCCATCTGGCCCCATGGCCTTGTCCACTCTGTGTTTTGTGAGTTCCTTAAAAAGAAAAACTGTCTACAGCTTCCTCATTTAGCACTGCCATACATAGAAAGGGGCAACTAAAGAAATGCAATGAACACCTGTGTCCATCACGTCTGACCTTTGATGGACACAGGTGTGTATGTTTCAGGAGTGTATAGAATGGAGTGAGGTTTATAGTTAACAACCCCAAAGGAAGACTCCATCCATGATTTGTTTTAGTGGTGGGGGTGGGGTTTTAGAGTTGGAAACCCTAAAGTCACATTTCCCTACTTTTGTCACTTTAGTCATAACCCTAAATGTTGCATTAACAGAGCTTTTTTCAAAGAATATATATTATACAGATGTAGTAGCACCTGCGTACTTAAGGTCAAGCAAGCTGTTTAATGTTTAACCCACATTTTTGCACATCAATAACTTTAGCTCTGTGCAATGAAACTGCATGAAATTTTGTCTGTGCAGTCAGGGTGTCAAGTTATTATAACTTGACAACTTTTGTGACAACCTTTTGTCCACATTCTAAGATCCAGAAAGTGACAAAGCCTATAAGAATGCACTTTTTGCAAAAAAAACAAAACCAAACGTGTTAATGCACTAGTTAGGGTAACTTAATACCACAAAAGTACAAAAATATGTGGCATTGGGGTTTCAAACCCTAACTCCCTAGCTCCAACCCCCCAAGCAGTTAAAGGAAAAAACATTAGGGTTTTGGGTCTCTAGAGTCTTGGCAAATCAGCATTGGTGGGTATACCAAGATATGGGCTACTGTGGGAGGGCAACATGCAAAATGGCAATTCTGAATGGACGAATTGTGGGAGGGCCACTGCTCAATTATGGCAACTGACATGACTGTGACTACAGGGTTGAGCAAAACACAGAAGGGTGATGGGAGTATATGGGTGAGCAGTCATAGTAGACAGTATCACAATGGTGACTGTACATTATGGCACAGTGCACAAATGCCAACTGGCACTTGGGTGAATCCCAATAATGGCAACTTCCCATGCCGCACATGCTGGTGCACGCTCCCACACAGTGCACCACCTTGCCCACACACATAGAGGCCACAGCCGTGCAGCACAGGAGCTGGTGCATAACCCCCTTCCCCCAGCAGGTGGCAGCCGCTGGAACCCCCCTCCCCATAGGCCACCCCTGCACAGGAGCACCCCAGCCAGCAAGCCAGTGAAAGGTCAACATGCACAATGGCAGGGATGCAACCAAGCTGCCATCAAAGTGCACAGCACCATCCACATACTGCTGGCTAACCTGACTATCACCTGCCAACATGTGTGGTTCGAATCCCACATGCCGATCACACAGCACAGGACATGGCTCACAGCAGGCTCTATGTGATAATGGTGAGAACCGAATGGCAACCTACGCTATCGCGATGTCAGGGCAGCAAAAACAATTTTGCCACCCTGACATCCTCAGTTTACGGAGGAATGGCGCCAGGGACTTGGTTCTATTGCTTTCTGTGGGGGGACTGTGCCCCACCACCCCCCACTCCCCCCTACTAAAGGATTCTCAGCTCCAGGGAGCTGCATGTCAGGGGGCGGGCAAAAGCAAAAAAAAAAGTTTGGGGCCAGGCACAACAAAAATGCAGTAGCGCCTGGACCCAGACCTGAACCCAGTACCCTATGCACCGCAAGCGGAGGACAACCCCCAATGCCATGGTGCAGCTCAGCAGCCAACCACAGCGCCACCCCCTACATCCCCTCTGCCCCATCCCAGGCCACACTCAAATATAGTGACAGCCTGTCGCTGCAGTCGCCCACCTCAGCACATCTGGTTGCCCTGCCCCCCCATCACCATTCGGACTTTCGCCCACATCATGTCGCCATTTTGGACAGTGCCTTAATTCAGGTGCCGATGTCACAGGCTACCCTAGCAGCACCACCCCCATCATGAGCATCGCATCTGCAGAACCACTATGCATGGAGCCCTACCTTGCATCCATGGGTCACACACCGGTCCTCGCCAGCAGGTCACAATGCCACCATCTGTCCAGCCTGTGTACTGTACGTGTGCACACCACACCACCATGCCACTCTGCAATGCAGTCATGCATCCGCATGACCATGCACACACCTTTTATGCTTCACCACCACGTGGAAGAGGGCAGTCAGAAGGTGGAGACACATGGGAAGAGTCATCACAATCCTGCATGATGCAGAAAAGGGGGCCAATGCAGACAGGATGGCACTCAATTCCCAAGGCATAAGGGAACATGGACGAGGTTCGGTTCTTGCAAAGCCAAAAGGGAAAGTCGCTACTGGAGCACAGGGGTTATGCATATCACTGTGACAAGGTGGTTAAGGAGAAAGTGTACTGGAGATTTATGCAGGACCACTAACGCCAGTGTCCTGATGGGTACACACCATAGTGGACCACGTAATGCATGCCGGCCCTGCATACAACCACGTCCCTGATGCAGGCGAGGTGGGCATATGGGGGGTACTGGTCAATGTGTGGGAGAGGGCATGCAGCACCATTGAGAGCACATCACAGGTGCTTACACATTGCATGACTGGCATGCTGGATGCAGTGGCTGGCAGACTGCCAGCCCTACCACTGATCAGTCAGATGGTGCAGCGGGTGCGGCAGGCTAAGAGGGATTCCCTGCCATACCTACATCACTCACTAGCCTGGTCATTCCCCCAGACCATCGCTGGGGAGGGGAGCTCTTCCTGCAGCAGGACAATGGTCCCACTGAGGAGCGGCACCATGTGTTCACCACCCTGTGGTCATTACAGTACCTGGCGGGGTCAGAGGACTGGTTCCTTGATGGGACCTTTTGCTGTGCACCACCACTCTTCGGCATGCTATATACCATACATGGTATGCAGTCAGATGTGGTGATTCCAGTGGTGTACCTGCTGATTTCGGGTCAGACAGAGTGGACATATGGGCTTGCATTCACAGAGGTGCACAGGCTCATGGGTAGGGGCCAGCTGACAACGGCACTCCTTGATTTCAAATGGGCTGGCTGGTGTACCTTCAGTTCCACCTTTGAGGGCCAGAGCCGTGGGGATGCTTTTTCCACTTCTGCCAGTCTGTCTGGCTGAAGGTGCAGCAAACCCCAACAGTGCTGGCCAGGTATGTGAGGGAGGAGGAATTCACTCTCCATGTACGGATGCTCCTCACTCTGGCATTCATGCCAGTCACAGCCATTGCAGATGCCTATGGGGTGCTCCTGGATGAGCCATTTTTCAGGGAGCATGAGGAGATACTGTGGCTGGTCCTGGAATACATGGAGGCTACATGGATCAGTTGGTCTGTGGGCAGGACGGCCCACATGCGACCTTTGTTCCAGGTGCACACATTTAATATGTATGTGCCTATGCTGGCAGGGCTTGCATGGATGAACAATTCCGTGGATGGCTGGCACAGCAGCTTTAGCAACGTCTCAGAGCCAGACAACCATGCCTGTGGTGCTTCCTTGATTGCCTGCATGAGGAGTAGCATATCAGCAAGGTCTGCATGAAGCAGTTGGTGTCCGGCGCCAGGGCTGCTGCCCAGAAGAGGTTGTACTGTGACCTTTTGAGGTGTATCAAGGCGATCGTTGCCGAACATGGGAAGCGCTCCACACCCAGCTACCTGCAGAGGCCTACAATTTCCAGTTGCAGGTGTAGTCAGATGTGCCTCCGTTCATGTGGCCAACTCTGCAGGGCACATATGCTGGTGTGCCATCCACCGTGATCACTGTCCACTACTGTGCCATCCATCCTGGCCACCCATTCCACATCTGGTCGGCCTCTCCACCCAGGTGCACGCCATGCCCCACTGCACCCCTGCCATCATTGTGCATCCTGCCTCACAGCCCTGCTTTCCATTGTGCATCATCTTCTGTCCATTGTACCCCCTGCACATGTTTATGTGCACGGCCCCCCCTCGCTGTCTCCCCATCCTCACTATGTGGTGGTGCCCCCCATTCCTCATTATCCCTGTCCACCTTTCTGTGTTCCTGGTGGTGGTGTCAGTGTTTTTTTTTCTGCTGATCTTTGCCGTGTTCATGGCTCCTGCTACATGCTGTTCATGTTCCTGTTGTTTTGCCTGCACCATTCCGAAGGTCACCCTACTGCATGCACCCTTCTCACATAAAACTGCATTGGTGTATTCCTTGGGGTTGCCAACCCTAATTCTTACCCCTCTTCAAGTCCGTAGCCTCCAGTCTGAAGCACAAGGTACAGCTACAAGACAGTGCCTCATAGTGAGTCACTCTTCAAAGCTAGAGAAATATATTTTGCCACATGTTGGCAACACAATTTGTTGTAGCTTTCTTCAGAAAGGAGTTCATGTGTGACATTATTTGTTCAGGGAATGGGGTGGGATTAGGGTTGACAATCCCAGGGAAGACCCCACCACTGATTTTGCCAAGCCTCCAGAGAGCCAAAACAGTAAGGTTTTTCCCTTTTGCTGCTTTGGGGTTGGGGGGTGTGGGTGGGGAGTTAGGGATGGAAATCCTAATGCCACATTTCCCTACTTTTGTGGTGTAAAGTTACCCTAAGTAGTACATTAATGGTGTTTTCTTGCAAAGAATTTCCTTTCTTATTGACATAGTTGAATCATATCCTCAGAACCTCTGTGAGCAGATGCAGATGTTCAGGACCCTTTGGGCCTGGCCTGCACCATGGGAAGACTACATCCATCTACAGAAGTGCAGTGATGAATGTCAAGAATTCATGGGGTGGAGGGTTGAGGCTCTGGAGGCCACACCTTGCGCCATGCATGTGACCTGGGGTCAGGAGTGACCTTGGGTTGCTGGGGGTCAGCAGGGGAGGGAGAGGATCAAATGTCTGGCAGACTGCTCTCCTCTCCCAGGGAGGGGAAGGGAGTGTTGTCATCCTGCTCTTTGGCTGCCCACTAGTGGAGGCTGGAGGGCGGTGCCAGAGCCAGGGAGGCACAGGAGCATAAGTAAGTCATGTGTGCATGCATGCACTCTCACACTGTGAGGGGGATGGGATGGGACAGAAAATGGTGTCAACCAGTAGGATTACACCAGTTATCCGAAGGCTCTGCATCCAGCCAGCTGGGCACCTCCTTGCCATCGAGGTAAGTCCTGGTGGACACCAGGGTGACGGGGCTGGGGGGACCAGTGGAAGGGGGCCAGTTGACATAGGAGTAGGAAAAGTCCAAATAAAAAAAAATCATAGGGCTGTCTGGTGGGTTATGGAATTGCAGGGACCTCTGGTCCCTGCACTTCTATGTGACCACAGATATAGACACACAGAGCAAAGAGTCTGTCTGTCTGTCAGCCAATGCACAGGGCCCTCTGCCACCCATTGGTGCAGGGGAACAGGGCCCTATGCCAAGAGGATAGTTGTCTTCACTATATGGTACCCAAGCCCGTGTGACAACCCTGCAGCTTTCATTCCCTTGCTGGGAAGGCTGTTGCATAACAGTGCCATCCCCCACACCCACACTGAATCCAGTTGGGTCACTGAGTTTGCCCCAGAACTCAGGTCACTGGCATGGGCACACAAAGCTTATCCACTGGGGGTCAAGACTGGCAGTACACACAATGTTTCTTAATAATTACATACTTTTTTTTTCAAATTTTGACTCCAAATTTTCAAGACACTCCTTTTATGATTCTCTTTATAAACATGACATGTAGCATTTATAGTATATTGACCAAAATGCCATTTTGCACAAGAATTTTGAAAACATATCTCATCCAGAATTTAAAAAATGACACCTGACATGTTTATGAGGTGGTGTGGAAAAATGGCTATGTTAAAAGTTTGGAGTCAAAATATTCATAATTAGCGACATCATGAGTGAATGTTGAAATTCCTAGCAAATTATAAACCAAACTCTAACCTCCCACTTTTAGAGAAAGTTGTCCAGAAAGTAGTGGCACTGCAGCTCAAGGCACACCTTGCGGCCTTTGACATCTATGAGCCATTACAGTCCAGATTCAGAGTCAGGCACAGCACAGAGATGGCGTTGGTTCAGGTGCAAAATGACCTGCTCAGGGTGAGAGAGAGAGGAGAGCAGTCAGTTCTCATTCTCCTCGATCTCTCATCAGCATTTGACACCATGGACCACATTGTGCTATTGGATCACCTTAGAGAGTATTGTGGACTCACCAGAACTATCATCCACTGGTTTGAGTCCTACCTGTCAGACAGGAGGCAACAGGTGGTGATGGGAATTTCTCTTCCTCCCCATAGCCCCTGTCATGTGAAGTTCCTTAGGGCTGAATCCTATCACCAATGCTGTTCGCGGTATACATGATGTCTTTGGGTGAGCTCAGCAGACACTACAGTTTGGGTTTTCACTGCTATGCAGATGATACTCAACTGTATATGTCATTTGCCCCCAGAACAAATGGTGCCATTGAAGTGCTGAATAAATGCTTGGCTGAGATCCATGATTGGATGACCTCTAACCATCTGAGACTGAATCCTGACAAGACGGAAGTACTGGAGGTTGAGCCGGGTTGTGGGTGTGATGGGAGTGCCTCCAGAATGATAACAGGATTGGTCCTGGGACCTACTGTGTTGATGGCATCCCCCAGGGTGAAAAAGCTGGGCATCATCCTGGTTGACAGATTGACACTTGATGCTCAGGTGTCATCTGTTGTCCAAAGTGATTTTTACCACTTAAGGAATATCACTGAGATTAAACACTTGATTACACTCAAGGACCTGCCATCACTGGTGCATGCCTTTGTTATGTCTAGGTTGGATTATTGTAATGCTCTATACTTTGGTGTCAGTGGAGGGAACCACTGCCGACTGCAGGTGGTGTAGAACACAGTGGCCAAATTGCTAACGGGCCTACCCAGGTCCTGTCATGTAACTCCAGTCCTACCTGGTCTGCACTGGCTGCCTGTCAGGTGGAGGATAATCTTCAAGGTGGGTTTGCTCACCTATAAGGCCCTATACAGCTCAGGCCCTGGCTACCTGTCTGACCTCCTATCACCCACCATCCCAGTGCACTCCTTCTGTTCTTCCATCAGGGGCCTCCTAGTGGTTCTGGGGCCAGGCTGAAAACCTCAGATGTTAGGGCATTTAAGGTGGTGGGCCCAGCTCTCTGGAACTTACTTCCAACATCCTTGAGGGAGGCCCCATCAGTGGAGGTATTTAAAAGGGGCCTGAAGACCTACCTTTTTAGTAAAGCATTTTTAGAGGATTTTAACTGCTCCAACTGATTTTAATGATTTTGTTAATTGTTTTATTGTGTAAATCATTTATTTGTTTCTGCTTACCATTTTTATTCTGTAAGGCACCCAGAGCCTCCAGGATTGGGCACCCTATAAATAAGTTATTACTTACTTAATGCAATGTTCATTCATAACCTGATCATTTTACCATACTTGTATCCCAAATTTTAAGCATGGCCTTCTTATTACCCCACCTCATGAACTGGGAAGATCAGAATTTTCAAATCTCCACACAAATGTGATTCTGTGCCACAGGTATGAAAACACATTTTGGCATAGATTTGAAAAACAACAGTTGTCACTTACATGAGGTGGTATGAAAAAATAGCTATGCTGAAAATCGGGGGTCAAAATATGGAAAATTACCAAAGTTATGTTCAACCATAGAAAAATTTCAATGTACACTCATAACTTTGTCATGTTTACATATTTAGACCCCACATTTTCAACATAGCCTTCTTATGACCCCATCTCTTGAGCAAGTGTGGTGAAGATTTTCAAATCCTGTCTGGAAGGTGATTTTGCAAAGCAAGCACAAAATCACCTCTCGGGCCAGTTGGCATAATTCTATCTCCACTAATCATGAGATGGGTGCAAAAAAGGCCATGTTGAAAATTTAGAAGACAAAGTTATGAAGAAAAGTTCAAAACCCATTGAAATACATTAAACAACACAAAACTAATTTTCTCATATCACAGTTGCTGGTTCTAGCAGCAAGACATGTCTTCAATCACAAAAAGGATTTATGCCATGGGACATGTTCAGGTGATTGAGGGTGTTTGGGTGTGGGGGGTGGGGTGGTGGGTGCTGAGTGGGAGGTCAGGATTGGGACAGTGGGTCAGATCAGCAAGTGACCTTTTCCTTTTTTACATGTTAAAAAAAATCATTGAGGGACAGTTTTCTCTATTTCAGGGGACATATTCCAACACTGGGGTTGGGCAGCCCTATGTCAGGCTACAGTTCAGCGACACTGGGGGTAGGCACCCTGGTGCCACCATATACATATTGGGAACAGGGTTGGGTGACCTGGAGGGGAGAGGGTCAACAGAAGTGGATTAGGAAGGGGGCAGGCAACCTGGAGTGGAGGGGGAGAAAGAAGTGGTACTGGGGGTTGGGCACCCTGGTCCACTTAAGAAATCTTAAAATTAGATATATAGATAGACAGACAGACAGACAGACATAACAGAGGATTGCCAGCTCACTGCTTCAGCTGAGGCTGGTAGCAGGAGGCCAGCTGCAGCTTCAGCATTCAAGAAAGTCTCACTGTTTCCATACAGAGAATGCAGGTAAATGGCTTCTTTCACTAAACTGGGCACTATAGATTTTGGGGGGCCCAGAAAAGGTATTTCTGGTCATTGTTTTGAAAAGCAAAGACCACAATCTTGTTAAGCAGGTCTTGTTTAGTTTGGCTCAAGTGTTTGTTTTTTAAAATTATTGAATTTTTACATATATTTTTCATGCTTTTTAGTTCGGGGTGAACAAGATGGATGGCGGCCATTACGACACAAAAAATGTTGTTTTGGTACTATGAGAAGCAAGTTGTGATAAAATGATCTGCAACATGGAATTTTTCATGTTGTATCAGAACATTATCCAAAAAACCCTACTGAGCATTGTTCAGAACAGAAAAAAACTTTAAATCCTTATAACTCTGGAACCATTTAATACTTTTTCACAAAACCTTCCAAAGACACTACCTTGGCACAGCACACTTCTACCCTGAAAGTTTTGGAAAAAAATCCCATTCTTTGTAGGCTGTATGTGAGAGCAAATACAAAAACCCATGTTAAGTACAAGAAAAAAATTAAACATTTACAGGAAAACGACATATGAGGATATCAGAAACCGCACGAGCTGCCATCACAAAATATTCCACATGTTTAAACTTTGCATACTAGATAATACATGGAAAATGTCAGCTCATTTCATCAAACACTGGCAAAGCTATTAAGGTGCAAAGCTAGGGGTATCACATAGAACCTGTCACTCAGCTCTAAATGTAATGGTGCTACCACACCCATATAATACACATACAGTATATATATATATATATATATATATATATATATATATATGTATGTATATGTATATATAAGAGGGGGTTTCTAGCAAAGCAGTCATAAACACAAACCCTCTGCAATTAAGGACATTTCTATGATCACTCAGCTGGTACGTAATATCAGGGGCTACAAGACACTCAGTTTATATTGTTTGCTGTATTTCTTAAAGTACTCTGCCAATAAAGATCCTGCCCTGTACATTTGAGTATCATTATAAAGCACTAAAATTAAATATTCGCTTTGGGAAGAAGCCTATAGAATCTAGGGGATTAAATTGGTGATTCCCATAAGTAGTTAACATCTGTATGCTTTTTATCTGAGTTCTGCCTGTATTTTCTTTGTTTGTGCTACCATTCCTAGTAGCTCAGAGTTGCTGAAAGTTCAGTCAGAAACAGCATAGAATTAACATTGTTTGTCTGTAACTATCTTTAAAATCTTGCTTATTGTGGTGAATGTAACTTGAAAAATTATTACATTTTGGGTGAAAATTAAACACTAAATTATTATCTCTGGTAAACAGTACATATTACTATCAACAGATTTTGTTTTTGGAATTTGGAACTTTGTTTCCAAAACTTAATCAGGAAGTTGAGTCTTTTTTTGGTATCTTAATAATTATAATTACCAAACCTGGTATTATTCTTTTACACTTCTTTTCTTGTTTCCTCTGTTGGTGACTTTAACAACTGTGTGGTAGATACCATGGAAACATTCATTCAAACCAAAAATGGTGAAAATGCTATACTATGTAAAACATGCAACATGTATATAATAGTATCTGATTATCCATTAGACAATTTATTTACTGTACATGTACTAAATGTCTTGATAATCATGAAATGTCAGTCCTATTAGAGCAGTTTAATAAAAGGATAAGTGAAATTGAGACAAGCTAGAAGGATATGGCATCTCGCTTTCAAGTATGACTTCAAACTGACACACACCAATTTAACTCTATTATTTCACCTGTACTAAAAAATAAAACCTGTACTGATGTTCTTGTGCCTATAAATAATACCCCTCCTACTAAAAAAAAGGGGGAAGGGAAGAAGAAGAAAGTACTGACCCTGAGGATACTTGGTATCAAGTCCAACACTTGAAACATCAAAACAAAAAAAGGGGAAGGAAAGCCAAACAATTTAACCTTGAAATCACAAACTTGTTTGACCCCTTAAATTTAGACATCACCCAAGAAGAGTCAATGGCTATGACTACTTCTGTTAAGGAAGTGTTATTAACAGACTCCCCTACACTACCATATAATGAAAATCAATCTACCTGCATGAATCAGAATATTAATTTAGACCCACCCTTAATATCTTTTAATACTACTTCTATCATTCCACAGCAAGTTGAGCAAAATATGGAATTCCAGGTTTCTCAGACTAATGAAACTGAAATATATGTGTTAGGTGATTCTATAATTAAAGGACTTGACCATGCGATATGCGATACAGATAAAGCACATCATACCCTATCATGTTTAAGGGGTGCCAAAATATCAGATATCACAAAAATGATTAATGACATTGTTTCAACAACAAAAAATCCTAGAATATTAGTTGTAATTCATGCAGAAGCCAATAATGTTTTACACCAAAATCCTCAACAAATCAAGCAGGAATTTGTTAACTTAACAAACAAGCTGGTAGATTTGGGCTGTGACATTTTATTTTCTGAAATACTTCCAATTCCTAGAGCAACATACAAACAAAACTGTACATTAAAAGAAACAAACAATTGGCTCAGACAATGGTGCCTGAGGCAAAATCTTAAATGTATAACACATTGGGAAGAATACAATGGAAACCATGACATGTACAGTCAAGATGGACTACATCTAAATAAAGTAGGGTCACAATTTCTCACCCTCCAGTTTAACAATTCAATAGATGCAAATTTAAACTATTAAATGGGGAAGGGTGAAACTGCTATACATAAAACACATTCAGCAGAATATACTTCTGTAAGCAGTTAGTGGAATAATAATTATGACTGCAAAAACAATAGAAAAGCAAAAGCAAGACAGAAAAAAAGAAGAGGATATCAAAATCTGGTTTGAGTAATCAAAAAAATCCATCAAGTCAGGAAAATACTACACAAAGTGAAACTGATATTAATAAAGTTAAAGTTAAGGGAATACAAATTCTAGTAACATGCTCGTAGTTTAACATATAAATTAGATGAACTAATATATATTCTTGCTAATAAGGAAATTGACATCTGTTGTATTACAGAAACATGGTTGGCTGACAATGATTGGAATTCTGATATAAGTGGTTTTACAAAATTCTTAAAAAATAGACAGAATGTTAAAGGAGGGGGGTTAGCTTTATACATATCTAATAAATACAATTGTCATGAGATAGTGTATGAGGATTCTCCAGCTGAGATACTTTGGGCCAAAATCAAGCTAGGCAACAAAACCTTAACTATAGGTCTTTGTTACAGATCACCTAATTTAAACCAGGACGATAACTTAGTCTTTTTGAAGCAGTTAGACAATATCAAAGTGAAAGAAGACTTAATAATTCTGGGTGATTTTCATTTCCCTAATATAAACTGGGAAACACTTGATACGCACAGTACTATTGAACGGCAGTTTCTAGAAATTATAGTTACATTTGGACTGGATCAGTTAGTAACTATTCCCACTAGGAATAATAATATACTTGACCTTCTTTTTACAAACAATGTTGACCTTCTCTCCACCCCTGTTATCAAACCCCCTCTGGGTGACAGTGATCACAACATGATTGTGTGTGACATCGTAAATCAAACAAATTATAGCAAAGGGATAAGTAAGTTTAAAAATCATCATAAAGCCGATTATAAAAACATAAAAAGGTTCCTGTCTTCGTGAGAATGGTTAAAAGACTTAGGAAATCTTGACTTCGAACAAGTGTGGGATACAATAAAGACCAAAATAAATTACTGTATAAATACTTGGGTACCTGAGAGAGCAAAATATGATAATAATAGCAAACAAAGAGTTCCCATGTGTTGGTCTAAAGATATAAAGCATATAATAAGAAAGAAACATTGGGCCTGTAATAAATACAGCAAGACTAAAAAGGCTTCTGATTGGGATAAGTTTAAAATACTTGCCAAAAAAAAACTAATTAAAAAATCAAAACAAAAAATGGAAATTTAGCCAAAGACATCAAAGACAATAAAAAACAGTTTTATAATTATATAGATTCATTAAAACAAACATGTACAGGAATTGGACTACTAAAGGTAAACGACAAATTAATAACTAATGAAAAAGAAATGGCTATTAAATTTAATCATTATTTTACAAGTATATTTAATCCTACGGATTTTACACATCAAGATACATTACAAACATCAAATATTAAATTATTCTTCTCTGAACAAGACACTTCAGAGGCCATTAACAAAATTAAATGCAATACATCTCCAGGTCCAGATAGTATTCACCCCAAGTTCTTAAAAGAGGTATCAAAGGAACTTGCTGGACATTTTACCTATTGTTTAACATGTCTGTAAATAATGAGAAAGTTTTCAGTCTTGGAGAGAAGCAAATATAGCCCCTATACACAAAGGAGGTAATAAACAGTTAATATCTAATTATAGGCCTATCAGCCTTACATCACTTGTCAGTAAAATAATTGAACAGTTAATACATGCTAAAATCTCCAATCACCTTTAAATTTTCAATTGTACTGACATTTCTCAGCATGGCTTTACAACTGGTAGGTCATGTCAAACAAATCTTGTTAGTTTTTTCAAACCTATCAGTGACGCCCTAGATAAGGGCCTTCCAGTGGACATCATACTCTTAGATTTTGAAAAGGCATTTGACACTGTTTCTGATAAAATTTCGATCAAACAACTTCATAATATAAATTTGGACATGTACTTAATTAAGTGGATATCAGCATGATTATATAACAGACATCAAAGGGTGGTTGTATGAGGGCACAAATCCAACTGGAGCCCTGTCACCAGTGGAGTACCACAGGGATCTGTTCTTGGGCCTTTACTTTTTAATATACTGATAGCAAGTATGCAAACAACAAAAGAAGTTTGGATAGCTAAATAAATATGAGGATGATAGCAAATTAGGCTGCATTGTGAACACTACTGCATCTGCAAACATCCTCCAAGATAATTTAAATAAATTAACATCATGGGCAGTAAACAATAAAATGAAATTTAACCCAGCAAAGCGTAAGGTAATGCATATGGGGAACAATAATAAGAAGCACCCATATTCAATTCAAAATGAGAAGTTAACTATTACAACAGAGGAAAGAGACTTAGGTATAACTATAACTGATAACTTAAAATTTAACACCCATACCAATAAAACTGTTAAAAAATGTCACAAGATTATAGGTTGTATATTGAGACACATTAAAAGCAGGGAATCATCTGTAGTTTTGCCCCTATACACAAGCCTGGTTCGTCCACATTTGGACTATTGTGTTTCATTTTGTGCCCCAACTTCTATTGGCTATCTAAACATGACAGAAAGAGTTCAACAAAGAATAACTAAAAGGATTGTTAATATGTCCGAACTTGATTATGGTTCTAGATTAAAATCTTTAGAACTTTATTCTTTGAAGTACAGAATACTAAGAGACGACTTAATCTATGCTTATAAGGCATACAATAATGATTACTTGTTAAACACAATAGGATTAGAAAAGTTCTCAGTACGTAATTACACTAGATCCCATCATTCAAAACTGAAATCATCCTTATGTACAACTAATAAATGATCTAGATTTTTTACTCAGAGAATTCCTCCAATCTGGAATACATTACCTAGTAACATTATAAACAGTGAAAACATAGAACAATTTAAGAGAAACCTTGACAAATACATGGGTAATAAGAAATTTTCCTTCCACTGCTAATTTAGCTGGTGGTGAGTTCATAAATGAGCATGTGCCTTCTGAACTTGTATCAATCTACGAATCTATGAATATATCTTCATAGATCACAGGGGTGCTCCTAACCAATCAGAGCGCTCATTTCCTCTGCACCTGAGACACTCATTACATGAAGAGTATCTCAAGTACTACTACCCTGGCAAGGGGCAACATTTTCATACAGCATATTACTGATCAATCTTAATCAATAATATATTATTACCACTGTCAAGACCACTGTTACACTTGTAAGAGTGGTCTCACTTATATTCTTAGAGCATCCAAACCGCTTACCTTTGGTTCACTGTTCTCATACCCTAAGAATGCATGTGAGACCACTTTTACAACTGTAAGAGTGGTCTCAGCAGCAGCATTCATTTATTTAGTTTTTGTTGACCAGGTAGGTGCACTAGACAAAAATTCTGCTTATTTTCAGGCATGGCCAGGCCTGGGACATACTACATATGGTATATATATATATATATATATATACACACATATATATATATATATATATATATATATATATATATATATATATATTCTATGCAAAAAACTTTGTTAATGCATCATTTAGGGTTAAAACACAAAAACTAAGGAAATGAAACATTTAGGGTTGCCCCCTTCCCCCGTGGACCTGTCCCTCATCCTGAGATTGACAGCTGATGGGGTGTGTCACTGGGGTTGTGAGGCCTAAATCTCACCCCATTCCATGTGTAATCATATTCACAAGCCACAGTAAAGAAGAATGGGGTGAGATTTAGGCCTCACAACAACAATGACACACCCGTCAACTGTCAATCTTGGGATGATAGGCAGGTCCATGGAAGGAGGAGTCAGCCTAACATTCATTTCTTACTTTGTGTTTAACAAATAATGCATTACACAAAGATTTTAGGTAGAAGCTCCTACTTACGAAAAGAATATAAGTAGAAATCACACAAGTTGGTGGGAGGCGTGGGCCCTTTGGGCTCCAAGCTCCCACAACTACAAAGCCTAAGATCCCACACCTGTATCATTTTAGGCACCTAAAACTGAAAAAGTACATCCATAGCAGTAAGGATAGCTACCATACAAATTTGAAGCCAGTACCACAATGGAAAACGCTGTCCACAAAATGTAAACTGTGCCTTGCAATATCTCAACAAAAAATGTACTGTCCAACACATAAACACCATAGTTAACATCTACAGCACATCCAATCAATACCCTCCAAATTTCAAGTAAAAAGACCTAACGGTTTCCGAGATATTTAATTCTAAAATTTGTTAAAATTGGGCTATGTGGTCCCTCCAAATCTGGCCATCTAGTCCCTCCCTCACAATCAAAGATCATGATCAAAGAATCTCACAGTCAAAGAATTTGGAGGCTCATGACCAAAGAATTTGCAGGCTCATGATCAAAGAATAAAAAATGGTGAAAATAAATTTTAAACAAAAGTAAATGAAATCACAGCCATGCCTCAACAGAATGAAGCCCCCTGAGCAAAACCCACCCTCATATGACTTAATAACCCACCCCTGAGCTGAGAAAATAGATTTTTTCAACTGGCCATCTAGTTGTGCCCTCGCAATCAAAGATTGCAGTCAAAGAATCTTGCGATCAAAGAATTTGCAGACTCGCGATCAAAGAATTTGCAGGCTCATGATCAAACAATAAAAAAATGTGAAAAGTCCATTTTTAGGCAAAAATACTTGAAACCACAGCCGTACCTCGATAGAACGAAGCCCCCTGAGCAAAACCCACCATCATGTGTGTTAATAACCCACCCCTGAGCTGAGAAAATAGATTTTTTCAACCAGCCATCGAGTTGCGCCTTCATGATCAAAGATCGCGGTCAAAGAATCTCGCGATGAAAGAATTTGCAGGCTCATGATCAAAGATCGCTAGCAAGCCACGCTCAAAGAATAAAAAAGTTAAAATCTCTATTTTTTGGTAATTTTGAAAGAAACCATGACCGTGGCTCAATAGAGTGAAGCCCCCTTAGTAAAACCCATCCACGTTTTACTTCAGGAGTGACCCCTGAGCCGAGATATTTGATTTTGTACTACCGCAAAATGAAAACAAGATGGCTGCTATTGTGATCAAAGAATTTCTTGCGATCAAAGACGTTTTGATTGTGAGCCTGCAAATTCTCGAGGAGGGACTAGATGGCCAAAACCCCATTCTTCTTTCACAAAATAACCATATATATATGTTCCCATTGACTGATAATGGGAACTTAAAAGTTTAATAACTTTTGAATGGATTAATATTGTTTCACCAAATGAAAAGCGGCATGTTCCTTGACCCAAGCTCTTTCAGATGAGCAAAGTTGCAGAGTAGCACACTACACACTGGCCGCGCAGCACCAAGGACAAAATCCAAAAACTACCCACATAACTGGCGAAAAGTGCATTTTCGGCATTTTGGTGCGCAAAAACCATAAGTCTGACCAAAACAAAATTTGGCAAATCAAGAGATCTACCATGCCGTACCATGCATACCAAATTTCTTACAAATCCATTGAATGGGTCCAAAGTTATTAACGCACAAAATTTTGAGTTTAACATAGAAGTGCCTACTCAACCCTAAATATCAAAGTCTTTATTTTATTTATTTAATCAGGTGATCACCGTTGAGCAAGCTCATTTTTGAGGTGGACCTGGGTTTGTTAACAAGGAACAAGGGACAGTATACATGGGATGCAACACACAAGAAAATAGTAATAATACAAATAAAGTGAGATACAATAATACAGTATATACAAAGTATCAGCAGATAGCATTGACAGTAGTATATGTTTGGAATGGAAGATACAGCTAGTTTTGGGTAGGGCACAATTTTTCATAAAAGTAAAGAAATATACATATCATGTGCACTGAACACAAATAAAACCTAATATAAAAAGATATATAGTGATACGGTATGGAGAATTTAGAACTGGAACCAGGGTCAAAGGAATGCGGAAGGGACAGATATGGGGTAGAAAAAGGGGAGAGGGAAGAGTCGATTATAGATGTGATCAGTCTTTTAACAGTAGTAATTAGAGTGTGCTTGGACTTATAGGAGTCACTATTTGCGGTAGACAGGCACAGGACTCCTTATTATGATGTAGATATAGAGAGTTAAAAGCTGCTAGGCTGATGGGGTGAGTTAATTTCAAAGTTTTTTGCAGCTTGTTCCACGGTTGAGGGAGCACAAAGCTGATGGCTGCTCTGCCAATGTGAGATTTTGCTTTGTAAACATAAAGGTAGATATATGAGGTGCTTCTCAGGGCATACTTCCCCAGAGTGCACAAAGGTAAACAGACAGAGATATACTGGGGCAGTTTATTTGAGATAGGTTTGTATGTCCAAACCACAGCATTTTTTTTGCCATCTGTAAGCAAGGGATGACCATCCCACTGCCGTGTACAATGCACAGTGGTGGGTTGAGTATGGAAGACCCGTGATAAATCTTATGGCTCTGTGATAAAGCATATTGAATTTGGCTAGGGTACCTGCAGGTCCCTGACTATATAGAAAGTCTGCGTAATCCAATAGGGAAAGAAAGGTAGTTTGAACCAGTTTCAGTTTAGTGTCTCTTGTGAGGAGATTATTAATCCTAGAGAACAGACCAAGTCTTTGTCTAAGTTTCTTTGCCAGTTCTTCTAAGTGATCTGTGAAAGTAAGTCTTTGGTCTAACCATCTGTATGTATATATATGTATGCCATGGGGGGATTGGCAGCTGGTGCAGGTGGGACTGGGCTTTGGTTTGGGGACTCTGGACTGTTAGCTGCCCCTAGGGTGAAGAATCTGGGAGTCATATTGGATGAAGGTTTGACAATGGAGGCCCAGGGGTCTGCTGTAGTGTGGAATGTTTTTTTCCATCTTCAAAATATCCACCAGATCAGATCTCTTATGCATCCCCAGGACCCGGCCATACTGATTCATGCATTTGTGACCTCCAGGTTAGACTACTGTAATGCTCTGTACCTTGGGGTTAGTAGGGGTATGCTATGATGCCTGCAGCTGCTGCAGAATGCAGCTGCCCAGGTACTCACTGGCCTTCCTAGATGATGCCATATTTCTCTGGCACATCAAGATCTCCACTGGCTGCCGATGAAGTGGCATATCTCATTTAATCTATAAAGCCCTACACAGACTGGGCCCACACACCCCTGTTTGTTCACTCTGATCGACTGGGGAGGGCCTCCTGGTGGTTTCTAGAGCTAGGCTGAAGACCTCGGGGGATTAGGCCTTTGAGTGGTGGGCCCATCCCTCTGCAATTCTTTCCCTAGGACCTTGAGGAGGCCCTCTTGGTTGAGGCTTTTAAGAGGGGCTTTAAAACCTATTTATACCAACAGGCATTTGGAGATGTCTTGTAATACATTTCTCAGCACATTTTAAAGTTTTATTGCGTTTTATGTTGTGTTAGTGGAATTAAGGTAGTTATTTATTGTTTTTTGTTTGGGGTTGAAATGGCTAATTTGATTCTGGTTATTCTGTTGTATTTATGACACACTGGGCCTCTGGGGAAGGGTGCCATAAATAAATAAAGACTACAACTACTACTATGTAAGGAATATGCAGTGGGGAGATGTGCAGTACAGCATATATCTGCACAAGGGCAGTTTTACCTCGGGTAACCTCACGAGTGGCATAAGTCACAAGTGATGTGCCGAGATCAAACTGCCCAAGTGCAGGTGAATGATGTATCACTCAAGCTCCCCATCACATATTTCATTTATGCAGTAGGATTGGGAGTTGTGTAGGCAGTGTTTGATTGTGTGTTGTTTTTTGAATAAAATGTATTTTGAAATTTGTATGGGTTTATTTTGTGAGATGCCGGTTTCACTGCATCTTTTGCTTGTGGTTCCAATGGCTGTTGCTATGGCTGTGACATGTGGAGGATGCACTGACATTGTATCATAGCTGCTGATACTGTAGGTGTAGGGAGTGGGGAAATGAAATCTTGTAGAAGAAAATGGCAGTGGAGTTTAGCAAGCAGCTTCTGAAGTATAGAAAAGCCACATGGAATGTCCAGTGCTCTCTGTTTAGAGGTGTGAGATTGTTAGAAATGCACTGAAGCTTTTTTTGTTTCAGGATGGCCATTCAATGTGGAAGGCATTGTCGCAGTGGCAGGTGGCATCACCAATGCCAAACAGGTGGAATCAGGCATAAGTGGTTTTCCTAAGCAGTGAGAGGAGACAAGCTGCTGGACAAAAGGGAGAAGTGAGGTATGTCACAGATACTTTTTTAGTTTTTTGGATGGCCATTCGGTGTGGAGGGCAGCATCAACAATGCCGAGCGGTCGTAATCCAAGAGAATTGAAAGTGGCGTGCATGACATGTGAGCAGTGAGAGGAGACAAACTGACTGGGAAAATGGAGAGGAGGGGTACATATTCAGACAATCTGGAATAGTTTCTGGAATGGAGGAATTGTTATTCTAGTGCAGTGGTAGACTGGGAGAGGGAAGGCACGTACAGAGGCCGGCAGGTGGGTCCGTGAGAAGAAGGTGAAAATGAATGTAAAGCACACAGGTCGCAGTCTGCCATACATGGGGCAAAAGAAAAAAAATTATTCACTGTAGTAATGTTGCTTCTTCCGAGGGATCTCTCACTATGCTTAACAACTGCATCATTCCATTGGAATTAGCTGCTCCAGAGATTAGAATTCTATGCTAATTATGGAATTTGGAATAAAAATACAAACTCTGCTGTGTGATCATGCTCACCCTCACATTCTAGTGACAGATTTATTTTGAAAGCTAGAGTGAGCAGTGACTACTAAATTAGTTAAATGGCTACCAGAAGTATAACAAAAATACTATTAAAATGTTACGAAGAATTTAAAAGGCTCAACTCACTGATTAACAGTTGTAAAGGCACTGTAACAAGTAGCGCCGGACATAAAGAACTGATTCTTTGTGTGAACATTTTCTCAAGTTCTAGAACGGAAGGTAGGGACTGGGATTGTTAAGCATAGTGAGGGATCCCTTGGAAGAAACAACATTATTATAGTGAGTATTTTTTTCTTCAAACCCCAGAAATCCTTCACTTATGTTTAATAACTATACACTCCACAGCAGTACCTTGGGAGGCTGGGTGCAGAAATTGTTTAGGGAAAAGATTCTGCAAGACAGCAGTGCCAAAGCTGACATCCCTTCTAGACTGTATGTCCAGACAGTAATGTTTTGTTAAAGTGTGTACTGTTTTCCAGGTAGCTGCTTACAGATTTACTGCAGAGAAACACCTCTTGATGCTGCCACTGAGGCAGAAGTGCCCCTTGTGCAGTGAGCCCTAAGGCCTTCAGGTGGGAACCTGCCAGCTTTGCCATAACAGAACTGTATGTAGGAAACTATCCAATGAGAAAGGGTTCTCTTGGATGCTGGCTTACTTGTCCCCACTTCACTACAGGTGACAAATAATTGGGTATTAGTGGATCTTACATCCTTGGTATGGTCCAAGTAGTACCTCAGAGCTCCCTTAACATCCAGACTGTGGAGCTGTTGTTCTCCTGAGATGGATTTTGCTGTAAAGCAAGTGTAACAGACTGATTCAGATGAAATTCAGGCCCTACTTTTGGGAGGAATTTTCTGTTAGCTCTTAGGACTACCTTGTCCCTGTGAAATAAGATGCAGTTGAGATCTATGCAGAGGACTTGCAGCTTGCTCACCCTTCTGGCAGACATCAGTGCCACCAGGAAAACTGCTTTCCAGGTGATATACTTCAAAGCTGCAATTGCCACAGGCTTGAAAGGAACCTCCATCAGCTGGGCAATGCAAAGATTACTATCCCATGGGGTGACAGGATCCCTACTGGAGGGTACCGATGATTAAGGCCTTTAAAGAAGCATTTGAAAATGGGTTTGTAAGCCACTGACCTGTCTTTGCTAGTTGAAGTGTAAGCTGACATTGTTGCAAAATGCATGTTCAAAGTCAAAGGCCTTAGGACCAAGGACAGGAGGTGGACTAGGTAGTCCAGGATTGTGGACAGTGCTGCCCAGAGGGAGTAGATCTGTTTAGGAGAGCACCACAAGGGAACATATTTCCCCATTTTGGAGCATATGTTTTCCTTGTTGCTGGTTTCCTGGAAACCTTAAATACTTCCCTACTTTCTCAGAAAGATTCAGCTGAGAGAATCTAACCCCTCAAGAACCATGCCCTGAGGCATGGAGGTCCCAGATCTGGGAATGTCCTCCTGCCTTGGGACATTAATAACAGCTTGTACTTCAGGGCCAGGTTGATAGACTGTATGCTGGAAAGAGACAAGGTCATGGAGAACAATTTTTGTCTAGCCCAAACCTGGAATAATTAAGAATCATTGTTACTGACTCCCTTCTTTGTTTTACCAGTACTCTTAGTAAAAATATGAAGGGAGGGAGGGAAGGCGTAAAGAAACTTCTCTAGCCAGGTAAGAACTACAGTGTCCTCTGGGATTGAACCAATTGCTGGAGGTCTACAACAAAAAAGTGGGATCTGATTATTCTCCCAGGGGATGAACAGATCTATTTCTGATGTACCCCACATTCTGAACACTGATGCACACACTTGCTGGTTTAGAGACATTTGTGATTTCCCTGGCTGATCCTGGTCAAGGGGTCTGGTAGTACATTGTCTTTCCTTGGTAGATGTACTGCAGATAGTTGCACCTCCAGGGAATATTCTAGGTTATGGATCTTCATGGCTGCTGTGCACACCTTACATAGAAACATGGAAGTTGACAGCAGATAAGGACTGCCAGGCCCATCCAGTCTGTCCATTTCTTTTTCTACCCTATGAATGTGCATATCACTGTCATATCCTCTCTAGCACACTGCACTGACAATATAAGCATGCACATTGTATAATATATATATATATATATCATATATATATATATATATATATATATATAGATGTTTCTATATTACAAACCAATCACACACACACCAAAAAAAAAAAGTGGGAGTAGTGCAATGTAATGGCTGTGGGGCAGCAGTCTTCTGGGAGTCTTTCTGGAGGCTGAGATGCTGCCCTATTTGCAGACAACTCTCTTCCCTGAGGGAGGAAGTTGCCCGTCTTCAGGCCACTCTGGACAGTAGTAAGGGGACCTTCCCCAAGGCCACACTGGATGGTAGGAAGGGAACCTCCCCCATCCAGGGAGCACCAGAGCCACCACCACTACCTCAGAGGTTGCGAAGAAAGCACAGCAGTTGGACCACAGTGGGCTCAGGGAGGGTGAGGATGGTGGAACAGCAGCACACCCAGTCAGTTGTTCCACACCACAATCCATACACCATTCTGGGGGAGCATAGCTCCCCTATGGATGCACCCACAGAGGAGACTAAGGAGGCTGAGGACAACTGTCACAAGGGAGGGCCACAGGAAGGAGGCAGAGGACACCACAAGGAAAGGAAGCAGCTCCTGGTGGGGACCCAATTATTAGGGGATAGAACTGGGGAGCAGGGAAACTGAAGGTGGCGCCTGCCTGGTGCCATGGCTTGAGAGACAGGAAGCACATCTTCAGGATCACGAACAGCTGCACGGAGTCTGAGCAGACATCATTGTCCACCTAGGGACAAATGACTTGGCTAATCATGAGATTAGAGCAGTGCAGAAGGACTTTGTAGAATTGGGGAGGGGCCTAAGACAAGAAGCACACACAATATCCTTCTCTGAGGTGCTGCCTGTCAATGGCATGAGTGAGGCGAGGGTACTTTGCACCATACAGTTTAATGAATGGTTGAAAAAATGGTGTGGAGCACAGGGGTTTGGCTTCATTGAGGACTGGGGTTCCACCTGGAGGGACACCAGCCTATACTGGCTGGATGGTCTGCATCTGTCCAGGAAGGGAACAAGTCTTTTGAGCAATCGGTTTAAATGCTTCATTGGCAAGCTTTTAAACTAGTCAAGGGGGGAGGCACTGATAAGCAGCAGGAAAATCCCAGCCTCTCCCTACAAAACAGGGTACTAAATGAGAAAAAGACCGAGGTAGACAGGTCAGTGGGGGATGCTGCAAAAGAAGGTAAAGCCATCAAAAAATGGAGAGCAATGAGTACCAATGCCCGTAGTCTGAGTAACAAGCTTCCTGAATTAGTGGCCTTGATGGAGGAGGAACATCTGGATATTGTGGCAGTCACAGAAACATGGTACACACAAAACCATGACTGGTACATAAACATACCAGGATACACTATCTACAGGAGGGACAGGGAGGGTAAAAGAGGAGGAGGAGTAGCTCTTTACATAAAGGAGGGAATCAAAGCAACAGAACAAAAGGGAAAACAGGGAGGAGAAGAAGCACTGTGGGTAAATTTGAGACCGCAATGGCACCACAATCCGCACAGGAGTTAGATACAGACCTCTTCTCAGGGGGAGGAAATGGACAAGGAAATGATAGAAAGAATACTTAGAATGGCAGAAAAGGGTAGATATTGCTGATGGGTGATCTGAATATGCCAGATGTTAACTGGCGGCAGTTGCAGCAGCCACTTCAAAGAGTGGGGTTATTCTAGATGCCTACAGGGGGCATGCCTTAGACAACTAGTATTAGAGCCCACTCGAGAGGGAGCAATCTTAGACCTGGTTCTGTCAAATGGAGATGAAGAGAGGAACACAGATGTAGAAGTGGGTAGCCATCTGGGAACTAGCGACCATCGAACAGTATGGTTCACAATAAACACAGCAATAGAGTCATGCCATACAAAGGCAAAAGTACTGGACTTTAAGAGGACTGACTTTGCCAAAATGGGTGAGTGCCTAAGGAATGCACTAGCAAATGGGCAGGAAGGAGGGGTGAAGAACAATGGGAATAATAAAAACTGCCATCACAGAGGTAACAAGCCTTTGTGTGAAGCAAATTAACAAAACAAAACGATGTAAGAAACCACTATGGTTCTCAAAGGAAGTGGCAGTGAAGGTTCAAGAGAAAAAGAAAGCATTCAGGAAGTACAAGGAATCACAGAAGGAGCAGGACAGAGAACTGTATCAGTTAAAGCAAAAGGAAGCTGGAAAGGCAGTCAGAACAGCAAAGGCCCAAACCGAGGAAAAGATAGCCAACTCAGTTAAGAAGGGGGATAAAACCTTTTATAGGTACATCAGGGAGTGAAGGAAGACCAAGGGAGGGTTAGTGAGGCTTAATAAAGAGTAGGGAGGGTGGGCAGAGGGTGACTGTGAAAAGGCAGAGATACTAAACAAATATTTTGCTTAGTATTTACAAAGGAAGTGGGAGGTACCTAAAACAAACAGTAGAAACACTCTGGATATAGAAGTTGATACCAGCCCATTTACAGAAGAAAGGGTTCTGAAAGAACTCTTAAAACTGAAGGTAGGAGCAATGGGGCCTGATGGGATTCATCCCAGAATTCTAAAAGAACTAAGGGTAGAACTAGTGACATCACTAACTACCCTCTTTAACAAATCATGGGAGGATGGGGTGGTACCCGATGACTGGAGAAGGGCAGATGTGATTCCCCTTCACAAAAGTGGGAGCAAGGCAAAAGCAGAAAACTACAGACCAGTTAGTTTAACCTCAGTGGTAGGGAAAATGACGGAATCACTTCTGAAGGAAAGAACTGTTGAGTATCTAGAGGCCAGAGGGGCTCAGGACCCAAGGCAGCATGGATTCACAGAGAGAAGGTCATGCCAGACAAATCTGATAGATTTCTTTGACTGGATGACCAAAGTAGTAGATCAGGGAGGGGCTGTGGACATGGCCTACCTAGACTTTAGCAAGACATTTGACAGTCCCACACAAAAGATTAATATACAAGTTAGCCAGCCTGGGAGTGGGTCCCAAGATGACAGCCTAGGTAAAGAATTGGCTGGAGAATAGGACACAGAGAGTAATAGTAAATGGAGTCCACTCTGGAAGAAAGGGGTTACTAGTGGGTACCGAGGTTCAGTATTAGGACCGGGCTCCTTCAATGTCTTTATAAGCAACATTGCAGAGGGACTGGAGGAAAAGTATGTCTCTTTGCAGATGACACAAAGATCTGCAACAGAGTTGATGCACAAGGTGGGGTGGAAAGGATGAGAAGGGACTTGGCAAGGTTAGAGGAATGGTCAAATGTACTGTATGGCAGCTTAGATTCAATGCTAAGAAGTGGCACGCACCTGGGAAACAAAACCCAGGGAAGAGTACAGGGGGGTGAGATACTAACAACAACAAAAATGGAAAGGGACCTGGGGTAGTCACATCAGATGACCTAAAAGTGGGCAAGCAATGTGAAAGGACAGCAAGGAGGGTTGGGGGATACTGGGATGCATAGGGAGAGGCATCACCAGTAGAAAACAGGAAGTTATTATCCCTCTGTATAGACAGCTAGTGAGACCCCATCTGGAGTACTGCGTGCAGTTCTGGAGACCAAATCTCCGCAAAGACATAGACAGGATGGAGGCTGTCCAGAGGAGGGCAACTAAAATGGTGCAGGGTCTGCACCGGAAGACATATGAAGAGAGACTTAAGGAGCTGAATATGTATAGCCTCGAGGAAAGGAGCGAGATGGGGGACATGATAGAAACTTTCAAGTATCTCAAGGAATCAACAAAGTCCAAGAGGGTAGCATCTTTCAAAAAGAGGTAAGACAAGGTGCCACAATTTGAAGATAGAAGGGGCGGCTCAGAGGTAATTTAAGGAAGTATTTTTTCACAGAGAGGGTTGTGGATGCATGGAACGGCCTTCCGGAGGAGGTTGTGGAGTCAAAAACAGTGGTGGAATTCAAGCATGCATGGGACAGTCACAAGGCAATTCTAGGGGTTGGGGGTAGGAAGAAGTAGGCTGCTGGTTAACTAGGATCTGCCGCTTATCCATTAGGTAGGGAAATGGGCAGACTGGGTGGGCCAAGCGGTCCTTATCTGCCATCAAAATCTATGTTTCTGTGTTTCTATAATGTGCCATTGGCCTTTGTTCTGTCAATGGCCTATTTATTCATACTCATCTGTATTGCTCCTTTATGCCTATCCCATGCCTGTTTGAAGCCCTGCACTGTATTCATATCCACCACTTTCTGAGGTAGGCCGTTCCATGCATCCACCACCCTTTCTGTGAAAAAGAACTTCCTTACATTACCCCTTAATTGGCCTCCCTCTAATCTCATGCTGTGTCCTCTTGTCCTGCTATTTTTCTTAAATTGAAACATGTTAGATTCTTTCATCTTGTTAATGCCCTTAAGGTGTTTGAATGTTTCGATCATATCACCTCTCCTCCTCTTTGCTCTAGGGTATATATATTGAGCTCTGTTAATCTGTCCTCATACTGTTTTCTGATGTAGTCCTCTTCATCATTTTGGTTGCCCTTCTCTGGACTGCTTCAATTTGGTTAATGTCCTTGAGAAGGTGTGGCCTCCAGTACTGCACTTAGTACTCCAGATGGAGGCCTAACTAGTGTCTTGTAAAGAGGGATTATTACCTCCCTCTTAGACTTGTGATACCCCTACTAATACACCCCAACATCCTCTAGCCTACCTACTGCTTTAGTGGTTTGCTTGGATGATTTCAGGTCATTGGTGATGATGACGCCCAAGTCTCTTTCTTCCCTTGTGACTGCCAGCAACTCCCCTCCCAGCCTATAGGTGGCTTCAGGGTTTCTCTTCCCTATGCGCATGGTCTTGCACTTCTTTGTGTTGAACCCTAGTTGCCACTCTTCTGACCATTTTGCTAGTTTATCCAGATCTCTTCTAATTCTGCCCACCCCATCTGAATCATTCACTCTGTTGCAGATCTTGGTGTCATCTGCAAACAGACAAACCTTACCCTTCAGCCCATCTGCAATGTCACTGATGAAGATATTGAAGAGGACTGGCCCCAGAACTGATCCCTGAGGTACCCCACTTGTGACTTGCATTTCTTCAGACTGTATACCATTTACCACCACTCTCTGTTTTCTGCCTGTCAACCAGTTTGCCACCCAGTTGACCAACTTCTGACCCACCTCGAGCCTACCCAGCTTATTAATCCATCTTCTATGTGGAACAGTATCAAAAGCTTTGCTGAAGTCAAGGTAGGTGACATCAGCTGCTCCCCCTTGGTCCATCACTCTGGTTACCCATACAAAGAAATCTATGAGATTAGTCTGACAGGACCTTCCTGTTGTAAATCCATGCTGTCTTGGATCCTGTGCTCCTATGAATTCCAGGTGTTGCATTATCCTTTCCTAAAGGAGTGCCTCCATAATCTTGTCCACTACTGAGGTAAGACTGACTGGTCTGAAGTTCCCCGCCTCCTCCCTGCTACCACTCTTGTGAAGCGGGATCACATGAGCCCTTCTCCAGTCTTCTGGGACCTCTCCTGTGCTCAGAGACTCACTAAACAGTTCTGATAATGATTCTGCTGGTTCCACCTTTAGCTCCTTTAGTACTCTGGGATGTATGCCATCAGGTCCCATTGCCTTGTCCACCCTGAGCTTATCGAGCTCTTGTAGGACTCTTTCTTTTGTGAAGGGAGTAGTTCACACCTCCCTCCCCCCCCCCGTGTCCATGGTGCTGAGCTGTGGGCCCTGCCCACCTTCTCTTCAGTAAATACTGAGCAGAAGTATCTATTTAGGATAGATGCTTTTACATGGTCCTCCTCCTCACATGCCCCCTTATCCCCTTTGATCTTAGCAATACCCCCTCTGGACTCTCTTCTTTCACTAATGTATGTATAGAAAGTCTTCTCACCTTCTTTTACTGTTTGTGCTAGTGTTTCCTTGGTTTGGGCCTTTGCCTGCCTTACTGCCTTCCCTGCTTCCCTTAGGGAAGTTTGGTATGCCTCCCTATCTTCATCCTGCTGCGTTCCCTTATATTTTCTGAAGGCCAGCCTTTTGGCTCTGGCCTTTTCTGCTACTGTTTTTGAGAACCTGAGTGGTTTCCTTCTTCTTTTACACTTCCTTTTCTCTCTAACACAATGGGATGTTGCTTCAAGTATTGCATCCTTAATGCTTGTCCACTTTGCCTGTACCCCCTCACCTGTATTTCTTTTTACCAGGGCTAGCTTAACTCTGTTGGCCATCTTATCAAAGTCAGCTCCTCTGAAGTCCCATATTTTTGCCTTGGAATGGGATGATTTAGTTCTAGTGGCCAAATTGAACCATACCATGTGATGGTTACTGGCCTCCAGGTGACCTTCATCCTGGAGATCTGTGATCCTTTCCCTGTTAGTCAGTACTAGATCTAGGATAGCCCTGTCTCTTTGGGTTGTTGTACCAGTTGTTTGAGGCCCTCTCCCTGCAGGGAATCCACCATGTGTCTAGTTCTGGCAGATGTTCATGCTGATATTGACCAATCTGTATCTGGCATGTTGAAGTCTCCCATTATCAGAGCCTCCCCTTTAGCTGTCATGTTTTGTATATCTTCTTACAGTAATGTGTCTATGTCCTCCCCCGGTCTGGAGGCCTGTGCACAACCCCAGTTCATATGGCTGTCTCATTTCCTGTTTCCAGGGTGACCCACAGTTCTTCTGGCTCCTTATGGGTATTCTAAATTTCTGTAGCTTTGATATTTTCATTGACATAAAGGGCCACTCCACTCCCCCCTTTTGCACCTCGGTCTCTTCTGAACAGTATGTAGCCAGGTACTGAAGTCTCCCAAGTGTGGTTACTGGTAAACCATGTCTCACTAATGGCTACTATGTCCAGTTTAGCCTCTGTCATTATTGCCTGCAGGTCTGGGATCTTGTTTCCCAGACTGCGAGTGAAAATGTAGAACATCTTGTCCCTCCCTGTTTGTTTGTGCAGTACATGTTTGTGGTGTTATCTGCTCTGATCTGGACAGGCTGACCACTGATCTTGGAGGAAAAGATTGTATTGCCAGACACAATGCCCTGAGTTCCAGGAAATGTATGTGCTCCTGCATCTTTTGTGGAAGGGAATCTCCTCTCTGAGGTTGCATTCCTCCTTCAGCAGTCCAGTGCCCTTAAAAAGGTTCTTGTGACAGGCAACAGTTTAGATAGGGTGTCCCACCTCTGAGACCAAAGGTCCCCTAGTAGGTGCTGAGTATCTCTCATCTGGAATTTGGCCTCTGGTACCACTGCTGTAGAGGAGGCCATGTGACCCAGTAGCCTTAGAAAATCCCCTACAGGCCATCGCTGGCTTGCTTTGAAGGATTCTACAGTTGCAATCATAATTGCTACCCTTGCTAGATGAAGGAATGCCTTCCCTTGCAGGATAGCCATCCCTGCACCGATAAAGTATGGAACTTGAAATGGTTCTGTCTGGGACTTTGAAAGTTTATGAGAAAGCCCAATCCTTCCAAAGTGTTTAGAGTCAGCAATATGAAGGAGTTTGTTTCCTGCTGTGTTTTTTCTGAGATCTGCCCATTGTCCAGGTAAGGAAAAAACTGCCACCCCTATCCTTTCTCACATGTCTTGCTACCACAGCTAGGCACTTTGTGATTACCCTTGGAGCTAAGGTGAGGCCGAAAAGAGAGACTGTGAACTGGTCAAGGCAGTCCCTTAACCTGAACCTGATGTATTTTCCTCAGTTATCTTATGTATTTTTCTTTAGGGTTAGGAAGTATGTGGAGTAATGGCCCTTGCCGTGTTGTGTGGATGGTACTTTTTCCACTGCATGTGATTGCAACAATTTCTTCATCCCCAACTCCAGAAGGTTTTTTTTTTCTACTGGTGTGTGAGGCTGAAAGACTTTCATGTCCTGTAGTTTGGGAACTCTTCTGAATTGCAGAGACAAACCCTGGCTCACCACCCCTAGGATGGGAGTAGTCCACTAGTCTTCCTTCCACTGGCAATGTCTGGGTAGTCTGGACAGACATTCTGCTTTGCCTGGGGTTTGGGTGCTGGTGTTGCAGCAGCACATCTATGTCCCCTTCTGCCTCTGCCCCATAACAGGCCCTTTGTGGAGGGTATTCTTAAGGAGCATATGCATGAGGGTAGTATCCCCTATCCCCCTGTAGGTGGTTTTATACTCATCCACCTTTTCCATATAAGCCTCTGTCTTGTCAATAAAAAGGGAATTTCCCTCAAAAGGAAATCCATAGCTTTTGACTAAGAGTTCTGGGACAGATTTGTAGTTCTAAGCCAGGCAAGCCTTCTTACAGATACCTCATGGGCCATAACCATGGATGCAGTGTCATTAGTACCCACTGCCCTATGAAACTTACTTTTTGGCATCTATGGCTGATGTTGCTGTGCCAGCCATATCCTGTGCTGAATCTCCAGTAGCATTTTCACTCAATGCCAGAACAGAGTTCCAAAAGGCTCTCAGGTACTATGTGATGTAGGCCAAATAAGCTGCCTGCCTTAGCAGCAAGAAAGCCATAGCATACACTTTTTTTTTTTGTTCTCCCTGGAATTCAGTTTCCTGGAATTTTCCCAGGATGATGGGAGGAAAAGAGCACTTTGGCCATGTCACAGGTGACAGTCTGAACCACTCCCTCATGATCAGGGTTGAAATATAGGTACTCAGAACCCTCCAAGAACTCTGTTTGCCAACCAATACTTATTTATTTAGTTAGTTATTCATTCATTTTTTCAATTTTCTTAACTATGCCACCAGCTGAGGTGGGTGCTGACATGATTTTAAAAGTGGCTTTTCTGAGGCATTCAGGGATGGGAAGCATCAACACCTTACTTGGGGATAAGCCCATCATATCCATGAATTCAGTCTCCTCCTCATCCTCATCAGTTTCCTGAGGAAATGCCAAGGGAATTGACTAGATGTCTCACAAAGATATGGTAACAGGCAGATGTTCTGAAAGTCTTGGAGGTGAGACACATTTTTACTCAGGAGAACCTTCTGGTTCTATGGGGTTTCCCTCCTCCTCTTTTTCATAAAACATTTCTACCTCCTACTCAACTCCGACTCCTTTATCATAGGTCTTTGTTACTGCCCCCTGATATGTCACATGAGGGCACTCAGAATTTCAAAAATGAAATGAAATCAGAATGCAAAATTGGAGATGTTCTCATAATCGAAGACTTTAATTTCAGAGATATTGACAAGGAAGATCAGTTCACTGTATGTCAATCTATTAAACTTTTTATGTCTGCTTGTGAACAGCTAATGCTACAACAATATGTATCAGAACCAACAAGAGGAAGCAGCATCCTCGACCTCATCCTGAGAAATTCAAATTTGAGTATATCTAAATGCAATGTTGGCCTGCCACTGTCTAACAGTGATTATTATTCAGTTGGCTTTTCTATTGATTTATGCTATTTGGCATTTACAAATAATTCCTACTTTTACAATCATAAAAGAGCAGATATAAATATAACAAACAACACTTTATCTATGATTAATTGGGACACCCTATTGGCAAATTGTAACACCAACCAAATGTGGTCCCACATAAAATCTACTATACTAAGGATCAACAAGGAATGTATCCTGAGGTATAAAAAATCAAATACTAATACAAGAAAACCAAGATGGTTAAATTAGCATTTTTTGCCTTCAAAAACCAAAAAAATGCAAACAAAATGGAAGAAATGGAGACATTTGTTAAAGAAATGCAAATCGGAAATCAAGAATTCTAAGAAAAATACAAAAACACTTTTAGCACTTAATGCAAATAAGAGCAATGGTAAAGCTTTTTTAGTTACTGTTCATCAATTCTTTAAAAAACAAACAAATGCAAAGTTGGTCCAATTGAATGGAATGACAATATTGACAATGACCCAACACAGATGTCCGACATATTTACTAACTATTTCTGCAGTGTATACCCAGCCGAAAAGATGATGATTTTTTAATGATGTATCTTGAATGATCATTATCCAGTTACAGTATGTTCAGAGATCATGTTTAAGCTTCAAAAATCATAATTGCGATCATCATTAACAATAATTAACCATCAATGTTATATGGCCACCAGTCAAAAACCATGAACTTATGGAGATGGCGATTATGATTAATGATGATCTCATATCATCATGTTTTTCATGATTGCCCATGGTCAAGATTACAGAAATAAATTAAGAAATGCAATTTTTTGGTTTTTTATACTTTTGGAATTTATCTGGAATGATTAGTTATAATATCTTTTCTTTATAAACCCACTGTTTTTAGTTTTGCTTTTTCTGATAACTCATATCTTACTAGGGTAAAAAAGGCTCATGTTGGTTTATATATCCCCATTAAGTGGTTTCCTTTATGGTTGTGGTGAGTTCCTAAAAGTATTTGGTTTGACTCAAAACCTTTCTTAATAGTCTGCAAACTAATACTGTTAATGCAAAATTAATTTAAAAATAGAAATTATCATTGTTTTGTTCCATAAACTGTGCTGCTGAAATATGCAAATTAGGTATGCAAATATGTATCCTATACCAAACATTGCATGTACTCTTCCTAATGGGATTAAAACTTGACTTCACATGATTTACATTGTAAGTCATAATTAATTTGTCTTTGCTGATATGTGACATTCATATTTTCATAATTAACGAATAAAACCTTAAGTATTACTTGTGACTTGCAATCTTATAATACTGAACTCATATAATCATCAATGATCATCACTTGATCATCCACAGATCATCAACAACCTTCATGCTGATTTAAGCTTAAATGAAACTGCAAACAGAAATAGCATAACAGATAATTTTGTTAGGCTAAACTGTAAAATACGGTTTGGTTCCCAAATAAGAGGAACCAAGAAAAACAAACAGTAAAAACTGCAAAGTGGTTTAATTTTGTAGTAATCTAAAAAAAATAAAGTGATTTTAAAAGTTGTTCTCTAACAGTGGGAACCGTGTTGTAAAACAGCCTTCTCCAGATCCCGGAAACCAATGGGGAACCAGAGAAATGTTAAACAATATATAACAAGCAACCTAACTAAGCAGTTATTGATAACATACTGTAACTGAACAGTATACTATGGAAACATTTTACAAAATAATAAACCAAAAATCAGTCTGAAGTTGAGAAGACTTCGGGGCAACTGCTTCTTCAGGCAGAGAAATAAATCTGCCATTAGAATGTGAGGATGAGCATGACTACACAGCAGAGTTTGAATTTCATTCTAAATTCCATAATTAGCATCGAAATCTAAACTCTGGGGTAGCTCATTCCAGGGGAATGATGCAGTTGTTAAGCATGAGTAAGGAATTCCTGGGGTTTGAAGATAGTTTTTTTTTTAAGTTGTAATTTACATCTGGCTCCAGATTGTGTGGGGATTATTGTAGTTAGAGGTGGGAGAGAGAGTGGAAGTGGGACCAGCTTGGTTTGTGATGGAGCTGTATACACTATGACTGCTTGGTCTTAAATGCTTGCAGAAATGAAACTAGGATAAGTAGTGCTGGCCAGCTGTTGGCGGTGGGGGGGGTCTACTGATGACAAAGCAACTATGAACATAAATCGTCGATGAAGTAATAGTTATATGTATAAATGTAAGAGTTTACATTTATACATACAGTTGCTCTGATAAACCAATTTATCACATGGATTTATTTTCCATGCCTATTGCATAAATATAAATATGCAATAGGCATGGATACAAAAGCCATTACATAAATGCTGGTATTTAAGCTACTGTGTATATAAATGTAGTTCATGTACAGTACATAGTAAACACATCATCAGCATTTATGTACATAGTAGACATGTCATAATGCATTTATGCATATAGTAGCAATGTCATCATGTTTCTACACCCCTCCCCCACAACAGCAGGAACTACTTCCTATTATTCAGTGAGTTCCCACTATCAACAAGCTGGCTGCATTGAATATGAGACACTGCCTCCCAATCTGTCATCTGAATAATTTGCTGTCCCATCCATACCAAGCTACCCTCATTTCAAGTGCATATTTAGTTCTTTTTTTAAAACAAAGCTACAGTATTCTCCATTCAGTTCAGCCCCCCTCCCTCTCGCTCAGCAGCTCGCTTGCTCACCCACACTCTTCATTCAGTTCTCCAGTGCCACTCCTATCATTCATATCCAGCACTCTAACCTGTATAAAAAGAAATACCTTATGTATTTTTCCTTTTTAACATCTGCCTGTCAAACCAAAAGACGTTGCAGTCTCACACTGCACTGCTTGAGCCTCCTTGGCTCCTCTTCGGTGCACCTCTTGAGGGCCTGCTTGGCTCTCTCATGGGTCAGTGGACAGTGAGATTCAAGAAATGATTTGAAACTAAAAAAAAATGCAGCTCTCCAACACCAGTTTCCTGACAGATGGACATAACACCGGCACTCCTCAGCTACCTTCCGCTTGCTTACACCTGCCGCCATCCAGGCCTGAATATTTTTAATATGGGCTAAACAAACCAATCCTACAAGATATTGGAACATTGACATGGCATTCTGATGCCTTCTTCTTAACAACAGCCCTAGTAACTGGGACAACTCAAAACACAGTAGCTCTATTTCAAAAAATAAACCCTGAATTTTTTATTATTAAAAAAATTAAAAAAAATAATGCAGCACACAAGGTCCTTGCCTCTTGCATAATTGAAATACGCAACAGGGACTTTGTAGAATAAATGCTTTATTTTCACTTGAGCTGCTTGACCTTGGGCACAAAACCCTAGCTTCCCACCCCACCCCCAAGCAGGAAAAAGAAAGTACCACACAAGCAACTACAGATCACCAACATCAGGTAAGGCAAACAACATGCAACTGTTTCCAGATGATACAAGTACAATAGCAGTGATGTAGTACCTTTGAAAATATGTATACATTATGCTTCACTTAAAAGAAAAATACATGCTCCATCAGTGTTTTCAAAAAAAATGTATGTGTAACCTAGCTACTAAGGCATGAAAGGTTGCTACTGAAACACAGGCAAAAGTACACTGTACGTCATCACTGAGGTGAAGATCTCTCCTGCCAAAGTAAGATGCATTATATTATTTTGCAATACATGTGTCATAAATTATGATACAGAATAGATGGTTGTAGTGTAAATGGTAAGTGAGCATATGGACTGTAGTGTGCTAAAACTCTAAACGCATGAATCATGATGACACCTGAGTGTATGCCATAAACTGCAACCATGTCATTTAAATTTGGATAAATGACACCTCACATGACATCTTACAAAGGAAGAATCAAGTCACACATTGCAGTATTCTTTGTAGTATATCATGTTCATTTCATTATAAATCATTTACCTGATTTTGTCCAATTGGGGCTTGGAAGGGCTGAGAGACAGTGTACCTCTAATCCTGTATACATTGTGTGCTCATTAGAGAACTTTACAGGGGTACATTACATTATCTAACTGGTTAAAAGATAGGAGGCAGAGGGTGCTGTTAAATGGCAGTCACTCAGGGGACGGAAAAATGATCAGTGGAGTACCACGAGGATTGGCACTGTGTCCTGTCCTCTTCAATGCCTTCAATGCCTTCATGAGTGACATTGCTGAGGAACTGGAGGGGAAGGAGTGTCTCTTTGTACATGACACAAAAATCTGCAACAGGGTGGACACCCTGAAGGGGGTGGAGAGAATACAAAGGGATCTGGGGAAACTAGATGAGTGGGCTAGGGTGTGGCAGCTGGGTTTCAATGTCAAAAGGTACAAAGTCATGCTCCTGGGACTGGGAAACCCAAGGCTGTGTATAAGATAGGGGAGGTACTTACAGTCACCAAGCAAGAGAAGGGACCTTGAGGTAATGATATCTGATGATCTCAATGTGCAGGCAAGGCAGTAGGCAAGGCCAGCCAGATTCTGGGTTGAATAGGGAGGGTGACTTCTAGCAGGAGAAGGGAGGTGGTGTTCTCACTGTATCAGTCACTAATGAGTCCCCAGCTGGAGTACTGTGTCCAGTTCTGGAGGCTGCACCTCCACAAAGACATTGACAGAGTGGAGTGATCCAGAGAAGGGAAACTAAAATGATGTTGGGATTACGTGAGAAACCATATGAGGAGAGGCTGAAGGAGCTCAAACATGTACTCCCTGTCAGAGTGGAGAGAGAGAGGGGACACGGTTGAGACTATAAATACTTCATGGGGTAAACAAGGTACAGAAGTGGAGTATCTTTCAAAGGAGAAACACCTGAACATGGGGGCATCATATGAACCTTAGGGGGGCATTTTAAAAGGAATGTGAGGGAATACTTCTTCACAGAAAGGGAGGTGGACACCTGAAACAGCCTCTCAGAAGAGGTAGTGAGGGTGAAGATAGTGGGGAGTTTCAAGTATGCATGGGATAGGCACATGGGCATAATAGGTAGAGGAAAGGGGGGGGCACCTATGGCCAGATAGAGTCCAAAGTGTAGTAATAGGCAGGGAAAATAGGACAGACTAGATGGGCCTACCGGTCCTTTTCTGCTGACACATTCAACGCTTCTATGTTTCTGTCACAGCATCAAGGGTGAGAACACCCAGTAAACAAAAAATGTGTCGCATGTACTCATTATGCGATGATGTAAGATCTGTCATATCATTGTAGTAGCTAAAGTGGTACAAAAACTGTACCATTCTATCATTATTTGATTTAAGACAGAAATACATTACAAACCTTTCTTATGTTTGGTATTTTTGTAACAAATATGAAGACGAAAGTTCTTTAAATTTGATGGACTGCATCTGACTAAGGAGGGAGTCAGTGCATTGGGGCAGAAGTTTGACATCTTTGCAGAATATTTAAACTAGCAAATGGGTAGAGGGGTGCAGCACCCCATACGTCGAATGGGAAGAACACCCCTCCCCCCTCAGCTAGTGGTCAAACAGGGATTCAGCATGTTTGCAGTTCATTTGCATCACCAGGTAAGAAAAAGGTTTGTCTCCCATATAACGCACACAGGGTAATGCCAAACCTCACCCAACAACCAACACACCAAAATCTGGCCAATGGAAAATCATGTACACAATGCTCACAGCCTGGGAAATAAGATCCCAGACCTGCAGGCAATAATGTCAGAGGCTAAACTGGACATAGTAGCAATTAGTGAGACGTGGTTTACCAGTAACCACACTTGGGAGACTTCAGTACCTGGCTATGTATTGTTCAGAAGAGACCGAAAAGGGGGAGTGGCCCTGTATGTCAATGAAAATATCAAAGCTACAGAAATTCAGAATACACATAAGGAGCCAGAAGAACTGTGGGTCACCCTGAAACAGGAAATGGGACAGCCATAAGAACTGGGGTTGTCTACAGGCCCCCAGACCAGGGGGAGGACATACACACATTACTGTTAGAAGATATACAAAACATGACAGCTAAAGGGGAGGTTCTGATAATCTGAGACTTCAACATGCCGGATACAGATTGGTCAATACCAGCAGGAACATCTGCCAGAACTAGACACATAGTGGATTCCCTGCAGGGGGAGGGCCTCAAACAACTGGTACAACAACCCAAAAGAGACAGAGCTATCCTAGATCTAGTACTGACTAACAGGGAAGGGATCACAGATCTCCAGGTAGAAGGTCACCTGGGGGCCAGTGACCATCACATGGTATGGTTCAATTTGGCTACTACATCTAAATCATCCCATTCCAAGGCAAAAAATATGGGACTCAGAAGAGCTGACTTTGATAAGATGGCCAACAGAGTTAAGCTAGCCCTGGCAAAAGAAACACAGGTGAGGGGTACAGGCAAAGTGGGCAAGCATTAAGGATGCACACTTGAAGCAACATCCCACTGTGTTAGACAGAAAAGGAAGTGCAAAAGAAGAAGGAAACCACTTTGGCTCTCAAATACAGTAGCAGAAAAGGTCAGAGCCAAAAGGCTGGCCTTCAGGAAATATAAAGGAACACAGCGGGATGAAGATAGGAGGCATACCAACTGCCCTAAGGGAAGCAGGGAAGGCAGTAAGGCAGGCAAAGTCCCAAACTGAGGAAACACTAGCACGAACAGTAAAAGGTGACAAGACTTTCTATAGATACATTAGTGAAAGGAGAAAGTCCAGAGGGGGTATTGCTAAGCTTAATGGAGAAAAGGGAGCATGAGGAGGAGGACCATGTAAAAGCATCTATCCTAAATAGATACTTTTGCTCAGTATTTACTGAAGAGAAGCTAGGGCAGGGCCCACAGTTCAGCACCATGGACACAGGGGGAAGGGAGGTGAGCACTACTCCCTTCACAAAAGAAAGGGTCCTACAAGAGCTTACTAAGCTCAGAGTGGACAAGGAAATGGGACCTGATGGCATACATCTCAGGGTACTTAAGGAGCTAAAGGTGGAACTAGCAGAGCCATTAGCAGAACTGTTTAGTGAGTCTCTGAGCACAGGAGAGGTCCTAGAAGACTGAAGAAGGGCTCATGTGATCCCTCTCCATAAGAGTGGTAGCAGGGAGGAGGCAGGGAACTACAGACCAGTCAGTCTTACCTCAATAGTGGGCAAGATTATGGAGGCACCTTAAGGAAAGGATAGTGCAACACCTGGAATCATAGGGGCACAGGATCCAAGACAGCATGGGTTTACAAAAGGAAGGTCCTGTCAAACTAATCTCATAGATTTCTTTGACTGGGTAGCCAGAGTGGTGGACCAAGGGGGAGCAGTTGATGTCACCTACCTTGACTTCAGCAAAGCTTTTGACACTGTTCCACATAGAAGAATGATAAATAAGTTGGGTAGGCTTGGGGTGGGTCAGAAGTTGGTCAACTGGATGGCAAACTGGTTGATGGGCAGAAAACAGAGAGTGGTGGTAAATGGTATACAGTCAGAAGAGATGCAAGTCACAAGTGGGGTACCTCAGGGATCAGTCCTGGGGCCAGTCCTCTTCAACATCTTCATTAGTGACCTTGCAGATGGACTAGAGGGTAAGGTTTGTCTGTTTGCAGATGACACCAAGATCTGCAACAGAGTAGATGATCCAGATGGAGTGGGCAGAATGAGAAGAGATCTGGATAAACTAGCAAAATGGTCAGAACAGTGGCAACTGGGATTTAATGCAAAGAAGTGCAAGATCATGCACATAGGGAAGAGAAACCCTGAAGCCACCTATAGTCTGGGAGGGGACTTGCTAGCAGTCACAAAGGAAGAAAGAGACTTGGGCATCATCATCACTGATGACCTGAAATCATCCAAGCAGACCTCTAAAGCAGTAGGTAAGGCTAGGGGGGTGTTAGGGTGTATTAGTAGGAGTATCACAAGTCGTAAGAGGGAGGTAATAATCCCTCTTTACAAGACACTGGTTAGGCCCCATCTGGAGTACTGCATGCAGTATTGGAGGCCACACCTTCACAAGGACATTAACCAAATTGAGTCAGTCCAGAGAAGGGCAACCAAAATGGTGCAGAGACTGCATTAGAAGACATATGAGGACAGATTAACAGAGCTCAATATGTATACCCTTGAGCAAAGGAGGGAGAGAGGTGATATGATCGATGCATTCAAACACCTTAAGGGCATTAACAAGGTGAAAGAGTCTAACATGTTTAGATATAAGAAAAATAGCAGGACAATAGGACACAGCATGAGATTAGAGGGGAACCGATTAAGGGATAATGTGAGGAAATTCTTTTTCACAGAAAGGGTGGTGGATGCATGGAATGGCCTACCTCAAGAAGTGGTGGCTATGAATACAGTGCAGGGCTTCAAACAGGCATGAGATAGGCATAAGGGAGCAATACAAATGAGTATGAATAGATAGGCCACTGACAGAGCAAAGGCCAATGGCACATTTATAAGATAGAAAAAGAAATGGGCAGACTGGATGGGCCTCGCGGTCCTTATCTGCCGTCAACTTCTATGTTTCTATGTAAAAAAATCACTGTGTGGTACAAAAATGTGAAACATTACTTTTGTACCACTGCCAATTTTTTGCTGTCATCAGTTTAAAGGGACACTGTTAGCTGTACAAAGATTCTTTTGTTCTGTTACAGCAAAAGTGCCTGCCACCCCGTGCAGCCTTCTTACTGGCCCTAAAATATAAATACCTGCTTGGGCTGTCCAATAGTGAAATTCTTTCTTTCCTTTTTCATGCAGTTTTAAAGCCGGGTGGACCGCTCTTATCTGCGGCTACCCAATATTAAAGCATGCTCACATACTTTAAATGATGCAGAAGCACCAGCAGGCTCATCCACAGATGAGTTTTAACAAATTTAAAGGGACAGTGCCAGCTTCTGGGGGGAAAACTCATGCATGCAACAGTGGTTCATGTTACTTGCTATATGTGTTTGCCAAGGTGTCCAGTCAAAACCATGACAGCAATACGCGCAGCCAAAAACCATGTAGTCATAACAGTGCTGTCCGGTTTTGGAGTTAGTATATCTGATCTAGCGTGATTATGGACTGCACAGTTTTGTACTGACCACGCGGCACGGTTATTGACTGCGCTGTTTTTGACTGAGTGGTCTTGACATAGCGCCATTTTCCGACAGTCCCCTGAACTTAGCCAACAATCTTAGAAATGAAAATGAGTGTTCAAACCTAAAGAAATGCAGAGCTGAAATCTGAAGCCATGACTTTCAGCATGCGCATCAGTGGTCACGCTGATACGCTTGCCCAGACTCACGGCTTCAGATTTCAACTATGCATTTCTGTAGGTTTGAGCCCTCATTTTTATTTCTAAGATTGTTTGCTAAGTTCAGGGGACTGTTGACATTATAGAACTAAGAAATACACATATAGCAAGTAACATGAACTACTCGTGCATGCACGAGTTTCTCGACCCCAGAAACTGACACTGTCCTTGTCCATGGATGAGCCCACCAATGCTTCTGCTCATTGTAAATACGTGAGCACAGATCAACATGGTTTAAACTGCATAAAAATTAAAAGAAAATATTTCACTACTGGGCATCCTGAGCAGGTATTTATATTTTAAGGCTGTTAAGAAGGCTGCTTAGCGTGCAGGCAGTTTGCTATAATAGGACAAAAAACATCAGTGTACAGCTGACAGTGCCCCTTTAATCTGAGTAACATAAAGATTAACACATTTTGAAGAGATTTATTCTATCATTTCATTTCTCAGCTGCAGACTTGGACATTATTGCTGTTATTGTATGCAGCTTCCATGTGATGTAGGTATACTTGAAGTACACATCTGTCTCTAAAGATGCCATCGTGTACACACATAAATTTAGATGATATGCTTCTTTGAAACAACACAGATAAATTGTTTAATACTCTACCTATATTCTAATATTTGATATAGCACCCTTTGGTGCCTTTGTAGCTGAGTCAGACTGTTACATTTCTAAACTGCACTGATGGAGAATGGTATTTTAAAGTGCAGTGTACTGTATGCATATTTTTGAAGTTAGTGCATCAGTGCTACTACATTTGTGTCATCTGGAAACAGCTGTATGTTGTTTGTCTTATCTGATTATGGCTGCCTGTGGTTGCTTGTGTGGTCTTGTCCTTTCACTGTGGGGGTAGGGGCTGAAAATCCTAGCGCCAGAGTTCAATATTTTTGTGGTGTTAAGTTGAGCCTTAACTGGTGCATTAGCACAGATTATTGCAATGAATTTCCTTTCTTTTCCAAAAAGTTAATAAAATACATAAACTGTATGTAGTTTTAAGACCTTTTTTTCCAATCAAACAACTAATGTGGTTGATGCTACTTGTATGACCTCACCTGCTCCTGTTATATTATTTTGCTTGATGTACACTGTACATTCTCCACTTCATCAATGTTGTTTCGGAGGTGGGACTTCAAGAAAATGCACAGGCCCTACATTACATTGGCAAATTCCATACCACAGCCTTACGTACATCTGCATAATTTGCATAGGGCCCTATGCCCCTATGCAAAATCCAAAGTGCAGCACTACGTGGTTATATGGTTTGTGTAGGGCCCTTTGGACCCAACGCAAATACTATACAACAGCCTTGCATAAATCAGTGGAATTCGCATAGGACCTGTTCCATGCAAACACAATTTGCGTAGTGCTCTTTGGTGCCCACGCAAATCCCTTAACATGGCATTACATGCAACTTCAGAATTTGTGTAGGGCTCTTCAGGCCTTATGTAAATCCTGCAGTCCAGCATTACATGTGTACCAGAAACCAGACTGCAACACATGTCCCATTTTTCAATATTTATGTCCCAGATTCTCAGAAGTCATATTTTAAGCTTCCATGACCTTCACAGAAGAGATGACGTTCCATTCTGACCTAAATGGGTTTTATGATGCTGCACCATGAAAATACATTTTGAGATAGAAATGATACTTCTCACCCACTGTGGTCATCTAAGGGCCTTAAAATATAATATTGTTAGAAATTAGTGAAAAAAGGCTGAGTTATGACTAAAAGCTGTTTTTTGGTACAAAGTCCAAATTCTTTTGTTGCGAGACAGTATTCTTAGGTCACACTTTCTCATGACCTAAAAAGTCTTGGCTCACAACATAAGAATCAAAAATCCTCACTAAGCCTGCAGCCAAAGATTTGGGGGGGGTCCAGAAAACATATTTCAGTGTTATTTTTCATCAAACTCCAGAATCTAGCTAAAAAGGTCACATTTAGGTACGTTCAGCAGTTTGTTTTTCAAAAAAGCACTGTTTTTATGCTTTTCCAGGTTTTTTTGCCCAAATAAAACACAAGGTGGCAATGTTCTTAACCTGAAATTTTTTTTCTCACAACATAAAAATTCTTAGGCTGAAAGAAACAGTCAGCCTGAAAACCCTGCTGAGCTTGCTCAGAAGACAGATTGTTAACACCTCATAACCCAAGAAATTAAGGAAAAAAAATAAAACAAATCCACTGCCTTAAAACCTACAACATTCATGTTGATAAGATATTTGCCTTGAACAGGGTCTTTTATTTTATTTGCAATGAAGAAAGTCCAAATTAAAAAGTTACAAATGTTTTAAAACTGTCGAACCCTCAAATTCATGGCCACTGTGAAAAAAATAGCTAAAAAAACACATTTTATTTCTCATTTGGGATTGACTTTTTCAAGTTTAAACCTTGCATTTTGTTACTTTTGGCCAACAGTGGGTACCATATTTCCAGTATCAGATATCATGACAAAACATCTTCCCAACAACAGGTGCCCAATTCTACTGTCAGGTCCATTAATCTTTCACGGTCACAGGATGGTTAACCTTGGTGACTCACTTCATGCCCCCAAGTTAAAAAAAAAACTGCCTACCTTCATCCACCCACTGGATCCCACGCCACCCTCTTCCCCCCACATGTCACATTTTAGTTATTTATTTATTTAATGCAGCAGTGCCTGATACTGGTGAAAATGTTGACGTATTCTTTTTTTTTCTATTGTAGCTTGCCAATTATCTACAGACTTGTATAATGCCCCTTTGTCCCATTTTAACTCTGCTATACCATTCTTTAACAGCTGAAATAATAAAATTAAATGGGGCACTCCTTTTACTATGGCTCAGACTAGGTTTTCATCAGTATTCTGTGTTGTTTATACCCATTGTTTAAGATCACTTTACATATGACTAAAATGAACTAGCATGCAGAAGACACTGCTCCCTAAAATCATGGGACAGTAGGTGTACAAAAACAGATGAGTGTACTGATCAAAACCTTGCCTGAGCCATAATAAAAGGAATGCTCCTTTTGGTATTTCAAATGTGACATACAGTATAAAAGCAGGCTCAAAACTGGGAAAGAAGGGTGTCATACAAATCAGGAGATAAGGGGCAATCTAAAATAGAATAAAAAAGTGGAAGTAAAAATTTTCATTGCTATCATGTGCTGCTGAATTGAGTTTTTGACAACCAGGTAATCATGCTAGGGGCCTATTTTCCATTGCAATCCAGGATCTAACAGACACAAAAACTGAAGATAAATATGCAATATATATCACTTCATGAAAAGTTAATATACAAAATATATAAAAACAATCGTCATCTAAATACTTAAAAGAAAATAAAACAACATACATATATGTACATGACTCAATAAAATAGCATAGATACAATCACAATATGTCTAACAAAAACAGTTACAACGTGCTTAGGTTTTTAAGTATTCTTTCACTCTTTTAAACTGGCATTTTGTTCTGGACCTTCTAACTTCAGTAGGGAGGGAATTCCAGGTAGTACATTTTATATATTAGAAAGCCTCCCAACCTAGTTAAGTCTTAATAAAGGGTACCATCATAAATTCAGAATTACTAGACCTAAGGGGCACAGATCTTACTGAGGCAGAATGAGAAGGAAACTCTTTAAGACAGTGTGTGGTTGCTTGCTATACATTATATTAAAAGGATATTAAAAGTGAAGATGGTAGGCAAAATCAGGAGGGGCTAGGATAGAGTTAAGGGGCAAGTAAGAGCCAAGGGGCGCAGATGGAGGGGAAGGGTGGATTGGGAAGGGGGCAGGGTTACTAGCTTATGCTGATGACCCTGCACTATGAGCAGACTAGATAGACCTAATGGCCTTATTCTGCTGTCTTCATCTTCTGTTTGTAGATTTCTATGTAAATACACCAAGATCATATTGTCTTCTGTTTTTTTATGACAGCCAGTTGAGATGGCCAAACAGATCACAACAGAGTGTCATTTGACTTGACTGTGAGGCAAACCTACAAACACTATTATATGCTTGATCCTCTCACCCATGCTGTTTGCCATGTACATGCTGCCCCCTGGATGAGGCAATCAATTTTATAGCATGGGCTTCCACTGCAATGCAGACGACACCCAGTTGTATATGTCATTTGCATCTGGGACCATTGGCACCATTGAGGTACTAGGGAACAGGGATGGAAGGGAACATTGTTTAACCAGGAGTAGCACACTAAGCCGAAGATTGTTTCTAGATGCAGCCTGGGAGCACAAGGAAGTTAAGTGACTTGCTCAGGATCACACACCATGTGTGCCTGCTGAGATCCAAGACTGGATGTTCTCTAGCTGGTTAAGGCTCAACCTGGACAAAACAGAGGTACTAGTGATTAAGCCTGGTCACTGGTGGGAAGTGGAGACTGCCGAGGTGAGCCCTGCCTTGATGCTGGGCCAGACTGTGTTGGTGGCCACAACAAGGGTGAAAAATATGGGCATTATCTTCAATGATGGACTGACATTTGAGGCTCAGATGTCCTTCATCCTCTGGAGTGGGTTCTGTCACTTGAGGTATATCACCTGGGTTAAAGCCCTCATCCCAACAGAGGACCTGCCCTCAATGGTGCATGCATTTGTGATGTCCAGACTTGACTTCTGTAATGCTCTTCATCTTGAAGATAGTGGAGGGGTCCTGTGTTACCGGTGACTAGTGTAAAATGTGGTGGCCAGGTTACTGATGGGCCTTCCGAGGTCGTGTCATGTGACCCCTGTTCTGCGTGGTATGCTCCACCTGCCGGTGAGGTGGAGAATCTCCTTAAAGGTGGATCATCTCACCTATAAAGCCCTACATGGTCTGGGTCCAAGTTACCTGAGTGATCTCCTGACTCCCTTCCACTCTCAGCGCTCACTCCTCTCCTCTGAGGAAGTCCTCCTAGCAATTCCCAGGGCCCAGCTAAAAACATCTGGTGATCGTGCATTTGCGGTGACTGCACCAGCCCTGTGGAATTCACTTCCAAGGTTCTTGTGGGAGGCCCCTTTGCTGGAGGCCTTTAAGCGGGACCTGAAAGCATGTCTCTTTAGGGAAGCTTTCGGGATCTGATCCATACTGGTTTATGATCTTAACTGCCACTTGTAACAGCCTAAGATAGCCTGTTCCACTAAGAAATAGGGACAGCCTAAATCGTACTATATTTTCAAAATAAATAGACAAGGATGCAGGTTGGAGACCCAACATAGGTAGGAGCTGCCAGAGAAATATAGGGTAGCCCCTGCAGTGATAAAAAGACTAGATTCAGTGTTCATAATTATATCACAGTAGAGAATCACATTTTTAGGTAAGTTTGGTTGTAAAATACACTGTGAGCATACCATTAATTAAGGACAGTGGGATGGCGCACAGGGAAAAGTGGAATGGTCTCCTGACCCTGCTGTTTTCTCACACACATGCAGTTTTACATAGATTATTGTGATTGGCATAATTTTTTGTGTAAAAAGTAGTATTTTAATGGTAGAATATTTATGGTAATATTGGTGGCCAGTGGACTATTAACTGAGTGCCCTGGCTGAGCTGCACAAGCGCTGGTAGCCCAATAAATAATTCAGACTGCCTGAGTTGCCTATGGAGATTTTTGTAGTAAAGTAAACATTTAATAAGTAAGCAATTGCTTCAAAGTTGTAACTGCTCTGTGAGTTAACTTTAGATGCAGAGTGGCAGCTGTGGGCACTTCAGGCACTAAGAGAGAGAGTGGGACAGAGTGTGAGTGACCAAGAGTCAGTCCCACAGTGGTGTGCTCCTTGCTGTATTTGGAATCCTTAGTCTGCTCTCCTGGGTGGTCGCCTCACTCTAGAGATGTATGGAAGCTAGGTTTGGGCCAAGGAGAATTTTCCTACTTCTCACATAACCGAGAGTCTGCAGCATGATGTGCTCTTCTCAAGGCAGGATCAACCAGATATTTTAATCCCTCTAAATAAGTTGGCAAGATGAAAAGCACCAGGAAATAAGGAAATAGAGACTGGCTCCTAGACATAAATAATTAAAAATAAAAGGAGGCACAGTCAGGAAATCGGGGCCCAGGAAGCCCACGTACAGTGACTGTACACCCAAAGAGCTCAGTAGGCTAACCATTTTGTGCATCTGGAGTATGATTGTGGCACAGGGGCTCAATGTTTTGCATACACAAAAAAATGCATGTAGAATTAATAAATAGATATTTAAACAGATATGTGGAGGTCTGTGGAGTCCTGGGCACAACCCTTACATGGTGAAACCACGTGAAAGTGCACAGAAGCTAAAACACAGCACTTTTTTGCCGACACTATCAGTGAATAAAGCCAGAGGTACTGCACATTCATACCTTTAGCATTGTGTTGCCAAGCCATTTGTTGTCAGAATTAGCCCAAACTTAGCACACATATACCCTATCCTACACATGGGAAAATAGTTGCAGTTGGTAAAAATAAGAAATAAAGGAGTCACTAACCTTGATAGGGAGAGTGGGTACTTGGTAAACCTAATCTATGCAGGCAGTTACCCTGGAGGTGGGGTTTAATGTGGCAAAATAAATATTTAATGTCTGAGAGAAAAAAACTGTTGAACTAAGCAAAATTAAAGGGGAAATGACTAGTCTGGTTGGGAAAAAGACAGAGAAGTGTTTAGAAATGATTATTTAAGTGCTTAAATGATAACATGATAGTAGCTTTTGTGACTCAGCTTTCCTGGAGGCGATCGAGGACAGAAATAAATCAGCAGAAAGCTTATGAAGTCAACTGTCCAGCCATTATATTGAAATAATGCTTAACCCTTGGGAAAATGTGATTTTAAAGTGACAAAGAAAATGTATTTTAAAATAACCAAAAGTTATAAAAAAACAGTGGAAGCCTTAGAATGTTCAGAGGGACAGTTGAGCTTCAGATTTGAGAATTCCATTGAGGCTTATGCTGCTGCAGGGAGGAATTTGACTGGTACTGAGCTTCTGGACAGGTCAGTGTCCACTCAGTGACCAAAGATTTGAATATTCTAATGAGATTTTGGCTATAAAAAGAGCTACACAGCCAGTGTGCAATCAGTCTGAGCAGGGAGAACGACCAGCAAGGAAGGTGTCCATGCCAAAGGGGTGTCTGTCTGAAGAAGCCTAGTGAAGAAGAAGAGCCTGACAGAACCAGTTTGGCTTAAATAGAGTGTGTGAATAGGGGATCACCTGTATCCCAGAATAGGGTCAGATAGGATAGGGGGTGAAAACAGGGCCTAGAATAGAAAGCCTGTTGCTTCCAGTGCCTTATGATCCTGAATGAAAAGTTTTTCTCACAGAAATACAGCTGCAAATCTGAAGAAACCATCACTTCTCCTCAGAAAATCTTTATCCTGCCGAATCATGAAAAATGGGGCCCCCCAACTACATCAAGCTGCAGCATCTCTACACAAAATTTCTTCAGTAATCCAAAAGGAGTGTGGCATAGTAAAAACCTTGTGTTTTTTTTTTGTAAACTTTATTTTAACCTTTTACAGTCCTTTACAATGTAAAGTCCCTTATCTTTTTCATAAAGCAAAACAACAAGAGAGTCAATAGAAAGAACAACATGGAGAGCCATAGTTTCTGGCAACTAAAAAGGTAACATTTCCTGGCTTAACATCTGTAAGTGCTAATTTTTCATCATTTCAAGTCAGATATACTTTCATTATATGCCACGCTGTATTAATATTGACCGCCATAAACACATAATAAAATAATTACGTAATAAGTGATGAAAAAAAAATTCCATGAGAAAAAATTAAAAAAAAAATAAGCTAGACTAAACAATATGGCACTACCTATTTTAGTCTCTATACGGTGTCTTTTGGAATGTCAGTGCAACCTATACTTCCTCAAAAAGCCAGGAACAGCCGACCCGGTGGCGCTGAGGGTTGAGGCGCTGGACACCACACCTCACGCCATGCCAGTGACCTGAGTTCAGAAGCAAGCTCAGAGCACTGGGGACAGCAGGGGTGGGAAGGATTGAGCACCCACTGGACTGCCCTCCTTCTTGGGGGGAGGTCGGGGATCACTCTGCGCATCAGTGGCTCCTGGTGGAGACCGGGACTGCTGTTGCATGCTGAGCAGCACATAGCTGACATGTCCAATCAGGCAGGGGTTGCCATGCACCTTGTGTTGGGTGTGCACATGCATGGGAGGGAGGGAGGGAGAAGAGTGCACCAGAACAGGAAACCCCAGTCTGCGGAATAGGCGACAGCACCTGCCCCATGCCCACAGCAGGTCCTTCCTGTCTGGCCTTCCAAGGTGCCTCCTTGGGTCTCTACCACATCAGAGCTGACTGTTGAGAGCACCCAAGAGGAGGGGTGGCCCCACCCCAAAGGGGTTAAGCTGGGGTGTACCGACCATGGCTAGAGTAGGGGGAGAGAGGAGGCACAGGTAGGAGGACTTCAGAAGGGGTAGGAGTTGGCAGGATGCCTGAGAGAGGCCCCGCAGATCATGACTGGAGGGAAAAAGAATCTAAAAAAAACAAGCCAGGAACCAATCCTTAGACAGTGCAACCTCAAAACGGCCCCACATAGATTTGTATTTCTTTTCCCTATGGTTTGTTTTATACTGGAGGTGTTACAACTTCATGCATGAGAGCAAAGAGTCGACCCACTGCAAAACCCAAGGAACCTTATTTGTACCCCATTGCATCACCAAGGTCTGCTTTGCCATCACGATACCTAAATCCCAAAGTGGGTGTTCCATCCGCCCAGGGTCCAGGCAATCTGAGTAGCACATTCACTGCATCTATATCTCCTGGGTCCCCCAGCACCTTGCTCAGTAAGGTGAGTACTTCATCCCAGTATGGACAAATTTTAGGAATGCTCCATATCAGGTGATAAAAGGTACCCTGGGTGACTTTACATTTTGGGCATTGGTCAGACTTTTCTGGGTTGATTCTATGTGCAAGGATGGGGGTATAATAAGATCTGAGCAACACATTATAATGCATTGTTCTCAGTCTATTGTTCACAGAACAGTCCATTCCCCTCTCCAACACAATGTCCCAATCTCCAGTTGTAAGCTGGCTCTGGGAGAGATCCTTCTCCCAGCCTCATTTAACATCCATCAGGGGTTCTGTCAGACCAGCCAAAAGGGCTTTATAAAATCTGGCCATGGGTTTGGGCTGCAGTTTAACTGCTTCTCCCAATAATATATCTTCCAATGGAGATAGTCTGGATTCTGGGAGAGAACCCTGAGTGCCCCGCAATCTCCTCCTCACCTGGAGGTACACACAAAAGTATGCCAGGGAGATGTCATATTCTCTCATTAAGTCTTGGAATGATTTCAACACTCCACCTACATACAGTTGGGACACGAGGCGTAGGCCCCTCTCCTCCCAGGCCCTCAATGCCTGCTGTACAGGCTGGGGGGGATCTGAGATTCCTCCCACAAAGCAGATTTTATAGCGGCATTTGGAGAAAGAGACCCCAATTCTCCCAGCCCTTGATGTGCCACTTGCCAGGCCCTGATTGTTAATCTTAAGAAGGGGTTTGGAATATATTTAATTATCATCTTCTGGGTAGAAGCAGTGAACAGAGTCTCATATAGGTGGGTCCCATAGCTTCCTTCCTCCTATTCTGACCATAATCCCTTGCACATAGATCCCAGGACTATATCAGTTAGAAACACCAGTTGGGTGGATATATAGTAAAGTCTTAAGTTCGGTAGACCTGTCCTCCCTTATGAATAGGCTGCCACAATATTTTCTGTCTAATTCTGGGCTGTTTCCCATTCCATAACAGTGTTGTAATATAACCCACTAGTATCTTTGTATATGTTTTGGAACATAGCAATAAAAAGTGATTGTGATTTTATTTATTTTTATTTTTATTTTAAACATTTGTTTACCGGGTAAGTACAATGAGCCAAAGGCCCGTTTTCATGTACGACCCGGGGACCATAAATATACAGTCAAGATGTTTACAATTACAAAAAACTCACATCAATACAATACAACATTAAACATACATTACCAAGTACAAATAAATATATATAAATAATTACTGAAAACAGTAACAATGCAATTTGGCAAGAAAATAATTTCTTAACCTAATTTTAAAAGTATGATGACATACATTATCATATAAAACAATAGGAAGCTCATTCCAGTTTTTAGCAGCAGAGTAAATAAATGAACCATCCCCCATTTTAGTCTTAGTTTTTGGGACCTTTAACTTAATTTGTTGATCAGAATGAAGTTCCCGTGTATTTATTTTAATGTGTAGAAGTGAATGTAATGGAGAATCTGTACTTTGACGAAGAACAGAATATGTTAATAAACATAGACTGTACAGACAACCCATCCTGGGAGGAAGCCAAGCAGATAGTCTATACAGTTCACAGTGATGAGTAGAATAGGACAACTTAAAAGTAAACCTACAAATACCGTGAAATACATTAGTAAGAAGAGATAAATCTCTATTTGACAGATTAGTAAAAAGAAATGAATTATAATTCAACTGTGGTAATAAGACACCCTCTGCTATTGCACGTCTTGCTGGTAAAGTCAACAGGGATTGAAACTTGAATAATACACCAAGTCTCTGATTTATCTTACGAGAGATAAATTTTACATGATCAGAAAATTTTAAATGTTGATCTAACAAAACTCCAAGATATTTAAATTGTTTTACCTGCTCCATCCCATTACCCAACAAATCAGAGATAGACAAATTCTGAGATCTATTTAATCTAATCCTAGATCCAAACAGCATACATTTTGTTTTTGAATTATTTAATGCCAAACAATTCCCATTTAACCACCCACATAGAATAGCAAAGTCCTTATTTAAGGACTTATTTATAAGTTCAACAGAAATTGAACTTTTATACAGAATAATATCATCTGCATAAATCAGACAATGTGTATCATCCAATAAAGATGGAACAACATCTACAAATACCGTAAACAACAAAAGGCCCAAAATGGACCCCTGAGGCACCCCCTGTGACAAAATTTTACTAGTTGAAAAAGCTCCATTTAATCCGACTTTAAGTGGACGATCAGACAAATAACTATGAAACCAATCAACAGCAATATCTGTCATACCATAACTTCGGAGCGTTCTAATCAGCAAAGGATGGCTTACAAGATCAAAGGCCTTGGACAGGTCCATGAATACAGCACCAGTGAGCAAACCCTCATCCATAGCTACACTGGTGTGGTTCGTGAACCTGGCCAAGGCCGTCCCCGTCCCATGATACTTACGAAACCCGTGCTGATCAGGAGTCCTAAGACCATTGTCTTGTAAATAGGCAGTAAACTGCTCATTCACAAGTCTTTCAAAGATTTTTCCCAAAGGTGGCAAAAGAGAAATAGGTCGATAATTATCCATGTCTATTTTGTCACCAGATTTATAAATAGGTTTGATTACTGTCTGTTTCCATACATCAGGGAAACATCCAGTAAGCAAAGACAAATTATAAATAGAAGTAAGTGGATAAATAATATATTCAGAAATCAATTTTAGAAACCGAGTTTCAAGCTCACATGCACTTGAACAAATTGGCATGTGTTTCAAAAAATAATAAACACGATATGGTTCAATAGGAGAAAAAGAAAAAGAACCAAATTCAGAAACAACATGAGATTGTCTATCCATACACAGGTCCTGCGTAAAGGCCTGTGTATACCTAGACAAATCAAGGAATTTATCCAAAAAAGAATCACAGATAATCTGCATCTGAAATCATCTGACCATCCTTACTAAAAGCCCCAATAGATTCTTTCTTGATGGATTAATTAAAGAATTTATAGAAGACCAAAACCTTTTCAGATTGTTTAAACTAGAAGTTGGTAATTTTTGAAAATAACTAGATTTACTTTGCCTAATTTTTATTTTACATTCATTTCTGAGCTTCCTATAAATATTAAAATCTGTCATTGACTTAGTTACCTTGTACAATTTCCAAGCAGCATCTCTCAATTTAATTAAATGTAACAAAGGGGCAGTAATCCATTTATTAAGGGAGCCTCTAACTTTCCTAACGACTCTAGGAAAATATTTATTTTGTAACCCCAAAAGAGTGGAAGTAAAATAATCAACAGCTATATTTACATCCGGAATTGCATCCAGATAAGTCCAATCAATATTCTGCAAATCAGTTAGGAGATCACCACTAACCTCATTAGCAAATTTACGATATGATATAAACCTAGGAGGCAATTTAGGTCTTTTAGATCTCCATATGCAATAAGTGGCTAAATGGTCACTTATTACATCGGGTAAAACACCAACACCAGAAACGTTTACCTGTCTATTAACAAGAACCCAATCCAAAATTGTATGATTCTGACTATTCATATTCATACGAGTGAATGAACCAATAAGCTGAGACAATCCAACATTAGTCAATAATGTCTCGATAGAAGGATCATTTATAGGATCCCAATGGATGTTGAAATCTCCAGTAATCAAAAGATCACTACCTGATTGAATGGTTGCTACAAACTGTAAAATATCATCCAGCCCTTTCCTAGCAGTTTTTGGTGGATTATAGACTGTACAAAGTCACAACTTTTGACAGCCACCCAACTTCAATTCCAGTAACAACCACTCAAAATCAGAATTATGTTTATAATCAGGAAACACTTCTACTAATTGTAATTTAGATTTATAATATACCATTATACCCCCTCCTTTCTTTTTTCCAGTCCTGTCTTTCCGTATTACAGTATAACCTTCAAAAGCAACAAGATTATCTGATACTAAAGGTTTCAACCAGGTTTCGGCTACACTAAATATATCTGGGTCATAAGTAGTGAGCCAGGCCTCAATTTCAGCTTGTTTAGACATAAAGCTTCTAACATTCAAATGGGTTATTCTCAAACCTTTGGTTTGCCAATAGTTATCATAATTTGCTTCATTTGAAGTTAAGGGCCCAGGGTTTGTTTCCACATCACCAGATAAAAGTAGAATACACCACATAGTACCAAGTAACAAGGAAACAAACAAAGTTTTCAAACTAGATGTTGAACAAAACAAACCCATTTCATACACGTTTCTCCTACTAAGAGTACCCAAAGTACTTACGGTTACAGAATGGCTGGAAATAGAAACACTTAATAAATTTGAAAATGTATAGTCAATAGATGAATAATCACAAACATTTACCAATGTAGGGTCTGTACAATATATGAGACCATAATCTAACAAATATAACCCCATAGCACAACACATCAAAACTATCTGAAAGCCCCACATATTAAGAGACTAAAATGACAGTAAATCACCTATGATAATACTTGCAGTAATATAAGTAGACACAACACAGACTATCTAAACTGCAATCTCCCCGCTGTCTCCCTCCGTTGACTCCCAAAAGTGACTCCACCACTCCTGCGTACTTCCACTCACGCGTACAGCCGCTCCACGGATAGCCACTTACAATGGTGCAAATATATTGGAAATCAATTAGCAGTCTCCTCCCCCAATTAGCCGTCTAGCCGCACTCGCCCGCCCGGTAGCTCCCTCGCTTACTGAGAGACTGGCAAAAGTTGAGTCAGGCGGCAGACAGCTGATCGAACTCAGGGCACAAGTTCTTTCTCCGTAGAAAGTTACAAACATCTCACATTAGCTGCAGGCAGGTAGAACAGGAGAAACAAGGTGCAGCGTGCACTAGATGTTGAATCAGCAGCAGTCTTGATGCAATCAGGCACACAGTGCTTGTAAACTGCAGTCTCCTCCCCCAATTAGCTGTCTAGCCACACTCGCCCGCCCGGTAGCCCCCTCGCTAACCGAGAGACTGGCAAAAGTTGAATCAGGTGGCAGACAACTGATCGAACTCAGGGCACAAGTTCTTTCTCCGTAGAAAGTCACAAATGTCTCACAGTAGAACAGGAGAAACAAGGTGCAGCGTGCACTAGATGTTGAATCAGCAGCAGTCTTGATGCAATCAGGCACATGGTGTTTGTAAACTGCAGTCTCCTCCCCCAATTAGCCGTCTAGCCACACTCACCCGCCCGGTAGCCCCCTTGCTTACCGAGAGACTGGCAAAAGTTGAATCAGGTGGCAGACAGCTGATCGAACTCAGGGCACAAGTTCTTTCTCCGTAGAAAGTCACAAATGCCTCACATTAGCTGCAGGCAGGTAGAACAGGAGAAACAAGGTGCAGCATGCACTAGATGTTGAATCAGCAGCAGTCTGATAGATTTCCATCTATTTTTTGCATGAGAGGCTTATAGTTTTCTGGTCCAAGAATAGATCATTTCCTCAGGAGCTACATGCCAAGATGTTTAATTACCAAAGAGGGACAAACCACCACCCCACTCACCTGCATCGGCAGGCCACTATTAGCTAGCAGAAGTCACTCACAATTGATCTTAGGGTCAGAGAGCGGGCCATAAACTTTAAAAAGAGATTTAAGGGCTCGTAACTTGGTAATAAATTGCCTTCTCAGATTCTTAGTGGAATGGCACAAAAGGAAGAGACGACAACAGACAAGTGATACTCATGTAATAAATGGAATTTATTACAGATCAGTAATACAGGCTTACTACCAACAATGTAATCACTGAGAGAACTACCAGTTTTCCTTACCTAGGTAACGCAGTCTCTCTTCTCAGAGAAGCTATGTGCTACAGAGGGTCTTATACCCTGATAATAATCATAGCAACAGCTAAAGAAGATACATAAAATGTGTATAATTGTCCAAAAACAGGTGGCCTGAGTAACTATCCTAACTAGTAAAAGAAGTTGCGTAGCTTGCAGAAGATAACACAATACAATGGGACCACATATTATCCCAAGGTCAGTTGCACTTGTAATGGTGCACAATTACTGAAGATGGTACTGTTGCCTTACTTACAGAGAATATAGTAAAAATAGAGTAAAAAGCATCTCTCATAGCTAAAATATATCAGTAAAGCATAACAGAGCATAATATGCATTATTAGAACACAGTTCCTGACACTTATGCTTATATGATAAGTGTCTTCGCCCTAAGGTTAGTACATGTACCTACATATAGGTTGCTGTCCATGAGGTGGGGGTACAATCAGGGTTGCTGGACCATGGATAACATTCCCCCTTTGTTGCCTTCAGAAGAAAAGGCAACAACCACAGGAAAGTACCGGGATAGAGCTACAAAAGTAGTTTACAAGCATGATGCACGAGCCTTGTAAAGGAATTCGAGTTGTTCACAATGTTGTTTTAGAGGTACGTCACAGACAGCAGAGGGTAGTATCAGAAAAACAATAAAAAATGCTTGGATAATAACAAAAGCTATAAACGTCAATTTTAACCAAGTATTGGCTAGAGCAGTACTTAAATCACCATCGTGAATAAGATCATTAAGAGCATCAACAGCTGTAGAAATATTATTGCTAATATAAATCAAATGTGAATCCTTTCTAGCTAAAAGAGATTGCAAGGATAGCATCAAAGGGTCTATGTGTACATTAAACACAGGCAAATATTGAGACAAGGCAAGCAAGTATTGTGGGTCAGTATCAATAACATCTGGTTCAGGGAGAGGAACAGGAGTGATCATAGTGTGACCAGTAACTGTTTTCTTCTGAGTAAAACAGAAGTTAGGAGCATCAATAGCACAAGTTTTGGCACCATAAGCAAAAGACTGATGATTCATCACTACACAGTACTGCCCATCAGAATTGTAGGTGACTTGTACAGTCAGAACCCTCCTTTTTTGTAGATGTATAGAACAGGCAAAAGACTGGTTAGTGAGCTGTGAAATGAAGCGATGTACCTCTTCTAGGTAGCTTTGGGATGTAGCTATTTTGACATAAGACACTGAAGATGCAGCATGTGAAAATTCAGATTTATCAGTTAGGTTGGATGGCAGATCATCACCCAAAGTGTAAGACCAGTCAAGATGTTCTGGGAAATATCCACATACAGGTTTTTAACAATGTCAAATACGTTACAGCGGCACAGGTAGTAATATCCCTTGTTGGCACAGCATTTAGTATCCGGTGCCACCTAAGCTTGTAGAACAGAGTGGTAGACTAGTAAAGAGGGTAATTCAGTTTGTTCTCAGTAAATGTTCTGATCAAGATGTCCAATGGAATTAATAGCAGCCAGTTTGTCAAAGACAGAAGTTTGTGGATCAAAGTGAGGTAGTGACACAATAAAATTAATGAACATGTTGTCATGGATTAAGCATTTCTTAGTAAAGTAACAGTGTGCCTGATTTGGATAATGTGAAACATATTCAAGATTTCTGGCAGTAGACATAGAAATATTAACATTGTTTGACATACACACAGTTATGCATGCAGTAGACTTGCAGTAAGGACAATACCATTTAAACATTCTCCTATCATGAATGAGATCTGGAATGTGACCTGTTTCCAAGTTGCTCAAGAGATTGTTAACAGTGGCAATTACATAACAACCATAGGCGGAGCATAAAAGTTCACGGGCAATATATTGCTTGTCTGCCTCCTTATTATTTTGGAAAATTAATTCATTAATTTTGTTTTTAGTATCATTGAACCCTTTGGCAATTTCCTGCATATTATAAACAGTAAAGCGTTATTCTTTATTTAAAGCATCTACACCATGTAACAGTGGTGGTAACACATCATTTTTAATAGTTTGTTGAAAATTAAGTGTTTGTGCTTTAATAGCAGCTATGTCTGCTCTATTCCAGATAGACATACCTAAACCAGAAAGGCCAGAGACGGTGCCTGCTGCACCAGTAACATCTGCAGTGTCACATCTAGCATGTGATTTACTTTTAGCATTAGGTGCAGGTCTAAAGACTCCTAAGTGATCAGAAGCATGAGGTCCACTAACTGGATCATTTGTGTGAGTTTGGTATGCAGCTGCAATGTCTAGAAGCATCATACTGAAAAATTTAGAAGTGTTGGTCATGTGACAGAGATCAAACTCAGCCATATTCCAATGTGTAAGATTGAAAATAACTGGGACATGCATGAATTAACATTATTAATCAAAGTTCCTGGAAGGGAAGTGGCAGTCAAACCACTAGGAGGACCAGGCTCCTGGGGAGGACATGCAGTCAGTTCTTCATCAGTGGGTGGAATTACAGAAAGGAACATAGCTTCAGTAGCCACATAGTTATGTAGACAGAAAACATGTGATTCCTCAGAGTTGAGGCTGTCACAAAAGGAAGGATCTATTAAGACAGTCATGTTGTAGAGACCAGTATGTCTAGGAGAAGTCTGCCGAGTAGAGAGTGTACCATTTGGTGCAATCCCTATGTTGGGCCATCCGTGAAAAGTACCTTTGGATAAACGAGCTACAGGAAGTGTGTAACCATTAAAATCAGTTTCCCATTGTATCTGCAATGTGGATTTGCCTGGAGCTACAACCATGGTGTTAAGATAGGCATCTGAGCCTTCCTTAACAGTAATCATTTTGTTGGGAACATCAATATGAACTCTCAGTGGGCCTGGTATATCTCTAGCTGAATGTTCAAGTTTATCAAGAAAATGTGCTATATGTTGTCTGTGTTCAGTCGAAAGGGGGTTGTCTTGAGAGTAAGTCAAAGAAAGTAGTCCCACCAGGATAAGGATGTGCAAGATAGCCATCTTGCCAGTGTATCTGAAAGATACAGAAAAGGATTGTTAAGTGAGGGTGTACTATTCCACCCTAAGAGGGTTGGGAAAAGTAACTAGTCACCTTTATACAACTTGAGCTGATTAGCATGGAACCACTTGTCGATGGTCTGTTTTTGCTGTAGAACTCGGACCTGACAGAAAGCAGGACTGAGTTTGTTGCCAATGGGATATGGGCCTTCCCATTTGCTGACAAATGAACGAGCTGGTTGTCTGTATTGGAGGAGCATAACTTGGTCTCCAACTTGCCAGTCGACTTCTTTGACATGCTTATCAAAATGAGCTTTAGCTTGTTGTTGAGATTTACCCATTTGATTGGCAGTGAGCAGGTATGTCTTCATGATGTCATCATGAAGTTTTTCAACATATTTGTCCACAGATACTCTATCCGCAGTAGGGGTATGGAGATCAATCAACAGATGTTCAGGTAATCTCATGGCTCTACCAGTCATAACCTCATATGGTGTGCACTGGGTAGTTGCTGCAGGAGTGCCCTGATTGCCATCAGTAGTAGTGGCAAGAGGAAATCCCAATCCTTGGGATTGTCATTGAATTTGCATAACATCTGTTTGTTTCTTCTGTTTGCTTTTGCTACCTGGCCTAAGGATTCAGGATAGTATGGGATATGAAATTTTTTGATCTACTCCAAGCATTTGGAGTGTCTGCTTCATCAGCATAGCTGTAAAACTGGTTCCCTGGTCTGAGTCTATCTTAAGGGGGGGACGGGGTCAATAACGCGCACGGCATAATGTTGTGCGACATAATCACGTTGCGCGATTCAATGTTATCTGTTATCTTTTCTTCTGTGGGGGGCTCTGCCCCCACACACCCTATTATTGGGGGCTGCACCCCCGGACCCCTCCACTAAGGATTCTAACTCTGGGGGGGTCCAACATGGAGAGCGCACAGGTCCAGGATTCGGCATAATGCCATACGCTAGTAAGCGTACGACATTATGACCCGGCATGCTTAAGGTGTAGGCGCCACCTGGAGAACAATTGATCCACCAGGATCTTGGCAGTTGTCTTTGTTGTGTTATTCTTAGTGGGGGAATGCCTCCACCCACTTAGAAAATGAATCTGTGACAATAAGTGCATACTTGTTGTTCTTGCTTGAGTTAGTCAAGGGGCTAATGAAATTGATTTGTATTGCATTCCATGGTCCAGATTGCCTTTGTTGCAATAGTTTGGCATTTCTTTTCACCGAAATTGGGTTATTCTGGGCACACACTATGCAGTTGTCCACATAGTGCTCAACGTCCTTGGTCATACCAGGCCACCAGACTATGGTTTTAAATCTCTGGATGGTATTATCTACCCCTGGTGTCCACCAGTGGGGATGTCATGAACCATATGAATGAATTCAGATTGTAAAAATTGTGGTGCAACCCACAATTTGTCACCTGTATCTTCCTTTTGATACCAGATAAGCTTCAGATCACTAGACAGGTGTATGTTGTCAAACTGTCTCTTGTATGGACTACCAGTAGGTAGTTCCTGTTCAATTCCTTTGTCCAAGAATTTGAACAGATCTTTTAGATCTGGATCCAATTTCTGTGCAGCAGAAAGGTCCAGTGGAGATTCTGGTTGAGGTTTCTGCCTAGTGTTGATGGCTAAGAAAATAGCTGCCACAGCTACTGAGTGAGTCATTAACCATGTCTCCCCCTGTTGAGCGCCTGCTTTGGCAAGCGAGTCCGCTCAGTCATTGAAGTCATGGAAAGGGTCAGATTTACAGTGAGCCTTTACCTTGTGGATGTACAGTTTATGAGTAAACTGTTGTTCCAGGGTGTGTATATAGACAAACAAATCCCTGCTGTTAGAACTTTGCTACTCTACTGGACTAAAGAACTAGAACTCTACTACTAGGAACTTCAATTTAGGGTAAAAACAAACAAAAAAATAAATAAAAAAAGTGTGTTTGTCTGAGTTGGGTGAAGGAATTGTTATCTGTGCAGTTAGCTAAGTGAAAAAGAAACTGAATTAGGGGAGTGGTTTAGAGAGAAGGAAGTCAGGTGTTTGCATTTAAAACCTGACCTAGATAGCTTGTGGCAGAGAACAGCAACAGGAAGGAGCTGCTGTTAGAAAGTTACTGGGACTATATTGCCCTACAGCCCTCCCCTCCACCCCCCCCACCCTTAGCCGGTTCTACTTTTATTGGCACAGGATTTGACTGACAATAAGAACTTCCTGTTTGGGAGGGTTCCATGTCATAATGATGAAAGCCTAAAGGCAATGGCCATTATGCAGAAGGCAGGAGTGCCAAAAATTCATTTCGGCACTCTGACACCCCAGTGCACAGCAAATGGGTGCTGGAGACTTAGTTTTTAATGTGTTCTGTGAGGGGGGCTGCAACCCCCCACACCCCATAAGCAGGGGGCTTCGCCCCTGCACCCCCTGACTAAAGGATTCTTAACTCCAGAGGGGTGCATGTCAAGGGGGTGAAAACATTTAAAAAAAAAGGTTTGGGCCAGGCACAACAAAAACACACCAGTGCCTGGACCCGAACCCTGTACCCTGCCAACTGATGCCAGCAACCCACCCACCATGCCATGGGGTCATCACAGCAACTGACCATGACATCACCCTCCACATCCCTTGCTGTGCATGTGTGCCTGCTCTCACCACCCCCATACGTGCATACCTATAGTGACAGGATGTCGCTATATTCACCCACCCCCCCATCTGGCCACCATATCCCCTGTGTGCCATCACTGCAATGCGCTGGGGAGAAGGTCGCCATTATTGTCGGTGCCCTTCCCCAAGTGCCCACATCATGGACAATCTTTGGGAGCAGGGAGGGAGTGATCACAGAAGTACAAAAGACTCACCATCCTAGAAGGAAAAGAGTAGCTCTCCATTCCCCCTAGCTGCTGGAGGTCTGACTCTGAGCAATTAAGAAGGAGACTACTGAGGAATATAGCAACTTACTGTCCCAGAACAGGAATATCAAGAGCTTTAAGGGGATGGAGGCAGTAGGAAAGTAGGGAGAAATTATATATAAAAAAAATTTAAATAAAGAGAGAGAGGAAAGAGTAGGTATGCAAAACAACAGTTAAGGGGCCACAAATAAGACATAATGGGAGTGGTGCAGTGCAGTGGCTGTGAAGCAGCAGTCTTCTGACAGACATTCTGGAGGATGCAGTGTTGTCCCATCTGCAGACGCCTCTCTGGGCTGAGAGAGGAGGTTGCTCATCTCCAGGCTGAGGTGGCCAGGATCTGGGGGACCTGCTTTCCCATCCAGGGACCACCAGGGCCACCACCGCTGCCTCAGAGGTTGCCAAGAAAGAGGAGCAGTTGGACCACAGTGGGCTCAGGTAGGGTGAAGGTGGTGGAACAGAGGTGCATCCCTCCAGCTGTGCCTCTCCACAATTCATGTTACATTCTGGTAGAGTGTGATTCCTTTATGGAGGCACCCACAGTGGAGACTCAGGAGGATGCTGGGAATCTCCACTAAGGAGACCCACAGAAGGGTGGCAAGGGACGCCACAGGGGAAGGAAACAACTCCTGGTGGGGGACTCCATTGTTAGGAGGGTAGAACTGGGGGAGGGAGGGAAGAGGGAGGTAAGGTGCCTGCCTAGCGCCATGGTGTGGAGGGACAGGGAGCGAATCCTCAGAATCACGGAGCAGCTGCACAGGGAAGGGAGCTGGATGTCATTGTCCACCTAGGGACAAATGACCTGGCTGGGAAAGGGATCAGAGCAGTACAGGAGGAGTTTGTGGAGTTGGGGAGGGGCCTTAGGCAAGTAGCATGCACGGTAACCTTCTCAGAGGTGCAGCCTGTCTATGGTATGGGTGAGGCTAGAGTACTCTGCACCATGGGATTCAATCAGTGGTTCAAAAACTGGTGCAGAGCTCAGGGTTTTGGCTTCATTGGAGACTGGGGGCCCACCTGGAGGGATACATGCCTGTACTGGTGTGATGGTTTGCATCTGTCCAGGAAGGGAACCAGGATCCTAGGTGTTAGATTTAAATGATTCATTGGCAAACATTTACACTGGCCAAGGGGGGAGGCACTGAAAAGGAGAAGGGAAATCCTAGCCCCCCCCAAAAAAATCAGGGTAGTTAGTGAGGTAAACACCAAGATAGAGAAGTTGATAGGGAGAAGGGCAGGGGTAAATGGAGAAAAAGACAAAGGCAGTAAGGACAGGGATGGGGCAAAAAGGGATAAGGCCATCAAAAAATGGAGGGTAATGAGTACCAATGCCAGTAGTCTAGGTATCAAGATCCCTGAACTGGTGGCCTTGATGGAAGAGGGATGCCTGGATATTGTGTCAGCCACAGAAACATGGTACACAGAGAACCATGACTGGGATGTCAGCATATCAGGGTACACAATATACAGGAGGGACATGGAGGGTAGAAGAGGAGGAGGTGTAGCTCTCTATGTAAGGGAAGGGATCAATGCAATGGAACTAAAGGGTAAACAGGGAGGAGAGAAGGCATTATGAGTCACCCTGGAGACTGGAAATGGCACCACATTCCACACATGGGTTGTAGGAAATGGACAAGGAAATGACAGAAGGCATCCTTAGGATGGCAGAGAAAGGGGAGATATTTACTGATGGGGGACCTGAAAATGCCAGATGTTAACTGGAGCATCTTTGCTGCAGCCTCATCCAAAAGCAGGGCCATTCTTGATGCCCTACAGGGGCATGCTTCTGACAGCTAGTGTTGAAACCCACTCAGGAGGGAGTAATCTTAAACCTGGTACTCTCAAATGGGGGCAGAGAGAGGATCTCAGATCTAGAAGTGAGTAGCCATCTGGGAACAACTAACCACCAAACAGTGTGGTTCATGATAAACTCAGCTGTAGAGTCAAGCCAAACAAAAATGAGGGTACTGGACTTCAGGAGGGCTGATTTTGTCAAAATGGGAGAATGCCTCAGAAAATCACTAGCAAACAGGCAAGAAGGAGGGGTGGGCAACAATGGGGGAACATCAAAACTTCCATCACAGAGGCAACAAGCCTTTGTGTGAGGCAAATAAATCAAAATGAAAGAAAAACCCACTATGGTTCTCAAAAGCAGTGGCGGGGAAGGGAAGGGAGAAAAATATAGCATTCACTAAGTATAAGGAAACACAGAAGGAGCAGGATAGAGAACTGTACCAGTTAAAGCAGAAGGAAGCGGAGAAGGCAGTCAGACTAGCAAAGACCCAAACCGAGGAAAAGATAGTCAACTCAGTTTAGAAGGGGGATAAAACCTTTTATAGGTACATTAGGGAGTGAAGAAAGACAAAGGGAGGGATACTGAGGCTGAATAAAGAAGAGGGTGGTTGGGCAGAGAGGGACAGTGAAAATGCAGGGATACTGAATGAATACTTCTGCTCAGTATTCACAAAGGAAGAGGAGGGGGAGGTACCTAATCCAGTCAATAGAAGCACTCTGGATAGAGGGTCGTTATCAGTCCTTTCACAGAAGAAAGGGTTCTGAAAGAACTCCTAAAAGTGAAGGTGGACAAAACAATGGGGCCTGTGGGATTCACCCCAGAATTCTGAAAGAACTAAGGGAGAACTAGTAACACCATTGACTACCCTTTTTAACAAATCATAGGAGGATGGTGTGGTGCCTGAGGACTGGAGGAGGGTGGATGGGATTCCCCTTCACAAAAGTGGGAGCAAGACAGAGGCAGGAAACTACAGGCCTGTCAGTTTGACCTCAGTGGTAGGGAAAATGATGGAATCACTTCTGAAGGAAAGAATTATTGAGTACCTAGAGGCCAGTGGGGCACAGGACCCAAGGCAGCATGGATTCACAATGGGAAGGTCATGTAAGATGAATCTAATCGATTTCTTTGTCTGGGCAACCAAAGAAGTAGACCAGGGAGGGGCTGTGCACATGGCCTACCTAGACTTCAGCAAGGCATTTGACACAGTCCCACACAAAAGATTAATAAACAAGTTAGCCAGCCTGGGAGTGGGTCCCAGAGTGGTAGCCTGGGTAAAACATTGGCTAGATAACAGGACGCAGAAGGTAATAGTAACCAGAGTCCATAGTGAAGAAAGTGGGGTTACTAGTGGGGTACCACAGGGTTCAGTACTGGGTTTGGTCCTTTTTAATGTCTTTATAAGTGACATTGCAGAGGGACTGGAAGGAAAAGTATGTTTCTTTGCAGATGACACAAAGATCTGCAACAGGGTTGATACACAAGGTGGGGTGGAAAGGATGAGAAGGGACTTGGCAAGATTGGAGGAATGGTCAAATGTATGACAGCTTAGATTCAACACAAAGAAGTGCAAAGTAATGCACCTGGGAAACAAAAACCCAGGGAAGAGTACACAATGGGGGTGAGATGCTAACAACAAAATGGAAAGGGACCTGGGGTAATTATATCAGATGACCTAAAGGTGGGCAAGCAATGTGAGAAGGCAGTAAGGAAGGTTGGGGGGATACTGAGATGCATAGGGAGAGGCATCACCAATAGAAAACAGGAAGTTGTTATCCCTCTGTACAGACAGTTGGCGAGATCCCATCTGGAGTACTGTGTGCAGTTCTTGAGACTCCATCTCCACAAAGACATAGACAGGGTGGAGTCTATCCAGAGGAGGGCAACCAAAATGGTGCAGGATCTGCACCAGAAGACATACGAAGAGAGAGAAAGACTAAAGGAGCTTAATATGTATACCCCTGAGGAAAGGAGGGAGATGGGAGACAAGATTGAAACTTTCAAGTACCTCAAGGGAATCAACAAAGTCCAAGAGGGTAGCATATTTCAGAAAAAGAGATGTGCAAGAACAAGGGGGCACAATTTGAAGATAGAGGGGGGACAGCTCAGAGGTAATGTGAGGAAGCATTTTTTCACAGAGAGAGTTGTGGATGCATGGAACAGCCTTCCTAAGGAGGCTGTGGAGTCAAAAACAATGGGGGAATTCAAGAATGCATGGGACAGACATAAGGCAATTCGAATGGGGGTAGGAGGAAGTAGGCTGTTGGTTAACAAGGATCTGCAGCTTATCCATTAGGTAGGGAAATGGGCAGGCTTTGTGGGCCAAGTGATCCTTATCTGCCATCAAATTCTATGTTTCTATAGTATGTAGGTGTGCCATCACATGATGTAAAGTTATTTTTCTCCCAGAATGGTAGACATTCAGTAAGGGAGGAACAGACCTAGTTAGAGTCTGCAAAGATTGTTGCATCTTTATCACCATGGGGCATGATTTCTAGAGCACAGTCCACAGCTGCCAATTCGGCATACTGTGAGGAGATGACAGTGTATTTCCTTGAAATGCACCTGAAATTACCATCTTGATCTAATATGAGCACACCAAATCCTGCTACTTGCTCTCCATCTACATAAGAGGTAGAGCCATCTGTAAAGACGTGATACATGCTGATATCTTCTAAAACATCTGGTGTAGCTGGTAAGAATGGTCCCAGCTCTGGTAAGTCAGGAGGTTGGATTGCATAGTCATGGGGTTTACCTGTGTAGAGTAGGCCATGGGCCAAGATGGATGGCATTTTTGCAGGCAGTACTTTAATATCCCTGTCCTGCAAAAGCAAAGATCAATGGGTTAGTCTGGTGTTGGAAACTGAACCATCTTTTACACTGTCTGAGAGCAAGAAGTTGGTTGGGATGTGGCAGGTATGCAAGACAATAGGTACATATCCCATGATGTACATAAAATATTTGACAGCCCAGTAGGTTGCCAAAAGTGTCCTTTCACATAGACTATACTTTCTGTCTACTGGGGATAGCATCTGAGAAGCATAGGCAATGGGCCTGAAGTACCCATTGTACTGTGCCAGCACTGCAGACATGGCCACAGCAGATGTGGCAGTTTCCAAAAGGAATTGAAGTTCTGGATTAGGATTGATCAGTGCTGGGACTGAGGCTAGGGCCTGCTTGAGCTACATCACAGCTTCAGTATGAGTGGGGCCCCATGTGCATGGGACGTCCTTTTTCAGAAGTTCGCAGAAGGGAGCGACCTTCAAGGCAAAATCAGAGATAAAATCCCTGGAGTATTTTACCATTCCTAAAAAGTGTCTGAGTGTTGCCACGCTAGTAGGAAGTGGCAGATCTTGCAAGCCCTGGATTTTCTTGACATCTGATCTTCTGCCTTGGTCTGTAATGTGTAGACCAAGGAAGATGACCTCTTTTTCACACAATTGTGCCTTAGAGGGATTGCACTAGAGGCCTGCTCTCTTGAGGTGAGACAGAAGTTCATCTAGAAGGGCCAAATGATTTTCTTTCATGGTAGTTGCTAGGAGCAAGTCATCCACATACTGCAGGAGACACTGGGGTGTGGAGAACCCCTGTAGAGCATCCATCATGTGTAGATGGAAGAGGGAAGAGCTGTTGTGAAAGCCCTGGGGAAGGTAGATCCAGGTGTACTGACGTCCATCACAGGTGAAAGCACATTTGTATTGGCTTTCCTGTGCTAATTGGAGTGACCAAAACCCATTAGAGATGTCAAGAGCTGTGTACCATTTTTTGTCAGGTGTCAACAGCTTGAGTACATCAGGTGCTGATGCTACTGTTGGGGCGCAGCTGGGGGTAACTTGATTAAGTTTCCTATAATCAGTTGCGAGTCTCCAAGTTCCATTTGGCTTTTTCACAGGCCAAATGGTTGTGTTAACAGTGGAGATACAGGTCATAATCAATCCCTGTTGAAGCTGTGATTGGATGGTCTCCCTCAATGATGGCAAGGCTTCAGCAGGGAATGAGTACTGCTTCTACCTCACAGAGTTAGGCCCTGTGATTTCAATGGTAGTGTGCATCCTACCGCAGTCATGCTTGTTGGTGGCAAACACATCAAGGGGTTTTTGCAGCAGGGGAGCAAGCTTAGAAAACAGGTCATGACTTTTGAACAAAGCCATGACCTCATACTCCTTGTTGTTATGGGAGATGGCTGCCACCACATGCAAGTCTGGGATGGTGACAGCATGGCATTGTCCTTTGATCTGAATGAGTAGCCTGTTGGCTAAATCCACTATACAGCCTTGTAATACTAGGAAATCAGTTCCCATGATACTGGGGTGATGACGTAGGATCATGAGGTCAAAAGCAAAATCAGCCCTGAAGTGGCCTACCACCACAGGTAGAGGAATAGATCAGTAGGTGTGTAGCTGGGTACCATCTACACCATGTGCACTGGTCTTCCAGCCAGTAGACCAGTCAGATGAGACTGGGTCCTCATCATGGAGGACTGACATGGCTGCTCCAGTATCCAGAAGCATGGTAAGTTGGCGGCCCCCAACTGTGGCCTTTACACAAGGCCGTCCATTTGTGTCAACGATCAAATCACTGACAATCCAGACCGGGACCTGTAATTTTCAATCATTATTTTCGAATCAGCATCATCATCCTGTTCCTGAAATCGAAGGACTGCAGGGTCTTCCAAGGCCTTCTGTATGTCTTCATACAAAACAAACGAGGGGCTCCACTCACTCTTGGTGAGTACTTCAAATCTGGTGCATAGCAGAATCAGAGTACCGTCTCAACCAAACTACTGCTTTAGGAAATTCCAAAATCCATGTCTGCTGCACTTAACCCAACAGTGTGTACACTTAATACATCAAGACGCACAGCTTACCATATCGTGACGTTTTTATTAAAGTGTATAAAACTTCCATCCCGCAGCAAAGTAGAGTGCAAAAGCGACAACTTTAGATGGTTAAAACAAAAGAACCGAAGACACCATCATGGTGTTTCTACCGTAGCAGGAAACATTGACCAGGCCGGCCAAGCAGACAGCCCTCGTGCGTGATGACGCACAGGAATCAGCTGACGTTTTGGCTTACGCCTTCCTCAGAGCTCTACTCTACTTAGCTGCGGGATGGAAGTTTTATGCACTTTAATAAAAACATCACGATATGGTAAGCTGTGCGTCTTGATGTATTAAGTGTACAAACTGCTGGGTTAAGTGCAGCAGACATGGCTTTTGGAATTTCCTTAAGCAGTAGTTTGGTTGCTTCTGTATGTCTTGCAATGGGTACAAATGTACCTGTGACATCACAGATGCTGTGACAGCCTGTACGGGTGGTTCCTCCTTGGATGTCACATCGGCCAGGTCAGTAAACAGTGAAACAAAAGGATTCTGTCGGCTTTTTGAGCATTCGACAGCCGGGGTCAGGAAAGGATTTCCTTGGCTACTTGTCCGTTCAGTGGTCGGGGCTAGGGCCACTATAGTTCATGTAGTTTTAGCTTTCCTCTAGACATGGATCTCCTACAACAGCTTGCAGAAGGTCTCATTTTTGTCTTTGATCTGTTGATATCTAGGACCATTGCAGTTCTGTCTATTCTGCTGGGCGTTTGGATTTTTCCATTTGCCTCTGTCTCTGTTCCTGTTGTTTCTATAGTTACAGCCCCCCCCCTTTGTGTGACTGCTTGTCATCATAAAGGGCATCATTTGTTTGGTTGTTTCCCTCTACCATATAATTGGTAGGGGTGTCAGGGGCGGGCTGTACTGCAGCCACCTTGTTGGATTTGCTGGAAGTAAGGGTCAGAGGTAGACCTGATAGGCATACTCCATCTTAGTGAGGATACCCGCAAACGTATCGGTACTCAGGTAAACATTGATCTCAACCTTTCCCCCACCCCAAGGCTGGAGTCATATTCCAGATGTACAAATCCTTGTACTCAATTTGGTCTCTGTCTGCATCTTTGTTTGCGAGGCCTTTCCCAGTGCTGTATGCGAGCCATAACCATTGATGGTAGGCCGCGGGACTTTCTTTTGTGCTTTGCTTAACCTGGTAGGCCAAGCGAGCTCCTATGACACCCTGGGAATTGGCAGATATAAGGGCCGCTGAAATGTTGTCAAAAGCGAGGGTGTCAGAGTTACATACTGTCTCTAAGAGCTTGGCCCAGAGGGTAGGTTCGATTGCCTGTCACAAGACTTGAACCTGGTACTCGAGTTGGAGGGAGAGCTTCTCGCAAAGGGAGCGCACTTTCTCCAAGTGATAACTGAGATTGTCAGTTGGGCCCATCTGTCCGATGCTCTGTGCAATTTGCTGGACAGAGTGAGTGACTTGTAGGGGGTTGGAGGTGTGCGTAGTCGCATTTAGTTCATTTAGTGCCCAAGCTCCATGAATTCCACTGCCGCATCAGCGATTGCCTTGTATGTGTGATCCTGAATAACAGAATCTTTTACCATTTTGTCAATTTGGTCCTGGATGGCCCTTTTTTGGTCTTCTGGGACAGCGATCTGACTAATCACATCCTTAATCATGTCGTGAATCTCCGACTTATCACCCCTGGTGAGAGAAGCGAGTGGAGGTGCACCATGGAATACAGGCCCTCCGCCTGTGTCATCGGGGCCACCATCTTGGCATTGTACATGGCATCCACTATGTTTCTCTGAGATCAAAGACTGGATGAGCTCGAGTTGGCTGAGACTGAATCCAGATAAGACTGAGGTGTTGGTTGTGAACCCTGGTTGCCCGGTGGCGGGTTTGGGGGCTGGGCACATGTGGAGCCTATGGCTTGATGGTGTCCAGCTCACTACCTCAGATCAGGTGCGTAACCTGGGCATTATTTTTGATGATGGCTTGACCCTGAAATCTCAGGTGTCAGCTGTGGTTAAATCCTCATTTTACCATCTGAGGAATATCACCCGAGTGAAACACCTGGTTCCACCAGGCGACCTTCCAACACTGGTCCATTTCTTCATTACTACCCTCCTTGACTACTGCCATGCCCTCTACCTAGGGCTGTCTGAGATTGAGATCCACCACCTACAGCTGGTGCAGAACGCTGTAGCCAGGCTATTAACTGGTACTTCCAGGACCAGCCACATTATGCCTGTACTGCACGAACTGCACTGGCTGCCAGTTCAGTGGCGGATCACCTACAAGGTAGGCTTCCTTACCTTTAAAGTCCTTCATGAACAGGGACCCGACTACCTGAAAGAGCTCCTGATTCCCCACTCCCCCAGTCACCCTCTCCAATCCACTGATGAGGGACTGCTAGAGATTCCCAGAGTTCGTCTATAAACATCTGGAGTTCACGCATTTTCATTTGCAGCACCAACCCCGTTGAATTCTCTACCTCATCGGTTAAGAGAATGCCTAACCGTCAGTAGTTTTAAATCTATGCTGAAAACTTATTTTCTCTGGCCTTCCCCGACAGACTGATTTTAAATAATTTATAATGTAATCTGTTTTAACATTATAATTTATATTATGTACAGTGCCTTGATATTGAAAGGCGCTATATAAATAAAGTTTTCTTTGCTTTGCTTTGTGTAGACATGGCGATGCAGTGTGTGTGCCAATATTGGTGCCATCTTGTGGATGGCTGGCGGAACTTGCTCCACCATGGGGGTTGGACTTGCGTTTGACGTGGCATGCCTCATCATCAAAGTCAGTCATCATTGTCGGATGATGCAGTCTCAATGGGTGTATACTGAAACCCATTCATAACCTTAACATGGCCAGCAAGAACCTCCTGTTGATGCCGTAACTTTGCCTATCTTTTTTCTACATTTCTTGTGACAGACTTTTGCAGTGCCCTGCTCAATACCTCTCTCAATCTCTCTCTGTAACACTCCATACGTGGCGCTCAATTCAGCGTTTTACCTAAGCTCTTTATCCAACTCACAACTCACATGCTTGTAATCCATTTTCAACTCAGCATTCTCTTCTCTCAAACCTTCATTCGTATCACTCAGAATATCATTCAAATATGCTCAACTGTTTTTCGTCACATTTCAACCTTTCACAATCATCTCTTAATAAACATATCTGTCATTCAGTGTCTTGAGCAGTACAGTGCAGCAGTCTGGAATTAGCATCATGGAGTGACCGTATCGCCTCTGTTAGTTTCTGTTCCTTTTTCCTGTAACTCCTGTGCCTGCAAGCCCATCTCTTTTTTAGAGATGCATTTTGCAGTTTAAGGGAGGCACACCTCACTGTGAGACTCTCAACAGTGGTATGTAGAGCCACAACCAAGAGACCTTTAAGGTTGTATTTCTTGGCTGTTTGGACTCTAGGTATTGGTCAGATATGAGCATCAATGGTTTTTCAGCAGATTTTGTATCCACTGCAAAATCTGTCCATACGCCATGAGAAGTGAGGTAGTCTGAGACATTGAGTCTCAGTTCTGTGCACAGGTCAGACATAAAGAAGGGATATACAAACAAACAAATAAGCAGTTTGAAAACTGGTTAAAATGCCTTGGCACCATCACCAACCACTTTTCTGTCCCCGGTGGGTGAACGGTGATGCCAAGGTGGTACACTGTCACTCACAGAGGGAGTGTAAGGGGGTCTGGTGTGGGTCTGCCACACCCAAGACCAAGACAGTATAGGTCCATCACAGCCACTACCACTGTAAGCACGAGTAGGTCCAAGTAGGCAAAAGTTGCACTACACTACTCAACATTCAAAATAAATTTAATGTGAATCTTCCTTTGTATCTTCCAACCTGCACATGGTCACCAGATGTAACTTGGTAATAAATTACCTTCTCAGATGCTTGGTGGAACGGCACAAAAGGAAGAGACAACAGACAAGTGGTACTCATGTAATAAATGGAATTTATTACAGATGAATAATACAGGCTTGCTACCAACAGTGTAATCAGTGGGAGAACTACCAGTTTTCCTTACATAGGTAACACAGTCTCTCTTCTCAGAGAAGCTACATGCTACAGAGGGTCTTATACCCTGATAATAACTATAGCAACAGCTAAAGAAGATACATAAAATGTATATAATTGGCCAAAAACAGGTAGCATGAGTAACTATCCTAACTAGTATAAAAAGTTGCATAGCTTGCAGAAGATAACACAGTGCAATGGGACCACTTATTATCCCAAGGTCAGTTGCACTTGTAATGGTGCACAGTTACTTAAGATGGCGCTGTTGCCTTACTTATAGAGAATATAGTAAAAATAGAGTAAAAGGCATGTCTCATAGCTAAAATATATCAGTAAAGCATAATAGAGCATAATATGCATTAATAGAACACAGATCCTGACACTTATGCTTATATGATAAGTGTCTTCACCCTAAGATTAGTACATGTACCTACATATAGGTTGCTGTCTGCAAGATGGAGGTACAATCAGGGGTGCTGGACCATGGATAACAGGCTGGTAGGGCCTTCTTGGGGTTCTCCAGAAAAAGAAGGACTTTGTCTGCAAACAATAACATAACATGCTTCTTCGATCCCTGTACATATCCCCCTATATCTGGATGTGCCCTGATTGCCTGGGCCACAGCTTCTATAGTAAGAACATACAATAAAGAGGACAGTGGGCATCCCCATCAAGTTCCCCAAAATAGTCTAAAAGGTTATGTTATGGTGTCATTAGTGAGAATTTGAGTCTTAGGTGATTTGTATAAAATATTAATCCATTTCTGAATATTAGGTCCCAGGTCTTATTTGGTCAGGTCAGCAAACACGAATGGCCACTCAACCGGGTCAAAGGCCTTCTCAACAACTAGTGCAAGAAGGCCTCAATCCTCCCCCCCCTTCCTAATATCCAATTATACATTATATTAAGGGTCCTTCTAACATTATGTTTGGCCTGATGACCTTTAATGAAACCACCCTGATCTGGATGGATCAGGAGGAGTAACTCTGTCTCCCATCTTGCAGCAAGTACCTTTGACACAATTTTATAATCAGCATTTAAAAGGGATATTGGTTGGTATGAGCTGCATTTCAAGAGGTCTTTACCCAGTTTTGGTAGTACCGTTATAGTGGCTATAGCCTGGGAATCTGGTAGGGCTTCCTTTTCCCAAATGAATCATCTGATACATTAAATCAGTAACTTCTTGCCAAAAGATTTTGTAGAATTTGACCGGGATCCAATCAAGTCCTGGTGCTTTTCCTGTGTTGGAGGACCATATGGCTTTCCTTACCTCTGCCAATGTAATAGGATGTTCTAACTCCTCTACTTTCTCTAAGTCTAATTTTGGGAGATCTAAATCTTGAAGAAAAGAGTTTGGATCTGATCCCAGGGGAATTTCAGATGTGTATAAGTTTGGATAACATTTCTGGAAAATGTTATTTATGGTCCCCTGGTCGGTTATGACTTTCCAATCCGTTCCTTCCAATTGTATAATCTGCTGCTCTGCTCATTTTTGCTTGGACAACCAGGCCAACCACTTATCTGCCTTGCCCCCCTCAAAGTAAGCCCCCACTCTATTAGTTAACATCCATCTTTCTATAATCCTAGAGGATAATTGATGCCATTTTGTTTAGCTGAGCCCTGTCCACAAAAGTATCTCCCTGCATGGCTCGGGCTTCCATATTCCCAATTTGTAGCTCCAAACTATTTGTTTCTTGCTTCTCTTCTTTATGCTTGTTTGCTGCATAGGAGATTGGCAGGCCCCTAATGTAGGCTTTCATAGTCTCCCACATAGTGGTGGCTGAAGTATCCTTCACTTATTATAATCAAAAAACTCCTTCAGACCCTTAGTAATGCATTCCCTGTAGTCCCAATTAACTAATAAAGTAGGATCTAGCCTCCATGGTTTCCTCATCAGGGGGTCCTTCCTAATACTTATCTCTAACCTCAGAGGGGAGTGGTCAGAAATACAGAGAGGGCCATACTCTGCCAAGACAATGTTCCTCAGTACTCAGGTGATGTCAGTAACAGATCCAATCTTGTATATACTTTATGTACATGAGAGAAGAAAGAGAATTCCTTTCATCCTAGATGTAAATGGTGCCAGACCTCTGTCAAAGAGCGCTCCCTAGCTAATCACTGAAATGCCATTGTCCCCTTGGTACATTGATTAGTACAGGGACTGGAGTGATCCATCACTGGGTTCCAACAAACATTAAAGTCCCCCCTACAAATAAAGAATCACTATTTTGGGTGATAGCCACTGCTAATTAATGACAGAATTCTGGGCAGTCGAAATTTGGGCCATAGACTGACAAAAAAAAAACAGTCTCCTACCATCTATTCTGGAGTCTACTATGATGTACCATCCCTAGGGATCTTTAGTAGTAGACATAAGCTGCACTCATAGACCTGGGCATAACCAAACCACCATCCCTCTGGCTTTTGATGAAAAACCCGCAGATAACATTGTTCCTCCCCAGGACTTAGCTAATTTAGTCACTTCCTCATCTGTCTGATGTGTCTCTTGCAATAGGGTCACATCCCTCCCAACCTTTCTAAGGTATGTGAGAACCTTTTTCCATTTAATCACGGTTTTGAGGCCACTGACGTTCCATGACAATTACTTTTAAACTTGCCATATCTGACAACATGAATGGTCAATAATAAGTAGCCAGGTACATTCCAGGTTGTCTCCAAAACTTAAATTCTCCAGGACTGTGTTTAAAACTTTACAAAACATTAGAACTAAATTTCTAAAGAACACCAAACAACCAGTTAACCAACAAACCCCTTCTTCCCCCCATTCTCCCAAAACCAAAAAAGTGAAATAACCATTGAAACATTTAACAAATCCAAATCTGATGTCCACCCCAACTCATTTTTGCCCACTGGTATCCTTCCAAAGAGAAAAAACCCTCCCTCATCACTCTTAATCGTGGATGAGCCAGGGCCCCTATCCATTATTTTAATTCGATATTTCAATACTAAAAACAGGATATCCATAGCCACCCTTAAGATCTTAATGTCTGGTGGAATGGTGGCACATAGGATTAAGCGACCCAGGCAGTCCAGATGGAGGCAGGTGGGCCCCCCGTATTTCAGTTTCTGAGGTCCCCTCATTGAGCGGCAGCTGATTCTGCACAATTTCCTTATCTGAGCTCCCAGGGGGTAGGACGGGAGGGACTCCCAGATCAGAACACATGGGTTCATAGGGCCCTTCCCCTCCCCCACTGTATGCTTCCCCCATAATTACCAATAATTGCTCAGACATCCTCAAATCAAGTTCATCTGAGTTCTCCATCTTTTATCAAAATACCTCTGCTCACATGTCACCACTAGACTCATGGACCAGTCTTATCTGAGCTGACCCCCCCATCCCAGCCAGCCCAGGCTTTCCTCCACCCCACCCCCATCACCCCAAATCTTTAGCGGACATTAAGCTTCTGCTGCAGTATCCTGAGGTATTTTATCAAAGAACAAAAGAAAATCCTCATGCAGTTCGCCTATATCCGCTAGGTAGATTATTCCCATTACTAACATATCATTTCAATGGTGAGAGGCCATATCAGAAAAGAGGCACAGAAGAAAAATCCTAGGACCAGACCTCTGTAATTCCAGATCCGATCTCAGTTGTCTTGAACCATCTCCCTTATACCCTACATGCCTATCCAGCGTTGGTGCCTGAGGATTACATTAAAAAAATTAAGAAAGTACAACATTTATACAGTCCAGGCATCATCCCTTTAGGTCAACAAATTTTAGATGAGCCAGTTTTGTCCTAGAATGTCCATATACTGGTGCCTTAGATATACTGAAAATAATATAGTATGTCAACGGTAACTTAAAACATAGGGAATGGTCCCCCAGCCTGCAGCACCCAAGTTCCAGTCTTTAGTCAGTTATAAGATACAGAAAGAAGATTTCTCAGTCCAACTGGAACATTTGCTTGAGGACAACAAGAGAAAAATGAACAGCACACTTATGGTTCCAAGCATAGTGTCCATCAATTAACTGTGTTCTTACCACAAAGTAACAGAGTCCTTCCCCCTATCAAAGGAGAAGCAATCAGGTAGTTCTCCCACAGTTCCTCACAGGACTCAGCAGAGGAGAAAGGGGGAAGCCTTCAGTCCAGCCCTGATAGGCTGGGTCTCACCCATTATGGACCAGGTATTAGCCTCTCCCCCCCAGCCGCCCGATGTTGCTTCAGAAAATTTTTTAAAACAATACCTTAAATGGGGGAGATTCATTCAAGTGGTCACTGAGGAGAACGGTTCTGATGCCCCTTGCATTTGTTGTACCAGTTCTGTCTCCGCAAATTTTAGTGCCAGGTTGGTTCTGTAAAAGTTTTGATTGGTTTATTCGGTGGTCAGACAACCAACCTAGCTGGGCAGACCAGAGCAAATGGGCACTTTAAAGCACAAAGGTGCCTTTTTACTTCTGTGAATGCTTGACACTGTTGCTAGAGGCACCAGGAATAGTCAGGGAATATGCTTACTTTATTTCTATCCACCAGTATGTAGTCGATTTTTCTGGCCACTGCCAGAACAAGTTGCCTGTCCGTGGAGTGCAAGAACTTAACAATGATATACCTTGGCTTCTCATTTGGCCCAGGCCATCTGCCCAGGGATGTGAGCACCCTCTGAATCTCCAGCACTATAGTCTCCGGTAGGGACAGCATCCATACCAGCCATTTCTGTAGCTAGGCAGCACAGTCTTGACCTTCTGACTTTTCAAGGGGCCCCACTATCCTTACATTACAGTGGCGCTCCCTGTTTTCATGATTGTCCAAGATGGATTTTAATTGCTCTGTATCTCAGAGTGCTTGTTTAAACTGCAGGTCTGTCTTAGTAGCTGCATCCTCCTGCACACTGATTCTCTCCTCGAGCTTGATAAATCGACTTTTATGTTTGTCCAACTTGTCCCCCAAGGCATTAAAAGATTATAATGTATGGTAGAACGTTATAAGTAGAAATCTACCTTTTTATAACAATGTTTTACCATCGATGTGACGTCATGATGTTGTTAACCCATTGATGGTACGTCACGTCGATGGGTTAACAACCGGGAACAGTCTGGACATGCGCACAAATGGATTGGACGGCCTAGAAACAGCCGCGGCGGTGAGGGCAGAGCAGCAGCAACATAAAAAAAAAACTGCAGTAAGGAATTGCTTTCTTTTGCATAAAACCTAAATTGTACCATACACTATAAAATATAATGTATGGTAAATCGATGGGTAACCATTTTGTTAACTTATCTCGAGGTTTAAGTGGTCACCCTGGCAACCTCTCAATGGTTAACAAACCGGTTAACTATCGATGACCATACATTATCCTCTATGTTGAATGTGGGCCAGTTGAGCATTTAAATTGGCAAAACCTGCCTGCATTTGATTTTGCAGGTCAATATTAAGGCTCGAAATTAAAGATTCCATTGATGGGCTTGTGCATGTCAGGTTCAGTGTAGCCAGGGAGTCCGCTGGGGGTGCTTACTCCAATGTCCATCTTCCTGCAGCCGGTGGATCAAGGCTCGAATGAGCACTCACTTCTGCTGTCATTTTGAACTGTAGTTGTGCCTTTTCTTAGCTGTTTTGGTATTAGTAGCCATTGTACATATTGTAAAAGGAACAGAAGAGGCTTTTTGTGGGGATATATTTGCTAGGATGGAATATTATTAAATTGATGGGTGCAGAACTCCGAGCTAGATATCTATCTTGTTCCCTGGCTTGGCAACCCCCCTTCCCCCAGTAAAAACCTTGTTTTTACAGTTTAGGGACTATTTTAAAAGCCACAGTGTCACTGTTTTATGAAGAATTTACTTCAGTCCTTCAGAATTTAGGAGACTATTGTCAAAGTGAAGAACTGAACCTGAAGGGACTGAGGGGGGATTCTGTCACAGCCTTTAATGTGCCAGTATGCAACATTTTTTAATGCCATTGCCCAAGTTCAAATTTGTTACAGTAATGATTGAATGGAATTCAACTGATTAATGATTTTAGAGTATAAGAAATATAGTATAGTGATCTCTATAGGGGTCAGTGGGCTGACTGAGGTAGGTAGGCCTAATAGTCACTGTACTCCCTTAAAGGACAAGTGCATTGGATACCAAGGAAGGGTATCTGGCAGAAGGGTTCAGTGAACTGACTGCTTGGAGGTATGACCCAGTAGTTACTGATTGTCTTAGTTCTAACCAGAGTGTACACAGACATTGGATACCAGGTGGGTATCTGGCAGAAGGGGCCAGTGGACTGACTGCTCGGTGGTGGACCCAGTAATCACTGATTGTCTTAGTTCTATGGTAACAGAAGCTTGGGGAGTAAGGCCTAGGTGGATGCTTATCCTGGAAAGTGTGATATCTGGAGGGCTGGTGGGTGGTAGTGCCTGCAGTCTGCAGGGGTGATTACAAAGTGATTAGTGGGGTAGAGGTGCCCTGCTGGGATGTTCAGTATATAGTAATTCTAATTTATGTGTTCAAAGTGTTGTTTTCCTGAATTTAAACTGTGCCATTCGGGGCTGTGATTTTAAATATTTCTTTTTACAATTTCAGCAAACTTTTATCTTTTTTCTGAACTACCCAAATGTCAGACTCCTTGCTTGCAGTACCAGTGTCTCATATCCTGTAGGTCTCCCAGGTCAGTCCGTTGCAGCATTCCCTACTCTTGTCAGCATTTAGCTACTCCAGTTGGGGAGGTAAGGTACTGTACTCAGGTAGTACCCAACTGGGAAAGGGTTGTTACAGAGGAAGGAACAAAGAATTCTTCATATCACCTACCTCTGTGTGGAATGGTCTCATCTGTGGCCAGAGATTAATACAGTAGGTGGGTGGTCCATCATAACCTATTTTATTTTATTCTGTCTAATAATGCTCTTATTAATTTGTCATTGTTATTTTCTGAATTGTGGATTTAATCCTTGTCTCACTGTCTGTACATTGTAAAGTGTACATAAGAAAAAAGCCTCACTGCCCTCTCTTGAAGAAGAAATAGATAAATTGAGTACACTTTACCTTGATAAGGCCCCAAGACAGGGAGTGAAATGCCGTCGGGCATTTTTAGCTGGGGTGGCACTATTGTATGTGTGTGTGTGTATATATATATATATATATATATATATATATATATATTATATTATATATATTCACATATATATATATATTTCCAGTTTGTGTGCTTGTTTATAAAATAAAATATGTCCATCTGGTATTTCACAAGACACACGCAAGTTTGGACTCAATTTATCTATTTCTACTTCAAGGGAGGACAGTGAGGCTTTTTTCCTACTTACACTGTTTACTTGGTTTTGAGCCTAACACAGCCACAGCTGGAGGGCGATCTCTATTTGTGCTAAAATACATTGTAAAGTGCCTGAGCCTTAGGGATAGGGCACTCCATAAATAAAGATTTACTTACTTACCTACTTCCATTGTGTCTTACCTTTGCAGGTCTGTTTCACAAGCATTTGAATAAACAACAGAAAAGTATGTTATTCTAGATGACAAAAGGATCATTGCAAGTGATAGTCTAGCTTCCAGAGTTAACTACTGCTCTGCCCTAAAGACAGTGCTGAATATGCAGTTCACCGTTCAACAAACACCATCAATTTGCGTAGCAAATGTAAGTGAGGGATAAGAGAAAACTCCAAAGTGCTTAAATGTACATAACTTCTCCTGTACAGTACTATCATAACTGTGAATGCATAAATCTTTCTGGGCATTATTAAGTTTCAGTTTTGAGCAGAACAGAATTTTTTTTAATGTTCATAATTAGTTTAAATTATAATAACTGGCTTTCCCTTTTTCAATTAGGGAAACCCGTGGCATATATTTGCTGTAATAAAGGAGTGTTTATAATGGCAAACATGTGCTGGATTTTCCTCGCTCCATGCATGTGCCATCCACAGCTCTACCGTTCAGACCACTGGCCTCCTTGTCTTGCTGTTGAAGAGGGAACCGCCACTTGGACTCAGCGGTAAGTTATTTTACAAAAACAAAATTAACAACTGGGGAAAAAATCCTAAACTTTCAGTTGGTGACTGAAATAAATAAATAAACATTTAAATAAATAAATAAGGGCGACCACGGACTACGCTGAAACCTAACAGAACCACAGCCTCACACAAACATCTCTTATTTTATATAATTGTTGTTGCAAAAAAGGAAAACCCAGCAATTATATAATATAAAATATGGGGGGGGGTGCAGAAACTTGAGTTTTACACACACTCTAGGTGTTGGATGCCTAGAGAAACCCCTCGAGCTTCGCTCTTGGGATTTATGTGGCATCCAACACCTTGGGTGTGTGCAAAATTCTTGTTATGCACACTGCCTCATATATTATTCTGTATTTTTTAACTAATTCAAGATAGTTACAAAATCTGTGTTTAAGACACAGATAAATTCAGTAAGGTTATTGGAATGCTTGTAAATGATGATAACATCTGCAAAAAAGTGAAAGTTTACTTTTCAATTCTAGTGAAAGCAGTACATTGACAAAAACAGAAAAAAATACCAATCCCAAGATTAAGCCCTGCGTTACACCAGTTTGCAAAGACAGTAATTCTGCTTAATGTTGTGTAATGTTACCATTTCTGTTTGGTTTTGTTAATAGTTTTGGAACCACCTCAAAGCATCCCAGGAAATCCCCAGATTTTAGTAGTGTTTCTAACAATACGTTATGATCGGTCAAATCAAAGGCCTTGATTAGGTCCATAAAGATGACACTGGTTAATTCCCCATTATTCATGGCCAGTTCCAAATCATTCATGAAGCTGACCAAGGCCATTTTAGTGCTATGATCGGGTCTACAACCATGCTGCTAGGCACAAATCAAACCACTGTTTCCAAGACAGTCATTGAGTTGCTCATAAGCCAACCTTTCCAATACTTTTTCAAGTGGAAGCAAAATTGAAATTAGCCAGTAATTGTCCATTGTATTTGAACCACCTTTTTAATACACTGGTGTCACTCTTGCCACTTTCCATTGTGTGGGTGCAATGCTGCTCATAAGTGCCTGTTAAATAAATAGGTCAAAGATGCTGAGATAAATTCTGCTGTCAGTTTTCACAATTTAGGCTCCAGTTCATCAAAACCATCACTTTTACATGGATCCAATCCTTTCAGGTGCTTAACTACCTGAGAAACATTCAAGCAGTGAAAATAGAAATATGGCTGGCATTGTCACCACAAAATGGTGGTGCATCAAGGGTGTCTAAATTTGATGATATGTTTACACCAGGTAAAGGCAAATTCCTATATACTGTGAGTACAAATCTGTGATTTTTTTATTAAAAGCTTTTGCTATATTAATAGGGTCTTAATCCAATTTACCATTGATTAAGATTTCCCCCATTTCTTTCCTTCCCTTGAGTTCCCAATATGTTTACCAGTGAACTGCAGAAGCACTTTGGATTAAATTTGTTTCCAATTTTGTTTTCAATAATCACTTTTATTGTTCCTTACTCCCTCCTTGAAGAGATTCCTACCTTCACAATGCTTGTTTAGCTAAGCAATATCGTTGGTTGCTTTGAACATATTCTAATGTTTGTCCCTGATTTTCAGTAACTTTAGTAAATCTCATATTAGCGAATCAGTGCAGCTGCCCCCATATTCTATGTCTAGTTATGGACAAATGCTTATTTTGTAGAGAGATAAAGGTGGTGACAAAATAATCAACGAGTTGCCCAACACACTGTAGTCTGTACATTGGTGACCAATCAATTTCAATAAGATCAGGTAAAAAAGATTCTTCATTAAATTGAACATACAGTAGTTTTGAAAGATTGCTATCCCTGGAACATACCTGACTTGTCTAGTCTGTCAGATAGCATGGATAGGACAGTGGTCACTAATACTATCTGCCAAACTCCCTGAGTTAATAATATGATCATGTCTATTGACATGACACCAATCTAGTGCAGTAATAAATTAGTTGCCACATTGGTCCTTGTAAGAATAGATCCAGAAGCAAATGGTTTGATACATTTTATTGGACAAACATAGCTGTTACAAAAAGAAAACAATGTCTAAGCTTTCAGACCAACCAAGTCATTCCTCAGAGACTTATGACATTGACTTTGTCATAAGTCTCTGAGGAAGGACTTGGTTGGTCTGAAAGCTTAGACATTGTTTTCTTTTTATGACATCTGTGTTGGTCCAATAAAAGATATCAAACCATTTGCTTCTGGATCCAGTCTAGTACAGTGTGATTTTTGTTTTTAAGGTTATACTTTGTTGGGTGTGTGATTATCTGCCTGAGGTGCAGTTTACCAATAACAGTTTCTAATTTGCTCTTTTTAGTGGTTAACCAGTTTAAATTGGTATCACCCATAATAACAGTCTCAGAACAATGAAAATAGTTTGGGACCATCTTAATGAATTCTTCCATGCCAGTTATACCATACTGTGGGGGAATGTATAGACAACAAATATTTAACATGTTTTGCGTCCCCTGTTAATGCAAATGATACCCATTCACATGATGAGTTATCGCCAGCTGACTGACTCACATTCCTCATTTTAAAATGTTCTTTATAGTAAATTAATACACCTGCCCTTTTTGCTATTTCTGTCATTCCTATTAAACTTGTATGACAGTAAGCAAACTGCAGTATCCTGAATATGGGGTCCTAACTATGTTTCACTCCAAGCAAATCTGGGAATTAGAACCAATCCAAGCTGTTAGTTCAAAAAAATGTTTAAACTGCTACTATTTAGATACATAATCCTTTTTAACTATGAGTCAGTGACACAGGCCCAGGATTTGGCTCAGTATCACCAGACAGGAGCAGTTTTTCTTTTAAATAAAACTGGCAGAATTTACTGTGAACATGAAAATTTCATAGACAAACCATTTTAACTTTGAAGTCTTAACAGCCAGGAGCAAAAATAATGGTGACGGATTGTTATATTAGAAGTATGTTGTACAGTCTGCTCCTTAGCAACCAACATATTCAAATAGATGAATTGGTTTAATCGAATGAAGCAGCATGTGTATGGACAATCCCCTGCATAACATTACATCCAGTATTAAGAATAAACAGGAGTCCCCCCACCAAGAATGTAAGCAAACAATTCATGTCATAATAGTAAAAACAAGCATTTGTTAATGCCAAAAGTATGCTGTTGGTATTGCTGTTGTACATGCCTCCCATATTTTTCTGTGTATATTCCTCTGCCTTGTATTTTAAGACATCACTCTCAACACAAATTTCTTAAGTTCTTCCAGCACTGGTTCACTTCATTAGAAAAACAAGCATTTGTCAATGCCGAATGTTTGCTTGCTAGTTTTGGCATTGGTAGTGCAGGAGTTAGAGAGATACATAACAGGAATGGCAGTGAAGTATTGAAGTAACGCCAACCTCCACCCCCACCTTGCAGAGACTGACAGGCGTTGGGGGTGTGCCATTGGATCATTAGCCATAACACTCACACCATTCCACCTTACCCCACCCTGTAGACACCAACTAGTTTTTCAGTGTGACTTGAGGTCTTTGGCCCTTATGCTCACCATATTCCATAAGGAAATAAGCTGAGATGGGTGCAGTATAGGAGAATGGGGTGAACATTAGGGCTGAAGGCTCCATGGCACACCTCAATGCCTGTTAGTGGCTACAGGGTGGGGGTGGGGGTGAAATGGGGTGATCATTACGGCCGATGACCCCAAGTCACACCCCTGACGCCTGTCAGTCTCTACAGGGTGGGTGTTACAGTTGGAAACCCTAATGCCCCAGGTGTTTGTTGGTATTTTTGCTCCAAATTTTCAACATGGGCTTTTTTGAGAGCCCACCTCATGAACATTGACAGTATTATTTCGTTACTGGATCCCAAAAGATGATTTTGTACAGCGAGTGTGCCATTCAGCTCCACAAGTGCAAAAACACATTTCAGCAGGATGTGAAAAATGACAGCTGTATTGTTCATGAGGAGGTATGAAGAAATGGCAATGTTCAAAATCTGGAGTGAAAATATGAAAAAGTGGTGAACTTACTAGTGTGCGTAGAAACTGTGCAATGCACGTTTGTAACACAGTAATTTTTTGGAATGTTTTCACCAAATTTTCAACATTGCATTTTTAGGACCTGCCCTCATAAATAGTGGTACTGAGATTTTGTTAATCTGTCCTGAAAGTTAATTTCGCACAGTGACTGTGCCATTCTGCACCACAGGTGCAAAAACACATTTTGGGAGGATGCAAACAATGACAGCTGTACTGTTCATAAGGGGGTGTGAACAAATGGCAATGTTGGAAATTTGGAGTGAAAATATTAAAAATTGATGAAGTTACAAGCGTGCATAGAAACTGCTCAACGGACACCCATAATGCAGTCATTTTGAGGAGTTTTTTCACCAAATCTGCAAGAAGGGCTTTTTGGGACCCCATTTCATGAACAGTGGTACTGTCATTTTGTTAATTGGTCCCAAAAGGTGATTCCATGCAATGACCACAAAATCACCTTTCAGGGCAAAGAAATGACATGACAGTGACAGTGTTCACTGGGAAGGGTCCCAAGAACCCCATGTTGAAAATTTGGGACTGAAACTCTAAAAAGTGGCTGAGATATCTACCTAAGTTTAAACCCCCCATCGATTGCCATTATAGGGCTTACCGTGATTTTCTTCAGTTTGCGGTTGGCTTTTGAAGAGTGCAGACATGTTTCTGATCCATAGAAGATCGCTGCTCCTGACCTCCAGAGGTAAGTATGGATGAGAGGGATGCGGTGAGGTGGGGTGCACAGATGGAGCATGTGGGTTGGAGGAGGGTGGCTGGTGGGAATGGCAAGGGACCGTTTTCTTTTATTATTAGGTTTAAAAAAAAAGACCCTTTGGGATTGTTTTGTTTTTTACAGGTAAAATATTAATAACACAAATTTTGGCATACTGGGATGGGCTCCTAATGTGCCAGAGTACTAGGGGTGAAATCCTGACCCAGGGATTGGGCACCTTGAGGTCGGCTGGGAATATAGGGGCATGGGGGCAGCACATCTGACACTGGGAATAGGCATCTTGGTGTCGGAAACACCAGAGGTAGTTTTTTGGCACACTGGGGTGGGCTTCTAGTGTACCACATTAAAGGGGGAGAGGGATACATGCTGACATGGGGGTTGAGCACCCCACTATTGGCAGGCGGAGGGGATCTGCTAGCACGATCGTGCTTAAAGTGAAAATTCCTTCAGGCACTATATACTCCCAGCCCATATGGAGCTTAGGCTGTGGCCTACTCTGCATGGGTGGAGAAAGAGGAGCAAAAGAAGTCAGCGGGAAGTGGAGGAGGCAGGGGAGAAAAGTGCCTCCTCCCACCTTCCAGGAAGGGACCAGTGGGGTGGCGGGGGGGTGGAGACATCAGCCAGGCTGATCAGGATGCAAACAGCTGTTTGCTGTGTGGTGACCTGCAGATGAAAGGAAAAAGCCACCACATGATTGGTGCAACTTTTTATTTTCACGTGCAGACCTCTTCAGGCAAAACAGCATCATGATCAGCCTGGCTGATGATTGATGTGATATTGCTGAGCCCCTTGCAGAGCACTCTGCATTGGACAGACTGTGTCAGACCCCTCAAAAGTCACTCATCGCAAGAAGTTCGACACGCATACGCAAGCTTAATAACTAAAGCTACAAGCTTACACAATTGAAAATAAGCATTTGTCAGTGCCGGATGTTCAGCACTGGTATAGAAGCCCTGGGATGCTAGATGCTTTGCATGGCTGTGCGGTGTGAATGGTGTCTATGAAAGAGTGCTGTGTACCCCCCCAAACTCCTGCCTATTTCTAGTGTATTAAGCCTACTGCAGTAGCACCTTTTATCTTTCATTTCTATCCTTTACTTTCTCTATACTTTCATTTCCCCTTTTTCCAGGCAGGTCACCTGGGAAATAGGCCTCCTCTATCCCCTTATTCTTATTTCCATACCTTGGGCAGGCACCCGGAGATCCAGTACTCGGCCTCCCCCCAAAAGAGGATACTGTTTGTAAGCTGGAACAGAGAAGCTAGAATCTCTGTTAGCTTGAGTCTGCCTTTGCGCTTGAATAGGTTTATAAAGGCAGAGGCATCAGAATTGCACTAGCGAGAGGTAGAAAACCCTTGCAGTGCATTTTTACAAACATACAATGTTGTGTAAGCAGTTTTCAGGTATTGCCAAAATGAAGGAGAAAGAGTAAACACTATGAAAACTGTGGCCCAATCCTGGACCATTTTATTTAGGGACTAAGACCTGCAAACACACCTAGTTATTGTGTTTGACTAACAGTTATATTTGTTTTATGGTTTATAAAAAGGCTTAGTGTTCCTAAGTGTAGCACAAGAATTGCAGTTGCTTGTTTGTTCAAGTACATCTGTGCTACACAGTGGCTTGCTATGCTGAGCATTGAGCAGAAATGTTGCAAAGCAGGAAATGCTGAAATAAAACTCATGAGGAACTGCTAGACAAAGTGTACACAATGGGTGTTTACTCACCTGGTAAAGGTGATTGTGTTGGTTGACATCCATGGCACTCCAGACATTAGCTCATGGATTTTAGCCCACCTGATAGGCTAGTGATGCACATGACTCTAGTATCAAATTTCTTGTATATCCAGGTCCCAGAAACCCCTGTTCTCCAGTTTGAATCTTCCATAGCTGAAATCAAGGTTGGTACAAGAGCAAGTACTAGAAAAAAACACTAAACCTCCCATACAGTAATGCAGACTGAGGCAATATGAACATGTGGGCCAATGGCCCTAGTTTTATTTACCTATTAATACAATCTAAACTCGACCCGTGAGTGGTCGACGGTCGACATCCTGGATGTCCTTAGTGAAAACAAGGCTTAGTTCCCCTCAATGTAATTCTTCTGTGTAGTCTAATCCTGGTCACTCTGAGTACTCTTTCGGGTGGGTTGTGGAGTGCCATGGATGTCAACCAACACAATCACCTTTACCAGGTGAGTAAATACCCATTGTGATTGGTTGACCATCCATGGCACTCCAGACATTACCTCATGGGTAGATAAGTAGCAGTACTGTACATTAGGGAGGGAGACAGAGTGGTCTAGGAGTAAGAGGAGGAGCTGGCAGCTGAGAGGATCTGAGTGGCAAAGATGGGCTGTAGCCTGTACAGGTGCTCCAGTCTATAGTGTCTGGCAAATGTATGGATGGTAGTCCATGTCGCCGCCTTGCAGATGTCTTCTGAAGACACGTTTGCCCTTTCCGCCCAAGAGGTGGCTACTGCTCTCGTGGAATGGGCATTGATGCCCTCCGGGGGCGTCAGCTGTTTAGACCTGTAGGCTTCTTGGATGGTTCTCTTGAGCCAGCCAGCAATAGTAGTCTTAGAGGCTGCCTTGCCTTGTCTTTGGCACCTTGTGACAATGAACAACCTCTCTGTCTTGCATAAGGGCAAAGTTCTGGATATGTAGATGGACAGGGTGATCCCGACATCTAGATATTGTGGGACAGGCTTGTCACCCGATTGAGTGTCTCCAGTAAAGGTAGACAACTCAATGGGTTGTTCCCTGTGAAAGGTGGAGGAGACCTTTGGTTGGAAGGCTGGTACTGTGCGTAGGCAAACTCCCTGAGGGGTGAACACCGTGTAGGGTTCTTTGTATGACAGTGCCCCTAGTTCCCCGATCCTTCGAGCTGAACAGATAGCGATGAGGAAGCAGGTCTTCAGACCCACCCAGAACAGGTCTACCTCGTGTAGTGGTTTGAAGGGGGTTGTACTGAGGGAATCTAATACCAAAGGGAGGTCCCAGGGAGTGATGGATGGTTTAACTCTGGGCCATAGAATTTCCACTGCTTTCAGGAAGCACAAGGCATCCGAGTGAGCCCCCGGACTGTGTCCCCCTATGGGACCAATGGCTGCTCCAATGGCTGAGAGCTGTACCCTAAGGGCAGAGTGGGCCAACCCCTTGTCTACTCCTTGTTGAAGAAATAAGAGGATGGTGGACATGTCTGCTAGTTCAGGATTCTTACCCTATTCTCAGCACCATTTTACGAACACCGCCCATTGCCTACCATAGGTAGAGGTGGTCAAGGGTCTTCTGGATTGCAGCATCATGGAGATGACTGACTCGTGATTACCTGCTCTCAACAGTCTCTTCCTCTCAGGAGCCAGGTTGTGAGATTTAGCATCCGTGGTGCCGGGTGTAATACCGTTCCCTGGGTCAGCATATTGGGTTGGTAGGGTAACCTGAGGCTGTCCATTTTCATAGTCAGCACCATGGCAAGCCAGGTTCTCCATGGCCAGTAGGGTGCCACTAGAATGAAGGTTCGTTGTGATGTTCAGATCTTGGCTAGAACTTAGGGTATCAATGGAATTGGGAGGAAAACGTACACCAGGTCCTGAGACCAGGGTTGCGATAGGGCGTTGGTTCCCTGGGACTGGGTCTCCCTGTATCTCAAATAGAATCTCTTGACCTGTGCATTTTCTGCTGTGGCCATGAGGTCCATTGATACTGGTCCCCAAGCCTCCTGAATCATTTTGAAGAGGCTGTGGTGGAGATGCCACTCCCCTGGGTGGACCTATTGTCGGCTGAGCCAATCCGCTTGCACGTTGAGGTTGCCGGTGAGATGCACTGCACCGAGATGAGTGAGGTTGCTCTGTGCCCAGTTGAGGACCGTCGCAGCCTCCCTCAGCATAGCTCTACTTCTGGTACCCTCTTGCTTGGCAATGTACACAACCGTGACTTGGTTGTCGGATCATATCAGAACCAACTGACTGGAAATGGAGGATCTGAAAGCTCTGAGAGCATGGTATACTGCTCTCATTTCTAGGACATTGATGAAAAACTGGGCCTCTGATGTTGTCCATTGACCCTGTGCCGTGATGTGGCCCAGGCATGCTCCCCAGCCCAATAGGCTTGCGTCCATCTCTATAGTGGCATCGTAAGATGCCTCTAGTGGGACCCCTCATATGAGGTTGGAGCGCACTGTCCACCATGTTAGTGACTGCCTCACTGGTGGAGGTAATGGGACTATGACATGCAAGTTGTATTCGTTCGGTGATCCCCGAGTGAGGACGTAAGTCTGTAGAGGTCGCATGTGCCACCTGGCCCAAGGGATCAGGTTGATACATGATGCCATGTAGCCTAATAACTGGGCTATTTGGCCCATGGTTGACTGATGACAATCCCTCAGGTGGCTAGATAGTCTTAATAGGTTGTGAACCCTTGTTTGGGATGGTTTTGCACATCCCTGTAATGTATTGATCTCTGCCCCTAGGTGTTCTATCTGTTGCGTGGGCACCAAATGACTCTTGGCTTGGTTCACCACCCAACCATGCTCCTTGAGTGCTCTCAGAGTGATTACAGTGTCTTGATGCAAACGCTCCATGGAGCATGCCCGAATCAGCCAGTCGTCTAGGTAGGGGATGATATCGAGACCTTGTTCTCGGAGTCTGGCCACTAGCACTACGGACACCTTGGTAAACACTCTTGGTGCTGAGTTAAGACCGAAGGGTAGGGCCTGATATTGGTAGTGCTGGCCTAGGATGTGGAATCTGAGGTACTGTCTGTGTTTTGATCTGATAGGTATGTGAAGGTATGCGTCCTTCAAATTTATGGACGTGAGGTAGCCGCCTATGCGGATGCTGCGTAGAGTCGACCTTGGGATGTCTGTTTTGAACCTCTGGGGAACTACGTGCTGGTTGAGATGCTTCAGGTCCAGGATTGGGCGTAGTTCCCCCGATTTCTTGGGCACGAGGAAGAAAATGGAGTACACGCCTAGTTTCTGTTTGTGAAGAGAAATGGGTTGTATTGCTCTGTTCTGTATTAGATCCCACAGGATTTGCTGTACCTGATGAGGTGTTGCCTTCTTTTTGGCAATGGAAGAGCTTATGAATCTGTGTGTGACGGGGGATTGGGATAACTCTATGGAGTATCCTCTCAACACCACCTCTTGGACCCACTTGTCTGAGGTTGTGCAGAACCACTGGTATCTGAATAGTGACAACCGTTGACCCACGGGGAGCACGGTTCTTGCCCACGAGGAGTTCTGGTCAGGTAGTCATTGTTGTTTTCCCGTATGTCCTCTACCTCTTCCTCCGAACTTGGACCCATGGGGTCTGAAGGAGGAGGGCTGATAGGAATGGGTGAAGGAACTGTGGTGTCTGCTGTGTGTTCCTCTGCCTCAGAATGTATTGTTGTGGTAATGGGTGTCTCTGCGTGCTTGATAAGACTTGTTGCTCCCCGGAAACCTCTGCCTAGCGGAAGGGAGATAGGTGTGCCTATTCCTATTTTTGAGTAGGTCTTTTCCCTCCTCCTTCTGCTTTAGGAATTCCTGCAGTTCCTCCCCAAATACATGTTTTCACTTCATGGGCAAGTTTTGCAGTAATGTTTTGGATTCATTGTCTGCCTCCCATAATTTTAGCCACAACGTTCTTCTGGCACGGTCAGTGATGCCTGTAGCCCTGGCATTCAGTCTGAGGATGCCCACTGCCATGTCAGCCAGGTATTTAACTGCATTGAGAGTGCATTCTAACAGTTCTGCCTCTCTAGATTTGGGGTTTGCCTGCTCGAGGAGCTCTTTGAACCAGCGGATCTGGGCACGTGCTGTGTAAATGGCTATAGTAGAGGCTTTTGTGGCCATTCCTTCGATTTCAAAGGCATTCTTCAGCATGTTCTCCACTTTCTTGTCTGTGGGGTCTTTTAATGATATGGTCCCACATGGCAGGATGGTTTTTCTACTGAGTGCTGCCACCTGAGAGTCAATAGTCGGGGCTGTGTACCGGTTGCTGGTCTTGTCCTCCTGGACTGGATACATGCGATCCAAGTTTCTCTTGTTTGACATTCTGCTAGGGTCTGTGACTTGCCACTCCTTGTTGAAAATGTCCTTAATCGCTGGGCAAACTGGGAATGTATCCTTTATAGTCGCCTTTTGCTGAATCATGGGATGTAACTTTGACTGTGGCTTGCCCTCTTCGACGTCAAATCCCATGGTGGCCTTGACTATTTTCATAAGTCTGGGAACCATGTCGAAAGTACAAAGTTTTGATGTGAGGGATGGCACGGATTGTGGTCCCATGTCCTCGTCATTGGTCTCCGCCCTCTCTTCCTCATCTGACATTTCCTTGTCTTCTCCGGAGTCCGGTTTATTGCTGTCTGGTGCTGGTTCTACCTGGTCCGAGCGCTCTTCATTTGCCCCCCCATGATATCTGGCTCTGGAGGTAATGCAGTAGAGGCCCTATGCTGGGTAAGGGATTCTAGCTTCTCCATTATCTTCAGCATAAAATTCTGTTGGCTCTCCATCGTTGCTACTGTGGCCTGCTGGTTCTGAAATAGGATAGATCCAGAATCCATCCAAGTAGAGCCGCTAGGCCCTGGGTTACTGGAGCCCGTGACAGAGTTTTGCTCCAGGGATAGGTCATCATCATCATGGAGACAGGCTGGACATAGGGGACCCAGAGTGTGGGGCAGAAGGGTAGTGCTGCAGGAAGTGCATTTCTTGGTTTTGACCATCTAGTGGAGCGAGGGAGACAAAGGAGGCGTATTGTTAGGACTGTGTGACAGTGGGTCTCCAACTCAGTGGGTGCCCCCATCTGCTCAATACCGCCTTAGCAGAACAGAACATACTAAGGGAGAACTGCCTTAGGGGTCTGCTGATAAACCTTTATTGGACACTCACCATTGAGAAACTGTTAGTGGGGAGTACAAGAATAATTACAGGTGAGGTTCAGCATGGGGGGTCGCTATAGAGAGGGACCTCACATGGAGAAGGACACTGTGGAGGTCGCTATGGGGAGGGACCACCAGATTCTTGTGCTGTATATAGAGTCGCTGAAAAAAGGGACCCCATATAACTAGGGGGAAGGTACCACTAGTTTGTTTTGCAATTCATATAGGGTCGCTATGGGAGGGACCCCATATGGAGGTAGAAGAGGTGCTGAGTAGTAAAAATTGAGCCAGGGTGCTGTGCGGGAGACGCTCGCAGCATTATGATGGGAATAGGCCACGGGAACTATGCAGCCGAGAGGGAGAGTGGGGTTGAAAACAAACCCCATCCAGATCAAGAAAAAGGAGAAAATCCTTAATTTTGGGGATTCTTGGGTAGGAGAGCAGTTTCTTAAACAGTGATGCTCTCCCCTGCCATCTTTCCCGAACAGGAAGTAATGGGGCAGTAAGACACTGAGGTCACGCACCGGTGGGGGAAGCGCCACGCGGGGTTAGTAGTAGGCCAGAGGCCTGAAAAAACAGAGGAGTGCTTGCTTAGACTTGTGGGGCAAGCAAAAAGAGCTTGCTTTGTAGTCACTGCCTCCAGTTCCCTTGTTCTCCTTCCACAAGGGAGAATGATCGCTGCAATACTCACTCGCGAGTCTGCTGAGAGAGAGAGGGGGCTTGGGGGCTACCTGTCTGGGCGCTGCACTGCCTGCGCGAGGTAAGGGGAGCAGGCAGATGCCAGGACTCGCACATAAGCGAGTGGACAATGGGAAAATAAAGAAAACTTCTCGCTTTGCCAATCAAGAAGCTAGAGGAATGCAACAAGTGCAAAGAAGGGTTCTTCTTGTTTGCAGAAGAGCAGAGAATCTTTGGTTGGCTCGAAATAAGCCAGAGTGGGGTCAACAACTGCAAATTGTGCCAGAGAAGGCCAAGCATAAACTGATTCTTGAAACAACACATCGAGCTAGATATCTCTAAACAGTACCTCGCAATAAAACAATGTAAAACTTTGTTTATATGCCAAAACAAGTGAAAAATTTATATCTGAATAACGAAATGAACAATACTGGCCTCAATCAATTATAGTCTCAAAAATATACTATGCTGAAGATTTCCTTCCCTTTTAGGGAGACCACATAAGGAACTGCAGTAGATTTGGTCATAATTTACATTATAAATGGCTTAAGAGTTATAAAGAGAGGCCTACCTTCCTAGAGAGAGAAACAACAGGGATCCTGGTGTGCAAGTAGCCTGATCAGATGCACGACTTGAACTGGAGAACAGGGGTTTCTGGGACCTGGATATACAAGAAATTTGATACTAGAGTCATGTGCATCACTAGCCTATCAAGTGGGCTAAAACCCATGAGGTAATGTCTGGAGCGCCATGGATGGTCAACCAATCACAATTTTAGAATTTCTACCTGTTCCATACAGTGTTTCATTTCCTTTTGGTATTCCTGTGTCTCAGTTATAATAGAAAGCCAGGAATGTTGTAAAGGCCTAAGGTTTACCTTAACTGTTCCCCATTCTGGAAAGTTCTCTGTGGTGCTCAGTGTTCCTGTTGCTCCAGCTATGTCCTTAGGAGGCAGCCAGCCCACTGTTCACCCTAGAAATATTATAGACAGGTAAGGGGACGGGCTAACTCAGGCAATAAGCTGTTTTTGTGTTAATATTGGGAATTATTGTATTTCAGGGATATGTATGTACTTGAATAAAGATATGTAGACTTTTCCTGTATGTAAAAGTAAATAAATGCATGTTGTAAAAGTTTTGCTTATGCAAGGTGTTTAAGGGGCGAAGCTAAAGGTGATCACCTGATGGTTCCCATGTATAAAAGGGAGCTCATTGGGGTAACCCCTTCAGATTCAGTTTGGGATCAGCTAGTTACTGATCCCTGAGTGGAGGTCTGTGCCTATAGAGACCTAGACTCCATTTGCTAAAGAGAGGTGATGATTGTTAGCTAGACCTCTATACAGCAGGAGTGGGTTTTTTTTCATGTGTTTTCTTATTTTACCGTTAATCAGTTCATTGTAATTTTGTCTTTTGTTTTCTCACCATCCTTTGAAGAAACTGAATAAACTAGTGGCTTGGTAATTGCCTTGCCACCATTGTTCTTCTGTGTCCAGTGTCTATCCATACACTCACACGCCACGACAGTGGAAAAGAACATGCTGATAGAGGATTAAAATAAGGCATCTTGTGTTAAAAAAAGTATGTAAACTGCCTTTTTTAACTTAAGCTTATTTAGATATCTGTAAAGGAAGCTGCAGACTGTAGAGAGAGAGGAGTTAGTTCCATCGTTGTAATGTAGCACCCTACCTGCTTAGAACATCACTTCCTGAACAGGGCCATCAAGTCTGCACCCACACTTATTTAATACACATAGCAAAGGAACATTTTCATACAGTCATGGCCTGTGATATCCAGCCAAGCCTTCTATCTGACCATGCCCCTATTTTACTTAATACATATTAGTGGCCTCATAGATGTACTACTCTGTGGAGATTTAATAATTCACTGTTGAATACTTTGTCATGTAAAGAGTACAGCACAGCAAAAATTACTCAGATACTCCAAGATCAGAAGTCATAAGGGGTTGCTTGACTTTACTTTGTGGGACACGCTGAAAGTGGTTCTGCAGGGGGAGCGAATTAGTTGCTCAGTGAAATTAAAAAGAGATAGAGAGGCTTGTCTTCTTTCCTTAAACCAGGATTTAGCTAAGGCACAGGCAGCTCATATGCAAGGTGATATTGCCCAACACCCCATCATATCCAGATTGAAACAGGAAATATAAAAGATTTTGAATTATAAGGTTGAAATGCCCCTTCATTATTTAAAACAGAGATTTTAATTACTTGCATAACAAATTTGATATTGCCAGACGCAATCCACCATGATGCATATTAGGGCACAGGTGTCCTTAGCTCCTCTTACCAATCCAAAAGATATCCTGGATGCTTTTGGAGCATACAGTACTATCAGAAGGTTCCATGTCAAAAAGGTGAACGAATAATGGTGACGATCACCACGGCACTGAACCCACAGGGCTAACACTTTTCAGAAAGTGTTTTTGTTAGGGCTTGCCCCCCCACACCCCCATTATTTGGATTCCTACTCAGAGTGGGGTGCAACCCGGGGATGGGGCAAAACCAAGGTCGCTCTAAAGTGTTGGCACTGATGTTCCTTCGTCCTTTCGACAGTTCGCTATTCTTGGTTCGCCCTTTTGATGTACTATACTATCAGTTACAGTCGGACCCTTCAAAGAGCTTACTCAGAGACTACCTGAAGCCCTTGGCTCTTACAAGATTGTCCTCTGAATTGGTGCAGTCCCTCAGTGCTCCTATAACTCTGAACAAAATTACCTAACCTATTAAAAGATTGTAAAATAGGAAAAGACCCCGACCCAGTGGGTACACTGGGGAATTCTACAAATTCTTCTCAGATCAGTTATTCCCACTGTTAAATAAAACCTGTCAAATGGTTCATTCGGAAGGAGTGGCCCCACCAACTTTGAAACAGGTCATAATACTGGCAATACCTAAACCCAAGAAGGATCAGAGTCTGTGTTCTTCATACCATCCTATTTCTGCTTTAAAGTTATATTTTAAAATTTTTACCTCCATTCTTTGTCTTGATATTTTTTTTTCCTGATTTAATAGGCAAAGATCAGATGGGCTTCATGAGAACCCATCTAACCCAAGATAGTACTAAAAAGACGCTGCATATTCTATACAATGTCATCCAGTCCTACTGCCCATTTTTACTACCTAGTTTAGATGATGAGAAGGCATTTGACTGGATGGCAAGGAAATTATTTGTCACATTACAACAGATGTCTTCCCCACCACACTTAGTTACATTTATTGCAGCAATTCTATGATACCCCATTGGCCTAGATCAAAAGTAATGGCAGGTTTCAAACACATTTTCTTTAATAAGGCGCACCCGCCAGGGATGCCAGTTGTCATCCCTGCTTTTTGCTTTGTATCTAGAGCCTTTAGATCAAGCTGCTAGACTAGATCTAAGGATCATAGGCATGGAGCTGGGAGGTTGGCAAAATAAAGATCTTTACACAGAAAACCTGTTTATTTATCTTACCTACCCAGACCAAACTCTGACTTCTCTTTAGGAGGTGATGTCCACTTTCTGCAGTTCAGCTGGCTATAACTTGAACACAGAAAAAAATGAGGTTTTATCGATAAACTATGTTCCCTCTGCACTGATTCAGAATTGTTTTAGGTTTAAGTGGTCCCTAACTGTGATTAAATATCTGGGAGTTTACCTCCCTCTAAAACAAGCTGATCTCCTTAAATGTAATTATGACCCTTTGACCCACAGAATGGTAGCAGGCATTCAAAGATGGTCATTCCTTCCCCTTTCTTTAATTCAAAGAATAGGCTGCATTAGGAGGGTAATTTTACCATGTTTTTTATGTTTGTCCCAGACCATTCCTTTAACCTTTTCAGCTGTTTATTTTCATAAATGGGATACATTAATTTATAGGTTTGTATGGTAGGCACAGCATTAAATATTCAGTACTGCAGTTACCAAAACAGCAAGGATGATTGGCATTACCAAATCTCTCCCAATATGACTTAATGACTCAAATTTGCATAGTGCTGTACTAGGTGTCCACAGGGTATACTACACACTGGAAAACTATCTTACCCTACAAGAGATCTTTTTGGTTATCCCTTCAGTCTTCTCTGGGATGTGGCCATGAACCTATATACAGCAGACATGCTTAAATGGTGGTGCCACGTGCTAATGCACAAGATGCTTATGGAATATACAGTAGTTTATTTTTCTATTTGCTCCAGTATAATAAATCCTTTCCACCACTGGAATTAGACCACACATTTAAAGTTTGGGAGATAACATGAAAGTAGCACCAACCATTTCAATTTTTGCAAGATGCTGCATTTTGTACCATTTTCTACTCTTCAGCAGCATTTTGATCTGCAGAAAATTGATCCATAAAAATATACTACCCACGTCGCCATGTTATTCTGGCCCACCTAGCTGTTCATTCAAACAAACCCTTGTGACAGTTTTTTGGGCTCCTTAAACTAATCTTGGGAGGAACCCTCCTCCCTTCCTTGATATCTCAGTTAGTTAGTTAGTTAGTTAGTTAGTTAGTTAGTTAGTTAGTTAGTTAGTTGAAAATTGGTAACTGGGAGAGGCACACTGAGCCGAAGCTTGTTTCCAGATGTGACCCAGGGAAGGGGAACATATGAAAACAGCAACACAATACATAAATGTAAAAATTGTGTAACAACATTAGATAAAATTGTGTAAAAAGTCTGAATAAATACAAAACTTATATAAGCATACAGCTCAAAAAGAACACCTAACAAGTGCACATTTAGAGTTGGCAGCAATAATCAGTGTGTACCACACTGTTGACAACAGGCAATTGACCTGAAGGGCAGGTTGATGTCTGACATCATACCAGAGGGAGGAGAAGTAGTATGGTTGTGAAACAAGACAGGAGCCGGAACCCACCAGCTGCTTACTAAGATGGTTAAGGCTTGGCCCAGGGGGTGTCAAAATGAAGGATAATAGGAACAGGTAGGTAAGGGTTGGAGTTTCAACTAGTAACTGGGAGAGCCATGGGATGGGGAGAGAAAAATGGAGGAGAGGACTTGATTCCAGAGTGATGAAAGTCAGGAGAAGGTGAAGTGCTCGGCAGAGGAGCAGGGCTGAGGAGTGACAAAAGTGAGATGGTCCTTTGAACGGAAGGAACAGGAAGCAGGGGTCAGTTGGGAAAGGAGAGAGGAGAGAGAAGAGAACCAAATCAGCATTTGGATATGAAGGAGGTACAATGAGCCTGGCAATGTGAAGATAGTGGGAGGATGGATAGGAATGAATACAGTGCACAATGGTGTGTGTGAGTGGAGTGGAGTTTGCAACAACATGGCAGAAGGAGTTGCAGATGGTGTCCAGTATGCTGAGGGAAGTGGAAAGGGTGATACCATAGACCATATTTGGATATGCTATGGTATCCCTAAGCTCAGTTTTCTGAGTCTCGGGATACCAACCCAACTGGCCTGAAATGCATCATGCCAAAACACTCAGATGCCCAAAAATACTATTTCGGGCATCTGATTGTAAATTACACTCAGCAAATCAGGGGGCTTCCCCCCCCAAAATCCACACTCCCTGTAACTAAAATATCTAACTCCAAGGGGGAGCCAACCTCAGAGTTAGGAAAAAAACAGTTATGGGGGTGCAACAGTGCAAAAAGTTGCAGGACGCAAGGTGGGATAGAACCCGTGCCTCCCCGAGCATTCTGGCCGAGCTGCCAGTGCCTTACCCCTCAACACCACTGTGGCAGATCAGCCAGCCATCTGATTCCTCCATAATTTCACTGCCATGTACAGGGGTAAGGTAGCAAGCCATTGCATCCACTACCTTACCCCTGTAATGTTCATTGGGTTTCCTCACTGTTGGGTTGCTCACTGCCTGGATACTGAACCTGTCGGGTGATACTGCCTGGGCAGATCAGTGTCAGGACAGTGAACCTTGGCAGAACATAAGGGTATCCCATGTTTAAGTAGTCAAAGATAGGGAGCACCATGTTGGTAACAAGCTCCCTGCAGACATGCAGAAATAAGCAGTCTGTGTTGCGGTAAAGTTATTTAAAGTATTGCCACCTAGGCTATCTTGCGGCACAGAACATGTGTGCACTACCTGGGAGGTAAGGTGGTAATTAGCACATTGCAATGGCAGAAGTTTTCAGGTAATGTACATAAAGCTACAGCATCATAGAATTGGAAGGAGCATGCATGGAAAACTGTGCTTTGATTTTTTAGAACACCTGCAATTCAGGCGAAGTTTTAGCCCCAACACACAGCCAGCTGTTGGAGGGGATGTGGGGTTACCCCAGTGAACCATACACATGTTTGTTGGGTCTGTCCCTTACTCCAATCATTTTGACAGCAACTGGAGTCAGAACTTGATGATATTTTTGAGGCCTTATTCCTGCTTCTGTGTGGGGTGTTATTTTTGGATTTACCACCACAACAGAGGGCACCAGCAACACATAAACTTTTATATATGTGTTTGACAGTCACCAAAAAGACAATTACTGAAACTTAGCTAATAATTAGAATCCAAACAATAGAGTTATGAGAGAATATTTGAATTGACATTTATCATGTGGAAAAATAAGGCAATACTACAAGAACATACTGAGAAATCTGAATAATTGTAGCAGTGCTGGATGCTTTATTTAATGTTCCACAGGCAGGACTTTGTCCTCTAAGGCACCGGGTGTAGAGTCAATTGTCATATTTTTCTTTTTGGTTTTTTCCTTCCATGGTCACTGGAGTCCTAAGTCCTTGCATTCCCCAAGGAGGGCTGTTTTGACGCTTACTAAATTGCACTATAAGTTATAGGGGCACAGTAGCTCCCCTATAGTTAGGGTTGAGTAGCCTGTTTAATGTTTTTTTTTTGTTGTTGACTCTGTTTCTGCACCCCTACTGGAGGAACTCTCTCCAGCAGCCACCTAACCTGCTCTCTATCTCCGCTTTGACAGTCTCAGCTGCTCCCCTCACTCCGACTGGCTACACCCCCAGCTCTGAACCCCCACAGAGAAGGGCAGCCCTAACCTATCTACAGTATAGAGCACCAGATGGAGTGTCGGAGACAGGGAGAGTGAGGTGCCCAGCATTGGAAGTGTGGTGGAGGCAGTGGTACCTTTGCCTATCCTCTCAGAGGTTTTTTTTTCCATTTTTCCATCCCTCATCCCGACCCTGGGAGTTCAGTCATGCAATGGCATCTCAAGACACCCACCACAACTCCGCCTCCTCTACTTTTGTGCCCAGATGTGCGCACATCCCTCCGGCTTCCACTGGGGGCTGCTGTTGCACCGGGCAATCCCTGGATCCTTCCCCAGAGAGAGAAGAGCAGTCTACAGACCCTCAATCCTCCCTCTCCCCTGCTGACCCCCAATGACCAGGGCTCATTCCCGAACCCGGGTCACCGGCAAAGCGCGAGGTGTGGCGTCCAGCACCTCAACCCTCAGCGCCACTGGGTCAGCATGAGTAGCCTGTCTAATGTTAAATCCCTAACTTTGCACAGTAGTATATTTGGCTCCCTTTTGTGAAATGAGCTGACATTTTGGATGTGTTGTCTAGGAAGCAAGATCTTGATCTGTTCAAGTTTGTATGACAGCAGCTTGTGCGGTTTCTGAGATCCGCATGTGTCATTTTTTGTAAAAATCTAACTTTTTTCCTATACGTAACATGAGTTTTTTTTCTGTCCCCTACAGCCTACATGGAATGGAATTTTTTCCCAAAACTTGCAGGGGACATGTGTCATGTGCCAATACAGTTCCTCTGACAGGTCTGGTGAAAACATATTAAAGGGTCCCCAAGTTATAAGGCTTTACAATTTGCTGTTCTCCAACCTGCGCATAAGCAGTAGGGTTTTTCAGGTAAGGTCATGCGGTGAAAGTAAAAATTTGATGCCACCAATGCATGTTTTTGATTTTGCGCAACTTGTATAGCGGGACATCAAACATTTTTTGTGCCATGCAACTGCCATTTTGTTGATTTTTTTTCACAAATTAATAAACATGGAAAATACCTAAAAATGCTAGAATTTTAAAAAACAAAGATCAGAACCTTGCTGTATGGGGCCCGTTTAGCTAGATTCTGATGTTTGTTTTTCACATAATGGCCAGAAATACATTTTCTGGGCAACCAAAATCCAGGTGCCCAGCTTAGTGAGAGGATCTCGTCCCTGCATTCTCTGTATAAGAACAGAGGGACTTTTATGACATCTGTAGCACAGATGGAGGCATGCTGTGGGCTTCTGTGTCAGCATGGGATCTTCATTCTGGTCTGTATGTTGGACTGTGACTTTGTGAGCTGCCCTTTCTCTGGTGTGTAGAGCTCCCCCAACCTCCATTGCTCAAATTTGTAGCTGCCTGAAAATAAAATGCAGTGCATTAAGAGTTATTGTAAGTAGCATGTACAAACAAAACACTATCACTCTGCAGATGTCAGCTGCACTGCAGATCCAATAATCAACTGGTCACAAGTCATTGGTAAGGAATGCTAAATGGCACTTTGGATGGATTCCCTAGCAGGTGTCTCCATGTAGTAAGCGCAACAGGTAGAAGCAGAACAGCAGCCACAAGAAATGAAGCACAAAGTACAGCATACTAATATCTTATAAAGTGAGGTTGCAAGAATATAATCTATTAATAGCTTCAGTCATATAGGCACACGTCCTCATGATGCATTTGAAAAATTAAATCAGTTATCACAATACTGACAAATATCCCTATTTTATGGAGGAAAAATACTTTGTATTTTAACCAGAGTGATTAATCACTGGCATGAACACTTGCAACCACCGTCATAAGGATAAATGTGTCAACCATGTATATTTAAAAGACAAAGAACCTCTGTGCACAAACACTGAGGCAAGGGTTACCCCAAAGGGGTATATTTAGATTCACAACCATGAAATTAATCACGTATGATCTTACTGTAAGTGGGTAATACCACTGTTCCCTATTCCATGACAGGTTTGCTGCTTTGCTGCTTTGCATCCCTGACCTGTCTGCCACTTTGATTAGGGGCCACAGGGTCCTGCTCAAACCAAGTTACAGGTCTAATGCTGTACCTGATGAGTCTGCTGTTTGTATAGAACACACAGGGCCCTGATTAAAGCAAGCTATAAATGCCTGATGGGTACGACGTATCTGTTGCTTTGTGAAGCTGCTGCTTCACAGAGGGCCTGCAAAGCCCTGTGTGAATCACATTATGACTCAGCTTCCACTTGGCCCTACATGAAGTAGGATGCAACTCACCTACTACTTTGTGCTGGATCCACATAGCTTGGGTAAAGCAAGTCATACATCTGGCAGTTTACAGTGCTTTCTCAAAAGGTAAGGGAATTCACTGCAATACTGTAATACATACATTAGTGTTACAAAGCCAGAAAAGGAGGGAAATGTGACATTAGAATTTTTAGCCCTAATGTCCACCACCTCCCCATCTCCTACCCTCATGATCCATGGCCAAGCTACAGATCTGGTGCCATACCCCACAGGTTTGCTGCTTCAAGCTTCAGGTCTGGGCCCATGCCACATGTGACAAGAGCCATGCACCGCAGCTATAAGTTACTGGTCTGTGGCTGTGCCCCACAACTCTGTACATTCATACAGCAGGTTTGGGGTGACACACTACAAGTAAACTGCTTTATGTAGGGCCCACAGGGCCCAGCATGAATACAAATACAAGTCCATGACAGTGCCTTATGGGTCTGAAAGTGGAAAACACAAAGTACAATACCAAATAAAGTAAGTGTAATATACAATGCAAAAAATCAGATGACACAAGGTACATTTACAAACTTTCAAGAATTTACAATGACAAAACATGACAAATGTAATGTAATGCCTCGGAATATCAGATGGTGCAAGGTACAATAATTTGCTAAAGTGCCAAAATGTACTGATAATGGTAATAAATTATTAAATCATTTAAGTAGTTGAAACTAAAGTAGTGGCTCAGATTTGCAAAACTGTACTCTGTGAAAGATAATAAATCATTAAAATAGTGGAAGAGTGTTTGGGTGCAGTGGTGGCCGGGGGATGCTAATGCATCCACCCAAACAGGTGTAAGTGGGTAGCTGCAACAGCATGGTAGGGAGAGATGAGCAAATAGGAGTTGCTTGAGAGAGGAAAATGAGGACCAGGGGCATAGCTACAAGGGTGCAGGGGATGCAGTGGCACCTGGGCCCATGAGGTTTGAGGGGCCCAAATCAAAATTTTGATGTTTATTCAAAACTGGGGAGGGGCCCTGTAACATCACCTTATACCCAGGCCCTCTGGGAATTTGTTACGCTACTGATGAGGACTAAAGGTGAAAAGGGAAACATGTAAAGATAAGACCTGTAACTCACAAGTGGCAAAGCTGCAAGTGTGTTACAAAGTCTAATCCTCACAAATGGGGATAAATGTGATTATCCCAGTGCAGGTCATTATGTATCCAGGTTATATAAAATATATAATTTTTAAATGAACTTTTTAATGAAGACATAATTGTTTCTGCCTGAGTTCAGCTGCTCAAAGCTTTGACAGCAGCAAGGCTTTCATGATGTGACCAAGCATTATCAAAGTTGCTCTCCCACTAGTTGAAAATGTCATTAGGACATACATACATGAGAAATTAAAAAAATACACTTTTATGTATGTATGCTGTTGATGACATATGTACATAAAATAGCAAGTTATTATTCATGTACCGAATGTGTGAGATCAGGATAAGAAAACAGAATTTATTTGCAATTCCCACTCTAGTTGTATACATAGGGATATCTTAAAGGTCATCAAGGTATGAGCTTTTTATTCGCACTGGAATGTTGTCAACAATGTCGCCCAGCAAGGAGTGGTGGAGTGCTGTGGAGCCTACAAGCTAAGACAACAGTGTTGACAACATGCCAGAGTGAATAAACAGCATCTTCCTGGATACCTTATGGCATGCTTCATTTATACCATAAGCTGTGATTCAGTCAATGCAGCAACAGAATTAACTTGATTGAGAGTTATAAAGAAAATAACATGGGCTTCTGGGTGAACAACATGTGAACAATAGATTTTAGAGGGGCTTTTCCTTGCCAGCATTCTCTGTTGTCCCACTAATAAATAATTAATTGCACTTAGTTGATACAGCATTTGGATGTTATTCAAGTCACTTCAACTGCAGTCAATCTACTCTCTTGCTAACATATTTTATTCAGCTTTATTATTCATCCATCCCATGGTATAAGTAAGCAATAATACAAATTAATTCTTGAAAAAATGTCTACACTCACTCGACAGATTTTTCTGTCAAATATTGCACCATTTTATTGAAAGACCAATACTACAAATATGCCCTTCTGTTTCATTAGTGTTTTGTAGTGACACTTACCTCCTATTACTTCTTCAGGATGTACAGCGATTAGATAAACAGTCCTCCTTTATGTATTTAGTTTTTGTTGACTGAGAAAGGCAGGCAAGGCAATACTGGCTATTTTCAGCCTCTTTGTTTCATACATGCTATCTGCACCTACCCAAAAATTGCAGGATTATTACAGTGCTCTCTCCATTTTTCACAGGTCAAGCTGAATAGGAAACAGTGGTACTGCCCACTGTCAGTGGGTTCAACAACTCAGCATCGCTGGTGGGGTGGAAATCATCACACATTAATGCTGCCATGCTTGACACTTTTCTCTCCTGATTCTGTTTCCAATGTGAGTCTGTAAGCATTGACTTTTTTTTTAACTCTCTTCATGGCGCCCACTGGACCTGGAACTCTCTCAGGTACCAATTTGTCTGCTGCTGTACCACCCACTGAGACCCCGTACCTCCTCAAAGGCATTAGCTCTCCTTGCAGGACCCCACCGGACCTAGGTCTGAGAGGAGTTCAAGGGGCGGAGGCAGAGGCCCCAGTTACGGGTGTGTGGTGGTCAGACACTGTGGAGTCATTGCCTATTCAGACCAGTGGGGGATTTCTAGTGCTTCCCTGTCCCTTCCCCAAGAGTGATGTGTAATGACACCATGGCAGATGGCAACCCTGCCAGCATCCACCACACTTGTCCCACGCTACTTTCTGGACCGCTATCCTGCAGTGCCCCCAGTCTCCATCGGGGGTCACTGGGATGCTGGTCATCCCCAAAGCCCTCCCCCTGGGAAAGGAGAGGAGAGCCATCCTGGGGATGCTCAATCCATTCCTTCCCCTGCTGACCCCCAGCACCCAAACTCGCTCCTGAACCCAAGTCGCCAGTGTGGCACGAGGTGTGGCATCCACCACCTCAACCCTCAGCACCATTGGGCTGGAAGTAAGCATTGGCTTGACAGTGCACCTCAGTCAGTTCTGGGGAAGAACTGCCTAAGTCGAGCACCCACACATTTAGAGCCTGGTAAGGAAAAAAATGGAAAAAAACTAAGTTTGTGAGAATAATATTTTATTTTGAAATTATCAAGGAGACAAACACTAGACAATGTATTCCTTGCTATTTACTTTTAAGAAATGCCTGGGCCAGACTACCTGAGGACATATACCATCTTTCTTCAAAAGTGTGTTTTTGTATTTAAAGCATGATGCTGTAATCTCCAGAGACAATATATACATTATGTTATTAAACATTTCACGGTAAGAAGTAGGTGAATTGTCTACCCAGTGTTTTAAAATTTGCTTTATAGCTACTAAAGATATCAGTGTAATGTTAAATCATTGTTCAGTACATTGATATATATATAGATAGATAGATGTTGATGGCAGATAAGGACTGATGGCCCACCCAGTCTGCCCATTTGTGCATGTAACTTTGCTTCTTCAAGCTTCTCTAGAAATAGATTGTCCCCTTCCCCCCCCCCAACTACTGGGTTCCCCTGATGCCTATCCCATGCATTCTTAAATGCTGTGATCATTTCAGTCCCTATCACCTCCTCAGGCAGGGTATTCCATTTGTCCACCACCCTGTCCATGAAGAAGTTCTTCCTCATGTTCAGTCTGAACCTCCCTCCCTCCCTCCCTCCAGTTTCATCCCATGTCCCCTAGTATTGCAGCATCTTTTCTATGAAAAATTGTGTTTTCCTGCACCTTGTTCCTCCCCGTGAGGTAGTTACATGTCTCAATCATATCCCCCTCCCCCTCCTCTCCTCCAGGGAGTACATCTTTAAGTCTTTCATTCTGTCCTCATAGATTTTGTGATGTACTCCTTGCACCATCTTGGTTGCCCTCCTCTGAACTGACTTCACCCTGCCTATGTCCTTACACAGGTAAGGCCTCCAGAACTGGACACTGTACTTGAGATGTGGCCTCACTAATGTCTTGTATAGTGGAATTATGACCTCCCTTTTCTTGCTGATGATACCCTGCTTGTGCATCCCAGCATCGTATTTGCTTTTCCTGCCACCTTGTCACACTGACTCCCTATCTTGAGGTCATCAGAGATGATAACCCCTAGGTCCCTTTCCTGCTTGGAGCATTCTATATCCCCTGTGACATGGACAGCAAGTTCTGAGTGCTGTATGATCATTTTTTGTAAATAAAAATGTGTATGGACAGTCTCCCATGAGAAATGCTGAAACAGCATGTGAGATCACACACAGGTTTTAGATATAAGGTGTTACCTGGAAGGCCTGAAGCTAATTACAGACTGATCTAAGTTAATTATAGCTTTAGCTGCTTAGAGGGAAATCAGTATCCCTTTTATGACATTTCAAAGGGGAAACCAAGTTTAGTATCCTGATGCAAAATCATAAAGATGCTTTCATGTCCTGGAAGAGGGAAGCTTATCATGAGATCAAAGAAATGTCATTTTGAAAAAGGAAATGAGTTATGCTGAGGATTACATAATTTAATACTTGGAAAAGACATCCTGTTTTTATATATTTTTTTATATATATATTCTGACAGGGAGGAGCTAGGTGACCTCATGCAAATAGGTGGGGAAAACCAGCTTTTTAAAGATTATTATGTTTTCCCTAAGAGACACTGTTATCTAGACTCTGATAAAGAAACATCTGTGAGCACTTTATGCAGGTATTTAGAAATTAAGTACTGTAGTAGGAATTGCACTGTTAAAACCTGTTTTGTTTAAGAGATTTGTATGTCTTGTGATATAATAGTTCTGTATTTCATGTTTTACGTATTTTCATCTATTTTAGTAAAACTCTTTTTAGAGCATACTTGGTCTGTCTTTGAATTTCTTTCATTTGCAAGAAAAGTATATATGGTTATAGGTGACACTAGGCATAAGCCTGAATGGTGATACCAAACTGGAAAGAGAAGCGTTTTAAATCTGAGGTATTTTATTACAGTTTTAAAGGTTCATTTCTGTACACCTGGTTAGGGCCCCATAGGCAAAGATATCTGGCCCCCAAAGACAGATATATCTGAGTCTATTTATTGGGTATGCTAGCAATAGGTTCACAGTTTGAATCCCTCCAAGACTTGAGATCAAAGGTTGATTCGAACCCACAAAAACAGACAAGAGGGTTACCTTGTTCTGTTAAACTGTTCACAAGACTGCACTCGGAGGTTGGCACTTTGAGAGTAGAGGGCCTGACCTGCTGAGTGGGTTTGTGGCAGATTGGTTGGCAGCGGTGGCATAATTTTGGTATTACAAGTGTGTATTGTTCTGTGTCAGCTTGAGACTATAAGCTCACTTACAAAGAAAGAAAAAGGTAGAGTTTTATTTTAAAAAGGAAACAGAACTATACCACTTGGCATACAGTCAAATTCCTACCCATTTTATTTTTTTTCCTAAAGTGCAGTCAGAGTAGCCATAGTTAGGGGAAGATGGCTTCCGACTACAGCAGACACACTGTAGATTACTTAAAGCAGTTGTGTGGGGACAGAGGAGTCCCGTTCTAGGTGACAGCCAAAAAAGAAGATCCTCATAGATGCCCTGATGGTAGCAGATACCCAGAGCAGCGAGTCACGGACCGTGACTGGAAAGGACCAAACCTCAAGTGTGGCAGGGCTAGCAGCCAGTGCAGTGTCCAGATCTGATGAGGAGGACAACAGCGCCACTGTCAGTGAAGGGCCACAGCAGCAGGAGAAGGTCACCAGTATCCTGAATCCAAGGTACTCAGGCTGCAAACTGAGTCACACAGGATGGAGCTGGAGTTCCAGGAGAAGAGAGAGCAGGAACAATGAGAGGCAGAGTGAGAATGAAGAGGCACAGACCATGAGGAGCGTGAGTGCCAGCGACCTGCAGAGAAAAAGAGGGCGTGAGAACACCGAGACACAGACCGTGAGGAGCAGGAGTGCCAGAGGCAACATGAACAGGAGAAGATACGACTCTGACCAGCAGCACCAGAGCAGCTAAATGGCTTGGGTTTAACTGGACTGCAGGACTGGGTTATAAATTGAACTCCTAATTAATAGCCGAATTAAAGAGGGGGAGGATATGGATGCCTTTTTAAATTCTTTTGAAAAAGTTTGTATTCAGGCTAAAATTTCTAGAGAGTCCTGGAGCTTCCAGCTATCCCCTCTACTTACTGGGAAAGCTCGGGATGCATTGGGTCAAATGGACAATGAGGACGGTGATGATCACAGCAAACTAAAAGCTGCACTGTTAAAAAAGTTTGAATTAACTACTGAATCATACAGAGCTAAATTCTGTAAGCTCAGGAGAAGCCCTGATATGAGCTATGAGGAGCTAGCCATGAAACAATGTCAGTTTTTAAAACGTTGGTGGGAAGAAATTGAGGCAAACTCTGTTGATAAAATTGAAAATGTGATTTTATTAGAACAGTTTTATTGGGCTTGCCCAGCAGAGCTAAAAACCTGGCTAGAGGACTGAGATCCCAAAACAGTGCCGGAGGCTGCTGAACTCTCGGACCACTATGCCAACAGCAGACCTGCTCTGAGAGCAAATGGGGTGGGCGTGGTAATGCAGAAAGGGAAAAGCACACCTTCAGGGCAGCTAAAACCCTCACTGCCTCCACCAAAACAGGTTTTAGAGAAAAGATTTCTCTGAGAGAAGAAGTGAATGTTGGTTGTGTAAAGAAACTGGGCATATTGCCAGACAGTGTCCCAAAAAGGCGAGTAATAATTCACAACCGGGTGCTAGAAAAGAAGTGGGTTGTTTGTGTGTCCCTGGAAGCATGCCAGTGAACATGAGGGAACACATGCACCTAGCCATGGTGATTGGTGTACAGACGCAGGGGTTAAGGGACACAGGGGCTTCCCTGACCTTGGTAAAGGGGGATCTGGTACAGCCTGGTCAGCTTATACCCAATAAATATGTCACTGTACAGGACTTTGCGGGAGGGGAGTAAACATTACCCCTCACTAGTGTTCTCTTAGACTGGGGTGAAACAGGAGGAACTGTGCAACAGGTGGCTGTAGCCAAAACCTTAGCAGTGGATGTGATCCTGGGCAACAATCTAAAACAGGGGATGGTATGTGCAGTTACCTATAGCCAAGTGTCAAGGGAAAATTGTAGTTCCCTGAATCCCACAGAAGCCATTGTGGAAACCACTGAGAGGCTGGTTCCCCAGCCTGTGTCTCCTGAGATGGAGATTAACGAAAAGGGGGTAGGCAATTCCCCTGGTACCAAGTAACCACACAGCTACAGAGGGTTACTCTGAAGAGGGAGGTGTGACCCATTGTCAGAGGGTTGGGATTGACAGTGATCCTGAGGGCCCTGACGCTAGTGCTAGGGACCCTAGTTTAGTGACTGAAGGGGACCTGTCCCATGCATTGGGACTGTGTGAGGGGTTTGCAGCCACTCAGAGGAGTGACCCGAGTTTAGAGAAGCTGAGGACTTGGGCAGACTCTGACGGAGCACAGGGAGGTGACGGCAGAAATAAGATTTATTGGGAAAATGGACTTATGTATACTCAGGCAGTACAGACAGAGGGAGGGATGCTAGGCAGGCAGCTTGTCGATCCCCAGGGGTATCGTGAGCAGTTGCTCAAGATTGCACATGATATTCCCTTGTCTGGTCATCTGGGAATTGCATGCACTACACAGTGGTTGGCCCAGAATTTCTACTGGGCTAACTTCATCCAGCAGGTGCAGAAGTATTGTTGGTCTTGTCACCAGTGCCAAGAAATAGGGAAGGCAGGCAAGAAAACCCAAGCCACCCTGATTCCATTGCCCATAGTGGAGGAACCATTCCAGAGGGTGGGAATGGATATTGTGGGGCCTTTAAATACCCCCAGCTCCTTAGGGAAGAGATTCATCCTGACTGTGGTGGATTATGCCACCCGGTACCCAGAGGCAGTCACCCTATCCTCACTGAGGACAGACAAAGTGGCAGATGCCTTACTTGGGAATTTCTCCCATGTTGGGTTTCCACAGGAGGTTATCACCGATCGAGGGGGTTCCTTCATGTCGGACCTGATGAAATGTTTATGGGAGAAAGTGTGGGGTGGTGCAGAGATGCACAACACCGTATCACCCACAAGTCAATGGGCTTGTGGAAAGATTCAATAGTACCCTAAAGTCAATGCTCCGGGCATTTTCTGAACAGCATGGGAGGGACTGGGAGAAATACCTTCCCCACCTGTTGTTTGCATACAGGGAGGTGCCCCAAGAGTAGACAGGATTTTCCCCCTTCAAACTCCTATATGGACGCCGGGTACGTGGGCCCCCTAGACTTGATCCGGGAGGACTGGGGAGGCAAGCACACCACCCAGGGAATTTCCATTGTGGATTACATCCTTAGGTTTAGGGAAAGTCTAAAGGAGCTTATGGGAACAGCCCAGAGCAACCTGGCAGCTGTCCAACAGAAACAAAAAGTGTGGTACGACCGCAGAGCCAGAGCTCTCTCGTACATGATGGGTCAGGAAGTCATGTTCCTTATTCTGGTCTGGAAAGACAAGCTGCAAGCTGAGTGGGCAGGACCATACAAAGCGGTTAGGAAGGTAAATGACATGAACTACATTGTGGAGTTACCTGACCGAAGACAGACAGAAAGGATGTACCATGTCAACATGATGAAGCCATATGCAAATAGGGCTGACATGGTGTTTGCAGTGTGTAGTCATGGGTAGGGGACGGATGAAGGAGACCCCCTTCCGGATTTTCTGGAAGAAAGTAAGCAGGAGTCCTCTGTGGAGGCAGTAAAATTGTCTCCCCCCACTGGCCCCGGACCAGATCCAGAAAGTAAGGGAGGTTTTAGCAGACTTTGCCCCCTTGTTTAGCGCCAAGCCTGGACTAACCCCCCTTAGCGACTCATGATGTGGAGACAGGGACACAGACGCCCATATGGCGGACATCATATTGGGGGTCAGAGCCTGTCCAAAAGGACATTAGGAGGGAAGTGGAGGAGATGCTGGATTTAGGGGTAATCCAGAGATCCCACAGCCCCTGGGCCTCACCCGTAGTTCTTGTGCCTAAGCCAGATGGCTCTACTCATTTCTGTGTGGACTATCATGGACTGAATGCAGTCACAAAGTCAGATGCCCACCCGATGCCCTGGATGGATGAACTCCTGGACAAGTTGGAGGGTGACCTACCTTATGACCATTGATCTGACCAAGGGGTATTGGCAGGTAGAGTTGACAGGCAGAGCTAGGGAGAAGGTCAGCCTTCATCACTCCGATAAGCTTATTTGAGTTTAAAGTAATGCCTTTCGGGATGAAGAACGCCCCAGCCACTTTCCAAAGATTGGTGAACCAGGTGTTAAATGGTACTGAGGAGTACACCATGGCATACCTGGATGACATTGCCATCTTTAGTACCAGCTGGGAGGAACACCTATCCCATCTTAGGGAAGTGCTGGGCAGGATACAGAGGGCTGGGCTCACTGTCAAAGCCAGGAAGTGGCAGGTGGCTATGAGAGAAGTGGCATAACTCAGGTATGTGGTAGGCCGGGGACAGCTCCATCCTAACCAAATAAAGATAGAGGTTATCCAGGCGTGGCCCAGACCAGAAACAAAGAAGCAGGTCTAGACTTTTCTAGGGACAGCAGGGTACTACAGGAACTTTGTACCCAATTACAGTGCCCTGGCTGCTCCTCTATCTGACCTGACAAAGAAAAGGATACCCAAGAAAATTACCTGAGACCCAGCCTGTGAGAAAGCCTTTACCAGATTAAAGGAGGCACTGTGCAGTGCTCCTGTTTTGACAAGTCCTGACTATAGCAAAATCTTTATAGTTCAGACTGACTCCTCAGATGTGGGTATTGGGGCAGTACTGAGTCAGACATCTAGCCAAGGGACAGATCACCCAGTAGTGTACATGAGTAAGAAGTTACTTCCCAGGGAACAAGCGTACTTCACGGTGGAAAAGGAGTGTCTTGCCATAGTGTGGGCCCTAAAGAAATTAGAGCCATACTTGTATGGGCAGCATTTTGTGGTGCAGACTAACCACAACCCCCTGGTTTGGCTGACGCAGATTCACACAGCTTCCCAGCCAAATGCCCTTTGGGATAACCCTTGCCTCAGTGTTTGTGCACAGAGGTTCTTTGACTTTTAAATAGTTTTTTATTTTAATGGGTTCACCACAATATAACCCAGACAGACCATCTTAGGGTAGCTGGTTCATTCCACTGAGGTGTCAAACAGACGAGACATACTGATGAGTCCTGGTAAGATGAAACACGTGTCTATGTCATCTGTTAGCACCCTTTGCAAACTGTGTGAGAAGCCTTTCGGCACCATGCAATTCTGCTTAAAGTTGAACCAGCATAACATTCTGTGGTGATTTGCATATGCAGCTCATGATGCTTTGCATTGTGTGGGCATGTGTGATTTTGTATTTTCTTGAAACTTAGCTCCCCAGACAAATACCCTTCGGGGTAACCCTTGCCTCAGTGTTTGTGCACAGAGGTTCTTTGTCTTTTAAATAGTTTTTTATTTTAATGGGTTCACCACAATATAACCCAGACAGACTGTCTTAGGGTAGCTGGTTCATTGCACTGGGGTGTCAAACAGACAAGACATACTGATGAGTCCTGGTAGGATGAAACACGTGTCTATGTCATCTGTTAGCACCCTTTGCAAACTGTGTGAGAGGCCTTTCAGCACCATGCAATTCTGCTTAAAGTTGAACCAGCATAACATTCTGTGATGATTTGCATATGCAGCTCATGATGCTTTGCATTGTGTGGGCATGTGTGATTTTGTATTTTATATGGTTATAGCTGACACTAGGCATAAGCCTGAATGGTGACACCAAACTGGAAAGAGAAGCGTTTTAAATCAGAGGTCTTTTATTACAGTTTTAAGGGTTCATTTCTGGACACCTGGTTAGGTGCCCATAGGCAAAGATATCTGGCTCCCGAAGACAGACTTATCTGAGCCTGTGCATTGGGTATGCTAGCAAGAGGTTCACAGTTTGAATCCCTCCAAGACTTGAGACCAAAGGTTGATCCAAACTCACAAAACAGACAAGAGAGTTACCTTGTTCTGTTAAACTGTTCACAAGACTGCGCTTGGAGGTTGGCACTTTGGGAGTAGAGGGCTGACCTGCTAAGTGGGTTTGTGACATCCCCACCCAGCTGATATGCTGTTCCTTGGTTTTTGTGCCCCATGTGCATTAGTTTGCATTTCTCAACTGCCAGTCCCTTGAGCAGTCCTCAAGCTTCTGCAGATCTCTCTTCAATCTATCTACACCCTCCAGCATATCCACTCTGTTGCAGAGCTTCATGTCATCAGCAAATGGGCAAATTCTACCTTCTAGCTCTTCTGTAATGTCACTGATAAAGATATTGAAGAGGACTGGACCCAGCACTGATCCCTGTGGCACCCCATTGGTTACCCTTCCCTCTGCAGAATGACATCCATTTACCAGCCACCCTCTGCGTCCTGCTATCCAGCCAGTTCCCCACCCACCACACCACTGTCTTACCCACTCTCATGTTTCCCTGCTTAACAGCCTTCTATGCAGCACAGTGTCAAAGGCCTTGCCGAAGTCCAGGTAGGCCATGTACACTGTCCCCTTCCAATCCACCTCCCTTATCAACCAGTCAAAAAATTCAATGAGGTTCATCTGGCATGACCTCCCTCCAGTAAAGCCATGTTGCCTTGGGTCCTGTAGACCACTGACAACCAGGTATTCCACTATTCTTTCCTTCAGTAGTGTTTCCACGATCTTCCCCACTACTGGAGTCAGTCTGACTGGCCTGTAGTTTGCTGCTACCTCTGTGTTCCTGCTTTTGTGTAGGGCGATACATCAGCTGTCCTCCAGTCTTTGGGTACCTCCCCTGTTTCCAGTGACTGGCTAAACAGGATTGCCAGAGGTTCAGCCACCATTTCTCTTAGCTCCCTCCACACCCTGGGGTATACCCCATCTGGCCCCGTAGCTTTATCAACTTATTCTTTCCATTTCCTTTAGAACTCTTTCTCATGGAAAAGGATTTCTATCCATTTCCGTGCCCTTCCTACCCTTTCTACTCCCTTCTGGCCCATCACCCACCCCCTCCTCTGTAAAGACTGAGCAGAAGTACCTGTTCAGTATGTCTACTTTGCTGTTGTCATCCTCCACTCTACTCCCATCCTCCCCTTTCAGCCTCACTGTCCCTCCCTTTGCCTTCCTCTTTTCACTGATGTACTTGTAGAAGGTTTAGTCCCCTCTAAACACTGATTTTGCAATGCACTTCTCTGTGCTTTGGCTTCCCTTACTGCCTTTCCTGCCTCCCTTTTTTCTCCTGGTACCTCTCCCTGTTCCCTTCTGCCTGTGTCTTTTTGTAGTGTTTGAATGTGTGTTTTTTTTAGCTTTCACTTTCTCTGCTACCTCCTTGGAATATCATAATGATCTCCTCTTTCTTTTCCCCTTGCTTACCTGTCTTACACATAATTGTGTTGCCCTTATCATCTCTGTTTTGAATACTGCCCACTGTTCCTCCATCCCTAATTTCCTCCCTATTCTAGCTAGTGCCTCTTCCAAGCATATTCCAATTTTCCCAAAATCTGCCCTCCTAAAGTTGAGGATTCATGTTTTTGTGTGGCTGGATTATGCCCCTTCAGTTATGGCAAGCCACACTGACCAGTAGATACGTTAATAATATAACCACCAATACATATTTATGGAGAAAGCAATAAAAGAGATTTCGATGAACTGCAAGTTTGTTCTGAATGGTTATTCAGAACTGCTGAATGTAAGGGCAAATCAGAATGAACTTAATCTGGATCTGTGTTCTAACATTTGCTACAATTACTATCTATAGACAACCCACCTTAAAAAAATTAAATGGGGTATAGTGGAAGTCCTTCACCAACTACTGAGAATCAAGTTGGACTGCTTGTCCAGGTAGGACAATCTTGAGCCAAGGCTTCTAAAATTGGCTGCCCCAGATATTGCTGCTCCACTTAGAAACATCTACAACAAATCCCTACTACAAGGTTGTGTGCCAGAGAAATAGAAAGTTGCCCTAAATGTTCTGGTGCACAAAGAGAATCTAAAGAACCAGTCAAAAATGTTTGTCCTGTTTTCCTGCTAAGTCCTTTTTCAAAGATCCAGGAGATGCTGATTAGCTACAAACCTCTGGAGTACATTGAGACTCACAAAATTGTAACTGGTGTCCCACACGATTTTAGGAAAAATTATGGCACTGATACAGCCTTAGTACAATTAACTATAGATCTCCTCTGTGCCATGCATGCTGGTCATATGACTGGAGCCTTCTTTATGATCTTTTTGAAACTTTTGATTTAGTCAACCACGATCTTCTACATACAGTGAAGCTTGCCAGGATCAAGCCCAACTCTGCAAAATTCTGCAGTAGAGTTACTGCAGGGAACAATAAAATTTAATTGGGAGTTAATCCCTTTTGTCATGCAGGGAAACTATCACTCCACAAGCAGAAAGTAGAGTGGAGGGGTGGCTTATCTCCCTTAAGAGACATTAATGGCAGTTTTCCACAAGGATCTGAGGTGCAGAATCTTGGAGTCATTCTGGACATGGGTTTGATGATGGAAGCACAGGTGTCTTCCACTGTCCACTCCTGTTTTTTCCATCTCAGGAATGTTGCCAGGATAAAGCCTTTTGTGCCACCTCTGGACCTCCCCACTTTGATACATGCCTTGGTGACATCAAGGCTTGACTACTGCATTGCGCTCTACCTCAGGGTCATGGGAGGATCTCTCTACAGATTGCAGCAGGTGCAGAATGCAGCTGCCAGGCTACTTACAGGGCAGCCTAAATATTGTCACATTACACCGGTACTGCATGAGCTGCACTGGCTGCAGATTAGGTGGAGGATCCTCTTTACGATGAGTTTTGTCACCTGTAAGGCTGTACATGGCCATGGCCCTAGTTACCTGATAGACCTTCTTACACCAACTGTCTCCGTCCATCCCCTCCACTTCTCTGGTAGGGGCCTCCTGGTGATTCCCAGGACAAGGTTAAAAAAATGGCTGGCAGCAGGGCTTTCAGTGTTGCCGGCCCCATCCTGTGGAATTCGCTATCCCTTGGGGTTAGGGAGGCTCCATCTTTGGAGGTATTCAAGGCCCACCTCAAGGCCCTCCTGTTTGCCCAGGCTTTTTCTGACCTAGCCTTTTAGTGAGGTTATTATGCTATGGTCTCGATCTGAGTCCCAGGCCACCCTGTTTTATTATCTCTTAGATAAATTCATCTTATTTTATTATTTATGGATTTCAGTGTTAAAATGATACTTATTTTGGGTTTAGCTGTGTCTATTTATTTATCTATTTTATTTTGTACGGCTTCCAGAGCCTCCAGGATTGGGCATCTTTTTAAATAAAAACTGCCTTGCCTTGCCATCTATCCTGGGACCCTTACTATTTTTCCTTTTTGTGAATGATATGTCAGGCAACTGTGGGTGTGGGGGGGTCAATCTTCAGCTTTATGCTGATTATGCAGTAATATATCAAAGTCATGATGATCTTAGCCATAGTACCACCATAGCACCATAGTGAAGATTTTAGGCAACTGGAAGTGTGGTTTCTGAAAAAAAAAATTGATTCTCAATGGCAAAAAGATGAAGTTCTTGTTGTTTGGCTGTAGGCAGCCTTGGCCCAACAGGCAGAACCTACTCAAGCTTAATACCTCCACTTGTGATGTGCTTGATGTGGTGGGCTCACTGAAGTACTGCACCTTGGAGTCCACCTGGATCAGGAACTATCTTTTAGGCCACATGTGGACCACCTGACAAAAACAATACATCAGAAGCTTGGCTTAATGTACAGGCTCAAAAACTATCTTACAAAGGAGTCATGTTTAGCCATCTCAAACTGCATCTTAAATCCTGTCCTATGTTATGGTGCCCTAGTCCTGTATTCATTAAAGGATATGGAACTAAATTGATGAAAACTTTTACAGAATAGAATTTGCTGGTTTGCTGCTGGTGCCCCTCATAGAAAACATTGCTTTGTCATTTTTTCTCCCTGAACTGGCCCTTACACGAAGGTAGGATAGGTTACATGCTACTCTATGTGCTAGTTTGCTGCTGGTAACTCTCTAAGAAAGCATCGCTTTAATGTTTATTTCTTCCTGAACTGGCCCTCATTTGTAGGTAGGATGGGTTACATGGTACTCTGTGTTGCATACAAGATAATTAAAGGCCCTACTCCTCCTAGTCTTTGTGGCATTCTTGAGATAAAACCTCAATGGAGACTCCTCTGGTCCTCAGACAGCAGTCTTCTAAGTGTCTCCAGGGTTAAACCAAACTCCAGTCAACAGCCTTTTGCTTCCTCTGTTCCTAGATTATGGAATAATCTTCCCATGGAGATCCAAAACTGTTCCTATATCATGGTCTTTAATACCTCTCTTAAGGAACATCACCTCAAGTGTAGTCTCTGTAGCCACAGTCATGCAGGAAGTTCATCCAGTGTACTCTCTGGCATACTTGTTCGCCCTGTACTGGTTTGCCTATCAGTATAAACTAATTTTATATATGTAGTACTGTAATACAATTTTTTTCAGTCAGGAAAGTTTGAAAAAACACCATTAGCTTACAAGGTGGTCTTGAATTCACAAATTAAGAGTATTTACAGCACAAATCTATAATGCCGTATCAAGTAATGCAAAGTAAATCAACACAGACATAAGTACATAAAGCAAATGATCAATAAATACAACAATGGAAGCTGTTTATCATTTGTACCGCTAAACATAGCATCTTCATCTAATACAATTACACCTCACTGTCAATTCTTGGATCATAGCAGAGTAAACATTATTGGCTTTTTGCATGAAATTTAATACTTTCATCCAATCTATTCCAAATAAATATGCTGCAGAAAATGAAAAAGTAATTTCCCAAGATCTGTTTTTCAGAGAAACTTCTATACATTTGTGTTGACTGTTAGTTCTCAAACTATATTTATGTTCAGTTTTACTATGTTTTTCTGTCAGACAAATTAGTTTATTATATAGTATAATTTTATAAACTTGATAGGCCCAAATTAACTTCCTTTTATTCTCTTGTGAGAGTCAGCCCAGGGCTCCTTACATTTGGCAGTAATGCATTTTAAAGTTATAAAATAAAACAAGCCTGGCTAATCAATTATACAAAAGTTCAAATTTCTTCAAAGAAATGTTTCTAGCATATTCATAAGTATGGCTAGCATAATCCAAGACTGTTATGAGTAGTCGTTTTGCTATGGTTTGTCACATATTATTATTATTATTTAAACAATAATATGCACATCTAAAAACCCCAAGAGACCCATATTCAGAGCCAGCCAGATGTGCAGCGCAAATTGATGTGCTGCACAAAACATTGGGTCAGCCAGCTCTGATGGAATATTTAAACAGAATGTGCAATCAGAACAGATCGCACATTCTGTTTTAATATCAGACCCTGGACGCATGGCAAATAGTGGGCAGCCACCATGTTTGGCTTGGTGCATCCAGGATTTGGGGCTGAAGACTGCTAATGGGGGACTGCGTGGCACATATCTGGATGCGCTGTTTCCCCCAAAGGTAATAGTGAGCCAAAATATACTAATGAGCTCATTGGGCATGCATGGCACAAAGGGGTTTCATGTATGCCCATTATGGGCTCATTAACATGACTGTGCCTGGTAGAATGTGTCGGGCCAGCCCCCTCCCAGCCCTGATCCCTGTCATACAAAAGAAATGTAGCTTCCTCCCTGTCTGTTCCATAGTGTAGTGTGCCCCCTCCCCAGCCCTGAGCCACGTTAGAATAATAAAATTCAGCCCCGATCCCCACTTTTCCATATTGTAGTGTCCCCCGCCCCAGCCCTGAGCCATGTTAGAATAATAAAATGTAGCTCCGGTCCCTACCTTTTCATAGTGTAGTGGCCCCCCACCCCAGCCCCAATCCACACTAGAATAATAAAATTCAGCCATGATCCCCACTTTTCCATAGTGTAGTGTCCCCCCACCCCAGCCCTGAGCCATGCTAGAATAATAAAATGTAGCCCCAATCCCCACATTTTCATAGTGTAGTGTCCCTCCACCCCAGCCCTGATCCACATTAGCATAATGGAATTCAGCCCTGATCTGTACTCCTCACCAGGGAATTCAATGAATGGTTGAAAAACCTGGTGTGAAGCTCAGGATTTTGGCTTCATTGGGAACTGGGGAGCCACCTGAAGGGATACAGACCTATACTGGCATGATGGTCTGCATCTGTCCGGGGGGGAACCAGGATCCTAAGTGAGAGGTTTAAATGCTTCATTGGCAAGCATTTAAACTAGCCAAGAAGGGAGGCACTGAAAAGGAGCAGGGAAATCCCAGCCTCCCCCCACAAAACACAGTAATTAGTGAGGTAAACACCAAGGCAGAGAAGTCATTAGGGAGCAGGACAGAGGTAAAAGTAAAAAAGGCAAAGGCAGTAAGACAGGGATGGGGCTAAAACGGGTAAGGTCATCAAAAAGTGGAGAGTGATGAGTACCAATGCCCATAGTCTGTGTAACAAGCTCCCTGAACTAGTGGCTTTGATGGAAGAGGGTTGCTTGGATATTGTGGCAGTCACAGAAACATGGTACACAGAGAACTATGACTGGGATGTCAATATACCAGGATAAACGATCTATAGGAGGGACAGGGAGGGTAAATGAGGAGGAGGAGGAGTAGCTCTCTATGTAAAGGAAGGGAACAAAGCAACAGAACTATAGAGTAAACAGGGAGCAGATGAGGCACTCTGGGTCACCCTGGAGACAGGAAATGGCACCACAATCTGCATGGGGGTTGTATATAGACCCCCATCTCAGGGGGAGGAAATGGACAAGGAAATGAGAGAAGGCATCCTTAGAATGGCAGAAAAAGGTGAGATATTGTTGATAGGGACCCGAATATGCCAGATGTTAACTGGAGCACCTTTGCTGCAGGCACATCCAAGAGCAGAGTCATTCTTGATGCCCTACAAGGGGCATGCCTCAGACAGTTAGTATTGGAATCCACTCAAGAGGGAGCAATCTTAGACATGGTACTCTCAAATGGGGATGGAGAAAGAATGTCAGATTTAGAAGCGGGTAGCCATCTGGGAACAAGCGGCTGCCAAACAGTGTGGTTCACAATAAACACAGCCATGCAATCAAGCCATACAAAAGCAAGAGTATTGGACTTTAGGAGGGCTGACTTTGGGAAAATGAGAGAGTGCCTCAGAAAAGTACTAGCAAACAGGCAAGAAGGAGGGGTGGATGAACAATGGGGAGTAATCAAAACAGCCATCACAGAGGCAACAAGCCTTTGTGTAAAGCAAATCAACAAAACACAATGAAGGAAAAAAACACTACGGTTCTCAAAAGAGGTGGCAGGGAAGGTTAAGGAGAAAAGGATAGCATTCAGAAAATATAAGGAAACATAGAAGGAGCAGGACAGAGAACTTTATCAGTTCAAGCAGAAAGAGGCAGGGAAGGCAGTCAGACTAGCAAAGGCCCAAACCAAGGAAAGGATAGACAACTCTGTTAATAAGGGTGATAAGACCTCTTATAGGTACATTAGGGAGCAAAGAAAGACCAAAGGAGGGATACTGAGGCTTAATAAAGGGGACGGAATGTGGGCAGAGGGTGACAGTGAAAAAGCAGGGATACTGAATGAATATTTCTGCTCAGTATTCACACAGGAAGAGGAGAGGGAGAAATTTAAATCAAACAAGAGAAACACTCTGAATACGGGGGTCGATACCAGTCCATTTACAGAAGAAAGGGTTCTGAAAGAACTAATAAAATTGAAGGTGGACAAAGCAATGGGGCCTGATAGGATTCACCCAAGAATTCTAAAAGAACTAAAGATAGAAAACTAGTGACACCGCTGACTACTCTCTTTAACAAATCATGGGAGGATGGGGTGGTACCTGAGGACTGGAGAAGGGTGGATGTGATTCCTCTTCACAAAAGTGGGAGCAGGACAGAGGCAGGAAACTACAGACCAGTTAGTTTGACCTCAGTGGTAGGGAAAATGATGGAATCACTTCTGAAGGAAAGAATTGTTGAGTACCTAGAGGCCAGTGGGGCACAGGACCAAGGCAGCATGGATTCATGATGGGAAGGTCATGTCAGATGAATCTAATAGATTTCTTTGACTGGGTGACCAAAGTAGTAGACCAGAGAGGGGCTGTGGACATGGCCTACCTAGATTTTAGTAGGCATTTGATACAGTCCCACACAAAAGATTAATACACAAGTTACCCAGCCTTGGAATGGGTCCTAAGGTGGTAGCCTGGATAAAACATTTGGCTAGACAACAGGATGCAAAGGGTAGTAGTATACGGAGTCCACAGCGAAGAAAGGAGGGTTACTAGCGGGGTACCGCAGGGTTCAGTACTGGGACCGGTCCTTTTTAATTTCTTTATGTGACATTGCAGAGGAACTGGAAGGAAAAGAATGTCTTTCTGCAGATGACACAAAGATCTGCAACAGGGTTGATACACAAGATGGAGTGGAAAGGATGAGAAGGGACTTGGCAAGGTTGGAGGAATGGTCAAATGTATGACAACTCAGATTCAATGCAAAGAAGTGCAAGGTAATGCAGCTGGGAAACAAAAACCCTGGGGAAGAGTACACAATGGGGGGTGAGATACTGACAACAGTAAAAATGGAAAGGGATCTGGGGGTAATTATATCAGATGACCTAAAGGCGAGCAAGCAATGTGAGAAGGCAGTAAAGAAGGCTGAGGGCATACTGGGATGCATAGGGAAAGGCATCAATAGTAGAAAACAGAAAGTTGCTATCCCTCTGTACAGACAATTGGTGAGACCCCATCTGGAGTACTGTGTGCAGTTCTGGAGACCCCATCTCCACAAAGACATAGACAGAGTGGAGTCTGTCCAGAGGAGGGCAACCAAAATGGTGCAGGGTCTGCACCAGAAGACATACGAAGAAAGACTAAAGGAGCTTAATATGTATACCCTTAGGAAAGAAGGGGGAGAGGGGACATGATAAAAACTTTCAAGTTCCTCAAGGGAATCAACAAAGTCCAAGAGGGTAGAATCTTTCAGAAAAAGAGATGTGCAAGAACAAGAGGACACAATTTGAAGATAGAGAGGGGGGACGGCTCAGAGGTAACATGAGGAAGTATTTTTTCACAGAGAGGGTTGTGGATGCATGGAACAGCCTCCCTGAGGAGGTCATGGAGTCAAGAACTGTGGGGGAATTCAAGAATGCATGGGACAGACATAAGGCAGTCTTAGTGGGGGGTAGGAGGAAGTAAGCTGTTGGTTAACTAGGATCTGCAGCTTATCTGTTAGGTAGGAAAATGGGCAGACTAGATGGGCCAAGCGGTCCTTATCTGCCTTCAAGTTCTATGTTTCTATGTTTCTATCCCCACTTTTTCATAGTGTAGTGTCCCCTTCCTAGCCCTGATCCCTGATGAAACAAGTAAAACATTCTTCCCATTGAGGCAGTATAGCACAGTGGTTTAAAGCTCTGAGCTACAAACCTGGAGACCTGGGTTTGAATCCCAGAGCCCCTACTTGCATACTGTGTGACCCTGAGCAAGTCACACCTGGAATCAAGCTTTGGCTTAGTGAGCCTCTCCTGGTTAAACAACCTTTCCTTTCCTTTCCTTTCCTTTCATCTCCCCTCCTCTTCTCTTCTTTCCATAGTGTAGTGTCCCACCCCAGTCCCTGATTGCCCACCCAGTAATAAAAAATAAACTTTCCATATTGCAGTGGCCCTCCCCGATCACTGATCACCCATGGAACATACATTTTTCCATAGTGTAGTGGTCCCACCCCCTACCTCGTTCCCCAATCCCCGAACCCATGCGACCAACGGAAACCCTGGCAGTCAAGTGGACCCCCCCACCCAGTAACAGTCTGACCATCCTGCTCCCCCCCAGCTCAACCCACAGCTGGGGAACAGCACAACCCACCACTCACCACCATAACTGGCCACTGACTGAGCTCTCAATGACTGCACAGTACTGTATAGAGTATGGCCCATTGACAGTGATATTAAGATATAATATAACAAGTGGCATCTCTTTGTCCAGAGTTTTTCAACACTTTTTCTCCAAAGTGGACTCTAAAACTTTTCCAGGTTTTATTTCACCATGTCTCTAAAACTTTACACATGAAATACATATTTCTTTATAATTATACTGTTTTCTAAACAAAGTATGTGATAGTATATATGGTGTTCTGCATTACTAGTATTTTTGAAGTAGTGAAATCAAAAATGGGTTCTCATGTAACTTTGCTTCCCCCCAACCCCAACATATTCCTGTGTAGACTTAAGAAAATCCAGAATAAAGTCTATCCCTTTTTAAGTTTTTTTCCCCTAAACCACTCCCAAAAAAACCCTGATCAGGGGTTTGAGTGGTAGGCAGAACATTCCCTTTTTTCACAACTCTATGGAGTGTGTTCAATTGCTAGTTTCATAGGTTACAAGGATGCAATCAGAATAGGTTGTAAAAGAAACAAAATTGTTACAATGAAAAATAGATGAGCATCCTGGACCTTGTTTTCTGGCCATTATAAAGTAAAATTCAAATTGGAAGGAATTTTGGAACTTTGCAAATAATGATTCTGATAAGAAATAGGGGAATGTGTACTGGTGCTACCTTGTTTTTAAACTCTAAATTTGCACATGGTGTTGGATATTTATTTTATTTTGCAATATGTATTTATGAAATTAGGATTTTTCGCTTAATTGCACTAATTTGCTCTTTAAATAATGCTTACACATGTGATTAGGGCCAGTTGGCTATAAAAATAGAGTGTTCACTGGGGGCATTATCTTCATCAAAGACCAAGTTTGGTTGAAACGTCAGAAGTTTTTTGCTGTTATCCTCTGGGCAAGGGCCTGAATAGGTATCACATGCACTATTGTGGTGACCAAGAAAACAAAAAGATGGACATCCTTGGTTAAGTACTTGTCTACTGGCTTTATTTTGGTGTCTTAGCGAAGGTGTGCCATGACTGTATGTTCCTGACTTGCTTATTTGTCACTGAGCACCCATTTCCTTGTGCGGGTCTTATTGCTATCATATTAGTGAAGTCCAATTTACTTTCAGCTTGTTCAAACACACTGCTGGATGCAACCAATACAGTGTCATCCACGTAAAGACAAATTTTAGAATTACATATGTAATATGCCAATCTATTGATGTCAATTCCAAACAATCAAGGTCCCAATATGGAGCCTTGGGATACACCCCTAAAAACTTTATTTTGGTCCAACAATTTTCACTCAGTACAAACATGTTGGGTCCTATCAGCAATGTATGAACCAAACCATCTGCAGGCATCTGATGAAAATTTGATGGTCAACAAGATCAAAAGATCAAAGGCTTTCAACAAATCCATGAACACCACCCCAACCACTAGTCCCTCATTTAAGGGGCTGACAACCAAATCTAATGAGTCAGTGAGTGCAGTATTCATTGAGTGTCCCCTTCAAAACCCAGATTGATATTTAGTTATGATAGATAGACAGACAGACAGACAGATTATATAGTGCTGTATTCTAGAGGCTCAGATCGCTGCACAATTCACAAAATATCAACTAGAAACAGCAGAAATCATCTTGCAGGGCAAATAAATAAGATAAAATCAGAATAAACTCTAAAACAGATTATACATCACATATCTATCTGTAGAAACAAGACAGTCAGTAAACATACAGTTATTTTCAATAATTGTACAGTTCATAGGCTTGTCCAAAAAAAATATTTTAAAGCCCTTTTTAAAGGTTTACACCAAGGGTGCCTCCCTCAAATGGCTTGGCAGTGAATTCCACAGGGCTGGCATGGCCACTGAGAAGGCCTGATCACCTGACTGCTGCAGCAGCCTAGCCCTGGGAACCACTAGGAGGCAATCCTTGGAGGAACAGAGAGAGTGGGTTGGGCAGTGAGGAACCAGAAGGTCTTGCAGGTAGTCTGGTTTCTGCCCATGTAGGGCTTTATAGGTCAATAATCCGACCCTGAAGACAATCCTCCACCTTATCATTAGCCAGTGCAGTCCACTGAGAACAGGCGTGATATGATCCGATTTTACTGCACCAGTCAACAGCCTGGCTGATGCATTCTCCACCAGCTACAGACAGCGGATGTTGCCTTCAGATAGCCCTAGATAAACAGCATTGCAGTAATCTAACCTAGACATGATGAAAGCATGCACTAGGATGGCAATGTCCTCTGCCAGTATCAGGGCTCAGATCTGGGCATTGTCCTTCAGATGGTAAAAGCTGCTTTGGACAGCAGCTGACACCTGAGCATTAAGTGTCAGACCATCATCAAGGAACACACACAGATCCCTAACCCAACTGGAGAGGATCAAAGGGACATCACCTAGCCTCAAGCCAGGATCATTCCCCAACCCTCCTCCATCCCGTCGATGACCAGGATCCACCACCAGTACTTCAGTCTTGTCTGCATTGAGTCATAGCCAGTTGTAAGTCATCCAGTTCTGGATCTCAGCCAGGAAGGTGTTAAACACAGAGGCTGCCATCTGGTTTCCAGGTGCACAGGACAGGTTTAGCTGGGTATCACCAGCATAACAAGGAAAACCCAGACCATATCACCTGATAACATCACCCAAAGGCAGCATGTACACCGTGAACAACAGAGGTGCCCAGTCCAAACCTTATAGAACTCCACAGTGCAGTGCATCAGGTTAGATGAGGATAACCCCATCATCACCCTTTGCACTCTGCCCATAAGGTAGGATCTAAATCAGCTGATGACAGTGCCGGTTAATCCACACCAGTTCTGCAGACAGTCCAATAGCACCTCACAGTCCACAGTGTCAAACACCACAGAGAAATCCAGGAGAACAAAGATGGCATGCTCTCCCCATCTCTCCCTATTAGGAGATCATTAAGCACCTTCACTAGGGCAGTCTCTGTGCTATGCCCAGGCCTAAACCCAAATTGAAAGTACTCAGAAGTGGCCAAGAAAATGAGACAAGCCTCAGTCTGAACAGCCACCACTTTTTCTAAAACCTTCCCTAAAAATGGGAGGTTTGAGACTGGTCCGTAGTTGGTGAGACAGTCCAGGTTCAGTGGGAATTTCTTCAAAAGGGGTCTCACCAAGGCCTCTTTCAAGGTCACCGGGAAGACCCCACTCCTCAAATAACACTGGATGATCCCATCAACCACAGATCCAATTATTTTGATGCCATAGGTTTCCAAGTAGTCATAATCAAGCAGTGGTCTATGTACTGGCCTTTCTAAAACTTTGGATGCCACTGGCAGGAGAGCATTAGGCCAAAAGTTTGATGGGTTAGTGGACTCTCCATTTCTAAAGATTGGTACTGTTTCAGCAGACTTCCACATTGCTGGAACAGTTCCCTCACTAAGACAATTAAACAAATTAGCTAAGATAGGCAATAAAATGTCCATGGCATCTTTTATAAATCTATGGCATCAAGGCCACAGGATTTGTTTACTTTTAGTCTCCTTATGACATTTTTTATGTCCTTACAAGAAACAATTTGAAACCTGAATTTAGGAATGTCCATCTCAGTAAATGTGATTTTTTTTGTGGCCGTCTTATGTTTTAATGCCCTCACGTTCATTTTCAAATTAGGAATTACTATATCTGGTAGAGGTGTAAAATAATCATTTAGTATATTTGCCAAAATCTTTGAATTTTGCAATACACCATTAGATTCCATTTGAATTGGGGGAGAATGTTCACAGGATTCTCATAAGACTTTATGAGTATCCAATCCATTTTAAGCACTTTAGTCTCATTCACGTTTTTATTATACTATTATCTTTTCTTTCTCTTAATCATCTGATTCATTATATTTCTAGCCACCTTAATTTTCTCCAAATGTTCAGATTTTAAAGTTGTATTTGCAATCTTCCGTAATCTTTGTTTCACTCTAATTTCCTTTTTTAATCATTTCACCAATCCAAGGAACATGTTTCTTTTGTTTCTGCTTTTTAAAAGGAGCCAAATCATTACATGCATGCAGGAATAAGTTTGAAAATTCCTCTATAGCCATGTCTAAGGAAGGATTTAAAAACAGTCACTGTCATTTTATCTGCACTAAAGTGTTTTTTTATTACATGATTTGAAACAATGTCTCTTAACCTCATTTGTTTTAGTCAGCCTTTTTTATTTATCCATTAAATGTAGCTTTGTCGGCCGGCCCAGTGATGCAGAGGGTTGAGGCGCTGGCACCTTACCTTGCATCACACCGGTGACCCGGGTTCAGGAATGGACTCGGGCGCCGGAGGGTCAGCAGGGGCAGGAGAGGGATCGAGCATCTGGAGGACTGCTCTCTTCTCCTGGAGTGAGCTGGGGGAAGGCGTCGCTCTGTAGCAGTCCCCAGTGGAGACCAGGGGAAGCACAGATACAGAGCAATTGGGAGAAAAGCAGGAGGAAAAAAGACCATGGCATCTCCACCCACCAGGATGAAGGCTGCCCCAGATCGGTGCCTCCTCAGGAGTCCACTACAACCGGCCCAACCGCAGCAGCACCTGGAGACAATGTCTAGGCCACTAGGCCACTTCTCCTCTGAAGAGGAGGACCCACTCAACAAAGGGTAATGTCGGGTTACTCCAAGGTGGCTGCAATATGCGGTCAGGATCAGCGGTGGAACCAAGAAATGCTGCAGGTCCTTGGGGGCAATTGGCCCAAAGGGGTAGGTGGGGAGAATAAAAAAAAATGCAGCTTTGTCAATGTATAGTATTATGGTCTCCCAAAATTGGAGCATTCACTTCAACCTTAGAAATACCAATTTTGGGGGGAAACAAAGATCAGGGACTTCATATTTAAAAGGTTAGCATGGCACAAACTGGGTTTGCACCATCCTTACCTGGAATAGTGCCAGTTGTTGGGGGTATGGCCACATTCAAAGGCCACCTATGCACAGTGTGCCCCCGATAGTGTTGTCATGCACAATATCATACTGCACCCATGCAAACAAGGGATCCCTCATGCATATGTAGTGCAGCACAATACTGACAGTTTTCAGAAGTGCTCAACAGCAGCTGGTGCTGGGGCAGTTTAACGTTTCTGAAACCCAACCCTTAACAGTGAACAGAGAGCAAGGAATGGGTTCCCTGGTGGTCCAGGGGTCCCTCCCTAGCCACAATCAGATTGGTATTGGAGCTAGGGAGGGACCACTAGACCATCAGGTAGTAATTTCCTATAGCACGAGAGGGGATCGGGGTTTGGGAGGGTGAATTGAGCCTGGCTCACTTGGCTGATGCATGGCATGCAGATGATCCCATAATGAGCATGCAAATGGCCCATTAGTGATGTGCATGCCCAGTGAGCTTATCTGCATGTTTGGGATGAATATCACCCATAAGGGCCACAGTGCTAACCAGTGTGAGTCGGCGCTTTACCCCTATTGACGGTCTTTGGCCCAGTGCTTTGGTAGTGTGGCACACAGTATGGCAACTGCCTGTTGTGCGCCACACTACCATGGCCTAATATTTAAACAAATAGTACAGCCAGTTCAGATTCTGCTATCTGTTTGAATATTGCACCAGAACCGGACCACCCTATTTTTTCGTGCAGTACATTTGTGTGAATGAACAGCCAGATGGCTCTGAATATGGGGCTCCAGGTCTAGTATGTTACCCGGGCTGTCTAGTGAATTAAGTAATAATCTACATCAAATCCAAAACTCCAAAACTCTTCCCTAAACATTCATCTCTTGGGCAGCCCAAGGGAAAGCACCAAGTTTGGTCGACAGTAAACCTGTTGACCACCGGCACAGTGACGGCACAATACTGATGCAGGTATTGTGCCGCCCAAGCCCCCAGTGCTTTCTGTGGGGGGTCTGTGCCCCCCCCACACACCCCATATGTGGGGCTCTGCTCCCTGTAGCTCCCCAGACTTTAAGATTATCAACTCCAGGTGGAGTTGGTCTGGGAGGGGCAGGTTACTGGGGACTGCGAAACATGGAAGCGGACCATTACAGCGACTGTCGCTTAGTAATGAGTACTTCCATTTGTATCGCCATTGAATGTCAGGAAAAAGGGGGCCACCCAAACCCAGGTAGCATTAAAGGGGAAGTAAACATTGCAGGGGTCACTCATATTGTGAAAGCCCATGAAAAGATATTTCAAATTAGGCACTGGACTTCCTTGAAGGTGTCAGGAGTCCTGAGATAGGACTATCTAATTAATCTGTAAATCAAAACAAATCAGCAGCCATTTTAAAACAGAAAGTGATGTTACTGAGGGGTAATCTGCATGTTGTTAATTACAGCTTTTCCCTCAGTGACATCACTGTTGGTCTCATGATTCAGTGAAATGGCTGCTGCCTTGTTTTGATTTACAGATGATTTAGATATTAATACTAATACCTCAGGACTCCTGACACCTACAGGTAAGCCCAATACATCATTTGGAAGATCATTTTATGGGTTTTCACAATTTGAGTAACTCCTGTAATGTTTACTTCCCCTTTAAAATCATCTATCAGTATGATTTTATGATTCGCTGAATGAGTCACTATAGTCTGAGCTAATTTGTCAAAATTTCTCAAATTTATTATTGGTGGGGAGTATACGACCCCTATTACCGAATTTAATTTCTGCACCAACAAGCATTTTGTAGAATAAATAGACCCTGAAAATGAAGTTTTAGTAGGATCAAATTCCCATTTAGTAAAATGTTCTATAGCCCCCCTTGTCGCCCCTTGTCAAATCTATGAATGCAATAATCTTTCATTTCAAAGTCACCATTTGACATATTATTATTTAACCATGTCTCGATGAGGGGAATGGCTTCTGGTAATTCTAAACTAACCCAAAATTTTAATAAATCAATTTTATTTTTTAAACTACAAGCATTATTATGAATGAATTTAATAGAGCCATTTCCATCTCGGAGACCCAGATTCCACTGTATATCCCCACTTAGGAACAGGACCAAGCATAATGAAGCACCCATTAGTAGTCAGGCAACATGTCTGTTTAAGTTGTAAATTAGGATTACTGATTGCATGCCTAATTAATGAAAAAGAGCATTCTTTTATTAACTTTTCCTCCTGACTGTAAAAGGCGTTTACCACTTAAGGCCCCTATCCTCACTGCATTTTTAACAGATTGTTTGTTCACAGAGGCTTGAAGAATGCAAACCCAAAAAAACAATAGTGAATAATAGAAAAGGAAAGGTTGGTTTGAACAACTTCTTTTTACAGCTTGTAACAAATTCTATTATTTTGCTAGTTAGTTGTGAACCTGACTATACAACTAGTACTAAATATTATTTTAAAAATGTCTGCTACAGACCTATAAACAATAATTCCACAGTTTAAGTGAATAAACTGAGTCCTTGCTCAACCCTGCTTTTCACGAGTATTTGTATAAGTCAAGTCAAGTCATGTTTATTTATAAAGCACCTTTCGAAACCAAGGCGCTGTACAGAAATAGATAGGACAATAAAATCCATATATTTAAAACAACGTAACTAAGAAGAATAAGCCAAAGTAAAAAGGTATGTCTTTAAAGCAATTTTAAAACTATCAATGGTTGGGCATTCTCTTAACCAGCGAGGTAGAGAATTCCACAGGGTTGGAGCAGAGAAGGCAAAAGCACGAGATCCTGATAACTTCAATTGAACCCTGGGAATCTCCAGCAATCCCTCGCTGGTGGAACGGAGAGGGCGGAAGGGGCAATAGGGAATCAGAAGATCTTTCAGGTAACTGGGTCCCTGGTCATGTAGGGCTTTAAAGGTTAGTAAACCAACCTTAAAGGTGATACGCCACCGAACAGGCAGCCAGTGCAGTTTGTGAAGCACAGGCGTAATAAGACTAGTTCTAAGAGTCCCAGTCAGAAGCCTGGCTGCAGTGTTCTGCACCAGCTGAAGGCGGCGGATATCAACCCCTGGTAGCCCTAGGTAGAGGGAATTACAGTAGTCCAGATGGGTAGTGACAAAGGCATGGACCAAAGTTGGAAGGTCCTCCTGGGGAATCAGATGTTTCACCCGGGCTATATTCCTCAAATGATAGAAAGAGGATTTGACAACGGCTGACACCTGAGATTTCAGGGTCAGACCATCATCAAAAATAATGCCCAGATTTCGCACCTGTCGAGAGGTAGAGAGCGGTATGCCACCAAGTAATAAACCTGATAGCTGTCCAGCACCCAAACCCACCCCAGGATGACCTGGATCCATAACCAATACCTCAGTTTTATCCGGATTGAGTCTCAACCAGCTCGAACTCATCCATTAACCAATTCATAACTTTAACCTATATCTGAAATGAATTACAGTTGATGATAAATGCAACCATGCTTTATTCAATCTAATATAAAACAAAATAAAGCATCATATGCTAAAATTTAAAACAAAACAATAATAATATAAAGAAAAAATAAACAAGTCCTCCCAGTGGATTTTTATACATGGACTCACACAGGGTGACTCACGACAATATGGTACTGTTATGCTGCCCTTTACACTTGCATGGTCCCTTTGTGCCCATCACTGTATGAATGATGTTACACATGATGTTTTATTATATGTTTTTATACATTCTGTAATTAACCATGTGTCACCCCTAAAAGGGGGATTTTGTTTCAGTGGGCCAAACTGGTTATCATAATTCAATAAATAAAGAAATGGATATTACATAGAATTGAAACTGGATGAGTTTAATGGAATCCACTAAATAAGGAGCGTTACATTTTTCAAATAAATTCCCATTTCTAATTTAGGACAGAAATTGATACATTTTTACTCTATCAACTGTAAACTTCCTTTGAGTTATCTTTCAAATGGTGAAACCAAAATGGATATATGTTGCTTATTTTAGGTAGAGCGTGTGATAAGGATTGTTATTCCTGAAAAAGCTGAGCACAACCAGGGAATATGAGAATACATGGAACAACTTCTTTATAACAACAGTGATATGATTATTATAATTAAATTAGAAGGGATAACATATCTATCCTTGATCTGTAGTATAGACAAAAAAATAAGAATCCTTGAGAATATGATGCACATTTTTGATCCTTTAGGATTCCCAAAACTTATTATAGAATAGAGTATTGTTAATATATTAATTTGCACATTACCCCCAAAAGGTCTGTGATGTAGATAGAGCAGTGCAGATTTTGAACATTCTAGATAAGGATTTCCATGATTGTCTGTCAGGAGCTATAAATCTATACTTTCAGTTTTCAGGAATACTTTTGAGAAATAAAAGAATATGTTCTCTTACATTTTGTTCATACAAAGATCTCTTGCAATATTTAGCTAATCCATAGAAGCACTATAGGTACACTAAAATCCCCCAAATTGTTCCATTGCAAGTAATACTTTGCTGTGAACACATGATAATGAAGGAGAAAATCTGGAACCTTGAGTCTGCCATGCTGGGAAAGTCTTGATAGTTTTAAGAAGGAACATCTTGAATGTTAATGGGTCCAAATAACATATGTTTCTGAAAATGTTTAATTTTAAATAAGTTAGTTCTTTGTTTATAACAAGTAACAAAGAAGCTGGCACCTGCTTGGCACAGTCATGAAGCTTAACTAATTTCCTTACTCACTGTATCCCACTGAATGGAAGAATGCTGTCCGGACCAAGTCTTCAGCATAAAATATAACCTTTATTGATCCACTAAAAAGATATATTTTTAATAAGCACAAAATCCATAAGATGCAGTATAAAACCAACTCCACCACCAGCTCCTTATAAGAGTAGGAACACCTGTCCCTCATGTGTTTCACTCACTTCTGAGTTTTTTCAAAGGGTGACAGGCCCCCCAGAGGTACACATTATAAGGGCTCCCATTTAAAGATACAGTGCAAAAACAATAGTCAGTTCAATGAGTTTAGTTCTCATCCCAAAACAACTTGATTAAAAAGATTTCTAAAAACATTCAGATTTAAAACAGTGGATGTGCAAAGACAACTCTTGTCGATTTATAATGCACAAGTATTACCAAAGATTACATTTCCTTTCATGAACCCTACCTGTGAGCCCTCTATGAGGAGAGGAAGAATTATATTCTAATCTTTTTGCTAACATTTTAGAAAAGATCTTATTGTCAATACTGAATGAAATGATAGACCTGTAATTTTGGCATTTGCTGACATATTTTCCAGGTTTAGGAGTAAGTGTGATTATGCCTTCTGTAAAGGAATTGGGAAGTGACCCTGAGGTCTATGCCTTATTAATGTCTTCAAGATGAATGGGACTAATAATATTTTTAAAGTATTTGAAAAACATTAGAGGAAAAACATAATTCCCTGGTGCTCATCCAATGGCAAATCATCAATTGCTTCAACAATGGATTCAGTATGCATTTGCTGAGAGATGATCTTACTTTGTTCAGGTACTAAAGTAGGAATGTGTACATTTTGAAGGAAATCATAACAGTTTTCTAGAGTAAATTCTGTATTTGAATGATAAAGATCTGAGTAATATTTAAGGAAAACAGAGTTGATTTGTTTATATTTGGAACATATAACGCTGGAATCTGAATATAAGACCCCAGATATCAAAGCCTGTTCCTCAATCTTTTTAATCTGAGGACAAGTAGCTTACTTGCACACTCATCTCCCTCTATATGTTTAACTTTACATTAAGCAAACAATGCATAATTCTGCATTTTCTCTAGTAAAATCATATAGGAAGACTTTAACTTGGACCATTGTTCCCATGCTTGCGTAGAAGGATTATTACTGGGGGTCATTTCTTTTTTTTCCTTTTTTTTTTCCATATTGTGTTTATCCTCCTCAGCCTGCAGGCAGTGGATCCATCTTCCTACAGTCTCCCAGTCACCACTCCTCTGATACCCTCAAGCCCTGGTTCCCCCATGGATTCCTCCCCCATGGTGGGGTGGAAGGGGGGAGGGTTGTCTTCCCCCTCCTATGAACATATCCAGATTGGGCAATTATGGGCAGTCCCTGAGGCAGAGGTGCCGGTGTGCTGGAGGGGACTTCATAGACCCTGCAGCCATTGTTTATGTTTTTCCTGGTCCCTCCCCCTCCTAGCCATGAACACACACATGTGGAGGCACAAACACATCACAATGCCATGCTTCGTGTCTCCCTGACTCTGGCACTACCCCAGGCCTCCACCAGGAGGTGGCCAAGGAGCGGGATGACATGCTCACCTGTCCCTGGGAGAAGAGAGCTGTCATCAGATGCTCTATCATCTCCCTATCCTGCTGACCCCCAGCAGCCCGAGCTTGCTCCCAAACCCGGGTCACCAGCATGGCATGAGGTGTGGCTTCCAGTGCCTTAACCTTCAGTGCCACCAGCTAGCTTTAGTGGGGGCCATTTCTAACTCTTTCAGTTTCCTTATAGTTTTTGTGTGTGTGTGTGTGTGTGTGTGTGTGTGTGTGTGTGTGTGTGTGTGTGTGTTTTATTCCTATGAGAAGAAAAGTAAATGACAAACCCACTAATATAACATTTACATTCTACCCAAATGTTTGGATAAGTGTTTGTTTTGAAGAAAATTTCTGCTTTATTCTGCAATATGTTCACGTTTTAAAATGTAATTGTTAATTATTTTTCTACATGATTTCTGTTTGCAATCAGGTTGTTGAAAAGCCAAATGCATTGGATCATCTGAAAGTATGATCGATCTCATGTGGGAAGAAAGAATGATGTGTAAAAGCAATTTAGAGACTAGAAAATAATCTATTCTAGTGAAGGCATTAGTACACTTGGACTTGCATGTATATTCTTTTTCTTGATAGAATAAACATCTCCAAATGTCAGTGAGACCTAAATCTTTCATTAAATTAGTAGTACTGTAGTAACAAGCATTTGCCAATGCCAAATGTTTGCTGCTTTGCACCAGTACATCCTTAGATGTTAAATGGGCACTTGGGCTGAGCGTGCAAGGAATGCTGAGAACAGCAAACAGCTCTCTTACAGGATGCAATGGACAACATTGAGTGTGCAGGATTCACTTTGTAAAAAATATCCTATTTTTTGACACCTAGGCAGATATTGAGGGTACTAAATAGACCGGACATTTAGGAGAATAATAACTGTCTTGAGGCTAGGAGAGGGCTGGTGCAGAGATTCACCATGGACAGAAGGCAAATACTTGGATCACTGCAGGAAGGATGGTAGGCAAAACAGTTGAGCACAAGAAAAAGGAGAATGCATGCAAGGATCCACCAGTTATTCTTTTTATTTAATTTCAGCTAAGCAATAATGCACGATAAGGTGTGTGTCATGCTGGGATAATGTCACAACTTGGGTAGTTAAAGCACGGGGTCACAGGCTGAGTGCGTTCAACACCCAAAAGTGATGTTCTCCTAGCACGACACACACTCTGGAGTGCATTATTGCTATTATACAATAGCGTGTTTACATTAAGAATAAAAAAAAATTAAACAAAATATTGCTTTCAAATCTTTTTTTGTAATTTTTCAGTGTGGAAGTATACTGTGTGTCAAAGGAGTTCTTTTTACTGATCATCCAGTAGGTGGAGCTGTTTTGATTTACTTTTGTGCTGATATCATGGGTCTTTTTTGGTTGCCTTTTCTGAGCAGATTTTCCCACAGTGCCTGTTCAGTTCTGGGTCACCCCCCACCCCATTTTAGTTTTTCAGATTTTTTTCTGGTACCATTTCCCAAAACCCTCATTTTACAGTGTACTGGGAAAAATATGCTTGTAGCCAACTTTTGAAGCCATTGCTCAGTGGTGAAATGCCATGATCAGAGAAAGGCAAAGGTTGGTTTCATTTGAAAAAAATAAATAAAAGTTGCTTATTTTTTGCAGTGTTGGTAGATCATACTTAAAAGAGGCAGACAGGTAAGATGTGGGGAATGAGTGGGAGAAGCCAAGCATAAGGCTGTGTGAACTTCACCTCGATGAGCAACTTTGAAGGTGCTCACAGTGGCAGCTTTTTTTTAGGTTAAAGGTTTGGATTGATGGAAGGTTGTACAGTGAAGTCGGAAAGTCAAAACTTTGGGTATCTTTTTCTCTTTTGAATAAATTACTGGTTCAACTGAGAGAATGGTCGTGCATGGGGACTGTGAAGGCAGGTTGTGAGCATGAAAGATGGCAGCTTGTGAGTGGGGGAAGCAGAGCAGGGAGCACTCGTGTGCGCTACAAGGGATGATTCAAGTAACAGTTGATGCGGTCATCTGTATGATGGGACTAGACCCATGACATTGTACTGGGATAACATCAGGGTCCAGTCCTGCAGTGACCAATCAGAGCCCAGGATTTTTCTTGCCATTGTATAATATAGATATAGATATATATATATATATATACATGCATATATATATATATATATATATATATATATATATATATATATGAAACATCATAACAACAAGGATTAACCATGTTAAGATCTATGCATCACTCAGATCATGGCAGGTCTTGATATATATGCAAAGGCTAAAAAGGGAGGGATAAGGGTAGCATATGGAGAAGGGTATGGAGGGCTAGGGCATGGGGAGGGGAACATAAGTGTTATGGGAGGAGAGGTGGTGAGAAATGAAATAAGGGGGAAGGGGCAGGAGAGGATTGCAAAAGTTGGTGACATCTATATATTCACAGTTCTGTAAGTGTGGGTTCACCTTTCAAATTTCATTCATAAATAAAGACACAAAAAAGTTTATAATGAATATTTGTCTTTGTCTAGGTTTACACTGTTTGCAATATACACTTGCTGGAAGAGAGAAATAGAGGTATATTTTAATTTTTCCCCTGTATTTAAAAGTTGCCACAGTTAGGAGACTATTTCTATACTACTAGCGACCAGAGAGGCAGGCAAAGGTAACATTTTCTTTACAGAGATCCTAACTTAGGTCAAAAAAGACTGTAATTTAAGACATCATGCATGTAGTTTCACACTGCCTACAGAGACTAGAGAAGCACAAAACCCTTTAAACAGTAATAAAATAAAAAACATTGACACAACACAGTTCCAGTGTTCTGTAGATCTTCGCCCAATGTTCTGATGTAGTCTGGTCAGGTTGTCACTGCTGCTCAAGATGTTTTTCCTTTAATTTTACAGGATTTTAAAGACAGGCTGCTGGTGTTGACAGTCAATCAGCTGTTTCTTGAGTGGCTTCATTCAAATCAAGGGACCAAAGCCATCTCTGTTTCTAGCATTCCATCCAGCATTCCAGTGGCTTGATTCTTTTGCAGTACAAGCAGTTGAAGAAAAGAGGTGTCACAGCTGAATTGCACAGTTATTGGTCTAGACTGCTGAGCCCCTGCTGTTTTGAGCTGCAATAGGCTCAGCTGTGACACACCCCTGCAATCCCATTTCACTGTAGCAAAATATTTGGTGCACAAGTACATCAAATGTAAAAATGGATTTAGTTTCTCCTTTCCATATTTCAGTACTCTGGTCTATGTTAGGATGAATTACTTGATTGTCATCAACCAAATAATAATATATGCATAAATAAAGTGCAAGAGTTTTCTAGGTAATGATGTGAAGAATTGGGGGTCATCCATAATGGGACCATAAAGAAAAATAAGAGTGTATTTAATGAGATACTGCACACTTAACAATTTTAACTCTACCATTAAGATACTGAGTAGTTTGTTCAACAATAAAAGGAAGTTTCCAATGAATAATAAAGCTACCCAGCCCTGAAGAAAAGGTAACACAGCCAAAAACATGATCCACCATCTCTTTTAAATGTAAAAAAAAATCCTTATCTTAAAGGTGGATTTCCTGCAGATGAAAAATTTGTGTAGATACATTTTTAAGTGACACAGTATTTAATACTTTTTAACTTGATGATTAAGCCCTCTTACATTCCAAATAACTGTAACGATAATACTGTTTATAGGTTTTGATTGTGAGATACATGAGATTAGACCAATGTAAGCAAAGGTGATTGGTAACATGACTATAAATAATAAAAACATGCAAACACGATTTTCACCTTTAGAATAGGAATTACAGTACCAAATCCAGTCATATTCTTCCAAAAAGTTATCAAATCTTTGTTCATTGGTGTGTCTTCCCTTAACCCTCAAACCAACAAATAAATGGCAAAGGAAGATAAGATGACTCAAATACATCCATTGTGTATGGAGTGCATGTACTCCGAAGTCTCCCTCCAAAGAAATTCAATTCTGTGACTTTTCTAAACTAAACATCAGCAAACTATATGTGAACCTCTGTCACACTGACTGGTCTCCAATCTACTAGATGAACAATAATGAGAATGCACTAACCTTCCTCATAACCACCCTAGGAAATGTAGGATAAACACACACCCCTGAAAAGAAGGAGGGTATGAGCCTCCCTTACAGGATGGGTGCACAGTGATGTATTAGCCATCATGAAAAGTAGGGATACGATCTGGGCTGCAGCAAAGAAAAACAACAGGCAATTCAACTAGGATGATTACAGAAGGCAGAGAAATGACTGCAAGAATGCAATTTGAGCAGCGAAAAGGGACTACTCAAATCGGCTACTACAGAAATCTGTCCTTGGTTTCTGAAACCATAGTAAGTCGTTCATGGGACATGGTGGAAACTCAACGATAACTGATATGACATTGAATGGTGCGAACTGTAACAACATTAACACAATTGCAAATGCTCTAAACATCCATTTCTCAGACTTCTCTAAGTACAGAAAACTTACCAGCCAGCCCTCTGTCACACCAACCAACTACACAGAACTGGCTGCCACTTCACTTAGCTTTAAACAGGTCACAGCGGCAGAAGTGCTGAGGCTAATGAGGAAAATCCCAGCACACAGATTGGCTGGGTTGGATGGCCTAATACCCAGGTTTCTTAAAATAGCTGCCCCAGTCATAGCCGCACTGGTTACAAGGATTTTCAACCTATCTCTCAGCACACAGGAAGTACCGTCACTCACAAAGGTTGCTAGAGTTGTCCCCATTCATAAGAAAGGGGACACAAAAGACATGAATAACTACCACCCAATTACCATAATATCTGCACTAAATAAACTTCTTGAAAATGTTGTAACCACTCAGCACAACATGGATTTAGGAAGGGGCATAGAGCAATCACTGCCTTCGTCAGATTTACAAATTATGTAAAACTATCCAAGGACAAGGGATTATATACAGGAACGGTTTTTGTGAACTTAACAAAGGTGTTTGACCTGGTGGATCACACCTTGCTACTATCAAAACTGATAACACTCGCTTCTCTCAAGGCTCTACTTTCTGGTTCAACAGTTACCTCACCGGATGGATGCAGTTTGTACAAACTGATAAATGCAAATCCAATCTCACCCCCACCAGCTTCGGGTTACCACAAGGATCCATTCTCGGCCCACTGCTTTTCACCCTGCTTGTGAATGGGATGCCTCAAATATCTAGTTCAACCTCCACTATACTATATGCAGATGACATGGTATGGTTTCACGTCAAAAGGACAAAGACATAACAGCAACTACAATAAGAGCAAAGTCATTTCAGCTACTGTGAAAAGGCAATGTTAAATAACAGCTACTGCACTAACAGCAACAACTGTGTTTATGCAGGGGGCTTTGTCCCTGCACCCCCCTTTATTGGGGCCTTTGCACCCTACACTCCCTTACTATTATAACCAACTCTGAGTTCGTAGCACCTCAGGAAGGGGAATTCCATTATCACCATTAGTGCAGTAGCTGTAATTTACCATTGCCCTTTTCACAATAGCTAAATTACTTGCTTATTGAAGTGCTGTCTTCTTCGCCCTATTAAAGTGCTACCCATGGGGTTGTACACCAGTGCCAAGGACATAACCACAATAAATTTCATGCATGAGATAGATTTTGCTTATCTGCATACATGGTTAATACACAACAAACTGCTACAGAATGCCAAGAAAACAGTGGCAATGCTGTTTGGCTCATCTCCCAGGATCAAAACCAGTGCAACCGACCTGTCAATTCCTAGCCCGGATGGTATGCCGCTGGAAGTGGCTGATGACTTCAGATACCTGGGAATTACTCTGGACCCCTTGATGGACTTCACTCTGCACATAACCAATACATGCCAAGCTGTTACTATAAAGCTGAGGCTGACCTATAAAATTAGATCATCTCTAAACACAGCAGCAAAACTGGCAATCACACAAGGGGTACTTCAATTGAGCCTGACATATGGCTTAATGACATCAGGATGCCAACAAAGGGTTACTGCAGAAATGGGACATCTGCTATAGCAGCATCTGCCACTTTGCAGTGTGGGTGCCTAGGCACACACACCGCTGTATACTTCATTCTAGTCTGGGCTGGCTCTCTCCAACCTCATACCATATATATGCCGTGGGATGCACGATTGACAACATCATCAGAACTGGAACACCAGAGTCCCTGGCTAGCATGATGAACCAAGCTCCACAGACCTATCCATTGAGATCAGTAGAAAAGTCTCTCCTTGATATACCTAAATGTGCCATGAAAATGGGTGAACAAGCCTTCGCAGTGTCCACCTTCAAGCTTTGGAACTCCCTACCTTTAACTGTCAGGCACTCCAAATCTCACCAGGTATTTAAAAATGAGCTCTGTGCCTCCCTCCTGGGCTCTGACAGATGCTCATGTGATCAAACCCCTGGATCGCTCGCTTAGCCTGTCTCTCCAAAATCTAAAGCACTTCTCTAGGCCCGTCTGGCATGTTCTTCCCATAACGTTGCATAAATGCACTGATCTGATGCAATGGTTGTGAGTTCTTACACGGATCAATGACAGACATTTTACTAATTTCCATGCACTGTTTTGGGTTATACATAGGCTGTTATCCTCTATCTGCTGTAATTGCTTTTCCTGCACTGCTGTAATGTCTAACTTAATGCTCAATCCACTGTAATGTAATGTATTTGTTTCCATTGAAATGCTTTTACCTTTGTCTGTATCTTTCCTGGATCGTCCCTGAAAATAGGCAAAATCTTTGTCTAGCGCACCTACCTGCTAAACAAAACTAAATAAGTAAACATGTAAACAGTTTCTAGTGAGTAATATACTGTAAAAGGGCACTGAAACTGTAAGTATAGTAAACCTCTGTTTCTTATTGGTCCACAACTGAAACAGATGAATCTCCATGATGCCCCCAAACTTAGAAAAAGAGAAAAAAAAAAGAGCTGGTAAATATTTGTTAATAATCATTGAACCTATGTGAATTTGGAACAATGTATAAGAAACCATGGGCTTGATTTTCAAAGGGCCAAGAGTGACGCAAGGTACTTGCGCCAGGAAAGAATGATACAAGGAGCATGCTGCATCAAAACTTGCATCGATTCTCATTTTCCAACACCGCTCGCATCAAAAGCAGAACTGCCTGTGCCAACTGGGCTTCCAGCAAAAAAATGAGGCATCATCCCCCCTTTTTTGGATTTTCTAAGGTGAAAACTGTTGAGTGTGCCAAAGATGCATGCTGCTGTTAGACCACCCAGAGCTAGTCTAACTGACATTGGAGCATATAAACATGAGGATATATTATGTAGGCAGTTGGTTATAGAGCCAGTATTCCCTTGTTGGAATAGTTGACATGTTTTGGGGGCATTACATCCCATTGTCTTGGCCATTTCATCTGCAGTAACTTTTGACTCAGCCTGCATCGTTTTTTGACTCAATTTGCTTAGTTTTTTTTACTCAACTTGCATCATTGTTAAACTCAGATTTGTGTCACTTTTCTCCATGCATGCTGTTTTGTACTCTGTTTGCTTCATTTTTTGACTCAACTTGCTTCATTTTTGTTTGACTCAACACGTGTTATTGTTAAACTCAGTTTTGCATTTCTTTTCTCCATGCATGCATTTTTTGACTCAATTTGCTTCATTTTTTTATTCAATTTGCCTCATTTTTTTGACTTAACCTGCTTCATGGTTTTGGCTCAGCTTGCATCATTTTCACTCTGCATCATATTTTTGAATCAACCTGTGCTCATTTTTGCTCTATCTAACTGCATGGATATTTAATGAAAACCTGAAACTCAGTTGTCCAAGTTTCACTATCCCGACACTGGCTGCTCCTAACCTGGGTGACTGACATTGGGATTTTGCCCCCAGCAAACTTTCGTTCATGTTTTGGGGGCCTTAGCCCCCTGCACCCCCCCTTAATTTACAGAACAAACTCCACTGTGGGAAAAATCCTGATGTTGAGCAATTGTGTTTTGGGCAGCCAGCATCAGGATTGTGAGGCTCGAGTGACCAAGTTTCTAATTTTCAAATGGATACCCACTGCACACCTTATTTTCGCCTCATTCTCAGCTTGCGCCATTCCCACCCATGTGTCATATGTTTGACACAGTGGACCTCTTGCATCATTTTGGGGGACTTTGCTACAGAGAATAAATAGAATGCACAGTCCTTGGCACACCAGGATTTGACACAAGGTGGCTGTTTGATGCACCTTGCATCATTCTGAGGGTCCTTTGAAAATCCAGCCCCATATTTCAAGGATGCTATAAGATATTAAATGAAGGAGCTGGTTGGAATATTAATGATGTTAATATTACTAAATAGCACATTTCTGTGCATCCTCAGAATAAAAGATGCTTAATTCAAATACTAAAGTTATTAAACCACACAAAATGATTTTTTAGAATCAATCTAATTATCCTTAAGGATATTACTAATGCTCTAAATAAATAACTTGTAAGTCTTGGCTTTCTGAAAACAGTCCCTATACACAATCTCAAAGTTCAGTTTATGAACATTTTAATTAACAATAATGAAGCAGTTAGTAAGACAATCTTGTGAGCACTTGGACATGATCTCCTCTTTTCTAAAAGGCACCAGATAAAGGGTGATAATCTGAGAAATCCAACATAATGGTAAACAAATCAGTATGAACAGGCTATAAGCAAGCAGTGCAGACTAAATGCGTAGCTAAGTTCAGAAATCTGCATACAATTAAACAAGTTTTTTCATTTGGCCCTGGTTTGTTTCTAAGTATAGCACTCTGTGGGCGCTTTCCAGAATGCATCCAGTTAAAGATGTACTAATGTTCAAACCATTTATTAAAAAGGGAACATATAAAGGCATTCTTGTCTGACTCCTCTGCATCATCTGGTATCCCAATGTCTGGGCATTCCTGGATTTATAGATACACAGAAATTGTCAGCAGATTAGGACCGCTAGGCCCATCTAGTCTGCCTGTAAGCCCTAAACTTGTATGCAGTCACTGACCCTAAGTGATCAATGGCTTTTCATCACTCCCTCCCCACCCAATGTTCCCTTGTGCACATCCCAGGCATGTTTAAACCCTTTCACTGTGCTTGCCCTCACCACCTCTTGTGGCAGACTGTTCCAAGCGTCCATCACCCTCTCTGTGTAGAAAAACTTCCTCACATCACCTCTTAATCTACTCCCTCCAACTTCATATTGTGTCCCCTCTTTCTGAAATCTTTTCTGCATTGGAAAAGATACCCCACCTGCACATTGTTTATGCCCTTGAGGTACTTGAACATTTCTATCATGTCCCCCCTTCCTTTCCTCAAGAATTTCTTAAAGGTTTTTAACTTTCTTTTTACACTCTGTGAGGTCTCTTGTTTTAATACATTATCTTGCATGTTGCTAATTCCAGCTTGTTTGTCTAATGTCCTCTTTTCTGTATCTGACATCTCTAATTGCTTTTATTATTTTGGTAAAATAATCTGCCATATTCAGTCTAATGGCTACTAGTTAACCAGTTTATTCAGATGTTGTGATAAATTTACTGTGTCATTACACAATACCACTAATGTGTCCAGTCTGTGTCTTTTCAATTCCAGTTCCATGGGTGACTTGGAGGCAGAATTGCATAGTCTGTCTACAAATTCAGGTAGAGGGTTCCTAAAAGAACAGTTTTTTTGTATGTTTCACCAATATCTGAAAAAATGAAAAAATATTCTTAGAAAGGAGGGAAAGGTACTAATCACTCAGACTAGCAGATTGCCCCCCTTGGTTGCCTCACATCACCGGAGAGCTATTTTTAAAAAATGTATTATTATTAATTTTCAATTGTACCAGGAACATGAGAAAAAGAACTCTTAGTTCCAGGTTTAGGATACATAACACACCAACATCATATAACTAGGAACTGATACATCACTTTTCTTCCATTGTTCAGGCTAGTGAGGGTCTTGTAAGAAATGTTACGTAGCCTAAATGCCCAGTCCACTGTAAGTCCATAAACTGACCCTTGCAGCAACAGCCATGGACAATCTTTTAATCATTTTACTGGAATGTTTATGCATAATTGCACTTTTACACCCCTCAGTGATACAGTCCGTGTTGAAATCAATAATGTTACGATAACCCAGCATATTATAAGAGCACCCTCAAAAGTGGGTGCTTAATCCAGCAATAGCATTCATAGATTAACGTTAGCATAAAAGCCACGCCAACATTTACAGCAATAAAACTGTAACATTAGTAAAGATTAAAACTCAACCTGGTCACATATCAAAGTACTAACAGGAAATCAATTATTTCTAGGTAATTTAAGTAAACCTTGTAATGTTAATATTTCAGAACATTATTACTCACTTGGGAATGGAAGACATCTTCCCCAGTTGCCATATATGTTATTCAATGTCATGGTACAGCACTGATCTTGGATAGATAGCTATTGAACTGGCTGCGTGCCTCTGGTCCCATCCCCCCTATGCACATATAGCACTTTGCTCCATTGCTACATGCTGTCAGACAGCAGCAGCAGTTTAAAGACCCTCAGTTCTTCTCCTCTCCCAAAGAGCTCTCAAATTGAGAATAATCAAATAAAATATTTTATTGATTTTCTGGGAGGGATTGGGCATTGTGATTAAAATGAGACTGGTTACATTTGGGTGTGTTAGTGCCTACCATCCTATCACTTTTTTTTTGTATTATCATTATTATTTTTGTTTTGTAACTATACACAACACTGAGGTTGGTTTTTAAAGTTTATTCTTCTTCCCCATAGGAAGCATCTTCCCATCCACACTGCATGAAGTCAAGCTTGATGCTTTCAATCCAGTTCCCAATTTCCATGGGGTCTGAATAAATGATGGTTTTGCCGGCATAGCTGATTCAAAGTCTAGTGGAAAACTGCAGTGTATGAGAGATTCTAAGTGTTTGCAGCTCAGCCCTTACTGACAAAACTCTTTTAATGTTGTCTTATTGCAAAACCAAGCTCTGGGGAAATAAATAGACCTGTATGCCATCTGCCAGGTGGACTTGACCCTTTTGTTTTGCAGTCTTTAGAATAGTATCCTTTATATGAGGGCCAGGGGTTATCAGGAATATGGTCTGATGTTGTTCCATATTTGTGGGCTTGTGATGAAGTATAATCCTGTACACTTGTACAATGTGTGCTGCCATTTGTAGTCCCAATACAAATTTCCACCATTTCTTTGATAAATGGTAGTATATGTGTCCCCTCAGATCCTTATGGGACCCCCCAGCAGTCTAATGTTGCTCATCCTGGTCTGTTCTGAGGCTGTTCAAGATGGAGCCACATTAGTTTGTTCTCCGCTATGATTCCACTTGCAGCCATTGCTGACTACTGTGCTGAATCAGTAGTGGTTCTTGCTTCCATTGATATCAAGTTGAGTCTACTGTACATTAAAGTAAGCATATTATTTAGGGATTCCATTTTCTTATCCAAGTCTCATATAGCATTAAGTAGATCTGAACTTGAGAGCTGCCTCCTGCTGCAGCCTTGTGGCTCTGGTCACTTCCCTGTGATACTTCCTGCAGCTTGCCCTGCTTGTTCTTCCCGGAGACTTGTGCTGCTGATTTCTTTGGATTCCCTATTCTAAACCTTGTCAAGACTGGTATAAAATGAATCCAAAAGTTGAGCGCTACCTATTTCTGCTATTCTTATATTGATTAGTATGTCTTAAAAGTTCTTAATTTTGCTTAGTATTATTATTGAAATGGAGCTCCCTTTTTGAGCACCTAGCTCAGTTAGCTGCTGGTCAAGCCTCCCTGGAGAGTTACTTTTGAGGTAAACACGAACACAATGCTATGTAACAATGTACTGTATGAAAATCTGAAGTTTTTGAAATAAAAAAATAAAATTTGTGTCAGAAATTAGATGTGAATTTTAATGAACAGACTGTACTTATAGGAAGTGCAAAATTATACGAAGGAGGACCTATACAAAAGGAAATATTTAAACAGCAACTTCCATTTCATTGTGAATAAACTAATGGCCGACTAAATAGAATTATTGCCTAATGCCATTGAATGCACATCATTCTACAGTGGCCAAAAACAGAAATTCTCTTGAAGTGATCACCCAGTTCCTCTGGAAGTAACATTCATCACCAACTTGCAGTTCACTGTACCTAAAAAGCAAACAGATGCATCCTCAGCAGTGTGAGAGCATGCTACGGATGCCATCATGAATCCACTGAAAGCATGTTGCAATCAGTGTGGTAAAAAGAATGTTCAGGGTCAGTGATGTCTACTCAAACCATGTTAACCAGTGTTCTGTCTGATGATTTTAGATGTAAGCATATTATCTTCCTAACAGACATATCCACTTCCGATATCCACAGAGGTCAGGTGAAACAGCAGCAGGAACAGTCAGGTCAAGTCAAGTATGAGAAGTAGTGGAATAAACCAGTTCATTCATATAAACCAGCTGCCATGGGTGGCAGCAGCCTGAAGTAACTGATAAATCACTTTATACCAGCCAGGAATGGCATCAAAAAGCATACAACAAGCAAAACCCTGAGCCAAGCCCAATGCATGCACCCCATCCAGTGCTATCATCCTCCTGTCTCCATCACAAATCACATTTTCTCAGCATCTAAAAAAGTCAAATTTAAAAATAATTATAATTAATGATAAATAAAAAAAAGACATAGAAGTCTACTGGTTCTGAAAACAACACATCCCCTTTATCATCATGCTCCTCCCTCAGTCAATTTCAAAAGTTTATTGTATGGCTAAAAAGCCTTTACCAACATAAGCATATAGAATACAGAAAAACAGAGATTTAAAAATTGGTGGACCGAAGCACGTACTTAAAAACATACACATTTATATATATATATATATATATATATATATGTATGTATATATATATATATATATATATATATATATATATATATATATATCCACATGCTACACAAGTCTCGCATAAAAATCATACAGTTGTCTTTTTCTGCTGCATATCTATTGAGGAACTGGAAGGGGACAGGATCAGTTGTGTTCCAGGACAGTAGCTGCTGCTGCTTGTTGTTTTTACAGGGTTCTTGTGGATTTTACTTGGTAGAAGGTTATTTCTTTGCTTTCTTACTTCTAAGGGGCTAGCAGGGTTTTGTTGTGGGGGCTGTTGGAAGTTTGAAAACTGATTTGGTGGCTGTAAGTGGGCTCATTTGTTGGATGTTTCACTGTGTAACAGGCTGCACTGGTGGAGGCCTATTTCTTCTGATTCAAAACCTATTTGGTGGGATTTGCTTGGGCCTGGGTATTTGAATTGGAGACCGATATCTGTTAATTCCAAGCCTATTTTGATGTGTTTTTAGTGAAGCTGATTGAATTGGAGACCTGTTTCCTTTGACAGCAAACATATTTTGGGGGCTTTGAGTTGAATTTTGATTAATTGTTGCTGACTTCAGTAGCTGCAAAGATTACTGCATAGTGGGGGAAGGGTGTTAATGGTCTGGCCAGGTCTCACTCAGCTAATTGACTGGAGGCAGAGCTGAATCAGGTTTGTGGTGTTGGCTGCCTTGTCTCCTCAGAAGGAACTGGAAGGGGACATGATCAGTTGTGTTCCAGGACAGTAGCTGCTGCTGCTTGTTGTTTTTACAGGGTTCTTGTGGATTTTACTTGTTAGAAGGTTATTTGTTTGCTTTCTTACTTCTAAGGGGCTAGCAGGGTATTGTTGTGGGGGCTGTTAGAAGTTTGAAAACTGGTTTGGTGGCTGTAAGTGGGCTCATTTGTTGGATGTTTCACTGTATAACAGGCTGCGCTGTTGGAGGCCTATTTCTTCTGATTTAAAACCTATTTGGTGGGATTTGCTTGGGCCTGGGTATTTGGCTGCTGGGCTTGGAGGGGAGACACAGGGCTGATACACCCTCTCTCGAGTCGGTGTCTGCCCAGACCCACCCTCCCTCCCCAGAGTTCTGCTAATTTATAGGGGAACACTGCCCTGCAATTAGAGGAAAAGGCTGCAGGTGCAGCTCATGTAGTTCTAGCCACTGGGGTTGGATTTAAAGGCCAGGAGAGAGGAGCTTGAGGGAGTTGTTCATTTCCTTATAAGTTTACTGTGTTGTACTGCACCTAGTAACAGGGTTACTGGTGTACTGTGGGACTATATCTAAGATTAGTGGGTGACCTGAGTAGGCAGTAGGGGTGTATCTTGGACTGGGGGGAACCTGGTGGCTCACCCAAGGAAACCTACTTGGAAGGGGATGGAACCACATGGCATTAGGGCCGGCATCTTTGGGTGGGTGGTGGGGTGCACAGGGTGTGGAGCAGCCATGATACTGGACTGGGCTTGGAAGCTTGGTGGTTGCCCAGTGTGCTACCAGCTGGCACAGCTTAGGGAGGAGGTTGCGAGGATTAGGAGACAGCTGGGGGAAGGGGGGAGGTATGGTTGGGGAAGGGGGCAGGAATCTCCCACAGGGTTGCACCAAGCACTGGGGGCAGTGGCATAGGGAAAGGAGTGCAGGAGAATACTCAGGGGTCACATAGGGAACCTGGCAGAGGGGGTCCAAAAGGACACTACCAATGAAGCAGGCAGGTAACTGGGGACCCTCACAAAGGAGGGACAGAGGGACAACATTCTCAGGGAAGTAGGCAGATGGCCAGGGCTGGACAGAAGGAAGCAAGGTGGGGAGGTGGATCAGATCTTACACTCAGTAACCGCTTCAATTCTCTTCTTCTGCTCGAGGATGCGGAGGTGATGTAGCCATGACAGGGGTGGTTAGAGATGGAAAGGGAGTGGGGGCAGGCGGCAGGGGCCAGATAGCAGGAAGAACAGGGGGGAACTGGAATGCAGGAAAATGGGGTGAGCAGTGAATCAGAGCAGGAGGGGCAGGGCGAAGAGGGAGGAAAGCGCAAGGAGAAGGACCAGTTGGGAGGACAGGTAAAGGAGAAGGACCAGAAGTACAAGGAGGATTTAGTAAAGGGATCTGAGGGTTTAGGCCAGGGGACCACAACAAGCAAGGAGGGACTAAATGGAGACAGCAAGGAAGGGAGGATGAGCTAGGCTAGTTTAGCAGATGGGGAGAAAGGACCAGTCGCGAGCAGTGAGGGGTGTGAGTACGAAGGATACTCAGGAAGAGAGGCATAGGATTGGAGGGAAGGGGTGGTCAGGGTAAATAGGAGGGGTGGCTGGCACCCAGAGAGGGGAGGAACAAGGAGCCAGCTGGGTGGAGGGCAGGTAGAAAGGATGAGGAACATGGAAGGGAAATGGAGGAAAAGGAGTGGTCAGAGTGCTCCTGTTGGGGGATTCTATGATCAGGGGTATCAAATGGGATAGGGAGGGAGAAGCCTGGCCAGTTAGAAAAAAATGCTTCCCTGGACTAACAGTGCACAGGGCTAAGCATGAGGTATATCAGCTGGCAAAAGATTGTGGGGGTTCCCCGGACATACTGGTCCACCTGGGTACAAATGACATTGAGGGAAATAGCGAGCTAGAGATACAGGCAAGATTCAGGGAGCTTGCCAGGGTCTGTCATGATATAGGATGCACAGTTTCCTTCTCAGAAATCCTGCTGGTGCCAATGGCTAGTGGGGAGCTCAAAAGGAAGATTAGGGAGATAAACCAGTAGCTCAGGGAGTGGTGTGAGGCCAGAGGGTATGGGTTGATGGGGGACTGGGGGGAGACCTGGGAGGATAAGGAGCTGTATGCTAGAGATAGACTCCATCTCAATTTGGAGGGAAGGGGAATCCTTAAGTTGAAAATAGAGGGGTTCATTGGTGAAAAGTGGGGTTTAAACTTGTGAAGGGGGGAGGGATGGGAGAAAAGGCTGTCAAGGGGGTGCTGATAAAGGAGGGACTCTGTCTCCACCCCCCTGGGGAGCTGGAGGATAGCGGGAAAAGGCCGACTGGTAAAGTGCAGACCAGGGGAAAACAGAATCCCCATGGGCACACGAGCAGGGGAAATGGAAGTGTAGGGAAAGGGTGGAAGGTAGTCCTGCTAAATGCCAGGAGCTTGGGAAATAAAATGCCTGAGCTCCAGGTGATGCTAACTGAGGGAGCAGTAGATGTGGCAGTGGTCACTGAGACCTGGGCCACTGCAGGACATGACTGGGACCTGAACCTGGAGGGTTACACTATGTTCAGGAAGGACAGAGGGGAGGGAAGAGGAGGAGGGGTAGCAATGATAGTCAATAACTGCATTGGCATAGGGGGAGTAGAGGAGGCAGAGGGAACCGTGGAAGCAATTTGGGTCACCTTGATAACAAGGGGGGCAAGAGAGTAAAAATAGGAGTGGTGTATAGACCCCCTGCCCTGACAGAGGAGCTGGAGGAGAGTCTGGTGGCAGACGTTGGGAGACACTGCAGACTGGGGAGGGGAAGGTTGGTGGTGTTGGGGGACTTAAACGTGCCAGGAACAGACTGGGAGTGTATGACATCCTCGGTGGCCAGGGAAAAGAGGTTGTTGGATGTCTTTCAAGATGTGTTCCTAACTCAGCAGGTGGGGGAACTGACCAGGAAGGCGTGGGTACTGGATGTGGTCCTGGCAGACAGTGACCAGATTAGGGGCCTGGAGGTAAGGGACCCGTTGGTGGGGAGTGACCATGCCACGGTCTGGTTCTGCCCGGACCTAGGAGGGCTAGAAAGCTGCACAAAGACGGAGGTAACTGACTTCAGGGGAACGGATTTTAAGGAAATGGGAAGGATCCTTAAGGAGCATTTAGATGGGATTGGGTCAGACATGGACGCTGATAGTAGGTGGGAAATCATCAGGAGAAGGGTGCAAGATGCTACCAGCACCTGTGCAAGAGTAAGATGAAAATGCGGAAGGGCCCGAAAACCCTGCTGGTGAACCAGGGAGGTCCAGGAGGTGGTGCAGGGAAAGAAGGCAGCCTATAGGCAACTCAAGTGCTCAAGGAGTAAAAGGGATCGAGGGGAGTACGAGCTGATTGCTAGAAGAGCCACTAGGGTGGTGAGGGCGGCTAAGGCAAGGAAGGAGCAGAACCTGGCCAGGGAAATCAGGAGAGGGAACAAGGGGTTCTTTGGATACATTGGGGAAAAACGAAGGGTGAAAGGGCAGATTAGCAGGATTAAATCAGGGGAGAGATGGGCACAAGACCCGGGGGAGCAGGCTGAGGTGCTAAATGAGTACTTCACCTCAGTTTTCACCAAGGAAAATGGGGGTGCTGCATCATACATGGGAGGAGACAGAGATACTGAGGAGTGGGGACCCTTACCGATCGGCGGGTCTGGGGAGAGGGGGAGGCATCACTGGCAGGAGGGGGGAGGGCTAAGCAGGGAGAAGAGGTACTGGAAGTGGAAATCACAGCAGAGAGAGTGAGGGAAGCCCTCAGCTCCCTTAAGACAGAGAAAGCGGATAAATTACATCCCAGAGTGCTGAAGGAACTTGTGGATGTCCTGGCGAAACCCTTGGCGGACCTTTTCACCATCTCTCTGAGGACAGGGTGGGTGTCCTAGGACTGGAAGGTGGCGCATATTGTGCCTATCCACAAGGGGGGGATCAAGGGAGGTGGCAGGGAACTACAGGCCTGTCAGCCTGACATCGGTGGTGGGCAAGGTGATGGAGGGCATTGTCAAGGAGAGGCTGGGGGGGACCTGGAAAAGTCAGGGTGCCTGGATGATAGACAGCATGGATTCGTCTTGGGGAAATCGTGTCAGACAATCCTTGTGGAGTTCTATGACTGGGTGACGAGTGCCTTGGACCTTGGTAGATCAGTGGACATCCTCTTTCTAGACTTCAGCAAGGCATTTGACTCTGTTCCTCACATGGGCCAGTTGGATAAGCTGGGAGAAATGGGGGTGGGGAACCAGATGATCAGATGGATAGGCAATTGGCTCCAGGACCGGACCCAGAGGGTCGTAGTTGGCGGGTTAGTCTCATCCCCAAAGAGGGTCATTAGTGGGGTCCCACAGGGATCAGTCCTTGGGCCCCTCCTGTTCAACGCCTATGTCTCTGACATAAGGACAGGAATCAGGAGTGAGATGAGTCTCTTTGCGGATGACTCAAACTGGGAGCAGTGGTGGATGGGGAGGAGGGGAGGGTGGTCCTACAGGGGGACCTAGAGGCTCTGGAAAGATGGTCTAGAAAGTGGAAGCTGAGGTTCAATGCAGGGAAATGCAAATTACTCCACCTGGGGGCCAGAAACCCGGGCCAAGTGTACACCCTGGGGGGGGGGAAATGCTACAAGTCTCGATGGCTGAGAGGGACCTAGGGGTGGTGGTGGATGTCAAAATGAACAACTCAGAGACCTGTAGGAGGGCAGCAGCCAAGGCCAACAGGATGCTGGGATGCATCGCTAGGGGGATCACCTCCAGAAGGAAGGAAGTGATGCTCCCTCTGTATAACTGATTGGTGAGGCCACATGTTGAGTACTGCCTGCAGTTTTGGAGGCCTCACTTAAAGAGGGACATTAAACTCCTGGAGAGGGTCCAGAGGAGGGCAACTAAAATGATTTGGGGCTTGGGGGACAGGACCTATGAGGAGAGGCTCGAAGAGCTAAATATGTACACAGAAGAGAGAAGGGGCCGGGGGGACATGACAGAGGTCTTCAAGTACATGAAGAGGGTAAATAGGGGAGGAACAGTCAGGGTGTTTTGAAGGAAGGAGGAGGGGGCCACTAGAGGCATGGGTGGAAGCTAGAGGAAGATTCAGGAGAAAGGAGGAGGTGCTGCTTCACTGGGAGGTGGTGGAGCCATGGAATGCACTGCCTAGGGGGCTGGTGGAGGCTGAGGCGGTGGAGAGTTTCCAAGAGAGGCTGGGACAGGTACGGGGAAGGGTTCTGGAAGCAAAATCCAATGCAGCGAGAATATCCGGAACTGGGAAGGGAGAAGCCAGAGAAGGTGAGGGGGGCAGCAAGGTCAGCACCCAGGGTGGGGGCTGACCAATTGAGCAAACTCGAAAGACCATTAGGCCTATTCTGCTGGCATTTTAGTATGTTAGTATGTTAGTATGATATACGCTTTTTCACACCATTGATAGCATAAAAATACTTAGAGATCCTTTCAAGAGACACCAAATCCTCAGTATGCATAAGAATATTAGTAAGAGTAGTTCTGTCAAGCTGATATGGACTATTTACAACATGGGCTAACCAATGAAGTCTTTCTTTTGTATAATAGGTACAGTACCATAAAATGTGCAATAAATGTTCTCCCCTCACCCCCAGAAGAGTAGTCACAGGCCCCAGACTCAAGACTGAGTTTTTTGTATTGAAACAGTAAGATATTACTGGGATATTGCTCAAATTTATAATTAGAAAAGATCAATCTTAATTTAGGATCGCACAAAATGTCTAAGTAAGGTTTAAATCCAAAGTAAGAATTATTCTGGTCAAACCAATTAGAATAACGAGAATCCACAATAAGTTTTAAGTCAAAAGAGATCCAATAATTTGAAACTTCTTTGTTACATATTTTTTATATTGTAAACTAAGTGTTACCCCTTGATCCACTATACATTTTAAAATCATTAGTTCATTTTTTTTAGAAGAGAATTAAGGTGGTATACAAATAACTTTTCATATAGCCCAAGCTATACCAAAATTCTTTCTCTTCCACACACTGTTTGCCAGGGTAGGATGGGATAGTCCAGTGAGACTAATCCAGTAGTTAATTTTTCTATATTCTATTGTTACATTGATGTTAGGGAGTCCAAGCTCTGATCTTAAATATGCTGCTGGGCATGAGTGACCAACTCTCATGATGTTCATAAGATTTTTATGTAAGGGAGACATAGGTTTATTAATGTTGTTATATTCCCATATGCCAGAGCCATATAGTAGCTATGTTTCAAACTTTGCTTTAAAAAATGCACAAAGGGTTTGATTGTGAAGCCACCAAATTTGATATTGAATCTAATTAGACCAGCTAAGGTCTTTTTGTTAGTTTTTCAGGAATCATTTCTATATGTGTAGACCATCTACGGTTTTGGAAAGCAACCCGTAAATAAACATAACTGGGTGAAATCTCCATTCTCTCTTTACCTATAAGCCATTTACCATTATTCTTACTACCACCAAGTATCATAACTTTTGTCTTTTTTAAATTGATTTTTAATTTTAATTCTGAGGACATAGTATAAATAAAGTCCAACTCATTCTGTAGACCTCTTCAAACAACATGAAGTATTGCTGTATTCTGACTATTGCAGTTAGCTCCAGCACTTTAACTGCCCTGGAGAGAGAAGGGTTAAAATTCTATGCAAGGCATAGAACGTTGAGCTCAAGCTCAGTTGAAAACTCTGTCTGCAGCACTTTGAAACCCAACCATCAGATTCTTTACTCCACCTCACTGAACAGTAGCTCTGGAGATTTTCTCCTTTGCTCGGTTCAAAAAGTCGGTTTAAGTTGTCAGTTAGTCTGAAATTATTCCGCATTTAGTTCCACTTTGTCAGTTCAGGACTCTGTCTTCGGTACTGTAAGTACTTAGGTAGTTCTTTTGTGGAAATTGTAAAAACTGTATTTTTAGGTCGGTTCGACTGAGCCGATCCTTTAGGAGATCTTTTGTGAAAAATTTTAGTGTGTGGTTACCGGTCTGTATCGGTTTTAAAAAAAGTGATTTGAACGTTTTTTTCCAACACCTGTAACATGCTGAGAAACCGATAGGGGAGTCTTGCCTGGGGGTTGCCGAATAATGGGCAAGTTTGTTAGGTTGACCATGTCTGAGAAACCCAAGAAAAATCCAGGCCCACTGAGTTTCAACACTGCAGTGTGTGTGTGGGGAGGTCTTTGCTAAGGCCGATCCCCACACCACCTGTGTTTACTGTCTGGGGTTTGACCACCTCGATTCAGACTGCCAAATCTGCAAGAATTTTCCTAAGTCTACCCTGGAAAAAGGTTACATAGACTTAGGGATAAAGAGGCTGAGAAATCCGCTGACTCAGAAGGCCAGCCCGGTTCGGTTCCTACCGAACCAGAAGGAGTGCACTCTGACCAGGGCGATACTTCTTCTGGCAAGAGGAGAGCCGATCCTGAGGGATCAGTTTCTACAAAAAGAAAGCACAAAGATAAATCAGCCAGTTCAGATCCAGACTTTCATGTTCCGATGGCCAAAGAGTTAGCTAGAGTGATTCGGATTGTTGAATCGCTTCGTCCGGTTCCGACCGATCCGGCACCTTCTGGCAGGGGCTCGGTTCAGTCGGTTCCCCCGGTTCAAGATTATTCCTCAGAAGACTTTTACGAACCAGAGTTTGAAGATGAAGGGGATTTTGAAGAGGATGGTGATGATGATGAAGGTCTGGATGTGCCTGTGGAACTGGACATCTCCCCAGACAGACCTTCTGGTGTAACCCTCCTAGGCTTTCGGAGTCCCTTCCCCACTATCTGTTTTACAGAAAGATGGCTGAAACCCTCCAGCTTCCCATGGAGGAGGCTGTGGAGGATCAGGAGGAGCCTGATTTTGTTGAGATGATGGACATCCCAGAGTCTAAGAGACTGTCTATTCCCCTCCATAAGTCCTTTGGGAAATGCACACAAAAAATTCTAAGGTCTCCTAACTCTGTACCTCCTGTTGACAGGAGAATGGACAAGAGGTACACCTTATCAGGCTCGGATATGAAGTTTTTCTATCAGCAATGCAGCCATGTTGGGGTAGTGCAGGCTGCAGCCTGTGACAAGGCAAATATTCCCTTAGCTTCACACCCCCCAGACAAAGACTCCAGGAAGATAGATGCCATGGCAAAGAAACAGTACATGGAATCATCTTTGGGACTCAGGCAGGTTAACTATATGGCCTATATAGCCAGGTACCAGACATCCAGGTGGGACACTGTACTGGTTCTGGCTAAGCAGACTTCCTCCCAGCTAGCCAAGGAGCTGAAGGAGGTGGCTGCTGATGGGACTGAGGCATCAAAGGTGCAATTTCATGCTGATGTGGACTCCAATGATGTGTCATCAAGAGTCATGGCTACATCTGTGGCTCTTCGGAGGATGGCTTGGCTCAGGTGTACTAGCTTTTCACAGGACACCCAGGCTAAGGCCATGGATTTCCCTGTGGTGGGTCATTCTCTGTTTGGGGAGCAGACAGAGAATTACATGAAGAAAATGGATGAGTACAGGACCACTTATAGGAGTGCCCAGGCCAAGGAGAGGCAGGCAACTCCTCAAAGGCAGCAAGCTAGGGGCAGGGGCAGACCTTTTCACAGGCCTTTCTACAAAGCACAGACCTTTTCTCCCTTTTCTCAGAGGGGGTTCTTTAGAGGGAGAGGCAGAAGGGGGATGAGCAGGGCTGCATCCACCCCTCAGCCTAAGGATCCTGCCAAGCAGACATCTTGATATGTCATCCCGGATCGACTCCCTCATTCTGGTAGGAGGCAGGCTGGCTTACTTTGTCCAGGACTGGATGTCTGTTACCTCAGACAAGTGGGTCCTGGAGGTAGTAAGCCAGGGACTGGTTCTCAGTTTCAAAAATTTTCCAAAAATGAGACCCAGATCCTTTCCACCTGCAGATATATCAGAAATCCTTGCTCTAGAGGCAGAGGTTTCATCTCTACTGATCTTAAGAGTCATAGAGAGAGTTCCTACCCCATACAGGGGCAAAGGTCTGTACTCCACGTACTTCCTTACCCCAAAAAAGACAGGGGAGTGGCGACCCATCCTGACTTGAGATACCTGAACAAACATCTTTTAAAGCCAAAATTCAAAATGGTGACTCAGGGAACAATTCTTCCCTCTTTAAGGCCGGGAGACTGGCTAGCCTCCCTGGACCTCATGGATGCCTATTTTCACATTCCCATCAGGTGCTCCCACAGAAAGTACCTCAGGTTTGAATTGCCCTCAGGTCATTACCAGTTCAGAGCAATGCCTTTTGGCCTAACTTCAGCCCCCAAGGGTGTTCACAAAGTGCCTAGCAGTAGTGGTGGCCTTTTTAAGAAGAAAAAGGATTTCAATCTTTCCATATCTGGACAATTGGCTCATTGTGGGCCAGTCCCCAGATCAAGTCAAGTCAGATCTGCAGGTGACCCAACAAGTCCTCACTTCCCTGGAATTCCTTCTCAGTCTTCCCAAATCAGTTCTTGAGCCTGTACAGCTTCTCACTTTTATAGGAGTAGAGCTGGATATGGTCAAGGCAAGAGCTTTCCTTCCTCTGGAAAGGGCAACAGCCATTTCACAGCTGGCCTCTTCCTTCCTCTCTCCCTCTGGTCTCTCGACCAGCAAGGCATTTTCTTCAGCTTTTGGGCCACATGACAGCTTCCACAGCAGTGGTCCAAGGGGCCAGGTTTCAGATGAGGGAGATTCAGTTCCATCTGAGGGCTTTTTGGTCCCAAAGGAAAGATCCCCTTACCAGACTAGTCCCTGTTACTCAGACTCTTATCCAGGCCCTTCAATGGTGGCAGGATCTGGAAAATCTGAGACAGGGAGTTCCATTTGCCACCCAGACTCACTCTGTGGTCACAGATGCTTCCCTATTGGGGTGGGGAGCCCATCTGGGGGCCCTCACAGCCCAGGGACTGTGGTCCTTTCAGGAGTCCCTTCTTCATATCAACCTCCTGCAAGCTTTCTCTCAGTCAGTACAGCACAAGGTGGTTCAGGTCAGGACAGACAGCAACACCACCATGTGGTATATCAACAAGCAGGGAGGCATTTGGTTTATGGCCTTGTACATGGAAACCATGAAAATATGGTCCCTGGTTTATTCCCTAAAGACCTCTCTGATAGCAGTCCACCTCCCAGGAAAGGACAATGTGCTAGCAGATGTATTGAGCAGGATTTCCCAAGGCCATCACAAATGGTCCCTGGACCCTCTGGTGTTGAAAGTGATTTTTTCAAGGTGGGGCACTCCAGAGATAGATCTCTTTGCAGCCCCAGACAATCACCAACTTCCTCTGTTTTGTTGCAGACCCCCAGTCTTGGGCTCAGTCCCTCTGGATGCTCTGATTTTGAACTGGGAAGGGAAATTTCTATATGTCTTCCCTCCCTTCCCTCTACTGTTCAAGGTTCTAGTCAAGGTAAGGTCACAGCCTTGCAAAGTGATTCTGATTGCTCCAGACTGGGCCAGGCAGCCTTGGTACCCCCTGTTGCTGTCTCTAGCAATCCATCTTCCCCTGTCTCTTCCCAGGAATTACAACCTGTTAACATCCTCTCAGGGGAGGATATGGTACCCCAATCTTCGGTCTCTTAATCTCAGGGCATGGCTCTTGAAGAGTTGGAGTATGCAGATTTGCATCTGTCCCAAGGGGTTCTGGACATTCTCAAAGCCTCTCGAAAGCCTGCCACCAGAAAAACTTTCAACTCCAAATGGAAAAGATTCAGCATTTGGTGTTCCAAGAAGCATATATCCCCATACACTGCTGAATTGTCTACAGTTCTGGATTATATGGTTCACCTTAATGGCCTAGGTCTCAGACCAGCTACTCTCAGAGTACATTTGTCAGCTGTTTCTGCTTTTCTGTCAGTGGGGAAAGCCCTCTTCACTGTCATCTCACCCTGTATTCTGTAAATTTTTCAAAGGATTGCTTCAAACCAATCCTCCCTTTAGGGATCCTGCTCCTGCCTGGGATTTGAATGTTTGCATTGCTCAGCTTATGCAACCCCCTTTTGAGCCTATGTCCTCAGCAGAGCTCAAGAACCTGACTTGGAAAACTGTGTTTTTGGTTGCTGTTACTTCTGCTAGACATATCAGTGAACTGCAAGCTCTGTCAGTTGAACCTGACTTCATTTTATTCCACGGAGATAAGGTGGTCCTTAGAACCAATAGAAGGTTCTTGCCCAAAGTGGTTTCTGATTTCCATTTAAACCAGTCTATGTCTCCTCCTGTGTTCTTCACTGATCATACTTCCTCAGGAGAGCGGAGGTTGCACAGGTTTAGATGTTAAAAAGAGCCCTTAGTTACTACATAGAACATACAAAGGGTCACAGGTTTGACTCCCTCCAGTTGTTCCCCACTTATGGGGAAGTAGGTAAGGACAAACCTGCCACCAAGAGAAACAGTGCCAGGTGGATTGTGTCCCGTATCCAATTCTGCTATGAGAAACTGGGAAAAATTCCACCCTCAGGCCTGAGGGCTCATTCCACTAGAGGTACAGCTGCATCTCTGGCTGTAGCCAGGGATATTCCTTTGTTAGAAATTTGCCAAGCAGCCACCTGGAAAACAGCTCATACCTTCACCAAGCATTACTCTCTGGATATCCAGGTTAGGAGTGATGCTAGGTTTGGCACAGCAGTACTTCAGAGCCTATTCCCAAAGTAGGTTCTGTCCCTCCTCCTTGGAGGTACTGCTTGGTAGTCTGCAATAGTCAGAATACAGCAAGACTTCATGTTGTTTGAAGAAAAAATTACTCACCTTAGTAATTATGTTTCTTCTAATGGAGTCTTGCTGTATTCTGACCTCCCTCCCTGCCTCCCCTCTCAGAACCTGTTTTGGGAAGTGGGTGGGCAGGTGTAGTGTTGCACCCCAGGGGTGTCTTCAGCCCACTTTCTGTTGTTTTGGGTGCTTTGTGTTGATTAGTTAAGAATTTTTATGCTTTATTACCTGGTTTTTGGTTTTGGGGTTTCCTGATTGAGTATTTTAGGAATCTAAAACCTTTGTTGCCAGTTGGCTAGTATAAATTTTACAATTTCCATATTATTTAAGTCAGTGAGTTTTAGCTCGTAAGAATCTGACGGTTGGGTTTCAAAGTGCTGCAGACAGAGTTTTCAACCGAGCTCGAGCTCAATGTTCTATGCCATGCATAGAATTTTAACCCTTCTCTCTCCAGGGCAGTTCAAGTGCTGAAGCTAACTGCAATAGTCAGAATACAGCAAGACTCCATTAGAAGAAACATTATTACTAAGGTGAGTAATTTTTTCTTTTACTAAGAGAAAGCAAGATGATGTCATCCACATAGGCTAGCAGAGGACATGGGAGAGATTTAATTTTTGGAGAGTCTGTATTGGCAGCTGCATAATCCAGAAGCATTTTATCTATATACAATGAGTAGAGCAAGGGGTCCAAATTCCAAAATGCAACCCTGCCTAACTCCTCTATTACTTTTAGATGGAAATGAAAGACTTCCATTAGGTCCTAACCTGACTCTAGCCCATGTTTCTGAATACAGATTGACCATTATTGAGACCAGGTCATGATCAATGTCTCTGTCTAGCAGGATAGTCCAGAGAGTGTTTTGAGATATAGAGTTGAAGGCAGAGGAGTAATCTATGAATACTAAATAAACCTTTTGCTCTCTGAGAAAAACATATTTTTCTATAATATGCCTGAAGACAAATATGTTGTCCAGGGTTGAATAATTAGCCCTGAACCCTTCTTGATAGTCAGTTATACCACCTGTTCTTTCAACTTCAAGTTTCGGTCTATCCAACAGTATTTCCGAGAAGATTTTTAGATTTATATCTAGGAGGTTGATAGGCCTATATATGGCAGGGTCAGTAAGACTTCCTCTTTTATGCACAGGAATAATATTAGCTCCTTTCCAAGTATTTGGATAACATTGGGCAGAAATGCATTAATTATAAAAAATAGGAATCTACACCACAAAGCAGTAGAACAGAGGTATACCTCTGCTGGACCCCCATCAGGGCCAGCTGCCTTTTGTTCCTTAAGTGAGCAGATAGGAAAGTAAACTTCATCCCTAGATATAGATTGGTAGGATACAGAAGTTGTCTGCAAATCCTGCAGGGTTTCAGGCTCAGATGGATCATAAAAGATGTCACTGAAGTAATCTGGTTACCTAGATTCTGGAATATACTTAATAGCATTTTTTATATTTATCATTACCCTTAGCCACTCAGGTCCAGAAGGTTTTATACTTAATTGTTTTGTACTGTGTCTAACATCAATTGCCATTGTTTCTTAAAAAATGCTAGTATTTTTTTTTCTTTTAATAATATTTTATAATTCCTTCTGGCAGCATTTAACTTAGACAATAATTGTTTACACTGAGAATTTTTGTACTATTTGTATAATTTTCTAATAGAGGATTTCATATGTCTATATTCACTATCGAACCAATTATTAGTCAAAACAGGAGTTGTCTTAACTGGACACTCTAATTTTAATTTATTTTCCTCAAATAAGGAATGTATTTGCTGTAATAAATATTGGATATATCTGTCTACCAGATTATCTAATTCTTCTGATAGACAAGAATTTAACAAAATTAAGGAGACATCCTTATGTAAACTTTGCTGCCATATAATGCATTTGGCAGATCTGATTTCAGTGAATATCACAGGATTTAGGTCAGTATCAGGCTGAATTTCCCTTTGCTTTACAGACTTCAATATGATAGGGACGTGATCACTCTCAGCTCTTATTTGAATTGTCAGCTGTTTCCAGCATTCCAAATGTCCTAACCAAATGGCATATTCCACCACAGAAGAACCTCTAGTGGAGACGTGTAAAATTGCCCTTCTGATCTCCCATAATTCTTCCATTTAATGGAAAGAGGTTGAATTCTTTTACTGTCTCTTTCAAGGATTTCCAAGAATTGTTTAATTTAGAGTTATTTGAGGACCTTAAAATCAGCTTATCAATAGGATAAGTATAGGTAAACATGGAATGATCTAATAGTCCATCAAAAAGGCCAATGCAAGCATTAAAATACCTAAATAACAATAGTTCTGAGGCTGGGAATGTTTGGAGGGTCTCAAATATAGGAAGAGAAAGCTTACTCCATTTATCAGTAGAGTAATAGTTAAGAGTTTTCAGGAGGAGCATAACAATTCATAAGTATAATATCCCATGTTTCTGTTTTTAAATGTACCATAATAAAGTTACTAAGCATTTTCCAGCAACACATTTTTTGAAAACTGCCAACCTTGACAAAAATGAGTAGACCACCAGAATTTCTGCCAAGCATTGCCAGCCTAGTTCCTGGGGCATTAAAACATTTGAAACAATTTAAAGACATATCATCATTTTCCATATGCCAAGCCTCCTGAAGACATATGGCATCAAAACCAGCAAGAAAGCTTTTATAATCAGTATCAGAAATTTTTGAATTCCAGCCCACAATGTTCCAACTGAGAAACAAAAGACCTATGGAAGTACACTTGGACAGGCTTGGCAGAGATTCCTGATTGGCAGAGAGCCAGTTGTCATTATAGTCAGCAAGTGTCATGAACCTTTTGCTCAAAGACAATACTGAAGATTTGTTCCTTTGAGTAGATAGATTCAAATTTCCTTCAATTACATGTAGGACCCTAGAATCTACCATGTTCAAGCCCAGCTGATCTAATTTATTTGCTTGATCCAAGATCATTTCTGCCAGTCTACTATTGGAGACCATCATATCCACTTGGCTATCTGTTAGTTTTATAGGCTGAAATATGCTTCAGTTCATCAAGTGGTATCTGCAAGATGTTTTTAAAAGGACTTTAATTGCTTTAGTTAAATTATGATCATTATCATGCTCAAGAGAGTTCATACTGAACATGCTAAGAACTATCTCTGTTTCTGGTTCTGCAGTTTCTACACCACTGTCCTTATTAAATTGCTTTCTGCTGGGAAAAGTGAGTATCAGTTCTTTATCTTGTATTAGGCAACTATTTATCCAGACATAGTTAGCTGTTCTAGGTGTGATACATAGTATATCAATAATGGTAGCAGCCTTGGTAGGGACATTCGTAATTTCAAGGATATCATCCTCAACCAAAACGTTATCAAGTTCCTTATTTAAAAATGTTAATACTTATAGCTCAAAATTAGCTGGATGAAAATCTCCCCAATTTTCTGGCCCATTTAATCTAGTTAGGGTGGAAGTTTCTATCCATTTATTATATGGAATCAGGGATTGGTGTTTAAAGAGGCATAATCTGTTAGGATCCCTTCATCTCTCATCTCTGTCCTGGCAAAAGTGAGATTATTTCATTTCTACTTTGTCTTTTAGCTTTGCCATACATCTTTCTGTTGTCTAAAGGTAGAGAAGATAACATACTTCTGGGGGAAACTTCTAGTTGCTGATTAAGTTTAAGAATTTCCTGTTCCAGGGAACCTAGCTGAGACATTAGGTCCATTTCTATATTATTATTATAATTAGGAATAGCAGGTGTAACCATTGTTTCTAGAGTGGGTACTTTACTATTGACCATATGACTGAGCTTGTCCACATATTGGATATCATCCTCAATTGTTTCGGTATTAGGTTGCACTGTTGTTTTTTGGGTTTTTTTGGACGTTAGTGGATTATTAGGGACCTTTTCCTCTCTCCCTTTTTTATTTTTACCTTTTTTGGTTTTAGTTTTCCTGCTTGGTTGCTTTGATTTATTAGAAGGAGAGTCACGAATCTCAACAAGACTAAAATCAAGTCTAAAGGCCTCTTGTGTATGGTCTATAGAATTTACACTGACCGTAATAGCTTCAATCTCATCCTGGGGTACAAACCTGGATATTTTAGAGAGTACATAATCTAATTTAGCCCTGTTGATAGCTACATTTCCTCACAGGTGTTCTAAAATGTCCTTGTTAATTACTAACTGCTCCCTCAAAATGAGATAGGCATTATAAGGATTTTTCATGATGTTTATTAAGTCTTCACTAAGGCAGTTAGGCTTAAAAATTTCACAATGCTTATCGTTTGTCTCTCCATTAAAGCCCTGTTTGAGTGCACAGTGACTACAGCACTGTACTGTTTGAAGCTCTTCTTCAAATTGCCTCAAATCATCAATAGTATACTGTATTTCTTGTATTACGTCCTCAATCTCAGATTTACTTTTCCTTGTGTCTTTAACACTGCTGTCATCAGAGGGCCATAGATTAGGGATATTATCAAGACTTGATGTCTGTGTAAGATTTCCTTTACAGGGGCCAACCAATTCATTCCCCTCAGCAGACTCAACTCCTTTGTCATTTGGACTATTTACAGAACAAGTCATTTTCTGAGTCATTAGAGTAATTAGAACAATTAGTCTGAGGCAATAGAGCCTTAGACAGAGTTTCCAGATTGGTTCCAAATTCATTATAGGCCCTTGTAACAGTAACAATATCCATAGCCTTGGTTAGATTTGGGCCCTTACATACAGGCCCAAGTCTAGGTATAGAGGTTTTATTTAAAAAGGGCAGTAGATGAACATTAATTTTAGTTTACTTCTTATACATTTTTTAATGGTTCAATGGTAGCTGTAAAAGAGGAGATACACTGTTATTTTACAGCCTTTGCTGCCTAGTATTAGCCATGCTGGCGGCTTTCGACAATACTTATACTGAACAGATGTATATATGTATATATGTTCCAATTAAACAACAAGTGTCCAAATGTCCAATAAGTATCCAAGAAAGTGCAAATCACAAAGCAAGGATCAATGAATGGAAACCTGCAGAAGAATGTGCAAATTAAATACAAATAAAATAGAAGTAAATTTAAGTGAATACAGCTAAATCCGTGGTCACAGGCCTCCACAGGATACAGTCATGGGGACAATATAAGTTATTTTTAACGGCACTAAGGGTAAAGATAAAATGTGAACCCTAGAGGTTTTCCCAGCATAAATCAGTCTGGATTATAGCAGTACCACTGGATATCCTGATGAGGCCTCAAGTGAAGACTTTTGGAATCCAAAAACAGTATACTTTAGACCAGTCTGCAGCTGTAAGATGGAAACCCAAGTCTCTTTTAATAAAGTGCAAAATTATTCGAAAGTCTTGGTTTCTTTGTTTCTTTGTTATATTCCCAGCCTTGGCTTATATGATTTAAAAAGCAAGTCCAGAGTTGTTTCCTCGGGTAAGATATTAGAGCAATAGAAACATGGGACCAGATTCTCAAAGGGATGGTGCAAGTTGCATCAAAGGCAACTTGTGCCATACGCGAATTCACCGGGAACCTTGCATCTGATTCTCTATTGGGCAGGGTCCCTGCAGCTACTGTAAGTCCCGTGACTTGTGCCTACACAAGCAGTGAGCCAAACAGATGACACACCTACATAGGTTGCTGCAAGCCACAGCATTGCACCGATGAAGGGTGCAAGCACCCCCCAAGCCCCGATCCCTGAGAATGAAGACTCTTAAAGCCCCTGCAGGGCTATTGTCTCCCAGTCCCCCATAATATATCACATTAAAGCCCCACAATGCTATTGTCCCCAGTCCTGATCCCCTGTAATATTTCACAGCAAAGACCCTGCAAATTATCAGACCCCATCCAGTCCACCGTGCCCCAAGTCCGGCGGTAATGCAGACCGTGCAATAAAAAAAAGATCCTCATTAACACTGGTAGTCGAGTGGCCCCCAAACCCCCTACCTAGCAGTGCCAGACCACCCTGCACCCCCCACACCCATACCCTTCTGATGACTGGCACAGCCCACCTCTCACCACCATGGCCAGCTGCCAACTAAGCTCTGTATAAGCACGTACTACTGTAAATAGTATGCGCTCAATGAATGGGGGCCACTAGACTACCAGGGTTAACGAGGATCTTTTTTTTTTATTGCATGGTCCTCTCTGCTCTCTTTTCCCCTCACTTTTTTTGCCACCTCCTTGCTGAACCAGCTTGGTCTTTTGGTCCTGTATTTCTTACTCTGGGTCTTTGTACACATGTTAGTGGCCTCAGTCAGACCCAGCTTAATAACGGATCATTTCTGGTCTGCATCCATCTATGGGCTGATTTTGTCAAAGTGCCCTACTAGGATGTTACCTATCCTACCAAAGTCCATCCTCCTGAAGTCCACCACCCTCATCTTAATCCTGGCTGCTTCCTTGCCCATATTGAGGAAAAACCACACCATGTGGTGGTCACTGCCTGGTAGGGGTCCTCCACTACTATTTCTTGGACATGCTCTCCTTTCGATGGCACCATGTCCAGTATTGTACCATGCCTGGTTGACTCTGTGACCACCCTGCACCAAGAAAAACTCTTAGAAAGCCTCTAGGAGGACCTGTTCCCTGGAACAGGAGGTAGCTGGGGTCCTCCAGTCAACTCCAGGCAAACTGAAGTCACCTGTTATGACAATGATGCCCCTACTACTTAGCCATCTAATTTGCTCACCTAGCTCCCTGTCCAATTCCTCATCCAGTGATGGTGGTCTATATACAACCCCATTTGAACCTTCCACCCCTTAGTGTTTTGAAGCTGTACCCATAAGGCTTCAGTCCTACCCTCTTCTACCTCCTCCCTGGTGCATAAGATTCCTTCTGCTATGAATAAAGCTGCCCCTCCCCTTCTCCCCTTCTCGCTGTCCTTCCAGTGCAACCTATACCCAGGGATCATGAGGTCCCAGTCATATTATTGGGTGGCCCATGTCTCTGTGATGGCAGCTATGTCCACCTCTCCCTTCACCACCAATGCCTGTAGTTTTGACATCTTATTTGCCAGACTCCTTGCATTCAAGGATACCCCCTACCACCCCTCTACATCCCTCCCCTTTCCATTTCCCCTCTCCTCACCCCAACTTCCTGGAGAGAGGCCCGTTGGTCTCTCTGTCACCTGGAGACCTTGATTGAAACACACCCTAGCACGCCCTTCAGTTTAAATTAAGTTTAGTTTATAAATATTCCTCCAGTTTATGTTTTAGAATCCTAGTGCCCTATTTACTTAAATGCAGCCTATCCAGTGCATAAAGGTCCTTATTCTCCCATGTCCTAGCCCATCCCCCCCACCAGCCTGTCCCCATTTGACTTGCACCACCACCCCAAACATCTGTTGAGTTCTTCAATTCTCTGTTTTCTAACAGCACTTGCCCTAGGGACTGGAAGAACTTCAGAGAATGATATTGATCTACCTGCCTCACTGAAGATTTTGCCTGCCTCCTTAAACTTGTTCTGCCCTGCCTCCAGTTCACACCCCTGCAAGGTCATTTGTACCAAGATGTACCACAATTTGAGGTTTCTCCTGCTTCTGCCCCACACACTTAAGTATAAAGTGCTCCACCCTCCCTGCTGTCATGTCTGGCATACACTCCACCCAAGTGCTACTATTCCTTGCACCCTTGCCTCCCAATCTCACATCTTGCAGTATCGAGTCTCCCAATATAACAACTCTGTCACCTTTCTCTTGTCCCCTTTCTTGGTCTGCTCTCCCTTCTTTCTACAACTCAGAGCCCCCCTCCTCCCATAATTCCTGCTTCCCCTTTTCCACTGTGTTGTCCCCCCTTTGGCCCCTTCCCATTCCACTAGACTGCCTGCCCAGACTATCCTTTTCCACTCTCATTTATCCCACCTGCCACTCACCCCTGCACTTCTTCATCTTTGCTTAACCCCCCTAGTGCCCCACTTTCTCCCTTGCCACTGTTTATGGCCTCTGTGCTTTCCTGGTCTTTGACCTCCCTCCCACCTCCTGTTCCTCCAAACTGGCCAATACTGCAAACCTGTTCAAGGAAGCTCCCACCATGTCAGGATCTACATCTGTTATCCCCCTGTACATTTCTCCATCATTCAAACTCCAATTCCTTCTGCCCCCCCACCCCTGCTCTTTACCACCTGCCACTTCCCTATCCCAATTCCCCAAGGTCCATGGGGTGGTGATGTCCCAGGACCATTTGGCATCTTCCCTGGTTCTGTCCTAAATCTACCTGCCATGCTGTCCAGAGGAGCCATCCCCTGACCCTTCTGCTCCTGATCTTCCTCCTACCTAGCTCCCATCTCAGCCACTAAATTTCTTCCTTAAGTTGCCCAAGCTGCCTACACATTGGATATCCCCCTGCTCTCCACAGTGTTCCTAAAAAGATGGTGGTCCCAAACCCATTGCAGCTGACCACCCTCCATATCCCCCCTTGGGCCCTGCACTCCCATCCATCATCCACTTCCATGCCTCCTCGCTGTCCCACTGCCTGCTCCAGCTCCTAGGATCCCACATCATCCCTGGGTTGCTTCTGTATCCTCCTTGCTGTATCCTTGGTTTCTGATATTAAATCTGTAACTTAGGCTGACCCTAGATAATGAATTACCACTATCCCCTGTTTATGTTATGGTCCCCTCACTTTGCTCTAGGTAGAAAAACTCAGCCCTTCAGGTAGGTAGACCTACCTCACCACAGGCTGATACCACTCATATTGTCTTCTGATCCTTTATGGAGCCTTTATCAAAGTTTGTGGATGGTCATATTAACTTTTTGGTACCATCATTATACTCCTATATTAGGGACACCACAGAGGTTTTGGGCATCCTGGGGGACTTGGAATTGGAGTCCTCCTGGCTTGTTGTTACTTTAGATATTGAGGCACAATATTCAAACGTGCCTCACAATTGTGGTCTGGCTGCCATCAGATATTGGCTAGAATTAAGTTACCATACAGTGCATGCTTTATTGATTTCTTGTGTGACCTATCAGAATTTATTCTATAAAAGAATTGTTTTATATTTTAGGGCCAGCATTTCTTGCAGACTAAAGATAATGCAATGGGGGTGACTCTCACCCCCACATACGCAAATCTTTACTTATGGCTATGGGAGCAGAATGTCATATATGATGTTGATCAAAATCCATTTTATGACCACATTGATTTGTGGTGGTGATATATTGATGATGTGTTGATGGTATGGTGGGGGAGTGTGGCACAACTGCATGCCTTTGTGGCATACCTGGATTCCTCAAACTCGAATTTATGGTTCACTGTAACATATTCACAAGAAAGTGTGCACTTTCTAGATTTGAACATCATGAAAAATACAGGTGGAACCATTTCCACAGATATTTTTTGTAAACCTACAGATAGGAACAGCTTACTCATGTCTAGCAGTTGCCAACCCCACCACACCATCAACAACATCCCAAAATCGCAGCTACTAAGGGTCAGATGCAATTGTTTAGATCTAGGGGTCACTGCAGCCAGATGTACTGAAATGTGTTATAAATTCATCAGTAGGGGTTACAACAGTACAAGGCTGGAAGAGATAAATGTACAAGTTAGTCAAATTCCAAGAACAGAACTTTTGCAGTATAAGCAGAAAGATAAAAAATTGCAGAGAAAAACCTTATTTATTACAAAATATGGCATTGATAGTAGTAAAGTGAAGGATGTCTTCAACACATTCTGGCACATTTTGTCAACAGAGCCCTCGTTAAAAGACGTAACTTAGGATCCCCCCAGTATTGTGTATAGAAGGGGGTAAGAACTTGTGTGATACTTTGGTTACCTCCTTTTTACCCAGCCCAAAAGTATTGACTTCTAGCTGGTTGCCATCATCCCCAGCAGTGGGCAGTTTTGACTATGGCAGATGTACACACTGTAAAGTAGTGGTGAAAACCAAAACTTTTTGTTCCATCAAAAACAAAGGCCCATTTGACAGCTGACATTTCATTAATTGTAACACCACTAAAGTGTATTTAGCCATATGCAAGTGTGGCTCTTTTTATGTCGGAAAGACAGGTCATGCATTAAAAATCAGAATAGGTGAACACTTGAGCTCCATTAGACTGCAGGATTGCAAAAGTGCATTGAGTGCACACTTACTGGAGGTGAGGTATACAGAGAATCATGAGTTCACATTCTATGGGATCGACCATGCCTTTGTTGGACCTAGGGGAGGTGATGTTAAAGCAATTCTATCTGACAAAGAATCCTTCTGGATTTATACATTAGGTTCATTAAGGTAGCCTGGCTTAAATGATGGTATTGACTTAAGAGTATACTTGAACAAGTAAGATAATTCCCCAACCTTCATGTGGTTGATATACAGTAAGTTATATTAGTTCTTAGAATCAGAGTCTATATGTGTACTTGTTTATACAATTTACCTGAGGTTAAAGTGTATAGGTATGTGGGTGTCCAGTCATGGAATAAGGTTCAGGCCATGTGTATGATTAATGCTGAACAACATAAATATTGACTTTTTTGGATACCTCATAATACCCCTTACTTTTTACCTTCCCCCATGTCCCTTGACTTCCCTTCCTCCTCCTTTCTTTTCCCTTTCTTTTCCCTTCCTTTCCCTGCCTCATCTCATCTTCCCTCCCTTCTTCTCCTTTCCCTTTCCCTTTCTCCCTTTCCCCTTCCCACCTTATAGCAAAGATAATATGCATACAGCAGAGAGGATGGGATACCATGAAGGGCATGAGGTCTAAATGGTCCTTTTAGAAAATACGTGCCAGTGTAGTTCTGAAGACATTGGTCTGCTTGTTCCTATTGTACATCTATTTACACATCATTATATTCAACATTGTGGGGGTTATTTGTTTTTCAGTGTTTTACTCAATGGATTTGATTATGCACCTGAACTGTCATTTTATTTATATATATATATATATATATATATATATATATATATATATATGTGTGTGTGTGTGTGTATGTATGTAAGTATGTATATGTATAAATGATTATATGTATATATGTGTATATATATATATATATATTCATGGCAAAAAAACTTTGTTTAATGCATCAGTTAGAGTTAAAGTGAAAAAAGTGGGGAAATGACATGTTAGGGTTGAGCCCCTAACCCACCCACCACCCCATCCTCCACAGACCGACAGATGCCTGGGTGTCCCACGGGGTTGTGAGGCCCAACTCTCTCTGCTTCAGGTAGCAAAAAATCCATATCTCACTTTGTTTTCAAGGTACGGGTGCCAAAAGCTAGCAAAATACCTGTTCGTGAGCCGATCCTCCTTCGTGAGATATAGCCATCTGGTCTTCCCCTCATGAATGGGGATTTGGTAGTCTCATGAATGGGGATCAGAAGTGAGTCACGAACAGATACAAAAATGGCCAGTTTTTTAACTATCTGATGGAAGCCACACACATGGTTTTGTAGAGGCCATGAAAAAAAAACATGCATTTTTTTTCAAAATGCATCTGTGGGGCAAATTACAACATTTTGTTTTGGGCTAAAAGTTTAAACAAGATGGCGGCTCGTGAATAGAGATTTTTTTTCTCACTAACGGGGATCCCCGTTAGTGAGAAAAACATCCCCATTCGTGAGCCCAATTCCTTGTTCGCAGCTCTGCATCTAAACCCGAATTTTCACAACTGAATAACTTTGGAACAGAATAATATTTCTTCACCAAACCAACACTGGTATGCTCCTTAGGGTACACTCTTTCTACCCTGAAAACTTCAGGCTAAAATTTTAAATGGTGTGGGTGAAGGGTGATGAGGAAAATTCAGGGAAAACTTGGGGAAAAAAAGCAAAAAACACACACTTTTTTCCATATGCTCTGTGCAAAATCTGCACACCCAATCAAAACAAAATTTGGCAAGTCAAGAGATCTGCCCCATGGAACAGCACATACCAAATTTCATGCAAATCCATTGAACAGTTGCAAAGTTATTAAAGTGCAAAATTTGGGGTTCAACATTAAACTGCACACTCAACTCTAACTACAGAGGCGTGACTGTTCCTCTATAATATATTATACTGGCACGGTCACATCAGTATAGTTAGGGTGAAACAGCACTTCTATGTTAAAGTCCACCAGCCTCCACACAACAACAGGCATTGGGGTGTTTGTTGGGGTCATTGCACCTAGCTCTCACGCCATTCTCTTATACCACAACACCTCAGCTTACTTACAAATGGAATGGGGTGAGAGTTAGGCCAATGACCCCAATGAACACCCCAATGCCTGTTGTTGTGTGGAGGGTGGGGTAGGGGGTTAGGGTTGATAACCTAACATTAGATTTCCACATTTTTGTTGCTGTGGAAACAACCCTAATTGATGCATTACTTTTTGAAAAAGTGTAATATAACTAGTAAATGGTACATGTTGGTGGGTGCATGGGGCCCTTTGGGCCCCATGCTCCCACCAAGCTGCCCATTTGTGCATAATGATATGCATCTGTGGGAGCGCAGGCCCTCCAGACCCTGCACTCCCACTTACACTTACATATAACCACAAAGCCATACAGAAGCCCTATAGGGCTTAAAAGGAACCCTTGCAACACTAATTTGCCAATATCTCTGCAACCGTAGCAGCTATGAAAAAAATTCCACTTCTGTTGTAATCATAACAATCCTGACTGAAAAATAAGAAAAATAAAGACTTTCACTGTAATCAAACACTGTGCCCTGCTTCCTCCACTACAGCCATTCATTCCACTGAGGCTGTGTAGTGAAAGGCAGCACTTTGTAATTATGTCTCCAATTTGCAACCAGAACAGTTGCGAAAACCATATTTTCGCATGTTGTCTACATAGCAAAAATCATACTTTCACACTACACAGAAAGTGATACTTGCAAAAGACATATTGTTGTACCTTTGTGAAAGTAAAAGTTGCACACATTTACCCACATTTTCGAAAGACATATTTCTGTATCTTCCCAATGGCTTCATGTTCGAAAACAGCGCTTCCGAAGTACATATTTTTGCACCATGCCCAGACATCCATACAAATATGTATTCTTTCGAAAATTCAAAATGCTTCTGAAAGAAAAATGTTCGCACATGTAAACACATGTACAAAAATTTTACTTTTGTTTGGAAACTGCTCTTGCAAAGTATATGTTTTTGCACCATGACCAGATACCTGTACAAATGTGTATTCTTTAGAAAATTCAAAATGCTTCTGACAGTAAAATTTTCACATGTGCACCCACATGTCTGAAAATTTTACTTTTGTTCAAAAACAGCTCTTGCAAAGTATATATTTTCACACCATGACCAGATATCTGTACAGATATGCATTCTTCAAAAATAAAAAATGCTTCCAAAAGTAACATTTTCGCACATGTACCCACATGTCCAAAAATGTTACTTTTGATTGAAAACGGCTCTTGCGAACTACATATTTTCACACCATGCCCAGATAGCAATATAAATATGTATTCTTTTGAAAATTCAAAATGTTTCCAAAAGTAAAATTTTTCCACAAGTACCCACATTTGTGAAAATTTTGCATCTCTCCCATATACTGATGATTTTTGTGTTTTTAACACTTTATATCTCCAAAACCACTCAATAGATTCCCACCAAATTTGGCAGGTCCGGAGCGCTATACCTAGAAAATAGGTTTGCTAAATTTCATGTAATTCTTTATAACTATCCCAAAGCTATTACCCTTCAAAGTGAATTGTAACATAGATGTGCACTTTCACCCCCAACTATACTGATAATTTTTCTGTTTTTCAACACTTTATGTCTCTGAAATCACTAATCTGATTCCCACTAGACTTGGTACATTAAGAGACCTTTATGTAGAGATTGTATTTATCACATATCATACAAATCCATTAAATGACTCCAAAGTTATTTACCCTCAAAGTGTGCAAAAATCTAGTATGTTTGCAAAAATCTCACCTTATACTGATGTTTGTGTTTTTTCAACACGTTATAGCTCATAAATCACTGAACAGATTTTCACTTAATTTGGCAGGTCAAGAGCTCTATACATATAAAACATGTATACCAAATCTTATGTAATGCTTTTTAACCACACCAAAGTTATTAACCTTCAAAATGAACTGTAACAGACATGCACTTTAACCCTTATAATGATGATTTTTCTGTTTTGCAACACTTTATATCTCTGAACTCACTATCTTCATTCCCACCAAACCTAGCTGATGTAGAGGTCTGTACCAAGACAGTAAGCATGCCAAATATTGTGCAAATCCATGAAACGGCTCCAAAGTTATTAACCCCCAAAGTGTGCAAAAATCTAGCATGTGTGTGAAAGTCTTTTTACAGATTGGCAATATGTGCGAAAATCTCATTGTCATGCTAAACACTTAACTTTTCCCATAGGAAATAACGGGAAATTAAAAACTTTCATAACTTTTGAACAGATTAATATTTTTCAACAAATCTTCAAAAGGCACCTCTGTGACCCAAAGGCTTTCTACCCTGAAAATTTCATCCCACAACACAAACCATTTTTGACATACAGGTGAGTAAAGAAATGTCAAAAAATCCCAATTTTTCTGTTTTTTCAACATTTTATATCTCCAAAACCACTTGACAGATTCACATGACATTTGGCAGAGCAGGAGACCTACCCCTAGATATTGTGAATGCAAAATTTCATGCAAATTCATTAAAGGGCTCCAAATGTATTAATGCTCAAAGTTTGGACTTTAACACAGAAGTGCTGTTTCACCTTAACTATACTGGCGTGACCACGCCAGTATATTATATGTGTGTGTGTGTGTGTGTGTGTGTGTGTGTGTGTATGCGTATGTGTGTGTATATACTATATATATATATATATATATATATATATATGTAATAGATATACACTCTGAGGTGTCTTGATCACGCTCTGATATATGCGCCTTGGTATGCGTTGTGCGCTTGCGAGGCCATGGGCGAGTGTGTCAACCGCACAAGGCGTGTATATATCAGAGCGACTGCACACCTCAGAGTGGAATATCTATCTTATAAAATGGCTATATATTTTTTTGGGGGGGAAGTAGTCCTTCTGTGTAGTTAGTAATTAATCGATATATTGGCAGAGGTGATACTTTTTGTGTGAAAACTGTATTTGTAAATGATTTTAACTTTATGTAGGTCATTTTTGGTGTGAAAGTATTTTAGAAGCAAGTGTCACTTTACTGTCACTGAATAAGGTGACGATGGTGTCATTTTAGTGAGAAGACATTAGAAGCCCAGTAGACGGTGTTTAAAATTGCAGGGTGATTGCTCTTTTGTGCCGGTTTTCCGCAATATTAGTTCCATATACATGCGGAAGTAGTGAGGATAGATCGAGTGAGTCGTATTTAGAACGACGAAGCGAGAGTGAGTGTTGCTATGGCAACATTCTCGCTTCCTCGCCTCCATCTACGCTTCTAATGACCAAGTCGCCGACTATCCTCGCTGCTTCCTCATCGCATATGGAGCTAATATTAGGGAAAACCGGCACAAAATAATAAAAGGCAGTCACTTTTCTGATTTTTTAAACACACCACGTCTTACTTTGACCTAGTAACAGCTTCTCACTTTCTAAAATGAGCACCGCTCGGTCACGCTACATTTCCCTATTAAAAGTGAAAGTACTGCAGGATCACGGTATTGTGAGTGGAAAGGAATCTTTTTTAAATAAATGAAGAGAAGAATACAAAGGAATGTATGTTATAGTTTTTTATATAGAGTTAGGTTTCTGTTAGTCAGAGTGGTCACAGTGGTTACAGTAATAAAAGTGGTTGTACAGCGTGACACTGTAAACATGGCAGGCAGGATTTGATTTTTAAATTAAATTTTCAGTAAACATTAATGGTAGGATGAACAGATCTGTTTCTACAGTGTGGTGCTACTACTGGTATATTTATTTATGGGTGTGGGTGTCAGTTGCACATGTGTGTTAGTGTGGGTGTCTAGCTGCACCAGGTGAGAGTGGTCTTGCTGCTGGTGAAGAGGTTTTGAGGAGTGGAAAGTAGTTCAGGCGCTTGTCGTAGTGGAAGGTGTGCGGTCTTTGGGAAATAATGCACGTCATGTGATGTGTTTTGTTAATTAGAATATGATTTTTAATTTTACCACACCATTTTATAAATATATTTATAAAATGGTGTGGTAAAACTATAAAAATCCCAGTGATACAATTAACTACAATTAACTAACTACACAGAAGGACTACTTCCCCCAAAAAAATCTATAGCCATTTTATAAGATAGATATACTATTTGAGGTGCGCGGGTCGCGCTTGATATACGCACGCCTAGCGTTGACGACCGGCCCGGCGCCCTTGTGCAACGCACACCAAGGCGCGCGTATATCAGAGCGCAACCGCACACCTCAGAGTGGTATATCTATTACATATATGACACATGATGGGCACAAGTGAAATATGGAAAATATTTTCACTCCTGCAGAGTGAGCCTGGATATTTCATGAGGGTCAAAGGCACAAGTGAAACATACAATGCTCACAAGGCAGGAGTGAAATATTTTTCATATGTGTCCTATTTATACAATGGGGGTCTCACTGTTGCAAAATGTACAATTTGCGCGGCTTGCATGGGGTTAGAGCAGGTTTAGTGTGGCTTGTGCAGCTTGCACTGCTTGCATGGGGTTAGCACAGGTTTAGCATGGGTTTGCGGGGGTGTAATACACTGTATTTATTTTAACTCTGCTGACATCATCAGGATTTATTTCACTGCAGTGAAAATAACATCTTTTATTTCACGCGAATATGTCTTACCCCATTGTATATAAATATATATATATATATATATAGATATATAGATATATTATAGTATATTAGGATTGATGAGAGTGTTTAATGTTAAAGGGCAATTTTTGGACCTTAATAACTTTATAATAGTTGAAGTGATTTCTATGAAATTTGGCTTACATTATCACCCTTTGTAGATGTTTGTACATGGGAAATGTCTCAATAGCTTTAGCCATTTCAGAGATACAGTGTTAAAAACGAAGGTATGGGGTTTTGGGCACTTTTTTGTCCATCTGTATCTCAGAAACGGCTTTAGCTTCTGGGATGAAATTTTTATGGTAGAAAGCCTTGGCCTCAGAGATTTGGTGAAAAAATATTAATTCATTCCAAAGTTATTAAATATTGAATTTCCCATTATTTCCTATGGGAAAAAATAGACGTGATTTTCGCACACTGTCATCCAGTTCTGCATACTTTGCACCTTAATAACTTTGCAACCCTCCAATGAATTTGCAGGACATTTGGCATACATCAACCTGGTGTACAGGTCTCTTGACTGCACAAATTTGGTTTGAATCCCTTGTATGGTTCTCGAAATATACTGTCTTGAAAAAAAAAGTTTTTGAGATTTTTACTGTTTGATGAGTGTTTAATGTTAAAGCGCAATTTTTGAACCTTAATTACTTTTTAATAACTGGTCAGCAAATTTTTCAATGGGCTGAACCAGCTATAATTTGCCATTATAACCCACAGGTTATAATGGTGAGCATGCGCCCAGTCAGTCAAAAACAGCTGCTCCCTCATTGACTGTTCATCTCCTCCTGGGTGGGCTAATTGAGTTTTGAAACATGGTGGCTCCTTATTCCGAGCATCGAGCAGCCACCAGACCGAGAATCCTCCTCATTTTTTTTTTAAATAAACAGCTCCACCCAGTTAAACATGAAAAAAAAGAAATCTATGTGGTTGATCCTGCCATTCAGCAGCTGCAAGAACTGCCACTGGGGCACAGCTCTGACCTGGCTGACAGTGATAAGCAAAGATCGCGATTGAAACTCATAACTGTTCTTATAGAAAGCACAAACAAAGTAAAAACAGCACTACTACAAAAGAAAATTGTGAAGGAGAGGGAAAAAGGATTGTGTGTCAGGGAGACTGTGTGTGTGTGTGTGTGTGTGTGTGTGTGTGTGTGTGTGTGTGTGTGTGTGTCTCTGCAAGAGTGTGACAGTAAAGTCAGGTTGGAAAAAATTGATGACCTGCAATTATACATAATAAAAGATGGGGAAGTGTCCTAAACTCAAATTTAATGGTCGCCCTTGGTGTGGGATGCTTTAGTAAACCCCAGGGACTTTGCCCTCAAGGTTTATGTAGCATACCACACCTCAGGTAACCATTAAATTCTCATTAAGCACACTTCCCCATCCATCATTGTATATGTAATTGTTGAAGTGATTCCTATGAAATTTGGCATGCATAATTACCCTGGGTATGTGTTTTTATGTGGAGAATTTTGTCTCAATAGCTTTAGCAGTTTCCGAGATACAGAGTGTTAAAAATAAAGATTTGTTTTTTTTGGCACTTTTTTCTCCACCTGTATCTCGGAAACAGCTTCAGCTTCTGGGATGAAATATTCAGGGTAGAAAGCATTGGCTTCAGAGATGTGCCTTTTGAAGGTTTGGTGAAAAAATATTAATCCATTCTAAAGTTATTACATCTTGAATTTCCCATTATTTACCATGGGAAAAAATAGATGTAAAAGTGAAAGTGATTTTCCACACTGTCATCCAGTTTTGCATACTTTGCACCTTAATAACTTTGCACCCCTTCAATGGATTTGCAGAAAATTGCCATGCCTCAACCTAGGGTACTAGCTTCTTGATTTGACACATTTGGTTTGACTCTCTTGTGTGGTTTCTGAGATACACAGTGTCGAACAAAACAGGTTTTTGCTGTTTTTTTGTGTCCACCTGTATCTCAGAGAAGGCTTTAGCTTCTCAGCTGAAATTTTCAGCGTAGAACGCCTTCACCGCACAGATATGCCCTTTGAAGATTTGATGAAAAATATTAATCCATTCCAAAGTTATTCAATTTTGCATTTCCCATTATTTTTTATGGGGAAAAAAATAGATGTTTAGCATGATGAAGGATCCCATGTTGTAGGAGCAGCTGCATTGTGGGATTCTATGTCAAATATAATATGCTGCCGGCCATGTTATTTCTTCACTTAGCGAGAGAAATGAATGAAGTGTACTTTTTACAAGGGGTATAATTATTGACCCCCCACTACTGTGGCATGCTGGGGAGCCCACCCCAGAGCACCAAAAGCATTAACTTTTTTAAATGTTGTTTCAAACACCAGGATGCCCACTCCTGGTGTCGCATACCCCCCAGCCTATTCTAATATTAATTGTGTTTGTCAACATCTGGGTGCCCAATCCCCATGTCAGCATTTCAAGCTCCCTCTAAGCACTGTGGGACACTGGGGAGCCCACTCACAGTGTCCCCAAGCATATGTTTTATATATTTTCTGATGGGGTGTCCTATCCCCCTGTCAGCACTAGAAACCCATGCACCCCACCCCCACTCCAGTTTAGAGACACTAGGAGTCCACCCCCAGTGTCCCAACATGTCTCCCCAGAAAGCTGTGCCCCCCACCAGTGCCAGTGTCAGAAATCCATGCCCATCCTGCCAGTGCCAGCGTAGGGACACTGGGTAGCCCAATCCCAGTATCCCAATATGTCTCCCCCACTGAAAGGTGGCCCCCCACCAGTGCCAGTGCCAGTGTAGAGACACTGGGGAGCCCACTCCCAGTGTCCCCAAAACTCATTTGATAATGCCCTGTTAAGAAGAAAACTGTCCCCAACATCTTTTTATTTTTTTATACCTGTAAAAAACATAAAATGGTCCACCATTGTCCCTGTAGTCTCCCTCCCCAGTCCTCACCCTCCCAGTGAGCACCCAGCTCCTCACACCCCCCTCACCTTATACTTACCCCTGAAGGTCACCACTGTCATCTTCTGTGGACTGGGACATATCTGCTCTCTTCAAAGCCGAACCATGAACTGAAGAATTAAGGTAAGCTCCGTATAATGACAGTCCATGGTGTTTTAAACTTATGTTGATATCTAAGCCATTTTTAGGTATTTTTGCATCAAATTTTCAACATGGGGTTTTTGGGACCCCACCTCATGAATACTTGCACTGTCATTTTGTTACTCAGCCCCTAAAGATGATTTCATGATCACTGTACGGAATCACCTTTAGGGAGTGATCAACAAAATGACAATGCCAGTGTTCATGAGGTGGGGGTCCCTAAAAGCCCATGTTGAAAATCTGGTGAAAAAATTCTGAAAACTGGCTGCATTACAAGTATGCTTTGCGCATTTTCTGCACAGGTGCATAACTTTAGTGATTTACAATATTTTGACTCCAAGTTTTCAACATTGACATTTTTTCACACCACCTCATGAACAGTACAGCTGTCATTTTTCACATCTTGTCAGAAAGGTGATTTCACATCTGTGGTGCAGAATGGCATGGTCACTGTGTGAAATCACCTTTTGGGATGAATGAACAAAATGACAGTGGCAGTGTTCATGAGGTGGGGTCCCAAAAAGGCCATGTTGAAAATGTGGTGAAAAAACTCCTATCAATGGCCGAGTTTATCTGAAAAAATAAGGAAATTCATTGCAAAAAACTTTGTTTAATGCACCATTAGGGCTGAGCGGTTAAAAGTAGGGAAATGCAAACTTAGGGTTCCCAAGCATAAGGTCCCACTTCCACTGCATATGCAGGAACAGACATGAGGGGAACTTAGGCTTCCCAACCCAAACACCCCATTCACACCCTTGTCTTCCAATCATAATACCTCACCCCCACCCTGCATGCAGGAACATATGTGATGGGTGTACCTTGGCATTTTGAACCCTAATGCTCACCCGATTCCAAGACTAAGTAAGGTAATATCGGAACAGAATAAGAAAATGGGGTGAGCATTAGGGGTTCAAAATGCCAAGGTGGACAGACACACAGGAGCCATGTACACTGTGGCCCTAGCACAAGCCCCAAGGTGACACCCCATGTGTGTGCGCAACGTGCAGCACACAGACATGCACATGTGACAGGCAATGGCCTGCTGTGGGCATAGCCCCCCCACCCCCAAGGAACACACACAGAGGATGTACATGCAGCATACTCACCTGCACCCACACGACCAGAACCTCAGCCTCCTCCACTGGCCCTAGTGTGTATGGCCTCCACCGCCACCACGGCCCTCCACATGTCTGCTGATCCTGTGATGAAAATACAAGCAAAGAGCACTGTGAGGTGATAGTAGGTGTGTACAAACTCCTCCACCAGTGACCCTCAGCAACACCACTGGTGCCAGCATGCAGTGCTGGACCCACCCCCTCAGTGACCCAATGTAACAGCACCCTGGGCAGCGTGTAGTAACAGACACCACCCCAGACCGTGCCCACCATGGCAGTGTGTGGATGGATGTATGCCGTGCCACTGTCAAAACCACAATGCACCTGCCACAGTGCCAATGCATCCCCCCGTTGTGCACCATGCCATACACGTCGACACATAGTGGCCATGGCTGCACCCCACAGGCATCACCAGCAGAGCATGCAACACATGTGTACGTGTGTGTGTGTGTGTGTGTGTGTTGGGATGGAGGGGTTGTGCACCACAGAACACTGCACCACCCACCTGGAACCAAACATCTGCCTGCTAGAGTGGATGTAAGTTGTTGTGACTTACCTGGGCATGGCATCGCACCCCTGTGTGCAACACCTATTCTGTGCACCAGACGCTCTGCCACCCTCACCCACACTGCAGGGCATGGCTCATTGAGGTCCTGTGTACCAAAGAGCTGCCCCTCCAGTGACATGACAAGTGCCACCAGGTTGGCAAGCTCCACCTCCCCCAGTTCATGGCTCTGGGTCCAGCTGCCTGAGCATGTGACATTTTGAGATGCAGTGCTGTGGTGGCAGGTATGCAGAGTACAAGCTGCAGGAGTGCAATGGCCTAATTGCACCACATGCATGAGAGGCTGTCGAGCACTAGACTGTGCATCACAAGGTTGTGGCATGGTAATGTATGATTGCCACTGATTGCGCATAACCGTGCATGCACAGTTCTCACAGTATGGGCAGGAGACCACGGTCAGGGGTCATGCCCGGGTCATGTATGTACGTCTCGCATGGAACCACCATATTGTGAATGGCATTCATTGCCACTTATGGTGCACTGAGGATGGTACATACTGCCAGACATGCACCGTGATCTGCTTGGGTGCATTGATGCAACATCACACTGATGTGCCATACCCACACAACATAATTCATGCAGCACAGATCCAATAGCGTATGTCGACTGACATGCTCTGCTGACATTAATTGCGCTACCACCAACACCGAACAGGATGCGCTATGCATGGAATGCTACTGATGATGCATTGCATATGCACGGGGATGCACTGTTTGACTTGTGCCATATTCAGGAAATGCCTCCAATGTGACTGCGCAAGCATGGGAATGCACCATAAGGGGATGCGCCCAATGCCCCAGTTGCACATTGCTGATTGAGAAGAGCTGGGGGCAGTTATGCAAGTCACAGACAATGCTCCCAAATCAGCTCATTGACAAATTCAGGGGCATCTCACCTGCTTTGCATCTCATTACAGTTGCTTCTAACCTCATTTGCATACCCTGGGCCATAAATGCTCCTAAATGCACCTCCCCACTCCACAAGTGACCAACAGGTATTGCAACCTTGAAGGTAGGTCTGTTCACATTTTACCATGTACAGCTTGTCAGCACCATCTGACAGTGGGGTTTTGAAGGCATCCAGGTGACTGTGACTGTGCAGCATCCAGCTACGTTCCTGGCACACAACCATAATTGCCTGAACTGTGCTGATTTCTGCATATTTCCGCCCACAGGAACCACAATGTCCATACAGGTTGATGCTGCAGGATGGAGATGTCATAACTTTACAGCTGATGAGGACAGGGCACTGCTGGAGGCCTACTTCCCTAGGCAGAGCATCCTGTCTGGCAGGGGTGGCAGCCACCAGTACAGGAACAAGGCCTAGGAGATGGTTGCCCAGCACATGAATGCCCATGGCATATACAACCAGACCCCACAGAAGTGCCTCAAGCACTTTCACAATGATAAGTGGTGGGCCAAGGAGAAGATGGCCACCATTAGGGCTTCTCAGGGGGTGATGGGGTGGGCTGCAGACAGCTGTGTGCCTCACCCCAAATGAGGAGAGGCCAGAAGCCAGCATGGGCCGGACCATGGTGATGGATGTTCCAGGTGGTGGCTTTCAGACTGGTGGCAGGCCATCACAGCACTGTGAGCATACATGTTCCAAGAACTGTGCTGGTCAGTGTGTACATGCCATGGTTGCCCTGATAAGTCCCACCAAGTCCCACTATGTTCCCACATGTTGGTTTGCACTGCGGATGGCACCATTCATCCCCATCTGTCCACAGTGTCCTGCTGACACACATCATGCCTCCCCTGTGCAGCACCTTGGGGGGCCCACCGTGGGGGTGGCTGAGGGGTAGTCACTTGGGATGCTGTACCCGCAGGTGGTGGGCAGGGGGGGCCTGTCCCACACATGTTCCTGAGTGCCTGTACTGGCCACAGTGCATGTCTGTCTACTCTGGTGCATGGCCATGGCAGTGTCCCCATGGGTGGCACACACCTGTGTGGCATGTCAGGGGCACCCATGGCACACATGTATGGCTCCCTGTTCATACCTGTCTGTACACACCATTTATGTCAGTAACCATGTTTCCCTTGTCTCTTTCAGCTTCGTCACACCTCATGGGTGCTGCAGGATCTGGTGGACTCCCCCAATGATCTGGCAGGGCAGGAGGCTGGACTATCACATCATGCCACAGCTGGGGCTGTGGCAGATGCTGTGCCAGGTCCGTCCAATGCCACCATAGCCCCAGATGCAGCAGTGGATGGTACAGGGCCATCAAACCCCTCCATGGCTGGTGCCACAGCTGGTGGCTTTGGTAGCACATGGCTGATCAACCTACTAGGTCTTGCTGAAGAGGACCCTGTGGATGGGGTCGACATTGTGGACAACCTGCTGGTGCTGGCATCCAGAACGGAGGGGGAATGTGATGATAGTGATGTTGATGCCACACAAATTTGGGGGGACATGGACAACACCAGCCGAGTTGGGGCACATGTGCGTGCACAGCTGGCACCATGTGGTATTGGCAGTTGTGTGGCCCCATGCACACCCACAGGGCCTTCACAACTGCCCACGGTGGTGGGCATTGAGGGCCATGTGTCTGGTGATGCTGAGGGGCCAGAGACTGCTGACACTGTTCAGCAGGGTGCTGTGAAGCAACAACAGGCATCAGGGGACCATGATGCAGGCACCCCTGGGTGCGCAGTGGTTGCCCATGCCCAGTCCCCACCTATACAGCAGCCTGTTGTGTTGCATCCGCCTATGGTGGATGCATCACAGCAGGCCAGAACTCCACCTGCTTGTCAGCGCCTCACCCTGTTGCATCCCCCACCTACGAGGTTGAGGGCTATGCACACCTCCTGCAGAACACTGTGGAGGGGCAATCATCCCTCAGAGCAGAGCTGAGGGGCATTTGGATGCAGCTGGTCATGTAGTATGAGTCATTGACTGCATGGTGTACCCAGATGCTTGCAGAGACTCGCCTATTGCGGGTGGGCGTGACTGCTGCACTGGAGCAACTTGCACTCACTGTCAAGGTGGTGAGTGCCAACAGTGCACCATGTAGCTGACAGGCTACCAACCACACCCCCAGCAGTGCCTCATGCACCCCCAGGTCACAGTGTCAGGTGAACTCCAACACCCCCAGATCCAGCATGGGTCTCGGGGATGACACACCAGTGAGCATCCATTTACAGTCTCACTTCAGTACCCCACCGGGGTGGTGGACACCCCCCATGGCCAGTGGCACTGACTCAGTGACCACCAGGTGAGGGCATGGCTGCCCATATGTCCATGGTGGCTGTGGTGGCTCCTGCTGATGCCTGGGTAGACTGCTGCCATGGCCCCTGCAACCTGCATCAGTTGCAACCCACACACTAGGCTGACAGTGCCTGGGGTGGTGTGATGTGGCACACGCCTGCCCCAGTACAATGCCTGTGTGGGACACCTGTGTGGTGCACTGTGCATGGCCAGGGTCACCGGTGTTGTGCTGTGTGTCATAGGCGTGATGAGTGCAGCCCTGTGTCTGCTGTGCATGTGTGCCAGCAGATGTACACTGATCCATGCCATCCTGAGCACAGACACCATGTCCCCTCTGCCCATGTGTGGCCTGCTGTGTGTGTGTGTCTGTGCATTGCTGTCACCCCTCATGGGTGTGCTCCATGACCGCTGTGTGGTAGTCATCTGTTTATGTGTGTGTGATTCCCCCCCACACCTGTGGTGTATGTAGGTGGGGGGGCTGCCGAGTGTTGCCCAACTGTGATACTCACATTCTGTCCCCGAAATGCTCCTTCACAATTGTGTCCATGTGCCACTGGGACTTGGCAACAAGGTGTGGGTCCCTGCAAGCCAGGGGTGGCTGACCACCTCCTCCATGATGCCCCTGCTCTTCCTCCTCCATCTCCATGGAACTGTCACCCTCCTCAGCCTGGACAGCTATTCCACGGTAAATGGCCATGTTGTGCAGGATACAACAGGCCAGGAATATGTCACAGGCCTTCTCTGGGCTATATTGTAAGGTACCACCTTACCTATCCAAGCACCTGAAGCGCATCTTCAGCATGCCGAAGACCCGCTTGATGATTGTGCGTGTAGCGATGTGTACCTAATTGTAGCACTCCTCTGCCTCTGTGCCAAGATGGCAGTAGGGGGTGAGGAGCCAGGGTTGGAGGGGATACACTGCATCACCTGTGGGGGAACAAAGCAGTCTGTTAGTACCCCACATGTAAGTGCATTGTGTACCACAGCCCCCCCACATCACTGCAAACTGGTGAAGCTGCTGCCTGTCCACCACTGTACCTGTGGCCCACCTCCCGATGCAACACTTCCCCCATGGTAGGACGGCGCATTCATGCTCTCACTAGTGACTGCAGTGACCTGGCTTCCCTCATCTGCTCCACACCTGACCATGCCCGCATCAAGGGCTGACTGCTCCTGTCCAGTCCAGCATTGTTAGCCCTCCATTGCCCAGCAGTTGCTAATGCCTGGGTGCATGTGGTGCATTCTGCCCTGCCACACGTGCCTGCTGTTCTGCATCACCTCACCTCACCTCCCATGCTGCATTGTGCTGCTGCACTGTCCCCCTTGTTGCGTGCACCATCCCATTGGCATGCCCACCTCCACTGTCCCACTTGGGCATGTGCCCTTTCGCAGTCCCTGTCACAGCCCCCACACCCATGCACCACTTCCTGACATATGTTGCACCACATTGTGCTATTTGTGGGCATGTATACATGCCCCACTTGCCCACAAGATGTCAGCTGGAGATATCCCCAGTATCAAACTGGCAGCAGAGGGCAGATTGATGCCATATGAAGGCATCGTATGTACTCCCAGGGTGTGTGGCACAGACATTGCTGATGTGCCTTGTGGCATTGCACACCACCTGGCAGCTTATAGAGTAGAACCCCTTGCAGTTCATGTACAGCATTATCTTATCACCAGATGGTGCACAGATTGCCACATGGGTGCAGTCAATGGTCCCTATGATGCCAGGCATGCGTGCCACCCTGTGAAACTGCTGCATAGCTTCTGTCTGCTCTGCCTGTGTGCTTGGGAATCGAATGAACTCTGAAGCATGTGGGAGCAGTGCAGTGAGGAATTGCATGAGGATACGGGAAGTGGGTAGCTGGGATATGCCAGTGGTGTCTCCAGCTGGCCTCTGGAAGGTTCCCATGGTGAGCAGGCATATTGCTGTTATCACCTTGGTCTCCACAGATATGGCTTGACCCCTTCCAGTGGGTGCCTACATTTCATCATGGAACAGCTCTCAGAGCTGCCTCAGAACTGTCCTGTTTAGGTGGTATTGGCCAACTCTTTCTATGTCTTTCAGTTGCTCAAATGTTACTCTAGCACAATACCACCATGGGGCAGGCCTCCTACGTTGTCTTCTGCCACCATGTTGGTTGTTTGCCTGTCTCCTCATACCCATTAATATGCCCACCATCAGGAATGGTGCACCATCCATTTTGTTGGCCTCTATTGTACTGCTGCTGGTGTTCCTGCTGCTGCTGCTGCTATCCTGCAGTCTGCCTGCTGGGGGCTTGCACTTAAGTCTATTTCTTTTATACTTATCTTCTTAGTGCACATATGGATGGATGCATGTGTATGCACTGTGTTTGCACATTCATTTTGCTTTGTGAATGGGGATGTGCCATGTATGCAGCTACACGCCCCCTCCAGATGTGCTGCATATCATTATTTTCGGGGTCCAGTGCATCCTTGGCAGTGCAGCGAACCGCATCCGGGATGTGCCAGGGCATCCCTACCCTGTGTGAACTGCACCAGTGCACATCTCTGAGTTGCACCAGCGAATCTCAGCTGTGCCGGGAACATCTCTTTTATAAATCCTGCCCCTTGAATTCTTAATTAAGTTTAACTATTCACATGTCCAACAAGTGGCATTTACTACTATTCCTACTCCTACACCTTCTTGTAGCAAGTCTCCCTGAACTCCTCCCACTGGCATTGACACCACAGTTTGGATCTCCATCCCCAGCAACTGTTCCTCTTGATGACACCTACAACAACTTACAGAGTGTCATTCCCAGCAAGTTTAATATGATCAGAAGTGCCACTGAGAACACAGAGTCATTATCAATTAAGGATGACCTAGGGGCAAAGTAATGCCCTGAAGTTGATGTTCTTTATTTTTATTTTCATTTTTATTTCTTTGGGGATGCCTAACCTTTCTTTTTTTTTCGGTGGGGGATAGTATTATATACTGTAGATTCCATTTATATGCCTTTCAGATATAAGCCAGGTTTGGTTATATGCCTTGGAACATAAATGGTAATGATATTTATTTCTGTCATACACCCATGGTTTTCTGCTTATATGCCTGTTTCTGTGAGTGCTCCAACATATCTGATTACCATGATTACTGTGTGCTATGCAGGTAACAAGCAGTTAACTGGGTGCTAAGTGGCTAATTCACATCAGATTAAAGATGGTTTACTGCCCTGCTCTCTATCCCACACTAATCCATTTATCTGGTGCAAATGGTGATGCATACAGCATTGTCTCTGGCCAAAAAAGGCTGATTGAGAAAGCCAACTCACTGGTTTGTAACCACAGAGATCAAGCAGCTGAGTTTACAGTCACAGATCTAGTGTCAGATGGTATGTTCAGGTGAAAGAGTTCATCCTTGCAGAGTGGGCTCGTGGTGGTAACCAGGACCATAAATGCCACAGGGAGAGGGAAAAATGTCAGGGTCCAACAGGCATTACTGATTTGGTTCACAGAGTACTGTGAATGGGGAGTCCCAATTTCCAGTCTGGTTTTGCTAGAAAAGTCAAAATAGCTTGCTGATGAGATGGGCATTCAATCTAAGCTATCCTCGGAATGAATATCACAGTGGAAGGAAAGCCACTGCATCACCTATCATGGTGAGAAGGTGACTTTGGATTTTGTAGCAGCTGATAACTCACTACAGAACACACTGCCATGACTGTTGCAGAGCTATGCTACTGAGGACAGTTTTAATGGGGATAGGGAAAGGGAACATTGTTTAACCAGGAGTAGCACACTAAGCTGAAGCTTGTTTCCAGATGCAACCTGGGAGAACAAGGAAGTTAAGTGACTTGCTCAGGATCACACAGGATGCACCTAGGTGGCTGTGGGATTCAACCCCAGGTCTCCAGATCTGCCGCTCAGAGCCTTAGCCCACCGCACTATACTGCCTCCTTGCACACTAGGGATAAAACTGCTTTATTTTTATGTGCCACACCAGATTTTTTCATTTTTAAGAAAGAGCACCCAAGTCAGAACAAAAAAGTAAAAAAAATGAATTTTGCCCATGGTGTGTGCCAGTGCCACAGGGTCCAAGGTGCTTTTTTTACATTGATAATCCATGCTTTTTTACATTAACAAAATGCCTTATAAAATAGCTGAAACACAAGCAATCTCAAGTGTCTTTATTGTAAACTGTGAATGATGGAAGGTTTGATACCATTTATTGGACCAGCAAGTGTCTTGTACAAAGATGGAATTATACACAAGCTTTTGGGGCCTCACAGGTCCCTGAAAAAGGGACCTGTGAGGCCTTGAAAGCTTGTGTATAATGTCATCTTTGTACAAGACACTTGTTGGTCCAATAAAAGGCATCAAACCTTCCATCATTTCCTGTTTTCCAAGAACCAATATGGCTGGAATCTCTTTTTGTAAACTGTGACAATCATTTACACTCACTTCATATGGAGCTATAGCGTGATAGCACTATAGCACTAAATAAAGTTTGAAAAAATGTGACAGTCAGCTCAATTCCTGTTGTATGCCATTTCAGATATATGTACAAATCTGGCTTGTTCCAACCACAGGCATATAAATGGAATTGTAGTCTGAAAATCAGTTGGGACAGAGAGAATATACTGTAGTAAATGGAATGGATATAAAGCAGAGACCACAGCAATAGTTGTTCCTTGATGTCAAAAATTAATAGTAAATATCACTGTAAAGCACACTGAGCTGTGATGGTCTCAATGGGGTTTGCATACTCTGTCACAACATTCCAAAAAGTAATCCACAGCAGAAGCATGCCAATACCACCAGGGAGAGACTGCAGCCCAGAACATTATTTTGCAGTGTAGGCTTCAAGCCTTCCTGCTTGCACATAGCTCCTACAGATTCTCACAAGTGCTCTTGTTGTGTATACCAGCATACGCAAAGTTACTTTTTCCACCTATTTCAGCTGTCCAAGGGACATGGAGGCCTACAGTACCAGAGGCTGGACATATCAGTTGGGGGCTGGGCTTCAGTCTTGAAAAGTCCATACTGAGCAAACAGTTCTGACAAGAGTGGCACAAGTGCCACTCAGACTGAACTTTCAGTTTTACTGTGATTGCTTTTAAATGTATTGAGTGCATCAGTATGGTGTTCACTGTTTTAGATAATATGTGACTGTTAAAGTTACATTTTAAACAGTAGCCTGATGGTTTAGGAATATTGATCTATTTACCTGAATCTACTCTTTTATAGAATTATTGCATTCTCCATTATCCTGTATGATTGCATTTCTGCTGCCTCCCTTTCTGCACTAACTACAGTATCAATTGAGCTTTGCACTGTAAGTGTTTTGTGCTGCCTCTTCTTCAATTATATGATGATGGTTGTTAATTGAAAGGTAATTTTTTTGCTGGGCTTTTTCTTATGACAGTGAAACTTACAGCATTTTAACATCTCTCAACTACAGTATTTTTATTCTGTTTTAAACATAATATCAAAAGTTATGTTTTTGGGGATACTTATTGTTTTCTGTATTAGGTGTTGACCGTATTATCTCTTTCAGTAGTAAAACTTTGGAAAACACAAATGTTCTTGCACTATATTTTAAATCTCAGATTACAGAAAATTTAGACAACAGATTTCATTTGGGCCTAATTACTCTTAAACGTGGTCTGAAATTAGGATATTTTTTAAATTTCTACTGCACTGTTTTGAGGAAGTTTGAATCCAGACAACGTTTTTTCCTTATTGCTGCTACCATAGGAAAATGTTGAGTGCAACCCATACCCTCATAATTATAATTCTGGTCTTGTAAATGGAAAGGTATGTGTTGGAAACAAAGATATACACTTTATGCAGTTAAATGTCTGCAGTCTAGCTTCTAAATTAGTGCTACCACCTGTCCCTATTTTCGCAGGACACTCCTGATTTTGGCAGCTGTGTCCTGCAAAAAAACATGAAAGTTACTACATGTCCTGACATTATAGCAGAAAAAAATGTTTTCTGACTTTCCTATACATACTACAAAACAATATAATACCTTAACTAAAATACCTTAAAATGATAAGAAACACTAGAAACAGCTATAAAATGACAACACAGTCTTAATTCTGATTATTTAGAGAAAACAAGTCTGTTGCATTGGTAATTATTACATATTGTCCTGTGAAAAATCATGTTTCAGTAAGAAATGTCCCACTTTGGGCTTTTTAAAAGGTGGTAACCCTATTCTAAATGACCAGAAATAGAATCACGGATTGTGACATATGCACCACATGTTTAGACAGAGAGAATTGGTTGAAACCAAGCATTCTGGACAGTGAAACAAGTATTACAAATTTTTCAATATTTAGAAAGGATAGATCAAGTAAAAAAAATAGGGTGAGGTTATGTATTATGTAAGTGTGGATTTGGATGCAACAATGTATCCAACTGACTATACAAATACAACTTCTTGTGAATATTTAGCTTTGCAACTCAGTATGTAAGTATTGTTTATGTCAATATGTTAAGTATTGTTTATGTATACTGGTCAACCATGTAAATGGGTCTTTGGCCCATGGACTTTCCAGTTTAAATTAAAACAAACCAACAAACAAAATTGGCCCCCAAAAAATTGTACTGTACATGCAGGGCCCGATTCTCAAAGAGGGTTTAGATCAATACAAGCAGCGACAAACAGTAGCTTGTGTCAAAGCCTGGTGTGCCAGGGACCCTGAACCAGACTCAGGTACAAGAGAGATCCCAGGGAGTAAGTCCCCACACTTGCAGCAACTGCTCCCATGTGACAAATACATGATGCACGGGAGGGCTTCGACGCAGACTCCATGCGGCAATGCGGGCATCAAGTATCAAGCCCAAAGTTTCCAAATGAGATGAGACAACATCACAGGGACTGGATCTTTAATAATGCAAACCAGGAAAGCCTCGATTACACTCCACTAACTAGAGAAAACAAAACTCAGATGACATGAAGTAAATAAAAAAAGATTTTATTATACTCACATACAGGAAGAAAGAGCTAGACCCAAATGGGCATATCACCCACGGTGTGGCTCACAGCAGCAGCAAAAGCACTAATGGTATGTTATGTGGTACTCCTGCCAAATATGAATCACTAAAAAATAGAATGGGGCTCCAGAGAAAATGAGCAGTGTATCAGATTGACTACTAATGCCGTGCCTTCTTCATTTGTAAATACTGGATACACATTCATTTTAGTAATGTCCCTCCTTGCAGGGTTTGTTTATTTGAAGGGTGTGTATGCATTACACAGTAACTTTTTTTCTACAGTGTTCAACATTTTATAGAATGTGTGCACTTTATCTATGTAAAGCATAAAAGTTTGCATGTGCTTACGATGTCAACATGACCTGGGGTATAAAATGACCACATCTATAACATGTTAGCAACCCTTGAAAAAGTACAGGGTACTGCATAAAATGCCACCGGGTGTTTTGCTGCTGCTGTGAGTCATGCCATGGGCAATACCCCATACAGCACTATCACATTTTGCCATGTATATGAGTAAATAAAATATTTTACATATACTTCATCTTATCTGAGTTGTGCTGTCTCTAGTTAGAGGAGTGGGTGAAAGGTTTTCCTGGTTTGCACTGTAGTTTTCAACCCTCCACACCACTGTATCAGAGGTGAATTCCTTCTTCAATGCCTCGTCCTTTAATAATGAATTATTACTTGATGAGGATTTTAAACTGTAATGGATCAAGTCATCGGGGAGTACCAGCATTATAACTATAGTGGGCAAACCCTGGTATCTAAAGTGTGGGACCCCATGTAAGTGACCCTAGAGAGGGGTGATCATCTCATATCAAGCAGGGGAAAATGAAAACAGAGGAACAGAAATTTAAAGAACTGGATAGGTTAATGATCCAAACCAAACGGCGAGGTTGCCCACCAGCTGTGGTTACATAAGGCTAAAAATCAAGAGACAACTATTAGTGAAAGCCTCGCAACCCTCCCAAGTGTGGAGGTTTATAGATAAACACAATGGGCCCAATTCTCAAAGCCCTGCATCTGACGCAAGGTGCTTGCACCAAACAGATATAGTGCAAGGTGCACCTTGCGTCCAGGGCTGCCTCCACGCAATTCACAAAGGTGGCCTGCATCGACCATAGGCCGCCTGCCCCAAAGGTCCTGTGCCAGCCCTGTACCCTGCACAGTGCTGTGAGACGGCACTAGGTGGACTGCGCCGATGCAAGCTGCACCTTGCTATTCTCAGACAGCACCCAGTGGGAGATATTCTATGCACCTTGCTATTCTCAGACAGCACCCGGTGGGAGATATTCTAAGTGCCCTTAGACCAGCCAGGGCTGGCGTAGTGTGACTTAGAATATGTCCCACTGGGGCAGTCATCCTATATGCAACTGAATGCTGCAGTTGCCCCCCCGGTTCACCAATGATGCCCCATCCTGCCAGGTACTGTCACCCATCCCCTATGCCACCACCCCATCCCCATTTTTCTGCCTGGCCCACCTGCATGTGGCATGGGCATATGCCCCCAATCACTGCAGTGCCCAATACCTGGTGGTCTAGTGGAACCCACCCCTTGGTGCCCAGCCAGCTGCCGACTGTGGTCTGCATTGGCACCATACTATACATATACGCTCAGTGTCTGAGACTGGTGGCAGTCACTGTGCACATATATACAGTAGGCGTCGTTTCCGGGCTTGTGACGGACATGTGCCAGGTGTTCACCGCAAGGGATGGAATGCCGCAAGTGTAGGGACTTAAATGCTGGGACCTCTCCTGTATCTGAATCTGGGGCAGGGTCCCTGGCATATGGGGCTTTGGCACAGGCTGCCATTTGCTGCAGCTTGTGCCGAATGCAGCCCCGTTTGAGAATCGGGCTCACTGACTTCAAAATATGTATAATATAATATTTTTTTGGGTGTGTGGCACCTATTTATTTATACATATTTTGATGTCAATGTATTTATCTATAAAGCTGTAAAAAATTTGCTATGCTTTTTTGCAAACTGTTCTGTCTGGGACTCTATTTGTAAATCCACACTCGGGAGGGTTAAGAGGCTTTTTTTTTTTACTAATAGGTTAATGATACCTAATTACAACAGTTTCTATCCTGAATGGAATGAACATAAGATAAAAAAAGAAATTCATAACACAGAAACAGTTTTTTTTTTATTTAATATGCTGTATTGAATATAAATGACAGTATACAATAAGAAATATAAAAATATATGAATTAGATGTGCTGAATACCTCCAAGCGGAGATATCTGGGACGATACTTGGCAAGTCTCTGAAACAACAGAGAGAAAAGAATATAATTTGCATAACTGAGAATGGAAAGGGAGCTAGAATGACTAAGGATAAAGAGATTGGTAAAATTGTTTGTACAGACTACAAGAAGGGTTCCAGGGGTGGTGCACGGCACATGTTCAAGTACCGTTAAAACAGCCCTGGCTGATCTAATGGGTGTTTGTTTTTGTTGGCGGTGTACACCTTTAAGAATGCTGAAAAAAGGGATGGTGCAGCATGCAAGGTGCACAAGGGGCACCTTGTGTGCACAGGGGGCCTATGAGAGTCACAGAATCTGCAGTTTTGACACAAGGTGCCCCTTGCGCCACTGCTGTGTGATGCAGGCACCTTGCATCCAATTTGTGCTTTTGAGAATCGGGCCCATTGTGTTTATAATCTCCCTGGTACTGGTGTTGAGGGCCTTGTAGCCTAGAGGTTAGAGTAATGAGCTGTGAACTAGCTTGGTGCATCCAGCAGACCAGACCTTGGTTTGATTCTCACAACCTCCACTTGCATACTGTGTGACTCTGAGCAAGTCACTTAACTGCACAGTGCTCCCAGGTTGCCCTTGAAAACAGGCATTTGTGCCTAGTGGGCTTTACCCAGTTATCAAAGACTGAAATAAAAAAATTTCCCTGGCACAAGACCCCTGGCGTATCCAGCAGTTTGGCACAGACCTGGTGCAGGGCTGATCTAACACACTGGGATCCAAGTGTGGTGCAAGGGGCCTATGAGAATCACAGAACCTGCATGTTTTGACACAAGGTTCCCCATTGCACAACTTCTGTGTGATGCGGGCACCTTGTATCCAATTTGTGCTTTTGAGAATCGGGCCCATTGTGTTTATAATCTCCCTGGTACTGGTGTTGAAGGCCTAAAAATCTCACTGTTATGTTGAGTCATATTAAGTCAGGTGACATTATTGCCTTAGGTGACTTCAATTTATATTGGCAAGTAAATTCAACACATTTTGTGAATATTTTAGAAGATGTAGGCCTAAAACAGACTATAGATGCCCCCACAAGAATGAACAATAAATCACGAAAACATACTTTGACAGGATCTTAGTGCAGCAACCTAGCAAATTGTCTGGTCCCCTATCTAATAGTATAAGTGACCATTCACTGATTTTTTTGTCACTTGTATAATGGTTCCATATAGAAACATGACCTAGTTATCTCATAATTTCATAATCGTTCTAAATTACTTCCTTTGTATTTCTTAGCTGATCTTTATAATGTGGACCGGTCCATTTTTGACTGTGTCTCAGATACGAATTTTGCACTTGATTTTTTGGTTCAGAATTTTCGAGAATAGTACAGAAACATGCCCCTTTAACTAGAAGACAATTTAAGAGCAAACATTCCAAATGGATGACTAGAGAGCTTTTTAAACTTAATAAATTTAGAAAAAAGACCCGGTCAGAGTTTGAGGCCTCTGGCTCTGTGCAAGATTGAATAAACTATAGGTGCTACCATAATCTTTGTAAACAGTCCATTTATACTGTACATCTAAGACATTTTTTTAAAGCAACAAACAGACAATTTATCATGCACCAAAAAGTTTTGGAGTTGTTTAAAAAATCTTTTGTGTCCTTCTGAGGTTAAAACTAGTTTAAGCATCACATTGGATGGTCAAATCTACACAGACTATCGTGATATAGCTAATATCTTTAATAATCATTTCTGTAATGTCGATAAATATAGACTGAATTTTGGAAGTACCATCTACCTCCAGTCTCATAAGTTCAAAACCTTTTTTTTTTCCAAGACCTGTATTCTATTAAAAAAAAGTTACAAACACTCAGGTTTTCAAATTATTGTCTAGTCTTAAAACTGATAAATCAGCTGTTGTAGACAACCATGCTCCTAAATTTTTGAAATTAGCAACCCCAGCCATTGCATAGCCAGTAAAAAAATCTTGTAAATGTCTTTCAAATTACAGCATGTACCAGATTTATAGAAACTGGCCTTGACAGTTGATAATTATCATCCCATATCTATTTTACCTGTGCTTTTTTTTTTGCCATAAAGGTTTTTATCCAACTTGGCAGATCTGGACAGCTATCAGCCCTGCTCCCATGCCTGACAGTTGTCCCTATCTTTCTCCTTGACTGTAAGGTTGTACCCCCATAGACCCCCCCCACAGTGGGATGGGACGGGGAGGGCAATCCTCCCCCTGCAGACATATTCAGATCTGGTTAATCATGGTATATTATTATAGAAATTGAAATTGTTGTGTGTTGTGTGTCTTCTTTAAATTGGATTTCAGATTATTTGCAAAAATAGGCTGCATTTTAAAATTTGGCTGAGTTTTTTCAGATAAATTGATGAGTCCCTGTGTTGTACCACAAGGATCTATTTAGGGCCACTACTTTTTACAGTGTTTATTAATGATGTCCATTAGGTTTGTTCTTCAGTAGATATTTTATTATATGCCGATCATGCAGTTCTCTATGTTCATTCAAAAATATCAGTAAAATTAATAATTATCTTCAAAAGAGATTTCAAACTTTATATCCTTGTATTGTGATGAGCAAACTGACACTTAATACTACAAAGACACAAGCCATGTTGTTTGACACAGCACCAAAGCTCAAGACAATTTTGAAAGATTTTTTGATTAATACTATAAATCAAGATTACTTGAAATAGTCAGTGTTTCTAAGTACCTAGGTGTGCATCTGGATTCAAGGTTAACGTCTGGCCCATATATCAAGAATGTAACTGCCCAAGTTCATCAAAGGCTCAGGCAGTTATATTGTGTTAGGAATTATCTAATTTACGACTCGTGATTGGAAATTGCAACCTATAATTTATTACCAATTACAGATTCTAGTTCATCAATGGTGGATGCTACTCCATACACCAATCTGGACAAGAAAAAGAAATTTTATATCATAAGATGGTTATATTCATTTTATTTGCTGATAAAAGATCACATCATTGTACAAATATTAACAGACTAAACTGGCTTTTGTTTAAACACACATCTGATTTACCATTGGCAAATTTCATCCTTAGGATTCTGCATAAAAGAGAATCTTTTTGTCTAGCAAATTTATTCAAAGATCAAAACATTCGCTATAATTATCATTCTAAATCAATTCTTCTGTTACATATTGTTCGTACAAATACTGTTTTGTTTCAGAATTCTTTTAGTTACAGAGCATCTCATTTGTGGAACTGTGTACCATTTTTGATTAGATCCTCTTCTTCACCAACTATTGTTTCCCTTTGTTTGTAACCCTCCCAGATCGTGCCTGAAAATAGGAGATGTTTTGTCTAGAGCATGCACCCGGTCAACAAAAACTAAATAAAATAAATGAACTGTTTTTAATAAAGTCCTGAAAGAACAGTTTTGAAATTTAAATATATGCAAATGCTATGGCTGAATTCAACTGTGTATTTGTGTATTGTATAGCTTGCTTGCTACTGTATGTATGCATCCACTAGTTTATGATGTATATGTATTTTTATAATTCATACGTAATTATCTTTTGTATAATTGTACTCGGGTTATGCCTGAAAAAGGATTTTTTTGCACCAGTGCACTTACTTGGTCAACAAAATAAAACAAATAAACACTTGCACCACTTTCCACAAGCAAGTTGCAGTAATTAATATCCATCGCTGACTTCAAGGCTTTTTTACCACCCTATTAGTAGATATACACCATGCCAATTACTGCATTACTGCATTGGCAGTCAAAGTGCTTCAGCTGAATTCTCAAAGCCAAGCTGAATTTATGGGCCCCAAGTAGAAGCTGAACTCGTGTTACCACCAATGGCCTACTTCTCTTACCTTTAGTGGGAACTTTGACAGCTATTACATGTAGGTGACACTACACTATGCTACACACTAGGGAAGCTGATAGTTGTCATAAAAAGTACAGTGTTTATAGAAATATCTTTATAGTTCACACTTTTTGGTGTTCCTATTGATATCAGGTTTCAAGTGGAATCATGTTTAATTCTTTTGCATGCTTTCTTCTTTTTTGAGATTAAAACACTAATTTCAGGGCTGCCCTGATGGCCCAGCAGTAGTGCTGTGCACCACAGTGCAAACAGCCCGGGTTCAGGAGTGAACCTGGATGGTCATATTGGGAGGTAGGCCAGGATAAAGTAGCTGTTGTATGGCAACATGCCTCAACTGGGGAGGGTTGACAGCGAGCTCTGGCACTGCAGCAATACCTGTGGCTGGGCCAGGGAGCTTGCTTTAACTGCAGGGGATGTACTGTGTGCACACAAGGTCAGCAGGAGGCTACAGTCATGTTGGGCAGGTGGAAGGGACCAGAAAAGGAAGAAAAACCCACAGCTATTGGAATGATGGCCTGGGTTTCTGGCTCCATGGGTGTTAATGCCTCCCAGCACTGGATCCTGGTCTACATGTTGGACTGCCTTGGAGGGGTATAGCCTTCCCCCTTGGAGCCCCTGACACAAAGGGCAGAGGCATGGGGGTAGCCAGTGGGCTACTTGGGTCAACTGAAGCCATGAGACACAGGCCGAGCAAAGTATATACCTGGGAACTGGGTGCATCCCTGACTAATGGACATGGCTGGGTAGATAAATCTCTATGGGTAAAAAGACACTAATTGCAGTTGTCAGTAAATATATTTATATATTTATTTATTGAAATGTTTTGCCAGGAAGGCACACTGAACAACAAGTTGCTCATCTCCCGGTGCAACCTGGGGGGGGGGTACAGTAGGATGTGACTATAGATGTACAATTAACATTTATCATAACTGTGGTAACACACACATTAGCATTAAATGACACAACATTTTACATTTGTAGAGAGGATTACAGAATTAAAATTTAACATGATTGAGAATTATACTTACAGTAATATGTTCTGCCAGACAGGGCAGGAAGTGCAATGGTTCAGATATGAGTGAGCTAATACCCATTTAAGTGCTGAGAAGTAAGGAGTCAGGAGAGAAGGGGAAGTAAGAAGTCAGGAGAGTAGGGGTGTATAAGGGGAGTGGGTATGGGGATGGGGTGCGGCGTAGAGCTGGCCCCTCCATGATGCAGAGAGCCCTGCTAGGGTTGATGCATGGAGGCCAGGAGATGGGGGGTAGGGGGAGGGAGAAAAGAAGAGAGGGAGAGTGGGAGGGGTGATAAAGGTGAAATAGTTCTGGTCGGGGGAGTGTAGAATGGGAGGAACAGGTGGAAGTATTAGAGGGGGAAGGAAAGACAGCTTGCCTAATCTGGCCTTTCCAGGATGTTGAGAACCTTGCCACAGGGCAGATTAAGGGAGGACAAGAATTGGATATAGAGCAGAGGGGATGGAGGAAGAGGGAGGGAAGAGAAAAGAAGCCCCTCCAGGATGCTAAGAATCCTGCCGGGGGCAAGACAAGAAGGGTGACAATTGGTATGGGGACGGGAGGGAAGAGGGAGGAGGAGAAAGTAGAGAGTGGCAGTGCTAGGTGGAAAGCACTGGGGAGGGAGGGATTTAACAGGAGAATGTTTAGCGAGTAGTAGAGAAGGCATGAAGGGGAATTTCACTGGGGGTTAAAACAGGAGCAATTTACTGAGAGGTAGTTGTGTAAGGCAGAGGCTAGTGAGTGAGTGAGAGGTGGAGGAATGTCATATTTGGGGGGGAGGGAGTTACAGATTTTGGGGAAGCGATGATTCTGAAGGAATCATGCAACTGTTTCAGATGCCGATGACCCCTAAGCCTCGGGTGCCACTCTCAAATCCTACACCTAAGTATCTCATCCACCCCACATTCCTAACAACAGAAACCTAGGACCTACAAGCCTAGTTCCCTTAATCTAAGATGACCCTGCCTATTCTCTACCTTTTACCTATTCTGACCTCCCTTTTGGCTGCCTATTCTTTCACCCCAATTTCTACCCTATTCCTTAATACCTCCTTATTTTTTATCATTTAGGTATGAGTTCTTACTCAGCGGAGACAATATGGGATTGTTGTCTCTTCTCATTTCAGTAAAGCTTATCATTATGTACCCTTGCATGTTAATTATGTTGACCGGTATGTATAGGCCCATATTGACAGGCACCTTCAGAATGTTTTTTTTTTTTTTTTTGCACCGTTGTTCACCGTAATTGTAATCTTATGAAGTGTACTGTATTGTATTTATGCCCAGGACCACCTTGAAAATGAGCTTGCTCAATGGTGTTTATGCCTGGTTAAATAAAGTGATTGATGGATTGACTGATTGATTGATTGATTGATTAATGGGTAAAGCCTGATTGACCAATAAGGGTGGAACGGCAGGGGACCAGCAGAGTGAGTGTGTCGGTGGATCTAAGGGAGTTGGAGGGAGGAGGGGTAGGGGAGAGGGAGCATGAGAGGTAGGGATGAAGTTCTCCTAGCCAGAATTTGGAAGTGAATTTTGCACAGTGAGTGAGGTGTCTGTTAGCAAGCGGGGGAAAGGACAATGCATGGTACAGGTCACAATGATGAGTGCGGGAGGAGCATCGAGGGCAAAGTGGCAGAAGGAGTTAAAGAGAGACTCTAATCTGGTTAAGGAGGATTTGAAAGCGGCTCCATAGACTACATCACAGTAGTCAAAAATAGGGAGGATCTTCTTCTGGACAAGTTCACCCCATGCTGTAGGAGGGATGCAAATATGGCATCCAAATAAGGCACCATTCTTGGGCGCAGTTTTTTCAGAATGGCGTCAGTGTGGCCAGAGAAGCTGAGGTGTTGGTCCAGCCAGACCCAAAGCTATCTGAAGGAGGAGGTGTCCTCAAGGATTGTCCCATCAAGGGTATGGAAAGAAGGTAAGGGGTGGAGCCTAGAGAATCTCTGCCTAGTGCCAAAGGTCATGGAGACTGTCTTTTTGGCATTTAGGAAAAGCTGATGTGAGGCAAACCAAAGCTGAACCTGGATGAAGTCACGCTGAAGAGTGATTGCTACATCGATGGGGCATTTGCCAGAGGTGAACAGGACAGTGTCAGTATCATCGGCATACATATGGATAGAAGAGAAGGAGGAACAGACTGTAGGAAGGTCATTTAGGAAGATGGAGAAGAGAATGGGACCGAGCACAGAGCCCTGGAGGACTCCTGTAGAGACTGGGGGGGATTGCATGCTGAATCTTGACTGATTGCATTCTGTCTGTGAGGTAAGCTTTAAACCAGTTATAAGCAGGAGGTGAAAGACCAGCAGTCATAAGGGAGTCAAGAAGCAGGGCATGGGAGACTGTGTCAAACGCCTTGGTGAGGTTGACAAAAATAGCAGAGGTGATGAGGCCATTGTCCATCCCAGTAAGGATGGAGTCAGTGAGCCTAAGGAGGGAGGTGGTAGTGGAATGGTTCTTCTGAAAGCCAGATTGGAATGGAGCAAAGAAGGAAGAGACAGCAAGAAAGGAGATTAGTTGAGAGAGGACTAGGTATTTTTGGAGCTTGGCAAGGGTAGGGATGGGGAGACTGGATGGTAGCTGGCAGGGGAGGAAGGGTCCCCACCCTGCGGGAGGGAGAAGACCACCGCATGTTTCCAGGATGAAGGTACAGAAGAGGACTTAAAGGAGAGGTTTAGTATTAGGGAGAGAGGGTTGGCAATAGCAAAGGCTGAGAGGTATAGGAGTTTGGGGTCGAGGTCATCTGGTGAGGAGCCTTTGGAAAGGTTGAGAAAGAGGAGGGCCATTAGTGTCTCCTCAGGAGAAACAGGAGCAAAGGACAAAGAATGATGAGGTCGGAAGGGTTGAGTGAGAGAGATGGGAGGGTAAAGAGAGGAGGTGGTTAAGGGGAGGGACTTTAGCAGGGTTGAAGCACAGGAGGTGTAGTAGGGGTTAAACTCCTGAGCCACTAAGTATGGTTCGGACACTAATGTGTTGTTTATGTTGAGCACTGGGGTTGGGGGGTGAGTAGGGGGGTGAGAATAGAGAATGGATCACTTTCCAGAATTTAGAAGGGGAATTAATGTTATTTAGGAAAGAGGCCTTAAAATATTCAGACTTTGCTAGCCTGGTTGCTTTTATACAAGCATTTCTTAGCCTGTGATAATTAGTACAGTCTGAAGGGAACTGGGAGGCCTTGTGTTTTCTCCAAGTTTTATCACACTCCTTGAGACAGGACACTTAACTCAGGAGAGATCCAGGGGTGATGGTTACCTCGAATTCTACTGCATTTGAAAGGGGCATAGGAGTTCCAGGTATCTTGAAATTTGCCCTTGAAGTATTCGAGGGCTTGGTCGACGGATGGGGCAGAGGCAATTGGGGACCAGTCAGAGTTGGCTAATTCACTGAGGATGGGGTTAAGGTTTAGAGAGCGAAAGGACCAGAGCAGCAGGATTTTGTGTGGCAGTTTTGGTCTATAGACCTTTCTGACTATGAAAATTGGATGATGATCACTGAGAGCATCTGGGAAGATATCTGACTTAATGACTCGGTGTGCGTGGGAGGTGAGAGCCAAATCTAACAGTGTGTGATTTAGGGTTTTATGGTTTAGTTGGGTGGGTTCTTGGATGAGATGGGAGAGATTGAGGGCTGAGATGTCATTTTGTGTCTTGGAGACAGTTGGTGATAACCAATTTATGTTTACATCACCTAATATGTATAGCTCTCCTTTATGAGAGAGGGATGTTTTAGAGGTAATGAAGTCTGTTGTGAGAGAGGGGTTAATACCAGGATGACAATATATACAAGCAATGAAGATACGGGAGGAGAAAGGCAAGGCAATATTTATAACAAGGTTCATGAACTATAGATAAACTGGTGTTCATCAGTGGTGTACATGGTGTTCACATTCTGTGATAGCTGGGCTCCCTATTTTTCTAAAGAACAATAAAGTATACTTTAAAACAAATTGAATCTGACTCAGCTTGTAAACTATAAAGAATGTTTTTAAAGCTCTTCTAAACTTTATGGTTGCAATATTTGAACACATATCAGCTACATGTAAACTCTGTACTGTAGCACGGTGTAGCACAGCATGGTATCAGCTATACAAGATCTCCTTCAGTGTGTTCTACTGCAAGTGGTGTACACTGTGTTCCAAGTAGAAATACTTTTTATACCAATAATTTATAAAAGGATATTTTTACCAAATTGATTAACCAGACATGTTTATCATCTTACTATTTGTGTCACAGTGCATAGGCACATGTCTGTTATATAGTTACTTGCAATCTTTCTTTGGATGTCACATTTGTTTAATTCATTTCAGTTTTGAAAAGTCAATTGACAGATTAAAGTGGTATTGGTTTGGAGCTTCAACGGAGCACATCTAACCACCCAGCTAGCATTACATGACCTCAGGGTCAAACAGACAGATTCTTCCATGACCAGGTAGGGTTTGTTTCCTTTTTGAAACTCTATTTTATTTTAAAAAATTGGCAATTTAATACAGCATTTTGCACAGCTGAACACTTGGAGTGCAGGTAATGACAACTGCTTATGCTGTATATGTTGTACAGTTCCATAACTCAAACTATTAAAGGCGATAGGAAACAGTTTTTACACCTCCAGTTGCCCTCATGCTGTCCTTGTAGTATCTATCCAATATTCTGACATGTTTGTGATCTTTTTTGTTAAATTTATAAACTAATTTTGTTGCCTTTGTAACTACCCTGAATCACTTCCTCCTCAGCAGTTGCCACTCTCTCACTTCATACTGCCAGAACAGACACTGGGTCCAAAGAGTGCAGACAAGAATAGCATCATCTAGGAGTGCGAGGGAAAAAAGGTGCCAATTTTTCTTTCATGGGGGGCTCTGCCCCCACACACGACTACTTCAGGATTTTCACTCCAAGGGGGAGCTGATCCCAGGGAAAGTTAAAAATCGTGGGGCCAAGGAATACTGTTTCCACTGCTCCACATAAAATATTCTAAGTCCAGAGTGCATAAAGAAGGTTAGGAGACCAGGATTAGAACTCTGGTCTTAATTACTGCTGGTCAAGCTGTTCTATGCACCAGCTCTGCATGCCACAGCAGCAGCTTGGCCAGTTGCTGGGATCCTAGTGCCCTTGTATCTGTCCAGCACCATGGACAGTGACCAAGGAAGTGCTTACAGCAAGCACTGTAAATCCTCACTCACTGTCCATGTGATCGCTCACCAGACTAGTGCTGTGAATTGTGGCGCTATTCTGGTACCACTCACTTGATTGGGTGCCGCCAGAACATTCTATAACATCATTAACACCATTCCAGGCCATTCAGATTAATAGCATGGAATGGTGTTACTGATGTCATGGAATGTCTTGGAAATAGGAAAAGAAAGAGCAGTAGCTGGTTAGGAGAGTAGAACTCTATGTAGATCTGAGGGAAGCCCAAAGCTAGATAATTTATTTATTTATGTATTTTTTTGAATTCTATTTTTTCACCCACCATCGCTGAACTCTCTCCGGTGACCTCCCTGGTGCACTCTGTAACTCCTTACATTGCCCTGCACCTGTCACCGCTCCTCTCCAGTGCCGGGCATCACCCGGGTCTGCCCTCTGGGGAAAGGTCACCCCGCCCAGGGCACTCTATCTTATAGTTTTGAGCCACCAGGCTGGAGAGACAGGAGGAAGCGGCGGGTACTTGGGCCCAACTCCAGGAGTGTGGAATGCGAGGGGAAGCACCATCACCTATCAGTGGTGGAGGGTTTTTTTCCACTTGGTTACATTCCCTGTGGAGCCCAGCAACCAAGACAACACCCGCCATGGCTTCACCCCCTGGCGTATGCCTGCGACACTCGTTCAGCTACCCCCCAGCCTCTGACAGAGGTTGCTTGTTAAGCGATCGCTACCCCAACCCTCCCCAAGGAAGAGAGAGCAGTCCTCTGGATGTTCAATCTCTTCCTCCCCCTGCCAACCCCCGGCTGCCTGGGCTCATTCCTGAACCCTGGGTCACCGGCTTGACATGAGGTGTAGCGTCCAGCACCTCAACCCTCTGCATCACCAGGCCGGCAAAAGCTAAATAATTTATTTATCAAAAATTCATTGAAGCACATCAGAATACATAACTGGCATGGAAAAGAATATGAAAGTATAATTAACTACCTAAAAATAATTTACTATCTCCTTTAATAATTTCTGAACTGTAAAACTGTCCTTGCCTTTCTCGAGGGTCTGTGATACCTATCTCCATAGAAATCAAGTTATTTGCTAAAAGTAAGAACAAAAATGTCATTTTCAAATTGAGTATGCTTGTGTGTGGTTATTTCTTATCCTGTGGTATTGCAAGAGGTGAAAACTCCCTGTTCTGATCATACCTTTTGGTTAGTCACGTAGCTGTCCCAAATTTTCCAGTCATCTAAAATTTCCCTTTGCACTACCACAAATCAGTACTTATTCCTTCCATGGTGTATACCCCCATTACCCTGTCAACCCATGCTGACGTGGTTGGATTTGAGTTTTACAACTAGTTAGAGGTGATTAATCTAATTACTGTAAGGTACATAATGTGAAATAACTCCTTCTGTTTTTTAGAACTTATGCCCATTACTGGGAAGCCCTAGTACAAGTTGCCAAAAGTGAAAGGGTATAGAGATCACCACATTTTTTAGGAGTGCTTCATGTCTCTTAAACTAGTTGAGAGAGCATGATCAAAAAATGTACAAGTGCATGCCTCTATGTCCATCCTTCCAGCAGGCATCTGTATTTTTAGCCTCAAATTCTTGATGATTATGGATGTGGGGATAACAATGGATACAAACCTTCCACATGTATTCCCATCAATGTGCAGAGGAAGTGACCCTCCAGTTTACCTGCCCAAATCTTTTTCCATTCTTCCTCAGATAAGCTACCTGGGAATTCTCCTCCCACTTGTCTTTCCTCCAGGGATGGTGTTGATGCAGTCATGTAGGGCTATAATAAACTTTTTTTGACCACTGTTGACACCATCATATCTCTCCATGTCTACCAATTAGTAGCCCATTGCAACTCACAGTGGTATAACAATGAGCTTCAGTGGCTGAAGATACAAGGACGGAGATTAGAGTGGGCTTGGTTGAAATCATATTTGATGGAGGAAAAACTGGCTCTGAGGCCCATTATGGGAAGTATCAGAGAGCAACCATCCAGAAGACGGCAGATTTTCTCTCAGGGTTGATTATGATGGGAGGTGATAGACAGACTATTCCAACTCTTCCACACTGTAGACAAACTTTTACACCTTAGGCCTAATTCATGAAGGATGATGCAGGGTTTGCACCAAGCCCTGCATCATCTGCAATGTTAGCCACAGCTGCGCCAAAGCTCTTTGGCGCAATGCAGTCTGATCCAGGAAGGGCTGGTGCAACTGCAGCATTTTCCACAGTTTATAGCAGCTTGCACCAAAGGTACGACGCAAGTCCCGTAATATGGGACCCCTGTAGATGCAAAGTTAGACTGGGGAGGAGCTCGTCTAACATGCTGCATCTGGTGCATCTGATCAAGAATTGCAGTCGGTGTCAAACACCTGCTGCAAGCCCTCTGCACCGTTTGTTCAGGTCACTAGGGACTTGCAGCAGTGCATGTTATTCATGAATTGGGGCCCCTTGTCTTTTGACAATCTGGAAGAGTGGTTTCCACAGCCAGATGTGAGGAATTTGGTACTTCCTCCTTGACAGAATGGACTTCATCAGAATCACAATCTCCCAGGCTGGGATGATGCCTGACAGTGGGAGAATTGAGGGTCGTGGGGGCACTCTGGTGCTCTGAACAGAGGTTCTGCAAGTCTCAGATCAGAAGATCTCTCAGGCAATGTCTGCTCTGCAATGTACCTACTGTAGTCTGTATCTGGGGCCAACCCAGCTGTTGGTGGACAGCTGGGAGACCCTAGCTCCAGTAGTGGCTTGGATCATCTCAAACACAGGGACTGTGTACACACTGACTTGGCGGCGGATGAAAAACAACAAATATGAGAACTAGAAAAATACACAAAGTTTACACTCAAGGTGCTGTTGGTTCAAAAGGCACCAAGTATGGGCAAACAAAAATTACACCAGTAACAACTAAAAATCTTGTTTTCTTATTTTTAACTTTTCACTTTGAGCTTTTTTTTTTGTAACATTGGTAACACGTATTTGTGATCTGAGCCGATGTAAATATCTAGGTTCCCCTAGAAGCTTTGTATTGTATAAATTATGTGTACAGCTTTAAGAATGAAATAGTTAAGTAAGCTCTGGGTCTCTTGGCTCCATCCCCTGATGAAGCATCACCCCACAGGATGCAAAGCGCTAAGGTTAGCTCCACTGGTCTCCTTTGTATGCTGCAGTTTTGTGCAATTAAATAACATCAGCAAAATCAAATCAAATCAAATCAACTTTATTTTTATAGCACCTTTCGAAACCAAGGTGCTGTACATCAAACAAATACATAATAATAACATTTTAAAACAGCATTAAAATGTAACAACCATAACTAAACAAACGGCAGGCTAAATAAATATGTTTGCAAGATTTTTAGTTGTTACTGGTGTCATTTTTGTCTCTACTTGATGCCCTTTGAAACAACAGTAGCTTAAATGCAACCCTTGTGTTCGTTTTTTTTTTTTTTTGTAGCTTGGATCATCCAGGATTCTCTGAGAATGTGCTCTTTCCCAATGGTATTGAAGAATGCAGTTGTGATCCCACTCCTTAAGAAACTATATCTGCACCCCAAGCTTCTGGTAATTGAGAAAGCAGTTGTGTCACAGTTGGAGGCACATCTGGTGCAGTACAAAATCTTTCGGTCTAGTTTCAGATCCCTGCATAGCATTGAGACTGTTCTGGTGAAGGTGATGAATGATCTGTTCCTGTAGCATGAGTAGAAGGAATACTTTATGGCCAGTTTTCTTGATGTCTCATTGGCATTTGCCACTGTAGATCATAAGAACTTGAATAGTTACATGAGGACCTATGGGGGACTCTATGGTGCAGTGCTGCATTGGTTTGAGTACTTCCTGGCCAGTAAGGAGCAGCGGGTGGAACTTAGGACATTTTTCTCCAGTGTGGCTGCTATCCTTTCCAGTGTACCTCAAGGCTTGATTTTGTCCACTGTGTTGTCTGTGGTGTTTCTGCTGCCCTTGAGGGAGATCATAAGGTGGATTTTTCACTGCTGTGCAAATGATATGCAATGGTATTTCTTTTTTGCATCAAATCAGACTTACTCAGTTATTCTGATAAAAATCAATGTTTACCTGAACTCAGTGACTTGATTGATGCCAGTGGAATAAGTCTTAATCAGAGCAAGATGGAGTTGTTACTCATAAAATGAGGTTCTCAGAAAACAGCAGTGAAGAGGATTGATGTCATCATACCTTCCTTGGGAAGCAAATTCCTTACAGCTATGGACAGGGCTAAAAATCCTGTGGTCATAGTGGACAACAAGCTGTCACTTGAAGCTCAGTTGTCAGCTGATGTCCAGTCTGAAGTCTTCTATCTCAGAAATATCACCCAGTTGAAGCCCAATCTTAAACTTGAGGACCTGGTGGCTGTGCTTTATGCTGTCATGACCGCATGACTCTACTACTGTAATACTGTTTTTCTAGAGCTTTCTGGTAGTTTGGTTCAATGTCTTCAGCTGATTCAGAGTGCTGCAACCAGGCTGATGTCAGGTTCACAAAAAGACAGTTTGGTGGGTCCCCTTCCAAGTATTTTACAAAACACTTTCCTGACTGGGGCTAGAAAAGGTGGAAAGTATTGTATCCAAAATAAAATAGGAACCTGCCACACATTCAATGTCCTATTAGTCTCTTTTATTGTAGTTTTCTTAACTCCGTCATCCCCTGACCACTACCAAGTGTTTCACCCTGTGTGTGCTTCCTCAGGGGCAAGGCTCTATAGTTAAAATATATAATATTTACAATCCATTCACTTAAATACATACTGTAATATTTGCTACATCATTGGTTGCTGTGTACTTAATGCTCCCATCATTTATATTGTATTTATCAAGTATTGCTACATGTATTTTATATCATTCCACGTATCTAGCATATTTATACATTCATGAAACATGACCTTGTGACTCTACTACTGTAATACTGTTTTTTCTAGAGATTTCTGGTAGTTTGATGCAATGTCTTCAGCTGTTTGAGAGTGCTGCAACCAGGCTGACATCAGGTTCAAGCAGTTTAAAATATATCACACCTGTGCAGTGGCTTCCAGTTAGCTTGCATACCACCATACAGATTTACTTGGTTCTTCAAGGCCCTGCAAGATATGGGTCCTGGCAACATTAAAGATCTCCTTCACCCATATACCCCATGGTGCTGCCTCCCTCCACTCCAATAGGGATAATTTGCTGAAGGTTCCCTGAACCCAACTTAAATCTTCTGGTGACAGAGTTTTTGCTGTGGTGGCACCTTGAATGTATAACGCTGTTCCTCCTCACCTCCAAAATATTTACTTGGTGGAAGTTTTTAAAACATTATTAAAACCCATTTACTTACCCTGGCATTTTATAATTAAGTTTAAGAGTGTCTTTTAATTGGTTTTATTTTTTTTATTACAATTTTTCTTTTCTGCACCTGCTGCGGTGCCTACTGGTGGGGGCATCCAGCCACCGGCCCTGCCTGCGGGGAGAGCAGCAGGCTTACTCACATGATGGGGGGGTCCAGCATGGCTGTGGCTGATCCGTTGAAGGGCTCCCCCATCCCTGCCAGCTGGATCAGTGCCGCACCCCCCCAGCACGATTCCACAACAGTCCTCCCCACATGGCAGAGCATGGCCATCAAGCTGCTCAGTCGCACCCAGCCTTTCTCCATTTTCTCCCAATGGGAGCATGGATGTGCAATGATGTCCAAGCACCAATGTGCGGACATCCGCTGTGCCCCCCCAGGCACCCACGCATCTGCACTGCCACCGGGTGTCCCCAGGGACCACCAGAGCATGGTGTGGATCCCACCCTTTCCCCAAAACTGGGAGAGCAGTCATTGGATGCTCAATCCCAGTCCTCCCTTGCCGACCCCCATGACCCAGGCTCATTCCTGAACCTGGATCACTGGCATGGAGTGAGGTGTGGCTTCCAGCACCTCAACCCTCAGTGTCACCGGGCCGGCTTTAATTGGTTTTATTAAACACTGCATTGAATGTTGCATTTAAATTTTTCCATACAGCCCCCTGAGCCCCTGTGATAGGACACTTAAATGAAAATGAATTTACTCACTTGTACTATAAGTAGCTTCTAGACCATGGAGATGTTTCTGCATCTAGTGAATGGTCTCACCACCCAGTAGAATAAAATCTTCCATTAATCTTGAGCTCCCTACAGCTATTAGGAAGTCTCCCAACAATTTAAAGGTAGTGTCTGACCTGAAGGAAGTAGAAAATATCCTGGTTGATCGAGTTAAATTTAAACTTTAGGGATTCAAATGAGACACAGTTATTATCCTCTATGAATTACAAGAACCTGATCAGGATGTTTGGGTTCCAACTTTAGTAGCCCACATCTGTTCTGGGGGAATGAATTTAGAATGTCCCTCTACGCCCCAACAAGCACCAAGGCCATGCTGCCTCTGCATGAAGGTATGGCCTGGAAGAAGATCGGGGGAGACAGGGCAGGGGTGGCTGGCATCCAGAGGGCTGTTTGGGGCCCAGGAATAAACAGCACAAACTGCAAAAAAAAATATACACCAATATGTTGCTATGTTTATGCCTTATGCTTGTTACATTTGTTGTTGCTCTACAGATTGTGCTATGCTTTGCACCCACTAGGATGTGGTCTTTGTTGGATGGCTGCCAGGATTGTGTGTGGTTAGGAGTGAAGGGCCTTACAATGAATCTATAGCTACTTGGACCACCCTCATTACTATAAATGAGTAAATCAGAAACCCTTGAACTAATTTCCCAGAATGTCAATGGCATCAACAATCCGGTCAATAGATATATGTTTCTCTTTCTGCCAACATTCCCCAGTAGCATTATTTCTGCAGGAGATGCAACTCTCCACAGCAGAACATCATAAACTAGTTAAATTTGTTTTGTCTGAGGCTATAGTATCCTTCTATGGACAAGGTAAACATGAGGGGGGCACTGTCATTATAGCAAAGAAACTGATTTTCTCATTCCATTCTCACTCTACTAATAGACAGGATGCCTAACTATGTTACAAGGTACTCAGTACAGGAAGGCCATTACCTTGGCTAGTCTATATCTCCCACCAGGGGAAGATGCATCTGAAGCTGCAGTCCTATTTAATAAAATAGTTTCCTTCACAAAAGAGATGTTTCTCCTGTTGGGGACTATAATTTACTTTTTCACATGACACTAGACATGCCCAACCTAACTCACACAAATCAGACCACTGCTCAGCGGTACTGCCATCATTTTACAAAGCAGGTAGTCTGGATAGATATATGGACAGCTCTGCATCCTTGAACCAGATAATACACTCACTGCTCTGCCCAGCAAAAATTATATGTAAAAGTAGACAATGTTCCTGTCTCTAAGGAGCACTTGCATCTATTAAGGAAGGACTGCACTATTCTCTCCATGGTTCTCTCCAGCCGTTCCCAACACTACCTTATATCAAGGCATTCCCAAGGGCCTCTCTTTATGGTGCCTAAACACATCCTTATTTACTCATTAAGACTTCAGGGATCATATAGAGGAATTGATCCCCGAATAGTGGAGATCAAACAGTTTCACACCTCTCCTCTGCGGTGTTGTGGGACACGCTCAAGGCAGTTCTCCATGGTCATTTGATTGCCTACTCTGTATGCATAAAACACAGAAAGAGGCCCCCTGACCTCAATTCTTAAGGATTTAGCAGATAAACAAATACTGCACCAACAGGGGAATGCAGCCGTTTAAGTGAACAACCTTAAGCTTAAGCAGGAAGCACAGGAGCTCTATATGCATAAGACTGAGATGGCTGTCAGATAGCTCTGACAGAGGTGCTATGACAGTGGCTCTAGGGACACTCACCTCTTAGCTCATTGTCTGCGCTGCCAGATAGCATCCACCCATTGGCAATATGATGTTCACCTATATTTTGACTATTTTAAAGCACTATAAAAATGCACTTGCTACTAGCCAGCCATGCCCCCTGAAGAAGCTTCTAGTCGAGGCAATACATAGGGGTAGCTGATCAGTGTTCCCTGCACCATGCACTTTCAATAAGTTACTTCTTCAAGTTCCCTATAGTTGTGTGTGCTGCTTTTTATTTGTGTGTGTGTGGTATTTTTTGTACCAGATGGTTTAACTTAGCAGCAGCACAAGATGGTTTAACTTAGCAGCAGCACCTTAATGAATCCAGGAGTGCTTGTCTTTTTTTTGTTTGTTTCACTCAGAGGCAGAAGGGCTAGATGCAAAAAGAACTGTATCTTCCATATGCAAGTGAATGTCAGAGGAGGTGCAGTCCTTGGAAGGTTGTTAAGAAAAATTGAGAACTGAATGGGGCCAAGGACAGGGCCCTGTGGAACCCCATACTTGATGGGCAAGGGAGAAAGGGTATCACTTATTTAGACTGACTGGGGCCTGTCCTACAGATACAAACTGAAACAACTGAATGCCAAGGCAGATAGTCTAGCTCCGTCAAGCTCCTACAGCAGGATAGGGTGGGAGACGATCCATCCATTTGAGGATAAAATCAAGTGAGACATAGGATTGAGGTTTGATAATAACACCCTAAAGCACAGATTGAAGTGTCATCTACATATGTATGCTGAAGGAACTATGCTCTACTACAGTGCGATGGCAATGTCCAAGGTTAATTTAGTTCAGCACTCCAATATGTTTTCAACAAATCTCCTTGGATCATCAACAACTGCCTGGTCCTTAATGCAACCCAAACCAAACCCAACGTGTTTAGATCCCAGAACTTGGTAACTCAGTTAACCAGTCCACTTGTAATCATAACGTCAGATGTTGAGCAATCAACATTAAATATCAAGGAATCTGGATTGATGTATATTAGTAGACACATCAATCACATCTTAATAACCACAGTGCCCAAACCTAAGTTTCTCTGCAGGTCTAAGCACAGTCTCAGTGCTTCTATAAGGAAGCAGGTAGTCTCACACTTCCTGCTCTCTTTCATCAACCATAGAGACATCATATGCTGCTGTGCAAATAAAGTCACTCTGCTGCCCTTGGATCATTTGTACAACACGTTGTGCAGGTTCATCCTCTCCTGTGGATGGTCTATCCATTATTGTCTGTTGTGTGACCAGCTTAACAGGCCAGTTCCCTAAAGTAGGCATCACTACAACTAGTGTTCTGTGTTCTACATCTGTGCATAAAGAAAAGCCCTTGAGTATCTCCTAGCCCACCTCACAGTCAAGCAGTGCCTACTCACTCCATTCAACAGCAGCACTTACCTTCTCAATTCCCAAGATGAAGTGTGGATTTAGTAGAAAGACCATTGCATTATCAGCAGCAGACATCTGGAAAAAACTCCCTCGCCAGCTGAGAAATGCTTCTAGCTTGCAGGTGTTCAAGTCCAGTCTTTCCAGCTACCTTAAAACCCCCGTTTTTGCTTTTGTTCAGAGTCCCCCCTCCCCATCCACAATCATGTTGCATAACAATGCTCTTTGCTACAACCTCACTTTGTTAGCCTGCTCTGATTACTGTTATGATGTACTGTACTTACCTTCACAGTTTGTTTTTTTGCCGTGTACTGTATATATAAGTCTGTATGCAACTGTTTCTGCTGGACCATGTTAACTGTTTGACTGCTGCTGTCCTCCCAGGGACTGTCATCGAGGCACAGGTCAGGAGGCATAGGAAAATCAGGAGCAGTTATAAAATTCACAAGTAGCATTTTATTATTATCAATAACAGTAAAATAAAAAATTTCTAGGTCTTACAAGAAAATTTGATTGCACAATCAGACAGACAAGAGACAGAAAAGGAGATGATAGAACAGATCATCATGTTTAACTCTTTCTGTGTAATGAATGGGACAGGGCCTTATTCAACCCTGTCACAGGGACCCACATGAAAATGAGATGCTGAATTTTATGGGGTTATCATGGTTGGAGTAATTTCAAATAAATAAAACCTGAGGGAAAACAGTCCAGTTATATATGAGTGTGTTACTTGTCTTTAAAAAAACAGTTGTTCAAGCAATGTCTATTGTCTGCAGCTAAATTCTTATATTTCCCAGGCACCTACTGTGGCATTTTTCCAGGACAGTGCCTTGTAAAGAAAGTAGTAGCATCTCACAAGATGCAGATGACTATCTGCACCTTCATGGTGCTTAGTGTCAATGTTTATGGAACGGGATATACTGTTCTGCCTCATTATATAACAAAAAAACTCTACTGGCTAATGGTGTAACATGATAAGTGGTAATGCAGCATGATGTCCAAGATATGGAATGTCATAATGTAGCAGAATCCTAATGTGAATAGCAAAAAGACCCCCATTCCTACTAGAGATATAAAATAAGTAAGTGGCCAATTCAAGCAGAAATTATATTGTATTTGTAAGATGTGCTATGGAGGGGGTGTGCACCGAATTCTGTTTTTACTGATGTATGCCATAAACAGTAGCACCCCTAAATAAAAAGCCATTTACAGTTTGTGAATGAGAAAGGGCTGAGCAACTATTTTTGTATCTGTTTGATGCTTTGGAGATGTATGTCTCACGTATTAGCTAGCTCTTCACTGGTTACCTACCCATTGGTTGGGGATTGCACCTTAATTAAAGGAAGCCAATTTAGACAGTGCACCTTATATAAAGGATGCCAATTCTGGTAGTTGCATTTTAGAATAGGGACCCAGCTAAAGGGTGGTCTACCTTGATGTCTGGCAGCTGAGCAACTTCGCAGCAGGGCCCTGATGCGAATACCAAAAGACCCTACTCCTACTGAAGATAAAATAAGTAATTGGCCAATTGAGGCAGAACGAATATTATATTTGTAAAATGTGTCATGGGGGTGCACTGAAGTCTCTGTTTTTACTGATGTGTGTCATGAGCAGTAGCATTGCTAAAGAAATCGCTATTTAAAGTTTGCAAATGAGCAAGGGTTGAGCAACGACTTTTGAGTTTGTTTTATGCTTGGGAGATGTATGGCTCTCTCATTAGCTGGCTCCTCACTAGTTACCTACCCCTTGGTTGGGGATTGCATTTTAGGGGCATGCTGGTCAAATCATCAGCAGAGCCAAAAAAGTCTTGCTGAGATTTAAAAGAGTTACCTAAACCATCTCAGCAGAGCTGACAAGCTATGCTTGATGAATCCACAGCGGAGTTGACAAGTCGTGATGGAATTATTTTGTAAATAAAAATATAGAGCAGCAGTTACAGCTAAAATTTTAAAATATAACTTGAACCGTCTCAGCAGAGCAGGCAAGTCATGCTGAGAATATTTTACACATAACAATATTGATGTAGAGCAGCAGTTACAGAAGAGATAAGATCACAACAAAGCCAGCAAAATAGGACAAGTCATGGAGCGGCAAAAACTGGCTAGTAAATGCTGTTACTCAATAACAGAAGGAGAACATACATTATCAACAGCAGAGCCATAAAATCATGCTGTATTAAACAATGTAAACAGCAAAACTGACAAGTCATACTTACATTTTTTTTTTGGCCATTCATCTACAGTAATTAAAGTTAGCTATATAGCAGAATGTCATCATTAAGACCTAAAGGCGACAACGTATTAAGTGTATAGATCAAGAAGGATTCTCATTGAAGTAACTTACAAGTTAAATCACCCCCTCTTATATCTAAGTTGATTCTTTCCATAAAAATAAATTTCAAAGTGGCTGTTGATCCATGTCTGGCCTCTATATAATCTTTGGCCATTGCGTATTCTAGACCACTATTTCTAATGGTAGCGTTGTGCTCTCCCACTCTGGTTTTTAATGCCTTTTTAGTATGTCCTACATATCCCAGACCTCAAGGGCAGGATAGAAGATATATCACTCCTGGGTGCTGCAGTTAATAAACTGCTGAATGTTGAATATTTTTCCAGAACGTGGGTGATTAAATGTACATGTGTCTGTAGTGTTTGAACAATGTACACAATGACCACATCTAAAATTACCAATGGGGGTTTAGGGAGCTAGTTATTGGAGTTTTGTATTGGTGGTAAAACTGCACGTACAAATCTGTCCTCCAGATTTCTTCCCCTCCAACAGGTTATACTATTTCCATGAGCAAGGGTCGAGCAGCTTCTTTTGCAAAAGAATTGAACAGAAAGACACTATTGCAACATACAGCTAGTAATGAAAGTGATAATGTTCCCACCTTTGTGATGCAATACAATCATGTAGCACCACAAATTGGACAAATAATAAAAAAATTGGAATGTACTTGAATTAGACCTGAAACTTCAGTCCATATCTAGACAGACACCACGTATAACCTATCGGAGGGGAAGAAATATGAGAGACATATTTGTACTTGCAGCTTTACCACCGGTACAAAATCCTAATAACTGGCTCCCTAAACCCTCTATCGGTAATTTTCTATGTGGTCATCGTGTACATTATTCAAACAATGCAAACACACATACGTTTAATTACCCACATTCTGGAAAAAGATTCGAAATTCAGCAGTTTATTAACTGCAGCACCACTGGAGTGGTATACCTTCAATCCTGACCTTGTGGTCTGAGATATGTAGGACATACTAAAAGGGCATTAAAACCCAGAGTGGGAGAGCACAAAGCCGCCATTAGAAATAGTAATCTGGAATACGCAATGGCTAAACATTATATGGAGGCTGGACATGGATCAGCAACCACTTTAAAATGTGTTGGTATGGAAAGAATCGACTTACTGTAGGTATAAGAGGGGGTGATTTAACTCATAAGTTACTTCAAGCGAAAATCCTTCTGGATCTATACACTTAATACTTTATCACCTTTGGGTCTTAATGATAACATACCGCTATACAGCTATTTTTAATTAGATGAATGGCTGATGAAAAAATCTAAATATGACTTGTCAGTTTTGCTGCTTACATTGTTTACTACAGCATGACTTTACAGCTCTGCTGTTGATAGTGGTCTGTTCTCCTTCTGTTACTGAGTAACAGCATTTGTTGGCCAGTTTTTGCCGCTCTATGACTTGTTCTATTTTGCTGGCTTTCTTTTGGTCCTATCACTTCTGCAACTACTGCTCTACATTGCTATTCTTATTTGTAAAATATTCTCAACATGACTTGTCGGCTCTGCTGTGGATTCATCCAGCATGATTTGCCGGCTCTGCTGAAATGGTTCAGGTTATATTTTAAAATTTTAGCTGTAATTGCAGCTCTGCATTATGATTTACAAAATAATCACAGCACCACTTGTCAGCTCTGCTGTAGATTCATCCAGCATGACTTGCTGGCTCTGCTGAGATGGTTTAGCTTACTCTTTTAAATCTCAGGAAGGCTTTTTCAGATCTGCTGATGATTTCACCAGTGTGACTTGCCAGCTCTGCTGAGTTCAGTCTTTACAATATGACTTGCTGACTCCATTTTGTCAGCTGTCTTTAACTTGTATGTGTTGTCCTCTGTTTTGTATGTAATATGCAGTTTATTTATTATTGATAGTTAATTGACACTTTGCACTCTCTCTGTTTTTTTGCATGCAATTACACCTTACTCTTTGGTGCTGGTATTTGTTTCTTTAAGAAGTTCACACCTATTTAAGGCACACATGACAGATAACTTTCACGCTCTAATGATGGCATACATCGATATGTAAGCACATGTTTCTCCAGCTGGAAGTGGATGGAATCCACTGTGAGTGAAGTTACTGGTTGGTTTGTGCTACTTTCTAAAAGCTTGTTAAGTAGCATATGCACCTTTGCTTATGTTAGCCACAACCTGTGACCTGCATCTATAACTCACAGTTGTGAGGAGGAAGAGTTCAGTTTAGCGCTGTGTGGAATTTTCAAATTCCAGAAGAACGACATGTTGTGGAATTTTCAAAATTCAACCGAAATTCTGCCTTTTTGTTTTGCCAGAACCGGAAGGCAGAATTTCTCAGCGGAAAAATGCAGAATGAGTTTTTCCTCAAAATTTCTATTGAATTTTATTCTGTGAATCTAAAGTTCTTCCATGGAAATAGTTCTGGAATAATTTTCTGTAGAGAAATACTGTTCCATGGAATATCATTCCATGGATCATAGCAGGCAGAATTCTGCAGAAAAAAACAGCAAAATTCTGACAGAAATTCCACCAGCGAAATGGTCATTCTGCACTAATTCTGCTGGTGGAATTCTGCATTCCATACAGCACTATATCAGTTGAACTGGGGTTATATGGCCGCTACTGCTCAGTGTCTTATTGCTATATTCCTCTAGAGCTTCATGTGGGTGCGCCTGCCATTTTTTATTGATTTTTGATACATAATAAAGTTATTTTTTAACAAGACAATTTTGCTCATAGGCTAGCTTTAATGGTGCTGACTTTGGTTCCACCAAGTGGAACACCTGTGCTGCTTGTATTCTATTAATACTCCTAGGTATGTGTACATATGAACTCAGATCTTGAAAAGGATGAGCTCCCTACTTTTGTGTTTGTCCAAATTGTCCACTTTATGCAGGCCAAAATAACATATATTGTGCTACTATGCCATTTTATCCAAGAGGCATCCAAACATCCAAAAATCAATGTGTCATAAGACATATTAGCAAAGCATGGTTCTTTCCAAGTCTAAGGCAATAATACCCAGACATTTATTGACAATAATAACAGTCAGAAAATAAATGTTGCATTATCTCTTGCTCTGTAGAACACTGAGGTTGTAAACATACCCTGTTTGTAACTGCCTTGTGCTTTTGATTTCCTGTAACATTTAATTTTTCATAGTGCATAGCCAAATGACATCCCACATTTTAGCTGGTATACATCTATCAGTCATAGCCTTTAATATACTTTCAGCAGGAACTCATATACTCCCTGAAAAAAAACTGGGTCTTCTAAGAATTACTTGAATAAAACTGAAGAATAGAATTGTTTCCTTGTAAGGGACTTCATTTGGGTTATTGCCAAACTCCATTGTTGAGGATGAAAAAAACTATTCTTAACAAAACCTAGGGGACGTGGAGCTAGATTACATTTAATGTTTTTCTTTTTCCCATAAGGGGAGCAGAGGCTCCCACCATTCTCTAAACAGTGTAACCCAAGGCAAGGGAGTGTCTACAAAAACAGGGGCAATATTAGTAATGAAAAAAAAATTAAATAAAAAAAAACCACTGGATTAAACTTCTGCAGACCACCTTTAGTTGGTCTGTACTTATGACATCTGTGATTTAATCTACTTCCCCATAACAAACAAAAAAAAATGCCAAACATTTAGGAAGTGGAAAAGTATAGGAAATGTACAAAACATAGGTATAATAAAGGTTTTAATTAAATAAATCCTTTTCCTTCTGGTCATCTGCCATGATTTCTATCTAAGTAAGTTTTGCTCTGCACTATCCACTTTTATTTGCCAGTTTTTCATAGCCATATCCCCTTATCCAAAACAGATCACTAAAATTTCTATATCATCCCTGGTTACACTAGTGCCTGCTGTATCAGACACAGTAATGTTTCCTAAAGTCAAAGCTTTACTTTTACCTTTATTAGCTTTAATACCTCTCAGTGGAGTCCAAGATTCAAAGAGATAGCCTTTTCCCCAGAAAGTTGGTTCTTAATGAACAGTACCCAATCATCTGCATAGATAGATGCCTTTATTATATTTTAACCTGTAGCTAAAACCATTGGATTAGTTTCTAATGACTGTTCAAGTACTCTTAAAATAGGATCTAAACTAAAGACATACAGTAGTCAACTTAAAGGACAGCCCTGATATACTCCTTGCCTTAACCTACGGGGGGATCCTCTCCACCCATTTGCTAATGGTACTGTTTCTGTCTTATGGTATAATAACTGCATCCTTTGAACAAAAGGATCAGGCAGTCCATATGCTCTAGGAATCTCACAAAGGTAAGCATGTTTCAAAGAGTGAAATGCCTTTTCCTGATCCAGTGCAACTACAAGACCATCTGATTCCACATGGACCCCTCTTTCTATGATTTCAGAGATGTATAATAAATGCTGTTGAATAATTCTTCCCGGTATAGAACAGGTCTGCAAAGGGATGATCAGGTGTTGTGCTACCCTTGCCAACCATTTGCAAAAAAACTTTGCCAGTATTTTAAAATCAGAATTCATAAGTCTCAAAGGCCTCCAACTTTTAAAATCAGTTCTACTTCCATTTTTATAAAGAAAACACATAACCTCCTGATACATACTATGGCTAAGATGGCCTAAATGTATTATTACATTAAAGAGAACAGCAAGCATAGATTACACCTGGAAACAAGCTTCAGCTCAATGTGCCTTTCCTGGTTATCAACTTTTAAATAAATAAATATGGTGGGAAAACTGTTTATAAAATTTACTTGATATACTATCTGGACCCGGTTTAGTGTTAGATGACAGCAAGTTGATGGCTTACTGTCCTGAACTTCCACTGTATATCCCTTATGTCAGGGGTCAAAAAACATTTGTCTGATTCTGAGACCAGCAACGGGTCCAAAGAATAGAGGAAATACTAATGTTGATTTCCTTCCTGAACATTTGTACCAAAAGGCTAATGTATATATTTAGAAACTGTAGTTAACATTTCCTGCTTTATCAGTGTGTATATTACCATTTGTATCTTATATTGCAGAAAAAACTCGGTATTTAATCCTGTCTGCACAGCTATCATATGGATTTACACATAATTTTGTACCCTGTGTCCCAAACATTTGTTCTATAAAAAGTGTTTTTGCACGATCATATTGGAAGTTATATATTTTCTTCTTTATGTTCTTAATTTGTTCTGAAAGATTAATATCAGAATTGTTTACTATTGACAATAATTTGAACAACTGTGCTCTTTGGCCTACATAAGCAGCATACTTAGAATTCTCAGGGTTTTTCTTTTGTAAAGAATTGTATCAAACATTTCTTTTTTGTATCCTCCCACAATTCTGTTAGGTCATTTGTAAGTTAGAACCTGACTTTCACACAGAAATTAGTTCAAGTAATTCAACTTGATTTTTTTTTTATTTGTTAAATAGGAGGGGTTCATTCTCCAGAGTCCTGGAAACATGCAACTGCCTGGTTCAGTGCCTAAAATAATTTTACCAGCATATGGTCAGATGTTCCCAAAGAAATCATATCCACCTTCCGTAAGTTCAAAGAAGAAGAGACACACCAGAAATCCATCCTAGATGAAACTGAACCTTTATAAAAGGTGTGTTCAGCTGTTTTTGTTTGACCTAGCATAGGCATCTGATAGCCCGGCTTTCTGATACAAGGATTGCAGAAAATTCGTGTCACAAAAAAGCTTCTCCATTTTTCTACCCCAATCTTTGGTTGAAAGGCCACAATTAAAATCTCCACCAAAACAGATCCCCTTAGAGTTGTACAGATATGGTTGTATTAATTTAAAATTGTTTATTATGCTTGTTTTTCATTGTGGGGCATAGATATTTATCAGGCATAGTGCCATCCTATAAAGAAGAATATCTAAACTTAAAACTTTCCCTGGAATAAAATCCAATAAATGGGTTATTTGGACATTAGAGGTAGTAAATAGAATAGTTACACCAGAACAAGTGTCTTTCCCAATAGACCAAAAAGAAGGCCCTAATCTCCACTCTTTTGTGGCCAGATTGATTTCTTTCAGGGTATGTAATCTAATGTCTTGTAACAAAATACAGTTTTCTGAATATCCTGCAAAATTAAAAAGGTGGTAAAATGTTTTGTTCTTATTTTTTTATGCTATTCACATTATTAGTACTTAAATAGATATGTTCTCCCATCCCTAAGAAAAGAAAAAGAAAGAAAACAAAACCTTTCAATCCGCACATAATTTTTCCTCCCTGAACTCCCATTTTTATACCTGTTTTCCTTTTTGTTTTTGTTATTTGTTATTCAGTAGGATTCCTCTCATTATCTGAGGAAGGATCTGGCTGCAAGGATACTGTCGATGAAGCACTGGATTCTTAGTCTGCTCAGCCTTTGTCTTGAGAAGCTTGAAGCTGATTCTCACGGGGTACACTGTCTTTCCTAATTTGTTTTGATTTAGGTTGTCTGCCAGATCACTGATCATGTGACCATATGAAAAGGCTCTGGGGATGGAGTCAAAGGGGGAGGCATCTGCTCCTGCTGACTTTTGTTTTTTAAATATATTCTATTTGGAATATAGTAATAGCATGTACATCATTGGTACAAGAGAAAAGAAAAAAAAAGAAAAAACATTAAATTTAAAATGCATGGTAGAGCATTGAATATCAAAATCATACAATAGGAATCAGAGAAAGATTTCTTTAGAATACTTCTTTACTGGAGTATTATAGATGACCCAATATTGAGAAAATGATGGGAAGAAGTGCAGGTCAAATAGCGAGGAAAGAAAAAGTTGAACCCATTCCTCTTTAGGTACTGTAGGTCACTTATTTTGGTTGTGTCTTTCAGTTATTTAAGAATTACTCATTTAGTGGCCATTAATGATGCTGAGACTATTATTAGTGCATTGTTTGAAAATGGTCATGCATCATAATGTTCCAGTATAAAAACTTCACTGGTTTCCTTTGGAAATGAAATCCCTAAGTTCCTTAAAATGTCTAGCACCTCCCCCCACCAAACCTGTGCAACAGAGCAGCTCCAAAACATATGGTTAGAGTCAGTATTCTGTTCATAACAGCACCAACATTTGTGCTCAATGCTCCTTTTATCTCTAAAGAGCCTGTATGGTGTGAAATGGGTCCTATTTATAATCTTATATAGAATCATTTTATCCTTTGAGGTATAGTTATTTATTGAGGCAAATATTTTCGTAAAGTGGCCTTCAGTCTGTACAGTGTTTAAGTCATTGTTCCACTTTTCTATTACTTTTTATATGAGTGTATTGGATATTTATTAATCCTTTTATAAAGCCATGCAAAAATACCTTTTTTTTTTGCTTTATTTTTTTCTAATAAGATCTCTTCTGTTTATGTTCTTTCAAGGGTCATTTCCCATCTTTTAAAATCTTTATTGAATATACTCAAACGTTGTTTGTATTGAAAATAATATGAATCCAGGATAAAATCTTCCCATTACCTGTAATATCTGTCCATCTGTGTATCCATTTGTGAATCCATTTGGGAAAATATATACTTCTTCCATCTGCTTTGATGTTAGAGTTTTTCCAAATTGGATTGGAATAAAATACTTTTGTATTCCATTTAACTTTTCAAAGATAATCTTTACAGGACACCTAAACCATCTTTTTACACATTTTTTTAATGACTCCATAGACTTGTAAAGGAGAGGCTGTTGTTTACATTTATACCAAAACTGCATTTATTAAAGTAGTATAAATGCAGTTTCATAGCATTTGACAATTGTAAATACAGCCTCTTCTGATTCAAAAATCCTGTTGGAAGAATCCTAAAATGGCTGCCTTGATTATGTCAATGAAGATAGAGATGCTCAGCTGTGCAGATATATTCTATCTCTACTAACCATATGTCAGCATGGCTCAGTTGGTAGCACATCCGCCTCTGAACCAGAAGATCATGGGTTCTCATCCCACACCAGGATTGGACTTGCACCTAAAAATCGCTGGCATCTGAGTGCAGTATTGGGGGGTGCTGTACTGCTGGGGTGCCGTCCTTTGGATGAGATGTTAAACCGGGGTCCCTTCTGCCCATCCTGGTGGGTGTCCAGGTGGAAGTAAAAGAACACAGGGCACTCTTTGCAAAGAGCAGGGAACATTCCCGGTGTCCTTGCCAACATTCCCCTTCCCATAAACTGGTTCATGCAATTATCCAGGCTGTGTGTGGGAGATGATGTGGGATATGGCTGCCACCACTCATTCAGTCACTTCACTACCAGTCTAGCATTGCTTGTAAAGTGCTTTGGGATACTGTGTATGAAAAGCACTATATAAATGCTGATTCTTCTTCTTCAAATGCGAATAATTTTAAAATGAAAAATATTAGCATGGTACTGTGGGCATGAAATTTATTCAGCTCAAAATATTTACAAAATGAGTGGTGTTTCATTTATATATACCTTTTAGTTTTTTTAATACAGAAATTAGCAAAAAAACAGCAGAAAATTCAATTTTGTTTTCACTTTTTGTAACAAACAAATGCAAATAGCTTTAAAATGAAATATGATGGCATAGTACTTTGAGCACGTAAGTTGTCCAGCACAAAAGTATTTACCAAATGAGTGGTGTTTCATGTATAGATACCTTTTGAATTTTTTATAATCAGCAAAATATTGCAGGAAATTCATTTTTTTTTCACTTTTTTGGACGTACAGGTATGGCATAAATTGATTATGCTACTTCCCTACTGGAAATATTGTTGATATTTTTTGTTCTCGTGCCAATTGGCCTGATGACATCACATGTTGCTTCACCATTTGTGATGTTATCGGGTCAATCGGCACTCGAACAAAATATATCAACAATATTTCCATTGAGGGTAGCATAACTCTTACATATTCTTTGCCAAAAACTCTGTTAATGCATCAGTTTGTGTTGCTATTAAAGTGGCAAAAGTATGGAAATGTGATGTTAGGGATTTCTACACTAGCTCCACACACCCCCCCACCCAAGCAGCCAAAGGCGGGAAAGGCAACACAAGCAACCACAGACATCCATCATCAGGTAAGACAAACAACATACAACTCTTTCCAAACTACAAAAGAGACATCCATCATCATGGTCCAGTGCTTCTGTAGCCATGGACACACATGCACACTTGCACACCACCTGGGAAGTGTGGTAAATAAAATTCCTATAGGATCACAATGTAAATTGTAAGTAAGGAATATCACAGGATGGGATGCATGGCAATGCTAACTTATCAAATGCCCAAGGTTGGTTGTGAGGCATGAGGGACAGCCGAGTGCCTTCAAACACCTGGAAAGTGCACTATATGATTCTCATAGGATCACATTGTACATCGTAAGTAAGCAATAACACATGGTAGGGTGTACAACAATGCTAAATTGCTGTATGCCCCAGGTGGGTTGTGAGACATGAGGTACAGCTGCGTGCCTTCAATCACTTGGGAAGTGTGATATAAAAGTCCCATAGGATTACACTGTAAATTGTAAGTAAGCAATAACACATGGCAGGGTCGTGCGGAAAAGCTAGATTGCTGACTCCCCCAGGTGGGTTGCAAGGCATGAGGTGCAGGTGGGTGCCTTCAAACACCTGGGAAGTGCAGTATACAATCTGAATAAGATTACATTATAAATTTTAAGTGATCACTACACACATCAGAGTGTGCAGCAGTGCTAAATAGCTGCATGCCCCAGGTGGGTTGAAAGGTATGAGGTGCTGCTGGATGCCTTAAACCACCAGGGAAGTGCGACATATAATTTGAATTATATTATATTATAACTTTTAAGTGATCAATACCACATGGCAGGGTGTGTGGCAAGGCAAAATTTCTGCATGCCCAGGTGGGTTGTGAGGCACGAGGCGCAGCCAAGGGCCTTCAACCACTTGGGAAGTGAAAATTCACATAGGATCACATTGTAAATTGTAACTAAGCAATAACACATGACAAGGTGTGTGGTAATACTAAACTACCACATGCCCCAGGTGGGTTGTGAGGTATGATGTGCAGTTGAGAGCCATCAACCATCTGGGAAGTGATGATGTTTTCACTTAGGTGCCAAAGGTACCTATGCTGCCATGGAAGTGAATGCTAAGGATGTGGGAGAGTCAGTAGGTGGCTGCTCTGAGGAGCACCAGGCCCCTGGCTTCTTCGCTTGGAAACAGAGGTAACATTCCCAGACATATTCCTCCTGCCTTATCCCCCACCTCCTCACCTCTTCCCTTCCCCACTTCAACTTACAACCCTCCTACACCACCTTTCCCCTTTACTCCTGTCCCACACCACCTCTAGCTACTTTGATAATGCCAGTCTGGCTGCTTACCTTTTCTCCCATCATCCCTAAAGCTTAACACGGACCTATTTGACATGTCTCACTATTCCCAGTGTATCCCTACCCTGCAACAACTTGATGTAATATAATTTACTCTACTTTTAAGATGTACCTGAAACTAGCAAGTCTTGTACCTCATGTGCCATTTTAATGATGTTCAGGATGCCTACCATGTTTTTCTTTTTTCACTGTCATCTTAATTTGTACTTATTGTATTGTGTTTATATTGCTCTGTTTTGTCCCTGACTTGCAACCTTTGAAAATGAGTCTTTGACTCAAAGGTATTAATCTCAATCGAAATGAAATAAAAAAGAAATTCCAATTTAAATGGCACACAAATGAATAACAGAAAATGAAAACAAAAAAAGAAAATGGCTGCAGAGTAAGATGTAGCTCTGGGTAGTATGGCGAAGGCAGTTTTCATGTCACTGACTAAATGCAAGGAAGAAAAGGAAGTGTCAATGGGTGACTATGTGAGAAATGCAGCATGCCCTAGATCACTTTGCCTAATAACGTAAAGTGGGAATATGTTAATCTGTGGCTCAAACTGTCATGGTGAGGCAGCAGTGACAGAGCAGGGGAAACTAGAAATGGAAACATTGAGCGTACAACAGTTTTGCACCCCCCTCCCTCTGTTCGGAAGATGGATGGTGGGAGCTATTTGAAAAGCAAATTGTAGTTTGGTTAATTGGAGGAGGGCACGAGATCAAAAAATAACAATATTTCCAGTAGCGAGGTAGCATTATCCATTTATGCCATACCTTCAAAAAAGTGAAATAAAATTTAATTTCCTTAACTTTTTGGCAGATTATAAAAAATCTAAAAGGTATCTATGAATTAAACACCATTCATGTGGTAGATATTTTTGTGCTGAACAACGTTTATGCTAAGTACCATGCTAACATTTTTCATTTTAAAGCTATTTGCATTTCTTTGTTTTAAAAAGTAAAAAACAATATTGAATTTTTTACTGATTTTTGCTAATTATAAAAAATAAAAGGTACATATAAATGAAACACCACTCATTTTGTAGATATTTTTGTGTTGAACAAATATCATGCTTACAGTAATATGCTATCGTTTTTTTGTTTTGAAGTTACTTGCATTTGTTTGTTGAAAAAGTGAAAAAAATGAATTTTCTCATTTTTTGTGCTAATTTAAAAAAAACTAAAAGGTATCTATAAATGAAACACCACTTATTTTGTAGATATTTTTGTGCTGAACAACTTTCTTGCTCGCAGTAACATGCTATCATTTTTCATTTTAAAGTTATTAGCGTTTGAATACAGTTAACAGAGCTAGAATATATCTGCACAGCTGGGCCTCGCTGTCTTCATTGACATCATCAAGGCAGCTATTTTAGGATTCTTAAGGCAGTATTTTGAATCATTAGAGGCTGTGTTTACAACATTCAAATGCTATGAAACTGCATTTATCCTATTTTAATAAATGCGGTTTCAGTATAAATGTAAACAACAGCCTCTCCTAAAGGCCCTGTCCACAGTACCACCCAAAAATCAGTAACATTTCCAAAATGGTTCAAACAGGAAATATTACAGTGCATATACATTACATGTGAACTATTTTGGAAACCATTACAATCTGTCCACACACCAGGTGAAGTGTGACCATGACGGTCAGCTCCCTATGCCACAATGCAATTCATGCTGCACTGAGGGCAATGCTGGAGCTACACGCTCCTGCATCCACACTGCTACCAGTAATATTACAGTAGCAAAACCATTTTCATAACCGCTGTTGAAACCACCTCATAAGTGGTTTCTGTAATGGTTCAGAAAATGCCTGCTGTAACATTACCAGTGTGGATGCAAGCCGTTTTGGTAACAGTTTGAGACCACTTTAGCCCTCTGTAATGTTACAGAGGCAGTAGTGTGGACAGGGCCTGTGGAGTCATTTTAAAAAAAAAACAATGTGTAAAAAGATGGTTTAGGTGTCCTTTAATGGCTTTGCTAAAATTGTATATGATAAAATGTTTACATTTACATGCATGATTTTGATTAAACCATGTACTTTGTAAACTGCAATTTGAATTTTTACATATACTGTAAGTGGGGGCCGCTCTAGGCAAAATGAAAGCCAATACATCGTAGATTTTCTTTGGTCAAGTATAATTTATTTAATATTCCCCAGTGTTTCACCTTATTTGGCATCTTCTGGGAATTGTAAATAAAACATAAATCATAATTAAAATATATTTCAATAGTTATTTATAAATATTACTTACAGCACCTGTTTTTGGCAATGAAAGTTCATGGTTACATACCATTATACACATATACTCCATGACAATCTTTCTTATTTGTGGTTGTTTTTCTCAATCTAAAAGATAATAGAAATATAACAATATGTATACTGTATTATGATATTTTCAGTTAATGCTTTTTATTCACCCACAATATTGCCCGTATACTGTTCTCAAACATGCATAAATATGCTACCACCTTATGTACCAACCTTGCGGCTGTCCCTCACTGCTCCACTGACTGCCAGTACTTTAATTTTACAGGTTTGCTTGAATGAAAGTAGAGATTCCCAGCTCAGCTGTCCTCAGAAAAATAGAAATAAAAATAGTAAATGTTTATCCTGAGGGAGAGATCTAAGTCCAAACAGGTTATTAATTATTGCAAGATTTGTAGACAAAAGACCCACTCACCAAACAAAATATTTTAATTCATAATTTTTATTTTTATTTTCATCCAGACTATTTATCTTATGTTTCGGGATGACCCTTCATCAGAGTGTCTGGTTTTCTAAACATATATATATATATATATATATATGTTTTTAATACGTGTTTCAAAGTGCTTTATACTATTTTCTTAAAAAACTGAAAAAAGAATACTGAAGTATACTTACTTGCTTAAGACTATTATTTCTCAGTTCTCTGGTTATCTTTAGCTTTATAATACTTTTCCTATTAATACACATTTGTTTAACGTTATCTCTCCTTTCCCATTCTTCCTGTCCTTTAAAACAAAATGTTACTGTTTCTTAAATTAGGAAGTGTACGCCTGCAAAACAAGCCCCGTTGTCTCTCAAAGGCTCTACAGCATTTTTGGTCTTGTTACTTTTTCTTTGTTGCCTGTAACAGATAATAAACCTTTAAAACCATTTATTCCTGTAACACCTTTTCATATTATCTTTAAATGGCCCATTCCTATATATTCACCTTTCTAGGAATGCTTTTATTAACCTTCCTGGACTTCTTTAACCCTGCAGTAGTTGTCTGTTCATACAAAGGAAAGTTTACTTGCAAACTTTCTGAGTTGTGGATAAAATAAATCTCTTTTTTACCTTGTATAAGAGGGGCTCCTTACTCCACGGTGCTTCCTGGCTCTCTGAAGACACTGCAGGTGCAGTAAACTGGCTTCTTTTGTAGCAGAGCTGCCACCTAGAATCCGGTACTGCCATGCTCTGCCCTGTGATGTCACAGGGACTTACAAATGCTATGGAGAGTGTAATTACACTCTGCTGGGTGCCAGACCCACTAAAATGTAGCACTATCATTGTAGTGTCCAGGAAGAGCTCATACAGATTCAATTTCTTTTTAAATCTCTGCTCCTTTGGTTTTGAATATGTGCTATCTCCTCCTGCCTATTCTTAGTGTGGGTTGTCATTTGTTCATGGTCAACATCAATCCTTGCTCCCATCATTAAATATCTAGGTGTCACATTTATTTATGTCATCTTAGAGAAAAGGGGGGGAACTAGGGTACACCACTCAGTTATATTCCCATATAGATCACTGGATCCCAGAAAGTGTTTACTTTCTTTTGTTAACCTCATTTTGTTTTCATGGGGGGTTTTATTGTTTGGTTTATTCTAGGGTTTTGGGGTGGGGGAAGGGTGGAAAAGGGATTTCATAAAAACATTTAGTATTTTTATGTTGAGAAGTTCCATTAAAGAGAACATGGGTAAAATAGGGAAGTCCACAGTTTGAAATTTTTCTATTTTATCATTTTCTTTCTTTCCCTCCTATAATATGGGTTGCCAGCCTAACTCCTCATTAATGCCATACCTGGGATTGGTGGTATGAAAAAGATTTATATAAAAAGCCTCTCTTGTAAGCAATGTTGTGTTAAAATCACCCCCTCTCTTACATTTCTCAACTTTTTCCAAACCAAAAAATTCTAGTGTGGGTAGTTGGTGACTTGTATCCATAAAATGCCTGGCTATTGGGGAATTCTCTTCCATCCTTCTAATGTATTCATTATGTTCCCTACTCTATGCTTTTGCTGCCTTTTTGTCTTCCATATGTACATTTTATTACAGGAACACTTGATAGCAAAAATTACCCCGTGCTCTATCATGTCATAAAATCCCTAATGTAAAAGTCCTAATTTCTGCTCACATTTTTTTATTTTTTCAGTCTGTATGTACTGCTGCAATGCATGCACCTCCTTCATGGATAATTCCCTCTGAGATCCTCACTTGTGTACAGTCTTATTTCCCTATTGGTTGGTATCACATGGTCTGTGTGGACCAATCTGTCCTGTAAGGACTTGACTTTCTTAGCCACCACCAGTGGCCCCCCTTCAAAGGCCCTTTCTCCTGATGCCAGTGTTTATAGACTGTTTTTCTGATTTCATAAAATACATCATTGTACTTAACTGTTAGTAAAATGTTCTTTCCCTCTATTGTCGTCTTTCTGGTCCCAGTATCCAACAATTGTGTTCTAGTCCTTTGTGCTGTTTTCTCCTTAGCCTCTGTGAGTATGCCCTGTTTGCTCGGTCTTTAAATCTACCTTCCATTTCCCCCAAAGTAACATTACAGTCTGTCTCCAAGGAACTGTTCCTTTTTAGTCTGAGAAATTGACTATATAGGATTGACTTAATTAGACTTTCAGGGTGGTAGATACTTGCTTCCAGTATTATAGTTCTGTCTGTTTCCTTTCGATATAGATTTGTGCACCACTTGTTCTCATGTTTGAATATTCTCAGATCTACAAAGGACATTTCTGTTTTATCATATTCTAGTGTAAATCTCAAAAAATCTGTTCTAGTGTTCAAAAATGCATGGAAAGCTAACAACGTTCTCTCTGTTTCTTCCCATATGAGTATGATATTATCTATATATTGCTTCTACGTGCTTATTTTCTCCCTGTATGGGTTATGTTCATGTACGTTCTTTCTCTTAAACTGGTCCATAAATAAGTTTGCACATGTTGGGGGCCATACTAGACCCCATGGCCATCCCCTTTATCTGAACATAATAATTTCTCTCCAACCTGAAATAATTCTGTCTCAACACTATACAGTATCTGCCATTTTTAACAGTAGTTGATTAAGTGGCTTAGTTTCTCCTCTTATATTTTCCAATACTTCTTTTAATGCTTCACACCCTTCCCCATGGGAAATGGACTTGTACAAATTCTTCACATCCAATGTAACCAGCCAGCTCACAGAGATATTTTTACCTTGTTGGTTTAGATCTTCCAAAATGGTTATCATGTGTGCACTGTCTTTAATGTATGATTGTGTAAGTTCCACAAATTCATGCATGTGATGGTCCCCATAAACTGACAGGGGTTCTAAAACAAAACCTATCCTAGATACTATGGGTCTCCCAGGAGGGTTCAACACATCTTTGTGTATCTTGAGAATCATGTAGAACACCAGAACCAGTGGGAATTCCCTGAATAGTGCACCCCTCTCCCATTCTGTGATCCGATCTTCTTCACATGCATTTTAGAAAATTCCTTTCACTAGGTCCATAATACTCTGTCGGGTCTTTTTCTATTTTTAAAAAATTCTTATCATCAAGTAACTTTTTACACTTCTCAGCATATGTGACATAGTCCTGGATAACAGTCCCACCACCCTTATCTGCTTTTTTTGATGATAATGTTTTGGTAATTTTCTAAGCTTTGTAAAGCTCCAGATTCTTCCACTGACATGTTTTATTTAGTCTTTCTGTCTGTATTTGTCTCTTTTTTAATAATCCTCTCTAAATCTTTATCCACTAAATTTATATATGTCTCAGTTTCATGTGGTATACCCCCTGGTGGTAGGTACAGGGATTTCAACTATAATCGTTGACTTAAATTTTTTTTTCTCTGTGCTACATCAATTAATTCTGGTGGGTTGTTCTCAGAAGAATGTCCCAGCCTTAATTTCCTGTAAAACTTTTTTCCTTTTAATGGGGCTTGTTTTGCAGGTGCACACTCGCTTATTAAAGAGACAGTAATGTTTTTGTTTTAAAGGACAGTGAAAATGGGAAAGGAGAGATAACATTAAGCAAATGTGTATTCATAGGAAAAGTATTGTAAAGATAAAGATGAACAGAGAAACTGAGAAATAATAGTCTTAAGTGAGTAAGTATACTTCATTATTCTTTTTTTAAGTTTTTTAAGAAAATAGTATAAAGCACTTTGAAACATGTATTAAAACATATTATGGTCCATAGTTAAGATTGAGTAGAACTTTTAAGGTTAAAGGGTGAAATTTTGCACCTTAATAACTTTGCCACCGTTCAACAGATTTGCCTGCAATTTGGCAAGTACAGTTGGGCCTGGTAGATCGTGGGACCTGCCAACTTTTGTACAGGTTGGATATACGGTTGTGGAGTTATTAAGTGACAACCGAAAGCACAATTACACTTTTTTGCGAATTCTTTGCTCTCGCCTACAGGTCATACGGTTTGCATGACCAGTCCAAAAACTTCAGAGAACATGCAGCCGGGGTCCCCAATGTGCCTTTTGAAGCTTTCATGAAAAAATATTGAACGGTTCAAAAGTTATTCAAAAAACAAGTTCCCATTGTAAGTCAATGGGAAAAGTTAACAAAAAGTTCAACACTTTCACAAATGCACTTTTTAGTGTCGCAAATGGCGCTAGTAGTAGATGCCATTTTTTTTCAGTTACTGATCAGAAAAATGCTTGGCATTTAAAATTGGGACCCTCTAGGACCACAATTATTTTTGTGTTCACCTAGTCAGACCCTCAGGATGCTAGCCATGTCTTTATTTTGGGGTTAACACCCCAGAAATATGTTTTTCAAGTTTCTGGAAAAAGCAGTGTCGCAAAGTAGTGTCGCACTTGTGACACTTGTGCAAAATTTTGTGAAAGCATTTGCAAATTGCGACACTGCTTTTCCAGACTATGGCCAAAATGACAAGAGTTCTTTGTCACCCTGCTGCAAAAGAACGATTTGGTCTTTTGGGCTCAAATTTGGAGGGAAGACAGCCAACATCTCACAGATGTGCCTTTTGGTGAAAAAATATTGCATGGATGGCAAGTTACAGTACTCTGAAGCTGACATTTTTTTCCCATAGACTAATATGGTGGCATACATCGCACCTTTCGGGGCTCGTATCTCGAAAACAGTGCGAGATACAGAATTTTCATCATGACAATGCGTAGCCTGTGGCTATGCATTCAGCAAAAACATAGCCAGAAAAATCATGGATCATGTGAATTTTTTTTCTCTACCTCATACGGTTACTGAGATATAAGCAATTTAGTATTCCAACACCTCATTTTCGGCTCCGAGGCCCATTATTATGCATACATTCTTTGTACACACTGTGTTTCTCTATGCAGCTGTTAGGAAAAAACAGGGTATGTGCTTCTGTTAATGTTACAGTTACTGTTTCCACTTGCATTTATGTACCCATTTGCGTTACCATTCCCGTGTATGTCACCGTGTGTGTTACGCTTAGCGTTCTCGTTTGCTCTTGCATTTGCATTACTGTTAGCATTTGCATTTCCACTACTGTTTGCATTTGCATTTGGGTTTGCATCACCATGTGCATTGGCATTAGCCTTTACGGCAGCCCTTTCCTTTGCCTTTGCGTTTGTCTTTCATTTTGCGTCTTCATTGCTGTTACTGTTACCATTTGCATTTCCTATTGTGTTACTGTGCCCATGCGCATTGCAGTTTGCTTTTCCATATGTGCTTGCATTTTCCTTTGCATTTATGTTTCCTTTGGCATTATTGTTGCTGTTACCATTACCATTTGTGTTTACAATTGCGGTAACATGACCGTGCGCATTACGGTTTGCGTTTATGCATGCGTTTACATTCATGTTTATGTTTCTGTTTCCTTTGGCATTATTGTTCATGTTAACTTTACCATTCACATTTACAATTGTGGTACCATGCCCATGCACGTTATGGTTTGCGTTTACGTGCGTGCTTCCATTCGCATTTTCATTTCTGTTACATTTGCCATTCTTGTTGCTGTAACACTTAACATTTGCATTTACAGTACTGGTGCTGTCACTATGTGCATTACCAGTTGCGTTTTCATATGCACTTGTGTGTCCGTTTACATCACTGTTCGCTTCAGCATCACTTTACACTTGCGTTTCTATTAACGTTTGCTTCACCATTTACGTTTGCTTTACCATGTGTGTAACCATTGCTGCTTGTGTTTGCTTTGCAGTTCCTGTTAATATGTAACAGGACATCATGTAGTGAGAGCATGGGGCCCGAAGGGCCCCACACTCCCACCACCACATTCCATTCACTATTTATCATCCTCATTCTCAAAAAGAAGGGAAATTAGAGGCAAATAACTCCATTTAATACATCAGTTAGGGTTGTTCCACAGCAACAAAAGTGAGGAAATTCAGTGTTAGGGTTGAAAGCCCCCACCTTGGACCCCCCAGCCCTCCCCCCTAACTGGCATTGGGGTGCGCATTGGGGTCATCAGTCCTAACTCTCACCGCATTCTCCTACACCTCTGCTTCTTCACACATGTGATGGGGTGAGAGTTAGGGCTGTTGACCCCAATGCACACCCCGATGCCGGTTGGGGGATGGGCTGGGGGTCCAAAGGGGCTTTCAACCCTAACACCAAATTTCCTCACTTTTGTCACTGTGGAACAACCCTAACTGATGCATTAAACTGAGTTTTTTTGCCTCTAATGTATATATGTATATAAATATATAAATATATATATATATATATATGTGTGTGTGTGTGTGTGTGTTTAGAAAACCAGACACTCTCATGAAGGGTCATCCCAAAACATGAGATAAATGATAAATAGTCTGGATGAAAAAAAAAAGAAAAATTATGAATTGAAATACTTTGTTTGGTGAATGGATCTTTTGTTTCCAAATCCTACAATAAAAGGTTGCTTGAATCTAAAAAATAGTGAAACTGATATTAGAAATTCCTTATTTGTGTTACCTATATTTCATAATGTGTACTTTTATGTTCACATAATTCTTCTTGTTCTCTTATTTAAAACAATGTGCCTTAATATTTAGCTTTTATATCTTTTGACATTGAATAACTAAGTTTTGTAATGTTACTGTGCCTTACCTTTATGGAAAATCCTCTAAACAACCTTTTTTCTAAATTAGAATTCTTTCAACTAAGTTGCATAAACATGTGCATGCAACCTTAAAATGAATCATAACCCCAGTGGTTAGGCTATGCTATTTATCTTGTAGTTATTCCCTTTGCTATGTATCTTTTAAATTTCTGAACTTGTGAAAAGTTTCTTTAAATAAAGCACTAAAGCACTTTCTATTTTTAAAATGTTAAATGTTGTCCACAGCAGCAGCATCTTTTACCTCTGTAATGTCTGCTTCACTTTTAAACCGGCAGCAATAGACACAGTTTGATTCAACCTGTTATACTCAAAGGAAGCCATGTGCTGGCATACAGAATTCTGGCAAGCTGCACCATGGAGAAGCTGCTGCTATGCAACCACAGCTTTCCTGCGGGTACACAAACCATCCAGGACTATGACAACACAGCAAACTTAAAGCTGTATCATGCATGCAATTTTTGTATATGACAAAACAGAATACTGTGGCAACACTCAGTGATTGAGCAGTGTTTTTAATTTCTTAAATAAAACACACTTGTATATTCTAATGACATTTTAATTACATTTTATCTGTTAATAAAAGTGATTGGCCTACCAACACTATAACTATTTAGAAAAATATATTGGGTGTTGCCACTGTGCTGTACCCTTGTGATCCTTTTTTTTATTTCTCATAATGTCTTTCCAACATAAAAATGTTCACATGGGCATTGAATGAGGTATATTACCCCTATTGTGTTGCAATTAATATCTGCATTAATCTTATATTCCTTGCCTGTAAATGGATGTCTCAGATATTCTTTGTGGGAGTAATATATATCATTCACGGAACATAAAACCACAATCAGAAGACAGGATAAGAACTCAGGTTTTGCACAACATTATAAAGAGAGAGGCAACACAGTGGTACAGTTATGATTTTAGGGGTTGTAACAAGTAAAAGAACCTACCAGAGGAGGAAATTATAACAAGATAGTGGAAAGAAGAGAAATGTGGTGAATGCAAGAATTGGGGATACTGAGTGATCCTTGGGGCCTGAACAAGAAAGCTAACTGGCAGGCATATTGGTAACTCGTGAATGAATAGACAGTTGTATGCTTTGGATAGCATAGTAGTGTTCAATTAGGTTGCCTCCCCCACTGTTTTAACAGGTACATGGGAGTTTCTAAAAGAGGTGTGGATAAAGTAGCAGTTCAATAGAATGCATTTTCGTTAACAAATTAATAAATAGAATTATAACAAGGATTTCTTTTGTTAAGGGTACAGTGGCAACACCCAATATATTTTCCTAAATGTTATCAGAAAGTAGAGTTGCAAGGCGTCCCAGCAAATCTTGATGTAATGGGTCACATTGCAACATGATTACGATGTTAGTAGATCAATCACTTGTGCTAAAAGATAAGATGTAATAAAAATTTCATTAGAATATTGGTACAAGTGTAATTTTATTTTAGAAATTAGGAACACTGCAAAATCACTGAGTGTTGACACAGATTCCATTTTGTCGTATATAAAAACTGCATGACATTATAAAGCCTTGAGTTTGCTCTGTTATGTCAGAGTCCTGGCCAGTTTGTATACCTGCAGGAAAGCCATGGTTGCATAGCAATGGCATCATGATGGTGAACCTTGCCAATGTTCTGTATACCGGCACGTGGCTTCCTGCAGGTATAAGAGGTTGAACCAAATGGCATCTCTTGCTGCCAGTTTGAAAGTGAAACAGACATTATAGAGATAAGAGATGCTGCTGTGGACAGTGTTTAACATTTAAAAAACTGAAAGTGCTTTATTTCAAGAAACTATTCGCAAGTTCAGAAATTTTAAAGATACATAGCAAAGGGAATATCTACAAGATATTTTGCATGGCTAGAGATGTGCCAACATTTAAATTCACTGATAAAGTTGCTGCAAAGCAGCCAAAATTCATTTCTACGGAGTTTCACAAATTTTTCCCTACCTTCAACCTTGACTACACCTGAAATTGCAGTTTGCCATGCAAATGGCGGATCTCCCACAAATGGCAGAATTTCACCTGCAAACGGTGAAATTGTACCATTCACGGGTGAAATTCTGCCATTTTCAGGTGAAATTTCACACTTCGTGGGTGGAATTCTGTAATTCATGGTGAAATTCTGCACTTCGCAGATCGATCTGCACTTCACAAATTGTACTACAAGTCATGGTTAATTAGGGCAGAGAATTTAGCCAACTTCGCCCATCCCTACGCGTAACCTAACATCTGTGGTTATGATTAATATTAAGGTTGCATGCATGAATTTATGCGGCTTAGCTGAAAGAATTCTGTTTTAGAAAAACGGTCATTTAGAGGGTTTTCCATAAAGATAAGGCACAGTAACATTACAATACTTAGTTATTGAGTGTCAAAAGATATAAGAGCTAATATTGAGGTACATAGTTTTAAATATGAGCACTAGAAGAATTCTGAGGGGCATTAAAGTATACAATATGAAATATATGTAACAAAAATAGGGAATTTCTAATATCAGTTTCACTATTTTTAAGATTCATGCAAACCTGTGAAACTAAAGTATTGGCAGTCAGTAGAGCAGCGAGAGACAGCTGCAAGGTTGGTGCATAAGGTGGCAGCATATTTATGCATGCTTGAGAACAGTATACTGGCAAAATGTGAATTGAAAGCATTAACTGAAAAGATCATAATACAGTATACATATTGTTATATTTCTATGATCTTTTAGATCAAGAAAAAAACAACCACAAATAAGAAAGATTGTCATGGGGCCCAATTCCAAGACAGCAATGAGAGCAAGGTGCAAAGTACGCCAGTGCGTAAAGTTACACCAGAACCCCTACAATATGCGAGCTGCACCATATTCCAAGAGAATCACCAGATATGACAGAAAATGCAGAATTACACGTCTCAAGTTACACCCGCAAGACATGGCATAACTCGCAATAGTGGCGTAGCAGTATGCATGTCGCAACTCGCAATACTGTCAGAAGTACATGCTTCTCAACTGTCCCACAGTACATGGCACTGTTCCCTACTGTACATCCCATCACTTCTCTGTTCCACAGTGCGATGCCCTGTCCCACAGACTGTGTTTGGCTATTGTGCTACATGCAATGGTACATGTTGCACCAGGTATGTATTTCACTTACTATTGGCCTGTCTGGCCCATGCTTCTACCTATTTCACTGTGTCCTGGGCTTCCTAGGGCAAGTTAGCTTAGGTGTTCCACTGTTTGCCCATTAGTTCCACATTCAGGGCCTACTGATTGGGGGTATGCTGCAGTCTGGCTTTGTGGGGGGTGTTTCTATGGCCTGTGCTCTTGTTAGGACAGCCTTTCCTTGTTCTAACTTATGTTACCATCCTCTGGCATGGTTAATTATGCCACCTGTTCTGGAATAGCAGTTCTGTGGTGCTGGTGTGTTACACATGTCGTAAGCCACATTGCGTAGTTGTGTAGGCATTCTTTGGCGTAACTGTTGTGTAACTTGCATTTGTCGTAGCAGTTGCGGGTTGCAGCATAAGTGTTCTTTTGAGATTGTGTCTGTTGCAAATCACTGGTATAACATGCAATTTGTATTATCAGGACTGGCATACTGCATTTACGCCTGGCGTAACTGTCTTGGAATCGGGCCCATGGAGTATATGTGTATACTGGTATGTAACCATGAACTTTTGTTACCAAAAACAGGTGCTGTAAATAATATTTGTAAATAACTATTGAAATACATTTTAATTATGGTTTATGTTTTAGTTACAGTCCCCAGCAGAAGCAGAATAAGGCAAAACATTGGGAAATATTAAATAAATTATACTTGACAAAAGAAAATCTCCAGTGTATTGGCTTTAGTTTTACCTAGAGCATCCCACGCCTACAGCATATGGTTAAACACTGGACAAGGGCAAGATCCACCCAAGGCTAGGCTTTAAAGCAGGAGATGATTTCCCTCAAGACTCTGCTTGATTATAATTTGAATTTGTACCCATCTTCATCAAACTTTTTTTTCTATGGATAAATCTAACTTCTCATTGTAAGCACAATTTAGTGCTATTTTAATCTTGTATATTTGATCAAAGTATTTAAGATCTGGGCAAGCAAATCCACCCTCTTCAGTGAGCAGGCAAAGCTTGTGCCAAGAAGCTCTAGATCTTTTGCTGTGGTTCTGCTGTCTTTGATCAGGTGCTATAAATACTTGAGAATCCCTCTGGTCATTTTATTGATCAGTTGGGTTTGATCTCTCTGCCCCAGATGATCAATGTAGCTGCTCCTGAGTAGGATGTTGTTGCTGCTGCATAGGAGAAGCTGTAGCATGATTAATCAGTGACTTATCTACTGTTGCAGATGTAATATATGGGTTAGTCTGCTTGTGTTGCTCAGGGTCTGTAGGATAAAGATCCACTGAGTGTGAAGTACCAGGTCTGACCTCTTGTGAATGTTTGTCATTATTCCTCTTCTGCTTTTCTCTTTTCTTTGCTTTCTAAGCTATGGTAACATAATGTTTATGCACTGCTTGTTCAGTGAGATCTGGCCCATTCTGAGAGGTCACATGTGATAATGGTGAAAGCCTAAAGGCGATCACCATTATCGAGAAGTCAAGAGTGACAAAAATTTATTTCGGCACTCTGACACACCAGTGCACAGCAAAATGGCATCGGGGACTTAGATTTTTAATGTTTTATGCAGGGGCCACACCCCCCTACTTAAGGTTTTTCAACTCCAAGGAGGGGTGCATGTCGGGGGGGTGAAAGCATTTAAAAAAAAAGGTTTGGGCCAGGCACAAGAAAAATGCACCAGCTCCTTTGCCCGAACCCAGTACCCTGCTAACCAATGCCACCAACCCTCCCACAACACCATGGGGTAAGCTCAGCAACCTACCACAGCACCACCCTTCACATTCCCTCCCACCCCTCGCTGTGCATGCTTGCCCCCCATGTGGGTACGTATAGCAGCACCCCGTTGCTATATTCACCGATCCCCCCATCCAACCTCCCTACCCTATGGTAGCCCTGGAGACATGCACTGGGGATAGGGTTGCCACCTTTGGATGAGGCAAAAAACGGATCCTAAGCTCTGCCCCTAGCCCCACCCCTTTTCATGACTCATCATGCATTGCTCCTCCTAGAAGCCATTTGTTATATCAATAAAAGACAACACTTAAAGCAGCAGTTCAACAAAAATGTTAAAATACTGTACTTTAACTGTTAGTTATTTTACTAGGGTATTCCTAGTTATTTATTTACGTATGTATTTATTTAGTTATTGACATTGGTTTACCAGATAAACATACAGAGATAAAAGAAATCTCATTTACAGATACGATCTGGGGGGGTGAGACAAGGGAGATACTATAAATAGCATACAACAGTATGCATGGTATATATTAATACATAATAAAGAAATTGTTTCCTATAATGTGTACTTTCTTTCTCTGACTCCATTTCTTTTTCATGTCCACAGTACTATTTCAGAATCAAAGAAGTGACCATACTTTTTTCTTGAGGAAAAAAAATAATTTAAAACATTTAAAAATGCGTAAATTCTGTTAGAGATGAAAATGTTTACCAGCAAATGAAAGTGGAGGACAACTGGTTCAGTTACTGTTACAAAAGGTGGGGGCAGCTGTGCTGCTATGCTACTTTAAGATGCAGAGAAAAAGATTAGGTTAAATAAGTGCTAATGGTGTTGATGGCCATGCTTTACACCTCCTAGATTGACTGCTTACACACACAAAGGGCTATAATGGCAACAGAACCTGTTTGTAACCTGGACATGTAGCTGAAATAATGAATATGACAAAATCTGTTTGAAAAGTATGTGAGCACTCAAAATGACTCAAAAACCTGACCAGCACTAAGCAAAACCGGATTACCTGATAGGGACCCTGAAAACCTGATAACCAGGTAAAAAACCTGACAGGTGGCAACCCTAGCTGGGGACTGGGTCGCCATTATTGTAGGCACCCAATCCCTAGCACTGATATCTCATGCTACCTTGTGAGAGGCCCATGGGCAATTTTGATAGGTATGTCCAGTATCATCACAAAGACTATATTTCATTCTGTTTCTACATTACAGGATTTAATGACTGACCTCACTACACAATCCACATTTGAGCTGATCACAGGCATTACTTAGATTTTTTTTGCCCCACAGTGGTACATAGATACATAGATAGTGTCAGCAGATAAGGGCCTATGGCCCACCCAGTCTGCCCATTTGAGCTTGTAAGTTTAGTTTGTTTTCCTAGAAGTCTGTTGCCCCTTACCCCTGACCTCCAGAATTCCTTTATGTCTATCCCATGCATTCTTAAATCCCGTTATTGTTTCAGCCCCCACCACTTCCTCTGGTAGCATGCCTTCACTTGGCCAGCATAAAAATCACAACCCAATCCCTTCCCAGAAAAAAAAAACAGTTTACTAGATAAGAGAGACTTCCTTCAGTCTGTTTTAATGTAACTTTAATATGCTACCCCCCCCCCCAGTCCAAATAAGCTCAGAATCTAAAGTAGAGTCTGGCTGACCAATTATATTGCAGCATTGCTTCAGCTAGTAAATAATGCCTGCTACATTCACACCTTCCTTTTTAAAAATGACTGTAATCTTTTCAAAATGTGTTTTTGTGAGGAAAATTGCTATAAAGGGTACCCAAAGAAGATGGACTCGTAACACTTGATATTTTTTTTAAAGGACTCTAGTCCAGCTGGTTGTTTAAAGCTTATATTAAAGATGGTATCCCCTGCAGTATGGATAACTGTATATATTTCGTATGCGTAGAACGGCATACTCTCTGTCAATAAACTTGTTGCCACAAACACCCTATCTGGTGATTCTGAGCGCCATCCATGATATTTAAACTGAACTGCATTAAGTCGGTTTGCAGGTTCTGGAGCTTGTTTAAAAAGATGTGCCCATGGCCTGGGTCCCCATGACCCTCCTGTTGCAGAAGTACTTGGAGTACCATGTAGGGGAATATTTCCTTGATCTAAATTGGTCCTGTCTGAGTCTTCCCTGTTGGCTTTTTCATTTTCCCCACATGATTGTTTCTGCTTGCCATCATTACAGTTTCCTTTATTGGAGCTAGTCATTGTTTCCTGCTCCCTTTGTCTGTCCTCACCTTCTACTTGTGCTGGAGAAGCATACAAAGGGATTGTTTCATTCTCTGGACCCATATCCATTTCTTCTTCCTTTTCATTATATTGCACAGAACTAGATTCCCCACCATAATCTTTTACATTTCCTTCTGCCAATTTAACATTGTTAACCCCAGATGGTTGATGTAAAAATACAGTAGCATTTATGAGAGCAGTGTCCCTTTCCATTTCTTTTAAAGTCATTAATACAGAGTTTTGTGAGAGAAAGGTATTTTGCAGATGAGCTTCCTCCTCCTCCCTTCCTTCTCCTCCCTGTACCTGATGAAAATGACATTGATCTACAGGAATAGCGTCCTCTGAATAGTTAAGGTTCCAGCCCTTCCTATCCTCTGTTCTCTACCAGCCCGCTGCTATTAGAGCTTCTGGAACCCAGTTTGGTGACCTTTGCAATTCTTCTTATGGTGTTTTCTGGCATTTTGATTTTTGCATTTCATGCTTAGAAGTGGTAGATATGCCTTCTACCGAAGAAGTACTGGAGATTTTGCTACTGTGCACATTTCCCGACTCCAGTTCAGTAGCTTACTCAAGTCACACTCTACGAGAGCAATGCATGGCTTTCTCAGAAAAGTTACTGTTTTCTTTCTGCAGGCATGGAGGGATGGAAGGAAGATCCTGGGGATCACTGGGAAGGCAAGACGGGAGGGTGAGCTGGATGTCATTATCCACCTAGGTACAAATGATCTGGCAAATGGGGAGCCAAAGGAAGTTCAGGAAGAGTTTAGGAAACTGGGAAGGGGTCTCAAGCAAGTAGCTACTTCTGTCACTTTCTCAGAAGTACTACCTGCGAGAGGCAAGGGAGAGCATAGGAGTGCATGTGCCAGGAACTTTAACTCATGGTTGAAGAACTGATGCTGTGAGGAAGGGTTTGGATTCATTGGTGTCTGGGGACCCACCTGGAGGGATGGAGGTTTGTTCAAGCCTGACGGCCTGCATCCATCCTGGAGGGGAATCCAAGCACTCAATGATAAGTTTAAATACTACATTGACAAGCATTTAAACTAGCAAAGGGGGGTGGCAGGCCAGCAAGGAGGGTACCTACTTGCTCACCCCCACAGCTAGCAGTGGAACCAATGAACCAGAGGAGTGGCTATCTCTACAAAGCAGTGTGTAAAAGATGGACATTTTTTTTTTTTAGTTGTTTAACCAGGTATAGCACACTAAGCTGAAAGCTTTTTTACAGGAGCGACCTGGGAGCACAAGGAGGTTAAGTGACTTGCTCAGGGTCACACAGTATGCAAGTGGAAGCTGTGGGATTCAAACCAAGGTCTGGTCTGCTGGATGTTACCAAATTTGCAGCTCAGAGCCTTAGACCACTGCACTATACTGCCTCTAATTAGCAAGGGAAATTAGCGCCCAAGAGGAGGATAGGCAGAAAAGGGGCAAAATTCAGCAGAAGGGCAGGCAGCAAGGAGAACCAGGGATAAAGGACAACCAAGGAAGGGGCTGGAGTAGAACAGTGAAACAGTCTAAGGAGGTCAAATCATGGAAAGCCATGTGTGCAAATGCCAGGAGCCTTAGCAACAAGATGGAATATCTGGAGGCTGTCATGGTTCAGTCAGACCTGGACATTGTGGCCATCACTGAAACCTAGTGTAATGATAACCACAACTGGGAGATGACCATACCTAGCTACAACATATTCAGAAGAGACAGAACAGGCAGGAAGGGAGGAGGAGTGGCACTGTACGTGAAAAATGACATAAGGGCCACAGAGATCCAGGAGGAACAAAATGGGGGAGAGATACTGTGGGTTAAGCTGGAAAGGAAAATGGGGACAGCATCCGCACAGGTGTGGTCTATAGACCACCAGCCCAGGAGGAAGAAACAGATAGGGAGCTGATGCTAGCCATCCAAAGGATGGCAGACAAGGGTGAGGTAGTACTGGTTGGAGACTTCAATATTCCAGACGTGGACTGGAGCATCCCAGCAGCAGCATCAGCTAGGAGCAGATTTATCCTGGACTTCCTTCAGGGTGCCTTCCTCAAGCAACTGGTCATGGAACCAACTTGGCAGAAGGCAATACTGGACCTTGTGCTCACAAACAGGGACAGTGTGATGAGGGTAACAGTGGGGGAGCACCTGCAGAACAGTGACCACCAGTCATTGTGGTTTGAAATCACAGAAAGAGCAGAACCAAACCACACAAAAACACGTATCCTGGATTTTAGGGGGGAGACTTTGGGAAAATGAGGAGATACTTGAAAGAGGCATTAAGGGAATGGGACAGGAATCAGGGTTGAGGAACAGTGGGCAGATTTAAAATGGGGATTACAAGAACAACAGAATTATGCATTAAGCAGGTTAGCAAGAGGAAAAGGAAGAGGAGACCATTATGGTTTTCCAAAGAGGTAGCAAAGAAAGTGAAAGCCAAAAATATTGCATTCAGGCAATACAAAAGACACAGGCAGAAGGGGATAGGGAGAAGTACCAGGAGAAGCAAGGGGGAGGTCAGTAAGGGAAGCCAAAGCTCAGACAGAAGAACACATTGCAAAATCAGTGGGTAGAGGGACAAAACCTTTTACAGGTACATAAGTGAAAAAGAAAGTTCAAAGGAGGGATAGTGAGACTGAAGGGGAGAGAGGGAGCCACGTGGAGGATGACAACAGTAAAGCTGACATATTGAACAGGTATTTCTGCTCAGTTTTACTGAGGAAGAGGAGGTAATGGGTCTGAAGGAGTACAAGGGTGAGAATGGTGCAGAAATGGACATAAGTCCCTTACACGAAAGGTCCTGAAGGAACTGGAAGTAATAAGAGTTGATAAAGCAATGGGGCCAGATGGGGTGCACCCCAGGGTCCTAAAGAACTAAGAGAGGTGGTGGCTGAACCTCTGGCTATCCTGTTTAGCCGATCACTGGAAACAGGGAGGTACCCAAAGACTGGAGGACAGCAGATGTAGTTCCCTTATACAAAAGTGGGAACAAAGAGGAAGCAGGGAACTACAGACCAGTCAGCCTCACCTCCGGTAGTGGGAAGATCATGGAAGCACTACTGAAGGAGAGATTGGTGGAACATCTGGTTGTCAATGGACTACAGGACCCAAGGCAGCATGGTTTCACCAGTGGGAGGTCATGTCAGACCAACCTCATTGAATTTTGACTGGGTGACTAGGGAGGTGGATCAGGGAGGGCAGTGGACATGGCCTATCTGGACTTCAGCAAGGCCTTTGACACTGTGCCACATAGAAGACTATTCACAAACTGGGGAATATGGGTGTGGGCAGGACAGTAGTGTGGTGGGTAGGTAACTGGCTGGGTGGCAGGACACAGAGGGTGGTGGTAAATGGCTGTCACTCCACAGAGGGAAGAGTGACCAGTGGGGTACCACAGGGATCAGTGCTGGGACTGGTCCTATTCAACATCTTCATCAGTGACATTGCACAGGACCTAGAAGGCAGAATTTAACTGTTCGCTGATGACACAAAGCTCTGTAACAAAGTAGACACACCAGAGGGTGTAGACAGAATGAGAAGGGACCTGCAGAAACTTGAAGAATGGTCAGGGGTTGGGCAGTTGAAATTCAATGCAAAGAAGTGCAAGATAATGCATATGGGGCACAAAAACCCTGGCACAATATATCAGTTGGGAGGTGAGGATATAGCATGCACCAAGCAGGAAAGGGACCTTGGGGTTATCATCTCTGATGACCTCAAGGTAGGGAAACAGTGTGACAAGGCAGCAGGTAAAGCAAATAGGATGCTGGGATGCATAGGCAGGGGCATCACCAGCAGGAAAAGGGAGGTCACAATTCTACTATACAAGACACTAGTGAGGCCCCACCTGGAGTACAGTGTACAGTTCTGGAGACCATACCTATGTAAGGACATAGACAGGGTAGAGAAGGTTCAGAGGAGGGCAACAACGATGGTGCATGGATTGCATCACAAGTCCTATGAAGACAGGTTGAAGGAACTGAACATGTACTCCCTGGAGGAGAGGAGGAGGAGAGGGATATGATAGAGACATACAAGTATCTTACAGGGAGGAACAGGGTACAGGAATACACTATTTTAAGTGAAAAGATGTTCTAGGACTAGAGGGCATGGGATGAAGTTGAGGGAGGATGATTCAGAGGAAAAGTGAGGAAGAATTTCTTCACAGAACGGTGGTGGACAAGTGGAACACCCTGCCAGAGGAAGTGGTGGGGCTGAAACAATCACGGGATTTAAGAATGCATGGGATAGACATAAAGGAATTCTGGAGGTCAGGGGTAAGGGGCAACAGACTTCTAGGAAAATATAAACTGAACTTACAAGCTCAAATGGGCATACTGGGTGGGCCATAGGTCCTTATCTGCCGACACTGTCTATGTGTCTATGTATCTATGTTGCTGTCATTTACCAGATAGCTCGCAGCCGATGCCATTCTGCTGCTCAGCTGTTTGTAATCAGCTGTTCTTTTCAGCTGCTGCTCCAGATTGTCATTTTTAACATTCACGCTGTCAGGCTGCAAATTTCCACTCACTGAGGCACTTTTTCTCTGTTTCTTTACTGTGTTCCACTTTTATGGAAGCTGTACTGTGGATTGTTGGGGGGGGGGGGTCAGCGCAGAATAGCGCAAAGGAAAGCCAGCACATTTCTCATAATGTATCTGTGATGTTGACACTAGGGAATAGTCATCTAGATTCTGTCTCACTTCCTGTCTGGACCTTTCATTTGCTATTATTACAACAACCATTACAACATCAGCAGCATAAGCCAGTATTTTAACTGGTGGGGAGCTGGGTGCTAATAGGATACCCTCTATATTGGGATTCAGGTGGATGCTCCTTAATAACAGATCAATTTCAAAGATATACAGTAGGGGACTGAGTGGGCATCCCTGCCTGACCCCTCTCTTGTGTGAACAGGCAGTGCCTAGCCATCCATCGACTAATGGGGTAATGCCTGTCATTTTATATAGGCTTTCCATCCATTGAGCAAATGTTGGAGGTATACCATATTTCCTCAAAATGGAAAAAAGGAATTCATGAGAAAGCCTATCAAAGGCCCTTTCCTGGTCTAAGCTGAGGACATATCCATACAGAGTAGCAATATTTCCCCTACAAAACAATTCTGTTAACATTATCAAATTTTCATGTATCCTTCTAGTCTTAAGAGCACAAGATTGTGATAGACTTATAAGGAATTCTGCTGCAGCTAATAATCTGTTAGTTAGGATTTTAGTTAAAATCTTATAATCTGTACTGAGAAGACTTAACGGTCCCCAATTATTTAAATCTGACTTATTCCCTTTTTCATGAATAAAAATCAATATCCCTCATGCCATGGAACTATGCAATTTACCAAAAGTTTAACATTGGTTGCAGACATCCACTGATGAAACAGCTAAGTGGTCTTTAAATGTCTGATAAAACTCTGAACTGAGGCCATTTGGCCCGGGAGCTGTGTTTTTATTCAAAGTATCTATACTATGTTCTACTTCTTGAGCTGTAACAGGCATGATCACATTGACCTTCACTTCCTCTGGTAAGGCAGGGATACCCAAGTTATGAAAAAAGGTAGAGTCCGGTGTCCTCCCTGCTTCTGAGCCAAATGTTTTCTGTACATGACTTTGAACTTACTGCATTACAAGGCATACAATAAGTGGGTTCTCATCACAATTTGTGACCTAAGGGTCATACTAAGGTGAGAATAGGAACAAGAAGGCTATAAGCCCATATATGGGCCATCCTTATAAGTAATACCTCAGAGTTGTACCACCAAGAATATATTTGTCAACTCTAGATTTAAACTCATGTTTACTTTGTGCCACTATTATGTATTCAGGTAAGGCATTCCAAAGGTTAACAACTTGAACTTTATACAAGTATTTTCTGTTATTAGTTCTAAAACGCTTGCCCTTGATTTGTAATGGGTGCCCCCTGGTCTCAATGACGTCATATTTGAATTTAGTATCACGTTCACACATCAGTTCTGGGTCCTGTAGAATGTCATGCAGGAAAAGGATGTTTCCATGCACACAGAGTTTCTAGAGACATACATTTTAGTGTCTGAAGCCTATTTTCATATGATAGCTCTTGGCACCCCTCCACTATTTTTGCAAATCTATGCTGTACATGCTCCAGCTTTTGTCTTTTCCCAGTCTTATATGGGTTCCAGATTTGGGAAGTATACTCTAAGCGAGGTCTCACATGTGACCTAAATAAAGGCATAAGAACTTCATTAGATCTGGATGTAATATTCTTCCTAACAGCCCATGTTACTTTATTTTATGCTCATGGCCTCATTTATCTGTTGCTGTGAACTTAGCGTGTTAGTAGTAAATACACCCAAATCCTTTTCACAGACTGTTTTGGAAAGCACATGATTACCCATATGGTAATAAAATTCATTGTTAGATTTACCTAAATGCATCACTTTACACTTATCCAAGTTCAACTGCATGTCCCAGTGCTGGGTCCAAGATATTATTGCATCTGCGTCAGTCTGTAAGTTGATTGAATCTTCCATGTTAATGTAAGGGGCACACATTTTTGTGTCATCTGCATATCTGAGAGACATACAGTTAAGCTCTGACATCATATCAGATGTAAATATGTTAAAAAGAACAGGACCCAAAACTGATCCCTGTGGCATGTCACTCAAAATGTGTCCTTCACTTGATACATGCCCATTAACTGTGACACACTGGGTCCTATTAGATAACCATTCTGCCACCCAATTAACCAGAACAGGATCAATTTTATGGTCAATCATCTTAGCAATTATTCCCCAGTGAGGTGTTAGATCAAATGCTTTTGAAAAGTCTAAACAAATCACATCGCAAGGTATATTGTTATCCAAATATTTACTAATGTACTGATAAACCTTGTTGCCCTTGGTCGCATCCCATAGTATACGCGAAGATTTTATCTTTCATAATACTTTCCATAACCTTGCCAATAACGCTAGTTAGGCTAATTGGGCAATAGTTTTCCATAATTTCCCTGTTTCCTTTTTTATGGATTGGAACAATGTGTGCAAGTTTCCAATCATTGGGCACATTAGATGTATTAAGTGACTTCTCAAAAAGAGTTTTTAACAGGAGCAACAAGTATTCTGCCATAATCTGGAGCATGCCAGCAGAAGTTTTGTCAGGTCCAGGGGACGAATCCTTTTTTAATGTCATAATTTTATCCAGAATTTCTGTCTCTGTAATTTCAACAGTTGATTTCTGATGTAGTATACTTTTTTTAACTTCTTTTTGACCTGCATGATCTACACTGCAGAAGTAGTTATTAAATGCATCAGCCATTATTTTTTTTTCAAAATGAAAGTATTGTCATCTTTAATTGGGCCAACCTCATTATTAGGCTGCCTAAGAGAATTGACATATGAGTAGAATTTCTTAGGGTTAGATTTGTGTGCATCTATTGCAAGTTTCTTTTCCATGTTTCTCTTAGCCTGCCTTATTTTTTGCTTGCATAATTTCTGTACTTTCTTAAAAGCATTATTTGCTGTGTCAGTACCATATTGTAAGTATTTTTTATATTATTTAGACTTCTTTCTAAGCAAACTGCTTGATATTGTGGTTTAACCATTTAGGGTGTTTGTAAGGTCTATTTTTCTTGACCTGTGGAATATTGTCTTGAGTGACCATCAAGATGGTGTTTTTAAGGATTGTCCATATCTCTTCCACTAATTTGTCAGCTAAAAATATGTTCAGTGGAATTCTGGCCAAATCATTATGTATGCCCTTTCTATCTGCTTTATCGAGTAGAAACAAAGTAGTACAACTTTGTCTAGGCATATATGTATAAGAAATAAAAAACCAAATTGTTGCATGGTCAAATTGGGGAGCCAGTTGCACAATTTTTTATTGGAATTCTAGATGAGGCCAGCACCAGGTCTAGGGATTTGTCCCCTCTGGTAGAGTCCTGAACATACTGGACTAGCTCTAGTTCAGTAAAGGTATCCAGAAGGAGTGAGCCTAAACTCGAGTTAGACGTAACATCCACCCAGTTGATGCCTGGAATATTAAAATCCCCCATTAGTATAATCTCCCCCTTTATTTCCTACCCTTTCTATTTCTGTCATCATTTGTTTAGTTAAATCAATGTTGCAATCTGGGGGACAGTATATACACCCAACAATAAATGATTTATTAATTCCACCATTTATTTGCACCCAGATTCATATGTTGAATCTAATTTTATTTTATCTGTGATGTTCATACTTGGTATAGTATTACTAATGTAGAGCGCTACACCACCTCCTAATCTGTTAGTATGTCTGTTCTCAAAGAGAGTGTATCCATCAGTATTCCTACACCATGAGTCCTTATGATCTGTTCTCCAGGTTTCAGTAATAACAATCATGTCCGTTTTTTTGGTGCCCGGTATGGCCATGAGATCATCCATTTTATTGTTCAGGCTTCTTGCATTAAAGGTCAAGACTGTGATTTGCTTTTGACTCTGATTGCTATTATGACTTTTCTTTTTTCTTAGGATCTTTTATTATTCCCTGCCCCCCCCGAGCGATGTGTAAAAAAACAGTTCCCATCACTTGAGTGATGTCACTAGCAAGTTGCCTGGTGCCACGTCTATTCAAAGGGAGACCATCCTTGGCAAAAAGTTATTTTTATTAAGGAATGTGTTCCAGTTATCTATTAATTCTATTCCCCTTAACTTACGCATATTATCAAGCCTTGCATTTATCCTCTGTATGGTCAGATTTGTCTCCTTAGAAGCTTTAAGAATCAGGAGAATATTCAAAATAATTACTTTGTGGCCTTCATTTTTTTTAATGACATAGCAAGTGGCACAAGGTCATGTCATAAATCTTTTTCATGTGTTTTGCCAACATCGTTTGTGCCTACATGAAGAGTAATACTAGAATTGTCTGGGATATTTACTGTGGATATACATCTTGCTATATCGTTTACTCTGGCTCCTGGGTAGCATGATACCATAACTTGTCCCTATTATTGCCACATATATATGTATCACTATATCTAATTATTGATTCTCCAAACACAGACTTGTATGAGTTATCACTAACAGCATCCTGAGAATCTGAATTACTTTGTCTAGTAGTAGTAGCTAATCCAGATAGATTAGAGGTAGAAGGCTTAAAAAAAGTAACCTCACTAGTAAGTTTATAAGGAGATTGGTGTAAGGCCATAGAGTCTACTAAATTCATATATGACTAGGAAGCATGTGAAATTAAAGGGTCAGGTATATTGTGAGGTCCAGCGATCACAGGCTGGGTATCTTGGCTTTCACTGGCTAAATTTAGAGGAGGAGAACATACAGAGATAGAAGTGTCCATATGATCCTCAGGCTGTAAAACCTGATACTAATTTTGAGTTTCAATATTAAACACTATTTTATGTTTAGCCATCCTCCTAATAGTCATATGGGTGCCTAAACTGGTTATAGGATCCTCGCAGGCTTCCTTATGTTTTTTATGAGTGGGAATTTGCTCATGCGAAGGGTCAGGAGGAATAGTTGCATCTCATGTTTGTTTTTTTTATGATCTGTCCATATTTTACTCTCATGGCTTACTTCAGACACAAAATCTTGTATCTTAATAATCTCCTTAAGATTCTTAACCTCATCCCACAGGCTTGTATTTTCAATCTCTAACATGTTTAATAAAACACATTTAGCACATATATTATTGTTTGTTACTGCATCCAGAGGGGAGTTTCTTCTAATCATGCCACACCCTGAGCAATGTACGAAGAATTTATTTATTAACAGTGAGTGTATCAAACCATCCTGAATACCAGGGTAATATATGGCTGCCATTTTTCATGACTAGTTCTCCTATTAGAGAGAAGTGTAAGATAACAGCACAGAAATACTGCAGAACTAAGAATTACCCAATTTGTCTATGCAAGTAGAGGTCTGACAATTGTTATACCACAACCTGACAAGCTGAGATTCAATGCTATATGACTTAACTTTTTCCTCAGTCCTGTAATAATAACAACTGTAGCCAAACACATGGCAAATGTAAATTTGCAGTACTCTACCATAAACTTAATAGTTGGAGCAGGGGTGGATCCAGGAGTACTATAGATGGGGGAGCTCAAGTCAGAGAAAAAGTAAAAATAATAGGCTGGGGGTCTGGTGGTCCGCCTAGGCCCCCAGAGATTTTTTAACATTTTGGTGAATTCTGGTTCATTTTGGAGGGTGTTTCTAATGCAATTTCTACTCATTTCCTCCCTCCCCATGCTTTGTTAGTTGCACCTTAGCACCATCCCCAGCGTCCCCACAGTCCGCATGACAGTATGTAGTCCAAAATACCCTCCCACCCAAAAAAAAAAGAAAAACCTCAAAATACCAAAAGACTGCAGCTGGGCAGCAGTACATCCGAAACACATAAAAATGAGAAAAGTTGAAAGAGACTTGGTGATAAAGACACATTGCAGACAAATTAAATGACAATCCAAGTGAACAAGTTCATAAATATCTCTCACTCAAGCACCTTATGACATTACCATAAAGCCAACCCACCCCAGTTTGTCCTGCAGTACATATTAACGTATCCCCCAACCTTATCTCAGTAGAAAAATAAATACAATAACAGAAATATGGGAACAAAGTCACTTTGCTATCTAGTTTCTAAAAATATCATTTCAAGTCTGCTTGCTATTTTTGCAAAACATGTTTTATTCTATAGAACAATGTATTCCAAAGAAAATACTTTTTAAATAAAATATTTGTTATTGTTTTAAAATGTCATTTACTGGGATAACCCCATGGTATAAGGCATCTCATTTTAATGATAGGCCAAGAAGTCAGTAAGCAAACAGAAAAGCAGTTTTTAAACAAATATAAAATGCATTTTTTTTATTAGCAACAGCACTTGCTTGGGTACATCACAACTTGACCCCCACAATTCAACACACAGAACTAAATAAACTAAATATTTGATTCTATCACTTTTTTCCAGTTTTGTAACTGCCTGTGTCAATGAGCCAATAAGGGGGGGGGAGGTTGGGCAGAGGGAGACTGAAAAGGCAGAGATACTAAACAAATATTTTTGCTCAGTATTTACAAAGGAAGAGGGGGGTACCTAGAACAAACAGTAGAAACACACTGGATACAGAAGTTGATACCAGACCATTTACAGAAGAAAGGGTTCTGGAAGAACTCTTAAAACTGAAGGTGGACAAAGCAATGGGGCCTGATGGGATTCATCCCAGAATTCTAAAAGAACTAAGGGTAGAATTAGTGACACCACTGACTACCCTGTTTAACAAATCATGGGAGGATGGGTGGTACCCGAGGACTGGAGGAGGGCAGATGTGATTCCCCTTCACAAAAGTGGGAGCAAGGCAGAAGCAGGAAACTACAGACCTGTTAGTTTAACCTCAGTGGTAGGGAAAATGATGGAATCACTTCTGAAGGAAAGAATTGTCGAGTATCTAGAGGTCAGAGGGGCACAGGACCCAAGGCAGCATGGATTCACAGCAGGAAGGTCATACCAGACAAATCTGATAGATTTCTTTGACTGGGTGACCAAAGTAGTAGATCAGGGAGGGGCTGTGGACATGGCCTACCTAGACTTTAGCAAGGCATTTGACACAGTCCCACACAAAAGATTAATATACAAGTTAGCTAGCCTGGGGTGGGTCCCAAGATGACAGCCTGGGTAAAAAATTGGCTGGAAAATAGGACACAGAGAGTAATAGTAAATGGAGTCCACTCTGATGAAAGGGGGTTACTAGTGGGGGCACGAGGAGTTCAGTATTAGGACTAGTCCTCTTCAATGTCTTTATAAACGACATTGCAGAGGGACTGGAAGGAAAGTATGTCTCTTTGCAGATGACACAAAGATCTGCAACAGAGTTGATGCACAGGGTGGGGTGGAAAGGATGAAAAGGGACTTGGCAAGGTTAGAGGAATGGTCAAATGTATGGCAGCTTAGATTCAGTGCTAAGAAGTGCAAGGTAATGCACCTGGGAAACAAAACCCAGGGAAGAGTACACAATGGGGGTGAGATACTAACAACAGCAAAATGGAAAGGGACCTGGGGTAGTCATATTAGATGACCTAAAGGTGGACAAGCAATGTGAGAGGAAGCAATGAGGGCTGGGGGGATATTGGGATGTATAGGGAGAGGCATCACCAGTAGAAAACAGGTAGTTATTATCCCTCTGTACAGACAGCTGGTCAGACCCCATCTGGAGTACTGCTTGCAGTTCTGGAGACCCAGTCTTCGCAAAGACATAGACAGGATGGAAGCTGTCCAGAGGAGGGCAACTAAAATGGTGCAGGGTCTGCACCAGAAGACATATGAAGAGAGACTAAAGGAGCTTAATATGTATAGCCTCGAGGAAAGGAGGGAGGGGACATGATAGAAACTTTCAAGTACCTCAAGGGAATCAACAAAGTCCAAGAGGGTAGCATCTTTCAAAAAAAGAGGTGTGCAAGAACAAGGGGGCACAATTTGAAGATGGGGGCGTGCTCAGAGGTAATTTAAGGAAGTATTTTTTCACAGAGAGGGTTGTGATGCATGGAACGCCTTCCGGAGGAGGTCGTGGAGTCAAAAACAGTGGTGGAATTCAAGCATGCATGGGACAGTCATAAGGCAATTCTAGGGGATGGGGGTAGGAAGAAGTAGGCTGCTGGTTAACTAGGATCTGCAGCTTATCCAGTAGACAGGGAAATGGGCAGACTGGGTGGGCCAAGCAGTCCTTATCTGCCATCAAATTCTATGTTTCTATGTTTCTATGTAAGCAAGGTCTTATGACTTCTGTTGCCAATTTTGCTCTCCAAGCATGCAGAAACTCCTGCACATGCCATAACATACAGCAGAACACCTTCAAAGTCCCCATGTCTATTAACTCCCTCTGTGCACATTCACACTGTACAACCACAACTGAAAAGACCATACAGATTAGACATACAGTACATGCTGAAGTTTTTACCTCAGTTCAAAGGTCTCATGTACCAGTTTCTGCCTCTTCTGGTTCATGCTGTTGCTGAGACCAGACCTGCCCCAGCGTTAGTTTTGTATCATTCCTAGCATGCTACAGGAGGGTACTACTCTCCAACTCCTTCTCCTGAAAATCTGCACCAAAATCAATTTGCCATATAGGACAAAACTAGCAGTGACCTTAAACAATTTTAATGTCATGAAATTTAAGCTCCCCATACTAGAAATTAATAACACTAGTACTACATTTGTTACACACCCAGTTTGATGGAAAACTAATATCCTGTCCCATCCCAGCAGCTGCCCCCCACCCACCATAGTTTGTGACTATGAAAGTCTTTGGTTTTTAAAGCAAGAAGTACCTGATTAAATGAAGACTTGATCAATTTTCAGCAGGCTGAAGTCTATGTGCCCCTAGTTGAGTACTGTCTCCGGTCACCTGGCTGCCAAACTTTCTCTCTCTCTAGACAGTACACACTGACCCCATGACTCCTAATGAGCAGAGCTCTCAGCTACAGCTTGCTTCAGCTACCAGAAGATGACCCAAACCTCACTCCACCTCCTTGTGCTGATTTACCAAGGCCACACCGACCCCGCGTTACTGGACTGCTGCTGCCTGAAACCTCAGGCTTTGCTCTTCACCTGTGGGCTCCACTCTCTCTCTCTGTCTCCTCCTCAGTAGTATACTCGCTCTTCTCTTGCTCCAACATTAATCTTCTGAGTTAATGAATTACAGCTCACTCTTGTTTCAGCAGCCCAGACATTTAAAGAAGGTGCCCCTTGCTAGCCACATCCACTACTGGACGCAACAGCAAATCAGGATCAGTGAGTACCAGGCGACCTGGTTGAGATCTGTATTGTTTAGGTTCACTCCGTTTTGCTGCAGCAGTACCCCCCACACACACAACCCCCGCGCATGATGAACAAAGAGCTGCACCAAGCCTGCAAAAGTTGAGAATGAATGTTCAGGCTCACCAAGGCAAGACCAACTGCTGCCACAGTGCCGGGACTGGACCACATGGCGCAGGATGAACGGTAGTAAGAAATTCATGCTGGAGACTGGCTTTTTGGGGGGGATCAACTATATAATGTGGGTGGTGGTGGTTGTTTACTGCACTACCAGAACACTGGAGAACTGGGCTGGCCTTAACCATTCTGGGCTCCTGTGCAGCCCCCTGCCGGGCCCCACCACTTCATTCCCTGTGGGCACCCCCACATCCAACATTTACACCTCACTAACCCTCCTGTCCTGAATTACTAAAGCAGTACCAGGTCTACTAGTTTAACCAGCATCTTTTAATTAGTGCCACATTGACTGCATTGAATTATTTTACTTCACCACTGGAAATGAATCTGACTGAGCCTGGAGCAAGAACTTAAGTAAGTACGGTACTACTACTGTATTAATTTCTGTAAGGACAGGGACATCATCACTGGACACTCACACCTCAGATACTCTGATTTGCAAACAAGTTAAACAACTTAACTTTTCTGGAGGTGTGAGTGAGAGAGAATTATGATGGGACACCAGTAAGGTTGTCACCTGTCAGTTTTTTTTCTTTACCTGGTGATCAGGATTTCAGGGTCCCTATCAGGAAATCCGGTTTTGCCCTGTGCTGGTCAAGTTTTTGAACCATTTTGAGTGCTCACATACTTTTGAAACATATTTTGTCATATCATTCATTGTTTCACCTACATGTCCAGGTTACAAACAAGTTCTCTTGTCAATATAGCCCTTTGTTTGTGAAAGTAGTCAACCTGGGAGGTGTAAAGTATGGCCATTAACACCATTAGCACTTACTTAACCTAATATTTTCCACTGCAGCAAAGCTGCCCCCACCTTTTGTAACAGCAACAGAGCCAGTTGTCTTCCACTTTCATTTTCTGGTAAACATTTTCATCTCTAACAACATTTAGGCATTTTTAAATGTTTAAAATTATTTTTTTTCCTCAAGAAAAAGCATGGGCCCTCAAGGTGCAGGGGCACAGTTTGAACCTAGCTAAGGCCAGCTCTGCTGGAGAACAGATGAGATCTGTGTGGCTCAAGCAGCTTTCATGATTAAGAATGCAGAAGTGCGTTACTAATGGAGGAGCTCCATGAGGGGGGGCTATAGCACCCTTAGCTCCCCCCTTCTAAAAATCTGCCTATGAGTTGGAGTACAAGCATGGAGAGCCTTACCGGTGAAGTGATACTGTATGTATATATCTTGTCTCTTTATCTCCTTTTCCCCACCAGACATGCAGGACACAAGCTAGACTGCATGTGTCTCTGCGCTCATCTCAGCACAAGTAAAAGTGCACTCACCCCACTCTTGCCCATCCCGCTCATAGGGGGACAAAGGTTTATACTATCAGCCGACCTGGAAGTAACCATCACAGGTCCGACCTCCCTCCCCTGCCAACACTTAAGTGTACCAATGTAGCTATTAAAATACATCAGTGCAAAGCAACTGAGCTAACTTTGTACTTAAAAAACATGTATGTGTGTTGCTATATAAAATTAAAAATGAAATGAGGTTCCCTGTCTAAGGCTGTCACAGAGACACTACCCCAAACCTTTCTTGTTACGGGGCTCCAGTTGCTATGGTAACCCTGAAGCTAAAGCACTCACAGTGCTACAATTGCATTGATATATTGTAGAAGCCACTGTTGCCTGTCTCACGATTTGGGGGTTGTCTCACAGGTCAGCAGTAAAGTATCCAGATCAGAGAAAAGTGAGTCAACTTGTGGAATGATTAGCAGTCATTGGTAATCATTCTAAACTGGCCCTGTGTCCTTTAAAAATGCCCTTTTTGGCATTTTGGGCCATGTTTCTTTAATTTTTTTTTTTGTTCTGGTTTTTCTGTCCTCCTCCCCTGCACCCTGCCCCATCTCTCCTGATTGGCCAGCAATGTTCCTGCCCCCCCTCGCCCAGTCTCTGCGCAGGAGAAACATTATAGCATCCTCTTGCAGCATGACCCCAGGACAGCAAGTAGGTCACAAGCAGGTCCAGAAGCTCCAGCCAGAGTAAAAGGTAAATTCCAGTTTCCTTCTTTTTTTTTAATATTATTTTTTTTCTCATTGGTGGTGTCTGGTAATTCATTTCTTGTTTTGTGTTGCAGGGAGGAACCGCACTGAGGAACAGGGGAGCCGAGGAGGCCGAGATGGTGCTAGACAGAACCAGGACCAGAGAGCCATATGAAGCATCATAGCACGGCGAGCGGGTGTGACACCGATTCAGCTGAGCAACTGGAGTGGAGGAGCAGCACATAGCTGAACAGACAATTGGGAGTCTCTACAAAAAAAAAAAACAAGTATAAACTTTTCAATTTATTGTCCAGGGAACCTGGAGAAGTGACCTCAATGGGTGGGCATGTGGCAGGGCATTCGCATGACTGGGTGGGTGATTTGGGCAAGGTGGGCACCTTGTGGGATTGGCCTGAACTGGTGGGCAAAATGGAGAGGAATCAGGGAGAGGAAACAACAAGAAAAGTAAATATGTGAACTAAGTAATGGTACCCTGCTTGGCAGAGTTGAGAGGGATAACAGAGTGGTTAAAAACCAGCCTTTATTTTGTGCCCGGCCCACTTATTTGCTAGTGACTGATCTGATGGGGGAAAAATATCAGACTTTACTGTGCTCTTGCAAACGTTTTTAGGAACAGAAAACAATAAGAATTGTGCCCTGTTTTTTCCAGAGAGTTCTGAGGGGAGATGAAACAAAGGGAAAAGTAACTTGTGTGGCTAAATGTGCCCTGGTTTTGGCAGAGATGAAGGGACAACAGTGGTTAAACAGTCTCATGCCCGGCTTTATAATGTGCCCAGCCCTTATTGCAGCAGTGATGATGATGGGGGATTAAGCAAACAAACTGTGTTTTGACTTGCAAGTAGCAGAACATTTTTGGGGACAGAAAACAGACAAAGAATTGTGCCCTGGTTTACTCTAGAGAGTTCTATGAAGGGGAGGAAACAAAAGAAAAAAATTTTTTGTGTGCTATTAAGTAACATATTCTGCTTTTGGCAGAGATGGAGGGGACAACAGTGGTCATGCCTGCCCTGCTTTATTTTGTGCCCAGCCAGCCTTTTTACCGCAGTGATGATGATAAGAATTGTGCCCTGGTTTTTCCAAAGTTCTCAGGGGAGAGGAAACAAAGAAAAGTAAAATAAATTGTGTACAAGTGCCCTGCTTCTGCAGAGATGAAGGGGACAAATAAAACAAAAATACACCTGCTTGCTCTGCTGCTACAGCACTGAGGCAACTCTAAAAGTTAAGTGTGCCCTGCCCATGGCAGATTCTGAGCGGACAAGTAACAAATATTTAAGACACTATGCCCTGATGCCAGTTAGAGCTTTGCTGCAGCAGTGAACATTGGGGAACTGTGTTCTGGAAACTTTCGAGTGTGTGCCCTGCCTATGGCAGAGATGGGGACAAGTGACATAAGACTATGCCCTGCTGCCAGCTTTGCTGCAGCAAGTGAACTTTGGGTTCTGTTCACAACTCTGAAACTTGAGGGGGGATCAGGTGGTCACAAGCAAATCTGCAGCTGCCATTTATGCTTTTTTTCAGTACAGAGATAGCCAGATCATTACAGTAACTTGAAGTGTTAATTTTAAGTGCGCAGCTTGACAAAGCTTTGTTTTGCTAACTTCAAACTTTTTAATAATTGCAGTCCAACATGACTGGTGGAGTAAAATTAGCAACTGCAGAAGGATGGCACAAAAAATATGATCCAGGCAAAAACTGGCTACAGATAAGCAGTGATGGAGACTGTGCAGTGCATGTTAGTTGCAAATTTTGCTGTCAGTATAAAGATGAGCTACGTGGGTTGAGGAACTTCAGTGAAGCATTAATTGTAGGGATAACAGACCCCCAGCTAAAAGTTGACATCATCCAGAAACATCTTCAGACAGAGCAGCACAAGAAAGCTCTTAACATTTTGAAATTTGGTAAAACATGGTCACCACTCAAAACATATTGCCATACCACAATTGGTAAGTTTGAAGTAATTAGGGGGTAGGTGTATTGGACCAAGAACAAAATAATTTTAATTTATTTGTAGGGAGAGCTTTCAGTAATGCAGAGGAACAGCACAGAATGGTTCTAGGTAGGCTGATGGAAATCCTGTGTATGATGGCCAAAGAGGGCATCCCTATTAAAATGTGTGAAGCGATAGCAGAACAAGAGAAGCACCATGGAGTTGATTTGGGCAATAAATACATTTATTAATGCTGATAGTGGGAAAGAACTGACAATGTGTATTGGCAAGAACCTAGAGGAAAATCTGCTGTTAACTGTAAAAAATGCTAATTATTTTCAGTTCTTATGGATGATAGTACTGATAGTGGTGTAATTGAAAAGGAACTGGTTTACGTAATGTGTGTTAATCCCAGCAATGGTCACGTGGAGACTACATTTTTACGAATGAAAGCAGTATCAGATGGTACAAGGGAGGGACTCAAAAATCTCCTCTTAGACATGCTTGCAGAGAGTGGTCTTAATATAAAAAGAATGGTGGGATTTGGGGCTGATGGGGCAGCTGTCAACATGGGTGTAAGACAGGGTCTTGCTGCACTTTTAAGGGAAGACCTGCAGTGGTTGGTTGCTGTTCATTGTTTGTCATACAGTTTAGAACTGGCCATGAAAGATGCTTTGGATAATACCTATTTCAATGAAGTTTCAGACTTTATGATCCAGCTGTTTTATCTCTATCAGAAAAGTCCTAAGCGACTTAGAAGTCGTGGTCCCTTGCCCAGGCCATGGAGATGTCAGTTGAAAAGCCCAGGAAGGCTCATGGCACGCGTTGGGTGAAGCATAACTTCTTGCCACCCGGGCTGTTACCAAATCATTCCCCGTAATCACTGCCCATTTAGAATCTATGGCCGCAGACCCAACTCAAGATCAGGCCAAAGCCAAGGGAGTGTTGCAAACTTTGACTAAGTTACAAACGGTTGCACACCTTTTGTATTTTGAACAGTTGCTTCAGCCACTTGCCAGGTTCTCACTAGCACTTCAAAAAGAAGTTGTTGAAATGCCAGAGCTACTTAGCTCTGTTGAAACTTTGAGAAACACTCTTAATCATGCTAAGTAGAGTGGCCCCATAGGTGGCAGAGAACGTGACATTCTCTTAAAAAATGAGTCTGACGTTCTTTCAGGAGCATGTCCTGAAGTCACTTACAAGGGTATATAATTAACACATCTTAGTACTTAGTCTATTAAAACTTTTAAACAGCAATGTAAGAAATATATTACAAATACTGTACTGAGAACTGTTGTGAACAAAGGTTCGATTTGAATGATGAAAGTAGAGTCTATAACCATGCAAAAGTGTTAGATACCAGACTTTGACCAGCAGACTAAAAGGAACTGGAGCTGTATGGTAACAGTGACATCACTGAAGTGGCTGACCATTTTTCAGCTCCTTTGCAGCCTGACTGTGACACCAATCAAGTGCTTGCAGAATGGCAAGAGTTTATGATTTTTGCTCATAGGGCTGCCTGCCGGTGCAGCAGTTGGATTTCTGCTCACGACACTGGCAAACCGGGTTCGGGAATGGACCTGGGTTGTTGGAGGGCCAGCCAGGTAGAGAAGGATCGAGTGTCCTTAAACTGTCTCTTTCTCTGGGGGGAGGGTGGGAATGAGTGTTTGCTGTCGAGCGACCCAGCAAAAGCTGGGCTGCCGCACACACACCAACGCTGGTATCCTTCGGGGGGGGGCAGATGCTGGTCATCATTGCACATTCCTGCACCTGCCTACAGGGACAAAAATTTCAGGGGCCTGGCTCATCTCGATGACGCCCTGCCCCTGGACCTCTCATAGCCCCCAATGCCGGCTCCTCCTGACTAGACACTAGATTTGCAGCATTAGGGACGGTGCCGCAACCCCGCCCTCTGGGGGAGTAAGCCAGGGGTAACTGGGGGGAGTGTTGGCTATGATCGGTGGCAGAGATCCAAGGGTCCGTGACCAGGGCAGACAGTACTGATGGTCAAGGCATTGCCAAAAAGTATAATAAATAAAAAAAGATTTTTGCTCAAACCAGTTTCATCAGTAATATGTCTACCTCTGCTATCTGGTCAAAGCTGGCATGTGATTTCCAAAATTCTTATCAAAATCTGTTGAAAATTGTCAATGTGTTGAGAGTATTTCATGTGTCTAATGCAATAGTAGAAAGGTGTTTTTCAACCATGAACTGGAGAGCAAGTCTGGCAGAGGATACTGTAGAAACATTGATTCACATTAAAAAGCAGGGCCCCCTCCAGCTGAATTCAACCTAGACAGGGCTGTAGATATACTTTTTAGTGCTAAACCAAGACATCCTGGTGATTTAGCAGCTGCAGATGGTGGACCAGCCCCTGGTCCCTCTCCCCAAAAACAGGCTAGAATAACAGGCTACACGCCTGATGGAGAAGAGCAGCAACAGTCCTAGTTTGAAGTTTATGGTCAATCACTGTCCCAGGTGTAGTTTTTAAGGGGCGGGGGTTTCATTTTAAATTTATATTTGTCATGACTCACGATCACGTCACGATTTCACAAATTCACAGTCTGCTTTGGCAGATATCATCCTTCAAGGCTCCTTAAATGTAATTGTGCTGCTGCACAATTGCTGTATTCCGACTCTGAATAGCTAAATAAAATAGTATCAGTCTCAGAAACTTGTGTACACTGTGTATTTTATCAATAAAGAGCACGATAAGTAGATTTTATGGGGTTTTGAGCAAAAATCTTAATTTTTGGTAATTACTAATCAACTTCAGTCAATTGCTAATAATTTTTCACTTTGATTAGCGAAGGCCGCTAATCAAGTCTGCCTTGCATTAGTCGTGTTTAGAAAAAACAATCTGTCTTTGTGTGTTACTGAGAGTCTGAATGGTTCTGCTATCAACCCATTTTTTACAGTCCCTGTATGGATCATAAGTCTGTTTCTAGTTCTGAGTTCCAAGTTGCACTTCATGTTGTAGTGTCTTACCCCAATCATATTGTAGCATTCTCATGTTTGCAATCAATATGGAAGTACGGGTCTTGTCATGTTCCCCATATAATTCTGCTCTAACTTTTGTCCTGAATATGATTGAAACAAATCTCTAATATCATTCTTACTTGCTTCTCACCATGTCAAGGAATCCTTGTAGAAACAAGCCACTGATTGTCTTTCTGTCAATAAAACCTCCCATTTTTATGTTTGCTTGCACGCATGTGCAAGAAACATAGTGCCATCATCAGAGTTTTCGGAGGTGTGTCAGCTGTCTTCCAATTCAGTCAGTGTGTTTGCAGGCGCAGTCGCAGTTCTCCAATCAACGCTGCAGCTGTCTATGACAGCAGTTGAAAATGCAGTGCCGTACAGTTGAAAGGGAGAGCTCCGCTTCAGTGAGCAGCGCCCCTCCACACACACGACGCACGCATTGGCGTGCTCATGCGCGCCTCCATGCATTGTATGGCCGACGGGGTGCCCAACCTCTCGCCTGCTCCATGCCTCAAATAAGAAAAAGTTTTCCAGCTGCCACGCTGGGAGCCCACCCAGCGTGGCACAAGTCCATATGGCTGACAGGTGCCCAACTCTGTCGGCTCTAGGCCCCCCAAACAGCCTTCCAGCTGCCACGCTGGGAGCACACCCCAGCGTGGCAAATGTCCTGCGTTGTCTTCCTTTAAAAAAAAACAAGAAAATGTTCCCTCGGCGGTCTCCCAGTCCACCCACTCCCAACCACTGCACACCCTGCCTCCCTCCACACACACACACTCCCCATACTTACCTCCGGAACTTGGCGTGACGATCTTCGGTGGACCGGGAACATGTCTGCGCTTTTCAAAGCTGACTGCAAACTGAGGAAATGCCGGTAAGCTGCATAATGCAATAAATAGGGTTTTTTCAACTTTAATGCATATCTCAGGCATTTTTTTGGAATTCTGGCACCAAATTTTCAACATGGGGTTTTTGGGACCCCTCCTCATGAATTCTTGAACTGTCATGGTGTTAATCAGGCCTGATGGGTGATTTCGCAGTCACTGTGCGAAATCATCTTTTGGGACTGATTAATAAAATGACAGTGCCAGTGTTCATAAGGTGGGCTCTCAAAAAACCTCTGTTGCAAATTTGGTGAAAAAATTCCTAAAAATGACTGTTTTACTAAGCATGTGTTGCGTAGTTCCTATCAAGACGTCAGAAGTTCACAAATTTTTAATAGTTGCACTCTGGATTTTCAACATTGCCATTTTACCATGCCTACTTATGAGCAGTACAGCTGTCATTTTTCACATCTCGCCCAAAATGTGTTTCCACGCATGTAGTGCACAATGGTGCAGTCGGTGTGCGAAATCAATGTATGGGACAAATTAAGAAAATCACAGTGACACTGTTCATGAGCAGAGGTCTTAAAATGGCTATGTTGAAAATTTGGTAAAAAAATTCCTAAAAATGACTGTTTTAGGAGCGCACGTTGCGCAGTCCCTATGTATGCTTGCAAGTCTGCGAAATTTTAATATTTGCATGCCAGATTTTCAACATTGCCATTTTATTACACTTCCTTATGAGCAGTACAGCTGCTGTTTTTCACATCTCACTCAAAATGTGTTTCAGCACATGTAGCGCACAATGGTGCAGTCGGTGTGCGAAAGCAATGTTTGGAACAGATTAAGAAAATCACAGTTACACTGTTCATGAGCAGAGGTCTTAAAATGGCTATGTTGAAAATTTGGTGACAAAAGTCCATAAAATGACTGTGTTACGAGTGAGCATTGCGCAGTTTCCATGCACCCTCGTAAGTTCATGACTTTGTAATATTTTCAGTCCAGATTTTCACCAGTGGCATTTTTCCACACTTCCTTATGAACAGTACAGCTGTCATTTTTCAACATGGCCAAAATGTGTTTTCACACTTTCAGCGCAGAAATGCATGGTTGCTGTGGGAAATCATTGTTGGGACAGATAAAGAAAATCACAGTGGCACTGTTCATGATCGGAGGTCCCAAATGCCTGTGATGACAATCTGCTGTAAAATATCCCCAAACTAATTACATTACGGGTGTGCGTTGCACCGGTTTTTTTTTTATATTTTCACTGCAGATTTTCAACATTGCAATTTTTTACACCTCCCCATGAACAGTACAGCTGTCATTTTTCACATCCTGTTCGGAATGTGTTTTTGCACCTGTGGTGCTAAATGCCGTAGTCGCTGTGCAAAACCAGCTATCAGTTAGCGAACTGATACTGCCACTGTTCATGAGGTGAGGGTCACAAAAAAACCAGGTTGAAAATTTGGAGTGAAAATACCAATGAATGCCTGAGGTGTTAGGGTTTCTGACCATAACGCCCCACCCTGTAGAGAATGACAGGCATCGGGGTGTGACTTGGGATTCTCGCCTGTAATGCTCATACCATTCCACATGCTGCAGCCAGTGAGAAGCATCGAGTTATGCCTGACCTTCGGCCCCAAAGTTCACCCCATTCTCCTATACCGCATCCATCTCATCATATTCTCTGATGGAATGGGGTGCGCCTAAGGGCCAAAGACCCCAAGGCACACCGTGACACTTGTCGGTGTCTGCAGGGTAGGGTGTGGTGAAATGGCAGGGCCGTTATGTCTGATGACCCAAAGGCACACCCCAATGCCTGTCAGTCTCTGCAGGGTGGTGGTGGGGTTGGCTTCAGTTCAGTACTTCACTGCCATTCCTATTACGCAGCTCTGTAACTCCTACACTACCAATGCCAATGCCAGCAAGCAAACATTCGGCATTGACAAATGCTTGTTGTTGTAGTTCTGCATCAGCCAATAAAAGATTGTTCAAGCACTATAGGCCTTTCCCACTAGGGGGAGACATGTGCCACTGTATTGAGACTATAAGCATTTTGTGGTCTGAAATCTCCATAGCCCTAGTGTTAGATGTGAGTACCGTAAGAAGAGGCGAAACAAAAAAATTATCTATCCTAGTAAAAAGGGTTCCCTTCGAGAACGTATATCCATCAGTTGCATTATTTTTCCGGTAAGCATCCAGCAATGATGACTGCTGCACAATATTGTATAAACAATTAAAACATGTTGTTTGTGTTTAGTTCTCTATCTGCCCTTTCAATGCCACAATTGAAGCCCCATACAGTATAAGCAACCTTGCTGTATGCAAGTTAGGTTGTAATGTTTGAAACAGTTCCACTCTGGTTACTTTTGTCTGTGGGGCATAAACCATTAGTATTTGAAATCTAGTTTTGTTGTACTTAAAATCCAAAATTAAAGCTCGTCCCGCCACCATGTCTATCAATTTAGAGACATGAAATTCTGTGCCAGCCAATAATATTTCCACCCCATCACACCTCTCAGGGCCTATGGACCAAAATGCTGGTCCCTTAGTCCATAACCTGGTTGCTTGAGTGATATCATAATAAGACTTTAATCTAGTGTCTTGCAAGAATACAATTTGCACCTTGCAGTCTTGCAGTGTAATAAAAGTAGCTATTCTCCTCCTATAGCACTTTATACTCCTCACATTAAGTGTCACAGCAGTGAGAGACCCAATTGATGTATGCTAGAAAATAACAAATTTGATGTTACATAGCTTTAACTGAGGATCTAGTTCTCCATGTTCATTTTGATTCAGTGTTTTCTACAGCATGTTCCTCCTGGTCCAAGGTAAGGTCTAGTATGGAGGATTTCTGAGACCCCCATCCTCCTGTTCAGTGTCCCCCCACTCCTTCCCCTGACTTAGCACACTGAACTTGTGAATGGACAAATAATTCCCCTAGACATCAGAATACTACCTGATCTGGGTCTCTTTTTCTTTCCTTTGGTTTTAACTATTTCAAAATCTTCTGGTGGGGGGGAGCATATACTCTTCAGCAACTGACATGCCCAAGGGAGGGTTAAACATAATGGAATCATGAGGGAAGAAACTATCCTGTACAATGATCATGGGTTCCACATTAACTATGGGTTCCTGGTCTGTCATTCCTGAAGTACTAGGGGCCGGGCCCTCAGGGGGTTCTCTACTGCTCAGAATGTGCCTGGGACCTAGACTGGAGATCTTCCATATGGTTTTCAGATGCCATAGCTGCACCTTCCGGCTGTGCTTTGGTCATAAGATCTTCCTGTGACATACCCGGCCCTCTATTATGGGAAGCCCATAGGTATTTAGCAAAGGAGTGGCCTTTTGTCTCACAAAGATTACAGTGAAATGCATTTTTACAGTTGGTGGTCAGTGACCATATTCCATACGATGTACACATCTAGTACTATCACGAGCATTGCTTAGGTGCGAGTGAGAACCACATTTTTTTTGCATAAACTTTTTATTGTTTTCTAACATAAACATAAACATGACATTACAGAGGAAGGGTGTAAACAGAGGAAAAGAAAAACCCATACCTATCCTCCATGGCCTAAAGGGCCCCAGATCTCTACCTCTCACTAGTTACAATGGTGGTGTAAAGGTACTTTAAGTGTGCTACTGCAGTGCATATACAACATAAACAATGGAAAACATTAAAAGAGTACCTGATGAGGGGAGGAGGGAATATGCTAAGAACATCCTGTGACCGATGGGATGTCATGGCAGGAAGCTCCACATGTAGGAAATGGTTCCTCTATCTTCATGACACATTCCTCTTTACTACAACTAAGCAGATGAAGGGGACCACAAAGTAACATGGCTACCAACAAGTGATTTCTCTATGATGCAATTACTTTCTGTCTGGTGTCTATCCATCTAATATACAACATCTTTGTCTGTCCTTGTCCAGGGGAAGTGTAATCCATTTAAGGGAATTTGTATACACAGTGGGGATATTCAGGGCTCAACCCACCCCTGTCCTGGCACTCAGATATGCCATGAAGGGTGCCCATGTGCCAAGGTAGGTATCGTGGGAGTCTCTAACCCTCTGCATCATTTTGTCAAGGGAGGCTATTACAGCAAGGGAGTTAGGTAGCTCAGTAAGGCTTGGTACATTCCTTATTCGCCACTTCATGAGAAAGAGCCGTTTGATCTGCATGCCCAAAAGGGCTAGCCACCTTCTCTTGGATGGGGTGAGCTGCATAGAGTCTGGGGAAATTCCCCAAATCCAGAAATCTAGTGTCTGAGGGATTTGTTTATGTAGTGTGGTTTGGGCGAGGGTCAGTGCCTTCGTCCACAGGGATGAGATCCCAGGACAGGACCAGAGAATGTGCAGGAGATCTCCTGGAGACCTTGAGCATCTCCAGCATCTGTCATTTGAAAGAGGTTTAGCAACAAATATAGCTCTAGGGATTCTGTACCAAAAATGTAAGAGTTTGTTCTATATCATTTGACTCCTGGGGTCAGGGTATACTCTGTGTGCCAACTTACAGCAGGCATTCCACTGCTACTCAGTGATGTCAGTCCCCAGTCCCTGTTCCCACTTTGCTTTGGACTTGTGTGTCTGGTCAGGGATATTTTCTCTAATGGCTGAATAAATCTTCCTAGCCACCCCTTCTCTCAGGTTTAGCCACCCATGCAGATTAGTGGATTAAGTAGAGGTTGGCCCTTGGCGTAGATATTGTTGGACTACGCTTCTAAGTTGCAGATATCACAAGAAGTCTGCTCGGGGGATCTGGTATACCTTTTGGAGTTCCTGGAATTGGGCTACTTGCTGGGTTCCAGGGTTCAGAAGTTGGTGGATTCTGAATAGCCTGCCCAGTATCCAGTGTGGCCATATTACCAGCTCCTTGCCCACATGAAGTAGCTGTGTACCCCACAGGAGAGTACATAATTGAGGGGTAGGGTTGGTGCCCATCCGTACATGGGCAGCTTTCCAGTACTTTATGGTGGGCCCAATAGTGGAATGGGCTGACAGCTGTTTTACCTGGAGGTCTTATAGCAGGGATGACAGTACTAGAATTCCAGCCTGTACATCTTTCATCTGGAACCACTGTGGGGAGGACAAGGTATGGAAGAGAACCACCTGAGTGTCTGGGCAGCACGATAGGCCAGCGTATACCCTTCAAACCAGGGCAAGTTTCACCACCCCGTCTCCAATGTGACCTCAGCTTCTGATGGCTATATCTAGGGGGTTTCCTGTCCCAGAGGAAATTCCCTATTAACTTATCTCTCTGAACATACCATTTAGGGGGAAGGTATATTAGCAGGTATGAAATGAGGTACATGATCTTGGGGAAGTTCACCATCTTGATGGCAGATATTTTCCCTACCAGTGTCAAATGGAGTAGCTGCCACCTCTCCAGCTCCACACGAAGCTGGGATAGGAGGGGGGCAAGATTGAGGTTCCATAGCTGAGGGATGTTACTAGGGAACTTACTACCTAGATATGTTATACCCAGAGGAGTCCATCTCAGATTGAAGGGGGGTAATCATAGTTTCTAGACATAAGGGTTTAACGGGAGCACCTCGGTCTTGCTCTTGTGCATCCTAAGACCGGATATTATGGCAAAGTTAGCCAGGAGCTGTACCAATGGGCCCAGGGAATGTTCTATATCCACCAGGGGGATCAACAGGTCATAGGCATATATCAAAGTGGAGTAGCTCTCCACTCCTATCGTGATCCCCTGGATTCCTGGGTGTTGTCTAATTGCAGTGGCCAATGGCTCCACCGCAATCATGAATAATAGAGGGGACAGCAGGCACCCTGCCTGGTACCTCTTCCTAGTGGGAAGGGAGGGGATAACAGGAAATTTGTGAGAATTCTGGCTGTCAGAGCAAAGTACAAAGTGCAGATCCACCCCAGAAAACCCTCCCCAAATCCAGCTTCTGCAGCACTGACTGTAGATAGTTCCATTCTAAGGAGTCAAAGACCTTTTCAAAATCTACAGCTAGTGCTGCAGAAGTGGTTGGAAGGTCACTCACTAAAGAGATTAGGTTAATCAGGGAAAAAATATGATTCACACTGTATCTGCCCAGAACAAAGCCCACCTGAAAATGGTGAATTAGTTGGGACAAAAATAGGGTAAGTCCGAGGACAAGCAAATATTTTGCTATCCACATTAATCAGTGATATCGGCCTATAGCTGGCCGGGTTTGTTGGGGCATTGCCCTTCTTTGGAAGGATTATTATCACCGCTTCATTTAATGAGGGAGGGAATGCTCCTTTCCCCAGGGCATCCTTGTATACCTTACTGAGTGGGGACTCTATTTCCCAGGTTAGTTGCTTCCACAGGTCTGCGGTGAAGACATCCCCTCTGGGGATTTTCCTGCCTGTAAGGTCTTAATTGCTGCAGTCACCTCTTGTTCCTCTATAGGGGCATCCAACAAGTCAGCCTGTTCCGGGGTTAGTTTGGGCATGTTCAGGGAGGTCAAAAAGGCCTCAAGCCCTGTTGGGTGTGGGGGACATGAGGGGAGTACAGGACACCATAAAACTTATGCATTATACTATTAATGTCCTGCATTTTGGTCTGAATCTGCCCTCTGGAGTCCTGGAGACCTGCTATATATAGTTCGGCCCGTTGCTTCCTAAGTCAGTAAGCCAGGACCTTCCCCTCCCTTCCCCCCCTTCCCAGTACTTATGTTTAAGCTGCAATATCGCATTTTCTGCTGTGTGCATAAGAATATCATTAATTTCTATTCGTATCGGAATAATTTCTTTTCCCAATTTGGAGCTGGCCTTCACACGGCGTGTGGCCTCAAAGGCCAGCTCTGCATTCTTCAGCTGCATCTTCAGATCTTTTAACAACTTCTCCCTATTTCGTCTGTTGGATGCGGCATATACCATAATTCCCCCTTGGAGGATGGCTTTAAAAGCCTCCCAGGTGTTCCCAGAGGACGTATCCTCCATAGGGTTCTCCTGAAAAAAGAGCACCATTGTTTTACATGCCCAGGCTATAAACTCAGGGTCTCTTAGCAATAATGGATCCACCTTCCAGGTAGAGGATATTGGTGGAGGAGGGCCCCACAATAAGTGTAGCTGTACCGGGGCATGATTAGAAGTAACTATGGAGTCTATTTCAGCACCCACAGTGACCTGAGTGAGTGACGCGGACGTTAGCCAAAAGTCTAAGTGGCTGTGAGAGCCATGTACTGGGGAATAGTAAGAATAATCCCAGTCTCTAGGGTGGAGTGTTCTCCAAATGTTGACCAACACCATGTCAGCCATGAGCTGCTGCAGGGCCACTACCTCTCTATGGTGTGATTCAACACCACACCCACTCTTGTCTAGGGTGGGCTACAGTATCAGGTTAAAATCTACTTCTAGCAGGACTGGGGTGGGACAGATGCGAGATTACCAATTATTTGAGCCACTGAATGAAAGCTCACAGGGTCATCCACATTAGGACCATATATTTTCCCCAGTAGTATGGGCCCTTGTGGCATCTCCATAAGCACTAACACCCAATGGCCCATTCCATCAGCTTCGATTCTCCACGGAGTCCACTTCAGTTTTTTGTTTACCAATATGGCCACCCCTCTTTCGCATGTAGGGGCTGAGGAATGAAACACTTGCCCTATCCACTCCCTTTTTAGCCTGGTGTGGTCCTCAGGGGTTAGCTTGGTCTCCTGTAGGCATAGGTGCCGGAAGATGATAAAAACTGAGAGGGCGGAGGATCAGAGGGGCACTTGTGAGTGGAAAAGGGCACTTTCGACACTAGTTTTTGCCATACAAAAATACAATAAATCATGTACGCACATCATAATGTTATGAATGCAGTCCTATTTAGGAATAATTATAGGACATACAAAGGTGCCAGCAAAAAGAGACCACCCAGTCCAATTCTGCTCAAGTGTACAGCTATATTAAGAAAGCTGCTGTCGACCCATTCCCTCCAATAGCTCCACATGATGTTTTGAACCACATTCATTAATCTGTTACAGTGGTTGTCCAGGTGAAACAGAGATGCCATAGTAATGTGCATGACCAGTCCCAAGCATGCAGTCTTCACACTAATGAGTTAGGAGTTTTGGTTCCACTAACTTCAGGATAGAAGTTAGTAGTTAAGCTAACCACCAGCGACAAGGTAAACTCCTGAGGCTGGGGAAATAAGAGACACAGAGCCATTATGTTTGTTTACACAGCTTATTTATTAATGAATCAGTGTACATCGTAAAGTGTATTTATTAATGAATCATAGTATACAATGACAGTAAACAATATTGTACAATGACAGGGATATAAACAGATTTTACAGCAAAGTCTGGATGCATGGAGGCGTGGGGTACATTTGGAAATGGGCAATTTACCATCACATCTGTACTGTCATGCTCTAGTCACCACTTCGGATGGTAAGCCTGTGCAAGCCTCCACCAAGCCCTGGTAGCCACCAAATCATCCCATGAATGCTCTGGTCACCACTTCCGGCTGGTAAGCCTTGCAAGCCTCCACCAAGCCCTGGTGGCCACCAAATCATCCCATGAATGCTCTGGTCACCACTTCAGGCTGGTAAGCCTTGCAAGCCTCCACCAAGCCCTGGTGGCCACCAAATCATCCCATGAATGCTCTGGTCACCACTTCAGGCTGGTAAGCCTTGCAAGCCTCCACCAAGCCCTGGTGGCCACCAAAATCAACCAATTTACCATCACATCTACACTTCTGCCATGAAGTAATCCTTGATGCTCTGGTCACCACTTCAGGCTGGTAAGCCTGTGCAAGCCTCCACCAGGCCCTGGTGGCCACCAAAATCAACCAATTTACCATCACATCTACACTTCTGCCATGAAGTAATCCTTCTTGCTCTGGTCACCACTTCAGGCTGTAAGCCTTGCAAGCCTCCACCAAGCCTGGTGGCCACCAAATCATCCATGAATGCTCTGGTCACCACTTCCAGCTGGTAAGCCTTGCAAGCCTCCACCAAGCCCTGGTGGCCACCAAAATCAACCAATTTACCATCACATCTACACTTCTGCCATGAAGTAATCCTTGATGCTCTGGTCACCACTTCAGGCTGGTAAGCCTGTGCAAGCCTCCACCAGGCCCTGGTGGCCACCAAAATCAACCAATTTACCATCACATCTACACTTCTGCCATGAAGTAATCCTTGATGCTCTTGTCACCACTTCAGGCTGGTAAGCCTGTGCAAGCCTCCACCAGGCCCTGGTGGCCACCAAAATCAACCAATTTACCATCACATCTACACTTCTGCCATGAAGTAATCCTTCTTTCTCTGGTCACCACTTCAGGCTGGTAGGCCTTGCAAGCCTCCACCAAGCCCTGGTGGCCACCAAATCATCCCATGAATGCTCTGGTCACCACTTCAGGCCGGTAAGCCTTCCAAGCCTCCACCAAGCCCTGGTGGCCACTAAATCATCCCATGAATGCTCTGGTCACCACTTCCAGTTGGTAAGCCTGTGCAAGCCTCCACCAAGCCCTGGTGGCCACCAAAATCAACCAATTTACCATCATATGAATTTCTCTGTAAAGTACAGAATTTCTGTATCAGATTTTTCCAAAAAAGTTAAGTCGTCTCTCATTTCGTTGCACAAACTCCCGAACAATTAGTGTCCGATCCAAGTTGTCCATTCTCTCTTTGTGAATGTTCAACAGCATTAGGTGATTGTACCTCTTCTCTGTCATGGTGCTTCTTAAGTAAGACTTTATCCTCCGCTGTGTTGAAAAAGATCTCTCCCCAGTTGCTGTACTCATTGGGACGAGGAGGTAAATTTGAATGAGCTTCACTACTTCTGAATACAGTATCTGCTGCTGGCAGTCTTTTCCCACTAAGGCATCAATAATGGTGTTGATTGAAGTTACTGCCCTCACCTCTGGCAAAACCTGCTGCACAAGTCCTGGGAGCAAGTTCAGTTGTGCATTCAGAATGTCAGTGTCCAAGTCCTTATCTCCATACAACTGTGTGATCTGAAGAGGAACTGAAACGTCTTTGCATTGGCTGCTTGAATCAACAAATTCTCCATGGATGACAGCAAACTGTAGGTTTCTTGATCAAAACGTCGGTCTAGTTCAACAAGACAAGCATCAATGGCTTCATAGTACATCTGTCGATACCAGTCCTTAGCAGATTTGGGATGGTGATGCGGTGCACTACCATGTTGCAGCCTTGCTGGCACATAGTGCTGTCTGGAAGTTTGGCTCCTTCACTTTTCTCAGTAGTTAAGCTCTCTGTTGATGCCTTAATAGACCTGGTCAAAGAATCATCAGCGCTGGCGTTGTAAATTCTTCTTCAGGGAGTTTATGCTCATCATCGTAGTTTCTGCTGTCAGTGTTTTTGTTTGCAGGATTGAAGCCACTTGTTCTGATACGCTGAATATGTTGTATGATACAACCAGTCCAAAATAGGTCCGAAACTTTTTCATCACTGACATCAGGCCTTTGACCTTAGTTCGTACATCTGTAGCTTTGTCTCGTTTCAGCTCCTCTAAGGTGTCATAGAGTGCTCCATATTTTTTGAGAACCGACTTAATACTCTTTGTTCTTGCTGTCCATCTTGTTGGACAAAGTAAGTGCAGGCCTTCTACCATCATGTAAGGGTCCTCACTGTCATTCACTGCAATATTTTCATAAAGAGCCAGCCTCTGTGGGGATCCCCGAATCAACACACTTAAATTCTGGACAAAGCTGAGGGCATCGTCAATGGCATCACTCGTTTTGCTACAGTTTTGCAACACCAGGTCCAAGGAATGACTTGCACAATGGACATTCAATGCTAGTGGATTTCTCTCTTAATTCTTGTTGCAGTTCCAGAAATGCATCCACTCATATTTGCTGCTCCATCATACGCCTGTCCCTCAAGTTGTTGATTGGCAAGTTACATCTTACTAGAACATCCTTAATGGCACTGGTGATGGATTCGCATCAGTCTTCGCCATTTCATACATCCCAATAAAATCTTCATGTATAACAAAATGGGGCAGTGAAACCCATCGATACATATGGTCATCTGTTCATGTTGGCTAATATCCGTGATTCATCTACGATGATTGCATACCGCTTTGATTCATTGCGTATCTCTTCCAGAAGGTTCCTCACAGCTGTGTGCCATGATTTCCATGACTTCATTCACAACATCTGAACTCTGATACTTTCCTTCCTGGATCCATCCCCGTAGTTCTGGCATGTCAACTGCCCTACTCAGCATTTCCGCCTCAGGTTGCTTTCCTGTTCTTCGTGGCCCACAATTGCTAGTCCTTGCCGAACTAGAAGCTGTATTGCATTTACCTGTTTCAGGAACCGGTCTCGGTTTCTTGCCTGTTCCTGTGCAAGATGCTGGCTGAGCTGAGCACCAACATTCATCCTTGCGTTGTTGAATGCAGTATACTTCTCAACAGCTTCATGGTGGAATAATGATGTCTGATGTTTCTTGAATTTGTCAATTGCTTTCTTCCAATCACTAAATCCTGCTGAAATGAATGTAGTTTCACCACAACGACTGCCTGTGATTAGTTTTCTTCCACTGCTGCCCGACGTAGTAGCAGAACACATCCTTTTGAAACACAGTACGTTAGCCAGTTGAAAGATGAAAACCACCGTGTTTGACAAGTTCTTGTTTCACTTCTCCCATTAGTGCGTAGAATGACTTGTTTGATGGAAGTGTCTATAACACTGCTTGGTTGAAAAACACTGTTAATATTGTGGCAACAAACAGAAAAGAAGGAGGGGAGAGACAAAGAGACAGCAGATTCAGACACGGTCGGTTCAACTGCAGTTACCCAGGTTTTCTCAGAACAGGAGGGGAGAGACAAAGAGACAGCAGATTCAGACACGGTCGGTTCAACTGCAGTTACCCAGGTTCTCTCAGAACAGGAGGGGAGAGACAAAGAGACAGCAGATTCAGGCACAGTTGGTTCAACTGCAGTTACCCAGGTTTTCTCAGAACAGGAGGGGAGAGACAAAGAGACAGCAGATTCAGGCACAGTTGGTTCAACTGCAGTTACCCAGGTTTTCTCAGAACAGGAGGGGAGAGACAAAGAGACAGCAGATTCAGACACGGTCGGTTCAACTGCAGTTACCCAGGTTCTCTCAGAACAGGAGGGGAGAGACAAAGAGACAGCAGATTCAGGCACGGTTGGTTCAACTGCAGTTACCCAGGTTTTCTCAGAACAGGAGGGGAGAGACAAAGAGACAGCAGATTCAGGCACAGTTGGTTCAACTGCAGTTACCCAGTTCTCTCAGAACAGGAGGGAGAGACAAGAGACAGCAGATTCAGGCAACGGGTCAACTGCTGTGAGCTGGGTATTCTCAGAGACATGCACGATGTTGCCATCACTGTTGCTGTTCATGGGAAACAGCTCTGCAGCTCTGTTTTCTATATTGGAGAAAGAGCAGGCCTTACCATCCAGGGCACTGGAATAGCAGCTGCAGGACAATCGTCCGGCAAGGAACATGTTAGTTCTAGCACTGATGCAGCATTTGAAACAAACATGGCTGCATTTGACTCTATTGAAGCCATTGGCAGTGAAGGTTATGCACAGTTACATTAGCACTTACAATACCGGTACAGCCGACAGCTGCAGTGCTTGTGGCAGTGTCAATGGTATTCTTGGCAGCGATGTCCCTTGCATGCTCTGAAGCAGTTGGTATCTGGGCACCCCAAACCAGTAATTTAGTTTTCTTGGCATCTTGGCAGCAATATCAGCCAGTTGTTTCTCCATCTGTCGTTTTCGTCTCTCAGATCGTGGCATATTTGAATGCAGTGAGTCCGTGCAGGCTGAGAAAGAATTGCGTATACAGTTCAGTGAACCCATCCGATTACCATCTTCTGATAAGGTACTGCAGCATGAACATTAAGCATGCAAGCAATAAAATTTCTATGGCAAACATTTTATATCTTGCCCTTCCTCATCCCCCCAATCTTTGTCAATTAGTTATCAATCCGCAACTACTGGGCCTACATTGGATATTCTTGGCTAGTGATCCATGCAGCAAAATGCTTGTGTACTGCACCACCAGTGTACAAGACAAGTGTCCAATAAAATTTATTAGGAGCTTTGGCTTGTAGACACTGGGGAATGGGACTGGGGCGCCCTCCTGAAGACAAGCCAGCAGCGCAGGAGAGGAAAACAAAAAAGACCTATTCTGCTTAATAAGGGAAATCTGGTCAGTAAAGCGATGGGTAGTAAGACGAGAGGGAGTATAAAGTGTTGTACTTATTTACACACATTCAAATAAGCTACATACTCCTCAGAATGGACACATCTACTGGCTCTAATAAAAAGGTATCAGAGGTCTGATTTCATGTCCAGCCACCAATCAACTGGATTCTCGTAGAGATCAAAACCAGATTTTTTTTACTAACCAGGTTAACCTTTTGGAACTAGGTGGACTCGAGGGTGACGCTGGTACTGACAATAAAATTTTTGTATGCCACCAACACTGTTACTCAGCTGCCCAACTGTTACAATGGCAGGGCTTTTGTTATGTCTAGGACTTCGGTATTGTGAAATTTGCCTCCTCCCCCTATGTCACATATCAGCCAACCTCTCCCAGCAGCTGCAACTCAGAATTTTCAAATGCCCCAACTTCCCAAACTCTTCCTTGTCCGAGATGACCCAGCAGCAAGGGAGTAAGCAATTCCCTATCACTGCCTGGCTCTTCAACCAAGGGTGGGGACAGAGAGCCATCGTTCAGTGCATGCACGCACTATATGCTATTACCCAACATTGAATTGTTTTATACACGAATCACATCAAACCTCATTTTATAAACTGTGCCCATAGGAGAACTTTGACAGTGGTTTTGCTTTTAACACTCCCTATACCACCCAGTGGTCTCTCAACCAAGTCATGAGAAGTGCCTAACTTCATTCACCACCGCTACACACACCAGTGCCATACTCCAATCCAGTCCAACATGCAAGGCAGATTCCATGCCATTGTCTGCCAGTGCCACCACAAACAAGTGGCACACTACATAATAATGTCAAACATGCATCATTAATCATTCTAAGCACTCTTACAGCTGCCTCCTCCACACCCAGCTCACTTTACTGACACATTTCAACATCACTACTTTTTAATGCACCTGCTCCCTAGATCCGAGATGTCAGTCCTGAAATCCAAGCCATTATAACAATTACAGTTACTTGCACAATTTCAGTACATGCTATGCTTTGTTTAACTGGGAGATTCTAATCAGTTTCAACCATGCAAATATTTGTACACATCTGTACATAAACTGGTAGTATTTATAAGCTGTGTCAGCCAGCATGACCTGTTTGTCCATTTTGATGGCACACGTCAACATGTCTTTAGCCTAATGTGGCTGATCTGTTAACTGAAAAATAAAAATGGTGCTAGAAAGACTATACATGCCTCCGCCACCAAATATTTCTATTCAAACTTATTTACTCAGACTACCTCAGCTTTATTACAACATTCCACTTCCAGTGGGCTCCTGCTTTAGTTCTACCAAGATCATATCCAGTCAGTGTCCATAGTGGGATTTGAACCTTTGATCTCCAGTTTCAAAATCTGGTGCTCTGATCAAATGGATAACAATCACACTGTACCACAGTTGTGACTACTTTTCCTGAGCCCCAAGCATAAATACCTAAATAACTGGGAGTTCTCCCATGGGAACAACCCCAGTTATAATTCACCATTGTACACGGGGTTCCTCACTCTATGCATGCACCTCCTCCATTTTCCCTCATATAGCACCACCAGACACTTGGCCGCCACCATTACTTGACTTCGACGGTAAGTGCATTTTAATTTAGAAAAAAACTAGCCACACAGTAGTAAACAAGCAATAATCCATTAAAATAAAAAAGCAAGAAAAGCATTCTGCAGCTGCTTAGCCACCAATCACAGACAGGCTTCATCTGTACAATAATGCATAATATGTATAATAATTGTATAATAATTGCCCCCCATCTTCAAATTGTGCCCCCTTGTTCTTGCACACCTTTTTTGAAAGATGCTACCCTGTTGGACTTTGTTGATTGCCTTGAGGTACTTGACAAATCCCACCTATTTTCAGGCATGACCCGGGGAGGGGACACAGATGAATGCCAAATGACTGAACCAGATGTTGGTGGTATTTCCTAGTGAATGAGGGAGATTTGACCAGGACACTGGAAATTCCCCTACTCTTTTCGATAAGTGCCATGGGATCTTAAACATCCACCTGAACCACCACCAATTCAGGCAGATGGGACCTCGGTTTAATGTCTCATCTGAAAGCCGGCACCTCAGAAGTGCAGCACCCCTCTCATGCTGCACTACAGTGTTAGTACTGGGATATTAACCCAAGTACCAGATGTGGGAACTGAACCCATGGCCCTCCGATCTCCTGGCTTCAGAGGCGAATGCACTACCGACTGAGCCACTACACCACCCCATAGTCTAGCCTCTTCTCCAGCCATCCGATCTCTCCCTGACTCCCTGCATCTGGACCTGCATCTAACCTCATGTCATGCAACCTCTATGTAGCAGGATTACCCCAAGTTCCCAGACTGTTCTCCCTCCAGCAGACAACTGTCTCAGCCGACATCCCAACCACACAAACTAGCACCCTCTGCTCTACCCCTGTATCAACAGCTGGACCCATCCTAAGCCTTGCCCAGCTCCCTAGCCGGACCACCCACCCTGCATCTGGACCTCCTTCCATCCCCTGGACTTCTCTCCCAGCTGCTGGAGAACCCTTCCATGCTCCTCCCCAACAACCTCCAGCAGACATCCCACCTTGACCTTTCCCCAACCATGGACCAGCCCAAAACCCGAACACCCTCCCAGGAGCATGACCATCCCTTCCACCTCCAGACCAGTCTCTCACCTAGATGACCAACCTCCTGAGTTGAATACACCAAACCACCATTTCCAATTTCAATTATGAACTAGCCACACTTCCTGCAGTTGGACAATGTTACCAGTCCTTAGAGCAGCCTTCAATAAATCTCCCTGCAGCTGGAACAATCCCCCCCCGCTTGTTGGACCATCTTTCCAGAGCCAGTACCAGTCCTACCCAAACTGAGCACCCTTCCTGGCTGGAGCACCACCCTCATCTCCCACATACACCATCCCTGGCTAAAGCCTACCTCCTACTATTATGCCCATCTCCATCAATGGAACAGCCTCCCTACCCTACTGCTCACCATGCTGACTTTGCCTGGCACTTGTCATTGGGTCCAGACAGATCCCGCCCCCGCTGCTTTTAAGTGAACAACCCACCCATTTCAGCTGGATGCCCCATGCCCCCACAGCTGGAGCACAACTGGAAAAGACTACCCATGTCACTGTGCTCCCCAGCCCTATCTGTAGTTCAGGATGGGGAATGGAATATACCTGATGCTTTCAGCAGCATTGCTGTACCAATGCTCACTGTCCCCAATTCATAGTTCAAGGGCCAGTGGAGCTTAACAATGGACTGAATACAGTTTTGAGGAGTTAAAGCAGCGTTAGAAACACCAAGCCAAACTGCATACAAACTGCTGGCAGCAGCACATTTTGCCCTCCAAAAGATGGTGGTGTGCTTTATATGTGCCTCAGAAGGGGGTGTTGCCATTTTACTCTTTTGAGTTCTGTGCCAATAATGGACACTGGTGCAGCACAAGGTGGGGGGTTTGTTACTGCACTGCTGAGGAACTGTCATTTTGACGAGACATTAAACTGAGATCAAGTCTGCCTATCTCTGGTCACTCGCAGTCTAGGTGGAAATTAAATATCCCATTGTACTTATTGTAAAAAGTAAGGGGATTTTATTCAAAATAAATTCAAAAACACACATTGTTTATAGATGCATAACAGTGGGAGACTTATATTAGGGGATACATAATGCCCTGGATCTGGAATTCTGCGATTATGGTACTTGTTCCTCCAAACGGAGGCAGTTAGCCACGCACCCTTTTCCAACGTCAGTTCTTCCTGCCCCCCAACACACCTCTTGCAGGCAGCCAACTCTGATATCTCCACGCCCATGTTACTGAACTGAACTGCACTGCCCCCCCTCCCCAAAACAGGTATCATTACAACATCACAGCATGAGACTCACTTATACTGGACTTCTGAACATGAAGAATCACTGGAAATACTGGTTTAACTGAACAAAATGTGACACTCAAACATTAGCAGCGCTAACAAGATTATCTTCTAATATAAAGTGGGACAGTGATCGAGTGCTAATCAGAATATAACTAACACTCCCCCCACCCATGTCCTCAAAGGTGAACAGAAATATAAGTGAATTTCAGAACAGTCAAAATGCAAAGTAACATCAATCTTTGTACTGTGGTGGCGCTCGGCCCTCCCACCACTGGTGTCCTCAACGTTAAACAGAAATGTAAGTAAATGTCTGAATATTATTATCTGTGAGGGCAAATGATGCTTTTAGTACTTTGCAATAGCCTTAAGTATGTTTGCTCTGTGAAGGACTCCATACCACCAGACTCCAGTCCAGGAATATGTTGAACACATTCTGTAGTTTCGGCTTTACTACTGCAATAGCCTTAAGCAGGGTTTGCTAAGGCTATCGCAAAAACACTATACCGAAACTACAGAATATGTAATAATTACAATAGTTATTACAACAACATATTCCTGGACCCGATGGATGTGGCGGGGTGGAGCGCCCCACAGAACAAACAAACAAAGCTATCGCAGTACCAAAGCCCAAACTACTATTCATAAAGCGGTGCCTCCCTTGTGTTCCTGCTAGCAACTAATGTTCAGAAGTCCAGTATAAGAATAAGCGAGTTTCATTTTGTGGGCATTACAATATTTTTTAACAGTGTGATTTCGACAGAGAGATTATCATAATGATGTTACCTAGGAGCAGTGCAATTCAGTAACACTTATAACCATGTAAATTAAATAAATACAGGTAATGGGCGTGGAGATATCCGATGCGGCTGCTTGCAAGACGTGTTTAGGGGCGGGGAGAACTGACGCTGGAAAGAGCGTGGTTAACTGTCGCCATTTGGATGAACAAGTACCGTAATCCGCTACATTACAGAACCAGGGCACTACGTGTCCCCTAATATAAATAATCACCCTACTCCCTTACATAAGAAAAAAGGTCAGTTTACACCAATAGTTTCTGGCTGCTGAAGATGGAGCTGGTAGAAGCGATGGAATGGCAAAGGAGAATGTGCTGGGGGTAGAAATCAATGATGGCACCTTTTAAAACTGAGAGAGAGGGAGGAAGCCTGGAGGGAGAGCCTCCCGAGGGAGGGGTGGAGAAGAGAGCCTCAGCCTGGAGAGGAGGAAGAGCCTTAGCCTGGAGGGAAAGAGCCAGGAGGGAGGGGAGAACCTCAGCCTGGAGAGGGAGAGCCTGGAGAGGGAGGGGGGGAAGCCTGAGGGGGGAAGAGCTGAAGAGGGAGGCGCCCTCGAGGGGGAGAGCCCCAGCCTGGGGGAAGAGCCAGAGAGGGAGGGGAGAACCTCAGCCTGGAGGGGGGGGAAGAGCCTGGAGACGGAGGGGGGGAAGAGCCTGGAGGGGGAGGGGCTCCCGAGGGTGGGATGATGTGTATGTTGCTACGGCACAAAAAGAAAAAATGAGAGCCAGTACTCTAATGGATCAGTTGAATGGGATGGAGCAGGGTTCCCAAAATGGTGCAGGTACACGGTCAACCAAATGCAAATGGTGTGGCTGAGGTGGTAGAGCAAAACAATAGTCAGGCCTCTTCTATGATCTCACAAGAGGAATTAAAAGACCCCATAGATTTGGAACAGAGTCAGGCTACGGATAAGGACTTACATGAAGATAATCAAGATTTTAAGGAAATGGGAAGGATCCTTAAGGAGCATTTGGATGTGATCGGGTCAGACATGGATGCTGACAGTAGGTGGGAAATCATCAGGAGAGGGGTGCAGGATGCTACCAGCACCTGTGCAAGATTAAGATGAAAATGCGGTAGGGCCTGAAAACCCTGCTGGTGGACCAGGGAGGTCCAGGAGGTGGTGAGGGGAAAGAAAGCAGCCTATAGGCAATTCAATGCTCAAGGAGTGAAAGGGATTGAGGGGAGTACGAGCTGATGGCTAGAAGGTCCACTAGGGTGGTGAGGGCAGCTAAGGCAAGGAAGGAGCAGAACCTGGCCAGGGAAATTAGGAGAGGGAACAAGGGGTTCTTTAGATACATTGGGGAAAAACGAAGGGTGAAGGGGCAGATTAGCAGGATTAAAACAGGGGAGAGATGGGCACAAGACCGGGGAGCAGGCTGAGGTACTAAATGAGTACTTCACCTCAGTTTTCACCAAGGAAAATGAGGAGACTGCATCATACACGGGAGGAGACAGTGGTAATGAGGAGGGGGGGACCCTTACCGATCGGCGGGTCTGGGGAGAGGGGGAGGCATCACTGGCAGGAGGGGGGGGAAGGCTAAGCAGGGGGACGAGGTACCAGAGGTGGAAATCACAGCAGAGAGAGTGAGGGAAGCCCTCAGGTCCCTTAAGATGGAGAAAGCACCGGGGCTGGATAAATTACATCCCAGAGTGCTGAATGAACTGGCGGATGTCCAAGCAAAACCCCTGGCGGAGCTTTTCACCATCTCTTTGAGGACAGGGTGGGTGCCCCAGGACTGGAAGGTGGTGCATATAGTGCCTATCCACAAGGGGGGGATCAAGAGAGGTGGTAGGGAACTACAGGCCTGTCAGCCTGACATCGGTGGTGGGCAAGGTGATGGAGGGCATTGTCAAGGAGAGGCTAGGGGGGACCTGGAAAAGTCAGGGTGCCTGGACAATAGACAGTATGGATCTGTCCTGGGGAAATCATGTCAGACAAACCTTGTGGAGTTCTATGACTGGGTGATGAATGCCTTGGACCTGGGTAGACCAGTGGACGTCCTCTTTCTAGACTTCAGCAAGACATTTGACTCTGTTCCTCACAGGGGCCTGTTGGATAAACTGGGAGAAATGGGGATGGGGAACCAGATGATCAGATGGATAGGCAATTTTCTCCAGGACCAGACCCAGAGGATCATAATTGGTGGGATAGTCTCATCTCCAAGGAGGGTCATTAGTGGGGTCCCGCGGGGATCAGTCCTTGGGCCTCTCCTGTTCAACGCCTATGTCTCTGACATAAGGACAGGTACTAGGAGTGAGATGAGTCTCTTTGTGGATTACTCAAAATTGGGGGTGGTGGTGGATGGGGAGGAGGGGAGAGTGGACCTACAGGTGGACCTGGAGGCTCTGGAAAGATGGCCTAGAAAATTGAAGCTGAGGTTCAATGAAGGGAAATGCAAGGTACTGCACCTGGGAGCCAGAAACCTGGGCCAAGTGTACACCCTGCGGGGGAGAATGCTACAAGTTTCAATGGCTGAGAGGGACCTGGGGGTGGTGGTGGATGTCAAGATGAACAACTCGGAGACTTGTAGGAGGGCAGCAGCCAAGGCCAACAGGATGCTGGGATGCATCGCTAGGGGGATCACCTCCAGAAGGAGGGAAGTGATACTCCCTCTGTATAACTGCTTGATGAGGCTGTACCTCGAGTACTGCATGCAGTTTTGGAGGCCACACTTAAACAGGGACATTAAACTCCTGGAGAGGGTCCAGAGGAGGGCAACCAAAATGATTTGGGGCTTGGAGGACAGAACCTATGGGGAGAGGCTCAAAGAACTAAATATGTACACATTGAAAGAGAGAAGGGACCGGGGGGACATGATAGAGGTCTTCAGGTACATAAAGGGGGTAAATAGGGGAGGAGCAGTCAGGGTTCTTCGAAGGAAGGAGGAGGGGACAACTAGAGGGCATGGGTGGAAGCTGGAGGGGGGGAGATTCAGGGGAGAAAGGAGGAGGTGCTACTTCACTGAGAGGGTGGTGGAGCCATGGAATGCGCTATCCAGGGGGCTGGTGGAGGCAGAGACGGTGGAGGAGTTCAAGAGGGGGTGGGAGAGGTACAGGGGAAGAGTTCTGGAAGCAAAATCCAGTGCAGCGAGAATATCCGGCACTGGGAAGGGAGAAGCCAGAGAGGGCGAGGGGGGCAGCAAGGTCAGCTCCCAGGGTGGGGGCTGACCAAACGAGCAGACACGAAAGACCGTTAGGCCTATTCTGCTGGTGTTTTAGTATTTTAGTATGTTAGTAAGATGGAATGGCTTTTCAGGGAAAGAGTGCTAGGCCTGAAGTCCATGTGGAACAAATTGGGATGGAGGATGTGATGCCACCTCCAGGGAAAGTGATGGATCCACCTTTTCAATGGGTCACAAGGTCAAAAACAGCACATAAGGGTGCCCCTGGAATAGATGAAACTGTACTACAGAATACATATGAAGTTCTTATGGAGGTACCAGATGAGGAAGGGGGTGGTGAGTCGAATGGATCCTTAGTGGCATTGTCACAGTGTGAGGCTCCTATAGGATCTGGGAAGAGTGAGAAACCAAAGACAAAGAAGAGAAAGAAAAGAAAATGAAGTGGACTTAGTGGTTTCTTTTGTGAATAAATTTATTTATGCATACTTCCCTGCTTATGTCAACAGTAAATGTTAACAATATAAAGAATGTTGGGAAACGTGTAGTTACATTTGCTAGTGTATATAAAGAATCAGGGCAGATCAATTTTATACAGGATACCAGATTGCACACAATATCTGAAATTGAGCAGGCAAAGAAAGATTGGAGGTGGGGGCCTTCATTATGGTCAGTGGGGGAGGAAACTTGCTCAGGAGTGGGAATCCTGTTCTTTAACTTGCATATTCAAATTCTGAAGGTTTTAGATGTTTCGCCTGGAAGAGTGCTGATGGTGGCTGTTGTTATTTGTGGTTTAGCATATAGATTGATTAATGTTTATGTACCCCCAAAAAAGGCAGATAGAGCGGCCTTGTTTCGGATGATTGAACCTTTTCTAGCTACATCTATGTTGATCTTGTTGGGGGGGGATTTTAATTGTGGTTTGCTACCTAGGGATTGGGGAAGGAAGACAGAGAAAGTGTATAGTGACACTAATGCATTGACGGAAATCTTAAAAAATGCTGGATTAAAGGCAGTGAGGTCTCGAGGGAAAGCTAGTACAGCCCTCCCCACAGCCACTGAAACCCCTGCAGAGCAACGAGCTGAAAAAGCACCCAGTGAGATTGCGAGGACAAGCTGGTACAGCCCTCCCCACAGCTACTGAAACCCCCGCGGAGCAACGAGCCGAAAAAGCACCCAGGTAGCGACCCTATGCTTGCAGCAGCTACAGCTGACTGCGTCAGAGGAAATTTGAACTTGGCGCTTTTTTTACCAAACAAAGACTGTTGCCTTTTCTGTTGGTGGAGCACTGTAGATTGTTTTTTTCCACTGCTCACTGCTCACTGCTCTCACAACCGACATAGGATTTGCACTGAGGGGAACAGTACCTTAAGGGAAATTAATTTATTCTGAGCCTTAAGGGGATACAATATAAGTACCAGAGCCATATTAAGGGCTCTTAGGCTGCAGGCAGCATGCTCAGTGATTTTCTCGAACTGTATTGCAATTAATTCCTGTTTAAATAATTTAATGCTGAACAAATTAGATTCTCTGCTTTGCAAGCAATCCTCCATTAACGTACCTGCTGTTAGCTCCTCCTCCCTTCCTACCTGTACTTAAGCTGCTTTTTCTGTCCCTTATCCACAGTGAGGTCATGACGGCAAGCTGGTACAGCCCTTCCACAGCCACTGAAACCCTGCAGAAACGAGCCAAAAAAGCACCCAGGTAGCGACCCCACGCTTGCAGCAGCTACAGCTGACTACGCCAGAGGAAATTTGAACTTGGTGCCTTTTTTACCAAACAAAGACTGTTGCCTTTTCTGTCAGTGGAGCACTGTAGATTGTTTTTTCCACTGCTCACTGCTCTCACAACCGACATAGGATTTGCACTGAGGGGAACAGTACCTTAAAGGGAAGCGTCCACGTACAGTCAGGCCCCATCTCCATGTGAAGTGGGGCCCGATTAGTAGATGCAGTAGAAAAAGTTAAAAAATAACTTACTCGTGTCTAAGTTATTTCAGATTGTATCTGGTTGATCCTGCCCCCTCCTTGCCCTGACATTTTAAGAAGCAGAGCCCTCCCTGTCGCGCCCACAAGCACCCGTGACTGTCCCCGTGATGACGTTTCAGGTGGGGAGCAGCCGGGGGCATCTGTATACTTAATATGTTGCTCCTTTGTAAAATAGCTCCGGTTTGGAGCCTGGACATTCATGGGCATGTCTGATACAAATATTGTCTAACAAGTACCCTGCCAGTCGATACTTAGTCTCGGTGTAGCCAGGACATTCATCGATTCTAAACCGGAGCTGTTTGAAGATTTGGCAATATAGTAATCTGTTTTGCCTAGCCAAAATTCAGGAGTGCCTTGTACTAGCCCAGCTCTACCACTATCTAGAGTCCATATCATTCTTCATCCCCTTCCAGGCCGGGTTTAGAAAGAATCACTCCACCACCACCTCTCTCCTTCGTCTCACCAACACCATCCTTACTGGTATGGATAAAGGGGAGATAACTTTGGCTATCTTTATCGACCTGGCCAAGGCCTTCAACATGGTCTCGCATGCCCTGTTACTGTCTAAACTCGCTCAAGCTGGACTGACAGTGTCTGCCAACAACTGGTTCCAATCATACCTGGCAGGTAGGTCCCAGTCTGTCCGTATTGGCTCGGCTAGTTCCACCTCACTCCCAGTCACCAGTGGAATCTCCCAAGGGTCTGTACTAGGCCCTCTGCTGTTCTCTATCTTTCTCAATGATCTGCCTGTTGCCTGCCCACATACTGCTATCCACATGTATGCAGATGACACGGTGCTGTTTGCCTCTGGCTCATCCCCCAAAGCCGTGGCAGCCTGTCTGCAGGAGAATTTTGACTCCATCCAAAGTTGGTTCCTCTCAAATCAACTATTTTTAAACCCAAAAAAAACTGTCTCCCTCACCTTTGGCTCTCGGGCCAAACTGTCCCGCCTTCCTGCCCCCCCGTGTTCTACACTCTGGATAGCTCCCCACTGGAGGTTTGCACTTCCTACAGATATCTTGGTGTCTGGCTAGACCAGTACCTTGACTTCTCTACGCATACTGATGCTTTATACAAGAAACTGCATCCCATGCTGGACGCTCTCTACTGCAACAAAAGTTGCATCCCCCTTCCAACGCGACTAGCAATCATCCAAAAGATGATCCTCCTGATTATGGACTACGGCAATGTAGTCTATTGTGCTGCCCCTCAAACCTCCCTGTCCAGGCTTGACCCCCTCTTCAACTCCTTCTGCCAGTTCTCCCTGGATCACCCTCCTAGTACTCATCATGGTGACCTCTACCAGTCCTTGGACCTCCCCTCTCTCCACAATCAGAGATTGCTACACTGTGCCAGAACTACTGCCAAATTCTGGTCGCAGTCACTCTCCTTCTACCTGTCGTCCTCCCTAAATGCCCTTCTACCACCAGCATATGCTCTCAGGAACATTGATTCTCAGCTCCTTCACATCCCGTACAGATCCACCAGGTCTGGCCAGGCTGCCTTCAGCTTCAGGTTGCCCAAATTATGGAACTCCCTGACAGCCAATATTAGACATGCCACAAGCACTCCACACCGGAATGCCCTTCTTAATACTCATTTCTCTACCACCTGCTCCTGCATCCTGCCCCGTTGAATCCCTCACAAACTGCCAGCAGATTACTACCAAAACTGTTTCTTCCCACTGTTGCCAACCACTGCTTACTATGTGCAGTTGGGCATTTCCATACTTCAGGGCATGCCACTCCCCTCTGTTACCACCTGTCTGGTTACTTCTATCTGTACTTTTGATTTTGTCAGCTCTAAATTGTTACCGTACTGAACATGAATATAAATGCTGTGCCCTGCCTATCCCAATGCCCCCTGGGCATATCACACCACCTCTCTATAAACCTGCTATTTGTATATATGACTAGTCTCCTCTATTGTATTGTACCACACATGTTTATGTATGTATTCATCTTTATTACTGTACCCTGTGTAACCCCTTCCCCCAGGGTGCATCTGGAATCACGCAGTGCACTGCTCAGTATGCCTTCCTGGAGAAACTCTTAAATAAATAAATAAAATATTTATGAGATCATAGACAAAACTCAGGAACATACATCTTATAAAGGAAGATTGTTGACACATACAGATTTTTGGTTTGATCAGATAGGCTGGTAGGGAATGCAGTTAAAATTGTACCCCTGGAAATATCAGATCATATGGCCATACAGGTTCAAATTGGTTTGGTGCATAAAATTACCTATGGGAGAAGCTATTGGAAGTTGAATAACTCTATTTTACAGAAGGATACCGTGCAGTAGGCAGCAAGGGAATTATTGGAAGTCAGACAAGATATTACATTTTTATATGATAGTTGGGGAGAGTGGTGGGAGGATACAAAGAGGAATGTTGGGGAATTATTGAAGAAGGCATCAAGGACTTTGGCAAATTCAAAATACCTGAATTACTTACGCTTAAGGGCGCAGTATTTAAAAATATTGACACAGGTTTGGGAGGTGAGTAGTGAGAATGGGCCAAGCTTCAAGATTTAAGAGAGAATGTGTGAGTATCATAAAAAGGGGAGGGGAGACTACAAAATGTCAACAATATGTTATGCAAGGGAGGAAGGAGATAGTTAATCCTTATGAGGTGGAATTGCAGGGGGTGTAGAAGTTAACAGTGAAGTCATTGATACGGCAAGATGGGATAGTGCAAGATATACATCTGGGTGTACAAGAAGTGGTATTTGATCACCAGTGTTATACATATCAGAAAGCTTCAAGTGCACAGGGGTTTGCTCCTTTGAATGTTGGGGTGTTGCCTGAGATTCCTGTATGTGGAGAGGAAGCCTTGATGCAACCTGTTACTGAGGAGGAGATTGGTTTGGCTATTGATCAGCTATCAGCACATACCACCCCTGGGTTGGATGGTATTTCTAATGAGTTTTATAAAACATTTAAGGCTGATTTAGTGGTTGAGTTATGAATGATGTATCAGGAGATACCGGATGGAGGGAGTTTGACTTCAAGTATGCAAGAGGGAGTGATGACGTTTCTGTATAAAAAAGGGGATCCATGGAAAATTCAGAATTGGAGACCATTAAGTTTGCTGAACACAGACTATAAAATATTGACAAAAATATTGACAGCAAGGTTGACACAGGTGGCGAAATGTGTGATTTTACCACATCAAATATGTGCAGTACCTGGCAGAAATATACAACAGAATCTGATTTTTATTAGGGAAATTGTAGAACAAGGATTAGATATGAAATTGGATGGGTATTTGATGTCATTGGATCAGGAAACTGCCTTTGATGCTGAACAGCATGATTATCTATGGGAGACTTTGATCTTATATGGGGTTTCAGAACAGTTTGTTAATGTACTTCGACGTTTATACGAAAGAGCTATAATGATTTCATTGATAAATGGACATTTGGTAGTCCCTGTTCAGTTAAGGAATGGAGTGTGGCAGGGATGTCTTCTATGTGTTTGCAATTGAGCCACTATTCCGGATTATAGAACGCAGAAAATACAAAACCAGTCTGTAATATGGATGGACTAGTATATCCAAAGGAGTCAGCATATGCGGATGATTGTACAGTTGTGGTGCAAGATCTGGACTTGGGAGAAAAAGTTTTGGATATTTTGGAAGAATCACATGGAAGAACAGGGATCAAAATAAATACTGCAAAATGTAAAATGCTAATCTGAGGTAATGCATCTGTGCCGGAACATTTTTCCATTCCAGTAGAGCAAGGAGAAATTAAGATACTGGGGTTATTATTTGGAAGTAGAAGGGCAGAGCAAATGAATTGGGATATGGTGTATGATAATGCACAGAAGAAGGTTTTGTCCTGGAAATTTTGGAAAATGACAAGAAAAAAAAGGATATATCTATTGAAGGCCTACATTATGCCAGTTTTATTATATGTATCACATATCTATCCAGTACACTTTGGTATGCATGCAAAGTTAATGAGACTGTTTTTTTTTTTGTTTGTTTGTTTTTTGTGGGGCGGTCACCTGAACCCAGTAAAAAGGGCACATACCTACAGAAATAGAAAGGAAGATGGTCTTGATATCATACAGACATTGGTTTATTTATTTTGTCATTTATTTTATAGTAATGTACGACCACTGGTGTTAGGAAAAACAGGATTAGGAACTGACTGTATGAAACATTGGGAAGTCCAGTTTTTAGAAGTATGGGGGAGAGGTATATGGCATGTATCAGAAAAAAGTTTACCTACTTATATGCAGACCGCATTAAAATATATCAGAATGTGGAAAATAGTATTACATCGGTTTGTGGACGCAGATAGGAAAAATTTCTATAAAACAATAGTTGCACAACATTATTTATATTTAATATTGCTGCTAGCCATGATAGTAAAATGTTATTGGAAAGTATTATTGAGCCACAGATTCCATTGAAAATGCAGGATATGGTATGGTTGTGTGGGCATCAAAAATTAAATATAAAAGGGAATCAGAAACATAGATAGTACTCACAAAGAGAAGGGAGAGAGGGGCATTACAAGTGGAGAGACTGAGTATGGCATGGCAGGGGGAGGGATAATACTCGGAGAGGTGAGGAGGGAGCAGAAGGTTGGCAGTCAAACAGGAGGAGGGGGAGGAGTCTCAGTTGAGAAGGGCAGGGGGAAGACACTGGGACACACTGTAAAAGCACCATCTTGAGTGGCCCCAGAAATTAGAACCTGGGTGGGGGGGTGGCGACGGGCACAAGGAAAGAGGAGGGAGGTGTACTAGTGTTGGGGGACTCCATACTAAAGGGGATCAGATGGGGCAGCAAAGGAAAGAGGTGCAGTCAGTTATGGGTGGAGTCCATACCAGGATTAAAGGCAGACAAGGCGGGACAGGCAATCCTAAGGTGCATAAGGAGGGGTAGGAGGAAACCACACATTGTGGTACATGTGGGGACAAATGACCTAGCGGGGGAAATGGTGGAGGTAACAAAGGAGAGGATTGAGGAAGTGGGAAGGTTGTGTGAGGAGACTGGGGAGTCTGTGGCATTCTCCGAAGTGCTCCCAGTACCTTGCACAAGCACAGTGAAAAAGGAGAGGATTAGGGAGTTGAACACATGATTGGTAGAATGGTGTCAAACTAAGGGATATGGGGTTGTGGGTGGCTGGGGCAGTACCTGGGATAATAATCTGTTTACAAGGGATAGGCTGCACCTGAGTGGGAAGGGGAAGGAGGTATTAATGCAAAGACTGGGGAGGTATATTGCAACAAAGGTAGATATAAACTAAATGAGGGGTGGCAAGTGGACAGCAGGTAGGCAGGGATCTGATAGAGTGGAGTCACAGCCTACACCCCCCAGGCTAGCAGGGAAGCACTTGGGGTGCCCAAAAAAGGAGGGAGTAGAAGGAAGGAAATGGAGGTCAATGAAGGAAAGGGGGCAGGATGGAGGGTGGTCTTGCTGAATGCAAGAAGCTTAGGTAACAAATCTGCTGAGCTACAGGCACTCTTAGCAGTGTGGAGGGTGGATATTGCAGCTGTCACAGAAACATGGGCAACTGAGCACCGGGACTGAGATCTGACAATCCCAGGATACAAAGTATACAGGAAGGACTGTAAGGAAGGGAGGGGCAGTGGGGTGGCAGTTTATGTGAGGGATGGGATCAAATGCACAAGGGATGAGAGGAAGAAAGGAGAACAGAGGCAATCTGGCTGCAGCTCCTAGATTCAAGGAGTAGGAAACTGAGGTTTGGGGTGGTATACAGGCCACCGTCCCAGTCTGAGGAGCTTGACAGGGAATTAGCAGGACAAATCAGAAAGGTATGTAGAAAAGGGAAGGTGGTCATCGTGGGGGATTTCAACTTGCCGGGGGTTGACTGGAGCATTCCAGTCAACTCCAGTGCTAAGGAGCAAATGCTCCTGGACACAATCCAGGAGAGTCTCCTGACACAGTTGGTTAGTGTACCTACTAGGCTAAAGAACACTTTAGAACTGGTGTTGTCGAATGGGGAGGCAGTAAAGGTGGAGGACCCACTATCCAACAGCAATCACCAAACGGTGTGGTTTAATATCACGATGTGCAGGAAGCCAGATAAATCAGTTACTCAGGTAGTAAACTTCGGGGGGGGCAGACTTTGGGAGGATGCAGGAAGTACTGAAAGGGAAACTAGAGGGCATAAGGCAGGAGATGGATGCAGAGCAGAAATGGGCTATTATTGAACGGGGGATTACAACAGAAGGCTGCGCCAAGACACAGAGTAAGAGGAGCAGAGCAAGAAAACTATGCTGGTTGAACAGCGAGGTAGTGGAGGTGGTGAGAGCAAAATGAGAGGCGCACCAGAGGTATAGAAGGACAGGGAAGGAAGTGGACAGGGAGGATTATGCAAGATGGTCCAGGGAGGTGACCAGAAAAGTAAGAGAAGCCAAGGCCCAGAGGGAGCTGAGATTAGCGCAGGGAATTAACGGGGGGGGGAGACTTTTCAGATACATTAGGGAGAAAAGGAAGTGCAAGGAGACAATAGTGAGGATAAAAAGGGGTGGGGAGTGGACAGAAAGGGGTGAAGAACAGGCAGAAGCACTGAATGAATACTTTGCTCAGTGTTCACGGAAGAAAAGAGGGGACCGCTACCACCATGGGCTGGGAGGGTGGGGACAGGGGGAGAGGAGGCAACAGATGGAAGAATTGAAGCAAATAGAGCAGGAGTCAACCTTAACTTTTTTTTTGCACTAGCCAACTGGGCTAGTGAACCAGAGATTGCACTAGCCCACAGAAGTTTGCAGTAGCTCACAGTCAGTATGGTTAAGAGTGATTTGTTAAACGAAAGGCAAATAAAATTGCATTTGTCCTGCCAACAGTCTGAACACCTACCAACTGATTTTGCACTGTGCCTTTAACTGCAAACTGCACATACACTATCTCAGCTTCTGTGACTAAACAGTCAGTGGTTCTGTCACTGATGACTGAAATGAACTTTGTTCCCATAATTGTTTCTCATAGTGCCATATGTTCCACCTCGGCTACATAGTGGATAAAGTTGCCGAATGGATATCTAGCCCTTTCTTATAATCAAGGCTGCACATCCACACAAAGTCTGTGAAAGGACGTCCTTTCTTAGCAATTGCATATCACGTGTGAAACAATTTATCCAGATGGTTAAGCGTTGCTTCATTCATGTTCTTCAGCATTCCCTCAGCATTACTTCTCCCTGGAGTAGCAATGCTGGCATCCTCCTTTTCCTTTGCCCTAGAATGAGCTTCACTGATATTATGGGACAAGATAGAGTCAAGCCGGAAGTTATCTGTACTGAAATGAAAATTGTTACTGCCCGCCTTACCCAACTGTATTTCATGTTTGATACACAAATGGCAGAACATCAGATGTTTTGCACCATCATACCCCAACCAGTCATATTTTTCTAGCCAACATTACTGAAACCAACAGCTTTGCTTTGTCATGTCGTACTCACGATCTTTTATTTGTTTGTCTTCGTCAGCATGCTTTCTATTAATGTTAGCTGGGTTACTGACTTCTTTAATATATTTCCACATTTTCAGATATGTAGTTAATAAAGTTGTGTCGTGAAAAGTGTGTATGTCTTTTTCTTCCCTTTTTCCTTCCTTTTCCCACCCTGGCCACAGATCCCAGAAATGCTTGATTGTCCCAGTTCTATTAAAACATGTTCACCCAAAAAAAAGTAAGGATAAATTTAACAGCATCAACCCATACTGTTATCTATTTATTTTTATTCTTTGGCAACCAGGTAACTCCCATTGGGCACAAGACCTATTTACAGTGGTGGCCCAGGAACACAGGGAGGTTAAGTGACTTGCTTTGGGTCTTATAGTATGCAAGCGGAGGCTGTGGGAATTTAAACCCAGATCTACTGGATGTACAAAGACCATTAACAACCTGTTGCACTCTCTGTTAAACACTCTCCAGTTTTCCTTTCCATGACAGCCATGTACTCTGATATGCTTTGACCACGTTTTTGATAATTGAACTATCAGTACTTGTGGTATCCTCAAAACTACATTGTGTTCCCTTCACCTCATCAGCTACTGCTGTTTCTTTTCAAATGTCTAAAACATCACATTCCACAATTTCAGGCACACCATTCCATGCTATTCATTCCAATGGCCTGTAAAGGTGTAGTTAATATCATGGAATGTTCAGGTTGGTAGAATAAAAAATGAGAGCAGCAGCTGCTGAGGACATGGGAGAGAAATAATCAACACAGTGACAAAGGCAATAAAAATGTGAAAACTAATTTGAAAAAGTGGGTCTAAAACATATGAGAACATAGGAAAAACAAAAAGGAACCCATTACAGCATATAAAGGTGTAAAAACTGTTTCCTTTCACGGCAGTAAATGACCACACTTAAAATTCAGAGTTGAACAGATTAGGTTGATTTACTGCTAATGGTCTTAATGGCCATACTTTACACCTCCTAGACAGACTGGTTTTACAAACAAAGGCCTGTGACCAGTGACATCTGAACTTTTTTTGTAACCTGGACATGCATGCAACAGTGAATGATTTGATACAATCAGTTTTAATACTACTCATAGCACTCATAATGGCCCCAAAACTGGACTACATTTACTCAAAACTGGATGACCAGATAAAGACCCTGAAAACCAGATTATCCGGTCTACAAGTGGATAGGTGGCTACCCTGGCAACTGTGCTACTGCTGGACACAGTCACAAATCTACCTACCATGAGTACTGAGCTAAACAAGGAAAGGAAAAGGAGAAAGGATCTTTACCAGCAAAAAAATAAAAGCAGTAGTTAGTATAACATGAAACATTTTGTAAATGCACTACACACAGACATCTATTTATTTTCATTCCACTAATGCTAAGGCAGCACATAGTTAAATCTCCATGAAAAGGACCTGGCTTTAAATTAAATAACAGTTATATTTATGTATTTGTTTGTTTGTTTATTTATTTAATACCTGGGTTGAGAATGGAACTGCAGCTTTCCAGAGGAGGAATTGCACTAGCCCAGCTGGGCAAGTAACAGAGATTCTGCACTAGCCTGTGGCAATCTGCACTAGTACCCGTGCTAGTAAATGAATGTTAAGGTTGACCCTTGAAGTAGAGTCCTAGAGGGACTGAGGGCACAGAAGGTAGACAAGGTACCAGGGCCGGATGGTATCCACCCCAGGGTGCTGAGGGAGATGGCGAAGGTGTTGGCGGAGCCAATGGTGGATCTATACAGCACCTCACTGGAGTCGGGATGTGTGCCACTGGACTTGAGGATAGCACATGTAGTACCATTACACAAGAGCGGACCAAGGGATAAACCGGGTAATTATCGCCCAGTAAGTCTCACCTCCATAGTGTGCAAACTCATGCAGACAATACTAAAGGAAAGACTGGTGTCGTACCTGGAGGACAATGGCCTCCAGGATGTGATGCAGCATGGGTTTGTTTCAGGGAAGTCTTGTCAAACCAACCTGATACAATATTATGACTGAGGTACAGGTGAGCTGGATAAGGGTCATGCAGTGGATGTTCTTTACTTGGTCTTCAGCAAGGCCTTCGATTCTGTGCCTCATGGGTGGCTTGGGGGGAAGCTAACTGGTGTAGGGGTAGGGGCAAAGGCAAAAATGATGAACTGGATTACAAGCTGGCTGAGCGGGAGGCTGCAACAGATGGTGGTGAGAGGGGAGCTCTCAACTCCAAGGCCGGTGATGTGTGGGGTGCCACAGGGCTCTGTGTTGGGGCCAGTGTTGTTCGGACTCTTCATATCAGACATTATACATGGGGTGGTGAGCAAGATAAGTCTGTTCACTGATGACACCAAAATCGGAGCAGTGGTGAATGGAGAGGAGGGATGAAAACAGCTGCAGGGGGACCTAAGCTATCTAGAGGAGTGGTCAGAGAGGTTGCAGCTGGGGTTCAGTGCAAAGAAGTGTAAGGTTATGCACTTTGGGGTGAAGAACCCAAGGAGAGAATACTGGCTGGGAAGGGTTAAGCTGGGGATCACTGAGGAGGAGAAGGACCTAAGGGTAATGATAACAGGGACCATGGACAACACTGCCCAGTGCAGGAGTGCAGCTGCAAAAGCAAACAAAATGCTGGGGTGCATAGCGAGGGGTTTTTCGTCGAGGCGAAGAGAGGTGATCTTGCCCTTCTACAGATCGCTGGTAAGGCTGCACTTAAAGTATTGTGTGCAGTTTTGGAGGCCATACCTAAAGCGTGATATTAGGCTACTGGAGGGGGTGCAGAGGAGGGCAACAAAGATGATATGTGGAATGGAAGGGACAGACTATAACAGCAGGCTGAGAAACCTGAATATGTACACCCTGGAGGACAGAAGGGATGAGGGGACATGATAGAGATATTCAAGTATCTGAGGGGAATCAGTAAGGATGGGACAGATGGGGTCTTTAAGTTAAGGAGAGGGAGGATCACCAGGGGGCATGTACTAAGAATGGGGGTATTTAGGAAGGAAATGAGGAGACACTATTTCACAAAGAGGATGGTAGCAAAATGGAATGCACTACCAGAATGGGTGGTATCATGTAAATCTGTGAACAGTTTCAGAGGGTCGTGGGACAGGGAACAGGGAGAGTGAGGGGGGGGAGGAGGAGGGGGGTGGCAGAGGAATGACAAATGGGGGGGTGGGGCAGCTGCAAACTAGAAGTGCTAGCTGCACACTTGAGCAGACTTAGATAGACCAGGTGGTCTGTTTCTGCTGGCATATTCATATGTATATTCATATGTTTGTACATATAAAATGATAGAAGACCGGGTATGTGTGGAAGGGAAGTGTGTGGGTCAAGTAGAAAATATGCAACATTTATTCTTTGAATGTACCTGGATATCAGGTTTTTGGGATTCATTAGATGCATTATGGGGAAAAAAACTGTTTGCACAGATTATATTTTAATATTGGGACAATTGAAGAATGAGTGGAAGAAATGTCAGAAAAGTACGATTTGGGTGATGTTTGCTTGTTTGAAATGGACAATCTGGCATACTAGGTGCCTTAGGGTATTACAACAAAAGGAAATAACGGTATGGGATATGTTGTGTCGGGTTCAGATGGAATTAGATAAAATCTACCACTATGAAATGAATACTTTAGGAGAGGTTATATGTCAGCATTTATGGAATATGATGGAGTGGGTTGGGTGAAGGATTTAGATGGACCGGTGGGTTATTTTTGTTAATTATAGTATAAGCAGAACATACATTTTTTAGTTTGTTTTCTTTTAAGGGAAGTACGGGACCTTAAATGGTATATGGTGGAAGATGGGATTTAGGAAAATGTTTGAAAAAAAAAAGAGAGAGTTAGGTTTCTCGATCTATTTACAGACTGGACAGGAGATTTTGTTTACATGATTTCTAGTTATATAAATATGAATTGAAAGTCTGTATTTATGTGTATAGAGATGTTGATTGTACTTTGTAAATATTTGTTTTTGTGTCATAATAAAAATTTCCCTTACTCTTTTCGAGAAGTGCCATGAGATCTTTAACATCCACCTGAACTACCACCAGAACAAGAAGATGGGACCTCGGTTTAACGTCTCATCCGAAAGACGGCACCTCAGGAGTGCAACACCCCCCTCATGCTGCACTGCAGTGTCAGTATTGGGATATTAACCCAAGTGCCTGGTGTGGGGCTAGAACCCACAACCTTCTGATCTCCCAGCCTCAGAAGTGAGTATGCTACCTGCTGAGCCACTGACACTGCATGAGTTAAAGATCATATGCAATGTTTTTTACATATTTTTAATAAGTTGCAGTTCAAGTCCTTGTGTCATGATTAGTGTTTCCTGAAAATTTCATGCTGTTTGGTTGTGTGGTTATCTTTAAATCAGCATTTGTTAACTTGCTCTACAGTGGCTGAAAACAGTGGCGTTATTTCTGTCCTCTCAGTCAAGCTTAGAGTGCGATGACATCATTTTGGAGTAGCTTGCTGTTTGATTCCCAATCAGAGCAGCACTCTGTAGAGTTTATGGTTTTCTGAGCTCTCCAGGTTTCTTACAAACCCTGGGTGGGATATTCAGACTGCACCAAAAAGATGTGCAATAGAGAGAGCAGGCGCAAGTCCAATGCGCTATGGCGTAACGGGCGCAATATTCAAACCATGCACAGGGCAAGGTGCGCCTGTGCAACGTGGCTAAATATTGAGCCTGATGTGCCATAGCACAATGAGGGATACGCAATGGAGCAGGGTCGATGTGTAATAGCACTCCTAGGGGTGCACAGAGACAAAGACAGGAAGCAGCTGTGCAGCAGCCATGGATGTGCCAAGCGCCGAGAAGCATGCACCAGGACAGACAGACCAACCCCCCCCAGACCCAACAGCAGGGCAAGGTCCCCATTAACCGCACAACCATACGTGTGCAGGATGGACCACCAGCCTATGAACCCCGGCACTGAACCAACAGCAGACTTGGCCCAGCAGTCCCCACCTGCTGGGCAAGGCACCCCTGCACAATCCCCCAGCCAACAGAGACAGGAACACAAGGATGGCCAGGCCCCACCCATGCCACAGCACCACACCAATGCAGACCACCCCCAGTACAGTGAGCCCGAGACACCTAGCCCAGAAGCATAACCAAACAGTGCATGGTACTGAAGGCATTCCACCACCACCATGACAATGCATCCAGTTGCCCCAGGGCACCATGCACATGCACCACATCCCCACCGTGACCACCCACCACATGCGGTGACACCATCCACTGACGCCACCACATCCCACATGAGGCCCTCCGGCATGGCCCCCACAGAGGCACAGCAAGGTGGGTGACCTGGCAACAGTACCAGAGGGACCCCGCACATGACAAGGGCTGCCCCAGATGCCGCCACCAGCAGGAAGGTACCCCAAACCCAGGACCTGAGCACGGTCTGTCACCCATGCACACACCACATCTCAGCACTGGCCCCACCAGACACCACAGCACCATCCTGTGGCACATGGAGGCAGGCGCCACACAGGAGGCAACACAGGGCACACACAATGCCCCCCAACCCAGTCCCATGGGTACCCCGTCAAACAGCCACACAAAGCAGTGCAACAGATGCTGCTGCTATCGTGAGGCCCATGGTGCCATGTACCTGCGGCCTGCACACCACCATGGTGCTGGTGAGCCTGCCATGTGGCGTTCGCACCATGATCCAGGCCACCACCAGCATGCAACAGGACCCCATGTGACAAACACCAGACCACAGACACCACCCCGGTCACCATGGACTGCATGGACAGAGCCTACAACAGCACCACCCACAGTGGCAACAGGGACAGACATGCAATAGTCCAGGGGTCAGGATGCCAGCTGCCAGGGTGCCATGCCTGGAAGGTGGCAGGTATGGACTGCCCCTGAAGTCATACCAGCAGCCATATATGCAGTGGTGGGGTCGGCACAACCATGCGTACCATAGTCACGAAAGGTGGCAGTGTAGCAGCAAAGGGCAGAGCCACACAGGCATAGCACACACTGACAGGGGTGGCTGGGACATGGCACATGCACCACAGCCTGCTGCACACAGGCAAACAGTGCACAGGGCACACCACACATTCCCTGGACAGAGCCCATAGCCCTCACCCACACCAGTGGAGGAACCCCGCCAGACACACCCATGGCCAGGCCAGCATCACCCCACAGTAGCCATGCACACCACTGCAGCAAGGCTTAATGCACCCGCTGCAAATCAGAGACTGACACGGACATAGATGTAAAAGTATATATTACTAAACAACACAACAGCAACAAAAACTATGTACAGATATATACAATGGGTGAGGTGATGTGCAAGGACGCAACAAGGGGGGTGGGGAAAGGGCAGGGGACAATGGGAAAGGTAAAGGTGGGGGACATGGGGGTGTGGGGTACAGTCCAGAGAGGGATGGAGTGTGGTAATGTGCTGCAGGCCCTACTGGTGGCCCCAGTCCTCTCTGTCCTCCCTGTGGTACCTGCGGTGCTGCCGACGGTCACCCCTGTCCACCCTCTCCAGCAGCTCCAACGTGGCCAGGGTGACCTGCAGGATCTCCTGGAGGGTCCGCTCCATGGCCGACCAGTGTGGTCCACCTAGAACAAGAGAGCAGAATCGGTATGAGTGACTGGCCTGATCAATGCAGCCCACCCAACATGCATGGCGTACATCAGTTGCCTGCATCCCTGGGATGGCATGCGACCACCCACAGTGGGTACGCCCACATGATCTGCCTACCTGGGCACCCACAGCCATGTGAACCGCTGTACACCACCACCACTGCCCATGCACCACACTGCACCATCTTGGCTGTCCGGCGTTATGGCAATGCAGTGGTAAGGCAGTGACACAGCCAGGCGCCAAGTGCACCCACCTGCAACACCAACCCACATGTGCAGTCCTACAGGACGGTGCAGAGGGCACCGTGGGATGTGCACGGCTGTAGGGCCCATGTGCAGAGGGGCCATGCCTCACCACCACCCCTGCAACCCACCATGCACAGGTGTATAGGGAATCATGGTACTCACCTGTGTCCCGGTCAGCAGGGCACCGCTGACCCCCGGCACCACTACTGTGCCCTGCCTGCATGGCCACACCACTGGTGTTGTGCTGCCCATGATGCTCCTGGGCCATCTGGGCCCTATGGCAGTCCTCTGGGCCTAGTGGGAAAACATGGAGAGAGGCTCACCAGATCACGTCGGACCCATAGTCCCCCCCACCAGTGCGCATGCCTGCACAGCCTGTCTGGACCGCGGTGGTGCAGGGTGGACATGATGCACCCCCACAACTGACAACACAGGTGCCGGCCCCTCCTGGTGGCATGGCCTTCTGAACACTGTGCCACCAAGACAGACGGATATGACTAGTGATGGTGAAGGAGCACCTACCTGGCTGTGGCACAGCTCCCTGCCGGGCGCACACCTGCAGTCACCCCAGATGGTTGGCGTCATGCCACTGGAGGTCCCCGTAGTGGTGGCGACACTGCTCCCCAGTCCTACTGCTCCCAGTGGCCTCCTCAAGGCCTTTGGCTACCTCCTGCCACACCTTGGTGCATGGCCTCAGGAGGGGCACCTGCCCAAACAGGGCACCTGCATGGGGCTCCACAAGAGCCACCAGGTTCACCATCTCAATGGCACTCCAAACAGGGGCTCTGGTGTGCGGCATCATGCATCGTCTGCTGAGCTCAAAATGGCACCCGGTAGCGCACGTGCCTCATGTGCAGAGGCAGCATAGTACTGCACTGCCAGTCATAATTGCGCTGGCACTGGACTGCGCAATGAGGGGGCAGCCATGTGGCTGCATGGTGCCTAGAAGGCAAAGGGCAGCTGCAGGGTCAAGGGTCTGTCCATGCACGGAGTGCGACTGAGCTACTGGGAGCCCCTGCATGGAGCGCGGTAGGGTGCATGTGTGTGATGCCATGCAGTGGCCTACCGCACAGAGGAGCCATGGAGCCCACGGCACACCATGGCACATGTGCCCCGGACATACTGCACATGAGCGCCACAGACACAGTAGTGGCAGTGCACTGTACTGCCTCCTGCCTCACAGGCGCGATACTGCACCGCCATACACGCCAGCACTGCTGCCGGCGCGGGTGGTGGTGCCGATTGCGCACGTCACAGTGGTGCGCCACAACCTGAGCATTCTCAGCACCATTGCACAAGGTGCATCCAAATGATATTCAGCCAGGTTATGCAAATAAGCTCATGAGCCATTCCACAGTGCATCCACTGCATTTGCATCCCATTACAGTTGCACATGCCCTCATGTGATGTGCTATAAAAGCAACATGGAAATGCACAGGCCATGGATCAGTATTGCAGCCTTTGGAGGTAGGTGCCATGCTGTGGAGATGTGGGGACAGTGGTCTGGGAGGGCTGTATGGGACTGCACAGTCCAAGGTAACACCTGTCCATCTCCCCAGGCACAAACATGAACGAACATGAGGATGATGAGGAGCAGGGAAGGGTACAGAAGCAGAGACCCAACTTCACCAGGGCAGAATCAGATGCCCTGTTCGAGGCCTACCTCAACAGAGAGGCACTGCTCAATGGACAGAGAGGCACACCACAGGCCCCTGCAGCGGTGTGGGGTAAGGTGGCACATGCCGTCAACCAGCAGAGCAGCCACCAGCGTTCCATGCAGGAGTGCAAGAAGAAGGTTGGCACAGACAGGAGGCAGATAAAGGACAAGGTGGCTGCCATCAGGGCAGCGCATGCAGCCACTGGTGGGGGCCAGAAGGACGTGCCCCGCCTGATGCCACTGGAGGAACAGGTGGCCGGCAGCATGAGGCATTGTGCCATTGAGGGTGTTCCTGGTGGAGGCTTCCAGATGGGCGTCAGCCCATCACTACATGGTAGGACTGGTGCTGGCAGTGTGTGGGAGCCAGTGAGGGCAGGCTCCAGGGCCAGGCAGAACCACTAACGGTACTGTGTTCCTTTACAGCTCCTCAGCATCTGCATGGGACAGCAGTGGTGGGTGTGTCCCCTGAGGGGGTGCTCTGGAACCAGTGGAGTGCCCATCCACCTCCACAGGTGTCCAAGAGACTGATCGCCTACAGCCCTGCACAGCTGTCCAGACTGATGCCTGTGGTGCGGGTGTGGATGTTGCCCTGGCTGTGTTCCAACATGACACCAGTCATGGTGTCCTGTGTGTTGAGGCACAGATCGGGGCCGACTCCAGTACTGATGATGATGTAACGCATGACCCGGACAGTGATGTTGGTGGGTCACAGGGGGATCCCACGAATGGAATCCACCCAGGCGGCAGTGTGGGCAGTGCTGGCATGGTTGCCTGCCCAACAGCCCTTGTCTTGGCCATGTCTGCGGGATCCAGTGGGGCAGCACTGGCATGCGGACACGGTAGTGGGCTGTTGGTGCCGCTGCAGCCATGCTAGCGGTGCCCGGTGATCGGCAGCCAGAGGGGCAGTGGCAGCAGCTGGACTGTGTAGACGTGGGGATGGGGAAGGGGGCAGCAGCAATGCAATGCATGAGGATGTACCCCAGGAAGGCACCACTGTGCAGCGCCCACCATCGAGGGGCGCTGTGCAGCAGGGCCAGGAACATCACAGGGGCCAGCATGTTGGCCATGCAGACAACCCCTTGGATGACCACAGCAGTCTACTCCAAGCCTCTGTGGATCAGCAGGTGCAGATCATGGTGGCGGTGGATGAACTCCATGCGGAGCTGCACCAGGCAGAGAAGCGGTGAAGCAGGGACCATGCCCTGCTCCTGGCAGAGTTGGCTCAACAGCGGGTGGATGTGACCACAGCCATCGACAGGCACACCACTGTGATGGTGACTGTCGTGGCTACACTGGCTGACCAGCTGTGTGCCTGGCCACCGCACACCCCGCACAGTGCAATGTCCACCCCCCGTTCCCTGCGTCAGGCGACCCCTGCCATGTCAATGCCAGGTTCAGCTGTGGGCATACCAAGCACGCCTGGTGTGGACATGTTTGCTGGCCTGCAAACACCTGCACAGACACGGTCACGTTCACACAGCATCACCCTTGGGGGCCTATCGGTGCCACCCCATGAGGCCACTGGTCAGCCTGTTAGGGCTGGCAGGTTTCAGCGGGGCTGCCCATGCATCCATGGTGGCCATGCTACTGTGCTGCATGACTGACCCTTCCCCTCCACGGCCACTGTCTGTTGCTACCCAGTGTGCACTGTGATGTTCTGTGTGCATCGCATGGGTGTGGTGCCCTGTCCTGCACTCACACGGTCCCTGTGCACACCCTCCTGGCTGCTGGCCACTGTGGCATGTGCATGATGATGCCAGCGTAGCGCTGTCCACCACTGTGCAATGGTGCTCAGCGTCTGAGGCATGCAGTGCCAGCCACTGGGTGTGGTTGTGTTGAGTCCTGTGTGGGTGTGGGGGGGCTCTGTGGGGGTGGGTGTGCATGTGGCCCTGTGGGCATGAGTAGGGGTGTGTGTGCCTGTGTCAGCATGCCGCATGCAGCCCTGCTGTTTCCTGCCTTTGTGTGCAGGCCCCCGCCCATTCCCATGCCCCTGCCACCGACCTTCCCTGGTGTCCACCCCTGCCTGTTTGTGGGCTGTGCCCTTGCCCCTGGTGCTTGCACGTGGCCCTGTTGACCTACCTGTGTGGTCCAAAGTGCTCCTCTGCAATGGTGTCCCAGTGCTGCTGTGCCATCCAGGCCAGCCGGGGATCCCTTCTCCCAGGGAGTGGCTACCCAACACCAGCTAGACCGGCATCCTCGTCGTCCCCACCGCTGTCCCCTTCCCCGACCTCAATGGCTATCCCACAGTCGATGGCCAGGTTGTGCAGGATACAGCAGGCCAGGAATAGCCCGCAGGCCTTTGAGAGGCTGTACTGTAGGGCACCGCCTGACGTGTGCAGGCAATGGAACCATGCCTTCAACAGCCCGAACACCCGCTTGATGATATTCTGTGTTCTGGTGTGTGCCTCATTGTACTGTTGCTGCGCTTGGGTCGAGGGGCGCCAGTATGGTGTGAGCAGCCAGGGCTGCAGCGGGTACCCATTATCACCTGTGTGTAGAGAGGTATCATTAGCATGGTGGTCTGCGACACTGTGCCACTGGCCTGCTAGACTTTTGAATCTCTACAGAGAGTGAGAGATAAGAGCACGCTAGTATCCGCTGACCGAGTTTATATAAGGTTCATATCCATAAAAATAAGAAATCTTTGACGCACTACCTTTGAATTTAGAGAGAGAGAGAGGAAGAGATAAATGGAATAATGCAGCAATAGGATACATGAAAAGTGGAATATATGATTTATTCAAAATTAAAAAAGAAATACTAGCGTGCTAGGGAGCATAAGATATATGAGAAGCTATATTTCAGTTTATAACAGCCAGGTAACTAATTAATATGGTACTGTACTGATGAAGGTTTAATCCAAAATGTTTACATAGTACTATGTTCTAGTACTTGGTACTATATCATGCGAATTTTTGGAAAAAATAAAATTAAGTTTTAACATACGGGGTGAGTGGGCCTTTATTTACCAATCTGCATCTTTATCATTATATGTTTAATGATTGGTATTGGCTCCTCCCTTAAAAAAGGTTTCTTTATTTTATTTTATACTGAGGTGGCTGTGCTGGACCCTTACTTTTTTCACTGCTAGGCCATTCCCCATGGCACCCCTGCCCATGCCCCATACAACCCCCCATCTGCACCCATCATCTAGCATGCACTGCATACTCACCTACCAGATCGCCAGTGGGGATGTCCCCACTCTCGAACCTATGGCACAGTGCAGACTGGTGCCAGATGAAGGCATCGTGTGCTCCCCCAGGGCGCGTGGCACAGACATCGATTATGCACCCCCGGCATTGCACACTGCCTGGCAGTTGACACTCAGGTATCCCTTGCAGTTGATATATGCCAACCCCTCCGGGCCAGGTGGCATGCGGATGCCAACATGGATGCAGTCTATAGCCCCAAGCATGCCAGGCAACCATGCTACCCTGTGGAATTCCTGCATGTTTGCTGTGTGCTCCTCCTGTGTGCTGGGGAAATGGATGTACTCCACAGCATGTGGCAGCAGTGCACTGAGGAACTGTGTGAGTAGGCGTGACGTGGCCGACTGGGTTATGCCTGTTGTGTCCCCTGTTGGTCTCTGGAAGGTGCCCGTGGTGAGCAGGCACATGATGGCTGTGATCTTTGTCTCCACAGACAGTGCATGGCTCCGTCGTGTGGTTGCCTGCATCTTCTCACTGCATAGCTCACAGAGCTCCTCAGAATAGCCCGGTTCAGGCGGTACCGGCCCAAGATCTCCATGTCACTGTACAGCTCGAAGCTGATGCAGGCACGGTACAGCCTGTTCTGGGCATACCACTGCCGGGCCCTTCCACGGCTTGCTGCGCCTCCCTGCTGCCTGCCTCCTCATACCCCTCATTACTGCCTCCATCTGGAAGGTGGGACTGGCCATGTCCCTAGTTGGTGTCCCTCCCCGGATGGCTGTCTACCTGGTCCCCCCCCAGCTGTGTGCTGCTGGTACTGCCCCTGGCACTTCACCACTGTGTGACCTGCCTCTGCCTCACTGCCCTCCTTCCTCTGTGGCACGCTCAGGCCCTCACGCACACGCACACAGACACACTCACTCTCACACACCTCCAGTGGCCCCGGCCACCTCCTGGCCACACCTGCCCCCTGCTTCTTTGCTTGCCTCCCTGCCACTCTGTCTCCACACTCCCCCGCTATGGCTCCTCTGTATTATTACTTGGTATTATTATTACTTACTTGGTATGAAAGAACAGAAGAAGGCTGAAGCCCATCGAGACTGTTCTCCACACTATGTGGGACATTATTTATTTATTATCTCTTAACCAGACATCTAATTTGTTTTTAAAGATGGTGGCACTAGTTGCCTCTACTAATTCCTGTGGCAAGGTGTTTCATACAATGGAAACTCTTATTGAAAATAAGGTTCCCCTTTTGCTGGTTTTATAATTTTTTACCTCAAGCTGTTTATTAAGCAGTCTCGGAACATGTCTCCTTTTGGAGAATGTTAGACCACATTTTTCCATTAGATCTGGTGAATTTATTAAATTAAAAACCATAAGCATATCACCTCTTAATCTTCTAGTTTGAAGAGAGAAGAGACCAGTAGCTTTTAATCTGTTCTGATAATCCAAATTTGTTAATCTTGGAATCATTCTTGTCACTTTCCTTTGAACCTGTTCAAGAATTGCTTTATCTTTTTTTTGATTTGGATTCCAAAAAGGGGAGTCATAGTCTAGATATGGTCTAATATATGCCCTATACAATGGAATAAGGCATTGTACAGTGTGGTTAATAAAAGTACGTTTTATTTGCCTCAGGAGTCTATTGGTCATGCAAGCAGTTCTAACACAGTCATCAATTGATGTAAGTTTATTATTAACATATATCCCTAAGTCTTTTTCACAATTTATTGAGTGAAGTGGTAGTCCGTTTATATAATATATCGTTTTTGGATTGTTTGCACCGAAATGCACTACTAAACATTTGTCTTGATTAAACTGCATATGATTATCATTTGCCCAGAGTGTTAATTTTTCCAAATCCCCCTTTAATACAGAAATGTTTTCATGATTATTAACCTTGCCCCCAATTTTGTATCGTCTGCAAATTTGACCATGAAATTTTTTGGCCCTGTTTGTAAATTACTAATAAAGAGATTAAATAATGTTGGTCCCAAGACCGACCCCTGTGGTACACCACTTGTCATGCTACCCAGAACAGACAAGGTGTCATTGATTCTGACTCTCTGAGAACAATTTGTCAACCAGTTTAAAGTCCAGTTGACAATATCAGATGACAAACCAAGGTTATGCATTTTAGTAATGAGCGCAATCATCCTCCCCTCACTTGCTCCCTTTTATATTCGCTCATATCCGCTTTCGCGCAACTTCTGCTTGCTCCGCTATTGCGCACGTTGCCTGCTGTTGAATATCGCACTGCGCACATTATTCCTGGTTCCGCCCCCTGCACTTGAGCATGCATTCATTACTGTTGTGCTGCGGCACATTGGGTTTTGTACTGCACATCCGCTCCTGCTGAATATCGCACTTTGGCGCATGTCCGCTCTTGCACGGGTGCATCCCTATTGCGCATGGTGCAACTGCTCTGAATATCCCACCCCCAGTCTCTAGTTTGTGTTTAGATAGATCAGCTTAAAATATATCATCCTCTTCCTTTAAAAAGCTGATCTTTTCAGTTTCAGTGCTGAATTGAAGTAGTGGAAATCTTTTTCTGTGAGAAATCAGCTTGTCTGTATCACAGCTCTGTTCTTTCTAATCAAACCTCAATCTTTTTTCTAACTATATAACACAGGGCTGTTTAATGAATATAAAATAAATCTAAATTTTGCTCATTCACAGAAAGTTTGTCTTTGATGTAGTCTTCATAAATACAATAATGTAAGAACATCTTTTTTCATGTTAGATTAACAAACAGGTGCTTGTCACGCTCTGCTACAGTATTTCAAGCACATATACTGTCAGAACTTCCACATTTCAGTTCTTTGGTAGTTTCTGTGTGAAAAAACATCATATGCGTGTATAACTAAAAACACTATGTGGCATCCCGATACACCGTGTCTCTGCCCCACAGTTGAGGCAGCTGCAGTCTACTGCCACCAGTCCCCTGTCCCACAAGCCCCCTACCTTCTGCTCCACATTCGAGGCTGCTGCACTCAACTGCCCACTGTCTTCTCCCACAGGGATTGTGCACCATGCTGCCTCCATCCCCTGTCTAAAGAATCAGGACTACTGCACCCTGCCACCCCCAGCCCAAACATTTGGGGTTGCTGCACCCTGCTGCCCTCTCTTCCCTACCCTCACAGTTAGGGATGATGCACCTGTTGCCCAGTTTCTGTCTCCACAGTCAGGGCTGCTGTGCTGTGCTAAGCTCTAGAGTGCCAGGTTCCCTGCCTTCACAGCTGGGGCTGCTGTATCATGCTGCCCTAGCTCCAGAGGTGGGGCTTTTGCTGCACCCTGCTACCCACTTCCATTGCTCCAAATGGTCAGGGCTGCTGCACCACGTGTACCCCATCTCACAGTCAGGGCTTCTGTACCCTGATGTCCCCTGTGTCATGCCCCATAGTCGAGGCTTCTGCACCATGCTGTCTTCTATCCCCTGTCACTACTGACAGGACAGCTGCACCCTGCTCCTTTCTACACAGTTGGGATTGCTGTGGCCTGCTGTGCCCTAGATCCCCATGCCTCTGCAGTTAGGGCTGCTGCACCATGCTGCCACTTACCACAAGATTCAGGGCATTTGCTGCACCCTGTTGCATGCCTCCACAATTGAGGCAGTTGCAGCCTGCTGTCCCCCTGCCACCAAAGTCTAAATTTGCTACACCCTGCTGAGACAGGAACAGAGGGCAACATATGCAGTGTCCCTGACTGTGAGGGTGAGAGAGAGAGGGTATCAGGGTGCAGCAACCCCAGCTGTTCGGGAAGGGTGCAGCACAAGAGTAAGGGCATTTGTTGCACCCTGTCCCTTGCCTGTGGAGGCAAGGGGCTGTGTGGTGCAGCAGGGCACAATGGTGGTAGGGGACAAAGGACAGCATGGTGCAGAAGTCTTGACTGTGGGGCAGGACACAGGTGGGCATCAAAGTACCGCAGCCCTGACAATAGCACAGGCTGCATGTAACAAGGGCTGTGTGTATCCTGGAATGAACACGCTTTCTCTTTAAATCAAATCTGTTGCAACAGTAATTCTTTGTCTTGTACTATTCTAGTTCTTCTCCCTATGTTCCCCAACTATCAGGAAGGTCACCTGTAGTTGTTCTGTGTATCCCTATTTTCATTCCTCCTTTCATTTCTTCTTGCTCTTCCACGTTTGCACTGTGTGCCTGATTACATGTTTAAATCATCATTGGAGCATAGCGCTGCTCGATTGTGCATATTACCGCCTGCAAGAAGGTGCGCACGATCATCTGTGCGAATGTGCGCACGATTGCCTTTGCGAACGTGCGACGGTTTGTCTGCACTCCCGCGGAGGTAATTGGCAAAACAGGTTTGTTTGTCCTAAATATTTAGCTAGGACAAACCAAGTGAAAAAAAAAACCTTATTTGCTTTCTTGTGTAGATTAAAGGTTGACACTGCAGGATGACATGAAAGACAAGCTGAGTGTCTTTCTGGCTGTTTCTGATGCCCTCCTAGCAAAATAAACTGCAGAGAAAGTTTTTTTTAAACAAAATAGAATGTGTGCACAAGGTAATCTGTATTCTGGTCCTTCAATTAATGTTACCTGCAGTTTAAAGCTCAGTGTTAAAATGAGGCTGCTTGGTGCTCGCTGTTGTCTGTATGATAGACTAAAAATGAGCATGTTTGACTCCTCAGGCTTCTGCAGCCCATTTTTTTTGTTTTGTTTCATTTTCAAGACAACACATTTCTTGCTGAAAAGAGACTCTTGTATATTAACAGACTTATGCTTTGTATGCTATGTTTTAGGCAAAAGAAAACTTGTACTGCTGTGCTAGAAAATATAATCTTACCTATTTAGTGTTTCTTACAGCCTGGGCTCTTCTCCATCCCTCTGACTCTGCTATAGGGCCAGGCAGCCATTGTCTTAGTTTGTTTATAGTCAGAAGTGATGGGAGGAGTCTGACTGTTTGGAATTGCACACAAAGGGCCAGATATTCAAAACTTTGCCCCGGGGCTAAATTAGCACTGCCCGGCGGTTAAACTTAGCCCGGAGCACAAAGCAAGCTATATTCAAAGGAAAATAGCCCAGTGCTAATCCTGCTGAATATAGCAGTCTAAGCAAGCCGGGCAAACTGGTCTGGGACTGCAGGGCAAAAATAGCACCGGAATAAGACAGCACTGAATATAGCAACAGGGAAGTGCAAACTGCAACTGCAGCTCATTAGACTCTGTAGCAAGCCAGTGTTGCAGGTAGAGAACATTGTGTGTGATTGCACAAAGATGTCTCACATCTACTGCAAACACACCTCTCAACCCCCTGCCTCATAAATCAGGGACAAGGCTTAAAACAATCAGGGACAAAGGTTTAAAATCAGGGACATGCCTCAAGAATTGATGATATCCACTCAGGAAGCTGGTAGAATAAGTGGTGTAGTGTAAAATGCATTTTGTAAGGAAGAACACGTCTGTAACATTAATGTCTGACATTATTGTATGCTTACAAATCCCCACTGTTTGGTCATGGAAACGCAATGTTTAGGACAGACAGAGTAAAACACTGAGGTAAAATCAGGGACAGTTGAGAGGTATGACTGCAAACAATGTAAGCCACACACTGCAGAACTGTGCTTAGTGTGCTATGCTGAATTGAGGTTTGCCCAGGGCTAACCTGATTGCACAGCGCTAACACATTAGCCTGGTGCAAACTGGTTAGCTCGGGGCAAACAGGAGCTATATTCAAAGCTCCCATGCAAATGAGCCTACTTAGGTAATCTGTGGGCAAACAGGTATATTTGCATCTCATTAAGTGCTGCTTAGCATACATTACCATGCAGTTTGCCCGGTGTTACTGCATGGAGCACAAAGCTCCTCCTTTTGGTCAGAATGGAAGTATAGGCTGGATGCTGCAGGCCAAGGCATGCCCACATCATCCCCCGTTGGTCAGAATAGAAGCACAGGCTGGAAGCAGCAGGAAATGTGTGCTGGCAGGTACAAGCAGTGCATACAACATACCTATGCAGCACTGCAAGCAGTACATAATGATCTACACACATATATATATATATATATATATATATATATATATATATATCTATATAAAACACTATGGGCCAGATATTCAAAACTTTAGCTGGGCAAAACCATTTGCACAGGTTTAGCCTTGAGATTAGCCTTGGGTCTGCCATCTCAAAGGCCAAATAAGCGCGGGCAAACTACATTAGCACCGGGCAAAGTATAATGTCACAAGGGGCAAGCGAGCATGAATACAGGCGCAATGCTATATTCATGACTAGCGCCGCGCTAAGTGGTTTCTTGGCGACTTAGCAACTGCTGGCGGTGCATTACCGCCCAGGAAAAGCCGGTCTTAATCCTGGGCAATCAGCTTCTTAGCGACATTATGGCTTTCTTGGCGGTGTTTGCGGGTTTAGGCGGGTTTTGCGCTAACCCTAACAAATAAATATGACATAGATAAAGCCAAACATAGAGGAAGCATGTTGTTAACTGATGGCATCACAATGATGCCATCATCTGTCACCAGTCCCAGCCATGCCAGGCAGGTGGTGACCCTGCCACCAGTGAACAGCACGGCAGTGTGGCCATACAGCACACACCTGTGGACCACAGTTCGTGGACACCAACAGATGCCAGCACACACATGCAGCACTGTGGGCATGGAGGATGTTGAGGGAGCATATATGGGTGGCGAGGCTGTGCTACAGATCAGGTGTGGCCACAAGGCTGGGACACATCATGCAGTGTACATGGGTCAGTATTGGGAATACCCCAACACCAGTGTGCCTTTTGGATAATATATGCCCCCGCCACATACCTCACAGCTGTACAACTGCCATAGCACACAAGCCAGGAATGTACATGTCACTGTGAGCATCCATGCCACAGGTGCAGCATCTGTGGGTCACACAACAGCGTAACAGTAATGTCCAGTGTCAGAAAACATCCAGAGGTTGGGCGCTCACTGTGTATCGTGCAGTCATCATCACTGCCCTACACACCATAGGCATTGCTGTGTCCACACTACTGGCCCCTTGCTACTGTAGTTTCTGCTGTGCACTGTAGCATGCCCTACATATTGACAGTTGCATGTAGCACCACCACCACCTGTGCCTATGGTGTGCTGTCCCTGGGGTATAATATGCTATGCTGTACTGTTTACATGTAGCCTGCAGCTATCATCATGCACTGCCAGACTGACCTACAGGTGGAGCTGCGGTTGGACCTGGTCAGCCCCTGTACTTCCAGACTGACCTACAGGTGGCTCTGTGGGACTCTGCAGTAACGCTGGGCAAACTGAATGTAAATCAGGGTATAATGAGATACTAATCCGTTGTTTGCCCAGAGACTACGTAAGTAGGCTCATTTGCATAGCACTTTTGAATATGGCACATTTTAGCCCGAAACTGTGTTTGCTCGGGCTAACTTAAGCTCGGCGCTAATGCCGCGCTAATGTGTTAGCGGCGCTAATGGCATGGGAATATTATACAGTTTTGATCACTGTTCTTTCACATCTGCTGCTTCCTGCAGCTGTACTGAGTCCATGCATTTGCTGGCACACACATTGGCCACGTAGTTCGTCTGTACCTGCCCTCATGTTGCTGTGTACTGTGTTGTTGTTGTGGGTTGCACTTCCTGGTTGCTTTATTCAGTGCTGTCTTATTCCAGGGCTATTTTTGCCCTGCACTCCCAACCCAGTTTGCATGGCCTCATTACCATGCCATATTCGGAAGCTGTTTGCCCTGGGCTATTCCTTTTGAATATAGCATGCTCTGTGCTCTGGGCTAAGTTTGCCCGCTGGGCAGTGCTAATTTTGCCCCGGGGCAAAGTTTTGAATATCTGGCCCTATACATAGATATAGAGATATATGTAGATCTGTAGTGATCTATAACTATAGATAGATGCAGAGACACATGAATATATATATATATATATATATTATAGTGGCACGGTAGTGCCACTATAGTTAGGGTTGAGGAGCCATTTACATGTTAAAGCCAAAATGTTGCACCTTAATAACTTTGCAACCGTTTGATGGATTTGCCTGAAATTTGGAATACATGATCAAGGCCCATACGCCTTGGGATCTGCCAAGTTTCGTACCAGTCACGTATACTGCTCTGGAGTTATTAAGCATGATATGCATGCACATTTACGTTTTTCTGGAATTTTACTATCGTGCATACAGGTTGCATGGGTTGCGAGACCAGTCCAAAATCTTCAGGGAACATGTGGCCGGGGTCCCTGATGTTTCTTTTGAAGATTTCTTGAAAAAATATTAAACGGTTCAAAAGTTATTCAAAAAACAAGTTCCCATTATAAGTCAATGGGAAAAGTTAACTAAAAGTTCAAAAGTGTCTCAAATGCAGTTTTTACTTTCACAAATGGCCCTTTTACTGTCACAAATCCGCCATTTTGTTTTCAGTTGGTGATCAGAAAAATGCTTGGTATTTAAAATTGGGACCCTCTAGCAACCTAATTATTTTTGTATTTACCTAGTCGGACCCTGATGATGCTAGCCAAGTCTTTATTTTGGGGTAAAACACTCCAGAAATATGTTTTTCAAATTTCTGGAAAAAGTACTTTAGCAAAATACTGTCGATGAATTTGAATTTGCGAAAGCTTTTGCAAACTTCAACAGTACTTTTCTAGGCTGTGGGAAAATGACAGCAATTATTTGGCACCCTGCTGCAAAAGAACGGTTTGGTGTTTTGGCCTGAAATCTGGAGGTAACGCAGCTGACATCTCTCAGATAAGCCTGTCAGTATTTTGTTGAAAAAGTATTACATGGCAGCAAAGTTATGGCACTCCAAAGTTGATGCTTTTTCCCATAGGATAACATTATGGCGTCCGACGCATTACAGGAATCCTTTGGCGTCCTGCTGCAAAATAACGCTTTGGTCTTTTGGGCTGAAATTTGGAGGGAACACAGCCAACATCCCACAGATGTGCCTTTTTATGGTTTGGTGAAAAAATATTACAGGGAGCCAAAGTTATGGCACTGCGAACTTCTCTTTTTTTCCCATAGGATAACATTACGGCGTTCGCCGCGCCTTTCAGGGCCCGTATCTCAGAAACGGTGCGAGATACGGACTTTTTGTTGGAAACATGCTCAGTCCCCTACTGTGGGCTAAATAAAAAACTAGTCAGGAAAGTCATAAATCATATGACTTTTAAATTTTTTTCTATGTCGTACAGTTCCTGCGATATAAGCAATTTAGTATTCCAACTCCTCATTTTCTGCTCAGAGACCCATTATTATGCACACATTCTTTGTACTCACTGTCTTTCTTTATGCAACTTTTGGGTAAAACCAGCCTGTGTGCTTACATTACTGTTATCGTTACCGTTTTCGCTTGCGGTTCCATTCCGGTTTCACTTACCGTTCACATCTATGCCACCATGTGCGTTACCCTTTGTGTTTTCATTTGTGCTTGCTTTTGCATTGTTTTTAACATTTCTGTCTACACTACTGTTTCTCTTTCTGTTTTGCTTTGCGTCACCATGCGCATTACTATTTGCATTTGCGAGCACAATGTTACTATGTGACAAGACATCATGTGGTGGGAGCACTCCCACCGCCGCATTACATTCACTATTTCTCATTATCATTCTCAAAAAGAAGGGAAATTAGAGGCAAAAAACTCTGTTTAATGCATGAGTTAGGGTTGTTCCACACCAACAAAAGTGATGAGGAAATTCGGTGTTAAGGTTGAAAGCCTCCCTTGGCCCCGCCCACACCCCAACGGCATCAGAGTGCGCATTAGGGTTGTCGGTCTAACTCACCCATTCTCCTACACTTCTGCTTCTTTACACATGTGATGGGGTAAGAGTTATGGCCGACAGCATGCGCACCCCAATGCCAGTTGGGTGTGTGGGCGGGGGTGCCAAGGGGGGCTTTCAACCCTAACACCAAATTTCCTCACTTTTGTCAGTGTGGAACAACCCTAACTAATGCATTCAGTGGAGTTTTTTGCCTCTAATATATAGCTATAGACACACACTACCAGTGGCCACACATGCCCAGGATGATGCCCCACCCCACACCAACAGCAGTTGTGGGTGGAACACATGTATGCATGGGGCAGGCATAAGGCAAACCTGCTGGGGGCATGGGGATGTCAGCTGTAGGGCCACTGGGCTGTGCAGTGCAGCCATTCAGTATAGAGAGACCTGGGCAGACAGGTTTTGCCAGGCAACCCTTCTCAGCCATCATGGTCCCTGTTCCCACGTATGTTGGTTCCACTCCCTGGTAGGCCAGTGGTCCCCCCACTCCCCCAAGCATGGCTCCTGACCCCCATTTGAAATAAAAACTAATTCATTTCCCTGGTAATCTAGTGGTCCCCCCCACCCCTAAGCACGGCTCCCGAACCCGTGAGACATTAAAATAAATGTATTTACCCTGATAGTCCAGTGCCCCCCAGCATGTATCCTGACCCCCATTTTAAATAACAACTAATTCGTTTCCCTGGTAATCTAGTGGTCCCCCCACTCCCAAGCACGGTATGACCAGGAGCTCCTTCCACTCCTGAGGACCGATCTTTTCTTAAATCTGTTGCAACAGTTCTTCTATTTCTAAGCCTAATCCATCCTTTACTATTTCTAGTCCATAAGGTTGGCCACCTGTGGGCACCCCCTTCTCCTTCTCTTGACTATGCTATAGTGTCCTCTTTAATTTTCCTTTTCCCTGTCAGGTCCTCGTACAGGAGGGTTATTGTGGTGACTTCAGAGTATATGTAAAAAAGGCTGTTTTTATTGTTGCTGGATTTAGTATGTAATAGCACTATGTTATAAAATACCTTAATGTATATACCTTATGTTTATGAAACCTGTAAATGTTAAATACCATGGCACTTGGTGTTTTTGATAATGGTAAAAAGTACTAGGTGTCTATTATAGAAATTAAGCTAGTTGTGCTATTTAAAATGCATATACATTGTTGTAAACTTAACAAGCCAGAAATGACGTGGTGATTTGCATATATCCCATGGTGCATTGCATTATGGAAGTATCTATGATGTTGTATTTCTTTGCAACTTGATTTCTTGCCAATGCCCTTTGGGGTAACTGTTCTTTCAGTGATTCTGCATTGAGGTTCTTTGTTTATAGCTAGTTTTTTTTTTCTTTTTCTTCTTTTTGGGCCCCCACTATGTAAGCAAATGAGGGCTTACATAAGGGTTATGGGTACAGGTTTAGCTAGTGGAGTTGAGCAGAGTCTGGTGTTTGTAGGTGCTGGTTATGTGCAGAGAAAGGATATTTGTAGTCTGTTATTGTAAACATCACACAGAGATTGTGTGCTAAACCTGCAGTATGGTGTTGGGTCCATCTGTTATCCCATGACCCCTTCACACATGTCTCCTGACCCCTGTAGATATTAAACTAATTGTATTGTCACTGGTAGTTTAGTGGTTCCCCCCAAGCATGGCTCCCAATGCCTGTAAAACTTAAAATAAATGTAATTTCCCTGGTAGTCTAGTGGTTCCCCCTAAGTATGGCTCCCGATGCCCGTAGAAATTAAAATAATTGTACTTTCCCTGGTAGTCTAGTGGTCCCCAAGCACGGCTCCTGTCCCTCATTGAAAATCACATATATATATATATATATATATATATATATATATATATATATATATATATATATATATATATATTGTTTATGAACTGGATTTAGGCCTGCACCCAGGAACTGTGCTTAGCGACAACAAGTAAATATCAAAAGAAACGAATGCCAGCACAAGTTACAATCACGTCTTACAAACCACAAAGGTTATCAATTTCACCATCCATGATGAACAAAAGGAAGCAAGAAAGACTTTCTTTAGAGTGCTATAAAGTGCTTCATTTTATTTTAAATGCACCCTGCTTCCATAAAAAGCTGTCCTCTCTTACAACATAACATTCCTAATGCATTTCACGCCCCCTGGTGGTTAATCATAGGAATGACATCAAAACCATAAAGTGCCCTTAAATACTTTTGAGAGCAATAAAGAATGGTGACATTAAAAATGCATTTGCAATTCATATGGGGAAGGTAACAAACCTAAAAGAACATGTTTGGTCTTTTCTAGGGATTGAGAAGCCTATACTGTAAAAAGCCCAAGGGGGGGGTGACTACGACAATGTTTTGCTAAAGCGATAACAATATTGGGTTTTTGCTACAGGAGGGTCAGAAAGACCTGGGCTAAATGAAAGAAATGATTTGAAACCTTTTTTAAAGAAATAATTATTTTGGCCTGCTGTTTAATAGATTTGGTATAGCATGATATATAGTCATTGTATGAAAGTACCTTAACAGCAAGATATGTGTATTAATTTGCATTTCCTGTTTATTTTTATAGATACTTCTGCTAAACACTTGAATGCAAAGTGGATCCCCAAGAAATTGGAGGAGGACACTGATGTACAAAATAATAGTGGTAAAAGTTAAAAACTAAAGTTAAATTGTAAAACTGAGTCTTTTAATTATTAATAACATGATGCAATAGTAATATACAGTGGTTAAGTACAGTGAATGGTTTTAAATTGTTTGTTTTTTAATGGTGATTGCATATGTCCTATTAGAAGTAATTTATGTTGTACTGGCACTTTAAGAACACAAAGTATTTAAGGGCACTTTATGGTTTTGATGTCATTCCTATGATTAAGCGCCAGGGGGCATGAAACGCATTAGGAACGTTATGCTGTGAGAGAGGACAGCTTTTTATGGAAGCAGGGTGCATTTAAAATAAAATGAAGCACTTTATAGCACTCTAAAGAAAAGTCTTTCTTGCTTCCTTTTGTTCATCATAGATGGTGAAATTGATAACCTTTGTGGTTTGTAAGAAGTGGTTGTAACTTGTGCTGGCATTCATTTCTTTTGATATATATATATTGTCCCTGGTAGTCTAGTGGTCCCCCCCACCCAGCAGTGACACCCCCGCTCATCCCAATGAGACTCCAAGAACGGAGACAGCGACCGGCTCAGCCCTCCTCTCACCACCACAGTCAGCCACTGAATGAGGTACAAATGAGTGCTACTTCATTACAGTAGCGCTCATTTGTACCTCAGTCGGCGGCCGGCCATGGTGGTGAGAGGAGGGCTGAGCCGGTAGCCAGCTCCATTCTTGGAGTCTCAGTGGGATGAGCGGGGTCATCACTGCTGGGTGGGGGGAACCACTAGACTACCAGGGACAATATATATATTTGATTTTCAGCAAGGGATGGGAGCCATGCTTGGGGGTGGGGGACCACTAGACTGCCAAGGAAAATACAATTATTTTAATATCTACTGGGGTCGGGAGCCATGCTTGGGGGTGGGGAGACCACTAGACTACCAGGAAAATTATATTTAATTTCTACGGGCATTGGGAGCCATGCTTGGGGGTGGGAGGACCACTAGACTACCAGGGTATCATATTTTACTTTAGGGACAACAGGGGTTTGGGATTCGTGTGTGTGTGTGTGGGGGGGAGTACCACTGCATTCCAGTCAGCTTTTCCTTGGCGTTATTAAGTGCTGCGCTACAGGTCGCGCTTAATGCCTGTAGCGCCGGGCGCTTATACTTTTGAATATGTCAAAGGCATTCAGGGCCCTTCCCTTCAGTCCCTCCCCTGCATACATTATTATTTAGCATCGGTGCTAACACCTAGCCCCGGCTCTAAATGTTCTTTTGAATATTGCAGTCAGGCACAAATTCGGTGCTAATCCAGCACAACGGATTTGCGCCCGATGCTCCCCTTTGAATATCTGGCCCATAGAAAGGGTTTGCCTTATTATTACTACTAGCTTATGTCATTGTGTTTCTAACAACCTGTTGTAGGTTTTCTTTAACTCTAAACTAAAAAGCAAATGTTCTAGAAGATTTTTAGTCTTTAGTCATAATAAGGGGCAGAGCCTAATTGATCACCTGATCCTAATCCTATATAAAAGGACCAGGTCTGGGAGCATTTAGTTAATTAGTGATAGGGTGCTGGCCCTATCAGACCCCTAGCTCAGTTCTAGGTGGGATTTTGTTTTTGTTTGAAGCTATACTGAACTGTTATGCCTTTATTTGATGTCTTCTTGTTTATAATTACTTTCTTTTGACAAAATCAGTCCGCTTTTGTTTATTTCCATTATATGACTAAATACTTATTTTATTTGGCATCCTGACACTGTGTTGGACTTCCTTACTACCCATGTTTACAGTTCACATTGTGCAGCAGCCCAGCCCATTTGGGGCAATGGAAGTGCATAGCAGGGTTCAGCAGCCCCAGCTGTGGATGCAGACAGTATGAGACTCTAGGGTGTAGCACAGCACAGCAGCCCTGACTGTGGAGATAGGAACAGGATGCTGTGGCCCTAACTGTGGGGGTGGGGACAGAGGGCAGCAGGGTGCAGCAACCCCGAATGTTCAGGCAGGAGATAGGGATGGCACCAGGATACAGCAGCCCAAACTGGGGTATAGCGTGCAGCAGCCATGCCTGTTTGGGACAAGGGATGTGGGCAGCAGGGTGTAGCAAATGATCTTACTCTGGTGGCAGGATCACAGCAGGGTGCAACTGTCTCAACTGCGGAGGCATGCAACAGGGTGCAGCAATTGCCCTGAATCTTGTGGCAAGTGGTAGCATGGTGCAGCAGCCCTAACTGCAGAGGCATGGGGCTCTAGAGCACAGCAGGCCATAACACCTCCAACTGTGTAGAAAGGAGCAGGGTGCAGCAGCCCTGTCTCTGGTGACAGGGGATAGAGGACAGCATGATGCAGAAGCCTCGACTGTGGTGCAGGACACAGGGGGCATCACCGTACAGCAGCCCTGACTGTGAGATGGGGTACAGGTGGAGCAGCAGCCTGCCCATTTGGGGCAATGGAAGTGAATAGCAGAATGTAGCAAAAGCCCCACTTCTGGTGGCTAGGGCAGCATGGTACAGCAGCCCCAGCTGTGGAGGCAGAAAACCTGGCAGTCTAGGGTGTAGCACAGCACAGCAGCCCTGACTGTGGAGACAAGAACAAGGGGCAACAGGTGCAGCTTCCCTAACTGTGAGGGTGGGTGAGAGAGGGCAGCAGAATGCAGCAATCCCAACTGTTTGGGCAGGGGGTGGCAGGGTGCAGCAGCCCTGATTCTTCAGGCAAGGGATGGAGGCAGCAGGTTGCACAGTCCTTGACTGTGTGGGAGAAGACAGTGGGCAGCAGGATGCAGCAGCCTCAAATATGGAGCAGAAGGCAGGGGGCTTGTGGGGCAGGGACAGCTGGCAGTAGACTGTAGCTGCCTCAGCTGTGGGGTAAATACATGGTACATTAGGATGCCACATACTGTTTCTAGTTATACCTAACATCATGTTTTTTCACACTGATAACCACCAAAGAACTGACATTTGTGAGTTCTGACAGGTGCCTGGCACACTCTGCTACAGTATTTCAAGCACATGTACTGTTTATCAATCTGACATGGAAAAAAAATGTTCTTACATGAATGTATTTATGAAGGCTACATCAAAGACAAACTGTTTCTGTGAATGAACAACATTTAGATTTATTTTATATTCATTTAATAGCCCTGTGTTATATAGTTAGAAAAAAATCTGAGTTTTGTTTAGAAAGAACTGAGAGCTGTGATATAGATAAGCTGATTTCTCACAGAGAAAGATTTCCACTACTTTAATTCAGCTTTGAAATTAAACTGATCAGCTTTTTATAAGATAATGATATATTTTAAGCTGATCTATCTAAACACAAGCCAGTGACTGGGTTTGTAAGAAACTTGGAAGAGCTCAGCGAACCATTAACTCTACAAACTACTGCTCTGATTGGGAATCTGAAACAAGCTACACCAAAATGATGTCATCACACTCTAGGTTTGGCTGAGAGGACTGAAATAACTCCACTGTTTTCAGCCATTGTAGAAGAAGTTAACAAATACTGATTTAAAGAAAACCACAAAACCAAACAGCATGAAATTTTCAGGAAACACTAATCATGACACAGGGACTTGAATTTCAGCTTTTCAAGCTTTTATAAAAAAAATATGTAAAAACCGTTGCACATGATCTTTAATGACCAGATGGTGCAGTGTGTTCAGTAATGCAATACCGATATTAACTCAGTCGAGAAACAATGCTGATGCAGGATTTTAGCCGGATTATGCTGAGGTGGGTAGAGGAGCTCACACACTACCCATCCATCTTTGTTAGGTGCTTAGCCACGCTCCTTGAGAATCACATTTAAAGCAGGATTTGGGTTGCCCCGCATAAAAAAGTATGCCCTTATCCTGTCACAATAAAAAGTTATTTGTTAGGTGCAAAACCCCAAGATCTGTTTGTAACAGTTTCACTCTTATCCTCCATCTCCTAGTCCAATTTGCTCAGAATCTATGACAGGTTCCAGATGATCTAACACTTGAACACTTTCATTTCTGAACATGATAGTAATAGTGCGTAGAGTAGATCTGTTAAAGGGAACTGCCAAGAAAGGAAGCCATAGCATGGTGTCTTTCAACTTAGTGGATCCCCTTAGGCACCAGCACCTGAGCGGCACTCCTTGAGCTGGGCAGACAACTCCAACTGCCTCCTCAGCTGCCACCTGACCCCCTGCACCACCTTAGCCGAAATCGAGCTCCAGGGACTCGGATCCAGCATTAAGGCACCAGCACCTGAGCGGCGCTCTTCGAGCTGGACAGACAACTCCAACCATCTCCTCAGCCGCCGCCCAACCCCCTGTGCGACCTTAGCCGAAATCGAGCTCCAGGGACTGGGATCCAGCATTAAGGCACCAGCACCTGAGCAGCGCTCCTCAAGCTGGGTGGACAACTCCAACCACCTCCTCAGCCACCACTAGACCCCCTGTGCCACCTTAGCCGAAATCGAGCTCCAGAGACTCGGATCCAGCATTAAGGCACCAGCACCTGAGCAGCGCTCCTCGAGCTGGGCAGACAACTCCAACCGCCTCCTCAGCCGCCACCCGACCTCCTGCACCACCTTAGCTGAAATTGAGCTCCAGGGACTCAGATCCAGCATTAAGGCACCAGTGCCTGAGCGGCACTCCTCGAGCTGGGCGGACAACTCCAACCGCCTCCTCAGCCACTGCCCGACCCCCTGCGCCACCTTAGCCGAAATCGAGCTCCAGGGACTTGGATCCAGCATTAAGGTACACCTGCTGATCTTCATTCAAGCCATCCTGGTTGGCTGAACTCGATTGGTGCAGTGCACTCGCAGGCGGATTCTGATTGGACCACCTGCTATCCCATTGCACTCTGATTGGTGCGCCTTTGCCATAGACTTAAACAGGGATTTCTGTTGGACTTTTTGCTTGATTCATGGCCGCTCTCTTGGTTTGAATAGCCACTCTCCTCTCTAATTACTGCTTGAATTTTGTATCCAATTGTTTTAGACTTCTATGTGTAATTTAAAATATTCCCTAGAAGTGCCTAAGTGGACTAGACCTGTACTGTTAAGGGAGAACATTGTGATTGCCTGTTTATCATCTATAGTGTAAGATATTATTACTTCACGACCGTTATATTGAAAAACTTAGCCAGGAACTGATTCTTTTCAACCTTACCTTGTTTCTTTTTCCACCTATCTCCCAATTCTTAGTTAACTTTCTCTTGCTCCCCTAGCTGCACTATAGATTCTGCCTCATTTGCCTCTGTGTAAACCATCCCCCCAGCTATTTTTTTCTGGTGTCTCTGCCACTAAACTACTCCTCTCACTTGGCTGGCCCTTCCCCTGCCTCTGTAATTACTTCTTTTGTTAAGTTAAATCAACCCCACCCCCCGCTGTTGGTCCGCTGCCAGCTTCCCACCCCAATTTCCCAGTTGCCTGTGGCTATACTTAATGTGTGTGTTTCTCTCTCTCTCTCTCTCTCTCTCTCTCTCTCTCTCTCTCTATCCCTTAGGCACCAGCGCCTGAGTGGCACTCCTTGAGCTGGGCGGACAACTCCAACCGCCTCCTCAGCCGCCTCCCAACCCCCTGTGCCACCTTAGCCGAAATCGAGCTCCAGGGACTCGGATCCAGCATTAAGGTACACCCGCTGATCTTTGCTCGAGCCATCCTGGTCAGCTGAACCCAATTGGTGCAGCCCGCATGCAGGTGGATTCTGACTGGACCACCTCCTATCCCATTGCACTCTGATTGTTGCGCCTTTGCCATAGACTTAAACAGGGATTTCTGTTGGACTTTTTGCTTGATTCATGGCCACTCTCTTGGCTTGAATAGCAGCTCTCCTCTCTAATTACTGCTTGAATTTTCTCCTGCCTCCCAACCCCCTCCCAGGCCTCCTTTAAATACAGCTTTACTCTGCCCCTATGTGTTATCTGCCTCTTGGTTGGCTCTCTTTGGCCTTTTATCTATCGTTTTTTCTCTATCTTTTTTTTGGCCTTTCACGTTTTAGCATAGAATCCGCGTACACTACACCACGTGTACCAGCTCCATAGCATCTGTCTGCTTCTTACTTTTTCCCTTTTTCTACTATTTACTATCCATTAATCTTCCAAAGTCAAGAGGGTGCTAGGTTGTGTTCGGGCATCCACTCAATTGTATCACACAATCCACACCAACTCTTGAACCCATCATCGTGGAAAATGGCTTGCTTTATCACCTTACTTCTAATTCTGGGTAAAAGTGTACCTCTTGCTATACTGCTCCATGAAGAACCAGGAGTTAAATCAATCTTTGAGCCCATCATCATATCTCCTACTGCCCCATCACACAGTACCTCCCCTACTCTGATAACTCACCTGTCACATATATATATATATATATATATATATATATATATATATATCACTTCTTCTACTCTCCTGTTCCTTCTCCATCACCTGTGACTATCAGGCGCTCTCCCTCATAGCTTGGAACAGTCAAGTCAGCTTTACCTACTCCTGGGCCAAATGCATATCCCTGACAACATATCAAAAAAGGGCCCAAAGGAAAAAAAAACTCTTCCACTTGATAAATACCCTAAAGGAAATGCTGCTGCTTCTCCTTCTCTGTTCAGGCAATGTGGAATTAAACCCAGGTCCTTCAGCACAAATTACATTACCATTGGATGTCGCAGCTGCTCCTGGTCTAAAAATGATGTTGGTTAACATTCTAAGCCTGACCAAAAAATGTTACCAACTTCAAATATCGGCCACACATACTGACCCAGATCTGATTATTATTACTGAGTCATGGCTGAAAAAGACTACCGCTGACCCTCAAATTGCTATCCCGGGTTTTAAACTTTTCAGAGCAGATAGGGAAACTAGAGGAGGGGGGTCGTCTATACCAAAACCAAATTTACAGTTAGTGATATTTCTTGTAAGACTAAGCCCAAAGAATATGAGATTGTTTCACTGAAGCTTCACCTTCCTTCTACGGAATGCATTACTATAATAGGTGGCTATAGGCCACCGTCCAGTGGTGCTGAAATCCTTAACATATTGAAATCCCTAACCATGGCAGCCAACACGGAAACAATAATTCTAGGGGACTTCAACATGGATTGGCTTGCCACAAAATCTCACTGTCTTAAATCTATCTGTGATGAGCTGGGCCTCGCACAGATAGTCACTGAACCCACAAGGAACAATACTTCTAACACAGGCAATAGCTCACTCTTAGATGTTATTTTAACTATCCATCCCCACAAACTCTCTCACTCTGCAGTTTTCCATAATGATATGAGCGACCACAGTGTTGTTGTGTGTATAAGATCCCAAACTAAAACACAACAACAGCCTAAACTCAGAACCAAATGGTCCTTTCGTAAGTTCAATGCAGCAAACTTTCTATCAGAATTGGGTACGGTCAAATGGCAAGATCTATATCTTGCCAAAACTACTGACAAAGCTGCCTCAATCCTTAATGATAACCTTACCACCCTGGTAAACAAGCATGCCCCTTTCATTAAAGTAAGGGTACGTAAATCTTCACATCCTTGGTTTACCCCAGATCTCAAGGCAGCACTTACCAATAGGGATAAGCTCTGGGCCCAGCCTAGGCATTCAAAGAACACTGAAGACTGACTGGCAGGCCTTTAGAACTGCTAGGAATGCCTGTATAAAAAACATTTGTGCTGCTAAAGCAACTTTTATATCTCCACTTTGGAGCAGGCCAATGGGAACTCCAAAAAAATCTGGAGGACACTGAGATCCATTGAAGGCCATCCCTCAGCTCCCTCTATTCCTACCAAGATTCTTACCAAAGACAGGGTGGTGGAAAACAAGTCTCAGATCCTTGAAGAACTTAACTCACACTTTGCCACTGCCGGATTAGCCTTTGACTCCTCACCGTATGCTAGGCACGTGAATAGCAATGCTAGCCCAACCTCCACACCCAATACCCCATCCCATCCCTTTCAACTGCACTTGTTTAATTACAAAGAAGTTGAAGACTTACTCCTCAGCCTTGATACAAGGAAAAGCATAGGGGATGATGGTCTTGAACCCTTCTTCTTGAGACTAGGCTTTGCCCATTTCACTGCCCCTATCCTCCATATTTTCAATCTCTCTATCACTATAGCCACAGTTCCATCCTGCTGGAAATCTGCCCATATTCTTCCTCTATTCAAATCAGGAGACACCTGTGATTTAAGCAACTACAGGCCCATCTCCATTTTGCCTGTTCTCTCCAAAGTTCTGGAAAAACTGATCTATAACCAACTAAAAAATCACCTTGAAATGTACTCACTCCTAAACCCAGCACAATCTGGTTTCAGGTCTAAACACAGCACCATCACAGCATTGGCTAAAGTCTATAATGACTGGATTTCTGCTATGGATTCTAAGAAGGTTACTGGGGCAGTCTTTCTAGACCTCAGTAAAGCATTCAATATTGTTGACCATCACCTTCTAATTACCTGCCTCACCAACGTAGGTGCCATTCCATCTACTGCACAATGGTTTAACAGTTACCTTTCTGGAAGGATACAAAAAGTCAAAGCTGATGGTCTACTTTCTGTCCCCCTCCCAATTGTCAGGGGAGTCCCCCAAGGCTCCATCCTAGGCCCAATCCTTTTTTCCCTGTATATTAACGATCTTGATTCCTTTATAACGAATTCCATCCTGCATTTCTTCGCAGATGACACGGTATTGTACTCCACAGGCACAACCTTATCGGAAGTTAGTGAAGTGTTGCAAGCTGACTTTGCTCAGCTAGAAAGCAATCTCATAAAAGCCAAGCTACTCCTAAATGCTAAAAAACTAAGCCGATGATTTTTTCATGGCCTACTTCCCTTGGCACTCTACCTGCCCTCCCAAAGGACTTTATTGTTACTTCCCTGGGTGAACCCCTGGAAGTCGTACCTAAATTTAAATATCTTGGCATTTGGATAGACAATAAGCTATCTTTTAATGACTATATCAAGGACTTATCGAAGAGGCTCAATGGTTGGGTTTCTTTTTTAGAAATAGGTCTCTCTTCCCTCTTGAGACCTGAACCAGGCTTGTCCAGGCCACATTCCTTCCCTTACTTGACTATGGGGATATCATTTACATCTCCTCTTCAATAGCAAGTCTAACTAACCTGGACGTCCTCTACCACCGTGCCCTACAGTTCATCACTAGCTCCCCTTACCGAACCCACCACTGTGATCTTTATGCAGCGGTTGGCTGGACTCCACTTGCCACCAGACGCCTGCTCCATGCTGGTATCTGGTCCCTCAAGATACTTCTTCACAAACTACCAGGCTACATAATGTCTCTTATTCACATTTCCCATAGTGCATACTCCCTAAGGAAATCTGACTTCATCCTACTAGCTGTCCCAAAGACTCGTACTACATTTGGCCAACGAGCTGTTTCTTATGCCCTTCCTGCTATTTGGAACCGTCTTCAATCCATACTGAAGCTAACTAGCATTGTCTCAATTAATTTCTTCAAAGCACTAGCAGTCTCTAAAATAAAAGATATCTGCAGCTGCCACTAAGCCTACTCCCAACTCCAAGTCAGTTTTTTGAGTACAGACTGTCCTTTTCCTCACCAAGACAGGAAAGAAACTGCCTAACTAGCAAAGCGCTTTTATTTATCTACCAAACGATATGACACCCTCAGTCCTCCTATTTACATCCTACTCCCCTATACTCTCCCTAACTCCTTGCCTTCCTTGCCTGCAAATCTTCTACCCAGCCCTCCTAACCAACCTTTCTCTTCTGTCCTTGCTGATTATCCATCTTTCTTTCTTTCTTTCTCTTCTTTTTATTATTCTTTCCATTAGACATAAGAAATAATGCCTCAACTTGACCCTGCACTACTAGGTTGAACCTTATTATGATATATCTCCTGTATTCTATGAATACACTTCATCTATTTACACTCATTTGTACCTATGTTTTATCCATATGTATGTGTAAATGTCTCAGGACCTCCTTGTGAATGAGCTTGCTCAACGGAGTTTTTTACTGCAATAAACTTGAAATTGAACTTAGCATATTGTTGCCAAAATTTGTCCAAACTAGCAATGTGCTTAAAACTGAGATATAATTGGAGTCCCCTGTGTGGATAAGAGCATAAATTTCAGAGGCAAAGAATTTCATAGAATTCTTTAACAACATTCGAGCAACATAGACTCAGTCAGGTGGGGACTCCAGTCCTCTTTTATAAATGATTCTGACAGCTTTCTTTCATGGTGCCAGTTCCCCAGTAGCTCTAAAAAAATCAGAATATGTTCTAGGTCTGTGGTTACTGCCAGCATTCTGCCTGTTGCCTGCATCAGTGGCGTTAGCATGTTCACTCGGCTCATGAGGTAATGTACTGACCAAGTCTGATGTTAAAATAGTTTCTGTCAGGGTGTGCTAGTCAGAATTTTCAGTATTAGCAATAGCACTGTCATTGTCAATAGGCATTTTGGTTATAGCAGTGAAAATAGCCTCACCTGTATCCATCGAGTCAGAAATGGAAGCAGGGTCCTGTGGAGCTTTGGAAGGTACGCTCATTTCATCAGGACAAGATGCTGCCACAGAGTTTACAATTGTTTGTTGCAAGTCATTTATAGTAGTACAGGAGCCTGCAGTAGGAGTCATGTCATGCCAGTAATGATTGACAGAAGGGTCTACAGCATCCAGGACCCATTTGCCATTGTTTGTTTGAACCCATCCAGCCAAGGCAAGTGACCTCTCAGGGGACCACGTAGGATTGCCAGGTTTCTTGCATTGTGCCACAGACTTTGCAGGTTTCTTTATTCCAAGGGCCAGATATTCAAAAGGGTTGTGCCTGCGCAAGTCTGATATTGCTCCATTCTGCGATATTCAGCAGGAGGCAGTTGCGCCACTGAAAACATGCTGAGCAACAGTGCAATGCAAATGAATGCATGCTGAACTGGAGGGGGAGGAACCATGCATAAACTGCACAGCCCGATATTCAGCCGGGCTGTGCAGAGTTGTGCAGGCGCAACCCAACCTCGCCTGCACAACTTTGAAACCCCAAAAAAAAGAATCAAGTCGGGGCCATCCACAGGTGAGCTGCCGCATTGCAGGGTGCAACACAGCAGCTGCCACCTGGCTGGCCCTCAACCTCCTGTGCCCCCGCGGCCGATCGCGGGCAAGAGTGTAAAATCCCACCACCACCCCACTGGCCCGATCATGGGCGCAGCAATCCCCCCCCACCAGCCCGATCGCGGGCAGCAATGTATTCCCCACGAACACATCCCTGGTGGTCAGTGGACGATAAGCCCGATCGCGGGCTAGGTAGTAAACACACACCCCCGAACATATCCCTGGTGACCTGGTGTCCCTCCACCCCACCCTCCACGAAGCCCCACCACCCGCTTACTCCGCGGGCCAGCGGTGGCAGCCCACCCGCCTGCCACCTGCCGCCCGCGCATGACTGACTGCCCAGTAGGCTGCCGCCCATTGGTGCAGAGCAAGAGCCAATGGGCATGTAGCCCATACTGTACAAGACAGTCCAGATTTGTGAATGAATGTATTCATTCACAAAACTGAACTGTCTTGTGATATGATAACTACACACCATTAGCTCTTGCTCTGCACCAATGGGCATGCAGCCCCTACCGGGCAGTCGGTCGGTGAAGCGAGGCGCTGGCGGGTGAGATCTACCACTCGCCGGCTGCGAAAGGCGGGGTGGTAAGCTGAGCCAATGAGTGTGAAGACACTGGGTCACCAGAAAGTGTTGAAGTATTTTACTCCAGCCACTGCTCAGGCTGCCGGTCCCACTGTTCCTCGAGACCCGAGGCTGTGCTGCCGCAGTGGGCCAGTGAAAGGTGGTGTGAGGATTTTCACTCTTTTGCCTGCGATCAGACTGTGAGAACATCAGTCCTGATGGCTGCTGCCTGGCAGGCGCCAGGCGCCAAGTCCTCGACCGGTGCACCCGCGTGCTAATGGCATGCAAATGGGGCCATAATCAGATGCAAATAGCCCCCCCCCGTGCCTTATATGAATTATGGCCCCATTTGCATGTCACCTTTTGAATATCGGAAATTTGCGCATGGCGCAATGGTACTGGCACCACCGCAAGTTGACTGCACCACTCTGACCACTTGTGGTGGTGCAAGTTCCACTGCGCCATGCACAGTGGCTGTGGCCGGGGGGTGATATTCAAAGGAGTTGCTCAAGGGCGCAACTCCTTCGAATATCACTCAGGCCACACCCTTGCGCAACTATTTTGTGCAGCGCAAGGGCTTGCTCCACAAAATAGCGCAGTTTGAATATCTGGCCCCAAGTGTTTTGGGTTTAGTAGCAGGAACTGACAGGTCCATAGTAAGACATGATTCCATTTGGAAAAGGTCACCAGCCACCTCCATCACAGTTGCTTGAACTGAACTGGCATCACCAAGGTGTGCTTTTGCAGCTACAAGTTTCTGGTCCTCCATCTGTGGTAGTGCCAACAAAAGTGCTCTTTGGTGTTCATGCCTATTAATCTCAAGTAAGTCTTGCAGTACCGTTTCAATGTGCCGTAATTTCCTGTCAGTCATTGCCATCATCTGTTCGGGTTGGAGTTACCGTCCCTGTTCTTATTTCTGCAATAGTGTGAAGTCTGGTATCTTGCAGAAAAAAAACATCAAAGAAGTTAGAGAGCAGATAAAATGTTACTATTTGTCTTTTCCTACAGCTCTTTATATTATTAACATTAATAGTACATAAAGCCAGAGATGTATGTGCCATAGGAAGTTTGAGTGAAAAGAAGCATTACTAGTCTGACTTGTTGCCTTAGGTAGGCTTTTTATTTGCTTTTCATGGCTTACTTTGCTTTTTCACAGATTTTTGGGGAATCTGGGCACTCACCTCTTGGTCAAAGAGGAGGTCCAGTTGAGAGGACATTTATAGCAGGCCTTGGGTTGGCCTGCATAAAACAAAACATCTCTGTCTCTGCCAAGAAAAAAACAGTTAGGTAGATGACATAAACTTGTATCAGAAGAATGTAACATGATTTTTACCCTGCACCCCCCCATGCTCAGTGTCAAAAATAGCCTCAGGGGCACTTAACACTGTATACTTCTGTTTTGCCCAGTAGGTTATGTTAGTGACACTAACCCCTTCAATTCTGAATAACACAGTTATCGTTTTATAGGCTGGTTTGGTTAAGGAGATAGCGTCAAAGGGCACCCACAAGGGAGTTTGTTTTAAAGTATGAAACTGTGCCCAAAAGCTCTGGAGCCATGCATTAAGCTTAAAACTGATATCAAAGGTTGTTTCACCTGATACATGAATCAATGCATGAATTTCATTAGTGAAAAACTTCATAGAGTCTTTTAATAAAGTTTTTGCCACAAAGACTCGGTCAGGAAGTGCGTCCATTCCTCCTTTGTACAAAAGTCTGACAGTGTTGTGTCTCTTTGCTGGGTAGATGGGTTGATGGAACAAAGAAGCATATGGTCTAGAAGAAGTTCTATTAATTCTATTAAGAGGTGCATCTGGGGGCCCCACTGTTGCAGCTGTTTGCATTGGTTCAGTAGAAGTAGGTGCTCTCATGAGCGGAAATATTTGTTTCCTCACTAGGCATATTTTGTGCAGGTGCTTCAGCAGTAAAGGGACGCACTGGGTTATCTGTCAGCTGGAGTTCTCTTGGTAAAGTTAAAGAAGAGTCAGTGATACAGGCAGTAACATTTGAAGTATGTGAAGGTTGTAAACCAGGTTCTACATTAAGCGCTACAGATCATGGGAGATGTAACAACTGGTGTTGGACCAGAGATCCACTTACCCAACTCAGTTTGCACCCAACCAGCTCCTCTTAATGCTATGTCTACATTCCAGTTATCTTTACCCAGTGCTGTATCTGTAGAGGTTGGGGAGCATCTTAGGCCAGATAAATTGTCAGTACTTGCCATTCCCGGCACTTGCCCAACATGTTCAGTTGCAGAGATAGCCTCTTTTAAACTGTTAGTTTGTTCCAGAAGTGCATTTTCTTTTTCCTTTTGGCTATCATGCACAACAGTGTTCTGCATTGTTTCACAGCCATCTGCGGCTTTTCCTGATGCTGGCATAGCTGTATGCAGTGGCTTTACTGAGTTGGGCGTGGTCACTGCAGCATTTGTTCTTGCGGCAGAGATTGCAAGTGCAAGTTCCTGACATCTAAGTGCAAAGTACTTTTCTTCTTCATTCAGCAAAGCTTGTAGTTAATCCATGGAGAGTATACCATGCTGCTGTCCATCAGTCGGTGTCCCAGGTCTTGGATTAAAATCATTCTTTGTAGCAGTTAAAGGTATCTGCTTTCTCAATTCTCCCAAAGATAGATTTTTACCAGTATTCTGTGAAGCATCATAGACAAGATCGATCTCTTGCAAAGGTGAGGCAGGAGAGGAGACCTTATCCCCAGCCTCCAGGACATCCATTTGTTCCTCCATCTCCATCGAGGCAGCCATCTTGGCAGAATACCAGGATGACAAAGGTTCCCCTACAGGCGAGTAGGGGCATTTCCCCAGTGTCCTGGCTAAATTCCCTTTATTCACTAAAAATACCACCAGCATCTTAATTTGGTTCAATTTCAGTTTACTGCTATCAAAATCCCCCAGAGCAAGGCTGAAAATAGGCAGAATTGCCTAGCACTCCTTTCCAGGTCAACAAAAACTAAATACATTAAATAATGTATATCCTGAATTATTTGACGATGCTCCAAATGTGCTGGTGATGCCTCTGTAACTCATTGACATGGAACCTTTGCAAACGAGAACATGTGCTCAAAGGTTGTGTCCGATTTCACCAATCAATCAATAAATAAATAAATACAAATTGTTCAAGTTTGAGTCTTCTGTAAATCAGCCCAGTATGGAATGTTCAGAATTAGTGGGGCAAGTTTAGTCCTGCCCATAGTGAGGGAGAATCTCACCAAAGTGAGAAGTGACTGTTCAGTGTTTGGGAACCTGTATACTATCATGCTAGTTAAGAGAATAATTAGTGGGAACCACAGACACCTGGGTTCCGATATTTACAATCACGCAAAGTGGAGTGTAAAAATTTGCACTCCGTCTTGCGATTGCCCAGGTGCCCGAAGATGCTATATTCAGTGGATTAGTGCATTGGCACTATTCAACTAAATATAGGACTATGTTGGCCCAGCGGTAAGCCTCTTAGTGCTGCCCCAATATGGCTCCTGAGGTACGTTGCCACAATGGATAGTGCTCGAGTGCAATTTGATATATTCAAAGGGAACCATTCAAATGAGCCTATTGGGCATGCAAGGTGCTAAGGGGCCATTTGCATGCCCATTATGGGCTCATTTGCATGGGTAGCCAAGCTTGTTTGCATGGTGCTGCCCCCCCAATTGCCCAGACCCTGGGGAGTAGCTATCCCAGGCGCAAGTGGTTCCCCCTTCCAATTCCACACCCATAAAGTATACAGCATTTCTCTGGTGCTAGTGGTGCCCCTTCCCTCTGATGCCATCCCTGTATTTCCTATACAATTCTCTGGTGCTAGTGGTCCCCTCCCACCCTCTAATGCCATCCTCATAGTTTCAAAATGATTCCCTGGTGTTCAGTATCCCCTCATCTCCTGTCCTATACCAACACAAACCCTCCCTAATTTCCAGTGGTCCCACCCCCACCTGATCCCTCGCCTGGTAAATGCCAACATATTCCCTGGTATCTAGTGGTCTCTTCTCCCACCCATACCCATGCTAATGGTCAGTAGTTCAGTCCCTGGTGTCTAGTGGTTCCCCTCACCAGATGCTCTGCCTTAGTACTAAAAGAATATTTTCCCTGGTGTCCAGTGGTCACTCCCCCCATCCAGTCCCCATCCCAATATTGATGACATTGGTGCATGTAGTGCCCTCCCATGACAGTTTCAACCCTGTCCCTGACTACCAGTCCCCTGAACCCCGCCAGGTTCATTCCCCATTGGTGTCTAGTGACCCTCCTTCCTCCCGCAGCACCCCCCCAGTCTACTTTATCTGACTATCAGTACCATTTATTTATTTGAACATTTTGGAAAATTGCCTTTGAGTCAGGGGGCCCGAGTCCAAGATGGCTTCTGCATAGCAGAACCGAAATTCATGAACCCCATAGAAGTAAATTGCAACTTAACGCCATGTATTACGCTGTTTGCTATTCAAAGGCACCTTGCACCATGCCATATGTGGATTTCGCGCCAAATGTGGGTTACGCCACCCACGACGCCCGCAACCCACAACGGCATGGTGCAAGGGTGGGTTACGGCAGCAACTGTGCCCTATTCCAAAAGGGCTGCTGCTGTAACCCACTTACACTATTTCAAGAGCCGCAATGGTGCAGCGGAGTTAGACCATCATGGAGATGGTCTAAGGGGCATCCGTCCATGCCAATCGATGGATCCCCACTCTGCAGCGCCATGGCAAAGGTACTGCAGTTCTCCCCATGCCCCCCAAACACATGCATGCCACCACCCCTGAATGTCAGCGACCCCCAGGTTCTGATTTTTGAATTGTCCCCCTGAACGACAATGCCACCTGTCCAGCCCCCCATTCCCTCTGGTGCTTGCAGTGGTGTTCCGCAGTGGGGGTGCTCCAGGGGACAGTTGTATGCGTGCTGTGACTTGCGGCACCCAGGCTTGGTGTGCCATGCATTTGGCACTAGCCTTTGGCTGCCGCAACTCACGGTCATAGGTGCCGGGGACCCTGCCTGTCCTGGAATACAGCGCAGGGTCCCTGGCATAGTGCCGCATGGTGCAACTTGCATATGACTGTGAGTTGCACCATGTCTCTTGCAATCAGCCCCAGAGATGCATTAACAAAGGCTCCACATCGGAGATACAGAGACAGACAGTACAATTTGAACAGAAAGGATTACATACAATAGCAATTCAGAAAACAGCATTAGTGATAAACAATATAATTTAGGATAAACAATATAAGTTACATAGTGGTAACAAAGCATAACTAACAATTGTATCTAGACCAAACATAAGGCAACGTATGTGTTGACCATGGCAGGAACCAGAGGAAATGGAGAAAAAAGTAGGTGAGGAGGGGGAATGGGGGGGAGAGAGGGAAAAGGGGAAGAAGAGGTGGAGGGTGGTAGCAGGAGGGAGGTCCCTTGTCAAGAGAGAGAAAAGAAAAGAAAAGAAAAGAAAAGAAAAGAAAAGAAAAGAAAAGAAAGGGGGGACAGGAGGAGAGGGTGAGAGAAGGGAGAGAGGCTTAGAAACAATCACAGGTACTGGCGGCGTGGAGGTACTATGGTGCAGTGATGGCAAGTGACCTAACCCTCCTTACAGCACCTCAGTCACCCACCATTTAACAGAAGCAGAGAGTGCACTGTTTATATATAGGGCTGTGTTGCATGCTGTCGCTACTCTGCAGCATCAATAGTCAGGTATGGGAGAACTTGGAGGTGGGTTGTCAATGCCATGGGAGGAAGGGGGTCCACTAGACACCAGGGAATATATTAGCATTTGCTGGGCAAGGGATCAGGTGGGGGTAGGGACCACTGGACACCAGGGACACTGTTTTGGGCATCAGGACTGGTGGGGGGGGAGCCACCGCACTTCCTCTGCCAACTGTTAGGGTTGCACGGGAGTAAGTCATGGAAGGAAAAGTATGCCTCTTTGCAGATGATACAAAAATCTGCAACAGGGTTGATACACAAGGCGGGGTGGAAAGGATGAGATGGGACTTGGCAAGGTTGGAGGAATGGTCAAAAGTATGGCAGCTTAGATTCAATGCAAAGAAGTGCAAAGTAATGCACCTGGGAAACAAAAACCAAGAGGAAGAGTACACAATGGGGGACTAACAACAACAAAAATGGAAAGGGACCTGGGGATAGTCATATCAGATGACCTAAAGGTAGGCAGGCAATTGGAGAAGGCAGTAAGAAGGGCTGGGAGATACTGAGATGCACAGGGAGAGGCAACTCCAGTAGAAAACAGGAAGTTGTCATCCCTCTGTACAGACAGCTGGTGAGACCCAATCTGGAGTACTGTGTGCAGTTCTGGAGACCCAGTCTCCACAAGGACATAGACAGGCTGGAGGCAGTCCAGAGGAGGACAACTAAAATGGTTCAGGGTCTGCACCAGAAACCATACAAGAAGAGACTAAAGAAGCTTAATATGTATACCCTCGAGGAAAGGAGGGAGAGGGGAGACAAGATAGAAACTTTCAAGTATGTCAATAAACAAAGTCCAAGAGGGTGGCATCTTTCAGAAAAAGAGATGTGCAAGAACAAGTGGACACAGTTTGAAGATAGAGGGGGGACGGCTCAGGGGCAATGTGAGGAAGTATTTTTTCACAGAGAGGGTTGTGGATGCATGGAATGGCCTCTATGAGGAGGATGTGGGGTCAAAAACAGTGGGGGAATTCAAGAATGCATGGGGCAGACATAAGGCAATTCTAGAGGGAGGTAGGAGGAAGTAGGCTGTTGGTTAACTAGGATCTGCAGCTTATCCAACAGGTAGGGAAATGGGCAGATTGGGTGGGCCAAGCGGTCCTTATCTGCAGTCAAAGTCTATGTTTCTATGTTTCTATGTTTGTATGTTTCTCTGTTGGCTGTATTTGTGCCATGCAATTGGACCGCGCAAAATGCCCTTGCATAGCTCGAATACACTGAATATCAGACTGCACCGATATTCAGGTTCCCGCCCTCCATTTGCAATCCCCCACCCCCACATTCAGTTTGCCCAGGTGCAAACCTGCTTGCCTGCACAAACTGGGCTTTTGAATATAGGAAATTCATTCAAAGGCCAGTTTGCATGCATAAACCAGGATAAGCACTGGGGGAAACTTTTGAATATCGGGCCGCTGAAGCCTGGGGTCATGGGACCATCTGCTCTATGTTCAGGAATGTGTCGTGGAGTTTGTGGGTGTTTGTCATTGCCCACTGGTGCATGCATCCAAGGTGGGAAACCCTAAGAAGTGAAATTGCTGCCTGATATGAAATGCTATGGATATCTGGGAATGATGCATCGATTATCTGTGTGTACAAAAACTGTACTGAAGTGCTTTATCCATCAAACCCCATGCATGTGCTATGAGTCTTTAGCAAAAAACTTGGGGCAATGTAAAACTGCTTTCTCTCATGAGACAGCACCCCTGTGCCAACAGCGCAGGAAAGAGTCATCCGAGTGGAGGCAGTGTGTGTGCCAAACAGAGAAACATACACACAGAAGACTGCCACCAAACCCAAGGCCGTCCTCGTAAAGCACTAAAGGCAGAGGCATATTATAGCTGCGCAACAACTTGTGGGTGGGAGTCACATAAATATAGATGCTGAGGCATTTCTATAGTGCTTAAGAGCTCTGCCTTGCACGCTGTTTGGGTAGATGAGCAGTTCTGACACCCTATGGACACAATTCTAGGGAGTGGGGGTAGGAAGAAGTAGGCTGCTGGTTAACTAGGATCTGCAGCTTATCCATTAGGTAGTGAAATGGGCAGACTGGGTGGGCCAAGCAGTCCTTACCTGCTGTCAAATTCTATGTTTCTAAGAGGTGACACTCTTAATGATCATGGGGATGTCACAGCATCTGTATTAGTATTTTATAAATCATCCCACTTATTAAGAAATGTCAGCAAAAATAATAAAAATATTTGTAAAAAATTCACCTGCTTTTTCAAAGCATGTGGCTGACAGCCCCTCACAGTTCTAAAAGATTTACACACTGACAAGTAAATCTCAGTACTGATAATCAGACATCCAGCTACCTGCTTTTCATTGGCTCAATGCTTGAATCAACATAGACAACAGCAATTATAAAAAATTGAAGGGCTGCCCAGATTGCCTAAAGCATATTTGCTTGAAAAGAGATGGAATCTATATGGGTACAGTATAACGTTTGACTATATTATTTACAATTTGTACACCGCATTATGTTTTAAAGTGCTACTACTCTGGAACTATCACATTTGATGAGGCAGGCAGCTAGCAGCCAGCTCCTATTACTATCCAACATAAAACCGGCAATTGATATCCCCAAAATCAATTGCACAAAATGAGGATGCTCGCCAGTTTTTAAGGATAATAATCAAATAAAAATAATGTGTTCCTGTTCAAACACAATAAAATAGGGTCTGATACAGAAAGGGTCCTGGTGTTCTATGTGCCAAGGACACAGATGATGGCTGGACACCACAGCACAGTGCACGGCACATGCCAAGCAGAAGTGCAGCATGCCTGGAGAGATGCACGATTTGTGAATGTGAACAACTACCTACAGTACAACACAAAATAGGTATTCACACATTTGTATTAGTGATCCTAAAACTACATGGGCCAGATATTCAAAACTTTGCACCGTGCAAAAACCGTTTACGCAGGTTTAGCGCGGGATTAGCGCGGGTATGCTATATTCAAAAGGCCAAATAGCACGGGCAAACTGCATTAGCGCCAGCAAAGATTATAATGTATGCAAGGGGCAAACTGACATGAATACAGGCACAATGCTATATTCAGCGACTAGTGCCGCGCTAAGTGGTTTTGCGCGACTTAGCGCGACACTTAGCGCGGTGCAAATTACCGCCCAGGAAAAGCTTGTCTTAACCCTGGGCAATCAGCTTTGCATGATACTTTGGCTTTGCGCGGTGTTTGTGCAGGTTTAGCGCGGGTTTTGCGCGACCCTAACAAATAAATATGACACATAGATAAAGTTTAACATAGAGGAAGCATGCTGCTAACTGATGGCATCACAATGATGCCATCATCTGCCACCAGTCCTAGCCATGCCAGGCAGTAAGTGGTGACCCTGCCACCAGCAGACAGCATGGCAGTGTGGCCATACAGCACACACCTGCAGACCACACATCTGTGGACACAAACAGATGCCAGCACACACATGCAGCACTGTGGGCATGGAGGATGTTGAGGGGAGCGTGTATGGGTGGCGAGGCTGTGCCACAGACCAGGTGTGGCCACAAGGCTGGGACACATCATGCAGTGCACATGGACCAGTATTGGGAATACCCCCAACACTAGTGTGCCTTTCGGATAATATATGCCCCCCGGACACATATCGCACAGTTGTACAACTGCCACAGCACACAAAGCCAGAAATGTACATGTCACTGTGAGCATCCCATGCCACAGGTACGGCACCTGTGGGTCACACAACAGTGTAACAGTAATGTCCACTGTCAGTAAACACCTGCAGGTTGGGCCTGTCACTGTGTACAGTGCAGTCATCATCACTGCCCTACACACCATAGGCAGTGCTGTGTCCCTCACACTACTGGCCCCCTTGCTACTGTAGTGTCTGCTGTGCACTGTAGCATGCCCTACTGTGTGACAGTTGCATGCAGCACCACCACCACCACCTGTGCCTATGCTGTCTTGTCTCCTGGGGTACAATATGCTATGCTATGCTGTACTGTTTACATGTAGCCTGCCGCTATCATCATGCACTGCCAGACTGACCTACAGGTGGAGCTGCAGTTGGACCTGGTCAGCCCCTGTACTTCCAGACTGACCTACAGGTGGCTCTGTGGGACCCTCCAGTAATGCTGGGCAAACTGCATGCAAATCAGGGTATAATGACATACTAATCTGGTTGTTTGCCCAGTGACTACCTAAGTAGGCTCATTTGCATGGCACTTTTGAATATGGCACATTTTAGCTCCGGGCAGACGTGTTTGCCCCAGGCTAACTGCTTAGCTCCGCGCTAACGCCGCGCTAATGTGTTAACATGGCGCTAACGGTACGGGGAATAATATACAGTTTTGATCACTGTTCTTTCACATCTGCTGCTTCCTGCAGCTGTACTGAGTCCATGCATTTGCTGGCACACACATTGGCCATGTAGTTCGTCTGTACCTGCCCTTACATTGCTGTGCACTGTGTTGTTGTTGTGGGTTGCACTTCCTGGTTGCTTTATTCAGTGCTGTCTTATTCCCAGGCTATTTTTGCCCTGCACTCCCAGACCAGTTTGCCCGGCTTCCTTAGCCTGCAATATTCATCAGGATTAGCACCGGGCTATTTCCATTTCAATATAGCTTGCTCTGTGCTCCGGGCTAAGTTTGCCCACCGGGCAGTGCTAATTTAGCCCCTGGGCAAAGTTTTGAATATCTGGCCCCATGCCTGCAGGGCTGCAGTAATGGTGGCACTCCTTGTTTAACCAAATAGTGTAACACACCAAGCCAAATGCATGTCATGGACAGCAAGCAGACTCTCAATACATCACAGCTGTGAAATACCATGCAGTGGTACACATGCTTGACATCCCTCAGTTGACACCACTGTGTACGCCCCTGCTATGCCTACATCCTATGCAGGACATGCACATAGTACAGCATGAATACTGAACAACCACAGTTAAACTATAAATCATAACATGCTCATATTACGTACTATGCCTGTCTGGTCCCATGGATGTAAGTCTCAGCAACTATGATAGTCCTAACTCTGGATATGCCCACATGACTCCCTGGGTGAGACACATCCATGCTCCTGCATGTTAGTCCTGGTTACTAGGATGCAACACACCCTGGTGTGCCTGCATGGCTCTCAGGAACAAGATCACCATATGTGTGCTTGGTCTGACACTGTTCCAGCAGCACTACCAGATGGCGGTTCCCCTGCCAGCTGAAGCTGTGGGCCTGTCCAGTCCTTGTCCTCATCATACCCATCTCCCTCCCCCTCCACATCTAACTACTCCATAAGCAGGGATGAATAAGTATGCGGGTAAACATGTACTAATTTATAGGGATCCTCTGCCCACTGTTACTTAGAACACCTTGTGATTCATTTGGTAGCAGAAATTCATCCAGGTTTACAGTGAATTTTCTTATTAGTGTTCTGTGCTGATAACCAACATTCCCAACCAATGGGAATCCTTTCTGACTATAAGCTTTAAATAGTGCAGGAAGGAGAAAGGATGGCATAGTGGCAGACAACATCTATAGACTGTGCTTTCCAGGACAATCCTACCAGAATGAGGATTAATACTCCATTCCAGCTGAACTCCTGTTACCCAGTTCTCCTTTATCCTTTAATACATGGAGCCTATCCTAGTTCCACCAACATGCTGACCTGATCACCAGTAATTACTGAGAGTCTAGAGCCCATGTTGGACTCGACTATTTGCAACAGTGATCCCACTTTTAAAATGTCAGATCTCATCCTCCTTTTCTGCCACTGCTGCATCTTGCTCCAGTCCTGATCCCTATCTCCTACAATAAAATGTTGATCTTCTACTGTGTCCTTTCTGCTGCCACAGCCCAATGAACCCCCCTCTCCATCTCATGTTTAAAAAATGGCATTGCCCTGCAGTGTCCCACTCCCACATCCACCCCCAACTGCACTCTAGGTCTTGGATAATGAAAATGCAGTTGCCGACCTGTATACCTCCAGCTACCACACGATCCCCAATGGGTTCAGAAACTGACAGAGTGAAGGCTGTCAAAAAGAGGGCAAGTAAAATGGTGATGGGTTTGCATCAAAAGCTCAATGAGGAGAGACTAAGGACCTCAATATGTACATCCTGGAAGAGAGGAGGGAGAGGGGAATATGATTATAGTTGCATGGTAGTGCAGCTATAGTTAGGATTAACGTGAGCATTTAATGTTAAAAGCCAATTTTTGCAGGGTAATAACTTTGGGCAGGTTCAACAGATCTGCTTGAAAGTTTGCATACATCTTTAGAAGGGGCAGGTCTATTAATATGCCAAATTTGGCTTGGATCACTTGTGTGGTTTCTGAGATACAGCGTGTTGGGGAAAAAAATAGATTTTTTTTATGTTTTTTGCTGTTTTTCTGTCAACCTGGATCTCAGAAATGGCTGTAGCTACAGGGCTAAAATTATCAGGGTAGAAAGCTTGTGCCTCATAGATGTGCCTTTTGAAGGTTTGGTGAGAAAATATGAATCCATTCCAAAGTTATGAAATGTTCTTTTTCCCATTATTTCCTATGGGAAACAAATAGATGCCCCTGGAAGCATACTGTAGGGTTCTAGTTCGATGCAGAATCCTGCATCGGCATAAGATTCTAGTTAGAAGCAGAATCCTGCAATGAGCTGCCATGTTACAGTATATGCAGAATCCTGCATTGAAGTGGCATTTTATGATGCAGAGTCCTGCATCAAACTGCCATGCTGCAATGCAGAATCCTGTATCAAACTGTTATTTTTCCAGGCATACCTCTTTGTAATTATTGTTTGCTTAAATCGGGGTGCCCAATCCCCATGTCGGCATGTCTTTAACCCTCCATTACTGTGGCACACTGGGGACACCACCCGTAGTGCACCAAAAGCATTAGCCTTCTGATAACTTTCTGTTGTTTCCAACACAGGGATGCCCACTCCCGGTGTGGGATGGCCCTCCTGCCAGCCCAAAAGCCAGTTTTTATTATTCTTTGCTAACATCAGGGTGCCCAATTCCTGTGTTGGGATTTATTTCTCCCTCTATTTCTGTGGCACACTGGGGAGATCACCCCCAGTGTGCCAAAAAACGTTACTTTTTTTCAATGTTGTTTCTGACACTGGGAAGCCACCTTCAGTGTCGAATGCCCCCGCCTGTTCTAACATTAATTGTGTTGACTGACATTGGGGTGCCCAATCCCTGTGTCGGCATTCTGAACCCCCCCAGCACTATGGGACACTGGGGAGCCCCTTCCCAGTGTCCCAAAAAAAAGTTATCCCTGCTGTAAAAAAAAAAAAAACTGTCCCCAACATCTTTTTTTTTTAAATCCTAGAAACAAGAAAACGGCCCCTCATCATCTCCCCTGTCTCCCTCCCCCATCCCAACCCTCCCACTGAGCACCCACCTCCCAACACCCCCCTCACCCTATACTTACCTCTGGAGATCGGCTGCTGTCATCTTCTCTGAACTGGGAAATGTCTGCACTCTTCAAAGCCCAGCCACAAACAGGAATCAAAGTACGCTCATATTATGGCTGTCAATGAGGTTTTCAACTTATGTTGATATCTCAGCCATTTTTAGGAATTTGTACCCCAACTTTTCAAAAAGGGGTTCTTGGGACCCCACCTCATGAACACTGTCACTGTCATTGCGTTATTTGGTCCCAAAATGTGATTTTGTGGTCACTATGTGGAATCACCTTTCTGGATCAGTTAATGAAATGACAGTGCCAGTGTTCATGAGGGGAACTTCCAAAAAGCCCATGTTGAAAATCTGGTGCAAAAATTCTCAAAAATGACTGTGTTACAAGTGTGCATTGCACAGTTTCTACGCATAATTGTAACTTTGCCAATTTTTAATATTTTCACTCCAGATTTTCAACATTGTGATTTTTTCACACCTCCTCCTGAACAGTGCAGCTGTTATTTTTTGCATCCTGCCCAAAATGTGTATTCACAGCTGTGGCGCAGAATGGCGCAGTCGCTGTTTGAAATCAACTTTTTGTATGTACTAATGAAATCACAGTGCCAATGTTCATTAGGTGGGATTCCAAAAAGGCCATGTTGAAAATTTGGTGCAAAAAATTCCCCAAAGTGACTGTGCTACAGTGTGCGTTGCACAGTTTCTATGCACGTTCGTAACTTTGCCAATTTTTAATATTTTCACTCCAGATTTTCAACATTGAGATTTTTTCACACCACCTCATGAACAATACACCTGTCATTTCTCACATCTGGTCCAAAATGTGTTTACACAGCAGTGGTGCAAAATGGCACTGTTGCTGCTCAAAATCGTCTTTTGGGACTGAGTAATGAAATGAAAGTGTCAGTGTTTATAAGGTGGAGTTCCAAAAAGGCTATTTTGAAAATTTGCAGGAAAAATACCAAAAAAAACTCCCACAAAATTGGGATACTATTATACTATCTCAAAAAGTAAAGAAATTAATTAACAAAAACTTTGTTTAAAACAAAGTTAGGGTTCTAGACATAGATCTTCAACCAAAGTGATACAGGTCAGGAAATTGGATGTTAGAGTTTACAGCTGTTATACCTCTCCCCCACCAAATCCTACCATTGGAACCGCATCCCCCACCCTCCACACACAAACAAGCATCAGGGTGTGCCTTAGGGTCGGGGGCCCCACTCCACCCAACCCTACTATCGCAACACCACCCCACCATCCACACGCCAACAAGCATCAGGGTGTGCCTTAGGGTCACGGACCCTAACGCTCACCCCATTTCATCTGTAAGGAGCCTAACATGGTACAGTATAGGAGACAGGGTGAGCGTTGGGGTCCATGACCCTAAGGCACACCCCAATGCTTGTTGGTGTGTGGAGGGTGGGGGTGGTGTTGCGATGGTAGGTTTGAGTGGGGTGGGGTGGGTCCCACGACCCTAAGGCATACCCTGATGCTTGTTTGTGTGTGGAGGGTGGGCGGTATGGTTCCAATGGTAGGGTTTGGTGGGGGAAGGGGTATAACAATTGTAAACCCTAACATCCAATTTCCTGACCTGTATCACTTTGGTTGAAGATCTATTTCTAGAAACATAACTTTGTTTTAAATGAAGTTTTTATTAATTATAGACACCTATAAATACCTAGATACATGAAGGGAGTATGCTTCCAAAAAAAAAGTGCTCCAGAACAAGGGAACATGCTATGAAGCTAGAGGGCAGTATATTCAGGAGAGATGTGAAGAGGTACTTCTTCATGGAAGGAATGCTGGATGGATGGAACAGTTTTGCATCAGAGGTAGTGGGGGCAAAAACAGTGGCAGGATTCTAGAATGCATGGGACAGGCATAAGGGAATCATAGTGGAAAGCAAGGGGGGAGCCAGCGATCAAGTAGGGTCTGCAGTGGCACTATAGGCAGGGGATAAAAATGGGCAAACTGGGTGGACCAAGCAGTCCTAATCTGCTGTCATGTTCTATGTTTCTAATCAGCATGGGTCACAGAGGACTGGCCAAAGAAGGGAGAACCAAGCAACCCAGGGACAGCTCTCCTTCATTGTGGTGAGGAGACTCTGTCTTACTGTGAAACTGCCACCAGATGGAGGCCAGGTGTTAGCATGATATGATAGCTGGTCCATCTGGGCACTGCTCTCTGATACTAGCCAGAAAAGGCAGGGCTGCTGACAGATGCTGGCATGCATGCACATCATTGCACACTGGCACCTTAGGGAGAAAAGTGGAGGATATGCCACAGCCCTATCTGGCACCCTCTGCAGGCACCATACAGCAGACACTGCAGGTCACCCACCACCACTTGTGCTCTTAGGTAGGTGGTGGATAACTGGTAAGTCCATGAGAAGGTCAGAGTTTGCCTTGGGGACCAAGGGACGGAGGAGCAGAAATAAATAATAGAAACAAAAAGAAAGACATTCCCCTTAACCTTGGTGAATCTGTGCTGTGCTGTTTTCCAGGCTCTGAATGATAATGCCTTGCAGCACTGGCATTGCCCTAACTCTGGCACTGTTTTCCTAAATGCACAAAAAATACTCACACCAATTCTTAACAGGGTGCTGGATTGAATGATTGTCCATGGCCGAGAAACACCATGCCACCAGTTTACCAAAGCTTACAAGAATTCTTTTTACTTTTTTTTGTAGACTTTCTTTACTCTGGGTGCCAGACATTGGGGCCCCACTCAGGCGAGACCCACCCGTGTGGCTCTACCACCCTGTCTGAACCCTCCCCATGAGAAATCAGGGACAGAGACCTCTCCAAATTACCTGTTAAGCAGAGAGGACCCAGAAGAGTCAAACAGGAAGGGTCAGTGGTGGATGTGTTAGCCACCCCCCTCAGGACTGCCATCATCCTCCCAGTGGCCAGGGAGTTTCCTCCTTGCTTGTTACACTGTCTCTGAGACACAGATGTGCAATGAAGTCACCTCACAGAGGGCAAGTACCCATCCCCTCTCACAGACGCCCACTGCTGTCTCCCCCAGTGCAAGTCCCCACTGATTTGCAGTGCCCATAGCCTCCACTGGGAGCTGCTACAAGGTGGGGAATCCTCCGGAACCCACGCCAGGTGAGGAGAGCAGTCCTCTGGACATTCAATCCTTCTCCTATGCTGCTGACCCCTGGTGACTGAGTCCACCCCCAAACCCAGGTTGCTGGCATGGCATGAGGTGTGGTGTCCAGTGCCTCAACCCACAGTGCCACTGGGCTGGCTTGAATTCTTTTTACTTTAATATAGTATTTCCTTACTTTTGTGGCATTAAGATTCAACCCTAACTAATGCTCTAACATAGGTTTTTTTTCAAAAAAATGTTTTTGTTTTATAACAAATATACTTTACTTTGAATTGACAATGTTGGCCAAAGGCTCACATTGCCAGTCATTTTAATGGCAAGTAGTACTTAATCTTAATGCCACTCCCTATCCTTACCGTACCATGTGCCAACAGTCCCCTTTCTACAGTGGCATGCCCACCTTCACCCCACCATTGTACAAAGTAGTTCATGGTATCTACTGACATCCTCCCCCCATTGCTCACCCTTCCCCAGACAACAAATTTCTGGTGTCCAGTGTGACCCCTGCCCTCACTAATGCCACCCCCTTCCCCCAGAAGCAGCCAACTCAAACCCTCCACTCATCTCCTCAGCAAGCCACCTTCTGAATAAATCACAACTGCAACTTGTGAAATACACACACAGCTTGTATTTCAATAAATCTTGATTTGTGATATTTGAGTGTGCATGTACAGTAATCATGTTTTTGACTTAGGCAGATGGCAGCTGAATGAGGAGGTGTGTGGAGGATTTGTGCTGCCCACCATCTGGGTGAGAGATGGGGTCTTCTGTGGCACTGGGGTTTGGCACCTGGTGCCAGCCACCTCAAGGTGGGGCTGAAGGAAGAAGCATACCGCTGTGGATGGGCTCCTGGTGGTCATATTTTTTATTATTGAAAATTTGTGACAATAGGATGGGTTCACAGTGTAGGAGCTGTGGTAGCAACAGAAGCCACTGCCAGGGATGAGCTCAAAGTGACCAGATTACTAGGACCAGGGGGTTCCATCACAATTGGTCACCAGGGATTGTTTTCCATGGACTGTACAAGGAAGGCAGTCAGAATAGCAAAGGTCCAAACTGAGGAAAAGATAGTCAACTCGGTTAAGAAAGGTGATAAAACCTTTTATAGGCACATTAGGGAGCAAAGAAAGACCAAGGGAAGGATAGTGAGGCTTAATAAAGGGGAAGGTGAGTGGGCAGAGAGGGACAGTGAAAAGCAGAGATACTGAATGAATACTTCTGCTCAGTATTCACAAAAGAAGAGGAGAGGGAGGTACCTAATGCAATCAATAGAAGCACTCTGGATAGGGGGTCGATACCAGTCCTTTCACAAAAGAAAGGGTTCTGAAAGAACTCCTAAAACTGAAGGTGAACAAAGCAATGGGGCCTGATGGGATTCACCCCAGAATTCTAAAAGAACTGAGGGGAGAGCTAGTGACACCACTGACTATCCTTTTTAACAAATCATGGGAGGATGGTGTAGTACCTAAGGACTGAAGGAGGGTGGATGTGATTTCCCCTTCACAAAAGTGGGAGCAAAGCAGAGGCAGGAAACTACAGACCTGCTTGTTTGACCTCAGTGGTAGGGAAAATGATGGAATCACTTCTGAAAGAAAGAACTGCTGAGTACCTAGAGGCCAGCGGGGCACAGGACCCAAGGCAGCATGGATTCACAGTGGGAAGGTCATGTCAGACAAATTTAATAGATTTCTTTGACTGGGTAACCAAAGTAGTAGACCAGGGAGAAGTTGTGGACATGGCCTACCTAGACTTTTGCAAGGCATTTGACACATTCCCACACAAAATATTAATAAACAAATTAGCCAGCCTGGGAGTGGGTCTCAGGGTGTTAGCCTGGGTAAAACATTGGCTGGACAGCAGGACACAGAGGGTAATAGTAAATGGAGTCCACTCTGAAGAAAGGGGGGTTACTAGTGGGGTACCACAGGGTTCAGTATTGGGTCCAATCCTTTATAAATGGCATTGCAGAGGAACTGGGAGGAAAAGTATGCCTCTTTGCAGATGACACAAAGATCTCCAACAGGGTTGATACATGGGGGAGGGTGGAGAGGATGGGAAGGGACTTGGCAAGGTTGGAGGAATGGTCAAAAGTATGGCAGCTTAGATTCAATGCAAAGAAGTGCAAAGTAATGCACCTGGGAAACAAAAAAACAGGGAAAGAGTACACAATGGGGGGCAGAGGGGTAGTAACAACAACAGAAGTGGAAAGGGACCTGGGGTAGTCATATCAGATGACCTAAAGGTAAGTAAGCAATGTGAGAAGGCAGTAGGGATGGCTGGGGGGATACTGGAATGTATAGGGAGAGGCATCACCAGTAGAAAACAGGAAGTTGTTATCCTACTGTACAGACAGTTGGTGAGACCCCATCTGGAGTACTGTGTGCAGTTCTGGAGACCCCATCTCTGCAAGGACATAGACAGGATGGAGGCAGTCCAGAGGAGGGCAACTAAAATGGTTCAGGGTCTGCAACAGAAGCCATACAAAGAGAGACTAAAGGAGTTTAATATGTATACCCTTGAGGAAAGGAGGGAGAGGAGGGACATGATTGAAACTTTCAAGTATGTCAAGTATGTCAAAGGAATAAACAAAGTCCATGAGGGTAGCATTTCTCAGAAAAAAGGGACGTGCAGAGCAAGGGGACACAATTTGAAGACAGAGGGGGGATGGCTCAGGGACAATGTGAGGAAGTATTTTTTCACAGAGAGGGTGATGGACGCATGGAACGGCCTTCGTGAGGAGGTTGTGCAGTCAAAAACAGTGGAGGAATTCAAGAATGCATGGGACAGACATAAGGCAATTCTTGTAGGAGGTAGGAAGAAGTAGGCTGTTTGTTAACTAGGATCTGCAGCTTATCCAGTAGGTAGGGAAATGGGCAGACTAGGTGGGCCAAGTGGTCCTTATCAGCCATCAATTTCTATTTTTCTGTTTCTACAAGAACTGAGGGTTTCTGGTACACCCCAAGGATAGTAAATGATTTTATGCTTACTTAAGTAATAAACAACCGACAAGAGACAGGGTTATCCTAGATCTAGTACTGACTAACAGGAAAAGGATCACAGATCTCCAGGTAGAAGGTCACCTGGGGGCCAGTGACCATCACATGGTATGGTTTAATCTGGCCACTACAACTAAATCATCCCATTCCAAGGCAAAAATAATGGACTCCAGGGGAGCTGACTTTGATAAGATGGCCAACAGAGTTAAGCTAGCCATGGCAAAAAGAAATACAGGTGAGGGGGTACAGGCAAAGTGGGAAAGCAATAAGGATGCAATACTTGAAGTAACATCCCATTGTGTTAGAGAGAAAAGGAAGTGCAAAAGAAGAAGGAAACCACTTTGGTTCTCAAAAACAGTAGCAGAAAAGGTCAGAGCCAAAAGGCTGGCCGTCAGAAAATATAAGGGAATGCAGTGGGATAAGGATAAAGAGGCATATCAAACTTCCCTAAGGGAAGCAGGGAAGGAAGTAAGGCAGGCAAGCCCAAACTGAGGAAACACTAGCACAGACAGTAAAAGAAGGTGACAAGACTTTCTATAAATACATTAGTGAAAGGAGAAAGTTCAGAGGGGGTATTGCTAAGATCAAAGGAGATAAGGGGGCATGTGACGAGGAGGAGGACCATGTAAAAGCATCTATCCTAAATAGATACTTCTGCTCAGTATTTACTGAAGAGAAGGTAGGGCAGGGCCCACAGCTCTGCACCATGAACACAGGGGGGAGGGAGGTGAGCACTAGTCCCTTCACAAAAGAAAGGGTCCTACAAGACCTCGATAAGCTCTGGCTGGACAAGGCAATGGGACCTGGTGGCATACATCCCATGGTACTAAAGGAACCAAGGATGGAACTAGCAGAGCCATTATCAGAACTGTTTAGTGCATCTCTGAGCACAGGAGAGGTCCCAGAAGACTGGAGAAGGGCACATGTGATCCCGCTCCACAAGAGTGGTACTAGGGAGGAGGCAGGGAACTACAGACCAGTCAGTCTTACCTCAGTAGTGGGCAAGATGATGGAGGCACTCCTTAAGGAAAGGATAGTGCAACACCTGGAATCCATAGGGGCACAGGTCCAAGACAGTATGGGTTTACAAAAGGAAGGTCCTGTCAAACTAATCTCATAGATTTCTTTGACTGGGTAACCAGAGTGGTGGTCCAAGGGGGAGCAGTTGATGTCACCTACCTTGATTTCAGCAAAGCTTTCATTACTATTCCACATAGAAGATTGATTAATAAGCTGGGTAGGCTCGGGTGGGTCAGAAGTTGGTCAACTGGGTGGCAAACTGGTTGATGGGCAGAAAACAGAGAGTGGTGGTAAACAGTATACAGTCAGAAGAGATTCAAGTCACAAGTGGGGTACCTCAGGGATCAGTCCTGGGGCCAGTCCTCTTCAATATCTTCATCAGTGACATTGCAGATGGACTGGAGGGTAAGGTTTGTCTGTTTGTAGATGACACCAAGAACTGCAACAGAGTAGATGATCCAGATGGGGTGGGGTGGGCAGAATGAGAAGAGATCTGGATAAACTAGCAAAATGGTCGGAAGAGTGGCAACTGGGGTTTAATGCAAAGAAGTGCAAGATCATGCACATAGGGAAGAGAAACCCTGAAGCCACCTCTAGGCTTGGAGGGGAGTTGCTGGCAGTCACAAGGGAAGAAAGAGACTTAGGCATCATCATCACAAATGACCTGAAATCATCCAAGCAGACCACTAAAGCAGTAGTTAAGGCTAGGGGGATGTTAGGGTGTATTAGTAGGGGTATCACAAGTTGGAAGAGGGAGGTAATAATCCCTCTTTACAAGACACTGGTTAGGCCCCATCTGGAGTACTGCGTGTAGTACTGGAGGCCACAGCTTCACAAGGACATTAACCAAATTAAGGCAGTCCGGAGAAGGGCAACTAAAATGGTGCAGGGAATGCATTAGAAAACATATGAGGAAAGATTACCGGAGCTCAATATGTATACCCTAGAGCAAAGGAGGGAGAGAGGTGATATGATCGAAACATTCAATCACCTTAAGGGCAATTACAAGGTGAAAGAGTCTAACATGTTTCAGTATAAGAAAAATAGCAGGACAAGAGGACATGGCATGAGATTAGAGGGAGGCCGATCAAGGGGTAATGTGAGGAAGTTCTTTTTCACAGAAAGGGTGGTGGATGCATGGAATGGCCTACCTCAGGAAGTGGTGGATATGAATACAGTGCAGGGCTTCAAACAGCCATGGGATAAGCATAAGGGAGCAATAAGATGAGTATGAATAGATAGGCCATTGACAGAGCAAAGGCCGATGGCACATTTATAAGGTAGAAAAAGAAATGGGCAGACTGGATGGGCCTTGCAGTCCTTATCTGCTGTCAACTTCTATGTTTCTATGTTTCTATGTAAACATAATATAAATAAAATAACTTCCCATTTGAGAAATGGGGAACTTATTACAGATGACGAGGAGATTGACCAGCAATTTAATACTTACTTTTGTTAAGTATTTAATAAATCTCCTACCTTGTCCCCAACTTTCAGTTTAGATAAAAATCAACACATCCAATTTTGCAAAGCCGATGTACTGAGAGAGCTTCAAAATCTAAAAACGAAATCCACTCCAGGTCCTGATAATATCCCCTCACCCCCAAATTACTAAAAGAACTAGCCCCTGTGTTGTCTCTCCCACTAACCAAGCTCATAAATAGGTCTTTGGAGACTAGCCAAATACCATCAAACTGAAAGAAGGCCCTTATGATTCCCCTACACAACAGGAACAAAAAATAGTGTGGCAAATTATAGACCTATAAGATTAACTTCGGTGTGCTGCAAGCTAATGGAGAGGTTTAATTAAAAGGGAAGTAGATAAGGAAATTACAATTCTTGGCCTTGATGACCCTACTCAACATGACTTTAGGAAGGGATTGTCATGCTCGACTAACTTAGTTATGTTCTACAACTTTGTTAGGGCCAGTATCAACAGGGGAAAACCAGTCAATGTAATACTGCTAGATACAGGCACAGCATTTGACACTGTTTCCCATGATTTATTAATAAATAAACTTATAACCATGGGCTTCAACACACTCTTAGTACACTGACTCTACAACTGGTTATCAAATTGGATGCAGTTAGTAAAGATGAATGGATACATCTGTGATGAGGCACATGTTAGCAGCGGGGTTCCTTGGGGATCTGTGCTTGGGCCTGTCCTGTTTGGCCTGTTCATTAGTGACATGGGTGCAGGAGTTAACAGCACTATAGCGAAATTCGCAAATGACACTAAATTAGGTGGAGCAGTCGATACTAATGAGCAATATCTTACCTTGTGTCAGGACCTACAATAGATTCATCCAAGTAATCCAAGTAAATAACCACCAGGAATTGGCTCCCAGTGACTGTACTACAAGAACTGGGGATTTCCAGCACAAGTAACCACCAAGGACTGGCTCCCAGTGGCTGTACTACAAGACCTAGGGGGTTTCTGGTACAAGTAACCATCAGGGATTGGTTCCCAATGGCTGTACTATAAGAACTGGGGGTTTCCAGTACAAGTAAACACCAAGGACTAGCAGCTCCCAGTGGCTGTACTACAAGAACTAGGGGTTTCTGGTACAAGTAATCACCAGGGATTAGCTCCCAGTGGCTGTGCTAAAAGAACTGGGGGTTTCTAGTACAAGTAACCACCAGGGATTCACTCCTAGTGGCTGTACTACAACAACAGGGGGTTTCTGGTACAAGTAACCACCAGGGATTGGCTCCTAGTGGCTTTCCTAAAAGAATTGGTGATTTCTGGTACAAATAACCACCAGGGATTGGCTCCCAGTGGCTGTATTGCAAGAACTGGGGGTTTCTGGTACAAATAACCCCCCATTGACTCCCAATGGCTGTACTATAAGAACTGGGAGGTTCTGGTACAAGTTACCACCAGGGATTGGTTCCCAGTGGCTGTACTACAAGAACTAGGGGTTTCTGGTACACGTAATCACCAAGGATTGGCTCCCAGTGACTGTACTACAAGAAATGGGGGGTTCTGGTACAAGTAACCACCAGGGACTGCTCCCAATGGCTGTACTACAAGAACTGTGGGTTTCTAGTACAAGTAACCACCAGGGACTGACTCACCGTGGCCACATTACAGGAATTGGGGGTGCTCCCTCAGAAGCAGCCACTGCAGATAGACTGGTGGCTACATCACATGAATCAAAGGTTGGGAGCTTGGGCATGACATGGGGAATAGACTCCTGGTGGCTATAGAATTCAAGTTTTTTTTTTTCAGATTTGTACCCAAACCAAGACATAACGATGTGTTCACAGGTGTAAGCAAATTACTACTTCCTGGTTTCACAGTGCAGCTGTGAATACAACTTTGGAAGTGTGTTAGCCTGTGACAAAAGGCTAGGGGTGGTCCATTAACTGGCCTTATCTGTCTTTGGGCAGAATTTGTTGAAGTTCACTTGTACAAACTCAATTTTTTGTTTAACCTTTTTTTAAAATCTCTTCATTTCAAAACACCACCCTCGGAACAGGGTCTAACAAATCTGCACTCATATTTTAAATCCCAGGCTTTTTCAGTCAATGGTGGGAAAAGAAATGCCCTTTTTTAATATTATTAATGTTTTTGCCACACTGTAATAAAAAACTGCTAAACAAAATGTCCCTACTATTGGCATATCCCCAACCCCTGGCCCTGAATGAGTGCCATCCAAATTTCATAACCCTAGGTCAGGAGACAGCTGAGTTATAAGCAGCTGAAAATTGGGGTTTTGTATGCAAGTGCCTTCCAACTCTACATATAGAACTGCTCTCCATCATCTCTCCCACTACCACATCCCACCCAGCATCATTCTTCATTTCGGAGATAGAAAATTCAGTTGTTCTCCTGTGTCTGTCCCACTGCCATATCTTGCCCCATCAGCATTGTTTGTCTCACATTTTAAAAATGCAGCTCTCTCCTGTGTCTCTCCTGCTTTTTTTTTTTTTTTTTGCTTTTTTCTTACCAGGAAATGACTGGGCACAGCCCTTTTTCAGTCATGCCTGACATAAAAATACAGTACAATCACAAAAAACAATCAGACACACTACAAACCACATCACATCATACATTACCATTATATAAATTATTGTCATTATAAAATACTTTCAGTAATTTTTTAAAGTGCTCAACATCATTAGCTTTCTTGACCATAACTGATGAGCTTTTTAAAAGTGTTGGTGCAAACCAAATAAAGGGCCATCTGGTTGAGGCCAGTTTTGGCGCTACTGGATAGAACAACATAACTGTATTTTGTCTAGTTACATATGAACCATTGTAATACAATAATTTGTTCGATAAGCTGGAAGGCAAGGATCTTTGATAGATTGTGTAGGCAAAGACTGCTGCAATGTATTCTATCTGTTGGGCAGGTGGCAGGATATTAACTTTATCATACAGTAGGCAATGATGTGTTCTGATTGAAACCCTTAGTCCAAATGTACAGATACTATTAAATATACACTGATACCTTTTAAAAAATACAGTGCCTTGATTCACAAATAAGACTGCTCCATAATCCAATACTGGCAATAGTATTTGTTTGGCTATTATCACACATGCTTTGTCAGTCAAGGCACTAATATTCCTACAAAGGAAACCCAGTTTTTGATGGATTATTTTTCCAATGAGGGGTTCAAATAAACACCTAGATATTTAACCAGCTTAACCCTGGAGATATCATCCCTTTGACTACCCTTGAAGACCAGGTGCCCCCGGAGCCAGCCAGCCTCTGAGACATCCCAAACAGCATTACATTGTTTTTGGTTTTTCATTTAATTTCAACTTATTCCACGAAAGCCAATTTGTCAATCTGTCATAGTCTTACTGTAGATCCTGTTGCACATCTATAAGAGACTAGCCGGAGCGGAGGAGGACCATGTCATCAGCAAAAAGAATACATTTTATTCATGTAAGAATGTCTGGAAGGTCATTCAAAAAAACTGAAAATAAAAAGGGTCCCAGCATTGAGCTCTGTGGAACACCTGACTTCACTTGTAGTGGCTCAGACAGGAAGTCACCTATCCTTACTCTCTGTGCCCTATTTTCAAGATAGCTATTAAACCATTCCAAACTGTTTCCAGTTATTCCAAAGGAGTACAGTTTCTGCAATAGCATATCGTGATCCACCAGATCAAAAGCTCTGGTCAGGTCGACAAACACTGCACTAGTCATTAAACCTTTGTCACTAGCATCATGTACAGTGCTTGCCAACTCAACCAGAGCCCTTGCTGTCCCATAACCCGATCTGAAAGCATGCTGCTGCTCTACCAGTAACCCTTTCTTGTCAAAATGGAGTATTAACTGCTTCAAGATGCATTTTTCTAATAACTTCCCCATTATAGGCAGGAGAGAAATTGGCCTATAATTAGCTGCATTAGTCCTGTCCCCAATTCAAAAATTGGGATTATAGAAGATTCTTTCTAAACTGAAGGCACAATACCCCTAATTATTGAGATATTTCTGCCACATCTCACAACACCACCACCACTCTTGACCTTACACATTGGAAATGCTACAACCCTCTTGTATCCCTCCAACTGCCACATACCAGTCCAAAACCACTCTTCATCTCATATTTTGAAAATGCAACTGCCCTTCTGTATCTCTCCTTATGCATCCCAATCCCAATCCATGTTTCCTGTATTTCCTGGGTAATGGAGGGTTTGAATAGACTAACAAGGCAGGAAGTCTGTGCAGAATCAATGACAAGATTAAAACAGGGGTTGGACAGACACATGGGGCTCATTGAGATAGTGGCAAAAAGAAAGTGGGGATGGGAGGAATGAAGGACCACTAGGTCTCTCATGGCACACATGGGTAGTGCTGGGAAGACACGATGGTCTGCAGGGCCTTGTTCTGCTGAAACATTCTGCATTTCGATTGTGCTATATTAAAATTACATTCCTATCATGCACTTCCCACTGATGCATTCAACTTTAACCTTAATCTCCTACAGTATATTTAATATACTGTACAGTCCCACCTCATGTTCCTCAGATTACCAAATCCTACCCTTACCCCTGCCTCACATCTCTTAAATAAACAAATTCTGGCTAAAGCCAATATGGCCACAGCAGAGCTTGTGGAGGTCACATCGGAACATGGCACAGTCTGCCCTGTCCAAGATGGCCGCCAAACTGTATTGCGCATGCGCGAATAGTCGCATATGCCCAATAGAGTCCAATGGCCAGCTTGGACATGGCGGACTGTGCCATGTCCCACTGTGACCTCAACGAGCAAAATCAGAGATGGCAGGAAAAGTAGTGCACCCACTGGAAGGGGTTTGAACCATTGAATTGTATGGGATGAGTGGAGCGGTTTTGGAGTTGCGGAAGCATACTGCAACTCCAAAAGTTGCGTTCTTCGGTATCCTGTTTTCTCAGCTGCAGCAAGATGGCTGTAGGCTCCACCCACTGCAGCCATAAAAATGCAATTCCTCCATTGCAACTTACTCTCCCCCAACCTGATCCCTATCACCTATGCTACGATTCTCCAGTCTATCGAGTTTATTTTGATTTAGCTCTAGCCATTAACAAAGACAGTGCATACAAATACAAATAAAACCCACATTATACATGTGTTCAAGAATTTATAGTACGTTACGTTAAAAATTCCTGTAAATTTAAGCTGGAAGAAGAACAATGTACAATCCCATTGGATACTTGGCATAAAGTAGACATAACATCTCCTGACTTAGACATTAATTAATGCGTATATAAACAGGGAACTAGTCCAGTTTCATGATTCAGTTGCAAAAGACAGTAAAACAGTTTTCTTACTCTTATCTTGAAGTATAAACCCAAGAGAATAAAGGTCAAGCATACAAAGAAGTAAACTCTTTAGTGTTAGGATCTGTAAAAAGAAAACAAAGTCATACAGGGGATTTCCTGTTCCTAATCAAGTCATCTTTCAAGGGAAAACTGGCAACCAGTCTTGTTACATTTTGATGTTTACCACAAAGTAAATGTAAAATTAGTGATGTGTCTAAGTATAGCATTATTTAACTTGAAAATGTCAATTTTTCTTTTTTCTTTTAGTTTTTGTTGACCAGGAAAGGACGGCTAGGCAATTGTGCCTATTTTCAGCCTCCTCCCAGGGAAGAGGGGGATACAGATGGAAACCAACTGAAATGTAACCAGATTAAAGTGTTGGTGGCATTTCTAGTGAATGTTGCTCAGCATCCCCTGTAACACAGGTGGCTTTCACATAGACTTTTTCAGGCATGAGCTTTATGTTGCCACACTACAGCATATGAAGACAAGAAAGAGTCAGGTCTATCACTGCAGTTTGGTTTAACTTCCAGTCCTTATTTGCACACAGTTCTCACCACAAGCATTCAACAATTTATGGATCCCCTCCACTTGGAAGCCCTCTTCTCAAACAGATATAACTTATGGAGCAGAGGAGCACTGTGTCTCCAACAAACCTGAAATTATGCTATCTGTGATGAAACTAAACTCAGGGAGGGCACATGTAACTTTTTACAAAAGACACCTCGAGCAATGTGAGGTCTTAACAAAAGCACTGAACCACAGTGGAGTGGGTCCATGAAAAGTCAAATGCCTGAGGTGGTACTGTAGATGTGAAAAAATTATGAAAACATCAAAACCTAAACTGCAGTGATCAAGAGACCTGACTCTTCTAAATACTGTGGGCCACATTTTCAAAGTGTGGCATTGGGCTTACCTCAAGCCCTGCACCATGACACTTAGGTTTTGGTGGTGCACCAAACCCCTTTACTGCAACTGCACCTGATTTTACAATCTCGGGTGCAGTTGTGACAGTTTCCACCACTTACAGCAGCTTGCACCAAATATCAGGCACAAGCTCTGTAAAAACAGTCCTCAGGATTGCCACAAGCTACAAACAGGTGGTCTAGTTTACGGCAATTTGGCACATGGGACAGAAAATCCCGATCCCCACCAGGAGAATGCTGTGTACTGGTTGTGGTATTCTCAAACTTTCAAAAATCCAGCCCTGTGTGTTTTAGGCAGACTAGGAGCCAGAAATTCCAACCTGATTTGACTATAACATTGATAGCAAAGTAAATAGCATCTCAATGTTTCATCTGTTCTTAAACTGCAAGAGCATAAGTGATTTTGAATTGCAAGAAATTAACCAACAGATACCACTGTGGATGTAATTTCTAGTCTACGTAGCATAACAACTTTTTTAAGTTTTGTGTTAATGACAAAGGAAAGATAAAGTTCCCAAAGGTGCTCATTGATAAGAAGAAAATAAATAGAACATTTAACTTTAGATACATTTGCTACATAATGTTGTCTATGTCCATAGCCCTTTCCTCATGCAATGATATTACAAACATATGAATTTGCCAGCAGATAAAGGCCTTATAGTCTATCGAGTCTGCTTGAGTGTGTAGCTAGCAACCCTTATACTGCAGCTGCCCTTCCCTCCCTTCCCCTCCCCAACATTCCCTCTTACCCTATCCCATCCCTTTTGAAGCAGTCCACTGTTCTACAGGATACCACTTCCACAGGCAACACGTTCCACCCAGACACCATTCTCTCCGTAAAAAAGTGTCTTCTCATTTCCCTCCTGTACCTTCCCCCCTCCAATCTGAGTTCGGGACCCTGAGTATCCTTACCCCCCTTAACTTGAATAGTCCCTCCATGCCTGTCTTGTTTATTCGCTTCATGTACTTGAAGGTTTCAATCATATCAGCCCTGTCTCTCCTTTCCTCCAGTGAGTATATGTTCAGCTCCCTCAGCCTGCTCACGTAGGGTATGTCCTCTAGTCCCTGGATCATCTTTGTTGCCCTGCACTGCACCCCCTCCAGTAACTTAATGTCCCTCTTCAGGTATAGGCTCCAGTACTGCACGCAGTACTCCAGGTGTGGCCTAACCAGTGACCTATACAATAGCAGGATCACCTCCCCTCTCCTTGAAGATATACCCCTGGCAATACAACCCAGCATTTTGTTGGCCTTTGCAGCTGCCTTCCTGCATTGTGCTGAGTTGTTCATTGAGCCCATTATAATCACCCACAGATCCTTTTGCTCCTCCTCTGTCATGGCTAGCTGAACCCCCCCCCCCCAGCTGGTAGCTCCTTCTTTTTGCCCTGAAATGTAGCACCTTGCACTTTTTGGCATTGAACCCCAACTGGCAGGTGTCTGACTGGGTCTCCAGTTTTGACAGATCATCCTGCAACCCATGCCACCCTCCTAGATCATCCACTACTGCTCCCATCTTGGTGTCATCTGCAAACAAACTGATCCTTAGTAGACACTGAGCAGAAGTATTCATTAAGCACTTCTGCCTGCTCTGCCCATTTCTACCCACCTCATCCCTCTTAATCCTTACTAGTTTGTCCGTACAACTCCTTTTCTCCCTGATGTACCTGAAGAATTCCTTCTCCCCTTCTTGATGCCTTGCACCAGCCTGAGCTCCTTAGATGCCTTGGCTGCCCTTACTGCCTTGGTCACATTCTTCGATTCCTTCAGGCAATCCTCTCTGTCCTCCCTGCTCCCTGTTTTATTGAACCTCCTAAAGGTGGCTCTTTTATTTCTTACTTTCTCCATGACCTCCTTGCTCAACCAGCTGGATTTCTTGGTCCTAGCTCCCTTACTCTGGACCCTGATGCAAGTTTTGGTTGCCTCCTTAATCTCCAGTTTTATGACCTCCCACCTCTGGTTAGTGTCCATATTAGTTTGGATTCTGGCTAGATACCCTTTAACTACCTCCCCCATTCTCCCAAAGTTGGCCCTCCTGAAGTCCAACACTCTTGTACCTGTTTCTACTCCCTCCTTACCCATTTTCAACGTGAACCACACTGAGTGGTGGTCACTCCCTGCCAGTGATTCTTCCACCCCCAGCTCCCACTCAAACTCCCCATTTGTCAGCACGAGGTCTAGGGTGTTCCCTAACCTGGTTGGCTCACTGACCATTTGCATTAGGAAGCTATCCTGGAATGCATCCAGAAGTATCTGCTCCATTTATTCGTGGTGGCTGGGGTACTCCAATCCACTCCCGACAGGTTGAAGTCCCCCACGATCACCATGCTACCCTTTCCGCAGGCCCTTCTGATCTGTCCTGCTACTTCTCTGTCTAACTCCTCTGTCTGAGATGGTGGCCTGTACTCTACTCCCATCCTGAGTGTCCTATTCTTGGAATCCTGGACTTGCATCCATAACGACTCTGTACTACTCTCCTTCCCCTCCTCACGAACACACTTCAGTTCTTCTCTCACATACAGTACCGCCCCCCTCCCACCCTTCCCATTTACCCTATCTCTGCAGAATAGCTTATACCCTGGCACCACCAGGTCTGAGTCCTGGTAATGGGAGGTCCATGTTTCGGTGATGGCTGCCATGTCCATCTCCCCTTCTGCCATGACAGCCTATAGCTCTGCTGTTTCGTTCCCTAGGTTCCTAGTGTTCATGGTGACTACACTCCACCCTTTTTCCTTCCCCCCTAGCCCCTCCTGCTCTCCCTTCCTAGCATCCCCTCTAGTACTCCCTTTTTTCCATTGCTTCTAGCATGGGGGGGGTGTAAGCTCATTTGATAAGATAAGAGCAAACAGTGAAGGGTTTCCTTGTCACACTCAAATATATCCAAGCCCAATAACACAGAGAAAATCTCGAAGTTCAAGAAGTCAGAGAAAACCATCAGCTTGCAAGCAGTACTCACAGCTTCCAATAAAACTAATTTTGGAAGACATGAGGATTCTATATGAAAAATCTTTGACCAGCAACTTAAAATTCTCAGAGTTGCCTGAATTTTGAGTCTGAAAGTCCCTGTTTTGGTTCTCAAGGATGAAACAGAATTTGAAGAGGGGAGTTGATAAAAGATTGTGGAGAAATCTATGTTGTATTTTTCCACTGTTTTTCATTTATATTTTATTTTGTTACTTATTTTATTCTTCAGAAATAACCTTTGAGCAAATTGCTCTTTTTCAAAGGTTCCACGTCAATAGAAAGCAATATAATACACAGAAAAAGGTGATTACAATTGCAGGTTCACATATACATAGGCACAAAAAGAAATACTATAGAACACAAAATTAATATCCTATGAGATAACAAAGACCAACTAATAGCTAGGGAAAGCAACCAGGAAACAGGCTTTGTCTGGGCAACAGTGTGCTAGGGGGTGGTGCAGAAGAGTGGTGGGGGCAATGATAAGGATCAGTGAAGGCCCAGAGAGTGTAGAGATCAGTGCTAGGAGTTGGGATGTGAGAACAGTGGCAAGGGGTGGTGGGCAGAAGAGATGGAGTGTTGGAGGTGAGGGTTCTCTGTGAATGGGGGGGTAGCAAGGGTAGGAAGGAGAAGCACTGGCCAAAGTGAGGCTCCTAGGGGTACTTAACTAGAAAAGAGCTAACCAGAACAAATATAAAAATGTACAGTTATACTGGTCTGGATATTCAAACAGGACTGTAAGCGCTGTGCAAATATTTCTTCTGCTCTTGTGCCAGACCTGGCAGATGCTATATTCAGTTGGATAGTGGGCAGTGCTATCCAACTGAATATTGGATCATGTTGGTGAAGTGTTACGTGAAACAGTGCTGCCCCGACATAGAGCTGGGTTGTATATAGCCCACAGGGAATAGTGCTGCCCAAAACAAGATAGCTCCAAGACCCCTGTGGGCTATATTCAGCCACAACAGGCACGTGAACTCATTGGGCATGCAAGGTTCTAACAGGCCATGGGCATGCCCGTTATGAACTCATCTGAATGGGGCACAGCAGCCCCTTTGCATCAGTCCCAACAAACATCTCCACTCTGGATGGTCTGGTGTGCCTCCCCCCCAAGATTGCCCTTTCTATGATAGAAAATAATTCCTCTGTGTCTAGCGATACCACCCCCCAATCACCTGCTCTATGATAGTATAGACTGGTGTCTAGCAGTACTCCAACCCCCAGATCACCTGCTCCAGTCCATACAATAATGCCCTGGTGTCCAGTGGTAACCCCACCCCCAATCACCTGTTTGCAAATAGTAAGCAAGCCCTGATGACCAGTGGTTCCTCCCACCCCCTGATCGCCCATTTACAAATAGTATGTAAGCCCTGGTGTCCAGTGGTTATATCCATCCCTACCGAGTGCCCGTTGACAAAAATAAAATGAATCAGTGGTAGTTCAGTGTCTCCCCACCTGTCCCATCCCCTCACATACCACCGCCCTGCACCTCTTACCCAGGTGCTGGCAATCAGCAAAGCCTTTTACTGATACTGTGACTGGCACAGCCCTCCTCTCACCTGCCAGCTGCCCTATGAGCTGTCAGTGAGTATGCATATAGTACATAATTGTACTGAGTAGATGTAGGAAGAAAGGAAGAAAAACATCTTAATTATTCCTAGTTGCAGGATATGGAATACCAGAGAAAGGAAATGTGTCCAGAAATCCCAGGTCCAACCATAGGAGCCTGTAGCTAGTGGTTACAGCACCGGGACAGTACTTCAGGGGCTTGGGTTCAATTCCCAGTAGGTCACATTATTTCTTTCTAACTACAATTTGTAATTTAAATTGCTTAGCAGAGGCTAATACTGGATCGAAAAACATCCAGTTATGCATCTTGATTACTCCTAGTTCTAGGATATGAAATGCCTGAGAAAGGGAGTGTGTCCGAAAATCCCAGGTCCAACCATGTGAGCCTATAACCCAGTGGTTGGAGTACTGGGACAGTATTCTGGGGCCTGGATTCAATTCCAAGTAGGTCACATTATTTCTTTCTCGCTACAATTAGTTGTTTTCTTAACACAGTTTAATCATTACTTAACTTTCCCAAAAGAGTTTGTAGTCTCTATCATAACTGAAGCCACCAGCTTCTGTGCCTTTTTCTGAAGCCAGGTGCTGCTCGTATCTCTCCACTATTTATAGTGGCAGAAAATCATGTGACTCATTAATCTGCATACTCTCACATCTTCTCCACTCAGGGCTTTAAAAAGGAACAGTAAGCAGTAAGAGTCCAACACCCCCCAAACCCCCCAAAAAACAATACTCACTGTTTTTGCTGCAATATAGTAGATTGTATCAGGCTGACTGTGCTGACTCCCAAGCTTACATTTACTGTAACCAGAAATCCCTGCAGCAGATGTCAGAGCCTGGCTACAGCAGTGTTTCAGTTTCAGTTTAAGAGCTTATTGACAATTGTCATTACATTTGAAAACAACAAGGATAAAAATTCACATGTCCAAATAAATTAAATTCCAGGACAAAATACTTCTATATTTTTCAAGAAAAATCACTGAGTATAGGGTCTCCAATAGAAGTTTTAGTTTTCTAATACATCGGGTCACTATCAAATGATAAGTGTACGAAGAGTATTTATTTATTTATTTCAAAGTTGATAACCGGGAAAAGCACACTGAGCTGAGGCTCGCTTCCAGGTGTGACCCGGGAGCACATTCAAGACAAAGTAGGGTACAATAACAGGGAAAGTAATAAATGATTACAATTTTGCAAATACAGATTGGATAACAGTACCAAACAGCGCATTGCAGTCAGGCATTAGGAGGACTGCAGCAAAATAAATATAATTGAGGGAGCATAAACAGAAAAACATGGAGGAGTAGTGTGGAGGCAGTAAGGGCAAAAGGGTGCAAAGGTGGCAGTAAGTGCTATGGGGATGAGAAAGCATGAGAAGGGGGGGGTGCATTAGCTATTGCAAAGAAGTAGGTGAGGGGAGGCATGAACAACTGGGGCCAGGAAGGAGGCATAGCATGGATCTGAGGGAGAAGAGCGAGGGGGAGCAATGTACATTACTAGGAAGTAGATTCCAGAGAGATGGGAGACAACGGAGAAAGAAGCTTGCCCTGTCCTGGAGTGTGGGCAGGGAAGGGAGAAAGGGCAAGAGTCCCTGGAGTAAAGGGAGTAGGAAGAGGGGAGAGCTGGTGAGAGGAGGTTGCATAAATAAGACAGGAGAGTGCCAAACTAGAATTTGGCAATGAGGGTGAGGCAATGGATCTTGAGCCTGTGGGAGAGAGGTTGATTGAGAGGGAGGCATAGAGGAGACAGTAATGAGTGAGGGGATGAGGAGGTAGCAAAGTGATAGAAGGAGTTTAGGAGAATATCGAGTCTAGAGAGGGAAGACACTGGGGCAGAGCCATAAACAATGTCTGCATAGTCAATGACAAGCAATATGCCTATCAAGACAAGGCTGTGACAGGTAGGTAGGGGTAGGCAGTATTTGTGCCTATAGAGGATGCCAAGTTTTGGGTGAAGTTTGAAACAAAGGGCTTCAATGTGGGAGGCAAAATCAAGATTACTGTCCAGACAAACCCCTAGATATTTGAAGGATGGGATAACCTGCAGGGGAAAGTCTTCCAGTGTAACAGACGCAGAAGGGGAGTAAAGTCTGGATCACATCTGCCTAGACCCAAAGATCATAGACACTGCTTTCTTTTGGTTTAATTTCAGCTGGTTTGCCTGAAACCAAAGTTGGACCTTATCAAAATCAAGCTGTAACGAAGGTAAAGGTGTCAGCAAAGGAGGGGCCAGAGGAGTAAATCTCCATGTCATCAGCATACATACTGTATGTCTATGGGATGGCGAGCATACAAAGGGAAGGTCATTTATGAAAATAGAGAATAAAATGGGATCAGGTATGGACCCTTTGGGTACACCGGCTTGTATGGCGAGAGGGTAAAATAGGGCATTTTCCACTAATACTGATTGTTGTCTGTTTTGCAAGTACAAACTGAACCAGTTTGCTGCAGAAGGGGCCAGGCCAGTAAAACAAGTTTGTTGAGCAAAAGTTGGTGAGAGATGGAGTTGAAGGCCTTTCTAGGTCTACGAAAACAGTGGCAGTAATTTGTTCGTTATCCATAGCAGAATGTATAAAGTCGGTGACTTGAAGCAAGGAGGTAATAGTAGAGTGTTGCTTTCTGAATCCACACTGGAAGGATGAGAGAGTCCCAGATGCAGTAAGATGTTTTAGAAGCTTGGAATAAATCAGCATCGCTTGCAGTTTGGCAAGAGACGGCAGGAGGGAGATGGGACGATAGTTGGCTGGGGAGGTAGGATCCTCCCCTTTGTGGAGCAGAATCACTTTCGCTAGTCTCCATGTCTGAAGGACAGAACCGGTGGAGATGGAAAGGTTTGGGAGGTTGTGAGGGAGGTGACAATGCCAGGGGTTGAGATACAGAGAAACTGCCATCACACCTGAGGGATGGGTGCCATAGTGCTGCTGCCATCACACCTGAGGGATGGATGCCATAGTGCTGCTGCTGCCGTAACACCTGAGGGATGGGTGACATAGTGCTGCTGCTATCACACCTGAGGGATGGGTGCCATAGTGCTGCTGCCATCACACCTGAGGGATGGGTGCTATAGTGCTGCTGCCATCACACCTGAGGGATGGGTGCCATAGTGCTGCTGCTGCCATCACACCTGAGGGATGGGTGCCATAGTGCTGCTGACATCACACCTGAGGCATGGGTGCCATAGTGCTGCTGCTGCCATCACACCTGAGGGATGGGTGTCATAGTGCTGCTGCCATCACACCTGAGGGATGGGTGCCATAGTGCAGCTGCTGCCGTCACACCTGAGGGATGGGTGCCATAGTGCTGCTGCCATCACTCCTGAGGGATGGATGCCATTGTGCTACTGCTGACATCACACCTGAGGAATGGGTGCCATAGTGCTGCTGCTGCCATCACACCTGAGGGATGAGGCCATAGTTCGGCTGCAGGCATCATACCTTATACCTATTAAAATAACTTTTAAGAGGTACAAGGATGGCTGATTGTACAATAGTGGAGGTCAAAGCTGCTAAAATGCATGCTAGCAAAGTAAAAAATTGTTAAATAAAGTACTCAATACGCCTGCTCGGTGGCGCTGAGGGTTGAGGCACGGGATGGCACACCTCGCTCCATGCCAGTGACCCAGGTTCTGGAATGAGCCTGGGTTGTCAGGGGTCGGCAGGGGAGGGCTAGGATCGAGCGTCCGATGACAGCTCTCCTAGCCCTGGGGAGAAGGAAGGGATGCACACCGCGCTTTGCTGGTCCCTGGGGACGCCTAGTGGTACTGCAGTAGCGTGGGTGCTAGTGGGGGGGGAAGCATGGCAGATGTCTGCACATTAGTGCACTGACATCCTTGCATGCCTGTGCTTCTAGGGAAAAATAATGGAGGAAAAAGCAACACACAGATCCGCAGCAGCTTGATAGCCACAGTTTCACCAGCCGACGATACCCGGACATGTGCTGGTAACGGTTCCTCGCCGGGCGCGGGGGCTTCAGGGGGCCCCCTTCATGGGCAGAGTTGCATATGCCAGCTGGGCATGGAGCTTCAGGGTCAGAGGTGGAACAGAGGAGCGGTGGCTGGAGGTAAGGCGGGACTGTGGTTGCAAGGGAAGGAGAAATTGTTAAATGATAAAACAAAAAAAATAAAGTACACGATACAAAACACTGGTAAAAATGGATTTTGGCTTTGCAAACACTGGTGACAATATCAGTTTTTGTAGTCTGCAAATTGGAATTTGCCCTTTCTCAAATATGGTAAACCAGTGTCCCTGAGTCATATTAAATGTATGTATTAAATTGTAACTTAAATGTTTTTAAGCAGGACAGTCCTGAAAACAGGTTTGCCTAGTAGCTATATCCTGACTAAATATAAATAAAATACAACATTCAAATTCAAAAGATTATTAAAGACCTACAATGATTCTTGGGCTTCTGTGCTTTATCTAAGATTATGCATGTGTAGTGAGGCTCCACCTGTTTGTGCAAATGAGTCATGGCATAGTCCCTGAGTAGAGTCAGATGCTGGAAGGTTAGTGTTTGTGTGTGTATTCAACTGTCTAAGGTGCCCAATTCCTGCCAACTCAAATACCAGCCATCATTTCAACATCTGCAAGTAAAGCAAGTTGAAACGTTGAGTGCAAGGGGGCCCCCAGTGAGCGTAAAATCTTATACCCATAGACATACTGTTGGAGTTACCTGGGCCATGCCCACCCCCATCTAGGCAGAATGTAAGGCTAGTCACAGTACCACCTGGTGGTTACACTGGTATTGCTAACAAGATAAAAAGTAACTTAACTTGTGTATTGCTATGTCTGACTGTCCTCTCTTCTTGTACAGACACACCTCCTGCGCTTGCTGGGAATCAAACCAGGAACCATAAGTTCCTAAGGCAGCAGCGCTAGCCTTTCAGCCAAAGGGCAAGTCACCCTACTTAGGAGCTAAGAGTGCTCCTGCAACTTTATATACTTGCTGTCCCATAGACAACCATTAGATAGCTGTATTGCTGTTGGATGTTATTCCAAATTGTCACTACTATATGGTGGTGGTTTACATAGACTCCCTTTTTCTTATATAGAACATGTATTAGTCTAAAGAATACCCAAATTAAGTGACTGAATTTTATCTTTTTCATTTAAATTAAAACACAAAAATACATGTTCAGTAGAGTAGTAAGTACTACTTTGGATTTCTGTCTCTTCAGCGACATCACCAGCCAGCTGTTGTTGGCACAAGCCAACTCTTATTTATTGTTTTATTGCTGTACCTCTTTTTTCACAGACTGTAACCCATTCGCTTAGGGCAGTATTGTCTACACAAGCATGAGCTAAGCTGTCTGCTGGGGGTGGGGAGTATCATGTGATTCTTGGCCTGTTTTTAGGGTTGCTGGGTTGCTTCCAGGCTTCTATCCTGATAGACCCACCCCCACCTTAACATTCTCCCGTTCCTCTCTCTCTCTCTCTCTCTCTCTCTCTCCACCCTGCGTACTTGCAGAATCTGGATTTTGCTCAAATGACTAGCGTGCCAGAGAGGAGCTCTCCTCCAGGCTCATGCCGGTGCTATGCCATGAATCAGCTTGTAGCAGGTGTTGGAGAGAGCATCTTCCCAGTGCAGCCTCTCGGAGGTGAATCCGCCCAGTCTGAGGCTGGGAAGTCTGAGTCTGTCCTTGTTTCTGATTCTGAAAGATGCCAGCATCTACAGTGGTGGATCGTCCCTTGTGCTGTTTGTACTAGTATGACCTTCTGCATGCATGCATCATTTCAACATAATTCTAATGCCTTGGCAAGGAAACAAGCCAAGAAAAAAAGGTGTGTTTGTGCATTCCAAGATCTGTTCATTATTTTCATTGACCTGTCAAAAAGCATAAATACTTCTGGGAAATGCACAAGCAAGCATAGGCCTATAATGTTTTAAAAATGCTCTCCAGTCATGTCTTACAGATATTTTAATTTAAAAGATGCAAAAACATGTTTTTCTCAAACCTGTGCATTTTAGTTGGTAAAGAGAAGAGACCTGGAATGAAGCCCAAGCTTGTAAAAGGAAACCTAATTAAACAAAGACGTTCTATATAACTAAAAAAAAATACTTTAGGGAAGACAAGGTTGAGGGAGTCATGTGTGAAGAGGGATTCTTGTCAATAATCTATAAGTACTGTGAATTTAATACAATTAACATGTAGGCAATCAATATGCATACCTAAGTCCATGTTAATATGACTATACTCAGGAGAGCAATGTGAATACATAGGCACTTAGTTTGTGTGCCAAGAGGTGGAGTCTAAGAATTTGAGTGAACGGAGGCATGCCTTAGGTTTACTTTATGAATATTTGGGGATTTGGATGAATACTTAAACAAGTGATACAAAATTCACATTTGCTATTATAACAGCTTGGATGCTGTAATGGATATGTGGGGGGCTGTAATGAATACATTTGTACTAGTGTAAATACAAAAGTATTCAGACTTGTTTTTAACTTTTTTTATTGTACTGTCACTTTAATAAATGCACTACCAAAGGCTGCCTCAGTGTGTCATAAGATGGTGTTGTTTTCTGCTGCTGCCTATAGGTTTTTCTTTCATCTATATTTGTATGTCATACGTGATACACATGGAGTTTTTCTGCACATATTGGGCCCTATGCACCAATGGAGCAGAGTGGCTATGCGGGTGTATCTGGGGCGCTTTGCCACTCCGCACCCATTGCATCCCCCATGTGGCATGCACAAAGGGAGGGGCACACAGACACAATGGGCCAATCCCCCCAGGTCTGTGATTCGCACCGTGCAGGGGGTGTGCCAGCACTACACGCCATAAACAAAGGTGCGTTGTGCTGGCCATGGGTGTGCATAGAGGGTGCAGGGTAAGCCAGGGAGAACCCTGCCATAAACCCCTACATGCCCCTCACACACTCTGGGACACACCACAGGACAGGGCAAACAGCCCACTGACCCTCTGGAGCCACAGTAAATGGTGTCCAGTGCCACCCACCCACCCCAGTACACAGCGATGTGTGTGGCCACCCCCAACCCAAACCCCTCACAGGGGCACCAGCACATGGTTGCTGCACCCCCATGGCACCGCATGTCCATACCCCCACTACCGGCAGTAATGTTCTGCCACCCGACATACCCTCCCATCCCTCTACACTACTTCGATGCCATCGGAGGGCCAGTGACATTGCCCATCCACCACAGCCACTGGCCCTCGGACATCTGCAGGGCACGCTGCCAACACACGTCCCACTGCATAAGGGATCCACTGTTGGACTCATGCCGGGTATCCGATTGGATGCCCGGCGGGGTCTGTGACTCCACCTGCGCCTCCCCGCATGGACCTGAGTACCGGGGGATGGGGCCACAGACAGGTGTCGGGCAGTCGTGAATGCTACCAGTGCTCACCTGTCCGCAAGAGCAGAGCTCCATGGGCTGGTAACGCACCTCCAGTGCATACTATCTGCCCATTGGTGCATAGGGGCTTATATGTGCAATAACTTGTGGTGTATGCAGTAGCCTGGCTTTTGTGGATGTGTACTTTGTGAATTTGCCATGACTTCACTTTACTCTGAGCAGCATTTTCTTTTGTTTTTGCTAGCACTAGTGTGAATACACTTAAGTTCTGTATTGAACACCCAAGTTCAGTAATGAAATCTTGAGTATCAGAGTGAACTGTTGAGTGCTGTAATGAAAACCTGGGTATAACTCAAAAAAGGTGTGTTTGTTCTTTAGTGGAACAACCACTAGTGTTTTCTGATTATGAATGTTACATATCTATAATCTTACATATTATCGATATATCATTTTTACATTTTTTTTTTTCAGTCTTGTTGATATTTTATGATGGTAAAATTAATAGGAATTAAAAATTGTTAAACCATTTACATTTGTTTATGTATTGTTACAGCAACATGATATATCTGTATTAGAGAAAAGGCATTATTCCATTTGAACCTACTAGTGCCACACTCTAACAGTGCCTTCACTTAGTATAGCTAATGTTAACCACATATTGTAGATTACAATACTTTACATGACATTCAGAGTAGAAAAATTCACCAAGGGCATTTCAAAGTGTACAAATGATTTTATTCCTTCATGACACACCACAGTAAAATGACATATATATATATATAATAGCTATAGTTAGGGTTGCCCAGCCACTTCTATGTTAAACCACAAATTTTACACTTTAATAACTTTGCCACAGTACGACAGATTTGCCTGAAATTTTGCATACATGGTGTGGTACCATAGATCTCTGGATTTAGCAAGTTGCGTTATGGTCGGATGACGGCTGCGGAGCTGCAGAGTGCCAAAAGAAGTGCAAAAAAGGGGGGGTTTGTGCATTTCTTTGCTCGGGGCTACAGCCCACATGATTTGTCTGTCTGGCCTTGAATCTTCAGGGAAGATGCAGTCTGGGTCACTGATGTGCCTTTTGAAGAATTTGGTGAAAAAAATATTAAACCGTTCAAAAGTTATTCAACGTTTTAATTTTAACATTGAAGACAATGGGGAAAATATATATGTGCCTCTTGAAAGCACCCGTTACTGTCATGAAAGCACATTTTACTGTCACAGATCCACTTAGTAGTGTATTGCTGCCGTCATCTTGTTTCAGTTAGTGGTGAAGAAAAGTGTCTGTAATTCAAATTCTGGTGCCCCTAGGTAAACACTGACAGTTGTATTTACCTAAATGGACTCTGAGGAATACAATGGCGCCATCAGTTTTTTTCTAGGACCCCTAAAAAATACCGTTTTGTAAATTCGGGTCCCCCATAGTGTCGCAAATCATGACAGTAACATTTGTGACACTTTCACAAATCACGACACTGTCTGATCTGTACTGTCACAATTTGCAACACTACTGCACCCAAAAATATAATTTCTTTGCCACACCACTGCACCTAAATGATTGGGGCCTTTGGGCTGAAATTTGCAGGGTGGCAAGCCCTGGCCCCACAGATGTACCTTTTGGTGATTTGGAAAAAACAAATGTAAAATGGTTACAAAATTACAGTGCTCCAAAGTTGAGAAATTTCCCATAGGCTTCCATTGTGGAACCCATGGCACCTTTCGGTGTCCGTATCTCAAAAATGATTAGAGATACGGATATTTCACTACCCATAGTACTTGCATGGAGGTTTCAAAGTCATGATTACAACTGTAGTAAAAATTTTTTTATAGTTGCTACAATTACTGAGACATTGCCAAACAAGTGTTATAAGGGTTCCTTTTCAGTACTATGGGGCTGCTGGATAGCTCCATACTTATGTGTAAGTGGGAGCACAGGGCCCAGAGGGCCTGCACTCCCATATATGCATACCATTACACAAAAAATGGGCAATAAGAAGGGAGCACAGGGCCCGGAGAGCTCATGCTCCCACAAACACATACCAGTTACCAGTTACATTACTCTTTCTCAAAAAGAAGGGAAATTCATTGCAAAAAACTTTATTAATGCATCAGTTGGTTGATAGCATAGCAACAAAGTATGGAAATGTGATGTTAGGGTTACCACCCCAATCACTCCCCACCCCACCCTCCACACACAAACAGACATCAGGGTGTGGCATGGGGTCGTCAGGCCTAACTCTCAACCCATTCTCCTGTACTGTAGCATGTCACTCATTTACACATGGAATGGAGTGAGAGTTGGGTCTGATGACCCTTGTAATGACACACCCAGACGTCTATTGGTGTGTGGAGGGTGGAGGGGCAGTGGGGGTGGGGTGATAGGGGTGGTAACCCTAACATCACATTTCCATACATTTGTTGCTGTGCTATCAACCCTAACTGATGCATTAACATTTTTTGCAATGAATATATATGTACATACATTTTATATATATATATATATATTGCAAAAAACTGCGTTAATGCATCAGGTAGGGTTTTTATTAAAGTGTCAAAAGCTGGGAAATTCAAAGTTACAGTTATCAACCCTACCACCCCACCTCCACACCCTCCACACACCAACAGGCATCAGGGTGTGCCTTGGGGTCGTTAGGACTAACTCTCACCCCATTCCATGTGTAAACAAGATGAGATGGTACAGTATAGGAGAATGGGGTGATAGGCCTAACAATCCCAAGGTAAACCCCAATGCCTGTTAGTGTGTGGAGGGTGGAGTGAGAGGATTGGTAACGCTAACATTGAATTTCCCATCTTTTAACGCTTTAATAAAAAACCTAACTGATGCATTAACGTGTTTTTTCGCAATGAATTTCCCTTTTTTGAGATAGTATAATAGTATGTGCATGCATAGAATAAATTCAACGGGCGTACATAACTTGGGCATTTGCAGGATTTTTTTCACCACATTTTCAACATGGCCTTTTGGGGACCCTACATCATGAACACTGGCACTGTCATTTTGTTAATCTGTCCCAAAAGTTGATTTCGTAAAGCAACCACACCATTCTGCACAACAGGTGCAAAAACATGTTTCAGTCAGGATGTGAAAAATGTAAGCTATATACTTTTCATGAGGAGGTGTCAAAAATGGCAGTATTGACAACCTGAAGTAAAAATATGAAAAATTGTCGAAGTTATTCACGTGCGTAGAACCTGCACGATGCACGCTCATAACGTGGTAATTTTTTGGAATTATTTCACCAAATTTTCTACCATAGGCTTTTTGAGACATCCTCTCATGAAAACTGGCACTGCAATTTCATTAATCTGTCCCAAAAATTGATTTAGCACAGCGACCACTCCATTCTGCACCACAGGTGGGAAAACACATTTCAGGCAGGATGTGAAAAATGACAGCTGTACTGTTCGTGAAGAGGTGTGAAAAAAATGGCAATGTTGAAAATCTGGAATGAAAATATAAAAAATTGGTGACGTTACAAGCGTATGCAGAAACTGAGCAATACATGCTCGTAACACAGTCATTTTTTGGACTTTTTGCACCAAATTTTCAACACAGGTTTCTTGGGACCCCACCTCATGAACACTGGCACTGTCATTTTGTTAATCAGCCCCAAAAGGTGATTCCACACAGTGACTAACAAATCACCTTTCGGGACTGATTAACGAGATGAAGTGACAGTGTTCATGAGGTGGGGTCTCAAGAACCCCATGTTGAAAATTTGGGGTCAAAATTCTTAAAAATGTCTGAGATATCAACCTAAGTTGAACCCCCCACTGACTGCCACTATATGGAACTTACCTTTGATTCTTCAGTTTGCAGTTCACCTTTGAAGAGTGCAGATGTCTCCCAGTCACCAGAAGATCATAGCCGCCGACCTCCAGAGGTAAGTATGGGGTGCGGGAGGTGGATGCGCAGAGGGAGGGTTGAGATGGGGGAAGGGTGTGGGGGAGACGATAAGGGGCTGTTTTGTTTTTTTACAGTGAAACAACAAAAAAAAAGACATCAGGGGACTGTTTTATTTTTTACAGAAACATTAGAAATATAACTGTGGACACTGGGAGTGGGCTACCCAGTATCCCACCTTGTGTGGGGGGCTACTGCTGACACGGGGATTGGGCACACCTGATGTCGGCAGCAACATTTTTGTTTTTAAAAATGGCTATACTGGAGCACTGGTTCCATGTCCCAGCAACCTCATCTCGGAGCTGTGCTGATGTCACATGCATGCACTCCAAGATCAGGTGCCTAACAGGACATGGGGTGGCCAGTACAGGTGCCTGCCCAATTCTCTGCAGCACCAATCAGGAATCTGGCATTAACCAAAGAAAACAACATAATTCAAAAAGTAAAGTGGCTAGAAATCATGAACAAATCCACCAGTGAACATGAGTCTTCTTTAAATCATTGCATTCATTTATTTGCAAAGCTGTAGCCACCACATCAAATACCCAATGTTTTGTTGGATTTCTTGGCAGCTTTTTCAAGGAAATGTGGTCCTAAATTCAGAAACGGATTCATGAAATATATTTGGTGATCCAGGTAACAGTCAGAACTATAAGTCACCCACCAACATTTGTTTTAATTCATAGTATTTAACATTTTATGACAAGTTTTCAAAAGTTCAAGTCATTTTAACTCACCAAATTCTGGTTTTATGGCACTTTCATGAAGAAATATGTTCACTACCTCATGCAACATCCAAAACCTGTGGACACTGAGTGGAGATGCAATCAGTGTGCTAATCTGACTGTGTTCTCCCCCTTTGTGCTTATCAGCACTGCTACTCAGCGTGTGACGATCTAATGTCAGACGCATGGCTCCAGCATATGACATCATCCTGCAGCACCAGCTGCACTCAACCTGAGTGCACTGGGAAATTGCATGGCATTTAGATATTGTCACACCCTCCCAGCCAGACTAGAGTTCAAATGAGACATAAAAATGTTGCTTAAGATACTTGTTAAAATAAAGCATTATTGCTTGCCAAATGCGTGGAAGGTTACTAAGATAAGCATGTCATTTGGATTTACAGTGTTAAGAAATGAACTCCAAGGTGGAAGGAGATCAGGCTAAATATGCACAGGGCAATTAGGGTAATATATTGGAGAATCAACCCAATGTAGCAAAAACACATAGGTAGTATCTTAAGCCCTATTCTATACACAAACTTACTACTGTATATTACATTTAAACATAAGATGAGAGCAAACAGCTAATAATAGTACATGAAACAAATCAAAACACCAGACATGTAAGTTCTGATAATCAAATAAACTGAAAAGGTGATAACATTTCATGTGGAATAATGTTGTGGGAGTTGTAGGGGGACTCTGTGGGACAGCAAGGGATAGGAGGAAAGGGGGAGGCAGCAGGTGCACAGGAGTGTGAAGGGGCACTGATAGTGAAGAGGCTGAACTGGGGAAGGATTGTCCCACAGTAGTGGGTGTGGGGATTCTGTTAGCAATACTATCTAACAGGGTGGATTGTACTGGGTATACTGGACTGCCCAGGGGTGTAATGAGACATGACACCACAGACAGAGGGCCTTATAGCCCCTGGAAGGTCCAGTATAGCCCATACTGCCCACCTTGGAGGGTATTATTTGCTTAGAAAATGGGATTTTAGCTGTATTTTAGACAAAATATTTTAAAATTAAAAAAATTAGTTTAAAGTGATTTGTGCAAGTTTCCCAAATGCTTTTTTCACATAGTATGCCATTGCCAGCCATGTGGTAATGTTGAAGTTGCAATTTGTTTTGTAAAAAATCTGTCATAGTCATTTTTTTGATGTTTTATCAGTGCTTTGTTTCTGCCCACCCTCCTGTTTTGTGTGTGTGGCCACACCCCAGAATGATGTCGTGCAAGGGAGCTGTCAATGTTTTACATACAGCAGCAAGGAATTCTGGGTAAATTATAAAGTTGCCTTACTGTAAATGTCCTTTACTTAGAAGTGCAACCTCTTATTTTGGTAGTGGTGACTGCAGTGTAACATCTGCTATGTAGATATGCATAGCAAGGCATTGTGGGTACAATAATAAGCTGCTTTCCAAGTTCCTTACTGAAAGGTGCAGCCACATATTTCTGTAGTAGCTTCAAAAATATAAGCTCTAATGTGCTTATTTTCAAAACAAGGCATTGTGCATATACTATCTAGTTGACAAGATTTCTTTACTGAGTGATGTAGTCCCCTATTTCTGTAGTGAGCACAGAAATATAATAGCCTGTATACTAATTTACATAGTGAGGCATTGCGGGTACAGTAAATAGCAGATTTTTCTATCTAAAACTAAAAACTAACAGTGTCCTTTTAAAAACGTTGTTTCCCTTGCATGATGTCACAGTTCTGGGTTGCAGCACTGAGAATAAAGGGGCAGCGTTATGCAAATGAAGCAGAGCACAGAGATAAAAGGATTTTTTTTTCATGGAAAACAGCACATTTTATTTATTTATTTAGTTTTTGTTGACTGGGAAAGGAGGACTAGACAATTCTGCCTATTTTCAGTCTCATCCCAGGGAAGGGGGATACAGAAGGATGCCAACTAACACTGAACCAGATTAAACTGTTAGTGGTATTTTAGTGAATGAGGGAAATTTGGCCAGGACACTAGGGAAATTCCCATACTCTTTTCAAGAAGTGCCATGGGATCTTTAACATCCACCTGAACTACCACCAGAGCAAGCAGATGGGACCTCAGTTTAACATCTCATCTGAAAGATGGCACCTCAGGAGTGCAGCACCCACCTCATGCTGCACTACACTGTCAGTATTAAGATTTAACCCAAGTGCCTGGTGTGGGGATAGAACCCACAGCCTTCTGACCAGAGGCGAGTGTGCAACCTGCTGAGAGGATACTTTTTGGCAGTTTGAATGGTAGAAGACTGATTCACAACTTCTAAAGGTTACTACTCCCATTCATTATGGCAAACTTGCATACATAACTTTAAATACTTAAGTTAATAAAAACATTTTTGGCAAAGTAGTCCGTCTAGTGGTGGCTTTGGCAGTAGTGGGGACTGTTGTGTTTTGTGCTGTTTTTGCACTGTTTCACCCCTTCCTGTCATGGAGTCACCATATTTTGCAAGAAAAGCATTCTCTGTGGCAAAGTTCCCCAAACTGACACAAGAGGTCCACTGCAACAAACAAATGACTCAAGGAATGAGAATGAGACAGGTTGAGTCAAAAAAATGACTCGAGGAACAAGAATGACACAAGTTGAGTCAAAAAATGGTGCAAAGGATGAGAATGATGCAAGCGGAGTCAAAAAATGCAGCAGATGAAATGGCCAAGACTAAGCCCTCAAAATGCTCTAAACTAGTCTTGCAGGGGAATATTGGCCCTTAATAGTACCATTGTCAGGTTTGCCCCCCGTTATGGGCCTCTTTATATGCTCTAGTGTACGTTAGACCAGCTCTGGCTGTTCTAACAGCGTCTTGCATCTTAGGCACTAGGACAGGATTCACATTCTTTGAAAATCCCAAATAAGGGGATGGTGCATCATTTCAGTGATGCAGTCATCCCTTCCAACATGGCGCAGACATTTTTTTGGCGTAAGCATGATGCAGACCAGTCTGGTGCATGCAGACCTGTTTTTGATGCAAGCACCATTTGAAAATCAAAAATGACAAAAGTTTTGATGCAGCCTGCTCTTTGCATCAGTTGTTTTTGATGCAAGCACCCACGTCATTCTCTGGCCTTTGGAAATCCGGCAACCAGTAGTCTATAAAAGATGCACTTACCTTTCATTAAAGATGAACAGTCATCAGAAACAAAATGCAGTATGCCTGTCAGGATGTCAGAACAGCTGAATTCGATGGGACTTCTCAGAAAAGTGCAGCAAGAATTTGTCCATGACCATATTCATGGCCTGCCTTTTCTCAAAAGCAAGAAGAGTTAAATTAGCTTGATGTCTCTGAAGCACGCTTCTCCTGTATGGTCGATTAATCCTTGATAGAGTCAGAAATTAAGAACAATCATGTGATGCCACTGATGGGTTAGCAGCTCAGAGGACTGGCTCTCACCTCAACTCTCACTTTTCTGTAAAAATCTACGATCTACCTTCAATAATCATGCATATCTACTTATCTGTCAACTTCTGATAGTCTACTGGATCACCCGAGACAAAGTTGGACATGATTCAAAGAATTTTTTAAGTGGAACAGGCAGTTTATTCCTCGAGGCCTATTGGCGGTATGGAAACAGAAATGTGCCAGGCACCACCCCCTCATACCCCACCGCAGACACCTGAAAAAACACCAAAACACTCCAGAGCCCAACCTGGCATCACTTCTAAAACAGCTACATTCTCAACAACCTTACAAGCTCCAGCTCTCCTTACCGAACAAAGATTCATGGAGGAATTACAACCATTTAGTACAGCTCTCCAAGATCTTACCTTGGAACTCAAATCGATGCGAGGGGATCTCGCCAACACCACCCGAGCGATCAAAGATGTGGTGGCCAGGACATCATCACTGGAGGGATGGAAAGCCTCAATTGAACCAGAGCTCCCTGCACCAAGACAAAAACTACATCGTATGGAAGCTAAGCTGGAGGACCTGGAAGGCCGAAGTCGCTGCAACAACATTCTTATCTTCGGCCTTCCAGAAGACACCGAATAGCTGCACCAATTACATTTCTACAGAAGATGCTTACTAAAATAGCTGGGCCCCTTCCTAACTATACTACATATGTAATAGAAAGGGCCCACCATTTACTTAGACCTAAGCCAGCTGCAGGGAAACCACCAAGACCCTTGATACTTAAATTCCTCAATTACCTGGATAAGACATACGTCTTAGGGCAAGTCAGGGAACTCCAGGAAATTTTATGGGAAGGCCAACAGTTAAGGTTCGCCCAGGATCTTCCAGCAGCCATTTGTCAGCGGAGGGCAGCATATCACCTGTTAGTCACAAAGCTGATTGCTGCCAGTATTAAATATAAAGTGCAGTACCCATTGAGACTCTCAGTCTACTATATAAATACCTGGCACAATTTTGACACTGCTGAACAAGCCCTTCCTGAACTGCAGGCCTTGATCCCCGATCTGTTCAGTGCATGTTGAGATCTGGCTCTATGTTTCAGTTATCTGGACAATCAGCACAAATGTGCGAAGAAGTTTGTTGAGCTTTCCACAGTTTCTTCAGTCTTCTAGATCACCACACGAGGGCAGTAGAGCATCGTGTTTGAACACTGGTACTTGCTCCTGTCTCATAGATTAACATACAGCCTTTGCCCCAATTTTTTATGTTGCTTGCTCGCATGTGCAAGAAACACAGTGCCATCATCCAAGTTTTCGGAAGTGTGCCACCCGTCTTCCAATGCAGTCAGTGTGTTTGCAGGCGTGGCCCCAGTTCCCCAATCACTGCTGCAGCTGTCTATGACAGCAGTTGAAAATGCAGTGGTCGTACAGTTGAAAGGGAGCGCTCCGCTTCAGTGAGCAAAGCTCCCCCCTTCACACACACACACGCTCACGCACACACACTGCGTGGTCATGCGCTTTCCCCTTCCCCCCACACTGTACGGCCGATGGGGGTGCCCAATCCCCATAAACCCATGCCCCACCCCAAGCATCCAGGTTCCACGCTGGGGCCCACCCCAATGTGGCAAAATGTTTTATGGCTGACGGGATGCCCAATCCCCCGCCGGCTGCACGACCCCACCCAAAGCATCCAGGGGCCACGCTGGGAGCCCACCCCAGCATGGCAAATGATGTTATGGCCGACGGGGTGCCCAATCCCCTGTCAGCTCCAGCCCCCTCAACAGCCTTCCAGCTGCCAAGCTGGGAGCCCACCCAGCGTGACAAACGTCCCTCGCTCGCCGTCTTATAAAAAAAACCTGTAAATACAAAACTGTCCTCGGCACTTCTCCCTGCCCCTTCCCAACCCGCACCCACTCACTGCACCCTGCCTCCCCACCCCCCCACCCCATACTTACCTCTGAGTTTGGCGCGATGATCTTGATTGGACCAGGAACACGTCTGCACTCTTCAACCCGACGCGAACTGAGAAATGCCGGTAAGCTGTATAATGGGATAGATAGTGGTTTTTCAACTTTGTTGCATATCACAGGCATTTTTGGGAATTTTGGGCCCAAATTTTCCACATGGGGTTTTTGGGACCCCTCCTCATGAATTCTTGCACTGTCATGGCATTAATCAGGCCCAAAGGGTGATTTCGTGGTCACTGCGTGAAATCACCTTTTGGGACTGATTAATGAAATGACACTGCCAGTGTTCATAAGGTGGGCTCTCAAAAACTCTATATTGAAAATTTGGTTAAAAAATTCCTAAAAATGACTGTTTTACAGCCGCGTATGCGCGTTCCCAGCATTAATTGTGTCGTGAATTTTCAGTATTTTCACTCCAGATTTTCAACATTGCCATTTTACCACACCTCCTTATGAGCAGTACAGCTGTCATTTTTCACATAGTCGCCCAAAATGTGTTTCCGTGCATGTAGTGCACAATGGCGCATTCGGTGTGTGCAATCAATGTTTGGGACAGATTAAGAAAATCACAGTGACACTGTTCATGAGCAGAGGTCTTAAAATGGCTATGTTGAAAATTTGGTGAAAAATTTCCTAAAATGACTGTTTTACGAGCGTGCGTTGCTCAGTTCCTACGTACGCTCGTAAGTTCGCGAATTTTTAATATTTGCACTCCAGATTTTCAACATTGCCATTTTACCACACCTCCTTATGAGCAGTACAGCTGTCATTTTTCACGCGCTCAAAATGTGTTTCCGTGCATGTAGTGCACAATGGCGCATTCGGTGTGTGCAATCAATGTTTGGGACAGATTAAGAAAATCACAGTGACACTGTTCATGAGCAGAGATCTTAAAATGGCTATGTTGAAAATTTGGTGAAAAAATTCCCTTCAGATGTTCTGCAATATTACTAATGAAGACATTGAACAGAACTGGCCCCAGGACCGATCCCTGCAGCACCCCACTGGTCGCCCCTTCTCCCTAGACTGCACACCATTTACCACCACTCTCTGCCTCCTGTCTGTTAGCCAGTTTCTAACCCAGTTTACCACCTTTTTCCCCATGCCCAGCCTACCCAGCTAGTTTATCAGCCTCCTATATGGGATGGTGTCAAAGGCTTTGCTGAAATCAAGGTAAGCATAGTCCACTGCCCTACCCTGATTCACTTCCTTTCTCACCCAGTCAAAGAAATCAACCAGATTTATCTGACATGATGTCCCCACTGTGAATCCATGTTGTCTATGGTCCTGGGCTCCGATGGCATCTAGATGCCCCACTATCCTTTCTTTAAGCAATGTCTCCATGATCTTCCCCACTACTGAGGTGAGGCTGAATGGCCTACTGTTCTCTGCCTCCTCCCTGCTGCCGGACTTGTGTAGAGGGACCACATGTGCCCTCTTCTAATTCACTCATGTTGAATGACTCAGTGAACATGGCTGCCAGGGGTACTGCTATCTCCCTTCACAGTTCTGTTAATATCCTTGGGCGTATTCCATCTGGTTCCATCGCTTTGTCCACCTTCAATTTAGTGAGCTCCTGCAGGACTCTTTTGCCTTTGAATGGACTATTGTCCACCTCTTCACCCCTTTGGCAACTGCTGTACTGCTGTGGCCCTTGCCCCTCCCACTCTTCTGTGAATACTGAATGGAAAGACACAGTGCATGTCTTGGGAGGAAGGCATGGAACTATCACTTCCAAATACCTAAACAGCACATACAAGCAAGCAACATTCAGCATTGACAAATGCTTGTTTTCCTCTCTTCTTCTCTTTTTTTTTTTTCTCACAGCCACTCGTGGCACCAGCTCCAAAATGCTGTGACATCAGGGGCGTCACCAGGGGTATAAAGTTGAGGGGGCTAATGCCCCCCAGTCAAAATCCTAACAAAGCTAGGGGGTGTCCGGGGGCATGCCCCTTGGAAAATTTTGAGATTTTTACCTTCAAATGGTGGCTTTTCCTGTATTTTAATGGTGAAATATATGTTTGAGAAGCCTGGTTATCATGACATCTATTAAATGGTACATGTGGAAAAATTTGGTTACTGGACCACCGAGGACAACGGAAAGAGACACCATTATCCCAGCAGATCTGCTGGAAGGTTACAGGACCCCAGAGCAAAGTAATGAGTATGCTGTCAGAAAAATGCCCTTTATCAGACAGAACTGAGCCTAACACAAAGCAGGGCTCAGGGCCAAAAGCTATGCCAGCTTCCAAAGTACTACTGACAAAAAAAGTCTTTGAAGCAAAAACTAAGTCAGACTGATAATAGCTTAGCTCACAGCCAGCTTGCCTGCCCTAGCTCACCCTGTAAAACAACAAAAAACAAGGGTTATACTTAGGCAGTAGTCTGTAACACAGGCTAACCTTAAGTTGCCACAAAGCCACAACACAAACCCCTTTCTCAGAGTGTAAGGTGATTAGGAAAAGGTGAAGTGCTGTTATTTAATTTTTTTTCTGAGCTACAGCCTCTCAATTGTAGCTATTTTCTGGTGAAAGCCTTAATTTTAAACCCTTAACCCACAACAAAATCCCCCTCCTCAGAAAGTGATGTTATTTCTTTCTGAGCTGGAGACTTGGAGAGCCTTTGATTTATCTATCAGCAGACAGGGTACAGGTACACTACTGATGGCAAAAACATATTTTAAGTAGTGTCACTCACAGGCTGTCTTTCTGAGCTAGAGAGCTTGAAGTTACCCCCCACAACACAATACAAACCCATCCCAACCCCCTCCACCCCCCCGTGACTGCCTGTCTGCTGTCTTCAACCAACTCTGTAGGTAAAAAATAATCTTATTTATTTCAGAGCAGCTCAAGTTCTCAGATGCATAGCCTTTTACTTTTATCAGTATATCATGGAACACAACAAGCACTACTGCAACTCCTCTGTTAGCGACAGTCTCTCTGACAACAACAGCATCAATATCTTGCTGCACAGCCTTTTGGAGTAGTAGTAGTCTGTACTGTGTGTGTCAGAAAATGAGAAAAATACACCATCTTGGCATGCTAATTGGCAGCTGTGCAGTGTGCAAGTAAAAGCAATGTTGTTGGCTGGCAGGGCTGTAGAGGCAGTCACCAGCCCCCCGTTGTCAATCAGTCTCTGGCTGGCACTGCGTGTTTAAGGAAGTTGTCCCCTTCCCTCCTACTGTGCAAGGCAGAGATGCCCCTACCCACAATCTAACCCACCCCTTGTGCTGAACTATGCGACAACCATGAGCCCATCCCACCACTCATTGATTTAAAACAAAATCCTCCTATTGGAGTCCTCATTCGTAGTCCCACTAACCTGCCAGTCACTCAGTTGTTCCCAGTTCTATTCCCCAAGCTGTAATATGTCTAGTCTCTCTCTCTCTGTGGAAAATTCTCGTGTCGTGGTCCCAACGGCTCCCGTCCCCGTCACCCGATCTGTTGATTTCATCAGCAGCAGCCATCAGTCCCACGCGGTGCCACTCAAAAGTCTCGGACTACTTTCGTTTTTCTCCGTTGGGCTTCCTGAGCACTCATCGAGTGTTCAGGAACTCCAACAGAGAAAACCAAAACTGCGTTCCAAGTGGTGGCACTGTGAAACGCCACAACTTAAGAAAAATTGAAAATTGTGGCATTTTTATTCCGTGAGGACATGAGCAAAGTTTCCTCAATGGGGATAATGATTGGGGGGGCTTTAACGTACATTGGGGGGCTTCAGCCTCCCCAAAATCAGCCTGATGACGCCACTGTGTGACAGTATACCAAGGTTTCAGCTCTGATCTGTCATTTAATCACCCCCTTACCTGAACCAGGTTAACTAGTCACTGGATTCTGAGTACTAGTAAAAGGGGGTATATATAGAGCATTTCTGTTTGTTTTTTTTTTGTTGTTTTTTTCTTTCCTTCAAGGACTGGATAATGGTTTCTAATTTTTGGAGACCTAGTTTGAACCCCCACTTAAAGAGGGGTCTTGTTACCTTGCATTATTACAACGCAACTGTGTTCCACTGCTAGTTGCAAGTGTAGGCAATGAAAATGCCATTGTTTCAATGTTTTGATGTTAACATGAGAATTGGGGTGGGGAAGGGCAGTCTGAATTCTGCAACCTTAGAAGGGTGTTACGAACTAGAGTAAGGGAAGGGGGTTACTCACAGTGCTTTACTCTGCACTCTCTTGGACAATCCTTTGGTGCAGTTCTCCTAGTGGGCTGCACTCAGGCAATCCGAGCCATAGGACAACCCTTATTGGGGCTTTTTAAAACTGCTGTGAGTGTAGAGATTTGGGGGATAGGCTGGGTAGATGGGAGGAAAAGGGGGGTTGATAGGGGTCAGGTACGCAGTGTGATAGTGTATTTTCCTCTTTTTTTCATTTTTGGAAATCTCTATGTGTTTGTTCTCGATGTCTCGCAGGGTTACAGGTTAAATTCTAACAAATAAATGTCAATATGATGGCTAATTATAAAGTGTGTTCATGGAATGTAAAAGGTGCCCAGTATCCGACTAAGTGTGCCAAGATACTGCTACACCTCCGCAAGTTAGATATAGATGTAGCGTTTCTCCAGGAAACCCATCTGCCCCCTCCCAGGTTATTCAGTTCAGAAGGTACTGGGTGGGCCAAGCACTAGGGGTTGGACCAGACACTCGTAAAGGGGGTGTGGCAATTCTTATAGCACAACGGGTACCCTTCCATCTACTGGATGCCATTGTAGACTCCCAGAATAGATATATTTTGATCAGAGCCTTACTAGGCCATTCTAAGATGGTACTCAGCTCTATATATGGCACAAATACAGAGGATCCTCCATTTTTCTTCTCCCTTATGAACAATTTGCTCCCACGGTCCTCCCTCCCAATTGTACTAGGGGGCGATTGGAATTTGGTCTACTGCAATATTCTAGATTATTTGAGAGGTCACTTCTCATTGCTCTCCCCAGCACAACTGGCCACCAGAGAATTGATAGATTCAGTGGGGCTAATAGACCCTTGGAGGGCTCTTTTTCCCCCTTCAGAGGGAATATTCTTTTCATTCTATTCCCCATAATTCATTTTCCCGAATTGACTATTTTCTTCTGGACACTGGGCACCTCTCATCTGTATCATCCTGCAACTATCTACCCAAGGTGATTTTGGATCACCATCACACTTTGTTATTCTGGAGTCCTGGCCCACCTCTTTCCAAAGATAAAGTTTGGAGACTCAACAGTCAACTATTTAGATCCAATTACCTGGTATCCCAACTCGCAGCTCTTATTACCAGCTTTCTCAATATCAACACCCCACTGTGCCCAAGCTAGATATTCTATGGGGAGCTTTTAAATGTACACAGTGGGGAAAATTATCCACATGGCCACAATCAAGAAAAAGATCACCTCCCAGGTAACCTCTGCTCTTCTACAAGACATTAGGAGATCGGAGTTATCACTCTCCATCTGTCCCACTTCAAAAGAGCTTAATGCTTTAGAAATTCTCAGAGACTGCTACAATTGAATCCTGACCAAAAAAAGCTGAACATCTTCTTATACACTCCAAAATTCACTATTTTGACCAGGGGGATAAGGCAGGAAAACTTCTGGCTCTGTGTCTCAAGGCACAGGCCTCCGATAGAATAGTCCCATGTATCCAAAACTCCGGAGGACCAATTGTTTCCTCCCCCAGAGAAATAGTGTATTGCTTCCAGGAATACTATAAAACTTTATATTCTCACCCATCCTCCAACTTTAACCCATCAGCAGTAGATAATTTTTTACAGACGGTCCAACTTCCTCAACTAGATGCTAACCAAGCAGCCTCGCTTAAGGCACCTATCTCCACTGGTGAAATAAAATTGGCTGTTGACTCTCTTCCATTAGACAAGGCCCCAGGACCAGATGGATATACCATAGAATTCTATAAAACCTTCTAACTCAGTTGGTACCGGTTCTCCTAGACACTTATAATCATGGTATCTCAGATCACTCCCTATGGAAAGCCGCAATTGTGATCCTCCCCAAACCAGATAAAGATCCACTCCAAGTTACTAATTACTGCCCTATTTCTCTAATTAATGTGGATATGAAGACACTTGCTAAGATTCTGGCCGCCAGGTTAACCAAGGTCTGGCAAGGTCTTATAAGTAGGGAACAAGTTGGTTTCGTGGCGGGTAGGGTATCCTCTGACCATATGCGGAAACTGGACTATTTGATCTCTGCATCCAGGGACTCCCAAATTCCATCTGCCTTGGTCTCCCTGAATGCAGAGAAAGTGTTCAACAGGGTCTCCTGGGAATATCTATTCCATTTACTACCCTACTTCAACATACCATCACAGTACATCAAGTGGATAAAGATCCTACATACACAACCCTCTGCACAGGGTGCTTTGTAATGGTCACCTATCGCAACCCTTTATCCTGCAGTAAGGTACCATACAGGGGTGTCCACTTTCTCCTTTTCTGTTTGATCTATATCTGGAACCACTCATCAGACGTATCAACATCTCCCCCAAGATTTCGGGCATATCTATCGGTCCTCACCAATATAAACTTTCAGTATATGCCGATGACATACTGCTGCATGTCTCATATCCTTCTACATTGATCACGGCCACACTTGAACTTATTACGGAGTTTGGTAAATTCTCTAATTATAAGCTGAATATATCCAAAACGGAACTAATGCCTTTGAACGCTCATACGTTTTCAGCAGCCGTCTCTCTCCTAGGACTCCATTGGGTTAAGGATAAATTAAAATATTTGGGGATGTATCTTTCCTGATCCAATATCAAGATGAAACAATACAATCTAGATAAAATCCTTGCTCAAATCAAAATGGATCTCTCCTGCTGGGCCATACTCCCATTTTCTCTCTGGGGACAAATAAATGTGGTGAAAATGAATGTCCTCCCCCGGATATTGTACCCATTACAGATGATGGCCCTCTTCTTATCTAAAAATTGGTTTACACAAGCTCACAGACTCATATCTAACTTTATATGGGGCGACAAGACACCTAGGAGGGCCCTCTCTAAACTACAGAGGAGCAAAGAGAAGGGAGGCCTACAGCTACCAGATTTTCTATTTTATTATTTCTCTATTACATGTTCCTCACTCAATGGCTAACGGCCACAACACATGCCAATCAGGCACAATATTATCCCCTGTGGCTTCAAATAGAAAGGTTCCTCGGCTCTTTACATGATATAGCGCTCAATACTTTAATTTATACTCTCTTTAAGAATCTACCCAAAAGTCTCCGTGACTTACCTATCGGGACAACATTTCGAGTACAAGCTCAACTCTGTACCACATTCCAGCTATCCATAGTAGGAGATATTTCTCAACCCATCTTTTGCAACCTCAACTTTAAGATAGAGGGTTCTCCTCTCCCATATAACTTTTGGCAAGGGAATACACAACTTAAGGTCACAGACTTGCTACAAGAACACAAATTGGTGCCATTCCAAACAGCACATGCACAGTTTAATCTCCCCACATCTTTCTGCTTCAAATATATCCAACTACAACACATGTTACTACAACATTTTGGGTAAGGGCCATGGGAACAGAATTTAGCAGGCCCATTTCTTCCAGCCAGTTCTAACTTACTATTATCTCATCTCATCTCATCTCATTTTTCTATCGCCTCCTAAGGGATGGCATAGAGGAACTGTGAGGAACACCACACTACTTCTGGGATCAGGTGTTGCCCTCAGACCCCTCAACAATTCGACCATGGACCAAAATCTGGTTATAATTATATCAAGATGTGAAGTGGGTCAGATACCACATCTTACAGTTCTACGTTCTCCATGACATGTACTATACCCCGGTCAGGCTTTACAAAATGGGGAGACTTCTCTCTAACTTCTGTTCAAGGTGCAAGGAATGCCCTGGTACACTATTACATATTCTATGGGACTGTAGTAGAACTACACCCCTATGAATCACCATCAGATCCAAACTGGGCCCTCTTCTAGGCCTCTTAGAAGCTTTTAAACCAGAAATTTGCATAATAGGGGACTATGGGGACCTCTTGATTGGCAACCAACTTAAACACATGTCACTGATATCTTTATGTGCCAATAAAGTAATCATTCGGCACTGGTTGGAACAGAACATTCCCACCTACACAGAGTGGTTAACAGAGATACTCTTCGCCTTACAGGCGGAAAATATCATCGCTCATAAGGCCAAAAGACCACATTACTACCAGAAAGTATGGGCACCTTTACATACTTTACTAACTATCTAATGAACATAGATTAGATCAGACCAACTTTTTAGGCAGTTATCATAAAAAAGTCAATACAACCCTTAGGCCCTTCCCAACAATCACATCCATGACTAGTAAACCCTAAAATCACTTCCACTGCATACCTGGAGGGGAGGGAGGAGGAATTCGTAGTGAAATTAATGGGGGAATAGGAAGTTAAATAAGTTCATGTTTCTTATGTTTTGGAGAGATCTATACAGAGATGGCATAATCGTATCTAAAAACTACTAGATTCATATGTGAACTTATGTTACTATGAAAGCGTTCCACGCTACTCATGTACGTAGTATAAAAATGGGACATGTAGCAATGTTTTCTTTATGTCTGTAACAAATTATATGATAGTCCTTTCTAACAATCAAGCATATTCATTTGAAAAAAAAAAAGTTGGAAATGAAGATTCACACATGGCAATAGAGCAACCAAATGTTGCCAGAGTAGCTATTAGTCCATATGCTGATGGAAATGCTTCTCTTTGTGAATATAGTGCCTTTAGAAGAGCTGAGGTTGACCGCTCTGTTGACTTCTTTTCAAATACCTGTTCACAACAATTATCTCCTCTTTCGAAGGGAGTTCTTCGAGAGGCTTGAGGGCATCTAGTGACAAATAGTCATCTTTTAAAAGCTGAGATAAAACTGATCAGAGTATAAACAATCATTGCTTTTGAATCACAGATCAATCGTAGAAAAGTAAGCAGATTGAATTTTAATTTTAATATCTTCCTCTCCCCTTCATTGGCCCAAAGTCTCTGTGACTATGGAATCTGCTATTCGAGATGATCTTTTGTAAGGTCTTTTGGGTTTGGTGGGTCTGGGTGACAATGGACTTGAGTCCTTATCAAGCAGTGATTCTGCCTTAGCTTTATATTCATCAGATTTGTCATTTTCCCTGAGATTAGAAATTTCCTGGTACACCATGTCAATCAAATCCTTTGCAGTCATCAATCCTGTCAGGCGCGATTGAAGTATTTTATCAACAGGTTGAATAATTCAGAGAATCAAATTCATCAGAATGGCAGAAAATGTGAATCTGATATGCAAAACAGTAGCCAGATATCCCCTGGCTTCAGCGACCAAATCGCCATCCACGTCAGTGTTTGATGAAATGTTCTTTAGATTCTCCACAATTTCTTTGTATTCCAGAATGATGGTCTTAGTCATTTTGAAGTGTCCTGACCATCTCTGCTTGAGAAGACTCTTCAGATGCCTGCCCTGGTACACTGCAGACACTTTTGGGTGACGAATAAATACGTAAAGGGAACCACATTTTTTGAATTATTGACCGAGGATAAGAATTGATGATATCATGTGAATAATCACCAAATGTCTGCGGTTACTGTAGCAATGCACATATGGAATTTTGCAGCCCAGTTTACATGTATATACGCTTCAACACCACCCTTTTCCCCTTGCATGACATTTGCACCATTGTAGCACTGAGATAGCATCTTGTTGGTGTCAAGTTTAGCATCTGACAAGCTAGTTAATGCTATAGCAGCCATCAATTTGGCATCCAACTGATCAGGACCAAGAGATGGCATATCTAACAGGAACTCATGTACTTCACCTTCCTTTACATATCTGATTCCAATGGAAATATTTTCAGTGTTTTTAGAGTCTCTAGTTCCATCCTCAAGTAAAATGTACCAGTCTACATCGGCGTTTTGTATGTCTTCAGCCACACTTTTCCTTTACTAGCTGTGCCATAGTCTCAATTATTTCATTTTGAATATCTGGAGACACATATGTGGCACTGTTTGACATTCGCTCATGAATTTTTGTGAGTTTTGCATCCTTTTTCAAGGTATACTGAAACATTCTGATAAATAGTCCTTCAGAGGTTTCTTTATCATCACCACAGAATTTGAGCTCATTTACAGCAAGAAATTGAACAACTTCAGCAATAGATTTTATAGAGTACCTGTTATCCTCCAAAATATCTCTTGAAAGCATGGTTGAGATGATTTTATTAGCTTCAAAACATTTCATTTGTTCAATCCATTTTGACGTGGTGATTATATGTACAGGCGATGCCAAATACAGTTTGAAACCTTTATCTTCATCTCCCAAAGCTCATTTCCAATTTTGAAATCTTGTAGTTGTAAAAGACGTTTCCTTCAAACCATGGGGATTTGACATGTGACAAGCAAAACAGAACGCCCTGTCTCTCTTGGGTGAGTATTCCAGCCAGTAAAAGTGTTTATACCACTCAGCCTGAAAAGACCTACCATTTTCATCTCTTGTAAACTAAATGTTTACAACATGGTAAGGATCTTTGGTGTTTAAGTCCTTTGGCAGTGGCGCTAATCTAACTACAGGTGGGCCTGGTTATGGTTCTTCTTCTGTGACTGCAGTCTTATTTTTTCTGATGACAAATTTATCCATCACCATGTTCACTACTAACTTCACTGTCTGTCAAATTCGAATGCCGATTCTACTATGATGGATGGAACATATGGAAGCTGCCTGCTTGATGTCTCGGCTCAGCTATAGGCAGCCAATAAAGCTGCAGTCAACCTGAACCAGTTATGCACTAATGCACATCCTGTGCAGTATATGGGCAGCTGCCTCATTCACATCATGGGCCCGATTTTAGAAGCCGCCTGCTGCCTGCATCAGATGCAGCTTGTGGCAGGAAAGGGGGCTGCCCCAAGGAGCAGCAAGCCCGCCAGCCCGGAACCCAGGCACAGAAGGGGCAGCTGACATAAGGCTGTTGCAGGGGACGATGTGCCGTGGTAGTGCATTGTCCCTATAATGTCTGGGCACCCATGTGCCATCAGTTGGAATGCTTGCCATAGCAGGTGACTGCAAACCCCACCAATCCCTGAGATTGCCACAATGCGGTGGTGGTATAGTGCCCCCACCCCAGTGCACAAGGAGCCCCAATCCTCATTTCATTGTTAAAAAAATGACAGCCAGTCCCAGTCCATCTCCCCCAACCCACATCCATGATGGGCCTTACAACACATGACAAGGTTGTATCTGGTGGTCTAGTGGCCCCCACCCCGACAGGTAGTGGTCAACCACCCTGCCCCCCCATCCCCAACCTTCTTCCGTGACTGGCACTTCCTTCTGCACAACACCATGGCTAGCTGCAGAATGCGATCGCATAGGCTGTGTAAGTGTACAGTACGTTTACACGGTCTGTGAGATCACATTCTATGACTGGCCATGGTGGTGTGCAGAGGGAAGTGAGATCACGGAAACAGGTCTGGGACAGGGGGTGCAGGGTGGTTGACTACTGCCTGTTGGGGTGGGTGGAAAGGTAAATACGACCACCAGGGTACTCTTTAAGATTTGGATCAATGATAATGGTTAAAAGACATGAGGTTTGGGACGCACTTTAAAAAAAAACACTGTTGCACGCAAATGTGTACAGTGAGTATGTTTGCCTACACCGCACTGAGAAACCTCTCACTCCTGATTTTAAGGGTCTCACTTCTAAATGCTCTCATTGGCAGAACTGCATCTATACCAGACATCTTAGCAGAGGCTGCGGGGGGGCCAAATCTTGGCAGGGGGCCCCTGACCTCCCCTGGCTACAGGCCTGTTGGGAACACTAGCACTAAGTAGCACGGACAGGTATGGATTCTGTATGCTACAGCTCCACAATACTGACCTTTTTTTGGGTGTAGTGAGTGGCAAGTAGGAGGAAATGAGAGAAACTGCATAGAAAGACTGTGTGGGGGGGTGGGGAGCAGTGACTCATTAAGTGAAGATTCAAGATGGTGGCCAGTTAACTGCTTGAAATGGGGGGAGCAGTGATTTTATTTGGCACACAGGCAGGTGGCATGGGATTCATTTTTACCCAGTCTCTGTTGGCGCATAAATGCACCCCTAGATGGGGTGCTCAATCAATCAGAGATTGGGATTGTTCTTGCCCATTTTCTAAAACTCAATACATGCAGATCAGATAGTTTTGTAATGGGGAGTTATCCCAAGTACAATCAATATAAAATGGTTAGTCAAGACATAAACAGACTATGGGATAGGGGCTCAATTGAGTTCTTCATTAAGACCTACAGTATCTGGCTCCTCAACATTATTCCACATGAAATGTTATCATCTTTTCTGATTATGTGATATCAGAACTTACATGTCTAGCATTTTGATTTGTTTTCATTGGTTACACTATGCTGTGGCGACAGGAATGTCAGTGACCTCCCCTGCAGCGACACATGGTCACTGACATCCCCGACACCACCAACTCCAGACCCCGACTGGAGAGTGCACAGACACCTGTTCAGTGTTCATGCAGGGGGCTGCACCCTGCACCATCCAGACTTAAGGATTCTAACTCTGGGGGGTGTGGATTTTGAGGGAGCGCGGCCAAACTCCAGAGTTGATGACTTAGTCATCACTCTGGCAACCTGGTCGACACTGTGGGTGTCAACGGGTTAGTGTTGCTCTAACAGTGTCACTGTGAAAGCATCACTGTTACAACAGGATACCATTTTCATGTACTGTTATTAGCTCTTTGCTCTCATCTTATGTTTATATGCTTTTTGATTACAAAATTTGTATATAGAACTAGTACACCAATTGTGTATATAGAATAGGACTTTAGACAGCACCTGTGAGTTTTCTGCTACATTGGGTATATTCTCTAGTACATTCACTTATGTGACCCAATGCATTTTTAGCCTGACCTCTCGCAACCCCAGAGTTCATTTGTTAACATTGTAAATTCAAATGACATGCTTATCTTAGTAACCTTACAGGCCTTTGGCAAGCAAAAATGCTTCATTTTTATTAATATTTAAAGCAACATTTTTTGCCTTATTTGAACTCTAGTCTGGCTGGGAGGCGGCGGCAATAATCAATTGCCACCCACTTTGGCAGTGCATTCAGGCTGAGTGCAGTTGATGCTGCAGCATGATGTCATATGCTGGAACCATGCATCTAATGGCAGCACACCATGTGCTGAGTGGCAATGTTGATAAGCACAAGAGGGGAGAACACAGCCAGATTGGCACACTGGTGGCATCTTCATTCAAACTATTATATGTTTTGGATCCTGCCCGAGATATTGAACATAGTTCAGCATGAGAGCACTGTAAAACCAGCATTTGGTGAGTTAAACTGAACTGAACTTTTGAAAAATGATCATAACATTGCAAAAAATACTGTGATTTAAAATTAATGAGGGTGTGTGACTTGTGCTACCTGTTACCTGCATCACTAAATATATTTTATAAATCTGCTTCTGAATTCAGGACTACACACCCTTGAAAAAACTGGAAGGGAAGCCATCAAAACATTGCATATTTGATGTGGTGGCCACAGCTTTGGAAATAAATTAATGAACTGATTTAAAGAATGCTTCTGTTCACTGGTGGATTTGTTCATTTCTAGCCACTAGCATATGCTGTCATCTTGAACTGATCTTGGTAGACATCTTAAAACTTTGCCTGGGTTTGATCTGCAGAGTGGAAGTCCTACCACTGCTTTGTATTAGAAAGTAAAGTGCCACTTTCCAAATGTGCATCAGAAACATCACGGAGTCCCAGTCTGAGAGAGGAGCAATAAGCAACGGAGTAACCGGCACTGGGAACAAGAACACTGACAGTCCCAGGCTTTACTTTTTTAGGAAGCAGGTCAGCTTATGGACTGTATGCTGGATGCTAGCCATGCTGTGGAGGAGCAGGTCACCTGTTTATTTATTTTTTTATTTATTTAAAATTGATGACTGGGAAAGGCACACTGAGCCGAGCCTAATTTCCAGGTGCGAACCTAATTACGTTTTATCATATTTAAACTTTTGAATTTTTTCCGACCAATAGGCTCTTTCTTCCAGGAGATGCATGACATTTTGCATACCTGGATTAGTAGAAAAGGTTGCATATTCAGGCAATTTGTATTCACATGGTCTGAGAGTAAGAGCTCAGCGAATGCTGTTCCTGAGGGTTTTACTCTTACAAGTTTTACTCACTACCTTTTTCTGTGTAAATGCCTTTTTGTCATATGGGCTGCTGGAGAATAGCTTTTATTGATGATTTCCTTGTAAACTGGAGCTGAAACACACAAATGCTTCACCAAAAAGTAAATTCAGATCTTATGTTATATAACTACTGGAATATTACAGTATTTTTGGATGTTTTAACTATCGGTGCTGGCTGGTGGGGGGTTGATAATTAGATGCTTTCACTAAATCTTAAGTTTGTGTTATGCCCTTTTTATGTTTGCTTACACACATGCGCAAGAAACATAGTGCCACCATACGAGTTTTCGTAGGTGTGCCTCTCCCACTTCCAATGCCCTGCTCCCTTTGGCAGGTGCGGCTGCACTACGCCAATGAATGTCGGAGCTGTCTATGACAGCCATTCAGATGCAGTGGCATACAGTTGAAAGAAAAAAACTGCTGCAGTCAGCGGTGGTAACATGTAGGCAATTTGCATACTGCCGTCAGCAGTATGCAAAGTGCCTATACTCTGCCACTTCATCCGTATAGCTGTCATAGACAGCTCCATTTTTTTCTATCCAAGTGACATGCTGGGTGGCCACCCCAGCGTGCTCATGTCTCCCCCTCACTGCACAGGTGTATGGCAGAGGTGCCCAATCCCCGTCACCTTCACTGCCCCCCCAACAGACTTCCACTGCCATGCTGGGAGCCCACCCCAGCATGGCAAAAGTCTGTACAGCTGACTGGGGTGCCCAATCCCCCATCGGCTCCACTGTACTGTTTGTAACCCCCCCAAACCAGAGTTCCAAGTGTCACGCTGGGAGCCCACCCCTGCATGGCAGAAGTCCTTATGGCCGATGGGGGTGCCCAATCCCCCGTCGGCTCCACTCACTCCCCCCAAAAAAAACTTCCAGCTGCCATGCTGGGAGCCCACCCCAGTGTGGCAAAAGTCCCACTTAGTCTAAACAAACAGAAACACCTGTAAAAAAAAAAATGGTCCCTCGTTGACTGTCTCGCCACTCCCCCAACCCGCACCCACCCTCTGCGCACTCCACCACACACCCACTCCACCCAGCCTGCTCCGGAGGCCGGGCAGGTGCGATGATCTTCGGTGAACCGGGAACATGTCTGCACTCTTCAAAGCCGACTGCAAACTGAAAAAATGCCGGTAAGCTGTATAATGCAGTGAATGAGTTTTTTTCAACTTTGGTGCATATCTCGGCCATTTTGGGAATTATTTCACCAAATTTTCAACATGGGGTTCTTGGGGACCCACCTCATGAACTAAGTCACTGTCATTTTGTTATTTGGTCCCGAAAGTTGATTTCACAGTCACTGCACGGAACCACAGTTTGGGACCAAGTAATGAAATTACAGTGTCACAGTTCATGAGGTAGGCCGCCAAAAACCCTATGTTGAAGATCTGGTGAAAAAATTCCCAAAAATGACTGTTTCACGAGGGTGCATTACACAGTTCCTATGCACGCTCGTAACTTTGAGAATTTTGAATGTTTTCAGTCCAGATTTTCAACATTGCCATTTTACCACACCTCCTTATGAACAGTATAGCAGTCATTTTTCATATCATGCTCAAATTGTGTTTTCGCACATGTAGTGCACATTAGCATGGTCGGTGTGCAAAATCAATGTTTGGGGCACATTAAGAAAATCACAGTGACACTGGTCATGAGTAGAGGTGGTAAAATGGCTATGTTGAAAATTTGGTGACAAAAGTTCATAAAATGACTCTGTCACGAGTGTGCATTGAGCAATTTCCACGGACCCTCATAAGATCACAAATTTGTAATATTTTCAGTCCAGATTTTCATCATTGACATTTTTCCATGCCTCCTTATGAACAGTACAGCTGTTAATTTTCACACCCTGACCGAAATGTGTTTACGCACTTCTGTCACGGAATAGCATGGTCACTGTGGGAATTTAGTTATTCAGGATAGATTACAAAAATCACAGTGACACTATTCATGAGAAGAAGTGCAAAAATGCCTATGTTGAAAATCTGGTATAAAAAATCCCCAAACTACTTACATTATGGGTGTATGTTACGCAGTTCCTATGCACACTCTTGACTACACCAGGTTTTGTATATTTTCACTCCAGATTTTCAACAATGGCACTTTTTACACCTCTTCATGAACAGTACACCTGTCACTTTTCACATCCTGTTCGAAACATGTTTTTGCACCTGTGGCGCCAAATGGCGCAGTAGCTCTGCAAAATCACCTTTCACGTAATGAACTGATAGTGTCACTGTTCATGCGGTGGGGTCACAAAAAACCCATGTGGAAAACTTGGAGTAAAAATAGCAAGAAACTTCCAGGGTGTTAGGGTTTTTAACCATAATGATCTACCTTGTAGGGACTGACAGGTGTCAGGGGTGTGACTTGGGATTGTTGACAGTAATGCTCATGCCATTTCACCCCCACTCCCACCTTGCAGCCAATGACAGGCATTGAGGTGTGTCTTGGACCCTTGGCCCCCAGAGTTCACCCCATTCTCTTATACTGCACCCATTTCAGTATATTTCCTTATGGAATGAGGTGAATGTAAAGGCGAAACACCCCAAGGCACATCTCGACACTTGTCAGTGTCTGAAGGGTAGGGTGAGGTGAAATGTCATGACCGTCATGGGTGATGACCCAAAGGCACACCCCAATGCCTGTCCATCTCTGTAGAGTGAGGATGGAGTTGGTGTCAGTTCAGTATTTCAATGCCATTCCTATACTGCATCTGTCTAACTCCTGCACTTCCACTGCTAATGCTAGCAAGCAAACATTCGGCATTGACAAATGCTTGCTATTAATCCTACGCAGTGTTTGTCGAAGTGAGCCAGACCAGATTGTGTAGAAGGACCATGGAAAACTATCCAGAAGAAGCAAGAACAAGCCTGGACTCAACCTTCTACACGTGCGAGGCCAGGCAGGACCTCTAACTACTGGCAAAGAAACTTTGGAACTGATAAACAACCTGTTGTTTGCAGTAAAACTGGAGTGGGTGGAATTTACACTATACAAGGGTGAGATACTAACAACAACAAAAATGGAAAGGGACCTGGGGGGTAGTCATATCAGATGACCTAAAGGTGGGCAAGCAATGTGAGAGGGCAGCAAGGAGGGCTGGGGGGATACTGGGATGCATAGGGAGAGGCATCACCAGTAGAAAACAGGAAGTTGTTATCCCTTTGTACAGATAGCTGGTGAGACCCCATCTGGAGTACTGTGTGCAGTTCTGGAGACCCAATCTCCACAAAGACATAGACAGGATGGAAGCTGTCCAGAGGAGGGCAACTAAAATGGTACAGGGTCTGCACCGGAAGACATATGAAGAGAGATGAAAGGAGCTTAATATGTATAGCCTCGAGGAAAGGAGGGAGAGGGGGACATGATAGAAACATTCAAGTACCTCAAGGGAATCAACAAAGTCCAAGAGGGTAGCATCTTTCAAAAAAGAGGTGTGCAAAACAAGAGGCACAATTTGAAGATGGGGCGGCTCAGAGGTAATTTAAGGAAGTATTTTTCACAGAGGGTTGTGGATGCATGGAACGGCCTTCTGGAGGAGGTTGTGGAGTCAAAATCAGTGGTGGAATTCAAGCATGCATGGGACAGTCATAAGGCAATTCTAGGGGGTGGGGGTAGGAAGAAGTAGGCTGCTGGTTAACTAGGATCTGCAGCTTATCCAGTAGGTAGGGAAATGGGCAGACTGGGTGGGCCAAGCGGTCCTTATCTGCCATCAAATTCTATGTTTCTACAGCTGTTACTTTTTTTTTTTGTTAACTGAGACACCTCCAATTGATTCAGACACTTGCCAAGCTAACATCTTGCGGCATTTATTACTTACACTGTTCTTATATTTTCTACTTGTGTCAAATTAGATACATCTCTGTGTTACTATCTGCGATAATCTGTGTTAAAAATTTGTGAGTATTTAATATCTGAGTCAATGCTGCTGATGATTTGCAGAAAATGCCTGGGAAGAAAATATAGTTTCCCCTATTAAGGTAACTAAAGTTAAAACAAGGGCCACAAAAAACAAGGAATCACTAGAACAACCTGCAAATGACCAAATGAAAATATCAAGCTATTTTGAGACCCTGGGTAATCAAATTGAACTTAATTGTGGCAATGCTAGTGTGAGAATTAAGGGGTCCCTTTAACCAAAATGCTTGTCTTCCCCTATTGATACAGAGCAATCTCTTCCTACAAACTTTGAACATCCTTTGCTTGCAGAAATTAGAGAAATGGAAAACACTAGGGCTGACACTAAAAATGATCTGAGACTGCAAAACACTTGGGCTGACATTGCAAATGATTGGAAACTGCAACTGGAAAGGGAAGAAGTGGCCTTAAATCAGTTGAACTCTATGACCTTGTAGTGAGACACAGTAGCAGACAGGAGCAGAAAACTCCCAAACCATTTAATAATAGATTAGTTGAACCTGAGAAGGAGAAAACTAACCGTAATATATTAGGATTTTCCTTTTTACAGAACACTGACTAATTTCTATCACCATACGTTGTGAGACTTAGTTTGGACACCCTCCCTTCCCCCAATTAATGTCCCCCAGCTATTCCACGCTTCTGGCTAAATGCCCTTTTAGGAGAACAAACTAGACTGGAGGAATCATTTTCAGAAGGACATGGTATAGGAATCCAGAATTGCAATATAGAGTACAAAAATGATGCAGGCTGGCCTGCCTGAAATAAAAATAGAGCAGCAAACAATAATGTCACTTGAATCAAATGGTTTCCTTATTATCCCTACCAGTCAATGCAAGAAACAAGGAAGTAGAAATAGTTGAGGAAAAGATTTAAGATCTGGAGAAGGGCAAATTAACCAAGCTCAGTTCAATAAAAGTGCCAAAAGAAAAATTACGGAGCAAGTACTGTAGCAGACAAAGAGGAAGGAGAAATTGCTGAACTGGTATGGGAATTGGACCAGAAGAATAATGTAATATCAGAGGATGCTTAATCAAACAAAGGATGCTGCTGCCAAAGAAAAAAGGAAGAAAAACTGATGCAACTGCTTATACAGAAAAAGGGCTGATCAAAAATAATACAAAAGAAAAAGACAAATAAAGAAAAGCTTTTACAAGGAGAGATGTGCAGACACTGCAGAACACTCTGTTGAGGTAAAAGATATAGGGAAAATAAATTAATAAGGGAACAAGATAGCTACACTATGTATGAAAGGTGATCCAGAAATTGGAAATGAGACCTTAGAATTGCTTAAGATTTTGGTCTACAATCTCTATTAAAGCATCCTGGGAAACAGAATCAGATGGAAGGATATAACTACAGTATATAGATAGAGAGCTGGTCAAACAAAAGGGATAATTTGTGTTACCCTTTGCAACCCCAAGATCAGAAGAATGATTTTCAAAGCCCAAAAAGTTTGCATACCCATGGGGATTGGATTAGAAAATATAACAGACTACTTGGTTAAACAAAAAAAGGGTGAAAGAGAATAATGAAAATCAACCAAACCAGAAAAATAAAAAGTATAAACATCAAGCCAACAAAAGTGAAGTAAATGTCAAAAAGCAGGTTGCAAAACATCAGAAATATATTACAGAATGTGTTAAGCTAATAGAAATATTGCACCCCCTACTGGAGAAAGAAGAGTTTGCCTTATGGAAGGCTAGGAATAACATCGAGGGAGGAAGGGAAAGGGGCCCCCTATTAATAGTAACATTCTCTATGAAGTAGATGCAGACATTGAATTAAAGAGCTAATCAGATGAAAGCAACATAATAGAGAATTTTAACTGACTTCAATACAACTGGAGACACAATAGAATTAGACTGACAAGTTAGTGTAGAAGAACATTATCTCAAATTAATTTGCTGGAATATTACAGGAATAGAACTGAAATGTGTGAACCTTGCAAGGAGAAATTTTGTAAAGGGATATGAGACCTTATTGCCACAAGAAACCTGGTTAGCTGGAAAAACTGTTGTAATAGAGTGATACATATGCAAGGAAATTATGGCTTATAAATTATATTTTAGGGGTAAGGCAAAAGGTGGTTTAGTCACCCTAATAGCAACAGTTGCTTTTAAAGATGCCAAGCTTATAGACTTGGGGAACTATATTTCTTATGTGTTCCTCCTAAAAAATCTTATTAGTACTCATTTTATTGTTATCAATGCATATGTGCCACCAAAATGCAAATACCTGTGTGATTTTGACCCTCTGGAAATACTGGAGGCAACTCTACAAAAATTGGTATCCTTATAATCTGGGAAGAGGATCCTTAATGGGGGAGATTTGAACGTCAAGACCGGTGCCTTTCAGGAAGTTTACAATCTAAATTAGAACTGTAATGATTGTATAATTATAAATATCCCACTTAGAAATGCAGAGGACACTAAGGTCAAGCAATTGGGAAAGAGGCATATAGCCATTATAGCTGATTACTTCCTAAGTGTCACAAACAGAAGGCAGGTTGAGGACAAAGGACAGTCAACTTTTTCTACCCTTACGGGAGGCTCCTTGAATGACTTATACATAATAGATGTGTTTAATTTTAACCGGAATAAAAGTATGCATGTGAGGGAAATTTGTGAAACTGACCATTTCCCATTGATATTAACTATTGCTTGTGACTTTAAAGGACACTTAAACCATCTTTTATACATTTTTTTTTAAAATGACTCCATAGGCTTCTAAAGGAGGGGCTGTTGTTTACATTTATACTGAAACTGCATTAATTAACGTAGGACAAATGTAGTTTCATAGCATCAGAAAATTTTAAACACAGCCTTGCCTGTTTCAGAAATCCTACTCTCAGAATCCTAAAATGGTTTCCTTGATGATGCCATACATGAGAGAGATGCTGGCTGTGCAAATGTATTCTAACTCTACTAACCATATTCAAATGTGAATAACTTTCAAATGAAAAATGATAGCATGGTACTGTTTTTTTTTTTTTTTTTGAATTAGCAAAAAAAAAAGCAGCACCAAATTCAGTTGTTTGTCATTTTTTCAACAAACAGATGCAAATGACTTTAAAATAAAAAATGATAGCATGGAACTGTGAATACGACATTTGTTCAGCACAAAAATATTTATGAAATGAGTGGTGTTTTATTTATATATACCTTTTAGTTTTTTTATAATTAGCAAAAAACAGCAGACAATTTAATTTTTTTCACTTTTTGCTACAAACAAATGCAAATTGTTTTAAAATGAAAAACGATAGCATGGTACTTTGAGCACAAAAGTTGTTCAGCACAAAAATATCTGACAAATGAGTGGTGTTTCATTTATAGATACCTTTTAGATTTTTTTAAAAATCTGCAAACAATGGCAGCAAATTCAATTTTTTCACTTTTTTGGAGGCATGGCATGAATGGAATATGTTACCCCCTACTGGAAATATTGATGATATGTTTTGTTCTTGTGCCCTCCTCCACTTACCCAAACTGCAATTTGCTTTTCAAATAGCTCTCACCTACCACCTTCCGAATGGGGGGGTACAAAACTATTGTATGCTTGCTGTTTCCATTTCTATTTTCTCCTGCTCTGTCAATGCTGTCTTGTCCTGACAGTGTGAGCCACAGATTCTCGTAGTCCCACTTTACATTATCAGGCAAAGTGATCTAGGACATACTGCATTTCTCATGCAGCCACCCACCAACACTTCCTTTTCTTCCTTGCATTTAGTCAGTGCACATGAAAACTTCCTTCACCATACCATCCAGACCTACATCTCACTCTGCTGCTGTTTCCCTTTTTGGCATCATTTTGTATCATTCAGCTGTGTGCCATTTAAGTTAGAATGTTACCTCTGTTTCCAGGCAAAGAAGCCATGCACCTAGTGCTCCTCAGAGCAGCCACCTGCTGACTCTCCCACATCCTCAGCATGTGCATTTATGTCAGCATAGGTGTCTTTGGCATCTGAGTGAAGACATCAGCACTTCCCAGGTAGCTGATGGCACCAAGTTGCACCTTGTATCTCACAATCCACCAGGGTGCACAGTAATTTAGCATTACCACACACCTTGTCATGTGTTATTGCTTACTTACAATTTACAATGTGATCCTATGGGGATTTTATCTTTCACTTCCCAGGTGGCTTAAGGCACTCAGCTGCATCTCGTGCCTCACAACCCACCTGAGGCATGCAGCAATTTAGCCTTGCCAGATACACTGCTGTGTGGTATTGATCACTAGAATTTATAATATAATCTTATTTGAATTATATACTGCACTTCCCAAGTGGATGAAGGCACCCAGCTGCACCTCATGCCTTACAATCCATCTAGGGTACACAGCAATTTAGGATTGCTGCACACCCTGCCATGTGTTATTGCTTATTTATAACTTACAATGTGATCTATGGGAATTTTATATCACACTTCCCAGGTGGCTGAAGGCAGTCAGCTGCGCCTCATGCCTCACAACCCACCTGGGGCATAGAGCAATTTAGTATTGTTGCACACCCTGATATGTGTTATTGCTTTCTTACAATTTACAATGTGATCCTATCGGAATCATATACCGCACTTCCTAGATGGTCGAAGTTGCAGGCGTTCAGATGCACCTCATGCCTCACAACCCACCTTGGATATGTGGTAATTTAGCATTGCTGCACACTGTGTCATGTGGTATTCCTTGCTTACAATTTACAGTGTGATCCTAAGGGAATTTTTTACCGCACTTCAAAGGTGGTGTGCAAATATGCATGTGTATCCATGGCTACAGAAGCACTGGACCATGATGATGGAAGTCTCATATGGCATTTGGAAAGAGTTGTATGTATTTTGTCTTACTGATGATGGATGTCTGTGGTTACTTGTGTTGTCTTTCTCCCTTTGGCTGCTTGGGGTGGAATGCGGAGTTAGTGTTGAAAACCCTAACATCACATTTTCATACTATTGCTGATTTAATAGCAACTCAAACTGATGAATTAATGGTGTGTTTTGCAAATAATATACAAGGGATATGCTACCCCCCAATGGAAATATTGTTCATATTTTTTGTTCAAGTGCCGACTGACCCGACAACATCATGAGTGGTGAAGCCACAAGTGATGTCATCAGGTCAGTTGGCATGAGAAATAAAGGTATCAGCAATATTTCCCATAGGGAGGTATCATGCTCCATTTATGCCATACCTCAAAAAAAGTGAAAAACAAATTGAGTTTCCTGCTATTTTTTGCTGATTATAAAAAAATCTAAAAGGTATCTATTAATGAAACACCACTCATTTGGTAGATATTTTTGTATTGAACAACCTTTGTGCTCAAAGTAACATGCTGTCATTTTTTTTTGTTTTAAAGCTATTTGCATTTGTTTGCTTCAAAAGGTGAAAAAAATTAACTTTTCTGCTGTTAACTAATTATAAAATGAAAACATATATATATATATATATATATAGAAACACCACTCATTTTGTAGATATTCTTGTGCTGAACAACTTTTGTGCTCACAGTACCATGCTATCATTTTATGTTTGCTTGCATGCAGTGCAAGAAACATAGTGCCACCATACAGGTTTTGTAGGTGTGCCACCCCACTTCCAATGCCCTGCTCCTTTTGCAGGTGCAGCCGCATCACACCACCCAATCCCTGTCGGCTCCACTGCCCCCAAAAACTTCAAGGTGCCATGCTGGGAGCCCACCCCAGCATGGCAAAGTCCACATTGTCCACTGCCCCAATAAACTTCGGGTGCCATGCTGGAGCCCACCCCAGTGTGCAAAGTCCCACTCGTCGTTATAAAAAAACCTAGAAAAAGAAAATGGTCCTCGTTGACTCTCTTGCCACTCCCCAACCGCACCCACCCTCTGCATACCCCACCTCCCCCACCCCCTCACCTATACTTACCTCCAGAGGCCAGTGTGATGATCTTCGGTGGACTGGGAACATGTCTGCACTCTTCAAAGCCGACCGCGAGCTAAAGAAATGCCGGTAAGCTGTATAATGACATAAATGTTGTTTTTTTTAAACTTTGGTGCATATTGCAGCCATTTGTTGGAATTGTTTCACCAAATTTTCAACATGGGGTTCTTGGGACCCCACCTTATGAACTCAGCCACTGTCAATTTGTTATTCAGTCCGGAAAGGTGATTTTTGCGGTCACTGCGTGGAACCACCTTTTGGGACTGAATAACAAAATGATAGTGTCACTGTTCATGAGGTGGGCCCCCCAAAACCCTATGTTGAAATTTTGGTGAAAAAATTCCTAAACATGACTGTTTCACAAGCGTGCATTGCGCAGTTCGTACACACATTCATAACTTCAAGAAATTTTACTATTTTCACTCCAGATTTTCAACATTGCCATTTTACTACACCTCCTTATGAGCAGTACAGCTGTCATTTTTCACATCTTGCCCAAATTGTGTTTTCGCACATGTAGCGCACAATGGTGCGGTCAGTGTGTGAAATCAATGTCTGGGACAGATTAAGAAAATCACAGTGACACTGTTCATGAGCAGAGGTCTTAAAATGGCTATGTTGAAAATTTGGGGACAAAAGTCCCTGAAATGACTGTGCTACAAGCGTGCATTGTGCAGTTTCCATGTACCCTCGTAAGTTCATGAATTTGTAATGTTTCAATCCAGATTTTCAACATTGCCATTTTTCCACACCTTCTTATGAACAGTACAGCTGCCATTTCACACCCTGGCTGAAATGTGTTTTCACACTTCCAGCACAGAAATGTGTGGTCGCTGTGGGAAATCAGCGTTCGGGACAGATTAAGAAAATCACAGTGACACTGTTCATGAGTGGAGGTCCCAAAATGCCTGTGTTGACAATCTGCTGTAAAAAATCCCCAAACTAATTACATTATGGGTGTGCGTTGCACAGTTTCTATGCACACTTGTGACTTCACCATTTTTTTTATATTTTCACTCCAGATTTTCAACATTGCCATTTTTTACACCTCCCCATGAACAGTACAGATGTCATTTTTCACATCCTGTTTGAATTGTGTTTTTGCACCTGTGGTGCTAAATGGCATAGTCACTGTGCAAATTCAGCTTTCGGCTAATGACCTAATATTGCCACTGTTCATGAGGTGGGGTCACAAAAAACCCATGTTGAAAATTTGGAGTGAAAATACCAACAAATACCCGGGGCGTTAGGGTTTCCAACCATAACGCCCCATCCCGTAGAGACTGACAGGCATTGGGGGTGTGACTTGGGATTATCGCCTGTAATGCTCATGCCATTCCACCCACACCCTGCAGCCAGTGACAGGCATCGAGGTGTACCTTGGACTCTTTGGCCCCAAAGTGCATCCCATTCTCCTATACTGCACCCATCTCACCATATTTCCTTATGCAATGGGGTGAGCATAAGGTCCAAAGACCCCAAGGGACACCATGACACCTGTCAGTGTCTGCAGGGTAGGGTGTGGTGAAATGGTGTGGGCATTATGGCCAATGACGATGACCCAAAGGCACACCCCAATGCCTGTCAGTCTCTGCAGGGTGGTGGTGGGGTTGGCTTCAGTTCAATACTTCACTGCCATTCCTATTATGCATCTTTCTAACTCCTACACTACCAATGCCAATGCCAGCAAGCAACATTCGGCATTGACAAATGCTAGTTTGTTTTAAAGTTATTTGCATTTGTTTGTTGATAAATTGATAAACAATTGAATTCTCTGCTGCTGTTTTTGCTAATTTAAAAAAAAAAACTAAAAGCTATCTATAAATGAAACACCACTCATTTTGTAGATGTTTTTGTGCTGAACAACTTTTGTGCCCGCAGTACCATGCTATCATTTTTTCATTTTAAAATTATTGACATTTGAATACAGTTAGTAGAGCTAGAATACATCTACACAGCTGGCATCTCTCTCATGTAGAACATCATCAAAGAAGCCATTTAGGATTCTGAGAGCAGGATTTTTGAATCAGAAGAGGTTGTGTTTACAATTTTCAAATGCTATGAAACTGCATTATTCTACTTTAATAAATGCAGTTTCAGTATCAATGTAAACAACAGCCTGTCCTGTACAAGCCTATGGAGTAATTAAAAAAAAAGGAAAAAAAAATGTAAAAAAAAAGACAGTTTAGGAGTCTTTTAAAGTGAATAATATGAAGGGAAGTACACAATCAAGCATGGGACTTAATGTTTAGCTGCTGGCCCTTTAAGAACACTCAAAACACTGCTGTTGATACAAAATGTTGCACTGTCTGGTACTGCCATGTGATTACAGGAGTAGTCTGGGAAACCCATCAGTCTGAGGTAGAATTCCATGATGTGCAGAGGTCTCCTGTGATGAATAAAGAGCATTCTACTTTCATTTTTTTTGTGTCCAACTTGGTTATTTAAGTGGTCCAGCAAGATGTCTGCCAGAGCAGTGAGAGATGGGTATAGCAGACCTGAAGAGAAGGTAAGGGTCCTAGTGGCAGAACAACACCAAAATGCCACAATGGTTAGATCTGAAAAGCAATTCCATGCATCTAAAAATATGGACATAGTAAATAAAAAGAATTAAATGAACCCTAATTAATATTAATATGGTGAAAGAAAGACTAGAAAGGTGGTCCAATGAAAATATATGTGCACCTAATGTGGAACAAAGACCGAATGATTTTTGTGGTTGCTAAATACAGAATTTTTCACTTGTTAGTGCCTACACACATGTAATTAAATTAGCATTAAACAACTCAGTGAAAGAAAAAGCAATCTTAACACTCTCCATGCTAAACCCAATAAATGGTTTGATAAGGTTTATATAGAAAAAAGGCAACTAGTTCATAAGCTAGGGAGGGTCTCTAGGAAAAACAGGGTACCACATTTCAGAAGGGCGTATATCAATGTAAGATCTGAATATACTGTAGGCTACTATTGAAAGAAAAAATGCCTTATATAGAGTTGATCTGTGGTATCACCTGCATCAAGCCCTACATGAAAAAGATAGTAGAACATTTTGGAAGTTGGTAACCACTGGTACTGGCAATAGGGTCAAAAATCCATTGTCAGTTGACAGCAACAGGGAATGGGAAGAGTTATTTATCAATAAATATAGACTAGAAGAAATATCTCTCAAAGAGACATGGATTTATAGACTGGGAAGAGCTTATATAATTAAGCACATGCACAATACAGGACATGAATGACTATGGACTTCCTGGCATACAGTGGTCCCCCCTGTCCTAGCTTCCCAGCCGTGTTCCAAATGTGTAGACAGTACGTAGTCACACAATACAAAGGTGTAGTTCACATAACACAAGACAGTATTCCCTGGTGTCCAATGTTACCCCCCCCAACTCTTCAATCACCAGTCCCTGGTTCACACATTAGTCCCTGGCATCTAGCATCCCCCCCTCACTATGCCACCAAACACCCACCCTGCCAACTCCCCCTTACCTGAAGTGCCAGTGCCATAGGGGACCATATGGTGACTGACACAGCCCTCCTCACACCTCCCCATCTGTCTGCTGTATGCAAATCCTGAGAACATGTGTAATAAGTAATGTACAGGGTGCACATTCTCTGTACTGTGCTGTACAGTGGATGCACACCCTGTACATTACATAGGACACACGCTCTTTGGATTTGCATATGGTGGTTGGCCAAGGAGATGTGAGGAGGGCTGTGCTGGTTGCTCCTTTTGTCCCTCTTCCAGACCCTTCCCATCCTGATCCCTGTTTCATATTGGAACATGCCTCACAAAGATAGGCCTACCTAGTTTCCAAAGTTATTACCTGGCAGCTCAAGGGAGCCTTTTTATGTCCCAGCCCAGTGGCACTTAGGGTTGAGGCGCTGGATGCCACACCTTGCACCATTCCATTAACCTGAGTTTGGGAGTGAGCTCAGGTTGTTGTAGGTTGGCTGGGGGGAGTGTGAGGAGTTGGATTGAGCTGCTGACAGTCAGCTTTCCTCTCCCAGGGAGGGATCTGGAGTCTTCCGGGCTCTTGGCTGCCACTGAGTGGAGGCTTGGTGGTAGCGCCAAGCCCAGTGGGAGACTTGGCCTCAGGCTGGGTTAGGGAAAGAGTCCATCACCGGAGCTACAGGGTGTGTGCTTGCCTCCATGGGCACACACAGTGATGTTTTGGGGTCCCAGGAATAGGAGGGAGAAAACCCAAGAAAAATGCTGATGTCTCCCCGTTGCCGAAGCAGGCGGGAGGTAGTAAAGGGTAGCAAAAAACGATGGGAAAAAAAGGAGCCTTTTTGTGTACCTGGGCCAGACAAAGGTTGGAGTTGGGTTGGTGTCAGATAGAGAAGACATGTTTCCTGGCAGGGCATTATGGGTGCTTCTGACAGCAGCAGTGCCACCGCAATTCTGGCAACATGTGCATAATCCATGGACTAAACACTCATTATGCACCCTAATAAAACTGAGGAAGTTCACGAATATGCCCAACATGATTGGACCTCTCTCCCTCATTAGGCACAAGGAGTCCCTTCTTCACCTTCAATTAGATAGTGACTATGCATATTAGGAGAGCAGGGGCCTCACCGCTTCCTCCCAGTGTAGTGGTCCTGGGGGTTGAGTAACATTTGCACAATTGGTAAACACCTATGTTCTAAGAACAGAAGATCACTTCTGTTTTTTTATAAATCAGACATTTCATTTCATCTTCAAATATACTGCATCAATTATGGAGGGACCAGACAGAGTTAGATGCTTTTTTATGTTTGCTTGCATATATGTGCAAGAAACATAGTGCCACCATATGAGTTTTCGTAGGTGTGGCACCCCCGCTTCCAATGCCCTGAGGGTTTTTGCAGGCACAGCCCCACTGCACCAATGAATGTCCCAGCTGTCTATGACAGCAGTTCAAATGCAGTGGTGTACAGTTGAAAGCAAATGACTGCTACAATCAGCAGTGGTAACATGTAGGCAATTAGCATACTGCCGTGCCGTCAACAGTATGCAAATTGACACACACGTCACCACCTATGATTGTAGTGGTGGTTGTATGCACGCCCCACCTCCATTTGTTGTGTGCTGAGAGGGTGCCCAATCCCCCTTGGCTCATGCACACTTCCCTCCAAGCACACTGTATCTCCGATGGGGGTGCCCAATCTCCATCGGCTCCAGTGCCCCCCAAAAAACACAAACTTCCAGGTGCCATGCTGGGAGCCCACCCCAGCATGGCATAAGTCCAGCATCCTCATGGTCCCCCCAACTCTGTATGGCCAATGGGGGTGCCCAATCCCCCGTTGGCTCCACTGCTCCCCCAAAACTTCCAGGTGTCACATTGGGAGCCCACCCCAGCATGGCAAAAGTCCCACGTCATCTATGTAAAATAAAAAAAATCCTGTAACAAAAGAAAATGGTCCCTCATTGACTCTCTTGCCCCCCCCCAACCCACACCCATCCTCTGCGTACCCCACCTCTCCAAACTCCCCCTTTATCCCATACTTACCTCTCGAGGCCAGCGTGATGATCTTCGGTGGACCGGTAACACGTCTGCACTCTTCAAAGCCGACCATGAACTGAAGAAATGCCAGTAAGCTGTATAATGGCATAAATAGGGTTTTTCAACTTTGGTGCTTTCGGTCATTTTTTTGAATTTGTGCACCAAATTTTCAACATGGGGTTCTTGGGACCCCACCTCATGAATTCAGTGACTGTCATTTGATTATTCTGTCCCTAAAGGTCATTTCGCGGTCACTGCACGGAATCACCTTTCAGGACCAATTAATGAAACACCAGTGTCACTATTCATGAGGCAGGCTCTCAAAAAGCCTATGTTGCAAATCTGGTGAAAAATTTCCCAAAATGACTGTGTTACGAATGTGCATTACGCAGTTTCTATGCACACTCGCAAATTCATGAATTTGTAATATTTTCACTCCAGATTTTCAACATTGGCATTTTTTCACACCTCCTTATGAACACCACAGCTGTCATTTTTCACATCCTGGCCGAAATGTGTTTTCACACTTCTGGCACAGAATAGCGCGGTCACTGTGGGGAAATCAGTGTTCATGACAGATTAAGAAAATCACAGTGACACTGTTCATAAGCAGAGGTCCTAAAATGCCTATATTGAAAATTTGGTCATAGATGTCCATAAAATGGCTGTGTCATGAGCATGCATTGCGCAGTTTCTATGCACCCTCGTAATGTCACAGATTTGTAATATTTTCACTCCATATTTTCAACACTGGCATTTTTCCACACATCCTTATGAACAGTACAGCTGTCATTTTTCACATCCTGGCGGAAATGTGTTTTCGCACTTCCAGTGCAGAAATGTGTGGTCGCTGTGGGAAATCAGTGTGGGGGACAGATTAAGAAAATCACAGTGACACTGTTCATTGGCGGAAGTCCCAAAATACCTGTGTTGACAATCTGCTGTAAAAAAATCCCCAAACTAATCACATTACGGGTGTGCATTGCGCAGTTTCTATGCACACTCGTGACTTCACCAGTTTTTTTTTATATTTTCATTCCAGATTTTCAGCATTACCATTTTTGTATACCTCCTCATGAACAGTACAGCTATAATTTTTCACATCATGTTGGAAATATGTTTTCGCACCTGTGGCACTAAATGGTGCAGTCACTATGCAAAATCACCTTTCTGCTAACAAACTGATAGTGTCACTGTTCATGTGGTGGGGGTCACAAAAAGCCCATGTTGAAAACTTAGAGTAAAAATACCAAGACATGCCCAGGGCCTTAGGGTTTCTGACCATAGCGACCTACCCTGAAGGGTCTGACAGGACTGTCAGGTGTCAGGGGTGTGACTTGGGATTGTCGACAGTAATGCTCACGCCATTCCATCCCTTCCCCCCCGGCAGCCAGTGACAGGCATCAAGGTGCACCTTGGACTCTTTGGCCCCAGAGTTCACACCATTCTCCTATACTGCACCCATTTCAGCAAATATTTCTTTATGGAATGAGGTGAGAGTAAAGTCCGAACACCCCAATGCACACCTCGACACTTGTCAGTGTCTGCAGGGTAGGGTGAGGTGAAATGTCGTGACCATTATGGGTGACAACCCAAAGGTGTACCCCAATGCCTGTCCATCTCTGCAGGGTGGGGGTGGAGTGGGCGTCAGTTCAATACATCACTGCCATTCCTATACTGCATCTGTCTAACTCCTGCACTTCCACTGCTAATACCAGCAAGAAAACATTCAGCATTGACAAATGCTTGTTTTATGATGTTGTAGTTCTCAGAGTAAAAATTAGGTATGTTTCTGATCTCTATAAACTCTTGTCCTCCAAGAAGGACACTCCCCCACTGGATACAATTCATAGCATTTGGGAAAGGGAGGCAGAAGCAGAAGTAATTCTTAAACAATGGATTAAAAGACTGCAGAGGGTCTCGAAGGTGATGGATTCTGCCACCTGGAAAGAATACAATTGAAATATCTTAATCTGATTCCTTAGGACCCCCACCATCTCAAAACATTTCAACACGAGTTGCACCAATGTTTGTTGCAGATAGTGCATCAGTGGGAGGGGACACATCACCATATATTTTGGGCATGTCTGAAGCTGACACTATTTTGGACAGCCATACATCGTGAACTACAAATAGTTACTGAATGACACTTCCCTCGATCATTTACAAATCTAGTGCTTGGATTTCCCTACCTTCTGTCAAGTGATAACTCTACTTGGAAACCTGGGCAGATCCTTAGGGTGGTCATTCTGAAATGTATTACTTTAAATTGACTGTCTATAAGCCTACTGACATTAGAACAGTGGAGCTCCAAGGTCAATGAAATAGAAAAAATAGAGTGGATCACCAGTGATCTGCAGCTGGAAACTGAGAAATTTCTTGATTTATGGAGACCCTGGCACAGTTGTGGTTTACCAGGGTGGGAGGAGGGACGGCAGACTCAGACCTGGACAGGGATGTGCATGAAGGGGAGTAAAAGCCCTCAGTCACTCATTTCCTCTATAGAGCCGCAGGATTATAGCCTACCCAAAGAAATACTGGAAATTGGAGGGATAAAGTATCAGTATCAGAGGGACTCAAGACTCATTGCTTCGAGAATCAAAAAGGAATCACCACTTTGGACTCTTTTCATCTGGTCAGACCACTGGGACTTTGGGACATAGGCTCAATGCATTTTGGGAAGGGGAGGACGTGTTGGATTGGGCTGTATAGAGTTTTTGCTTGTTTATACATATGGTTTACAGATGTACAGATCCTAGTTGGAAAGATAACAGTTGACTAAGCCACGTCGCTTCTGTATCAGCCAAGGCTTACATATTTTATTTATGTGACTGAGAAAAATGAGTGTATGATGTATGACTTCTTTTTATTGATCAATAAAATCTCTCTGAAATTGGAAAAAAACATCACTTGGGCTAATGAGAGCACTACCCACTACAGAGAATCATTTAAACAAATTACAATTAAAATTAAATGAAAAAATCTAACATTATTAATTTAAGGGGAAACACATCTCTTCACCATCAATGGAAGGTGGGCACTCTAAATAAAACTGTGGCAAAGAAATGTAAATATTTAGCTACTGTATTCGATAAGACATTCAACTGGAAGACATACCGTAGTGAAACAAAAAAAGCCCCGAGACTGCAAAGGGAATCCTAAGATTTGCAAGACAGTTTGCTGGTAGTTCTTTCACAGTACTATTAAAATCCTTTCATGCAAAGATCAACAGCCAATCACCCTATGGAGGTGAAATTTGGGCTATTCTATCTAGTAAGAATTTAAAACTTCTGGAGGTGGTGCAACATTTTTTTTTCCCAGAAGCATCCAAGCTCTTCCCTGGGATACCCTTGCTGCAGTTTTATATACACAAACTACTATTCATTCTCTAGAAATCAGACCCACTATAAGTGCTGTTCTCTGGTGGAGGGAAATTGCCTTTTCCCTACCAGACATTTTACTTGGATCCAAGTGGATGGAGGCTAGCACGGTGACAAGTAAGAATAATTATCTTTTTAAATTAAATAACAGCTTGACAAGACATGGACTTCCAAGCCTCTGGGACTCATTTACCATTTGTAACATACAAGCATATGCTTAGGAAGCTGAACAGAGAACTAATGATGTGTCGTCGTCGTTTTTTGTTTTTCTTTCAAACTGGCTTCTCCAGAGTAGCAAATATCGAAGGCATGCTTTAGTATTGGGAATTTAAGATTTATAGGAAAAATGAACTCTATTTGCAATTTTGCGAAACTGAGAAGCATTTTGTTGGTTTCAGTTGGTTATCTTAGAAAAAGGTGACATTCTGTTTGGGAAATGGGAAATCAGTAAGGACAACCTGCACTGTAAATATAATCATGGAATTAGAATGAGAATACAATGGAACATTTAATATTGTTATGTCCAATTTTACTGATACAAAGAGAAAAAAATGTCTGTACTCATTTGGTCTTGCTTGTGATGCTACTACTAATAGAAGCAGAACTGCAGAATGCTTGCTTTTTTCAGATTGTAAGCCTGTGATTTATGGCGTGGTGAAGTTTGCATTTCACACTCTATGCAAATTGTCTTAACTCATGAAAGTTTCAGCTGTAGGTGATTTGATTTATAGAGTTTTGACATTTATGTATATTTTTTGTATGTAATGATATTTATCGAAGCATACTTAAAGGATACCTACACAACATTTTGACAACACACTATTCAAAAATCTGACTCCGTAGGTGATTAAAGGAAAGGCTGCTGTATTCATTAATGCTAAAACTACATTTACATAATTTACCTAAATGTGGTTCCAGAGCATTTGAAAATTGTAAAATCAGCCTTCCAATTTCAAAAAAAACTGTCTTGCCTGCTTCCTAAAATGGCCACCAAATGCGTTATGTGATGACATCATTGGAGCCAAAGTTAGAGAGATATATGGCTCTGTAGTGCTAACTCGTTCTTTTTTCCCTTTGTATAGAATTGTTTCACCCAAATGGTCAGAACCATGTGCATTATTTTGTATAATACACATGTTAGGCTATGGTTCTGTTCATTTTGTTTATTTTAACATGCTGACAATTAGTTTTAATCCAGCCAAATTTCTCTGTGGCAAACCACAGGTGCAGTACAAATATTGAATAACCTGGTGGTCTAGTGGTTATGGTGGATCCAGGATGCTACAGTGCTGGGGTGGTGTGCATGCTTAATATGCACTTTTTAACATTTTTATTAAACCTTTATATTTTCTGCTATTAGTCTTTTCTAGTACGTTTTTGACAGAACCTACAAATGTAATCCATAGTTTGAATGTAAACACTTGTACAATCAATAAATCAGACTTCTTCAACAAAGTGAAATGCAGCAGCAGCAGCAAGTACATTACTATTTGTGTGGGGGGAGGGTGCAGCCCCACCCTTCACCACCCCCTAGAGCCACCACTTTTTTGTAGCAGAGTTCTTGTGCAGTCTAGTGTTAGAGTTCATGCTTTCTCAAAACTCAGATATATGCTTGTCTCATCTTCTTTTTCCATGGGAAATAATAATAAGAAGAAGGATCAGCATTTATATAGTGGTTTTCATACACATTGTATTTCAAAGTGCTTTACAAGCAATACTAGACTGGTAGTGAAGTGACTGAACATGTAGTGGCAGCCATGTCATACATTAATATCCACACATAGCCTTGGACAATTGCATGAACTGGTTTTATGGGAAAGGGAATGTTGGCCAGGACAACGGGGTCAGGTAGTGATCAAGGTTCTGGCAGCCCACATCTTATTTCTCACAGTGGTCTGCTCATATTTCTCTCCTTCTGTCTTCCCCCCTTCTCTGAATATAGCAGCACTTTGCAAGAGTGGCCTTCTCAGTCCCCCTCTGGTATTCATTCTTCACTATTCCTCCTCACACTGAAAACTAGTGAGCTCATTACCTTACTGCATCATGAATGCAAGTAGTGCAGTCCCTGTTTCATTTTGACATATCAAATATAAACATATCTTTCCAGTAAGTCAGGCTCATAGCAGCAGGGAGCAAGGGGAATTATGAGCTTTCCTATCCTTAAAAGATCTAGGCTACCTTTGATTATGCACTATTAAATGATGGGTGTGCACATCATTATGCACATCATATAATAGTGCCTAATCATAGGTGACTTAGATCATACATGGGTAGGAAAGTCTATTTTTCCACTTGTGCCATGCTGCTATCAGCCTGGCTCACCAGAAGATCATGTTTATTAGTATCTTAATATAACACGGGAAACTGTACTAAGCACATTCATGATGCAGAAGGGTAGTGAGCTCACCAGTTTTTGGTGTGGGGAGCAGGTGAGAAGAATGAATGCCAGAGAGGGACTGAAGAGGCCATTCCTGCAGGGTACAGCTATATTCAGGTTAGTTGAAGACATGAAGGAGGACACTGAGCAGATAACTGTGGGATCTGAAATGTGGGGCTGCCAGCATCGTGATCACTACCTGACTGTGGATGAGAGTAGCCAATGATGACAAATACTCAGAGTGGCAGGGCTGCACATAAACTGTTACTTGAATTCAGTGTAGGGAGATTATCCTCGGCGGGGGGGGGGGGATGTTGACATTTGTTAGGACAGTATTGAGGGAGTTGTCATGTGTATAGCTCATTCAAGATTTGGAAGGGCAGTAGCCAGCCAACTTGCATTGTGGAGTGGAGCATAGAGAAGTACTGGAGAAGAATTGCTGGAAACTGTCCTGCGGGGTTCTGCAGATCACAGGTAAAGGAGCAGACTGACACTGGAAGTCAGGTGGATTCACTCAAGGTAGTAGTATGCCTCTCCTGCTAATAATATTGTTATCCATTGTAAATGCAGCCTTTATGAGGGCATGAGCAGCAGTTTTTCTGGTGGGTCATGTTGCTTATTGCTTGGCCCTCCAGGAAGACCTAGTTGTTGGTTAATGAGGTGGGAAAAAACACAACAGGGAACTGTATATACTACTTTCACTGTGCAAAAGGGTGGTGACCCACCCGATGTTTACTGTGGGAGCAGAAGTCAAACACTGAGAATGTGGACTGGAAAGTGATTTGGGAGGCATTTTTTAACAGTGCCAGCTGATGATGCGTATCAGTATAGATGTGCACAACTCTCTGAGGTACAAGATTACAATCTGAGGTGTGATAATTCTCTTCATGAGACCGCAAGTTCATATGCAGCCCCAGGCAGTACTAAGGACAGGGTATGGATGGTGGGGTGTTCAACAGAAGGCAGGCTAGGTGCAGGGGGTTCATATGGAAAAAGAAAGCCTTATTTGTGGATTAACAAGACAGCATGAGCTTTGGAACTGAACAAGACCAGAACTTTGCTGTGTGACCTTCAGCAAGTCACTAAACTTCCTTATGCTCCCAGGCCACACCGTAAACAAGCTTTCAGCTCAGTGTGTCCCTCCTGGTTAACAAAAAACAAAATTCAGTGCATCATATAACCACTAGATCATCAGGTATTTGAAGTGTTGTACTGTAATGCAGTTTTCCAAAGAAAAAGTCAGCTGGATAGCAAAACATTTTCCGCAAGTTAAAGTAAACAAAATGAACAAAATCATAGCCTAACATGTGTACTGATCAAAATAATCCACGAGTTAATACGTGGTGTTGATCATTCTGGTGCAACAATTCAAAATAAAGAGGGAAAGAAGAACTAGTTAGCACCATAGAAATATACAGTATGTGGATCTCTGTCTCTGGCTCTGATGATGTCATCATGACTCATCACTTAACACACTTGGCAGACATCTTAGGGAGAAACCAAGGCTGTTTTTTGAAAGTGAAAAGCTGATGTTTACATTTTTCAAAAGCTATGAAACTGCATTTATGTTATTTACATAAATGCAGTTTTAGCATAAATGTAAACAGCAGCCTTTACTTTACCTCGCTATGAAGACAGATTTTGGAGTTTGCAGTTTTAAAAAACTGCTTGCTTAGGTACCCTTTAAAAATCAATAAACTTTTAACTTTGTAGTACCAAGCGAGCATGGCACGGCAGTGTGGTAGGAGTGCTACAGTACCTGCCAGCCCTGGAATGGTGTTGGGGATGTAGTTCACGTCCCCTGTCTTTTTTCTTTGTTTTAATGATGAGGTGGCTATTCTGTCTGTTTTACTGAGATCCCCCCCGGCACAGTTACTGCAGCTCGGAGCATTCCAACCTCTCCCATGAATTACACATTCACGAATCTGCACTTCACAAATGTTCCTCTCATCTTACTGCTGTGGCTGGCTCTTCAGGCTCATGCACCATGAGGCTCTATTGACACCAATAGGATCTAAACCCATTATTGACTATTGACGGTTTGTGTTTTTGAGTTATTGCATGGGCTGCAAAGGCAACCCTTCACAGTGACTCCCTTATGTAGTATGTGATTGTCTCAAACTGAAATTTGTGACTGTCCCAAACTAAAGATTCTGACACTGAAGAGTAAGGATTTGTGCACAAATGTCCCTACACTGAGGTAGGCTATATATATATTCAGGAAATACTGTCCTGTAGCAGATTCCTGAGCATCTATACAGGGTAAGACACACAATCCTCAGTGCTGACTGCACCCATACAATGGCAACCTTTAGTGCCAAGCCAGTACCCTATAATATAGGGCGGCCTTTCTAGAATGATACAGTTTACAGTGCTCCCTTGCTATAGAGAACCCTTCTATAACAAAGTCCCTTTTATAGTGAACACCTTTGATGGCTCCCATTGTTCCCTCAGTAGACATATTAACACCTCACTGTAGTAAACACCCAATAATAGTGAACACCTCAGTGGGCTCCAGAGGTGCTCCCTGCAGAGAAGGACCACTGTACTTTTGTTTAGTCTTTCATACAAAGTAGAGGAAGGGTAGTGTAGTGACACTGGTTAGAGTGCAGAACCTCTGAACCTGGAGGATCACGTTTAAATGCCACTCCCTCCAGTAATCTGTGTGTAATCTTGAGAAAGTTATTTAAAGGAGAACTAGTCAAAATCTGTACAAACATATGTTGTGCAGAGTGTTTGAACAAGGTGAGCTGTGAGGAACTATTCAACAGGAGTAGCAAATCAAGGATACAAGTGGGAGCTGGCAGGATGGGAGCTTCAGGAGGGATGTGAGAAAGTTTTAGTTTACAGAGAGAGTGGCTGAGCCATGGAACAGTCTGTCAGTGGAGGTGTTGGGCACCAAAACCATTAATAGTTTCAAGAAGGTTTTATACAGAGTTCAGGGCTTAGTAGTTACTCAGGAGGTGTAGTAGTAAGACAGGGAGCAGTGGGATGGATAGTGTATACAAAAACCTCATATTGACAAAAGGTCTCTGGGTATGATAGGGTGTTATAGGAGAATGGATGGACCAATGGGCTTTTCTGCCATCATTGTCTATGTCTCTAAAAGTGCACTACAGTTCTGAAATGGGGGTAAAATCCTCAAATGTGTTATTTCTTCGTTATTTTGGGGATTTGGAAAAAGATGTGATTTTACGCACACCAAAAATGCGTGTCCCACATTGACTGATCTGGAGGTTCAGAGGTATGCTGAGAAGTAGCCTTTGTAATACCTGCTGTATAAATGACACCTCCATTTACCCACCACGAAACACAGAAAGGGAGAGGGAACATTGTTTAACTAGGAGTAGCACACTAAGCCAAAGCTTGTTTCCTGATGTGACCTGGGAGCACAAGGAAGTTAAGTGACTTGCTCAGGATCACACAGTATGCACCTAGGTGGCTGTGGGATTCAAACCCAGGTCTCCAGATCTGCAGCTCAGAGCCTTAACCCACTGCACTATACTGCCTCCTAGAGTCATACCTAGGGCAACTGTACCACTTTCCTAAGCCCCTGGTATCTTTAATGGTGCATTTAGAGCACTCAATACACCCCTTTATGCAAAAAAGAACCACACCACTTACCTCTGTGGTGTAAATATTTCTTTATTTTGGTTGCTCCTCTTAATGATGCGCATTGGAGTTCCATGATGGTTAGAGAGGAGTTGTTTAATGACAGCTATCATGGCCAAACTGAAATGCCAATTGGAGTAGGTGTTGGAGAGCCTCCATGGCCATTGTGAAATCAGGCAAGGAAGGGGAAGGAGTGCTGTTCCACATGGCACAGTAGAGTCCCAACAGCACAGACAGAAGGAGCAACACTCCACATCACACAGCAGAGGCCCAACTGAGTGAAGAAAAGGAATGCAACTGCGCTCAGAAGAACAGAGGTTTGACAGTGCAGGGGAATGGTGTACAACACCACAAAACACGGCAGATGCCCAATGGCATGGGGAAGGGGCGTAACTCTGTGCAGTACAGCAGAGGCCTGACGGAGCAAGGGAAAGGAGCATTGCTGTGCATGGTACGCCAAGATTTAGACACATAGCTTAGCCGAGTGTAGCTGGCCTCTCAGTAAGAAAAGGATCAAACTGGGTCAGACAGAAGGCGTTCAACTTGGCCACACCAAACTTAGAGAAACATATCATTTTTTTATCACTTTGATATAGATTCTAATAGATTCTTAAGCAATAAGTCACAAAAGGGTGTGCTTTGTGCTGGAATAACAGCACACCTCAGGTAGGTTGAAGCATGATAGATAGACAGATAGATAGATAGATAGACAGATAGGTAGATAGATAGATAGGTAGATAGATAGATAGATAGATAGATAGATAGATAGATAGATAGATAGATAGATAGATAGGTAGATAGAAAGAAAGAATGAATGAATCTTTATTTTTATACAGGTAAGCATGTCATTAGGGAAGGAATTCCTTGTTTGCAAGACAGTCCTGTTATGAACAAATCAGTTTCTTTAAAATATATAATACATACTGTAACAAGACAGATTACAAAGACACATCACAATAATCAATTTGCTGACAATACATGCATCCAAGAAACAGAATCTACTACACATACAAATTGCAAACAGTGAGGAAGCAGGTTTCCAATGCAGTAGCAAGAACAGTAGAAGATGGAGCAATACATACCAAAAATGGTATTTTATTCCAAAATGTAGCTGCCTGAAATCGCAAAGTTTTTGCTCCAAATTTTATATTGTACCTGACAGGACTGATTTTGTTTATGTGCACGGATCTACCCAGTTCACTGGCCAAGTGCTTTTTTTGTGGAATACTGTACTGGTCATATAGCGCTTGGATAATAAACTTTTATGTAAAAGATTCAACCAGATTTTTCATAGGATTCATAGGATATTTATGGGTCAAAAGCATTATACCATAACAGACTCACCAACAATTCAGTTGGAAAAACCTAGCTAGCAATTAGAGCCATTACAATACCCTTTTCATTGATTTTCCATTAAAATTATTTGTTTATTAAATTCTGTTGACCAGGTAGGCCTGCTTAGACTAGAAGTCCCTTTTTCAGAGGTGACTCTGGGTGGGGGGATACAGACGGTATCCAACTGAAATTGAAACTGAACCAGATAAATTAGGCAAAACTCATATAATTCTGATCCTTTTGCAAGTTGTTTAATGGTTTTTGATTTTTGTCATTAAATTGCCATTAATTTGTAAAGTATTGTTTGTTTACTGCATTAAATGCATAGGATATAGTCAGCCAACATTCCCCATTCCAGATGTGTAAACAGGGGCCTCTGTGTTATGAAGCCTGACCTTTTTGTTTTGGGCCATGCAAATCCCCTTCTGCATATTTAGTTTTTCTCCATGACTGTTTTGGCTCACTTACTTACTTACATTCTGTATGGAGCATATACAATATGGCCATGCTCAGCACTCTTTGTGTTGAGTAGGATCTTGAAAGCATGCACCAAACCTCACATTTTGTCACTGAAATGAAAGACATGGGCACTCAAAATGAGGGACAATAAGGGACACTTACCCTCACAATGATCAGGACACATCCTGAAACAAGGAGATACAGTACCTCAGAACACAGTGGGAACCATTGTATCTACTTGTACTGCTATTAGGACCTATTAGGACCTGAGAATGAATTTCTACCATAAATCAGGGGTGCCATTTAGGTAGGCAGAGGGGAACATTTGCCCCCCCCTTCATTTGTGCCTAGGTTGTTCTTATGGTGTGTCAATAATGGCATTAAATTTGGATTTAATCTTTTGCACAATAAGTGCCCCCCTGGCCTGTGTGCACTCAAGCTTCAGGTGCACTCCTGACTCGACTGTGTCTGTATTGCATTGTCCACTATCTCTACCTATTAGCAGCAGCGTCATCACATGTGACATGGAGGTGCTCCAGCCAACCAAGAGCACGAGTCATGTGAGTGTGACACTGTCTTTCCCACCACAGAGTAGACAGGCTACACACTACAACTTGGAGGAGTCAGTGAGCACTGAACTCTCAATAGCAGTATTGTGGCAGCATATTTTTGTTGGTCTACTCTTAGTGAGTCTCCATCTCCCCTGGTGGCTGAAGGGGCAGAGGGTGAGCTAGAAGCTAACTGGAGACTAGGCTACCTACTTACTCTACTAGGCTCACCTCGCAAAAAAAAATCACAGGCCTCCTGCGGCAGCAAGCTAGGCCTAGCAGCAGCAGTGACAGCAGTGTGGGCTGCTTTCATAGGCCTTGATCAGTGCAGTGTGGCAGCAGCCACAGCAGCAGCCCAGCAAGAAGCAAACAACACAGGTTGGGTGGGTTCAGTCGGTGAGGTAACTTCATCGCAGACCATGTTTGGTACCTGGAATGGTCAGTTCTAGCATCCAGCTTCTGGCAGAAGGATGGAGAAGGAGCAGACTGAAAACCGGGCTGGTGGCACATTGGGCCAGGCTGCAGGTTCTGGACAGATGGCCAGGTAAGTAAAAGTAAATATTTTTTTTTTACAGGGGGGGGATTGGGGAAGGAGGAAAGACTGAAATACTGATGTGTTTTTCATGTTTCTGTGCTTTTGAGCAGCTTCTCAACCCATATGGGATGGGTATTGAATGGAATGGAGTCAGGGAGAGTAATCAGGACAGATATTTGTTTTGGGGGGGTCAGAACTTCAGCCAAGAAAAAAAATGATTAATAACTAGGTGGGTTTAAGCCCAAATCTGATCCACTGCTCTGGGATATAGACAGATGAATCTTACTCATTTTAATTTCTCCTGATTTGCATATCACTTTTCAGTCACAGCAAATAAGTTTTACCTTTTAGACATGTTCCAGACATTCTAGAGCTTGCCACCTAAGGGTTAACTAGCACCTGACTGCCACTGGTTGTTGGCTTCCCCCTGCTGAAATCTGAAATGGTGCCCCTGCCATAAAGTCTAAATTTACAGGACAGCCTATGTCTGAGCAGCATGTTTTCCATGAGGGATGAGTGAGGAGCAGAGCAGTTTTCAGGGGTAAAAAGAGGGCTGTCACTTGCATTCAGGGACAGTTGAGTGGTATGGTATGTGCAGACTACTGAATCCCCACTATGGTCAGGCTTATCCACCCCACAGTGAAGCTAACCTCCACATTCCCATGCTCAGGCACATTATGACATAGGGCAAGGGGAGACTGCAGGGGCATGCACCATTGAAATGAATGGGGGTATTTTTTTATTACAATTTTATACATTATTGATGGAGAGTTTGAGATTAATGAAGGTGACTAACTAACAAGGGCCTTATTAGTAGAACAGTGGCCTTCATTATTCTCCAACTCACAATCATAATGTATAAAATAGTAATAAAAAATAACTCCATTCATTTCAAGGGGATACGCTCCAGCACTCTGACCCATGGACATCATCTCTTAAAGACTCCTGCCTCTTGCCCCTTAGTACTCAGGCAAGAGACTCTCAACATATATCTATACTTGGTGGGTTGTCTGTAGCAGCATGGCTGCACCTGCTACAGTGTGTGCATGGGGGGGACTGGACATGTGGGTGGGTGTCGTGTTATTGCTACTTTTGTTTTTGACCCTTAAAGTCTGTTTGTGTGGAAGCATTCAAAACTGTAGAGAGAAAATAGTAGGAGCACAGGCAAGAGAGAAGTAATTACATAGTTTTTTAGGTAAGTGTGTGTACTGGGGGTGGGAAGAACCACATGTGTTTCCACTGATATGTGTTCTACAGTTCAGCTGTGCAGCTGAGATGAGGGGGGACAAGAAAACTAAAGTACAACAGTGGTTAGAAGCATGCTGCATGCCTGCAGATGTATGCAGATTTGTACTGGAGTACAAATGAGTCATATGTGTGCAGGCAGTATAGCTTAGTGGTTAACGGCACTGGACTGCAAACCAGGAGACTTGGACATGACCTGAAGTCTTGTGTTTGAATCTCATCAACCCCCACTTGTATATGGTGTGATCCTGAGCAAGTCACTTAACTTTTATGTGTGCAGTTATCAGTGACCACTTGTTTTTTGCACATATGCCACATGCATACAGTCTGTTCCAATTTAACATAAAACGTATGCTTTCCACACTTGCTTGCTGCACGCATGCTACATGCATGCAATTGGTTCCAATTTAACATTTAAATCATACTTGCAGCATGCATATCACATGGGTAATTTTATGTATGCAGCATGAAAACAGTTCATATAATTATCTCTGTAAGGAAATTTGTGGGGATGTAAATATTAAGTCCAGGATTGATTCTGGGGTGGAAATATTAGCATATCTAGTAGAAACTTTAATATGTTGTTTGACTCCCAAGATTGAAGCCAGGTCCTTTAATTGCCTTCCCCTTGGATGATACCAATCAGAATTCATATCTCCCAGGTCACTGGCATAGCTTCGAGTAGCTCCACAACTATGCTACCCAGGGCTTCAGATAACTGTATTTTAGATGTATTTTATATCCAGAAATGTGTGCAAAACACCCAAAAATACACTCCTTGGAGTCATTTATGTCCTAATGTAGCAGCCCTGCTAAGGGCCGATGTCTGTTTTTTCTGCTGTGGACGTCTTTTTTTTTTTTTAACTTAACCCCTCACACCTAACAAAGAAACACTTTTGAAGCTTACTTTGCATTGGCTTCTAATTCATTCAGGTGTGAAGGGGTTAACTTGAACTAACTTTGCAACCATGCTGTGTTGGTAAAGAGCTATGAGTCATAAATAAGGGCGACTGAAGGGTGTCTCACAGATACCATGGTAGTCTGGGAGATAATGATGATATTAGGTATCAGACAGTGCCTGCTCGGAGAGAGAGCCAAGTGGGAACAGGCAGTTGCTTACTGAGTGTATGAGCAAAAGCATAAACAAAGTGCCTCTTTAAGATTCTGAGGAACCCTTTGTTTTGATGACAACAAAACAAGACATGGTACCAGGAGTCTGACTCAAAGAGTAAAAGATTTACAGCCAGCCTTGAGATGACTCCATAGACTCATCACTGGCTGAAGGGAACAAAGGTAAGTTTTTTTTTGTTTGTTTTGTTTTCTTTTCTTTTTTTTTTTAATTATTAGAGAGCCAGGAAAGACAAGAACTGCCAATATGTGGTATGGATAAGAAATGGGAGGAGAAGTTGTACATTTGGGTTGGCACAGTATAGCCTGAAGGTTAGTGTAACAAGCTGTGAATGAAATTGGTACATCCAGCAGACCTGGGTTTGATTCCCACAACCTCCACTTGCATACTGTGTGACCATGAGCAAGTGCTCCCAGGTCACCCTTGAAAACAGACACTTGCGCCTAGCACACCTTACCTGGTTAATAAAGAATAATGATTGAAATGTAGTTTATACTCTGTTCAAATTCTATCTGTTTTACTTTGGTGAAATTATTTTGGGAGATGGTTCTTTTGTGCCCAGGTTTCAGTATTAATAATGTTCTGATAACTGTTTTCACCTGAAACAGGCAGTGTTTCGGGAGGAATGATCTGTGTTGGGGCTGTGGGTAGGGGAGCTGGCCAGGTTTGCTTGGGTGAGGTAGGAGCTCACAGTGTTAGTGCTGTGGCTGGCTGTGCTCGCTTGGGTGTGGGGAATGGCTGTGCCGGTGCATAGGGCATCAACGCTCGCTTGGGTAGTGCAAGGGAGCCAGCAGTAATGGTATGAGGTGGGCTATTTGCTTGGGTGAGCTGGGGTGACTGGCCATGTAGGTACTGGGTCCATCAGTGTTCATTTGGACTTAGTGGGGGCGCTGGTAGTGTTGGTTCCAGGGTTGACTGTGTTTACTTTGGTGGGGTGAGGTTGGCAGTGTTGGTGCCAGGGCTATATTCACTTGGGTGGGGAGTGGCTGGGGGAGAGACTGGCCATGTTGTGGTTCATGGGCTGATTATGTTGCTGCAGTGGCTGAGAGGGCTGGCTGCAGTCATTTTGGGGGAGCAGGATGCCTGAACGGAGGGGGACTCACTGGGGAATGGGGACTCATCAGTCATATTCTTTCAGCAAGAGAGAGAGAGAGTGTGTGTGTGTGTGTCTGAATTTATGTGGGTAGGGTGGAGCAGACTTTGTGTTGGTTTGGGGAGCAGGCTGTGCATGTCTTGGTGGGGGATGCTGGCCATTGTATGAGAAGCTAAGTGTATGTGTGGGGAACTGGCCATGTTGGCAGTGGAAGGGACTTGGCATATATGTGGGGAGTTGACCGTGTTGGTGTTGGCAGGCATGTCGCAAGAGCTGGCCATGGCATTTGGGGGTGAGAGTGCCAGACATAAGGATCTGACCATGTTGGTGCCTTAAACCAGTGGTGAAAGGTTATTTTTGCCATACAGAATGTTACCAAAGTGTTCCATATATATATATAGATATATATATATATATAGATATATATATAGATATATATATAATATATATTCTTTGCAAAAAAACTTTATTAATGCATCAGTTAGGGTTGTTTCTACAGTGACAAAAGCGAGGCAATTCAACTTTAGGGTTCTCGGCCCTAACTCTGAAATACACACACACACAAGCAGGGGACGGTACAAGGCAACACAACCAATCAGAAACAGACACCATAAGGGAACAGAAAGAACATACAGCTGGGTAAACATACCACAAGAGGCACCTGTCATTATGTTTCAGCAACTGTATCACTTCTGCTGCCATCCCAGTGTCTTGGGGGGCCCACCCACATGCTGTGCAAAGATGCGGTGAGGTGTTAAGGCAATGTAGAACATTTTAAATGAAAGTTATTATTATGGGATGGTTATGACTATATCTTATTGCTTTACTACACCTACTCATGACTTAATGAATTGAAGCATAGGGCAACACTGTACTGCATTTGCTCAGATACTTATGTATGCCTATCTGAGGAAGTATAGCAGTGCAGGGTGTAAAGCAGTCCACAGCGTGACTGTGAGATATAGACAGTGTTCTTCTATATGGATAGAGGTACATAAGTGCAGGATGCGCAGTATCGTGCAGTGCTGCTGTTAGGTATGTGCACTCTTCTACTATCTGTGTGTAGCCATGTGACAGATCAGAGAATACCCCCACAGTCCAAAACTCATCTATGCAGACAGTTGTAGTACTTAGATGGAGAAATACTGTTCTCAGCATAACACTTCAACACTGTTCTATTTTTGTCAATGTGGGGCTGGGAGTGCACTGTCTTTTGGACCATGTATTCTCATCTGTACATTCACATAGTATGTCACAATCCATAGAGCACACTATTCACATGTCATTGTGGGATCCTGAGCTCCCAGTACTAAATCAACATAGTGCAGTGCTACCCATATATCACATTGTCCATATGTAACAGTGAAAAGACAGGGTCCTTTGGACTGTGCACTGCCATACTTGTATTGAAGTAGCACAACACACTCCATCTGTCACACTATCGATATGTTGCATTGTTCTCATTGTGAGATATAGGTAGTGTGACTTGTGTAGTGTGCTGTTGTATGTCGAAAGGAATGGGAATGCAGGATAGAAAGCACCCTGTACTGTCACTGTGACATACAGATTGCGTTGTACTTATAGTTTGATGGAGGGATGGTACTGCAGGATAGAAACCACCCTGTACTGTCATTGTGACATACAGATTGCGTTGTACTTATAGCTTGATGGAGGGATGGTACTGCAGTATCTGAACAACCATAATGTCACACTGTGACATATGGATACACTGACACATAGACAGGGGTGTACTATGCTGATTCAAGGATGGCAGGGCAGAGCACATAGGACCCTGGCATCAGAGCATGACATATGCACAGTGTTATTCTATCTCAATGGAGGGATGAAATAACAGTTCAACTCACCATCTGGTCCTACCATGAGTTATGTGCACTCTTGCAGTATGTACATGTAGGTATACTGTTCATGCAGTGACCATCTTACATGCTTGCACAGCATGTGGGTGAACACCCCAAGATGCTGGGATGGCAGCAGAAGTGATACAGTTGCTGAAACATGATGATGGTTGCCTCTTGTGGTATGTTTACAAAGTGTCGTGTTCTTTCTGTTACCTTATAGTGTCTGTTTCTGATTGGTTGTATTATCTTGTACCATCCCCTGCTTACATGTGTGTTGTGTGTGGGGGGGGGGGAATTCGGAGTTAGGGTTGAAAACCATAACGTTGAATTTCCTCACTTTTGTCACTGTAGAAACACCCTAACTGATGCATTAAGTTTTTTGCAAAAAATGTCCTTACTTTTTGAAAACGTGGAATATAAATAGTAAATGGTATGTGTTGGTGGGATCCCATGCTCCCACCAAGCTGCCCATTTGTGCATAATGATATGCATCTGTGGAAGCGCGGGCCCTCCAGGCCCTGCGCTCCCACTTACACATAACCACGGAGCCAAACAGCAGCCCTATTGGTTAAGGAACCTGTGTAACAGTAATTTGCCCATATCTCAACAACCATAGCAGCTATGAAAAAAATTCCAGTGCTGTTGTAATCATGACAGCGAGACCTCTGCACTAGATAAATCAACTATATCCATATGCTAACTTTGAGTGCATAATACTGGCCTATAGACATGAAAATGAGCCATTGGAATACTAATTTCCAAATATCTCAGTAACCACACAAGGTAGAAAAAAAATTAAAAATTCATGGTATTCATGACTTTCCAACCTACTTCTGTGCTTAGTCCCCTTATAGGGGGACTAAGAATTTTTGTGACGAAAAATCCATATCTGGAACCATTTTCAAGATACAGGTGCCGAAATGCATCACAGGCGCTGCAATGTTATCCTAAGGGAAAATTTCTCAACTTCAGGACAGTGTAACTATGGGCCCGTTGAATGTTTTGGCACCAAAGCACAAAAAGGCACATCTGTGGGACCAGGGCTTGCCACCCTGAAAAAGCCAAAAGCACAATCCTCCTTGGCACAATGAAGTGACAAAGAAAACAACACATTAGAAAATGTGTTAGTGCAGTTACTTTAATGTTTTCGCAGCACTCCTATCTCCATAATGGAAAAGTTACCGCATACAGGAAAATGTTGTCAAGGTTACCTTTTTATTTGATCGCGATTGTTAAATGGCAAAATAGTGCAACAAGTTTGAAAAACATATTTCCAGACCAGCTGGTGAAAAACTAATGCCAGGGTCATGTTCCTCAGGGCCTGACAAGGTAAACACAACTGTTGATGTTTACCAAAGGGCATTATTTTTTGAGTTACAATGTTTTTTGTCTCTCGCTAACTGGAAACAAGATGGCAGCAGCAAGAAAACAAATTCAGGGAGCACGACAACAAAAATGTGATTGCAAAAGTTTTCGCAATGCATATATACATTTTCTCATAGGCTATAATGAGACATGAAAAATGTGAATAACTTTTGAACGTAGCAATATTTTTTCACCAAATTTTCAAAAGGCACCAGTTCAACACAGGCCACATATAGACAAACAAATCTGAAGCCACTCAAACGCATTCTTCAGTCCATTATGGCTTACCGAAAAATGTGCAAAAGATGGTGATTTTTCACATTGTGGACACCCTACGGTTCCACAACCGTACATCCGACCGGAACAAAACTTTCCAGATCAGAGATATATGGTTGGCAGTTGTGCATGCAAATGTTCAGGTAAATCAGACAAATGGTTGCAATGTTATTAAAGTGCAAACTTTGAGGTTTAACATAGAAGTGACCGTGCAACCCTAACTATACTGGCCCTACCGGGCCAGTATAATATATATATATTTTGTATGTGTGTGGGAGGGGACAACAGGTTAAAAGGCTATAAGATGGCTGGTGTGTCCAGTGAGGCCATTGTAATCTTAGGTGGCTCCACATACTGTGCTGTATTGCAGAGGGTATCAGGGCCGTGTGTGTGCGTGTGTGCGTGCGTGCGTGTGTGTGTGTGAGTATGCGTGTGTGTGTGTGTGTGTGTGTGTGTGTGTGTGTGTGTGTGTGTGTGTGTATGGTGCACAGGACCTGACTGTTAAGGTGAGTGGGCTATGAGGAATGAGGGAGCAGACTGTGTTTATTGGGGACCACACTAGTGTGGTGTTGGCCCTGTTGGTGAGGTGGTAGAGCTTACTGGTTAGTTGGGGTCATGGTTTGGGGCTGTCCATTTTTGTGCATTTAGGGGACTTACAGTGGAATAGCTGTGTTCTTGCAGTGGCTGGGACAGTCATCTGTGTTCCCTTGGGCATAGTGGAGGGACTGTCTATGTTGGTGGAGGGGCAGGCTGTATTGGTGTAAGGGGTGGAGGAACTTATGTTTGCTTGACTTTGGTGTGTTGACTAGCTGTGTTGGAGTGTGAGGGAAGCTGGCTGTGTTACATAGAAACATAGAAACATAGAAGTTGACAGCAGTTAAGGACTGTAAGGCCTATCCAGTCTGCCCATTTTTTCTACCTTATGAATATGCCATAGGCCTTTTCTCTGTCAACTGCCTATCTATTCATACTCATCTGTATTGCTGCCTTATGCCTATCCCTTGCCTGTTTGAAGCCCTGCACTGTATTCATATCCGCTACTTCCTGAGGTAGGCCGTTTCAAGCATTCACCACCCTTTCTGTGAAAAAGAACTTCCTCACATTATCCCTTAATCAACCTCCCTCTAATCTCATGCTGTGTCCTCTTGTTCTGCTATTTTCCTTATATTGAAACATGTTAGACTCTATCACCTTGTTAATGCCCTTAAGATGTTTGAATGTTTCAGTCATATCACCTCTCTCCCCTCCTTTGCTCTAGGGTATACATGTTGAGCTCCGTTAATCTGTCCTCATATGTTTACTGATGCAGTCCCTGCACCATTTTGGTTGCCCTTCTCTGGACAGCCTCCATTTTGTTAATGTCCTTGTGCAGGTGTGGCCTCCACTACTGCACACAGTACTCCAGATGGGGCCTAACCAGCGTCTTGCAAAGAGGGATTTATTACCTCCCTCGCACAACTTGCGATACCCCTACTGATCCACCCCAACATCCCTCTAGCCTTACCTACTGCTTTAGTGGTCTGCTTGGATGATTTCAGGTCATCTGTGATGATGATGCCCAAGTCTCTTTCTTCCCTTGTGATTGCCAGCAACTCCCCTCCCAGCCTATAGGTGTCTTCAGGGTTTCTCTTCCCCATGTGCATAATCTTGCACTTCTTTGCGTTAAACCCCAGTTGCCACTTTTTCGACCATTTTGCCTGTTTATCCAGATTTCTTCTCATTCTGCCCACCCCCACCTGGATCATCTACTCTGTTGCAGATCTTGGTGTCATCAGCAAACAGACAAACCTTACCCTTCAGTCCATCTGCAATGTCACTGATGAAGATATTGAAGAGGACTGGCCCCAGAATTGATCCCTGAGGTACCCCACTTGTGACTTGCATCTCTTCTGACTGTATACCGTTTACCACCATTCTCTCTTTTCTGCCTGCCAATCAGTTTGCCACCCAGTTGACCAACTTCTAACCCACCCTGAGCCTGCCCAGCTTATTAATCAATCTTCTTTGTAGAACAGTATTGAAAGCTTTGCTTAAGTCAAGGTAGGCGACATCAACTGCACCCCCTTGGTCCACCACTCTGGTTACCCAGTCAAAGAAATCTATGAGCTGTGGGTCCTGCCCTACCTTCCCCTCAGTAAATACTGAGCAGAAGTATCTATTTAGGATAGATGCTTTTCCTTGATCCTCCTCTACACACTCCCCCCTTATCCCCTTTGATCTTAGCAAGACCCCCTCTGGACTTTCTTCTTTCACTAATATATCGATAGAAAGTTTTGTCCCCTTCTTTTACTGTTCATGCTAGTGTGTTTTTGGGATTGGGTAGTCATGCATGCTGTGGGGTGGTTGAGATTGGCCATGCTGGTGTGGTGGGAGAGACATGTGTCTTCATTTGAGTGGGCTGGCGGTATTGCTTTCAGGATTGACTAAGTTCACTTGGGTAGAGTGGGGGTTGACAATGTTGGTGCAAGGATGTTCTGTTTGTGTTGTGTGTTGGAGACTGTGTGAGAGTTGACTCGGAACACAAGAAAACAGTCCACTTTAATTTAAAAATGATTTTATTAGTTTACAGGACAAGTATGTGTGTGCACCTGTGTGTGCATATGTGTGTGTGTGTGTGTGTGTGTGTGTGTGTGTAAGTCAGAGACAAAACAGATATTTTTTATGTTTTTATTTAATTACTACAAATATTTTAATGAGACACTTGCTTACTCTAAAGATTTTGTCATTCATAGTCATCGAAATATGGCTTTACTCACCTCACTTTGAAAATAAGACATATATGCTCACTCTGTCTGTATTGTACTGTGCATATGTGTGGAGCTGGCTGTGTTCAGGGAAGGGGGGAGGGGGTTGAACCAAACATGCGCTGGAAGGTGTCTGGGCTGATGTCTTAAACTGGGGTTGAAAAGTTATGCCCTCTGGTGACTGCATCCATATTCCTTACAAACAGGTCCTCACTACTCACCTTGTTTATACCCCCTAGGTTTCAGTCATGTGTGTCCCATCTTGTCCCATCCCCTCCCACCTAGATTCTAGCATGTGCATATTTAGGGCTTCCAATCAACCCTCTCCATAGGATCTGCCCTGCTGGCTCTGGATTATCTTTTTCGCCCTTTGCTGCACTGACGCTAGCCTCTCCATGTCTTTCCTTGGATAGGAAGCTGGGCACGTGGCAGGGGGAGCTGACTGGGGGGGCTCTGGTAGCTGGCTGGGTTTCCTTGGGTGGGATGGTGGGACTGTGGTGTCTCCACAGGACCTGTGTGTTTGGGCCAGTGGTAAAGGAGGTCTGTTTGCTTGGGTGGGTGGACTTGCAGAGGTAAAACTGTATTCATGTCTGACCTCCCACATGAAAACTAAGAGACCCCCTTTTCATGGAGAATAAGAAAGCAGCCAATTAGGTAGACAGAAATTCTAAAACTTCATTATTTGCAGTGAGGGTGGGTGGCTCACTGAATTTCATTCACAATTTTATACACCAGTAACATCCCTAAGAAATGTAATAAGAACTAAAGATGTTACAAACTTTTAATTCGCTAGTGAAGTTGGTGCAAATCCACTTGATTGGTTGATTAATTGGACAATCTTTTTTGACTTCCTCAAGGCCTTCAACATAGTGGTTTATACAATTCTGTTAAGGAAACTTTGAGATGTTTGTCTAGACAAGGAGGCTATAACCTGGATTACTAATTACCTCCAGAACAGAAAACAGTTACACTTTATTTTTATAAGTGTCTGTTTCAATGTAACAAATCATTAATTACATGCAACAGGGTAATTACACTGTAGTTAAATGTTTGTTGCATGCAACTACATTGCAGTTGCAATGCAATTACAGTATAGTTAACTGACACTTAACGTGTAACCCAGAAAAAAGAGAACAGTGGCAAATGGTAAGCACTCTGGGGAGCAAACCGCAATAAATGGGGTGCCCCAGGGATCTGTTTTGAGCCCTCTTCTTTTTATGTTATATTTGAGAGGAATTGGTGACAGCATCGGAGGTGTAGATTACAATCTATATGCTGATGATATGGTGGTCTACACCTCTGGTGCCTCTGTGGAAATAGTGCAGTTTCAAACGTAGACAGCCTTTAAGGGTTTTTAATATTTTTTCAAGTCTTCTTGTCAGAAGCTAAATACAGCTAAAAATGAATGTGATATTATTAGCACTGCATCTAAATTCAAGGATTCTTTGACTAACATGCTGATTATTTATGCCTCTGACATCAGTACGATACCAGCTGGTCAGATCCTATAACTAGGGTTTGGGATAGATTCCTCAGGCTCTGGGAAGCTTCATGTAAGTAAATTGAAAAAATTGGGGAATTTGTGTGGGTCTTTTGTATCGTTGTAGAGGTCACCTAGACCCAGAAACTTGCTTAAAAACAATCCAATCCCAATTGTTACCTATAATTGATTATACAGATATAATTTATGATTACCATGCAAAAGAAAAAGCTGAAGTCGAAGCTGGATGTGCTTAATAATTGATGGCACAACTAATATTAAACTGCCCTGTTGACACTCAGCGATGTAATATGTATGGTCAGCTGGGCTGGAATTCCTTATCTGATCATTGTGGACAGCATGCAATTCTGATTTCATTAAAATGTGCCAAGGGCTTTGCCCCAGACTATTTATTAGGCTGGATTTCTCTTAGTGAAATAGATTCATAATTAAGGAATTCTGGTCTTTTGGAACCTTAGGAACAGAAGTTATGTATTGCAATAGGCACTGTGACCTGCAGATGCTGTAGGCACCCCTAAAGACCCTTCCCCCTGCTGTCTAGCAGTCATGCTGGGGTGCCACTCATGTGGTGGGCTGCTCGTGATTTCATGACTTAAAGGAGAAGAGAGTAAAAATGTCCCACTTCAATGTCTGAGTCGATGGGGAAATTCCATTGGTTTATGCACCCCACTGGCATTCATCAGGCAACTCCAGCCATGAACAAAGGTCAGAGAGGAGACTGCTGTTCAGACTCCTGGTAGTTTCACATGGCAAGTAATATACTCTAAAAATGATTGATTCTCCATGGGATTTAAAACTTGGGTGGAATTTTCTCAAGACTGCCCCATTTCAGATGAAACTGCATCCAAAGTTAAAATGCTACTAGCCCACTCAAAAGATGTTTTAACAGCATCTAATGGTTTGAAACAAGTGGGGATTGCATCCAAAAAGGCCACATGCTTCATTTTTGTGATGCAAGCTTCCACAAATTACAAAACCTGTTTCAAAAACTTAGGACCATATGAAGATAGAGGCCTTGATATTCAGAGGAGTTACACAATGCACAACTGAGTTGCACAAGTGCAACCACAGAAATGCACCCCAGAGCCATATTCAACCAATATGAATGTGCAGCACAAAATCCAATGAGCAGATGTGCAACAGTAATGTATGCAGTGCAAGAGGGCATTCCCATGAATAAGCTGCACAATGGCATATTCAGCCGAAAAGTACAGCACAAGGCAGGAGCAACCCACAGAATGTGCCAGACAGAATTGAACATATAAAAGGAGGCTCAAACACACACACAGCAAATGTGCAAGCCAGAGATAATGACTGCGATGAATGCAGGGCCATTTGTGATGGAAGCAGTAATGAGGGGTGTGAGGAGGAGGGAGGAAGGGAGGAACATCAACGTGGCCGAGGACGGGCCCATCGGCAGTATGCCTAACACAGACGGTACTGTGTCTACCCCACCTTTGAGGACTATGGGGATGCAGAGATCATGGGCTGGTAATGGCTGAACAGAGCAATTCTGAGGCAGCTCTGTGAGCTGTGCCATGATGAGTTGCAGGCACCCACCAGAAGAAGCCATGCCATGACAGTGGAGACCAAGGTGACAGCAGCAATGAGTCTGCTCACCACGGGTACCTTCCAGAAACCAACGAGGCAACCACTGGTATAACTCAATCTGTCATGTTCCACCTCCTCACACAGTTCCTCAATGCCCTGCTGCCACATGCTTCGGAGTTCATAGGCACAGAGTACAGCAAACATGCAGGACTTCCACAGGATGGCACACATGCCAGGTGTGATTGGGACCACAGACTGCACCCACGTGATCCTACACACACCACCTGGCCCAGAGGGGGTACATGAATAGAAAGGAGTACCCATCCATCAACTGCCAGGTGGTGTGTAATGCCATGGGGCACATCATCAATGTCTGCGCCACCCACCCTAGGAGTGCACATGATGCATTCATCTGGCACAGCTCCATCCTGTGCCAGTGGTTTCAGCATGAGGAGATCCCCATGGGTCACCTGTTAGGTGAGCACAGCATGGGATGGGGTACGTGGGCAGCCATGCAGGGGGCATAGGCGCATGCCACACATGGTAGGAGCTGAGAGGGTGGCCATAGGTGGCAGGGGTGAAGGGAAGGGAACAAGCTGTGCCATGTGCTAACCTGCATGTCTTACCCACATAGGTGACAGCACCTACCCCCTACACCCCTGGCTGCTCACCCCCATCCAGTGCCCATCCAATGCTGCAGAAGAGAGGTACAACAAGGCACACATCGCTACATGCAACATCATCGAGTGAGTCTTTGGCATGCTCAAGATGCGATTCCATTGTCTAGACAGGTCCGGTGTTGCCCTACAGTACAGCCCTGTAAAAATCTGTGGCCTATTCCTGGCCTGCTGCATGCTGCACAACATGGCCATAGACCTTGGGATAGCTGTCCGATGGATGTGGGCAAAAGCAGTGATGCGGATGGGGATGATGGGCCAGATGGGGGCATGCAGCCACCATGCAGAGGAGAGACCCCAGGATGGCCGTACGGGCAAGGATACACCAGGCCACAATTGTACAGGAGCACTTCGGGAACAGTAGGTGAGTACAAGACATGCCAGCTGTGCATGCATGGACCACCACACACACACACAGACACACACACACACACACACACACACACAGGTGCATGGCCACACAGGGAGGCATGCAGGGACACCAGCACACACACAGCATGCACAGGAACCACAGAAACACACAGCCACACACCCACATCACAGTGCATAGGCATGGGGGCACTCACACACACACAGACCCTGCACTGGACACAAAGCTGCCCACAACATGACTTGCACAAGCAACACCAGCACCATCACGTGGCACACAGCTGGGCACAGTGGGGCATGTGGTTGGCACATTCAGGAGTGGTGGACGCTGTGGCATCACGGACACACACATGTGCAGCTGGACGTGGCATGGATCAGAGTGAATGCACCAGCACTCAGGCAAGGCCAGCACAGTGCTGCCCTCATGATGCCCATGCCACAAGGCCCAGCAGCACAGCATACACACATGGAGGATGTGCCACATGCCACACATACATGCCACCACATGCACATGGGCATGCCCAGTCAAGTGCACACCAGCCAACAGCAGTGGGCAGCAGGATGGGACAGCACACCCAGCAGGCCTACCGTGTGGTGCCACAGCCACCACGGCCATGTGGGCGGCCACGCCCGGGCTGTGTGGCAGCCACAGGTTGCTCAACGGCTACTGGAGGTGTAACCAACACACTCGTGGGGGTAGAGGCCTGAGAACATGACTGGATCCCCACAGGCATGAAAAACCCGGCAAAGAGAATACTGCCGGGTGTGTCAGGGATGACCATGTCAGAGCCCGCATCAGCCATGCTGGGGTCACTAGATGCCAGGTCCATGGTGTCAAAGTCACACTACGGGGAGTCCTACGTGCCTTGCCACACCCAGTGGGTGCCAGTGATACAAATCCAGTGGCAATGGTACCGGCAATGTGGTCCAGCGATGCAGTCATGGCCTCCTGCAGCTGCCGGAGCTCACCAATCAGCTGGACATGTACAATATCCCCACGCTCGGACAGTTGATGCAACTCTACCTGCAGTGCATGGATCTCAGCCCTGAGCATTGTCTGGTTGTCCACGGATGACTGCAGCAGCCTGGTGTGCTCGTCCAGCCTGTCAGTGCCTTGCACATCCTGGGGCTGACGCTGACCTGCTGGGGGTGTGGTGGCATGCTGTGCAACATCCCTTGCCTGGGGACACTGCACAGGGGACAGCACAGGGGGTGGGGATTGTGTGGGTGCCTCATCGGTAGCCCCTGTAGTGTGCTGCATGGTGGCCACTACAGCCCGCTGCCACTGCCCAACTATCTGTTTGTCCATCCCTGTGGCACTGGCATCCTCAGCAGCAGCCCTCCCATGGCTGGTGACAGCAGCGGTGCCACACGCTATGCAGCCATGGTCAGGGGGTGGCTGCATGGGTGCCATACTGCCACCAGTGGCAACCACTGCCTGTGCACAGCCCTGTACCCTGGGTGGCATTTCCAGGCCCGTGCCACCCAGGATCAGTGTAATGTCATCATCTGTGTCTGATGACACACCCTCCTGTGTCCCCAGTACAAGCACGGAAAGGGCCTTGGAGAGCAGGAGGTCCAGCAGGGGTCATCGTCGACTAGGCACAGGAAGTCTAGAAGCCCCACACTGCCCCATCACCAACACTCACTGGCCCTGATGCCTGTGGAAGTGGATGGCTCTGCCCCTTCGGGTCCAACGTTGTCAGTGGCATCCTGCAACTCACCCCTGAGGTGTGATGGCACTGGAAGACAGAAGAGCAGTATCAGTGTTGAAGATGGCAATGTGCATGCAGAGCCATGGCCAGTGCAATAGGGGCATGCATGCCAACTCCATGCTGGCATGCAGCAGGGTATGCCTGTCCAGCACTGCACAGCAGGGTGGACATGCCATTGACGGTGCTCATGCTAGGACAGCCATGGTGGGTGGCTGCAGCACATGGTGTCACAGCAACACACGGCTGGCATGCAAGTGCCCCCCCCAAGGCTACAACACCAGTAGTGTGCCGTACAGCTGCCTGTGTCCCTGTGGACTGTGCCGTGCCACTGGCGCACTGGTCAGGCAGCACTGTGGGGCTGGCCAGCAGCACTGCACACCCTGGAGCAGGGGCCTCAGTCACAGTACAGTGCCCATGCTGCCATTCCATTGCACACATGTGGACAATGCCATGCACTGTGGCCCCATGTGTACCATGTGCTGCTGCATGCCACACATGCAAGGGGCATGCAGCACTGCAGCTGTCATGCCTGCATGCTGCAGGGCAGCACACACACCCACACCCACATATGACACCCACTGACTCACAGTGCTGTGAGGGGCTGCCACCCATCTGGAATCCTCCTCCTGGTATGCCCTCAATGGCAGCATGGGTGATTATTACTGCCACCATCTCCTCACCTGCCATCAGTACAGGGGCAGTGCTGGGTACCAACCCGTCCTGCTGTGGGACACCCTAATGGTGGCCACCTTCTCTTTGATGCACCTACAATCCATCCCCATCTTTTTCTTGCACTCCTGTACACTCCTATTATGTCTTCTGTGGGCAATAATGTAGGTTGCCATCTTCTCCTACCTGGTGGCATGTTCCTGTGGGGTGCCAGTGGCCTCACTCAGCAGTTTCTCCCTGTCGAGATAGGCCTCGAACATGGCCTGCTGCTCATCCTTAGTGAAGTTGGGCCTGCGCTTCTGTGCAGGCCCCTGCTCCTCATCTCCCTCCGTCTCAGACATGTTGCTACCTGTGGACAGTCAGACAATGGCCCGTCAGTGACTTGGCAGCCCAACATGGAACAGTGCAGCACAAGCAACATGCCCAGCTATTTCACAACATGTGTTGGTCCTTACTTCAATGGCTGCAATGCCTGTCAATGTTCTGTGCTGTATGGTGGTGCTTTTATGGCACAACACATGCAAATGGGCACCAGCGCAATTGTAATGAGATGCTAATGTGCTCGACTGCGCCTAGCATTGGCTCATGAGGCTATTTGCATACACCAGCTGAATATTGCAAAGTTGCACCTTGAGCACTACAAATGCACTGGAGCAACTGACTGGTGCATCCCCAGCGCATGCACAGTGCGCTGCTGCATAGTGCGCATGTGCGCCATCAGTCAATCAATCAATCAATCAAGTCTTTATTTAACCAGGCGTTCATCGTTGAGCAGAAGCTCATTTGCAAGATGGACCTGGGTGGAGCATGAACAATTGTATATACAGGTCAACACAGGTATTTACAAGGCAATACAGATAATACTCTTTACAGAGAGGAAGAAAAAGAAGTTCATATGTACATAGAATTATACAGATATTGTACAGATTACACGGTATTTACATACATAGAAGTGTCTATAGGAAGATAAAGCAGGTTATCTAAGGTTGCAGGAGGAAGTAACGGAAGAAAAAATATAAAAATATACACCAGATAAAGGTGAAGGTAGGAGGGAAGAGAGGGAGGTAGGGGGAGAAAGGCTAGGAGGGCACAGTGCACAGAAAGGAGTTGGTAAAATGGGATGTAGAGAAGGTGGATGGAGAAAAGGAGTATGTGTGAGCCCCGGGATTGAACGCTGTAAAGTACGGGGCATGGTAGGATGTCACAACCCAGGGTAGTGAGCTCCTATCTGAGGTTGGGAAAGGAAGAATAAGGGGATGGACAGGCCTAGTGTTGATAAGACAGGGGATAAGAGAGAGAGAACAATTAGGCTGGTGAGGAGCAAGCTGGGGTCAGTACTAAAAATTGGGTCTAGGTGTGGCTATATACCAGTGCAGACACCGGTACTGGGTCTTGAGGGGTGAAGCAGTTACATACTTCTCTGATTGTACAGAAATAAAGCTGCCTTGAAGGCATTTATACCAATTAGAGTGCTTAATTTGAGGGTTTTTGTAGACTCCATAAGGTAGGTAGCTCTAATCTTATGGCTGCCCTGGCCGGCGATTTGCTTTGGTACTTTAAGTTAATAGCCGAGTAACTTCTAAAGCGATTTCCCAATTATACTCAGGGGAAGACAGCAGGAGATATAGTAAGGCAGCTTATTAAAGATGGCTCTATAGGTCCAGAGAGCAGCATTTCTGTGCGCCTGAACTTTAGTGATGTCCACCCCCACTGCCGCATATAGGGTGCAGTGATGCATGTCAAGGGGAGTCCGCCATAAACCTCAGTGCTCATGGTAGAGTGTGTCCAGTTTAGCCATGTAAGAGTTGGGGCATTGGCTGTAGAGGAAGTCAGCGTAATCAACCAATGATAGGAAATGGATTGGACCAGTTATTTCTTGGCATCTCTGGTGAGAAATTGGTTGATTCTAAAACAATCCAAGCCTTTGTCAAGTCGCTTTAGCAAGTCCTCGATATGTTCAGTGAAGGAGAGTCTTTGGTCTATCCAAACTCCCAGATACTTGAATTTTGTAACAAATTCTAGTTTTCACCTAGAACTGTGGTAATTTGGGGAACTGTCCCACTGGACACAGGGTTAGCTGTACGGATAAAAGGAAGAGGACCATCGCTTTAGTTTTTGGCATTAAGGAGTAGCTTTTTGGAGGAGTTGATTTGCAAAAGGTTGAATTCTGACTGTAGATCATTGTAGGCAGCTTCAGGTGTTGGGCGACTCACGTAGAGAACTGTATCATCTGCAAACAGATAGATGTTGGCTTCTTTTATACAGTAGTCGATGTTATTAATGTAGATTGCAAAAAGTAAGGGCCCTAATATAGAACCTTGAGGTACCCCTCTTTGCAGAGTTTTTAAGGGGGACAGGCCTCCTTCAGCTTTAACTTGTTGAAGGCGCCCTGTAAGATAGTCAGTAAACCAATGCAGAGAGGAGGGGTCCACACCTATGGTTTGAAGGGAGGAGAGGAGCAGACTATGGTCGATGGTGTCAAAAGCCTTGCTTAGATCAAGGAAAACAGCACAAATAAAGTTTTTGCTCTCAAGATTACGCTGCCAGTCATTAGTAACTTTGATGAGGGCTGAGATAGTGCTATGTTTAGCTCTGAATCCGGACTGCATAGGATTTAGCAGTTCCCTAGTCTCAAGGTGAGTCCTCAGCTGTGCATTTACAATTTTCTCTAGGAGCTTGGACAGGACCGGAAGGAGGGCAATTGGCCTGTAGTTATTGAGATCGCCAGGGTCACCTGATTTGAACAGTGGTATGACATGTGCTGTCTTCCATATAGGTGGTAAGGTGCCCTGAGACACGGATAAGTTAAAAAGGTGGGTGACGGGTATTGCTAGTACGTGGTAGGCAATTTTTAGGAAGTAAGGGTCAAGGGTGTCGGCCCCAGCACTTTTTCTAGTATCCAACTGAAGCAAGAGGTCCTCTACCTCTTTCAGTGGGGCAGGTTGAAGTGAGAAATGGGTGGCACTTCGTCCTGTGGCCTGTCACACAGCTGTGTGCACTGCATGACATTCCCCTATTGCACATGTGGCACTGTGCACATGCCGCACATTCAGAGCCACTGTGCTGCCTGGCCCTATTGCACAACTGTGCCAGTTGCGTAATGCCACCAACCGCACATTGCCAGACACTGCACGACTGGCAAATGCATGACATTGCGCAAGGTCATGCAGGGCATGTGCGTGGGTCATGGGCATGACCCTCTACTTCCGCCTTGCTGTGCTGCAGTGCACATGTGCGGTAATGTGCACTAGGCCTCTACTGCGCACGTGTATCACGCATCTCCATGCTGCACAGCCATGGTCCATAGCTCCCTATTGCGCATCATACATGTGCAGTTCCATGTACATGCTTTGTAGGTCACAGTGGTCTCAGTAAAGCAGTGTCTGCTGCTGAACAAGTATATTGGGTTCCGGGTCCCGTTTGCACTGTACACACAACTGGAGCGAGGTGGAGATGTGCAATCTGGTGGCTCTGGTGGAGCCTGTGATAGCCCAGCTGTTTGGGGCAGCTGATCTCCAGGTGCCACAGTCCCAGGTGTGGGACAGGGTTGCGGCAGAGCTGGAGCAACGTACAGGTGTGCCACGCATGGAGGAGCATTGCCACCACCATTATGGCGACCTCCCGCTGGTGGGATCCAGCATGCCTCCAATGGCTGCAGGCCAGGGCACAATGGTGGACTGTGCCACAGCCAGGTAGGTGTCCACATGCACTGTGCATGCTCACATTGTCCAATAACTGTGCTGACAGGTGCGCTGCGAGTGCGGCTGCGGGGCGGGGGGGCACCCAGCGCTGGTGGGTGCTGCGTGTCCAGCGGTGCTGCACCGCACACCTGTGCAGTATGTGGTACTGTGAGCCTGGCTCAAGCACCCACACACGGGTCGGTGTACCTGCCCATGCTGTGACAGCGGTGTGCATGGTGTTGGTGTTGGGAGGGGCGGTGCATGGCATGCCACTCATGTCCTTGTCTGTATCTCTGTTCCAGTCACAGGACCGGAGGACCACAGGAGGGCCAGAGCAGCTGCAGCGTGGGCCTCACAGCAGCATGATGGTGGTGCTGCAGCTGCACCTGCACCTGGACAGGCAGGTGAGTGTGTGTGGCATGGTGTATGGGGCATGTGTGTGGGGCTGGGTTGGGTGGTGTGGTGCAGCCATGGGCACTGCAGCCGTGCATGGTCACTGTTTGAGGAGGTGCCTGCCTCCATCAACTGTGCCATGTTGCACAGTTTGTGGCAGCTCTGTGCACATGGCTTCAGTGTGGTGGCACCCCAGTGCTGACCCTGGTGGGGTGGGTCTGTGTGCATGTCCCCCATGGTGTGTGACTGCTGCTGGGGGTTTACCGACCTGCCCGGGGAGCCCTTGCACCAGCACTGTGGGGTATACTGCAGAGGTGTGGGTGCATGTAGCCCTTGGGGGGACTGGCAGTCTGGCTGTGGGGTGCATCAGGGTTGGCTGTTTCTGTCCACCATGCACATGCCATTGTGGGTTCTGTCCACTGGTGGCTGCATCAGCTGTCCAATGCACACATGTGGGGGGGTTTGGCCTCCTTGACACACATCACTTATTGCCTGTTCTGTCCCTTCTCCTAGGTCAGGCTGGGCCATGGGCCCAAAGATGGAGGTAAAGCTCATTGTGAGGGGCCTGCTAATCCTCCAACAGCTTGTGCGGAGGGGCATTGGCCGGACCAATATGCTACTTCACATGGGATGGCACCAACTGAAGGCCACAGAGACCCCGGTGCAAGAGGTGAGCCGCCTGAGGACCATGCTGTGGCAACAGTGCCACTGATTCCATCCCCCATCCCTGCAGTTACCTGGACTTCCCCTGCCCTCCTCCACTTTGGTTGTTCCACGTTTCCCACCTATGTGTTTCCTCCCAGTCCCATTTCCCTTGTGTCCCGCTTTGCCACTCCCTGCATTTGCCCCTACCTGTTTGTACCTGCATGCCCTGTTGGCACACCACTGTTGATATATGTTACAGTAAAGCTTTATTTTCTTACCACATCTGTGTCTGTGTCTCCTTTTCAGGCAGCCTGTTGCACTGTGTTGCAGTTGTTGTGTTGTGCCCTTGGGTGTGTCGCCACTTGTCACAGTGCTGTGCCCTTTGGGTTGTGCTGCTGTGTGTGCTGGGTCCTGTATGCCGTGTCCCTATGTCTCGCGTGCCCATGGGCATTGTGTCTCCCTCTGCCCTGTGCATGGTCCACTGCCTTCTGTTCCTGTCTGCCTATGCTGCCCTGCTGTCCACCTGCCATGCTGCCCTTGCTGGTGCTAGTGTGCAGTCTGGTGCTGTGCCCTGTGTCCCTGCCTGTTGGCATGCCATTTGCCTCTTGTTCCCCTGTGCATCACTGTCTCCTTTACATCAGTCCACTGTGCATGCCTGGTGAACTTGCACCATGGCTGTGGCACTATCCCATATGGTGCTTCCTGTCAGGGATGTGGTGGTGGTGCACTGCCATGGGCCTGCCAGCGGACGTGCCTTCAGGGTGGGTGGGTTGGTTTGCTCTGCAACATTTGTTGGTGTTGGCCGACTAGCATACTCTGTTGCCCGGTGCCTCTGCCGTGCATCCTGGCCAGTGTGCCCTTGTGGTTTGGGTCTGCCACTGCTGACTTGGCACTTTGCTCTTTGCTGCCCTGCCTGTGGTCCCCTTTGCCTGTTGTGCTTGCTCTGCCTGCTGGCTACTGCATACTTGCATGCTCATGTGCAACCCTGGTTGCTCCAGCGCATGTCTGTTTGCTATATTCAGTGTGCTTTGTGCCAGCGCATGTCTGTTTGCTATATTCAGTGTGCTTTGTGCCAGCGCATGTCTGTTTGCTATATTCAGTGTGCTTTGTGCCAGTGCATGTCTGTTTGCTATATTCAGTGTGCTTTGTGCCAGCGCATGTCTGTTTGCTATATTCAGTGTGCTTTGTGCCAGCGCATGTCGATGGTGCATCTTTTGAATATGGCGTCCGTTTCCTATGGTGCATCTGCATTGCGCTGCACAATCTATTGTGCACATACTGGGTGCACTTTTTAATATCTAGGATGGGGTAAGAAAGTTTTGGTGCAATTGAGTAGACTCAGGCAAAATATGGGTCTACCTCTTTTGAAAATCTCGGTTTTGATCTTTATTTTTAAATTGTAGTCAGCTAAATGTTGAACTGGAGACTTTTTTGGCAGAGAAATGCCTCCCTGCAGTCTATAGAAGCATCCAGGAAATCACTAAAGCTGTAAATTCTGGTGGTGACCTTGATCTTCTTATGGAGTTACTGTGCAGTATTTCCTGCAAATGAAATGTTGTGAAATATAGTCAGCTAGTTTCAAAATCAGAGTTAGTGCACAGATCTCTGTCTTTGATAACAGCTTATAGCCTTTGTGTTCCATTGTGATCTAGTGATAAACGCACTGCACTGTAGACCAGGATGTTGCACGTTTAAATCCCAGATTCCCACACAACCACTGACTTACTTGTTAACCTTGAGCAAGGCACTTGACCTCCCTGTGCATCAGTCCCCACCAGGTTACAATTGTGTAAGCAGAGGGCACCCACTATAAATGAGATGCTGTATCTCAGTCAGGCTATGCCAGTTAAATAAACTGTATGGTTAAAAAGTGGCTATAGTGAACAATTGAAATATGTATTCGGTTATGAAAACTCAAAGGGAACAAAAATGTATTTTTCATGGTAGAAAGCTTTCTCCATCAGTGACATTTTCTTTGATGTGACTGTTTTGGCTGCTAGCTTGGGGCACACCTTCCATATGTAATAGTACAAGTAATGTTTCTTTTCTTTCTGATGTAGGCTCCTTCACAGTGCTGAACAATGGGAATCCTTGTTTCCATTACCCATGTAAAGGCTAAGAATCATCCCACCAATTACTGCTGATGAAAACATGTTAACTTTACCACTAGTCTGTAAATGGGATGGGTTAGAGTGAGATAGTATTTATGATGTTAAATACAAAGAAAGTTTTTAGTTTTAAAGGCCGCCCTGATTGCCTAGTGGCAATGAGTCTGGGATTGGAAAAAAACTTGTGTCATTAGACTGAGAAAGAGGCTGCAGGGCAATATGCCTTGACTGAGGACGGCTGGCAGAGGGTTCTGGCACCACAGAGACCCCTGCAGCTGGGCAAGAGAACTTGCTCTTCACACAGGTACACTGTGTATGTACAAGGCAATAGTTGTGCTCACACCAAAAGGTGGAGGTAGGGACTGTTTACTAGGGAGAAAAAATGGAAGCAAAAAGTATGTTCCCTGAGCTGTCTAAATGATGGTCACTAGCACAATCAGGCCCCACTCCTTGTGAATCTCCACAGGCCATCAGGGCAGTGGGAGCCGCAGAAAGGGCTAAGGGGTCACTGGCAGTAGAGATCTGAAGGTGAAGTGTAGAAGGCAGCTTGTGAAAGGGGGCAAACAGCTACAGAAAGAAAGTTTTAAATTGTGAGATGGGTGAAAACCCAGCAATCCCTATGAACATACTGTATGAAAATGGGAAAGAAAGAAGAAATGTGGTTTCTTGATTCCTCACCACCACCAGTTCAGTGAACATTACCATTCATTCCATTTTCCCTTGGTATTTGTATAGCCTGAATTTAAAGAGAAGAATTATTTCAGCTGACAAATGAAAGTGTTGTCCACAAATCAAACACTTGCTCAGAAAAATTAGATTTTTTGAATATCATTTCAAAATTGTCCTTCCTTAATTGCCAGCTTATTTACTAAATACTTAATAAACTGATTTATTTATGTAGTTTAAAAATTGACAACCTGGTAAAACACTCTGGCCCAGATATTCAAACTGCGCCAGTTTGTGGCGCAAGCCCCTACGCCACTCAAAATAGTTGTGCAGGGGTGTGGCCAGGGCAATATTCAACGGAGTTGCACTATGGCGCGCCTGCTTTGAATATTGCCTCTAGCTCCCCCACTGCGCATGGCGGCGTGGAACTGCGCCAGTGCAAGGATCAGAATGGAGCATTGAGATGCGGTGGCAAGTTCCATTGCGCCATGCACAGCACCTGCGATATTCAAAGGGTGACATGCAAATGAGGCCATAATTTATGCAAGGCGCACGGGGGGCCATTTGCATCTGATTACGGCCCCATTTGCATGCCATTAGCATGCAGGTGCGCCGATCCCCGACGACTTGAGCCCTGCCAGGCAGCAGCCATCGGGACCGACTCCTGCAGCCCGATCGAGGACATCCCCTAAGGGACGATGAATGTCTCCTATCCCTGGTGGTCCAGTGGATACGATTAGCCGATCAGCGGGCATAACAGTAACCCGGTAGCCGATCCGCGGGGATAAGTGCTAACCCCACCCCGATTAGCCTGATTGCAGGCATAAGTGTAATCCCCACTCCCGAGTAGCCCAATCATGGGCATCAGACCTCCCCAAAGTCAATATCCCTGGTGGTCCAGTGGACCACGAGCAGCCCGATGTGTGGCATAACAGTGTTCCCCGAGTATCCCGATCGCTGGCATAACTTAACCCGCCCCCATTAGCCCTGATCGCTGGTATCAGATTCCCCAAAGCCCAATATCCCTGGTGGTCCAGTGGGCTGAACGGAGCCCGATCGCAGGAGGCATTCCTCACCCCAAGTATGAAATCCCTGGTGACCTAGTGGACTCCCCACCCCACCCGCCCACTGAGCCCCACCACCCCGCCTCCCCGTCAGCTGGCGGGTGGCAGCACCCACCTGCCTGCCGCCCGCCACCCACCGACTGACAGCTCAGTATGGCTGCACGCCCATTGAGTTCAGAGAGCCATGGACATGTAGCCCATACCACAGTTGGGTCCAGATATGTGAATGAATTCATCTACATATCTGACCGACTAGTACGTATGAGCTGCACACCCATTGGCTCATGAGCATTCAGGAAGTATAAGGAACACAGAAGGAGCAGGACAGAGAACTGTATCAGTTCAAAGCAGAAGGAAGTGAGGAAGGCAGTCAGAATAGCAAAGGTCCAAACCGAGGAAAACATAGCCAACTTGGTTAAGAAGGGGATAAAACTTTTATAGGTATATTAGGGAGCAAAGCAAGACCAAGGAAGGGACTAGTCAGGCTTAATAAACGGGAGGGTGGGTGGGCAGAGAGTGACAGTGAAAAAGCAGGGACACTGAACTAATACTTCTGCTCAGTATTCACAAAAGAAGATGAGGGGGATGTACCTAATCCAATCAATAGAAGCACCCTGGATATGGGGGGTCAATACCAGTCCTTTCAGAGAAGAAAGGGTTCTGATAGAACTCCTAAAATTGAAGGTGGACAAAGCAATGGGGCCTGATGGGATTCACCCCAGAATTCTAAAAGAACCAAGGGGAGAACTAGTGACACCACTGACTACCCTTTTTAACAAATCATGGGAAGATGGGGTGGTACCTAAGGACTGGAGGAGGGCGGATGTGATTCCCCTTCACAAAAGTGGGAGCAAAGCAGAGGCAGGAAACTAGAGACCTGTTAGCTTGACCTCAGTAGTAGGGAAAATGATGGAATCACTTCTGAAAGAAAGAAAGAATTGCTGAGTACTTAGAGGCCAGCAGGGCACAGGACCCAAGGAAGCATGAATTCACAGTGGGACGGACATGTCCAACAAATCAAACAGATTTATTTAACTGGGTCACCAAAGTAGTAGACAAGGGAGGGGCTGTGGACATGGCCTACCTAGACTTTAGCAAGGTATTTGACACAGTCCCACACAAAAGATTAATAAACAAATTAGCCAGCCTGGGCATGGGTCCCAGGGTGGTAGCCTGGGTAAATAATTGGCTGGACAACAGGACACAGAAGGTAATAGTAAACTTCGAAGAAAGGGGAGTTAATCGCAGGGTACGACAGTGTTCAGTACTGGGTCCGGTCCTTTTTCATTGTCTTTATAAGTGACATTGTGGAGGGTCTGGAAGGACAAGTATGCCTCTTTGCAGATGACACAAAGATCTGCAACAGGGTTGATACACAAGGGGGGTGAAAATGATGAGAAGGGACTTGGCAAGGTTGGAGGAATGGTCAAAAATATGGCAGCTTAGATTCAGTGCAAAGAAGTACAAAGTAATGCACCTGGGAAACAAAAAACACAATGGGGGGGGTATTAACAACAACAAAAATGGAAAGAGACCTAGGGTAGTCATATCAGATGACCTAAAGGTAAGCAAGCAATGTGAGAAGGCAGTAAGGATGGCTCGGGGGGTACTGGAATGAGTAGGGAGAGCCATCACCAGTAGAAAACAAGAAGTTGTTATCCCTCTGTACAGACAGTTGGTGAGACCCCATCTGGAGTACTGCGTGCAGTTCAGTGGCAATGTGAAGAAGTATTTTTTGACAGAGAGGGTGGTGGACTCATGGAATGGCCTTCCTTAGGAGGTCGTGGGGTCAAAAACAGTGGGGGAATTCAAGAATACATGGGACAGACATAAGGCAGTCCTGGTGGGGGTTAGGAAGAAGTAGGCTGTTGGTTAACTAGGATCTGCAACTTATCCAATAGGTAGGGAAGTGGGCAGACTAGTTGGGCCAAGTGGCCCTTATCTGCTGTCAAAGTCTATGTTGCTATATTTCTATGACCTATGATGTGTGTGTAGGGGAGGGTGGAGCATTCAGAGCACATGGCAGAAGTTGAAGAGAAGCTGAAGACGAGGACAAGTCTAACAAGGAAGGATTTGGGGGCAGCACTGTAAACTAAATCTGCTTGGTGAAACACAGGCAAGATCATCTTTGGGATGATCTCATGGAGGACAGGGAGTGGCAAGCAAGTTTTGACATGGCACAGTGTGTGATGTGGACAGCCAGTTCTGAGTGCTGTATGATCATTTTTTGTAAATATAAAAATGTGTACGGACCGTCTCCCATGAGAAAAGGCTGAAACAGCATGTGAGATCACACACACTTACACAGGTTTTAGATACCAGGTGTTACATGGCAGGCTTGAAGTTAATGACAGAGTAGAACAGACCTTGATCAAGGATATCCTGTTTTATCTAAAGTTAATTATAGGCTGGAAGAGGCCTGAGTTGAGCATATCCATTTTATGACGTTAGGAGAGGAAACCAGGTTTAGTAAACTGGTGCAAAATCATAAAGATGCTTCCATGTCCTGGAAGGGGGAAGCTTATCATGAGATCAGAGAAATGTCATTTGGAGGGCACGAGTCATGCTGAGATTGCAGAATTTAATACTTGGAAAAGACATCCTGTTTTTTATATAAATATTTTTATATATTCTGACAGGGAGGAGGTAGGTGACCTCATGCAAGTAGGTGGGGAAAACCAGATTTTAAACATTATTCTGTTTGACTTCACAGACACTTTTATCTTGACTCTGACAAGGAAACATCTGTGAGCACATTAAGCAGGTATTTAGAGACTAAGTACTGTAGTAGGAATTGCACTGTTAAAACCTGTTTTGTTTAAGAGATTTGTATGTCTTGTAATATAATAGTTCTGTATTTTATGTTTTACATATTTTTATCTATTTTTAGTAAAAACTCTTTTTAGAGCATACTTGGTCTGTCTTTGATTTTCCTTCACTTGCAAGAAGAGTATATATGGTTACAGCAGACACTGGACATAAGCTTGAATGGTGATATCAAACTGGAAAGGGAAGCATTTTAAATCTGAGGTCTTTTATTAAAGTTTTTAAGGATTCATTTCTGTACACCTGGTTAGGTGCCCGTAGGCAAAGATATCTGGCCCCCTGAAGACAGAATTATCTAAGCCTGTGCATTGGGTATGCTAGCAAGAGGTTCACAGTTTGAGTCCCTCCAGAGCTGGGAACTAAAGGTTGATCCAAACTCACAAAACAGACAAGAGGGTTACCTTGTTCTGTTAAACTGTTCACAAGACTGAGCTCAGACGTTGGCACTTTGGGAGTAGAGAGCTGACCTGCTGAGTGGGTTTGTGACAGATTGGTTGGCAGCGGTGGCATATGGTATTACAAACTTTTATTTTTCTGTGTCAGCTTGAGACCGTAAGCTCTTTGCAAAGAAAGAAAAAAGGCAGAGTTTTATTTTAAAAGGAAACAGAACTATATCTCACTTGGCGTACAGACAAGTTCCTACCCATTTTATTTTTTTTCCTAAAGTGCAAGTCAGAGTAGCCGTAGTCAGGGAAGAAGATGGCTTCTGACTACAGTAGGCACACTGTAGATTACTTGAAGCAGTTGTGTGGGGCCAGAGGAGTCCCGTTCGAGGTGACAGCCAAAAAGCAGAACCTCATAGATGCCCTGATGGTAGCAGATACCCAGAGCAGCGAGTCATGGACTGTGACTGGAAAGGACCAAACCTCGAGTGTGGCAGGGCTAGTGGCCAGCGCAGTATCCAGATCTGATGAGGAGGTCAACAGGGCCACTGTCAGTGAAGGGCCACAGCAGCAGGGGAAGGTCACCAGTATCCTGGATCCAGAAGTACTCAGGATACAAACTGAGGTACGCAGGATGGAGCTGGAGTACGAGAGAGGGAGCGAGAGAAGAGAGAGAGGCAGACCGTGAACAACGAGAGGTGAACTGTGAGGCAGAGCGAGAATGGAGAGACGCTGACCGTGCGGAGCAGAAGTGCCAGAGGCAACATGAACTGGAGAAGATATGACTCCAACCAGTGGCACCAGAGCAGGTAAGTGGCTTGGGTTTAACTGGGACTGCAGGACTCAGTTACAAATTGAATTCCAAATTAATAGCCGAATTTAAGGAGGGGGAGGATATGGATGCCTTTTTAAATTCTTTTGAAAAAGTTTGTATTCAAGCTAAAATTCCTAGAGAGTTCTGGAGCTTCCAGCTATCCCTGCTACTTACCTGGAAAGCTCGGAATGCATTGGGTCAAATGGACAATGAGGACAGCTATGATTACAGCAAGCTAAAAGCTGCACTGTTAAAAAAGTTTGACTTAACTGCTGAATCATACAGAGCTAAATTCTGTAAGCTCAGGAGAAGCCCTGAAATGAGCTACGAGGAGCTAGCCATGAATCAACGTCAGTTTTTAAAACGTTGGTGGGAAGGAAATGAGGCAAACTCTGTTGATAAAATTGAAAACGTGATTTTATTAGAACAGTTTTATTGGACTATCCCAGCAAAGCTAAAAACCTGGCTAGAGGACCAAGATCCCAAAACAGTGCAAGAGGCTGCTGAACTTTTGGACCGCTATGCCAAGAGCAGGCCTGCTCTGAGAGCAAATGGGGCGGGTGTGGCAGTGCAGAAAGGGAAAAGCACGCCTTCAGGGCAGCTAAAACCCTCATTGCCTCCACCAAAACCAGTTAGCCCCAGGTTTTGAAGAAAAGATATCTCTGAGAGAAGAAATGAATGTTGGTTGTGTGAAAAAATTGGGCATATTGCCAGGCAGTGTCCCAAAAAGGTGGGCAATAATACACAACCAGGTGCTAGAAAAGAAGTGGGTTGTTTGTGTGTCCCTGGAAGCATGCCAGTGAACATGAGGGAACACATGCACCCAGTCATGGTGAATGGTGTAAAGACGCAGGGGTTAAGGGGCACAGGGGCATCCCTGACCTTGGTAAAGGGGATCTGATACAGCCTGGTCAGTTTATACCCAATAAATACGTCACTGTATAGGACTTTGCGGGCGGGGAGAAAACATTGCCCCTCGCTAGTGTTCTCCTAGACTGGGGTGAAACAGGGGGAACTGTGCAACAGGTGGCTGTAGCCAAAACATTAGCAGTGTATGTGATCCTGGGTAACAATCTCCAGCAGGGGATGGTATGTGCAGTTACCCGTAGCCAAGTGGCAAGGGAAAATTGCAGTTCCCAGAATCCCACAGAAACCCGTGTGGAAACCACTGAGAGTCTGGTTCCCCAGCCTGTGTCTCCAGATGGGGAGACTGATAAAAAGGGGGTAGAAATTTCCCCAGTAGCCAGTAACCACACAGCTACAGAGGGTTACTCCAAAGAGGGAAGGAAGGAGGGAGGGATGACCCCTTGTCAGAGGGTTGGGATTGATAGTGATCCTGAGGGCCCTGATACTAGTGCTAGGGACCCTAGTTTAGCAACCGAAGGGGACCTGTCCCATGCCTTGGGACCGTGTGAGGGGTTTGCAGTTGCTCAGAGGCATGACCCTAGTTTAGAGAAGCTGAGGGCTTGCACAGACTTGGACAACACACAGGGAGGTGACAGCAGACATAAGGTTTATTGGGAAAATGGACTTATGTATACTCAGGTAGTACAGACAGAGGGAAGGATGCTAGGCAGGCAGCTTGTCGTTCCCCAGGGGTATCGTGAGCAGTTGCTCAAGATTGCACATGATATTCCCTTGTCTGGTCATCTGGGAATTGCATGCACCACACAGTGGTTGGCCCAGAATTTCTACTGGCCTAACTTCACCCAGCAGGTGAAGGAGTATTGCAGGTCTTGTCACCGGTGCCAAGAAATAGGGAAGGCGAGCAAGAAAACCCAAGCCGCCCTGATTCCATTGCCTATAGTGCAGGAGCCATTCCAGAGGGTGGGAATGGATATTGTGGGGCATTTAAATACTCCCAGCTCCTCAGGGAAGATATTCATCCTGACTGTGGTAGATTATGCCACCCAGTACCCAGAGGCAGTCGCCTTATCCTCACTAAGGACAGATAAAGTGGCAGATGCCTTACTTGGGATTGTCTCCCGTGTTGGGTTTCCACAGGAGGTGATCACCGATTGAGGGGGTTCCTTCATGTCGGACCTGATGAAATGTTTATGGGAGAAGTGTGAGGTGGTGCAGAGATGCATGACACCGTATCACCCACAAGCCAATGGACTTGTGGAACGATTCAGTGGTACCCTAAAGTCAATGCTCCGGGTATTTGCTGAACAGCATGGGAGGGACTGGGAGAAATACCTTCCCCACTTGTTGTTTGCATACAGAGAGGTGCCCCAAGAGTCAACAGGATTTTCTCCTTCAAACTCTTTTATGGACGCAAGGTACGTGGGCCCCTAGACTTGATCTGGGAAGACTGGGAAGGCAAGCACACCACCCAGGGAACTCCCATTGTAGATTATGTCCATAGGTTTAGGGAAAGGCTGAAGGAGCTTATGGGGACAGCCCAGAGCAACCTGGCAGCTGCCCAACAGAAACAAAAAGTGTGGTACGACCGCAGAGCAAGAGCTCGCTCATACATGGTGGGTCAGAAAGTCATGTTCCTTATTCCAGTCTGGAAAGACAAGCTGCTAGTTGAGTGGGCAGGACTGTACAAAGTGTTTAGGAAGGTAAATGATGTGAACTACGTTGTGGAGTTACCTGATCGAAGACAGACAGAAAGGATGTACCATGTCAACATGATGAAGCCATATGCAAATAGGGCTGACATGGTGTTTGCAGTGTGTAGTCATGGGGAGGGGACGGACGAAGGAGAGCCCCTTCTGGACTTTCTGGAAGAGAGTTAGCGGGAGTCCTCTGTGGAGGCAGTAAAATTGTCTCCCCAGCTGGCCCTGGACCAGATCCAGAAAGTAAGGGAGGTTTTAGCAGACTTTGAACCATTGTTTAGCGCCGAACCTGGACTAACCCCCTAGCGACACACGATGTGGAGACAGGAACACAGACGTCCATACAGCGGACAGCATATCGGGTGTCAGAGGCTGTCCAGAAGGACATTAGGAGGGAAGTGGAGGAGATGCTGGATTTAGGGGTAATCCAGAGATCCCACAGCCCCTGGGCCTCACCCATAGTCCTTGTGCCTAAGCCAGATGGCTCTACTTGTTTCTGTGTGGGCTATTGTGGATTGAATGCAGTCACAAAGTCAGACACCCACCTGATGCCCCAGACGGATGAACTCCTGGACAAGTTGGGAGGGGCGACCTACCTTACGACCATTGACTTGATGAAGGGGTATTGGCAGGTAAAGTTGACAGACAGAGCTAGGAAGAAGTCAGCCTTCATCACTCCGATAGGCTTATTTGAGTTTAAAGTAATGCCTTTCGGAATGAAGAATGCCCCGGCCACTTTCCAAAGGTTGGTGAACCAGGTGTTAAATGGTGCTGAGGAGTACGCCATGGTGTACCTGGATGACATTGCCATCTTCAGTACCAGCTGGGAGGAACACTTATCCCACCTTAGGGAAGTGCTGGGCAGGATACAGAGGGCCAGGCTCACTGTCAAAGCCGAGAAGTGCCAGGTGGCCATGGGAGAAGTGGCATACCTTGGGCATGTGGTAGGCCAGGGACAGCTCCATACTAACCAAATAAAGATAGAGATGATCCAGGTGTGGCCCAGACCAGAAACCCAGAAGCAGGTCAGGAGTTTTCTAGGGACAGCAGGGCACTACAGGAAATTTGTACCCAATTACAGTGCCCTAGCTGCTCCCCTATCTGACCTGACAAATAAAAGGATGCCAAAGAAAATTACCTGGGGCCCAGCCTGTGAGAAAGCCTTTTCCAAACTAAAGGAGGCACTGTGCAGTGCTCCTGTTTTGACAAGTCCTGACTATAGCAAGACCTTTACAGTTCAGACTGAAGCCTCAGACATGGGTATTGGGGCAGTAATGAGTCAGACATCCAGCCAAGGGATAGATCACCCAGTAGTGTACCTGAGTAGAAAGTTACTTCCCAGGGAGCAAGCATACTCCACGGTGAAAAAAGAATGTCTTGCCATAGTGTGGGCCCTAAAGAAATTGGAACCATACTTGTATGGGCAGCATTTTGTGGTGCAGATTGACCACAACCCCCTGGTTTGGCTGATGCAGATGAGAAAAAACATAGGCAGATTGCTAAGATGGAGTCTTGCTTTGCAAGGGTATGAAATAAAAATCGTACATAGGGCTGGAGCTAAAAACCCGAACTCAGTTGGGCTATCTAGGGTCTATGAGGAGTGAACTGATTTGGGAAGCTCATCCCATGCAGGGGATACAGCCCCCAAATTCAGTCTAGGTGGGGAGGATTATGATGTGGACAGCCAGTTCTGAGTGCTGTATGATCATTTTTTGTAAATATAAAAATGTGTATGGACCGTCTCCCATGAGAAAAGGCTGAAACAACATGTGAGATCATACACACTTACACAGGTTTTAGACACCAGGTGTTACATGGCAGGCCTGAAGCTAATGACAGAGTAGAACAGACCTTGATCAAGGATATCCTGTTTTATCTAAAGTTAATTATAGGCTAGAAGAGGCCTGAGTTGAGCATATCCATTTTATGACGTTAGGAGAGGAAACCAGGTTTAGTAAACTGGTGCAAAATCATAAAGATGCTTTCATGTCCTGGAAGGGGGAAGTTTATCATGAGATCAAAGAAATGTCATTTGGAGGACATGAGTCATGCTGAGGTTGCAGAATTTAATACTTGGAAAAGACATCCTGTTTTTTATATAAATATTTTTTTTATATATTCTGACATGGAGGAGCTAGGTGACCTCATGCAAGTAGGTGGGGAAAACCAGATTTTAAACATTATTCTGTTTGACTTCACAGAGACACTTTTATCTAGGCTCTGACAAGGAAACATCTGTGAGCACATTAAGCAGGTATTTAGAGACTAAGTACTGTAGTAGGAATTGCACTGTTAAAACCCGTTTTGTTTAAGAGACTTGTATGTCTTGTGATATAATAGTTCTGTATTTTGTGTTTTACATATTTGTATCTATTTTTAGTAAAAACTCTTTTAGAGCATACTTGGCCTGTCTTTGATTTTCCTTCATTTGCAAGAAGAGCATATATGGTTACAGCAGACACTGGGCATAAGCTTGAATGGTGATATCAAACTGGAAAGAGAAGTGTTGTAAATCTGAGGTCTTTATTAAAGTTTTTAAGGATTCATTTCTGTACACCTGGTTAGGTGCCCATAGGCAAAGATATCTGGCCCCCCGAAGACAGAATTATCTGAGCCTGTGCATTGGGTATGCTAGCAAGAGGTTTACAGTTTGAATCCCTCCAGAACTGAGACCAAAGGTTGATCTGAACTCACAAAACAGACAGAAGGGTTATCTTGTTCTGTTAAACTGTTCACAAGACTGCACTCAGAGGTTGGCACTTTGGGAGTAGAGGGCTGACCTGCTGAGTGGGTCTGTGACACAGTGCACTAATCTTGGAACAGAGTGTTTTGTGGATGGCAGTGATGTAGGTCGAGAAACTGAAATGCTTGTCCAGCCACACACTAAGATACTTGAAGTGGTGAACGTCTTCAAGTAGGGCACCGTCTAGAGTCCTGATGAATGGGGAGAAGTGGAGCCTCACTAGCCTTGGCATAGTGCCAGAGGTAATAAGAACAGTCTTTTTGGCATTGAGAGGGAGATGGTTTGAATGGAACTGGAACTGGACATAGTCAAGGTTTTGCAGAAGAGATATTTCCAGCTCAGTGACTGAGGTTCCTGAGGCAAACAGTACTGGTTTTGTTCCTGACGATTGGAAAAATGCGACAGTTATACCAGTTTATACGAAGGGTAATAGGGGAAAAACTGAAATCTACAGACCTATAAGTTTGACCTTTCACTGCTGTAAACTCATGGAATGCCTCATCAAAAACAAATTAGAATTACATTTAGAACTTTCTGGAACTAACGACAAAAAACAGCACGGTTTTTAGAAAGGGAAGGTCCTGTACCACAAACCTAATTATGTTTTATGACATTATTAGTAAAAGTCTTGATAACGATCATCCATCAGATGTAATACTACTTGATTTTTCCAACTCCTTCGACAGAGAAGTTCATGATAAACTTATCAACGAACTTATTAAGCTACGGGTCAATAATGACATAATTAGGTGGATTCATAACTGGTTGCTAAATAGGAAACAATGAGTATGTATAAATAATATAATCTCAGCAGAAGGTTCAGTAGGCAGTGATATCCCTCAAGGGTCAGTGCTTAGGCCCACATTCTTCAACATTTACGTTCAGGATATAGATACAAATATTGAAAACTTGATTAGTAAGTTTGCAGATTATACAAAGCTAGGCGGTGAGGTAAACACTATTAATAAACATCTATATTTAGCTTCTGATCTAGCTAATATTGAGATGTGGGCAAAGGAAAATGGGATGATCGTTAATGCAGATAAATGTGCTGTACTCCATATAGGTAGAAATAATTCCAACTGTTCATATATATTAAACTAAAAAATACTGAAATCAGCCCTTAATGTACAGGATTTGGGTATAACTGTCAATAATTCCCTCTCCTCCTCAAATCACTGCCTGAGAATTGCTAAAACTGCTCGCTGTATGATAACAAAGATCAGACGCTCATTTGTGAGCAAGGCAGAACAATTTATTTTACCCCTTTACACCACATATGTTCGGCCCCTATTAGATTATGGATCCCAGTTCTGGTCACCGTATTTACTTAAGGACATTAAAATAGTGGAAGGAGACCAGAGGGTTATTATTAAGTATGTCCCTAGACTAAAACAATTTAACTATCAAACTAGATTACTGAAGACGGGCTTACATTCTCTTGAAGCTCGAAGACAAAGGGGGTGATTTGTTACTATTATATAACTTATCTCAAAAACATGAACTTATGACTGATTGTAATTTACAGTTTAGCAATGCAAGTGGTAACCTGAGATCTCATAATAAAAAAATCTATATACAACCATTGTCGACAGTTAAGAGGGATAATTTCTTTACACTCGGAGCCCCATTTGTCTGGAATAGACTATCACAGACAGCAGTCGACTGTAGAAACTTAACCACCTTTAAAAATACCCTAGATACACTGCATTACAATAATCAGTTGATGGTATAATTGGCCCACTTATGTGGGGGACATTCACGATGGGTCTTGAGCCCCCTTATGTCCACAGATTCCTAGTAAATCCTAGTAATCCTAGTTCCATGTACATGTGTATGCATTTTGAAACACCTCCGGTGAGGATTTGACCATGGTACCATATTCAACCATGGTTGAAAATGGCTGGCCATGATCTGACTATGCTTTGAGTGTGGTTGATGACGACAGTTAAAAACACTTGTCAGTCTAGCATGGTCGGAGTATGGTCAACCATGGCCATTTTTTAACCATGATTGACCATGCTTGATTATGATCACTCAGCATCCATTGGTTTAACTAAACGAACACATTCATTTTAATATTTTACTAAATTTAAAATGAAGAAGTTTGCCTATTTATTTCAGATTTGTTTATTTCATCTACTGTATATGATATATAATGGCCTATCTCAGTATGTTTTCTGAATGTTTGGGACACACCATGATCAACTATGGTTAGTCATGGTTCATTCATGTTTGAGCATGGTTTGTTCATGGTCATAAGAGCATGTGATAGCAACTCCATTTGCATAATTAATTTGCATATCAGAATATGAACATACAAAGATGCCAGCAGAAAAAGGCCATTTGGTCTATCAAGTCTGCTCATATTGCAAGGTCCACAGCTTGAGCTAATGTCCCTGCCCTCACTCCCCACTCCTCCCATCCTCCCTACCCATGATCCTTACTTTCCCCCATGCCTATCCCAACGTCTCTTAAAGCTGCCCACTGTCTTCAAAGAGATGACCTCTTCTGGCAGTGCATGCTAAGTGTCTACCACCCTCTCTGTGAAGAAGTGCTTCCTGACCTCACTCCTAAACCTCCCACCCTCCAGCTTAAGACTGTGCCCCCTAGTGCTATGGTTGCCACTCAGCTTAAAGAGATTCTCCTTATCAACCTTATTTATCTCTTTCAAGTATTTGAAGGTCTCAATCATGTCCCCTTTCTCTCTCTCTCTCTCTCTCTCTCTCTCTCTCCTATCTTCCAGCGAGTACATGTTCAGTGCCCTCAACTGCTCCTCATATGCCTTACCCTGCTGACCCACTATCATCTTTGTAGCCCTCCTCTGGACCTTCTCCATCAGGTTAATGTCATTTTTGAGGTGTGGGCACCAGTAGTGAACTCCATACTCTAGATGCAGCCTTACCAGTGACCTATACAAGAGCAGTATAACCTCCTCTCTCCTGCTACTGATCCCCCCTAGATATGTATCCCAGCATCTGGTCTGCCTTTGCTGCTGCTTTCTTGCACTGCATGGAGTGCTTCAGGTCACTAGTAATCATCACTCCCAGGTCCTTCTCCTCCTCTGATGCAAATACTCGGACTCCACCCAGGTAATACACTGTCCTGGGATTCTTGGCTCCAGTATGCATAACTTTGCATTTTTTGGCATTGAAGCCAAGCAGCCAGATCCTGGACCACCTTCTCAGCCTTTCCAGATCTTCCTGTGGATCCAGTATCCCTTCAGCTGCGTCCAATCTCCCGCAGAGCTTGGTGTAATCTGTGAATATGGACATTTTCCCCCTTAATGCCATCCCCAATGTCATTGATGAAGACATTGAGCAACACTGGCCCCAGCACACAGCCCTATAGAACCTCACTGGTTACCTCTCTGCTACTAGAAAACTCTCCCCCCACAACCACCCTTTGAGTTCTGTCCCTCAGCCAGTTTTCCACCCATCTGGCCATCTTCTCCCCAACCCCAAGATCCACCAACTTCCTGATCAACCTTTTGTGGGACACAGAGTCAAAGGCCTTGCTGAAATCAAGATAAAGGATGTCTACCACTTGGCCCCTGTCTACTGTCTTAGTGACACAGTCAAAGAAGTCAATCAGATTCATTGGACACGATCCCCCTCATGAACCCATGCTGCCTTGCATCCTGGAGGCCATGCTCCTCTAGATATTCCACCAATCTTTCCTTTAGTATGGTCTCCATGAGCTTGCCCACAATGGCGGTCAAATTGACTGGTCTGTAATTCCCTGGGTCATCCTTAGGACCACTTTTGTGAAAGGGCACTACATGTGCTGTTCTCCAGTCCTGCTGTACCATGCCTGACTCTAGTGAACTATTAAACAGCTCTGCCAGTGACTCTGCCAGCTCCTTAGCCAGTTCCTTTAGTACCCTTGGATGTACTCTGTCCAGGCCTGGTGATTTGTCCACCTTCAATGCCAGCAGACCCTCCCTCACTCCCTCACTCTATCCTTCTCTATCACTACATCTGTGTTCCCTCCTCCCTCCCTCCCTGCTCCTCTTTTCCCTGCTGAAGGCACTGGTCCATCCTTGTCCCTGGTGAAGACATAACAGAAGTATTCATTTAGTATCTCTGCTTTTCCCCCATTATCCTCCACGCACTCTACCCCTTTCTTAAGCCTAACAATCCCTTCCTTCTTGTCCCTTTTCTCACTTATATAGCAAAAGAAACCTTCTCCCCTTCTTAATTTCTACAGCTATCTGCAGTTCCTTCTGTGCCTTTGCTTGCCGGACTTCCTTACTTGCCTCACTAGCCAACCTTAGGTAATTTTCCCTATCCACCTCTCTTTTGGTCTTCCTTAATTTTCTATAGGCCAGCCTCTTTTCCCTTACTGCCTGGGCAACCCCAGAACTGAACCAGCTGGGCGCTTTGGCCCTTGTGTTCTTACCCCTGAGCTTAACGCACTCATCTGTGGCAACCAGTATTCCTTTCTTAATGATGAACCACCTTTGGTCCACCCCCATATCTGCTTTGATGCCAGCCAGATGGCTCCTTAGCACTTCGTCCATTTTCCTGAAGTCTGTCCTCCTGAAATCCAAGATTTTGGTCTTAGTCGGGATGCTTTCCATGCCCATATCCAACTGGAACCACACTGTGCAATGGTTACTTCCACCCAGTGGCTCCTTGACCATTATTTCCTGTATATGCTCCCCATTTATGAACACCAGATCAAGAATTGCCTCAGCACTTGTTGGTTCAGTGATGCCCTGAGTCAGGAACCCACTCTGCAGTCCTTCCAGGATCATTTGACTACTAGTACATGTTTTTTATGTTGGCACACTTGCGCAGCCAACATCATGGGACAGTGCAGCTTTAGAGGTGCAGTTGCTGTTGGGAGAATGCAGGGCATGCACCAGTAGGTGCGTCCCGCATTCCCCAATCAGCCTGCATGCTGGCGCCACACCATGCATACATAATGTGGTGAGCACATCTAAGAAAAGATCCACTGCAATCCGAGCAAAGCTTGTCAGATGCAGTGGTCCTTTTCTTGCCGTGCTCGCCACCATTATGTACATGGCGGGACACTGGCCATAGAACTGCCGACTTCGGGGGTGCCCAATTCCCTGTCAGCTGCCCCTGCCCCTGTGAATGTGCCAATGGGGCCACCCACTCTATCGCATAAAACCCCCAATTGTTTAATGCTGAGGGGTGCCCAATCTCGGCTCTGCACCCCTCTACCCCTGCTTTTGTGTGCCGGCGGGGTGCCCAATCCCGTCGGCATAAATCCCCCCCGTGTTGTTTGCTGACAAGGGTGCCCAATCCCCCATCAGCTACAGACACCCTCCCAAACAGTTAGGTGGCACGCTGGGAGCCCACCACAGCGTGCCAAATGCTCTTCAAAAAAAAAACTGTCCCGCAATGTTTTTTTCTGTTTTTTAACCTGTAAAATGAAAACGGTCCCTTGTAGTCTATGTGCCCCTTCCCCCCACCTGCACCCACCCTCTGTGCACCCTGCCTCCCCACCCCTTACCCTACTACCTCTGGGTCTGGGCGTGATGATCTTTGGTGGACCGGGAACCGTCTGCACTCTTCAAAACCGACCTGAACTGAGGAAATGCGGTAAGCTGTATAATGTAATAGATAGGGTTTTGCAACTTTGCTGCATATCTCAGGCATTTTACAAATTTTGGCCCAAATTTTCAACATGGGGTTTTGGGACCCCTTCTCATGAATTCTTGTACTGTCATGGCGTTATTTGGTCCTGAAAGGTGATTTCACCGTCACTGCATGGAATCACCTTTTGGGACCACGTAACAAAATGACAGTGCCACTATTCATGAGGGGCTCTCAGACGCCATGTTAGGTAATCGAGGCATCAAAAACATGACTGTTTTATGAGAGCAGCGCGTAGCAACTCGCACAACTCACGCTGTAAGTTAGTGAATTTGCAATATTTTCATGCCAGATTCTCAACATTGGCATTTTACCAGACCTTCTTGTGAACCATATAGCTGTCATTTTTTACATCCTGGCTGAAATGTGTTTTCGCACTTCCGGCGCAGAATAGTGCAGTCGTGGTGCAAAATCAGTGTTCAGGACACATTACAAAAATGACAGTGACACTGTTCATGAGCAGAGATCCTAAAATGCCTGTGTTGAAAATCTGGTGACAATACTCCATAAAATGACTGTGTTATGAGCATGTGTTGCGCAGTTTGCACGCACGCTCGTACGTTCGCAAACTTCTAATATTCTCACTCCAGATTTTCTACAGTGCCATTGTTCTGCACCTTCTAATGAACAGTACAACTGTCATTTTTCACATCCTGACCAAAATCTGTTTTCGCAGTTCCAGCGCAGAATAGCGTGGTCGCTGTGGAAAGTCCATGTTCGAGACACATGATGAAAATTACAGTGACAGTGTTCATTAGCAGATGCCCTAAAATGCCTATGTTGAAAATTTGGGAACGAAAGTCAATAAAATGAGTGTTTTATGAGCGTGCATTGCACAGTTTGCACACACTCATGACTTTGTAATTTGTAATACTTTCCTCCAGCTGTTCATCATTGGCATTTTCCATACCTCCTTATGAACACTGTAGCTGCTCGAAATGTGTTTTCGCACATCCGGCACAGAATTGCATGGCCGCTGTGTGAAATCAGTTTTTGGGACAGTTTGAGGAAATGACGGTGACATTATTCATGAGCAGAGGTCCTAAAATGCCTATGTTGAAAATTTGGTGCCAAAACTCCATACAATGACTGTGTTGCAAGCGTGCATTGAACAGTTTCCACTTACCTTGTAACTTCATCAATCTGCAATATTTTCATGCCACATTTTCACCACTGGCATTTGTGCACATCTCCTTATCAACAGTTCAGCTGCCATTTTTCACAGCCTGCCCAAAACGTGTTTCCGCAGCTGTGGCGCATAATGGCGTGCTCACTGTGCAAAATCACCTTTTGAGACACATTCACAAAATCACAGCACTAAGCGTCTCTAGCTATGCCACTCCTACTGCTAATGCCAGCGCGACAACATTCGGCATTGACAAATGTTTGTTTAGTTACATGATGATTTTGATACTTTAAACTCATATTAATAATCTCAATCTAACTTTTTTTTTGCAGTTTGCAATTTATAAAGAAAAAATAAGATTTACACAGATTAAATACTTGAGCATAAAAAATACAATGAGAATGCACCACATCTTAAAAGAGTTTAGTTTTATGGTGGTTTAGAAAATGGGCTAGATACTAAGCTTTCTCATTGGCTGATAGCCACAGCAGGGGGTACATTAACTTTCTATACACACCCGCTGGAAAACAAGTGCCAATTCGGGATGCCCCATAACTTAGGGTATCATTGGACACCCCGAATTTTTAAACTGCCTGGCCGCCGTGTTTTTTTATCTCACTTAGCGAGTGACCAGCCACCCCAGCAGTCTCTACATAAATGCCTCAACTGTCACACATTGACATCCTGGACTACCTCTGTTCCTCCTAGCAACAGTGTAAAAAGAAGTTTTTTTGTTTGTTTGTTTTTCTGGTTTACATTTCTCTTGTGGTGCTGGCTTGCTCAACCTCCCTCAAACTGCAGCTCCTGACCTTCAGTCCTGAGTCCCACTAATGGTACATCAACCGACCGCATCCTCACCTCCACCATCACGCTACACTAATGTTGCTGCTGAGTTCAATAACAAAATAAAAACAAAAATGGTGAAATTTCACTGATGCTATCCCTCAGCATACTTTGTGGTGTCCACTTCCTGGTTTCATCACCAGGGTCATGCAAGGTTGTGCACCTGTCAGTTGCATTTCAAACAGGAAAGTCATGCAGGAATGGCAGAGACTTACTAACAGAGGATTGAGCAAGGCACCCCCCTTTCACACACAAACACACACACACACACATGCGGCACTAAAGGTTTTTTTTCCTCATACTTAAAAAGAAGTAATTTTCTGTGACTCCATGATATCCTCTCACACAGCTGCACTCCACAGCACTCTGTAGTCCGTAGTCTCACAGTAAACAGTGGCACAATAACAAGCAGTGGCTCTCTTTCATCTTTCCACTCCCCAAAATTAAAAACCTTTTGATTTTTGTACCTGTACTTTTGTTGCTGAGTCACTGCCCCTCTCTCCATGCATAACGCCCAACGATCAGTCCGGGTTCCGTTGACTGTACATCCAGGAGCCATATGCCACTTTATTAAAAGTAAAACATATGAAAAGAAAGTAAAAAATAAAACACACTCCACTTGATTTATGAAGACAGTTTCAAAAAGTGTTTCTCCCACCCGGGTTCATGTCAGGGAAGGGGAGTGGTAACCATGACAATGAGCTCAACACTTAGAGCTATGGAGGCTCCACTGGGACAAGAGTCCCTACTTAGAAAAAAAACAGTATTCAAATGAAGCGGAGGAATTATTTTATGATAAATTAAAGTAAACATTGAAGACTTTAAACATTTACTAATAAAATGTATTTTTTCACACATGTAAAATACACTAGCCAATTTCTAAGCGCAATAATACCCTCCAGGGTGGGCTTTATTGGGAAATACCAGACCTTCCAGGGGCTATAAGGCCCTCCACCTGCAGTGTTGGGCCTCATTACACCCCTGGGCAGTCCATTATTTCCCAATAAAGCCCACCGTGTTGGGTATTATTGCTTACATAAATAGTGATTAGGCCATTCTATCAGCTATGAATAAGGAGAGACTCCATTAAAATGAAGAACAACAGCAGCAATGGGTAAGTAAAGAAAAGCTATCTCAAAACTATCTGAAAACTGAGTTATGTAAAAAAAAAAAGTTTTATTATGCAGGAGACATCTGCATCTATCACCTATGGATGACCTTGGTTATTCAGTCCTGTAAAGAACTATATTGACTATTATTGACCAGTGATGGCCATGGTTATATAACCATTTGAGGTCTTATTTTATCTATTGTGGACAATGGTTGACCATGGTCTTTGGAAAAGGCATGCTTTGGCCATAAATGACCATGGTTGCCTGTAGTGCCACTTCATAACCATGGTTAACCATAACCAAGCATGGTTAAAAGCATGATTGACCATGGTTTTTGACCATGGACAACCTCTGGTTGAACTATGGCTTTTGACCATGGTTGACAACATTCAGCCATGTTATCCTTCCTGGGGACAGCCTGAGGGAAGATAGTTTCACAAGATGGAGAAGAGGACTGGGCTGATTATAGAACCCTGGGGACCACAGCCATCTAGTTCTTATGTTTTTATATATATATTTATTTTTTAGTTTTACCTGATCAGATGGATTACTCCTTTCACCAGTTTGAGGAAAGTTATTGTATCTCCTCTTAATCATCTTTTCTCCACTGAGAACAACCCCAGGTCAGATTATCTGTCTGTTCTCACAGTTCAGATCCTCCATATATGTGCAGTACTACTTGCGTTGCTCACCAAAGAAATCTTTCTAGCTCATTTTTACATTGTCTTGTGCATGTGCAAACAACATCTTGTGGTAGTAGAAGAAATGCAGAGGTGTGTCAGTGTTGGCGAATGAAGGGCATGCTTTAGTAGGTGTGTCCCTCATTCTCCAATTAGCCAGCATGATAGAGCTGACACAAGTATTCTGTAAAGCGCCACCAACCTGAAAGAAATGTGCCGCTGCACTTGGAGACAAGCTTGTCATGCGGCGGCGCAGATGACACGCCTCCCATATGTGCCTTTCCTGGTGAAACATTTCAATAAACATGGTGGCGGCTCCTGCTGCTGCCACACAATCCCCAAAGAAGGTTGACATTGGGGGTGCAATCTCCGTGTCAGCATGTCCGCAACCCCCCCACATTGTGTGGCACACTGTGAGCCCACCCCAGTGTGCCTCCGCTCACAGAAAGCTGACTGCATCGGCATGTTCCTCCTCCCGCCCCACCCCCATTCTGTGGCACACTGGGAGCCCACCCCAGTGTAGCCAACATCACCCCCCTGAAAGTCATGGGGCACACTGGGAGCCCACCCCAGTGTGGCCAACATTTGGTTTATTTCACCTGTAAAGAAAGAAAACTGTCCCATGGTGCAGGGTCCATTTTTTTTTTGTACCTGAAAAAAAGAAAACAGTCCGCTGTCTGCGGCGCCCCCCTCCCCCAACCCGCATCCACCCTCTGTGCACCCCACCTCCCCACACCCTCCTCACCCCATACTTACCTCCGAAGGTCCGGCACTGCAATCTTTGGTGGAGTGGGAACACATCTGTACTCTTCAAAGCCGAACTGTAAAATGAAGAAATGCCAGTAAGCTGTATAATGGCATCAAGGGGGGGGGTTCAACTTAGGTGGATATCTCAGCCATTATTTTGAATTGTGGCTCCAAATTTTCAGCATGGGGTTCTTGGGACCCCTCCTCATGAACACGTGCACTGTCATCTCGTTATTCGGTCCCAAAAGGTGATTTCGCAGTCACTGCACAGAATCACCATTTGGGATCAAGTAATGAAATGACAGTACCACTGTTCATAAGGTGGGGTCCCAAAAAGCCTATGTTGCAAATTTGGTTAAAAAATTCCAAAAAATGACTGTGTTATGAGCATGCATTGCATAGTTTCCATGCATACTCTTAACTTCAACAATTTTTAATATTTTCACTCCAGATTTTCAACATTGCCATTTTTTTACACCTCTTTATGAATAGTACAGCTGTCATTTTTCACATCCTGCCTGAAATGTGTTTTCGCACAGCTGGCACACAATGGTGCAGTCACTGTGGGAAATCAACTTTCAGGACAGATTAACAAAATCACAGTGTTACTGTTCACGAGCAGAGGTCCCAAAATGCCTATGTTGAAAATCAGATTAAAAAAATCCCCAAAATGATTGCATTATGGGCGTGTGTTGGCAAGTTTCTACGCACGGTCATGACTTCACCAGTTTTTCATAGTTTCACTCCAGATTTTCAACATTGCCATTTTTTTACATCTTCTAATGAACAGTAAAGCTGTCATTTTTCACATCCTGCCCAAAACGTATTTTTGCACCTCTGGAGCCAAATGGCGCAGTCGCTGTGCAAAATCATCCTTCGGCTAACAAACTGATAGTGCCAGTGTTCATGAGGTGGGGTCACAAAAAGCCCATGTTGAAAATCTGGAGTGAAAATACCAACAAACGCCCGGGGCATTAGGGTTTCCAACCATAACATCCTCACCTGCTGAGACTGACAGGCATCAGGGGTGTGAGTTGAGATTGTAGACTGCAATGCTCACTCCATTCCACCCCCACCCCCACCCTGCAGCTAGTGACAGGCATCAAGATGTGCCTTGGACTCTTTGGCCCCAAAGTTCACCCCATTCTGCTATACTGCACCTATTTCAGTGTATTTCCTTATGGAATGGGGTGAGTGTAAGGCAAACCCCAAGGCACATCGCGACACTTGTCGGTGTCTGCAGGGTAGGGTGAGTTGAAATGGTGTGAGCGTTATGGCTGACAACCCAAAGGCACACCCCAATGCCTGTCAGTCTCTGCAGGGTGGGGGTAGAGTTATTGTCAGTTCAGTACTTCACTGCCATTCCTATTATGCATCTCTCTAACTCTTGCACTACCAATGCCAGCAAGACAACATTCGGCATTGACAAATGCTTGTTTAAAAGATGTTTTGATTGAGTTTTCTGCCATACAGATCATCATGCTGATTTCAGCTTATACAAAAATCACATCTACCATTGTCGACAAATTAACATTTTACCAAGTAAATATCCCTTCTATCTTGAGAAGATAATTGGGTAAAGAAAAAGACAGGGAACTACAAAAAACAACAGAAACAGTCAAATGTTGATTACAGTGGCTACAAGTAACACAGTATCTTTATCATTATTTCATAAGTGATACTACCAAGCACATTATTTTAGGCCTACTAATTGTGTTGTTTAGTTCTATGTGTAAAACCAATAACTTTTGGGTGGATATTTGTGCTAAGTCCTTTGAGGATTTAAACTTGTAGATGCTGTATGAGTTTGAGCCATGTCTTCTTATACCCTATAGTATTCCCCTCTGCTCCTACAGTATATATTATTTTGTTCATGGTTGAACAGCGTATTATTTGATTTATCGTCCATTATATGTGGGCAGGCTATTTTCTTGCCACAGCCTCATTATAGGCTGTTTCATAGTAGGTAAAACTAGAGACATAAATGTAGTCCCTGCTAAGTAGTTTTTCAACATCATTCAAGCCCTCCAACAAAATTAGCTTTGGACTGAAAAACAGGAGGTTAAGGTTCCTTTTTTATTCCAATAGGACCTCAACTCGCCACAATATACATGAGATCAGTATCTTGTCTCCCACACCTTGGGGATTGTTCATCAGGATTTGGCATGCAGTTATATAATTTGCTGGGTGTGTAATATGCCCCATGGACAATGAAATGCTGAGTGATTTTTAAATAGCTATTAAGGGATCTCTTAAGAGCCTCTGATGTCACAGGGAAAACTTTGCCAATCATAATATTTTGACAAAACTCAACCTTTAATTTAGATATTTCCTGTATCTGCCTTCCTCATATTCATTATTACTAAGGACACGTGCATGAACACATTATACTCGGTCACTTGGTCTTCGCCTGCTCTGGCTGCCTATTTACAAGTAATGCCATAATCCTCTGATGTGACATTATCATTATTTCTACAGCACCCCACTGTGATGTCATAGGCAGAGATGTTGATGTCACTTGTAGATATACAGAAAGAGAAGATGAAGATCAAGTGACAGAGATCCTGTTTTCATGAACGTCATAATTAATAAACTATGAGAGGCAAGTAAGCATTTGGAATTTAAGCTAAACTGTGTCTATTTCTTGCATTTTTTCAGAGATGTTCCTGTGGTGTTGGAGACTCTTTAAGTGTCAACTCTATTAATTCCCACTGGTTCTCATCAGCAACATTTTTAGCCATCTATAGCATAGAGTTGTACACTGACTCTATGAACCCCACAACAGTGTCTTACATTAGATGTGACTCCTCTTCCCAATAGAGAGAGTTCCGATAATCTCACTGTTGAGGATGGTGGTGCAAGGGAACCACGACCCCCTATGGTTGCTCCCAAATAGGGTTTTCTTTATGTGGATCTTAAAATGTGAGTCTCAAATCCCATATTATTCAAAGAGCTGGGCAAAGGATAAAAGTTTACTATCCTCTAATAAATGTCCTAGTGAAATCACAGTACCTCCTGCTGTGTCCACAGATACAATTATTTACCTGTGAAAGCTTGTGGAAGGTTGGAGTAACTTATTACATAAGGAGGTGAGTGTCTTTAGAGAACACCACCATTTATTTCAAGTATGTTCTTAATACCAGACATTACATATATGTCAGAGTATGACTGAACTTTCTACATCCTTCAGGGTTTTTAATGTTATAAATAATACATCTGCCATGCAATTCCTGTCTGATTTAAATTTTTTAGTGCACACGGTAATGTGTTCAGCTAAGAGGATGAACCCACAGCAAAGGGCAGGCATTTGTGCCACTCAGTTATATACATAGATACATAGAAGTTTTTGACCGATAAGGACCTCTTGACCCACCCAGTCTGGCCTATCAATCTCTACCTTCTATGAGGCCTGATGCCCAAACTGAACTCTTGAGCACCCCCCCTTACCTCCAGGATACTCCTGTGTCTGTCCCACTAATTCTTAAATCCCATGGCTGTTTTAGCCCACACAACTTCCTCTGGTAGGCCATTCCATGTGTTCACCACCCTCTCCATGAAAAAATACTTTCTCACATTTCCCCTGAGTCATCCCCCCTCCAACTTCATACTGTGCCCCCTTGCCTTGGAGCATCTCTTGCTTTGGAAGATACTCCCCTCCTGTACTCTGTTTATACCTTTGAGGTATTTGAATGCCTCTATCATGTGCCCCCCTTACCTTCAGGGAATACATATTTAACTCCTTTAATGTTTCCTCATACATCTTCCAGTGCAAGCCTTGCACCATTTTAGTTACCCTCCTCTGCACTGCCTCCACCTTGCCTATGTCCTTTCTCAGGTGGTTTCTCCAGAACTGGATGCAGTATTCGAAGTGAGGTCTTACCAATGTTCCATACAGGGGCAAAATGACCTCCCTTCTTCTACTGGTGATATCCCCCCCCCATGCATCCAAGCATTTGACTAGCTTTTCCCACCACCTTGCCACACTACCTTGCCTCTTTTAGGTCATCCAAGATGATGACTCCCAGATGTCTTTCCTGCTTCATGCCTATCAGTTCCTCCCCTCCTAGTTCACATGTTGCCCCAGGGTTCTTGTGCCCTGTGTGCATGGTCCTGTACTTTTTTGCATTGAATCCCAGTTGCCATGCTCCAGACCATTCCTCCAGGTTTTCAAGGTCCTCCCTCATCTTTTCAACCCCCCACGGCTTGTCCACCCTATTGCATACCTTCATGTCATCTGCAAATAGGCATACCTTCACTTTCAGCCCTTCCGCAATCACCAATAAAGACATTGATGAGGACTGGCCCCGACACCAAACCCTGCAGCACCCCACTCATCGCCTCTCGCTCACCAGAGTGTTCCCCATTAACCACCACTCTTTGGCTCCTGCCAATAAAAGAGTTCTCCGCCCATTTTACTATTTTAGGGCCCATCCTATGCTGCACAGTTTGTTTATTAATCTTCTATGAGGGACAGTGTCGATGGCCTTCCTGAAGTCCAGCTATACCACATCCACCGCCCTGCCCTGGTCTACCACCTTAGTCTCCCAGTCGAAAAACTCTATTAGGTTTGTCTGGCAGGACCTCCCTCTGGTGAATCCATGTTGTCCCAGATCCAGCAGGCCACTCATATCAAGGTATTCAACTGTCCTTTTCTTCACTAGTTGTTTCATTACCTTGCCCACTACTGAAGTCAGGTTGACTGGCCTATAATTTCCAATCTCTTCCCTATCACCACCTTTGTGGAGTGGGACCACATCCCCTCTCCTCCAGTCACCTGGTACCTCTTCTATCTCTTGCAACAGGTTAAACAATGTTATGAGGGGTGCAGCCAACTCCTCCCAGAGTTCCTTTACCACCTTGGGGTGCACTGCATCTGGATCCATCGCCTTGTCCAACTTTAGCTTCTTTAGCTCACTCAGTACTCTAGCTAGAGAACAGGGAGGATGATTGCCCCTTTAAAGTTAAGCAGATTAAATGTCTGTAATCTTAATTCTCAGTTTTTTCCATTTCAAATCTAAGAGGAAATGGAGCAGAGGGGCTGAGTTTCATAAAAATTTTCTTGGAATACAGACAATTCTTCCTAGTTTATCTCTGGCTTTTCAATAGTGTGGTGAACGGTACACTACAGACAGGGCCTAACCAAGGATCTGTACAATGGCATTATTATATCTGTTCATCTACAAGGTTTTTACCTGCTGAATTTGCTGCAGCTCTGCATTGTGTCTCCCATTTTAAGTTGTTGCCCATAGTGATGTCCAAATCTTTTCCTTGGTCACTAATATTCATTTCTTTATCATTTAAATAATAATTGGACAGTCTTATATTTTTAAAAATGAAAACTCTTTTTGCCATTTATTTGCCCATTCCCTTTATTTGTACTTGTTCTGTCTCAATAATCCTCCCTCCAGGTCACACCTGCAAATAAGACTCAGCTCAGTGTGCTTCGCCCATCACCAATTTTCAAATAAGTAAAAATAAATTAATTTGTTTAAATCATTCTGAAACTCATGTATATCCTCCAGTGATCATACCATTTTCCAGGTTTTGATATACTCTGCATATTTAGAGACTGGGCTATTAGACCCTACTTCTTGGTGACTTGTGAATATGTTAAGAAGAGCGGGTCTCAGCACTAAGCCCTGCAGCACTCCACTTATCATTGCTTGATGCCATTCGTAAAGGCTACCATTTAGTACTACACTCTCGCTTCTACTGTCCTGCCAGTTAGGAACCTATTGTAAGAAATTCCTGTAATACCAAAGCATTCATTTTATGCATTAACCTCATATCCCATCTTCTCTTAGTATAAACACTTTGATTGTTTGCCCCACTTGAGTAGTAAAATGACAAGCTTCTGTATCCAGCCATTCTCTTCACTCAGCTCAAGGCCAGTTACTAGAGGGATCTTAAAGGGTTGATTCTGACCCTGAGTGTTGTCATCTAGGTGAGAGCATGCTTGGAGATGGGGTGCTTGTTCACAGTATGTTCTGACTCAGCTAGAAGCAGGAAACTCTATCAGGAATATGCATGGTCCTGCCCTCCCTTGACTGCCTGTAGGAAGGGAGGCAAGGGCAGGAAGAGTTAGTTTAGAGGATTCCATAATGGCCCTTGTTGGAAGAAGATTAGCAGTGGAAGCCCACTCTTCAGTTATGACTGAGTCAGGGATCTGCAGTCCCAGGGATGGTGGCAGGGTCCCTCAGTCTGGATGGCACTGGCCCCCCTGGTGAGGTCTCTGGTGCAACACCATCAAGGCACAACCAAGAGGTTGGAGTGTCCCAGGAGTTGCCTTGAGGACCTGTGAAAGACTGAGAACTAGATGGCACCACAGGGAGAAGTGAAGGGACGCCCCTCAAGGGAGGTTGCCAGAATCCATGAGGATCTACTACCACCGTGGAATGTATTGCAAGAGAGCCTGACTTGAAACAAGAGCCACAGTCTGATCGAGGGCACATTTTTAAGTAAGCCTTGCACTGAAGATGCCCTGTTAGTAAGTTAGAAACCTAGGTACTGTAGTGTAGAACCCCCCGGCATGAAAGCAGAATGAATAGCCATCAGGAGGAGGGGACCTGGCAAGAGTTGGCACTGGTAAGTCCCCAGGATGAGGCCAGGCATGGGAGCCTGTTCTTTGGAACATTAGGGCTATCAGTGTACTGTCAGAGGGAGGCGGGTATGGCCAGACCAACTAATTAATTAAATTTAGTAGTGCTGTCATAGTCTGACTTGCTTTCCATAATGTGACCCAACATGGGCACAGAAAGACACCTGCTGGTAAAAGTTCTGCCCCCATGGAAGTGCTCACCATACCTGGAAGAGTGCCATTGCATGAATGGTCTTGGGATTGCCAGGGCTCCAGGGACCTCGACAGGCAGGTGAGGGATTATATGTGAAAACTGAAATGTGTACTTGGACATGGATTCAGTGAAATTTAATACAATGCTCCTTAGATCAAGGGAGGAAACCTGGCAGCAATTATGTGGAACCAGAGCAGGGTAAAGAGCCCCTTGGAAGATTGGCAGGGGTGGAGATCAGGACCCCATGAAAATGATGTACAGTATAATTTCATGAGTATCTGTGACTGATGAACTGAAGTGAAGACTGAAGTGTTACGGGGATGCCCTTAATGCTGTGTATGACCCTGGCTGCTTAAGAAATACACACAGCTTCATCCCATCTCCAGTCTGGAACTGAGTTTGTGTGTGGTCTCACATTTAATGGCACTCTAGTTATGGTTAAGCTTCCCCTGGCCCCATCATCTCAGACTCAAGGTGGCAACGTAAAAGGTAAAAGGCAAAAGGTAAAGATACTGGTTTCTACGGCATAAGGCAGGTGCTCCTCTGATGAGAGATGCCACCACATACCCTTTGACACAGGGGATACCTGCCTCTTACACTTCTTTACCATCCTGTCCTTCTGCAAATATGTATCCAACTCTTTTATAAAACAATGTATATCATTAGTATTCAATAGATGGATGAATAGATAGACAGATACTGTAGATTTAGTTTATGTGTGGTTCATAGCTCAGTGCTTATGCTTCATACTGCAGTTTAATGTAAGTTGCTTGGATACAGATGCCAACAGAAGTAGGTCAATGATGTCACAGTATTGGTAGTAGGAATTGATAAGTGCTTAGGTACTACAGTAGATTTGAGTAAGTCAATGGTTACAGTATCTGTAGACTGGATAGTATAGTATGGTGCTTAACTGTTTAAGCTGGTGAGTAAGTTGATAAGACTTAATGTTTTGGCTTTACTCTGTATCCCACCGTAGGAAGGCTGCTTAGTCGAGTATGAAGATATCCCCCCACAAAAATAAAAAGTATCAAATGATTATAGAATGATTATCTCCTTCAACTCCAGAGAGTGTGGCCAGTAGCATGCAGGAGAGGAAAACCCCCCTTGGGGAGAACCTCTGAGGACCCATGGCTACTGACCTGCCCATCCTGCTGGGCATGCTAAAGGAGAGTAATCCTAATTAAACATTTAATTTGTTGACTAATCCGAAGTCTGATTGTAATCCGGAATCCAATAAACAGAGAAGCTGGAATAGAAGCCTTAATGATGAGTTCATCGAGAGATGGCAGCACATTCTTTTTAGTGGAGTCAGAGTCTAATAGATATCCAAATGTCGAAAAATCTGTTACAGATGGGTTCCAATCCACAGGCGAACATAAGTAAACTGAAGGGGTCGAGTTTTTTTTACCGGTCAAAGCAATCCAGCAGGTGGAAAATTCTTTCCGAGGAGAACTTGAGCTTTAACAAATGACTCTGTGCAGCATAAGAGAATTTGAGATTCTGAATTTTATGGCAGCTAGGCACAGGTAAGGTCCTTGGTGCAGTAAGGAAGCTAGACGTAACCTATAAGCTGGAGCAAGCTGTTAAAACTTCAGATTCTAAGCAGGGCAAGCAGATAAGGGTAGATATTGCAACAGAATTCAATACAAGTAGATGAAGAGCTGAAAAACCTCTAGGCCCAAGGGGCAAAGCAGGTTGTAGAATAGGTGATATAGTCATGAGGAACCTCTAGGCCCTGACAGGGCAAAGCAGGTTGATATGAGCAGATAGTACATGTGAGTGGACCTGCACGTAGGTCGGCAATAGTTGTAGTAGAATTGAACCTGCATGATGCAGACGTAGTAACAGAGTGTAGTACTCAATGGATCATGTATGGTATACAGTGAAAGTATTGAGAATATACATAACTATGTAAATCGAAGAGCCTTCAGTTGGTAAGTAATATAGTTCTATGAAGCAATGTGTATACAATCAGGGAAGCCAGAGTGGTATATCGGCTGAGATTCGAAAGAATGATCTGACGAGTTCTGAGTCGGCATGCTCCATTTAGTCACAATAGTGATAACAATGGAGAGGGCTACGACAATGAAGTAGTATCATAACAGGATCCAATAGCTTTGGAGCACTGGAGTAGATCAATGTGGAGACCTAAAATCATGATTGAAATTCTTCCAGATAAGCTCAACTAAGTTTCCTGGTAGGAGTGGAGTGGTAGGAATTCCAGTAACTAACGCAGCAAGACAGAAGCATCCAAAGAAATTAAGGGCAAATGTCCAGTTAATCAAAAAGGAAATTTCCAGCAGGACAAGCTCCTCTAAGGTCAACAACTGTAATCTTCATTGATAGCAAGGAGCATCAAAGTGATACCAGGCAAAGCACTCGCATGGCCGGCAAATACAGCTAGACCCCACATAGGCCAGGTGAAGGAAATGAGTCAAGCTAGACCCCACCTAGGCTAGATGACTGAGGTGCCACCATGGAGGTAGCTTGGAGTGAGTTGATGTGCAGAACTGAATGAGCTATGCTATTGCCCTGAGTGAAAACAAGGTAGATCAGCAGCTGGAAGGCAGTTTGAACATTTGATCAGGCTGGAAAGCTGGAGAGGTGAATGAGCACAGCATGCTGAGATCATAATGAGCATTGAGGGCTGAGACCGTGCAAGGCTTGATACAGAGTTGAGTGCAGCAGAATCCCAGAGGCGGAAGCCGAGGAAGGATGGCAGTAGTCATGGAGCAATGGTTTGTGTAAGTGAGGAGCAATGATTGCGTAAGCAAGTATGGACCTACACGTAGGTCAGTAAGAGAGAGAACTAATGCGGTCACGTGATGAGCCTGCTCGGGTAAGATGTGCTCCGCGCTCCTCCGAGGCCCAAGTGACAGATTATAGCTTAAAACACCCGACATCGGTGATATTTTTATTTTGTTTGGGGCATCGAGTTTGCCCTCTTGCCTAGCAGAACCGGGACTGTGGCGATTTGAAGGAGGTTGAAACCGAGTGCTACAGAGGAGCTCCGTGCAGGCCGGGCCCGAGCTTGATTGAGGGATGGAGGCCGACTTAGTAGAACTGCTAGGGGGTGTGCCCCACAACCTAAAAGACCTAAGCCCCACTGCCATTAATGTTGTTCAGGTGAGGATCCTTCCAAAGAAGGGCTAAGCGTAGCACGGAGGACATTATGAGATTAAATCCTGCTTCAGGGATTGGTGGTGGATTTCGGAGGTGAAACCGGCTTACACTCACTGGCCCAAAGAATGAATGATGCAGAGGCCAGGATCTCTCACAAGAAAGAAAAGTTTCTGCATTGGATCAGGAGGTGGTGGGGCGATCCGGAAAGGTTAAAAGCTAGAAGAGAGGCTAGAAGACCAAGAAGCGAGGAATCTAGGAACAACCTCATTTTAGCGGGCTCTGAGAGGGCTGAAGGCCCAGACTGTGTCTCTTTACCCAGGACCTATTGTTGTAATGTTTGGCCCTTCTCTTGGGGAAGGGTATAACCTGGAAAGGGCTCATAGTCACTCACGGAGACCCCGCCGGGGCCCAATTTAGAGTCATAATCATGAGGTTCCTCAACTTTAAAGAAAAATCCATGTCCTTCAGGTGTCCAGGCAAAAGAAACCCTGCAGTGGAACGGGCCTCAATATGGGTTTTTCAGGATCTTACTCCGGTGTTCGAGAAAACAAAAGGAGTACAGTGATATTAAGAAGAAACTTTATTTAGCAGGGATAAAGTTTCGCTTCTTTATCCTGCTACACTTATGGTGTGGCTGTCATCAGAGAGAAGAAGTTCTTAACAGCTAAAGATGATGAAGGGTTCGTGACGATCTTCCAGATCTCTCTCAAATCTCCAACTTGATTGTGTCCCGCTTATGAGGACTAGCTTATCTAAGGAAGAGGACTGTGGGGATCAAAGGTGCTCACTGTGAACGATGAGGTCAAGCTAGCCTCTGGCAAGATTTGAGGCATTTACAGCAAGTTCTGGGTTTGACTCGAAGGGTCTCAATAAGGTTTTTTTTTTTTTTTCAGAAAAGGAGGAGGGGAAACGGAGAAAATGGAAAGGGTAAATGAAAGCAGAATAAGGAAAGACTGGGCTGCTTAAGACCTTTGTGGATTGACTTTCATACCACCAAACAGGTGGATCAGACTTTCTGGGGATATGGACTGGTCCAGGGGGCGTGGATGTGCCAGCAATTAAGGGAGGGTACTTTGAGGGAGCACTATGGATCTCAGTTGAGTCTTGTTGCTTAGGCTGGATGGGAAAGCGACTCATTTATTGTTTAGTTGGGTTCATTTTCCTTGTTTAGGCTTTTATGTATATATGGAATATGCAGGGCACCGCTTTTTAATCAAGTGGGACTGGCCCAGCTGGGTTTGAGGGGATTTTAGGTTAGTTTTGGGCACGGAAGCCAAAGATTGGGTCTTGGGGGTTAGGAAACGGGTTCATCCATGACTCAACAGGAAGTTGTCGGTCTGGTCTTGGGACCAGGGATGGGGGAGGGTTTGGGGAGGAAGAGAGAGTCCTCGTCCGGGAAACCTGGGAGCAGGCCTCAAGAAGGCTTCGCTTTGGTTCTTTATCTAGTTCGTTATTAGATAGATGGCATTATACAACGTTATTTCTTGGAATGTCAAGGGTTTGAGGGGACGACATAAAGGCTGACAATCCTGGCGTACGTGGAGCAATGGGGCCCATATTGTAGCTTTACAGGAAACACACTTATTATCGGATGAGCTAGATAGTCTAAAGAAACGCTGGGTGGTCAGGTATATGGAGTGGTCGGGAGAGCGCCTGGGGTTAGCATTTTAATTAATAAGTCCTGCCCTTTGAGGTGAGCCAGGTATTGACCCGGCAGGACTGGTAGGGGATCTATGTGATGGGCACCCTACATGGTAAGGCAGTAGTGGTGGCCTCTATATATGGGCCAATCCTCCGAACCTGAATTTTTGCTCATTAGAGGAGAACATTGCCACGCTCCCATCACTTTCATTGATATTGGCGGGGACTGGAATTTATGCTTGATAATAAGGAGGACAGGGTGCTGCGGCTAAAGGCCCTAGATCTAGGGCCCAAGTGGCCTTGGCCAAGTTTTTGAGGCTACAGGTCTGACAGACCCATCTAAGTTTTTTTGATGGGGTCCCAAATGACATTTTATTCGATGCTCATAAAAGCCACACTAGGATAGACTTCTTTCTGGTTAATAGAGAGGCATTGGGGGAGGTTAGAGCATTTTTGACTGACGGTAGAACTCTTTCTGACCATTCCCTGATCCGGATTCAATGGGATCCCAAGCCCTTTCCTCCCAGGCCTTATAGGTGGAGGCTTCATGATTGGCTTTTTTCGGTGAAGGAGAGAAGGGATGAGCTGGAGGGGGCCATTCAGGAAATTATTAGAGCACAATTGCCCACATTGACTGATAAAAGACTAGCCTGGCCTACTTGTAAATTTCTATACTCCATGGCTGCTAAAACTTTAGCTGCCAAAGAGAGGTTGATTAGAGGGCGAAAGAGGAATTCTTGGAGGCTTAATAAGTTTTTGTCGCAGCAAGAGGGTCATCAGAAGAAATAGACATGGAACTTAAAAGCCTAAGGAGGGATTTGTCAGGATTTTGTATGGGAAGACTGAATTTTGGTTAAATAAGATCAAGGCCAAATACCTCCAGGGTGATGTTCCGGGCATCTCCTAGCAGCAAGAATTAAGGGAAGGCCACTAGGACTATTAACTCGATCTCACATGAGGGGAGGCTAGTGACAGACCCCAAGATATGGCCGGAGGCGTCGCCCATTTTTGAGAAGATATATCAGGAGAGTGCTCCAGGGGGGCAAGGAGGTCAGGAAATACTTGGAGGGTATTCAGCTCCCGACAGTGGACCCTATTCTTGCTAGGGAACTGAGGCTCTATAAAATCCTCCGAGATTATTGAGGTGGTTCGTCCTTCCAGTAGGCAAATCACCGCCTGATGGTCTAACTAAATTTTACCAAACCCACATTCAGACTATTCTCCCTGTATTAAAGGACTTCTTTCATACTATAATGCGGGATGGCATTGACCATCTACCCATATACCAAGCATACATCACATTAATACCCAAACCAGATAAACCTAGGGATGTTATGGGAAGCTATAGGCCTATAGCCTTAATAAACCAAGATATTAAGATACTTACAAAGATCCTGGCTAACAGGATGTTAATTGTAGCCCCAAGCTTAATTAGTCAGGAACAGGTAGGTTTTATGCCGGGGAGAGGAGCAAAAGATGCGCTCAGGAAAATACATCATATTATAAACTCTTCCCCTGATTCCCGGGCTCCCTTAGCCCTGATCTCCCTAGACGCTGAAAAGGCATTTGACCGAGTTTCCCACCTATTTTTGTTTACTACGATGGAGAAGATGGGATTCCCGGAGGGTTTGATTAGGGGCATTAAGAATCTGTATGCAGCGCCTACGGCTAGAATTTTATGCAATGGTTATCTGTCGAGGGAATTCCAGCTCAAGAATGGTACTCGGCAAGGGTGCCCTCTTTCACCGATATTGTTTAACATCTATTTAGAGCCTTTGTTAAGATCTATTAACAGGGAGGTCGGGGTTCAAGGAATTGGGATTGGGGATATGGATTTAAAAATTTCAGTCTTTGCAGACGATATTTTGCTCCACCTTCGAGATCCAGCAACTGGTTTTGAGACCGTTAGAGAATTAATAGATCGGTACTCTAGGGTTTCGAACTATAAGCTGAATCTCACTAAAACCCAAATTCTACCTCTGACTCCATATGTCTTTAAGGCAGATTTTGCTCCCCTCGAGGTGCAATGGAATAAGGATAAGTTGAAGTACTTGGGTATTTGGATTACTGCAAACCAAACATCTGGTGCAGACGTCAATATGGGGGGAATTATCTCGGAGATCTCGGGGGATATATTAAGGTGGAATAAGCTACCTTTGAACTTCACGGCGCGCTTAGGCATCATTAAGATGAACATCCTGCCGAGGCTGCTTTATCCGATCTATCTGGCTCCATATACTATCCCTGTTAAGTGGTTTATGCTTATTAGGAAGATGCTGATTGGTTTCCTCTGGAGTAACAAACCTACCAGGATTAAATATAAGGTGCTGTGTAGGCCCTATGAGAAGGGTGGTATTAGACTTCCTGACCTCCAGGCTTACTATGTGGCGGGTCAGTTGGGCTTGATGGCCCAATGGGTGGTAGATTTGGGTGAGGGAGATTACTGTCCTGCCTGGTTACAAATTGAAAGGAAATGGTTGAAGGGTATGATTTACTCCCCTGACTCGTTATTGTATGCTGGGCCCAAAAAAGTATTGGGCAAGGTAGAGGTGGGGAATCCAATCAGGAAGACCTGAAGCCTGGTGGTCGTTCTCACCCAGTTCAAAAAGGTTGTCAGGTGAATTCAAGGATCAGCCCATTTTGGGTAACCCTAACTTGACTATAGGAGGTTTGGTGCTTGGGCAGAGGTGGGCCAGATACTTGGAGGGTCTTAGTTTGAGGGATATGCAACAGGAGGGAGAATATTTTGCCACCACAATGTGATGGCTCGTCCTTTTTCAAAGGATACAGCTCAAGCAACTGATTGCGGGAGTTCGGGGAGAAAGGGGACTTTACAGATAGCTTTCGTGGGGAGCTTGAAGGAGGCCGTGCATAGAACTAGTCCACTTTCTCGGTATATAAACTTCTCCTGAATTCCCGATGTTTCAGTGTCCTCACCTCTGTCTCTTACTGGGATAAGGTACTGACTTCTAGGTTAAAGTGGGACAGCATCTGGAAAGCTATATTGTTATCCCTAAACATAGGAATATGCAGATTTTTGTGGTTCATAATATTTACTATACACCTGCTAAGCTATGTTCGAGGGGTTTGAGACAGACAGATCTCAGTTTTCAGTGTGGGAAAGTAACAGGAGATTTGTTTCATATTTTGTGGAGTTGTGATAAAATTTCTCCTTTATGGAATGAGATCAGGCAAGGCTTGGACCCCAGTTTAGGCTACTTGGGTTATTTAACGCCAGAAGTTTGTGTGTTAGGTGACTACTCCTGGTCAAGGGTGTTGCACCAAGATTTCATCTTGCTTTAATGGACTAGTAGTCAAGGAGTTTATTGTGAAGCACTGGAAAGATGGTCAGGTCTATCCTTACGAGCAATGGGTGAAGGACTTACTGGGTCCTTGGCCAAGATCAAAAACACCTAATGTCTGAGGGAAGACAAGAGTTTACATTAAAAGGTGGGCAATTTTAGACACAGCTATTTGTAGTATAATATAGTTATATTACAGAGATCTGTCTGTCGGACAGGGGCTAGTGGAGTGATTCAAAGGGTTGTTGTACCAAAGGATTGGTACTGTGGGTATTAGGATTTCGCTTTTTTTAGGAAGATCCCCATAGCATGGATGGTTTCTTATGTTAGTTAGTGTTGGAGTTTTAAATTGATTCGAAGCGGATATAGGTTTGACAAGGGTGAATACTTGAGGTTGATGGGGTTTCACCGGGCGGGACTCTCTCTTTCAGGGGTCACACTGATATCCGCCTGGTTGGCCAGGCTTAATTGAGATCCTGGATGTCAAATGCTGTGAGTGGTATATTGGGGAATCGAGAGCATGAGAGAAGGAGTTGTTTCAATCAACAGTGGCTCTCGATAGCTTTCTTGTGATGGGTGGTTCTTGGGTGGGGTGGTTTTCCAGTGTGTGTGTACATAGGGGTTGTACATAGTTTGCACAGCCAGTTTGGGGTTGTGCTCCCGGTTCTCCGGGTTCTTTATGTCTGTATGTCTTGTTGGTGTTGGAAAAGAAATAAAATTTTTTCTTTAAAAAAAAAAAAAAAAGAGAGAGAACTAATGCGTGGACCAGCACATAGGCAGTATAAATTAGGCATGAAACGAGAAGAATCTGACACCTTCCATATGGGGAGCACTGGTAACATAAGGCATTGACACAGCAGTAAGAGGCATACGAAGAATAAATATATAGCTAGTTGAGGTAGTCATACGAGGTTAGGGCGAGCCATGTAGCGATATGGTTGGAAGAAGGACTATGGACTCAGGCTGGAAGCTTGTTGTCGTATAAGTTGTTAGTCGTTCTGTCCCATATTGATCCTTTAAGTAGCCATGGGAGAAGCTGGCTCAAAGAACTAAAAACCAGTAGCTTGCTCTAGAAGTAACCGAAGTTTGGAAACTGGATTTCAAGTGACAGAGCCACGACATGAGTACCTGAATAACTTAAAAACTGAAGTTGGGTTGCTGACAGCTTACTATGCAGAGATGAGGTAGCGGACAAAGGAGGGAAGCGTTGCTTGCACATGCTTCCTAGATTGTATAAGGGGATACATGACATAGCTTGATTGGCAGTTTAAGAGAATTACATAAAGAATCCTGGTTACCTAGCTAAACGTTTGCTTGAATGAATGAATAGAGGTGTACAGCTGAATACAAGTTGGAGTTGTCTCTGTCAGGGAATAAGGCACTGCATTAGAGTATAGTAAGCTACATAATGTGTAAGTGCCTTGATGCCAGTAATAGATCAGGTAGATAGAGGTAGCTTAGCATAATACAAATGCTTTTAAGGAGGCAGAGTCATAAGCCCATACGTTACGAACGGCAACTGATAAGTGATATGTGTCCAATACAGACTTGAAACATGGTTCCAAACATTTCTGTCCTTGCCCAATGATCCGAAGGAGGGCAAGAGGTCATCACTGAATGATGGCCCAGTGACCTGAGTAGTTCATTTAGAATGCTCATAAGAAATGTATAATACCCCACAATGCATATGGGATAGGTTAAGTGAAGTAAACAGTATCTAGCATTGCTAGGAAAGGTCATGTATGTTTAGCTACTGGTAAGCCTGTCTATGAAGCTTACTAAACCAGTCTCTCCCTGATTGAATGCCCTGAAAGTTTAACATGCTGAACAGGTACTGATGATTAGTGTACGCTGCAGTAGTTGCCTTAGGTCCCTAACCCACACTGGTAACAGGCCCATATATTTTAAAATTAAATTGATGATGAGCATACCACAGTCAAGAAAGAATCCAGGTGGGTCTAGGGAAGCAGCATGTCCCATCTTTGTGATACTGCCAAGTTGTCAGAAGTCTAAAAGTAATTGTAAAGTCATCACAGCACCTCCATTGTAAAATATCATGGATCTGTCAAAGACATGGCACAATATGAAGTAAGACGAATTGCAGACAGAGACGAGGCATCCGGCAACGTGAAATGAATAATGCGTGGTGTCTGAACATATATCGGCTCTCAGGTCTATTGCTTAATAGCCACTGCCCTGCTTCCCAATGAGCAAACCATCTGCTACAGTTGTTGCGGTAAACATAGGGCTTTCAGGTTGCTAGGTTTCCCCACTGAGCACATCCTGCATCAATACGGTGAGCCTGCAAGCATGGAGTCTGATCTGTGTCCCTGAATACACGGCCCAGATTTGAGGCTGGATGGAGATTAGCAGGTGGCTACAGATGCAGTAGTCCATTGAGAGAGGTACAAGGATGCAAGGCACGGAGGCCACGAGCCAAAGCAGGTAGACAAACAGCTGGCGAGGTACAGAGGTACGGCGAACGAACTGAAGGCGCAGTTACGAACCCCTGCCAAAAAAAGAAAAGAAAATGAAAAAAAACACACAAATGGTAACGGAGAGGCACAGGAGAAAGGGAAGGGCACAAGGTAATGGCCAGGGCAGGCAGAGAAGGATGCATGGACGGGGAGAGAAAGGGGGGGATGGACTAGCCGCAGCAACGAAGCGAGTCTGACTCACTCTAAGCAGAGCACCTGTAGAAGGTTAGCTGAAGTAGTGTGTGGGGGAGGAGCTCTTCCTCCACATAACTACAGGCAAGCCTTTAAATTATTACTTAGAACAGCCCTGCTGAAAAGAAAAATATAATATTGTACTTGAGCCTATTTCTTCCTAGTTTTACAGTTTGATGGACTTAAGTTAAAAAAGAGCCAGGGCCTTGCTTGTGGTAACCCAGTGAACCAGTGGCTGTGGTGGGATTCTTTGGTCCATAGAGCTTTCTCTCCCTAGTCATGTTCTCCTATCATAGATATACCCTGGTTCCAGGGATAGACCCTGTTCTGGGCTAATGAGCCCCAGTCTCCCTGGGTCCAATGTCATCCTGACATCCCCCATGGCTTTCTTTCCATGGCATAGGCTCCATGGAGAGAGTCATCATCTCTCCCCTCCCTGAGGCAGCACACAATGTGGACTAGGAGCCAGTGCACTGCAAGCACTAGGACCCAGGGGAGTCCAAGTACCCAGCCAATCATATTGATGGTACGTGTTTTGTTTTTTTCTCATTGGTTTTCTCCCCATCCTCTGTTCTCCACTTGGCATGTGCGTATTTCATTAGGGCCTCGGCTGCACAGGTGTATGCAGTGACACCCTATGGAGGGAGCCAGTTCCCCTGGCCCATAGGTTGCTTTGCGCCATCCCTCCTCAACTACAGTGAACTGTGAGCAGCAGCTGTTGCAGTCAGACCTGCCTCCCAATGTAGGGTCTTGAGCTCGCTCCTGAACTCAGATTTCCTGCAGGGTAGTATGACATGCCGTAACTGGACCATCAGGGTGGCTGCTGTGCTTGGATTCTAATATGTGATCTCATGTTTAATAGTCCAGTGACCTAACCATTAGACAACACAGCCATCACTCCTCTCTGCATGTAACAAAGTTTGTCTGACTTGGTGTGGATGCTGCCATAAGGATACCTGGGTTTGTGATGCAATTCTGACTCCTCATTCTGAGCCAGTGGGGTCTCAGGAGTGCTGTGGAGGCAAGACACTTGCACTCCGGGGGCAGGTCTTGCCTGCCTTTCTGCTATAGTGCTTCTTCAAGCAGGCATTCAGGGTGTATCATTCATCGTAGATTGATCATGGGACATCAGTCCTCCCTCCCAGGATAGGTGTGGCATTTGTAGCCCAAACAGGGAATATGGTTGGCAGAAAACTGGTCCAAAAATGGGTGCTCAAGATCCATTGATGTCTATTTCTTACACAATGGCCCAGGTAAACTGTGTTCACTCCATGTCCCCACCTCTCATGTTGTAGCCTGTGGAAGTCTGGCCTGCTTCAATGACGAATCCTCCACAGAGTCAGTTGGGAAATCAGTTTTTGATAGGTGACTACAACACTGGTGTGATGTTGGGTGGCAGAAAGGAGCAACTGTACAAATGGTCTGCCAGGATCTACCTAGGGCATAAATAAAGTTTTCTATTATTCTAGCCGTTTCTTAGCTTTAGAGCCTGCCCCTTGTTTCTGGATATGGTACCCCATACTCAATCACAAATTACTGGTTCAAAGTGGTCCCACTGGTCATTTTACATTAGCTAACTCTTTTGTGCCCCATTGTGAAATGCACAATGGGATCCCAAGCCTTTCCCTATGGGGTCACTAAGTACACTGCAACCATCCTGGAAATGGGGCAGGGACTGGCATGGTACTGAGCCACTGATTCATATTCAGTGACTTGCCAACCCTTGCACCACAGGTAGCAAGCCTCAGTGACCCCCATCATGTAGAAATAAAAAAAAGCTGTTCTACAGGCGGACACTGGCTTGTGAACCAGAACGAACATTCCCACAGGGGAGGAATCAAGCAGAGCACAGTACAAAATGTGAGGGGCCCACTATGGTGGGAGTACCACTGGTGTGAAGTTTGGTCCATGGCACAGCACCAGCCAACTGCCACCACATCATGGCTGTGCCCTTGTGGTAGTTGCAGTCTGGTATGATATTGGGAGCAATCCCTGTTTGCATTCAAGAACATCTGGATCAACTAATTTCCATTTTGTGATGGGGGCAGTATTACAAGGGGACTCCACTCATCATGTGCATACCAGCATACTATCTTTGAGCACTGCAAAAACTTCTGGCTGTGATATGAGGAGCCTATGTGCCCCATTTAGTGCCACCACACTTACATGTGGCTGTGTACTGGGCCCTTGATACAGTATGTACTGCTGCATATAATGTTGCACTATATTATGGGCCTTAAATTATCTCTCACCTCAGATCATGTCTGTGTTTCCCCTCACAGAAACAAAATGCAGTCAAATCTAAGTGAAAACAAGTCATGAACTTGTTCCCTTTCGATCTGATATTTTTTCTCAGAGAGAACATGAATGGGCTGATATTCATCTTTTAATTGCATGACTAAATAACTAGAGGGGGGCTTCCCCCAACCCCTGGAACAAATTGAGCAAGCTATGGGAAACGTGTTGTGTGGGGAGGACAGAAAAGGTCAGAAAAGGAAAGGGGAAGAGTGGCATTGTATAGAGTATCTGACAGTAATACAAGGAATTATTGCCATCGAGGTGCCTAACAAGCTAATAATGCCACAAACCCAAAGGGTGAGTGGCCTTCATGATCTTGGAAGGCTCTAAATAATATTTCAAGAGTGTATGGAACTTTGCTATCAGATGTTTTGTATGTTACATAAGGATGGACACAAAACAGATTATTTAGAAGTGTTATTATAGTTGTATTGTAGAAAGGCAGTTGTTAAACATGTTAATGGTGTTGTAATATGATGGTTGTTACACATGTTAATAATATAATAAGGTGCATATTTTGTGTCCCTACTTGTAATAGGTTGTGAAAAAGTTAGTTGTTACACTGCAGTAAGATGGTGTAAGGTAGGTTAGTTCTTTATTTGATCGACCATATGTCACTAAAAAGTGGGATTCAATGCTAAGAAATGTAAGGTCATGCACCTGGGAGCTAGGAACCCCAGGGCCAGCTACTGGCCAGGGGGCATACAGGTGACATCTCAGAGGAGGAAAAGAATCTAGGAGTGTTGGTCAAGGGTGACATGAAACACTCTGGGAAGTGGCATAAGGCAGCAGCCAAAGCAAATAAAATGCTGGGCTGTATCACCATAGGAATCACCTCTAGGAGAGAGGAAGTTATTCTGCCACTATACAGGTCACAGATGAGACCACACCTGGAATAATGTGTGCATTTCTGGTGCCCTTATCTGAAAAAGGACATCAAGCTACTGGAAGGGGTTCAGCGGAGAGCAACCAAAATGATGCAGGGCATGGGGGATAAAACATATGAGGAGAGGCTGTGGGAGCTCAACATGTACTCCCTGTAGGACAGAAGGGAAAGGGGGGACATGATAGAAACCTTCAAATACCTAAAGGGTATAAACAGGGTTAGATTGGAGGGCGTCTTCAATTTAAGAGGGGAAGGTACAACAAAGGAGCATAGCTTGAAACTAGAGGGAGGTAGACTTAAGAAGGAATTGAGGAGGCACTTTTTTCACTGAAAAAGTGGTGTCAGGGTGGAATGAGCTGCCAGAGGAGGTAATATCAGCAAATACTGTGGGCAGTTTCAAGGGGGAAGGGGACAGGGTGAAAAAGAAAATTAGAATGGGAGGAAGCAGTACCAAGAAGGTGAAAGGGGGAGAAGTGGGGTAGAGGTGGATGACCCTGGAGGGAAGGGGGAGGAGGGGGGGACAGCTACAGAGAATTAGACTGAGCTGCACACTCAAGCAGATTTAGTAGACCAATATGGCCTGTTTCTACTGGCCATTTCGTATGTATGTTCATATGCTGGTAAAAATAATTTTACAGTACATTGCATTAAATAATCATTTGTAAACATTTACCTATACATCGCTACTATTGCTTCTCAGGCTTATACATACACATGATTACATTTAAAAGGAGAGGGGACTTGGCAATAGCAACCACTGTTTTTTCTGTATCTCACAGCAGCATCAACAAACTTCATTACCTTTCTGATGTCCAGTTCATCCACGGGGTTCAGTAGGATACAATCAGATAATAAGTAATTAGAAAGCTTGATAATATCAGCAATGTAACTAGATCTCCATTTCTCGTAGCGAGGACAACCGAACACTACATGGCACAAATCTTTGTCGTGCCCTTTTCACAATGACATTCAGTATTTTCTGAGTTCTGATGTTTTGCATACCTAAGTTCAACTTTCTTTAAGGGTAGAGATTTAAACCTGCATTGAGTTATTGTTTGTCTTTCATTTGGTGACAACAGCAAAAGTAAGTATGGTTCACCACCATACTATAATTTGTACTTGGCACACCATGGGGTTACTTTGGATGTTGCTATGTCCATAAGATCTTTTTCTCTATATGATGAAAATATCAGTTTTGTTTTAGTATGTAATTTGTAACTGTAAAATGATGATGTCATTCATGGAGTCCTTCCACAGCCCCCTAAAATTAATATCTTTCATGCTTTTCTGTAACTTATCTACAGTAGCCATAGAGATTCATTTGTTAGCTGTAACCATTTGATTTGCTCTGATAAGCAGAGATAGGCCAAATATTTACTTTATTGTTTAATTCTCAGATCCAATAACGTGCCAATCTTAATTTCACTTCAAGAACTTCAAGAGGAACTCTACCTATTTCTGCTCAGATATGCTGCTCAGGCCATGATCTACTGACCTTCAATAATGATCAGTAAAAATAAGCTGCTGTAGAAAATTATTAGGGGGTGCAGGAAGGGCTTTAGAGATAGGAGTCTAACGAAGGAACAGAATAAAACAGAACATTAATAGAACAGACAATCAGAAATTTGTGAGGGGCTAGATGATAGGATTTTATTTTCCAAGGTGCAGCCCCTAACTGGCTGGGTATACCGACACTACTGCAACAATTCTACAGTACCCGACACTACACTGACAACAGCGCCAGGTCGCTGTAGTACCGGCACAGGTCCCCGGCACTGCTTTCTGGGGGTATTACACCCCTTCCCCGAAACAACTCCAATTCAGAGTTGATTATTTTAGTAGTGGGGGTGTGGGGGCAGAGCCCCCTGCATGGGGGGGTTCAGGGGCAAAGTCCCCCAAAGAAACAGTGCGTCCATTGACTTTCTTTATACCAACCGCAAATGCAGTCGACATATGGGAGTCACTGTAACATCCGTCGACAACTAAACTGTCGACCGACTGTCATGGATTAACTGGCTGTAATACATCTGGTGCACCCACAGTTCAACAGACTGTTTTTGCAGACTGTAAGGGGTGGGATGCTAGACTCAAGCCAAATAGGCTTTCTGCACTTGGGTTTAGAGTTGGGGTTATGGAAGTTAGAGGGAGAGAGAAGGGAGAAGAGAACAGTGGTACTGAGATTTAGCAACATGGGCAGTACAGGGATTTAAGGAGGATGAGGAAGAGGGAAGGATATATCTGGTGGCTCCATTTGATAGTAGAGGAGTCAGAATTTCTGGTATTAGATATAGATATATATGTAGCATCTTCATCATCTTGGTTATCTCTGCCATTTGGGTTTAGCGACTCCCCATCAAATAACCTATTCAGATCCCAGCATGTTTAACATGTCAACAATTACATTTATTGCTGGGTATGTGAAAGGGGCCCAGGATATGGTCAAAATCATAAAAATGGTTTGGTTAATTTAAATAAAGCTGACCTTTTTCACTACTAGAAACTCACTTTCAGGATACTAATTTCAAATTATTTCTAAACCTGTTCTAAAGTAAAGGGATACACTCACCTGGTTTGTCGAACTCAAGAGGGGTAACCAGTAAGGTCCTGTTCAGCACATATCTTAGACTCTGTTAGTGATCCCAATAGCAGATTTGTTATATTAAAAATCAAACTAGATAGAGTTTTACAATTGTAAATGGCTGTGCTCCAAATGAGGAAAACTCTTCTTTTTTCAAAGATTTCTTTAAAAAATCTGTCTTATCTGCCCACCCAAAGCACTTAGGAGGCAATGTCAGTTTTACTCTGGGCCCCATAGACAGATCCAATAGCAGCTGAAGGTAAGTCTAGACCAATTAATGTTGTGAAAGGCTTCATACAAGATCTAAGATTGTCCAACCCATTTATATACTGTTATCCTCATCTTATTAATTTTTGTTGTTATTCATGCTCACACAATAGTTATTCTAGAACTGATTTTTTTATTTTTTCTGAAAATATTCACTATGAAGCTCATACTATAAGATACAGAGCAGTCAAAATCTCTGATCACAACCCAGTCTTCCTTGAGTTAAATTTGGTGAATATAGTATTGAGAGATTTTGTAAGGAGACTCCATACCACTGTTCCACGTAACCAGTGATTTGTTACCAAACAGAAAGAAGAGATTGGAATTTAAAAAAAATAAATAAATAATGCACCAGGCACCTCGCATTGTGTAAGTTGGGAATTGCTTCAGGTATACTTGAGAGGTTAGATAATACCCTAAGTTATGTACAAATATAAGAAGAACACTCAAAAAATCTGAGACTCCTTGAGGAGGAATTAACGGTAGCCCATGCTAAACATATCATTACCTTGGACAAAGAGGATGAGTTAATCTTGTTAGGATCAAAGAGAGATACAACCAAGAAGTTTAATAACAGGCAGAAAAGGCTACAGTATGCTGATGGCCCACTCTAAATATTACTTTTTATGGTGAAACCTGATAAACTTCTAGCGTACCAGCTACAATGTGACCAGAACTCACATGCAATTGGTTCCATCCATACCCATTCTGTTGTTCTCTCAAACAACCCTATGGTTATCAATACAATTTTTAAGGATTTTATTGTAATCTGAACATATATCTGCAAAACCAGAACAGATATCAGAATTTCAGTGTAACTTAACCCTCCCAAAATTGGATGAGGCCATATTAGGTATAGTAAAATGGCAGCTAACTGTAAGGAATGCAGGTAATCAAGGTCCTTCCTAGTGGGACATTCAGAGGCTCAGATGGTTTCCAAAGTGATTTTTTCAAATGCTTCAAGCATATATTTTCATCATTGGTCCTGCTGGTATATCTCAAGTCTGAAGCATCTGATCATTTGCCTCCCTACTTCAACAAAGCCACAATTTCTTTATTGTTTAAAAAAATAAAAATTAATCTTATTGTCAGTGCTACTAAACGGTGTCCAAGTGTATGGTTAAGGTTTCCTTAGCCCCAACACAATTATAGCTAACAGACTGAGCAAAGTGATCCATGATTTTATATACCTCAGTCAAACAGAGGTCATTGAAGGAAGGAGACTCTCAAATAGTATTAGACACACATTATATATTATGGAGAAAGTCCCACTCATTAGGTGCTGAGAAAGCTTTCAATAGAGTCTCATGGTTATTCCTCAAACCTATTTTGGAAGCATTCTCACTGGGTTATAGATTCATCTCCTGAATTAATCTTTTCTATAGTCATCCCTTAGCCAACTCCCAAATATCTGAGAGCATCACCTGTCCAAAGGAACTAGACACAGCTGTTCTTTACAGACTCTGTTGTTCATCCTGTTTATTGAACGCCTGGCTATAGCACTTTGAACAGGTAAGAATATTAAAGGTATACTGATTGGCAACTTGGCTTATTTACTACTTTGTTATACAATGGATGTTTCTCTTTTTTCTTTGATAACCCTCCAGTTTCAGTACTAATAATCCTCAAGATAATATCAACGTTTGTAAATTATCAGACTATAATATTAAATGGGAGAAGTCTCAAACCCTACATTTAGATAACAATGTTGATGATTCCACAATTATACACCCTAATATAGCCCCCTCTACAAAATGCATCAAATATTTAGGCACCCGGATTTCAAAATCATGCTCAGACCTGTTAAATAAAAAGTATTCACTTTTGGCCGATAAAGTAAAAGCTGATTTACACCACTGGGAAAACTTTCCTCTCATTAATGGGAAGGGTAAATACAATTAAAATCAATGTCTTGCCCAGACTGCATTTTTTTGTGCCCCTCCCCGTTTTCCTAAATGAACAGTACTTTGTTAAGATGGAGAAATCATTCAGAAAGTTTTCAAGGAAGGTTAACAGAACCTGAATAAAACTTGAGAAGTTATACCTCCCAATCGGTTTACAGGTTCAAAGGTTAACATTACAAGTCCTGCAGCTACAAAAGCCATAATTGGACTTGTCACTTTTCAGTGGACAAATTCCCATTTTTTCCCTCCCATGTACTGTTTCAGCAAACTTTTAAAAGTAGTTAGGTTTACAGCACTAACCACTTTGATAGGGCATGCATTCCATATTTTTAATATTCATTGATTGAACCATCTACCCCTTTTAGTGGTTCTGTATTTCTCACCAAACAATTGATATGGAAGAGCCCTGGTTTTCCTACCCAAGTTTTCTTTTTTGATTAGGCCTGCAGATTCCGATAGTATCCCATTGTGAAAGGCATTGTATACATAACAAAGACCTCCTCTATTTTGTAGGTATGCCATTGAATATAGTCCCATGACTTTCAGTCTGTTTTGATAGTCTTTATTTTTGACTTTGTGTACTCTCTGAGTGAGTCTTCTTTGAACCCTTTCCACTTGTTTTATGCTCCCTATTCTCTGTGGGACACTAATGGGTGATCCATACTCCAATATGGGCCTCACCAAGGATCTGTACAAAGGAATGAGGACTTTGTCACTCCTACTCTTAATGTTCCTCATTATGTTACCTATCTCTTTTTTTTTTTAGATTATTTCTTTATTCTCCATGGCAGGTGGGAGGTTATGCTTTTGGTTCTTCCCCCCACCATCTAGTCAGCTGGACCAGCAGCCGCCCTGGTCCCAGACAGAGCTTGAACCTCCCATTTGTGCCCGGAATGAAGTTGACTTGCATGGGGCCATGCCTGCGCCAGCAAGCAGCCTTCATGCTGCTGGTGGGGTTTTCCTTCTTGGTGTAGTTCCCCTGCTGGAGGAGGCATGCAATGACACCCAAGGGATGGGCTGGCAGCATGCTTCCATATGAGCCTTTCCCTGCGTGGGCCTCCTCCCACCCCTTGCAGAGAAAGGCCGGTGGAGCAGCCCCCCAGCTTCCACCAGGGGGCAGCCACACACCGACAACTGATGTCCCCCCCCCCGGGGAAGGAGAGCAGTCTACTGGATGCACAGTCCTTCCCCAACCCTGCTGATCCCTGATGACTGGTGCTCGTTCCTGAACACAGGTCGCCAGTGTGGTGCGAAGTGTGGCATCCAGCATCTCAACCCTCAGCACCACCGGGCCGGCCAATGTTACCTATCATTTTGTTTGCTCTTTTTGCTGCCTCATTATTATGTTTATCAAATTTTAGTGTATTTGATACTATTACCCCAGGTCTTTTTCATTTTCTGTACTTTTTATAGTCACGTTATTTATTGTATATTTAGCTTTTTTATTATTGTGCCCAAAGTGCATAACCTTGCACTTTTGTTCATTGAATCTGAGCTTATGAAGTGCTGCCCATTCCTCCAATTTTTGTAACTGTTCTTGAAATACTTGTGTTGATGCCTCATTGTTCACAGTTGCCCCCACCTTAGTGTCATCGGCATATTTGAATAGCCATACCCCCATGACACCTGTATAGTGGAGATGAAGATATTAAAAAGTATGGGTCCCAAAACTGAGCCCTGCAGCACCCCACTAGTAACCACACCCCACTCAGGCATAAATCCTCTTATCTGAGCCCTCTGATATCTGTTGTAAAGCCGCAAACTTATCCATGCCCTGAGATGTTTATTTACTCCATTTCTAGTAAGAACTTTAATAAAATATCATGGGGTACTGAGTCAAAGGCTTTAGCATAGTCCAGATATACCACATCCATGGGTAAGCCTTGACCCAGTGCCTGGCTCACTGGTTCAAAAAAAATGTAGTAAATTACTAGTGCATGATCTACCTGTTGCAAACCCATGTTGTGAAACATCAGCTTCTTTCAATTGTCTTAAATCTTCCTCCAAAAAATCTTTAATTAATGCTTCTATAACCTTGCCTATAACCGGCATAATACTTTTAGGCCTATAATTATCTACCATAGCCTTGTCCCCAGATTTATAGATTGGAGTAATGTGAGCCATCCTCCACACCCTCGGTACCTTATCTTCACTTATGGACTGGTTAAATAGGACTGTCAAAGGCCCAGCTATTTCTACTGCCAGATTACTCAGAAACATGGGGTGCATACCATCAGGGCCCCTGGATTTGTGTTTATTTAATTTTAATAATTTCTCAAGTACCTGTGTTGTACTGATTTCAGATTGCCATCCCTCTTTTCCATGTTTCATCCCCTCATAGTAAATAGGATCATTGATCTTCTGATAAACACTCAAAAATATTTATTTAAGGCATTAGCCATATCTTCCTCATTATTAAGTGTTTTACCTCCATCTTTGAGAGTAATAATTTGCTTTTGACCATTCTTAGACTCCCAACATAACTGTAAAATGTTTTATAGTTGTCCTGCTTACTATTAGCTAGATCTAGTTCAGTATTTGCTTTTGCTATTCTAATGGCCTTTTTACTTCTTTTTAATAGTAACTTGTATTTGCACCGTCTTTCTTCCGTGGGATTTTTCCTGTATTTCTTACATGCTCTATCTTTTCATGTGACCAATGTATGTAACCTGTTGTTAAACTATTTGGGGACTCTTCCTTTTTTATCATAGTTCTCTGTTAAAGGTACGAAATTGTCTATACATTCCTGTAATGTATTATTTATTTTTTCCCCTCACCTCTTCTGTATTTAAGTTCCTCTTTCCAATTCCAGTTTTGCGATATGTCTATGGTTTTTTTCATAGTCTGCTTTAGCATAATTTCTTATTTCGTTTTTTCCAATAATTCTTGTTGGACTTCCAGTCATAGAAAATGCCACCATATTATGGTCACTGGTACCCAAAGGTTGCAGAACATTAATATCTCTAATTCACCCCTCTGTGTTGCTCAAAATGAGGTGTAAAATGTGATTTTCTCATGTATTTTCATTCACATATTGCTCCAGACAGAAGTTATACCTCCCAATTAACCAAGCAGGTCTTGTACTAGCAAATCTCAGACAACACTACCTGGCTGACCAGGTTAAAAATGCTTATGAGTGGTTCCACCCTAATAACCAGCCCCTAAGGTGGATCATGGTTGAACAATCCACTTTTTCACATGGTGGAACATTCTCTATGTTGATACAATGAATGGACGAAACTATAGAGACTGTCTTACCTCCACAAAAACATTATTAAATGCATAACAGAACATTGTGTACTTGCTAGGGGACAAAAATAATCTTTCACAGTACATCCCAATTTACAATATAGGAACATGGACCCTCCCACATCCTGTATCTAGATGGTGCTTTTATCAGTTGGAAAAACTTAGGTTTGTTTCAGTTAAGAGAATATAGTGTATAGTAGAGCATTGTTCTGTATATAATTCCATCTCTTTCAAAATGCTGTTGTACCACAGTTCAATGGTCATGGAATGTGATTGTACCCTTCTGTGGTACAACAGCATTCTGGAACCTTTAGAGACTGCTCAAGTCAGTTTCATTCTGAAAGCCACAGAACTGCTATATGCACATTTCACATAATACTCTACACTATAAAAAATACAGGATGAGCAACTTTATGCACAACCAGTGTGTTCTGCCACTTCGAGGTTCTGATTTTCATGGATCTCTCAATCTTCACTCTCGAGGTCAGAGGGAATTAGAACCATTCTATGGCAGAACACACTGATTATGCATAGTGACCTATTCAGTTTTCTCTATGTTATTTGAAGATAACAATTTCATTTGATCTTTTAAGTATTCAACTTATTACAGGGAGATACACTGAAATATCTTCAGGTACATGATTTTGAAATAAAAGAAGTAAGACGGATAATCTTAAAAAGCCTCAACAGTCTGAGACAGAACTATTATTCGATCATCTGGTATGTAGAAATAAATTAATCTATCTGTTACTAGCTTATCCAGGCAGCTAAGCTTCACCTACTGCAAGATCTTAAAGAATCTTGGCAAAAGGACCAGAGTACTACATTTAATGACCATGGTTGGAATGCTTTGTTAGCAATGCCTCGAGCCATCTCTAAAAATATTACACTTAGATTCAATTTAACAAATTTAATTCCACATATTACACCCTATTCAGACTAAATAAATGTAATTATTCCATCTCTAATATATGTACCTCATGTCATGACCAAAAAGGGACTTTGAGTTACATGTTTGCTTCTTGTCCTCAACTAGAGTTCTACTGGATCAGTATCTTTTCAATTCTTAGTTGGATTATAGGGGTAGATATCCCATTCAATCCAGGGATAATTGCCCTGAGTTGCCTGCCCCAGCTGTATTTCATTAAGGATAAAAGAACCTTATTACATTTCTCACTGGGTATTGCAAAAGTTATCTTATTACATTGGGAAAGATCAGAATGTCCCAACATTAACAGAATGATTTAACATGATGATTAACAAGTCTGCAATTGAAACCGCTTGTTATACATTTGTCGGGAAACAGAATCCATTCACTATTATGTGGTTGTCTTTTCTCCAAGGCCTTAGTAATATTAGTTTATGATAAGCATGAGATATTGACACATCTCTGTATTAGGGGAGATTCTATTTGATCTGACATCTCTGGAGCTGCAGTGTGGTCATGAAGAACCCTAAGCATCTTACTGGCATTGAATCTATTTTTCTCAGACCTGAATCACTATACTTCTGAACAAAAAAAAAGACATTAGCAAGAAATGTGTTATTAAGAAAACTGTTTAAAATTAAAGTCAGATCTTCCTGGTGTGACTGTGTCTGGCACATACTGTAAGTACATGACTCACATTTACTTTATTGTATCTCTGGCTCTAACTTAAGAAACTACAGTCATATGTTCATAGTTATAACGTTAAAAAAAGTCAGACATTGGAAAGACATTTTAAGGCTTGATGCAAAAGGCTTTTTTGGCCTAATTTGCATAAGTAACATGGTGTTTGTTCTTGCTCAGATTGGATATATACATGCAAGCCACCTTCATTTTGGGTTGTACCTGGCCTCCTTCCACTGCGAGCAGCATTGGTTGTCTATGCTGAGTCCACACCATGGACAGGTTTATATGGACCTCATTTGCCTAATCAAACTAATACATAATTCGGTAATGTGACCAAAATACATTCTAAGTGAAGTGTGTGTGTGTATGGGGGGGGTGCACATGTTCATGAAGTTGGTGTACTTCCCCTCTGCCTCACAACCACTAGAACAGATTGAAACATTTTTCATTTAGACCCACATCCCGGTGTAACAATGTTTATGTGGCCCATTTCAGCCAGAAAACAGGTGAAACTCGTGAAAAAATACATGGAAAGTAACAATCTTACCTTAAGAAATGGCCATCAAAGCCAGCTCTGTGGCATTGAGTGGTGAGGCACCTGACTGGAATGCTGACAACCTGGGTTCATGCTCCATACATGAGACGATAGGAGTGAAGACTAGTGGGGGGGTGAGGACCCTCTGCATGGATGCTCTACTGCCTGGATAGGAGGGCATGATCTGTAGCTCTCCAAGAGTGGCACATGGTGGCAGCCCAGTGGAGGGCCACTTGAGAGGGTGAGTGACAACATGCTGCTGTGCGTACCCCCCAAATATTACAACATATATGTTCTAGTTGGGGGAGGGATAGGAGAAAACAGGCAATAGCCAAACTGACCATGAGGGATAGGTGAAAGCAGGACACAGCCCACATGTTCTTGCCAAATGACAGCCTTGCAAGTGTTATCCATGGACTAGCACCCATGATTGGCCCCCTACCTCGCAGACACAAATACTTATAAGTATATGTACTAATTTTAGGGCACAGGCATTTATCATGCAAGTATAAGTGTCAGGCTCTAAGTTCTACTGTATTTTTACTGAGAATCATAATGCTTTTGCTATTATTCTCAAAGTTCCTGCCACTGGAACGCAAATGGGGGACAGGGATTTTGCTTCATGTGCCCCCAGAGTATGGAATTCCTTTCCTGCCCAGGTCCACTCCTCCCCCTCCCACTCATGCCTTCAGAGCTCCCTGTGGAATTACTTGAAGCTCTCCTCTGCATGTGGTTGTCCTAACTGCCATAAGTTGGTGAGACCTCATCTGGAGTACTGCGTGCAGTTCTGGAGACCCAACCTCCGTAAAGACATAGACAGGATGGAAGCTGTCCAGAGCAGGGCAACTAAAATGGTGCAGGTTCTGCACTGGAAGACATATGAAGAGAGACTTAAATAGCTTAATATGTATAGCCTTGAGGAAAGGAGGGAGAGGGGGGACATGATAGAAACTTTCAAGTACCTCAAGGGAATCAACAAAGTCCAAGAGGGTAGCATCTTTCAAAAAAAGAGGTGTGCAAGAACAAGGGGGCACAATTTGAAGATGGAGTGGCTCAGAGGTAATTTAAGGAAGTATTTTTTAACAGAGAGGGTTGTGGATGCATGGAATGGCCTTCCGGAGGAGGTTGTGGAGTCAAAAACAGTGGTGGAATTCAGGCATGCATGGGACAGTCATAAGGCGATTCTAGGGGGTGGAGATAGGAAGAAGTAGGCTGCTGGTTAACTAGGATCTGCAGCTTATCCATTGGGTAGGGAAATGGGCAGACTGGGTGGGCCAAGCGGTCCTTATCTGCCATCAAAATCTATGTTTCTATGATCCCCTGCACTGGACTTACATATCCTTCTTTTGGTACCCTTGTGCAGGTCCTGCTGATGCATCCTGCCTGCTTTGGTTCTGCTCTGTATATAATGTATTTCATCTCTGTTCCAGGTGATTCTTTGACTGCGGCTCTGCTTTTGGGACTCTGAGCTGTATAGAATTGTATAATACACTGTTCATAGCCTCGGTGACTCTATGTATATATTCTTTGTTCCTATTCTAATTGTGTTTACTGATTGCTTGTGTTATGTTCATCTGGTTCTACCTGTTTCTGTAGAATGCCTAACTTGTATCATGGTGTCCTCTGTATGAACTTGTATTTCATTGTACTCTCCCAGGTCATACCTGAAAATAGGCAAATGTCTTGTCTAGTGTACTTACCTGGTCAACAAAAGTTAAATAAATAAATAAATTCTAATTGTAACACTTGGGAGATGCTTCTATTTATACTATTGTATAATGATTAGTTAGGCATTACTGCCATCTTTAGTGCAACTGCAGAACTACAATTATGTATGTAACAGCAAGTGTCCTTCAGGATATATAAGACCATTGTTTTAGCTGTCTGTTATTTTTGCTAGCTCAGCATGCTTTCCCAGGCTAGTAAGCAGTCAGGCTATTAGCCACTGACCAATTGCAAGGTTTTTATATATCTTTATACCTGTTGTCATGATGAATATCAGGGTATAAGACCTATTGCATTATACCTTTTTCTCTGAGAAGAAGAGACATATTGCTGCCTGTTGGTAAGATGGAGAGATTGAAAGTATTCTCCCAGTGATCCCACAGTTTTGGTTGTAAGCCTGTTTTATATACTGTACCAGAAATAAATCACTTTACATGCTGGCCACCACTTGTCTGTCATTTCTTCACTTTTGTGCAGTTCCAACAAGAACCTGAGAAATGTAATTTTATTACCCAGTTACACAAGTAAACTAAAGGGTGGGTCGATGGCCACAGCATTGGTGCTCATAAGTCCGCTGACTTGACACTTGCACAAATGGACTCAGGAATCACACGAACAAGTGACACTGTCACTCTGTGTTCTCAAAATTAATTTAATAGCCACTTTCTTCATATAGGAGACAGTACATCTGAGCCAGACATTGTGGGATAGATACCCCTTTGGGATGTCTGGCTCAGATGTACTGTATTTGTGCAAATGACAGCCTGTCTGTGCTCCCGCCAATATCACCTGACCCCGCAGTACATGATGCAGACACACACAAACACACACACAGCCATTTTTTCACACCCTCAGGCTGCCCTTAAACTGTGGTAGGAAAAGAGGACCCTGGCAGGGATGAGGCAGAGCAGCATATGACAGACTCTCCCTGAGGGTGTCCGGATATGAAAGACAGTAGTGAGTGGTGAGTCTGATGAGCAGAAGGGGATACCTGCAATACATGAAGGGGTGGAGTGCCATATGGCATAGGATGGAGCAAACAAATAGCCACTTGATGGAAGAAGGTTATTAACAGATTATGATGAATAAAAATAAGGGGAAAAATAAGAGGAACACATGTTATTACACATTTAGCTGAATTAAAATATTGTGATAATGTCTCTTTTGAAACTCAAATCAAACAGCCCTGCAGCGCAAGTTTGAATTTATGCCCATAGTTTGTAAACCACTTCATTAAATCACAAGGGGTGGTCAAATGACTCATAAAACCAGAGATTTTCCAGACAAAAAGTACATGGTTAAAGCAATAAGGAGGAGTTGACTGGGAAACACAAGGCTTTTTGGAGCTGGCAGAGAAATGCATATCTGCCAGTTTTCCGATTTCCTTTGGGGAGATTGTAGTCTAAACAAGACAATCACTGCCCACTCTAGAAAGCTCATCATCAGCTGGGGCATGTGTAACACATGTGTGGGCTCCCATGGCCCAGAACAAAATTATTTTCAAAAACAACCTTCATGCTGGAGTCTCGGAGTTCCTTGTATCACAGCAAGTCCTCAGGGGAATATGAGGCTTTGTAAAAAGATTGGGCTGAACTACAAGCCCTAAGGACATAGATGAGGTTGTTGATAACCCAGAAAAAGTGGTTGCCACATATTCTGACCCTCCTGTGGGGGTTGGGGGGGGCATGCTTGTCCCAGTCTGAAGTGAAACTGAACCGAAGAAAGGACAGGGCATCATCAATATCAGAGGATGTTGTGAGTAAGGCCCAATTAGAAGCCTAAATTTGATCTAGGAGGGAGGACAGGTTGATTGATCTGAATGACTTGGCAGAGATATACTGCGGTGGATTTTAGGGCAGTGTACTTTCTGGATGCTATAAACCATATGATAGTCGCTGAAGGAGTTTGGGAGGGACCCAGCGGCACATATACAGTAAGGGTAAGAGGACAGAACCCCGTCAATGAGAGAGTGATTGAAGGAATGTGCACACATTTTTATTGGTTGGTTCAGTGATGAGTTGAGAAAGATTAAGCGACTCAACTGAGTGAGTTTGAATGTAGTCACTCTTTTGGGCAGACAATGGAGGACCAGCCCTCTCCTGATTACATTAACCCTGAGGACTAAGGAACAGGAAGGGTAAATGCCACTTCAATTGACTCAAGCTATGATTTATTATCAACTGTCTAGCAGATATCCCAAGGGTTAAGATAATCTTAGTGCAACAGATGTTCCTCATTTCATGGATATTTCTGAACCAGTGATTTTTCAAGGATTCACCACCCACAACAGCTGAAAAAAATACTTGGGGGGATACATTGGAAAATCATTACCAGTTGTGTTTCTGTATTTTCTGATGGTTATTACTCAGTTGTTTAGGAGACCAGTACCTCCTTACTTAGTGTAATGTATTTGACCCCAATTTAAAAGGAGGTGACTAGCAGAATAGAAGATAGCTGGCTGTTTCTTTACAAGGCTCTTGTCAAGCTCCAGCTGGAGTACTGCATGCACTTCTGGGCTCCCCAATACAAAAAGAACACTGATGCAGGCACAAGGGTGCAACACAGGCCACCAAAATGATTAGGGGTATGTAATGTAATTGTTAACTGTGTGCTACTATTGTATGTAACTAATCCGGGTTGCGCCTGAAAAATGGACTCCATTGCCTCAGTGGGATTTACCTGGTTAACAAAATTCAAATAAATAAGACAAAAAGTATAAAGAGAGGCTGGTGGCCTTTAACATGTTCATGCTGGAGAAAAGTAACCTGAGAGAGGACATACTAACATACTGAAATGCCAGCAGAATAGGCCTAATGGTCTTTAGTGTCTGCTCGTTTGGTCAGCCCCCACCCTGGGAGCTGACCTTGCTGCCCCCCTCGCCTTCTCTGGCTTCTCCCTTCCCAGTTCTGGATATTCTCGCTGCACTGGATTTTGCTTCCAGAACCCTTCCCCTGTACCTGTCCCACCCCCTCTTGAACCCCTCCACTGTCTCTGCCTCCACCAGCCCCCTGGGCAGCACATTCCATGGCTCCACCACCCTCTCAGTGAAGTAGCACCTCCTGCTTTCTCCCTGACTCTTCCCCTCCAGCTTCCACCCGCCCTCTAGTTGCCCCTCCTCCTTCCTTGAAGCACCCTGACTTCTCTCCCTATTTACCCCTTCATGTACCTGAAGACCTCTATCATGTCTCCCGGTCCCTTCTCTCTTCCAATGTGTACATATTTAGCTCTTCGAGCCTCTCCCCATAGGTTCTGTCCCCCAAGCCCCAAATCATTTGGTTTCCCTCCTCTGGACCCTCTCCAGGAGTTTAATGTCCCTCTTTAAGTGTGGCCTCCAAAACTGCACGCAGTACTCGAGGTGCGGCCTCACCAAGCAGTTATACAGAGGGAGTATCACTTCCCTCCTTCTGAAGGTGATCCCCTTAGCAATGCATCCCAGCATCCTGTTGGCCTTGGCTGCTGCCCTCCTACAAGTCTCCGAGTTGTGCATCTTGACATCCACCACCATCCACAGGTCCCTCTCAGCCATCGAGACTTGTAGCATTCCCCCCCCCCAGGGTGTACACTTGGCCTGGGTTTCTGGCCCCCAGGTGCAGTACCTTGCATTTTCCTGCATTGAACCTCAGCTTCCACTTTCTAGACCATCTTTCCAAAGCCTTCAGATCCCCCTGTAGGGCCACCCTCCCCTCCTCCCCATCCACCACCACCCCCAGTTTTGAGTCATCAACAAAGAGACTCATCTCACTCCTGATACCTGTCCTTATGTCAGAGACATAGGCGTCGAACCGGAGGGGCCCAAGGACTGATCCCTGTGGGACCCCACTAAAGACCCTCCTTGGGGATGAGACAATCCCGCCAACTATGACCCTCTGGGTCCGGTCCTGGAGCCAATTGCCTATCCATCTGATCATCTGGTTCCCCACCTCCATTTCTCCCAGCTTATCCAACAGGCCCTTGTGAGGAACAGAGTCAAATGCCTTGCTGAAGTCTAGAAAGAGGACGTCCACTGGTCTACCCAGGTCCAAGGCACTCATCACCCAGTCATAGAACTCCACAAGGTTTGTCTGACACGATTTCCCCAGGATGAATCCATGCTGTCTATCATCCAGGCACCCTGACTTTTCCAGGTCCCCCTAGCCTCTCCTTGACAATGACCTCCATCACCTTGCCCACCACCGATGTCAGGCTGACAGGCCTGTAGTTCCCTGCCACCTCCCTTGATCCCCCCTTGTGGATAGGCACTATATGCGCCACCTTCCAGTCCTGGGGCACCCACCCTGTCCTCAGAGAGATGGTGAAAAGCTCCGCCAGGGGTTTCGCCAGGACATCCGCAAGTTTCTTCAGCACTCTGGGATGTAATTTATCTGGCCCCAGTGCTTTCTCCATCTTAAGGGACCTGAGGGCTTCCCTCACTCTCTCTGCTGTGATTTCTACCTTCGCTACCTCTTCCCCCTGCTTAGCCTTCCCGCCTCCTGCCAGTGATGCCTCTCCCTCTCCCCAGACCCGCCGATCGGTAAGGGTACCCCCCTCCTCAGTATCACTGTCTCCTCCCATGTATTATGCAGCACCCCCATTTTCCTTGGTGAAAACTGAGATGAAGCACTCATTTAGTACATCAGCCTGCTCCCCCGGGTCTTGTTCCCATCTCTCCCCTGTTTTAATCCTGCTAATCTACCCCTTCATCCTTCGTTTTTCCCCAGTGTATCTAAAGAACCCCTTGTTCCCTCTCTTAATTTCCCTAGCCAGGTTCTGCTCCTTCCTTGCCTTAGCCGCCCTCACCACCCTAGTGGCCCTTCTAGCCATCAGTTCATACTCCCCTAGATCCCTTTCACTCCTTGAATTGCCTATAGGCTGCCTTCTTTCCCCGCACCACCTCCTGGACTTCCTTGGTCCACCAGCAGGGTTTTCGGGCCGTACCGCATTTTCATCTTACTCTTGCACAGATGCTGGTAGCATCCTGCACCCCTCTCCTGATGATTTCCCACCTACTGTCAGCGTCCATGTCTGACCCAATCACATCCAAATGCTCCTTAAGGATCTTTCCCATTTCCTTAAAATCCGCCCCCCTGAAGTCACTTACCTCCGTCTTTGTGCAGCCTTCTACCCCTCCTAGGTCCAGGCAGAACCAGACTGTGGCATGGTCACTCCCCGCCAATGGGTCCCTTACCTCCAGGCCCCCAATGTGGTCACTGTCTGCCAGGACCACATCCAGTACCCGCACCTCCCTGGTCGGTTCCCCAACTGCTGAGTTAGGAATGCGTCTTGAAAGATATCCAACAACTTCTGTTCCCTGGCCACAGAGGATTTCATAGTCTCCCAGTCTGTTCCTGGAATGTTTAAGTCCCCGAACACCACTACCCTTCCCCTGTCCAATCTGCAGTGTCTCCCAACATCTGCCACCAGATTCTCCTCTAGCTTCTCCGCCAGCGCAGGGGGTCTATACATCACTCTTATTTTTACTCTCTTGCTCCCCCTTGTTATCAAGATGACCCAAATTGCCTCCACGGTTCCCTCTGCCTCCTCTACTTCCCCTATGCAAATGCAGTTTTTAACTATTATTGCTACCCCTCCTCCTCTTCCCTCCCCCCATCCTGCCTGAACATAGTGTAACCCTCTAGGTTCAGGTCCCAATCGTGTCCTGCATTGGGCCAGGTCTCAGTGACCGCTGCCACATCCACCGCTCCCTCAGTTACCATCACCTGGAGCTCAGGCATTTTATTGCCCAAGCTCCTGGCATTTATCAGGACTACCTTCCACCCTTTCCCTATACTTCCATTTCCCCTGCTCGTGTTCTCATGGGGATTCCATTTTTCCCTGGTCTGCACTTTACCAGTCAGCCTTTTCCCGCATTCCTCCAGATCCCCAGGGGGGTGGAGACAGAGTCCCTCCTTTATCGGATCCCCCTTGACAGCCTTTTCTCCCATCCTTCCCCCCTTCACAAGTTTAAACCCCACTTTTCACCAATGAACCCCTCTATTTTCAACTTAAGGATTCCCCTCTCCTCCAAATTGAGATGGAGCCTATCTCTAGCATACAGCTCCTTATCCTCCCAGGTCTCCCCCCAATCCCCCATCAACCCACACCCTCTGGCCTCACACCACTACCTGAGCCACAGGTTTATCTCCCTAATCTTCCTTTTGTGTTCCCCACTAGCCCTTGGCACTGGCAGAATTCCAGAAGGAAATTGTGCATCCTATATTATGACAGACCTGGCAAGCTCCCGAACCTTGCCTGTATCTCTAGCTTCGCTATTTCCCCTCAATGTCATTTGTACCCAGGTGAACCAGTATGTCCGGGGAACCCTCACAATCCTTTGCCAGCTGATATACCTCGTGCTTGGCCCTGTGCACCATTAGTCCAGGGAAGCATTTTGTTCTAACTTGCCAGACTTCCCCCTCCCTATCCCATTTGATACCCCTGATCATAGAATCCCCCAACAGGAGCACTCTGACCACTCCTTTTCCTCCATTCCTCCCCTTCCATGTCCCTCATCCTTTCTACTGGCCCCTCCACCCAGCCAGCTCCTTGTTCCTCCCCCTATCTGGGTGCCACATGCTGCCCCCTCCTTATTTACCTTGGCCCCTCCCCTCTCCTCCGATCCTATGCCTCTCCTCCTCCTTCTGTACCTCGTTGACTCCCCTCCTCACTGCTCGTGACTGGTCCTTCTCCCCCATCTGCTAAACTAGCCTGGCTCATCCTCCCTTCCTTCCTGTCTCCGTTCTGCCCTTCGTTGCTTGTCGTGCTCCCCTGGCCTAAACCTTCAGCTCCCTTTACTGTATCCTCCTTGTACTTCTGGTCCTTCTCCTTGCACTTTCTTCCCTCTTCCCCATGCCCCTCCTGCTCTGATCCACTGCTCCCCCAATTTTCCAGCATTCCAGGTTCCCCCCTGTTCCTACTGCTATCCAGCCCCCACTCCCTTTCCATCTCTAACCACCCATGTCATGGCTACATTACCCCCCTCATCCTCAAACAGAAGAAGAGAATTGAAGCAGTTACTGAGTGTAGGGTCTGATCCACCTCCCCACCTTGCTTCCTTCTGTACAGCCCCAGCCATCTGCCTACTTCCCTGAGAATGTTGTCCCTCTGGCCCCCCTTTGTGAGGGTCCCCAGTTACCTGCCTGCTTCCTTGGTAGTATCCTTTTGGGCTCCCTCTGCCAGGGCCCCTATGTGACCCCAGAGTATTCTCCTGCACTCCTTTCCCTATTCCCCTGCCCCTAGTGCTTGGTGCAACCCCATGGGAGATCCTCTGCCCTCTTCCCCAACCATACCTCCCCCCTTCCCCCATCTGTCTCCTAATCCCCACAACCTCCTTCCTATGCTGTGCCAGCTGGAAGCACACTGGGCAACAACCGAACTTCCAAGCCCAGTCCAGTATCATGGCTGCCCCACACCCTGTGCACCCCACCATCCTCCCAAAGATGCTGGCCCTAATGATGTGTGGTCCCATCCCCCTCCAAGTAGGTTTCCTTGGGTGAGCCACCAGGTTACCCACTAGTCCAAGATACACCCCTACTGACTAATCATGTCACCCACTAATCCTAGATACAGTCCCACAGTAAACTGGTAACCCTGTTACTAGGTGCAGTACAACAAAGTAAACTTATAAGGGAAGTGAACAACTCCCTAAGCTCCTCTCTCCCAGCCTTTAAATCCAACCCCCAGTAGCTAGAACTACAGGAGCTTCACCTGAAGCCTTTTCCTCCAATTGCAGGGCAGGTGTTCCCTATAAATAAGCAGAGCTCTGGGGAGGGGGGTGGGGGTGGGATTAGAGCCTACACCTGACTCTCGAGAGAGTGTATCAGCCTTGTGTTTGCCCCTCCAAGCCATGCAACCAAAGAAACACCCCCAAGCAAATCCCACCAAATAGGTTTTAAATCAGAAGAAATAGGCCTCCACCAGTGCAGCCTGCTACACAGTGAAACATCCAACAAATGAGCCCACTTACAGCCACCAAACCAGTTTTCAACCTTCCAACAGCCCCAAAAACAATACCCTGCTAGCCCCTTAGAAGTAGTAAGAATGAAAAGAAATAACCTTCCACCAAGTAAAATCCACAAGAAACCCTGTAAAAACAACAAGATGCAGCTACTATACTGGAACAGATCTGATCCTGTCCCCTTCTAGTTCCTTCTGAGAAACCAAAGCAACTGACACCACAAACCTGATTCAGGTCTGCCTCCAGTTAATTAGCTGAGTGAGACCTGGCCAGACCATTAACACCCTTCCCCCACTATGCACTAACCTTTGCAGCTAGTGAAGTAGGCAAAAAGGAATCAAAATGCAACTGAAAGCCCCCAAAATATGTTTGCTACAAAAGGAAACAGGTCTCCAATTCAATCAGCTTCACTAACAACACATCAGAATAGGCTTGAAATTAACAGATATTGGTCTCCAATTCAAATAACCAGCCCCAAGCAAATCCCACCAAATAGGTTTTAAATCAGAAGAAATAGGCCTCCACTAGTGCAGCCTGCTACACAGTGAAACATCCAATAAGTGAGCCCACTTACAGCCACCAAACCAGTTTTCAAACTACCAACAGCCCCAAAAACAATACCCTGCTAGCCCCTTAGAAGTAGTAAGAAAGAAAAGAAATAACCTTCCATCAAGTAAAATCCACAAGAAACCCTGTAAAAACAACAAGAAGTAGCTACTGTACAGGAATAGATCTGATCCTGTCCCCTTCTAGTTCCTTCTGAGAAGCCAAAGCAACTGACGTGATCTCAGTTTTACGCATATTCAAGTTAATTAACACAATTGAACACAGATATGTTTGGTTTGGTGTCCTCCAAAAGAACACAATGACATACCCTAAAGCTCAGAGGTGGTAAATTCTGGTTTAACATTTGGAGGCACTTTCTTCTCCCAAAGGACAATGAACTTATGGAGCAACCTACCAGCAAAGGCATTGAAAATGAAGACAGTGCAGGGCTTCCAGATAAGCCTGGCAATTTCTGCATACCAAAGGAATCACTGGCTACACTGGATAGTAGAGTGGGTAGGGAGCCCCTTTAACTTAGTACCTGTACATGCTTACACAGCATACTTATTCATTTTTGCTTATGAAGCAGAGGAGGGAGGGCCTGATGGACCTAGAGTTCCCTTTGACCTTAAGGTACTATGTTACCACATTTGAATTAGAGAGAATTTATTATGCCTATACAAGCCCCTTTCTATCAGTGTACTGGCTGACTGTGCCCTTGATGGGAATAGGCATGATCCAGGGTACTCCTATGTTTGGTGGTAATGTTGGTGCAGGCAATTATAGTTAGCCAGTTCACTTTCCACCTTTCCCCAAGAGCTACTGGAATTGGAACACTTTTGCTGTGTTGGCCAATAACCTATCTGAGACTGGGACTTCAAATCACGTGACTCTCCTTTACTGAGGCAGATTGTACTGATGGCACACAGTCACTATACTGGTTAATCAGTTTGACTTCTACACAATTAATTACAGTACAGGAACACTTCGAGCATCACTTTGATCCCAGTGCTGCTGCCCCGGCTTGTGCTTTAACTTTGTCCTGAGTGCTACTTGTCCCTGTTCTAATGGGCTTCTCAAAGCTATTGATTATTCGGTATCCCACCTTAGCTATCTTTGTCCTGGGGACCCCGGATCCACAATTTGATATAATTTGCACTGACTTGAAACTGCCTTTCTGTGCCTTTTGGATTTCTTTCCCCCACTTGTGTCTACCCTTTGGTCCTTAGTGAGCCTTATAGTAATGTGAGAATTTACACTAGTATGCCAACAAGGTGCCCACAGTGTTCAGGGTGAACTTAATCTACTTGCCTTGTGCCCACTGGACTAGCATCCCTATCTGTGCCTCGATGCCCACAAACACCCAGTGTCCCCACACATATATGGCAGGGCCCACATCAGCCAGAGTTCCATTTTGTTGTGGCACCTTGTGGCCCAATCCCCAGGACAACCTGGCATGAACAGCCACAAAGAACCCTCATCACCTTTCTTGGGGAACCCTCCCCACATTCTTGGAGGCAATCTCCTACCTTGACCCATCATTCAGCTTCAGCCGGGCTTCTGATACAACTGCTAGTTCCTTGGATGACTGCTGCAAAGTTACCAAGGTCACTCCCCTGTTTTCTCAAACACTCTGATACCTCTTCTGAGGAATTCTGTCCAGGCTTGAAGGCCAATAGGTGACAGTTCTTGAGGGGGTACCTCCTAGGATTCCCTCCCCTACCCAGGATCCATCTAACCTAACTACAGACCTGTTAGTTTAACCTCAGTGGTAGGGGAAATGATGGAATCACTTCTGAAGGAAAGAATTGTTGAGTATCTAGAGGCCAGAGGGGCACAGGACCCAAGGCAGCATGGATTCACAGCGGGAAGGTCATGCCAGACAAATCTGATAGATTTCTTTGACTGGGTGACCAAAGTAGTAGATCAGGGAGGGACTGTGGACATGGCCTACCTAGACTTTAGCAAGGCATTTGACACAGTCCCACACAAAAGATTAATATACAAGTTAGCCAGCCTGGGAGTGGGTCCCAAGATGACAGCCTGGGTAAAGAATTGGCTGGCAAATAGGACACAGAGAGTAATAGTAAATGGAGTCCACTCTGAAGAAAGGGGGGTTACTAGTGGGGTACCACAGGGTTCAGTATTAGGACCGGTCCTCTTCAATGTCTTTATAAGCGACATTGCAGAGGGACTGGAAGGAAAAGTATGTCTCTTTGCAGATGACACAAAGATCTGCAACAGAGTTGATGCACAAGGTGGGGTAGAAAGGATGAGAAGGGACTTGGCAAGGTTAGAGGAATGGTCAAATGTATGGCAGCTTAGATTCAATGCTAAGAAGTGCAAGGTAATGCGCCTGGGAAACAAAAACCCAGGGGAAGAGTACACAATGGGGGGTGAGATACTAACAACAACAAAAATGGAAAGGGACCTGGGGGTAGTCATATCAGATGACCTAAAGGTGGGCAAGCAATGTGAGAGGGCAGCAAAGAGGGCTGGGGGGATACTGGGATGCATAGGGAGAGGCATCACCAGTAGAAAACAGGAAGTTATTATCCCTCTGTACAGACAGTTGGTGAGACCCCATCTGGAGTACTGCATGCAGTTCTGGAGACCCAATCTCTGCAAAGACATAGACAGGATGGAAGCTGTCCAGAGGAGGGCAACTAAAATGGTGCAGGGTCTGCACCAGAAGACATATGAAGAGAGACTTAAGGAGCTAAATATGTAAGGAGGAGAGGGGACATGATAGAAACTTTCAAGTACCTCAAGGAATCAACAAAGTCCAAGAGGGTGGCATCTTTCAAAAAAGAGGTGTGCAAGAATAAGGGGCACAATTTGAAGATAGAAGGGGCAGCTCAGAGGTAATTTAAGGAAGTATTTTTCACAGAGAGGTTGTGGATGCATGGAGCAGCCTTCCGGAGGAGATTGTGGAGTCGAAAACAGTGGTGGAATTCAAGCATGCATGGGACAGTCATAAGGCAATTCTAGGGGGTGGAGGTAGAAAGAAGTACGCTGCTGGTTTACTAGGATCTGCAGCTTATCCATTAGGTAGGGAAATGGGCAGACTGGGTGGGCCAAGCGGTCCTTATCTGCCATCAAAATCTATGTTTCTATGTAACCATCCCACTACTAATGCCACCTGGTTCGACTCCATCTTTTGATCCTTGAGTTGAGGAACTTCTGGGCACCCACAGTCCATTCTGGTGCATCCCAGGCCTGCAGAAGTACTGTGTGACACATCTGCCAAGCAGGGTGTCTGAATCTAAATGCCCCCCAGCAGTAAGGGTGGCAGGCACTCTTATACCCAGACAGGAGCTTGCACTGGGAACTGTGCACCCCTTGCCCATGTCCTGAGCAGGCCAAATGACAAGTTACAAGTGGCCCACCCCTCTAGGACCATATCCATAACCACTGTGCCCAGCCAACTAAGTTGGCATGCCTGTGTAGCCTCCCCAGCCAGTGCCCTGGCAGAGGTACTGCACTGATCTCTCACACATACCCCAAGGGCACCCCTGCAGCCATGGCACCTAGGACACAATGTCCCTACACCTTTTCCTACTGGGCTGGACAGCCCATCTCCATTACTTGCCTACTCCACCCCCTGAGCCACTGAGGCCCTCTTTTTATATGACCTATACTCCTCCCATTCTGATTATCATTCAGTGGGTGAAGCACAGGCACCCTGTCCCTCTGTTGGGCACACTAATAAAAACCCTGCCCCCTACTATAGTTATACCTACAATGACGTGGGATGGAGAGCTTTATATATTGTTGTGCTTTTACTTTCAAGCCTGTAATGCAAGTTGTGTGACGTGCAGTATCTTGAAATTGAATAAACACAATGATACAAAAAAATAATGGTGCACAATGAGATTTTGGACAGGTCCACTTTGGGCTAAGACTGAGACTTACAGACATTATTGTTGTACTTTCAGGTGGCACACATTTTTACAGCTACTATCAACACCTTTTTATAAGACATTTGTAGGACAGTTTTATTTATTTATTTATTTATTGAAGAATCAGATTTACAACCTTTGAGTCAGCGACTCGTTTACAAAGGTACCTCGTCAAAATGGGGGGGAGACAACAAATAGTGAGGTTTTAGGACAGGGATTACATACAGGTGAGATACAAAAACACCTGGAGTTACAGGCAGCAACTATACAGGTACAAGCATAAGTTGAGTAATATACATAAGTTAACTTGCATATTATACATCATATTACACATCAATTAATAACAACATAGTTACAGACAGTATCCAGTCACCTAAGGGAACCAGGGGGCACAGGGCAAAGGGCTGGGTTAGGTCAGCTATCGACATTTGCAGCATCGACTGTCAATAATGTGTTGACGGAGGGCAACACATTAGGACACAGTTGTCCTGCAAGTGACCCTGAAGTAGCCACAGAAGTAGCCAGAACCATACCTAATGGGACTGTTTTAGTTATTTTTGAAATTATGTTCACTGGGATAGCCTCATTTAAGTGAAACAACTACTTTTAAAGAGGGAACTGGAAGAATGGTTACAGTAGCTGTGTACAGTACTTACTACATCATTCAAAATCATTACAATTAACTAATACTCCAATTAGACACATACTGTGTGCATACAATCTACACAACTGGATACTCATGGGGGCAAGTTTTGTCCAGAAAAGTTATTATAATGGTTGGAAAACGGAAGGGATAAGTAGAGACTCAGATGAGAGGTAATGTTTTAAGGGAATCATATTAATTTGTGAATCTTGAGCTACAGTAGCATCAGCATAAGATGTCTGACTGTTGCATGAGCTAAAAAGGTGACTGCAGACAGCATGCTTGAAGGCATGGATATTGGTGGCCTCCCTGGTATTAGGAAAAGAATTCCAAGTGGTCAGGCTGCAAAAGTGAATTTTTGCAAGATCTGGGTACTGCATTTGGAGAAGGTTTTTGGCTTACAATATGAGCCAGTTATCAGTGCAGGCTTAGACAGTGGATTGCCTAGGGAGGTGGCATAAAACCCACATATAAATTGGTACACCAGGGTTGCCTTTTGAGATCATGTTGATGGATACCAGGGGATTCATCTGGGAGATAGAGCCAATATTAAGGGGGAGTCAGTCTATGGCGGGGGAGCTAAAGGTGCTAGTACACTTAGGTACTAATGGCCTGGCCAATTAGCAACTGGAGATAGTCAAGTCAAACTTCCAGAAGCTGGGGGATAGGATGAGGTAGAAGACAGCCTCGCTGACCTTCTCAAAGGTCCTACCAGTGAGGAATGAGGGAAACAGAAAGGTGAGGCAGAAGAAAGCAGAGGCTTTCAATGACTTGTTCAAGGGGTGGTGTCAGGAAGTGGAAATTCAGTCTGTGGGTGACTGGGGTGAATTTTGGCATGGAAGGCTCTTAAAAGGAGATGAAGGAAGGAGGGAACTAGTGCACTCAGACAGAAGTTGGATGTCTACATAGTTAGGCACTTAAGCTGAGTGGGGGAGAAGGGGGCCAGGGGAGCCCTTAGAAAGGGGAGGAGAAAGGGAACCTAGCTAGGACTCCCCCAGAAACAGGTAGGAGGCAGTGGGGAGCTAGGGATGGCAAAGGTAGGAAGCAGACTGGATCAGGAAGGGGGGATGTGATGGGTGCAAGGGCAACAGAAGGGGAAAGGAGGAAGAGGTGGACAGTGTTGGGTAAGTTACTTTTTCTATTACTTTCTATTACTTTTGAAAACTTGTTCCAGAAAGCTCTATGCAGTCACTAGCAAGGATGGAGAAGTATTGGAAGATGTAATACACCTTACAGTAACATTTACTTATGTCTTTTTATACAAAAGAAATACATAACTGTAACTGATTACATTTATTTGAAAGTAACTAGTAACTAACCTATTACTTAATGTAATCTGTTATAGTTATTTATTATTTTTGTATTATAAGAAATAAGTAACTATAATTGTAAGGTGTATTACTTTGTCTAGTACGTCTCCATCCTTGCTAGTGACTGCACAGAGATTCCTGGAACAAGTTTCCAAACATAATAGAAAGTAATAGAAAAAATAACTTACCCAACACTGAAGGTGGACAAAGGACAGGGCACAGTTAATGTGAGGGGGGCACAGAAGGGAGTATGGAAGATGGTCTGCTTGAAAGTCAGCATCTTAAGCAACAAAACTGTGAGCTACATGCAATGATGGCAGATGCCTAGTTAGACTTGGTGGCCATAACAGAGATGTGGGCAACAGGAAATAATGATAGGAAACTGGCTGTCCCACATTATATTCTGTATAGGAGTGATGGGGTAAGGACAAGAGGAGAGGTGTAGCCCTCTACATTAAGAAAAGAGGCTACTGAGGAGAATACATTTATAAGGGAGGGGGAGATGGAGCTGATTTGGGGGCAGCTAAGAACAGTAGTGGGGAAAAAGATAAGGATGGGAGTGGTCTGCAGACTGTCAGGGCAGAAGAAGAAGAAGGGAGATAGAGAACTAAGGGAAGAAATAAGAAGAGGGGCAGCAAAAGGGGAACTGGTGGTTTTGGGTGACCTGAACTTTCTAGACATTGACTGGGCTACCCCAGGAGCTACACTGCTAGACACAGTGCAGGACTGCTTAATGGTACAGTGGCACATGGAACATCTGGGAGTTTTCCCAGGACCAGGATTGTTTAATGGTACAGTGGGTCAGGAACCCACACAACAGGATGCCATTCTTAATTTGTTGCTTACCAGTTTGGAGGTGGCAGAACTAGAGATAAAGAGGAGAATTTGGACAGAATTTAAGGAGGCCATTTTGGAGGTGACTAACTCTTGTATGAAGAAGGTCACTAAGAGGAACTAGTATTAATGACCGATTTGCTTTTTCATGGAAGTGAGGGAGATGGTAAGGGTGAAAAGGAGGGCCTTTAAAAATGCAAGTTGAAGGAAGGGAAGAAGAATGGGGGAGTATCAGGGTAAGCTAAAGATACCGATGTGGGTGATCAGAAGGGCAAAGGCAGACACTGAGCTGTACACTGCTGAAAATGTCAAGGGGGAGAATTATTTAGGTACTGTACATAAAGGAAAAAAGAAAGATGGGTGGAATTGGCAGAATATCAGAGGGATGTAAGGTAGTAGAGGATGATGACCAGAAAGCTAATATTTTAAACAATTACTTCTGCTTGGTATTCTCATTAGAAGACAAAAGGCCTCTATCAGAGAGCAGTATTAAGGCCTCCACAGAGGGGGTGCAGGAAATGGGGTGAGCAATGGTAATGGTAGATAGGGTATGGAAGGGGCTTGCAACTCTCAAAGTAGATAAGGCATCGGTTCCTGATGGCTTACACCCAAGGGTGCTTAGGGATCTGGGTTCAGAGCTGGCTGAGTCCCTGACTGACCTGTTCAGATGCTTGTTGGAATCTGTTGAGGTGTTGGGGATTGGAGATCTGTAGCCATGTTTCCACTCCATAAGGTGGGGGACAGGGAAGACCTGGGAACAGAACAGTTAGTCTTTCCTCCTTTGCATGTAAACTGATAAAGACCCTGGTCAAAAAAAGCCTAGTGGCTCAATTAGAGGCAAATGGAACAGATAACAGGTCACATGGATCTGTGGCAGGGAGGTCATGTCAGACCATTCTATTAGTTTTTTTTACTGGGTAACGAGACAGTTGATAGAGGTCAGGTGGTAGAGTTACCCTACTTCAGTTTCAGCAAAGCCTTTAACTCAGTGCCAGTGCCACACTGGAGACTGCTGAGGAAGCTGGCAGACCTGAGAGACAGGGAAGGAATTGGTCTGGTAGGTATGGAACAGATTAAGCGGGAGAAAACAAAGGTAGTAGTGAATGGAGTCAAGTCAGAAGATGGGGGGTCATGAGCTGGGTGCCACAGGGGTCTGTCCAGGGACCAGAGCAGGATGTGGAGGAATTTCTATCCTGGTTAAATGTGAATGATCTTAATCTCAGCTTCACCTGCACATTGAATAGAGTTTCTGGATTTTTTGGACATCATCTTTGCTTCCAGTTCAGATGGTAATGTTTCTAGCTCTGCCTACGGAAAACCTACTGCTACTAAGAGTCTGCTACATTTGGATAGTGCCCACCCCCCACAGCCTTATTACATCTATTCCTCATGATTAGCTCTTAAGAGTGAGGAAAAAAGTGTTCCACAATGGATGATTATGATACCCATGCAGTGAATCTCACCTCTAGATTCGTAGAAAAGGATTATAGTATGGAAGGGGTGAGGCAGCTGGCAGCAACGGCAAGAAATCTGAATACTCAGGAGCTTCATAAGCCAAGGCAAAAGGCTAATGGTACTGAGGATCCGGTTTGTTTTGCCACTGAATATGACGCCAAATCTAGCTAAATGGGTAGTATTGTTAGAAAATGCTGGTATATTTTAAGGGGTGACAATGAATTATCAGCATTGGTGGGTGATACACTCTTGATCAAGTCTGTGAAGATGGGGGGAAGTAAGGGCAGTACTCTAACTGCCTGTACAGAGCATTGTGAATCTCTTTCTCTCTCTCTCTCTCTCTCACTCTCTCTTTCTCTCTCTCTCGTTCGCTCTCGCTCTCTCTGTTGAAAAAAGAAAAAGAAAACCTCTACAAAAAATACTATTTTATTTTATGCATGTGCGCTCTTAAACTTAGCTCCCTCTCTCTTTCTCTAAATAGCAGCAATGCACATTGGGAGGGTGAAGGGCCTGTCTCTGACCCAGCAGTAGCAATTTTTGCACTAGTAAACACTCAACCCCTGCTCCCTTTAACCACTCAATATAGTACCCTAGTAGCAGTGATTAGTTATGGAAATCTGCCTTTAGTTAATAAAAAGGACTTTTAACAGAAATTCCAAACTGGAAGTACCATCTAGTGGCACTTCCAGTCTGACCCATACAAGAGCCCCTCACCCAGCAAGTGCTTTTGTCTTGAAGTGGAAGGTATAAGAGCAGTACTCTAACTGCCTGTACAGAACATTTGTAAACCTCTCTCTGTCAAGAAATAAGGAAATAAATATCTATAAAAAAAATACTGTTTTATTTTGTGTGTGTGCTCTTAAAATAGCTCTCTCTCTCTCTGATTAGCAGCAGTGCACATTTGGAAGAGTGAAGGACCTGCCTCTGACCTAGCAGCAGCAATTTTTGCTCCAGTAAAAATGCAGCCACTGCCAAGTCTCTACACCCTTTAGCCACTCAATAGAGTGCCCTAGTAGCTTTGATTAGTGAGGGAAATCTGCATTTAGTTGATAAAAAGGACTTTTAACAGAAGCACCACACCAGAAGTACCGTCTAGCAGCACGTCTTGTCTGACCCATACGTGAGCCCCTCTCCCAGCGAGCATCAGTGAGCACGGTATCTGCCTGCATCAGCTGAGGAGAATGAGAGAGTGGGCCATACACCTTAACTTTATACTAACAGTTCTAAGGATAAGAATATTTGTAAACAACTTTTTGATACAGTACCATAAGGACGTAATAGCACGGACCCCTGGGCAACATACTCGAGCTCCTCTGTAAGGATCCACTGCAGTGTATAACAAATGCCACATGTATACCCTTAACCTGTCACACAAGACTAGTGATTTGTTTACATGTGATAAATGTAAAGCTTATGCATCATTGTTAAATGAAATAACATCTCTAAAAATGGAAATTCAAAGAGCTAAAGAAAAAAATGAAACAAGCAAAATAGCTTCCTTTGTTCAGGCCATATCATCTGAAAACTCTTATCAATTTCACAAATCAAAAAGGAACCAAAAAAAGAAACAGGGAAGATGATGAGGAATCTGGAAGCCCATCTGCACATAACAGAATCCCTAAAAGAGGATAGGATGAAAAAAGGATGAAAACCGTGATGGAGAAAACTGGTATCTCATTAGCAGATCCAAAACCAAAAAAACAAAAAGGAAAAAGTGCCATTAGTGCAGCAACTGAACTCCCCCTTTCAAACAGATTGGGGGCTATAGCCGGAGATAAAACAAATCAGGCACCAAACACTACCAGACCAAACACCCAGCAAGTTAGGAAAATAATAATTGTAGGAGAGTCAATAATCAGAAATACTGACTCCACAATCTGCAGTACAAATAAAGAAACCACCACAGTGTCATACTTTCCTAGAGTAAGAAAAAATAATGTTAACCAAAGAATTAAGAACATAGAACATAAGAAAAATGTTGGTAAATGGGGACTGCATGGTCCATCTAGTCTGCCTAAAAGGACTACGCCCTTAGGTTGCCTGCACCCTAACTTGTCCACAATGCCTATCCCATGCAAGTTCGAAATCTCTAATCATCTTCGATGCTACCAGCTCCTGGGGCAGCCTGTTCCATGGTTCCACCACTCTCTCCGTGAAGAAGTACTTCCTGAGGTTGCTTTTGAACCTACCTGCCACCAACCTCAAATTATGGCCCCTTGTACATGCTGTTGTGTTCTGCTGAAATAGAATACCTGCCTGAGTTGTGTTTATCCCCTTCACATACTTAAATGTTTCGATCATGTCACCTCTGTTTCTTCTTTGTTCGAGAGAGTATAAATTTAACTCCCTGGGTCGCATCTCGTACGTCTCATGGTGTAAACCCTGCACCATTTTAGTAGCTCTTCTTTGCACCATCTCCAAATGGTCAATGTCCTTTTTGAGGTGAGGTTTCCAGAACTGAAGGCAGTATTCCAAGTGTGGCCTTACAAAGGACCTGTAGAGAGGCATGATCACCTCCCGCTTCCTACTAGTAATGCCCCTACTAATACAGGCGAGGATGCCATTTGCTTTCTGTGCTACCTTCTTACACTGTTTTCCTACCTTTAAGTTGTCAGTGATCACTATGCCGAGATCTCACTCTATATGTGTTTCTTCATGTTGATGTCCTCCCAATGTGTACTTATCTCTTGGGTTCCTCCTACCCACGTGCATTACCTTACATTTTTTGACATTAAATTTTAACTGCCAATCCCTGGACCATTTTTCCAACTTTCTAAGGTCAGCTTTCATGTTGTCTGCCCCTTTCTGTGAGTCCACTCTGTTACAGAGCTTAGTATAGTCTGCAAACAGGCAGACTTTCCCTTTCAAATCATTTGTGAGGTCTCCTATAAGGATGTTGAAGAGGACAGATCCCAGTACTGACCCCTGTGGGTCACCACTGGTTACCCCACCTTCTCTCAACAGAGATCCATTTACTGGCACTCTCTGAGTCCTATCGTTTAGCCAGTTGCTAATCCAATTAACTACCTTTTGTCTGACTCCTGTATGTTCCAGCTTGTTAGTTAGCCTTCTGGGAGGGATGGTGTCAAAGGCCTCACTGAAATTCAGGTATACAATGTCCGCTGCCACTCCCGATCCAATATTCTGCTGACCAGTCAAAGAAGTCGATCATGTTGGTTTGACAAGATCATCCCACTGTGAAGCTATGTTGCCTTGGGTCCATTTTTCCGGTGTCTTTCAGGTATGCCACTATCCTCTCTTTTAATAATGACTCCATAATTTTCCCCATGACTGAGGTCAAACTGACAGGGTGGTAATTTCCTGCCTCCTCATTGCTTCCACTTTTGTGCAAGGGCACCACTGTTGCCCTTTTCCAATCTTGAGGTATTTCCCGCTGTCTAGTGACATGTTGAAGAGCTCAGTTAATGGTGTGGCTAGTTTCTCTCAAAGTTCTTTTAAAACTCTAGAGTGTATGCCATCAGGTCCCATAGCCTTATCCATCTCGACTCTACTCAGCTCTTCCAGGACCCTTTCTTTTGTGAAGGGGCTAGTGTTCACCCCCTGAACATCATGCTCTGTCTGACCTAGCGTGGGACCTGTGCCACTGTCTTCTTTAGTGAAGACAGAGCAAAAGAACTTGTTTAGGGTTTCATAGAAACATATAAACTTAGAAGTTGATGGTAGATAAGGACCGCAAGGCCAATCCAGTCTGCCCATTTCTTTTTTTACCTTATAAATGTGCCATTGGCCTTTGCTCTGTCAATGGCCTATTCAGTCATACTCATCTGTATTGCTCCCTTATGCCTATCCCATGCATGTTTGAATCCCTGCACTGTATTCATATCTACCACTTCCTGAGGTAGGCCGTGCGACACTTGGACAGCTGGTTCTGATTACGTTATGATTTGTTGTAATATAAAAATGTAGTGTGATTGTCTGTCATGAGAAATGCTGTGCTCTTGGGATAACCCCCTCTCCCATGTTTCACTTCAAAAGACAGGACATGTTAAACAGCAGATCTCTGTGATGGGATTAACTTCCAAGAACTTGCATTTTATAGCTCTATTTAGGATCTGGGTTGTTTGAAGCTAAGATCTGAAATATCTATATTATGACGTCCTCAGTTAATTGACTGGTGTCACAAAGCATATTATGTCTCAGTGAGATCTGACAGTTAGTCATAAAAGGTTCTGTGATGTCTGTGAAGCAGGAAACTGCTCATGGATGAAAGAAGATACTGGAAAATCACAGACTTGATTGGGAAGTCATGGGAAATGAGTTTTAGCTGATGTCACCTATTTAATTTACCTTCTGCTTGATAAGACATCCTGTTTTGTATAATTTTTATATTCTGACTGGGAGGAGCTAGGTGACCTTATGCAAAGAAGTTGGCAAAGCCAGTTTTTAAACTGTAGTCTGTATTCCATTTAGAGACATACATGTTTGGAAAAAGCAACATCAGGCACTGTTAGAAGGTATACATTAGAAAGACAAGTCTAAGTGTACAGTGGTAGGAGATTTTGTTTGTATTTATAACCTTGTTTTTTTTTAAGTGATTGTATGGTTTTGTGATATATTGTTCTGTATTTAATTTTTTTACATTTTTATCTATTTTAAAGTAAACCTCTATTTTAAGAAACTACTTGGTGTGCCTTTGAAATTCTTTCTTTGACAAGTGAAGCATATATGGTTAAAGTGACACTGTGCAATAGTGTAATGGTAATACCAAACTGGGAAAAAGGTAAGAGTTTATCTAAGGTCTTTCATAGAGTGCTTAAGAGTTCATTTTGTACACCTGGTTAGGTGCCCGTAGGCAAAAGATATCTGGCATTTCCCCAAAGAGCAGAATTATCTGAGCCTGTACATTGGGTATGCTAGCAAGAGGTTCACAGTTTGAATCCCTCCAGAACTTGAGACCAAATGTTGATTTGAACCCACAAAACAGACAGGAAGGTTACCCTGTTCTGATCCTGTTCACAATACTGCACTCAGAGGTTGGCACTGTGGGAGCAGAGGGCCTGATCTGCTGAGTGGGGTTGTGACAGGCCATTCCATACATCCAACACCCTTTCTGTGAAAAAGAACTTCCTCACATTACCCCTTAATCGGCCTCCCTCTAATCTCATGCTGTGTCCTCTTGTCCTGCTATTTTTCTTATATTGAAACATGTTAGACTCTTTCACCTTGTTAATGCCCTTAAGGTGTTTGAATGTTTCGATCATATCACCTCTCTCCCTCCTTTTCTCTAAGCTCTCATTTATATATATTGAGCTCCGTTAATCTGTCCTCATATGTTTTCTGATGCAGTCCCTGCACCATTTTGGTTGCCTTCTCTGGACTGTCTCAATTTGGCTAATGTCCTTGTGAAGGTGTGGCCTCCAGTACTGCATGCAGTACTCCAGGTGGGGCCTAACCAGTGTCTTGTAAAGAGAGATTATTACCTTCCTCTTCTGACTTGTGATACCCCTACTAATATACCCTAACATCCCCCTAGCCTTACCTACTGCTTTAGTGGTCTGCTTGGATGATTTCAGATGATCGGTGATGATGATGCCCAAGTCTTTTTCTTTCCTTGTGACTGCCAGCAACTCCTCTCCAAGCCTATAGGTGGCTTCATGGTTTCTCTTCCCTATGTGCATGATCTTGCACTTCTTTGAATTAAACCCCAGTTGCCACTCTTCTGACCATTTTACTAGTTGATCCAGATCTCTTCTCATTCTGTCCACCATATCTGGATCATCTACTCTGTTGCAGATCTTGGTGTCATCTGCAAACAGACAAACCTTACCCTCCAGTCCATCTACAATGTTACTGATGAAGATATTGAAGAGGAATGGCCCCAGGACTGATCCCTGAGGTACCCCACTTGTGGCTTGCATCTCTTCTGATTGTATACCATTTACCACCACTCTCTGTTTTCTGCCTGTCAACCAGTTTTCCACCCAGTTGACCAACCTCTGACCCACCCTGAGCCTACCCAGCTTATTAATCAATCTTTTCTGTGGAAGAGTATCTAAAGCTTTGCTGAAGTCAAGGTAGGTGACATCAACTGCTTCTCCTTGGCCCACCACTCTGGTTACCCAGTCAAAGAAATCTATGAGATTAGTTTGACAGGACCTTCCTTTTGTAAACCCATGCTGTCTTGGGTCCTGTGCTCCTATGGATTCCAGGTGTTGCACTATCCTTTCCTTAAGGAGTGCCTCCATAATCTTGCCCACTACTGAGGTAAGACTGATTGGTCTGTAGTTCTCTGCCTCCCCCCTGCTACCACTCTTGTGGAGCAGATCACATGAGCCCTTCTCTAGTCTTCTGGGCCCTCTCCTGTGCTCAGAGACTCATTAAACAGTTCAGATAATGGCTCTGCTAGTTCCACCCTTAGCTCTTTTACTACCCTGGGATGTATGCCATCAGGTCCCATTGCCTTGTCCACCCTGAGCTTATTGAGCTCTTGTAGGACCCTTTCTTTTGTGAAGGGACTAGTGCTCACCTCCTTCCCCCCTGTGTCCATGGTGCTGAGCTGTGGGCCCTGCCCTACCTTCTCTTCAGTAAATACTGAGCAGAAGTATCTATTTAGGATAGATGTTTTTACATGGTCCTCCTCCTCACATGCCCCTCTATCACCTCTGATCTTAGCAATACCCCCTCTGGACTTTCTCCTTTCACTAATGTATCTATAGAAAGTCTTGTCACCCACCTTTTACTGTTTGTGCTAGTGTTTCCTTGGTTTGGGCCTTTGCCTGTCTTACTGCCTTCCCTGCTTCCATTAGGGAAACTTGGTATGCCTCCCTATCTTCATCCCTCTGTGTTCCCTTATATTTCCTGAAGGCCAGCCTTTTGGCTCTGACCTTTTCTGCTACTGTTTTTGAGAACCAAAGTGGTTTCCTTCTTCTTTTGCACTTCCTTTTCTCGCTAACACAGTGGGATGTTGCTTCAAGTATTGCATCCTTAATGCTTGCCCACTTTGCCTGTACCCCCTCACCTGTATTTCTTTTTGCCAGGGCTAGCTTAACTCTGTTAGCCATCTTATCAAAGTCAACTCCTCTGAAGTCCCATATGTGTGCCTTGGAATAGGATGATTTAGATGTAGTGGCCAAATTGAACCATACCATGTGATGGTCACTGGCCCCCAGATGACCTTCTACCTGGTGATCTGTGATCCTTTCCCTGTTAGTCAGTACTAAATCTAGGATAGCCCTGTCTCTTGTGGGTTGTTGTACCAGTTGTTTGAGGCCCTCCCCCTTCAGGGAATCCACCATGTGTCTAGTTCTGGCAGATGTTCCTGCTGGTATTACCCAATCTGTATCAGGCATGTTGAAGTCTCCCATTATCAGAACCTCCCCTTTAGCTGTCATGTTTTGTATATCTTCTAACAGTAATGTGTCTATGTCCTCCTCCTGGTCTGGGGTCCTGTAGACAACCCCAGTTCTTATGACTGTCCCATTTCCTGTTTCCAGGGTGGCCCACAGTCCTTCTGGCTCCTTATGTGTATTCTGAATTTCTGTAGCTTTGATATTTTCATTGACATACAAGGCTACTCCACCCCCCACCCCCTTTTTGCACCTTGGTCTCTTCTGAACAGTACATAGCCAGGTACTGAGGTCTCCCAAGTATGGTTACTGGTAAAGCACATCTCGCTAATTGTTAATATGTCCAGTTTAGCCTCTGTCATTATTGCCTGCAGGTCTGGGATCTTGTTTCCCAGACTGTGAGCATTTGTATTTTTCATTGGCTAGATTTCAGTGTGTTAGTTGTTGGGTGAGGTCTAGCATTTCCCCTGTGCATCGTATAGGGAGCTGGACCTTTTTCCTTACCTGGTGATGAAAATGAATTGCAAACATGCTGAGCTCCTGTTTGACCACTAGCTGAGGGGGGAGGGGTGTTCTTCCCATTCGACGTATGGGGTGCTGCACCCCTCTCCCCATTTGCTAGTTTAAATATTCTGCAAAGATGTCAAACGTCTGCCCCAATGCACTGACTCCCTCCTTAGTCAGGTGCAGTGCATCAAATTTAAAGAACATTCGCTCCCAAAACTGTTGCCAGTTCCCTACAAATTTGTGTCCTTTTTCCTGGCACTGGCCTTTGAGCCACATGTTTAGCTCCCCTATCTCCCCTTCTCTGACCTTCCAACCATCTGCCCCCCTCTCCCAGACTGGCAGGATCTCAGAGACGGAGATATCAGATGAAATGGATGATAGTTTGTTACCCAACCTGGTCAGGTGTTCCTTGGTCTCCACAACTGACCGGCTGGCAAGATCATTAGTCCCTATGTGTACCAGGATGTCAATGTTTTCTCCTGCTTCCTGAACAATTTTAGCAATGTAGCCAGTGTCTCCCCATGCTGATGTACCTGGGAGACATCTGACCATTACCCCTGGCTGGAGATAGGCATCAACTCCCCGAATTATGGAGTCTCCTATGATCAGAAGTTTTTTGGATTTCCTTTTTAGATTTTTTTGTTTTGGTTCCTGTTTTGGGTGAGTTTTGTTGTGCTAGCTCCTGTGCTGCAGTGTCCTGCTCTGCAGTGTCCTCTGCCTCTTTGTTTGATTTCAGAGATAGAGGCAGATACCTGTTTATAGTTTTTATATGGTTTGTGGAGGTAATATGTTGGAGAGCACTGAGTGATGGGGCACCCAATTTGCCCCTCCTAACCACCTGCCAACCTCCTGGACCAACTACCCTCTGCGGGTGTGGTGTTTCTGTTGGATGTTGGGGAAATGGCGGGTGGTTCTTATAATATATTTCCTCTTGAATATGAAATTTGAGGTGTGCAATCTCTGCCCATGCTGCCTGGAGCTGAGGCCTAAGATCTCCAATGGCCCAGCATGTAGGACAATGTCCTAAATCCTGTAAAACTGTCCTTCTGAAAAGTGTTCTGCAGTACCTGCAGTTAATGATATCCAGTCCAGATAAGTTGCTGGGTTTATAACCTGGTCAGAATAATTAGAAGGAAGAAAATGAAAATAAAAGTTTGATTTTGTGTTTTGTTTGTTTGTTTTTGTATAACTTGTCATAACAAGTTAAATTACTAGTGCCCCTGTAAATGAGGTCACCATGTGGATACCCCACTGATCCACCCCTTCCTGTTTTGCCACAGGAAATGTCATGACTGTGCTACCCTATAAAAGGAGTGTAGTGCGTGGTGGTTGGGGATGGGGGTGGGTGGCTGGGCCCTTCCCCTGGTGAAAAAGAAGAACCATGGATTAAAGAAACAAGGAGGTAAGAGCAGAAACAATCAGCCAGCAATGAATGCAGTAACCCTGAAAGCTTAGCCTAATGATAAATAAAACTGTAAAACCTGTAAAGTACCACCTGTAATAATTTCACAGAAGTTATACCCTGTAAGAAACACTTTACTACAGAGGAAAATAAAGCAGTAACAGAAGATATACTTTGCAAAAGACAATTTGAATCAGAAGATTACAGCAGTAATCTGTTAGCACACACCTGTAGGCACACCTTGTAATAATGCAGCAGAAGGTATACCCAGCAACAACAATTTGAGTCAGAGAAAAATAAAGCAATAAAATGTTAGCAACAAACAGTAACAATCCCTGTAAGTACAAAATAAAAATAACCACACACAGTAAATCTGTCTAGCCAAAAGAAGTCTTAATCCTTTCTCATGCTCTGGTAAGGTTCTTTGCCCTGTCCTTTCAAGCAACCTAGAAGGCCTTTTCCTCATCCCTCACTGCCATCTTGCCTTCTTTGGTTGCTATTCAGACTATTCCTCCCTTAGTTTTTCTTTTCTCTCTTATGTATCTGTAGAAGGTTTAGTCTCCCTTCTTAACAGCCTGTGCTATTTTCTCTTCGGTCTGTGCTTTTGCCATTCAGACTGCCGCTTTCAGTTTTTTACTGTATTCCTCTCCATCTGCATCTTGTTTTATTCATTTAAATTGTGTAAAAGCCCTTAGTTTCTCTTTGATTTTATTTGATTCTTCATTTGAGAACCAGAGAGGTCTCTTCCTTCTTCTGCACTTGCTGGTCAGCTTCATGCATTTAGTTGTTACTGTGTGCAGGGCAGTCTTTAGGGTATTCCAGCAGTCCTCTACATCCCCTGAGTTTCTACCTTCCATTATGGATATGAACATAGTTTGTATTTTGGTGAAGTTAGCTTTTCTGAAGTCTATTACCTTGATTTCAGAACTGATAAAATTATTGGAACTGGCAATGACAAAAATTAAAAAAATAAAACAGTTGTATTTCACCTAGGTACCAATGAGGTACCATGGCCCGGCTGGGCTACCCAACTACCACCCAGCAACTGTTACCCATCTTATGATTTTGGCTACCTACCCATTCTTCAATGACTATACGTTTCTACCAAGTACGCAATGTACCCTTGTACTTAATGTTGTATATATTCTTGATGAAATATTTTATAAACTTGTTGCACTTGTTATTTTGTATTTGGCTGCCTTATTTACTGCATTTGTTTGCTTTGTATACTGTTTGCCTTTCATTGTTCATATCACGTATACTGTTTACTGTTCTTGTATTACCTGCTATCTTGCTTTCATGTAATAACTAAATGTACTACTCCCATTCCCTTTCCCCCCAGGAAGTATCTGAAAACAAGCTTTTTAGCTCAGTATTGCCTTCCTGGTGAAACTCTTGAATAAAATAAATAAATAAGATGTGGGAAAACTGCATGAGAAGGAAATGTGTTATGACCTTCTTGTGTTAGGAAATCACTTAAAAACAAAGGGCTACAATGTGGCCATCTCAGGCATTTTCTCAGTAGCCAAAGCCAATATAGACAAAAATCATATAATGAACCATATAAATATACAGCTTTCTAATTAGTGCAGACAGGAGAGCATAGCCTTCCTTAATAATTGGGGTATATCCTACAAAAAACACCAGTTGTATGCCAGGGATGGTTTACACCTAAACAAAGAGGGGCAGACCCCCTGGTTAAACAAATCATTGAATATCTAAACAAAATAAGAGGGAGCATACCTACAGTCACTATTGCCATACAAACAGTAACCAAAATACAACATAAGAAACAGCACTCCAGGCCAAAATCCAATACCATTAACTTCATTCTGATGACTGTAAGGAGCATGACAAACAAGATGGATGAGCTAGAAGCACTTATTTCAGAAAAAAAACTGATATCATAGCAATAATGGAAACCTGGTGCAAAGAGGGCTGTACTTTGGGCAGAAATCTAAAACGATATATACTTTTTCATCGAGACAGAACAGAAAGTCAAGGTGGGGGAATCGCCATGATTATACATGAGAGTCTGAAGCTGATTGAAACATCCTCCAAACTAAAAAATAATATTGTCCAAACTTAAACCTTGTGGGCTAAGTTAGCTGATTCTACATCTTCACCTCTGTTTGTGGGGTTATGTTACAGATCACCTAATTCCAAAATAGACATTACAAGTGAAATGTGATTAGAATTAGAAAGGGCAAGTGAATCTGGTTGTGCTTGGGTGAACTAATCTAGGTGACATAAACTGGGAAACCAACATAGTGCAATCCATTGCTGGAAAGGGTGTGTTAACTACTATGGAACGACATCAGCTGAAACAACATATGAATAAACCAACAAGAGCAGATAAAATATTGGTCAACATACTTGCATCGGACAATATTAAAACAGAAAAATGCTGCGCTGGAGCCCTATTATGTAATAGTGACCATAAAGCTATACTCTTTAACATAATAACACAAAGACCTAAAACGGATGGTGTTACTGAGGTTTTCTTTTTCAACAAATCTGACTTAAACAGCACAAATAAAGAACTTAACAGCGTAAACTGGAGTACATTACTGGCAAACAAAGAATTAAATGACAAGTGGGAAACCTTTAAGAAACTATACCAAACATCTACATTATGTACGTCCCAAAGATAAAGAAATACAACAAAGGGAGAATGCTGAAATGGCTAACAAAAAAGTCAAACATATAATTAACAACAATAATAAAGTGTATAAAAAAATAGATGAACAAAAGTGACATCTCTTGGGCCTTATACAAGAACATGCTTAAAAAATCCAAATATGCAATCAAAAAAGTTAAACTACGTATGGAGGTTACAGCTTTATTTTTTAGCTACATCAATTCACTGAAGAATTAAAGAGAAACCATTGGTCCTATCTCAGATGGATAACTTACAGCTAGCACCATGGGAGAAATTGTTAATATACTCAATAATCATTTCTGTAAAACATGTGCAGTAAAAAACAAACATAACTGAGAGCAGTAAACTTACTTCTTCCAAAATTTCCATTACTAAAGAAATTATTAAGGAAAGTTTAAAAATTAAAACCAGATTCATTACTTGGCCCAGACAACATAACAGGAAAAATGTTGAAGCTCATGTCAGATAGCATTATAACCCCAATGAAACTTATTTCTGAAGAATTAATTAACTCCGGACATAAATCAAATGACTGGAAAAAAACTAACCTTGCCCTAATCTATAAAAAAGGATGTAAAGTAGATCCAAACAACTATAGGCCTATAAACTTAACTTCTATACCAGGGAAAATGCTTGAAAGTATAATAAGAATATGATCAACAGCAATACTGATGACACTGCTAGAGACCAGCATGGCTTTATGCCAGGAAAACCATGCATAACAAATGTCATGTTTTTATGGAAAAAATAGTCATTAGATAAAGGTATTACTTGCGATAGTACATACCTTGACTTCACCAAGGCATGTAATCTCATGTCTCATTGAACAATCACACAAAAAATCGAAAGAGCAAATATAAATAGTAAACCTGTCAGACGGACTTTGAACTGGCTCACAAATAGAACCCAGTGTCAAATGTCTACCAGTGGTAATTTGTCTAGTGGATTACTGCTAGGGTTAGTACCAGGATCCACTCTCATTTTATTTCTGACTTAACTAAGGACCTAAACTGATGGTCAATAAAACACACTGACAACACTAAGCTTCGCAGTAAATGTACATCTGACAATGATCGATGGAAAATCCAGAACAACCTGGATAACATCACAACATGAGCATCTTAATGGGAGGTGAAATTTAACATTAATAAGTGAATGTTAGTGCACCTGGAAAAAAGAATAAAAATGACCCCTACTCCCTCTTTGGTGCAATATTAACATGTACCTTTAATGAACAGGATTTTGGTATAACAATTACTGAAAACTTTGAGCAATCCGAGCAAACAACAGAAGCAATTACACAGGGTGGCAGTATGGGGCAGTGGGTTAAGGCTCTGAGTTGCAGATTTGGAGACCTGGGTTTGAATCCCTCAGCTGCCTAGGTGCATACTGTGTGATCCTGAGCAAGTCACTTAACTTCCTTGTGCTCCCAGGTCGCATCTGGAAACAAGCTTCGGCTTAGTGTGCTACTCCTGGTTAAACAATGTTCCCCTTTCCCACAAGCAAATAAGGTCATGTAAGCAATAAAAAGAAATATTAGATCTGAGGGCAAACTGTATTGTTTCCTCTATACAGAGCATATGTGCAGTCATACTTACATGTTGCCACACCTCTGTGGTGTCCCTATAACCCTAAATATACAGACCGAACTGAGACTGTACAAATGAGTGCAACCAAGGCAATACATGATCTGAAGGACATACCTTACACTACTAAACCTACAGACTTAAAACTGATGTCTCTTGAGCAAAGATGATTAAGAGGAGATTTATTAATATTGTATGATATAATGCAAGACCCACATCTTATATCATAACTAAACCTCAACTAAACAAACTAATAAAGATATGAGAGGCCATCCATTATAATTAGCACAACACATTATAAACCCGTGGAATTCTTTTCCACTTGAAATAATCATAAGCAAAAGCAAAAACTGAATTCAAAAAATAAACTGGATAACTTCTTAATTAATGGTGTGATGTTAACTTGCTACAATTAAACACTGAGCAGTGTGGGCTAACTGCCTTATTGCTTCTAGCAGTCCTTATTATGAATCTTGATATGATTTCGCTCAGCGTGGCCCCTTGCTTAAGGGATAAATTTGTACATAGCCACTTTCTAAATCCCAGTGAGGTTCCATTATATAGAAACTGGCTCCCACTCCCACCTTGTGGGATGTACAGATGTGGACATTGTGGTGTTTGAACTTACTGCACATAAAAGGAAGGGATTCAGGTTGCAAATGGTTGACAGAGCAGTCAAGATTTGTTAATTCATAAGCTGCAGCAAAGATTTTGTAGCTTATGTCCTTTGCTGAACTTCCAACAAGATTTATGTGGGACTCTCAACTGGGCTTTTTTGAGACAAAATGTTGGCGCACTTACGCAGTATAAAAATCCTTTGTTTGTGACCCCTGTCAGCAGTCATTTCAGGGAGACACTTGGAGGGAATCCAAATGGTCTCAAATTCATGGGGTTGGAAATTGTCACTCTGGGCAAGAGGGGAGGCAACAGGCTCAATTAATTGCTCCAGTGAGAGACAGCTGGAGCAGACCCAGTAGACTAAATGAGGATTTGGATTTAAAACACTTTCTGTAGAGAAAGACCAATGGTCTGGAGTTGTTGTCTCTATATGAAACTACAAAGAAAATGAGTGTATTTACATAATTATAGATACCTTGTATTAATTGTAGAAAAATGCCTTAGTAGCTGAATTTATACAATTTTATTTAGCAAGCTTTCTCTAATAATAATAGATATCTAATTTGTGATTGAGACGTACACTTTTTGAGCAGTGTCCTTTGCATGTTTTTAAAATATAATTTTCTTTTCTCCACATGTATAAGCTTAGCAGCTAATACCCACTCTGGCTGATCACAGCCATGAAAAGAATACCATCCACTATTCTAGTGTGGAACTGTATATATCTTCATTTAAGGAACTTGAACTGCAAAGATCTTTGGGCACTGTCTCGTAATCCCTGCCAGTAGCACAGCATGTTTTGGTATTTATGTTTGACCATTTTTTGAGATATCTATTTATAGGTATTGCTGGTTGGTGTATATTCGGAAATGTTTATAACTCGTCACGAATAATACTCTGTTTCTTTATGTGAAGCCACTTATGACTGAATGGAATACCGATTGGATGAATCCATGGCTAACTCTGAGGGTTTATAAGTGGAATGTTCTTACCAAGGACCCACCTGGTTGGAGCACTGGGGTACCTCGTCAGTGCTTTATCACGGGTGCTGTTGCTTATTTATGGATTTTATCCATTAAATCTTTTTTTTTATTTTTTTGCAGAAATGTGTTTCCTACTCTGTTCGTCGTGCAGCTCTTCCTGTGGTTTGGCTTTTGTCCTAGGACCAATCCTGCTCAATCTGCTCATCAGTGACGCAGGTGAAAGCATCTAGGGTGAGATATGTCTCTACGTGGACAACACAGAACTATGCAGAAGAGTGGACAGTGAGGCAGGGAGTGAAGGGGTTAAACAGGGATCTGGAGAAACTGTAGAGTTGTTCCAAAACATGACTGTTGTAATTCAGTGCCAAAAAGTGCAAAGTGATGCACTTATCAAAAGAGAACCCATATACAGAGTACTGAATGAGGATAGGCTGGCCACAACATCTGAAGAAAGGTACCTGAGAGTCATCATTAGTGAATTCCTTGGTGTGCATGCATGAGCTGCAGTCTGATATGGCAGCTTAGTTTGCCAGCTCCAAGCCACCAAGCAGTATTTTACAATTAATCCATGCATTACCACACCATTTTTCAACCTAACTGCACTCAGAAAGGGGAACTTGTTTAACCAGAAAAGGCACACTAAGCCAGAGCTTGTTTCCAGGTGCAGCCTGGAAGCACAAGGAAGTTAAGTGACTTGCTCAGGGTCACACAGTATGCAAGTAGGAGCTGATAGGATTCAAGCCTAGCTCTCCAGGCTTGCAGCTCAGTGCCCTTAACCACTACGATATACTGCCACTTACACTCAGAAGGAGCAGAACCTATTACTTGTTCCAGTCCTATAGCGAACGTCCAGATTCTCATGGGAGATGGGAAACCTTTGCAGGTTGTGCCTGCACCACTCACACTGGTGGGAATGGTGGGGACACCCAACCCTCATGTCACCCTAGTGACACATGGAAATAAAAGTCCTACTTCAGCTTGTCTTGAAAGAAATTACCTCCTTCAAGATTGTGATCACTATACTAGAAGACAAGGTTCAGGATCTTCAAGGCAAGGTCTGGGATACTGAAACATTCCTCGCATACATAGATGATAAGAATACAAGGTATGAAGCATGTATACAGGAACTGGAAAGGCTAGTGGCACTCCTCTGGACCCGGGCCAAAGATGTAGAGAATAGAAGCTGACATAATAATCTTCGATTCATTGCCTTTCTTATGGGGGTTGAAAATAAAGATGTGGCTAGCTTTCTCATCAAGGAGCTCTTGCATCTTTTGCAACACACCTGGAAGCACCACCTGGAAACTGAGAGAGCCCATAGAATGCTGGACCCACTACCTAAGCCTGGAGACAGGCCCCCAGCCTATCATAGCCCACTTCCTCCTTTGTCCAGACAAGGAGTTGATCCTTGCCTTAGCCAGGGATTGGGGTCCATTGAAATGGAATAGTAACAGGATCCACATATTTTTGGACTATTCTGCTGAATTAGCCCAAAGGCACAAGGAGTACAATGGTGTGAAATGGATCCTTCAGGAGCTAAATATATCATATAGGCTGCAATATCCAGCCAAGCTCACCCTCACCAACAATGGTGTCTCCAACACTTTTGACTCAGCTGCAGAGGTCACCCGTTTTATTATTAGCCACTGGCCAGATAAAGCTAAGACCCTTTAGCAGCCAAAGGCCCCTGGAAAACCTTTTGGATGACCCACCAGAAAGGCTACATTATTGTAAGAGGTGATGCCAACGTGGTGATGGATGACTTCATTGATAGAATCATATCACCCACCGACTTCCTGACCCAGGCTGCCTTTGCCCTCCAATGGTTGGTGACAGAATTAGGCCTTATGGATGTTTGGTGCCTTCTTCACCTGACAAGGTGGGACTACTCCTTTTACTCAGCTCCACATAAGTTCTTTTCTTGTATAGACCTATGGTTGATTCCACATGCATGGACCCCAGCAGTCGTACATGCCAAAATTGGGACTGTGATTATCTTGGACCACAATACGGTCTTATTTTCCTGGCTTCCACCCCCCTCTGCAACCTCTGGCAGACAGCAGTGGTGATTTAATGTCTCTGTCTTGTGAGACAAATCCTTCTGTAAAAAGCTGACACAAGATACACAGACCCTCCTCTTGGATAACCAGCCCCATGATACATCTGCAGTGGTGAGATGGGATGCTTTAAAAGCCTTTACTAGAGGCATATGTATTAGCTATTCCTCCCACCTCAAGGAGGTTATCCAAAAAGACCTAGAGATGCACTTGCAGACCCTTAAGGACTTGGAAGGCAAATACCAAGAGGACCCCAATAAGTCAGCTGACCTTCTTGTAGATATCATTGGTACCAGGTACAAGGTGAATATGCACCTTCACCAGCAAGTGGAATTTGCTATTTTTTGTCTCACGCAGACCTTTTGGGAGGTGTGTGAGAAATCAGGCCACCTTCTGGCCTAGGAGAGGGGCTGCAGAAAAGTGATAGGAGCATCAAAGAATGGGAGGTGGTCACTGGTTCACTGACAGAGGAGAGAGTCCTGCAGGAGCTTGCAAATCTGAAAGTGGACAAGGCAGTGGGACCAGACAGGGTCAGTCCAAGGATACAGAGGGAACTCAGGGAGGTGCTGGCTGCACCTCTAACAGTCCCGTTGAACCTCTCACTGGAGACAGGAGAGGTTCTGGAAAACTGGAGGAGGACAGATGTAGTCCCACTTCACAAAAGTGGTGGCAAGGAGGAGTCCAGCAACTACAGGCTAGTCAGCCTGACTTCAGTGGTGGGGAAATTACTGGAATCACTACTGAAGGAAAGGATAGTAGAATGCTTTGAATCCAGTGACTTACAGGACCCACAAAAGCTTGAATTCACAGCAGACAGGTCTTGTCAAATGAATCTAATAGATTTCTTTGATTGGATGATTAGGGAATTAGATCAGGGAGGAGCAGTGGATGTGACCTACCTAGATTTCAGCAAGGCTTTCAACACCTGTCCATATAAGAGATTAGTAAGCAAGCTGGTTACCCTAGGAGTGGGACAAAAGGTGGTAAATGGGGTAAGATATTGCCTAAGGGATAGGAGACAGAGGGTGCTGGTAAACGGAGTTCACTCTGAGAAGGAGAGGGTGACCAATGGGGTACCTCAGGGATCTGTAGTGGGACTGGTCCTCTTTAATGTCTTTATTAGTGGCATTGCAGAGGGGCTGGAGGGAAAGGTATGCCTGTTCATGGATGACACTAAAATCTGCAACAGGGTAGACAATCCAGGGAGGTGGAAACAATCTGAAAAGGTTAGAGGAGTGGTCAAAGGTATGACAACTGGACTTTAATGCAGAAAAGTGCAAAATCATGCACTTGGGGCACAGAAATCCAGGGGAGGAGTACAGAATGGGAGGAGATGTATTGACCACCAAATACGAAAGAGACCTGGGAGTCATCATACTGATGACCTAAAGGTGGCTAGGCAGTGTGACAAGATAGTCAAGAGAGCTAGCAGGATGCCGGGCTGCATAGGGAGGAGGATTACCAGCAGAAAGAGGGAGGTGGTGTTACCCCTGTATAGATCACTGATGAGACCACATCTGGAGTACTGTGTCCAGTTCCAGAGGCCTCATCTCCGTAAGGACATAGAAAGAGTGGAGGTGGTCCAGAGGAGAGCAACCAAAATGGTGCAGGGTCTGCATCAAAAGCCCTAAGAGGAAAGACTGAATGGACCTTAATGTGTATACACTGGAGAAACGGAGGGAGAGGGGGGATACAATAGAGACTTTCAAATACTTCATAGGCATAAATAAAGTTCAAGAGGGAAGCATTTTCCAAAAAAAAAGATGCTCAAGGACAAGAGGTCATGCTATGAAGCTGGAGGGAGCGAGGTAGACACAGAGGAGATGTGAGGAAGTTCTTCTTCATGGAGAGGGTGGTGGATGCCTGGAACAGTCTCCCAGTGGAGGTGGTGGAGGCAAAAACTGTAATGGGGTTCAAAAAAGCATGGGATAGGCATAAGGGAACCTTAGTGATAAGACAAGGGGGGAAAGCCAGAGATCAAGTAGGGTCAGTGATGATACAGTTGGTAGGGAAAAATGGGCAGACTAGGTGGGCCAAGCGGTCCTTATCTGCCTTCAGATTCAATGTTTCTCTGTTATTTTTCTATTTAAATGTCAGGAGAAATCCAAAATATTAGCTTTCTTCTCCCCCCATGGTGAACTTTTTAGAGACTTTAGCTTAGATTACTGTCCATCAGCTCAGTCAGCGACGATGGGGCCAAATGAAGTCTCACCACCTTTTTCTGTCTTACACCAGCTCCACTGCTTCATTCATCATTAATCCTTTCTGCTGCAAGTCATTCTTGATGGTATCTATCCAGCATAATTGCAATCTTCCCCTAGGCTTTATTCCATGTACTTCTGTATGCATTGATATGAGTGGTATTCTATCCATGTCCAGTCTCGGTACATGCCCAAACCATCACAATTGTCTTTCCTGAATATTGTGCAGCAGAGTTGTTTCCTGTCCAAGCCACTTTCTTATTATCTCATTCTTTATTAAGACACCCAGTATTCCCATTAGCCAACTCATTTCTGCACTCAGTATTTTACATGTATAGGTTTTCCTCATACTGATCAAAGTAGGAGATGAAAACCTAGAACAAGTGGAATTATTTGTGTACCTTGGAGGCCTAATATCAAAAAATGGAAAAGTGAGGATGACATAAAAAGAATCAGACTAGCTGCTACTGCTTTTGGAAAACGTCAAAAAGGAATTCTAAAAACATCATGATTAAAACAAAAATGAGTGTATAAGATGGTACTGGGTCAATATAGCACTACAAAAACTGCGCTACAAAAACCGCGCTGTGCAAAGTGCAGAAACATTTAGAGTGACAGGGGTATAACAGCAGTAGGGAATTACAGCTACCCCTGTCTCTGAGCACAAAGAGAATGAAGGGCTGAAGAAGCCTGTGCTGCTGTGCCTGGTTGAGCTGCTGCTGTGGTGGAGTGGCTAAGCCACCAGCACACAGCAGCAAAAGAGACTGGGGACCACAGTTCAGTTCCCCCCCGGTCTACTGGTGTTGCAAGTTTTAAAAAAAAAATTAATTTTACCTCCTCCCAAGTTTCACCCCATCCCCAAAGTCCACACCCCCTTACAGTTAGTTATTTAAAGTCCAGGGGATGCGGGGGGGCAGAGCCCCCCTCACAAAAAAGAAAATGTCCAATTGATTTGTATGGGATGTGTGCGTTTGTTTATTTATTTATATTCCCATTGGAATTATAACCCTTTGAGTCAGGGACTCGTTTCCAAAGGCTCCACATCAGTTAACAAGTTTTACACAGAAAAGTACAGGAGTACATAGCATAAAATATAGGACGTAATACATAGCATACAGGTATATGACAGAGACTTATTTACAGAGAGCTGTAGTGCACAGAGTCAAAACAACAGGAAATCATTATTATACACAGCAGAGACTGCAGTCCTATACAGGGTGGTAGCTAGGCAGTGAGCATAGTGCAGGCACAGAAAACAGATATGTTGTACAATGATGCAGCCTCACAAGAGACATTGTTACATTAGGAGATTAACTATGGACCCCTGGTGTAGTGGGAGGCTTGGTCGGGTCTAGGATCCCACAGAGTGAGGACAAGTGCAACTGCGGGCGGTGAAAATGAGGTTCCTGAGAGCTGCCTTAAAAGGACCTATTTTAGAGAGGGTGGCAACAGAGGTGGGGAGAGAGTTAAACCAGGAAGGCGCCCTGTAACAGAAAGATCTTTGGGCGAGTGAGGTTCTCACCCTCGGGACTCAAAGAGCAGCCTTGGTGATGCTGTGAATGGAGACAGAGGGGGTAGCAGGGTGGAGGGATGAGGACACCCTTGGTGAAGGGGAGACCAAGGAGTATTTTTTTTGTCAGAAGGCAGGACTGATATTGCTGTCTCTCTTCAAGATTGAGCACATTGGCCAGGGAGTATAGTGTGCAGGTATGAGTCCTCCTGTTAGCACTGGTTAGGAGGGTACAGGCCTTATTTATGGACATTCAGATTTTATTGAGAGTGGTGGCATCGGCAGCAGCATAGACTCAGAGGCCATAGTCCACTAGGGACAGGACTGTGGAGGTGACAGCCCAATGGAGGGCCTCTGGTGGTAGGCAGTTCTTATGGTGGTAAAGGAGGCCGATTCACACGTTGGTAGCTGAAGTGAGCAAGTTGATGTAAAAGTGAAAGGTGAGGGTAGGGTCAAATGTTATGCCCAAGTATTTATATGAGCTGACCTGCTTCAGTGGGTGAAGCAAGCTGGAAAGTATCTGGAGGGGCGAGTCTCTGGCCTTGCTTTGATGATGAACAAACAACATAGCTTAGTTTTTTTTAATGCTAATAACCAGCCTGCGGTCAATAAACCAACTCTCAATTTGGTTGGAAGAATGCTGGAGGGAGGTCTGAAGTGAGGAGGGGTTCGAGTAGCAGACAAAAAGGACAGCATCATCTGCATATAGAAGAATCTTGCCAGAGCAAGAGTTGGGTAGGGCATTCAGGTAAAGACTAAAGAGAAGCGGGCCCAGAATGGAGCCCTGTGGAACCCCGGAGTGGACAAGATGGGTGCTGGAGGTGTTGTGTATTTTAACGCATTGAGACCTTTAAGAGAGGTAACTGGAGAACCAGTCAAAGGGCCCTTGGAGAAAAACCAAGTTGTAGGAGCGAGTCAAGAAGGAGAGGGTGACAGACCATATCAAAGGCCTTGGAGAGGTCGATAAAGACAGCTCCGGCCAGGTGGACTTTGTCAAGGATTGCATGTAGGAAGTTGGAGAACTCCATGAGAGCTGGGATTGTACTACGACCCAAATGGAAGCCATGCTGCTCCCTGCATAGAAGGCCGTGGGAGGCCAGGTATTCGGTCAGTTGGTCTGCCATTATTTTTTCCAGGGCTTTGGAGAGTGGGGGAAGGATAGAGATCAGCCGATAGTCGCCAGGAGAGGAGCTATCCCCACTTTTAAGCATGGGAGTGATAACTGCCATTTTCCAGGCTAGAGGAAACTGTCCAAGACACAGGGAGCAGTTGAGTAGGTCTGTTAGTGGGGCAAGTACTACATCTAGGATCAGCCGTAGAAGCCTTGTATCTAGGGGGTCACTAGAGGGGCTGGTGCCACTGAGGGCTTTAGACAGGTAGGGCCTGGCTTCTCATGGCGTAATGGTGTGCAGGTAGAAAGGTGAATGTGGGAGAGACAGTGGCTGTGAGGGAGGGGCTGGGTCAAAGACATTGCTAGGGAGGACTGTGTTGAGGTCAGAAAAGTCAGTGTTAAGGCAGTCAGCAATGCTTATGGGGTCAGTGGAGGTGCTGCCATTAATGTTAAGTTGGCACAGAGGAGCGGAGCGCAATTTCCCATTTAGCGCTTTTACATTGTCCCAGAACTTACGGGTGGACCCCCCGGAGGAGGCGGCGGGAAACTGCTCTGGGCACCGATTTGGGTACCAGACAGGACCAAGTGAAAGTTACTGGTGAATGGTTGCTCAGGGAATTAGGGTAGACAGAGATGTCCCTAATTCTATGAGGGCGGTTAGTGAGAAGAATGTCCTAGAGTGTGTGAGAGCCATTGGATGGGTTCAACCTGGTAGGTTGTGTTACTAGTTGGGTTAAGTCAAGGCTGCAAATGTGTCCTTGACTTGGGCTGCCGAGCTGGCAAGCCAGTTAATATTGAGATCACCCACCAGTATCTGCTCAACCTTATGCAGGAGGCTGGAGAGGTAATCAGAGAGCGAGAGGATTGCTGGTGTTTGTTTCCGCGGAGGGACGTAGGCTACAGTGATAATAAGTGAGGCCCTGGAGCGGTCTGGAGTGAGTTTTAGAGAAATGGCTTGGGCACCATGGTCCAGCTTAGGGGTTGGTAGGGTGTGGCCCATTAAGGAGTCACGCATGTAGAAGGAACAGCCACCCCCACGCTTACCCACTCTGTACTCCCTGAAGAGAGAGTAGCCAGGGAAAGTAATGAACGAGTCAGGGGTTGACTTTGAGAGCCAGGTTTCCATGAGTGCCAGTACATCTGGCTGATGCTGCACAAACCAGCACTGGAGGGCTGCAGATTTCTTCAGGAGGCTGCAGATATTCATGGAGGCTATGTGTAATCCCACGGGGGGGTTATGATTGGCTGGCAGTAATAGGGCCCAGGTTGGGATGGATGTTGTCGGATAGCATGAGAAGCAAGGAGACTAATCTGAAGAGAGAGGTAAAACTTCTAATGTGTGCTGTATGCGGACAATATGTGGTCTTTGTAGGTAGGGAACATGGGCTAGGCAGAGCACAGAGGGCTGAGATAGCGAGGTACAGCACAGGCCAAGGGGGGTTTGGAGAGACCAGAGGGAGGTGAGCTGGGGGGTGTGGGGAGAATGTGAGTGTGGCCATGGTAGGGGGCAAGTGAGTGGATAGGAGGTGGGGGGTTCCTCGGATGTGTTAATAAGAGGGGTCGGTGATTGGCATAAGTGGGGAATAAAGAGTGTCAGTAGCAGTAGTGAGGTCTTTGGAGGTGTCCATGGTTGGTAGAGGGCGATGGACTTGTGACAGGTATAAGGGTGGCAAGAAGTCTTCCAGAATTAAGGCAGCCATGATGGTACAGTGATAGGGCTGCGGACTCAGGCATGGAAGGTACAAGGTTCGAATCCCACAGAAGGGATGCTTGAAATGCCTAATCCAAAGGCCCAGTAGGCAGTGAGGAGGGCAGCGGAGGGGGTGCAACAGTGACTCCTAGTGGCCACTTGTGGGGAGTGCAGTGGGGAAGCAAGGGTGTGTTGGGTAGGTGTAAGGATGACAAGTTGTGAGAGTGGGCTAGCGAAGGAGAGAGCAGTGCTCACTAGAGGGGATCAGAGAGTAAGGGCCATGTAGAGAGTCATTCAGAGCAGTGGAAGAGAGGCAGGTGGTAAGAAGGGCTGTATAGGAGATACAAGGAAAGGAACAGGCTCCCTCTGGTGTTATTTCAGTATAAGCTACTAATGGCAAAGTAGGGACATAGTAGACAGTACAGCAGGAAGTCATGGGACAGGGAACAGTTCTTAAATTAAGGGACACCCTGGGTGGGGCAGTTGAAGCGTAGTGTTGATGGGCTAACCCCTTCCACAAACAGGCTGAGCAGAAGAGGCTGGAGGAATTACCTCTTAAAGCCCCTCGGTCCCCGGTGTGTGATCCTGGCTTGCTGGCTGTTTGTTGTATGGTCGGTGTTTTGACCAACCTTATTTCAGCACACACTGTTTTGTTTGCAGCATTTATTGCTGTACTGCTTCTATCTGTGACATTATGACCCTGTGCCATGTGAGACAACTGTCATTTCGGCACTGTTATACAGGCCAGAATGCTGTTAGAGACCAACAGGGCATAAATAATGCCTTCCTTCACTTCTATACTACATTATATAGTAAGGAAGTAGCTGCTTATGTGTCAGATCTCCTTCAATTCACTGCCCCCTAGGCCTCCCTCTCCTCAGCCCTGAATCCATGCAAGACTTGGACAAGCCCTTCACTCTCATGGAGCTTGAATTGGCTCTTCACACCATGCCCACAGGCAAATCCCCAGGTACAGATGGTCTCCCACTGGAATTTATATATGCCTTTAGAGAGGACCTTCTCCCACCTCTGCTAAGTGCACTACAAGAAGCCCAGATGACCAGCCAACTTCTGCTCTCAATGAGGACAGCCTCCATCACCCTTATACCTAAGCCTTGCAAAGATCCACTTCTATGTGATAGTTACCACCCAATTTGACTTATAACAGCTGATTGTAAAGCATATGCAAAGGTTCTTGCCACCATTCCTAAGGACGTAATAGCCACTCTAATCAACTGAGATCAGGTGGGCTTTATACCATAGAGGAAGGCAGGGGACAACACCAAAAGACTTAAATCTGATTTGGGAGGCAGCACATCCACAATCGCAGGCAATGCTAGTATTGTTTGATACTGAAAAACCCTTTGACAGAGTGGAATGGCACTACTTTTTTCATGTACTTAGCATTTTTGGTTTTGGGGTAGTGTCTCTGGATATATCTACACCCTATATCAAGGAGCTCAGGACTCCATAATTACAAATAGTTATACCTCTCCTCCCTTTCCACTCTGTCGAGGCACATTTTAGGTGTGCCCCCTTTTGCCCATCCTGTTTGTTTTGGCTCTTGAGCCATTACTGCAGGCTATCTGCATGAATCCCAATATACAGGGTATCTCTATGGGGAATGACCATAAAGCCTTGGCATATGTCGATGATATTAAGCTCACCCTTACTAACCCTGCCACCTCCATTTTGGCAGTGCTTAGCCTTCTATCACAGTTTGGCCAGCTATCTGGATACAAGGCTAATGTATCCAAATCTAGCCTTCTACCTGATAATTCTGACACAGGAACCCTACAATGATTACCTTGGTGTCTCCAGATTTCTCAGTCCAGTGTTAAATACATTGGGATTCAATTTTCTTTGGACATCTGGAGTTTAGGTATGGTCAATATCCTGCCACTGCTCAAGGAGCTACAAAAATTTATGGACAGGTGGTGCCTCCTGCACTTATTACACTGAGGACAGGCTCATGCATATAATATGATGGCAGCTCTTAGGCTTCAGTTCCTTATCACCAATCTACCTATCCTTCTTAAGCTCAAACTCATGATACCTGTCAAAAAACAAATGCTAGCCTTCCTCTGGAGCCCCCAATCACAGAGGATTAGCTATCAGAAACTTACCCAACCTCTTGAGAGGGGAGGCATAAAGATCCCTGATTGGGACCTCTAATACATGGCAAATCTGATTCATCAGCTCACCAATTCTTTTCCTTCATATGGACCACAAGATAGACTTAAATGGGTAGACTGTGAAGCTCACTTGTTGGGGGATAACTCTTGCCAGTTCATTATGTTTAGGAAGCTCCCTCCACAAGTCATATCACATCCCACACTTCTTTCCATGCAGAAGGCCTGAAAAAGCGTAGCTAAGGCCTTACATTGGTCCCCTGACCATTCCCCCCTTCCCTATAGTGGAATCTACTTCTAAAGATAGGGGGCGCACCTGTAATATGGAGGAATTGTCTCACCAAGGGAATTTGCAGCCTCTTCCCACTAATCAACAAAAGGACAGAGCAGCTAAAGCCCTTCAGAAAATTACAGACCACCTTTTTTCTGACTAAATCTCAACATTGACAATATCTATAACTCAGACATGCCTTGAGCACTTAACATTACCCAAACTATAAGATGCCTCAGCCACAGGATCTTGATAAACTCCTCGTATCCCCACAGGACAAGACTTTACAGGCGTCTACTATATATCGCAGGGGATCCTTTCACTACATATCCCCTATCTGGAGACCCTGCATGACACTGTGACAGGGTTGAATATGGCCCTGTTCCAGTTGTTATTGAGAAACAGTTTAAATGCAAAGGTCTGTTCTGTCCTTTTCTGTCTCTTGTCTGTCTGGTTGTGCAACAAGATTTTCTCCTGAGACCTAGGACTTTTTTTGTTTTATTTTTATTTTAGTCTTTGGTAACTGAGTAAGGCCCACTAGGCACAAGTGCCTGTTTTCAGGGGTGACCTAGGAGCACTGGGTGGTTAAGTGACTTGCTCCGAGTCACACAGTATGCAAGTGGAGGTTGTGAGAATCAAACCCAGGTCTGGTCTGCTGGATGTACCAAGTGCGCTCACACCTCATTACTCTAATGTCTAGGCTATACTGCCAGCCCAACTGGTCACCATGATGGTCTTGCAATTCTCTGCCTCTCGCTATATCTCTGCCTTCCCTTGCTGTTTCTGTCTTTTCTTCCTGATTGCATATCTGCTGGTATAAAAATATATGTGAATCATTTTGTGGAAATGTAATTGATACTGGGATCCCTTAGTTTACAACTATATGTATAGTTCTACTGTTTGAATGATTGCAAAGCTATTTGAAACTCAAGGGGTTAACCTGAAATGCTATTTTAAGACTTTTACAGAAGATGTAAACAAGAGGTCAGTTTTGGATCACAATGATCTTTTTGCTGCACCTACTGAAACTGACAAGAACATTGGAAAGTTACAAGAACACTGTGTGAGAAGTATGCTATTTTCTTAATGAGCTCCTGCACAGACTTATAAAAAGGAGCTGCAATGTTCTGCAAAGGAGAGAGACAGAGACTGAGAGACTAAGATTAGAAATTGAGAAGAAAAACTCAAAATAACTCTATTTTCTATGTTTCTACAGCCATTGTAAAGAGTTATTCTGAACAATTTTATTTTTTTATTTTACTGTTATTAATAATAAAACTCTTGTTGCAAATTTTACCACTGCTCCTGGTTTTCCTATGTTTTCTGACCTGTGCCTCATTGACAGATGGTGTCAGCCTAAGTGGGATTTATGCCATGCATACTGTAAGTCAGGAGTTTTGTGCATGGGTAGTAGACCTGGTACCAGGGAAGCATAGAAGAAAGGTATGGGTTCTGCAGCAGCAAGTCCAGGAGTGGTTATCAGGAGAATGGCAGCTAAACTAGCAGAGACAGAAGTCCAAGCTGAGACTGCACGGCTAGCACCAGTAATAGAAAAAGAATAGGCAGTGACAGAACCTGAAAGAATTGGGTATCATAGAAGAGTCGAGAAGTGCTTGGTCATCACCATTGGTGATTGAAAACAAAAAAGAAGATGGTGTAAGAATCTGCCTTGATTTTAGAAAACTTTATCAAGTGTCAGAATTTGACAGTTATCCTATGCCCAGAATAGATGATTTGGTGGACAGACTGGGGAGTGTATCAGTACCCTCACTCTCACAGAGGGTTACTGGTAAATCCCCCTAGCTAAAGATTCCAGAGACAAAACTGCATTTGCCACTTCTATAGGATTCTATCAGTTGACTACCATGCCGTTTGGTTTACATGGTGCACCTACTACATTCCAGCAGTACATTGATGTAATTTTATCCCCTCACACTGGTTATTGTGCTGCATACCTGGATGATGTCATGGTGTACAGTCCAGACTGGGAAAGCCACCTGGAACACCTACGAGCAGTTATTCAATCGATCAAAAAGGCAGGTCTGACAATTAATCCTACCAAATGTGAATTGGGCATGCAGGAAACTAGATATTTTGGCAGTGTTTTGGGAAATGGAGAAGTCAAGCCAGAGGTTTCCAAGATAGAAGCTGTAGCTAACAGCCCTGTCCCCAAAACCAAGAAACATGTCAGGCCATTTTGGGGGCTGGCTGGTTATTATCGGAGATTTGTTCCCAGCTTTGCAGAGTTAGCTGCACCCCACACTGAACTTACAAAAAAACAGTACCCAAATAATGTGAAATGGTCCCAGAATATGATGAAGCTTTTCAGACCATTAAGGCTGCATTATGTTCATCCCCTGTTTTAAGAAGCTCAGACTTTGAGAAACAGTTTTTGTTACAGACTGATGCATCAGAGGTAGGTCTAGGTGTAGTCTTGAGGCAGCATATAGATGGGAAAGAACATCCTATTCTGTACATAAGTAGGAAGTTGCACGACAGAGAGACAAGGTACTCCACTATTGAAAAGGAATGCCTTGCAGCAAAGTGGGCCATGAAGTCCTTTAAGTTTTACTTACTAGGAGCTGACTTTGTACTTGTAACAGATCACAATCCTCTCTGTTGGCTTAACCAAATGAATGATAAAAATTCTAGAATCACACGGTGGTACCTGGCACTACAGCCATTTAAATTTACAGTAATGCACAAATCTGGGAAAGAGAATGTCAATGCTGATTTTCTGTCTAGATATTTTTATTTAAAAATTTTGGTGACTGGGTAGGCACACTGAGACCATATTGGTCCCTTTTTCAGGGGCGACCTGGGGTTAGTTACAGGCAATAGTAAAATGAAGAGTAGTAACAATTCAGAGAAGTTGAGCAATACAGACAATACAATCAGGACATATTTGTACAATCACAGGCAGTTTAGGTATAGTTGAGGGTAACATGAAGGGTAAAATGGTTTCACAAGAATGACAGTTACGTAATGTACAAGTAACAGAATAAATTTATAAATTACAATTACAAGTGTTTCAATTGGTGAGAAAGTTCCAAAGAATGGGAGAACAGCATGTTGGGCGGCTGACAATAGCTTCAAGGTAGTCTACTATACCTGTCCTCAGCGGTGGCATGTACAGAGGCTTAGCCCTAGTAGGTGCTGCTTGAGGCCTTTTTTAAAGCCCCCAAGGGAGCTGCAGTCTTGAAGATTGTTAGGAAGACCATTCCAGTGGGCCAGAATGTAGGTTGCAAAAGACCAAAGACCTTGGCATGTTCAGACTCTAGGGACGTGGAGGAGTCATCGATCCGATGACCTTAAAGTTCTTTTAGGCTGTTTAAGTATTTAGGTGTGACTCAGGCTAGAGAGGACACTTGGTTGTAAAAGCTTGAAGGCCAGGCATAGGGAAGAGTAAGCCAGCCTGCCCTCCAGGGAGGGCCAATTTAATAAGTGCAGTACTTTACAGTGGTGTTCTAGAGGCTGGGCACCCAGGGCAAAGCGTCCGACTCTGTGATACAATTTTCTTAGCTTTCGCATCTCTGTATTTTGTAGTGAGTGTAGCACTGGGGCCCGTAGAATAGGGTGGGCAGGAGCATGTCAGTGGCTATCCTTAACTTAGATGTCTGAGTGAGAAAAGGGGTCAGACGGTACAGGAGACCAAGCTTTTGGTTTAGCATCTTGGTTAGTTAATCAACATGAACCTTGAAGGAGCAGTCTTGATCAATATATACGCCTAGGTATTTCATGCAATCCACAACCTCTATAGGATGACCACTGGACAGACAAGGGGACAGCAAGCATGATCTATCAGGGCCCAGTTTAATGGGTCCAAATAGGATGGCTTTGTTTTTTTTCACATTGAAGACTAGCCGATTTGTCAGGAACCAGGTTTCCAGTATGGAGAGGTCCTGGTTCAGGAGCTGATTTAGCTGTGCTGCATTTGGAGCAGACCTATACAGCACGGCATCATCGGCGTAGAGGGTCACCTTGGCTACACCACAGTGCTTCGGTAGGTTATTGATGAATAGGGAGAATAGGAGGGGCCCCAGTATTGAACCTTGGGGGACCCCTTTAGCGATGGAGTGCTTTTCTGACTCCACCCCCGCCATCTGACTATTTGAGATCTAACATGCAGGTAGTCTTTGAACCACTGTGGAGAGTGGTTGTCAAGTCCAAGTGAGCTGAGCTGCGAGATGAGTAGTTGATGGTCCACCAGATCAAAGGCCTTGGTAAGGTCTATAAAGACTGCACCAGTTAGTTGGCCTTTGTCTTGGACTGCAAGGATATCAGATGCAAGGCTCACCAAGGCAGTGTCAGTGCCATGTTGTTTTCTAAATCCATGTTGTCGTGGAGTGAGGAGGCTGTGTTGTTCAACATATTCCTGGACTTGTTGGTACACAATTCTCTCAAGCATTTTATTTAGTGTGCAGAGAATAGAAATTGGTCTGTAGTTCTCGACCAGCTCACTGGGTCCCCCTTTGGGGATGGGGTAACGAGGGCAGTTTTCCAGGCTGTGGGAACTTTACCTTCCATCAGCGACCTATTGAATAACCACGTGATTGGCGCAGCAATTTCTTGGTCTGCTAGTCTGAGTAACCTGGGTTCAAGTTTGTCATAGCCTGCAGAACCGGTGATCTTAATATTCCTAATCAGCTTTAGGATCTCGGTTTTGGATGCCAACTTAAGGTGGAAGTTAGATGATGAGGGAGGATCCACTATATCATCAGAGGATGCCTGGCAAGGGCTGCAGGGGTGAACCCTATACCTGCCAACATCAGTGAGGAATACATTAAAGTCATTTGCAGCGTCTTGTGGGTTCGTGTGGTGTACATCCCCCATAACAATATCACAGGCACTTTGCATGTGATGCCCTTTCAGGAGTGTATTAATTTGGTAGCAGAATTTTCTAGGGTTAGAGAGATTTGTTGCCTGCAGATTCTTGAGGTACAGTCGCTTGGCCTGTTTTAAATCTCTTTTACATTTGTTTCTGAGCATTCGGTACAGGACCCAATCATTGGCCAATTTAGTGGATTTGTACCTGCCCCAGGCTCTGTCCCTTTCCCTCATTAGTTTTTTTTTATGGATCTGGAACTGAGAATTCTGAAGGCTGAAAAAACAAATGAGTGAGTTTCAGCTTCACTATTTGCTGTACTGTTGTTATGGAAAAAAGGATACTGCATATGCATAGAACTGTAAAGGTTATATGCTTATGTTAGATGAGAATTACTAGAAAGTTTTGGAAACCTGTTTTTGCAAAACAGGTTCCCTCTTAAGGGGGGTATGTGACAGAGTTTACTACAGCCCTGTCCCAGTTGTTATGGAGAAAGAGTTTAAATGCAAGAGTCTGTCTGCTCTCTCCTTATCTGTCTCTTGTCTGTCTGGTTGCACAACCAAATTTTCTCCTGAGACCTAGGACTTGATCACCGCAATGGTCTTGCAATTCTCTGCCTCTCACTATCTCTCTGCCTTTCCTTGCTGTTTCTGTATTTCCTTCCTGCTTGCATATCTGCTGGTATAAAAATATATGTGAATCATTTTGTGGAAATATAATTGATACTGGGATCCCTTTGTTTAAAACTGTATATGGTTATACTGTTTAAATGATTGTAAAGCTATTTGGAACTCAAATGGTTAACCTGAAATGCAATTTTTAAGCCTTTTGTAAACGATGTAAACAAGAGGTCAGTTTTGAGTTACAATGTTCTTTTTGCCGCACCTGCTGAAACTGACAAGAACATTGGAAACTTACAAGAACACTGTGAGCGAAGCATGCTATTTTCTTAATGAGCTCCTGCACAGACTTATAAAAAAAGCTGCAATGTTCTGCAAAGGAGGTAGACAGAGATTGAGAGACTAAGATTGGAAATTGAGACGAAAAACTCAGAAGGACTCTGCTTTCTATGTTTCTACTGCCATTGTAAATAGTTATTCTGAACAATTTTATTTTTTTATTTTACTGTTATTAATAATAAAACTCTTGTTGTGAATTTTACCACTGCTTCTGGTTTTCCTATGCTTCCTGACCTGTGCCTCGACAACAGACACCTGGAGCAAAGAGCTGGGCCTAGAAATCACACCAGCCATCTGGGAGAAATGCTGGGTCAATGTAAGGTACTCTGTTAAGGATATATGGAGCCAAATTATCCAGTTCAAGATTCTCCACTGTTTTTATAGGACCCTACAACAATTGTATAAATAGGGCCTACTGACCACGGATCGATGTTGGCAATGTGATAAGTCAGTGGGACATATTTCACATATACTGTACTTTGGGAATGTCCCATCATCTGGGAATAATGGACTGGAGTACAGACAGTACTAGGTGATATACTTTGCCAGGAAATTACTCTCACCCCCAAACTGGCCTTATTAGGCCTATTAAACATGAGGCAACACTCCAATGACTACCCGCCTGTGGCTCTGAACTGGTTAAAAGGGACTCTGATTGCGGCCAACCAAATTGTTCTCTGACACTGGAAAGAAAAGATCCCACTGCAGATCTCAGAATGGCTGGTTGAATTTGGTAAATTGGATAGTTTTGAAAGAATCCACTGTAGTCAGCTTAATAAAGGGGACATCAATATAGCCCTCTGGGAACCGTGCCTGCTCTATGCTCATTGTAAAATCCCTTGGGGGTACCACATGACACCTTATTTGGGAACACATCCTTAGAAAAAGGGTCATTCTCCACCCCCCACCATCACCTTAGTTCTGCTATATCAGCACTCTTTTCACACTACCCAATGGACTTCCAGGCCACTTTCAGTACACAAGACTTGTCACTTGAGGGACTCAGCCCAGTCATAGCTCATTTTAATCCATCCTGCAACATTTAGTATTGGACCTTCCCCCCTCACCTTCTCGTTCAATGTTAGGCACATCCATCACCTTCTAGCCTAGCTTAACCATTCATTTTCAATAGATATCTCTTCCTTCATCCCCTGCCCCTTCTCTCCAAATGTGATTATCACCTACCTACCCCTGTGGTACTCCCTTGTAGATGGTAATGTCTCTTTGATGTATAGCTGTTATTGCCCATGCTCTATGTTAGGGCATTATTGTAGTTGCAATAGTATACTCCTGTCTTCACAACGTACTTCAATATATGTTCTGTAATTTGTGGTAGAAGTTATTTTTTTTTTTTTAACTTTAGAGTTGTACCTCCATGGAACTACTCCTGGCCAGGGTCTTTGATTTAATAATTGCATGTTGGAAAACTTTAATAAAAATTTTAATTATTAAAAAGAAAACAATGTGCCACTTCCTCAGTCCAACCAATGTAATAAAACACACAGCAAGGATTAGTATCATGGATGCCAGGATGCTTTGGAAGGGGATTTGACAGTAGGAGAAAGGAGGTGATGTTGCCCTGGCCTAGGCCACTGGTGATGCCCCACCTGGTGTACTGTACCTAGTTCTGGAGTCTGCACTGGAGAGAGGACAGGGATAGGCAGAAGTCAGTGCAGCAAAGCGTCACCAAGATGATCCATGGCCAGCAGGACAGATCCTGTGAGGAATGACTTGAGGCCCTTAACACATAGTTGTGGAAGCCCAGAAGGCTGAAGGGTGATATGACAGAGACGTACAAGTTCCTGATGGGAATTAATAGAGAGAACTGTGAAGACCTATTCAACAGGAACAGTCGTGCTGCCATGAGAGGAAATGTATGGAGGCTAGTCAGTTGAAACTTCAGGAGAGGCAACAGGAAGTTCTACTTCATAAAAATGGTGCTGGAGTCATGGAACAGATTACCAACATATGTGGTGGGCGCAGGGACTATAAATGCCCAAAACACTGGAGAACAGCTGATGCAGTCCCCTTATACAAGAGCAGGAACAGAAAAGGAGCGGGAACCTACAGACCGGTCAACCTCACCTCAGTAGTGGGAAAGATTAAGGAAGCACTACTGAAGGAGAGATTGGTGGAACACCTTGTGGCCAACAGTCTATAGGACCCAAGGCAGCATGGTTTTACTTGGGAGAGGTCATGCTAGACTAACCTCATTGAATATTTTGACTGGGTGACAAGGGAGGTGGATCAGGGGGGCAGTGGATGTGCCTATCTAGACTTCAGTAAGGCCTTTGACACTGTGCCCCATGGGAGGCTGTTAAACAAGCTGGGCAATATGGGTGTGGGTAGGACAATGTTGTGGTGGTGGGAAATTGGCTGGATGGCAGAACACAGAGGGTGGTGGTAAATAGCTGTCAATCCACAGAGGGAAGGGTGACCAGTGGAGTGCCACAGGGATCAGTACTGGGTCCAGTCTTCTTCAACATCTTTATCAGTGGCATTATGGATAACATAGAAGGGAGAATTTCCCTGATTGATGATTACACAAAACTTTGTAACAGAGTGGACACGCCAGAGGGAGTGGACAGAAATAGGAGAGACCTGCAGAAGCTTGAGGAATGGTCAAGGGTGTGGCAGCTGAGATTTAACACAAAAAAGTGCAGAATAATGCACATGGGGCACAAAAACCCTGGAACAAAATATCAGCTGGTGGGGGGAGGATATAGCATGCTCCAAGCAGGAAAGGGGTTATCATCTCTGATGACCTAAATGTTGAGAGTCAGTGTGACAAGGCAGCAGGTAAAGCAAATAGGATGCTGGGTAGCATAGGCAGGGGCATCACCAGCAAGAAAAGGGAGGTCATAATTCCACTGTACAAGACATTAGTGAGGCCACACCTGAAGTACAGTGTCCAGTTCTGGAGGCCTTACCTATATAAGGATATAGACAGGGTGGAGACAGTTCAGAGGAGGGCAACCAAGATGGCACAAGGTTTGCATCACAAGTCCTACAAGGACAGGCAGAAAGACTTGATTATATACTCCCTGGAGGAGGGGGGGTATGATAGAGACATACAAGTACCTCACGGGGAGGAACAAGCTGCAGGAAAACTTTATTTTTCAGAGGAAGAGATGGTCCAGGACTAGGGGTCATGGAATGAAATTGGAGGGAGGAAGGGAGGTTTAGAGGTAATGTGAGGAAGTATTTCTTCATGGAAAGGGTGGTGTACAAGTGGAACGCCCTACCAGAGGAGGTGGTGGGGGCTGAAATGATTATGGGATTCAAGAATGCATGCAATAGGCTTCGGGGGAGCTTAGCAGTTGGGGGAAGGGGACAATCCAGTTCAAGAGAAGCTTGAAGAGGCATAATTGCTTGTGCAATTGGGCAAACTAGGAGGGCCAAAGGCCCTTATCTGCTGTCAGTATCTATGTATTTATGTAAATGGATTCAAACATGTCTGGAACAAGTTTAAAGGATGATAATTCTGGGAGGAGGAGCTGGGAGGTGAGGTGGGCTTGGAGGAGAGAGAGAAGGTTTGGGGTAGAAAATCTCTTTAGGACATTAGGTCAGTCTATGGTTAGAAAGCTCTTTATGGGCAGACTAGATGGACCCTTGGTCTTTATTTGCCAGAAATATCTATGTTTCTATGTTTTCTCTTATCTGTGGAAAGAAGATCTAAGCTGTTGTATTAAAGGCACTGATGAGTGTTCTTGTTGCATCCTAATGAAAACCTACAAACACTGTTAAACACTGCTGTTATTTTAAGTAGCAATGTGGAAGACATAACTCTGTAGACCTCATTCCTATAGTTAAATGTGGATGAGAAGGATTGCCACATAAGACATTTCTCGTATTTAGGTTTAATCAGACCCAATTAATATACAGTGAGCTAAGTCTCTGGAGTGTTTTTCTGAATGTCACGATGTATTCTGAGAATTCAGTTTTGGATTGAACCACAACTCAAAGCATCTTAAAAATTGCTTATGTCTAGTGAGGGACACAAATGAGGTGTTAGATATCGATATCGATATAGGTATAGATATAGAAATAGATATAGACACAGACAGAAACAGACACAGGCACAGACACAGACATAGATATAGATACAGATACAGATACAGACACAGACACAGACACAGACACAAACATAGACATAGACATAGATATAGGTATAGATGTAGATACAGATACAAATAGTGAGTTAAGAGTGGAAGCCTTTATACTTAATAACAAATTGCCTTGATTTTGTTGTTATTTAGCAAGAGAATAATTGTATCCATCCAGCTCTGTGTTTTGTCATCAAAGACAGGTTGCAGTAGTTTGTTATGTTTAGTAATCGATTTACATTTAGCATAGATTACAAGATTGTAAATGTTTTGGTTGATGCTGGCATCTAAGTTGGTGCAGAAGGAGAGAAGGTTGCTGATGAACAGATTGAAAAGTAGTGCACCCAATGCACACCATTCAGTTCCATGCATACATTGAAAAGGCTATGCCTGCAGTTCTATGGGTGGAGCAACCAGACAAACCACCGGCTTCATGGGCTATTTAAACCAGCTTCCTCCAGCTTCATTTGGAAGCACTGTTTCTTAGCTCCCACCATCCTCCCCTCCTCCTCCAGTGGCTCACTTCTTCCTTGAGGATTCTTCATGAAGTACCTTCAACCTAAAAGAATTATATTTCTGTGACACCTCTAGGGGTGGACCACTCCTCAAGAGGGTTCCTTTGCCTTCACAATACCCTAACAGGGTGGTAGTCCCGTAAGGGACAGAGAGTGTGAATGGTAAAGCATCCATGTATAAGAGTCAAGCACACAGTCATACAACTGATCTCCTGACTATCAACAGTGCTGCACAAGCCCAACTCCTCATCTGGTTGCATACACCCATTGAACTGAATGGCAGCCAAATCTATTTTGTGTGTACTGCTCTCTCATTCTTCTTCACAGACATTATATTGGAAATTATATTAAACATCTTCAAGAAATGGACACAATGAAAACTGTAGGATCTGATGGCCAAGACCCAAAGATATTAAAGCTTATTGCTGAATACTTGATCATTCTATTAACAAAGTATTTCAATCTTTCCCTCCACACTAAACACACTCCCCTTATAAGGCAAAGATCCTTAGTAGCCCCACTACTCAAATATGGAGTGCCCTCAGACAGCAATTACCACCATCCAATCTATGTTTTGTTTACCGTCAACAAGTTATTAGAGAAATTAGTTCACGATCATTTAATGTCTCACATCTTTGACTAAAAATCTCATAGCATGTGATCAAACAGGCTTCCAGCCAAACCACTGTACTTGTACAGCCCTGCTGAAAAAGTGACCAATGACACGGCATTGGCATTCAACACAGTTCACTGTATGGCTCAATCATCATTGCCTTGACAAAGTCATTTCATGCTGTGAGTCATAACATCCTTACAAACAAATGTCACATTCTTGGGCTTGTCTTAGAACGTGCTGGACTTGTTCAAAAATTCTCCCACTGGAATATCCCAAGTAGTGATTGCCCATGATGTAACATGTGCGGCTATTCCACTTAAAGTTGACTGGGAATTATTTTACATAGTTAGCTGCACTTTCCTTTCCAGGTCAGTTATGTATTCTGATGTGCTTTGACCAGTTTTAATAAGTATATAATCTAGCGCTGGGGTGCCTTCAGGTCTACATAGAGTTCCACTCTCCTTAGAAGTTACTGCTGTTTCTTTTCGTATTTGTAAGACACTCCATTAAATCAGTTATACCATTTCATGCTGTTCACCTGAATACCCTGCAATGGTGTTACTGATATAGAATGTTCAGACAGTATAAAAAGAGACAACAGCAACTGCTGCGGAGCGAGGAATTCTGGATAGTTAGAAAAGTTAGAAAAACGATTATTAATTTAACTAAAAAGGTCAAAAGGTCAAAACATACTGTATTGGAATATTGGATAGACACTAGAAGGAAAACAGAATGGCATCTAGAAGTGCAAAAACTGTTTCCTCTCACTTTTAAACTTGGTGTACACCAATGAATTATTCTGAGACCATTATTATTCAGTCTTTTCATCTAGGACCTATTCTCTATATGACAGAACACAAATGCCAACATTCATATATATGCTAATGACATTATCATTTTTGTAAAAGCATAGTCCATTGCCAGTCTGAACAGTTTCTTACAAATGGTCTTCAATTATGCACAGAGGAAGACGATAGAAAATGGCTTATTATTTAACTCCTTGAGGACAAAGATTATGTTCTTGTTTTTTTTTCCATCATTTGTTCATCTCCTGAGCCACCTCAGGTGCTCCCTTCCTACCGACCTGCCCCCCCAGCCCAATCACCCAGCTTCTCCGGGACGTACCTTCCAACCATCATCCTGTGCCACAGGACTCTGTGGATTACCCAGTCACTGGTGTGGAGCCTGCAAGGGGTCAGTTAGCATCCTGCAGCTGAGGAGTTTTTCCATCGATTTTCTCCCTGGACTCAGAGACATGCAGTGGTTGCAATGTGCAAGCTCTGCCTCCATGGAAATGCCCCCAGTGCCCTGAATGTGGCTCCCCTTCTCTTCTGGTGAAGTTACATGCACTGCCAGCCAACTACTGGGGGGTGGCAGTCACACAGCAAGCTACAGCAGTCCCCCTTCCCCAAAGGGGGAGAGCAGTCCTAAAGAAGCTCAATCTTCCCTCCCTCAGCCAGCCCAAGAGCGACTTGCATCTATTTCTGAATCTGTGTCACAGGCATGGCAGGAGGTGATCCTCCACGTTACTTGGCCAATATCAATTAGGCTCTTCTTAAACCACACAAAACCAGTCAGTACAATGCATATCTCACCACTGAATCACACCTTACTAGAACACATTAAAAATTGTAATTATCTTGGCCTATGACTTGATCCTACTGACTTACACTATTTTGATTTCTATGGTACAGTATTACTGTTTGCACCTCGTCATCATCCCTTAACTGGGGTGCCAAAAGTATATTGTATCTTGCTTATATTTTACCTGCTGTTTTTGTTTTGTTGTATCTCCCTGTCTCATTCTTCCCAATAAACATCTATAATTCCTGTTGTCACCGTATGCTTTTTTCGTCTTGGTTTAAAAACTTCTCAGTAAATAATTAAATAAATACTCCACCCTGTAATGAAAAGCAATCAGAAGCTCACATCAAAAACTCAGTCTGCTTTAAATAAATCAGGTTTGTCTAGACCTCAGTACTGGAGGGCCACTATGTCACAAACCCTCTCAGCAAGTCAGCCCTCTACTCCCAAAGTGCCAACCTCCGAGCATAGTATTGTGAACAGTTAACAGAAACAGGGTAACCCTCATGTCTGTTTTGTGGGTTCGAATCAACCTTTGGTCTCAAGTCTTGGAGGGATTCAAACTGTGAACCTCTTGTTAGCGTACCCAATGTACAGGCTCAGATAATTCTGCTCTTTGGGGGGCCCAGATATCTTTTGCCTATGGGCACCTAACCAGGTGTACAAAATGAACCCTTAAAAACTCTACTAATGACCTCAGATAACGCTTACCTTTTCCCAGTTTGGTAAAACCATATACGCTCATGCACAGTGTTGTCACACTCTTAACCTTTCACGCATCACAGACAAAAACAGAAGGACTTGGAAGACACAAATAGTCTATCTAAAAATGAGATGTTTACTTAAAAATAGATAAAAATGTAAAATGTAAAACACAGAACCATATATCACAAAAAATACAAATCACTTAAAAAAAAACAGGTTTAAAAGTGCAGACTATATCTCCTACCACAGTACCCTTAGAATTGTCTCTTCTAAGGTATATTCATCTAATAGTGCCTGATGTTGCTTTTTCAGAGTCCAAACATTTGTTTGTAAATGGAAAACAAAATAATGTTTAAAACTGGCTTTGCCAACCTCTTTGAGTGAGGTCACCTAACTCCTCCCTGTCAGAATATAAAAAAAATATATCTATGCAAAACAGGATGGCTTATCAAAGGTAAATTAAAATTCTGTGGCCTCAGCACAACTCATTTTTTCATATGACCCTTTGATCTATGAGCAGCTTCCCCTTTCCAGGACACCAAAGGACTTGTTATGTTTCTCTGCCAGATCTCACGGAGGTACAACATGCTTTTGTATCACCATGTGAATTTTACTGTGTTTCCTCTGAACGTTATAAAAGTTTATGATCTATCTTGGCATCTAGCAAGCTGCAATTAGTCACACAAAAAGGAGATCCTAAATTGTAAGTCTCTTCTAGCCTGTAATTATCTCTTGGCCTTCCAGGTAACACCTATTAGCTAAAACCTGGGGTGTGTGCGTGTGTGTGTGTGTGTGTGTGTGTGTGTGTGTGTGTGTGTGTTCGTGTCATCCCGTAGGCTGTCAGCAGCTCTTATGAGAGACATTCGATAACACATTTTTATATTACAAAAAGCATAGGTTAATCAGAACCAGCTGTCCAAGTGTCACACACTACACAAACAATCCTTAATTCCATCATTGGTGTATCCGTGAGAGCTTGGGTCTCTGGGGTGTAATGTTTAAATGCAATGTTTAGCATTTAGCACATCAGTACCCAGTTGAAATGATCATGAAGAGTTACTGAATGTTCATAAATTATTTACAAACAGTTCATGAATTCAACCCATGAACATTCATTAAGGGTGCATCAAATTGTTCATGAGTGTTCATGAATTGTGCATGAACATCAAATTATGCTCCTGTATACGTGAGTGTTCATGAATTGTACATGAACATTAAATGATGCTCCTGTGTTCAGGAATGTTCATGAATTGTGCATGAACATTAAATTATGCTCCTGTGTACATGAGTGTTCATGAATTGTGCATGAACATCAAATTATGCTCCTGTGTACATGAGTGTTCATGAATTGTACATGAACATTAAATTATGCTCCTGTGTTCAGGAATGTTCATGAATTGTGCATGAACATTAAATTATGCTCCTGTGTACATGAGTGTTCATGAATTGTGCATGAACATCAAATTATACTCATGTGTACATGAGTGTTCATGAATTGTGCATGAACATTAAATTATGCTCCTGTGTACATGAGTGTTCATGAATTGTGCATGAACATTAAATTATGCTCCTGTGTTCATGAATGTTCATGAATTGTGCATGAACATTAAATTATGCTCCTGTGTACATGAGTGTTCATGAATTGTGCATGAACATCAAATTATGCTCCTGTGTACATGAGTGTTCATGAATTGTACATGAACATTAAATTATGCTCCTGTGTTCAGGAATGTTCATGAATTGTGCATGAACATTAAATTATGCTCCTGTGTACATGAGTGTTCATGAATTGTGCATGAACATCAAATTATACTCATGTGTACATGAGTGTTCATGAATTGTGCATGAACATTAAATTATGCTCCTGTGTACATGAGTGTTCATGAATTGTGCATGAACATTAAATTATGCTCCTGTGTTCATGAATGTTCATGAATTGTGCATGAACATTAAATTATGCTCTTGTGTTCAGGAATGTTCATGAACTTAAAGGTCAATGAAAGTTTGTGAAGCTCATCCACTTAACTGTTCTGGACATATTCCATCAATATTTTTGGTGAAATACCCTGCTTTTATAATATTGGTAATTCATTAAAAATCCTATTTTAGAGCCAGCCCACTGGCACACCAATATTGCTACCACTTACAATGCTGATAACCTCTGTTCGGGAATGAGTCTGGGTCATCAGAGAGCCAGCCAGGGAGGATGGCTGAGTGTCCCATGGATGCTCGCTTCTTGGGGGGAGGAGTATGGTCTGCTCTGCAACACCGCCATACTGGTGACCACAGGTGGTGATGCAGCTGGATCCATGGACTATGGGGGGGGGACGTCAGTGGCATGATGTGATGCATCAGCAAGGCCTTCCCAAGGTCAGGTGGAAGGACAGAAAAACAGAGAAACATCCTGACCAACATAGGATGCCATCCGCTGCCTGTCACAAGCCCCACACTACAGGCTGGGCTTCTCTATTCACTAACCAACACCTTGGCACTGTCCAGGGGGAGTAAGGGCCTGGCCTCTCAACTTTTCTCATGGGGGGATTATCCTTGGGGGACAAATGAGATAGAGGTAAGTCCCAGAGATAGCAGGTGGCAGGGTTGGACAGAGTGGATGGATCAATGGAGCCAGATGGGGCAGCAGGAGATAAAAGTGCAGTCTATTAAAAAAAAAATTCTCAAAAGATTTATGCCCTACTTACAAAGCAGAGGCAGACCTACTTAGCCCTCATTTGTTTTATCACACAGCCTAAGTAATTAACCAAGACAACTGAATTTTTCTAACAGACTTAACATTTTCTGATAAATGACTTTTCTTACCTTGCATAGGATTAGTAACTCACCTTATATTTACGTTTTGTTGTTCTTTAAATGGAATCACTGCTCACCTTCCTTTTGTAAAAAGAAAGGACCAATCGTTATTAATGTATGCAAAATCTAAAACCTTTTTAAAATGTGAGGGAATTTAATATTATTCCTTCTGGGTGTTCAGATAGTTACTTGCCCTGTAGAACATATATTTCCCACTTCTAACACTAAAAGAGGCCTGGTTTTGTGATGTTTTGTAACTCTTATAGTGAAAAACAGTGTATTCTGATATGCAAATTAGCTATGCGAATGGCTTTTTCTTGCATTTCTTCATGGTCTTTTAAAGGTTCATCAACTTTATGAACTTAGTGTTAATGAACAGTTTGTGAACTTGGTTCATGAACTGAGTTAAAGAATAACTGGGGAATATTGATGGATGCTTGTTAACCAATCATTGAACATTCATCAACGTTCATGAGCTGATGAACTTCATTTCTCCTTGGCACACAAATATTAAACCTTATACACCGTTATTTTTCTTAATAAAGCTTTTTCATCAAGCATAAGACAAACTGCTTGATGTCTTTCTCAGAAAACATCTGATATTTATTGTAAAACATAATCAATCATATATTTTTCAAATGTGGGGAAATGGATGGCAGCACAAAAAGCAACATTTCTTTCTGATCAGAATTGGTCAGAAGGGTCAGGATATCTGCCGAGCACGAAGTGTGAACATTGGTCTGAAAGCAACAGGCAAGGCCAACCCTGAGGTACTGTTTTCTCATTTTGAAATACAAGTAGCATGAGAAAAATGTCACAGTGCAGAGGAAAAAATGTTTTATAACAAGAGAAATCAAACTCCAAGGGGACCCGTGGATGGCAGGGTGATGCAGTTACAGCAGTTGGCAAATGATTGTTCATTTGCTAATTGTGACAATATGATAAAAGATGGAACTTTAATAGGCTCATGCTAACAGGATCTGCATGAGAAATTCTTATGGAAAATGACCTAAACAGTGACAAAACACTGAAAAATGCAAGGGTGTATGAAATGTCTAAGGCGGACATGAAGCTCCTTTTTAAGCAACCTTGTATGGTTAGTATTATTCAGTTTGTAAGGGGGTCAAATGCAAAGGGTCTGCACGGGGAGATTCTGAGACCAAAACATAAAAAGGTAGACAGCATTAAATGAGGTACTAAATGCAAGAGAAAGCCCACAAAGTTGATTACCATCAGTGGTGCAAGTCTGTCCCAAATGCAAATAGGAGGACATTTTTCTCATGCGTACAGAGGGAATATAACAAGCATTTGTCAATGCCGAATGTTTGTTTGCTGGCATCGGCATTGGTACTGCAGGAGTTAGAGAGCTGCATAATAGGAATGACAGTGAAGTACTGAACTAACGTCAACCTCCACCCTGTAGAGACTGACAGGCATTGGACTGTGCCTTTGGGTCTTCAGCCATAACACTCACACCATTCCTCCTCATCCCACCCTGCAGACACTGACAGGTGTCATGGTGTGCCTTGGGGTCTTCAGCCCTTACGCTCACCCCATTCCATAAAGAAATAAGCTGAGATGGGTGCAGTATAGGAGAATGGAGTGAACAGTAGGGCAGAAGACCCCAAGGCACACCTCAGTGCCTGTCAGTGGCTGCAGGGTGGGAGTGGGGTGAAATGATGTGAGCATTATGGCCGATCACTCCAAGACACATTCCCGACGCCTGTTGGTCTATGCAAGGTGGTGCATTATGGTTGGAAACCCTAATGCCCCAGGTGTTTATTGGTATTTTCACTCCAAATTTTCAACATGGGCTTTTTGGGACCCCACCTCATGAACAGTGGGACTACCATTTTGTTACTCAATCCTGAAAAGTGACTTCACACAGAGAATGCAGCATTCAGCACAGCAGGTGCATAAAGACATTTTGGGCAGGATGTGAAAAATGACATCTATACTGTTCATGAGGAGGTGTGAAAAAATGAAAATATTGAAAATCTGGAGTCAAAATATGACAAATTGGCGAAGTTACGAGCATGAGAAGAAATTGCATAACGCATGCTCATAACGCAGTCTTTTTTTGGCATTCTTTCACCAAATTTTCAACATGGCTTTTCTGGGACCTCCCCTCATGAACAGTGGTGCTGTGATTTCATGAATCTGTCCCAAAAGTTGATTTTGCACAGTGACTGCACCATTCTGTGCCACAGGTGCAAAAACACGTTTCGGGCAGGATGCAAAAAATGATAGGTGTGCTGTTCATAAGGAGGTGTGAAAAATGGCATTGTTGGAAATTTGGAGTGAAAATATTAAAAAGTGGCTAAGTTCATTGTTTCCCTTATTTTTGAATGCCTCCACCTCTCATGTCGTAGCCTTCTTCCATAATCAGCTACTGGATCTTCTTACTGAGAGAGAACAACCCTTTTGTTATTCTTGGGATCAGAATCGTCCCTCTCAGAGAGAGCATTGTGACTGATCCCTTGTTTGGAAGAGGGTATATAAATATATCAAGTGGGACAGATGCCACTTTATGCAGTTTCAAATTTTACACAATATGTTCTACTCCCCAATTAAACTTCATAGAATGGGAAGGATGGCTCTGCATGTATGCACCAGGTGTCAGAAAGAAAGGGGATCCTTATTTCTTATTCTCTGGACCTGTGAAAAGGTCAGACCATTCTGGGAGGAAATTAAGCACCGATTGGATCCCATATTAGGACTAGATTAGGCCTTTACTGCTGATATTTGTATACTAGGAGACTTTAATACAACTGTAATTGGTAACCAGAAGCCGCATTTTGGCTTGATATCGGTATGCACCAAGAAAGTAATTTTCCGGCACTGGTGCACCCAGATAACCCCTACTTTTATGGAAAGGTACTGGGAAGTGCTCATTGCGCTGCAGGCCGAGTGGGTTATTGTGAGCATATCACATTCTGAGGAAAAATTTGTTAAAATTTGGGAACCCCTTTTTACTTTGTTGACTCTGGACCAGGGAGCTAGTCATTGAGCTTCTATTAACCCTTCTTTAATCCCCTTGCCTTGGCTCTCAGACTCTATATTAGGGAGACAATACTTGAACAGCAATGGGTCCTCTTTTTAAGAAATTTTAGCTGCCGGAGAAAGGGAGGTGGGGGAAGAGGAGGGGGAAGTGAGGTGGAGGGGTTATAATTAGTGCTTGGTTGTTGGGTATATATGGGTACTGTATAATTTTCACTTGCTTTGTTTATATTATCTGATTTACTGGTATTGTTCACTATGTACCAGGTTCTGACACTTTAATGTTAGCCATGATGTATGTTTGTCTAAAGCAATGACCAAACTCAATAAAATGTTCAGAATTTAAAAAAAAAAAAGGCTACCAGACTGAACCTTAAGTGCACTTACTTTAAGATCTGTGTTTACATATATCTTGTCATATGGATTAGAGATGTATTTCCATGGAGCTATGTCCCAGTCAGGAAAGGTATTTCCCAGCATATGTGATCTGTGTGGAATGTGGTTATAATAACTGACTTCCCCTTTTTCCCATAGGAAAACCGTGGCATAATTTGTCATTATAAAGGAGCGTTTATAACGGCAAACATGCGCCGGGTTTCTCTTACAAAGGCAGATGCCTAATGGAGCAGCACAAACTGTTCTCCTGATCAGTCATTGGCCTGTGGTTCCCAAAACAGCACCGCAAGAAGAACTCGCGATAAGAAATATTGGGCTCATCAAAGGCTTAAGGCTTATTCTGAAACATGTGGAAGACACTCAGGCAGAAGGTAAGCCATTTTAAAGACAGGGAATGGTTCCCATTTCGGCACCACACTAACACACTAAAGCCGAACCATTGGTTATTACAGTGTCTTTTATTTTATATAATTGCTGAGGCAAAAAAGGGAAACCCAGCAATTACATAAAATAAAATATGGGTTAGTGTGTTTAAACTTGAAGTTTACACACACCCGAGGGGTTAGATGCTCATAAACCCCGAGAGCAAAGCCATACTCCTTGTATGTTGAAAAGTGAAAATTAATAAAAACTTGAATTAAAAAAAAAAGTGGCTAAGTTACGAACATTCATACAAACTGCACAATGCACGCTCATAATGCAGTCATTTTTTGGAGTTTTTTTACCAAACTTGCAACATGGGCTTTTTGGGACCTCACCTCATGAACAGTGGCACTGTCATTTTGTTAATCAGTCCTGAAAGGTGATTTCGTGCAGCAACCACAAAATCACCCCTTGGGACCAAGAAATTATATGACTGTGTTGGTGTTCATGAGGTGGGGTCCCAAGATCCCCATGTTGAAAATTTGGAACCAAAACTCCAAAACCTAGCTGAGATATCAACCTAAATTGAAAACCCCCCATTCACTGCCATTATAGGACTTACCGTCATTTCTTCAGTTCCTGGTTGGTCTTTGAAGAGTGCAAATGTGCCCCAGTCCACAGAAGATCAGTACTCCCAACCTCTGGAAGTAAGTATTGGTAACGGGGTGCAGGGAGGTGGGGTATGCAGAGGGAGGGTGCGGGTTGGGGGAGGGGGCCGGCAGGAACAACGAGGGACCGTTTTCTTTTTTTTTCTGGTTTAAAAAAAAAACGTTGTGGGAATGTTTTCTTCTTTACAGGTGAAATATTACAAAATGGTTTTCAGCACACTGGGGTGGACTCCCAGTGTGTCAAACTAGTGGAGGGGGGACCAATACCGACTTGGGGATTGGGCACCCCGAGGTCAGCTGAAAAAAGAGGGCCTAGGGGGCACATCCGACATCAGTAGTGAGTATCCCAGTGTTGGAAAAAAACAAAGAATTACTTTTGGCACACTGGAGTGTGCTTCCAGTGCACCACAATAGTGGAGAGGAGCATGCCGACACAGAGATCGGGCATCCCATTGTTGGCAAAAGTGTCAGTGGCTCAGCAGGCAACACACTCGCCTCTGAGGCCGGGAGATCAGAGGGCTGTGGGTTCAGTTCCCACATTTGGCACTTGGGTTAATATCCCAGTACTGACACTGTAGTGCAGCATGAGAGGGGTGCTGCACTTCTGAGGTGCCGTCTTTCGAATGAGACGTTAAACCGAGGTCCCATCTGCCTGGATTGGTGGTAGTTCAGGTGGATGTTAAAGATCCCATGACACTTATCGAAAAGAGTAGGGGAATTTCCCCGGTGTCCTGGCCAAATTTCCCTCATTCACTAAAAATATCACCAACAGCTTAATCTGGTTCAAGTAAGTTGGCATTCATCTGTATCCCCTCCCACAGGTTGTGCCTGAAAATAGCAGGATTTGTCTAGTGCACTTACCCGGTCAACAAAACTAAATAAATAAACAAACAAAAAAAAAAGATATGTTCAGACTGGGGGTATGCCAATATGGGGATTGAGTACCCCATTGTCGGCAAAAATATGTTTGGGCTTGGGAGGCCATCAGGAGGCGCGCATCCCAGTGTCAGAAATATATTAGTTTGGCACACTGGGGTGGGCTCTCAGCGTGCCACATTAATGGGGTGGGTGGATATCTGCTGACATGGGGATTGTGCACCCCAATGTCAGTTTTGGGGGGAGTGTGCGGTGGGTAGCAGGACCCATCAATTATGTAATGCCCCAGCATGGCTGATTTATTTTATTAATATGTTTCACCAGGAAAGGCACACTGAGCAAATGAGTTGCTCGTAATTCCAACCATGTGCATTACTGTGCACTGTAATGCGCATGGCTGGAATGTGCCTGGTTGCCGGGAAGGGGGGAGGGGAGAGTTCTGCCGCTACAAAGACAAAACTGTCCGTGATTGAATCGGCTGATTTCTTTCAAGTCCAGCGCTCGCTCTGAAACTGACATCATCAGCAGCAGCTTCCCTGTTGATTGGTGGCTGAGGGACGAGCCCCTGAAAATGTTTGCTGGATTGGCCACAATACTGCCACACCTCTGCAATGCTCTACTAACCTCATTATGTTTCTTGTGTACTGCGTGCACAAGTAAACATGAAAAGGGAGGAAAAACTGGTGCAGCCTGTTTATGCAACTGAAAGTACAGGACAGGATAGGATAGGACAGGACAGGATAGGATAGGATAGGACAGGACAGGATGGGACAAGGACAGGACAGAATAGGACAGTAATATTAAAGCACTTCTATAAAATCAGAGTGCTGCACAAATAACAAAAGAGCTCATCATCCAAATGCTTCATAAATATATACTGTACATACAATAACACAATATAGTTATTCAGCAATAAAATAAAAAATGCTAAATTAATGAAAAAATAATAATTTAATTCAAACTGTGGGGCCATGGTAAGCTGCGCAGAAAAGCCACATTCATGCTGCCTCCTTGAAGCATGTCAAACTGCGCATCTGGTGAATGATGGTGTGAGGGAGTTTCACAGGCTAGGACAGCTATTGCAAATGGTCTGTCCTTCACTGATTTTTATCTGGAATGAGTTCATCACTAGCAGCCCCTATTCCCTGGAATATAGTGCTGTGCTTGTTTGGTGGGGAGTCAGCAACTTGCAGAAGGTAGATGGAGCACCATTAGCACTTCGGAGGTTAAAAGTACAATACTGAAGTCACTCTTCTGCCTAACGGCAGCCAGAGCAACTTGTTGAGTACCACATTTGTATGTGCTGACCCTGCATGGAGATCAAAAGGCAAGCTACCATGTCCTGCAGTAGCAGCAGGCATCAGATTTGATCACAAGGTAGGCTCTTGTGGAGCCTATTACAATAACGAAGTCCAAAGGAAACAAAGGCCTGTACTAGCATTCTTTGGTCGACAGTTTCAAGAAAGGGGCACACTCTGGCAATGGTTCTGCCATGGTTAAAGCAACCCTGAGAACTTTGATGTATTATTTCCCCTGGGGTGGACCATCCAGTATGGTTGGAGTCTGCTACCCTGGTTCCTTTTATGGTAAAAGCAGCTTCAGACCACAGCAGGCATGTGGGATTCCAGGGTCTGGCTTTCATTGAGAATTACTCCCAGATTGCTCACAGCCCTTTGCACCATAAGCTGAATCCCATTCAAGATGGGTAGCCTGAAGCTACCATTTAAGGCAGAATCTCAATGCTCTGAGCTCACCAGTAGCAGTTTCATTTTACAAGGATTTTGTGCCAACCAGTCCTTAATCTCAGCCAAACACTGAGTAACAGTGAGAAACTATCACTCTGACCCTGTTTAGGTGCAAACAAAGATACATCCTTGTTTCTCATGATAGTGCCAGATTACCCTTTCCAGCAAATGAGAATGGTTGAATTGCGCAGCTGTGTGCACATGCAGTTAAACTGTTTACTGTTTAACTTTAGGTACATCTTGCTTTGAGTGTTCTTTTAAATAATAGGTCCCACCCTGTCTGGGTTGCCCTGCTGTAACAGTTTTTGATTCAGAGGAGATTTGATCCAGATAGATCCACACTGAAAAAACAGAGTTTGCCCTATTGTGGCTCTGGCTGCAACTGACCAGCCCAGCTCAGGAGGTAGCACATGATCTCAGATCTGGGGGTGGCGCTTGTCATCTCCTTGTTAAGTCTGAAGAGTCCATATCCAGTATGGAGACTCTACTGGGATGGTGGGAACCTGTTGGCAGCTTTCCCTCAAAGGGTCCAGCCTGATGGCACCCACCCATGGATCGTACTTATACCAGAAAAGTGGCTCACCAGCTGACAGTGGAGATTAAAAAGGTACGGGCCTCATTTTCAATGGTGGACACAGGGCTTACTTCCAGCCCTGCGTCTGATGCAAACTTTGACATATCTGTGACCAAGAAGCTGCCGCAACTTGCACCCTGTTTTATAACAAGGATGCAAGTTGTGACTTTTTCCTCATTTTATGGCAGCTTGTGACAAAACTTTGACACAAGCCCCGTAAATCGGGTCTCTGTCAGATGCAAAGTTAGACATGGGAGAACTGGTCTAACTTTGCTGCATTCACTGCAAAGGACTTGTGGCATGGGGTTTGTGGTAATCTTTTTTGAAAATTACATATGCACTTGCAACGAACTGTCAGCCACAAGTCCACGGCCGCAACACATTAGAAAATCATAGCGTGTGTTCTTTCCAGAATATCAGGGTTATTCTGATGTCATACTACCTCTTGAGTCTAGGAGTGGGTAAGCTTTAATGACAGCTATGTACCTTATTTTATGTTCTCTGATGGGTACATTGGTAATGTTAAGTAACTTAGACCTTAAGGGATTTTGTTTAAAGAGCATTTGTTCACTTCTAATAAATATACAACTGGCTTTTTTTATTTATTGTGGGGTTTTTTTTCAGGTTTTTTATGGATCCCTTGAGCCTGCAGTGATGTACTCCTTATCAGTCCTTGTGGTCTCCTAGCCACCCCCCCCAACCTAAGCAGGAGGTCTCTTTAACCCACATGGTGGGCCACCCACCTCTTGGGGCTAGAAGGGAGAGAGAATCTATGCTAATCTGAGTCCAAGGAGAGTGTGAGGTGCCAGGACCTGGGCTTCGGTATTCAGTGGCTAAGGTTTTTCTTCTTTGTAGTTATTGTCTACCTAGTGACGTGGACATGCAATGATGACAGTGGGATGAAGCACACACTCCCGCATGCTGTGTGCCGACATCTGCCAAGGGCACCAGTTCCTAGCACTTGATGAGGCCCGCAGGCACACTGACTGCTAGCCACCTCCAGGAGTCAAACTATTGTAGAGCACCTGCTCCCACCCCACCCAGAGAAAGAGAGCTGTCCAACAGATGCTTTATAGCAGTCACGGTGAAGAGAATACTGCTTCTAAAAAGAGAAGTTTGAAACTCAGCTTGTTTCCAAGTGGGAGCTGGATGACTTGGGATCCAGAACTGGGCGACTAGTATCACACATAAGGTAGGGTCTGTGTGTGGGATGAGCAGTTTGTATTTGGAATTCACTTTTAGAAAAGAGCATAGGGGTATTTGTCACATGCTGAGTCCTGATTGCCAGGAGCTACTTTCACCCAGGCTGTTGTGCTGGGCTGGCAGCCCTCGTGAAAACAATCTGTCAACCAATCAGGAGCCAGCATTCTTTAAGGCCATTTCATAATTTAGATTGTTCTTAATATAGATGGATACCCCACATTCGCAAACCAGCGCTTAGACTGAGGGGTTATAGAATATAGGCACTTCCCCCCTGCAGAAAAACAGATTAGATATACTCCAAACATGTAGAAATACACACGTAAGTAAACTGTAGTCTAATATAATGCAATAACGATAGTGCAGTGCAGATGCTCATGAAAGCCATTGCAATCATAAATGGGTGCGCGAGGGTGCTGTAGATGGGTAACGGCTTGAGCCTCTCAGAGAAAAGCAATTCTGTTTAACAGGATGGTTTAATTATGGCCTTATTGTGTTGATCTTAAAACTGTAATCATAAAAAGGTCATAATGTTTCTGCCACAATCCAACAGTTTTCTGGAGGATTGGCCAGTTTGGAAATTAGTCTTAAAATGTGAAAACCCCTAATGGGATCTTATAGCCTACTTCCCCGCTTCAGAACTCTAGCCGACTGGGCCATAAAACATTGCATGGTGACCACGTAAATGTTGGCTCATGCACAATCCTGAGTTTGTATTGATGTAATCTCAGTAACAATGCTAAATAAAAGTAACAAAAGTCAAATGTATTCTTGTTTAACAAGAAAATAAGATACTTTTCAAATTCCTTTGCACTGTAAATGGCTGTATTTTTCTACTTTAAAACAAAAATGGTATGGCAATCAGTTCTGAAAAAATGACATAATATACTGATGAATATTTTTCTTTAGTTTAACTAAATGTTATCTTCTGTAACATAGAAACATAGACAATGATGACAGAAAAAGACTAATGGTTCATCAAGTCTGACCATAGGGCCCTATATAACCCTGCAACCTAGTGTCAATACAGAGTTCTTAGGTACTGACTGGCAGAGTCAAAAAAGGTCACAGCACAGTACTGGAAACTGAATAGTTAACAGTAAAGGCATGTACATGCAATATTTCAAATTGTAGAATAGTCTTGTTAGGGCTAAGCACAAACTAAATTACATGTAACACGTTGGCATTTCAGCTGCTTAACCTACGTGCTTTGGCAGTGGATGAAAAAACTGAAACAATATACTGTGGTTTTGTACTTATTGCGTCCTTTTTTGCTCTATAGTTCTTTTGTAGATACCTGTGACAATAAAGTGTGTGCCTTTCCCACTGCAATCACTCCTGGAATTTGCAGGTATCCATTTCTTCTTAAAATGCCTTGGCTCTCTGCCTGCAGCTCCAGTTGGCGCAGAACACTGCAGTACGTCAATTGGGAATCTGTAGGAGGGGGAACAATTGTCAGTAGCTGGGGAGATTGCCCTGTAGCTTAGCGCATAATGTAGGAAAGAGGAGACAGGGTGCAGGGGCTCTCTGCTAAATGCATGAAGAGACAATATAGTGTAACGGTTAGAGCACATGTCTGAACCATGAGACCCAGATTCAAATTTTACTGAGTCCAACTCACACTCATTTAATAAGTCCCTTGACCTGAGAGAGCATCAGTCCCTCCCTGATGTAAAACTCAGTAGAAAAAGGACCCCTCTGAAACTGAGATACTGTATCTCAGATGGACTCTCCTGAGTAAATAAAGTGGCAAACAGGAATGTGTAGAAGGAGTATGTCACTGAGGTCCTCAAGGTCCTGGGGGTTCCTGACTCTGTACACCAGTAAAGCTGAGACGTGGGGTGGCTACATGTGACAGAGCCTCTGAACACCTTCTTGCTTGGATGGGTAGACGGTGAGCCCACCCATTGTAAAAACAAGCACACAATCATGGAGACTCACTGGAAGTAAATGCAGGCTAGATGGGTTGCTCACCCTCTCCAACAGGGGCAGTCCTAGCTACTGCAGCCATAAAGGTACGACAGACACATTTCAGGAAGCTGCTGATGAAAAGGAGGTCTATTATCTGGAACCTCTAGACAATAGGGCTTTTAGTTAGAAAGTATGGGTGGAATTCTAACAGTTCCCTGCTGGCTCAGCTCTGACCTCAAACATTTATTGAAAACAGAAGTGTGTATGCGCGCATGCATGTGCATGTGTGTTCAGGGAAAGAAAATCAAAGTCTGTGCTGAAGAATACCTTGGAAATGGCATACTGTTCTAGTTGCACTTCCTCTATTTCCTGTTTTTAGCTTGTCGTTATAATTTATTCTGTATTACAAAGGAAATTTGTATGGAAACATGATCTTTTAAGTTGTACTTTATCTGCTACTGGTCTACTGATTATGTCATAATCTACTGCTTATGGTATATTTGTCTGTATTGCAACCACTGTGATTCATATACACAGGATTATGACATCACATGTCGACAGCCAGCAGAAAGCTATGAATTCTAGGGGGCACTGTGGAGCATGACTACTGAATGGACACACTGCATGATGGCTGCATAGAACAGCAGCTAAAAACTAATAAAAAAACTTATTTTAAATACCAAAACAGCTTTTTAACCTATACCTTTGGATACATCATGTTGAACTGAATACAACAACTCTAGACTCAACCATGGTGCAACTGAATAAAGGTGGCACTGGGAGCTCGAAGAATTAGCACAGCCAGGAAACCAGGCCACAGCATCCTTAGTACTAGCACTAGGAATGAGAGCAGAACCACCATGACAGTCCCTGATGCTTTCAATGCAGGTGATTGATAGCAAGGTCGAGGACATACTAAAGAGACTGGTGGAGCAAGACATAACAATAGAGATTGCTACAACAACAGCATTGGCAGCAGAGACACAAGCTGCCCAAGCATTAGCAGCCAATTGCACAATTGTGCTGCAAATGTTCACCTGGTCATCTTACCTGAAAGCAGAGTGAGTGAGGATCTTCTGAGCTTCCTGAGAGACTGGCTGACAGGGACCCTCACCTTGACCAAGAGAACTTGGCACAGCAAGTTATTAGAGTGTATAGGATCTCCCTGCGGTCAATGAAACAGCAATGGGATCTGCCTTGCATTATCTTGTTGGTGACTGCAGGACTGGTCACCTTCGAGGCCTCCAGAGGTTCCCAAGGTCTTAACTTTGATGGACTGATGCTGCACCTGTTTCCTGATTTTTCATTTACCACCACAGCAGGATGGAAAAATGACATCCAGGCCAATTGAAGAGCCTGGATGTGACTCACTCCCTCCTGATGTCTGTTCAGCTCTGGACCCAAAATGGGGGACATGTATATCTAGTCACAGATGCAATGAAAGCTGGAAAGTGAGTTGAGGTCATCGTGAGAAAATCTGAGTCATGGAGTGGCTAAAGGACATGGTGCAAGAAGACTAGACTTGAACTGCCTGATGCTATCTAATTCAGAGTGAGAACACTGACTGTGGACATTAGTTCACCTACAAGAAGTCTCGGAAAATTAATGTTTAATATTTCCTCTGATTTCTACATATTTGATAAAGTGATGTTCTTATAAATGCTGTTTGATCCACTTCCACATCAGTTAAAAGACATGCATGATATAACAGCAATTGTGGCCACCATGTGGTGTCCATCTAAAGTCAACTGAGCTGGGAATCTGCTGGCTGGCCCCGCTTAAGAGGACACTGTGGCATGTATGCAGTTTTGATATTTGAAATGAGCTGGTAAGGGTGGGGAAGTGTTCCACTAATCTTTATTTTAGTGATGTAATTGTATGGTTAGAAATATAGAACCACAGAATGTGACAGCAGACAAGGACCGCTGGGCCATCTAGTCTGCCCAGTTTTCTTTAACCTTCATTTTTTGCTGCAGACCCTAATTGATCTATGGCACAATCTCTTGCCCCCCCCCCACCCCTACAATTCCCTTGTGCCTGTCCCAGGCAGTTTTGAACCCCACCACTGTTTTAGCCCCCACTACCTCTGCTGGAAGGCTATTCCAGGTACCCATCACCTTTCTGTGAAGAAGTACTTCCTCACATCCCTCCTGAATGTATTCACCTCCAGATTCATAGCATGCCCTTTGTTCTAGAGCACCTTTTTCTTTTTTTATATAGAATTTGGTCCAATTTTTACCCCATTTTTCACTCTGTCCCCATGCCCCAGGGGGCATGCACATGTGGAGGCACGTGCATGCCAGGCCTCGAGGCACTGTCCCACTGCTTTGCCACCCCCTCCCGCCTACACAACCCAAGTTGTTTGTTTTCTCTTGATCCCCCTCTGTAAGCCCCCTCCACAGCCATACGATCCCTCCCTTTGCCTTCCTCTTTTCACTAACATACCTAAAAAATGTCCTGTTCCCTTTTGATACCCCCTGAGCTATTCTCTCCTCAGTTTACACTTTTGCACTCCTTATTGCTTTGCCTTCCTCCATCTGTTTTGCCTGATACACATCCCTATCCTCCTCTCTCTGGGTCTCTTTATAATTTCTGAATGCCACTCTTTTAACTCTTACCTTTTCTGCTACCTCTTTCGAGAACCATAGTGGTCTCCTCTTCCTTTTACGTTTGCTTACTTGCTTGACACAGAGGTTTGTTGCCTTTACTATGCCCTCTTTAAGTTTGGCCACTTTTCCTACACCCCCCCGGGTCATCTTCCCTGCCTGGTCATTTCTAAGGCATTCTCCCATCTTAGTAAACTCCACCCTTCTGAAATCCGGGACCCTTGCCATTGTGTGGTTGGATTCCGCAGCTGTTCTTATGTTGAACCACACTGCATGATAAAAACTGGTCCCCAGCTGACTTCCCAGCTTGACATCTGCAACACTGTCCCTGTTTGTGAGCACCAGGTCCAGTATTGCCCCTTCACCAGTGGGCTCCTAAACTAGTTGTCTGAGGAACACCCCCTGCAGGGAGTCCAGGATGTCCATGCTTCTAGCTGAAGCTGCAACTGAGAGGCTTCAATCTACATCTGGCAGACTGAAGTCCCCCACCAATAACAGCTCCCCCTTTTTCTGAGATTTTGCCAGTTGCTTCTAACATTACCTTATCTAATCCCTCACCCTGCCATTTATTTATTTATTTAGTTAAAAGTTTTACCAGGAAGCCATATTGAGCGGTGTACCGCTCAATTCCAGATGCGTCCTGGGGGTGGGGGGAATGGGATAATTACAATATGACCGACATGGAATACAGTAACAGACATGGAATGTACAGTACAATATACAATACATTAAACTAAGCTAATTAACTTCACTGATGAGATTACAATACAGGAAATGGTTGTGCTGAAGTTGGCAGGCTAATACCCTATATCTGTCTAAGTTGCAACATTACTGTATTAACCAAAACTGTTTTCTGGTGTGAGTTGAGTCTGATACTGGCTTACTGTTCTGCAGTGTTATAAGTGCTTCAATATCTTTTGATCATTTATGTTTGGGATGGGATCACATTGAAATGTAAGGCTTGAGTGCTGTTCATGTTTGAACTATAAATATCGGACTGAATACCACATTCTTGCAGGGTGCAGCTAATCTTTTTGTGGACTATACTGGACGGACATGAAGAAATTCCCCTACGTCCTCATCAAATCAGATTTTTTAGGCCGGATAACAACCTGTGATCTATTGGATGGCACCTTGTATTCATGCTGCACATGAGTACTACTATATAATATCTTTAATTTTGTTTTTAACAAAAAGCATTAATATATAATTAAAACAAGGGAAAACAAAATTCTGTAGGAATTATCTTATTTTTAAGAAGCTGGGTCAATGACGACTTCCTGGTGCCTGGACAGCAGTTCCTCCAGCCAATAAATATATTGAGCCTCCCACAGAGAGCTACCTCTGTGACTCATCAACTGGGCCACACCTTGGACCTGGTTTTCCTGCTGGGGCTTGACATCAATGATGTCAAAGTTGATACAGTTGCAAGGCTGGATCATCGTACTATGAGTTTTTTCATCACCCCCCCCAAGAACGCCCCTTCATGTGAAGTTAGTCCAATACTGGCTATTACATAATCTAGAGTCATATAGGCTCATGGTGATGCTAGACTCCTCAAGCCTGTTGCAGATATGTGCTGAGGGAGTTGAGGAGGCTGCAAGGGGCTTTAATACAGCCATCACTGTGTCATTTGACTCCCTTGCACCCATTTGTGTATGCCCAACCATGAGTCTCCTGTCAACGTGCCTCCTGGTTTAGTGAGGAGTTCAGGCAGTTGAAGGTCAAAAGGTGAGGGCTGGAGCATTCTTGGAAAAAATCAAAATTGCTAGAGGGCAGACTAACCCCGAGGGCTTACTATAAAGAGTATCAGGGGGCAATCACTCTGAGAAATTCAGAGTTCCTCTCATGGGTGATTGCTGCAGGGAGAAGCAGACCTGCTTAACTCTTCCATGTTGTGGACAGATTTTGCATCCAGGCTGTCTGCAGATTGGTGGAATGTTGTCACTAGAAACATGTGATGAGTTTGGTCAGCTTTCCTGACTGGGTATCCTCCATTCAATCTGAGGTCCTCCCAAGTGGGCTGTCATGGCCTAGCACTGTCCAATTGTTGTTGAGTGAGGGCCTTCTGTTGGTCTGGTGTGAGTGTCTGCCAATGCCCACTGGAGACATTCTCCAGTTGTTCTCGGAGCTGCATCCCACTTTCTGTATGTATGCCCCCAAATGGGCTTACCTGGGAGGGCTATGTCCCACTGCTCCTCTGCATGCAGTGAGGGTTCCCTGGTGGGGCTAGAACCAGGTAGCACCCTGTCTGTCCTTGCAACCGTGGCTGCTGTAAATTTTGGTACCTCAGCCATTCACCGAATGGGGGCAAAGGTCTGACCAATATTTCTGCACCTCCGGATGCCTGGGGGGTTTGCACTTGGTCCTGGGAGTTGCCTATATGCCCCAGGCTGAAAATGTAAACAACTCTGGTGGCCTGTGCATTACTGGGCATGTGCAGTCACCGAAAGGAAAATTTTAAAGGAGCCACGGCTCCAACTGTGGGTTAGGCCAAGTGGCCATGTTATAGTTATATCCCCCACTTCAGAGTAGATAGCAGAGCCGGGGATCATTATTGAAAAGCCTTCAGTTCAGGGGGAAACTGTTTTCAGCCCTCACAAGGGCCCATGAAGTTAAATTTAAGGACTGGATTGTTGTGGAGTAAATGTACACAAAGACGGCAGACCCCACTAAAAGACTACAAAACGGGGGCTGCTGGGTAAAGGCTAAAGGGCACTGAAAAGCCCAGGACTGTTATAGCCAATCATTGGAGGGCTGGAGAAAAAAGTACAAATAGTACTGGCAGCCCGCCAAAAGGAGAGCTCCAGGGTGAAGTGGAGAGAGGATGTGTGGGCTCCCCAGCCCAGAGTTGCACTGAGGCCCTCTCGGTCTAACTTAACCATCCATTGGCAAAATAGCAAGTTGTAAAGCTTGGAGGTTGTGCATCCAGAAGCAAGAGAAAAGTTTTGGAGTGTGCTGCAGACAGAGAGGAGCCGGAGTGCTAAAGCAGAGAGAGACAGTGAGAGAATTTAAGGCTGCAGAGGGAGCTGAGAGACTGGGGTTTTGCTGCTTGGTTTTTCTAGCACTGTAACCCTGGCATCAGAGACTGAGAGTTCCCTCCTTGGAGGGGTATTTCTGTGAGTGCAATATCCAGTAAGGGGAAAGTCTGTATTAGCTTTGGCCAGTGACTGAGAAAGGGCCAGCAGTTCTGTGACAGAGAAGCGACGGGCAAAGAACTGGGTCAAGAGACTGTGTGAAAGCCCAGCAGTAACCTATTTGTCCAGGGTGTACAACAGAGGGGTCTAGGACACCAATCGTCAATTACCCCCTAGACTGAAGACTTGTGAGGGGGTGGACCAGTGGCTGAAGAGTTTGAGAGGCCTGTCTGGTGAAGACTGTATGCAAAGGCCATCGGGTGAAGTTGCCAAGGCCAGGCAGGTGAAGATCAACTGTTTCCTTTTCTACAGTGCTACTGCATTGTTACTGCATCATTCAGCAACCTCCATGGTACAGTGCAACTGCTAGTGGGACTGCATCATGGTTAGCTGCAACGCCCCCTGTGTGCACTGCAAAACTGTGAGTACCCAGAGTGGTGGCTTTGGGGAGTCTAATTAGCTAGCTAGCTAGATAGATAGATTGCAGGAGGCAACTGTTAATGGAACTGTGTTAAATTCAAAGATTCTGACAGATCCAAGATTCAAGTGTTTAAAGCATTTAACAGTTATTTGGGCCCCGCTGTGAGACCTCAGGCCTGCAACACCATCTGGTGAAGTACCCATCGCGTCGGGACATTTTAGGGTGAACCCTAAGGTGAGAAGAAAGAGGACTGAGTGGGGTTGAAAGTGTTCAAAGAGATTGTGTTGATTGCTATTCCCCTTCTTCCCCTGCCCTCAAATAGATCTCAGTATTGTTTGCATGTTAACTCTTGTGACTGTAACTTTGTGAGGTCCATTTACTGCATGTGGAGGGATTGTTTACAGTGTGGGGAAGTGTCCTGGGGGGCAAATATTATTATTTCTTGGGGGGTGGTAACCTGCTATTTGTTCACATGTATTTCCTGCCACTGCCCCAGGTGGAGGCATCATGCTAACTTGTGTTCCAGTTACAGAACCCAGGCTGGGCCCCTTGAAGGTGGGTACCTGGTGGACATGAGGCCCCAGAACAGCCAAGGTGAGTGAAAGGGCTGTTGAATATATACTGGAATAGGGATCTACCCAGTTGTTGGTGTACTGCCAGGAGTTCCTGGGACCAGTTATTATGGAGATGGTCAGGTGTTCCTTGAGGGAGGGTATTTCCCCATTGCACTGAAGAGGGCAGTGGTGAAGGCCCTCCTTAAAGAGCCATCTTTGGTTCTTGACATCCTTTCTGACTACAGGCCTGTCTTGCAGCTTCACTTTTTCGGTAAATTGATCGGAGACGCAGTGGTGATGCAGCTGGAGGCTCATCTGGAAAAGTTTTCCATCTATGAGCCTTCTCAGTCAGGGTTCAGGAGGCATCTCAACAGAGAGACAAGACTCATCAGGAAGATATTGGTGAATGTTCGATCTTTGTACTTCTTGATCTCGCATCAGCTTTTGACACCATAGACCATGTGATTTTATCGACGCCGCTGAGGAACTTGGTAGGACTCTGAGGCACTGTGTTGAAGTGGATTGAGTTCTTCCTTACTGGCAGGGTACAGCAGGTTGTGTTGGAAAATGTTTCCTCATGCTTTCCTGCACTGGATTGTGGGGTACCTCAGAGTCAGACCTTATAGTCCATGTCGTTGTGGTGAATATGTTGCAACTGGGTAAGGTCATTTGGTGATATAATCTTAAGTTTCTTTGCTATGCTGATGACTCTCAGTTATATCTGTCATTTGCCCCTGGAGAAAGGAATGCTGTCAATGTGCTGAACAGATGCCTAGCTGATATCAACAACTGGATGGCCTCCAATTGGCTTCGGCTGAATCCAGATAAGACAGAAGTTCTACTGGTGGATACAATCCAAGAAGCATTCTTGTCCTGCATTCCTGCATGAATTTCCCGATGTGTGTGGTGCAAGCCTTATGCAACAAAAGGCAAACCCACTTTGAACCAAGTATACCTACACTGAAAGCCAAAAGTTGGAACAAGAAGAGAGTCACAGGGTAAGGAGGCTTCAGCATCACTGGCCGGTGGTGTTCTCACACACCAGTGTACAGTACAGGCATAGGCATGGGGAATGTAACTTTATGCTGCTTGCAAGAGCATAGGATGTCATCACATGTCTGGACCTAGTGGAATCACTGGTCTGCATACACACTAGTTGTTTTAGACTGAGACTCACTTGTGTGCAATGGAAAGAAGTAACACTGCCAGTTTTTCTTATGTCAGTATCCAGTACCCCTCCAGCAACATTACCACTAATGTCTGCTTTGCTGGTATTGGGGAGACTGAGAACATTTGCGGTCTGCTGGCCCACAAAGCCTAGTTGCAAGGACCTGTATTGTTTCCTACGAGACCATAGGTGTCACACCCTGCTGTTCAACTGGTGACTGAACCTGCACACAGAAAATGGTGGGGTGGGTAGACTGTTTTGTTTTCTTGGGTGGAGGGGTACATTGTTTTCTTTGGGGGATGGGGACTGGCACTTATTGAGATCCAGTTCTGTCCTACAATCCATTTTTATCATTTTATACAGTATATTTATGAATTATTTTGTATGATATTCTATATTTTATAGTAAGTGCCCCAAGCCCTAGGGAAGAGGTGCTATATAAATACAATTGCCTTGCATTGCTTTGCCTTATTCATTTAACGCCTTTACCTTTACTTCTGTACTGTAGGTGGAGGTCTTTTGGGGTGGTTTTCTTTTTTTGTTTTGTTTCCAAGTCTGGGGTGAGTGGCATTCAGAAACAGACGAAGGCTTCTCTTTACATATTTATTGTTAGTTATTTATTTACAATTTGTAGACCAGAAAAGGCACACCGAGCCAAAGCACATTTCTAGGAGTGACACAGTGGAAGAAGAATTGCAGAGGTGGAAATACAAGAAAAATAAAAGTCCCCAGATAATCAAAGGAAATTGCTAATATACGGGAAGATCAGTGCACACAGGAATTCAATAATAAAAAGGCACAGTAATAACATAGGTGTATATACAAAAGTTAGGTAAGGCACATGTGGACAGCCTCGCCCTCCCCCATCTTGGTTCAAGTCTGGTTACTAAGGAGTTAATAGAGGAAACAAAAGTGTCTGAGTCCTGTGCATGCGTGCACATGTGCCTGGGTCTGTGCGAAGGCTGGTTTGCTGCTGGCCCTTACACTACCTATAAAAGATAGAGGACAATGCAAATGGTTAGTTCTGAGCACATAACTCAGAGGAGTGCAGTGTTCCTGGAAGGAGAGAGACAGAGGGAGAGAAGCAGAAGGAAATAGATCTGCAGCTTCTCCATACTTGGCTGGGTGGGAAACAGTGCTCCTAGCCAGAGGCAGCAAGCCCAAATACATAAACAGAGATAAGAAAAAAGAACTAGAGAGATAGAGTAAGTAAGAAAGAGAGAGACATAAAGAGAAAATATGTAGTGCTGAACAGAGGACAGCATAAGAATCCTGAGGTCACACAATCTCACCAGCAGACAAAAGGAGAATGCAGAGGTGTTGTGAGGATATACCCTCATGGGACTCACCAGAGGGCTGTGAGGACCTGCTGGAGGTTTTATGGTGGTGGTGGTGGAGGTGTCCTAAACCGTAGAGAAGAGCTTCGGGGAGTCAAGGAGAAACCCTCCCCCGTCCTTTCAATACCGGGTAAGCTCTAAGAGGACACCACAATTCTGTGGTAAGTGAGGCCTGTCAGGTACTTGTCTGTGCCCGGAAGGTTACAAAATTGTTCGTGATCTGGAGATGAGGGTAGGATGCAATGGAGCCTGGGGAAAGGTATCCATTAAACAAGGCTTACCAGGGGAAGGGTATCATCAGCTCCAAAAAGTATATCCCAGAAGGTGGGGGCAGTAATACTAAGGCACCATGCCCACCTCCAACCAACTATCATCCTGGGTAAAAGGAAAACGTAGACCAAGAGGTATGTGTAATGGGCTAGAAATAAACTGTGTAGAGGGCTCCCTACTATTCAGGGACACTGGTGAACAGAGCCCACAGATATATGTGTAGTGTCTGCTGATATTTAGCATCCGTAAAGGAAATCGGTTTCTGTCTGTAAAGAGTTTTATTAATTATATTGTGCTTGGCTCTACTGACCCCTGCATTGACAGTGGAATTTGTTGTGAAATATACTTTTGCAATGTTTAGCCACCCTTAATGATCCCACAGTTTCCCCAGTGCTCAGACACAAATAAAAACTTTGACCAGTTCCCTGTTCTAATGGTTAGAGTTCACAATGCCTGGCGTCCAGAGAACAGGTTGCATAGAAATACAAAGACTTTCTGAATTAATCACTGAAGTAATAAGGGTGCCCCGATGATGGAAGTAGGTGGGGGTGGGGTAACAGGGAGGGTGAGATATTCTTGTAATCAGTGTGGGGGGGGGCATTGTGAAAAAGAGGCAGACTCACCAGTATGAGCACTACCAGTACAGTAGAAACAGAGTAGCATAGAATTTTGACAGCAGAAGATGGTCTTGGGGTCTATCGAGTCTGTCCGATGTATAGGTACAGTACATGCCCCTTATACTGCAGGTTCACATCGCTCTACCCCCTCCCCAGCCCCCTAACCTGCCTCCTGTTCTTGTCCCACCCTTTCTTCAAGCTCTTCCTAGTTTTAGCTTTAACTACTATTTCTGAAAGCTTGTTCTACCCTCCCACTATCCTTTGTGTAAAATAATATTTCCTGGTATTGCATCATGTCTGACAGTGAGGCACAAGTAAGTGTGTGCCCCAATCTTGTGTACTGTCACAGCTGTCAGACATACTGCGAGTGCGTGTGCGTAAGATGGTGCTAATAAAAGTGCTGTCACATCCCTGTTGCCATGGCCCTGTGTAGAAAAACTTTTCCTAGCAAAATACAGTGTCAGTGCTGCAATAGTTCTGGAGGGTGAGTAAAAGTTTACTGCGTTCAGTGCACTTTAATGTTTCTGTGCTCTGAATTCTGTGGATAGAATTCATAAAATGTAGGACCAGCTAAACCACTATGCCAGTAATTAGGCTCTACAAGCATATTAATTAAAGATTAATGTAGGGCTGATAGAATGTCATCAGCCAATCATATTTCTCCATTTGAAATACCTTTTAATAATACATAAGATCGGGGCATACACTTACTTGTGCCTTACTCATTTACTTGTGCATCAGTCAGTGAGAGTGGACTAAAAAATGGGGAAACAGAAAGCAGAATTCTAATTTCTTTTGTGAGTATACTACACACTCCAGCAGCGTGACATGTAATGGCCGAGATTGTATCCACGGCAACAGTGGAGAAACATAGAAACATAGAAACATAGACTTTGACCGCAGATAAGGACCGCTTGGCCCATCTAGTCTGCCCATTTCCCTACCTACAGGATAGGCCGCAGATCCTAGTTAACCAACAGCCTATTTCTTCCTACCCCCCACAAGAATTGCCTTATGTCTGTCCCATGCATTCTTGAACTGTGCATGAGCTCACAAAGAATTGCGGATGGAGTATTTTACTAAAATGTAAGTAATAACTCACAGAAACTCTTATAAAACAGAAATGGACAGATTTTTTCACTAGACTGAATTTTAATAATAGCAAGAAGGTATTCCCAGTGGTTATGTTAATGTTCTGTTTATTCACCCCATGGGGGCATATGGCACAAGGCTGCGTCTCGTGCAACATTACACCCCCAAGGGGTGATTAACTAGAACATTAACATAACCCCTGGTCATACCTTATTGGTTAGTAAATCCTGCCATAGATCTTGGTGTCATCCACAAAGAGGCAGATTTTGTTCTTGAGGCCATCTCCAATACCACTGATGAATACATTGAACAGCAGTGGCCCAAGACTCGAGCCCTGCAGAACCCCCATTTGTGACTTCCCTCTTTCCAAAATGCTCCTCGTTGACCACCACTATTTGTGTTCTCCCCCAGCCAATTATATGCCCATTTAGCTATTTTGGCTCACACCTCAAGGTTCCCCAGTTTCTTTATTATTTTGCGATACTTTTGCAGGTGAAGCCTGTAAAATGAGGAAGACTTGGTACTGCTGAGGGGAAGTGGAATTTCCACTACGTGATTTAAGGCGTAAGATGAATGTTCATGGGCATTACAGTTATATAGATATTACAAGAACTAATAGCAACATTCAGAAAAAGTACAAAAATGTATTTCTTTTTTTAAAACCATCATGAAATTTTCTACGTCAACATTTAAAAAGTATATTGATATACTTTGTTGATATGGAAAAAGTATATCGACAACATATATGTTATCAGTGTCAGTGGCTCAGCAGGTTGCACACTCACCTCTGAAGTCAGAAGATTGTGGGTTCTAGCCCCACACCAGACACTGACACTACAGTGCAGCAGGAGGAGAGTGATGCACTCCTGAGGTGCCATCTTTTGAATGAGACATTAAACTGAAGTCCCATCTGCCTGTTCAGGTGGATGTTAAAGCTCCAATGGCACTTCTTGAAAAGAAGAGTGAAATTTCCCCAGTGTCCTTGCCACAATTTCCCCATTCACTAAAAATACCACCGGCCGGTTCAACTTCAGTTAGTTTACACCTCTATCCAGCGACCCCGCCCCCCGCCCGGATAAGACTGAAATTAGGCAGAATTACTTAGTCCTCCTTTCCCAGTCAACAAAAACTAAACTAGAAAATAATGTGTTTATTCCTAGCCAGAACAACCACTAGCATCTGTAGACCATTTCCAAAAATAATCTATAGTATATGGTTAGTGCTTATTACGACTAGAAAACCGTGGCTTTCAAAATCTTGTTGTAGGACAGTTCAAAAGTCAAAAAAGTCGTTGCACTATTGTTCTGATATCAGATCAATAGTACAACCTCTCAGCCTTGTCCTGCCACCTGATTGGCTGATTCTACGTGGCTCCATCGGGGAAAAATAGGGGACCCACTTACTATAGAAACAAAGAGCCCAACATGGTTCTGTGGCAAAAAAATACTTTTTTATTTTAAAAAGAAACATTGGGGCCACAGACACAGGTGGACATAACCACCACACAGGAGTTATTCGGACCAGCCTGGTCCAACTGAGAAGCCAGAGCGAGCGGTTGTGGCAGAAGCCAGAATGCGTGGGAGCGGCATCAGATAACATAGTAGGTAACTTTAAACTTAAAAAAAAACACACACGCACAAAAGCAATCAAGGAGTACCATATGCTATATAAAATAGTGGATGGGTGACCATCCATAACTAAAGTTGTGTTCCCATCTCGGGAGTTGATGACATCATAGAGACCTCTCGAGCTTCACTCTCGCAGTCTCTATGATGTCATCATCTCCCTCAATGGTAACACAGCCTTGTTGTGGATGGTCACCCATCCACGTTTCTATATTTTATGATATTTTATATTGCTTAAAATTATAGTTTAATAGTTGTAATAATTGAACTGCTAACCACAGAAACCTAATTTTTTTTTAAAATGAAAGCATGGAGTCTGTTCAACATGTATTGATCCTAATGATACAGTTCTAGGCTGGCCCGGTGGTGCTGAGGTTTGAGGCGCTGGACGCCACACCTCATGCTACGCCGGTGACCTAAGTTCGGGAGCAAACTTGGGCGCCGGGAGTCGGCAGGGGTGGGTGGAGGATTGAGCACCCACTGGGCTACTCTCCTCCCCGGGGGGAAGGGCTGGGGATCACCAGCGTGCCAGCGGCTCCTGGTGGAGACCGGGAGCACTGCAGCATGCAGGGCAGCATGTACTTAGTTTGGCTGATGCTTGGCAGGGTTGCCATGTGCCATTGCATCAGGACATGCACCACGCATGGGAGGGGGGGAGCGAGCACCAGAACATGGAAAAGCCCGGTCTGCGGGGCAGGTGACGGCACCTGGCCCCATCCCCACAGCCGGGTCCATCCTGCCTGGCTTTCCAGGTTCCTCCACCTGGGCCCTCACCCACAGTCAGAGAATGAATTTAAAAAGAGAGCACAAGAGAAGGGGTGGCCCACCCCGGAGGGGTTAAGCTGGGGGTGCAAACTGTGGGATGAGGAGGAGGAGGAGAGAGGAGGCACAGGTCGGAGGACTTCAGGCAGGGCAGAAACAGGCAGGATGCCTGAAAGAGGCCCCGCAGACTATGACCAGTGGGAAAAATAATAAAAAAAACAATTATACAGCACTACTGTGTTGCTACATATCTGTAAATGTCAGTATAATATGTTGTTAAAATGACAGGACTTTAAAAGTTTAGTGACTCATTTTATGTTTTTTTATATCGATAAGCAACATTTTATGTGATTGCTATAGTACTATTATATTGATATATCTACTTAGCTGACTCCAAGCTTTCAGTTAAAAACAGTCATGTCTCTAGCATTAACAGTTCCAAAGTTATCACATTTAAAAGAAATCACCTTTTGAAAGGCCTAGCTTTGGAACTGCTGGGGCTAGGAACTTGTGTTTTTTTTTTAAGTGAAAGCTTAGAGTCCAACCATTAAGAAATGGTTATTTTATTGTAGTGTTGTCATGTAACAGTAGTAATTATAGTTTTGTTATAGAAACAGGCAGTTTGCTGGCCCACCAGCACAGTGGTAGGGCTACCACTTGTGCCACAGATGACTGGAGGCTGGGAGCAACCTCTGGAGTTGGAGGGTCAGCTGGGGAGAGGAGGATCAAGCATTTCAAGGACTGCTCTCCTCTTCCAGGGAGGTAGGGAGGGGATCAGTGGTTGGTGTTAGCCTGGCCCCTAACGGAGACATGGGGGCTGGCACAGTGACATTGCAGATGGGGGGGCGGAGGCAGGACAGACACCCGGAAAGCTGCATGTGGGAGCATGCATGGCACCACCATTGGCATCATTGCACGCCACCTCCTCCACACCAGGGGCAAAAAAGAAAGGAAAAAAATGGCTACTGACCGGGATGAAACCAGTTCTTCACAGGCCCCACACCCGGCCAGTTGGGCGCCTCTGGAGAACTGGATTCTGTCTCAGTGGGGCTATAGGGGACCCCGTCAACCCCACTGGGGGGGCAATCCCTGGGGGGGAGATCCAGAGAAGGTATGTCCCAGTGGACACCGGGGTTATGGGGTTGGGGGGGCTGGTCAACAAGAGGGATAAAGAAAGAAACAGGCAGTTTTCTCTAGCTACATTGATATATAGAGAATGCAGGATGGTCAACTATGCACAACCAGTGTGTTCTGCCACAGAGGGGTTCTGATTCCCTCTGACCTCGAGAGCAAAGCTCAAGAGGTCCATGGGAATCAGAACCCCAAAGTGGCAGAACACACTGGTCGTGCATAGAGTTGCACATCCAGTATTTTTTATAGTCTATGATGCCCCCCAAAATAACCTAAATAGAATCTGATAACTTTTTTTTCTTTGTTGTATACAGAAAAATAAATTGTTTCTTTTTTGCATATACAAAAAAAATTGCTCACTGCTGTATCTTATTCTGGGGTTCAGGGCTAGTTGCTAGGGTCAGTGGTGTGGTTGTTAGGGACAAGCAAAACATGACAAGTGAATTTCTTGCATATTGAGAGGACACTTACTGTGAGAATTAGAATTTCAATTTGTGAGTAAATTTAAATATCTGGTTGATCCTGAATTGGATTTTTTGTATAACTGAGAATATCTAGTTGATTCTGTATGTTTTTATCTTTCTGGTTGATCCTGCATTTGCCAGATTTATGCGATTGAGACTGTGCCACCGTGACATTCTATCTGACTGATCCTGCAGTTTCTGTTACCTCAGCAGTGTTAAACTGTGGCTCATGCACTTTCCAAACCAGCAGAAATGCTGTTGTACCACAGAAGGTTACAATCACATTCCATGTCCTTTGAACTGTGGCACAACAGCTGTTGAGCTGAGTTGGAAATCAGGTTGGAACAATGTTTCACCACACACCATATATATATTTACATCACAACAGATGTGTTTTTATCAAATAAATGTAATCAATATACTTTTCCCATAAGGACAGAGTATATCAATATACTTTTTATGTTGGCTTGTCGTGCTTGCGCGCAAGTCAACATCTTGGGAGAGTGCAGATTTGGGGGCGCGGCCACTGTTGGGCGAATGCAGGGCACGCATCAGTAGGTGTGTCCCTCAATCCCCAAATCAGCCTGCATGCCAGGGCGCCGCGACTACGCATAGATAAGCGGTGAGTTATTATCTAAGAAAAGGTCCGCTGCAATCCGAGCAAAGCTTATCATCCGCAGCGGTCCTTTTCTTGCCGTGCTCACCGCCATTATGAGCATGGTCAGCGAGCGGGCAGCTGCCTAACGTTTGCCGACATTGGGGGTGCCCAATCACCCTGTCATTAACCTCCCCGCTGTGTTTGTGTGGCCCCGTCGGCATAACCCCCAATGTTGTGCTGAGGGGTGCCTAATCCCCTCGGCTAGCGCCCGCTTTTTTGTTTGCCGACGGGTGCCCAATCCCTGCTGGCATTACTTTCTCCTCCCCGTGTTGTGTGCTGATGAGGAACCCACTTCCATCAGCATAAACCCCCAATGTTGACTGCCGAGGGGGTGCCTATCCCCTCGGCTCGCGCCCGCTTTCTTTGTTTGCCGAATGGCACCCAATCCCCATCGGCATTACTTTCTCCCCCATGTTGTGTGCCCACGAGGGTGCCCAATCCCCGGCCGGGTTACTGACACCCCCCAAAACAGTTAGGTGGCACGCTGAGCCCACCCAGCATGCCAAATGCCCTGCAAAACGAAAACTGTCCCGCAATGGTTTTCTGTTTTTTTACCCTGTAAACCAAAACCGCCCCTTGTAGTCCTGATGCCCCTACCCCACCCGCACTCCACCCACTGCGCACCCTGCCTCCTCCCCCACCCCATACTTACCTCCAGAGTCTGGTGCACGATCTTCCATGGACCGGGAACACGCCTGAACTCTTCAAAGCCGACCGCGAACTGAGGAAATGCCGGTAAGCTGTATAAGGGAACGAATAGGGTTTTTTCAACTTTGTTGCATATCTTGGGCATTTCTTGAAATTTTGGCTCCAACTTTTCAACATGGGATTTTTGGGGCCCCTCCTCATGAATTCTATCACTGTCACGGCATTAATCGGCCTCAAAAGGTGATTTTTCAGTCACTGCGTGAAATCACCTTTTGGGACCCATTAACGAAATGACAGTGCCAATGTTCATGAGGTGTCCTCTCAAAAAAGTCTATGTTCCAGATTTGGTGGAAAAAATCCAACAAATGCCTGTTTTATGAGCGTACGTTGTGCAGTTGCTATGCAGGCTTGTAACTTCATGCATTCACAATATTTTAATGCCGGATTTTCAGCATTGTCATTTTTGTACACCTCCTTGTGAACAGTACAGCTGTCATTTTCCACATCCTGCCCAAAATGTGTTTCCGCACTTCCGGCGCACAATAGCACAGTCACTGTGGGAAATCAGTGTTTGGGCCAGATCATGAAAATGACAGTGACACAATTCATGAGCAGAGGTCCTAAAATGCCTATGTTGAATATTTGGTGATGATACTCCATAAAATGACTGTGTTATGAACGTGCGTTGGCAGATTGCACGCACGCTCATAACATCATGCATTTGTGATATTTTCACTCTGGATTTTCACCATTGCCATTTTTCCACACCTCTTGATGAACAGTACAACCGTCATTTCACACATCCTGCCCAAAATGTGTTTCCGCACTTCCGGCGCAGAATAGCGTGGTCGCTATGCGAAATCACTCCTTGGGACACTTTGAGGAAATAACAGTGACACTGTACATGAGCAGAGGTGCTAAAATGCCTATGTTGAAAATCTGGTGCCGAACGCCCATAAAATGGCAGTGTTGCAAGCGTGCGTTGCATATTTCCCACTCACCCTTGTAACTCCACAAATTTGGTATATTTGTATGCCACATTTTCAACACCGCCATTTTTTTACACCTCCTTATGAACTGTGCAGCTGTCATTTTTCACATCCTGCCCAACATGTTTTCCCGCACTACACTACCAAACACCCAAAGGGACACCCTAATGCCTGTCACTCTCTGCAGGGTGGGGTTGGGTTGGCATCAGTTCAATACTTCACTGCCATTCCTATGATGCATCTCTCTAACTCCTGCACTGCCAATGCCAATGACAGCAAGCCAACATTCGGCATTGACAAATGCTTGTTAATATAGACATGGAAAATTTCATGATGGTTTTAAAAATTAAATTTTTAAAAATCGCTCTTTTTAAGAATGTTGGTATTAGTCCCAATAATTTAATTAGTATCTACGTAAGTGTAATACCCATAAACATTTATAGTATGCCTTAAATATCTGCCGCTTGCAGCTAGTGCAGAACGGGACAGTGCAGCCAATCGGAACACGGGTGCTTCCAGCAAACCCACTCTGATTGGCCAGGACTTTTCCCCTGCTATAGACACCTGGCACTTTGTTAGATTTTCGATAGAACTAAGCACATTTCAACCGTGTAATAGAGATTTTTCAACTGTATTAGCTGGATGGGTAATTTCTACCACTGTTTTAAAGTGCTTACACCTCTTCTGTCTGACTGCTCTTCCTGCAGCGCCCAACCCCCATCCAAGCACTCTGCCTTGGCGCCGATAAGTCTAATTACCTTTTGTCTTACTAAACTGCTCAGATCTAACCCACCTCTAGAGTAGTAATAGAAGTTTTTTTTTTTTTTTTTTAATGGCTAGTTTTCCATTAGCAGGTTATACAGACCTGCCACTAGAGGGATTCTTGGTCTTCTACATAAATCACTGTACTCATTCGTGGGCAATATGGCCTGCATTATCATTTTACTTCTTTCCCGGTGCTGCTACAAGGGGTGGTTGTAGTTGAGGTTCCCCTAAGCTTCACTCAACAAGCTGACAACTTCCTTAAAACTGCCTGTGCGACAGCTCTGCAGCTGAAAACAGGAAGCCCTCAGTGTCTGCCATCCACCCTTCAGACTCAGGTCAAATAGACGCTGAGCACCCTATTATTACCTACGCTACGCTGTCATACCGATAGATACCGATAGAATCCTCTGCAGAGAGCCAGCACACCTGGGCACCCTTGATTGGTGCGGCACTGCCCTAGGGGGATTGTGATTGGTACGCCCGCTTGCCTGCTTTGCGCTCTGATTGGGGCATCTTCTCTACAGCCCGTTACAGTGTTTTCTTCTTAATTCTGACTTCTGAGCTCTCTCTGACCTGAAATTTTCTCCCACTCCCCTCTCTCAGGCCTCCTTTAAATACACTCATGATCCACCTCCTATATTATATTACTGCTTCATTGGCCTAGTTTTGACTGCTGCCAACCTATGATTAGCATCTGAGTGTGGCCAATAAGACTGCCCTGTGTGAATATCTCTTGAGCCCTGCCACTAACTAAGCTGCTCCTGCTCTCCTTGTTCCCCTTTCTGCTGTATTTTCTCATCTAGGTTTTAAGTGAGTACCTAGGTGGGCAAATTACTGCCTAGAAAATATTGCACTAATACAACTCATGAGACCACTCAATCTGGGACCATGGCTCTTTTATTGTGTTTTATTGCCCTAAGGTGCAGAGTTCTCAGCAATACAGTGCAATCAAAGTACCTCAATGCAATTCAGTTCTCCAATGTACCTTATCAATACCTAATGTTATAACGGCTCACCGTGCAGACACTATGTCATTCTCCTCTCCCTTTAGCCTATTCCCCGCTTAGCCTACACCCCCTGCTACTGTCCTCACCTATGTCTATTCAAGCACTTACATTGATCACGATAAACTGTCATTACAGTGGTGCCGCCTCTGCGCTGCACGATATGGGTTACCACGAAGAAATAAAAAGCAGTCTCCATTCTTATAAGCTCCTAAAGAAAGTTATACTTGCTTCTTCTCTGCTCAGGAAATGTGGAGCTCAACCCTGCCCCCCCAACTTATCTCGCTTCATCGATTTTGTTGAGGCCACAGGTCTCAAAATGATGATGTCAACATTTTAAGCCTGCCTAAAAACTTGTACAGCTGCAAGCCTGGCTGCACACGCTAACCCTGACCTTATCATAATTACTGAGTCATGGTTAGAAAAGGCAAACACTGATCAACAAATATCACTGCAGGGCTACAATTTATTTAGAGCAGATAGAGAGTCTAGAGGCGGGGGTGTGGTTATCTACGCCAAATCTAAGTACTCAGTCACCAATATTAGTTGCAAATCTCTAGCCAAGGAATTTGAGCTAGTTTCGCTGAGCCTTCATCTCCCCTCCTCGGAATGTATCACTATCCTAGGTGGCTATAGACCCCCGTCTGCTGGTGATGAAGTCCTTAGTCTTTTGAAATCCGTGTTTGTAGATGCAACAACTGAAACAATATTTCTAGGAGATCTAAATATGGACTGGCTGTCACCTAAATCACACGGCCTCAAATCCCTTTGTGACGAGCTAGATCTTGGCCAATTAGTCAGTGAACCCACTAGGAACAACACTCTAAATACTGCCAACAGTTCCATTCTAGATGTGGTACTAACCACCCATCCACACAAAATATCTCATTCGGCAGTGTTTCACAACGACATGAGCGATCATGGAATTGTTGCTTGCATAAGATCTCAAATTAAGTCCCGGCCGCAGCCCATCTTTATAAAAAAAAGATCCTTTCGCAAATTCAGTGCAGTAAACTTCCTATCTGACCTGAGCATGATCAAATGGCAAGATCTCTACCTAGCCAAAGATGTCAACAAGGTAGCTTACATCCTTAATGACAAACTCACTACAATAATAAATAAGCATGCCCCTTTCATCAAAGTAAGGGTACGGAACAATTCCAACCCTGGTTCACCACGGATCTCAAGGCAGCCCTTATAGCTCGAGATAAGCTCTGGGCTAAAGCTAGACATTCCAAAGAATCTTCGGATTGGCAGGCCTTTACAACAGCCAGGAATAACTGTGTGAAGAAACTTCACTTTGTTAAAGCTAACTATTATATTTCTACTCTCGAACAAGCTAAAGGTAACCCTCATAAAATATGGAAGACTATCAAAGCTATAGAAGGATGGCCCATGGCCCCCTCTGTCCCAACAAAGATAGTTGCAAGTGGCAAGATTGTGGAAAACAAGTCCCTAATCCTGGAGGAACTTAACTCCCACTTTGCCACAGCTGGATTAGCTGTTGACTCGTCACCTTATGCTGGTGCTGCGGTGAGCCAGCATACCCTTCCCCCTACATGCAGTCCTGCACCCAGCCCCTTCCAATTGCGTGAGATAACTTATAAAGAAGTAGAAGATTCTCTTCTTAACTTAGACACCAAAAAAAGTGCAGGGGATGATTGCTTGGAACCCTTTTTCCTAAGGTCAGGCTACACCCATCTCACTGCCCCAATTCTCCACATCTTCAATATTTCCATTACATCTGCTACTGTGCCGTCCTGCTGGAAATCAGCACATATCCTCCTCTATTTAAATCTGGTGACCCATGCGATAAACAACTATAGGCCTATCTCCATATTGCCTATCCTTTCTAAAGTTCTCAAAAAGTGATCCATATTCAGTTAAAATCTCACTTGAAACCTTCTCTCATTAACCCAGCTCAATCCGCTTCCAGGCTAATCATAGCACAATCACTGCACTAGCAAAAGTAACCAATAATTGGATCTCTGCTATAGATGCTAAGAAGGTAACTGGCGCAGTCTTTTTGGACCTCAGCAAAGCTTTTGATACTGTTGATCACAAACTATTAGTCAATTGCCTAGCAAAGTTGGGTGCCACATACCATACCACCTAGTGGTTCTCTAGCTACCTAACTGGAAGATCCCAAAAAGTAAAGGCGGAAGGCTTTTTTTCTGCTGCCTTGCCAGTTGCAAGAGGAGTCCCCCAAAGATCCATCTTAGGCCCTATCTTGTTTTCTTTGTACATTAATGACTTAGATGCTAACATATCTACGTCCAATCTGCACTTTTTTGTGGATGATACTGTGTTGTATACTTCTGGCTAATCGTTATCTGAAGTCAAGGGAGTGCTTCAAGCGGACTTTGCACAACTTGAGCATAATCTAATAAAGGCAAAGCTTCTGCTCAATGCTAAGAAGACTAAAGTGATGATATTCTCCCGCAGTGCTGTCACAGGCCCCCCCAATACCTTTGCCCAAGACTTCATTGTCATCACGCTAAACAAGCCTCTGGAAGTTGTAACCAAATTTAAATATCTGGGTATCTGGATCGACAATAAATTATCTTTCAATGACCACGCAAAGATGTCTCTAGAAGGTTAAAAGCAAGGTTAGGTTTCTTCTACAGAAATAGGCCCCTTTTCCCCTTGAAACCTCGGAAACAAGCTTGTACAGGCCACTTTTTCCCCTACCTCGACTATGGCGATGTAATTTATTCCCTCCACCACTCTTGCAAATCTAAGTAAACTGGACATCCTTTATCACCGTGCGTTACGGTTCATTACCAACTCCCCTTACCGTTCGCATCACTGTGACTTATATGCAGCTGTTGGTTGGACATCCCTTACTACTAGATGCCTGCTCCATGCTGGGCTATGGACTCTTAAACTGCTCCTGCAGAAATTGCCAAGCTATCTCTCTTCCCTTATTAGTATCTCACATAGTGCATACTCGTTAAGAAAATCTGACTTTATTATGCTTGACATACCAAGAACGCGGACCTCCTTTGGGAAACGTGCTATTGCATATGCCCTTCCCTCCATTTGGAACCAATTACAAACCATACTGAAACTTAACTAGCACAGTTTCAATAAACTTCTACAAATCGTTAAGTTCAGCCAAAATAAAATACACCTGTAACTGTCATTAAGTCTCTTCCTTCCCCTTGTGTGCCATATTTATCCACTGGTAAGGTATAATTGCTTTGCCATATTAACTGCTTTCCCTTCCCCTTCTACTCCTGGCTTTATCTATGCTTACGCTCCACTGCTACTCTATCAAATCACTCCTCCCCCCATATCAGTTGTAGTCTGTTGTTTTTTCTAGCTGCCAAAATATATGTATTGCACACACCAGTCATCATGTTTCATTTATCAGTATGTAACCTGTAAGTCACTTCCCTGTATCATATTAATGTTTACCACCTGCGGTCACCCTATGTGGTACCCTTGTATGTATATCCAGCCTGTATCATGTAACGTGCATTTCATGTATATACTGTTATTACTTATCTATGTTTGTACTTTAAGTGTTTATGTCACAGGACCTCCTTGTGAATGAGCTTGTTCAATGGAGTTTTCCTGCAATAAACTTGAAGCTTGAAGTTGAAGCTTGAAAGCTTGAAGAACACTGTGGCCAGGCTGCTAACTGGTACTTCTAGGACCAGTCACATTACACCTGTGCTGCATGAGCTGCACTGGCTGCAAGTTCAATGGTGGATCACCTACAAGTTAGGCTTGCTTACCTTTAAAGCTGTACACAAACAGGGACCTGACTACCTGAAAGATCTCCTGATTCCCTAGTTCCCCAATCATCCTCTCTGAACCGCCAATGAGGGATTGCTAGAGATTCCCAGGGTTCGTTTAAAAATATCTGGAGCTCGTGCTTTTTCATTTGCAGCACCAACCCTGTGGAACTCTCTGCCTCGTCGGTTAAGAGAATGCCTGACCATTAGCAGTGTTAAAACTATGTTGAAAACTTATTTATTTTCTTTGGCTTTTCCAGACTAATTTTAAATAATTTATTCTGCTGCTCGTTTTTAAATCTTTGTCTGTGTTGTGTACAGCGCCTTGATCTCGAAAGGCGCTTTATAAATAAAGCATTGATTGATTGATTGATTAAATCACATGGCAAACATTCCAGCCTCCATCCAACAATACCAATTCTTCCTCGCTTTCACAGGCTTCACTTGTGAAAGCGTCAGAAGATATTAATAAAAATAAAACTTTGTTGTGATATAAATATATTTAGTATATCGATATAGCAAGAGAAAATCCTGTTTCTATATTGATAACATAATTACCTCCACACTAGTTACCTACTTACCTTGTTTCCTCCCCCTCTGTGCTCCTCCCCACTGCTCTACTGCCTCACTGTAATATGTTCTTTTTGCTGTTCCTAATGGGACATACTGTACCTCCTGCCCTGGCCTTGTGTTATTGATATTTATTATTCTTTGTGTGTGTGTCTAGTATACACTACTGATGTACAAAGCATTGCACTGTTTAAATTATATCTCTGTATGATACTGTGTTTTATTGTATAATATGTTGTTCTATTCTGTACTTATCCCTCGTCCCCTTCCCCTTCCCCCAGGATGCATCTGGAAATGAGCTATTATTAGCTCAGTATGTCTTTCCTGGTGAAACTGTTGAAATAAATACATACATATATAAATAAATAAATAAATAAATAAATAAATAAGCTTGATGGAAATACAGCGGTTCCTCTGACAATTTGAAGTGAAGCTCCTGTCGACAAAATGATGAATCCTCTGGAAAGTCTCGATACCAGATGAATATGTTTTTTTGAAATGTAATATTCAGCAATCTTCATCTTGATATACATCAGACACTTGAAGGTACAAGTACAGTGTGGGGGTATTCTTTGTTACGTGGGGGACTGAAAGTACTTCCCCATGCTACTGTCATCCCATGTCATTTATTATAAATTATGAGAAAGATTACAGATTAAGACATGAGCAGTGTGAAATACTGTGAGAAAAAAACAGGTCATTTGTTTGTAATCTGTTAATTTTGTATGATTTTTTTTTAAACAGTAACCTTGATGGTGTCTGTCACTTTGAATACATGTAGGTGTTGCACCTTAACTATTCGCTGTAACTGTTGTGAAGTTGACTACTATCACTGTTGGTTACAATGACTCATGTGAGTGTTTTTTATGTGTATAAAAAATTGGCTGGTTAATTCAAGTACCACACCCCTTGCGAAAGCTCGTGAGGAGCGAAGTGCTGGGGCTGGATGGGCAGTGACCTGGATCTTATGGTGGTAACATGTTTTTGCACACATATTTTGCACTACCTGGGAGCACTTGAAAGTACTTTCATTGGAAATGACACATTATATGGATGTCAGGATGTCAAAGGAATAATTATATTGAACAATTCATTTGATTGAATAAAATAATGAAATATACATCTGCATCGGGAAAGTGATTTAAAAAAGTTCTATTGCTGAAGTGTTTTTACAAGGAATTTTTCAACCACCATAAGGAGTGTGGGGCAAAACAATGTTTTGGAACTGTCTGAACATTAAAGAGAGTTAGCTACCCTCTTATTCCTCTGCACCATCCAGATTAGTTGTAACTTATCTGCTCATGCCAAAACCTTTTTGGAGCTGGTAGAAGATGCATTGTACCTGTACTTATGCAGATACCAGCTCAAATCATCTGGGGGATCGGGTGTTCAATGTTGCTGCCCCAATTTTATGGATCCCTGGATGTGAATGAGCCCCTTCACTTGCCATCTTTGAATCTCACCTTTTTAGCTTATGTTTTGGGCCTGGTACTGTCTTTTGAAATTTTTAAAGTATTTATAAATGCTATGTTTTGCTGTTTAGTATATATTTTATAACATCTGTTATGACTGTAAGACACCCAGAGCTCCTGGGATTGGACGCTGTATAAGTAAAATTGGCTTGCTTTTGCTTACCTGTACATTAGCAAGTTCTTTGATTATGTCCCCCACAGTACATTAACTAGAAAAGAATGTGTTTATTTTTAGACAGATCAACCACTAGCATCTTCTGACCATTTCCAAAAATAATCTTATATGATATTTTATAATGCTTGAAACTATATTTTGAAAACTGTAACATGTGAACTGTTAATCATGAAACTTACTTTTTTAATGAAAGCTTGGAGTCCAGTCAACATGTATAGAGCCTAATGATACAGCTTTCCTCAGTTGCTACTTGTCTATACATGATGCTGATATAATATGTTGTTAAAAATGGCAGGAGTTTAAAAATTTATAGAACCATTTTATGTATTTTTTTATACCTATGTGAAACATTTTATGTTTTTATATTGATACAGTATATGGTGGCTGTAGTTATATCTTATCGATCTATCTATCTACTTAACAGACTCCAGCCTTTCATTTAAAGAAAAAATAAGTCTCTCTTCCTAACAGTTCCTAAGTTATCACATTTTAAAGAAAATATATTTTGAAAGGTCTAACTCTGGAACCATTGGGGCTAGAAACCTAATTTCTTTTTTATATGAAATCTTGGAGTCAGGTCAATAAGAAAAGTTTCATTTTTATATAATTGTCACACAACAATAGGAATAGGAGAGGGAGGAGGGCAGAGAGGAAGAATTGAGGTAGAAGGGTAGGAGTGGGGAAAGGCAAGGAGTAGGAGAAAAATTGGGAAGGAGGTAAGAAGTGGAGTGGGGTTGGGCTTTGACTAATGGCACTTACAGAAAGGAGCAGTGTGGACATGGAGTAGAGACGAGAAAGGGCATTTGGAAAATGTGGAGTGGCTGGTTGGGGGAGAGAATTCCAGAGTTTAGTAAATTGGAAAGAGAAGGCAGCCTGACCAGCAAGGGATTTAAGAGAGGGAAGCATGAGGGAACAGCAGCCTGAATTATGGAGGGTGTATGAGGAGGGGGGCAAAGGGGAGAGGAGAGAGCTGAGGTGAGGGGGAAGTGATGCCAGCCAGAATTTAGAAATGAAAGAGAAACAGTGGGTTAGGCAACGATCATCCAGGGAGGGGAGGGATAGGGCAGAGTACAAAGAACAGTGGTCAGTGCGGGTCGGGCAGCCCAAGGCAAAATGGCAGAAGGAGTGAAAGAGGGGGTCCAGTCCGGCCAGAGTGAACTTTGGGGCAGCACCATAAACAATGTCACCATAATCAATAATGAGGAGAAACATCTTAGCGATGATGTCTCAGTGGGCAGGTTTTGGGATGCAGCTTTTTTTCCTATATAGAGCATCAATCTTAGGGTGGAGCTTTTTATGAATGGCATCTACATGCAGTGAAAAGTCAAGAGGCCAGTCAAGCCAGACCCCAAGATACTTAAATGAGGCCACATCATCAATTGTGACCCAATCTAGGGTGTGGAGGAGCTTCAAACTGTTCAATTACCCTCTGAGATACCGGGGTCAGACATAATGCAGGGACACAGTATGCTATTCAAATCCATGGCATGCCTCAGAAAAGAGACAGACAATAGACAGCAGTAAGTTCACTATAAATAGTACAGTAGAGTACAGGCATAAGTTCCAACAGTATAGTTCACTCATTTTATGCATACTGGAGAGCCAAACCAGGAAGAGTGAACTAGCCAGATTAATATGTAAATGACTAGTTATGGTAGAACCAAACGAGTAACAGTGAAACTACCGGATTTATATGTAACTGACTAGTTATGGTTTCAATAGCCAGACAGATATTTCACAGACCAGTCATTTTCAGGCACATTAGCTAAGTCACTTAAGTGTGTGGGCATGCATAATGTATATATTTGATAAAGGTAAATCTCTACAGTGAAGTGCCAGGGATCCAATCAAAACTCATATGAATGGTTTAAGATCTAAATCCTCATTAAGCCCCCCCTGTTTTAGACTGCCAAAACAATAGATCCAGTGAGATACATTTTGCAGTAAAGTTTTTAAGTGGTCTCTCCATCTCAGATGTATCTTTACATGTTCAATTCTCTGGTACATCATCAGTTTTGGGACAGAATGTGGTGCACCTTGAAGTGTTTGCCAATAGGACTTTCTTCTTTTTCTCTGACAACATCCCTCACATGTTCCTCCAATCTTTTTTTAGACAGACCTGATTGTTCTTCTTGCATTTTGCAGGGACATTTAAGGATGTACACCACAAACTCTGTATCACAATTAATTCTTCATCATGAATTTTTCACTCATTACAGGGTGAGTAAATTCCTTACCTTGTCTACGATGCATATAAATGTCACATTTCTTGCATGTATATGAACCAATTAGAAGGCTCGGAAGCCAAATCCTTTCCTGTATTACCTCTTGGGGCTTGTATCTACTGTGAATGAGCCTATTCTGTAGGTATGATGTTTTAAAAGCAACTCTTGGTCTTTTTCACATAAATCAGATCTCAGCACGTCATAAGGCATAAAATTCCCCCAATATTTGTCCATGACCGATCCTAATTGTCCTGATATAACATTATATTAAGTAGAGAAAGTTATTGAATCCTTCCCCCCCAAACAGATTTTTATTTTGGTTGCAGAAGCTGTCTCCTAGTCAGTGTATTTACTTTTTCCCTCATTACTCTCAGGACATCATTACTGTAACCTTGATTTTTAAAATGGGTTTCAAGTTCAACCACTTGTTTATTATAGTCATTCTGGTTGCTACAGTTTCTTCTCACTCACACAAATTGCGAGTAGAGATGTGCGAAGTTGGCAAACTTCACTCTGCAAAATAATTTGCAAAGTTCGCCACATTTGTGAAGTGCAAAGTAATGACTTTGCGAAGTTTCTGGCAGGTGAAGAGGCACTTTTTCAGGCAAAGTTAAGATGAAGTTGCAACTCTGCCTTAACTTTGCTGAACTTCTACTCAAAAGGTGCCATTTCCAAAGGAAAACAGTGCAAAGTGGCAAAGTGGGCAAATCGTATATTGCGAAGACGAATTTCGTAGCTTTATGGAACTGCTCTGGTGAAGTAAAACTTCACAACATCTCTAATTGTAAGTAGAATATTAAATTTTTTAATCTTGATCGCATGCACACTACTGCCCTGTAGTAATACATTTGTGAGCTTTCTGAACCCCCACTGATCACTGCCTTCTCAGATTCCCCAATCAGTGTGAGACTGACAAAACCTATTTCTTGCTTCTCAAGTCTTCTCATAAATCAAAGATTCACGTCATTCCTGTTCAACCATGACACAAGCTCTGAAGCTCTGACTATGTTGTCTACATGGCAAAACCACAAGACAGATTTGTCTGCATATGGAAAGGCATTTCAGAACACAATACATCTTCTGCCTGGCCCCATCTACAGTCCTTGTGACCTCATCAAAAAAGTCCATCAAGTTAGTTTGACATGACCTCCCTGCCACAGAGCCATACTGCCTGTTACCCTGCAGCCCATTAGCCTAGAGAAATTCTACCAGCCTTTCCTTATGAATGGTTTCCATCAGTTTGCCAACTATTTAAGTCAAACTGACTGGCCAGTAGTTACCCAGTTCATCCCTTGTCCCACTTCTATATAGGGGTGGAGCATTTGCTATTCTCCATTCCCTAGGCACAACTCTGGACTGAAGGGAGTTAAGTAAAAGTCAGTTAGGGGTGCCACCAGTACATGCACCATTTCCTTCAGTACCTTAAGGAGTACCCCATTCAGGCCAGGAGATTTATCAACCTTCTGGGCTAGGTGACCTTTAAAGACCCTTTCTATGGCAATGGGTTCTGTACACATCTTTGCCCCAACCCTCCCTACTCTTGTCTATTCAACCCTGTGGTGGTGGCCCCTCTTTCTCCTTTGTAAATTCTATAATATTTTGTGTTTCTCTTACTATCCTCTACCACTTGTCACCTGTTTCAGCTTGACAATACCCTCTTTCATTTGCCTTTTCTCTCTAATGTAACAAAAGAAGGTCTTGTCCCTTTCTTTGACACCCTCTGGTGTTCTTAATGTAAGGGCTGGACACCCTCTATTGTCTTGGGTCATTCAGTGGCATATTGCAAGCACAGAACACCTGCCTTATGCCATGAAACATCAGTACCTCACTCCTTACCAAGCCGCCACAGGTCAGGGGGATCAGGGCACCATAAACACATACAGGGCACCATAAACCATAAGACCACACACATAATGAATATCCATACTGGGAGCCGAGGTCAAGCAGGCTGCATATTTATTTTGCTGTACTGGTCTTACACAGCTTCTAAGGGCATTGTCCTTGCCACATGATCATGAATGTCAAAACATAATTTTCTGGCATGTTCAATATCACTACTGTCACCAGTATCATGCTGCTTTGTGTACTGTACTAGACTACTCTCTGTCACAAACCCACTTGTGAGGGTCAGATCACTGAGCTCACAGTGACCACCCCTAAGTGCAATCCGTGATAAGGGGGGGAACAGGAATACCCTCCTCGTGTCCACCCAGAGTGTTTGCTGGGTTTACAACAGAACACTTGCCATGAGGTCCCAGAGTATCCCTCTATACTTTGGAGCAGGGCACAATACCAGTCTCGAGTCTTGTGGCCAAATATGAACCCTTTTCCATGGCTATTGCACACAGGAGGAAGGCCCAAGTAAGTACGCCCTCTTCTGGGTAGCAGTGCAAAAACCTGATTTGGTCTTCACCCTACAGGACATGCAATAGCCCAGTTCACAATCCCTGCAGTCTTGTATGAGACTCTGGTACTCTCCCTAATCTTGCAAGATCACCTACTGACCCTTTTCAATTTGGTTGCTATTTGGTGATCCTTCTAAGCACAAACAGTTGTCACAGATTTCTAATAAAACTTCTATGGTCACACATACAATATAAGGGATCTCACTTTAGAAAAACAAAAGTCTTTACTAAAATAATTAAATCAATGTAGTTACAAGTAAAAGAGAACATATATTAATTTAGGTTACAGTATGGAAACAAATTTTGGAAAATATACGGTTTAACCACCTTAAAACTATTTTGATGACTTCTCTACCTTAAAAATGACAATGTTCAAAGCCCTTTTCTGTGTAGCAGCTTGGCAGTGGTTCTGTTGTGCTCAGGAGGAAGTCCAAAACCAGAATGGCCTACTTGCTCTGTGTTGGAGAGCGTAACTACCTTTTCTGAACTGCAGTGTCATCAGCATTCCAGTCTTCAGGAAACCAGTCTAATTTTTACACCAGTGACCCACAGCATGGTTTATGATAGTTAGGAATTAACCTCTTTGAAGTTTTGAGTTCTTACAGTAACATACTGGAAGTAAATTTTACACTGTACTGCTAGAAGGATACGAGCCTTTTTTATATTACATAACACAGGCCTTTTGGAAAGGTATTTCCTGGCAAAAACATTCCTGAGCCTCATAAAATGTGATATACTTACAATAGTTCCTGAGATCAAAACAATCTGCTTCTGTAGTGCCTGTTTATGGCAGGTAACTGGCTTTTGGCACATCACTGTCAACAGAATCTGAGAATGAACATCTCCCTTCCTGAAAAACAGGTGGTCTTCGAGTCAAAAGGTCAAACCCCTTAAAAAAAATCTAGGCTTTTCCCTATGCCTTGAATTAACACTGGCATGGGCATACACAGAAATCACATAATACAATATAAAACATAAATATATGTTACAAATAATGATTGGCAGATGACTAACTCACAACACTCCTCCCTCCTAGACTGAATTTGTGGGAATCCATCCCTAGCATGGTATGAGTTTCACAAATTCTGTTCATTGCTCTAACTGCCGAGATAGCCCATCTGCATTGGCATTTGCAGACCCTGCCCTGTGGGTAATGGTCATATCGCAGCCATGTAAGGCAATACTCCATCTTAAAAGACGACCATTCATCTTCCCCATTTGCATCAGCCACACCAGGGGGTTATGATCCATCTGTACCTCAAAGTGCCTCAACGAGGTATGGCTCTAACTTCTTCAGGACCCATACTAGTGCAAGGCACTCCTTCTTGAATGTGGAATAGGCCTACTCCTGAGGAAGCAACTTTTTACTGAGGTACACTATTGGGTGATCTTTCCCTTGGTTAAAGGTCTGACTAAGGACTGCTCCAATCCCCACATCTGAGGCATCTGTCTGGACTGCAAATGGCTTACTGTAGTCTGGACTGGCCAACACAGAAGCACCACACAGTGCCTCCTTTAGCCATGTAAAGGCTCATTCATGGGCTGGTTCCCAATTTACTAATTTTTTAGGCATTCTTTTCTTTAGCCGGCCAGCTAGGGGAGCTGACAGGGTACTGTAATTTTGTACAAATGTACGATAGTACCCAGCAGTCCCTAGGAAACTTCAAACCTGCTTCTGGGTTTCTAGCCTGGGCCACACCTCTATCACCTCAACCTTGGCTCGATTAGGGTGAAGCTGCTCCGGCCCTACTACATATCCTAGGTATGGACACCTGGCACTTTTCAGCCTTGATAGTGAGCCCTGCCCTCTGTATCATGCCCAACACTTCCCTCAGGTGGGACAGGTGTTCCTTCCAGCTGGCACTGAAGATGGCAATATCATCCAGGTACACCACAGCGTACTCTTCAGTACCATGTAGCACCTGGTTCACCAATCTTTGAAAGGTGGCAGGGGTATTCTTCATTACAAAAGGCATTACCCTGAACTTGAATAACACTATTGGAGTGATGAAGGCCAACATCTCCCTAGCTCTGTCAGTTAACTCCACCTTCCAATACCCTTTTGTCAGGTCAATGGTGGTGATCTATGTCGCCCCTCCCAACTTGTCCAGTAGTTCATCCATTCAAGGCATTGGGTGGGCATCAGACTTGGTGACTGCACTGAGTCCACAATAGTCTATGCAGAAGTGAGTAGAGCCATCTGGCTTGGAAACAAGGAGTATGGGTGAGGCCCAGGGACTGTGGGATTTCTGGATTACCCCTAAATCAAGCATTTCCTCCACCTCCCTCCTAATGTTCTTTAGGACAGCCTCAGACACCCGGTAGGCTGTCCGCCGGATGGGTGCTTTCATTCTTGTGTCTACGTCATGTGTCGCTAAGGGGGCATGTCCCAGCTTGGCCGTAAATAAAGGGACAAGGTCCTCTAAAACCTCCCTCACTTCCTGGGTCTGTTCTGAGGTCAACTGGGGGGACAGTTTTATTTCCTCCACAGAAGACTCCTGCTTGTTTTCCACCAGCAAGTCCAGTAGCTGGTCTTCTTCATTCGTCCCCTCCCCAGCACTACACACTGCAAATACCATGTCAGCCCTATTTGCATATGGCTTCATCATGTTGACATGGTACATTCTATGGGTATGTTTCCTGTCAGGCAAGTCTACAATGTAGTTTACGTCATTCATTTGTCTGACTACTTTGTATGGTCCTGTGCACTCGGCCTGCAGCTTGTTCTTCTGGACTGGGATTAGGATCATGACTTCCTGACCTACGCTGTATGAGTGAGCTCTGGCTCTGTGGTCATACCAGACCTTTTGCTTCTGCTGGGCGGCTGAGAGGTTGCTCTGGGCTGCTCCCATAAGCTCCTTCAGCTTTTCCCTAAACTTCAGGACATATTCCACTATGGGAGTTTCCTGGGTGGCATGCTTGCCTTCCCAGTCTTTCCAGACCAAGTCTAGGGGCCCAAGCACCATAAGCCCATATAAGAGTTCAAAGGAAGAAAACCCTGTCGACTCTTGAGGCACCTCCCTGTATGCGAACAACTGGTGGGGGAAGGTATTTCTCCCAGTCCCTCCTATGCTGTTCAGCAAATGCTTGGAGCATCGATTTTAGGGTACCATTAAACCTTTCCACAAGCCCATTGGCTTGTGGGTGATTAAGTGTTGTGCCTCTCTGCACTACCCCACACTTCTCCCACAAACACTTTATCAGGTCCGACATGAAGGAACCCCCTCGATTGGTGATAACCTCCTATGGAAACCCGACATGGGAGAAAATCCCTAGCAAGGCATCAGACACTTTGTCTGTCCTAAGTGAGGAAAGGGCAACTGCCTCTGGGTATCTGGTGACATAATCTACCAGCGTCAGGATAAACCTCTTCCTGGAGGAGCTGAGGGTACTCAAAGGTCCCACAATATCCAGTCCTATCCTCTGGAACGGCTCCTCCACAATGGGCAAGGGAATTAGGGCTGCTTGGGTTTTACTACCTGCCTTCCCTATTTGTTGGCACCGGTGACAAGACCTGCAATATTCCTTCACCTGCTGGGTGAAGTTAGGCCAAAAGAAATTCTGGGCCAATCACTGCATGGTGCACACTATTCCCAGATGTCTGTACATGGGGATATCATGAGTGATCTTGAGCAACCACTAATAGTACCCCTGAGGAATGACAAGCTGCCTGCCCATCATCCCTCCCTCTGTCCTTATGTCCTGCATATGTAACAGCCCATTGTCCGAAAATACCCTATGTCTCCTGTCACCTCCCTGGTCTCATCAGATTCTGCACAAACCCTCAGCCTCTCTAAACTAAGGTCAGTCCTCTGAGCAGCTGCAAAATCCATACATTTTCCCAAGTCATGGGACATGTCCCCTTCAGTTTCTAAACTGGGTTCCATAGCTCTAGCACCAATGAATTCAAGGTCACTGCCATCCCTAACCATTTGACCATTAGTTACCCCTCCCTCCTTAGAGTAACCCTCTGTAGCTGTTTTGTGAACTGCTACATGGGGAAGTCCTACCCCCCCTTTCACTACTCTCCATGTCAGCAGACACAGGCTGGGGAAACAGACTCCCATTGTTTTTCTCAAGGGCTTCTATGGGATCCAGGGAACTACAATCGGCCTTGGCCATCTGACTACGGGTAACTGCAACCCCCCTTCTGGAGATTGTTCCCTATTATCACATCCAGGGTGAGATTGTCTGCCATTGCCACTTTTTGCACCATTTCTCCTGTCTCACCCCAGTCCAAGAGAACTCTAGCAAGTGGCAGAGTTTTCTCCTCCCCAGTGAATCCCCTTACTGTTATGAACTGATTAGGTATAAACTGTTCAGGCTCAAACAAATCTTCTTTTACTAAAGTAAGAGATGCCCCCGTGTCCCTCAACCCAGGGGTGTGCACCTATTTACAGTAACTGGGTGTATGTGCTCCTTCATATTTGTAGGCACCCAACTCTGTTCAAGCACCACTTTGTCCGCTCTGTGCCTTTTTCAGACACTGTCTTGCAAGATGCCTTGGCTGTTTGCAAAACCAACAATCATCATTTCTTTTGTCTGAGAAAACCCTTTTTTGTAACCTGGGGCTTCCCTCTTACTGTGGAGGCAGTGAGGGTTTTAGCTGCCCTGAAGGTGTGCTTTTCCTCTTCTGCACTGCCACACCCACCCCACTCCCTTTCAGAGCAGGCCTGCTCCTGGCGCAGTGATCCAAGAGCTCAGCAGCCTGCTGTGCTATTTTTGGGTCTCGGTCCTCCAACCAGGTTTTTTGCTATGCTGGGCAAGCCCAAAAAAATTGTTCCAAAAGTACAATCTCCTCAATATTCTCTACAGAGTTTGCTTCCACTCCCTCCTGCCAATGTTTCAGAAACTGACGTTGCTTTGTGGTGAGTTCCTCATAGCTCATGTCAGGGCTTCTTCTGAGCTTACAGAACTTAACCCTGTATGCTTCAGGAGTTAACGTATACTTTTTAAGCAGTGCAGCTTTAAGTTTCTCATAATCACTACTGTCCTGATTGTCCATTTGACCCAGTGCTTCATGACCCCACCCAATAAGTAGTGAGGATAGCTGGAAGCTCCAGGACTCCCTTGGTATTTTTGCCTGAATACAGATCTTTTCAAACAAATTCAAAAATGCATCCATACCCCCCCCTTTAAATTCAGCTATTAATTTTGAATTTAACTTATACCCAAGTCCTAAAGTTACAGGTTCACCCCTGCCACTTATCTCCCCTGGTGTTGGTCATTGGAGTTTTGGCTTCTGCACTTCAAATTCCCTCTGGCGCTCTCTTTCCTCTCTCTTGGCCTCTCTCTGAAGCTGTTTTTCTCTTTCCTCGGCTTCTCTCTGAAGCTGCTTTTCCTCTTTCCTCATCTTCTCGCTGCCGCTGCTTTTCTTTTTCCTGCAACTCCAGCTGCATCTGGAACTTTCTCTGCTCAAACTCTCTCTGCTGCTGGGCTTCAAACCTCCTCTGCTCAAATTCCAGCTCTGTTCTCCTCAACTCTATCTGCAGCCTGATCCCTTCTGGCTCCAGCATTGTGGTGACCTTCTCCTGCTGCTGTGGCTCTGGGTTCTCTCTCTGGTCTCACTGTCCTCTTCCCTGGGACTGGACACTGTGACATCCCTTGGCAGCCCCATGCCCAAGGTCTGGTCCCTTTCAGTCACCGGCTATGACTCAAGGTCCTGGGCAGCCACTAGCTTATCAGCTGCCACAAAAGCCTCCATGAGGTGCTTTTTGGCTTGCCCCTCATACTGGACTCCTCTCTCTTGGCATAACTTCCTGAGGTATTCTGCAGTGTATCCGCTGTAGATGGAAATCATCTTCTTCCTAAACTATTGCTACACTAGCTTACACCCAAGAAAAAAACAAAACAGGTAGGGAACTTGATACTGTAACCAAATTATATGTTATTTTAAAATCTCTGCCTTGATTGTGTGTGGACTGTTTTCAGTTTAACAATCTGATACACTATGCTTGGAATCAAGCCCAACTGTTATGCCTGTGGCCACCAATCTCTCGAATTGCAATGCAACCAAATCTATCGGATCCCAACACTGCACACCAGATCTGTCACAAACCCACTCATATGGCTCAGATCACTGCAGTGCCCACCCCTAGAGAAAATTGCTAACTACAAATTTGCTATCTGACCTAGAGGATAAAACACTAAACTGAGCACTCTTTCTCCTCTGGAGATGCTGCTATACAAGGTGTGCTTATAAATCACTTCCTCCCTTGCATTACTCTGGTGGAAGTAGATCTGTAAGGATCTTGGCAACCTCCTTTGAGAGGGGGCTCACAATATTTTGTTTCTGTGGCCAAATGAAGTTCTACCATTGGCAAAAATATGATGTGATGTCATCAATGCCATCGCCTGCTGATCTTGAAGGTGGAGGAGCTTTAATATAAATAATGAGGGGAAGGGAGCCAGGCACTTTGGAAACTGTAAATTTTAATGAAAATCACCAAAAGCAATGAATTCTGCATAACTATATATATATATATATATATATATTCTGCAGCTTTATGTAAGTTATGCAGAAAATGCTGATGCCATGGAATCACAGAATTCCAGGGCCTTGTCCATAATTATCACCTCTGCCTACATTGTTACTTTCCTGATCCTGCCTTCCTCTTCCCTATCCAGCTGATCGCTCTGGTTTGGGGGTCTATAGACCAGCCCTAATGTTACCTTCTTGCCCATTTCTGATCTGACCTGGACCCAAAGTGATTCTGTTCCATTGCTTCCCAATTCTTCCCTCATGGTCTTTATACCCTCCCTCATGTAAAAGGCAACCCCCTCCCCCATTCCCTGTCTTTTCTGTGGAGTGACAATCTTGGGACAGTAAGGTTCCAGTCACAAGTTAGAGATGCCCAGGTTTCTATGACTGCCACCAAATATAAGTGACCCTCTGCTTGGAAGTTCCCATCTTATTTCCCAAAATGATCAAAAGAGGCAGAGGTGGGGGTAAGATGGGTGTAAGAAGTGCTTATCAACATAGTCATTTTGTAAAGACATGACACTCAGCATCAGTAGGTGTCCAAGGATGGGCGGTCCAGTCAATGGTAGTAATAATTGACAGGTGGGTCACAGTAGTGGTGAGGCTGGTGCTGTTGGTGGTGGCTTTTTTATTTTATTTATTTATTGAAATGTTTTACTAGGAAAGCACACTGAGCAACAAGTTGCTCATCTCCTGGTGTGACCGGGGGAAGGGGTTATAGGAAGATTCATCAACAGAAATTTAAATAGAAAGCAACAGTACATTATCAACATAGTTGGCTGAGGTGATTGTGGTAGTAGTGGTGGCTGGGATCCATTGATACCTCCCAAAATTAATGTATGGAAAGCACACCCTGGTGGCTATGAGAGTGATGGCACTAGGTATTCTTGCAGGGCCCTCATTAACCTTGTGACACTGGATGTGGCTAGTGTCAGGGCTATGAGATTGCCTAAGAGGGCAATATGTGCAGTAGCAACTGATGGGGAGAAAAACAGTCACACCTACAGTAAATTGTGCACAAACAGGTGAATCATGTGCTCTGAGCTGTGTGAGGGGGAAAGTCAGCCAACTACCTTTCTTGTGAGTTGACTATCCCCACAAAACAAAACAATGAGTGAAAACCTCATCTGGTGGTAGCAAGAGTAATGGCCGCAGGTACTCTTGCAGGTCCCACACCAACCTTGCTACAAAGATGCGGCCAGTGTCATGGCCACTGCCCTCCTTGGACCTCAGCCTGGGACACAGATAATGCCCAACAAAACTGCACACCTCACTGAATCAAAGATGATCCATTGAAGGGCGCAGATAATTTATTTAAAAATTGGTGGCCAGGAAAGATACACTGAGTTAAAGCTTGTTTCCAGCTGTGACCCAGGGAAGGGGGGTAACAGGAGTTAATATTAGGAACAAATAGTATAGAATGAGGAGGCTCAGTTACAAGCAAGTATAACAGTGGTAACAGCAACAACAGCAGCATAGCAATAATAAGGTTAAGAGTTGGTCCCACATGTAGGGGATACACAATAAATAGATAAAATTATTCAGTTGAACAACAATGAATAGATATATCAAATTTAGAAAAAACTTTGGATAACACTTGGAGATACAGTGGGCAGAGGACAGCAAGATCAAGGGATAGCAAATTGAGGGCAGGAGCAAGAAGGAGCAAAATGAGACTGCAGGAGTTGTTTGATAGAGAGGTAAGAAGGGTAAGATATAAAGAGGATAGGAGACTGTTCTAAAGTGATGGTGTACAGAGAAGGAAGATTGCCCAGCATAAGTCAAGCAATGGGGGACAGAGAAGGAATGGGTGTTGGAGGAGTGAAGAAATTAGAAGGAGAAGACAGAGGGTGAGAGCAAGTCTCAGAAATAGGAGGGAAGTGATGCAGACCAGAATTTAGAGAAGAGAGAAACACACTAGGAAAAGCATCACGAAGACAGAGAGAAGGGAAAGGTTTTGTCAAAGGGAACAGTGATGAGTGAGATGAGGGGAGTCAGTGGCAATGTGGTAAAAAGAATGAAAGAGGAGTATAGTCAGGCAAGGGTAGATTTGGGGGGAACCTCCATAGACCACATCTGCATAGTCAGACAGTGGTAAGATCCTCCTGATAATGATCTCACGCTGGACTGGGAGAGGAAGGCATGATTTATTCTTGTAAAGGGCATTAAGTTTGGGGTAATTCTTTATGGAGTGCATCAGTATGGGTGGAAAAGTTGTGATAACTGTCAAGCTAGATGCTGAAATACTTGAAACTGGGAACAATAAGAGAATTGCCACTGAGGATTTTGAAAACAGGTGGCAAGCTGAGCCTTCTAAGACACTGGTATCTGTCAAATTTCATAGTGACAGTTTTATTGGCATTCAGCATGAGTTTATTGGAGCAGAACCATCATTGGACATTGCCAAATTTACACAGTAGGGATTAATCCAACAAGGATATTGAGGTTCCAGTGGCAAAAAGTACAGGATTGTCAGTGTGCATATGAATATATGGTGTCACAAATGAAATGGAGGTCATTTAGGAAAACAAAGAAAAGGATAGGACCCAAAATAGACCTTTGAGGCACGCCAGAGTAAATGGAGAGGGGATAGGAAATGAAATCCCCAACTTGGATAACTGGGTTACAGCCAGAGAAGTTGGAATGAAACCTACAGTAGCACACCTTAGTTTATCCAAGAGTAGGGGTGGGTGACAGAGTCAAAAGACTTATCCAGGTTGATAAATACTGCATCCATAACATGTCCCTAATCAATCCCCTTTAGGATGGAATCAGTGACACGGAGGAGAGACGAGACCATGAAATGAGCTTCATGGAAGTCAGACTGAAATGGAGAGGGAAAAGAGGAGACATCAAGAAGGTTGGAGAGCTGGAAGAAAACAAGCTTTTCCTATTGCTTAGCCTGGGATGGAAAAAGAGAAAGAAGAAATTCTATCAGAATTATCAAAACTTCTTTTTCTGTAAGCTCCAGCATTGTCAACATGGAGTACTTATAACATGGGTTTATATGTACCCCAACCAGACGCTCACTGGTACAGCTATAGCCTAAAGCACAGAATGCTGTGAAGCATTCCATTTGCTGCCTTGAGTCAGTCCACAGACATTGCTTCACAGTAAAATCTAAATGCCTAAATACCCCAAATTCTTTGTACTGCAAACCTCTATTAGCAGAAACTCATAACAAAAATAACAAAGTTTTACACTACCCTGAGTAGGCAGTTGCCTCATTTTGCTACAGTACATTACACCTTCCATCCAGCAGGTGCAGAACATTCCAGCAGTCAGCATTGTGTCAACTTCATCTTTAGCACCCTGAGGCTTTGTCCATCTGGGAATGAACTGAGACATCCAATGGGGTGTGAATAAAAATATTATTCCAGTGCTTGTGGTAAAGCAGTGATAATCACTCAAGGACCCCTCAATAACAGAATGACTATCAGGGTATAGAAACTATTCTATTTACCAATATTCTCAAGGAGAGTAACAATAGTTTCTCGATGTGTCCTCACTGACAACACTGCAGCTGACAGAAAAAGAAATATTGATAAGTCTGATAGAATTTCTTCTTTTGTTTTTGCTCCATGTTGTCAATGGGAAGCACTTACAACAAGGGTTCTAATAAGCAGTACCCATACGGAACCAGGTAGGGGAGAATATTACCTTTCTATGTCCTTGTAAAGCAAACACAAGTTTACTTACTCCAGAAAACCGACTGCAGCACCTTAGGTGTGAAGAGAAATTATAATTCTAATTAAGTAGTGATGAGCTAAACTAGCTCACTGATTGGCTGCCATGCCAGTCTCAACTCTTTTAGAAATGCCCAGCACTACAGCAACACTCAGTTGATCGTGCGCTGTATGCTGACAGCAGCAGCAGCACCAAAACAAGAACTGTTTTCGGCGCTGCTGTCAGTGTACCGTATCACTAAGTAGCACGTACTAGCGATCGGCATACCAGAAGAACTTCACTGAACCACGGCCAAATGTCTGAGAACACACCGCAGTCCAACATTTTCTGGGGAGCAAATGTAGAAGACGGGCTAAATGACAGCTGTTCAATTTTCTCAGGATGCTGCTGACAAGGCCGTCTCTATCCCCTCAGTTGTATCAGCTGTGGCAAATTCAGCAACAACTGTGGAACTAAAAGTAAATGTTCTGGAAAGTGATCAAGTACCCAAGTTAGACAGTGGTCACTTTGAAGGAATTAGAGTTCAGTCTCACACAGCCAAACAAGTAACTTTTGACACAGTTTTAGCTTTTAGTAATGCAGCCTGTAACGTGTTGCATTATTCATGACGTTCCTGAGGACATTAGCTGTGATTAATCAGTTTACTAATGCTTGTAATGACATATTTTTGATGGCAGGAATACTGTATCTACCATACCAGGTTCACTCTCAGAGTTTCAATAAATAACAAGCATTTGTCAATGCCAAATGTTTGCTTGCTGGCATTGGCAGTGGTAGTGTAGAAGTTACAGAGCTGCGTAATAGGAATGGAGGTGAAGTATTGAACTGAAGCCAACCCCACCACCACCCTGCAGAGAGTGACAGGCATTGGGGTGTGCGTTTGGATCGTCAGGCATAACGGCCACGCCATTTCACCACACCCCACCCTGCAGAGACTGACAAGTGTGACGGTGTTCCTTGTGGTCTTTGGCACTTATGCGACCCCATTTCATTAGGAAATATGGTGAGATGTGGGTGCCGATATAGAGAATGGGGTGAAGTTTGGGGTCAAGAGTCCAAGGTATACCTCGATGCCTCTCACTGACTGCAGGGTGTGGAATGGTCCGACATCACAGGCAAGAATCCCAAGTCACACCCCTGATGCCTGTCATTCTCTATAGGGTTAGGCGTTATAGTTGAAAACCCTAATACCTCAGGCATTCGTTGGTATTTTCTCCAAATTTTCAACATGTTTGTTTTGCGACCCCACCTCATGAACAGGGGGAATATCAGTTTGTTAGCCGAAAGCTGCTTATGCACAGTGACTACGGCATTTAGCACCACAGGTGCAAAAACATTCCGAACAGGATGTCAAAACTGACAGCTGTACTCTTTCATGGGGAGGTGTAAAAAATGGCTATGTTGCAAATCTGTAGTAAAAATATTAAAAAAAATGGTGAAGTCACGAATGTACATAGAAACTGTGCAACGCACACCCATAATATAATTAGGTTGGGGATTTTTTGCAGCAGATTGTCAACTCAGGCATTTTGGTGCCTCCGATCATGAACAGTGTCACTGTGATTTTCTTTATCTGTGGCGAACAATGATTTCCCACAGCGACCACGCATCTCTGCACTGAAAGTGTGAAAACACACTTCAGCCATGTTGTGAAGAATGACAGCTGTACTGTTCATAAGGAAGTGTGGAAAAATGTCACTGGTGAAAATCTGGACTGAAAATATTACAAAGTCATGAACTAACGAGAGTGCGTGGAAACTGCGCAATGCTCACTGTTACACAGTCATTTTATGGACTTTTGTCACCAAATTTTCAACATAGCCATTTTAAGACCTCTGCTCATGAACAGTGTAACTGTGATTTTCTTAATCTGTCCTAAACATTGCTTTCGCACACCAACAGCACCATTGTGCGCTACATGTGCGAAAACACATTTTGGGCGACATATGAAAAATTGCAGCTGTACTGTTCATAAGGAAGTTTAATAAATGGCAATGTTGAAAATCTGGAGTGAAAATATTAAATTTGCAACTTACGAGCATGCATAGGAACTGTGCAACGCACGTCAGAAAAAGTCATTTTTTGGAATTTTTTCACCAAATTTTCAACATAGCCATTTTAAGACCTCTGCTCATGAACAGTGTCACTGTGATTTTCTTAATTTGTCCTGTACATTGATTTCGCACACCGACTGCGCCATTGTGCGCTACATGGGCGGAAACACGTTTTGGATGAGATGTGAAAAATGACAGCTGTACTACTCATAAGAAGGTGTGGTAAAATGGCAATGTTGAAAATCTGGAGTGAAAATATTGAAAATTTGCTTAACTAACGAGCGTATGTGAGGGAACTGTACAACGACCAGAACAGTCATTATTTGGATGCCACCAAATTTTCAACATAGCCATTTTAAGACCTTGCTCATGAACAGTGTCACTGTGATTTTCTTAATTTATCCCAGACATTGATTTCAGCACACCGACTGCGCCATTGTGTGCTACATGGTTGGAAACACATTTTGGGTGAGATGTGAAAAATGACAGCTGTACTACTCATAAGAAGGTGTGGTAAAATGGCAACATTAAAAATTTGGAGTGAAAATATTGAAAATTCGCGAACTTATGAGCCTGCATAGGAACTGCGCAATGCACGCTCATAAAACAGTAATTTTTGGGAATTTTGGCACCAAATTTTCAACATGGGATTTTTGGAACCCCTTCTCATGAATGATGTCATTGTAATGGTGTTATTCAGGCCTGAAGGGTGATTTTTCGCAGTGACTGCGAAATCACCCTTCGGGCCCGAATAACGCCATGACAGTGACATCATTCATGAGAAGGGGTCCCAAAAACCCCATGTTGAAAATCTGCTGCAAAAATTCCCAAAAATGCCTGAGATATGCAACAAAGTTGAAAACCCCCTATCTAGCCCATTATACAGCTTACCGGCATTTCCTCAGTTCGCGGTCGGCTTTGAAGAGTGCAGACGTGTTCCTGGTCCACCAAGATTGTCGCGACCGAGCTCCGGAGGTAAGTATGGGGTGAGGGGTGTGGGGAGGCTGGGTGCGCAGTGGGTGGGTGAGGGTTGTGGGAGGGGCGGGAGACATGTTGGACCGTTTTCTTTACAGGTAGAAAAAGAAAAAAAGCAGACGGCGGACGTTTGCCACGCTGGGGTGGGCTCCCAGCATGGCACAAGAACGGTTGTGGGGGGGCATTCAGCCGATGGGGGATTGGGCACCCCCGTTGGCCTAAGGATACATTGCCATGCTGGGGTGGGCTCCCAGCGTGGCACTTATTACTCCCGGGGGAGGACTGTGGAGCCGACAGGGGATTGGGCACCCCCGTCGGCTATATTATTTGTTGCCACGCTGGGGTGGGCACCCAGCGTGGCATTTTGGAAGCCTTGGGGAACGCAGCACAGCTGATGGGGATTGGGCACCCCGCTCAGCTATACAGTGCGTGGGAGGCGACGCCTGCTGGGCGCGGCGCGCGGTGTGTGTGGGGGAGCTGCGCATGAGCAGGCGATATCTTATCGCTGCTCACCAAGCGTAGCTCCCCTTTCAATCATGTATGCCACTGCATTTTGGAGCGTGTCATAGACAGCTCCAGAATGCATTGGCTTACAGGGGCCGTGCCTGCCAGCACACTGACTGAATTGGAGGAGGAGGTGACACACCTCCAAAATCTCCGATGATGGCACTATGTTTCTTGCACATGCGTGCAAGCAAACATAAAAATGAAGAGGTGAACAGTCCTGCAGTCACCTGAGTAATTAGTATACTAAGGCTTGTATCATGAGCTTTACCCTACTCCAAACTCAACCTATCTCAACTTCAAATACCCTGCTGCCTTCCCACTTGCACTTATCAGCCTTGTCCCGATTCTCCTCGAGCTGTACTGGTTGTCTCTCCCTGGGTTCACTGGTTTTGCACTACTTGAAAATAGCTCTGTATAAATTGCTGCTCACTGAATGTCTTATACTGTAACTTGCCCTAAACGCCATACTTCACTAATGCTGTAATCCTGACATATCTTACCATGTTTGTATTAACCCTCTGCACCAAATAATGTAACTTTGTTTATGTAACCTGTTCTATACATACTACCTTATTTTCATGATGCAACCCTGATGTATAATACTATGTTTTGAAGCGTTTCTGTATTTGCCACTGTTTGTCATCTCTGTAATTGCTTTGTAATTCTCCCGGGTCATGCCTGAAAATAGTCATCTCTATGGCTAGCGCACCTAACCGGTAAACAAAAACTAAATAAATAAAATCACGATCAGGTTCCACCTTAAAGGACACACAAAACAATAAGCCCCAGCACGTCACCACTGCTCTGATACACTATGTCAGGAATCAGTCTCAGCACGCATCAGAGCAACATGTCAAGACAGATACCAGTCTCAGTGCACACTGCCACGAAAAAGGGTAGACCACAAAAACCTCTAAAAAACCCCTCATATTGCAATTAGACTTATAATCACAATAATGACCTCACCGCCTGTCATTTTCTAAGGATTAACGACCAGCCATGGGGTTTGGCCTTCCCCTGCCCCCCATGGCTTGTTGTTAATCCCCAGGAAATGATCAGTTGTTTAATAGTTAATTTGTGATGTTAGTCTGCAAGCATTCTGAATTGATTATGTGATTGCTTTGCTCCTTCTTGACATTGGAGACAGAATACAAAAAATACAGTGTGAAAAAGGAGACTACATTGCTCAGAAATACAGGTAAGTAAATAGTCACAGTCCAAAGTTCCAGTAGAGAAAAAAGTAATACACAGTGCAAATAAAATAGAGCACATGATACAATATGCTACAAAGCAAAAAAGCCAGGGGCCAGATAGTCAGTAATGAGCAAACGTGGAGTGCAAAGGCTTGTGCTGTGGTTGCCCTTGCGCTCAACCCTGAGGATGCTATATTCAGTTGGATAGCACTCTGGCACTATCCGACTGAATATAGGGCCATGTCATGGCAGTGCAAAGATGAATAGCACTGCCTTGACATGGATCTGGACTGTATGCAGCCCATTGTGAAGTGGACAGCACTGCATCCCCAGACCTGATAGCACCGGGAGCCTCCATTGCAATATTCAGCCAGCAACATGTAAATGAGCCCTTGGGGCATGCAAGGCAGTAAGGGCCATAAGCATGCCCATTATTGGCTCATGGGAAGCAGCTACAGGTTTGTGCCCCTCCCATGGCTGCCCACCACATCATGTATGGTGGCGAGTGACCACCCACCCTGAACACCAGGCACCATGCTGGAAAGGGCTTCCCTGGTGTCTAGTGCCCCCTCAATCCCTGGCCCTGTATGTGTGTTGGTATTCCTTGGTGGTTAGTGGCACCCCTGCCCTCTGATCCCCATCCCCATAATGATTTTGGCATTCCCTGGTGTCTTGTGGCACCCCCCTCCACAGATCGCCCACAGCTGTACCTATGGTGAGGTCCCTGGAGTCTAACAGCATCCCCCACCCTCTGCTCACCTGATGCTGCATGAACAGGTTGTGCCTCATGTCCAGTGGCATCCCCACCCCTGAGCACCTGTCCTAGATGAGAGCCTGAAATCCCAGGCATCTAGCAGCCTCCCCAAACTGCCCGCACTGAACACACCACTCTACCACCGCCATACCTCTGTTGCCAGTGCCACGCAGATCCGATACGGTGACCGGCGCAGCCCTCCTCTCACCTCCTTGGCTGGCCACCCTATGGAATGACAGGGAGTGCATGTACAGTCTATAATATATGCTGTAAACTGTACATGTGCTCCCTGACATTCTCTATTATGGCCAGCTAAGGTGGTGAATGGAGGGTATTGCCACTTACCACACTGTATCCCCCACATGGCACCAGCAATGGAGGTAAGGGGGGGTGGCAGGGTAGTGTCCTCAGTGCAGGCAGTGCAAGGGGGGGACCACTACACACCAGGGTAGACATTTCCTATACAGGAGCAGGTGCTTGCAGGATGTGGGAGTGCCACTGGACACCGTTTGGAGGTTAGGGTATCACTTGACACCAGGGTACTCCACCACAATGGGGACAGGAATGAGCATGTGTGCATTAACCAGGTACTGTTGCTTGAGCTGATCATTCAAACCATGTTTGGCACAGTTGGGGCTTGTTCTCATTTGTCAGTGACAGTGTTGTTCACCTATACCGTCCACCACTGTGGTTAGCGATCCTCAGCATTCCATGGCATGCACGGTAGAGTCAGAGTGGACATGTTGTCATATGGGGTGACCATTTGTGCATGCCAACTCTCAATATCATGCACACCCCTCACAAAGTTGTAGATACATGTACCAGCAAGTGCCTTAGTGATGTTAGTTTGTAGGCTTGCCTAATACACAGTTGTCAACTCAAAGGTACACAAACCAGTACAATCTAGTCTATGATCGCAATTGCCAAGTGTCACTATTCACTCTGTACCCATGTGGATGGAGGTTGGACTCACTAGAACCCAGATCACTGGCACTGATTGGTCAGTTGCCGTATCACATTCTGCAAGGTTGCAGAAGACTGGGCTGCTCCTTGGGCAGCTGTTGTGACCGTACACCATGCCCTCAACTGTAACTCCAGAACTTGAACATCCTGGCTGTGGTGTGTAGTGTTGTAGAAGTCATCTGCCTTGCTTATACAATGTCAATCTGGAATCCCCACGTACCAGTCCTGTGACGCTGATCACTAGTCTCCCTTGATGCCCAGCTCCTAGAAGTTCCTCAGCTGAGGTCTACATGAAAACTACACTGAGATATGGGGTCTGATGCTACATGACAAGGTTTGGTCTTCCATCCATTTTCATATTCACTTATTGGTGCTCACCCCATGAATATCCATGCCATATTAGTGTGCCCTGTTCCCTGGTGGCTTGTGGATACCCCAACACCCTCTCACAACTCAATACTACCACATCCTGTTGCCCACTCACTGCCATCACCCCTGGTAATTGAGTGGACCTCCATCTCCGAAACCATCTCCAAATACCCACACGACCTGACCATCTGTTGATGTCTTTCTACACCTACCCCACCCCCTCCATACCTCAGACAGCTGACTGAGTGTCATCTGCTCTAGTCACACAGACAGCAGTGGTGCCAACAGCACAAACAGGTACACCTGGACACACTGTCTCACTCATTTTATGGCTGTAACACCCAGAATGGGTACTGACACTGCTACAGTAACAGCCATCGTGTAACATGCCATACAACTAGATATGGAAACATAGGTTCACTCTTGCAATGTCATTCTATCCTAGGTATTTTACATACAGATTTATCATACATGACAGGACACCTAACCAGCTATCAACACTGTGTTTTATTTCCTGTCTTCTGGCAACCTGTGATCAGTAGGTGGGGGTGCCACTGGACATCAGGGACAATATTGGTAGTACTGCGATGGATAATCAGAGGGTGGGGTGTGCTGCTAGGTACCAGGGACACCTTTCTCATTATGGAGCTGGGTGATCAGAGGGTGGGGGGTGCCACTAGACACCAAAGACACTTTTCTCATTACGGGGAAGGGAGCATAGAGGGTGTGGGTGCCACTAGACACCAGGGCATCTGTTGTTTCCTTGGGCTGGGGTTCCAGGAATGGGGGCAGGTGGCTGCAGTACCTTTCCTTGCTGCCAGGGCCTTGCACTCTGTTAAATTAGGGTTTACAAAGGCAGTACCATGCACCCATTCGGGTAGCGTTTATCAACTGTGCAAACCTCTCAATTTCCCATTGTGCCTGTATGTAGGAAAATACCTCATTTGCATGGGTACAGTGCTAACTTAGCCCTCAGGTGCTAATGAATTTTGCTTGCCCTGTGGAGGTGTCTGAATATAAACCCCACCCATAAATCGGGCACAAAACCTAGTTAGCGTGGGCAAACACCCCTCAGTGCCCAGGCTACATTTTGAATATCTGGCCCCAGGTGACAAAAGTGGAAGCCAACTTGGAAAAATGGATGAACTAGTGTAAGAGACCCAGAAAGAGGCTGTACAGCAAGGCGGACAAGCACTGAGTTGCTTTAAGCTGGGAGGAGGAAGCCATAAAAATGGGGAGCAGAAAAGATAGAGGCCAGAAAAACAACAAGGAAAGGAATTCCCATGGGTGTGGTAGAGGAAAAGGATGGGAGGAAGAGGAAGAGATTTTGGGAAGGCAGGGAAAGAAGTGAAGAGGAAAATAGCAAGTGGTGAGATAGGCACACAGGATGGAGTGAAGTGGTCCCATAGGACTGCACGAATGACAGGTGGGTCTGATCATGAAAAGGGGTTGCCAAATTTTCAAATTATTTCTAGATTACATTTGTGATGCATTTCAAGATATTATGACCCAAGTATGAAAACAGAAACATATTGGGAGATAAAAGCCTCACAGGTTCCTGAGATAAAAGAACTGTATTATGGTGAGTGTAACAAGTGACACCACACACCGTGGTGAATGTAACACCTGATACAAAACATTTGTTTTAATAGCAAAAACGTCAATAAACATGTAATGAGTTATATTAAAACATGAGAAACAAATATTTATAAGAATTACATTACATTAATTGCAAATCTGAAGTTTTACACCGCATACCGTGGTGAATGTAACAAGTGACACCATACTTATGTTTCACTTACTAAAACTGTACTAAACATGCCTAACAACTAACATACTACTGCTACTGACTGGCATACTGCTATAAAACATGAGAAAATTTGACAATTACATTACTGGCAGGTGTGATGCTTAACACCACATACCGTGGTGAATGTAACGAATGACACCACACATTTGTTTCAGCTTTACAAAGTTTAGTGAACATGTCTATTGGCTAACATGCCACTAATAATAACTGACACAGTGTTACAAAACCAGGAGAAATCTGACAACAATAACAGTAGTGACAGGTGTGATGTGTGATACCACATACCGTGGTAAATGTAACAAGTGACACTGCACATTTGTTTCAGTAGAAAAAAGTTTACTGAACATGTATAATGGCTAACATGCTACTACTAAGTACTGACATAGTGCTACAAAGCCTGGAGAAATTTGACAAAATTAATGTTACTGATGGGTGTGATGTCTGACTCCACATACTATGGTGAATGCAACAAGAGACACCACACTTTTTTATTTATTTATTTTTATTTTTTTATTTAGTTCTTTTAACCGGGTAAGTGCACTAGACAAATCCTACCTATTTTCAGGTACGACCTGGGGAAGGGGGGTTACAGATGAATACCAACTGACCTTGAACCAGATTAAGCTGTTGGTGGTATTTTTAGTGAATGAGGGAAATTTGGCCAGGACACTTATGTTTGACTTACTAAAACTGTACTAAACTTGCCTAACAACTAACATACTACTATTACTGACTGACATACTGTTACAAAACATGAAAAAGGTCAACAATTACATTACTGGCAAGTGTGATGCTTAACCCATATGACGTGGTGAATGTAACAAGTGACACCACACATTTGTTTCAGTTTTAAAAAGTTTACTGAACATGCCTCATGGCTATCACACAACTACTAATAACTGACATAGTGTTACAAAACCTGGAGGAATTTGACAAAAACAACAGTACTGGCAGGTGTGATGGTTGACACCAGAAATCGTGGTGAATGTAACGAGTGACGCCACAAAGAAAATGTTTACTCTCCACCCCATATACACTGAATAATCCCTACTATAATTGATGCCCATCATTTTCCCTAGACATGCAGTTGTCACTGAAATATGCTCTCTGAAAATTTGCCCAACAATCAGTGAATGATGGTAACCAGAGTCTGCCTGTGGTGAATGTAACTGCAACCCTCGTTGTTGCATGCAGTGCTTATCTTCATGGAATGTAGCCCTACAAATGGAGGAGCCACATGCAAACAATGGGTTTTAAACCACAACTCAGCTCCTTCTATGGTTGCTCCTTGGTTCTGATGGTCAGGTTATGACTTTGCAACTGTCATAGACTGACGGGTAAACATTGGGTCTGATGTGACTCCAAGCAGAGTGAGGGTCAAAGGTTGCTGTCCCTTCTGTGGGAAAGGCAGTTCAGGCAGTAACACAGTCAGTTATCATAAGGAGGCAAACTAGGAGAGAAGCCAGAAAATCTTTTAAAGTGCCAATAGCACAATTACAGATTAAGGGGCCATGCGGGTGGATGTAACATGCTGTGACACCAACTGTTACATTCACCACACTAAATACAAAGCTGCATAAATTAAAAATGGAGCATTACAATGGGCTAAAGAGTACAGATAATAAAAAACTCCAGATTAGTAAGCAAACTTACTTTAATAATGGAAAACAGTAAATAAAGCTTGCAAAAACAATTAGTAAAACATGTGTTTTTGCATGTCACACTTTTTCAGGTAAAAAAAGCAGCAAAATGGAGCGGGACACCCCATCAAAAAAAAAATATATGGATACCCTAGATTTCTATAGTTATATTATTTATCTGCACATATAGCCAGCATTCAGATTTAGTCAAAAATATATGCCTGACAGTTCTTGATTTTTAAAAATGTGGTATGCACTGTATGGTGGGCATTGGTAACCCCTTTTCTTGAACAGACCCAGGTAGCAGGGTAAGAGGTGCCGGTGAGTAGTAGGGTTATTCCAGAGTGTAGGGAGATGGACAAAATAGCCATTTGGCCAATGGAGGCTCTGCAGTGGGGGATGTGAAAGGTTCAAGAGTCAGTGGACCAGAGCAAGAAGGAAGAAGTGACAGATAAGGAGAAGAGAGTAGAGAGGTAGAGGGAAGAGAACAGTATCAATACTTGGAGAGGAATGAGAGGCAATGGGAGAGCCATCAGGACTCAAGGGAGGGGAGTGTCAGGTTAGATAGAGGGAGCAGTTGTGGTTTAGGGGAGGAGAGATGGAGACAAAGCATCAGAAGGAAAATCCAGCTTAGCTAGGGAGGACTTTGGAGAAGTGTCATAAACCACATTGGCATAGTCAAATACCAGCACAATCATTTTGAGAAGAATCTCATGGAGGCCTGGGAGGGGGAGGCAAGCTTCACTGCAGTAGAGTGCACTAAGTCTGGGGCATAGTTTATTATGGATAGCATCAATGAGTGTCAAAGTCCAGGCTTCACCAACCCGGTGGCGCTGAGGGCTGAGGCACTGGACACCTTACCTCGTACCACACCAGCGACCTGTATTAGGGAACGAGCATGGGCTGCCGGGGGTTGGCCGGGGAGGAGAAGGATGGAGCACCCAGCGGCTGCTCTCCTTCTCTGGGGGGGGTATCTGCACGGTGCTGCGGCAATACCACCATCTGGGGGAGCCTGGGTAGAAGGTGCAGTAGTTGGGGGTAGCAGCAAGGGCACTGGGCAGATGTTGGCAGAGGGGCAGAGCAGGAGGCATGTCTCAGTGTGCCTCCTAACTCATTGGCAATCATTGCACACCGAAGTCTGGGGAAAAAAACGAACAAGAAAAAACCCCTAGGTCTCTCCTAGGCGACAACACCTCACTACATGTCTCGGCTCGTCAGGGCAGACTCCGCTGTGCTGGATCCATGACACAGTATGCATGGCTCTGAGGAGGTAAGAATGGGGGGTCCCTCCTCACCCCACCTGGGGGGCTTATCTGGGTACCTAGGCTAGTGGAACCATGTATTCTAGGGGCAGACCACGATGGGGCTAGATGGTGCAGGAAGAGGATGTCTGAGAGAGAGAGAGAATGGAGAGAGGAGGCAGTTGGGTGCATAAATACAGGGTTAAAAAAAAAAAAGGTCAGGCTTCAATCCACACACCATGGTGATTGAATGGGGAGATTTCTTTAAGTGGTGTACTACCCAGAGTTTTAAAAGTGGGGGTGATGATTAGCCTAGCAAGCTTGTGGCTAGTACCAAAGGACATGTATTCTGTCTTTTTGGTATTCAGCGCAAGCGGGTTTGAGAAGAACCAGCATTGGACATTATCAAAGTCACACTAAGGTGATGATTCCACCTCAGAGACTGAGGTACAACTGGCAAAAAGGACAGGGTCATCAGCATACATACAGTTGCAGTGAATGACTTGGTCAGAGATTTTCAGATATTTCCTGATATTTCTTTTTTTAAAACTCAAATTTTATCTCAAAGATCAGGTGTACATAGCATTTGGATCATACAATGAATCAAAGCTTTTACTAAATTCTTCTAGTTTTCTATGTCAAATCAATCAATATGACTATTACATAACCTGCAGGAGAAAATATAATACTCTTCACATCTAGCATTATCCCCTCCTACTACTTCTCAAGCTGATTTTCAAGATTTTCTAATAAATTTCTCCTATAGTGCAATGAGGAGTACAACTCTCTCAAAGATCTATGTGTCTTCTGAGAGAAGATAAAATGACATGAACCCCTCACCCAGGTGGTTAATCAATATTGTTTTGGTAAAATAAGCTAAGCAGGTTTCATTGTATACAGTGTAGATATTAATATAATAAAGAACATAGGGGGAGTACCCCTTCAAATAATGACTCAACAGGAGTCTCATAACTTTATAAGGAGACTCTTTGTATGAACCTTGTTAAGAGACCTTGTCATAACCCAGGGGAGTGGGGCACCCCATTTCACACAATATTTCACCACCCAGGGGCCTGAGTTCCAAAATGGTACCAGACTTCTGTCTTTACACATCTTCAGTGGGGTCTCTTCATGGCAGCCGGGCAATCACCCTGGGCTTACCTAAGCCCGCAAGCTGGGATCTTCTCCCACTCCCCTCCTCTCCCATATGGCCAAGGCATTTGACAGAGTCTCACACTCTCTCCTCCTGGCCAAACTCGCCAACACCGGACTATCCAGCTGGGCCACTTCTTGGTTCCACTCCTACCTTGCTGGCAGGTCCCAATCCATCCGTATCAGTTCGTCCACCTCTGCACCCCTCCCAGTCTCCACAGGGGTACCGAAAGGTTCTGTCCTAGGACCTCTCCTGTTCTCAATCTTCCTGAAAGACCTGCCCTCTGCCTGCCCACACACCTCAATCCACATGTAAGCGGATGACACTGTGCTGTATGCATCCGACCCCTCAACCTCCGAGGTTATGACCAGACTGCAGCAAGACTTTATCACGGTCCAGCACTGACTTCACTCAAATCACCTCCTCCTCAATGCCAAGAAAACAGTCTCACTAACCTTTGGCACAAGGCAGAGACTTTCTAGGCTCCCTTCCCCGTTCACATTCCACACTCTGGAAGGGTCCCCCCTGGAGACCTGTACCTCCTTTAGATACCTCGACGTCTGGCTTGATCAGCACCTCACTTTTTCTGCACACATTGACTCCATACTCAAGAAGCTGCATCCCAGGCTAGGTGCACTTTACCAGAATTGTGACAGCATCCCTGAACCTGCCCGGAGGGCTATTGTACAGAAGATGATCCTCCCCATCTTTGACTACGGAAACATAGTCTACAGTGCCGGGCCCTAAGTCCACCTTAGCCAGACTGGACTCTCTTTTCCATTCTTTCTGTCACTTTGTCCTGAACTGTCCTAACTCCACATACCACTGTGCCCTATATCTATCTATGAACATCACCTCTCTAGATAATCATAGACAGTCCCACTGCACCAAGATCCCAGCCAAGTTTTAGTCCCAGCTACTCCCCTCCTGTCTCGCCGATGCTCTAGCCAACCCCTGTACTCTAGTATACTCTGTCAGAAACTTGGACTCTCGGTCCATAGCTGTCCCTCATAGGCCCACTACTGTTGGTCAGGCAGTATTCAGCTACCACATCCAATGTTGTGGAACTCCCTCCCAGCAAACATTTGTCACTTCTCCTCCCCCCTGCTCCTTAACTCCTTGCTCCAAGCTCATTTTGCCCCTACTTGCTCATGTGTCTAGGCAGTTTCTCAGTTCACTGAGTGGAATGACTGAGTATGTCCGCACTTAGTAATGCATTCAATCTGTGCCTGTACTATTGTTCTCTCAATCCACTTTGTCTTTTACCAGGTCCAATTTGTTAGCGTTCCACACTATGTAATAACTTGTATTATGCTGTCTCAACTGTTGTCTATCTACTGTTTTCTTGACCCAATTTGTCTAGCTACCAGGACCAAATGTTAGTGTCCCCATGCTATGTATTCACTAGTTTATGCTGTCTTCAACTGTTGTCTATGTTCTCCTTCCCCCAGACTGCATCTGGAATCGAGCAGTAGCCTGCTCAGCATGCCTTCCTGGTTAAACGCTTAAATAAATAAATAAATCTCCCACAGTTCTCTATGTTTCTCTTCCGTCAATCTGATTTTGGCTGTCAGGCCTTCCATTCACTTAAGCCCTTCCACTCTGCTTCTTCAGGAGCCCAAATCTGGTGGGATGGGGCTAAGCTATTTGGATGTGACTTCTTTCAGTGCAGCTAGGCACATCAGCCTGACCAGGGACTGCGGGCTGCTCTTCCCGTCTCTCTCAAGATCTAGATCCAGAATAAGAGAGTCAAAGGAGCATCAGACAATGATGCCCCATAGTGAGCCGAGGGTCTCACTTACCCCCTGCCATAATCCCTTCACCTTGAGGCATGCCCCAAAAATGTGTGTATGCGTGCCCACCTGTCTACATCCTCTCCAACACAGATCTGTGTTCCCTCCTGGGAAATGCTTGGTGAGTGAAGGCATGTGGAAGAATCTGGTAAGGCATTTCCAATGGAATTCCCTCCAAGATGGAGAGGCTGTTGTGTGCCACCCCCTTCCCCAAGCCTCCTGCCAACGTTGGTTGGTGATCAGGGACCCCTGCTCTCTCTCCCACTTGTCTCTGAGAGCCCAGAAATGGAAGTTAGCCTCCCCCTGTAGGACCTTATATCCCATCAAGATTGTCTTTCTCTGCTCAGTCAATCTGGCTGACCAGTAGATAAATTCCTCTAACCTGGTCATATCCCTTGTAATCGTAGGTATCAAATTGTGTGTACCTAAGTAATGCCTTACTTGAAGGTATCTGTAAAAATCAGACTTATCAAGGTGACATTTTTGTTGTACCTGCTCGAAAGACATTAAAACATCCCCTTGCAGTAAATGACGGAAGCCTAACTAAGGCTTTACTATTCCATAACCTGACACCTGGGTCTGTATGCGCGGGAAGGAAGGCCGGGTCACCTAATATGGAAGTTAGTGGGCCTAATCCGTATGGTGTCTGGGTCAACCTTCTGGCACAAATCAAGGCCCTAAGTGTGTGTCTGGTCCAGGGCCTTTTGATTGTTTGCCATGTCAAGTTGGTAATTGGGGCATGAGGCAGGGAGGTCAGAGAGAGAACCTCTTAGATTGAAATCTCTCTATACCCTTTCTGTTTCAGCCAGGAAATGACTGGCGCTATTTGAGCTGCTAGATAGTACAGTTTGAGGTCTGGATAGGCAAGTCCCCCCAGTTCTTGGGCTGAGAGAGAAGTTCCACTCTAGTCCTTCTCCGGCCTCCCTGCCAGAGAAAGTTCGAAAGGTCACCTAGGACCCTTTTCCAGTACCCCTTCAGAATCCCTATGGGAAGTGCTTGGAACAAAAACATGAACCAGGGGAGGACATTCATTTTTACTGTCTCCACACTCCCTCCCAAGGAGAGCGGGAGCAATTTCCATCTGATGATGTCAGCGGAGATATCCCTCCACAACTTCCTGTAGTTCAGTTCAAACAAGTTAGTTATACGTGGGGTGACCTTAATCCCCAAGTACCACACCGTATTGGCCTTGGCCCACTTATAAGGGAAATCCCTCATGACTTCTCTGGGAATCATCCTTCCAAACCTCATAGCCTCCAACTTATCATAATTGATTTTATAGCCTGAGACCCACCTGTATTCCTCAAGCTCCTTCTTTAGCACTAGGAGGGATACCTCAGGGGGAGGTGATATAGAACAGGGAGTCATCGGCATACAGAGAGATTTTATGTTCTCTCTCCCCTACCTTAATGCCCTTGATGTCCTTTGTGGCCCTAATCCTCACTGCCAATGGTTCTATGCACAAGGTAAATAATAAGGGGGACAGGGGACATCCCTGCCTCATTCCTCTTGTAAGATGGAACCTCTCTGTCGTGAATCCATTAACCCATACCGCAGCCTGTGGGGCAGCATAGAGAGCTCTCATGCTCCCTCGGAACATAGGCCCAAATCCCATCTCTGACAGGGTATGATGGAGGAATTCCCAATTCACCCTGTCGAAGGCTCACTCCATGTCCATAAAGATGGCCAGGGTACATTGGTTGTCAGCCTGTTGGTAGGTGATCAGGTTCAGCAGGTGCCTGATGTTATCATGTAGAAGCCTCCCATTAATGAACCCCTGTCTGATCTGGGTGTACCAAGCACCCCACCACTGTTTGTAACCTCTTAGCTAGTAGAAAGGTATAAATTATTTGATCAACATTCAACAAAGATGTGGGTCGGTAGGACCCTCATTCCATTGGGTCCTTACCTTCCTTATGGATTACCATGATCTGTGCATACTGCCAGCTCAGTGGGGTAATCCCCTCTTGTTGGACTTCTCTAGATACCCTACCCAACAACGGGGCCAGCACATCTTTAAATGTCTTATACAGCTCTGCTGAGATGCCATCTGGGCTGTGGGCTTTGCTCACCTTCAGTGCCTGTATACTTTCGAGGACCTCACCTTCCCCATGTGGGGAGTCCAGGAAATCACTCTCCTCCTGGGACAGCTTCTGCAGTTTAGTCCCTGCAAAAAATCTGTCCAACTTGTCACGGAACCCTTCTACAGATTCCTGAGTATATAAGGATTTGTAGAATCTCCTGAACTGATTGGCTTTGTCTTCTGAGTGTGAGGCCCAGCCCCCCTGTGAGGCCCTCACTTTAAGAATGTTCCATGAGGTGGCTTCTTTTCAGATTTGCCAGGTGAGTAGCCTGCCTGCTCTCCCTCCTGATTCATAAAATCTTTGATGGGAATATCTAAGCTGCCCCTCTATTTTGTCATCTAACAGTTTATTTAATTTCTGCCTGTTAATATCCAATTCCCTTTTGATTTCTGGGTTAAGGGCTAGTTTATGATCTACTTCCAGGTCCCATAACTTGGCTTCCAATCCTGCAATCTCCTCCTGATTTTTTTTTTTTCAGAAGGGAGGCATATTGTATGATGTCCCCAGTCAGGAAAGATTCCAACCCATTCCACCAAATAGCTGCAGTGGTATCGTGGGCTGGGTTGTTCTGAGAGTATTCCTCAACTGCCCGCTGGATCAGCTCCTTAAACTCAGATTTGTTCAACAGGGAGACATTTAGTCTCCATGAAGAATTCTTCACCTCTGGGGTCAAGCAAAGTCTCATCAAGACCAATCCATGAACAGAGAGGATCCCGGCCCAGATTTTTGCTTCCTCCACTTTGTGCACCCATTCTTTTAATAACAGTATCAGGTCAATTCTGGAGTAGGCATTATGGGGGGGTGACCAGCAAGAGTAGTCCCTGACCCTTGGATTTAAATGGCTCCATGTATCCACCAACTCCAGGTCTCGCATGAGTCTGGTCAGCGTTCTAGCCACTCGGAAAGGTGGTCCCCACTTGGAACCCAATCGGTCCAGTGAGGGGTCCAGGACTAAATTAAAATCCCCACCCACTACTATTAGTTCACCCAGAAGGGGCATCACCCACAGCAGCACATTCTGTAGAAAAGGGTGGTTATCTGTGTCAGAATTAGGTGCGTAGATGTTTACTGTTGTGCAAGGTTGACCCCTGTACTTGCACCATACTATAATAAATCTACCTTCCTCATCTGCTTCATTATATTCCACTTGAAAAGAACTGTTCTTGTGTATTAAGATGGCCACCCCTCTCCTGTGGGGATGTGACCAGTAGGGGGCCGAACAAACCTGTCCCACCCAAGCCCGCTTTAATTTGGCACTTTCCTTTGGGTCCAAATGGGTCTCTTATAAGAGAGCTAACTCCATCCTTGCTTGTCTGAGCTCATTTAGGACCCTCTTTCATTTGATTGGACTGCCCATTCCCCTAACGTTATAGGTTATAATTAGTCCTTCATCCATAGGGTATATATCTCTCCCCCCACTTACTGTGTTTATGCCATCGAGTCTCCCTATTTCTATCGTAACAACAACAACATGAACATATAACAGTTTTAAACCTAAAAAAGCACCTTCCAACAAACCTTTTGCACCCTGCTCGCTTTAAGGATGTTGTTAAGCCAGCTGGATGTGGCCCATCTATTGTGGGCTATGCGCTCATCATGCGCTTTCGAGGAAATTGGCCTTTTCTGTCTGCCAAACCCAAAGTAGTTAGTTGCCCCCTTACTGGAAGCCTTATGGTATGAACCATCCTTTGTACTTTGCTTCCTGCTGTTATGGAAACCCTTCCTTCTCTTCCTGTCCCTTCCCCAGGATAGGTATCTACCGGGGATGGTGAGAAAAAGAACACTTCACCTTTATTTTGGCAATCAGTTGGTGTTCATGTAAGCACCCCTCCAACTCTCATGTTCTATTCCTCCACACCCTTCAAGGATTCCTCCTCCGTCCCCTAGTCTGGATTATCCTAGAGGGAATCTGATCTCTCCCATATAGACCTGAAAAGGTTTAAAATCTTCCCTGTTTCAATGGGGGCATGCGGTCTTTTCTGAAATTCCCCTCCACCAGGGAAATCGCTCCCTCCTCAGTCTCAACCTGGAGACTCGGTTCTGAGATATCGAGGCATACCCTAACATTAATCTATATAAGGGAGACCGGAGGGAGGCTTAGGAGCAGGATCCGGGGACCCCCTTGAGGACTATCCCAACAGTTAAAACAGTATGAGAGTCCTTAACTAGGGACCCTCCCTACCTCAGTGTTTTTGGAAGGGCTGACCCCAGGCCTCAGTTGTCCCTGTGAATTTCAGGGAGTCACCCCAGCAAAGCCCTGGTGGCCACATCACGCAGCTGAAAGGGAAGGTCAGACCCATGCCCCTCTTTCCCTTGTAGCCACTCCCTCTCAACATCTAAACTGGAGATCCACTCTATAGCACACACCAGGTCACTATTTGCTCCCAGTGATGGGCTCAACCCTCCTCTCCCAACCATGAATGCCACCCTAAGTAACTATAAATATAAGCTTAAATCTTTCTACCCATTATTCCACCCCCCTGCAGTGTTGCCAGTCTTCTGCATCCCCGGAGCCCCCCCTAGTCTAGGCATCAGTGCATCCCTTCCCCTCAGTCCTCTCCGTAGAGAGGGACTAAATCTGTCCAAGTCAGTGAAACAGCCCTTTTAAAGAAAAAGGGAGTAATAGAGCTGACCAAATAAGGATATATGGTAGTTCACTCAGGTTTCTGCCAAGTTGTTGCCTTCTTCCATCAGCCTCTGGGACATTCCCGCCTCGGCTTCCTGATGTAAATCACCCCTGTTTGGCCGCTGAGAGTCCTCTTTGTTCCCTCTTTGTCTTGAGTTTCTTCTCCTCTTCCAGGGCTCCTTTCTCTCCATCTGACCTCTGGTGAAGAGGAATCCAGTCTACTGAGCAGATCATTTGGGACTTTCAGCTCAAGCAAGGTTGAGCGCACCTCTGCCAGAGATCTGAAGAATGCCGGTCCCTTCGGTGAAAAGACTTTCAACTGGGCAGGAGCAATGAGGTGCATCTTAATATTTTTAGTCGCCAGAAACATTTTTATGTCCAAAAGGACTCTCCTTTTCTGCTGTGTGTAGGGAGTGAAGTTATCAAAAAACAGACGTGAGTCTCCAAATAGCACCGCTTTTTTGGCCCAGACTGCCTGCAATACACGAGTTTTGGTGCGATAATCCAGAAATTTGATCACAATAGAATGAGGAGTAGCCTTTGGGCCCACTGTTTTTTTCACTAATGCTCTGTGCGCCCGGACTATATTCAGTGTTTGATCTTTAGGTAGGTCAAGTAACTCTTTCAAAAAGCTAATCAAAAAAGGCTCCTTACGCTCCCCCTCTTCAGTATCCTTGGAGACTCCTTAAATGCAAAGATTGTCCTGTGAGAACATAGTTACAGGTCATCTAATTTTTCTAACCATTCTCTGTCTCTTTTCAAAAGATATCGGAGTGCTTCTTCATGTTCCTGTACCTCTGCAGTAGTCTCCCAGAGGCCCTCCTCCATTTCTCCTGCATGGTGGGCTACCGGTGCTATTTCCACCTTGGTCTCCAGCATCGACTTCGCCATTTTCTGCATTGTGCCATGGATTTTCTGCAGCTCTTGTCACAGCTTCGAGAGGTAATTGTAAAATCCTCCTCCGTTTCATCTTCTGAGAGCGTAGCTGGAGAAGTGGGGGGGTTTGGGGCATTGATCTTTACTGCCAACCTGATGCCACGTGAATTTGGGGCTGGAGTCAGCTTTAAGTACTCAAATAAATTCTCTTTGGTGCAACCCTTTGGTGGCATTTTCTGACTCCTTTTGTCGTTTTCGATTGAGTCACTGGGGGGGCACTGACGGGGGCCAGAAACCACTTAAATTAACTGAATTAAAATCCCTGTGGGTCAGAGCTCCAACAGTTAGGTGCGCATCAGGAAGAAGGGAGAACTGGAAGTCTCCTGATATTTCTAAAGAGATTCTCTCTAGTGGCCCTTTAGTAATACTGCAGGCAGGCAGGGAATTTCTCTAGAGATATCACAGACATTTCAGGAAATACATAAACATGTCTTTAGCTGTGACTGTATGTGCGTGTTTGACTCAACACTGGCAGGGGAGGTCATTTAGGAAGATACAGAAAAGAAAGGATGCAAGGATGGAGCCCTGGGGGACACCATAGTTTATGGGAAAGGCAGATGACAAGGAGTCACCTACCTGAACAGGCCAATGCTGATGTGTGAGAGAGGTGTGGAACCATTCAACCAAAGAATCAGATGGTCCTGCCCTCCTCAGCTTATCCAGAAGGAGGGAGTTGACCTCTGTATTAAACAACTTTGCAAGGTCAACAAAGATAGTGGCAGTAACATGATCCTGGTCAATCCACTCAATATGTGGTCTATGACTTGAAAGAAGGAAGAAAGAGTGAAGTTTGCCTTGTGAAATCCTGACTGGAAGGTGGAGAGGAAACTGGAAGAGTCAAAGAATGAGGTGAGCTGGTAGAGGACAAGTTTTTCTTGGAGTTTGGCCAGGAAAGCAAAAACCTAATTGTACAGAATTCTTGCTAAGTCATAAAGTGGCCTGGAGATTCCAGACATTTTTCTACTGCCTGTAAGGGGTGTAGAACTGGTAGATCAGCCTGGACTGTAGACTCCTTGGAGTTTGCGCATTGAGCAGAATATGAGCTAGGAAAATAAATTAGCTGGATTTTAGCCCAAGACTGCAAAAACAGTGGCCTCCGTTTCCTTGAAGGAGAATGGAGTAGAATGTTATGAAAGAATTTTTCAGAGAACCAGAGCAGCTAGAAGAATTGTTGTGATGTAAAAACGTGATGAAAAGATTGAATTTGTCCCTACATGGGAGGAACTAAATGGTCCACATGATCTGAACCTGTTGCCCTAAATATATATGAGTAATAGAGAACATAACCCCTGTGCAAATCAACTTGCATGAGAAACAAAAAACTAACAAAAGCTGTGAGAAGTAGTTGTACAGGCTCAACCTGTGGCTCCCCTCCGCTCAGGAAAGTCTTACTCCTGCAGTCCCAGTAGAGGAAAAAAACAGCAGGGTGGTTCCAGCGTGCAGCCAGAAAGGTACCTACTACCGTGCCTTATGAAAATAACTAAGTTAATTCATGGAAAAAACAACCACTTGAAAGAATCCATGGAAAACATAATATCAATTGTGTAAGAAGGTTCCCAAAAATTTTTTTGATATTGGGAACCTCCAGGGTGCGAAGTAGAGATGTTACAAAATAAAATTTCTCCAGTGAATTGCCATAGAAATAGATAAATTTAGAGTTAGATATATTATTCACTGCAAAATGCTAAATTTCACAATTTTCGGGTGACATTTCACTTCTCAGTGAAGTTTTGCCTTTTTCGGATGAAATTTTGCAATTTTTGGGAGAAATTTCACATTTCGCACCCGCAAAATATTTTATGAAATGCACAAATGTCATGAAATATTTTGCGTAGCAAAATTTCTCAATTTCGCACAACACTAGTGCAGAGTCAGACCTTAGGATCCACGTTGAGACTTCTTATTTTCAATATCTGTGCAACAGATAAGATAAAAAAAACCTGAAACAAAAAGAACTGGGGGCAACTCTATGATGTAGAAGAAAACAAAATAACATGGGAAAGCCTTGAACTGAGGACAATAGAGTAGATTGTCTCTCAGAGATGACCCCTGCCTGGAAGGATGATCTTGTGGGCCTAGTGTACAGTTGCATAATTACGCCCCCTCTGAGGAAACAGGGAGGCAGGAACAGAATGCAGCAAAGAAAAAGGGCCTCAGAGGATTTCAAAGTTTCTGTTCTACTTTGCTGCAGTTAAAATCACCTATGCCTACAAGAAGATATTGAAAATACCTCAATGTATGATCACTATTACCTTTGTAACTAGGAGGAGGGGTCAGTGTTAAAAATTAATGTTCTATCTGGTTTCTTCTTTTATTTTCAGGTTCTCCCAAAAGCCATCTCCAGATCATTTTGTCTAAAACTGAGAACATTGATCTTACAATTTTTATGGGTGGGGCATTACATTAGAGTGAGCATAAATACTTTGACTTTTCCAAGGTAGTTGGGGGGAGTATAGGACTACCAAACTTTGAACTGCACCACCTGGCAGGACAGTCATCTCAGCTAGTTATGATGGCAAACAGAGAGTAGATACAGGATGGTGCCTGTTGGAAAATAGAGCACCCTCCCATGTCCATTATCCATGATCCCCTGTATAACTGGACTCAGTCCCTTAAACAAAACAGTCTCCAACCGCTGGACCAAATGATCAGTGCAGGTTCAATTACTTATCCATAAACTCACTAGAACACTTGAAGATTTATTTATTTATTGAATAGAATCAGTATTACAATCCTTTGAGTCATAGACTCTTTTGCAAAGGCTCCACATCAGTTAAAAAAATAAAAATAAAAAGGAAAACAAAAAGTACACATACATTACTAATATCACATAATACATAGTCACACAGCCCAGGAATATACGCGTTGGAGGGTTACATCAGCAGGGAGCTTAAAGAAGGTCCCAGGTCAAAGTTAAGAACATATGACAAGATACAGTTGCAGAGGGTCTTGAAAGGACCCAGGGTCATATTACAGAAACAGTGGAATTGGGGAGCCTGGGACAGACATATGTGGGAAACAAAAGAGAAAACTATCCTATATCTGCGGTTTCCTTACTGGGTTAGAGCAAGTACCTGATTACAATATGGCTCCAGTTGAAGTTCTGAGAGGGAGGTGGAGATCCTTAAAGGAGGTGGGAGTTTATTTACAGTCACAGGTTGCAGAGTCAAGAAGTAAGGTCTTGAAACCTGATTTAAATTGGTCGAGACTATGGGTAAGGGAGTTGGAGGATGGTAGGCTGTTCAGCCACAGTGGAGCACGATATCGGAAAGACCTTTGTCCAAGTGATGTTCTACAGTGAGGGACTAGGAGGGTGGAGTTGACAGAGTGCCTATGGGCCCTCCTGTGTGGGACGGTGTGGATAAGTGGGTGGAGGCTGATTGGTGCTTGCTTAAGTTGTATCTTTTTTGCAAGGAGGTAGGTATGGTACTTAAGCCTGCCTTGGAAGTTCAGCCAGTCAGTATGTTTATAAAGCTCACAAGTGTGAGTTAGCCTGTCACATCCAGAGACCAAGCAGCAGGCTTTATTGAGGGCGAGGTTGATGCTGCATAGGGCAGGTTGATCAGCGGACCCATAAATCACTATTCCGTAGTCCACCAAGGATAGAATAGATGAGGACACAGTGAGTTGCATGGCCTGTGGGGGTAGGCATCACTTATGTCTGTACAGGATCCCCAGTCTAGTGTTAATAGAGGAGGAGACTTGTTGTATGTTTGAGTGGTAGGAGAGGGAGGTATCCAACATGACTCCCAGGTATTTGAAGTATGAGACCTGTTCAAGCGCAGTGCCATGGGAGTTCATGACAGTTAACGGCGCGAGACAGAGAGGGTTTTGGCAGTGGGCAAAGATCATGGATTTAGTTTTCTTGTAGTTAAGTATTAAGCAGTGTTCAGAGAACCAGGTTTTCAGTTCACTAAAGAAGTCCTGCAGGGCAGTTTGAAGTGAATTGGGATGAGGATGTTTCCAGAAAACTACCGCATCATCAGCATAAAGCGGCAGCTTACCGCTGCAGGATTGAGGGAGGGAGTTCAGGAAGAGGGTGAAGAGTAATGGGCCAAGTATTGACCCTTGCAGGACACCAGCTAGGACCAGTTTACTGGAGGAGATGGTTGTATTGATTTTGACTTGTTGAGTCCAACCTGAGAGATAATCTTTGAACCAGGTGGTAGCCTCCAGGGCAAAATTCAGGGATGGAAGGGTGTGGATAAGCAATGCTTGACTGATGGTATTGAATGCTTTGGTCAGATCAACGTAGAATGCACCTGCCACGGAGCCCTGTTCCAGGGCCTTACGTATATATGTTGTAAATTCAATGAGGGCAGTGGAGGTGCTGTGGCCCCTCCAGAATCCATGATGTTCATGGCAGACCAGGTTGTGTTTGGATAGGTAGTCTGTTAGCTGGTCCGACACTATTTTTTCAACAACCTTGGGGGGGGCAGGAGTGATATTGGCCTATAATTGCTAGTGGAGGTGGGGTCGCCACTCTTCAGTATAGGGGTTATTACTGCTGTTTTCCAAGTAGTGGGGAATTTGCTGAGGCAGAATGACAGGTTAAGGATTTTGGTGAGATGAGGCAGTGTCACATCCAGCTTAAGCCAAATGAGTTTGAGGTCCAGGGAATCACTACTATAGTGAGAGTTCACCAGAGCTTTGGTGAGATAGCATTTTGTCTCATTGCAGGAGATGATTCGTAGCCTGAAAAGGGTAGGGTTGGTGATGGCCAAGGTGTCAGTGGACGGTTAGTGATAGGGTCAAAGAAGTTAGGAGGGAGGATATGAGTGAGGTCAGAGAAGGTGGTATTGAGGGCATCGGAGATTGTCTTAGGGTTCTGGGAGGTAACCCCATCTACTAGAAGCTGTACAGGGGTAGCGGTTACAATTTTCCCACAGAGTTCCTTAATATTGCTCCAGAAATTTTTTCTGGTGCCCCAGGAGGCGGTGAGGGTTTGCTTATAGTATGCAGCTTTGGCTTGCTGGGTAGCCCATGTGCATCTGTTTCTAGCCTCTCTGTACAGTTGTCAGTCCTGCGGGAGTTGGGAGTCAAGGGCCTTATGCCATAGGTTATCCCTCTGGTGCATTTGGTCGAGTAGTGCTTGGGAGATCCAAGGCGTGTTTCTGTGTTTTACAAGTTGTTTGGAGAAGGGGGCAAATATGTCGCAGGCAGAATTAAAGATGGCAATAAAGTAGGTGAGGGCAGCGTCTACGGACTGGGCAGTATGAATGGGGACCAATCACAGGAGGCAAGGTGTGATTTGAGCCATAAGAGGGTACCTTTTTTGAGGCGTCTTTGGATGGAGACCTTTGGTGGGGTAGAAGAGATTTTAGTAGACCACAAGCAGGTCACTGGTGAATGATCGCTTATCGAGTCTGGGAGTACTTTGATCCAGGAGAGATTATTAGGCCTGTTGGTAAGGATTAGGTCGATAAGAGTGGAACTCTCAGTGGGTCCCTTGATGATAATCATTGGCAATCCTGAATTCCCACAAGGTAAAACTGCACCCAGAATACAGACGCTGGAATCAGTTTAGATCTGACAACCTTTAAACAATTACTTGTGAATGGTATCTGTAGTTCTTTTGCAAGCATCCAGCAGAGATTCAGTCTTCCAAACTCAGATAATTTCCAATTCCTCTAAATCAGGCAATATCTCCTAGAAAGTGGGAACCACCAAAATTCACCACGGAAATGACAAAATAGGGGGACTTGACTGTCTATATTGGCTCACAAGATTGAATGTCAATAGTAGGTACAGTTTGGTGGTGCATAAATTACTTAGAGTTTTGAAAAGACACAATCTAGATAGCATTAAGAATAAATGGGACATAGAGCTAGGAGAAGAAATCCCACAAGCTGGCTGGCAGAAAATATTAAATAAGAGATGTAAAGTTTACTCCTCACTGGAATGGAAAGAATATCAATGGAAACTTCTTGATAGGTACTTTCACACACCTCAAGTGTCACAGTGTACTTTAAACAAGGTAACTCTGACCTCTGCTGGAGAGGATGTCAGACAGCAGGCATACATTTGCATATGTTTTGGTCATGTACCAAGATTCAGGTTTATTGGCAGAAGTACGTGTAGAGCTGTGCACAGTATGGAGCAAGCAAATCCTTTTGAGTCTTCAGCATTTGGTCCTAGGTCAACCAATTCCAGATCTGCATACATATAAGCAATATGACTTATTCTACATGCTGTGCTTTGCTGCAGTTAAATGTATTATCTGTCACTTAATACTTGCATTGGCAGAACGGAAGCTAGAATGTAACAAATTATGTCCATGGAATTGCCAATGACCTTAGAATTCCAGGATATGTTTTTTAGAAACATGTGACAAATGGATTAAATACAGAGTTGTACCAGAACAATAAACTCTCCGCTTTACTTAGTATATTAAGTAAGCATTAATGCATGGCACTGAGAGCATTTAATGAACACTAAAAACTAACTAAATGTCTAACCTGTGTCTATGTCTGAGGAAAAAGTTCACAGTACTGTCTTGATGGTGCTATGTCTTAGTACAACAGGACTGGACAGCATTAATACCAGTTATAACATGGGTAGCCTCAGGGAGTTTCCTGATTGGTTCAGGACTGTCACCTGACTGTGCACCCGAGTGCCCTCACAGGTGTGTGTTAATCCACATTATCAGCACACCCTGTCGTGTGTTAATGCTTGCTCAATATTTTACAGACAAAGATGGATGACACCAAACTCATATTGTGAGGTCTTCTATTGGGGAGGCACAGAAATGCTGAAAAATGTCCCTTGGAGAAAACAGAGTGACATCAATTATGTATCTTTGTAAGACACATTTAAATTCCAATGTATATTGTTGCTATGTTGCCTATGTGCAAATATTAAGTACGTTGGATGCTATCAACCGTAAGCATGCTGTTCATCCTTGATTTATTCCTTAATAAAATTGAATTACAAAAAAAAAAATCCAGCAACCTGAAAGACTGCAGAAGGATGATTTGGGGGGATGGGGGGCTTGAGGGTGGTGGATCTTGTGCACACAGTAGATCATATGATAGTTAATGAGGGCATTAGGGAGGATACCATTATCCAGTATATGGTGAGGCTGAGAGGAAGGTACCCAGTCCAGGAGAGAGTGGTTCAAGAATTTGTGATTAAGACTGGTGGGGTCCGAGATTAATTGAGATAGCTGGAGGGATTTAACATTTTAAAAGAGTTTGTGCACAGAGGGGGGAGAAAATTAAAATCCCCATGTATCAGCAACTCATCAGATAAAGAGTGAGTAGATGGAGGTGAGGGGTTCAGTGGTCGAAGCAGGGGACAGGCCAGGACAGTAGTACACTCTTGCACCGAAAAGTAGAACTGTGATATACAGTAGGTAATATTTTCTTCCTAACCAGGTTTTACTTGGCAGTAAAACAGAATACCTATGCTTCATTTAATGCTAAATTACACAGATGGATAACAATATTACAAATAAATAAAAGTTACAATTTTTAAATTGTCTATTTCTTTATAAAAAGGTAGAAATAAATCAACAATTTCTCCTTGAACTACTCTGGGATTCTTAATAGTTGGGATTTCCTGACATCATAATACCAAACTTATATGGAATTCTTTTTACTAGCAGTTTATATGTTAGTACCACCACTGAGATCATTCTTATGTTTGTAAGTGTTGTTTCATGCGCATTCTTATATGAGAACCGTGAACCACAAACAGAAGGTGATCTGTTTCCCTGAATGTGTCCATTTCCAGGGCAGCTGTACATGAGATACTCTTCACAGAATAACAGTGTCTCACGCGCAGAGGAAAGGAGCACTCCGATTGGTAGGGAGTGCTGCCTCGATCTATAATGAGAAGTAAATGTGAAAACCAATTCATTTTGTTGTACAAATAATGCAGTTGTTATCAAAGTAAGCCGGCTCGTAAGTGCAGCAATACAAATACCACTTGTGATGCCAGCAACCCGGGTTTGGGAACAAGCCCCAGTCATCAAAGGGATGGCCGGAGAGGATCAAGTGTCCCACAGAAGGCTCTCCTCCCCTGAGTGGGAGGGGGAAGTCACTACCATTGCGTGAGTGCCACCGGAGTGACTACATGTGGCAGTGCAGCCAGACTGTGAGCAGGAAGGGATGCCGCTGGCTGGGCCGATGCTGTCACCATGTTTCGCATTGGCTCTAGTGAGGAAGGTGGGGTTAGAAAAGTGGAAATGCTCTCAGCTATTGTAGAATGATGGCCCTCAAAGAGCTCACAGACCCCACACCCACTGATCCAGGCTGGCTCCCTGTACACAAAATCTACATTTCTAAAGGACCTGGGCCTGCCTGAATACTTTCACCATGGGGAAGGGATACTGTGGGTGTACAGCAGGAGAGCAGCTAAGCCTTGGGAGATGGCGGGGTGATGGGGTTGGTGCTTCATGGGGCCTGAAGAGAGGCCCTGATGCAGGCTAAGAGAGAATGAAGGGGGCAAAACATATAAGTAAAAAAAGAAAAAGGAAACTAAAAGTAGAAAATCTTTCACTAATGCATTAAAACACAATTAATAAAGCAGCCATTTGCCTATATAGTAGAAGTAAGCACCTAGTCTTAGGGGACGCACATACATACAGTACATATAGAGAGGAACAGTTGGAGGGCTGGATGGATGGCTGGCTGGTTGGATGGATGGATGGGTAGGTGGGTGGGTGTGAACCCAGCTGTATGTACTTATGTACGTAGGTATGTATGTATTCATTTAGTAACCTAGGATAGTCCAGCTGAGATGGGAAGATTGGAAATGACAGACAAAGAAAAGCGCAAGGGTCCATCATGTTCATCTTTTGTCATCCATGCAGCTGCAGCACTCAATATCATGTGAAATACAGTGGTAGCCAGTGACAAGATGCAGCATACAGTACAGTACAATTCACATTAAAGTTACTTTGCAACCATTTAATAGCTAGTTAGTTTTTCAGCTGTTAAGGTTTTCAAATAAATCTTTTATTCAATCATACCAGGTTGTTAACAGAGAGGAAAAGCAAATGAAGTAGTTGACAACTCATTGCAGTCATGTAAATGGAATGCAGTGTCAACTGACTGCACAGTAAGTTTTTTTTTTTTTTGAAATTCAACTTCTTTATTGAAATTATGCATTAGCACAGAGTATATGACCAGGACAGGTGTACCGCACATTAATAATAACCAAAATGACTGAAAGATGAGATACGACCAGAATGTCATTGGATCCAGTATAACCCAATAAGATAAATTAAATTTTAAATGCCCTCTCCTCCCCCCTCCCTCTTCCCAATACCCTCCCCACCCCCCTCCCCTGGAGTGTGCCTTATTACTAACAGTAAGACCAATTGATACAAGTGGATAAACAGCAATCCAGCAAAGCCAACCATCCAAATGAAGCTGAAAGTAAGTAAAACAGTCAGAGGCATATGTTACATAAGTCTACTTCAGATATAAAGCATACAATTTACCCCATTTCTGGTTAAAGGAAGCTATACAGTTCCAGGAGCTTGCTATTAACCTTTCAGTGCTAAAACAAAGCGACATTTCTTTCAGCCATTCAGCATACGATTTGGTCAGTTGGTCCATCCAGTGTTTAAGAACCATTTTTTTGACTACTATAGAAATTAGAGCCATGTGAAATCGACGCTTTCAAATTCTAATATTAGAGTACAACCCTAAAATACATATTTCCATGGTAAACAAATCACCCAGTCCCAGGAGGGGATCTAGATTAGTTTGGATTGTATTCCATAGAGGAGCCACCTTATCACAGTGCCAGAAAATGTGTATCAGGTTCCCATCAGCTGCACCACACCGTGTGCAATTAGCCGGGGTAGCCTGCCTAATTTGGTCAATTTAACCAGGGTATAGTACAGATTATTTAAAATATGATACTGTATGAGTCTGTGCCTATCTTGAGTAAGGTATCTATGCATGTCCACCAAAATCTGACTCCAGATCAGGGAGGAATCTGGCAGAAGAGAAGACCAGATTTTAGAACCTGTAAGGGCATTAGGATATTTAATGTCCAGCAAGAAGGAATATATTCTGGAAATTCCATGGGCCTTATTTGCACATTCCTGAATCTGCTCTAAAAAAGACCTAACTTGAGACACCATAAATGTGGTCCCAAATAGGGAGACCATAAGATGTCTTAGCTGAAATACCTTAAAAATATGTTTCTGAGGAATATTCAGTTTGGCGATTATGCCGGTTGAGGTAGGAAGGGATTCCTGAGAGAACAGATTTTCCACAAGAATATCTTGTAGTTGAGCAAGCCAGTCCACTGAGAGCAGTGAACCTCCTATTTTGATATTAGGGTTTAGCGTGAGGGGTTGGGCCGTGTCCTTTTTAGATGAAATGTTAAAGAAGTTCCAACACTGGGTCAGAACCTTTATAGCAATTCCCACCATTGAATTTTGTATGGAGGGGGGTTAACGCCGAAAAAGCGTAATAAAAAACTCTGGGTGAATTAAGATTATGTAAGTCCAGAAGCCTCTTCTCCAACTGTAGCCAGATGGGAGAATGTTCACCAGATGTGGGCTCAAACCATCTCCCCATTTTGGACAGATGACTCGCCCAATAATAAAAAATAAAGTTGGGGAGGCGAAGTCCACCTCTCTCCTTTGGTAAATTGAGTTTAAGGAAGGCCCGTCTAGGGTGTTTACCCTGCCAGATAAATTTAGAAAGAGCACAGTGAAACTGTTGGAAGTAAGACAAAGGGAGCCAGATATTCAGTAAATTTAAAGGGTAAAAAAGACAGGGTAGAACATTCATTTTTATAATACTAATTCGACCCCATAACGACAAAGGGAGTTTGGCCCATCTTTGGAGATCTTGCTGAATATTCAACACCAAATCATCCAGATTGAGCCTCCTGAGAACCTCTGGGTCTTTTGTGAGATGAATGCCTAGATATTTGATTGAGGAGGAGGACCATTTCATACCAAAATGAGAGAAGTTACCTTGGTGCACGAGAATATTTAATGGAAATATGACTGATTTGGATAAGTTTAACTTATAGTTAGCCACTTGTCCAAACTGTTCAATAATTTGTAATGCATGTGTTAATGATGTTTCTGGATTGGCCAGATGTAAAAGGACATCGTCTGCATAGACTGAAAGGGTCAAAGATTGCTGGTATACTAGGCATCCTGTGACTTGAGGTGAGTTCTTAATGCTAATTAGAAGGGGCTCCAGATATAAGTTAAACAAAAAAGGAGACAGGGGACAACCTTGTCTAGTGCCTGTAAACAGGGGGACTCGAGAAGAAAAAAACCATTGCAATAAATTCTAGCCGTAGGCGCCTTATATACCGTCCAAATCCATTGAATGAAGGATTCCGGAAAACCCATTTTTTTGAGAGTGGCCCAAAGAAAGTCCCAGTTCACCCTGTCAAAAGCTTTTTCTGCATCTAAAGAAACTAAAGCCATGGGGATCTGGGAATCTTGGGCAGTCTGGAAAATATGTGAGAGGGTTCTCAAGTGGTCAGCAGAAGATCTGCCTTGCACAAACCCCACCTGTTCAGGACTCAACAGATGAGACCAAACCTGTTTAATTCTAAGAGAAAGGATTTTAGTTAAGATTTTAATATCATAATTTAATAATGAAATCAGACGGTAACTGGCCGGCTCATTCTGGGGTTTATCTGGTTTCAGGATCAGAACTATCGTGGCCTCCAGCAGAGTAGGATCCAGGGAGTCTGAGGTGAACATATAATCAAAGAGTTTCAAGAGAAGAGGAGCCACCTCTTTACAAAAAACCTTGTAGAAATTAGAAGGGAAACCATCGGGACCTGGGGATTTGTCAGGAGCTAGCCCCTTGATTGCCTCCACTACTTCATCCAGAGTAATAGGAGAAGTCAAGATCGCACACTGTTGGGCCTGTAGAGAGGGGAGATTAAGGCTTTCCAGAAAGTGATCAATACGAGATTGGGAAGTTAGGGATGTACCCTTACTGTATAGGTCCCTATAAAAGGCTTCAAAAACCTGGGAGATATCTCGAGGAGAGATTTTAAGAGAACCATCTGGAGAATATAGTGCAGGAATCAGTCTTGAACTTTCTACTTCCCTCAATCATAGAGCTAACATTCTACCTGGCTTCTCCCCTTGGTCTAAGTAACGAGCTTTGGTTTTAAGGATGGCATATTCTGCTTTTTCTCTCTTAGCAAATCAGCATACTCATTCCTAAGCTTCAAAAGGGATTCCAGATCTGATTGGGAAGATGAAGAGGATAGACTGTTTTCAGCCAACCTTATTTGATTCAGCAACAAAGTAACTTTGGTCTCTCTCGGTTTTTTCCTTTTGGAAGCTAGCTTGATGAATTCTCCCCTAATGTAACATTTAAAGGAGCACCAGATCAGGTCCTCTCTGCATGTGGAACCCGTATTAAACTCCAGAAAGAAAGAGATTTGTGACTTAATGTGGGATACTAATCGTTCCTCTTTTAGAAGTTGTGTGTTTAATTTCCATGTGGTGTCCTTTTGAAAGTTTGGGTCGGGAGAAATTAGGATCCATGCCACCGAATGATCAGATTTGACAATTGGTTCAATTCCTGTCTGGTGAATACCAGCCAGAAGAGTGGTGCTTATTAAGACGTTGTCAATTCTGGACCACGATAGGTGGACCTGGGAGTAAAAGAAGAAGAGCTGGCTAGAGGGGTTAAACAGATGCCATGGGTCGCACAGACCCAGTAAGTTCATAAAATCCCTCAGGGCAATTTGTGGAGGGGTAAGGGGTCTTAATGGCTTATGAGTTTTGTCTAGGTCTTGTGACAGAGCAATATTCCAGTCACCCCCTAGAATAATCAGGGAGGGCAAGAATGCACTCAGTTTGTCGGCCAGACTCATAAGAAAGTCCGCATCCCCTCCAACTGGACCATAAATTGCCCCAATACCACCCTGACATTGTTTAATGTGCCCTTAACAATAATAAATCTGCCCTCTTGTTCTGATAAACTTTCTTCTGCCACAAATGATATGTGTCTTTTAACCAAAATTGCCACTCCTCTACTAGAAGACGACCCACAGGACATGAAAATTTGAGAAAAACCCAGTCGACACAACCCATTTGTTTCTGAGGTTGTGAGGTGGGTTTCCTGCATCAAGAGAATGTCAATATTTAGGAAGGCACAGTTTTTGAGAACCTGATATCTTTTGGACAGTTCCCCTGATACCTCTGACATTCCACGTTGCAATCTTAATTGGCACCATGGTCATTTAGTGTTTTAGAGAAGAGAAAAGGAACAAATACCATGAACTGACCCAGCAATCCCATAAGGCACACTCCAGTCCCACCCCCCATCCCCCACAACCCCAGTAGAAATGAAAAAAAAAAGGTTCCCTTCCCAGGGAAATTCGTGAAATGGTCGAGACATTGAGAGAATAGAACATCCTGACTGGTCAGTGGTAAACACAGACCGTGAAATCAATAGGAAAGAGATCGAGACAGTAACAGAAACCCCCCTTCCCTCCCTAAGTCCCTCAACCTATATACAAAAGGTCCCCTCCTGTGTACTAGAAAAGATTCCAGAATCTCTGTTGCATGTGACGAGAACCAGACCCAAAAGGTTGCCCTCCTATGAGAAGGGTACGCTACATTCAAGAACCCAACCTGATCTATAGCGCCATGGACTGAATCCAGAAAAGAAAACTTACAAAAATGTGGCGCACTCTGAACCCTACACCCCACAGGAGGTGCACCATTAGCCCTCTTCCTAGGTTCATTATGCATTGCTCCTGAAGTTACCTCCCATCCCAAGCCCCCACCCATCGACCCTCTGGAAAACTCCGCCAACCCAGAGCCCTAACCAGAATTATAGTGTTCAAAGGATTGCACTTGGTATGCCAGAAAAGGATGGGAGTCCTGAAAATAGCTGCAATTTTCTCACTCACAAACCCTACCCGACTGTCCCCCGAGGGCACATAACTCTGCAAGTACGCATTTGGACCAAGCCAAAAGGCTATCCCTCGGGAAAAGGGAAACCTCGGAGTATTGAGTAAGTTACTGTACTTATTAACTCCCTTAAGGTGAGCCCTGCACCAAACAATGTGAGGATGTAAGGGGGGATATGAGCCAGAGGGATCTACCGGTCCATCCATAATAACAGCTTATGGAAAACACCCGCTGAAACAAAGTACCCACCCCCTCCACACACCAGAGTGCACAATCAGTCCGCTAGGCCAGATCCAGGCCCACTAGGCCTCACCACAATCTGTTCTGCCCGCCCATCCACTCCCCGAAAGACCAAAAGAAGAGAGACAAGAAAACATCAAGAGGTAATAAAATTGAAAACACAGCTTTACAGCAAAAAAGAACGATTGTCCTCAGGCACCTGTAGAGAAAAGCTCATCCTGTTTTAAATAAATTAGGTAGTCTGTTGGGAAGGTCCATGGCTGCTTGCTCCGGGGAATCGTATGCATACCACACTCCATCAACTGCCACTTGCAGCTTAGCAGGGCAGAGCATCTTAAATTTGATTCCTGCCATGATTAATTTGTTGCCCGTGGGATGAAAAGCAGATCTTCTTTGTCGGGTTTCATAAGGGAGATCTTGGGTGATCCTCAACTTAGAGCTTCCCCACAATATAGCCTGTAGTTCCTTCGCTTTAGAGAGTACATGTTGCTTTTCCAGGAAACTTTGGAATTTCACAATTAAAGGCCTTGGGGATGCGCCAGGTGGAGGTTTTGGCCTCAGGGAGCAGTGGGCTCGCTCAATGTGATACTGTGGATTGAGGGGAGAAGGGCCAATAACTTTAAGGAGGAATTTCTGTAGCAAGGTTATGGTGTCAGAGCCTTCCTCCGATTCATGCAGATCCAGGATCAGCAGGTTGTTCCTTCTACTTCTCCCCTCTAAATCTTCGGTTTTCAATTGGAGTTTACTAATCTGCTGTTTCAGGTGTACAATTTCTGCTTCTGATTTCTCTTTCCATTTCTCGAGCAAAGAGGTTCTTGCTTCTCAATCGCCCATTCTTGTAGATAGGGAACTTAAATCTCCATGAATAGATTTGAGCGCTGCTGAGATATCCTCTAAAGTTTCTTTAAACGGGAGCAATTCCTGAAGAAAGCGGTCCTCGGTAAGAGGGATCGCTGCCCTACCAGAAGTAACAGACTTGGGAGCATTCCCAGAGCTTTGCTGTTTTGATTTCTTAGACAGTTTCTCTGGTGTGGGTGGGGGGGTATGTCGGATACCGGCCTGCTTCATCTCCGCTTCCATTTCGGCTAAAAAGCCGATAACATTGTTATGAATCAGCCAAAACTCTGCCACGGAGTTACCAAACTATAAAAGAACTTAGAATCGGTGTCTAGCTGGTGCCTTTTGGCAAATGAAGGGCAAAAGGAAGGTTATAGTTGGTCGATAAGCGGAAGCACCAGAATAGTGCTGCTTTCAGGTGCCCAGCATCACGTGACCCCCTCCTGCACAGTAAGTTTAATGTGAACCATACTGTATATCAGGATATACTATATCAGGACATATCAGAGAAATCCAAATGAAATAAACGGGGATTTCCAGTGATATACCATTGTACATCTGGATATTATGTGTCACATCACAGGCTACCAGTATGGCTATAGGCACTGTTAAATGGGTAATGCTACTAGTGTCCTTTATGGACTTAGGAATGATGAAGAGATATGCCACCAGTGACTGAAACCTTTGGGAACCTGAGGCCAAGTAATCTGCTATTTTCTCCCATGTATACTGATTCAGCTATGAGTTACAAGATGTAACACATTGAAATTAATGGGGATTTCTTCTAAAATATTGTGATATATCAGGTTATAAAATGGGTCATGAGTTTTCTGTGTCCTGATTGGCTGAGAGGTGCCTTTGGCTGTGTCTTTATCAGGGCATATTATGCCAACTGGCACGTCTTTAGCCAGTCAGGACTGATAACTATGGAAATCACTATGCCAAAGTCTGCCATGTGCTGTCTGAGCTGGAGCCCCTCAGAATTCCATCCTGTAGTGACTGACCTGCAGCCCTGCCCCACTTCCCGATGCTCTGCAACTGCCCCCAAATATAGTGAAGTAAAACATTTATGTGAAAAAGTCTGACCTCTGCTCCCCCGTTCACAAAATAGCTGCTTACAATCTCCACAGAAAGCCACCTGCGATCCATCGAGCATCGTCGCATGGTGCTAACAAAACGGCTGTCAAACCCGAGACACGCACCTCAACCATAGCAGCACAGCCCCCAATATTGTGCAGCCACAAAATTTAGAGCGAGAAAAGAAAATCTCCCAACGGCAACACAGAGCATAAGTTACGGTTTGAAAACTGCAAACCAGGAAACAACTATGTAGGGCACCTCCTAAGGGACACGCTCACTCTGAGTCAAGCGGGCTGCTCAGTGTAAATGCACAGCAGACAAAGACTGAATAAAAAATCCTCAAGACACAAAAAAATGTTTTGTGCATCTTGGGGGGGGGGTAGAAATATTACCCTAATTACAGCAGCTGTTATCGGACACGCTCCCACTCGATATAAGTGAAACCCAGTGAGCAGCCAATCGCTCCACAGAGAAACATCACAGAAGCCTTTGATTCAGTATCCCACCCTCTTCTCTAAACACCCTTGAGGACACGGGGCTTGCCCTGACTGCCATACAATGGTTCAAGTCTTCTCTCACTGATAGGTATCAGTCAGTAAAAATTGCCAACTCCTCCTCCCCTTCCCTCCCTATCCTAGCAGGCGTCCCTCAAGGTTCCATATCATTTTTTCAGTATTCATAAATAACCTCCCATCTGCCTGTTCCACCTCACTCATCCATATGTATGTGCATGATACCATACTGTTCACTTCCGGCCCGGATCCTGCCACTATCCATTCTGCTCTGCAACACAACTTCCATTCGGTTCAATCTTGGTTCCAACCAAAACAACTCAAACTAAATACATCTAAAACAGTCGCTATGACTTTCAGAACCTCTCGGAGATGAGCTAAAACTCTCAGTACCCCACCCATCACCTCTCTGGACTGCACCCCGCTAAAGGTAGTCCCTCCTTACAAGTACCTAGGTGTCTGGCTGGACCCTCCATTACATTTTTAAGTCCACATTGATTACATAGCTACTTAACTTTGCCCAAAACTCAGTATACTCTATTGGAACAGAGACTCTCTCCCACTCTTCGAATGATGGGAACTTCTGACAAAAATGATTATGCCAGTTTTTGACTATACTGATTAAGCAATAAGGCATGACAGGAGGTGCATTATGGTGGGATAATGGCCCACCTCAGGTAGGTTGAAGCACAAGGCATAGCCGAGTGCTTCTACCACCCGAGAAGGGCCATTAGCCCACAATAACACACCCCCTGGAGTGCCTTATTACGATTGTGAAATGGGTAATTTTTTGTAAATTTTACACCTTTTTTTAAATGTATTACTTTCAGCTGGGCCATTGTGCTGGGATAACGGCCCAGCTGAAAGCTGGTCCTAGCCAATCAAGAGCCAGCATTCTTTCTACCCATTTCATAATATTGTTTACTGCACTGTGCCCTCTACCTCACTCTCTCATCTTGACTCCCTCTACTACACTTTCTGTCGCTTCACCTCCAACTCTCCTTCCAGGACCCATCACTGCTCTCTACTCTCCTGCCTGGACCTCCCTCCACTCCTTCACAGGTGTCTCATTCACTCTATGTCCTTCATCTCCAAATTTTGGTTCAACCTGCTCCTCTCTTGCATCTCTTACCACCTCTCTTCTGCCCCATCCTCACCATATCCCCTACATTCTAGGGACTCCCGCTCCTTCTCACTTAGCACTCCATCTTCAAATATGAGCAAATCTGCCTCCAATTATTGTCTCCCCTATCTGTGGTACTTTCAAACTCCTCTCCTACGCAACTCTCCCTCCCACTTCTCTGTCAAATCATTGCTGTGCCTCCTGCCCTTCCCTGCTTGCTCCCATAACATCACTTAGCACTTGTAATGTTTGTATCATGCAGTATCTACCCTGTTGAAAGATATTTCATTCTTACCGATACCATATCATATTGCATAGCCTGTCTGCTGTATTAGTTATCCTGAAACGTATAATTATGCTTCTTACTGTGTATTATGTATTATTATGCTTCCTATTGTGTACTATTGCATTTGTTTATTTGAACCCACGCTTCCTTTCCCCTGGGTCACACCTGGAGATGAGTATTGGCTCAGTGTGCCTTTCCTGGTCACCAAATGTTTAAATAAAATAAATAAGCAAAGTAAGATACACCCGCTGTCAGTCAAATTGGCTGCTCAATGTAGATGCACAGCAGACAAAGACTGAATTAAAAAAAAAAATTCAGGACACAAAAAAATGATTTGTGTATCTTGGGGAAGGGGGGACAAGAAACATTACCCTAATTACAGCAGCCGTTATCTGATGCGCTCCCACACGATGTAAGTGAAACCCAGTGAGCAGTTGGTCACTCCTCACAGAAATAAGCAAAGTACAAAATGTGAAAACAAACATATTGTACAAGATTTTGAGTCTTGGTGTGGGTGGGTAGGTGAGTGTTAAGTGTAGAGACAGACAGACAGACACAAACACCCTCTACTGACTTTTAATTAAACAGGTCCATTCCAGCAAATGACAAGGACTACTATGCCTTTTTTTCTACTGATATGATCAGATTTTTCTACTCTTTTTATGTACACTCTTCTGTGCATTTTTTAATTAACTTCTTTACTGGAGGACCCATTTTATAAGCAGAATAAGACACTCCAAGGTGTGGTTTATGGCCTCATAAGAGCACTTCCCAGGTGCAAAAGGCACTCGGCGCAAGCACCTCATGCCTCATTATGCACCTGGGGCATGCTCTTATCAAGCCATAAACCACACCTTGTTGTGTCTTATTCTTTACATATTCTGCATCATGTCACAGGTTACCACTATTGCTATAGCAATTATTTAATGGGTAGGGCTATTAATAACATTAATGGACTAAGGCAATATGATGAAAAATACTACTAGTGGCGAAAACCTCTGGGAACCTAAGGTGAAGTTATCCACCATTTTGTCCCAGAAATACTAATTCTGTTATGAAGTATGAGGTGTAACATTTTGAAATGAATGGGGATTTCTTCTGATATATTATGGTATATCTGGATATTCTGCATCATGTTACATGCTACCACTGCAGCTATATCTATTGTTAAATGAGCTGTGGTACTGGTAACTTTTATGGGCTTAGGCACCAAGAAGAGAAATACTACCAGTAGCAAAAACCTCAGGGAACCCAAAGCCAAGTGGTCTGCCATTTTCTCCCAGGTATACTGATTCGGCTATGAGGAATGAGATGTAACATATTGAAATGAATGGGGATTTCTTCTGATATACTGTGATGTATCTGGTCATTCTGCATCATGTCACAGATTACCACTATTGCTATAGCAATTATTTAATGGGGAGGGCTACTAGTAACTTTTATATGCTTAGGCAATATGATGAGAAATACTACTAGTGGCAAAAACTTCTGGGAACCCAAGGTCAAATGATCTGCCATTTTCTCCCAGATATACTGATTCTGTTATGAGGTATGAGATGTAATATCTTGAAATGAAAGGGGATTTCTTCTGACATATCATAATATTTCTGGATATTCTGCATCATGTCACATGCTGCCACTGTGGTTATAGCTGTTGTTAAATGGGTAGTGATATAATTGACTTTTATTGACTTAGGCACAATGAAGAGCTATACTACCAGTGGCGAAAACCTCTGGAAACCCGAGACCAAGTGATCTGCAATTTTCGCCCAGGTATACAGATTCTGGCATGAGGTATGAGCTGTAACATCTTGTTTACAGTGGTTTCCTGCCACTGCCCAGTTTTTCAGTTGGGTGGCAATTACATACTAGAAGGGAGGTCAAGCAATTTGTTGACGTTCACCAGTCAGTGCTTGTGTATGGCTATGCTTTTATGGTTCCCACATTTTTAAATATCTTTAAAACCCTCAGCACAAAGGCTATGTAAGTATTTCTTATGAAAACATAACGATTATGTCTAGACTGGAAAATACTGTATATTCATTGTTCATCCATTTAAAAGTGGTGGGAGAGTCGCCTTATTTTGTTCTTTTTAATTGTACTCTTTACTCTCTCTTTTTGGTTTACACCCAGGATGACATACAACTGGTGTTTGTTCGGTATTGTTTTCTTGCTGTCCCATGGCAACCCTTCTTTAGGTTTTTGACAACATCTCTGGTTTGTCTGCTAGTAATCAGTCATGTTTTCTAGCTGATTATTCTCGTGCTTTTGGTTGTTAAGGAATGAGGCTATGGATGTACAGTTACTTATATTGATAACCGTGTGTGGAACTTTGTATGTTAATGTACTTTAATATTGTTTTTTTGTTTCTTCTGAGCTGTTTTAATTTTTTTTCATTGTCAATAAACTTTACTTAGTTAAAAAAAGTGATTGGAGAAAAATAATGGCAAACACAGTTGAACTCCCCTACCCCCTTGGACCCTGTGTAATGTGTATACCTCTCTTCGCCCCCCCACCCCCGAGCATGTCTTTAGTTCAACATATTCTTCCTGTCATCATAGATCAGCTTCAGTGACCATATCATTGCACCACCTCCTGCAATCTGGCCATGGTCAATGCTCTACCAGGACTGCATGAATCACATGACAGTGATAAAACAAATTATCCTGTGCACGTTCCCTCTGGGCTGCTCAAAAAAGTCTGCACATCATTTTAAAGTTTTTCTATTCTCCTACTTGCTTTATTTCTTCAGTCCATAATTTTCATAGGGGTTCTTGGTTTCATAAATCAGCTGAGTTGTGAATAACTTGACCACCGGTGACAAGATGATCCCTTCATAGGTACCTACTCTTTCAATTTTCAAATGCCAATATGAGCTCATCTCATTGCTTTCTCTGTCTTATGTGAAGACTATTCTCTGGCTTTCTTTTTATATAGAGTTCTGGCCCACAAGAGGTTTGATTCTGCACCCTCTCAGCTTGGAACTCTACTCTATTCATAATGCAGGGCTTCTTGGGTGATACATTTGGTAAATTTTTCATTATAATGGTGACCTTAGTGATAGAACCATATTCAGGGTTCTCTCCCCCCTTTGCTAGAGTCACCCAACCTCCAGTCAGCTGCAGCCTTCTCATTCTCTTTAGTGGCACATGTATGTCAAATGTAATGTAGGACATTGGATGTAAAGCTTATGTTTAAAAAAAAAAGAGTAAAGCAGAACAGAAACTTTGCAAACCTCCAAGGCCCGTTTTCTTTGCTGCATTCTGTTCCTGCCTCCCTGTTTTCCTCAGAGGGGTCATAATTGTGCAGCTGTACACTACAATAGACATGAAGAACTTGATGTTCACTGGGAGCAGTGAGACTGGACTGTAAGATTTATAAACTGTGGGGTCCTTGTCAGGTTTTAGAAATACTGATATTTGACCTTGCTTTCAGGTTCTGGGTGCCCTCTCACCCCTCAACATCCCCCTAAATAGCTGCAGAAGCTCTGGCCCCAGGTTCTCAGTGAATTTTTTTGCAAAACTCCCCCCCCCCCCCCGAGGCCATCCATGCCTGGGGCTTTTCCACTCTGTATGTTTTCACTACCTCCTGTCTTGAAGAGCAGGATTGGGACATCTGTTGTTGCTGCATCCTCTTCTGTTAATGAACACAGACCAATTATTTGGAGGTCTGCTTGCATTTTCTCTCCATGTTGTGCTTAGTGTTTGACCGTGTATAGGATCTAATAATAAACTGCAAAACTACAGGTAATGAGGTCTGGTCGCGAGACCAGTTGTTCATCCCCTCTCCACTCCCTCAGCCTCAAGACTGCTCAGCTTGTAGTTTGTCTGAGTACCTACCATGCCAAAAGAGGCCCTGCCCCATTGCTCACTTCATAAAAGCACTGTCTGGAGACACAAAGCTGTCTTTCAATTTTTTATTCAATATATGTCTGAAGTCATGTCTTATGTTCTTTAATTTGCGGTATAAGAGAGTCACCCATGGTCATTTTATGGGTGGCCTCAGCATCACATAATTCCTGTTCCAGAGCAATTGGTTTGTCAATGTCATCTTTCTTCTTTTTAGAAGCATACTGTATTGATAGCCCTGGCCAGAGTTGCTTTCATACCACCCAACCGGTCTCCCAGGGATGTGTCCCTAACTATATTATGGGAGAAATATTCCCCAGTGGTTGTTTGAATCATCTCCACAAAGTCTGGTTTCTTTATTAAGAAGTTGTTAAGCCACCAGAAGTATTTGTAAGGGTTATAATTTTGATTCCTGTCTCCACAGGGCATGATCTGAGAGTGCGATGTGAGCTATACATGCTTCCTAGGCTGTACACAGCCATTCTGCAGACAGCAAGAGCATACCAATGTAAGAACAGGAGGCTTGAACCACCAAATAGTTGGAAAAATCCACATCCAAGGGATGGAGAACTCGCCACACATCCTCCAAACAAATTCCCTGATCAAGTACTGTAGAGTAAAGCTACTTTTGTCCTTCTCCCCCATGTGATTGCTTCATTTTACTGTCTAACCCCTGATGCATCACTGTATTGAAGCCCCCCCCCTCAAAAGTGAGCAACTGAGCAGGATTTGGGGGGAACCTCAATAAAATGTGTTTCAGGAAGGTGCCCCTCTCACTATCTGCACTTGGTGCATAGATGTCCAGGAGGGCAAATGGGATTTTGCCCTAGGGGAACTGATTCACCTGATCAATTTTTATGGGTAGTCTCCTATGGACAAGTATTACAACCCCTTCCCCTATCATGGTGTTGCTAATCATATGCAGAGGCGTAGCATTCCTTCACTCAGGCTCTGGCTAACTTTTTATGTTTGACAGGAGTTCTGTGTGTGTCCTAAAGCATTGTCATAGATGTATGGTGTTTCTGCAGCTCTTGTAATACTCTGCTGTGTTGTTCTTGCACTCCATAGCCCTCTTACATTATAGGTAACAATAGTGGAGTCAAATATTCCCATTGTGTCTGATAATGGAGAGGTGGGAGTCTGTGCTACCCTTTTCATCTTGCTGTTCATACACTATCAGACATAGCATATTATACAATGGCAAGAAAGAATCTTGGACTGTGATTGGTCAGTCTGGGGCTGGATCCATGGCATTATCCCAGCATAACACCACAGGTCTAGTCTCAGCCTCACTGTGAATCTCGTGATTATTGTTTGGAGCTTATTCTCTTTTTTTACATCTCCTCTTAAGAAATAAAAATATTTTTCCACACTAATAAAAACATTTTTTTAAATATTTTTTTTATTCTATATATAACAACAAGCCATTGTATAATAGGAATAATACACTCCAGGGTGTGTGCTGTGCTGGGATAACGCCATGCCTGGGGCATTGGATGCACTCGGCCTGCGGCCTCATGTCCAACCTCCCCCAGGCATGGCATTATCCCAGCATGACACACACATGCATTATTCCTTTAATCAACTGCAGAACAGAATAAACTAAAACCTTGAATAATAAAAGACAAACCAAATGTTCAAGTTGAACAAGCTCTGAAATCTGCTGAGGTAGTATTTGGATCTGCAAAAGCAATTGGTATCTACCTCTCTGAGTCATCTCAGACTCACATAGAACTTGGCTATAACCTTCATGCCTCCTGAGCTGGCCCATTTCTTCCACCACTCCCTTAATTGCAGCAACAGTCCAAGTTACGAAGAAGGATTAATGTGATTGTCCTGCCCTCTCCGCTGAATCAGTTATTGAGGAATGGGGTACATTTCATAAACCAAAGCACCTAAGCCAGGTAACTGTCAATGGAGTGTTCAGATACCCCCTCACTGTAGCCCACCCATGGAGAACCCAGAATTCTGGAGACAACCACCCTGTCAAGGGAGGAGTTGCCATCCCCCTTCAGTTTGACGTACATGAAGTGATAAAGACCTCAGGAGGGGCTACTGCACATGACTCCAGGACATATTGAAGCACCCAGGACTAACACACCCGTCACACAGGTGGATCAACCAGAATTTACCTTTAAGTCAGAGTAGCAAAATCAGAAGCATTAGAGTGGCAAGAAACATGCTATGTATGATGTGTTCTGTGTCTAGTTTTACGTGGCTCTGTGCTCAAGAGAACCCTTCCCTCCACCAGACTCTGTGCTTTCCATTCTCAGTTTTACAGCCTGGATTTGCCTCCTACATGCTGAGCTATTCAGGTTAGCCACATGAGATGTCCCCACTAAGAGCTATTTGAGAGGACATACCTCTCCCAGAAAGGAACAGAGAGCATGAATTCTGAGTTGCTCGCCAATCACTCAACCTAGTCTGCAGTGACAGTATGTAATTATCACCCTATCACCAGTGGGTGATCTCAGACTATGCCTCTTTGTGAATGTCAGTCCCCTAAGGTGGCTTATTGTGTTGCTCTCCCTCATTTGACCTGAGGGCAACCTATTGTAGTAGATCAGACCCACCAAAAAAGGCCACATGGTGCGTGCGAGGAAGGTAGGTATGAGCAGCCCAACGGCTGCATCATTGCCTTTTATAGTGGGCCATGATAATAGCAATCATTCTTAGCAGCAGTGCCCAGGCAAATCCCTCTCTTATACCCACTTTTCTGTCCAAGTCTAAATGTGTGCCTTTCTATAACAATATAAAATAAAACTACCTCCATATCTTTGTCTCCATCAAAATGGCATGATAACAACTAACATTTTAAGCATGCCCTACATATAAAACAAACAAAAAAATCTGTACTTGAAGGTCTAGGGGAGAATATTCTCATATTGTGGTATCAACATGCTTCTCACAGGGGAGGTAGAGAGGAGATCCCCTCTATCTCTATAGGCAGGTCGCTGAATTTGTCCTCCCACCACGCTGACCTGTCAGCTACCAACTGGTCCCAAATCTCTACAGTCACTGACATCAACTTGACCCTCAACTCTTTCCATTTAAAATTTATGGCTGTCTGGGACCACCATGCCCCCTCAGGAAAGCCAGTGTCCAGGGTTTCCACCTTCCCTCGATCTCTGCCGAGCTGCTGGCCTGTCTTCTAGCTCATGATCTAGCCTGGCAGTCTTGTAATATCTCTGGGTCCCCTGCTGGGGGAGGTGCTGCTGGCGGGGGACTTCAACCTGCCAGATGTAGATTGGAACCTCCCATCAGCGACTTCAGCTAGAATCAGGGACATCCTGGACTCTGTGCAAGAGGTTTTTCTCAGGCAACTAGTCCGTGAACCCACTTGTGATGGGGCAATACTGGACCTGGTACTCACAAACAGGGACAGTGTTGCAGACATCAAGGTCGGAGATCTCTCCGGGACACTAGTGATCACTGTATGGCATGGTTCAATATAAGAATGACTGCAGAATTGAACCATACAAGGGTGAGGGTCCTGGACTTCAGGAGAGAAGATTTTATCAAGCTAGGTCAATGCTTCAGGGCGCTTTTTAGGTATGGAAGTGAAAAGAGGAAGACCAGGTGTGGGATTGCAAGGTTAAAAAGGGAAGGGGGGACTGTGCCGAGGGGGAGCAGGAAAAGGCAGACATGTCGAACAAATACTTTCGGTCAGTGCTCACAGTGGAAATGGGAAGGGGAGGGGCCACAAAAAAGTAACAAAAGCTTTGGAGGGAGGGAGGTAAACACTAATCCTTTTTTGGAGAAGGGAGTCCTAAAGGGACTTGCTAATCTGAAGGTAGGCAAAGCAATGGGGCCAGATGTGGTGCATCCAAGGCTATTGAAGGAGCTCAGAGAAACGCTAGCTGGACCTCTGACAGTTCTATGTAACAGCTCACTGGAAACAGGAGTGGTTCCTGAGGACTGGAAAAGAGCAGATGTAGTCCCACTACACAAAAGTAGTAGTAGGGAGGAAGCTGGCAGGTATAGGCCAGTCAACCAGACATTGCTGCTGGGTAAGTTAATGGAATCACTGCTGAAGGAAAGGATTATGGAATATCTTAAATCCAGTGGGTTACAAGACACAAGGCAGCATGGTTTCTCAAGGGGGAGGTCATGTCACATTAATCTGATAGATTTCTTTGACTGGGTGACCAAGGAACTAGATGAGGGTGTAGTGGCGGACGTGGCCTAACTAGATTTTAATAAGGCATTCAACACCATTCCACACAGAAAACTAGCAAACAAGCTGGGTAGCTTAGGAGTGGGTCCAAAGTTGGTAAACTGAATAAGAAATTGGTTAGGGGATGGGTGACAGAGGGTGGTAGTAAACAGAGTTCTCTCTGAGGAAGGGAAGGTGACCAGTGGGGTGCCTCAGGGATCAGTGCTGGGACTGGTCCTCATTAATGTCTTTATAAGTGACATTGCAGAGGAGCTGGAATGGAAGATCTGCCTCTTTGCATATGACATCAAAATCTGAAATAGGGTGGACACTCCAAGGGGGGAGGGGTGCAAAGGATGAGCAGAGACCTGAGAAAACTAGAGGAGTAATTAAGGGCATGGCAGCTGGGTTTCAATACGAAAAAGTGCAAAATAATGCACTTAGGGCACAGAAACCCAGGGGCAGAGTGCAAATTGGGTGGAGTGGTATTGACGACCACCAAGCAGGAAACAGATCTGGAGCTAATCATGTCAGATGATCTAGTGATGGCCAGGCAGTGTGACAAAGCAGTAGGGAGGGCTAGTGGGATGATGGGGTGCATAGGGAGGGGTATCACCAGCAGAAAGAGGGAAGTGGTGTTGCCTCAGTCTGTAGAGATCACTGGTAAGACCCCACTTAGAGCGCTGTGTCCAGTTCTGGGGACCACATCTCCAGAAGGACATAGAGTGGAAGCGGTCCAGAGGATGGCAAGTAAAATGGTGCAGGATCTGCATCAACAATCCTATGAGGAGAGTCTAAAAGACTTAAATATGTACACCCTGGAACAAAGGAGAGAGAGGGGGGATATGATAGAGATCTTTAAATACCTCATGGGGGTAAATAAGGTACAGGAGGGTAGTATTTTTCAGAAGAAACAAAGCTGAAGAACAAGGGTACATGCTATGAAGCTGGGGTGGCGTAGACACAGAAGAGATTTGAGGAAGTACTTCTTCACAGAAAGAGTGGTGTGTTCCTGGAACAGATTTCTAGTGGAGGTGGTGGGGTGAAAACAGTGGTGGGGTTCAAGAAAGTATGGGATAAGCACAAGGGAATGATAGTGGAAAGGAAGAGGGGCGAGAGAAATAGCTGTAGATCGAGCTTGGTTTGTGGTAATAGTGTAGTTAGGGAGAAATGGACAGACTGGATGGGCCAAGTGGTCCTTATCTGCTATCAAATTCTGTGTTTCTTTGTTTCTATGTTAAATTACCGGACCCTTCACAATGCTTGCACCAAAGCTGTGGTTCTCTGATGAACCTGACCTGCCAGACTGCCACCCGCAGTCCAGGTCTGAAGCCACCAGCCCCTCACAGAAACGCAGGTAGTCTGAGATCCACAGCCGTGGTTCTCTGATAAACCCAACCTGCCAGACTGCCACCCACAGTCCAGATCTGAAGCCACTAGCCCCTCACAGAAACGCAGATACTCTGAGAGCCACAGCTGTGGTTCTCTGATGAACCCAACCTGCCAGACTGCCATCCGCAGTCCAGGTCTGAAGCCACCAGCCCCTCACAGAAACACAGGTAGTCTGAGAGCCACAGCCGTGGTTCTCTGATGAACCCGACCTGCCAGACTGCCACCCGCAGTCCAGGTCTGAAGCCACTAGCCCCTCACAGAAACACAGGTATGGACTTGCCCTCAGGGACTGATTACCTCCAAGGAGAGAGCCCTAGCTCCCAATTTTTGCTTTCTTTACATGAGGGCAGTTGTCTCTGGGTTTAAATCCAGAGTCTTTTACTGCTGTGGCCCACTGGCTGCAGTCAGCCCCAGGAGCACTCCGATTGGCTCCATATAGCTCTGCACTGTTAATGTTTGATTATATTGTGCTAGATTATGTTTTCTGTTAAAACTGTCTTGTTTCTATTTTATAGCTGAAGTTTTCTGATTTAATGTAAATGCCTGTATTGTGTTCCTCATAAGACCAGTAGCGATCTCAGGTCAGGCCTTTGAAACCACCCCCTTCACCTTTTTATGCTAGTATTATGTTTTAAATAGCCCTGTTATTGCTCACTCAAACTTGGAGGCACCTTGCCTAATATCTTGGTCTGCAACACCCCCGTTTAAGCCAGTCTGCATTTCTTTTTAGCTCACGAGCAGTCCCACCCCTCTGACTTTCTTATTTAATTCTCCTCTGCCTTCTCCTTCCAGGTAGTCTGAGAGCCACAGCCGTGGTTCTCTGATGAACCGACCTGCCAGACTGCCACCCACAGTCCAGGTCTGAAGCCACCAGCCCCTCACAGAAACGCAGGTACGGACTTGCCCTCAGGGACTGATTACCTCCCGGAAGGGAGCCCTAGCTGCCAATTTTTCCACCCCCCAGTCTTGATTAAATACACATAAACCCCACCCCGGCTTTCTAGCTCACTCCTCTCTAGCTCCCCCCCATCCTAATTTCATTATGTGTGTCAAATCGTGGATCCTGTTCTGGTCCTTCTTCTATCTCATATCGCATGCCCAATATATGCCACCTCAAGCCTTTATTACTGTGGATACTAATCTGATCTGCTCTGTAACTAGTTCCTGTCCCTACGTGGATATATGCCTTTTCAACTCCCCAATTCTTCAACACTATTTTCATATTATCTTTGACGCTGGTACATGAAATGAATTACCACCTCAGCTTATGACTTCCGCCAACATCATAGAGGCGTCACCTCTACAGATAGCAGTCAGAGTACTCGTCTCTGCCACCCTTAGTGGGAAGGGCAAGAAATGTTGGGTCGCGCCGCCCCAGGACGATGGCCCACAACAACGTAAAGGGGTTACCAGTATGAAGCTTACTATTGCCACTCTAAGAAAACTTTTATTCCTTCTTCTCCTGTGCTCAGGAAATGTAGAGCTCAAACCGGGGTCACCAGCTGCAATCACATCGCCCTCTGACCTTGCCACACTGAAAGGCATGAGTTTCCTCCACATTAATGTATGCAGTCTGTTAAAAAAGTTCTCCATGATCCAGGCCTGGGTCCTGTATACTCGACCAGACATTCTAGTGGTTTCAGAAACCTGGCTTAAACAGCCACCTCCAACAGGGAAGTCAATATCCCTAACTATGTACTATTTAGAGCAGACAGACACTCCAAGGGTGGAGGGGTTGCTATCTATGTCAAGGATAGGTATACGGCATCCTGTCTGAGTGCTTTATCTGTTGCAAATGCTTATGAATATCTGTCTCTTCAAGTCACCATCTCGCACACTTCAGCATTATGTATCATAGGGTGCTATAGACTTCCTTCTGCCGATCTACAATTGTTACCTCATCTGAGTAATATCATCGAACAACAATCCTCAGAAATAATTATTCTTGGAGATCTTAATTTAGACTGGCTATCTAAAACCACCGCTCCTCTCATAGCTTTCTGTGACACCCATGGATTATCGCAACTCATTGTCGAACCAACACGAGTAAATAAAAAGAACATGGATAACAGCTCCCTGCTAGAAGTTATCCTAGTGAATAAACCACATCTCTTCTCCTTTGCCCGGCACCTTCTTCAGTGATATCAGTGATCACTCATTTATTGCTTGCCTAAGATCAAGCAACAAACCTACTACTTTGCCGAAGTTTGCTGCCAAGAGATCTAGACGGAACTTTGATCTCACTGCCTACATAAACTAACTGAAACACTCCTTGTATTGGCAAGAGTTCTATTTGGCAAAAAACAAGCAATCAGCATTCGACATATTCAGCAAAATTATCCTAGACACCCTAAATAAATATGCCCCTATAGTTAAGGGTGCGAATAGCAAAAAATGCATGTAGATGGTTCACACTATTATTAAAATCTTCATTGACTGAAAGAGATAACCTATGGAAAAAAGCATGCAAAACCCAGTCTGCTGCAGACTTGTGCAAGTTCAAAAGGGTATGAAACTCATGTACTAGAATGGTTAGAGACACAAAAGCTGCATACTATCATTCTGAATTTCTCTCTGCCTCCAAAAATCCTACAAAATTTTGGAAAACCGTCAAGGACTTGTCTGGTCACATGTCCGGTGGCTCTCTACCTGATGAAATCTCCTTAAACAATAACGCCATTAGTGACAGACTGGAAGTTCTGGATGCCTTCAATAATCACTGCGACTGCAAGCTTAATATCGACAATTCCTGTGAATCTGATACACTCTCAGGTGGATAATCAAGTACAGATCCTAAGTCACCGATTCAGTCTTCTCCTTGCATCCTACTACTCTGAAAGAGTTGAAGACCTATTACTAAAACTGGATGTAAAAAAAGTGCTGGTGAGGATACCTCACCCATATTTTTGAAGGTGGCCATCCATGTGTTAGCCGTGCCCATAACCCATTTATTTAACCTATCATTAACTCAAGGATCCATTCCCTCACTACGGAAAACAGCGCACATTATACCCCTGTTCAAGTCTGGAAATCCCTGTGATCTAAATAATTACAGACCATTTTCGATTCTCCTGGTCTTGTCAAAATTACTGGAAAAAGTCGTAAGTAACCAGCTGAGGCAGTATCTAGAAGCTAATAACCTGCTTAATCCAGTCCAATCAGGGTTTAGAGCTAAACATAGCACCATCACAGCACTTGCCAAAGTGACTAATGACTGGCAAAGAGAGCTAGACAACAGGAATTCCACCTGTGCTGTATTCTTGGACCTGAGCAAGGCCTTCGACACTGTCGACCATTCTCTGCTACTCTCTTCCCTGACCTCACTAGGAGCTGACCCATTATCTTTACAGTGGCTCAACAACTACCTCTCTGATTGTTTCCAGCAGGTGAAAGCAGAAGGAGATCTCTCCACTCTCAAACCTCTCCTAAGAGGTGTTCCCCAGGGTTCTATCTTAGGACCAATCTTATTTGCAATATACCTCAACAATATTGATGAAAGCATAACTAAGGCCAACATTCATCTGTTTGCAGATGGCACAGTTCTTTACGTAAGCCGCCCGTCATTACAATCTGCATATAATGACCTTCAATCTGAGTTCAACCTGCTGCAACACCAACTCCTAAACAAAAACCTATTACTTAATGCCAAGAAAACAAAAGCAATGCTCTTTTCTCCCTCTGCCCAAATGGTAAATTCAGCCCTATCAGATCCTGTGCCACAGATTATTACAATTCTTGGCGAGAAGTTGGAATTTGTCCCTAAATTCAAATACCTGGGAGTATGGCTGGACCATAGGCTCTCTTTTATAGAGCACGTTGAAGAATTACTCAAAAAAATTAAGACAGACTTGGCCTGTTCTTTAGGATAGCCTGCTTCTTAACTAGAGATGCCAAACTACAGCTGGTACAATCAACCTTTCTATCCTTGATAGATTATGCTGACATCCTCTACAGTCACTGTCCCATTTCCTACCTCACCAAACTTGACACATTATATCATAGAGCTTTGAGGTTCATCACAGGCCTGCCTTATTCCACTCACCACTGCTCCCTATATCAATCAGTGGGGTGGAGTTCTCTTCAATTCAGGCATGATAAAAATGCAGCCTTATGGACCCTGAGAGCCATCTCCAAAAAACTGCCCCAATACATTACAGACTGTCTTCCTGTAAAACCAATAGGCAATTACGCCCTGAGAAGTTGCAGATCTCTCCTACTGATGGTTCCCAAAGTTAACTCTCACTTTGGCAGGGCTGCTATAAGCTTTACACTATCCTCCTTGTGGAATAAATTGCAAAAAAACTGAAACTGAGGTCACCCATCGGCATCTCATCTTTCAAGCTCTTATATTCACATCTCAGAAATGATCAGTGCAATTGTTTCCCATGACCATGAATTGTCATCATGCTAACCTGTACCATTTAACCATGAATGAATTACTGCTAGTGCTTGTTTCTTCCTTGGCCCTGGTCTGTCATCATGCTTTCATGTAACACCTTGATGCCTCTGTCCTCCCTTTGATACTGATCTATCTTCCTGCTTTCTCCAGCCTTCTTTTCACAACTCTATACTGCACTCATCCACAATCTACACGCAATCATATTATAAAAGTCCTAACTCCCCTTTCCCTCTCCCCATAGGCCCCCACCGCATCATTAGTTCTACCGACCTATCCTTGGGACTTCACTGCTCACAATGTTTATCCTTCGATTACATATTACATACCCCTCCTGGTACCCCATCTGCCATTAGTTGGTGGTTCTACAAGCCATTTTCATGGCTAGTACTAGTGACTACCCCTGGTAAATGAACTAACTGGTACTTCTATACAGAGAACATGGTTTATATACAGTTGCATGGTTCAATGGTGGACCTGCCCCCTTGTATTTGAATCCTCCTCTGTTATGGCTTGCCTTGTCTTCCTTTTATAATTTGATTCCCCTATTACTGCACCATTGTGTTTGTGTTTATATACTTATTTACATGTATTTATATGTTTTTATGATGGATGTTACCTGACCCTGTTCTAACCAGGTCCATCTTGTAAAAGAGCTCTGCTCAATGATGTTCGCCTGGATAAATAAAGATTTTGATTGATTGAAAGCCACCAGGCTTGCGAAATCCAAGTACTTTGCATCCACACTCCAGAGCAACTGTAATTACCCCTCCAAGCTCTGGAAAGCTAGCCACTCCCTTCACCCCTGATCCAGTCCTCGTCTCACATCCTCAAGGCTGGCAACTCCCACATCACTGACTTTGCTGCAGTTGTGTCTTCCTTCAACCCCTTCTTTACCGCCTATACCCTTTCTCTCCTTTCCTCCCCCTCTCCCTTCCCCTCATACCCTCATACTCCTTCTCCTTCTCTCTTACCACTCCCTCTGCCTCTCTTAAGACCCTCCTAGTTTTTAACTTCCACAAGGGTGCAAGCCCAGATGTCCTTGACCCCAAGTTCCTGTACCTCTCTGCACCAGCTATCATTTCTTTATTACCCTCCTCTTTAATCTCTTCTTCTCTTCTGCCTCTATCCCTTATCCCTGGAACTGGGCTACAGTAATCCACCACCCAAAAGGGGGTGATCCTTCCTCTCTTGAAGACTTTCATCCCATTTCCCTCCTCCCCACCATGAACATCTTTTCCTCTCACAGCTCACCCCTTTCCAAGACTCTCCTTTTCACTTTTTCAGTCTGCCTTCAGGAAGTCCCACTCTACATTAACCTCCTCTGGCTCACTGATTCCTTCCTATCCGATATGGACCAGTGCCAGATTACTCCTGCCATCTTTGTTAACTTAGCCAAAGCCTCCTCTTTTCCTGGACAAGCTTAAAGCATTGGAGCTCTCTGTCTCCTCCATCAGCTGGTTCAGTTCCTACCCAAAGGGAAGGTCTCAAGCTGTCCGTATCAGAGACATCCTTTCCCCTTACTCCTTATCTGCTCAGGTGCTCCTCAGGTTCTGTCCTGGGCCTCATAATCTACTCCATCTTCCTCAATTACCTCCCTTTTTCCCTGTTCATCTGCATCCATCCACATATATGCAGATGACACTGCATTGTTTACCTTTGCCACCTCTGATGCTCATCTTACTGCCCAGCTTCAACAGGATTTTGACAGGATTCAGCACTGGTTCCATTCCAACCTTCTGTCCTTCAATGCCAAGAAAACTATCTCTATGACTTTTGGCTCCTGACTGAAGCATGCTAGGCTCTCTCCCCTGCCCTCCTTCCACACACTTGAAACTACTGTGGCTGAGGATGTCTCCTCCTTTAAGTATCTTAGGGTATGGCTGGACCAGCACCTCAAATTCTTGGTTTACATCAATGCCATCCCCCTTAAACTTCACCCCAAACTGGGTGCATGCTATAGAAACAAAGTCAGTATCCCTCTCCCACCTGATGGGATCTAGTCTCAAAGATGAGCCTCCCTATCCTCAACTATGGCAACAATGTCTACACCACCACTCCCAAGTCCACCTTGGCCAGACTGGAACCCCTCTTTCACTCTGTCTGCAGTTTTGCCTTGGACTGCCCACCTTTTATACACCACTGCTCTGTCTACTCCCTCTGTTTCCCTTCCCTTGATGCCGAACACCTCACCCACTGTGCCACCTTCACCTCCAAACTCTGGTATGATACGCTCTGCCCCTACATTTCTGCCCTCCCCCTTTCCTCCTACCCTCCGGAACACCGTTTCCCATCTCCTCTCCCTCCCTTCCAGGAAAACTTCCATGGGCCAAGCTGTCTTCTCTCATATAATTTCCCTCAGTTCTGGTCCTCTCTTCCACTGTCTATCTGCACAGCTTCATCCTTCTCCTCCCTCAAATCCCCTCTTTGTGGCTTTACTGTCCCTTTCCTGCAACTGTTCCTGACCCCATTTCCCTTGTATTCCCATCTCTGTTTTGTTGTTGTCCCCTCTCTGTCCTCCTTTCTTCTCCCCCCCAAAGGTGTGAGCAAATTCCTGAAACCCCCTAGGCTAAACTGAAGCTAAACCAGTACTCATATCAGGTTTGTATTTTGTTACTAAGTCTACCCTCTACCCTCTACCCTCTGCACTGGCATTGATAGCTCTCACACCTTAACAGTTTAGTGGTATTGCTCCCAGTTATTATATAGCACTTGTACTGTACTTTACATTTCATTATTGTTCATCATTTTTATGTGACCTTGTCTATGTGCCTGTAAATCATGACTGCACTTTGCTTTGTATAGTTACATCTCTTGTATTGTAATAAGTAGTTTATCATATCTTATTTTTATTACTTCTGCACCTTACATTATGTATTTTCACTTGCACATCCTGTATTGTATAGTCCCTTTCCCCAATCTTCCAGGATGCAGATGAAAATGAGAGGTTACCAGCTCAATATTTTTTTCCTGGTGAGACTTTTGGAATCAATCAAAAAATTTAAATAAATCATAAGAAAAGCTCACAGAAATCAAATCTTTCTATGTAGCCCAGGCCCTTTTTGAGGCTACAAGTTTGGTCATGCATAACTCTACTGGCTTGAGTAGGAGTAGGAAGGAAAGTTGCTCCTTGCTGGGGTATAAAAAGGGAGGCACCACAGGAGAAGAGATTAGAGTAGAGTGTCAGAGGTACAGGTCTCAGCAGGAGTGACAGTTTGGCTAAGCTGGCTGAGGGGGGCTTACCCCAGCTATGACAGAGAGTCTCCAGGGGGCCCCATAAGGCTAAAGAAGGGCACTGGGCAGTTTCATGTGTTTCTCTGGGCACAGGAACACAGGAAGCTACGATCAGGTGCAACTGTTGTTGTGTGATGGACTGCAAAAAAGTTAAAACTTGGGAAATAACACTTTATCTTGGTAAAGGAACTCTGAATGTAACACCCAAGTGCCTGGTGCCCATTTCTTTTGAACCCTGGTAAGATGAGGAGGTCCCATACAGTATTTCCAGTCCCTTGGCAGGAAGTCATGGAGTGCTACAAGTGGGTTCTTGTCATAACGGTGATCGCCAAATAGTAATCTCTGTTATAGCGAGTGTACATTGACAAAAAAACAAAATGATGCTGTACACTCCCAGCAAGGCAACACCGGCGAAAACAAATGTTTTTATGTGGAGGGCTGCACCCCCCGCAACCCCCTTAATAAAGATTCTCAACTCTAGGGGGGTGCATGTCTGGCAGGGGGAGAAACTTGTAATAAAAAATGTACTCCCACATGCAAAACACAAAACACTGTGCTCCTCCCGACCCCCGAACCCTGCACCCTCCACACTGTAGCCAGCCACCCTCACCACCACACCACACAGCCAGCTCGGCAGCCTCTCACCGCACTGTCCCCCACATATCTTCCCTTCTCTTCCATTCCCCCTCCTGTTCTTCCATTTGCCTTGTAGTTTGCCCCATGCTACCCTTTAGGGTAGTTCACATAACAAGCGCTGAAACTGAGTCGCTCATATCTGAGTCATTCAGTTTCAGTTGCTATTTTCATGGGTCACTCTATTAGTGTGCTTCATGGACAGCTGCCCATAGAAAATGACTATCCTCGTGATTTTTTGCAGCAGCCTTCCCACTGCTCAGCCAGGTTCCATGCTAAACCAGACTCCAGAGTAAGAGCTGTGAATCCTTGAAACAAGGCTGGTGCAGGAAAAGGGTGGCTAGCCCAAAATACTCAGAGTATCAAGGAACCTGCACTTGTGAGCCAGGAAAGAACCACACTTCACTGAAATGATTTTAAGTGCTTTAATGCCAATCACAATGAAGTGTAGACAGGGACAGTCTCCAGACACCACTGACCTGCCCTAGTGCTTCAAGTTGGAGCTTTTCATCAGAGGGCGTGGTTACTGGAGAAAGCTGCCACCGATATATACAGATAAATTATGAATAAAAATTAAACATCATGAATATTAATTGTCACACTAAACACAAAATATCAAAAATTAAAAAAAATATATTTCCAAATGACTTGTAAAGAAAATGAATAATAGATAATGTATCTTTATGTACCAAATGTCTTATATGCACAGTGCATGTAGTACTGCACACGTAAAAAATTTTGATAACATATTTTTTTAAAACTGCTTTTTTTATTTCAGATGTTAACTTCATTGACATTACAGTTGTTATTTACAGGATGTCAGTTACAGGTGTAAAGTATAGTATTCAATAAGCATGAGGGCAGACCTCAATGAGGTAGAAACAATGAATAATCAGGTATACCAATAGGTCTCGATAAAGGTGCGTTAAAAAACAGCACACCTAGGTCTTCCTTTAGTATCTACTACTTTACTCAGGTCATCAGTAACCAGATTGCACTTTCAATGTATAGACTCAAAAAGTTTATTAGGGAGAGAGAGAGAGGCCGAGGAACACCCCCCCCCCTCCAAAATACCATATATACCGAATCCCCTCTCAAACAGGATATAGGAGGCTTCTGGGAGGAGAACCGGACTAAATAACTGAACAGATAGCACAGTGTAAGGACTGGTATGACCCCATCCGCCGGGATCTTTGACAAAGCACGCTTCCCCCCAGGAGCTATGGCATCTGATCCGGTCTAAATTGTGCTATGTGTATAAACCATCTATTCCATCGGTTCATTAAATGATAAAGTTTTACTATGAAAGTTATGAAGGAGATTACAGCAATCTGCCACCTGTTGTAATCAACATACATCCACCTCCATGTTGATAGAAGAGACAGATAGAGGAATCCTGAAAATGAGACAAGTAGCACCATTAGTCAAAATGACATTAGTAAAACAACCAAGTGATGAAATCACAAGACAGAAGAGAATAACTTCAGCATCTCCTGATATATTATAGTGGCACGGTAGTGCCACTATAGTTAGGGTTGAGTACCCCATTTTAAATTAAAGTGTGAAATTTTGCAGCTTAATAACTTTGCCACCATATGACATATTTGTCTGAAGTTTGGCATGCATGGAGCAGTACCATAGAGCTCTGGATCTGCCAAGTTTCGTAATTGTCAGATATACAGTTGCAGAGCTATAAAGCGCAATATCAAGTCTTATTTACACTTTTTTGCACATTCTTTGCTCACGCCTACAGGTCGCATGGTTTGTGCGACTAGTCCAAAAACTTCAGGGAACATGTGGCCATGGTCCCCAATATGTCTTTTGAAGATTTCGTGAAAAAATATTAAATGGTTCAAAAGTTATTCAAAAAACAAGTTTCCCCTTATAGTCAATGGGAAAAGTTAACAAAAAGTTTGACAGTGTCACAAATGACCCCTGTAGTGTTGTGAGTCACCCATTTTTTTTTCAGTTACTGGTCACAGAAATGCTTGGCATTTAAAATTGGGACCCTCTAGGGACACACTTCTTTTTGTATTCACCTAGTCAAGCCCTGTGGATGCTAGCCATGTCTTTTTTGGGGGGGTTAAACACCCCAGAAATAAGTTTTTAAAATTTTTGTAAACTGTGGTGTCGCAAAGTAGTATCGCACTTGAGAAACTTTTGTGATTTTTTTTTGCAAAAGTGTTGTGATTTGTGATACTACTTTGCAACACTATGCCCAAAAGAATAGGATATTTTTGTCACCCTGCTGCAAAAGAACGGTTTCAAGTGTTCATTTTCTGCTCCGATGCCCATTGTTATGTATACATTCTTTGTATTCACTGTGTTTCTCTATGCAGCTTTTGGGGAAAAAAAGTCTGTGCGTTTTTGTTACTGTTACAGTTAGCGTTTCCACTTGCATTTCCATTACCGTTTGCATTAGCGTTCCCATCTATGCCACCGTATGCATTACCCTTTGCATTTTCATTTGCATTTTCATTTCCGCTTGCGTTTGCGTAACTGTTAACATTTGAGTTTCCACTACTGTTTTTGTTTGCGTATCCTTTTGTTTCACCATGTGCATTTCCATTTGCGTTTGCGTACGTGCTTTCATTTGCGTTTACGTTTCTGTTTCTGTTTCCTTTGGCATTATTGTTTCTGTTACTGTAAGTGTTTGCGTTTCCGATTGCGTTACCATGACTGTGCACGTTACAATTTGTGTTTCTGTACATGCTTGCATTTGTGTTTCTGTTTTCATTAACGTTTGCGCTTGCATTTCTATTATTGTTTGCATTATCGTTTACATTTGTGTCACCATGTGCGTTAGCGTTTGCGTTGCTGTTACTTCACTATTTATAGTGCACGTTCTCAAAAAGAAGGGAAATTCATGGCAAAAAAATCGATTTAATGCATCAGTTAGGGTTGTTCACAGTGACAAAAGTGAGAAGTTTGATGTTGATCTCTTGCCCCACACCCCACCAACAGGCATCGGGGTGTGCGTTGAGGTCGTCGGTCTAACTCTCACCCATCCATGGTAAACAAGCTAAGATGGTACAGAATAGGAGAATGTGGTGAGAGTTGGACCGACAACCCTAACGCATCATTCCCCGATGCCTGTTGGTGGGGTCGGGTAGGGGGTGCAAGGGGGTGGGAACCCTAACATCGAATTTCCTCACTTTAGTCGTTGTGGAACAACACTAACTGATGCATTAAATGGAGGTTTTTTTTTTGCCATATATATATATATATATATAATTGATACGAAATTAAAAATACCGAATGATGAAACTAAACATCAGGATAACTGTTGAGAGATCTTAAACTATACCAGTGGTGATTCAAGTAGGTCAAAAACTTATTTTATCAGATAGGGCTTAATATCCCCATGGTCATTAAGACCAAGGGTTTGACACCTTCAAGGTGTAGATCCAAAAGGTTTCGCATCTAACTAGTTAATTAGTTCTGCTTCCACCTTTTTTCAGGAATTTGACATGCTCTCCCTATAAATTGAATCAATTCAGGGTCTGAATTATGAACCTCCAAAAATGTACCCCTACAGGTGTATCTTGTCTATTGTTAGATATAGATTTAACATGTTCCTGAATACTTGTTTTAATGATTTGACTGTCTGCCCTATATAAATCAAACTGCAGGGGCACCATAAAACATATACGTATGTATATTTCAGTTTTAAGATGAATGGGTTAATATGGCTTGTGGTTGTTCAAAAATATTCATACATTTACTAATAAAAGATGGTATGCTGTGAGCTGGACAAGTCGCAAGTGGGCACCTACCGAAACGACAACCCACTTGCAGCGCAAACCCAGATGGCGAGGGAGTAGGGAGGGTGACTGGATGGGGAGGGTTCACGAATGGCGACGGGATGTCGGCATGCATACATGCGTGCAGGGGGGACCAAGCATGCCGAGCGAGGGGCTGGAGGGTTTATGAGGGGTGGTGCTGCAGTTAGCCACCGAGCTGGATCTGTGGCGTGGTGGGGTGGGTGTTGACCTGGGGTGGCTGGGATACAGGGTTCTGGTCCGGGCGCAGTTATATTTTTTTGCGCCCAGCCCGAGTAGGTGAATTTGATATTTTTGTCACTGTTGCACCCCCCCCAACATGCACCCCCTTGGAGTTGAGAATCTAAAAGTAGTGGGGTGCAGGGTGTGAAGCCACCCACGGGGGGCACAGACCCCTGCATAAAAGTAAAAATCACAATTCCTTCTGCCATTTTATCCATCACCGGGGTTGTACATTGCCAAAATTGAATTTTGGCATTGTACACTTGCCATAAGGATGATCATCTGTCAGCGATCGCCCTTATGACACAGGACCATAGAAGATGATATCAGCAAATATGAAGATCTGATTAAGGAGTTGAAACTAGCTAAAGAAACAGTGTTAAAATTCAAATCCAGCCCAGAGTACAAAGATTTAGACACCCAGCTACAAAGTAAATTGTTGAAATATGAGGCTGAGGTGATCAAAATAAAAATGAAAAAATGTCAAAGGGATAAAATTGATTACGAAAAAGGACATATCACGAACTGGGCCAGGAAAAGATCTACAAGTAGGGGTCGCTCAAGAGTAAGGTTCAACAAATGAAGCAATAAAAAGAGTAAAAGTTGTGTCCAAAGTAACTCCAGTGGCAGAACCAGGGACTCAGGACCAAGCACTAGTGATAATCAGGGTCCTTTTTTACAAAGGAAAAAGACTCAAAAAAACTCAGAAAATGAAAAAGAGAAACGAGGAGTAAAAGGGGTGGAAGAAGCAAACATTGGAACAAAGAGATCACTAAGGGAAAGGAGAAAAGATCTCAGCTACAAATCCTAAATCTCTCTAACCTGACTTTGAATAGTTTTCAAATATCTGTTTTCCAAAAAGGGTTATGCTTCCTCCCCATACCACCCATCAATGAGTTTCAGATCTTCATAGATCTTCATAAATTCTTTAGGGAACTCCGGCTAAAATGTTATTTTGCACGAGAATCACTGAATACACCATCAGCTTTTGACATGAGGATCTCTTTAGAAGAAATGGCACCATCTGTAGAAGATCTGGGGCAGGATTCATTAAAAAAGGCAAAGTGTTGTGCAAATGTTTGCGCTGCAACCCGCTGTTGCGTTGGTGGGCAATCCTGCTATTCACAGTCCAATAGTGTCCTGCACTATCCAACTATGCACAGGGGAAGGCGGGGCCACCGCTAACCCAGAAAAAGCACCAGGAACCCCAATAGCGCTGCCCCCACAGCCAGCCAGGAGAATGGGCCGGCAACAGCAGCGCACATGTGCTAACTCCCTATTCATTAAAGTAGCAATGCAAATGAACCCATTTGGCATGCAAGGCGCTATTGCCCATTAGCATTCCCAATATGGGCCCAATTGCATGGCCTGTGGGTGGCTTAGTCTGGCCCTCCCCATCAGCCCATGCCCCACGCAGCCACATTCCCTGGTGGTCTAGTGCCCCCACCTCCCATTCTCCGATCACCATCCCCATATGCTGTAAAACTTTTCCATAGAATAGTGGGCCCTCCTCATTCCCTGACTGCCAACCCTATGTGCAAAAACAAATTTCCCTAGTGAAGTGGTCCTTCCCTGGTCCCTGATCGCTGACCGTATGTGTAAAAATAATTTTCCATAGTATAGTGATCCCTCCCCAGTCCCCGATCAATGACCCTAGGTGCAAAAATAATTTTCCATAATGTGGTGGTGCGTGCCCCCCTCCCCGGTCTCCAATCACCATCCCCAAATATGGAAAACCCCAGTCCCTGGTAGTCTAGGGTCCCTCACCCACTCCACCCACCCCGTCCAGTGTGACCTACCACCCTGCTCCCCCCATCCCGATTGGTGATCGGCAACCAACACTGCCCTCTTCACACCACTACGGATGGCTGCTATTTGAGGCCCTCATGGAGCATGTACTGAATACAGTACGGCTCACTGACTGTGATTGACCAGTCACGGTCAATGAGCCGTACTGTATTCATCAAAGTGCTCCATGACGCTCATCGGCAACCAGCCGTGGTGGTGTGAGGAGGAGCTATGCTGGTCGCGATCACCGATTGGGATGAGAGAAGCAGGGTGGTGGAGTCACACTGAATGAGAATGGGGTGGAAGGAGGGACCTAGACTACCAAGACTGGGTTTTCCATATTTGGAATGGCACTCAATGACCGGGGAGGGGAGGCACTACTACGCATGGAAATTATTTTACACTAAGTCACAATCGAGGGACTGGGGAGGGAACCACTTATGGAAAATTGAATTTTACTGGAAAGTCGGCGAATGGGGACCAGGGACCACCACTATGGGGTGTTTTTACGCGTGGAGTTAACGATCGAGAACTGTGGAGGGACCACTACATATGGGATTTGTATTTGCACATGGGGTCAGCAATTGGGGACCAGGGAGGGACCACTACACTATGGGGATTGATATTTGCACATAGGGTCATCGATCAGGGACCGGGGAGGGACCACTACATTATGGAAATTTGTTTTTGCACATAGGGTCAGCAGTCAGGGATGAGGAGGGACCACTACACTATGGGAATTGGTTTTTGCCCATAGGGTTGGAGATCAGGGACCAGGAAGGGACCACTACACTATGGAAATTTGTTTTTGCACATAGGGTCAATAATCAGGGACCAGGGAGGGACCTCTACACTATGGAAATTGGCTTTTGCACATAGGGTTGGCAATCAGAGACAGGGAAGGGACCACAGTGCTATGGAAATTTGTTTTTGCACATAGAGTCGGTGATCAGGGACTGGACAGGGATCACTACACTATAGAAAAGTTTTACAGCATATGGGGACTGCGATTGGAGAACAGGGAGGGGGATCTGCAGTACCTCTACCAACCACTAGGGTTGCGTGGATTACTACCAGGTTTTTGACTGCAGTAATTTCGTCACTAAATATGCAAACAAAAATAGCTGCCCCAAAATGACTGGATGTGCTGGGGTAAAAAAAACAAACACGAAAAGCACAGAAACCCCTGCACCATCCACCACCTCGAAATAAGCACATACAGACACAAGGGAGTTATGATGCCCTGAGCAAAACTGGTTGGCGTATTAGTGCTAGTGTGTTCCTATCTGGTGTCCTTGTTTGAGATTTGTGAATTTATGGCACTTTAAGATTAAGAACTAGTATTTTCATATCTACCTTGTGTTTGTATGTGCTTATTTCAAGGTGGTGGATGGTGCAGGGGTTTCTGTGCTTTTCAGGTACTTTCTCCACACAAGAGCCTTTGCAAATGGCCCTTGCATGGAGCACAAACTTTGTGAATAGTACTGTGGGGATATGCAGGTCCCTTCCCCTTCATTTGCATTGTGGCCCCCTTACACCTTTGCCTGGGCAGAAACACGGTTTGCATGGGCAAACTAGGCTTTGTGAATACCATCTCCAAGCAAACCCAGGCAAAGTTTTGTGAATCTGGCCCTTAGACTACATTTTGAAACATAGAAACATAGAATTTGATGGCAGATAAGGATCGCTTGGCCCACCTAGTCTGCCCATTTCCCTACCTAACGGATAAGCTGCAGACCCTAGTTAACCAACAGCCTACTTCCTCCTACCCCTCACTAAAATTGCCTTATGTCTGTCCCATGTATTCTTGAATTCCCCCACTGTTTTTGACTCTATGACCACCTCAGGAAGGCTGTTCCATGTATCTACAACCCTCTCTGTGAAGAAATACTTCCTCACATTACCTCTGAACCATCCCCCCTGTCTTAAAATTGTGCCCCCTTGTTCTTGCACATCTCTTTTTTGAAAGATGCTACCCTCTTGGACTTTGTTGATTCCCTTGAGGTATTTGAAAGTTTCTATCATGTCTCCCCTCTCTCCCACCTTTGCTCGATGCTATACATCTTAAGCTCCATTAGTCTTTCTTTATATGTCTTCTGTTGCAGACCCTGCACCATTTTGGTTGACCTTCTCTGGACAGCCTCCACCCTGTCTATGTCTTTGTGGAGATGGGATCTCCAAAACTGTACACAGTACTCCAGATGTGGTCTTACCAACTGTCTGTACAGAGGGCCAAAAACTTTCTGTTTTCTACTGGTGATGCCTCTCCCTGTGCATCCCAGTATCCCCCTGCCCTCCTTACTGCCTTCTCACATTGCTGGCCCACCTTTAGGTCATCTGATATGACTACCCCGAGGTCCCTTTCCATTTTTGTTGTTGTCAGTATCTCACCCCCCATTGTGTACTCTTGCCCTGGGTTTTTGTTTCCCAGGTGCATTACTTTGCACTTCTTTGCGTTGAATCTAAGCTGCCATACATTTGACCATTCCTCCAACCTTGCCAAGTCCCTTTTCATCCTTTCCACCCCACCTTGCATGTCAACCCTGTTGCAGATCTTTGTGTCATCTGCAAAGAGACATACCATCCCTCCGCAATGTCACTTATAAAGACATTAAAAAGGACCGGCCCCAGTACTGAACCCTGTGGTACCCCACTAGTAACCCTCCTTTCTTCACTGTGGATTCCATTTACTATTACCCGCTGTGTCCTGTTGTCCAGCCAGTGTTTTACCCAGGCTACCACCCTGGGACCCACTCCCAGGCTGGCTAATTTGTTTATTAATCTTTTGTGCGGGACTGTGTCAAATGCCTTGCTAAAGTCTAGGTAGGTCATGTCCACAGCCCCTCCCTGGTCTACTACTTTGGTCACCCAGTCAAAGAAATCAATTAGATTTGTTTGACATGACCTTCCTGCTGTGAATCCATGCTGGATTTTGGGGGCCATATTGAATTTACCTATACATGAAATTTTGTCACCTGAGGTTTCTACTGATCAAAACATGGCAGTGGACACATCCACTACCAATATGAACTTGCAGACATCCACAGACCGGGACTTCTCTAACAATAAAGGGTCAGGAGATCCTACTTGTGATAATACCCTGAGTGGAAATTTTCACACTGACTTTGATGTACTTGAATCATTATGGCTCAAAAATGAAGATCACAATGACCTTTTGACCTCCCATAACTTTGGAGGTCAAGGACTCATAACAACAAGTAAACACATTTCCAGATTGAGAAAGGACAGATTTAAAGTCAAGTCAGTATTTCGTCCTAAGGTGTATAATAATGCTATTAGTACCTATGAAAAATCAGTGTGTCAACAGGTTAATGAAATTCTGAATGACAATGTTGTCCCCAAAACTAACTAATCTCAGGAGAAATGAGCATTTAGCCTTAGAGGAACTGTCAAGCAATACATCAGTCATTATAAAACCATCTGACAAAGGGGGGTAACACTGTCATTTTGAATAAAGAACACTGCAGGGATACTGCTTTATCACTTTTGAATAATGAGTATAATTATAGAAAATTGAACAGTGACCCCCACTGCGTCATTTAGGAAAGAGTTGCACTAATTGCTTTCTGCAGCACTAGCAAATGGAGACTTTCAGAAGAGGAGTATATGTCTATTTGGCAGGAATCTCCCGCTATACCAGGATTGTATATCCTACCGAAAATTCATAATAACAAAGATAACCCCTCTGGCAGGCCCATTGTCTCAGGCACAGGCTGAATGACACAAAATCTTGGAAAGTTTGTTGATTTTTTTTCTTCAGTTTACTGTTGTTGAACGTAAATACTACATTAAAGACACTGCTGAGCTTTTAAAAAAAAAAATCAACAACCTGACCTGGGATGATAGCTACACATGGTTGGGAATTGATTGAGAAGCCTTATATACACCTCCATATAACATCATCATGGTCTTTTAGCTACAAGACATTTTCTAGAAAATTCACAGAAACTTAGACTATACCAACAGAGTTTATCTTACCTTTGCTAGAATTTATACTCACGCACAATAATTTTGAGTTTGAAGGGTGACACTATTTAAAAACATGTGGCACAGCCATGGGTGCTGCCTTGGCAACCAGTTATGCAAATCATTTTCTAGGATTTGGGGAACAAACTGTCATCTCTGACGAAACCATCAACCCTTAATACAAAAACATTAAACACTGGTTTAATTTCACAGATAACGTTGTTTGCATATGGCAAGGGGACATACAGAATGTGCATAATTTCATAAACTGGCTCAGTGTTAATAATCTCAATCTGAGAGTTACATGTACTATCAGTAAACACAGTCTTGATTTTCTAGACTTGACATTATCAGTGAACGAAAAGGATGGCAAAATAATAGACACCAGATGCTTTAGGAAGCCTACAGCAACCAATTCCATCCTTCATGTAACCAGTGCCCGCCCTCCACCACCAGTTTAAAGAATTCAGTCCCTTATAGCCAATTTCTGAGACTTTGCAGAAACTGCAGCACAGATTCTGCCTTTGAAATGCAAACAGACAAATTAATTGCTAAGTTTCTGGATAGAGGCTATGATTTATTTATTTATTTATTTTATTTATTACATTTTGGTGACCGGGTAGGCTCACTGAGCCCCAAAGGTCCCTTTTTCAGGGGCGACCTGGGATTACATGGTAAAGTAGGACATACAGTGAGAGTACAAATAAATTTGTCGGATGAGAATGTATTGGTTAAATCCAAAACCAAAGTAAGAAACACACTGAGAGAGTCTTTACTATCTGATGTAGCATTCGACAATGTGGAAATCATTCCAAGCACTTTCATCACTGAATACAATCATGTGGCAGGTAAAATAGGGAACATAATCTACAGAAACTGGCCTCTCCTACTCAATGATAGTGAGGTGGGTCAAGAAGTGGACACCAAACCACAAGTCGCATTCAGCAGAACCAAGAACCAGAAGGATCAAATAGTACATAGCAGGCTGAAGAAAATAAGTGAAACCAGAAAAACGAGTAGTTGCTGGTTACCAAAAAGACCAAACGGTTTTCACAAATGCCAAAGATGCAAGATTTACAGATACGCAGTGGTGAGCAACAAATTCCAGCATCCCAGATTTCCAAACAAGTATGTGGATATCCATGAATTAATTACATGTGATACCTCATATGCAGTTTATGCCCTTTGGTGTAGTTGGTGTATGTGGGGAAAACAATGCGGCCCCTGAAACAGCGTATGCAGGAACATGTATGCTCCATTGTCAATAATTGACAAGACACACCAGAGGGTATGCACTTTACCCAACAACATGGGTCGAAACACGATGATCTTAAGTTCCTGGGATTTGAGTGTGTCCCTGCACCTCGACTGGGTGGGGATAGAGCCAATCTACTAGTACAGAAAGAAAGTCAATGGATATTTAAGTTATACAGTGTGAAACCTACAGGCCCAATGATCAATTGAACCTAAAACCGTTTTTAAAAAATTGAGTAAGTAGCATTGCAATGGATAAGTTGAACAGTATAAAAACTGTAGGCCTCATTGATCAACGAGACAAAAAAAAAATTTTAGAAACATTGTATAAATAGCATTGCTTTAAAGTCTTTATAGTTGTTAATCAAGTTAACTGCTTATGTATTTTGCATATAACAGTTCTTATTAGCTTACGTTTTATGTCTTTTCTCTTCTTTCTCTTGCTTTTTCTTTGCCATGCAATACTAAGTTGAGGTATCTTTTGCTATGGACACTCACTCCAGACCTCCTTCCTACCCACTATGTGACTCAATCACAAAGGGGTCCTTGATTGTGGATGCCATGAGATCAATCATTGCTGAGGTCCAGGTTCATTTATCTCAATCTTTTCTTCTCTCACCACTTCCACTGCATTTGATTATCACATAAACTGCTCAGTACAGTATGCCATATTAATGTTAATACAATGCCTTTTTAGCAGCAGTACATGATAGCTATATATCAGATTTTTATTTAATATGAGGCTTACATAAGGCTCTTACTTTAATTAATTTTGACAATGTATAGTACAAAAATGTATAAGCAGGCTTATTTAGCAGTTTTGAATGAAGAAAGCTGTGCATTTATATGAGAAATTTTGTAACTTTATTTTTGTTTATTTTTATAGTTTATTGGCATTAGGTGAATGTTGTGAATTTGCATATTGCTATCATAAATATTAATGGTTTTGATGCTTTAAAGATGACTGCTCTCCTACCAGCCTCACCCCCTTCTGAAGACTCACAAGATTGGAGGCACTAGGGGTTAGAGCTGGAGAAGCAGAGACACGCTGGATAACTTTGGATTACTTGTGTATGTAAGCAAATGTTAGTAATAAATCTTCTTTGCTTGAAACACACAGCATTTTCTATATCTGTGAGGGTGCCACTACTTCCTGACTGGTTCTACTTCCATCTGTAGCTACCACTGTCAACCCAGAACTGATGTAAGATTACTGTTCCACATGTGCAGTCACATCCGTCTGTTGGGTCACTGACCTTGTATTGTAATCAGCTGACCATCTGCATGGAGGCAGGGTATGCCGGGTGCTTATATCCCTATGTCCAGACTGCACACACCATCATTGTATCCAGCGTCCATGTATGGGGCTGTTCGACATCACTTTTGTCAACTGGCATCACATCGACAGTATTTATGTTGACTGCAAGTTGCAGTTGACATAAATCTTGTTGTCTTCCGGTCCTATTTTTTCATCAGGGGGCCTTGCCCCCCACACTCCCTGTGCTTAAGATTATCAGCTCCAGTTGGAGTTGATTCGGGGAGGGGGAGCAGGACCGGGAGATAGTGTGCCCCTGTTTCAGGTGCACCAACACAGCAACCTGTCGACAACCTGTCAATTTTGTTGATGGGTTGGTAGGTCGCTGTGTTGGTGTCACTATCGGGGGGGGGGCAAACCCATGTGGGGCACCCAAAGTCCTTTTTAATGTCTTCACATATGACATTGTGGAGGGGCTTACTGGAAGATCTTCCTCTTGGCAGAAGACATGAAAATGTGTGACAGAGTGGACAGCAAGAGGGTGAAAGTGCAATGAGGGAGGATCTGGAGAAGCTGGTAAAATGGTCCATGGTCAGCAGTTAAATTGTAATGTGAAAAAAAGGGCAAGGTCAAGCACATTGGGACCAGGAACCCAAGAATGGTGTACAGGATGGGGTGTGTGGAAGTGGTGGAGACAACTGAGGGCAGAGACATGTAGTAATAATTACAGACAACCTGAAGCAATCAGCACAATATAATAGAGCAGAGGGGAGGGCAAATAGAATGCTGTGGCATGGGTTATCGGCAGGGACATCTGAAGAAGGGAGGTGATCCTTACCCATATAGATCCTTGGTGAGGCCACATTTGGAATACAGCGCACAATTCTGGAGTTCGCACTTGAGAAAGGACAGGGATACGGTATAGCTGGTGCAGAAGAGGATCACCAAGATGATTCAGGGCAGCAAGTGAAGCCCTATAAGGAAGGCTTAATGACCTCAACACGTACACACTATTGGACAGGAGGGAGAGCGGTGTCAAGATAGACTTACAGGTTTCTACATGGTGTAAACAGGGTGAATAGCATGAAAAGATTCAGAATGAATGAAAACACAAGCATACACGGAAACTCCATGAAACTGGCATGGCACATGTGAGATTTTAAAAAGATGTTCAAAAGTATTTCTTTACACAGAGGGTGGTGGATAAGTGGAATAAGCTGCCATGGGAGCTGATCTCTGCAAAACCAGTAGTGGAAATTAAGCACAGGAGGGATAGGCATATGAAGCTTTTAAATGTGGGTAGGGAGGAAGGCATGAAGGAAGGGGGGGAGTGAGTGACTGCTACGATACCCACAACATACCATAGGTAGGGTTACGCAGATTATAAGGGTGATGAGGCCTTTTTCTGCCATCCTTGTCTATGTTTCTGTTTTTATCTTTATGTAAGGCTCCCTTTTGTGGATCATTCTTCCTGCAAGGCCATTGCCCTGCCAGAGGAACCCCCTTATAGGTTGGCTCACCTGCCTGCTGCCAATTTGGGGTAAGCAGTACAGTCCACTGCACCCAAAACCCTAACCCAAATGCTAGGTGCTTACCCTAGCTTTCTCTGCTGGCAGACCACTTGCTTTTGTAAGCGGTAGTCTGGTCAGGGACCTTTAAACGGTCTCTCCATGTGAGATCTCTCTCTCTCTCTCTCTCTCCCTCTCTCTCTCTCTCCCTCAACAGCACTTGACAGATTGCAGCACAGTTGGTGGCTTAGGAGCAGAGAGAACACCATGACTCTTCCATCAAAAACCACAGCACCAGGAGGGACGGAGGTGCACAAACAAAGAAATTTCTTCATACTTACCATAATTACCTTTACTGTTAGCTCCAACATTGTCAATTGGTAGTCAGTACATATGGGTAATGTGTACCGCTACTAGTGGAAATGACACAGCCCAAGGCTGCAACAAGCATAGAATCTTGGACACATGAATGTTCTGTACAGCAGCAACTCTCCAGTCACTTTTGACTCATATAGATTATACTGCTCGTCTTGCAATGAACCATTCCATATACCTTTTCCTAAAAATAAGATACAGTAAATGATTCCCTACCTTGTCAGAGAGTGGGAGGGTGTAAAAATGTTCATCTTCTTTTTCTCTTTTGTGGTGGAGCTTCTTTAAACAACTGACCAACTAGAAAGAGACTTGTCAAAGGAATTAATGAAAAAGGTAACACTGGAAAGGAACTGCAATGTAAGCACTAATCTGTAACAAGGAGGCACCCTTAGTGTTCAGAAAAATCAAAACCTAGATACAGAGCTCCTTTTTTTTTCTTTCTTTTTTTTTGTATAATCGTCAGCAGGTAAATCATAGAAGGATGTCTAAACAGACTTACAACCAAAAAACTTCCTCTGAACACAACAGACATCATTCTGGAATACACAATATTCTCCATCAGGAGACATGCTTCTGGGAGGCCCTTTTGACAATGTTTTAGCTAGCAGAAAAGGAAATTAAGGTAAGTATGAAAAAAATTCTACTTTCTGTAGTGCTCCATATTGTTAATTAGTCAGTACATATGGGTTCTAATAAGCAGTACCGATTATCCAAATGGGTAAGGAACAATATTGTCCCATAAGCAAACTGCACAAAGAAAAGGTAAAAGGAATTTACCTGCTATCACCTGTAAAACCCTGTGACCAAAGGCCATGTCGGGGAAATTTTGAACATCCAATCTGTAGTGCCTGGTGAATGTGTAGACAGAGGACCATGTTGTTGACTTGTAGAATTCTAAGACAGATGCCTCTCCTTTCTCCACCCAGGAAGTGGCCATAACTCTGGTGGAATGAGCCTTGATGAGAACCAGAACCTTCTTCTTTACTGTGACATAAGCTTTTGCAATATATGCCCTCACGCACCTTGCCCGGGTGGCCTTGGAGGCTGTTTGTCCTTTTTTGGCAGCTCTGAAAAGTAAGAACAACCTATCTGATTTCCTGAACTCCACAGTTCATGAAAGATATGTATGTCCTAACTGTCCCACACAAATATAACTTGGGCAACTCTTTTTCTCTTGTGTAAGTTGGCTGTGGACTGAAGGACGGAAGACAGATTTCCTGATTCACATGAAAGGATGTAGGGACCTTCAGAATTAAAGATGGAAACGTTCTCAGAACCACCATGTCCTTATGAATCACAAGGTAAGGTTCTTTTTGTGACAATGCCTGGAGCTAGCCAATCCTCCTGGCTGAACACATAGTAACTAAAAAATACACCTTGTACGACAGAACACCTAATGGTACCAACGAAAGAGGTTTGAAGGGCTCTTTACAAAGAGCATTCAAAACCAGATTCAGATCCCACGGAGGGGTAGATGATCAGAACATGGGTTGGCTTCTGCTGACATCTCATAGAAATCAGATAACCTCTTGGTTAGTCCCTAAAGACAAGCCCAAGGAGGCTCCAAGTGCCGACACCTGACTTCTCAAGGTGCTCAAGGCCAAACCTTTGTCCACTCCAGCCTGCAAGAAATCCAAAATCTGCAGAACAGTTGCTTTGGAAGGCTGGATATTTTTTCTCTGGCCCAGACAGAAAACATGGTCTATACATGAGCATTAGCTGCAGATGTAGAATTCTTTCCAGCGCTCATCAAGGTATCCACTACCTTTCTGGACAAACCCTGTTTCAAGAGTCTCCTCATCTCAGGAGCCAGGTCACAAGTTGCATCGTCTCTAGGTTTGGCTGCAGAAGGGGACCTTGCGAGAGAAGGTCCCCCTGGATTGGGAGATGAAATGGAGGGTGTTGAGCTAGATTCACTAGGCTGGAGAACCACGGCCTTCTGGGCCATTCTGGAGCTATCAGAAGAAAGCTTCCTCTTGAGAGTCTTATTTTGCATATGACCTTGGGGAGAAGTGACAGAGGAGGGAAGGCATACACTCTGTAGAAATTCCATGTCTGTGACAAAGCATCCACTGCCTCCACATGTGGACACTGGTATCAGATGATGAACCACTGCAGTTGAGCATTCTGGCTGGAGGTGAAGAGGTCGATCTGTGGACAACCACACCTTCTGCACAGAATGTCAACCACCTCGGGGCTCAGCATCCACTCCCCTGGGTAGACATTCTTGTGGCTTAGCCAATCGGCCTGAGTGTTCAACTCCCCAGTCAAGTGAACTGCCGACAGAGAGAGGAGGTTCTCCTCTGCCCACAGAAGAAAATCAGTTGCCTCTGTCAGCATCTCTCTGCTCTTTGTGTCTCCTTGAATGTTTATGTATGCCATCATGGCAGTATTGTCTAACCTTATTTTCATGGCTCTTAACTGTACAAGCCTGCGAAAATGAAGGCGAGTGAGGTGTACAGCCCTGATCTCTAGGATTCTGATGTGCAGGTGCTGTTCATGTGAAGACAAGACCCCTGAACTGGAAGGTGCTCCAGAACTACACCCCAGCCAGACAAGCTGGCATTGGTTGTCAGGATCCACTCTGGGGGGATCTTCCAAGGGGACCCCTTGCTTAGGATCTCTAAACTCAACCACCAACTCAGCGACTGTTGAAGGGGTGGGGAAATTGGGATCCTGGCCTGATAGTCCTCCGAGGTTGAGTCCCAGGCTGCCAGCAACTCAGTCTAAAGGGGTCGCATATGTAAGCGAGCCCATAGGAGTAGTCCTATTGTTGCCATCATTAGACCCAGAATCTGCTGTAGACTGTGAGCTGAAGCTGATGATTGGCTCCTCAGCCACTGAATCTGTCATATCAAGGACTCCTTTCTGGTTGCCAAGAGGAAGACCTTCCCCTCATCCATCCTGAACACCCCTCCCAGGTGCTCAGGGGTCTGAAACAGGTTGAGAAAGCTTTTCTCCCAACTGACTACCCAACTGTGAGACTCCAAAGCTTCCAGGGTCCTGTTCACTGATTCTCTTGCCAGTGTGGTACAATGCACTCAAATGAGCAAATCATACAGGTAAAGGTTAACATGATGTCCCTCCTGACGAAGCTCTGCTAGCAAAACTTTGAGCACCTTCAAGAACACTCTGGGAGCTGTTGTCAGGCCAAAGGGAAGCAGCCAGTACTGGTGAAAGTATTTCCCCAGGACCGAGAACCTGTGGAACTTCTGATGAACTGCCAAATGGGAATGTGGAGATATGCATCTCTCAGCTCTATGGATGCTAAATAATCCACCAGTTGGAAAGCCTGGATAATTGACCGTAAAGATTCCATCTTGAAGGATGTTTGTCGAATACATTTTTTTAGGTGTTTCAGGTCCAGAATAGATCTGATCCCCCCAACTTCTTGGGAACCACAAAATAAATTGAGTAGAATCCCTGGTCTTGTTCTCCCGGAGGCACCTGAACAATTGCCCCAGTCCGTGTGAGGTGACACAATGTCTGCAACACTGCTTGTCTCTTCACTGGGTCCTTTGGTACAGGGGATAGTAGATAATGTCCCTTTGAGGGAATGATTGTAAACTCTATCGCGCAGCCTAATTCCAGAATCTCCAGAACCCAAGCATCTGATGTTATCTGGGCCCATCTTGTGTAAAAATTTGCAGCAAAGGAAGGGGGGGGCAGAGATGGGCCTGCATATCCTCACTGTGATGCACCACCTCTTCACCCTGAACCTCAATTATGTTTTCAGGGAAAGGCACCTCTGCCACCATTGCCCTTAAACCCAGAGTAGGATCCTTTACTCCTCTAGTTTCCAAAGTTCTAAAAAGGATGAAAACTCCCTCAATACTGCCTCTGTTGGCTGCCTCCTCAGCCTTTCGAAGTTGAGTTGGCCTTTTGTTGTTGTTTTGATACTAGAAGATGTCCTTTTTATCCTGGATATCTTTCAAAATGTCATCCAGGCTTGATCCAAATAATAAGCCTCCCTCAAAAGATACATAAAAAAACAGCTTGACCTTCGATGCCTGGTCCGCTACCCATAGCCATAGCTATATACCTTGCATGGTGAACACAATGTGATAAGTGGAGCAAGCTGACATAAGTAGGTTCTCCACTGTGGCATCCCCTAGAAAGGTGGAAGTGATGGATACCAACTGCAAAATGCTCGCCCCTCAGAATTTGGAGGAATGAAACTACTAAGCACCGTAACCCACAAGTGTAAAGCTCTGGCAACAATAAAGGATGCACAGGAGGTATGGAGATTTGCTCCACTGGAGGCAAAGGCTCTTCTGCATGAAGCATCCACTCGCTTATTATGCATATCTACTAGGGCCAGAGATCCCTCAATCAGGATGGTCATGTGCCTTATGGAGTTATATACAGACTTATTAGCTGGGGTGGAGTTTTCCACTTGCAAGTATTTTCTTCCATAAAAGCGAAATACCATACCCCAGATACTGGCAGATATTTCCTGTGGTCCTCACCTGCCCATTCTTGTTCAATAATCTGGTCACAGTGAATAAAGTTTGGAAAACACATCGGAGCGGAGGAGGACGTGGACAGGACACGATTCATATCTAAGGCCTCCATGGATTGCACCTCCTTCAGCTGCAATATCCTACAAGCCTCAGTCATCAGACAGGACAGAGATTTGATATAGAGCACGGGAGGGACTGGAATCTTTTTCAGCTCCCTCAACTCCCCTTGCTCCTCCTCCTCATCAGAGGGTTCATCCTCATCATCAAGTAAAACTTTTGGGTCAGGATTTTCCCCAACATCCCTGGTAGTCTCCTCCTGACCTTCTGGATGGTAGAGTTCGGGGTCTGCGTGCAGATCAAGATTAGCAGACTTATCCTGCTCTGTCACACCTGGATATGCCTGTGTGAGCCCCCCTGACCTGAGAGGCCCAGATTAGGGTCAGGTGTGTCTGATGGGATGTCCTGCAGAACATCAGGGCTCAAAAGCTCACCTAAGTGCAACAACAAAAATTTACGCAATTCTGCTTTGCCACTGCCAGTCGGTACACCAGGTGCACCCACCAGCTCTGAGTTCCGACTGGGGGGAACTGTGAGAGACATATTAGCTTGAGTAACACAATGGGGGCAATAGGAACCCAGGAAAGGGGGCTGCATTACCCTTTTGCAGGTCTTAGATCATTTAAAAATGAGAGGTCTCCGATAAGCCATGGTGCCAATGTTACTATTCCAAAAAAGGTTATAGCTCAGAAAATACCAAGAAACTGTTTGTTTGTTTTTATATTAAAAGAACATTGCTATGATCCCCACCCCCACCGCTGTGAGGGAAAAACACAAGAAGAACAAAGGATCTGACAAACAGTAGCGTTCCTAACAGCCTAGTGGACCAACAGTCTGTAGCAGGAACAATCGCAGCCAAAAGAGTGTGATTCGAGCTGAGAAAACACAGTCACCACATCTAGTACTTGAGAAAGTACTGATGCGCATGCACTCGTGCGAATGCATGCGTACAGTATGTGATCTCACAATGCTGTGCATGACATCGCCATGTCTGGGGGAGTGCGCCCAAGCCAAGAGGCATGAAACTGAAGCGTTGAGGCTCAGGATGGCTCCCTGGCAGAAAACAGTGTGAGCCCAACAGACAGGGCTCTGTGTAATGGCGGGAATCCACATGGCTCAGAAGAGCTGTTAGAAAAATAATGCCACTCTAAAGATCTGTCCCCCCCCCAATAAAATGCCTGACAGAAGGCTGCAGTATGTTCTCTCCTTTCTCTCTCTCTCTCTCTCGCTATATATATATATATATATATATATATATATATATATATAGATATATATATAGATATAGATACATATTATAGTGACATGGTAGTGCCACTATAGTTAGGGTTGAGTACCCCATTTAAGGTTAAAGTGTGAAATTTTGCATCTTAATAACTTTGCCACCATATGGCAGATTTGCCTGAAATTTGGCTGGCATGGAGTGGTCCATAGATCTCTGGATCTGCCATGTTTCGTAATGGTCAGATATAGGGTTGCGGAGTTATAAAGCGACATTCCGTAGCACATTTACGCTTTTTTGAGCATTCTTTGCTCATGCCTACAGGTCGCACGGTTTGTGCGACTGGTCCAATTACTTCAGGGAACATGCAACCAGGATCCCCGATGTGCCTTTCGAAGATTTCGTGAAAAAATATTAAATGGTTCAAAAGTTATTCAAAAAACAAGTTTCCCATTATAGTCAATTGGAAAAGTTAAAAATTTCGACAGTGTCGCAAAGCAGTTTTCAGTGTCGCAAATGACCCTTGTAGTGTTGTGAGTCAGCCATTTTTTTTTCAATTACTGGTCACAGAAATGCTTGGCATTTAAATTTGGGACCCTCTAGGTACACAATTCTTTTTGTGTTCACCTAGTCGGACCCTGAGGATGCTAGCCACATCTTTTTTGGGGAGGTTAAACACCCCAGAAATATGTTTTTGAAATTTTTCTAAACTGTAGTGTCACAAAGTAGTGTCTCACTTGAGACACTTTCGTGATTTATTTTGCGAAAGTGTCGTGATTTGCAACACTACTTTGCGACACTATGGCCAAAATAATAGGAATTATTTGCCACTCTGCTGCAAAAGAATGGTTTGGTCTTTTAGGCTGAAATTTGGAGGGAAGAAAGGCAGCATCCCACAGATGTGCCTTTTGGTGGTTTGGTAACAAAATATTACAGGGATGCAAAGTCACTATACTCTGAAGTTGATGCTTTTTCCCTTAGACTAACATTACGGCGTCTGCCACGCCTTTTGGGGCCTGTATCTCAGAAACGCTTCAAGATTCTGACTTTTTGTTTGAAAAATGCTTAGCCCTTCACTAGGGGACTAAGTGCAAAACTAGCCAGGAAAGTCATAATTTATATGAAATTTTAATTTTTTTTCTACGTCGTACGGTTTCTGAGATATAAGCAATTTGGTATTCCAAGTGCTAATTTTCTGCTCCAAGGCCCAGTATTATGCATACATTCTTTGTATTCACTGTTTCTCTATGCAGCTGTTGGTGAAAAAAGGGTGTGCACTTTCGTTACTGTCCCATTTGCGTTCCCAATTGCATTTCTGTAACTGTTTGCGTTAGCGTTTCAGTCTACACCACTATGTGCATTACCCTTTGCGTTTTCATTTGCACTTGCATTTGCGTTACTGTTACCATTTGTGTTTCCATTACTGTTTCTGTTTGCATTTCATTTTACATCATCGTGTGCATTACCATTTGCGTTTGCGTACACGCTTCAGTTTGCATTCGCGTTTCCTTTGGCATCATCGTTGCTGTTACCATTAGCATTTGCATTTCCTATTGTGGTACCATGACCATGCACGATACCATTTGTGTTTCCATACGCGCTTGCATTTGCGTTTCTGTTTGCGTTAGCGTTCCTGTCTATGCCACCGTGTGCATTACCCTTTGCGTTTTCATTTGTACTTGCATTTGTGTTACTGTTAACATTTGTGTTTCCATTACTGGTTTTGTTTGCATTTTGTTTTGTGTAACCGTGTGCATTACCATTTGCATTTGTGTATGTGCTTCCATTTGCATTTGCATTTCCTTTGGCGTCATCATTGCTGTTACCGTTATCATTTGCGTTTCCTATTGCGGTACCATGACCGTGATCATTACCATTTGCATTTCTGTACGCACTTGCGTTTCCATTTCCGTTTGCGTTACCGTTCCCATGTACACCACCATGCGCGTTACCCTTTGCATTTTCATTTGTGCTTGCGTTTGCATAACTGTAACATTTGCATTTCCATTACTGTTTTTTTTTGCATTTCCTTTTGCATCACTGTGTGCATTTTCATTTGCATTTGCATTTCTGTTTGCGTTTCCTTTGGTGTCATCATTGCTGTTACCATAAGTGTCTGCGTTTCCAATTACATTACCGTGCCCCCATGTGCATTATGGTTTGCGTTTCTGTACGTGTTTGCTTTTGCATTTCTATTTTCATTAACATTTGCGCATGTGTTTGTATTATCGTTTGCATTATCATTTATGTTTGTGACACCATGTGCGTTAGCGTTTACGCTTGTGTTTGCGTTGCCATTATTTCACTATTTATAGTGCATACCATCAAAAAGAAGCAAAATTCATGGCAAAAAACTCTGTTTAATACCTGTTAGGGTTGTTCCACAGTGACATAAGTGAGGAAATTCGATGTTAGGGTTCCCACCCCCGTGCACCCCACCAACAGGCATCGGGGTGTGCGTTGGGGTCATAGGTCCTAACTCTCACCCCATTCTCCTATACTGCACCACCTCAGCTTGTTTGCACATGGGATGGGGTGAGAGTTAGGACCGATGACTAACACACCCGATGCCTGTTGGTGGGGGGCGGGGGTGGGGTGCAGAGGGTGGGAACCTAACATCGAATTTCCTCACTTTTGTCACTGTGGAACAACCCTAACTGAGGCAATAAACAGAGTTTTTTGCCATGAATATATATATATATATATATATGCTCACAGCCAAGTCAAAAAACATACAGAAATCAATGCAAGAAAAAAAATTCCTCACCAGACAGTGTTAAGCACTCAGGGCACCTACTGCCAAAATAAAACCACAACAGCCCTGTAACACTTGCTGGGGGGGGGATGCCAATATAGATGCTCGAGAGAAATAGGAAAAGGCTAAATACCAGACCTTAACAATCACCCCCAAAAGAAAAGTGTACTTACTGGAGGCACCGTGAAAGGAGGCAATCTGTTACCTGAAAGATCTCCTTTGTCCCTACTGTCCCCCCCTGCAGGGTTCACTTAAAAACTTCAGGGGCAAGATCTTTTAGTTTTATGGCCCCGACCCTGTGGAATTCTCTACCTCGTCAGGTGCGAAATTGCACGCCTGTCCAAAGCTTTAAAGGAGCCTTGAAAACCTACCTTTTTAACAAAGCTTTTAATGATTGTTAATTATTTTAATCTTGTTTTAAATATTTATTGTTTTATGTAATTTGTAAAGGCGCCTTGGTTTAAGAAAGGCACCTTAAATAAATAAAGAACGATTGATTGATGATAAGAAACAAACACCCTTAGAATAAAGTGGCAGACGTGGCCTCCAATCCAAGCACAGACAGGCAGTGGAAATGGGGAAAAAGGCAGGTTAGCCAGTTTGAAAGCTGCAGCATAACAGGAACAGTTTTAAATTTATGGGTGCTCCCTGTCACCAGGTAGCCCCAACTTGATCAGCAGAATCGCAGCCCTAAAGAATAAATACCAAAAAGAAATCTTCAGAGAAATCTTGTATGCTGCTTACCCTTCAATGGCACAGCAAAACAGAGACTTGCTGCTGTCTGGAATGTTCATGTGCCCAAGATTCTATGCTGCTTGCAGCCTTTGGCTGTGCCATTTCTGCTAGTAGGGGTGCACATTACCCATATGTACTGACTACCCATTGACAATGTGGAGCGCTACAGAAAATACGTAATAGCAAATGTCAATCCAAAATCCAGTACTTACCCTAATTGCATGTCAGGACCAGCCCCTTTAGTGTACTGTTTTGAAAAGAAAAGATTCGTCCCAGAGACAGTCTCTGAAAATGTGCAAATTAATTGTTATTAAAGTGCCATTGTGCAAAAATGTAGTCGATGAACTGCAAATGAACCTGCAATGGACTGATGTTTTGCATATTATGTACACTTTGTCAAGATCCTGATATTAGGCTGGGGTAAGTGCTGGATTTTGATTGAAAAACACCACTGACTCACAGCACGAGTCCCTGTTTTGGCCTCTACTGATTCACCCAGCCACCCAGTGCACACTCTGTAAAGGCATTGGTGGTTCAGAGGGTGCCAGAATTAAACAGACACTCAAGATATTGACTTCATTGCTGCACTGGCCTGGCTTCCTCCTGAAGCCAGCTGTTTCTTCCTTTTTATTTATCTCTGCAAAGGCAGATAACCTCTAGGGCACATGACTTTATTTAATATAAATGTTAGAAAAGAGGCAGGTATGCAGGTAAGCAAATGGGTACAACTGAAAGACTGGACTATGTACATCAAGGGAGTAATGAATAATGAGGTCCCTGACTGCAAAGGAAAATGATAATGTACTTGACAGTTTGGAGAAATAGGACAGAAGGAAAGGACAGGGCAGAAGAGAAAAGAGAACTGGAATAGGGGCCCTAACCTTGTCAGATACAGTTAATAATTTGGAAGGAAAAAAAGCAAGGAGTTAGATTTTAGGTCTTAAACAGGAGAGTGAAAGAAAGGCTACTAAAATGTGTTGAGTATTGTAGGAAGCATTTTGCATGTGAGGTTTGGGGTTATAGAATGTGTTCCTCCTTAGAGAGATGTGATTGTGTGGGTGGGGGAATTTAATCTCGTTTACACTGAGGTTGATTATGACATTGGTTTTCTTAAGGTTTGTACCCTTTAATTAGAGTCCCTGTAGACTGGATACCTTGTTGATAACTGTCACTCTTTGTAGTTTTTTTTACTGACTCTGCTTAAAATGATGTTAATCGGCATAATTTTAACTATTGTCATAAAAAAAAGTACAAAGACTGACATTTTAACATCAAACTAACCAACATAATGAGACTCCAGTTAATGTGTTCAGCCTTTTAGGATGCCGATATCATAATCCACTAACTTGACTCGAGATCAGATACAGCCCCGCTATTGCCTGGAATTGTTGTTGTACTCTGGAGTCTAACAAAGATCTTTTTACTAATTTTTTCCAGTTAATTAAACACGTAATCCTTACTTAAAGTACTGTTGTTTTTTTAAAGCTACAAATCCTTTCTTAACACAAAAATGTGATTAGGATTGCATCATTTAATGGATTTTGCGTACAGTTATCAATGGCACAGGCAAACACGAATGCCTATTTAGCTAAGAAGGCTCAAATATAGAGAAGATAACAATAACAACTGGGTAGAATGCCATCCTCAAACAACAGCAATCCTAGTGGTTGCTGCTTCACTGTGAAGGACTCTCAATAAGAACCTATGAAAACTCAGGAGTTCATAAAATAAATATGTGTACTTGTATGCATACCTTGAAATAATATGATTTTCTACGGGGATATCTCTGTCATCAGGTCACACCTATGGAACTTAGTCGTTGGGTGTCAGGATTCCACAGAAGCTTTTTCTCCAGCAGTCTATTAAGGTCCGCCCACGCCAGCATCAAGCTCTGATGTCACACACCCTATATAAGCACAGGCAGCCCTGCTCCTTTCTCAGATCTTTCCCACCATCAATCATTTGTGCATGGACTCTGGGGAAGCTTCATCACTCAGTTCAACCACCAAAACTACTTACTTTTTTTCTTTGATATTTGCCTTTGAATCACTTTAGTTTAAAGTGATTCTTTTGTCCTCTGTATTTCAAGAACGAACCCCTCGTCAGCTCTCTTCTGTCACTGCCACTGAGGAAAGAAGATTTTTTCTACCGACGACCATGAACTCTGTGTCTGCTGTCTTGGGCTTTGCCACAACATTCTCACCCATGAGTTCTGCCTAAAGTTTAACCTCACCACCCAGCACTGAGGCAAAAAAGCCCTGCAGAAGTTCCTTATGGAGCAACAAGCAGCCAGCTCCTCTGGGGCCCCCCAATCACTGGGATCTTCTTCGGGCTCTCAGGCCACAAAGGCCTGGGACAAATCCTCAGGGAAATATTCTTGGTGGGACAAGGACTGGCCTAAGGACCTTTCCCCCTGTCGGCAATCCTAAACCCCGTTGAATTCTTCCTCCTCTTCTCCCGGGATCACTTTGTCGACTGCTTCAGTATTAGTGCCTTGCTCCGTGCAGGCCTCTGTTCCTATCAGGCCCCCCACAGTGGAGTCTTCTCCCAGCCATCACAGGGCCATGGAGGGGATGTCAGACTCTGGGTCATCGACCCCAGCCCCGCCGTCAAGACCTCTTGAAGCTCAAGGTCTACAGGCACTGGGCCCAACTGCTTCCACTATTGTTAGTGGTGTGTCTTTGGAATTGGGCTCTGTGCCCCCTCCATCGATGCCTGTGTCAACAACAATTCCTTTTCCTGACATCAACATTAACACTGTTCTTTACTCCATTACCACATCTCTCATGCAACAGTTTGTTCCATGGCCTTGGCTGTCATCACCCATACTGTCGGGTGCTGCCTCAATGTCAACACCAGTTTGACCTGTTTGTCCCACACCTTCTAGAGAGCTGTTGTACTTTGTCCATCTGTCCCTGCTTCAGAGCAGACAGATGTTGAAGACGAATACCACCCTGACCTCATCCTCCCTGATGAAGAGGATGAGGAGGAAGACATTGTAGCAGAATCCTCTGACAGGTCCACTGTCTTCTCCAGGAGTAAAGACTCAGTCAGACACCCCCGGAGGCCCTCTCTTTCTTCAACATTATGAAGCAACCTTCCTCCACTATGGGGTTCCAGACTGATGAAGTGGATGTCACAAGGAGGAATCTGGTGGACTTCTTGGAGATCCCAGAATCTCTACCCAAAGTTATTCATCCTCGCCTGCCAGCACTGAGTAATGCTGCCACTATGGCCTGGCACAGGCCCAACCGGGTACCAGCCATGCCCAGAAAGACTGATAAGCTTTACCAAGCACCACAAGAGCTGTCCTTTTATGCAGCCCAGCCATAAACCAACTCAGTGGTAATTAAGGCTGCCCATAACAGGACTAAGGCCCCCAAGCACTTTAGTTCCCTGTCCCCTAACTCAGAATCTAGGAGGCTAGAACTCTGTGACAAGAGGACTTTTGTCTCTGCCACTTTCAACCTTAGGATTGCCAGTTACTTGGCTCATCTGATCAAGTTCCAGAATAGCCTCTGAAGGAAAGGCAAAGCTGCTGCTCAGGCCTTCCCTGAGGGTTCCCAGAGACAAGAGCTTCTTAAAGTGCTCCAGGCCACAGAAGATGTTAGTAAGCATCTCCTCAGAGCCACTTATAATATTGCTGATACTACTGCCAAGGCAGGTGCCTCCGGCATTTGCCTTAGAAGGCACTCCAGGCTTAGAGTCTCTGCCTTTGCAGATCCACAGGCCTCTGGCAGGGCTATTCAGTCTGTCCACTCCTTTTACCTTACCCAGCCCAGGAGTAGACCACGGCCCTCCTTTTTGTAAGGTCTCTCACAAGTCCGGTTCCAGAACTAAGCTCCAGGACAAACACAGAGCCAGCTCTGCCTTGCCTGCCCCTTCATCCACCTCTGCTTCCTCTGCCAAGCAATCCAGAGGAGGAGGTGCAGACCCAGCCTCCGGTTCAGCTTCAGCCTGACTCATTGACAGTTCCCCCTCCTCTTGTTCCAAGTCAGGAGGTGGTTGTCAGAGGTCAGTTCTCCCTCCATTTGTCCCAATGGAGAACCATCACAACAGATGCTTGAATCCTGCAGATAATCAAACTGGGCATGCTCTAGAACTTCTAGAACAGCTTCCAGATGTTCCCCCAGTCCCCATCTTTTATCCTCCAGACCACGCAGAGTTGCTCAGGGAGGAGGTACTCACCTTGCCATGCAAAAAGGTCACAGAACCAGTGCCCAGGCAGCAAAGGAAGAAGGGGTCCTAGTCCAGGTTCTTTTTCATTACCAAGAGAACAGTGGACTTGAGGCCCATTCTAGACCTCAAGGAGCTGAACCTTTTTATCCAGTACAAAAATGCACACACCTCTGCTCAAGCAGGGTGACTAGCTATGCTCCCTCGATATGCAAGATGCCTATCTGCATATGATGATCTGCCCCCCTCACAGACATTACCTGAGGTTCCTGTTCCAGGAGGAGCATTACCAGTTCAGGGGATTGCCCTTTGGCTTATCCTCTGCACCACGGGTATTTATCAAATGCTTATCAGTTGTAGCAGCAGCCCTCTGGTACAAAGGCCTCTATGTGTTCCCATACCTGGATGACTTGTTATTGAAAGCCCCATCCAGGCATCTCCTGTTGTTGATTCTAGAATGCACCCTGCAGTTATTCCAGTCCTTGGGCATCACTGTCAATTGGCCCAAGTCTGTGTTGACCCCATCTCAGCAGATGCAGTACATGGGGCAATCCTGGACTTCAGTCGGGGCAAGGCCTTCTTCCCTCCAGACAGGGCAGGCCACCTTATTACCCAGGCCCAAGAGGTGGCTCAGTGTCAGCACATCCCAGCCAGGGCATTCTTTAGGCTACTGGGCCTCATGGTTGCAGCCATTGTTATGGTCCTTACGATCAGGTTGCACATGAGGGTCCTGCAGTAGACCCTCAGAGTTCAGTGGGATCAGTGCTCAGATGATCTAGATCAGCTGGTCCTTGTCTCCTCACCAGTACGCAAAGTGCTTCACTGGTGGATGGACAGGCCAATCTTTTAAAGTGGGTCCCCTTTGTTATCCCCACTCCTCACCAAATCCTCACCATGGATGCTTCAGATCCGGATTGGGGAGCCCATCTAGGTCCTTATCAGAGCCAGGGTCTCTGGTCCCAGTGGGAAACTCACCTCCATATAAACATCCTAGAAATGAAGGCAGTTCTGTATGCCTTGCAGGCTTCCAGAACCATCTCTATCTGGGCCCTCAACCGGTGCAGTTGGACAATCTCAGTGTGGTCTATTACATCAACAAGCAAGGGAGGACTCATTCCTACCCCAGAGCCTGTAAGCGATGAGGGTCTGGTACTGGGCTCTAGATCATGGTCTAGAACTGTCAGTTGTCCATGGGCCAGGTGCCCAAAATGCCTTGGCTGGCAGCCTCAGCAGGTCACAGTCCAAGATGCACAAGTGGGAGCTGCTGACCTCGGTCGCAGAAGACCTGTTCGACAGGTGGGGTCATCCAGAGTTGGACCTTTACGCAAACCCCACTCTGCGGTGTTTCTGTTTGCTAGATCCAGGGCCTGGAGTTTTCTGGCAAGACGTGTTGTCCCTCTCCTGGAAAGGGAGGTTTCTGTATGTCTTCCCTCCCTTTCCTCTAATTCAGAGGGTGCTCAGCAAGCTACAGATGGAGGGTTCCATCCTAATTCTGGTGGTGCCATTCTGGCCTCAGCAGATTTGGTTTCCATTACTGCAACAATTGGCTGTGGAACCTTCAGTTACCCTGCCGCTTTGGCAGAACCTGTTGACACAGGCTCAGGGGATCCTGGTCCATCCAGACCTCATGTCCCTCCACCTACATGCATGGCTCCTGAGGACATAGTCGTTGCTCAGTTTGGTGTGTCTCAGAAGGTGGCTGATGTCCTGGTGGCCGCCAGAAAACCTTCCACCAGGGCCACCTACTCTATGAAATGGAAGCGGTTTGCTATCTGGGCCGCTTCTCATAGCCTGGACCCATTCACCTGTTCCATGAACCAGGTTCTGGAGCATCTTCTGTCCTTGCCTGATGCAGGACTCAAGTAGTGCACCTGTCAGCTATACCAGCTTTTCATATGCCCATTGATGGCCACACCGTAGTCCCAACTGGATGTGGCCCATACTTTTCTGAGAGGCATTCTCCACTTGAAGCCTCCTATCTGTAATCCAGTTCTAGCTTGGGACCTGAATTTCTGATCTAAAGAAGCTGACCCTGCCTCCTTTTGAGCCAGCCATGTCTTGCGAGCTACGCTTTCTGTTGTGGAAAGCATTATTTTTAGTTGCTATTACTTCTGTTCAAAGAATCTCATAGCTACAGGCTCTCATGTGTGAGGAGCCTTATCTGATTTTTCACCAAGGCAGGGTCTCTTTGCATACTAATCCTAAGTTTCTTCCTAAGGTGGTGTCTGAGTTTACTTTAAATCAGTCTAGCCACCTGCCTGTTTATTTTCCAGAGCATGCCAATCCAGGAGAAACTTTGCTCCATACTTTGGATGTGCATAGAATTCTACGTTACTATACACAGTGTATGAAGGACTGCAGAAGTGCTCCCAGTTGTTTGTGTCTTTCACCCCTGGCAGAGAGGGCACTTCAGTCTCAAAACAGTGCCTATCCAAATGGTTGGCCAGCTATATTGTATTTTGTTACTGGAAGTATGGTAAGGAACTTCCTGGGGCTGTTAAGGACCATTCCACCAGGGGCATGGCCACTTCAGTTAATTGTTTCAGGGGAGTGTCTGCAGCTGAGATTTGTGCTGCTGCCACTTGGAGTACTATCCATACATGCAGCAAGCACTACAGCCTGGACATTGCTTCCAGAGGATGAGCAGCCTCTATCCATACATGCACCAAGCACTACAGCCTGGACATTGCTTCCAGAAGATGAGCAGCCTCTATCCATACATGCACCAAGCACTACAGCCTGGACATTGCTTCCAGAGGATGAGCAGCCTCTATCCATACATGCACCAAGCACTACAGCCTGGACATTGCTTCCAGAGGATGAGCAGCCTCTATCCATACATGCACCAAGCACTACAGCCTGGACATTGCTTCCAGAAGATGAGCAGCCTCTATCCATACATGCACCAAGCACCACAGCCTGGACATTGCTTCCAGAGGATGAGCAGCCTCTATCCATACATGCACTAAGCACCACAGCCTGGACATTGCTTCCAGAGGATGAGCAGCCTCTATCCATACATGCACCAAGCACCACAGCCTGGACATTGCTTCCAGAGGATGAGCAGCCTCTATCCATACATGCACCAAGCACCACAGCCTGGACATTGCTTCCAGAGGATGAGCAGCCTCTATCCATACATGCACCAAGCACCACAGCCTGGACATTGCTTCCAGAGGATGAGCAGCCTCTATCCATACATGCACCAAGCACCACAGCCTGGACATTGCTTCCAGAGGATGAGCAGCCTCTATCCATACATGCACCAAGCACCCAGCCTGGACATTGCTTCCAGAGGATGAGCAGCCTCTATCCATACATGCACCAAGCACTACAGCCTGACATTGCTTCCAGAGGATGAGCAGCCTCTATCCATACATGCACCAAGCACTACAGCCTGGGCATTGCTTCCAGAGGATGAGCAGCCTCTATCCATACATGCACCAAGCACTACAGCCTGGGCATTGCTTCCAGAGGATGAGCAGCCTCTATCCATACATGCACCAAGCACTACAGCCTGGGCATTGCTTCCAGAGGATGAGCAGCCTCTATCCATACATGCACCAAGCACTACAGCCTGGACATTGCTTCCAGAGGATGAGCAGCCTCTATCCATACATGCACCAAGCACTACAGCCTGGACATTGCTTCCAGAGGATGAGCAGCCTCTATCCATACATGCACCAAGCACTACAGCCTGGACATTGCTTCCAGAGGATGAGCAGCCTCTATCCATACATGCACCAAGCACTACAGCCTGGACATTGCTTCCAGAGGATGAGCAGCCTCTATCCATACATGCACCAAGCACCACAGCCTGGACATTGCTTCCAGAGGATGAGCAGCCTCTATCCATACACGCACAAGCACCACAGCCTGACATTGCTTCCAGAGGATGAGCAGCCTCTATCCATACATGCACCAACCACAGCCTGGACATTGCTTCCAGAGGATGAGCAGCCTCTATCCATACATGCACCAAGCACCACAGCCTGGACATTGCTTCCAGAGGATGAGCAGCCTCTATCCATACATGCACCAAGCACTATAGCCTGACATTGCTTCCAGAGGATGAGCAGCCTCTATCCATACATGCACCAAGCACTACATCCTGGACATTGCTTCCAGAGGATGAGCAGCCTCTATCCATACATGCACCAAGCACTACAGCCTGGACATTGCTTCCAGAGGATGAGCAGCCTCTATCCATACATGCACCAAGCACCACAGCCTGGACATTGCTTCCATAGGATGAGCAGCCTCTATCCATACATGCACCAAGCACCACAGCCTGGACATTGCTTCCAGAGGATGAGCAGCCTCTATCCATACATGCACCAAGCACCACAGCCTGGACATTGCTTCCAGAGGATAAGCAGCCTCTATCCATACATGCACCAAGCACTACAGCCTGGACATTGCTTCCAGAAGATGAGCAGCCTTTGGCCTAGCTGTGCTTCAGGGCCTTCTTTCTTAGGCCTCTAGCCTACTGCCACCCAAACTGTTCTTGCTATCAGCATTGCTTGGGACTTGTTCTATAGGTGTGACATGATGACAGAGATATCCTCAAAGAAGATAGAACAGTTATGTAAGAACTTACCTTAACAGTAGATCTTCAAGGGAATCTCTGTCATCAGATCATGCCGCCCCTTCCTCCATCCCCCTTTTTCTCTCTGTTTCTCTCTCTACAGTTCAGCTGTCCTGTTGCTCCAGCCTTTCTGCTAGCTGTGCACCTTTTCTCTCTCCTTGGTTCCCTGGTAGGACTCCTATCTCCAATGGACTCTGGCTAGGGAAAGAACTGAAGAAGGAGTGGGGCCGCCCGCACTTATGTAGAGTGCGTGACGCTGGAGCCTGATGTCAGCATCGGAGGCCCCTAATAGACTGCTGCAGAAAAAGCTTCTGTGGGATCCTGATGCCTGATGGCTAAGTTCCACAGGTGTGACCTAATGGCAGAGATCCCCTTGAAGATCTACTGTTATGGTAAGTTCTTACATAACTGATCTTTCCTGGGGTACTGTGATGCGTACTTGGGAGTCTGATGAAAATACCTAATTACTGAGTTGTGTACTTGGGGGTGAAGTTCAAGTACATGGGTGAGCTGATGCAAACCTTGAACTTGCTACAGTATATGACTGTGTGGGTGCTGAAATCCATACCCAGGTGTACAAAATTAGTATATAGGTACAAACAGAAGGTAGGCATGCTTCTGCCTTGCGATGCCTACATGCCAAGTGCATGAAAACAAACACTCTCCTTTTGGAGTCTTCCCACAAATGGAGTGAAATGCACAAAGCACATAAGGTGAAGTTCCTTATTCAACAAATGCATTTGCATCAAAAAACTGAAAGGCTTCTGAGTCATAACTAATAACCCACAAACGTTTTGAGGCTCTGTGCCACTTTGTCAAAGAGTTTGGCATGCTACCTGGGTAAATGATACAAAATGCACTTTTGCTATAATGATTACTCAGATGCTTCATTGAATACTTGGGCACTTAAATCAATAAAAGGATACTGACTTGAAAGTACAGATGGTATTACAAACATGGGAATATTACACTTAATATTTGAATGCTGGACCTCACTATACCTGGCTATGCCGTATTTAGGAGGGATAGACAAATGACTAAGTGGAAAGGGGTGGCAGTGTACTTAAAAGGCTCCATCAAAGTAGTGGAGGACAGATCTATAGGTGGAGTGGGAGATACAGAATCTCAGTTGTTACAATTTGTAGTGGGGACAGGGGCAAAAGCCTGAGGATTAGAGTGGGGTTCATGGCTAGTGAGGCTGTTCAACTGCTCTTTAAGGAGTTCAGCAAAGTGGCAGAGTCAGAGGCTATGTTCATTATGGAGATTTTTAATCTCCCTGATGTAAATCAGGCTATTCGAGAAGTTAGGAGTATAAGAAGCCAGGGGGTTTGTTGAGGTCTTCTAGGACTAAGTGCAGAATGCGGCTAGGGAGACTGCTACTCTAGATCTTGTATTGTCCAACCAGGACCCTCTGGGAACAAGCAACCCCAACAGAGTACATTTTGATATCACTCTGGGGGAACTGACGGTCCTCCTTGAGCATGTTGGTTTCATATTTTAGATGAGCAAACTTTGATAGTATGGATGAACTTGTCCAGGACAGACTGAAAGGGATGAGGGAGCTAGAGATGGTAGAAGGCAAATTTGCATCCATCAAGAGGGAGGTACTGGGGGTGGCTAAGGAATGTGTAAAACATGTTAGCAAGGGTAAGAAACACAAAAGTCTGAATGGGATCAGCAAAGAGGTAACAGAGGCCATCAATGAGATAAAAAGATCTTTTAAAAAATATAAGCATGACCAGGCAGAGGAGAGGTAGTACCTGAAGTGTACAGTTGTCACCCTCTTCCTTCATTCATCTCTTCTTTCCTGTTTTGCCTCTGAGGCTTGACTGTGTTACCTCTTTAGAAGGCTCACAACACGGGGGGGGTATCCTGAAGTGTGTAGTTGTTACCCTCTGCCTTCATTCATCTCTTCTCATCCATTTTGTGTTTGCATTTGAGGCCTTCCTACATTATCTCTTAAGTAGGCCCCTCATTCTGCAGCCTTTGCCCTGCTTCGAGGTGTTTTTCCCCTGCAGTAGCCATGATCTACTTCACTTTTCAGCCAAAGTCCTTGAGGGTAGGTGTACTAGACAGGGAGTGTCTTTTTTCAAGCACAACCCAGGAGATTGCAAAGGATTGGAATAAGTATATCAGTCATCAAATACATCGATGTACAGTGTTAAATTACAACATATCAGTCAGGGATTACAGCAACAATGGAGAAGTCACCAGGGGCAGATGTAGCAGTAGGGTAGATAGGGGGGCTGAAGTTGGATTGAAAACCCAAATTAATAGGCTTGGGGTCTGGGGGGCTGCCTAGGCCCCCAGAACATTTTTAAAATTTGGTGCATTCTGGTGCATTTTGGAAGCCATTTCAAACAGAATTGTGTACCCTGTTACTCCCTCCCCATGCCCAGTAAGTTGCAACTTCCCCCTCCTCAGAGTCCTCACAGTCCAGTTGTTGAATCACCCTCCCCATAAAATTTTTTTTTTTTAAAACGAGGGTGCTAAGGCTCTCACTGCGGAATAAAATAGACTGTGTTACATTGTCTGATTCAAACACTTTATTAGATTACATGCTGGCAGCAATACATTCCAAACAGATTTTTATTGCCAGTGGCAGTGCCATTACAAAGTAAACATAATCTTGCTTGAGCATTTTTTTAAACTCTGTTTATTGTTTATGAACATCCAGAATCAATTTATATATACAGATAAAAAAGGACAAGGCTATAACAGTATTCTAGTTCATGCATGCCATCCTGTATTTGATATTGCCCTTTTAGCATTAGCTTATCTTACCTACTTGTCACATATTACATAGTAACAGCTTTTTTCTTTTTTTTAATTAAAAAATCTTTTGCCAGCACTTTGCAACCATTTATCTCAACAGTGACTGATGTCTTACCTCTTTATTACAGGTGACTTAAATTTCACTCGGAGGTGAGGAAAAGTATGGAGTAAAGTTTTGTCCTACCTTACCGAGGTGTTCCAGCTCCCCGTTGATGATTTACTGTAAAAATTTATCCTTACCCGTTTCTGCTTCACCTTGATTTTCGGCTGTCTTGGATTATCATGGCAGCACCAGCCTAGAATCAGATGTGTGGAGGAGAGTAACGTAGTTAAGCCCCAGTCCAGCTATTGTTATAGGTGTATATTGTTAGTAGACCCTGGCTAGTACTGGAGACCCCTCCTGCCCGCAGCAGTATCAAGGCTTGATTTGGACTATTACCTGTTACTGCATACTTATCCATTTTATTAAAGCCTTTTGCCTCCTCAAAAGTTCAGAACTATGTACAGAAAATAAACTTTTGAAAACAACATTGCCGGCTTGGTGGCGCAGAGGGCTGAGGCACTGGACGCCACACCTGGAACCACGCCGGCGACCCGGGTTCGGGAACAGACTCGGGCGCCAGGGGTCGGCAGGGGAAGGGGTAGGACTGAGCATCCATAGGAATGCTCTCCTCCCTTGGGGAGGGTTAGAGATGCATGATCACTCTGCAGCGGCCCCTGGTGGAGACTGGGGGCACAACAGAGGGATCGCATGAAGGGGGAACACCAGAAAACGGAAATACCACTCGCTGGCTGCCGGATGACAGCTCTCTGTCCCCGGTTGCCTCCAGTGCCTTCCCGGGGCCTCCTTCTCCACGACAGCATCCCTGGGCCCTAAGAACAGTGTGCTGGGGTTATCCCTCTCCTCGCAGTGCCTTCCTCCTCAGAGGAGGGGGACCTGCCCGCCGAAGGGATATGCCGGGATATCCCAGGGATTGGCTGCACTACAAGGAGTTAGAGGAGGGCTGGGTTAGGACAGGAGGGGCTATCGGGAGACTTGCAGAGCCTGAAGGAGTGAGGGCCTGCGAGCATGAGGAGGGTGGAAAAAAAGAATATAAAAAAATAAGAAAACAACATTAACTAGTGTGTTTGTTTGGCGTTTGTTGCATGTGGTTAAGCATCTTCTGTGCTAACTGTGGGAAAGAAAGAAATATAAATCAGAATCAGAATGTGAAAGGGCTACTTAATTCTAGGGTTCCCTCTGGTGTTTTCCTTCAATGTACCTTGGTTTCGAAATTTAGTCACCGGAAAATTTATTTTGCCTGAGCATTTTTTCAAGGTCACTACTTAGTGCACATTGCTTCCAGCTACCTTGTTTGGAATCATTTTTTTTTCCGTTAATTTCTTTCTCCTTCATCCCCTACGGAGCTTCCTCTTGCCAGGGTGCCCAGCTCCATCTCCCACTCACAGCATTGTCCCCTCGCTTTCCCCCATGGCTTGCCCCCCATGGTGGGGCAGTGGGGATACCTCAACCTGCCGGTTTGGATCCGGTGCGAGGGGCTGCTGCTATCGCAGGAGCAGGGCCTGCAGCATCCAGCAGTCATCCTCCCGAGGGGCCATTTTCCATTTTTCTCAGAGCGGCACAGTGACGTGCAATGCCGCCAATGACTGAGCTGCGTGTGCTCCCGCATGCAACATGTCAGGCGACTGCCCTGTAACCACCTCCTACGTGTGAGCCACGGGTGTCGACCCTCAGCCTCTGCTAGGGGTCAGGCATGCAGTGGACTCCATCCAAACCCCTCCTCGGGACAGGAGAGCTGTCTTCCAGATGCTCTATCCCCTCCCTCCCCAGACAACCCCCGACGGCCCACTCACACCGCAAACATGGGTCACCGGCGTGGCAGGAGGTAAGGCATGCTGCCTCAGCCCTCCACGCCACTGGGTCAGCTGCCTTGTTTGGAATCATAAAAAACCTTTAGGTACAATTTAAATTTGAAATTGGTAATTCTGCCTTACATTAATACAATCATCTGCAGTTCTAACATTCAGTCAGCATCAGTATTTAAAATGTCAGGCAGTTCAAGCCTTCTTGGATGCCTTCTGGCAAATTCTTCTACAATCCTGGAAGGTGTGTGAATTCTTTCTCTGTGTGCATACATTAAAGCTAAACCCGTTAGTCTCTCTTCTGTCATAGTTGATCTCGTGTAGGTCTTGATAAGGCCCAATCTGCTCACTGCTCTTTAACATTCACAGCTAGTGATGGGAAATGTTGCAAATATTCTTAACACTGAACATTTGGAAAAAACATAGATCACAAGTCTTCAAGGCATCAATAAGGTTGTTTGGAAGTCTTTCACAGTCCTTCCACCTAATAAGCCATGTGTGTAATTCTGCATGCAGAGTGTCAGGCTGTGGCAGACTATCAGTGAAGTAGCTTAGGTCTAGTGACTGCACACCGTAGTTATCCTGCTGTTCTACCATGATACTGGGGATAAGCTGTAGGGCAAGGGCTGCTCTCTGATGCAGCTGGGAAAATCTGCTGTCCATCTCTGCAAGGAGGTGGTCCAGGAAGTGAACAGTCACTGTTCTGTGGTAATACACTTCAGGGTTCTGTGCATTCACATTTTCTCTGTGCCTTTGTAGTGCAATTGTTCATGGCTTACCTGGCTCAACCCCAACAGACTCAGCAATTGTTACAGCTTCTTGGTGCCATCTGGAATGGTTTTCATTGATGTTGTCCTCGACACCTCTCAGAGCTGCCTGTCTATGATTGATATATCTCATAGCTTTCACCACATCTAGAGCTGAGCCTTGAAGAGCAACACTTAGTGAACGCAAGCACTGGAGGCATTTTGCTGTCATAATAAGGGCCACTACAAACAGAAAGCTGGTCACACACTTCAGGATACCAGATGCCTGTGCTACATCTTCACATCTTGTATATCACTGGCTGATCTCCTCTAAGGCATTGATCATGGCTGGGTTCAAGGAGATCAACACTTCAAAGGCATCATGACGTTCAATCCATCTTGTACGGCAGAAGCACAGCAGCTTAACTTTCTTTCCATCCAGCTTTGCAATCTCCTCCTGAAGAACAGTCTCTCTCTCGCTTAGGTAAATATTCAAAAAACTTCACAGACTCATCTGTAGTTCCCATCATGTTGCAGATGATCTGATTTTCTGAAGCTCTGACAATACATCTGTTGAGCTGATGGGACCCACACCAAAACCACAAGGCTTTAGGATACTGACTTTCAATTCTAGGTCCTGATCCTTTGTGCTTCCCACTAATGTTGCCAGCTCCATCAAAGCACTGGCTCCTCATTGTGTTGGCATCAAGACTTAACTTAGCAAGTTGGGTGAGGATCTCTTCAGAAATCCATGATCCAGAGGTGTCATTGCTGACATCAATGTAGCTCACAAAGTCCTCATGGATCTCACAGCTTTCATCTGCATAATTATTGGTGAAAACCAACAGCTCCTTGTTGCTGACATCTCGTGCCTCGTCTACTGACACACTGAACCATCCACCAGCCTTCTTGATCTCAGTGACTATTTCCCTCTGGATAAAATCTCCCATGACCAAAATCATTTAATTCTGGATTGTCTTGGAATGGTATGTAGCATTTCTGTTTGCCGATTCAAAATGCTGTTTCGGGATTTCATCCCCACAGTCGATGAGAAAGTCGAGCAGAGCCTGAAAGTTTCCATAGTTCATTGTCTTGTCACCCAGGTATTTGGAGTAATCTCTGTGTCCTCTGAGGGGTAAATTGTGTGTTCTGCATAGAATAATGGTGCCTGCTATTGATGTAAGCACTTTCAAGTTCTTGTTTCTTCTTTCTTCAAGCCCCTTATTGCATCTAACAGCAACATTGTTGTCATTGTTCATCATAACGTCTTTGAAAATGTTTGCTCAAACAGCACAAGAAGCATGGGTTTCATGTCCGGTTCCTCCATCCTTAGAATTGCCGCCATGCACTTGTTTGAAAAAATGAGCATCAAAATCTGATGTAGCCTTTCTCCAGTTTCTGTAACCGCCTGTTAGCAATGCTCCTCTCTTCCTCTTGCTAGCAGCAGAGTTGTCAAAAAGCACACAGGGAAGACAGAGTGCAGTATCAAGAGAAGCACTATAAACTAGTCCTGGGTATGCATCTATCCATGAGCGTTGAAAGCAGCGGCTCTGTTTTCCAAATGTAGTAGCAGGTAGCTTATCAGAATTACTGATGTGATAGTCAGCAGTCAGTAATGTCAGTTTCTGTTGATCATTCAATTTGCAGGTTAAATATTTGGCAATGTCATACCCACAACAAGGACTAGGTGCAGACAAGATCAAAATCTCCTGTGGCAGTTCAACTTCCTCTGGACTTCTTGGCTCCTCTAGTTGACATCTGGAGAAAAAAAAGGCAAAATGCGAGCGTGCTACAATTTGAGCACCTACTGTTTTGAAAACTGAGCTGTGGCTCTATTAGATACAAAACACTCCAACTAGGGGCAGAAACAATTGGAAGATTCAAGAGAAAAATCTGATTATCTGATGGTTTATCCATCCTCTATTCAAAGCCTGACTTCCCCAGGCTCTTCAGAGATTGATGAGATTACATCACATGCATCCAGCTACAAAATTAAAATGTAAAACTAAAACTAAAATTAAGAGAGGAGTTGGGGGATGAGTAACTCATGAGTCCCCTTCTTTGATCATTCTATCTCTTTATGTTTATGTATGAGATTGTCAGTGAAAGCCAAATAGCATTAACTGTTATAAAAAAGGATTACTGCATTTTTCTTATATTCAGTTATACAGCCTTGGGGAAATATTCTTGCAAGATACCAGGCTATACTTTGTCTAAATTATGTATGGCAAAAAGGAAAGCCATATGCAGGGTCTTCTTTTTGATCTGTAGGTAAAGATCAGTGCTCAGGAGTAGGAATACCTTTTAAGGAAATTAATAGAGATTGATATTATAATTGTAACTACCCAGTCCCCTGGGGCTAATAGAATCCCATCAGTGTTAGCCTTAGGATGGTAGTGGGCAGCTATGTAGAAAGTTTATTAGAAGCTCTTTACAAGATGACATCATTGCTTGCTCAACTAGCTTGAGCAGGAAATGGATTATGTTATTTAGAACTCTTACAGTAACTGGGCCACAATGGAATCAACTTCAGCAACAGTTTAGAATGTTCAGATTTAGAGCAGTCAGTCTGAGTGTGGGAGCCTAACAGAGTGCAGCTCTGAGTGAGAGGTGCCTACCAGTTTGTCCAATTAGAGTGGGTGAAGGACCTCTGTCCATCTTTCTCACCCTAGAGTGCGAGATAGAAGCAGTGCCATCAGAAGTGGTGGAGACCATTGATTCCAGGACACCAGTGTGTCATTTCCTAAGAGGAAAGTTAAATGGGGCTGCAGTTCTGTGGGGGGCAATCCCTTGATGACCAGAAGAAAGTCAGCTGCCCTATGAGGAGACAAGAGAGTGTTTCCGTGCCTAAAGGCTATGGAAAGTTATGTTCAACTGTGTGTTTCAGTCAGATGTCTATACAGCAAGTTAAACAAAACTGTGAGTACAGAGACTGAGACTAGTAATGTGTTTTGGGTTGCTTTCTGTCCATTCACAGTCTGTGCCACAGCTAAGTCTAGATTACACCGGATAGAGCCCCAGCCTCATGACAGATATGTACTGAATGTTTTAATTTTACTGTGGACACTTGTTGCACCCTGGTTGAGAGTGGAGGGTCATTTTATGAACATATGAACATACGAAATTGCCAGCAGAAACAAGCCTCATGGTCTATCGAGTCTACAGCTTGCACCTCATCTCGCAGCTGCCCCTCCCACCCCCTCTTCCCAGTATTCCTTCCCCTTCCCCTGTCCCAACCCCTCTTGAAACTTCCCACTGTCTTACAGGACACTATCTCATCTGGTAAAGTGTTCCGTTTGTTCACCACTTTTTCAGTGAAACAAAAGCCTCATCATCTCCCTCCTGAATCTTCCCCCCTCCAATCTCAGTCCATGCCCTCTCGTGTCCCTCCCCTTTCTCATCTGGAAAATCTCTTCTGTGTTGGTCTTGTTTATCCCCTTTAGATACTTAAAGGTCTCGGTCATATCCGCCCTATTCCTCCTCTCCTCCAGTGAATACATATTCAACTCTCCCAGCCTGTCCTCATAAGACTTGCTCTCTGATCCCTGGATCATCTTTGTGGCTCTTCGCTGCACTTCCTCCAACAATCTGATGTATTTCTTCATCAATGGGTGCCAGTACTGCATGCAATACTCCAGGTGGGGACTGAGCAATGACCTAAACAGGGGCAGGATAACCTCCCTCCTTCTGGAGGAGATCCCTCTTGCAATACACCCCAGCATTTTGTTGGCTTTTGCTGCCGCTTTCCTGCACTGAGCAGAGCTGTTCATGCTCCCCGTAATGATCACTCCTGGGTCCTTCTCCTCTCTGAAGCTCCCCAACTCTACCCTATTCAAGTGATAATCCCTCCCTTGGTTCCTGGCTCCAAAATGCAGAACCTTGCACTTCTTGGCATTGAACCCCAACTGCCATGTTTCTGCCCAATCCTGCAGCTTAGTCAGGTCCTCCTACAACCCCTTCCACCCCTCCACATCATCAACCACAGCTCCCATCTCTTGGTATTGTCTGCAAACAGACTGATCTTGCTTTGGATCCCATGTGAGGTATCTGCAATAAAAATCACAAACAGCACCGGTCCCAGTACAGATCCCTGTGGTACCCAGCTCACCACCGCTCTCAGTGATGAGAGGTCCCCCACCACCACCACTCTTTGCTGCCTTCCCTTTAGCCAGTTTGTGATTCATTTCACCATTTTTGGTCCGTCCCCCACATGTTCCAGTTTCCCCCCAAAATTGCCATGTGGCACTGAATCAAAGGCTACGCTGGAGTATAAATATAGGACATCCACTACATGGCCCTTGTCCAGTCCCCACATCACCCAGTCATAGTACTCTACAAGGTTTGTCTGGCAGGATCTGCCCACTATAAACCCATGCTGTTGACCATCCTGGAGACCATTTTCCTTCAAGAAGCTCAATAGCCTCTCTTTTAGGATCGTCTCCATGAGCTTTCCCATGATCGATGTGAGGCTCACTGGCCTATAGTTTCCTGGTTCATTCTTTGGGCCACTTTTGTGGATGGGCACCACATGGGCCATTTTCCAGTCCTGTGGTACACATTCCATGTCCAGGAAGGTATTGAACGGGTCAGTCCGTGGCCCTGCCAGGACCTCTGCCAACCCCTTAGTAACCTAAGGTGAATGTCATCAGGTCCAGGTGCTTTGTCCACCCATAATGTCCTCAACCCATCTAGTACCTTCCTCACATAATCCCTAAATCTGTCATCTCCTCTCCCTACCCACCCCCCCTCCTGGGGTATCATTCTGTCCCCCTTCTCCTGCATGAATACAGAGCAGAAGAATTCATTCAATGCTTCTTCCCACTCTGCCCCTTTCTCCACCCACCCTCCATCCTTCTTAATCCTCATCAGCTGGTCCTTCCTCCTTCTTCCCTCTCTGATGTAGCAGAAGAAGTCTTATCCTCCACTTTTGATTCCTTGCACCAGTCTCAGCTCCCTGGATGCCTTGGCAGCCCTGACCAGTCTCGTAACCTCCCTGGACTTCTTCATGTACATATCCTTATCTTCACCCCTCCCTGATTTCCTATACTTTTGAAATGCTGCCCTCTTGGCCCTTACCCCTTCCATAACCTCCTGTGTCAGCCAACTGGGTTTCTTTGCCCTCCCCTTCTTGCTTTTCTTCCTAGTGCAAGACTCCATAGCCTCCATCAGCCCTTCCTTTATGATGCCCCATTTCTGGTCTGCATCTATGTGTGGTTGCATACCTGCTAGGTGCCTGCCCAACATTTCCCCCATCTTCTTAAAGCCTGCCCCACTAAACTCAGTCACTCTTGTACCCATGCTTCAGTCAGATGTCAGATGTTTATAAGGGATGGCAGAGGCTGGCTGGGGTTATGGTAGGCAGACCCTCACTGGAATTTCCAGTCAGGGCTAACTGGTCACTGGAAGGGTGAAAGTTTACCCTATGGATGTTAACTAAGCCCGCCAGTTCAGGAAGATGTATATGAGTGTGCGGCAACCCACAACTGCAATAGATACTCTGAGAAAGTAAGGTCTATGACAAATCCCATAGATAAAAGGTGCAGACAGTTGGGAAGAGAAATGTGTTGGATAGAGAATGTCTACAGATCCTTTAACAAAAGGGTGGACAGCATTCAAATTCTGCTACTGGAGAAAATTACAGATAGTGATACTTTAGACCTAGCATAAGCCTAGCACCTCTGCCCAGAACCTTGAGCAAATATAAATGTTTGTTTTGTTCCCTAGCCCTCTGACCTCTTATACAGTTATGGACACTCAAAATAAGGGACAATGAGGGACACAGACCCTCAGAAGGAGAGACATTTCCTAAAACATAGAGATACACACTCAGAACATTGTGGAAACAATTGTATTCATTTATAAAGTTTATTTTTTTGATATAGCTTCTAATAATATTATGAACTTCTGCTTTAAAGTCTGAATTTAGAGTACACTCTCTGTGTGTGCAACACATTTTCCATGAGGGACTGAGCAATTTTAAGAGGTAAAACTGAGGGACGTTCCTCGTAATCACAGGACAGTTGAGATGTATGACGGAGCCCCATTAAACACTGCCACTTCTGTAAACTGTCCTGTGAATGGCTCCTCGCTCAACTGTCCAGAACAGACAGCTGTCACGCAAGTCACAGCCTCACTGCTGAGCTGTCAGAATCACTCAGCTGTCAAATGGGAGTACACTGTAGCAGGAAACACCCTTTCAATTTTACAAGGAAGTGCTTTTCAAATGTAAATGGAATGTTTACAGTTTGTGTTTAACTCAATAATTTAGCAACACTGCAGAATGCAAAGGCATGCCTGCTGTCATCTGTCTGTGTGCCCCCCATGATTATTCCTAGTATTAACTCAGATCTGTGTGCAGGAGCACTGTACCCTGAATGAAGTCATCATGTGTGTGGTACTGCTCATGTGCAGATTTTGACGAGTAATTTAAATATTTAAATTACTGGCACTTTTTAATTTATAACTGCAGAATAAGTGTTGTCCTTCTTAGCTCAAGCACCACCCAGCACAGAAAACAAGCAAGTACATAGACAGTGTACCCAATCTAAAAAAATGTTATTACAGCACAGGCATCAGGGTTTCACAGTCAAAAGCCATTTAAAACTATTTTAAGTGCTACAGTATGCATTTAAAGTAAAATAAAGTGAAATTAAATTTTGTTTTATCTGTGTGCAATTGTTTTCATAGACTGCCAAGTTATTTAATAAATGCAACAGAAAGCTACAGTACTGGTGTCTGATTAATCTGGTGATTTGCATTTTGTAAGTAAAATGCTCATAACCAACAGTTTCAGGTTACAGAGATTTTTTTTTCATACAGATTTTTGCCTGCCTGTTGCGACCTTATACCTGCCTTCAGGCCCTGGACTTGGGACTCATAGCCATCACACTGCCAGGGAACCACACGGTGTGGGACCTGAGTGTAGAGAGGGCTGTCACATACAGTGATGCGGGGACATAGCATTTTTCTCTGATTTTCACCCCTGAACTCCCCAGGGCCTCAGCAACATGGTGGCACATGCATGCTGAAACTGGAGACCCCACTCCACCCACCTGGCCTAACGCTAACTCCCCATTTACCTGATAGTACCACCAAGCCTTCACTCAGTGGCAGTCAAGAGCTAGGAAGGCTTGCCAAGCTACTCAGTCCTCTTCCAGGCTCCTCCCTCCCGGCCGACCCCGACAGCCCAAGCTCATTCCCGAACCTGGGTTGCTAGCGTGGAGGAGATAAGGCACCCAAGGTGCCTCAGCCCAGTGTGCCACTGTGTGGGCCAGGTTAAAGAGATTTGGCTGTAACTGTACTTTTTCAAATAGGCTACATGTGTTAATGTGTTCATTTGGAGTAGGTGTGATTTGGGGCGTGATTGGACTGGGGTCGTTATGTATCTTTAATTGGGAAAGTACTTTGCAAGGCCCACACTTACGCAGGGTTTTTCTTGATATAATTGCCTCTTGGCTTTCAGGGTTGTGACTCACAAGAACTTATATTTCAACTGGAAACCTGTGCAGTAGGGCTATAGGGAATCTGCAAGTCCGATGGAGCACCAGAAAGATGCAATGAAAGCAAACAACAATGTCCTTTCTTGAAATAGGATCAAGCAGGTTTTTTATTCTGTTAATGACGGCATTGAACAGATAGACACCCAGAAGGGTTGCAGGTGCAGAAAGGGTACAAATTAGTATTAGTATTAGATTAGAGACAACCTGGGCAAGGGAGGGACCGGAAGCAAAGATAACGGTATAGTCGCGTACATTTGAACGTGGGAGTTAGAACAGGCAGAAGAAAGGTTGTTTACAAATATAGAGAATAGGGTAGGTCCCAGGATCGACCCCTGAGGGACACCAGCCAGAATGGGGAGGGAATTGGATTTGATTTCCCCAAGCTGGTCGAACTGGAATCTACCAATTAGGTAGGCCTTGAACCGTTGAGTGGGGGGGGGGGATAGTCCAATAGCTGTTAGGTCATCAAGGAGTAGTCTATGGGCAACAGAGTCAAAAGCCTTGGCTAGGTCTATAAATATGGCCAGTGTCAGATGATCCTTATCCATGGCCGAATGGATGTGGTTGGTGAGGTGGAGAAGGGAGGAGGAGGAGGAAGTGGAATGGAGATGACGGAAACCCGATTGATATGGGGTCAGAATGTCATTGGAGGTTAAGAATGCGTTTAACCTTTTTGAGATAAGTGACACCAGGATTTTGGAGAGGGAGGGGAGAAGAGAGATGGGTCTGTAGTTGCTAGGGATGGATTATTCACCCCCTTTGTGTAGTGGGATGACTTTAGCTAATTTCCATGGCTTAGGCAGAGAGCACAAATAGAGGGAGAGATTGAAGGTGTGAGTAATAGGGTGAACAATAGCCAGAGCTGAGTTTTTTCAAGAGGATGGGATTAATACCATCCGGGCTTTGTTTGTTGGAATTCAGTGATTTGAGGGCTTGGAGTACCTCTAAGGATAGTAAAATATGTTTTACTCATCACTTTGTGCTCAAGAAATTTTGAATACACACCACTTTGATAAGCCCAAATGCCTCACGTGACCTCCCATATTCTTGTCCAAAACCCTGACCAACAACACTGATTCTGTAGTTAAAAAGTGAAAAATCAGTGCCAGTAATTTAAAAATAAATTACTCATCAAAATCACCAGATGTTCCAGCCCGGTGGCACTGAGGGTTGAGGCACTGGATGCCACACCTCGCTCCACGCCGGCGACCCGGGTTCGGGTGCGGACTCTGGCCATCGGGGGCTGGCCGGGGGAGAGAAGGATCGAGCGCCCAATAGCTGCTCTCCTTCTCTGGAGAGGGCTGGGGAGATTGTCTCACCACTTTACTGCCACCTTCTGGGGGAACCCAGAGGTGCCAGCGTGGTCAAGATAGCATAGAGGGGCTGACACTGGCAGAGGACAGGAGTGGACGCACGTATCAGTGGGCGCCGGCTCGTTGGTCATCATTGCACACCGACGTCAAGGGATCAAAATCAATGGAGGTAATAATCCCCCAGGCAATCCATGTGACAATCCCCCCACTCCGCTTCCATAACGTGAAGGGGCAGACTCCACTGTGTGTGCAAGCTTGCCTGAGGTCCAGGGAAAGGTAAGAAGGGGCCTTCCTTGCCCTACCCGGAGGGTTAACTGGGAGTAGCTAGCACAACTTGAGGTGGGCGCACACTCTAGGGGCAGACTCCACCGCAGACTTGGAAGAGTGGTAGATTGGAGGATCTGAGAGAAGGAGGGTCTGGGGGCAGTAGGAGGATAAACAATTAGTTAAAAAAAAATCACCAGATGAGCAGCACCACACACATGACTTCATTGGGTGGTACACCACTCCTGCGCACAGATGATCTGTTTGTGTGTGGGCTTTTTTCCCATTTTTCTCTCATTGTTACCTCAGTCTGAGGTAACTATGAGAGAAAAATGGGAAAACAACAACACACACAAACAGAATGGATAGCAATTTAGCAGGCATGCTGTTTTCCAGTCTGTGTTGCTTAATTATTGAAACTTTACTTCTTAAAGTAACTGTACACATCCCATTCACATTTAAAGCTCCAACTTCCTTGGAAAATAAATTGTTTCCTGCCACAGTGTACTTGGCTGTTTGACAACTGCAGTGAGCAATTTAGCAGCTAAGCAGTCGAGCGAGGAGAAGAGCCCTGCTGCAAACACTTGTCTTGCCCATTATGCAGACTTTTACTTTCCACCTCCCTGTCTGGTCAGTATTTCCTTGGGGCAGACTTTATAATTTAGTTTTAGAATCGCAAGCAGCTATGACTGCCCAGAATTGGATTAACACTGCCGGTGCCTTACTTGCCGCCCGCCCTGTCACAGTCATACAACACGGTAAAATTCCTCTGGGCAGACTTCATTTTCATTTTTTCAACAGGCAATTTGAACTGCCCAGAGGAATTAATGATTCTGAATTAGTGCCGCATGTCGGAGACTTGCTGCCTGCCTACACACCCTGTGTCACTTCACAGCTCTCAGCCATGTGGGAACAAAACGAGCCCGCTCGCCCACCCACAGATTACCCCTCTGCCCCCAAATATTTTTCCATAAATTATACTGCCCTATCATGGACAAACTCAGCCACCCAACCTGACAGTCATCCACAGTTTCCGTGATCCACCTCGGGGAGCAGTTGGTCTGAGTAGTGACTGCAGCTTGACAGGATGGCCCGCGCCAGGCACCGGTAATTTAAATGCCGCAAAAAGACAGCTGCCATAGACTCCTTAATTTTTGACTAGCACTAGCAGCTGTCAGAAGTTCAGTTTAAATACCTGTTTCTTTTTGGTGAAGCACCTGCAGGACTGGGACCAGCACGAAAAACATCTGTAATTTTGTTTATCTTGCGCATGTTGATTTCACTTGACTGAATCAGGCCGTGCAGTACACCGAGTGCAGCGGGCACGCAAAGTAAGGAGGGCTGATCAGTCTTCAGGATGTGAACTTGCCCGCATGTGCTGCAGATCATGTCCTGCAGTTTGTTTAACCCCTTCTAGGCATGTGCGCAGATTGGCATTTATTGTTTTTTTTTTACATTTCCCATGCTTTGTGGGAAAAAATCATTTCGCTAGATTTTTTGGCCACAGGTTCTAATCAATGGGGGCTACAGCCCTTTAGCCCCCCACCAGTAAATCCATGCCTGGTCACATAATAAAAGAATCACAACAGTTGAACAGGATAAAGTCCACAACGTTTGTTACGATTATGAGAGGCAGCTGCACTTAAGAGTACTCAGGAGATGTTTGCGATGTGCATTTCAAAAGTCCCAAGTGGTTGCATATCTTTGAATCTCTGGAGGAATGAGGTTCCAGGTGTAACCCCCGGACCCCTGCCTTTTTGCAAAACGACAGGTGGCATGCTGTTGAAGCTGACAGCAGTACCTGGTGAGGACTGGGTTCGGAGAGGACTAGGTTACTCGGCACAGGGGGCCTAGGTTTGGCTACTCTGCACAGGGGCACCCAAGTAAATCCAAACACAGGAAGCAATAACTGTAATGTCCAAAACCAGGAATGGGATTCTACAGTGTGGCTTTTATTCACATCCAAACTGAACAAACAAAGCATAGACGGACCCCCACGGGGCTACATTCCTGGTAATGCAGATTAGAAACAACAGAACACTTCACATTTCCAGCCCTCAGGCTCTAAACCCACCAGGCACACAGCCTGGACTTGCATGCAGCTTTGGGTACATAGCCCGACTTGGACACTACTTGGGTTTCCCCCCTGGCCCGGCTCCCCCGCCGGCCACTTGATCCGCGGTCCACTATGGGAATGAACCAGTTTTCCTATTGGTGGCTCCCCAAACCACCTTATTGCCTTCGACTCCTAGAGGGAATTTTCCTTCCAATCCCACGTCTGGGTACTTCCCTCATCACTGGCCAAGTGCATGAGGCAAAGTAGAAATCCACAGAACAAATCCGTAGAGGTGGACCTGGTTACTAAAGATGGGGGGTCTCCCACCTCCAGCTCCCACAATCCATACCCGGCCATTTCTCTGGAAACTAAACAACTCTTTTCTTAAAGCTTGGCAATGTAGATTACAGGGCAGACGTATGTCACATCTCCTCTACATGTCTTGACTTCCCCTATGTGCTGGACTTGAACATACTTTTACTTTTGGCTAAGCCTATTACTCTAGGCCTCCCACTACTTCAGTAGTCCAATCCCCACTTTAACACAAGTCCAGGGTGAAACATGGGCCCTTTAGAAAGAGCAGAACTCACCCTCCGGTTGCAGGTGACCCACAGGCAAATCACAAAATCTTCTTGTTTCCCATACTCTTGGACAAAATAAGGCAGCTTCTTCACTAGCAGTAGCCAGGGGGGTTGCCCCTGGAAATGCAGGCAAACCTTCCTGCCTCATCCCCTGAGGGATGGGGCACAGAGACCCAAATCAGCGGTCTCCACCACTTTAAAATAGCTCACTGGGTCTCTCTTTAGGTGGAAACACACACCTTTCCCTAATTGTAGTCCTATGTCAGGGCTGAGGCTCCAAGAGCCTGAACACAGAGCTGCTGTGCTCCTCTCACAACAAGCTCCAAACTCCAACTGACCACAGACTACTGTTCAAACCTCCCAACATTCTACTCCAACTCCCTGCTGCAGATTCCACTGTGGCTCATGCAGCTGCGATAGTTCTTTGGTGATGTCATCCCTCAGTCTCAGCTGAGACTGAGAACAGAGTGAGACAGTGTGAAACCCATTTAACTGAAGTTTCACAAGCTGCCTTCCCTGCCTATCACTAGGTCTTACTGGGATTCTAGTAACCCCGGCTAACAGGGGGGTTACACTCGCCCTTGACCAGGAAAATGACTGTCCTCAGTCATTGTTTACTCAGCTTAGGCCATCCCACCCTATGTGCTACCTGCGGAGGGGGGTGATCAGGCCCCCCTCCTACCATGTGCGAGCACAGGCAGGCAACACTAAGGGCCTAGAGGCCTTTAGCTGACATACAACCTCTACTCTACCCACTTACTATGGACGCCTAGTGGCTCTGGTAGAACTGTCCAGAGCATAGCCCTAATAGATCAGCACTGCAGTCCCTAGGGCCCTTCAGGACCACAGGCTGTCTATCCCCCCTAGCCCTCTAGGGAAAAATCTGTCTGCCTCTAACTTAACACCCCAAAACAAAAACAATCCGGGGACCTCCCCAACCTTGGGCAAACTGCAACCACACACCAAGAAACTAATATCACACCATTACATCACTTTACTGCCTCCCTATCCCCACAACCACACCTGTGGAAGGAAAGGGTTAATATAGTAACAACAACAATAACAATCACAGTACTTTAAATTACTACACACTAAAGTACTAGTGAGGAACTCCGATGAGCCCCTCCTCCTCTTCTTGTCTTCTCTTCTATCTTCTTCAGGAACACCTGCAAGAAAAAGAAAGACAACACACACTCCTAATCTGCATACACAGTCTACCTAAACCCCTACCATCAAAACACTGGAGAATCCCAAAAAGATTTTTTTAGAAAAGGTAGAAAAACAGTATATACACTAGAAAACAGTAGAAAACAATGACATTATTTACAATACACATTTGGGGAGGATGGCGTGCCCTAAAAGTCCCAACTAGTGACCACAGTGCCCGAAGGCTAGTCCATTAAAGAGTCTCTCCTGGGCCAGAGCCCGGTGAAGCACAGTTCTAGCAGGCCAAAGTCCCGAAGGGGAGAGTCTTTGAGGACAGTTCACACATTCTGGAGTCTGGTAATGTAGGGTGTGTACTGCAACGTCATAAAGATAGAAAAGTTCAGACTTACCAGCCTCTTGTAGAACAAAAAATCTGAACTGACCTGCTCCTCAGCTGAAGACTCTCCCTGGCAGCATTCTTCCGATACAGCTGGGTGGACATCTTCCAGGAACCACAGGAGGGAACATCTGAGAACTGCTGGGCTGATGCCATCTCTGGAGATGGAACCTTAGAACAGGAACAAAAAGGAAAACAGCTGATCTGATGTCATCCGATTACCAGGCGATGAAGCAGGATACAGCTGGGCTGGTGTCCTCTCTGGATCTGAAGTCATCTGGCGGGCCAGTCGATGGATTCTGGAAAGGCCAGTACACTGTAGAACTGATGAATGTGGGGCACCTGAGTCCTGGATGTTCATACTGGCGAATCAATAAAGGCACTGCACAGGCTGGTGTGGTAGTATTGACTACCACTGCTCGGCTTTCCATTTAGTAGGCACAGGCACATTTGCTGGGAGGGCCTTGCATTGAGGCCAATAGTACCGGGGGTCAGGATCTTGAATTATTACCCCATCTGGGTGCACATAATTCACACAGTGGAAGGTTTCACGTGCCTCTCTGTCCACTATTCGCACTCTGTCCATAAAGTGTCCTGCCTGTCTTCCACCGGGTATATTTCTCCTGAAACAGTCTGTTCTTTACATGCTTGTTCGCACCAGGATGCACACATTTCATTGCTTCGGCCCAGATTCAGGATTTCCTGTTGTTCTCAATCTCCTCCCAGACTTTCCGAGGAAAGGTAGGAAAGGTCATCCCATAGATCTCATTCGCCTTCCTATGAACCAGTCTTTCCTCTTTACTAGCTTTGGTCAACCTGAGACCGCTGGCCTGGCTTGGGGGCGGCCAATCCTGGTTCTGCCAGCAATGCATCCTCAACGAGATTAGAAATGGATCCCTGACTTCTTCTTCTTGCATAGCCAGGGCAGTGGCATCACCACTCTCTTCCATGCATTCCTCCGAGGCAAGAGTTTGAGGCTGTGTACCCATTCCTTTTTCACAAGGCCACATAGGTTCCCCCTCATCTTCTTCCTCACTAAGGATCTGAGCCCAGGAGTGAGCAGTCATCCTCTCTCCTGAGACTATCTACTCATCACTAGGCGCGGAGGTCGACACCTCCCATTCAAAGGCCTCCCTCATCTCATCTTCTCCTATGAGACTTGGGCTAGCCCCCCCCCAAGGGTCTACTGATGCTTTATCTGAACTTTCCTTCTGAGATCCAGCATCTGAAACTTCAACATCTGGTTCTGTCTCTAAATCTGCACCCTCTAGCTTTGTGCCACACTCCCCCGAGGGGCCTTCTTCAACAGGCTCAGCCTGGTGCTGTGTGCTGCCAGCTGCAGATTCCTGAACCTTGGTCCATGTGGGAGCCAAACGAATCTGGGGCACTTTATACAAGCCATATTTCTCTAGGCATCCAGCACAGTGAGGTATCATGAAGATGTCCCTTCCAGCGTTTAAGCAAATTTGACACATATGCACTGGATAGCCAGGAATCGCCACATAAGGAGGCAGTTGTCCTCCATAACACCACTTTTCAATGTCCCTTAGTCTATTTACTGCTGCTGTTACTGCAACCCGGGCATGATCCAGATAGCGAGCTGGTCCTGAGGCCATAACTGCAGGGAAAACAAACAAAAGCTCACTGTTACTGACAGTCCCACTTTACTGAACACCTTCTTTGCTTTTAAAATGGCTCCTCTGCTTCTGTGTTTACTTTCCTACCCCACCCTGTAATGGCGGCGGCAGCACTCCTGTGCATCAACATTCAGAAACTGGGTCAAGCCACTGCACATCTGATTTACACACACTACTGATAACTTTTGCTCAAACTGCACAAACTTGCACTGTTCTTTTTCTAACACATTTACATGATTTTCCATGGACTTTTCACTTGCTGGAAACATTTCTTTAACTCACAGTCCCTTAAAGCCTCAGGATTTTAAGCACAGGATTGCCTGTAAACTAGTGCTGCACATTTGGCAATAACTCACAGTCTCTCTCTGGCTTTAAAACTTTAAACTGATGCTGAACTCATAACTATGCACACAGTTAATGGCCTAGCAGACTTGCACTTGCTGGTAGAACTTAACGCAGTCGTTACTTGCAAAGCGACTACACTGCTGCATGCATATTTAGATAGCTTTTGGCAGAAAATCACTGTTTGAGGAATTATAACTGTTGGTACTTACTGTTATCAGTAGTTGTTAGCTGCGATGGAAAAACGGCCTGCAGCCAGTCTTGGAGGCCTCAGAAAGAAAACGGGTGGGCAGTCCTGCCGATCGTCTCCTTGACCACCTCACTCACAATTCAGACGATCGATATGCGGGTTGAGCCCGATTTTGAACAAAACAGTTTATTTTTAGAAGTTTTACAGCCCTTTTTAATCACCGCGGCGCTCCTCCACTAGCCAGTACACGCACTCCACTCACACTCCCTCTCGAATGCTGGGGCAGTTACTGTAGAGCTGGCTGAGGGCCGGGACTGATTGCAGCCTCACCAATCACACGACGCCATGCAAGTGAGCACAGTTGAACAGGATAAAGTCCACAACGTTTGTTACGATTATGAGAGGCCGCTGCACTTAAGAGTACTCAGGAGATGTTTGCAATGTGCATTTCAAAAGTCCCAAGTGGTTGCATATCTTTGAATCTCTTGGGGAATGAGGTTCCAGGTTCTAGGGGCAAAGTTCTGAAATGCGACTGCAGCGAGATTAGTCCTTAATTTAGGTACAACAAGCAGGTCACAATCCATAGATCTTAGGGGATATGGGTTGATCTGCTTGTGAAACAAGGCAGCAAGACATTGAGGCCGTTTTAGATTATATAAAATGTCTTTGTTTGATACCTGAAGAAAGGATTAATGTAAATATTAAATAAAGTAGCTGCTAGTAAGTAACCTTATTGTTTGAAAACAGTCTGGTAAATCACCCCAAAAAAATTAAACGTACTTTAGCCCAAGTGTCCTGATGAAGTGCTAATATTATCATTATTAAAGAAGATGAACAGAAATCCCTATCTTCTGCATCTCTGCCCAAAGGATATTTCTATCAATGGTGTCAAAAGCTTGAGAAAAATCCATGTATGCTATGTGTAGGGCACCCTTTTTTATTTGAACAATATTCCATTCAGTGATAAAGCATCATTCAACTACTGTATCTAGAGTTGATCTACCTGATCTGCAACCAAATTGCACATCTGTTAGGCCCTGTTCACACTATTGTATTTAAAAGCGGTTTAACAAGCTTAAATGTCGTTTTTCGTATTACTGCATGTTTACGTTACACTACATACTTGTTAGTCCATTTTTAATACCGTGTTTAAACCCTGATAAGACCTAGCTTAAACATGGTTTTAAAAATGTTTTGGGAGATTAAATTGGGCTAACCTGCAGTGCGGATGGTCTGTCACGGTTCCCTTTTGTGAAGCTGGATGTCCCCAATTGGGAACCCGTTGCTAGTCAATCCGGTCCCAAGGCAGTAGTGCGGATGTTGTAAACCATTTTTAATAATGGTTTTCTACATGCTACTGACAGTGCAAACAGAACAACATGGATGCTACAGCACAGTAATTAATCCGTATTAAAAAATGTTTTAAATTACCATGCTGTAATGTGAACAGGGTGTTTCAGTTTGTTTACACAAATTGTGTAGTTTATCTAAACTAATCTTGGAAAAGATTTTTTTGGGAACTATCGATAAGTGAAATTGGCCGATACATTAAAGGATCTAAACAGGAACCTTTATTATTATTTTTTTTTAAATCAGAACAATCATGATTCCCTTCCAGAACTTTTGAATTGTTCAGGAAAACCAAATTTTGTTGAATAAATATACTAAAATAGGAGCCCACTACATTAAGTGTCTTTTGTAAATATCTGCAGGAAGCATATGTGGGCCAGGGGCTTTATGTAATTTTTGAAAAGCAACTAGTACAGATAACTAGAGGAAGCAAATATATATCATTAAAGATCCCTGACACCATTGGGACTACTTTCTAAAAATGAAATATTTAGACACAATTCAGCTTATTGTTCATATTGTTTTCTGTAATTCTCACCCTTATTTCTTTATTATTAAGGACATTAGCATGAAAAATGGATGTCTTTCCTGTCTAGCATGGTTGCTTGTCTACACCTGACATCACAATTCTGTTTATGACATCACAGTCTGTTGCTATGGTGACAATTATGCTGTCATAAAGAAAGGATTATGATGTCAAGTGTAGGCAAGCAATCAGGCAATGACCTCATTTTAATGCAACTGTCCTCCGTAATAAATAAAAAGAGGGAAAGAATTACAGAAAATATATAAAATATATAAACAGAACTATGTCTGAATCTTACATTTTTCAAAGTTTTTGAATAGTGACAGGGGCTCTTTAAACAACAAATGTTACAGCTTCAGTCCAACAGAGCAGAGTCACTTGTAATAGAACATAAATCTGATACTCAAAAAAAAAAAAAAACCTTCGGGGACCCTTTTGCAGCCTGGAAAAATTGAAGAGAACACATAATTTATTCTGCTTTAAAATCGGGCACAGAAATCTCCAACAGGACTTCAACAACATTGAAGACTGGTTTAACAAAGCTAAACTCATAGTCAACCACACAAAGATGAAGACCATGCTCTTTGCCTCAGCGCACAGCCGCCATAAGGCCTCAACCCTCAACATTCTGAATCTACATAAGAACACCATTGAAACGGTCTCCAATTTCAAATACCTGGGCCTCACGCTTGACAGCTCCCTCTCATATGCCGCCCACAACGACCAGGTGGCTACTGCAGCTAACAGGAAGCTTGGCCTGCTATACAAGCACTGTAGCTGCCTCACTCCCAAAGCCCTCCAGCTCTCCATAACTAGTTTGGTCTTCTCAACCATTGATTATGGCCTTGCCATCTACTGTGCAGCCTCGGACAGCACGCTGAGGTGACTCGCCACTATGCTCAACAAAGCCTGCCCTCTCGCACTGGGTGCCCCTCGTCTGACTCATACCTGCCACCTCTACCAGGAAACCAGTTGGCTAAATCTGTCTGATAGGGCCCGCTATCAAACTTGCATCCTTGCCAAAAAAAAGCAACCCTGGGCCTACTGCCCCCTGGGCCCAGCTCCCTCATCCACCAGGCTGCTCCAACTAGGACCACAAGGACATCCAATAAAATCTCAGTCAAGATCCCCTACCATCGCACTACCCAAGGTCAGCATTCATTTGAATACCGAGCACCACTATGGCTCTCCTCTCTTCAAATAGAACTAGCCACAATTAGCAGAATTGACTAGTTCAAATCTGCACTTAGGTCATACCTTTCCTCGCATGGGAAATGCACCTGTCCTAACTGACCAACCCTCCAGCTTAAATATACTGACTAGACCAACTACTTGCACTTCATGAGATCCTAACTTGCTTCACCCCTCTCCTTTCCTCCCTCCACCTCCCTCCCCCCTGGCCATCAGACCCCTGCCCTTCCCGGATCTTGCCTCCTGTCTCCCGGGTTCCACTCCTCTCCATGCTTGCAGCCCTCCCCCTACCCCTCTCCCAGACGTGGTGTCCCCCTATTCTGGGGATACTCCTTGTTGTCTACCACCTCCTCCACCTCCTCACACTTTAATCCTTCTCTCCCTCCTCCCTCCCCCCACTCTCCCCGGCTACTGCTCCTGCTGATCTGTCCTTGTCTGTCTACTAAGTCTTTACCCCTTCCCAATGATCTTTACTGTGTTTTGCTGCCGTTGTAAGTATTATTAGTTGCTTTTCCGTGACAACTACTGTATGTCTGCCATTTTTCATGACATACAACCTTTGTAAATGAGCTTGTAGCTCAAAGGTTGTAATCCGAGAATTCAACAAATAAATAAAGGAGATAAAGTTCTGAATACACTTGATATGCAAAAGGTGCTGGAAAATTTTGTTGATTCCTCATTTGCTAAAGCAAGAAAAAGTAATGATACAATAAGACATTTTTACACACCTCAATCCCACCACTTTCAGCACTAACTCTTCAGAATTTAATTGCACCTATTTCAAGGGAAGTAGTTGGTCAGGGCATTAAAACACTAAACAATGGTTCAGCTCCTGTGGATGATGGAATCCAGAGATAATGTTATAACTTATTTGCAGATGTATTATTAGAATTTCTAGTGACAGTGGTTTGAAATATAATTAACTCAAAATCTTCTTCACAGATTGTCAGTAAACCCTCCTTATTTTGTGTTTGAAAAAGAAGTGGGACAGGGTTGTGGTGGACCCAGCAGATGGCCACTATGTATTTGTGGTGGGAGAACTCCTGGGGGAGAAAATAACTTTTGGGAGTATATACACGCCCGCCGTGTATGACCCCATGTTTTATCAGTCCCTTACAGCCTTACTTATGGCAGAACAATTCCCGGGGTTAATTTTGGGAGGTGATTTGAATTGCCTGATGGACCCTGTATTGGATCATTCTGAGGGTAGGGGTAGTAGTAGGGGGGGTATCCGTAGTTGGATGGTGGGAATGGCTGACCTCGATCTAATCAAGGCTTAGAGAACAGCTTCCCCTACCCTGCGGGAGTATACTTTCTTTTCACATCCTCACAAGACATGGTCAAGGTTGGATTACATTTATATTCCAGGAGCCTGGTATTTTAGGATGGCTTACATTAAACATGGCCCAATTTATATATCAGACCATGCTATGGTGCTTTTGACCCTTACACTGCAGGAGAAGAGGGATGATATACCACCCTGGAAATTTCCTAATTATCTCCTCGCCAATAAAAAGTTTAGGGAATACCTGCAAGATAAATGGAAACAGTATGTGCAGGATAACTTGGATACGGTCCCTTCTAAAGCTATCTTTTGGGATGCGGGGAAGGCACACATGAGGGGCAATATTATTAGTTATGTGGCACATCATAAGCGACAACTTTGGGAGAGAAGGGAGAATCTAGAAAGATAGCTTAAAGTGCTAGAGAGAAGGGTGGCTTTGGGAGAGGGAGGAGGTGCTGCTCCAAAATTATTAATGGTGACGAGGGAGGCCCTGAACAACTTGTTGTTAGGAGAAGCCAGAAAGACATGCTTATTTGTCTGCAAACATTTTTATGAATGGGGAAATAAGCTGAGTAGTATAATGGCGAATTTGATTCGGGGAAAATTGAGCTCTTATTTGATCTCTGCAATTAAGGAACCACATGACCAATTGCAGATGGATAAAAGGCTTATCAGGGACAGGTTTAAAGACTATTTTGGAGAATTATACCGAACACAGACTGAGGATGGGGAGACTAATATGCATGCTTTTTTAGAGGATTTGGACCTGCCTAGATTTTCTGCTACACAACAAGAATGGTTGAATGCTAAAATAACAAAGGAGGAAATAGCGATGGCCACTGTAGGGCTAAAGAGAGGTAAAGCCAGTGGTTCAGATGGCTACTCGGCAGAGTATTATAAAACCATGAAGCCACATATTAGCAATCATTTAGAGGCAGTATTTAATGAGGCCCTGGAGGAAGAGGGGGTATTGCCACACACATGGAAAGAAGCAATTATCTGTTTGATCCCCAAAGAGGGCAAGGACCCACTAGAATGTTCCTCCTTTAGACCTATCTCCCTCCTAAACTGCAACGCTAAGATATTTGCTAAGGTATTGGCAAGCCGTTTGGATAGGCTCCTCCCAGGGTTGATTCACCCAGACCAGACCGGGTTCAATAGGAATAGATACTCCTATCATAATGTGAGAACTCTCTTGAATGTGATATGGGGAGCATGCAATGGATATGAACCCGTTCGTGTCCTGTCAATGGACACGGAGAAGACGTTTGACAGGGTTTAATGGCCATATCTGATGGAGGTCCTGACCCGGTTTGGTATGGGTGAAAGTTTTGTAGGGCTAATTGAGTCAATGTATAAAAACCCAATGGCCAGAGTTTTGGTAAATGGCACCCTTACAGACAGTTTCACATTGCAGAGAGGGACTAGGCAGGGGTATCCTTTGTGGCCCCTCCTATTCGCCCTCACTTTGGAGCCACTGGTGGTCGCTATTTGAAAACATCCTGATATCTTGGGAGTCCAGGCAAGATTGGGTAGAGAGTGTAAGCTCTCTCTGTATGTTGATGACATGCTGCTATATGTCACTAGGCCATCACAGTCTATGCCACCTCTTTTGAATTTAATACACTAGTTTTCTATGTTTTCGGGGTATAAACAGAATTTAAACAAATCCGAAGAGCTTAGGCTAGGAGAACTTGCAGATAGGGAGGGGGAGGATGTCACAGACTGGGGTTTTGGAAAAGTCCGTGACTCCTTTGTTTATTTGGGCATCAGAGTGGGGAATAATATTAAGGCCCTTTATGAGTTAAACTATACTCCACTGTTGCAGGTGATTATTGCTGATTTGGGGAGATGGGTCAAATTGCCCCTCACATGGTTAGGGAGAATAAAGTTGCTCAAAATGAATATACTACCTCAGCTTCTATATAATATGCAAATGCTTCACATAGGTCTTACACGAGCAGATATTAAGCACTTAGAAAACGCATTTTTGACTTTCATGTGGCAGGGTAAGAGACCACGAGTAAGTCTTGCTCATTTGAAGGCTACAGTGGATAGGGGTGGACTGCAATTCCTTGATTTGGGACTATATCACTTGGCCACACAGTGTCGATACCTACAGGACTGGGTGGGGAGGCCCATGGAGGCAGGCTGGCTGGATCTTGAGGAGAGAGGGTGCCCTGGATGGGTATCTGCCTATCTTTCAAAGAAAGGGTATAGAGCATATGCGAATCTGTCGAGACCGAATCCCCTTGTTAAATTGGTCCTGGAAGGTTGGGGACGCCTGAAGCGTTGGTAGAGGAGGAGGTGGAGGAGACCCTGCTACTTCCAGTGGCCGGGAACCCCTTCTTTGTTCCAGGCCTATCGGACCATGGATTTAAGGAATGGGAGGTGGCTAGTATAATTTGTCTGGGGGATCTGTACACGAGGGAGGGGTTGGACTCTTTCGAAGGAATCCAAGCTAGAATAGGGTTAGGACACCAACATTTTTTTTCGGTACCTGCAGATAAGGGTGTACTGCAGGGCCTTGGAGAGGAGGCATGACACAGATACTACAATAGAACAAGTGGAACAAATAGTACAAGATGGGAGACATAACCCCAAAGGTACAATATGAAGGGTAGCTAGAACAGGTAGACAACGATTAGGAGACATGACCTAGAAAATTAGACAACTGTGGGAGAGGGATATGGGGATCCTTATCAATGAGGATGTATGGAGGATGATGATTCAGCTGCATCAGGGCATCCTGATCTGTAATAAATGTAAAGAATCCTTTTGTAAGTTTTGCCATAGGTTATATTGCCCACCCTTGATTGTTCACAAATTTAACCCTGCGGTCTCCCCGGTCTGTCCTCGCTGTGACACAGGCTTGGCCTCCTATTACCACTATTTCTGGTCATGCCCTGTCCTACAGGAGTTTTGGACTGAGATGGTGGCGGAGGCTGAGATCCTCATAGGCAGGGGTCTTCCGAGGACATCTATGGTAATGTTATTTGGAATGGAGGAAGTGAGAGAGGCAGACTGGGCCCCTCTGCCTAGATGGCTCAGGGTCATACTCGTAATGGTCAGACACTGTATCTTAAATACATGGGTGTCTGCAGCTAAGCCCACTATACAACAATGGAAAACACTGTTGTTACAGGCTCTGACTCTCGAAAGGCTAACCTGTGTTATGCGGGATACAGGGGAGTAATTTTATAACATATGGCAACCCTACCTCAGTTCTCTTTCACCTGCAGGAAATCTGATATTGTGAGAAGGCTGGACATGAGGAGGAATAGGTGTGGACTACTGATGGTGCTAAATTACATAGATTTAGATCAGTTTCTTTTCTCATTTTGTGCCCTTGTAAGTAATTTATTATTGAATAGGTCGAATGGGTGTACAGTGCCTTCAGAAAGTATTGACCCCCCCTTGGATTTTGTCACATTTTGTTGTGTTACTACCAGAATTTTTAATGCATTGAAATGATTTTTCCCCCTTGATTCACACAGCATACTCAACAATGTAAAGGGGCAAAAATATTTTTATTGTGTAACAAAAATTTATGAAACATTAAAAACTAAAATATCTTGTTTACTTAAGTATTCACCCCCTGAGTCAATACTTTGTAGAAGCACCTTTGGCAGCAATTACAGCTTTGAGTCTTCTTGGGTATGTCTGTATCAGCTTTGCACATCTGGATTTGGGGATTTTCGCCCATTCTTCCTTGCAGATTTGCTCAAGCTCTGTCAAGTTGGATGGGGAGCGTCGGTGAACTGCAATCTTTAAGTCTTTCCACAGATTCTCAATGGGATTCAAGTCTGGTTTTGGCTGGGCCACTCAAGGATATTCACATTCTTGTTCTGAAGCCACTCCAGTGTTGCTTTGGCTGTATGCTTGGGGTCGTTGTCCTGTTGGAACGTAAATCTTCGCCCCAGTCCAAGGTCTATTGCAGACTGATGCAGATTCTCCTCAAGGATGTGCCTGTATTTGGCTCCATTCATTGTTTCCTCTATCCTGACAAGTGCCCTAGTCCCTGCCACTGAAAAGCATCCCCATAACATGATGCTGCCACCACCATGCTTCATGCTAGGGATGGTGTTATATGGGTGATGAGCTGTGTTCGGTTTGCGCCAGGCATAGCGCTTTGCATTCAGGCCAAAGAGTTCAGTTTTTGTTTCATCAGACCAGAGAATCTTTTGCCACATGGCCTCAGAGTCTGCCACGTGCCTTCTTGCAAACTCCAGCCATGCTATTATGTGGCCTTTCCTCAGGAGTGGCTTCGGTCTAGCCACTCTCCCATAATGGCTACATCTGTGAAGTGCTGCAGAGATTGTTGTCCTCTGGACAGGTTCTCCCACCTCAGCCATGGAACTCTGTAGTTCTGTCAGGGTGGTCATTGGGTTCTTGGTCACTTCCCTGACCAAGGTCCTTCTTGCCCGGTTGCTCAGTTTGGGAGGACGGTCTGTTCTAGGAAGAGTCTGGGTGGTTCCGTAATCTTTCCATTTCCTAATGATGGTCTTGACTGTGCTCCTGGGAACTTTCAACACCCTAGAAATGTTTTATACCCCTCCCCAGATCTATGCCTCCTCACAATTCTATCACGGAGTTCTACGGACAGCTCCTTGGTCTTCATGGTAGAGTTTCTGCTCTGACATGCACTGTCAACAGTGGGACCTTATATAGACGGGTGTATTTCCTCTGAAATCATGTCAATCATTTGAACTGACCACAGGTGGACTCCATTCAAGTTTTAGAGTGATCTCACAAGGAAATTGGATGCACCTGAGCTCAATTTGGAGTGTCATAGCAAAGGGGATGAATACTTATCAAATCAAGACATTTCAGGTTTTTATTTTAAATTACATGTACAAAAAAATTCCAGAAGTTTCATTCCACTTTGACATTATAGAGTAATTTGTGTAGATATGTGACAAAAAAATCCCATATAAATGTATTTTAATTTGAGTTTGCAACATCACAAAATGTGACAAAATCCAAGGGGGGGTGAATACTTTCTGAAGGCACTGTTTGTCATCACTGTCTCCTTCTTACGCTAAGGAACCTGGATCTTTCTGTATATAAGATATGAATTGTTTTTATGTTTACCCTTTGTAGATTTTGTCGTATTGTCTGTTGTGCAATTGATTCGTTTGTCTACTTGTTTAATGTAACAAGAAAAACCTGAATAAATATATGATGCAAAAAAAAAAATGAAGTGATGGAAAAGAGAATCTTAAGAACTGGAGACTTAACAGTTTATTAAACTCTGATATGAAAATTTTGTTCAAGCTTTTATGTAACTGCAGATAGTCGCAAATAATTTAACTGGGCCAGTTCAGACTTGTTCCAATCCAGACCACAGAATACAGGAAAATGTATTCTTAATTAGGGATGTTATGAAACAAGACCAGAGGTTTTCTATCAAGGTTGTGTCCTTCCATTAGCCCTAGAGAAAGCCTTAGATAAGGTTTCACATAATTATCTTTTTTTCTGTGTTATCACATTATGGTATTCTGGATAAATTCATAACTATGCAGCTGCCTATGATGTGGTGCTAAACAGCGTAAAGCTGATCTATCATGAGGTGTGCTGCTTTGTACTTGGTGCAGATAACCGCACTCATAGTTGCATCCATCACGCACTCACTAACTGGCTACCTTTACCCAGCAGAATAAAGCTCCAGACCTGTTTGTTAGCTACAAGGTGCCCCTGGACCCCCTGCTTTAACAAATTGCTTCTGCACCATCTCCAACCAATACAACACTACTCAATCCCCCCCAAGATTAACCAGTTTAAGAGATTGTTGCAGTCTGCTCTTGCAGTCCAGTACAATTGTAACCATCAAACTGCTTCATTTGGGTTCTCCCTGTACATGTCCTCTGACTTTTTATACAACAATTTGTATGGCTTTTTTTCAAAACTGTATGTAATTTTTCTGTCTTACGTGTTTTGAGCCTGACTCAACTGCATTTCCTCTGGATCTGCTCATTGTATTTGTAATGTTTGTTTTTTGTGATTTTTGTGACTATGTTTTTGATGTGGAACCTCTGTAAATGAGTTATTGTGTTCAAAGGCAATCCCCAAAGTTTTCAGTAAAATAAAATAACTTGGATTTGGACACAGTATGAAAAAGCTACAGTGACACCTGAAGTGAATGGAATTTTTGGTAAATCAACTCGCATCAGAATAGGGTATTGACAAGGGTGTCCACTAAGCCCCTTGCTATATGTGTTTACCTTAGATCCTTTAGTGAAACAAATCACATGGGTTAACTGAATCAGAGGTATTATCCCCCTCCCCATTTATCTAATAAACAATTGAAAATTATGGCCTACGTGAAAGATGTTTGTTTGTAATTGGCTAACACAGATTCTAGTGAAATAATTCCTAAAGTCATTGATTTATTTGCTTCCTTGTCAAACTGTGACATAAATAAGGGTAAGAGTCTTGGTTTATGGTTACAGAACTCTTTTCAAGATTTATCAGAAGCTTCTGGAGTCAGATGTGGAAAAGGGGAGCTATCTCTAATAAATTGTTAGAGAAAACTGGATATATGTGCTTGGAAGGTTTTACAGTGGAAGTCCTAGAAATCTCCCAACAATAACAGGTCCATGAAATAAAGAAATTTATTTTACATATTTTTACTTATTTGAGTTATGTTTCCCCCTCCAGTATCTTTAGAAATGAAAATGTGCAGTATTTTTTTAACTGTTATAGGGAAGTCGATTAAATCCCATAAAGATTGATTTTAAATACCTACTATTAACATGATCAATCGGACTGTGTTTTTCAAACAATTTTCTTCCATTTTCAATGGGGGGGGTTGTTGGACAGAACAGCAGTTTAGCAGGACTGGTTTTTGGGTAGGCTAAATTTATTTTTCACTAAATGGGGGAACTTGGTGTCACAAAACTGGCAACATTTACAGGCCCCAGTCTATGCAATTTCTGCTATAAAAAATATATCAGTGGAAGATGCATACACAGTCTATTCTATCTTTCATTATATAATGGCAAGAAAGAATCATGGACTGTGATTGGTCAGTTTGAGGCTGGACCCATGGCGTTATCCCAGCACGATGCCACAGGTCTACTCTCAGCCTCACTGTGAACCTGCAGATGAGCATTTGATTGAGCTTTTGATTGATTGTTTTATGGAGCTTTTGATTGATTGTTTTACTGAGCTTTTGATTGATTGTTTTATGGAGCTTTTGATTGATTGTTTTACTGAGCTTTTGATTGATTGTTTTATGAAGCTTTTGATTGATTGTTTTACTGAGTTTTTGATTGATTGTTTTATGGAGCTTTTGATTGATTGTTTTATGGAGCTTTTGATTGATTGTTTTACTGAGCTTTTGATTGATTGTTTTATGGAGCTTTTGATTGATTGTTTTACTGAGCTTTTGATTGATTGTTTTACGGAACTTTTGATTGATTGTTTTATGGAGCTTTTGATTGATTGTTTTATGGAGCTTTTGACTGTTTTATGGAGCTTTTGATTGATTGTTTTATGGAGCTTTTGATTGATTGTTTTACTGAGCTTTTGATTGATTGTTTTACGGAACTTTTGATTGATTGTTTTACGGAGCTTTTGATTGATTGTTTTATGGAGCCTTTGATTGATTGTTTTATGGAGCTTTTGATTGATTGTTTTATGGAGCTTTGATTGATTATTTTACTGAACGTTTGACTGATTGTTTCATGGAGCCTCTGATTGATTGTTTTATGAAGCTTTTGATTGACTGTTTTATGGAGCTTCTGATTGATTGTTTTACTGAGCTTTTGACTGACTGTTTTATGGAGCTTTTGATTGATTGTTTTACTGAGCTTTTGATTGATTGTTTCATGGAGCCTTTAATTGATTGTTTTATGGAGCTTTTGATTGATTGTTTTATGGAGCTTTTGATTGACTGTTTTATGGGGCTTTTGATTGATTGTTTTATTGAGCTTTTAATTGATTGTTTTATGGAGCTTTTGACTGATTGTTTTACTGAGCTTTTGATTGATTGTTTCATGGAGCTTTTGATTGACTGTTTTATGGGGCTTTTGATTGATTGTTTTATGGAGCTTTTGATTGATTGTTTTACTGAGCTTTTGATTGATTGTTTTATGGAACTTTTGATTGATTGTTTTATTGAGCTTTTGATTGATTGTTTTATGGAGCTTTTGATTGATTGTTTTATCTTCTCCTAAAACCAAAAATATTTTCCCACACAAAAACATCTTTAAAATTATTTTTTTTATTCTGTATAACAATGAGCCATTGTATAATAGGAATAATGCATGCCAGGGTGTGTGTCATTTGGGATAATGCCATGCCTGGGGCATTGGACACACTCCGCCTGCGCCTCATGCCCACCCCCCCAGGTGTGGCATTATCCCAGCACAACACACACCCTGTCATGTATTATTCCTTTAATAGATTACAGTTGTACAAATAAATCATGGGGAAGTTGCATATAACAAACATGAAATTTAAATCTTGTCATGCATTCGAAATTCCTTTGGTTTTAGCTCACCTTATGGACAACAGGGATCCTTGGAAAATGTGGGACATTTTATGGCTGTACAGCTATGGAAGATTGGGCATCAAAGGAAACTGGAAACATAAAAGTGCAGAAGACCCAGTCCTGGACCTAAGTGTGGGGATCAAGTTCAAACTATGAAACACTTTTTTCTGGAATGCTCTCATACAAAGGTTTTAAGGTCTTTTTGGCAAACAGATGGAATCTCCTTTGGTTGGAACGTTTCACATACAGCAATTTGATTATGGGTGATCTTCTTCCACATAGCAAGAGGCATAATGTAAGCACTCTTATAATGATATTCGCCTGACTAAAGTATTACATGTGGCAGGCAAGGTGCCAATATGTGGTTGCACATTTGTAAGCTACTTATATTTCCTGAGTTAGAATGACAGAAGCACTTCTAAGAGAAATAACATTGAAAGAAGAAGACAAATTAAGGCCTTGTTCACACTGACATCACGTTTGAAAATGTTTGAGAAAATGTTTCATTTCCGTGCTTGAGCACCGTTGTCGAAGTATCCAGATTGCATTCCGACATCGTGCTTGCCCAAGCACATTCCCAGGCAAGATTGTGGCAGTACCACAAAGGATTGTGTGTACTGAAAGCATGCAGGGATACTTGCTACTAGGTGCAATAATGGATTCAAGTTACAATGATGGCATTGGAACCGGGATATCATTCTGAGTTCCAGAATGTCTCTGCATTTATTTTTTCCCTTGTACAGCCACACAAAAAAAAAGAAAAAGAAGCAGCAGGAACAGCACAGATCACATCCATACTGTTGTCAACACAGTTTAAAGTGGGACTATGGTCAACATTTCTGCCATCAGTAAATTCAGAATTTGGATCAGCATAGACCTAATCAGCCTCATGCCAAAAACGAGATCTCTAAGTTGCGTTGTTTAAAAGTTACAAGTCATTTTACAACCATACTGTAAATTCATTGCCTGTTCAAAAAAGCCAGTTTCAGTGAAGACCTGCTGCCAGTGTTATCTCCAGAACTCACAGTCTAGTGCTCAATGTCAGCAAGCTTATAGGATCTGTTTCTCCAAGGTTTAAAGTGATCTATGTAAGTTCCCCAAATACCTTTTTTACATAGTATGTCATTGCTAGCCATGTTTCAAATGTTGAAGCTGCAATTTGTTTTGAAAAAAAAAAAACTCTCATAGTCAGTTTTATTAATGTTTTATCAGCACTTTGTTTCTGCCTGCCTTCCAGTTTTCTCTGTGCAGCCACACCATCAGAATGATGTCTTGCAAGGGAGCTATCAATGTTTTGCATACAGCACCAATGAATTCTGTGTAAATTATACAGGTGATTTAAAGGGGAAGTCTCCCATAGTTTCACATCCATATTTTCCCAACTCCTTATGTGTAACTGTTGTGTTCCTCCTCTAGTTGCCAGCAGTCCTATTGCTGTCCAAATCTAGATTATAAATAAAAATATATAGCCCCCAGAAGTTATCAATGTGTTTGTCCTCCATTTTACCATCAATGCTGCTGGAGAATGATGTCATCAGAGCAACAGATAATGGTGCTGCACTAAATGCTGTTCCACCAGTAAACAGAACCCACAATGTTTGGTCCCCCACTTGAGTAATGGGGGAACTCTTTAAGTGCTGTGCACATCCTGAAGTGCAGGTCTAATAGGGACTAGGGCCATATGAGTGTGATTCAGCACTGATTTGACATGTATATACAGTATGCCTATAAGGAAGTGACTGTAGGAGTTGTGTTAATGTTTCTGTTAGCAAAAACAGTTTACCCAATAAATGACTCTGGGTACAACAAGAGTGTTAAGTGGCATTATATAGCTGTTTTATTATGTTCTGTGTGTGTTAGCATTCTCTGTTTTGATTGACACCAGCAGTGAGACACAATCTTCCAAAAATGCCCCTTTCCCTTTGTAACTAGGCAGTCAGTGATTGGATGGCTGATGTAAGGCAATGAAGAGTTCAGCTATAACATGGAATAGGTTACCAGGACATCAGCTGCAGCATATGGAAGAACAGTAATCTAGTGGTTAAAGCACAGGCACAAGAACTGGGAAACTCTGGTTCAAATGCTACTAAAGTCCCTTACTCTCTAACCCTTAACAAGTTCCCCTAACTTCCTTGGGAACTGTGATGGCCCCTCAGGTCCATGACTTTAACAGTGCCCTCATTCCCATTATAAATCATTAGCAGTGATGTGAGAGCTACAGCACTTCACTTTGAAGGTACTGAAAACAAGCTGTGGCAGCCCCCCCCCCCTTTGTAATGCCAGCATTTGAAGTAGGATGTTCCTCACAAATCAGATGCTACACTTCAGCTTTTGTAGGTAAACAAACTAATCAGCCTCAGTGTTTGTAGTGCTCTGTATTTGCTTAGCTCATTCCTCCCATGTCATATGCATTCTGTGTCTTGGTATTTCCAGTCAGAACCCAGATGTAAGGAGCATTTGAAATGTAAAACAATACACTTTATAAAGTAAGTGATCTAGCTCTCCACTGTCAGGCTGCTGAAAGGGGAAGTGTATAATTTGTGCAAAGGAAGAACTCAGTCTTCTGTGATCCTTTGGGAAACTGCTCAAGCCTACCTTGTAAATTAATCCTCTCAAAGGTGTTCACCTGGTTCACTACAGAGTGACTGATTGACTGCTCGATTGATTGATTGGTTGGTTGATTGGTTGATTAACTGATTCAGTCTACTGCTTTCCACAACATGTTACAACTGTCTCACAGAGAGAGAAGAAATGAGCAGTACACAGGAACAGCTTTTGTTTCCTGTGAATGCAATACTATTAGATGTATTATTTGCTCTACACATGCAGTATTAAGGCTACAATTACCACTCCCTGTGTGAGTTGCATGACAGAACTGTCTTAAGCCATTGCAAACTTAAACTAAAATCAGGATAGACAGCATTGATACTCTTATGTTTTGTTCTGCACTGTTGCTGCAGTGACATCAAGGAATGGGAGGGGCTGTATTACGAGTGACTCATTTGCATGTAAATGGAGGCTTGCTTGACATTTTACTACCTTGTGTCAGAGCCTCAAACTCTAGATATGTGTTGCAACAGAAGAAATGGCTGATCTCTTATTGACATATGTACAGTACTTGATGTAATGTATAATAAATACATCAGACATATCCAAATCATACATATACAGGAGTCTTCTCCCCTTAAATGTTAGTTACTCAGAGGTGCAGTCCCTTATTTTGGTGGTGGTGACTGCTCCTAATATGTAGATGTACATAACAAGGCATTGTGGGTACAAAAAGAAGTTATATTCAAATTACCTTACTGTGAGGTGCAGTCTCATATCTCTCTAGTGGCTTTAACAATAAAAGCTCTCACATGTTTATTTTTCAAACAAGGCATTGTGCATAAATAGTATCTGGCTGGCAAGAGTTCTTTACTGAGAGAGATTTAGTCTCCTATGTCGGTAGTGTAGATGTCTGCAGTACCAAGACTGACCAACAGAGATCTCGGTTTCAAAACAGTGCTTATAAACTTTGTTTCCTTTACATGACGTCACGCTTGGGGGTTGCAGCACTGAGGAAAAAGGGGTAGGGCTATGCAAATAAAATGGAGTACTGAAATAAAAGGATTTTTTTTTTTCATGGACAACAGTACTTTTTGACAGTTTGAATGGTAGGAGACTGATTCACAACTCCTACAGGTTACTGTACCCATTTGCTATGGCAATGATGTTCCATAAATCACTTTAAACTCTGGAGAAACAGGCCTTACTGTATAAGCTTTCTGACAGAGATGACTAGACTGTGAGTTCAGGAGAAACCATCAGCAGCAACTCTTCACTGAAACTGGCTTTTTTAAACAGGTAGTGAAATCAGGGTTACAAAATAACTTATAACTTTAAAATGAAGTAACACAGAAACCTCATTTTTGGTATGGGATTTATTGGAGGTATACTTATTCTCTTTTTTTTCTCTACTTTGTTTCTTCCCTGCTCCATGTGGCCCCCATCTGACCGATTCCCCCAGCTCAGTCCTCTGGAATCACTGGGGCTTACCTTACACCCGGTCTGGGAGCAGTGCCTGCGGAGAGTCGGTCACCATCCTGCCACCGGCTGCCTTTTTCCATTTTCTCCCCTTATTTCCCGAGGATCCCAGGAGAAGGACACATGCACCTTACAGCTCCGGTAATGGCCCTCCTCCACCCACACCATTGGCCTATCACCGGCACCCTTGCTTGTGCAGCCTCCTGGCCTCCACCAGGGGGTAGCCGAGAGCGAGAGATGCCACCCCACCACCCCGGAGAGGAGAGCTGCCTTTCGGCCGCTCCATCCCACTCTTCCCACCCCCCATGCTGACCTCAAATGATCCGGGCTCACACCCGAACCCAGGTCGCCGGCATGTCTCACCAGCGCCTCAGCCCTCTGCGCCACCGGGCCGATGGAGGAGGTATACTTATTCTAATTCTGCAATGTAGCACTTTTGGCCAGAGTCCCTCTTTAAGACACCCATGTTGGGTTAAAACTGTGCTAAACCTTGTTCCGAGCAGGGATTTAGCACAGTTTTGTAACACAGATGTGGATACAAACCTTTTAAATTGTTTAACTCTGTTAAAACAGTTTAAAAGTCCCAGTGTGGACAGTGCCAAAATCACTTACAGTTTGTTACTCTGGAAATATATTTCCTGGTTATATTTAAAAAATGTGGGGCTATAGGAAAAGGTGTTTCGGAATGGAGCAAGTGATGTTTTTTTCCTCTTCTCCCCACTGTTTATGCTTGTTTTCGATTTTGGGACTTAGGAACTGAATTAATTGCTTTAATTTGCAGATGAGTTTCTTTTTTCTCTTTTGTTTATTCTACACTTTAGTTTCACCTAAGCATAATTTTTTTTTGTTTCTTTTTTAGTTTTATGGAGATATGAATGTAAACGACTCTGTATTTCTGGTGTCGGTTCTTTTAATGAAAAAAAAAATCTCTACTCTTCTTTGATAAATGCCATGGGGTCTTTCACTTCCACCTGGACAATAACCAGAGATAGACCCAAAGGGCTTCAGTTTAACATCTCATCTGAAGGACCACACCTCAGCAGTGCACCCCACCCCACCCCACCATACTGCACTACAGTGTCAGTTATGGGTATTACTTTAAGTACCTGTTTTGGGGCTAGAACCCACAACCTTCTGATCTTCCAACCCCAGAAGCAAATGTGACACCTACTGAGCCACTGACACTGTTGAAGGAAGTAAATAATTAATTGTTTAGTGCTTGATTTTGAGCCCCTAACCCAGTATAATCATTACCTGACACGTAGAGTACAGATTACAGAGCAAGATGTTTTTACTTCTCTGCATGCATACAGTGTACTTATATTTTGAATCCCCTCACCTACCTCCTCCAACCCAAGTTCCAGACTTTTCTCTCACCTTCTGCTACCAGTTGACCACAACTTTCACTCAGTGGTGGGGCTCCACCAGTCTGCCACCGCCATTGGGCAACATAAACAACAGAGATGAGGCATGGAGAGCAGGGTTAGTCCTGAGCCACTCGTAAACAGCTGGCAGGGAGTATCCCCTTACCCTGGTAACCATATAATGGAGATATGAACTCAGTAAGCAACATTTGTCAATACCAAATCCTCACTCAAACTTCTCTAACAGCCAATAGAGAAGTCACTCCTTGTTTGCCATATTATGGATACATACCATTTCTAACATTGGGCCCTAAAATGAGGTTCTGATGCTACAGTACATTTGTATGGTCTTACTTTTTTCTCGCTGTGCCTAGATATGCTGCTATTTACAATGTGGTTATGCCATCGAGGTACATAAGAAGAGAAGTAATAAAACAACCTGCACGCCTCAATGTCTGCATCATGTTTTAACCACCCGTGCTATGGAAACACTGCTGTGCACACAAGTTACTTCAGTGTGTGAGAGACGCAGGCTCCAGCAGCTGTTTCTGAAAACCTGTCCTAAACATCCCTCAGGAACAAATCATTTTCTTGTCTTGTCATCACAGTTCCACATGTCATGTTACTGAAACACAGGTGGTCAAAATTTTGTAAAACAAAAAGCGTTCTTTGACTTCTGACTCCCATGGGTCCCAATAAAACTCCTTTTCATCTAAATCTGTGATCTGAATCCCTGTGGCAAATTGCTTTTTTTTTCCTCTGCATTGTGAACATTTTACATTCATGGACATACAGTAATTACAAAAACAGTGCAGTATTTAATTTGATGAATAGCGTGCTTCCAATTAAAAAATTCCAAATTGCCATGGCGAGTTGTCTCCAGAGTAACATAAAACACAACAGCAAATAAAAAGGGCAGTAGACATTTTATTAACCATGGAATGCAAACCAAAGGATTGGTAGTGTCAGTATCATTAGTGTTACTGTAGCCCCTTCTCAAGACAAATACGGGCCCAAATTCATAGCTAGTAATTGCTGTTTCTAAATCTCACTGCCAATGGTGGGATAAGGCAGGGGTTTCAACAGCAGAAGTGGGGCATGATCTCACCTCTCTTCAGGACCCTGGAAAAACCACATCTTGAGTACTGTGCCCAGTTCTGGAACCCACACCTGATAAAGGACAGGGACATGCTGGAGACAGTGCAGTGGAAGGCCACCACAGTGATCCAGGGACAGCCAGACCAGACATATGCGGAGCAGCCTACAGACTATAACACGTACTTACTGGAGGCGAAGAGGCAGAAAGGATATGACAGAGAATTACACGTTTCTGAGGGGTGTAAATAAACTAGCGAGGACCTGTCCACCTGAAACGGGAATGGTTTAAGAAAGAAATCAGGAAGTTTTTCTTCACTGACAGAGTGGTGAATCGGTGGCATAGGCTGCCTAAGGGGGTGGTGGAGACAAGGACAGTATAATGGTTTAAGGTTGGGTGGGACAGATTTAGGGGTCTGGTGAAGATTAAAAGGAAAGGAAGGGGGGAGGTAAGCCAGACCCATATGCCAGTAGGCCTATGGGACAAATATTAGCAACTGAAGAGCCAACTAGATGAACTGAAAGTCTTTTTCTATCTTCACCTTCTATGTATCTGTAAGTCACCTAAAAGAAGCTGTAAAGCAATAGCTGTAAAGCATTAGCAAGCCTTCATATTTAACTGGCTAAGCCGTGCAAAATCAGCTCTGTGCACTGCCTCCTGATATGGGAAACCAGCTTTTGCCTCACAAGTCCTAGCATCCCATTCTAGGGCTAGCTAGGGACCGCATTCCCTGCAGAGCTGAGGTACTCAGATCTTGAGGAAGGCCTTCACGCGTGTGGTGTGTGATTGTGTGGCATTTCTTTATTACACACATTTTTTTCATTCACAAAGCAAAGCAAACTTTTTTTTATCTTATTTTTTTATTATTTTACAATTTATTTACTCAGGATTTCCCAGCTGAGATGCAGCATCTCATTTCCAGTGCAGTCTTGCTTCTACCCATTTCTGCAGCTTGTTGGACAGGAGCACTGGGAGGTTAAGGGTGCATTTGGCTCTAGCAAGGTCTGAACTTGAGATCACCCAGTTTCAGGGCCAGTGCTCTAACCACAAAATACTGCATTTAACTCCTAACACATTATTTGTGGAAAAAATTACAGTCTCACAACATGGCTTAGAGTCTGACTTTGTTATTTTAATGAACTTGCAGGATGCAATCTTCCTCCTATTACATCCTTCTTGCATTCAAAAGATAATTAAATGCATTATTTAAGGAAGAGGATGGCGGAGGTGATCAGAACAATGGAAATCAGGCTTCATTGTGTTCTCCAGTTCTAAACATTTCTTATGGTCGCATGTAAAGAAGATATCATGGCCCACAAAGAAAATGAAATCATGTTTTGTTTTCTGAAGCTGCAGCTGGAGTTGTGACTTCTGTGATTTGTCACATTGTCTAGAATGCTAAATAGTGACATTATTTGTACTGCTATTGTTGTTAATTAACACTTCAAAATTTACTCAAACCTTTGCAGTTTTTCCTTTTTTCTTGCATTTCTTTCATTAAACATACAGCAATACTGGAGTACAGCTCAATAACAAAAGCCTATATGTAAATAGTTTCTTAACACCCTCTGCTCATCTACTGCTTGATGTAAATCAGCATTACAAAGCTTGTTTTAGCTAATGGGGCCTATGCACAATGGTGCGGAGTGGCTACACACTGCCTATCTGCAGCGTGTAGCCACTCTGCACAAATTGCACCCCTGCGTGGGATGCACTAAGAGGGGGAGCGCAACCCCAATGCACCCAATCCCCTGGGCCTGTGGACCGCAATGCGCCATGGACAGGCTGGGGGCATGCCAGCACTACACGCCATGCACTAAGGTACATAGCGCTGGCTGCAGGGGTGTGGAGGAGGGTACCTGTAACACCAGGGAGAACCCTGCTGTAACCACCCTCTGCACCCTGCCCCATGCACACAGCACAATGGCACATGCCTGGAACCCCCGCCAACACACACGGATGCCCACACCCCAAGAACCGGGACTGCATGCCCCTACCCCAGCCCATGGTAGCATCCCCTAAACACACATTGCAGCCCTGTCCTGGTGATGGGAATGACCCCCCTGCAAGCACTGCAACCCTTTGCCAAGCACATCTGGCTGGGCCACCCAATCCCCATAGCCCTGTCACAGACCCTGCCCCTGCAATGCTGGCAGGGATGACTGTGCCCCCCCCATGGCACCGACAACTCCCCCCAGTCCCCATACCTTCCTGTCAGTGCCGCAGCCCCAGATGACCAGCAGCACAGCCCTCCACACACACCACCATTGCCGCTGGCCATCCAACTGTTGCTGGGAACATGCTGCCTACAAATAGGCAGCACAGTCTCGGCAACAGTTGGATGGCTGGTGGCTGAGGTGGTGTGAAGAGGGCTGTGCCACTGGTCATCCGGGGCCGTGGCACAGACAGGATAGTACTGGGACGCTGTGTTATTAGGCTACAGAAAGCTAATGATACAAGCTTTTGAGGCCTAAAGTACAGCCTCTTCTTCAGGTACAGGTATGTTACACAGCATAGGCTGAAGCACATCGGGTTTGATTCTTTGAGAAATGCAAGCACAAAACTGCAGAAACTTTGAAGTGCTGATAAAACGTCACCAGTAGTGAGGCAGGGGCCCCGGGCCAGGTTGGGTGGTGGGTGTGGTACCTCATTGTGTGTGTGGGGGGTGTTGGCATACACATCATGGAGAATGGCCAGCCACATGTTGGGTGGTTGGTTTCTGGTGTGTGCATATAGGCCACCCATTTGGTCGAGGTTATGGAAGGCACCGTGGGGTATGGCTGAACGTTGGCTGGGGTGTGGGGGTCCAGCGACTGCACCTGGGGATTAGGGGCTGCCATGTTGGGAGGGGCTTTGGCATTACAGGGCCACTGGCAGGCATGGGACGGGGGAACCTGTGTACACTGGAAAGGCGCTGCTGGCCACATGTGCTTCGCCACGCGGATTCGGGTGTCTGCAGAGCTATTCACGCACCCAGCTCCATGCTGTGCCATGCACGGGATCCACTCAGGGACCCATGCCAGGCAACCAATTAGATGCCTGGCTGGGTCCTTGACTCCACCCATGGACACCCTGCACGGACCTGTGCGCTGGGCCCACAGACAGGTGGCGGTTGGTGATGAATACGACCGGTGAGCACCTGTCCGCAGGTGCAGAGCCATGCAGGTGGGATATGCGCCTTCAGGGCATATTTTCCACCCAGTAGTGCATAGGGCCCAATATGAGCTAAAACATTAACTTCTGCTTATAAAAGACACCTTCCTGTTCTTACTAGGTCAACAGATAGAATGTAAATAGTGGCTTTATGGTATGGTAAGTAGTTGGTTATTGCAGCCAAAATTTACAACTGACAAGCCTTGTGCCCATTCTGTTCTATTCTAATCTATCAGTGCACTTCATGACACCACATGGGAATTCAGGGATGTCAAAAATTATGTTAGGATTGGCAAACCAATTGAAGAAAGAATTGCATTATGTCTGATGCTAAAATGTTGAACCAAGCTGAACCTTACCATGTATAAAAATAGTCTGAGTGGGTCACATTTAAAAAATTGCAATATAATATCTATTATGCTTATTTCAAACAAATTGGAGAGCAGATAAAGGATTGCTGCAGGCAGGAATTTGCCTGTGGCCACTGCCCCTCCTGACACCTGAGCTGGCAGGTCAGTGAGGCAGGCAGATATACTCTCGTTTGGGGAGGGGCTAGGCAGGCAGGTAAGGTTTCCCAGGAGGTGAAGGGTTTGTGGCTGGAGAGGAGGAGGAGCAAAGGGGTATTTAACTGGGAGCACAGCAGTGCTGAGCCCTCTTGCATCTCCTCTCCAGCCAGAATTAGATCTCTCTTATTGAGCAGCAGAGGGCTCAGATATTCCTGGTAGGTAAAAAGGCCTGGTCAACTCACGGGGGGGGGGCCTAGACTTACTTCTTTTCTAGGCCTTTGTTAACTTGGTGGAATGGGTTATTGTTGGGGAGTTAAGTTATCCATTTTTCATACAGTTTACTGCTGCTGTTTTTCTTTTTTTTTTTTTGGAGCAAGGATTTGCTTGATTTTCCTATTGGCATTTAGGCTGACAGATCCTGCAGGTTAGCAGGTGGAAGCAGGTAAGTCTGATAGCCAAATGAAGAGGTAGACACAAGGAGGATGGTTTTGCAGATCATATATGGAACAAGATTTAGGGAGAAAAGGGTCGAACGCAGACCACTGGATGTGCCTTGGGTGATCCAAGCCATGTGGCAGTGGCATCTGGCTCCAACCCCCCGACTCTCCTGCCTGTGACTGCATTTGACACAACAAGTTGCCTCAAGGATATTTCTGATTAGCTGTCGGGGCACAGAAGCAAGACTGGATGCATGTTTCTTCTTTGCAGTTCATGGGTGACAGGCATAGAAGACCACACAGCCACAACCAGGGGTCTGTTGGCAGCCAAACCTCCTCCCTCCCCACCACAACATAAGAGGAGATGAAGCGTTTTAGATGGCTGAGATGGTGGCACATCACAGGGCTTCCCCCTCCTCCAGCGGGATCCTGCTTGTTGGCTCTGGGGTGGAATGAAACACAGAAACTCAGAAATTATCGGCAGAAAAGGACCACGTTTTCCCCTGCCTATTCTGTTTTCATAAACCCTACCCCCTCCCTGCCTATTTACCAATGTTCCCTTATGCCTATCCCATGCATGCTAAGTCCCCCACTGTTTTCACTCGTACCACCTCTGCTGACAGATTGTTCCAGGTGTCCCCACTCTTTCAGTGAAGTAGTACTTCCTCACATCCCCCTTAAACTCCCCCCTTCCAGCTTTAATGCATGCCCTCTTGTCCTGGTGCCCTTATTCCCCTCCTGTACCCTGTTCACCTCCTGCGGATACATAATTCTGTTGTAAACATTGGTAATGGGGAAAGCAGGTAAAGTACAGCAATACTGTATGCCAAAGTATCTTTACCAAAAAGCATGTCAAATAAACCATTTTTGGAATAGAAACAGAAACATACAATCTATTGGCAGATCAGGACCACTTGGCCCACCCAGTCTGACCATTTTTTTCCTGCCTATACTGTTACTGCAGATCCTACCTGATCTCTGGCTATTACCTCTGACACACACACACACTTTACTACCAAGATTCCTTTGTGCCTATCCCATGCATGCGTGAAGCACACTACTGTTTTCGCCCCAATCATCTCCACTGGAAGACTGTTCCAGGTGTCCACCACTCCTTCAGTGAGGAAGTACTCTTAAATTCCACCCCCCCCCCCCGGCTTCATTGCATGCTCCTTTATTCTTGTGCATTGTCTCTTCTGAAAAGTACTCCCCTCTTGTACCTTATTTACCCCATGTGAGGTATCATGTCCCCCATCTCTCTCTCCTTTCTTCTAGGGTGTACATTTTAACAGCCCTCAGTCTCTCCTCATAGGGCATATGATGCAGACCCTACACAATTTCAGTTGCCCTCCTTTGGACAGCCTCTACCCTGTTCCTGTCCTTTCTGAGATGTGGTCTCCAGAACTTGACACAATACTCCAGGTGGGTCTCATCAATGATCGATCCATTGGCAACACCACCTCTCTCTTCTGCTGGTGATACTCCTCCCTATGGGGTCTAGGTCAATATTATGACAAAAAGAACGCACAGTCAATTGTCACACAGTCAAAGCATTGACAGGAAAAACCACGCATTAGCAATACAGTGCAAACGGATGACCGTGCGTCGAGGGGGACAGAACTCGGGGGGAGGAGCTGGTGGAGGGGATTAACTATTACAAACTCCAGGAGAACACAACTTGGGGGGAAGTCAGAGGGATTTACTATTACTAACCCCAGAAGGGTGACAGTTGGGGTGGGTGGAATAACATCCCAATGCTCTTTTGTCCCGTATGTTGTTTTTCCCCCGACACTATTTTAATGGCGCGGTTTTTACAGCATGATTATTCCCACGCTAAGTTGACCGGATACCCCCACTATGCACCATCCCACTGGCCCTGCTTGTCTCACTGCCTCCCCAGCTTGAGGGCATCAGAAATTATTACCCCAAGGTCCCTTTCCTGGTTAGTGACTGTCAATACCTCATCACACGTTTTATACACCACCTCTGGATTTCTGTGCCCTTGGTGCATGACTTTGCACTTGTTACCATTGAAACCCAGCTGCTATACCCTTGACCACACCTCAGGTTTTCTCAGGTCTCTTCTCATTCTCTCCACCCCTACTGAGTATCTATCCTATTGTGGATTTTGGTGTCATCTACAAAGAGGCATACCTTCCAGCTCTTCTGCAATGTCACTTCTAAAGACAATGATGAGGACCAGTCCCAGTACTGAGCCCTGGGGTACTCCACTGGTCATTCTCCCCTCATTAGAGTGTCTGCTATTTACCACCACCCTCTGTTACCTATCCATCAACTATTTACATAGCTAGTTTACCACTATGGGGCCCACCCTCAAACTGCCCAGTTTCCTTTTAAGCCTCCTATGTGGTATAGTGTTGAAGGCCTTGCTGAAGTCTAAGTAGGACACATCCACCACCCCACCCTGATCTATTTTCCTGGTCACCCAGTCAAAGAAATCAATCAGATATTCACCTGCTATGACCTCCCCTCCCTCCCTCCCTCCCTCCAGTGAATCCATGCTGCCTCAGGTTTTGTAACCCACTGGATTCGAGATGATCCACTAGCCTTTCTTTTAAAAGAGTTTCCATTAATTTCCCTACCACCAATGTTTGACTGACCGTCCTATAGTTGCCAGCCTCCCTTCTGCCACTTTTATGAAGCAGGATTACATCTGCCCTCCTCCAGTCCTCCGGAATCACTCCTGTTTCCAGTGATTTATTGAATAAGGTTGTCAGAGGTGCAACCTGTACATCCCTGAGCTCCCTCAGTACCCTTGGATGTACCTCATCTGGCCCCATAGCTTTATCCACTTTTAGATTTGCAAGTTCTCTCAGGACTCTTTCCTCTCTGAATGGACTTGTGTCTACCTCCCTCCCATGAGTGTTTTTGCTGCTCTTATGTGGTGCTTCCTCCTCTCCCTCCACTATGAAGACTGAGCAGAGGTATCTGTTCAGGATATCTGCTGTTTTCTGATCCTCCTCTGCACAGTCTTCCTGCTGCTTTTCTTAACCTCACAATCCCTCCTCTTGCATTCCTCTTTTTGCTTACTGTATGTATGTAAAATATGTCTTGTCCCCATTAGTTATCCCAAGCTTTCATTTCCTCAGTCTACATCTTCTAGCCCCACACCACCTTCCTTTTCTCCCTCTGCTTTTCCTGGTACACTTCCCTATCCTCTTCCCTCTGCACTCCTTGTATTTCCTGAATGCTAGAAGCAAGGAAAGGTGCTGCACTCAATGGACCGGGCAGGGTGCTGGTGTAGGGCTTCCACCCTCATAGTGCAACAAAACAGTTAAAGACATCAGCACTCCAGAGCCAGGAGTCCATGGGTATCCCCAATGAAAATACTCACAGATGTTAACCTGATGCAGATACAGTAATTTAGTCAGACAGTTCCACAACAAAAATCAGCATACATCCACTAGAGCGGTGTTCCGTGACAACCAGATGCCCCGGCACTTCTCCACATAAGGGCTTCGTCAGGGCGAAAGCAGCTGGAGTTTGATTGGCCATTATATAGTGTATAATGGATGACGTCATCAATTACATAATTTATAACATCAATAAAAATTTAAAGTAAAGAAAAATATTTTTCGTCAACAAACCATATATACAAAAACAAGAGCTTAATGTTCTAAACAATAAATGTGTTGACAAATCAAGGGGATACATCTAACTAAACTTTTTCATAAATCAAGATCAATTTTAACAATTTCCTTCATTATTTTTATATTCTTTATTTTCGAGATTTGAATCAAAGAGGTACATTACCCACTAATTAAGATGGAAAGCTAACATGAATGTTTAAATCCCATAGTTGGTGAAATTTCCACAATTGAGGCTAATATCCATGTATGGTATCCTAGGGTACAGTGGAGGAAGGGAGCTCGTCCACAAATTGTGGTTGTAACTGGCTTTCCTGTGCACTCCAAAAGTCCAGTTGTAAAAATAAAAAGTAAAAAAATGTCTTGTCCTCTTTAGTTACCCCACTGACTATCGTTTCCTCAGTCTGCGTCTTCTAGCCCCACACTGCCTTCCCTTTCTCACTCTGCTTTTCCTGGTACACTTCCCGACCCTCTTCCCTCTGCATCTCCTTGTACTTCCTGAATGCTACCCTTTTAGCCTTTACCTTTGCAGCCACTTCCCTTGAGAAGAATAGTGGCCTTTTTTCCTCCTGTTTTTGCTCACTTCTTTCGTGCAGAGGTGCATTGCTTTCCCTATGCCATCCCTTAATTTGACCCATCGTTGCTCCACCCCACCCAGGCAATCCTTCTCTGCTAGGTCATCTATGAGGTCAGAGAAACAGAGTGCGCACTGGGAAAGTGGTGCTCAGAAACAACCATAGCATTACCAAAATAAGTTTTGAGCACACACAACCTCTTAAATAGGGACGCCACCACAATGAAAGTTTTCAAAATTTAAACCATAAGCAGACAAAACAACTGTATTCTGCCTAACTATCATCTATGAGGCATTCACTCACCATTTTTTTTATGTTTGCTTGCGCGCATGCACAAGAAACATATTATGGCAGCTTGCTTCAGTAGCGAGTTGTGAAGGTGTGGCAGTGTTGTTGCCAATGCCAGCAGCCCATTTTGGGGCTGGTTTGTGTGGCACCAATAGAAAATCACACTGTCCATTACACCAGTAGTGTAGCTTGCCACCAACTTGAAATAAACTGGCCGCTGCAATCAGGGAGTGCCTTGTCATCAGCAATGAGCTGTTTTTGAGGGGCGGTCCCTGACTGCAGCAGCCAATTACAGCTGCATTGTCTGGTGTTCCCTGTCAGTAAACATGGCGACGGCTTCTCCAACTGTCTCTCACAGTCCTCACGGAAGCTGATGGACAGCCACCACCTGTCACAGTCCCTGTTAAAGCTGATGGGGGTGCCTAATCCTCCTGTCAGCATGCCCCCTCCCCAGTTCATTTGCCAACAGGGTAGCCCAATCCCTATCGGCATGATGTGCCCCCCCATTTGTTGTGTGCTGAGGGGATGCCCAATCTCCCTTGGCTCATGCACAGACCCCTCCAAGCACACTGTATGGCCAATGGGGGTGCCCAATCCCCATTGGCTCCAGTCCCCCCAACAAACACTCAGGTAACATGCTGGAAGCCCACCCCAGTGTGCCCATGCACTCCCCCAGCACACTGTATGGCCAACAGGGGTGCCCAACCCCAGTAGGCTCCACTCTCCCCCCAACAAACATCCAGGTGGCATGCTGGAACCCCCACCCCAGCATGCCAAAAGCTCCTGCATCCTCTTTTCTTTTTTAAACCCTGTAAAAAAGCGGTCCCTCGCTGTTTCGTGCCCACCCTCAACCCGCTGACCTCTGCACACCCCACTCCACACCACCCTTCTATACTTACCTCCAGAGCCTCAGGAGATGATCTTCGTGGACTGGAACACATTTTCACTCTTCACAGCCGACCGCGAACTGAAGAAATGGCAGCAAGCTGTATAAGGGCATAAATGTTTTTTTTTTTCAACTTATGTGGATATCTCAGCCATTTCTTTGACTTTTGACACCAAATTTTCAACATGGGGTTCTTGGGACCCTCCTTGTGAATTCAGTCACTGTCATGGTGTTATTCAGTCCCAAAAGGTGACTTTGTGGTCACTGTGCAGAATCACCTTTTGGGAACAATTAACGAAACTGTGTCACTGTTCATGAGGTGGGCTTTCAAAAAGCCTATGTTGCAAATTTGGTGAAAAAATTCAAAAAAATAACTGTGTTACGAGTGTGCATTGTGGAGTTGCCACGCACACTCGTAACTTCGCGAATTTGTAATATTTTCACTCCAGATTTTCAACATTGGCATTTTTTAACACCTCCTTATGAATGGTACAGCTGTCTTTTTTCACATCCTGGCCAAAATGTGCTTTCGCACTTCTGGCGCAGAATAGCGCAGTTGCTGTGGGAAATCAGTGTTCGGGACAGATTAAAAAAATTACAGTGACACTGCTCATGAGCAGAGGTCCTAAAATGCCTACGTTGAAAATTTGGTGACAAAAGTCCATAAAATGACTATGTTACAAGAGTGCACTGCGCAGTTTCCACGCATACTCATAACTTTACAAATTTGTAATATTTCCACTCAAAATTTTCAACATTGCTCATTTTGCACACCTCCTTATGAACAGTATAGCTGTCATTTTTCCCATCTTGCCCCCACCCCAAAAAAAAATATTTCATCCTGCCTGTCCAACTTGAGCCTATATTAAAACCTGGCAAGTGTGACCACCCACACGGTCTACATCAAGTTGGTAACATTCGCATTCGAACTGGTACAGACTTGCTAGAACCCCTTCACTAAATAGTGAGCATGCAGTTAGCTGGTGGCTGGTGTTCTGTTTTAATAGAAAAAAACTGAAGTGCAACACTGGCCTTGTGTCTAAGGGGCTGATCAGTGAAGCTGAAGTGCAAGGTATCCAGTGCCAGACCCAAAAGACCCATTTAGTGTGATTGCAGAGCTCACCATGTGGACTAAGTTCAGGAATAGGGAAAAGCCAAAAGTAATCATTCCAACAAATTGTATCTTTGTTGCAGTGCAGCATTTGAACACACGTTTTTGTTTTTTCTGTTCCATGGGCTCACCAGAGCTCAGAAATGTAGGAAGGAGTTCCGCAAACCACTGTTCTTATACTGGATGCTATTTTTTCCAGTCTAAAATTATCTTTTTCATGTACAGTTGTAATTTTCTCTGCTTATTGATAAGAAGTCTACTGCGATGCTGACTGACTCCTTTTATGTCCAGTTGCACCAGGCATGGCTGATGGGTAAACCTCTTCTGGTTCTAAACTCTTTTCACCGGTATGTAACTATTCCTGCTATAATATATTACCCTGGTGACAGCTGTTGCCCTCCCAGGGACCCCCATGACAATGAGATTATACATCTTCATGGGGTTATCCAAGTTTAAGTAATTTCAAATTAAATAAATAACAGTAAATACAATGCTATAACATTCTTATCAAGCCTCTTTTCAAGCACACGTGTGTGTGTGTGTGTGTGCATATGTGTGTGTGTGTGTATATATATATGTATGACTGCAACCTCAAGTCTCACAATGCACCCAGGGTGTGGATTAATCCCCAATAACCCCATACCCTGCCGTGGGTTATTGCTTACTTATTATTAACCTGTTGCTGGATGATTTGCATTTTTAATTACTGTAACAGTTTTTAAAGGGAGGTTTTTCATACTAAATGTTGAGGTTTTATTTTCATATCTGGCTTTTTTCCTCATCTCCAGCATCCACTAGAGAAATAATCCTGAATTGCTTTCTGCACATCTCTAACTTTAACTAGAGTATATATATCTATATATATATATATATATATATATATATGTGTGTGTGTGTGTGTGTGTGTGTGTGTGTGTACACACACAGAGATGGTAAATAACAAAAAAAGGCTACAAACCCATTTTCTTCATAAGTGCTGGTATAGTCTGTCAGACTGATATGCAGTTTAATTCTTTCAGACATCATTGATGTGACAATCCCGCAGTGTGGGTCACTGCGGCTCAGAGTTGCACTCACCTCTGGGCCAGAAGGTTGTGTGTGACACTGCAGTGCAGTAGGGTGGAGTGGGGTGGGGCAGGGTAGAGGTCTACAAGCACTGCCCTGAGTGACAGAGATAAGTCATTAAACTAAGCTTTGCTGTGCTTTCTGCTTCACCCCTAAATTAAATGGAAGTCAATGCCAAGTGTAGATGTGAGCTGCATTTACCTGGAATGTAAAAATCCCATTCTGCATTTTGGGTTGCTCAGGAATAGGTACAGCCAGTTGGACTGAGAGGAGACTGGCCTGTTAGGTCCATCCATAGGTGCTTGGGCGGAATGTAATGATCCATTGGGATTTGCTAAAAACACAAGAGGATTACTCCCACTCAGCATTCCCGTTCTCCATAAACAAAACGCTCTAGTGCAGTTATCGATGACTGTGTTTGGTAAATCACTGAACACTTGAAGGCTGCTCCATTTGTTTGCATACAGTCACTGCACTACTAGTATAACTCAAATAGAGTATAACAGTAACATAATGAGTAGGGTGGGCAGTAGGCAGTGGGGAGAAACAAAACTTGATGACTAGGGCCCAGAATGTTGCACCCCTCTAAAATCAATTATAAGCCACTGTGGCTTACTTGGCATATGTATTCCTGCACCCACGATCTGACTCATTGCATTATAAAGCTCGATGAGTTATATTGTGTGTGTGAAAAAGTGTTATGTAAAACCAAATTCTCCTCCCTTGAACTATCCAAATGCTTTATCAATGGATTAGCTTATTAAACTTCATTTCTTAGATGCTGCACACCTTGGCTAATACTTCATTTATTAGCTGCCACACACCTTTGCACACCCAAGGATGTTGTTGTGTGAAGTATAAATACATTGGCATGTCAGACCGAACAGAAAAGTGGACTGATGAAGTGATTAGAGCTCACTGGTCTGCTACTGTAGACTCTATGTTTGTAGTAGGTCTGTAGCCAGTACAGAAATTGCAGGGTAGTAGTTGGGGATGCTGGGCCTGATTAGCTAGATGGAGTATGGCTCTGCCTTGGCCGACACTTTCTGAATCTGCTTGTCTGCCTGCAGTGGTGTAGCTAGGAATGTGCCCACCTGCCTGCACTGGTGTAACTAGGAATGTGCCCGCCTGCCTGTAGTGGTGTAGCTAGGAATGTGCCCGCCTGCCTGTAGTGGTGTAACTAGGAATGTGCCCGCCTGCCTGCAGTGGTGTAACTAGGAATGTGCCTGTCTGCCTGTAGTGGTGTAACTAGGAATGTGCCCACCTGCCTGTAGTGGTGTAACTAGGAATGTGCCCGCCTGCCTGCAGTGGTGTAGCTAGGAATGTGCCCACCTGCCTGTAGTGGTGTAACTAGGAATGTGCCCACCTGTCTGTAGTGGTGTAACTAGGAATGTGCCCACCTGCCTGCAGTGGTGTAACTAGGAATGTGCCCGCCTGCCTGCAGTGGTGTAGCTAGGAATGTGCCCGCCTGCCTGTAGTGGTATAACTAGGAATGTGCCCGCCTGCCTGTAGTGGTGTAGCTAGGAATGTGCCCACCTGCCTGCAGTGGTGTATTTAGGAATGTGCCTGCCTGCCTGCAGTGGTGTAGCTAGGAATGTGCCCACCTGCCTGCAGTGGTGTAACTAGGAATGTGCCCACCTGCCTGCAGTGGTGTAGCTAGAAAAATAATATATGTAAGCCAGGGCCCTTTAGTGCCTCTTTGTGCCCCCGGTTGTACACATACCCATATTTGTTACCCAGACCCCTTGTACACACCATATTACTTAGTTGGTTTTTTTGGGGTTTTTTTTGCAGCTAGCATTATATGATGTTTGATTCAAACACAGCACATTCATATTATAACACCAATAGGAGTGAATATGAGACTGTAGGAGTAACCAAAGTCGGTGATCACGTCTTAAAATGCCACCTCCCCTCCAATAAATTTGTAAGTTTGAGCTGGTAGTATAGCCTAGAGGTTAGAGTAAGGAGCTGTGACTGAGCTTGGTACATCCAGCAGACCTGATTTTGACTACCACAATCTCCACTTGCATAGTGTGTAACTCTGAGCAAGTCACTTAACCTCTGCAGTGCTCCTGGGTCACCACTGAAAACAGACACTGATGCTTAGTGTGCCATTCATGGTTACAAAGCCAGGGCTTACTTGGAGTGAGTGTGTATGGGTGTGTGTGTGTGATGGGGGGAGAGAGAGAGAGAGAGAGAGAGAGAGAAGGAGACCGGGAGAGACAGACTGGGGGGGGAGGAGAGGGGGAAGAGACAGGGGAGAGAGTGTTGTTTTTCTTTAGGCGGGAGGGGATGTTATGTTTTCACATCGTGAAGTGTTTGGATTGTACCTTGCGGGCAGACACTTAGATTGTACCTTGTGGACAGACATTTGGATAACAGAATGTATGACTCCAAGAGCACCAAGAAAAGGAATTTTTCCTAGCAGATCTGTTGCACTTTGGAAAGATGTGGGAAAACAGAAGGGCGTGCAATTACAAGTGCTCGAAGTACCATTAAAGAAGTAGTGTAAGAGTTTACAGGGCCTTTCTTTGGCCTATGGTATGTCATATTTCTAGTGCTAAAAGGAGCATTTGACATTTATGTTCCTGCCCTGATAATATGGGGATTGCTGTTTCTAAAAATATATATAATTTTCTTTTAATTATTGGCATTTTTAGATGCCCCCAATATCTTTGTATGGTCAGTGTGCTATTAAAGTCAATATACAATACACATAGCTTCAGGGGAGCCACTTGGTACAATACAATTTGAAGCAAATTCTGACCTAGACCCAGAGGTTATAATTATCAGCTTCAATAGCATGTTAGCCAGTGGAGTTTTATGTGAGATATCTAATTAACTACCAACAAATAAAAAAGAAGTATATACTATACTATACTACACTACACTACACTACACTACACTACACTACACTATACCACAGATTCACTCAGCAGGTCAGGCCCTCTACTCCATAAGTGCCAACCTCTGAGCGCAGTCTTGTGAACAGTGCAACAGACAAGGTAACCCTCTTATCTGTTTTTGTGAGTTCGGATCAACCTTTGGTCTCAAGTTCTGGAAAAATTCAAACTGTTAACCTCTTGCTAGCATACCCAATGCACAGGCTCAGATATATCTGTCTTCGGGGGGCCAGATATCTTTGCCTACGGGCACCTAACCAGGTATTCAGAGATGAACCCTTAAAACTTTAATAAAGACCTCAGATTTAAAACGCTTCTTTTTCCAGTTTGGTACCACCATACAAGCTTAAGTCTGCTGTCTGCTATAACCATAAATATTTCTTAGCAAAAGAAAGCAATTCAAAGACAGACCAGGTGTGCTCTAAAATTAGAGTTTTTACTAAAATATATAATAATATGTCAAACATACAATACAGAACTCTTATATCGCAAGACATACATATCTTTAAACAAAACAAGGTTTAAAATAGTGAATTTCCTTCAACAATATTTAGATTTTTGTCTAGCTTTCTAAATACCTGTTTTCAGTGCTCAGATGTTTTCTTGGTCAGTGTCAGATAAAAGCGTGTCTGTAGTGAAACAGAATAATCTTTAAAAGCTGGTTTTGCCCACCTCTTTTGCATGAGGTCATCTAGCTCCGCCCTGTCAAAATATCTAAAAAATATATATTTCTATACAACCACAGGATGTAATTTCAAAGTATTAATTCTGCAACCTTAGCATAACTCAATTTCAAATGACACCTCTTTGATCTCATGCTGTACCCTCCCTCACACAGGCTTCTCAGGGTCATTTACAACCTTACACCCCTATGTAACATCCTAGCTTCCCCTTCTCATGTCATAAACCTTGTTTATGATTTGTCTCTTAACAAAATTAACTTAAACAAGTCTGTAATTAACTCAGAGAAACAGGATCCTTGATTAAAGTCTTCCATGTAACACATTGTCTCTAAAAACTGAGTGTGTGTGTGATACACATGTTGTCAGCATTTCTCTTAGCTTGCATCTGTCAGCTGAAAACTGGGGGTTGAGGTCACTCCTAGAGCATTAGATTTTTTTCAGCAGAGATAGTCATTAATACATTTTATATAAAAAAAATACTATGCAGCACTCAGAACTGGCTGTGTACGTCACACTCCTCCCCACCTAGACTGAATTTGGGGGATCTATCCCCTACATGTGATGAGCTTCCCAAATCAGTTCACTCCTCATTGACCCTAGACAGTCCATCTGAGTTCTTGCTCTTGGCTCCAGCCCTATGTATGATTTTTAGATCATACCCTTGTAAAGCAAGACTCCATCTTAGTAGTCTCCCATTGCTCTTTCCCATCTGCGTCAGCCAAACCGGGGGTTATGGCCAGTCTGCACCACAAAATGCTGCCCATACAAGTATGGCTCTAATTTCTTCATGGCCCACACTATGGCAAGACACTCCTTTTCCACTGTGGAGTACGCTTGCTCCCTGGGAAGCAGCTGCCGGCTCAGGTACACTACCGGGTGATCTGTCCCTTGGCTAGATGTCTGGCTAAGTACTGCCCCAATACCCACGTCTGAGGCGTCCGTCTGAACTATAAAGGTTTTGCTATAGTCCAGACTTGTCAAAACAGGAGCACTGCACAGTGCCTTCTTCAGTCTGGTAAAGGCATCCTCACAGGCTGGGCCCCAGGTAATTTTCTTTGGCATCTTTTTCTTTGTCAGACAGATAGGGGAGCAGCCAGGGCACTGTAATTGGGTACAAATTTTCTGTAGTACCCTGCTGTCCCTAGAAAGCTCCTGAACTGCTTCTGGGTTTCTGGTCTGGGCCACGCCTGGATTACTTCTATCTTTATTTGGTTAGGACGGAGCTGTCCCCAGTTTACCACATGCCCCGTGGTATGCCACATCCCCCATGGCCACCTGGAACTTCTCCGCTTTGACAGTGAGCCCGGCCCTCTGTATCCTGCCCAGCACTTCCCTAAGGTGTGAAAGGTGTTCCTCCCAGCTGGTACTGAAGATGGCAATGTCATCCAGGTACGCCACGGCGTATTCCTCAGCACAATTTAACACCTGGTTCACTAACTTTTGGAAAGTGGCCAGGGCGTTCTTCATTCCAAAAGGCATTACTTTAAACTCAAATAAGCCTATCGGAGTGATGAAGACCGACCGCTCCCTAGCTCTGTCTGTCAATTCTACCTGCCAATACCCCTTGGTCAGGTCAATAGTCGTAAGGTAGGTCGCCCCTCCCAACTTGTCCAGGAGTTTGTCCATCCGGGGCATCGGGTGGGTGTCAGACTTCATGACTGCGTTCAGTCCACGATAGTCCACACAAAAATGAGTTGAGCCATCTGGCTTGGGCACAAAGACTATGAGTGAGGCCCAGGGGCTGTGGGATCTCTGGATTACCCCTAAATCCAGCATCTCCTCCACTTCCCTCCTAATGTCCTCTTGGACAGCCTCTGACACCCGACATGCTGTCCGCCGTATGGGCGTCTGTGTCCCTGTCTCCACATCGTGTGTTGCTAAGGGGGTAAGTCCAGGCTTGGCACTAAACAAGGGGGCAAAGTCTGCTAAAACCTCCCTTACTTTCTGGACCTGGTCCGGGTTTAGCTGGGGGAGACAATTTTACTGCCTCCACAGAGGACTCCCACTTACTTTCCTCCAGCAAATCCAGAAGGGGGTCTCCTTCGTCCATCCCCTTCCCATGACTACACACAGCAAACACCATGTCAGCCCTATTTGCATATGGCTTCATCATGTTGACATGGTACATCCTTTCAGTCTGTCTATGGTCAGGTAACTCCACAATGTAGTTCACGTCATTTACCTTCCTAACCACTTTGCACGGTCCTCCCCACTCAGCTTGCAGCTTGTCTTTCTGGACCAGAATAAGGACCATGACTTCCTGACCCACCATGCACGAACAAGCTCTGGCTCTGCAGTCATACCACACCTTTTGTTTCTGTTGGGCAGCTGCCAGGATGCTCTGAGCTGTCCCATTAAGCAGGAACCCTGATTTTCCATTTTTACCGGTAACACCGGTAACAATCATGGAATCCTGCTTAGTTTGAGGATTTTAAATTCTTGTACCGGTGCCTCAAGGAAATTGCATGTCACTGCATAGAATCTCTAAGATTTCAGCATTTTTTTTAATTTTTTTTTATTTTCTCTTTCTATGTCCCCTTCTCACAGCATCAGTCTCCACTTTTCAGGTTGGGTATCCCTTAGCTTCACCCCCAGGTAATGCTCAGGAGCTCCTGTGGTCCTGCCCCTATCCTGCCTGGGTTGTACCCCCACCAGGTGGAAAGGGAGGGGACCCCAGGACCCATCCACGCTCCCTTAGTGGGTGTCTGGCAGCTCAGTGGGTCATTCATGGAGCCTGGTTATGAAGTCTGGAGCACCTGGGTCCCTTCTGCGAGTGGTCAATGTGGGGTGATTGTTCCTGATTTTCTGGTCTCTGTCTCTGAGGGCACTGGCACTAGAGGAGATCTAAGGAGGTAGGTCACATAGAGACATGCCACTGCTCCACATCCTGGATAGGGTCCTCCTCTCCTGATGACTCTGCTGCACCATTGCATCACCACCCGTGGTCACACAGGTGGTGGTAAGGCAGCAGAACCTGCAGCCCACCCCCCCCAAGGAGGAGAGCAGTCCCCCAGGTTCTCAATCCTACTCCCCTGGCCAGATCTCCAGCAACCCGAGTTCACTTCTGACCCTGGGTCGCTGGCATTGCAAGCAATAGTACTACCGCAGCGCCAGCAGGTCGACCCAGATTTCAGCATCTTAAAATGAATGCTGCTGTGCTTTGCATTCTTTCTGCTTTGCTGCATATAGAGTCAGTAAGGAAATCACCCACACTGCTTTGTTGTAATCAGCCATTCAGTTTAACCACCCATGCCTAGTGGTTAGAGTAACAACCAGTGAATGAACTGGTTACATCCAGCAGACTTGGGTTTGATTCATACAACCTCTACTTGCATACTGTGTGACTCCAAGCAAGTCACTTAACCTCCCCAGTTCTTCTAGGTCACTCCTGAAAACAGACAGTCCTGCCTAGTGGGCCTTACCTGCTTTACAAAGAATATAAAAAAAAATACCAATATATGTTCACTACATCATAGAATAGTAGTCAGGGTACCATGTAATTTACCTGAGTTTTACTTGGGCTGAAATTATTTTGTATAGGTAAAGATAAATGTTCAGATACATTTTATGTGTTTTATAAGCTTGTTTTTAGATTTTAGTCAGGTGTTTATTGTATTCTTTGCATATAAGCATCTAGGTTGTAGATTGCTAAATGCATGATCACTGTTACCAACTAGCTTATTCAAGTTTATAACCAGCAGGGCCATCCACAGTCCTCAGTTGTTTGAATGAAAACTAGTCTGAATGAAAGTATGTTCACAAAGAAGAAACTGCCTTACTACATATGAAAATACTTCACAGTTAGCACCCCATTTAGGTGAATTGGATCATTTGCAGCTTTTCTTCCACCTACTGTTTCAGTCTCTGTGACAATAAAATGTTTTCTGATAGACTGCTTCAACAAAAAGCAAATATTAAGTATTTAAGTGTACTTATGTTTGGCCAGTGGATTTTGAAAGCACAGTCAATGACGTACAGAAAGTAAGACCCCAGGGGCTGTATGATGCTGGTGGGCAGTGTAGTGCTCAATTTACATCTGAACAAAGACATGAAAACTGGGAGACACCCTTTTCATAGACACCAAGGGAAAAGAAAGCATCCACATGTCTGGTAGATGCATAAATCCATTTGAACGTCCTCCACTAATCACTTGTGGATTTTTTAGGTGAAGACACTTTATTTCAAAGAAGCAGATTCAATCAGTTTTTAACCCCCTGCCCATTCACTCCTTCAGGCCTGCCAAGGCCCCCTACCATCACTGCTGAGTGCCAACCACCATCCACTGCCCCTTACTGCTGTGCTACCAGGTAACCCAAAGTAACCCTTCATTGAGTGGGCCCCTACTCCTGTTGGAGGCTACCAGGAGAGGAGAATTGCCCTAAAGAGCTTCCAGTGTATCCTGGGCATGGCAGGGGTCAGAACGGACACATGTCTGGGGATTTTGGCTTATGGAGAGACCAACAGCTGTCCTTTGGTTGGGTCAGTGGGTGTTTTCCAATTTTCTTGGGAGCGTGACAGGCCACATGATGTCAAGACACAAGCCGACGTCTGTCATGCTCCCTCCTGCAGTGAGGGCTGGCATGTTGTCATGCCTCTGGCCTCCACCAGGGGTCAGCAAATGCTGAGCCATGAACCCACCCTCCTTCCCAGGAGAAGGTGAGTGGTCATTGGACACTCAAGCCTTCACCCTCCAGCTGGCCCTCCAACACTCAAGTCTGTTCCCTAACCCTGGTCAGCAGTGTCACAGGCAGAAATCCAATTCAGGCAGTTAAATTATAGATAGGAAAAAACAAAGGTAGTCCACCTTAGCAGTGATGGTTCAGATTATTTCATATCTGTATTCTAACAAGCAAAGAGACCAAGTCATTTGTAACTTGTGCATGTGGGGTGTGGGTGCTGAAGAAAGGGGATCATAGTGCTGTCACTACTGCCATCACCCCAGAGGGATGTGGACTGCATTGTTGCTACTGCTATCACACCAAAGGGGTGGGGGCTGTAGTGCTTCTGCCATCACCACTGATGGATGGGGAATGTAGTACTGCTGCTGTCCCACCTGAGGGATGGGGACCATAGTGCTGATACTGCCATCACACCTGAGGAATGGTGAACGTAGTACTGCTGCCCTCACACCTAAGGGATGGGAGCCACAGTGCTGCTGCTTCTGTCACACCTGAGGGAGGGAAGGAAGTTGTAGTGCTTTTGCTGCTGCCATCACACCAGAGGGATGGGGGTCATAGTGCTGTTGATGCTGCCATCGTACCTGAGGGATGGGGCCATAGTGCTGCTTCCATTACACCTTAGGGATGGGGGCTGTAGTGTTGCTGCTGCCATCACATCTTGTACCTAAAATAACTTTAAATTGGTACAAGGATGGAAGGATGTGTAATAGTGGAAATCAAAATTGCTGAAATGTATGTTAGCAGAGTTAAAAATTGTTAAATAAAGTACACAAAACCAAACACCAGTAAAAGTGGATTTTGGCTTAGCAGACACTGGTGACAATACCATTTTTTACAATGTGCAAAACAGAATATGACCTTTCTCAATCCCGGTAAACCAGTGTCCCTGCCCATAAGCTCCTTCAGCCTTTCCCTAAACCTAAGGACATAATCCATAATGGGAGTTTCCTGGGTGGTGTGCTTGCCTTCCCAGTCCTCCCAGATCAAGTCTAGGGGTCCACGTACCCGGTGACCATATAAGAATTCAAAGAGGGAAAATCATGTCGACTCTTGGGGCACCTCCCTGTATGCAAACAACAAGTGGGGAAGGTATTTCTCCCAGTCCCTCCCATGCTGTTCAGCAAATGCCTGGAGCACTGACTTTAGGGTACTATTGAATCATTCCACAAGCCCATTGGCTTGTGGGTGATATGGTGGTGTGTATCTCTGCACCACCCCACACTTCTCCCATAAACATTTCATCAGGTCCGACATGAAGGAACCCCTTCGATTGGTGATTACCTCCAGTGGAAACCCAACATGGGAGAAAATCCCAAGTAGGGCATCTGCCACTTTGTCTGTCCTCAGAGAGGATAGGGCGACTGCCTCTGGGTACCGAGTGGCATAATCCACCACAGTCAGGATGAATCTCTTCCCTGAGGAGCTGGGGGTATTTAAAGGCCCCACAATATCCATTCCCACCCTCTGGAATGGCTCCTCCACTATAGGCAAGGGGATCAGGGTGGCTTGGGTTTTCTTGCCCACCTTCCCTATTTCTTAGCAACAGTGACAAGACCTGCAATACTCCTTCACCTGCTGGGTGAAGTTAGGCCAGTAGATATTCTGGCCAACTGCTGCATTGTGTGTGCGATTCCCAGATGACCAGACAAGGGAATATCATGTGCAATCATGAGAAACTGCTCATGATACCCCTGTGGAATGACAGGCTGCCTGCCTAGCATCCCTCCCTCTGTCTGTACTGCCTGTGTATACATAAGTCCATTTTCCCAATAAACCTTATGTCTGCTGTCACCTCCCTGTGTGCCCTCCAAGTCTGCCCAAACCCTCAGCTTCTCTAAACTAGGGTCACTCCTCTGAGCAGCTACAACCCCCTCACACATTCCCAAGGCATGGGACAGGTCCCCTTCAGTGGCTAAACTAGGGTCCCTAGCACTAGCATCAGGGACCTCAGGATCACTGTCAATCCTAACCCTCTGATAAGGGGTCATCCTTCCCTCCCTCCTCGGAGTAACCCTCTGTAGCTGTGTGGTTACTTGATACTGGGGAAATTTCTACCCCCTTTTTAACAGTCTCCCCATCTGGAGACACAGGCTGGGGAACCAGCCTGTCAGTGGTTTTCACACTGGTTTCTGTGGGGTTAAGGGAACTATCATTTTCCCTTGCTGCTTGGCTATGGGTAACTGCACATACCACCCCCTGCTGGAGATTGTTACCCAGGATCACATCCACTGCTAATGTGTTGGCTACAGCCACCTGCTGCACAGTTCCCCCTGTTTCACCCCAGTCCAGGAGAACACTAGCGAGTGGCAATGTTTTCTCTTCACCAGTAAACCCTTGTACAGTTATGTATTTATTGGGTATAAGCTGACCAGGCTGTACCAGATCCCCCTTTACCAATATCAGGGATGCCCCTGTATCCCTTAACCCCTGCGTCTGTACCCCATTCACCATGACTGGGTGCATGTGTTCCCTTATGTTCACTGGCATGCTTCCAGGGACACACAAACAACCCACTTCTTTTCTAGCACCCTGTTGTGTATTATGGCTCGCCTTTTTGGGGCACTGTCTGGCAATATGCCCAGTTTCTTTACACAACCAACAGGTATTTCTTACTTCAGAGAAATCTTTTCTTTGAAACCTGGGGCTGACTGGTTTTGGTAGAGGCAGTGAGGGTTTTAGCTGCTCTGAAGGTGTGCTTTTCCCTTTCTGCGCTGCCAAGCCCACCCCATTCATTCTCAGAGCAGGTCTGCTCTTGGCATATCAGTCCAAGAGTGCAGCAGCCTCTTGTACTGTTTTTGGATTTCGGTCCTCTAGCCAGGTTTTTAGCTCTGCTGAGCATGCCCAATAAAAACTGTTCTAATAAAATCACATTTTCAATTTTATCAACAGAATTTGCCTCAATCCCTTCCCACCAGCGTTTTAAAAACTGACGTTGTTTCATGGCTAGCTCCTCGTAGCTCATATCAGGGCTTCTACTGAGCTTACAGAATTTAGCTCTGTATGATTCAGCAGTTAATTCAAACTTTTTTAACAGTGCAGCTTTTAGCTTGCTGTATTCATTGCTGTCTTCATTGTCCATTTGACCCAATGCATCTCAAGCTTTCCTGGTAAGTAGCGGGGATAGCTGGAAGCTCCAGGACTCTCTAGGAATTTAAGCCTGAATACAAACTTTTTCAAAAGAATTTTAAAAGGTGTCCATGTCCTCCCCTGCCTTAAATTCAGCTATTAATTTGGCTTTCAATTTGTAACCCAGTCCTGCAGTCCCAGTTAAACCCAAGCCACTTACCTGCTCTGGTGCCGTTGGTCGGAGTCGCATCTTCTCCAGCTCGTGTTGCCTGTGGTGCTCCTCTCTCTTTTCCTCTGCAGCTTGCTGATGCTCGCACTCCTCACAGTCTGCCTCCCTCTGTTGTCACTCTGCCTTTCTGTGTTCTCGCTCTGCCTCAGCCTCACAGTCCACCTTTCACTTCTCTAGCTCTCTCCTCTCCTGGGACTCCAACTCCATCCTGTGCAACTCAATTTGCAGTTTGAGTACCTCTGGATTCAGGATACTGGTGGCCATTCCCTGCTGCTTTGGCCCTTCACTGACAGTGGCTCTGCTGTCCTTTTCAGTCACAGTCAGTGACTCGCTGCTCTGGGTATCTGCTACCATCAGGGCCTCTATGAGGTTCTGCTTTTTGGCTGTCACCTTGAACGGGACTCCCCTGTCCCCGCACAACTGCTTCAAGTAATCTACAGTGTGCCTTCTGTAGTCAGAAGCCATCTTCTTCTTCCCTGACTACGGCTACTCTGACTTTGCACTTTAGAAAAAAAAATAAAATAGGTAGGAACTTGACTGTGCACCAAGTGATATATAGTTCCGTTCCTTTTTTAAAATAAAACTCTGTCTTTTTCTTTCTTTGCAAAAGAGCTTACGGTCTCAGCTGAAACAGAACAATAAAGCTTATGATACCAAAATGATGCCACCGCTGCCAACCAATCTGTCACAGATTCACTCAGCAGGTCAGACCCTCTACTCCATAAGTGCCAACATCTGAGCACAGTCTTGTGAACAGTGTAGCAGACAAGGTCACCCTCTTGTCTGTTTTTGTGAGTTCAGATCAACCTTTGGTCTCAAGTCTTGGAGGGATTTAAGCTGTGAACCTCTTGCTAGCGTACCCAATGCACAGGCTCAGATATATCTGTCTTCAGGGGACCAGATATATTTGCCTATGGGCACCTAACCAGGTATTCAGAGATGAACCCTTAAAACTTTAATAAAGACCTCAGATTTAAAACGCTTCTCTTTCCAGTTTGGTACCACCATACAAGCTTATGTTTGCTGTCTGCTAAAACCATAAATATTTCTTAGCAAAATAAAGCAATTCAAAGACAGACCAGGTATGCTCTAAAATTAGTTTTTACTAAAATATATAATAATATGTCAAATGTACAATACAGAACTCATATCAGAAGACATACATATCTTTAAACAAAACAAGGTTTAAAACAGTGAAATTCCTACAAAAATATTTAGATTTTGGCTAGCTTTCTAAATACCTGTTTTCAGTGCTCAGATGATTTCTTGGTCAGTGTCAGATAAAAGTGTGTCTGTAGTGAAACAGAATAATCTTTAAAAGCTGGTTTTGCCCACCTCTTTTGCATGAGGTCATCTAGCTCCGCCCTGTCAAAATATCTAAAAAATATATATTTCTATACAACCACAGGATGTAATTTCAAAGTATTACATAGAAACATAGACTTTGACGGCAGATAAGGACCGCTTGGCCCACCTAGTCTTCCCATTTCCCTACCTACAGGATAAGCCGCAGATCCTAGTTAACCAACAGCTTATTTCTTCCTGCCCCCCACAAGAATTGCCTTATGTCTGTCCCATGTATTCTTGAATTCTCCCACAGTTTTAAACCCCACAACCTCATCAGGTAAGCTGTTCCATGCATCCACTACCCTCTCTGTGAAAAAATACTTCCTCACATTGCCCCTGAACCGCCCCCCATATTTAAATTGTGTCCCCTTGTTCTTGCATGTCTCTTTTTCTGAAAGATGCTACCCTCTTGGACTTTGTTGATTCCACTGAGGCACTTAAACATTTCTATCATGTCCCCCCTCTCCTTCCTTTCCTCAAGGGTATACATATTAAGCTCTTTTAGTCTCTCCTCATATGGCTTCTCTTGCAGACCCTGCACCATTCTAGTTGCCTCCTTTGAACTGCCTCTATCCTGTCTATGTTCTTGTGGAGATGGGGTCTGCAGAACTGGATGCAGTACTTCAGATTGGGTCTTACCAACTGTCTGTACAGAGGGATAACAACTTCCTGTTTTCTGCTGCTGATGCCTCTCCTTATGCATCCCAGTATACCCCCATCTCTCCCTACTGCCTTCTCACATTGCTTGCTAACCTTAAGGTCATCTGATATGATTACCCCCAGGTCCCTTTCCTTTTTTGTTTTTGTTACTACCTCCACCCTCCATTGTGTAATCTTCCCCTGGATTTTTTTCCCAGGTGCATTATTTGGCACTTCTTTGCATTGAATCCTAGCTGCCATACTTCCAACCATTCCTCCAACCTTGCCAAGTCCCTTCTCATCCTTTCCATGCCTCCTGTGTATCAGTCCTGTTGCAGATCTTTGTGTCATCTGCAAAGAGGCATACTTTTCCTTCCAGTCCTTCTGCAATGTCACTTATAAAGACATTAAAAGGACTGGCCCCAGTACTGAACCTCACGGTACCCCACTAGTAACCTCTCTTCTTCAGAGTAGACTCCATTTACAATTACCTTCTGTGTCCTGTTGTCCAGTCAATGTTTTACCCAGGCTACCACCCTGGGACCCACTCCCAGGCTGGTTAATTTGACTATTAATCTTTTGTGTGGGACTGTGTCAAATGCCTTGCTAAAGTCTAAGTAGACCATGTCCATAGCCCCTCCCTGGTCTACTGCTTTGGTCACCCAGTCAAAGAAATCAATTAGATTCATCTGACATGACCTTCCTGCTGTGAACCCATGCTGCCTTGGGTCCTATGCCCCACTAGCCTCCAGGTACTCAACAATTCTTTCCTTCAGAAGTGATTCCATCACTTTCTCTACCATAGAGGTCAAACTGACAGGTCTGTAGTTTCCTGCCTCTGTCTTGGTCCCACTTTTGTGAAGGGGAATCACATCTCCCTACCTCCAGTCCTTGCATATCACACCATCCTCCCATGATTTGTTAAAAAGGGTAGTCAGTGGTTTTACTAGTTCTCCCCTTAATTCTTTTAGAATTCTGGGGTGAATTCCATCAGGCCCCATTGCTTTGTCCACCTTCAGTTTTAGGAGTTCTTTCAGAACTCTTTCTTCTGTGAAAGGACTGGGATCAACCCCCCTATCCAGAGTGCTTCTGTTAATTGGATTAGGCACCTCCCCCTCCTCTTTTGTGAATACTGAGCAGAAATATTCATTCAGTATCCCTGCTTTTTCATTATCCCCCTCTGCGCACCCATCGTTCATTCTATTCAGCCTCACTATCTCTCCCTTTGTCTTTCTACGTTCCCTGATGTACCTATAAAAGGTTGTATCCTCCTTCTTAACCGAGTTGGTTATCCTTTCCTCACTTTGGGCCTTTGCTGTTCTGACTTCCCTCCCTGCTTTCTTCTGCCTTAACTGGTATAGCTCTCTGTCCTGCTTCTTTTGTGTTTCCTTATACTTCCTGAATGCTATCCTTTTTTCCCTGACTTTCCCTGCCACCTCTTTTGAGAACCATAGTGGCTTTTTCTTTCATTTTGATTTGTTTATTTGCTTCACACAAAGGCTTGTTGCCTCTGTAATGGCAGTTTTGATGAGTCCCCATTGTTGCTCCACCCCTCCTTCTAGCCTGTTTGCTAGTGTTTTTCTGAGAAACTCTCTCATCTTGCCAAAGTCAGCCCTCCCGAAGTCCAGTACCCTCACTTTTGTATGGCTTGACTCTGTAGCCGAGTTTAACATGAACCACACTATTTGATGGTCACTTGTTCCCAGATGGCAACCCACTTCTAGATCTGAGATCCTCTCACTGTCCCCATTTGAGAGTATGAGATCTAAGATTGCTCCCTCACGAGTGGGTTCCAAAACTAGCTGTCTGAGGCATGCTACCTGTAGGGCATCGAGAATGGCCCTGCTCTTGGATGTGGCTGCAGCAAGTGTGCTCCAGTTAACATCTGGCATATTCAGGTCTCCCATCAACAGTATTTCCCCTTTCTCAGTGATCCTAAGAATTCCTTCTATCATATCCTTGCCCATTCCTTCCCCCTGACCTGGGGGTCTGTATACAACCCCTGTGTGGATTGTGGTGCCACTTCCAGTCTCCAAGGTGACCCAGAGTGCCTCCTCTCCTCCCTGTTTACTCTTTTGTTCAGTTGCTTTTATCCCTTCTTTTACATAGACAGCTACTCCTCCCCCTCTTCTCCCCTCCCTGTCTCTCCTGTAGGTTACGTACCCTGGTATGTTAACATCCCAGTCATGGTTCTCTGTGTACCATGTTTCTGTGACTGCTACGATATCGAGGCATCCCTCTTCCATCAAGACCACCAGCTCAGGGAGCTTGTTGCCCAGGCTACGGGCATTGGTACTCATTATCTCTATTTCCTGATGGCCTTACTCCTTTTTGCTCCATCCCTATCCTTCTTGCCTTTGTCACTTTCTCCATTTACCCCTGCCCTTCTCCCTATCGACATCTCTGTGTTGGTGTTTACTGCACTTACTACCATGACTTATTTGGGGGGGCTAGGATTTCCCTGCTCCTTTCCAGTGCCTCCCCCCTTAGCTAGTTTAAATACTTGCCAATGAAGCATTTAAACCTATCACCTAGGATCCTGGTTCCCCTCCTGGACAGATGCAGCCCATCACGCCAGTATAGGCTTGTATCACTCCAGGTGAACCCCCAATCCCCAATGAAGCCAAATTCTGCAACCTTAGCATAAATCAATATCAAATGACACCTTTTTGATCTCATGCTGTACCCTTCCTCACACAGGCTTCACAGGGTCATTTACAACCTTACACCCCTATGTGACATCCTAGCTTCCCCTTCTCATGTCATAAACCTTGTTTATGATTTGCCTCTTAACAAAATTAACTTAAACAAATCTGTAATTAACTCAGAGAAACAGGATCCTTGATTAAAGTCTTCCATGTAACACAATGCCTCTAAAAATTGAGTGTGTGTGATAAACATGTTGTTAGCATTTCTCTTAGCTTGCATCTGTCAGCTGAAAACTGGGGGGGGGTTGAGGTCACTCCTAGAGCATTAGATTTTTTCAGCACAGATAGTCATTAATACAGTTTCTATAAAAAAAATATTATACAGCACTCAGAACTGGCTGTCTACATCACATACTATACTACACGAGTACAGGAACTGTAAGCACCTGTTAAGGGTATTGTAAGAACTCCTTATCTTTGTAAACCCTCTTTAGAGTAAGAATAAGAAGAGGGTGACAAAGGAAAACTTATAAAACACTGTCTATGGTCAGGTGATAAGAGGATAAGACAACCGGGGGGGGGGGGATGGACAAAAAGGAAACTTCCTATCTAGGGTAGGGATAAGAAGGGAATGATAGAGTGAAAATCTGAGAAACCCTATCTAGGTTCAGGTGATAAGGATTCAATTAAACTTAAAGGGGAAAGCTAGTAAAGTCTTACAATGTGAAAGTTAAATAGAACCAACATATCATACAACCAATCCGAAAAGGGGAACACTATCTCGGGTAAAGACATAAGTTCTTAAAGGCACAGGGAGAGTAGTATTGAGAATGATTGGGGAGGTGCAGTGCAGTGGCTGTGGAATGGCAGTCTTCAGGGAGACCTTCTGGAGGCTCAGGTGCTGCCCCATCTGCGTGCACCTCTGGGTTGAAGGAGGAGGAGGAGGTCACTAGACTGCAGGTTGAGTTGGCTGGGATTTGGGAGATGATCTCCCCACCCAGGGGCTACTTAGTTCACCACTGTTGCCTCAGAGAGTGCCAAGAAGGATGGATGACTGGATTGTGGGGGGCTCTGGGAGGTGGGGTGGAGGGTTGGGAACATATTCCTCAGCTGGTGCCACTAGACAACTCTTTCGCTGTTCTGGTGGGATGGGACTGCCAAGAGGAGGCACCCATGTTAGTGGCAAGGGAGGATGTGAGGGTTCTCCAGAGGGGAGGTCCCAAGGTGGGAGGCGGATGGCTTTCGTTGATATGCTACCTGTATATGGCCGGAGGGAGGAGAGGGAACATCACATCAGTGTCTTTATTGACTGGTTGAAGGCATGGTGCAGGGTGGAGGGGCTTTGGCTGCACTGGGGACTCGGTCCTACCTGCAAAGGTTGAGGCCTGTACAGAGGAGATAATTTCCATCCATCCGGGGTGGCAGTCCTGGGTGGAAGATTTTAAATGCTACTTCTTTGGGCATTTAAACAAGACAAGAGGGGAAGCAGAAATCACAAGCAAAGCAGTGAATGACACCCCCAAAAGTGGCGCATCAGAGAGAAGCCCAAGGGAAATAAATTCCAGTGGGGCTGAGGAGCATGCAGACAAGCAGGGGGAAGGGTCGGGAGGTAGGTCTAGGGGTGAGAGAGGAATTAGGTAGGGTGGACAGAGGATAGTTAAAAAAGGGGAAGACAGTACCAGGGACATAGGAAGGGTGAGGAATGGACTAGGGAATGGAGAGCAGAGTAGAGCCTTGTGTGCCATCGCAAGGGGCTTAGAAAACAAACTTTGTGACCTTGAGGTAACCACTGCAGAGGTGGACCTGGATCTAGTGGTAATAACAGAATCATGGTGCACCGACAACCACAGCTGGAATGTGCCATTCCGTATTTTTTGTTTGTTTTTTAACCAGGAGAGACACACTAAGCTAAAGCTTGTTTTACTGGTGCAAGCTGGGAGCACAAGGAAGTTAAGTGACTTGCTCAGGGCCACACAGTATGCAAGTGGGGGCTGTGGGACTCAAACCCAGGTCTCCAGGTTTGCAGCTCAGAGCCTTAAACCACTGCACTATACTGCCTACTAACACTCCTAATGGGTTATACAATGTTTTGTAAGAATAGGGCAGGGAGGAAAAGGGGGGTTAATTTCTATGTAAGGGAGGGTACAAAGGCCACTAACACTACATGGATGATCAAGGGCTAGAGGTTTCCTTGAGCTAGCTTAGAGGCTGGGTCCATGGCCTTGATCCACATTGGGGTGGTGTACAGACCACCAACAGAGGACGAGTTGGTCTGGGTTTTGGGAGAGACCGTTGGTAGAATGACAAGGGGGGGTACTGATTATGGGGGACTTTAATCTGCTGGATATAGAGTGGGGCAGTGTAACCACAGCTACAACTAGAAGCAGGGCCATCTTAGACTCCCTAAAAGGGGCATTTTTATTAGGCAGCTGGTTACAGAAGCCACTAAAAGCAGGGCAATGCTGCTGGATCTGGTACTTTTGAACAGGTACTGCATTGCAGACATCACAGTGGGTAGCACCCTAGCTACATTGTACAGTGTGGTTTGACATATGGATCATCCAGAAAAAAAACACAATGGGATAAGGGTCCCTGACTTCAAGAGAGAAGATTTTAAAGAAACAGGAGACTGCCTGAGTAGATACTTGAAGGCGGTCATGGTCAGGTGGGAGTGGATACTTGGGGTCATGGTCAGGTGGGAGTGGAGGCAGAATGGAAAATGATAAGGGAGGATATAACCAAGGCAACAGCAAGCTGTCTGAAGGAAATAAGCAATAAGAGGAGGAGGAGGAGGCCATTATGGTTCTCAGAGGAGGTGATTAACGTGGTAAGGGGGAAAGACAGCTTTTAAAAAATACAAGGAAACCCAAACAGAGAGGAACAGGTTGGTATATCTAGATAAAGGGAGGTGGGGAGAAAGGTTGGGGCAGCAAAGGCTTAAACAGATGAGAGGATTGCTTAGGAGATCAAAAAAGGGGACAAGACTTTGTTCAGGTATGTGAGCGAAAAGAGGAGGGCAAGGCCAGGGGAGGGATAGTGTGGATCAGAAGAGCAGGGGGTACTGCAGAGGGAGAGCAAGGAATAGCTAACATTTTTTAAACAACTACTTCTTGGTCTTCACAGTGGAGGGAGGAGGGAATGGCTTGGCCTGCATCAGCAGACCCTAGGGGTGGGTGGTGGGTGGTGGGGGATGGACACAAGTCTTTTTTTTTTTTTGGAAGAGAGAGTTCGCTGGAGACTGGAAGCCCTTAAAGGTAAATGAGGCAATGGGGCAGGATGGGATCCACCCAAGGATGCTAAAGGAACTGAGCACAGTGCTGGCCACCCCTCTGGCAAAACTATTCAGCAACTCACTGGAGATGGGGTAGTTCCAGAGGACTGGAGAAGGGCCGATGTGGTCCCTCCGCACAAGAGCAGCAATAGGGAGGAAGCTAGCAGGTACAGACCAGTCAGTGGTGGGGACATTGATGGAAACCCTGCTGAAGGAGAGACTGATGGAGTACCTGGAGGCAGATGGACTGCTGGACCACTGGTAGCCCAGCTTCTCAGCAGAAGGTCATGTCAAATAAATCTACTAGATATCGTTGACTGGGTAACTAAGGAAGTGAATTGAGGGAGGGGAGGGCACTGAATATGTGGCTTATCTGGATTTCATTAAGGCCTTTGACACTGTACCACACTGGAGGCGGATTAAGAAACTTAGCAAACTGAGAGTGGGGGAGAAGGTAGTAAACTGAGTATTCAACTGGTTGAATGATAGGAGGCAGAGGGTAGTGGTAAATGGCAGTCACTTGGGGGATGGAAGAGTGACCAGTGGAGTACCACAAGGATCAAAGAGTACCCACACATTAATGAACTTGAACATATTACACTAAATGACAAAATCTAGAAGTAAAGTGCTTTAATGCATAATAGAAGATAGTGTGATACAGAAACACTTAGACTGCACCACCAAACTGCCCCGATGCTTCAGGAAGAACCCTTCATCAGGGGGCATGGCAGTGGGAGAAACACCCTATAAATAATGACAACTCATACATATTCAGATTATGTGAAACAGAATACAACACCATGCAGTCACTATATAGTTAATCAAAATGAACTCCATCAGGTGTGACTGGAAATAAAATGGAAACTTCAGTTTTTTAGCTAAATGCTATTGTACTGTTATTCAGTACTAAGTTACACAGAAATTCACTTAGATCATGCAGTCTGATTCATTCTCAGTTTAGAAAAAAAAAAGTTACTGAGCATCAAACCACGAAAGAGAAATATTGAAAGGAATCCAGAGGCTGCTGCGATCAGCATACTGCCACGAGTAGTGATCTACAGCAACCTCTGAATTCCTTTCAGTATTTCTGTATAACTTAGCCATGCAATCGGGGTGGGAAACCCAGTGGATGTGTATAAGATGGGGGGGAGGAGGATAGTTACAGTCACCAAGCAAGAGCATGACCTTGGGGTAGTCATATCTGAGAGAGAGAGAGAGAGAGACAAAAACTTTTAGGACCAAAGGCCCTGTTTAACGAGTTTGTGAGCTTGGAAAGGTTACCTACATGATACAGATCACAGTCATTGTACAAGACAATATAAATATACCAGATGATCTCAAGGTTGGCAAGACAGGGTGACAAGGTAGTAGGCAAGGCTAGCTGGATGGTGGGTTGCACAGGAAGGGGGAGTTCTAGCAGGAGAAGGGAAGCGGTGTTGCCACTGTATCACTCAAGACCCCGCCTGGAGTACTGTTTCTAGATCTTCCAGGACCAGTCTTCACCATTGATTCACACTGATGGGTTCTGAGCTGGAGGTGCTAGGCCCTTGTGGGAGCCAGACATTTTCAGGAGAACCGGTGCCAAGGTAGGCTACACATATGCACAGCGCTGTGAGACTAGCTTGCGCTGCAAGGCTTGCCTCAGCACTGGCCCACAGCCACCTCAGTTCCTTTTCTCCCCTCTGTTGAGTGCGCTTCAATTTCGACGTTGCTTGCCTGCCGGGAGTCAGAACTTCACATATATATGACAGCAGCATTCAGTTTGTTTGAGTTCAGCATTTAAAGCTAGTGTTGTAGTGTTGGTTATTTTTGTGTCAGTTTAGTATTTAAAAAGAAATGTATGTATGTTTGTTTGTCAGTTTCTCTCAGCCCTGCTGAACAGGATGGTGATGGTGATGGTAAGGAGCCTTCAGGCATGCTGCTTGGGCAGTGGAGTCATGTTCAGTCTACTTCTCTTGCTGATGAATGGTTCTGACGACAGACAGTCATGTGTTCAGGAGTGAGGACAGCCCTCTTGTAAACAGAAAGAAGCGGGACTGTTTCCAATCCTGATTGGGGACCCGGCGCTGCTCGACCTCGAGTTCTTCCCATTGGAAGGGGAAGAAGCAGTACTGCTTGAGGTTCCCTCTGGTACGTCTGCCATGAGGTCTTCAAGGTCCAGGAGTAGGAGGCCCTCTCCAGCACCATCAGCTTCCCTGATGACTCCTCTCATGGCAGTTCAAAGTCTTGGGCCCAAAGCCCTTCCCTACCCTCCTGCAGGGATTCCGGTGGGCAGTTTCACCACTGGGCAGCTCTTATGGAGCAGTGGGTACAGTGTCTGGCTTGTTTGCCCATTCCTGCATTTCTGGGTCCCATGGGGCCAGGGACACTGGAAACACAGCTGGGACATTCTAGCCAACTAGAGCATTTGGCTCCAGCAGCGGCCTCTGAGACCTTGCTGGTGACCACACCGCTGATGCCTGTCCCACTGGCTGTACCCCCTTGCAGTGTCATTGTCTTGGGACTGGCCCAGGCACCTTCCCTGGTCACTTCTGTGCTGCCTGGATCTTCGCTGTGGGTGGTGCTGGGCACGGCACCAGGATCAGGCCTTTTGTAGCCTGTACCAGTGCCACCTCCAGCATCAAGGGATTCCTTAGCACAGGGCTCAGTCTCTTTGGCAATGCCTTACCCAGTGCTGGCTCCTTTGGTACTGGTTCCAGCGTCTTTACTTTTTGGTGCTGGACTCAGTGCCGACTCCTCCTCTGCTGTCGGTGCTAATGTTGACTGTCTTTCCAACTCCAAGAGCTGGGCTGCACACTTCTAGATCCACTCTTCTTCCAGATCCTCTTTCTGGAGAGGAGTTGAAGGGGGATGAGTCAGACCTAGACGGCACGGGGTCATAATGACTAATACAAACAAGCATTTGTCAATGCCGAATGTTGCTTGCTTGTATGTGCTGTTTAGGTATTTGGAAGTGATAGTTCCATGCCTTCCTCCAAAGGCATCCGCTGTGTCTTTCCACTCAGTATTCACAGAACAGTGGGAGGGGCAAGGGTCACAGCAGTACAGCAGTTGCCAAGGGGTGAAGAGGTGGACAATAGTCCATTCAAAGGCAAAAGAGTCCTGCAGGAGCTCACTAAATTGAAGGTGGACAAAGCGATGGAACCAGATGGCATACGCCTAGGATATTAAGAGAACTGCGAAGGGAGATAGCAGTACCTCTGGCAGCCATGTTCACTGAGTCATTCAACATGAGTGAATTGGAGGAGGGCACATGTGGTCCCTCTACACAAATGCAGCAGCAGGGAGGAGGCAGGGAACAATAGGCCGTTCAGCCTCACCTCAGTAGTGAGGAAGATCATGGAGGCATTGCTTAAAGAAAGGATAGTGGGGCATCTAGAAGTCATCGGAGCCCAGGACCATAGATAACATGGATTCACAGTGGGAACATCATGTCAGACAAATCTGGTTGATTTCTTTGACTGGGTGACAAAGGAAGTGAATCAGGGTGGGGCAGTGGACAATGCTTACTTTGATTTCAGCAAAGCCTTTGACACCATCCCACATAGTAGGCTGATAAACTAGCTGGGTAGGCTGGGCATGGGGGGAAGGGTGGTAAACTGGGTTAGAAACTGGCTAACAGACAGGAGGCAGAGAGTGGTGGTAAATAGGGTGCAGTCTAGGGAGAGGGGGTGACCAGTGGGGTGCTGCAGGGTCTTCATTAGTAACATTGCAGAACAGCTGAAGGGAATTTTTTCACCAAATTTTCAACATAGCCATTTTAAGACCTCTGCTCATGAACAGTGTCACTGTGATTTTCTTAATCTGGCCCAAACATTGATTGTGCACACTGACTGTGCCATTGTGCGCTACATGCACAGAAACACATTTTGGGTGACATGTGAAAATGACAGCTGTACCGTCTTCATAAGGAGGTGTGGTAAAATGGCAATGTTGAAAATCTGAGTGCAAATATTAAAATTTAGAACTTACGAGCATGGGTAGGAACTGTGCAATGCACGTCAGAAACAGTCATTTTAGGAATTTTTCACCAAATTTTCAACATAGCCATTTAAGACCTCTCGCTCATGAACAGTGCCACTGTTATTTTCTAATGTGTCCCATACATTGATTTCAAGACAATCGATCGCGCCATTGTATGCCTACACGGCGGAAACACATTTTGGGCAAGATGTGAAAATGACAGCTATACTGCTCATAAGAAGGTGTGGAAAAATGGCAATGTTGAAAATATGGAGTGAAAATATTGAAAATTTGAGAACTCATGAGCGTACGTAGGAACTGCGCAACGCACGCTCATTAAAACAGTCATTTTAAGGAATTTTTCCACCAAATTTTCAACATAGCCATTTTAAGACCTCTGCTCATGAATGGTGTCACTGAGATTTTCTTAATGTGTCCCATACATTGATTTCGCACACCGACTGCGCCATTGTGCGCTACATGGACGGAAACACATTTTGGGTGAGATGTGAAAAATGACAGCTATACTGCTCAAAAGGAGGTGTGGTAAAATGGTAATGTTGAAAATGTGGAGTGAAAATATTGAAAATTCACGAACTTGCAAGCGTGCGTAGGAACTGTGCAACACACGCTCGTCAAACAGTCATTTTAAGGAATTTTTTCACCAAATTTTCAACATAGACTTTTTGAGAGCCCGCCTTATGAACACTGGCAGTGTCATTTTGCTAATTGGTCCCAAAAGGTGATTTCACGCAGTTACCATGAAATCATCCTTCGGGCCCAATTAACGCCATGACAGTGCAAGAATTCATGAGGAGGGGTCCTAAAACCCCATGTTGAAAATGGGCCCAAAATTTCAAAATGCCTGAGATATGCAACAAAGTTGAAAAACCCTATTTATTCCATTATACAGCTTACCGCATTTCCTCAGTTTGCGCGTCGGCTTTGAAGAGTGCAGATGTGTTCTGGTCCATCGAAGATCGTCGCGCTGGACTCGTGAGGTAAGTATGGGGTGAGGGGAGTTGGGAGGCAGGTGCGCAGGGTGGGTGCGGGTTGTGAGGGGCCGAGACCACGAGGGACCGTTTTTTTTTGTTTACAGGTTTTTTTTTTTTTATTAAGATGACGCGGGACATTTGCCATGCTGGGGTGGGCTCCCAGCGTGGCAGCTGGAAAGGCTGTTTGGGGGGGATGGAATCTATGGGGGATTGGACACCCTCATCGGCCATAACAAGCTTTGCCATGCTGTGCTGGGCTCCCAGCGTGGCACCTGGAAAGCTTTTGGGGAGGGGCGTGCAGCCGTGGAGCCGGCGGAGGATTGGGCACCCCGGTCGGCTATAACAGTTTTTGCCACGCTGGGGTAGGCTCCCAGTGTGGCACCTGGACAGCTTTTGTGGGGGGGGCGTGGAGCCGACAGTGGATTGGGTACCCCATCGGCCATACAGTGTGTGCATCGGGAGCGATCAGCATGCAGTATGCATGCTTGTGTGTGGGGAGCCTGCTCACCGAAGCGGAGCCTCTTCAACTGTACGAACACTGTATTTTCAACTGCTGTCATAGACAGCTGCAGCAGTGATTGAGGAACTGGGGCCGCACCTGCAAACACACTGACTGAATTGGAAGACGGGTGCAACACCTCCGAAAACTCGGATGATGGCACTGTTTCTTGCACATGCGTGCAAGCAACATAAAAATAGCACAGCAATTAATGCCACAAGCAAAATGTCATACTCCAATACAATGTCAGGCAAAACAGTGACCACACAACAAATGCACACACCCCATTGAAATCAATGGGACATTTTCTTTTTTGCAGGGTGCATTGCCTCTGCACCCCCCCCCCCGGACTTTAAATAATCAACTCCAAGGTGTGTGGACTTCGGGATAGGAAGAAACCTGAAGGGGGGAATTTTTTTTTTTTTTTTAAAGTTGCAACAGCTGGAGACCTGCGGGGAACTGAACCATGGTCCCAGATTTCCACTGCTGCTGTGTGCTAGTGCCTTAGCAACTCAAACAGGCACAGCAACACAGGCTTCTTTACCCCTTAATCCACATCGCGGTCAGTGACAGGGTTAGTGGTAATTCCCTAAATTGTTATTTTTTTATTTTTTCTCTCTTCACTGGCTATTTTGCCCCCCTGCTGGAGATTCTGGTCTCCTGCTCTGCTCATCGCTCCCCCCCACCAGGCAGAGCCACAAAACACAGTCTCAGAGCCCTGGCTTGCCCCCCAGGGTGGGATCATGGGAGCTGGACCTCCCTGGCGGACTTTGGTCTGCAGTGGGGAGCGGCAGCAGAGGCAGAAGCTGTCATTAGCGGCCAGCAATACATTTGTTTTCCTTGGGGATGGGGACGTGCAATGACACCAGCGTCTGCCCTGCCCCCTGTTACATGTGGCACCAGCCTCCGCTAGAGGTCTGCATTGCGCTGGACACTCTCCTCCCCCTTCCCCCTGGAGAAGGAGAGCAGTTCATGGGAGGCTCAATTCTTCACCCCAGCCAGCCCTCTGACTCCCAAGTTTGTCCCCCGAACCTGGGATGTTGGCACCACAGATGGACATCTTGCCACTGAGCTGGCAGGCTGGCTGTAATTTCCAACCACTCTTATACCCTGTCACTCTAAATGTTTTTGCGCTTCACACAGCATTGTTCTTGTGCTGTTTTTGAAGTGACATATTGACCCGGTACCAACCCCGACCTCATTTTTGAGGGTGGCAATAATTTTTTATTTATTTATTTATTTTTTTTTTACAGCCTGGATAACTCAAATCCAGGCCCCCCCCCGGTTCCACAAGATGGTCTTTCTTTCCAGGCTCTGCTTCATAATATGCATGCAACTCTTGTTTTTGAGCCCTCGGCCACTGGCCCAGGCTAACGACTCCAGCTGGAATGGCTCAAAGTTCCCACCATGCCGATTAACCTTATACCTCCTATTCCCCCTGCTTTTGAGACACTCTCAGAAGCAGTGTGGGCCAGGCCAGGGTCAATTCCCTCTTTCGGCAGATAGATTATACGTGTACTGCTCCTAAAGACAGACCTATTTTGGCTCCCCAGCCCATTGCCGATAAGAGTCATTCTGGCTGACATTCTCCCCCCAGAGGTTATGGCACATCCCATCAGTAAGGAGTCTCACAAGACAGACACATTGGGAAAGAGAGATTTTGCTGCAGTTACCCTTAGTATGTGAATAGCTAGCTACCAGGGGCATTTCTCCAAGTACGAGTATGCCCAGTGGACATCTCTTATGTCTCTCTCGGAGGCCATGCCAATTCTGACACTAAGCAGAAAATTCTTCAGACCATTACCTGTGATACTGAGTCCAATAATCATCAGTTAATGGTGGCTATGGAAGCATATGACACTTCTTTCTGCTTAGCTATTGCAGGAATCTGCATTGAGAGACACTCTTGGCTTCAAACGTTTGGCTTCTCCAATGATTTCCAGCAGCAAGACATGAATGTCCCCTTCAGTGGCCCCTATCTGTTTGGCCAACAGGTAGAACAGTCCCTTGAAGCCTATCAGAAGACTAGAAAAGCTGTTAAAACTTCTCGACCTGCCCCAGCTCACCCTCAAAGAGGAAATGGTTGAGTCTTTTACCGCAATAAATGGTCCTTTCATGGCAAAGGTAAGGGAGCCCAAGTCAAGTCCCAGCCTCCACAGCAGCAGAAGAAAGTGCAACTGAATGCACAGGCCCCAAAGGCTCCTAGTGCCACCCTCTGAAGCTCCTACTCTGGTTCTACCTCAGATCCCGAGGCCGACCTCTTCTCTCCAGTTGAGGGGGTCCTCAGACTCCATTTTACTGTCAGTGGAAATCCATCACAACAGATAAGTGGGTTTTAACGATCATACAAGTGGGTTTTAAGGCTCATATGAGAGGGGTACTCACTGACTTTCTCAGAGATCCCTCTGGATTAGCCATCCAGGAGGCAGTACCTCCTTTCATTTGTCATGTCAGATCTTCTTGCCATAGAGATTGTGGACCTGTTGAGCAACATGGCAATGGAAGAAGTGCCACAAACAGAGCACAGTACACAGCTCTACTCCTATTACTTCCTCGTTCAGAAGACATTGGGGGGCATGCACCCCATTCTCGACCGCAAAAAACTGAACAGTTTGCTACACCAGGAGAAGTTAAAGATGGTCTCCCTAGGGACCCTGCTGCTGCTCCTTAAGCCGCAGGACTGGTTGACTTCTCTGGACAGGCAGGACATCTGCCAGCATATTCCGGTCCACCTTAGCCACCACAAGTTTCTCTGCTTCATGGCTCTGGGCCTGTATTACCAGTTCTGGGTCCTGCCCTTTGGGCTATCCTCAGCACCTCGAATCTTTACAGTTCACTTCGCGGTTCTCACTCTGTACCTCAGAGAACTTGAACTCCCAAGTTTTTCCCTGTATGGATGATTGGCTACTAGCCAGCCCATCCAAGCAAGGCGGGGAACATCCAGTGACCACAACAGCTCAGTTCTTGATCTCCATAGGAGTTCTGTTGAATTTAGACAAGTCGCAGCTTCAACCTTCTCAGCAGCTCTTCTTCATTGGAGCCCTCTTGAACACCACCAAGGTGAGGGCCTTTCTCCTAGAAGACAGAAGGAAAGCCATCCTTCAGATTGCTCATTTCATCATGGAGAACAAGTCCTTTTAGGCTCACTCCATTCAGTGGCTCTTGGGTCTCATAGCCTCCTCTGTCTTCACAGACCTCTAGCACACCTGCACATGAGGATGACTCAATGGCTGCTAAGCACACAGTGGTTTCTGACAATGCATCCTCAGTCTTACTCCATCAAAGTGACAAAGCCTCTGCAGTTTCGATCACTTGCATGGTGGATGCAGGAGGACAGTCTCCTCCAAGATCTCCCTTTCTCCCCCTAATAGGGTGGGGTGCTTGCTGTTGGGGCCACCACACTCGGGGGGGGGGGGCTGAATCCCTACAGAGTTCCATCTCCACATCAATATCTTGGAGATGAGAGCAGTGCTATACACCCTTCAGGGCCTGGTGGACTTTGTCTGCTAAAAGGTGATCCTCCTTCAGGTGGACAACAAGTCTGTCATATACTAAATCAACATGCAAGGGGGGGGTCACACTCTTATCTGCTCTGCAGGGAGGCAAAGAGAATGTGGGAATGGTGCATGGAGAAGGGTGCTCTGATTCAAGCATTTTATCTACCAGGGGCTCAAAACAGTCTGGTAGATGAGCTTAACTGGACAGAGGCAGATCCTGATGAGTGGTCATTGGCATCAGATGTCATGCAGTCTCTCTTCAATTAGTGGGGAACCCCAGAGCTGGACCTTTTTGCATGCCCACTCAACATCCATGAATAGCACCAAACTTGAAGCCAGAATACATGTATTGAGAAGTTGACCAGAATACTTGTATTAAAGTTGGAGACTCACAAAACAAAAATAAACCAGAGAAAAACATTCATTTGGTGTGGCTTAAATTATTTAAAGATGGAAAACACAATGCAGCCATCTTTTTACCTTACAGTGCCTTACCTCTGCCTGGCGAGAGACACCCCTGGCTTACCCCCTAGGGCAGAGCTGCCATTCCTACAGGCACCCTAGACATATAGCATCATCCAAGTATTGGTGGCATGCAGAGGATTGAGACCCAGGTGGGTGGGGTGGGGTGCACCATTGCCTACCAGTAGTCCGGGGCATTTCCTTTGTTCTGGTGGCTCTGTCCCCCCCTCACCTTAGGTGTGTATGATCATGCTATGATGCCCAGTGGAGGAGACGCGCTCTCTCCAGAGTACGTTCCTGCTGACATCTGCCATGCATCACCTTCCCTCTTGCATGCAAGTTGTGGCACTGTACCCCCCTTAGCCCCAGGAGGCACCACAGTGCCAAGTCCTGCAACTCTCCCTAACCTGGAGAAGGTGAGCTGTCATCAGATGCTTGAGCCTTCTTCTCCCCTGCCGACCCCCGATGGCCTGTGCACGTTCCTGAACACGGGTCACTGGTGTGGCGCGAGGTATGACGTCTAGCACCTCAACCCTCAGTGTTACTGTGAAAAAATGCTTCCTCACATTGCCCCTGAACGCCCCCCCCCATCTTTAAATTGTGTCCCCTTGTTTATGTATATCTCTTTTTCTGAAAGATGCTACCCTCTTGGACTTTGTTGATTTCACTGAGGTAGTTAAACGTTTCTAACATGTCCGCCCCCCTTTCCTCAAAGGTATACATATTTAGCTCCTTTAGTCTCTCCTCATATGGCTTCTCTTGCAGACCCTGCACCATTTTAGTTGCCCTCCTCTGAACTGCCTCCATCCTGTCTATATCGTTGCAGAGATGGGGTCTCCAGAACTGGATGCAGTACTCCAGATGAGGTCTCACTAACTGTCTGTAAAGAGGGATAACAACTTCCTGTTTTCTGCTGGTGATACCTCTCCCTATACATCCCAGTATCCCCCCAGCCCTCCCTACCACCTTCTCACATTGCTTGCCAATCTTAAGGTCATCTGATATGATTGCCCTCAGGTCCCTTTCCATTTTTGTTGTTGTTACTACCTCCCCCCCCCCATTGTGTAATCTTCCCCTGGGTTTTTGTTTCCCAGGTGCATTACTTTGCACTTCTTTGCATTGAATCCAAGCTACCATACTTCTGACCATTCCTCCAACCTTGCCAAGTCCCTTCTCATCCTTCATGGGGAGGAAATGGACAAGGAAATGATAGAAGGCATTCTTAGGATGGCAGAAAAAGCAAAGATATTGTTGATGGGGGACCTGAATATGCCAGCTGTTAACTGGAGCACCTTTGCTGCAGGTATATCCAAGGGCAGGGTCATTCTCGATGCCCTACAGGGGGCATGCCTCAGACAGCTAGTGTTGGACCCCACTCGTGAGGGAGCAATCTTAGACCTGGTACTCTCAAATGGGGATGGAGAGAAGATCTCAGATCTAGAAGTGGGTAGCCATCTGGGAACAAGAGACCGCCAAACAGTGTGGTTCACGATAAACACAGCCGCAGAGTCAAGCCATACGAAAGTGAGGGTACTGAACTTTAGGAAGGCTGACTTTGTCAAAATGGGAGAGTGCCTCAGAAAAGCACTAGCAAACAGGCAAGAAAGAGGGGTGGAGGAACAATGGGGAAAAATCAAAACTGTCATCACAGAGGCAACAAGCCTTTGTGTGAAGTAAATAAATCAAAACAAAAGAAAAAACACTATGGTTCTCAAAAGAGGTGGCAGGGAAGATTAGGGAGAAAAAAATAGCATTCAGGAAGTATAAAGAAACACAGAAGGATCAGGACAGAGAACTGTACCAGTTGAAGCAGAAGGAAGCAGGGAAGGTAGTCAGAATAGCAAATGCCCAAACTGAGGAAAAGATAGCCAACTCAGTTAAGAAGGGGGATAAAACATTTTATAGGTACATTAGAGAGGGAAGAAAGACAAAGGGAGGGATAGTGAGGCTTAATAAAGGGGAGGGTGCATGGGCAGAGAGGGACAGTGAAAAAGCAGGGATACTGAATGAATACTTCTGATCAGTCTTCACAAAACAAGAGGAGGGGGAGGTACCTAATCCAATCAATAGAAGCATTCTGGATAGAGGGGTTGATACTAATCCTTTCACAGAAGAAAGGGTTCTGAAAGAACTCCTAAAACTGAAGGTGGACAAAGCAATGGGGCCTGATGGGATTCACCCCAGAATTCTTAAAGAACTAAGGGGAGAACTAGTGACACCACTGTCTACCCTTTTTAACAAATCATGGGAGTATGGTGTGGTACCTAAGGACTGGAGGAGGGCAGATGTGATTCCCTTTCACAAAAGTGGGAGCAAAGCAGAGGCAGGAAACTACAGACCTGTTAGCTTGACCTCAGTGGTAGGGAAAATGATGGAATCACTTCTGAAAGAAAGAACTGTTAAGTACCTAGAAGCCAGTGGGGCACAGGACCCAAGGCAGCATGGATTCACAGTGGGGAGGTCATTCAGACAAATCTAATAGATTTCTTTGACTGGGTGACCAAAGTAGTAGACTAGGGAGGGACTGTGGACATGGCCTACCTAGATTTTAGCAAGGCATTTGACACAGTTCCACACAAAAGATTAATAAACAAATTAGCCAGCCTGGGAGTGGGTCCCAGGGTGGTAGCCTGGGTAAAAATTTGGCTGGACAACAGGACACAGAGAGTAACAGTAAACAGAGACCACTCCGAAGAAAGTGGGGTTACTAGCGGCGTACCGAGGGTTCAGTATTGGGTCTGGTCCTTTTTAATGTCTTTATAAGTGACATTGCAGAGGACTGGAAGGAAAAGTATGCCCTTTGCAGACGACACAAAGATCTGCAACAGGGTTGATACACAAGGGGTAGAAAGGATGAGAAGGGACTTGGCAAGGTTGGAGGAATGGTCAAAAGTATGGCAACTTAGATTTAATGCAAAGAAGTGCAAAGTAATGCACCTGGGAAACAAAAACCCAGGGGACGAGTACACGGGGGGGTATTAACAACAACAAAAATGGAAAGGGACCTGGGGTAGTCATATCAGATGACCTAAAGGCAAGCAAGCAATGTGAGAAGGCAGTAAGGATGGCTGGGGGATACTTGGATATATAGGGAGAGGCATCACTGGTTGAAAACAGGAAGTTGTTATCCCTCTGTACAGACAGTTGGTGAGACCCCATCTGAAGTACTGCATGCAGTTCTGGAGACCCCATCTCTGCAAGGACATAGGATAGAGACAGTCCAGAGGAGGGCAACTAAAATGGTGCAGGGTCTGCAACAGAAGCCATACGAGGAGAGGCTAAAGGAGCTTCAAGATGTATAGCCTTGAGGAAAGGGGGGGCATGATATAAACTTTCAAGTACCTCAAGGAAATAAACAAGGTCCAAGAGGGAGCATCTTTCAGAAAAAGAGATGTGCAAGAACAAGAGGACACAATTTGAAGATGGGGGGACAGCTCAGGGGCAATGTGAAGTAGTATTTTTTCACAGAGAGGGTGGTGGATGCATGGAACCGCCTTCCTGAGGAGGTTGTGGGGTCAAAAACAGTGAGGGAATTCAAGAATGCATGGGACAGACATAAGGCAATTCTGGTGGGGGGTAGGAAGAAGTAAGCAGTTGGTTAACTTAGATCTGCAGCTTATCGAATAGGTAGGGAAATAAGCAGACTAGGTGGGCCAAGCGGTCCTTATCTGCCGTCAAAGTCTATGTTTCTATGTTTACCACAGGTAGAGCAGTGTGCCAAACAGGTGGTACACCGGAGTTGTATGACTGAGGGTGCTGTCATCCTCACCTGCCCGGTGCAACACCAGTCCCTGAACCATGATGTTGGGTGGGGGGACACCACATCCCACCTGGTACAGTTGCAACAGTCCTATGGGAGTGCCATATTGGGTGGTGTGTGACATGGCATGGTGTGGCAGAGTACAATGGTGGCACTGGGCAGCTGTGCCCTGTACAGTTCTACAGATCCACAGACAGGGTACTCACTAGTGTGCAGGCACCGACCCTGTCCCAGACCCCCTGGTGCTATCAGTCCTGCCAGCTGTCTTGTATCTGTCATACTCCTTGACAAGCAGAGACAGTCACTGGCTGTACAGTGTGCAGTGCAGCTGTGTGACAGGGACGTACCCTCTGGCAGCTCAACATTCCCCGATGCACAGCCCTCTGTGTGCTGGCATACTGCATCTACAGGTGTTGTTGTATCAATGGCAGGTTGTTAGAGCACCCCTATAGGCAGTTGCCATAAATGAGGCTGGTAGATGGAATGACTAATGAATGGCTACCACATATACAAGAGTGAGGATGCTCTGTCCCTGCCACCATACCCTACCATGTTGGAACAGTGTCAGTGACATGTCAGGTGGGTGGGTGCATACTATACAACACCCACATAGCTAATGGTGACAATCCCTGACAGTCTAGGAGAATGTCTGCAAGGATTTGCCTGTACCCTCCAGTGCAGTCAACCTCTGACAAGCAGATCCATGCAGATGCCCTACTAAACTGCCAGGGACTGTCATTTTTAGATATGTGGGTGTTGTACAGTATGCAGCAACCCACCGGACATGTCACTGACACTGTTCCAACACGGTAGGGTATGGTGGCAGGGTCAGAGCATTCCCACTTTTGTATATGGGGTAGCCATTCATTTGTCATTCCATCTACCAGCCTCATTTATGGCAACTGCCTATATAAAGGTGCCCAAACAACCTGCCATTGCTACAACAGCACCTGTAGATGCAGTATGCCAGCACACAGAGGGCTGTGCATCGGGCATGTTGAGCTGCCAGAAGTATGTCCCTGTCACACAACTGCACCGCATACCGTGCAGCCAGGAACTGTCTCCGTTTGTCAAGGAGTTTGACAGATACGAGACAGCTGCCAGTCCGTGGGGTCAGGTGACTAGTGCACACTGTGCGGCCGAGGGCTGTAGAAATTTGTGTACATCTGGCACCAGGACATGGAGCAGCAGCAGCATCCATGGTGCTTCCTCGCACTGCCACCCCAGTTACTGGGGCTAGAAGAGCAGGGGAAAGCATGTGGCAAGGGCAGATGTGTTTCAGGGTGCTCTGTGCAATGAAGAAAATAAGCAGTTATGAAAAAGTATGCTGTGCAAACTTGTACTAATTTAAAAGGATTCACTTACCCCCCCCCCAATCACACACACTACCCAGGTATCCAGTGATGCACTTGGAAAGCAGAAATTTGTCCAGACTTACCATAAAGGCCTGTACTAAGAAGTTCTGTAGTTTCTCAATACTCACTTGTTTCCTCTCCTCAGGACCTACAGAGAAGCAAGCTTCTTGCAGCTCAAAATGCTCTCCTAGTGAAAATCTAGCTAAAGACATAAAAAGAATGTCATATTTAATTAAAGCTCGTTCAGCTTGTTTTCCATTCAGTCCTAATTGTGTCACAGTAATGGGCTAGCCGTGACTATATATCGAAATTCAAAACATTTGTATTTTCGAAAAATTCAAACAGTCAAGTAAGTTATTGCAGCTGTCAGTTCAGAGTGAGTAGAGAAGAGTAAATCATTTACAATTCAGGTTGTAATCTGAAAAATACTTCCCAAGCAGATATCCCCCTACACATACACACCATCTCAGAAAAGATTTCCTACTTCATATATTCAAATGTGAATTAATCACGGCTCCATCCATCATTTAGGAGTGCTAAGTACAGAAAAGGAGGACAAATGTTTGAAAGCCCAGCAAGGCATATTGCTGCGGTTTTATACACCTCTTTGCTTTCTGTAGCTAGCACCCAATAAAATCATAAGTGACTAACTGAGCATTAATTAGAAGGTACTGTAGAATATGTCATACATGGACTTCTTCCAGGATTAAGGATGGGTCAGAGAACAAGAAAGCAATCGTTTCCACTATTGCAAGGTACGTTAAAGACCAGAAACTTACTCTAAATGGCAAATCTGCCGTAAAAAGAAAGTTTCACATGCATGAAAAATACTAGGGCCATGCCACAAATAAATTGAATCAGTATGCTTGCTTAAAGCACGTATGATATGTGTTCTGGGATAACAATGTGCAAATTGATGTAATAATTTAGCAATAAGGCATGACAGTGGGTGTAATTATAAAATAATGACACCCCAGAGTGTTATGATGTATAACACAAGTGCTTGTAATCCCCTGGGGTGCAGTTCTGATTACTGCACTCTCTTAGTTGTGTTTCTGCTATTAGGAAATATACTTGTGAGCCCTGGAAGGTTAGGATTTTTTTATCTCTTGTAAATACACTGATTCATGGCTGTTAAGAATGTTGTACAGCTGGTTGATTACGAGAGCTATGAGGCTTCAGCAGGTGCCTTCATAGAGATTAATTTAGCTGTCTTTAAAATTATGTTTATAATTTATTTATCCAGGACAGTACAACTGATCTGCACCTTCTCACTTATAGTGGGGTCCTGCTTCTCCAGAGGTTTACAGCTGGGAGGGACAGAAGAGCAGGGAGGTCAAGAGACTTGCATGGGGTCACAACGTGAGCCAGGGGCTGTGGTGGAACTGGATCTGAAACTGAGGATCTCCACATTTGTAGCTCTGTGCATTTTCCAAGCTGCCATGCACCAGTTCTATTCTCTGGATACATGCAATGAGAGTAGGTTTGGTGTAAGTTGTGCCTAGAATCCTTAAAGAGATACTGTCAACCCATTTTGCATCATACTATTTCTAGTTGAACACCCACGTTTTATGATTACTTACCTTCTCTAAAATGCATTGCTGTTGCTGGTTGTTTAATCTGCCTCTCTTCTTAGTGGAACTAAAATATATGCTAATGCTGTAATTATATTCAACCTTGTTTTGTTTCAGATCCTTGATCTACTTTGATTGCATACTTCTTGACCATTAGGAATAGAGCAGTGACTCATGATGCCATAGTCTCCTCTCCTCTCTCTACATCTTGAGTGGTTAGACTTGGGGAGGGTTTCCAAGTCCAGCAAAGATGCAGTAAGAGTTGATTAAGGAATGTAAACAAACACATTTTGGTGTATTAATGCCAGTATGGTAGGCAGTCTGTTTTTAATTTTTATGAAGAAAAAGGGAACAGAATCAAACTACCAGCTACATCAGCACATTCTACAGTACGTGAACAATCATAAAATGTTTTTTTTTAAACTAGGGACAGTTTTATGCCCACGGTAGTTTGACAGTGTCCCTTTAAGCTGCAGTTAGGACAGTTGCAAATTTAAAATTCACATATGAATTGCAGTGAACTTGCACACTATAGACTGTGGAGTATTTGCAAAGTGCACACTTCACAATTTGCCTCAAATGCATGAATTTTACTATGCAAATTGATGGAATTCGCCACATTGCTGCAAATATTTGACATAAAGTGTATCGGTAGTTCACCACAAAGTTACAAATTGCATCAACTTGTGTAGAAAATTCATGCAACTGCACTAAATTGTGTAGTACAAATTGACATAATTCATGACAAACTCCACTAATTGAGGAGTTTTTTAACTTCACACAAAGCTATTGGCAGTATATGGCCTTGGTACCTATGCAACTGGCACACTCTGGAGAATTTCAAAGTGGAGTGATTTTGTAGCTGCAAAATGAGGTAACCAGCCATTAAAGGAGAAAATGGACAATCCACAAGTTTTTGTTTGGTATTTCAGGCTGTGGTGCCTAATTCAAGGGAGGAATATCAGTAGAAAACATTTGGTTGTTAGAAGATCTTCTTGTGATTTAACAATCCTCCCTGCCTCATACCCCAACAGGTTCCCAAAGGTCCATTGTAGAGCAAAGATATACAGTATCTACATTATTGTGAACCCTACTGAAAAGCGGTTGAAAATGAGTTGAAGGTTCTGAAAGGTTTTTGTTAGCTGATGTAGCAGTATTTGTTAGTAACTGTGGAGCTGGTTTCTTCCAGCAATAATGTTCATCTGGCAAAAATTGTATGGCACATGGTTTTATTCTCATTGTCTTTCATTCCTGACCCAAGATACAGGATTTTGAAGTTTTTTAAAGTTCCCACTTCCATGCCATGCTGGCTATGAAAAAATGTAATATCTTGGCACAATGGGTCACCTTAGAGACTGGAAATGGCACCACAATCCGCACAGGGGTTGTATATAGACACCCATGTCAGGGGGAGGGAATGGACAAGGATATGAGAGAAGGCATACTTAGGATGGCAGAGAAAGGGGAGATACTGTTGATGGGGGACCTTAATATGCCAGATGTTAACTGGAGCACCTTTGCGGCAGCCACATCCAAAAGCAGGGCCATTCTTGATGCCCTTCAGTTGGCATGCCTCAGACAGCTAGTTTTGGAACCTACTCGTGAGGTAGCAATCTTAGACCTTCTACTCTCAAATGGGGATGGTGAGAGGATCTCAGATCTAGAAGTGGGTAGCCATTTGGGAACAAGTGACCACCAAACAGTGTGGTTCACGATAAACTCAGCTACAGAGTCAAGCCATACAAAAGTGAGGGTTCTGGACTTCAGGATGGCTGACTTTGGCAAGATGGGAGAGTGCCTTAGAAAAGCACTAGCAAACAGGCTAGAAGGAGGGGTGGAGCAACAATGGTGAAATATCAAAACTGCCATCACAGAGGCAAAACCCCTTTGTGTGATGCAAATAAACAAATCAAACTGAAAGAAAAAGCCACTATGCTTCTCAAAAGAGGTGGTGGTGAAGGTTAGGGAGAAAAAGATAGCATTTAGGAAGTATAAGGAAACACAGAAGGAGCAGGACAGAGAACTGTACCAGTTAAGGCAGAAGGAAGCAGGGAGGGTAGTCAGAATAGCAAAGGCACAAACTGAGGAAAAGATAGCAAACTCGGTTAAGAAGGGGGATAAAACCTTTTATAGGTATATCAGGGAGGGTAGAAAGACAAAGGGAGGGATAGTAAAGCTGAATAGAATGGATGGTGGGTGGGCAGAGAGTGACAGTGAAAAAGCAGGGATACTGAATGAATACTTCTGTTCAGTATTCACAAAAGAGGAAGTGGGGGAGGTGCCTAATCCAATTAACAGAAGCACTCTGGAGAGGGGGGTCGATCCCAGTCCTTTCACAGAAGAAAGGGTTCTGAAAGAACTCCTAAAACTGAAGGTGGACAAAGCAATGGGGCCTGATGGAATTCACCCCAGAATTCTAAAAGAATTAAAGGGAGAACTAGTGAAACCACTGACTACCCTTTTTAACAAATCATGGAGGATGGTGTGGTACCTAAGGACTGGAGGAAGGTGGCAGTGATTCCCCTTCACAAAAGTGGGACCAAGACAGAGGCAGGAAACTACAGACCTGTCAGTTTGACCTATGTGGTAGGGAAAGTGATGGAAACACTTCTGAAGGAAAGAATTGTTGAGTACCTAGAGGCCAGTGGGGCACAGGACCCAAGGCAGCATGGGTTCACAGTGGGAAGGTCATGTCAGATGAATCTAATTGATTTCTTTGACTGGGTGACCAAAGTAGTAGGCCAGGGAGGGGCTGTGGACATGGCCTACCTAGATTTTAGCAAGGCATTTGACACAGTCCCACACAAAAGGTTAGTCGTCAAATTAACCAGCCTGGGAGTGGTAGCCTGGGTAAAACAGTGGCTGAACAATAGGACACAGAAGGTAATTGTAAATGGAGTCCACTCTGAAGAAAGAAGGGTTACTAGTGGGGTACTGCAGGGTTCAGTACTGGGTCCAGTCCTTTTTAATGTCTTTATAAGTGACATTGCAGAGGGACTGGAAGGAAAAGTATGCCTCTTTGCAGATGACACAAAGATATGCAACAGGGTTGATACACAAGGAGGCGTGGAAAGGATGAGAAGGGACTTGGCAAGGTTGGAGGAATGGTCAAAAGTATGGCAGCTTGGATTCAATGCAAAGAAATGCAAAGCAATGCACCTGGGAAACAAAAACCCAGGGGAAGATTACACAATGCGGGGAGGTAGTAACAACAACAAAAATGGAAAGGGACCTGGGGTAATCATATCAGATGACCTTAAGGTTGACAAGCAATGTGAGAATGCGGTAAGGAGGGCTGGGGGGATACTGGGATGTATAGGGAGAGGCATCAGCAGCAGAAAACAGGAAGTTGTTATCCCTCTGTACAGACAGTTGGTGAGACCCCATCTGGAGTACTACGTCCAGTTCTGGAGACCCCATCTCCGCAAGGACATAGACAGGATGGAGGCAGTTCAGAGGAGGGCAACTAAAATGGTGCAGGGTCTGCAAGAGAAGCCATACAAGGAGAAACTAAAGGAGCTTAATATGTATACCCTTGAGGAAAGAAGGGAGAGGGGGGACATGATAGAAACGTTTAAGTACCTCAGTGGAATCAACAAAGTCCAAGAGGGTAGCATCTTTCAGAAAAAAAGAGATGTGCAAGAACAAGGGGACACAATTTGAAGATAGAGGGGGAACGGCTCGGGGCAATGTGAAGAAGTATTTTTTCACAGAGAGGGTGGTGGACGCATGGAACAGCCTTCCTGAGGAAGTTGTGGGGTCTAAAACTGTGGGAGAATTTAAGAATGCATGGGACAGACATAAGGCAATTTTTGTGGGGGGTAGGAAGTAATAGGCTGTTAGTTAAATAGGATCTGCAGCTTATCGTCTAGGTAGGGAAATGGGCAGACTAGGTGGGCCAAGCGGTCCTTATCTGCCATCAAAGTCTATGTTTCTATTGTGCTGTTTACCATCAGAAGCATGTCGTAGCACCATCCTAATACATCTACATGGCTGTAGTATATACATTCTACGGGTAACCGCAACGGAAGAGACTTTTAAAAATTGCGAGTGACGACCATATTTAATTATGTGAGTCATTAAAGAAATGGCTGTGAAAGCTGTTCTAAAGACATCTGAGAAAACTAAAAAAATGTATTGAGTGTAAATCTTAGGATATCAGAAATGCATTTTTGCTAAAAAAAATAAACTATATGATGAAGTTTTTGCCAACTGACAAATACTGATGCTTTCAATATTGGTTTAAGTTTTAATTTAAAAATTGGTTCTCACCATGGTTCATCTGTACCATAAGCAACATCAAGAATATGGTGGCAGTGTGTAACTTACACCACATGGAATGTCAATAGCAGGAGATATCACTAACTTTATAAAATGGCAAGAAAAATCTAGAAATTCCATTGACTGAGAGACGTCACCTGACCGTGCATTAAATCTCTATAAACACACAGTCAGGTGCAAATCTCACTTTCTTCACCCAAAAAAACCTACTTACAGCCATTTTATAAGTGCAATAAGCACCTCCAGGGTGTGCATCATAGGATTTTTAATGCACTTCCCAGGGACGTAAGGACACTCTGCCTTCAGCCTCACACCTTGCTACATCCCTGGGGCATGCACTAAAATCCTACAATGCACACGCTGTTGTGACTTATCACTCACATGTTCTGCCTGTACTGTGCATGCCATTTAATTCAATAAAGCTAAGTTTAAAAAAAAGTGTTCTTGCGTATAGTTGAAATCCTCACTTGTTACTATTTCAAACAATATACTTGTATGATGCCCTGAGGACCTTGAGGGTACTCTCCCCAGAAGCAAGGGGAGTGGCCTGGGTTAATATTTAGGGAAATGGGGTAACTAGGGGCAAAAAGTAGCTTGCATACAATGTAGCCGTACTACAGAATTGACAGAGACACATGAGACAGGGCTAGTACATAAACTGATTTTGTTACATTACTCAATGCACAATTTAATTACATTTCACTCTACACTTTATTTCCACTCGCACCCTCTGCCCCATGACTCATAACCTTTAGACCCCAGTACACTTTATTGCGTTGTTCCTTGAGCTCCTCAATCTGCCATGGCACCACAACCAGTGCACCTAGGGTCACTAGACCTACCATGTACCTGCCACCTTGCCTCTGGCCTCAGACCTCCTCAGACCATGTCACCTGAGAATCCTACCCTTCATCAGTGACCAAGGGTGAGAGAGGTGGATCATTTGCAAATTCAGTTCCATATGAGGTGGACTCCCTTTTGTTTGATGCCATTATTTCATTCGAAGACACTTCAGGTCCATGGTATGGGGGGCTCTAGCTGGCCTCCTCCTCCACCACATCTCCCCCAATCACTGCCCTTCGCCACTTGTCGAGTCCCCAAGATTTCTCTTTTTTTTTTAAGTTTTAGGAAATGCTGGCTCCTGGAACTATGCCAGCAGCCAACTGCATCTTTCCAAAGAAATCACCCTCCCTGACCTGCCCCCTCAGGTTTCAGAAGGGGGGTACTACTAATGAAAATGGATTTGGGGACTGTATTTGGGAATGGTTCATAGAAAAGACATGATCAGCTTTTGGCACAGAGAATGATAAGGGGAAGAAAGGCAGAAAGTACCTAGGTGGGAGAGGGATGGCCACAGAACTGGTCCTGGTCACCCACGAAAGGACCGAGGGTTTTTTTCTTTCAATAAATTTATCAAAATGCAGAACTGCCAAAGGGGAACCTGGAAAGTTCAGGCCAGCTTCACCAGCATGAAAAGTGCTGAATTTTGGCACATTCACTGAACTCCCCCTTAGCACTGGCTAATGCAGTATGTGTCAGAAATTAAACTGAGGATCTTTTCAGTGAGAAAAAGCTTGTCTTGCAGTTCTCAACAGAGTGATAAAATGTATTATTCCTGAAACAAGTCAAACTCACACATTGAGAGACAACCATTATCGTTAACTACAGTTCCTAAAAGTTAAAAATAGTTATGGTGCTATGATGTAGAAATTCAAAGCTGCTCAGCCACAGATCAAGTTAAATCCACAGACTAGACAATTTGATTCTCTCACATAGTTTCAAAATGTACTCAGCTTGGCGATTTCCACTGTATGTCATTGTACATAGTCACTACTAACAAATGTTCTGTTTCCTGTAGTATGTTTTTTTCTGTTGTATGTTTTGATATTGGTAACTTATTTATTATCAGGACATCTTTGAAAATAGGGTATTGTACCCTAACAAGTTTATCCTGCAGCAAGCCCTGTGGGTGCTAAAACTGTAAGTGACCCATCTCACAGTCCACACAGGGTTCTGGGGTGAACCACTCTCTGAACCATGACCAGTGTGGCCAAAATGTGGGCATTTGGCAAGACTTTAGAGATTAATCATAACCAGGTATATGAAAGGGCAACTAGTGGTGCCCAAGGGTACTTGGACAGCACATTATCCAAGTCTCCAAAAAGATCTTGGGGTAAACCTACTGATGTGTTTTACATGGGATCCCATCTTCTGGACCATTGCAAATGGTGACGCTGTGCCCCACCATTATAACCAACCCTGGGTATAGCTTGCCCTGGCCCAAGTACCTGACATACCTGCCATGGTCTGTCCCCTACCTCACCACATAGAGGGAAGTAGAACCAAACTTACAGGGGTCAACTGTCCCACTCCATCCTGCAAAAGAACAGCTAGGAAACAGTTTATGTGCATTTTTATGTTTCTGTATAAACATAATAAAAAGGATATGCAACTTGGAAAGGGAATTTTATTTTCAAGCCCTGGGACCTTCCTTCTGTCTTACCTATGGTCAGCTAGACCTACCCTCCTCTTGGAGCTCAAAAAGAAAGACACAGACAAACACATTGGCCCAATGGGGGCAACTTTTAATTCAATCTGCTGACTTATGGCCAAGTGGTAGGAGTCTGGATGAGCTTTCACCAACTTCTGCCCTGGCAGTCCAATCACAAACTCAGTCTTGCAGTAGGTCTACCCATCATCCATTCTAATAAGAATTAGAGCCCCTATGTGGATGTTCTGCTGGCCTGCCAGGTCTTGACCAAACTTTAAGCTGTCACACAGATGGTCTCCTCTGATTGGTATCAAATATCTCCCTTCTTTAGTTTGGCTATAGCTTCCTCCATAAGCCATTCCTCCTGGTGGGTTTCCAGCAAGTCCCATACCCAGGTGGAGAGGTAACAGAAGTCAAACACCAACTGATCTTTGGCCCTCTTTTTGAACTTTAAGCCCCCTGACACACTTTAGGCAGTGAACCCCTGCTTTCCCCGGTGACAGCCACATCTTATCTCCATCCAGCACCCCAGGTGGCACTGGACCTCTCTGGGCATCTTTTGTTGGGTCACCCCCATGCAGCCATGGAACTCACACCCTAGACATAAACAAACTGATGTCCATTTATTTTTTCCTTCAGAATTCAGCAGTTTTATTTGAAGCAGATAAGAAAGCTCTTCACGGTGCAAGTGAAACAAGCATTTGTCAATGCCGAATGTTTGCTTGCTGGCATTGGCATTGGTAGTGTAGAAGTTACAGAGCTGCATAATAGGAATGGCAGTGAAGTATTGAACTGAAGTCAACCCCCCCCACCACCCTGCAGAGAGTGACAGGCATTGGGGTGTGCCTTTGGGTCGTCAGGCATAACGGCCACGCCATTTCATCACACCCTACCCTGCAGACACCGACAAGTGTCACGGTGTGCCTTGAGGTCTTTGGCCTTTATGCGCACCCCATTCCATCAGGAAATATGGTGAGATGGGTGTGGTATAGGAGAATGGGGTGAACTTTGGGCTGAAGAGTCCAAGGCATACCTCAATGCCTTCACTGGCTGCAGGGTGTGGAATGGTATGAGCATTACAGGCAAGAATCCAAGTCACACCCCTGATGCCTGTCATTCTCTACAGGGTGGGCGTTATGGTTGGAAACCCTAACACCTCAGGCATTCGTTGGTATTTTCACTCCAAATTTTCAACATTTTTTTTGAGACCCCCACCTCATGAACAGTGGCAATATCAGTTTGTTAGCTGAAAGCTGCTTTATGCACAGCGACTACAGCATGCAGCACCACGGTGCAAAACACATTCTGAACAGGATGTGAAAAATGACAGCTGTACTGTTCATGGGGAGGTGGAAAAAATGGCAATGTTGCAAATCTGCAGTAAAAATATTAAAAAAACTGGTGAAGACACGAGCGTGCATAGAAACTGTGCAACGCACACCCGTAATGTAACTAGTTTGGGGATTTTTTTACAGCAGATTGGCAACTCAGGCATTTTGGTGCCTCCGAACATGAACAGTGCCACTGTGATTTTCTTTATCTGTCCCGAACAATGATTTCCCACAGCGACCACACATCTCTGCACTGAAAGTGTGAAAACACATTTCGGCCATGTTGTGAAAAATGACAGCTGTACTGTTCATAAGGAAGTGTGGAAAATGCCACTGGTGAAAATCTGGACTGAAAATATTACAAAGTCATGAACTTACGAGGTGTGTGAAACTGCACAATGCTCACTCGTAACACAGTCGCTTTATGGACTTTTGTCACCAAATTTTCAACATAGCCATTTTAAGACTCTGCTCCTTGAACAGTGTAACTGTGATTTTCTTAATGTGTCCCAAACATTTAGCACCTTTTACTGACTGCACACATTGTGTCTACTATGTGCGAAACACATTTTGGCGACATGTGAAAATAACAGCTGTACTGTTCATAAGGAAGTGTAATAAAATGGCAATGTGGAAAATTGGAGGAAAATATAGAAATTCGTAAATTCCACGAAAGCATGCGAGGAACCAAGCAACACGCCATAAAACAGTCATTTTAGAATTTTTTTCACCAAATTTCAACATAGCCATTTAAAGACCTCTGCTCATGAACAGTGTCACTGTGATTTTCTTAATGTGTCCCATACATTGATTTCGCACACCGACTGCGCCATTGTGCGCTACATGGGTGGAAACATGTTTTGGGCAAGATGTGACAAATGACAGCTGTACTGCTCATAAGGAAGTGTAATAAAATGGAAATGTTGAAAATCTGGATTGAAAATATAGAGAATTCGCAAACTTACGAGCGTGCGTAGGAACTGCGCAACGCACGCTCGTAAAACAGTCATTTTTAGGGATTTTTTCACCAAATTTTCAACATAGCCATTTTAAGACCTCTGCTCATGAACAATGTCACTGTGATTTTCTTAATGTGTCCCATACATTGATTTTGCACACCGACTGCGCCATTGTGCGCTATATGGGTGGAAACACATTTTGGGCAAGATGTGAAAAATGACAGCTGTACTGCTCATAAGGAGGTGTGGTAAAATGGCAATGTTGAAAATCTGGAGTGAAAATATTGAAAATTCGCAAACTTACAAGCCTGCGCAGGAACTGCGCAACGCACGCTCGTAAAACAGTCATTTTTAGGAATTTTTTCACCACATTTTCAACATAGCCATTTTAAGACCTCTGCTCATGAACAGTGTCACTGTGATTTTCTTAATTTGTCCCATACATTGATGTCACACACCGACTGCGCCATTGTGTGCTAAATGGCCGGAAACATGTTTTGGGTGAGATGTGAAAAATGACAGCTGTACCACTCAGAAGAAGGTGTGATAAAATGGCAATGTTGAAAGTCTGGAGTGAAAATATTGAAAATTTGCAAACTTACGAGCGTGCGTAGGAACTGCGCAACGCAAGCTCGTAAAACAGTCATTTTTTGGAATTTTTCCACCAAATTTTCAAAATAGGCTTCTTGATGTCCTATCCTTCTTGCCATTTATATAAATAAAATTGATTCAACCCTTACCAAGTCCTCAGTACATCTCTTTGCTGATGACACTGTACTGTATGTCAGCAACCCTTCACCCAAAGTTGCTCATGAAACTTACAAGCAGAATTCTCCCTGTTACAACATCAGCTTCTCAAGAAAAGCTTCTACAAATGCAAAGAAAACAAAAAGCAATGATGTTCACAACCCAAAACTCCACCAACACATCCTCTTCAATCAGTCTCCCACGGCTATGCACTATACTTGGAGAAAATCTGGAGTATGTTGAAAATTTCAAATACCTAAGTGTGTGGATTGACAACAGACTTGACTTTACTCAGCATCTAGAACAACTGCTGAAAAAGCTTCGCCCAAGGCTTGGCCTCCTCTACAGATTAAAACCCTTCCTTAATAGAGATTCAAAGATGAGATTAGTCCAGGCCATCTTTCTATCAGTCATTGACTATGCAGACTTCCTCTATAGTCACTGCCCCACTCCTACCTTCAAAAGTTGGATACCTTATACCATAGAGCAATAAGGTTCATTACAGACCTGCCATATAATACTCACCATTGTTCTCTATGATGCAATTGGATGGGTTTCCCTTCATGTCAGGAGGAGCAGAAGTGCAGCTCTATGGATCTACAGAGCTTTATCAAAAAAACTTCCAAGCTATATTCTAGACTGCTTCAACCTGACCACTCCCAGCTCCTATGCCCTAAGAAGCAACAATATCATCCTGCTCAAATTGCCCAAAGTCAACACCAAAATAGGGAGGGCAGCAATCAGCTATTCTCTAGCCATAGCATGGAACACCCTACAAAAATCCCTAAAACTGTCCATTATCATTCCATTTACATCCTTCAAGCAGCACTGTATAGCCTTCTTCACAGAGAAATGCAGTTGTTACCGCTAGAGATAGAATAGTCATCCCACAAAACCATATTCCAATCACATTCCTTCCAGCCAGACACCGCCAGTATATGGCACCCAATATTCCCTTCGCCATCCTTGTACTCATTATGTGAGTGACTGTCATGGCCCTCATTGTGATACATATGTACTGTACATATTGTAGATGTTAGTTTAACTTTCTCTTGCCAAGCTTTAACATGTGAATTCTCTGTATATTATTGTGTTATAAATTACATTTTCTTTTTTCTGTATGTATAACTGTCTCATAAGTATGTGATGTAATTGCTGTGCATCAACTCGAACCTTGACCTTATCAGGTCCATCTTGTAAATGAGCCTTGCTCAATGATGATCGCCTGAATAAATAAAGATTTGATTGATTGATTGATTGATTGATAGCCCACCTTATGAACACTGGCAGTGTTGTTTTGTTAATCATTCCTGAAAGGTGATTTCATGCAGTGACTGTGAAATCACCCTTCGGGACCGAATAATGCCATGACAGTGACAGCATTCATGAGAAGGGGTCCCAAAAACCTAATGTTGAAAATTTGGTGCAAAAATTCCAAAAAATGCCTGAGATATGCAGCAAAGTTGAAAAAACCCTATCTATCCCATTATACAGCTTACTGGCAGTTCCTCAGTTCGCGGTCGGCTTTGAAGAATGCATACATGTTCCGGTCCACCAATGACTGTCGCTGAGCTCCGGGAAGTAAGTATGGGGTGGGAGGTGGGAGCCAGGGCAGTGGTGGGTGCAGGTTGTGGGGAGGTGGGGAGACCGTTAGGAACGTTTTCTTCTTTACAAGGTTTTTAGACTAGGGGGACGCTTGCCACGCTTGGTGGGCTCCCCAGCGTGGCAGCTGGAAAGGGTGTTTGGTACTGGAGCCGACGGGGATTGGGCATCTCTGTCGGCTATAACACATTTTGCCACGCTGGGTGGGCTCCCAGCGTGCAGCAGCTGGAAAGGGTGTTTGGGGAGGCTGGAGCCGATGGGGATTGGGCATCCCTGTCGGCTATAACATTTTGCCACGCTGGGTGGGCCCCAGTGGCACCTGATGCTTGGGGAGACAATGGAGCCAACGGGACTGGGCACCCCATCGGCGACAGCATGGGGAGAGACAGTGGAGCCGAGTGGGGATTGGGCACCCCGCCAGGCTATAAGACGCAGAGCCACGCTGGGGTGGGCACCCAGCATGGCATTTGGAAGGCTTTTTGGGTGCAGCACAGCCGATGGGGATTGGGCACCCTGCCGGCTATACAGTGTGTGCGTGGGGGGGCTGAGCACGCAGCATGCGTGTGTGTGTATGTGTGTATGTGTGTGTGTGTAGGGGGAGCGTGCATGAGCAGGCGATATCTGATCGCTGCTCACTGAAGCGTAGCTCCCCCTTTCAACTGTATGCCACTGCATTTTGGAGCTGTCATAGACAGCTCAGCAGGCATTGGAGAACTGCGGCCACACCTGCAAACACACTGACTGAATTGGAAGAGGGTCACCACACCTCCGAAAACTCAGATGATGGCACTATGTTTCTTGCACATGCGTGCAAGCAAACATAAAAATCAAACTGATGTTTCATCCGTATTGGACTTTGTCAAACTTGCAGTACCTCCCCACATGATTTTATTTTAGTTATTTATTTATTTATTTGTTGAATATTTGTAAACACCATTCAGCAGAGCTCATTTACAAGGGTTCTATGTCATATCATACAGAATTACAGCAGTAGTAGTGTTAGGACAAAACACACAGTTCAAAGATTTACAACAAAAGTTGAAAACATTCCTGCTACAATGTACAGAATGAACAAAAAGACAAAATCACAATTCATTAGCTTCCAGTGACAAGCTGTACAATCTTGTATGTTAGAAAGCCACTTCATGGAAGTATTGTCTAACAGGTGGGGGAAGGCGGGGGGAGGGAAGGAGGAAGGGGATTGACTGTTGGGAGATGAAAGGAGGTGGTTGGGAGAGGACTAAGTGCCCCAGGCAAAGTTGTTGGTGGTAGTTAAGCACAGGTACTGGTGGATTTTTCAGTGAAAACCCCACCCAGGACCCAACACAGGACAATAACAGTCCCCATATAACATGCAACTTATAACTGTTTCAGTGTTGGTGATATGGTTACTTCTGCTGTATCGTGGGCTCAGCATGGTTGAGTGGCCTACTCCTAATTGTTGTGTTTGTATCCAAGATAAGATTTATATAATGCAGTGACTCCACCCAGAGAATTGTTTAAGTGGTCCTGGTGTAAGTATAGTACCACTCTGTGGGACACAGTACCCCCCCCCCCCACACACACATACACACACACAGAATCAACCCATCCATGAAGCAACTCACACAGTGCCAGACTCCACAAAGCATGCAACATATACTGTAAAATAATGTGTGTGTGTGTGGTGGGGTTGGTTATACAATATGAGGCAGTCAGTGTAGTCCTGGTTGGTTCTTCTGCATCCATCCAAGCTCAGCCTACAGTCACAGGGCTGCTCTTTTCTCACCCTTCTAGGCACAACTAAATTAAGTTAACTCAGGACTGTACTTCAGGCAGAACAGGAGAGAACTTTTTGATTGGGGGGAAGGACTTAACCCATGTCTGGAACATTTATTTTGTGATGTTTCTGAAAATATACTCTTTTTCTAGGATAACAAAGTACCCTGGATTGCTGCAGGCAAAATAAGCTTAGTTGTACCTTTTCTGTTACTACAAAAAAGTATTTACAGTACCTATTCAGATTTGCTTAGCGTACTTTGGTGTTCCTTGCTACTAGAGTGCTATGGTAACTTGGTACCTCTTAAACCAGTACACCTCATAAAATTTACAAATGAGAATTCTGTGTACCTGAAACCACTGTTATCTAAACATTAGGTTTGAAAATATGTGGTCACTGAGATTTTGTAGTGTTTTGGGTTGTGCCAGATTTGGAGAAGAATTACAGGTAATAAACCTGTGGGCGAGGGGTTATGCTACCCTTATCTGGAAACTTTATTTTATTTATTTTCAGAAAATGTATACTTTTGCTATGATAACACAGAATCCTTGATTGATTCAGCTTAAAGAAGCCATGTTGAGCGTTTCCTGCTATGGACCCAAGTTTATATCTTTCAAAATATAAATGGTGCACTGCATACATTAATAGTATATAGCTGGATGATGTGTGTGGAAATGTATACAATGTCGTATGTTATTGTACCTCAGTAGTGATGTACAATAGCTACTATGGTACAATGAGTTCTGTTTTAATTGCTCCATAATAGTTATGTCACATAAGCAACCACAAGACAGTTGTTCCATTGATTAAACTGTACTGCAAATGCTCATGGGAACATATTCCTCTCAAGGTCTAAAATAAACAAAACAAAAATGAACCCTTTTGTTGTCAGCACTCAAACACAATATGACAGCTGCAGTACTTTTGAAAGAAACATTCCTGATACTCCATAATATGTACCACACCCCCCACACACTTTCTAAAACGGCTTGGTAGACAGTGATTTGTGTACTAGGTCCCACCGTATGACGGGTACGTTATATCATATTCTCTGGACTTGTGGTAAAATTAAACCTTTCTGGTCTGCCATATGGGAGGGACTAGACTCCCTACTGGAGCTACAGGATGCATTCACTATGGAAATTTGCTTGCTTGGAATAGTTTCCAATCAAGTTTTTGGTCCATGGAACAGGTATAAAGCCCTTAATTGATTATATTGCGCCATTAGGAAAATGATACAATCCTTTTATTTTTGGAGTGGCATAAGGAAATCCTTTTTGCTCTTAATGCCAAAAAAATTATTGCTGCTTTGAACAATAAGCTATATACCTTTTAAGCTAGATGGGGACCCTTGCAAACATTATTGCTTCTACGGTAGGCACTGAGTGGGTGGCATCCGTTGGTACCTGGGGGAGTCCTTTCTTTTGTATCAATATCAGTGAAGTCTTGCATTGAATGTGATGTGTTCTGATATCCTCTCTGCTGCTGGCGGAGAGCAGCATTCTCTTCAAAGGATGGAACAGTATTCAAATGTATGGTATTCCAAGGTGGGTAGGGTGGGGGAGGATATGTTGTTTGTTTTGTCTTGTTTATTACATAATGTACTGTATATAGTCCTGTAGTTGTTTGTGATGTTATGTGTTGTTGTTATCCCTTTTTGGAATAAATTCAATAAAGTATACTAAATTTAAATAAATAAAAGAAATGTCCGCAAGTGATAAATTCATATCTGAGCAAGAAAACAAGCTGACTGGAAAATGACATGCAGTTAGTGTCTATTTTTTTCCTTGATGTTTTGAGCATAAGGAGATCAAAGACATTCCTGCACAAGAATTAGACTTACTGTTGCCAGATTCTGTATTCAAAATAGAAAGAGTTGATGGTACCAAGTATGAGATCTTAACTATCAGAGGGATTCTTGGAAGAGTGGATCAGTATTTGATTAGGTCTGGGTACGAACACTTCATTTATAGCCAGTTGAGTCACTGACTCATTTACAATGACTTGCTTCCTTGTAAAAAAAAGATTACATGCAACATTATATCGTAGTTACAGCATGTACAATTTCACCTATAAAATACAAGAACAACATTAAACATAGGTTAGTCCTGCAACATGGGTGAGGCTCTAGAAAATGTTCCATAAACCATCCCTTAATCTTAATAGATTGGCTGTAATAGCCCCTGTTTATTAATAAACAAACATATTATTATTAGTTACCCTGTAATAATGTAAAGTCCAAACACATAAACTATTAAAACTATGGCTGCCAAACAAAAATGACTCAAAATATTAGGTAACGGTAACAACCTAAGCCAAGCAAAGGCATTAAATACTCACACTGATCATCTGCAATTAACTAGTACCTCATCAGGTAAGCAGTTATGCATGGGGTGGTTTAATGACTGCTATGACAGAGAGATAAAGGTGATAGGGAACTAGGGGCAGAACATTAGAAGGGGCTGCAAAGGGGGAGGCAGTGGAAGTTCTCAATCTACCAGATGCAGACTGGAACTTTCTGGCAACTTAGAACACCAAAAGTCAGGCTCCGTTAGATACGTTGCAAGACAGCCTGCTGGTACAGCTGGTGAGGGAACTCACAAGGTAAGCTGCCATTCTCAACGGGGTTCTCACCCACTCAGAAATGGTAGGCAGAGTGCAGATTGGGGAACCTCTAGGGTCCAATGCACATAACACCATATGGTTCGAACTGGCCCTTGGTATGAGTACACTCTCATCAAAAACTGAGGTTCTGGATTTCAGAGGAACTGACTTTGACAAGATGAGGGGACTAGTCAAGAATTAGTTGGGTGGAGTGGATGAAATCAGGAAACTGAATACGAGGTGGTGATTTATTAAAAGGACAATTCCCGAGGCAATTAAGTCATGCTTGAGAATGGTTACCAAGAGTAACAGGAACAAAAGACCAATCTGGTTCTCAAGCAAGGCCAGGGAGGCAGTGAGGGCCAAAAAAGGACAATCTTTTGATACAAAGAGAAACAGTGGGAAGGAGAATGGAGTGAATACCAGCTAAAGATGAGGGAGGCTAAGAAGGCAGTCAGGGATGTAAAAGCCAACACAGAGCTGCATATTGTGGAGAGGGTCAAGGAGGGGGAACAGTTCTTTACATACACTAGATACAGTACAGAAAAAAGGAAGATGGAAAGGGGACTTGCTAGCTGACAGAGGAGGGCAGGGTAATACAGGATTACAGGCAGAAGGCAGACGTTCTTAACAAGTATTTCTGCTCAGTATTCACACTGGAATATAGCGGGCCTCTGTCAGAAAGTGGCATAAAGGCTACTGCAAGTGGGAGCTGAGAAATGAGGTAGGTATAAATTACATGAGCAAGGGTTAGAAAAGGAGTGGCAGCACTGAAAATAGATAAGGCTCTAGGACTGGATGGGATGCAACTAAGGGTGGCAAATGAACTGGCTGAACCACTGGTAGAGTTATTCGGTAGTTTACTACACACAAGGGTGGTCCCAAAATACTGGAGGATAGCAGACATGGTTCTGCTCCACAGGGGAGAAGACAAGGAGCAATCCGGTAATTACAGGCCAATCATAATTAACTCCATTGTGGGTAAGCTAATGGAAACACTAGTCAACGAAGACCTAGTGGACCACCTGGAAGGAAATGGGCACCAGTAATCAGCAAGGGTTTGTGACAGATAGGTCTTGTCAGACCTGTCTGATAGTATTATTTGACTAGGTAACTAGAGCAGTGGATATGATATATGCAGGGGATCTACTCCACTTTGACTTCAGCAAAGCATTTGAGCATTCGACTCAGTGCCACACAAATGGCTGCTGAAGAAGCTGGAGGATCTGGGAGCAGAGAAGGACTTAGTTAGATGGGTGGATAGTTGGTTGGGGAGGAGATGGCAAAGACGGGTGGTAAACAGGGCCAGATTGGGGGAGAGAGAGGTCATGAGTGGGGCACTGCAGGGGTCAGTCCTGGGACCAGTCCTTTTCAATATGTTAATCAGTGAAACAAAAGAAGGAATACAGGCAAGATGTGTCTCTTCACAAATAACACAAAGCTCTGAGGCAGACTAGACAGCCAGGAGGGGGTAAGGGAGCTGCAGAGGAACCTGCAAAGGTTAGAGAGGTGGGTCAAGGTTTGGTAGTTGAAATTCAGTGCAAAAAGTGCAGGGTAATGCACATACTGAGCAAGAGTACCAGGATGGAATACTGGATGGGAGGGGCTAAGGAGACACTGTCAACCCTTTTGGCATCATAATTTTCTCATTAAAAGAAAGTTTGCAGCCCCGTTTAGTACCCTGGAGCTGCCTCCCTTCCCCACTCCTCTTGGAGTCATCCACCTCCACCCCATTACTTTCCCCCTTCCACTTCCCAGTACTGATTTCTCCTAAATTTCTTTCTCACCCTGCCCCCGAAACTGGCAACCGACGGCTGCAACTACTCCTCCGCAACTCGTTCACCATCATTCTTTCAGTGAAAAGTGCCTCCCTATTTCCTTCTTAAATCTACCCCCCACTAGTTTCAGGCTATGCCTCCTTGTACCCTCCTTTCTTAAATTGAAGATACCCTCTGATCCAACCATGTTTATGCCCTTAAGGTACTTGAAGGTTTCTATCATGACCCCCCTTTCTCTTGAGCTCCCTCAGTCTCTCCTCATATGTTCTGTCCCCCATGCCTTGGATCATTTCGGTTGCCCTCCGCTGGACCCCCTCCAGTAGCTTGATAGCCTTCTTCAGATAAGGGCACCAGAAATGAACACAGTATTCCAGGTGTTGTCTTACCAATGACCTGTACAGTGGCAGAATAACTTCCTCCCTTCTAGAGGTGATTCCTCTGGCGATGCATCCCAGTATTTTATTTGCTTTGGCTGCTGCCTTACAGCACTGTGCAGAGTGTTTCATGCCTCCCCTGATTAACACTCCAAGATCCTTTTCTTCCTCTGAAATGGTCACCTGTAACCACCACCCCCCCCCCCCCACCAGCCAGTAGCTGGCCTCTGGGTTCCTGGCTCCGAGGTGCCATGACCTTACATTTCTTAGTGTTGATTGCTTACCTTCAGTACAGTTTGTTGTTTTTGCTGGTTGTTTTTATGTATTTCTTTTTTTATTAAAATGGAAAAATGTGCTATTGGTTTAATCATACCAAAACATGTTTTGTTTCAAATCTTTGAACTTCTCTTACTGTATATTTCCTGAACTTCAGAAACTACCTACGTGGTCCAGCCCCTCATGACTCTGTTGTATCCTCCCATGGCATCAAAATAGGCTAGACTCTTTTGGGGGTTTCCAGTATGAGGAAGAATGTAGTAGTAGTGGACCAAGGACTCTACAAAAACACATTGTCATGTGGTTACACCAGTATGGTGGGTAGTCAGTTTTTCACTTTTATTTAAAAAGGAGGCAGATGCAAGTAAACCTGATATGTCAACATGTTCTATAGAAGATAAACAACCTTAAAATGCATAGTTCAACCTAGGGACCATTTGAGGCCTGGGGGGAACGACAGTATCCCTTAAGCTAGGCACCATTTCTGAGGAAAAGGACCTGGGAGTCATCAAAAGTGACTCCCTAATACATACTAACCAATGCAACAAGGTAGAACAATCAGCCAGAATGTTGGACTGTGTTGGGAGGGGTTTCCCCAGTTTTCTGGGGGTAGGAAGAAATAGGCTGTTGGTTAAATAGGATCTGCAGCTTATCCTCTAGGTAGGGAAATGGGAAGACTAGGTGGGCCAAGCTGTCCTTATCTGCCGTCAAAGTCTATGTTTCTATGTTTCAATAGCAGGAGGAAAGAGGTGGTACTACCTTTCTATAGATCACTGGTGAGGCTCCATCTGGAATATTGTGCCCATAGAAACACAGAATTTGTTGAAAGAAAAATATCACTTGGCCCACCCAGTCTGCCCAGATGCTCACTGCCTAATCTGTCTCTGCAGACCCTAAGTAGTCTCTGACGACCCTCCCTGCTTATTTACCAATATTCCCCAATGCCTGTCCTATGCATGCTTGAAGCCCCCTACCCTTTTTGCCTCCACCACTTCAGCTGACAGTCTGTTTCACACGTCTACCATCTCTTCAGTCAAGTTGTACTTCATCAGATTCCTCTTAAACTTCACCTTCCCGCTTCATCAGCTTCATCGCATGCCATCTGCTTCTGGCGCTACTTCTCATTTGAAAGAGACGCCCCTCCTGCACCATGTTCACCACTGTGAGGTACTTGTAGCTCTCTATTATGTCCCCTCTAGCTCTCCTCTCTTCCAGGGTGTACATGTTGATATTCCTCAGTCTTGCCTCATAGGACTTCTTGTGCAACCTCTGTACCATTTTTGTTGTCCTCATCTGGACTGTATCCACCCTATCTATGTCGTTTCTGAGGTGCAACCTCCAAAACTAGACTGAGTACTCCAGGTGGGATCTCAGCAGTGAGCAATATAGTGGTAACACCTCCTCCCTCCTCCTGCTGGAGATATCCCTCCCCAGGCACCCCAGCATCCAAGTAGCCCTACTCACCGCTTTGTCACACAGCCCTGTCACTTTGAGGTCATCAGTTATGATAACACAAAGGCTATGCCTGCAGTTCAATGGGTGGGAGCTACCAGTCACATCCCCTTCCTGAGCTATCTAAGCCAGCTTCCTCCAGCCTCATTTGAAGCACTGTTTCATTGCTGCAGCCAGAAGCTCTGCTGGGGCTCTGCCCCCCCCCCCCCTTCTCCCCATGTTTGTCTGCTGCTTTCCCTTTCTGCTTGGTTTGTGCCTTCAGTGGCTTTCTAGGTCAGTATTTTGTTTTTCTACCTTTTCTGGCTACATCTTGTGCTTCTTTCTTTCTCTCAGTCAGCTACTTCTGCTGCACACCTGTCCTCATGCAACTTTTATGTTTCTTTCTGTTCTGGTTATCAGTGTGCTTACTAGTTTCCACAGTATGTCCTGCCTATGTCATTCTGCTGTTTTGGACTGTGCTGGGTCATACTTTCCATGCTTTCCATACTTAATCTGCTGCTTTCACCTGGCTTCCTAGCAAGGCAGCCACTCCCATTTCTGTTCTGTTACTTTAATTAGTTTTCTTAGTCTGTCTGTTTCAGCATTTCTACCCTAGTCTTAGTGTGTTTACAGCTTCCTGCTGAGGCTGGGTTTTACCTCTCATTTTGACCACTGATGTACATTCAAATTTCAGTAACTGAATTTTTCACCAATATCAGTCATTCAATTCAGCAGTCACTATTCAATTTCAGTCTTGCCCTCAGAGTTCTCCCTGTGGGTAGAGAGTTCTTGCTCCCCTTGAAATCCACATCTTGAGGGTGAATCCCTCATCTCAGGCAAGGATCCTTCTCTGTAGGCCACTTGTCTCCTGCAGCACCTCCCAGCAGTTTCACTGGGTGGTAAGGTCCAATGTTCAGGGGGGAGCTTTAGCTGTGCAGACCTTCAGTCAGTGGCACCTTAATGTGTAGTATTTAAGACTTCAGCTACCATAGGGTGAGGGCCTAAGCCCATAGGGTTTCCTTTAGCTGTGTAGACCACGTCAGCAGCACCTCTGAAAGCTATTCTCCCTGTGTCTACCTAAGCTCCACTTAGTCTCATTCTGAATCCCCTTCCTTCGGTTTCCCTTTCAAGGATAGGCCTCCTTACGGTATCAAGGCTGGGTGATAGCCTTTCAGCAGTTGCTATTCTCCTCATTGCACACTTTAACAGGTGGGCCTCCTTTGTGGGGAACTCCGTTTAGCTGCAGAGACCGACTTGCAGCACCACACAACATTATCCTATCAGAGAGGTAGAGTTATCCCATTTAAAAACTTCCCTTGAATTTCAAACTCCAAATCAGCATTCTGGCTTGTCACAATAATACGTTCCCAGGCCAGAAGAGATGGTGGCTGTGGCCATGGATCTCCAGAGATTTCCTCCATAGGAGTTTTTTTTCACCTGACTTCTTTTTTATCACAATATTGTTTATCACCACCTCTGTAGACCTGGCAGGGGCTACAACCCCCCCCCCCCAGAGGGGTACATCCTCCGGCCCATCAGGGCCATCACGGGTCCTGCCGAGCCCCAGTGTTTTTCCTCTTTTATTTTCTCCCCCATCCCCGTGGAGGCAGCCAAGCACCCTGGGCATGGGCAGAACCCCTCTTGTTGTGCTGACACATGCAGCACAAGTCCCCCCCTCCCCAAGGAAGGAGAGCAATCCTCTGGACACTCAATCCTTACCTCCCCTGACTGACTCCCAAATGACCCAAGTCCATTCCCGAACCTGGGTTGCCAGTGTGGTGCGAGGTGTGGCATCCAGCACCTTAACTCTCAGCACCACTGGGCCAGCTGTCCCCTGACTTCTGAAGGCTATAATGAAGTATATGTATTTAAAGGGCAACTCTGCACTTCAGCATGTGCTTTCATATATAAAATGTTTCAGCTGTTACAATTTACTAGAGAATACATTTTTTTCATTTCCAATGTCCCTTTCCAAGATTTACAGCCCATCTTGGTAGTCCATCTAAAAAGTCTGTATAGAAAACATTCTAAAACATTTGCCTCTCCTGTTAACATCACAGTGCCTTTGTTTACTACATCATAGTGCTCACCATGACAACAGACTGTGAAGTCACAACCCTAGTAGCAGGTTTCCGCTATGAACTGAGGTTACATGGTGACTCTCTTATCCTTCAGTCCTGCCATTTCCTCTCTCCTTATGGAAGTCATGCCTCTGTCTGCTGTCAGTTACCAATTGTTGTCGGTCATTGCTCAAAACAGTCTCTGTCTGTTATCAGGCATTACTAGTTACTGTCAGTCAGTATTCCACTCAGTCTCTGTGTTCACCACCTGCTGCACAGTACTTTTGGACTCTTTCCTAAGATACCTTTTGCCCAAAGGAATTATGTTCCTGTGGCACCTCTAGGGGTGAAACCCTCCTCAAGAGGATTACTTTGCCTTCATGATTCCCCAACAGGGTGGTAGTCCCCCATGGAACAGAGATCGAGAATGGCCGAGTAACAATGTACAACAGTCAAACAACACATTAATTCAACTACCTTCAGACTATCAACAATGTTGCACAAGTATAACTCCTGATTAAGTTGCGTAAGTCCATTGAACTCCAAAGTCCCTTACCTGCTTAGTGACTGTCAATACCTCCCTTATCCCATACTCTTTTCCTGGGTTCCTATGCCCTAGGTAAGTGATTCTGCACTTTTTAGCACTGAATCACAACTTCCATGCTATTGTCCACTCCTTGAGTTTCCCAAGATCCCCATGCATTCTCTCTACACCCCCTGATTGTCCTATCTATCAATGGTTGTGGAATCATCTGCAGAAAGGCATACTTTCACTTCCAGATTTTCTACAATGTCACTTATGAAGACATTGAAGAGGACTGATCCCAGTATTGAGCCCCATGGTACCCTGCTGGTCACTCTCCCATCATTAGAGTGAGTGCTGTTTACCACCACACTCTGTCCTCTATCCATTCACCAGTTTCAACCCCAATTCACCACTTTGGAAATCACCCCTAGACTGCTCACTTTCTTTATCAATCTCCTGTGTGGCAGTGTCGAAGGTTTTGCTAAAGTCCAGATAGGCCAAGTCCACTGCCCTCCTCTGATGAAGTTCCCAGGCCACCCAGTCAAAGAAATCAATCAGATTTACCTGGTATGACCCTTCCCCCAGTGAATCCATGCTGCTTGTGGTCTTACAATGTACTGAATTCAAGATACTGTACCAGCCTTTTCTTTAACATGGTTTCCATTAATTTCCCCACCACTGAAGTGAGACTGATTGACCTATAGTTGCCAGCCTCCTCTCTGCTGCCTCTCTTGTATAGAGGGGCCACATCTGCTGTTCTCCAGTCCTTTGGAACCATGCCTGTTTTCAGTGAACTGATGAATAAGACCATCAGTGGGGCAGCTAGCACCTCCCTGAGTTCCTTTAGTATCCTTGGGTGTACCCTGTCTGGTCCCATAGCCTTGTCCATCTTTAGAGCTGCAAGTCCCTTAAGGACTCATTCCACTGAAAATGGACTTGTGTCCTCTCGCCCTTCCCCCTTATTTCTGCCACTCTCTGGTGATCTGTCCCCCCCCCCTCCACTGTTAAGACTGAGCAGAAGTCCCTGTTCAGGATGGCAGCTTTGTTCTAATCCTCACTATCCCTCCCTTTGCTTTCTTCTTCTTACTTACTGTATGAATCTGAAGAAAGTCTTATCCCCTTTAGTTACCCCTTTGACCACCCTTTCCTGTGTCTGTGCCTTTGCTCCCCTCACCGTCTTACCTCCTTCCTTCTGTTTTACTTGGTATACCTTCCTGTCCTCCTCCCTCTGTGTTTCCTTATACCTCCTAAATATCATCCTTTTTTTCTTCACCACCTTATCAAGATTCCTAGAGAGCCATAACGGTCTCTTTTTCCTTCTGCTTTTACTCACTTTTTTCATGCAGAGGCTGGTTGCCTTAATTATGCCTTCCCCTATTCTTTCCCACTGTGCCTCTACCATTCCCTGGCAATCCCCCCTACAAGGCAGTTCCTGAGACAGTCTCCCATTTCTTTAAACTCTGCCCTGTTAAAGTCCAGAACCCTCATCCTTGGTTGGTTTGCCTCTGTTCCTGTCTTTATGTTAAACCACACTGTACGGTGATCACTGGTACTTAGGGGACTGCCCACTGTGTCACCTGCAATGCTGACCCTGTTTGTAAGCACCAGATCCAGCACCATCCTGGCCCCATTGGGTTCTTTGGCTAGCTGCCTGAAAAAGCCCCTTGTAGGGAATCAAAGACAGAATCTCCTCTCGGATACCTCCACAGTTCGGGAGTCCCCACCTAAGAAAAGACAGAGACAGGATGAAGATGGTGCAGCATAGGGTAAGCAAAATGCTTCAGAACCAACAGGGCAGGTCCTATGAGGATCAGCTTAGGACACTAACCTAGTACTCGCTGGAGCCAAGAGGGTAGAGGGGCGACATGATAGAGAACTTCAAGTTCCTTTAATGAATGAGCAATGTAAACTTTGAGAAACTATTCAGCAAGAATTATGAGTCAAGAACTAGGGGACATGGGTGGAATCTGGTGGGGGGAGGGGACTCAAGAGGGGTGTGAGGAAGTTTTACTTTACTGAGCGTGGCTGAGCTGGGGAACAGTCTACTGGCTGAGGTGGTGGACACAAAAACCATCAATAGATCCAAGCACAGCCGGGGCAGAGTTAAAGGCTTAATAGTTACTCAAAGGGGCAGGCAAGGGCAAAACCCCATCTAGACAACAGGTCTTGGGGTAGGATGGGATACAACAGGGCAGACTGGATGAACCAATGATCTTTTCCTGCTGACATTCTTTTTTTTTTTTTTTTAATTGTTTAACCAGGAAAGACACACTAAGCTGAAAGCTTGTTTACAGGTGCAATCTGGGAGCACAGGGAAGTTAAGTGACTTGCTCAGAGTCACACAGTATGCAAGTGGAGGCTGTGGGATTCAAACCCAGGTCTCCAGATTTCCAGCTCAGAGCCTCAAACCACTGCGCTATACTGCCTCCCAAGTTTATCTGAGGCTCTATGTTACCTTAATAATGCATTCCTTCTGTATTGTAAATAAAAAGCATGGGAACACATTAGAATAAGTCTGCTGTGAAAGGGCCCTTTGAGGCATGCCCCTCCTCCACCTACCACAGCTACAGAATTCCAACTCTCCTCCCAACTTCCACCCACTCTCCACTTTTCTCCTCTTTTTCTCTTTGAAGTCCTTGCCCAATCACAATGCTGGGAAATGCAAGCTGCAAGGTTTTCTTGTGTAGCTCCTAATTTCTGTGATTGAAACCTTGTCTCATGCATTTGGTTCCACTGCTCTGATTTTACACTGGGGCACGGTAACAGGGTAGTGAACCAGGTGGCTTCATGGGGACCACACACAAAGAGAACACTCTAGACATCAGTTGGGAAACCTTCAGCTTTTTTTACACTTCTTAAATACATGTTATAAATGGACCTTTTGCCATTGCCATCTTCACAAAGTACATCAATGCTCCACTATGGTTCTCAAAAGAAGTGGCAGTGAAGGTTCAAGAGAAAAAGAAAGCATTCAGGAAGTACAAGGAATCGCAGAAGGAACAGGACAGAGAACTGTATCAGTTAAAGCAAAAGGAAGCTGGAAAGGCAGTCAGAACAGCAAAGGCCCAAACCGAGGAAAAGATAGCCAACTCAGTTAAGAAGGGGGATAAAACCTTTTATAGGTACACCAGGGAGCGAAGGAAGACCAAGGGAGGGATAGTGAGGCTTAATAAAGGGAGGGAGGGTGGGCAGAGGGTGACTGTGAAAGGCAGAGATACTAAACAAATATTTTGCTCAGTATTTACAAAGGAAGAGAGGGAGGTACCTAAAACAAACAGTAGAAACACTCTGGATACAGAAGTTGATACCAGCCCATTTACAGAAGAAAGGGTTCTGGAAGAACTCTTAAAACTGAAGGTGGACAACGAATGGGGCCTGATGGCATTCATCCCAGAATTCTAAAAGAACTAAGGGTAGAATTAGTGACACCATTGACTACCCTGTTTAACAAATCATGGGAGGATGGGGTGGTACCTGAGGACTGGAGGAGGGCAGATGTGATTCCCTTCACAAAAGTGGGAGCAAGGCAGAAGCAGGAAACTACAGACCTGTTAGTTTAACCTCAGTGGTAGGGAAAATGATGGAATCACTTCTGAAGGAAAGAATTGTTGAGTATCTAGAGGCCAGAGGGGCACAGGACCCAAGGCAGCATGGATTCACAGCGGGAAGGTCATGCCAGACAAATCTGATAGATTTCTTTGACTGGGTGACCAAAGTAGTAGATTAGGAAGGGGCTGTGGACATGGCCTACCTAGACTTTAGCAAGGCATTTGACACAGTCCCACACAAAAGATTAATATACAAGTTAGCCAGCCTGGGAGTGGGTCCCAAGATGACAGCCTGGGTAACGAATTGGCTGGAGAATAGGACACAGAGAGTAATAGTAAATGGAGTCCACTCTGAAAAAAGGGGGGTTAGTAGTGGGGTACCGTAGGGTTCAGTATTAGGACTAGTCCTCTTCAATGTCTTTATAAGCGACATTGCAGAGGGACTGGAAGAAAAAGTATGTCTCTTTGCAGATGACACAAAGATCTGCAACAGAGTTGATGCACAAGGTGGGGTGGAAAGGATGAGAAGGACTTGACAAGGTTAGAGGAATGGTCAAATGTATGGCAGCTTAGATTCAATGCTAAGAAGTGCAAGGTAATGTACCTGGGAAACAAAAACCCAGAGGAAGAGTACACAATGGGGGGTGAGATACTAACAACAACAAAAATGGAAAGGGACCTGGGGGTAGTCATATCAGATGACCTAAAGGTGGGCAAGCAATGTGAGAGGGCAGCAAGGAGGGCTGGGGGGATACTGGGATGCATAGGGAGAGGCATCACCAGTAGAAAGCAAGAAGTTATTATCACTGTGTACAGACAGCTGGTGAGACTACATGTGGAGTACTGTGTGCAGTTCTAGAGACCCAATCTCCGCAAAGACATAGACAGGATGGAAGCTGTCCAGAGGAGGGCAACTAAAATGGTGCAGGGTCTGCACCGGAAGACATCTGAAGAGAGACTTAAGGAGCTTAATATGTATAGCCTCGAGGAAAGGAGGGAGAGGGGGGACATGATAGAAACTTTCAAGTACCTCAAGGGAATCAACAAAGTCCAAGAGGGTAGCATCTTTCAAAAAAAGAGGTGTGCAAGAACAAGGGCAGCAATTTGAAGATAGAAGGGGGCGCTCAAAGGTAATTTAAGGAAGTATTTTTCAGAGAGGGTTGTGGATGTGTGGAACGGCCTTCCAGAGGAGGTTGTGGAGTCAAAAACAGTGGTGGAATTCAAGCATGCATGGGACAGTCATAAGGCAATTCTAGGGTGGGGTAGGAAGAAGTAGGCTGCTGGTTAACTAGGATCTGCAGCTTATCCATCAGGTAGGGAAATGGGCAGACTGGGTGGGCCAAGCAGTCCTTATCTGCAGTCAAATTCTATGTTTCTATGTTCTATGTTTCTAGAAGTAACATTATATTACCATTTATTTATTTATTATGAAAAAAAATTCAGTTTTAAGTGACCAACCCTAACGCCCACTGTCCGATGCTCCTGCGTATCCACAGCACTGAGCCACAGATAAACTCACTCATGATCAAGTCTAGAATTTTTTAGTGCATATAAACACAATGCAGTTTCTGATAATGCTTACTTCATTTAGTTCTACAAAGTGATTTTCTTTTCAAAACAAGTGCTGTAAACTGGTATATTTTGCATTTGAAAACTGAAGCTGTGAATCCAAACGTGTTAGCTTTTCTCTTACATGGTATACGTCAGAACTGGACAGTTACATCATAAGAGAAAGTAAATAATTTTTTTTGTTTGCCTCGTTAACTGGACAACATGATAATGTGAACTGGACCTCACAAACATACAGTATGTACTAAAAGTAATAGTGCTTAAATTGTACCACCAAAATAAACCCAGTTTTTTTTTTGTTGCAGTTTCTTTGTATCTGAAATCTTTGTATTTTTGTGAAATCTTCTTAGTTCAGTATCTGTAAATTTTGTGAAACTCTACACACTAAAAAAATTATGTACTGGTATCCAAACACAGCAAAGGCTGTTTTCATCTTGGGGATGATATGACATCATAGCACCTCTCGAGCTTCACTCTCGAGGTCACAGTGATGTTATAACAACCCTTAATGGAAACACAGCCTTTGCTGTGTATAGACACCCATACATAATTCTCTTTCTATGGCTCCATCTACTAGAATGCTTTGCTAAAGCTGCAAGTTTGGTATCCACACAACTGGCACACGCTGTAACATTCTAAAATGGTATAGCTTTGTAACTTGAACCTCTGTTACCTAGACATTAGGTTTAAAAATATGTGAAAATTGTGAGCTTGTCATTCCCATTACCAGCATGCTTTCTGATAGGATACCGTGATACCGTGCATCCATGTGGCAATGTGATCTTTGCTGTGATGGAGGTACAACAGTGACAACTGGCATTAAAGGCATCATAGAAACACAGAAACATAGAAAATGTTGTCAGGAAAAAGACCATTGGTCTATCCAGTCTGCCCTGTTTTACCCTATTCTACTCCAAGACCTACTGTCTAGTTGGCCTCTCCCCTGGCCGTATTGCTCCTCCTATGTAGGTATTAAGCCTTTTACTTGGTCCCAGCTCTGTATGAAACCATTAATGGTTCTTTCACCCACCATCTTTGCTGGTAGGCTGTTCCACAGCTCAACCACTCTCTCTGTAAAATAAAGCTTCATCTCCTTCCTGCATCCCCCCCTCCCTTTGGGCCAGCTTCCACTCTTGTCTCCCTGTTTTTGATTCACCATTCCTACAGAATATCTTCTCACAATCTACATTGTTCATACCTTACAGAAACTTGAAGGTCTCTATCATATCACCCCTGTTGCTTCTGGTCTCTAGAGAGTACATGTTCAGAGCCTAAGCTGATCCCTCATAGGATCTGCCCTGCTGGCACTGAATCATTTTGGTTACCTTACGCTGCACCATCTCTAGCCTGTCTTTGTCTTTTTTGCCACTCCATTAAACATACAGTACATTAATAACTGAAATTCAAACACACACACACAAACACAAATAATCTCCTTGATCAACAGTTAAGCTTAAATGAAAAAAAACTACAGCAAATAAATAATTTTTAAGACTCTGACAGTATGTTCTCATGTCAATTTATTCATTCTGTTCCTTCCAACATTTTATCGTCATTGCTGTGGCCAGAATCAAGCCTGAAAAAGTTAATTGAACCAGTGCTTTTACTTGATTAATAAAGTTAAATAAAAAAAAACTTTTCTTACCTTTAGTTGGACTCCACTAGGTATATGTCCTGTACCACCTGGTATAGGAAATATACATGTCTATTTTATGTACATTCCTAAGGCTCTTTTCAGGCCTGAAAATTAACTAATGTAATTATCCTTCTGAGAGGTCTAACACCAGTTCCCCAGAATTATGAAACCAAAGCCTGATATCACAATCCCAGGGCCTCTGTAAACAATCATGGTATGGAGCAGGTTTTTGGTAGGATATATATATACAACATACATTTGAGTGGCCATGTGCATGGCACTGTCTTGGGCATTCGGCACACATCCTGGGGTACTGAAGGGCTCTGGTGATCTAATCTTAGAAGGACCTAAGTTGAATTAGACAACATTTTTTCCAGCAAATTAAAACCAACTGCAGCCTATATTCTCCAGAAATATTCCAATTTTTGGATAGTACTTGTAACAATCTCTTTGTGGGCCTCAGCTTACTTCTTTATTTATCTGTTTAGTTTTTGTTGCCCTGGTAGGTGCACTAGACAAGAAAATGCCTATTCTGAAGCATAACCTGGGAGGTTACAAAGACCACTGAAATTACAAAAAGAAGCAATGCCACAACATAAGGCAAGTTCAGAAGAACAACAAAAAAACACAGTAAGTGCCCTATAGCAGAGTCATAATAAGCAGGCAAGGATCAGCGAGCATGGAATAAAGCAACAATGAGAAACAGTGCAAAAGCATGATACAGCCCGACATCACTGTCACAGTAAGGTCAAAGGTACTAAGTGCAGTGGATGTGACAAGAGGTACTCAAAGCATACAGCCTGTGAGCATTACAATGCAGTAATACCAAACAAAGGGTCAAGTACAGGAATATTTAACATGTACAGTATAGTCCCCCAGATAACTTTAACCATATCTGCAAAACGTTATGATAGGAATTAAGCAGCAGCATGATAAGAAAAAATTACTCACCATAGTAATCTTGTTTCTTCAAAGGGATCACTCATTATGATTAATTGGCCTGTCTAAGTAAGAGCGAGGCAGCCATATACCCTTTTTTCCCATTGCATCCATCCTCCGAGAATCCTTGTCTGGAGGATGGGTAGCCTGCACAACTCCTTCAGGGTCAGGGTGGCTGAATAGAAAATCAGCTGTTGTCTTATCAAGCTGATATTTCTTATCAGCTTTTTTGTCAACTCTTGGGATAGAATTATGAGTTTGGAATATTTGTAACACTGCCTTTTTCAAGGACTTATGCATAGGCAGTAGTAAGCATTTTATGGGGGTTAGCACCATTATATCCAAAAATTCTGCTTCCTCTACATCCTCCTCTGTCTCCTGCAGAGGGAGGTTGAGTGTTTCCACCATGCTTTTAACAAAAGCATAATGTGAGGTATAATCCTCAGGACCCCTGGGGGGAACCAAACTCCTGTTCTGGAGAAACCTCTGGATTTATCGGTTCCTCCTCAAAATCATCATCATCATCATCCTCAGGAAAGGAGGCCTGCAGTTCCTGAGAAGGTGGAACCAGCACAGGAACCAGGGCAGTCGGTATTGGAACCGAGACTGCAGCTTGCAGTGCTTGCAAGACCTGTAGGGCCTTGGCAATGTATTCAGCTGAGGGCATATCAGTTTTGTCAGCTGGGAGCTCCTTAGCCTTCTCGGCCGGAGGTGCAGTGACATGCTTTTCCTTACATTTTTTCTTAAGTGGAACAGGTTCAGTTCCTGAGTCCACTGTCCTTTTTGACTTACCCTGCTCAACTTTATCTGATCCTTTATCAGGATCCTTAACTTTACCTCCATCCTTTCTTATGCCAGATGTGGAGGAGCCACTTTCACCAGTATTAATAGAAGCAGAGACCATTTCTTCCAAAATTTTTGACCTTTTCTTGAGAATTTGAAGACAAAATGTTTTACATATATCACAATTTGCAAAAATATGGCTAGTGCCCAGACAAAAACACACAACAAAAGTCTGTTTGCTTTAGTTATGATCTGACCACAAGACTCACACAATTTGAAACCAGTGGGTCCTGTGCATTTTTTAGGCTTAACAACAGGAGCCTCTGACATTGAGCAGTAATTGTTAAAGAAAATATATATATAATTATCGGTTCCTTAGAACTGAATATTTCAAATATAAATAACTGCTAACGGTTCCGGGAACCGGGCGCTACTCAGTTGCTGACAAAAAAGGGAACCGAGAAACCAACAAATTTAAATAAAATTTAAACAAGTATATGCGGTTAAGGAACCGACTGCAAGAACTAACAAATATAGCAAAATTGAGGTAAAAAGCTCACAAGAAAATGAGGTATCAGTTTAATCATAATGAGTGATTCCTGGGGTTAGTATGTAGGATTTCTATAAACTGGGGAGTTCAGAACTAGATGGAGAAGAAAGAGAATTCTAGGAGGAAGAAAATGAATTCATGTTATCACCATATTATCTCCATCCCTCCTCTCCAGGCTACACCTGGAAACAAGAATTGGATCAGTGTGCACCTCCTGTTTAACAAATCTTATATAAATAAACAAGCAAACAAACAAACAAATAAACAAATAAATAACCCACACAGATCGGAAGGGAGGAGGCCAGCAAATGATAGTTGGGATAAATGCGTGCCAAAACTAGATGTGTGACAATAATTGCTCCGGTTCACGCTGCTTTTTTCAACAAGAAATGTTAGCACTGTGGATTATACAGTAATATAGATACGCTTTTCGAATTTTGCTTGGAATTTCTAGGTTTGGGAGAGATTAGACTGTAATAATTTCTCTCTTATGATTCAACTGAATTTTTAACTTCACTTTTCTCAGAATCATTATTTTATTCTCTTTTAGCTCACTCCACAGTACCACCTCATATTCAATGCAGTTTCTGATAAATTCTGTATTCTGAATGTAAAACATGGATTAAAAAAGTAAAAGTGAACAAAATAACCTGGAGACTATTGACCAAGGGTGCTCATATATAGAGAACAAAGTATGGGGTGGTGTGTGTAAGGAGAATTTTACACATACACACACGACGTGTTGGATGCTACATTTGTGCAAGCATCCAATACCGAGGGTATATGTAAAACTTGACTTTACACATCACCCCATGTTTTATTTTATATAACTGATGGTTATTGTTTTTTCACCACAGCAATTATATAAAATAAAACGTCTCTATGCAGTTGCATCCCGATCCTGACCGGGTTCACGGTCGGACTCAGCTGCTGAAGGGCACTTAAATATTTGTTTGTTTGTTTCCTCAAAAAGTAGCCTACTTTTAGTCCAGCTTTATTTTTTTTTATTTATTTTTTTTTAACTTACTGCTGAGCCAAAGTTGTGGTGTAGTCTCCAGCAGTCAGCCATGGTCTCCGGCTACGAGGAAGGGGAGTGCAGCACCTGGAGCATGTGCAGTTGTAGGGAAATCCGGCATGTGTTTGCCATTATAAGCACTCCTTTATAATGATAAATTATGCCATGGATTTCCTATGGAAAAAATGATAGCCATTAATTATAAGCAGATTAGAGACTGTCATAGTACAGGAGGTGGACATTTTAATTTATTCATTTAGTTCTGGGAAATACAGCTGCATTTAAACCAGGTTCTACCTTCTGCTTCTCATTCTCCACCCAAACCAGGCTCTGCTAATAGCTGAAAATGGATTGATAGGGCACTTTGAAGCAGAAAAGAAGGGTAGGGACAATAATACACACTGTATGAGATTGCAGAATTTCTGACACTTATAAGGCACTATGGTGACCATCCCAAAAGCAAAAAAACAGCATGTCTATGAAAGCACCTTGAAAAGACAGTTGAGTGTAAGGGGGGGGGTTTCTCTTGTGCCCCCCGGCACCCCCTCACACACCGACCTACCTTGGGGTCAGCCTGGGTTCTTTTGGGTGCAGTACACAAATAGAATGTCAGGAACAGGTTTGGTGCCTCCACCTGGGGCAGGGGTATAGAAAGGCTACCCAGTGTGGCCCTAACCTCCCCCCAGAAACAAACAATTATCAGTTTTCCTCCCACACACACATAGTTAGATTGTTCCCACACAGCATAAATGCACACAAAGCAATAACCATGAACCAGTATAATAAAGTAAATTAATCTCAGATTTATTGTAGGGGCGGGGTCAAAGGGGCAGCAGAAATGCATAGAAACAAACAATTGTTTTCAACAGTTGTCCCCACACAGTCCCCCGTACCACCCCACGGGTACACATAGCTTTCCTCATGGCCATAAAAGTTGCTACTGTCCATTGCAGTGGGAATCTCACTAGGTTGCTGGTGGCCAACTAGATGATGTAAGGTTGAAGACAAATTGGGGAAACAATAGGAACTACAGTCTTTTGAACTTGAACTGGCAGAACTTGGGAAGGGATTTCAAATGAGTAAAAAAAGCATTGCAATCTTCTGCCAGATGTGTATCCAGCAGATTACAAAAGCCTGCCCAGGACTTCACTGCTTTATATCTAGCTAGCTAACTAACTTTGAAAAGAACTCCTCAGGACTGCGCAGTGGCAGAGCCCTTGGGAGCCGAGGGGGCAAGTCAGTCATTTTGGGGGCGCCAAGATGGTAGCAATCGAAAGTGATAATTTCAACCAAACTCTGGGAACTGCTAGGAAGCCTGCCTCAGAGGAACAAAGAGGGCGGGAGGTCTGATGAGGAAACTGAAGGTTAAACAGGGTGCCAGGTCCCAGCCCATGTAGGGCTTCATAGGTCAGCAAGCTTACCTTGAAGGAAATCTGTCACCTCACCAACAGCCAGTGCAAATCATGTGAAACTAGATTCATATGACAGGACCTAAGACCTAAAGAAGAAGCTTCAGCTGTGTTGAAGTCTCAAACAACAGTTTTACTGCAGCTGTTCCCCATATGTTTTCATGATTTGATTAGTCTTCCCAGACTGCAGGAAAGAAATCTCAGTTCACCAGTTTGCTGTCTTTCTTAGAAATAAGATATCGGAGGCAAATTGCCACCCTAAATGGCATCTTCACCCTTTTTCACAGAAGTGACACTCATGAAAAATTAATGGCTTTGCTGGCAAACTGTTACCTTTTCCCATGCTGCTCTTAATGACTTGAATGCACTTTAAAAGGATGGGCTCGTTTTGCACACTTTGGCTGCTAAGAGTTCTATTTTAGAGAGTAGCCATAAGGGGGCTTCCATTCACTATAATGAACTGTATCCCTGCAGTCTGTTTCTTGTTGCTGCTTTGTGAGGACAGATGTGCATCCCTTTTCTTCTCAATCCCCCCTGATTGTTGGGTCTGACATAGCTAATACATCCTTGGGGCAAGAGAGTGGCAGGCTTTTCAGAGAGTGCTAATACTAGTCCAGGATTGTTTTTGTGTGTGTATGTGTGCGTGTTTGTTTGTGGGGGTGGTGGTTGCTGCACATTCGTAATCTCCCCAGGAAAAGAGCACTTCACGAAGCCACACACACACACACACACACACACACACACACACACACACACACACCAGTCGGTAATCCAGATATGAACCCACATCTCCCATGCCTCTGGACTGACTCCCATATAGCATTTCTGCTGTCGTGCACCTGCTAAACGGAGACAATAGAGTAGAACTGCAGGCAGAGACAGTAAGATACTCTGATCAGGATTCTGAGAATCATTGTAGGGAGGCTCTGGGTCAAATACAGACTGAATTAAGCTTGATTTTTAAATGATACCGAAACAGTGCATTTACTGATTATACTGTTCCTGAAACCCTCCCATGGAAGTGTAGCACAAAGAGAGATATGCTGAATAATAAAAAATAATTACCTTAAAATGTGAAGTTTAATACAGTTTCATCAAGTTTTTTTTAATCAGTTTGCCACAGTCAGGAAACATTTTAGCAATGCGGCGCTTATCGGAGCATAAGACTGCAGGGAATGTGCACCGTGATGTCATCATAACAAGGTATCTTATCCATAATACTGAATCTCTATGGAGACTTTTATATAGTGTCTAAGATTAGCACTATATGTGTGCAAAGGTTACACATAATTGCACTAATCTTAGACATGATGCAAAAGGCTCCATTGGGATTCAGTATTATAGACGAGATGCCTTGCTAAGATGACATCATCGTATCGCACGTTTCTGGCAGTCATAGGCTGCAGTCGGCACAGTACTGCTCAAATGCTTCCTGATTGTAGTGAAGTGAAACAATCTTGCTGAAACTATATTAAACTTCAGATTTTAGGGTAACTAATTTTAATATTTGGCACATCTCCCTTTCCATTAGACTTCCACGGGAGGGTTTCAGGAACAGTGCAGCCAGTAAAGACGCTGTTTAGGCTATCCTTTTACTGTTACTAAAATTCTATTAACTATAAACATTTATGCAGATATGTGCTCACTGGTAAAAATGTGACAGCTTTTGTCTTTTTCCAATAGCTGTGTACAGAGTCAACTTGTACATAGTAATAAATTAAACCTTTTAAGCAAGTATTAGATCTTGTCCCTGTGAGTCTGATAACAGTTAAGCAAATGAACCTTGAAGATAGCCCTGGGGGATTTTTGCAGCTGATAACAGGAAACCACACAGTCTAAACACTGTGGTAAGAACTTGAATCCCTTAATATCATTAAATCTTTCCATCGTGGAAAAATTAGCATTTCTGTGGTGTTCATTTTCAAAGCAGATTGCCAGAGTACATTGAGCAGTCCTCACATCATTGGGCATTAAACAGCACAGAACTAGAATCTATGAGACCTCTCAAAGTTCTGTCTTCCTCAGCAGTCCTGACCTGAAACCAGTAGACTGTTCCTTTTTAACATCAGGTCTGCCTTACATAAGATCTCAACTTCTGTGGGGGCACCTGGGGGCCTGACATGCCCCATAAAAAGTTCTGTAACCTTTGGCTGGCCGCTGGTGATTCCACCACTTTCATGGGGGCACCTGGTGAGTTCCGTGGCTGATTCCTCTGCTTCTGTGGGGCAGGCGCTGGGCGGTGGGGGGCCCGCCATGCAGTCAATTCCTCAAAATAAAGGCTGAAGCTGAGCTGAGCTGAGTGCCCCTCCCTGACTCATCCCTCAGTCAGGAAAGGAAATTCAAGGCAAACTAAAGGCTGAAGCTGAAGCTGAGCACCCCCTTCATGATCCATCCTCAGGTGGAACTTACAGTGTAGTGAAGCAGGTCAGGGCAATCAAAGCAGTAAGCAGATTAAAACAACAACCTTCCAGCTCGGATTCATAATCGCATCCCGCCCCCGCACCGACATGCTACGTCTCTAATAGAGTCATAACCACTCATTTTTTCAGTCTCGCATAGGGTACCGAGGCTAGGGAAGGTGGAAAAGCAGGACAAACTAAAACTAGTGAAAAAAAAACAGATTCAAATGAACGACTAAGCGCCCACTCAGTCACAACAAATAACAATCACACACTGGCAAAGCCTGGCATCTGAAGGGGGATACGAAATTACGAATAAATAACCACTGTCCAAACACAGACCACACTACTCTCTGCCTGGCTCTTACCTCACTGTGCCTGGGACCCTGTCTGAAGATGGATTAAATGGACTCCTCTGCAGTGCACTAGCAAGGACTCAGTGTCAGGACTCAGGATAGCCTGCCTCCCCAATCTAGTCCTCTCTCCACTCCGATTGTTGTGCGTAGTGGCTAGCGTGGCTTGGCTCTCTCGTTGACTACTCACTCCAGTTCAGAAATTCACTCAGCGGTCGACCTCTCAATGAAGGCAGCACACACTGGCAGTGCAGCTCTGTTCCGAAATTTTGAAAAATCCTAATCCTGGCTCCCAAACAATGTGCTTCCGATGAGTCCTGACTCTCCCGTCTTCTCCAACTCCAGTCCCGACAAACATATCGCGTTACTTTTTCAAAGGGCATTTAAAGAGCCCGCCTGACTAAGACCCACCCCTTGCTAAGCACTGCCACACCTCTTTTCTTCAAGGGGACCTGACTGAGAGGTAGCAACACATTTCAATCGCAATCATGTCTGATGGGGCTAGTAGCCGGCACGTCACTCAGAGTTCTAGTCTGAAGACCCCACCCCACCCCTTCTGCCTTAAACCTAGAGGACAAAGATCAGCGGGAAAGCCCGTGGGAAAAAAAAAGAACAAAAGAATCCTGAGAGACTAGCATGCTCTCCTGCTACCCCGCTGATCTCTGCAGCATGCCATGGTGTGTCGGGCGTATCGGTAGCTACGCCCTTGCAAGTCCTGTCCTGAATCTCGGGTGACCCGTGTCGTGTCCCACTCCTGCAGCTGATTACTTGGGGATTGGGCTCTAGAGGCGCCAGGCAGGACTGCCACCTGCCGTGGGTGGAAGCCAGCCAGGGAAGCACCTAACTTGTTAGTTTAGTTTACGGCTCGAGGGGGTGCAAACTTAGAGGCAAAATGGTCCGGGGTGGGCGCTGGCCCCCCTGCCCCCCCAGCTCTGCCATTGACTGCAGCTCCGAGGTACTCATAGTTTCTGAAGGCTTCAGGGGTGCTGTGAAAGGATAAGGCTTGGCAGTACCACTCTGAATGCAGCAGACAGTCTCTCAGGAAACAACATCTGTAAGCTGAAGATTCTAAGCAGGTGCTAGATTCTTCACCTGTGATGGGCCTTTCATCATCTTCACCCACAGGCCTTTCATTGTCTTCACCCCATGAGTCTTTCATCATCTTCACCCCATGGGCCTTTCATCATCTTCGCCTCTCGGGCCTTTCGCCATCTTCATAGGGGACCACCCAGGCTTGTGGTCACCCAGGATGTCCAGGGCACACTGCTTCCCCTGGAACTGAAGTTCAGTTTGGCTTAGTTACAGTCTCTGCCCAGCCCAAGCAACTTTTTCTTCTTGGCTGGGAAATAGTCCAAACAGTTCAACTCAGGTTACAGGCTTCAAGATGGGAGAACAGCAGTTCAAACCACAGTACCACATCACATTTTTTGGAACATTTCTGTCGAGACAATCAGTTCCTAACTATTGAGGCATTTCAAAACACACCATCATAGGCCGGCCTGGTGTCACTGAGGGTTGAGGTGCTGGACGTCACACCTTGCACTATGCCGGCGACCTGAGTTCAGGAATTCAGGAATGTACTTGGGTCAGCTGGAGGGGGGAGGATTGAGCATCCCAGCGGATGCTCTCCTCTCTCTGGGTGGGATACCAGGGGTGCTATATGCACCCAACATCCTGAGAGAACCAGTGGAAACACGGGCTCCCAAGGGGTTGGCAGCTATGTCTAATGGAGTCGGGAAGGGGGGACGCTGTCGGGCGCTTGGGAGAGATGTGCATCAGCATGTCACCTCTCTGGATTTACGTCCTCGTGCCGGCATCTCAGAGGGCTCGGAAAGGGGGGGACCACATAAAAATGAAAAAATACCCCAGGCATTCCTAGATGACGACCATTCCGAGCCATCCAGACCACCAATTCTGGGACAGACCCCGCTGTGCAGGTGGAGAAAGAAGGAGAGGCAGTCTCTAAACAGGACTATCTTGAGAACAGGATTGCATAATCCTAATGATTAGAATTTCGTGTACAAAAGTAAAGTTTTATCCATTTATTTATCTCTAGGGCCAGATCCTGAGTTCGGGGGCCGACATGGGATGAATGGCCCGAAGGAGTGGGCACCGAGGGTAGGTAGAAGTGATAAAAAAAAGTTAAAAAAAAATCAGCATTACTTTGCATTTTCTGACTAGACACCTGCATCCTCTCTATCAGTTATACATCAGCTTTAACACATGTAGACACATCATTAGTACATTTGGCTTCAGTGTTAACCCAGGCAGACATATTATCAGCACATTTGCTAACCTCCACGTGCAATTCAGGTCGGTGACAGGCAGTAATGAACATAGAATAAACAAAGGCCGCCGTGTACTTATGTGCCATTTGGATAGGGATTTCAGAGGAGGCAGCAGCGAGATCGTGAGTCAATTTCATGGGTGGTTTACATGCTCTACTAGATTTTTAGGGTACTACTGCATCTTCCATAGGTATAGGGTGTGCACTGCCCTTTTCTGGCACTGTGTCTAGCACAGGGGCCTGGTCTGGAATAGCAGGTGGCTGATCAGTCCTTATTGAAAAGTACTCCACCAAAGCTTCTACATCCATTTCTGCAAAAGGTATTCCTCGAACTCCAACTGGGGCTGCACTTGGCACCAATGCTTAGAGCTTAAACAGTACAAGGGGTCCGTCTCTTCATGACATGCTTGTGGCCAGTCCATAGGGGTCACTGGTGCACTGGGAACATTCATAGGAGTTTTTTTTTGTTTTTTTTTTTCAATTCTTTTTGTGCTCTGCCTGGAGAGGAACTCTCTCCAGCAGCCACTTACCCAGGAGCTCTACCTCCTGTCTGAAGCACACTGCTCCTCACACCCGTATCGACCAGGCCAGTCTCCCGGCTCTGCACCATCCAGGCAGATGGGGAGGAGGACGCGAGGAGAGGTGCCCGGCCTTGGAGTGTGGCTTCCCAGAATTGTGGTGCCTTCACCTATCCCCTCCAATGGGGCTTTTCTTTGTTACGCCCTGCCTCCCTCCCCCCAGAGCCCGGATGTGCAATGACGTCCAAAGATGTCTGCCTCAGCTCTGTATCCTACTACCTTAGCCCTGAAGTGTTGCAATGCCTCCAGTCTCCATTGGTGGCTGCTGCGGTGTCGGGCTGTCCTCGGATCCCTCCCCAAGAGAGGAGCACAGTCTTCCGGATGCTCGATCCTCTCTCCACTCTGCTGACCCCTGGCGACCCAGGCTCATTCCCGAACCCGGGTCGCCAGCGTGGCGTGAGGTGTAGCATCCAGCGCCTCAACCCTCAGTGCCACTGGGCTGGCTGACATTTATAGGATGTTGATGCCAGTACATTTCTTCATCCTCATTGTTTGAACTGTCATTTGTGGCAGATGGTGGAACTGGGTCATTGCACATGGTGCTTTCAGGAGATGTGGGTGCCATCTTTTCCTTGGCTTGGTTATTGTTTCTGGTTCTGGTAGGTCTTGGCACAGGCTCTGTTACAGTCTCTGAAGTGGGCTTGAGCTGACCAATAGGCAGAAGGTGGTTCTGTTACATAGTTTTGACAATCCACTGACCTTGTTCTTGATGGATTCGGTATACGAGTAAATCAGTTAACTTTTCCAGGACAACATAAGGTTTATAAGACCAGTGGTCAATATCTTGTGTTTTCCACAGAGGCCAAGATTTCTGAGGAGAACTCTATCTCCAACTTGCAAAACTTGGTGATGCACTTTCTGATCACACCAAAATTTATTAGTAGCACTAACTTTACCAGCGGCTTCTGCAGCCAATTGATAGGTTTCTTTCAGTTGCTTCTTGAGGCATTTAGTATATTCAAGGTAAGACTCTTTAGAGGTTCCATCAGCAGACACTCTGAATGCTAGGTCAATTGGCAAATGGGCTTCTCGGCCAAACATTAACAGGTATGGAGAAGCATCTGTAGCACTGTTTCAGGTACATTTGTAGGTGTGCACCAACCTGGGGGTATGCTGGCTCCAGTTTCTTTTTTTTCTGGATGCAATGTTCCTAGCATGTTTAAAAAGGTGAGATTAAACATTTCCAGTTGGGGATCCCCTTGAGGATGGTAGGGAGTGGTGCGTGACTGCTGGATGCCATGTGCAGTAAGAAATTCTTTCATTAGGTGGCTCTGAAAGTCGGGACCTCGATCAGAGTGGATATGCTGGGGTATACCATAATGAGTTACAAAATCCTCAAGTTTCTGGACAACAGTCCAGGCTGTCTGATTCTTTGTTGGGTAGGCCTGTGAATACCTTGTACAGTGCTTGGTGATGACCAAAATGTGGCTATAACTTTTACTGCTTGGTTCCAGGGACAAAAAAATCCATACACACCAGTTCCATATGTTCACTGGTTTTAATGTTCACAAGGAGTGCTGCTTTTCAGGATAAGGTATTTCTTGGGATATACCTGCACTATTCTTGCAGTGCTGCTCCATGTTAGACACCATTCTGGGCCAATAGAGTCAGCTTTGCACAAGGTTCAGGGTATGCTCAAACCTGCGGTGCCCCATGTCATCATGAAGTGCTCTAAGGACAACTTTACGGTGCTTCCACGGCAGTACCAACTGGATACAGGGGAGTAAGGAGGCTATTATATTTGGGTCTTGGACATTTTGAAAAAGCAGTCCGTCTTTACTTCAGGTATAGTGTCAGGGTGGGCTCCCCTTGCATCAAAGGCCCTGGTGTGACAAACAGGCATCTCACTATCTGCGTCCACATATTTCATGCATACAGCTTTCATAGTTGCAGAGGTCATACAAATCCATTGGCTCCCCTCTTGAGGGTGAGGTCAGTGAGACAGGGCATTAGCATCTGTATTGTTCAGGCCCTTCCGATACTCTAGGCTAAAGTCATACCTGGAAAGGGCAGACAACCAACGGTGATCTGCTGCATCCAACTTAGTAGTGGTGTTGACATAGATAAGAGGATTGTTGTCAGTTCTTACAATAAATTTGGGCCCATAAAGGTAGTCGTGAAACCAGCGTTGGGTAGCAACACTTTTCAAGTAACACGTTACTGTCGTCTAATTACATTACCATGTAACTTGTAACAGTAACAGATTACTTGTAAGAAAATGTAATTTTTGGAAATTACAGATTACATTTTTTACAAGTAATGCGTTACTGTAACGCAATTTTCTATATTACTCTTGCTGGCATTTTCAGCGTTGAGCAGTGGGATCAACTCCTCCTCACAATCAGAATTCATGGATTAGGGTGCGGAGTAAAACTACAAGAACTGGGTGAGTTGCAGAAGTGGAGCTAGAGGGAGGCAGATGCCCATCCTGGTACCTCTCTGGCTGTTGATCGGCACCCCTTTGAGAGAGTGGATAATGAAGAGGAGGAGCCCCAAAACCCCTCACTTCACAAAGACATTGATACAAACTTGCCAATTATTGCATCTTTACTGTTGGGAGCTGCCAGTGCTTTTAAGAGCAAGCACTTCTTCTCAGGTACTTGTGTGGGAGTGAAGAGGCAGCTGCAGTTGGCGGTTTCAAAGGTTCTTGTTCTGGCTTAATGATGAGAGAGGCGAAAACGAGACTTACTTGTAACAAATTGTTACATATAACATTATATAAGGCTCTCTCTCACCTCTCTCCTAGTAAGCTGGAACAAGTGCCTTTGAAGCTTCCATGGGTAGCCACCCATTAGACAACAAAAGAGCTCTGTGTCACTCACACAGCACACATAGGTTTGAAGTGCCTGCCCTTAAGTACACTGACAGCTCCCAACAGTAAACATTCATTTTTTTCTCAACATAGCCACCTGCTTTCTCCACTCACTTGAACCTGTTGCTTATACTCCCATTCCACCTATTTCTTTCCTATCTTTGCTCACTCGTTTCATGCTGGGAATGGCACTCACTGGCACACACTAAGTGCATGTGTTAAAAACAAAGGACATGTCCATACCTTTTTTGAGAACATCATCCAGCACAATCTTCATCCATCATCTCCTCCCAGAGCTCCACATTGCAAATACCACCACCACTCATCTGTTCACAATCACCATTAAAACATAGGAACAGAGAAACAGTACTTTTTCCACACTACAGGCAGAAGCCATCACTCTATCCACAATGTTTGTCTTGCTCACTCACTTCAAAGCAACAAATAAATATTAAAAAAAACACAACTAAAAACTTAATTGTGTGTGTGTCTCAGTATGGGGGGATGGGGTCACACACAGGATAACTGTACAGGTTCACTTAAGAAAACTTTCTGTGGATGACAGCTGTCTGGTACCAGTGTCAGTCTGGTAGAACTAGAAATGCCACTATAGCATTTATTACACCAAGCGGGTATATCGGGGTTCGTTCCTCAGTTCAAAAAAATAGATCAAGCTAGATGTAAGTGTTTTTCGTCAGTTTCAGAATTTATTTCAGTATGGACTTTAAAGGATTTTTATCGAATTCTGGCAAGCCTATATATAAGGCTCCCTCTCACCTCTCTCTCCTAGTAAGCCAGAACAAGTGCCTTTGAAGCTTCCCTAGGTCAAACAGCTTCCATTAAATAACAAAAGAGCTCCATCTCTCCAACTCTCTCTCACACACACACACACACACACACACACATTTATAGGTGTGAAGTGCCTGCATTTAAGTGCACTGGCAGCTCCCGATAGTAAACATTCATTGTGGGGGATAATCTCTGAGGCACTCCACATTCATGTTATCATGGGTTGTGTACACCTGATAGGTTGCATGATGCACATTTCACTTGAAGAAAGTTCATCCCCCACCTGAGAGGGGGTGCTGCTCTCTTAAGGTCAGTTCTTATGTGTATCGAAACAGGTTGCAAGTACACCCTAGAGCTCCAGTGTGTTTCTTGTAAAGAACAAACATTTATTATAAAGAACAACTTCATTACTAAGGTAAGAAGCCACCTGGCTAAGCCATTTATTAATATCCTACAACAAAGATCAAACAAGACCACAAGAGTATGTTTCTGCAGATATGCAACTGTTTAAAATTGCAAAACTGGCAGTCTTAGAAATGTTAGCACTGTGGCTTCTACTAGCATCGGTTGTCTAGGAAAATGTTAGCTGAGAAATTGACAGCACAGTATTCAAATTATGAACATTATCGCATTGTGCAACTATAGAGATTATTAGCTACCTGAACAAACCTGCTAGCGGTGCCAGAAACTAAAATAATGTCTGACCCACATAATTGAACACATAATCTATGCAGTAATTTACATGAGGTAATATAATAAATAATCAATCTGGTTTCTGAGTTGTATTAATCACCAACAAGAATCTGGTGACCCTGCTAGCCTCATTAACTTGTAAAAAGGCACTCTCAAACTCACGCAGAAAAGCTTCCTTGCACTGGAAAATGCTTAAAATGCCTGAGCTGGATTTAGACATTACTGGAGTTCAGCGGCACTGAATCAAAGCACCCGCAACCTCCTTGTGCTATTTTCTACACAAAAACAGTCCAACAAAAACAGTCCCACAGAAAAAAGGAAGTTCTATGGACCAAAATGGAGCCATCCAAATGTTTCTTTATAGCCCAGGTTTCTCAAACAACTGCTAGCAGCATGACCATCCCCCCTACTTCTTTCTAGTTTACAAATCTCCTGCTACATGAGAGTTGCAAGCTGACTGGCTCTCAGCTCTCGCAAGATTTCAGCCACCATCTTAGATGAGGATAAACAAACAAGATTTGACTAAATCCAGCATATCTTGCAGTGGAGAATGGAGCTAGCAATTGCTACAGCTTCTCAAGGCAAAGTCCCCTAACTTACTGACCATGAGAGGGAACTGAAGAAGCATGTTTTACAGAACAAAAAAATGTTTCTGCCCCAAACTGTATCCTATTACAGTAGCAGCCAGCAATGTAGAATTCCCTCACTCAGTTTACCACAACCCAGGCAAGGTTTAGCTAAAGCAGCCTGCCCCACACCCCCAAAGGCACATACCTACTTTATCCCAGAGATAACCAAGGCATACAAAAAGGGCCAAAAATGATACACAACACTGTACTATATTGGGTGAACATACAAGAAGGTTTGATTAAAATAACTATTTGGGAAATAGTGAACTTTAATAGTCATTTCTTTCACTAATATTCAGTTGCTTTTTCTCTCTTACAGGCACAATCACATATTAATTAAGGGGCTGCTACTATGTACTGTGTGTGACAAAAGTAATGCATACCAATGTGAATGCATGACTTGGTCCTATTAATTTAATAAAAAAGGTCCGGAACAAGATAATTTATCACATTTCTGAAATTTAAAGGACGCAAAATTTAAAGGATGCTAACGGAGTCATGTATTGTTTGAGATCTGTCACAGATGACCAAACAGATTCCACAGCCACAGTTACTTGGAAACTCATACCAGCTGTCCCAGGAGCTCAGTACATCAGGGACTACTACATAATTAAAGGCTCTCATTCCTTACTTGGGCATATTATCTGAGTTCCCCTACATGCTGTTCAGAACAAGCATACCACCTTACTAAGATGCCTGATGACCTGGAGCCCTGCCAGTGGATCCAGAGTCCATACATTGTTAAATGAGCAAGTGGCCACTTTAGAACATTGGGAGTACCCTGCCATCATCCCAGACTTCTAAAATACTAACTAATGTGCCACAGTTCCCCATTACAAGCATAGTAGCACCTGAAGTGCTCACTCAAGACATCACTACACAACAGTCTCTGAAGCAATTTCTCAGTCTCTCTGTGCCTCACCTCAAAATGACATGTTCTCTAGACCTTTTTTATGGCACATGATGTCTTTTAAACTCACCACCTTCTTCTATCAAAAGGTAGAGGAAACTCCTCTATAATCTACCTGACAAAAACACCATAAACAAGTAGGTCTCATGAGGGGGAGGAGCATTGAGAAACTAACCTAACTTGCCTATCCAGATCGACAGCCACAAGAAAGAATATCGTGAGACTTGCTGCTGTGGTCTCGGAAAAGCTCTCCACTCACCCCTTACCCTTGCAGGATTAAGGTTGTAGGTGGCTGCCAGACAGGAGATTGACTGAGAGTCGCTGCTGCCATCTTGCAGAGAGCATAACTATGCTCATAAACATTCAACCAGCACAGAGCACATTTGTTAAAATCACCAACCAATCTGCAACAGCAGACCACAATGTGAATACTTAAATGTAAGAGCAACAATTTGAAAATCAGTTAACAATGGGGAAAATACATTGGGGGTAGCACCATTACCACAGCTGTGGGCAAGGCAGCATAACACTGAGCCCCTCACTCACTCTATCACATTTAAAGGGACAGTGCACACTTGAATGCACAGGCTCAGCAATAGCCTACACAGTGCAGAACATTATTGATTACTGTGCAGGGGAAGAGTCAAAATACACCCTTTCATTGTACTTTCTCAGCTTACTGCAGGGCCAAAACAAAGAGCCACAGCTGAACCAAGGTTGCAGCATACCCTACATCTCCAGCATATTTAACCAAATCTAGAGGCAAAGGTAAGACTAATAATATTTCACTATAAGCCATACATACAAGAATTATAGGACAATTGCCACTAAATACAGGATGCTATCAAAATCCAGCATTCTGGTTTTCAGTTTGTGCTTATACCACTAGAATATACCTGGCAAAAAGTATAGAAAACTAATGCATGATGTATAGCTTCTGAGTATATCACAACATCGGTTTACAAGGCTTTTAAGTAGAACGGTGCAAGTTACAAGTAAGGAGACTGACCACCTGGAAGCCCCTGCTAGTGGTTCCAGGAGCAAACTACTAAGTATACACTGGCCCTTATAATGTAAGGAAAATTACTACCTGGATACCCCTGCTAGCAGTTCCAGGAGCAAATGTCCGTAAAATATCCACTGGACCTTATAATGCAAGGAGATTTGACACCCTGGATACCCCTGCTAGCAGTCCCAGGAGCAAACATCCACAGAGTATCCACGGGGCCTTATAATGTAAGGAGACTGACTAACTGGATACCCCTGCTAGTGGTTACAGGAGCAGGGATACTTAACGAATACTTCTGCTCAGTATTCACAAAAGAGGAGAGGGAAGTACCTAATCCAATTAACAGAAGCACTTTTGATAGGGGGGTCGATCCCAGCCCTTTCACAGAAGAAAGGGTTCTGCAAGAATTCCTAAAACTGAAGGTGGACAAAGCAATGGGGCCTGATGGAATTCACCCCAGAATTCTAAAAGAATTAAGGGGGGAACTAGTGAAACCACTGACTACTCTTTTTAATAAATCATGGGAGGATGGTGTGGTACCCAATGACTGGAGGGAGGCAGATGTGATTCCCCTTTACAAAAGTGGGAACAAGACAGAGGCAGGAAACTACAGACCTGTCAGTTTGACCTCTGTGATAGGGAAAGTGATTGAGTCACTTCTGAAGGAAAGAATTGTTGAGTACATAGAGGCCAGTGGGGCACAGGACCCAAGGCAGCATGGGTTCACAGTGGGAAGGTCATGTCAGATGAATCTAATAGATTTATTTGACTGGGTGACCAAAGTAGTAGACAAGGGAGGGGCTGCGGACATGGCCTACCTAGACTTTAGCAAGGCATTTGACACAGTCCCACACAAAAGATTAATAGTCAAATGAACCAGTCTGGGTAGGGTCCTAGGGTGGTAGCCTGGGTAAAACATTGGCTGGACAACAGGACACAGAAGGTAATTGTAAATGGAGTCCATGCTGAAGAAAGAGGGGTTACTAGTGGGGTACCGCAGGGTTCAGTACTGGGTCCATACCTTTTTAATGTCTTTATAAGTGATATTGCAGAGGGACTGGAAGGAAAAGTATGCCTCTTTGCAGATGACACAAAGATCTGCAACAGGGTTGATACACAAGGAGGCATGGAAAGGATGAGAAGGGACTTGGCAAGGTTGGAGGAATGGTCAGAAGTATGGCAACTAGTTCAATGCAAAGAAGTGCAAATAATGCACCTGGAAACAAGAACCCAGGGAAGATTACACAATGGGGAGGTAGTAACAACAACAAAAGAAAGGGACTGGGGTAATCATATCAGATGACCTTAAGGTTAGCTAGCAATGTGAGAAGGCAGTAGGGGGGGCTGGGGGTATACTGGGATGCATAGGGAGAGTCATCACCAGCAGAAAACTGGAAGTTGTTATCCCTCTGTACAGACAGATGGTGAGACCCCATCTGGAGTACTGCGTCCAGTTCTGAAGACCCCATCTCTGCAAGGGCATAGACAGGATAAAAGCAGTCCAGAGGAGGACAACTAAAATGGTGCAGGGTCTGCAAGAGAAGCCGTACAAGGAGAAACTAAAGGAGCTTAATATGTATACCCTTGAGGAAAGAAGGGAGAGGGGGGCATGATAGAAACTTTTAAGTACCTCAGTGGAATCAACAAAGTCCAAGAGGGTAGCATCTTTCAGAAAAAGAGACGTGCAAGAACAAGGGGACACAATTTAAAGATAGAGAGGAGGCGGTTCTGGGGCAATGTGAGGAAGTATTTTTTCACAGAGAGGGTAGTGGATGCATGGAACAGCCTTCCTGAGGAGGTTGTGGAGTCTAAAACTGTGGGAAAATTCAAGAATGCATGGGACAGACATAAGGCAATTCTTGTGGGGGAATAGGAAGAAATAGGCTGTTGGTTAAGTAGGATCTGTGACCTATCCGGTAGGTAGGTAGGGAAATGGGCAGACTAGGTGGGCCAAGCAGTCCTTATCTGCTGTCAAAGTCTATGTTTCTATGTTTCTAAACACTTCCAAAAAAAAAAAGGCTCATCAAATGACCCATACAAGGAGAGCAAGGCACATATCAACCTGGCACCCTTTAGAGCAGTGTCTCCATGCAAGACAGTGGCCCTACTTCCATTCCAGGTATAGAAACATAGAAACATAGACTTTGACAGCAGATAAGGACCTCTTGGCCCATCTAGTCTACCCATTCCAGGTATCCCAGTCTCTGTGGCATGTCACCATTCAAACGGCCTCTAGCTCCATGGTGGAACCTGACTGAAACGCGGCTTTCCACGACCTCAACGATACTGGTGTGCCCCATGCAGGGTATTTAATGCTGCAGACCAAACAACTCGCTCCTCTTCCCCTTGTCTCTTCCAGTCTGAGATCTCGCTCAACGTGGGAGTAGCCTTTTGATTGACTCCCAACTCTTGTGAGACCTTGGCTGCCATCTTTCTGAGGGGCAAAACAGCGGGATCTCGCCATCGTGGAGATCCCACGATAACTAGCGCCTATGCCCCCAGCACACTGAAATACAGCAAAATTTCAACTCCACCAAGCGCAAACGGGAGACAAACAGACTGTTTGATTAAGGTCTAGAAAGATACCTCAAGGGAAAAGAGGATGAGGTACCAAAGACCAGTCAAACAGATCCACTTTTCTGCCAGCTAGACAAACATACCATTCTCATTCTTTTCGTGACAAGACAGGGGCAATTACAACTGCAGGCTACACCACTACAGGCAGCCATATCCACAAAAAAAATGAAAATTGCATCAGATATCGAGCTAGAAGGGTTCCCAAGCAAGGCAGAGGAAACTACTCCCCCGCAGAACCTAGTTGAAACAACTACTATTGCTACAAGCAACACCAAAACATTCCAGTCGGTGACCAACTACTACTCTTCATGCAAGCATGGGAGCAAACCACACAAGACATGTGGGTCCTACAAGTAATAAGACTAGGATATGTGATACAACTTTCTCGCATACCAACAAAGAACCTTCTAGTCCTATTCCCTGTGCTGAAAAACATGTTACCCGGATACAAGTCAAACAGTACTGGCAGACTTACTGCACAAGACCTTAGACAGGGTAACACATTACAAAACAGGGAAGAGGAGGATACTCCATATTTGACAAGGTACCCAAAAAAGGGACCAGAGGGTTACACCGAGTTCTGGACCTAAACAATTCTGTACAATTCAAACCCTAGAAATGGAAACAATCAGGTCCACCCTCACGGTTATAAGCTCAGGAGATTACCTAACTTCACTACATTTGTAGGACACATACATCACACTACAAATTCTGTCGATTTCACATATTGGGAAAATGATACCAATACAAGTGTTACCATTCAACCTACCATCAACCCCAAGCACGTTCACAATGGTAAAAGAGTTAAGGGCATACAAGTAATACCCTATTGAACGACCAGCTGATCAAGACCAGAACAGTACAGCAGTCCATTCAAGAACATATGCGGTAGTACACTGCCTACAAAATCCCAGCCGTGCAATAACCTATCAGAAAGCTACCCATCATCCCCAGCCAGTCTATAGATAGTCTAGGCTCACTGATCGACACAAATCCGGGTCTCAGCATCCCAGTAAATGCCCAAGCCCACTCAATTATTGCACAGACTACACAATTACAGAAACACAGAAATCCAGAACTTTAAGCAGTTTCACAAGTACTGGGTGTAATGTCATCATTGATAGACATAGTGCCATGGTCCACGTGCAACATGACACCTCTCATACCATTCTTGAGCAAACAGGGCCCAGCGCATGACATAGGCTTGGCACAGACATTAACACTTTCACCCTCCCTGATGGCACTAGCATCTGCCAGACGTGGAGGAGAACTATAGGCACACTCATGCAGACCCATGCAGACTGTGTAGCCTAGTGGTTAAAGTACTAAGCTGTAAACTGAAATTCCCTTTTCCTTTCCTAACATTTTACACTGACAGAACATCCCTTTGACCTATAATGTCATTCCGACCAATAGTGTCATTGACAGTCCACATCAACCAAACTATTGAAATATCTGCAGAACCCCCTTAGGGAGAAATACAAAACGACCCTCAGCTTACAATGCTGGGTATGAATAGGATACTTAGCACATTCCTATCAAGGACAGAGGAAATATACAAAACAGACTGTAATGCTGCATGGAAAAGGAAAACCAGCTTCAAAATCATTGATTGCCATGTACCTTAAAACAGCAACCACGGAACCATACAGAGTAAATCATTCGACTGCACCAAGAGATCTGAAGGCTCACTCTACCAGAGCAATTGCAACTTCCTGGGCAGAGAAAAATGGGAATACTGCAGAAGAAATCTTTAGCAGCATGTAAGGACTAGGTACAAGACAACACGTCTGACCCACCCTAGCAGAGGATTACTGTTTTTTAATGACCCATGATGTCATGAATGTGGAATGCCTCAGAGATTATCCCCCACAATGGTAGTTTACTCACCCGGTAAACGTGATTGTGGGGGAATACATCTCTGAGGCACTCCACATTCCACCCAACAGACGTGTGAAAGACTCAACAAGTTTTCATACATTGTATGAATGTATGATACTCGCTTTTACAAATTAGCAGGTTTGGTCATCACTGATGTCTATATGTATAGTGTAATAACAAAATAAAGTTACACAACAATTTTCTACCACTAAGTGGTCACTGCATATCTACACTCATTAACAGCAAAAGGTATTAACAGATTATTGTTACAGATACAGCTTTGGAATACATCGAACTGACCTTAGGAGAGCAGCCCCCCTCTCAGGTGGGGGATGGACTTTCTTCAAGTCACATGTGCATCAAGCAACCTATCAGGTGTACACAACCCATGATGTCATGAATGTGGAGTGCCTCAGAGATGTATTCCCCCACAATCACCTTTACCAGGTGAGTAAACTACCATTATTTGCTAAATTAGCATTAGCGCCTCTAAATAGCAGCTATATCTGTTACAAATGCCTGGAAAAAAACTAGCATGCTGTAAATCTAGCATTCGCAGCCCATTTATTTTCCTAACCTGGCTTGACTCCTGAGCTTTGGAGAAATGACTGCACTGTGGAAAAAATAAATAGGACCACATGCACAGAAAATTGAAGACCCAGAGTAAAACTAGAATTATGGAACACAAGAGGTGCACTCAGGTACCAAGCTACGGTACTCTCAGTAGTGAACTGGAAACTGTTAAAATAATTCCACTGTGACTGCTAAAAAAATTTGTATTTATTTTGAATCACTGGTTGGCTGACATACAAAAGAATCATAGGGGGAAAACATGGTTCCTTGGTTGCAAAGTAAGACATGTCATGCTCCAGCTTCACTGTGCTTTTTTTTGTTTTTTTTTTGTTTATTTCACACCACCCACTGGACTGTACCCCACAGTTTGCTAATTTTAGGAACAAGAATGGGTTCTTTCCCTTCCCACTTCAAGTCTACAGACTTGACTTTTTTTGCACCACTGGGTCTGCCGGTAAATGCTGGTGAACATGTTAGGATAATTTTTTAATTCTCTTGAACAAATCCAGAACAAATGGTTTGATACATTTTATTGGACCAATAAGGATATTACAAAAAGAAAAAATAGTTTTAGCTTTCAGACCAACAAGCCCAAAAGCTAAAGTTATTTGTTCTTTTTGTAACATCCTTGTTGGTCCAATAAAAGGTATCAAACCATTTGTTCTGGATTTGTTCTTACTAGGACCAATATGGCATTAAACAGTTTGTTAGTTCTCTTGAGGGTTTTCGTATGGGGCTGCTGCAGTGCATAAACAGTTTTTGAGGCATTTTTATGACAAGCAGACCCACAGAAAAACATTCAAATATATTTCAATATTTTTTTTTTATCATTTCAGACTTTAATAAGCCTGAGTTGACTCTACATACTTTCAAAAGTGTTTCCTTTTTACCTGTTGAACTCCAGTAACTAAGCAGTCTTCTCTTTTCCACACAAATGTGTGTGTGACACATACACACAGTAACCTCTATTCTCTTTGTCCTTGATGAAATGGCATAAAAGTGTGCAGAGTCAGTTTAGACTTAAGGTTTGCAAATGATTAATTATTTAACATAAATACAGTAAATGCTTTTCTGTGGCTCTTCTTGTCATGAAAGATGTCTCTAAATTAATTGTTTCCTCTTGGTCACTGGTTTCCTTTGGTATATAGTGGTATTTAGAAGCTTATTTTGAGTGTCTAATCCCATTTATATACATAGCCCTTCTATGGCTGAAGTGTGATTGTGTTTGAAGTCCCTATCCCTGAACTCTGCTTGTTCATAACCAGACAATAGTAGCAGAGGTTGCAGATAACTGATTCCCTAAAGTTGTAGGTAGCCTCCTAGGTGTCCTCACAGAAAAAGAAACATGCAAGGGTGAAGCATTGCAGAGTGCTAAAAGAGGTTTACAAAAAGAGTTGGCACGTTTTTTTTTAAACAGTCACTTACATTTTTGCTACATAGAGAACAATTGTCTCTCCTTTACTTTGCAGCTGCTGCAACACTAAGGTCCTGGCCTTTGAATTTACAATTAAAGGGGTTGGAACATCCAGACTAGACTTATTTGCTCATTTCATTAGCAATATGCATTTTCTATGTGTTTGTCCAAAGGAAACTGACCCCTAAATAATCAATTGGAATTCTGAATTGTATAGGGGATCTGGCAGTGCTGGGAAGGGGTGAGTTGGCTGTGCATGTAGCAAGGGGGGCTGGATGTGTGTGTGTTGGGGGTATGTGGTGGACATGTGTGTAGGTGGGAGCTGACTGTGTGTGGGGGGACCTGGCCATGTGTGTAGGGGGAGTTGAGGGAGGGGAGCTGGCCATGCATGTTTAGTGGACATTGGCTATGTGTGCGGGGTGAGGGGAACTGACTGTTGAAGGGTTCAACTGGCTCTGTGTGTGTGTGTGTGTACGGTGGTGGCCGTATTTTTGCTACTGGTACAAGTTGACTGAACTGTGTGTGTATTGGCAGGTAGAGGGTCAGGAACTTGTAACAAGAAATATATATTATGGTATCACGGTAGTACTACCATAGTTAGGGTTGAGTAGCACTTTTAAGGTTAAAGGGTCAAATTGTGCACCTTAATAACATTGCCACCATTCAAAGGATTTGCCTGAAATTTGGTATGTATGATTGGGCATGGTAGACCTTGGGATAAGTCAAGTTTTGTACTGGTCAGATATATGGCTGTGGAGTTATTAAGCGACAACCAATTGTGCAATTACGCTTTTTTGGGGATTTCTTTGCTCTTGCCTACATGTCACACGGTTTGTGCGACCAGTCCGAAAACTTCAAGAAACGTGCAGCCAAGGTCCCCAATGTGCCTTTTCAAGCTTTTGCGAAAAAATATTGAACGGTTCAAAAGTTATTCAAAAAACAAGTTCCCATTATAAGTCAATGGGAAAAGTTAACAAAATATTTAACACTTTCGCAAATGCACTTTTTAGTGTCGCAAATGGCCCTAGTAGTGTCACAAATCCACCATTTTGTTTTCAGTTGGTGATCAGAAAAATGCTTGCCATTTAAATTTGGGACCCTCTAGGGTCACAATTATTTTAGTGTTCACCTAGTCAGACCCTGAGGATGCTAGCCATGTCTTTATTTTGGGGTTAAACACCCCAGAAATATGTTTTTCAAATTTCTGGAAACAGTAGTGTCACAAAGTAGTGTCACAAGCATGACACTTTCACAAATTTTTGTGAACAGTGTCACAAATTGAGACACTACTTTTCAGGCTATGGCCAAAATGACAGGAATTCTTTGCCACCCTGCTGCAAACAAATGGTTTAGTCTTTTGGGCTGAAATTTGGAGGGAAGGCAGCCAACATCTCACAGATGTGCCTTTTGGTGGTTTGGTGAAAAAATATTGCACAGCTGCAAAATTATGGTACTCTGAAGTTGGCGTTTTCCCCATAGACTAACATGGTGGCATATGCCATGCCTTTCAGGGCTCGTATCTTGAAAACGATGCGAGATACAGATTTTTTGTTGTGAGTTACATAGCCCGGTGGGCTATGTAACATTAGAAACCTAGCCAGGAAAATCAAGATTTTTGTGAAATTAAATTTTTTTTCCTACATTGTGCGGTTGCTGAGATATTAGCAATTAAGTACTTCCAATGCTCGTTTTAAGCTTCGATCCCCATTACAATGCATACATTCTTTGTACACACTGTGTTTCTGTATGCACCTGTTTGGCAAAAACAGGGTATGCACTTCCGTTACTGTTACAGTTACATTTCCACTTGCGTTTATGTCCCAGTTTGCATTACCGTTACTGTGTACGCCACCGTGTGCGTTACCCTTTGCATTGACATTCGCACTTGCATTTTCGTTACTGTTGCCATTTGTGTTTCCACTACTGTTTCTGTTTGCATTTTTGTTTGCATCACCGTGTGCATTGCCATTTGCGTTTCCGGCAGCCCTTTCATTTGCATTTCCGTTTCTCTTTCTTTTTGCGTCTTCCTTGCTGTTACTGTTACCATTTGCATTTGCAATTGCGTTACTGTGCCCGTGCGCATTATGGTTTGCATTTCCATATGCGCTTGCATTTCCTTTTGTGCTTCTGTTTCCTTTGCTGTTATTGTTGCTGTTACCGTTACCATTTGCATTTACAATTGCAGTATTGTGCCCGTGCGCTTTTCGGTTTGTGTTTCTGTAGTGCTTCTGTTCCCGTTTCCATTTCTCTTTCCTTTGGCATTATTCTTCATGTTAACTTTACCATTTGCATTTACAATTGCGGTACCGTGCCTATGCACATTACGGTTTGTGTTTACGTGTGCACTTGCGTTTGGGTTTCCGTTTCTGTTCCCTTTCACTCTCTTTTTGCTGTGACACTTAACATTTTCATTTAAAATACCACTGCCATCACTGTTCACATTACCAGTTGCATTTTTGTACACGCTTCAATGTCTGTTTACGTCACTGTTCACTTCAGCGTCACTTTGCGGTTGCGTTTCTATTAACGTTCCTTTACCATTTACGTTTGCGTTACCATGTGTGCCACTGTTCACGCTTCAGTTTGCGTTCCTGTTCCTGTTACTGTGCCACAAGACATCACGTGGCGAGAGGGGCCCCCGCCGCCACATTACATTCACTATTTCTCGTTATCATTCTCAAAAAGAAGGGAAATTAGAGGCAAAAAACTCAGTTTAATGCATTACATCGGGGTGCACGTTGGGGTCGTCGGTCCTAACTCTCACCCCATTCTCCTATACCTCTGCTTCTTCACACATGTGATGGGGTGAGAGTTAGGGCCGATGACCCCAACACACACCCCAGTGCCAGTTGGGGGGGTTGGCTGGGAGGTCCAAGGGGAGCTTTCAACCCTAACACCGAATTTCCTCACTTTTGTCACTGTGGAAAAACCCCAAACTAATGCATTAAACTGGGTTTTTTTCCTCTAAAAAATATATATATATATATCGTTTTTGGTCATAGAAGTGAGCGAGTCTGTGTGTAGGCAAATTTAAATTTTATTAAATATAAAAAAAGACTCAGAATTCTTTAATGAGTGCAAAGCTACCTGTAATGAGTGATTTGGAAAGTCAGGGCTGGGGGAGTGGAAAGGGAATAAGACAAATTTTCAAAGAAACATTGTTCATCTGGGGCCAAATGCTGGGGCTGCTGCTGCCTGGGCTGGGTAGGGAGGGGTTCTTTAAGACCCCATTAGGATTTCTGGACCCTAGCTGTGTCCTGCCCAGCAGTCCAGATTCCTGGAGTGGACACAGAATCCGTAGATATAACACTACCTTTAGATTTTTTCTTTTTGAAGCTTTTGAGGAGTTTCCAGACCACAACCTGCAGGTACTGTATGTTTACTAAGTGTACATAACCAACTGATCAAAAGTAATATAAAGTAATATGAAAAGTAATATGCGTTACAGTTACAGTTACCGATGACTTTTTATACAAAAGTAATAAGTAACTGTAACTGATTACTTTTTGAAAGTAATTTACCCAACACTGCTTGAAACTGATCAGTGATGACCCATTTCAAACCAAAAAATTTCAGTTAGTGCGCTGGGTAGTTCTTTTCACTTGGTGTCAGGCTCCAACTTGCAAATACAATAGACCCTTCTGGGTACTCTCGACACAATACTGCTCCCAGCCCATCCATGCTGGCATCCATGTGAAGAAAACAGCATTTACAGTAGTGGGATCAGCAAATGCCAATATAGGAGCTTCAGTAAGGCTCTTAATTATTTCTCTGAATGCGTTTTCAGTCTTGATCCTATCAGTCCCCAATCAGTTCATTAACTCTGTAGTAAATCTTTTGGGGCATTTCTTTCCTCCACTGCATCTTGTACTTGGTAGGGGGGTACCCCTGCATTAGATTCTTAAACAATTGGACCACCTTGGAGAAATCCTAAACAAATCTCCAGTAATGACTGTAGAAACCAAGAAAGGACTACAATGTTTTCAGATTATGGGGCCTAGGCCAGGTAGTGATAGCCTTGACCTTGTCAGGGTTGGTTTGGACTCCTGCTGGAAAAAATGTGCTCAACATATTTTACAGACGGTTGACAAAATTTACATTTGTTGATTGACATTTTAAGTCCAGATTCTTCGAGTCTGTCCAGAACCTACATCAGGCATTCTTCATGTTGCTCTACGGTGCTTTCAAAAACAATTAGGTCATCCAAATAGACTACTACTTATAGAAACATAGAAACATAGACTTTGACGGCAGATAAGGACCGCTTGGCCCATCTAGTCTGCCCATTTCCCTACCTACAGGATGGGTCGCAGATCCTAGTTACCCAATAGCCTATTTCTTCCTACCCCCCACAAGAATTGCCTTATGTCTGTCCCATGCATTCTTGAATTCTCTCACAGTTTTAGACCCCAAAACCTCCTTAGGAAGGCTGTTCCATGCATCCACTACCCTCTCTGTGAAATAATACTTCACATTGCCCTGAAATGCCCCCTCTATCTTTAAATTGTGTCCCCTTGTTCTTGCATCTCTTTTCTGAAAAGGTGCTACTGTCTTGACTTCGTTAATTCCACTGAGGTACTTAAAGTTTCTATCATGTCCCCTCTCCCTTCTTTCCTCAAGGGTATACATATTAAGCTCCTTTAGTCTCTCCTCATCGGCTTCTCTTGCAGACCCTGCACCATTTTAGTTGCCCTCCTCTGGACTGACTCTATCCTGTCTATGTCCTTGCGGAGATGGGGTCTCCAGAACTGGGCCATGATACTCCAGATGGGGTCTCACCAACTGTCTGTACAGAGGGATAACAACTTCCTGTTTTCTGCTGCTGATGCTCTCCTATGCATCCCAGTATACCCCCAGCCCTCCCTACTGCCTTCTCACATTGCTTACAACCTTAAGGTCATCTGATATGATTACCCCAGGTCCCTTTCCTTTTTGTTGTTGTTACTACCTCCCCCCTATTGTGTATTCTTCCCCTGGGTTCTTGTTTCCCAGGTGCATTATTTTGCACTTCTTTGCATTGAATCTAGCTGCCATACTTCTGACCATTCCTCCAACCTTGCCAAGTCCCTTCTCATCCTTTCCATGCCTCCTTGTGTATCAACCCTGTTGCAGATCTTTGTGTCATCTGCAAAGAGGCATACTTTTCCTTCCAGTCCCTCTGCAATGTCACTTATGAAGACATTAAAAAGGACTGGACCCAATACTGAACCCTGCGGTACCCCACTAGTAACCCCTCTTTCTTCAGAGTGGACTCCATTTACAATTACCTTCTGTGTCCTGTTGTCCAGTCAATGTTTTACCCAGGCTACCACCCTGGGACCCACTCCCAGGCTGGTTAATTTGATTATTAATCTTATGTGTGGCACTGTGTCAAATGCCTTGCTAAAGTCTAGGTAGGACATGTCCACATCCCCTTCCTGGTCTACTACTTTGGTCACCCAGTCAAAGAAATCTATTAGATTCGTCTGACATGACCTTCCCACTGCGAACCCATGCTGCCTTGGGTCCTGTGCCCCACTGGCCTCTAGGTACTCAACTATTCTTTCCTTCAGAAGTGACTCCATCACTTTCCCTACCACAGAGGTCAGACTGACAGGTCTGTAGTTTCCTGCCTCTGTCTTGGTCCCACTTTTGTGAAGGGGAATCACATCCGCCTTCCTCCAGTCCTTAGGTACCACACCATCCTCCCATGATTTATTAAAAAGAGTAGCCAGTGGTTTCACTAGTTTCCCCCTTAATTCTTTTAGAATTCTGGGGTGAATTCCATCAGGCCCCATTGCTTTGTCCACCTTCAGTTTTAGGAGTTCTTGCAGAACCCTTTCTTCTGTGAAAGGACTGGGATCAACCTCCCATCAAGAGTGCTTCTGTTAATTGGATTAGGCACTTCCCCCTCCTCTTTTGTGACTACTGAGCAGAAATATTTGTTCAGTATCCTTGCTTTTTCACTGTCCCCCTCTGCCCACCCACCGTTCATTCTATTCAGTCTCACTATCCCTCCCTTTGTCTTTCTACACTCACTGATGTACCTATAAAAGGGTTTATCCCCCTTCTTAACCAAGTTGGCTATCTTTTCCTCAGTTTGGGCCTGTGCTATTCTGACTTCCCTCCCTGCTTCCTTCTGCCTTAACTGGTACAGCTCTCTGTCCTGTTCCTTCTGTGTTTCCTTATACTTCTGGAATGCTATCTTTTTCTTCCTGAATTTCACAGCCACCTCTTTTGAGAACTGTAGTGGCTTTTCCTTTCGTTTTGATTTGTTTATTTGCTTCACACAAAGGCTTGTTGCCTCTGTGATGGCAGTTTTGCTGATTCCCCATTGTTGCTCCACCCCTCCTTCTAGCCTGTTTGCTAGTGCTTTTCTGAGGCACTCTCCCATCTTGCCAAAGTCAGCCCTCCTGAAGTCCAGTACCCTCACTTTTGAAGGGCTTGACTCTGTAGCTGAGTTTAACGTGAACCACACTGTTTGATGGTCACTTGTTCCCAGATGGCAACCCACTTCTAGATCTGAGATCCTCTCACTGCCCCCGTTTGAGAGTACGAGGTCTAAGATTGCAGCAGATTCATATCTCCCACGGCTTTTTCCATCAATAATTGGAAATTGGCCAACGCCCCTAAGATACCTTGTGGCATACGTTCAAAGTGATAAAATCCCAGGGTGTAAATGAACATGGTTTTATTCTTTGTCCTCTTTGGTCATGGGAATCTGGTAATACTCACTTCGAAAATTCAGTATGAAAAAACATTTACTGCAGTAAGGCAGGTCAGCGCATCCTCCACATGAGGTACAGTATACTGGTCTGTAACAGTGCGCTTGTTCAAAGTCCGATAGTCAATACACAAATGGACAGCCTCAGCCTTCTTGCAGATTTCCACAATGGGGGATGCATAAGGGCTTCTGGATTTGGATATGATACCAGCAGCCAGTAACTCTTACAAGTGTTTGCAAACATCTTCCACGTCCACTGGAGCTAGCCATCAGGACCTTTCTCAAAATGGTCTGTTGTGTGTCAGTCTTACATGGATGCTCCTCCCCTTGAGCACATTCCCACACCAAGCTCACTGGTGGAAAAGACATTAGTCCTCTCTGCCAACTTCTGTCACAGTAGCTGCTTGTAAGACTTGGGTAGTGGTGAGTCTCCAAATTTGAACAAGATAGGATCAAGTCTTTTACTGGTGCCTAGGTTCAGAATTGCAAGTCATTACACCTCTACTCAGTAGACATGTCCATCCTTTCCGAATAATCACTTCTTTATCAGTCTCATCCCTTAATAGGACACTAATCTTCTGGACTCCAGTAGATGTACAGCACAGGGAGCTGGCACCACCCCTCTCTGTACTAGCAGGCTAGTCAGTTGCTCACCATCAGACAGCGTGTCCACAATGTAAGCAAGTCTGCTGGTGGATTATTCAAATTCCACCCTCCCCCATCACCTGTGGGTAAAACCAAAGGTTGGCATCTCTTCTCCAAATCACTCCCACTTGCTCTTCATATGTCTCTAACTTACCAGAAGCATGTCCATTCATATAGGCACTTCAGATCCAGGGGTGTATCTCAAGGCTGTGTATGGACTGTGGACCCTCCATCTCTCAGCATAGCTGAGCCAATCGCTGAAACATGTTGTTGGTACCAATCACTGCTGAAGTCTCACCCTTGATTCCTATATTCTGCACACAAAAGCAAGAGCTTCCATCGGGGCCTGGACCCTAGCAACACTTTGGGGGAATTCTGTTTGAATAACGATGTACCTTCAGTATGGGTAAGCCTGGTTGCTCAGTCCCTAGACAGCCAGTCCTTTCAAAGTCTCAAAGGCACATGACTCAAATATTTCTGGTACCATTCTTCAAACACAGCAGTCACTTGGGTTCCACTATCAAGTAACACAATGCAATCATAACAGTGTCAGTGGCTCAGTAGGTAGCACACTCGCCTCTGAGGCCGGGAGATCAGAGGGCTGTGGGTTCAGTTCCCACATCTGGCACTTGGGTTAATATCCCAGTACTGACACTGTAGTGCAGCATGAGAGGGGTGCTGCACTTCTGAGGTGCCGTCTTTCAGATGAGACGTTAAACTGAGGTCCCATCTGCTTGGATTGGTGGTAGTTCAGGTGGATGTTAAAGATCCTATGGCACTTATCGAAAAAGAGTAGGGGAATTTCCCCAGTGTCCTGGCCAAATTTCCCTCATTCACTGAAAATACCACCAACAGCTTAATCTGTTTCAAAGTCAGTTGGCATTCATCTGTATTCCCTTCCCCTGGGTTGTGCCTGAAAATAGGCAGGATTTGTCTAGTGCACTTACCCGGTCAACAAAAACTAAATAAAATAATAAATAAATCAATATCTTCAGTCTTGACTGGGACCTTGGCAGACAGTCCTATCAGTCCTGGGGGTTACTGGGGCCACTAATGTTAACAGATTGCATCTGTTTCATGGAACATGTTTAATCCAGGACCCCAGTTCATTCCTTCACTGGGTCCCACTAGCATTTCTCAGACATATACTTCTCTTTCAACAACTTTTGCACTACCAAGGCAGAACTCTTGGGCTTTTTACAATATCTCTTTCAGTATCCATCTTCACCATAGCAGTAACATAAAACAAGCATTTGTCTATGCCGAATATTTGCTTGCTGGCATTGGCATTGGTAGTGTAGGAGTTACAGAGCTGCATAATAGGAGTGGTAGGAAAGTATTGAACTGAAGCCAACCCCACCACCGCCCTGTAGATACTGACAGGCATTGGGGTGTGTCTTTGGGTCATCAGGCATATCGTCCACGCCATTTCACCACACCCTACCTAGCAGACACCGACAAGTGTCACAGTGTGCTTTGGGGTCTTTGGCCTTTATGTTCACCCCATTCCTTCAGGAAATACAGTGAGATGGGCACTGTATAGGAGAATGGGGTGAACTTTGGGGCCGAAGAGTCCAAGGCACACCTTGATGCCTCTCACTGGCTACAGGGTGTGGTTGGGGGAGGAATGGTATGAGCATTATAGGTGACAATCCCAAGCCACACCTCTGATGCCTGTCAGTCTCTAGAGGGTGGGGCGTTATGTTTGGGAACCCTAACACCTCAGGCATTCATTGGTATTTTCACTCCAAATTTTCAACATGGTTTTTTGTGACCCCCACCTCATGAACAGTGGCAATATCAGTTTGTTAGCCAAAAGCTGATTTTGCACAGCGACTACACCATTTGGCACCACAGGTGTGAAAACACATTTCAAACAGGATGTGAAAAATGGCAGCTGTATTGTTCATGAGGAGGTGTAAAATGGCAATGTTGAAAATCTGCAGTGAAAATATTAAACAACTGCTGAAGTCATGATGGTAAGAAACTGTGCAACGCACACCTGTAATGTTTGGGAATTTTTTACAGCAGATTGTCAACACAGGCATTTTGGGACCTCTGCTCATGAACAGTGTCACTGTGATTTTCTTAATCTGTCCCGAACAGTGATTTCCCACAGCAACCACGCATTTCTGCGCTGGAAGTGCGAAAACACATTTCAGCCATGGTGTGAAAAATGGCAGCTGTACTGTTCATAAGGAAGTGTGAAAAAATGCCAGTGGTGAAAATCTGGACTGAAAATATTACAAATTCATGAACTTACAAGGGTACGTGGAAACTGCACAATGCTCGCTCGTAACACAGTCATTTTATGGACTTTTGTCACCAAATTTTTAACATAGCCATTTTAAGACCTCTGCTCATGCACAGTGTCCTTGTGATTTTCTTAATCTGTCCCGAACATTGATTTTGCACACCGACTGTGCCACTGTGTGCTACATGCGCATAAACACATTTTGGGTGAGATGTGAAAAATGACAGCTGTACTGCTCATAAGGAGGTGTGGTAAAATGGCAATGTTGAAAATCTGGAGTGAAAATATGAAAAATTTGCGAACTTACGAGCGTGCGTAGGAACTGAACAATGCACACTTGTAAATCAGTCATTTTGGGGAATTTTTACACCAAATTTTCAAAATAGGGTTTTTGGGGGCCTTCCCCATGAACTGTGACACTGTCATTTTGTAAACTGGTCCCGAATGATGGTTCCATGCAGTGACTGTGAAATCACCTTTCGGGGTCAATTAATGCCATGACAGTGCCAGAATTCATGAGGAGGGGTCCCAAATATCCCATGTTGAACATTTGGTGCCAAAATTCAAAAAAATGGCTGAGATATGCATCAAAGTTGAAAAAACCCTGTTTATTCCATTATACAGCTTACCAGCATTTCTTCAGTTCGCAGTTGGCTTTGAAGAGTGCAGACATGTTCCCGGTCCACTGAAGATCATCTTGCCAGCCTCCGGAGGTAAGTATGGGGTGAGGTGGGGGTGTGGGGAGGTGGATGCGTAGACGGCGGGCACGGGTTTGGGGGCAAGACAATCAAGGGACCGTTTTTTTTTCTTTTCAGGTGTTTTCCTTTTTAGAAAGATGACGTGGGACTTGTGCCAGGCTGGGGTGGGCTCCCAGCATGGCAGCTGGAAAATTTTTTGGGGGGAGTCAGTGGAGCTGATGGGGGATGAGCCACCCCCGTCAGCCATACAGATGGGTGCCACGCTGGGGTGAGCTCCCAGCATGGCAACTGGAAGTCTGTTTCTTTTGTGGGGGTTTAATTGAGCCGATGGGTGATTGGACACCCCCGTTGCCATTCTTACTTATGCCACACTGGGGTGGGCTCCCAGCATGGCACCTAGAACTCTGGGGGAGGCGTGTAGCCAACAGGGGATTGAGTACCCCCGTCAGCCGTACTGTGTGTGGCGGGTGGGAGCACTATAAAGAGACAATCAGAGGATTGGTCAATATTATTACAATACTAATCAGGTGTGCCAACAGACGATAACTGCATCTACTTTTTCAGTCTCTTTGGGGTTCTGTTTTCCTGCTTTTGTCAATGCCACTCCTACCCTGAACTCTGACTCAACATTCCAAGGATGGCAATTAGATCTTTTTTGGGAAACATTCCAAGGATGTCATTTTAGTCACTTGCCTCTTCCCGGAAAGATAGTCCTAGGGAAAGTTCACTTCAAACTGAATTTATGTTCCAGGAAGAGAAAGCAGAGATGTATATAAGCAGGATTGCTGGCAATATGTTAATCAACACAATCTTATCGCTGCTCACTGAAGCAATCTCTCCCCTTTCAATTGTACGGCACTGCATTTTCAACTGCTGTCATAGACAGCTGCAGCATTCATTGGTGAACTGTGGCCATGCCTGCAAACACACTGACTGAATTGGAAGACAGGGTGTCACACCTACAAAAACTCGGATGATGGCACTATGTTTCTTGCACATGTGTGCTAGCAAACATAAAAAACATCAGTCATTGCAGTATTTACTTTCACCATTTCTGGCAGGGCAAAACTTTGGCCAGTGAAGTATCTCCAACCCCCTGAGGATGGAAATGTCTCTTTCTGCATTAATTCTCTGGAATGTCTTAGCGCAGCTACCTGTTCAGTCAACTCTTTTACTTGTCTCTTCAAATCTTTGGTTTCAGAGTTGTCTCACCCAGGCACGTTGTTGCTCAGAGGGGTCTTTTTTTTATTCCTCAGAGGTGCTGCCATTGGGCCTTGCAGGGCAGCTCGATTCTCTTTCTCTCGGACCTCATATATCAGTTCACCATAGGAAAGGGGGGGGGGTTACTCAGCCATTCCTCCCATCACAACTCAGAAGCATTTCTGAGTGTCCAGCTCCCTCTAGGACTTGTTCCAACTGTAGCCTATTCATGTCTTGGGCAGTCACTGCCCCCTTACAGTAGACTCTGTATCAATTGCCCAAGATGTATCAAATATTTGGACAGCTTCTCACCTTCTCTCTGTAGTATCCCATGCAGCTTTCTCAGGACACTTTCGTCACTATCAGTACTTCCAAATATTCCCTCCCGGGTGTTGAGGTACATTTGGGCAGTAGTATCAAGTTTGGTAGCTTGCAAAGCTCCAATGCCATCCATAGCAAGTCCTGTCAAACTCTCCCATATCTGATGTCTCTTCTAGGCTTCAGGACACTGGGGATTTTGCACCATTGGGGTGGCTTGATCCATCCATGTTTCAAAGACATTTTCCTCAGGTGGCACTGTGACACTGTTTTCGCCTCAGGTAGGACCCTGTTCATCTCCCTAGCACCCAAGCAGCAAACCAAGCCAGGAGTTGATCAGGTGGGGTGACACTGTCAGGTTTATACAGTTCTTGCACTTCCTGGGGAGTCTTCCCATCTGACTTCAACCATGATTCAAACTTCACTTTAAAATCATCTGTCTCAGAGGAACCCTTAGGCATTTTCTTGTCACTATTATGAGTCTCAATGGTCCAGGCTGACCTGTCCCCCCATGAGAAGAAAGTGGTGGGCAGCTTGGCAGCATCAATTTCAGTATCACTCTTGATCAAAGCATTCACACTTTTGCTAGTATAGTCATACCTAAGTCATTGAATTTTTAAATCGTCAAAACATTTCAATGCCAGCAGTTCATCAACAATTTTGGAACTTTTCAGCCTTTCTGAAATACCAGTCACTAGGAGGGCTTTTATACAGTCCAACTGCTCCCCTTGGCACCAGTCTTCCAAGTCTTGGAGTGTCATTTTGCCTTTGCCAAAAACTCAGGGGTAATTCTGTGAAACAAACTTTTTCCTTCTCTGAACTCAGTTTTTTGGACATTATGTGTGTGGGGTGTAGGAGAATTCCAGCAGTGCCTCCACATGTAAAAGTGGGGTCTTTCTGTCATGTGCACCCTGGAGCCCCCTCACACACTGACCTACCTTGGGGTCGGCCTGAGTTCTTTTGGGTGCAGTACAGAAACAGAATATCAGGAACAGGTTTGGTGCCTCCGCTAGGACAGGGGTATAGAAAGGCTACCCAATGTGGCCCTAACCTCCCCCCAGGAACAAATAACAGTTTCCCTCCCACACACACAGTTAGATTGTCCCCACATAGTATAAATACATGCAAAGCCATAACCATGAACCAATATTATAAAGTAAACTAACCTCAGCTTTATTATAGGGGAGGGGTAGAAGGGGAAGCAGAAATGCATAGAAACAAACAATTGTTTTCAACAGTTCCCCACACTGTTCCCTTACCACCACCCCCCTTCCCCGCATGCACCTGGCTTTCTCCTATGGCCATAAGAGTTGTTACTGTCCATTGTGGTGCGTACCTCACCGGGTTGCTGGTGGCCAACCAGATAATGTAAGACTAAAGACAAATTGGGGATACAGTGGGAACTACAGTCTTTTGAACTTGAGCTGGCAGACCTTGGTAAGGGATTTCAAATAAGTAAACAGTGTTGCAATTTTCTGCCTGGACTTATCCAGCAGATTACAAAGTCCTGCTTAGGACTTCACCCCCTTTATATCTAGCTAACTAACTAACTTTGAAAAGAACTCCTCAGGGCCGCAGCCCAGAGGTACTCTCAGATTCTGAGGCTTCGGGGGTGTTGTGAAAGGATAAGGCTTGGAGGTACCACTCTGAATGCAGCAGGCAGTCTCTCAGAAAACAGCAACTACAGGCTGAAAATTCTAAGCAGGTGCTGGATTCTTCACCTGTGATGGGCCTTTCATCATCTTCGCCCCATGGGTCTTTCGTCGTCTTAGCCTCTTGGGCCTTTTGTCATCTTAGAAGGGGACTACCCAGGTTTGTGGTCACCCAGAATGTCCAGGGCACACAGCTTCCCCTGGAACTGAAGTTCAGTTCGGCTTATTTACAGTCTCTGCCCAGCTCAAGTAACTTTTTTCTCGTGTCTGGGAAACCGCCCAAACAGTTCAACTTAGGTTACAGGCTTTAAGATGGGAGAACAGCAGTTCAAACCACAGTTTAAATAAATCCTGCTGGGAGAAATAGTTTAGCAGTCCAATACTTCCTTGCTTGGTATATAGGCTATTGGGCACTCTGCCTACAGTCTTTTGGACTCGGAGTCCTATTTGCACCCAGGCTAGCCTTTTGGTTAGTGCTACCCCCACAGACAGTCTCCTCTCTCCCGAAGATTTTCCCAGACTCCTACCAGAAACAAGGGTACAACCCATTATATAGCAGCCCTTTTCTCCTTACCTGATTGGCCAGTCTTTTTCCGGGCTACTGAGGGTGCCCTTTAACCATTCCCAGAATCTTTGGTGGCAGGGAGAACTAATGGGAGCCACCATATTTGTTTAAATTTTTTTACCTGGCTTTGGCAGCCTCCAGCTTTATTTATAAACCCTTTCATGGGAAGATAATCACTTGCCCTAGTCTTGTTTTCTCTGATGAGGCCAGAGAAACCCTTCATTTGACTGGGGGGAGCCTTCCCTGGCTGCAGGTGTGCATGTGCACCTTACTAACTACAATTCCCAGTCCCACTGCCTATTACAGGACCAGAAAACACCCACTACAATGCATGGAGGCATTTTACACATGTGTCCCTGCTCCACTGCCTGAGCCAGGAATGTTATTTAGTTTCAGCTGTATGGCTAACTGTTGATTTAGGACCCGGGGTTCCTTTAAGGTTATGTCTGCTTATGTGCAGCTTCTGCATGTACAGCCATTAGTGTTTACATTCCTGGTCCAGCCTTGGCTATACTGAGCCAGGCAGGGACTTTCCTTTGGGAGCCCAGAGGTGCAACAACCCAACAGACCTTGACCCTGCTTCCCTTATGAGGCCAAGGAAGAAAGGATTTCAGCAGCAACTGCTGTGCAGGTTCAAGGGAGTAAACCCTGGCCCGAATCCCACCAGGGCTCCCAGAAAAGCTCTCCATCCTGATTCAGCAGTCCAGGGGACTAGAGGCAGAAGGCAGAACATCAGGGCAGAACAGGCCATAGCCCACATCAGGTAATCCCGTCATGGGGTGGGGGGCTTACATAAGATTAAAGATACTGAGTCCTTTTGGAGACAAAGTGGCCACAGGTACAAGAGTAATTTCCCGTAACATAGAGGCATGGTAATAATATGCCTTTATGCTACGAGAAATTGCATTAGTATTACAGAAGTTTCTGGGACAAGTCACTCTGCCTCTTTATGTCAAGACAAGGTACAGCAGAACCAGCCACGATGCAATGCAGTAACTTACAGTAAATGACCTGTCACCAAATACTGCAGTAAAAAATTTGTGACATACTGCTGCATTACTGCGTTGCATTCTGGTTGGCACCACTGTAGAACCACAACCCTTCCCCAGTTACCTAGCCATCCAAATCTAACTGTGATATTATAATGGCGGAACTAAAAAACCTTGTCATGTAACTTACATAAAAAGTATAAAGTAATTTAAGGAGGGCTCTGTTGCATGCTACAGGAGCACCATGTGACTTTACAAGAATAAACCTGTTTTTGACTTATAAGTGGGTATTTTGGCTGGAATTTGATTCTATTTGAGAACTGTGAGAATGTAGAATTAAGAGATGGAAGAACTGAAGGGTGGGAGTGCTGGAGGTGATGGCAACAAGTCGAAAGAAACAGCAGCCCAGAGGTGGTGGGGCAATGTCTTCTTCAGGCAGGGCATGACAGAGAACTGCACAGTTTGTGAAAGAAAATGGCCTGTCGAGAATGCTGGTTAGGGTCCTGGAGAACCAAACAAGGATCAATAACATAAGGTTAGCCAGACTGCCAGAGGGAGTGGAGGATGATGCCCTCTATTTGCTTTGATGGATTGGCTACCTGAGGTGCCCAGAGTAGACCCTGAGATGAGGAAATTGGTATAGAAATGGGATTGCCTCCCCCGTGAAATACAGAGGAGTTGTCAAGCTCTCACATGGTGCTGACAGTAATGTCTGTTGTCCACACATGGGACAGGATCCTGCAAGCTGTCTGCAATAAAAGGGAGATTTTGATGGAGGGAGCAGAGTACAGATATTTCCAGATTTAACTTACAGTATGCAATGCACCATAGATGCAAACAATCTGATGGCATTAGGGCTTCTCTTCCTGAAAGTACCATTACTCACTCCTGCAACCAGCTCATTTCAGGATCGTGCCTTGGGATCAAGTCTTTAGTTACACAGACACTGAAGATGCTGGTCGGTAGTTTCATACACTTGAGAAAGTGGAGTCATTGCCAAGAGAGAAAGATCTTTTGGAGATTTAAGATGACTGGGTCAGTGTGATGGAGGTAGTCTCCTGGTACCAGGACTTTTAACATACTTACATGCTATGGACAACTTGGGGCAGCAGTATGGTATCAGGGAGTTTCAATACAAATTTATATGCATATTTTCTGTGCATATATGTCCTTACTGTTTTTACCAGCTCTCCTCTATACTGCATGAATAGGTGTCACGGCATAGTTTGCTGTCTCCCTCACTGTTTTCAGTTGTGGTTTCTAGTCAAATATATTAAATATCATTTTGAATGCAACTTGCAGATCTACAATGACTTTTTGGGATAATATATTTTATCTGAGTCTTTCTCAGGGAGGGGGTGGTATGTGCTGTTGAGTTCCTGGCATTCCTATTTAATTGAAAAGGCAGAAGTTATGTGTTCAGCTTTCTTGTCATTGCTTGTTTTGTCTCTCTAGTATAAACATTTGAGATATAATGTTGGGATTCATGTTACAGCCAAGAAGCACTTTGTATTTCAAACTGAAGTGACAGCACTGGAAAGAGGTTAAATTCTTCTTAATAGTATGGAATACTTTTATCCAGTAAGCATTTCAGATATTTCTATTTGTTTGTGCTATATCGGGACAATTCCAGCTACAGGAGGAGGTGAAATTGTTTGTACTTTTTATTCTATTTTACCCATGTTCCAGCCATTAGGTGCATTTAGGTCACATTTTTAAAGATTTTTCATTATGTAAATGTTTATATAGTGTCCCCCACTAATGTATCAGAATTGTAAGGAAGGAATGAACTCCTAATTAAAGTTTCTGCCTACTGTATGTAGCAATGTACTGTACCAGCTTCTGACCAGTGCATAATTGTGTACTGTATGTACTGATTTTGATTTACCTCATTCAACCATGAAAAAAGCTGAGATGTGCAGAGTATATGACAATGGGATGAGCGTTAGGGCTGACAACCCCAAGGCACACCCTATGCCTGATTAGCTAAGACACAGGAGATGTGAAACAGTAATGGTTTTTCCTGTTGCTGTCTGGTGAGTGGGGGTCGGGTGTTAGGGTTGGAAACCCCTACACCACATTTCTCTATTTACAGCCCTTCAACCCTAACTAGTGCATTAACAAATTTTTTGCAAAGAACTTCCTTACTTTTTGAGATAGTATAATTGTATCCTTATTTGTCTGGGCTCTTTGCTCCCATCCCTCCTTAGAGGCATACATATATGTTGGTGTGGAGTGCTTGCATTTGTAGCAAAACAGGGATGAAATTGTCAGCATAGTCTTCTTATCACCCTACCTCATGAACTCAGGGATGTAAATTTTGGAATCCCCCGAAAACATGTCTCGAAGCTACCATAATGCCATTGCACACCACAGGTGAAAAAAAAATTTGGCCAGGTTTTGAAAAATGACAGCTGTAACATTCGTGAGGTGATGTAAAAAGATGTTTTTGTTGAAAATTTTGAGTCAAAATATTTAAAATTGCCAAAGTTACGAGGAGCATAGCAAAATTTCAATGTATATGAATAACCTTGGCATTTTTACATATTTTAACCCAAAAATTTCAAGCTAGCCTTCTTATGACCCCACCTGGTGAACAAAGCTGCTGAACATTCTCAAATCCCACCTGAAAGGTGATTTCGTCACGTAGCCTCAAAATTGCCTTTCCAGCTGGATTTCCATAATTCCACTGATTATTGTTTATAAGGTGGGGTCTCAAAAAGGCCATATTGAAAATTTGGTGAAAAAATGTACAAAAATGGCAAAGTTATGCACCACAATTGAAATTCCCATTGAAATATATTGATTCTCCATATGAAAAAAAGATCCTTTTTCATGAGTCTTCATACAAAACAAGAATCTTGTCTCATACCACGTGTCACAAAACAATATTTATAATCTTAAAAAAAAACATTTTAAGGGCATTTCTGAAACACTTAAGTGCATAATACAGCTAAGGGGGTCCTGATAAGCAGGCTAAATGGCTTTTGTCTTGTCACGTAAGAAGGATGGCTGACTTATTTGACTGCTCCCTCTTAAAGGGAAACTGTCACCTACAGGATTTCTTAATATCTGAAAGCCCATAAAAAGCTAATTTGAGTGAGCCATTGTGTTTATCTGTGAGTCTTTGCAGTCCAGATATATTCATATCTAAATCAGCCTGTAATTAAGGGCTGGGGGCAGACATGTGTTTTAGGCTGCTGACAGGAAATGATGTCACTGATGGACTTGTCGATCCTTTGACTGTAAATAATCCAACAGTTTAAATAGGAAATTGTCTGTTTTATTAAGTGTGTTTTAAGGTGTTATTGTAATATTTTCTACATTTATAATTGTTTTGTATGTGCATTGAAACTAGTGTGTTATCATCTTTACATTTCAAACTATTAGTAAAAATAATCCATCTTCAGGATTGCTTTAACCGCTAGGCTATACTGCCAGCTGATCATCAAAAACTACACATCTCAAGGCTGGCTCTGTGGTGCCAACAGGTATTGGGTCCCATATCAGGATTTCTAAACCCTGGCTGTGTTCATGCCAATACAGATTTCATGGGCTGCCACAGCACCAATGTCTGTCTTTTTCTGTCCCCTCTCTTACAGCCTTTTCTGTTACAATTTCGGGTGTGAACTCAGGTCTACAAGATGCAAATGTAGCTATATACCTACTGGCCTGTCATCATGGGGCCAGCCTTAAAATGTATAGTTTTTGATTATCAGCTGACAGTACAGCCTAGAGGTTAAAGCAAAGAGCTGTGAACAAGATTTGTTCATTCAGTAGAATGGGTTTTGATTCCAGTATGCTTTATTTATATATTGTGTGACCAGAGCAAGTCACTTAACCTCCCTGTGCTCCCAAAATACACCCGGGAACAAGTTGTAGCTCAGTGTGCCTTTCCTGGGCAAAGACAGTAAAAACAATCTGAGCACGTGTTATAATTCTGAAAATATTATGCTCTTTCTATCCAGATTTGACTTGAAAAGAAAAAAAGAGGACACAATTACTTGTTTATTAATTGCAAAAACACACAGATGGACAACATTGTTAAAACATGTATAACCTGAAATGCATTATTAAAAGAGTATTTTACTTCTTTTGATGAAGTTAAAAGTATAACAGTTTCTTATTGAAATACTTTGGTTGGAATGGGATTTCCTACCATAGCAACAGCAGAATTCTATTGGATTATTTTGCTAACAGTTTGAAAGGTAAAGGTGATAACTCACTAGTTTCAATGCACGTACAAAACAATTATTATAAATGTAGACAGTGTAGGGCTATGCTAATGTGCCGTGACTTTCCGGAATGCTATTCCCACTGTAATGTAAAAAAAAAAAAAAAAAAACAGTAGGGAGAGATAGGCAGTGTGTGTGTGTGTGTGTGTGTGTGTGTGTGTGTGTGCGTGTGTGTGTGTATGAAACCAGAAACTTAAAGTCCTTAACAGAGGAAATTGTTAATAGGGCCTGTGAGAAATCTGATTGGTCCATATTAGACTCAATAGTGGATATAGATATGATGTTGGAAACATTTGGGGGTTTATTAAATAATGTAATAGCTCAATTGGCCCCACTGAAAAAAATGAGGATTAGGGCAAATAAAAATGAATGGGTGTCTAAGGATTTAATGAATTGGATGAAACAGAGAGACAAAGCTTGGAAGCAATATAAAAAAGTTGGAAGTCAGTGTTTGCTCCAGGCGTATAAAAGACTTTGGAATAAATGCAAGATCTTGATTAGAAAGGGAAAATGGGATTTTTTTTTAAAAAAGCAGTTAAATACATCAAGTAACTCAAAGAAGATTTGGCACACAATAAATACTCTGGTAGGAAAGGGGGTACAGGATAATACAATTTCTTTAATGGACAGTGATCAATTGTAAGGAACCCATTACAGGTGGCTAAAATTTTTAATGAATATTTTGGGAATCTAACTAGGTTTCAAATAAAAGATATTCCAACTAAGAAAAAAAATTCCACTGATATTGAATTGGAGGTGAATCATCCCAAATTTTATTTTCGTGTGTTCACTGTGGAACAGATAAAAGATTACATTTTGAGATATGATCCAAGGCCATCAATGGGCCAAGACAAAATTGATTTTATAATTTTGAAATTAGGGATACAAGTCCTCACTAGGCCACTAGCAACAATCTTTAACTTTTTACTTTGTTATGGGGTATTTCCAAGATGTTGGAAGTCCGCTATTATAAGGTCAATACATAAATCCAGATCACAAAAATCTGTTTTCAAATTATAGATCAATTTCTCATCTATCACAGTTATCAAAAATCATGGAGAGAGTGGTATTTGATCAAATTCAAGAATTTCTGTTAAAGTATGACTTACAAATTGGTTCACAGCATGGATTTAGATCACAACATAATACAGAGACAGCCTTGGTGGGGTTCACAGATGGCATACGGGGTGCCCTTGATTTAGGGCACTCCATTACTGGTGTGTTTGTGGACCTCACCAAGGCTTTTGATCTCATGGATCATTCCTTGCTACTGGAGACTCTGCATGAGTTTTACTTTGCAGGGGAAGTGATAACTTGGATTGAGAGGTATCTGTCACATAGGGAGTATAGAACAGCTATAGGATGGGAATATTCAGACCTGGGGTTGATTACCTCTGGTGTACCACAGGGCTCAATTTTAGGCCTGCTTTTGTTTTCATTATTTATGAACTCAGCACCAAAATCTTGTGCTGAATCTAAGATAACATTATATGCAGATGATGTGGTTCTATATGCGACAGGTCCAAATCCAGATCAGGCATTATCGGAGGTTCAAAGAGATTTTGACAATTTTCAGAGGTGGATGTTGGAGCACAAGCTTGTGCTCAATACAACCAAGACAAAGGCAATGATTTTTACTGGCCCAAGTGTAACCAGAGACATAAATATGTCAATTGTTGATCTTGGGGAAAATAAAATTGAGCTGGTTGATAGCTTTTGTTATTTAGGGATCACACTGGATTCTAATCTCACTTTGAATTTCATGTTAAGAAATTGATCGAAAGGATACATCAAAGAATGGGAATGTTATTTAGAATAAAATCATATTTAATTCCAGAATCGCATAGATTATTGACACATAGCTTTTTAATGAGCACATTGGATTATGGATTGGTAGTTTATTCAGGAACTAGCGATAGGGTATTACAAAAATTACAATCAACATATCACTCAATTCTGAGGTTTATGATTGGCCTTACTCAAAGAACACACCATTGTGAATTGTTAATAAAAGCAAACTGTCCCTCATTTCAGGATAGAATTAGTATTAAATCATCTACCTTTGTATTTAAAAGCTTAAAAGGGTTACTCCATTTTTCTATTCAATCTTTATTTGTTAGGTTAAGTGGTAAAAAATCACAAGGTCCTTAGCCTCGGATCTCTTAAAGGTCCCTTTTTATAAAAAAGATAGGACAGAAATGTGTGTCTTATAGGGCTATAACCATTTTTAATAAGATATCAAGAGAGGCTGTAACTTGTGGAACAGTGAATTCCTTTAAGGTAAAAATCTTAAAGTGGGTTAATTTGACTAGCGAGTGTTTGTGTTTTCAGAAAACGAAAATGGATATTTGAATATTTGTATTTTGTTGAATTTTCTGGTTTTGTATTTTTTATGCTGTTTATTGGTTTGTGAATTGTTACTATTTATTGTATTAATGATGTATATTGAATGTTAATTGTAACTTGTCACTTGTGAAAATGGGCTTTTAGCTCATCTTGCTAACAAGTATAACAAATAAAAAATGAAAAATGAAAAATGAAAAAAAAGATCTCTGACAGAAGTGCTACACCAACTGAACTGTACTGAAAGAAAAAAAATGATCACCATTAATTAAATAAAATATTATATGGGTGTGTGTGTGTAAAAAACAGAATTTTACACACACCCTCGGTCTGGGATGCATTTATGTAGCATCCCACACCTCAGTTGTGTGTGAAATAGAGAGTAATGGATGGGCAGGTGGATATAATGAGGGTTTTACACACCTCTGATGGGTGGGATGCCACATAAACCCTGAGAGCAAAGCTCAAGGGGTTGATTAGGGCATCGCACCCCGGATGTGTGTGTAAAATCTGAGTTTTACACACCTACCCATTCTTTATTTTGTATAATTGCTGGGGATACTTTTATTCGCTACAGCAATTATACAAAATAAGTGAATTTGTCTATGGAGTTGAGCCGCGGACCATTGGGGGTTTAGTGTGGACATTAGCGGCTGCAGCTCCTAAACTGAAGCAGTATCTTTTTTTCATCACTCCTTTTAGGAAGGATAGCTGTGCTCAGTGATATTTTTTGTTTAAAAAAATGAAAGAACTTACCGGCGACTTGTGTCTGGGAAGTTTGCAGTGCTAAGGAGCGGGGACAGATGGCGCAGAGAAGAGGAAGTTCATGGTTGCCACATATGCTGAACTAGGGAAACCGGGCACATGTTCATTGTTATAACCAGCTGGTTATAATGACGGAATTATAAGCCAGTTTCCCTATGGGAGAAAATGCTCTCCAATTATTATATTCTGGTTACACACACACACACACACACACACACACACACGCATTATTCTATAATTTAATAATGCATTTGAGGTTATGCATGTTTTAACAATGTTATACAAAATCACACATGCTCCCACAATGCAAAGCATCATGGGCTGCATATGAAAATCACCACAGAATATTATGCTGGTTCAACTTTAAGCAAACATGCATGATGCCGAAAAGCCTCTCACACAGTTTGCAAAGGGTGCCAACAGAAGACATAATCACGTGTTTTGTCCTTGCAGGACTCAACAGTATGCCTCGTCTGTTTGACACCCTTGTGGAATGAACCAGCTACCCTAAGATGGTCTATCTGGGTTATGTAGTGGTGAATCCAATTAAAACAAAAAACAATTTAAAAGACAAAGAACCTCTGTGTGCAAGCACTGAGGCAATGGTTACCCCAAAACATTTAACAATGTTGTCCATCTATGTGTTTTTGCAATTAATAAGCAAGTAATTGTGTCCTATTTTTTTTTCAAGTCAAATCTGGATAGAAAGAGCATAATATTTTCAGAATCATAGCACATGCTCAGATTGTTTTTACTGTCTTTGTCCAGGAATGGCACACTAAGCTACAGCTTGTTCCCAGGTGTGTTTTGGGAGCATAGGGAGACTAAGTGATTTGCTCTGGTCACACACTATACAAGTAAAGCATGTTGGACTCAAAACCCATTCTGCTGGATGAACAAAGCTTGTTCACAGCTCTTTGCTTTAACCTCTAGGCTGTACTGCGAGCTGATAATCAAAAACTACACATTTTAAGGCTGGCCCCATGATGCCAGGCCAGTAGGTGTGTAGCCACATTTGTATCTTGTAGTCCTGAGTTCACACCTGAAATTGTAACAGAAATGGCTGTACGAGAGGGAACAGAAAAATACAGAAATTGGTGCTGTGGCAGCCCATGAAATCTGTATTGACATGAACACAGCCAGGGTTTAGAAATCCTGATATGGGGCCCCAATACCTGTTGGCACCACAGAGCCAACCTTGAGATGTGTAGTTTTTGATGATCAGTTGACAGTATAGCCTAGAGGTTAAAGCAATCCTATAGATGGATTATTTTTACTAACAGTTTGAAATGTAAAGGTGATAACTCACTAGTTTCAATGCCCATACAAAATAATTATTATAAATGTAGTAAGTGTAATAACACTTAAAACACACTTAACGAAACAGGTGATTTCCTATTTAACCTTTTGGATTATTTACAATCAAAGGAGGGCCAAATCCCTTGGTGACATCATTTCCTGTGAGGAGCCTAAAACACATGTCTGCACCAGCCCTTAATTACAGGCTGATTTATATATGAATAACTCTGGACTGCAAAGACTCGCAGATAAACACAATGGCTCACTCAAATTAACCTTTTATGGGCTTTCAGACATTAAGAAATCCTGTAGATGACAGTTCTCTTTTAATTACTGCATTTGTTAACCTAAGCAATCTATATGCATCTTTTGCCTAACTCATGTCACCGCACCTGTTGTAATTATTTATAAGACAAAGAACCTCTGTGCGCAAACACTGAGGCAAGGGTTACCCCAAGGGGCATTTGACATAGACACATGTTTCATCCTACCAGGACTCATTGCGCACAGAGGTTCTTTGTCTTTTAAATAGTTTTTTATTTTAATGGGTTCACCACAATATATCAAGGCACACTGCCTTAAGGGTAGCTGGTCCATTCCACTGGGCGTCAAACAGACGAGGCATACTGATGAGTCCTGGTAGGATGAAACATGTGTCTATGTCTTCTGTTAGCACCCTTTGCAAACTGTGTGAGAGACCTTTCGGCACCATGCAATTCTGCTTAAAGTTGGACCAGCATAACATTCTGTGGTGATTTGCATATGCAGCCCATGATGCTTTGCATTGTGGGGGCATGTGTGATTTTGTGTTTTCTTGAAACTTGGCTTCCCAGCCAAATGCCCTTTGGGGTAACCCTTGCCTCAGTGTTTGCGCACAGAGGTTCTTTGTCTTTTAAATAGTTTTTTATTTTAATGGGTTCACCACAATATATCAAGGCACACTGCCTTAAGGGTAGCTGGTCCATTCCACTGGGGTGTCAAACAGATGAGGCATACTGATGAGTCCTGGTAGGACGAAACATATGTCTATGTCTTCTGTTAGCACCCTTTGCAAACTGTGTGAGACGCCTTTCGGCACCATGCAATTCTGCTTAAAGTTGGACCAGCATAACATTCTGTGGTGATTTGCATATGCAGCCCATGATGTTTTGTATTGTGGGGGCATGTGTGATTTTGTATTTTCTTGAAACTTGGCTTCCCAGCCAAATGCCCCTTGGGGTAACCCTTGCCTCAGTGTTTGCGCACAGAGGTTCTTTGTCTTTTAAATAGTTTTTTATTTTAATGGGTTCACCACAATATATCCAAGGCACACTGCCTTAAGGGTAGCTGGTCCATTCCACTGGGGTGTCAAACAGATGAGGCATACTGATGAGTCCTGGTGAGACCCGAAACACGTGTCTATGTCTTCTGTTAGCACCCTTTGCAAACTGTTGAGAGGCCTTCGGCACATGCAATTCTGCTTAAAGTTGGACCAGCATAACATTCTGTGGTGATTTTCATATGCAGCCATGATGCTTTGCATTGTGGGGGCATGTGTGATTTTGTATTTTCTTGAAACTTGGCTTCCCAGCCAAATGCCCCTTGGGGTAACCATTGCCTCAGTGTTTCCGCACAGAGGTTCTTTGTCTTTTAAATAGTTTTTTATTTTAATGGGTTCACCACAATATATCCAAGGCACACTGCCTTAAGGGTAGCTGGTCCATTCCACTGGAGTGTCAAACAGATGAGGCATACTGATGAGTCCTGGTAGGACCCTTTGCAAACTGTGTGAGAGGCCTTTCGGCACCATGCAATTCTGCTTAAAGTTGGACCAGCATAACATTCTGTGGTGATTTTCATATGCAGCCCATGATGCTTTGCATTGTGGGGGCATGTGTGATTTTGTATTTTCTTGAAACTTGGCTTCCCAGCCAAATGCCCTTGGGGTAACCCTTGCCTCAGTGTTTGCGCACAGAGGTTCTTTGTCTTTTAAATAGTTTTTTATTTTAATGGGTTCACCACAATATATCCAAGGCACACTGCCTTAGGAGTAGCTATGGTCCATTCCACTGGGGTGTCAAACAGACGAGGCATACTGATGAGTCCTGGTAGGATGAAACACGTGTCTATGTCTTCTGTTAGCACCCTTTGCAAACTGTGTGAGAGGCTTTTCAGCACCATGCAATTCTGCTTAAAGTTGGACCAGCATAACATTCTGTGGTGATTTGCATATGCAACCCATGATGCTTTGCATTGTGGGGGCATGTATGATTTTGTAATTATTTATGCCTCTTTGTCTTAACTGTTCTACAAATGTCACTTTAAGCACTGTAACTCACAAATTGTCATTGTATTATGACTCCACTGGTATAAACTGTCTCAGTGTTCTTATACTAGGTTCTTATACCAGGACTAGAATGGTAGAAGACCCTTGTCCATATAAATCATTCCCCACCTCAGTGGGTACATTTCAACCTATTCCCCATTAGCAAATGATCTATCCTTCTTTTAAATTCTGTCAGCATCTTATTGTTAACCACTTCCACTGGTAAGGTGTTCCAGATTCTCTCTGTTCTATTCAAAAATGAATAGCATACTCTATTTCTTTTTACTTTTTGTTCCAAGGAAAATAAGGTTCTGAGCTGCAAACCTGGAGACCTGGACTTGAATCCCACAGTCCCCACTTGCTTACTGTGTGACCCTGAGCAAGTCACTTAACTTCCTTGTGCTCCCAGGTTGCACCTGTAAACAAGCTTGCAGCTTAGTGTGTCTCTTTTGGTAAAACAAAGGTAAATAAAAAATAGACCAGTCCTCTTTAGTCTTTCATTATACTCATAGTTATCCAAAGTACCAATTATTTTAGTATATCTTCTCTGAGCTGCCTCCACCCTTTTAATATCACCCTTAGTATATGGGCTCCAAAGCTGTGAACTGAAGTCCAGATACGGCATTATATAGGACTTATATATTGGTAATAAACATCCTATTGACTTGTTCATAAAGCTAAGTTTTATATTTCTTACCATATAGTTAGCCTTTTGTATAGTTTGAGTACGCTGTTTAACAAAACTCAGCCTATTGTCTATTAGTACCCCACAATCTTTCTCATCCTCTGCCTCCTGTAATTATTGCCATTTAGCATGTACTTATTTTTGCTATTTGATTTTCCCAAATGCATTACCCCTGATTTGTTCATGCTGAATTTCATTTTATTAAGCTTTGCCCAAGTTTCAATTTTCCTTAAATCCATTTCCAGTTCTTTTAGTTGTTCTAATGACCTGACTGGTCCCCCCAACTTAATATCATCTGCAAATTTGGCTATCTAGTTGGAAATGCTATAATGCAAGTCGCTGATGTACAAGGAAAACAGAACTAGCCCGAGTACAGATCCCTGCGGGACACCACTTTCCCCCTTGATAGTTTCAGATAGTTCTCCAGTTATTCTTACCCTTTGGGTTCTATTACCCAACCAGTTCTTAATTCATATAACAATGCGACTATCCAACCTCATTTTTGCTATTTTTTCAGTTAGATTGTCATGTGGTACCTTATCAAAGACCTTCTGGAAATCCAAAAATATAATATCTATCGATATATTTCTATTTACTTTCTCATGTATGCTTTCATAAAAGCACAAATGGTTTGTAACACATGCTCTGTTCTTCTTAAATATATGCTGTTTTTCATCTGCAAATCCTAATATTTCTAAATTTCCTTCGATTCTAGTTTTCAATATACTTTCTTCTACTTTCCCCAAAATTGCAGTCAGACTTACAGGTCCATAATTGGACATTTCTGATTTATTGCCTTTCTTAAAAAGTGGTACTACAAAAGCCTGCTTCCAATCCTCTGGCACCTCACCCACTGTAAAAAAATGGTTTAATATCCATACTAAGGTTTCCGATATTAATGGTGCTATTTCCTTAATATACCTTGGGTGCAATAGATCCGGTCCTGCAGATTTAAGTAATTTTACTTTGTTTATTAAGTTTTCTGTTTCTTCCTTTGTTGTTAATAGGTTTGTTATCGGATGGTGTTTGTCACTTTGACATCCTTTACCTCCCCACTAATTTCAAATACAGTTCCACAAAATTCATTAAAAGCATTTGCCATTTTCTTTGTTTTTTAATTTATTTGTCGTACTTATACAGTGGCCCACATCTTGCTTATCTTTTCTGTTTTGATTTACATATGTATAGAAAGTTTTACTGTTATCCTTCCTATAGGCCAAGTTTGCCTCAGTCCTCCTTCTTTCTTTTTTTATTGTATTTTTCACATTCTTCAAACAAGCTCTATAGTGTAATATAGCCTCCTCTGTCCCTAATAGTTTCATCTTTTTAAATGCCTTGGGTTTTTTTTTTATGCATAATCTAATTACTTTATTGGTACACCATGGTGGTTTTTTCCTCTCTCGCTGTACATCCTTTTGTCCGGTACTTGCTTTTTTCCCAGAATTAGTCATTTATATTTTAATTCCTTCCACATTTGATTGACGTTTTTTCCTTCAGCACTCTGTTTCCAATTCCACTTTTTTAGTTCTTCTTTAATTTGTTTAAAATTTGCCCTATTATAGTTCTTTGAAACTGTCTTTCCTTTAATATATTTTAATTGCTTTTTCACATTGAATGCTATAATGCTGTAATTACTATTTCCCAGCTGTTCTCTTATTTTTATCTGGTGAATAATGTCTGTCCTATTTGTTATTCATAAATCTAAAATAGTTTCCCCTCTGGTCGACTTATAAATTAGTTGTTCCAAGCTTGTCATTTCTGTCATTTGTATAAACTTCTCACTATTTACCTTTTTATTATTATATTTTCCCCAATCAATATCAGGGAAATTGAAGTCTCCTGTGATAACAACATCTCCCTCCAGGGCCATTTGTTCAATTTTGTTTTTTATTAAGATATCTATTTCCTTGTCGCTATTTGGTGGTCTATAATATAGACTGAATAGAATTTTTTTATTAACACCCCCTGCTACTTGCAGCCGTAAAGATTCGATTCCCTCATTATCAATTTTATTACACAGGCTGCTTTGTATATCCTCTCTAATATAAATAGCCACACATCCCCCTTTTTTATTCATTCTTGTTTTGGAGTATAACCTATATCCCTCAATGTTGGTATTCCACTTAATGTCCAGTTCCCACCATGTTTCTGTCACCATGCACATATCAATCCTTTCACTTATTAATTTAACTTCCAACTCTGCTTTCTTTTCAATGTTCAGACTTCTGGCATTTAATGGCCATATAGTCATTCCTGTATTCCTCTTCTTTACTTTTCTTCGGTCATGTATTCAGTTTTCACTGCTTTTTTTAGGTGCTTTACCTCCTCTCCCCCTCCCCTCTCTTTCTAGTTTAAATTACTATCCACAACTTGCTTTAGGTCCAACCCCAATTTCCTGCTCTCCTTCCTACTCAGATGTAATCCATCTCTATAATAACATGATGGTTTGTCAATGTAATCTTCCCAATGATTTATGCACCCTAGATTATTCCACAATATCCACTGTCTAAACTAGTTATTCAATTTCTTAATTTGTACACTGTTAAACCCATTTGCTCTTGGTGCTGGCAAGATCTCCGAAAAGTACACTTTACAATGGAATGTTTCAGCTTCTCCCCATATTTCTTCAAATTCGTTTTGTGTTTCCTCTAATTCCTGATTCCTAATATTGTTTATTCCCAGATGTAGGATTAAGGTTGCTGATCCATCTTTTTCTTTAATTATATCTCCCAACATTCTTTTTACATCCCTTATTTTGGCCCCTGAGAAATAGCTTGTTGTTATATTTTCTTTGCTACTACTAGAAATATATATGTATGCATATTTCAATATAGAGTCCCCCAATACATACATTTTTCTTTCAGTATGTCCCAGATTCATCTGATCACTATACTCATTTGCCTCACCTCCTTCTCTTGTTATACTTGCATCATCTGCACCACTATTAGTGTTTATTCTATCAAACTGTTCTGCTATTGGATGTTCATAATGCTCTCTTTTATTATCTCCATTCTCCCCCTCCTCCATGCTTCTTAATTTGCTACTCATACTTGTTGGCTTTAAACAACATGTGCCTGTTATAGTTAGCTTATCCTCTCTTGTATCCCCCCTTCTGTTCTTATATGTTGATTTTTAGTACCCATTGGTTCTGCACAGGGTGTGCTTGGTGCATTTACCAGATCACAAGGAATGTTTATTGTTTCATTACTGGTTTCATTCAACTTCTCAATTCCATTTTCACTCTTATTGTTTTCTGTGTTCAGCATAATCAGAGGCCCAAAGCTATTTAAATTTTCCAATGAAACTCCCATAGCTCAACTTCTTGTTTTCTTTTCCTTTTTTGCTTTTCTTTCCACAGCTACCCAATCCCCTTCTTGTTTCTTTTCCTTCCTTCTCTTTCTTGTATCATTATCTTTCATTTTCTCTGTACCTTGATCTAACTGTGTTTCGTTTACTTCATCATGCAACAGTAATGTCTGCCTACATACAGTCAGCTCCATTTCAGTCTCCACTAACTTCCCCTGCAATTCTTTAATGTGATGACACTGTTCACATGTAAAAACTAACATTTCATTTGCCACATCCGTGCTGATCATTTTTCATGCCAGACATCTAAGTCCTAATGTGCCATCCTCCAGTTTCACAATGTTTGTGTCCATGTTTTTATAATTAATAGCTCAGTCCACTACAGCCCTTATATGCACCTTATATGCACCTCTAAATTTCTACACCCTTACCTACATGGTCCTATTAATCTTTTAATGTTTTCTTCCCTCTCCAGCTTAACATACCTATACGCACAGACGCTGAGTGTCTCCACTGCGACGTGACTGCACACACACGATGACCACTTCGGGCGCTCACCCCGCTCGTGCTGGGCATTGATAAGGCTGAGACAGTGTGGGGAACGCTGGGCATTGAATTTATCAGGGCATGTACCGGAAGACTCTTCTGGGTCATGTGACCACCTAGTACAGTGCTTCTTCTCTAAAGTCCCAAACAAAATACAAAAAAAGAAAGCCTGCCTGTGTTTTCCAAGCCCTTAAAAGGGCAAGTAATCACTCACAGTGCAATCCTGTGCAAGTTCGCTGCTAACTCAGCACCGTGGTGCTAGAGACAGTAAGCTGTAGTTTGATAATGTGTTCTCTAGGACTATAAATCCCACCTTTCTATTTGGTTCCCCCTGTCCCTAATAAAGCACCTTTAAAATGAATTTGCAATGTCCCTCTGCAATTAATCCCAGGTTGCCCCTGAAAAAGGGACTTCAATAGTTCCAGTGGGCCCATCTGGTTATTAAAATTAATAAATAAAACTCTAAGGAATGTCATTTTTGTGGGTTTTCAGATTTGAATTTTTATGGGAAAACAGGCAACAAGATGGTGGCAAATAAAACAATGATTTTCCCCTGATGAAAAGGGATTGGCCCCATATGAAAAAATAATTAATTTTTTGGTTTCATACAGCTATTTTTAAGTGCTTACTGAGCATGCTCAGAACCAGTTATTCAAAATTTAAAAATTAAATAATTTTGGAACAGATTAATATTTTTTCATCAAACAAGCAAAAGGCACATCTGTGGGCCAGCCCTTTTCTACCCAGAAAAGTTCAGGCCAAAATTCCAAACCGTTTGGGCGTTAGCCAAGTTGACAGAAAACCCTTGAAAACCCTTTCAAACCAATGGGGGAAAAAATCCTGAACAATTCACTTTTTGTAGTATCTGTATCTCAGAATCTGCACATCCAACCAGAATGAAACTTGGTACATCAAGAGATCTACCCCCACAAGATCACACAGGGAAATTTTATGCAAATCTACTGAATGGTTGCAAAGTGCAAAGTTATTAAAGTACAAAAATTGGGGTTTAACATTGAAGTGCCCATACAACCCTAATTATAGTGGCGTAACTGCACCACTATAATACACACAGATACTGCAATATATATATATATATATACACACACACACACTGCAAAAAACGTTGTTAATGCACCATTAGGGTTGAAGTCTAAAAAGTAGGGAAATGAGATCTTAGGATTCCCAAGCCTAAAACCCCACCCCCACCATTGGTTTCCAACCCGAACACTCCACCTCCACCTTCAACTTCCAACCCTATGGCCCCACCTCCACCCTGCAGGCAGGAATAGGTGTGATGGGTATGCCTTGGGGTTGCAAACCCTAATGCTCACCCCATTTCAACAGTTAATAACCTAACATGGGTACAGAATAAAAGAATGGGGTGAGCATTAGGGTTCACAACCCCAAGGCACACACGTCACATCTATTTCTGCATGCAGGGTGGAGGTGGGGCCTTAGGGTTGGAAACCAAAGGTGGGGGTGAGGTGTTTGGGTTGGAAACCAAGGGTGGGGATGGGGTCTTAGGCTTGGGAATCCTAAGAACTAATTTCCCTACTTTTTAGGCTTCAACCCTAATGGTGCATTAATGAAGTTTTTTGCTGTGAATTTCCTTACTTTTTCAGATACTTTATTTGTATCCCTATTAAGGGCCAGTATTCATGAAGTGGTATGAAAAATGGCTATGCTGAAAATTTGGAGTGAAAATATTAAAAATTACCAAAGCTATTCACGTACATAGAAAAATGTCAGCAAACGTTCATAACTTAGTCATTTTTAGGATGTTTTTTGCCAAATTTTTAACATGGACTTTTTGGGGCCCCACCTCATGAACAGTGCTACTGTCATTTTGTTAATCAGTCCTGAAAGGTGATTTCACACAGCTACTGCTCCATTCTTTGCAACAGGTGCAAAAAAAAAATTGGGGCAGTATGTGAGAAATGACAGCAGCACTGTTCATGAGGTGGGGTGAAAAATTGGGTATGTTGAAAATCTGGAGTCAAGATATTGTAAATTACCAAAGTTATGTGCCTGCACAGAAATTGCACAGTGCATGCTTTGAACATGGCCATTTTAAGGAATTTTGTTACCACATTTTCAACATGGGCTTTTTGGGACCGCACCTCATGAACACTGGTACTGTCATTTTGTTATTCAGTCCTGAAAGGTGATTTCACACAGTGACTGTGCCATCCTTTGCCACTGGTGCAAAAACACATTTTGGGCAGGATATGACAACTGACAGCTATACTGTTCATAAGGTGGTGTGAAAAAATGGGGGTTTTGAAAATCTGGAGTCAAAATATTGTAAATTACCAAAGTTACGAGCCTGCGTAGAAACTGTGCAATGCACACTTGTAACAGCCATTTTTAGGCATTTTTTTGCCAAATTTGCAACATGGGCTTTTTGGGACCCCACCTCATGAACATTGGCACTGTCATTTTGTTAATTGGTCCCAAAAGGTTATTCCACATAGCAACTGCAAAATCACCTTATGGGTCCAATTAACGCACCAACAGTGACAGTCTCCATGAGGTGGGGTCCCAAGAACCCCATGATGAAAATGTGGTGCACAAATCTTGAAAAATGGCCAAGATATCAACATAAGCTGAAACCACCATTGAATGCCAATATACAGCACTTACCTGGATTTCTTCAGTTAGTGGTTCAGCGTTGCAGAGTGCAGACAAGTCCCGCTCCACAGAACATCACAGCTGCTGACCTCCAGAGGCAAGTATGGGGTAAGGGGTGTGTGGGGAGGTGGGTGCACAGAGGGAGGGTGGGGATGGTGAAGGAAGATGGAGGAGATGATGAGGGACCGTTTTCTTTTTTTCAGGTAAAATAAGATAAAGACGGATGGTTTTCTTCTTTTTAGCTTAAAATAAAGAAATAGTTCGGGACACTGGGAGTGGGCTCCCCAGTGTCCCACAGCACTGGGGGGCTTCAAATGTTGACTCAGGGATTAAGCACCCCAATGTCAGCAATTTAAAGGACACTGGGAGTGGGCTCCTCAGTGTCCCACGGTATTGGGGGGGCTTCAAATGCCAAGTCGGGGATTGGGCACCCCGATGTTGGCAATAATTAAGTTAATGTAATAGGACACTGGGAGTAGGCTCCCCAGTGTCCCACAGTGCTGGGGGATCTTCCCATGCCGACATGGAGATTGGGCCCCCTGATGTTGGCAGTTAAAAGACAATATGCAGGACGAACTGGGGGGGCATCTGACACTGGGAGTGGGCACCCCTTGTCAGATTAAATTAAATAATAAATAAGGAGGGCAGGGGAGCAGTAGACACCAGGGAGAATGGGACATGTCAGGCACAAAAGTTGTAATTTGCACAAAATACTATTGTATTTTGTACAAATTACATAATTTTCACACAATGCAACAGTATCTTACGCAAGTTATGTAACTTGCGCAAATTATAACTTTCATGCTTGACATTTAAATCTTCTCATAGGAAATAATGGGAAATTAAAACTTTAAGAACTTTGGAACAGATTAATATTTTTTCACCAAACCTTCAAAAGGCACATCTGTAACACAAAGGGTTTCTACCCTGAAAATTTCAGAAGAAAACCTAAAACTGTTTCTGAGATACAGGTGGACAAAGACACTTAAAAAAAAAACACATACATTTAGGATTTTTTGAGACTCTGTATCTCAGAAACCACAAAACTGATTCACACAAAACTTGGCACATCAAGAAACCTACCCCTACAGAGTATGCATGCCAAAATTCTAGAGGTATTAAGGTTCAAAATGTCAGGTTTAACATAAAACTTTACACTCAACCTAATATACTGCTGCTACCACTATATATATATATATATATATATATATATATATATATATATATATATATATATATATATATATATATATACACGGTGTGTGTGTGTGTGTGTGTGTGTGTGTGTGTGTGTGTATATATATTATACTGGCATGATAATGCCAGTATAGTTAGGGTTGAGTAAGCACTTTAATGTTAAACCTCAAATTATGCACCTTAATAACTTTGCCACCGTACGACAGATTTGCCTGAAATTTTACATGGCCTCTCTGGCACCATAGATCTCTGGATCTGGCAAGTTGTGTTACAGTTGGATGTACAGTTGCGGAGCTACAGAACACCAAAAAACACAAAAAAACGGACTTTTTGCGTGTTTCTTTGCTTGCACCCACAGCCCACACAATGTGACCATTTGGTCCAAAATGTTCAGGGAAGCTGCAGTCTGGGTCACTGATGTGCCCTTCAAAGATTTGGTGTAAAAATATTAAACCATTCAAAAGTTATTCAAAAAAACAAATTTCCCATTATAGTCAATGGGGAAAAAATACATGTGCTTCACAAAAGTTTTGCAAATGCACTTTTACTGTCCCAAATGGCCCTCTTACTTTCGTGTTTCAGCCATCTTGTTTTCAGTTAGTGAGAATGAAAAATGCCTGACGTTTAAATTTGGGACCCTCTAGGTAAACACTGACCATTGGGTTTACTTAGTTGGGTCCTGAGGATGCCAGCCCTATCATTATTTTGGGGGAAAAAAAACAGAAATTCCATTTTAAAGCAGCAGTGCAACGAAAAAAGTTTTTCTAAAAAGATAATTTTCTGCTGTGGTTATAAAAAATATTGACAGAACTGTTGATTTGGATTTTCTGGATGTTTCCTATGCTGTATACGGTACATTTGTATTTTTTCGTCTGAATTCTTACCCTCCTCAGGTCCTCTATATTATTTCAGTGCAAAAATGAGGCGGCCATCTTTTTTTCTTGAGAAATAATTATTTTAAAACTTTCATAAAATTCTTAAATGATAAAGGAAACTGGAAATTTCACCACCAAAAGAAACTAGAAAACATCTTTTTTTTTTTACCAGGAGAGAGACACTAAGCCGAAGCTTGTTTACAGGTGCGACCTGGGAGCACAAGGAAGTTAAGTGACTTGCTCAGGGTCACACAGTATACAAGTGGAGGATGTGGAATTCAAATCCAGGTCTACAGGTTTGGAGGTCAGAGCCTTAAACCACTGTGCTATACTGCCTGTGCTATACTGGCATCAATTAGGAAGAAAAAAATGATGGAATCAAATTTTAGCCCATTTTCATTGCACTGCTGCTTTAAACATTGGGGAAAAAATACTTTCGCAAATCATGAAAGAAACAGCCAAAATACTTTTGCAAATATGAAAGTTTCATGCTACTTTCTGCGAATTTTCATGATTTGTGAAAGTATTTTTTTTTAAAAACTTCAAATCTTTGCCATCCTCCTACAACAAAATGGTTGGGTCTTTTGGGCTGAAATTTGCAGGGTGGCAAGCCCTGGTCACACAGATGTGCATTTTGGTGGTTTGGTGCCAAAACATTAAAGGGGCAAAAGTTACAGCATTCCAAAGTTGAGACATTTCCCATAGGATAACATTATGGCGTCCGTTATGCCTTTCGGAGCCTGTATCTCGAAAACAAAGAGCGATACAGAGTTTTTGCTACTGGCAGCTTAGAGCATCTTTAAGTGAACTAATCTACAGAAACAAGTTTGGAAATCATAGATGACACCTGCAGTGGAATTGTTTTCCTACTTGCTACGGTTAAAGAGATATTGGCAAAAACATGTTCCAAGGGTTCTAAGGGTGCCTTTTCAGTGCGTTTTGGTGACCGTATCTCAGAAACGATGTGAGATACAGATTTGGTCGATTTTTATGTCATGTGAAGTACCCACTGTTATGATTACAACAGCACTGGAATTTTTTTCTTAGCTGCTACATGAGCATGAACAAGGTCAAAAGTCCATTCGACTCCAAAATGTCCAGTTTTATCATGTAGAGGTCCAAGAACCATCCATCAAAATCTTGTGGGCAGCAGCAATTGCTCTCTAGGGAACCTGTGGGGTCCTTGGCTCTCCCAGTATAGCAGATTGTCTTTCAGGTGCAGCTTTGGCCATTCTGAGAAGAAGTCAGGCGTCTGTGGACACAATCTTGGAGGCATCCCTCCCCATAGGAAAGTAAGCAGAATGTCTCTGAGTCCAGGGTCTTGTCTTTGCTGTCTGTGTAAATCAGCATAGCATAAGTGTGGCAAAGCTATTTTGTGAAGGGCAGCAAAACTACAAAAAACAGATGGCAGACAGTTGCTGGTGGCCACCAGGCTGTCTACAAATTAATGCACATGGGGAATGTGGCTCATCTGTGTCAAATCTTTTGCAATGCTCTTTGACAGTGGTCTTAAGAATCTTGATCCCTTCTGTGCCAGCAGCATCACTGCCAGTTGGTCACTGGGGCAAGGCATCCACATCCACATGATTTACACTGGGACAGTTGTCCAAACAATAGTTGTATATAGACAGTGTTGATAGTATTCAGTGTGCAGCCACATCCAGTTTTGCCATGTTCTGTACATAGGTCAGTGGATATGTCTGTGTTGTCGGAGATCTGGTGAACTGAGCTTCATAAAAAGTATCATTAACGTGGTTCACGATGGCCCACTGGAGCTATAGAAACTCTAGTTTATGGATAGGGTAATTGTCTTCAGCTGGTGAAAAGCTTCTACTGCTGAAGGTAACAGGTCTTAAGCCTTCAGGGGACTCCTGGTAGAGGACAGCTTCCAAACCTCTGAGATTAGCATCAGTATAAAGAGCATAGGGCTTCACTGGATCTGCATAATCTAGCACTGGTGAATTAGTCAGACAGTTGATTTCGCTAAACATTCCTTCACAGGAGGCATTCCATCGAGGTCCACAGAGCTTATAGACCTTGAAGTAGGCTCAGGGCTCTTACCCTTCCTTTGGGTTCATCTTCCAAGCTTTGGTGGTGGGTGAACACCCTTAGGTCAAGTTCAGCAGGAGTCTCACCACACAGGTACTATATGATCTACATTCTCTACACATGCATCCCATTCCCTCACAGAACACATTGGTCCTGCTAGTCAATTTTTGGCTGATCTGGTGTCTCTGCTCCTCGGGTAGAGGTGACTCCCCTAACTACAGTATTGCAGGGTCCAGTGCTTCTCTTGATCCAGTCATGACCACTTTGTAATCTGGCACACCGTAGCATGGCTGCAGGCTGGCAGCACAGCTGGTTTCACCAGAAGGCCCTCAGTTAACTATGCTTCTCTGGGGCATTGACCATCAATATGATCTGGCTGGCAATCTTCTTCCTCAAGTGGACAGCCTTACCTATAGCACACTCTGCATTTGGGTGCAGTATGATCTCCTTCACATACTATACTTTCTCCCTCTATCCTTCCCCACACTATCTCAGCCTTATCATCTTCTGGCACTAGCTGGCTGTGTATCTGATAAGCTTGTTAACCAACCCATGGACTCATAATATTCAGTCTCATTTAAGGACCTTCACATCACAGAGTTGCTTTAAACATTAAAACATATGGACATTGTTGCCAGTAATCAGGAGGATATGATTGTACATCCCAGATCCCATACAGACTAATACCAAGGTCTCTATCGGCCCCCAACTCCTACCACATACCCAGGAAGTTAATATCCACAGTGATGCATCCAAGTAGGAATACACTTTGTCACTGAGCCACAACACATCCAAGCCTCTTACGGGCAGCAGAGGAAGATGGGCCAGACAAAGAAGTCCTTAAAGATTAGGGTACCCTGGGACCTATTGTCTAGCACAGAGTGGGCTGGCCATCCTCTGACAACCTTAACCTGTATCTCGGATGAGGGTCCAACATGTCCATGTAAACAGGCTGACCCTTGACAGTCCCAATTGTGGATCTGGCAACATTTTTTGATGAGTGTCTTGTGGCCAGGGCTCAAGTGTGCTCTCCTACTGGGCCCTGCCAGTGTTTTTTCTTGCTGCAAGAACTGCTTAATAAGCTGGTCATTCACCCTCTGCAGGTCTTTTGCACTCCAGCAGTCCTGACATTGATGCCCAATCCTATTGAATCAGAAACAGATGCTGTCTGCCATGGCTCCATGGGGTCTGGATGCTGGCTTTGACTCAGTCATTTTGCCCTCTCTCCAAGGGGTACCATCTGTGCAAGGTCACTCTATTACTGGCAGTGCCTGTGACCCTCCACTGTCCCAGCATCCATCCTTCTGTGGCTGCATCACCATCTGGGTCAAGCCTCAATCCTCATCAGAAACTCCATCATACCAGGCCTCAATTCTCACCAGAAACTCCATCATACCAGGCCCTCATGCACAGACACTGGGCTACTCCCCATTCTGGTCCTGGCATATGGGGCACCTACAGGTAGTAGCTACTCTTCCTGCTCTCACACTTATCTGATCACATCCCAGTACTGGGGTGGCTTGTTCAATCAATTATGCAGGTGCAGGTTAAACATGCTTCTGAAATATGTTTTCCAGGGGCACCTGATCACTCCATGAAAACATATTTCTAGTTAGTGTTCAAAGTACTCACTTGTAATTATAAGGGGGGGGGCTGAGATACCCCCCAGTTTGGTTCCATTCAAGTCTACATTATAAATGTTATGACTCAAACAAAGGTGTTCTGCAATAGAACACATGTATGCAGTGTGTCCAATATCAAACTTAGATTGTACTTCAGTGACTGTGTGTGGCAGTTGGTGACTGGCACTGGCAATGAGTAGAGGGTAAGTGCTGGCCAATTTCCAGGGGCCAGGGTGGGGTGAGGTGGTACCTTCAAATGGGCATGAGGATCTTTGATGGGGGTCCAATAGATTACCAAGATATTCAATTAAATCATACTGGACATGGGGATTAGCGTTGTGTGAAACTGAAATATTTTGCCTGGCGAAAACATTTTCACCTATGCGAAACAAAATTTCACCTGTTTTCTTGATTTCACGTAATGGCGAAATTTCGCTTACCATGACAATTTTGCCCCTTGATGATCCAAATTTCACTTTGTGGCGGAATTTTGCCGGCGTAACTTTTGAATTCACTGGCAAAACTTTGGTACAAAGGCGAAATTTGCAATGCATTGTGGGTAAATAGGTCAAAAGTCACATGTAGCTTGTTTCCAGCTCATTCTGCTATGTGTTCAGTCGGAGAGCAGTCTGCTGTAGTGCATCAGAGCCAATAAAGCCTTTGAAAACATAGCTAAAACTTGTTTTTGAGAGCTAATTGCTACAAAATATAAAGTTTTTTCCTAGTGCTACTGTGCTGCTAGGGAACATTTTCTAATGTTGTGAATTTTTGTATAATACGGCATTTAAATTAGGTTTACTTTTCTCTTTGTCTTTGAAAGACTTGTGTGGGGTAGGGTAGGAGTGTAAAGCAGTGCAGGCAATTTCTAGCCAAGCAGATTGGTATTTATTCACAACTGTGAGTTATTTATTTACTGTTATTTCTTATTAATTTTGTTATATCTTGCCATTTATTTTTCTCTGAAAAGTTTCTCCATCCTGTTTGAGAGAGTTCCTGCCGCTGTTAGCTATGTTATATATACCATTCTTCCACTTTTAGTTGTGAATTGATTGTGAATTCTAAAGTTTTAAACACACAGAGCTGATCCTTTGTTTTATTTGTTTTCTGGTTAGTTCTGTTAACTGGAGTGTTAACTTGTGTTACTAAAACTTTGAAAATCAACAGTTGCATAAAGTACTTCTACTTGATCACTTGAATTTGTCTATTTACAGTTGCACTGCATTATTGAATTGTTCCCTTGTATGTTAGTGCTGGAGCTTGACTTTGCACACTGCACGGTGTTCCTGTTTTAGTTAACTTACCTTACTATTTCTCTGTTATAGCATTGTTTGCATCTCACCTGACGTGTGCATTATAAAACGGTACATATTAAAATAGTCATTTTCAAAAGATTTCTTGTTGATCCCTCCCATCCAGACCACTAACATATTGTGTGTTACTAATTTCCTTTGTTATGGTTTTATGGTTGTCTCTGCCCACATGTAAAAAACAAATTGTGGTACTGAGTAATAACACATTATAGTACTTTATTTGTCCAGAGATATAGGTGATCTGTATTTAAAACTGGCCACTTGTGCTCTTTTTCCTTGTGTGTATTTCTTTAATTCCTTCCTGTTTGGGGGAAAAAGTTACCTTTTTGCTTTTTATTGGACTAGGCTGCCTGGTATTGGTTCTACTGTAAGTGCTGGTACCTGTCCTGATTGTGTTTGGACTTTTAAGAAAGCCAATACCGTAGGTGTGTGACATCATCATTCATGTGTGAGGTGTTATTCACACAGTTAGTCGTAATACATCCTTTCTTCAAATACCCCCAGAGAAAGGCAAATCTTTGAAGCAGCAGTCAGCATAAATGCCTGGTAAGAAGCGGCCAAGTGCAAGGGGGGAAATGTGGCAGGGGGGATAAGGGAGCTAAGAAGTCTGCTGAAAAAAGTCCAATTTCAGTTCCGGTTCCCCATAGCAGTGAAAGCACAGGTATGTCTGCATCAGTGTCTTCTGATGTGGGCCCTGGTGGTGCAGCAGGAACCAGCAAAGGAGTTGGTGACCAAGCTGGGTCAGGCGTACCTGTGTCTTACTATTTTAAAGCTCAGACTGTTGCAGCCATGCTAGTGAGGGATGCTGACAGTGAAAAGAAGGGAGGCACTGACACCAACACAGGAACAGTGGTCCAGGACTCGGAGGAGGGTGATAATAAGTCTGTCAGTGTGACTGTCCATGTTCCTGCAGGAGTTGGTGATGATAGTGTTCAACAAGAGTCTGATAATCCTTGAGATAAGGATAGTCAGCCCCCCTGAGATAGTTGTAGAGAAAGAAAAAGGTGCCATCCTCCAAGAAGACAGTGATGGGGGGAGGAGGAGGAAGACAAGGATATCATCACTATTGGTGGTGATGATGATGATGACTGGGATGATTCCACATGGGAGCCTGAGTTAAAAAAGGTCAAGGGTGATGTAGGCCATTTACATGTAAAGCCCGTGGTGGGTCAGTCTGTCCCCAAGCCTATAAGCAAACCTCCAAACAGTCAAGCAACCCCCACAAAAAGTAGTCTTATGGAAGTCATGGTAGCAGCTCAAAAAATACACACTTCCACACCTGTTTCTGAATTATCCCAGTCCCAGAAGCATCTGAAGTCCAGAGGTCAAAAGTCCCTAGTTTGGGACTTTTATGTGCTAGATCCTATTGATGAGACCACAGCAATATGCCAACTTTGTCAAGCCCATGTTAGTTGGAGGAAAAAGGGAAGCCACATAGGCACTGGTGGCCAACATGCCCACCTGAAAAACAAGCACCAGCTGAGATGGCAGCAACGCCAGAAGGATGACAGAGCTGTTGGTAGCAAGTCACATGTAGTAGAGCAAGAGCAGGAGGAGGAGGAGGAGGGAGGTCTGAGTGGGTCGGTGGTGGAGGAGGAGGAGGGTGAGCAATCCTTTGCTCTCTCTAGTAGTGGGCATAGCAGTGGTGGTGCGAGTCCCAGTCCTATGAGTCTTAAAAATACACCACCCCCACACCCACAAGCAACCAAAATAACTGGTTTCATGCTGTCTCCACCTCCCAGCCAAGAGTCAATTGTTACTCCTAAAAGAAAATCATTGCTGCCACAAGTACAGCGTTCTGATCGGACAGCCCCAAAGATGCAGCCCACTCTGAAGATCATCCTTGAGTGGCAGACAAGTACCCCCCCAATCATGCTGCTGCACGAGAGTTAAATGCTGCCACTGCTGAAATGCTGGCCATCGACCTGTTGCCATTCTCATTTGTAGAGAATGATGGTTTCCACAGGTTGATAGCCCATACCTGTCCCAAATGGCAAGTTCCATCATGAATCTATTTTAGTAAGCGTGCCATCCCAGAGCTGAACAGTAGGACTGCTGATTATATTAGACATGCATTGAAGCATAGTGCATCACACTATATCCATCTTAACATGGGTATGTGGACCAGTGGACAAACAGCAGCAAGCTCGTATCTGTGCATAACAGCACACTGGGCACAGTTGCCTGGGGCGGTACTTGATTTTGGGCCTGGCAAAACATGTATGAAGCAAAACTGTGGTGGTAGCAACACACCTGGTATTCGGCAGCATGCAACTCTAACTATGACAAGTTTCACAGGTTTGCACACAGCTGCAAAATTGCTTAATGTTCTGCTGGACGAGATTGATGGGTGGCTACACACACAGTCACTCATAGCAGGATTCATTGCAAGTGATAATGGCTCCAATGTAGTGAAGTGCATTAGCGATGGTGTTTTTTCAGAGTACCCTGCCTGACACACTGCCTTAATCTTGTTGTTCAGCAGTTTCTCAACCATGTGGACATTAAGGAAATGGTTACCGTTGCCCGTCACATCTGTGTCCACTTTGCCCATTCTGCAAAGGCCCGTGACCATCTACGTGAGCTACAGCACAATAACAATCTGCCTCAGCACCGGAGGAAGCTTGATGTTGTCACCAGGTGGAACTCCACACTGTACATGCATGACCGGCTGTATAAACAGTATAAGGCTATGTCAGAATACCCGCTGCTGCACACCATCCGTGGCAGTGCTGGAGTATCCATCGCTTTAACAACAGAGCAGTGGCACCAAATTGATGGGCTAATATGCATTTTCCACCATTCGAGCATGCTACACAGGCGGTGAGTGGGGACACTGCTTGCATAAGTCAGTCCATACTCCTCATATGTGTGCTGAGGCAGACACTAGTGAATGTGCAACACCAGACAGAGGCAAATGGGGATCATGGCACTTGTGATCTAATGGATCACATGCTCCATGTGCTGGGCACAAATATCCATGTCTGCGGCATTTTACAGTCAGCTGATTTTGCAGTCGCCACCATGCTGGATCCACGCTACAAATGTGGCCTGCCCTCTATAATTGAAGGAGGCCATCAGCGAGTACAACAGTTGACAGAGAACCTCATTAGATTTGTATATGCTGCACAAATGAAAAATGCATGCACTGCATCAAAGACGGGTGTTGCTACCACCTCCAGCGGCTCACAGGGAACCCAACCAGAGAAAATGAACAAGGCAGAGCAGACAACAGCAAGTAATCCCATTTGGGATGTTCTCTTTCAGGTGGCAGTGGAAGATATGGAGGAAAAGGAGGAGGAGGAGGAAGAGACAGATGAGGCAGCTGGACTCCAGGCAGCAGAACGAATATTGGAAGCCTACATGGGGGACCCAAAGCACCTCGCCATTAATGACGAGCCACTGCTGTACCGGAGCAGTAAAATGACTGAATGGCCAGCACTAACATCAGTTGCTGTGAAATACCTGAGCTGCCCACCATCCAGTGTCACTGTGGAATGAGTGTTTTTCGTGGCTGGGGCAATTGTGAGTGACCACAGGACCAATTTGTCTCCCAGGAATGAGTCCATGCTAACATTCATCAAAATGAATGAAAGGCACATTCCACACAACACAGTGATGTCAGTGGTGTTGTCACAGGAACTGTGTCTTGGTGACGAGGATGATGACAATCCCTAGACTAAGGCATCCACCGGCAGCGAGGTGGATGAGGCAGCAATGTTGAGAGAATTCCCACCAGATGAGAACTCCAGTCTTAAAGACTGTGAGGGGTGCTTCTTGGATGATGTGGAATTGGAAGTTGAAAAAGGCTGAGTTTACTCCAAGCCCCCCTCACCCAACAACTTCCAACTCAGTATGGTTGCTGGGGTGTGTATGATATACCTTATTTTTAGCTATGTATCACTGGATTGGTTATGGAAATATGTTGTTATGTGCTGCAGTGTGTGTAAGTTTCCTTTCATCACCCTTTGCCATAACCCGTTGATTGGTCACCTCACCACCAGTCCCCCAAGCCTATACAAAGCAGCAGCAATGTAATTACCATAACCGTATAAAGATTTTGCAATTACATGATTACAGTTATAATGTTTTTCTTTCCAAAAATATCTTACTTTTCGTGTTGACTATATCAACACACCATCTTACAGCAAGATATGTTGTCTTGATGTCCTTAAAAGTGCCCAGGATGGCAAATTTCACACTGCCCCACCACCGCCCCCTCTCATCACCTAACCTGACCTGACACACCCATGCACTCCATGTGACTGAAACAAATGTTTCTGCCACTTAGTATCGGTGACAGGTACAAGAACCCTGGCTCCTAGACAAGTACAAGTAGCATACGAATGTAACATGCTAATTCAACAGTTAACACCACAAGTTGAACACATTTTGAAAAATGGTGAATCGTGGCCATCTTTAATGATGCGAGTCATTAAGTACAAAAGTAATCATAAAGAGCCTTAACAACTTACAACATCAAATCCCATCAAACGGATTACTGATGCTACAGTACCAGGTTAGGGTACACCAAAACAGCAATGGTTCCGGGGGCAGGGCAGGGTGAGTGTCCTGCTGTCCTCACTTTGAATGGATTCAAAATGTTCATGATTACTGCAGCTATGCAATCCTCATTGATTAGACAAGACATTAACCCCCTCCACCTAATTATTTACTAAACACCATATCAACCACCTGTTTTTGCATATACAGTAGTTCCTCCCTGTATGAGGGTGGCAGTGGTGATTACTCATTAATGGTAATGGTATGGACACCAGTCCAGTGGCCAACATCACAGTTCAAGCAACACCCCTGTCTTCCACAGACACAACACAGCTCCTGCATGGCCTGGATTGATCATGTAGTCATCAAGATACGACATACGATGAAACCTCAACAGAGGAAAATGACCTAAGCAAGACCAAAGATAAGAAAAAATGTTGGATACTAATCAATCTGCATACCTGCTTTTACCTATCAAGTTGGAAGAAGAAGCAGAGAAAAAAATGTATGCTTATCATACCCCGTAATGGGATGTCATTCAACTGAGGACATTCCCCACAGTAACATGTTGTGTGGTGCACATGATTCAAATCCAGATCAAGGTCCGACGAAGCACAGTAGCACTAGCAGTCATTCCCCTTCCCCTATCAGCACTGCGGACATTGAAATAAGAAAAAAATGAAGAACAAATTTTGAGGATTGTTGAAAATTCCCCACCACCACCTGTGACCATCCACCCCAGAGAATCATAGAAAAATGAAGAAATACTTACCTGAAGGACTGTGAAAGAGGAACCATCGCACAATTAAATAAATCCCCCAGATCTAGTTCAGCAGCAGCAGGATGGAAAGATACTTAACTTCACCTGAATTCCTGATGTTGAAAACAGCAAAAAATAACACAATTGCTATCAAGCTCAGACAACCATATGACAGTAACAGACATACCACACTTGTATGAAAATTCCAATACTTACTGTCTGCGTTGGGAAATTGTGAAGATCCATACATCTCCCTCCCTCACGGCCCAGCAGGATGATGTCATCCACAGCACATTGAAAAATAATACAAGAGCAGTACAAGCATATTAGAACTCAAGATGCCATAATACCAACCCACCAACACCCTTACCTTGCACAGGAAAAAATGAAGACAGATACTTACATGTTCAGCAGCATCAGTATGGACTGTGTGAGGATAATCCACCAGGCATCAACCATCCAGAACAGTAGTTCTTGTGGCAACTTGGAAAGTAGTAGTCATAGACAGCAGCAGGCAGCAAGCTACAGTGCCCCAACATTTCATTCACTTCCCCATTGACAGACAAGGTACTACCACAGAGACAGTCAGTCAACACAGCCAGACAATCAGCACAACAGCACAGGGATAGGGAAATGATAATTCTACATTTCTATGCCAATCAATTGAAACAGCAGCAGCAGTAGGAAAGAACTGCAAGTAGCAGCAGCATTTTGCAGGAGGATTTCGTTTTCTCTGCATGTTGGCACCACTTTTCAGGTCTCTGAGGAGGTGGCACACCATAAAACATCAGGACTGACAACACATTTCAGTCTCAATTTGACGTAACATATTTTGGTAAACATTTCTGGATTTGTAGGCCCTGTTTGGCACCGGCACAGCAGTGAGTTTCAGGCAGAAATATTTGGCAAACAGGCCCTAAAATGGCTATTTAATGTCTGGGGTGGTGGGGAGGGGACACCCTAAAACATCATGGCTGAGACCTGATTTCTGTGTCAATGTAATGTACCATTTTTCCTGCAAAATTTCTGGACATTTACTGCCAGTGCTACACTCGCAGAAACAAGATAGGGCCTAAAGACAATTGTAAACGGCAGCCAAAACAGCATTTTAATGTCTGGTTGCTGGTGGGGCACCATAAAGCATCAGGACTGACAGTGCATTTCGGTCTCAATTTAATGTGACATTTTTTGGGAAGCATTTCATTACCTGAGGGCCCTGTTTTACATGAGCAGAGCCCAAGATTCACTCTCACATAGCTTTGGAAACTATGTTCACAGTAAAGTGCTTATACTTGACATTTGTGGATAGGATAGAAGGAGCAAGGAGGAAACATGTAAAGAAAAATTGAGTAAGATAAAAGTAGGAAGCTACACGGTTTATGGGCGTGGTACTACAACTACAACAGCGGGATGGGGAGGCGGGAACCAGGGAGTGGGGACATGCATGGTCAGGGGGAGGACAAAGTTACTCATATTCATATGTGAAAGGGGATGGGAAACGGAGGGAGCACAAACCACTGGAAAAGATAAAATAAACAAGAGGATATAGATCAGAAGACAAAGAGGACAGAAAAGGATTTTGTTTATTTCTTTTTTTTGGGGGGTTCTTTTTTAAGGGAGGGGATGCAGAACAAGAAGAGTGACAATAACAAAGAAAGGAGAAGAAAAAGAAAACAACACTGGCCCACCACCACAGCCACAGGCCATTCATTGTTGCTGTGCACTGCCACTTGTGTCACTACCATGGAGCTCAAACAGGAGGTCCAACACCTTCTTCTGGTCCACCATTATTTTTTGGAGGTTCCCCCTGACCTCCTGGTGAAGCTGGTCAATGTCCAGACAGACACTTTGGACCTCAGTGTGCACAGCCTCCAGGTCTGCCCTGGTGACCACCACCTGACTTGGGGGGGCGGCAGGATGCTCATGGCAGGGGCGTCGCCGCTGGGTCCTCCATTGTGCATCACGGGTGGGGGATGCTTCTTTCTCTTCCAGATGTGTCCTGCTGCTAGACCTCCTCCTCCCCCTGGTATGGTGCCCCCGAGCCTCAGTGCTGCCTCCTGCTGCTGCAGTCTCTCGCTATTTTGAGAGCATGGTGGTTCTGCAGGTGGCTTCTTTGCCCAGAAGTCCCAAAGTGGGACTCTGGTTTCCTCCTTTTCACATTTTTTCCACAAAGGCTGCAGACAACCACACTTACATCATCTGCCTTTGTGGTAAAAATTGCCCAAACTGATGATCTTTGGTTTGGGGGGGGTGCAAGCTGATCTCCAAGGGGGGGCGTCTCCCTCTACATCATCATGCTGGGGCCGGGGGCTGGCAGACGCAGGAGCCACAAGATCCTCCTGCAGGGGGGCAACGGACTCCGAGCCTGACTGCTGCTGCTGCTACTGGGTGGCTGTGGCAGGGTGCACATCCTGTTGCTGTGAAGGGGAAGCTGCTCCTGCTGACACTGCTGTGGACCGAAGGTGGGGGGGAACCTGCTGGTTCGGGGCCAACTACCAGTGCCTGCTGCTGCTGGGGGGTACAGTCTGGGGCCAACTGCTCCTGCTGCTGAGAGGGGGGTCTCATTTAGAAATGCGTGCCTGTTACGGCAAATGCATCATCCTCCCCTTCCACTCTGTCCAGCTCCAGAGTCAGACCCACTAGTCCCTTGCATTATTATTTCTAAAAAAAGTTTTATTAAACTACTAAAGAAAAAAAGAAAAAAGGGGGAAGTGAAACACACACACACACACTCACACATGATAAAGAGAGAAAATAGAACACAAGAGAAAGATAAACTATTGTTAAGTAAAGAAATAGGGGATGAACAGAAGTTAAAAACATAGAAACATAGAAGTTGACAGCAGATAAGGACCTCAAGGCCCATCCAGTCTGCCCATTTTTTTTCTACCTTATAAATGTGCCATCGGCCTTTGCTCTGTCAATGGCCTATCTCTATTCATACTCATCTTTATTTCTCCCTTATGCTGATTCCATGCCCGTTTGAAGCCCTGCACTGTATTCATATCCACCACTTCCTGAGGTAGGCCGTTCCATGCATCCACCACCCTTTCTGTGAAAAAGAACTTCCTCACATTACCCCTTAATCTGCCTCCCTCTAATCTCATGCTGTGTCCTCTTGTCCTGCTATTTTTCTTATATTTAAACATGTTAGACTCTTTCACCTTGTTAATGCTCGTAAGATGTTTGAATGTTTCGATCATATCACCTCTCTCCTTCCTTTGCTCTAGGGTACACATGCTGAGTTCCATTAATCTGTCCTCATGTTTTCTGATGCAGACCCTGCACCATTTTGGTTGCCCTTCTCTTTACTGCCTCAATTTAGTTAATGTCCTTGTGAAGGTGTGACCTCCAGTACTGCACGCAGTACTCCAGATGGGGCATTACCAGTGTCTTGTAAAGAAGGATTATTACCTCCCTCTTACGACTTGTGATACCCTACTAATACACCCCAACATCCCCCTAGCCTTACCTACTGCTTTAGTGGTCTGCTTGGATGATTTCAGGTCATTTGTGATGATGATGATGTCCAAGTCTCTTTCTTCCCTTGTGACTGCTAGCAACTCCCCTCCCAGCCTATAGGTGGCTTCAGGGTTTCTCGTCCCTATGTGCATGATCTTGCACTTCTTTGCATTAACCCCCGGTTGCCACTCTTCTGAACATTTTGCCAGTTTATCCAGATCTCTTCTCATTCTGCCTACCCCATCTGGATCATCTACTCTGTTGCAGATCTTCGTGTCATCTGCAAACAGACAAACCTTACCTTCCAGTCCATCTGCAATGTCACTGATGAAGATGACTGATGAAGTTCAACACACACACACACACACACACACACACACACACACACACACACACACACACACACACACAACACAAACTCTCACTCTCTCACTCATAATTCACCAAACTATGTATTTCTCTCTCTCTCACAGTCTCTTCTACTGTCTGTCTCTATCCTACAAACTGCAGGAAAAGGATGTCGATTCAGTAGCTTCCTGTCTGAGTATAGGCACACATGTGACCTGCAGTCTGCTTCAGAGAGTAAGTCATGTGACATGCCTTTCATCCTAATTTCGTCTTACTTAAATGCTAATGCAAAACTTACCATCGGAAGCAAAATTTACAGGCGAAATTTCACCCAACCATACAGTCGAAATTCCACCCCAAGGTCGTAATTTTGCAAAATATTCCACGGGGCGAAATTGATGATTTCACTGGAATTTCACTGGCAAAATTAAATTTTGCTGCATCCCTAATGGGGACCTGGGGAGAGGGGTTACGTCATGTGTGTTTCTTTACTTCCCAGCACCAGTGCGGCCAGCGGGAGTGGGGTATACCACCATACATATCCTTAAGGCTTGGTTTTTTTGAAGGTATTAACTAGTGCTGTACTAGCAGCTGGTATGTGCTGCCACAAACCTTAGATTATGCCAGGCTGCCTGTTTGCAAAGCACAAACATGTGATTTGCATAGGCACTTGGCATGCTTTAGCAGCCATGTGCTAGCGGTTTAGGGCAGTGCTAACTGTGCATTGTAATATGGCACTTTTAGTGCTTCCTCTAATTCCCAAGCATAAACCACAGTATGATTCTAACCCTGTTAGCACAGAATTAATCATTCATATATCCAGACCCTTGTTTTCAGCGGGGTCATGGACAGACTGCATCACTGAGAACTTAAGTGACTTGCACAGTATCAGACAGTGATTATCTGGCTCTGCTGAGGTTTGAACGTGTTATCTTCTCATTCCCATGCCAGGGCTCTAACCAGTAGACCAAACAGCCTCCTAACTTTACCAAGCATATAGGACATACCAAGTATCTTCTGACCCAGCGAAACCACCCAGGGGGAAATGGCATGAACCCAGCCTGTGAAATGCTGCGTGCCAGTGACACTATATCATAGGCTGCATAAGTAAGGACCTTCTCTTCTCATTGGGGGTGGTAGACCTTTATCTAAGGACAGTGTGATCTTTGTTCTTGTAATTGGGTGATGTGTTAAAAAAATGAAAGCAAATGAGTTGGGGGGTTTGGGGACCACTCCTTTTCACTCGCCACAAACACAGAAAAAATTAATAGAAATATTACTGAGCAACAGACAGACAAATGTTTTCAGTTAATAGTGATAAACTGTCAACCTTAGCAAATTAAAACATTAAATTATAAATAAGAGTGTAAATAAAGAGAAGAAAACTGTCCATAAGACAACTGTATTAAGTGTTAAATATTTTTTTAATGTTAATTTTTTCCAGCAGTGTGCTGGACATCGGCAGCTGGGTCATGCAGCTCTTTTGGTGTCCCCTCTAGCAGCTGGCCCATTTGGCTCTGGCATAGCCTCCAGCAGCTTGTCCCTATGGTTCTGGCATCCCCTCAGGCAACTGAACCCTCTGGTTCTGGCATTCCCTTCAGGAGCTGGATCATTCAGAAACTGGTCCCTCCAGCTCCAACACCCCTTCTGACAGCTGCTTTCTTGTGTTCACTCCATGGCACAGCAGCCTTCTGGAGAAAAATTAACCTATCCTATTTTTACATTAAAGTCCACATCACTTAAAGCAGCAGTATTTGTTTGTCACTGTGTGGATTTTTCAGCAGTATTGTGTTTCTGGCAAAAACTTCAATCTATAAATTTTCCTTTTCATTCCCTTTTATTCCTGAACTGAGATATAGGAATTAGAAGTTTTTAAAAGTTCTCACTCCCTTGTCATGCCCAGCATGAAAAAAATATGTATCTTGTTGTAATTCTGTTGTTTACCATTAGAACATGTGGCAGCACCATTCAAATACATTAACAGTATGAAACTAGTATGTACATTCAAACAGGAGCCTCAATGGAAGAGATTTTTTTTTTAATTGTGAGTGGCAGCCATCTTTAATTACTTGAGTCATTATTACAAAATTGGTTAGAACAGCTGTTTAAAAAATGTCTAAGAAAATTAAAAATGCTCTTGCCACAATTACAGTCTTTCATATATTCAGAACAGGTCTCAGTCAAACTTCAGATATCACCATAGATTACAGACAGCAGACTTCTGAAGCATTATCTTCATATATCACTTAAGCAAGAATGACCAAACAGCTGGTCATTTCCTGGAAATTAATGACCGGCCGGGGGGAAGGGTGGCCCAAGGTGCAGCCAAGGGCCAACCCCACCTAGCCGGTCATTAATCAAAAGGAAATGACTGGCTGTGGGGTCATTATTGCAATTATAAATCTAATCACCTTACACACAGGGAAAAACATCTTTTTTAAAAAGACAGTTTATAAACACACATGCCACTGTGATCAGTATCGGACATTTCTAAAGCGTTAACAGTTGGTACATCAGCCAATCACAGTATGCATTTGCCTCATGAGTAAATTATTTAGACTTACTGTATAATAAAGGGTTCAGAACTCTGGCCAGGATATATACAGAACACATTTCATATAGCATTGCACACAGACTGGTCAGTGCCATATGTAGTGTCACCTCCTTGGCCACTACTTCTACACCAAGATGGGCCTCGTTTGGTTCACCATCCTTAACACATGTCACTGGGGTGTATCAGCACAGCTTCTCTTTAAAATGATTATGGTGAATTACTCCCTCCCACTGCTACAGTAAGTGTGGTACTAGTAGTCATCAACTTTAACCTAAAGACTGGCTTGTTAAGAACCAAGTTCCACAGCAGACCACTTTAAAAATCATATTGAGCCCTGGCAAAGCAAAAGTAAAACCACTGGAGGCCAAGGTTAATTGATAAATTAAGTAGGATTCACACCTTGTTGCTGGTTCAAGCAGTGCTGCAGGTAAAAGAGATAGTTTGTCTATGAACCTGTCAGTTCTAGTTTGTTTGTTTATTTATTTATTTTATTTAGTTTTTGTTAACCGGGTAAGTGCACTAGCCATAGAATGACTATTTTCAGGCACGACCCAGGAGAGTACAACAGATAGTTAGACAAATACATTACATCACTGCAAAACATTACATAATAACATGTATAGCTAACAGTGGAAAATAATACATAAAGAGAAATAACATATGTGAAAGATTAGAACATAGTACAGTCCATAATGGGTGAGCAGCTGCTAGCAATGAAACCAAACGGTTTGAGTACAAAACTTAGTGGAAATTTACAATGAAAGCAGCATATGGCAGTGTAAGATATTACATGCTCCAAAGGGGTTACCTACATCCAAGTAATCAAGCAAAACAATAGTACAAACCATGGCAACTGGTAGAGAGAGAACAGGTTATAGCACTGTAGAGAAAATGAAAGACTAAGAGAGAGAAGGCTGTCCAACTAGGACCCAATCACTGAAACAGAGAGAAGAAGTGTGCAACCAAGGGAGGTAGAGTAAGTGCAGAAGTATCCAGTAGGTAGAGGTGGGATATTGAAAGGGAGGGAAGAGAGAGTAGGGAATGAGAGAAAGTACAAGTGGGCAGAGGGAAAATTTGGTAGGGTCCGGAAGGTGCTATGATTTTAACAGGGAAAAGTTAGTGTAGGCAAAGCAGAGCTAGGTGGGGTCAAAACAAGCACATTGGGTCTACTGAAGACAGGTACCGTTGCAGCCCACTTTTAAAACTAATGTGGGTTGGGACCTGTTGAAGAGCTAATGAAAAGGAGTTTCAGAGCCTAGGGGCTGCATTGTTGAAAGCTCTGGAGCCTATAGATGTCTGGCATCTGGGCACGGTAAGTAGCTCCTCACCAGCTGAGCGGAGCCCATGGGAGGAGGACTGGGGTGTAAGCGACACCACCAGTGAGAGTGGCATTTTATTTCTAATTACGAAGTTCACAAGAGAGTCTAGGTAGTATTGTGGGCACGCAGAAGGGGAGAGCCAGCCCAATTCACTATAAAGATTACAGTGGTGCTTGAGCCATGGTGACAAGGAGGCATATCTGCATATATTGTTATAGGCTACATCCCATTTGTGGAGGGTAGTTTTAGATGCAGAAGCAAAAATTGGTACACCATAAGTGAGAGCAGGTAGAAGGATACCCTTGGCAATAGCCAGCTTGGCTGAGGGGGTTAGCATATAGCTGGTTTTATAGGCTACCCCAAGTTTAACATTCACTGATTTACTGATGGACTGAATATGTTGATTGAAATCAAGGGATTGATCCAGGAGAACTCCTAAGTATTTGAAGGATGAACCATTCTCAATTTGTGCCCCATACGAGTCAAGAACTACCAGGGATGTTTGACAAGCCCTGAGCTTAGGGACTGAGCCAAATAACATGGCTTGTGTTTTCTTTACATTTAGTACAAGTTTATGGGCAGTTAGCCAGGATTGTATGTTATTAAAGTCAGAAGAGAGGAAGCATTTATGTTGGAGACACTGTCTGAGCTGGAATAAGGGCGAGATCATCCATACAGGATGGATGAGCAGGAGCAAAGACCATCAGCTATATTATTAATAAATAGTGAGAAAGAAGGGGCCAATGATAGAGTCTTGAGGGACCCTGTGTTTATGACTGATTTTGGCGGATAGAGAGGAGTTGAATTTCACAACTTGGGATCTGTCAGACAAGTAGCTACTGAACCATTCTGCTACAGGGACAGAGAAATTCAGATTTCTGAGCATAGAGAGAAGTAGGGGGTGATCAACAAGATCAAAGGCTTTAGTAAGGTCAATAAACACTGCTCCCATTAGTAAACCAGCATCTATATCAGAGAGCACATCAGTTGTAAATTTGATGAGTGTAGTCGATGTGCTATGACCCTTTCTAAAGTCATGCTGTGTGCCAGAGAGAATGTTGTATTTGGCAAGGTAGTCTGTAGTTTGGTTTGCGACTAGTTTCTTGAGAATTTTGCTTTAGACCGAGAGGTTGGCTATGGATCTGTAGTTGGTAATCTCAGCAGGGTCCCCTTTTTCATAGACTGGTGTGACACGGGTGATTTTCCATAGGTTTGGCACCACACTGGAAGCGCGAGACAGCGTAAATATGTTTGCAAGGGGGAGGCAATGAAAGGTGCAGCTAGTTTCAGAAGTCTCAGTTCACGGGTATCGGAGCTGGAGCTAGCAGTGTCAGAGATGGTCAGAAGTAACTTCAGGACATCAGACCTCAGGACTTTCTTGATGAGAAATGAAGGCGTGGTGCACCGCCTGCTAGAGAGGTCAAGGACAGATGAAGCAGGTATGGAGGAAGACTGTGCACTTGCTGGAGGTGCCACGAAGGAAGAGGTGTACTGAGATAGGTCTGTGAACATGCAATTGAAGGAGTCAGCTATGGTATTCAAGTCATTACAGTGAACCCCATTCAGTGTCATGTCACCAGTGGCTTTTGTTTGAGTGACACCAAGAAAAGATTTTATGTGTGCCCAGAATTTTCTTGGGTCCCCCTCAGAGCTAAGTAGCAGGTCTTTACAGTAGGTAATTTTGGCAGTACGAACCTGCTTTTTGCAGGAGTTATGCAGAGCTTGGTAGGTATGGAAATCGACTGGAAGACACAACAGTTTGTGCTTTTTCCAGCACCTGTCTCGCTCACGCAGGTTAGCCAGAAGTTCTTTGTGAAGCCATCTAGTGGGTTTTCCTGTAACCCTGCACTTTACTTTGGGAGCATGTATACGCTGGACAGCCATAAATTCGTCGAGAAAAATTCCTAACACTATCCCAACATTACTCGTGGGATAGATGGCAGACCAGTCTATTCTGGAGATGTCAAGTAAAAAGGCCTCAGCATCCAGTTGGGCAAAGTTGATGAAAGTAACGCCTGCCAGCGTGGTAGAGGAGATCTTCTCCGGGCTCCATAGGCGAAAGTCAGGAATGATCCGTTAGTGAGTCAAGTAGAATACCTGCCAGGGGTACATGATCTAGTCAGTTAACCAGCACCCAGTCGATATGGTTCTCAAAAGAGGTGGCAGGGAAGGTTGAGGAGATCATGGAAGGAGTTGTTCTTGTAGGTTCTGTTAGTAGCTGATGCAGGTTATAGCTTTGTATTATGGAGAGCAGAGAGCTTTGAGCTGACCCCAGCCAGTTAAGGTTTGTATCACCCAAAAATGATGATCTCATTTTTTTTTGAGATCAAGGAGATTTGGTTCAGCAGTGTAGGCCAGCAGTATCACCAGTGGGCGGGCTGTAGTCACAAATAATGTGCAATTTCTTGGCACCTAGGGAAATGACCATATGCAGGGATTCACAAGCAGAGGTGGTGTCGATTGCTCGTATGACTTAAATGGTGAAATGGCTTTTGTAGAACACAACAACCCCACTACCACGCTTAGATGAGGGTCTGTCTCTGCGGACCAGAGAGTAGTTGGCCAATGCACAAGTAGAGTCAGGGATCTTGGGTTTAAGCCACATTTCTGAGAGGCAAAGAATGTCAGGCTTGTATACTTCCACCCAAGCTTCCAGATCAGTGTGATTCCATTTGAGGCTTCTAATGTTCATATGAGCAACAAGGAGACCTTTGTTGGGAAAGCTGATATGTCAGCTGACGAGAAATATCCAGGGGGGCCAGGATTCAGTTCGACATCGTCTGATAGAAGGATGGCTAAAGAGGAGGACAAACCAGAGCTTACGGCTTTGAAGGGTCAGTGGAATAGCTAACCTCAGAGATTGTTTTCTAAGCCTCAGGATGCCAAAATAGGTGCAGCCTTTCTGGAATATAAGGTGCACCCAGTCCAGTTTGGCATGTTGTTCAGCTATAAGATTTGAGAAACAGAATTCAGAGGTGATCGATGGAGTCAGACCACGAGTGTCAAGGACAGGGATAGATAGTGCAACTTTATTTATGTAAAGCAGGGCTAAGGATGTTGCGAGCAGTACTACCAGATAGCAGAGATCCATGCTTTAACACTGTCGCTCTGCAGTTTAACCACTAAAGTAAGAGAATAAGGTAGGCCTATGAGGAATGAAAGGACTAGAATTGGATTGGGGATTATCCTAAGAAGAGTGAGCTAGCAAGAGCTAGATGCTTTAAAAAGAGGAGGATGTGTTTGATTGAAACTAGAAGAAAGACAGTGGTGTAACACAAGAGAAAACTAGAGAAATAGGATGTTTTCTGTTTGGCTCCTAGAGGTCACACTGGTCTGAAAACACAGGCAGCAGCTTAGCTGAGAAAGACCAGTGAAAGTAGAGACCAATAAAAACCCCTAAATAATAGGATGGCTAAGGGAAACTAAAACTCAGTCAATGAGATACCTCTGGGGGATAATCAGTTGGCAAATTCTTAAAGAGATTGTGAAAGGGTGGGACAGATAGTGTATTTAATAAAGGAAGGAGGTGGAGGATGGGAGATTGACAGGGGACTTACAATGAGGACAAAGGGGCAGAGAACAGGAGGAAGATCCGAGGGCAAGTCAGTGGGGGAGGTCACAGAAAGCACCTCAGTCTGCAATGGGGTCGTCTGAGAGGGAAGGGAGAAAGAGGCAGGGGTAAAGGCAGTGAGTGAGAGTTTAAAGTCAGGCTAAGCCAGAAATAAGGAAAAGAACAAAAAATATATAAGTACAGGTTTTGGGGTAACAAACAAATCAGTTAGCTAGGCAGAAAAAGACTAACTCATGGCAAAATCAGACTTTAAATGCAGTATATAAAATTCAGCAAAACTACCGAAAATTGAGCACAGCTAAAAACTAAAATAAGCTGCCCAGGGAATTCAGCACAGCTATGAACTAAAACAAGCTGCCAAGGTCAAAAGGGTTCTGAGCAGAATGCTAAGTGGTCAAGGTTCTCAGGGCACCCAGCACCATTTAATCATTTCAGGAAAAGCAGCTTTTTCAATAAAGACATTAAGCACACAACAGAGCGCTAACAGCCTCCCAGGGGTGTAGTGAGGCCTGATGCCACAGCATAAGGCACACCCTGAAGTGTCTTATTATGCTTATAGAATGAGTGATAGGTGGTGGTTGTTTTTTTTTTAATAAAAATAATAAGAACATTAAAAAAGTATTATTTTAAAAATAAAACAATTCCTGTACTAGCCCTTACGGTGTGGGGTGGGAAGGGGCTGTGATTTTATGTCCTGCTGTTTTCTAAACCTGCTGCCTACCTTGAGGACCAGAGTGAGTGACATACTTTGTCTGCTTATTTTTATTCACTTACCCCTTTTTTAAAACAAGGTTGTCCCTTGTTGTGGTATCCAGACATTTTGTGTATTTTTTCCAGGTCCTTGCCATTTGCTGTAAGGACTGGGAGTGAATGAAAGTGTGGTATCATTTTTTAATTTATTTTTTTAGTTCAATGAGTTTGTCCCTCGTTGCACCTTTTGGATATTCTCAGGTATTTTTTAGGCCTGCAGTGGGTGGAGACCAGCAGTCCTTTTATGATCACTGAGAAAAGGACTCTGCATTCCTTCTGAACAAACATGTTGGATTGCGTCACAGTCGCCTCCGCGTCTGTGAAGCAGTCCATCCATGTTGTGCCTACCGGCCGCAGCAATGCACTATTTCACAGTGCCGGTGGTCATGGCGGAACATGGTACATTCTGTCATGCCCAAGATGGCTGCCGCACTCTACTGCACATGCGCTAGCAGTCATCAATGCACAGTAGCACTTGGCAGCCATTTTGGTCACAGCGGAGTGGGCCAATTTCCGCCGTGACCACCTATTGTAGTTATTATATTTTTTTAATGTTATAAAATTTACCCCACCTGACCCTTCATCTCAGAACCTCCCCCCACAAACATAACTGTGACACTGGGGTACCTAATCCCCCAGTGTCATAATCGGGGATAGTTGGTCTTGTTTCTGACACTGGGGGTGCCCAATCTCACAGTGCCATGATTGCAGATCGTTGGTCTGTTTTCTTTCACCTATAAAAAAAAGGTCCATCAATGTCTTCCCCCATGTAACTATGACACTGAGGGTGCCCAATCCCCCCAGTGTCATGATCAGGGATCACCGGTCTCTTGTTCTTTTCACCTGTAATTAACAAGCGGTCAATTGATGTCTTTTGTGGCCATTCCTTACCCTCCACACAGCCCTCCCACTGAACATCCACCACCCCGCACCCCCTAGAACCTTACTTACCCATCATGGGTCCAACACCGTAACCCTCACTGGACCGCAGACATGCCTTCACTCTTCAAAGCCAGACCACAAACTGAAGACACAGGTATGCAGTTCAATGTATTTCAATGAGATTTTGAACTTGGTGCCATAACTTGAGCAGTTTTACATATTTTTGGCCCAAATTTTCATCATGCCTTCTTTGGGACCCCACCTCATGAACAATGTCACTGTCATTAAGCATATCTGTCCCAAAAGGGGATTTTGTGGTCCCTGTATGAAATCACCTTTTGGGCAGGAGTTAAAAATTTTCTCTGCCCATGTTCATGAGGAGGGTTCATAAGAAGGCTATGTTGAAAATGTGGTGTACAAATATTGAAAAACAACAAAGTTATGAGCCTACATTGAATTTTGCAAATGCAGGCTCATAACTTTTGTACTTTTCTACATTTTTACCCTAAATTTACAACATAGCCATAACTTTACAGCACCTCTGACTGTGATAGATGTAATTTTTCAAATCCTGTCCAAAATGTTTGTTTTACATCTGGAAAGGTGATTTCACGGTCCCTGTGTGAAATCACCTTTTGGGAACCGGTTGAAATTTTTCTCTGCCCTCGTTCATGAGGTGGAGTCGTAAGAAGGCTATGTTGGAAATTTGGTGCCAAAATATTAAATAACAACCTAGGTATGAGCCCACATAGAATTTTGCTAATGCAGGCTCATAACTTTGGTAATTTTCAATAATTTTACTCCAAATTTACAATATAGCCACATCTTTACAGTACCTCGTAAATGTGACAGATGTCATTTTTCAAATCCTGGCCAATATGTTTTTTTACATCCGGAAAGGTGATTTTGCAGTCCCTGCACAAAAGCACCTTTCTTCCAGGAGTTGAACATTTTCTCTGCCTTAGTTGATGAGGTAGGGTCATAAGATGGCTATGTTGGAAATTTGGTGTAAAAACATTGAAAAACCAAAAGGTTATGAGCCTACTGTACGTTGATTTTTGTATACGCTGGCTCATAAGTTTGCTAATATTCAATATTTTTACCTCAAATTTTCAACATAGCCATTTCTTTACACCACCTCATGAATGTGACAGCTGTCATTTTTCAACTCCTGCCCAAAATGTGTTTTTGCATCACGAAAGTTGATTTTGTAGTCCCTGCAGAAAAACACCTTTAAGCCAGGAGTTGAACATTTTGTCTGCCTGTCTTCATGAGGCAGGACTATAACAAGGCTATGTTGAAAATTTGGCGTAAAAATATTAAAAATCGACACATTTATGAGCCTATGTTACATTTTGCAAATGCATGCTTGTGACTTTGGTAATTTACAATATTTTTACCCCAAATTCAGTTGCTGCAGCCCTATCGGCTCTGGCCAGAGTTTGCTCTCTATTTCGCTGCCTGCTTTGAGGACTGACAGTGAGCTTGTTTAGGCTACAAGTGTTATGTTTCCTGGTCCTTGCTGCCTGCTATCAGGACCAGGATTGAGAAAGTGCTGTTTATGCTGGTAGTATGTGTTTAACCAGACAGACAGCCGGTCAGGCAGGCGAACCGTTGGGGGGGGCAATGTAATAGAGGATTACAAATAATTTAGAACTAATGCATGCAAAAAAAGAAGAAAGGATGGGAATCTTGACTGCCACAGCCATCTAAACAAGATAAGTATTGGAGTTTCGGGGGGGTAGGTGTCAGTGGCAAAAACGGGTGACTATTTGAAACTGAATGTTCTAAACTGGCACAGTGATATTTTATGTCATGGGGCAGGCTGGCACCTGTACTTTTTTATGTTGGCTTGCATATGTGCAAGAAACATTTTGTTACACTAAAGGGGATTTCAGAGGTGTGTCACTGCTGAGCCCATTGCTGTTCAAACTGGATGGGGCTCAGCAGTTCAGACCAATGATCACACACTGTAGTCATGATGCCACTTGCTTCTTGCTGGGTGGAAAATTTGTATAGTTGAAAGGACTAATACCACTGCTAGCAGAGAGGGCTTCAGTCCTTTTATTTGCATGAAGCCAGTAAGCAAGCAGCTGATTACCTTTCAACAAGAGGAGCCTGAGATCTCTCTCTCTCTCTCTCTCTCTCTCTCCCTCTCTCCCTACCTCTCTCCCTCTCTCCCTCCGCCATCTAATTTTGAAACCTTTGCCAGATAGGCCAGTGTTTTTTTACAGGCTCACTTCCCTCTGGAACTTCCTCCCCAGCCACTGACTCTTTCACCTCTCTTTCCTGACTGAATGCCCCACTCTGTGAGATCTTTGCTCTTGCCAGCTCTGAAACCTACCTCCCCTCCTTTCACTGTCACCACTGTGCCTGTGTTCGCTATTTGCCTGACTGCCTCAGGCGACTTGGCCTCTAGACACTTCTTCCAGTCAACCAGGTCCCATTCCATCTGGTTTTGGTATATGCAACCCATGGTAGCCTAGTCCTGCACTGAGTTATGCCATGGTCACATCTAAAATATGGCAGTTCCTCTTCCTGGTGTGTGCTCACTGTGTTCCTAGTTACATTGATTCTGTAATATACATTAAAGCCATTGTATTGCGTTATATAGTACATATATGAACTGGACTTGCATTTTAGTTAGGTTTATGACATTATTTCATCTTCCTCAAGTCGTAGTAGCTGGGAACCTGATCAGGATCAATTTCCCAAGCCAATGTATCTAAATATATATTTTAGTTTAATCTATTCATGCTGTGGATTTGGCAGGAGAGACAGATTTACTCAGAAACATTATTTTTCCAGCAATTAAAAATTTGCTGAATCAAGGATGGCTAAAAGTTCAGTAGACCATTAATTCAATATTGTGCCCCATCCCCAACATTTTGCAAGATTAGATGTATAAAGTAGATCTATGTATCTATTTCAGATACACAGCATGGGCTATAAACTGCTGAAAGTCTGTCCCCTGCTGAGCGGAGTAAGAACCATTTAGTTTAATGTAGTGTGAATGCATTTAAATGCAGTGCTCCTAACTAACTACAATAAATGTAGATTATAACAACCCAGTGAAGACTCCAAGTGATGAAAAATGCAGCTTTCTGAACCAGCACCAGTTTCTGATTGAGCAAGTGAGCATATGTTGCACCGTGTCACTCAGTGCACAGTAGTCAGAGAGCTGTGCTTTGGAGATTTTTAGACTGACTGTTTTATTCGAGGCTTGGAGTACAGCTGCAAATCTTTCTGAATATGCTTCTGCAGTTTTTTGATATATGTTTACATAAAGGTTAAGATACTCCATGTCTCCATTTGGCTTTTGGTAGTACCAGAACATTTATGGAGTAGCAGCAGATGTAAAATTGCAGAATAAATCAACCGTTTCACCAGTGGAAGACTGTGAAAAGGGAGGCTGGGTAACAGTTTCCCCTACTGATGTTCCTGTGAAGATATTTAAATTAAAATAGGAATGTGCTGTAACATAACTATATAAGTATGAAACAATACTGTTGCCATTTGCTTCAGATTCTTTTTATAAGTATTGCATTTGTGCAATAAAACAGGATGCCAAGGAAGATAAAAACAAGGATATTGTGGCATGTTGATGTTGGTCTGCCACTAATGTCCTTTACATTCTTTCTGTTCTGCCAGGCCTATCTGTTGCTGCTATAGTGGACACCTTCCTGGACCATACAAATAAACTGATGGACTCAGAAATAAATGAATAAAGTGAGGTTTATTCAGGGACATCAGCAGGACATATTCTCTTCATGAGGTCTAGCCCCAGACTGATTGGATTCTCTGATTGACAGGAATTACATGGCACTGCCAGGTTGTTTAACAAATCAGAACATACGAGTTCTAAGTGCTCTTAAAGGGGTAGCAGCTAACATTAAGCCCCATGCTTAATGTGTGCTTCACATCATGCCGGGATAGTGAATGTGAACCTCACTCGAACAAGCAATAACATATTAACAGTACGATAAGAAATTTTAAAGAAAACATTTTTAAGCATGGTAAGAACATTTTACCAACATTTTGAAAACTTCTTTCAACATTTCTCCACTGCGGGGGGAAGGGAGGAGGAAAGAATCTGGACTACACTGGGGACCAGAGAGTGAGAGAGGCCCCCACTATAGAGGCTTTTAAGAGCCGTCTGAAGACCTTTTTATTTATGCAGACTTTTGGAAATTGAATTTATATGTATGTTATTTTAATGAAATGTATACGGTATGACATACTGTACAGTTTTGTGCGGCGCCCAGAGCCTTTGGGATTGGGCGTCTTTTTTTAAGTAAAATTGACATTGACATTGACATTGACCAGTCAGAGTAGTGCCTGGGGAGGGGAAACACCATAGCAACTTGAAACTTGGTCAGGGTGAAAAGTGCCACAGTGCAGGGAAGGGAGACGGGAAGGGAGGGAAGGGTAGCAACTGGAGGATACCCAGATTGCAAGATACTAACAAATGCAGTGTGCACGTGGGGGTGTCCAATAAAGTCCAGAAAGCAGTCAGGATCCGATATTTCAAAATTCATTAGAAGCAGAAAAAAATAAAATGAACTTAAAGCGGAACTTGTACATAACTTTCAAAAAAACATAAGGCACAGGAAATCATATCTTTAACAAGAAAGAAAATTCCTGCCAAAAAGGCACCTAGAATCTGGCTAGGCATCTGGTAGGTTTGCCTTCCTACCACAAACTGACTCAACACTCCACATTCACCTCCTTTTATGCCAGTGGAGGAGCACATGACTTAGTTAGCTCCTCCCCCAACTTGCATCATAAAAGTGGGTCAACCAGGGCCGCTCAGTCCTATAAGGAGATTGGACTGAGAGGAGCTGGAAGCACTTTACTAGAGAGTTGTAAGTCTAAGGCATTTCTGCATCACATTAGGAGACTTTAGTCCTTTTAAGTTAAACAGTTTTATCTCTCTCCTTTTAACAGTGGCATGCATTGCCTTCTCCCTTTTAAAAGTACTAGTTTAACCTTTTTATTTAAGCAAACAAATAAACGCCACTTTTTAAATGATTCTTGGTTACAATTCTGATATGTACCATAATTCTAAGCTTCTCATCCTAAAACTAGCACAAAGGCAGTTAATTTGTTCACAATTCACCAGATAATGAAAACACCATAACAAACTCTTTTTTCGGCATCTTCGCACATCGCACAATATACGATCGCACAATCGCTTTAATTGCACAATCGAGCGTCACACGATCGATACCAGGAAAATTAATCGAACAGCTTGTACTGCAAGCACAGAACATTCTAAACATTGGGGCTTTATTATTTAGAGAAAATGAGCTGGAAATAAGGAAAGGGACAGAAAGACTGCTCAAAGCTGGCCAAGCTTGAGTAGGGGAATGACAGAGAAGGAGCAATAGTAAAAGGAAAAGATTAGAAGAGCAGGAGACTGTTGCAACAGATTTTTTAATATTTTAGCCCACAATGTTCTCAGATTACCTCCAAAACATAGGCAGGTAATTACACATGCTCTGTATCCATGAGAGCATATCCAAGTTCGGGGGGGGGTCACAGACCCTACCACAGTCCTCCCCTCAAGATGAAAACTAGTAGTTTTCACTACTTGAAATAGCATGTAGATCTCTTTTGTAAAACAAAAAGAGATGGAGCTTTAGCCCACCCACTCCCAAAGCTCCACCTCGGGGCCCTTTAATATTCTCTTTTTACTTAAATACAATACATTTTCAAAATACAAATATATTCATTCCCCGAGGTCTACATTTGGTTCTAACATTATGTCTGCCCCAAATCGGGACATAAAGTCAGCATTACTATTAGCAGTTCCAGCTCTATGATTGACAGTGAATTTATATGGTTGCAATGTTAGATACCATCTCATAACCCTTGGATTACTATCTTTCATGTTATGTATCCATCGTAGTGGATTATGATCTGTCCATACTGTAAATTGAGTTCCCAATAAATAATATCGTAGGGATTCTATGGCCCATTTGAGTGCTAAACACTCCTTCTCTATTGTGGAGTACTTGGTTTCCCTGACATGTAATTTACGGCTGATATACAGTACTGGATGTTCTTCTCCATGATGGATTTGAGATAACACAGCCCCCAAACCAACATTAGAAGCATCCATCTGTAACAAAAATGGTTTATCAAAATCAGGACTTTTTAACACTGGGGAGGAACAAATTATTGCTTTTATGGCAAGAAATGATTCTTCACATTCTGAATTCCAGATTACTTTTGAGGGTTTGTTCTTTTTGGTCAATTCAATTAGAGGGCTAGCTAAAGTAGCAAATTGAGGCACAAAATGTCTATAGTAGCCTGCTAGGCCTAAAATGAGCTTACATGTTTTTGTGAGGGCGAGGACTCTTGGCTACGGCGTCCACCTTCCCTACCTCTGGTTTTACCTGCCCATTACCAATTATAAATCCCAAATACGGGCTTCCTCCATAGCAAAGGAACATTTGTTGGGGTTGATGGTGAGACCAGCTTGTTTATAGTCCTTAAAACAGCAGTAAGGTGTTACTACGGTCTTCCCATGTTGGACTATAAATGATTACGTCATCTAAATAAGCTGCGCTATATTCAACGAGAGGTCTCAGGAGTTTATCCATCAACCTTTGAAAACTAGCTGGGGCTCCGTGAAGTCCAAATGGCATTATTGTGAACTGAAAAGACCCCAAAGGAGTGCAAAAAGCAGTTTTCTCTTTTGATGCTTTCTCAAGCGGAATTTGCCAGTATTCTTTAGTTAAATCAAGTATACTAACATATCTCGCTTGCCCAAGTTGGTCTATGATGTCATCTATATGGGGCACTGGATATCCATCAAACTTTGATATTGCATTGAGTTTTCGGAAGTCTAGACAAATTCTTATCCCTCCCTCTTTTTTAGGGACAAGGACCATAGGAAGACTTCATTCGCTATTAGCTTCTTCTATGTTACCCATTGCTTTCATCTTTTCTATCTCTATGATGACTTCTTGTTTTAATTTCTCAGGAATCTGATAGGGCTTTACTCTAATGGGTGTGTTTTGAAATGTATGGATCTGATGATACATTTCTGTAGTTTTCCCTGGGACTGTTGTAAAAGTATCATGAAACTGACTTAGAATGTGGGCTAGTTCTTGTTTTTGTCTGTCTAGTAAAGAAGGATTTATTGTCAAATCTTTAGACAATTGTTCTCCTTCCAGTCTATCATATGCCAGCTCCATCTCATTGTCCAATGGGTTGGAACATACATACATGACTTCAGTAGGCCTATCATGCCATCTTTTCAATAAATTGGCATGGTACACTTTCAGTTTTGTTTTCTGTCTGGTACTTCCACCAAATCGTGAGTGGGGCTAATTTGTTTCTGTATCCCATAAGGCCCTTGCCATTTCATAGTTAACTTGTTTTCAGTGGATGGAAGCAACAATAAGACACGATCCCCAGAGCTAAAGTGTTTTCACCCACCCTATGTCATATCTTTCTTTCTGATAGTCTTGCTTAAGTTGATTCTGTTCTTGTGCAACCTGAGTATACTTTGCTATTCTTTTATGTAACTGCATAACATAATCAAGGGTAGTGGGTTTTTCAGGTGGTAATATCCCCACTGCTCATAACTACGTCTAGGAGACCTCTGGGATTCTTACCATATAATAGTTCAAATGGTGAGAATCCAGTCGATGCAAGTACCTCACGATATGCAAAAGTAACAGTGGCAGATATAGGTCCCAGTGTTTACCTCATCTTCCACATACTTTTGTATCATTTTCTTCAGTGTTTTGTTGAAACGCTCAACCAAGCCATCAGTCTGGGGATGGTATGGAGATGTGTAGACAGCTTCTACCCCCAGAGCTTGGTAGAGACGTTTCAAAATGGCTGAACAGAAATTGGTTCCCCTATCCGTTAAAATAACTTTTGGTATGCCCACTCTGCTAAATACCTTGAGCAACTCCTCTGCTATTTTATCCGCTGTTATTGTGCGTAGAGGAATAGCCTCAGGATATTTTGTAGCATAGTCACACAACACAAGGGCAAACCTGTTGCCTTTAGTACTTTTGGGGAGAGGTCCTATAATATCCATGGCCAATCTTTCAAAGGGCATAGCAACCAATGGTAAAGGTTGAAGAGGGACTTTGTCCTTTCTTGTAACGGCGCCACCCTTGACACTGGCTGCAACTTTTGCAATATTCAGCCACTTGTTCATGAATATGCCAGGCAAAAGAATCTATATAGTAACCTTTTAAAGTTCTATCCTTCCTGCATGTCCCCACATGGTACATCATGCGCTAAGAATATTAACTGTTCTCTATACTGACTAGGAACCACCAGTTGATCTACCATTTCCACAGTTTTGGATTTTGACAAACTCTATACAATTTATCCTGTTGCAATTTATACATTGGAGGTGTACCTTCCATCCCATCAGCAATAACCTGGGAAAACAAAGGGGTTAGTGTAGGGTCATTCTTTGGTCACTGATAAAGAGTCCGACTTTACAGTTTTACCATGGCATCATCACAACCTAAGTCCTTTGTTTTATTCCATGTCCATTTTCTAGTCTCTTTTGTTTTTTTGATTTAACAGTTTTTCCAGGAACATCAAATAAGGTATCATCAAAAGGAAACAATTCACTGTCCATTTGTTCCTGAGATGCTTGAGATCATGTAGTCACAGCAGATATAGAAGAAGAAGCAGTCAATAAATTGTTAAATACAGGAAAGTCATGTCCCAATATCACAGGTACAGGTAGTCTAGGAACCACACCTATCTTCAGATGATGTGCCGTGCCTGATGCAGTAATAGTAGCTTTCTGTACAGGATAAAATGAGTGACCCCATGAACACAAGTCACCTAGTTTTCTCTGAGTGTTTCTTTGTAAGAGCACCACTGAGTAAATCAGCACGTACCAGGGTTTGCTTACTTCCTGAATCAATCAATGCCATCACATCCTGTCCTCAACATTGACAGACACAGTATATTGCCCCAGTTTGCTAAGGCCAGATGAGAAGGATCAGATTTTTCTTGGGGCAGAATCTAGCGATGTGTCCTTGGTCTGACACTTGTGCAAATAATATCTGGGTTAAATGTTCTCATACTTTTCTTTCCTCTTTCATCTTAGTAGAAGGACTACTGGGTGGATGTTTTATTAATACTAGGAAGTATTTGTTCCATGAGACCCTTTCTGACGATGTGGGTGAGCTGTAATATAATCTTCAGCTAAACTGACAGCTTTTTCTACTGTGTCAGGTCGATGTTCTCTTACCCACATTTGAACCTCATAAGGTAGTATTTTTACAAATTGTTCTAACACAACTGACTCAACCACTTGATGTATGGTATGAGTTGCAGGTTGTAGCCATTTTGTGCACAAGTCTTGCAATCGAGCACAAGCTTCTTGTGGGGATTCAACACTATGATATCTGAATGCTGGAAACCTTTGACAATAAGTCTCTGTACAGATGTCATACCTTTTTAATATTGCTTGTTTAACATGATCATAGTTGGTAACATTTGCAGGTTCTATGACTATAAGCTAGCTGAGCCTTGCCTGTGAGATATGGGGCTAAGCAGAATAACCCACTGATCCCTAGGCCACCCCTAGCTGTTGCCACTCTTTCAAATGTTGTAATGTATGCTTCAATATCATCACTGTCCATTAGTCTGGAAATTTTAATGTCCTTTGGGCCCCACTAGGTAGAATAGGTCTAGTAGTTCCAATAGCCTGAATAGCCTTAAGAGTCTCCACCCACCTGGTCTCATTTTGTAGATGGTCTTTCTCATTTTGTAGACGGTCTCTCTCATTTTGTAGACAATCTCTCTCTCTGCTTCTCCAGCTCAAGCTGTCTCACACATAACCATCTCAGCAAATCATGTACTTCTGAAGGGGGTTCCTCTTCCTTCTCTTTGACATCTTCGCCCCCAATAGCTTCTTCCACTGCCTTTGGTTTACCAGTCTCTTTCCTTCTGACATCACCTAATCCAGCTGCTAGGGGTAGTTGAAATTTGCCCACCATGGTTCTGGTCCATGTACCTTCTGGTGCAGACATTTCTGCTTTCTCCGTCTTCTTCTGCTCCTCCATAATGACTCTGGACAATATCCACAAGAAAGGTGGCTCTCCTTCCCTTGTGATATCCCACTTCTGACACCAAATGTGCACGTGGGGGTGTCCAATAAAGTCCAGAGAGCAGTCAGGATTCGATATTTCAAAATTTATTAGAAGCAGAAAAAAATAAAATGAACTTAAAGCGGGAACTTGTACATAACTTTAAAAAAAAACATAAGGCACAGGAAATCATATCTTTAACAAGAAAAAAAATTCCTGCCAAAAAGGCACCTAGAATCTGGCTAGGCATCTGGTAGGTTTGCCTTCCTACCACAAACTGACTCAACACTCACATTCACCTCCTTTTGTACCCAGTGGAGGAGCACATGACTTAGTTAGCTCCTCCCCAACTCATCATAAAAGTGGGTCAACCAGAACCGCTCAGTCCTATAAGGAGATTGGACTGAGAGGAGCTGGAAGCACTTTACTAGAGATTTGTAAGTCTAAGGCATTTCTGCATCACATTAGGAGACTTTAGTCCTTTTAAGTTAAACAGTTTTATCTCTCTCCTTTTAGCAGTGGCATGCATTGCCTTCTCCCTTTTAAAAGTACTAGTTTAACCTTTTTATTTAAGCAAACAAATAAATGCCACTTTTTAAATGATTCTTGGTTACAATTCTGATATGTACCATAATTCTAAGCTTCTCATCCTAAAACTAGCACAAAGGCAGTTAATTTGTTCACAATTCACCAAATAATGAAAACGCCATAACAAACTCTTTTTTCAGCGTCTTCGCACATTCTCACGATCGCACAGTTGAACGTGCGCACATTCGTGCAGGAAAATTAATCAAACAGCTTGTACTGCAAGCACAGAACATTCTAAACATTGGGGCTTTATTATTTAGAGAAAATGAGCTGGAAATAAGGAAAGGGACAGAAAGACTGCTCAAAGCTGGCCAAGCTTGAGTAGGGGAATGACAGAGAAGGAGCAAAGTAAAAGGAAGAGATTAGAAGAGCAGGAGACTGTTGCAACAGATTTTTTAATATTTTAGCCCACAATGTTCTCAGATTACCTCCAAAACATAGGCAGGTAATTACACATGCTCTGTATCCATGAGAGCATATCCAAGTTCGGGGGGGGGGTCACCGACCCTACCACATGAAGCACAATAATATTTACAGGAACACAAGAAATACCACCAGATAAAGAGTTCCACCACTGAGTCCGATGACCAAACATTCACGACCACTGTTGATTTTTCCAGTCAGTAGGAATGGAGGCATGTGTGGCTTGCACCAGTTCCTGGCAGGATAGGGTCAGGTCGTTAAAAGCGACCCAGGAGTTCTGTGCGCTGTCAAAGTCGCACCACTTGACATGATAAGTCCAAGAGCTGTTAGTTAACTTCTTTGTTAAGATCTTCTCGATCTAGTGCACCAGTGTGTGCATGAGACATTCCTGGGAAGAAGAAGAAGTCTGAGAAGAAGAAGTCTGAGGAAGTTCATCTGGTTGATCAGGCAAATTTGAATCTGGCTGGAGAGTGTCAGGAAGAAGTGGGAAGATCTGGAGAAACTGGTTGCAAGTTGTCTGAAGGAATTTTGGCTTCAGAGAGAATGGCAGGTTCAAATGTGGCTCATTGTTGGAGGAACTGGGATCATCTAGAAGGGTGTTACCTAGGTACCCATGTTTCAGTCAGTTGATGTGGACTTTGTTGTGTACCAGCATTCCATCGGACTTGCATCACAAATGGACGCGAAGAGTAGGAAGCTTTTCTAGGATGTAGAAGGGACCAGTCCAAGGGTGAAGCAGTTTCTTGGTGGCACCCGGAACTAGGACAGGTCGGTACAAGTAGATGATGTCCCCAGCAGAAACTGAAGGCTCATGCAACTTGGCTGCTGACATTTTCTGGTCGAACCTTGGATAGGTCAATACTGGAGAGGAGATTAGTTTTTCTTTCAAGGTTTCAAAGGCTTCTTTGCACTCAGAAGTCCAGGAATATCCACACCACGTTTTGGTGAGGGAGTACAGTGGAGCTGCAATCTTGCCATAGTTGCAAATGAACTTTCTGTAGTATTCAGACAAGCCTAGGAATGCTCTAAGGTCTTTGAGATTGTTAGGTTCTGGATTGTCTTTGACTGCTGAGAGCTTTTCTGGATCTGGAGAGATGCCGTGAGAACTAACAACATGTCCCAGGTAATGAATTTGATGCTGTGAAAAACAACACTTCTCTGGGGGCGAAGCTTGAGGCTGGCTTGTCTGAGATGTTCAAACATTTCTTTCAGAGGTTGGAGGTGCTCTGGCAAAGTTCTGCTGAAGACAATAATATTGTCTAGGTAGACCAGGCAAGATTTCCAAGATGACTCATGTAGTACAACTTTCATAACATGCTGAAAAGTGGCTGGAGTGTTCCAAAGTCCCATAGGCAGTCATTTGAATTGAAAAAGTCACAAGTGGCTGTGCCAGGCTGTGTATGGATGAGAAGCTGGATCAATGGAAACTTGTTAGAACCCACTCTGAAGGTCTAGAGTGGTAAAGTAAGCTGGGCTGGCCACGTCAAGACTTTCTAAGCCATCTTCGGTTGTGGGTAAGGGATGATCATCCTGCACCATGTAGGCATTGAGCTTTCTGTAGTCTACCATGAAGTGATACCCCTTGTCTTTCTTTACCACCAGCAGATGGATTGGTTTCTGATTGGGCTGCACCTTGATGGTGTGTTGCAGGATATCACAGCATCCAAGCTTATCTGGACCAACAAAGACATCAGGGTAATTCTCCAGAAATTTCAAAAGTTGTTTTTCTGTTGGAGATGCTGGAAGTTTTGAAGATGATAGTCACTTACTGAGGGATAACTTTGGTGAAGGCAGAGTGGTCATGATAGTTCTGACAGGATTAGGGTTGGTGGAACCAGGCTGAGGTTCTTGCATGAGATGGAGTTGGTCCCCTGTAGATAGGCAGACAAACTTTCCTATACTGGCACCCTTGGAGATGACTACTGGCTGATCTGTGAAGTTGCAGAATTTTTTGAAGACTGTGCCACCATGCACTTCAGACAAGGTGTTTCCTGGGAGAAGACCTGATGAATGCAGGGTGTGGGATCCTAGCAATCAAAACCATCTCTGTCTGAGGAGGCACAGTGACTGAGTCTGTAGCTACAAGTTGCTTCTGAGGGTCTAGTAACAGTTTGTTTGATGAAAAGTCTAAGATGGCTTTGTGAGCCTTGAGAAAGTCCAGGCCAAGAATCACTGCTGGTTGTAGATCAGGCATTAGGTAGAACTTGACAGTAGCTTACTGTGAGCCAAAGTGTAGCTTGAGATGGATCATGCCTGCGATAGGTACTGTAGCGGTACTTGCTGTGATAATGTACTTTAGGTCAGCAAGAGCGACATTGGATAAATGACAAATAGCTTGGTTGTTCAGAATACTGGTATTGATAACTGAGATTTCTGCTCCAGTGTCGACCAAGGCATGCGTAGACCAATCTTCAATGGTTACAGGGACATAGTTTACTAGGAGTGGTGATCTAATGACAGGTACCTTTGCCCCTGTGAGCGAGAGTGTGCAGGAGTTAGCAGTTAGAGGATGCTGTTTGCTTGAATTGTGAGAGTCAGAGAGGCAGGCAGTTGCTTTGTTCCCCTGCCTAACAAAAGCAGCCGGTAGTCTGTTGGGCAGTGCTCATTTCTCTGATCCTGGGAGTAGGTGCAATTACCTTGCTGATTGTGATGTGGTGGGCACCTTTGATTCTCTTGATTTCTGTTGTAATACTTCAGCTTTTGGCAGACAGCAGCAGTGTGTCTTCTGAATCCACACCACTGGCAGGTCACTGGTTCTCACGAAGATGGAGCTGGATCAGGTCACTGTCAAGGTGGTTTCAGAACGTTGACAGAAGTTGCAGAGGAAGCAGTTGAGCTGAGGTGTAAACTATTGACAGTTGTAATGAGCTTGTCAATCATTGCTTGTTGCTGTTGGACACATTTCGGGTGTAGCCATTTGTGAGGACTGAGGTGCTTGTACACTGGTGGACTGGAACATGGATATGGATTCCTGTGCAAGTCGTGCAACTTGGATTGTGACCATCCAGGTTGCTGGCTTTTGCTGAATTACATAAGTTCGAAATTGAGGCAGCAGTCCCCGGACAAAGGCAGTGATTTGATCTTTCTCGGGTTTCTGCAGATGTTTGCAGCATGACTCAGTGTCCACTATGAAGGCTTCTAGAGCATCAGAGGGTTGCATGGTGCATTCCCACAGTTGTTGTTCAAATAACCAGGGAGGATGTGCTTGGACAAATTGGTCTCTGAAAGCTGTATACAGAGTGGCAGTATCTCCTTTGACTTGTTCTGTAAGTATGTTGAACCAGTAAATGTCAGTCCCTCTCAGAAGCAAGCACAAGGCATTGGAAATATGCAAAGAATCAGTCCAACCATTGAAGGAAATTAAGGCTCGAAATTGCTCAAACCAGTTGACAGCGTCTACGTGAGGCAAGGCTAAGAAGGGTTCTGGCTGTAGGCTGGCATGGATCGTGGACTGTGGTGAAATAGCCTTAATGTAGGCAAGGTCATCTTGAATGGTTTGCATAGTTGGTGCTCCTTGAGCTGAGATAGAAGACCGGGTGTCATGCAGGATGGTTTCGATTTTGTAGCCCCATGCCTTTGAGGTGGGTGAAGGAAGAAATATGGACACTCCGGCACCCAAATCTGTGTCCTCTTCTTGTGGTTGGAGATGAGCTTCATTTTGCTGAGTGAAGGTCTTAAGGATGAAAAGGAGTTGCCATCATGCAGGAGATGGGACGTGGTGGAGTAGATGACGTGCCAAGAAGAAAATATTTTTGTAGACAAAAGTACAATTATTTGTAAGCAAAGCCCATCAAGTGACATCTTAATAAACAATTCCCACTCAATTCTGTGATGTCTGTTATTTAAATAAAGGTTTATTTTCAAAAATCAGCTATTTTTTGTGATGTCCATTCATTTCCATAGGATTGCCGTTGATTTCTACGGAGTGAGGTCATTTTAGTGCCCTTCACAAGATGCCCACCGAACCATGACATACAGTTCCTGTGTTTTGACTGGAGCAAGATGGTCACCAGCATGAGGGTTAAGTGTCACTTCCTGTCTTGTTGTGTTGTGACAACAAAGATGGATGCTTCTTGCCATGAGGCTGAATGAGCTTCTTCCATGCTGTCCAAAATGGCGATTCCCACAGTGCCGTCTTCTTCCTCAATCCATACACAGAAAAATGGCGGGCTTTCCATTTTGTGGTGAGTGGCAAAATGCTGGGGAAAATTTCTGTATTTATTCTTGCTTTCCGGCTGCCTTTTTTTTTTCTTTTTGTTATACTCCCATGCTTTCTTTCTTGTTATTTAGTTTACTGCCCTCATCTTATTGATTACTATACCCCCTGTACTGATTTGTTTTCCGGACTGCTCGATTGTGTATTGTGCCGCTTTTTATTCTCTTTTCAGCCTTTTCTGTTTACCTCCCGAGGCTGCGCTTTGTTTATTCTCTCTTTTTTTTTGTTTGTTTTGTTTTATTTATTTAGTCTGTTGTTGGGCCCTTTGTGTAGCATGGCCAAACAGGGAGAGGAGTGCTCCATGTGGCTGCTGGGGTAAGAGAGAAGCAATGGTTGCTGTCTGTGTGGCTGCAGGGGATGGCAGAGTAACTTGCTGAGCCGCGTTTGTGAGGAGGGTAGAGCAGGTGAGAAGCAGGATGCAGAGCTGAGGTCCTACGTGTCTCTGCTTGTGTAGAATGAAAGGAGGCAGGTTGAGAGCAGGACACACTGTGGAGGAGCCGCAGTCCATTGCAACTATGAAGGAGGACAGAGCCACAGTAGCGCAGAGCAGTTGGTAGGGAGAGAGGTAATGTCCTGGCAAGCGAGGAGGCAGTGTGTCCTGCTGCTGTTAGTTTCCAAAACTGCTTTGTTTATGGGAGCCGCAGACTGTAGAGCAGAGCTGTGCCAAGTTGTAGAGAGCTGAGTTACTGCAGGCAGGAGAGCAGGCTCTGCATTGGTGGGCAGCTTTGAAGGGGAAAGAAGCCATGACATACCGGGTCTTGTGGAGTTGTGCTCTGGTGGACTGCCCAGTGAAGCCGAGGTACAGAGGAATGGAGCGGAGCTGTAGAGCTGCAGTCGGGAGGCAGCATGAGTGGGGCTTATTTGTAAAATTGTGTTCCTTTCTTCCTTAGCTGCAATCCCCACTGGGAGAGGCACTCTGTGTCTGTTGCTGTAGCTGGGAGCTGTAGGGGAAGTTGGCTTGGCAAAATGGCAGTTTTAAAGTTTTGTGGCAGGCAGGGAGTTCCATGGGGGCTGACTGCCATGAGGAGAGAATTGCTGGAAGGGGTTTGCAGTTTTCTTGAGCTCCGTTGGTGCTCAGGGCAGGATAACTTGATTTCTAGCATCTAGGAAACTGGTGTACCAATGCCGTACACTGTCGGGCTGCAGTCTCTGTGTTGCAGGGGAGCTACTGGCAGGCAGAAGACAGTTCATTTTTTCACTGCAGCCAGGGCTATGATGCAGGACATTCAAGCTGTTCAGGCATACTGGGGTAAATGACTTGGGGTACCCAGCGATGCAGACAAGCAAGATAGGATCTGGACAGAAGAAGGGCTGCATTCTCCACCATGTGTGGCATTTTGGTGTTGGTCTGCCACTAAGGACCTTTACATTCTTTCTGTTCTATTAGGCCCATCTGTTGCTGCTGTAATGGACACCTTGCTAGACCATGCAAATAAACTGATGGACACAAAAATAAATGAATAAAGTGAGGTTTATTCAAGGACACTAGCAGGACATGTTCTCTTCATGAGGTCTAGCCCCAGACTGACTGGATTCTGTGACTGACAGGAATTATATGGCACTGCCTGGCAGTGCAACAAATGGTAACATGCGAGTTCTAAGTGCTCTTAAAGGGGCGGCAGCTAACATTAAGCCCCATGCTTAATGTGTGCTTCACAATATATGGAATCGAAATATACTGTACTATTCTTAACATTCTGTATATGCAGTATTGGTACACTTGCCAGACATAATTTGCATATGACACTTATCAGAAAGGCAAACAAGCTTTGTGTGTAGTAACACTCTTCGCCCCAGTGACCATTCTTTGTTATGCCATGCCGGTGAGCAGAGTTTGGGACTGAGCTCAGTGATCCAGCTGGATGGGTTGAAGGTGGGGGAATGGTGCTGTTATGTGACCCCCCCCAGCCAGGGAATGAAAGGGGCAGGTTTGTATGCATGGGCTCAGGTACCATATAGTGTAGACAACTGTCCTCCTGGCATAGGGCCCTGCTCCCCTGCACCTGTGGGTGGCAGAGGGCCCTGTGCATTGGCTGACAGATGGACTGTGTTCTCTGTGCATCTGTATCTGCAGCCACATGGACGTGCAGGGACCACAGGGCCCTGTGCTTCTGCAGCCCACCAGACAGCTCCATGAATTCTTCACATCTGTCACTGCACAGAAGTGCAGGACCCATAGATGGAGTCTTCCCTTAGCGCAGGGCATTTGCATTTGTGCACTATCAGTACAAAACACCTGGACAGCACATATGTGCAAGCAAATGTTTGGGCATTCACAAATGCTTGTCTTACTAGGGCATTAGGCTGAGATACAGTAAATGTCTGATGCCAGCCTGTCTCAGCTAATCAGGAGCCTGGATTTCCCCTATCCATTTTATAAGAATAAGATAATGTATTCCACATTCCACACCAGACTGTGGGGTGCAAAAAGACTCCGCATTAAAAAACAAGTAAGGTACAAATGGATTTTTTCAATAAATGGGTAGCTGACAACTAAACCCTTTGTATACCTTGTACTCTTCTACATTCTGTCCTGCAACAAAGAGAGGACCTTTTCCCATTTTACTGAGTGATCTGCCTTGGGGGAAGTGAAGCTGCACGACAAGTCCTTTTCAAGAAAAAACATGTGGTAAGACAATCGAGAATTTAGTTTTACCTTTTTTTGTTTGTATTTCTATTATCTGCATCTTTTTTTATTTTAACTTTTCTATTGTGTAAATCACACCCCATATCTTTTTTTCTGTATCTTGTTTCTTATGCCAATCAAGAAGAGCAGGGTGGGATTATTAGCAAGGAGGTCTGGGAACTCTGTGGGGAGGGACCGACAAGGGGACACGCACATAAATATGAAACAGGGGACTTTAGATGGGATCTGAGAAAAAATGTATTTACAGACAAGGGTGGCAAAGTGTTGGAATGGACTACAGGCAGAGGTAGAAGTAGTAGCATAAAACTTTAGTTTTAAACAGTTGCACATACTCAGGCCAAAGACTATTTTCATATATTCCCCTTTACATAGTGGTGGAAGCCGATACATTATTGGGTTTCAAAAGAAGAGAGTTGGATGCATTCACGTGGATAAATGGAGTAATCGGATATACCTGTGGAGGTGGTGGGGAACAGAGTAAATAGACATAGTCTCGTTCTGTCTTAACTAAAGTAATGTAATACGTTTTGTAGCCACGATTAAATACAGTATATTTAGTCCATCTGTGACTGAGTATTATTTAAAAGGCACAGGTAATTTATATTACTGGCAACCAACGTCCTGTCTCAGTATGTACGTTTCTGAATAAAACCAAGATCCCTTATAGTACAGAAGCAATCAGGGGTGTGCAGAGTTAACAGGGCTTCCTATGTCCAGTCCGTGTACTCTGTGAGCAAGTGCATAAAGGGTCATGAGAAAGGAACAGCCCAGTGGAGAGTTTGCAACAGTCTAATGGCAGCAAAGGTGAAGTGTGTCAAGCCCAGTTGTCAGCTGGTGGCTCTGTGACACTTATTAACCCAAAGACATATCCGGTGTGCCACAGAACTGCACAATCAGCTCATCTTGCAACAGTTTCAGGATGTTTTCCTGTCACAGGCATTTCCTGATGGGAAAGTTCCTCCCTGCAAAAAATCTTGCTTCTGACTAACTTTGTTTTATATAAAATTTGCTTGGCACTTCACCGCCGATCACAGCACAAGTGAATTTTTAAGAAAAAGAATTATGAAAACAAATGTTAAAGTCACTGTTAGGATTCAGATTCTTGTCTCTTGCTTAAAATGCACAATTATTTGGACTTTGCTGGGATTCAAACCCTAGCCTCCTGTTCTGTAGCTTACTAATAGATCCACTGCACCACGCAACTGTACTTAAGTCAATGTCAGGCAATATGGAACAGAAGTCACAACCTGTGAAGCAGGTAATGTGTTTTAATCCAAGCAACAGCTTATAAAATTGCTTTCTAAAATATAATGTTCCTGCGATGAAAACTTTGTAGTACCTTTGCTAGTGAATTCAAAAAGTTTAGCAAGACTGTAAATGCAAAATAAGATTCCTCAGCCAGCGCGCCGATGCAACGGTAGCACAACCACTTGTGACGCCAGTGACTTGGGTTCGGGAATGAGCCTGGGTCAATGGAGGGCTCACTGGGGGAGGATGGTGGGTTGTCCCAGGGATGCTTGCCTCCTCAGTGGGAAGGAGGGCTACCATTTCCTGATGTGTGACTGCCATCTGGTACTCCCAGGTGATTGTTGCAAGCAGGATGCTGGGAAAGGGAGGGGGATGTTGCTGCACTTTGGCGCTGTGCACGTTCTGTGTGAGCTTCCTAGGCAGGGTCTCTACCAATGTTTGGGGTGGGAGAAAAGTGGTGAAAATGCCACTGGCCATGAAATGCTGTCTGCCCCTCCTTGCAGGCCTTGCTATGCCGACCAGGGTGCCGTTGCCCAGACTGAATGTTAACGCTGCTGGAATTGGGGTTCCCTCTGGTGACCCCACCCTGTGGGACAATCCAGGGGGGACCAAGGCTATGGGTACATACTGGAGATGGCAGGAGACAGGGGTGGGGGAGAAGGAGGGACTGATGAGGAGCCAGCTGGAGGAAGGGATAAACAAAAAAAAATAAGGTTTCTGTCCAGATTCAAATCCATGGGCTTTTGCTCACTAGCCTGAAGGCATATGTGCTGTGCTATGGCAGCAAGTTGGACTGAAGTAAAGGTCAGTTCCTTTTCTGTAGTGGTTAAAACACATCCCTAGGGAGTAGGCACACTGTCAAATTGTCTTTGACTCAAGGTCTGTTTAAGGGTAGTTCCTTTGAATGACCAAAAATATCAGAGAAACAAGTGCATTTTAATTCAGCACCATAGCAAGGGGTGTGGAACACAAACACTGTTGGCCCCAGCAAACTGCTGTTTAGCCCACAAATCATATTACTAGGATTCTGATGCAGATATTGCTAAATAATAAACTTATTCATTGCAAAAAACTGTATTTAAGCATAAGTTAGTGTTGAGCACAAGGCCTTAAAAGTAAGGAAATGGGGCTTCAGGGAACTTTGCAGTAAAAAAGTACTCTAAGCCTTAGCAAATCAGTGGAGAGCTGTTTCTCAGGCTTTGAACAATCACCCAATGCAACACTGGCATTACCCTAACTTTAGCACCCTCTCTCCAAAAACTGCTGTGTAAGTGTGATTCTATGCTGGGAAAGACAGTGCTGAAATTAGGGTAAACCTAGCAGTGATTTGAGTGATTGTTCAAACTCCAAGAGACACTATGCAACACAGTCAACAAGGCTCAGGTTATTTTTTTTTTTACCCCATCACATTTATTTATTTATTTATTTATCGTTTGGTGACCAGGTAGGTACACTAGACAAGTTATATGGCTATTTTCAGGTACGACCCGGGAGAGTACAATGAAAAATGGATTCAAACAGTGTACATAACAACAAGAGGGGCAATGTACAGAGTAACAAAAGAGCCAGGTGATCATAGATAGTCCACAGTAAGCAGTAATAGGTAAAATATATACATACATACAGAATAAAACAGGCCAAGTCATTCAATAGCAATAGCAGTAATTACAGTGTGTGAGTGACCCTTTTATCAGAGCCACAGAAACAAATAATTCCCGAGCAGATAAACAAACAAATCACATGCTTCCCAGAGTTAAAGGATAGTAGGCAGCATAATTAGAGCCTGCAAGGAGTATCCCAGAGTTGGGTGAGACCAATTTAGAGACCTGGATGTTGTGATTTAACTCTAACTGAAACCTAAGTGTAGTTTTTGCAATGAATTTCCACCATTTATAAAACAGACATTGTATAACAGAAAACATTACTTTGTGTTGCCAATACTTCTGATAGCAAGTTCAACATGGAGCACAATGGTAAACCTCCCACTTCCCACCCAATGGCAAGCATACCTTGCATCCAGTGGCACCCTCTCCTACACTCAACGCCCCTGCTACACACCCCAGTCAACCACTGGGAGCCCCTACCACATGGACCCCACAAAAAGCAGCCCTGCCATACAGCGGTACCCCCACCCTCCCTCAAACCAATACTTGCTGATGACTAGTGGCACCCCCTCCATCCCCCTTGCCCCAACCCATCAGTTCCTCTTGTCCAGTGGAGTCCCTCCCACGATCTTCCCATAACCATGCATTCACTGGAGTCAGTGGTACCCCCTCGCTCACACTCCCCCAAACCAATCAATCAATCCCTGTCATCCAGCAGTACCCCTCTCCCTCACCCTGCTCTACACCAATTAGTCTCTGACATCCAGTGGTAACCCCTCATCCCCCACCCCCAAAAAAAAAATGTGGTGGTGCAAGTCCTCTGCTCATCTTCTCAGATGGCCACCACAGTTTAAACTGAGATTTCCAAAATACATTGTTCAAGCATGTATGTCAAAAATCTTGGTCTATATTTCTGAAATACACTCTTTGTGGGAGCATTTCAAGAACTGCCACTGCAATTTATTCAGACAGTGGCTGACCAAGGAGATGAGGCAGGTGTGTGCTAACTGCTGTCTTGGGGCCAAGGGGGATCTTGGCATGATAGAGCCAACAGGGATGGTCTCCCAGTGGTCACCTGTGCTGTTGGGGGGGTGGTTATTTAACTTTTTGTTAGTTACTACTGGCACAGTAGTGGGCTCCCAGTGTCAGATCAGGGCTTGGACAGGGGCAACAGCCCATGCTGGGGAAGGGCTACCAGTGAGCCAAGTAGAATTAGTTTTGGGAAGACCACTTTCCTATTGGAATGGGGGTAATGCCAGTATGGAGGAGCTTTCTTGTGGTAAGACTCTTCCAAGAAAGAAAATAAAAAATCTCAACTCATATCTTTTTCAATATCTCTTTATATTCCTCATATAGCCTTGGTGAAGTGAAGTGAAGTGAAACCTCACAAAATGTCGACTATTGAAGATGGGTTCCTAGTGCCACATTCCTTATAATGAATTTTCTGACACTGGTGTTGGAATCAAGATTCTGCAAGTAGCAGAGGCCACCGAGGATGGACTTCTGATGGTTGCATAACATTCAACAATTCTTTTTTTTTTTTTTTTTTTGTCCGACATGAGACTTGGGCATGTGGTGTCAGAAACAGGTGAGGGGGAGCAATGTGCCACCAGGGACAGTCTTCTGGTGGGCACATTGGGTTTTGTTTTTGAACCTACAATGTAACCATTACACTGTCAAATCCAGAAAAGAAAAACGTATCACAGATAATGTGCATTCACATTTTTTACTTCCTGATTTGGCATGCAACCACAGTTTTAGCTATGTTGAGAGAAGTGCAACCACAGTTTTACTGCGGCGTATGAAAAGGGCTTATGACAAAGATTTGTTTTTAAGCTCCGTATGTGCACCTGATGGCACTTTATTTTGTTAATAATTTTCTTATTTTATATTTTTTTATTCTTAAAGCACCAAAGGCGCCATCCTTGGAACAGGATTTAAAAATCATGGAAGTCATTTTATAACCACAGTAAGACACTCCAGGTTGTGCATCATTGTGGGATGACAGCGCTTCTTGGGTATGTAAGGCATACATCTTGCTTCACTCCCGAAGTTTGCTATTATCTCACAATAATGCAGACCTTGTTATGCCTTACTGCTTCAGCAGTACCAAGTAATTGCCTTCTGAAAGTGCTTTGCATTTTAAAGCAAATATCTTGTTGCTTCCAGAAATTATATGTTGTCCAATGCTCTAACACATGTGGTCCCACCAAAACCTTCAGAACCACTAGGAACCCTGGTTGGCCCCTCCTCAAGGATGGCAGGCCATATAGCAGCCAACGTCCAGGGGTCAACACACACCAATAATCAGAAACTAAATAGAGAATAATGGCAAGGTAGGTGTATGTTGTTATGTTTTTTACACACCCGAGGTGAGTTATAAGCCATAAACCTTGAGAGAGAAGCTCGAGAGGTTTATGACCACTCACCGGTGTATTAAGCCTGATGTATACACCTACCTAATCGATATTTTATGAGTGTTGATGCAGAGACTTACTGTTGAGGACAATTGGTTTCCTTTCTGCAGACTTGGGTCCCTTAGCGTAGCGTGACTGAGCGGTGGTCGTTTGGGGGAACAGAAATACCGAAAATGTCAAGAAACTGCAATGCTGTGTTTAAAAATGCTGTTTCTTGTAGCAGTTAACCTAATTTTAGTTATTTTTTGGTGTTAAAGCCGCCAAGTATAGACTGAGGAGAGCGAGTGACTCGGCGGCTTCAAAGACGAGATTCAAGCATAAGCAAGTGTTGCCATAGGCTTCATTGGAATTAATTCAAAAATGATAATGCTTCTAACAAAAAATTGTGAAATCAAACTCTTATCTCTCTTTTTTTTTTATGGTTACTTTCCCTTGTTCAAAACTACAATGTTATCTGCAGTATAGCACTACAAAGAATAGACAACTGTCCATCAGCAGCTTTTAAGTCTACAGGAGGGGGACTACTACATACAGACCAGCAGACTGAGCCAACTGGCTGCATCAGAGTCAAGACTCAGCCCCACTGGTGATTTCACAGAAGAATCATATCCATAGGACAGCAGTTTACAGCAGCAAGCAGGGAAATTGGGAGAGAGGAACGGTAAAGGGCTTGGTCACAGTATAATGACCCCAGAAGTATGACAAGTTTTCTGTCCACAATAAAGCCCGAACCACTACTAGTTTAAGTAAATTTACTTTTTATCTGGACAAATCATTTTTATCAAACAAATTTATTCATAGAAAAAATCTAATAAACAAATAAAGAAACATACATAATCAATATGTTTATTTGTTCAACTTTCAAAGTCACTACAATACTAAAATAACATGATTCTAAAAAAGTATACAATATGAGTAAAACTATTCCCAGCTATCTAACCTATACCCTTAGAATCCTAACTATAATTCTATTTCAGGGAAGTGTTTTCAGAGAAATCATATATATATATATATATATATATATATATATATATATACAGTATATATATATATATATATATATATATAGTGTCTAAAGTTAAGAAAGGAAGGATCCAAGGGAACTACTTAAGCTAATGCTGCACTATGTGAATTTAAACAGGTCTCCAGTGGGTTCAGGTCTGGTTACCTACACCCCCAATAGAAGTATTGCCACTTACAATCACTATTCCAGATTGGAAAGGGATCCATAAATGGGCCATGAAAAGTTATCCCTTGGATTTCTTCTTAATATAATATTGTGTACTACCAGTCTTTATTGTTTGTCTATAATACATCTTTATGCAACCTAAATAAATATAATACAAGCATGATTACTGCCAAAAACAATGAATTGAGAATATAAAATAACAGAACTAGAAACAGCTATTAATAGTAGCACCTTGCGTCATACGTTTTAGGAACACATTGAACTCTCAACGCCTGGTTTTAAATACAAATAAAACAAAAGTTATGATGTTTGGCTCCAATCACAAGCTTAGATCCTGTCCTCTGACCATCTCTGTCTCTGATATCGATGGGGACCCTATAGAAACTGTCACTTCCTTTCATTACCTTGGCATCCACCTGGATCAAACCTTGGACCTGAAAGCACATATACAGGAAACCTGCAAGTCAATAAACTGCAAATTGGGGGCTGCCTACAGGAACCAAATACTACTCACCCCTGCTGCTAAATTGGCGATAGCCAGGGCATTCTATTGCCAACCCTTACATATGGGTGTCCCATCTGTCCTTGGCCACCAAATCTTCACTGCAACTATGGGATACTACCTTCAATAATGTGTGCAGGTATGCACCAAAGCACCTCAGCTGCAGCATCATTGTCTCTTATATCAGGACCTTGGTTGGCTCTCTCCTTCCTCTACCAGGCAGTACTACTTGTACAATTTAGTTGATTCCATCCTAAGGACGTCCAAGCCTGCTATCCTGTCTGATCTCCTCAGGCCAGCCATTCCCACAAGGAATCTTAGATCGGCTGATCAGACCTTACTATCCATCCCTTTTGTTGGACTAAAAGGGCATGGGCTCCTTCCATCATGCTGCCCCCACCTATGGAACTTACTACCTCAGGATCTAGAGATATCTCCACTCATGTGACTTTTTAAGACCAAACTCAGGACTTTCCTCACTACTATGGACAAATGTGTTTGCTTTGACCCTACCTGATCCGCTGCATTTGTACTGTTTCCTCATTGCTAGCACTTTTGCCTGTCCAAATGGGTGTTCTATCTGTGCCTTTAATTAATGTTTTATTTTGTGCCTTGTAATTAATGTTGCCTTAACCTGTTTCTTTATAAGCCTAATGTTAGCTGTTGACAATTGTAAGTCGCTATTCTACTCCATGACATTCTTATCTTCACTTACAGCCTCTCCTCACTTAACCCCCTGCTGCTCTCTCCCTTCTTCTGTTATATCCTCTTCCCCCTTTTGCCACTCCCACCAAACTCACCTTTACCTGTTCCTACCTCATCCATGCCCCTCCTTAGTCCCCACCCTCCTGGCTGTGTTAGTCACCTCTCTCCACCTACTACGCCTTCTCCCACCGTCTACCAACCCCCTTCCCTGCCCTGCTGTCTCTTGGTTCCACTGGCTCGGCTTGACTTTGATACTTTTGCCGCTATTGCTGTAACTCCTCCGCCTCTATCCCCTCTCACGGCATCCTCCTCTCGCCCTGCCGTCTATCTCGGTTCCACCAGCCGGCTGTATTTTCCTACCTCCTACCGCTGTTGCTGTCTACCGCTCCCCACCACCCTCTCTTCACCTGCCGTCTTTCGGCTCCATAGGCCACGACGCTGAGTTGGTACCTCACCCGCTGTTGCCGTATCTGGCGCCTCCTCCCTCCATTAATCTCTCCCTCCCATCCTTTTGCCAGTTTTCCTTCCTTGTGTCTTTTCTACTGATGCCTATCCTCTCTTATTTTCTGCCTTCTACTATTCACATTTTTGAGTATGTTCCATGATCAAGTGCTAAAGTATATTTTAGTTTACTAATGTATGTTACATTGCCATATGTATTTCTCTCTGCATTTTTTGTACTCGTTGTCTTAATAATCTGGCTGTACTCTTTGTGTGTTGTAATTGTACCTCCCTGGTCGTGCCTGAAAACAGTCACTTGCTGACTAGCGCACTTACCCGGTTAACAAAAACTAAATAAATAAAAAAGACATTGTAGCAGTATGAAAAGCATATGGCAAATGAGATCCAGTCTCCTGGGTGTGAGGAAATAACCTAGCAATAATTTTTTTTCTAACTTTATTAACTGCGAGAAAATAATTTGATAATCTCTTAATGGTCCAGTCATCTTCTCTGTGTAAAAGGATTGCTGTAAGTACAGTCTTGTCCTGTGCTTTCCAGGTCTCAGGATAAGGACCTAACCAATGTGCTCTGGTCTTATTATACCAAGAGCAACTCCACATCACATGAATAAAATCCTCTTTGCCGCCCAAAGAACAAAAACAATTTTGTCTAATAGGAGCTGATATTTTATATCTAGTCATAAGTACATTACAGTGAAAAAGCTCACATTTATATTTGACAAAGATCTTCATTAATTGAGGATAATTAAGAAAAAGAACCCTGGTTTTCCATTTTTCATGGTAACACTGGTAAAAATCATGGAATCCAGCCGGCCTGCAAGAGCAGCAGCAAAGTGTCCACTTGTGGTGTAGATATCCTGAATTGAGGAACAGACTCTGGAGTAGGGGGGCTGGCCAAGGGAGAATGATTGAGCATTAAACAGATGGCTCTCCTTCTCTGGGGGAGGGAGGAATGAGTGTCCAGTGCACTACAGACCCCTGGCGGAGAACGGGGGATCCACCATGAGAGGTGCCTGAAATGGTGGGAGGCAAGACAGACGTTAGGTTTGTCCCATGGACATTACTGCATGCCCTGCCTCCCGGGGGCATAGCATCACAAAAAATTATCCTGCCACCAAGAGATGACGTCCCATGCTGGACCCCACACTGCCGACTGGACTCCCGTTACCATGTCACTGACTTAAAAGTCTGCCAGTTTCTCCCAGCTGCCCCACCTCTGGAGGATAAGTCGGGGGGGTTCGGGGAGTTGGGGATTTTGGGGTGTGTGTTGGGGCGAAGTGCATGGCCAATGGGGCCTGGAGCGGGCCACCAAAAAAAAAATCGTGGCATCCTGCTTGGTTTGTGGAATTTGAATTCTTCCATCAGTGCCTTATAGAAATCGCATGTCACTGCACAGAATACTCAAGATTTCAGCATCTTAAAATGAATGCCACTCTGTTGTGCATTCTTTCTGCTTTTCGGCATATAGAATCTGTAAGGAAACCACCCACACTGCTTTGTGTAACCACCCGTGTTTCTATATAACCACCCATGCTTCCTTCCAACCTTTCCATCAGCTGAAGACTACTCTCCATCCTGAAAACACAGTTTTCATTTAGTATGTGCCTAAACTTCTTCTATACTGAATGATACAAAAAAAAAACAATCAAACAAAAAAGATGCATATCAGCACGTGCGGGGAATGGACTAGGCAGCGGGGTGGGGGTGTCAGGTTTAAAGTTTAACTGCTCCTACATCTAACCCTTCATTCAACCAGCTAACAACAGCAACAACATGCCAAGTCACAGCCCACTCAAGGAACTGGGCTTGGCAGTATGCGCAGGGGTGTCAGGGTTAAAGTTTAACTGCTCTGCATCTAACCCTCTGAGTAGCTGATGTAACTGCTCTCCATCCAGAGAGCAATTTTTTTGTGTAGCAAAAAGTATGTGCCTAAACTATCTTTCACTGCATGATTAACCCCTCCAAAAAGCTTAATATCGGTACACTTAAAGAATCAGGTGGAGGGGAGGGGGGTGTTGTTCAGTCACGTGTCCTTAACTGCATTTATGTAAATGTGTGTCTCTGGGAAGTTGAACTGTTAATCTTACTGAGCTAGGAGGCTCAAGGGATGGTTGCTTATCTGGGTGTCTTTATGTAGGAACAACCTGTCTGGAGGGGTCATACAACACTATGTGGTCACCCACATCATCTAGTCAGCCCCCACCACCCGCTGGGGTATGCCCCCCTCAGGTCAGCACACAGTGCATCTGTATCATGCTCTAAACCCCACTATGCCAGGTCAGGGGAGTCTGGAAACCCACATCTCCCACTTCACTTCCCTGTGCTGTGCACCACCAGCCTTCACCACTATTTTGTTTTTAATTTTGGGAGTGTTTTTTTAAGATGGGTGGGTGAGCTGGGTTGTTGAAGGTGTAAGCATTGGCAGTTCTCCATGCTGCTGTTGTTAGTTGTGTGCCCCTAAGAGAGGGGGGCTTAACTTCTGTGTGCCCTTGAATTTACTGTATGACCTGGGTGCTGTTGTTACCCTACCTGTCAATGCATGATACCAGCATGGGTGGGTGGGGTGCTGCAACAGCACCCAAGCCAGACTGCACACTCAGAGGAACACAGCAGGTAAGGTGCCAGATACTGTACAAAGCCAGCGAGCAGAGTGGGGTTGCTTCTGTTGTTTCTTGTGTTCTCCTACATGAGTCAGGGGACCATAGCATCTGTTTACCCTTGAATTTGCTATAAGGCCTACCTGTTGTTGTCAATCTACCTACCACTGTATAATGCCATTAGGCTTAAGTGGGGTGCTGTAACCACACCCAAGCCAGAAAGCACACTCAGGGACATGCAGAAGTTAAGGCCCCAGATGCTGAATAATGCCAGTGAGCAGAGTAGTACTCAATTTACATCTGAGCTCAGACACGAAAACTGAAAGCCCCCTTTTCATCGAGACCAAGTTAAAAAAAAGGTATCCACATGTTTGGAAGATGCATGATTTTCCATTAGAAGATCCTCCACTAATCACTTGTGGATTTTTTTTTTTCATTCTACGTTTGATCATATTTTTATTCTGGGGCTGGCAGGCACTGGACTCCGTGGGGCTCACTTCTGGTCTCGGTTGTTGTCCCCATCACCAGAAATGCCACTGGCTCCATCATGGAGCCTGCCAGTCCTGCATTTCTCCCGTCCCCTTGTTGTGGTCATCTGAGCATGTGTGGAGGCACGTGCACACCATAATCCACGGTGCCCTCCCTATTCTTGCCACTCTCTGCTTGCACTACCCTCAGGCCTCTACCTGGGAGTGGCTGTGTGGCAGGGGTGACCAGGTCCCACCCCATAAGAGGAGAGCTGCCTTGCGGTGGCTCAATCCTGATCCCACTCCCTCCTCCCCAGCCAACCCCCGATGACCCAGGCCCATTCCCGAATCCCGGGTCACCGGCATAGCATAGGTGTAGCATCCAGCGCCTCAACCCTCTGTGTCATCAGGCAGCCACTCTGCACCACCAGGCCAGCCCCCCCACTTATGGATTTTTTAGGTGGAGGCAATTAAGAAGCCAATTCAGGCAGTTAAATTTTAGATAGGACCAAACCGAGGGAGTCTACTTTAGTGTCTGGTGGTTTGGCTTAATTCACGTCTCAGTTCTGACAAGCTAAGAGACACAAAAATTTGTAACATGAGCATGTGGAGTGTGGGCACTGAAGGAAGGGGATTGTAGTGCAGTCATTACTGCCATCACCCCTGAGGGATGGGGACTGCACTGTTGCCACCTCTGTCATACCTGAGGGATGAGGGCGGTGGTGCTTCTGCCATCACCCCTGGGGGATGGGGACTGCACTGTTGCTACCTCTGTCACACCTGAGGGATGAGGGCAGTGGTGCTTCTGTCATCATCCCTGAGGGATGGGGACTGCACTGTTGCTACCTCTGTCACCCCTGAGGGATGGGGACTGCACTGTTGCTACCTCTGTCACTCCTGAGGGATGGGGACTGCACTGTTGCTACCTCTGTCACACCTGAGGGATGAGGGCGGTGGTGCTTCTGTCATCATCCCTGAGGGATGGGGACTGCACTGTTGCTACCTCTGTCACACCTGAGGGATGAGGGCAGTAGTGCTTCTGTCATCACCCCTGAGGGATGGGGACTGCACTGTTGCTACCTCTGTCACCCCTGAGGGATGGGGACTGCACTGTTGCTACCTCTGTCACTCCTGAGGGATGGGGACTGCACTGTTGCTACCTCTGTCACACCTGAGGGATGAGGGCAGTAGTACTTTTGTCATCACCCCTGAGGGATGGGGACTGTGCTGTTGCTACCTCTGTCACACCTGAGGGATGAGGGCAGTAGTGCTTCTGTCGTCGTCCCTGAGGGATGGGGACTGTGCTGTTGCTACCTCTGTCACACCTGAGGGATGAGGGCAGTAGTGCATCTGTCATCACCCCTGAGGGATGGGGACTATGCTGTTGCTACCTCTGTCACACCTGAGGGATGAGGGTGGTAGTGCTTCTGTCATCACCTCTGAAGGATGGAGGCTACTGCATAGCTACTATCACACCTAAGGGACTGAGACCGTAGTGTTACTGCACTCACCCCTGAGAGACGGGGGCCACAGTGCTGCTGCTGTCACACCTGAGGGAATGGCGCCATAGTACTGCTGTTGTAACATCTGCGGGATGGGGGCCATAGTGCTGGTGCTACCACTACATCTGAGGGATGGGGGCCATAGTGGTGCTGCTGTAACCCCTGAGGGATGGGGCCATAGTGCTGCGGTTGCCATCACACCTGAGGGATGAAGGTCATAGTGGTGTACTGCTGTCACGCCTGCAAGATGGGGCCATACTGCTGCTGCTGTCACACCTGAGGGATGTGGCCCATAGAGCTGCTGCCATCATGATTGAGGGATAGGAGACATACTGCTTCCATCACCCCGAGGGATGATGGCCATAGTGCTGCTGTCATACCTAAGGGCTGGGGGCTGTAGTGCAGCTGCTGCAGTCACCTCTGAAGGATGGGGTCCATAGTGCAGCTGCTGCTACCACCATCAACCTGAGTGATGGGGACACAATGCTGCTGCAGCTGCCATCACCTCTAAGAGATTGTCAGCTATAGTGCTGCTGCCATCATGCCAGAAGTGTGAGGGCCGTAATGTTGCCGTCATTACTCCTGAGGCATGGGAGCCATAGTGCTACTGCTGTTGCCTCTGAGGGATGGGGGCTCTACTGCTGCTTTGGCTGCTGTCACTGCCGCCCCTCACTTATGAGGGCCATAGTGCTGCTGCTGTCACCTCAGAGGGATAGGGGCCATAGTGCTGATGCCATCACCACTGAGTGGTGATGGCTGTAATGTTGTTGCCATTACCACTGAGGGATGGGAGTCATAGTGCTGCTCCTGCTGCTGTCACCCCTCAGGGATGAGGCCATAGTGATTCTTCTGCTGCCATCACCCCTAGGGGGGAGGAGGGCCACAATGCTGCTCATGATGTCACCACTGAGACATGGGTGTCATAGTGGACAAGTCAATGGGGCCTGATGAATCCCAGAGTACTAAAAGAGCTAAGAGTGGAATGAGCAGAGCCATTATCAAAACTGTTTAGTGTGTCTCTGAGTGCAGGAGAGGTCCCAGAAGACTGGAGAAGGGCTCATGTGATCCCGCTCCATAAGAGTGGCAGCAGGGAGGAGGCAGGGAACTACAGACCAGTCAGTCTTCCTCAGTAGTGGGCAAGATTATGGAGGCACTCCTTAAGGAAAGGATAGTGCAACACCTGGAATCCATAGGAGCACAGGATCCAAGACAGCATGGGTTTACAACAGGAAGGTCCCTAATCTCATAGATTTTTTTGACTGGGTAACCAGAGTGGTGGACAAAGATGGAGCAGTTGATGTTGCCTACCTTGACTTCAGCAAAACTTTTGATACTGTTCCACATAGAAGATTGATTAATAAGCTGGGTAGGCTTGGGGTGGGTCAGAGGTTGGTCAGCTGAGTGGCAAACTGGTTGGCGGGCAGAAAACAAAGAGTGGTGATAAACAGTATAAGGTTAGAAAAATGCAAGTCACAAGTGGGGTACCTCAGGGATCCATCCTGGGCCCAGTCCTCTTTAATATCTTCATCAGTGACATTGCAGATGGACTAGAGGGTAAGGTTTGCCTGTTTGCAGATGACACCAAGATCTGCAACAGAGTAGATGATCCAGATGGAGTGGGCAGAATGAGAAGAGATCTGGAAAAACTGGAAAAACGGTCGGAAGAGTGGCAGTGGGGTTTAACACAAAGAAGTGCAAGATCATGCACATAGGGAAGAGAAACCCTGAAGCTACATATAGGTTGGGAGGGGAGATGCTGTCAATCACAAGGGGAAGAAAGAGACTTGGGCATCATCATCTCAGATGACCTGAAATCATCCAAGCAGACCACTAAAGCAGTAAGTAAGGCTAGAGGGATGTTGGGGTATATTAGTAGGGGTATCACAAGTCGTAAGAGGGAGGTAATAATCCCTCTTTACAAGACACTGGTTAGGCCTCATCTGGAGTACTGCATGCAGTACTGGAGGCCACACCTGCACAAGGACATTAACAGAATGGAGGCAGTCCAGAGAAGGGCAACCAAAATGGTGCAGGGACTGCATCAGAAAACATATGAGGACAGATTAACGGAGCTCAACATGTACACCCTAGAGCAAAGGAGTGAGAGAGGTGATATGATCGAAACATCTAAATATCTTAAGGACATTAACAAGGTGAAAGAGTCTAACATGTTTCAATATAAGAAAAATAGCAGGACAAGAGGACACAGCATGAGATTAGAGGGAGGCCGATTAAGGGGTAATGTGAAGAAGTTCTTTTTCACAGAAAGGGTGGTAGATGCATGAAATGGCTTACCTCAGGAAGTGGTGGATATGAATACAGTACAGGGCTTCAAACAGGCATGGTATAGGCCTAAGGGAGCAATACAGATGAGTCTGAATAGATAGGCTATTGACAGAGTAAAGGCCTATGGCACATTCATAAGGTAGAATAAAATGGGCAGACTGGATGGGCCTTGCAGTCCTTATCTGCCATCATGGAAACATTACTGAAAAAAACAATTGTACAGCACCTAGTAGCAACTAGCCAAATAGACCTAAAGCAGCATGGCTTCACAGTGGGGAGGTCATGTCAGACAAACATGACTGATTTCTTCGATTGGGTGATCATAACAGTGGACCAGGAAGGAGCAGTAGACGTAGTATATCTGGACTTCAGTAAGGCGTTCGACTCTGTTCCACATAAGAGGCTGATAAATAAGTTGGAACACACAGGGGGGGGACATAAAATAGTAGGCTGGATTAGAAACCGGCTCCAAGGGAGAACCCAGAGCGTGGTAGTAAATTGCATTCTTTTGGAGGAAAGAGTGATGACCAGCGGAGTCCCCAGGGATCAGTGCTTGTGCCAATTCTGTTTAACATATTCATCAGTGACATTACAGAGGATTTGCAAGGAAAGGTATGCCTGTTCGCAGATGACTCCAAGCTCTGCAACAGAGTCGCAAGAGAGGGTCACAGAAATGATCGCTGATCTAAAAAATATGGAGGAATGGTCAAAACAGGGCAGTTGAAATTCAGCACCAAGAAGTGCAAAGTTAGACACCTGAGGAGGAAGAACCTAGGCTGGAAATATACCCTGGGGGGGAACCGCTGACTAAAACTAAGGTTGAGAGGGATCTGGGGGTACTCGTATCTGATGATTTAAGGACAAACAGGCAGTGCGAAAAGGTGGCGCAAAACGCTAGCAGCATTCTCAGATGCATAGGAAGCGGTATCACAAGTAGGAAATGTGAAGTGATAGTCCCACTGTACAGGTCCTTGGTGAGGTCTCACCTGGAGTACTGTGTCCAGTTCTGGAGACAACACCTCAAGAAGGACAAGGATAACTTGGAAACCATGCAGAGGAGAGCTATAAAGATCATACACAGACTACACAAAGAGTTGTATGAATCGAGATTAAACCATCTTAGGATGCACTCACTGGAGAGGAGAAGGGACGGGGAGATATGATAGAGACATTTAAATACCTCAAAAGTGTCAACTCAGTACAAACACAGGATCTCTTCAGGGAAAACACGAATACATGGACAAACGGGCATAACATGCACCCGAAGGGAGGTAGTTTCAAAACAAACAGCAGAAAGGTTTTTTTCAAGGAAAGGGTGGTGGAGCCCTGGAGCAGTCTGCCCTCAGAGGTTTTGGCAGCAAAGACAGTGGGGAAGCTTAAGCTAGCATGGGATAGGCACTTTGGAAACCTAAGGCAGTAAAAAAACTGAGAGATGGTAGTTTTCATGGGCAGACTAGATGGATCGTAAGGTTCCTTTCTGCCAGCACTTTCTTATGTTCTTGTGTTCTAAAAACAAAATGAGGCACAGGTTGAGCTCATCATAGAGTTTATCATTTTCAATAACTACAAGGATTGTTGCACAATACTATGAAGCAAAACCACTAAAATAAATGCTGGCTGAAAAAAAAAAAATTGTTGAACAAAGCACCGGTAAAAACGGATGTTGGCTTTGTAGACACCAGTGACAATACTGTTTTTTCCATTTTTAAAAATGGATTTTGCCCTTTTTCAATCATGGTAAATCAGTGTCCCTGAAAGAACATCTAGATAACATTTATATTCAAATTTAACATCATTAGTTGCAAACCATGAAGAAAATCTAAACCTTGAGATGCTTTTCAAGTCAGAATGAACCCAGTAGTTTCTGATTTTAAATTTAATATATTTTTGTACTTCACACTGAGGGTAACATTTTTTTCAAGATTCCCATTCAAGAGTAGCAAATTATACATATTTTAATTTGTGTATAATATCTTTAATCCAACTAGATTCCCTGTATCCTAGTCAACACCAACTCCCTTCCCTTAGTCAACACCAACCCCCCCCCCCGAGACATTTATACAGTATCCTGTCCCATGAAATTCTTGTTAGCTGGAGCCAGTCGTTAACCTTCCTAGTGTCCATAACTGAGTTTATATTGTCTAAGCCAAGCTCAGATCTAATGTAAATTGCAGGGAAAGAATTGCCCATTCCCATTCCCATCCTTGGGAGCTTATACACTGGTACAACTAGTTTATCTATATCTTTAAGATCCCGAATCTTGGCCCCATATAACAGTTCTGAGAAGTACTTGACTTCAATTACATCAGCTAAGGGACTTATAGCATGTCCACTGTAAGCATAGTTTACTTTCCTAAAACCAAGAACTGTTTTTTTAAATGCCTTTCATGGTTTTAAAGACATGTTTTTTTCAGGAGCCGTTTGATGCAAAGGTCAAAGCCAAGTATACATAACTAGTAGTGAGTTTTAGCCTGCGACTCCCAATAAACCAGTGACCTTTTAGTTTATTTGAGCCAAAAATCATGACTTGGGTTTTAGTATAGTTTATCTTAAGTCTTGATTCCTTTACTTTTATGTTCAGCATATTTAGCTTCTTTTGTAAACCTTTTATTGACAAGGCTAGCAAAATCAAATTGTCTGTGTCGGCCATTGCTGGGCATGAATAATAATTTATTTTTGGTGTGTCCGATTCAAAATGTTCAAAATCTCTTAACAATTGATCAACATATAAACAGAAAAGGGTTGGGGTCAAAACCCATCCCTGCCTGGCATCCTTATTTGTAGGAATGACACCTAAAAGTTGACCTCTGACTCCAAATCTTATACGAGCCCATGTATCATTATATAAGTTATGTATTACATGAATCAAAAGTGGGTCAATACCCAGCTTCACCATAAATAGTCATAATAAACCCCTTGAAATTTAATCGAATGTCAAAGAGAAATTTGCGAATATGGCATATAAATTCTGTTTTCTAAGATGGACGTATTTTTCTATCAAATGCCACAAAGTGAATCAGTTGTCCATAGTGGAGTAACTGCTCCTAACTCCAGCCTGTTATTTCACTGATCCCTTCTCTTATATCAATCTGAAGTTTTAATCTAATAAGATTTTGGAACATATCTTCACATTTATATCTAACAGACTAATTGGTCTGTACATGGCCAGATCAGCCATATTTCCCTTTTTTTTCGTGTATAGGAACTTTCAGCCCCTTTCCATATACTTGGGATAAAGTCTTCTGTGATACATTTGTTATAAAGAAGCATCAAGGGTTTACACCACAGCAGGGTGTTACATAGGTAAACCTCAGCTGGTATTTTATCTGGTCCTGGAACAGTTTTTAATTTTAGGGACTTGATTGCCATGTATACCTTTTTTGTACCTATCAGAGAGAACCCACTCTTATCTTTAATTTGAACGTCAGGCAGAAAGAAAGCTTTCAGTATCTGGATAAAAAAATACTCAAAAAAGAATTGTACCCACTGACTCACAGTAATATAAGGATCTATGCTCTCTTTATAATTATTAGTTCCCTCTTGCAACCAAATTTCCAGAAACCCCTAGTGCTCTTTTCATTTATAACCTTGAACATCTTACCCCACTGTAAGTTATAGTATTTTAAATTATTCTCCTTCAAGAAACAATTATATTTGTTCCTTTCCTGATTAAGATTTTTTTTTTAATGGAGTCCTGTCCTTACTATTTTTTGGTATACTGTAGTTAATCATCTTTCTTAAAAAAAACATTGTATCTCCTGCATGCCGGGTCAAACCGCACAGTTTGTGTCTTGTATATCCAAGGGGCTGTGACTTCTTGATTGAGATTTCCTATTATTATTATTTCAAACAGGTGAAAGAGTTCAGACCACAAGAAGTTCACATCTAAGTTGTTAAAAACTTCACAGTCCTTGGTTGCAAGGAATTCCCCTATTATATTCCTAATATGCTCCTCCAGATTGGAGTCCCATGTGATTCTCCTATTCATTTTGAGCACAATAACTGGAACTTCTGATCTCAATTCTGATACTTGATCTGTGACTATTCCTCTTAGAAGTACTGGCAAGTGATCGCTTTCTAACCTTACAGGAATATGTAGGCTTTGCCAAACCTGTACTTGTCCTGACCAAATAACTAGATCAGGAAGTGAGATGCCAATGGGTTTTACATAGCTGCAATTTTCCTCTTGATCTCCTGTCAACCTACCATTCAAGGGGTATAAACTAATGTCTTTTAATATTGCAGTCAGAGTTAATCCTGCTTTATTAGGCCACTCATCTTTTGTGCTTCTACAAGGCGCTGTTGGAAGAGTATTTATATACCCAAGCACTGAATTATCCACTGGGCCATCACATTCACCAATCCTAGCATTTAGGTAACCCATTATCAGACTATCTCTAGCAGGAAACTTAATATAAGATATCTTGCAACAGCAGTCTAAAGGACTCCCATACAGTATATGTTGCTGGCGAAACTTGGATCCTCTCAGAGGTATGTAACTATTAATTATTACAAATTTGTGTTTTTTGGTTTTCCAATAAGATAACAATAAACTTAGGTGAAACATATTTCTGTGTATTAGTAAAGGAATTTATTTTGATATAGATAGCCAGTTCCCCAGAGCACCTCCCATATTTACACTCCTTGGAGCCAGGATGGTGAAATAACTCCTACCCATTTAGCCTAATATTACTTTCACTTTGTGCCAGGTTTCCTGAAAACAGATCACATTACAGCTGGTCACAAACTGTGTCCAGTCAGGATCTAAAAATGTGTGTTCATACCCTGCAATGTTCCATGAGAGGAATGAAAAGTCCTCCCACATTCCAGCACCCTTCTTAGTTTCACCAACAAAATGTATACCATTCTTTGATTTTCCTTCCCTAGGTTGCTGTAGTCAACTTCATAACCTGCCAGTGCCATAAACTTGTTTGCCATTGGTATTGGCAAGTTTTGTCCACAATGTTTTTCTGATCTTTCACTTGGCTTCAAAATATTAGTGTTCATAGTTGCAGCTGTTATGTTAAAATCTACCAGGTATAATTGCATTTTGCCCATCACATCACATTTTGGCATAATTCTCTCTGCCACTAATCTATTTTTAGCTATTTTATCAATTTGACTTCCATGTTCCCTTCAGATGGCATTTAAAATGTCATTCTTGCCCAAGTTTGTTTGTAAATCATTTTAAAAAAAGTTACACAAAGATCCAACCAGCCTAAATTTATTTTCTCTTACCATCTAAGACATGCCAAAAAGACTAAGGGAAACTGGTGTCTCAAAATCCTTACTGCCATTAATTATTTATTTATTTAAAATTGGTGACCGGGAAAGGCACACTGAGCCAAGGCTCGTTTCCAGGTGCGACCCGGGTACAAGGAGTACACAGAAGTATACAGTAGTACAACAGTTTTTGGTTACAGACAGTAATAGCAACAACTACAGAACAGTACGTACATCCTATAGAAATACAGTATAGACATTGGACTTTACAGAAAGGTAATATACAAGCACTGTAGAGACAATCATATTTACAATGTAGTATAAATATTAATGTAGTATAAACATTAATGTCTATCTTAATAAAGTCATTTATGTTGGGAAATAAAATACAGATCCCCCACACCCTGACGAAGACCACACCTTGGTCGAAGCACTGGGGAATTAGTTTGGAGGTTGTTTGGCATGATGTCTACACTGAGGTTTGGATGTTATTTTCAATAAAATGATAGTTCTTTTTGCAACTTGCTGAAGTGTGTGAAATTAATTTACATCCGAACCTTGAATCCTCAAGTGCTGAGTAGTTTTGGACTGATTCTATGGAGCTGGGGTTAGCCACCCCTTCTCAAACACTGGGTTCATTCTTCACACAGCACACGGTTGGAGGAGTGGATTTGCCAGATGAAACACCAGTCCATAAATAGAAAACCAACAAATAATTGCATCATTTCATTTTAACAACTGGAATGCAATGCGATGCAATCAAGCACATACAATACATTCAGGAGTCGGTAAGATTCCATGAAATCTAGAATAAAATAAATGAAGTTCAAACACTAAGGTTCAAACAATAAACAAAGAATAACATTTGCATAAAATGTATACAAAACCATGCACAGGTACAACATCCCCTCAAGCAAAAACAAACACCTTCATTTATCATAATAATTCTGAGAAATTTTGTTCAGAGATAAAAGGACTGTCTTGAAAAAGAAAAAAAGAAGAAATACAGAAAGGAAAACTATACAAATCAATATACTCTCCTTTCTTGTAGCAGTGCTAATTTTTTTGAAGCTCTTCTCCACTCCATTTAACCTTCCGCTAGCCTCCATCTCCAGCTCCACAAGAACAATACATTCTCAAATAATTAATCATGCGTTGTGTAATTTAGCAAAAATTAGTTCTTTGTAAGCTCAAGCATGTCACAACATAAAACAGTATAAAATACAAATAATTTTGATAAATTGCAAAACAACTATTTATTTTATGAACCTGTATTTTTCTTAATTTGTTTGCTACAGTTTTTCTGAACTCATATCAGTTTGAGTACTCAAAATTCTCATTGTTTCTGCAAAAAAATTTAGTTAATTAGTTATGGCTCGGACAGTATTTTGGACAGAAAATGTGTCACACTTTTGGGGATGCTATACTGTGATCAAGGCCACAATGGTAAATCAGCAATCCTATAAGTCAGTGACAAATAACATACAGGTACCACGGAACTCTGCTCATACTCCAGTAGTTGATAAGAAGTCAAAAAAGTGCAACAAGTGAAAACCCAACAGAGCTGCATAAAGTATGAATGGGCCGCACAGGGAGGAAGGCTAAAAAAACACACAGAAGCAAACACCACTCCAGAAGGGGCTGACAGAGGACAAGCTAAGTGGGACACACCAGCAAGTGAGGAACAGAAAACTACTAGTTTCTTTATTCCAATAGATCAGGAGATGGAAGAAGAAGCAGCATCCATCTTGGTACTTTATAATCAACCAAATCCACATCTGAGTGGGTGTCACTCAGACCAAGGCATGTGGCACTCCCTGTCAGCATTTTTAATAATGAAATAATGAAATAATGACAGCCGTGCATCTTACCTTTAGATGTGGCAGTTATTCTGCAATTTATTTGGAAAACACCTTCATCTTCTACAGTGAGTTTAGAATTTCTACAGTCTGCAGGTATGAACCATGAGTACTCCCATCATCGGGTAGCCAGCAGTTACAGAGCTGCAAGTGACTGAGACATGTACACGACACAGACATTTCAGCAAGGCATGGATTCTTCAGAGCTAGTGTGCTCTCCCATTCTTAAGCGTGTATGCATTTCCTCATGGATATTCATGGTGGGGCAGGCTGCTGGAGCAACGTGCTCTCTCTGAACTCAGGAGCCAGAGAAACCAAGTCCTGGTATTCCAGTGGTTAAGCAAGTGTAAAGCAGGAGTGGGAAAAAGCCAGTGAGATTGAAACCAGTAGCCTAGAGACCATTAGCCTGTGTGTGACATTGCTGCTGCTTCACAGTTGGCCCATAAAGCTACTCATAAAGTCCGGTACAGGAGAGCTGCAATGTGTGTAATGATGCAGCTGCTTTGTGAGTGGCTTGTGCATGCATGCATACACACACACACACACACACACACACACGTGCGTGCGTGTTGCCCAAGGCCTGTATCCTGCTGTCTTTGTCTTTCACAACATACAAGTGCAGTGTTCATCATGGGATGTAACTGTATTTTTCCTTCTAAAGTCGTAGCCATAGCCATTAGTAATAATACCAATTGCTGTAGCATGCCTTGATGCAATAGCGTCACTATCACTGCAATGTAACCCAAGGCTTTGTGAGCGATAGTGACCGCGCTCAGTAGTGCGGTAGCAAATGCCATAAACTAAACTATGGTGTAATCTTTCATTGTAATTGTTTTGTTTGTGTTTTCTGTCTCTGCATAACCTGTGTAAATACTGTATATTGCTTATATATGCCTCTTGCAATATGTTTAAAAATGTCTTTATAAATGCTTTGTAACATTCTATGTTCCCCATGTATTGTGTCATTTCCCCCGGGGCGCACCTGGAAATGAGTCTTGGCTCAGTGTGCCTTTCCAGTTACCAACGTTTAAATAAATAAATAAAATAGAGTGGTATGCAATTACTATAAATGGTGATGGCTACCACTGTGTGTTATTTTATTATGATGTTAAAAACATGTGCTTGAAACCTGGTTTGTACTTTGGCCTTCAAGTCAGTGGGTTCTCAAGCGTGGTGGGTGGGGTAGGTGGAGTTAGTGTAAATTAAACTCTAACTTCACATCTCCTTACTTTTATGGCTTTGATATTAAACCCTAACTTATATCTATTTATTTAAAGGTTTGTAACCAGGAAAGGCACACTGAGCTGAGGCTCATTTCCAGTTGTGACCCGGGGAAGGGGGAAAGGGTGAAATATACGCAAAATATAAATATACATGTATATACATTCATGAGATAAACAAGAGTACTTGAAAAATAAACAGTAAGTAACATGCACAAGAAGTAGGGCCTAACAACATATCTACCAGTGGACAGTTGAATACAAGGAAGAAGCAATACATAAGCTAGCAAAGCAGGCTTGGTGCTCTGAGGCAGACGAGAAAGCACAGGTATTGTGCAGCAAATATATACGTTGAGCTGGAGCAGCAGGGAAAATAGGGGACAGGGTCAGAACAAATTGCTGAGTAAAACTGTAATTATTACAGGATTGGCATTTTTATTGCTTTCCCCCATTTCTGCTGATTTTTCCAACCTCTTTTCACTATCCCCTGTTGCTAGTCTCTATCAGTCTAGATTAGGAAAAGTAAAACTGTACTAGCTGCAGGATTAGCATTTTTTATTGACTTTTTCCTGTTTCTGCTATATCTCTACCTCTTTTTCACTGTCCCCTGTTGCTAGACTCTGCCAGACCAGTTTAGTTAAAGCAAAACTATGCAAATCTGTACTTAATGCAGGCTTAGCATTTTTAATGCTTTTACTTTGCATCTGTTTTAATTGATCCACCACATTTTCCCGAAGCTTTCCCCTGACTCGTTTTCCAACTGTTTCCCAGACACCATCCTCCTTTCTGCAAAATTCCCCTGCATTGCTAAAACTCAGTCCCACTGGCCATTTTGTCTCTGCTGTTTACCAGCTGCCCACCCCTGCTTTAATGTGATTCAGATACTTTTATGTTCCTTGTCTTATAACTAAACTCTCTCCCCTCTTTCCTCCCAGGCACAATCGACCCTGACTGGGCACCCTGCTATGGACTGCTCCTTGGGGCTCTGCCCTTCCAAGACACCCACCCTCAAGCAAAATATAGCTGTAAGGTACGAGTTTGCCTTATTAGCTTCCAGCAAGCAGATCTGAAGCGAACTTTCCTGCCCACCCTGTCTGGACTCTGAGTTATATAGCATCGCTGGCCGTGTGATGCTGTAGAAATTTACTAACAGTCAACTTCCCAAATGGCAACTTGTACTCATCGCCCGCTAAAGGCACCTGCTCATATAAACCAGTGCTTGCAGATCCTCCTGTGCCTAAGAAGCAGGCTTACCTTATCTGTCTCTCAAATAAACCAGAACAAATGTGCTCCTCTATGGATTCCCCCCCCCACCTTTTCTATGTCACCCCCCCATCTCCTTCCTACTTCTTTTTATTCTGATACCAAACCTGAGCCATCTAAACACCTCACCATGTACTTCCTCTGTAATTTACACAATACATAACCTGAACACTTTTTTCCCAAGTGCAGGTACCTCCTCTCCCAACTATCTCTACCTGTCTCACTCCTCATCAATTCCATGTGCCTCCCTTATTTCTATCCCCACCCTCCTTTGCCACTCTAAACTCCCCTAACTATTTATACCCCAAGCACTTGCCACTCTCCTATCCTACATAACTCCCCCTTCATGAAGCCTTGGTATGAGCTCAAAGCTTCACTATATAATACTAACTCTCCTCCTCTTAATTGCTGAGGACATTAATCCTAACCTTGGCCATCCTCCAACTTCTACCACGTCTCCAACTCTACCACTTATAGCTGCCACAACCTCTAATATGTGAAGCTTCCAATGTGGCCTCAAACTAATCTACCTCAACATAAGGAGCCTCCTATCCAAACTAATACTGCTCCAACCCCTTGCCTTAACCATTGCCCTGGATCTCCTCATACTATTCAAAACCTGGCTTAACAATAAGATCCAAGACCATTCGGTATCCATACCTGGATATAACATTACTAGACAAGACCGAACTGGGAGGGGTGGTTGAGTAGCAATTTATTCCGCCTCCAATATCCAAACCACTACAGTCTTAAATACCTCGGTCCCTGCAGCCTACGAGGCTCTCGTCCTCCAACTCTCCCTACCCTACTCAGTCTTTATTTACGTGGCAGGGATATATTGTCATCCTGGCTTATCTACCTCTATCACCACAATTCTCCTTACAGAACTCACCTCACTTACCTCCAAAGGGGAGCTGTACATACTAGGTGATTTTAACTTAAATTGGTCCAACTCCTTCTTAAGGAAATTGTGGAACGACATCTCTGCCCTTAATCTAATGCAAGTGAGTATAGAGCAGTGGCTTAAGGCTATGAGCTGCAAATCTGGTGACATCCAGCAGACCAGACCTGGGTTTGAATCCCACAACTTCCACTTGCATACTGTGTGACCCTGAGCAAGTCACTTAACTTCCCTGTGCTCCCAGGTTGCGCCTGTAAAAAAGCTTTCAGCTTAGTGTGTCTCACCTGGTTAAATAAAAAACCAAAAAACAAAGAAAGTGATTACCTAACCAACTCATCTAAACCCTAAAACTGGTAATCACTCGGTCATCGACTGGGCCCTAACTACTCATAAACACAGAGTCATCAATTCAGACCTCCTCCCAGGCACACTAAGTGATTATCACATGATCTACATGATCCGCAAAATACATCAATCAAAAGTGCCTCAAAGTATTGGTAACCCACACCTATAAGTCCCTCGACCTCTCAAACTTACAAGAGGATTTGTACCACACAGACTGGTCCCCCTATTTACTCATCCGGTTCAATTAACAATGCCCTGGACTATTTCCAAGGCCGTTTTCTTGACACTTGGGTACGAGATAACCACCTCCCCTGGATTACACCAGAATTACTGGCATGTATGCAAGCACGCGACCGGGCATGGAAGGTGCATAAGACCTCTCAAACTCAAGCAGACCGTGACCGTTACTGAGCCCTTAGAAACTCCTGTTCTAAAGCAATTTGGCTTTCTAAATATGAATACTTCTGCTTCACCTTTGAAGCCAACTTAAGTACCCCCTCTAAATTTTGGAAAGTGGTACACTCCCACTTCCCCCCCCATCAAGACCACAAACTCCCCTAATTTACGTAAATAATGAACTGACTTCTGACCACACCTTGGTTGCAGCAGAATTCAAGTCTTACTTTACCTCATGTGCCTCCTCCCTCCTAGCTTCCCTCTCTCCTGCCGCAGACCTTAATAACTCCTCCCCTAAACCTAACTGCCCTAACAATTTCTCCTTTGCCCCAGTGACCCAAACAGGCACTCTAAATACCCTTCTAGTTTCCAATCCATCAAAGGGTTCCTCACCTGATGGCCTTGACCCCTCTCAACCCCTCTCTTTGCTCTTCTAAACCTTTCCTTCTCTTCCTCCACTGTCCCACTGTCTTGGAAACACACCGTAGTTCTCCCTTTACCTAAGAGAAGTGATCCCTCTTCTCTGGGGAACTACAGGCTTATATCGCTACTCCCAATACTTGCCAAGCTTCAGGAACATTTAGCCTTTTCCCAACTCTCTACCTTCCTCTCTGACTCTGCCTTTTTCACCCTGTACCAATCCGGTTTCAGGAAAGATCACTCTACCACCACTTCCCTGCTTAGGCTCACTGATTCCCTACTCTCAGGCATGGATAGTGGTCTAAAAACATCAGCCATCTTTGTCGACCTCGCAAAGGCCTTCGACATGGTTTCCCACCCTCCCCTGCTAAGTAACCTGGCCACAGCTGGTTTGTCTGACTCAGCTATCAGATGGTTCAATTCCTATCTAATAGGTAGGACACAGGCAGTCAAAATTGCTGACTCCACTTCCCTTCCCCTCCCTATAAAAACAGGTGTGCCTCAAGGTTCAGTCCTTAGCTCCCTACTATTCTCCATTTTCCAGAATGACCTCCTGTCAGCCTGTACTACCTCCTCGATCCATATGTAAGCGGATGATACAGTCCTTTTCTTGTCCAGCTCCCCGCCCTCTAATGTTGCTTCCAACCTTCAGCACGACTTCGAGAAAGTTCAGCTTTGGCTAAGCTTCCATCAGCTTTTCCTCAATGCCAAGAAAACAGTCTCCATGACCTTCAGCACTAGGCAGAGACTCGCTAGGCTACCAAATTTTCCCTTGCTCCACACCCTAGACGGTACTATTCTGGAGGACACTTCCTCTTTCAGATATCTAGGGGTCTGACTTGACCAGCACCTCAATTTTCCTGGACACATAGACTCTATTCTGAAAAAATTGCACCCCACATTGGGTGCCTTATACAAGAACCAAAGCTGCCTACCCTTATCGGCTAGGCGTGAGCTTGTCCAGAAAATGATTCTACCAATTTTTGACTAATGTGACATAGTCTACAGTGCTGCACCACAGTCTTCCCTAACCAGATTGGACATCCTCTTCAATGCCTGTTGTTGCTTTGCTCTTGACATCCCTCCACTCACTCACCTTTGTTCTCTCTATTAATCACTTGAACTTCCATCTCTGACTAACAGAAGTTTAGCCCACTGCATGAAATTCACCTCAAAGTTCTGGTTCAGTTCCCTATCCTCTTACCACTCTGTTACTCTGGCCTCACATCCACAGGCACCTCACTCCCACTGCTCTAGTGACTCTCGTACCGTGGCTATTCCATGTCACTCAACCTCCATAGGCCAATCAGTCTTTTCTCATAGGTTCCCAAAACTATGGAACTCACTGCCATATCAAATTAGGCATTCCTCCTCCCCTTGGTCCATCTCCACCTCCACAACCTCCTCTATCCAGCCTGCAACTGTTCCCAGCCCCCCCCCCAAACACTCCCTCTTCTAACCGGTGCTTCTGCTCCTATTCAGAGCAATATTTAAGCTGCCTTATTTGCTCACTGCACTTCTGTATATAATGTACTTGTAGCAAAATCTACTCATTCACGTAATTTGTTACCTAGTTCTTGCTCCTGTTCTGGAAAAACTCAGATTGTAGTACATGTACCCATCTTTTTTGCAATTAGCTGTCTAGCCTGATATTTTCAAATGTTTGTTGCTTTTACCCAGACCAGCTGCGCCTAATCATTAATTATCTCTGCCATGGCATGGAGGGATGGAAGGAAGATCCTGGGGATCACTGGGAAGGCAAGACGGGAGGGTGAGCTGGATGTCATTATCCACCTAGGTACTAATGACCTGGCAAATGGGGAGCCAAAGGAAGTTCAGGAAGAGTTTAGGAAACTGGGAAGGGGTCTCAAGCAAGTAGCTACTTCTGTCACTTTCTCAGAAGTACTACCTGCGAGAGGCAAGGGAGAGCATAGGGTTCATGCACCAGGAACTTTAACTCATGGTTGAAGAACTGGTGCTCTGAGGAAGGTTTGGATTCATTGGTGACTGGGGACCCACCTGGAGGCTGGAGGTTTGTTCAAGCCTGACGGCCTGCATCCATCCTGGAGGGGAATCCAAGCACTCAATGATAAGTTTAAATGCTACATTGACAAGCATTTAAACTAGCAAAGGGGGGTGGCAGGCCAGCAAGGAGGGTACCTACTTGCTCACCCCCCACAGCTAGCAGTGGAACCAGTGAACTGGAGGAGTGGCTATCTCTACAAAGCAGTGTGCAAAAGATGGAGATTAGCGCCCAAGAGGTGGATAGGCAGAAAAGGGGCAAAATTCAACAGAAGGGCAGACAGCAAGGAGAACCAGCGATAAAGGACAACCAAGGAAGGGGCTGGAGTAGAACAGCAAAACAGTCTAGGGAGGTCAAATCATGGAAAGCCATGTGTGCCAAAGCCAGGAGCCTTAGCAACAAGATGGAAGATCTGGAGGCTGTCATGGTGCAGCCAGACCTGGACAGTGTGGCCATCACTGAAACCTGGTGTAATGATAACCATGACTGGGAGATGGCCATACCTGGCTACAACATATTCAGAAGAGACAGGGCAGGTAGGAAGGAAGGAGGAGTGGCACTGTATGTGAAAAATGACATAAGGGCCACAGAGATCCAGGAGGAACAAAATGGGGAAGATATACTGTGGGTTAAGCTGGAAAGGAAAATGGGGCCAGCCATCCGCTCAGGTATGGTCTATAGACCACCAGCCCAGGAGGAAGAAACAGATAGGAGCTGATGCTAGCCATCCAAAGGATGGCAGACAAAGTGAGTAGTACTGGTGGAGACTTCAATATTCCAGATGTGGACTGGAGCATCCCAGCAGCAGCATCAACTAGGAGCAGATTTATCCTGGACTCCCTTCAGGGTGCCTTCCTCAAGCAACTGGTCATGGAACCAACTCGGTAGAAGACAATACTGGACCTTGTGCTCACAAACAGGGACAGTGTGATGGGGGTAACAGTGGGGGAGCACCTGGGGAACAGTGACCACCAGTCATTGTGGTTTGAAATCACAGAAAGAGCAGAACCAAACCACACAAAAACACGCATCCTGGATTTTAGGGGGGCAGACTTTGGGAAAATGGGGAGATACTTGAAAGAGGCATTAAGGGGAATGGGGCAGGAATCAGGGGTTGAGGAACAGTGGGCAGTATTTAAAATGGGGATTACAAGAGCAACAGAATTATGCATTAAGCAGGTTAGCAAAAGGAAAAGGAAGAGGAGACCATTATGGTTTCCAAGAGGTAGCAAAGAAAGTGAAAGCCAAAGATTGCATTCAGGCAATAGAAAAAGACACAGGCAGAAGGGGATAGGGAGAAGTACCAGGAGAAGCAAAGGGAGACAGGGAGGTCAGTAAGGGAAGCCAAAGCTCAGACAGAAGAACACATTGTAAAATCAGTGAGTAGAGGGGACAAAACCTTTTACAGGTACATAAGTGAAAAAAGAAAGGCAAAGGGAAGGATAGTGAGACTGAAGGAGGAGGATGGGGCCACGTGGAGGATGACAACAGCAAAGCTGACATATTGAACAGGTATTTCTGCTCAGTCTTTACTGAGGAAGAGGAGGGTAATGGGTCTTGAGGGAGTACAAGGGGTGAGAATGGTGCAGAAATGGACACAAGTCCCTTTACGAGAAAGGGTCCTGGAAGGAACTGGAAGTAATAAAGTGTTGATAAAGCAATGGGGTCAGATGGTTTCCAGGGTCCTTAAAGAACTAAGAGAGGTGGTGGCTTAACCTCTGGCTATCCTGTTTAGCCAATCACTGGAAACAGGGGAGGTACCCAAAGACTGGAGGACAGCAGATGTAGTCCTCTTACGCAAAAGTGGGAACAAAGAGGAAGCGGGGAACTACAGACCAGTCAGCCTCACCTTGGTAGTGGGGAAGATCATGGAAGCACTGCTGAAGGAGAGATTGGTGGACCATCTGGTTGTCAATGGACTACAGGACCCAAGGCAGTATGGTTTCACCAGGGGGGAGGTCGTGTCAGACCAACCTCATTGAATTTTTTGACTGGGTGACTAGGGAGGTGGATCAGGGGAGGGCAGTGGACATGGCCTATTTGGACTTCAGCAAGGCCTTTGACACTGTGCCACATAGAAGATTATTACACAAACTGGGGAATATGGGTGTGGGCAGGACAGTAGTGTGGTGGGTAGGTAACTGGTTGGGCAGCAGGACACAGAGGGTGGTGGTAAATGGCTGTCACTCCACAGAGGGACGAGTGACCAGTGGGGTACCACAGGGATCAGTGCTGGGACCAGTCCTATTCAACATCTTCATCTGTTACATTGCGGAGGACCTAAAAGACAGAATTTCACTGTTCGCTGATGACACAAAGCTCTGTAACAGAGTAGACACACCAGAGGGTGTCGACAGAATGAGAAGGGACCTGCAGAAACTTGAAGAATGGTCAGGGGTTTGGCAGTTGAAATTCAATGCAAAGAAGTGCAAGATAATGCATATGGGGCACAAAAACCCTGGCACAATATATCAGTTGGGGGGTGAGGATATAGCATGCACCAAGGAGGAAAGGAATCTTGGGGTTATCATCTCTGATGACCTCAAGGTAGGGAAACAGTGTGACAAGTCAGCAGGTAAAGCAAATAGGATGCTGGGATGCATAGGCAGGGGCATCACCAGCAGGAAAAGGGACGTCATAATTCCACTATACAAGACACTAGTGAGGCCCCACCTGAAGTACAGTGTACAGTTCTGGAGACCTTACCTGCGTAAGCACATAGACAGGGTAGAGAAGGTTCAGAGGAGGGCAACAAAGATGGTACATGGATTGCATCAAAAGTCCCATGAGGACAGGTTGAAGGAATTAAATACAGTATGTACTCCCTGGAGGAGAGGAGGGAGAGAGGGGATATGATAGAGACATACAAGTATCTTACAGGGAGGAACAGGGTGCAGGAATACACTATTTTTAAGCAAAAAAGATGTTCCAGGACTAGAGGGCATGGGATGAAGTTGGAGGGAGGGCGATTCAGAGGGAACATGAGGAAGAATTTCTTCACAGAGTGGGTGGTGGACAAGTGGGACACCCTGCCAGAGGAAGTGGTGGGGGCTGAAACAATCACGGGATTTAAGAATGCATGTGATAGACATAAAGGAATTCTGGAGGTCAGGGGTAAGGGGCAACAGACTTCTAGGAAAACATAAACTGAACTTACAAGCTCAAATGGGAAGACTGGGTGGGCCATAGGCCCTTATCTGCTGACACTGTCTATGTATCTATGTATCTAGGTACCTTATGTATTATTGTTGTATGTAATGCTCAAGACTATTATACTATTTACTCCAATGCCCCCCCCCCGGACACTCCGTGAGATGAGCAATTTTTATATTGTTCAGTGGGCCTTTCCTGGTGAAACTTTCCAATAAATAAATAAATGTTAATGTTTAGCATTCAAGGAGGGTGGAAACAGTGATAAGGGGGGAGGGGGAGATGCTTGAAATACTTTTTGATGGATAGCGCAGTGGGTAAGCTACCTACAGTAATGGGAAGAGAGTTCCATAGGGAAGGGAACCGATGGGTGAAGGCTAGTGTACCAGTGAGTGAGTGGGGTGTGATCAAGGCAGAGGAGCAGTGGTCACAACAGTGCAGGGAGTAGCCTGTACTAGGAGCTGGGGCTAATAAGGAGGAGATGTAGGAGGCAGGGTATTGAACCAGTACTTAGCGATGAAAGTAACGCAATGTGCCAAGCAATGGTCGTTGAATGACAGTAAAGAGACGGATTGGTAAAGGAGACAGTGGTGAGTGTGCATTTATGTAAGTCATTGCAGTGAATTTATAGTATAGAGACACAGTAGTGCCACTATATTCAGAAATGAGTAGGCATGTCTTTGTTAAGTCATGATTTGCAGACGCTTATAATACAGACATCCTGAGCCATCTCTGGTCACTTTCCAGGTGAAAGTAAAATATCCTATGGTACTTATCTAAGAACAGTAGGGAAATTTTATTTAAAAGAAAGAAATCACAAATACAATAGAACAATGTTTAGGTATATCATATGCATACAGTATATACAAATGTATTTTCATTCCTTAATGCATTACTAATACATAGTCGTGAAGAAAATGAAACCTTACATGTTAACAGAAGAGCCTTAGAAAATCAGAAATCAAAGTAGATGACATGTGCCATGCATTTGCTCTTCCCTAGGTATACTGTTAGTTACTCCAACCAATAAAATGTTTTCTATAAATCTCTAAAATAAAATGGAGGTAAACTGCTATGTTCTTTTTCATATCCCTTTGGTAAGTCTCTGTGAATCATATCAACCACTACTTGTGGGTCAGGGAATTTCTGTTGTAGTTAAGTTATGGAGTGCATCTCATCTACCATAGATAATATTTACAACAGTCAAAACACAGATGTAAGGGAGACTTATGGAACGCTTCCCCTTGGCCCCTGAGACATTCCCAATACTACCATAATTAACTTGTTGGAAAAGGGGTTCTTTCCAAGCTTGCCTTAGCCTATTCCAAAAAGATTTGGCATATGGCCAGTCAATAAGAAAATGTTGCTGTGTCTCTGGTATACTTATGTACATATTTCGGGGGCAGTCTCTTTCCTCTATCTTTTTGTGTTTCAAAGAATCTTTGACTGTTATTCTCCCCGGAACTCCCACCCAAGTGATATTGAACATTTCTGTGGGATTTGTTTGTTCATCAACTGGTTAACTGCTTCCGTCTCACTCCCACTTGAGCAATATTTCATTTCTGTTTGGGGAGAGAAGCAGGTTACCAAAATGTGGTTATACAGTACATCTGTTTCCTAGTGCTGGATGCTACAGCCTCAGGAGTGAATTTCATTTGCTTTATCTTAACTAGTACATATTGGATATGCTGTGGCATAACACGTAGATGTTCTATGAAAAAGCTTAACCTGTTCCCGTTCAGTCATTCCATGAACCAAGGGATGAGCCAATCTTCTAACAGTGGTGTCCAGAGTTTCACTGCACACCTTAGGACTGGGAAGATATTATAATACAAAAAGAAGAACATAAAGAAGGATACCAGGTTTACCATCTTATCCCCACCATCTTTCAGTTCCCTATAAGTAATATCCCTCTTGATAGGGTTGAGTCTGCATCCCCCAAGTCCCTGGAAGAAAAGGCTATATAGCCTTGTTTCTAATGCCACTGGTATGGGGTACACAGAACTAACATAAAGGTAGCATGGAAGCAAAATAGTATCTATCAGAAAAACTTTTCTTTTGCTTTGGCAGTATTCTATTTTTCCTGAGAATTAGCTTAGCTTCCACCTTCTGGATGCAGTCCTACCAATTTCCTAATGCCCGATTACCAGGACCAGATTAGAGTCCCAGAATCTTCAGAGACTCCTTGATGCCTACCCCAGCAATCTGTGTATTGCTGTTAATGAGATTATTATTTCCAATGGGGATACCCGAGCGTTTAGTATAGTTTATCTGAGCTCCAGCTATTAACAAGAACCTGTCCAGAGTGTGCTGCACATGTGTGCTTTAGACTGGTCATAGATACACAGATGCTGTCAGCAGATAAGGACTGCTAGACCCATCCAGTCTGCCCACTTAAGCTGCTTAACAAAGCGTCCAGTGACCCTATCTGGTCATTGGTGTTAGCTTTTTCTTCCTATCTCTATTATCCCATTGTTTCTGTCCCATGCATGTTTGAAGCCCACAATTGTATGGGCTGCCACCACCTCCTGGGGCAGGCTATTCCATGCATCCACCACCCTTTCCATAAAAAATAATTTCCTGACATTTCCCCTTATGTGGCCACCCCTCAGTCTCATGTCGTGTCCTCTTGTCCTGGCATTACTATTAATCTGGAATATGATGTCCCCTTCCACCTTGTTAATGCCCTTGAGGTACTTGAATGTTTCTATCATGTCACCTCTCTCCTTCCTTTGTTCCAGTGTATATAAATTGAGGTCCCTCACTCTCTCCTCATAAGGCTTGTGATGTAATCCCTTCACCATTTTGGTTGCCCTCCTCTGCACTGTCAATGTCCTTTCTAAGGTGTGGTCTCCAGAACTGTACACTGTATTCAAGGTGAGGTCTCACCAGGGTTTTGTACAGTGGAACTATTACCTCCCTCTTTCAGTTTGTGATTCCCCGTCCGGTACACCCCAACATCCCACTGGCCTTTCCCACCACTTTTGCTGTCTACCTAGCTGCCTTCAAGTCATCTGTGATTATGACCCCCAAGTCCCTCTCCTCCTTAGTTACTGTCAGCAGCCCCCCACCTGTAACTCGCCCCAGGGTTCCTGCTCCCCACATGCATGATTTTGCACTACTTTGCATTAAATTTTAGCTGCTATGCCTCTGACCATCTCTCCAGCAGTTCCAGGTCTTTTCTCATCCTTTCCACCCCCTCCAGAGTAGCCACATTGTTGTAGACCTTGGTGTCATCCACAAACAGGCAAACCTTTCCCTCCTGCCCATCTGCAATGTCACTGATGAAGACATTGAAGAGAACTGGCCCCAGAACTGATCCCTGAGGTACCCCACTTGTCACCTCCCTTTTGTTTGATGGTCCTTCAAAATGATGCAAAGATCATTTGCATTAGAGTTTTTAGTTCAGGGGTATTAGGTGTTAGCTGGATGAGACTCATAATCTCAGAGTTCTGTTGGGTGAACCTGATAAGGGGGTCTGGGGAGAAAATATACAGCAGAGGGCTTAAAGGGCACCCCTGCTGCATGCCTCTTTTAACTTGTACTGGGGATACTAATCCTGAATTTATACAGAGATACATCACCCATCACTGCTTCCGTAAACAGCAGAATTATTCATGTTATGAATTGTCCCAGGATACCATACATTTTAAAAATACATAAAAGGTAGTCATGAGGAACCCGGTAAAATGCCTTCTCCTGGTCTACTGTAAGTAGAAAACTTTTAACCAGTCCCTTATCACCTTTCTCTAGTAATTCTCTTATAAAAATCAAATTAACATTAATGCTTCCTTGTGCCATGGCACGTCCATGTATGGGCAAGGACTGTTGGATCTACCTGGGACAATCTGCTAGCTAATATTTTTGACAAAATATTTCTGGTCAGCGTTGCGCAAACACAGGGATCTTCAATTCTTAATATCAGTCTTATTCTCAGATTTAAAAATAAAAATCAGTAAGGCAGTAGTCACAGATGATGGCAAGTTGCCTAAGGCTAAAAGTGTATTAAACAGAATCTGCAAAACAGACCCAAGAGTCGTTAAGAAAGTTTTATAAAACTCATCTGGCAATCCATCAGTGCCTGGCACTGGATTATTTCCTAAGCTTTTGAAAGCCTGCTCAACTTCAGACAGTTGTACCGGTTGTACCAGCTGAGTGCATGTCTGGTTTGGGATGTTGCGGAAGGCTATTAGGGACAATATAGAGAAATCCCATTGTGTATTTGCTGGAGTGACAAAAATGTTGTCTGCTTGGTCATGGATTATTTCCATGATATCTTCAAACGACATTACAATCTGGTCATTAGTTATTTTAGCTAATGCGGGAAAACCTGGTTTCATACCCAATCTTGACATCCAGAAAACTTATTTAAGTGTTGTGTGTGGCCTTGAGTCCCAGATTTAATTTCCTGCTCTAATGTGGAAGCCCTTTCAAATGAAAGGATTTCATTTCTTCCTTTGAAAGGCTAATTTGGCTAGTCAAATCGATGTTATCGTCGTGCATCCTATTAATTTATGCAGGTGAGCTCATAAGTTTAGATAATGTAGATACTTTTCTGTATGTTTATGTTGCCCTATCTCCACTGTACTATTATATCCTTGTATGCTGATAGAACTGTGCATCTTGTCTTAAACCCAACAATTGAAACTTAATAATGCTTATTTTAATAATACAGAATTTAATCTCCAGTGTTTTGTATTGGGAGAATTGGCTCAGTATGGCAATGGCACAGTACTGCCATATGGTCCAAGGTTTCTACTGCAGGAGTCCTTGCTTTGTTGACCTTGACTGAGTGCTTCTGCTAAAAATAGGAGATGTATTCTGGTAGCCAGACTTCCTTTTGTAAAGGTGGCATTATTTTCCACATTTACACTCGTGAATCCATCGCATAAGCCTGCAGTTTGAACCATATTATTTAAGTAAACTGAGTCACAATACATCTGACCGGATTTCCCACCCCTATCCCTCAGTGAAAGGCCACAACTAAAACCCCCGTACTACTAGCCTACTGGTTTGCAAATATGGCTGAATCTCCTGAAATAGAGCAATCCTAGCTGCCTTTCTTTGGGGAGTCTATACACAGAAACATAGAATTTGACAGCAGATAAGGACCACTTGGCCCATCCTGTCTCCCATTTCTCATTACCTACACTATTACATCAGAAGGTGCATGGGCTACAGCTCTTTCTCCCTCCCCCCTAACTTTCCACTATGATTCCTTTGTGCGTATCCCATGCATTCTTGAACGTCACCACTGTTTTGGCCCCCACCACCTCCATTGGAAGGCTGTTCCAGCTATCCACCACTCTTTCTGTGATGAATTACTTCCTCATATCTCTCCTGAATCTACTCCCCCCCACTTCATAGCATGTCCCCTTGTTCTTGAGCACCTTTTCTTCTAAAAAATATTCCCCTCCTGTACCTTATTTACCCCCATCAGGTATTTAAAGGTCTCTATCATATCTACCCCTCCCTACTCTGTTTGTTCATTGATAAAATGGAAACTCTGCACCCCATACTCTGTGTCCATCATTAAGACTCTACCCCGCTCAGTTTCCACCACTTTGTTTACAGAAATGCAGATCTTCTAAAGAGGATTTCCACACCATCAAATCTCTAGACCCTGGTGCCAAAGGAAGGTCTGTGTGTCCACAGTCGTTTTGCTGCTGAAACTTTCGAGTTTTTGTAGGGTTATGATATAGAAATAGAACATTGCCCGCAGGGACTTGAGCAATGAGGTGGGGGACAGATATTTTCCGTATGTTTTCACGCTGTTCATATTTAAAGCAATGGTGGGAGATAATGGTGCCAATACACATGGTTCAAAATCAAAGAAGGTGGGCAGTGGCCGCAGTTCTAGTTTGAGATCTAGTTCTTCAATGTGTTTTTAGCTGCAGATGTTTCAGGTAAGGACTTATCCCAATCAGAAGAGTGGTCTCTCATGGAAGATGTAATGGAGGAAGCCTCAGAGTTACCTTCCTCCTCTTACGTACCCCCCACTGTATTCAGAGCTAAGGCCGCATATTGTTTTATTACTGGGGTCTCAGATGATGTTACAGTTTTAAATTGGCCTTTCTATATCTAACCCTTTTCCTAGAAGAGACAACCTCCATAGCTGTCTCCTGTGGGGGGGGGGGAGGCATGTCTGGTTGGGTCATTGTTTCCTTTAAGCCAGTAGCAGGTGGTGGGGGGGGTTGTTTCTTATCCAGAATTAGGTGACTGGTTTACCTGGGACATAGCAGACTTGTTCATGTGTGTCAGGGTCTGTTGCCACTTCAGTGTGTTCTGGAAAGTCTATCACCAGGGGATCAGTGGTTGCCACAGGCTGAGCAGAAAGGTTAGCTGTATCATAAATTTGCTGGTCTTCTTGAGATTTTGAAAAAGTTTTCAGAATGTGTTATTTCTGCTAGCCTCTGAGTTAAAGCCTTAACTGAACTTTGTACCTGTCCGTTTACAAGTAGGGTCTCTTGATTCAGGCCATCCATCCTGTTGTGTGAGGCCCAGGGGCACTGCTTGTATGAGTGTCCCTCACTGTTCCTCACATAAGTTACCCTTGAAGAGGTTTAGTCAACTAAAGTTTATGTGCCCATATTCTAAACACAAGTTTCATCTCTCAGCATCACAGATTGTGCGTGATTCCTGGTCCCACACTTGTGGCGAGTGCGAGGCTGCCCTGGATAAAAGCACATACCCCTATCTCTTCTCGGGCAAAAAAAACTGCAAGGGAGATGACACACTGTACATCAGTATTCATTTGTCTCAGTTTTACCATAAACTTCCATCCCCCTGTTCACACCTGTTCAATATCAGTGAATGATCTTGGTTGGTCTAGGAACTCGCATTGGTGGCAAAGTCAATTGGCTGTGTCAGAAACATTTAACCCCCCCTTTCTGAAACAATATAGTGATGTTCTTTACTGCAGGCTTAGACAGGGGGATTGCATTAAAGCAGGACCAAAGGACCGGAGTGAATTCTTTAGCTTGTCGTGTCTGACCCAGAAGCATTCTAGAGATTACTAATAGTAATATCAAAAGCTGTTTCCCCTGACACATGGATCAAAGCATATAATTCTGCATAAAAATAATATTTTAATAAGGTAGGAATGACATACAGCCTGTCACGAGGAAGATCTAAGCCTCCTCTACATTTCAGTCTAACAGTATTCCGCTACTGGGCTAGCTCACCCTGGCCCAAAAAGGTCTGCCATTCTAAATTGTCTTCCTGCCTTCTTCAGGCATACATCAGTCTGATGCTCAGCTTTGGGTTCTGAGTTGTCTGAATCAGAATGTTCAGTGTCCGTGGGGAACCTTCCTCTTCCTCTTATTGTATCCCTTTCTCCGGAGCTTGTTGGGGGCTGGGGTGGTCACTGTTTTGTAAAACAGAGGGTTGCATCTGAGGGTTAGAGGTGTGCATTCATTCTGGTCTGTTCCCTGAAACAGTTTGGGATTTCACCATAACACATGCTGCCTCGTGCTGTCCTCTTTCATTCTTGGGGGGGGGGAGTAATAGTATTTCCACGTTCAACATTATATGTACTTACTGTATGCACTACTGTATTTCCTATGTCTTTGTAATCTCCCGGGTCATGCCTGAAAATAGTCATGTTTTGGCTGTGGTACTCACCCGGTAAACAAAAACAAAATAAATAAATAAATATAACAGGTAGGACTATTACAGTCCCCCCCCCCCCACCGAGTGCCGAGTCTGCTTGTTGTGCCCCAGCATTGCTTGCAACAGGTGCAGCGTGTGGTTTCATGGATGAATGCTCCATTTTTCCAGGGAGTCAGGATACTCTATCTGGTGCCGTCACTCATTCCACTGCTTCTAACACAGATTCTACTGACCATGGCGTCTCAGAATGTTTAGGCTTTTGTTGCTGGGGTTCAAGGTAGAGTGCCCACATCTTAGGCCAAGCTGGTGGCTTGTTTTTGCCATTCCTGATGTTTTGGGTGCTCTGTAGCAAGATGTAGAGGCTTTCTCTCTATCCTCACACTGTGAACGCCAGCAACACTGCATGCGCTGGGGAAGAGCAGAGCCAGCAGGACTCAGTAAGTCTCTCTCAGGGTTTCTTCAGCTGATATTGCCTACTGAGCTGGAGCTCCTCTCCGTGTCCTTGCTCAGCTGGCATTCATTTGTTAGTGCCCCAGCGTCTCCAGGGTTTGCATTTGTAGTCTTGGGTGCCTGTTCCTTTTTAGTCCTGATATCTCGTGCCAAGACATTGTAACTCATTTGTAACTTTTTAAAGATTCTGTGGTTGTATAGGAGACAGTGTCTGGTTGATAACTTCACTGACAGGTGCTCCTTTGATGCCACTGTGTCAGAGATGGAGCGGATGCCAACTGAGACAGCCTGTCAGTTCTGGCTCTCTGCATGACTTCTTCCTCCTGGGAGTGCAGTTTGGAAGCCGACACCCACAGTGTCTCTCAGTCTGAAACTTGGCTTCTCCCTCTGCTAATAGGGAACGGGAGTGCTGTTTAGGTTTTTCCCTTGCTTTTTTCAATTTCTCCTCCTCTTCCAATAACTTTTGTTTGTGCTGGCATCCTTGTTCTGCAATCAGAGCCAACTGCACAATCTCTGTCCCTTTGGTTGCCGTTTCCATCATATTGACATCTTGAACAGGTCCAAAAGCAACCAAAACCTCTTGTGAAAAGGTTATATGGGGCAAAGTTGGCTTCCCTACACCTGCAGCCTCAACTCCACCACCATCCTCGTTGGCCATCTAGGCAGACTGCCAAGCAGCCAGAGGTTTTGTCTGCTGGAGAGTAGGGAAGTTTCTCAGTGTCATGGCTAACATTTCCCTGCCAATAAAATAGGACCATGCAATTCAATCCCTCCCCTCCGAGATGCACTTTGAAACAAGCTATCTTAGCTTAGCATGCCTTTTCTGGCCAAAAATTACAAATAAATATGTAAAATATGTAGTGTGTAAACTATCATGATTTCCTGTTGTAAGTTATACAATTTTTGAAGTCGACCACAATCCTCTTTAAGAAATGGTTGTGATTTTCTGTCACAAATGACTTTGAAAATCAGAACTGCAAAAGCAGTGTTTACAAGGATAATCAATGAGGCCCTTTAGATCTATATTCAAGATGCTACCCTCTTACGTTTCTGACTGTCTGCCCTCCTGCACCTTACGAAACTTTGCCTTGAGAAGCTGTTCGTACATCTCAGTAGCTGTGCCTAAAGTCTTTTCCCATTTTCGCAGAGCCTCCTTCAGCTGTGTGCTGCCCCAGCTGTGGAATAACATCCAGAAATCCATAAAATTGGTGCATCCTATTGGTTTTGTGGAATTCAAGTCACTCTATTCGAGATACTTCTCGGAGCCCTGTCATTGCCCTCCCTGTCGCTAAACTGTAGCCATACATTGCTATTCTTACAGTCAACCCTCTACACTTTCTATCCTCTCGTTAGAATTACCCTAAGTCATGTTGCTGGATTCATTCTTGCTTTCTACTTGCTGCTGAGCCCCCAGCTTGCACCGTCACTAGCATTAACTCTGCTCTACTAGAGCTATTAGTGCCTAAAATCACTGGTTCAGCACATTGGTACTGACTTGCTTCCACCTCTCTGCTGTACTGTTTACTGGGATGAGGCTTCACCTTATGATCGTGCCTCACTGATTATCCTTGTACCTTGTTTTTATTGCTATGTATTGTATTACTGTGCCCATCTGTGCTATATGTTCTGTTGTGCTACTGTATTATTTATTCTGTACCTACCAGGCCCTCCTTGAAAATGAGCTTGCTCAGTGGAGTTTCACCTGGCTAAATAAAGACTGATTGATTAATTGATTGATTGATTGAGTCATGGCAGGCTTTTTATCATTGACAATATTGCCAGTCCAGGGACTGTTTGCAGCTGTAAATCTAGGCACTGTTTGTCATTTTCAATCCAGGGACTATTTGCCATTAACAGTATTGAAAATGCCTGCCACGGGTTGTCATTGTCAATTGAGTGACTGTTTACCATTAAGAGTATTGACAGTCCAGTGACTGCACATATATATATATATATATATATATATATATAGAGAGAGAGAGAGAGAGAGAGAGAGAGAAAATAATGACGCCAAAGTGTGGTATACAAGGAAATAATACCATCAAGGGGTTGAACAAGCCATAAAGTCACAAGTTCAAAGGGCGAGTGGCCTTTGTGAGCTTGTTCGACCCCGAGATGGTAATATTTCACAACTGCACCATACATTGTCATCTTTTATTTTATATAATGCATTAGGCTGGACGCTTTTTGCTATGTCCTATGTTTTGCCATAGTGTGTGGGGGGGGTAGGGTGGCTGTTAACATGTGTTGTTAAAGGGCTTGTTACTTGTGTTAAAAGGCTTGTCACATGTGTTGTTAAGGGGATTGTTACTTGTGTTATTAAGAGGCTTGTTACATGTGTTACTGTGGTTGTTTGTAGTATACCAGGTAGTAATGTGTTATTTAAGCAGAAAGACATGACAGGGTTATGGTAGGATAACAGCCCACCTTGGGTGGGTTGAAGCACGAGGCGAAGCTATATATATAATAAATATTGGGTAAGGGTGGTATACAAGGATATACTAGGATGTATACTCATTGAGGTGGCTAATTAGGACTACACATAAGGCCATGAGCTTGAAGGGCAAGTGGCTTTATTTCCCTAATTAGCCCCTGAGATGGATAGACTTCTGAATGTTTCACCCTTGCCCATTGTTTGTTAAATATAATACATTAGGACAGTATTTTTATGGAGATTTCATTTGCAAGGAGTTGATCCAACAGTTCAGCACATTTTAACAATTGTGCAGAGTACAGATGAAAGAATTGACAGCAACGGCATTAACACTTGACTGGCTATGTACACAAAAGTAAAGGAGGTTGAGAGTAAGTCAGAGTAGCAGTCAAAGGATTTACAAGGGGTCTCAGATTGAATGTTAAATGTGAAAGTGGCCATGGCTAAGGAACTGAAATATACACTGAGTAGACTGGAGTCCCAGAAAAAACAACTTAGAGCCACACGTGAGCGGTTGGGGGCTACCTGTCACTATTTCCAAGAACAAGCTGGTTGGTGTGCTTTAAACGTTCTTTTTCTGGAAGGCTTGACCCTATCTGTGGAGATGGTAGAGGTTCAGTAGGCGTTTTGTCTACCTGTGAAGTAAAGAAGAGAAGGTGGAGGCCCCAGTTCCACTTTGGTGGTGCAGCTAAGAAATCAGGAGAGGTGCCTAGTTTTGCTGGCGGTGGCCCAAGACCATAGGGGTGCGACGTTCCAGGGGGTGAAACTAATGATTTTCCTCAGTGTGTCTGCTCATATGAAACAGCATAGGAAAGAAATGTTGGTTTGTAAATCTTCCTTTCTACAGTGAGGAGTTCCTGCTTATCTTTATCTCACCATACTGCACCTTCCACACAAAGGTACAATTTAGGTTTTCACCAATCAAGAGACTGCCTCCCATCTTTTGGATGCCATTAATTTGGAGCAGGAAAATGGTTAAGAAGAACTAGCAGACTGAGCTATTTGTTTTGCATTTAAATATGGTTACTCATTGGCTGAACAGTGTTTATTTATAAAAGTGTGCTTTACTTGGACTTGAAATATTGACTCCTTCCTTTAGTTCAGTGACTGGCAAAATGCTGTTGTGGTGGTGGTGGGTGGCTCGGAGTTTCCTCACTGATATTATTTTTTGTCATCTAAATTTGTTTATGTAAATTTTGTCCCCCCCAACCAGTTTCATGTAAGGGTACATGCATTGGTTACCCATGTAGTGTCTAACAGGAGGTCTGGGCCCTTTTTTTATGGGGGATTACGAGGCAAGATTCAATGTTTCTGTTTTTAAGTTTGCATTCACACATGCAGAAATCAAACATATAGGTGGTGTTCAGGCAGTGTAGGGGGACAGTGGAGGTGTGTGCTGTATAAGCCAATAGATACAGAAATGCAGGAGGCTTGCTACCCAAAACACAATGCTGAGAACCTAATGATGTCAGTGTTCAGCTGGATGATGAGCCTAAACTTTATACAGTTCAAAGGATGCAGCCTCAACAATCACACTGGTTTTCTGCACATTAGACAGCTAACAGACATCCTCATAAGGCTTTGAAGATGATGAACATGTGTGTGTGTGTCTCCGTGTGCACTCGTGCATGGGTATGTGTGTGTGGGTGTTCTTCCCACTTTTAGTGGTTCCCCTATTTACAGACAGGAGTCTGGAGAGCATCTCTTTGAAAGCACTAAATGGAGTGGGGAAAAAAACACTAAACATACAGAATGTAAATATAGTATCATAGCATCAAATATGTTAACATGTCAATAATGAACAGAAAACAACAGAAATAGTTTATTTTTATTACATATTCTTTATGTCAGAAGTGTTCCTAGTGTGAGATTATTTGGGGCCAGGCACCAAAACAACAGGCCAGGGGTAGTGGCCACCTAGGTCCCCATAAGCGGTTGAAATGATGGTGTTCTCTTGTGCAAAATAACATATCTCTGCCACCTTTTCCTTGTTTTGATTTTTTCACTTCTGTTTCATTATTTTGTGTCCTCTACTCCCCTTTTTGCTCCACTGTCAGGTAAAGACTTCATATTATATACAGTATAGTTTCACTGCAGTGATGATTAGCATTTAGTTTTTCATTGCAAAAAAGTGTATTTTCCTTTTGGAATGCTCATATCCCTCAAGTGGACAGCAACAATTTTTAACAGAGAGTGCATACCTGGTTAAGCTGCCACCTGTCAGAGGGGTGAATGGCAAATCTGTCAGTAGCAGTACCACAATAATTGTTTACCTTGTACAAGGAGGGCTAACAATAGAGTCCGCCAACCCAGGCTCTCTGATCCCCGTCCCCATCTTGGAATGGCCCACCCCCATTTAGTAACAAAGAGTGCATACCTGGCTGAGCTTCCACCTATCAGAAGAGCACAGCAGTAGTACCACAAAAATTGTTTACCTTGCACAAATTGGAATGAAAGTAGAGTCCGCTGACCCGGGCTCTCTTATCCCCTCCCCATCTTGGAATGCCCCCCCTTCCCCTTTGCTAGCAGAGAGTGCCTACCTGGCTGAGTTCCCACCTACCAGAGCAGTGAAGGGCAAATCTGTCAGCAGCAGTACCACAACAATTGTTTACCATGTATAACGAGGGCAGACAACAGAGTCCATCGAGTCTGACCTGGGCTTTCTGATCCCCCTCCACATCTTGGAATCACTCCCCCCTCCTTTAACAACAGAGAGTGCATACCTGGCTGAGTACCCTCCTATCAGAAGAATTGTTCTCCTTGTACAAGGAGGGCTGAAATTATAGTCCACCAACCCTTCCCCATCTTAGAATCGTGCCCCCACCCCAAGATTCCAGTAATGGAGACACTTTCAATGCATTATCTGCAGGCTGCAGGTGGAGAGAGTTGTGTGATCAATCCTCAAACTATATCTCCAGCAGTAGATACAATCCAATCCGAGCTGCTCCCAGCTAGACACTAGTCCATGCTAATGCCATCAGAGGGGCTCTGGCAGCTGCTGCTACACAACACATCCTTCCACCCTGTGACCATAAAATAATGCAGTTTTGTGTACTGTATAAAGCTAGAGTGAAACCCTAGTTACATGATCCGCACTCAGACTATTGCAAGTGGCGCTGCTCCTGCAAAACCAATGAAAATAAAAGCCTCCCACACACCACCAGTGATCATTTCAGTGACTGCTGATGCTCACACTCCTAACTTCGTGTACCATCAGTCAATGCAGGGCAGGGGAATAATACTACTTGCCTGTATTTTTGGCTGAGACTGGAGAAAGCAGAAGGTACTGTAACAGGTGAAAATGTGTATTGTACATGCCAAAAAGCATGCCTTCTCTGAGGATGGGAGACTTCATAAGGTGACATTTCCTGAGAGCAATAATAAAGACTGAGCAGAAGTGATTACTCGCTGAGGTGATATATAAGGAATAAAGTGTGAGTGCCCATACACAACGAGACTGTGTTTCCATCAAGGAATTGAGATACCGGTGCTTCACTTTCGAGGTTCATGCTGTTATCTCAACCCCGAGATGGAAACACAAGGCGACTTGAGTATGGGCATTCGAGGAGAGTGAAGAGCTTCGAGGAACAGAGTGGCAGCAGCACGGAGGACTGGACATTCGAGGAGAGTGAAGAGCTGCGAGGGACAGAGTGGCAGCAGCACGGAGGACTGGACATTCAAGAGAGTGAAGAGCTTGAGGGACAGAGTGGCAGCAACACGGAGGACTGGACATTCGATGAGAGTGAAGAGCTTCGAGGGACAGAGTGGCAGCAGCACGGAGGACTGGACATTCGAGGAGAGTGAAGAGCTTCGAGGGACAGAGTGGCAGCAGCACGGAGGACTGGACATTCGAGGAGAGTGAAGAGCTTCGAGGGACAGAGTGGCAGCAGCATGGAGGACTGGACATTGAGGAGAGTGAAGAGCTCGAGGACAGAGTGGCAGCACGGAGGACTGGACATTTGAGGAGAGTGAAGAGCTTGAGGGACAGAGTGGCAGCAGCATGGAGGACTGGACATTGAGGGAGTGAAGAGCTTGAGGGACAGAGTGGCAGCAGCATGGAGGACTGGACATTCGAGGAGGTGAAGAGCTTGAGGGACAGAGTGGCAGCAGCACGGAGGACTGGACATTGAGGAGAGTGAAGAGCTTGAGGACAGAGTGGCAGCAGCACGGAGGACTGGACATTCGAGAGTGAAGAGCCAGAGGGACAGAGTGGCAGCTTGGAGGACTGGACATTCGAGGAAGTGAAGAGCTCGAGGGACAGAGTGGCAGCAGCTTGGAGGACTGGACATTCGAGGAGAGTGAAGAGCTTCGAGGGACAGAGTGGCAGCAGCATGGAGGACTGGACATTCGAGGAGAGTTAAGAGCTTCGAGGGACAGAGTGGCAGCAGCATGGAGGACTGGACATTCGAGGAGAGTGAAGAGCTTCGAGGGACAGAGTGGCAGCAGCACGGAGGACTGGACATTCGGGGAGAGTGAAGAGCTTGAGGGACAGAGTGGCAGCAGCACGGAGGACTGGACATTGAGGAGAGTGAAGAGCTTGAGGGACAGAGTGGCAGCAGCACGGAGGACTGGACATTGAGGAGGTGAAGAGCTTCAGGGACAGAGTGGCAGCAGCACGGAGGACTGGACATTAGGGAGGTGAAGAGCTTGAGGGACAGAGTGGCAGCAGCATGGAGGACTGGACATTCGAGGAGGTGAAGAGCTTGAGGGACAGAGTGGCAGCAGCACGGAGGACTGGACATTGGAGGAAGTGAAGAGCTTGAGGGACAGAGTGGCAGCAGCATGGAGGACTGGACATTCGAGGAGGTGAAGAGCTTGAGGGACAGGTGGCAGCAGCATGGAGGACTGGACATTGAGGAGGTGAAGAGCTTGAGGGACAGAGTGGCAGCAGCATGGAGGACTGGACATTCGAGGAGGTGAGAGCTTGGGGACAGGTGGCAGCAGCATGGAGGACTGGACATTGGAGGAGAGTGAAGAGCTTGAGGGACAGAGTGGCAGCAGCATCGGAGGACTGGACATTGAGGAGGTGAAGAGCTTGAGGGACAGAGTGGCAGCAGCATGGAGGACTGGACATTGAGGAGGTGAAGGCTTGAGGGACAGAGTGGCAGCAGCTTGGAGGACTGGACATTCGAGGAGGTGAAGAGCTTGAGGGACAGAGTGGCAGCAGCATGGAGGACTGGACATTGAGGGAGGTGAAGAGCTTGAGGGACAGAGTGGCAGCAGCATGGAGGACTGGACATTCGGAGAGGTGAAGAGCTTGAGGGACAGAGTGGCAGCAGCATGGAGGACTGGACATTCGAGGGAGGTGGAAGAGCTTGGGGACAGAGTGGCAGCAGCATGGAGGACTGGACATTCGGGGAGAGTGAAGAGCTTGAGGGACAGAGTGGCAGCAACTTGGAGGACTGGACATTCGAGGAGGTGAAGAGCTTGAGGGACAGAGTGGCAGCAGCATGGAGGACTGGACATTCGAGGAGGTGAAGAGCTTGAGGGACAGAGTGGCAGCAGCATGGAGGACTGGACATTCGAGGAGTGAAGAGCTTGAGGGACAGGTGGCAGCAGCATGGAGGACTGGACATTCGAGGAGAGTGAAGAGCTTGAGGGACAGAGTGGCAGCAGCATGGAGGACTGGACATTGAGGAGAGTGAAGAGCTTCGAGGGACAGAGTGGCAGCAGCATGGAGGACTGGACATTCGAGGAGAGTGAAGAGCTTCGAGGGACAGAGTGGCAGCAGCATGGAGGACTGGACATTCGAGGAGAGTGAAAGGCTTGAGGGACAGAGTGGCAGCAGCATGGAGGACTGGACATTGAGGAGAGTGAAGAGCTTGAGGGACAGAGGGCAGCAGCATGGAGGACTGGACATTCGAGGGAGGTGAAGAGGCCGGACAGGTGGCAGCAGCATGGAGGACTGGACATTCGAGGAGAGTGAAGAGCTTCGAGGGACAGAGTGGCAGCAGCACGGAGGACTGGACATTCGAGGAGAGTGAAGAGCTTCGAGGGACAGAGTGGCAGCAGCACGGAGGACTGGACATTCGAGGAGAGTGAAGAGCTTCGAGGGACAGAGTGGCAGCAGCACGGAGGACTGGACATTCGAGGAGAGTGAAGAGCTTCGAGGGACAGAGTGGCAGCAGCACGGAGGACTGGACATTCGAGGAGAGTGAAGAGCTTCGAGGGACAGAGTGGCAGCAACACGGGCACTGGACATTTGAGGAGGTGAAGAGCTTCGAGGGACAGAGTGGCAGCAGCACGGAGCACTGGACATTCGAGGAGAGTGAAGAGCTTCGAGGGACAGAGTGGCAGCAGCACGGAGCACTGGACATTCGAGGAGAGTGAAGAGCTTCGAGGGACAGAGTGGCAGCAACACGGGCACTGGACATTCGAGGAGGTGAAAGAGCTTGAGGGACAGGTGGCAGCAACACGGAGGACTGGACATTCGAGGAGGTGAAGAGCTTGAGGGACAGAGTGGCAGCAGCATGGAGGACTGGACATTCGAGGAGGTGAAGAGCTTGGGGACAGAGTGGCAGCAGCATGGAGGACTGGACATTCGAGGAGGTGAAGAGCTTGAGGGACAGAGTGGCAGCAGCATGGAGGACTGGACATTCGAGGAGAGTGAAGAGCTTGAGGGACAGAGTGGCAGCAGCAGGAGGACTGGACATTCGAGGAGAGGTGAAGAGCTTGTGGGACAGAGTGGCAGCAGCATGGAGGACTGGACATTCGAGGAGAGTGAAGAGCTTCGTGGGACAGAGTGGCAGCAGCATGGAGGACTGGACATTCGAGGAGAGTGAAGAGCTTCGAGGGACAGAGTGGCAGCAGCATGGAGGACTGGACATTTGAGGAGAGTGAAGAGCTTCGAGGGACAGAGTGGCAGCAGCATGGAGGACTGGACATTCGAGGAGAGTGAAGAGCTTCGAGGGACAGAGTGGCAGCAGCATGGAGGACTGGACATTTGAGGAGAGTGAAGAGCTTCGAGGGACAGAGTGGCAGCAGCATGGAGGACTGGACATTCGAGGAGAGTGAAGAGCTTCGAGGGACAGAGTGGCAGCAGCATGGAGGACTGGACATTCGAGGAGAGTGAAGAGCTTTGAGGGACAGAGTGGCAGCAGCACGGAGGGTCTGTGGTCTGAGTAGAGAGTTCATGCTTTTACGGCATTGTCTGATTGGTAAGAAATGGGGGAATTCTTAGGTAACTGTGAGACTGTATTTATATTATTTTTGCTTTGGTCTGGATAAGGTTTGTGTAGGTCTAGGAGCCTTTTGAATGTGCCCTGTGTGCTTGTGGTAAGTCTGTTAATCAATGTGTTAACTGGTTAATTGATTTACTAATTAATTGTAAATAGCTTGGGAGCATAGGGTTTTAGGTACTCTGGATGTATACTTTCAATCAGTGTAGTACATACTTTCGAATGGTAAATTTATTTATTTATTTATTAAAGCGTTTCACCAGGAAATACATACTGAGCTTTGAATTAGTTAATTTCCAGACGTGTCCTGGGGGAGGGGGAAGGGGAAATTATACAAGAATAACAGTGTATATACAGTACCATACAGTGAACAGTAGTTTTGCCTGTTACAATAAACAGTTATTTACAGCATTTACAATCAAACACAGGTAAGATACAAGATAATAGTGCAGCTGAGTCCTCATGGGTAGTTGAAGTAGAAGCCCAATGCAGGGCAATTGATAAGAGGATTCAGTCAGGGGTCAGGGGTGGAAGGTGGTGCATTGGGAGGCAGGCAAGAGAGGGGAGACATGGGGAAGGGGAGGAGAAAAGAAGATAAGGGGAGGGAATGAGGGGAGGTGGAGGGAGAGAGGGGCAGGGTGGAGGATTAGGGAAAGGTAAGGAGAGGGAATGGAGAGGGTGACAGAGGAGAGGGATAAGGGGGAGGAGATAAGGGTGGGGATAGAGGGACAGAGAGGAAATTGAGGAAAAAGGGAAAGTGGAGAGGACAGAAAGTGACGGGACAGGGGAGGGGAGAGAGAGTGAGGAGGATAGAAAGGACAGCAGAAGGTGGGGGTGCAGTGAGGGGGAAGCAGTTGAGTGAAACAAAGGGGCCTAGTAACTAGGGACAGTCACAGGAGGGGGTGGTGTGGGTGTTGAGTTGTGAGGCTAGTGAGTATTTGGAGGAAGCAGAGCAAATGGGATGGGGAGACGAGTTCCAAAGTTTAGGAAAACACAACAAAAAAGCAGCTTAACCAGCAAGGGATTTATGAGATGGGAGCAGGAGGGAGCGATAGCCAGGACTGTGGAAGGAATTAGAGAACTACGGGGGGATAGGTGAGAGAAGAGAGTTCAGATAGGGAGGGAGGGAGGAGGAGAGCCAGAACTTGGAAGTTAAGGTGGTGCAGTGGGTTGGTGGTGATCTTCTAAGACAGGGAGGGAGAGAGCAGCATAAAGAGAAGAGTAGTGAGTGCAAGGAGAACAGTTCAGAGTGAAACGGCAGAAGGAGTGGAAGAGGGGGGTCCAGTCTGGCCAGGGTGAACCTTGGGGCAGCACCATAGACTATGTCACCATAATCAAAGATGGGGAGAATCATTTTAGTAAGGATGTCACAGCAGGCAGGAAGAGGGATTCAGCTTTTGTTTCTGTAGAGGGCGCCAAGCTTGGGGTGGGGTTTATTGTACATGGCATCTATGTGCTGAGAGAGGTTAAGGTGATGGTCAAGCCAGATATAGAGGCACTTGAATGAGGACATGTCATTATTTGTGACCCTATCTAAAATGTGGAAGGAGGGGATGGATGGGAGATTAGAAATCCTCGGTCTGGCACCAAAGTACATAGAGACCATTTTTTTGGCATTTAGTGACAGCTGACTTGATCTCAACCATTTCTGGACCGAGTTGAAATCAGGCTGGAGTTTGGATCTTTCCAGGAGGGGAACCAGGATCCTAGGTGATAGGTCTAAATGCTTCATTGGCAAGCATTTAAACTAGCCAAGGGGGAGGCACTGGAAAGGGGAAGGGAAATCCTAGCCCCCCCCAAATAAAAACAGGGTAGTAAGTGAGGTAAACACCAAGACAGAGACATCAATAGGGAGAAGGGCAGATGTAAATGGAGAAAATGACAAAAGCAATAAGGGCAGGGATGGGGCAAAAAGGGGTAAGGCCATCAAGAAACGGAGGGTAATGAGTACCAATGCCCATAGTCCGGGCAACAAGCTCCCTGAACTGGTGGCCTTGATGGAAGAGGGATGCCAGGATATTGTAGCAGTCACAGAAACATGGTACACAGAGAACCATGACTGGGATGTTAACATGCCAGGGTACACAACCTACAGGAGAGACAGGGAGGGGAGAAGAGGGGAAGGAGTAGCTCTCTATGTAAGGGAAGGGATAAAACAATGGAACAAAAGAGTAAACAGGGAGGAGAGGAGGCACTGTGAGTCACCTAAGAGACTGGAAATGGCACCACAATCTGCACAGGGGTTGTATACAGACCTCCATCTCAGGGGGAGGGAACGGACAAGGATATGACAGAAGGCATCCTTAGAATGGCACAGAAAGGGGAAATACTGTTGATGGGGGACCTGAATATGCCAGATGTTAACTGGAGCACCTTTGCTGCAGCAACATCCAAGAGCAGGGCCATTCTCGATGCCCTACAGGGGGCATGCATCAGACAGCTAGTATTGGAACCCACTCGTGAGGGAGCGATCTCATACTCTCAAATGGGGACAATGAGAGGATCTCAGATCTAGAAGTGGTTAGCCATCTGGGAACAAGTGACCACCAAACAGTGTGGTTCATGATAAATTCAGCTACAGAGTCAAGCCATACAAAAGTGAGGGTACTGGACTTCAGGAGGGCTGACTTTGGCAAGATGGGAGAATGCCTTAGAAAAGCACTAGCAAACAGGCTTGAAGGAGAGGTAGAGCAACAATGGGGAAACATCACAACTGCCATCACAGAGGCAACAAGCCTTTGTGTGAAGCAAATAAACAAACCAAAACAAAAGAAAAAGCCACTATGATTCTCAAAAGAGGTGGTGGGGAAGGTTAGAGAGAAAAAGATAGCATTTAGGAAGTATAAGGAAATACAGAAGGAGCAGGACAGAGAACTGTACCAGTTAAGGCAGAAGGTAGCAGGGAGAGAAGTCAGAACAGCAAAGGCCCAAACTGAGGAAAAGATAGCCAAGTCGGTTAAGAAGGGGGATAAAACCTTTTATAAGTACGTCAGGGAGTGTAGAAAGACAAAGGGAGGGATAGTGAAGCTGAATAGAATGGACGTTGGGTGGGCAGAGAGGGACAGTGAAAAAGCAGGGATACTGAACGAATACTCTGCTTGGTATTCACAAAAGTGGAGGAGGGGTGGTACCTAATCCAATTAACAGAAGTACTCTGGATGGGGGGTCGATCCCAGTCCTTTCATAGAAGAAAGGGTTCTGAAAGAACTCCTAAAACTGAAGGTGGACAAAGCAGTGGGGCCTGATGGGATTCACCCCAGAATTCTAAAAAAATTAAGGGGAGAACTAGTGACACCACTGACTACCCTTTTTAACAAATCATGGGAGGATGGTGTGGTACCTGAGGACTGGAGGAAGGTGGATGTTATTCCCCTCCACAAAAGTGGGAGCAAGGCAGAGGCAGGAAACTACAGACTTGTTAGTTTGACCTCAGTGGTAGGGAAGATTATGGAATCATTTCTGAAAGAAAGAACTGTTGAGTACCTAGAGGTCAGTGGGGCACAGGACCCAAGGCAGCATGGATTCACAGCAGGAAGGTCATGTCAGACGAATCCAATAGATTTCTTTGACTGGGTGACCAAAGTAGCAGACCAGGGAGGGGCTGTGGATATGGCCTGCCTAGACTTTAGCAAGGCATTTGACACAGTCCCACACAAAAGATTAATAAACAAGTTAGCCAGCCTTGGAGTGGGTCCCAGGGTTGTAGCCTGGGTAAAACATTGACTGGACAACAGGACACGGAAGGTAATTGTAAACAGAGTCCACTCTGAAGAAAGGGGAGTTACTAGTAGGGTACCGCAGGGTTCAGTACTGGGTCCAGTCCTTTTTAATGTCTTTATAAGTGACATTGCAGAGGGACTGGAAGGAAAAGTATGCCTCTTTGCAGATGACACAAAGGTCTGCAACAGGGTTGATACACAAGGAGGCGTGGAAAGGATGAGAGGAACTTGGCAAGGTTGGAGGAATGGTCAAAAGTATGGTAGCTTAGATTCAATGCAAAGAAGTGCAAAATAATGCACCTGGGAAACAAAAACCCAGAGGAAGAGTACACAATGGGGTGGGGTACTAACAACAACAGAAATGGAAAGGGACCTGTGGGTAGTCATATCAGATGACCTAAAGGTAGGCAAGCAATGTGAGAAGGCTATAAGGAGGGCTGGGGGGATATTGGGATGCACAGGGAGAGGCATCACCAGTATAAAAAAGGAAGTTGTTATCCCTCTGTACAGCCAGTTGGTGAGACCCCATCTGGAGTATTGCATCCAGTTCTGGAGACCCCATCTCTGCAAGGACATAGACAGGATGGAGGCAATCCAGAGGAGGGCAACTAAAATGGTGCAGGGACTGCATCAGAAACCATATGAAGAGAGACTAAAGGAGCTTAATATGTATACCCTTGAGGAAAGGAGGGAGAGGGGGACATGATAGAAACATTCAAGTACCTCAAAGGAATCAACAAAGTCCAAGAGGGTAGCATCTTTCAGAAAAAGAGATGTGCAAGAACAAGGGGGCACAATTTGAACATAGAGGGGGGACAGCTCAGGGGCAATGTGAAGAAGTATTTTTTTACAGAGAGGGTGGTGGATGCATGGAACAGCCTTCCAGAAGAGGTAGTGGGGTCAAAACAGTGGGGGAATTCAAGAATGCATGGAACAGACATAAGGCAATTCTAGTGGGGGGTAGGAGGAAGTAGGCTGTTGGTTAACTAGGATCTGCAGCTTATCCATTAGGTAGGGAAATGGGCAGACTAGGTGGGCCAAGCAGTCCTTATCTGCCATCAAATTCTATGTTTCTGAGTAAAACAATATTTTCCAGTGTGAAGCTTTTTGGATTGCTCAGCTCAAGATTTTGGAGCCATCTGGAATACACAAATTGAATGGGAAAAACAACTTTGTTTTTGAATAGACTTGTAACTCTCTTTTTCTTTGATTTTGTTTTCTCATTATACAGCACCTTTATTTAGATGTTTCCTCTTATCTTTTCCTCTTTTGTTCTCCATCACTCTGTCTCTCTCTCTCTCTCTCTCTCTCTGCTGATTGTCTGTTCTCCTCTATCTTATTCTTTCATACCTGATTGTGAATCTGTACCGTTTCTGGAAACTAGATTTAGGACTTCTGTTTTAAGGAAGAACTAGTTAAAATTTACAACAAAAAAAATATGTTATGTAGAGTATTTTGATTTGTGTGTATAGTCCTAGTGTGTCATTTCCCTTGTTTGTTAGGATTTTTTTTCTAAATGTAAGCCAGCTGTCATAGCAGCAGGTTTCCAGGACCCACATAACTTGTAAAGTGTGGTGTGCCGCATTGGGGCTATGCTATTGAATATGGCCTACAAAACAATAATGTACTTGTGATTAAAATGCACTTATAGGGTAAGCTAGCCCAGCATATCAAGTTCTGAAACATGTTCTGAATTTTAACACAGAGAATCCTGTTTCTTGCGTTGGAATGTGTTTTTGCATAGTGATGGTAAGTCTAGGTGCTAACAATGTACAATAATTGCCCATTAGCTGAGAGGGTTCCTGGGCAATGTTTCCCACCCACTAGGGGCATATAAATTGGGGTTCTGTCCTGCAATAGCAGTTTTTGGTGTGCATCCCAGTCCAGTGAGCCTGCATGCAGTGTTTAGATTTAGCACTAAAGATGTGGCTCTTTGCCTGGCTGGCTGGAGGGGGCTGGCAGGCCCAAAGATGATGGTAGAGTTCCTTAGTCTGGATATCACTGACTCTTTCTGGTGCAGTTCTTCAGAGGCTCGGGCCCCAAATGGGGTTCAAGAGTGGGGCTAGCAGGGGCCTGTTGGGGACTCACCCTCAAGGAGGGTATCCTGATGGCTTTTGCAACATTGCCCCAGGTAATCTGTAAATGGCAATGGAGTGGTGGATGAACTCCTGTACTGGCAAGGGACTGTAGCTACAAAGGGCCTGTGTGAATGGTAGAAGATCAGGACAGCTGGTGCTGAGGTTCCCATGCCAAGCATGGGATGGTCCCATTCAGTCAGTAAGGCACTGTTTGCTATGTCCATGTAAAGTGCTTTCTCTGACCCCCACGGTGGCATGGTGATCAAGGCAAACCACCAGGGTAGTCTTTACCTCATGTACAGTGTGGAATGTGTGTTCGGAAAGGTATATTCCCTTCATTATTCCCTCCACCAGAGGGACCACTATTTCTTTGCCATGCAGAGCTGGGAACAACCCGATCCCTTAACCCACTCATGGTCGTGGGCGGGTACTACAGTATAGCAGCTGGTATCCCTGGAGGTCACTTTACTGTAAACGGGGGAAAAGTAAATGAAAAGTAACGGGCTGGAGGGTGTGTGAGCAAACCGTAAATACTTTAAAATGATTAAGCTGCTACTGAGATTTGAAAACCTTAAAGGCTTGTTTACAGACATTGTACAGTAATGGTGATTATGCAGAATGATGTCTGAGATGTACAGTAATGCTGAGTTAAACAGGCCCAAACTGGGAGGGATGTCTGTTGATTCCGTGCTACCTATCCCATGCTGAATGCACCTGCCTGTAAATAAATGTTCTGAGTTTTTGCAGACAACTTAAAGTCTGAAAGTGTCATGCCCTGTGTCCAAGTGATTTCTAAAGGGTACAGTGTCTACTTGCAAAGGTAACAGTTGATGCAACCAAATGAAGTTATGGTTTACAGCTTATAATAAGTTAAGTCCTACCCCAAGTTGCCATGTAGGGACAGTAAATTGCGCAATGTAAAGTGAAAGCAAAGTGTAATTTTTGACCAACAAATGTGGCTCCACTTTACCCCCAGAGCCAAAAGGGATGGTGAACTATAGAAACTGATAGCAGATAAGGACCACCAGGCCCATCCAGTCTGCCCTTAGGCCCTATACATTGTATGCGGCCACTGACTCTCATTTTGCCCAATGTACTTGGGTTTGTTACTCATTCCTATGTATTATCCAAACTGTTTGACGTGGAGCCTTTGTAAATGAGCCCCTGGCTCAAAGGTCTTAATTCCGAGACTCAGTAAATAGAAAAATAAATAAAATTAATTATTGATTACTGACAATGCCTTCTGGCTGCTACTGTCCCCCCTACTCATGTATGTGCTCCCTCTCCCTTGTTTGACGAGGATCCTTTGTAAATGAGCTTTTAGATCAAAGGTTGCAATTCAGATTATTCAATAAATAACTAAAAATAAACGAATTAAACAAGTAGGCAAATTTAGATAAAAACCCTAACAGCAAAGAAAAAAATGCACTAGGATTACACACACCAATAAAAACATTCTTCACAACATAACTGTTATGCATTTTGACTGTAGTTCTCCTTTAAACAACTGCTGTTTATTCTCCTTTTTCCTTTCTTTTTCAGAGTTTCCCTAATTAAACCCATTTCGTTTTGTTCTTCCCCATACCTGGAAAAGGGCTGCCCATCTCAGCTTGAAACACTATATTCCTTTCTAGTACTGTGTAGTTCCTTTTACCATACTGTTTTGATACCTTTAAGAATAAAATCCACCAAAGAACTATATATTTTCAGTCAATCTTTTCTATTCATTGCCCTACACTGTCCTCTTGTGGAAAGTTTGTGAAGTTTTAGTCCTGTTGTTAAAATATCAACAAAATCATTTTAGGCTTTTCTCTCTTTAGATGGCTGTGCCAGTCACCCAATATTGTAGTCACTTTGTGAGATCTGCCAAACAATGAGCGGCATTTTTTCAGGCAGGCCTATCTTTAACAAAAAACTTCAGAATACATGATGGTTAACCTTTTTTGTCCTTCCACTCCTGGTAACAGCCTATCAAAAGCTTCAAGGGTAATGTCATTGTAATTATTCAGTATTACTTGGTATTAGTCGGTTTCTTAAGGTGGAAGTAGGCTTCAAGCCCATCGAGACCACCTTCCCCACACAGTGGGGGATATTGATTTACCCTATTAAGTAGATAGTTATCCAGTTCTTTTTTAAACTGTGCTCTATTGCTGGCTTCCACTATGTGGTTTGGAAGAACATTTCACATTTCAGAGGCCCTAATTGTAAAAAATAGCCTACATTTATTTGTTTTAGATCTTGGAATTAAGATCTGTTTATTGTGAGACCTCAAATTAGTTGTTTTATGCACTTGAACAATATCACATCTCTTCATGAGATCCTGGTCATTTATAATGCTATACAGTAATAGAAGAGCCCCTCTGTCTCTCCTAAGTTGGAGATCATAGAGCTCAAGGACCTTTAGCCTATCTTGATATGACAAGTGAGTGATTCGTGGGATTAGCTCAGTGGTTCTACGCTGTAAGTTTTCAATTAGAGTCTTATCCTTTTCTAAGTACGGGGCCCAAAATGACACTGCATAGTCTGTGTGCGGTCTAATGAATGCCCTGTAAAGTGACCCTATGCAGGTTTCATTTCTGCATATAAATGTTCTTTTTATAGCATAAATTATTCTATCTCCAATCAGGGCAACTTGCCTGCATTGATCGCTTGATGTTATGTGTAGTGATCTCGCATGTGGGGGTGTGCCATACCAGACTGCCTTGGGGAAGGAGTCATTCATTTCCTCTTGATCTGTGCTATGAAGCAGAACAAGTATGTCTTCATTTCAAGATAACTGCTTAACATATTATTACCTGTTCCCACCACTCTTAAATAACCACTATTCTGCTGTATATCTGTTCTCCCTTGCATCTCCGTCTCTCTGCCTGTGTAGCTCACCAGGCCCACTAGCATTCACTTTTTCCTAGGGCTTTCCATCACACCCAGTCTCCATCAAAAATAACCTTTTACCTTCTTCTGCTGTCTCCTGCTCCACCGTCCATTTCTGGTTCAGTCTCTGAAAAGCCAACCCTGCTGCCTCTGTTCCTTGCCCGGTCACCGAAAAACCAACTGGCTCCCTTCCTCTGTTCTCTCTCACCCCTACCCTCCATTACCAGTCTGGTCCCCTCTACAGAACAAAAAAAAGAACAGATTAATCACTGTTAACAGCAGATCTTCAAGACAATCGCCTCCATTGATCCACACCTTTGGAACTGTAAGTCATCTGTGTCAGGACCACATTGGAAAATGTTGCTAACTAGGGGCCAGCCGTGATGATGTGCAACATCGGTACCTATATAATTGTGGGTGGCCCCATTGCTCCTCAGTTCCCCACTGAAGATAAGCTTGGAAGGCCTCTTACCATGAGGAATCGGGAGACCAGATCAATATCAGGCACACAAGGAGAGGCATGGGACTGGGAATAACAAATATAAGGCACTAGTGAACACCTCCAAACAAGGCAGTGGATGGACCTGCCAGCATATATCACAGAAACTGACCCAATGAAGTAGTTTCTCTTGAAAATCTACTGTTACGATGAGTAACGATTTCATCTTCGCTGAGGCTATCTCTTTCATTGGGCCACCACTTTTGAACAATTCCCAAGCAATATACAAGGTACTCAGGGAGGAGAGCAAAGTCTGATATGCTATCATGACATAAAGTCTTGTAACACCACAAGACCACAGCCAGTAAGTCTATGAGAAATGGTGTTGTGATAGTACATAGCAAAGGCACTCACAGCGCTTCATGCAGCAGCAGTGTCTTCGTAAGTTGCAGGAATAGTCATATCATTTCGTAGTGAAGACACTTACCGTACCAGGAAGTACCTTACTGTAATTCTTATAATGAAACATAATATAGGTAGCCAGCCATTTGGAGAGGCAGCATTTAGAGATAGGAGGGCCCTGTTTCTCAGGGGCAAGCCAAATAAGTTGAGAAGATTTTCTGCAGTCCTTATTATGATCAAAAATAGAAGTGCAGTGTTCTATGTAATCCAAGGGTATGGTGCAATGCCTCCATCTTCTCAGCATGCTCTGGACAATATATAGGTAGGTATAGGTAGGTATATGAACAGAGTCAAAGTAGAGTTAGACACCACCTGAGGCAGAACATGAGGGTTGATCTACAAAAGGCACTGTCCCCATGGAAAATCTCAGAAGCAGGCTCCTATGAGCTTAAGTCATGGTGACCCAATAACAGCAGTTTCCATGAAAGGAAACACATCTCACTGGTTGCAGCAGGCTTAAAGTTAGCCAGAGACTATTCTTTCACAGATGACACTGTAAGTCCCAAGGTGGAACTGGTTGACAATTAGGGAGCACCAGTGCAGAGATACCCGCTGGAAGCGTACTGGTCACCTCAAGATGCAACACTGTGTGCCTATCAACAGGGGCATGGAAAGCTGAAAAGGCAAGCAAATGCATTGTAATAGAGGATTAATAAACATAGTGGTAGTACCAATAGTGCTCCATTTCTGAGTGGAATACCTAAAAGTGGGAGCAAACGGTTTCTTCGGGCAGCCTCCCCCAGGCAAGAAAATAAATTTTAGCTGGCATATAGAGTGTCTCTGGAGAGTCCAGCAGGTCCATCTCCTCACGAAAGTGAGGAGTCTCAGGTTTACCTTAAAAGTCAGCTCTTCCATATTGTGTATGTCATGGACTGTGTTCAACCATTGCTGAAATGTTGGGGGTTCTTTGAGCCAGTTTTTTTTTTTTTTTAAGTGTTTATGGTTTTTTTCTGGGTTTTCTCCCATTCCCCCCAGGGCCTCGGCACACAGCTGTACGTGCACATGGAGGCATGCATGCACACCAGCAACCAGCTCAGCCCCTTCTTCCCACCTTACGTGCCGCCCCCACCCGCCGCCCTCACGTACCCACAGGACCTCCACCCAGTGGGGATGGGACTACAGGAGGGGCAAGAACCCACCACCCCGGAAGAGGAGAGCAGCCTGACAGCTCACTCAATCCCACTTCTCCCACCCCCCCATGCCGACACCCTGATGACCCAAGATAATTCCCGAACCCAGGTCACCAGCGCAGTGTGAGGTAAGGTGTCCAGTGCCTTAACCCTCAGCGCCACTGGGCCGGCTTTTGAGCAAGTTTCATGTTATTGCCTTATGTGAGGCAGCTGTGAGGATATTTCATAAATACACCTGGTCCAGGCCCGTGACCTTAGCTGGTAAAAGGCCCAAAACCATATGTGAAACATCCAGTGGGGTGTTGATGGAAAATAAGTCTTGTAGTGTATTAAGAATCTGTTGCCAATAATTTGTAAGAGATGACACACCCCAAAAATATGTGAATGATGTGCCCTCAGCTCTGTGCATTTTCTTCAACATGCCTGGGAGGCAGTGTAGCGTAGTGGTTTAAGGCTCTGAGCTGCAAATCTGGAGACCTGGGTTTGAATCCCACAGCCCCCACTTGCATACTGTGTGACCCTTAGCAAGTCACTTAACTTCCCTGTGCTCCCAGGTCGCACCTGTAAACAAGCTTTCATCTTAATGTGTCTCTCCTGGTTAAAAAAATTGGAAAAAAAAAAAAAGGAGTATGTGCTCCACTTACTTTGGATGACAGGTGTGTAAAAGTACTGAGTTCTAACTTTCCATGCAAATTCCTGCCATAAGGGGGAGCCAGTAGTTCTCATAGCCAATTTAAAGGCCACCTCCCAGTCCTTGTCTGATAAGTCTAGGCTATTCTCCTGCATCCATTTTTGTCTTATTGATGTGGTGTAATCACCATGCAAGGCTCTAAGGGCCTTGTATAAGGCAGAAATATGCTCTTCTGTAATGTCCTATTTTAAAATAGCAGTCATGGTGTCCACTAGTGGTTTTGCTTGGGGGTTTACCCCTTCTGCATTGATGTGGTCTGTTGTATATGTTCTTAGTTGAAGGTATCAAAAGGGGTCAGAGTGGGTTAAATTAATTTTTTTTTTTTTTGCGGTTTGTAAGTCCGAGAAGATGCCTCCCCTCATGAGCTGTATTGGGGAACAGTGACCCAATCTAGCCCATCTCCAGAAAGTGTGGTCCCCCCTGGAGGGCAAGATGGAGTTATTCCATGCAAACCACTAAAGGGTCCAGAGAGATTGTCTTAAGTTAAATTTCTCCCAAGTTCTATAGGCCGCATTAAGGGTGCCATGTACAGCTAGTAGGGTTAAGTCACCATTTTCCCTTCTAAAGGACAGATCTATGGCTCTCACTCCCAGTGGTGGGCCTCCCTCCTCCCTCTGTTCGATTGTCTGCCATTTGGCTGTGTAGCCGGGGGAGGTCCATAGAAGTATAATTTTAAGAAGTGTCACTAGATAGTAGTCCTCTAGATCTGGTAAGGCTCTGCCTCCAGACATCTTGGAGCCTGTAAAAATTTGTATTTAATTCTGGGGCACTTCAAATTCCACATAAATATACATATATATATATATATATATATATATAGATAGATAGATAGATAGATATAGATATATATAGAAATTACAAAATCACACATGCCCCCACAATGCGAAGCATCATGGGCTGCATATGCAAATCACCACAGAATGTTATGCTGGTCCAACTTTAAGCAGAATTGCATGGTGCCGAAAGGCCTCTCACACAGTTTGCAAAGGGTGCTAACAGAAGACATAGACACGTGTTTCGTTCTACCAGGACTCATTAGTATGCCTCATCTGTTTGACACCCCAGTGGAATGGACCAGCTACCCCTAAGGCAGTGTGCCTGGGATATATTGTGGTGAACCCATTAAAATAAAAAACTATTTAAAAGACAAAGAACCTCTGTGCGTAAACACTGAGGCAAGGGTTACCCCAAAGGGCATTTGGCTGGGAAGCCAAGTTTCAAGAAAATACAAAATCACACATGCCCCCACAATGCAAAGCATCATGGGCTGCATATGCAATCACCACAGAATGTTATGCTGGTCCAACTTTAAGCAGAATTGCATGGTGCCGAAAGGCCTCTCACACAGTTTGCAAAGGGTGCTAACAGAAGACATAGACACATGTTTATCCTACCAGGACTCATCAGTATGCCTCGTCTGTTTGACACCCAGTGGAATGGACCAGCTACCCCTAAGGCAGTGTGCCTGGGATATATTGTGGTGAACCCATTAAAATAAAAAACTATTTAAAAGACAAAGAACCTCTGTGCGTAAACACTGAGGCAAGGGTTACCCCAAAGGGCATTTGGCTGGGAAGCCAAGTTTCAAGAAAATACAAAATCACACATGCCCCCACAATATATATAGAAATGATCTGCTGCCATTTTTGAAAATGAATTTTTTGTATAACTAGAGGGACACATTGAAACAGGTACAGATATCTTCGGAGCAGATTCATAATTACCAAATGAATTCTAGAGTACATTGGAGAGTTAAGAAGGGACCATTTATTTACATTCTGTTGTATTTTCTTAGTGAGGGGGACAAAGTTTACTTCAAATAGTCTGGAAAGGTTTTTAGGGACCTGAATGCCCAAATATTAAATTTGAGTAGCATTCCAATTTAGGGGAAGAAGTTGGGTTATAAAGGCCAATGGAATGTAATGGAATTTGAGAATTTCCATTTTCATTTTGTTAAGGAAATATCCCACATGTTGGCCGAACGCTTCAAAAAGCGACCACACCATAGATATGGAGGTCTCAGGACAGGCCAGATAAAGCAGGACACCGTCTGCATAAAGAGATATCTTTTGCATTGTACCACCAACTTCTGTTACTGCATTATAATCATCTCTGATACTTTTCACTAGGGGTTCAATATATAAAGCGAAAGGAGAGGGGACAGGGCACATCCCTGCCAGATTCCCCTGTATAAATCAAACCTGGAAGAAATGCCCCCATTTATATGAACATAGGCCTATGGGGAGGTGTAAAGGGCCAGCGAGAAATAGAAAGTTCCATGTCACCTTATCAAAGGCTTTTGCACGTCGAGACTCATTACACAGGCTGGGGTCTGGGTGCAAGTGACGGTATTGATCACACTTATTGTTCCTCTGACATAAACTGGGACTTGTCCCGTAATAAAGCCTGTCTGATCTAGGTGAACTGTATGTGGAAGCAGTGAGTTGTCTCTTCGCTATGATCGAGGTGAATATCTCGTAATCAGTATTAAGGAGAGATATTGGCTGGTAGGAGCCACATAGGGTTGAGTCCTTCCCGTCCTTGGGTAAAACTGTAATAGTAGCATAATTCCACAAGGGCGGCAGAGCCCCCTTCCCTCCCCCAAGACCTCACTAAAGATGTCATTCAACAGTGGGATGATTTCTTATTTAAAAAATTTATAGAATTCTCCACTGAAGCCATCTTGACCCAGACACTTTCCAGTTTTATGAGGCTTAATCATAACTAGTTTCAGATTGGGTTATTGTCGTGATCAAAGATTGACCCTTGTTCATGGGTTAATGTAGGAAGATTTAGAGCTTGGAGAAAACTCAGTTTGGCTGCCCTGGGAGGTGTCCTGTTGTAGACTATACAGTGATTGATAATAGGAGACAAAGGCACTAAAAATCTAGTCACCTCTGTGGACCATCTGTCCAGTCCATGGGTGCCGTACTTTTGTTATAGCAGCTTTTTGGTAGGCTAAAAATTTGGTGGCTCGTGCTCCATCCTTACAGTACTTCTGTTTCAGATACCAGAGAGCTTTCTCTGTTTCAACCGTTAATAAATTCTGAATTTTAGCTTTTATTGTTTTATTTATACGTCAACCTGTTTGTTCTATTTTTGTTTCTGCCTTAACTCTAGGTCCTGTAGCATGTTTGTAAGAACTGTTAATTGTTCCTTGATGCTCTCTTTTCTTATGGGTGACAATAGAAATTAATTTCCCTCTGATCACAGATTTAATTGTGTCCCACAGTATCTGAGGGGGGGAGATATCAGGTTTTCTGTTATGCTTAATTGCAGCCTTTCCTAGCCCCCTACTAACCCCTCCTCTCTCCCCCCTCATCCTTGTTATCTTTTCACCCCCATTTTCCTTTCAACAACCTGACGGCTCTTACTTGTACCCCTTCCCTCTCCCACTTCCCCTCTATCTTTCTACAGCCCTGACTGCTCATGCCTGTCCTCCATCCCTTTTCCTGCCTCCCATCCATCTGGATGTTTTTCTGTCCCTCATCCCTCTCCTATTCTTTTATCCAAAGATCTTTTGTCTCCCCCCTTCTCTCTTTCTGATAAAGCCTACCCCTAGGCTGACCTCACTTTAGCCGATAAAGCCACCACTGGCTACCTCACTAGCCTGTAATACCTGCTAGTATCCCACAGGTCTCCTGTTATGTTTACATACTGGCAATGTCTTGTTTATATATACCTGTATTAACCTCATCTAGTCTCTGTAATCATGCATGCTCTTTGCAACTGCCTTCTGAAACTTTTTGTGTATCTGTATATGTATTCTGTATTGTTTTGACTGAAGTGGATGATCTTGTTTATATATTGTGCTATATATAACAAGATATATCTTGGTAAGATATAACCTTCTCTCTAGCTCACAGCATGGCTTTCGCAAGGGACATAGCACCTCCACTGCCCTCCTCAAACTTACCAATGACATATATACCTCTATGGATTTGGGCCTTCTAACAGGAGCAGTCTTCATTGACCTTACTAAAGCATTTGACCTGGTCAACCATACAATTCTTCTTACAAAACTACGCTCCCTAGGCTTCTCCAAAGATACAGTGGCCTGGTTTGGAAACTACCTGTCCGACAGAGAAAGCAAGCTGTAGTTTTCAACTCAGCCATATCTGACCCTTCCACTATTCAAGTCGAGATTCCCCAGGGCTCTATCCTTGGCCCTTACTTTGGCCCCATTTCTCAATCTTTATTAATGACATTCCACTTCTTGCACCTAGCTGTTCATCTCTGCTATACGCTGATGATCTAGTTATTTACGCAGTGCCAAAACTGTTACCGACCTAAACCATCCTCTTGCTGTAGATTTTGCTAACATTCAATCATGGCTCACAGAAAACAGACTTATTCTCAGCTCTAGTAAAACCTATTCCATGCTCTTTGGTTCATCTGCCAGACTTAAAGCGAATCATACTGCCTTAATTATCCCATGTACAGATGGCTCCTCACTGAACAGCACTAACTCCTTTAAATATCTGGGTGTCACTCTTGACCAATCCCTAGACTTTGATCTACACATTACTACCACCTGTAAATCAGTTAATGCCAAAATCGGTAGTGCCTACCGAACTAGATATGCCCTGACCCCATCTGCCAGACTTGCTGTGGCCCAAGGCTTTCTTCTCCCAGCCCTTTCATATGGCTCAGTCACTTACCACTCTACCTCTAAATCATCCCTCCATAAGTGGGATACCACCTACAACAGCATCTGCCGCTATGCCTCTGCATCTCCCCGTTTCAGACATCATTGCCAGCTCTACAGTGACCTAAATTGGCTGTGCCCCTCCGCTCACAGACTACTGGCCCCTAAATACTGGAATTCCTTACCCCAAGCTATTCGACAAACAACTACCCACGCCACCTTTAAGAAAATTCACAAAAAGCACCTTCACTCTATAAACTCCTGCATCTGCTTTAACCCACCTTAGCTCCACTCTCCTTCCTACACTCTTCTTCCCCTGCACTGCTTTAGTCTACTTCTCTAGTTGTTTCTCTTCTCCACCTCTCTTACACCCTCATCCAGGTCATCTCCTCCTACTATCCTCTCTCTCTTGTCACATAATTTTCTCCTTATCTTCTGCCCCTCCTCCCTCTTCCTCTGCTCTCTCTCTCTCTTCTCTCTCTCTCCCTCTCCCCTCCTATCTCACTCCCTTTCTCCCTCCCTTTCAACCACCTCTGTGTAAAATTTACATAATGTTCTATATGTATGCCCTTATTTTAATACTTATGTTCTCATTAATGTGTTACCTGTCATACTGTTTTCTGCAACCTTATCATGCTTTTTACTTCCTCGCTTGTTACTGAATGTATCTCCCTACATCTGTAAGTTTTTACTTGACTATGTATTGTACTGTTTCATGTGCTGCGACACATATACGACTTTGTATTCCTAAAACTGTATTCTCCCGGGTCGTGCCTGAAAATAGGCATCCCTATGCCTAGTGCACCCACCCAGTTACCAAAAGCAAATAAATAATAAAATATCTTGTTTATATATACCTGTATTAACCTTCCCTAGTCTCTGCAAGCATGTATGCTAACTGCAACCGCTTCCTGAAACTTTTTGTATATCTGTATATGTATTCTGTATTGTCTTGACTGATGTGGAACCTGTGTAAGAGAGTTTCTGACTCATAGGTATTTGTAATCCAAGACGTTAAATAAATAATTAATTAATTGTGACTTGCAATTCCTTCAAAGTTGCAGGATCCCAAAGAAGGGAGATGTTCCATCTCCAGTGGATCTTTTTCCTTGGAATGTGGAAATCCACCTCCAGGAAGATCGGCTGGTGGTCCGATTGTGTGAATGCACCAATCCACATCGAGGGAAAGAAGCTCATATAGAGTAGATTTGAATCTAGGGGAGTAATAAGTATAGTCTTTTGCAGCCTGATACTTTGAGCACCACGTCTTCTAGTCCCAGTTCACACAACAGGGACTTAAGACTTAACTGTCCTATTGTTCAGACTAGGGATCTGGGAGGTGGTATCAGGCCCTGTTAAGTTCCAATCTCCCCCCATTATGACTAAACCTCTCAATTTCTCAGCTGCCTATTTGATCAGACTGGAATAGAAGGTGACTGGGAAACCCGGCAGGTCGAAGACATTGACGAGAGTAACTGGGGTGTCTTGAACATTCCCCGTTACTGTGAGAGACCGTGCTCCAGGATCCACCACCACCTCCACTTTCTTGAAAGCAAAGGATGCAGGAATAAGAATCATGACCCCCCCCCCCACACCTCATTCCAGAGACTCATGACATACTCTAGGGTACTCCCATTTCTTAAATGTTAAGGCTTCTTGAGGAGATAAATGGGTTTACTGTAAGAAGATGATTTCACTCCTCTGTGTTATTTAAGTAGTTGTTTCCTCTTCACCGGACTGTTTATACCATTTACATTGTAAGAAAGAACTTTTTCGCAAAAGTATATGTCATAAATATTTAAGTCGGAAGAAATCTGTTGTAATACTAGCTGTTCATCTAAAAGTAACAAAGATCCAGACAGTTGCCTAAAGTAGTGTTGTGTACCCTGAACCATTAGGAGATGCATTTGACAACAGTAACAACAAAAACCCAACATGAACAAACATTATTAGCAACAAGAACCATTCAACAGTAGATATAAATCGTGTGCAAGTCAACTCTAATAGGAGCAAATATTCTAGCAAGACATTCAGTGCAAAATAATTACATACTATGTGCTTAGTGTTGCCAGGTGATGATATCATTTTAAGATGACTAAGGCGATCGCCCTATGCACCCCTTCCCTCCAGTTTCCAAGGACGAACAGGGGTGCAGCCCCTTGTTCGTGGTGCGTCACTCCTGTGACACTACTTTTCCCACACCTTGAGGAAAAGAGCTGCTCACTAAGCTGACTCCTCCATCTCCCTGCCCCAGCCAATAAGCAAATTATTCATTGAGGTGACTGTGGCTAAAGTAGGAGGTGCAGTATCAGGGACTACATGTCAGCCGTCCTTAAGGTAGTGGGCTGTGGGCTGATTCTGCCCATTAAGTAAGTAAAGCAATAATCAGATCACTTCCCCGTTAATAGTGTCTGCATATGGAGTAATTAATAAGATGCCCCCCTACCACAGGTACCTTTCAGGAAAATAGTTTGTATTAGGAACACCAAACAGAATCGTAGGGGTGATAAACCCCTACTCTTAATCCTACACTGACAATGGATCTCTGGAACAGATGCTAGTGTCAACAGCGAATAACAAAGTGAGCAACATATCTGATACAAATAAGAAACTCTAAGAAGCTGCTCATCAGCAAAATAACCTGCAGGCTTAATTAAATTATTGGAACATGGAGGCCAGAACTGCCATAAATATTAGGCTGAAAACAGAAGACAGCTAACACATAGGGCATAACATTATAGAGCTTGTAGCCCTTAGAGTCCCTCAGTACACTGTTCTGAGCTATGATTGTAGCTTAAAGGAGGCTCCACATATGGGTAATCATGTGAGTGACTTCAGGCCAAAATTCAGAATGGTAAGCAGAAGTTAATATTTATCAATAACGAGCCATATTGGTCACAAGACAGAAATACTGTATATCGGCTGAACAAGCATCAGTCTGCTGTGACTGCATGAAGCCCTTCTGGGGTGACCCATGGCAGGACCTGGAGCTGCTTAACTTCTGCAATGAAGGTAGAACTTTGATGATATTGTAGAGTAAGCGGGGGTCCGGACCCCCATCAGGACAAAGACTAAGCAGAGTCCTGCTTCATTCAGTCCTTGACTCCCCCCCCCCCCAGAAAGATTTCCTTTTGAGCCACACAGCACTTACTGTGAGGGCAGATGAATAAATGAAACAGCAGGCTGATGCGACATGATCACACACTTGGGTGTCCTGAAACAAAATCATCTGATCCATGGGAGAAGAGTCAGAGCACTCTGCAGCAGGCAGGTAGTAGGGTCGCACTGCCTTACTGAAGTTCAGCGAGAAGGTAAACATCCAAACCAAAACTCCATGGCCATATCTGGGTCTAAAGATGACGTTGATGCTTCCGCTGAGGAATCCTGGGAATGTGGAAGGCTACTACTGTGTGCAGGGGTACCCCCATAGTTTTTCAGCAAGGATCCGATGTCCCATTGGAGATTCTCGGGTTTGCTGAGAGTTGTTCCCAATCAGGCTACCTCCCAGGCTGACTGAAGCAGGTCACATTCCAGTCATTCTTTAGCCAGAGAAGAAAGCTGGATCCCGAGCTCTTCCAGGTAAGGAACAGCTTCAAGTAGATCTGCAAAGGTCCGAGGACCCGGGGGAATTTCCCCACACAGTCTCGCTGGGTAAAGAATCTGTGCCTTCAGGTTTCTGGCTTTGAGTTGTTTCAGTACTTGCCAGAGAGTACATCAGCATTCCAGCACTGCAGTGGTGTAATTGTTATCCAGGGAGAGACTAATTATTCTGTTGGAGTTATTTGTACTGCCAGGCCCTCTTAAGGAGTTCCTCCTTGGTGGCTTCTGAAGTGAGCTTGACAACAAATGAATGAGGTCGAGCCCCTGCATCGATTGATTTAGGGCATTGCAACCTGTGGGCCCGATTCATATTCAAGTCAAAGTACTCAGGAACTTGTAAAGCTTCCCTTAGCAAAGTTTGGGGGGAGATAATAGTATTTTTGGCTCCCTTTTCGGCCCCCTCGGGAATGCCAGAAATTCTAATGTTTTGCTTCCAGCTACTGCCTTCAAGATCATCCAGCTTGTAGGTTAATTCCCTATCTCGGGCCAGGAGGTATGTGAGAAGGTGATTATGTGTGTCCATCTGTTCCGACACAGTGGTTATTCGTTCTTCCACTTGTTCTATCCTCAGTTCAGTTTTCTTGATGTCACTATGTATTTGTGTGAGGGATTTATCAGTTTTACTCACCATTTTGCTATGTGCTGGACTGTAGCAATTAAGTTTAAGTTCTCCTCCATGTGAGGCTGATTAGTCTTCACGAAGCCTCCTGGGTTCACGGTATCGGGTAACGTTTGCTGTTTTTCAGAAGAAAGGCGCTCCTTCAGTTTTTGTACCTGTGTCCCTGGGTTTTTCAGGGGTAGGGCTTTGGAGCAGGAGCTCTCAGCAGGGGAATCCATAGTCAGGCAGATGTTGGATGATTTTGGCTGGGGAGCAGACAGAGCTGCAGAATCAAGCTGCCGTTAGATTGCTGACATCACTGGAAGTCAACTTCATTCACTTGCAGCAGTCTTAAAGGCTCTGGTGTGGATGAACTGCTGGAGAGAAAATTGGTGCTTTTCTGCCATCAAGTACTATTCAGCTGGACTACAGCTTGCGGGGTGAGTTCAATGAGTCCCCCGCACTTGTTAGCAGTTTGCTTCACTTTTCTTGGTTAGCATTTGAGGCAGTCCAATAGTTTTTTTTAAACTGCTTTCATAGCGGTGACCGGTGTTGCTCATTATCTCTCATAAAGCCAGCCGTGCACTGATAAGATTTGCACAGGAGTACTCCATATTAAATGATTTGTGTACCACTGTGTTAGTTCAGCTTCTTTTGAAGTTTGGCCATTAGATGTCCAAGAAAGTTCACTCCCATGGGTTGTAGGCTGTACTGGTACTGGTGTTGGTCCAGAACAAATTGTGACAGTTGAACTGGGGCATTGGTGTGAGGCACTTACTGATGTATTTTTGTACAACTGTACTGGGCCGTTAGGGTTCTTAGGGTCAGCAAACAAGAAGGCACACTGTCTTTTTTTGTTTATTTCATTGATCATGTGATTTTTTGGTATGGGCATTAAATGTCATGGTGGGGTATCTTTGCCCTGATCAGTGTATTGTTTTTTATCCCATTTTACTCAGGGGGGGCTGTCAGGCAGGGCTCCTCCCCCTCGGGACTCGTATCCATCTGAGGCAGATGTCCCCATTACCAGGATTGCCACCAGGACAGTCATGGAGCCTGCCAAGTCCATTTTTCTCCCCTTCCCGCAGCAGCATGTTAGCTTGTGGAGGCACGTGCGTGCTGCGGTCCCTGCAACTCCCTCGCTTCATGCCACTCTCCATCCTGCACTGATCTCAGACCTCCAAGCAATAATACCCGACAGGGTGGGCGGTATTGGGCAATACCGGACCGCCCAGGGGCGTAATGAGGCCCGACACCGCAGGCAGAGGGCCTTATAACCCCTGGAAGGTCTGGTATTGCCCATACCACCCACCCTGGAGGGTATTATTGCGCTTAGAAAATGGACATCAGAATCATATTTTTTCAGTGGTCAAAAAATAGGTAAAGAATAAAGAAAAACATCTTAAAAATGCAAAAAATTTTTTTATATTAAAATAGTCCCTGCCTGTCACATTTGCCTGTCCTGCCTGACACAGTTACCAGTAGAGGGTGCTGTACTAGCATTGGGAAAGGAAGAATCGCTCTGTGAATGGCATAGATGAGGTTACTTTTTTTTTTTATCATGCAGTTTTTGGTTTTTAGCATGCAGAAACAGTCAGTATGGCTGGCATGTCAGTGCGGTCAGAGCAACGACAGGAGTGGGACTTTTATCAAATTAGTCCTAGAGATGGAGACCCGCTGCCGGCTACCATCACTTGCGAGAGCGGGCAGGCGATCAGATGATGGGAGTGGTCATGACCATAGTAGTATGTATCCCCCTGTCGTAACCCAGTGGTGCTGTTCGTGCCATTTTTTTTTCTTTGTGGCATACTGATTTGATCGCAATCCACCGGAAGGGAAAACGAGGTGCCAGTTGACTATACCTGGAGACCCGCGAGTGTCTAGCACTAAACTGTAAGTCCGTAACAGGAAGAATGTTTTAAAGACTGTATTCTGTTGGGTACACTGACTGTAAGAATATATAAAAAATGCAATGTGTGTCACCTCATGGTTGGTATAGATTCAGCAGCAAGAATACAGTGGTGTGTGGGAGAGCAGTGAAAACTATGTGGGTGATTACCAGAGTAGCTCGTGCTGAGCAGGCAAGCGTAACGCTACAAAGAACTGCCGATTCTAAGTTGTCAGGTTTTTTTTAAATGGGCTGAAATTGTTCACTATAAAGGAGGCTGGATTTTGCAGATCGGGTTATTTATTTATTTATTTTTTTATAAAATAATGGCAGTGAGTGGGAGTAGGTGTAGGGTTGAAGGATCAAGAACTTAGTTGGCTTTGTGAGTCGCACTACGGGAAATGTCCGAGCAGCACACAAAAGGGTACAGTAGAAAAAAGAAATAAAATGATGGTTTGTGACAGGGAAAACAGATATTTTTGTTTTGGGCAGTTACTAGGTGGTGGTATCTGTGTTAAGGACTAAGTCTGTATGTGGGAAGGGGGTCTTTCACTCACTCACTCTCTCGGTAAAGTGATAAAAAAAATGGCTGTAGTTTCAAATTGTGTGCCCAGTGCTGCACCAATCACAAAGCAGGCTGGGCACAAGGATACTTGGCTAGGCATGAGGCAGGTTAGGGCTGGGACTTTTTATTTGGTGGACATCTATTGAAAGTTAATGTACCCCTGTGGAATGGGTACCAGCCAATCAGATGCCTCCAAATAAAAAGCCCATTTTCTAATGTCGTATAATAACATTAGATTGCCATGGAGTCGACGTGTCGATAGAGGCATGAGTTGTAGAACATCTAACCTATCCGCATAAGAGACATCATGAGGTCCAAAAATCTTTTTAGTAAATTTTCTCTGGACTGATTCCATAAGAAGGCCCTCAGATTTTTTATATGGACACCAAAGCTGAGCAGCATATTCCAGATGTGGTCTGACATATGCATGATATAGTGGTAACAGCACATCATGCTTTCTTGATTTAATATTGCACAATATAGACCATACAACTTTATTAGATTTATTAATAATGCTATGTACATGTTTATTATAAGAAAAGTTATCTGAAATAGTTATTCCCAAATCTCTTTCATCTGAAGTAGTGTCAAGTGGTATACCGTTCAAAAAATAGGGGTTTTGTAGATTACTGGTACCTAAATGCATAACCTTGCATTTAGAGATATTCAAAGACATACCCCATGTATTAACCTAGGTGGGTGATTGGAGGTGGGGCTTAAAGGTGGGGATTGGATTTGGGGCTTGCATGTGGGGGATTGGAGGCAGAGCTTCCAGGTGGGTGATTGGAGGTGGGGCTTCATTCACATATTTGTGACCATCTCGTACAGTATGCCCTGCAAGCCCACTGGTCCACAGTGTGGACCAATGGGCTTATAGCACATACTGTAAGCTGTCATTTGGCAGGTGGCCAGGCAATATGTGGGCAGGTTGAAGCTTCCCACCAATGATGGGGGAGCTGGGTGAGCAGGGGTCCTGTGTGGGTGGGGGTGGGGTGCCACTGTACTACCAGGAAGGGGAATCGTTTATTCTACAGCTGATCGGTGCATCGAGTGGGGTTGGGGGGTTCACTAGACTACCAGGGAAGGGGAATTATTGTATTCTATGGCTGATCGGTGCATCAGGAGGGTTGGGGGTATCACTGGATCACCAGGGCTTGTCTATTTTTATCCATTGCCCACAAACGGGCTACAGGAAGGGAGGAAGGGAGGAACCACTGGACTACCAGGGATTGTTGTTACTGCATTTTACCTGTGATCGGGTTCCGGGAGGAAGGGGGGTACCAATAGACTACCAGGGACCATATGGGTGCTTATAGACAGTGTTCTGAGTTGGAGGCCAGCCACCCACAGCTGGCGGCTGCTGTTTTGCCCCCTGCAATACGGTAGCCCGCCTGTGGGTGGCCGTCATTTGAGCCTTTTTTTTCTAGTGTAACCCCTAGATGGCGCTATCCCAGGGGCTACTACCCCTGCCTGATTTGCCACTAACAGGTTGAGGGGCCTGGATCCAATGGGGTGCCTCCACCCAGAGGTCAGGGTTTGCAATAGTTAAACTAACTTGGTCACAGCCCCTCTGGGACACTGCAACTCCCTTTCTTCCCACTAGTGGCCCACACAATATATCAGAATTAATTTCACAGTACACACTTACCCCCAGGTCTGGTTCCGCACTGGGACCTCCTGTGAAATGAGATACAGTGCAACAATCACAGTACAGTACTTTAACATAGACAAATACCTCAGGCAGTATAACTTTGCTGGAAACAAGCAGCTCTGATTTATTTAGGGGATATAACAAGGACAGGGGAAATCAGGTTAATTAGCTTATCACCTAATAATCTACCTATGGCTCTGTGCACAGGCCTATCCCTATCAGTTACTGTCCCTGGGTACCCAAGCCCTAGTGGCTAGTCCAAACCGTGGCAGCTGGTAGGGCCCCTTTACACAGAGAAAAGGAGAATTAAACAGTCAGCAGTACAGTAATTCCATTTGGATTTAATGTGGCAATTCAACAGGGAGCAACCCTGAATTAGTACTCCACGACCTCCAAATAAGATAGGGTCCTTCAATGTCAGCAGGGCTCACTTGAGGTACACAAACCTCTTCACACATCCATATAAAGGAAGTACTATACCAGGCAGGCTGCATCTGTATCCCGATCGCATTACTGCACATACCCGGAGAACACACAGCAGATTCAGTTCCTGACAGACTGAGTGCAATTTTCAGCAATTCTTCCAGTCTTCTACAGGGTGAGCCTGGTTTCTACTCTTCAGAGATCCTTTGATTCTTTTCACAGGACGGATTCAGTCCTAACAAGCTGTTACACAAGCTGCAGACGGAACTCTGGGCCTTACACGTTTTTTGACTAAAACTGCACACTGAAAACACAGGGCTCCTTCCTTCTTCACTGCCAAAGCTCAACTGAAGCTCCAACCGACAAAACTGGGCACTTCCTTTGAGTTCCTCCCAGTTCTTGACTGGATTGGCTGTCACTCACAATAGACTGCTGCTGTTGATCCCAAAAAGGCACTGAAGTCTAAACTACATCTCCCAGAGTCACTGCCCATACAATCCTCTTTGTGGCTGGCTCAGATTATGAGTCCAAGTTCTGATTCGTCCAAGGCACCATTTTAGAGCTAGCTACCCCACACTGATTGGTCCAGTTCAGCAGTTCAAAACTAGAATGGGGAACTAGCAGACACAGTTCTGACTGCAAAGAAAGCAGGTTAGACAAACTGTCATTTCATTATTACTCTAAATAATTTCTGGTAAACAGTTACATCTTTCAGATAGGTTCCCTTTGCACTCCTAGTGACTGCAAAATTAAGTGAATTGCAGCAGCTCAAGTGGTACTCAGAGAAGCACACAGTCCCCATTAAAGCTAATTATGTCTGCAAGCAGACAGCTCTTAAAGAGACAGTACCAGAGGCTCTAAAAACACTCACTGATAAATGGCTTAAATGCCAAACACCATTCAGGCTTGGAGCATTCAAGCAAGCTCCTGAAGTCTTTTGGGAACCCCCATTTGCAGGGGGTTACACCTTCCTGGCTTGGGAAAGCTTGCGTCCGCGTCAAGCAAGTACCCCATAAGTTTCAACTGCAACCATATACATTTGCATTAGGCTCGACATGTAATCATCAGTCAATATATCATTTTACCAAGAACACATTTCTGAAACATTGCAGTACGTCAATCTTACACAGTATTACATACACATTGTACCATAACTCAGTTATTACCTCTTGTACATGAAACCTGAAGAGAGGGGGCCCTTCCCTATCAGTTACCTTGGGGCTGGACGGGGCAAGGGCACCATACTTAGAGGGCAACACAAGTAACTTGGAGTTAGCACTGACGCTCAGTTTGGGCAATGAGCTCGGGGACACATACACTCCTTTATGGACAACATTGAGAGGCAAATCCACAGGCCTCCCAAGGGAATCATAACTGAGGTGCACCACAGGCTTTACAGCTCGACCAGTCTTTCTAGGGGGAACTGTTACAGTCTCTGCACTCTGAGCCTCATTTTCAGCATTGTCCACACTTGTCAGGGGAGTCTCCATGGGGGTAGAGAGGCTAGAACTTGGGGCACTTTCAGCTCCAGGAGTTACAGTTTCTGAGTCCACAACATTTGGCTGCATGGAGAGCTTTGGACACTGGCAGTGGACTGTCAGGGCACTCAAAATACTCTTCTTGTTGGTGTATCACCAGTCTGCCCCAATCTATCATTTTCCTCCCTGAAAGCTCAAACAGTTCAACCATGCACAATGATTCCATTTCATCTGATCTGATGCTTTGCCCTTCACTTTCTGGGAGCATTGGCTCCAGGGATGAAGCTGGGGCTTAAACAGTCCAGAAGGCCCAGCTTTGTCTCCAGTATTGACTAGGGATTGCCCTAAACACTGACTCAGTTCAGTAAGAAGGATAGTATTCAAAGTCACTCCACTTTCTTCCGATATGGACTGACAGTCATGCTCAACTGGGACTTGTGGAGGGAACACTTTAACTTTGCTTCTGTAGGTGCAGACTTTCTTGATCTTTTCTTAGCAGCAGCTCTAGTCACTGGTCCAGAGGGGCATCTTCTAGGGGCTCAGACTCAATTAAGATTTGTCCAATGGGCAGTAAATGATTTCTATGCATTGTTTTACATCTTTTGAATTATTCTCAGGCCTTACTTTGTACACTGGCAGATCATCTAGTTTGCCCACTACAATGTGAGGGAGATGGTACCATCTGTCAGCAATCTTGTGCTTGCCATGCAATCCCAGATTTCTTAGCACCTGATCTCCCTCCCGGAGTTCCTGTGCTTTCACCTTTTATCATACCTTTCTTTGTTGGCCAGATTTCTTTGGCAGCCATGGTTTGAGCCAAGTTAGTACGCATGAGTTAGCTGGGCCTTTAACTTTGCACATACTGTAAATAGTTGTCAGCCTGAACCCCATCAGGAGAGACCCCAAAACACACATCTACTGGTAGTCGAGCTTCTTCCAAACATCAGGCGGTAGGGGAGAATCCAGTGGCATCACTTTTGGTGCAGTTATAAGCATGTACCAGGGTGCTAATTTGTTGGCTCCATCTAGAGCTTGTCCTTTGGGTGCAGGGTGCCTAGCATATCTAGCAAAGTCAGCGCTGAAACGCGCTCAGGCTGTGGTCCCCTGGGGTGGTGTGAGTGGTTCTGGACTTTCGCGACTCCCCACAGAGAAAGCATCTCTTTGATCAGACGACTCTCAAAGTCTCTCCCTTGATCAGAATGGATTCTTTGTGGAGCCCCATAGTGAACAAAAAGTTTTCTACAAGTACTTCTGCCACAGTGGATGCTTTCTGGTCTTTGTGGGGAAAGCTTGGCATATCTCGTGAAATGGTCAGTGACCACCAGCACATTACTGATATTTCTTTGATCTGACTCCAAACTTAGAAAATCAATACAGACCAGCTCATGGGTGCACTGGTGGTGATGTTAACAAGGGGGCAACCCTCTGGGGTGTCAAAAGCTTTCCTCTGTAAACAGCGACTACAAAGTTAGAATGTGTTGCTCCACATCAGCCCCCATCTTAGGCCCTAATAGAATCTGGATCTCACCAAGTCAAGTGTTCTGTCTATACCAAGGTGCCCCATGTGGTTGTGCAAGGACCTCAGTACTGAGTCTCGAAGGCAGTGGGCAGCACTAGTTGTTGTTTGTCTACTTGTCCCCTCTGTCTACTGTTTCTCTGTATAACAGTTTATTGATCAGTTTCAACTTAGGACCTTCTTTGTATAACAGTGCAGTTCTCAAATCAGTGGAGCGTAATTTGACACATCTTTTTCCTGCATAGAGGGCTTCTAAAGCTGCTTTGATCATGGGATCGCGGGATTGAGCCTACCGAATACCTGTCATTGTCCAGCTGAGGCAGTGCACCAATGTCTATTGCAGAAAAGTGGCAATAAGCAGCAGGTATGCAATTCTCAGAGGCTCCAAGCAACGACCATGCAGTCCACAAGGCCCTGTGGACATTTGTTCCTCCTGTCAAACTCTCGCAGAGTGCCCGAATGCTGAGGTCTCTGCTAATCGGACCCAATCATTCTGGGGAACAGGCCTCCGGAGAGAGCATCAGCATCTATGGGTTCAGACCTGCTTCGGTACCGAGCATAGTCATATGTAGATAATGCAGAAAGCCACCTATGGCCAGTGGCATCCAACTTAGCTGAGGTCTGCACATAGGTCAAAGGATTATTGTCAGTTTTACTAGTATTTTAGCCCCATACAAGTACTTCATGGAATTGGTCACAATAGCCTACTTCAAAGCTAGGAACTCTAACTTATGTACAGGATAGTTCTTTTTGGATGGGGTCAGGCTTCTACTGGCAAAGGCCACTGGTCTCAGCCATTCTCGTGCTCTTGGTACAACACAGCCCCAACCCTTGCAAGCTAGCATCAGTGTGCAGGACGAAGGTTTTCTTGACGGCATAGGCCAGCACTGGAGCATGGGTAAGTTGATATATGATCTCATGAAAAGCAGTCTCACAATCAGGAGTCCAGCGGGCCCCAAATACTTCACTCGGATGAAAATACACTCTTTCAGTCTTGAGGGACGCTGACTTTTGGTATTTTTTTGTGGGTTGGGGGATACCCTTGAGTAAGGTTAAGTAAAGGGCGGATCACTCTTGAATAGTCCTTGATGAAGCGCTGATAATAACCACAGAATCCCCAGGAATCTTTGGCAGTTCTTTTAGATTTTTGGGCTGTGGCCAGGTGGTCAAGGCCTCAACTTTACTTGAGTCGGTCTCTATTCCTCGGTGGATACTATGTGTCCCACATACTTTACTGATGTTTGAAAAAATTGACACTTATCAATGGACAGTTTAAGGCCAAAGTCCTCCAGTCGGTCCAATACCTTAAATAATCTGCTCTCATGTTCCTCCAGTGAGCTGCCAAACACAATAACATCATCTAGGTATACCAGGCACTCTAGTAAGTTCATGTCCCCACTGCACGCTCCATCAATCTCGTTGAAAAGTGGCTGGGGCATAATGAAATCCCTTTGAGCATCCTCATGAATTCAGAAGCCAAGCGGACAGATAAAGGCTCTTTTCACGGTCCTCTGGGGCCATCGGGATCTGATAGTACCCACTGCGTGAGATCCAGCACAGAGAACCACTTGCTCCCGCTTAGGCAGTCCAAAGTATCCTGAATGCGGGGCATTGTGTACTGATCAGGGATAGTCCCGGTTTAAGGTGCGATAATCCACACACATCCTTACTGTTCCATCTTTTCCTCACTACCACAATGGGGAAGCTATAAGGGCTTCTGGATTCTTGTATTACACCAGCAGCTAACATCTCTTGCAGATGCCGCCTCACATCATCTATGTCAGCAGGTGCCAGGCGCCGAGACCTCTCACGAAATGGTCTTCCGTCATGCAGCCGGATATTGTGCTCAGCTCCTTGCACGCATCCTACATCCCATTCCTTTAAAGAAAACACCTGGTCTCTCTGGGCAAGCTTCTCACTGATCTTCACTTTCCATTCAGCTGGCAGCGGGAGTCGACGAAATCAAACAAGTCAGGCTGTTACTCTGTCATTCTTCCTTGAACTTGCTGCTGGGTAGCACTGCAGTGTCTGCACAATGCACATTAGCCAGATGCAACCTCTGTTTACTCGAATGTCTTTTCAGACACATTATGAACTTGGACCATTACCCTTCTGGCATAAGCATGGGCTCTAGCGGGCAAAATACTAGGCTTGACCAGCAGTCCCTCTGGCAATTTTCCATCGCCTGGTGCATCCAACATCTAATATTTTATTCTTAACATCCTTTCTGATAATGGACCTCTCCCTGTAAGGTACACTGGGCATTTGGCGCCAGGATCAGAGACTCAGGATCCTTCTTCCATACAATTCGACCGTTCCTCTGGTTCTGTTTTTCAGCATCTCTGTGCCTCATAGGCCTTCTTAATTAAAGCTGGAACTCTTAAAGCTCTACTAGTCTTTGACCCCTGTTTTTCATAACACAACTGTGCCAGCCTTCCGAACATATGAGCATTTGTTCCAATCAACAAAGGGACACCATCATACAGTCCAGTGGGGGGACACACTAAGGCTAGGGTCTCTACTTGTTCGGCCACTCCAGCCACGGAGGTGGGGAAAGACAGCCAAATTCGGATATACCCGGAATAGGGGTAGGCCTTCTCACTTAACCCCATACATGCAGTCCTTCTAATGGTTGTAAGGGTATGTCTGACAAATGCTTTGATACCAATCTTGGAACATAATTGTCACTTGGGAGCCACTGTCTAATATAGTCTTTGTAGACACTGCTCACCTTTACAGTGGTCTCCATGGAGGGACCCACTATTCTGGACCAGTCTGAGAGGCGGTAGTGGGGGCCTGGGCAACTGACCTTGCCACAAAGGACGTGAATTAGCATTTTTGGTGCCCTCACTGGGATCATGTCGTGCACCTCTTAACCACTGATTTCTTCTCCGAAGCTCCTTGTAGCCTATATGCAACTTTGTCAGTGTCTTTGGGGACTGGCATTCCTTTTCATGTGCCCATCTTTCCCACAATTATAGCAAAACATACTTTCTGGAGTTGAGTGGACCGAGGCGCCACACTGGGAGCCAGGGGGGGGTATTACTAACTGGAAACCTTGGTGCCATCTCTGTCTGGGCGTGATAAGCATTTGGAGACATCTCGCAGTTTCTCCACTTCCATGGTCAAGGAATCGAGTTCGAGCTGTTATCAGTAGGAGATCATGGGGGTACCTCATTCCCATAGCAGATGCAGTCGGATATAGGTCAGGGCCCGTACTTGCAGGCGTGGCCTTCATAAAGGACTGTTTTTAAATTCCGGATCTCTCCTCAACAGCTCGCCCCATTGTGACATATCTTTTTCCTTGTCAGAGCACTCATTGACTGCCAACCTCTGCCCCTGAACTTCACTTGATGGGTCACCCTCAGTCACTCGGGTCGTAGCTGCTAGCTATTGGTGCAGGTCCCTCCTGAGGTCGTCTTTTTCTCAACTCCTCGAATTTCTCTCATTAACTCATCATAGGAGGGTGGGATTCCAGTCCGATCTGCCAGGTGTAACTGAAGCAACAGCAGTTCTGAGAAGGGGGCAGACTTAAGGATCCTGTCCAGCCTGGTTCGGGTCCAGTTCAATCGCTGGCAAACTACCTTTTCTGAGGCATTCTTGCAAAATTTTTCCAGCCGAGATGCATACACAGACAACAACTCCCCTTGGTACTGTTGTGCATCTCTTTACTCTCCACCATAGGTCCTCATCAGAATCAATGCCCCTTTACACATTCTCCAAGGCCTCCAAGATAGGCCTGTGCAGTCGCTTCAGGGTTACTGGCCCGTTTAGCAGGATGGTAGCCAGGGCAGGACCTCGGAGGCTCTCACTAACCCTCTTTCGCTTTTCACCTTCCGAGCATTGCCATTCTAGCACTTGGGGGGCAACATAGTCTATCCAGGTCTCCCAGTCATCCTCCCCTTGGGGGGTGGGGAGGGTGCCAGAGAAGATCCTCAACCTTCGGTAAGAGTCGTGACTAATGGCAGGTGCAGAAATAGGAGTCTGCATTGGTTCAGCCACCATTACGGGCACTGGAGCAGGAGAGGGTGTTGGGGGAGGAACACCCCCAGGTGGCAAGAATAGTTTCTTCAAGTCCCACAGTTTTCCTCTCCCAGCAAACTATTCAGCAAATTTCTCTCAAAAGTTTCAGATAGTGGTGGGGCTGATTCCCCTGGTCTTTACTGTCCTTAGTTATCACTCCAAGCAGTGAGGGCTCCTCTGGGGTAATGGTCTGTGGCACTTTGGAGCTATCTATGGGATCCTTAAACTCTACTAGGGCCAGGAAAGTGTGGGTGAGCAGATTAGCATGCCGACCCACCACCACAGGGTTTTGTAAACCTTCCACCTTGGAAAGTACTCCTGCACAGTGTCCGTATTGATACCCAGGGGATGTCCAGGATAAGTATAGCATTTTGGGGTCGATCTCCTCCCCAGGTACACCACTCCACCAGCCGTGCACAGCCACTTCTGTCGGGTACCCATTTTTTCTTAACAGTGGTTCTGAATATGGCCACTAGAGGACACACAATCCCAGCGGTGAGCCTCCAAGATGTAAACCCTAGATGGCATCCCAGGGCTACTACCCCTGCCTGATTTGCCACTAACAGGTTGAGGGCCTGGATCCAATGGCGGGTGCCTCCACCCAGAGGTCAGGGTTTGCAATAGTTAAACTAACTTGGTCACAGCCCTCTGGGACACTGCAACCCCTTTCTTCCTACTAGTGGCCCACACAATATATCAGAATTACCTTCACAGTACACACTTACCCCAGGTCTGGTTCCGCACTGGGACCTCCTGTGAAATGAGATACAGTGCAACAATCACAGTACAGTACTTTAACATAGACAAATACCTCAGGCAGTATAACTTTGCTGAAACAAGCAGCTCTGATTTATTTAGGGGATATAACAAGGACAGGGGAAATCAGGTTAATTAGCTTATCACCTAATAATCTACTCTATGGCTCTGTGCACAGGCCTATCCCTATCAGTTACTGTCCCTTGGGTACCCAAGCCCAGTGGCTAGTCCAAACCGTGGCAGCTGGTAGGCCCTTTCACACAGAGAAAAGGGAGAATTAAACAGTCAGCAGTACAGTAATTCCATTTGGATTTAATGTGGCAATTCAACAGGGAGCAACCCTGAATTAGTACTCACTACCTCCAAATAAGATAGGGTCCTTCAATGTCAGCAGGGCTCACTTGAGGTACACAAACCTCTTCACACATCCATATAAAAGAAAGTACTATACCAGGCAGGCTGCATCTGTATCCCGATCGCAATTACTGCACAATACCGGGAGAACACACAGCAGATTCAGTTCCTGACAGACCGGAGTGCAATTTTCAGCAATTCTTCCAGTCTTCTACAGGGTGAGCCTGGTTTCTACTCTTCAGAGATCCTTTGATTCTTTTCTCAGGACGGATTCAGTCCTAACAAGCTGTTACACAAGCTGCAGACCTGAACTCTGGGCCCTTACACACGTTTTTGACTAAAACTGCACACTGAAAAGCACAGGCTCCTTCCTTCTTCACTGCCAAAGCTCAACTGAAGCTCCAACCGACAAAACTGGGCACTTCCTTTGAGTCTTCTCCCAGTTCTTGACTGGATTGGCTGTCACTCACAATAGACTGCTGCTGTTGGTCCAAAAGGCACTGAAGTCTAAACTACATCTCCCAGAGTCACTGCCCATACAATCCTCTTGTGGCTGGCTCAGATTATGAGTCCAAGTTCTGATTCGTCCAAGGCACCATTTAGAGCTAGCTTACCCCACACTGATTGGTCCAGTTCAGCAGTTCAAAACTAGAATGGGGAACTAGCAGACACAGTTCTGACTGCAAAGAAAGCAGGTTAGACAAACTGTCATTTCATTATTACTCTAAATAATTTCTGGTAAACAGTTACATCTTTCAGATAGGTTCCCTTTGCACTCCTAGTGACTGCAAAAATTAAGTGAATTGGCAGCAGCTCAAGTGGTACTCAGAGAAGCACACAGTCCCCCCATACAAGCTAATTATGTCTGCAAGCAGACAGCTCTTAAAGAGACAGTACCAGAGGCTCTAAAAACACTCACTGATAAATGGCTTAAATGCCAAACACCATTCAGGCTTGGAGCATTCAAGCAAGCTCCTGGAAGTCTTTTGGGAACCCCCATTTGCAGGGGGGTTACACTAGCTCAACTTTGTGCCCCAGTATGTGGTGCATCTAGGGGTTATGCCAGCAGCTGTACCACACATACCGGGCTGAATGTCAGGATGTGCCGCATATGCATGGACATGCCCCTTCAGATGCGCCACATATATTACCAATGCGTCCCAGCGCATCGGGAATTGAGCTGTGCAAGTCCCCCTTTTGAATATTGCACCAGGGCACATTGTGGGGTTTGGGCCAGCACAACTCGGGTGCGCCAGGTGCAACCCCTTTGAATATCTAGCCCCTAATGTATAATTCATGAATATTCTTCATAAGACGGTAAATATGTCTTGTCACTTTGAATCAAACCTTGCAAAGCCACAACACATTCAGTGTGTCACCTGAAGTCCCTGATCCTATGGCTGTCCTGGTCTTTTACAATCTATAGTTTGGGATAAACTACAGTACTGGAAGTACTAAGGATAAGGGATTTGGTAGCTGGTAAAAGCATATCTTTATCTTCAAAAAGACTACTTTCACCAGTATTTCAATTATTTTCTCTTCGAGTGGAAGAATAAGTATTTGTTTCTTAATATTACATCTCTGTTCAAAATTAAACTGTTTTTTCCCTTATTTAAATGAAATGGCAGATCCATGCCCTCACTGGGAATCAAAACTATGACCCTATCCAGTGTACCACCTGAGGCTCTTGCATAAAGGCTGTTCTAATTTTTAAGAGCATGTAGTTCAAGGCTAAGTATATACAGTGTAGGAAGGAATAAGTGGAAGATGATGGTAGTTGGTTAAAAAATCCGTATAGCCACTGTGTAATACTTGACTATTGCTGATTTATTATTTGAACCATATTCCAGGCAGACTGGAGTCAATTCTATGTGGGGGATAGGTGGTGGGCTTTCTAGTTTGAGGCTAAGTACATATAGTATTAGACGTAATAAGGGGAAGTGGTTGGAAGAAGGTAAAAGAATATTTTCTCTCTGAGAAGGATGACCTTCACCACTATTTTCATTCTTATGACTCCTTGCCACCAAAGATTCTCATTTGAACGGAAGAAAAACTAGTCCTGGAACAACCCCTTGATTGCCACTGCAGCATAGCGGATAAGGGCACTGATCTGAAAACCTGGAAACCTGGGTTTTACTCCCATCAGCCCCAACTTGCATACTGTGTGACACTGAGCAAGTTGCTTAACTTCGTCACACCTGGAAACAAGCTTCGGCTTAGTGTGCCTTTCCTGGTTCTCCTTTCCCTTTCCCTTGTACCTAGGGGTATGCAGTAGGCCAGATCAGAAGTTTGGCTATCACACAAATTGATCCACTGGGCCAGAACCGGGTTGCCATTGGTTGACTCCATTTTTGTGTTTTTGTTTTTATGTGCAAAGAAATCAGTATCCAGAGCTATCTACCCATCTGTAATCAGTATCCAAATCTCTTCACCCATTCATAATCACTATCCTAACCTATCTACCTAGCTGTAATCAGTAACCGAATCTCTTTACTTATCCATAATCACTATCCAAACCTAACTACCTATCCATAATCATTATATAATAACTGGCTTCCCCTTTTTCCCATAGAGAAACCATGGCATAATTTGCCATTATAAAGGAGTGTTTATAATGGCAAACACGCGCATGGTCTCCCTTGCTCTGTGCATATGCACACCGGAATTCTACCGATCCTAACCACTCGCCACCTCAGTTTGCCTAAAACAGCACCAGCAGAAGAGCTGGGCAGTAAGTCATAAACTTAGTTCAACAGTAGACTCTTTAGAAACAGAGCAGGTGCAGTTTATGGTTCCTGTTTGAGGGGGGGGGGGACATTTTTTAAAAATGCAGCACGCTGAATTTCGGCACCCGACTAAAACTTGGCCAAACCGCAGCAGCACTGGAACATCTTTATTTTTTATAATTGCTGAGGTGAAAAAAGGAAAACCCAGCAATTATATAAAATAAAATATTGAGTGATGTGTTTAAACTCAAAGTTTACACACACCATCTGTGTTAGATGTGAACATAAACCCCTCGAGCTTCGCTCTTGGGGTTTATGAGCATCTATCACCTCGGGTGTGTGTAAACTTCTCGTTACACACACCACCCCATACTTCATTCCTTATCTAAACCTATCTACCCATCTGTAATCACTATCCAAACGTATCTACCCATCTGCAATCTGTATTTATACCTAACTACTCGTCTATAATTAGTATCCCAAACCTATCTACCCATCCGTAATCAGTATTAAAAATCAAGCAACACAGACACCACTCCACACTGGCAGCCTGTGTCTGGCTGAACTGAAATGGACAAACCAAAATACTAGCAGCAGCAAGCTTAGGGATTTGCATAGACCATACTTTAATTGTAGGTAAAAATCGCTACAAATATGTACAAAAACAGGTATTACCTGTAACTGTGGTGGCTAACAAACAAGTTGAAAACCTGACCAATTTCATTTTCCAGATTTTTCAAGGGGTCCCGGATGTTAGAAGGGAGATCATATTTAAAGTGCTCACACTCAAAGTGCATTACCAGATTAAACACGCAGTATATGTAGTACAACTGCAAGGTGCAAGTAATAAAAAAAAATTACTCAGCTGAGTAGGCACTAACTTAGGCAGCATAGTCTTTCACTTAATTACAAACAAAAGCACATCTCCATATTCTTTTGCAAGCCAAGATGGCTTGTTGTGACTCATAAGTATCACATCAGTAGCAAACACTAAACTAGGTACTAGTAATGAGATAAAGTGTACAAAAAACTAGTCACGTGCTGCCTCCCAGTGGTTGGCAATTCATTCCTTCATGTGCTAGCATTTGTTAACCCAGACTCCTGGAACCTGCAACAGAGAGAGCACAGGAAGCCTTGACAGAGGAATAGCAAAAGAGAGAAAAAAACAGAAAAAGATTCTATCACAGTATACTCATTTATTTTTAATCAAAGGCATCACATCAGTTTTGTTATTGATGTGATGCCTTTGATTAAAAAGAAATGAGTATACTGTGATAGAATCTTTTTTCAGTTTTTTCTATCTTTTGCTATTCCTCTGACAGTCCTTTTCTCTGCTCTCTCTGTTGCAGTTTCCAGGAGTCTGGGTTAACAAATGCTAGCGCATGAAGGAATGAATTAAAAACCAAATTTATCTATCCATCCATAATCAGTATCCAAGTCTATCTACCCATCAGTAATCCCTGTCAAAGGAAAGGTTGGTAGAGTATCTTGAATCCAATGGATGCAAGATGACAGGAAGCATGGATTCACGGGGGGGGGGTGTCTTGCCACATTAAACTGATTAATTTCTTTGATGGCTGACCAAGGAAATAGATCAAAGGAAGGCAATGGATGTGGCCGATCTGGATTTTAACAAGGCCTCTGACAATGTGCCACACAGGAGACAGATAAAGAAATTGTGCAAGCTAGGGGGGGGATCCAAAGTGGTGAACTGGGTTAGAAACTGGTTAATGAATAGGAGACAGAGAGTTAATGGCACTCACTGTAATGATGGGAAGGTGACCAACGGTGTGCCACAGGGCTCAGTACTGTGACTGGTTCTCTTCAATGCCTTCAAAAGTGGCATTGCAGAGGAACTAGGAGATAAGGTATGCCTATTTGCAGGTGACACCAAAATCTGTAATACGGTGGACACTCAGGAGGGGTCGGAGAAAATGCGTAGGGATCTTAGGAAACTCAAGGAGTGATCAAGAGCATGGCAGTTGTGGTTCAATGCCAAAAGGTGCAAAATTATTCACCTAGGGCATAGAAACTCAAGAGCTGAATATAGGACAGAGGAGGCACTGACAGTCACAAAGGAGGAAAGGGACTTTGCAGTTATTAGGGCCAATGCTTTTCTGCAGTTGCGAATGGAATCACAGAAAATGTCCATTTGTCATGAAATGCACAGAATTGAGAATCTATGCTTCTCTTGACACCAAAATGGCAATTTTCACTAAAATGATGCAGTATGGAGTGGGATTCTAGAAGGATGGTTCAAGTCGCTGCCAAAGGTGACTTGCACCAAACGCAGCTGCAACATGGAACCTGTGCCCTATTTTAGAAGGGGCAGGGTCCCCGCATCTGTCCTACGACTTATGACATACATCCAGGTACACCGAACAGAGGGCATACCTGACGAGGATGTCGCTAGCTGCAACCGCTATCCCACAAGGCGCAAGTGCCCCCCTTCCATGCCTGATCCCCAGTGGAGCCCCATAGGGCTAGAGGATCCCTACCCAGTGTCGTGCCACCAAGGTTCCCCCAACACCTATCCCAATCCCCATGCGACTGGTGTACTGTACAGTATGTACAGTAGACGCAGTCCGATGTATGTGAAATACATTGGGAACCACAACATTGTACCTGGTAGTCTAGTGGTCCCCCACCCAGCTGTGCCACTCCACCCAGCACCCCCACCCATCCCTAGCTGACGACTGGCACAGCCCACCTCTCACCTCCATGGCCAGCCACCAACTGAGTTCTGTAGGAGCATTTACTGTATAGACACGCTCAGAAATGAATGAATACTCATTCATTTTGAGGTGTCTACCAATAAGCGCTCCTACAGAACTCAGTCAGTAACTGGCTGTGAAGTGAGAGGAAATGTGCCAGCCACCGGCTGGGGATGGGTGGGAGTGCTGGTTGGAGTGGCACAGCTGGTGGGGGGTGGAGGCCACTGGACTACCAGGGTTGTTGTGTGGTATTTAATTAATGATAGCGGCAGTGTCTCTGTCTGGGGCACGGGTGGGGTTGACAGCAGCACTGCCCTGCAGGGCCTTTAGCAGTGGGGATTCGGGGCACAGGGTGTGTGGGCAGCTCTGCGAGGTTTTACTGTTCGGGGTGGGGGGTTGGGGCTGTGTGCTGCCCTGTGGAGAATGAACTGTTCAGGATTGGGGGCTATGTTGCGAGATGCCCTGTGGGGCACCTACAGGGTATTCTGGACATGGTGGAGGGCACATGGATTGTATGCTGGGCTGCTGGCAGGTCTACAGAACCCCTGGAGGACATTTGTACAGTTACACCAGCTAAATGCTGGTATAACTTACATTGATGGTTCTCCTCCGGGGGTTCTTGTAGAATCTTGACATTGTGGACTTTGTTGCTGCCCTTGTAGAATAGGGCACAACTGCTGCCATAAATCCCCTAGTGCCATGTCGCAGGGAGTTTAGGAGGTAACTGTGGGCATAACACCATTCTGGCACAAGTGGCCTGCAGCATGTTGCAGGCCACTTTGTAGAATACCGCATGTCGCAACTGCTGCGTAACTTGTTACTTGTGCCATTCTTTTTGGCGCAAGTGCAGTTACACCAGGTGTAACTATTCTAGAATCAGGTCCCAGGTCTGCAAAAGTCATATTTATTGGCTTACAGTACAGAAATTGGGTGAATTTTCAGACCTGGTGTGTTGTGTGGCTAATCAGAGGTGTTGTTTCCTCCCTATCTGTCTTCCTTCCCCTCCCTTCTCGGTGGTGTCAGTCTGGTGTTTAGCGTCATTATCATATCTGATGACTTTCAGTGGTAAGGCAGTGTGACAAGGCAGTGGGTAGGGCCAGTGGGATGCTAGGATGCTTAGGGAGAGGTAGCTCCAGCAGGAGGAGGGAAGTGGTATTGCCACTATGTCGCTTGCTGGTGAGACCCCAGCTGGAGTATTGTTTCTAGTTCTGGAAGCCACACCTCAGAAAATACATACACAGCTTGGAGGCAATACAGAGGAGGGCAACTAAAATGATGCAGGGGTTGCATCAAAAGCCCAATGAGGAGAGACTGTGGGATCTCAACATGTACACCCTGGAAAAGAGAAGAGCAAGAGGAGACATGATAGAGACCTACAAGTACCTCATAGGGGTAAACAGGGTGCTGGCAGATAGTCTCTTTCAAATGAGAAAGAGCACCAGGACCAGAGGGCTTGTGACGAAGCTGATTGGGCGGAGTTTAGAAGGGATGTGAGGAAGTGCTACTTCACTGAAAAAGTGTAGATGCCTGGAACAGACTGCCAACAGAAGTGATGGAGGCAAAAACAGTAGGGGCTTTAAGCATTTGTGGAATAGAGATTGGGGAATATTAGTAATTAGGTAGGGAGGAGGGAGGGTCACTGCAGACAAGTTAGGGCCTGCGGAGACAGACAAGGCAGGGACCATCTGGGCAGACTGTGTGGAATCAAGTCGTCATTTCTGATGACAAGTTCTATGTTTCTATGCTTCTATCTAAACTTATCTACCCACCCGTAATCACTATCCAAACCTATCTACCCATATGTAATCACTATCCAAATCTATCTACCCATACATGATCACTATCCAAACCTATCTACCCTACGTAATCACTATCCAAACCTACTATATCCACACATCCTTGACCAATATCCAAATCTATATACTCATCTGAAATCGGTATCTAAACCTATTTACCTATCCATAATCATTATCCAAACCTATCTAGTCATGTGCAATTATCCAAATCTATTGACACATCTACTGATCTAGGTTCTTCAGTTGTGTCTGTTTTTGCTGGTTTTTCCAGAGCTAATGATTTAGTTAATCATAAACTGCTTCCTTATAACTTGGGTGCTGTGGGGTTGTCTGAACCCCTCCTAAACTGGTTTGCTAGTTACTTGGAAGGTAGACAGTACAGAACAAAGGTGAGGGATATGTACTCAAGTTGTAGACTGACTAGCATCGGAGTTTCACAGGGTTTGATACTGGGCCCGATGCTCTTCAGCCTATGTATCAATGACCTCCCATATGTTTGCACAAAATCATCCGTATTATTGTATATGGACGATGCAGTTATATGTCTAGCTGGCAAAGATGTTAAGGACATAGTACAGAGTCTGCAGAATGACTTTGATGCTTTTCAAAAATGGATAAATGAGCATCATTTGATTTTAAATATTTTAGAAAAAAATGAAATCTATGCTCTTTGCTAGTGCTAGTCAAAAAGTGGCTCAAATATCAGTTCGAATACTGGACAATACATGCCTTGAAAATGTGCCATCATTTAAGTATTAGGGTTAATGTTAGATTGTACCCTTTCAGGGTGTTTAGGGTTAATGTTAGATTGTACCCTTTCGGGCTGTTTAGGGTTAATGTTGGACTGGATCCTTATCTATTCATTTCGACACCATGATCAGAACAATAAACAAGCATTTATGGATGTTGTATCATTGTTGGGATGAGTACGGATTCTGCGTTGCTGCCTATACAGCAGCTCTGGCATATCTAGTTTCTTTGGTTAAGTATGGTCTACTGACTGTTTCTCCAGCTAATTCCACTGTACTATCTAGGTTACAAGTGTTCGTGAATCATATGTGTCGCTACCGTCTGAAGTCAAGTAAATACATGCATCATTGTGATTTATACGCTTCACTTCATTGGCTTCCTTTGCATGAATGCATTCAATATCAACAACTTTTATTGATTTGGAAAATTCTGAATTCTCTATGTCCCATCAGTCTAAAACCCATGATTCACTTCCAATCAGGCCTTGGAATTACCTGAGCAAATACATAAAATGATCTTTTGGCACCTAGACTTAAAACTAAATTGTCAAAACACATTCTCAACCATTTTTTGTATTTTTTTTATTTTAGTCTTTGGTAACCGGGTAAGGCCCACTAGACACAAGAGCCTGTTTTCTGGGATGACCTGGGACCATTGCCCCCAAGAGATGGAATTTATTGCTTTTACCAATAAGAATGACTCCTACTTTGGCATGCTTTAAAAATGCTCTAAAGATATACTTGATGAACTCTTGCAAGTGCAAATTATGCTTGAAGACTTTGTGATCTCATTTTATTTGTAAATGACATTGTACTACACTATACTGCAATGTATGATTTGTTTGTATTGTATTGATTGTATTCTATGCTTTATATTGGGGTCATCCCTGAAAATGGGCATTTGTGCTTAGTGAACCTACCTGGTTAACAAAACTAAACAAACATCTACAGTCATTATCCCAAACTATCTGCCCATCCATAATCATTAGCCAAAGTGATTTATGTATCTGTAATCAGTATCCAAACCTATCTGTCATTACTATCAACCCGATCTACCCTATCCGCAGTGCTGGGTAATAGCACGTTACTGTAATCTGTTTACTGTGGCTTGTAACGTGTATCAGTAATGAATTACTTACTAGAAAATGTAATCTTCTAAAAGTTACTGATTATATTTTCTTCTAAGTAATGCATTACTGTAATGCCAATTACACCATATTATTTTGGGCCCTGACATCATGGTAATGCAGTGCTGGCGGGTGTTTTCCTGTTAATTTTAAAAATGTCCCACCCTTTCCCCACTCCGACCCCATCTTTTCTGCAACTCCAAACAGGCAAACAGCTAGCTGGCAGCAGGGCGAGCTGCTTGGCAAGGGAGCAGCTAAAAGTTTAAAAGAAAATCCTGTAGTCAAAAAACTAGTAGCCAGTCCCAGCTCCCCACCTCAGCACTACACCAATCATGGTGTGAACCCCAATGCCAATCAAACCCCCACGCCTGTGCTGTGAATTGCAGAGTGGTGTCAAATCCCCCATAGCAATGTGCGCAGTATGCCAGCAGCAAGCAATGTCAATAAGGAAGCCCAGTGAATATGGGAAACACCGAGACTTGAAAGGAGAGCCCCAGCACAGCGAACTCCCACATGAACCAGGGCAGAGCACTGCAGATTAGAGAGGAGAGGAGAGAGTTAGTGTGGGGGTGCAAGTCTGAATGGGTGTGGTGCGATTTGAGTAATACTGGTCTCAGGGGTGGAGCCCAGCCGGCATCAACCCTGAACCAAGCCAGCAGGAAGTAGAATCTGGGGGATCTGTCCCTGGCATCTAATGTTAGCAAATAAACCAAGCCAGGTATGGATCTCTTTCTCTCTCCCTCCATCTTGGGGTCTCCATTAGGTGGGTGCCAGGTGAGTAGTACCAGGATATTGAAAGGGGGGTGCCACCATCTAGCAGCAGCGCGACTTGCATGAATATCCACCAGCCCACAACTATGTCCCGGACGGTCCACCTAAAGTTGGAATTTTTTTCAGTGATGATTTCGGCAGTGTAGCTACTTTCATAGAGGCCTCTCAGTCCTGAGACAAGGCATAAAAGGGCTGAAGGAGTTAACGTAGAAGATAAACAGCAGGGTAGTCCAGTCCTTAATGAATGAGAGAGTTAAGACAGACTGACACTGTAGAGTTTGATATGGAATGCGGGTGGGGGGGCAAATTCAGTTGAAATCTGTGAGCAAGCCTGGTCCCCTCAAGCACTTGAGAAGGCTTTTTAAAACAGTGCCTCTTGAACATTCAAGAAAGAGCCAGGACAGGCATGTTTTCTCTTTTGACACACATGCAAAATGGGAACCATAGCATCCAGCATAGGGGAGTCTGTGGCACTAATCAAACGCTGCTGCCACTAACAGTAATGCTTGCTAAACATAAACCAGAGACTTATCTGAATTGTTCAAGCTCTCATTTATTGTGCAGCAAAAAGTGTTGGACAACATAATACATGAAGTAAAAACTGCAGAGTGCAGTGAAAGCAGCGAAAGATACTATGCAGCTGAATTTAAAACAAAATGCCCGCCGACACCACGTAAGGTGGTCCGTGAGCCTTGCCTCCCACCCTCCATCACATGGGTTGAGCTTTCAGCTTTGCTTACTACAACTCCAAACAATTTTATGCCAAAATGGTAGCCACATTTTCTGATTCTTTCCTCACCACCCCCAAGAAATTGCAAAATCAGGCCAGGCATGTTATCCATATCCCTCTGTGGCTATAGAAGTCAAGTGCTTACAAAAACTGGATTAAGATGTTTGTCTGTACTATTACTTTATGAGTGTTTAATATTTTAAAACTAAAGTTGAATGTTGTATGTGTATTGTAGAAGCCAAGGGTTATTTTTAAGACATGGGGTAAACTACAGGGTTCAGCCATTGCAGGGATGGAACCCACAAAGCCAATATATAAGAAATTAATTTTGTTCATTAAAAATCATCAAACAACCAGTGATGTAAATTTGGCTGTTTAACAGAAGATTCAGGCTTTGTGGGTCTGTACTATTTGCCATGTCTATTTGTGGGTTGTTGTTGGGTGATTCAAATGCTAATTAGCTGTTTTATGAATATGATAGCCAGCAGACCCATACCCATGTTGCTTATTATGGTGCCATGTACAAGTATTTCTTTAAGGCAATTATAATGGATATCTAATTGATTTCAGTGTGTGTGAGCACTTTAATCAGACTACTTAATTCACAATTTGACTAATTCAGAAGCTAAGCATATGATTGATTAAATAACTTGATTGAATAATAAAGAAGTCTGGTACCATAGTTGGAGAAATCAATTTATTACTGAGCCTTTCTAATTTATAATGATATTTAATCATACCCAATCACAACTTACTGCACGAGGCACCACATCTCCTTTGAAGCTGCTTACCAAAAATCTGTTCTTTTGCTGAATGTTCTGTGCAAAGTTTTCCTCTAGAATTCCAGTAGCATCCCTTTTTTGAAGCTTTTAATGCTGACACATACTGTAGATCCTAGATTTTCTTGCATGGCTGAGTGGGGTGGGGCCTCCGTGCTCCAGGTTTTGTGGCAGATTGAGGACCCAAGCTCAACAGGATGGAATAATATGACTGCTGCTACTGTAATTATAAATCATGAAGTGTGTGTAGACAGGTGGGTGGATGGATGGCATGGCAACCTCCATAACTTCCCTTTATTGAGGGTCAGACTACAATGCAGGGTCCCTTCCGAGTACAAGTCCACCCCCCCCACTCCGTGCCAGGAGCAATGCTCAGTGTTACAAGAAATGGGAGTAGCAGCTATGAAGCTACCTAGCTAGTAACATTGTGATGAGGCACAAGATTGAATTTATTGAGCCTGCCCACCTTTGGAGAAGGGCTGAGGAGTGTGGTGCACATCCTTCTGTTTCTCAAAATCAGAAAGGGAATGGGAGACAAACTTCTTACAGGGATACTTAGGTTCAAATCCCACCACAGTCTCTGTGTGCCCCTGAGCTGGTCACGTGACCTTTCAGTGCTTCCATTCACAGAGCTGTAGAAAGGAGTAGAAATAGGACCCCACTGAAAATGAGGTGTTTCATGTCAGCTGAGCAGTTCTGGCTGGGTAAATAAATTGTAAAACAAAACAGTGACCGCAAGAGATAATCCAAACCATAGAGGATTCAGAGTAAGCCTTCAGTAACGCTTTTCACCAGACACATCCATGTGTTTACTGTTGGAACTGTAATCTCTGTGTTTAGTAACCATGGGGTGTGTCTGGGAGCCTTCCTTATTTCACTTACACTGTTGATTGAGTCTCTGCTGCTTAATTTCTAATAGCATGCAACTGCTCTTCAGCTTTAGAAATGTTGTTAGCATTTATTTAAATGCATATTTATGTAATTTCATCCAGCTGTGATGCTTTATTTTGTTTTTAGTGGATGCTGGTGCTTTCATTCATCCTCACCCTTGGGCAGAGACTGAAGCAGCAGAAGGTCAAAAGACTTGGTCAGGGTCACATTGTGAGTCCTTCTGTGCAGTGGGATTTGATTTGAACCCTGGGATCAGTTATTCACAGTTTGGGGCCTTCAATACAGTGCAGGCAAATGTTTTATAAACGTTACACTGCTGTTATCAATTTTCAGAATGTGGACCTCACTGCTTGGCTTTTTGGTTTTTCAGGTAGGTTGCTGGTTGCAAATAGTAATGTGGGTAACATAAGGTGTGCCATTGTAGCCAAAGGCAAGGGAAATTAAACTCTGTACAACAAGTGAGTTACTTAGTGTAACAGGGCTGTGTCGCACCTGAAAACAGGCATATGTTTGTCTAGTGTGCTTACCTGGTCAACAAAAGCTAAATAAAATAAATGACCAGAAAAAAATAATTATTTGGCCTATTGGAAATGGTTATGATGCCTAGTATATTAGCCTAGATCTGGTTCTAAATAGCATAAAACTGTTTTACCACAATTTACTATTGCTTGCTAGTATGTACTACTTATGGTGACTCACAGCAGTTACAGTGGGCTGGGGGGTTTGGGTGACTGCCCCTGTCAAGATCCCTAATGGAGTGTGCATTGCCTCCCCAGTGTGCCCCACTAAATACAGTGAGACTTTAAGTGCAGCTGGTGGGCAATGATGTGAGGTACCAGGGCGACTCTGAGGTGCGGTGAGGTAAGTGAGCTGTTCCTAGGCTAGAGGTTAGAGCAATGGCCCAGTTATTTAGGCATCATGGGGAGGCCTAGAAATGTGCATAGCCCCAGTGGTACCATCTAGCAATAGTGTGTGGGCTGGCCCATTTGAGCGGGGTTTCAAACCTGCAGCCCTCTGCTTCTGACAACACATGCATGGCATGGTCACAAAGAAGTGCTGCAAGCCACAAACGGAGTTGATGAAAGGTGGCCAGCTCATGGTAGTGTCTTGAAGAGGCATGGTCCTCACCCCATGACAGTTAACATGACAGGGCCTATGGTTGCAACTGTGCCATCAAGGGACACAGACATGTTGCATCTTGGGGGGTGCACCTGCATCATAGGGTGTGGACCATCTGGGTATCAGAGCTGGTGCTCCTCAGGGGGAGATGTGGCAATGGGCCACGGGGGGGGGGGAATGCATGGAGACACCTGTGTAAGCAAGGGTGCTGGAAGATAGTAAAAGCTGAGGGGGCTGAGAATCTAAAGGGTGCTTATGAGGGTACAAAAGGCACTTTTTCTATACTAGTTTTTGCCAAACAGAAATAAAAAGTGGAGTGGCTACCGCCCCTTTCACCCCCCCCCGTTCCAGCACCTATGTGTGTAAGTTACGAGGTAGTATGTTTGATGTTGTGTTACTCCTTTTTGAGTCTGAGAGTCTCTAATGCCCCCCCCCATGTTGAGTGTCACTGTCCTTCATTTCAGTTGCAAAAGTTGTGGAAGCAAGAGTAGTAGGGATAGCCGTCTCTGTGAGGGAGCGAAGGAGCACCCAGCTGGATAAGTTGACTTCAGAATCATTCACTGTCATCATCGCCATCTTCAGCAAGACAGACAGCAGAACGTAAGAAGCATATACAGTAAATCTGTAGTCACCCCATCAGTCCAGGAGGCACAGGCCAATAAATAAATAAATGCCACTACGGACTTTTTTTTCTAATTCTATTCTACTTTTTCAATACACTGAAGAAGACTTTGACTTTACATCCCCTGAAAACAATTGACAGAGATAGTGCAAAGGTTTACTTATACAGTCAATTTTAAACATTATAGTAGCAGCACTTCTGTAGCTAGTGTATGAGCAACACTACTGGTATTTCTATCTTCTAGATTTAAGCATCATACGTTGCGTCTTCACTGCAAATGCAATATTACTTAATGTTGCTTTTCAAGTATAACAGTTCACGACTTCTACAGTTACTGCTATGACCCTAGTGACGCTGCCTGTACTTATTGTGATGGTCACCTGATAGACTGTACTTTTCCAGTGTCAGTGTGCAGTAATGTGTCACCTTGCTGTCAGGTCGGACGGTCAGTGTCACCCTCTGCTCCAGCCACAGATACTAAATGTGTTAAAGGAACACTTGCATCCACCATAGGCTTGTGACTTTTAAGACATGGGTCACATTATATAGTATTAAGAGTGCTGTAGATAATCAAGTACAGTCTGGATTTTGTAACTTTGTTGCTAAATCAGTAAACAAGTATAGAAACAAAAACACATCGACACAAACAAAACATCCTGAACCAAATTTAATGTGCAGTTTAAGACAGAATATACATTTTTTTAACATTTGTCAACAACACTTGCTTTGGCATGTTCGTCATTTAACATGTCTGAAAAAGAAACAGAAGACAATACTAGTGTTCAACCTAAAACAAGTCAAAATGAATCCTCCTCCTCCTCCTCTTCTTCTTTCTTCACCTTGCCCATTTCACCTACTAGTAGTACTCCCGAGTCACAATTCCAGAGTGTGTCTGTTTTCTAAAAGTGGTACTTGGGACAGTATTTTAAGGTGAGGACAAAGTTCAGTGTAAACTATGTATGCCTAATGCAAAGTTTCTGTCAACATCCAAAGATAGCACACTGAACTTAACACATATGGAACGCATCCATCCTGCACCTTTGAAGAAGTTCAAAAAACTTGTTACACAATGTCGCAGTAGAAATGATAAACCAACATGACCCCTCTTGATCAAAAAAGGATACGTGAAGAGGTGGAAGATGAATTTTCTAGCTCAGCCAGCAGTGGACATTCATTGCCATCCCCATCATTCATTAAAATGAACAAATGACTTCTCCAACAATTATTCAAATCCACAAAGAGTACACTTGGTCAATCTTGTGTTGACAAGCTTATTATTTAGTTTGTAGTTGAAGATCTACAGCCATTCAGTGTTGTTGAACAGTCTTCTTTTGTCAAATCAGTGACCGGGCTACAGCCCACTAAAAAAGTTATGACACAAAAAACACTGACAGACAGAATAGAGAAAATATACCAAAACTTGATTTCTGAATTCAGCAATGTATCTCACATCTGTACTACTGCTGACATTTGGAAAGCACATAATAGAAGCTACCTAGGTGTGACAGCTCATTGGATTGATCAAGAACATTGGATAGAAAATCAGCAGCACTGGCATGCATGCAACTAAAAGGAAGACACTCGTATGAAATTATTGCATCAAAACCTGAACAAGTTCCCTTGAAATACCGTATTAAGAACAAGGTTGTTAAAACGGTCACTGACAATGGATCAAACCTTGTGAAGGCATTTCACGAGTTTGGCTCTGATAATACCATATCCATGACTGCCATCGTGATTGGGGATGATGAAAATAATGATGATGATGATGACCATGACTAGCAACAAACAGGGGGAAGCAGCAGTTGTGTTGGTGAAGATGATGAGGATACAATCATGGAAGTAGTGACATTCGCTGATGTATGCAGGATTCTAGATGATGATGAGGACGACTACATGGAAGGGCCCTACAACCTCCTTTCTCATCAACACTGTGTAGCTCATACCCTGAACTTAATAGAGAAGGACATAGACAGCAGCTACTGTGCAATACCAGTGAGCTGGGTCAGGCAGACAAGATAGACCATTAGGCCTAATCTGCTGGCAACTATGTATGTATGTAAATCCTGCCTACAAGAAGATCTACCACAGCACAAAGGCCACATGCTCAGCTCTTTAGAAAAAAGTACACCGAAGTTCACAAGCAAGTGAAACTGTCTCTGACAAAACTGGTACCAAACTGGTTGTCCCCAATGACACAAGGTGAAATTCTTACTACAGAGCAGTTGAAAAAATAAGATCCATTGTCAAGAAAGATGAAGATGATCTGCATGACACGTGCGATGATCTTGGCTTCATAGGGTTTAGAACAAATGACATCACTTTCTGGGTGGAGTACTGTAAAGTAACGCAGCCTTTAGCGAACTCACTGGATATTCTGCAGGCACAAACAAAATGTTACACGGGATATCTTCTTCCAAAATTGGTTGCTTTGAAAAAGAAGTTACATACTGTAGATACATATATAGATATACAGACGTTGTCGGCAGATAAGAGCCTTTGACTCACCTAGTCTGCCAATGAACACTAGTAACTGTGCTTCTTCAAGCTTATAGTGGGGGGTTGCAGGAAGTAAGTTGTTGGTTAACTAGAATCTGCAGCTTATCCAGCAGGTAGGGAAATGGGCAGGCTGGGTGGGCCAAGTGGTCCTTATCTGCCGTCAAAGTCTATGTTTCTATGTTTCTTTCCTTGGAACTAGATTGTACCCTTCCCTCAACTATCAGGATCCCCCTATGACTATCCCAGGTATTCTTAAATCCTGTAATCATTTCTGCTGCCACCACCTCTTCAGGCAGGCTGTTCCATTTGTCCACCACCCTCTCCGTGAGACCAAGATTACGTTATGCATCATCACTTCTTGATGCAACTGTGAAAGCTGTGGATCCTCACTTTAGTACCAGTTTTCAGCAAAGGAAGTTGATTCTAGCAAGCATCACTTTACAACAGTTTCGTCTTGAATGGATTGAGAATGGTGAAGCAGCTCATGCAGCAAAAACATGAATTGCTGTTGCTGTCACATCAGGAAGATACTGTTTATGGAAGCCCATTGTCTGAAGACAACCATGAGGATGACAACGACTTCAAGTTTGAAGAAAATCAGCAACCTAGCCATGGTGAAATTCTTCATGAACTGAAGCAGTACTCAAAAAACTCCAATAAAACAACTGAAACTTTACAAACATTCCCAACAATAAAGAAAATATTGCACTACCATCTAGTACACCTGTAAAAAGATTGTTCAGCGCTGGTGGACGGGTGTTCCTTACAGCTAGAAGAAATGGACTTGGCCACAAAAAACTTTGAAGTGCAGCTATTTTTATGTTGCAACAATGTATGCTGGGGGATAATAGTATTCTTTTGTGGACTTTTATGACAGTAAAGCAATGATAGGTTGAGGGTGGTGTTGGCATAGTAAGTTAATATAACTTTACTGAAAGTTTTTATGTGTCCTCAGTTCCCCTGCTGGATTCAGCTCACAAGGAAAGGACCAAGGGGAAGCCGAGGTACCAAAGGAGTTCTAACCCTAGTCATTGGACCAGAATGTGCTCTCTTAGAGAAGGAGTGGGATGGAGGGTGGGAATAAACCTACTGCAAGAGACACTCCTCAAAGATCTATTGTTATGTTAAGTTTTTACGTAACTGTACTATCTTCCACAGAGTGGTCTCTTGCAGCAGGTAATACTTTTGGGATGATTCCCAAGCAATAATGTCCATGTGGGAGAACAATTAAGTTTGGAGACCTTGTAGGACTGCACGGCCAAAGGTCGTCCTACGTCATGAGGCAATATCCAGATTGTAGCGCCTTGTGAATGTATGGATCATGGACCAGGTAGCTGCATTGCAGATATCTGAAATGGAGGCTCCTTTAAAGCCAGCTGGAGTGGTGGCCATAGCTCTAGTGGAGTGGGCCTGGACAGGTCCAGGAAAAGGCTTATTGTATTTTTTGTAACAAAATGTAATACAATGTGCCAACCAGGATGAAAGAGTATGTGTCACAACCGGGAGGCCTTCACAACCCAGGGCAAAAGAGACAAACAACTGAGACGTCTTTCTAATCGATTGTGTCTGATTAGTATAGTAGCATAATATACGGTGAACATCCAAAGTATGTAGGAGATGTTCACCCTGATTGCAGTAGTCTGGATAGTAGACCGGAAGCTCCAAGGACTGATTTAAAGTATGTTCAGAGACTACTTTAGGAAGGAAGGAAGGATTGGTAAGAAGAACCACCCAGTCCTTGTGGAAAAACAAGTAAGGTTCCCTACACATGAGGGCATGGAGCTCGGAAATACATTTAGCGGAAGTGATAGCCACTAGAAATAGGATTTTCCATGAAAGAAAATGGAGATCACTAGTGGCCACTGGCTCAAAAGGCTCAAGGGTCAATTTTTCTATCATAAAATTGAGATCCCACAGAGGAATGGGTCTTCTATAGGAGGTTTAATATGTAACATTCCTTTCAAAAACATCTTGGCCAGATGGTGTTGCTACAGTAATCTGCCATCCAGGGGTCATGGAAAGCAGAGATGGCAGCCAAGTGGACTTTAATGGAAGAATAACTTAGACCGGACTCAGATAGTGAGGCCAGGTAGTCCAGAACCTTTGTCAGTGGACAAGAGTAAGGGTCCAAAGATCAAGAGGCTGACCATATGGAAAAGCATTTCCATTTGGAACTATATGTTGCTCTTGTGGCTGGTTTATGGGAAGCCAAGAGGATATTAGCAACAGGTGAGGACACTTGTAAATGAGTTATAAAAAGCATCCTCAGGAGCCAATCATGAAGGTGAAGAGCCTTCAGGTTGGGGTGTAGGAGAGACTCATGACACTGAGTCAAGAGGTCTGGTCTGATCAGCAATGGAATAGGGTACTCTACTGACAGTTGCAGAAGTAGAGGGGAACCATATCTGGTGAGGCCACAGTGAGGCTATGAGTATCATCGTGGCTGGTTCTAACTGTAGTTTCAATAGAATTTGTTGCTGGAGAGGGACGGGGGGGAAGCATATAAGAAGAGATCTGTCCAGGGTTGGGACAGGACATCTATAGATTGTCCCTTTCTGTTCAGGATAATGGAGAAATACCTGGGAAGATGGTAATTCTATGGGAAGGCAAACAGATCTATCTGTGGAAAGTCCCATATGTTGAAGATTTCTTGGAGCACTTGCTTGTGAAGTGTCCATTTGTGAGTCATGGACTGACGACTCAGTCGGTCGGCTAACTGGTTGCAATGTCCCGGAAGGTGGACAGCTGTTAGCAGCAGTCGTTGCTGTATGGCTTCCTGCCAAACAGCAAGGGTCTCTCTACATAGGGTGTGAGACTTCGTACCCCCATGCTTGTTGAGGTAGAACACTACTGCAGTGTTGTCTGATTGGATCAGTAATGATCCTGGCTTGAGGTAGGGCTGGAACGCCTGAAGGGCTAGACGGACCACCCTCATCTTTAACAGATTGATGTGAGACTGATGGGGAGAAGTGGGTCATTGGCCTTGGGTCTGGTAAGGATCTATGTGTGCTCCCCAGCCCAGGAGGGAAGCATCCGTGGTCAGTGTTTGCTGGGGAGGGAGGAATCGGAAAGCCGTTCCCTGATTCAGACAGATTCTGACTGTCCACCATGTCAGGGAGGACTTCAGAGAAGGAGTGACCTTGATTTTGTCTTTTAACTGCCCTAATTTTTGGGACCATTGATTCTGAAGGGTCCACTGGACCGGTCTCATGTGGAGACAGGCAAAGGCTACCACAGGGATGGCAGCGGACATGTAACCAAGAAGGCGCAGCATTTGTCTGGCTGTGACTATCTTCTGAGCCTGAGCGTGTAATGCTAGAGCTGTAAGGGTATCCTGCCGGGCAGGCAGGAGGTAAGCTTGGGTGGTAACCATATCTAGAACAGCTCCAATGTATTGGAGAGACTGTGTCAGGTTTGGACTGGGCTTTAGCCAGTTTACTGTGATTCCCAGATTTTCGAATAGTTTCAAGGTAGCCTCTAGAAAGGCAAGCAGAGCTACTCTGGAGTCTGCTTTTATTAGCTAGTCATCTAGATATGGAAAGATGAAGTGCCCTTCTCTTCTCAAGGCTGCTGTCACCACCGCTAGGCACTTTGTGAACACTCTGGGAGCTGATGAAAGGCCGAAAGGGAGTGTTCGAAACTGGTAATTTTGACCCAGTAAGTTGAAGCAGAAACATTTGTGGTAGGCAGGGTGAATGGGATTATGAAGGTAGGCATCCTTCATTTCCAGGGTGCAAAGCCAATCGCCCTGTTTCAGAATCGGCATGATGGCCGGTAGGGTGACCATGCGGAAATGTTTGTACTGAATGTAAAGATTCAGTTGTCTGAGATCCAATATTGGTCTGAGATCTCCCATACATTTGGGTACCAAGAAGAAATGGGAGTAAAATCCCATCTGATGTTCTGGAAGGGGCACCTGTACAACGGCCTGTTTGGACAAAAGGTCCGCCAATTCCTCCTGCAGGATGGGGACATGCTCTGTAGGATAATGAATCTTGCCTGGAGGGCAAGGGTGTGGTGTGGAGAGGAGCTCCAATGTATGACCCTTTTGTATAATCTGTAGTACCCAATTGTCAGAAGTGATCATTTTTCAGGCCTCCAGATGGAGGGAAAAATGACCCCCTATAGCCTCTGAGGCCTGGTCGAGGAGGTGGGGGAAAGCCCTAGTGAGTCACTGGGAGGCGGAGGGCATGGCTTCACCTACACGGTGGGTGCGGGCACCCCTGGCTGCAGAGGTGTTGCCTCTGGTGGACTGATCACGACCTCTGAAGCTGCCATTGTTATTACCTCTATATCGGCCACCTGTTTTGGAATAAGAGGTGTATTAAGTACAGTAGGTTGTACATGGAGTATGATACCTGCCATGAACCGTTCGAAGGGTTCTGCCTGATGCCTGTAGGTCATTCAGTAAAGTTTGAGTACCTGGCATGAACAGCTTGGACCCATTGAAAGGGGCATTAGCTACTTTATGTTGTATGTCAGGTGCAAAGCCTGAAATGCGAAGCCAAGCATGGTGACACAGAGTAATACCAGTTGCTGATAGTCGGGCTGAGGTATCGATGGAATCATATCCTGACCTGAGAAGGTGATGGGAAAATTAATTACTAGTTGTCACTGTAGCCATTAATTTATCCCTTTCTTGCGAGGGAGGGAGTTTATTGATAAGCTCAATGGTGGAGGACCCCAGGGTATGCTGATATTTAATCATAGGACCCATATAGTTCAAAATTCTGATATTCATGGCACCTGAGGACAAGACCTTTTACCCCATATAGTCAGTTCATCGGGATTCCTTATCAGGAGGTAAGGAACTCATGTGCTTGGGTTTTTTGGTACTGTCATGAGCGGCAGTAATGACCACAGAATCTGCCTCTAGAATACTAGACAGAAAAGGGTGATCCAGAGGGGCCTGATATAGACTATCCACTTTACAGGGAACAGCTGTGATAGCTGAAGGTTGATGCCAAGCAGATAGCATGGCATTCTGGTAAGTTGGTATTAGTGGGGGGACCACTAAAACAAGCTCTTCTGGTAACTCAAGGTATTCTGCCATATCCTTACATTGTTTGTCATGTTCCGTAGTGCAGAATCCCATGGCTTTTTGAATTTGACCCATCATTTCACTAAAGGAAGGGTCATCAGGGGGAGAGGCCGCCGCAGTTAGAGGCAGGTCCTCATCCAGCGAAGAGATTTCCGAATAGGGGGATTCCAGATTAGGGAAATCCAAATCTGGAAATTCTTCATCCTCGAGATCACCAGTGAAATCAGGTGGCAGTTCTTGGTCATCTGACAAACAGTCCTCTATGAATGGAGGAGGAGACCAGGGTGGTATGGTATCCTGGTCACTGAGGAATCTTTTAGGCGGAGGATGGGGAGGAGATCAGGTGAGATCACCCAGCCCTTCAGAGGGCTGAGAATGCCGCAAGGCATGCAAGACATGTCAGACTACATTAGTGAGGTCCTGTTCCTGGGAAGGAGGGGGGGGCGTGTTGGGAAACCAATGGGGTGATAGAGGACATGTAGCATGAGCAGATCTTGCCCCTGGGTAGTAAAGACCAGGGTCCTGATCCCTGTCCACCTGACCCCTGTAAGAAGGCACCTGAGTAGGTGGAGGGGCAGTCAATAAAGCATAAGCTGTGGGCTTCCCCTGAGGAATGCGGGGTCTCATCGATGAGCCCACAGGGAAGAGACAGTGATTTCCACTGAAATTGTCAGATGCCGTTGACGGGAGAGGAGCCCCCGTTGACAGAGCAGCAGTATACTTTGCTGCATGTAAAGCACTGGAAAGTGTTGTTGATGAGAGGGTATAAGCCTCCGTCAATGAAGCAGTCACTAGTTGAACTGTATTTAAAGCACTAGAAAGTGTCATCGACCAGAGGGTATGAGCCGAAGTCGATGAGGAAGCACTTGAAGGACACCCTGTCGATGGGGAGACACCAGAAACAGTGGCCGTCGACAGGCGTTTAGGCAGGGAGCATGAGGAGGGTTTCTCTTTCTCCGTTTTCTGCCTGGAACGAGAACCAGCAGAGGAAGAGCCCTTGATACGGGCCTCTGGGTTCTCTGAGAAAGACATTTTCTGCTCCATCAAAAGTCTTTGGACTTCAAGCAACCATCGTCGAGTTGTCTGATTAAATTCTTGACAAAAAGTTCAGGAATTGGTGTCGTGTGTGGGTCCCAGACACGTTACACAAAGTATGTGATTGTCAAAGCAGTATATCTTCCTACCGTAATGACAAGATCAAAATAAAGCTTGTTTAGTTGAAGAATCAGTATACATTCATCTTAGTTCCAAGTTTCTCGTCGATGACTGCTACACAGAAGTTGCAGTAGCTGTTGCGCGAGCTCAAGATGGTGGAAAAATGAACTGAGTATACTAGGGACCAAACACACTTACATAGGAAACAGGAGGATGATGTCATATGTGGGCGGTCCCTGGTGAAAAACTGCTAGAATTGCTGCCGTGCACCACAGCTACCTCTGTTGGATACCCAAAAGTATTACCTACTGCAAGAGACTACTCCATGGAAGATCTACTGTTACAGGTGAGTAACCTGTGTTTCTAGGGATGTGGATATGATGTTCTATCCACACTGTCTGGTAGACTCCTAGCAGTTCTCCAGGAGGAGGGAGGCAAGGCACACACCCCCTACTTGGGAAAAAGAGATTGGAGAACTGAGGCCCCAAAACCAGCATTCCGGCGTGACTCAAGGTCAATGTGGTAATGGGAAATGAAGGTGTTTACTGACTTTCAGGTAGCAGCCCTGCAGATTTCCTGGATAGGGACATCCCTAGAAGCAGCCACTGATGCAGCGGTATGGTGGGTGGTATAAGCCCTTAGCCCTATGGGAGGCTCCCTACCCACCAACCTATAGCAGAGATCAATGCAGGAAGTGATCCACCTGCCAATTGTCCACTTGGCTGCAGGTCTGCCAGATGCAGCTTCAGCGTAGGTGACAAACAGCTGGCGACCCTCTCCCCGAACTTCAGCCGTACGCTCTTCATAGTAGGCGAGTGTTCATCTCAGTTCCAATGTATAGAGCCTGCACTGGGCCTTCGAGATGTAACTGGGGTAGTACACCAGCAGAGTCATCACCTGGTTAAGGTGAAACTCCAACACCACCTTCGGAAGGGACTTTGGGTTGGGGCGCAGGACAACCTTGTCCCTGTGGAAGACCAGGTAAGAAGACTCCACCAAGAGCACCTGAAGCTCACTGATTCTTCTGGCCGATGTGATAGCCACCAGGAAGGCGGACTTCCATGACAGGTGGGAGATGTCACACCTATGCATCAGTTCGAATGACTTGCCCATGAGCTTTGCCAAAACCAGCAGTAGATCCCATGGAGGTGGTGGTTCACACACCGGAGAGGACATGTGATCTAGGCCCTTCAAAAAGCATCAGACCACCTTCTCCTGTGTCACCGACTGTTGACTAGCCCACACCCAGCAAGCAGAGATGGCTGCCAGGTGCACCGTAAGGGTAGTCGACCGAAGTCCCCTTTGGGAGAGGGACCAAAGGTAGCCCAAAATGGTAGCCACTGGTCAGGTCAAAGGGTCCAACCCTTTGCCCTGACACTAAATGGAGAATCTCTTCCATTTGAAGGCATAACATATTCTGGTCGATTCCTTACGGGATGCCTCAACAACCATGAGGACCTCGTCGGAGAGACACAAAGCCTGGAACTCTAGCCACTCAGGAACCAGGCTGTCATGTGCAGGGATTAAAGGTCCGGATGGAGTACCTTCCCCTGACTGATGAAGAGCAGGTCCAGGTGTGTTGGAAGATGCCTCAGGAACCTGTTGCTGAGGCTGAGGAGATCGGGGTACCAAAACTGGCGGGGCCAGTCTAGAGCCACCAGGATCACCTGTGCCTTGTCCCTCCTGACCTTGAGGAGCACTTTGTGAATCAAGGGAAGTGGAGGGAAGGCATAAAAGAGGCCCAGGGTCCATGGCCTCAAGAAGGCATCCCCCTGCAGTGAGCCCTGCTGAGGTGGGGGCGGACACAAAAGAGCCTCAGCTTTGTGTTCTCCCTGAAGGCAAACAGGTCCATATGGTGGGTGCCCCACTGGGAGAACAGATCATGTACTACCTCTGGATGGAGAGCCCACTCGTGAGATGCCTTGCCCTCTCAACTGAGGGCATCTGCCAGCTGATTCGAGGTCCTGCCATATGGATGGTGAGGAGATCTGCCACTAGACTGTGCATGAGGGTCCATATGCGGAGAGTTTCCTTGCACAGAGGTAAGGAGTGCATCCCGCCCTGCTTGTTGAGATAGTATACGGTCGTGGTGTTGTCTGTCTGGACCTGGAACACTTGACCTAGAATGAATGGAGCGAATGCGGTCAGGGCTAGCCGAACCACTCAGAGCTCCAGCAGGTTGATGTGACATCGGGACTCCTGAGGGGACCAGAGCCCATGGACTCTGTGCTCCCCTAGGTGGGCACCCCAGCTTCAGAGAGGCATCAGTTGTCAAGATGACAGTTGGCTCAGGGCGGACAAACTGGATCTCTTCCTGCAGATGTGCCGGGACGAACCACCACTGGAGGGCGTCTCACATCCTCTGGGTCATGGTAACCAGCTGGTCAAAGTGACCTTTGTGCTGAGACCACTGGCTGACCAGCTCCCATTGGAGAGAGTGCATATGCCAGCGGGCCCATCGGACCATGCTGGTGCAGGTCGCCATGTAACCCAGAAGGTACAGGAAGTCCCGGGCAGGGTGCAATTGCCCAACTAGAAATGATTGGGAAAAGGAGGAGAGGACCTCGGCCCTGTCTGCTGGGAGCCAGGCTCTGGCTCGGCAAGAGTAGAGCTCTGCCCCAATGAAACTGATCACCTGCGAGGGCATGAGTTCTGACTTGGCCTCATTGACTAGGAGGCCAAGCTCAAAGCACGTCTGGAGGGCCAGGTCTCTGGAATGCTCCACTTCCTGCCTGGTGGGACCTACTATGAGCCAACTGTCCTGGTAGAGGTACACCCGGACCTCTCGGTGCCTCAGGTAAGCTGCCACCTCTGCAACACATTTGGTGAAGACCCTGGGGGCTGAGGATAGGCCAAAGGGCATGGCTCGGAACTCAAAAAGGATTCCATCCATCCAAAAATGGAGGAATCTTTGATGGGATGGATGGATCAGGACATGAAAGAACGTGTCCTGAAGATTCAGGGAGCAAAACCACATGCCTTGCTCCAGAGGTGGTATGATCTGTGCCAGAGTTACCATCCTGAAGGTGCAAGACCTGAGAAATTCAGGTTGTGTAGATCTAGAATGGGGCGCCAGCCCCCCATCCACTTTGGCACCAGAAAATACCTGGAGACAAACCCTGGGTGTTCTGGAGGATTCGCAGCTCTGACCATGACCTCCTTGTGGAGGAGCTGGGCTATGTCATCTTGAAGAGCAGACTGAGTGACTGTGAAAACCAAGTCCTCCTGTGGGGCTTGGCTTGGCTTGGCGGGTACTGCTCGAATTCCAGAGGCAGACCCTAGCCGACCACTTCCAGAACCCACCTGTCCGTGGTGACAATGGACCAGATGGAAAGGAAGTGGTGGAGCTGGCCCCCCACGGGAGGACCCAGGGGAGGAATGACAGGTATGAGGGTGGCAACCTCCATCCCGTCACTGAGCAGGTTTGGAGGAGGAGAATCCGGCTGAGGGGCTGCTGGGTCCCTTCCCTCCAGGCTTTCAAATCAACAAGGCCACTGACTTGGCCTGAGGTCACCAAGATTGAGCCTGCTGGCCCTGCTGGTGCTGGGCTGGTTTGGCCGCAGGAGTGGAGGACCAAAAGGGCTTGCACTTCTGGTGCTTAGGGCCCTTGTTCTTCTGGGTGGATGTCACAGAGTCCAGGGTTGCACTGGACTTTTCAGTGCACTGGAGGTGACCCTCCACACTGGGCCTGAACAGGTCAATGCCCAAAAAGGGGACATCCACCAGCTTGTGTTGGGTATCCGCTGTGAAGGTCAAGATCCTCAACCAAACCCTATGGTGCATGGCTACTGTGACCACGACTGAGTGGGCACAAGAGTCACCACTATCCAGAGCCGTCTGGAGTTGTTGCTTCACCACTGCCCTCCCCTGGTCTTAGACCTGCTTGACCATGGTCTAGAGGTCCACCGGGAGGTGAGGAATCACCTCATCCAGGGAGCCCATCAGAGTGGAGAGAAGTGGGCCATCAGCACAGCTGAGCTAGCCTGACGAAGGCTGAGTGAAGAGGCAGCACAGACTTTCTTAGCTGAATGGTCCAGCTTCTTGGACTCGTTGAGGGATGCTCCAAAAACCCTGAAAGGGAGCTGGTTGGTACAGCATACTTGCAAGCCATCCAGGCCGAAGGCACTGGGCAAGAGGCGGGATGCTGCCAAAGCTCCAAGGCCAGACCGACAAAGGCCTTGGCCACTGGGAAGACCTCCATGTGAGAATCCCCTTTGTCCAGAATCTCTGTGAGGGGATACCAAGCCCGTTTATGGACAAGCTCAAGCTCCATCCCCATGGACTTGGAGATGAGCCAAAGAATGCTCGTGAACAAGGAAGGACCTTCATCCATGGAGATGCCCCCACTGACTTAGTGTCGATGGGACGTGAGAGCAGGATACTCTGAAGAGTCTGCATAAAGTGAGCAGCCACCAGTGTCGCCCTCGATCTGCCTAAGACAGTCGGGAGTGAGGGTGACCAACAGCCAATGGGGAAGCCCCTTGGCTGGCCAAGCCTCCTTAGTCAAAGCCCCAGTAATCGGCTGTTTAGGCAGCAGCTCCACCACAATGGGCGGCGAGGTCTGCTTCAGCTGAGCCGACGTGGTCTGCATCGGCTCCACTGGGGAAGGGATGGTGATGACCAACCCAGATTGGGGAGTCAACGTCGGCCGTTTGGGTGACAGCCACTAATGGCCAGGGTAGAAACCGGCGTCGGCTTTGACCCAGACAAAACCAGCTACTGCCATATCAAATTTCGTAGTGTTGATGCAACTGGTGTCAAAGCCTCTCCTCATCTGAGGAGAATGAAGGAGAGTAGCGGCGCGCCACTTTCCATGGTGCCGGAAGTGAGACCGCCAATAATGGCAAGACCTGCCCGACTCAGAGGAGGAAGACTGAGACCTCGACCTTGACCATTGGTGGTGTCGACAGGGAGCCGGAGAACCCTACAGCTCCTCCTGATCAGGGTCTGGGACCGACGTGTTCAGCTCAGCAGGCTGGGCCAACCCATCAGAGGTCACCAGAAGGACTGGCATCCTAAAGAGACAGCTATCGGCCTCTTCAGATGACAACTAGTAGATTGGGTCGAGAAAAATCTCGTCTGCGTCGTCGGCCGGCATCTTGGTCAACTGGTCTGACAGGGGCACCGTGAAACCAGTGGCCAAGGCCCTTTGGTTGAAACCAAAGCCTTCTGAGAACGGGAATGTACCTGATCCCAGGAACATCGACGATGAGTCTTCTCCTTGTCTTTCTTCGACTCCTTCTTGCAAAAGCACAAACTGTGCAATCCCAAAGGACCCTCTCCTTTAGTTGAGAAGGATTGGCACAGCTCTTTGAAGGAAGCCGAGTAAGTGGAGCCCAACTGGAGTGGAACAAAGGCTGAAGAGGATTGAGTGGAGGCCTGGACTGCCTCTTCCTCCTCGAAGGCCTTGAGCTGTTCTAGCTGCTCGGTGGACCCCGCAGCTGCAGAAACCATCCAACGGGCATCCTTGGACTTGACTGGCAGGTAACGCTTCTCTGGTCACCCCAACTGGAGTCGGGCAGCACAGTCATTCAACACATTCGGGTGGAAGAACTGACAGATAATGAAGGCCTGTGGATCGTGATCATGGCCTAAGCCGTTCACACACATGGCATGAGGGTCAGTCCGCGATATCTTCTGCCCGCAGTGGCACCAGTGAAACCCAAGAGAGGTCTTGTCTTCCATTGTGGGAGCAATCGAAGAAAAAGCTGAAGTCGTAACTCATACTACGAGTTTTAAAGTAAGTTTAGGAAGCAAATTTGAAGATTCGAGTGCCAGGGCCTACTACACGCGAGAGCAGTAAGGAGGGAACCTGAACCTTCCAAGCAAAAAGGAAGATCTGGTGTCTAGGAGCAGAGACAAATGTTTTACCACCCGGGTGGGTGGGAGGAGCCAGCTTGAAGACATTCCGGCAGGAATTAAAGGGGAAAGGCATCTGCCAGACAATGTGGATAGAACATCAGATCTATGTCCATAGAACTGTTATTTTCACTCACCAGAAAATATCAGGGGTCAACATTTTAAGTGGGCTGGTCACAGTGCTATTAAATGTTTCTGATGTGATGATGGTACATAGGGTGCGATATTCAGAAGGATTGCTCCCCGGCGCGAAATTCAAAAGGGGAAAGTGTGTGGCACAAATCCCGATGCGCCGGGGCGCATCAGTAATGTATGCGGCACAAGTGGGGGGGCGTGCCCATGCATACCCCCGCACATCCTGATATTCAGCCCGGGATGTGCGGATCCCATGTAGGCGCAACCCCTACATGCACCGCATACAGTTGTTCCAAAAAATAAAGGAGCAACAGCTGGCCACCCACAGGTGAGTTGCCGTATTGTAGGGCGCAACACAGCAGCTGCCAGCTGTGGGTGGCCACCCGAGCTCTGGCGGCACTCTCCATCGGGTAGCACCGCCCCCATGCCCGATCGCGGGCATAAGTTTAGAAATATGTAACTCCTATATCCCTGGTGGTTCAGTGGACCGCTCGCAGCCCGATCGCGGGCATAAGTATAGATATATGTAACTCTTATATTCCTGGTGGTCCAGTGGACCGCTCGCAGCCCAATCCCAGGCAGATGTCTAAAACAAGATTAGATCCCATCTCTGGTGGTCCAGCGGTACCCCCACCACTCCACTGAGCGCCACCCACTTTCCCTGGTCAGCGGCGGGCAGCAGCTCCCCACCCACAAGCTGCTTGTGCAGCTCGCCCATCGATTGCATACAGTAAGCTGTATGCTTGATTGTTCACAGCGTACAATGGGCATGCAGATCAGACTGTACACAGTCCAGATATGTGAATGGATTCATTCACATATCTGACCGTGTAGTACGGTGGTTCATTACACCCATTGGCTCCCGCCAGGGGACCAATAGGTGTACAGCTGTACTGTACGCAGTCAGTTGGCGGGTGGCTGTGGCTTGCGGTGGGGAGCTGCCGCCACCGCTGATCGGGAGGAGCGGGTGGCGGGCTCAGTGGGAGGGTGGGGAGGGGGTACCGCTGACCACCAGGGATGGGATCTAATCTTGTTTTAGATATCTGCCCGCAATCGGGCTGTGAGCGGTCCACCAGGGATAGAGGAGTTTCATATTTCTATACTTATGCCCACGATTGGGCAGCGAGCGGTCCACTGGACCACCACGGATATAGGAGTTTCTTATTTCTACACTTATGCCTGTGATCAGGCTGCAAGTGGTCCACTGGACCGCCAGAGATATAGGAGTTTCATATTTCTATACTTATGCCCGCGATCGGGCTGTGGGGCACTTTGCCGCTTGTGCAGGGGGTGTTGGTCCCCGACGGCTACAGCCTGGCAGGGCTCCAGGCGCAAGTCGCTGGGGATAGGCGCACCTGCATGCAAATGGGTCCATAATGACATGCAAATGGCCCTATTTGTGCCTTGCATGCATTATGGCCCCATTTGCATGTGCACCTTTGAATATTGTGGTTGATGCGCTTAGCGCAATGGCACTTGCACTAGCGCATCCCCCTGCCCCTCTCTGGCCACTTGTGCTGGTGCAGTGCCACTGCGCCATGCACAATGCGGGTGGCCACAGAGCAATATTCAACGGTGCTGAGCCATGGCGCAGCACCGTTGAATATCACCCTGTCAGCGCCCTGGCACATCCCAGTTGCGCTGCGCCCAGGCTTGCGCCACAGCCTGGCGCAGTCTGAATATCCCACCCATAATGTTTACCCAAAACACATAATTAATTTTTTTACTGCTGGGGGCAGGCATAACTCCAGTAAATGCAAAAATTGATATTTTTTTTGAAGGGAAAACTGAACTAACTTTGTGCTGGAAAAAACTGGTGACCAACAAAACTGCCACTTGAAGTGTTTAGAGTCAGTTGCATTTTGGTCTTCTTCTGTGAAATTCTGTGTAAGGACCTCCAACCATGCTCCCACTACCTTATCTATGATGGCTGTGGTGTGGTGGACATGGTACACCATGCGAGAATTGGGATTAACCAGGGACTCTCTTACTTACCCAACCAAACAACGTTACATTTTCATGGTACACACTCAGTTATATTTTTCTAATTTTCTTTGATTTCGTTTGTACAAAAAAGCCAACTTGCTGGCTGCCAATTTAGTGAAAGCTGCCTGTCTGCTACATGACACTCAGAACCCACCTAGCGAAGCATCGCTAGCCTATCTACCTTTGGCATAACTAGTTTCTAGTGAAATGTCAGATAACTGTGAACGTGATCATCATCATCCTCATTAACTTGTCTCAGACAGTCATAACAGATCATCATCATCATCATTATCCCAATTAACGGTCATCAGTGATTCATGCACTGCATGAGAGGAAATGACAGAGATAACAGCAAGCTAGAACCACTGGCTGCACATTGACACTGCCCTGGCCAGGGTGCCTGCTGCCCCGTCATAGTTGAGGCAAACTCGTCAACTTCACCACGGGCATGGGCAGTTGATGACTTTGCAGCTACTATGCATGAATAGGGTTTTGGGATGACATGACATCTCATCATCCTCGATAACAATCATCATCAGTCAGTCATTCATTCACTGCATGACAGTAAAAGACTGAGAGCAAGCTAATCAGATGGAGCAGGGGCCCATGGTGACAATGTTGTGAGCCACCCACACACTGCACACTGACACTGGCTGGGCCTGGGTGGCACTGGCCACTGCCCCGCATCATAGTTGAGCACAGGAAGTTGATGACTTTGCAGCTATACTGTGAATGGATAGTAGAGTTTTGGGGAAGGACAGGTCTGTACAAAACAAAACAAAAAAATGCACTTCCAGTGGCAAGCACATCATTGCTGATTCGTTCACAACTATGACTGACAAGTCGCTGTGACCTGATGTCAGTGTATCTCACTAGCAGTAACCAGTAAGTAGCACATACCAGTTAATGTGGGATCATCAACCAGCCGCTTCAGCTGAGCCTGTAACCAGGAGTTTGTCACTGCCAAGTTAATGTGAATGAATCATAATGATACCTAATAGCCACTGTATGGTGTTACAGTCAGATTACAGGAATGGTTTTGATGATTGAGACATGATGGGGAAGTTATTTACTCACTTATGTATTTTACTTTTTTAAATTAACAAATGTAGGGAGAAAGGAACATTGTGGTCTGCAAATCTGCTACCTAAGGTCACTCACACTTGACGTTACACATTTTTTAAAAGCAGAGCCAGGGGAGAACAGTCAGCAGCACTAAGAGAGCCCCACACCCTTGTTCCCAATCTGCCCTATCTGTGTGCATTGCAAATAACATTAGTTTTACTTTACTGTTTACTGCAGCTGTGCAGCAATTCTATCACCCTGACTCTGCTGGCTTGCAATGTGACATTTTCTGTAAACACAGCCTTCTTCAGATCCCCCTACTGCTAACATCAGAAGAGTCCTGCAGCAGTGTGAGATAACAGTAGCCTGCAGTGAATGTTTTAGAGCAATAAGCTATGATCACAGATGTTTGCCAGTCCCCCTCTTTTCCCTGGAGACCTGGGCTACGTAGAGTCCTCTGTGACTGTACGTAGTCCAGTGAGGACAGTGGCAGCAGCAAACAAATGAACTTAAAAAAACTCAACGCACTGCTGGTAGCATATTGAATCTCACACTGCTGCAGCCCTCTTCTGATGCTACTGTAGTGGGATTTGAAATTGTGGTTACCGAAAATGTCAGCTTGCAAGCCAGCAGAATGACTGTGATACAATCTACTATGCTGCTGCAGATGACACTAAGTGAAAAACATGTTTCTTGCAATGCACTCAACAAAGTGCAAATTGAGAAGGAACCCACAGTTGGATCTGGGGCTCTGCTACTGTTATTACTCAGTTCACATTAAATGTCAAAACCACAGTGTATAGTGGTGTGGTAGTATGGCAGTGCGGCACCTTCACTGGAGTGATATCTAATAGTCTGTCCACCTGGTGAACTGGCTGACAGCTTTGCCAGGCACAGATGAAAAGTACATCATTTACACTGCATCAGAAGTGTATGGCCACTTCACTTTGCATAGAGCGCTATGTGCGGCAGTCTTTGGTGGCTTACTTTTAAGATATTTGCAGCGTGTGTCAATGTGTCATCTTTTACAGATTTATTTTTGGCAACTGATTTGTTATTAACCCCCAAACAAAAGAAAGCACTTAATAGAGCACTGTACGTATGCTTTGTTTAATCCACAAACACAAAGCATTTATTGGGGTACTATACTTGTTTATTTAACCTGCAGACACAAAGAAAGAACTTAATGAGGTACTGACTGCACTAGTACTTGTTTTTTTTTTTAATTATCTTCATTTCGGCTTGCCACAACATGACAATGGCAAAAACAAATTAAACTGAAAAAAAAAAATTTGTCAATGCCGAATGTTTGCATGCTGGTATTAGCATTGGACGTGCAGGAGTTAGACAGATGCAGAATAAGAATGGCGGTGAAGTACTGAACTCACGCCAACCCCACCTCCACCCTGCAGAGATGGACAGGCATTGGGGTGTGCCTTTGGGTCATCACCTATAACGCTCACGGCATTTCACCTCACCCTATCCTGCAGACACCAACAAGTGTCGAGGTGTGCCTTGGGGTGTTCAGCTTTACAGTCACCCCATTTCATAAGGACATATGCTGAAATGGGTGCAGTATAGGAGAATGGGGTGAACTCTGGGGCCAAAGAGTCCAAGGCACAACTCGATGCCTGTCACTGGTTGTAGGGTGAGGGTGGGGGTGGAATGGCATGAGCATTACAGCCGGCAATCCAAAGGTACACTCCTAACGCCTGTGGGTGGGACATTATGGTTAGAAACCCTAACACTCTGGGCATTTGTTGGTATTTGCACTACAAATTTTCAACATGGCCTTTTTGTGACCCCCACCTCATGAAAGCATTTGGGACCTCTGCTCATGAACAGGGGCACTGTGAGTTTGCTAATCTGTTCCGAACGTTGATTTCCCACAGCAACCACGCCATTCTGCACCAGATGTGTGAAAACACAGTTCGGGCAGAATGTGAAAAATGACAGCTGTACCATTCATAAGGAGGTGTGCAAAATTGACAATGCTGAAAATCTTGAGTGAACTATTTCAAATTCTCGAATTTATGAGAGCGCATGAAAACTGCACAACGCACGCTCATAACATAGTAATTTTATGGACTTTTGTCACCAAATTTTCAACACAGGCATTTTGGGACCTCCGCTCATGAACAGTGTCACTGTGATTTTCTTAATCTGTCCCAAACATGATTTCCCACATTGACCTCGCGATTGTGTGCCGGAAGTGTGAAAACACATTGTGGCCAGGATGTGAAAAATGACAGCTATACTGTTCATAAGGAGGTGTGAAAAAATGCCAATGTTGAAAATCTGGACTGAAAATATTACAAATTCACAAAGTTACAACTGTGCGTGGAAACTGCGCAACAAACGCTCATAACACAGTCATTTTTTGGAATTTTTTCACCAAATTTGCAAAATAGGCTTTTTGGGAGCCCACCTCATGAACAGTGACATTGTTGTTTCATTAATGAGTCCCGAAAGGTGATTCCGAGCAGTGACCGCGAAATCACCTTTCAGGACTGAATAACCAGATGACAGTCACTGAATTCATGAGATGGCATCCCAAGAATCCCATGTTGAAATTTGGTGTCAAAATTCACAAAAATGGCCAAGATGTCCACTTAAGTCAACCCCCCCCCCCCCATTTATGCCATTATACAGCTTACCGGCATTTCTTCAGTTCAAAGGTCGGCTTTGGAGAGTGCAGACGTGTTCCCGCTCTGCCGATGATCGTTGCACCATGCTCCAGAGGCAAGTATAGCTTGGGGGTCGGGTACAGAAGGTGGTGCAGGTTGGGGAGGGGTAGCAGGGACAACAAGTGACGTTTGTGTTTTACAGGTTTTTAAAAAAGACCTTGCGGGATGGTTTTCTATTACAGGGACAATGGGCACACTAAGGTGGGCTCTCAAGCGTGCCAAATGGGGGGTTTGTTGGGGGAGCTGTAGCCAATGGGGGATTGGGCACCTATTGGCCATACAGAGTGGTTTGGGGTGCATGAGCCGGGGACTGGCACCCCTCGGCACACAACAGATGGGGGACATTATGCCAACGGGGATTGGGCTCCCCCATCAGCAAATGAACGTTGAAGGGGGCATGCCGACAGGGGGATTGGGCACCCCCATTGGCTTTCATGGAGACTGTAAGAGGCAGATAGCGACAGCTGCCACCATGTTTATTTAAAACAAATGAGGGGGACATTATGCTGACGGGGATTGGGCTACCCTGTCAGCAAATGAACTGGGAAGGGGGCATGCTGACAGGGGGATTGGGCACCCCCGTAGGCTTTCATGGTGACTGTGAGAGGCAGTCGGCAACAGCCACCACTATGTTTATTGAAATGGGACACCAGACAAGGCAAGCTGTGATTTGCCACTGGAATCAGGGACCGCCCCAGCAGCAAAAATAGATGATTGTTAAATGACAGGGCACTCTCTGATTGCAGCTGTGAGTTTCTTTCAAGTTGGTGGCACGCTACAATACTGTTGTCATCGACAGTGTGCTTCTCTATTGATGCCATAGAGACCAGCACCAAAATGGACTGCTGGCATCGGCCACAACACTGCCGCACCTCCACAACTCACTACTATAGCAAGTTGTCACAATATGTTTCTTGCGCATGTGCGCAAGCAAACATAAAAATGATAACTCATGATATGGGTTCAGCAGGAATCTATCAACCTGTCATGCTGCAAACATGCTTCATATTGAGCACTGTCTGCAAAACCAAAAAAGCAATATGAATGTCATCGTTTTCATATTTTCTTTAGAAAACATGAAATAAAATAACATACAAGCTCATTCATTGCCTAGGGATCTATTTCAGTTCCTTCTTATGAATTCTGGGAAATGCTTCCTGAGCTCATAAATATGTTTGATAAGTAAAAAACATTTTGACTTCTCAAAAGTAATATGAAAAGTAATAGGCATTACAGTTACTGGTTACTTTTTATGATGGAGTAATCAGTAACTGCAAATTATTACATTTCTTGGAGAGTAACTAGTAACTGATTACTTTTTAAAAGTAACTTACACAGCACTGCCTATCCGTAATCACTATTACAACCTATCTACCCACCTGTAATCATTATCCAAACCAATCTACCCCTGTACTCAGTATCCACGACTATCTACCCATCTGTAATCACAATCCAAACCTAGCTACCTATCCATAATCACTATTTCTAACCCTTCTATCCATCCATAATTGCTATCCAACCCTATCTACACCTCTGTAATCACTATCCAAACCTATCAACACATCCGTAATAAATATCCAAACATTTCTACTAATCCGTAATCACTATCCAACCCCATCTACCATCCAGAATCACTGATCAGTCTTATTCATCCATCCATCCGTAACCACTATCCAAAACTATCTACTCATCCGTAATCACTATCAAACCCTATATATCCATCCATAATCACTATCCAACCCTATCTGTCCATCCGTAATCACTATCCAACCCTATCTGCTCATTCATAATCAGTATCCAAACCTATTTACTTATCGATAATCAATATTAAAACTAATCTACCCATGTGTAATCACTATCCAAATCTATCTACCCATCTGTAATCACTATCAAAACCTATCCGGTCAGCTCCATTATGTCACTGTTCAAACAGAATCTGCTGGACTTACAGCTTCATCCCTTCTCTCCCTTTGCTTCATTCACAGGGCAACATAGCCACTCTGCTTAGGCCACTCTGTTTACGGCTAACCCGCTCTAACTTAAGAAGCACTGCCTAGGGATTTCAGGAAGCCATCAGTTCAAACCCTCTCAGTATGGCGCGACCAGCCTTGGCCTATGACTTCTGATCATGCTGTTTGGCATCAGCACCTGATCATAGGAAATCATATCATAGCTTGAGGGCTGTACAAACACTGCATATATGTGCCATGCAAACTTAAAGTACAGTTACGTAAGAACTTACCATAACAGTAGATCTTTGAGCGAGGCTCTTGCAGTAGGTAATTATCTTGAGGAGGGCACCCTCTGGCATCAGGACCGCATAGAAACTTTAGCTAGCAATATCAAGAGGGGGACCACCCACTGACATCAAGTGACCGACATCAGCTTGACACTATATAGTGGGTGGTGGCCACGCCCGTCTTCCAGTTCTCCCGCCAGAGACCTCCCAAGGGAGCATCAGGAGAATAGAAAAGAAGCTCCTGGAGCCAACATAAAGTGACAGAAAAAGAGCCCCAGAAGATGGGGGAAGGAGGGAGGGAGGGAAAAAGGTTACCTACTGCAAGAGCCTCTCTCGAAGATCTACTGTTATGGTAAGTTCTTATGCAACTGTACTATCTTACTTCAAGAGGGCTCTTGCAGTAGGTAATTACCTTGAGGACTGCGCCTTCTGGCATCAGGACCACATTGAAACTTGAGCTAGCAATGTCTGGAGGGGGACAGCCCACCGACACCATGTGACCAACGTCAGCATGACACTATATAGTGGACGGTTCCCAAGCCCACCTTCCAGTTTTCCCACCAGAGACCTCCCAAGGGAGAGATGGGAGAACGGAAAAGAAGCTCCTGGAGCCAACATAAAGTGATAGAAAAAGAGCCCCAGAAGACGGGGGAAGGAGGGAAAAAGGTTACCTACTGCAAGAGCCTCTCTCAAAGATCTACTGTTATGGTAAGTTCTTACATAACTGTACTATGTTATTTCAAGAGGGATCTTGCAGTAGGTAATTACCTTGAGGACTGAGTCCCACGCAGTGAGACTCAGAAGAATCCGAAACACAGTCAATTGGAATTTTCTACTTCAAACTTTAAAATCCTTCGGTTTTCCCCAACAATTCCAGATGTGGGTAAAGGCTCTTTATCAAAATCCGACTGCCAGGATCTCTGGAAATGGTGCAATCTCAGAGGCTTTTACCTTATATTCGGACACAAGGCAAGGTTGTCCTCTTTCCCCTCTACTCTTTAACCTTTATTTAGAACCTCTAATTCGCAAAATAGTCCTGTGCCCAAGGGTTCAGGGCTTACAATTCTAGGTACCGATCTCAAAGTTGCCACTTACGCAGATGACTTGCTCCTACAGCTATCTTATCCAGAAACTTCGATCCCTGTCATGCTAGACATAATAGAGCAATTCAGTAAATTATCGAATTATAAGTTAAATGTCGGAAAATCTATTGTATTCCTTTTGAACCACAATGTCTTTAAGAATAATATCACAGTCCTAGGTTTATTGTGGTCCAGGGATTCTTTGAGGTATTTGGGCATTGAATTAACTAGGGATACACAACTTACCATTAAGAAAAATGTTGAGGTATTATTATCAACAGTGACCCAAGATTTAACCCACTGGTCGACCCTCTCCATTTCTTTATGGGGAAGAATAAACCTGATTAAGATGAATGTTTTGCCACGGTTACAATACCCCCTTCAACTACTCAATATTTTTGTACCTGTAGGCCGGTTTAAAAAAGCTCAAAGTTTAATAGTAGACTTTATTTGGGCTAAAAGGAAACCGAGACTAGCATACTATAAGCTTGTTACGCCTAAACTTGAGGGCGGCTTACAGCTTCCATACCTCAGCATGTAATACTGGGCTAGTAATGCTGCCAAATACCTCAAGTGGCTAGATCCTAATCCTTCCATTTACCTCCCCTCATGGCTTAAAACAGAACTGGAATTGATTCGATCAGTTAATCTAGCTCCTTCTACATTACTATTCTTAAATATACCTTCCCTACCGAAAAAGTTAAAAGATACTACAATAGCAACATCCATAAGAATCCATTCACAGCTCTGCGGATTTTTAAAATATAAACACTGTTTGGATGCGTCACAATCGATCTGGAATACCCCAGCTTTTAAAATAGACAACAAGATGCTATCCCCCTTGTGGCTACCTAGATTGGGAGAGGGAAGACTGTCTTCATTTCTCAAGGAAATGGAACATGGCTATCTACAGATGATTTTATATCGAAGTTTAGACTACAAAAGATGGACTATTTTAAAGTCCTGCAGCTCAGACATCTTATTAAAAAAATTTGAAGACGGCCCTCCTTTACCTTCCAAATTTTCTTTCCAGTCAGATTTGGGCCCCTTAGCTAATTCCCCTAAAGTAATTTCCAAACTATATAATATTTTATATGACTGGTGTTTCCTGTATCCATTTGGACCTATGGAGTTTTGGTCTGACTCTTTTCCACATTGGGATAAAGACTGGTCGGCTATACGGAGTAATTGCCATCGTTTTGTAACACAAGATAGGTTACTTTTAATGCCGTTTAATATCCTGCATAACCTTTACTATTCTCCGCAGAAATTGGCCAAATGGGGAGTAATAAGTTCTAATAAATGTATGAGGTGCATGCAGGTGGAAGGTTCTCTGTTTCATATTTTTTGGGAATGTCCCAAGATAGCCCCCCTTATGGGAGAGTATCAAGGACAGGGCTGATCCTTTGCTCAGACTAACAGATCTATTTACCCCAGAGGTTTGTCTTTTTGGGGATTACTCACAGATATCAGTTAAAAAGTGAAAATATGATATCGCTTTGATTTCTATGTCAGTTAAAAAACTGGTACTTAAATATTGGAAAAGCACGGATACAGTCTCTTATTCTGAATGGCTTAATGAGTTACTAGCTAATCTTCAAGTGGAGAGGACTATTTCGAGTCTCAATAATAATAAATCCAAATATGAGAGGATCTGAGCCCCACTACATACACTATAGATCCTTTTTCATGTGCTATGTACTTTGGATTGTTATGCCTCGGGACTGTGTGGGTGGGGAGGGTATTATGGGGTGCATTAGGGTGGGAGGCGGGTGGGATCATGTACCCTGTTTTGGTACATGTCTATGTGTTTTGGATATCATGATCCTGTCAGGTGTATTTGTTGAAACTTCAATAAATATTATATTAAAAAAAAAAGAAGAATCTGAAACACGGGAGGCAGGAGAAGGTCTGCAAAAAAGTAGAAAGTTTAGGACAGAAGGCCGTGGAGGACAGCTAGGCCAACGCCATCCCTGCACCTAGAGGCAATGCCCTGTCTGTAATGCTTAGTGAAAGTGTGACAGAGCTCCAAGTAGCCGCAGCACATATGTCAGCAGCTGAAACATTCATAAAGTAAGCAGTAAAAGCAGCCATGCCTCTGGTAGAATGCCCCTTAACCTCCCCTGGGAGAGTTTTACCATACTTCTGGTAACAGAAAACAATGCAGTTTGCCAACCATTTGGATAGATACTGTTTGGAAACTGCCGCACTCTCTCTCTTGGGTGCAAAACAAACAAAAAAGCTGGAACATTTTCTGGACAGATTTGGTTCGGTTAGTATAATAATGCAAGATTCTGTGAACATCTAAGGTATGCAGAATTGCCTCCCCCTGACTGAAATGCTCAGGGTAATACACCGGGAGTTGAATAGACTGATACAACGTGAACTCAGAAACCACCTTCAGTAAAAACTGAGGATTGGTATGCAGAGCCACCTGGTCTCTGTGAAAAATTAAAAAAGGCTCCTTACACATCAGGGCCTGAAGCTCGGAAATCCTTCGAGCAAAAGTAACAGCAACTAAAAAGAGTGCTTTCCAAGATAAATAGTGCATATCACAACTACCAGACGGTTCAAAGGGAGGTAAGGTCAGTTTTTCCAAAATAAAATTCAGATCCCACAGTGGCGTGGGACTGTGCACCGGGGTTTCAGGTGGAGGATCCCTTTCAGGAAGGTTTTGAAACCTCCAGTTGAGCCACAGCTTTGCCCTCCACTAAGATGCAATAGGCAGAAATGGCTGACAGGTAAACCTTCAGCAAGGAGTAACTCGGGCCCAGGTCAGAGAGGCATAACAGATACTCCATGACCTGAGGAACGGGGCATGAAAAAGGGTCCCAACCCTTTGAGGTGACCCAAATGGAGAAACTCTGCCACTTCACGGCATATGTAGTCTTTATGTAAGGTTTTCAGGCCTCTACAAGGACTTGAGCCACTCTGGAGGAAACTCCAAAGTGTGAAGCAGCAATGTCATGAGGTGCCACGCATGAAGATGAAGAGATTTCAGCACTGGATAGACCAGCATGCCCCTCTACTGAGTCAGGAGATCATGGCAGAGAGGCAGGGGAACTGGAGGCTCTGCTGCAAGCTGCTGAAGGAGCGGAAATGAAACCTGACAGGGTCAATGGGGGGGTGATCAGAATCATGCGAGCTGCATCCGCCTGGAGCTTGAGCAGCACCCTCTGCAGAACTGGAAAGGGAGGGAAGGCATATAAAAACCTCCCTGTCCAGCAGAGAGAGTGCGTCTCACCTGAAAACACCATGCCCGGGAGCGAGCGAGCAAACCTTAAGTAGTTTTGCGTTGTATAGGGAGGCGAACAGATCCAGGTCTGGATGTCCCCATAGGTTGAAACTGTGATCACCACTTGCTTGAGCTCCAACTCATGGGCTTTTACTCTGATGCGGCTGAGACTGTCCACTAGAATGTTTTGCATGCCTGGAACGTGAATTGCTGTGAGGTGTATTGAGTGAAGAACTGCCCAATTCCACATCCACATCACCTCGCTGCAGAGGGGATACAAGCGAGTGCCCCCTTGTTTGTTGATGTATCAGACTACACACATATTGTCTGACTGGACTAATAGTGGACCCTGGCAAAGCAAGTGCTGAAAAGCTTGGAGGGCATACAGCACTACCCTCATCTCCAACACGTTTATGTGTAGGGAAAGCTCCGACTGGGACCATAGCCCCTGAGTTCTATGCGTCTCCAGATGAACCTCCCCAGCCCGTCCCTGATGCATCTGTAGTCAGAGACTGGATGGGGGGAGGGGGTTGAATAGGGACCCCTCTGGTAAGGTTGCTGAGATCCTGCCACCAGAGGAGATCCTGCTGCATTGAATTGGAGACCATGACCTTGTGGTCTAGGTCGTCCAACCTCTGATCCCACTGCACCCTGAGCATCCACTGTGAGATACACACATGGAGTCTCGCTAGAGGAACAGTGGGGATTTATTTATTTATTGAAAAAGTTTCACCAGAAAAACACACTGAGCAGCCGGGGCTGCTCGTCTCACGGTGCGTCCTGGGTGGAGGGGTACATCGGAGCAATGATACAAAGATGCCAGGGAGGCTGCATACATAGCAAATATACAACAGATAAGATAAAAGTGCCAATGAATTAGGATACATCACAAATAACTAGGAGAACATTTAATATAGTGCATTGCATTACTATAGACAATAATATAGCCCACTAAGTGCTGGAGGATTGGAACTGGGTTGCAAGTGGGGAGACTCCCTAGGTGCAGGTACAGTTTGGTGAATGAAAGTTTTTTAAGGCTGAGGAGATGGATGAGGGGAAGGAGGAGTGGCGAATTGGGGGAGGCAATGAGTTCCAGAGTTTAGGAAGATAATGGGAAAAGGCAGTCTGACCTACACCCATGGATCAGCGGGACTACTAAAGTGCATGGATCAGCTGATCTGAGGAAGTGTTGGGCAGGAGGAGGGATGAGAAGGGAGGAGGAAGAGAGTGAAACCAGAATTTGGAGATGAATTTAGCACAATGGGCCAAGCGACAGTCGCCCAGATGAGAAGGCAAGGGAGCAGTAAAGATCACAGTGGTGAGTGGTGGGGGGGGGGGGAGAGTCTAGAGCAAAGCGGTAGAAGGAGTTGAAGAGGATATCCAGTTTGGCTAGGGAGGACTTAGGAGCAGCACTGTAGACTACATCACAGTAGTCAATAAAAAGTAGATTCATTTTCTGGACAAGCTCACGCCTGACCGTCAGAGGTAGACACAAATGGTTCCTGTAGAGGGCACCAAGCTTGCGGTGCCACTTTTTCAGGATGGAGTCCACACGACCAGACAAATTAAGGTTGGGATCCAGTCAGACCCCAAGATACCTGAATGAGGAAGTGTCCTCAAGTGTAGTCCCATCAAGAGTGTGTAAAGTGGGAGGGGAATTGAGCTTGGAGAGTCTCTGCCTGGTGCCAAAGGTCATGGAGACTGTTTTTTTAGCATTGAGGAAGAGTTGATGAGCGAGCAGCCAGTGTTGAACATTGCTGATGTCAACCTGAAGTCTGGCGGCTACGTCAAAGAGGCAGCGGCCAGAGGTGACAGGACGGCGTCATCTGCATACATATGAATGTAGAAAGATGAGCAGGCTGAGGGGAGGTCATTTAAGAAGATGGAGAACAGTAGGGGAACAAGCACAGAGCCCTGGGTAACACCTGTGTGGATATGGAGGGGAGCAGACACAGCATCAGCTATCTTGACTGATTGTGACCTCCCTGTAAGGTAGGCTCTGAACCAGCCAGTGGCCTAGTTGGAGGGGCCAGCTGATGTGAGGGTTTGCAGCAGGAGGGTGTGGGAGACTATGTTGAAAGCCTTGGCGAGGTTGACAAATATGGCCGAGGTAATCAGACCACTATCCATCCCCGTGAGTATGGAATCAGTGAGTCTAAGGAGGGAGGTGGTGGTGGAATGGTTTTTCCTAAAACCAGATGGGAATGGAGTAAAGAAGGAGGAGTCAGAGAGGTAAGGAGAAAGTTGAGCAAGGACGAGGTGCTCCTGGAGTTTGACTAGAGCTGGCAGTAGAGAGACTGGGCAATAGCTGTTGGGTGAGGAGGGGATCACCTTCCTTTGGCAGTGGCAGGACACTGGCATGTTTCCAAGCAGAAGGGACTGTTGCTTGGGAGAACGAGAGGTTGAGGATGGTGGATGGGGGGCAGACAGCAGTCACAGAGAGATGTAGCAGCTTCGGGTCCAGGCCATCTGGGGACCCACCTTTAGTGGGATTAAGAGTGAGAAGGGTTTCAAGAACCTCAGCAGGGGAGACTGGACGGAAGGAGAAGGACCCTACTTAGGGACAAGGGTGTAACTGAGTAGCAGGTGGACTGGTAGGGAGAGGGGGAAGAGAGGAAAGGAGTGATGAGGCACAGGATGTGAAATATGTGTTAAATTCTGAAGCAACCGAGGGGTGGTTGGAGATGAGGGAGCCATGCATTTTAAGTAGTGGCGTGGGCGGGGTTGATGGGGGAGGGAGTGGACCAGCTTCCAGAATTTGCTTGGGTTAGCTATGTTATTTTGGAAGGATGAGCAGAAATAATCATCTTTGGCTAGCCTGATAGTTCTTGTGCAGGAGCTGCAGAGGGTTCAGTAGTTTGTAGATCATTAGGCTGTTTGGATGTTTTGTGAGCTTTCCAGGCTCGGTCATGAGCCTGTTGGCAAGCCAACAGTTCAGGGGTAACCCAAGGGTGGTGGTTTCTCCATACTCTTGTACGTCTGAGAGGGGTGTGAGTGTTCCAGACCTGTAGGAAATTGTCCTTGAAATAGTGTAGTGCTTGGTCAATTGAGTTGGCAGAAGATATGGGGGACCAGTCCAGTTGTGCTAGGTCTTGAAGTAGTGGGGTGAGATCTAAGGAGCAGAATGTATGTGTCAGTAGTAGCTTAAGGGGAGATTTTGGTCTACGGACTTTACGTACCAGGTAGATGATGTGGTGATCGCTTAAAGCATCAGGGAGTAGACCTGCTTGGATGATATGGTGAGGGTGTAAGGTGAGGCCCCAGTCTATCAGGGAATGGTTTAGAGTTTTGTTGTTTAGGCGGGTGGGGTCCAGTATTTGTTGAGCAAGGTTGAGGGTGCAGATATCATTTTTCACCTTGCAAAGTGAGGGAGACAGCCAGTTCTGGTTGAAGTCACCCAGAAGGTGCAGTTTGCCATCAGTGGTGAGGGACGTGATGGTGGTAATATGTTGAACAACAGATGAGGTACTTGGGCCAGGGTAGCAACAAGTCCCTGCTACATAGACGGGGACGGTAAAGGGCAGGGAGAGCCGTGGGACTAGAGTTTCATGTGCCCCGGGATGGAGGATGATAAGATACTGGTGACTTGAAGAGAGGAGGCAGTGTAAATTGCCATGCCACCTGCATGGGTCACTCGGTCTTGATGGAAGAGTAGCCCGGGATGGAGACAGAGGAGTCAGGTATTTTACTGTTTAGTCAGGTTTCAGATAGAATTAGAATGTGCGGTGTGTAGGCAACTTCAAGGGGCAGAAGTAGGTCAGGTTTCGGGAGCAAGCTCCTTATATTAAGGTGGAGCATCTTTAAGCCACGAGGGAGGGACAGCCCAGACAGGGAGGGTAATGAAGCAGAGTTTTGACAAGGGTTAGGGGGTCAGGGTCTAGTGGCGGTATCAGGACCTGGGTTGGGGCTGATATCACCAGCAGAGAGATGGAAAAGAGCAATAATGATGAAATGCAGCTTATTATTTATAAACCACGAGGAAGAGTCCTGGTTGCGGGGAGGCCTGGGGGGTTTAGAGCAGGTGCCCGGGCCACTAGTTCGAGTAGTAGGACCAAATAATTTGGTATAAACAAGAGGGAGGCATGTGGCCGAATAGCAAAGTGAGACCATTTCAATGAAGGAATGGTCGGGATAATTGCCAATGGTAATGTGGGATTGAGGAGGGGAAAGCAGCAGGGGCAGGGAGGGGGTGAGGGGTAGGGTAAGAGGAGAAGGGAAGGGGCAAGGAGTGGCTGCTTCCATAAGGCCAAGGAGGTGGAGAACTGACCTGGATGAAACCTACCTGCTGGGGGCTATTAGACAAACCTGCCTCTGCAAGGTTTCTGCCCTGTCCTGACGGAGGAAAGCCATGCCATGGGCCGTATCAAGTACTGCCCCAATAAACTGGTGATGCTGGGAAGGGGCAAGGTGGGACTTGGGGTAGTTGACCATAATCACCACTTGTGCAAAGAGGGCCAGGGTAGCCAAAAGGGAGAGTTCCAGTTGATCCCTCGATGGGACTGACAGAAGTCAGTCGTCGAGGTAAGGGAACACATAGTGGCCCTGGCGTCTCAGTGCCACCACCATCACCACCAGGCACTTAATGAAAACCCAAGGTGCAGAAGAGTCCAAAGGGGAGGGCCCTGAACTAGTAATGCTCCCCCTGAAAGGAGAACCTGAGGCAGTGGCGGTGGGCCAGAAACACCCAGATATGCAGGTAGGCATCCTGCATGTCCAGAGCGTAGGGCCACTGTCCCTTGTGCAGAAGAAGCAGCAGACCTGGGAGAGTCAGCATTCGAAACTGCTTGTACCAAATGTACTGGTTTAGAGTGCTGAGGTTCAAAATTAGATACAGATCTCCTGTTTTCTTTGGAACCAGGAAGAAGTGAGAGTAATATCCCTTCCCTGCCTGGTTTGTGGGGACAGGCTTTATGGCTTATTTTCAGAGAAGAGCCTCAATTTCCTCCCTTTGAGGGGGATGTGCACCTTTGGATAGTGGGACACCCCGGGGGCCTGTTTGGAGGTGTCTCCAGAAGCTCTAATGCGTGGCCTTCACTCACCAGCTGAAGGACCCATGCATCTGTGGTAACTGCCTTCCACCCTGGCAAGTGACAAGTGAACCTTCCGCCCATTGGCTCCTCCGAGGGAAGGGGGGGTGGACCGCGAGTCAAGAGATGGAGAGAGGGTTGGAGAGAGCTGCTCTGGAGCCCCTTTGAGCTTTGGCGGGAGGGTTGGCCATTGCTGATGGAACCCGATGTTTTGGCTGACAACTAGCCATCTGCTGCAGTTTCATCTGCTGCTTAACCTGGTGATGAAATGGCTGCTTGGCCTTAAATCTAGGGTGGTACATGGCATGGACCATCCTTAATACCTTGCCCTGAAGGCTGGTGATAATGTCTTGGGCATTGCCTCTGAAGTGGACAGAGTCCCTAAAGGGAGCATCCTGGATGGCCACCTGAACATTAGGCACCAAAACAGAGACCCTTAGCGAGGAATACCTCCTACGGCTAATGGCCATGGTGGTGCCCCTGGCCGAGGAGTCCACAGCATCATACATGGCCCTCAGCGAATGCAGACAGGTTACCTTGGCGGACCTAATGGTGTCAGCTAAGATAGTTTTGGACTCAATGACGGGTTCCAGCTGACTGAAAAATGACTTCTGGTAAACCAGCATGTGTGCCACATAGTTTAAGGCACGCATGGCCAAAGTGGAGGAAGAATAGAATTTCCTCCCAAACTGATCCATCTGTCTTGACTCCTTATCGGGAGAAGAGGTGCTCATATGTCTCAGGTTAGTGGATCTGTCATGAGCTGCCATAATGACTACAGAGTCCGCCTTGGGGTGAACACGAAGGTGGTCTTTACCCTCTAATGTTCTGTACATCCGGTCAGCCTTTTTGGCTACTGCCAGTATTGAAGAAGGCATCATCCAGATGGTGGAGGCCTACTCTTCATGCAGCTCTAACCACAGGGATGTAAGGACAGGTGCTGTCTCCTGGATGTCCAAGTGCTCAGCCAGTCTCTGGTGCTTAGGATCCTGAACATCAGACTTCCAGTCGTAGACCTCTGCAGTCTTTTTGAGGAGGTCTGCGAAAGAAAGGTCCTCAGGTGGGGATTTAGGAGACTCCTTAGGCCTAGGTTCCTCCGTGGGAGGGGTTTCAAACCCAGATACCGTGGAAGAAGAGGAGTCGGAATCCGAGCCCAGATCTGAAGACCGGACGTCAGGACAAGAAGCTTCCTGAGAGCCAGGATGGGCATTGTCTGATGTCAGTCCAGCCGAAGGTTCTTTCATCAGGCTCGACGTTGGCTGACAAGTGTCCGGCCTAGGAGTGGACCTAGACATCTGATCCAATGGAACCTGAGGAACATCCCCCGGGGTGGGGCTACCCAGCTCTGAAACAAGCTTAGCCCTTAGTCTCCAACCACCAGGACTGAAGGATAGCCCAGAAGTCTGCCTGAGGCCAAGGAGTAGGTGGCAGGGCAGAGGGGGCTGGTAGGCCAGTGGATATCCCAGAGAGAACCCCTCATCGGGTAGCCTGGCATATGGTACATATGTGCTGGGTAACCCAGTAAACAGTAAGTGGGTGAATACCCCGGCATCTGATGGCCTGATGACAGGTAGCCCAGAGGAATGTAGATTGGAGGATAAAGTGGTGTCGGGTGACCTGATGGAGGATAACCGAACAGGAGGGCCCCCGATGGAAGTGCCGTGGGACCCAAAAGAGGACCATGAGGAGGCCTGAAACCTGTCCCCGAGGGACCCGGGAAAATCGAGTCGGATGCCGGAGTCCGGCATTGGTGCTGGCATCCCCGCCAGAGGATCCGGTGGGGATGGGCCCCGAGGGTTACCTGGGAGATCCGACATCAGGTCTGGAGGTGAACTAAGGAAGGTGTCACCTGACAGATGACCCCTGTCCTCCGCACCCCAATGAACTTGAGAGGGCAGAGGAGGCTCTTCCAGAGGAGAAGAAGGGGTGGCCTGGTGGGGAGACCCAACTGGAGAAGCTGTGAGGCATTGGGTAACTGGGCATTGTCGGGGCCCTCGCTGAACCCCGATGTGAACAGATCAGTTGGGCGGACATCGGGTGGACCAACGACCAGTGTACTGATCATGGCCAGGCAGGTGCCAGAAACTCCAGAGTCCAACTTCAAGCCTGGGCCAGATGTTCATCAGAAGAACCCGACTAGTGGCTTACCAGCCCCACCAGGCTGCTTAGATCCTGTAGTAGAAAGGGGCCTTAGAGTGGCGGAAGCCTCAGACTCTGCCTAGGCATCCGCTATCACTGTAACTAGTGGTTGCGGAGGATCCAAGGGCTGCTTCTGGGAAGGCAGGGCAGGCTTGGAGGCAGCAGCAGACTTCCCAGAGGAAGAGGGATGTTGATCACCCAAGGGCTACCGCGGGTGAGAGGGAGACCTGTCCTGGTCCAGGTGCTTCTCTTTATCCCTCTTTTTCTTGTGCTTATGGGAGTCCGTGGGAGAGGAGGAAGCACTTCTGAGTTTCTGGAGCTCTTTTTCCATTGTGGCCATTTTTTGCTTCAATAAATGAGCCTCGAGGGCCTGCTGCAACGCTTCTGTGTGGCCTGGTTGAAGCTGTAACAGGCCTCACAGTCCTCAACCTTGTGCTCTGGGCCTAAGCTAAAGAGGCAGAGGGAGTGTGAATCTTTGTGCGGTAGCTGTGTTCCACACAAAATGCACTTATTTTTATGTGACTCAGAGGAAGACAGCAAAGACATGCACAAAACATGGGTATAGCACAAAAGAAAGAAAAAGCAGATACTCATCTGAAGAAAAGGTGGTTAAACTGCAGTGACAATCTCTGGGAGGTCCGACATGCTCAGGTCGATGGTGGGAAAGAACTGGAAGGCAGGTGTGGGGACCGCCCACTATGTAGTGTCACGTTGATGTCGGTCATGTGAGGTTGGTGGGTGGTCCCCTGCCAGACACTGCTAGCCAAAGTTTCCTTGTGGTCCTGATGCCAGGGGGCGCAGACCTCAAGGTAATTAACTACTGCAAGGGCCCTCTTATAAGACTGGCCAACAGGGCTTGTCTAGTGCTGTATTCACACACATTATCAAATATTTATTGCATGAATACATCTGACATTGTAACTTCATTGATGCTCACAAGGCTAAAGAAGCTGTGATATACCATGAGGGTGGCATTCCCTAAAACAATAATTAAAGTACACTACTGTCATATTCAATTACCCCTCGTCGAGAAAACTGAAAGCATACTTTACTCAGTCAAGGTTCATTGGAAATTGGATTCTTACAACTGTCGCATCCCATGGATATACAGAGTATACTTCAGATTCATTACTTTACCTTTTATTCATTCTGCTAATTTAAATATATTTATGTCATTAAACATGCAGTGAAACACACACACACACACAGACACACTGCCACATGAAGGAAACTTGAAGTCTTAAGTAGTGAAAAGACAAAAGAAAAGGGAGAAAAAAAACAGGAAACAAAACAAATCTTTATTCAATGTACTTTGCATTTTGTAATGATTACAATAAAGGATAAAAAACAAACAAAAAAGGTTTACTGTTTCATATATGGTAAGGTACAAGAGAATTTTTTAATTTATTCACCTGCATACCTCACAATCTCTTGCCATCCTTATGCAGGACACTGTACAGGGAAAGAGGAAAAATGAGGGACGCACTATCATAGAGACAGAGGTTTAAAATTCTGTATAAATACTGTACGTGATTTCATTTTTCATTAAATCTGATTTGATTATTCAGCAAGGATAGGCACATTATGTTTTAAAATCTGTGTGCATAATGTGGAACAACCCCTTCTCCACGTAGTTACAAGAGGGGTTCTGAAGTGGAAAATAAGGACTGACCATCCTGATGTGGGACACTTGAGAGGCAGGTGCACCTGTGAGGCAATATTCATATTAACAAGTCACAGCAGTAACTGTGATGCTCATGCTTGCACTAGCAGAGACACCATGGTTCCTTGCCACTGGGCAAACTTCTCGTACTCATTTTTTGGCAAGGTGAGTAGTTCTAGAAAAGGAAAATGGCACACAAATACTTAAGCAATAAGGCACAACAGAAAGGTTACCTTAATGATCTACCAATCACCCCGTAGGGGTGTAATGCCCCTTACAGGGTGATTAACTTACCATTAACATAATCCATGGGAATGCATTATTGCTATTATATTTACTGGTTAAGGGCAATAGTCTATCGTTGGCAGACCCTCTGAAACTCCATAATTCACACTTGTGAATTATGGAGTTCCATAAACCACGGGCACCACAAACCGGCACGAGTCTCCCTGAGCTGTCCCTCAAGAACTTGTCCTCGCACTGGTGGTCCACTTGAGCTCCTCACTGAAAACTGCCAGTGCAAGAAAAATGCTTCTCGATGATCTGACTGGAAAAAAAAAAAAAAAAAGGCCATTTCCTGCAGTAACGGATTGCCTGTTCCTTCATTCTGGAACAAATTGCGGGCTAGGTCTAAGGAGGAGGCTGAGGTTTGCTTTAAGCTATGAAAAAGTGCAACTATAGTATCTTCTGATAGCTCCGAGGACATAGCTAGCCCATCGCTGACTACTTAAAAAACAACCATTTAAAAGCCTGTGATCACAAGAGCCAGCCCAACAGACTACAGTACTACAGTACAACCCCATTTATCCGAAAGTCACGGGAGGGAAGTCACAAAAAACGTTAACATAAATAGGGTTTTGGTTAAACGAGGGATCAAGTCAGTCTAGCATGAGCTGCCAAGTGTACAATGAAGCTACCAAATGTACAACGGACAAATGCTAATCAGTAAATATAAAAATTAAAACATGGGGAAGTGTGGCGATTCACATTTTATGTACACCCTTGGTGTGTGTGATGCCCAGATAAACCCCTCATGATTCACCTTCGGGGATTGTGGGGATCACACACCTCAGGTGTGCATAAAATCCTCATAAACCACACTTCCTCATGCATTATTCTATATATATTATAGAGGATAATGTATAGGACTCTATCTGTAACAAGTTTGTAAACTCTTCGAGAGGTCGTCAAGGCGATGATTGGCACCTCGAGAGCAAAGCTCGAGAGGTTTCATCGTCATGACGAGCTCGAGAAGAGTTTACAAACTTATTGCAGATAGGGTCCTATACATTATCTTTTATAGTGTATAGACCCTTTTCGGCTAATTTTGGTACCAAAAGACACAAAACGTGACGGATCTGACTCTGAACACCAAGCAACTACTGTGATTCATGTAGAATTGAGATTTTTACTCACGGATCATGAAGTTGCCATCTGTTAGGAAATCGGAGGCAGTTGAAAAACATTACGTAGGGCATAAGTTCAGCAAAAGTCCCATTTGAATAAATCTTTATCTGTTAGTATGCTCACTACAGAAAACAGAAGCTGACACTGTATTTTTTATAGCTGGGCTCCCACTTTGAATTTACTGCTCGGGTAAATGGCAAATGTTCAGAGGTAAAGCTTGACAACGCGGCTCACGCTTTTGGAATGCAAGTAAGGTTCTAAGCTGTTGTGCTGCAGTAGCTACGTACCAGGTGCAGCATAACAACAAGCTACTGCAGCATAACAACATTTTAGCTGGTATGGATTTTTATGCTTAACAGCGTTCTACCATACATTATGACATTCTACCATACACTATAAATAGGAGCATTATAAATCATTGTGTACCTTGTTTAACATGTGATTATGCTGTACATACTGTATATATTAACATAAATTAACATAATAGAATGCATACAACCAACCAGGAAGCTCTATTTTTGAGACACTTTTATAACAGAAAAAGCATTAATAGTAATCATGTGATATGAAAAACCTTGTCTGTGGCATAGGGAAATAATAGAACGGGGCTGGCAGTATAGTCTAGAGGTTAGAGCAATGAGCTGTGAATGAGCGTGGTACATCCAGCAGACCTGGGTTTGATTAGCACAACCTCCACTTGAATACTGTGTAACCCTAAGCAAGTCCTTTAACCTCCCAAGTGCTCCTGGATTGCCTCTGAAAACAGGACTCTGGCCTAGTGGGCCTTAACTGGTTACCAAAAGAATTATAATAAAAAAAAAAAGATCTAGAAAATAAGTTCATTTGGAATTTAAAGTCTTGTCTTAGACTGTCCCAATGTGCAGTTTTCACTATAAAACCTGATGTTTTTATTTATTTTACTACTTATAGTATTACTCATGATAACCCTGCTGAGATGCAGCGTCAATCTTTTTAATCAGTTTGCCCATTCCTATGATTTTGTTTTTTATAACAATCTGGAACAAATCCAGTCAATCATTTCATTTAATGTGACAGACAAGGGTAACTGATACAAGGCTGCCCCTGTTACATACTACCTGTAGTCACAACACAAAAGCGGGGAGTTTTCCACTAATCCTTTGATGCCCCTTGACTGAGCTCCTTGGGGAGCAGTCTTCTCTTTGGTATTTGCTGGAACTCTGCAATATGAAAGAACACAATAGAATGGAAAATTATGAAAATGCATCCTTTAGAGACCTCTGCTGTCAGGGTAAGTAATGACACAGAGGCAGCCTTGTACCGGCTACTGTACTTTGCTTGTCAGCTTTACAAGATTTGGGCAGGGAAAACACAACCCCTGAGCTGTAAAATGGCATTTGCAGGTGCATCCTACGGAAAGGGGGATCATGGGTCAAATAAAATACCACAATAAATGGTAAGCAAAAAAGTAATGAAGTAGTAAACAACGTGCAAAACACAGCAAGGAGTTTCAGTGTGCAAAAACTGCAGTAAGTGAATTGTGGAGTAGCTCCCATGTGTGACTAGTGACCACTACGAGGTGGATGACTGGAGGGAGTTCTGAGGGCAGGGATTTTCCAAGAGAGTACTACCTGTCTGATAGGAAATGTCTGAGGGAAAGGAAGAAAGGGGCAAAAGTTGGAATGTCTGAGGAGATAAGCAAAGTGCAAGGAAGGCATGAGCAGAAAGGATAAGTATTCAGGGAGGGTGTTAGGCCAAAACCTAAAGATCAGCAGGGCAGAGTGATGATGTGGCACCAAGGCTAGTCTTTTGTTCTTCTGAATAACTCCCCCACCTCCTACCTTAATTAAATAGACCTTCCCCACGCCCCCTTTGAGGCCCCTCCTCCTTGCTCTTACACCATTGGGTACCTTGCTTGGTATTCCTCTATATTCTTCCTTAACAGCCCTCTCCCACTTTTAACCCTTGTCACACTGTGACACTCAGCTGCCTGGCCTTTCCCCTTGCAGTGAATCTACTTCCTACTGCTCCACCCACTCCTCCTGCTCTCCATCCTTAATTTTTCCTAGCCCCGCCTGCCTGCCTATATGTCCGCTCTCCACCTTCTATCTTATCATGCGCTCTTCCTCCTTTCTTTTTCCCTTTCTTTTCTTCCTTGCTCATCTCCTTCCCCTACTCCACTCCCCTGGAGCCTGTTTTCCCTCTCCTTCCCACTTCTACCAAATTTAAACAACTTTTCACCACCTAGGTACTCTGCACCTTGGGCCCAGCCCACTGCCCAGGGTCCCCCCTACCTCCAAGGAACTGTCCTCTCCTACTGTTGGACTATGTATACCCCCCCTTGTCCTCCCTTTCTGCTTTAACCCTGACCCCTCACCGTCAACCCATGGTACTCTCCTGCATGACTAGCAGTCGAAAGCGCTCCCTCAGGGAAATACGTTTAAGCACCCTGAGGCTTGTGCTCCTACTCCTACTGTTGTCAGGCAATGTGCATCCAAACCCTGGCCCAATCTTCGCTAAAGCCTTAAATCAGAACAAACCCTCAGGTGCCCTCTCAATCATGTCAATCAACATCTGCAGCCTCCTTCCCAAAATCAATGCCCTGCAGGCCTTTACCAGCCAACACTGCCCGGACATCCTGGCAGTTGCCGAAACCTGGCTTACGCCATCAGTCCCTGACCAGGCAATCAGCCTTCCTGACTACAATATCTTTAGGCTTGATCGGATGTCTGAAAGAGGTGGTGGTTGTGCCTTATACCTGAAAGATACAATCTTGGGACACCACAGCAATAGCTCTCTCCAGCCTACGACTGCTCAGATTCTTCCCATTAGAATCCTCCTAGGTGCCAGAAGCAAAGCCCTCACAGTTGCTACTATCTACATTCCTCCTAAAGAGCAAGGAAATGGTCTAACCACTGTGCTGGACTTCGTCAAGTTACTTCCATCAGATACTGAATCTATCCTCCTTGGCGACTTCAATGTAAACTGGCCCGCAGCAGAAGCTGCGGCAAACCTCACCCAGCTGGTAGACTCACCAACCAGGAAAAATTACAGGACCAAAACCAGCACCCTTCTTGACTGGATTCTTGCCAGTCACCCCTCATGAATCTCAAGCACTTCCGTCCTTCCTGACTCTCTCAGCGACCACTCCCATCAGCTGCATTTGGTCAAATAAATTCATTAAACCACCCCCAAAAACTATCACCAGCAGGGTTCTACCCCACGGCCATCTACCTCATCTCAAATCCCACCTCCTCCTTCAAGACTGGTCACCAATCTTCAAAGCAACAAATGTGAATACTGCCCTGGACCACTTCATAGAAATCTTCACAGAGGCCTGTGACACGTACACCCCTGTAAAAGAAACGCAAAGTAAAAGCACTCTGCAACCCCTGGCTCACAGGAGACCTCCTTAAGCAACTAAAAACAAGGGATCACCTCTGGGAGCTGGCCAGAAACTCCGGTAGGCAAAACGACATCCTAAACTTCAAATGTGCATGTAATGACTGCACCAAATCTATCCGACAAAAGAAATCAGCCTACTTTAAGAATGCCCTCACGAACTCCTGGGGTAATGGAAGAGATTTCTGGAAAAACATAAAAGAAGTCACTGGGAAACAGTCCAAACTTCCCCTATCAGTGCTTAACATAAATGGAATTACAATGCTTGACCCTAAAATCATTGCAGACACCTTCAACACAGATTTTACTGACCTCAACTCAGTTCTACCACCTGATTTCTTCAAGGAAGATGACGCTCCAATGTCCTCCACTAACACTACCTCAAATAATCAACCACATTTCTACTTTAAAACAGTCAAGACTTATCAGGTTCACAAATATGTCAACAAAGCCATTAGCAAATCCAGATTTAGCAGTGACTCCCTTGACCTCAAACTCCTGTCTCTCACCCTAGAAGAGGTACTCGGGCCTCTGACCAGGATCTTCAACCTCTCCCTCAGCCTTAGCCAGTTCCTGGACAAGTGGAAATCTGCCACTGTCACCCCTATCCACAAAAGTGGTGACAAAACTGCCCATGAGAATTTCAGACCAATCTCCATACCACCTCCCCTCTCCAAGGCACTAGAACGTATTGTCTCTGACAAGTTTACAGACTTTCTGGATAAGCACAACATCCTGTGCAAGCAACAACACAGGTTCAGAAAGGGTCATAGCACCTCTATTGCACTACTCAAATTCACCGGCGCCATCCATAACTCACTTGACATTGGTCAGCAAACTGGCTCCATTTTCATCGACTTAACAAAAGCCTTTGACACCGTCAACCATCGCCTCCTTCTAGTCCAGCTCCAAAATGCCAGGGTCTCACCTGACTCCATTGGCTGGTTCAAGAGCTACCTAGACAATCGGACCCAAAGAGTAAGAATTGCTGATACTGTCTCTGATTCAGACCTGTCCACTCGGGTGTCCCCAGGGTTCCATCCTGGGACCCCTCGTCTTTAGCCTGTTCCTAAACTCACTACTGGACTGCTGCCCTGAGCAAATCATACTCTACGCAGATGATGCAATCATCCTTGCCTCACACCATGACCCTAAACTATTGCAAAAAAACTCCAGCAGGGTTTCTCATCTGTTGAGACCTGGTTCTTAAGTCATAAACTGATACTTAATCAGAAAAAAACCAAGTCCATGATTTTCAGCAGCCCCCACAACAAAAAAAAGCAATACCACCTCTCCATTGAAACCAAGCAAGGTGTCACTCTTGAACAAACACAATCTTTCAAGTACCTTGGCATCACCCTCAACTCCCATCTCTCCTATGCTGCCCACATCAATATTGTTGCAAAGTCTGCCAATACCCGATTGGGCCTACTGTTCCAGCACAGGAAACACCTAACCCCTGAAGCACTATCAGTCACCATCCAAAGCTCCATCATAAGCATTATCGATCATGGACTTATCATCTATGGCTCTGCCACTACCACCTCTCTCAAATGTGTCACTATCTCCCTAAATAAAGCCTATCGACTCATCACAGGATCCCATCGTCTCACTCATACATGTGACCTCTACTCTCAAACTGGGTGGCTGCAACCTGACAATCGCATAAAATACTAAACCTGCATCACAGCCAAGAAAATAACAATGGGTCTTGCTCCTCCTGGATTCTGCGCTCTCCTTACACCCAGACACAGCAACGTCAATACAAGGAGGTTCAAACCTCACTATCTGCAAATCCCCCGGTGTCGCACAACCCAAGGACAAAGATCATTTGCCTTTCAGGCACCCAGCTGGCTTAACTCCCTTGGTAGTGACATCGCCACCGCTCCCACACTTGGTGTATTTAAGTCTAGGCTTTGCCCCGCACTACTTGCCTCCAGCTCCTGTGACTGCTCATCCAAGTAGTACCTACACCTTGCTGCCCACGCCTCCTCAGCTAGCACTTACTACCAACTCTGCCCCTTTTCTAAACTTATACCTGTCTGTCCATAACAAGACTCCCTGGGCTGCCCTGCCACCCACCCCATGCTCCACCACCCCTTCCTCTCTCTTCTTGCCCCCTCCTTCCCCTCACCTCCCCCTCTCTTCCAGCACCTCCTACCTCTTTTCCTCCTTCCTACCCCCTTCACTCCGCAATCTCCTCTCCCCCCTCACCTATACCGTAGTCCTACCTCTGTCCCTATTCCCCGCTCTCCTTTGTGCCCTGAAACTGCATGCCTTGTTAGTTAAATGTTATTGAATGTTACTGGTTACAAAATCTGTATACTGTACTCACTAATGTGGAACCTTTGTAAAAGAGCCTCAGCTCAAAGGTATTGTTGTGATCCTAGATTGAAATAAATAAAAATAAATGATGAATCTCAACGTATGGCCAGCCCAGGATGGAGTAGCAATCACAGTGATGCATGCAGAGTGGGCAGTTGGTTGATGGTACAGTGGCAAAAATCGTGACAGAGTGGCTCTAGTCTGGCTTACATGGACTTTGAGGCTGCACTATGGACAATATCGCCATAATCGAAGATGAGGAAGCTCTTTTCCTGGATGAATCTCAGTCTGGCAGCAGTAGGGAGATTAGTTCTGTTCCTGTGGAGGGCACCAAGCATAGAGAGGAGTTCTGAGGAGATGGATTCCATGTGGGTAGCAAAGGCTAGGGACCTATTAAAAAACGATTGTTGCTGAAAAGGCTAGGTGAATAAACGAGGCAAAAAGTCAATTAACAAGCTATGGTAAGGGTGGCCCTCCATGCCTGACTAGCAGATGAATGCACAGCAGCAACAGTTGTCAGGCTAAAGCGACAATCCCCAGGCACTCCAGCAGCTATGAATGTACAGTGCCATCCACATTCATCACGGTTTCTTCCAGTGATACAGAATCCTGCTGGAACACAATGTAATCCAATGTCAGTTACTCTCATTTATCATGTAGGAGAGTGTGGCCTCTTTATCACAGAGGGCTGCATCCTGCTGGGTGGCACTGTTGTTGAGTTTTTGTAAGTCTTGCTCTGTTGCTGGTTATAGTTTGTTGGTGACATGGAAAAACTTCAATAAACAGATTATTACAAAAACAGCTAGTGTTCCGTTTGTAGTTACTGTAGGCTGACAGCAATCTACAGCGTATCTATCAACCTAAGGACATCACAGCAGTATTTGAAGAAAAAAATGAAGGTTAGGAAACCCTAAAATACACAAGTAAACAGATTACAGTCCCCTTAGCTTCTCCCGACTCAGGGCTCTGTAATATAAAGGCAAAGATGCTAGCTGCACCCCTTGTGTGACATGTCGAGGGACATTGGGAAGTCTTTTATTCACAGCTGGCCTTAGACTTTGTGGGGCCTGGGGCAGAGGTAAAACACGGGGCCTCCTATAACCAGCAATCGGCAGTCTGGTGTTCACTAACTGTCGTATTCACAGCAGAACTGGTACTGCCTGTATTTTTTGGAGGTGGGCAGGAGACCTCAGTGCCACTGCAAGGTAAATAAAAAGAACCTACACTGCAAGTATTGGGAGCAGGCAGGAGACTTCAGTGCTGCCACGCGGGAATGAAAATAACCTGTGCTGCCTGTATTTGAGGGTGGGCAGAAAACCACAGTGCCAGTGAGCAGCTGAAAGAAAAAAGCCCTTCAGGGCTGTGGAGATCCCCCATTATGGGAAACTTAAAGAAAAAGCCCTTCAGGGCTGTGGAGACCCACTGCTGTGGGCAGCTGAAAGAAAAAAAAACTCACTGTGGAGAGCCACCACAGAAAGCAGCTAAAGAAAAAATAAACTTTGGGGCCACAGAGATCTGTTGCAGTGGGCAACTTGAAGCAAAAAGCCCTTTAGGCCTCTGAAGATAGTAGGTAATTGCAATCCCCATGTTTGTAGCTGACTTATAACCATGTCAGTTGTTAGGTCATGTGACCTTGCTCAGTGCTCCAACGGTAACCACATGATCAAGGTACTTACCTTAGCTGTCTGCAGGGCTGCTCTCAGGTCTTAATAAGTGAATCATCTGATGCCCCGGCTGGGCAGTTTTGTTTCAAATAAATGAGGAGACATAATCAGTTAAAGAGGAGCTTCTATTTTAATTTCCTACATACATTTCATAAGTAACGGATGACTGACCATGGCATAGCAGTGTTATTCCATGAAAGAAACAATAAGAGATCATTATTCGGGCTCCAAAAGAATGTAGTAGTAAAGGGACTCTGTGAGAATGGTCAGATTATGAAGACTGTCCAACCCTACTGTACTGTATCTGAACATCAGCACACAGGGCTCAACAAAGGTGTGGCTACCCCACAATTAGGTAAGCACTGTATCTCTGCAGGAAACAAATTAACACAGGAGTTATCAAACCAGTAGGCAGAGAAATCAGGGAACTTGAGAGGCAACTCAAAGAAAAGAAGTTCTGTACATCTGTAATAACAGACAAGAAGCAGGGCCGACCTTAGGCTCCCTCAGTCCCAGTGATCGCTGGGGGTTCCATAGTCATAGTGGCCCCCAGAGAGAAGCTAAGTAGGTCATCAGTCTTTCAAATGTCATCTTTGTTTTGTGCTTTTCATTCCATATATAATAATGTAAGATCACACAAGGGACATAGCTTAGCAGACCTTCGAACTACGCATCACAATGAAAAAAGAACACTCGCTAAGGTACATTCAAGGGCTCCCAATGACTAACCCTGCTGTGGGCCCCAAGAAACATAAGGCTGGCTCTGACAAGCAGACATGGGCATTGCTCACAGAATCCTGCAGTGAAAGCTGGGTTCAAGATGGTTCCATATGAAAAGGGTGAATCAAAATTAGCGAGCCCAATAAGAGTGATGGCACTTCAGAGACTTAAAAAAAAAAATGGCGACGGTATATGTCGGCAAGCGCAATAACAGTGACAAATGCTTTTCTGTGTCTTTGTCCCACACACCCCCATTGTGGGGGCTTTGACCCCACATCCCCCCTTACTTAAGTAACCAACCTGAGGTCGTAGCACCTCGGGGAGGGGGGAAAGAATTTGTCACTGTTAATGCGCTCGCCAACATGTACCATTGCCATTTTTGAAGTCGCCGAACTGCCGTCACTGTTATTGGGCTCCTTCATTGTGATTCACCCCTTTTCACGGCATACCATTCAAGACAAATGATTTTCACCTAGAACAAGCTCAGTCTTAGCATTTCCTAGGTTGCAGCTGAAGATACTGCCCTCCAAGTATGCCCACAGTATTTGCCACACTAGCACTGCCTCTCTGTGTGTGGCACTTACTCACAGCTTACCCAAAACAGTGCCTTGCTAATGCTGTTTACGACTATCAGCATGGGTCAGATCAATGGTAGAACAATGAAACAAGCCTTCACTTCCTGTGTCATGCTTTCTTTCCTTTTCCCTCCCTCCAATCAGCTCCTCCTCCTAGAGAACCAGTATGACACTGTACATCAGCACAGCAGCAAAGCTGGCACTTGTAAAGCCAGCAACTAGGGTTTAGGAATGAGTCCAGGGCAGAAGGCCAGAAGGAAGGAGGACTGAACATTCCATAGCATGATCTCCTCCAGGAAGAGAGGGTGGCTGCCACTGTCACAGTATTGCCACATGGGTGGCCAGTGGCAGTGCAGGGCAGGAAGAGTGTGAGTGGCTGGACACCAGTCTGGTTCAAGAACGAGCACATTACCATGCAAACCATGCCCCCTTGAACTCTAAGTGTGCCGACGTCCAGGGAGGCGGGAGAAAATTAAGTCAGAAATACCCTGACAGGTTGTTGACAAGCTGCCTGGGGAGGGGGGGGGAACAAAGCCAGGACCTTTCCCCAACACTGACAGGATGACAAGATGACACACTCGGGTCCTGCACAGCTGCCTGTCATCTCCGGTCACAGAACCAGATTATCAGGAGGTGAGCCTGTCTTTTTCCATCCCTTCCCCTGTGGTTAACAGTGAGGTCCATATAGGCCACAGATTGGGGTGATGGGACTGGGTGGTTGCCTGAGGAGGAAGGGGGTTTGGGGTCAGACCATTGACCAGGGGGATAAATAGAAAGCAAAAAAAAAAGAGGAGGACCACTATGATGCAGTGCTGTGTAGTCCTTCTATACTGTAATTTGTTCATGCTGCCATTCTGCCATCTTGGGTGCGACAGTCAAAGTGACATGCTATGGGGAGGGAGAAGAAACTGGGGTTTGGAGTCATATAAAATTAGAACAATGCCATAAAACAGCACATAAAAAAGTATCTGTATGAAATATCTATAGTTTGCTTTTGTCTAAATTTGATTACAGAAGTATTTTTTATTTACATTTGACTGATAATCTTTTCGGTAGGTTGAACATACTTAACAACTCTATTTGTAGATTTGCTACTGGTTTAAGGGCCTTGGCGCATCACTGTTTGCTTTATGACACCAGGGGATGTCTTCCATTTAAGGAACGTGTGGAACTTAGGGCATTGATTTTTATGCATAAAATTGTTCTTGAACTTATACCAAATACGATTAGTGTCAATTTTCCCCAATGTGTTAATGCCTTTTCCAGTAGATCTCAAAACAAATATGTATTCTCTATCCCTCGTTTTAAGTCAGCCTTTGGTCAGAGATCTTTTAAATATAAAGCAATTACTCTTTATAATAATCTGTCTATGTCCCTTACTAACGTTGTATTTTTGTCTTCATTTAAATCAGGTTTGTACAATCGTTTGTTGTTAGATTCCAATTGTGTCTGTTTTGTGTAATGTTTAATTTCATTGTATGTATTTTATGTACTGGTCGCTGTGAAAATTTCATTTTTGTTAATCTACTTACCAGTTTAAATAAAAATGAAATGAAATTAAAAAGAAGGCACACTGTTAAAACCAAACTGGTCTGTCAGCATTGTTTATTATTTCAATCAGCAATGCTCAATAAAGTAATTTCCACACTGAGTTCATGTTCTGATCCAGCACTGAAAGGACACACTGTAAACAGCACATACTGTTTCAAGATTCTGTACAATTTAGATAAATAGACTCTGAATAACTAAGCTAACAGGGGCTCTACGACTGTTACAAAAATAAGGTAAAAGCCAGACACAATAGTACACACAAAAACGCAACAACAAAATACATATATACTGTATATATAGGGCAAGCAGTCACAGATTACAGCCACTAACTTGTAACCACATATTGCTCAGCACAAAAATAATCAATTATTTGTTTCTGTTCTCCTTGTGTCCTCATTGAGGGCAGAATACTCATGTCAAATGTCCAAGAACAGAATAAAGAGACAATCAAAAGGTTATTCCCTGTTTAGTGTTGTATGAAAAGGTGTGCACTATTGTTACATGTGTTTCTATTCATTCACAGATTAGACAAGACCACCACTGCAGCATTTCTGTTTCAATTTCTACATGTGCTTTAAGCAAGGTTAGTGCTGCAGGCACAGGGATGACACCTGCGGAACCTATCCTTGTAGGCGACTCCCGTCCCCAAAGCACAACTGTCCCTCAGAGCGATGGACATCCTGCATGCTACCTGGATTATAGGGTGTATCTGAATCCAGTTCTGTAAGGCCCTAGTTTCTCATCTAAAATGGTTAATACTTATTTCACATGGAAAAAGAAACCTGTCAGCAATTAGTGGGACACGGGCCACTAGTTGACCAATGGGAGCACTGCCTTCGTGACTGCAGATTGCCTCCAGGTTTATAATACTATATGACATGCATGTTCTTACTTTGAATACTTTCAGATTCTGAGGAAGTAAAAAAGACAAAATGATGGTTGGTTAGTTTATGATCTGTGTGGACAAACTAGAGAGACTGGGGAAGAGGGGAAGAAAAGGCCTCTCCCTGCAACAGACAGAACTAAACTGAAAAAAAGGGAATTATTATTATACATGTAAACCAAAGACACTGATGGAATTTTTATTTGATAAAGAAAGCCATTTTGTTTCAGACTTGTCTCATGGTGTGTGTGCTCAAGCTGCAATGAATAAACAATGCTTTTAAACACAGTGGCACCCACATGATTTTCAGCCGACGCATGGTGATGCAGTCATCTTAAACAGGTAACGGAACCAGGATCTCAACATAGTTGATGGGAAAGAAACCCGACTGGCCATGAAGCATTCCTTCATACCAGTTCTCGTCAATCTGATTAGTCAGGGTTATGATGTCTCCTTCTTTGAATCCCAGCTCGCCCTCATTCTCTGGATCAAAGTCATATAGAGCCCTGCAGCATGGCTGGTCCATTGGGATCCCTACACAAAACAAAGCAGAGGAATCAGTATAAACAACAGGTAGCAAAATAAAGACACTACCTAATGCTTGGCTTAGTAAAAGCTCACCTCAAGTCATATGGCTACTCACAGCACTAGCAGCTGCTTCAGTGAAACAGAGGTAACAACAGTTGACCCTGTGCACAGAATAACTACCCACATGTTCCTGGGCTCTGTGTTTATAACCCACAGGTGAGTGGATTCTGTAGCCTTGTTGCCAGAAATTCTTCATTTCCAGTAAAAAACTGGATGTCAGTTGCACATTATTAGTGCTGTGCAAAATGTTCACTATATTACAAATGAGCATATTTTACATTCGCAGAATGCTGTGGAGTTTTTAAAAACTATTTCGGGGAAATTTCTTTCTCTGCAAAGTCCCTAATTTGAAAGGGGAAAAAACATTTCCTGGCCATGGAAAAAAATTAAATTCCACCAAGCACAAAGTCTCCAGGTTGAAGGAAAGAAAAACAAGTTGTGGTATTAAAAAAAACATTTAAAAATCTGGCTACAAGGCACGTCTCCAAATTGTAGAATAAAACACAAGTCCCTGTACATTTTTCAGTATCTGCCACCAAGCAGCAAGTTCTCAAATTGCAGAAAAATCGCATGTAATGGGGGAACAAAACTGCACTTTTTTCCGAGAACACAAACTGTAGAATTTCATAAATGTTTTCTGCATTTTGCAAACTTAGGCAGCAGCAAAATTTGGAAACTTCATACAGTTTTACTAATAATTTGTGACACATTTTAGAATACACACTTCCCAAGAAAAGTAACTGAATCGGTCTACTGACTCTCAATTATACAGAGGATTCATGCTGTAGATTTCTGCAAAGCTATCAGTGTGTTTGTTATATACTGTAGGTGGTATCCTAACTAGTGAGAATAAATACACTTGTCATACTGTGAACCATTACCTGCACAGTCTATACCACATCATTTATTAAAAGGTATGACTCCTAAATAAACTACGGAAGACTTTTCTGTTTCTGTTGAGCACAGCAGCTTAAAGAGATTTCCCAGTTTCCCAAAAAAATTCACATTTGGCATCAGCAGAGAGATCGGCACAGCACTACTTAGCTATGGGAAAGTACCAGCTGTATTACGCTCACTTGCTTTTTCTTTTTTGTTTGTTTTTAAACAAGACTGTACATTCTGAACTGGGCAGGGGAGTGGAGGAAGGGAGTAGCGCCAGGAAGCAACCCAGAGTCAGAGGATGCCACATGACCACTCTCAGCCTATGAGAGTGGAGCAGGAATCGCTGGCCGGGCTTTAAAAGAAAACTCACCCAGTATGTTCCATCACGCTTGTGTCCCAGAGTGTAAGTGGAACAGAGCAGGAGTGGAACAGGTAACTTGCATCTTAGGCATCAGCAGGCACTGGCAGATGACAACAGGCAAGCAGGGGGCTCTGCCAGACTGACAGGAGAAGGTAAGGTACTCTTAAGCTCTGTATACACTTACTGTTGCACTGCATAGGTAGCAACAGGTAGAGGGGTAGAGGATAACTGCTAGGAAGAAAACGAGACAGGTAGCAACTACGGTTTGGAAAACAGAATAGGGTGACATAGCAGTTCAGGAAGGGCAAATGGGGAAAATTAGTTAAAAATGAGGAGTAAAGAGGCGGGGTACAGGGAGAGCTATGGTAAAGGAGCAAGTAAATGTAAGGAGCAGTAAGGGCAAGCTACATTTAGACGTAGAAGGGAGTGAATTCAGATTGCAGAGATGGGCGTGGTGCAGTGTGATGGTTGTGGAGCTGCAGTATTCCGGGATACATTCTGGAGACTGAGGTGCTGCCCCATCTGGATGCACCTCTCTGGGTTGAGGGCAGAGGTCGCTGGCCTCTGTGCCATGCTGGCTAGGATCCACAGGACCTCTTGCCCCAGCCAGGAGCCACTGATTCCGATGCCTTTGCCCCAGAGATTGCCTAGACAAAGGAGGGCTGGCTGGACCTTGGTGGTCTGTGGGAGGGTGGGGTGGCAGATCAGGAACACATTCCTCAGTCTCTGCCACTACAGAATTATTTCACCATTCTGTCAGGATGGGACTGTCAAGAGGAGGCAACCAAAGTTGTGGCGAGGGAGGATGTGGGGGTCCACTGAAGGGGAGAAGGTGGGTGGTGGAGGACCCCAGCAAAGGAGAAAGCAGCCTCTGGTGGGGGACTCAGTTGTCAGGGATACAGTTGGGAGCAGAAACAAGTGGAAAGAGGGAGGTTAGGTGTCTATCTGGTGCCTCGGCTCGAAGGGGTGGACAGTATATCAATAAGGATCACTAGGGTGGCAGGGCAGGAGTGGAGCTTGATGTCATTGTCCACCTGGGGACTAATGACCAGGATAGGAGTTGGGCTGGGGTAGTACAGGGAGAGTTCAGGGAACTGGGGAGGGGCCTAAGACAAGTAGCACAAGAGAAGCAGAGTCATCCTAGACTCCCTGCAGGGGGCATTTCTCAGGCAACTAGTCAAACAGCCCACTCGAGTCACAGCAATACTGGAACTGGAGCTCAAAAACAAGGACAGTATTGCAGATGTCAAGGTGGGGTGTCACCTGGGGACCAGTGATCACCATAGTGTGGTTGAACACAAAGACGGTGACAGAGACAAACCACACAAGTTTGAGGGTCCTGAACTTCAGGAGGGCAGATTTTAAGAAAATGGGTGAATGCTTCAGAGCTGACCTAGTGGGAGGATTGCCAGGGTGGGGTGGAGGAACAGTGGGGCAAATTAAGGGATGGCATAGTGAAGGCAACAAACCTCTGTGCAAAGGAAGTGGGTAAAACCGGGGAAAACAGAGATCACTATGGTTCTCAATGGAAGGGGCTGTAAAGGTAAAGACTAAAGGGGTAGCATTCAGGAGGTACATAGAGACACAGAGGGAAGAGGATAGGAAGGTGTATCAGGTTAAGCAGTGGGAAGCAGGTATTCACCAAGGTGCTGCCTGTCTACAGCCATCATGAGGATAGGGTACTCTGTACCCACCAGGAACTTCAACAGCTAGTTGAAGGAATGCTGTTATAATATTTATTGTTCAGTCATAGATCATTACAAGGCATACAAAACATATAATATCTTAAAAGTAAGTACAATTAAAAATGCATTTCACATAACACAGTACATCAATTGACACTGTATATAGAAAAATGCAATCATCAGCTTTCATTCATAGTTCATACGGATGACTGAAATAGCCCTGAGATAACCTGCTACTTTGTTTATTATATACTCATCTTCCGTGGAAAACATTATATTTAATAAAGTGCACTTGTCTATTGCCCCTATCTCTGACCATATTGGATATAACTAGTAAGACCTGGGTTTGGCATATCAGCTACATATAAATATAACATGGTATAAATCCTCAATTTCCTTAAATGTACAATTATAACATTTTGCTAAAGGGTCTGTAATCTTCATGTATCTAGCTTTTAGCACATTACTTTTAAACAGTTCCATTCTGTAGTTTGTATACAGATTTCTTAATATATTGTCTGCAAGAACCTCCAAGTAATATCTAAAAGCGTGCAAATTATTATTTTGGACCAACCATGACGATATCTTGAGGCTCGCTATAACTTCTATGTCCTTTTTCCTGTGGTAATTCACAATTTTCTTAGTACAATATATTTTATACTTCAGACTAACCCTTATTCCTTTATCAACATAACCTTTAAAATATTGTAAGCCATAATTTTGTAATATATTTTTAAGGTGTTTGTACCAGCCTGATTGCTTACACCCCAGACCGAGCCATTAATTCTTCTCATTTAAACATTCAAAGAGTAGTCTATGATTTTCCATTCTAGTGACCCTTATCCAGTATCCTATTTTTCTAGCATCTGCCAATGCCTCCAAACTGTGAGTTCCAAGATCTGCTCTAACCATAGCAACAGGGATAGAGCCTCCTACACCTAGGGTTACACAATATAATTTGTTTAGAGGGGGTTCTAACATCTTTGTTTTCAAAAATTTCACACATATACAGGGCCTGTGGGGTACAAATGGCTTGAGCTGCCTTCAAAAGGGATACACTGTATTACCTCCATATCTGTTATTAAATTTCATTAAATCACCAGCTGTTTAAGTTTTATTAACTGGATTTTCATATGTTGATCCCGACGACCATTAGAGGTTAGTGTTAGTCCCAGGTATACATAGGATTTAACAGTCTTTGTACTGTATAACTATTCCCCACCTGCCAAAAGTTTGTTACATTTTTTGGAACTGAATACTAGGACCTGCCTTTTGTCATCATTTATTTTTAAATTAAATTGCTGCGCATATTGATTTAAAATTTCCAGTTTCTTCTGAAGCCCTGATTGGGATAAAGAAAAAAGTGCCAAGTTGTCAGCATAGGCTAAAGCTGTGCAAGTTAATGGTCAGTATGTACCTGATTTTAAAAGTTGTGTATGCAGACAATCTACATAAATTCAAAATAAAGCTGTTGCAATGATGCAGCCCTGCCTGAACCCTTTGTTTGTTACAATTTTTTGTAGATAATTGTCCTGTTGTTCCCACTCTTATTTGTGCCCAAGTCTCATGAGTTCTGGTTGTATTCCCTTTTGGAACATAATCTGCCAGAGTCTAACTCATGAGATGTTATCAAAGTGGCGCTAATATCAATGAAGGCCACAAAGAATCGTTGCTTCCTTAACATCGCGTATTTTTCAATCAGATGCATTCGTATAAAGCAGTTGTCTGACGTACTATAACCAGCACGAAAGCCATCTGGAAATTCAGAAAGATTACTCAGATTGACCAATTGCTCTAATAACCTGGCTAGAATGACTTTAGCAAAGATTTTTCCATTAATGTCCAATAATGATATAATCTAGATTTAGTAGTTGCCGTATTGGTCCTTGCAAGAACAGATCCAGAAGCAAATGATTTGATACCTTTTAATGGACCAACATATATGTAACAACAAGAACAAAGTGCTCTAGCTTTCGGACCAACCAGTCCTTACGTCCATAGAGGAAGGCTTCTGGCGAGACTGGTTGGCCTAAAAGCTAGAGCACTATTCTTTGTTATTGTCTAGTCCGATCAAAAGTATCAAATCATTTGCTTCTGGATCAATAATGATATAGGCCTATACATTTTTGACTCAGATTTGTCTCCTTTTTTTAAAGATAGAAACAATTGTTGCACCTTTCCACAAAGCAGGAATATATTTCTTTAATATACACTTATTAAAAAAGGGAACTAATAACTAGAGATGCAGCGAAGTTTTACTCCGCAGGCAAATGTGTTGCGAAGTTGCAAATTTTGCCCCACGGAGCACTTCGTAGAATTCACCATTGTGACTTTGGCTTGCTTTGGGGTTACAAATAGTGATCCCCAACACCATCCCTGATCTATCCCTAGTATCTAGTAGTCCCCCTCCCGCCGATCGCCAGCCCCAGTTTAAAAAAAAGTATATATACACAAAAATCCCCACCCCACCAAATCGCCGCCCCAATAATAAAAATCCCTGGTGTCTAGTGGAGCACCTCACCCCACCGATCACTGGCCCCAATAATATAACAATCCTTGTTGTTTAGTGGAACCCCCCCTGCCCCACCAATTACTGGCCCCAATAATAACAATCCCTGGTGTCTAATGGAACCCCTACATTTCACATTCAGAAAGAGTTTGTAACTTTCCATAGCCTCATTTAATGCTTTCAGTGTGCTTTTATTTTTTAATAGCCTTGTTTCTCTAATGAGTTGAGTAAGAAGTTTATTTTGCCTGTGACAATCATTGTCAAACCAAGTGCATATATCCTTATGCCTATGTTTTATGTTTTGCTTACAAATAATTATATTTCGGATATTATCAAAACATCTAGTAATAATGTTAAGGAGTGATTCCAATGTAAGGACTTTGCCAAGTATGGCATCTATTATGCATGTAGCTTCCTGTATTACTGAGACAACAGTGTCTAGTTTCCCAGCGTCCCATCTAATTTTAGCTTGATTTCTTATTTCAAAACCAGTCAGATTATCTATACTATTGGTGGACTTATGCCCCCACTTCAGGCTGAGGGGAAGATGGTCACTTTCACTTCTCACAGAGATTTCTAATGTAGTCCAGATTTGCATAGGGCCATTCCGAAAAAAGCAGTCAAGAATTGATGCCCCAACTGTATTACAGAAGGTGTAGTTACCTTTCAGATCACCATCTATTCTACCATTTAAAAGTGCCAGGTTATGTACTGTGAGGAGTTCTATAAGTCTTTAACCAGGAGGATTTAGCCTTGTGCCTAATGATGATCTAACATATCAGTATGCATCCTCATTCAACCAGTTTTGCATATCATTATCTGCATATCCATTAAAGCTACCCAACCTAGCACTAAAGTCACTGCACATGAGAACATCCTCACAAGCAATGGTGACCCAAGTATGATGTATTAGTGAATCCAATTCCTCCCAAATCGCAGGAAAAATAAATATTTTGATTTTTTAGGTGGGATATAGACATTTAATAAACAGCAGACAAAACCTGTTGTTCATATTAGAAAAGCTTACGCAAATGTGGTGCTAGCTATAGAGTGCACCACAAGGTTCTTGTCAATTTTTACCAATGTCACAAGACCAGCTGACACTTGGCCTGATTTTGTTTTTTTGTTACCGTGGACATGGAAACAGCTATACCCACTTAATACTATATCTGAACTATGTGAATGTCAGGTTTCTTGGTTGAAGGAATGGTGCAGGGAGGAGGGGGTTGGCTTCATTGGTGACTGGGGATCAACCTGGAAGGATATGGGTCTATACAGAGGTGATGGCCTATATCTTATATATATATTACAGTGTCAGTGGCTCAGTAGGTAGCACACTCGTCTCTGAGGCCGGGAGATCAGAGGGCTGTGGGTTCAGTTCCCACATCTGGCACTTGGGTTAATATCCCAGTACTGACACTGTAGTGCAGCATGAGAGGGGTGCTGCACTTCTGAGGTGCCGTCTTTCGGATGAGACGTTAAACCGAGGTCCCATCTGCCTGGATTGGTGGTAGTTCAGGTGGATGTTAAAGATCCCATGGCACTTATCGAAAAGAGTAGGGGAATTTCCCCGGTGTCCTGGCCAAATTTCCCTCATTCACTAAAAATACCACCAACAGCTTAATCTGGTTCAAGGTCAGTTGGCATTCATCTGTATCCCCTTCCCCCGGGTCGTGCCTGAAAATAGGCAGGATTTGTCTAGTGCACTTACCCGGTCAACAAAAGCTAAATAAATAAATAAATATCCTACTGAAAGAGGACTGCAGTCCTCAGTGGAAGGTTTAAATGTTACTTTGATGAACATTTAAACTAGCCGAGAGGGGAGAGGCGGTATTACCAAGGGAGGCATAAACTGTCCCTCCCACAGACTGAAGCAACAAGAAGAGAGGGCCCAAGGGGAAGAAACTCCACCAGGGTACAAGTTGAAAGAGGCATAGGCATAGTGGGTGACAAGGGGGAAAAAGAACAGAAGATGTGGAAAGAAGGGTATCGAGGTGGCAAGGCACGGAGTGGCTAGCGAGATGAGAGGGCGAGTATGGGAATCTTCAAGTGGCAGCAAAGGCTGGAAGGGGAAGGGGGGTTGCAGGCAGAGTGGGAGCAAGGTGTGGCGAGCCGTATGTGCCAATGGAAGGAGTCTTGGTAATAAAATTTCAGACCTGGAGGCCATCATGGCAGAGGCAGATATGGATCCTGCAGCCATAACTGAGTCATGGTGCACAGAGAACCATGACTGGGACATGATGAAACCAGGCTACACTTAGTTCAGAAGGGACAGTGAAGAGAGGAAGGGTGGAGGAATTGTGCTGAATGTGAGAGAGGGTGATCTGAGTGATGGACGTGAAAGGGAACCTAGGGGTAAAGAAAGGGTTGGAGGTGCTGTGGGTCACTCTGGAGACAAGAGCTGGAGCCACTATTCGCAGTGGGATGATATACACAGACCTCCAACACAGGGGAAGAACTGGATAAGGCACAAGGGGAAGCCATTAGGATGAAGGTAAAAAAAGTGGAAGGTGCTGCTAGCTGGGGACTTTAATCTGCCAGATATAGACTGCAGTCTCCCAGCTGTAGCCTCAGCTTGAAGCAGGGCCATCCTAAACTCCCAGCAGGGGGCATTTCTCAGGCAACTATTCCAAGAGCCCACTCAAGATGGAGCTAAACTGGACCTGGTGCTCAAAAATAGGCACAGTGAAGGCAACAAGCCTCTGCACAAAGGAAGTGGAAAAAGGAGACCACTACTTTTCTTGAAGGAAGTGGCTACGAAGGTAAAGACTAAAGGGGTGGCATTCAGGAGGTAGAAAGAGACGTAGGGGAAGAAGGCAGGGAGGTGTACCAGCTTAAGCAAAGAGAAGCAGGGAAGGTGGTGAGGGGTGCAAAGGTGCAAACAGAGGAAAATTTAGCCAATGGGGTAGAGATACATATGCAAAAAGGAAGACAAAGGGAGGGACTGTGAGGAAAAGAAGTGCAGGGGGAGACTGTACAGAGAAGGCTCAGGAAAAAGCAGATATCCTGAACAGATACTTCTGCTCAGTCTTCACAGTGAAAGGAGAGTGGGATGGACCACATAGAAACAACAGAAACACTGGTGGGGGGGGGAGGTGAACACTAGTCCATTCACAGAGGAAAGAGTCCTGAGAGGACTTGCAAATCTGAAAGCAGATAAGGCTATGCAACTGGACAGGGTACATGCAAGGGTGCAGAGGGAGCTCAGGGAGGTACTGGCTGCACCTCTGACAGCCCTGTTCAACAGTTTACTGGAAACAGAAGTGGTTCCAGAGGACTGGAGGAGGCAAATGTAGTCCCATTTCATAAGAGTGGCAGCAGGAAGGAGGCTGGCAACTACAGACCAGTCAGTCTAACCTCAGTGGTGGGGAACTTAATGGAAACCCTGTTAAAAGAAAGATTAGTGCAGTATCTCGAATTCAGGGGGTTACAAGACCTGAAGCAGCATGGATTCATGGGGGAAGGTCATGTCAGATGAATCTGATCGATTTCTTCAACTGGGTGACCAGGGAAATAGATCAGGGTGAGGCGGTGGACTTGCTCTACTTAGACTTCAGCAATGCCTTTGAAACCGTACTACACAGGAGGCTTAGGGGTGAGACCCAAGGTGGTAAAGTGGGCAAGCAATTAGCTGATGAGACAGGCAACAGAGGGTGGTGGTAAACGGCACTAACTCCAATGAGGGAAGAGTGACCAGCAGGGTACCTGAAGGCTCAGTACTGGGATCAGCCCTCTTCAATGTCTTCATAAGCAACACTGCAGAAGAGGGGGGAAGGGAAGGTATGCATTTTTGCAGATGATGCCAAAATATGCAACAGGGTAGATAAGCTGGAAGGGGCGGAGAGAATGAGTAGAGACTTGAGAAAACTTGAGGAGTGACTGAGGGTACGGTAGTTGGGTTTCAATGTAAAAAAGTGCAAAATCATGCACTGAATGCACAGAAACTCAGGGGTGGTGTATAAAATGGGGGTGGGTATTGATAGTCACAAAGCAGGAAAGAGACCTTGGTGTTGTTATATCTGATGACCTCAAGGTGGTGGGACAGTGCAATTAGGCAGGGCCAACGGGATACTGGGGTGCATATACAATCCCCAGCAGAAGAAAACAGGTGGTGTTGCCACTGTGTTGATCACTGGTGAAACCCCACCTGGAGTACTTTATCTAGTTCTGGAGACAACATCTCAGGAAGGACATAGGCAGGGCGAAGGCTGTCCCTTGAAGAAAGGAGGGAGAGGGGGACATGATAGAGACCTGTATGTACCTCACAGGGTTTAACAAAGGTACAGGAGTGAAGTGTTTTTCAGAAGAGAAGGTGCACCAGGACAATAGCTCATGCAATGAAGCTGGTGGGGGGAGTTAAAAAGAGATGTCAGGAAGTACTTTTTCATTAGAAGAGTGGTGGACACCTGGAACAATCTACCAGCAGAGGTGGTGGGTGCAAAAACAGTGGTGGGCTTTAAGCATGTATCAGATAAGCACAAAGGAATCTTAGTAGGAAAGTAGGGGGTGGGGTGGGGGTGGAGTAGCCGGAGATCAGATATGTTCTGCGGTGACAGAATTAGGCAGAGACAAACTGGGCAGACTAAGTGGGCCAAATGATACTTATCTGCCGACAAGTTCTACTTCTATGTTTCTATCAGCGAAACTCAGATGCAGAAAATTCCACAAATATTTCAATTTCAAGACCTATCATTTTGTAATTACAGCAGACTTTTTAATTAAAAGAGTCCTTTTTCTTTAGACTTTGTTCCTGATAATCCTTTTGTTTATGACAGTGCACTCTGTTGCCATGGACAATTTCCAGATGTCACAAGCAGATGACTATGACTTCAGGATAGACATAAGCAGCAGGGACAAATGCAGCCTTACAGCCTGATCCTCAGGTGTATGACATGTGCCAAAAAGAAATGTAACTGGTATACAGAAACATGCGACGTGGAGCAACGGTGTGTCTGGTCGTATCTGTGACAGTTGTGTGATGGGCCAATGGGTGGATAGATACGTGTGGTGCAAACAGGTAAGGGGCAGTAACCGTACTGCATTCTCTGGCCCATCTAGGGACTTTCTCTTGACTGCACCATAGAATACATAGAAAACACTTCATGGATCCAATGGCAAAATGCCAACTCAGAATGGAGCAACAGTCAGCGCATGGTCAGACACCTCCATACAGCCGCTGTCAGTGAATCCAGAACTGATGTATCTGGCAGCTGCACAACCTGCCACAGTCCCATGACCTGGAGCAGATAGGACAGTGCAAGCCTCCATAAACTCCCCAGTCAGAACCACTCTGAAGAGTATATCATTATGAGTGGTATGTACTACATACACGATCAGGTAACCATTTAACATACACACACAACATATATATATATATATATATATATATATATATATATGACATTGCCTTGCTTACGATATACCATTTATCTTCATGAGTGAGGGAGCAGGACAGTAACTTATTGGTGGCATAGCCACAAGTAAGTAATGCAAGCCCTACCCCCTCACAAGTAATGATAATATCATATTCTTAGGTCATTGTGTGCTCAATTTATAAAATATATTTTTAAACGTTACAAATTTTAAAGTATTTCTTCTTATGATGATTTAATTTTCTGCTTGATTTCACTGCTCTATTTTTAGTGCAGTATCAGTCACTGTGATGTCATGTGAATTGGGCAAGCTGATCTCCCCTCTGTTAAGGGTATCTTTATGACCTGTCCAAAGTGATGATAAATGCTGATAATGCAACCTAACACTGAGATTATGATCGATCTTAATACAGAATTCATCATCAGTAGCTAACAACATCATTATCAGTAAGGTTTGACTCTCCCCTACATTGTATAAATGAGACCTTACTATATACATAATAGCATTGCTCACATCTTAGAAGTTCACTTCACAGATGACACATGGTGCCACTCTCAATACCTTACACCCCATTAGAGTGTGAAATATGCATTCACCACCCTATGCTGCTGTCTGCCAGTCACATATCATATTGCCCCTTTGATAGCACCAGCAGGGGAACATGTTATGTCCCCATCAACACCTACACCAGCATCTGGAAGGATGACTCCATCGTCAGGTAATGGCAACCTGTTATTCATTGCCATGACACACATCATGCAGCGGCTGTGGCCTACAGTCCCAGGTGACAGTCGCATGTGCCACCCATCCTGGCCAAACATGTAATGCATTGGCTGCATGCTGAACACAACTCAGTAATACTGCTGGTCAGTCCATTTCATTACATGATGTCTATGATGATGTGGTGGGCTGTACTGCAGTAGTGAGTAACTGCTGTCACCTGTGAGAAATGACACAGATATAACAGGCCTATGGCATGGTGAACCCAAACTGCCACACATGCAGGGTGTTTCATGTGAATGCATCAAGTAGTCACGACTGGTCAGGTACCAGTGAACGCAGCCCTGGTACAAGCTACAACTGCTATAGGATACAGGTATCATGTGTTGATCCAGGGGACGTGGCACACACTGTGTCAGTGGGGGCATGGTCAAAATGGAAGTGACCAAGGTACTGCATTTTGGTGAGCACTGCAGGATCCAGTTGTGATATGTACCCATGTGGACACTCTCGCTGGTGCTCCTCCAGTTCTACCTCAGCAAGAAAGGTGTTCATCAGGCATTCTGGTGTTATTATATTTTAAAGCCACTTACAGGTGGAAGGGTGTCTTGCTGGTGCACGTGTCTGTCTACTGGCTCAACCAGGGTTGTACTGTGGTAAACTGGGACCACCCAGAAAACTGGTACTGGGGGTACACATAAGAAATTAGTAGTGGTGACCCAAGGCAGATGCATGTATAGCAGCATACCACAGCAGTTTGTATCTCATTGTTTACAATATGTCAACCTAGAGTTATCAGAAGATTTCTTTTAGTGGTTTGGAGTGTAGTGGAGCACAGCGCCTGTTACAAACATGTATTTTTATTACAGCACTTCTCTGTGTCAGTGTTGTCCTTTGGGTGAAGGTGTGGTTGTGTGGCTGACTGACAGTTACCTGTAACCTGATCCTGGCTGTGGAATGGCAGGTCATGGGGGTCAGTGAACATCTAACCTTTCCTTGATGGGGTGCTGCAGCGTGCCCATGTGTCACCCTACAGAAGCAGACTGTTTGAGTTTTGTGCCTTGCCAGTGAACAGAGGGCCAGCTGTGGTTGCTGTGCACGTTTCCATTTCTGTTTCAGTGGTTCAGTGATGTGCCATCACTACTGCAGACCCTGGGTGGTGTCGTTTCTGGGCTCATGATTCATATGTGTGTATATTTATCTCACACTGCGGAACAGCATCCACATGAGCAGACTATGCATATTTCCTGCCACATCATCGGATGACACTCTGCATAGAGGATTGTGTATGAGCAAGCATACACAACAAGGCAGTTGTGATCGAGAGGTTTCTGAGGTAACCAGAGACCTCGAGAGGTCCGTTACCACGGAAACCTCGAGATCCTACAACTGCCTTGTTTGTGTATGCTTGCTCATACACAATATTTTATAGTGTATGGGCAAGCATAATCAGTGCTCCGTGATCCCCCAAACAAGTCTACCTCTTAAAATAAGGCTTACTTCAGGATGTGTAGCAGCGTGCCGACTTCCGCATCACTGTGGGCCGCTCAATTGCGCATGCACGAATGTGTTTGATCTTGTTGTGCTGCACCGGTGACGTACTCGGTGCAGCACAACAAGATAGTGACGCACTGAGGTAAGCACAACAACGCTGTTGAGAGCATGGATTTCCATGCTCAACAGTGTTCTACCATACACTATAAAATGATTGAGCATACATCTGCACAACCCAGTTCCGTGTTCTGTGGGCGTGTGTCTAGCTGAGTTCCATGCCTTTCCCATGGAAGAGCCTCTGAACTTGCACTGCACAGCCCTTATGCACTCCAGCAGTGGTTATGGATCAGGTCATGAGGGGCAAAGATCTCTAGTAATACCTGACTGTGTCAGGTAATTTAGGTTTATTAATGTTACGAGATCAGAGTCCTACTGATACCTACTTATATGTTTTTGCAGGAAACTGGAAAATCATTTTAAGAAGAATGAAATTCAAGCCTTTGTGATGTAATCAAACAGTGCAAATGCTGCTTTCTCATTGGTTAAATGGGAAAGAAGGTGTGCAGGATCACTTAGTCTGACAGCCCATGGTGAGCTCTTTCAAACAAGACAAATTCAAATATTACTGCAATATATAAAATAATAAGATTTAAAAAAAGGCACATAATTTTTGGGATGGCATAAACAAACTTCTAGGTAGGCATACTAAGATGTGGGATAAATCTTTAAATGTAAATGGTTTCCTTTGTGCACCCCATTATGATGGCAGATCATTTCAAAATTCATTTTACTGATGTTGTTGAGAGGTTACCTGAGCATTACCAGTAACTAAATTTTCCCATGAACAGGTTGAAAGGAATCAAATGGAACATGGTACTGTAACTTCCTTTCTACTTCAAAAGGATTATTGCAGCAACTTCTTTGAAATATATATAAAAAAAAAATCTAAAATAGGAGTAGGTTCACATGGTACAGATGTGAAACGTTTTAGTGTGGTAGGAGATGAGTCGGTGATACCAATAACGAAACTATTTGTAATTTTTCTATTTCCTACCAAGAAGTTCCATTAGCTATGGAAGCATGCAAATGTGACACGTTTAAAAATGGGTTAATAGAGGATGTCAGCAATTATCTTCCAATTTCACTTATCTCTGCACTGCCAAAAGCCATAGAGAGAATAATACATGACCAAACAACTGATTATTTAAACAAACATAATTTACAGACTACTGTACAACATGCTTTTGTCAAAATTTCACAGTACCATGACAGCACTTGCAGAATTCACTAGTGTTCAAGAGGCCTTGGATAGTGGATAAAGAGTTGGGGTAGTTTAACTAGATCTGTTGAAAGCTTTCAACCTAGTCAATCATGAATTGCTACTGCATGACTTGGGTCAGTTGGGATTTTAAAACTCAACTGTGGGTTGGTTCAGCAGTTACTTGGAGGCAGGATTTCAACAGGTTAAAATTAATGATCAAGTCTCTTCAGTTCTCCCTGTAAAACTGGGTGTTCCACAGGGGGTCAGTTTTGGTCCCCTTACTGTTTAGTTTGATTGTGAATGACCTCCCCATGGCTTCTGAACCAAGCTGCGTCTTGCTCTATGCGGATGATGCTGTTTGGTTTGTTCTTTTTGTTACAGGGATGCTACAGCTGTTAATGACCACTTAAAATAGGGTTTTGATAGGGTTCAGTCTTGGTTTGAATGTATGAAATTTGTGTTTATATGTAAAAAAAAGATGAAATGCAAGCAGTTTTCCAGCAGAAGCTGTGATTTGGCCAACTGCCGGATGCAAATTAAAACTCTAGGAGGAACATTATTGGAACAAGTAGAATCCTATTGGTACTTGGGAGTTACATTAAATACTAATTTATCATATTTGTTGTATATAGAAGCCCTTGTTAAAGTGGTCAATATAAAGTTTAGTGCCTTGTATCATAATGGACAGACTCTTACTACTGAAACTCACAAGCAGGTAATTTTGACCTTTATAATTCTCATCATTGAATATGGCTTGGTGATTTATTCATCTGCTAGAAACACTGCACTACATTAGGTACTTTTACATGGCACTTACTTGTGCTGTTCAGTTTTGTTCCTGTCCTGTTTCGCTCCTCCCACTGCGCTCGCATGCTGCTTGTACACCGGAGGCCCGATTTGGCACATGACATCTTCTGGTGTTTCTTGCCATCTGTTGCCCAGTGGTATCACGTGCAATGAACAGAAGTTTGGGCAGCCGTTCTGCCTTGATTACATAAAAACAACTATAACCTCAGGTCAGAATTTGTTTAGGGCAGAGTTTCCATAACGAATTCTGTGGAAAACGTAAAGAAATCCATCCAGAGTTATACATGGAGAGTCAATTGTACATGTTTTAAACAGAATTTGTTAGGGAACATCCTACCTAAATGGATTCTGTATGGAGGTTACTTTTTTTTTTAATGCTCTGTTCGGTTAAGTGAATGTTAAGTTCTGTTTTTAAGAATGTGTTGTCTGTGCAGCACCAAACTGGTAACGTTTGTGAAGGAAGGGAGAAAGTACACAGCACACTTGAAATGGCACAGTAGCCGGCGAACCTACTCAAACTGTGAACACGTTTTGGGGTGAGTGCTCACTTTTATTCCAGCATGGGTTGCTATCACACACGTTTTTTTAAAATGGAACAGCGATTCTGTAACGCTTATTCCGTTACAGGGCACTGTGTGTAAAAGTGCCTACTGTGTGGAGCACTTGTTGAATAGAGCGTGCAGATTTGCCTTTGATCTATCCATGGGCTGCCATACCGGCATGCTCTATTCAATATTAAAACTTCCCTGTTTGACCCAGAGAATTGGCCATCTTTTGGGGGTGATGGGGATGGAAAATGTATCATGGGACTATATCTTATAATTTGGGTCTATTGCTATAAAGGGGAGGTTCAGATTCTACTGTCACACGATCATCGTTGACAGCTGTTTTGAAGTCACCACGTTCTAAAAACAAAAGTGGACAAGATTCCTTTTACTATAGAGTAAGACAATTCTGGAACTCTCTGCCTTCAGATCTAACTGTTGAGATGACCTGTAATCGATTTGCACATTTACTTAGGCTATGCTTTACTGACACTGTTGCACTTGTTTTAAATGAAAATGTGAAGTATTTGTTCTATGATGTCTGTGTGCTTTGTACTTTGTACAGTCACCTATGAAAATGGGCAACATTGTCCATGGGCCTTCATTTTAAATACATATGAATAATCATGCATATGAATTAAATAAGGTATTGGGCTTTCTCATACGGTTTAGCATTCCAGATAGAACCCTAACTAAACTTGACCTACCTTAAATCAAGGCATCAGTCATTTCCTAGACCTCTGAGGTAGAATATGATGTCACTGTTGGGCAACCTGTGCTTAATCTAAACAAACTGTACAAGGAGACTGGGTTCGGAGGCAGGCCAGTCAAGGCAGGCTTCAGCCCAGCTAGTGCCTGGCTCTGACTGGACCTCTGTGAGCAAGTGAGATCCAAGGGAAAGCCAAGTCAGTTATGATCAAAGCAAACATTTCTGTCAGAATGAGCAGTTTGGCAGGAACTTCTGCAAAACTGCTTGCTTTGATCATAACTGGCTCAGCTTGAACCTTGCTTCTCAGTTGCTCACAGAGGTCAAGTCAAGGCGGACTCTTGGCTCAGCTCTAGCACAGATCTAGGGCAAAAATTCCTGGCTTGTCCACCTCTAACCAGGTTCCCTGGAGGAAAATATAGAAAAGGCTATGAGGAGTTGACTGCTCAGATGCAAAACTGAGAAAAAACAAACATGGTGAGTTTCAACATGATGACCACTAGAGAGAGAGATTTAGAAGAAAGAAAAACAGGCAGGGAGACTAGAGAGAGAACGGTTCTGGGAGTCAGAGAGCAGCAAAACAGGTTCATGTCTTTTTTTTTTTTTTTTGTTAAGGAGACAGAAGAGAAATAGCCAACTGAAAAATGTCCTTCTGAGGACTACTGGGTGCACATATTAGAGAGCAGGAAGTAAAACAGAGAGCAGCAGCCACAATTCTGTGGGAGTGAACAGTGACTTCTTGTTTTTAAAGCCCCTGTAAGGACATTAGTTGAGGAGAAACTCTTAGAAATAATCGCCACCACAATATTCTATTGACACCAGATTTTGAAGACTAATGGCCAAGCTGCCCACTGCCCCAGAAAGGGATTTGCTACACCATTCATAGAAGTCAGTATTTAACATATCTGCACACAATAAAGAGAAATCTTAGTCTGTTTTCAGTAGTATTCCTTTGAACATGTTGCTTCACACTAAATGAGCTGGTTTCTTTTAACGCAGCTGTACTGAAATGACTGTTTTATGACCATAGCAGAGAAATCACCAGGCACAGTGACACTTAAATTCAATAATTATGTGTATAGAAAATACAAAAAAAAGTATATGTGAATGAGACCCCTTTTAAGAAGGAGACACATCAAACTGGACTTACACGTATGTTAAATGTTTTTGTTTATACCATACAGGAACACCTACAGTATATCCTGAGAAAGTGGCCAATCCACCACAGAATGTCCAGTTAATGATTAGAGGAGTCCATAGGCAAATAAAAAAGGTGTGCTTAATGAATGCAGCTTGCACAAAAGTGACATCACTTTCTGGACTGCTGACACCTACAGATAAGCTCAGTACCTTTTTTATGTTTGCTTACACGCATGTGCAAGAAACAGTGCCATCATCGGAGTTTTTGGAGGTGTGTCAGCCCTCTTCCAATTCAGTCAGTGTGTTTGCAGGTGCGGCAGCAGTTCTCCAGTGCCTGCTGGAGCTGTCTATGACAGCTCCAAAATGCAGTGGCATACAGTTGAAAGGGGGAGCTACGCTTCAGTGAGCAGCAATCAGATATCGCCTGCTCATGCGCGCTCCCCCTACACACACACACACACATACTGCTGCTGCTCCCCCCCAACACACACACTGTATAGGCAGCCCAGGGGTGCCCAATCCCCATCGGCTGTACTCGCCCAGAAACACAGTTTCATGCCACGTGCTATGTTGTATAGCCCAGGGGGTGCCCAATCTCGACTCCTGTATCTCCCAGTACAGGGTGCATGCTGGGAGCCCACCCCAGCATGGCAGCAGGTCTACATAGCCCGGCCAGGAGCTGCCCAATCCCGTCAGCTCCACACCCCAGCCCATCCTTCTGCCACGCAGGAGCCCACCCCTGCGTGGCAAACTTCCTTTGTCGTCTTTTAAAAGAAAAAACTGTAAAGAAAAGCAGTCCCTCGCAGTCTCCTGCCCCCCACAACCCGCACCCACCCTGCGCACCCTGCCTCCCCACCCCCACCCCATACTTACCTCCGAGTCGGCGCGGCGATCTTGATGGACCGAGAACACATCTGCACTCTTTAAAGCCGACCGTGAACTGAGAAAATGCCGGTAAGCTGTATAATAGGATAGATAGGGTTTTTTCAACTTTGTTGCATATCTCAGGCATTTTTTGGAATTTTTGCACCAAATTTTCAACATGGGGTTTTTGGGACCCCTCCTCATGAATTCTTGCACTGTCATGGCGTTACTCGGGCCCGAAGGGTGATTTCGCAGCCACTGCGTGAAATCACCTTGCCGGAATGATTAATGAAACGACACTGCCAGTGTTCATAAGGTGGGCTCTCAAAAAGCCTATTTGAAAATTTGATGGAAAAATTCCTAAAAATGACTGTTTTACGAGCATGCGTTGCGCAGTTCCTACGCACGCTCGTAAGTTTGCGAATTTTCAATATTTTCACTCCAGATTTTCAACATTGCCATTTTACCACACCTTCTTATGAGCAGTACAGCTGTCATTTTTCACTTCTCACCCAAAATGTGTTTCCGCCCATGTAGCGCACAATGGTGCAGTCGGTGTGCGAAATCAATGTATGGGACACATTTAGAAAATCACAGTGACACGGTTCATGAGCAGAGGTCTTAAAATGGCTATGTTGAAAATTTGGTGAAAAAATTCCTAAAAATAACTGTATTACGAGCATGCGTTGCGAAGTTCCTACGCATGCTTGTAAGTTTGCGAAATTTCAATATTTTCACTCCAGATTTTCAACATTGCCATTTTACCACACTTCCTTATGAGCAGTGCAGCTGTCATTTTTCACATCTCACCCAAAACGTGTTTCCGCCCATGTAGTGCACAATGGCACAGTCGGTGTGCAAAATCAATGTATGGGACACATTAAGAAAATCACAGTGACACTGTTCATGAGCAGAGGTCTTAAAATGGCTATGTTGAAAATTTGGTGAAAAAATTCCTAAAAATGACTGTTTTACGGTGTGCGTTGCAGAGTTCCTACGCACGCTCGTAAATTCACAAATTTTCAATATTTTCACTCCAGATTTTCAACATTGCCATTTTACCACACCTCCTTATCAGCAGTACAGTTGTCATTTTTTCACATCTGCTTACAAGCGTGTTTCTGCTATATGGCGCTTACAATGGCGCGAGTCGGTGTCTTGAAATCAATGTATGGGAAGCGTTAAGAAAGTCACAGTGACACTGGTCATGAGCAGAGGTGTTAAAATGGCTATGTTGAAAATTTGGTAAAAATTCCAAAATGACTGTTTTAGGAGGCGACGCTAGCAGTTCCTACGCACGCTGGCAAGTTTGCGAATTTGTAATATTTGCACACCAGATTTTCAACAGTGCCATTTTACCACACTTCCTTATGAGCAGTACAGCTACCATTTTTCACATCTCGCCCAAAATGTGTTTCCGCACATGTAGCGCACAATGGTACCGTCGGTGTGCGAAAACGATGTTTGGGACAGATTAAGAAAATCACAGTGACACTGGTCATGAGCAGAGGTCTTAAAATAGCTATGTTGAAAATTTGGTGACAAAACTCCATAAAATGACTGTGTTACGAGTGAGCATTGCGCAGTTTCCACGCACCCTCGTAAGTTCATGAATTTGTAATATTTTCAGTCCAGATTTTCACCAGTGGCATTTTTCCACACCTCCTTATGAACAGTACAGCTGTCATTTTCCACAACATGGCCGAAATGTGTTTTCACACTTTCAGCACAGAAATGCGTGGTCACTGTGGGAAATCATTGTTCGGGACAGATAAAGAAAATCACACTGACACTGTTCATGATCGGAGGTCCCAAAACGCCTGTGTTAACAATCTGCTGTAAAAAAATCCCCAAACTAGTTACATTATGGGTGTGCGTTGCACAGTTTCTATACGACCGTGACTTCACCAGTTTTTTTAAGATTTTCACAGCAGATTTTCAACATTGCCATTTTCTACACCTCCCATGAACAGTACCGCTGTCACTTTTCACATTCTGTTCGGAATGTGTTTTTGAACCTGTGGTGCCAAATGCCATAGTCGCTGTGCAAAAGCAGTTTTCAGCTAACAAACTGATATTGCCACTGTTCATGAGGTGGGGTCACAAAAAAAACATGTTGAAAATTTGGAGTGAAAATACCAACGAATGCCTGAGGCGTTAGGGTTTCCGACCATAACGCCCCACCCTGTAGAGAATGACAGGCATCAGGGGTGTGACTTGGGATTCTTGCCTGTCATGCTCATACCATTCCACCTCCACCCACACCCTGCAGCCAGTGAGAGGCATCAAGGTGTGCCTCGGACTCTTCGGGCCAAAACTTCACCCCATTCTCCTATACCGCACCCATCTCACCGTATTTTCTGATGGAATGGGGTGCGCAGGGGCGTCATGCAGGCTGAAATTTTAGAGAGGCACAAAATCTAAAGCTCTCTAGGGGGGTCCGGGGCATGCCCCCATGGGAAAATTTTGAAAAACAGAAGTAAAATGGTGCATTTTGGTGACTTTTAGCAGGTCAGTAAGCTTCTCCCCAACAAGCTAAATGACATACTGTAATAATGCTCCAAATATGGGAGTGGGGGAATATCTACACAAAGTAAAAGAATAACAATCCATTCAATAGCACACCACTTCCTGCAGGCTCTCCAAACAGAGCAAGCGTAATAAAGGCCATAATAAATATTGTAGTAGAACTAGTACTGCCTTGGGGGGATAAATCATAACCCACTACAAGTTCAGTCTATTCAAGAGCAAACAGTATCTTGCTGGCTGAGTCTGTCACAGTAGAACAAGCCTAATAAAAATAAATGAGTACCTTATTGGCATGAACCCCCTGGAATGAGCACTGCTCAGAATGAATCAGGGAAAGTATAGGACACACAGCTTAGTAACCGACTTGTTTAGCTGATCCGTGACTTGAGTCAGCAACAGCAACTACCCCTGGCAGGCAGGGGACTCCCCCCACCACATATACACACACACACATACACATACACATTGGATCTGCAGGGGCAATGTTAGACTGTATAACCACAGAAAAGTGTCACAAGAGTGGACTTAAGAAGTCCCACCGTCTGACTAGCCCGCAACACCATCCCCCTGGTAGGGTGCTCATGTACCCAGTGAGGGATTATGGCAGACTATGATACCTCCTACAGTTTAACTCTGACTAATGTGGATGCATCCCCCAGCTATAGGAGCAGCTGGATGCTATTGGAACATAGACCTACACCAGGAGGGAGAAAAAGTGTTTTTTTTTGGGGGGGGAGGAGCAATGACAACATTCATCAACCCTCTATTAAAAGAGAAAGGTCCAGGTTACAGCACACTTAACAGTGTATTGACATGTTGGGCTGCTCAGTTGAGCTTGTGTGGCACCTAAATGATGCAGCAACTAAGAGAGAGAATGCCCTACCCAAATAGGATAAAAATGGGCAAATTAACAAACCAGGCAGTCTCAGACAGTCAGATAATCAAAATGAAATCACAATGTCACATTATACCTTGACTTGTCTCCTTGACTGTCTGCAGGTGCCAGGCCCTGATGCTGATCCCTTGGCTCCTTTGCTGAAAATAATGCTGCCTTATGCTGGGACTGGTCCTGTTTTTTTTTTTTTTAATTTCCCCCAGCTGTGAACTGAAGAGATACAACAAACTCAGCTTTCGGCACCGCTCAGTCCAGTCTACCCCAACCCGGCTGGCAGCACTCTCCATCTCCCCTTAAAACTCCAACTGGCCACCATCCCACTTCTTGATGTTTTTCTTCCCAGGAAAGGAGGTTCGATCGAAGTTGTTTTCATTTTTACTACGGAAGTGAGTCGCCATTGCAACTGCATAAACCATGAGACGAGGAGTTCTTTTTCTAACCTCAGTCTTTCTGCTTCAAACTCATAGTGCCGATGGTGCCGGAAAGAAAATGCAGTTTACCGCGTGGCACATCATCTACCCCGAGTCACTTTCCGATTGGCAGCTGATGTGTTTTCCAGCCGGACTGACAACACAAACTGAGAGACGAAAGTGATTGGTAGAATCTGTGCTGATTGTCAGCACGGACTACCATTCACTTCACTTACACTACGGTGAGCAACTCAGCAAGCGTACTTTTGTATTTAAAAGTCTGGTCAGTGGCAGTAGGACTTTGATTATTGTTCAGATCGGATTCGGACCACCTTCCACCAGCGATTGTAAAAAAAGTAGTGACAGTTTTTTGCCCTGTTTGTGCCATAAATATAATTAAGAAAAACATTTTTTTCAAGATAGATCAGCAATTTTGGGGGGGCACATGCCTCCTCAGGCCCTATGGGCATGACGTCACTGGGGGTGCGCATAAGGGCCAAAGACCCCAAGGCACACCGTGACACTTGTCAGTGTCTGCAGGGTAAGGTGTGGTGAAATGGCATGGTCGTTATGCCTGACGACCCAAAGGCACACCCCAATGCCTGTCACTCTCTGCAGGGTGGTGGTGGGGTTGGCTTCAAATACTTCGCTGCCATTCCTATTATGCAGCTCTGTAACTTCTACACTACCAATGCCAGCAAGCAAACATTTGGCATTGACAAATGCTTGTTTAAAAAGAGCTTTCAGCAAGGCCACTGAGTTTTGGTTTTCAGTGGAAAACCCTGCCAAATTCTGGAGCTTGGACTTCCTACAGACTTGTAAAAGCAAAGCATTTTACTGAATCTAGCATTTTTAGCAGATCAGGTAATCTACAGAAAATTTATTTTTCTATTATTTCCTGTGTTGTTTTCATCTTGCTTTATTTACTTCACTGTATATTTAGCAATTTATTATTCTGATTATTTATACACTTAATGACTGACAGCAGAATCCTAGTAAAATTCAGAAATTATCAATTAGCAGTGCCATCCCAGAGTTTAAAAATCTTAAAAATGTAATTTCATTTCTTCAAGCATCATAAATCACTGGCCTAGTCGCTCAGACTTTGTGGGACCCAGCATATCTACTGTACCTCTCCTTTAAGTATGTAATTACAATCTGCACTGATAACCTGCCCATGAGTGACATATGACCTCCAATCCACAGATCTTATGTCATCTGGCCAGATAACACATTACATAGGATTTAGGTACTAAATCCCGCCGACTGTTTTCCCGACGTTTGAAATCCCGCACTCTAATTCCCAAAAAAAGAATTGCCCGAACGCCGATATTCCCGTTAGTGAAATTCCCGACACAATTCATAATCTCTCAAAAGAAAAATCCATTAAGTGTTTTACCCTGTTCTATTGCTATCAGCGTTGGTACTTATACCTTCTCTGGTTGTACTGTCTGTCTCAGTGATATGTAGAAAAAATGGGCATCCGTTCTTGATTTGTGGGGTTTTTTTTTTTTTAAACATACAGGTGTTTAAATGTTTTACTGGAGCGGGAGTGAAGAGGGGACAGTCCATTATGAATAGCGCTGCACATGCAGCCTACTAGCACTACTAATTTCTATTATTTCTGTGGCAAAAGTGGCAGAGTGTGTCCCCTCAGTATGTGGTGTTTTTTTTTTGTTTTGTCACAGATAATGGGGCAAACATGGTGAGGGCAGTAAGCATTAGGAATTTTGCAAGCAAGACAGTGTCAACATCACATGTTACCTGTGGTCATTTTCAAACTTTGTTAAGGCCACTAACCAACTGAGACAAGTGTAAGAACATTTGTTCTGTGCCAGCTTTGACTGATACAGATTGTTAGTACATGTTAGATTTGAAATGTTTTCGGGAAGTAACGGGAGGCGGGAAATTATGCTTCAGGATTTTAATCTATCGGGATTTAGCAATTTCGGCTTTTTGGTCTGAGGATTTTGGTCGGCAGGCAATCAGTCGGCAGGAATTAGTACGGATACCTTACACAGCACACCTGTGGTGAAAGCATCACGTAACTAAATCATGTTATCTTTCAAACAGGATAAAATGTAGTTTTCACTTAGAACATGTTATTTTCATATAAAGCAGAGTACTTCTTTTTACACTTTGTAAAATGGAACATGGAGAATTATTGGCAAAACAGAGAGTTTACAATGGAAAGAAAAGTGGTTTTAAGTAAAACAAGACAAGCATTTGTCATTGCCGAACATGTTTGCTTACACGCTAGTACATGTTAGAACAACAGTATCTTGAGGCTGTGGGCAGCCCTTTGTTCCCCCAGTAGCCATTGTCTCATGGACTTTGAGTTCCACCAGGCTAAAGGGTATAGAGCTGGCAAAAATGGTGAACAGAATAAAGAACAGCTTCATAAGTTTACCTTTTCTTCATAACTGCATTGTTTTTGACATTTTGACCCCAAATTTCCCACATAGCCTTTTTGTGATCTCACATTATGATTATGACAGGTGGAATATGTAAAATTCCATCTGAAACATGATTTTACGGAGCACTGCGAAACATGTTTTGGAGTGAATTTGAAAAAATGACACCCATCATGTTCATGAGGTGAGGCAACACAAGGGCTCTGTTGAAAATTTGGGGCCAAAATCTGCAAAAATTACAAAGTTATGACAAAGTATTGAAAAAACTCAATGTTTCTTCAACATTTTGTTGTTTTTTGACATTCTGACCTCAGATTTTCAACATAGTCTCTTTATAACTCCACCATACAGTATAATAAAGACAGGTAGAATTTTTTAAATCACATCCAAAAGGTGGCTTTGCAGAGCAAATGTGAAAATATGTTTTGGAGTGGATTTGAAAAATGACACCCATTATGTTCATAAGGTGGGATAACACAAGGGTTCTGCTGAAAATTTGCGGCAAAAATCATAGTTATGAGTAAGCGTTGAAAAATGTAATGTTTCTTCATAACTTCATTGGTTTTCTTACATTTTAACTCATATTTTAACAGTCTTTTAATGGCCCCACCTTATGATCAAGATAGGTGGAACTTTTAAGTCCCATCCGAAAGATGATTTTATGTAGTGACTCCGAAAACGTATTTCAGAGAGGATTTGAAAAGTTACACCTCCTTTGTTCATGAGGTGGGGTAAAAAAGGCTATGTTAAATATTTGGTGCAAAAATATATAAAAAAAAAATTATGAATAGCAGTTCAAACCCATTATAACATGGGGTTAACAGTGTGAGACAGATAATTGGTGCAGCACTGCCACCTGACTGTGCATCAATGCACCACATACTCACAGTTGATGTGAGCAGGTTAGTTGCCGAATCAGTGGGCAGCACCAGTCTTTTTGTCTGCCTGACGAAAACATCAAAAGCAACCATTTGTAATTGGCAGCTTTGTGAGACCGTGTCTACTGCTAACCCCATGTAGTCGGTGAGAATGACTGGGCTCAACACCCACCTGCCCCACAGATGTTCATGGCTGAAGTGCACGGTGTATTCTAAGAGACACTGTTGACTGTGCACAATGTGTGTCCTGCACTGTCGCTCTCTGTTGCTGTCTCTTTAGACTCTCCCCACCTACCCACCCTGCGGATCTCCGGCTACCGAGGCTAGAGTGACTGGGGAGAGGGACTGATCACAAGTCACACTGCATCTCTCCATGTGTCTGTACAGGGAGCAAGAGTGGGAATCCCGTTAACTTCTCTGCCACTGTCCCTGAACTGTGTGCACAATGCATGGGAGAGATATATTTCTGTTCCCCCTCCCATTGCCAGATGCTTTCTGTGTCTCCCGCTGGTTGTGAAATGTCTCTCCACCCACTCGCCCCATGGATCTCCAGCAACTGAGTCTATTCAGTGACTCCCCACCCACCACCCTTGACTCTCCACCCACCCTATGGATCTCCGGCAACCAAGTCTGTTCAGTGATGTCCCACCCACACACCCCGCAGATCTCCAGCAACCGAGTCTGTTCAGTGACCACCCACCCTGCGGAGCTCTGAATACCGAGGCCACAGTGACTGGGGTGAGGGGCTACTCACTTGTCACACTGCATATCTCTCTCTCTCTCTCTCTATGTTCAGTGACCCAAAAGTACTGCCCGCCTCCCCCCCCGAGACAGGGAGCGAGAGGTGGGAGTGCTGTTAACTTCTCTGCCAGTGTTCCTGAAATGTGTGCACAATGCATCAGAGAGAGGAATTTCTGGTCCCCTCCCATTGCCACTCATTCACTGAGTCTTCCGCTGGTTTTGAAATCTCTTCCCAGCTACCCTCCCTGCAGATGCAGAAATTAAACCCAAGCTAATGTTAGTGCAGTGCAGCTCCAAGGATCACCCCCACCCCTTTGCTCCATGACAGTGACAGCACGCAGCAGGTACCGGGGAAGGAAGCTAGCAAGGTGGTGACAGAGCATCAGACATATGGAAGCAAGTGTACGTATTAAATGTGTAACAGTCCTCTGACCAGCTGTCAATGTCTCAGCTGTGTTCCACACTCCATCAGTGAGCTCCAAGCGACCGTGTACCTGCCTTGTCCTGTCTGTGTCACTGGCCTCCGAGTGGCTGGACAGGGTAAGTCAGAGCACACAATTAGCAAGCAGCATACACAGCCAGCTGAAAGAGGGGACACACACAGTTGGGAGAGAGACAGTGTAAGCCCTGAGCCTGTCCTGTGTTTGTGGCTCCTCAACCCCGTCTGCTCGCAGATATGCAGCAGGAGAGAATAGACACACTGAGAATGAGGAGTGATTCGGGTAGAGAGACAGAGAATGGTACTTGTACTGCATTACTTATTCTGGGTCACACAGACAGAAACCCGCTTATTTATGGAGAGAGCAAGAGAAAGTGACAAACTGTAACTGTACAGCAGCAGCATATGAAAGCGGCAGCAGACACACAGTAACCATGCACAACAGAAGTGCTTTTGTTGGGGGGGGAGGGGCAGCAAAGCAAATGAGGTTTCAAGTGTCACACAATGTATTATGCACATAAAATGTCAGAAATCATCTGTGTGCTATATTTCTGACATTTGTATGTGCATAACAAACAGCAGAGCTGCACTGTTCCTTTGGGACTAGTTTGTAAGGTGGCAGGATACAGTACCTTTGTTGCTATTTAAACAGCAAAAAAAAAAAACACCTTTCTGGATATTTTTTGTTGTTTAAACATATCCCATGTTATAAATGCAATACCCACTCCAGGGTGTGCAGTTATTGGGGATTAATCAACACCCCAGGTGCTGTGAGGGTACTCAGCCTGCAACCTCATGCATCAAAGCCTATCCTCTCCCCCTCCCTCCAACCCCACTCCCCATCCCTACCTCCACCCTCTCCAGGTATTATCTAGGTATATCCAGGGCTGTACCCCCAGTGTAACCCTTGGGTACTGTGTATATGACTGTAACCTATTATAAGTAACATTATTATGTAACCTATGTGTACCCTATGTTTAATGTTCTGCACCTGTACTGTTCTCACTGCTGCAACCACACTATGTAACTCTGTCTACCCCCACTGCGATGAGGTGCCTTTGTAAATGAGTCCACGACTCAAAGGTTGCAAATCCGACTTTTCTCATAAATAAATAAATAAAATAAAACAAAACCCACCTGGGGTGTTGATTAATCCCCAATAACCACACACTCTTTTGTGGGTTATTACTTACTTAAAAAGCCATTACCCAAATCTACCTTGTTTTTAGTTCATGGTCAGCACTGGAAGCAGCAGAATGATCAGCGGTCCTGAAAGAAGGACCTGACAGGTAAGTGAGAGGTGCGAGGGTGTGGGTGGGGTGATGGTTACTAAGAAGAGGGACAGGAGTGGAGGATGGAGGAGCAGAATACAGCGAGGGATTGTTTCCCTTGTTACAGAGTTTAAAAAAAAAAGACAAGTGGACGACTAGGGACACTTTTCTTCATTTCAGGGACGGGCACTGGGGACTAAGAACCCCAGTGTCAGTGGGTTGTTTGGTGGCACCCAGGTTAGGCATGCTGGCACTGCATTCTGTTTGGGGAGTAGCTAGCAGCAGGGGTGGGCACCCTGGTGTTGGACTGTGTGTATCTGTGTGGGAATTTAAATGCTGGGTTGGATGGGAGGAGGGATACTTGCAGTGGGGTTGAGCACCAGTTGCCGGTCATATGATGAAAGTTGGGCCAAGCGGAAGGGGGATACCGGTGGTGGGGTTGAGCACCCACTGTAAGTGAAACCAGGGTGGGGTGGGGGGAGATTTGCTTTGCTACATGATGGCAGCAGTATGAAAAGATGTAGCCACACTGTGACAGGTGGGGGCTCTGTGTTTAAGATACACGTAAATCGTTGCACTCATAACTTTAAATATTAACAAAGTAAAATATTCAGTGTATTTTTATGTAAAGTAGTTCCCACACCTGCACTGTTAATGTATTTTTTTTTTTAGCTTTGAGCATTTGTCCTACTGGTGCCACCGTAGTTGTATCTTGTTGCCGTGGCTCTCATCCACCTCCATAAACACACACAGATAAATTTGTAATATGACCTTGGGAAGCATTATAAAAAAAACATTCTCTTCCCCGTAATCTCAATATTTTCTATCATCCGGTGGTGAGTGGTGTGAGCAGGTGTTGGGTTAGTGGAAAGACGTGACCGCAGCAGCAGAGGTGATCGCTGAATCTCAGCGTGCATCTAAGTGACTGAATGATGTTCTGATTTTGTCTGTTCCCTCATCGGTGAAGGAGCTGCTGATTAAACAGAAGGTCAGTGTGCAAGTACTGCAGGGCAGCGGGTTCTCAAGTGAGTTCAGTCCAGGAGTTAAGCAGACTAGCAGGCAGTAATGAACATGATACTTGGCGGAGCAGGCAAGCGTGGGAGACAGGACATGTGTGTGGGCAAGGATCGGAGGTGGTAAAATAAAAATACCATATCTGAGAGTCCACTATTGAATATATATCACAAGCACAGTTAAATTGACTTAAAGAAAATCTGAAGAATAATAGGAATGCTCAGGACAGCGTCTCTGTGTGTTTGTGAAGATGGTGAGTTTTAAAAAAATGGCATCAGTTAAAATTCCACACAAAAATGAATGTTCTGAACTCTGCACATGGGTATGCTTTGTCTGCAACATCCAAGTTGACAGCATTTGCTTTTAACCATGCCCTACACATTCCTAGCACATGGCTAATGACCAGTAAGGACATAGGATTTTCCCTTCCCATTTTATAAGTTCTTTTATCATACCCCTGAGCAAACCTGCACATATTATTTATGCCACGGTTACGTTGTGCAGTGAGGTGGTGGGTGCACATCTGTGAACCCCACTGCCATATTCCAGAGCAGTATGCATGCTGTGTGGGGACTACTGCTGCACTGCATGTGTTCACAGGTGAGGTGATCTTGTAGGGAGGTGAGTAGGTGCTGCATGCCAGAGGGTTGTACCATACATACACCAGGCCCACTAGACCTTTCTCTGGGTGGAGGCACACAGTTTACATTAAGCCTAGGATACAAACCTCCCAATAAGGTGTTTATCTACCCAGGTCCCTCAGTCTTGATTGAGCCTACAAGACAGGAGTAGGAACTATCAACATGAAACCAGAATAGTAACCATCAACATCCACAGTGACCTGGTTATAAACGAAAGACAAAAGCTGTGAGAGGACAGGCGTTGGTGGCCCTTAACATGTTCATGTAGGAGAAAAGCAGACTGAGAGGGGACATGATCTCCATTTCCTGCACACTCGAGGGTATCAACAAGCTCAAACAGAGATGTCTGATCTGGTGCCCTCCAGCAGGGCACGGGGACATGACCTTCAGTTTAGAGATGGTAAATGCAGGGTTAATGTTAGGAAGCATTTTGTCTCCCAGAGGGTGGTAAACCAATGGAACAACCTACCAGCTGAGACACTGAGCATAAAGATAGTACAGGTCTTCAAAGTAAGACTAGAAATATTTCTGCTTGTCAAGGGAATCACTGTATACCCTAGGCAGTACAGTGGGTAAGGAGCCCCTTTACATTACAACAAGTCGGCACACTATACTTATTCATACTTGCTTGTGAAATGGGGAGTGGACATGATGACTTTAGAGTCCCACCCAACCTTAAATCACTTTGTTACTACATCCCATACTTCACAGTTACATGTTACATGTTAATTGTTCTACTGTATATATTATGGCTGCAAGTCCAACAGTACAGCATCATCTATACACCTTTCAAGGATACAGACTGATAATTACACACATATTACTGTATTTGAGAAAAAAGGTAGTCTGTGCAAAGCAGTGCCACATAGTAGTGAAAGTTGTAAACAGTGAAAGTAGTGCTGAATAATTGTAACAGCAAAGGGAGACCTCTACTGGTAGCCCATGGACTAGCAAGCAGGAAGATAAAACGGAGCACTCAGACCTATACCAGCTAAGGGGAATTTTTCTTTAGCAGAATAGTTAGAGCTGCTGATTTTATGAGTCAGGGTCCCCTAGGTTTGATTCTCAGTAGGGGTGCAAGTACATCTTCCCAAGCAGAGAGGACTGACATAACCTGGATACTGGTTGAATATTCAACTTTCTGAAGTACTGGAAACTACATCATCTACTGAACAAGTAACTTGCGATACTGAAGCCACCTTAAACTGTGGTAACCTACAAGCTGTGGACTGTAAACCCCCACCCCACCCCTTTAAACTTTTCAAAAGCCTTATCATTCATTGCTCACCTGTCAATGGGGTTCTTGCGGCACTGCTATGGGATAGCCCGCCATTTTGTTGAGTGTTGTCAGTCGCTGTTGCCAACTCCAGGCTCATGCGGGGCTTTGGCTGGTACTCTCTTCTGGGCTGAGAAGATGCTTCTCTCAGTCTGTGATGCAGAGAGACAGAAACAACAAACTAAGATGGAAGCATTGTTTGTTCCTGAAATTCCCTTGTTTCGCTGTAATCTGCCAAATATCCAATAAGACTATACGTAACTAATTCTGGGTCGCATCTGAAAAAGGGACCTTTGGGCCCAGTGAGCTTACCAGGTTAACAAAATTAAAATAAATAAATAAACAGCACACTATTCTTTACAAGATTATTATAGATCAAGGGAGTGCTCCTGACCAATCGGAGCGCTCCTTTCTTCTGCACGTGAAACACTCTTATTCCGTGAAGTATGTTTCATGCGCAGATGCCCCTGGAAATAGGCATGTTCTGGGACAGTTTTAAAAAAATTATATTTGTGAGCAAGCTCAATCAATGATATATTAGTATGTCTCTCGTCACCACTCGTTGCTGTATTAGAGTGGTTTCATCTGCGTTCAGCTTGAGCCAGAACAGCTCAACTTTGCTTCATTGTTCTTGCTCTAGTCGAATGCATGTGAAACCACTCTTAGGCAGCAATAAATGGCTCTGGGGGACATATTAACATATAAAAAGACAAAAGGAAAGTGCTCTAAGACTGGTTCTGAAGGAGCTGCTATTACACAATGATATGTTCAGCAAACTCCTACATACTATATAGTAGGTTTAGCTGATCTAATAATGGTGGTTAAACCTACAAAGAGGTAACACATACTCACGAGGTGCTATGGCCACTCCAGAAAAAAATAAATGAAACTAGAACAATGAGTTTATTCTGGTACAGAACAAATATTAGAATTATTCAACAATTATCAACAGTATTAAAAAAAAGGTTTTAAATGTTTTGCATTTTTATACCGATACATGGAACTTGTAGGAACATGACCCCCCTGTGAAATCCTCCCCCTCGCCCCGGCACATCACCTCAACTCAAATCCTCGATCCTTCTCCCCCCCCAATTGCATCAGAACACCCCTTTCCTCTCCCCCAACCCTCCCCAACCATTCACCCTTCCTGCTCCACTCTCACATGTTAAACCTAGAGGCACTTCTCCGGTGCCTAAACTTGCGAGCTCCACCCACAAGGCACTCATATAACAGACGCAAGATACGCACCCACCTCTCCCTACCCCTGCTACTCCTACTACTGGCAAGGGATATTCATCCAAACCCAGGCCCCACATCAATAAAAGTTCCCCTAGCGTCATCAGCCCCCCAACTCAGTTTCTCATCAAATTCGCTCCCAAAGGGCCTCCGCATTTTCCACATAAACATCAAGAGTCTTCTCCCCAAACTAGACACCCTCTCTGTCTGGTCAGTACAGTACAAACGGGACATACTCTGTAACACAGAGACCTGGCTCTCAGGCAAAATCTCTAACCTCTCACTCACCATACCTAACTACATCTTGTTTCGCCAGGAATGTGGCAAGCGAGGCGAGGGGGTAGTGCTGTATATCAGACACTCCATTAAGTGCTCTGTTATTTTCAAAGAATCATGCCCTTCCTACCACGAATCCTTAGTCGCTCACCTATCCTTCCCCCTCATCCACCCCCTTTTACATAGGTGTTCTATACACCCCTCCTAAGCCTTCACCCGATTCCCTCATCTCAGCCATCTCCTCCATCTCTTCAACCTCCTCAAATGGCGAACTCATTCTATTAGGCGACTTCAACCTAAACTGGCTCTCCCCCTCCACAAAATCAGCAGCCCTGAGGATCGAAGCCCTAACTCTCACCCAGCTAATCCAGGAACCCACCCATCTAAATCACCGTTCTCAAAATCACACCCTACTTGACTGGATCCTAATCTCCCACCCCAACAGGATCACCGCCTCAGGTATCCTTTCTGATGCACTTAGCGACCACTGCATAACCTATTGTATCCGTAAAATCAACTCACTCCACTCTGGCCCCAAATTCATCGTAACCCGCCCCCTACACCTCCTTGACGAATCCGCCATTCAACATGACCTGTCAAACACAAACTGGCTCCCTGTCCTTGCCTCACTCAACATCGACACCGCCCTCTCCCACTTCTGCAGTATCTTCCTAGGCATATGGGACTGCCACACTCCACTAAGGAAAGCCGGAGTTAGGAAAAATCACCACCCCTAGATCACTGCCGACCTCATCTCCCTGGGTCGAGTCAGAGATAAGGCCTGGAGGCGTTACAAATGCTCTTTAGCATCCAGTGACCTCCTATCCTACAAAACTCTTAGAAACAACTGCACAAAAACTATTCGACAATCAAAGGCTCAGTATTTCAAGGCCCAACTTACCGCTCACCAATCCTCCCCAGCGTCCTTCTGGAAGGTGATGAACTCTCTTATCAACCCATGCTCCAAGCAAGCCAGCCCCAGCCTAAACATTGATGGCAAAATAGCCTCCGATCCCGCCACAGTCTCTGAACTCTTCAACTCTTTCTTCATCTCCAGCACCAAGCCCGACCTCCCCCCACCCTCCCACACAACCCCCCACCCTCTCACCACGGCTTCCACTTTCCCCCATTCACACCCCTGGAAGTTTACACCTCTCTCACCTCTATAAACCTGTCAAAATCCAGTCCAGACGGCTTGCACCCCAGCCTGCTCTGAATCTCTGCAGCAGCCATAGTCGCACCTATAACCCACATACTAAATCTCTCGATCGACACAGCTACTGTCCCCTCTGCCTGGAAACTTGCCAAAATCCTACCCCTCCATAAAGGTGGCGACCCCTCCCTCCCAGGAAATTACAGACCCATCTCTCTCCTCCCTTCCCTTGCTAAAATCCAAGAATCCCTCATGCTATCAAAACTGTCTCCTTTCCTCTCTACACACAGCTCCCTCTCCCTTTTTCAATCAGGGTTCAGAAAATCTCATTCTACCACCACCGCCTTACTACGAGTAATTGACACCATTTTCTCCACCATGGACGCAGGGCAAACCACTACTGCCATCTTCCTTGATCTAGCTAAAGCCTTTGATTCGGTCTCCCACCCTCTATTGCTAGGCAAATTGAGCTCTTTCGGCCTTGCTAAATAGGCCATAAACTGGTTCCATTCCTATCTCCAAAACAGGATGCAGCAAGTACAAATAGGAGACACCATCTCCAACCCTCTAGCCATCCTCATGGGTGTCCCCCAAGGCTCCATCCTTGGCCCCATCCTTTTCTCCCTTTTCATAAATGACTTCCCCTCAACCTGTCTCACCTCTAACGAGCACAAACCTCCAAAGCGATTTTAACCAAGTACAAGCCTGGCTCCAGACAAATCAGTTAAAACTCAATGCAAAAAAAACTGTCTCCATGGTTTTCAGCACAAGACAAAAATTAGCCTCCCTGCCTGCCCCCTCCGATCTCCACATTGGATGAAATACCCCTAGAGTCTTTACCCACCTTTAAATACCTAGGAGTCTGGCTGGACACAAACCTCAATTTCTCCACCCACGTCTATGCCGTCTGCACCAAACTCCAGCCCAAACTTGCCATCCTCTACCGCCACAAAAACTGCCTCCCCCTCCCTACTTGGAGAGAACTCGTACGTAAAACCATCCCTACCGATACTCACTGACCACGGACTATTTATGGCACAGCTCCTTCCTCCCTCTGCAAACCTCGACGTCCTCAACTTCTGCATGCGCCGCCACTGCCTTTCCCCCACTCACTCATCACTGCAAACTATTCTCAACTCTATCTCTGACGCCACTCTCACAAAGGTGGACCACCCACAGCGCCTCACTCATAGCGAAATACTAGCTCGGCTCCTTTCCCCTGTACCTTGCCTCCCGCCTCTCTCAAGCCAACCCCTCTGGCTCCTTACTTCGCCACAGACATGCACGTACCTTCCACCTCTCATGCCCCCTCTCAGCCTCTGGGCAAGCCGCCTTTTCCTACCGGCTCGCTCTCCTGTAGAATAACCTCCCTCCCAACCTTCACCTGGCCCCCTCCCTATCAGCCTTCAAACAGTTCCTCAAACTTCTCCCTCCCACTCCCTGCCACAGCTGTACACCCAATCCCTCCTTGCCCGGTTCTGGCACCACCCTAAATAGCCTCGCCAGGTAATAAAAAATTAAAAATTAACTCCTCATGCCATCTCCTACTGCTAAATCACCCCCCCCCTCCGAAAACTCATTTTTTCGATAAATCCACTACTGTAAATATGTAAATACACGTACTTGAAATTTAAGGTAATAAATGATCTAGAAATGAAATGAAGAAATTCTTTTTGCAACCCTGCTGTTCATACAAAAGTGTAACCTCTCCACCAAACTCCCTGTAAATGTACCATTCTGTATCACTCATCTGTCACTTGATAATTGCTGTATGTATTTGTATTTATCTGTCTACCACCTTGTACTACCTGTACCCAGGTCGCACCTGGAAACGAGCCTCGGCTCAGCGTGCTTTTCCCGGTCACCAATTTTAAATAAATAAATATCAATACATCAAAATAGCAGACTCCAAGCATTCATTAAACAAAAAAAAGCCTCTAGCCATAAGAGTTCTGGTTAGCAGAATTCTGACGACATTATCTTTCGAAAGGTCTGATTTGTGAACAGTTTGGGCTAGACATGTAATTTTGTTTAAAGAAAAGCTTGAAGTCACATTGATAAAAATACTGTAGGTCATGCCGAGACAGTTTTCATGTGCTGATACATGTCTACATGTTGATATAATATATTGGTAGAACATGTTCTGTATACCAACACATTTTATTTGCCTTTCAAATGTAGTAAAGATAGGTTTTCCTCACACTGCTTGTGTGAAATGTAGGCTCTTTCCTTACCGTATATTGATACATAAATTATAATACTGATACTATTTTATGTATTGATATGAAAAAGTGACATGGTTTCAAAAAAATACTTCTTTTACTTTTTCTGATTATTGGTAATACTGCACTTTATTTTGTTTTTTACTGTTTTCTGATTATTGGTAATATTGCAAGTTACAATTAGTTTTTTTGTTATATTTCTCTGATTATTGGTACTATTGCACCTTATTTAATGAAGAACAAGTTTGCAACCTAATATGCATTCATGTTATGCCCTTAATTGTGTTGTAAACATTTCTACCCCCACATCGTATAACCCGAATGGCACCACAAAAGCATCAGAAGGCAATAACTACCAAACTGAATGTGTATCACATGACTAAAATTTGTACTGGAGGCCTGATCAGACAACCAAATGCATAACAAAGAGACCGCAAGAAGGTTCAGGATGTGATCCCATTACATGTGTCAGTTTAAAAATAATGACACGAACATTTGTGATGTGTCAAGTTCTCAATAAAATCAATATTACACTTTTAAAATTGTGTATATGTGGTAAAGAATAATGCCTGTGCAGGCATGTGTGTTATGAGGATTTTTCACACACCCGAGGAATGTGATAATCCATAAACCTTGAGGGCTTTATGAGATCATTACACACCCAGAGTGTGTGAAAAATCCTCATAAAACAAACTTTGCACAGACATTATTTTTTATAACTGGTGCAACATTTCAACCAAGGGAAAAACTGTAAGCCGTATTTGTGAAATTGAGCGTATTCCTGAGCAGCCGCCATACAGTGTACTTTCTTTTGCACTTCAGTGAAGTGTGAGTGCAAGGAGGAAAATGCTGCAGTAACTCACTATTGAGTTATTATGGAATTCAGTGAATTGTTATGGTGCTTTATCAGGACTGGATATCCAGTCATTATAGGGGGCCACCAGTTGTTATGTTATATTATATTATATTATATTATATTATATTATATTATATTATATTATATTATATTATATTATATTATATGGAGATGGCCATATAATACTATCCTACACCATACAAAAAAATCCTAGTAATAGCACAGCACCCAAAGTGATAATATCATCGTTGACAAGTGATAATACTATCGTTCAGAACTCGTTATACTATCGTTCGAGCTCTCAACGATAGTATTATCACCAAACCTGAAGAGCGCAGCCTCCAAACACTTCAGTGCCATAGGCCTTTTCCAGACATCCCCGTGGCAACCTCTTACCATGCGTGGTGACATTTAGAAAACCGCGCCTCCTGATTCTACGTCATTTCTCTGTGGGCAGGCAAAACCGTTGAAAAAACATGGCGCCCGTCTCTCGCTTAGCGAGAGAAAATCGTCCCTTCACTCCAGTACCACTGCTTTCCTACATAATCAAGCTGGCTAATCCTACCTACACAGAAGGAAAACATCAACTAAGGTAGGACTGTGTTATAAACAAAAACTCGATCACGAGAGACACGGAGCGAGTGAGCGAGCAGGTGTGACACAAAGGGATGGGGGTGGAGGCGGAGACAGTCATTGTCTGACTTCTCACTTCAAGAGAGCCTGCCTTCACGGTACCACAGAAATAAAACTCTCCTTTATATATTACAAAAATTAAAAAATAGGTGAGTGTCTATTACTCGGGAGAAATACCATCTCGAGGTTCTGGGGACAAAGGAACCTCTCGAGCTGCGCTCTCGAGGTTTCCTTGTCCCCAGAATCTCTCGATGGTGTTACTCCCTTGTAATAGACACTCACCTATCTATTATTCTATTTATATTTCTGGATTTTCAATTACATTTTCAAGACTGGAAAATATCAGTTTCCCTGAACAGTTTGCATTCATTAAACCACAGAATAAATAAATAGTCCTGACAGGATTTTCAGTCACACCTTTAAATATTTCTTGTGGAGGTCATAGTGTAATACCCCCAAAGATGAGGCCCCTAGCAAGTCCCAGTAGCCCCAGCAAAGTCCAGTGCCCCAAGTAAGGTGACCACAGGTAGCCCTGATAGTTTAGGTGGCGGGGTGAACAAAATGGCAAGAGCCCCATAAAACTAACTGCTTGCCTGCAGTTTTAAAAAGTTGTTTTTTTCTTTTTTCAGCCTTGCCCAATAAAAGTGGCATGAGCCAGTGCCACATTTAAGGTCCAACTCATGCTGGACAGCTGGTTGCCTCCCTGGTTGTTAGTGACTCGGTGCCCCGGATGCCAGGGAGGATTTTGCGAGTCGTCAGTAACAGCCATTAGCATAGTTTGAGTCGGCCAGCAAGGAGTGTGGTCAGGGGAGTGTTGTCAGGCACCCCGAAGAGAAAAAAGAAGGAACGTTTTGTGGCCAGAGGGAGAGAGGGGATGCAGGGAGGAAAATAGAGCAAAAGGTAGTACCTGCAGTCCTCTCACCCCTGTCTCAGTCACAGAGGTCCCAGCAGTGTCAGCGGTCCAGTAGTGCCGGCGGGTTTCCCAGAAGCAGTAGTGGTCAGCTGGTTGCAGTGCAGGCTCTACTTAGCCCCGTTTATTCTTTTTATTTAAAAAAAAGGCAGTTTTGGTCCCTTGGTGGTGGCACCCACAAGCAGGGCCGCATCTTTGGAGACAGAATGCCAGGCCAGCGGAGCATTGGGCTGGAGCATTCAGCCAGCAAGGCCCCAAAAGGAAGACCACCCACTGCTTGCTTGCAGCCAAATCCCTCCTCCTCTCTCTCTCTTCGTCTCCGCGGGCTGGGGCAGTTAGTCAGCGGCAGCACTATCCGGCAGGTGCTGTCTGCCTGACTTGTTTATTTTAAAAGAAAAAAGGATTTTTTGAAGTGCACCGAAGGCGCAGCAAGGGATGGCCATGCCCATGGTTAGGGGCTAGAGCAAGGCCCCAGAACAAAGGACACCGAATGTGGGCATATTTAAATTCATTCAAATCACTCCAGTAAGGGAGCATATGTTATTCAAAAGTATTTAAATTTATTTAAATCGTGCTCCTGCTTAGAGCATAGGGCAGATGCAGGCTGCATTCAAATTACGTAGCTCCCAGAGGCAAAGCATAGGGCAAGGCAGGCCTTGGATTTAATTGCACAACAAAAGGGCTACAGCCAATAGCAGGGTTAAAACCCCAATTTACAATTAAGTTAGACAGGTGGGCTACTGAACAAGAGCTAGTAAGCCCAAAGCTTGATTTTTTTTTTTAAGTGAGCCAGTCAAGCAAAGCAAGCCACAGTTAAAGTTGTAGAAAAGGTAGCCTGCTGGGCTAGTGAATAAGGGCTAGTAGCCCAAATGTTTTTTATTATTTAGTCAGAAATAGCATGAAGTGGGCCAGACAGGACAAAGCAAGCACACTCCTCCCCAGGTTATAAAGGGAGAGAGCCCCAGGGTGATAAGGGTGGCTAGTAGCCAAGTGGCCACCAGTTGCCAAGCCAAGGCTAGTGTTTCAAAAGTGGGATAGTCTGCTACTTTAAAGTGCACTAGAGTGTCAGATCCACCCAGGAGCAAGGAGAAGTGTGGACCAGCCAGTTAGTCACCCCAGCAACATAGTTGCCACAGCCCTAGCCAAGGGTTAGTAACCTGAGTAACTCAGTGTCCAGGAGTGTCATCGAGGCACAGGTCAGGAAGCATAGGAAAACCAGGAGCAGCTGTAGAATTCACAAAAAGTATTTATTCGTACTAGCAGTAACATTAAAAAATAAACTTGTTCCGTATAACTATTTACAAAGGCAGAATAAATAGAGAAGATCCATCAGAGTTTTCCTTCAATCTCTGTGTGTCCCTTGCAAGCAACTGCAGCTCTGTCTTATAAGTCTCTGCAACCCCCCTTTCTAACAAGCATCCTGTTTTTTTTTTAAATGTTCTTGTATATTTCAGGCAGATGCAGGCAGGAACACAATGTCCCAGAACTGAGGCCCATTTTCTATAGCTTCTGCCAAGGGCTTAAAAATTGCATTTCAGGCTGACCCCTTGAGTTTCCAATAGATTTCTGCAATCATCTTAATCTATAATTATATACATTTCAACAGTAACACTATATAATTTCTAAACAAAGGGATCCCAATATCAGTTACATTTCTACATAATGATTTGCATATATTTTCATACCAGCAAATATGCTAGGGAGGAAAAGACAGAAACAGCAAGGGAATACTGAGAGACAGTGAGAGGCAAAGAACTGAGAGACTGTCAGGGTGATCAAGTCCTAGGTCTCACAGGAAAATTTGGTTGCGCAACCAGACAGACAAGAGATAGAAAAGGAAAGGACAAGACATATTCCTGCATTCAAACTCTCCATAACAACTGGGACAGGGACATAATCTACCCTGTCACATGGAGACTCAGCATCCCAGTTACCAGGGAGGATTCTGTGAGTGATCAGTTATGGCTGCTAGTGTAGTCTGAGTCGGCCAGTGAGGAATGCGGTCAGGGGAGTGCTGTCAGGTGCCCCAAAGAGAAAAAAAAGGAAAGTTTTGTGGACGGAGGGAGAGAGGGGATGCAGGGAGGAAAACAGAGCAAAAGGTACTACCTGCAGTCCTCTCATCCCTGTCTCAGTCACAGAGGTCCCAGCAGTGTTGGCAGACCAGTAGTGCCGGCAGGTTTCCCAGAAGCAACAGCGGTCAGCTGGTTGCAATGCAGGTTCTGCTTATCCCCGCTTATTGTTTTTATTTAAAAAAAGGTAGTTTTGGTCCCTCGGGGGTGGCATCCACAAGCGGGGCCGCATCTTTGGAGAGGAAATGCCAGGCCAGCGGAGCGTCAGGCCAGAGCATCCAGCCAGCAAGGCCCCAAAAGGAAGACCAACCACCACCTGCCTGCAGCCAAATCCCTCCTCTTCTCCCTTTTCATTGTCTCCCGGGGTTGGGGCAGTGAGTCAGCAACAGCACCATCGGGCAGGTGCTGTCTGCCTGACTTGTTTATTTTAAAAGAAAAAAGACTTGTTGAAATGTGCTGAGGATGCAGCAAGGGACAGTCAATGCCCATGGTTAGGGGTTAGGGGCTAGGGCAAGGCCCCAGAACAAGGGACCGCCCAAGGGCAGAGTATTTCAATTTATTCAAATCGCTCAAGTAAGGGAGCATGGGTTATTCAAAATGCTTTAAATTTATTTAAACCATGCTCCTGCCTGGAGCGTAGGGCAGATGCAGGCTGCATTCAAATTAAGTAGCTCCCAGAGGCAAAGCATAGGGCAAGGCAGGCCTTGGATTTAATTGCATAATAAAAGGGCTGCAGCCAGTAGCAAGGTTAAAACTCCAATTTACAGTTATGTTAGCCAGGTGGGCTACTGAACAAGGGCTAGTAAACCCAAATTCTGATTTTTTTTTAAATAAGAAATAAGTGAGCCAGTCAGGCAAAGCAAGCCAAAGTTAAAGTTGTAACTAAGCTAGCCTGTTGGGCTAGTGAATAAGGGCTAGCTAGCCCAAAAGTTGTTTTTTGTTGTTTAGTCAGATATAGCACCAAGTGGGCCAGACAGGACAAAGCAAGCCCCCCCCAACAGGTTATAAAGGGAGAGAGCCCCAGGGTGATAATGGTGGCTAGTAGCCAAATGGCCACCAGTAGGCAAGCCAAGGCTAGTGTTTGAAAACTGGGAAATTATGCTATTTTAAAGTGCACTAGAGTATCATATCCAGCCAGGAGCAAGGGGAAGGGTGGACCAGCCAGTTAGCCACACCAGCAGCATAGTTGTCACGGCCCTAGCCAAGGGCTAGTAACCTAAGTAACTGACCCGTAGCCCAAGCCAGAAAGGAACAGTAATATGGGATCCCTAGCATGTAGGCTAGCCAGATTACCCTCAGACAATAGGGTAACCCTCCTGTTAAGCTCTTTGAACCCAAATGCCTGTGGGAGGGGAGAGGTACTTTAGGGTCTCCGCATAGCTAGAATATTCAACATTTAGTCAGGTTTTCCCCTTGTTTATTGCCTCTCCTAGTGCAACTGCTACAGAAACTGATTTTGTTGAACATTTTTGAACTGAAAATGCTGACCTATATGTGAATTGTGGAAAACGGCAAAAACTGTTATTGACATGAGACTGCATTTAAAGGGACAGCACCTGAAATGTAACACATGTTCTGAGACTGTATAGTTGCCCTATATGCATCAAAATGCTCTGAATTTGCCTCATTTATCCCAAAGACTATTTGGATTAACCCAGAAATCTGATCTGCATGTTATGAACTGCCCTGCATGCTACCAAACTGCCTGCATGTTTATGGACATCTCTGCCTTATGCCTATCATCCCATTTAATGATTGCTCGACCAAAGACTGGCACTAACAGTGACCACCCAGAGACTGTGTCAGCCATTGGCATATGGACAGTTTGGGGCTGGTCATCAGTGTAGAAATAGTGTAGACAGCTAAGGAACTCCCTGTCACCTGTTTCTTCATCAGATCTTCAGGCTAATCCTTCCCTAACAGTGAGCTAGGTAGTGCAGGGAACTGCACTGGCTCACAGATAGGGATCCATCGCCCAGTGGGTTGGGGTTGTTGTTGCAGGTCTTCAGCCTTCCAGAGGTTCTTCAGTGGAAGTGTTCCAGTTCTTGAGGTCATCAAATCTTCAGTCTTCAAGCTTTTCCCAGGTCAGTGGTGACAACCCAGAGGTGCTACAGTTATTCAGTTTGTCAAATCTTCAGTCTCAGTTCTTCAAGTTTTCCTGGGTTAGTGGTGATAGCCCAGAGGTGTTCTTGTGCTTAGTTCTTCAGTCTTCAGTTTCCAAGCCTTTTCTTGGGTTAGTGGTGATGGCCTGGAAGCTTTCAGTTTGCACCAGTCCTTTGGAATACAAGTGTGTTTGCTTGCATCATTGGGTCTGATCAACACCCAGTGGCCAAGTCTTTGCCTCACCTACTCTACAAGCCAGCCAACGGAAGCATGTCTGTAGAGGTTTCTTGTTGTGCATCCCTCTGCAACATCTATTTATGGTGCCCAACAAACCTAAATGTACTCTGGGATAAAAACTGCAAACTGCACAAATGTTACAGTATTAGAGTCTTGCAATTGATCAATGTAGTGGTGACAGTAATCTCAGTAATTGTAGTTACTCTATGTGGTTCTACATAGTTATAGTAGCAATAGAAAGTGAATGTTGTATTGCCTTTTCTCTCCTCCTCTAAGTTCTGTGGTAAGTTGCTTAATAAACTGGTCCTTTCGTGAGTTGTGCTTCCTGCCTCTCCATTTTGGTGAAATTACATTGTGTAGCCAAACAGCAAAAGAACTGCCTTACTACTCAATTGATTTATCTCCTCTCCATGCCAAAGAGCAGGACTCTCATCTTTATCACCAAAAAGGGGCACCATATCGTCAGCTCATTACGCCTGGCATACTCAGCAGGGTATGAGTGTTAGATAGGTTGGTTTGTGTCTTTCATATACAACACAACAAAAGACAGAAGAAAAGACAGGAAGGTCTTGACTTAGCTCAGTTCTTGAGTGAAGCCCAACATCAGCATCGACTACTCGACTCTCAACAACATACATTCTCAACGCATTTCAATAGAGCCAGTTGCATATATTACACTGACATAAAAAAGGGAAGAAAACATCTAAAGAGGCTGCTGGTGAAAGTTTTAAACTGGATCACAAATGTTTATTCCTAAGGCAGTAATTGACATGATCAATCATGAAATACTGTACCTATGTGTTGTAAAATGTTGAAAACTAAAAATTATTACTATATAATTACTGATTAGGTGTGATTACACGTGGATAATTACAGTGTAATCCACTGTTAGAGGTGAATGTGAGACAGCCACTGTAAGAAGTGTCAATCAGAGTACAACATTATTGGGGTTTTAATTTTTTAAATTAGATCAGTCATCAAAATGCTTAATTTTTACCCTCAAATAAGCCATGAAAATGGAAAATGATGCAGCAGTAGTATTTGACAGGTCCTGCTGCTTTAATTACTCCAGAATAATATAATCTCCTAAAACCTTCGGAGTTGTTGATAAATGATACTACGGTCAGCAAGTGCGTTTTGCAAGGCAGTCTTTGACATGACAGACGTTAGTTTATACCCATTCTGAGTAGTGGATTGAAGTACACAGCCACGAGGGATTTTGGAGCATAAAATGTTTGTTTTATTGATTTTTTTCCAGTTAATGTTTTTATTAAGTTCATCAACGGCAAATAAGAAACAAACAACATAGTAATACAACAAACAGGAACAACCGCATCTCTTGAGGGCTACAACATTAACTCATCTAGGCTAATACAAGGGTATTCCTGTCCTAGGATATCAACATAGAGCAGTACAGGTATAGCAACATTTAAGAAGACTAGAGATTAGATTACAACATATAAACAAGACTAGGTAAGTGTATTTTATTTTTATGGGAATTGAAGTGTAACCCCTTAAGTACACAGAGTATGATGAGAATGAGTGGGAGTCTTTAGGGCATTCCACGTGGGAGGTGACAAAGTATGGAAAAAGGGTGAGCTAGCCCCTCATATCTGTAAAGGGGAGAGGAGATGGGGGGAAGAATTTGTTGTGGAATTCCAGACCATAATCTCAGAAGACATTTACCTCTTATTGCGGCAGGGATGACATAGTGCTGGCATTGGCACGAAACAGGCATTCTGAAGCTGCTAACTGCCCTACTGCAGTTAGCCATTCTAAGGTATTGAAACAGCTCCACAAGCACTGCACAGAGCTGCTGTGGCTGGTGGCAGTCAGTGAAGTGGTGAAGTGGCTCCAACGAGTCAACTGGCTCTCTCCCACTTTGGCTGTTTCATGGAGATTCCCAAGAGGAACAGTAGGCCATCAAGTTCAAACTTAGGACCTACAAAGGAGCCGCAGATCCACTTGATAGATTTCCAGAACTCCTAGACACTTGGGCATGGTCACATGATGTGTGTCAGGTGTGCATCTTGGTGTTAACATTGCCACCATTTGTTGCCCGGCATGAACCCTAACTGCTTGAGCACTGCAGGGATTCTATACCATCTTAGGAGCATTCTGTTTTGGAATAGGCAGCTACACCCATCTAAACACACCCCGTGCGTCGGGACATGTGCGTCTGACCATTTTTTGTCAGGAATCTGAGTGCCAAGTTCAGTCTCCCAGGCTTTCATGCCGGGCAGTGATGGATCTGGTTGCTCCATCTCGAAGGCGACAGTATTTTTACATTTCTTTATCAGTCAGGAACATAGGATGTGTAAGGAACTAGTCCTGTGCCTTTAGGAATGAATTGGGGAGGGTCAGTTCTATGCATCTATGAATAATAATTATTGCCTAAGATCTTCAAGGTTGTTGACAAATGGCAGTATGATGTGTTATTTATCTACAAATAAACAAAGGTGTCACACATGTACATTAAAGGATTTTTGTTGAGAAACGCAATGTAAAAGTGCCAGCATATGTATATTTAAAGGGTCCCTATGTAAGTAATAATACCTGACAGGGTGGGCGTTATTGGGATATAACGGACCGCCCAGGGGCGTAATGAGGCCCGACCCCGCAGGCGGAGGAAGCCCCTGGAAGGTCCATTATAACCCCTAATGCCCACCCTGGAGGGTATTATTATACTTAGATAATGGGCTATACTGTAGGTATAATGTTTTGGAAAACTATATAAGAATAAATATTTGTATATGAAAAGTATATAAAAAAGAAAAAAAGTAACTGTTCTAGTCAAGTAATCTGTGCAGCAGTGGAATGACCACAGGAGGGCGCTGTCTTGTTTGTATGCGTGCCATGAGATTGTGTTCTTGGTTTCTTTTTGTACACAGTGAGATAGGAGAGCTGCTTCTTTAGCGTGTTGCCTCGATTTGTGTGTGCCATTCTTCAGACACAGAAGCAGAGATGAAACGTATTTATTTTAGTTAGTATCACCATTTATAGGTACTTATCATAGGTATGTGTTTATTTTATGTTTTTTTGATGTCTGAAATGTGGCGCTGTGTAACTCTGAAACTCAGTGTAGACGTCTCTTGAGAGGGAGCGCAACCGCGCGGAGTAAGGACATGTAAGTTAATAAGAAAAACAAATGTTTAGTATTGCCGTGGATTTATTTTGGCATGTGGTGCGACAGTATGTAGACAAGTTCCTTTGGCTAAGCGAGTGGGGGGAAAAATGGCAGGTAGGAGGTTTCAATTTAGGGGTGCCCAAGGATAGTGTCAGTCATAGGGCACTGCCAAGTGGAACTTGTTTTTTAGCAGGCCATTGTTGAGAAATAACAGCCCAGGTGGCAGGCTGTTTTATCCAATCAGGATACTAGTTTTCTTTTACCCATTATCTAATCACACATAATGATCGCTTAGGAGCACTGTCGCTCCGATGACATCATTGCATTCTGACATCCCGGCCATTTTAGGCATCCACAGGAGCGGGACTTTTTTAGTACATAGAGCAGCTTCCATTTTTATTTGAAACATGATGAAACCGTTCAAAATCCCGGATTTTAGCAAAATGGACCACATAGTGCTGTAGGTAAGATTACTACCATAAATTCTGTCAGATCGGATTTCTGAATAGTTATTTTCACATTTCACTCGGTTTAGTTGTCCTTTAACTACTGTACTGTATCTAACTAAAAAGGCTGCAGAGCCAAGGTTCTGGATCAGGTACTTATGGTTCAGCAGACCTCAAGGACCCCAACAGGCCTTAGCAGATGGATGCAGGTCTCAGTGAATGCAGTTGTGCTGCTGACTTGTAGAAGCTGTTGAATAGTGGACACTACAGCATGAAGTACTTGCAGGAGCAAGTTGTGATGGCAGTGCCTCAGCCTTGCTGATCTTTTGCCCTCTGGTAAGGACTTTTTCCTCCTCTTGTACTCTGTGTTGGGACTTTCTTGACAAAGTTGCAGGGACTGATAGGTGCTCATCCTCTGGGCTACACTCTGGAGGGTGGGGCACTCCCCATATGTAGGATTTGTGGCGCTCCAGGTACAGCTGATAGCAGTATTTCTCTGCTGTGTCATTAGCTGAGCTGGCATCTGCAGGTGCACCCTAACCCCCCACCACTCCCTCAGAGTCCCATTGGAATGGAGAGCAGTGGGAATAGTGATGGTTGGTAAGGGTAGACATAAGGATGTAAGTCAAACTCCCCAGACACTGTGTATCATTGTGTATCATTTTGCACCACTGGAGGAGGTGCAGGCAACTGACTCCCTCTGGGGGAGGGCGGCTGTGAGCTGGTTAAGAATTGAGAGCTGACTGACAAGATGACACCCAGTGAAAGAGGTGGGAAGAAGGCAGCAAGGAAATTCCTAGTAGTACAGGACTCAATGATATGGGGTGGAGACAGTGGTAGGTAGAGGAAGAAAAGGGAGTAGTCCTGGTACATTTAGGTACCAATGATCTGGTGAATCAGTCTCAAAGTTGTCAAACTGAAATTACAAGGCTGGGGGACAAACTAAAACCAAACATAGATTTCCAGGCCTCCTTGGAGGTCCTTCCTGTGTGGGGCAAGAGGAATAACAGGGTGAGGAGGGAGGAAATAGAGCGTCCAGGGCCCAGGTCATCTGCATTGTCCATCTCAGTGTCCATCTTTTGTTTGGGCACTGGGGTACTGGACCCTCTCACTGGGGTAAAGGGTACTGCATTGGGATTCAAAGCTGATATTGGTTCAATAGAGGCTGTGATGGTGGACGGTTGTGAATTTCTACAGTCCATCTGCCACTGGTCCAAATCTTGGCTTGTCTCTGGCACACACTCCCAATATGACATATCTTCACCCCACTGTGAAGGATTTTTGTCATTTGAATCAGGATCTGATACAGGCCACTCGGAAGGCTCAGCTGGACCAGTATTCAGGTTCAATGTGGTCTCCTTGGGAGGCACAGGCAAAACAGTATCTCTTCTTGCAGGCTGCTCAGAAGACTCAGGTGGACCACTATTCAGGTTCAAAGTGGTCCTTCTGGGAGGCTGAGATGAAACAATGCCTTCATCTTGTTTTTGTTTTGTAGAGTCTGGCTCCTTGTTCTTGGCCTCACCACAGGAGTCCCAGTGTCCGGAGCTGGGTCAGGGATAATTTCACCGATGGGGAGCGGGTGATTCCTGTGTACTTTCTTTTCTAATCCTCTCCCCTGTTCTTGGTGGATTTTGCACACTGGTAAATCTGGTAACTGTTCTACAACTAAATAAATGTCAGGGGCCCACTAGTCTTAGATCTTATGTTTCCCTTGTATGCCTACATTCCAGAGCAACACTCGATCCCCCACTTGCAGGACTTGATGCTTTACCCATTTGTCTTATCTGTGCTTGTTGCCTTGGTTGGCCTTAGCAGCTACCTCTGTTGCCAGCTGGTAGGCTTTCCATAACTGATCCCTGAGCTTGCGGGTGTATTCCAGATATGACTCCTCTGAGGTGCCATCACATGACATGCCAAAGCATAGGTCTATGGGCAGCCTGGCTTCGTGCCTGAATATAAGAAAGAATGGGGATCTTTGTGTGGCATCATTTTTTGTACAACTGTAGGCATGGACAAGGTAGCGGATCTTTTGGCTCCAATTAACCTTGTCGGCTGGGTCCAGGATACCCAGCATGTTGAGGAGAGTCCTATTGAAGCACTCGGGCTGTGGGTCCTGCTGGGGGTGGTAGGAGGTCATTACGGACTTCTTTATGCTATAGGCAGCCACAAATTCTTTCACTAGCTAACTCTTGAAGTCCCTGCCCTGGTCGGAATGTATGCGCTGCAGTATACTGTACCATAATGATTGACAAACTGCTGAAGGACCTTAACCACAGTGCTGGCCTTCTGATCCTTAGTCGGGTAGGCCTGGGCATACCTAGTGTAATGGTCTGTTATGACAAGGATGCCAGACTTGTTTTTTCTCTCAAGCTCCAATGATAGGAAGTCCATGCACATGAGCTCTTGAGGACCGCTGGTTTGGATGTTAACTAATGGGGTAGCTCACTTGGGGAGAGTCTTCCTTTTAATACACCTCAAACAGCCCTTGCAGAGCTTCTGAACATCCTTCTTCATATGGGGCTAACAGAAATAAGCCCTTACCAGATTGAGGGTACTCTCGAAGCCCAGGTGGGCCACCTCATCATGAAGAGATACCAAAACAGCCTTACGATACTTCCAGGGCAAGGCAAGTTGCGTCTTGGAGATGTCAGAGTCATCAGCGCTGTGCACTTTATGAACCAACAACCCATCTTTCATAGTCAGCTTGTTCCAGTCTCAAAGTAATATCTTTGTATCAGGGTGGAAAGATTGTACCTGCTTAGGGTCAAACCCCTTTTCCAAGGCCCAGATGACATCCTGGAAGCAAAGGTCCTCTCTCTGTGCCTGCTGAAGTTCAGATCTGCTCGGATGCAGGAGAGAGGATATGTCAAGCCAAGTAAAATTCAGGTACACCTCAGGAATGGCATTGGGGGATGCCCCCAGCATGTCAATGTCTCTGTCAGGGTTACCCCGGGTGCTCTAACCTTGCACTGAAAACTTGGAGCATAGCACCTTAACAGTCTCACTTGACAACTATACACTAGGTTCAGGTTACTCATTGTGAGGGCGCCTAGATAGGGCATCTGTGTAAATATTTATTTTTTCACTTCTATACTCCAAGGTGTAATTGTAGGTGGACAGCACTGACAGCCATCGGTGCCAAGCAGCATCCAATCTGGCCGTGGTGTTAACATAGGTCAATGGGTTATCTGTCCTCACCACAAATGGTACCCCATACAGATACCAGTACCACCCACCACAGAAGTAAACCACAGGCACAAATAGCATCAATACAAAAGCAATTTATTATGGCAGAAATAAAGGTGCTAACCTCAAAAAAGTGCTGACTGCACGGGCCACTTCCTGAGGAAGCCTTAGGACGAAACCAGTTGAAGCGTGTAAGGGTCCTGCCTGAGTTCCCTGGCCCGTGCATTCAGCACTTTTTTGAGGTTTGCACCTTTATTTCTGCCATAATAAATTGCTCTTTATTGATGCTATTTGTGCCTGTGGTTTGCTTTTGTGGTGGGTAGTGCTGGAATTATGAGTTTGGTATGCACTGTTCTTCATTAGCACACCCAGCAGGAAGGGCGGTTTTCTATGAGTATGGTACCCCGTACAGATAGTCATGGAACTTTTTCATCAAGACCCGTTTCAGTGCCAAAAACTCTAATTTGTGGACAAGGTAATGTTTCTCAGCTAACGATAAGCTGCATCTCACAAAGGCCACCGTCCGGAGCCCTTCAGGATGCTCTTGGCACAGCTCCACTCCAAACCCGTCCAGGCTTGCATCCATGTGGAGGACATAAGGCTTGTTGGGGTCCATAAATGACAGGACGGGTGCCTTGCACAGTCTCTTGATGATCTCTTTGAAGACAGCTTCACACTCCGGGGTCCATCAGTCTCCAAAAGGCTAATTCGCCTTAAGGAAATCTTTCTGGGGTCCACCACTTTGAGTCCAGTGCTTCTTTTTCTGGTTGATTGGTGGGTAACTTTGAGTCAGCTTGTTAAAGGGGTGCACCACCATTGAGTAATCCTTTACAAACCTTCGGTAACACCCGCAGAACTCAAGAAATGACTGAAGAATCTTCAAGTTATGAGGCCGGGGCCAGGTGGTAAGGGCCTCAACCTTAGCAGGATCTGTCTGTACCCACTGTGCCAAGACGATGTGCCCCAGATATCCCACTGACAGCTGGCAGAACTGGCATTCATCTGTCGAAACCTTGAGACCAAACTCATCCAGTCTGTCCAGCACTTTCATCAGCCGATGTTCATGTTCTTCGAGGGTGCTGCCAAAGATGATGAGATCATTCAAATATACAATGACCTCCAGGAGGTTCATATCCTCAACCACCTTTTCCATTAACCTCAGAAACATGGTGGGCGCTCAAGAGATCCCTTGGGGCATCCACTCAAACTGACAGAACCCAAGGGGACAGATGAAAGCGTTTTTTTTCTTTATCTTTATCCGCCATGGGGATCTGGTAATACCCACTCTGGAGGTCTAGTACTGAAAACCACTTACTTCCTGACAGACTGGACAGTGCATCTTCAGTTCAGTTCAGGGTGCGATAGTCGACACACATCCTAATAGCACTGTTCTTTTTACATGTCACAATGATGGGAGATGCACAGGGGCTTCAAGCAGTAGTTGCAGATGTTTCTGGAGATCTTCTATGTCCCCTGGGGCCAGTCTTCGAGACCTCTCCCAGAAAGGTCTGTCATCTCGGAGGCGAATTCTATGCTCCTCTCCTTTTATGAACCTGACATCCCACTCATGGAGTGAAAAGACGTTGCGCCTCTTGGACAGTTTTTGACTTAGACTCCACCTATAATTGACACGGATGGGAGACTCCCAAAAGTCAAACACAGTGGGGTCTATCTCGGCTTCAGAAGCTGTCCTGGGATCCACTGCAGTGACTGTATCTGCCTTAAAAATGTATGATAGTACTCGGCCTCTCCATATGATTATGGGTCTATTTGACTATTCTTTATTCTCACGGTCATCTGTCTGACCTGGGGGGGTCACTGGGGTTGGCAGCACCCCCAGTAAATCATCAATCCCTCAGGTAAACAGCCGTCCAGGGAACGTCAATAACAAAAGCATGTTCTTCATGTGGCTGGGCAAAATCCATGGTGCCTACCACCCTGCATTCAGAGTTGGGCGGCAAAATCAGTCATCAGCTGTCTACTCTCCATACCACACCAATTGGCTTCTCTGTCACATCGGACTCTGGCACAGTGGGTTCCAGGGATGAGCCGATTCTACTCACTACTGCTTGGATGAATGGGTTCAGCAGAGTATCCACTCCTCCCCTCTCCTGGCACAGTTTCGCCAGTCTGCTGAACATATTCGCATTTTTTCCGATCAACACAGAGGTCTCCAAACATATCAAGTCCATATACTCTAGCTGGGGTGACTTGTCTGTCTCCTTGGAGATGAAGGCAATTGTCACTGTACAGTAACTGTCATAGGGGTAATTCATGTCCCCTATCCCCCACACAGACAAGCCAAACAAGGGCATGAGTGGCACGTGTCCCAAATGCTGATCGTAAAATTCCTGGCGGATTGTCATGAACTGCGATCCATTGTCGAGCAGGGCAACACACTGCACTCCTTCTAGTAGGATGTCGACTTTAGCACAGGGCACAATTAATCTCTGCAGTACCTTACTGCCTGGAGAGATCTCTGGTTCTGTCCAATTGATGGAGCTTTCTAATTTTGGAGACCCAGTTTGTTCCCTCACTGGGCCCCTCTCTAGTCTATGGAGGTACGCTGAAAGGAGCTCCCCTCACCACTGCATGGTTGTCTTGAATTTCCAGTGAAGATCATTACAGGACTCTGTACTCCCGAATATACTGTCCAAAGTAGCAAGGTACTCTTCCACTTTGGCCTCCAGATCTGTGGCCCTCAAGGACTGAATAGAATTCAAGGCCTGCCCCTTCAAACTCTCTACTAGCCTTTTTCACTTCACAGTCTCCAAACACTGCCACTTGTAGAGAGCACAGGGACAGCATAGTCTACCCAGGTCTCATAATCGTCTTCCCCCTCTGGAGTGGGGCGGGTCAGCCCCAAGTCTGCAGGACTCACCTCCATCGGACACAATGCCTGTACATTCTTAAGGCTCTTTCCCTCTGCAGCCAGGAAAGACTCCACTTTCTCCAACAAATTGGACTCAATCAATCAATCAATGGTTAAATAAAGTGATTGATTGATTTATTGGACTCATGCTCACAAGGGAAGGGGGGCCGGTTGTGGGTTGCTCCCTTTGTCAAACAGGTGCCATGTGCCTTCTACCCCCTCAACAGTGAAGGTGGCCAGCAGTTTACTCACTTCTACATCTTTGTCACTTTCAACCAGGATCATCATACTCTGAATAACTCGGTTATACTTCTTACCCGGGATCTTCAATTTCCCAGTCTCGGGTACAGTCTTCCAGGGCTTCTATAATGTCCTTTCTGTCCATGCCCTCAGGGACCCCTATCACCAGGATAACTTTCTCAAGGACCAGGCGCTCCCCTGGGCACCAATCAAGCAACTCTTGCTGCTGTACTGTATGTCTCCCAGAGTCTCACCCTTCGGTGTGGGTGGGATACCACATTTTCGAAGTTGCACTTTGCTGGGATAGCCACTAGGGGACAGCATATCTCAGCAGTGCCTCCAGTTGTAACAGCCCCTTGACTCACCTTTGGCTGTTCCCGGGCCCTTGAGGTCCTCACAACAAATGCTTTTGAGGGCGGCCGGCCTGGGTTAGGTTAGGCAGATGGCGTGGTGCCTCCACCTGAGGAAATGGTAGGGAATACCTGTAGATAAATAGCAGGTTACCACCCCCCAGGAAAATATATTAGCTACCCCCAAAACCGTTCCCTATACACTCTAACAATATCCCCCTTCTTTACAGCAACACTCTACAGCAGCAATTAACATGAACAACAGTATTTTATTATAAGGGACAGGGAAAAAGGGGGAATGAAACAGCAACAATAACAACTATCTAACACTTTATTTATTTATTTGTATTTTGGTAACTGGGTAAGCCCACTGAGACCAGAGGTCCCTTTTTCAGGGGCGACCCGGAATTAATTACAGGGAGAGACAATACAAATGCATTCTTTACAGAGGAGGACTCTGCCCCAACAATCCCCACCTCCCACCTGCGGATGTACCAGTCTTTCCCTTGGCAGCTGCTCAGAAAGTTCATACAATCCTTCAGGTGGGTACCACACTGCTGTGTAGAAGACACTAGGTTTCTCTCGTTGGGGCCCAAATACTTAAAGCAGTAGCAACAGATGCAAAACTCTACTTTTCTGTCTGGGCACAGCTTTAATCTTCGCACAGTCCTGCTCAGGACTTAACCCCCCTTAATTATGACTAGCTAGCTAGCTAAATAAACTTCCTCAAAGCTGCCTGGGGTGCTTACAGTTCAGCAGTTGCAAGGGGGTGGAAGAAACCGGTTTCATGGTACCGTGCTGGTATCAGGAGCGACTGGTGCACAAAGCAGCAGTTGGCTGAAGACAGGCTGAAAGCTGGTTTTCACCTGCCAGGCCTTTCCAGTCTTCCCCCACAGCCTTTGTATGCGGTATTTACCTGGCAGGCCTCTCAACATCTTCCTCTCTCGTGGTTTCCTCTCCGGTTTTGGGTACGGGGCAGGCTGGTAGTTCCCCAGAATGATGGCTGCACTCACTTCTCTCCGATACAGCACAGGAACTGGGAAATTTGGCTTGGTCTCTATTCCCAACAAGGACAGACACTCCAGACTGAAGCAGAAGCAGTCTCCAATGCACTCATCTCATCCAGGGGGAACACAGCTTGCAAGTCACTTTTAATTTCTGCTGCAGACACAGCAGAGTTAGGCTGTGCCCTGTATAGTTTCTGCTTTACAGCAGCCAAACTCCACCATCTCTCTCTCTCTGCATTGCAGGACAGCTAGCTCTGTATCTCTGGCAGCAGATTTCACCAGTCTCTCAACTCTAGCCGCGGAGTCTTTCTTTCATAGCTGCAGGTTCAAATCTTAGCAGCAGCTCTCAAATTCTCAGGAGCCACTTCCAACTTCTCGGCAGCAAATTCACCCAGCCACAGGTTCAAAACTCATCCTGTGAACCTCTCACATAATCCAGTCTGATTCCCAGGGGCTAGCTACTTCTCCAGGCATTCTGCAGCTGGTCCAATACTGGGGCCAGACAAGGCCTTTCGACAGACAAGCCCTCTGCAGACTCTCTCCTCTGCCCTCTCTGGCAGATCTCTCCAGACTCCGCCTTTGGCGGTCAAAAAGGTCCCTTTTATCTATTTTACAGCAGCCTCTTCTAACTGGTTGCAGCAATTGTCCAACTGGACAAATTAAAATTAATTTGGCACATTTGATGCCCTATTGGTCTTCTGTTTGGGTGCCAAGAAAAGACCCACTTTTTCTCCCAAAGTCTACTTTTGCAGTCCCATGAACCCTCTTGAAGACCCTGCCCCTGACTGACTAAGCAGGGGGTTAAAGGTAAGAAGTATGGCTGCTGTACCAACAGTTTGCACAGTGTCCCCACTTTTTAGTCTTTCTGCAGCCAACACAGACACTTCTAATTAATAATGTCCCCCAGTCGTGTAGCAGCCTTTCTGCTCTGTCAACCGGCTGCACAGTTAAAACACAGAACCCCTTCTCCTGCCCGTCACTGCTGCTGAAACATTGTCCCCATAGGCAGCAGGCAGGCTCATTAATATTTATAAACATAGCCTCATTAATATTCATGAGCCCCATTCCACACCACTATTGGCACTCTTTAAATAAACAGTTTTCTGGCCTCCCTTGCGCTCCTCTGTGTCTCTGGACCCCGTTTTACTGATTCAGGGGTTCAGGACCATGGGAGAGGACTTTGATGTGGCGCAGCATCACCGAGAAAACCGGAATGCGCTACCGTGCATGTGTGAACAGCCGCTTGCACATTTGTGCTGCAAGCTGCACAGCTGTTCCGAAGCGTCACTCCTCTGGCCCCTTTCTACAAGGGAAATTATGCGGGGATCAGACGGAGAAACCAGGACACATGGGACTCAGGCCCAGGCAGTGGTGAGGATGAGGGGCAAACGGGAGACAATTAAAGGTAAGCCCAACAAAGTTGGGGGGCTTATACTAACATGCTTTTTTTGTTCAGGAGATTTATTGCCAGTACTGGTGATGTTATTATTACTGCCATTATCAATCAATCAATCAATCAATCAATCAAATCTTTATTTAATCAGGCGAACATCATTGAGCATAGCTCATTTACAAGATGGACCTGAGTGGTCAAGAAGTGCAAGTGTTATTACATAGACAAGGGTATCATAAACAGTAATACAATGACAGGTGTAACAAAAACAGTAATACAGTGGCATAAGTGCTAGTATATAACAATATACATATGTACAAGGCATTAACACTTTTAATCTGTGAGACAATAGGCAGTTGGCACATCAGAAATTAATATGTAGATTATAGGACTTAGCAGGCATTTGAGTGTGAATCTTGATACTGGGAACTGGAGTTTTATTTTTCAGCATATAGAAGCACCGACCAGAAAAAAGGGGGTGGGTAGGGCCGTGAAATTAGGCCTTGTGGAAGCAGGTGCAGAGTTCTGGGAATAGGTGGTGAATAATCTTTGAAGGATATTAAGGGTGGAGGTTATTTAGCTTCATGTTTTTGGAGTGAGTTCCAAACATTTGCTAGTATGGTAGCTGATAGCAGCCCTCCCAAGCTGGGTGCAGACATTGGGGACCTTAAGGGTGATAATTTTGCTGATCCTTAGGTTATATGGCCTAGAAGTAATTTGAGTAAAACAGTCCGAGATGTAGGTAGGTAGCCTGCCTGATAAGGCTTTGAATATCCAAATTGCAGCATTCCTATTTCTTCTGTGTTGTAATGATGACCAGTTAACTGCCTTATAAAGGGAGCAATGGTGGGTGCTGAAGGGAAGGTCAGTAATGAATCTGATGGACCTGTGGTATAGGGTGTCCAGTTTATTTAAGAGGGGGAGTGAACAGTGTCCATACAGAAAGTCAGCATAATCAATGAGGAATAGGAATGAAGCCTGGATTAATCTTTTTTTGGAGTCTTTGTTGAGGTAGTGCTTTATTCTAAAAAATAAACCAAGCCTTTATCTCAGTTTCTTTAGTAGCTCCTCAATATGGACAGAAAAGTCAAGCTTGTTATCAATCCAGACACCAAGATATTTGAAGTTGTCAATGAATTCCAGCTTCTCTCCAAGTAAGGTGGTTAGTTGTAGGGTGGTAGATGGTGGGGTAGTGGCAGAGCAACTTTGTGAGGAAAAGAGCATAGCTTTTGTTTTTTTGGCATTTAGAAGTAGTTTTTTATCCAATAAGTTGTGTTGTAGGATGGAGAATTCAGGTTGTAGCAGTTCACAGGCTTTAGATAATGAAGGATTGCTAACATATAGTACAGTATCATCAGCAAACAGATGGATGTTTGATTGAGTGAGGTTAGCATCAATATTATTAATATAGATGGCAAAGAGGATGGGGCCAAGAATAGAGCCTTAGGTACACCTCTTAGCAGTGGTTTTGAAGTGGATAGGTAGTTTCCATTTTTACCAGTTGTGATCTGTCTGATAGATAGCACTTGAACCAATTGAGTGAAGGGGAATCCAACCTAGTGAGCCAAGGAGGTGATTAGTGATTCATGATCCACTGTGTCAAATGCTTTGCTCAAATCCAGGAACACAGCACAGGTACTATTCTTCTTATCCATAGCAATCTGCCAGTCGTTGGTTACTTTGGCTAGGGCTGAAATGGTGCTGTGCCTTGATCTAAATCCTGATTGTGCTGTGTTTAGGAGGTTATTGATATCCAGGTAGACCCTTAATTGTGAGTTTACTAACTTTTCGAGCATCTTGGACAGAACAGATAGGATGGAAATGGGCCTGTAATTATTGAGATCCATGGGATCACCAGATTTGAGTAAAGGAACTACTTGAGCTGTTTTCCAAATGGAGGAATGGATCCAGTGGTGAGGAAAGATTGAAGAGATGAGTGAGGGGCAGATAAGACTTGAGATGCAATCTTGAGGAAGTAGGGGTCCAGGAGTCTGTACCTGCACTTTTGAGGTATCTAAGTTGGAGAGGAGATCTTCCACTTCTTTCAATGATATTGGGTTGAAGGAGAAGGTTGATGTAGCCTTTGGCCCACGGTGGATTGAAGATTCAAGGAAGATCTCAGGAGATTTGCAGGTGAAGAGTCAAATGCTAGTCCAGCTGTGGTGAAGTGGTCATTGAAGGTATTTAGAATTTCTTGTTTATCCGTAATTTCTGTGTTATTTAGTAGCAGTTTGCAGGTTAAGGCAGGAGTAGAGTTTTGGCCCAAGATACCCTTTATAGTTCCCCAGAGCCTGGTTGAGTTATTAGGAGGCATCCAATTCAGCTCTATAATAGGCCGCTTTGGCAGATCTTATTTGTGTAGTACATGAATTTCTTGCTTTTCTGAAATTTAGCCAGTCCATGGAGTCCTTAGTTTTCTTGCCTTTTTCCACAGTTTGTCTCTGCTAGCAAGGCTGTTTTAAGATCAGTGGTGAACCAGGGCAGGACCTTGCTTTAGTTCTGATTTTGGTGAATGGTGCATGAATATTTAGAGCATTAGTGATAATGTCTTTTAAGATCTGGAGAGCTGTTTCCACTGAGGTTGTAAGGTAGAAATCTTGCCAATATATTGTGTTACTCTCAGGTCATGGAGGTAACCTGGTATATTGAACTTCTTTTGACCTTTTGAGGACAAATTCAGCAGGGTTGGATGGTTTGGGTGAGGATCTTATGCCAGTATGGGGCAATGGTCACTTACATCATTTGGTAGTACTCCTGCATGAGTATATAAGTGAGGCTTATTTACCAACATAATATCCAGGAGTGAGCTGTTGCTAGAATTTTTAGGTTAACCCTGGTTGGTCTTTTATTAGCTGTGTAAAGCCATAGGTGTCACAGAAGGTTACCAATGGAGCAGATGCAGTAGATAACCAGTTTAAATTCAAGTCACCAAGGATGATGGTATCTTCAGGGTCTAGATTGGTTATTGACCCCAGGTGAGATAGTAATTTGAGGCCTGCTGAGGGGGGCCTATAGCAGCCAATCAGTTTAAATGGAGATAAGTTTGGAAGGGATATTTTGATTGATAAACATTCAAATTCCTTTGGTTCGGATGTGATGATGAGGCAGGTAGCAGAGATGGTGTTCTTCATTAGTGCTGTGATTCATATTGTATATATAATTAACAGTCGTATGAGCAGCAGCACTGTGTTTCCTTTTAGTAGATTTAGACTGGGAAGTTTGATACATAATAGACACAGCCGTGAAGGATATTGTTTCATTAACTGCTGGACAGTGTGGCTGACTATATAACAGTAATAGAGAAAAGGGCTCAGCCTGGGGCACCAACAGTGTATAGCCATAAAAAAGGCTTTCTCTATGCTGCAGAGACAGACAGTGTATCTGACTATGTCACAGTAAAAACTTAAGGTTCATGCCTCAGGGGCACCTAACATACAGTGTGTAATACAGCTGTAAAAGGCTTTCACTATGCTGCAGAGCCTCAGGGCCACCTAACAAACAGTGTGTAAGCAAGCAATAATACCTGACCGGGTGGACAGTTTTGGGCAATACCGGACTGCCCTGGGCCGTAATGAGGCCTGATGCCGCAGGCAGAGGGCCTTATACCTCCTGGAAAGTCCGGTATTGCCCATACTGCCCACCCTGGAGGGTGTTATTGCTCTTAGAAAATGGGCTATTAGTAACATCTTTAATACAATTAAATAATACATTAAAACAAGTACAATAAATGTTACAAAAAGAATAAAAACTACATTTTCTTGTAAAGTAGTCCCTGTACTGCTATACTTTGGCAGCAGAGGTCGCTGCTGCTTAGGAGTCAGTGTTTTACTCTGATTCATAGCTGTCCCCTGTTTGTCTTGTCACAGCACTTTTAAGCTTAATAAAAGCATTGAATGTTTTGCATCTAAAAGACGATGAATGGTGCCGTTCTTTTCTGCTGAGCCCCTAACTGTGGACTGGCACATTAGCTCCTGAGCTGCTTTTTCTTGTTCTTGTGGTTAAATACCATCTGGGCTGCACTTGGAGCAATGTCAGACTGCTGGGGTGAGGAGCTCAAGGCAGCTAGCTTGTGAATTTCATTGTTGGATTGCCCCAGGAAAATGGTGAATATCTCCACACTTAGCAAAAGCCTTTATAAGTTTTCTAGTTGCAGCTCTATATCTCTGCCTGCTGGATAGTTTCATCCTTGGGCTTAGTTACTGTCTCACTCCTGCAGTCAACTGCACATTTGCTTCAGTCCCGTCTCCAGTCCTGAATTCGCTTTCTCTCTTTTTCCCTAGTTCTATGTTCCCTTCTTTTCCTTACCAGTGTACACTATGGGGGTGATCTCGCTTCACTGCAGCTTTGTAGGAGTATTTTCCCTTGTGATAGCCCTCCAACTCTCAGTAGACCTTCTCTGCCAGCCATCTACTGGCTCTGGCTACTCAAATAAAGCCGAGAACTGGAGATATTTTTTCTCAAACCTAATTATCAGGAGTAATACCTCTATCCCTGAAACCTGGCTCCTAAAGCTTATCCCATTTGCTAGTATAGCTGACTACCTAAGCCATTCCCCTTTTTATATGCTACTTGAGGGCAAACTCCAAACCTCTCTCCTTGAGACCTGGGTACCCCTACGTCATCTCTCTCTCTCCGGTGATACTGAACCTAACTCGGGCCCTCCTGATGGCGTTGCTCCCAAGAACCCATCTTATTTGTTCACAGAAAAGGGGCTTAAGCTTGCACATATGAACATTAGAAGTCTATCAGCTAATTTTGCACAGCTTGAAGCCTGGACTGCTCACAACTCCCCTGGTGTCTTAGGTCTAACAGAGACTTGGTTAAAACCCCATATACCAGATTCATTACATAGGATCAATGGATATAAACTTCACAGATGTGATCGTCCAAATGCTAAAAAGGGTGGTAGTGTTTTGTTTTATACCAATCAGGACCTTGACATTACGGTCCTCCCGGTCAACACTACCTGTCTATGTGAAACTATTCATATAGTTATTACCTTAGGTCTCACTAAGAAGCTAAATGTAGTGTGCATCTATAACCCTCCTAAAAATGGACTAACAGGCCTGACTAAGGTAGTTGACCATCTTTCCTCGCTAAAGAGTAGACAAGAGCTCATTGTTATGGGGGACCTCAACCTGGATTGGCTAGGGAAAACTCTAATCTCTATGTTGCTGAACTCAGCAGGTTACACCTGTCTCAACTGGTCTCTCTCCCGACTAGACAGGCTAGTAACAGCAGTCTCCATTCTCTTCTAGACAGGGTCGTCTCCAACAGACCTGAGAGGATCAGTGCTGTTGGAGTGTTACCAGACTCAGAGACCATTCCCCAGTTTACTGTGTTTGGAAGGCTAGGGCCCCTAAACCACCCTCCAGAGAAATTATTTTCAGGGATTTTTCAAAAATGGATAAGAGAGCCCTAATCGTTGAGCTACAGAACACGGACTAGGCATCTCTATATAATACTTGTAATATGGAACGTGCTGCTCAATACCTCCTTACCATGCTTTTGAACCTTCAATATAAATATATTCCTGTAAAAAGGCGCCGCATCCAAGGATCTGCTACCCACTGGTTAAATTCTTCACTCCTGTCCTCTCTCAAAAAGAGGGATAAAGCCTGGAACAAAGCTAAGCTAACCCAGTCCCCAGCGGATTGGTCAGAGTACAGAAGACTCTGAAACCTATGTAAGGTTTCCATCAGATCTGCTGAGGGCAATTACTACCATCAGCTCCTTAGTACCTCTGTCAGTGACTCTCGTGGTTTTTGGAGTCATGTTAACACCATCATAGGGGAAAAACAAGTGCAATACAATCTCTGATGAGGTCATGGATGGCTGCAATTGCAATAACCTGCTCACTATCGCCGAGGCTCTTAACTCCAGATTCACTGACCTTTCCTCCTATACTGCACCTCCTGGGCCTTTATCTGTCACTCCGCAGGATAACCTTAAACCTTCCAACCCATCTTTCACCCTTCGCCCAGTCTCTGACAGTGAAATCTTACGCTTACTTAAGTCCATCTCTCCTGCTGGATCGGCAGGGGCAGATGGACTCTTACCAAAATTCCTTAGAACTGTTGCACCATCTATAGTCTCTCCGGTGACTAGACTTTTCAACCTGTCTCTTCTTACAGGACATGTCCCTTCCCTCTGGAAGATTGCTCGAGTTGTATCAGTCTACAAAAAGGGGGACACCACTAACCTGGATAACTACCGCCCTATTGCCATCTTCTCCACCCTCTCTAAAATACTGGAGAAAATTATTCCTACCCAGGTCTCGGATTACCTGTACTCCTTCAAACTCCTCACCCCTGACCAACATGGCTTCCGACGTGGGCACAGTACATTCACTGCTCTCATACAGTTTACAAATTATGTCAGACTCGCTATGGACAAAGGCTCTCTCACTGGGGCTACTTTTGTTGATCTTACAAAAGCGTTTGATTTAGTTGAGCACCCGCTGCTCCTATCAAAGTTGTCATCCCTAGGCTTCTCACCCTCTGTCACCACCTGGTTCCAAAATTATCTTTCAAAGTGGCAACAATTTGTCCAGATCGGAGATGCTAAGTCCCCTCTTGCTCCTACTTGGATCGGAGTGCCTCCAGGTTCGATTCTTGGTCTTCTCCTGTTTACAGTCTTCATAAATGACATCCAACCGCTCACTGGTGCTTGCTCAGGTCTGCTATATGCAGACGATCTTGTTCTTTACTCATCCTCCTCAAACCTCACAGAGATCAACCTGAATCTCAACAGTAACTTCAATAACTTTCAGAGCTGGCTATTGCAAAACAAGCTTGTCTTAAATAAAAATAAAACAGTGACTATGCTCTTCGGTTCAGGTTCAAAAATTCGGTCCTGCACCCAGCCATTAAGTATCAGAGCACTTGATGGCTCTCCCCTTAACACAGTTACCTCTTTTAAATACCTAGGAGTAACCCTTGATCCTGCCTTGGATTTTGACCTGCACCTAGCCTCAGTTATTAAATCTGTCAATATTCAGCTTGGACTGGCATATAAGGTGAGACATAGCCTAACATCCACGGCAAGGATGGCCACTGCACAGGGGATCCTGAGACACAAATTGGCGTATGGGTTAATAGCCTTTCCAGCAACTACTGGAGGGCTTCTCCAAAAGTGGGATGTCTGCTACAACAGCATTTGCAGTTTTGCTTTGTCTTTGCCCAAACTTACTCACCGATGCACACTATACTCCAGTCTGAGACGGTTTACCCCCCTCAGCCTACCAACAGTTTACTTCCTACCGTTTTATAAAGAATATAATCTCCTCCCAGATACCTGACAAACTGGATCTACTGCTCAAACCTGTGACCTCTGCCTACCCACTGAGATCAGCTGACAAATCCCTTCTTGTCCAACTGAGATGTAAAACCAAAATGGGGGAGAATGCTTTCTTTAGCTGGGCCCCTAAACTATGGAACTCCCTACCACTGAGTCTAAGAATCTCCCCTTCTCCACACAGCTTCAAACAGGAGCTTCATATGGCTCTTCTAAGCTCTGAACCCTGCTCCTGTCCTGGTTCCTCCTAGTTGCCTACTGGCTCCAACCTCTACAACTCTCAAACCTGCCTGGAAATAGATAGATAGAAACATAGACTTTGACATCAGATAAGGACCGCTTGGCCCATCTAGTCTGCCCATTTCCCTACCTACAGGATAGGCCGCAGATCCTAGTTAACCAACAGCATATTTCTTCCTACCCCCCACAAGAATTGCCTTATGTCTGTCCCATGCATTCTTGAATTCTCCCACAGTTTTAGACCCCAACCTCCTCAGGAAGGCTGTTCCATGCATCCACTACCTTCTCTGTGAAATAATACTTCTCACATTGCCCCTGAACCGCGCCCCTCTATCTTAAATTGTGTCCCTTGTTCTTGCCTCTCTTTTCTGAAAGATGCTACCCTCTTGGACTTTGTTGATTCCACTGAGGTACTTAAAAGTTTCTATCATGTCCTCCCTCTCCCTTCTCTCCTCAAGGGTATACATATTAAGCTCCTTTAGTCTCTCGTCATACAGCTTCTCTTGCAGACCCTGCACCATTTTAGTTGCCCTCCTCTGGACTGCCTCTATCCTGTCTATGTCCTTGCGGAGATGGGGTCTCCAGAACTGGACACAGTACTCCAGATGGGGTCTCACCAACTGTCTGTACAGAGGGATAACAACTTCCTGTTTTCTGCTGCTGATGCCTCTCCCTATGCATCCCAGTATACCCCCAAGCCCTCCCTACTGCCTTCTCACATTGCTTGCTAACCTTAAGGTCATCTGATATGATTACCCCCAGGTCCCTTTCCTTTTTTGTTGTTGTTACTACCTCCCCCATTGTGTATTCTTCCCCTGGGTTCTTGTTTCCCAGGTGCATTATTTTGCACTTCTTTGCATTGAATCCTAGCTGCCATACTTCTGACCATTCCTCCAACCTTGCCAAGTCCCTTCTCATCCTTTCCACGCCTCCTTGTGTATCAAATCTGTTGCAGATCTTTGTGTCATCTGCAAAGAGGCATACTTTTCCTTCCAGTCCCTCTGCAATGTCACTTATGAAGACATTAAAAAGGACTGGACCCAATACTGAACCCTGCGGTTCAAGTGGACTCCATTTACAATTACCTTCTGTGTCCTGTTGTGCAGCCAATGTTTTACCCAGGCTACCACCCTGGGACCCACTCCCAGGCTGGTTAATTTGACTATTAATCTTTTGTGTGGGACTGTGTCAAATGCCTTGCTAAAGTCTAGGTAGGCCATGCCCACAGCCCCTCCCTGGTCTACCACTTTGGTCACCCAGTCAAAGAAATCTATTAGATTCGTCTGACATGACCTTTCCGCTGTGAATCCATGCTGCCTTGGGTCCTGTGCCCCACTGGCCTCTAGGTACTCAACTATTCTTTCCTTCAGAAAGGACTCCATCACTTTCCCTACCACAGAGGTCAGACTGACAGGTCTGTAGTTTCCTGCCTCTGTCTTGGTCCCACTTTTGTGAAGGGGAATCACATCCACCTTCCTCCAGTCTTCGGGTACCACATCATCCTCCCATGATTTATTAAAAGAGTAGCCAGTGGTTTCACTAGTTCCCCCCTTAATTCTTTTAGAATTCTGGGGTGAATTCCATCAGGCCCCATTGCTTTGTCCACCTTCAGTTTTAGGAGTTCTTGCAGAACCCTTTCTTCTGTGAAAGGACTGGGATTGACCCCCCTATCAAGAGTGCTTCTGTTAATTGGATTAGGCACTTCCCCTCCTCTTTTGTGAATACTGAGCAGAAATATTCGTTCAGTATCCTGCTTTTTCACTGTCCCCCTCTGCCCACCCACCATTCATTCTATTCAGCCTCACTATCCCTCCCTTTGTCTTTCTACACTCGCTGATGTACCTATAAAAGGTTTTATCCCCCTTCTTAACCGAGTTGGCTATCTTTTCCTCAGTTTGGGCCTTTGCTATTCTGACTTCCCTCCTGCTTCCTTCTGCTTAACTTTTTACCCTCTCTGTCCTGCTCCTTCTGTGTTTTCTTATACTTCGGAATGCTATCTTTTCTTCCTGACTTTCACAGCCACCTCTTTTGAGAACCATAGTGGCTTTTTCTTTCATTTTGATTTGTTTATTTGCTTCACACAAAGGCTTGTTGCCTCTGTGATGGCAGTTTTGATGATTCCCCATTGTTGTTCCACACCTCCTTCTAGCCTGTTTACTAGTGCTTTTCTGAGGCACTCTCCCATCTTGCCAAAGTCAGCCCTCCTGAAGTCCAGTACCCTCACTTTTGTATGGCTTGACTCTGTAGCTGAGTTTACGTGAACCACATTGTTTGATGGTCACTTGTTCCCAGATGGCAACCCACTTCTAGATGTGAGATCCTCTCACTGCCCCCATTTGAGAGTACGAGGTCTAAGATTGCTCCCTCACGAGTGGGTCCCGAAACTAGCTGTCTGAGGCCTGCCACCTGTAGGGCATTGAGAATGGCCCTGCTCTGGGATGTGGCTGCAGCAAATGTGCTCCAGTTAACATCTGGCATATTCAGGTCTCCCATCAACAGTATCTCCCCTTTCTCTGCCATTCTAAGAATGCCTTCTATCATATCCTTGTCCATTCCCTCCCCCTGACATGGGGGTCTGTACACAACCCCTGTGCAGATTGTGGTGCCCTTTTCAGTCTCCAGGGTGACCCACAGTGCCTCCTCTCCTCCCTGTTTACTCTTTTGTTCAGTTGCTTTTATCCCTTCCTTTACATAGAGAGCTACTCCTCCCCCTCTTCTCCCCTGTAGGTTATGTACCCTGGTATGTTAACATCCCAGTCATGGTTCTCTGTGTACCATGTTTCTGTGACTGCTACAATATCCAGGCATCCCTCTTCCATCAAGGCCACCAGCTCAGGGAGCTTGTTGCCCAGACTACAGGCATTGGTACTCATTACCCTCCATTTCCTGATGGCCTTACTCCTTTTTGCCCCATCCCTGTCCTTCTTGCCTTTGTCACTTTCTCCATTTACCCCTGCCCTTCTCCCTATCGACACCTCTATGTTGGTGTTTACCGCACTTACTACCATGATTTTTTTGGGTGGGGCTTGGATTTCCCTGCTCCTTTCCAGTGCCCCCCGGCTAGTTTAAATGCTTGCCAATGAAGCATTTAAACCTATCACCTAGGATCCTGGTTCCCCTCCTGGACAGATGCAACCCATCATGCCAGTATAGGCTTGCATCACTCCAGGTGGACCCCCAGTCCCCAATGAAGCCAAATCCCTGAGCTCCACACCAGTTTTTCAACCACTGTTTGAATCCCATGGTGCGGAACACCCTAGCCTCTCCTACACCATAGATGGGCAGCACCTCCGAGAAGGTTACCATGCGTGCTACTTGTCTAAGGCCCCTCCCCAATTACACAAACTCTTCCTGCACTTTTCTAATCCCTTTCTTAGCCAGGTCATTTGTCCCTAGGTGGACAATGATGTCCAGCTCCCTCCCCTGTGCAGCTGCTCTGGCAATCCTGAGGATTCGCTCCCTGTCCCTCCAAGCCATGGCGCCAGGCAGGCACCTTACCTCCCTTTCCCCTTCCTCCCCCAGTTCTACCTTCCTAACAATGGAGTCCCCCACCAGGAGTTGTTTCCTTCCCCTGCAGGGTCCCCTGCCACCCTCCTGTGGGTCTCCTTTGTGGAGGTTCCCAGCATCCTCCTTGGTCTCCACTGCGGGTGCCTCCATAGAGGAACCACACTTTGCCAGAATGGCATAGGGATTGTGGAGAGGTACAACTGGAGGGATGTGCCTCTGTTCCACCACCCTCACCCTCCCTGAGCCCACTGTGGTTCAACTGCTCCTCTTTCTTGGCAACCTCTGAGGCAATGGCAGTGGCACTGGTGGTCCCTGGATGGAAGAGGAGGTCCCACAAATCCTGGCCAACTCAGCCTGGAGATGAGCAACCTCCTCCCTCAGCCCAGAGGTGCCTGCAGATGGGACAACACCGCATCCTCCAGAACGTCTCCCGGAACACTGCTGTTCCACAGCCACTGCACTGCACCACTCCCATCATGTCTTATTTCTGGCCCCTTAACTGTTTGCAATCCTTACTCTTTCCTCTGTTTTTTTTTCTCTCTCTCCTTACATTCTGTCTGTGTGCCCTTTAAGCTCCTGACTGTCCTGTTCTGAGACAAGAATATCCCATATTTCTCAGTAGACCCCTTACTTGCTCAGAGGTAGACCTCCAGCAGCTAGAGGGGGCCAGAGAGCTACTCTTGCCCTTCTAGGATGGTGGGTCTTTGGTGGCTCTGGGATCACTCACTTCCTGCTCCCAAACAGGAAGTTCCGTTATCAGTCAAATTCTGTGCCTATAAAAGTAGAACTAGCTTTGGGTGGGAGGCGGAGGGGAGGGAAGGAGGCAATTTAGTCCCATTAGAGAAGTCCAGTCACACAGCAGTCCTTTCTCCTGGTGTCTTCTGCCAAGCTACTAGCAAAATCTTTCTAAGGCAGTCTTTAAATGTAGCTTCCTTCTAGCTAAGCCACTCCCCCTACTTACCAGATCTTTCTACAAGTAATTTAAACCTCACAGCTATCAAGTCCTTTCAATCACCTGAGATTTACACCTAGATAACTGTTCAGTTAACTCAAACACACTTTTTTTTTGTTTTGTTTGTTAGTTTTTTTTATTACCCTAAATTAAAGTTCCAAGTACAAGAGTTCTACTTCTTTATTCCCAGCAGAGAAGTCCAGTCACACAGCAGTCCTTTCTCCTGGTGTCTTCTGCCAAGCTACTAGCAAAATCTTTCTAAGGCAGTCTTTAAATGTAGCTTCCTTCTAGCTAAGCCACTCCCCCTACTTACTAGATCCTTCTACAAGTAATTTAAACCTCACAGCTATCAAGTCCTTTCAATCACCTGAGATTTACACCTAGATAACTGTTCAGCTAACCATTCAGTTCAGTTAACTCAGACACACACTTTTTTTTGTTTTGTTTGTTAGTTTTTTTTTACCCTAAATTAAAGTTCCAAGTACAAGAATTCTACTTCTTTAGTCCCATCAGAGAAGTCCAGTCACACAGCAGTCCTTTCTCCTAGTGTCTTCTGCCAAGCTACTAGCAAAATCTTTCTAAGGCAGTCTTTAAATGTAGCTTCCTTCTAGCTAAGCCACTCCCCCTACTTACTAGATCTTTCTACAAGTAATTTAAACCTCACAGCTATCAAGTCCTTTCAATCTTGTCATTTCCTCTCTTCTAGCACTTACTCACTAGTTGTATGACTTATGACTGTTAATTATTTGCACTTATATTTCTGTTTTGTTACTACATATAGATTCCTGCAAATGTACTGTAATTTGCTGGAAATTTTGTATAAGTGTACTGTGTCTGACTTCTACTTGTCCCATGATGTTTTCTTGTATCTACTATTGCCTATGTACCCTTTGTTGTAATCTCCCGGGTCATACCTGAAAATAGGCAGCTATGCTGTCTAGTGTACCTACCCGGTTAACAAAAACTAAATAAATAAAAAAACTGTTGTGACATTCTAACACTATTAACGCCATGTGGCTGCATTGTACTACATTGTCTAGATCAGCTTACAGCATTGTGTGAAATGTCCTCAAGTGTGGAGGATTTATGTATAGGGGATTCCAGTACGTCATTTTCAAGTGCTGTTTTTACAGCAATTGGTGATGGCAACCCGTTTGCACATATTGGCACTGAGGAACCAGAGACAAGTGGCTCGGCAAATGCAACTGAAGGTGCAGCAGCAGCTGTTAACAGTGTACATACTACCTATCTTGAGCTGGAAAAGTGTGCCTTACGAGCAAGAAGCATCTACTGGGATCTCATGAGAAGTTTAATCAGGTGCTGCAAGGGCTAAGAGCATTAAAATGGCCCACTTCTGGTCTGCAAATGAAGTGTGCAGGTCTGACTGGGAAAATCAGATGCAGACAGCATCTATGCTTTTTATGTGCTGTATCATTAGAGACTATGTTCGCCAGCAGCAAGAAACTGAACCTGCTTTGAAAGACTTAGTGACTGAATTCGCAAGTTTCCAGGAAGATAGCAGCTTTAATAGTTATGAAAAAGAGCTGCAAGAGGCAATAAAAAAACAAGATCACAGATTGAGGGCAGTGTAACTTAAGAAGTTTGAACAGGATCATTTAGACTACCTCAACAATCCAGTCTTCACTTGGAAAGGGGCAAATAAATCCAAGAAAAATGCTAATGCAAAAAAGGAGCCAAAACCAATATTCAAAAATTCCAATACCAGTTTTCATTCGACCTCTGAATCTGAAATTGAATCAGGGGACAACCCTTTAGGGGAAAACATATAGGGTAGAAACAACCAGCCTACGAGGTCAGTAAGGTTCACAGAAGTAAGAGAACAATGGGGGGGCAGCAGATACAAGAACAGAACATTCACTGCCATCTCGAAACAGCAACAGCAGCCGAAAGGCAAGAAGAGCCACAAATAAATGTGGTAAACCTATCCTCCTGCGAATTAACAGAGTCTCAACTTTCTGTTTTCAATAAGGGTTTAAGTTTTATCCCAACATATAAGCCCAGCAAGTTTAATATCTTCTTGGACCTCGGAAAACTAACAAGAAAACTTAATTTTAAAGTGTTCCTTCATAGGAACAGAATACGTTTTCAGTGGGCGTCATTTAGTGCTGACTCTCTGGCTAATGAAACTGGAAATACAGAACTGCCCCATTCACAGCCCGGAACCCCCAAGGAAACAAGTGAAGATGTAAATGAAGACTTAAAATAAAGTACAAAAAACTAAGCTTTTGAAGTTCAAACCACCTTCGTCCTTCAACCTCCACTCCACTGCTGCAGTTGCCACTTTTGAAAAAGTGTACATGCAAGAGGTGGAAGCACTTGTGAGGGAATTTTTATATATCCTAAAGCTATATTTGCTATTAAATGCCTTGAAGCTATGCTTGCTTTGAAAGCCATGCTGTAACAAAGTCATAATGAATGTAGTAGAAATTTCTGAGTTCATGTTTTCTTTTTTAAGGGTTATAGAATTTGTACTAAGGTTACTTGAGGTACATTTGTAAAACAGAAAAATAGATAAAACTGAGCAGAACTGGTTGTACCAGCCTAAATAATGGGCTTGGACAAAATATAAAGATAAGAGCATGCCTGGGCAAAATATAAAAATAACAGCACGTGGTAGCATTGAAGGCAAGCTGTGCGTTGTTATGGTGTAGGTGAAACTCATTGTCTCTCTCAGGTCAGCTTGACCTAGGCATATGTATCAAGCAGTAATGGGAAAGAAATGAAATAAGCAAGTGGAAAAGTACCTCATGCATATCAATGTGTTTTTACATTGCTGAAAACTTGTTATGCTGTTTTATGATTGGCTTATACTGAAATGTTGGTATTTTTCAAGAAAAGAAGTGCAAAATCTAGCTTACAAAAAGCTGCTGTAAATTGTAATCGGGGAACTTCTCCGTTGTAGAAGTCCCACATGCATGTGTATTTGATCAAATAAAGCGACGTTAAGACAAAACCCAGTGATGTGGTTTTGGCCCCGTGACAACGGGAGTGGTTGCTCAGGTAATACTTACAGTGAGAGAATTTGCGATCACACACTATTCAGGAAGCCACTAAGGGAAACTTCTGTAACATTACAAATGCAGAGAGAACTGCATTATAGGAGCTGAAGAAAACAGCTAACTGCAAAACCTGCGGATAAGGGCGGGGCTGATTGTCCTGAATACAGCCGATTACCTGGAGGCAGTACAAAGGCAACTTGCCAACAACGACTTTCACCAGCCACTGACAAGGGATCCCACTGGAGGCTTCAAGCAATGCATAGACACTTTTCCTAATGAGGCCCATGACAGGGGCCTCATTTGTGATAGCACCCTTGAATTTCTTTAAGTCGCCCACTCAGTGCACTCCACCATATACGTTCTCCCCAAAATATAAAAACGGTTGGAGAACCCTCCAGGGAGACCAATAGTCTCAGGCATTGGCTCCTTAACCAAGCCACTATCCCAATATGTGGATGTTCACATTTGTGATATTGTAAAAAAGCTACCTTCCTATATTTTATATTTCCTATATATTATATAGGATAGAATATACATATATTATATTTCCTATATTCCTATATATATTCCCGGGTCGCACCTGAAAATAGGCACTTGGCTGTCTAGAATGCTTACCTGGTAAACAAAAGCAAATAAATAAATACATTTAGGATACTACTCAGCTATTGTGCCTTCTGGGGTATCTCCAACTAGAGAAAGATTGGTTATTAGTATCTATGGATGTAGATTCACTCTACACCAATATCCTCTATGAAGGAGGTATTAGGGCAGAACACATGTGTTGGACAGTGCAATAAGTCTGGGAAAGGGCCAGAAAGATTTTCTGATAAGTCTATCAGAGCTTGCATTAAAATCTAACACATTTATTTTTCAAGGGAAACATTATCTCCAAGTTAAAATATTGCCAAGGGGGCTACATTTGCCCCAAACTATGATAACCTTTACTTGGGACAGTGGGAGAGGGAGGTTATTTATGACCAGAATGTTAACAAATGTTATGAGTATATTGACTTGTGGAGGCGCTATATTGATGACATGTTGATGGTGCGGCAGGAGACCAAAGAAAAACTTAAGGAATTCATTGAATTTTTACATTACATAGCTCAAGCTGTGGACCCTGCAACACGAGCAGACTTGATAGACCAAATGGCCTTCTTCTGCTGGCTTCTTCGTATATTCATATTCAGCCAACCCTAACTTGCATTTTAACATACAGGCACATCAGGAAGAATTCAACTTTTTGGATTTAATGATTTACAAACAGCAGGATGGCACAATAAAAACTGACACACCGTAAACCTATAGCTAGAAATACTATATTACATGCCACCAGTTGTCACCCCCGCCACACCACCAGCAACATACCAAAATCTCAGTTTATACGCCTTAAGAGAAATTGCAGTTCATACACTAAATTCCAGGAGGGAGCAAAAGAAATGGTCTGCAGGTTTAAACAAAGGGGTTATGGACAAATTGTTACTGAGTGAGCACAGAACTCAGTGGAGGAAATGCCCAGCTTAAGCCTGTTGGAATACAAGGACAAAGTAATACAAATGAAACAACTTTGTTACAACATATGATCCATTTTCAACTAGAATAAAAGGTATAGTTGAAAAAAAAATGGAACATACTGATGGCTGAACCATCCCTAGAGAAGAAAGTCAGCACTTTTCCTTGCATTTTATATAAGAGGTAAGAACTTAGGGGATTTCTTGGGGCATTCCCTGCAACTGACCGTAAGAATACAACAGAAATGCCGGCCCGGTTGTGCTGAGGGTTGAGGTGCAGGATGCTACACCTTGCACTACCCCAGCGACTCGGGTTTGGGAATGACGTTGGGTTGCTGGGGTGCCAGCATTGGGGGTGGCAGGATCGAGCATTCGCTCTCCTCTCAAGGTAAGGGGTGGGGTCACCCACCCATAGTCCTATCATCACTGAATGGAGTTCGGTGCTGGCAGCTGAAGTCTGTCGCGTGATGACTGGAAGGGAGGGCATCCCAAATGGCATGTGCTAACACATGCTTCCACACTGCACGCACGTCGGGGACACGTGGGTGTAGGGGTAGAGAAAACCGCAAAAAAAACAGAAACTGCATATTAAAAAAAAATACAACAGAATTGATTTCCCAACAACCAAAGGGTAATTTTCCATGTAGACGCTATAAATTTTGTGAAATAAACCCCAAAAGAACACATTTCAGCACAGTGAACACCACAAAGGAATTTTAGATATGATAATTTATAAATTATTCAACTGTAGGTGTAGTGTATTTGGCAACCTGCACCTGTAGTGCATTTTATGTCGGAAAAACATCAAGAATGCTGAATGAAACAATCCGCAAGCACCTAAGCGACATCAAATGTGGTGTAGAAAAGAATGCCCTTTTTAAACATGTCTCTATCAATGGAATCCAACATATGTTCACCATTTGTGAAATAGAAGGGGTATACACAGGACAGAGGGGGGGAGACATAGAAACCAAAGTTTTGAGGAAAGAAGCATTCTGCATCTATGAGTGAGGCGCACTTAGAACCCTGGGGCTAAATGACTTCTTTGATTCATCACTCTTCTTGAAGGAAAAACTGAAATTGAATTCTGATTACAGTAAAGAAATGCGTTTAATTCTTTGTGCGAAAAATTACTTCTGTTTATACACATAAAATTGAAAAATTCAATTGCCTATCACCAGTTTGAATGCAGCATTCCAAACTATCATTTATACTGGACATTATCATTATGGATAGTCCATTGTGTGGCTGCTATGCTGTTTAGTTTGTACTTATGAATTCACCCATGTCAAGTAAACTCCTATTAGCTACAGAATACATATATGTATTAATCCATTGGAAGAAAAATTGTTTCACATGTGTCCTTTGTTTTTAATCTACCAGAGTAACTTATGCACACACTTTTTTACTTTTTTATGTAACTGGGCACATGGTGACTTTAAAATTGCATTTATACAAGAAATATAGACACTGCCACTTTAAGAGTTTACAATATTTAAGTGTGACTGGTTGGATGAGATCAATCAATCCCTGAAGAAGTGCCTATATGCGAAACTGGTCGGGTTGCATCTGTTTAGTGCGAGTACCCCTGTTTGTCTTGTCACAGCACTTTTAAGTTTAATAAAAGCATTGAATGTGTTGCATCTTAAAGAATGATGAATGGTGCCATTCTTTTCTGCTGAGCGATGGTTTCATGGGAGTTATAGTTTTGTTTGTGCTGTGGGCGGGTTACTTTGCAGCATGTTATGGTGGTAAGGGAAGAGAGGACTGGGACATTCTGTTCCTTTTAACTTAGGTGATGGTACTTTTTTTTTTTTATTTGCGCCCCCCTCCCCCAAGTTCAGTTAGGCAGTCTGCAGTGATAGGTTTCCGGCAAAATGTAGCGAGGATGTTGGCACAAAGAGTGATTGTGATCAATGGATTGGGAGCACAAAATCAGAGAAGAAAATGTGACTGTTAACGTTACTTGATTTGTTTTTTCAAGCGGGGATGGTCGTTTGGCGAGACGGGCCCTCTCACAGCAGTGATTATCACGCGATGTGCAACCGCTGCTAGTTTCAACTGTAAACACTTTTTTTTTTTATAGAAGAAAAAAATCATTGGAAGGATAAAAATTAAAAAAATGTATAAATTGCAATGTGCATCAATGGCACAATGGGAACAGGAGTGGAGCTGGGGCGGGCACATTCCTCGCTAAGCGAGTGGGGAAAAAAATGATGGCTGGCTCGATTCAAAAATGAAACTGGCACTTTGATACCATTTACCTATTGATTAGTCTGTGCTGGCACTTGTTATTTAAAGGGCTCTAACCGTAAGTTAATTTACCCCCCTGGCATGTCTGGCAGCCAGTCAGAACCCTTAGATTTAGAAGCCCATTTTCTAATACAGATGTAAAAAGCTTTCACTATGCTGCAGAGACCGACAGTGTAGCTGACTATGTTACAGTAATAAATGACAGGGCTCAGCCTGGGGCACCAACAAACAGTGTACAGCCATAAAAGGCTTTCACTATGCTGCAGAGACAGACAGTGTGGCTGACTATGTCACAGTAATAAGGACTCTGGCTTTAGGGGCACCTAAAAACAGCATGTGTAATACAGCTGTAAAAGGTTTTCACTGTGCTGCACAGTGTAGCTGACTTTGTCACAGTAATAACTTAGGGCTCAGGCCTCAGGGGCACCTAACAAACTTTGTGTAATATAGCTGTAAAAGGCTTTCACTATGCTGCTGAGACAGACAGTGTAGCTGACTATCGCTCCTGGATTGGATTCTAACAAATCAGACTGACAAGATCTCTGAGTCTGGGATCTTTCCCGACTCAATATCCGACCATTCCCCCACTTACTGTGTTTGGAGAGTCTCCTCCGCTAAAGTGCCTCACAAAATTATACAAGTGAGAGATTTCTCCTACTTTAACCCTGAACTCTTTCTTCATGACCTTACACTCATTGACTGGTCCCCAGTGCTCTCTGCTTTCGAGCCCATAGCTGCTCTTGATAATCTCCTTAACATTTTCTCCTCTCCGCAAGATAAACATGCCCCTTGTGTCAGGAAGATAATTAGAGGTACTGTTACCAAATGGCTGTATGGCGACCTGCTCTCGCTCATGAAAGCTAGAGATAAATACCGGAGTAAATTTAAAACCACAAATGATTTATCTGATTATCATGAATACCGATGGCTCTGTATTGACTGCAAAAAAACCATACAAGCTGCTAAGAGTGAATACTGCACAACTGCCCTACTATCCTCTGCCAGGGATCTGCAGAATTTTTGGCAAACCATTAAAACTGTAGTTGGTAGCTATAGCAGGTGCAACACTGTCGACATGATTGTTGGAGGCAAAAATTGTAACAATTCTGCTACCATTGCTAATGCCTTTAGCAACCAATCCTCTGATCTATCGGCATATACCTCCCTGTTTGCCATTGATAATGCCCAGTCACGCACCCTCATAACTACCTCCCTACCAGAATCACCATGCCTGCTCCCCTTTCTATCTTAAATCAGTCTCAGTGAGACAGACTTACAAACTACACGCTGGCCTTTCTCCCTCCAGGAGTGCTGGTCACAACAACCTAGATCCTAAACTCCTAAAGATTGGGGCCCCCTTGCTTGTGCTCTCCTTCTCCCACATTCTTAATCTATCCCTCACTACTGGAGTTGTCCCACCAATCTGGAAAGTAGCTAGAGTGGTACCTGTTTTTGAGCATGGCGATCGGAAATGCATAGAAATTTCTGGCCCATAGCCACCCTGTCTGCTGTCAGCAAGATATTGGAAAAGGTAGTAGAGGTACAGCTGACAGATTACTTGACTAATTATACCTTACTGTCCCCTGAGCAACACAGATTTTACAAGGGTCAGAGCACCGGTAGAGCTCTAGCTAAGGTAACGTCCGAAATTAGGACTGCCATGGATCACGACATGTTGTCTGGGGCAATCTTTGTGGACCTCTCCAAGGCCTTTGATTTAGTAGATCACACACCCTACTCTGCACTAAGCTTCACTCCCTTGGCATGTCTGGTCCAGCTGTAAACTGGTTCTCTAACCATCTCACTGACAGGCTACAGCGTGTTAAGTATAATAGAGTTTTCTCAGAATCTGTGCCTGTTAAGGTTGGTGTTCCCCAGGGGTCCATCTTAGGCCCTACCCTATTCTCCCTGTTTATTAATGACTTCTTGTTGGTCCCTGCCCATAGCAACATGACCCTATATGCTGATGACTTGGTTCTCCTGTCTAGTTTGCATGATATCAGTCCCATAAATCACAATCTACAAGCTGACTTTCATAAGCTGCAAAACTGGCTTTTAACAAATTGCTTGTGCTAAACCTAAAGAAAACTCAGCTCATGCTCTTCGGTTCCTCGGCCAAGCTTAAGCTGTGTCCTGCCCCATTAAAGGTTTTGAGTCCTGATGGTCCCCAGTGGGCACAACATGCTCCTTCAAATACCTGGGAGTCACTCTCGACCTCCAGTTAGACTTTTCCCTGCATATTCAAGATGTGTGCAAGGCAACAAATATCAAACTGGGCCTTGCATATAGGGCTCGTGGGAACCTTACAGTAGCTGCCCAACTTGCCCTTGCCAAAGGAATATTTCTTCCCTTACTCAGCTATGGGCTGATAACCTTTCCCCTTGCCACAAAAAGCTAGCCTTGCTAAGTGGGATGTGGCCTATAATATTATTTGCCATTTTGCCTTTGCCATCCCTCAACTTACCCATCACTGTGAGTTATATGAAAAACTGCACTGGTTGTCCCCGAGTAACTATTGCTCTTTTGTCCTAGGCCGCTTCATTGATAACACAGTCCATACTGCCACCCCTCCTGCCCTGTCTAAACTCTTCCAACCGTCTCAGTCAACATACCTACTGAGGTCAACTGACCTGCAATCCTTCCTTGTCCCTAAAACCCGCACTTTGTCAGGTGATCGTGCCTTTGCTGTCTGTGCCCCCAGATTCTGGAACTCCCTACCAGTGCTCACTATATGTACTCCTACCCATCCCATGTTTAACAGATCCTTATGGACACACCTGAAGTCTGCCTCAGCCTGTAACTGTCCCTAGATTACTTGGTGTTTCTTACCCCAGCATGGTCACCTGACCCCTACCCTGAACTAAGAAAGGTGACCCTGCTCTTTTACTACTCCCATGCACTTAAGCAATTATTGTTTTCATCACACATCAATGCTCATGCATTCTTCCATGAAATGTATATTACCTTTTACTGTTTTATTGTCTTTACCATTGTGCTCATGTTTACTGTTATACTGTTTACTGCCTGTACATACTTTCTTTGTTATGTTGTTATATTGTTTGTATAACTTTCTTTGTAATCTCCCGGGTCGCACCTGAAAATAGGCATATTTTGCCTAGTGTGCTTACCTGGTAAACAAAAGCTAAATAAATGTCACAGTAATAAGGGCTCGGGCTTAGGGGCACCTAACAAACAGTGTGTAATACAGCTGTAAAAGGCTTTCCCTAAGCTGCAGAGACAAATAGTGTAGTTATGTCACAGTAATAAGGGCTTGGGCCTCAGGGGCACCAAACAAAAAGTGCAATACAGCTGTAAAAGGCTTTCACTATGCTACAGACAGACAGTGTAGCTGACTATGTCACAGTAATAAGGGCTCAGGCCTCAGAGGTATCTAACAAACAGTGTGTAATACAGCTGTAAAAGGCTTTCACTATGCTGCAGAGACAGACAGTGTATCTAATTATGTTACAGTAACAAGGGCTCATGCCTCGGGCACATCTAACAAACAGTGTGTAATACAGCAGTAAAAGACTTTCACTATGCTGCAGAGAAAGATGGTATAGCTGAGTAGGTCACAGTAATAAATGACAAGGCTCAGCCTGGGGCACTTACAAACAGTGTAATACAGCAGTAAACGGCTTTCACTATGATGCAGAGACAGACAGTGTAGCTGACTATGTCACAGTAATAAATTAGGGCTCAGGCCTCAGGGGGCACCTAACAAACAGTGTGTTTGCGTTTACACCTGTAATGTTACAGAAGGTGTTTTCATAACCATTGTTGAAACCACATATGAGGTGGTTTCAACAACAGTTATGAAACCGGTCTCGCCTCAATAACACTACCGGCGGTAGTGTGGACGGGCGGTAACGGTCCCCTGCAGGGCCCGTAGCGCAGCACGTGCTGCATTGTGGGATTGGGCGCCACAGTAACGGTCGCCCAGTTTCCGAGGTGTGGACTGGTGGTACCAGTCTCGTACCGGTCAACGCTGCAGTGTGGACACACTGTACCACTCCCCGGCTGTAACGGTTTCTGTCCATTACAGGGTCTGAGCGGCGTAGTGTGGACGGGGCCTATGCTGCAGAGACAGTGTAGCTGATGATGTCCCAGTAATAAGGGATCAGGCCTCAGGGGCACCTAACAAACAGTGTGTAATACAGCTGTAAAGGACTTTTACTATGCCGCAGAGACAGACAGTGTAGCTGCCTATGTCACAGTAATAAGGGCTTGGGCCTCAGGGACACCTAACAGTGTAATACAGATATAAAAGTCTTTCACTATGCTGCAGACAGTGTAGTTGACTATGTCACAGTAATAAGGGCTTGGGCCTCAGGGGCACCTAACAGACAGTGTGTAAAACAGCTGTAAAAGGCTTTCACTATGCTGCAGAGACAGACAGTGTAGCTGACTGTGTCACAGTAATAAATGACAAGCCTCAGCCTGGAGCACTAACAAAGAGTGTAAAACAGCAGTAAAAGGCTTTCACTATGATGCAGAGACAGACAGTGTAGCTGACTCTGTCACAGTAATAAGGACTCAGGCCTCAGGGGTACCTAACAAACAGCATGTAATACAGCTGTAAAAGCCTTTCACTATGCTGCACAGACAGACAGTGTAGCTGACTATGTCACAATAATAAGGGCTTGAGCTTCAGGGGCATCTAATAAACAGTGTGTAATATAGCTGCAAATGGCATTCCCTATGTTGCAGAGATGGACAGTGTTGTCACAGTAATAAATGCCAGGACTCTGCCTGGCGGGGCACCAACAAACAGTGTACAGCCATGAAAGGCTTTCACTATGCTGCAGAGACAGACAGTGTAGCTGCTATGTCACAGCAAAAAATGACAGGGTCAAAGGGCACGGGGCACCCAACAAACAGTTTAAACCAGCTGCCCAGTGCCATCTCTAACCTATGTATTACTCATTTTTCCCCCACCTTCCTTGTCTGTTCTCTCCCACCCCAGTCCGCAGCACCACCTCCATGACTGTGGCTGGCCTGACCCCCCCTCCCCCTGGCTGAGATGGTTTCTCTCAGTCCCCCACTGACTATTTCTCCCAGTCCCCTCCTTGTAGTGTAGGTAATTTTTTTTAATCAAATTCACAAGTTAACAAGTAGTCGACTCTAAAGTAAATGGCTGCGATTTGTGCTATGACTGAGCGAGCGCCCACAGAGCTGCTTCCACACACCACAAAATGACACAGCAGACTGCTGCCAGCTGGATTTCACACAGCAGACAGAGCACAGACACCAGTGACCAATCAGGTGTCAGCCCAGTGTCATGCTGGTATTCTGCTGTAAGTCCATGAAGGACCCAACAGGCTGTCCTTTTACTGCCAACTGAACATGAGGGGTGAGCTACGAGCCGTGAAGGAATCCGGTGCTGCTCCACAGAGGTGGCTACCTCTCACTTTGAAATACACCAAACAAGGTGAAGCGCACTCAGAAGAAACAGGTCGGAGACAAGGTAGTAATTTTAGTCTGTTTTGTTTAATATAAAGTCTCCCAACAAATACAACAGTGGCGCAATGCATGCCCCTACCGCCTCGACTCTAACAGAGTCTTCAAGGGGGTATCTACCTACAACATATTTCAATCAACACTCTCATTATAAATTCAAGAGCTTATTAGTTTTGTTTAAAGTGATTCACATAAAAAAAGTCATCATCAATACATCTGGACATGGTTAAATAAATGCATTTTTTGGAAAATTTCTTATACACATTTTAAGCTTTTTAATACATTTTTTAAATCAGTTTTCATATATCTACAAAAGTCCACACAAAATTTACATAAAAATGTATAGGTTATAAAATATTTACACCCATATTTGAAATGGTCTGTGGTGTGTGTAGTGATACATTGCAGTTTTTTTAGTTTTTTTAGGGTTTCTGAAACACTGCATATCATCAATTATCTAAATTCACATCGTAGTATCTCCTTACAAAAAAACTAACTTTAAATTGATAAAGGAATAGTTTTGAGAAAGATTGCCTCTGGACTGAACATAGATCCATTATGTCATGGCCTCTCGGATCATATCTCTCCTTATTTGTAAGTACCAGGTAAGCAGGAGGTTCAGTGCCAGTTCCTGCATATTAGAGAAAAAAAAAAAGAAAAAAATTAAGTAATTATGAAAAATACATTTAAACTGTTGTGAAAAGAGAAGTTCAACAAAGGACTCTGGAAACATGCAAAGGATTCATTATTAAATCAAAATCTACAGTTTCTTATTAATTCTTTTTTAGAAAAGGTTTCAAGTCCAATTGGTTGTTTAAGACATTGGGTTTCACACTGTTTAGTGTGAATATCCATTTGCTTTCTTTTGGGAGCAAAATGTTGGGGCAGTCCCCCCCCCCCCCAGTCCTGGGTGGAGGTGCCCACTGAAGGCCCATAAACTGTAAACAGTCTGGTGAGGAGTTATGGTGTTGTAAAAACTGTACCCCTACTGGCACGTCTGATCTGTTGTGTAAAATGGATTGGACATGCTCTTGTACACGGCAGTGCACCTCCGTGGAGGAATTTAAGAGGGGTTTAAAAACTCATTTTTATCAAATTGCCTTCTTGGAGTATTGACTGTGTTTAAGCTGTTGATGAGATTGTAGTTTTATCTGTGTTTTACACTGATTTATAATGTTTGACTTGTATACTTGTTTTGTACAGCACCTTGAAAATTTGAAAGGCGCTTTAGAAATAAAATGTATTATTATTTTTATTATTATTAGTGGACGAATTGTTTTACCCTCATAAATCAAACCACAAGTACACCATAACACGTACACTACAACTTCTGTTACAAGTGCTGCATTCTTCTACAGTCATCTCCATTTCTCTTTTTAATAGGTGTTGAAATTTGTTCCCAGGTGTGGCATACTTGCAGATGTTGCAACAATGGCATTTGAAAAATCCTTTGGATCTGTGGCATCCAGGTTTGTACACCTAATGGCGTTGGTAGTCTGCTGTGAACTAATTTGTCTTTTAGTTTCTAGCTCTACTAAATGCTACCTGAGGATTAGATCCAGTGGTGTTCTGTAATTCTGGGTCTGCCAATAGAATAGGCCAATTTCTATGACTAATGTTCCCAATTTGTCCTGTCAAATGATTATATTCTGTTACAAAAGTACATTGGGTAGTATCCATCAATGCTGCATTTTTCGTAGCAGGGACTCTCTAATTATTAAGATCTCTTTTTGTTTGGCATTAATCAGAAGGTTTTGGTCACAGCCCCTGGCTAGAAATCTCTTTATTAATTCTGTTGCCTGTTGGTCAAATGTTTCTTTGTCAGTACAATTATGTTTTAATCTGAGTGAATAAAGGGAATAGATTTTTTCAGACTCAGTGGATGGGTGCTCTCATTATGTAATACAGTATTTCTTGCTGTAGGTTTACGATAGGTTCTGGTTCCTATTTTATTAGCATCTGATGTACTTAATGTTAGATCCAGAAAATTCAAACAGTTTTTGTCACTGCAATGTGTAGAGTGTAAGTTTAGTTCATTTGTGTTGATCCAACTCATAAACTCTGATACCTGTTCCTCACTTCCTTGCCAAATACATACAGTATATCGTCAATAAAATGAAACCAATGTTTGAAATAAATGGATTTTTATCAATATTAAATACGGTCTCTTTTTCCCAGTGACCTAAGTACAGGTTTGCATAGCTTGGTGCCACAGAGGCACCCACAGCTGTGCCACATTGTTGTAGGTAGCAGGCACCTTCAAACTCAAAGTAATCATGTGTCGGAATGAAGTCTAATGACTTTAAAATGAACTCCACTGGTACATCCTCTGAATTTTGATATTGTTTCCTAAAGAATTCAGTGGCCTGTATTCCTTTCTCATGTGGTATTGAGGAGTACAAGGCCTCTACATCAATGCCTAACCACCTATAACTGGAATCCCATGTTAAATTCTCTAACTTTTTTCAGAAGGTCTGTGGTGTCGTTGATGTAAGAATTGAGTTCAGTGACTGTGAACTGCATGAAAAAATCAGTACATCTGCCCAAATTCTGTGTTAATGATCCCACCCCAGAAACTATTGGCCTCCCTGGTGTATCTTCCTTATTTTTATGGACTTTGGGGAGTATATAGAAGTATAGTATAGAGTGTATAGAAGTAGAGTAAAGAGTATATAGAAGTATAGTATAGAGAATATAGAAGTATAGTATAGAGTATATAGAAGCCTGATGTTGCTGGAAATTCTTGCCAGAAGTAGTTATATTCAGTGATTTCACCCTTAGATAGAGCATTGGATAGTAAGGCATGCAATTCTTTTTTATAAAAATGTGTAAGGTTAGTCTCTAGTTTCTTATATTTGTTGGTATCCCCTAAAATAGATCCAACTATTCTCCTGTAGTTTTCTATGTCTAGAATCACTACGTTGTCACCCTTATCTGCCGGTTTAATTACAATGGACTTATTTTCTGACAGGTCCTGCAGGGCATTTCTTTGTTTAAAGGACAGATTTTTTTTCTTTTTTGAGGGGTATCTGTATTTTTGTGCAAAAGCTCCCTAACTTGTTGTCCCACTGCTTTCTCAAAATAATCCAATGTTACATTCTGAATTTTAGGGCAAAACACAGAATTCACTTTAAACAGACTTTTTCTCAATTTTTTAAAATCTCTATTAGCAGTCAATATACTTGTGCCCCTTCCCCCACCAGGGATAGCTGGTATGTGCAAGTTCCCCAGTTCTTCATTTTCTAGCAAAAGATTTTCTAGAGTCAGGAAATCAATGTCTTGTTAGTTTGCATCACTTTCCTCACAGGACTGTCCCACAGAGTAAGTCCCAAATGGCGTCCCAATGTCCGAACCAACATGAACAATTTCAAGGTTATGATCCTCCATCACAGCCTGTAATAAGCAGTCTAAATCTTCTAAAGGGGGTATTTCTTCATTTAGAGGAAGTCTCATGTCCCACTCCTGTATTGGACTGTTTGAGAAAAAAGTGTGTCTTAGTTTTCTATATAGCTTCTTCAAATCCACAAATATTTGAAAATCATTCACAGGTGGTGTCGACATAAAACTAAAGCCTTTCTGTAATACAGTCTCTTGGTGAATGTCCAGGGTTAATTTAGATAAATTATCTGTAGTGAACGTCTTTCTTTCTCTGCCAAAGGGCACACTCCTCTCCTGTTGATGTTCCTGCCACCTCTTTTTCCACGTCTGTTTTTTCTCTTTCTTTTTCGTTGCTCCCTTGCGGCTGTTTTTTGTATATAAAAAAGGCCCCCTTCCTGTAGATGGTCCTTGAGTAGATTTCTGTGGTCGTTGTTTGCTATTCCCATTAGCAAAACGTACTCTAGAGTGTCCCCTACTTTGAGATCTATTTTTTTGGCCAGCTTAATATGTTCCCTTTCTCAAAGTCATTCTCATCCCTCTGTAATTTAATGAGTGTTCTTTCTATTACTTCGGCTTTATGTTTCTTTAATTTGTTCTGTAATTGCTCATCTAAGGATGCATAAAGTGCCACTGATGAACTCTTCAACTTCAAGACTGTCTCTTTTGCTATCTGTAGTTCCTTGCTCAGTTCTTCATGTTTCTTTAGGTCGTCCTTAATTAACAGCTGAAAGAATAGTTTTGAACATTCCTGTGCTTCCTGAATGCATTCATCCTTATACTAAAATTCATCTAGTCCACAAGCAGGTAAAATTGGAACTCTAAGGCCCCTCGGTGCTTGATTTTTCTCCAGATATTCTTCTAAGGTAGATATATTATATGCTATTTTAATTTCTTTAATGAGTAACTTTTCTAGTTTTAGGAAAGCAGCTCTAATATCTGAAATGGTAGCTGAAGCAGAATCATTTACCTCTGAGCCGTGAAGTCTTTCTATGGCTTTCCAGCATCTGACGTCAAACTGGTATCCTGCCAATTGTAGCCGCGGTCTCCGTTGGTATTTGTGTCCGTATTGCTATCACTCATAATTCAAATGGAATGGGTTTTCCTGGAGAATGTTGCAGCTGCAAGCAAAATTACACACTGCACACTGCCACTGATGAACTCGAACTTGTTGATAAGTAAAATCTCCAAAGGATCCACTCGTCGTCCCCGCGACATCCCGCTCTGCAGCTCCAAAGCACTACAAACTACTGAACATGGGGGTGAGCTGCGAGCCGTGAAGGAATCCGGTGCTGCTCCACAGAGGTGACTTCCTCTCACTTTGAAATACACCAAAAAAGGTGAAGCACACTCAGAAGAAACAGGTTGGAGACAAGGTTTTAGTCCATCTTGTTTAATATAAAGTCTCCCAACAAATACAACAGTGGTGCAATGTGTGCCCCTAGCACCTCGACCCCAACAGAGTCCTCAAGGGGGTATCTGCCTACAGGTGGCCAGCATATTTCATTCGTCACTCTCATTATAAATTCATGAGCTTATTAGTTTTGTTTAAAGTGATACACATAAAAAATATCATCATCAATACATCTGGACATGGTTAAATGAGAGTGACAATTGAAATATGCTTGCCACCTGTAGGTAGATACCCGAGTGTGCTTCACCTTGTCTGGTGTATTTCAAAGTGAGAGGTAGCTGACTTCATGGCTCAGAGGTAAATGATTCTGATTCAACTACCATTTCAGATATTAGAGCTGCTTTCCTAAAACTAGAAAAGTTATTCATTAAAGAAATTAAAATAGCATATAATATAGACCTTAGAAGAATATCTGGAGAAAAATCAAGCACTGAGCGGCCTTAGAGTTCCAATTTTACCTGCTTGTGGACTCGATGAATTTCAATATAAGGAAGAATGGATTCAGGCAGCACAGGAATGTTCAAAACTATTCATTCAGCTGTTAATTAAGGACGACCTAAAGAAACATGAAGAACCGAGCAAGGAACTACAGATAGCAAAAGAGATTGTCTTGAATTTGAAGAGTAACACACTTTATGTGTCCTTAGATGAGCAATTACAGAACAAATTAAAGAAACACAAAACCGAAGTAATAGAAAGAACACTCACTAAATTACAGAGGGATGAGAATGACGTTGAGAAAGGGAACATATTAAGCTGGCCAAAAAATAGATCTCAAAGTAGGGGGCATGCTAGAGTACGTTTTGCTACAGGGAATAGCAAACAACAACCACAGAAATCTACTGCAGGACCATCTACAGGAAGAGGGCCTTTTTTATACAAAAACAGCCACAAGAGAGCAGCAAAAAAGAAAGAGAAAAACCAGACATGGGAAAAGAGGTGGCAGGAACATCAACAGAACAGGAACGTGCCCTACAGATAATTAATTTATCTAAAGCAATAGTTCTTTCACTTTGTCACAGTGAGCCTTCCCAAATCCATGAAAAAGATTTTGAGCCTCCCCAAATACTGAAATAATCTTGGGCATCCCCAAAGAAAAATAACATGCTGTACTTTGCGCAGTACACCATGAATAAACTGAAACCCCTCTGAGTACTTGGCTCACATTCAGTTCTTTGTCTTATCCTGATGTAGTATCTTTGAAAAATAGCTCCTGTGCTCAAAGGTTCTATCTGAATAACAAATAAATAAAATAAACAAATATTATTCAGCTTATTGTAAACACACACACACACACAGAGGCCAGCCTACTTGCTCTGCTATTTTCATTCTTGAACCATTGTTACCCCTTGTTACAGTACCTTCATGGGTCAGACTACTTTCTCCGTTTCCTCTCTATATGAAATAACCTTCCTACATACTTCGCCTCTCCCCCTCCTTCCCTGCTCCTAAGCAACTTCCCTGGGATTACTTTGCTTCTTCCTGCTATTGCTCTTAGCATTTCGATGCTCAACCATTGTATTTGGGCTGTTCTGCCATCAGTCTACAAACTGATCAATTACCACCACTCATTGTTAGTTTATTATTCATATTTGTTTGCACTATTGTTCACTGTGTATTTCTTGATTGTTTTGCAGTTACCTTTTGAAATGTATTCACTCCCTACCCTTCCCCGGGTACACCTGGAATGAGTCTTGGCTCATTCACCTTCCCTTGTCCCCTATTAGTAAATAAGTACATAAAATTCACCTACTACTATCCTCTTTCAGTTTGCTTAATCTCTTCACACAAAATGCATAATTCAAAATTTTAATACAGTACTTTTTCAGACTAGCTTGAGCCTCCCCTGGAACAGGTTGGGGCCTCCCAAGGGAGGCTGGCCTCACCATTTGAGAACCCCTGATCCAAATTAACCCTGGACATTCACCAAGAGACTATATTACAGAAAGGCTTAAGTTTTATACCAACACCACCTGTGAATGATTTCAAATATCTGTGGATTTGAAGAAGCTATATAGAAAACTAAGACACACTTTTTTTCTCAAACAGTCCAATACAGGAGTGGGACATGGGACTTCCTCTAAATGAAGAAATACCCCCTTTAGAAGATTTAGACTGCTTATTACAGGCTGTGATGGAGGATCATAACCTTGAAATTGTTCATGTTGGTTCGGACATTGGGACGCCATTTGGACTTACTCTGTGGGACAGTCCTGTGAGGAAAGTGATGCAAACCAACAAGTCATTGATTTCCTGACTGTAGAAAATGTCTTGCTAGAAAATGAAGAACTTGGGAACTTGCACATATCAGCTATCCCTGGTGGGGGAGGGGGCACAGGTATATTGACTGCTAATAGAAATTTTAAAAAAATGAGAAAAAGTCTGTTTAAAGTGAATTCTGTGTTTTGCCCTAAAATTCAGAATGTAACACTGGATTATTTTGAGAAAGCAGTGGAACAACAAGTTAGGGAGCTTTTGCACAAAAATACAGATACCCCTCAAAAAGGAAAAAAATCTGTCCTTTAAACAAAGAAATGCCCTGCAGGACCTGTCAGAAAATAAGTCCATTGTAATTAAACCGGCAGATAAGGGCGGCAACGTAGTGATTCTAGACATAGAAAACTACAGGAAAATAGTTGGATCTATTTTAGGGGATACCAACAAATATAGGAAACTAGGGACTAACCTTACACATTTTTATAAAAAACAATTGCATGCCTTACTATCCAATGCTCTATCTAAGGGTGAAATCACTGAATATAACTACTTCTGGCAAGAATTTCCAGCAACATCAGGCTTCTATATACTCTATACTATGCTTCTATATTCTCTATACTATACTTCTATATACTCTATACTCTACTTCTATACAGTCTATACTCTACATCTATACACTCTATACTCTACATCTATACACTGTATACTATACTTCTATATACTCTATACTTCTATACACTCTATACTATGCTGCTATACACTCTTTACTCTACTTCTATACACTCTATACTATACTTCTATATACTCCTCAAAGTCCATAAAAATAAGGAAGATACACCAGGGAGGCCAATATTTTCTGGGGTGGGATCATTAACACAGAATATGGGCAAATGTACTGATTTTTTCATGCAGTTCACAGTCACTGAACTCAATTCTTACATCAAAGACACCACAGACCTTCTGAAAAAAGTTAGAGAATTTAACATGGGATTCCAGTTATAAGTGGTTAGGCATTGATGTAGAGGCCTTGTACTCATCAATACCACATGACAAAGGAATACAGGCCACTGAATTCTTTAGGAAACAATATCAAAATTCAGAGGATGTACCAATGGATTTCATTTTAAAGTCATTAGACTTCATTCCGACACATGATTACTTTGAATTTGAAGGTGCCTACTACCTACAACAATGTGGCACAACTATGGGTGCCTCTGTGGCACCAAGCTATGCGAACCTGTACTTAGGTCACTGGGAAAAAGAGACTGTATTTAATACTGATAAAAATCCATTTATTTCAAACATTATACATTGGTTTCGTTTTATTGACAATATAATATGTATTTGGCAAGGAAGTGAGGAACAGGTATCAGAGTTTATGAGTTGGATCAACACAAATGAACTAAACTTACACTTTACACATTGCAGTGACAAAAACTGTTTGAATTTTCTGGATCTAACAATAAGTGCATCAGATGCTACTAAAATAGAAACCAGAACCTATCGTAAACCTACAGCAACAAAGTCTGTGTTACATAATGAAAGCACCCACAGAGTCTGAAAAAATATATTCCCTTTAGTCAGTTACTCAGATTAAAACATAAATGTACTGACAAAGAAACATTTGACCAACAGGCGACACAATTAATAAAGAGATTTCTAGCCAGGGGCTATGACCAAAACCTTTTGATTAACTCCAAACAAAAAGTGGACTTAATCACTAGGGAGTCCCTGCTACACACGAAAAATGCAGCATTGATGGATACTACCCAGTGCACTTTTGTAACAGAATATAATCATTTGGCAGGACAAATTGGGAACATTATTCACAGAAATTGGCCTATTCTATCGGCAGACCCAGAATTACAGAACACCATTGGACCTAATCCTCAGCTAGCATTTAGCAGAGCTGGCAAACTAAAAGACAAATTAGTTCACATCATACTACCAAAGCCATTAGGTGTACAAACCTGGATGCCACAGAAACCCAAAGGATTTTTCAAATGCCATCGTTGTAACATCTGCAAGTATGCCACACCAAGGAACAAATTTCAACACCCATTAAAAAGAGAAATGGAGATGACTATGAAAGAGTGCATGACTTGAAACAGAATTTGTAGTGTACGTGTTATGGTGTACTTGTGGTTTGACTGATGTGGGTAAAACAACTCGTCCACTAAAACAAAGAAACTGTATATTTTGATTTAATAATGAATCCTTTGCATGTTTCCAGCATCCTTTGTTGAACTTCTCTTTTCACAACAATTTAAATGTATTTTTCATAATTACTTAATGTTTTCTTTTTCCTTCTCTAACATGCAGACACTGGGACTGAATCTCCTGCTTACCTGGTACTTACAAATAAGAAGAGATATGATCTGAGAGGCCATGACATAATGGATCTACGTTCAGTCCAGATGCAAACTTTCTCAAAAAGATTCCTTGAACAATTTAAAGTTATTTTTTTGTAAGGAGATACTATGATGTGAATTTAGATAATTGATGATATGCAGTGTTTCAGAAAACCCTAAAAAAGCTAAAAAACTGCAATGTATCACTACACACATCACAGATCATTTCAAATATGAGCTTAAATATTTGACAACCTATACTTTTGTGTTTAAATTTTGTGTGGACTTTTGTAGGTAAATAAAAATGGATTAAAAAAGGTATTAAAAAGCTTAAAATGTGTATAAGAAATTTCTCAAAGAAATGCATTTATTTAACCATGTCTAGATGTACTGATGGTGACATTTTTCATGTGTATCACTTTAAACAAAACTATTAAGCTCATGAATTTATAATGAGAGTGACGATTGAAATATGCTTGCCACCTGTAGGCAGATACCCCATTGAAGACTCTGTTGGGGTCGAGGCACTAGGGGAACGCATTGCGCCACTGTTGTATTCGTTGGGAAACTTTATATTCAACAAGACGGACTAAAATTACTACCTTGTCTCCGACCTGTTTCTTCTGTGTGTGCTTCACCTTTTACTGCCTGTTTCCAGCCTGGAAGTCCGTTACCGTTATACCAGTCTCAAATTACCTGACCCAAGAATTACACTGTTATGTTGGCAGGGTAGTACATAACCCGAGCTACCCTGTTCAACCCAAAAAGAACAGGTTACTCACCTGTAACAGTAGTTCTAGGAGTGGCATATGTTGTTCATCCACACTCCTTGGCATGTCCCCTTCCGCTTTAACTCTCACCGGAAGTCTTCAAGCTGGCTCCTCTCACCCACCCGGGTGGTATATACCTCGGCTCCGCACCATGACACCAGATCTTAGCCCACTGGAAGCCAGGTTGTGTGCATCCACAGCCGGGGAGGTCGGGTGGGTCCGTGTGGATGAACAACATATACCACTCCTAGAACTACTGTTACAGGTGAGTAACCTGTTCTTCTAGGAGCGTGGATATGTTGTTCATCCAGACTCTTTGGCAGACTCCTCGCAGTTCTCTGGGAGGGGGAGGCAGGGTGCACACCCCCTACTTAGGGAACAGAGATTGGAGAACTGAGACCCCAAAACCAGCATCCCAGCGTGACTCAAGGTCGATGTGGTAGTGGGTGATGAAGGTGTTTGCTGACTTCCAGGTAGCAGCCCGACAGATTTCCTGGATCGGGATGTCCCTGGAAGCACCCACCAATGCAGCAGTATGGTGGGTAGAATGAGCTCTTATCCCTCTGGGAGGCTCCTTGCCCGCCAACTCATAGCACAGACCTATGCATGATGTAATCCATCTTGCAATAGTCCGCTTCACTTCAGGTCTGCCAGAAGCAGCTTCAGCATACGTGACAAACAGCTGGCAAACCTCTCCCCAAATTTCCACCATCCTCTCCTTATAATAGGAGAGAGCACATTTCATGTCCAAAGAATGGAGCCTGTACTCGGCCTCTGAGGTGTAATTAGAGTAGTAAACCAGCAGAGTTAACACCTGGTTAAGGTGAAACTCTGACACCACCTTCAGAAGGAATTTCGGGTGGGGGCGTAGGACAACCTTGTCCCTGTGGAAGACCAGATAGGGGGAGTCCACCGAAGGTGCCTGGAGCTCCTCTGTCCTTCTGGCAGACATGACAGCCACCAGGAAGGCTGTCTTCCACAACAAGTGTGACAACTCACACTTGTGCATGGGTTCGAATGGCTTGCCCATGAGCTTTGCAAGTACCAGCAGTAGATCCCACAAAGGTGGAGGTTCACGCACCGGAGGGGATATGTAATCCAGGCCTCTGAAAAAGCACCCAACCACTGTCTCCTGTGCCAGTGTCAGCTGACCAGCCCGCGCCCGGTAAGCAGAGATGGCTGCCAGGTGCACCCTAATGGTCGATGACCGGAGACCTTCTTTGGGAAGAGACCAAAGGTAGTCAAGAATGTTAGCCACTAAACAGGATAAAGGGTCCAGGACCTTATCCTGACACCAAATGGAAAACCTTTTCCATTTGAAGGCATAACATTTCCTGGTCGATTCCTTTCTGGATGCCTCCACCACAGTGTAGACATCCTTGGAAAGACCCAAAACCTGGAACTCTAGCCGCTCAGGTACCAGGCTGTGAGGTGCAGGGATTGAAGGTCCAGATGGAATACCTTCCACTGATTAAGTGATATCAGGTCTGGGCATGTGCAAAGCCACTCCGGGTGCCTGCAGCTAAGGCTGAGGAGATCTGGATACCAGAACTGGCGTGGCCAGTATGGGGCTACCAGGATTTCCTTTGCCTTGTCCCTCCTCACCTTGAGGAGCACCTTGTGGATCAAGGGAAATGGAGGGAAGGCATAGAGGAGGCCTAGGATCCATGGCCTTGAGAAGGCACCCCCCCTGTAGCAAGCCCTGTTGAGGAGGACAGGCATGAAACAGCCTTAGCTTGGTGTTTTCCCTGGAGGCAAACAGGTCCACCATCAGTTTGCCCTAGTGGGAGAACAGGCTGTAAGCTACCTCTGGATGGAGAGACCACTCATGGGATGTCTGGCCTAAGCGGCTGAGAGCATCCGCCAGATGGTTTGAGGCTCCTGCCACATGGATGGCTAGGAGATCTACCTCCAACCAGCTCACAAGGGAACAGATGCAGAGCACCTCCTTGCACACTAAACGGGAGTGCGTGCCACCCTGTTTGTTGAAGTAGTACATGGTTGTGGTATTGTCCGTCTGGACTTGAACCACTTGACCCCAGAGCTGAAGAGCGAAAGCTGACAGCGCAAGTCTGACTGCTCTGAGCTACAACAGGATGATGCGGCATCGGTACTCCTTGGGGTCCAGGGGCCATGGGTCCTTTAGTGTCCCCATGTGGGCTCCCCAGCCCATGAGAGAGGCATTGGTCATGAGGATGACCGTCGGCTCGGGCAGACAAATGGGATCCCTTCCTGCAACCAGTCTGGGGCGGTCCACCATTGGAGAGCATCCCACATCTTCTGGGTTACAGTGACCAGCTGGTCAAAGTGACCGTGGTGCTGAGTCTACTGAGCAGCCAGCTCCCATTGGAGGGGGCGTATGTGCAACCGGGCCCAATGGACCACTGAGGTGCACGCCACCATGTAACCCAGAAGGCGTAGAAAGTCCCAGGCAGGGCACAAATGCCCAACCAGAAATGATTGGGAAAGGAGGAAAGAATCTCCACTCTGTCCGCTGGGAGCCGAGCTCTGGCTTGACAAGGGTTGAGCTCTGCCCCGATGAAGCCCATCACCTGAGATGGCACGAGTTCTGACTTGGCCTCACAGAAACATAGAATATAACGGCAGATAAGGACCGCTTGGCCCACCTAGTCTGCCCATTTCCCTACCTGATGGATAAGCTGCAGATTCTAGTTAATCAACAGCATACTTTCTCCTATCACACCACTAGAATTGCCTTATGCCTGTCCCATGCATTCTTGAATTCTCCCACTGTTCCTGACTCTACAACCTCTTCAGGAAGGCTGTTCCATGCATCCACAACCCTCTCTGTGAAAAAATACTTTCTAACATTACCTCTGAGCCATCCCCCCTCTATTTTCAAATTGTTCCCCCTTGTTCTTGCACATCTCTTCTTCTGAAAGATACTACCCTCTTGTACTTTGTTAATTCCCTTGAGATACCTGAAAGTTTCTATCATGTTCCCCCCCCACCTTTCCTCAAGGGTATACATATCACGCTGCTTTAGTCTCTCCTCATATGTCTTCTGGTGCAGACCAAACACCATTTTGGTTGCCCTCCTCTGAACAGCCTCCACTTCTCTATGTCTTTGCGGAAATGGGGTCTCCAGAATTGCACGCAGTACTCCAGATGGGATCCCACTAACTAACTGTCTGTACAGAGAGATAACAGCTTCCTGTTTTCTACTGTTGATGCCTTTCCCTATGTATCCCAGTATCCCCCAGCCCTCCTTACTGCCTTCTCACATTGCTTGCCCACCTTTAGTTCATCTGATATAATTACTCCTAGGTCTCTTTTGATTTTTGTTGTTGTTATTAACTCACCCCCCATTGTGTACTCGTCCCCTGGGTTTTTGTTTCCCAGATGCATTACCTTGCACTTCTTTGCATTGAATCTGAGCTGCCACATATTTGACCATTCCTCCAACCTTGCCAAGTCCCTTTTCATTCTTTCCACCCCACCTTGTGTATCAACCATGTAGCAGATCTTTGTGTCATCTGCAAAGAGACCTACCTTTCCTTCCAGGTGCTCTCCAATGTCACTTATAAAAACATTAAAGAGTACCGGTCCCATGGCACCCCACTAGTTACCCTCTTTTCTTCACTGTGGACTCCGTTTACTATTACCCCTTGCGTCCTGTTGTCCAGCCAATTTTTTATCCAGGCTACCACCTTGGAACCCACTCCAAGGCTGGCTAACTTGTATATTAATCTTTTGTGTGAGACTGTGTTAAATGCCTTGCTAAAATCTAGGTAGGCCATATCCACAGCCCCTCCCTGGTCTACTACTTTGGTCACCCAGTCAAATAAATCTATTAGGTTCGCCTGACATGACCTTCCTGCTGTGAAACCATGCTGCCTTGGGTCCTGTGCCCCACTGGCCGCTAGATACTCAACAATTCTTTCCTTCAGAAGTGATTCCATCATTTTCTCTACCACTGCAGTCAAACTAACTGGTCTGTAGTTTCCTGCCTCTGCCCTGCTCCCACTTTTGTGAAGTGGAATCACATTTCCCTCCTCCAGTCCTCAGGTACCACCCCATCCTCCCATGATTTGTTTGTAACACCTTTGTTACCCGGGGTTACTAGAATCCCAGTAAGACCTAGTGGTAGGCAGGGAAGGCAGCTTGTGAAACTCCAGTTAAATGGGTTTCACACTGTCTCACTATGTCCTCAGTCACAGCTGAGACTTGAGAGATGACATCATTATAGAACTGTCGCAGCTGCATGAGCCACTTTGGAATCTCCAGCTCAGGGAGTGAAGTTTAGAACTTTGGGAAATTCAAAGTGAGTCTTCCGTTTGTCCTTAAGCAAGAAGGAAGCAATTAGTCTGCAGTCTGATCTTTCACCAAGAAAAAGGAAATTCTGTATTTAACTTTTTAAAGTGGTGGAGACGCCCCCGGTCTCAGTGCCCCCTCCCTCTGGGGGAGAAAGATTCTCTGTGGGTTCAGGGGCAATCCCTTCTCCACCCTGGGAAGAAAGCTGCCTGTTTTAATTTAAGTCTGTTCTTGTATAACAGCAAAGGTTACAGTACTTCGCCTGTGGGGCACCTGCAACGAATGGGTGAGTGTTTGGCTCCATTGGAAGGGGCAAACATCTTGTTTTCTTCAGTTGGATTTCAAGTAAATGTGGACTGCTATTTGGGAGGACTATGTCAACTAGGACAAACAAATAGAGCAGTCAACAGTTTAAAGTTTTAAATTGATTTAAAGTTTGCTGTAGAGGGGTGCTTCAGGTCATCCACCGTTCAATCTACATTTTAAAGTCTAAGGTTTTCTATGTGTCCAGAGAAATGGCCGGGTATGGGCTGTGGGAGCTGGAGGTGGGAAAACCCCCTATCTTTAGTAACCAGGTCCACCTCTACGGATTTCTTCTGTGTTTTTGCTACTTGCCTCATGCGCTTGGCCAGTGATGGGGTGGGTACCCAGACGTGGGTCGCAACTTGAAAATCTCTCTAGGAGTCGCAGACTCTAAGTGGTGTGGGGAGCCACAGGATGGGAAAATTACTCCTTGTTTGATGGGAGTCTCCTTGTTTGATGGGAGTTTCGATTGGAAGTATGAAAACAAATCTCTCTAGGAGTCTCAGACTTCAAGTGGTGTGGGAAGCCACAGTTTGGGAGCCTCCTTGTTTGATGGGATGTCTTTCCAAGTAAAGTTTGGGTTCATTCTTCAAGTGGACCGTCAGTCGAGTGGCCGGCAGAGGAGCCGGGCCAGTCGGGCTATGCATCCAATGCGCATGCAAAGTCCGGGCTGAGTGCCTGGTGGGTCCAAAGCCAGACAATTGTAGTAATGTGTTCATTCCTCAAATGGACCGCTGTGTTTTAACCTCTAATCTGCACATACAGTAACATAACCCTTTGGGGGACCATGCAGTGCTTTGTTTATGTTCAGTTAGTTAATAAATAAAGCCACACTGAAAAATCCAATTCTGGTTCTGGACATTACAGTTATTGCTTCTGTAGTTGGTTGCTTGAAACACCTGTGCAGAGTAGCCAAACCCTAGGTCCCTTGTGCCAGGTAACCTCATCCTTCCCCGAACTCGTAGACATATATATATATATATATACATATATATGTTACAAAAATGGAGGCACCGCTTTGGATTTGTTTGGGAAGGAAGGTGCTTGGGCAAGTAGGCTAGTGTTTTGGCTATCTGGCAGTCGGTAGCCCAAAAAAGTTGAAGCAATTTCTCTAGTGTGTGCTGTGTGCTGTGAATCTTGTGCTGCTGTTTAAAAAATGCCAACTGTTTACCAAGGAGCTGTAAAGCCAAAGTGTGTGTCCTTGTCCTGCACCAACATAGTTTACAGCGTCTGTCAGTTTTAAAATAAAGTTCTGTGAAGGAAAGTGTGGAAAACTAGGGGTAGCAACAGAGAAATTATGCCCTGGACATTGGAAATGCTTTCTGTGCAATACTAGAGACTGCAGAGTTAATGGCAATGTTACATGGTTGAAATGGGCTCCCGCCGTGGAGTCAGTTGAAGAAAAAAAAAAGTGCATCTTTCAGTTTAAATTTGCCTGCTCGGACGATCGCCGTGAGGAGAGGAGTCCTCGTGAGGAAGAAGAGGCCTATTGCATGGCGCCGCGGTGGTTGGTCAGTTTGCCATTAGTCCCGCCTCAGCTGGCCTTTTCAGAGTCTGCTTCAGCATTCGAGAGGAGACAGAGAGTAGTGTGGTACTGGCAGTGGAGAGCATTGCTAAGTGTTCAAAGCACTGTAAACAGTAAAAAAAAGTGACTTTCCAGTTAAAAATCGGGCTCAACCCGCTTATCGATCGTGGGATCAGTGAATTGTGTGGTTAATACTACGATCGCAGAGACTGCCCGCCCGTTTGCATCTGAGGCCTTCAAAAATCTGGCTGCAGGCCGTTTTACCCCATCGCAGCAATCTGCTACAATAACAGTGAGTAAACGATTTAAAACTGCTCAAATCAGTGATTTTCAGATAATGCCATATAAAATGTGTGTGCAGCTGTATAGTCACTTTGCAAGTAGCGATTGTGTGATATCCTGCTTGCAAGTGCAAGTCTGTAAAGCCATTAAATGTGTGCATAGCAATGAAAGTAGCCTCAGTTTAAAGTCTGCAGCCAGAGAGAGACTGTGGGTTGTAAAATAAGTGCAACACTAGTAGAAGCAGGCAATCCTGTGCTGAAACCTGAAGTTTTAAAAGGGACTGTAATTAAATGAATGTTGCCAGCATGTGAAAAGTCCAAGAAAAATCCTGTAAATGTGTGAACAGCCAGAACAGTGCAAGTTGTGCAGTTTGAGTAAAAGTTATTAGTAGCTGATGTAAATCGGGTGCGCAGTGGCTTGACCCAGAGTCTGAATGTTAATGCACAGGAGTGCTGCCACCGCCATTACAGGGTGGGGTAGTAAAGTAAACACAGCAGCAGAGGAGCCATTTTAAAGCTACAGAGTGTGTTCATTTAAAGTGGGACTTTCAGTTACAGTGAACTTTTGTTTGTTTTTCTGCAGTTATGGCCTCAGGACCAGCTCGTTACCCGGATCATGCCCGGGTTGCAGTAACAGCAGCAGTAAATAGATTGAGAGATATTGAAAATTGGTGCTATAGAGGGCAACTCCCTCCTGATGTGGCAATTCCTAATTATCCAGTGCGTGTATGCCAGATGTGCTTGAGTGCTGGAAGGGATGTCTTCATGATTCCTCACTGTGCTGGGTGTCTACAAAAATATGGCTTGTATAAAGCGCCTCAAATTCGTTTGGCTCCCACATGGACACAACTTCAAGAATCTGCAGTTGGCAGCACACAGCATCAGGCGGAGCCTGTGGAGGAAGGTCCCTCGGGGGAGTGTGGCACAAAGTTAGAGAGTGCAGAATTAGAGACTGAATCTGAAATTGAAACATTGGATGCTGGATCTCAGAAGGCAAGTTCAGATAAAGCATCAATAGTCCCCTGGGTGGGGGGGCCTAGCCCAAGTCTCGAAGGTGAAGATGAGATGCGGGAGGCCTTTGAATGGGAGGTGTCGACCTCCGCTCCCAGTGATGAATGGATAGTCTCGGGGGTGAGAACTACTGCTCACTCCTGGGCTCAGATCCTCAGTGAAGAGGAAGATGAGGGGAACCTATGTGGCCTTGTGAAAGGAACGGGTACACAGCCTCAAGATCTTGCCTCGGAGGAATGTGTTCAAGAAGGTGGTGATGCCACTGCCCTGGCTTCACCAGAAGAAGAAAAAGTAGTCCGGGATCCATTTTAATTTCATTGAGGATGCGAAGCTGGCAGAACCAGGACTGGCCACCCCCAAGCCAGGCCAGCGGTCTCAGATTGACCAAAGCAAGTAAAGAGGAGAGACTGGTTTGTAGAAAGGCCAATGAAATCTTTGGTATGACCTTTCCTCTGAGAGTCTGGGAGGAGATTGAGAACTGCAGGAAATCCTGGATCTGGGATGAAGCAATGAAACATGTGCATCCTGGGGCTAACCAGCATGTAAAGAATAGACTGTTCCATGAAAAGTATACACAGTGGAAGAGAGGCAGGACACGGTTTATGGACAGAGTGAGAATAGTGGACGGAGAGGGACGCGAAGTCTCCCACTGTGTGAATTATGTGCATCCAGACGGAGTAATAATTCAAGCCCCTGACCCCCTCTACTATTGGCCTCAGTGCAAGGACCTCCCAGTAATTAAGCCCGTGCCTACAAAATGGAGAGCCGAGCAGTGGTAGTCAATACTACCACATCTAGACTGTGAAGTGCCCTTACAGAACTGCCAATATGAATAAACAAGGAATCAGGTGCCCCATATTCTTCAGTCCACAGTGTACTATCCTGTTCAGCAACCAGCTACTGGTACCACCAGATGACTTCAGATCCAGAGAGGACACCAGCCCAGCTGTTTTCCTGTTCATCGCCTGGTAATCGGATGACGCCGGACCAGCTGTTTTTCTTTTTGTTCCTGTTCTAAGGTTCCTTCTCCAGTTATGACATCAGCCTAGCTGTTTCCAGATGTGCACTCCTGTGGGTTCCCGGAAGATGTCCGCCCAGCTGTATCAGAAGAAATGCTGCCAGGGAGAGTCTTCGGTAGGGACCAGGTTTGTGAAATCCGAATACTTCAAGAGGTTGGTAAGTCCAAAAAAACATTTTTATTCTCTCTTTATGACATTGCAATACACACCCTACACTACAGACTTCAAACAGTGTGTGAACTGTCCGCAAAGACTCTCCCCTTCGGGATTATTGCCTTAAAGAACTATGCTTCACGGGGCTCCAGCCCAGGAGAGACTCTTTAATGGACTGGCCTTCGGGCCTTGTAGTCACTAGTTGGGACATTTAGGCATTCACCCCAAAAGGTGTATTGTTACCAATGTCGTTACTGTATTTTAATGTAAATACTGTTTTTCTATCTTTTTCTAAAAAAAAAAAAAATCTTTTCCTTTTTGGGATTGTTCAGTGCTTTTTCTGTGTGGTAAGGGTTGTTGTTGTTGTCGTTGTTGTTGTTTAGATAGACTGTACATGCAGATTAGGATGTGTTTTTTTTTTTTGTCTTTTCTTACAGGTGTTCCTGGAAGACAGAAGAGAAGACAAGAAGAGGAGGAGGGGCTCATCGGAGTTCCTCGTCAGTGCTTATGGTGTAGAATTTAAATGTACTGTGTTATTATTGCTAATGGTTGTAATTGCAGGCTGCCCAAGGTCGGGGAGGTCCCTGGGTTTTGTTTTGTTTGGGATATTATGTTAGAGGCAGATAGGTTTTCCCTAGAGGGTTAGGGGGGCTAGACAGGCTGTGGTCCTAGGCGGCGTAGGGGATTGCAGTGCTGATCTATCAGGGCTATGCTCTGGACGGTTCTACCAGAGCCACTAGGTGTCCATAGTAAGTGGATAGAGTAGAGGCTGACATGTCAGCTATAGGCCCCTAGCCCTTAGTGTTGCCTACCTGTGCTTGTACACATGGTAGGAGGGGCCTGATCACCCCTCCATAGGCTAAACTAGGGTGGGATGGCCTAAGGATCGGTGCATAATGACTGGGGACAGTCATTTTCCTGGTCATATGCAGTGAACCCTTTGTTACCCGGGTTACTAGAATCCCAGTAAGACCTAGTGGTAGGCAGGGAAGGCAGCTTGTGAAACTCCAGTTAAATGGGTTTCACACTGTCTCACTCTGTCCTCAGTCACAGCTGAGACTTGAGAGATGACATCATTATAGAACTGTCGCAGCTGCATGAGCCACTTTGGAATCTCCAGCTCAGGGAGTGAAGTTTAGAACTTTGGGAAATTCAAAGTGAGTCTTCTGTTTGTCCTTAAGCAAGAAGGAAGCAATTAGTCTGCAGTCTGATCTTTCACCAAGAAAAAAGGAAGTGTTCCTGTATTTTACCTTTTTTAAAGTGGTGGAGACCGCTCCCCCGGTCTCAGTGCCCCCCTCCCTCTGGGGGAGGAAAGTTCTCTATGGGTTCCACGGGCAATCCCCTTCTCCCACCCTGGGAAGAAAGCTGCCTGTTTTAATTTAAGTCTGTTCTTGTATAACAGCAAAGGTTACAGTACTTCGCCCGTGGGGCACCTGCAACGAATGGGTGAGTGTTTGGCTCCACTGGAAGGGGCAAACATCTTGTTTTCTTCAGTTGGATTTCAAGTAAATGTTTTATTTTATTTTTTTTATTTTATTTAAACAGCAGTTTGGAAAACCTTTGAGCCATAGGCTCATTTACAAAGGTACCTTGTCACAGTAAGACACAAAAATACACAGTATAGCAGTACAACACATAAGTATAACAGTAACTTAAGACATAGATACAAACAAGCTGGTACAGGTAGGATTGATGCAAACAATACCAGAGTTATGTTGTCCTTAGCAACAGTAGTAAGCTGTCATGCGTGTTAATCTGACTTTGACTGTGCTTGATTACAGCATCGGTAATAAGGTGGTTACGTAAGTAAGTTTTGAAGCACGATATAGTTGGAGCTTCGGAGATGGAGGGCAGTGTGTTGAACCAGGAGGGGCCCTAAAGCTGAAGGCTCTTTGGCCGTGAGAGGTCCTAGCTCTAGGGATAACAAGAGAAGTTTTCCCAGAGGTCCGAGTATGAACTAGTGGGACAGCATGGCGTGTATGGTGGTGGTCAATCCTGGGGATAGCCCAAGGAGGGCCTTTGTAAGGGTACAGGTCAGATATTTGAAGCGCCGCCAAGATCAAGTACCAGCGCTTTTAGTGCACAGTAGACAGGGTGTGTGTCAGCCTAGGTGCCCCAGTAATTAACCTGCAGGCCTTATTCAGAGTAGTGCAATTTTATGGAGCGCGGTCTGATCAGCAGCACCATACACCGGCAGTCCATAGTCCACTAGGGACAGGATAGAGGAGGTGACTCATAGTCAAGAGCCTCTGGGGAGGCAGTGTTTATACCGATGTAAGATGCCCAATCGGATATTTAGTGGCAGTGGCTAGGGCAGTGATGTGTCCATGGAAGGAGAGGGAGGGTCAAAATGGATCCCTAGGTATTTATAGGAGCAAACTTGTTCGAGTGGGAAAGAGGACCCAGAGTGAATGAGGAGTTTGAAGTTGCAGGACTTGTTTTGAGTATGAGTGAAGAACATGGTTTTGGTTTTTTTAAGATTTATCACCAATCTATGTTCCTTGAACCATCCCTCGGCTTCAGCGAAGGACTTCTGCAGCGAGTTCTGGAGGGCAATAGGGTTACGACTTGAGGCAAAGATGACTGCATCATCGGTGTACAATAGAATGTTCCCCGAGCAAGAGCGTGAAAGGGTGTTAAGGTAAAGGGAGAATAGTAAGGGGCCCAGAATGGAGCCCTGGGGAACCCAGAAAGATGGGACAGATGTCTGAGTAGGTTCCATTAATTTTTCACTCGTGAGCGGTCAGACAGATAGCTGGTGCACCAGGAGATAGCCCAGCAGCAAAACCAGAGAGACTAAGGGCATCAAGAAGGAGGGGTGGGAGACAGTGTCGAAAGCTTTAGAGAGGTCAATGAAGACCGCACCAGCCAGAGAACCAGTGTCTAAGGAGGAGTGGAGAAAGTTGGAGAACCTAGGAGGGCTGTGTTGGTACTGTGGCCCGCCTGGAAGCCATGCTGCTCAGGGACATAGGACATTGTAGGTGGAGAGGTAGTCAGAGATTTGAGAGGCCACCACTTTTTCCAAGGCCTTGGAGAGAGGAGAGAGAATGGAGATTGGTCGATAGTTTCCAGCCACAGTCCTATCACCACCTTTAAAGATAGGGGTGACAGTGGTGACTTTCCAGGCAGTTGGAACCTTCCCCTGGCAAAGAGAGTGGTTGATGAGAGTGGTGGACTGCTATTTGGGAGGACTATGTCAACTAGGGCAAACAAATAGAGCAGTCAACAGTTTAAAGTTTTAAATGGATTTAAAGTTCGCTGTAGAGGGGGTGCTTCAGGTCATCCACCGTTCAATCTACATTTTAAAGTCTAAAGTTTTCTGTGTGTCCAGAGAAATGGCCGGGTATGGGCTGTGGGAGCTGGAGGTGGGAAAACCCCACATCTTTAGTAACCAGGTCCACCTCTACGGATTTCTTCTGTGTTTTTGCTACTTGCCCTATGCACTTGGCCAGTGATGGGGTGGGTACCAGACGTGGGTCTAACTTGAAATCTCTCTAGGAGTGTAGACTCTAAGTGGTGTGGGAGCCACAGGATGGGAAAATTACTCCTTGTTGGATGGAGTCTCCTTGTTTGATGGGAGTTTGATTGGAGTATGAAAACAAATCTCTAGGAGTTGCAGACTTCAAGTGGTGTGAGGAGCCACAGTTTGGGAAGCCTCCTTGTTTGATGGGATGTCTTTCAAGTAAAGTTTGGGTTCATTCTTCAGTGGACGTCAGTCGAGTGGCCGGCAGGGAGCCGGGCCAGTCGGGCTATGTATCCAATCGCGCATGCAAAGTCCGGGCTGAGTGCCTGGTGGGTCCAAAGCCAGACAATTGTAGTAATGTGTTCATTCCTCAAATGGACCGCTGTGTTTTAACCTCTAATCTGCACACACAGTAACGTAACCCTTTGGGGGACCATGCAGTGCTTTGTTTATGTTCAGTTAGTTAATAAATAAAGCCACACTGAAAAATCTCAATTCTGGTTCTGGACATTACAGTTATTGCTTCCTGTAGTTGGATTTACTTGGGCGCCCTTGTGCAGAGTAGCCAAACCTAGGTCCCTTGTGCCAGGTAACCTCATCCTTCCCCGAACCCGTAGACATATATATATATATATGTTACATGTTAAAGAGAGTAGTCAGTGGTGTTACTAGTTCTACCCCTAGTTCTTTTAGAATTCTTAGGTGAATCCCATCAGGCCCCATTGCTTTGTCCACCCTCAGTTTCAAGAGTTCTTTCAAAACCCTTTCTTCTGAGAATGGACTGGTATCGACCCCCCTATTCAGAGTTTCTCTCTTGTTTGGTTTAGGTACCTCCCCCTCCTCTTCCGTTGTGAATACTGAGCAGAAATATTCATTCAGTATCCCTGCTTTTTCACTGTCACCCTCTGCCCATATTCTCTCCCCTTTATTAAGTCTCTGTATCCCTCCCTTGGTCTTTCTTCGCTTCCTAATGTACCTATAAAAGGTTTTATACCATGTGGGTGAGAGCTTTCTCAGTAGGATATCCTGTGTTATTTCCACTGCAGTGAGAATAAATCCGGAAGATGACATTTATCCATTCTCTGCTGATGTCACTAGAGTGAGAGTAACTGCACTGCAGCTTGTACTCTAAAGGAAACTGCTTCAGAAAACACTTTATTTCTTACCTTTGTTTTTACCAGGAGAGAGACACACTAAGCTGAAAGCTTGTTTACAGGTGCAACCTGGGAGCACAAGAAAGTTAAGTGACTTGCTCAGGGTCACACAGCATGCAAGTGGGGGCTGTGGGATTCTAACCCAGATCTCCAGGTTTATAGCTCTGAGCCTTAACAGTTCAGAGCCTTAAACCACTGTGCTACACTGTCTCCTTAAGTTTTCTCTTATCTCTTTCCCACTGAAGCTTCAACTTACTCAATTAGCTTTGCAAATGACTATCACCTGTGTCCCATTGTTTCTGACTTTCCTAGCCCATTACTGTGCTGATCTCAGCTTCAAAATAACCTGAATTCTAAATGAAACTCTTTTACAAAGTGCTTTCTGTTTCTCAGTGCTACCTGCAGCAATTTGTCTTTCTCAGTGAGCCTCTCACTCAATTAGCTTTGCAAAACACTGTCAGCTATGTTTCTAACTTTCAGTCCATTCAGAACACACATACACTGACAGCACACATAGAATGAGCAGGAAACACACAGAATCAGAAAAAAATGTTCTTAAAGCTCTCACCCCTGTGGTATAAATCGCACACAGGATGGGCAGATCATGGGATATGGAAAATATTCTCACTCCTGCCTCATGAGCTGTGCGTTTTCACTCATGCCTTTGGCACTCGTGAGAATGCACAGATCACTCTGCAAGAGCGAGAATATTTTCCATATCCCACTCCTGCCCATCATGTATCCCCTATTTATCCCCCTTCTTAACAGAGTTGGCTATCTTTTCCTCAGTTTGTGCCTTTGCTATTCTGACTGCCTTCCCTGCCTCCTTCTGCTTTAACTGATAAAGTTCTCTGCCCTGCTCCTTCTGTGTTTCCTTATATTTCCTGAATGCTATCCTTTTCTCCTTAACCATCCCTGCCATCTCTTTTGAGAACCACAGTGTTTTTTTCCTTCATTTTGTTTTGTTGATTTGCTTCACACAAAGGCTTGTTGCCTCTGCAATGGCTGTTTTGATTATTCCCCATTGTTCCTCCACCCCTCCTTCTTGCCTGTTTGCTAGTGCTTTTCTGAGGCACTCTCTCATTTTCCCAAAGTCAGCCTTCCTAAAATCCAATACTCTTGTTTTTGTATGGCTTGACTCTATGGCTGTGTTTATTGTGAACCACACTGTTTGGTGGTCACTTGTTCCCAGATATTACCAATTCTAAATCTGAGATCCTTTCTCCTTCCCATTTGAGAAACGAGGTCTAAGATTGCTCCCTCCCGAGTGGGTTCCAACACTAGCTGTCTGAGGCATGCCCCCTGTAGGGCATCAAGAATGATCCTGCTCTTGGATGTGCCTGCAGCAAAGGTACTCCAGTTAACATCTGGCCTATTCAGGTCCTCCATCAACAATATCTCCCCTTTTTCTGCCATTTTTAAGGATGCCTTCTATCATTTCCTTGTCCATTTCCTCCCCCTGAGATGGGGTCTGTACACAACGCTCATGCAGATTGTGGTGCCATTTCCTGTCTCCAGGGTGACCCAGGGTTGATCGGGAGGCCGAGTTGAAAGCAGGTCTGGAGGGCCAGGCCCCTGGACCTCTCCACGTCCTGTTGGGTGGATCCTTCTAAGAGCCAATCATCGAGGTAAGGGTAAATCCTGACCCCCCCAATGCCTAAGATGGGCTGCCACCACTGCAATGCATTTGGTGAAGACCCGTGGGGCTGATGACAGGCTGAACGGCAGGGCTCGGTACTCGTACCGGATCCCTTCGACCCTGAAGCAGGGGAACCGCTGATGGGATGGACGGATTGGGACGTGAAAGAATGTGTCCTGCAGATCCAGTGAACAGAACATGTTTCGCTCCAAGGATAGTATGATCTGGGACAGAGTGACCATCCAGAAGGTGTGTGACCTGAGATATTGATTCAGGTTGTGCAGATCTAGAATTGGGCACCAGCCCCCCGTCTGCTTGGGCACCAGGAAGTACCTGGAGACAAAGCCTGGGTCTGCTGGAGGATCCGCCACTGGAGCTACTGCCTCCTTGAGGAGGCGCTGAGTGATGTTGTCTCTGAAAGCCGACTGGGTCTGAGTGGATACTCTTTCCTCCCAAGGGGCTCGGGCTCGGCTTGGGGGATACTGCTCGAATTCCACAGGCAGTCCCTGACCGACACTTCCAGAACCCACCTGTCTGTGGTGATATCGGACCAGGTGGAAAGAAAGTGGCACAGTCAGCCCCCCCATGGGAGAACCCAGAACTGGTGTGGTGGGAGAGGGGGTGGCTGCCCCGGCCCCGTCACTGAGCAGTCTTGGAGGAGAAGGCTCCAGGACCTGAACCTCCGCCTCCTTTATGGGCCTGTTGGGGTCCGGGCTTGGGCCGAGGGTGCCAAGCTTGAGCTTGCTGTTGATGCTAGTGGTGCTGTCCACCTTGAAAGGAGAACTGCTGATCCTCAGGGGAAGAGTGCTGAAAAGGGCTTTTTCTTTTTCTTCTGCTGGTTCTTGTCCAAAGAACCCTTAGTAGAAGTAGTATCAAAGGTAGCACTGGACTGCTCAATGCGCTGAAGGTGACCAGCCACTCCTGGGCTGAACAAGTCGGTCCCAAGGAAGGGTACATCAGCTAGTTTGTGCTGGGTATCCGCCGGGAAGGAGGAGAGCCTCAGCCGAGCCCTGCAGCGAGAGGCAACTGCGGCAACCATCGAGTGGGCACACGAATCCCCAATGTCCAGCGCCATCTGAAGCTGCTGTTTTGTAACAGCTTGGCCCTGATCTCGGACCTGCTTGATCATGGTCTGCATGTTCGTGGGGAGAATGTGGGAGGACTTCATCTAACGACCCAAGAAGAGCGTGAGAGAAATGTGCCATGATGATGGCCAAACTTGCCTGATGAAGCCCCAAAAGGAGGAAGCCACATAGACTTTCCTGGCTGAATGGTCCAAGAGCTTGAACTCTTTATCAGGACGTCGGCCAGTATCGGCAGAACTGCAAGTACACCTGAACACAGAGGTGGTCACCAGGCTCTTGGCCGAAGGGTGCTTTGTGAACCCTGCTAGGGACCCCATAGGCACCGCATACTTGCAGGCCATGCGGGCAGATGGAGCTGGACAAGAGACAGGGTGCTGCCATAGTTCAAGAGCCGGGCCGACAATGGCCTTAGCCACTGGAAAAGCCTCCGTCAGGGTATCCCCTCTCTTCAGGATGTCCGTGACAGGGTAATCCACCTTTTTCTGGCTTGGCTCCAGGAGCATCCCTGTAGATTCAGAGATGAGGCGAAGGATCCCTTGGAAGGATGAAGGACCTTCCTCCGTCTCTAGGCCCGCGGTTGATTCATCATCACCTGGATGTAAATGCAAACTGGTGACATCAGAATCCGAGGAATCCGGGTACAATGGCCTACCACCCAGGTCACCTTCGACTCGCCAGGGGCGGTCTGGAGTGACCGTGACCGACAATCGCTGGGGAAGCCCGGTGTCCGGTCAGTCTTCCTTGGAAGGAGCCCCTCCCACAGGCTGTTTGGGCGGTGGTTCCACCACAATAGGTGAAGAGACTGTTTTGGGCCAAACAGGTGGTCTTGCTGGCTCTACGGGCTGGGGAACCGATTTGGTTGGCTCTGGAGGAGTCGGCTCCGGCCTGGGAGGCGAAAGCCAAGTAATGGCTGGGGAGGAAACCGTGGTAGGTTTATGCCCAGACAAAATCAGCTGCTGCCACATGAGGTCCTTGTAGCACTGACGGAGTTCCCACTGGAGCCTCTCCTCAGGGCTCAGTACTGGGTCCAGTCCTCTTTAACATTTTTATAGGTGACATTGCAGAGGGTCTGAAGGGAAAGGTATGCCTCTTTGCAGATGATACAAAGATCTGTAGCAGAGTTGATACACAAGGGGGGTAGAAAGGATGAGAAGGGACTTGGCAAGGTTGGAGGAATGGTCAGACATATGGCAACTTAGATTCAATGCAAGGAAGTGCAAAGTAATGCACCTGGGAAACAAAAACCCAGGAGAAGAGTACACAATAGCAGGGGAGGTACTAACAACAACAAAAACGGAATGGGACTTGGGGGTAGTCATATCAGATGATCTAAAGGTTGGTAAGCAATGTGAGAAGTCAGTAAGGAGAGCCAGGGGGATACTGGGATGCATAGGAAGGAGCATCACAAGTAGAAAAAGGGAAGTGGTTATCCCTCTGTACAGACAGTTGGTGAGACCCCATCTGGAGTACTGTGTGCAGTTTTGGAGACCTCATCTACGCAAGGACATAGACAGGATGGAAGCAGTCCAGAGGACGGCAACCAAAATGGTGAAGGGTCTGCATCAGAAATCATATGAAGAGACACTGAGAGAGCTTAATATGTATACCCTTGATGAAAGGAGGGATGGGGGGACATGATAGAAATGTTCAAGTACCTCAAGGGAATCAACAAAGTCCAGGAGGGTAGCATCTTTCAGAAAAAGAGATGTGTAAGAACAAGGGGACACAATTTAAAGATAGAGGGGGGACGGCTCAGGGGTAATGTGAGGAATTTTTTTTTCATGGAGAGAGTGGTGGATGTGTGGAACTGCCTTTCTGGGGAGGTTGTTGGGGCTTAAACAGTGGGAGAATTCAAACATGCATGGGACAGACACAAAGCAATTGTAAAGGGGGGGTGGCAGGAAGTAGGCTGTTGGTTAACTAGAATCTGCAGCTTATCCAGTAGTTAGGGAAATGGGCAGACTGGGTGGGCCAAGTGGTCCTTATCTGCCGTCAAAGTCTATGTTTCTATGTTTCATCCGAGGAGGATGAAGACGACCGATGGCATCGCCTCTTTTTGGAGTGCTTATGGCTCTTTCTCGGCCTGTCGGTCAAGGAGGTCCTCAACCTCGACCGAGATCGGGCAGGCTAACTCGTTTGGTCGGGAGACACTGGCAGGGTTGGTAACTTCCCAGAGTCCGGAACTGGTTCCTTGATGGGGACTCCAGCATGCTGGGTCTCCTCATCAGGGGAAAACAAGGACCAGAGTCGGCGATAAAGGGTCAATGGGGTCGATGACCATTTCCATGTCATTGACCAAACCCTCGGTCGGTTGGCTTGACGGCAAGTCCGAAAAGCCGGTGGCCGAAGAAGCGATCTCAACAGAGGTCAAGACCGCATGTTCCTGGGACCGAGATCTCGCCCGGTCCCATGACCGTCTCCATCGAGACAAAGATGCACTCAGATCCATCTCCCGCTTACAGGATCGAGAGAAGTGTGAGCCCACAGGCGCCTCTCCCTTGGTAGGGAGAGACTGGCACAACTCCCGGAAGGAACCCGAGAAGGTGGACCCAGGTTGAGTGGAACGAAAAGCTCTGAGAAGACTCCGGGGCACTAGCCTCCTGCTCTTTGAATGCTTGCATGCGTTTCAACTGCTCGGCGGATCCCGCAGCCATGGAAACCGCCCACCAAGTCTCCTTGGATTTCACCGGAGGATTCCTCTTCTCCAGCCTCCCCAGTTTCAGGCATGCAAGATGGCTGTCGAGGATGTTGGGATGAAAAGCCAAGCAAAAACTGCAAGTCGAGGTGTCATGGCCAACACCGAGGCAGTAGACGCACGCGGTATGGGGATCGGTACGTGATATCATCTGACTGCACAGGCACCGATGAAATCTGGGGGAAGATTTTTCTTCCTTCATCGAAGCTGCATACTTGTGATCGCTAATACACACAATGCGAAGTTTCAGTAAAACCGAAGGTTTGAAAGCCAGGGCCTACGAAATGTGAGAGCATGAGGGAGGCAACCTGAATCTTCCAGTGGAAAGGAAGATCTGGTGTCATGGGGTGTAGCCAAGGTATATACTACCCGGGTGTTTGAGAGGAGCCAGCTTGAAGACTTCAGGTGAGATTTAAAGTAGAAGGGGACATGCCAAAGAGTGTACATGAACAACATATCCACGCTCCTAGAACTGGTGATACCTGACCCAGTTACCCATCAGGTAGCCCATGCCTAGTGGAAGCTATGTTGATAAAGTAAACATTTACAGTACACCCATCAGTTGTCCTAACTCACTAGCCAATATTTAGAGCCACTTTTTTAATTACACAGCCGCACCCCACACGTAAGAAACAAGTTATTAAAAAACAATAACTTTGGGAGCATTTACTAACCTTATTTAACTTTTTTCATGTTTTTCACAGGAGGCCTCAAATCTGCAGCTGAAGAGTTGCTCTGCACAGTTAATGAATCAACACTGATCACCTTTCTGGTCACTGATCGACTGCGGCCACCCCCCACCACCACCACCCTTGTCTCCCTCACTCCAGTATGACATCAACATAACCCAACAACATGGAGAACGTAAGCTTTTTTATTTTTTTTTAACTCAGTAGCACTGTCAAATACAAGCATCAATCACGTCTTCTGAAGCAGGAAGAACAGCCACTGGTACTTAGCACACTGAGCTGGCCGCTTTCATGGACATATTTCAGCACTGCAGCTCCCTAAGGGGATAAGAAACCAACTGACCCCACTGCATGATGTTCAAAATAATACTCTCCTCAATGAATAAACTGCATTGAAAGCATAGAGAACGACCACACCTGGGGGGGGCACCAAACAAGAGCAGCTCTTATAAAAACATCCATGTCATAGTCACAACTGCCCTCTAGTGGTACTGACCCACCACAGCAAGCAACCAAGACCCACCACTGCAAACAATAGGGACCACTTTGACAAAACAAAAAATACAACACTTTTTACAAACTTTACATTTTTCTTTTTTACGTTTTTTACATTATTTTTTTTCTTAAACCCATTCTATAAGTGTAATAAGACACATAGGGGATGTCGGTTACTGTCTGATAAGAGCACTTCCCAGGTGCTGAAGACACGCTGCACTAGTGCCTTGTGCCTCACTACACACCTCAGGCATGCTCTTATCAGACAACAACACACGCCATGTCGTGTCTTACTGATTACTAAATGCATGCCCCAGGGGAGTGAGGCACAAGGCTGAAGCATGAGTGTCCTTACACTCCTAGGAAGTATATTCAAATCCTTTAATGCACATCCCAGAGTTGCTTTTTGCACTTATAAAATGGCTTGCTGGTCTTACGCATTACCATATATGTAAAATAAAACATTCTTATATTTTTCATAAAATCATTTTTTTTAAACGCATTTTAAATGCCAAAAAAATATAAATGAAGTAGTCCCACATTCTGTCAGTAACAAGGTGTTTTTGACTTACCAGAATGTGCATCGCTAACTTTTAATGCACGGCCATATGATATCTTTCAGCCAATGAGGTTTCAGGATTTTCCCCCGCCATTTTATAAAATAAAGGTTATCGTTTTCTCACTGATAAAATCCTTCATGAATCCCCACAAGGAAGCCTAAAGCTAATGCCAGTACCCTTTGAAGTGAGACAGAGGTCAGTATGTGGATCAAGGGACAAGCTTAAGCCTGAATGAACCGCAGATCAATACCAGTACAGTGTACCCTCGCATATCTGTGCACTTTTGTACAAGACAGAATTGGATGGACAATGAAAGGTGGAGGATGACAAAGTGGTGGGTAATGGCGGAAATAATATAGTGATGAATTGTTAGCTGGCAATATGGGAGGGTGACCTAAGACGGGTGGCACATAATTAAAGATGTACTGTACCATTATTATTACTCACAGGTCCTTTGCCTTAAAGTGGAAATGTGAACGATTATGACACTAAAGAAGATGTGCCCCTATTCAAAAAAGCTAGGTAGAGGCCACATATAAACTCCAAAAGTGGTTTTGTAGAAATGAGTATGGAGTGTGCACTTGCATATAAAGCCAGATTACAGACTAACCATCATGAACAGAATTATAACTTTCATAACTCTGACCACGCAAAGTTTGCAATGGGCAGGTATTTTATGCCATGGGGGTAAGAATAAGAAACATCTATAACAGCGTTTATTTTGCTGTATGACACTCCTGGAGTGAAACCAAAAATGTATTTACACTGCCGATGTGTCACCCTTGTTTATTTCAATCTCAGGCACATCATTAAGAATTCTACCAATCGCCATTGTCCACTATTCTGTTTCTAGCTGCTGGGACCAATTATAGAATCCTGCTGGCCACGCGACACTTTCAAACTGCCAATGAAATGACAGTCAAATATCCTGCAAATTGAAAGTGCCGCTTGCATGTTGCCACCAAAACTGAGCTTGTGACACTGCCACCTGCTATTAGTGAACCTCAAGCTCTCGTTGAACTGTGACTGATCAGCCTTATTAAAGTGCTGCTGTAACAGCAGTAGTCCTCGTGTAGTGGGTCACCCCCCCCCCCACATGGGCCTCAACGCCCGTAAGCACTATGTCTCCCCAAACCCATAAGCTTCTTAACAAAACGGACAAATAAAGTCTGTTGTTTTTGTGTAGTGTGCTGCATAAACCAAACGACCCATTCCCCCAATCGGGCCTCATGCTCACAAACACAACAGGGCCCCCAAACCATTCTAATCATGAAAAAATACGAAGTGTAAAACATAAGTGTTTTTATTTTACTGTTTTTTTATATTATACCAGAACCACTACAGATAAGTGAGCATGTGCAAGCCACATACACTGTTGGCCAATGGAAATGTATACTGAACAATGATGAAACAATGTCCCCTCATGACTCATCCGATGTCTGTCACGTCGGAGAGTACTGATCCAGATCGCTAAAGAAAATAATCCCTCACAGAGTGGGGAAAATAAGATTTGTTAAAAAAATAGCCAGAAATTTGGCAGGAATGATCACCTATTTTTATTCAAATTCCCATGGCATAAACAGCATGTGCCATGGACTGCACAGAAATTAACCAACTCATGAGGTCAGTAGAGGTCAAAACCTGATGCAAAAAAATAAATGATTTATTTCGACACAGCCCATGTATATACCCTACTTATATATTGTAGTTTAAAGCTGTGACCAGGAAAGGCACAGTGAGCCTCTGCTATAGCAAAACATAGAACAGAGGTAAAGGAGCAGACATTGGTGAAAGGAATGCCCAGAGACATGCCAACTTCAATTCCTATCACACCTGCACATTCCATAAATTTGTTCACTTAGAAATTTATTTTTTTTTATAGATGGAAGTGGGATTATATTGATTTTGAACTTTTTTATTGCAGTTTATTTTGACACTCTGAGATTTTAGAAAAGATTTATACCAGCTCCCCTCCAGTTTAATATCTTCTGATAACCACTGTCATTTTATGCGACTTTGCTGAATACACGAGGCTTTAAACCGAATATAGTAAAAACAAAAAGACATGTTGCCTGATCATATTGCTGTAGGTTTAAATGGACCTTTGATACGTTCTAATCAAAAATATTAACAATGGAAAGGGACAGAATGGTTACTAAACATAGACTAATACATGGAAAGGGATGGATTATGAGTTTTTATTTTATATCAATGTCAGTGGCTCAGTAGGTAGCACACTCGCCTCTGAGGCCGGGAGATCAGAGGGCTGTGGGTTCAGTTCCTACATCTGGCACTTGGGTTACTACCCCAATACTGACACTGTGGTGCAGCATGAGGGGGGTGCTGCACTTCTGAGGTGCAGTCTTTTGGATGAGACGTTAAATTGAGGTCCCATCTGCCTGGATTGGTGGTAGTTCAGGTGGATGCTAAAGATCCCATGGCACTTATCGAAAAAGAGTAGGGGAATTTCCCTGGTATCCTGGCCAAATTTCTCCCATGCACTAAAAATACCACCAACAGCTTAATCTGGTTCAATTTCAGTTGCTTACCATCTGTATACTCACTCCCCCTGAAAAAGGAACTTCTAGGCCCAGTGGGCTTACCAGGACAATAAATATTTTTTTACTTTTTTTTTTTTACAACCAGTGTGTGATGACATAAACCTTGACAGTGAAGCTTGAGATATTTAGCAATCACACACCAAGGGTGTGTAAAAAATAAATTCTACACCCCTTAATATATATTATTTTTTAAAATTCGTTGGTTTTGTGCAGTCTCCCTCTCCTGGCACTGAATGGGGGTGGCGAGATGGTGATGGGGGGGTCAAGCTGCAAGCATTAGGAGCCTTTGGCCACCCGGAGTGGTCGGCCAGGAGGGCTTGGGGGCAAAACAAAAAATCTGAATGTGGCTTGAGGTTTTTAACATTTTGCTGCATGAGAAAAAGTTTAAATGAGGAACAGCTGAGTGTTTAACTTCGCATGAGGCAAACTGCATAATACACCAGTCATAATACACATAAGTGTATTATGACTATATATCAGTTTTAAAGTTATTGAAATTGGGATATTATGTGAAACCAGTAAACATAATGTGTTTCTTACTACATGAATTGATGCCATTCAAGGAAGGAAGGAATCTGGTGTTTTATATAGCATCATTCATATACACTGTATCCGTAACACATTAAAATCTATGGCTGTGTGGTATAGAACACTAGCTTGGGAATTGGTAGATTGCAGGTTCAAACTCCAGTTAAGGTAAATACTCAGTGTGTGACCTTGGGCAAATCACTTAACCGCTCAGTGCCCTAGTCCACCCAGCTGTGGTAATAACGAGAAGCAAGACCCCACTGTAAACAAGATATTGCATCTTGCTGACAAAAGTCTGAATTCCCCAAACAAAAACTCAGAACCTGAGGATTCCGAATTTATAATCTGAAATCTGAGCACCTCCTATTCGCTGTCTATCCTGGGTAACTACATAATGAAAATAATGGCAGTAGCCACTGGGCACACTGCTAGGTTAAGGTAATGTCCGTAGGTTAGGTACACAGAAAGGGACTGAGAGAATTAGGCACAGCGAGGTTAAGTGACTTTCTTAGGGTCACAGAGTAGGTATGTGGTGGTGGCGGGATTCACATTTGGGATCTCCACATTCACAGCTCTGTAACATAACCACTAGGCTATACTGCCACCTCCTGCCCTCTCCCCCTACAGGACAATATTTGGATATTGGCTAAAGATATGCCCATGCCAATTAATTCATTTTCTGGAGCAGCCAGAATGTTATAGTGTGCATTACAGAGTTCATTATCTAAGGGTTGGAGGGTGGAACTTTCTGGGGAACTTCAAGTCAGTTGCTATGGCAGTGTGCCGAGTTGCAAGGCCTGATGCAATCGCTGATTATGGAGGAACTGTTTACAATTATGCTAAATCCGAGTCCCCTTTATAAATGACAGTGTAACACAGTATAAACACTATAGCATGTTATGCCCACATATTCACCCCAGCAAACCGTTGGGGAAGATGACTCTTTCCTTTGTGCTGCACCGTAAGGATAAGGGATATTTCAGTAGGGTTTTCTTTTTCTTATGGATCTGTCCTTTGTGATCTTTGGACTGGAATACTACTAAATGCTTGGCTGCACTCATTTGGGTGCAGTTTCATTGCTAAATATGGGCATGTATCCTGTATCAGACGTACACTGCCCAAAAATCAATGCAATGTAAATTATAATTAAAAAAGGAAAGACATAAATCTGGTAGATTCAACGTCTTTACTGCTTCTATGATTTTTGCAGGGAATGATTCAATTTTTTCCTTTTTACAATACTATTTGGTTGCTTGGTTCACACAGCCATGGCCCTCCTTCAGCTACTGGATCAACCCCAGTCAGAACCGCAGGGGATTCCCTTGCATGCCGCTTAACCCCCCCATGAAGGGGATCTCACTTCCCCCCTCCAAACCCTAACTTGGTGGCATGGGATCCCTTCATGCCAGGCAGACTGGTACTGTGGGATCGGACATGCCTGAGCATCCGCCTGCCTGGCTGTGGTGTTTTCCCCTGAGACACTGGCACCCACTGCCTACAGCATGAACGCAAGTGGCAGACGCACAACTCAGCACAACTCAGCCGAGCATGTCTCCCCTCTCTTTCTGAACAAAGTGGATAGTGGGGATTTGTTCAAATTTAGCAGGAATACAAATACCAGGGGGTAAACTCTATGAAGCTGGAGGAAGACATATTTAAAAGGTACCAGGAAATATATATATATATTTTTTTTTTCACAGAAAGAGTGGTGGAGGGATGGAGAAAGCTGCCTGAAATGGTGGCCTGTGCAAAGTTGGTGAGGGGATTCGAAGATGGGTGAAACCAATACGGGCCTGGTAAAGACAGTACCAAAATGGGGAGTGAAGCTACTAGGGCTCTCACATTCCACATTAGATAACTCTTGTATGTCTAGGGTGAGGCCTTCTTCTACCTACAAATTCTGTTCCTATGCCATTCTACTAACTCCACCTGTGGACTCCCAGATGATGCTCTTGTAGCAGGGCTCAGTCTGTCATCCACCCTGAGGAGGCAAGCATGCTGTGCAATGCTTTAACCTCTTCCCTCACTGGTCATCCAGCAACCAGAACTCGTTCCCGAACCTGGGCGGCCAGCATCATGAGGGGTAGCTGTACTGCTTCACTGATGGTCCAGCTGGGAATAATTTAGCTTTTAATGGAGTCCTCCTCTGAAATATTGGAAAATGACTGGATGATAAGTAAACCTCAGGAAAAGACTTTCTTTGACCATGTATTTTGTCAAATGATGACGTAACACTAGAACTCACCTTTGATCCAGCTTGGTAGAGAGCTGCTGCAGTATATCGGTGATCAATCTGTGGTACTCCACTTGGGCTTTAACCAGGGCAGAAAGCTGACTCACTTGTTCAATCTGTAGGAAAAAAGCAAATACACTTTATAGGGTTACCACCTGTCTTGATTTTGGCAGGACAGTCCTGATCTGAGCAACTATGTCCTGCCAAAAGTCATGAAAAATGCGACATGTCCTAATCTTATAGTAGAAAAATATTTTCTTACTTTAATCTGAATGTTGCAGAGAATTATAATACCTTAACTAAAATACCTTAAAATGATAAGAAACAATGCGAACAACTAAAAACCTGCAACACTTAGTCTTAACTCTGATCATATAGAGAAAACAAATCTGTTGCATTGGTCGAGGTTACATATTGTGCTGCGCAAAATCATGTTTCACTAAGAAATGTCCTACTTTGGGCTTCTTACAAGGTGGTAAGCAAGCAATAATACCTAACAGGGTATGCGGTATTGGGCTATATCAGACTGCCCAGGGGTGTAATGAGGTCCGATGCTGCAAGCATTATAGTCTCTCAAAGGTCCAGTATAGCCCATACTTCCCACCCTGGAGGGTATTATTACATTTAGAAAATGGGTTACAGGTAATATTTTAATTAAATATTACAAAATAAGCCAATATGCAGGTGCAGTGGTAGAGCTACCACTCACAACGCCAATGACCCTGGTTCAAGAACAAGCCAGGGCCATTGGATGGTTGGCCAGGGAGGAGGATGAATGTTCCATTGGACACTCCTTCTCTGGGAGGAAGGTTTAACGTCCTGCTGTTCTCACTGCCACCTGTACAAAGGTGGTGGGTAAGGGACTGCAAAAGCAAGTGAGGGCTGTTGGGAGTGCGCTTTCGGATTGGCTGCATCAAGCCTCACCAAAAGCCTATCTCATTTCTTGTTTCTCGTGGGATCAGGAAGAACAAGGAAAACAGAGCATAGGCCCGGCAGATGAACCTGCTCCAGCAGCCCCCTCCCACAGCAGACTCTGACTGCAGAGTTTCTGAGCTGATACACATCTTCACCTATGCCCCAGTTGGCCAGATGTGTGCAGAGAAGTAACACCACAGTGGCTGACGAAAGCCCTGGCCCCAGGGGATAAGCTGGGGGGGGGGGGCCGCACAGGGGTGTGCTACAAGTGAGTGTGAGGACTGGAAGTGCCTGCAGTGGGGTCTCTTCAAGGAGGGAAGCTCATGTGGTGACAGCAAGAGGAGGACCTAGCCTGTGGCAAGGAGCAGCAAAAACAATATCTGAAAAAAAAAATTATAAAATAAAACAACTTAAAGGGATACTGTCAACACCCTTAGACCTCATATTGTTCCTAGACTGAAAAAACACATACTATGATTGCTCACATTCTACAGAGATTGCTGATGTAGTCCATAGTCTGAGTCTGGCTCATATTTTCTTTGTAAAAGTAAAGAAACAGACTGCCCGCCACACTTGTGTTACCACACAAAACTGTGTTTATTTACATTCATTTGGTCAACTTCCACTGCATCTTTCCTGGACTTGGGAATGTGCCTAACACAATCCAGCCACTCAGAATACTGTGGGAGGAGTGGAGATTATTGCATCATGTGTGGCTGCACTGTTGGGGGGGGGGGAGTGTTCCTAATTTTCAGGATGAATGTAAAAAAAGTAGATCAAGGATCTGAAGCAAAGCAAGGCTAGATATAATTGCACCATTTCCATACATTTCAGTTCTACTAAGAAAAGCAGATTAAACAACCAACTACTTTAACGAGTTTAGAGAAGTAAGCAATCATAAAATGTGGGGTTTTCAACTAGAAATACTATGAAGCAAAAATGATTGACAGTGTCCCTTTAAAAACCTCAGGACTCCTGAGGTCTGTAAATCAATGTAAACACTCACCACGCTGCAGCCCCATCCCGATTAGCCCCAAGAAAGGCATATCACATATCAGTTTTCAATTTTTATTGTTTAATGTATGTTTTGTGTCCTGACTCAACCACGCTGTTTCAACGCAGTCCATTCTTTTTACCCAACTGGAAGTGACGCATGCTGCTGATCAACCTATCGCGTACCTAGTTCCTGAGTCCATCCACTTAGTGGGAACTCCAACTTTGGCAGTGTTGAGGCACCTGTACTATTCGAGTTGTCTTTCTAATAAAAATATTTTGAACCTGTGTCTCTCGTGAGTCCCTGTGATGTCTTTTCACCGCTAACATCTCATTTTCACAGGTAGTAGTATATCTAATTTAAAAATTTACTGCTATAGATCAGATGTCACATTGACTTTGGCAGTCCCCTATCAGTCCTGCTATCATTCTAATTAAAAAGTGAAACTGTTTTACACGGATTCATGCGCGGCTAATCACTGTCCTGTGTCGTTTCACCTAACTTTGTTTCTTAGCCATTCGTTTATTTCAGTTTGTACCTTATTTTCTGCACACTGATATTTCCTATTGCCATGCTGCTATAGACATGACTGAACTTCTGCTGGCTCTGTTGTCTGTTAATACGAGAGTCCTGTATTTTAGCATAAACTCAAGTTAGCACAGACTGAGCTGTATATGTATTGTTGTTTTTGCTCATTGCTTCTCGTTTATTGCCTGTCATCCTAACCGCTTGTGATGTACTGCTGTGTCTTTTCTTATAATCCTGCCCGATATACCACTGCACCATCTGTGCCAAATCAAAAGTAAACAGCATTTAGTGGGTCCAGAAAGGGGTTCATTAAGGGGCATGGCTATGATAGAGGTATGCAGGGCAGAGTCTGTGCCGACCAACAGGCTAAAGCAATGGGGGGAGGATGACTTTTGGTATCCGTGGTTGTTGGCTTTTAACAAGCTAGTGTGCTGTTAATAATTTTGCTATAATTACTGGTGACCCCCATTAATGTACGGCTGAACTGTGATTTTCAAATGCCGTAATAACCAGGAAATGCCATAATAACCAGTTATTACAGTATTTTCGGCAGTCAGCACCAGTCTCCTCGCACACAATATCTATTGTGCCTCTTCACTGGCTCGCTCTCTGCATGCGGGCGGCCTCAGCATTGTAAAACAAATGTTGACTCAGATTCTCGCTTGTGGACAAGCTGTTTTTCTTTACTACTCTCCCTATTTTTTTAAATGATCTGGTTGATCCTGCTTCCCGCTTTGTCTCCAAATCAGTAGACACTGACTCCATGCCTAAACAGATCGCAACGCACATAATAGGTCAGTCACTGAGTAATGGGAGAATGGGGAAAAAGTGTGTGTGTGTGTGTCAGAGTCAGTGTGTCTATGTAATGGAGAGACCGAAAGTCGGCACCAGCAATTATAAAAAATAAAGTTTATGCACCTGTGGTGTTATCGGAATTTGTTTTTACACACCCTCGGGGTGTGATGGCCACATAAACTTCTCCAGCTTTGCTCTCGATGTTTTGGGTCATCATACCCCTTGAGTGTATAAAAAAATTCCACAGCACATAGTTGCATAACCATTATTCTCTATTTTATTCATGCTGACATTCGGTTTTATTAGTAAAATAGCTGAAAAGAGGGAAGACAAAGTTGTTGGGGAGAGGGCATTTGCTTTCAAGTCAGCTGTAGGCTAGTTTACCTGTCAGAACTTGTGACTTTTCCCTCGAAAGGAGTAGTTAAATAGGTAAAGTGAGAACATGACTGCAGCACACACAGAAAAATCAGCTCTCATATGCTTCAATATTTTTTACTATGTCGGGTGGAGGTAAAAAGATTATACAGGAAACTTCATGTTTTATATATATCAGTACCAAAACTGATAGCGCTTTAGATGTGTATAAATGACATAGGTGGCAAGTAGAACTGACAGTCATTTATTAATAACTATATTCGGGGGTGGCTACAATAGGTAATACTGCTACATGAATGAAGTACGCACCAGCTAAAAAGTGACAGTGTTGTTGTGGGAGGGCAGGTTGGAGTGAAGACACAGAAGGTGAGTAAAGTTATTTTAAAATGTCCCATAAGGCAGCGCACTTTATTACGTAAGGACTTCAACACACTTGGCAATAAAATAAAAAGTTCAAACAGTGAAAATCATAAACTTCTGTGTTGCTGGTATTGGTTGACTAGTCAGGATGATCATGGGCTAATATAAAAACTTGGCTTAAAGGGCTGTCGGATCCCACTCCACCAGCAGGCTCACAGGGACAAAGCCAGTACCTGAGGGTGGTCCTACCTGCAGCTCATACTTTAGGTAGACGACCAATCACCCCTCCAGCTGCTCAACTCAGCTCTGGTCCAAAATATCCCAGCCTTGGCTAGCACCGCCACTGGTCAGTCTTTCTGAGACTGCCCCCAGCACAGACTACTCCCCTCTTGCATCAGCCTGTTTTCACTCCTGCAGAGGACTGCTCCCTCCACAGTTCAGATCTCATCTCCCAGACTGTGCTCAGCCAGCTACTTTTATATGGCTGGAGAGCATGTGTCCTGTCAATTATAGCTTAAATTTTAGCTGAATGTTTGCAACAATTTTAAATATGGCTGTTTCATACAGAAAAGTAAACAAAACATGAAAAACAACATTTTAACACATATCAGCTTTTAAACAATTACAAATAAAGCAACAAGAACATAAAGAAGGGAACTTCCAGGCAGGAATCCCGCCTTTCTTTTTCCCCGACTCCCTCATGCTGGGTTTCTATGAAGCGAGTTAGGCACCTCCCAGACAGGTAAATGTTCTCAACATAAAGCAATGTGTTCAGTTTGGGCTTAAAGAAAAGTTTCATTTAGTATCAGAAAAATACAGATAAGACCAGCAGTGTGAAACAAAAGGTATTTCTAATGCACTGTTTGCAGGAGTTTGTAAAACATGTGTTTTATACATTTCATCAAACAGTAAGAGCTTCATGCTTCCTGATACCTTAATTACCCTCCATATAAAATGAAAGGTGGTTTATCGTAGTTCTCCTTCAGTATTTTATTTTATATTTTATTTAGGGCCAAAAACACAGATTCATAGTGTTTATGTAATTTCTTTCCCAGGTGCAATATTTTGCAAATGATAACTTTTAACAGGGGAATACAGCACCAAAGAACACAAGCTTTTCTTTCACCCTAACTGTGCTAGGGCAACCCTTGTATACTTAATGCTAGTTGTGTGGCGTGTTCAGAAAGAGAAGAATTAGAACGAGTATGAAAGTTTCAATGCTGGGTGATCAGTCCAGTGAAGACAAGATACAATATTAGAAAGGTTAGCACAGAAGAAAGGCTGCAGCCAAAAGGATAGGAAAGAAACAGTAAAGGTCATCTAGTGCGCTGTAAGACCATTCCTGCACTGAATGTTTCAGATCTCAACACACTTTCATTTTATTTGGTACCTTAGAGCAGCCTGGTTGTGGCTGTATGAATTTCTAACCCCATAGGAACCCATTCTCTATTTTAATTAAACAAAAATACAGTAGGAAGGTTTCACCCTACCACAGTTGTATTGCTACTTGCTTGGGGGGGGAGAATAAAAACAACACAAACAATTACGATGACACAGCAAATGGATGACGGCAGTGGCACTTCCACAGTCCATGGCAATCAGCAATTTCCATTCCTGTCTCTGAGTACCACTGTCTTCAGTCACTGATGAACCACTCAAAGAATGCTATCCCGTTAAGTGAGCGACTCGATTTACGCAAATGTCAAAACAGTAACTGGTTGAAAATAGTGATTGCTATATAGGCCACTTGTGTCAGCGAGGGCGACTGCTGGGGAGGAGAACAAGCATTCATACTATAGGGACAACTGCAGTCTTGGAGTTAGTTATTATAAGTTAGGGGGGTGCAGGGGGCAAGGCCCACCCCACATAAAATAAGGGAATGAAATGGGCATGAGGTGTATTGTGTGTTGGGTATGTGGGGGGGTGTGGGATGGGTCTGGAGCGTGCCGTTGTTGTGGCTTAGTGTGTAGAGTGCAGTGGTAGGTAGGTAGGCAGGCTGTGAAGTGTAGTGTGTATTGTGTTCGAGACCCACGTCCATCATGTGCAGTACTGTAACTCATTCACCCATCCGTCATGCTATGCTGATGGGGTGGACTGTTGTGTTTCTGGGGTAGGTGATGTGTGTGGGTGCAGGCACTGGTGCCGGAATGGTTTGAAACGCGGTAGAGCCAAGGATGTAAGGCGTAAATTCTCCCCTATTAAATACATTAACATGATTGCAAAAAGTGATAGGGCCACTTATGGAAGTGGTAGGGCCACAGCCCTAGTGCCCCCCCCCGGTTCCGGCACCTATGGGTGCAGGTATTTGTGTGTTGTGTGCGTTTTCTTTTTGTGGGAGGAGGCAGGTGTGGACTATTGTGTAGGCTCAGGTGTGGGTCGTTAGTGACCTCTGGGAACTGACTTATGTGGCTGCGGTCTGCTCTGTTTTTGCATGTTTTCTTTTTTTTTGCCAGTACTGTCGCTATTTTGACATTGGGGGTGTTTGGTGTGAGCTCTCATTGTGGGTGGTGTTGTGCAGTGGCTCATGTGGTTGGTGCTGTTTTAAATTCACTGTTATGATGTGGAACCCAAAGATCATTGCTGCTGATCATTGGATCACAACAATAAGGGTCGGCAGAATTGAATGGTAGCCCTGTATCGGGTCCACTACTGGACTCTGACAATTGTCCATCTGCTACACCACTATCAGTGCTGCTACTGCTCACCGTTTCCTGTCATGTTTGCACTCCAGCCATTCAGGAGCATATGTCACACACTGGGACATGCTGACACTGACAAGACTGACGAGTGCTGCAGCCACTTCCAGGTAAGATTGGGGATTTCATAAAAGTAACTTTGTAAATGTGTCATTTTGCTACATTGACTTGAAGATCCATATTCTATGAAGGAATAACAGCTGACATAGAACAGTTACGTAAGAACTTACCATAGCAGTTCATCTTTGAGGGAATCTCTGTCATCAGGTCACATCTATGGAACTTAACCATCAGATGCTAGGATCACATGGAAGATTTTCTGCAGCAGTCTAGTAGGGGTCGCCCACGCCAATGTCAGGCTCTGACATCACAGCCCTATATAAGAGTGGATGGCCTTGCTTCCTCCTCAGTTCTTTCCCTAGCCAGAAACCATAGAAGACAGGAGTCCCACAAGGGAACTGAAGTGAGACAGAAAAGGTGCCCAGCTAGCAGGAAGACCAGAGCAACAGGACAGCTGAGCAGAAGAGAGAGAGAGAAGGGTGATAGAGGGAGGGACGGCATGACCTGATGACAGAGATTCCCTCGAAGATCTACTGTTACAGTAAGATCTTTTGTAACTGTTCCATCTTTTGTAACTGTTCCATGCTAAGCACAAGACAGTCTGGGTGGCAGGAGGACAAAAGTCAATGAAAGAAGGCTCTGAAACACAGGTAGGCCAAAGCCTGCCCTTCTTTTGGTGGCAATGTCCAGACTGTAGTGCTTGGTGAAAGTGTGGACAGTACTCCAAGTGGCAGGCAGCAGCACACATTTCCGCAGCTGACACATTCCTGAAACAGGCAACAGAAGTGGTTATGCATCTGGTTGAATGGCCACGAGTCACACCAGGAAGTTCCTTACCATACTTCCTATAACAAAAAGTAATACAGTTGGCCAACCATTTGGACAAGCACCGTTTTGATACTGGAGTACCCTCTTTCCCAGGGGTGAAAGGAACAAACAACCGAGAGGACTTTCTGCAGTCCTTAGTATGGTGTGTACAGTACCTGAAAATTTTGTGTACAACCAAAGTATGGAGCAATGCTTCCCCTGGATTGGCATGTTCTGGATAATAAACAGGCATGTGGCTAGATTAATTCAGATTAAACTCAGACACCACCTGGGGAAGAAACTTAGGATCAGTACGCAAAGAGACCCTCTCTTTGTGAAAAATCAAATAAGGCTGCTCACACATGAGAGCCTATAGCTCTGCAATTCTTCAAGCAGAAGTAACAGCAACTAAAAACACTTCCCATGACAGGAAGCATAGCTTGCAAGACATGGCTGGCTCAAAAGGAGGCAGGGTCAGCTTCTCAAGCACAAAACTGAGGATCCAAGCCAGGACCAGATTCCAGATAGGAGGCTTCAAGTGTAGAATGCCTCTTAGAAAAAGTACAGGCCACATCCAAGTGGGCCACAGTACGGCCATCAATAGGCACATGAAAAGCTGAAATAATGCATAGGTGCATCTTAAAAGTGAAGTATTGAAGACTGAGGGCGGTGGTGGATGGGGAGAAGGGGAGGAGGGTGGCCCTGCAGGGGGACCTGGAGGCTCTGGAAAGATGGTCTAGAAAGTGGAAGCTGGGTTCAATGCAGGGAAGTGCAAGGTACTCCACCTGGGGGCCAGAAACCCAGGCCAAGTGTACACCCTGGGGGGGGAAATACTACAAGTCTCAATGGCTGAGAGGGACCTGGGGGTGGTGGTGGATGTCGAGATGAACAACTCTGAGACTTGTAGGAGGGCAGCAGCCAAGGCCAACAGGATGCTGGGATGCATCGCTGGAGGGATCACCTCCAGAAGGAGGAAGTGATACTCCTCTGTATAACTGCTTGTGAGGCTGCACCTGAGCTGCGGCAGTTTGGAGGCCACACTTAAAGAGGGACTTTAACCTCCTGGAGAGGGTCCAGAGGAGGGCAACCAAAATGATTTGGGGCTTGGGGGACAGGACCTGTGAGGAGGCTCGAAGAGCTAAATATGTACACATTGGAAGAGAGAGGGACCGGGGGGACATGATAGAGGTCTTCAGGTACATGAAGAGGGTAAATGGGGGAGGAACAGTCAGGGTGCTTCGAAGGAAGGAGGAAGGGGCCACTAGAGGGCATGGGTGGAAGCTGGAGGGGGGAAGATTCAGGGGAGAAAGGAGGAGGTGCTACTTCACTGAGAGGGTGGTGGAGCCATGGAATGCGCTACCTAGGAGGCTGGTGGAGGCAGAGACAGTGGAAGGGTTCAAGAGGGGGTGGGACAGATACAGGGGAAGGGTTCTGGAAGCAAAATCCAATGCAGCAAGAATATCCGGAACTGGGAAGGGAGAAGCCAGAGAAAGCGAGGGGGACAGCAAGGTCAGCACCCAGGGTGGGGGCTGACCAAACGAGCAGACACGAAAGACCGTTAGGCCTATTCTGCTGGCATTTTAGTATGTTAGTAAGTCCTGCATCTGATGAAGACAGGAGATACTCTAGAACTTGGCTGACCTGACAAGTGAAAGGGTCACATCAGTCACTATCTGAGACACCCCAAACTGAGCAATGGCTATGTCCTCAGGAGCCATGCATGCAGATGGAGGTCTGGATGGACCAGGATCCCCTGAGCCTGTGTCAACAGGTCCCTGCAAACAGGCAGGGAAACTGGAGGTTCCATGGCCAATTGTTGCAGTAATGGAAACCATATCTAACAAGGCCAGAATGGAGCCACCAGAATTAGGGTGGCACCTTCCATCTGTAACTTGATGAGCACCCTCTGAATCAGAGGAAAGGGTGGGAAGGCATACAGAAACCTCCCTTTCCAAGACAACAGTCTCACCAGAATACTCTGGACCCTGGAGCTACCAAGCAGAAACGCAGCAGTTTTGCATTGAGTGGGGATGCAAAAAGGTGCAACTCTGGACGACCCCCACCTGTTGAGCAGGTCTTCTACAACCGAGGCCAACAGTTCCCTCTCGTGCATTTTGGAGTGTGACTGGCTGAAGCTGTCTGCCAAGGTGTTTTACGTACCTGGCATGCAGACAGCTGACAGTTCTAGATAGTGATCTAGAGCCCAGTACCAGACGCTCATCACCTGGCACAGGGGATAGGAACGGGTCCCCCCTTGCTTGTTGATGTAATAGACCACACTGAGGTTGTCCAACTGCACCAACAGTGGGCCTCAAGAGAGATGGTTTTGGAAGTCTGTAAGGAATACAGAACTGCCCGCATTTCTAGAATGTTTATGTGCAGGTGGGTCTCCGAGGATTTGGTAAGGGGTGGGGATAAGAAAAGGAACCCTTTTAAGAGACTGTCTGGGTCCATCCACCACTGAAGCACCTTACATACTAGGGAGGAGAAAAGGACCAGCTGATCCAGATTGTCTGAACGTTGATCCCACTGGACCCTGAGGGTCCACTGCAGGATCCTCATGTGCAACCTGGACAAAGGGGCAGTCACAATGGCCATGGCCATTAAGCCTAGTAGCCTCAAGAACTCCCTGGCTGGGACATACCGGCACTGAGCTATTGCCTGGGCCTGAGCTACAAGGCAGTCCGCCCTGTCCTGTGGAAGGAAGGAAGGTCTTGCCCTGAGTAGAGTCCAGAACTGCCCCTATGTACTGCAACTGCTGGGATGGGATTGGCACAGACTTAGGCAAACTGACAGTGATGCCCAAGGACTGGAACAACTGCAGGGTGAGTTCTAGAGTTAACAACAATAGTTCTCTGGACTGGGCTTTCAGTAATCCAAGTATGGGAACACATAGAGGCCTTCGCGTTGGAGGGCTGCTGCTATAGCTGCTAAGCACTTGGTAAATACCTGTGGTGCAGAGGATAAGTCAAAGGGCAATACCCTGAACTGGTAATGCTCCCCTTGGAAGAGGAACCATAGGTATTGCCTGTGAGGGGGCAAACCATGATATGCAGATAGGCATCCTGCACGTCGAGGGAGCACAGCCAGTCACTCTGCTTGAGCAGAAGAAGAAGGCCATGTAGAGTTACCATCCGGAACTTTCTGGATTGGATGAAAAGATTCTGCTCCTTGAGGTTGGAATGGGCCACGAGTCCTCTGTTCTTTTGGGAATGAAGAAGAACCGGGAGTAGAACCCTTTGTTCCTTTGTCACCTGGGCACTGATTCTATGGCCCTTTTGCACAGCAAGATGAGCCCCTCCTCCTGGACCACTGCTGTGTGGTCTGGAGGATAAGAGACTGGAACCAGTGGAACTTCTGGAGGCTGTTCTATAAGCTCTAGAGCATGGCCCTGTTTAATTATCTGCAGGATCCAAGCGTCTGTGGTAATGGTTCTCCATTGGGACAGATGGAAGGAGAATCAACCTCCGACCACCATCTCCTGGCTTGGAGCAAGAGGAGGGGTGTTTGGCAAGGAGTCAGGCTGAGGCAGATCCAGATTTGGCTGCTCCTCCTCATCCTCTGGAGTGCTTAGCAGAGGGACCAGTGGTGGATGAGAGGGCAGGCAAGGCAATGCAATGCAATGCTGGCCCTGAGCTTGCTCTGGAGCTTGGTTCTGGAGCCAGATTTGTTAGAGACCTTATGAAAGGAGGGCCTCATTCGGCTCCTGGGCTGGGTATGATAAAGGGAATGGAGAGACCCAATAGCCCTACCAGAGGCCTGCAGGTCATTTATAATATCCTGCACATCAGGACCAAAACGTTTGTGACCCGCAAAAGAGGCATTCAATACCTCTTGTTGGACATCTGCAGCGAAGCCACAGACTCTCAGCCAGGAGTGCCTTCTAAGGCAAATGCTGGTGGCTGCTGCCCTGGCTGTAGTATCAGTTATATCATAGGTGGCTCTGAGGAGATGATTACTAACATCCTCCGAGGCCTGGAGAATTTTGAGAAACTCTTGTCTCTGGGAACTCTCAGGAAGAGCCTGAACAGCAGCCTTGCCCTTCTTCCAGGGTATTCTGGTACTTTATCATATGACCCAAGTAGCTGGTGATTCTAAGGCCCAAAGTGGCTGAGGTAAAAGTCATCTTGCTCTGGAAGTTAATCCTCCAAGATTCCCTGTCAGGGGAAGGGAACTAAGGTGCCTGTGCGACTCAGACCTGTCATGAGTGGCCTTGATTACCACTGAGTCGGTTTCCACCTGGGCTGAAAAGAAAGGCAGCCCCAAGGGCACCTGGTAAAGCGTATCAGCCTTTCTTGGCATGGCAGGTACCAGGCTGGGACTATGCCAGGTAGCACTGGCAGCATCATTTAGTGCTGGAAGCAGAGGAGAAATAACTTTGAGTAAAGAGTCTGGGATCTCCAAGAAATCCACCAAGCTCGTCTTTGTGACATCCTTTTCCTCAGTCTGGAACTCAAAAGTGGAGGAGAGCTGTTTCATAATGTTAAAGAAGAAGGGGTCCTCCAAGTGGGACCTTGGGGTATGTTTGACCAATTCCTCACTCCTGGAGGAGACAGCAGACCTGTCAAAGAAGTCAACCTCAATGTCTTCCTCATCTTCTTCCTCAGGGAGGATGAGATACGTTGGTCTGTTCTGCAGCAGGGACTGATGGCTGGAGTACAGATGGCTCTCTACAGGGCACAGGGCAGATAGATTGAACTGGCATCGACACTGAAGCAGCGCCTGAAAGTGAAGGTGACAAAGGCCCAGGCCATGGATCAAACTGTTGTATGAGGAGATGACGCTACAGGAGTAAGAACCGCATTGAGGTCGACGGCAGGATAAGGAAGCATTGTCAACATGGGTATCGATAGAGACGGTGAAGAGCCCAGCTTCAACAAACCACCACTATCTATAGTAGAGGCAGTGGGGCCCAGCACCTGTGGACTTTGTGGTTCAAGTGGTGTCGATGGCGGGGCTGAGGCAGACAACCCGGAGGCCAGTGGTCCCTCCGCAGCCCTAAAAAGGCTGGGAGAACTCTCCTCTGTGAGTGGCCTGATAGGAGAACAGGCCTGCATGAAGAGAGGCTTCGATGCTGAAGCGTTGGATGTTGTGATCCCAGGAGAAGGGCAGGAAGCATTCCCATGGGGATCAGGATCACCATTAGGGGTAACAGTCCTTAGGCCCGGTCCTTATCCTGATAAGAACTTTTCTCTGAGGACTTGTCTCGGGCATTAGTAGTCTGCGAGCCCTAAGAAGACACTGGCGACTGAAAGGAGGGAGGCCCAGAGGACCCCTGCTCTTCACTAGTTACTTTCTGCTCCATGAGGATTTTCTGTAGGGCTTTCTTGCGTCGTCACCAGGTGGTGAGGGTAAGCTTCAGGCAAAGCTTGCAGGCAAGACCATTGTGACCAGGCCCAAGACAGCAGACACAAAGTTCATGGTCGTCTGTTGAAGAAATCTTCTTTCCACAATGGCAGCGATGGAAAAGAGCCGACGGAGTAGTTCTTGATATACAAAACCAAAAGGGATCACTTTAAAATAAAGTGATCCAAAGGCTATAATAAAGGAAAAGGTAAGTAAATTTTGGCAGTCGAACTCAGCAAACAAAGCTCCTATGGAGTCTGTGTGCAAATGGTTGACGACAGGAAAGAAGTAAGGAGGGAGCAGGGCTGCCTACGCTTATATAGGGCTGTGACATTGGAGCCTGACATCAGCGTGAGTGGCCCTAGCTACTAGACTGCTGTAGAAAAGCTTCCATTTAATCCTAGTGCCTGAAAGCTAAGTTCCATAGATGTGACCAGATGACAGATATATCTCCGAAGAACGTCTATAAATATAGTCTCATCTCAGGAGTCCCTGTTTAAAAATGAGTAAAAATTTATAGAAAATCCATTTTCTTGTAAAGTAGTCCTTATTCTGACATACTCACCAGTGGAGAGAACTGCTGTGTTTGACAGATTTTTTTTTTTTCACTTTTCTTTTTATTGTCTCTTTGTTGGTTGCCATCCCCTTCCCCCCCAGTAGCAGTGCAGTGTGCCCCCCCCCCACAGCAGTGTGTTTGATATGATTTCTTTTTTAGATGTAGTATGCATCTCATCATAGCATTGGAGGCTGAAGCTGCTACCCATATAAATAACTATTTTGGCCTTTTAAATCCATTCCAAAAATTATAAGTCCAGTGTTACAGGAAACGAAGAATCTTTCAAGGGCTGCTGACTCTTGTAGGGGATGCCATCTGATGATCTGTGACCGGCATTGTTCTGATTCTGAGGGGCAGGATGATGGCAGAAGGACCCACAGGTGGCATTTACCGATCCACAGGTAGCATTTACATGCAGTCAGGAGCACAGTTGGGTGGCAGCGTGAATGTGATCATCAGTCGGAAAAGTGAAACAGAGTCGAGAATCGGGAGAGCTAAAGACAGCAGCAGAAGTAATGTAGATCTCGTGTTTTTTTTTTAATATGCTTATAAGTGCCATGAGTGTGGAATGCTGATGTCGAGGGGAAAAGGAACTTCGAGCTGGGAGCCAGACGGCTTTTGAGTGCTCAGATAACCATGCAACACAACTGACTACTGCTGGTAGAATAAATACAACAAAATAAAAAGAATTTAGGACCCTGAATGGTACAGTTTGGGGGTTTTGGGTAGAGCTTGCCATTTTTGGGAAGGGATTTAGGTTGCTGTTTGGGTGGGAGTGGTCTCATTCACTCCCTAAGCAAGAAAAAAAATGGCTGACATTTTTTTTTTTTTTAAAATGCAGTTGAGGCCCAGTGATTCTCCTTGTGGTAAGGCTTGTTGGGTTGGCACTAGTTATTTCCTGGTCTCTGCTGATAATGAATTTATCCCTTTGGCAAGTGTGTCAGCCAATCAGAGACCGGGACATTTTCAATCCATTTTCTAACCCTAAATAAACACACACACACACACACACACACACACACACACACACTATAGAAAAGCAGGTCAGACAGGTACATGAGAGAATACATTTAAGGCTAACAGTTCTCAGTGCTAGCAAAGAGTCAGATGTTACAAGGAAGGCCTCAAATGTGCAACTTAAAAGGGTTCCCACTGAGATGAAAGCCATACAGACCAAAAAGATGATTCCTAAAGCTACGGTAACTACCACAATATCTATTCAGATCAGCCTCCAAGCACCAACCAGGAATTAATTCCCTAGCAGAGCCCAACTCTGGAGTGGATTAATGCGCGTGTAACATGGCAAGTGCTTAGAAAAATTAATAGAAAATGTTGTGATTTTATAACAATAACACATACAGCGGTGTCCACAGTTTAAACGACTTTAATGTATTTTTGACCACATCCACATTTATTAATACTGCGGTTTGTACTTCTTGCATTTTATTACAAAAATTGCCATTTTGTGTCTTACTGTTGATTAATAACATAAAGAATGTATACATTTTCATTACACCAAAAAGTAATTACTTATGCTACTCGTACCGATTACTAAGCCACTGTTATGGCACGCTGGGATGCCTCATTTGCATATTGTGGCCGGCAGTAAACAGACCACACAGAGCCGCAGAAACATGTTTTTATGGGTAAATAGGTCACACTGCAAGGTAAATCATTTTATAATTCCCGTAACTGTGCCGCTTTTGTGAGAGTTGGTGCGATCAGTAAGAGTACCGCAGGGCAGGTGGGTGGGATTCAACATCACTGAAGTGCTGCTGTGTAGGTACTTGCATGTGTTCATTTGGAACATCTTGCTGCACGGATACTATGGGGATTTGTAAGGGCTCATTTGTCAGTTTTCCTGAGTTGTTTCTGTGCTGGAGAGTGCTATGTTGCCACAGATATATGTGGAGTCAACCAGAGTTTCTTGGCGTGGGTCGGTGGGGATGAACATTTGCGCCTTTATATCTTCTGCGATAGCAATTTCAATGTGGTTTTCCTGGGAACTGCAGTAGCGGGGATTATTGCCTTTATATATTGTATGATGGTGATTTAAATGTGATTCGTCTGGGTACTGCACTAGCGGGCGTTACTAGGGAATTAATTCCCACTAGTTTAATATCACATGTTGCCTTTTGGTCAATAGATAACTCTTATTTTCAGAGTTATTTATTGCGTGTTACAAAGGATTTTAATGCATGCCCCAAGGAAGTGAGGCACAAGGTCAAAGGGTGAGTGTCACTGCACCCCTGTGAAGTACATTCAAATCCTGTCATGTACACCCCGGAGTGACTCACTACACTTATAAAATGGCTTGCTGCACTTTTGTAATATATGTAAAGTAAAACATTTTTTATGTGATTTTTCTTAAGGGCATGGTGCTAATAATTTAATGCACTGCCAGATGACATCTCTTGGATAATGAAGTTTCTAATTTTTTTTTTTTTTTTTGCCATTTTATAACATGAGCTAATCTAACTCTAGGGAACTCATAAGTAATGAGGTGAGTGCAATTATAAAATGGGCAAGAAAAAATCCTGTCATCTGATCAGTCAGTCTGGGTCTTTACCCATGAGCAAATCTCACAACATACACACGGCTAAAATCCCAGTTGTTATAGTTTTCATCTAGTTAGACATTTTTGTGTCTTGTTTTCTTTATGTCCTTACAATACAGTAATTGCAACAATGAAGTCCATGGTGTGTACTGATGTGGGAATACCCACTTCTTGTGTGGCTTACAGCACTTGGCTGTGCCTCATGCCACACCACTCATGTCATGGGTAAATTCCACAATGAGTGCCCTGACATGCATTACTGCTTAAGTGCCTTGTGCTCCTAGGTTTACATTAACAAAGGAAACCCAATCCTTGGAGCGCCTTAATGCTAGTATTAAAGGCCACAGAAGTTATGCTAATGGGGGCTACCAACTCTGCCATTTGTTGGTAGCCCTCATTGTATAAACTCATGTTGAGCTACTTAGAGATGTCAAGATGTTTGCCCAGGACTCTGCAGCCATTATGGATGCAGATCTTTCTAACTGAAATCACCAAGCAGCAGGTAAATAAAAAAATTACTCTGATGCTAAAAGCCCTAATCGGGCATTTCTGCAGCAGCTGTTGCACTTAATCACCATTATAGGAGTTTCCCTTTAAGTGATGCCATTATATTTTATAGACTTTCCTATTGTGAAGATGAAATTAAGGCCAGGAATCTAGCTGTTCCTTTCCGGCACACTAATTCTGCAATGAGGTATACACTCCCTGTGAAGCTCCATTCCCCAATGAATTAAAATGCTATAACCAGTACTGGTTTTCTCCATGAGGAATGGATCCAGCCGCAGTTGAAAAGGATAGTTTAAGCCAAGCATTCACGTAAATCATGTTTGATAATCTCTGCTACACCCTCTTAACTGCCGCAATATCCTTTTTTTCATACTATGACAACCAGAACTGCATGCAGAACTGCAAGTATGGCCTTCCCAGACCCTGTTAAAAGGAAACAACCACTTCACTTTCACAGTATGTTATGCCTACTTTTTAATGTAGCCCAGCTTTCAAGTTACCATGTTCACTGATGCTGTACACTGTGAGTGCTTTAGATTCCATTCAGTGATCCCCCCTCCAGGCCATGTTATGATCTATTGCTGCTAGTTTAATATTATTTAAATAATATTCTCATGTGAAGCACCTGGCCCTTACTTTATCCACATTGAATTTTTAATGTGCCGCTTGTTTACCCACTCACGCATCTTTCTCCACAGAGGCAGAGGCAGGGGAAGGGGAGCGGATCAGGGACATGACCGACCGACCGGAATGCTGCTGCCAGAATTCAGTTTAGCATTATTAGTGCTTTAAGGGTTATTTTAATTTTTGTTTGGATTTATTGGTTAAGTTGATACTTTGTCCCGTAGCTTCTTATCTTTTTGTAGGTACAGGGAGTCGGGATTCAGATAAATGGGTTAACTCATTCATAGGATTTAGTGTTTTATTTAAAGTTTTCTGCTTACTTTCTTCCCGCAGCCTCTAGTTCTTTTTTTAGGAGCAGGGAGCCAGGAAGCAGCAGCTGCTGTGAACTGAAGCACCGAGAGGCAGAGTTTGATCTGGGTTACTTGTTTTTTCCAGCCTGAGATACCCAACTGTTTTTTTTCAGAAACTGCAAACCCACCCTCCCCATCCCACCCACCACCCAGGGTTCATCCACCTTTGTAGATGTCCTATAAGGCTACAACTCTCCTGCGGACACAGGAGAATTGGTTACATCCCAGTTACATAAAGAAGCCTCTCTGACAGTACTAATGGCAATTCAGGGGGAAATCACTTTTAATAGTACCGCACCAATGTAGTAGTAAGAGAGAAAAGGGAAGAGAGAGAGAGAAAGAGAGAGAAGGAGAAGAAGAAAAGAAAAAAAGGGATTCCACTATAGTAGCAGCAGGAGGGTTTAAATAGGTTTGAAGGAGAGGAGCATACAGGAAGTGGTGCAGTGCAGTGGATGTGAGGCAGCAGTCTTCAGGAGGACATTCTGGGGACTGTGGTTCTGCCCCATATGCAGGCACCTCTCTGGACTAAGAAGGAAGGTTGCAAGTCTCCAGGCCGAGTTGGCTGGGATGCTGGCAACCTTTGCCCCCACCCAGAAGCCACCATGTCCACAGCTGCTACCACAACAGATGTCTGGGCAGAGGGCTGGTTGAACTACGGTGGGCTCAGGGAGGGGGTCAGAGGCACATCCCCTATCTGGTCCAACTTAGAAACTCCTTTGCTGTCCTGGAGGAGCAGGCAAGTCCCACAAGGGAACCCGAGGTTGCGACCAGGGAGGATGAGCGGGTCCTTCAGGAGGGAGACCCAGGGGTGGGAGGTAGAGGACCCCAGAGGAAGAGGAAGCTACTCCTGGTGGGGGACTCAATAGTCTGAGGAATGAGTCTGGGCACAGGTAGCAGGGAGGAGAGGGAGGTCAAGTGCCTTCCAAGAGGCATAGCTCGGAGGGAAGGGGTGGAATCCAGAGGAATGCTACAGCAGTAGCCAGGAGGGGGGGCTGGAGGTCATTGCCCATCTATGGACAAATGACTTAGCCAGGGAAGAGGCAAGCATACAGCAGGTGCAGGAGGACTTCAGGGAGTCAGGTAGGCACCTTGGGGAGACAGCAGGCTCTGTAACATTCTCGGAGGTGCTGCCAGTTCATGGCAGGGGGGAGACTAGGAATCTCTGCATCAGAAAGTTCAACACTTGGTTGGAGGGCTGGTGCAGAAAAAGGGGTTTTGGCTTCATTGGGGACTGGGTACCCACCTGGGGTGATGTGGACATGTACAAGGGTGACAGCCTTCATTCATCAAGGGAAGGGACAGTGGTTCTCAATGAATGGTTTAAATGCTTCCTGGGCAAGCATTTAAACTTGCCAGGGGGGGCAGATGTGAGCAGGGAGACTTAAGCGGCCCACCCCCACAGGTCAAAGAAGCCAGCAGGGTGGATTGGGAGGAAAACATGTTGACAGATATACTTGAACTCACTATAAGGGGTATGGCAAAGGAAGGGAGGCAGCAAAATAAAAAATGGAGCTGGAAAGAGGGGACAGGGAGGCAAAAGCAGAAATACTAGGGGGGTAGGCAGTGAAACATGGAAAGCCATGTATATAAATGACTGCAGTCTGGGAAATAAAATCCCAGACCTGGTGGCATTGATGGCAGAGGTGGACATGGACACAGTGGCAATGACCGAGACATGGTACACTGGAAACCGTGACTGGAAGGTAAATATACCAGGGTATGCTCTATTCAGGAGAGATAGGGAGGGTAAAAAAAGGGGAGGATGCCCTTTACGTCAAGGAAGGTATTAAAGCAATGGCAGTACAGGGTACGCAAGGGGAGGCCGAGGCACTGTGGGTCACCCTTGAGCCAGGCAATGGCACAGCAGTTTGCACAGGAGTGATCTACAGGCCTTCAGCACAGGGGGAGGAGGTAAATATGGCAATACTGGAAGAAATATATGGGATGGCAGCAAAGAGGGAGATACTATTGCTGGACCGTTTTAATATGCCAGACGTGGATTGGACCATCCCAGCGATTGCCTCAGCCAGGAGCGGAGACATCATGGAATCCTTGCAAGGGGCAGGTCTCAGGCAGATAGTGCTGGAGCCCACCAGGAACAAGGTGATTTTGGACCTTGTACAGACCAATGAGACAGAATCACAGAAGTCTGGGTGGATGATCACCTAGGGTTCATCGACCACCAAACTGTGTGGTTTAATACAGGTACAGTGTCAGAGTCGAGCCACACACCGGCGAGGGTCCTGTATTTCAGGAAGGCAAACTTTGCTAGGATGGGGATAGGTATCTAAGAAGCTTGGTGAGGAAAGAGGCAAGAGGGGGTTGAGGAGCAGTGGGCACACCTAAAAGGAGCCATAATGGAGGTTACAAATCAGTGCATTAGGCTGAAAAACAAGGGCAAGAGAAGGAGCAAACCACTATGGTTCTCAAAGGCGGTGACAGAGAAAGTAAGAGCAAAAAATGGCTTTCAGAAAATACAAAGAGACACAGAAGGAGGAGGATAGGGCAGTGTACTGAGATAGAGGGAAGCAGGGAAAGCAGTTAAGAGTGCAAAGGCACAAACAGAGGAAAGATTAGCACAGACGATAAAAAAAGGGACAAGACATTCTATAGATAAGAGAGTCCTAGAGGAACTCAGAAAACTGAGGGTGGACAAAGCAATGGGACCAGACAGTATACACCCTAGGATATTAAAGGAACTATGGATGGTGCTAGCAGCACCGCTGACAGACCTGTTTAGTGAGTCACTCAATACAGGAGTGGTTCCAGAGAACTGGAGGAGGGCATATGTGGTCCCTCTCCACAAGAGTGGAAGCAGGGAGGCGGCAGGAAACTACAGGCTGGTCAGCCTCACCTCAGTAGTGGGCAAGATTATGGAGGCACTGCTTAAGGAAAGGATTGTGAAACACTTGGAATCCAGTGGAACACAGGATCCGAGGCAGCATGGATTCGCAGCAGGAAGGTCATGTCAAAAAAATCTGATAGACTTTTTTGACTGGGTGAAGAAGGAGGTTGATATCACCTACCTCGATTTCAGCAAAGCCGTCTATACCATTCCACGTGGAAGACTGGTAAACAAGTTGGGTAGCCTGGGGGTGGGCCACAAAGTGGAGAACTAGGTTAGGCACTGGTTGAGGGACAGAAAGCAGAGGGTGGTGGTAAACAAGATCCAATCAGAGGAAAGGGGGGTGACCAGTGGGGTGCCTCAGGGATCAGTCCTGGGGCCAGTCCTTTTTAATGTCTTCATTAGTGACACTGCTGAAGAGCTGCAGGGGAAGGTTTGCCTATTTGCAGATGGCACCAAGATCTGCAACAGGGTAGACACTCCAGAGGGGGTCGGGAAAATGAGGAGGGATCTCGGTAAGTTGAAAAAATGGTCCAAAGTGTGACAATTAAAATTTAATGCAAAGAAGTACACAATCATGCACCTGAGGAGCAAAAACCCAGAGAGTTACAGGATTTGGGGGAGTTGCTGACGATTGTCATGGAAGAAAGGGTTTTAGGGATAAACATCTCAGATGACCTAAAGATGGCCAAACAGTGTACCAAGGCTGTGGGGAGGGCCAGTGGCATGTTGGGGTGCACAGGAAGGGGTATCACTAGCAGAAGAAGGGAAGTGGTGATGCTACTGTACAAAATGCTGGTGAGGCCTCATCTGGAGTATGGTGTACAGTTCTGGAGGCGCATCCTCATGAGGACATAGACAGGGTGGAGGCAGTGCAGAGAAGGGAAACTAAGATGGTGCAGGGCTTGCACCACAACACATATGAGGAGAGATTCAACAACCTCAATATGTATACACTGGAAGAGAGGTGGGAATGGGGAGATATGATAGAAACATTTAAGTATCTTAAGGGTATAAACAAAGTGGAAGTGGGTGACATCTTTCAGTATAGATGTACAAGGACGAGGGGGCACAATATGAGATTGGAGGGGGCAGGATAAAGGGGAATGTGAGGAAGTTTTTCTTCACGGAAAGGGTGGTGGATACATGGAATAGCCTACCCCAAGAAGTAGTGGGAGTTAGCACAGTGGGGGGATTCAAACATGCATTGGACAGGCATAAGGGAACCCTAGATGTGAGAAGGAGAGGCTAAAGCCAATGACCGAGTAGGATCAGCAGCCAGTAATGCAGGCAGGGACTACGGGCAGACTGGGTGGGCCTAGTGGTCCTTATCTGCCGTCAATTACTATGTTACTCACACAGTTCTTTTAAGTCTTCCTCTTCCTTGGAGTCTACCAACCTCCAGTGTTAACCAACACCATCAGCAGCCATATCAGGCCATGTTGCATACTACTATCACTTTCTATGCGTTGGGTAACACTAAGTTAATGAGACTGATGTCACCTCATTGTGTGCCATAACTTATGATATCATTACTGGTGATGTTAGCCACCACTGTAATTAGCTTTGTGTAATCTACAGACTTAATTACCTTGTGACCCTATATTTTAGGTCATCAAGAAAAATACTGAGCCGACCCAGTGGCGCTGAGGGCTGAGGCACTGGACGCCACACCTTGCGCCACGACAGCAATCTGGGTTCGGTGACGAACTCGGGGAACTGGGGGTCAGCAGGGAAGGGAGAGGATGTAGTGTCCAGAGGACAGCTCTCCACTCCCTGAGGAGGGATCCAGGGACGCTCGGTGTCCTGATGATCCTCAATGGAAATCGGGGGTACTGCAGGTACACCAGCCGATGTAAGGGGCGGAGTGCAGCAGACACCAGCAGGGCAGCCGTGCACAGGCGTCATTGCACGCTGCACTCCGAGGGAGAACACAGAAGAGAAAATCCCTTTGCGGCACTGCGGAGATGAAGGGGACTCCAGGGGCGGGCCCACATCCCACTACCTGCCCAGCACATCAGGGGACCCCCATGGCCAACCCGACATCCAGGAATGTCCCTCTAATTTCAGAAAGGCCACTATGGGAGGAAGGGAGGGCCTTCCCCCCAGGGAGGTGATCTGGGGGGGCTGGACCTGCCTGGGTGTTTGGGGGGAGGAAGCTGGTAGCGGGAGGTTCAGGCAGGGAGTAGAGGCCTCTGCCGTAAGAGTACCCCAGAAGGATGCCCAGGCCACAGGGTGCATAAACAGAGTTGGGAAAAAAAAATACTGAACAGTGGGGGGTCTCAATATTAGCCCCTGGGTATCCCCACTGGTGACTTCCATCAAGTCTGATGTTGTCCAGTGCACCACTACCTGCTGAGCTCTACTGCATAACCAGCTCTCTACTCATTGTGCTTTAGAAAATGGGTTGGAACTTTCCCAATCTCTGATTAGCTAAGACCCTTGCCAAAGAAGTATATTAACTACCAACAGAGGCAGGGAAATAACTAGTACCTTGCCAACCTGCCTTAGTACCAGGAAAATCACTGTCACACAGGGAATTTTAAAAACTATAAGTCAGCCATGTTTTTTCTATTGTACTGAGCACCTTCCCCCAGCCCCCAACACACACAAAACAAAACTACAACCTCTATATTGAACTGGAACACACTGTGCCACTTTTATTACTCTCCCCCCACACCACCAAATTAAAAAAGAAACTGTTTTTCTTTTTAAGCTTATAGTGTTAACACAGTTGTGTGCTCAGTGCTACATGGACACAGCTTTCCCCAAGTTCCTCATTGGCTTACCCTAGCTCCACACCCACTGAACAGAACCAAAAAAAAAAGTATTTTTAAAACAAATGAAAATCACCTTATCGGTAGAACAGCTACCGCTTGCACATCTCTCAGCCACTATGCACGATCATGCAGCACTCCAACTGTTCAAAACCACGGTCTCCCTGCCCAATCACGCTGCAGTCCGACTCACACCCAACTGTGGTCTCTCCATCAAAAGAACACAAAAACTAAATACTGTATAAACAATAAAACAGAGCGTCAACGAACGCGGGGGGAGAGAAGACGTAATGGTTGAACAAGTTGGGGGGGGGGTTAAATAAAAATACACCAGTAAAGGAAAGTCTAAGAAGTAAAAGAAAACTGAAACACTGTAGTGCCCTCTACTGGCAAGTATACCAGTAGAGGGACTACTTTACCAAATGACTTTAAATTGATTTGTATTCTTTGTTTGTAAATATTTTTTTAATTATCACATACAAATATCACATATAGCCGTTTTTCTAAGTGCAATAATACCCTTGAGGGTAGGTGATACAGGCTATACTGGACCTTCCAGAGGCTATAAGGCCCTCCGTATGTGGTATCGGGCCTCATTACATGCCGGTTGGTCCAGTATAGCCCAATACCGCCCACCCTGTTGGGTATTATTGCTTACATATCTGCTATGTCCTGAACTTCAGAACCAACTTCTCATGAGGAACCGTGGCAAATAATTTACTGAATTCTAGGTATATTACATCAACTGCCTGTTTTGTAATGATTGTGTATGTAAAAAACAAAGATCAGTCCCCAACAGTTTGTTTCTTCACAATCCCCATTAATTAAGCTACTCTGTACTTCGGGATCAGTGGAGGGAACCTCCGCCGACTGCAGCTGGTGCAGAACGTGCAGCCAGGTTACTGATGAGGCTGTCAAGGTTGTGTCACATGACTCCAGTCCTACGAAATCTTCACTGGCTGCCTGTCAGGTGGAGGATCATCTTTAAGGTGGGCTTGCTCACCTATAAGGCCCCATATGACTCGGGCCCTGGCTACTTGACTGCTCTCCTTACACCTGCCATTCTGGTCCACTCCTCCACCAAGGGTCTCCTTGCGTTTCTGAGGGCCAGGCTGAAAATCTCGGGTGATCGAGCGTTCGAGGTGGCTGGCCCTGCTCTCTGGAACTTGTCTCCCAGTTCCATTAGGGAGGTCCCATCGGTGGAGGCATTCAAGAGGGATCTGAAAACCTACCTCTTCAAATAGGCATTCCTGGACTAATTGCAGCTGTTTTTAAGTGTGTATTTAACATTAGTTATTAAATGCTTATTTATATTTGGATTTTTAATTTTACTGTATAACCCTTTACAGTTTTAACCAATACTTTTAACTTACTTGTTGTTGTTCACCATGCCTGTTTTTTGAATTCTGTAAGGCGCCCAGAGCCCCTGGGATTGGGTGCCATATAAATAAATTTACCTTACCTTTAGCTGTGCATGCAGTATTTATAATGTTACTATGTCGCGGTATTGCTAGCACTTGTTTCAGTTGCCTAATAACACAGCCCCACCCTGCTCTACATTTATTTTTTTATGTGAAAACTGCATCACATAAATGGCGGGATGACCCCATGTGACAGTGGGGGTCAGATGGTAGCACATTTGCCTTTAGGCTAGAAGGTCATGGGTTCTAGGCCCACACATGTTCCAGAAGGACAGGACAGGGAGGACAGGCAGGAGGGTTGTTTTATATGTGAAGGAAGGTCTAAAGGCCACTGAAATATGGGGACACCAGGGGGATAAGGAAGAGTTGTAGGTACTATGGGTCAGCCTAGAGACAGGGTCAGGGGCCTTTATTTGCATGGACGTGGTGTACAGAACACCAACACAGGGGAAGGAATTAGACCAAGCTTTGGGGGGGTCACTAGCAAAATGGCAAACAAGAGGGAAAGGATTGATTTTGGGGGACTTCAATCTGCCCCATGTTGACTGTGGTGTATAGAGGAATGTTGGGGTGTATTAGTAGGGGTATCACAAGTCGGAAGAGGGAGGTAATAATCCCTCTTTACAAGACACTGGTTAGGCCCCATCTGGAGTACTGTGTGCAGTACTGGAGGCCACACCTTCACAAGGACATGAACCAAACTGAGGAAGTCCAGAGAAGGGCAACCAAAATGATGCAGGGACTGCATCAGAAAACATACGAGTGTAACCCCCCTACAAATGGGGGTTCCCAAAAAGTCTTCCTTGAGCTTGCCTAAATGTTCACTGCCAGGCTGGTGTCCTGCGTTTTAGCAGTTTAAATGTGATTACCAGAGCCTGCATAGCCTCTGTGTACTGTCTCTTTAAGAGTTGCCTACTGCAGCATAAGTAATCTGAGAGGAAGCTCTGTTGAAAGATGTAACTATTTGCTGAAAATCATTTAGAGTGATAATAATAATGTAGTTTGTCTAACCTGCCTTCTTTATAACAAGGACTATTTTGTTTGTCTCTACTATCTTGGTCCTGAACTGCAAATTGGACCAATCTTTTCTGGTGGGACCTAAAATGTAGCCGGAATACAGGAGCTTTCTGAAGTCAAAATCTGTAGGAATTGTAGTTTTGAACTTTTTGCACCTTTTTTGCAACTGAAGGGGGAGCTCTTGCTTTGACTGACAGCCAAATCAGCCAACCGAATCTTTTGGATCTTGGGGAAGTCCCGGGCTGCTGGCAGTTTTTCAGTTAGTTCTGAGCTGGGAAGTGAACGGAAGTGTATTTTGGGCAGCAATCCTGAGTGGCTTTGCTTGTGAAAAATGTGAAAGGGCTGAGTTTTTGGCTTGCATGTCTGCTGCTGCTCCTGAGAGGGGAAAGAAGAGAATTATTTTGGACTAAATCCAAGTTTGTGTGTCTAAAGTAAACTACTGAAGTGGGCCAGGCTCAACCTGAAGAAGACCGAAGATTTTGCTGAATGCGATCAGCCTGTCAGGAGTTCCAGCTACCCCTAAGCTCCTGGTGTGTGCAGAGACTTTGTGATTGTGACCGGGGAGTGCTTTGCCTGGTACAGTAGAATTCCCGTACATGTAAATGTGCTATGAGCTGCTAGTGGGTTGTGAGTTAGTTCCCCACTGTGTGAACTGTGTTCTGCTTGCCGGAAGCTGTATCCAGCCCAAAACGGACTGCATCCGAATTTGTCTCCATGCGGTCTGGGCCTTACCAGACTGGCCCAGCCAGACTACCTACTGCACAGAGAAGCCATCGACAAGAGACCTGCCTGGGGAACAGCCCCCTGCTCCATGACTGAACAGGAACGACGCCTCTGCAACTTGTGTGGGCCCTGCTTCTCCTGGCATTACAGATCAACCACCTGCAGTCTCGATTTTCATCCAGCCTGTGTCCAGCCTTTGGTATCGTGAGTAAATACCAGGGTAGCTCCCTGCAACAACAGCTTAATCTGAGTGTGTCATCTGATTGTCTTGTTGTTTCGTTTCCTTTTCGAACTGAGCCCTCTGGCTCCGGATTACAATATTGTGTATTGTGCATGTTGTGTTTTCCATCACAGGGCCCCAACCAGCTGCAACCCCGGGCAACAGTCCTGGCTAGCCCATCTCTTCTCCATCTGGTTACCCAGAGGTGTAACTATGTGGGGGGACTCAAAGCGCATGCATAACTGCTTGACTGATATAACCTTTAAGCTAATTAACCTGATTTTGCCCCTTCCTTGTTCAAGTCCCCTGAATAAATCAGATCCAACTTTTTCTGCATGTAATCTGACTGTGGTTCCAGTTTGTGCTCAAAGTACTGTACTGTTGCTATTTGCTGTGCATAACCTTGTTTTACAGGGGGTCCTCAGGGTTGAGCCAGAGGAACCAGCCCTGGTGGTAAGTGCAAACAGTGTGGGTAATTGTGTGGTGTACCAGGGGTATTGTGAAAGTGATTATTGTACAGTGTTCAGACCACTAGAGGGGAAACAGGGTGGTTACAGTGTCCCGGAGGGCTGTGCCCAGGTTAGCTTGACCACTACCAGCCCTGACCTCCGGGTGGAGGCACCCATTTCAGAACTCAGGCTCCTTAACCTGCTACTAGCCAAGCAGGCAGGTGTAGCAGCCCTTGGGATAGCACCACCTAGGGGTTACATGAGGACAGATTAACTGAGCTCAATATGTATACCCTAGAGCAAAGGAGGGAGAGCGGTGATATGATTGAAACATTCAAACACCTTAAGAGCATTAACAAGGTGAAAGAGTCTAACATGTTTCAATATAAGAAAAATAGCAGGACAAGAGAACACAGCATGAGATTAGAGGGAGGCCGATTAAGTGGTAATGTGAGGAAGTTCTTTTTCACAGAAAGGGTGGTGGATGCATGGAACAGCCTACCTCAGGAAGTGGTGGATATGAATACAGTGCAGGGCTTCAAACAGGCATGGGATAGGCATAAGGGAGCAATACAGATAAGTAAGAATAGATAGGCCATTGACAGAGCAAAGGCCTATGGAACATTCATAAGGTAGAAAAAGAAATGGGCAGACAGGATGGGCCTTGCGGTCCTTATCTGCTGTCAACTTCTATGTTTCTATGCATTCTGGCTGCAGCTACAACAAGGAGGAGGGCCATCCCCAACTCCCTACAAGGGACATTTGTCATGCAGCTAGTTACAGAACCCACTAGAGATGAGGCAGTGCTAGACCTGGTATTTACAAAAAGGAATAGCTCTGTAGACGTCACAGTGGGTAGTCCCCTGGGTACAAGTGATCACCATACTGTGTGGTTTTGCATACAGACTGGGCAAGAGAAACACCATACTAAGATGAGGGTCCTAGACTTCAGGAGAGCAGATTTAAAAGAAATGGGAAACTGCCTTGGTAAATACCTCAAAACGGGAGATGGCTGGGGAAGAGTGGCGACCCAGTGGAAAAGGATTAAGGAGGGAACAGCCAAGGCAATGGCATGCTGTTTGAAGAAAGTGAGCAAGGGAAGGAGGAGGAAGAGGCCACTATATTCCTCAAAGGAAGTGACAAAGGCAGTGAAGAACAAGAAAACACCATTTAGGAAGTACAAGGAGACTCGTACAGAAGAAGACAGGGGGGTATATCTGGGAAAGCAATGGGAGGCAGGAAGAAGGGTGAGGGTAGGTAAATCACAAACAGAGAACAGGACAGCTAAGGAGGTCACAGAAGGGGACAAGACCTTCTTCAGGTATATAAATGAAAAAAGGAAGACGAGGGAAGGGACAGTGACAATCGGGGGGCGGGGGAAGGACTGGGCTGAGGAAGAGCAAGAAAATGTCGAAATTTTAAATAATTACTTCTGCTCGGTCTTCACAGTAGAAGGAATGGGGGACAGGCAAGAATGTAGCAGCAAGTACCAGGGGGACATGGGAGTCGACACAAGCCCATTTTCAATAGCGACAGTCCAGAAGGAATTGGAAACCCTAAAGGAGAATAAGGAGATGGGGCCAAACAAGATTCAGCCAAAGGTTCTAAAAGAACTGAGCACAGTTCTAGCTGCCCCTCATTAGAGACGGGGGTAGTTCCAAAGGACTGGAAGGGGTGGTTCCAGAGGACTTGGGGGAGGGGATGTGGTCCCTCTGCACAAAAGCAGCAGCATGAGGAAAGAGGCCAGCAACTATAAGCCAGTCAGTTTCACATTAATGGTGGGGAAATCAGTGGAGACCCCACTGAAGGAGTGTCTCATAGAGTACCTGGAGTCTAATGGGCTGCAGTACTGCTGGCAGCATGGTTTTATGGGGGAGGTCATGTCAAACAAATATAGAGTTCCTTGACTGGGTTACTAGGGAGGTGGATCATGGGAGTGCAGCTGGTGTGGCCCATCTGGACTTTAGTAAGGTCTTTGACACTGTGCCACACAAGAGGCTAGTTAAGAAACTAAGCAGCCTGGGAGTAGGGGAGAAAGTGGTAAGCTGGGTCTCAAACTGATCGAAGGACAAGAAGCAAAAAAGTGGTGGTACATGGCAGACACTCAGAGGATGGAAGAGTGACTAATGGGGTGCCACAGGGGTTGGTGCTGGGAGCAGTCCTCTTCAATGTCTTCATAAATGACACTGCTGAGGAGCTGAAGGAGAAGGTGTGTCTCTTTGTGGACAATACAAAAACCTGTAACAGGGTGAACACTCAGAAAGGGATGGACAGAATGCAAAGGTATCTGGGAAAATGAGAGGAATGGTATAGGGTGTGACAGCTGGGTGTCAATGCCAAAAACTGCAAGGTCATGGTTTATAAAATAGGGAAAGGTACTTACAGTCACCAAGCAAGAAACACCTCGGTGCTATCATAGCTGACAATCTCACGGCAGCTGGTCAATGTGAGAAGGCAGCAGGAAAGAATAGTGGCATGCTGGGGTGCACTGAGAGGGGGATTTCTAGTAGGAAGAGGGATGTAGTGCTCCCGCTGTATTGCTCACTAATGAAACCCCACCTGGAGTACTTACAATTCTGGAGGCCATACCTCTGCACGAACATTGACATGGTGGAAGTGGTATAGAGGAGGACAAACAAAATGGTGCGAGGGTTGCTCGAAAAGCCATACGAAGAAAGGCCGCAGGATCTCAACATATACTCCCTGGAGGAGAGGCAAAGTGAGAGTCCTGACTGAGATCTACAAGTACCTCACAGGGGTGAACAAGGTGCAGGTGGAGTGTTTCAGAGGAAAGAAGGCACTAGAATAAAGGGGCAGGCAATGAAGCTAAAGAGGGAGACAATTAGGGGAGATGTGAGGAAATACTTCCTCACAGAAAGAGCGATGAATGACTGGAGCAGCCTGCCAGAAGGGGTAGTGGGGGCAAAGACTGTGGGGAGCTTCAAGCATGCATGGGATAGGTACAAGGGCAAATTAGGTAGAGGAAACGGGAGGCATGAGGGACTCCGGTAACTAAACAAGGTCAGAGGTGTTGGAATAAGCAGGGAAAAGGGGCAGACTAGTGGGCCTACCAGTCTTTTTCTGCTGACAAAGTCTATGGGTGGGATTCACAAAGCCCATGAATTTCCTGCAGCGGGGGGTAAACCGCTGCGCAAGTGGGTTGCAACTTGCGGAGCCGCAGGTTACCCACAGCAGTGGGTATTCACAAAGCTGGAGCCAGATTACAACCGGATCCACGGGTTACGACCGCTTGTGGGTGTTGTCGCCAGGGAGATGGCCGCAGCTTCAGGAATGTGCTACGGCTGATGGGAGCAGCCGTAACACCCTCCGCAACTACTGTGGCTGTGAATCGCAACTGCCACAGCTGCAGGCGATTACAGTTCACAACAACAGTTGCGGAGTGGGACTTAGGATTCGCCAGCTTTGTGAATCCTGCCTCAATGTTTCTACACAGGGATTGGGCTCATACTATAAATGTTGCCACCTGAGTGCAGTACTGAGTGGATGCTGTACTGTTGGACTGTGACATCCTTCAGTAATGAAATTAATGAAACATTAAACAAGGTCCTGTCTGCTGTTGTGTTAGTTGTTTGGGTGTAATAGTAGTAGTAACATTGTATTCATTTTTCATAAATCGGAAACTCAGTTGAGCAGAGCTCATTTTCAATGAGATCCTCAGTGCACAGAATTACATTATTCACATTTGTTACAGTTATACAATTAATGACAGATCATAAGAATAAGAAGTATGATTGGAATAATAAAAAATATGAGGTGGACATTAAAGATCCCATGACACTTCTTAAAAAAAAACTAAAAAAAAAAACAGTAGGGGAATTTCCCCAGTATCCTGGTCAGTTTTTCTCCATTCACTAAATAATTCCCCCCAACAGCTTAATCTGGTTCAGTCTCAGTTTGTTAGTTTATTTTTTATATTTGTAAGCAGATGAGCAAATTGCCTGTTTACACTTGCAACAAGTACATATGTAAACAAAACAATATATAGTGCTCCCTTGATTATCCGCCCCTCGATTTGCCACCCTCCGTTACCGCCAGCCTCACCTCATGTTCCAATCGTCCCTCATTTTAAATCCCTCATTTATCCACCACCCTCCTTGTCTGCCATCTGCCAGCACCTTGCACTGATCTTCTCCAATAGCACCCCATTGTAAACACCCTTATTCTTCCACCATGGCCGAGTCACTTGCTCTCATCACTGACGCGGTGCATCATGGTCCTGATTAAAAAAAAAAAAAAAACAGAAAACTGTTACTAATGTGCTTTTTATTGTTTACAGCATTGCTATGTAGTTTTAGGCAGTGCTAGGCTTGCTGATTTTATTTCCACCCAACTGTTTGTTCTCGTCCCCCGCACCGGTATTTGTACTGCTTCTTTGTACAAAAGAAAAAATGATGAATACAGTACATTGTTTTTTTGTCTCCCTTTATGCTCCCTTTCAGAAATAAAAACAAAATCATTTGTACTGTATTTCCATTGAAATTTTGCCATAAAAGGCGATGGTGTGCCTGCAGTGTCCTAGCATGGTGGAGGTGTGGCAACACCAGGAAGTAGTAGCACCCAGAAGAATTGCGGCAGCAGGCATGGCGGAATCTGTATTCAGCAAGCAGACAAAGATTGTCCTAACAACTTCCCAGAAAGCTTGGATTGTGAAGTACACCGATGACAACCCCAACACAAGCCAAAGAATGTGGCTAGACATTTCTCCACCCTGTGGAACCGTGTCATGGCTCAATGGACTGCTGGTGACATTCTGGCATGATGAGGAGTGGACTGGGCAGGATCTTGATGTCGACTCCAAGAAGGCAAAAAGGGCTCTGAAGCAGGTTGATCTCAAGGAGGCACTGTTTCTGTGGTTCTCAAACACCAGGGCACAAAACATATCAGTCACCGATGAAATCCTACATCAAAAAGCTAAGTACTTTGGGGCACAGTATTTATAATGATATTTATGCATTTTAAAAGCTATTCCCAATAAAATATTTTTACTTTTATACTGTACTAATAAACAATTGACCCAGTAAACAGTTATATGGCTTGTGTCATGTCATGTGTATGGTAATTGGTAGTGCAAACACCAGCACAGCACCTCAACTGCATGTGTACAGCATGTAATCAAGTAAGATTCCAGAACTGACCACTGCCACCTACTCGGTCTGAACTGATTAAGCAATATACCATGACAGTGAGTGGGTATATTGGTGGATTTACCACACCTGGTGTGATTTGGTCACGAGGCGTAGCGAGTGACTTAACCACACCAGAAGTGGTAAATCCACCCATATACCCACTTTCTGTCATGGTATATTGCTATTACACAATGTTCAACTTCTTTTTTTTTGTTTTTATAGTGATATAAAACTTTTACAGTGGGTATACTGGAGGATTTATCACAGTCATGTGATGTGTTTTGACCAATGAGGTTACAGGATTTTCATACTCCATTGTATAGTCACAAATTTGTAACTAGGCTGTGTGAGTTCGTAGGCTAATATGAGGATAACAAACAAGGTGAATGAGCCCTTGTTCAAGTCAGGGTGAATTACAGTCATACTGGGAAAATAACAGCAAACCAGAGTCTAAAGGCTTATAATTTTATTTTTTAATAATCTCTGAGTGATTGAGTAGTGCTCACGCCACTCACATAAGTGCCATGTAGGCGGCGTAAGCTTTTAATGCTGCCTGTCCAGCTCCTTTGGATGCTCCCCAGGCTGCCAGCTTGCCCCTGAGCCACTTAACAGCCATGAGGAATCCAGTAACTTGGTGAATGCCGGTAGTACGTGCCAGCAAACAGTCAAGTTCAGACAATAGCATACTCGTAGCTGGAGACAGTTGGTTTGCATCTGTATCCCCCGGGACAAGGCTGAAAACCGGCAGTATTGTCTAATCCTCCTTCCAGTCAACAGAAATGAAATAATTAATATCCATATCTTGTATTTGTGGGGGTCCCCTGGTACAACAGGAATTCAAAAAGTGCTCAGCTGTAGTGCAGTACTGCAGGGATACACGTGCTGGTTATAAAAGGATGCACAAATGCCTGTTACATATATTCTTGGTGATGGGCTAAGCAAGGGAGCAGGTGCTTTACATCATTTCAAAAGCACGTATCTCATTTCAGGACTGGAAGAAGACTGAAAAAATGGGCATGTGGTGAATGCTAGTGTTTGCCGTAACTTCCAACTTGATCTAGTAAAATAGGTTTAGCTAGTGCTGTGGCTTTAATGAGGTTTCATTATAGAACAATGAATAGAAATGGTGCATTCTCATTGGTTGACAGGGTTAGGTTAACAGCCGGAATCCCTGATTTACATCCAACAGTTAGAATTTGAACTCTTAAAACATTCATTGAGAAAAATAACATTTTAGATTTATAATAGTCTTAAGGGACTCATGGGGTTGGGTCACCTTTACTAATTTAATCCTAGGGGTATAAGACACTTGACTATGCCTCATGCCTCATGACATCCCCTAGGGTTACATTAACAGTTGATAACCAAACTACTAGTTATGCCTTATTAATTAATCTTAGGGTTTGGGCAGGGATGCTCGAGGTGGGATTACTTGCATGAGAGTGAGAAACAGTACAATGTGATCCCCCCTTTCCCCAAAGCTCCCAACCATAAAAAATGGTGGATTCAGTGCTTTGGATTTTAAAAAGAAGTCTCTTACATCACTCTCCAGAAGGTTAAACATGCTGGACTCAGCGACTTCTTTGGACTCATCAAACTTCTCCAGGGCTAATCGGATTTCCTCATCTGGAATCTTGCCCTGCCTTTTCTTCTTGTAGTCAAAGTCTAAACGCCGCCCCTCCATCTTCTTCAAGTGGTGCTGTAAAATCAAACATCACATAAGTGTTTGTTGTGCCCTTTCCTTCTTTACAGTACAACACAGCTTTATTTTATCTAGCATCTTTCATACAGCGATAACCCCACAATGAGTAAACACACAAACCTGCGGCACAGTAGCAGCACAGGAGTAAGGCACACTTCACATTGACCTACAAAAGATGTCATAATCAAGATGTATATAGCCAAGTAGATAAATTCTTTATTACAGTGGACCAGGGTAACAGTAGTCTTTTCCAGAGTGGACTTATATCAAATTAATGGCGGGAGAATTTGTTTCTTGTTCACAGCATGTATAAATTCAGGCACCTGGGTGTACTGGATGACAAACAGACCAGTGGCTCAAGTGTGACTGACATGTCAGATCTCACTGATGTTCTGCAGTGTGTAACAGTTTTCCTAATAAAACTACTTCCAGAAACAAAGGAAGCCTGTGTGCATGCATATGAGTGGCGGGAAGAGAGAGAGACCCCAGTACAGTGTTCAAGGTGCTGAAGAGTGAAATGGTTAATTTGGGTTGCATGCTGGTCTCAGGTCAGTAAGGAAACGGGAAGAAAGGGGTAGAAGGGTCCCTTTATTTTTTTTCATATACTGTTTATTTTTTTTTACGTTTTCTCCCCTTTCCCGGGGCATGGCGTACACATGTGGAGGCGCCTGTGCATGCCAGGATCCGGTGACCCCTTCCACCCCACCCTAGACTTGTGTCGCCGCTCCTACTGCCTATGCACCTATCGGGCCTCCACCCAGTGGGTGCAGGACTACAGAGGAGTGGGCATCCACTCCTGGAGGGGAAATCCCACTCCAACCCTCCCTCCTCCGCTGGCTCCCTGGCGACCTGAGGTCGTTCCCGAACCCAGGTCGCCGGCATAGTGCAAGGCATGGCGTCCAGTGCCTCAACCCTCAGTGCCACCAGGCTGGCTAAGAGGGTCCCTTTAAAGGAAAACAGTACAAGTAAAAAAAAAAAACACACCTGAGTGTGGGGCCGGTGCCACTTTGCAGTTTGTGTGCAAAAACATTATTTTTTTACTTTACCGCAGTATAGTAGATTTTATTGGGCTGATCCTGCTGACTTGCAAGGTGACATTTGTTTTTAACCTGAAATCCCAGAATGCCCTGCAGCTGATAACCACAGCTGGGCTGCAGCAGTGGGAGATTCAATAGCCTGCTGTGCAAAAAGTGTAATTCCAACACTGGCCGTGATCTTTTGTTTGTTTGTCCTGCTGTCCTCCTGTGGCTAAATACAGGAACAGGGGACTCCCCCGGAGAATGACCATACCACTTTCATGGGCCCTGACTCCACTGATCCTGGGTATGAGTTCAGATTTGCTACTGAGCCAATCTGAGTTCCCTTGATGGCACCACAGGGCTGCCTTTTGCTTGCAGAACCCTCCTATTAAACAAGTTAAAAAGCTAATGACGCCTCAAAGAAAACTTTAAAAAACATAATAATTATGTGCAATTCTGCCTACATTCCATTTATATTTTATATATTTCTCCTCCACATTATTACTAAGGAAATTTGCATGAATATATGATCTTTATCCCTTAGAGTTCCTTTAGAGTACATCTGTCTCTATAGCGTACTCCCTACCTCAAGTCATAATCCTCCATTGTGACATCACAATCTGTTGCTATGGGAGTAACTGTGATACCACAAGCAGTGCTCTATGACTTCAGGTAGGGAGAAAGCTGTAGGAACAGATAAACTCTTCAGGAGCAAAGATCCTGTTTTCATACAAATGACCTTAGTAATAAATAATGGAGAGGAGGAATACAGCACTAATGGGAAATACAAGCCAGACTGTGTCTAAATATTAGGTTTTGTTAAAGTTCTCCTGAACATGTTGCCAGCTCTTTAAGGAATGCAGTCAACAGACTGACAGTTACAGTGTGATATTTGTTCCACTGGACATCCGGCTCACATACTGGGAAGTATCATAACCTCGGGGGACTGGTGTCTTGGCGTAACAAACTAGTTCTTAAGGGCTGACCCTCTGCAGCAGAAACTAGCATGAACCTCAGTATCAGAGAGGGAAGACTGAATTTGCACACTGTAGGAATGGGGGTAGGGGTCAAGGGGACAGAATGATAGGCAAGTAAGAGAAACGTGTCATCCCTTTCATGATGCAGGATCCAGGCTGGCATGGGCAGGGTAGTAAACCAGCACAGGGACAATATATATTAAGACATGCACAGGCACAACACTAAAGAACAAAACGCACAGCTAGCTGTTTCTTTCAGCTCTTTGTGTCCCAGTACAATCACAGACAGAGACAGGTTCTGAGTTTTGTTATACCTGCATTTTAAAAAAATTTCTTAATCTTAAAGTTTGCAGTCCTAAAAGGTGACAAGAAACAGCTTTAATATCTTCACATGTCCTCCTGTTTTTTTTTAGTGTTTATCCTGTATTCAGATGTTTTGTGGTCTTGTTATGTTTAATTGATAATTATTTTATAGTGTGTTAGAACGTTGTATTCACTTAAAATCTAACTTTCCCTATTCTTGTTGTACCATCGATGTGACGTCATGATGTTGTGAGTACGTCACATCGATGGTACAACTTTGAACTAGATCACATGGCCACCAGCCACTGTCTGCCAATGTTTAAACTGCCGCACAGCAGTTTGATTACGTGCAAGGGGTAGCAGGCAAAGAATAACCCTGAACGGCAGTACAACACTGAAACCCGCCGTCCCATTTCACTAGTGCTAGTAATCCCCGACAGCATGTACTGCAAAAGTTTTTTTGAAGATCAAAAGAATAAGCGCACAATTAAAAAAACAGACTTATGGACGAAACTGTAAAAGTAGTGTCCCGATGTTGATTTTCTGGTGCCCATACACTATAAAAGACAGTGTATGGGCAACAGTGAACAACAACAGTGCCGTTCACTTCTCAAGGTGTCATGACACCCTCAAACCTCTCGAGCTTTGCTCTCGAGGTTTCAACGGTTGTCATGACAACCTCCCGAAGTGAACAACACTGTTGTTGTTCACTGTTGCCCATACACTATCCTCTATATTGACTCTGTAACTTCCTTGACTCCCTCTCTCCTTACCTACTACTACTACTACCATCTCTCTGATCATACTGCCTGAACATTCTATGCAAGCAATAATGCCCAACAGGGTGGGCAGTATTGGACTATGCCCACCCACCCAGAGGCATAATAAGGCCCAATGCTGCAGGCGGTGGGCTATACAGCCTCTGGAAGAGTGGGTATTGCCCATACCACCCATCCTGGAGGGTATTACTGTGCTTAGAAAATGGGATTTGGACTGTATTAAAAAAATATGTTTAAATAGTTACTTAAAATTAATAAAAATATTTTTTAGCAAAGTAGGCCCTATACTGCTGGCACTGGCAGTAGATGGTGCTGTTTTATGAACTGCTACTGTGTTTTAAAATGTGCACTGTGTTGTTCACAAGCTGTGTTTTTTTATATAATAAAAAGACTGGACCTATTAATGATTTGCCTGTTTTGAATTCATTTTGACCCCCCCCACACTTAACTGCCCTCAGGCTTAACTGTTTTATGAGGCTGCAGTTGTTGGCTGACCAGGAGAACAGCGAGCGAGATGCTGCAGCACTACACTTGGTATGAGACTACCAGTATTTTCTTGATTTTGCCTCCCACAGATAGAGATACACTGCTGGCTTGCGTCAGTAAAGCGGGTCAATGGCTGGTGGACAAGGCACGAATACCACTCAGAGGTAACAGCACACTATGCTAGCCCTACAAATGTTAGTTTCTGAAAACAAATTGTTCTCTTTCTTACATTAGTGTTATGCTGATAATTGAGAATTCAGTTGCATGGCAAGGAGTCAACTCGCTCGCTTGTCTCACTTAGCAAGGGAAAGAAATGGTGGCAGATCTAGTTTTAAAAATCAGAGTGGTACCATCATATTGGTAATTAAGTCATTTGTCTTGGTATTTTTTTTTAACCTGGGCTCTGTTGTCTGATAGATGCCCACCTTGCCAAGGGCATCAGCCAATCAGAGCCCAGGAGATCCTTAACCCATTTTCTAAGACATCAGTCACACCATTCCGGCTGATATGAATGAATAGCATGGAACGGTGTAACTACTGTAACCCTAAGGCCACTGCAAAGCTAGATCCCTAATATACCACAGTTTATTTTAAAACACATCGGAACAAATGACTGACACAGAATGGAAAACAGCCGAGCATGCAATTCTATAGAATGATTTCATATCACTTTTGAAGCTATGCTGGCTTTCTGTGTGGATCAAGCCAACAGCTGAGGGGGGACAGTGTTTCTCTGCACATTATTCCAGTATTGCAAACCGAGGCAAAATGTACTACACAATGCAGGTAAAGGAAACAGCTGTACAGTAGTAGAAACAGACACTGTCAGCTATTTCCTGAAATTTCTGTGATATTTCCAGAAATATCTGATGCTTTCTGCATTTCCACAGTAGGGGCAGCAGAGAGAAACTCTTCAGAAATTTCGTGAAATATCTGGAAATAGCTGGCAATGTCTGTGGCTACTACTGTGTCTAAAAGCCAATTTAAACAGCAAATGATGGCACTTGGAAAACTCTGAGAACTATAAGGACCAATTCCCAAAGTGCTGCTTAGATCAGTGCAAGCTGCAGCAAACAGCCACTTGTGCCAGGGACCCTGCACCCGATTCTCGAACAGGTGGGGTCCCAGCACCAAACTCCTGCAGCAATGCCACAAGCTGCGGGACAGTCCCATGGCAATGCCAGCATCTGGGTCCCATGCTGAGGGACAACAGACAGGTGCCCTATAATCCCACCATTCGATTATTGCCGTGCCAAATTGGGAGTTGGAGTGGGAGTGATGTTGCCCTTGCAACGTTTTGTGGATCCAGATGTTTGTGGGAGGAAAATATTTTGTCGACTACAATCACAGTAAGCCGAAGCCACCAACAGGTCTGTGCCATAAACATCACCCTGGCAACATGACAGCACAACTAATGCCATTCCCCAACTGTGTACACCTCCTCCTGATGCCCTTCAATCATACAGTACCAGGTGATCCTGCACCCCCATAACATGCTGGCAATGATAACTGTGCCCTGGAGCTCACTAACCTACCATCACTGGTCCATTTCTGCCATTCTGTGGAGTGCTAATATGCCACCAAGTACCATCCCCCACCAGAGCTGTCATGCCACTTTGTAAACCAGTGCCCCCTGTAGAACTGCATGCCACAGAGTGGGGTGATGCTGTGGCTTGCAACCAGGGTATGTGGTCTAACCCAGGAAGCCTCCCGGTACTACCTATGGCAGCACTGCTACAGTGCCCGACACAACTCCCCAATGTTTCATCTGCACTGCCAGCCCACAGTCAGTGCCCCTTTATAACAGGGGGTGCTGCCACTGCTGTGGCCACTCTCTGGGGGGTCCGCGGGTGGGACCCTTTTGGTGCATGGGGCATTAGACCACCTCAGGGCTCGTCTAACTCTGGGCTGGCACTGCAGATGTTGGCTAACTTGCAGAATCCCACATAGGTGGATATGGCACCCAATCTCCGGTGCATGGCCCCATGGGCCATGGTGCACCCTGATGTTTAGTGCTAGGCTGGTGCAGGGTATGTATGGCACAAGAGCACCTGACCTCACTGCAGCCTGCATTTGAGAACTGGATTTGGTGCAACTGTTGACGCAAGGTGCCCCATGTGTCAATTCTGGACATTTGAGTATCAGGCCAATAATACTGAGACAAAATATAACTTACAACTAAAATATCTTCAGTGTTAATTTTCCCCAAGATCTTAAAGATAGAAACATAGAAAATGAGAGCAGGAAAAAGGCCTGTGGACTTATCCAGTCTGCCCACCCTACCACTACACTGCACCAGCCTTCGTGGCCATCCTACCCTATTACCTCTGCCCCCCCTCATTCATACTATAGACATGTGCTCATCCAACCCTAGTTTGACCCCCCACCCCACATTGTTTTAGCCTGAACCGCCTTCTCGGGCAGCCAATTCCAATTAGCTACCACCCTTTCGATGGAAAAGTGCTTGCATCTTTCATGAACCTACCTCCTGACTGTTTGAATGAACTCCCCCTCATTCTTGTGTTCTTGCTTAAGGCAAAAATGCCATTAAGCGTCATCCTATTTATCTGGTGCAAGTACTTGTAGGTTTCTATCATGTACCCTCCCCGCCTGGTCTTCAGTGTGTACATGTCAAGGCCTTGCAACCCCCTTTGTATGCCTTCCCCCATCCCTGAATCAATTTAGCCACCCTTCTCTGCACTGCCTCCATCCTCTTACAATCCATATGCAGATATGGATTCCAGAACCTTGCACAGTACTCCAGGTGCAGTCGCACCAGTGATCTGTATAGTGAGTCCTTGCACAAGTATGGATTCCAGAACCTTGCACAGTACTCCAGGTGCGGTCGCACCAGTGATCTGTATAGTGAATCCTTGCACAGTACTCCAGGTGCGGTTGCACCAGTGATCTGTATAGTGGGAGGATCACCACCTACTGGTTTCTGCTGATTCCCTTCCTAATGCATTCCAGCACCCTGGTCATCTTCCCCACATCCTTGCTGCAATGTGCTGTGGATTTCAGGTTATCTGACATTTATAATCCACAGGTCCTTTCCTCGGCAGTACTTTCCAGTACCCCCCCCCACACACACACACACGTATTGCACTGTTGGGTTCTCTTTCTTGGTGTGCATTACTCTACATTTTTTTTTGCACTGAAGCTTAGCTGCCAGGGGCATGAAGACTGGCTCCATCCACTTTAGAACAGTCAGACTGAAGCTTGTGCTCACGACAGGGGTGCAGTGCAACCTGGGTAGCCAACCACGCAAACAACAAAATCAAAAGGACTGCACTGGGCCTCTAACCAGGGAGTTCCAAAAACAAATGCTCACATGGACATCCAAATGTGTATCTACCAGAAAGTTTTATTTGCTTACAGGACTCTGTGCTAAGTGTCCAAACAGTGCACATTTACAATTCCAGTAGATTACTAGCCACAGCCTCCTTATGTGGCTAGTAATCTACTAGAATGGGGAATGTATGCTGTTTGGACACTTAGTACAGAGCCCTGTAAGCAAATAAAACATTCTGGTGGATACACATTTGGATAACCATGCGTGCATTTGTTTTTCAAGCTCCCTGGTTACAGGCTGAGTGTGGCCCTTTCGATTTTGCTCCATCCACTGTAGAAATCATTTGCCCCTGCTGTTAACTCTACACTTAAAGTCATAGCCTTCTCTTTCTGACATCACAATCTGCGGCTAAGCAAGGAACAGTGATGTCAATTATGACTTCAGTCCTAGGAATAGCTAGGCACAGAAGGTGAAGTCAAAGGGACCACATTCCTGTTTACCTGCAAATGCCCATAGTGTGAAAGAACAAGGAACAGAAAAATACAGAAAATGTATATGAAATATAAACCCCATTGTGTCTAAATATTATGCTTTCAAGAGTTTCCCGGGGTGTTGGTTGCTCTTAAATTAAAAAGGGACTCTTACAATGGGTGCTGTGGCTGCACCTCCACCATGGTCACTTGTATAAGATGATCCAGGAATTATATTCTATAGTGCAGAATGCTGATTAATGAGAATTAAACAGGGGAGCCCTCTATAGAACAAGCATGGCCAAGGTGCCAGAGAGCTGATACTCCAGGCATTCCCTGCTCTTGTCATTCTTTAGGCGTTAGTGGATTACATCCAGCAAACAAAAACCAGCCCCAGTATAGTCAGAAGTATTAGTGGAGTTTACCCTGAGGGAGCTGAAATGCTGTAACTGGTAACTATTGTAGGGCAGGGCCTTTTCTTTCTGTCCATTATTTCGGGCACAGCTATTTTGTTCTGGTTTCCTGGTTTGGGGCAACTCATGATCTCCAGACTACAGGATGTCTGAGTAAGGTATTTGTGCAATGGTATATTGGCAAAGAAACACATATAATGACAAAACCAATCGGACCTTGCAGCCTTGGAGCAAAAACTGTACAGTGTTGAAATACAGTAGATGACATTAGCACTCTCATGGGACAGATGATGAGTACACACTGTGCATATCTGAATAGCAAGAATGGGAGCCTGAGGATCACAAAACATGACTGGAAGGCAGTAAACGAGTACAGGGATGATTTAAAGAGATGTTACAGGGATAGTATTAATGCAAAGGCCTTCCGAAGGCTGTAAAACATCCAAAGGATGCATATTCCCAACTGATCCCCGCTCTTTCTCGCTGCCTCAGAAAAAGGGTTGAAGAGACAGTCATGCTGCAATCAAGGAGCTGGAAAGCAGTAATGGGATTTCTACAACAGACTGACAATCTCATGCAACAAAAGTGCATCTGAAACTAAACTTGCCAGTTGACAGCATGTAAACTGCTTAATTATGTAACTTCCCGATTGACTCTGTAACTTCAGTTAATATTGCCTGTTTACTGCTGTATAATAAGACTGGTAATTCACACATGCCTGTGTATTACTTTTTTACATTGACTGTTCTTTACCTTTGAATGTACATTTTCTTCCCAAATGCCCTTCCTCCGGGTTGCACCTGGAAACGACCTTTGGCTCACTGTGCCTTTCTCGGTTAGCAATTTTTCAATACATAACTTACTGAATTTTATTAAGCCGTAAGACATTCAGGGTGTGTGTTTGTGTGGGATAAAGGCATACACTGGGTGAGGTGAAGCATAAGGCATAGCCAAACACTACCACCCGAAACGTGTTGTTATCCCACATAATGCGCACTCTGGAGTGTCTTATTTTATCTGATTTAAAATAATTGCAGCCCTCAAAATCTGGGAGACTGGGCCGGCCCAGTGGCGCTGATGGTTGAGGCGCTGGACGCCACACCTCGCGCCACGCCGGCCACTCCGGTTCGGAATGGACTCGGGTCATCAGGGGTCGGCAGGGGAGGGAGGATTGAGCGTCCCAACGGATGCTCTCCTCCCTCGGGGGACGCCAACCTGAAAATGCCAGTGGGGCACTGGCACTCGAGGAGGCTTGTGGCTCCGTTTGCGGAGTCTGGGGAGGGGGGACGTTGGAAGGAGCTTGAGAGAGACGTGCGTATGCACGTCGCCTCTCTGGACGCTCTGTGTCCTTGTGCTGATGTCCCAGGGGCCGGGGCTATGGGGAGGACAGAAAAATGGAAAAAACCCTTCGGCGCCCCTAGATGAAGACGGCTCCGTCTAATAGGGACCACCGATCCCCAAGACAGACCCCGCTGTGCAGGAGAGGAGGGAAGAGGCACTCTAGGGGCAGATCTGGGGGGGGTGGTCTGGAAAAGAAATTGAGCGTTCTAAAGGAGGGGGGACCAAAGGCAGAGAAGGAGGATAAATAAAGAAAAACAAAAAAAAAATCTGGGAGTCTGAAGCTTATACATCAGTAGTTAAAGGATGATTACACAATGACCATAAAACATTACATAAAGTTATAAATATCAGTGGCATACATAAGAGGGGAGGCTAAGGGTCTGAAGTCCCCTCTTTGACAATGTATTCATAGGTAGCTCCTCAGGTGGCATAGTTGATGTGTCCTGGCTTCACAAGCAAAGGGTCAGAGGTTTGATTCCAGATGAGGGCACATATTTACTGCCTTATCAAGGATACTCAAGAATCATGCAGTCACTGTACTCATGTTCTTTCACCATGCTCCTCCCATTTTGATGTAGTAGGTAAGGAAAAATAGGGCAGGCTGAATGGGGCACGAGGTCTTTATCTGCCAAGATCTTCTATGTTTCTAAGTTTCCATGTTACTTTGTTTTTCAGCAATGGCATGTTTCTTAACCTCCAGCTGGTGCAACATACTTAAAGACTTTCAGTATACTGCGCCAGCTGCTGCTGCTTTCTGGACTGGTAGCCAACTGCTAAAGAAACAGTTCTTTCACCCGATTCAAGTCTGACTGTGAGTTGGTGTGGTGCAGCCCCTTTTCTGACCCAACAACCAATCCCAATTCCCCAAATAACCACCAGCGATCTGTCTATCTGTGACTGTCTGCATGCATGTGCTCACCAAGCTGCCACCTTCTCAATCAGAAGAGGTGGCACCAGTGGGCAGAACATGCTCAGTCTATTGGGGCACACTGAATCAGTTCAGAGTCACTCCTCTTCAGCTTCGCATGCATGTAGCACTGTACCACATGGTGTTCTTTCTGTCTCTGTTCAGCACTCACGTAGTATAGTGCTGCAACTGATACAAAAACAGGCTCCCACTGGCACGGAATATTGTGGCATCAAGGCTGCCTGACAGATCAGAAAAGCTGCCAGTTGCTCGAGTCTGGAGAGACCCGATCTAAATTATTTAAAATCAATTTAGATAGGATACTGGCTGTGTCCTACATGTAAAGAAAAGCACAACATAAAGCAAGATGTAAATATCAGTCTCAGTCACATTCCTGGCTGTGGTCAGTGTTTTCTTCTCTCTCTCTCTCTTTTTTTTTTTTTTTTAAGTGACTACTGCAGGCTTGCAGCTGTAGTGAGGGCCTGCTCTGTTCTGAACTGATGGACTTGGGGGGGCAGAGAGTGGTTGCCTGCTGGTGGTTGTGAAAGTGGAATGAGTTCAAAGCTTTAAATCAAAGCCCCCCCAGAATTATTAAGGCTACTGTGTCTGATATAAATGACTAGTAATTCTTGCTGCTGGACTAGTCTGTGAGACACTGACTTAAGCACAAGGACAGAGGATCCTGAATCTGGTTAGGCTGGACTATAAATAAGATCACAGATAAGAAAAGAGGGAACTTGGCATTGAGCTGGCCAAAATTAGGATAGGTGGCAACTTGCTAGCCATTGGGTTTGTTCTTTTTTTTGCTAAAACAAATGCACAGACACTCAGACTGTATGAGACTGCATCTCACAGCATGTAAAACCAACAACTTTTCTGGGTACCTAGGTGGCTCCAGGACCCCGGTCAACGGAGTTGGGTATTTTGCTGTCTCATGCCACCTTACTAATGTACCCTTTGTGTTCACCACTGATAAATATTGCTTAAATATATCACAATACATTATTTATTGCAAATATGAATTGGACCTGTTTTTCAATTACTAAAATAAAAAAAATTTGAAATCAGTATTTTAAGTGTATTGGGTAACCTTTTAAAAAATAATTCCGTTTCATTTCTAGTGTTTGGCAACTAGGTGGCACTCATGCTAGCTGTCTATGACTTCTGGCAGAGGAGCAGTCAATGGCAATTACAGTTGTCCCTGCAGAATATTTAAAACAAATGCTGTTGTTGGTGGCAGCTAAAGAAGTGATTTTGTTGTGCTTAGAGGAAGGGGTTCTACAGCTGCTTGGCGGGGGGGGGGGAGAAGGCAGTAGAGACAGAATCGGTCCATATGTGGCCTTGTAAAACTAGCTAGGTATCTTGGACGTGGGCTTATGGGGAAGATGACAGGTGTATGGATACCGGGTGAGTGATGGGCCTTTCTGGCTTGAGTTAGTTTCAGCCATGCTGTTGGGTTGGGAAACTAATGTGGATGAAATTACCTCTCAGCCAATCAGGATGTCACATTTTTCCTAACCGTTCATAACATACAGTAACTGCAGTCAAAGGCTATGGAAAATGAAAAGGCCTAAAAACATCAGAGTTGTTGGCCTCCCTCACATAGTGATGGATGGAAATGCAAACACATTTGTTCAAAAGCAATGTAAGGGTACCATCTCCAATATAAAGACCCCTGACCATGGCAGAACTAATTAAGAACTAAGAAAACAGATTCACATATAAGGCTTACTCTACAGCTAATTCTGTTTTTTTTTCCTACCAGTTTCAGTACTTATGCCTCTTTATCTGGAAGGGCATACCTAAGAAAGATGCACATACATCCAAACCATTAGGAATTTGGTATGTTTGTTGTTTATGGTAGCCATTGTCGGTTCTTGTATTTTACGGATCTGCACTTTGTAAAACTCGATTCTGCATGTCCTACACATATATTGCAGAACTTTGAGCTTGTTGACACTGTAACAACAGACTGACTTTTTACTTTGCAATGACAAGTAAAAGCTATAAAATAAATCTGCAATATGGTGAGCTTTACATAAGGATTCTGAGTTTTCTAAAGAATATTCAGGGAGTATGAAAGCTTTTTAGCAGAATGAGCAGAATGTGGATTTCTCTACTGGTGTGCCATGTCAGCAGGGTCTCAATATTACAGATGGTCTGCTGTTGCACACACTGATTCGTCGCCAACCAGTCTGCACACCTGTTCATCTTATGAGATGAAAATGTAACCTGAACGTGATTTGGAATTTACTCGAAGTGCTGTATGCACCATGCAATGGACTGCAGCTGAAGGATGTGCTGCATCTAGCAGAGCTACCTCTGACTGAGAATGTTAACTGTAGTGATGAAATGAAAAACAATAAAGCAGCACTCCTGGAGGATGAGCAGGTGCAGTGGTGAGAAATAGCCTATGGAAGGGGAACACACAATGCTTTTTTTGTCTTTGTCATGAGGCTGTACCCAAGGTCCCATGCTCACTATAATTTCCCTGATGTTTGCAGATAAAGAGAAGTGCATGATGCTGGCAAAAGAGTATAGAAAGAATCCTCACCTCTCCCGATCTCTGCAAAGCTCCTCAGGTTCAGAGGCAGGGGTTCATGCCATTGATATTCGGATTGACAAAGATGGGAGATCAGCGTACTATTCCTCATTCACCTGAGCCCAGTTGCATCTTATGTACCAAAACAGGCAGGATTTATTTCAGGACCTTGATGATGTGTAAACTTTTCAGTCTGCTCAGCTTAAAGGGACACTGTCAACCCATTCTGCATCACATTCTTTCTAGCCGAAAGCACATTTTACGATTGCTTACCTTCTCTAAAACACACTGAAGTTGTTGGTTATTTGATCTGCTTCCTTTCTTGGTAGAACTGAAATGCATGGGAATGGTGCAATTAAACACCTTGTTTTGTCTCAAATCCTTGATCTACTCTAATTTTATAATCCTGTGTATTAGAAACATGCCCAAACAGTGCAGCCACTCATGATGCAATAGTCTCCTTTTCTCCCACAGCATTATGAGTGGCTAGATTGTGTTAGGGCATTCCCAAGTCCAGGAAAGATGCAGTGGAAGTTGATCCAAGAATGTAAACAAACATGTTTTTTTTTTGGGGGGCTGTTGAGCAGCCTGAGAGGAAACACCACTTCACTTGGGCTCCCAGGAGAATTCTATTAAATTTATTATTTTTATCTATTTTTGGTGTTAAGTTCCAGCTTAATCTTTTCATATTGTTGCTGGTGCCTCGTATTGCAAGATGGGCAAATGTAAAGGATCCAATCTACTGTCTGATGAGTTTTTCAAGCCCAAAGGGCAAAAGTGTGAGGAGCAGCCTGTGTAACATGGCAAAGCAGGGATCTCTGGTGAATCACAGGTAGGCGAGGTGACTTTAAATACTATCAACACCTCCCTGGGACAGCTGGTAAAAATGGTCCAGGATCTGGACCGTAAATTTGATGTACTACATCCGAGGGTAGCCCCCTGGAAAGCAGAATGGACAAGGTGGAGCATACTGTCCAGCAGACAGCAGTATCTAATAAGAAATCAGTCGATGCCACCGCTCGCCTTGTGAAAGAAAACTCCCTATTACACTTAAGACTGGAAAATGTGGAGAATCAAACTCGGGAAAGGAATGTGCATATTGTTTGGCTTCTTGAGTCAGCGGAGGGAGAGGACTGCCTGAGGTTTGACAAAATGTTTCTCCCTACCGTGTTGGGACTTTCTGAAGCTGACCTTCCCCTCTCTATTGAGAAGGTCTTCCGCATCACGCTCAGAACCTCATGGTTGTGTGCACAGGGATAGGGGATCAGAACAGAATTTTGGTGATGGCACGATGGAAGAGATCATTGCATTATGGAGAAGATACTGTCCTACTGGTTCCTGATCTCTCATACTCTACAAGACAAAGACAAAAGGGTTTTGATGGCGTATGGATCTGGCTTAGGCAGTTACAGTTTCAATACCAGCTCCTTCTGCCCACAAAACTGCACCTGCAATGGAATGGTCACTTGTTCCTTTTCTCTGATTCCCAAGATGCTGAAAAGTTGTGACAGTGTATGGAATCCAAGATGGAGCATCAGGAGATCGAGGTGGACTCCTCTGACGAGGATTAATTAATTGATGGGATGTAATAATGATTGCTGAAGTTGTAATGTAGAACTAGAGCAGCGCTTAGCTGTATACAATCGTATTTGCTCACAAATAGCCTGTTTGAAGCTGTTAGTAATGGCAATGAAATTGTGTTATCCCTCTCTTTGTAATACAGGAACTGTATATTACTAACTGACATTTCTTTTAACGAGGGCAGCATTACCTGTTGATTATCTAAGTTTGCATATATTTTTTGCTCAGTGTGGTGATAACCAGCTCGTACTCTGCAGTATAATGTGGACTCCATCAAACATTCCTTCAGTGATATTAGACCTGCCATAGATAAAACTGTGCTGGCTCCTTGAGTCGGTCATTATCATTTCCCACTACAATATTATTGCAAGTCCCAGTTTTGCTGATTGTTTACTTCAGTCTGTAAAAGTGGTTCACAGTTAGCTGGGTTGAATCTGTTCAGGTGATCTCCGATCTGCTACTGCAGATAATGTTTTTCCCTGGGAGGTTGAGGGAACTTTAGTAAGGATTATAATTCTTTCTTCCACTAAGGGATCTTTAGAGCAATGGGTCAGTTTGGTAAGAGGGTATATTGGGGCTCTACTTAGCTTGATCCCTTATAAGTTTCCTGGGCTGCACGCTTTTTGTCAATGTTATAAATGATGAAGTCAATGGTTACTTCAGCTCAGTTTTAAACAGAATTGCTGATGGTATCATGTTACACAGTCCACATAAAGTAAATTCTGAGGGCAAAGAGTATGAATCGAAAGTTAGTCCCATACAAGAAGAGGAGGTAATGGAATTGCTGAAACAAATAAACATAAACAAAGTGGCAGGTCCGGATGGCCTGCATCCAAGAATAATAAAAGAGTCCTGAAAGTTCTGGGTTGGACCACTGACCTTGTTGTTTAATAGATCTCTGGATACAGGGGACTGGAAAAACCCAACAGTGGTACCGATCTATAAAAAAGGAAGTAGGGCATCACCCTCAAACTATAGAGCAATAAGTTTGACTGCAACTCTGTGCAAGTTAATGGAAAACTGGTAATGAAAAGAGTTGAGGAGGATTTAAAATCAAAGCAAATTATGGCTAAAACACAACATGGCTTCCGAAAGGGATAGATCTTGTCTCGCAAACATCCTGACCTTCTATGAAAAGGTCAGCAGAGCCTTGGAGCAAAACAACCTGGGTGACATTATATTTCTTGATTTCAAGAAAGCATTTGATAGAGACCCTCATAACCTAAATTGTCCTAGAAAAAGATTGATAACAAAATAGTTAAATGGATATCAAACAGACTGAAGGGCAGGACCCAGAGGGTTAGAGTTAGAGGGTCACTATCAAACCCAGCGAGAGTGGAAAGTGGTGTCCCATAGGGATCAGTACTGGGACCAACTCTGTACACATTCTTTACTACCGACCTACACGAACAGGTAGATAGCTGGATAGTAAAATCTGCTGACAATGTTAAAATAGGAACTGTTGTAATCACTACTGAGTAAATTAATCAACTACAAAGAGATTTAACACAGATAGAACTCTGGGCTGAAACGAATGGAATGTCGTTCAGTAATGATAAGTGTGTCACCATGAACCTGGGGAACAAAAACAAAAATACCACATATATTCTACATGGAAACCCACTAACAAGTGTTGAAAATACTAAGAACTTGTGAATCTTAATTAATAAATATCTGAGTTTCAGTGGACATTGTACAGAAGTAAGTCAAAAAAACAAGGATTTGTCAATGCCAAATGTTTGCTTGCTGGCATTGGCATTGGTAGTGTAGGAGTTAGAGAGATGCCTAATAGGAATGGCAGTGAAGTATTGAACTGAAGACAACCCACTACCACCCTGCAGAGAGTGACAGGCATTGGGGTGTGCCTTTGGGTCGTGAGTCATAACAGCCATGCCATTTCACCACACCCTACCCTGCAGACACCAGCAAGTGTCACAGCGTGCCTTGAAGTCTTTGGGCCTTATGCTGACCCCATTCCATAAGAAATACAGTGAGATGGGTGCAGTATAGGAGAATGGGGTGAACTTTGGGGCCAAAGAGTCCAAGGTACACCTCAATGCCTGTCACTGGCTGCAGGGTGTGGGTGGGGGAGGAATGGCAGGAGTATTACAGACGACAATCCCAAGCCACACCCCTGATGCCTGTCAGTCTCTACAGGGTGGGACGATATGGTCGGAAACCCTAACGTCCCAGGCATTCGTTGGTATTTTCACTCCAAATTTTAAACATGGTTTTTTTGTGACCCCCCCACTTCATGAACCGTGGCAATATCAGTTTGTTAGTGGAAAGTTGATTTTGCACAGCGAATACACCATTTGGCACCACTGGTACGAAAACACATTTCAAACAGGATGTGAAAAATGACAGCTGTACTGTTCATGGGGAGGTGTAAAAAATGGCAATGTTGAAAATCTGGAGTAAAAATATAAAAAAACTGGTGATGTCATGAGCGTGCGTAGAAACTGTGCAACGCACGCCCGTAATGTAATTAGTTTGGGGATTTGTTACAGCAGATTGTCAACACAGGCATTTTGGGACCTCCACTCATGAACAGTGTCATTGTGATTTTCTTAATCTGTCCTGAACACTGATTTCACACAGCGACCACTCATTTCTGCACCAGAAGTGTGAAAACACATTTTGGACAGGGTGTGAAAAATGACAGCAGTACTGTTCATAAGGAGGTGGAAAAATGCCAGTGTTGATGATCTGGACTGAAAATATTACAAATTCGTGAACTTACGAGGTTGCGTGGAAACTGCGTGTAACCCCCAGGTGGCGCTATCCCAAGGGCTACTACCCCTGCCTGCTGGACCACCAACAGGTTAAGGGGCCTAGGTTCTATGGCGGGTGCCTCCACCCAGAGGTCAGGGTTTGTAATGGTTGGTCGAGTTGGTCACAGCCCTCTGGGACACTGAGACCCCCTTTTGTTCCCTCTAGTGGTCCACACGATACACAAAAATGGCAATACCAATACCCCACATATACACTGAATCCAATCATAAGGTACCACTTACCCTCAAGACCAATTCTGAAGTTCGTCTCGGAGGACCCCCTGTGAAATAAGGTTGGTCAAGTTACACAAAACAAGGCAATGCCTGCTATATAAGTACTGACCCTTTAAACAGGTTAAAGTCAATAACATCCAGTCTGGTTTATTTAGGGGAGTGAAACACAGGGAGGAGAAGATCAAGTTTATTAGCAGAAATAAATCACAGTACTGTGCACTCATACAGGGTCTTAAAAGTCACACTCTGGGTACCCAGGTTGGGGGCTAGCCAGGTCCGTTGCCCGGGGTTGGCCGGCAGGTGCAGATGGAAAGGACCCTGTAGGAAAAAGATATGCACAATACCCAATTGTAATCTGGAGCTGGATGGCTCAGTCCTTGAGGAAATGAAAGAAAGAAAATCAGATGAAACACTGGTGATGGTTAACAGGTCGCAGGGGGATGCCTTGATTTGTACTCACACTACCCCACGCTGAAAACCTGGCGCAGATGGTGGTTCTAGATTGCCAGACACACAAAGCAGGGAGACAGGATTCTACAGGCCAGGCCACACTGCTTTGATCAGCAGACGGATTCAGTCTGAATACATTCAGTTTGACTTTCAGCTTACACTGCAAGGTGACAAGAGACTCGGAACAGCTATTCCTCCCAAGCATTCAACACATTTATATGTAAAGGAAATTACTATACCAGGCAGCTGCTTTCAGGTCCCGATCGCACTTACTGCAAACACCAGGGGAGTTCACACAGCAGCTTCAATTCCTGACAGACTGAGAGCGATTCAGCAATTTCTCCAGTCTTCTACAGGGTGAGCCTGGTTTCCACTCTTTCAGCCTTTCTTCCTCTCAGTACCCTTGGATCCAGCCCGATTCGAGTTGGCAATGGCCTAACTTTAGGCCTCTCATGCGTTTCCCGCATGAAACTATACAACACAGAAGCACAGAGCTCCTTCTCTCCTCACGGTCACAACTGATCTGATCTCTCAGTCGCAGGGCAGAGCATTCTCTTCGGGCGCCACCTGGTCCAGTTGGTGGACTCATCTGTCAATCACTCAGAAACTCTCTCCGTTGGTGAAAATAGGCACCAGGGTCCAGAACTTCACTTTCCCAGAATTACTAGCTATACATCCCATTGTAAACCAGCTCCCAGGAGAGTCCGAATTCTGGTTGGTCCAAACAGTCTCCATTTTGCAGCTCCCTTAATCCCACTGGCCCCCAGAACAGCAGTTTGGGTCCAAAATGGAGGGGCAACACACACACAGTCCCAGCTGTAATAAAAGCAAGTTAGACAAACTACAATATTACGAAGCCTCTGTTTATAGGAAAAAAAGCACATCATTCAGATGGGCTCCCTTTGTGCCTCCAGCGACCGCAAAATGAAGCGACTGCCCCGCAGTTCAGGCGGGCTTCGAGCAGGGAAACACCAGTCCCCCTAGAAAAGCAGTAACTGTGTCTGCAAGCAGATAGCTCTTAAAGAGACAGCATGTGGAGGTTCTACCAGCACTCACAGTGCCAATCTAACGGCTTAAACGCCGAACACCAGCAGGCAGGGGAACACTTAGGCAAGCTCCATGGAGGCTTTTTAGGAACCCACATTTGTAGGGGGGGTTACATGCGCAATGCACACTCGTAACACAGTCATTTTATGGACTTTTGTCACCAAATTTTCAACATAGCAATTTTAAGACCTCTGCTCATGAACAGTTTCACTGTGAATTTCTTAATCTGTCCCGAACATTGATTTCGCACACTGACTGCACCACTGTGCGCTACATGCATGAAAACACATTTTGGGAGAGATGTGAAAAATGACAACTGTACTGCTCATAGGGAGGTGTGGGAAAATGGCAATGTTGAAAGTCTGGAGGAAACAGTAAAATACGGAGTTACGAAAAGCGAGGAACTATGTAACACACGTCAGAAACAGTTATGTTGAGATTGCCACTTATCACTTTTCAACCTAGGGTTTTGAGGGCCTACCTCATGAACTGTGACACTGTCGTTTCGCTACTCTAGTCCTGAAAAGTGGTTCCACACAGTGACCGCGAAATCACGTTTCCGGGCCGAATAATAAAATGACAGTGACAGGGTTCATGAGATGGCGCCCCAAAAACCCCATGTTGAAAATTTGGTGAAAAAATTCCCAAAAATGGCCAAGATATGCACCAAAGTTGAAAAAAAAAACATTTATGCCATTATACAGCTTACCGGCATTTCCTCAGTTCACGGTCGGCTTTGAAGAGTGCAGACGTGTTCCCGGTCCACCGAAGATCGTCACGCTGGGCTCCAGAGGTAAGTAAGGGTAAGGTGGGGTGTGGGTGCTAGAGGGTATGCTGGTTGGGGAGGGGGAGCAAGGTAGTCAACGAGGGACCATTTTTTGTTGATAGTTTTTTTTTTTTTAATGACGACGACGACACCTGAAAGTGTGTTGGGGGCACAGACAGAACATTGCCACGCTGGTGTGGGCTCCCAGCATGGCACCTGGAAGTGTGTTGGGGGTGCGGAGCCGCTGGGGATTGGGTATCCGCCGGCCATACGCTGTATGGGAGGAGGATGAGCACACTGGGATGGGCCCCAGTGTGCACCTTTGTGTTCGTGGGGGGGGGGGGACTGTCTATGACAGGCAGTTCAGATGCAGTGCTGACGTAGGCAATTTGAATACTGCTGACGGCAGTATGCAAATTGTCTGCGGTGGTGTTTTCCTTTCAACTGTACGCCACTGCATCTGAATGGCTGTCATAGACAGCTCGGACATTCACTGGCGCGGTGCAGCTGCACCTGCAAAAGGGAGTAGGGCATTGGAAGTGGGGGAGGCACACCTACGAAAACTCGTATGGTGGCACTATGTTTCTTGCACATGCGTGCAAGCAAACATAACAAACAGATTATTGGGGTGTATTTGTAGGGCTTTTCTCTCTCTGAACAGAGAATGTGTAATGCCACTTTATAAGACCTATATCAGACCTCACCTGGATTACTGTACCCCACTCTGGAGCCCCTACCTAAAGGGGGACACCAAAACAAATTGAGAGAGCACAGCGAAGGGCTACCAAAATGATTGCAGGACTTGGTGACAGACCATATGAGTCCAGACTGGACATCCTGGGACTGTACTCACTGGAGACTAGGAGGATTAGAGATGATCTCTTCACAATGTACATCATCATAAATGATGAATTACAGATAGATATGGACTTAAAGCTCAATAACAGAGCAATAAACCTCAGAAGTAACGATAAACAAATCCAGTGTTCAAAGAAAAATAGCAGAAGAGGATTCCACACACACAGGGCGGCAATACTCTGGAATAACTTGCCACAAGAAGCTGTAGATTCTGAATCCCCGGTGATATCCAAGAGCAGAATAGACCAATACCTCTTGAGCACAAACCGGTTCAAATGGCCCTGCTGAGGCAATAGACAGACCCGAAGGTTCCCCTGCCTTCTTCTGTCTATGTCCAAGTATAGTACTGGAACTTCCCAGTATGTTGTAACACTTGAGGAGGTGTCTTACGGTTTATCTTTTGTAAGCGAACAGTATTATCTGGCAAATGTCACTGTACTATCCTCCTATGTATTCTTTTGTAAGATGTTTTGCCTGCAAAATCAATAAAAATAAATAAAAAAACATGTTTTTGTGTGTGGTAACAGCAGTATAGTGGGCAGTCTTTTTTTTTTTACTTTTAAAAAGAAAAAAACGAATCAAAATCAAACTACCAGCTGCATCAGCAATCTGTACAGAATGTGAGCAGTCATTAAATGTGTTTTAACCCAGGGACAATTTGACGCCTAAGTGGGTTGAAAGTGCCTCTTTAAAGCAAAATCCAGAAAAAGTGTGCTGCACTCAAGAGTGAAAAACGAGACACCACACTGTGAAATACGGAAAATAAATACTTTCATTTTATTCAAATAGCAAGTGTCGAACACAATGAGCACACTACACTCTCAGCATTTTCAACGAGCTTTCTCAAACATACATATGTATGAAGACGTAAGTGAATCATATAAAACAATATAACAAACATAAACAGAAATTCCAAGAGAAATGACATGCAGTGTTACATCTAGCACTCAAATTAAGGCAGGACTACTATTTGAAAAGTACAGGCTATGATGAGATAAGCTACAGATAAATAAATAGTAGTCCTGTCTTAGTTTGAGTGTGGTGTCTCGTTTGTTGGTCTTGAGTGCAGCACACCTTTTCTGATTTTGCTTTAAAGAAACACTGTCAACCCACTTAGGCATCAAATTGTCCCTGGGTTAAAACACATTTAATGATTGCTCACATTCTGTAGAGACTGCTGATGCAGCTGGTAGTTCGATTTTGATTTGTTTTTCCTTTTTAAAAGTAAAAAAAACAAACAAAAAAAAAACAGAGAATGAATATTAATTAGGCACCTGTATGTAAGATAATACTTGTGCTCCCATCAGACACACCCTCTGACGAAGACTCGTGGTATAGCTGATTGGAGTAGCAGTGTGCTACACGTGTAGGGCACTTGCTATTTAAATAAAATTAAAGCGTTATTTATTTTCCTTATTTCACGGTGTGGTGTACCATTCGTCACTCTTGAGTGCAGCACACCTTTTCTGGATTTTGCCTTTTTAGCCCAGGGCTGGCCACCCCCTTTTGTAGCTGCACTTGCCCTGCACTGCGTTGGCTCGTGGACCCAACCCTCACCTTGCTTCCCTTTAAAGCAAACCTATACTGTACCTAGTGATTCAGAGGTAGAACAGGAAGACAGGAATGAGGCTGAAATAACAGCATGTACACCTGTTATCCTTGCAAAGAGACCACATTTATATATGGAGCTTGCAGTTACTTTTGGAGGATTCCTATCAAAGGATTAGACAGGACATGGTCTGAGTCTTACAACATGATCCTGCAGTTTTTCAGAGCAAGCATTGCTTTTTAAATTCCACCTCAGAGTTTTATAGGACTGAACAGCAGAGAGCTACAGAACACCATATTATTTCCAGCTGTGACTTGGCAGCGGGGGGAGATAGGATACATAAATGACCAAGTGCAATATTAACAAGTTAAACAGGTGCATTAAAAAAGTTAAACAGGTGCAGTACAAACAAGTAAACAGGTGCAGTATAAACAAGTTAACAGGTACAGTACAAACAAGTTAACAGGTGCAGTATAAACAAGTTAACAGGTGCAGTATAAACAAGTTAACAGGTACAGTACAAACAAGTTAACAGGTGCAGTACAAACAAGGTAAACAGGTGCAGTACAAATAAGTAAACAGGTACAGTACAAACAAGGTAAACAGGTGCAGTATAAACAAGTTAACAGGTGCAGTACAAACAAGGTAAACAGGTGCAGTACAAACAAGTAAACAGGTGCAGTACAAACAAGTAAACAGGTGCAGTATAAACAAGTTAACAGGTGCAGTATAAACAAGTTAACAGGTACAGTACAAACAAGTTAACAGGTGCAGTATAAACAAGTTAACAGGTACAGTACAAACAAGTTAACAGGTGCAGTACAAACAAGGTAAACAGGTGCAGTACAAATAAGTAAACAGGTACAGTACAAACAAGGTAAACAGGTGCAGTATAAACAAGTTAACAGGTGCAGTACAAACAAGGTAAACAGGTGCAGTGTAAACAAGTTAACAGGTGCAGTACAAACAAGTTAACAGGTGCAGTATAATCAAGTGAACAGGTGCTGTAAAAACAAATTAAGCAGATACAGTAGAAGCAAATTAAGCAAGCGAAGTATGAACAAGTCAGGTACAGCTTAGACAATTTAAACAGGTACCGTATAAACAAGTTAAACAGGTGTCTAAAACTCAGTCACATCAATATACTGTGCCAGACATACCTATAGCAGCTTGCATGACTTTCAATTAGATGTCACACATACAGCTTTAGCAATATAGTCTGTATCTATATAGCGGGGTGGTTAACCTAGACAGTGGCTAGACAAGGTGGTGAGCACAGTGACGAAAGGTGAAAATAACCACATGGTGACACAACTGTTTAGAAAACAGACAGAAATTCTCTAATACTTTATGACAGTTGTCACCTGAAACATGTCACTGGCATTCCTGTTGGGCAGTTTATGAGAAATAAGGGAAACTGTACTACCAGAGGAAGATGATCAAATTCAAACAGATTCTTACAAACAGTATAACGGGAGTAACTGAGGGACTAAAGCTAGGGTGGATAATCTACACACAGAGACCTTTTTAGCTCCCAGTGCTAGAACTAGAAACCAGAGACACACTGGAGTATCACCCCACATTTTTTATCACTACTTTTAGCCCCCAGGTATCCTTTGTTACAGACATCATTTTATTGAACTGGCACATTTTGGGTATTAAAAAAAAAAGTTGCAACAAACTGTCCAGTGCACTCCCTGCATTGTTTTTAAAAGGGATAAAAATGTAAATGATGAACTAGTTCATAGCACATTTTGGGGCAAGGATATGGGGCAAAACACATATCAAGATCTATCTGCAGGCACACACAAACGTGGTAATTGTCTTTTCTGCCAGTATATTAAAGTGGGACAGGACTTTAAGCACCCTGTCACTGGTAAACACTACCAAATAAAGGACTCTGTGACCTGCAACACGCAACATGTCATCTATTTGGCACAATGTGGGTCTTGTTGTGCCTTTTATATTGGTAAAACTATAAGGAAACTTAAGGAGAGAATAGGATAGCACATCAGGAGCATGCAGAAACTTGGTGGTATAAGCACCTTAGCCCAACACATTCAGAAAAAAGGCAGGGAACATTGCTTTACCTTTCAGGCTATAGAAAGACTTTACAAACCAGTGAGGGGTGGGGATTTGGACACTAAGTTACTTCAGAGAGAGACGTTATGGCAATATAAATTAAAGTCTTATCAATATCCTGGCCTAAAGGAACATTTCCAGTTGTCTCCTTATTTATAAAAAATATATTAAAAAATACATCAAAAACTCTTTTGCGTGTTATTGTGTTTGCAACATTGCTAATTTATCCTTACCAGCTTAAGGTGTTATATATTATTATTTAAATCATTTATCTATTTATATGGTTTATGACTTTACATATTTATCTTGATTAACCATATCAATTTTATTATCACCTCCGTTTCCCTCCCTATTCCCTTCTCCCCCACCCCTTTCACCCCCTCCGCTTTATATCATGTTTCCATGTTTTTATATGTATTTATTTTTCAGAATATCTTATGCACGGATTGCCTGCTATTCATGTTTTCAGTGCAATTTCATGTGAAGTGGGCGTGCAGGGTTTACTACTCAGCACCTATATTTTAGCACTCTGTCACTTTAATCACTTTGTTTATATGACACCCATTGTCTGCACTAACTCAGCCTTGAGAAAGCACTATTATCGCGCAAAGACATTTGGCTGACCCTTGAGGGTGCCTGGTGCACCTTCACTGCTGGATTCTTATTTAGAATAAAACTTGTTATCCTGTACACAGATTGTATAGACTCTTTTAGGACAGAGACCGGGAGCCAAGCCTACGTGTTCAGTGAGTACTCCATTTGCCTTTTTGGCTCTGGTCCATTTTGCTGTTTGTGTAGCCGCCTCTGATGTTTCACAATGATGGGCTGGTCCCGTTCACAGGATGAGGATGGGGGGTTTGATGTAGCAGGGGAGCATGCCTCTCAACTGTCACAGGTTTTCCATGATGTACTGAAAATCAGCTGTTTTTCAGCTCTTGTATGGGCTGCATGCACTGCCCTGAAACTGCACAAAAAGGATGCCAACTTGCCAAGTACCACACGATGCTCTAGCTCTCCTTTGTTTAGCTGTGCTGCAGGGTGAGTTTTGCAGACTCAGACATGCTGGTATCTTTGTGTTTTTTTGAGCCAACTGTGTGACTCTATCAGCCATTCCCAAACCACCACCACCACCACCCCTTTTGACATCACTATGGGAAGGGCTTGCTGTCTTTTGTGTGCGTCACCATCTCCTCCTCTATCCAGTCGGCCTGTGTCCATGCATCAATCCACCTCTCTGCTAATCAGCTCCCCCTTGGGTCCATTCCTGGACCTTCATTAAAAGGCAGGACTCCGAGCAGAAGGTCAAAGGAGTGAAACAGGGATTGGAGAGCTGTGCTGCAGACTTGTTGCTAGTACCATGCTGCTGCCTAAAGGCACTTTTTTTCACTGCCAGCCAGCCTGCTTGTACCTGCTACTGCCAAGAGAAGAACTGTGACCTCCCCTGAGTGAGCTCAGCATTTATAGTGCTGATGTGCTTGAGCCACAGGCCCTAAAGGAGCTAACTCAGAACTGTTCTTCTTCACCACCAGCCATCCTACTACTAGTGCTCACTGCTGCCGAACTGAGAACCACAACTGTCACTCTTCCTGCAGTCCTGCATCGTGACCCACCCATCCAACAATACAAAGCTCTCCAACCCCTGCTACTGTAACTGCCCTGCTTTGGTCATCAGCTCGGTACTTCTGAGCTTACTGTGGGACTTTTGATCATGGATTTACTCAAGGATATACTTCTGGCATTGGAGGCTGCTGCAGACTTTGGGGACAAGAAAGATGAGAAGAACTTGGACAAACTGGACAGGTCAGGGTCACAGAATCAAGTCACAAATGGAGGAAAAGAAAAAGATAATTACTTCATTGCTGATTGCTATGAACTAATTCCTCCTTGCTGCTGCTTTTATTCACTTATGGTAGGTGGGACTCGGGGCTGTATTTATGCATTGCCAGTGCACATGGTGTAATTTTGCCACATATGGGGGTGCCGCCTGTATTTATGCATTGCCAAGTGCTGGAGGTCTGTATGCTACAGTTACTGCTACTGGGGGTATGATATCCCAGTTAAAACAATGTTAAATTGGCTTGGGGGGGCGCTGTGTTTCACTTATTGCTGCAGGGCTGTATTTGTGCTCCTTGTTCCTTTGGGGCCTAACTTTGCATTGTCCAATACTGGAATTTTACAACAGGGATCCGGAGGAATGGGTGCAGACGGGTAGACTGTATGCTAGGGTTACTGCTGGTATGGTCTCCAGCAATGAATTTTGCTTCTGGGTGGGATGGAGAGGATGCTGTATTTGTGCTCACTGGTTGCTGCTGCCTTGCATTGCCCAGTGCTGGAATTTTGCCACTTGTGGGCTGTATGCTGCAGTATGAGTCGACTACTGCTATGGTATCCAAGAATGCCTCTTTTAGCTATTGCGGTTTCTTGTTGTTGTATTCTTATTTTGGGAACTGTTGCTGCTGCCTTTTTTGGGGGTGGGCTTGCTGTTGAATGCTGACTGCACTGCTATATCTCTCCTTTTCTGGGGTGGTTGTATGCTCACTACAGTATGTTAGCAATAAAGCATCTCTGTTGGGTGGCATCTATGAGTTGGAGGGAGCCACAAAAAGCAAACCAAAAATCTCCAACACAACTCAGCCGGATGAGATCCCAACTGTGCTGGCAGCTGCAAGTAAACAAGTTGTGGCATGGGTGATCATTCTGGGGCACGGAGCTAACTGTCTTGGTAGTAATGACTGTTGAAGTGGCAGGAGGTAATTATTTCTCATGCCAAAGTTTCTGCTGTACTTACACCTTCCCTCAGTGCTAGCAGCGGCACCTGTCTCGGTATGAACTACACAGGCGGCAGCAGAGTGGGTGCAGTCTCTATTCTGACTACCTTCTACAGCATGACTTTGAGAAACCGGGGATTAGCATTTGGAGAGACGGTCCAGCAGCCACGCCAAACAGAGGGCAGAGAGCTGATGACACTGCTACTGATACCAGAGGGATCGGACTGTCTCCTTTTCTCCAGTTGTTGGCATTTGCATGGGCATAAAAATTAGACCTCAGACCTAACAACTGACCCCAGAAGAGTCCTGCATCCTATTCTTCTTTTGGCCTACTGCTGAATCCCCTGATCTTCACCAGAGTGAACAAGATGACCAAGAAGGTCATTTTGCACCCACTGGGTCTAAAATGAAGGGGGGGGGGCACTAGGGCCATGACAATACAACTTTCAAAAGAGGTAGGGCCTGGCCCTAGCAATTTTTTTTGTTTCAAGCTTTCACATCAGGAGTGTTGATTACCAGCAACTGCTGTCTGAACTGTCTTGACTACCACCTCCTCCCTCCTCCGCTCTTCGGTCAATGAACACTGTTGCAGTGATTTTAATGTCTCCTGACCCAGCTGCGTGACCTTGCACATTCTTCTTTCTGCTGTGCTGCCCAACCTCATAAGCTACACATTACTGTTTTAACCCAGCCATATGTCTGACACACTAGTAATCAACTTGAAGACAGTTTAATTAACATGAATTTAGTAGTACTTAGAACCCCCAGTGATATAAAAACAGTAAATCAAATGCTTTGGGTGTTTTTTGTGAATCAGATAGTGGGAGGGTGTTACTGCGCGTGTGGTACTTTCTGTTTTGTATATAATTTTTAAAGCTCAAGACAAGACCCACACATTAAGTATAAAAAAGAAATGACATGCATACTTGTTGATCACTGCATGCTGTGCGGGTGTTTTTTTTGGGGGGGGGGGTCTATGACAGTCTTGACATCCAGCCTGGGCAGCTGCTGCTCAATACATCAGTTTACCACAAAATAATCAAGTGAAAGCACTTCTCAGTCTCCTGTCTGAAAATCAGGGACAGGGCTTAAAAAATCAGGGACAAATATCCAAAATCAGGGACATCCTACCAAACGGAAATATTAGCTCAGGAAGCTTGCCACAGTGTAGTGTGGGACTTGATACTGTTAAAAGCATTTCCCAAAGAAGAAAGAGATTGTAGCATTAATGTCTGGCAATATATGTTGTGCTTTAAATGCCTATTTTTCAATGATAAAATGCCAAATTTATGAGGGACCTAGGAAATGGCTGAGGCAAAATCAGGGATGTATCTCAAAATCAGTGTCCGTTGAGCGGTATGGTCACAACAGGTTTGTTCAAGTTAGTTCTGGACACCAGTGATTTGGCAACAAACCAGGACAGACTGGCAAGTAGCACACACAGTTCAGTTTGAACACTTGCAGCTAATACATAGATACTGTTGGCAGATAAGGGCCTATAGCCCACCCAGTCAGCCCATTTGAGCTTGTAAGATCACTTTAAGTTTTTCTAAGTCTGTTGCCCTTTACCCCTGACCTCCAGGATTCCTTTATGTCTATCCCATGCATCCTCCCCGAAGGTCCCTGACAATGCAATATCCATCTCTGGCTATGTTCTTTTTAGACCGGACCACGTCAGTAAACGGGACGGAGGCTGTGCCATTTACTTGAAAGATACCATTAAGGGCCAGATCCTTCCACTACCACCCCATGGCAACAACTCCCAAATGCTAGCTATCAAAATATTCCTTGGCCAGCAAGGAAAATCACTCACCATTATATCTGTCTACATCCCTCCTCGTGACCAGGTCTCCAGCTTTCAAATGATTACCGACTACCTCGATAACCTCCCCCACCAAACTGAGACAGTGATTATGGGGGGATTTAATGTAAACTGGCTTGCTCCAAAGCTGAACCGTACAAAGATACTCTTGCTGCAATTGACATCACCCAGATGGTACCCACCCCTACATGTATCAATTACAGAACCGGCTGTAGCTCCCTGCTGGACTTGATTCTCACCTCTCACCCTTCCAGAATCACTAACACCAATGTCCTACCAGACTCCTTGAGTGATCATTCTCCAGACATCTGCCAATGGTCTAATAGGACACCCATATCAAAGCCTAAACTCTCCTACCAATGAATTCTTAAAAAGGAGAGCTCCTACAATTCCAGGCCTCACTTGCGCAGACTGACTGGTCCCCCCCTTGACTCAATGAACTGCATTGATCGCACCCTTAACTACTTCAAGTGGTTTAATGAAATTTGTGATAAGTTTGCCCCCATAAGAAAAGAAAGCTAAGGGGATCCTCTAACCCCTGGATTACCCCTGCTCTAATTACTATGATGAAGGAATGGGACAGTCTCTGGCACCGTGCTCTGATATCTGGTCTCCAGGCTGATGTGCAATGATACAAAGCTACCCGAAATCAGTGTACCCAAGCGGTTCGTAGAGCCAAATAAGATTACTACAAATGCGAACTCACAGACTCCTGGGGAAAACATCAAAAACCTCACAGGGAAACTGAATAAATCCTTCCCATCAATGTTTGAAGTAAACGGTACCGTTATTCAGGACCCTAAATTAATCGCAGACACCTTCAATGTCTCTTTCACCGATCTCAGTAGTGTTCTCCCCCCTGCCCGACTTTTTCAACGAAACTACCCTGTCTGGCAATAATGAAAAATCTGCTCCACCAACAAACACACCTCCCTTCTATTTCAGGAGAATGTCCATTGCCAAATTCTAAAAAATACCTCCTAAAGGTGTTAGGAAAATCGAGGTTTAGCAGTGATGCCCTGGATCTAAAACTTCTTTCCCTCTCACTTGAAGCCATCTTATTCCCTCTCACCAAACTCCTAAACCTCTCTCTCTCTCTCTCACTCTCTCTCAGACAGTTTCTCCAACTCTGGAAATCTGCTATCATCACACCCATTCATAAAAGTGGTGAAAGATCTCTTCATAACAACTACTGCCCCATCTCAATCCTCCCCCTGCTTTCTAAAGCACTCGAACATATTGTGGCAGACCACCTGTCGGAATACATTGTCAAATATAACATCCACTGTCCTCAGCTGCATGGCTTTAGAAAAGCCAACAGTACAACCACTGCCCTGCCTGAATATACCAGTCTCATCCAGAAATCCTTGGACTCGTGACATATACTAGGTGCAGTGTGACTCACGATCCGACAGCCTCCCAGTGCGATCTGGGGTAAACCAAGGATCCATCCTTGGTCTGCTGCTCTTTAGCCTTTTTAGCAACACCCTCCCGACAGCTTGCCACAACAACATGATACTCTATGCAGATGACGCAGTCCTCTTTTCTACGCACACTGACCCAGTTCTCCTTTCCCGTGATCTTCAGGCTAATTTTAACCTCGTTGAAACATGGTTTGAACAGCATAAACTGCTGATGAACTATAAAAAAAGAACGAGGCCATGTTGTTCTATAACTCTCATAGCAAACATAGAACTTCCAGCCTAACCATTCTGAACAAACATCATGTACCACTGGATCAAGTACAGGAGTTCAAATACCTTGGGATCACACTTGACAGCTCACTCTCCTATAACTCTTACATTAAAATCATCTCCAAAGCCATAAATTCAAGGTTAGGGATCTTCTATTGTCATCGCTACTGCCTTACACCTGAGGCAATGTGCATTGCCGTAACCAGCTCAGTCCTATCGATTACTGATTATGACTCATTTTTTATGGGTCTGCCACTGATACTAGCTTAAAAAGAATAAAAACTGCACTGAATAAGTGCTGCCATCTTGTCACTGGAGCCGAGAAAAGAACGCATACTTGCAGACCTTATAAAAAATCTAACTGGCTCCACCTTCAAGGGAGAACAGCCTACCAGACCTACCTCCTAGCTAAGAAAATCAGCCTCTGCCTTACCCCACCAGCATCACATGCCTTCATTTTGCCCACCTCTCACGCCCGGTGCACTCGCAGTACCAACAAATCCTCTTTCCTGGTTCCCTTTTGCCAAACCTCTTAAGCCTAGCGCTGCTTCTATGTCAGGGCCCCTTCCCTGTTGAATGGACTCCCTCCAGAAGTCACTAATGAGAATAAGCTTGGCCCCTACAAACACAAACTGCTTCACCACCTCACCAATGTCAGCAGCTGTGACTGTACCCACTAGGCTCTCATGGCACTCCCTCCCAATCCTCCCCCTCAACTCCCTGCTCTCTCCCTCTCCCAGTCTTCTTCTACATGCTTTCCTCCCCCTCCCCTCAACTCCTTGCTTTCCCTCTTCCAGTCTTCTTCCACAAGCTTTCCTCCCCCTCCGCTCACCCTTACCACTCCTACTCTCCCCTTTCCTTCCCTGCTTGTACCCCCTTCCCCCTACCCTCACAGTGTTATCCATCTGTCTCACCTTGCTCCCCTCTCCCTCTTTCTCCCCAACCTCACACCCCTTCGATCCCCCTCTCCCTCCCTTCCCCTGCTCTACTTCCTTCCCCTCCTTTTCTCCTTTGTTCCCATACCCGATATACCTCCTTTCTCCCCCTCACCTTTTTCCCTAGCTCCACCTACCCCTCCACACCCCTGCCCCTCCTTGCACTTTTGAAGCCACTTGCACTTATATGACAATGTCACTTCTGTTTCATCTTTCTCCCATCTTGTTCCCATGTCATTTTGCTCTGGTTTAGTCTTTTGTTTCCTTAACTTTATTGTTTCTTATATATTTTATATTGTTTGTATCTGTTCCACTCCAGTTGTTTGTCTACTGATTGTATCTGACACGGAACCTTTGTAAAAGAACCGTTGGTTCAAAGGAATATTGTAATCCTAGTACTCAATAAATAAATAAATTCTTAAATCCTGTGATTGTTTCAGCCCCCACAACTTCCTCAGTCAGGGTGTTCCATTTGTCCACCACCCTTTCTGTGAAGAAACTCTTCCTCACATTTCCTCTGAATTGCCCTCCCTCCAACTTCATTCCATGCCCTCTAGTCCTGGAACATCTTTTTCGCTGGAAAATAATGTTTTCCTGCACACTGTTCTTCCCCATAAGGTAGTTGTATGTCTCTATCACATCCCTTCTCTCCTCCAGGAAGTACATATTCAAGTCCTTCAGCCTGTCCTTATAGGATTGTAATGTAATCCCTGTACCATCATTGTTGCCCTCCTCTGAACCTTCTTCACCCTATGTCCTTACATAGTTAAGGTCTCCAGAACTGGACACTGTACTCCAGGTGGGGCCTCACTAGTGTCTTGTATAGTGGAATTATGACCTCCCTTTTCCTGCTGGTGATGCCCCTGCCTGTGCATCCCAGCATCCTATTTACTTTACCTGTCACCCTGTCGCACTGTTTCCCTACCTTGAGGTCATCAGAGATGATAACCCCAAGGTCCCTTTCCTGCTTGGTGCATGCTATATCCTCCCCCCCCCCAACTGCTATGTTGTTCCAGGGTTTTTGTGCCCCATATGCATTATTTTGCATTTTTTTTTTCGTTAAATTTCAAATGCCATGCCGGCCCAGTGGCACTGAGGGCTGAGGCGCTGGACAGCTTTCCTCACACTATGCCGGCAACCCGTGTTCAGGAACGAGCACTGACCACCGGGGGTCGGCAGGAGAGGAGGAGGACTGAGCATCCAATGGACTGCTCTCCTTCTCCAAGGAGGGGGGTCGCCAGCGATCGGCGTCCTACTGACCCCTAGTGGTGGCTGGGGTGACAGTGCGCTGATGCTACAGAAAGGGGAGGAAATGGAGGAGCCTGTGCGGGTGTGTGCGCACTTTCTCCATGGGCATCACTGCATGCCTCACCCCAAGAAGAGAAATGGAAAAGGTCCTGGCCATGCAGCATGATACTGTCGCCCACAGATGCCGCCCCCGAGAAGGCACCTCCCTGGCTGGATCCATTTCGGGTGGATTGAGATGCTCCCCACCACCCTGCCACAAAGGTTAATTTGTGGGAGCATAAGGGAGGGGGCCTGATCCTTGGGGGACAGCGCTGTGGGGACAGCTGATGGTAATAGGAGTGCCAGCCAGGACTGGAGAGAAATACCATATTTAAAAAAAAAAAAGTCAACTGCCAAACCCCTGACCATTCTTCAAGCTTCTGCAGGTCCCTCCTCATTCTGTCTACACCCTCTGGCGTGTCCACTCTGTTACAGAGCTTCATGTCATCAGTGAACAGGGAAATTCTGCCTTCTAGATCCTGTGCAATGTCACAGATGAAGATGTCGAACAGGACCAGTCCCAGCACTGATCCCTGTGGCACCCCACCAGTCACTCTTCCATCTGTGGAGTGACAGCCATTTACCACCACCCTCTATGTCCTGCCACTCAGTCAATTACCCACTCACTGCACTACTGTCTTCTCCACTCCCATATTCCCCAGTTTGTTTAACAGCCTTCTATGCGGCACAGTGTCAAAGGCCTTGCTGAAGTCCAGACAGGCCATGTCCACTGCCCTCCCCTGATCCGCCTCCCTTGTCACCCAGTTGAAAAATTCAATGAGGTTGGTCTAGCATGACCTCCCCCCAGTGAAACCATGCTGCCTTGGGTCCTGTAGTCCATTGGCAACCAGATGTTCCACCAATCTCTCCTTCTGTAGAAACATAGAAACATAGACTTTGATGGCAGCAGATAAGGATCGCTTGGCCCATCTAGTCTGCCCATTTCCCTACCTACAGGATAAGCTGCAGATCCTAGTTAACCAACAGCCTATATCTTCTTACCCCCCAAAAATTGCCTTATGTCTGTCCCATGTATTCTTGAATTCTCCCACAGTTTTAGACCCCACAACCTCCTCAGAAAGGCTGTTCCATGCGTCCAAAACCCTCTCTGTGAAAAAATACTTCCTCACTTTGCTCCTGAACTGCCCCCCCATCTTTAAATGTGTCCCCTTGTTCTTGCACATCTCTTTTTCTGAAAGATGCTACCCTCTTGGACTTTGTTGATTCCACTGAGGTACTTAAAAGTTTCTATCATGTCCCCCCTCTCCCTTCTTTCCTCAAGGGCATACATATTAAGCTCCTTTAGACTATCTTCGTATGACTTCTCTGGCAGACCCTGCATCATTCTAGTTGCCCTCCTCTGGACTGCCTCTATCCTGTCTATGTCCTTGTGGAGATGGGGTCTCCAGAACTGGATGCAGTACTCTAGATGGGATCTCACCAACTGTCTGTACGGAGGGATAACAACTTCCTGTTTTCTGCTGGTGATGCCTCTCCCTATACATCCCGGTAAACCCCAAGCCCTCCCTACTGCCTTCTCACATTGCTTGCTAACCTTAAGGTCATCTGATATGATTACCCCCAGGTCCCTTTCCATTTTTTTTGTTGTTACTACCTCCCCCCACCGTTGTGTAATCTTCCCCCGGGTTTTTGTTTCCCAGGTGCATTATTTTGCACTTCTTTGCACTGAATCCAAGCTGCCATACTTCTGACCATTCCTCCAACCTTGCGGAGTCCCTTCTCATCCTTTCCATGCCTCCTTGTGTATCAACCTTGTTGCAGATCTTTGTGTCATCTACAAAGAGGCATACTTTTCCTTCCAGTCCCTCTACAATGTCACTTATAAAGACATTAAAAAGGACTGGACCCAGTACTGAACCCTGCAGTACCCAACTAGTAACCCCTCTTTCTTCAGAATGGACTCCATTTACAATTACCTTCTGTGTCCTGTTGTCCAGCCAATGTTTTACCCAGGCTACCACCCTACGACTCACTCCCAGACTGGTTAATTTAACAATTAATCTTTTGTGTGGGACTGTGTCAAATGCCTTGTTAAAGTCTTGGTAGGCCATGTCCACTGCCCCTCCCTGGTCTACTACTTTGGTCACCCAGTCAAAGAAATCAATTAGATTCGTCTGACATGACCTTCCCGCTATGAAACTATGCTGCCTTGGGTCCTGTGCCCCACTGGCCTCTAGGTACTCAACAATTCTTTCCTTCAGGAGTGATTCCATCACTTTCCCTACCACAGAGGTCAAACTGACAGGTCTGTAATTTCCTGCCTCTGTCTTGGTCCCACTTTTGTGGAGGGGAATCACATCCACCTTCCTCCAGTCCTTAGGTACCACACCATCCTCCCATGATTTGTTAAAAAGGGTAGTCAGTGGTTTCAGTAGTTCTCCCCTTAATTCTTTTAGAATTCTGGGGTGAATTCCATCAGGCCCCATTGCATTGTCCACCTTCAGTTTTAGGAGTTCTTTCAGAACCCTTTCTTCTGTGTAAGGACTGGGATCGACCCCCCTACCCAGACAACTTCTGTTAACTGGATTAGGTACCTCCCCTCCTCCTCTTTTATGAATACTGAGCAGAAATATTCGTTCAGTATCCCTGCTTTTTCATTGTCTCTCTCTGCCCACTCACTGTCTATTCTACTCAGCCTCACTATCCCTCCCTTTGTCTTTCTATGCTCCCTGATGTACCTATAAAAGGTTTTATTCCCCTTCTTAACTGAGTTGGCTATCTTTCCCTCAGTTTAGGCCTTTGCTAATCTGACTTCCCTCCCTGCTTCCTTCTGCCTTCTGCAGTAGTGCTTTATTTATTTATTTACGTCTGTCTGTCTTTGGTAACCAGGTAGGTGCACTGATCCAGAGGACCGTTTTCAGTCACGACCCAGGCCACAAAGTGGCAAAACAAATACAGGTGCAACAGTAATTACAATATACAATACATGCACGCCCAACAAATGGCGGTGAGGGAGGAGAAAGGATAGTGGTTATACTATGACAATGCACGGGCAGGGTAAACAGGATATGCCATAACAAAATGTGCATAAGCAAAGAAACAGGTGATTAATACAGATGGTGCAAGATACAAGCGGCAATTGTGTACACGTATGTTGTCCAATTCAAATACAGGTGAAAACAGTAGTAGCTGTGCAAATTCAAACAGGAGTCAATCACAATTCATAGCATCAAAGGGGTCAAGAAAGGAGAAACAGGAGGATCAGGGGTAGGCTTGGGGTTAAGGGGCAAGGAAGGACAGAGGTGGGAAAGGTGGCAGGCTGGGGGGGGCTGTAAGTGCTGTCTAGCAGCAAGTGCTGCCTGAGTGTTAAGAGCATAGGTGATTTGTGGACCCTAGCGTTGTTGTATGGAACAGTGACAGTTTGCAGCCATGAGGAGCCAGGGTTTCAGGTTATGTTTATAAGCTTGGTGGGTGGGGGAATGAGTGAACAGATGGGGGGAGCTTGTTCCATAGCGAGGGTGCTGTGACTGAGAAAGCTCGATTCCCCATGGTGGTGCTGACATGGGGTACTTCTAGCGGGGGGACTGAGGATACCCTAAGATTCCTAGGGACCACTCTGCCTGTCAGGAGGGGTGAGTATGGGGACATTTGTTGGTTTTGAAGGGAGCTGTCCACCAGACAGTCCATCGCATAATAAAAGCAATCTTGTAGGGTGAGCCACCCTAGCGACTTGTAGAGTGAGCAGTGGTGGGTGCGGTAGGGGGCTTAAAGGACGAATCAACAGATAGAGTTGTATGTTGAGTTTAGCCATGTGTGCAGGGTGGTGGACAGGTGTGAGTAGACTGGGGAGCAGTAGTCAAGGAGGGAAAGTAGGTTGCCACGTGTGATGGCTTCAGCAGACAGGCAATGCTTGTGTCAGTAAGTGGCGCCTAGCGTCTGGTGGATCCGGCGCACCGTATGTTTGACATGTTCAGAGAAAGAAAGGGAGGGGTCAAGGGTAACTCCTACATATTTGAAGAATGTAACATTTTCAAGAGGATGACCAGCAGGGGTGAGCACCAGGAGGGAGGAGTTGGCTTTGGCTAGGAAGGGTTTAGAATCAAAAAGCATGGATTTAGTCTTTTTCATTGACTAGGAGCTTGTTCGAAAGGAACCACTGATGGGTGGATGCGTAGTTTCGTGTGAGAGCAGAGGAGACAGAGTCAATAGATTTGTCGCTATGATAGATGACCAAATCGTCAGCATAGAGAAGAGCTTTACAGCTGAGGCTGTCTTTGGGGAGCATATTAATAAACATGGAAAAGAGCAGTGGTTTGAGTATGGAGCCCTGGGGAATGCCAGTGAGTACAGGAAGGGGAGCAGAGGAAGCCTTGCCAATGATAACTGACTGGAACCAGTCTGATAGCTGTGGAACCAGGCAGTAGGTCCAGGGGGAGCAGCCAAAGAGAAGCAGGGTTGAGTGGAGGAAGTGGTGGTCAACCAGGTCAAATGCTTTTGATAGATCAATGAAGACAGTGCCTGTGGGTTTGCCCTGGTCCATACATCTTAGTATGTGATCGGAAAAAAGGGCCAGGGCAGAGGAGGTACTATGATGCTTGCAGAATCCATGCTGGAGGGGGTATAGGAGGTTGTACTTTTCCAGGTACTCTGATAGCTGAAAGTGTATAATTTTTTCCAGCAGTTTGCTCAGTTGGGGGAGGAGGGAGATAAGTCTATAGTTGTCGGGGGAGAGGGGATAGCCAGCTTTGAAGATTGGTACAATGTTAGCGTGTTTCCAGGAGTCGGGTACAGTAGCAGTAGTAAGGGCGAGGTTGAAGATGAAAGTGAGGGGTTTTACAATCGCAGGAGAGATGAGTTTTAGGAAAGCGGGGCACAGATCATCACTGCCAGGGCTTCCTTTGGCTGGTAGGGACTTTAGTAGCTTGGTAGTGTCAGTTTGCCTGATGGTCCTAAAATGGAATGGAGGGGGCAGGGTGGTGGTTGAGGAGGAGGGGAGAGTTGTTTTGCTGGTGATTCTGGGCAGGGGAGGTCTGGGGGGAGCTTGCTAAGATAGGGTGATAAGTCTGTGAATTTTAAGTTGAAAGCATTAGCAGTCTCAGTAGGGTCCAAGATGAGATCAGAAGGAGATAAGAGTTGTGTTACCTACCTACTGTTCTTTGGAACAAAATCATGCGGGTAACCAAAGTTGTTGATTTACTAATTTAGATAATATTTACGTCTTAGCAACTTGGCGGTCTGTTTGCAGGAGTTGCGCAGCTGTCTGTATACATTCCAGAGTTGGAGGGAGGGGGATGCCTTATATTCCTTCCACTTACGGTCCAAGCCTTTCATTAGTGACAACAGTTCTCTGGATAGCCAGCGGGTGCAACCTCATCTTACCCTTCTGGTTTTGAGGGGGAAGTGTGTATCCTGGATGCCAGTAAGGGTGAAGGAAAAGAGTGTGACCTTCTCAGAAATGTTGTTGTGTCGGTAGAGGGCAGACCAGTTTGTTGCCTGAACCTCACTGAGGTGCTTCCATGATCTTCCCCACTACCAAGGTCAGGCTGACTGGTCTGCAGTTCCCAGTTTCCTCTTTGTTCTGCGCTTTTGTATAAGAGGATTACATCTGTTGTCCTCCAGTCTTTGGGTACCTCCCTTGTTTCCAGTGACTGGCTAAACAGGATTGCCAGAGGTTTAGCCACCACCTCTCTAAGTTCCTTTAGGACCCCGGGGTGCACCCCATCTGGCCCCACTGCTTTATCGACTCTTATTCCTTCCAGTTCCTTTAAGACCCTTTCCCATGTAAAAGGACTTTTGTCCATTTCCATGCCCTTCCCAACCCTTGTACTCCCTTCAGGCCCATTACCTTCCCCTTCCTCAGTAAAGACTGAGCAGAAATATCTGCTCAGTATATCAGCTTTACTGTTGTCATCCTCCATGCTGCCCCGTCCTCCCCCTTCAGTCTCAACCTTCGCCCTTCTTTTTTCACTTATGTACCTGTAAAAGGTTTTGTCCCCTCTAATCACCGATTTTGTGATGTGCTCTTCTGTTTGAGCTTTGGCTTCCCTTACTGACCTCCCTTTGCTTCCCCTGGTTCTTCTCCCTATCCCATTCCACCTGTGTCTTTTTGTATTGCCTGAATGTGATCTTTTTGGCTTTCACTTTCTCCACTACCTCCTTGGAAAACCATAATGGCCTCCTCTTCCTTTCCCCTTGCTAACCTGCTTAACGCATAATTCTGTTGCTCTTGTAATCTGTTTTAAATATTGCCCACTGTTCCTCCACCCCCGATTCCCTCCCCATTCTTATTAGTACCTCTTTCAAGCATGTCCCCATTTTCCCCAAATCTGCTCTCCTAAAATCCAGGATACATATTTTTGTGCAGTTTAGTTCTGCCCCTTTTGTGATTTCAATTGTTCTCCAAGTGCTCCCCCACTGTTACCTCTACCACACTGTCCCCATTTGTAAGCATGAGGTCCAGTATTGCCTTCTGCCGAGTTGGTTCCATGACCATTTGCTTAAGGAAGGTACCTTGAAGGAAGCCCAGGATAAATCTGCTCCTAGTTGCTGCTGCTGCTGCTGGGAGGCTCCAGTTCACGTCCAGAATATTGAAGTCTCCAACCAGCACCACCTCCCTCTTGTTCCCCATCCTTTGGATGGCTAGCATTAACTCCCTATCTGTCTCTTCCTTCTGGGCTGGTGGTCTGTAGACCACCCTGTGCAGATGGCATACCCAGTTTTCCTTTCCAGCTTAACCCACAACATCCCCCCCAATTTTGTTCCTTCTGGATCTCTGTGGCCTTTATGCCATTTTTCACATAAAGTGCCATTCCTCCTCCCTTCCTGCCTGCCCTGTCTCTTCTGAATATGTTGTAGCCGGGTATGGCCATCTCCCAGTCATGGTTATCAGTACATCAGGTCTCTGTGATGGCCACAATGTCCAGGTCCAACTGCGCCATGGCTCTGTAGCAACTACAACACAAAATAATGCTTTGAGCCCAGCAGCACTGTATTGGGGGGGGAGGGATGTGATGTTGAAAATGTATATAACTTTTACCTGCTTTGGTTGACTTTTTATTAGATGGGGTTTAGGGGTAGTGTATGCTTTAACTGAAAATATTCAGTAATTATTTGTACCTGCTATGGTTTCTCTACATATGTCCATTGGGAAGGGTGGATTTTCTGTGACATTCATTATGTACAATTTTTGTTTTGTTACTTGCTCTGGGTTCTGCATTGATCGACTAAGAATTGAAAATGTACAGTGAATTGATCTACTCTGGCTTGTAGGGGGTATGCTTTCAGTTTTGCATATGATGCTTGGAGGTCATGCAGCAAATTTATTTCTACTCTGGTCTGTGAGGAGGGGGGCTCTGCTTTTCTTAAAATAAGCAATTTTTTTTTTTTGGTTACCTGTGCCAGATTCTGCACAGTGCATGTTTGCAGGATTGTTTTACAGTTGCACCTTTCTACATCAAAATTTTACCATGTATTTTTACACTGACAGGTTTCCAGTTATGCTTTTTTGTACAGCCTCCATTGAATGGGTTATACGTTCTGTATTTCACAGATGTGTTTCACATGCATTCCTGATGCCAAATACTTTCACCCTCTTGTATGTAAACAACTGACTGCCCTAACTGTTTTACATCTGCACCTATGTTTTATCTTATCTGTATTGCTTCCTTGGTAATAAGTATATTTTTATTTGGTTACTGTATGTTTGTTGGTATGTACGAATACACTTATATTGCGGTATTCATGTGTGCATGGTTCACAAATTTGATTAAAAAAACTTGATGGGGGAAAAGCGGAGACTTGAGGGCAGAGATAATGGGGTGGGGGTTGGACATGCCATATATCCTTGGCCCTACCACTTTCCAGAAACTTCCGGCACCACTGTGCGCACCAATGCTGGCCCTACCCCTGCCTCCTGCCTTCTCTGAATAACCATGATGGCACTGTGATGCAAGAATAGAAAAAACCCTGACGAGCAGAGCTCATCTACACCAGGTAAGTTTGCCAAGTCCATCATGTATAGCTTAATTGTATGGGGGGGTGTAGGTGGCTGCAGTACTGTATCCACAACAGATCATCACCACTGCATGGCACTGACCCACTCCATGGCTGGGTAGATTTACAATGGTTATGCCTTCTATGTCAGTGGTGGTGGGCAGACAGATGTCAGTCTCTAACTGGACAGTTTCTTAACCAGGAAGGAGTGTACGGACAATGATGTCTGGCTGTTCCTGTCCTTGTCTGAGTAGGGCAATACAGATAGTGGTTTCTGGCTGTTCCTGTCCTTGTCCAAGTAGAGTTATACGGACAGTGGTATCTGGTTGTAGCTGTCCTTGTCTGGGTAAAGGTGGCAGACAGTGGTATCTGGTTGTAGCTGTCCTTGTCTGGGTAAGGGTTGCAGACAGTGGTATCTGGTTGTAGCTGTCCTTGTCTGGGTAAGGGTTGCAGACAGTGGTATCTGGTTGTAACTGTCCTTGTCTGGGTAAGGGTGACAGTGATTTCTGGCTGTACTTGTCCTTGTTCAGGTGGAGGGGTGCAGAGAGTGGTTTCTGGATGGACATGTCCTTGTCTGGACAAGGGGAGGTACAGAGGGTAGTCTTCGACTGGACTTGTCCTTGTCCAGACAGGGGCAGGTACAGACAGCAGTCTCTGGCTGGATCTGTCCTTTCCGGGCAGGAGGGTACAGACAGTGGTCTCTTGCTGGACCGGTCTTTGTCTGAGCTGGAGGATGTACAGACAATGGTCTCTGGCTAGATTAGTCCTTGTCCAGGCAGGGGGAGATACAGACAGTGGTTCCACTTAGGAGTTCGCACTAGGATGGTGGTGCACCGAACAAGAACAAATTACAGCTCCAAAAAGGTTCATGCACACACCAAACTCCTATAGAGAGACACCAGATGTCTTGATTTTGGAATTAAAATCTCATTTTTTATTTATTCTTAGAGAGCATATCTCTTGCTTGACGCGTTTCAGACTCACACTGGTCCTTTATCAAAAGCTAAAGACAAACACCACTAAAACAAAGCATCACGTGCAGTACAAAAGGAGTTAATTATTTGGCAGAATGTTCGTGTTCAGCGTTCTATGTGGAGAAACGAGGAGGAATTTTAAGAAACACCTGGGTGAACATTTAAGGGCAACTGAAAATAGAGATGAAAGTTATGCCACGGCAGCACATATTATGAAAGCAACTGGTAATGTTCATAACTTTAAGTTTATGGCTATAGATAAAGTTTGTCAGAACCCTAGGGGAGGAGATTATGAAAATTTGATGCTTACAAGAGAGAACTTCTGGATCTTAACTCTGAAGGCCAATAAAAAAACAGGCCTCAATACAAGTCTGGATGTCAGACCCTATTTAAAAAACATTGAATCAGACTAATGTAATATCCTTTTCTATCTTTTGAGACATTCATGTAGTAAAAAATAGAATAATGAATACATTCTGTGAAGTAAAACATGAAGCTATGTTTTTGAAAGTTTTTTTCCTTTTTTTAAACACCCCCCCATCCCCCCAGCTTTTTCCTCCATGTGGGCCTGAGGGGAAAAATATTAAGAAATTAGGAATCATGTAGTGTGGACTTCATATTTGAACACCAATTTATGATACTTGAAGTTTGATATATAATGATCATAGAGTAGCTGGAATAATGATTTTGAATCTATATTAAATATATAATCAATGTCCTCCCCCTGAAGGTTGAAGGATGTCTTAATATTTGCATTTTTCAGTAGAATTTTATGAAGTAGAAGTAGCCTGTAAATAGTGAGCTTCATCCATGTGTGAAGCACACATTAAGCATGGGGCTTAATGTTAAGCTGCTGCCCCTTTAAGAGCACTCAGAACCTGCATGTAGCTAATCGCTGAACTGCCTGGCAGTGCCATGTATGCTTGTCAGTCAAAGAATTTGTCAGTCTGGGCCTTGTCCTCAGGAGAAGAAAATCTGCAGCTCAGAATAAACCTGCCTTATTTTATGCATCCGTCTAGTTATTCGCACAGTCCAGATACAGTCCTCACCAGCAGCCACCGAGGGGTTTGGCAGACCACAGAGAGGGAAAGGGGTCCTTTTAGTTGTGGACCAAATAACCAAAACACCACACGTGGTGGAGAATGTGGGCCTCCTTCTGTCCAGAACCCCATCCCGCTTGCCTGTGTTGCTGGTTACCCCAAGTCATCACACCAGTATGCTTGAATTGTCTGAATGCTATTTACAACAGCCTAGGCTGAAGAAGAAAAAATATATATAATGAACTGTCTCCTGTTTGCTGATGCAGCCTGCAGCCTCCTACTGTAACCAGTAATTCAACAGTATTCCATACTGCTGGCAAGCATCTCAATGAATGCACTTTTTAAAATTCAGTTTGTTCCAGCCCTATGCACCAACGGAGCTCCTTAAGATCGTCTCGCTGTCAATGTGCCCAGTGGAGCTCCACAGACTGCACCCCTCCCACCTCGTGGCAGGGCTCTTCTGGAACTGTCCATTTGCCAAGCAATTTCCCGGTCAGACAATTGAAAGACAAAAAAAAAAAAAACCTTCCCTTACAACAAACAGTGCAGCTACGGAAGAAAACAAAACCTCAAATAAGCACTCCTGCTGCTTCCCGACTGTGGCTCCTCCAACGCGGGCCATCTTGGTGCTGACAAACTATCCTCCCCCCCACTCCTGCTACCAGCCTGCTCTACAAACTGCAGCTCCCAACCCAAAAGTGGCCCAATTACCTTCACAACAAACTGTTCCCCGCTCTTCCTCAGCCAGTCCTGTGGCCAACCGTAGCCTCTGTTATCTGCGGGCCTAGCTCTGCATGCTGCTCAGCCCTCATGAACTGCCACAACTCTCCTTTGCTCCAGCAGCCTACGGAGCCTTCCTTCCCTCCTCGCAATTGCCCTTCTCTGCAGCCGCACAGACAGCAACCGCGGCTTCCTCCTCACCCAAGCAGCTGCACAGAGTGCTCAGTTCCCCGCGTAGCCCTCCTATGGCTCCTATGCACACAGCTCCATTATGCTCCTCCTGCACAGAGCAGTCCTCTATCCTGCTCAGCTACGCAACACAACAAGGACTATATAAATAAATAACAGCTCAGTAACATAAAGGAGAGCAATCAAGTCAAATACAGAGATTCCCCAGCATTTTTTCGCTCACCACAATAACACTCCCGACATTTTCAGTGGGGAAAAAGGCAGCAGGGCGGCAATCACCATTTTGATCATCGCAGAGCAGTCAGGCAGCCTCGTGGAAGAAATCCTCCATCTCGTGCAGAGCAAAACAACAAGACAGGAAGTGAACCCTGGCCCCCTGCTGGTGGCCATCTTGCTACAGTCAGGCAGTCAAAACCCACAGGAACTGCATGTCATAGTTTGGCGGCCATCTTGTGAAGGGCACAAATTGACCTCACTCCATTGAAATCAATGTGATTCCTATTTAAATGAATGGACGCTGCAACAAAAGGCTAATTTTTGCTACAAAACTTTTATTTAAATAACAAACAACACAGAATTGAGTGGGAATTCTTTATTCAGACGTTAACTGTTGAATTTTGCTACAAAAATTTGTAATTTTGTCTACAAAAATAATTTTTGCTCGGCACTTCATGTACGACATGACGTCCTGTCTCCTACATGATGGCAATGCCTTCTCACCCATACAAACTTCGTTCAGGGAAACGAAGCTCATCTCCAACCACAATGTCTGACAACGGCACAGATATGGGCGCCAGAGCATCCAGAGTCCTACCATCACCTACCTCAAGGGCGTGGGGCTACAAAATTGAAACAATCCTCCATGACATCCAGTCTTCTATTTACGCCCAAGAAGCCCCAGCTATGCAAGCTATTCAAGATGACTTGGTCTACATTAAAGCCATTGCACCACAGTTCACGGCCCATACCAGCCTACAACCAGTACCCTTCTCAGCCTTGCCTCATGAAGACACTGTCGACTGGCTGGAACACTTCCAAGCATGGATTTCCTTCAGTGGCTGGACTGATTCCTTGCACATCTCCGATGCCTTGTGCTTACTTCTGAGAGGGACTGCCATTTCCTGATTCAACGCACTTACAGACCAGAAAACAGAGAAAGATCAGGTAACAGCCTTTGTCTGGGGACTGTCTCCTCAATTTCATACCTATGTCATACAGCAAAAGCCAACCACCTGGACAGACACCATCCAAGCTGCATGGCTAGCTCAAGAGTTCATTTCAATGTTCCAGTCTACTGGTGCTTAGGTGCCCCAAACTTCACAACTGGCTGCACTTGCCACATGTATCCAACAGCGATAAGCAATGATTGACAAGCTTACTTCTGCTGTCAATACCTTACACATCAGCTCAACTGCCTCCTTGGCAAATATTAATGCTATGCAACTACCTCAACAGCGACCGGATCCACCTCCGCCTTCCCGAGAGCCCTTGACTTGCAGTGGTGTGGATTCAGTGGACACACTGCCGCAGTCTACCGAAAGTTAAAATATTAACACAGGACTCAAGAGGACCACGGACACCCACCAGAGCACAATCAACATGATAACCGCAACTACTCCCAGGATCAGGGAAACGAATGCTGCCCAACAGTCTAGGGCCTTTTGTTGGGCAGAGGAACACAGCAACTGACCGCCCCTCTGACTCTCGCAATTCAAACAAAACACTTCCTCTGACTGTGAACTCTGGCACACTCTCACTTCCTAGAGCAAAGGTACCTGTCATCCGATTACCTTTCCTAGCCAACTATGTACCTGTAACCATCAGAGATTGGTCTACGCACGCCTTGGTCAACACTGGAGCAGAAATATCAGTTATCAACAGCAGTATTCTAAACAACCAAGCTATTCACCACATACTTAATGACTCTCCGGCCAACATAAATACATTATCACAGCAAGTACAGCTACAGCACCTATCACAGGCATGGTCCATCTCAAGCTCCACTTTGGCTCACAGCAAGCTACTGTCAAGTTTTACATAGTGCCTGATCTTCAATCTGCAATAATTCTTGGCCTGGACTTTCTCAAAGCTCACAAAGCCATCCTAAACTGTGCCTCAAACAAACTGTCGCTAGATCCTCCGAGGCAACTCACAGCCATAGACTCAGTCACTGTGCCTCCTCAGTCAGAAATGGTTTTGATTGCCAAGATTCGAGGTGAACCACTTCTACAAGGTGCTGCTGGCATTGTCACAGGATCCTCCGTGCTGCATTCATCAGGTCTCCTTCTGGGAAATACCTTATCGGCGGTGCATGATGGCGCAGTCTTCCAAAAATGCTGCAACTTCACAGATGAGCCAGTGGTCATTTCAAAGGGTGCCAACATTGCAAAGTTTGTCTGCTTGTCCTCAGGGGACCAGGTCCATCTCATACAAGAATTGCAGCCTGGTTCCACCAACTCTACTCCTGTCAGTACTATCATGACCACTCCAGCTTCAACACAGTTACCCCTCAATCAGCGATTATCCTCTTCCAAACTTCCAGCATCTCCAACAGAAAAGCAACAACTTTTGAAATTCCTGCAGAACTACCCAGATGTCTTTGCTGGTTCAGATAACAAGCTCAGATGCTGTGATATCCTGTAACACACCATCAAAGTACAGCCCAACCAGAAACCAATTAATCAGCGAGCCTACAAAGTGCGACATAAACAGAAACAAGTTCTTGGGGACGTAATCAAAGACATGCTTGACCAAGACATAGTCAAAGAATCTACAAGCCCCTGGGGTTCACCTTGCTTGCCGGTGGTAAAAAAGGACAAAGGGTATCACTTTGTGGTAGACTACAGAAAACTCAATGCCTACACGGTGCAGGATGCTCCTCCCTTGCCTACAACCGAAGATGCTTTAGAGAGTCTTGGTGCAGCCAGTCCTGCTTACTTCACCAATCTAGACCTTCAGAGTGGATTCTATCAAGTTTCCATTGATCCAGCTTCTCATCCATACACAGCATGGCACTGCCACTTGGGACTTTTCCAGTTCAAATGTCTGCCTATGGGTCTTCGGAACAGTCCAGCCACGTTTCAACATGTTATGGAAGCTGTACTATGTGGGTTATCTTGGCAGTCTTGCCTAGTCTACCTGGATGATGTGATTGTCTTCAGCAGAACTTTGCCAGAGCACCTCCAACATCTCGAAGAAGTGTCCGAGCGTCTCAGACAAGCCAATCTCAAGCTTTGCCCAGAAAAGTGTTGTTTTGCACAGCATCAAACTCATTACCTGGGACATGTGGTTAGTTCTCAAGGCATCTCTCCAGATCCAGACAAGCTTTCAGCAGTCAAAGACTATCCAGAGCCTAACAATCTCAAAGACCTTTGAGCTTTCCTGGGCTTGTTTGGCTACTACCAAAAGTTCATTTGCAACTACGCTAAGATTGCAGCTCCACTGTACGCCCTCACAAAAAAGGGATGTGACAATATTTGGACTTCTGAATGTAAACAGGCCTTTGAAACCTTAAAACAAAACCAAATCTCTTCTCCGGTATTGGCATACCCAAGGATTGACCAACCCTTCAAGTTCTACTCAAATGCTAGTTCCTTTGCAGTGAGTGCTGTGCTCTGTCAAATTCAAGATGGAACAGAATGAGTTGTCTCATATGCTGGGCCCTTTCTTTCCTAAGCTGAGCAGAACTATGGCATCACAGAGAAAGAACGTCTAGCCATGGTATCTGTCATGAAGAAATCTGACTGCTACCTTCGCTACTCCTCCTTTACAGCTATCGTTGCTCACTCTACCCTTAGATGGTTAACTGACATGAAGGAGCCAGTAGGCAAGTTCACCCGATGGATCACCATGCTGCAATCCTACAACTTTGACATCCAATACAGACCAGGTTGAGTTCACTCAAATGCTGATGGTGTAAGCCAGAGACGATATCCCTCTGCATCCTCCTCAACAGATGAAGAATCCTGCTTACAAGCTGTTCCCTTCCATGCCCCGGATGTGCTTCCTGTGGACACTCCTACAGCACCTCAAGTTGCTTTGCTTCTACCAACTGCTTCCACCGAGAGACACACAAATCCTCAGTTACTGCAAGCAGCTGAAGAGCTTCTCATCTCCTGTACATCCAATCTGTCCCTGGCAACTATTAAAATGCAACAAAGAACTGACACTCAATTTACAGACATAATCACCCACTTAGAATCTGGAACCTTTCCACAACAAAAGAAACATCGCCAAGATGTATTTTTCTTTGCTTCGCAGTACTTCCTCAATGATGGTGTGCTTTTTCACATTTCAATCAATCAATCAAGTCTTTATTTAACCAGGCGTTCATTGTTGAGCAGAAGCTCATTTGCAAGATGGACCTGGGTGGAGCATGAACAATTGTATATACAGGTCAACACAGGTATTTACAAGGCAATAGAGATAATACTCTTTACAGAGAGGAAGAAAAGAAGTTCATATGTACATAGAATTATACAGATATTGTACAGATTACATGGTATTTATATACATAGAAGTGTCTATAGGAAGATAAAGCAGTTATCTAAGGTTGCAGGAGGAAGTAACGGAAGAAAAAAATAAAAATAAAAATATACACCAGGTAGAGGTGAAGGTAGGGGGGAAGAGAGGGAGGGAAGTGGGGGGAGAAAGGCTAGGAGGGCACGGTGCACAGAAAGGAGTTGGTAAAGCTGGATGTAGAGAAGGTGGATGGAGAAAAGGAGTATGGGTGAGCCCCGGGATTGAATGCTAAAAAATACGGGGCATGGTAGGATGTCACAACCCAGGGTAGTGAGCTCCTATCCGAGGTTGAGAAAGGAAGAATAAGGGGATGGATGGGCCTAGTGTTGATAAGACAGGGGGATAAGAGAGAGAACAATTAGGCTGGTGAGGAGCAAGCTGGGGGGTCAGTACTTAAAATTGGGTCTAGGCGTGGCTATATACCAGTGCAGACACCGGTTCTGGGTCTGAGTGGGTGAAGCAGTTACATACTTCTCTGATTGTACTGGAAATAAAGCATCTTGAAAGCATTTATACCGATTAGAGTGCTTAATTTGAGGGTTTTTGTAGATGCTCCATAAGGTAGGTAGCATGGCTTATGGCTGCCCTGCCGAGCGGGATTTTGCTTTGGGTACTTTAAGTGTAATAGCTGAGTAACTTCTTAACACCTAATTTCCCAATTATACCTAGGGGAAGACAGCAGGAGATATAGTAAGGCAGCTTATTAGAGATGGCTCTATAGGGTCCAGAGAGCGCGCTTCTGTGGCCTGAACTTTAGTGATGTCCATCCCACTGCCGCATATAGGGTGCAGTGATGTGTGTCGAAGGGGAGTCCCGTTATAAACCTCAGTGCTTGATGGTAGAGTGTGTCCAGTTTAGCCATGTAAGAGTTGGGGCATTGACTGTAGAGGAAGTCAGCGTAATCAACCAATGATAGGAAAATGGATTGGACCAGTTGTTTCTTGGCATCTCTGGTGAGAAATTGGCTGATTCTAAAAAACAGTCCAAGCCTTTGCCAAAGTCGTTTTAGCAAGTCCTCGATATGTTCAATGAAGGAGAGTCTTTGGTCTAGCCAAACTCCCAGATACTTGAATTTTGTAACAAATTCTAGTTTTTCACCTAGAACTGTGGTAATTTGGGGAACTGTCCCACTGGACACAGGGTTAGCTGTACGGATAAAAGGAGAGAGGACCATCGCTTTAGTTTTTTTGGCATTAAGGAGTAGCTTTTTTTGGAGGAGTTGTCTTTGCAAAAGGCTGGACCAAGGAAGGCAAGGGTCATCGCATGGATAGAACTCATGTACAGCTAGTTGTGCCAGCCTCTCTAATCCCTCAAGTTCTTCTCTCCACGCATGCCTCTCCACTTTCTGGAGGTCATATAGGGATAAACAGAGCTCTGGAAAAGACAAGACTTCACTTCTTCTGGCCACACAGGAACAGAGACATTGTCCACTTCATAAAATTCTGCCAGCCCTGCTCCCAAAGAAAGACTCCTGCCAAACCAACAAAGCCACACATCATCCCAATGCCTGTAGCCACTGAACTGTTCCAAAGAGTCAGTACTGACATTCTTGGGCCCTTGCCAACATGTTCTGACTCTGGCAACAAATACATCCTTGTCTTTGTGGACTACCTGACAAAGTATTTGGAACTCATCCACATAAAAGACATTAAAGCCACCACTGTGGCAAGTGCCGTTCTCAACACAGTGATTTGTCATCACGGTACCCCATCGTACATACATTCAGATAGAGGCACTAACTACCTGTCCACCATTATCCAAGAAACTTGCAAACTTCTTGACACTAAATAGAAACACACCACAAGTTACCATCCACAATGCAATGGACAGAGTGAAAGAATGATGTCTACCATTCTCGGCACACTCTCCAAGTATCTGGATGAGACTCATGACACCTGGGACCGTTTTGTTCCCTTTGTGCAGTTTGCTTACAATACCAGCCCTTGTGTCGACAGCACAGAATACATCCCCTTCATCTTAGTCCATGGATGTCACCCAAGAACTCCACTGGACAGGGATCTCTCACTGCTAGAGGTTCCTAAGTCAGCTTCTTCCTTCATTATCCCTCTTCTGGAACAGCTGGAACTTCCCCAACGAGTTGCAATCACCACGTTGGGCCAGAGAAAAATCAGCAATGCAAAAAACGTCTGCAGCCAAGGCGCATGAGCCTTCATTCTCTGTTGGGGACATTGTTTATTTGTACCGCCTTGTTCTTGTTTCAGGCGCCGCCAAGAAACTGCTTCACCCCTGGACTGGTCCCTTCTACATCATAGAAAAGCCTCCTCCGGTCCACGTTCATCTGTGACGCAAGTCGGACGGTAAGCTGGTACACAACAAAGTCCATGTAAACCGCTTAAAGCATGGGTACCTGAATAACAACCTTCCAGATGACCCCAGTCCTCCCAAAAATTAAGCTGCCCTTGAGCCTGCCATCCTCTCAGAACCCTCCGGACAACTTGCAAGTAGTTCCACAGATCTTCCTACTAATGACACTCTCCAGACGGATTCTGTTTCTCCTCCTCCTCCCTCCTCCCTCCCTCCTCCTCCTCCTCCTCCTCCTCCTCCTGACAAGATCTTATGGAAGAAGTTTGTCAATGGATCCTGGACTTACAGAGTAAAGTGGTGTGGATTCGATAGTGGGCAGAACTCCTGGGTTGCTTTTAATGACCTGACCCCCTCCTGCCAGGAACTAGTGCAATCCACGCATGCCTCCAATCCCACTGACTGGAAAAGTCGATGGAGATCTTGAACTTTTGTAAACCAGACTCAGTGAAATGTGTTGGGACTAATTGGTTCTGTGTTTAACTGTTTTGCAGTAAATGTCTTCTTGTACCTATCTTACGAAACTGTTCTGGGATACTGCATTCCTCCACAGAACACTTTTTTCCCCCTTAGTAATGTCTTTACATTGACAGTACACCTGTTATTACTGTTATGCAACTTTTAATAAAGTTTTGGCCTGCATTCTAGGTATCCTCCTGCTGCTACCCTTCCCTCTCTTCCCTTTTCCTTCCTCCCACATTTGAGCTCTTGTGGCATGACCAAGTCTCAAGTACTATTGTGTTCCCCCCTCTCTGGTGCTACTCCGACTGGTCCCAGTGTAGTCCAGGTTCTTTCTCCCCCTCCTCCCTGCAGTGGAATTCTGTTTAGTGAAACTAATGTCTTGTAATGCATGAAATTTTATTTTGCCTTTAAAACTTACTTAAAATATTTCTTAGAAACTGTTATAGATTTATTGCTTGTTCGAGTGGTGCTCATATTCACTGTTCCAGCAGTGATGTGAAGCACACATTAAGCATGGAGCTTAATGTTACGGTGCTGCCCCTTTAAGAGCACGTAGAACCTGCATGTAGCTTATTGTTGCACTGCCTGGTGGTGCCATGTATGCCTGTCAGTCAGAGAATTTGTCAGTCTGGGGCTTGTCCTCAGGAGAAGAACATCTGCAGCACAGAATAAACCTGCCTTATTATTATTTTATGCGTCCATCTAGTTATTCACACGGTCCAGATGGGGTCCTCACCAGCACCACCAACAGCCACCGAAGGGTCTGGCAGACCACAGAGAAGGTAAGGGGTCCTTTTAGTGGTGGACCAAATATCCAAAATGCCACACATGTATTTCCATGTGTCTATCCCCCATTTCCTTAACCTCACCAGCTCCTCCCTGTCTTTGTATTTTAACTCATTTTTCTTTGGTTCTTTCCATCTTCACTTCATCCCCCTCCCTTCTCTACTGTTTTCATTATTTTTTTCCTTTTTCTAATTGCACTTTAATAGGTATTTTATTGATATGGTGCATATTTATGTAATTTTTATATAAATAAATGCTTTAGAATGTCAATTTGTGTTGTTTAAATTAAATTATGAACAGTGATAGTGGTATTTAAGAGCTTCTGTACTGAGGTTTGAAATAACCAATGAGTGTAGAGATGATTAATGATGTCACTAAGTCACATGTCTGAAGGTTTGGTATTTAAATGGGATAGTGGTGTTTGGGCTTTAGCTTTTGATAAAGAACCAGTGTGAGTCTGAAACGCGTCAAGCAAGAGATATGCTCTGTAAGAATAAATAAAAAATGAGGTTTTAACTCCAAAATCAAGACATCAGGTGTCCCTCTATAGGAGTTTGGTGTGTGCATGAACCTTTTTGGAGCTGAGATATAGACAGTGGTCTCTGGCTGGACCTGTCCTTGTCCCAGCAGGAGGTACACACAGTGGTCTCTGGCTAGATCTGTCCTTGGCCAGGCATAGGGGTACAGATGGCAGTCTCTGGCTGGATCTGTCCTTAGCCAGGCAGCGGGAGGTACAGATGACAGGCAGTCTTTGGCTGAATCTGTCCTTGCCCCAGCAGGAGGGGTACAGACAGTGGTCTCTGGCTAAACTGGTCCTTGCCCGAGGTGTACGGATGTCAGTCTCTGGATAATTCTGTCCTTGTCCAATTGGTTTGGCATGTGGTGGGTAGCAAAATGAGAGATAGCAATTTAGCAGGTCAGTGGGTCATGTTTGCACCTTCTCCTCCAGGAGGGGGATGGGTACAGAATAGATGGCGAGTCTGTTTTTGTGTTTTTGGTTTGTTACTTTTTCTTCATTTATTTCTAAGTTGGTGACTCTTGTTTAATCGTTTGTGTTGGCCTCATAAATGAAGGTTAAGTATTTGTTTAGATATTTCACTTACTGCCTTAGCCTGATGAGGTAGACTGACTGGGTTTCCTCGCAGTTTAAAATTATTTTTGTCTGCCTGAAGAGATTAAACAACTCTGAGGGCTCATGCTGAGGTGCCTCTCTTTTGTTTAGATTGCTGCATTTTATGTTTGTGTAGATCCCGGGGGTGATTTGGATAATTCCAGTGTGCATAGTCCAGAGAAGAAGAGAACATATTCAGCATTTCAGGTTGCCTTCAGGAAGTCTTCATTTGATTGGGTCGCCAACAGCAAGAAAAGGGGGCACATGCGTGTTCTGCAAGATATGCTGCTGTGACTTCACCACAAGCCATGGAGGACAGCATGATCTGCTGCACCATAGAGCTTCTGAGAAGTACTGCTTGAAAGTCAAACATCCAACATCTGGACAGAAGTTCTCACATATTTTTTGCAGCACAGGCAAGCTCAAAAGTTATAGAGGTCAAAGTTGCTTTGTTACTAAGCTTGTGGAACGTAACTTGTCATTTTCATGTGGTGACCACATTACTAAATACATGAAGAAGTTCTACTCTGATCCTGATGTGCTCAAGAAAATTACCGTGGTGCAACAAAGGCAACCTCTACCTTAAGAGGCATCGTGGGGCCTATGTACCAGGAGAATGTTGCAGCAAAGTGCCATATTGTGTCTACATGGATCACAACACAGACAGGGGAGATGAAAACTTGATGGTTATTCTGATGGGTTACTTTGATAAAGATCATGGAAAGCATGCTATAAAATTTGTGGCTATGCCTGAGTGTGTTTCAGTGACTGGATAAGCCATGTTTGGCTGTCTGATAGAAACACTAAACAGATTTTGGATCCCAACGGACAGTCTTGTTGCATTGTCATTGGCCAGTGCTGACTCCATGATCGGCAAAATGAACTCTCATGTTATCCATGCTGCAAACACTTAATCCAAATATTGTCAATATGGGGTGTCTGTGCCCTCTGGCATATATCTGCAGCAATGCAGGAGTGAAGACACTGTCAAAAACTGAAGAACTTGTGTTGGATGTTTATTGCCACTTTGCTTGAAGTGCACAACAAAACGCATGTTAAAAGAATCTGCGCTGTTGTGGATACAGAGCCACTCAAGATAATAAAGCATGCACCAATGTGGTGGCTGTGCTTAAATAAAGTGGTCAAGAGTATGCTGGATATGTGGACTGCACTCCTGTCATATTTCCTGTCAGGAGAACAAAGATCGCCAAAAGTGGGGAGTATCACCAAAAGCCTGGAAAGCCATGAAATCCGAATGCAGTGCACATTCCTAAAAAATGCATGGGAACCTCTTTGCCAGTTCAGTCTACAGCTATAAAAAGGTGAGAGTCAACTGATGACTTTACATTTGGACATCTCCCCGCTCATCCACCTAAGTGCAGGCAGAACAGTGCAGCCAGAGATGGCCAGAAAATTGCTAAAGGATAATGATGTCTAGAAAATCCTAAACAGTTTTCTGTGCCACAGCGATCGTCTTCTGGGAACAGAAGTATGCAATACATGAAGGACAATAAAGACAGCATCGTAGGACAGTCACTGAAAAAAAAAAAAAAAACACCTACCAGAAAGTAATTTTGTTTTACTCTACTGTCTTATCAAAAATACTAAAAAAATTTCCAGTGAATAAGTTTTTGCAAAATGCAGGGCTTGGTCTCAATCCACCATCTAAGCTCAAGGTAACAGCCTCTATGGTACCATATGTAATGGATCATCTGGGAATCTGCAAGACTACAGAAGATAAGGACAAGTTAATGAACACATTTTCCATGTACCAGTTTTCAGCCACAGGTTCCCTAACAGGAGCAATAAATGGATCCCATTCAGCCCTCCCAAAGCCCTGGGCCACGGTTCTCAAAACTGTTTGTGGAGATGGTACACTGTAGCACTTCAAAAGACTGATGATGGTATTGCTTTGTTTTCCCCATTCGAATGCTGAAGCAGAGCAAGCTTGTAGTATGGTGTGAAAAGTAAAAACAGAGCTATAACAGTTCCTGCAGCTCAAAACCCTGAACACTTTGCATTCAGTATTCCAAGGAGATTTTTGCTGCTGCCAGAAAAGCAACTGCCTTCTATATTAATAAAGAATACCGGACCACAGCATAGATGTGCCCACAGTATTCTGAAGGTGGAAATTTGACATTTTTAGATCCTGTTGCTGTGATTTAAGTATTTGCAGTTGCATATGCTGTCAGTTTTCATTTGATTTTTGTTTACATTGGGACCAGTCCCATAGGGGGTTTGGTTGCATGCAAATCAGCTTTTTTTATTGTAAATTTTATATAATTGTTTAGTTGGGTTACAAGATTATTTGTTTCAAGTACTTCTAACTGGTTACGTTTCATTTACTGGTGCATTACATTTTTTATAGTATCAACAAAATGATAACATACATTTTCCATTTCTCTTTATTTCAAGTAAGAACACAATCCACATGCCAACAGACAAATCATAACCTTTACTGAAGTAAATTCAGTTTTTGTTCATTTTACAACAAAATGCGTTGGTGCCACAGCGTACTATGAAAAATCTGGTGTACCCCATTTAGGTAATTTGTCACATATTTTGTAGCTCTCTGTCATACACTGGCAAGCTGGGGAGGTTGAGAGGTATACAGCAAAGACACCTAGAGACCAGGGATTACTTGTCATGGGAGAGGGATTCAAACCCAGTTCTCCAGGTTTGCAGCTCAGTGCTCTTAACCACTGTACTATACCATCTCCCCATAATGCCTTATTTGTGGCATACTGCAGGGGGCGTGGGAGGTATATAAGACTGCCAAAACTTGGTTGATCTGTGGAAGGTTTCATCTTAGCCTAGAGGCCTAGGATATAGTGTTCTGCTTGTTACTTTTTTTTTTTAACAGTTAATCTTTATTTTATTAATATGTGAAAAGAAACAGTACATCATGCTACCCAAAACAGATAGCTCTTGCAGTACAACAGTGATGCCTGTTGAAAGACCATAAAACAGCAGCACAAGAAACATGAACAAAACAGAGGGTCTTGATCTTTTGTACAGTCATACATAATAAAATTACTGTAGGTCTCAGTAAATCTCTATAATTCATAGACTATAATAGTTAAATCATGGGGTGCCCCCGCTGGGCGATCTGATTTTGTCTCCAAAATTAATGGAGGAAATAGGTGGCAGGACAATTATTTAATATTATGACAATATGTTGAGGCCAGATATAGACCCCACATAGCCAGATAGGTTGGAAGAATGCCCGCTGTTCTGTGTGTCAGTTTTTCTAAAGCAGTTAGTTGCCCAACTGAATAAAGTCATTCTGTTTGGGTAGGTACATCCTGAGACCTCAGACATTCTGACATCTATAAGCCACTGAGCAGTAGGGGAGTTTTTCTGGGATACAGAATGATGTCATACCTAGCAGAAAAAGAGGGGCTTCCAATGATATGGTTGGGCCCATTATGTCTGCAACTGTGTTTGACCCTAGAGCAGTAGCCTTGTGTTTTCGGGCATGACCCTATGATATGTGACAGGGTGGCATTAGGCTCATTGTAGCACATCCAGAGTACAGCACCATCCGAGCAGCACTTTATTCTGGATTATTGATTGAGGGAGTTCTCCAGACCAATCGGAGCGGTCTCTTCCTCTGTGTGTAAGACACACTTATTTTGTGAAGAGGTGCTCATGTGCAGCTGTCCTGGAAACGGACACATTCAGGTAAGTTTTTTTTTTTAATTAATTTATTATTCATCGAGCTCAATTATTAGTATATTAATGTCACCACTAAGACCACTCTTACAATACATTCTTAGGGTATCAGAACAGCTCACCTTCAGTTCGCAATTCTCATACCTTAAGAATACCTGTGAGAGAACTCTTACAACCGTGAGAGTGGTCTCAGTGGTGGCATTAACATACACTAGCCTACTCTTACCATCTTTGCATGTCTTATGGGTGTGGTGAAGGCAACTGGCCCATGCTGCTTCTGGGACATTTATGCTCATTTCATGTTCCCAGGCCTGTTTAGAGGGTAAAGACTGGCCACCTTGAGCATTCATTATAGATTTGTACAGGAAACCGTCTCTGCCTTTATGAAGTTTTGAATGCTGTGCAAAAAGGGTTGCAGAGTCTGTATCTCCCACTCCCAGATAACTTCCGAGTTTAGGAGCAATCTGGCTGTGCCACCGCAAACATTGTCAAAGATCCTGTTTGGGTGGGCCGTATTTCCCTGGGATATTGCTGAAGGATTCAACACGCAGAGCATCAGGGGTAAGAAGCTCTTTCACTCTGTTAATCCCTTTTACCCCAGCACTTGCAGTGTGGGGTGAGCCCCCTATGTACAGATTATCATTGCTACATAGCAGAGCTAGCTATACCGTGACAGGATCTGTACCTATCACTTTGTCCATTCAGTATCAGCATCCCTGGACTTGTACACAGTAGGAAGTCCCTTCAGACATAGTGATACTTTGTTATGTATATGATTGAAGTGGTTAGTGGGTTCTCTGCTAATCTTTGCTCAATCCATTGTGGGGCATCATACGTGGCAGGTACAAACTATTGCAGGGTTTGGGCCCCTAGAAAAGCTATATGATATCCCTGAAACCACTGTAACCCCCACCCCTTCTACTCCAGTGGCTGCACTACTTTACCCTGCTGTTGCGAGGTTGTTTACCTTCCCAGAGAAAATTGTCTATGGCTTTGTCAAATTTTATGAACCAGATATTAGGGATCCTAACACGAAGATATGCCAATAAATTAGTGAATTTTGGAGCCATCATCATTTTAAGGGGTTCCACTTTGCCTGCCAGGGAGAGGTACCAATGCTCAAATTCATTTTTGTCGACTCCATCAGGGAGAAAGATTGAGGCCTATCATTTTTTGTATAAAATTGTGAATAATGACCCCAAAGTATTTCATCCCCCAGCAGACCATTTCAAACTTCTAGATGTAAACACATCTGCTTTGCAGTGATTGTTGAGGGGGAGGGCCTCTGTTTTGGACTGATTAACACAGAGCTCTGAAGCAGTAATGGAACAGTTCAACAGAGTCATGAGTGGTTTTAGTAATGCAGCACCATCTGACTGTAGTATCAACAGGCCACCTGCATAAAGCATCATCCAGTGTTAATTACTGCTGGCCTGAATACCTTTTAGGGCTGAGTGACTCTGGATGGCAATGGCCAGTAGCTCTATCACTATAGCAATCATAAAGGGTAACAGAGGACAGCCCTGCCTTCTGCCATTCTGTAGAGGGAATAATGGTGCATGCAGACTATTGGTCAGAACATTAGCTGTAGGGGAACTGTACAGGGTTTTGACCATGCTTGAAAAACTGAGCTGACTCCCATCCATTCCATAACCTGTGTTACGTATCCCCACTCAACCAAATCAAATGCTTTATCAAAACTGATTGTCCACGCCACTGCTTGGGTGGAGGATCTCTGCACCACACATATGAGTTTTATCAGTGTTCTGAGATGATCTGAGCTGTGGGGGCCCTTTACAAAACCCACTAGGGCTGGGTGTATAAGCCCCTGCAAGACTTCTTCCAGTCTTGTAGCCATGATCTTGGCATCTGTATTGATAAAGGATATGGGCCTACAACTGCCTGGAAGCACAGAGTCCTCTCCTTTTTGGGAAAGTATAGTTATTATTGATTCTCTCAAAGTAGGGGGCCGGTGCCCTTTATCAGTGATGTCTGAAAGACTTGAAGCAGTGTGGGGCTGAGCTCTTCGTTCACTAGCTGGTAGCAATCAACTGTGAAGCCATCTCCTCCAGGTGCCTTACATTTATTGATGGTGTGCATGGCTACAGATACTTCTTGTAGGGAAACTGGAGCATCCACATGGGTGCTAGGTTAGGGTCAATTTAGAAGCCAGGGACTGTACCTAAGAATCTGCCGATGGCATCCTGGTTAAGGGGCTGTGGTGAAGTATATGTAACCTCTGGGTGGCACTATCCCCAGTGTCACACCCCTGCCTACTACCCTGGACACAGGATAAGGGGTTTGGGTTCGCTATCTGATAACCCTACTTTAAAACCTTTGCACAGTGCCTCCACTCAGGGTGCTTTACATGGGTAAGCTGGTATTGGGTGTAGCCCCCTGAGCTGCTACACAACCCACGAAGACCATTTACCTGTCCCAAACAAGCCCCAATAAACATGTCCCTACATTTTGTATTTAAAGGCTCTCTCTAATAATATGCTCATGCCAAATATTTCAACAACAATAACAAGATATTTATTTAGGGGGTAGGAGTTAGGAACGGGGATGTGGAGCAGAGGTTATCCGATCCCTATCTACATATGTACACAGATTGACTGGATTTTGCTGATGAATCCTCCAGCTGGGTGGCTACATGCTAATAGGCAGAAATAAATCACATTTTACCATTCGACTTATGATACCCAGCACCCTGGCTATCTAGCTGCTGACAAATCAGATGGTACATAATAATTATCATTATTACCCACACTGCTACCAGTCCCAGAACTATACGGAACCCCGCAATCCCATATCATCATACTGGATAAACAGATACCACAGTCATAGGTGTTGCAGGCCTGGTGGATGTTGCAGCTGGTCGAGGTGGCTGGCTATTGATTTGAGGGAGGGGGCAACTTGGGAACAGATTCTTGCAAAGCTGCACATTACTATTTACAACAAAGGCAGGGATTGCCCTGCAATTAAGAAATGAGCAGGAATTGACCCTGCTGGACACAACAAGCCAGAGATTGCCCTGCACATTACTGAACGACAGGGATTGCCCTGCATTTACAGAATTCCAAACATTCCAGGACAAGCTACTTGGACTTAACATCCTGAGCATTTAGCACAATATTTGAAAGTCCCATCCAATATAGATAGAAACCGATACTTTTGCCAAGCATCCAAATGCCCTTAAATCAAAGTTACATCCAGTACATTTTCATAAGCATCCATCCAGCTTAAGCAGACAGTGACAATTTTAGCAAGCGTCCTAAACTCAGTTACTTGAAGGTACATCCAGTACATTTACATAACAACAACAGCACTCATTGGCAAAGTCCCGTCCAGTACGTCTAGACATTTCACACTTATGGCAAGCGCTCTCAGATGACATCCGGGTAAGACAGCAGTAATATTCTCTTCAGAATAACAGACACAGTACACTCTAGGGCCTCCTGTCCCATTCATGGAAAATGCGGCATGGCAGACAGCTCCACGGAGGCAGGACTCTAACCCATGGCTACAACAACTTGCAGCACATTTACATGATTCACTAGCCAGGCATCTTGCTGCACCTGTGATTTAGCCATTTGGGCCACAGTCAAGATGCATCCATATTGACTTTCGCTAGACAGTCTCTGATAGGGTTAGTAGCCAAGACTGATAACGTCAACATTTCAGAATCAACAGAACATATCTTTTAGTGGGGCTTGGGCACCCCAAGATTACTTGTACAGTTTCCCCCTCACACTGGGGGGTACGAGGATACTCATCCAGGTCCTCCATGGGTCTCATCTACAATTGAAGGCATCCTGAAGACTTCAGCTCTCTCACTGCTGAGGCATGGCAGATGTTCTTCTTTTCCACATCTTTCCCTGTCGTGGGAGACAGGGCTAGCCTCTGGAGGACATTTCTGGCAACCTCCAGACTAGCTGTTACAGTTACTAGATTTACTTTACATTTAAACTTCAACCAGAAAAAAATAAACACCCCCTGATGACTGGAGGGGCATAGCTAAGTGGCCCAGGCCTGGTGGCATAGCAGGGGCCTGAGCCCCCACCCCTGTGGGGGCTCCCAGCAGGCTGGAGCCTGCTCTCCTCTTCTCACCCTGGCTGATCTCTCTAATCTGGTAAAATGCTGGCAGACACTGTCTCTCATAGGGCTCCTAGTTCGACTCCTGATTGGCAGCAGAGATGGGGTGACAGGTCTCTAAATGGCTGAGGAACCTGTCAATCAGAACACTCGAGGCACAATTGGATTGGAGAATTGGTACCTAAAACAATGTCCTTGTAAGTCCCTGTGAGCACTTGAGTGGTTACCTATGAGGTGTAGTGAATGTCCCACAAGTCCTGGCTTTCTATTGCTGACTCCCAATTGGCTGTGGCTGCTTGCAATGGCTGCTTATCCCACTGTCCCTTACAGCAGATCAGATACAGTCCTGAATACTCTCCGGAGGCAGCCAGAAATAAATAATTATTTGCCCCAATGCCCCACAGTTGTGCAGCTCAGAGGTTGCAATTGCAGTTGCTGCACAAATAAGAGGTGTGGCTCCTTTGGTTTTTCTGTCGCTACTGCACTTAATAAAGCTCCCCCTGCAGCAGCTGACAGGCTGACACACAAGAGTCCCAAAGCACTGTTGAAGGCAGGAAAAAGCACTTATTTTAATGTAAAACACTTTCCCCCACATGTACAGCATATTTCCAACAAGCAGCAACAGTTTACATATTTTTAAACATTTATTTTCTTTCTTTTCGGCTGAAACCATTGAGTGCTACCCTGGAGGCAGCCAGACACTCTTATTAATTATACAGATCACCGGGGCCCTGCTCAGGCACTGTTGCCCTGAACCCCGGTCAAACTCTTTAAATTTAAAAGCAAGTGGCTCCCCAGCAGGCTATCTGTGGTCACCGGGTCCCAATTAGGTGAAAGGGATCCTGAGACCCATGACACAGTCTCCGAGGTGACCGCAAACTGAGCGGTTCAGTTGAGGGCAAAAACTGCACCATCACGTGTCCCGCTGCCCTGGAGGCAGCACTTTTAACACTGAGCACTGTCATTACAATTCCTGCTGCCCTGGGCAGCACTTTCTTTATGGGCACTTCACGGTGGCGTTTAAGCTCGAGGCTGGATTTTCATTGGGCTGCAAAGGGCACACAGAGGGGTAAACAAGACCTGGGGGACCAGAAAAAATTGGTAGCCAAATCAGGAGAAGCTTGAGAGACAACAGGAGGAGAACAAAAGGACAGGGCTAAGGTAAGGTAAGCCCAGGCAAGCATTTTTAGGAACCCCCATTTGCAAGGGGGTTAAATATACATATCTCTATAAAAGCCTGCAATATGTTGTTTATCTTTTTGGAACATAGGAACATAGTAATTGATGGCAGAAGGGGACCGCAAGATCCATCTAGTCTGCATGATATGGGTAACTATCCCCCCCCCCAACCCTTCCATCCTTTCTGTGAAATGATGCCTTTGTGCCTGTCCCAGGCATTTTATGAACCCGTTTACCATTTTGGCCTCCACCACTTCCTGGGGCAGGCAATTCCATGGGTTGACCACCCTCTTGGTGAAGAACTCACCCTTGGGGCTCATATCGTGTCCTCTAGTTCTGATGCTTTTCTTCTCCTGAAGGAGCTCCTGTACCTGTCTACCTTATTTATACCCATGATATACTTGAATGTCTCAATCCTGCCCCCCCCCTTCAGGTAGTACATGTTTAGCTCCCTCAGCCTATCCTCATATGCCACTTGATGCATACCCTGAATCATTTTTGTGGCTCTCTTCTGCACCATCTCAATTCTGTCGATGTCTTTCCTAAGGTGTGGCCTCCAGAACTGTACGCAGTACTGCGGGTGGGGGCACATAGCTTCTTTATACTGGCAGCACCACCTCCCTTCTGCGACTCATGATTCCCCTCCCTATACAGCCCAGCATATCACTGGCCTTTAGTGCTGCCTTTTTGCAATGCTTCCCCACCTTTAAGTCATCTGTTATAATGACTCCTAGATCTCACTCCTGGTTGGTGCATGCCAGCTGCTCCCCTCCAAGGTAGTATCCCACCTTGGGGTTTCCCTTGCCTAAGTGCATTCCATTGCACTTTTTGCCATTGAACTTCAACTGCCAGGCATCTGACCACTACTCAAGTTTTCTCAGGTCTGATTCCATGCTCTTCACTCCTTCTGGGGTGTCCACTCTGTTGCAGGTCTTGGTGTCATCTGCAAACAGACACACCTTCCCTTCCAATCCATTACCGATGTCGGCTATGAACACATTGAAGAGTAGGGGACCCAGCACCGACCTCTGAGGCACTCCACTAGTCACTTCCCTCTCCAGTGATACCACTCCATTTACCTGCATCCATTGTGTTCTTCCTTTCAACCAGCTGCTCACCCAACCCACCACTTCCTTACCTAAGCCGATGTGGTCCAGCTTCTTTACCAGTCTTCTGTGTGGAACTGAGTCAAAAGCCTTACTAAAGTCCAGATAGACCACATCCACCACTCCCCCTGGTCCACTGCCTTGGTTACCCAGTCAAAAAAGTTGACCAGGTTTGTCTGGCATGACCTTCCATTCATGAAACCGTGCTGTTTTGGGTCCTGTTGCCCGATGGATTCCAGATGTGCTACTATTCTTTGCTTGAGCAGTGTCTCCATCAGTTTTCCTACCACCGATGTGAGGCTCACTGAACAGTAATTTCCAGCCTCCTCCCTGCTCCATGATTTGTGAAGTGGGACCACTGTCGCCCTCTTCCAGTCTTCAGGCACTGTCCCACTTTCCAGTGATCTGATGAAGAGCTTCACCAGGGGCGCTGCTGTCACACTCCCCAGTTCCTTGAGAGCTCTTGGGTAAATCTCATCTGGCCCCATGACTTTGTCCACCTTTAATTTATTTAGGGCTTCCAAGACTTGTCCATCCTTAGAGGGGCTCAAATGTACCCCTGGTCCCTGGGTGCAACTGCTTTGCACATTTGAGCCTTCCCCTGCATTCTCCCTAGTGAACACGGAACAGAAATATTTATTTAGGACTTCCGCCTTCTCTCTTTCCTTCTCTACTAGTCCGCCTTCCGAAACTGTTAGCCTTACTATTCCTCCTTTAGTCTTTCTCCTTTCTGTTATGTACCTAAAAAAGGTTTTGTCTTTGGAGTCAGTATGAACCTCTCTAGAGCTGTCTTGCAGATCTGAATTATATTTCTCAGCCTGCTGTTTTTTGATTCTGTATGCTAAAGTTTACTGGCCTCATCTCCCCCTTCCCAATATGCATGTTTCATCTGAAAAAGTGCTAGCTCAGTCTTCCAGGTCAGCAGCTCATTCAGCTTCACTTGTATTCTGGCAAGGGGGTTCTGCTTTTCATATTCGTCCTCAGACGTATTTAATTCTGCCTCCAGAAAGTGCATTTCAGCTTCTCTTGTCTTGCGCCTGTGGTCGGGGAAAACTAATAATTGACCCTCACTGTAGCTTTATATTCTGCGAGAGAATATCTTTTGGATTTCTCCAATATCGTTGGTTTCCAAAAAGGCCTTTGTTTCCGTTCTAGCCCATTACTGGAAGTGAGGATCACATTACAGCTATGGGTCCAACTGCCACATTTGAGTGCATGAATGTTTTGGCCCCCACAACGTGTTAAGGGCAAAAGGTGTGTGGTCAGAGATAATTATGGGGTGAATTGCAGTATCTAAAGTGTTATGCACAACATCTGCAGATGTAAACCACAGATCTATATGGCTAGAGGAGTGCACTGCAGAGTGTGGTCCCTTGTACTGGGGTACTGGAGCCTCCAAGCACCTGCTAGACTGTGTTCGCTTGGGAGCTCTCCCAGAGTAGCCTGGGCTTTAACATGGGATTCTTGAGTACCTGTACTGCAGTTCAGACAGATGTCTATCATCACATGAAGTCCCCTCCCAACAAAGTGGGCATGGGGGTAGGGGAGAAACTATTTGTTTGCTGACTGAGTTAATGGAAAAACTGGAGATCATCCAGATTTGACCCATATTCATTGACTATCAGCATGGGTCCTTAATGGGTAGTTATTTCTGCAGGGATCCACCTGTTGTCTTGATCTGCCACTGAGTGAGTGATGGACCAGTGTAAATTGTGCAACAGAATTACTACCCCACATTTCTTAACAGGAGCTACACTGTGGATTTCTACCACCACCCAGCCTTTTGAAGTATGGCTGCTTTTGCCCGTTAGTCCAGTTTCTTGAAGGACAGTAACCTGCGTGCATAGGTGTTTCAGACAGACCAGGACTTTTTTCCTTTTGGTCAGTGAATTTAAACCCCTGACACTTCAGGATCTTGTTCATAATTCAGCCATTATGAATGTGGGGAAAAAAGAAGTATGGTAATACAAGCTGAGAACTCCCTTCCCTAATACACATAGTGCTTTTAGATCTTGTAAGGAGCACCTTGAATATACTCGCTTGTTTATACTGATGTCTCACCACATAACACCTTGGAAACAGCACATTTGACCCATACAGACATAACAAAACTGCCAGTCCAATCAGGGCTAAACTATAACTTAGTCTGCTTGCTATCCCCGCTCCCTCCTCAACTCCCCCCTTTTTGACCTCTCTCCCCTACTTCCCACATGAGTTCCTGGTCATTGTACAGCACTTAGTCTGCCAGGGTTTAAGAGCCACGATCAGAGAAACCAGAAACTGAGCCAGATATCGGTAGCTCTGTGGCCCTTTTCATCAGATCTCAGCTGCCTTCTTCTGTACTCAAAGATATGTCAAGGCAGGCAGCATCTTATGACCCAGGAATAGTGCCCCTCCATGTACGGCTGAGTTAAGACCCAGAAAAGTGTTTCCTCTTAGTTAAGTAGTTACTGATATCTGGGACTGGTATAAGGAAATCACATAAAATTGGAGGGGAGGTGATAACTACCTAGCAAAGGTGATTTTATGAGGTTCATTCATATTTCCTGTGCTCACTGTAGGAGAGATGCCTTTATGCAAAACGTGAGCCCTGCAGGTTCGATCCTCCCACTTCTTCTGGCCCAGTGGCCCTTGATAGGGATGCACGTGACCTGTGAGACATCTCTGAAAGCCTAGAATGTGTTTTATATTTTTATTTACAATTGGGCAAGCAAGGAGCTAGAAAATCAAACATTAAAATGAGAACGCAGAGAGCAAAAAATGCTTTGGTTTCACATATTCCTGTATGAGAGCAGAGCTCCATGGTAGAAAGCTAATAGGGCTGTCAGTACCGGGAGTGTGTGAAGGGTCAAACAATATTATCATATATTCTCCCTTGAAAAGGGTTGGGCCTTACCTTCTCAACTCCACAGCTTGCAAGATAGATGGCTTTATAACATGGGTTGGGAGCAGAGGGAAGCTCATTGGCCAAACAGCATCACCTGGCCGTGGATTAAATGCACTATTTAATCCACAGCTGGGGTAAGATGCCCGGCCAGCAAGATCCCCAGAAAGAGCAGGACTTGTTATCTGTGGGAGAATTCAGCACTGACAGGTAGCCATTAAAAAGGCATCTAAGCGAGAGAGACCCACAGCGGTAACCTGGTGGCCGCCTGTCAATGCTATACCCAATCATGGGGAAAATGGTTGTTTTCTGCCTCCCCTGCCCACCCCATCTGCAGGCAGCAGAGAAACCAAGCTGAGAACGAGAGAGTAACACTGAGCCCCAGACCTCCAATGCAGAATTGCTGGAGTTGCCAGGCATGGGGGAGAGAGAGAGACAGAGAGCATCCCCCCCCACCAATACCTCAATGCTGTCATTCTCCTCTGTCTGCCTATCTGTCTGTGAACAAGGTCCAATGCAGATTCCCTGGAGTTAACAGAAAGAGCACATTCCCATTCTCAAACCCCCACCCACTCCCCACCCCAGACCACACCGGTATCATTCTCCTCTGTCTCTACTAGTGCCAGTGTTGCTGTCACACTCAGCAGCAGCAGGACAGACAGAGGCAGCTGAAGTTCGTTATGAGCCCCCCCACCCATACATGGTCCCCGAGTGAGAGAGCAAGATTCTCTCTCTCTCTCTCTCTCTCTCTCTCTCTCTCTCCGTTACTGTTCAGGATGTTTCCATGTGTGCCTTCACTTTCCAGAGAGGAGTGTGTGTTGGGGGAAGGAAACAGGGTTGGGGGTAAAGTGAAATTACAGCATCGAGCGGCACATTGAGCACAGTATTCTTTTGTCAGTGTGCCTCTCGTTGTCCACCAGCTGTACTCTGTGTTGGGGCAAACATTGGCAGCTCAGAGAGATAGGGATCTGCAGCTGAGATGTGTGTGTGTATGTGTTTCTCTGTGATGAAAACGGACGATCCTCATAGCTGCCACTCATCTCTGACCTACATATGTATGTGTGTGCGGGGGGGGGGGCAAAATAAATGCCTTAGGAAGTGTAGCACACAATGTTAAGCACAATAAATGTCATAAATCATCCCAGTACTATAGATGTGACATTTTTATGTGCATAACAGCAATGACATATGCATTATTTGTTAGGGACTATTTTGCAAGGTGGCAGGATACAGTAACTTTCTTGGTATTTAAATAAGGGAAAAAACCCTTTCTGTGGGGTTTTCCCTTGCTTTGCACATAACCCATGTTATAAGGGCAATAACCCACTCCAGAGTATGGGGTTACAGGCATTTAATCCATGCCCTAGGCGCTGTGAGGACACTCGGCCTGTGGTCTCATGCCTCACAACAGACCCGAGGCGTGGATTAAATGTCTATAACCCCATACCCTGTTGTGAGTTACTGCTAACATATACAAAGGGTTGTTACCTGGTGGTGAGGCTGGTTGATGGTTGTAATAGGGGAGATGAGTTGAAAGGGAAAGCGTCAGATGAGGCCTCAATACCTCCTTATGCTTGGCTGGTGCGGTTCTTCTAACCAAACTGGCTATTTGCCAGGTAAAGGACAGGTTAGCTATGCTGCCTGGCTGTGCAAGTCTGCTGGAATACCCTGGGCTGAGGGGCCCTCTGGGGTTGGGGACTAAGGGGGAAAAAATACAAAAAAAATGCTCGGATTGGATATGAAGGTCTCTGCAGCCTCTGGGGAATCGTACTGTTGCGTGGCAACTCATTGTTCGTCACTTACAGGGCCACAGGGTATCGCAGGCTGCAGAGTACCCCAAGATCCATGAGGGCCTGTAAACTGTTGTGTAGGCCTTGCATCTTGCAGAGAGTTCATGTGGGAACTCTGGAAATATTTTAATAGTGTGATCGTGCCAGCATAGTGTGCCCTTTTGCCAGGCCCACATCATTATGTTCTCTTTGATCGGTATATTTCAGAAAGAGCACCAGCAATGGTGTAGTTCATTCCCTGGGCCTGGGCGTAGGAGCCAGAGACCAGTGTGAGCAGTCGATTTCAATGTTAGAGGAGTACTGTCCAACGAGTATCTCTGGCAAAGCTTGTTGTAAAAAGCAATTAACATTTTTTCCCTCACAGCCGTTGGGGAATCCGATGAAGCAGAAATTATTCTGCTTACCCATATTTTCTAAGTCATTCACTTTCTCCCATAGCGAGCAGATGGCATGGTCCTGGTCCCAAATGTGTGCTGTCAGACATTCTGTCTTGTCCACCATATCAGCGACCCTCTGTTCAGTCACAGTTACTCTTAAAGCTATTTGCATTTTATCTCCATTAGTTCACTGAGATGACAGATCAAGCTTCTCGACTGGGCTCATCCAAACTTGTTTTTATTTCAGCCAATGCTGCCGGCTTGCAGCCACTGTCACTAAGTGACATGACTAACGTTGTGGCCTGTGTTACAATGACAGCTGAGGAAGAAGGATTTTCTTCTGGGGATATTAAGGTCGGTTCTGCATCGATTCTCTTCACTATCAGCTTACAAGGTTCAGGAAAGGTTCCCCGCTGAACTGTGTGACCAGATTTAGAGTGACTGCAGGCATTGAGAAGGATCATTTAGGATGTTTAGAAGGGGTCATCAGAGCTACGGTTTTAAGCGACCATCTTTTCTGCAGCTTGGCCACGCCCAGCTTGCTGCTTTTGCAAGGACTTTAATTCCCTTCTCACCACCTTCCCAATATTTATTGCAGAGGTATATGACAGCCAACTCAGCCTTGCACGCTAAGAGAAGGTTAATTTTTGTACTGTGTTTTAGAATTTCTTTGTGTAGTGAAGAGTGTGAGTGTCTGGTGTTGGAGAGCATTTGAATCTGGACTCCTTTAGTGCCAGCACTTTTTCTAAGTCTGCTAGCTCCTTTTCTCTCACTCTGTGCCTGTGTATGGCTTAACCAATAAACTTGCCACAGTGGTTGCTGGTGTTCCTCCATTCTTGCTGAGGAGAAAGTATTGCTCAGTCTCTCATTTGACCTAGGGCCTGTTAATGGGGTCCTGCTGAAGTAGAAGATCCAACATCTAGGATGTTGAGCAGGGCTGTAGTGGTCCCCAGAAGTGTTGCAGCTGGATGGGAGCATGGTCCAAAGTCACTAGTGGCAGTGCAAGAGTGTTCACCACCTGTTGATATCTCAGGTGAGGCCAGTCACAGGTCCAGCCAGCTACAGGTCCCATGGGAAGCCAAGAAGCAAGAGAAATCCTTTTCTCTGGGGTGGAGTAGTCTTCAGATACCTGAAAGTGCCAGATTATTCACTGTGAGCTGGACTGCACATATTGTACTACTTGGTTGAGAGCCTCCAGGGTACCTCAGCTTTGGTCAGTCATGATGTCTAGTGTGAGGCTAAAGTCACCTCCAAGCAGTATAGGGGTGTTTTCTGAAGTAAGATTAGTGAGTGTGTGTGCCAGATCATGGAAAATGTTTGGGGAACGTGTATTGGGACCATATACATGGCCCAGTACTAGTGGGCTAGCAGGGGTATTTATGAGGGCCAGAATCCACCTCCCTTTATTGTCTGATTCAGATCAGACTATGGTCCAGTGAAGGGATTTGTGAAACAGGATAGAGAGCCCTTTCTTTTGGCCCCTTAGCAGATCTGTGCCTCTCCAGTCTCGCCCATTCCCTGTTAGGTTCTGCTGCCGCTCTGTCCAGGAGCTTAGTATCTTGGAGGAAAGCCATCTGGCAGCATAGGCATTTTAAGTACACAAGCTTCTGTTTACACTTTACTAGGGACTTGAGACCACACAGGTTCCATGTGTGGCATGTGATGTCTGCCATCACAGGGGGTCTATAACAAAAAGCAGGATCTGGTAACAACCACGAAAGAAGGGTTGAAAGGAAGTAAAACTGTAGGGGAATGCGCACCAGCAGTCTATAATTCCGAGCAGGGACTGGCACAAACAGCACAGAGGCAGTGGTTTCCATGAGGAATTTACCTGGCACAATAGAGGAGTTAAGGTCGAATAGGGTACCTGGCATATGGTAACACACACATCATAGCTAAGAACTGGGGGAAGCACCCTGCAATGGGTAAACTATGTGCAGATTATAATAGTACAGTAAAACTATATACTACATTACTGTAAGCCCCCCATTCTGGGCTTACCTATATACTACATTAGTGTAAGCCCCCCATTCTGGGCTTACCTGCCTTGCTCCGGTTTCCCCACTCCCCCGTTCTGCTCACCGCCACCCGGCCCGAGTCCAGTGGTGTGCCTGTATCTCCTTCCAGCCCCTCTGTTTCCTTGTCACTTTGAGGCCAGAGGAGCAAAGACACGGAACTGCCACTTGGTGGTCCACACACATACATTAGCACATATCCATTTTCTCACCACCGTTGCGGCAAGACGATAGCCTCTCCAGTGCTCCCGGACTCCAGAATTAGTAAATCTGGGCCCGGAGACACAGGTGAGGCACAAGAGGAGCCAAAAAGTTTTTATTTTAAGAGTGCCAATGAGCGCTACGGGCTGAACATGAATATTAATGAAAGTGTATGAATATTAATGAGTTTGTATGTGTTCCATAAATATGCACACCACACCCATGTGATTGAAAATGAAGTAATTTGTGCAGCACCAAGTTGTGCAATGAAGAAAGAGTAATGTATGCTTTGGGAGAGCCCAGGTTCCAGTTGCCTTGGTGGTGTAGCTGGTTAGCGTGACCAGAACGGTATTCTGGGTGACCTGGGTTCAAGTCCCAGCTAAGGCACTGACTTATTTCTCTCCTCTGTTTGTATGTGCTCTATAAATATGGATACCGCACCCATGTGATTGATTAATGAGCTCCTTACCTGCCGCCTGGGGAGGACTGTATAATGAGAGGAGTAACAAGCATGGAAGAAAGTGTTAACTTTTATCTGTGCAGCCAAATGACAAGGCAGAGGGGCTGTTACAGATCCGTGGACAAAATATAATAAAAATTACAGTGTTTGGCTGTCAGGGATTTAAAAACGTTGGGACTTTGTTTGGGACTGCACCAAGACTGTATTCAGCAGCCATATAAGCCACCTTTCACCCCTGAGACAGCCAATAAGAGAGCAGTCTTTTACAAAAGGACTTATGGGACTGTAAAGAGGACTGTTGGGAGGAAAAAGAGGGACAATTCTTGAGGCCCAAAACAAGAGCCAATGGGGCATCAAGTGAACCAAATGAATATTAATTTGTTCAGTGGGACAACTTCAGCAGCCAACCGGAGGGCGCTGCTGGAAAACTGATAAAAGAGACTGTTTTGCCCTCCAAAGGGGGATCCCGGAGATTAGCCATAGAGGCCGGAGAGGAGAGAGACTGTAGCGGGCTTGCTAGCCCTAAAGGCCTCCTTGTTTGGCCAAAGGCATTGTCTGGCTCCAGTATTGGACAAGCCGCAGAATGCCTGCAGAAGCAAATAAACTTTGGGGAAAGATCTGGACTGTGTAAGAGGTTCCCATGAGTAGACTTGAACCTGCAGCTGAGTGAAGTTGCTGCTGAGAGTTTGCGAGTTGCTGCTGAGATTTGAAAATGTGGCTGTGAAAGAAAGACTCCGCAGATAGAGTGAAAGTCTTTGGAGACCAGCTACCAGAGGGAGAGAACTGACTGTCCTGCAGTGTAGAAAGAGCCCTCATAGTGTGGCAGCTGGAAGGCAGAGACTGTAAAGGTCGCAGCATGAAATCGACAGTGTCTGTATCTGAATGTAAACTGACCTGCAAGCTGTGTCTCCCCCCCGCGGTGGGGTAAGTCATTAGAGCTGCTGCGCTGCAAGACAGAGAACTGCGTTTGCTGGGCTATAGACTGAGGCAACTCCCAGTTCCTGTGCTTTATCTGAGAGAAGTGAATACCAGCAACCAGTTGGGGGAATCACTAGCCAGCTCAGTACCCAGTCCGAAGAGGAGACCATCAGAGAGGAAGACATTGACAGGCCTGCCAGGTGAACACCGCATATAAAGGCCCCTGGAGTGAAGATCAGAAAGGCCTGGCAGGTGAAGACCAGCATTATTCACTTCTTCAGCTACCTGCTGCTGTGGTTCACCTACAACTCTGGACACCAGCACAGTACCATGAGCCAAGTTTCTACCAAACCCTCCGTGAACCAACAGAACTACAAGTACCCTGGGCTGCAGCTTTGGGGAAGTTTTATTTAGCTAGCTAGCTAGTCGGAATTAAGGGGGTTAATGCCTGGGCAGGACTGTGCCAAGATTAAAGCTGAGCCCAGGCAGGAAAGGAAAGTTTTACATCTGTTGCTACTGCTTAAAGTATTTGGGCCCCAACGAAAGATCCCCAGCATCTTCTACAAGGCGGTGTGGAACCCACCTAAAGAAATGTCTAGACTTTCTGGGCAGCTGCCAATGAAAAAACAGGTGCACCCACAGGTGGGGAGTGGGAATTGGTTGGGGCAAAATTGTTTAGCTAGTTGTTATTGCTGTTTTATTCCTCCTCCCCACCTTCCCTTGCAATAAAAATACCATTGTTGTTCATGTTAATTGCTGCTATAGAGTGTTTCTGTAAAGAAGGGGGATATTGTTAGAGTGTGTGGGGAACTGTTTGGAGGGGCGGCTAGTACATTTTCCTGGGGAGTGGTAACCTGCTATCTGTCTGCAGGTATTTCCTACCACTTCCTCAGGTGGAGGCACCGTGCCATTCTACACCTACCTATCCATGCCCAGGTCAGCCCCCTCGAAGGTGATTTCTGTGAGGATCTCAAGGGCCCCAGAATATCCAAAGGTGATTGAAGGGGCTATCACATTAGTAATCACTAGCCAGCCTGCCAGTACAGTGGTAGCGCTACTGCTTTCAACGACAACAACTTGTGTTCTGGAGTGAACTCAGGATATCAGATGGTTGACCGATGGAGGAGGATCGAGCGGCCAATGGACTACTTTCCTCCTCTGAGGGATGTGGCACCCAGTACACAGCTGATGGCTAGAGGTAGGGTAGCCTAGGGACCGCACCACTGGGGATGGAAGGAGCGGCAGCTGCTAAAGTCCTGCATGCGGGAGCTTGTGAAAGGCCATCAAGGCTGCATTCCACATCTGCCCTCCCAGTAGACAGAAACATAGGAGGAGAAAACACGGCTGGTCTGCATGACTGAATCCTCGGCCCCACACTCAACATGGCATGCCTTCAGCCCAAGGATCTGTTTTGTGGCCTCTGGGCCACCCCACCATGGGGATAGCTGTGAAGTAGGTGAGAGTTGGAGGGTAGGTCCATATGAAGCCAGGCTGACAGGGCTGGGGGGCAGTCCCTGATGATGGGGCCAGCCAGCAGTGGAATAAACAGCACTAAATGCAAAAAATAAAAAAAATAAAAGTGCCCCACATCCACCAACACTGTCTTGAGGATATGGGGTTGAAATACGAAAAAGAAACCCCTTATCCCATACCTCAATCTGTTTAGCCATACATTTTCTCAGTTGTACATGTATAATGAAGTATAATGCAACCAACTGCTGATTCATGCCCCTATCTTAACATGCAGACAATGGGGGAAGAGTACCAGTTTCATTGCTGAGACAAGGCTGGTACAGGAAGGAAGTGTGAGGAGTTATGGGGGGTTCAGGAGTGGCTGCTTGCATCATGACCTGTTATGCTAGCAATGGCAAACAGGGAGTAAATGGGGATATGGTGTGATAGACTCTCCCCACCTCAAGCTCATGGATCATCTGTACACCCTGTGATGGGACCTAATGGTATATTCTCCAGATCCAGGATCCTGGCCACCCACAGCTGTCTGGCTGGATGCCTTGGACAAGGCCCATGGGAAGGGGAAGCCCATATGAGAGTTCAGGGTCACAAAGCCTTATTAAGGAGTCGTCCCCAGGACCGGTTTGGTATCCCAGACTCCCATGAGATGGAGACTCCCATCTCTCCGGTATTCAATGAAAGGCAACAGGAGTGCTAGAGTTTGTAGGCTCGGTCATCAGATGGGGGTGGAGAGGATAAGGTCTCCGGCCTACACTTGCTAGGCTTGAGAAAGGACAGCTGTCATCATACAGCCCACAGTGCCAGGGCTCCTCCGATAAGCTTTTTCTCAGGATACACAACAGCTGGAAGGGGGAGGCATTCAATAATCTCTAGAGCAACCATCAAAGGATCTGTCCCCTTTTTGTGGAGTGCATATTCCCAAGGGGGTTTAAGCTTGTAGGTCAGATCCACATAAATGGTTGCAGATGGGGGCACCATCTGGTTCAGTCTGTAAAGCCAAGTTTCCATTGCTTGTGGTAACCATGCTGTGTAATCTTTATGAAAATGCACCTCCCAGCATCCAGAACAATTAAAGAGAAAAATCCAAATATGAGGCTCCTATACTAACTGTTTCACCGTTCCCTATACAATGACCAGCTGGTAATCATCCCAGGTGAGTGAATGGGCTGGAGATCAAGAAGGACCTGCAGTGACACTACAAGCAGGGAAAAGTGGGCAGACTGGGTGGGCCAAACAGTTTTTATCTGCCAGCAAATTCTATGTTTCAATGGTAGCATCTATGGGGGCCCTGGGGTATTTATGGACCTATAACAGCACATAGCATATCATTTTTTTTTTTTTAATCTTGTTCAAGTTCACACTGTTTATCCTGCGGAAATTCACACTAACATGGGGTACAATCCTCACACCATACTGAAAATTCCATAAACAGTGCAGCGAGTTATACATTTACCAGCAGTTCATTGTGGAGGCATTGGACCAAGCAGTGATGGACAGATCTCTTTCCTGCCCTTTTGTGTCCAAGCCTTGCAGCCCCTCTGGCAAGTTTCTGCCAGGAAAACAGTTAAATCTATAGTGAGTTTAGGGAGGCTGTGGTGCCAGGGAACTGGTCCCAGAGTAATGGGCCAAGTGGGCCAAAGTTTGAAATATTTATGGCACTGATGAGGGCAGGATGAGTTATCTGCATAAAAAGGGCCCAGTAATTAGAGCTTAGAGAAGAAGCGGAGTGTAGATGACAGTATGTCCAGTATAGAGTGGGTGGCAGTTCGGGTTGTGACATGTACCAACCACCCGCTCTTACCTTCAGCCTATGATAGTGTTTTCTGTAGTGGTCACTTGTGATGTAGGGGCTGACTGCGTGGTAGTCTCGTTGGGGCCTGAAGAGCTAGAGGATGGGAGGAAGACTGCAGAGGCTAACATAGTGGTCCACTGTTGCACCTGGGTTATGCCCCCAACCGTCCTACATACACCTTACACTATATTCCTGGTCTATTGTACTGTGATACAGTTATTTTGCACTAACATGCAGATTTAGGCACCCATCATATAAGCATGAGTGCCACGAATGTGCTTTGCTGCTAATATATGCTAATGTTTACATCCTTTATAGGATTAGATCATGCATGATTATTATACCTCACTATAATGCATTATGTTTGTATTTTACATATATTCCATATATAATCTACCTAATTACTGATATGATGACTCTTAGGGATCATATATTACATATATTCTCATATAGTCATATGTAGTAGAGCCTGTCAGCACTCCTCTTTGTCTAAGCAAACTGACAGAAAGACTTTATGTCTTGTACATAGGCAAGAAATGCCACATGTAGTTTGAACCTGTCAGCAATTCTTTTGTCCAAGCTTCATGCTAACAGAAACATATTCTTTGTTGCATATGATACTCGTTAGTAATTCTGTCTCCTAAGTCATTATCCAATGGAGAATGTCTTATACAATCTTGTTTGGAGTATAAGATCAATACATAATGTTTCTCATATCCGTAACTATGAGGTCATCTGTGTTGCTATACTGTTATCTGTTGTATATAACTTTGTGTAACCAGCTCTGCACGTGGAGATCTTAGAAATTCTGGAGATTATGTAAATTCTTCAGGAGAGTGGTGAGAAACCCATCTCTTTTGTGATTTTCTCTGTCACATGCTTGGTGTAAGTATTATAATAAAACTATTATTAGTACTCCTGCTTGTGTACTATGTTTCTTGGCTAACATTGAAGACATACAAGAATCTTTATTATTTACTCTAAAACTGTTATTTAGATAACCCCACGATGGCACAAAGGTTGGAGGATGCAACATGGTGGAGTGAGCTGGATTGGACTGCTGAGAATCCTTGTTGGCCTGTCTCTGCTGGGCTGTTGTCATTGCTGCATTTACAGAGTGGCTTACAGGCAAAGCAGGATGCAGGAGAGAATATCTATTCTTTGCTAGTAGCCTGGAAGTGCCATCCAAGGAGTCTGCAGACTCTTCACCATGGGGAGGGTCTTGTTTCTTTCTTAGAGTGGTGACAATTCCATTGGGGGTGATGGCTGTTGGGATGTGGGAGCCACAATTAGTCGGTCTGCGACTGGGATGGTGGAGGTAGGTGGCACTCTTTCCTGTGGTGCACCGGGGGCACCATATCCATCGGTTCTAGCCTCCTGGTAGCAACAGTGGGGGGGGGTTGACGAAGCATGGGATGTGCAAAGGATTTCCACCTACCAATGATGGTGAATGGAGTCCATAGTTGCTTCTGGAATACAGAAGGCTAGAGGGACCCTATAAGTTGCAGTGTGGAGAGGTAATGAATCTGAAGGGTACCACCTACTCTGTGTAACATCTGGCAAGCTTCCACATAAGCTCTCCTTTAGGGTGTGAGCCCTTTAGAATACTCCTGAAAGATTTAAATGGGGTGGCCCTGCCATTCATGTGTGCCCAATTCACAGGAGCATCTAAGGAGGGTTTCTTTGGTTTAGAACTGCAGGAACTAGACTAGGATCAGTCGTGGTCTTTCCCCTAGCCTCAGTGGTTGCACCAGGGACCTGCGCACTCAATTGCTCTCCAGCTGCTGGTCTTGAAGTTTTATTTTGTTTTTTCACTGTCCCTGGTTGATGGCTTGGGGATATACCCCCCCAATGTCGGCTGGGTCCCAGCGTACAGGGATCCCCACAGCACTCCTTGCTGGCTCTTGACATACTGGGATCCTGGAGTCACACTGCCTGACACCGAGGATATTTTTTTTGTGTTTTTTCCCCCCTTAGTCCCCAACCCCAGAGGGTGCCAGCGCGAATGCCATACATCCAGACTGGCAATGTGCTGATGCACACTTCAGCCAAGTGCCCAATGGCTTCCTCCCATCTTAACTCAGTGAGCCTAAGACTGCTGCCTGTGCTTCCACAGGCGGCAGTACTGGTACAGGTGCAAGAGCAGCCCAGTATTCCATCCCCCCTTAGAGGAGAGGGTCCTGTGGGACACTCAAACCTCCTCTCCCCAGCCAGCTCCCAACTACCCAGGATTGTTCCCAAACCGGGCACCAGTGTCAGGAGTGGTAGTGCTACCACTGCGCTGACGGGCCGGCCCGTCTCCTTGAAATTTGAGGATGGCTGGGAGGGCATGTTGGTGGAAGGTGACAGTGTTGTGGAGTTCTACTTGCTTTGGAAACCCCACCAACCATAAGTTGCTAGACCTCCCTAGGTTCTCTAGGTCATCCACCTTGTCATGGAGGAGGGGGGTGGTTTTTAACTGTTTTTTTTTTTTTTATAATTTCTTTTTATTAATTGGATGTCATCACAAAACTGTTACAGTCGATTATATTAACTTACAACCTGGAGTTTCTGTACAATACTTTAGTTGTCAGTAGACAGATATAAGTCCATGTCTTTATAGCTTATTAAAATGACATTTTTACCATTTGACTGTGTTTGTTATTTCACAGATAGTCAGCCTCTTTTTGTATTACATCTTCAAAAGTCTTTCCCATACCAACATATATTTTGCTTAAGTGAGGTTTGCCCCTGTATAGTTTACTCAGATCTATGTTTCTTCAGGCATTTAAGGTTCCCTATAGAACAACACTTCAAGGAATAAAATCAGGGTCATGCTTTGATATATGTATCACCCAAGGCCTCCAGAAAACCTCATTCACTGAAATTTTATTATATAATTTAGCCGTAAGCAATTCCATATAGTAGATATCAGAAACCACCCCCTCCAGTCCTTGATAGTAGGGATAATTGGTGACATCCATCACTGTGTTATAGCCTTTTTGGCTGCCAGTATATAGATAGATAACAGGGTTCAGTACCTTGATGGTCGGGGGGGGCGTATAGCCAATAAGACCATCTCCGCAGTTAACTCCATCCTTTCGCCCTAACAATCTGAAAGTTCTTGTTGTATATTGCACCAATAAGGTGTTAGCCGGGGGGCACATCCAAAAGATTTGAGTCAGATCAGCGTGTGAACACACACAGTTCCTCCAGCACCTACCATATGAGGAAGGGAGATACTTGATTAGAATGGCCAGAGATCGAAAAAATCTAGCTCTACATTTCCAGGCGAATTCACGCCATATAGTTGAATGAGTTATTCTGCAGGCCAACGGGGAAGCTCGCATCCAGTCCTGATCCGAAATTCCCTTTTCAAGATCTCTGCACCAGTTTTTTAAAGTTGAGAGCAATGAATCGCCCATCCCTTCTCTGAGGATACGATGTAGGTGTCCCACCTGGTGTCCCCAAGTGTGTCCTGACATGGTATCCTCTAAAAATTTCCAAAACACTGAGGTAGGATCTGGGAGTTTAAGAGCTACATCCCTTTGTCTTAAGAGGTAGTTTTTAACCTGAGTATATCTGTAAAGGTCACTATCCAGTAGGCCATAAGTTATTTGAAGGGTTTCAAATGAAATAATCCCCTCTCGGGAGAGGAATTGTCTAAAATATTGGAGTCCCACCTTCCCCCACTTTACAAAATTATGGTCCATAGTACAGTAGTTGGAAAAAACTTATCGTCTGAAATTAGTGTATGGAAGAAAAAGAATTCCCTAAAGCCCTGGTGTCGTTTCAATCTATACCATTGCTTCAAGATTTTGACTGTAAAAAAATGTAAAATCCTGAAAATTAGGCATTATAGTTACTGAGGCCATGATTATCTTTGTTATATCATACATATCATTAACGCAAATTCTAAATCTTTCCAGGGTGCCTCAAAAGTCGGAGCCAACCATTGGGTTAATATTTAAAAAAAGGCTGCAAAAGCATAACATTTCAGATTAGATAAATTGGCTCCTCCCTGAGAAAGCAGAAGTTGTAACAAGGACAATCGGATCCGGGGTCTCTGGCTGTGCCAAATAAAGTTTGAAATTATCTTATCCCGTGATTTAAAATAGAAGGAGGAAGGGAACGTGGGAATATTCTGAAATAAGTATAATAACTTTGGCAATATGATGATGAGCATGGATTCTATTATTTGAAAAATGTAATGGTAATTTAGCCCAAATAGATAGATCTGATTGTATTTGTACTGACAAGGATTCATAATGCAATAGCTCCAAATTGTCTAAGTTCCTGGGGATAGTAATGCCCAAGTATTTAAACTTTGTTAGATACCATTTTATAGGATATTCATCTTTAAAAGATTGAGATGGAGTAAAGTAAAATAGGAGACGGTCTGTTTTGGTTACATTCAGTTGAAAACCCGACACCTCAGTGAAGTTTTCCAGGGTGTTCCACAGGGCGGGAAGAGAAGTTTCTGGGGAAAGAGCCGTTACCAGGATATCGTCAGTGAAGAGGACCACCTTCTGTTCTCTCTGTCCTATGGGGACTCCCTCTATCTGGGTATCTCTCCTGATAGCCTCTGCCAGAGGTTCAATATAGAGAGCAAATAAAAGTGGTGATAGGGGACAGCCCTGTCTTGTGCCTCTTTGTATATCTATTGGTTGAGACAAGAATCCATTAATCCGGATATATGCTTTGGGGGATTGTATATGTTTCTCAGGCAGGTAAGGAACGAGTCTGGAAAAAGAGAATTTAGAAAGGATAGCCCATAGGAATTCCCATCCCATCTTGTCAAACGCTTTATCAGCGTCAAGACTTATGATTATGGAGGGGTTCTTTCTGGTATGAGTATATTCTATGAGTAATAAAATTGTACATAAGTTGTCAGAGATATTTCTCTGCTTTATAAAGCCAAATTGGTCACGATGTATTAGCTGGAGAAGTATTGGCTCGAGTCTTTTGGCCTATATGGCCATAAATATTTTATATTCGACATTTAAAATTGAAATCGGGCGGTATGATGATGGGAGAGTGGGATCTTTATCAGGTTTAAGTATGGGAGCGAGGACCGCATAACTCCAAGAGGGAGGGGCAATTTCTCCCACCCTCACTCCATTACAAGCCGGTAAGAGACTGGGGAGAAGCTGGGGGATAAAGATTTTGTACCATTCTGGGCCAAAGCCATCCGGACTGGGGCATTTTAAGGGTTTAATATGTTTAGCCTGATGAAGAATCTCTTCCTGTCTTATGGGACATTCTAATTGGTTGATCTGAGAATCCGCTAATTTAGGTAAGGGGAGTCTATTTAAGAAATCTGATATCCGGGTATTTTGCACTTGAGATGGTTGGGGGGTTGCATATAAGGACTCACAAAATTGAGTGAAAACTTGTTTGATTTGTTTCTCCTTATAGATAATATTGCCTGGTATGTTAGATTTAATTTTTAGTATTGTAGATGCCCTTTTATTGGCCCTCAGCTTCCGGGCTAGTAGTCTCGCCCCCCTCGCTCCCTCCTCATAATTGCATTGGCGTAGATATTCCAAGTTTTGGAGAGTTCTATAATCTATTATTTTTTGTATTTCTTGTTTTATGCCTCTGATTTGCCTCTGGAGGGTGGTGTCACCTACTTTGAATAAAAGCTGGTATGAGGCCAAATGGTCCATTAGGAAGGCGAGTCTTGCATTTTGCATTTTGTGTTTCCAAGAGGCATATTCTAGTATCTCTCCTCTCAGGACAGCTTTCAATGTATCCCATTGAATTGGTTTGGATACTTCTGGGGTTAAATTATGCTGCATTACCTGTGGGATACATTTCCTCATGGAGCCTAGGAATTCAGAATCTTTAAGAATGGATGTATTTAATCTCCAAAATCTAAACCTCTTTTGTTTACTCAGATCTATTTTAAGAGTTAACGGGTTATGATCAGATAATATTGTGGGTTCAATTTAAGTATCTTGGACTAACGTAAGATGTTCCCCAGTAACAAAGAAAGAATCTAGCCTAGAGTAAGTTCTATGGCGTCCTGAAAAGTACGTGTACCCCAGGTCAGAGGAGAATAATCTACGCCAGACATCCTTTATTCCCATAAAAGCCAGGTTGCTTTTCAGGTATTTACCTGCTGTAGGTAACATGTTCGTTGTAGGATGAGATGAGTCAAGGTGTGGATTAAAGGGGAACTTAAAATCCCCCCCCCCCCATTATCAAGATCCCCCTTAACCTCTCTATTACCAGGCCAAAAAAGGTCTGCACCACTGCTAAAGGTGTTTGTGGGGGGGAGATAGGTGTTTAACAGAGTTACTGTCTGAGAATATAGTGTGCCTGTTACAATCATGTATCTGCCCTGTGAATCCATGTAGGTGTCCTGCACCTCCAACGGGGTTGTGGAGGGGACTAAAACTGTTGTACCCCTCTTATGTCTCCTGGGATGAGAGGAGGCTAATACTTTATATCTACCCCTTCCAATGTAGTTTTGAATGTCCCAGGGAAGAAAGATGGGACTCCTGTAGAAAATATGGATCTGCTTTCTGTGTTCCCAAGTGTTGCATTATCTTGTACTGTTTAACAGGGGAGTGCAAGCCATTCACATTTTGTGAGAACATTTTTACTGGAACATTAACCATTGGTACAGGGGGAGAATATTATCTTAGTCAGATTGGCACAGAGTTCAGTCCAGAAGGAGCTTAAATACTTAGGCTTTATGTCTTTGCTGATAGCTTTCCCCATCTCTGAGGGTCCACCAGGACCAAACACAGCAGCACCAGAGCAAGGGGAAGCTTCTAGCTGAACAGCCCTTTGGCCTGTAACCCATCCAGTCATTACAGGGGTATATGGTCTCCAAGTAAGAATTGTGTCACCATCCATTTTAAACATTATCAAAACCATTAAACCTAACCAACTACTAAACCTTTGTAACTTTGGAACAATAACCAGTCTCCTATCGGAGAAAACTTTGTACATATGCCTTTCCATTTTTGAGGGAGAAAGAACCATCTTCCACCCTGGTCCCAGGGCCTAGGATCCTTCTGCCCTAGGAAAGTGGGGCACTACCCACCAAAGATGGGTACAGACCCACCCGAGAGGGAACACCTCCTCTAGAAGCAGTCTCAAAGGAACAGCAGAAACTGCTCCAGCATTGGCTGGAACTTAGTTTCCAATAATAAAATGTAATAGAATCAGATCTCAGTTATATTTCTTGGGGGAAGGAGACCCCCATCAAACAGTAAAACCCAATGTTGGGTTAGATTACCCCCACTAAAGAAGCCCCAGTAAACCGAGGAGACTAGGGACAAATCCCTATCAGAGTAAGAGGGCCTAGTAGAATGGGGAAAATAATTGAATTTGGTCCCCGAGACCTGCCCAGATGAGACCCCTGCCCCTTCCCTTTCAGACCTGGTATAGTTTCAAGATTGTTTTATCACCTATACAGTCCCCTATAGTAGCCAAACACTGTTAACTAGTCAGGGAGAGTTTTAATGTATTACCCACTAGGGCAAAACAAAAAAACTGGAAGTGTTTTGAAAACCTTACTTTATGAATGCCACTGCTTATTGAAACAGGGCTTGGGGACAGTATATCTTACCAAAGGTCTCATCTATAGGAGGGGCATTTATTTACATCTCAGGGTCTAGTCAACTAACCCCCCCTCCCCCTTCGCCACCACATCCAGGATTTAAAACCACTCTTTAAACTAAACATAACCTCCTAAAACACAGAAGCGAGGAGAGAGGGAAGGGAGGGGGAGGCAAACTGCTTACCCCTCACTCCTGACCCGGGAACCCCCAAGCATTCCCTCCCCAGGACCCACATCAAAATAACTGAAACTTTACCCGCACAGAACCCATATGGGCCCAAAGTCCATAATCCTTTCCGTCAACACTTTACTCTCTCAAGGCTTCTTCGCACGAGGAAAAGGCCCACACAGTCAATCTATTTTGTCGACTCTCACTGGCACCCTAAGGCCATTGGAAGTCCTTTATCCACACTGTATATCATGGGGACATCCATATCATAGGGGCTGTAAGGTGTGGAAACTTGCTCCCTCTCTTCAGGACAACAGGAGGGGGAGGGGGGGAGAACAGCAAGCCTGGCCCCCACTCTGAAGGGGGACAGAAAGGCACTCTGGAGGTCTCATCCATCAGCCAGACATAAGTTAGAAGATAATTTAATAATAGTTATATTTATGGAGGAGCCTAATCCAGAACAATAGCCCTCCCTCAACCCGAAACACATCCTGAGGGCCAGAATCCCCTGCCCCCCATCCGCCAAACAGTACCTGATGTGGCACACTGTTCCTATTCATATTGCAGAGTTGGATTCCGAAGTGATCGCACTTTATCTAGAATCTTCTGCAGATTCTGGTCCCCAATAGCTACTCGAGGTTTATCCTGAACATTATTTCTGGAAGGTGCAGCCGATTCTCTCATTGCTGGTTTAATGTCGTTTTTAGTTATAATCCCATGTTGGAGTAAATCCTGTTTGGCCTCCGCTGCCGAGCTGCATGTAGCGGGTCCAGTTGGGAACTGGATAGTCAATTTTGCTGGATAGGGGGTATGAAATCTCAAGTTTTTAGCCCTGAGGGAGGGGAACAATGGAGAATATTCCCATCTCATGCGCTGGGTGGCCGGTGCATAATCATTATCGAAAATTATTCGGTGTTCCCCCCACATCACCTTCTGTTTGTGCCAAGCCTTAAGCAGCAGCTGGTCCTTCTGGTAAAAGCTGACAAAGCACATAACAAATGATCCGGGACATGCATCAGGCTTTGAAGGTTGGGGACTCAGTGCCCTATGAGCCTTCTCTACATCGATTTGGAAGTCGGAGCCCAAGTCCAGGGACTAGCACTGCAAGTGGTCTGCAAATGCTCCTGGGTCATTTCCCTCCTCCCCCTCAGGGATACCATAAACCTTAATGTTCTTACGTCGTCCCCAGTTCTCCAGATCCTCCAACCTCATAGATGTATACAATTGTTCCTCAGCTAATCCGTGACCTGCTCTTTCCAGGATTGATATTTCATTAGTATTGTCTGTTATCTGTACATCTGTTTCTGCAACCCTAGACTGCAACTCGGTGAGGTCCCCCCATATTTCCTTTAGGGCGTCTCTCATTTCGGTGCAAAACTCCAAAATTGCCAACAGGATTACCTCGGAACTTGATATTTCTGGCATTTGTTTTTTCTTTTGGGTATCTTTTTCCCGTTTCCCCAGTTTGGTATCGGAGAGTGGGGGAACAGGCGGGGCAGTGTTAGAATTCTGCAGGCTGCTTTGGTCGTTGTCTGGTAGATCTCTCAGCGGCTGGAAGCAGTTGCGGTCTTGGCGTGCCATACTGCGGAGGTACATCATGAATTGAAACTGGTAGTCTGGCTTTTAGTTTTATTTCTCCTCCCCTAGATTGCAGTGGTAGAAAGCAGAGGTTTGTTCTGTTTGAATAGTTGTAGGTTAGGGCAGGAGAAGCCTGTATTGGCTGTGGTGGGGTGAGAGCTCTATTCCCCCATGTCTTTATGCCGCCATGTCCCAACCGGAAGTCCCAGATGGCTTTAGCTTGATCCCTTAGTTTGGCCAGGAGGTCTGGCAGGACCTCTTCATTTCGTGTAGTCTTCTGCACCATGATAATGAGGTTAGTGTTAATAAAGATGATTGCTTCAGCAGTTTTGTGCGACACAGTTTTAACATGCCCCATCTTTTTCAACAGACACTGAAACATCAACTCAATTTACTCTGTGCCCATTGAATGCTAAGGGTTTCCCTACCGACATCATTTCTCTATGCAGAACCATAGCACAAGGTCACTGAGGGTCAGAGCTTTTGTTAGAGGCTACAGATGAATGGTATGCCAGAGTCTGAAAAGTCTTTCTATTTTTGGGAGACCAGTGCTGCACTAGACTTGGCGGGGTAGTTCTGCGAATATGTAATTTTCACATTAGAAGGCAGTAGTGCTGCAACTATGTAACTGTCACATTAGAAGGCAGATGGCAGCAGATAGGGATATGTGGGGTACTAAGACAGTAATCTATGCTTCTATCATTCTCAGAAAAAAACAACATCCCCCCACAAAAAAAATTCTTTCCAATTGGAAGCCGTTTCAAATGTTCTGATTTTCAGAAAGGACACTGACACCCCCAAATAATACATACCATATTAAAAAAGGAAAACTCATGTTCAGTATTCCCACACCTAAGTGTGGGGCTGCCCTCGATACACACTTAGCTAGCAAAAGTAAATTGTTTACTTATTTTATTTTATTGTAATTTATATTTATCTGGTTGATCCAGCTATTTCCTAGAGATATGCAGAATGGGAGCATTTCGAATTTGCAGAATTTTGATGAAATTTCACGAAATGCTGTGAAATTTCACAGAATTTCATCAGACTTTTGTGGAATGTTTAAAATGTAGTAATTTGGTCATAACGCAGTCAATCTTTTAGCTAGAGCTCTGAAACTTGGCATGCTTACTTCTAGGATACTCAGTCAATAACATGCAAATCTTATGAAATTCAGATGGATAGTTTCTAAGTTATAGGTGTTCAAAATCTGTTGTTTTATTTTTTGTGCAAAATTTCATGAACATTTTTATCTGCATATAACTCAGCCGTCCACTGGGTTAGAGATCTTAAATTTGGCATGATTCCTTGATTACAGGTGTTCTAACAATGCACCATATTTCATTACAATATGATGCATTGTCTCAAAATTATAAGTGCTCAAAATCTGTCATTTTATTTTTTGTGGGAAAGTTCATGAAAAACTTTAATCTGCATATAACGCAGGCTACTTTGGAGCTAGACATGTGCAAATTAGCATGAAAAACCTTTCTGTAATGCTTATGGAATGATCTACATATGGAGAGAACTGGATTCGAGATTTTTAAGTTACAGGGGTTCAAAACAAAATATTACTATGTAAATATTTGCAAAATGTGAAAACTCTCAAAAATGTGAATGTTTGTAATTTCTCTGCTCTTGCAGGCATAGACTTAACAATTGACATACATGTCCATAGTCAGTGTATTCTAGTATCTAACACAACCGGATAAATTGGTTTAGCCGTTTTAAATTTGCAGCAGAACAAACAAATCTGTAACATTTTCTCACATATTTATGATAACATATAGATGAAGCATTCAGAATTCTTTTTGTGGAATTTGACATTAGCAATGCACGTATCACTACTTCATTTGATAAGCAGGGCTAAGCTTTTTGCAGTCCTGCTGTTCCTCTCTGGGTGACTATTCCCTCCTTCCATAGCCAGATTGACACAGTAGAACTACTGATCCCACTGATATCCTCTTTGTTCTTTACAGTGACAAACTCCCTTAAAACGTGAGTCACCTACTCCTTTTTCTATTGACCTACCCTGTTACCCTGTAGCCAGATTTCTTCCTTCCTGCTGCCCCAGACATTGTCCTCCCCCACTATATCGATTTGAGTACCTCTAAGTCCCAGACATGCATGTACATCAGTCTCCCTGGATAATAAGTTTACTGGATGTGATCCTTAAATAACCTGCATTTGGGTCGGAACTGTTGACACTCTGTGCTTCCTTGCTCCAACCTGGGGGTCTACCACTGTTGTGCTACCCAGCTCAGCTGTGCATTTCTTGGTGAAACTGTGCATCTAACTCCTGAACTTGATGACCCGCTGCACTACCTGCCTTTCATACCCCTATCCTTTAATTAGAATCCCCCAAATAAGGCTGCGTGAAATTAGCAAATTCCAGTGTTATGGAATTTTTCATGAAATTCTACAATTTTCACAAACACTCATGGAATTTGACTTTAAGTACAGATGTTATTTTGCAATTTCTGGCAGCAAGCAATTAATACAATTGACACACACACACCGTCTCCTTGTAAAGTCTAAGGACATGCCAAATTTAATGGTATTGCATTCTCTAGTTTTGAAGTTTCAGGGGTTTATAAATTTGTAGTTTACATTCTTACAAAATGTAATTTTTAAATGTTGTGAAAGTTTGACTACTTTTAATTCAATCCAATCTAAAGCTGCAAATATGAACTTTTTCAGAAATGACCGTGTAATATAGTAGTTTAAACATTTCAACTCTGGTTAAATTTGGATATGTTGTTTTAAAATTAGAGGAAAAAACCTGAAATTGTAAATGTTGGCAACGTGTTTTGCAGGCTATAACTCGGTCCCACTTGAAGCGAGAAAGCTGAAACTATGTACATATACAAATGTAGCGACAACTTGTATACCTGTCACATATTATAAAATTTCAATGAATAATTATCAAAATTATACTAAAATTACAGAAATCAAACTTTTGGCAAAATGTTTGGCTATCTATAGCTCAGCTCCCATTGATGCTTGAGACTTACAACATGGTGCATATACCCATGCTGGATGCGTCTCTAAATCCTGACATTGTGGAGACATTTTGATAAGAAATTTAAAAAGTATCTCAAAACAACTGAAAATTATATTTTGATTAAATGTTTGGCCACCCATAATTCCACATGCTTTCAACCTATGACTCCAACATTTGGTACACTTTTGTATGTCAATAGGTACTGAATGTTCCAAGTTTGGTGTTATTTGGATATATACTTTTAAAATTATAGTGAAATAACTGAAATTTAAAATTTGGCAAAATTCCATGAAATTCCACGAAACAAGAATGGGTATTCCATGGGCATTCTGCAGGTAGAATTTTATATTGTGCTCAGCTCTACTATTCCCCTGATCAGACATTTCATGCATCCACCATCCAGGCCCATTCCAAAATCCTCCAGACTGACGTCCTCACCAAAGATCAGCTGCAGAATATTTATAAGCACAAATGCCATATCAGAGTTTCTATAGCTCCAATCAGTCACCATTCACGCTGTCCTCATGAGACTATGTGCAGGTCGTGTAAGGTCTGATGCAAAAAAACTGTGTATTGTTTTGTTTTTATGAGCAATATTCTGTATAGTTCTTTTCATGGAATTAGAAAATTGGAGTTTTGACTATGTCAGGGTTTGTGTACAGAGCTCTGAGTACTGCTCTGCTAAGCTGATGGCTCACACTTACTGTAACATTTTGTATATAAAACTTAAACTCCAAAATACTACAGTGGTTCCGTTAAGGGAGCTGTACGGACCATTGTCCATGGAAAGAAAGAAAAAAGAAACAACACAAAAACAGAGTTTTGCACACCAATGGAACATGACATTTGTGAAAATTTGCAGCTGCTGCAAGTAATATCCCCTTTTAAGGAATGTTGCTCATACTCCCAAAATGATTAATATTTAACTGTACCTGAATAAAAGTTGATGCATACACTGTGTATTGGCATGTTTTCTTTTTATGGACAGTGAACAACATTCTGTACAGTTCTCTTTATGGAACTAGCAATCTGGGGCTACATATTCAGAAAAGTGCTAAAGCAGAGCACAAAGCATTGTACTGCACTGGTGTCTGACCCGGAGGATGATATATTCAGTTGGATAGCACACCAGCACTATCCAAATAAATACAGGGCCATGTTGGTGCAGCGCTAAGGCAAGCTGTGCTGCCCCAACATGGACCTGGGCCACATGCAGAGCTGCGATATTCAGTCATAGAATGCAAATGAGCCAACTGGGCATGCAAGGTGCTAAGGGGCTGTTTGCATGCCCATTGTGGGCTCCACGGCATGGAATGTGGCAGCAGGTTTGCACCTGTTCCGTGGTTGCATGCTTTTAGTTTAGTTTAGTTTATTGTTCTAGGAATTATTACCTTTGAGCCAATGGCTCTTTTACAAAGGTTCCACGTCATCAATGTACAAACAAACAAGACATGTTACATAGAATAGTCAGCAAATTATAAAGGTTTCAATAAGCCAGTATAATACAGTACATCACAGGAAAAAAACAAAACATTGGAGGAATGGTCAAGGTGGGAAGGGTAGGAGGAGATATGGGGAGGGGAGCAGACTTAGAGTAGTTAGAGGTACTCAGATGCCTTTGTCAAGAAAGGAGCAAAGGAGGAGGAGGATGAAAAACAGTAAAAACAGCCATGAGGGAAGAATCATTAGTCAAGGCAGTCACAGGAGCTAGAGGCTGACAGGTGAGAGTAAAGCATAGATTTGAAAGCTCCTAGTGATGTGGAGGATGTAATCAGCGAGCTCAGGGCATTGTACCAGCTGGGGGCACGATAGGCAAAAGATCTTTGGCCCTGTCTGGTCCAGCATCTCGGGACCTGGAGAGGCTGGTGTTCCGATCTTCTGGTGGGACGGATGCTGGTATTCAGGCAAAACAGGTCTTGGATACACGGCTGAGTGCGGCCCAAGATGGATTTTTTTGCCATCAAGCATGTGAGGTACCTTATGCGATTTGAGGGTTGCAACCATCCTGTTTCAATGTAGAACTCACATGTATGAGTACGTCTTTGCGCTCCAGTGAGCAGCCGACAGGCCTTGTTTATGGTGGTTGTGATGCGCCTTAGTGCGGTGGTAGTGGCAGAGCCATAGATAATTAAGCCATAGTCTATGATTGAGATGACAGAGCTTTGGATAGCAATCCTCAAGCGCTTAGGTAAAATTGCGGTTTGGAACAGGATACCAATCGCTGGTTCACCGTTTCGCTGTGTTATCAATGTGGGTTGCAAAGGTAAGACCTTGATCAAAGGTGATTCAAAGGTATTTAAATGTTGACACTTTTCAAGGGTATTTCCTGGGTATGTTTTGATAGTAAGTGGAATTTGTCTTTTTCTGTTTTGTGGACTGGAGAAAACCATGGATTTTGTTTTTTTGTGATTTAGGACCAGCTTGTGATCTAGGAACCACTTTTCAACATTGGAGAAAGCAAGTTGCAGGCTCTGGAGTAAGGGTTTTGAGTCCTTATGAGAGGAGAGAATCACAGCATCATCAGCATAAAGGATTATTTGTTCCAGGCAGGATTTGGGGAGAGTGTTTAGGAAAAGGCTGAAAAGGAGGGGGCCTAGGATTGACCCCTGTGGAACACCTGAGAGGACCGGTTTTGAGTCTGAGAGAACTTCTGAGATTTTTACTGATTGAGAGCGTTGGGCCAGGTAAATTTTAACCCAGGCACCTGGTCCTTCTGACAGCCCAAGACTGTGTAGTTGTGTGATAAGTAAGCCATGGTGAACAGTATCAAACGCCTTTGTTAGGTCAATGAAAACAGCTCCGGTTTGATATCCTTTGTCCAAGGCAGTGTGAATTTCTCCTGAGAATTCCAGTAGGGCGTCAACGTACTGTGCCTTTCCTAAATCCATGTTGCTGCAAGCAGAGTACGTTATACTTATGCAGGTAGTCTGAGAGTTGGTCAGCCACAATGCGTTCGAGGGCCTTGGAGAGGGGTGGAACTACAGATATAGGCCGATAGTTTCCTGGTAGGGACTTGTTGCCACTTTTGAACACTGGTGTGAATATAGCAGACTTCCATTTGCTGGGAAATTGACTAAGGCAGAGAGAGAGATTGAAAATTTTGGTGAGTGGGTGCACCACCTCTTCCAGGGTAAGGGACAGAATTTTAAGATCAATAGTATCACTGCTTGCTCTGGATTTAGAGATAGCTTTTTTTATATATTTGTAGACTTCATGTGCCTTAACTATTTTGAAGTGGAAAAGCGGTTGGTCGGGTGAGGCAGTAGGAGATGTTGGTTTTTGCGAGTCCATGACAGAGAAGAAGTCCAGCGGGAGGACTCCACTGAGGTCAGTGAAAGTTTTATTTAAGGCCTTTGTCATGACCATTGGGTCTAGGGTAGTGGTTCCATCAACAATCATTATAGTGGGAGAGGATTTGGACTGCTTACCTGTGATATTTCTGATGTTGTCCCAGAATGATCTCCCATCACCCCAGGAGTTTGCGAGGGCATTTTTGAAATAGGAGCTCTTCATTAGTCGGATTTGTTTGGTACATTGGTTTCGTGCCTGTTTATACTTCTGGATATCCGTCAAGGAACCTGTGGCTCTAGCTATGGCCCAGAGGTGGTCCTGAGCTTTGAGTTGGGCCAGTAGTTTGGCCGTGAGCCAGGGATTTGAGAGCGCTTTGATTTTATGCTTTTTTACTGGTGCGTAGGTGTCCCAGGCAGTGTTGAAAGTTGTGATAAAATAATCTAGGGCTGCGTCAACATCTAGAGTATCGTATATTGGGGGCCAGTCTTGCTGTAAAAGACAGGTCTTGAGCTTAGTAAGGTTTCCATGGGGTAGCACTCTGCTTGAGATGGTTTTTGGAGGTGGTTTTTGGAACTTATTTGTCCAGGTACAGATCACAGTGGAGTGGTCACTGAGAGAGTCTGGGAGAACAACTGTGTTTTTATGCGGGCTGGGTGGCTAGCAAGGATCAGTCAATGAGAGTGCAAGTTCCAGTTTGTAGTTTTTCTAGTGGGGAGCTCACCATCTCGTTAGGTTAGCTGCTAGGATAGCATCCTTGGGGACCCAGCGTCTGATCTTGACCCGAATTTATATTAAAGTCACAAGGAGAAGGAGCTTGGTGTCAGGTGGTTCTTGATCTTACAAATTCAAGAACAGTCTGGAGGCGGACCCTGGATCTTTAGGAGGGATATAGACAGCGGCCACAGTAAGCACTTTATTTTGGGCACCAAGTAGTAGCTTGACAGGGAGAAATTGCACAGAGGAGTTAGTGGTGGAAAAACAGACAGGATGGCTAGAGAGGTTGTCCTTAATGTAAATAGCACAACCCTCCCCCCCTTTTATTAGTCCCGTCCAGTCTGAAAATATTGTAGCCTTGTAGTGAGATGGCATGGTCCAGAGTGCTTGGTGTCAGCCAGGTTTCAACAATGGCTAGTATGTCAGGATTGTGTTGACTGGCAAAGACTTGAAGGGATGCCAGTTCTGGAAGGAGGCTACAGATATTTAAGGTGGTGATGGTGAGACCCCCTCCATTTTGCTAGATTTGTTACCCTGGTAGAAACAGGGCCAGGGTTTGGATGGACACTTCCTGACACCAGAAGGAGGAGGAGGAGCAGGAGTTTAAGGGACATCTGCCACAGCTCATAGTATAACATGCAACACCTCTGTTTCTTGTTAGTTTGAGTACAGTGTAGTTGTTTAGGGTCCCAGCGTAGGGTAATGGCTAGGAGCAGGTGTTGATTTGTCAACTTTCCAGCGGCGGCGTGAGCTGTCATTTGCACCCAGTCCTTTGTAGGAGGGTGCCACAAGTGAGGGTAGGGAGGATTTGCCATGGTGCCAGGTTGCTGGTATCGAGTTTGAATGGTTAGTGTGAGAGGTAGAGGAGACTGCAAATGTTTACTGTAGCAAAGGGTGAGTGTTCCTGAGTGACTCGTGGTGAGCTACTGTGGACCAGAAAACTGATTGTTACTGTAGATCAAAGACCCAGAAAGTGTTAAATTCCTGAAGGTGATGCACATTACCCTAGGGCATATGCAGGATGTAAAAATCCTTTCTTAGAATCTTCCCTTTGTTCTCCAAAATAGCTGTGAATAGACCTCAAAGACAAGCACACATCCTTTAAGAAAGTCAGATGGAAATGTGGATTCAATGCAGCACTCCACAACCCAGAAACTTGTATAAAAGATTTACTGACCTCACTTTTGCTTTTTGATGTCTTCCAAAAAAGTTGATTTATGATGAGAATGCCTATACCTGCTGGTGATGTTTTGTAGTTTCTTAGTCCAGGAAATGTTCATAGATGTTATGTCCAAGAATGGTCCAGTTCCTCCAAGTAGAAACACATGAAAAACCACAAAAACTAAACTACTGACAGAGACAAACACAAACAGCCAGCTACTGTATGTCCCTCCTGTTAGTCATGGTGGTGACCAGCCCCCAACACCCTGAATGCCCATCCCCTCTATGCTAATGTACTCCCTGGTGTCTAACAGTACCCCAGACCCTCTGATAACTCACCCCAGTAATGTAAATGTGTACTCTGGTGCCTGGTGGCACTCCCCACCCTCCAAGCACCTATTCCAGTTAGAAGAAACATATCCCTGGTGTCTAGTGGCATCCCCCCACCCTCTGATCCTCATCCCAGTCCAGTGTCTCACTGCCCTGGGGTTTAGCGGCACTCTCCATCCTGCAATTCCCTGACATGACCTGCATAAGTAGTCCCTGGTGTCTACTGGTACCACCCCACCAACCATGTACCCATCCTGGTGCTGTCTCCAAGTCCCTGGTGGCTAGTGTCCCCCCCCCATACAGTCATGGCTCCAGTGGCAACCCCCCCAGCTGCCAGTCCATGTATCGGAGTGATCCCTGGCATCCAGTAGTCACCCCCGACTGCTGTTGCCAACTGAACCAGTAAACAATGGTGGTGCAGCGGCCCCCTGTACTGCCCGTACTCAGCACACCACCCAGTTAAACGCCCCCATACTGTGAAGGCAATGCCATGCGAGGAGCCCACTATGATGATTGGCACAGCTCTCTTCTCACCTCCTCAGCCAGCTGCTGTATGGAATGACAAAGAGTGGGTGTACAGTATACTGTATACTACGCATGCTTCCTGTCATCCCATACGGTGGATGGCTGAGGAGGCGAGAGGAGAGCTGTGATGGTCATGTTGTATCAGGCTCACTGCACGCCACCACCTTCACAGGTATGGGGGAGTCTGCTGGGTGAAATGCTGGTGTGTGGTCAGCGCAGGAGAGCCACAGGCATGCCAGTGTTCACCAGTGCCACTTATCTACATAAGGTGGCATCTGCACTTACTGAAACCATCATTTTCTACAAGCACCTCTGAACTTGCATTCCCACTTTCTATATGAGTGCCAGACTATAGAGTGACTCATTATACCACAATGGAAGCACACTAGTGACCCCAAGTGCTGGAGGCAGTGGCTTGCATCATCTAGCAAACATATATACTCACAGTCTGTTTAGCAACCAGCAGTTGCAGGGGGGTCCACTGGATGGCAGGGATTAGCTACCTGGGCCGGGAGTTGTGACGGGGATGACACTGTACACCCGGTGGCAGGGGACTGTATGGACTGGGAGGCTGGAGTTGGGGGGGGCGCTTGCCACAGGAGACTCAGTGAAAGCACCAGGACAGGTGCAAGGTCGGTGGGGGGTACCAGTACCCACCACGAACTTGTATGGGGACACCACCAGGCATCAGGGCTTTCATGTTACTCGCCTGGACGGGTGATCGGAGGGTGGGGAGTGCCACAAGACACCAGAGACACATTATTACTGAGTGAGATGGGTGATCAGAGAGTGGGTGGTGCCACTGGATACCAAGGCATCCATTAGTACAGTTTGATGGGGTTCGCAGGGTGGGGGGGGTAGCGGCTGCAGTAACAAAGTCCCACCACCAGGGTCTTATGCTCCATTAAGACTAGGTTTGCAAAGGCAGTAACATGTGCCTGTTTGGGTGGCATTTACTGCCAGTGCAAACCTCTGACTTCGCCACTGCACCCACATGCAGGGGGATCCTGTCACTTGCATGGGTGCAGGAGTATGTTAGTGTTTGAGTGCCAATGGGCTTTTTCCTGCTCTGTGGGGGGTCTCTGAATATAGACCCATCCATGAATCAGGTGCAAAACCCAGTTAGCGTGGGCAAACACCCCTTAGCTCCCACACTAACTTTTGACTATCTGGCCCCTGAAGGTTGACTGTGTCACTGCACAGATTCAGAGCTTCATCCACAAGCAGTTGACTGTTCAGAGTTCTGAATCCATGGAGTGATATAATCGAAACTATACATTCCTGTTTTCATGACTAGAACTACACATAATATTGCCCATAATAAAAGAATGCAAAACACACTGAATTCACAATTCCCCCCACACCGAGTCAAAGCAGCAGTTTTTTGTTTGTTAGTCGAAAAAAAAAAATTCACCATACAATTTTTTAACAAAAAAGTATGTCTGACATTCTTAGATTCATCCTCAAGTGTGTTTTTAGTTTTCTCAGATATTTTTAAAACAGCTTTTATAGCTAATTTTTTAATTAATTACTCACATCATTAAAGGTGATCACAACATGCAGTTTAAAAAAAAAAACCTTCTGTTGAGGTTACCTGTTGATTGTACATGCTAGATTCATAATGTGGTTGTACTAAGATGGTGTTACCACATGTTTCTGATGGTAATCAGCACAGCACTGTACCAAGATATGTCTTTATTTTTAATGGCTGGCATGGCACAGGAGCACAAACTTACAAAAACTTCAAAATCCTGTATTTTGGTTCAGGAATGAAAAGAAAACGTGTATATTGATATTGTTCCCAGGCACACATTACTGCTGAGAAACAGTGTGGTGACTAGCAAATAACTGATGCTTTCCAGATAGATTATTTGCTGGTATGAAAATTAGTTCTTAAAGGAACAATAATAAAAAGTTCAGAGAAATGTCCTGTCCCTTTTAAATTCAGATAATCTGGAGGTATGAATTACTTTTCTGTCAGTTGGAACCATGCACACTACTGCCAATTTCTCACACATTTTCTGTCCCCGTTAAAGAGCCTGTGATACCTTTGGGAGAAATTGGAGAAATTATATATTGCTGGTTGTATTTCCTTTATTTCTTGCTTTTATATTTTCTTTATTCTTTATTACAAAGGAAATCTGTATGGAAACATAATCCTTGCCCTTTGGACGTCATCTGTTCCTGTAGTTTGACTACAAGTGATGATATAATCTTTTTCTTGTGACATCATAACAATTCCCATGGAAACCAACTGCAATCCATAATCCCAGGGTTTTGACATATTCTGTAGACAGACAGCAACAGGAAATAAAGTGTAAGGGAGAAGGATACTGTTTTCAAGCAGCTGTACTTAAGACAAATAGGGGAATATGCAATGGTCTGTCTCAAACTATGCAATTTATTTTCAAGTGAGAGGGGTCAGGACCGGTGTTGGAATGACACTTTATGAGCTTTGGGAGCTGGGGAGAGGCCATAAGGGCCCCATCCTAAAGCTGAGCCCCGGCCCCTTCCCATTATAAGTCAAGGGCAATTATGCATGAGCTACTGAGGCTTACGTCACAGATAGGGGGACGAGCCCTGGCAAGCCCCCCCTGTAATTCCAGCACAGGTCAAGACCATAACTCATGAGTGGCAGAGCCACGGTCGAGTTATAAAAGCCCTACACCCCTCCCCCGCAAGTTATGATAAACTGCTATTTTGAGTACGACTTTTGCATATTTCAGTTATACAGCATCATCTTACCAGTTATAACTTTTGAATCTGTAATTTGTGTTAATTTTTAACCATTTTCTTTTGATTTTAACAGCTACTTCAGTGCTGCACAGGGGTATCACAATGTTATCAGAATTGTGAAGGCTGCTCTCCGATTGGTGTGGGTTTCTGTTCATATACCATTTGCCCAAGAGCAATGTGAGGCATAAGGCACTTACATAACTGTGCAAACAGTTTTTTAAATGTTTGAATAAAAAGAGTTTTTTTAAACAGATTTATTTTTTATAGGTTGCAGAGAACAGTACCCTTTTAGATTCACAGACGCACAGTGTGGTAGTGGTTCAGTTATACTAGCATTTGCTGTACAGCGTTAAGCTTTGTGTTCATGTTCCTAAATCACATGGCTTCATAATCTTCTCAGCCTATCAGGATGCAGGAATTTCCCTAACCATTTTATATATACCGAAAATATGTAACATGTAAAAGAATTGTGTGTAAATATTATGTTTGTTTTGTTAAAGTTTTCCGAGAATTGTCACAGCTCTTGTATCTCCTTTATCAAAGTGTTAAATAAGATCTCATGAAGAAAAACTGTCCCACAACTGGTATTCTGCAACAGCCAAAGCAAAAAAAATCTGAACAGACTAAATATTAACAAAAACATGTTTTACATTCTCGCAGGTATGGCAACCTTAGTCTTAGAATGATCATTTTTAGCTTTACAGCTAATTATGATTAAAAAAAAAATGGGAAAAATGCTTTTTTAAAGAAGAATTTTCTTTAACCTTCAAGTCCTTGATTCCTGTAGAAGTTGATTTTCAAATAGTGGTTTGAATCCTGTTTTTGTTCCATCTTTACTGGCCATTTAGTAAATTCAGTGGGTGTCTCTGGTTTACACACAGGGGGTAAGTACTCTTTTAGAACTGCATGGTGTAGTTTATGTGTGCACAAAGCTCTTGCATAGCTAGCACAATGCATCCATGTTCTACTGCAGAACTCTCCAGCTGTGAGGGATATAAACTACTGTCACCAATGTGTACTGTACATCAGAAACACCTACCGAATATATAAAAGAAAAACAGGGTCTGCTTCAAAAGGACCATGATTCTCATCTTCAAAAGCTGAGTGACTGAAAAAAAATGAAGAAAATGGCACTCACAATTGGCTTAAGGGAAGCACAATCTGATACCACAAATTCATTTAAAATAGTTTACTTTAGTCGCTGAACGTACAGAAGCCTGGGTCAGTGGTTTCTGGCATCTTGTCTGGGGAAACAGTTTGCACTTAGTGGATTCTGGGCTTATGCACCTCCAGTTAATAAGGGAAGTTTAGATTAATTCATAGTGTCAGATTATGCTTTTCAATGCCCAGTCATGAGTGCTGTTTACTTCAACCCACTGAGTTTACTATAAAGCCAGTAAAGTCTGTACAATAACAGAATGAGAGCCAGTATTTTAAAAATGGCTTCTACAGGAGAAATTGTCTTCCAGGTTCTCTGCAGTTCTCCTTTAAAGAAAGCAACACAAATCCCAATGAATTAAAGGGGACAGAAAATTATTTCTAATGTGCAGGTGCTTGTAACGTTATTATTTTCAGAAACTGTACTCTATAACTATGTTGGAGGCAGTATAGCATGGTGGTTAAGAACACTGAGCTGCAAACCTGGAGAACTGGGTTTGAATCCCACAACCACCACTTGCATACTGCGTGACCATTAGCAAGTCACTTAACTTCCCTGTGCTCCCAGAATGCACCTGGAAACAAGCCATCAGCTTGGTGTGTCTTTCCTGACCAAAAACAAATATTCATACCTTCAAATATTTCATACAGTACTTTTCTGTACCTGAATAAAAATTAAAACTGGAAACTGTTTTTCATTGTTGTCTTTTGATAGTAACATCTGATCCACATAGAAAATTGATTAATAAGCTAGGTAGACTCAGGGTGGATCAGAAGTTGGTCAACTGGGTGGCAAACTGGTTGACGGGCAGAAAATAGAGTGGTGGTAAATGATATACAGCAGAAGGGATGCAAGTCACAAGTGGGGTACCTCAGGGATCAGTCCTGGGGCCAGTCCTCTTCAATATCTTTATCAGTGACATTACAGATGGACTGGAGGGTAAGATTTGCCTGTTTGCAGATGACACCAAGATCTGCAACAGAGTAGATGGTCCAGATGGGGTGGGCTGAATAAGAAGAGATCTGGAAAAACTGGCAAAATGGTCTGAAGAGTGGCAACTGGGGTTTAACACAAAGAAGTGCAAGATCATGCACATAGGGAAGAGAAACCCTGAAGCTACCTATAGGTTGGGAGGGGAGTTTCTGGCAGTCACAAGGGTTGGCATCATCATCACAGATGACCTGAAACCAACCAAGCAAACCACTAAAGCAGTAGGAAAGGCAAGGGGGATGTTGGCGTGTATTAGTAGGGGTATCACAAGTCGTAAGAGGGAGGGAATATCCCCTCTTTACAGGACATTGGTTAGGCCCCATCTGGAGTACTGCATGCAGTACTGGAGGCCGCACCTGCACAAGGACATTAACAAAATGGAGGCAGTCCAGAGAAGGGCAACCAAAATGGTGCAGGGACTGCATCAGAAAACATATGAGGACAGATTAATGGAGCACAATATGTATACCCTAGAGCAAAGCAGGGAGAGAGGTGATATGATTGAAACATTCAAACACCTTAAGGGCATTAACAAGATAGAGTCTAACATGTTTCGATATAAGAAAAATAGCAGGACAAGAGGACACAGCATGAGATTGAGGGAGGCCGATTAAGGGGCAATGTGAGGAAGTTCTTTTCACAGAAAGGGTGGTGGATGCATGGAACAGCCTACCTCAGGAAGTGGTGGATATGAATACAGCGCAGGGCTTCAAACAGGCATGGGGTAGGCATAAGGGAGCAATATAGATGAGTATGAATATATAGACCATTGACAGAATAAAGGCCTATTGACAGAGTAAAGGCCAAAGGCCTATAGAATTCATAGGGTAGAAAAAAATGAGCAAACTGGATGGGCCTTGTGGTCCTTATCTGCCGTCAACTTCTATGCTTCTATGTAACATTCGGTACAGTTTTCTTCCTGAAACCAAGAAGTGTGAGTTCTGACTATGTCACTGCATGGATTCATAACTCTAACCAGGAGCTGTTGGCCTATCAGAGCAGTGCCTTAAAGAGCTGCTAACATGATCTGGGCAGGCAACTCATTCCAAGGAGGTGCCTGCCCAATAAGCTATATATCAGCTGCATTTAAGATTTTTTAAAGTACTGCAAATGTATTCATTTTAGCTTAGTATGCTCGGCTTTGTAACTTCCATGTACGAGCCGAGCGATTACCGAGCGCTGCAGCCCTGCCCCAAAAACAGCAATGACAGGAGATCAGAAACAGTACAGCAGATGCTCTATGTAGTTCCCATGTAATTACTAATAGGATCGGGGAGGGGCTGACTAAATGTACTACAATTATCTTTGCTGGCAGTTCTACATGTATGAGGCTATACCTCGTGGAAATCACAAGCAGAGCACACTAAGTTACAATTAACACAGTTACGCTACTTAAAAAAATTTCAAATGCTGCTGATTTAGCTTATCGGGCAGGGAACTCCCTGGAATGAGTTGCCTGCCCGAATGCCAAAAACATGTCAGCTGCTCTTTTAAGTTTTGAATCCATGCAGAGTTCTTAATCCATGCAGTAACATAGACAGAACTTCAACTTTTTTATTTCCATTAAAGGAGGACTGCATTGTACTTGTATGCAATTTTCACCAAAGAAGCTGTTTTTCAAATATGGTTTCCAGCTCTGTTACTGTTCCATTGTTACTGCCCTATAAGTTAACTCACTGTGTGTTTCAGTGTTACACACTGTTGCTATGGCGGACCATTTCAGAACTGTGTGATGCAGTTTGTTCCTTTCAACCTCTCTGTGCTGTAGCAGAATGTTGATGCATTGTGACAACAATGCAAGAATGTGACAAAGGATATAAACTGCTGCATACAGATCTAAAATGGTACTCGCCAGTAGTGTATAAATTAGAAAAAAGCTTTTAATTTATTAAAAGGCCAGTAAAGATGGAACAGAAACTGAACTGGAACCATATTTAAAAAAAACAACATTTACTGGACAAATGGCTTACAAGTTCAGCACAGGGAACTGTACATAATGCCATCCATTTAAAGAAAACTACATAACACACAGTGTACTGTTTTAATTTTTATTCAGAAACAGTTATATATGAGGCCGGCCCGCTGGCACAGCGTCAAGGAGTCTACTCGCGGTGCTGACATCCCAGGTTCGGTGATGGACTTGAGAGTCGGAGGGCCTGCTGGAGAGGAAGAGACTAAGTGTCCCAGGGACTGCTCTCTTTCTCCGTGGGGAGGGGGAAAGTGTCTGGTGCTATGTGGACCTCTGGCAGAGGCTGGGGGTATCGCCGCTGCCGGCGCCTCACGCAAGGGGGCATGGCAGACACTGGCATCATTGCATGTCCCCACCCCAGGGATCTCAGCATACCAGAAAACATTTCTGGATCCATTCATGATGGCCCCCACTGTGACCAATGCCCACCGCTCCCGTGGCCCTGCCCTGGGGAGTAAGCCAGGACAAGAGACCATGTTCCTTGGGGAGGAGGCACCCGCCTGGCAGCCCTGCCCAGGGGGGTAAGCCTGGACATGTGGAGGTGGCAAGTGGGGCAGGGGGTCAAACCCTCCAGCTTGAGGGGAGGGAGACTGGAGGGAAAAAAATAAAAATAAAAAAAAAACAGTTACATATGGATCCACTGAGAATCTGAATACAGTTTCAGAAAATATGAACGTTATATGAAGCCGCACATCAGAAATAACTTCCTGTCCCCATTAAATACACATGACCGCAGACCTTTAATCTGAACTGTAAATCAGTTACATCAATCACAAAGGACAGCATACTGTAACATATCTTCCAAGACCATGAGTTGTCTGGTTTCTCTATATTATTTTTCAATTTCAAGTAAATGAATAGTGTTTTATCAGTAATAAATTATCATATCTCTGAATGCAAGCACTGCTTACTGGCGCAGTTCCATTCAATATATACCTCTTTAGTGGATTACAGTGACACTTGGCAATTGGTTGAGGACACTGCACATTAAAGGAGATCTGCGCTGAACCTATACGTCATTTTTCCCCAGTAGAAGCTGTTTTTTAATACTGGTCCACATTTTGTTATTGTTCTACCTATACAGGCTTTTTAGTTATTCCAGACTGTGTTCCTGATTAACATACGGGTGATAAGGAATATTCTAAAACTCTTATGATTTAACTATGTCCTTCCCATGCTGTTACACTGCTGTCACTATATGTCTATGTTCTACTACAGACCTTTGTGGTTCAGACAGACAGAAACTACAGAACATCATGAAGTTCTAAAATGGTACTTTCTGCTACAGTAAATTAGAACCACTCACTGAGCTTACCAAAAGGCCTGGAACAATAACAGAAATGGAACCTGCACCAGATTGGCTGGACTCTTGGTCTTTATCAGCTGGCAGTGTCTTTGTTTCTGTACTTAGAAAACAACTTCTAGTAATAAAATGACTTACAGGGTCAGCACAGTTTTCCTTTAAGGACATTACAATATTCTGCCGATGATCTGGGTTCAGGAGTGGACTTGGGACATCAGAGGGTCAGCAGGAGGGAGGAGGACTGAGTGTCCAATGGACCGCTCTCCTGCTCCAGGGAGGAGGGAGGGATGCTGCACCTGGTGCACTCCTGACTCCTAGCAGCGGCTGGGGTCGGGCTTCCAGGGGCAGCAAAATCTGGGAATGAGAGGAGTAGCGGTTACTGACGTCCCATGTGTGGGAGCATGTGTAGGCTGCCTGGGTGGCATTGCACATCTGTTCTTCCAGGGGGCCAATGAAGGATGAGGAAAAAGGGCTGGCCCACATGATAGGTCCAACCCATCACAGGTTCCACATCTAGCTATATGGTGTGCCTCACTCTCAAGGATCCATTTCTCAGTTGTCGGGCCACCCCATGGGGGGGAGGAGTTCTAGGGAAGGCAGGAGCTGTAGGGAAGGCAGGAGTTGGAGGGTATGCCCATATGGAGCCAGGGTGATGGGGCTGAGGTGGGGGTCGGTCCCTGATGATGGGGCCAGCCAGTAGTGAAATAAACAGCACTAACTGGGAAAAAAAGGACAGTACAATATTAAGTACATTTATTGTAGTTCTGAATGCAGTGTCTTAAGTAATGTGCAACCTGCATATTGAGGACAAATTGATATTACAGGCAGACTGTTTGATCCCAACAGGATCCTTAATAGACCAGTTCTACTGTGCCTTACTTTATCCATGCCAGCCTTATCTGGCCACTTCACTGTTAGTTTCTTGTTTCCAGGCTTAGTATATCCTCAACATCCATAATGTAAGTGCACAAACCACAAAAAGCAAATGGAGGAAAACTGCAGTACCTGTATTTCCTTTAGATCTTTGTCATGAAGGTTCTGAAGTGGATCAATAAAGTTCTGTTTCACTTCCATATCCAGGGAATCTTTGACTTCGGATAGTTCCTTCATAGCTTCACCAACATCAAGTAGGGCTTGGCCTAGAACATGATAACATGCACCCTGAGTGCGCTTGGACACCCTATTTCAGGTTATGTCTTTGTTCTAGAGGCTCGAACTGACAAAGGGTACTCCAAAGTTTCACCAGGAACACTTCATACGGTCAAAGGAATAAACAGTATTTGACTTTTAATTACGAATACATTTCGGTTTGAGATTTATGCTATTTTTTCTGTTTTACTGAAGCAACACATACCTTATGCTAGCATTTATTCTGCATACAATTGCTTAAATACACACCTAAAGTAATTTCTTTATCACTGTCCTTTGCTTGCAGTCGACTGCTATCACAGAAGCTAGGGGTCGGCTCTCGTCCCCAGCTGCTTGCACCTTTTTATATGGAACCCCTTTGGATGTGGTCCCTGCTTTCAAATACCTTGGCGTGCGGCTTGATGGCAAGCTTGAGTTCTCTGTCCACAAGGATGCCATTCATGTCAAACTCTGTTTCAAACTAGGCACCCTGTACTGCAATAAAGACTGCCTCTCCCTCCAGGTCCACAGGGAACTGGTAACCAAAATGGTTCTCCCAGTCTTTGATTATGTGGACATAGTCTATGGTGACACCCCCACTTCCTCCGATGCCAGACCCTGCCAATGCCTTCTGCGGCTTTGCCTCCAACTCTCCCCTCCATATCCATCACAGCTCCCCTCTACTCTTCCCTCTCCATACTCCCACTGCCATCATGTCACCATGCCCACTACGCTGCTTTCATCACCAAATACCGATTTGGGTCCCTTCCCACCTACTTTTCCTCACTCATCTCCCCTGCTCCATACTCTTCCTACTCGATTCACTCCAGGGATTCCTGCACCTTCGCCATTCCTCACCCTCACTCTTCTGCTGGCCAAGCTGCCTTCTCCTACCACCTCCCTCCCTCTGACATCTGCTCCCCTCCCCCTCCGCCTCTCCCCTTCTCTACCTTTAGACACCACCTAAGGCAACTTCCAGCACCCTCCTGTTCCTGGCTTCCCCCCTCCCTATCCCCGTATCCTCTTCCTTAACCTTTTCCAGCTCAGCCTCCTGCCCTTCACTATCTTACCCCTACCCCAACACGCACTGTGCCCTCACACATAACTGTTCACTACCATATAAAAGCTGCTATTATAGTACGCTAGTACATTTACTGATGCCTCTGTATGTACTCATATTCTGTTATGTAATGTGCATCTGTACCTGTATTTGTTTTGTAAGTTGTTACTCCCCGAAATCCCTTCCCCCTCCCCCCTGTCACACCTGGAAAGGAGCCCTGGCTCAGTGTGCCTTTCCCTGTTACCAACTTCTAAATACATAAATGAATAAATGTTTGTATTGCTCCCTAGTCATAAAGCTGATAACAATCTGTACCAAACTATGGCTCCGTCTCTCTTCTGGCAATCATTTCTAAACTCCTTGAATGAAATGTGGTTAATACTATTCTCACAGATCCAAAGTAATTTAATGTATTCTTCTAATCTGTACGGGCTTCATTCAAGCTTTAGTACTGTAAATGGTATCCTTTTTTCAATCCTCCATCTTTGGTTCAAATGCATTTGGTAAAGAAGTAATCACAACAGCTTATACTGTTCTATTTATTAAAAGCTTTAGCTAGTTTGCCATAAGCATCTAGTCATCAAGTATAAATGTAGGTACTATATTTCTGGGTCATAAGTACCATAACGCAGAAGATTTGTCCTAAATGAAGTAATGACCAGCACTCGTTCTACATTGTTTTAGTGGTGAAAAAGACAGTACTGGAAAACTCTACCTTATCAAGTCCTTCTCTCCAAATGGACCACAGTACACAAAAAAACACTTAGTTCACAGAATGAGTACAAATCAACACAAAGACATCCCACTCCATGAGGGTTACAACAGCCTGGAACATGAAAGGGCATTCAAGGCAGGCAATGTTCACTAGCTACTGTAGTATTTTAGTTTAATGGAAACAGCATTGTCCACATTGGTGCTTTTAAACCGTTACCATCGTGGTAAACTGTTTTAAGTGGTGACAAACACAGTTGGCGTCCACATTGGTAATGGTTTAAATTATGGTTTAGAAACCGTTTTTGAAAGCTCCTCTGATGTGGTCTCAGAATTGGTTTTGAAAATGTTATGCTGTCTAACGCAGTTTTCTTACCTGTGCAGACAGGCATCTGAACTGTGTTCTGTTGTGTGGATCCTCCAACATCCCACAATTCAGTGCTCTAGTATCCCATTATTAAGTGCAATAATCCACACATGCGCACAAAGAAAAATAAGAGTTGATTCAGGAAATGGAGTTGAGAATTCCTAGAACAGCATCAGCAGGAAAGTTAAATCTCCTTTGTAGTGCTACTTTATACCTCATTCAGACATTTTATTTATTTATTTGTTAAGTCTAGGATTACAAATACCTTTGAGCCTTGGCTCTTCTACAAAGGTTCCACGTCAGAGAAATACAAATTATGGAGAACATCAAGACAGACATTACAACAATGTGGACATTGCAAACAGAGTACAGATTAATACAATTCAAGGGTAGCATTGTAACAAGGCAGCCAGCAGCATTTGTCAGAGAAAACAGACAACAGATAAGAAGTGCCAGAGTCATAGGGAGAGGGAAGAGGGGAGGGGGGAAGGAATGTAGGAAGGGTGGGGAGAGGGTGAAAAGATACTGCTACACTACAAAGCACCTCGGCAGGCTTGTTAACATTGTGTTGACTGTATTTGTAAAATTGTATTGCATTGTAGAAATATGACTGATCGTAGTGCCAGCTGGTCTGATGAGACCACGTCTGCTGATAGAGTACTGGTCACAAGAATGCGTCCAGGAGGAGCTTGCAAATTACAGACGGAACACAAAAAGTGTATCAAAAAGTATCAGAATATTTGTTTGAGATGGGCAGGGAACGTTCTGTTAAACAATGCCGTGATAAGATAAAACAACTGAAAGATAACACAAAACAAAAGACTGCAATAAGAGATTGTGAGGCAGTCCTATAGTTTGTCCATTCTTTGAGCAGCTGGACAAAATACTGGGAACCAAGCCCATATCCGAGCCTCAGTTTGTCTTGGAGAGCAGTGCAATAGAGGCAGAAGAGGAGACAGATGAAGTGAATGCTGATGCTAATGATTACCCCATTCCAGACCTAATTAAATCTGGTATAGAAATGGTAACACATTGTGTTATGTGACATGTTCCCTTATACTACGTGGTAACTGGTCACTGGTCAGTAGCTCTGTGGCGCATTCTTGGCTCATACTGTACAAGAGTGTTATTAGTGCAGTCATTTCATGCATTGCATTCCAGGAATACTTATCGATATTGTTACTTTTCCAGATGTTGAGCCAGTGGAAGAGATGTCTGTTAGTGCTGACAGTGAAGCTGGACTTGCAGGTGCATCAGCAACATCTGACACTGCCTGTCAATCAACTGAAGTTTCATCATGCTCCAGTGGAAGGCCTGAGAAGCGTGGTCCAACCAGTGAGCCACTTTTCAACCTTCGGAAGAAAAAATGAACCACCAGGATGCCGGCGCGAATGGAGGCAGTGTTTGAGCCCACCCAGAAAATTTTGCTGGAGCAACGCAAAGAAATGATGGAAGTGGAAAGGGAGAAGGTACAAGAGGAAAGGGAAATGGAAGAGGGATTAAGAAGGCAGGAGTCAGAGCAGAATGCACAGTTTTTCAATAACATGTTGAGATTACTGACCCTTCAGTACCAACATTCCACCACTAACCCCATATTCCAGGGCTCAAACACTGTCCCCACACAACGCATTCCAAAACAGCCTAGCATGCCTTCAACATCGCAGAGCCTTAGTATGAATATGACTCCTGCACACACTGAACAACAGCAGTTTACTGCTCCATATTTGCCAGGACAGAGTTTCGCTCAGGGTCTAATTATGGATGACTTTAGCTGGTCCACACTGTAGTTGTTGAAAGTGTAAGGTACACGCTGGCCCAGCTGTAGGGCGGCCGCTCATGATGCCGATGACCCAGGTTCAGGAATTAACCCAGGGGTCGAGGGCCAATGGGGTGGAGAAGGACTGAGTGCTGTCCAGCAACTCTCGTTCTATGAGGGGAGGGGGGAGCGAACATTCAGCACATCAGCGGCCCCTGGCAGAGGCTGGGAGCTGCAGGTACCAAGGCCACACATTGCGGGAGGCGGGCCAAATGTTGAGTGCATCCCATTGATGTCATTGCACGTCCCACCTCCAGGGGAACTCTAGCATCCAAAAAATCTGGCCCTGTGAATGACACTCCCACCACCACTCCTGCGCGACTACAAGTTCTGCTGGGGGGGGCACCTCTCCTGTGGCCCTGCCTGGGGGGGAGGGTAAGCCTGGGCTGGGGGGTGGTGTGTGGGATTGGGTGCTCAGGAGCCTCTGCCCATCAGGGCGGTGGTGCGGGGTACTGGGCAAAAAAAAAAAAGGAAGTGTAGGGTACAAGCTTGGGTGATATGAAACATATTCCTCCTGTACTAGAGTAAGGGTAATGGTGCATGAGGCTTGTATGACATGGCACATTTCTCTTGGGGGCTGACTAGTGTTGATTCCTGTTCCCCATGCTCACAATTCAGTGTCTCCATAAAACTTCCCTCACTAATGCCCTGTCCATCCCACACTATACACTTCATGGAGAGAAGGCCTTTGCCTCACTGTTATCCAGAAAAGTACTGTACTGACAAACATTACTGTCCCCATGGATAGTAAGCATTGACATTTAAGCCTACACTGCAACACCATGGTATCAAAAGCTGACACCATAAGTGAAATTAAGTGTGAATAATTCAATGCACCATGATGTGCTTCTTCGATGAGTCATTCTCAGGGAAGGAATACAAGTTAAGTACAGATTTAAAGCAAGCACCTCCGAGATAGAAAAGTTAGAGTAACATGCACTGCAACATGCAGCTTCCAGTAAAATGACAGTACTTTCCTTGCATTTTGGGATGTATGATAGAAGTATACACACGTTAGATCGACTGCACCCTACACACTGTTAAAGGTGCATATCAGGTAAGCAACTCAAACTGACACAGAATACCCATGCACGAGGTCTACATGGGCACTGGCAGGTTGTAAAGAAATAAAAGCAAACCTGACACCTTAACTTCTGCTCTTCATACAAGACAAAACTGATTTTAGTTACTGTCACTGTGGTTCTGATTTGCAGAGCTTCCGCTTAAAGTTATGGTTTGGCTTTGGGGACTCTGTTTATATGGGTATGCACTGTGAGGTTCCACAGTGGAGGGTGGGGATACAAAAACAAAAATGAATACAGATTATAACTTCATTGGTAAGAGAGAAAGGTGCTTTGTGCCTGCCTGCCATGACAGTCATTAATTCCCTGGAAACAAGTTTTGCAGCTCAGATATCTTCAGCACCAGTACTCGAACAAAGTTAAATCTTACATCAGCAATGCATGGCACCATGAAAAAAACATACCTGTAACTGTTTTAATTCTATTTTGGGTCGCACCATGTCTTCTGCTTTGAAATATACCCACTTGTCCTACTTTGAGTCTGCTTCAGCACATCGGTTTTGAACATTTTACACAATAGAAGAAGTGTTCCTCTTTCTTTTTTTTTTTGATGATTTTTCCCTCCTGGCCACCTGAGCTGCTCCCCCCCATCGGGGGACATACAGCGCCGCCTGCCTCTGCCCGGACACCGGACTCTGTGGCCCCCCAACAGTGGGGCCGCAGGAGGATCCCAGACTCCCTGCGCACGGATCCAACACTTGCTTCAGGTGCCGTTTTCCTGGTTTCTTTTGCCCAATCAGTGCATGCTCAGACAGTGCCCCAGTCTCCACTGGGGGCCACTGCTGAGCGATGCGTCCCCGGATGCCACCCCCAGAGAGGAGAGCAGTCCGCCGGACGCTCCATCCACTCTGTCCCCTGCCGCCCCGAGTCTGTTCCCAAACCCGGATTACCGGCGTGGGTCGAGGTAAGGCACCAGCACCTCAACCTTCTAAGCCACCGGGCCGGAAATCCACAGGTTATCTTCAGTACACTCAATTGTTTCAGTGCACACATTGGCCAATAGGGGCACGGCAAATTTTTTTGGCTATATGGTGTTTCATTTTCATCATAAGAATCAGACACAAAAACAGCAGAGAATAATGAGGGAAAGCTTGGGAATGCAAATACAGATTACTGTATTGCCATATCTTCGAATAGCTCTGGTTTGGAGCCTTCGTATGTCCGTGCTATACCGAGACCAGGTACCAGCTGGCAGGGTGCCTCTCAGCCCGTACCTGGTCTCAGTATAGCACGGGAACACCTAGGCTCCAAACCAGAGCTGTTCAAAAATAGAGCCATACAGTAAGCCAATGGACGAGCCCTGGCTGCTCACTGCATGACATGTTATATTGGGGACAGCCGCGAGTGGTTGTGGGTGCGCCGGGGAGGGCTCTTACTCGTAAAATGCCAGTGGGGAGGGCGCAGGATCAACCAGATAGAATTTTAAATTAAGTCTGCCACAGTAAGTTCTAAAAATGCTTATTGTTAAGCAACACGAAGGTGGGGCCCGATACAAGGTGGATGTTTTCCTTTAATAGAAACATAGAACATAGAAACATAGAAACATAGACTTTGACGGCAGATAAGGACCGCTAGGCCCATCTAGTCTGCCCATTTCCCTACCTACAGGATAGGCCGCAGATCCTAGTTAACCAACAGCCTATTTCTTCCTACCCCCCACAAGAATTGCCTTATGTTTGTCCCATGCATTCTTGAATTCTCCCACAGTTTTAGACCCCACAACCTCCTCAGGAAGGCTGTTCCATGCATCCACTACCCTCTCTGTGAAATAATACTTCCTCACATTGCCCCGAACGCCCTCCTTCTATCTTTAAATTGTGTCCCCTTGTTCTTGCAAGTCTCTTTTTCTGAAAGATGCTACCCTCTTGGACTTTGTTGATTCACTGAGTACTTAAAGTTTCTATCATGTCCCCCCTCTCCTTCTTTCCTCAAGGGTATACATGTTAAGCTCCTTTAGTCTCTCCTCATGCGCTTCTCTTGCAGACCCTGCACCATTTTAGTTGCCCTCCTCTGGACTGCCTCTATCCTGTCTATGTCCTTGCGGAGATGGGGTCTCCAGAACTGGACACAGTACTCCAGATGGGGTCTCACCAACTGTCTGTACAGAGGGATAACAACTTCCTGTTTTCTGCTGATGATGCCTCTCCCTATACATCCCAGTATACCCCCAGCCCTCCCTACTGCCTTCTCACAGTGCTTGCTAACCTTAAGGTCATCTGATATGATTACCCCAGGTCCCTTTCCTTTTTGTTGTTGTTACTACCTCCCACCCATTGTGTATTCTTCCCCTGGGTTCTTGTTTCCCAGGTGCATTATTTTGCACTTCTTTGCATTGAATCTAGCTGCCATACTTCTGACCATTCCTCCAACCTTGCCAAGTCCCTTTTCATCCTTTCCGCCTCCTTGTGTATCAACCTTGTTGCAGATCTTTGTGTCATCTGCAAAAAGGCATACTTTTCCTTCCAGTCCCTCTGCAATGTCACTGATGAAGACATTAAAAAGGACTGGACCCAATACTGAACCCTGCGGTACCCCACTGTAATATGTACAACTTGTGCTATGAAACATTTCAGCATTGTTCAAAAACAAAAATAAATACGCAGGAATTAAATTTAAAAGAAAAAGGTATAATCCAAACTGTAACTGAGTTGATGACAGATTTAAAAGTTTGTAAACTCTATAGCAATACACTGCTGGGTCCTCCTGTTCTTATTTATGAGTGGTGTGAACTGAATCGTATTAGTAACCCTCCACTTGTTGTGACAGGACTGATCTCCCTTCCAGTTCTTGTATAAAATTTATGAGGACAACCAGACCCCCCTGTAGTTTATCCACCTGAAATCTCGAATCTGCAGTTAGTTTTTCTGACTGGTACATTGACTTTATAATGGCTACCCAGTGCTCAACTGCTGGACAGAGCAGAGTCAGCCAGTTTCAGTTCATCGTTTTTGCAAGCTGCTGCTACAAGAATCTCTACAAAGCTTTTTTGCTGACTGGTTCTCTTTCCATGTAGTAACTTCCCTAAAACTAAGTGACTGAAGTCGACCTCTGTGGAGAGGCCTTCCTCCACTGTATCCACCTCTCCTCACCTCCTGTCTGCTCATGCTCCACCAAAAGGTCTAACTACCCCCCCAGCTCTCCCTTTTGCTACTCTTCTTACTCCTTTCAGGGAATGTCGAACTAAACTTGGGTCCCCAACCCTCTCCTATCCCCTCTACTCTGTTGAAGGGACTGCGCATTTTCCATCTAAATTCAAGGAGCCTTCTACCCAAAATGGATGCCCTTAAAGTCTGAGTCACATAACAATCCCCCAATGTGCTGTGTGTAACTGAATCTTGGCTCTCTGCCAGGATCTCAGACTCAATCCCCTATTTCAATTTATTCTGCCCGGACTGTGGTAATTGTGGCGGCGGTGTTACAGTTTATACCAGGCAATCCCTCTCATGCTCCATATCTCTCCGTGAGCCAGACCCTCCTCCCACGAGCTTCTTATTGTTCTCCTCTCCCTTCCATTCTATATTGGTGCACTATACGTCCCACCCAAAGCATACCACAACTCCATTGCCGAGTCCATCTCTGCTATCCCATCCCACTCAGGAAGGGGTGAGCTCATCCTGCTTGGTGATTTCAATCTGGACTGGCTCTCCCCTTCGTCCAAATCCACCACACTTAAAACTGAGTCACTAACCCTGTCGCAGCTGATCTCTGATCTCTCAGCCACCACACTTAAACCCTAAATCTCCAAAACACTCTCTCTTCATCTGGGTGCTCACCTCCCACCCTCACCGCATTTCTGCTGCTGGTATACTCCCAGATGCCCGCAGCGATCATTGCATCACGTTCTGTGTAAGAAAGGCATCAACTCCCCAATCAGCCCCCAAATATATATGGTATTGCCCTCTCTGAACCCTAGACTCAAGTTCCCTCCTCCAGGACTTTACTCAAGCTAACTGATCCCCTGTGTACTCAGCCCCTGACGACAACACAGCACTCCAGTTCTTTTCTGATATCTTCTCTGATCTGGAATTTCCATGCCCCTCACTAAAATAGGCAAGAGTAAAGCATCACCACCACCTGTGGATAACTTCTGCCCTCCTCAACCTCTGCAGAACCCAGGATAAATACTGTGCTCAATTCAAAGCTTCCCTCCCACCTTCGCATAATGCCTGCACCAAGGCCATCAGAAAAGCCAAGTCAAATTTTTAGTTACAGCTACAGGTTAGCGCTAGCTCTCCTTCTAACTTCTGGAAAGTTCTCCATTCCCTCTTAGACCCTCCTATCGCACAAGCCCCCTAGTCTTAAATTTAAAAGGCTCATCTCTTTCTGATCCTGCATCAATAGCAGTCACCTTTAACACATTCTTTACAACCTGTGCCCTCCCTGACCATCCCGTTCCCACTCCAGCTGAACCCCTCCTCGTCCTCTCTGGTACTGGCTTCAACTTCGCCACAAGAGGTTTACCAGGCACTGATGTCACTTTAGCAGCAGCAATGTAAGCCATATTCCAAGTCAGTTTAAGAGCGATGCCGGCAAACTTGGCAAAACAAATATTTTATTTCACAAACCACAGAACATTGATGCTCCCAGCATTTCAGCCCCACTAAAGAGCCTTCATCAGGGGGTGTGTCTTAGGTAGCAGACTGTCACACTTTTAAAGGGAAAACCTTAAATATTTGAAAGAATATTTACGGATCTGACCGGATACCAACCTCGACTTCTCTGCCCACATTAACTTCATCTGTGCCAAACTTTGCCCTAAATTCGGTGCCCTCTACCACCACAAGGAATGCCTCCCCATGTCAACTCGCCTAGACTTAGTCACCAAAACCACTCTACCTGTAATCGACTATGTCGACGTTGTCTATGGTTCTACTCCTGCTACTTTCCTTGCTAGACTCGATACTCTTCTAAATTCATTTTGCCATTTCACCACCTCCTTCCCCCCCACCCTTACTCACCACTGTCTCCTTAAGTAACCACTGCCCTATAATTTGCCACTGGTCTAATAAAGCCCCGAAACCCCCTGCTAAGACCATTGTTGGGCGAGTCCTGAGAAAAGGGCAGTTTGAACAACTGAAATCTCACCTTAAACAGACTGACTGGTCACCCATTGACTCTGCCCAGAAAATCAAGCACTTGAACATTTTATCACTATGTTCAACTCAGCCTGTGACACTCACGCTCCTATAAGAAAATGGCAGGGCAAGTGGACTAACAACTCCTGGATTACCCCATCCCTCCTTGCCCAAATGGCAACAGGGCCAACCTCTGGCACCATGAGCAAGCCACTGATAAAACAGGCTGACACCCAGCAATCTAAAAAGCCCAGGAATGATTGCACTCGTCCTGTCTGTCTGGCCAAAATTAATCATTTCAAAGGGGAACTAGCCAACTCATAGGGTGACGGCTAAATGTTCTGGGAAAACGTATCTAATGGGAAAAACCACCAAAGCCTCGCTCTCTATGCTAGACATAAATGCGACAACCACCCAGGACCCGAAGGTCATAGCTGACACTTTTAATAATGCATTCTCTGACCTCAGCAGTGTGCTCCCACCTGACTTCTTTGAAGCTGACAGTAACAAAATTAATGTTGGCAATAACATCCCTCCCTAGGCCCCCCCACCTTTCTATTTCAAATTAATCACCAATGCTGAAACCAGGAATACCTACAATGGGTGCTAGGTAAATCGCAGCATAGTAGCGATACCCTAGACCTAAGCTTATCGCCCTCACCCTGGACGAAGTAATAACCCCTCTAACCAAAATACTGAATGTCTCCTTATGTCATGCTCAATTCTCCCAGAAATTAAAGGCTGAGGTGATAATGCTTGTTTACAAAAGCAGAGCTCGGGTCCTGCATACAAACTATTGTCCCATATCAAACCTACCCCCTCCAAAGTACTCGAGCACATTGTATCTGATCAACTAGTCGACTACCTTGCAAAATACCAGCTACAATGCCCACAGCAGCATGGCTTTCACAAGGCTCACAGCACCACAACAGCATTGCTAGAGTACACTGGCTACGTCCACAGTGCTCTTGACTTTGGTTAGCTGGCGGGGTCGACCTATACTGACCTCACCAAAGCTTTTGACATGGTCAACCACAGCATACTGCTTAACAAACTCTCCATTACCGGGCTCTCAGCCAACGCAGTGGGGTGGTTTAAAGGTAATCTAGGGAGAAGGTCACAGCAGGTTAAAATAAATGGAGTCCTATCTGACAGCCGGCAAGTGCTTTCAGGCGTCCCCCAAGGCTCGATTCTGGGCCCCTTACTCTTCAGCCTTTTTCTAAACCACCTCCCCAGTAGCTGTTCAGAAAGAATTCTTCTCTATGTGGACAATGCCATTATTTTCAACAGCACCCCTAACCCACTCTGTCTCAAGTCCCAACTCCAGCAAGAATTATTTTCTACTGTTGAAGCCTGTGTAACCCCCTGTCCTAGGGGCTTACCTGGATTGCCCCCTTTGGGGCTCCCATTTCCCCCTAGGGCTTTGTCCAACCCCCCATTCTTCATTTTTTTCTCTTCGGTCTTGGTTGTGCCTCATAGGTCTCATTGTGCCCCCATGTGTCCTGGTCTCCCGCCAACTCCTGCATGGTTTTCCTGAGGCAGCGGTGTTGGGGGAACGGGAGCATGAAGCTGCCACCTGTTCCATGGCACTACGGTGCTGGGCAAGCATCTCGCATGTGCAGAAGCACAAATTTGTACAGCTGTTCCGTGGCCTTTGGGGTTGTCTCTCCATGGTCCCAGTCCCTTTGGGCAGCAGTGGAGGGACTGATAACCTAAGCTGAGCCAGAGAAATAACCAGAGGAGAAGGAGAGCATTTTCAGTGAGCGCCAATCGTGCTTGAGAACGGGGCGCCACCTCATGCATAATAATGAGGCAGTTCATGCATATTAATGAGGAGTCCTGTCCAGTGCCTTGGGGCTAAGAGAGACTGCGCATAGTGACAGGAATGAAGAGGAATAAATTAAATAAATATTAAAGTGGTGTGCAAGGGAAAAGGAGAAGTTGCCAGTCCATTGGGGGGGGGGTTAAATAAACAAAAGGGTTTACACGGACTGCAGTAACAGATTGAAGAGGGGATATGTGTAAACTGGCATAGGACTGTGTACAGGCTGCCTAGGGGCAAGCTAAAATGGCAACAGTGACAGCTAGAGGGTTAAGTAAATTTATTACAAAGTGCAGTCGCTTCACAGGGCACGGGGTGGCTGTAATTGTGCAGGGAAACAATTAATTAAAGGTAAATGGGTTGGCTGCACAGGGACACTGAATGTGGGACACTAAAATTTGTAGAGACACTGTTTACAGCAGCAGCCATGCTTGCAGCCACATGATGCCGGATAATCAACCACAGGGCCAGGACCTGCTCAAAGGATTCTGGGGCTTGTGAACAGACTCTTTGGGAAAATTACTGGGGATTATTCTGACACTGTTTTGAGCCACCAATGAGGCATGGAGGGAGCCTCATACCTATTCATTTTTCTTAACCACAGTGGTTCCAGTCAATGGGGAGCTGCCAAAAGCTCCCAAAATCAGAGAACTTTGTCTCAGTCTGGGGACAGCCCCTCCACAGGGAGAGGTTTCTTGCCCCTGTGAGAGAATGAGGCTGCAAAGGCTGGGAGAGAGCCTTGTCTGGGGGCTGCCAGCAATCTGTTCCCCAATGAAGGGAGTGCCTTCCCCATCTGAGAAGCAAACGAAGAAGCACAGAAGGGAAAGTTAGTGCAAGAAGCAGCTTTGTTGGGAAAGAGAAAAGCTGCAGGTTACTGGCATTTTGCTATGGTCTGAAGATGCGCCACAGCAATGATATGGAGAACAGAAGGTCATGTTCTAAGCCTGAGAAAAGGACGAAGGTTGTGTCTTGAGCCTGTAAAGAAGACAAAGGTTGTGTTCTGAGCCTGGTAAAAGGACAAAGGTTACGTCTGAACCTGGAAAAAGATATTCTTGTCTGCACCTCTTTGGTGGGACAGAAATGGGAAAGGAAACTGGATATGGATGCTGAACTGAACACCAGATTTCTGAGTGTAACCCCCCTACAAATGGGGGCTCCTGAAAAGTCTTCCTTGAGCTTGCCTAAATGCTCACTGCCAGGCTGGTGTTCTGAGTTTTAGCAGTTTAAATGTGACTGCCAGAGAGTGCCTGTATAGCCTCTGTGTACTGTCTCTTTAAGAGCTGCCTGGATTGCAGTCATAAGTAACCTGAGAGGGAGCTCTGTTGAAAGATGTAACTATTTGCTGAAAATCATTTAGAGTGATAATGATAATGAAGTTTGTCTAACCTGCCTTTTTTGCAGCAAGGACTGTTTTGTTTATCCCCACCACTTTGGCCCGGGACTGCCAAATTGGACCAATCAGTACTTGTGGGATCTAAAATGGAGCCAGACTACAGGAGCTGTCTGGAGTCAGAATCTGTAGGAATTGTAGTTTTGGACTTTTGGCGCCTTTTTGCACCTGAAGGGGGAGCTCCTGTTGTGACTGACAGATGAATCAGCCAACCTAAACTTTTGGATCTTGGGGAAATTCCCAGGCTTGCTGCAGTTTGAATCAGATCTAAGTTGGGAGCTGAAGAAGCAAGAGCTCAATACAGTCTTTGTGGAAAGGCCTGCCTGCTGCCCCTGAGAGGGAGAGAAGAATCATTTTGGACTAATTCCAAGTTTGTGAGAACGAAGTAAGCCATTGATTTTTTTTTTACCAGGCTCATACCTGAAGAAGACCGAAGATTTTGCTGAATGCGATCGGCCTGTCAGGATTTCCAGCTGCTTTTGAATCCCCGGTTTGTGCAGAGACTTTGCGATCGTGACCGGAGAGTGGTTTGCCTGGTACAGTAGAATTTCCTTACATGTAAATGTGCTGTGTATTGAAAGTGGGTCATGATTTGGTTCCCCACTGTGTGAACTGTGTTCTGCTTGCTGGAAGCTGTACCCAGCCCAAAACGGACTGTATCTGAATTTGTCTCCATTTGGTCTGGGCCTTGCCACACTGGCCCAGCCAGACTACCCGCTGCACAGAGAAAGCCATCAACGAGAGACCTGCCTGGGGATCAGCCCCCTGCTCCACGCTTGAACAGGAACGACGCCTCAGTGAATCGTGTGGGCCCTGCTTCTCCTAGCACTCCAGATCAACCACCTGCGGTCTCAATTTTCATCCAGCCTGTGTCCAGTCTTGGGTATCGTGAGTAATCATCAGGATAGCTCCCTGCAACAACAGCCTAATCTAAAAGTGTGTCATCTGATTGTCTTGTTGTTTTGTTTTTCACGGACTGAGCCCTCCGGCTCCGGATTACAAATAGTGTGTGTTGTGCATGTTTTCTTCCATCACAGGGCCCCAACCAGCTGCAACGTTCCTGGCTAGCCCACCATTCTCCATCTGGGTACCCAGAGTGTGTGACAGTTTATGGACCCTGAAGTGCATGCACAACTGTTTGACTTGATACAGCCTTTAAGCAAATTAACCTGATTACGCCCCTCCCTTGTTCAAGTCCCTTAAATAAATCAGATCAAACTCTTTTTTGCATTTACCCTGTCTGTGGTTCCAGTTTGTGCAAGAGTACTGTACTGCTGTTATTTGCTGTGTATAACCTTGTTTTACAGGGGGTCCCAGAGGGACAGGTCAGAGGAAAGCCCTGGTGGTAAGTGCAAACAGTTTGGATACTTGTGTGGAGTATCAGGAGTATTGTGAAAGTGATTATTGTGTATTGTTCTAGCCACTAGTAAGGAAGGGGGGGGGTTACAGTGTCCTGGAGGGCTGTGCCCACGTTAGCTTGACCACTACCAACCCTGACCTCCGGGTGGAAGCACCTGTTTCAGAACTCAGGCCCCTTAACCTGCTACTAGCCAAGCAGGCAGGGGTAGTAGCCCTTGGGATAATGCCACCTAGGGGTTACATGAGAAACTGAAGAGAGAGAGCCTCTTCAGATCAGAGAATTGCTATGCACCTGCACGGTGAGAAGAGAGACTTTTTGCTGTGCTGATAAGAGAACAAGTTGCTGAAATTGTGTGTTAACAAGAGCAAAAAAGTGGCTGCTGTGTTTAAAGTAGAGAGACTGTGTAAGCAGAAGGACAGAAGGTGCTTCTGGGTGTTCAGTAACTGCTGTCTGCTCCTGAGAATTCAGCAAGGAGAGAAACTGTTATGTGAACCTGGACTTTCGGACTCTGTTCAGTCCCCACAGAGCCTGAACTACAGAAGAGAACAGAAAACGCCTTGGCTGCACAACACAGCAGGAAGAAGGAGAAGAAGAGGAGAAATGTGCTGAGTGTTCACTCTGTGGGGAACTCACTAACCCCCACCAAGTGGGGTCTGCTGGCTGCAGGGGATCACAGGTCTTGTACCCAAGTGCTAGGGTGCTCTGACCTCGAGGAAGACAGGCCGTGGGACCACTACCAGGTCTGGTCCTCTGTGGCTGGCAGGCTTTGCATATGTGCCCTGCAACAGGCCCGTAACAGGCCAAAGGGGACAAGCTGCAAGACCTTCAAGCAAGTCGAAGTTCTGAGCTGCCACCTCTGTATTGCCTTGCGCCTGTTTTCAAGCACCTAGCCCGGTTCTGCATGTACTGTTTCAATTACCCCTCAGGACTTCAGTCAACTGTGCCACCATGACTGATCCTGCAGAACCATGAGTAACAGCAGGAAATGCCCTGCAACATTCTGGGGACTGTAAATAGTTTAGATATGCCCTCTGGCATAGGAAGCATGAAAGTGTTCAAAGCCAAATGTAAAAAGTTATTCAATTAAGTAAAGCAAAGCACGCCAATGCCAGCTGACCAGCTGCACCTCAGGCCTGCATCTGTAACATCGGGGTACCCAAGGACATATTCCAGGGTAATGTCTGGTACCAGTGGGGGTCTGGGTCTTTTGGGGAACACCTGCAGCAGTTAGCTAGTTAGATAGATAATGGTGGCTGCAATAATTAACATTGTGGGTTTAACTAAAAGGGAAATGATTGTGGGAATTGTCAAATCTTTGAAAATGCAAAATCAAAAGTGTGCATAACCTCTATTCCACGTACCCCATCCTAACCCTCCCCGTGTAAATAAACTGTGTTGTTATTGCTGCAGAAAAGAGCTGGCTCCAGAGCCTATTTTAGTCAGCGTTTTTTTAAATGTAAAATGCAAACTGTTTGAAATGTGGGGAGGATCAAATATTGGTAAGTCCATGTTCTGGGGTAACTATTTTAATGAGGTGGGTTGGTACAACATCCCAGGGGGTTGTACTGGTGTAGATCAGACCCATTTATTTGTACTCTGGGTGGAGGCACCACCATTTTTATTTTATCTTGGGAAAGTACGACTGTTAATATCTGTATGGGAATCCAGGCCCCTTAACCGCGGTCAGGCCTGCACGGCCGGGGTATTGGCCCTCTCTAGGACAGTGCTGGAGAGGGGCTACACCTGGTTCTCAGAACACAAATTAATCATGAACTACAAAAAGACGAAAGTAGTGATGGTCACAAACACATAGAACAAACACAAGTCACATCACTTGATTGTCCGGAATTGTCAGAACACTGCACTTGAATTGGTGCCCACCTTTAAATATCTTGTGGTGACCCTCAACAGCACCCTATCATATGCCAGCCACACACATAGATCTAGTCACGAAGGCAGTAAATATTAGACTTGGCCTTCTCTTCAGGCACAGGTGCTGCATGACCTCCAAGCCACCCCGACGTGCAGGAAACAGTTCTGTTCTCTCCGTTACAGGTTACGTATTAACAGTGTACCAGTGCTGTGTCTGATACTACACTAAGAAGGATAAGCACAGCACTGAATAAAGCCTTCAGACTAATAACTGAAGCCAACCAACTAACCCATATGTGTGACTTTTACTCCATGACAAAGAGGCTGAGCCTGGAGGCAAAACGAAATATCAGACCTGTCTCCTAGTCAAGAAAACCTGCCTTGGCCTAACCCCTCTGGACATCCAGGACCTCCTTAACCCAACTACTAACCCACACCACACTCGTATCACAACCAGTGCCAGACAACGCAAGAACAATGGTCCTTTGTGTACCACACCCCCTATTAGATAAATGCCCTTCCCTGGGACATCTTGAATTAATCAAAGCTGGGTCCTTTCAAGAGTAAATTATGCCATTACCTCACCGCTCTTAGTGGCTGCAACTGTTAGCCCCAAACGGGGTCCCACCAGTCATTCTCAGCAAGCTCTGCCTACCCCACCACACACTAACAGCAGTTACTGCCCCCGGATGTCCTCTCCCCTTTCCCATGTACTCCTGACCCCCTTTTTGCCCCCCCACTAGCCCACATTCCTATCCTCCCTTCCCTACCTACCCCCCTCCTGACAAGGTCAATTTTGGACCGCCCTGAAATAGCTACTAAACTTATTTGTCTACTCATCTGAATTGCTTGTCCTGCATATTGAAATAATTGTTCAAGTGTACACCGGCTGAAATGTTAAAGGCTGCCTTTTATGTATATTGTTTCATTTAGTTAATTTCAGAAATGTATGTCTACTTAGTTTATAAGGACAAAAGTAGGCTTACACCCATCGTGATTGTCCCCCACAATGAGTGGGCAATTAACCTATGGTAGAACAGAGTGGAGCCATTTGTCTAATTTTTTTTCAAGTATACTGAAATTGTTAAGAGTCAACAAGTTCCTATGGAAGGTTGTTCCAGGCTTTGGGGGCTCTAATATTAAAGAAGCAATCTCTTTTTGAAGTGTTTGCCCATTCAACAAGAAGTTGTTTGTTCTGTAATCTGGTTACAGTAAGCCTAATTAAAAATCTGAGTCCACGTTGTCCCATCAAAAGTTGGGATTGTAGAATTTTGCATATGAGAAGGAGATCTCCTCTACATCTTCTAGTATGAAGAAAGAAGAGGCCAGTTTCACTCAGTCATGTTTGATAATCCTTGTTTCATAGTCTTGGAACCATCTTTGTTGCTCTCCTCTAGATCCTCTCAATCATAGCTATGTCTCCCTTGAGGTAGGGGCTCCAGAAAAGAGAACCATAATCTAAATATGGCCTAACATATGCCCGATAAATAGGGACTAGGCATTGTTCTGTCCTAGGAACAAAGGTGCATCTTATCTGTTTCAGTAAGTTGTTTGCCAGTCGGGTGGTTTTTATACAGTGGTCTAAGGATATTAATTTGTTGTTCATGAGGATGCCAAGGTCCCATTCACAAGTAGAGACCTTGATTAATGTGTTTAAAAAATTGTTTATGCCTGTATTTTTTTCCAAAATGCATAATCGTGCACTTACAGTATCAACGTTGAATCTCATATCATTATCTACGGCCCATTGTTCAATTATATGGAGGTCAGATGAATGTGACAAAACACTTTCAGCATTATTTATCCTGCCACCTTGCTTAGTGTCATCTGCAAATTTAGAAAGGAAATTGTTTCCACTGATGACCATGTCACTAATGAAAATACTAAACAATGCAGGCTCCTGTACCGATCCTTAAGGCACTCCGCTGCTAACATCACCGCTGTTAGAGTGGACACCATTTATTCTAACCCTCTTGAGATCTGTTAGAAAGCCATAAGTTAACCCAGTTGATGAAACTGGGAGACAATCCCAGTTGTGTTAGTGTCAAATGCATGGCTGTAGTCAAGAAGGATGACATCCATGGGGGTACCCTCATCAAGTCCCTCACTTATGTGGTTATAAAAAGATATTAAATTGGTGGTACAAGAGTACCCATTTTTAAAATTGTGCTGAGAATGGTCAATAAGTCCTAGGTCAATGATTTATTTTTCAAAATATGATTTAATGATGCGCTACGTTATTTTACATGCAATCGAAGTTAGGCTTACTGGCCGGTAATTTTGTACTTCAGACTTGCTGCCATTTTTAACTATCAGAATCACAGTTGCCTTTAACCAGTCAGATGGAATATTGTGTTCAGACAGGGATTTGTTGAATATAATAGATAGGAGACGTGCTATTGTAGGAGCTGTCCCTAGGAGAAACATGGGGTATATTTTGTCTGGTCCTAGGCTAGTATGTTTTTTTAAGGTATGCAGTACTGACAGGACATCTTCGACAGTAAGGACATAAGGAACAGGGATGTGTTCCCTTACTAAAGGACAAGGGTTATGAGAAGTTATTAAAGTGATTCGCTGTCTCTATGTCGGACTCCAAGGTATTACCCTCATGAACTAACTGAGATACCGTACATAAAATTGAGATCTCCGGTGATGTTGGACCTGAGTCACTGTCTGACGTCTTCAATAATTATTGTGTAAACTCTGGAAACTTTTTTGGTAACTTAGATTCTACTGACAATATTAAAGTTACCTCACCAAATAAAGATAGTCATAACATTTTTTCCTTTTGGGAAGTTGAGGAATAGGTGGTGCTAGATCTATTGGTGGGTTTAAAAACGATTAAAGGTAGTGGTCTTGATGGGTTATCTCCATCACTATTTAAATTTTCTGCATTACAGATTGCAGCCCCTTTGACAAAATTATTTAACTGGTCTATTTTGAAGGGAGTTATCCCTGAGAGCTGTTAATGGGCCAGTGTTGTCCCCATTTACAAGGGGGGCAGCCCTGGCCTGCTGACGAATTATCATCACATTTCCTTACTGCCCAGGTCTCAAAACTCTTTGCAAGGTTTTTAGCCAAGCAGTTGACTGATACTTATCATACAGATCATTATGACTTAAATAATGAATCAGGTTTCCGTAGGTCTCATGGCACAGTGGTCTCCATGTCGAGGGTCTTGGATGATGTCAACAAAGTAATGGATTTAGGCCATTTAACAGGTGCCATCTTTGCTGACCTCTCCAGGGCCTTTGACACAGTAGACCACCAAATTTTACTCCAGAGATGGAGGGATATGGGATTGTCTCCCACTGCTTTAAAATGGTTTGCCTCTTATTTGGGAGGGAGAATGCAGGTTACAACTGTAAACAAGGTAAACTCAGTCCCCTTGCCAGTTGTTCGTGGAGTCCTCTAGGGCTCAGTACTTGGGCCCTTATTATTTTTGATATACTTGAGAGGATATGGGAAAATAGTAAATAATGCGGCATATCATTTATATCCCGATGACACAATAATTTATACCTTGGCTAGTACTTTAAGGGAGTTACAGGTGAACTTACAACAGAGTTTTGATGGTATTCAAGATTTTTTTTTATAACATCAAGGATAACAAGCATTTGTCAATGCCAAGTGTTGCTTGCTGTCATTAGCAGTGGAAGTGCAGGAGTTAGACAGATGCAGTATAGGAATGGCAGTGAAGTATTGAACTGACGCCAACTCCACCCCCACCCTGCAGAGATGGACAGGCATTGGGGTGTGCCTTTGGGTAGTCGCCCATAACGGTCACGACATTTCACCTCACCTCACCCCACCCTGCAGACACTTACAAGTGTCAAGGTGTGATTTGGAGTGTTCAGGCTTTACACTCACCTCATTCTATAAGGAAATACGCTGAAATGGGTGCAGTATAGGAGAATGGGGTGAACTCTGGGGCTAAAGGGTCCAAGGCACACCTCGATGCCTTCCACTGGCTGCAGGGTGGGGGTGGAATGGCATGAGCATTACTGTCGACAATTCCAAATCACACCCCCTGACGCCTGTCAGTCCCTACAGGGTAGGGCGTTATGGTCGAAAACCCTACCACCCTGGGCATTTCTTGGTATTTTTACTCCAAGTTTTCAACATGGGCTTTTTGTGACCCCACCGCATGAACAATGACACTATCAGTTTGTTAGCCAAAAGGGGATTTTGCACAGTGACTGCGCCATTTGACACCACAGGTGCAAAAACACATTTCGAACAGGATGTGAAAAATGACACCTGTACTGTTCATGAAGAGGTGTAAAAAATACGCTCCCTAGAGCGCAAGCAAGATCAAACCGGATCTGAACTGGTGGCCATCCGGCAAGGAGTAGCCAAATTGGGGAGTAAAGTTGAGGATTTGGAAGGCCCTAGTCGCTGCAACAATGCGGTACTAATTGGCCTGCCAGAACAAGAAGAAGGCTCGGACCCGGTCAAGTTTGCCAGAAAACTCGTTGCAAAAATAGCAGGCCCATCTCCGTTTGGCTCTGACTACACCATCGAAAGAGCCCATAGAGCGCTCCGTCCAATGCCGCCTCAAGGAGTTGCCCCTAGATCTTTCATTTTTCGTTTCCTGAACTATCAGGAGAAACAGCACTTTTTGGCTAAAGCTCGGGAAACTAAAGAACTTACATGGGAAGATGCTAAGATCAGAATTACTCAAGACCTACCCCTGTCTGTTCGCCAGAAACTAGCCTCTTACCATCCTACATTTGCGAAGCTAATAGCAGTAGTGATTAAATTTAGGATGAATTACCCAGCCAAATTGCAAGTGCTCGTGGCAGGCTCCTGGAGTGCATACGATGATTCTGAGGCTGCGGCTGCTGATCTTAGAGCTGCCTTTCCAGATCTTTTCCGTACCCCTTGAAGCTGAAATTGGAGGTTCCCATCTGTTATTCCGTCTAGTGGAGCGGGATGTCTGTTAAGGGCTCCCCCTTCTCTTCTTAAGTTGAGGCACAGGAAAGGGAGGTGATGGAGGTACCCTGGTCTCTGTTAGGGGTTTGAACAGTTTCCCTTTGAGAGACTGCACTCACCAGTCATGAAGCTGTATATCCTGAGGTTTTGGCTATTTGGAGTTTGTTGTGACCTCTTCTGGCAGCCCCACCAAGACACCCAAATGACAGCAGGGGGCCTCGGTCTCATGGGCAACTCGTACTACTTGCTGAAGGTTCCCTTTTAACTCTGGCAGTCTATATAGGTTTTGAGTTAATGTTTTCGATGAAGACTTACGTGCGGTTTGCTCAAATAACTCAATTTGATGCTGCGACTGCATTAATATTACTTCGTAGATTTTGGAAATATGGGACAGCGCCACTGCTTCTATTAGAATTTTGCTACTTTTCACTTTGTGAGTCAACTTTAAGTGGTAGTACGGACTGTTTATCGCTAGATGGCGCCAAAGACTGTATGTGCTGCCCTTTCTTTTATAGTGATTGTATAATGGGTTTATACTGGGTAAAATGCTTGGTTTGATACTATTTGAAGAGAAATAATTTTCTCAGGGGGCAATCTCTATATATTTTGTTTGCTTGACAATTTAATGAAGGGAGGCTATGTTTGAAGGGAGAAGGGCAAATTACACATTCGTCTGGAACTTCTTGCTTTTGTCCCCATTTTGTTTAGCAGTACTTAGGTTTTATTTCCACTCGCCATGGTGGCATTCTTACCCTGGGACAGGGTTAATATATTATGGTTGACTGGTTTACTTTTATGCGTAGGACTTACTGATATTATCTCTCAACAAGGGTAGCTAATTTGGGATTGCGGGATACTGCATGTAAATACTGTTGGCTTCAAAGTTAATTGCCGCTTTATAAATGTTGAAAATGTTGCTGTACTGGTTAGTCAAGCTGTTCGTTGGGAGTGGTGGGGGGGCGGGGAAGTATAGGTGAGCTGTTTATCATGTACCTAGCAATGTGTGGGTGGGAGTGGGAGGGGATGGGCCTTATTTTATGGTTTTGGGTCTTTATTTGGGGGTTGATATGTGGATATTGGGGGAATGGCTGGGTGGGGAGGGGGATGGGTAAACACAGCATATACTCAACAAGTGGTGTTAGTGAGTGCATAAATAGGTGTGGGTGCTTTATTATGACCGACTGCAGTCACTCAGAGGATGATGGTTAGAATTATCAAGTGTATTACTTGAAATGTTAAAGGGGCCAGACATAAAATCAAACAATATTCAATTCTGAAATATCTGAATCACCTCAAAACAGAAATCATGTTTTTACAGGAGACGCATTTTCTAAATGCTGAAGCAGACAAGATGAGGCGTCAGCAGGTGGGGCAGGTATTTATGGGCACAGGGCACTACCCAGAGTAGAGGGGTCATGATCTTGGTACATAGATCTATCCCCTTCCAGCCTCTCCAAATTGTCTCTGACCCTGGTGGTAGGTTCCTGTTTGTAAAGGGGAAACTATATACATTGGACGTTCTCCTGGGTAGTGTCTATGGTCCAAACATAGATACTCCTGGGTTTTTTGTCAAAATACTGGAAGTGTTGCACTCATTTCCTGACCTTCCCATGATAATAGGGGGTGATCTCAACTTGGTGTTTGACCAGGCGATAGATAGGTCGGGACGATCTCGTTCCGGCCTCTCGCCCACTCAGAGGGCTTTCAGGGATTTACTGGATTCTGCTGGATTGTGCGATGTGTGGCGAGTGCTTCATCCTAATCATAGGGAATACACCTTTGTCTCGCCAGTCCATGGTACTTCCTCCCAGATTGATTATATTTTGATATCTCAAAACCTTTTACCTGGGGTTGTAGATTCTAATATTGTTTTGGGCCCACTTTCAGATCACTCGGCTGTCACCTGTCAGTTCTCAATAGCGTCCTTGCCCCAGAAGGGCAGCAGGTGGAAGCTCAATAATCAAATCCTAAAAGAACCGGATAAGGTTGCCTATATAGCATCCCAAATTCAGCAGTTTATGGCCTTAAATAACAATTCCACGGGACGACCTGATATAGAGTGGGGAGCTTTCAAAGCCTATTTGAGAGGGATTGTGATTGGGATAACTTCAAAAAGGAAAAAAGAGAAGGAAAGTAAGGTTACTCAATTATTGCTTCAGATCAGGAGTATGGAGGCTAGTCTCTCCCCTGCTTCCTCTGAGGCCACTAGGCAAGAGCTAGTTAAGCTCAAGGATGCTTACCTGGGCTTACTAAGAGATCAAGTCGAATTTGCAATTTTGAAAACAAATGCAGTCTACACTGACCAAGGGGAGAAGGCGGGACGGATGTTAGCCATGCGGGTGAAACAACAGGAGTCCAACAGGTTCATTGCTGCAGTTCGTTCCTTAGATGGTGATTCACTTAAAACTTCACCTTCAGAGATAGTAAAGGAATTCTCTAGTTATTTTCAGGAACTATATGGTCCCATGGTTGCCCCCCCTTCAGAGGTGGATTTGCAGGTATACCTGAGGAACCTACAATTACCTACTCTCACTGAGTCTCAGCAAACTGCACTAATTTCTCCTATCTCTGAAGTGGAAATAGAAAGGGTGATTAAATCCCTCCCGTCAGATAAAACCCCTGGTCCAGACGGGTTTACCTCTAATTTCCACAAAGTGTTTTCTAAACAGCTAGTACCCATCTTGCTTCCTCTTTTCCGTTTTCTTCTCTCGGGTCAAGCGACTGATGCCTCTCTTTTGGAAGCGTTGATTATTTTATTGCCCAAGCCTGACAAGCCATGCAACCAGGTCTCTAGTTATAGGCCGATTTCCCTTCTCAATCAAGATATTAAAATTCTAGCCAAATTGCTCGTGGATCGGTTGAATTTAGTACTTCCTTCTATAATAGGCGAGGAGCAAGTTGGATTTATGAAGGGTAGATCATCAACTGACCACCTTAGAACTCTGGCTCATGTCTTCTCTGCCTCCAGGGATGCTTCTCTCCCAATGGCCTTGGTCTCCCTGGATGCAGAGAAGGCTTTCGATAGAGTTTATTGGAGGTATTTATTTGCAGCGATGGAGGCCTTTGGTTTTCCCGGAGAATTTCGGAACTGGGTTCACTCATTATATTTATTACCCTCTGCCAGGATATCCTGCAATGGGGTGATCTCCGCTCCGATAAAACTATCTGTGGGAACCAGGCAAGGATGCCCATTATTCCCGCTGCTCTTTAATATTTATGTAGAGCCTCTTATTCGGAGGCTGACAAAAGCTAAAAACATCTCAGGTATTCTCTTAAATGGTCATGAAGCTAAGGTTGTGGCATATGCAGATGACCTCCTTCTCCAACTGTCTAACCCGACTACATCCATTCCCCCGATTCTCAGGATAATAGAGGAATTCAGTCAGGTCTCTAATTACAAGCTTAACATAGGTAAATCCCTGGTTTTCCCCTCTTAATCATAGAGTCTATAAACATGAAATCACTACATTTGGTTTGGCGTGGAAGGCTGACTCTATTAAATATCTAGGTATTACTTTGTCGCGAAGCGTGTTCCGACTTAAGCAGTTAAACCTAGATTTTTTGGCGCAGAAGATCGACCAAGATCTTCGAGGGTGGTCCCTTCTCCTTCTCTCTCTCTTTGGGGCAGGATAAATTTGATCAAAATGAATGTCTTTCCCCGTCTTTTCTATCCTATTAATATGTTAAATATTGTACTCCCGATGTCCTGGTTTAAAAGAGTGCATAGTATGCTTTCCAACTTTATATGGGGATACAAGAAAGCGAGGATGGCATATCATAAACTGGCTGCCCCAAAGGAAAGAGGAGGTTTAAGGCTTCCGCATCTTAGATTGTACTATTGGGCCAGCCAGGCCAGCAAGTATCTTAGATGGTTGACAACTGATCAACTTGCAGCCTGTTCTGGGTATACCCCGCTATGGCTAAGGGTGGAAACAACCCTTATTAAAAAATCTGGTTACCTCCCCAGAGCGATATTACACACCAAACTATACCCTCTTCCCGAAGCAATTAGTAACTCTCCCATTGCAGTCTCGATTAAGGCCCATATGCAACTATGTGCTTTTCTCAAATATGATAATATTAGGGATACTTCCCAGCCCATTAATGGTAATCCCAATATACGAATAAATAATAAGCCGTTGCCACCTTCCTGGCTGCCTCAGTTAGGAAACTGTCAGTTGGAGGACCTAATTTCAGCTGATATGCAGTGGTTTTCCTCAGAGGACATTATGCATAAATTCAGGATACCTGGTAAGAGTATTTTCAAGGTCTATCAGTTACGGCATCTCCTGTTGCAAGTTTTTGGGGTTACTCCACCTCCCGGAACTCATGTTTGTTTTCAATCCTCGCTAATCCAATTGGCTGGTTTGCCCCATGCTGTTTCTAAATTATACAGTCTTTTTTTTGCCTGGGCATATCCCGATAACTATGCCCCAGTAGTCTACTGGCAGTCCCTCTTACCACGTAAGGAATTTGACTGGTCCCATATCTGGTATTACTGCCATAAATTTTTGCTATAAGATAGCCTCAGGTTGATGCAATTTAAAATTCTACATAATATCTACTACTCCCCAAAGAAACTTGCCAGATTGAGTCTTCTGTCCTCTCCGCTCTGTACAAGTTGCAGGTCGCAGACTGGAGACCTCCTTCACATTTTTTGGGAATGCCCTAGAGTGGTATTACTTTGGACCATTATTAGACAAAGAGTAGACCCACTATTAGGGATTTCTGAGTTGTTTACGCCTGAAATATGTGTATTGGGGGATCTTTCATCTATTACTGTAGCATGTAGAAAGTACTACATGGCGTTAATCTCTTTGTCTGTTAAGAAAGTAGTCCTTAGACATTGGACAGATTCAAAGAATTTAAATTATGTGGAATGGCTCCAGGAACTTCTGGCTAATCTCAGAACGGAGAGGACTACTGCTAGTCTTACAAACAAAATGGATACATTTAATAAGATTTGGGGCCCATTTCAAACTTTATATCGTTACAGAGCTGAAGACCATACTTTTTGATAGGTTATTCCGCACCCTTGTGGGTATATTGCTGTGCTGGGTTTGTTGGGCTGGGTGTGGTGGGGAGGAGGGAGGGTATGGGAGAGAATGAGCCATAGTAAACTCTGTCTTAAGTTTACGTTTAATTGGTAGTATTTGTCGTGGTTCGTTCTCTGTACTGTAAACTTCAATAAAAGTTGAATGGAAAAAAAAAAGAAGAGGTGTAAAAAATGACAATGTTAAAAATCTGGAGTGAAAATATAAAGAAACTGGTGAAGTCACGAGTGTGCGTAGAAACTGCACAACGCACACCCATAATGTAATTAGTTTGGGGATATTTTACAGCAGATTTTCAATACTGGCATTTTGGGACCTCCGCTCATGAACAGTGTCACTGTGATTTTCTTAATCTGTCCCGAACACTGATTTCCCACAGCGACCGCGCTATTCTGCGTCGGGAGTGTGAAACACATTTTAGCCAGGGTGTGAAAAATGACAGCTGTACTGTTCATAAGGAGGTGTGGAAAAATGCGAATGCTGAAAATATTACGAATTTGTGAACTTATGAGGGTGCGTGGAAATTGCACAATGCACGCTTGTAACATAGTCATTTTATGGACGTTTGTCACCAAATTTTCAACATAGCTAGTTTAACACCTCTGCTCATCAACAGTGTCACTGTGATTTTCTTAATCTGTCCCAAACATTGATTTCACACACCGACCACGCCACTGTGCGCTACATGTGCAAAAACACATTTTGGGCAAGATGTGAAAAATGACAGCTGTACTGTTCATAAGGATGTGTGGTAAAATGGCAATGTTGAAAATCTGGGTGAAAATATTAAAATGCTAAAGTTAGAGCATGCACATAGAACTTCATAACTGCAACTCAAGTAAAACAATCATTTTGAGAATGTTTTCACCAAATTTTCAACATAGGGTTTTGGGGGGACTACCTCATGAACTGTAACACTGTTGTGTCATCACTCAGTCCCAAAAGGTGGTTCCGTGCAGTGACCGCAAAATCACCTTCGGGACCGAATAACAAAATGACAGTGACTGAGTTCATGAGGTGGGGTCCCAAGAACCCCATGTTGAAAATCTGGTGAAAAAATTCCCAAAAATGGCCGAGATATGCACCAAAGTTGAAAAAAACTCTATGCCATTATACAGCTTACCGGCATTTCTTCAGTTCACGGTTGGCTTTGAAGAGTGCAGACGTGTTCCTGGTCCACAGAAGATCATTGTGCCAGGCTCCGGAGGTAAGTATGGGGTGAGACAGTGGGTGTAGGGAGGTGGAGTACACAGAGGGTGGGCGTGGGTTGTGGGGGGGGGGCAAGAGAATCAACGAGGGACCATTTTTTTTCTTCTTAAAAGACGACGGGGGACTTTTGCCACTCTGGGGTTAGCTCCCAGCATGGCACAAGGAAGTTCATTTGGAAGGGAGGCAGTGGAGCTGACGGGGATTGGGCACCCCCATGGGCAAGGAGACTTTTGCCACACTGGGGTGGGCTCCCAGCGTGCCACACTGAAGTTTGTTGGGGGGGCAGTGGAGCCGATGGAGGCGTGGCACCTCGTTGGTCAAAGAGACTTTTGCCATGCTGGGGTGGGCTCCCAGTGTGGCAGATGGAAGTTTGTTTGGGGGGGACAGTGGAGCAGACTGGGGATTGGGCACCCTTGTCGGCCATACAGTGTGCTGGGGGCGCATGAGCCAAGGGGTGATTGGGCACCCCCAGGCAAAAAACAAATGGGGAGGTGCATTATGTTGTGAGGATTGGGCTACCGCATTGGCAAATGAATTGGGGAGGGGGTCATACTGACGGGGGGATTGGGTGCCCCGCTAGCTTTTTTTTTTTTTTTTTTATTTATTGAAATGTTTCACCAGGAAGGCACACTGAAAGGCGGGCAGTGGCTTTCCATCAGCTTCCTGGGGACTGTGAGAAGCTGACGGAGAAGCCGTCGCCATGGGTACACCATGCAATCATCTGTTCTGGTATCTTGTAATGCACCAAAACAGCTGACTACGTGGTGACGTGGCTGAATTTCTTTATGCATTGTGGCATGCTCCTTAACTGCTGATGTAATGTGTTTCTTGCACATGTGTGCAAGCAACACAAAAATGAATATTAGCAAAACCAAATGCATGGTGTTATGGTCAGCAAAAAAGCTGAAGATTGTGAAGACCTGTTCATTGTTGATAAAGACAGGATAAAGTTAGAGCAGGTGCCATCATACAAGTACTTCGACATCTGGGTGTATTCCTCAGCAACTGTCAATACTCACAGGGACAAGCTTATAGGTTCAATCGGGAAAAGAGTGGGGATGTTATATCGAAACAAAAATTGTTTGGGGAAGTGCATGATTAAGAAGATAGTTGAAACCCAGGTTTTCCCACTGTTTGACTATTGTGATGTACTGTACGATTACCCTAGTAAAGTAAAATTACAGAAGTTGGATGTGTTATACAATAGACTGGCAAAACTAATCGTTCACTGTCACAGGCACACCCACCACTGTTTGATGTATTCTGATCTGGGCTGGGTTTCATTACCCGAAAGGAGGCAACTCCACAAAGTAATATTTGCTTATAAAAGTGTAACAGGTAGTATCCCAGACCGTTTACTGTAGCTGTAAGAATAAAAATTAGGGATATAAATCCAACTCTTGGGAAGGCAGCATATAGAGAGCTTGTTGTCCCAAACTTTACAACCCAATGTTCTGAGTATTTTTTCAGTTGTATAATTCTTTTGATCTGGAACAATCTTCCTCCCCAGTTTCATTTGGTTCATGATAAACTTCCTCCTTTAAAAGTAATCAAAGGTTTATGAGTATTGCAACTGCACAAATCAAGTTTTGCTGCGTTCATTAATATTTTAGTATGTATTGTACTGATGTGTCATTTATGTAGATGGATGTTGTCTTGTATTTATTATGTGATGCTATGGGTCACCATTTTAAATGAGTTTTACTCAATGGCCTAACCCTTCAATAAAAATGAAAATGAAATTAACTAATGGGCCTGCCGTTTTATTTGTACCCTTTTTACCATTTATATATGTAAACAGAGATTTTTTGCTGTCATGTAAGTGTGCAAGCTTGAAATCAATGTCCTGTTTATATTTTTTAATCATATTTTTAAGTTTGGATAATACTTTTTATATAGCTTATTGTTTTTTTCAGTTGGTGTGGTTTTGAGTTTTTTAAACAGTTTTTCTTTAACTCTGATTTATTTTCTTATTGAGATGTTTAAACAGATTAAAATTTTACCTTTTTTGTTATATTTTTTTGGTCGGGTACATAAGAGTTTTCAAGGTGTAGAATTATGCTTTTAAATTTTTCCCAAGCCTGATTGACAGTGAGATCTGAGAGGACATTTGTCCAGTCAACTGCCTGAATAGATTTAATAATTTCTGTGAAGTTGGCTTTATCATAGTTGTTAAACACTGAGGGCTGGATATTCATACTGCGCGGGGCAGGGGCACAAGCCCAGGCACAGCGCAACTGGGCTGCGCCAGGGCATGGACCAGGCAATATTCAATGGTTCTGCACCATGGCACAGCACCGTTGAATATGGCACTGATGGCGCATGCACTGTGCACGGCGCAGTGGCAGAACAGGAGCAGGGGGTTGCGCCAGCGCAAGTGCAGTTGCGCGAGGCGCATCAACCGCAATATTCAGCACTGGGCATGCAAATGAGGCCATTATGCATGCAAGGCACAAATGGAGCCATTTGCATGTCATTATGGTCCCATTTGCATGCGGTGCACCGATCCCCAGCGACGTGTGCCTGGCACCGTGCCAGGCTGCAGCCGTTGGGGACTGATGCCCTGCGGTCCCATGGCGGTTCCCCCACTCCTGTACACCTGATTGTGGGCAAAAGGCATGCTAAATATCCTGGTGGTTCAGTGGAACCCCCCCCCAATCACCCGATTGCGAGCATAAGTAATGATAAATCCTGGTGGTCCAGTGGCTACCCCCATGTCGCAGGCATAATAGCGATAAATCCCTGGTGGTCAGTGGATACCCCATCGTGGGCATAAGTTATGAGAAATTCCCTGGTGGTCAGTGGATACCCCTCGCCATGTCGCAGGCATATGTTAAATTAAATTACCTGGTGGTCCTATGGTACCCCCTCCCCACCCGCCCGCTGAGGTCCCCACCCCCGTCATCAGTGGTGGCACCACCCACATGCCACCAGCCAAATGACAGTATACAGTACGGTCTATACACCTATTGAACCACTGCGTGGACCAATGGGTGTGCAGACCATACTGTACTACTCAGGCCCCATATGTGAATGAATGCATTCATTCACATATGGGGCCCGTGTAGTACACTATGGTCTGCATGCCCATTGGTCCACGCAGTGGTCCAACAGGCGTACAGACTGTACTGTATGCTGTCATTCGCCGGGCAGCATGCAGGCAGGGTGCTGCCGCCTGCCGATGACGGGGAGGTGCTGGGTGGTGGGGACCTCAGCGGGCGGGGGGGGGTCCCCCACCACTGGACCACCAGGGTATCTAGTGATGTGTCCGCCCACGATCGGGCGATGGAGGACATTCCACTGGACCACCAGGGATTATGTTTACTTATGCCCGCGATTGGGCGATGAGCGGGGGGGGTTGCACTAGACCACCAGGGATTTTAATATTACAGTTGCCCACGATCGGGCAACAGGGCAGGGCAGCACAATGCTCCCAGGGCAGGGGGCTTGTGGTCAGTGTTCTGTTCTGGGTGGGCGGGTGGCCACTCACAGCTGGCGGTTGCCATATTGTGCCCTGCAATATGGCAGCTTGCCTGTGGGTGGCCTGGGCTTGTTCCTGGTTTTCCCAGGCTCATGTTTGTGCCCCCATCAGCGGTGCAAGGTGGGGTTGTGCCAGCATATGCGCCGCACATCCCGGGCTGAATATCAGGATGTGCCACATATGCATGGTGACGCCCGCTGCACTTGCGGCGCACACATTACCGATGTGCCCCGGTGCAACGGGAGTTGCGCATCGCAACTTGCCCCTTTGAATATTGCACTAGGTCGCATTGGTGGGTTGCGCATGGTGCATCCCTGTTGCGCTATGTGCAACCCTTTTGAATATCCAGGACTGAATGATTAGAACATTTACTGTTCTCTGTAGTAATGCCAAACTGAACAGTTATGGTCACTTTTGCCCAGGGGTACATTTATTTCTAGCTCCATGATTTTATTTTCGATATTAGTTAAGACGAGGTCCAAAATACTGCTGCCTCTAGTTGGTTTATCTGCCAGTTGTTTTAAGCCATGGCTAAGCATGGCAGTGGCAAAGGTATTTTCGAGGTCACTTCCCCCTTTCATATTGATCCAGTCAATTTTTGGGAGACTAAAGTCCCCCAGGACCAGCACATCTCCCTTAATAGGCAAATCAGCAATTTCTTTAAGCAAAACATTTGTATTATGAATATCCTAAGATAAACACTTGTATGGGTGAGAGAGCCTTCTCACTGCAATGTTCAGTTTTTTAGAACACACTTCCTGATTATTGTGTTACTGTTGTTAAGCAGGAAATTTTAGTTAAGTTGTTGTTTGTAAATGTATATAGTACTGTGTTTATTGTTCAAATATTTTGTACTTGTTTTGTATTGTGTTTTTACTGTTGATGTCTTGCTTCATTGTTCAAAGCACCAGGTCGATACTGAAAAAGGGCCTTGGCCCAGTTGTCTTATCTGGTAAATAAAGTGAATTGAATTGAATCAGCCAAGGGTGGTCTGTAACAAATTCCCCACAGTAAGTTTCGGGTGACCCCTGATGTGAATTTGAACCCAGACGCTCTCTTTGTCATTAGAGGTACTTATTTCCTGTGATGGAATATCATCTCTTACATACAGACAGACAGACACCTCCCCCTATTCTACCAACCCTGTTCTTATGATAGAGTTTATAGCTGGGGAATTCTTTGATCCAGTCAGCAGAAGCATCCCACCAGGTTTCAGTGACTGCGATGATGCTTAAGTCATGAAGTAGCACTCTAGCTTCAAGTTCAGAGATTTTAGCACTGTTACGGCTCCTGGCGTTTAGCATTAGATACTTACACTGGTTATTTGAACCTTTTTGGAGTCTTGGATTTAGAGAAGTGGGAAAGTTCCCCCTCTCCCCCTTGCAACCTAGCTTAAATGAAGATTTATTGCTGACTCAAGAGATTTACCTAGGAGAGCACTGCCCCATCTACTCAGGTACAGGCCGTCCCAACAGAATAAGTTGTTTTTATCCACAAATTTTTTTTAATGCATAATGCATGTGATATCCTGTTTGCAGCACCATTTCCAGAGCCACTCATTTGTTTGTTTTATGTGTAGTGTTTTGGAGGCAGAGGCTCTAGGTACTGGCAAAATCTCTGAAAAGCATACGGTGCACCCTAGGTCTGCCAAGATGTTATTTAATGCCACATAGTCCTGTTTGAGCGCATCAGTGTTGGTTTTACTGATGTCATTTGTGCCTGCATGTATAACAGCTGGGGGTGTGGCCAGCATCCTTAAGAATGTTTTTGACCATGGCTGTAATATCTCTAACTTTAGCACCTCTAAAGCTAGAACATGTTCTAGAGGCCTTGAAGGGGTTGCAGATAGCTCTATCTAAATGTTTGATAATGGAGTCACCTAGAACATATACCTGTCTAGTATTAACATTTTCAGAAGGTACTGCATTAGTGTCCATATCCTGAAGTATTACATCAGTGGATGGAGTAGTGGAACTGCCCATATTAATGTTTATTAGGGTAGGATTAATAGAATTCCCCATGGAAATTAATGAGGATACATTTTCAGTGTGCCCATCGATCATGACAACTGAGTCCTGATAACCAGTTTCTCTATGCTCGAGTCTATTCAATTTAAGAGCTTTAGTGGTGTGTTTGGAACTGTTAACACCTTTGACTGCTTCCTGTCCATTATTTGGAAGAACAGTCCCTGATTTTTGGGGGATGGAAATCCCACTCGTAGAGGGCTGGGAGTCATAAGAGAAGAGACTACTGTGGTTAGGGGCAGAAATATCTGTGTTTGAAGACAGGAGGGCAGATGAATCATAAGGTACATCCAAGGTCATAAGATCTGAATTAGTAATACCATTAGCATCAAGGAGGGGGCTAAAACTGTGAGAAGTAGAGATTTTAAATTGTTCAGCTTTTCTACCTTTTTTTGCAGGCCCTGGATGTGGGCACTTTAAACCAGTCAGAGTCTAGCCCTGTCTCATTCTCTTCCTCCCCATCTCTTTTTCTAGATACAATGTCCTGGTGTATACTCGGGGGTTCTCCAATTAAGGAGGGAGCAATAGGATTAATATCATAGGGAAGCGGGGCTGATTTTGAGGGCGTGATATTTCAGGGTTTAAAGAGTTGGAGAAATCAAGCAACTGGTTGCTCGGTGTGAGGACAACTGGTCCTTGGGGAGAGGAAGCTAGAGGGGCAGAATGGATTGTCTGAAGAAGTTGGGACACAGCCAACTGGTTATTTTCAAGCTGAATTAGCCTACAGTAAAAGGAATTTACTTCCCAGGTTAACTCAAGGTTAGACGTACATTTATTACATATAAAACTCTGATTCCTAGGTGGCTGAGATTGAACTAGCTCATACATTTTGCAGGACGAATATTTTATCCCCAGCTCCCCATCAAGAGTCATAATTAAGTTCACCACATGAAGTGAAGTACCCCTGGTTAGAAATAAGTTATTTTCTACAGGTAAGATGGGACGAGATTCAGTCATCGTGGCTAGAGGATGCTAGAAGACAACTTGCTAAAAGTGCAGCCACTCACAAAACAACCAACACAGTTAGAGCTTACTGAGGTAAGTGACTAAAATAATGATATCAGACAAGTGGAGATAGTATACGTTAGGGTCACCATCTGGGCCCTTGTTCCTGCTGGTCCTGCCTGATGTGCCCGACACGCAGATGCACATCTCGGCATGTGTCACCGCATGTGGTGCCATGTAAGCCCCACGCTACTCGCCCCGCTCGCAGCGAGGCTTTGTTTATAGTGAGATGTGACCCAGAAGTCCTCCCCGGGGCCACCAAGCACTCATGGGTAAAAAGTTATAAATATCCTTTAGAACGTGGCTCCTGCATGAACACAATTAGCACAAATTGCCCAAATGTTAAAATGGGGCTCTCCCACTAGTCTGGTAGTTCTCCTGGGCAGCAGAACCACTGGACTCTCTTCCTACTTCCTGGGAGGTAGCAGGGCTCCAAGGTACAGCAGGTCAATATCGCTATACAGCTATCTTTTGAAGTAGCACTACCAGAGTGCACCAAAGGTGTAATTACCCTGGACAGCAGGCTACAAGGCCACTAGCCTGTAAAACAGTGTAAAACTCCTATGTTCTATTGTGTATCTCTGACGTGAAACCTTTGTAAATGAGTTTCCACCTTAAAGGTATTGAATCCAATAATTTTTTTGTGGTTTTTTTGTTCATTTCTTTAGCTGCCTTACCTCCTCGGCTGGAGTGGTCCCTATGGTTCCCCTTCAGGTCTGTCCCTGGCGGCTCCTGCATCGGGCGCCGTGCCCGAGCTTCAACCTGCTCACCATTCACCCTCTCTTAGGCTATGTCGCACACCCCCACAGCACGGAAGACTGAGGGGTCAGGACCAGAGGGAGCACCTGAGAGCGTCCGGTGCAGCGCCGCAAAGGCAGACCGTCACGAGCACCAGAGGATTGGGCTAGCTTTTTCCTGGATCCCCACATGGCATGTGCATGCAAGGACATCAATGACGCTGCAGTACGCACTTCTATGCACTGCATGTCAGACATCTGCCTGCACTGCCGCCCCCTCCATTTGCACCGCGGCTTGCACTATCCCCTAGCCGCAACCAGGAGCCAGCACGTTCGCGGGTGTCCCTCCCCACCCTCCTTGGAGAAGGAGAGCAGTCCCTGGGATACTCAGTCCTCCTCCCCTCTGGTCGACCCACCAACACCCAAGGTCGCTCCCGATCCCGGGTCATCTGCACGGCGCAAAGTGTGGCATCCAGCGCCTCAACCCTCAGCGCCACCAGGCCAGCTAAATCCAAGAATTTTATAAATAAAAGAAATAATTAAAAATCCTTTACTCCTCCCTCTCCTTTTTGTCCCTAGCTGCAAGGCGCCAGGTTCATAATCTCACTTTCATTGCCAAATTCTGGTTTGGAACTCTCCCCCCACCTCAATTCCTGCCTATCACCTGTTACAGCCTCCATGTACTCCATTCCAGGGATGCTCAAACATTCTCCTTTCCCCCATCCTCACACATGTTCAGGTCAGACAGCGTTCTCTTATCACCTCCCTTACCTCTGGAATCAGCTACCATGTGACACTCGCCACTCCTCCACTTTCACAGCCCTTAAATCCCTGCTCTGAACTGTTCCTGCCACATTTTGCGCATGTCATTCCCCATCCTCCATCCCCACCCCCACTAGCCAGCCACCACCCCCTCCCTGGTACAGTAATGCTTCTACCCAAGGCATCCAAGACCCACTGGTCTGACCTCCTAGTGCAAACATCATCTTATAGAAATGTATCCTATAATGTCCTTATTCACTACATTCCGAATTTGTGCCTTAACTCCCTACCTGCACTGTGATGTACATTACTTTGTATTATACCTCTACTGTGCTGCTACTGTATATATATTGTTTATTGCAATGTACATAACTTTGCATTATAGTTCTACTCTATTGCTATTGTATATATATATATATATATATATATATATATACTGTTTTATTTCTAGTCTGGACAATATCTGTACATAACTTAAGCAACATACCATGACAGGGAGTGGGTATATGGGTGGATTTACCACGCCGGGTGTGGTTTGGTCACGAGGCACAACCGAGTGACTTAACCACACCAGAAGTGGTAAATCAACCCACATGCCCACTCCCTGGAGTGGCATATTGCTATTATACAATGTTTAGATTTGTTTTAAAAGACATAAATACACATTTTCATTTTTATATACTTGTTATTGATTTTTATTAAAATAACCTTCCTCGCTAAGTTAAATAGTCCTATGCAGAGAAACTGAGGTAGTTGGGATGTGAGGGAAAATAATTTATTTCTGTGGATGGGGGCTGTGTACGTGTTTTACTTGTGTAGAGAAAAAAAACAAAAAAAAACCTACTGGTCGTTTTCCTCTGTGCCATGTGTTTCAGTTGTGGTTGTCTTGCCGGTGCTTCCGGTACTAACATGAGCCGCTCAGAGGTTTCTTCCTGCCCATACTTCCTGGGAGCCACTCAGAGAGTTGTCTGTGCTCGTCAGCATCCCCCATCCCTCTTTTCCCCCGGCTCTTGTGTGTACTAATTCCCCTGTCTCCAACAATCTCTCAGTGCCTCAGGAGTCCAGCAACAGCACTGTTAAGATAGAAGGAGTGAGCGGTTTCAATGGAGGTGCGTGTCAGTGAAAAAAATGCTTCACAGAAGTTAGTCAGGTAGAAGTAGTTACGGGGGAAGAGTTGGGAAATATCGTTCTGGGTCAATGTGGTTTAGTTACTAATTCAATTTGTTTGAGTGGTGCAGGGGGTCTCCAGTTGTCCATTTACCGCTGATGTAAGAGGGCGTTTTTTTGTGGTGTTTTCGAGGGTCGTGTTAGTTGCAGGCTTAGCTTATCTCATTGTCCAATCAACAGATGTACCCATATGTAAGTACCTATAAAAGTCTATTTCTCATAGTGAAAATTTGCCCTGCAGTGTGTCAAACATTTTTATTTGTTGCCCTTGTCGAAATTGGGAGAATCTAGAAAGACCGAGAGCCTCCTATCATTTAAAGGCTATAACAGTGGTTGGTGGTAAATGCCCCACATTGAGTTATTTTAGTGAATCTGGTGAGCCAATTTTGGATTTGAAGGTCTCTTTAAATCTTATAACAATTCATAAACATCTGCTTGGTCCTGGGGTTGGTCAGTGAGCTGTGTGATGTTCTTCCTGAAGGCAAGTCAAACAATGTAATCAGGGTCCCCCCTTGTTACTCTGTTTTCCACTGCAAACCAAACATTGTTAGTTGCCTCTTTTTTATAGGTTATCCCAGGGTAGGGTTTGAGCCATTTGGTAACAGCCAGACCAAGACCACCCCTCTGCTTTTGGCCTAGTAAGATCTTGCCATTTCACCCTAGGTTTCCTACCCTGCCACACAAATCTGTGGAGTGCTTTATGGAGTTTGACACAGCTAGCCCTAGGAATATTCAAGGACACTGTCTGAAACAAAAATAAAAAACCTAGGCAACACATTCATTTTAAGAGATTCCACCCTGCTCATTAAGGATAGGGAAAGGAGTTCTCATCTCTTTAAGTCAACAAATACTCTGTGATCAGCTTCCCATAGTTCACCCAGTACAAATGCTGTAGCTGGACTGGGATGTGGATGCCTAGGTACTGTATCTGAGATGTAACCCATTTATAAGGGATGCAGGATCTAAGGGTTGGTGTCATGTTCCCACTTACCAGCATAGTTTCAGTTTTTCCTATGTTTATTTTAAATCCAGATTCTGCACCATAATTTGCAAGAACCTTTTCCAGCAAAGAAAAAGCCCTTAACTCTCTTAAATACAGCATGATGTCATCTGCATAGACAGATATACAGTTTTCCTCTCCTCCCACCACTATTTCCACCAAATTCTGATGTACTATGACCATAGCCACTAGTGGCTCTATGCTCAGACCAAATAAAATGAGCGATGGGGTGACCTTGTCGTGTTCCCCCTTCCATGGTCAGGGGGTCCAACACAGTGCCGTTTACTTTAATCCTTGCTTGTGGTTTGCTATATAATTCCATCAACCAGTAACAAAAACATTCCCCAAACCCAAACATTCATAGTCACAAAAATAAAACCCCAATGTAACCTATCAATGCTTTTTCAACATCAATAGTTACAGCCATTGGTTGCCCTCTGTATTTTTTCCCTTCATGTAAGATATTCAAACAGCATCTGATATTATCTGACAGAAATCTCTCTGGAAAAAACTTGACTTGTCTGGGTGGATGAGTTTCTGTAGGACTGAATTTACCCTGTTTGCCAGTATCCCAGTTAAGATTTTGGTGTCAACATTCAGCAATGGTATGGAGCAGTGAGACTCATACCTGTCTATGGGATTACCTGGTTTAGGGATTACTGTGATAAATGCTTGTTGCCAGGAGTCTGGGAACCTTTTTTCTTCAGCCTCATCAATTAGGTTAACTAGTAAAGGAATTAAGGATTGCTGGAATGTTTGGAAACATTCACCGTTGAACCCATCTGGGTCAAGGGATTTTCCTGACTTCGTATCTTTCATAACCTGGTTGACTTCTTCCTTTATAATAGGGTTATGTAGCATTCTTCCTGTTAACTTGGGGAAAACAACCCTGTCCAGAATTTGGCGTATGGCCCTCTGTTCACCCCCCCAAAAAAAAAACACCTCCTTGTGGGAGACCAAGATCACTATAATAGCCCTTGAAGTGGTTCACAATTCCTTTGGGTGTGAACCCCACCTGAGCCCCTCCTCTGTGGGGGAGGATCTTCTTGACATATCACTCCACTTAATCTATATGCAACCTAAAAGCTAGGAGCCGACTTCCCCTGCTACCTTGTTCATAATACCTCTGATTTAAATTTCTAAATTTACCTTCTGTTTGTATGTCTAACACAGTCTGTAGTTCCGTTGTTCTGTTATACCCTGCTCTTGATTACATTTGTGTTGTGTTTCCAATTCTTATAATTTCTTTTCTAAGGATTCTTGTTTTTTTCTTGTGTTGCTTCTTGAGGTGTAAGATATAATTACCTCCCCCCCTCAGTTTTGCCTTCAATGAGTCCCAAACCCACTTTTCCTTTGAGTCCATCCCTGAGTGTATCTGGGTGTGATCTGCTATAGTACAGTTCACCAATCTCCGGATGTCTTCCTTATTTAACAGTGAGGAGGTCATCCTCCAGAAAGTGGACCTTGACCAGTCTCCCAGTGTCAATTCTGTACAGATAGCTGAATGGTCTGAATTAATCATAGGATGAATTAAGACAGCTGGAAAATCTGTGGATGTCCACCTTACTTCCTAGGAGCAGATCTAATCCAGAGTAAGACCTATGTACATTCAAAAAGTATGTAAAATCATTTATTCTTGGATGCAGTTCTCTTCGGACATCCACGAGGGCTGCTTCCAGCATTCCTACATGATCCAGTTTACCCATTTGTCTGCTTGTGGCCTGACTGCCACAGGACTAATCGAATCAGGGGTCAATGATGCAATTAAAAGCTCCTCCAACAAAAATTATCCCTACCGGGAGGTCAGATGACTGTCAGAATAGTCTAGAGAAAAATGCAGGGGAAACCTTAGGGACATTGATATTGAAAAGGTGTACTGCTTGCCCAAAAAACACTCCAGAAACCATAACTAACCTCTGTGAGCCGACGACGGAGGTCACCCACTTCCTCCCTTACGCCAGTGATCTCCAGTGCTGCTGATGTCGCTGCTGGAGGTGCGGGTGCTGCTGTTTCAGCAGTGTGAAGCAGAGCTGAGGGGGCAGCCACTTCTCATTCATTGTGTTTACATGTTTCTTGACCTCGCATGACCAAGCGTTATGGCGTCTCACTGCAATAACACCTGTGAATGCCCACACCCACTTTAGAAGCTAGCGACTAAAACACTAAGTCATTTATGCAGTCTTCAGTTCAGTGACTGGATAAGGAACATGCTGTACATTCGAAGAATGCCATGCTGGGATCAGTGCACTGTGACACAAATAAAAAATTAAAGAAATTATAGGGCACAACAGGCAGAGTTAGGAAACACAGAGGTGAGAGAGTGCAGTCACGGAAGCACGTGGTCCTTTGAGCAAGCGCAGAGAGCGGCATGGCTTGAATGAGCATGGCCCCACATAAATGTGCCCGCTCACAATATTTACTTTCTTGGCACGTCTCAGACTAGTACTGCCACGCTGCATGGTGGAAAACACCCTAAGTGTAAGGGGGTTTACTAGAAGGATTTTTTAATGAAATACCTGGCCTGTGGCTTAGAAAAACAGAATCAGGAACTGGAGGGCAACAGGTAAAAGCACTGTTACCTGAGTTAACTGGTGTTTCCCTTTAATCACAGCTCCAAACACCTCTCAGCCAATCAGATTTCTTCATTCTTTCTACCTAGTTCATAATTATATGTATAACAGTGAGACTGACAAGACAGTAAGGCCTGCTACAAAGATAAAATAAAAAAAATTAAAAAAGCAATAGCAGCCTTGGTGTCACCACCCAAATCTTGTTTATTTGTTGCCATGTCAATACAGCAGTAGACGACATCACTGGGCTGAGCAGTGCCTTATGATATGGCATCCAATGTCATAAAATTACTCCCTGAAATACAGGTCAGCCAATCAGAGGCAGATGAGCAGATACAGACTGGATGGGCAGAGGGGAACCAAGGACTAACATTGCTTGCTACCTCCTCTTAAAAAAAGCAACTAAAGATGCCACAGGTTATATTGAAGCTAAAATGTTATATAGGTTACAACCCCTCATTTCAGCAGGGGGAGGAGGTTGATTACCAGTAGCTGCCATACTAAGACTGGCATGAATGCTTCAGTTTGGCAAAGGTTAATATAAGTGGTAGGAGTTTAAATATTATTTGGTCTGGGGGGCAATCAGACAGCTGGGCAATACAGAGAATGATCTAGACAGGCAGGGAGGCAGAAAGGACCTCCAGGTGAGTAGTCCCTAGGGGCTAGGGCCCCCAGGCTATCAGCTGGGAAGAAACAGCTAATATGTAGTGGGACCATTGGGAGGATGTGAGGACCATGGAGGAGGTTTCCTCTAAAAGGGTGCTCCCTAATGGCTGACTGACCTGATAGAATGTCCCCAAAGCTCAGAAAGAGATTGTGGTGGGGCGTTGTTAAGTGCCACTGCCAAGGAAGAATGCACCTGAAAAGCATGCAGAGGATACAGACAATGACTGGCTGTAATAAAGTAGGAGTTTCCCAGTCTCTAACTCTGAGGTGTTTGGAGGTGGAGGGACTCCAGGTGATAAGGCTGCCATGAGGTGGAGGGTACAAAAGGGTATGCAAGCAAGTGGCCTGACCAGTCTGAAGGCTGAACAGAGAACTGTATTCTGGGAGCCTGCAATGCAATAATGCATCCTATGTAAATAACCTGTAGCATGCAACAAAGAAGTAATCTTACACCTAATCTTTCTAGTCACTATGCTTTAATCCTAGAGATTGCAGGTGGGGGGGTTGGAATCCGTTACTTGTGAGGCATCTTGGTATGCACCTTTATGTGATTTTATGGCTTTTACATCCTTTACCCTCAATGGGACAACCTGGAGACAAGCAGCTCTCTGCAACTTGAGATACAGGCCTAGACAACAGAGAGAGCGTGAGACAGCCTGAAGGTCACTGGTAGAGTGACAACAATAAAGCTAATGCCTGCCAGGACGAAGCAGTAATGATGTGTGAGGGTTCAAGGATGAGACAGGGTTATCATGCATTCTCTACCCTGGGGATCACGTGTCCCTACGATCAGTTGTTTTACTACTCAAGCACGTGCAGGTGCGCTTTCATTCACTAGAGGGTGATTGGTCATGGAGGAGGGCGGGTTGTGTTGGTCACCTTCACCGTCACGTCTGGGAGCCTTCTGTTAAAAGAAAATGTGGGTGCTGCAGGGAGGATGATGACAGGTGGGTGCTTTTATGGGGGGTATATAGATTTGTAACAGAGAAAAGCACTAAAGATGAGACAGGGGCCTGCCGTGGAGGTGGGATGGTTGTGCCAGTCTCCCGTCATGAGAGTTTTACTTGTTTAAAACATGAAACTGTGGGTACTGGGGTGAGGAGGGATGTGAACTGGGACTGTAGCAGAGGGTGGGTAAATGAGGGTTGTATTTTAAAGAAATGGGCTAGGGAGGTGGGTGGGAGGTCCTTTTACTTTCTTTTTTTTCTTTCCGCAGGTACACGGAAAATGAATATGAATACCAAATTTCTGAATATTTGGGGTCCAAATATGATTATTCAACCAAATATTTGAAATAAGGTATATGCCCACCCCTAGTGCTTGTACAACACAACATTCTGCTTCCTGCCCCAAGCCAGTTAGCTATAAACCCTCTGTAAGCCTCAGGTAAACCACACGGGTGTACTTTGCCCTGAAGCCTGTCATGCACGACAGTGTCACAGGCCTTACTGAAAGTCAAACAGACTACATCAACAGCCCTGCCCATCCGCCACCATAGTCACCCCCTTGAGAAAGGTGATCAGGTGTGCTTGGCACGACTGGCCCATTATAATGCCATGCTGAGAGGGAGCAGGAACCTGCCTCAGCCAAGAGCTAAATGGTTCTTTCCTTGATAATGGCTTCCAGCACCTTGCCCAACACTGAAGTCAGTCTGACCGGCCTGTACTTTCCAGTTTCAGAACTTGCCCACTTCTTGTAGAGGGGATCCACATTGCTACAGTCCTCTGGCAACACACCTGTCCGATACATTCCTTACAGCTTAACGCAGGTGGCTATTTGTTCCCTGAGCTCCACTGTGATCCTGGGATGTATCCAGTCTGCCCCTCGGGACTTACCTGGCTTGATCATTACCAGGTGGTCAACTATCTAGGTTTGTGTGATGTCTGCATGTGGCATTATGGCTACTCCTTATGTTGTGTACCCTCCCTCTCCCAAGGACCCTTTGGTGAGAACTGAAGCAAAGCATCTATTCAGCATCTCAGCCATTGCCTCTGTCTCTCTCACTGGTCCCCCCCCCCCACACACATTTCCAGAAGCCCAATCCCCTTCTTTACCTTCCTTCTTCTATTTGTATACTGAGGGACAGCTTTGATGTTGCCTGCAGCTCCTACTGCTAGCCTGACTTCCAGTCTCTCTTTCTTAATTCTAGCCTTGTAGTCACTCTGTGCTGCCCTGTACACCTCTCTGCTTGATGGCAACATGTCTCTTTCCAGCAGTCATGGACTTTCTTTTTGTTCAGAATCAGTTGCCTTAGGGCCCCACTGAGCCAGGGGTGCACTCTGTGACCCATTTCCCCTTAATGCCCACTGGGATACAGGCCTCTGCTGTTGCTTCGATTACACTGCTCAGCAAATTCCTTATGTGCTCTGGATTGCCATCCTCATGTGGTTGCTCCAGATCACTGGACATCAGGCCACTCATCTTGGCACTGTCAGTCATTCTGAAGTTCCAGGTCCTGGTGGCAGAGGCATGGCCAGTCGTCCCTGTCACCAGGGAGAGCTTTTTAAGCTGTTTACTTTGTTAGATACCGCCTCTTTAAATGCCAGTTGACATGTCATTTTTCTCAGAGAGACCTTTTGACAGACATGACATCTGGTGCCCAATTTTCACACTGGGCCGTTTTTGGCACCCATGCAGGAAAACCTTGCGGGACTGCAAGGTTTTTCCTCATGTGCCATATTTTCGATCGTGGAGCCATTTACGACCAGATCCACAATTTCTAGCAGCCTGTGGCATTTATTGGTGCAGCTGCGCCAAAATGTTTTGCCTGACTGGACCAGGTGTAACAGCCTCTGCAGCTGCACCTGCCACCCATGTGGCAATTAAAACTTGGTGCCAGTGCAGACATTTTTCTTCCACACTGGCATCTGCAGAGTGGGATTAGTCCCATGCCAGCTTTAAATATGGCCCCTGATGCTGCACTATTCTCCTGTTGATTTTTATATTTATGTAGAGCGCCTGAGCCTCAAGGAAGGGTGCATTACAAATTAAAGACATGAATCAATATGCCTACCACTTGAGAGGGATACAGCTGACTGTCGTGATGGTAGCAAAGGACCTAGGAGTGATGACTGATACTAAAGGGAACTACTCAGAGCAGTGCAGGACAGCAGTGGCTAAGACTAACAAGATGCTTGGGTGTATTGCCAGGGGATATCGTCCAGGAGAAGAGAAGTTATACTGCCCTTGTACACCGCCTTGGTGAGGCCGTATCTGCAGTATTGTGGGCAGTTCTGGCAACCATGCCTAAAACTGTTGGAGAGAGTCCAAAGAAGGACCACAAAGATGATTAGTGGCCTGGAGGAGTTGGCATACAAGGACAGACTTAGGCAGCTGAATGTGTGCTCTGTGGAAGACAGGAGGGATAGAGGACACATGACAGAGACCTTCAAGTACTTGAAGGGGCTCAATAAGGGGAATAAGGAGGGTCTGGTCAAACTGAGGGATGAGGGGCCATAGCCTGAAGATAGAGGGACGATGGTACAGAAGGGAGGTGAGGGAGCATTATTTCACAGGGTGATGGCACCCTGGAATGCCCTGCCAGATGATCTGGTAAAATGGGAACTGTGGATGGTTCAAGGAGGCTGGGATAGGCTCAGGGGGTAAGGTTGGGGGGTTGGGGAAGTAGAAGGAGGGAGTAAGCTGGGAATCAAGGAGAGGGGTGAATCAATGTTGGGGGGGGGTGAGGCAGCTACTGTGCAATACCAGTGTGCTGTGAAGGGCAGACTCGATAGACCGATGGGACTAATCTGCTGGCATCTATGTATGTATGTATGTAATAAACTTACTATAGCTCACCAGAAAGCCTGGCATTCCCTGTAACTTCTTCATACCGTTGAACTGTCCCACATTATGGAGAGACTTCCCTTATTTCACTCCTCAAAAGCCTTCTTTCCCATATGTAGAAGATACTATTCAGCACTGTACACTGGAATATTTAGGCAGACATTTATATTATACAATATACGTTTATATATCAACAGCAAACATTTCGAACCTAAAATGACTAATTACACAGGATTCTGAGCTTCTGCATCGATAGTATGATGATAGGTCCCTTATTTTAAGAGATTACTGAATTTGTGTGACAAAATAAGCTATAAACTCTCTGTATTATAAAAATAAATTGGCTTAAAATCCCTGCAATTATTTTTTTGCCTGTCACTCTGAATTCTTTTTTTCTGTTTTATATTGTGTTAATGCTTTGTTTCCTCATTAAATAACAAGCATTGCCCTCGTTTTTCCATCTGAACTTCTGAATGGCAGTGCAAAGTCGGCAAGTCTATCTTTGATGTACTAATGAATCAATTTGAAACAGAGGTGCCCGGATAGCCCCATATTCAGTCTGAAAACACCGTGCCAGATAGTCGTAAAAGATCCAAAATTTGATTCAACTATCTGGCACATTCTGGTCACCTGATAACTAAAAAAACAGTCTCTGGTAAGGAAGCCAGTGGAAGCCCCTTCCTCACCCCACCCCACCCCATAATAGATGTACCCCTCCCCCCAGCCGAGTCCATGGCATCTAGTGGCACCACCTTCTCTCACTGCATGTTGCAGCACAACCCCCCCCCCATAGGGAAGGGGTGCTTACCTTGGCCCCTTGTCTGTTCTGGAGTTCTTGACAGCTGCTCTCCCATCCTGACTAGCATCTGTCTCAGCCATGCATCAGTGCCTTTCTCTTTGCTCACCCAGCCCCCAGGAACTTCCAGATGGAGCTGGGTCAGCACAAACCAGCAACAGACAGATGGCTGTACTGCTCTTTGAGGCCAGTAATGCCACACAGCATCCCCACAGACTCTGCAATTAGGGGGGATTGGGAGCACAAAGCTACAGCAGCCCACTCAACTCTTTTTCCAGATGCACTTGTACTGTAGGTCGTTCTCCACCTGGTCCCATGGACAAGGTAATCAGGGCTAAGGGTCATGAACTCTGCCACCAACTTATGTTTTCCTGAAATGGAGCCATTCACACCCTCATCTAGGCAGCCAAAAGAGCCACCTGCCCACCTGGACACCCACAGACACAACAAGCAATCCTGGCTGGGAAGCATGTTGTTCTTTTGTACAGAATTTGTTTTGTATGGTAGGGGTGACAATTACTCAGATTTGATTGGATCAGTCAGATTTTACACAATCCGATCCAAGATTTGTCCTCAGGTCAAATCTCTGATCAGAAGTTCAGAATATTCAAATTTTTAGACAGTATCTGAGCAACACTTATCTGAAAGCTAATCCTTATTAGACAAATGATGAGGAGTAAGCAGTATTGGCTAGAGATGCTTTTGGTGCTGCAGGATTACATACTAAAACATCATCCAGCAATGTTTGTGCACCATAGACACAAAGCAACGGCTCAACGGTTCGGCAGAAACGGCCATCACTGCACTCACTATAGAAACAGTAATTTAATTTTTGGCGCACATGACAAATGGAGATGCTGCTATGATGATGCATATCAGCTCTGACTATAAATTGGCATATACTACAAAGCTATTTTTGTCCCCTTTAAATACTCAGCATTGTGTACATTTTTCCTTCTGGAATTTTGGACAAAATGTACAAAGCCAGCAAGGCTGCCTTAGCCTACCACAGAAATGTATCAAGCTGAAGGCTGATTCTTATTGAACACATGATGAGGAGTAAGCAGTATACAGTATGTTCGCAACGCCTCTGGCAATCTGTTGGTGTACCAGCTTATAGGGACAGATTCATTGGACACTGAACTAACTGTATTCTGACCGGATAGGAAGCTTCACTTCATGTATAAAGCAGCATCTTGGCATTTTAGGAGAAGTGGCAGTGACGATAAAATATGAAACAGAAGGCACAATCTGTTCTGTTGAGAAACGGCCTGCTGCTTCATTAACATTAAGGCACTGCAGGTATTTTAACTACATGCTAAGTCTGTTTTGTAGCCGAAAATGTGAAGAGAATAAATCGGGTAAAAACTGACAGCTACCATCGGATAGCAATATCAGGTCATCATTTGGCAAGCTGTATTTCTATATACAACACAATATTTAAAGGGAATGTGTTCATCCAGGGAGCCTGTCTGAAGAGCTGGAAGCGCTAAAAATAGTAGGCAGAAATGTTATTAATTTGTAAAAGCAGTCAGCTGCTAATTTTTATTTCTGAAGAATTTTTCTTTTTCCATTTGCTCATTAAAATGTTTTCTGTCTGGTAGTATTAGGTGTGAAGTGAAGAGCAGTACTTTATCTGGAAACTGACATACAGCATCTGGTTCTAGTCCCCTTCATGCCTCATCAGCATTGTGACCTCATAACTGACTGACCTGGCAGCAGGTGATTGGCTCTTCTTGGTCAGCTGTGATATCACAGTCAGTGAGGATGCAGGGCTGATGAGGTATGAAAAGCAGTAGAACTAAATATGTCGGACTCTAGGTAGACTACTGGTTACACATCAAATCAAGTACTGTCAGAAAATCTTCTAATCAGCAAAAGGGAAAAGAAAAACACTTCAGATACAGTACAGGAAGTAACAGTTGACTACTTCTTAGAGTTCATGTTAATTTTAGGCAGTATTTTAAGCTGGACAATATCTGTTGAGCACTGCTGTTTTAGTAGCAATCCCATCATACAGGATTCCAAAGTATATGTGTTTATAATTACTGCAGGGGCATGTACACTTTGCACACAGGCTCAACATTGCTTAGACCAGTAGTATACTATAATTACTCAAACACTTGCAGTTTCCCCACTGTGATGTTTATTATTTCAACAGGAAACATTTTATAAGAAAGGACAGCAAGGGAAATGGGGTGGAATCTCAGCAGAGCCACAGTAAAGTGTGGGCACCAGGATCCTCCCAGGACGTACCATTTTTCTTTTCCATTTGTGATCCAGAGTGCGTAACACCAGACTCTCAGTATGTCTGTTAGCACCCTTTGCAAACTGTGTGAGAGGCCTTTCGGCACCATGCAATTCTGCTTAAAGTTGGACCAGCATAACATTCTGTGGTGATTTGCATATGCAGCCCATGATGCTTTGCATTGTAGGGGCATGTGTAATTTTGTATTTTCTTGAAACTTGGCTTCCCAGCCAAATGCCCTTTGGGGTAACCCTTGCCTCAGTGTTTGCGCACAATGGTTCTTTGTCTTCTACAGTATGTGATGCCACATGCGTGGGCTATGTCCACATGCGGAAATAAGCAGAAAGAGCAGACAAATTCTGCGGAACAAAAGATCATGCATATGCCCTCAGCAATAAAGAACAGCAAGACTTGTTATCCCAAAATGTTCTAGCATGTTATCATGTAAATGAGGTCTACTAATGCCAGCTTTGATTTGTATTTTGCATGAGTCTATAACCCCTCCTTAAAAGATCCATTTAGTGGGGAGCTAAGGATTCTTAATGCAGTTCTGCTGTCCCTGGGCTCCGTTCTCAAATGCCACAACTCCCAGGCCACATGAGCTTCCTCGGCTCAAAGTCTACTTCTTCAATACATAGTCCACTCTTTGGGCCAACCCAGTATGTCATAATATGAATAAGCATAATTTCTAAAGCGCCTTTAAAACTGTTGAAGGTGCTGTGCAAGACTGAAATACAATCAAGTCATCAGACTGGGGGGGGCGCTGTGGAGCCTGAGCACACAAGCAGCAGTGTATGGGAGCTCCTGTATTCCATATCCTAAAATCTTAAAAATCTACTAATTGGAGCAGAACATTTTTAAAACTTTTCTTCCCATCTAATAGAAGAAGCTTTGGAGCTTGAGATGGGGAACCCTCGTAAAGATTGCTTGGGAGCAACAGATAGAAAAACCTCTGGTTCAGTTCAGCCCACAAGGGTAGGCCAGGAGTTACAGGCCTCTCCTCAACCCGACTGCAAAGAAACCATGGCCTCGATCGGGATAAAATTACAGCAGATCATTACTTCGGCTGCAGACCTAAACACAAAAATAGACTCTTTTGGCTCCAGAGTCACTGCGGTGGAGAAAACAGTAGAATCCTTGCAATCTGAGATGGCTGATGTTAAAAGGTGTTCCAATTCTACCTCAGCAGCCACTACACTAATCGTGAAGGAGAATACTTACCTTAAGGCCCATCTAGAGACATTGGAGAATCTGGTCCATTCGTCTAATGTGTGAATTCTCAGGTTACCCGAGGGAAATGAGGGGGATCACCCTCTCATGTTCCTGCAGGACTGGATGGGAGACAAGTTGGTGCCAGATGGGCAAAAGATCCTCTTCGGGCTACAGAAAGCATATAGAATAACCCTGCGTGGTTATATAGAAGAATCTGACACCCAACGTACCTTGTTGGTTGTTACCAATGGGATTGGGACACGAGACAAGATCCTCCGATTGGCAAGGCAAGCTGGTCAGCTAACGCAGGACGATCGGTCTGTTTTCTTCTTTCCAGATTTGAGTTATGCGACCTGCATGAGATGCAAGAAATTTGATGGGGTACGAAAGAAGTTACGGGAGGTCTCGATCGCCCATGCAGCAATGTTCCCTGCGAGACTCCGAGTAGTTCATGAAGGCAAGGTCTGGGTATTTGCTGATCCTATTGAAGCAGGAAAATGGGCTTCACGTTTTGCCAAAAGCGAAGAAATTCATCTAGAGGAGCCAAAGAGGAATCAGAGGAAAGTGAGCTAGAAGAGACTGAAGGGGACTGATTTAAAAACTTAGATTTGGCTTCTCCTATTTGCATACTACCCCATTTTAAAGAGCCGAGTTTCTTCTCCAGGTATCATTGGGGGGCTAAAATAAATAAAACGGTCTTATAGAATCACTTCATCCCTGACTAGATAATGGCTGTGAGCCGAGGCGGAGAGGTAAAGCCTTTATTTACTTATATTGATATTCAGTCTGTTTTAGTGCAGACCGAGTTTAGCCCATCTAAGACCGATATGGAGAACGTTTTATGCAATTTATATGTACTGCTGCTTGTATTAATTTGATACAGTACTTAACGTTTAGAAAATATAGTGTGACACCACTAGTTCCCTTTGGGGACATGTCATGTTGGATTTGTATCACGAACTTTTGATTTTGAATTAGTCACACTGCTCATGGACTCTATTACAGCTTTATCTTTAGTATGCTTATCTAGAGACTTAATTTAGATTTCCCTCTGTATGAGGTATCGCAATATCTGAGATGCATATATCCTTTTATTAAGGAGACTTTATACAAGTCCCCTCTCGGAAATGTATGTTACCTTTCTATACTGGTCTGTCTCAGGTATGGAATTGTTATTTGTCCTATAACAAATGAAAATAAAAACATAAAGTACAAAAAAAAAAATCAAGTAGTCAGACTCTCTTAAAAGCATGTGGGAAAAGGTAAGTCTTTAGGTTTCTTTTAAATAAGTCAAGATCAGTACATGCACGGAGTACCAGTGGGATGTCATTCCAGAGACAAGGACCACAAATGGAAAAGGCTCTGTCACCAAAAGATGCCAGTTTGGTGGCTGGGACATCGTGGAGCAGACCATCAGTGGAGCGAAGGTGACGAGTTGGGAGCTTATGATGAAGTAGTTCAAATAAATATGTAGGAGCCAGACCATGACAACACTTAAATGTGGGCAAGAGTATTTTGTAATTAATTCTGCATGCTATTGGGACCCGATGAAGAGAGGCCTGTAAAGGGGAAAATTATCAAACTTCCTGGAACCAGTGAGAACATGCACTGCAGTGCATTAACAAGCTGGAGACAGTGCAGGGTATGGGCAGAAAGACTAAATAGGACAGAACTGTAGTAGTCCAAGCATGAGAAAAAAATAAAAAAAGTAAACGAGAGTAGTAGCAACTTCAAGACTTAAGTAGGAGTGGATCTTCACAATGGTACTGAGGTGACAGAAGGTGGAGTTGACAATGGAATGGACGTGGGAATCCAAGTGCAGTTATTGGTCAAATAGGATTCCCAAGTTTCAGAAGGTAGTAGCTGGGTAAATGACAGAGGAGCCATGATGAAGACCGATGTCAGAGGAGACCGAGACATCTTTAGTAACATTTAAATACAAGGAATTCTTAGACATCCATGACTGGACATCTGTCAGGCACAGAGCCATCCAATTTAGAGTGACTTGTAAAGTGTCAGTTACTGGGGTGTAGCTCTGCATGTCACCTGCATAGCTGTAGTAAGACAGACCATGAGCATGAATGATACTATATCAGCTAGTGGTGCTATGTATGGCATAAACAGTAAAAGCCCCAGAACAGAATCTTGTGGGATGCTTGCTGTTACTGTTTTTTGGTAAAGAAGTTGTTGAGCTACAGATAATGGTTTGAGCAGGACCCGTGAGGTATCAGCAAAGCCAGGAGAAAACAGTGTTGTCGATATTAAAGACTGATTTCAAATGGACAAACAGTGTCTCGTGGTTGATGATATCAAAGGCAGATAAAATATCCACCAGCAACAGTACAGTAGGAATACCCTTGTCAATAGACAAACCCTCTCAGCCTGAGATGCCCAAACTAACTGAGATGCTACCTAAATATTACGACTTGGGCAGAGCACAACTGTGCTCATACTCATCCTGTTCTCACAGCATATATAAAAATGGACCATTTAGGCCCACCAGCAAAACAGGGTGAGCACTATAACTGTGCACTCCTTTGACTCGCACTGGGTCCACTCTATCCCAACTGTGACTCCTCCTTATTCTAACTGCTAGCCTTACAACTTGCTGCCTGGAGCGATGAATTCACACTGCACGTCTTCCTACTGACTGCAATGTTTAATACTGTATTGTAATACCTGTTTTTGGTATTGTTGTCTTACAATGTCCCTGTGTTCTGGTCACTTTATATTAACTCTTCACTACTATTTGCCTGATGAAATCTGATGCTTGGAAAGTCCCTGTTGTGCTAATTCTATGTAATGTAATCCTCCACTTGTATTTGCCTGATGTTCATGTATGTACCTTGTAATGTACCTTGTAATCTCCCGTGATGCACCTGAAAATAGGCACTTGGCTGTCTAGTGTGCTTACCCGGTTAACAAAAGCAAATAAATAACAGATAATAGGATGCCACTCGATACCAGAGAGGGGCGGTTTCTGTGCTATGTTCACTCCAGAATCCAGATTAAAATTTAGGAAGAAGTCCATTGGAGGTAAGATAGTTGGTTAGTTGATAGGCAATGGTTCTCAAGCACCTTGAAGAGGAATGGTAACTGTGCAGTTGATCGATTATGAGAGAGAATGTCCGGATTCAGTGTGGTTTTCTTTAGATTAGGAAAGGCTAAAGCAGTCTTGAAGGAGGTGGAGAAGTTGCCAGTAGAAGGCAAGAGTTGATGAGTCTAGTAATTAATGAAATTAAAACATATAAGAAATTTCTGATTAGCCAGGTAGGAGCGTGGTCTAAAGGAGATGTCATGGATCCTATCTGTTCCAGTATTATCAATATATCTGCTTCTGAGAGAAAACTGAAGGATGAGAAAGCAGAGGGGCAGGCATTCACAGATTTAACAGGGTCAGTGTAGCAAGGAGTGGTTAGCTGAAGAGTTGATCTCAGCTTACTATTGAAAAAACTGTGTAAGTCATGAGTGGAGAAAGATGGAGCAGGTAGTGCACTTTTCTGTTTGGTAAGAGAATTAATGGACTGAAAGAGTTCCTGGGGTTTAATTTCTGAGTGAGGATCAGTTATTCATATTTCTTTTATTCTGTCATAAAGATGTTTCTCCATGAGTTGCAGGTGAGTAGCTGTCAGCTATTTCCCCATCCCCCAACTGGCACTCACCTCCCACAGCCACTGGACAGTCCCTTGTGGCGGGGCCAGGCGGGGAAGGGGAATTCCCCCCCCCCCCAGTACACACAAATCTAGCTGCCAGTGGCTGGGTGATGGTGCGAGCTCAGCGAGCATGGATTCAGGAAGCCCACCCCAATTCCTTGTTCTGTTTTCTCCCCATAGCTGGGGCACACACATAGGTGTGCACATATGGAGGCACGCATGCACCACACGCACCACAGAAGTCCTGCAGCTCCCTCCCTATTGTGCTGCTCCCATCCCATCCTACCACCAGATGACAGCCTTGCATTAGAGCCATCAACCCTTTCTTCTTGCAAGAGGAAAGCAGTCCGGCAGACACTTGATCCTCTCCCGCCCCTCCCCTCCACCAGGCCAGAGCCACCCCTGATCTTGGCTTGCTGGCGTGGTGGGTGGTAGCGCTACCGTCGCACCACTGGGCTGGCCTCTTCATAATACTTCTTCTTCTTAGCATCCTTTAGAGGTAAGAATTTTGGAATGTTGTGAATTGTACTGTAGGAGGGGCAGACTGGATGAGTTAGTGGGTCTTTATCTGCTGTCAATATCTAGGTTTCTATGTAAAACGAAACATAAATTGTCTGCCACTGTGATGTACAGTTTTTAACTACTAAATATTTTGTTACTGGATCTCTGATAAAGGTCAATAGTTTGCAAAACAGTTTTGTTGCATTGCAGTGACAGAATGTATATCCCCTACACTATTCACACTCAAGTAACTCCCTTCGGGCCCTTTCTCAGCAATCAGAGGCTCTGGCTAGTCATGCTAGTTCCACAGCTTGCCCTCATGGAGGACTGTCTCTAAGAAACACATCTGGTGGGCTAGAGGAACAGTGACAGTGGGGACTGAAAGTACGGGCATCTCCTGTGGACTGGACATAAATGTATCCTTTTCTGGAGTCCCACTCACTGACACCAGGCACTACCTCCTAGTGGCTTCACACACTGTAGCGAAGGCAGTGTATGCCAGCCTTCACTGCAGCGTGACAAGGCCAGCATGTGTCTGCTCCTCACTAAGGAGTATCCTGCTTGACCCACTGTGAGGGGCCTTGCAGTGGCAAACTGTAACAACAGCACTCCACAGCTAGCAACATTACTCTTCCTTGCCAGGCTACCCAGCTGCAGATGCTAAACCCACACTTACACAGGGTCATCAACATACATACATACATGCATGATGCACTTCCTCTAGGCCACTAGGCAGCCCTCACACTTTTAAGTTCCCCCAGTTATCTTGATCCCTCATCGATTCTGAGTGAGGTAGTCACAGTTCTGTGACAGCCTTACTGCTATCCAAAGTAATTCTTCAGGCAAGAGGTGCTGCAGAACCACGTGACTACCCCGTGAGGGTTGCCAAGCTTTGTACATGGCTCTGTAGGCCGACTGTAGGGCAAATCCTTCCCTTTTCCTGTGGCTGCAATGTTCTTGCCTACTGTGCAGGGGAAGGTTTGCAACTTCATTGTACAGAGTGCAATGGGACATAAAACAAGGGACTGGCACAAAGTAATAATTATTATAACCATTTAGTGTCAGTCCAGTGTGACTATGTTCGAGGCCTGGGAATTAGGCCAGCCAAGTGGTGCAATGGTAGGGCCCAGGATTACCACCTTGGAAGCTTAGACTCATGTCCAACTTGGGTTTCCACCATATCCCACCATAGAAGGCTGGGTACACCATGGGGGTGTGGTGCTCAGTTACCAGTGGGAGGATGGTCTCCACCCGCAGTCACTTACAATACCTGTCCTTCTGAATGGAAATAATGGAAGGACAATGGCAGCTGCAGCAATCAGGTGACATTGGGCAGGAAGGAAAATCAAGACAAAGTGGCATCTGCCCTCTCCAAAGATGGGGAATTACTTGCATAAAAAGACATGAAAATAGTGTTAGGTTGGCTACCCTAATAAGGAAAGGTGATGCTGTGGGTGTAAAGATAAAAATCCAGAGAAGGCAGCACAATGAAGCAGTATGCTGGTTCCCTCTTAGTGGTGTACAATGACAATGCAACAGTGAAGCATTACAACATCCTTTTGCTATCACAAAACTTAAGCTTCAGATCTTGACAGTGACTGACATCTGAACCTACACACTGTGGCTAAAGCTGACTAGTTCCAGTAGCTAAGGGTGGGAGGTAAGCATTTTAATAGGTGAAGCAGATGTTCTGATCAGGCAATCCTAATTGGCATTATCGCTATGGGCATGAAGGGTTTTGAACACAGCTGTCAAGCTGAACATTAATTTGACCCCATGGGTCCTCAGTATGTCTCACCCATCACCTATACTGTACTGTATTATTTACTAGTACTACATGCTGCATTATTTCTCAAATGCTGCATTAGCAAGAAAGATAAAAACAAAATAAAGAAGAGACTTGATTTTCTGGAATACTCCGAAGGCAGTGTGCTAGCTCTCTGCCTACAGTCTATTAACCAAAATTATTCTTAAAGCCTTTTTCAGATTTTATTTTAGTTATGTTAAATATCATAAATTTGGTGCCACTGCATTACTCAGCAAAGATCCCCACTTAACGTTATATAGGTTTTGTTTATTTAGTTAGAATTTTTGGCCAAGTTAAGCACAATGGGTCAAGGCACATTTCCAGGTATGATTCCAGGGGAAGTGGTGGGTTACAGAAGCAGGTGCAAGAGGCCCGGTGTATTACAGTGCATATGGTCACTAAGTAAAAGTACAATCAACCAGAAGTATTGATACAGTATCTCTCTCTTATATGTAATATATACAGTATATATATATATATTCATTGCAAAAATTTGCATTAATGAACCAGTTAGGGTTTAATTTAAAGCAACAAAAGTAGGAAAATGTGGCATTAGGGTTTCCAACCCTAACTCCCCACCCCTTCCAAAGCAGCAACAGGACATCACCACACAAGCAACCACAGACAGCCACTAAGACAAACAACATACAACTGTTTCCAGATTACACAAATGCAGTAGCACTGATGTCCTCCCAAAAAGGTGATGGACCACAAAATCACCTTCTAGTCCATATTTGAAAAAATCACACCTTCCTAGTTCATGACGTGGTTCGAAAAAGGCCATGCTGAAAATTTCAGGTAACATTTTTTTTTTAAAACAGTCTTGTTATAAACAAACTTGTTTTTCTATACAAAGATAAAGTTTTTCTTTCGTGAGCGGATTTTCTTCTTTCGTATGGTCTCATGAAAGAAGATCACAAAAGAAGAAACCTCAAAAAAGAAGCTCGCAAAAGAAAAATCCATCTCGGGGGAAGAAGTCATGAAAGAGGAAATCTCACAAAAGAACAATCTCTCCTCAAGAAAGCAGCAATTCTTCTTTTGTGAGTTTCTTTTCATATGAAAGAAGATCACGAAACAAGAAAGTTCATGAAAGAAGCTCACAAAAGAAGATCATGAAACAAGAAATTTCTTCTTTTGTGAGATTCCTGAAAGAAGGATTTTGGCTCACAAAAGAAGAATCAGGAGCACTCACTAAAGTCTTCCACCTAGGATTTTAGGGATGTCCCAAAATCATATTTTGGGGTCTTGTTTTGAAAAACGATCTCCAGAATCAAGCAAAATGGGTCCCATTTTGCTAAAGTAATGTGTTGGTTTTTCTCCAGGGCATCATTTTTATGTATTCTCAATTTTTTGGGGGGTTTGAAAAAATAAAAAACAAGATGGCCACTGTATGAAAGAAGATTTTTTTCTCATGACAGAATAATTTCGGCTCATGAAAGTGGAATCTTCCTTTCTGAGCCAGGAATTCTTATTTTGCATCCGATATATTAATGAAAACCCTACTGAGCACACTTAGAACTGAAATTTCAGAATAAAATTCCAAACTGTCTGGGCTGTAGGCTATGACAAGAAATGCTAAAACCACCAATTCTTCCACTTTTTGTACTACCTAGATCTCAGAATCCAGGAATCAGACCATCACAAAACATGCCCAGTCATGAGAATTGGCCCCCCCCCACCCGACCATACATGCAAAATTTCTTGCAATATTGTTAAACAGGAGTGAAGCTATTAAGATGCAAAGTTAGGGGTTTAACATTAAAAACACCCTACTCAACCCTAACTACTGGGGTACTACCACACCCCTATTATTTTTATAGATATAGACAGACAGAATGAATGAATGAATGAATACTGGAACAGTAGCAGCAGTATGTTAACATCAATTTATGACAGCTTATAACTTGGTTGTCTCAAGACCTAGGGATTTCAAAAATTATGTGCAACCTCTCAATCCTAGCAGCTAAATGCATGCCAGTTTTCAGAACAATCTGTTCAGTAGTTTCAGCATTTTGAGGTGCTGAATAAAGGAAAATACACCCAAAATTAAGACTTTTTGTTGTGCACGAATAACAAAAAATACATACAGATTTAAAACCTGAAACTTTCAGGTTTATTAGATATTGGTCTTAACATTATAACTAATTTTAGATTGTAACGCATGCATATGCACCAGGCTAACCCATCACTGCCCATGCAGCAACTCCCTCACCCACTCACCCTGGTCTGCCACTACATTTATAGGTAGGGTCTATCACATGACCTGTCACGTGACCCATCGGTCCTGAATCAATCTCTCCAGTTTCACTATTGCAGGTTATTTTTGTGACCACTAGGAGTCACTCTTGCACCTGGCTTTCCCCTTTTATATCTTTAATATAATTCTTTTGTCAAGTATTTGTATAGGGCTTTCCCGCTAAGCTACCCCTTCCATATCAGCCACTCTCAGCGAAACCCCCCACCCCAACTCCTGTGCTCAAGCTGGGACTCGAATCCCTGACCCTCTGCACTAAAGGCGGTAATCTTAACTGCTAGGCTATTTAGCAAAGGCTAACTAAACCTACCTTGCCAGACCCTTTATCCTTTTTGTCTACCTCGCTCATTGTAATTCTACCTGGGTCCCTGGCTGCTTCTAGCCCGTGTTGTCATATCAGGTTTTGCTGTATGCCTTCAATGTCTGGTCTCCCCGCTATGCTAGCCCTGCTGTTGTTAGCTGTGGCACTGCACCCTTACCCTGTACAGGACACAGTGCACATACCTCCTTTCTCACCCCCATTAGTGTATATTCACAAATTCCACACCCTTAATCCACATCCTGCCTGGGACACAACCTGCTATACTCTGGTACAGTTGCTAATGCGACCCTTACCCTCAACCATAAGAGCATTGTCACTTGCTGCCAGGATTTACCCCATATGCCTTATAGCTGTGTCAGGTCACCATACACTGTCTACCACAGGTAATAAATACCCCAGCAAAAAGGAATTAGCCACATTAAGAGCCAACTTGAAAAAATGTATTTTGCTTCTGCTCCTATGTTCAGGGAATGTAGAAGTAAACTGGGCCCTCACCCCCTTTGATTCCCCATCAGACTTTGCAGCAGCACCAGGTTAAAACTAATGCTAATCAGGGTTCTAAATAAGCTGTGAAAATTGATTAGCAGTTCAAAGTGCTAATCAATTGTGAAGCTGCATAGCACATGCCTCAATTTGATTAGCAAAATTAAAAATACTAAAGACGTATATACATGATGCAATTTAAAAAAAATAGCTAAATAAACATTCTCATTAAAATTAGCTCTGTCTTTGCGTGATTTGTTTCAATTAAATACACAGACACATACACATACACAAGCCTAACTGGCAGTAGTATAGCCTAGGGTTAGAATAATGAGCTGTGAATGAGCTTGGTACATCCAGCAGACCTGGGTTTGATTCCCACAACCTCCACTTGCATACTATGTGAGTGAAAGTCACACTTATTAAGCCAGTAGGCAGAGGCATCAATGACTTTTGGAAAGCAATCTTTGATTAACCTCTAAATACCAACCATACAGACTTCTATCAGACATCTCTTCAAGACAGTAAACATTCACCTTCCTTCAGTATTCTTTTAGAAATCAGCTCTCCTTGAAACTGTCGGCCCTCCTAAAACAGTATCATGCTCTTGCTAGGCAAGCACATACAATCACACAACTTCTGTCCTAGGCTAGCTCTCTACAAAGACCCTATATACAATCTGGTTTGTTTAAAATGGCCAGTTATTATTTTAAAGTTCCTGTTTTCCGATATAATGTCTATAAGATCAAGCATAAGCAGAAACCAGGGTTAACATGACGACTGTCACTGACATGGACAGGAACTGCTGGGGAAGCAAAATAGCCCAGTTGTAAAAATGTGAATGTCAGTGGTACCACACTGCATCTGTGTCTTCCTGAAGCCAATTAATAAGAGAGCAACATTCCTCAGGTTCTTATACTAATTATGTCATGGACTTGAGTAGCATAAGCAGCAAGATAGGCATTCAGGCTAACTTACTGGCACAGCATTCATTATAGAAGATACCCACTGGCGCTCCCAGTCCCTCAATCTCTTTTATTCCCAACAAATAAAAATACTCTTGCCTTGTTAGGGTGGCAAACTTTCCTTTTTTTTTTAAACTTATCTTTGGATGGATTCTCCAATAAGCCTCAGCCTCACACCCAGTTCTGGTTACCCCTTTCCCATTACCGGATTTTACCCCTTGGCATACCGTCATACTGTAAGAGCCATGCAATGGCAGCAGACATTGCAGAGCTGTCACCATCTGTAACCTTTTTCATCTGGACAGCAAACACTCCCCAGCTAGTCTTCTCCTACCACTTGAGATGGCTAAACACAGAAAGCACCCCTCAGACAGACTGTGGCATTCGATCAGAGTCAGACATATCTACATTCCACCACATCCCAAGTAAGCAAGCACATGGTTCAGCTCCATTGACCTCTGCCTCGACACCCATGGGTCATTAATATGTTGCTTGAGGTGAGCCCCCCCAACTCAGGGCCTTGCCGCATGTTATATTTCGCATTAAATTAGGCTGCGGCTCACCCCAAACCATTCTCATTTTTAATGGTGCTATCTCTCTCTTTTTGGGACTACAGAGAGTGGACAGACCCAGTCACCCAGACATACCTACCTCCTTTTAGGGCTACAAATTCTGCAATGTTGGTTTGGTGCGGGCAGAGTGAGTTTCAGACTGTAGAGTCTACCATTTGTGACAGGTCCCTTCTTGCTGCTGCTCTTCATGACCCCATTGATTCATCGTGCAATTCAAGACAATGGTGCCTTGCAACTCCTACTGCAAGGATGGGTTGCCACACAATGGTGTGGAATTGGGGGCTTGGAGCCTTGGAGACAGCACAGAGATAGACCGATTGGGCGAATGTACGTCAGCTGTCACTGGACCACCAATCACTTCTTGCTGCTTAGAAAAAATTTTATTTAGGCTGTTGGCTACATTTTGCGTCTTTTTCCCTTCAGACGCACATTAGGGCAGTCTCTGCAGAATGGATCACATTTTTTTGTGATCCAAAAGTAGACATGGGTCACATGAGCATCCAGGTCACATCATAAAGTGTGATGCGACACCGGTTATTTAAAACCCTGCTAATTAATGCATGTAGCCATCTTAAAAAATCTGATCAAATAAAAATATGGGTAGCTCACACAAATCCTGATTTATTAGTAGTGATTGAAATGTGGCTTAAAGGCTCCACCACTGACCAACAGATTATGCTCCCTTCCTTCAATACTTTCCGGGTGGATAGACCCACTAGGGAAGGGGGGTAGTTATTTATGTAAATGACAAACTCAATGCCACCAAAACCCTAGCATTATCCAAGCCTAAGGAATTTGAATGTCAATAAAGATCCAACTACCTTCTTCTGAGGCTTTCAATATTATTGGATGCTACAGACCACCATCAGGGGGTACCAAATGTTTATCTACCCTTAGGAACTTTATTGTAACCAATACCAATGAAACTATTATCCTTGGCGACATTAATCTCGAGTGGCTCACACCTAGGGCAAATATGCTAAAGGACTTATGCGATGAGCTTGGCGTAACACAGCTCATTACAGAGCCCACCAGGATTAATACAAGAAACAAGGATAATAGCACCATCCTCGATGTAATTCTTACAAACCACCCCCACAAAAATCTTACGCACTGCCGTATTCCACAACAACGTGAGTGACCACAATATTGCCGTTTGCACCCGTATCCAAGAAAAGTGTTTTTACTGCTCCAAATTTGTAACAAATTTGTCTGGTCTGATCTCTCTGGTCAGGTTGGTGGGTGGCAGCTGGATGTGGGTCTCAAGGAACGGTGAGGGCCCTCCCCAGCCCCGGTTGAGCTGCTGCCGATCTCCCTGCAGCTAAGGGTCCGAGGGCTTAAATGGTTCTGTTTGCCCTCCCCAGCCCTGACAGAGTCACCGCCGATCTCCCTGCAGCTAAGAGTCTGAGAGCTTAAATGGTTCTGTCTGTCCTCCTCAGCTGCAACTGAGCTGCCGCCGATCTCCCTGCATAAGATATGGAACACAGCTCGGGACACAGCTGCTGCCAGGATTAGACTTTGGCACCTATCTCTCCAGCTCCCTGTGCTGCCACTGCTATGCTGTGTGCGCCTGCTTTCTCACTGTTTTTCTATGGAAACTCTTTAGTTATTTTTTTCTTTACTGTTTTGCACTGATAACTAGCTGAATTAAATTTTATGTGCAATAGTTGCTTATTAATTATTTGCAAGCTTCTCTGAAATCCCTGATTTTGTCTTTTTCTCCTCTCTTTCTGCTCTGTCCTTCCATCCCCCTCCCCTCGTTTAGCAGCCGAGCCCCTTTCCACTCACCCTCCGGCAAGTCTGCCTGTATAATTTAATTCTGTCCCTGGCTAAATTACCTCCTTTCTTTTCCAGGGTCTGAGGACTTAGGTGGTTCTGTCTGCCCTCAGTAGCCCCCACTGGGCCGCCTACTGAATTCCTGCAGCTAAGGTCAGGACACAGCTGGGACACAGCTGCTGCCAAGATTTGAATTTGGTGCCTATTTCTCCAGCTCCTGTGCTGTCCTGCTATGCTGTGTGCTCTTGCTCTCTCACTATTTTTGGCCCACCCCACACCCGTACTTATTAAATATGCTCCTTCCCTGCCCCTTATCCCCTTCGATTAGTCCCCTATTCAACTGAGGCATGGTTAAGAGCCATCAATTACTTTTCTCTTATCCAGCTATTGAGTCATCCGCTTCTTGCATAGGCACTCCTACCCTGATGTCAGTGTGCTCCTGAGCTTGTGTATTTAACTCTTGACTCAGCAGTTTTTCCAGGCTTCCAGTTAGGCACATTCTCAGAGTTGGGCTGTGGCTACTTATTCATTGCAAGTTTCTCCTTAGTTGTGGATTATTTATACATCCACCCTCGACTCACTCAATTAATTTCCCCTGTCCCTGATTGGTGGAACATCTGCTCTGCTCTTATAGTGCTGACACCTCTTCAGTTGCAGCTCCCTTATTATGACATTGTTCCTTCCTTATTGCAATCTCTGTAGTACTGTAATTCTCTTTCTCACCCTTTACCCTAGTCACATAGTCCTCCTCATCCTAGCTCCCCTCTCTACCATGAAACTACTCAGTATTTTCCTCCTCCCACTTTTACTCCCCTTACTACCCCTCCCTCCCACCTTCACTCATCTTGTCAGCTAACAATACAGTACTCCTCTCTCTCCCCTACCTCTGTCTCTACCTCCCCCTACCACTGGCCAATGCCAGGCCCCACAACCCTTGGCAGATATGCCCTTCAATTCTCCCCCTGTTTCCATATAGGGTTGATCCCCCTAAATACCACCATTAGGTCTCCCTTAGTCTAACCTCTCCCCCACCTCACTTCACACCGCAAATGCATGGTATCCACAATAAAATGTATGCTAATGCTGTTGTTATTGTTAGCAGGTGACACTGAACCTAATCCTGGTCCTGACCCTGCCTCACCCATGTATCTTCCCACGGACTAAAGCTAGCCCACCTAAACATCAGGAGCATCCTCAATAAAATCTCACTGCTCCAACCTTTAGTCTCCTCTCTCAACCCAGATGTCCAAATCATTACCGAAACCTGCTTAAAACCACACATCGAAAATGATTTTGTCTCCATCCCCGGCTACCCCCTCATCCACCAGGACCAGTCTGGTAATGGCAAGGCTGGAGGAACAGCTATGTATGTTGGCTCTTCCCTCACAGTCACACCCATATTTGTAACTTCCATCCTCAGTCTCACGAGTCCCTGCTGGTGAAACTCACCTTTCCCTGCTCCATCCCTATTCTCATCACTGGCTCCTACTGCTGCCCCAGTGCACCTATCTCATCAATCACTGATCTCTTGGCCTTCCTACAAACACATGTGGCTAATGGCAAATTCAATGTCCTGGGAGATTTCAACATGAATTGGTTCTCTCCTTCTCATTCCAAAATTCGACAAGACATAGCTGCCCTAAACCTCACTACGCTGCTAAATGAACCCACCCATCTAAATCCAGTGTCAGTGGCTCAGTAGGTAGCACATTCGCCTCTGAGGCCGGGAGCTCACAGGGCTGTGGGTTCAGTTCCTACATCTGGCACTTGGGTTAATATTCCAGTACTGATACTGTAGTGCAGCATGAGAGGCGTGCTGCACTTCTGATGTGCCATCTTTCAGATGAGACGTTAAACCGAGGTCCCATCTGCCTGGATTGGTGGCAGTTCAGGTGGATGTTAAAGATCCCATGGCACTTATCGAAAAGAGAAGGGGAATTTCCCCAGTGTCCTGGCCAAATTTCCCTCATTCACTAAAAATACCACCAACAGCTTAATCTGGTTCAAGGTCAGTTGGCATTCATCTGTATCCCCTTCCCCTGGGTCATGCCTGAAAATAGGCAGGATTTGTCTAGTGCACTTAGCTGGTCAACAGAAAGTAAATAAATCCCAAATCCTCTAACCACTCTCTCATTGAGTGGGTCCTCTCTTCCCACCCGCACCAGATAATAGCTGCTGGTTTACTCTCCGACTGCTTAAGTGACCACCACCTGATCTAAGTAGCTCTAAAAATATACTGCCCCAAATCCACCCCTAAAACCCTGCTGATCCAGTCCTATAACTCCCTCAATCTCGTTTCTCTCCTAAATGACCTATCTAGCATGGACTGGTCTTACATCACCCATGCCCCCACCATAAATTCTACGCTCCTTATTTCAAGTCAAAACTTCTCTCCTCCTGGGATAAATATGCACCACTGAAACAGACCTGTGTGCATGGTAATCACCTTCCCTCAGTCTCCACTGATCTCTTGGCCTATCTTCGAGTTAGGGACCAGGCGTGGAAAACCTGCAAATCTACCAGTCTCCCATCAGATTTACGGAAATATAGAACGCTCTGAAATGCCTGTTCCAGGGCAATCAGACATGCTAAGGCAGAATACTTCAAGGACGCCTTCCTCTCTAACATAAATCACTCCTCCAAGTTATGGAAGGTGGTCAAATCCCTATTTCACCCCCCCCCAGCCCCCCACACCTGAACTCAAAATTGGCAACAGCATGGTGTCAAACCCGGAATCCATAACGAGGGAGTTCAACTCCTTCTTTACTTCCTGTGCATCATCCCTGCTGTCCTCCATCTCCCCCCCAAGCCTATTATCCATGGTCCTGCACCCCTGATGGTGCCCCCACCTCATGGGCAGCAACTTATGTAGGTATATGTACTAACCTTAGGGTGAAGACACTTGTCGTATAAGCATAAGTGTCAGGATCTGCGTTCCATTATGCTCCATTATGTTTTACTGATACATATTAGCCAAGAGAAATGCTTTTTTGCTCTATTCTTACTGTGTTTTCATAAGTAAGGCAACACTGCCAGCTTTAGTAATTGTACATCATTACAACTGACCTTAGATTATAGTGCTCTCATTGTATTTTTATCTATTGCTAGCTATGCAACATTTTACACTAGTTAGGACATTTGTGCAATTATATACATTTTATGTATCTTCCTTAGCCATTTCTATAGTAATTATCAGGGTATAAAACCCTTTGTAACACATAGCTTCTCTGAGAAGAGAGACTGCATTGCCTAGGTAAGGAAAACTGGTGTTCTCCCAGAGTTCACACTATATTGGTAGTAGGCCTGTATTACTTATCTGTAATAAATTTAATTTATTACATGAGTACCACTTGTGCATTATTTCTTCCCTTTGTGCCATTCCACCAAGAACCTGAGAGGCTGATTTATTACCCAAAACTACATTTGGCAACCATGTGCAGGTGGAATGTACAAGGGAAGATGCACATTCAATTTTTTTTTTGAATGCTGAGTAGTGTAGTGCGATTTTCGCCTACTTAGACCTACTCGTGCTTACAGTGGTACCGGTTGTGGCAGACCCACACTATCTTGGTGTCAGGCGTGGCAGACCCACACTGGACCCCCTTTACACTCCCTCTGCGAGTGACAGCGTACCCCTTTGCACGACCGTTCACCTACCAGGGACCGGAAAGCGGTTGGTGATGGCACTAGGTATGTTTACCAGTGTTCCAACTGCTTTATTGTTTGTCTACCCCTTATTTGTCATGTCTGGTTTGTGCACAGAACTGAGACTTGATGTCTCAAACTACTTCACATCCCATGATGGATGGGCAGATTTCATGCTGGACACAAAATCTGCAGAAAAAGCATTGCTGCCAATATCTGACCATTACTTAGAGTCCAAACAAACAACCACGAAATATAACCTCAAAGGTCTTTTGGTTGCGGCTCTCCATACTGCTGTTGAGAGTCTCACAGTGAGGTGTGTCTCCCTTGAACTGCAAAATGCATCTCTAAAAAAAGAGATGGGCTTGCAGGCATCGGAGTTACAGAAAAAGGAAAGGAAACTAACAGAGGAGGCTCAGTCACTCAGAGATGCTAATTCCAGATTGATGCACTGTACGGCTCAAGACACTGAGCGAGAGTTATGTTTGTTAAGAGCCGATTGTGAAAGGTTGAAATGTGGTAAGAAACAGCACATTTGAATGATATCTAGTGATACGAATGAGACTTTGAGAGATGAGAATGCTGAGCTGAAAGAGGATTACAAGCGTGTGACTTGTGAGTCAGATAAAGAGCTTAGGGAAAATGTTGAATTGGGCGCCACATATAGAGTGTTGCAGAGAGAGGTTGAGAGAAGTATTGAGCAGGGCACTGCAAAAGTCTGCCACAAGAAATGTAGACAAAAGATGGCGAACTTGCGCCATTAACAGGAGGTTCTTGCTGGCCACGTTAAGGCTATAAATGGGTTTCAGTATCAATCAACTAACTTTATTTCAATCAATCAACTTTATTTAACCAGGCATAAACACCATTGAGCACGCTCATTTTCAAAGTGGTCCTGGACAACAATAAATATACACAGTTGCAGATAAGAACAAAAAAACAAGGCATTGTACATGTGAAGGATAATATAGGCCTATACATACAGAACTAACATAGGTAGCATCGGTTATAAATCATGACAGAACGATGGAAAGGGGAAGAGGGGAGAGTATTTGAGAGGGGAGAGTATATGAGAGGGGAGAGTATGTGACGAGAGAGAGAGGGTAGAATGGTGAGGGCTGGGAGAAGTGTAGATGAGCTAATAAGTGCTGGGTACCCCCTAATGGTAATATAGGGGACGGTGAATTGAGATAGACTCTGTAACGAAAAATTCATGGAAGATACTCAAACTACCGACACAGTCATCTAAATCAGCTGCAGGTTTCCTTCAGGTACTTAGCTATTAGTGCTTTGAATGTGACTGGTGCTGGAAGGGATGAGAGCATTAGAGAGCCTTGCATGGTGTTCCATAGGGATGGGAGTGAGAAGTTGATAACTGCCATGCCATGCGTTGTATTTACTCTGGGAGTCTGGAAGCAGAGTATGGAAAAGCATCTCAGACCATAAGATCCCTTAGGATGTGCAAAGAAGTTCGAGATGTAAGCAGGAAGTTTATCAGATAGCACTCTAAAGAACCAAAGGAGAGCATTTCTTTTCCTCCTAGTCGAGAGTAAGGGCCATCCCATCTTTTGGTACAGGTGGCAATGGTGGGTGCGTGGAGGCAGATTAAGGATGAATCTTAAAGCCCGGTGATAAAGGGTGTCAAGTTTGTTGAGCGCTGTTAAAGGACAATGGTTGTAAAGGAAGTCAGCGTAGTCCAGTGGGGGTAGGAATGTGGTTTGCACTAGTCTCTTTCTAGCTTCTTTGGTGAGTAGATGCTTAATACGGTAGAATAAGCCTAACCACTGCCTTAGTTTTTTCGATACCTCATTCAGATGGCACAGAAAGTTATGTTTGTTATCCAACCAGAACCCTAAGTATTTAAAGGTATCCACTATTTCAAGTGGTTCTCCCAAAAGCGTTAAACTCTTAGGATGGTGAGTAGGTCCTGAGGCTGCCTTTAGGGAGAGGATCATGGCTTTAGTCTTTTTGGCGTTGAATAGAAACTTGTGGCTGATAAGATTGTATTGTAGAGAGATAAAGTCACGCTGTAAATCCTCATGGACCAGGTCCAGAGATGAGTTTGAGGTGTAGAGTACGTTATCGTCAGTGAATAAGTGCACATTAGCTGAGCTCAAATGAGAATTGAGGTTATTAATATAGATTGCGAATAGGACTGGACCTAGGATGGAGCTTTGGGGGACACCTCGAGGAAGTGATTTTAGTGGAGACAAATCACCTGCCGCTTTAACTTGTTGTAGCCTGTTTGTAAGGTAGCTAGTGAACCATTTGATGGCAGAGCCATTGAGTCTGATTTTGTGCAGTGCATCAAGCATAATATTGTGATCCACAGTGTCGAAAGCCTTACTAAGATCGAGGAAGAGGGCAAACACATGCTTCTTAGCATCCAAGGCAGTTTGCCAATCCGTGGTTACTTTTGCAAGGGCAGATACTGTGCTATGATTGGCTCTGAAAGTGGACTGGAACGGGTTTAGTAGTTTTTGCGAGTCCAGATGCTCTCTGACTTGAGTGTTGAAAATGTTTTCCAGGGGTTCTGATAGGATGGGTAGTATGGAAATGGGTCGGTAGTTATTCAGGTCACTCGGATCCCTGGATTTGAACAAGGGTATGATGTGTGCAGTTTTCCATGACACAGGGAACTCGCCCTGCGTTAGTGAGGTGTTAAATAAATGGGTAATGGAGGCGGTCAAGTAGTAATGGCCTAATTTAAGGAAATAGGGCTCAATATTGTCTGCACCGGCACTCTTTTTTGTATCCAGTGCCAATAGGAGGTCCTCTACTTGTTTAAACATGACTGCGTGGAAGCTGAAGGAGGTGAGGAGAGGTTGGTTAGAGCTACAATTAGCAGTAGAGTCGGCAGTGGAGTCCCCTAACTTGAGCTTGCTGATAGGCGAGGTGTCACAGGCCAATCCTGCTGTGGCAAAGTGTTCGTTAAGCTGTTCTACTATAGCAGCTCTGTCCGTGAAGGTAGATCCATTGGACACTATTTTGGCTGGAAGGGAGGTGTCAGAGGTATGACCTTCAACCTCTCTGAGGATATTCCAGAATTTGGAAGAGTTGTTCTTATTGTCTTCTAAAGCTGCTTGTAAATATTTAGACTTTTCAGACCTAATTAGTTTGGTGCAGGCATTTCTAGAAGTATGAAATGCTTGCCAATCGGCCTCCAGGTGTGATTTCCTCGCTCTTTTCCACCAAGCGTCTCTGTCCTTGAGTGCTTTCTTTAGGATAGGAGAGAACCAGCCGGGAGGTCTTATTTTTCACCTTGACCGGTCTTAGAGGGGCGTGTTTGTTTAATATGCCCTCTAGGAGGCTATGAAAGATACTGAAAGCCTCGTTGAGGGAAGGGGCTAGATAAAAGTCCTGCCATCTGATGTTACCAAGGTCTTTCAGGAAGGCATTCTGGCAAAATTTTTGCAAACATCTTTTTGGTTTAAATTTAGGAGCCAAATTTATTTGGGGAGAATGTCTAATGCAGCCAGTAGCGCAATGATCACTTAGGTCGTTAGAGGACACTCCAGTATGCGAGATGTTATGAGGTTTGTTTACTAACATAAGGTCCAGTAGGGAGCTACACTCCGGGTTTTTTCTGTTGGGTCTGGTGACTGCAGGTGTCATTTGTGCCAATCCATTCGCATCACAGAAGTTTTTTAGCTTCTTGGAGCTGTCATCATTCCAGTTATGGTTAAGGTCCCCCATGAGAATACATTTGGTGGTATTCGATTTGAAAAAGCTTTGGATATGCGGTAGGAAGGCCATGTCACCAGAAGGAGGTCTGTAGCACGCAGCAATAAAAAATGCCTTGTCAGTGGAAAGGGATCATTTTAATACCAAGCATTCAGATTCTTTAGCCTTAGAAGTGCAATCAACGACTGTGACAATGAATTTGCTCTTAACATATATTACGAACCCCCCCCCCCCGGTTGGTCTATCGCATTGGTAGGTGCTGTATCCCGGTACATCGATGGATTTGTCAGGGATCGAAGGCATAAGCCAGGATTCCAATATCATAAAGAAATCAGGGGATGCATGTAGAGCCCAAGTCTGTATTAGGTCAAACTTCTTTAGTAAGCTACAGACATTCATGTGCAGGAAGCTGATACCTTTGTATTGTGGGAGGTCCGCAGGGGTTTTGAGTGGAACAGGTGGCCCGGGGTTAAGTTCGACATCTCCAGAGCAGAGTGAGAGAAGTAGTAGTAGTTTCTTGAGGAGGTGTCTTAGCCTGCTAAATAGTTTCTTGTTGCTTCGTCTGGCATGAGAGGGTGTTGTGGGCATTGGCTTATGGACAGCAGCGTGAGTTGTTAGAAAAAGTGTATAAATGACCGTTTTTGCTGATAGATTCAGGGGAGCTTTAACATGTTCTCTGGTTAATGCCTGACGAGATGATGGACAAGATCAAAGGGGGGATGTCCCCATTATGTGTTGCCATACCCTATCAAGAAGGGGCATAGCTTGGTAGTCAACATGGGAGGAGCTTTGGCCATGAGGCAGGTAGGCAACTGGATTTCTGACTCGGACATGGATTAGCAAGATGAAGCAGCTGAACAAGAAAATATCCCCACGAGTCTTCTTTTTTTTTTTTTACAATGGGGAGTTGTGTCCTAGAAGGTAGCGTTTTAAGGTTAATGAGACACTACTTGAGAAGGCAGAGCTAGCTGGAGGAGGGGGCCATAGGATAGGTGTGGATAACAATGCTTAGTACAATAGATGTGTAGAGGGTTGGGTTTACTCTCACTGTGAGAGCATTTAATAGAGGCTGGGGTCGGGGCGGGTGGTGTGGAAAGAAAATTACAGAGGAGGCTAGAGCGCCAAAACAAGAGAGAAGTTTTGGAAAAAAGCCACAGAGAGCAGAGTCTCCAGGCAGCCAATCACAGGCAAAGCCGTACAGCGGCAGCCAATTGGAGGGATTCCCAGTGGCTCACTCACCAATCAAGGCTCCAAGCTGTTCCCTGAGGCTGAGCGGTAGCTTACCTGACTTGCAGGGCTCCAGGACGGGCAGGCTGAATGGCGCACGGCTGGCTGGTTTCTCCAGCCACGACCGCAGGTTGTGAAGTCAGCAGCCCAATCAGGGGCTCTTGGAGCCGGCTTGCAGGGCTCCTGAATGGGCAGGCTGAATGGCGCACGGCCAGCTGGCTTCTCCAGCTACAACCGCAGGTTGTGAAGTCGGCAGCCCAATCAGGGGCTCTCAGAGTCAGCTTGCAGGGCTCCCGGATGGGCAGGCTGAATGGCGTGTGGCCGGCTAGCTTCTCCAGCCGCGACCGCAGGTTGTGAAGTCAGCAGCCCGATCAGGGGCTCTCGGAGCTGGCTTGCAGGGCTCCCAGATGGGCAGGCTGAATGGCGCGCAGCCGGCAGGCTTCTCCAGCTGCAACTGCAGGTTGTGAAGTCGGCAGCCTGATCAGGGGCTCTTGGAGCTGGCTTGCAGGGCTCCCGGATGGGCAGGCTGAATGGCACGTGGCCAGCTGGCTTGTCCGGCCGCCGCGACTGCAGGTTGTGAAGTCGGCAGCCCAATCGGGGGCTCTCAGAGCCGGCTTGCAGGGCTCCTAGATGGGCAGGCTGAATGGCACATGGCCAGCTGGCTTTTCCAGCTACGACCGCAGGTTGTGAAGTCAGCAGCCTGATCAGGGGCTCTCAGAGCCGGCTTGCAGGGCTCCCGGAAAGGCAGGCTGAATGGCACGCAGCTGGCTGGCTTCTCCAGCTGCGACTGCAGGTTGTGAAGTCAGCAGCCCAATCAGGGACTCTCGGAGCTGGCTTGCAGGGCTCCCGGACTCGCTCCTTTCATTAGGGGCGGCGAGTCAGACATTCACAGAATGATTAGTGATGCGATCAGTAGGATCACTGTCCCTCAGGATCAAAAGAGGGCCATCCAGGACCAAATTGACAAGATGCTAAAAAGACTCCGTCACTTGGGATCAAACGTACAAGGCAATTGTTGATGCGGCAGCAGAGGCTGTGCTTCACGGAGCTTTGCCAGGGACTGAGCTTGGAGCAATGACACATACTTCCAACCCCCTACAAGTCGCTCATTCTGTCCAGCAAACTGCACAGAGCATCGGGCATATGGGCCCAACTGACAATCGCAGTTGCTACTTGGAGAAAGTGCGCTCCCTTTCTGAGAAGCGCTCTCTCCAACCCCAGTACCAGGTTCAAGTCTCGCGACAAACAGTTGAACCGGCCCTCTGGGCTAAGCTCTCAGAGACAGCAAGAAGCACTGAAAATTTCACCCTTGATGAAATTGCTGCTGCACTCATATGTGCAAATTCCCTGGGAATTGTGGGACCGCGCTTGGCCTACGAAGATGAGCAAGGTACAAAGGAAAGCCCAGCCACCTACCACCAACAGTTGTGGCTTGCATAGAAAACTGGCAAAGCCCTAGCCGATGAGCAATTTGATGTAGACCAAATTGAGTACAAGGATCTGTACATCCGAAACATGTATCCAGCCTTGCGGGAAAAGGTTGAGCTCAATATTTTTTCTGGACACTGACAAGTTTGAGGATATCCTCACTAAGACGGAGTGGGCCTATCAGATCCACCTCCGCATCCTTTCTTCCAGCAAATCCAACAAGGTAGCTGCAGTACAGCTTACCCCTGACACCCCACCACTATACAGTGGAGGGAAACAACCAGAAAACTGATACCCCTTCTGATGACAGTCACACGGGGGACCAGAACAACTGGAACAATAGGGACAACAGAAGCAGTTATAAAAATCCAAACTCCCAACAGAATAGCCAGAACCAATACTGAACTGGCCCTAGCTACTGACAAATCAGAGAAGAGAAGGAAACTCTGCACAAGCTACTAGAGGAAATTCATGCAGAAAAGGGAGCCACAGCTACATGAACTATAGCTGCACTAGCCCCGGCTGTTGAGTCATCAAGCAGCCGAGGAGAGGTTGCATCAGTTACTGGCCAGGCCAACGCGACATCCAAGGTGGAGCCACCAGTGCAGACCATCACTGTGCCTGTGACGTCATAAGTACATTTGTACCCATTGCAAGACATACAGAAGGCTTTAGAAGATCCTGCAGACCTTCGATTTCAGGAACAGGAAGACGATGCTGATTCTCAATGTACAGATTGACAATTACAGGCCCTGGTCCAGATTGTGAGTAACCTGATTGTTGACACAAATGGATGGCCTTGTATAAAGGCCACGGTCAGTGGCCGCCAATTTACCATGCGTCTGGACACCAGAGTAGCCATGTCAGTCCTCCATGATGAGGACTCAGTCTCATCTGACTGGTCTACCAGCTGGAAGACCGGTGCACAGGGTGTAGATGGTACCCAGCTAAACACCTACCAATCTATTGCTCTACCTGTGGTGACAGGCCACCTCAGGACTGATTTGCTTTTGACCTCATGGTTCAGCTCATGCAGGCCTTAGCCTCAGCACTGATCAATCCTAACCCAGCTCTCCCATTCCATTTGGAAACAGCCACGTCTGATGTGGCCATGTCTGTAGTGCTGGCACAAACGTACAATGTGTATTTCAGGCCCATTGCCTATGCTTCTCAGATGCTGTCCCCAGTAGAGACAAAGTAAAGTCTCTGTGAAAGAACACTCTTGGCAACCTACTGGGCTGTCAAACATTTCATGTACACCATTGGGTATGCATCTATCACAATGCATACCTGTCACACCCCAACCAACTTCTTACTTTAAGACAAAGCCTCAGTTCCGGCTGAGTGGAAACATGCTACTGTTGTCCCCTTCCCCAAGGGAGGTGACCCCTCCTGCCCTGGAAACTACCACCCTATCTCTCACCTCCCCATTCTCACTAGACTCCAGGAACGTCTAGTACTATCTCAGCTTTCCTCCTTCCTTGACTCCACTTCCTTTTTCACTCCGTATCAGTCTGGTTTTAGGAGATCCCATTCCATCATCACCTCCCTGAGGATTACTGACTCCATCCAAACAGGTATGGACCAGAGTCTCTTCACCACTGCCAACTTCATCGACCTTGCCAAGGCTTTCAACACTGTGTCTCATCCCCTCCTCCTATCCAATCTTTCCAAGGTAGGGCTTTCAAATGAGGCCACCAGCTGGTTCCACTCCTACCTAGTAGGTAGGTAGCAATCCGTCCGTATTGGTAACTCCCCCCCCCCACTACCCATAACCTCTGGTGTGCCCCAAGGCCCCGTCCTTGACCCCCCGCTTTTTTCTGTCTTCCTAAATGACCTGCCCTCCGCCTGCCCACAGACCTCTATCCTTATGTATGCGGACGATACTGTCTTGTATGCATCTGGCCCCTCCATATCTGACATAGCGGCCAGACTCCAGTGTGACTTCGATAATGTTCAGCTCTGGTTTCACCCAAACCAACTTTTCCTAAATGCCAAGAAAATGGTCTCCATGCCCTTCAGCACAAGGCAGAAACTCTCTCAGCTCCCCTCCCTTCCTTTCACACCCTGGATGGGGCTCTGCTTGAGGACTGCTCCTCCTTTAGACACCTTGGGGTCTGGCTAGACCAACACCTCAATTTTTCTGTACACATAGAGGCCAAACACAAGAAACTCTACCCTAAGCTGGGTGCCCTGTACCGCAACTGGGCCTGTATCCCCCTGCCGGCTCGTCGGGCTATTGTACAGAAAATGATCCTCCCCATCTTCAACTATGGGGATGTGGTTTACAGTGCCATTCCATCCTCCTCCTTGACCAGACTGGATACACTCTTCCACTCTTTCTGCCACTTTGCCCTTGACTGTCCCCCCAAATTCACCACTGCACCCTTCACCAATCTCTTTCCACTCCCCCCTTAGAGGACACAAAGTGTCTCCACTGTGTCAATTTCGTGGCTAAATTCTAGCCCCAGTCTCTGCCTTCCTACCTCTCCACCCTTCCCGCTACCTCATACATGCTCAGGAACTCTGACCTTCTCACCTTATCTGTCTCCCGTCGGACCTCTTCAGCAGGTCAGGCTGCCTTTTCCTTTAGATTTCCCAAACTTTGGAACTCCCTCCCTCGTACCATTCATTTTGCTCCCTCCCCTCAGGTCTGTAATTCCCTCCATAAAAACCTTTTCCACACCCCCTGTACCTGTTTCTAACCCCCCCCCCCGATTCCTCCTCAACCTTTATTAACCCTGGCGCCACCACTCTATTATCTCCTTTGCACCCCTCCCTGTTTGGTTGCTGCTGGTTGTTCCTTGCAGTTAGCCTTGTAAACAAATGCAAATTTAACTCCTAACTCTGTATTCTAATGTACAAAATTTGTAAGCATTTTACTTAATTCTGCTGTTTGTTGTATTGTTCTTATGTAACCATTGTCCCGATTTATGCTCACTGTTACAGCAACTTGTATTACTATCTGTTAATACTGTATTTATGTATTATTGCCTGTACTCTCCCTTCTGTTCCCCTCCCCCCAGGACGCATCTGGAAACGAGCACTTGCTGCTCAGTATGTTCTCCCTGGTAAAACCTTTAAAATAAATAAACAAGATGAAGCTTTTGCAAATTCAATGTTGACAATTATCAGGTTGACCTTAGGTGTGTAAACTGGCAGAGCCTCTACCTAGCCACATCAGTGGACAAAGCCATTGCTATCCTGAATGCTAACCTAACAAAACTAGCCAAAAAGTATGCCCCACTCGTAAGGCATAGGGTTAGGAAGGTCACACACCCCTGGTTCACACTAGATTTGAAAATTGTTTTTACCCATTGTGATAAGCTATGGGCACGAGCAAGACACACCAAATCCCCTGCTGACTGGCAGGTGTTCACATCTTCAAGAACTGCATGCGTTAAACTTATTAGAACAGCCAAAGCCAATTACTACGTAGATACCCTGGAGGATGCTAAAGGTAATTTGTCCAAAATATGGCAGACAATCAAATTGGTAGAAGACCATACTCCTCCCTCCCATACCTGTAAAAATGACGATGGATGGTATAAAGACTTCCGACCAAGGCATTATGTTGAAGAAATTAAACACCTACTTTGCCACACCAGGCCTAGTGTTTGACTCTTCCCTGGCTGCTGGGTTGGTTGGTTGCCCCACATCCACGGAAGATCCCCAGGGCCTGAGGCCCCATGACTCCTTCCCGCTTTCTCCAGTAACTTATAAACAAGCTGAAGATCACTTAAGTAAGCTAGACCCTAAAAAAGAGTGCTGGTACTGATGGGATTGACTTCATATTCCTAAAATTAGAGAGTCACCTGCTAACCATGCCTATTCTACATATATTTAACCAATCTATCTCTACGGCCACGGTTCCCTCTTTCTGGAAAACAGCCTTTGTATTGCCCCTGCTTAAGTCGGGTGACCCAAGTAACCCTAATAACTACAGACCCATCTTCATCCTTCCAGTTCTAGCTAAACTTTTCAAAAAAATAGTAAACAATCAGCTAAAAGAGTATCTGGAAAATTCTAATCTGTTCAACCCACTGCAATCTGGTTTCAGACAGAACCATAGAACTGTCTCAGCTCCGGCCAAAGTCACCAATGACTGGTTCGCTGCACTAGATGCAAAGCAAACCACGGGTGCTGTCTTTCTAGACTTAAGCAAGGCATTTATACTGTCAACCACAATCTCCTCCGGTGTCTTGGGGATCTGGTTACGGATGGCTCCTCTGTAAGCTGGTTCTCCAGTTACCTCACAGGTACACGCAATGAATTAAAGCTGATGGGCTCCTCTCTGACGCCCTGCCGATCAAAAGAGGAGTACCCCAAGAGTCTATCCTAGGGCCATTTATATTAACTCCCTAAACAACAACATCCGCAAATCTAAGTTACACGTTTTTGCGAATCATACCGTGTTGTGCATTTTCAAATCCACTCTGACTTAAGTATGTGCTGAACTGCAGTCAGATTTTAATCAACTGCAACACAATTTAATCAGCTCTAAATTGCTGTTGAATGCAAAGAAAACTAAAGTGAAGTTGTTTATTCCCAGCCATCCTCCAGCAACTCTATGTAACCTGATGGCACCAGCACCAATTACAAGTATTTTTGGGAACTCTTTGGAGGCTATGGATAAATTTAGGTACCAGGGAATCTGGCTTGATAGCAAACTGGCATTTGGCATTCACACTGACTGCCTTTCCAGGAAATTAAAAGCAAGGTTAGGGTTATTTATAGGAATAAATCACTATTTCCTACGGACATGAGATGCAGATTGGTGCAAGCCACCTTCCTTCCACTGATAGATTATGGGGACATCATATATAACTGCAGCACGGCAACTAATTTACATAAACTTAACATACTTTTTTACCACACCCTGTGATTCATAACTAACGCACCTTTCAGGATGCATCATTGAAACCTCTATTAGGCAGCAGGCTGGACATCCCTCAACACAAGACGGATGCTTCACATTGGTACATGGACCCTGAAAATGTTATGGAACAAACTCCCACTGTACATCTCTTCACTCATTCATAGGTCACACAGTACTTACTTGCTAAGGAAATCCACCTACATATCATTGGATGTACCTAGAGTACGCACCTCGCAATGGAAGAGGTGCAATTAGCTTTTCTAACCCTTCAGTTTGTAACAACATTCAGTCTGTGCTTAGACCCCCTGATCTTGTTTCCTTGAATGTATTTAAGACTTTGGCCAACAAATACTTCAAGGATACTTGCCATTGCCACAATGGCTAGAGCTCTCCCTATAACTTCAATAATAAGTATTAAGCACTTACCTCTCCTATTACCCCTATACCCCCTCCTCTCCCCTCCCCTTCTTTAGCACTAGCCAAAGGGTGTTCAGAATGGCTCCGAAATGATTGGCCATGTGTCAAATGTCTGTTTTAGATAGTACTGGCCCTATTGTTATCTTCACGCCTGTGTTCTATTTCAATTGTTATGACTGTTTTGAATGTTTAGCTTGACCTTGTACCCACTGACTTATTTCCTGAATGTTGTGTAACTAATGTAATATCCCAGATAGTACCTACTTTTGTACCTTTGTATTTTGATGTATTTTCTCCCCTGTATACTGTCTGACTGTTGTGTTAATGCCTATCAGGACCTCCTTGTGAATATGCTTGCTCGATGGAGTATTTCCTGCAATGAACTTGAACTTGACCTTCAACATGCAGGAATGGGTCAGCCTGGTGGTGCTGAGGGTTGAGGCACTGGACGCCACACCTCGCACCACGTCGGCAACCCGAGTTCGGGAGCGGACTCGGGTCGTTGTGGTTTGGCCAGGTAAGAGTTGAATTGAGTATCCAGAGGACTGCTCTCCTCTCCTGGGATGGGTGAGTTCTGCCTTATGCAGCATCAGCAACCCCTGGGGTTCTGGGGAGTACTGTAGCCTGCGTGGGCATGGTGGTAGGGGCTGGGTGGCGGTGGGCATCTTTCACACAAGTATGGGAGTGTGCCTGGCATGAGCAAGATGCCATTGCATGTCCATGCCTTTGTAACACCAGCAAAAGAAAACCCCTGTTCCCTGGATAGGTGACGGCGCCCTCCAGTGCTCCACTGCCATGCACCCAATGCCAGGCTTACCCCACTGGCTCTCCCGATCTCCCCGTCGTCCTGCCTTGGCTCCGGCGGTAGGGGCCTGTTGATGAACCACGTAGGTGGGAGAATGTCTGTCCCGATTCTCTAGTGGGGTAGGTTTCAGGCGGGTGGTAGCGCGGTCAGCGGTGAGTGAGCGTCACCTGAGAGAGTTCCAGAGGAGTAGGTGACAAAGAATGTTCACAAAAACATGCACGAATGGAAAAAACAGTCAGGAAAAATATATAACTGACACAACACATTTTTCATTTGTGATGAACTTTCAAGTTAGTTAGGAAAACAATTGTGTTTTTGCCCTTCCTGCTGCCGAAACACAAGAAGTTTTTAGATGCCAGCAAGTGTAGCTTGTAAGCAACTGTTGAGGTCATGTATATTCTTTTCTGCAGTTGGTAAAATTTAAGGTCATAGGGATTTGGCTACATGATGTCATTGCTGATGTCAGTGATAGGGCTTTTAGGTCTTGGAGGAGGGTTTCAGACCTACACAAGCCTAGTTTCAGACCCCAGTGGGGCACATTTTTGCTTTCACACTATAATTTTTATTGTATGAGAGAAATTGTTAGACGTCATTGCTGATGTCAGTGATAAGGTTTCTGCAGGGCTTGAAGCAGAGTTTCAGACTATGGCAGCATTAGTTCTAAAATGCAGTAAACATAATTAGTTCAGGCTGAGACTTTGAGGCTTGTGTAGGTTTAAATGCAACTTAGTGGGGTGCATTCCTTTCAGTTGTTAGACAGTTTATTTCTAAACTCCACTGTAACTGTGTATGGGGGTCTGCACTCAATACAGGATATGCATTCCCATCGTATGCATCTCTGTCTAGAAACCGGTGGTGCTGAGGGTTAAGGCGTTGGATGCCACACTTTGCACCACGCCGGCACCCCAGGTTTGGGAATGGATTCGGGTCAGCCAGGGAGGTAAGGATTGAGTGTCCAGACTGCTCTCCTTCCTCGGGGTGGGGGTTTAATGCTGTGTGTCAGCACAACTAGAAGAGTTGACCCATTGCAAGTGCTTAGCTGCCTCCAGTGGGAAACAGCTGCTGCACCCATTGTATGGTGTGTGGGTACAAAGGGGAGAAAATGGAGGAAAATACCAGGACCCAGCAGGACCCATGATGGCCCCGATGGACTGGAGGATGTACCCCTCGGGGGGGGGTCGTAGCCCCTGCTGGGTCCACGGCAGTGACAAAAATAATGTTGCGATAAAAAAAAATAAACCAGGGGCTCGTTTCTCAAAGGAGTTTGAATACCTCAAGCCCTGGGCACACCAAACACGTGGTGCATGGGGCATGTGGCATTCCCTGGCCAGCAACTGGAATTTTCGATCCCGTGCGCCACAGCCCCCGAGATAGACCAGCTTTTGCTGGTCAAACTTCAGGGACCTTTTTACAGGGTTTGCATCATATATATGGCACAAGCCACCGTAAAGGGAGTAAAGTGTCGTAAATGTGCGCAACCTTTCTGAATCCAGTGCACAGGGCGGCAACGTGTTCGGGGCAGCACAGGGTTTGATGCAGAGCTTATGAAACCCTGCATCAACCTTTGAGAATCCAGCCCCCTATGTCTAACCATCTGAAACAACAGCACAATGGCAGAGCACCAAGACAAGATTTGGGGACATGGGTTTGGTTCCCAGGAAGGCACATTTTCTCTTTCTCACTACAATTTATTTTGTATGAAAGAAATTGTTAGATATCATTGCTGATGTCAATGATAGGGTGCTCAGGGCTTGAAGTAGGTTTTCAGACCATGGAACTATTAGTGACCCAGGAATCAAGCACATGGAAAATGTAACTGTCACACTCCATCAAGATTAATCAATCAAAAGAGGAAGTAGTGGAGGCTCATCAATCACAGCTCATAAGACTTCTTTTCATGCTGACTCCAGAGGCCCTGGTGCAGGAACTGATCTGTTTAAAAGTTCAGAGTTGGTGTATTGTGGGGGGTATGCTTATTTATTCTGTGAGGTGTATTTGTGTGCTTGTGTGCATGTATGTATCTGTATTGTGTAGCATCTGTGTGTACATTGTTTTATATGCATCTTTTACTGTACAAAAATGACATCTATACCCTGGTGCCTCTCAGTATCATTGGTACTTTGATTTAATCTGTAACTGCCTTCCAAGTCAATCAAAAATGACCCCCCCCCTTACCCAATAGTATGGAAACCAGCATTTGGGTGCCCAATCCCACTGCCCATACCCCTCCCTCTCCAAAAAGTATGGAAACTTGTGGTTGAGGTCCCAACCCTGCTACTGGTACAACCTTAAGTCCCCAAAAGTATGAAACTCAGCAGCTGGGTGCTAAGTCCCACTGCTGATACCCTACCCCAGATCATTACAATTACTAGTGGCTGGGTACCCAACCAGGCCTGGTGAACCACACAGGGGCACATCGTTGAGCCTGAAGCCATTAAGAGCCCAATAAAAACACCAATAGAGAATTTAATTCTCACTGTGAATCTTTACTGATGATAGTTTTTTTTAGAACATACACCTTTGCCTGTACTTATTTTTTAATACAATAGTGTAACGTAATAACATGCACTGTGGCTACATGCAAGCAAATAAGATACATTAGAGATATCACGGCACCCCAATGAAGTGAAATGTTCTCACAAAACGTTAGTGCTCTATATCGTCATGTACTGCCTCTGTTATGCACTTAATAAAACATTTGGACAATAGATAACTTATAATCTATTACTCCAACTGTTCTGAGTTCTTTTCTATTTCCCATAGCCTTACATTTTTTTTTAACATTTGGCACCCAAATTTTAGGGATGGCTTCTTACAGCCCCTCTAAAGTCCACCTAAGTTACAACTTTCAGATCTGCCCAATGGTTATTTTCCTTTGTATACAGGATACAGGGCCATGTGCTAATCAGCTACAGATCCAGCACCATTCTCCAAAGCACTACCTGAGCACTACTAGTTTTCACCACTGGCAGTGGCCAGACCTCTCTCTGTCAGTGGCTCTGGTCATTTATCTCCATTTAAGCTGTCTGTTACTAGGCTCCTCAAGCTTGTATCATTGACTCTTCACCCTTTTCTATCTATAGTGCCTTCTTCCTCTCGATTGATCTTTCAAAGTAACCATAGCTACCATTTCTAGGAGGATGATGTATAATTCTATCTACTTATACTCCCCTGTCCTGGTCGGCCCTTGTTCTTGCCGGTCTTCCCAGCCCCATCACCCTGACTCCCCCAGAGTGTACCTCTCCCATATTCCCCCACAGCTCACCTTCCATGGCAGGGAGTCCCCTCAACCCGCTGTGACTAGATCCAGATTCAGGGAGGCACCTGGCCATCAGGTACAGAGCCTGGAGATGCCAGCAGTCATCCAGCATGACCAGGACACTTTTTTCCCATTTTCTCCCCTTGGGAGACGTGGCGTGCGCTGACGTCAAGGTGCACACACGCCAACATCTGCCACATCTCCCCCACCTCTTAGAGCTCGGGCTGCTTCTCCCCTGGCTTCCAACAGGGGCCAGTCATGCACCGAGCTCTTCCCACCCCCCCCCTCTGGAGAAGGAGGAGAGCAGTCTATGGGACTCTCGATCCTCCTCCCACGGCCGGCCCTCTGACTCACGAGGATGCTCCCAACCTCAGATCACTGGCACTGCAAATTGTAGCGCTACTGCTGCACCGCTGGGCCAGCTGGATGATGTGCAATTCTAAATCTACTTTAACTCCTTCAGCAATAACACCACTTCTGGCCACTCTTGTGGGCCAACTATGTTGTCAAAATCTTCTATGTCCATTTTTCCTATTTTGCCACCATCAGATCCTACCTTAACAGTCACTTTCTTTCATATTCAATCTTCTAATTTCTTGCACAATTAACTAGCACTCAGTCAACTGTATGTTTCAGAACTGTATGACTAAACGGCAACTGCTCTGTCTGTAAGAGCACAGTCTGTTATGGAAATCCTTGTGGGGATGTAATGAAAGAAACCCCCATTAGGTGGTCAGAAAATCATTTGCAATGCTTTTTATATAAAGCAGATTTCATGGACACCTTGTCAAAACAGTATCACAAACCTTGGGATGAATATTTGAAAATTAAAAATCAAGCGGCCTGATTCTCAGTTGCAGTTGGCAGATGTACAAATTCTGGGAGCAAACTGCCTCCCCACTGTGCTGCCATCATAAACAGACAATAACAGGTCTCCGACTTCGTCTCTGCAGGAAGGAGTCTCACCAGTGACTAAGTCACAATGCAGATCAGTCAGCCAGATGTTAGCTGGCACAACTGGGGTCTGTACTCACTAACACACTAGCTTTTGACACCCATTCTGGCCAGGGCATAGTGACAGTCATAGAAGCAGCACTACTGCTGTATTGTTGCCACCCACCCAGCTTCACCTTTAGAGCTGTTTATGGGCTGAGTTCATGATTTTTCTTGCTGATCTCATTCAGTCACTGGTTGGCCAGTGGCCCTCAACCTGCTGCCAGAGGCCTTACTAATCCTTGGTGCCCAGTAGACCCCCCAACTAGTCCCATTCTCTCTTCTGCCATTACATTGGTAGGTGTCATGACAATCAAGGTCCCTTGTTGACTCTACATGGAGTAGTTGCAGCATTGCAACTTCCCCTACTACCTGCCTGTAATAGTAATTCCACAGGAAGGGAGTGTCACAAATTTCTAATAGAATCTGCGAGGGTTTCCATGTTCTGTGTATAGGACCTGCTGGCTATCTGTATGGCAAACCCTTTCCCTGCATGGCTGCAATGTCTCTAGTGACCGTGCAGAGAAGGGCTTTTGACTCCACTGTGCATGGCACAACTGGGTACAAAAAAATGAGGGGCTGTCCCAAATGGTCATAGTGACCACTCTGCAACACACTCTTGTGACTATGTATGGGGCCTAAAGTAGTTGCTAGTACATTGCAGTTGCTGAAAAAATTATGTTTGATATTTGACCTAGGGGGGTGGCAGGGGTTGCAGGATGATCTGGCAAAGCTTGAAACCTGGTCAGACACCTGGCAACTGGGGTTTAATGCCAAAAAGTGCAAGGTGCTGCATTTTTGAGTGAAGAACCCAAGGAGGAGTTACCAGCTGGTGGAGTGCAGCTAGCCCAGACAGAGGAGGAGAAAGATCTGGGGGTGCTCATTACAGGGTCAATGAACAACTCAGCACAATGTAGAAAGGCAGCTGCAAAGGCCAACAAAAGGGTTGCACTGCAAGGGGTATATCCTCGAGGAAGGAGGAGGTGATTCTGCCACTGTATAGGTCATTAGTTGGACCGCACCTGGAGTACTGCATGCAGTACTGGTGCCCATATCTGAAGAGGGACATCAAGTTACTGGAGGGAGTGCAGCATAGGGCGACAAAGATGATCAAGGGGCTGGAGGACTTATCATACGAGAGGAGGCTGAGGGAGTTGAACATGTACTCGCTGGAGGAGAGGAGGGACAGGGGGACATGATTGAAACCTTTAAGTACATGAAAGGAATAAACAAGACAGGTACGGGGGGCTGTTCAAAGTAAGGAAGGGGAGGGACACCAGGGGCCATTATATAAGACTGAAGGGAGGAAGGTTCAGGAGGGAGATGAGGAGACACTTTTTTTTACAGAGAGGGTGGTAGCTGGGTAGAATGCGTTACCTGCAGAAGTGGTATCCAGTAGAACAGTGGACTGCTTCAAAAGGGGATAGGACAGGACAAGGGGAGGGTCAATGGAGGGGAAGGGTGGAAGGGAGGGGCAGCTGCAGAATAAGGGGTGTTAGCTGCACATCCGAGCAGACTTGATAGACCTCTAGGCCTTTATCTGCTGGCAAATTTTGTATGTTCATATGTTCAATTTTTCTGTATGTCTTCTAACCACATACACACAGTGAAGCCCTAAACCAAAGTATCATAAGCAGCAGAATATAAAATGTAGGTTTGGCTGACAAGTTTCTGGAAAATCCCTGTGTAGGACTAGCTGATAAGTTTTCAGTTAGATTAAATGTTGCCTTAAAACATCCTTTTCCAATTTTCCTGTACAGATGGGAACAACTAGTTACAGAAACATGCTTCATCCTTCTGGAATTCTGTAGGATGTAGTAGCAGTTATAGCCAGGTACCAAATCAGCCCAAAGAAATATGGATATTTAGTACAGTCACAGGTAGCATGCAAGAGGCAAGTTCAAAAGCAGCCACATGCGACACTAATAAATTCAGGAGTGTCTTCAAATGAGAAGGCTGAAAATAAAAAAAAAATGCTGGCCAACCCGCACAGAAGTAGTGCTACTGCTTGCGGTACTGATGACCTGAGTTTGGCAATGAGCTCAGGGTGTCATAGGTTTTCCTGGGGGGGGGGCAAGGAGGATCGAGCATCCACTGGACTGCTGTCCTCCTCTGAGGAGGGTTATGGGGCTCGGCACAAGCGTAACCTCTAGTGGTGGCTGGGGGGCAAGAAGCTCTGGACCACTGACTGTAGATGGAGGAGTGGTGGCCATCAGCGCATAGTGCATGAAAGTCTACATTGTGCATTATGGCAGGCAAGGTGAAGCAGTTTTATTTATATGGTACCCAACCCCAGGGGCTTCAAGCCCCTTACACAATCCAACAAAAGCAGTAATTAAAAGTCCATTATACATAATGTTTTAGTTTTAAAAAGAGACGCCATTTAGAAATTTACACAGCAGAACCAGGCCCAGACCTCAACATAAATAAGTGAGTTTTTAAACAGGACTTAAAAAGGGCCGGCGAAGGAGCCTCTCCCACCTTCGAGGGAAGGGCATTGAATAAAATCAGGGCAGCCACACGACGCTACCGAGGATTTAAGTTTTGATCTTGGAATGGAGAGGAGGTTTGCCTCTGCTAACTGGAGTGGACAGCCAGTAAGGAGTCAGGAGGTCTTTCAGGTAGCCTGGACCCAGACCACACAGGGCCTTGTAAGTTAACAAGCACACCTTGAAACTGATGTGCCACTGCACAGGCAACTAGTGTAGAATGCAGAGAACCAGCATGATATTCTGAAACTGAGAGACTCCAGCAACCAGCAGGGCTGCAGCATTCCGGACCAGTTGGTAGCAGCACAACAACTTTGCGGATAATCCAAGGTTCACAGCGTTTACAGTAATCCATTCTAGATGTAACCAGAATGTGCACCAAGGTTGCCAGATCAATCAGTTCAAGAAAAGGTTTGATTATGGGAGATGTCCCGTAGATGATAAAAGCCACTGTGGACAACAACTGAACCATGATATTCTAAGGTCAGCTTGGAGTCCACAATGATCCCAAGATTCCTCACCCTATCTAAAGCTGCAAGCCATGTGCCATCTAAAGATGGAAGGACATTGTCACTGCTCATCATTGCCGAACCATACCGACCTGGTTCCACCAGTAGCACCTCCATTTCAGTGGATTATTTCTAAGCAAGATGGCTGCCCTCTAGTCTTGAGTTTCCCTAAAGCACTCACTCAGTTCTGAGATTGCCGAAACTTCATCAGGAACACAAGACACATACAGCTGGGTATCATCGGCATAGCAATGAAAACCCAAGCTATAGCATCTAATGATCTCCCCCAATGGCAACATGTACACAGCGAATAACATGCGAGCCAAGACTAACCCATGAAGCACACCACAGCAGAGCGTAGCACTGCTCAAGATGAAGGAGCCAAATGCCACCTGCTGCACCCTGCCGTATAGACAGGACTCAAACCACTGCAACACCGTACCTGCGAGTCCTACATAGTGCCTCAGATGAACCAACAGTGATCCATGGTCCCTGTGTCAAATGCTGAGGAAATGTCAAGCAGGACAAGAATGGAATGACGCCCACTATCCCTTGCCAGAAGCAGATCATGGTGCACCCTGACAAGAACAGTCTTAGTACACGTTGAGACTGGGAACCAGACTGGAAAAGCTCATAGATGTCATTTCTCCAAGTGTTGCTCCAACTGCACTGCAACCAATCAACTTCAGGAGAAAGAGAAGGAGCGAGACAGGCCTGTAATTTGAGAGCACTTCAGGGTCCAATGACTTTTTTTTTTTTTTTAAGAAGGAGCTTCACCACTGCCCTTTTCAGGGTGGAAAGAAAAATCCCATCCCTCAAAAAACACCCAATGATCTCTACAACAATCGGACAGAGCATCCCCAAGCAATCTAAAAGAAGCTGAATTGGGCCAGGGTCCAGTGTACAGTGGGAAGAGCACAGTCCCAAAAGCCACTGGGAGGACATCTGCCACCTCGGGCTCAAACTCCTCCCATAAAGACGGAGTGCCACTGCCCATCATAGACTGGATGTTGCCAGCTGATGAGAGGCCACGTGAGGATATCCCGGCCCAAATAGAGGATACCTTGTCCAGAAAGAACTGTTTAAACTCCTCACATTTATCTGTGGGAAAAAACTCTGCAGACAGACTGAATTCAATAATCTTTCCCCAGTACTGAAGTGTTGAGCTGGTCGGTTCTTTCCTACAGCAATCACCCGTGACAGGAATACTGACTTTCTCAAAGTGACTGCCCACTGATACTCATCATAATGAGCTTACAGTGCCAGTCTATCCTCCTGTGACCGGGACTTCCATCAACAATGCTTTAACCTCCACCCCTAAGTCTTCAACCTCTGCAGATCACCATCAAACCATGGTGTCCTGCAGCAAGAAATCAAGGGGTGAACATGGAGAGGTGCCTGGGAGTTTATGAACATGTTAGTAAAAGTACAGATGGAGGTTACCTTATGATGTTATTATGTTTGATTTGGGAAAGGCCTTCGATACGGTACCACATGATCTCTTGGTTGCCAAACTTTATGGTAAGAGAATCAACACCTATACCGTGAGATGGATAGCAAATTGGCCTTCAGATAGAACTCAAAAAGTTAGATGGCATGGTGAGTTATCTAAGGGGGGTAACGTTAGTAGTGGCACACCCCAGGGCTCTCTATTGGGGCCAATATTGTTTGGCCTGTTTATTAGGGACATGGGCGCTGACATCAATAGTCATCTGGCAAAATTTGTAGACGACACCATATTAGGCGGGGAAGTGGATACCTTAGAAAAACATACTAACCCGTGTAAAGATCTAATTATTATACAAAAATGGTCAACTAAAAATAGGATGTTTTTTAATCCAGAAAAGTGTATTGTACTACATATTAGGAGGAACAACCCTGGATACGAATACTTCATGAATGGGATTTCTTTAAATTCAGTAAATAAGGAAAGAGATCTAGGAGTTACTGTAAGCAATAACCTTTCTCCCTCTGACCATTGTGCTTTTGTGGCCAGGAGAGCGAACTACTTGATTCGTGCAGTCAGGTGTGTATTTGTGTCTAGGGATTCACAGTGCATTATGCAGATATATAAAACTTTTGTGATTCTCTCATCTTGATTACGGCTCTCCATTCAGGAGCCTGTATTTAAAAAAAGATATAAACATACTTGAGAGACCTCAGAGGAGAATAACAAAGATGTTATGAGGTTTTTGTACTATGGAGTATGGAAACAGATGAAAAAAACTGGGCCTGTTTAGCCTGCAAGAATGAAGGCAAAGAGGCGATCTTCTATTACTTTATAACATACTGAAAAATGAGGTCCTCATGAATGAACTTGAAACTCAATTTATTGAAAGAACCATTCAATAAAGGTCTCATAATAGGCAACTTATAGTTTATAGGGCAAATACAAATAAAAGGGCACATTTCTTTACTGTAAGATCAGCCTGTATATGTAACTCATTACCTGGATTTTTGGTGAACCCTCAAGCAGTGGACAGCCTTAAGAAGGAACCAGAAAATTCATTATCAATTCTAGGAATAGGCAATGACCCACCTGATAGTGGGAGACAGTCATGATGGGCCTTTGACCTTTTTTTTCTTAATAATCAAGAAACCAAGAGTTGAATACGGCTGCAAAAGCCACGCTGTAGCCCTCTATGGCCCCCTCAACTCCCATCACACAAGCTGTTGTCGTGCCTGAGATGTCCAATACTGCCAGAAGGGTTTGAAACTCCAGATTTCAAACAGGGTGGTAACTGACCATCTCCATTGGGGTGGTTAAATGGGGAGCCCCACAAAGATACTGTACAGCATGATGACCCGACCAAATGACCAGAGCAACCATGACATTCTAATATCAAGACCCATAGAGAGAAGCATGTCCAAGGTGTGACCATGCTGATGAGCACCAGTGCCAATAGCCTGTACAAAGCCCAGTGAAGACATCAACTGGAGCAACTGCATTCCAAAAAGAGATAAGTCAACCAAAACAAGAAATCTAGGCAATTCCATCACCAGATCAGTCGTGAAGCTCTGAAGTTCCTGCAAATATTCCATATCCCAGAAGCCAGTATATGAGAATGATCTTGCAACCCGTACCTGGTCCACCTTTCACTGCCACACGTGCAAACAACCTGGTCTTCCCCATGGGGTATGCCATCAGTCTCAAAACAGATCTAAAACAGGTAGCTATCCCATCACCCCTTTGCTCCCACCTACAGTAATGCAGCATGGAATAACCCGGTGGAATGGATGCCTCCAGCACAGGGCTAGAGTCATCCCCCAACCAGGTCTCCATATTACCTGATCTGTCAACGAATCTTCGATGAAAGCCTCCATCACAGCCATTTTATTTCTTTGAGATCTGGTGTTACAGATAACTGCTCTCGGAGGGAACTGAGTTGGCCAGTCCATTAGCCACCTGCTGACCAGAAATCTCAGGAGCCAGAGGGATGGGAATCAGGCATGGAGGACCCTTCACCTGCCAAAGCCTACTCCCCAAGCACCTCTTTGACTCCACATTCCTGATCATGCCTACTCCATCCACTTCTGGAGCTAGACTACTATGTGTGCCCCACTGCAGAGGGGAAAATCCTTGGGGAACCAGCTGTCAGTTAAAGGTCTGGATGGGAAGTGCATGGTAGAAGCAGTACTCTGACAGGGAGAAGGCAGAAGCAGCTTGATAGGTGAGTGCAGGCACCAGTGTCTGGTAAGTGTAAGTAACAAAAATATATACAAAAGCCAAGACCCCTAACTGGGCCCAATTCTCAGTCCCGCGTGGAAGCACAATCTGAGGGCCAAACAACCTCCTCATTATTCCACCACATGTTACTGCTATACACATTATATCTGAAAGACCCCCTACAAATGTAGTGCAATGTAAATGAGGGCAACCTAATGTAAGTATGTGCAAATGGGTTTTGCACACACCCACGGTTGTCTGTACATGGTAAAACACATGTCAGATGGCTCTGTTCCATGAAAAAAAGCCATGGGCACAGGAGCTACCACCTTAGGTATCCAGTATCCACTCAACCCATCACCTTTAGGCCTGTTTCTGAGCTACTGCAACTGTCCTGTGTCATCTCTTTGCCCTCCTGGTAGTCAAGTGACCTCCCCCCCCAACTCCCCAGCCCTTTAGTAGTCCCTAGTGTCCAATGGAGTCCCCTTCTATTGTTGCGTTTCATTGCCAGGATTTTTACGACATGAACCCATGTTGTCTCTTGTCCAGCAACCCGTTTGCTTTAAGGAACCTGACTAGCCTTTCCTACAGAATGGTCTCCGTCACTTTACTCACAATGGAGGTCAGACTGACTGGCTGACAGTTCCCAGGTTCATCCCTTGGCCCACTATTGTGCAGCAGTACCACATGAGCTGTTCTCCATTTCTGTGGTACCACCACATCTAATGAACTGTTGAACAGATCCGCTAGTGGACCGGCCAGTTCTGCCACCTGTTCCTTCAAAACTCTTGGGCACATGCCATACAAACTCCAGGCTGGTTCATCTTCCGGATGCAAGTCCCTTCCTAGACATGTTTCTTTTATCCTGTTCTCTGCCATGTCCCCCACCCCATTACCTTGCCCCCCAACCTCCTTTAAGTGCACTTGTTATCCTTTCTTAGTAAAGGCAGAAGCATTTGTTCAACACCTCTGCCTTCTCTTTACTGACTTCCACCACCCTCCCCTTTTAAAGCTTTAATATGCCTGCCTTTGTGTCCCTCTTTTCATTACTATACCTAAAGAAGGCTTTCTTCCCCTGCTTAATCCCCTCTGTAGCTTGCAGCTCCGTTCTGACCTTGGACTGCCTGACTGCCCTTCCAGCCTCCATGTTTTCTCCAAGTAGTCACCCACATCCTCATCCTTTCAGGACTTCCTGTACTTCCTGTATACGGCCCTCTTGTCCCTCACGACCTGGCTCACCTCCCTACTGACCTAACTTGGTCTCCTTACTTTGAAATTCTTCCCCCTCTATTTTAGGCAGGTGTTAGTGGCTGCTGCGATCCCTTCCCTGATTAAGTGTCCAGTTTTGAGCCACACTCATATCAGCCTGAAGACTATCTAGCTACCCCCTCAATATCTCACTTACCACAGTCAGCGTTCCTGAAATCTTGCACGTTTGTCTTCATGCTTGGTTTCTCTTCCCCATGTCAACTCAGAACCACACCATTGGGTGTTTGCTGCTCCCCAAGGGCTCCTCTGCCATCATGTTCCAGATGTGATCCTTGTTAGTTAACACCAGGTCCAGGATGGCTACCTCCTGTGTCTGCTCAGTCACCCCCTGAACCAGGAACCACATCAGAACTGTTTTGCTGTGCACAGTGGGGGTAGAAGTCCAGGACTTGGTGCTGGGTGCAGCTTGAGCAGCCTACCCCCCTTACAATTGAGGAGGCTGATGTAGAATTCTGTCCTGAACTTTCCTTCACAACATGGGCCAGAAGGAAGAAATCTGACTCTATGACGCAGAGTCTGCAAGCTCTAGAGGTTGTGCCCTCTTTCCTTTTACTGCAGCCCTACCCCACTTCATATATGGTGGCAAGACATGGCAATTTTCAAATCCAGATGATGAGGGTCGGTGGGTCAGTAAAACATAAACTGAATTTGCAGCACAGAGACAGACAACACCTGATACTACCACAGAAGATGTTGGCACAGTTGTTGGATTTCCGCCTGTGACGCCAATGAACTGGGTTCGGGAATTGTCCCAGGTGCTGGAGGGCCAGCCGGGGAGAGAGGGATCAAGCGTCGGATGACTGCTCACCTTCTCTCGGGAGGAGGGCAGGGAAGTAACCCGGTGCTTGCTGACCCCTGGCGGAGACTGGGGATACAGCAATGCGCTGGGTCCCATTGACTAATGGGGGGGGTGGTGAACGTTGGTGTATGCTTTGACATTTGTGGCATGCCACACCCCCAGGCAGCAAACGGGAAAACAGCCCCACAGCCGACCGGATGACATTTGCCAGCTCCCGCTGCCGCGAGACCCCGAGCAGTCCACAGACCATCTCAGCAGCACCCGGGCCAAGAATTACGTTGGCTGCCCCACGTGTGCCTTCCCCTCAGAAGAGGGACCCACCCGCCAGGGCTCGCCGGGTTACCTGGGGCTGCAATGTGAGGTGATGGGTGGCTGCATCGAGGCAGTGTGGAAGCGAGGGGCATAGGAAGGCCCAAAGGAGAGGCCATCCCGGAGCTGGGGGAGCAAAAAAAAAAAGAGGATGTAGCATCAGAAGATGGTTGAGTACTCAAATAGGCAAAGAGCACACAAACATTAACTCCTGTCAGAACTTACTGTGGCGTGCAGTTCAGGTTTTCTTGTACTTTTTAATGTCCTTGCTCACTGTTTGAGAAATGATCCACTTTCTGTTTAAAATATGGACATTTTATAGAGTTTCAAGTATCATGGGTTAGTGGGGACAGTGCGCCATTCTTAAGACTTTCTCTCTCTCTGTCTAATGGAGCCAATCACTTGGTCGAGAAGTGTCTATTATAGGTACAGACTCTCTGCCCCATTCAGCTTGATATAGAGGATAATGGCTGGGGATCGGGTGATAACCACACTGTAATCACCTCGAGTGGTTGCTAGGGCAACATGGTAAACCTCGAGAGCGCAGCTTGAGAGGTTTACTGTAGCCCTAGCAACCACGAGAGGTGATTTCAGTGTGGTTGTCACCTAATCCCCAGCCATCATCTTTTATAGTGTATGGTCAAAAAAATACTGTTTGCATTCTGTGTGTGAGAATTATGGAACTCTGGTGCATTCTTTTTTCTTATGCCACTGTCTGGAAGTTCCAAAGTGTGGTTAACAACTTTTAAAATTCTAAACAGTGCATAACAAAGCTGTGTGACTGCTGATTATGGTGGTTAATAGGCACTTACCATACATTATAATGAACTACTGAAGCAGTTCTCATGTCCATAGTAAGTATGCCATCTAGTGTTCTGCTTGCATTATATTTTTAAATATTTGGGTAACTGTTTCAGGTCCTGTTTAAATATGCCTGTAGAATTGTGGATAGTCAGTGCAATACCATATGGGGGCTTTTCTTATTTGCAGTTCATGGCTTAAAGGCTCAGTCAGAGTCACAGTTTACCTATTACAGTACTTATGTAGTCAAATGGTTAAATAGTGAACTGTACACGTCTACCTACACATTCTTCCTTTTGCAGGTTTACACCATGGCCACTGAATGGGCTGGCATTACAAGGACTAAAATTTCCTATTTTGGGCACAACCCCAATTGTTCCAGATTGCATGACTTAGATAATGAATTTCAGCTGTTCTGGTATGATTACACTTATTTATTTATCTGCTTTTGGTAACCAGGTAAGTGCACTAGACAAAAACCTGCCTATTTTCAGGCATGACCTGGGAGAGTACAGGTACAATTAGCTCCTTCAGCTACCATGCCTCTTCACTATGGCATACAATACCCCCCCCCCATTAGAGAATCACCAACTGTCTCTGCTTTCTCAAGCAATCTGAAATAATTTTATCTATCACTCAGTATCTGTGACTGCTTTGTGGAAATACCCCTTGTTCATACCCCATGCATCTGCACATAATGTAGTATCTGCACTGATCAGCTGTGCTTTCTATGTGCCTCAAGTATGTAATCAAGCATGTAATTTTCAATTAATGTGTGCATGTTTCATTTTCTGCAACAAGTGCCCAAACATTTGTATGTATGTCCTCAAATGTTTGTGCAATTGCATCCGGGTCATGACTGAAAAAGGCACTTGGTGCCAGTGCACTTACCCAGTTACCAAAGTGAGAATAAATAAATAACACAGGGCAACAACGACATTACAGTTTTACTAACATTTATGGTTGTAGGGTTATGGGGTAAGGGAATAAAAATACAGAAAATACAGATTTCAGATAACTCACATTTAAGAAATACAGTGGATACAGATTTCCGGTAAATCAGATTACCATTGGTTACAGGTAGGTTTGGCAGTTTTCGATTTTAATTTTTTTATAATGTCGATGGAAAATATCGATTTTTATTTTAAAATCTCCCCCCTCCCCCGAGTTTTATCGATTTAAATTTTCACAGTTGCACGAAACTATGGGTTTTTAAGCATTTATTTCAATTTGTATCGATTTAATTTTCACTGTTGCAGTTATTGACAGCAAATGCTGAGGATTTACAAACTGACAAAAGCTTAAATTATTATCTTCACATGTCAAAATAGCAATAGAACTTACTTTTCCTATCTGTAAATTTAGATTATCTATGGAAATGTTTTTTCATCAGTTTGTGTGCAGTGAAATCGACATTTATCAACATTTAACGATTTACATCTAATACTGCCAAGTCTAGTTACAGGTTAAGTAAAAAAGGGGCCACAATAATATCAGTAATAGTGGAGATTACTTAGGTAGTACAGTACCAAGTGGAGGAGGTGAATAAGATAGTACCAAGTAGAGATGGAGAAGCAATAGAGAAGAAGTGAAGACTATGGTGCTAGAGAAATCCAGAACTAGCTCGGAGTATAGGAGACCAGCAAAGAGGAGAGCTAGAAATAACAGGAGGGGGAGGAAGGTAGTAAGTGCTGCAAACTGGGCTTACAGGTTGTGGCAGAGGAGAGCCATAGGAGGGAAGAGAGTGGGATAGACAGTTGTGGGGTTGTGTTCAGAGGCAAGAGCAAGTGTCTAAGGTTCTTAGGTATGAGAGGAGCGCTTTTTTAAAAACTTGGAATTTCAAGGCTTTAATGAGTTGGGGCAGGGAGTTCCAGGTTTTAGGGGTAAAGTGGGCTAACGCTTGTTCTCCCATGTTAGTAGCACAACAAGGAACAACGAGCAGGGCTTGAGTAGAGGATCTAAGAAGGCAAGAATGTTCAACTGGAACAAACATGGAGGACAGTGACACAGGTTGGGCAGACCTGATAATATTGTCAGTTTGGCAGCCAGCCGGTAACATAAAGTCATCAAGATGATGGGGATAGCCATTGTAGGGCAGAGTACAGTTCACAGTGACAGGTGAGATGAGGGGCAGATAGGGTAAATCAGCATATGCTGTTATACGCAATGTCCCATTTGTGAAAGAGAGTGGCATTTACCTGGGAAAAAAAACAGGGAGAGTATAGCATAGTCCAGGTAGTAATGCACCCAGGCCTACAGTTACCCTGGCAGCTGGGGTGAGGGCATGGCAGACACGATAGGCCATACCTATTTTAGAGTTGACAGATCAGCATATGTGGTTTATGTGGAGTGAGAAGTAAAGGCTGAGTCAAACATGACTCAAGGTATCTAAATGAATGGGTGACTGAAACAGGAAAGCCAGTGAGGCATTTGATGTGAAGTTCTATAGTAGTGGCATGAGATTTTTTGAGGGATCCAAAAAGCATAGCCTGGGTCTTACCCTCATTTAGAACCAGACGATTTGCAGCGAGTCAGGATTGGATGCTACGAAGGTCAGAGGTGAGTTGTGCATTTATAGCATCCATAGACTTAGACATGGTATAAAGTACTAAGTCATCAGCATACAGGATGGTTCAGCAGTGGGATGGAGAGATGGGTACATTGTTTATAACAATGGAGAACAGCGGGGGTCCAAGTATTGAGCCTTGGGGAACACCCTGAGATATAAGGACAGGGAAGGAGAGGACTTTGTTGAAAGAAACTGACTGAAAATGGTTGCTGAGGTAACTCGAGAACCAAAATAGGGTTGATTGGGACAGCCCAAGAGATTCAATCTTGTATAAGAGAAGGGGATGACAGACCAAGTCAAAAGCTTTTGTTAGGTCAATAAAGACAGCATCAGTGAGCAAACCAAGATCCATATTAGATTTAACCTTACTAATGAATTGAGCGGGGCAGTGGTGGTACTGTGTGACTTCCTAAACCTGTGCTGGGCAGGGGATTGAATACTGGATCTGGTTAGAAAGTCAGAGGCCTAGTGATGAATGAGTTTTTCCAGAAGTTTACTAAATGTGAGTAGCAAAGCGATGGGCAATAGTTGGAAGTAGATTTAGGATCCCCTTCCTTATACACTGGGATGATCCTAGTGAATTTCCAGAGCTGGGGCATGGTAGAGGTACTAACAGATAGGCTGAACAACCGCATTACTGGGGTGGTGAGGAGAAGGACAGCCATTTTGAGTATTTTTGGTTCAAGCCCATCTGGGCCCACACTGCCATAGGGGGAACCTGAGGAGAGGAGTTGCAGGACTTGACGGCGCGATACTGGAGCAAGGGCCAGAGTGTGTGTGTGTGACAGGGTAGAATAGGACCTGTCCCAGTTGTTATGGAGAAAGGGTTTAAATGCAAGGATCTATTCTGTACTTTTCTGTCTCTTCTCTGTCTGGTTGCGCAACCAAATTTTCCTGAGAGACTTTGGACTTGATCAATCCGAACAGTCACAATTCTTTGCCTCTCACTATCTCTCAGTCCTCTCTTGCTGTCATTTCCTCTCTTGCATATCTAGATCTGCTGATATAAAAATATATGCAAATCAATATGTGGAAATGTAACTGATGGTGGGATCTCTTTTGTTTAGAAAATATATAGTGTTACTTTTGAAATGTATATATTTATAATTTGAGATGACTGCAAAAAGCTGTTGGAAACTAGAAGTTACCTTAGTGCAAATCTTTGAGTCTTTTGCAAAAGCTATGCAAAAGGAGCCTCAACTCAAGAAGCACACTGTGTTCTAGCAGCTCCTGCCTGATATTTACAAAAACAGGATGCTTGCTAAGAATGGGGGTTGAAAGGACTTATAAAGGAGCTAAGCTGCAACTGCAAGAGAGATTAGAAGAAAAAGGGACACAAAAACTGCACTAAAACTACTGTTTTTCTCCTCTGTACATAGTTATTCTGAACAAGTTTATTTTTTTATGTTACTGCTACTGTAAATTAATATTTTTGGTGAATTCTACAACTGCTCCTGGTTTTCCCTATGCTTTCTGACCTGTGCCTTAATGACAGGGTGGGAGTAAAAGAGGGAGTTGGGAGAGGAGAGCCAGGGCTGGATATGAGAGTCTCGAAACTAGGGGGATTCAAAAAGATAGAACTGAAAGCATTAGCTATGGTGAGGGGGTTGTCACAATTTGTATTGTTTATGTGCATGTCCCTGGGTGTATGGGCCCTGTTCTCGCCTAAGATACCATTTAACTGAGACCAATATATTTTCGGATCCCTAGAAGTGGCCATGAGTAGGTTCTTAGAGTGTTCACTTTTTTCCGCAGTAATTTCCCTCTTGCAGGTGTTACGCACTGTCCGATAGACAGAAAGGTCTGAGTGAAGAGACAAGGATTTGTAAGTATCCCAGAGTTAGTCACGCCTTTTAAGCTTGTTAAGAAGGTGACATTTTAGCCATTTTGTGGGAGACCCTTTGACCCTGCATTTCACTGTAGGAATATGTTTCATTTACAGGGAGACAATGATATGGGTGAAGAACTCGGTGGCGTAGTTGATAACGGTTGTTTAAAAGATGGGGGGACCAGTCAACAAGCCTGAGATCCTGGAGGAATGCGTCGCAGCTGAAGGCAGAGAAGTCAGAGAAAGAAATAAGTTTTGGGGCGGGCAAGAGGGGCGGGACTGGCCTCCCAGACACAGTAGAACGGAGAATGGTCACTGACTGAGTCAGCAAAAATTTCGGAAGTGGAGATTCGAACCTTTCTGTTAGTGACGATCCAGTCTATGAGAGTGGCACGGGAACCATTACTAGAATATCTAGTCGGATCCAGTATTACTTGAGTTAGGTGAGTCTAGCCAATTATTGAAGCTAAGTTGGCTGAGTTAATTCCAAGCCAGTCAAGGTTGAAATCCTCTAGGCAGATTACCTTGTTTTTGCATATGACAGATGATAGATAGTCAATGAGTTCATCTAGTCCTTGTTTACTTTTCCTAGGAGGAATGTAGACACATATGATACGGAGCTTTATAGTTTCACTTAGGGTCAGTAGCGATTGCAGTAGTTCACAAGATGAGAGAGGAGAGCTGGCCACTAGGGAGAGGTTTAGGTCGGTCTTAAAAATATAACTAGGCCACCACCCCTTTTTGCATGGGGACGGTCCACACATAGCATGTTGTAACCAGTGAGGGAGCAGGAGACATCTGGAATAGAGGGTTTTAACCAAGTCTCGGAGATACACAGACTATCAGGGTCACAAACCTTGGCCCAGGCTTCTAGCTCAGAGGGGTTGGTAATCAGACTTCTGATATTTAGGTGAGCAATTTTTAAGCCTTGCATCTGAGTCCACGTAAGTGTACGGTCAGCGGTGGGAGGTTTCTGAGTTGCACAAGGGTCAGGGTTAGTCTCCATGTCATCTACTAGAGATAGAGATGTAACCCCTAGATGGCGCTATCCCAGGGGCTACTACCCCTGCCTGATTTGCCACTAACAGGTTGAGGGGCCTGGATCCAATGGCGGGTGCCTCCACCCAGAGGTCAGGGTTTGCAATAGTTAAACTAACTTGGTCACAGCCCTCTGGGACACTGCAACCCCCCTTTCTTCCCACTAGTGGCCCACACAATATATCAGAATTACCTTCACAGTATACACTTACCCCAGGTCTGGTTCCGCACTGGGACCTCCTGTGAAATGAGATACAGTGCAACAATCACAGTACAGTACTTTAACATAGACAAATACCTCCTAGGCAGTATAACTTTGCTGAAACAAGCAGCTCTGATTTATTTAGGGATATAACAAGGACAGGGGGAAATCAGGTTAATTAGCTTATCACTTTAATAATCTACTTATGGCTCTGTGCACAGGCTATCCCTATCAGTTACTGTCCCTGGGTACCCAAGCCCTAGTGGCTAGTCCAAACTGTGGCAGCTGGTAGGGGCCCTTTCACACAGAGAAAGGAGAATTAAACAGTCAGCAGTACAGTAATTCCATTTGGATTTAATGTGGCAATTCAACAGGAGCAACCCTGAATTAGTACTCACGACCTCCAAATAAGATAGGGTCCTTCAATGTCAGCAGGGCTCACTTGAGGTACACAAACCTCTTCACACATCCATATAAAAGAAAGCACTATACCAGGCAGGCTGCATCTGTATCCCGATCGCAATTACTGCACATACCCGGGAGAACACACAGCAGATTCAGTTCCTGACAGACCGAGTGCAATTTTCAGCAATTCTTCCAGTCTTCTACAGGGTGAGCCTGGTTTCTACTCTTCAGAGATCCTTTGATTCTTTTCACAGGACGGATTCAGTCCTAACAAGCTGTTACACAAGCTGCAGACCGGAACTCTGGGCCTTACACACGTTTTTTGACTAAAACTGCACACTGAAAAGCACAGGGCTCCTTCCTTCTTCACTGCCAAAGCTCAACTGAAACTCCAACCGACAAACCGGCACTTCCTTTGAGTTCTCCAGTTCTTGACTGGATTGGCTGTCACTCACAATAGACTGCTGCTGTTGGTCCAAAAGGCACTGAAGTCTAAACTACATCTCCCAGAGTCACTGCCCATACAATTCTCTTGTGGCTGGCTCAGATTATGAGTCCAAGTTCTGATTCGTCCAAGGCACCATTTTAGAGCTAGCTTACCCACACACTGATTGGTCCAGTTTAGCAGTTCAAAACTAGAATGGGGAACTAGCAGACACAGTTCTGACTGCAAAGAAAGCAGGTTAGACAAACTGTAATTTCATTATTACTCTAAATAATTTCTGGCAAACAGTTACATCTTTCAGATAGGTTCCTTTGCACTCCTAGTGACTGCAAAAATGAAGTGAATTGGCAGCAGCTTGAGTGGTACTCAATCAAAGAAACACACAGTCCCCCATACAAATTAATTATGTCTGCAAGCAGACAGCTCTTAAAGAGACAGTACCAGAGGCTCTAAAACACTCACTGATAAATGGCTTAAATGCCAAACACCATTCAGGCTTGGAGCATTCAAGCAAGCTCCTGAAGTCTTTTGGGAACCCCCATTTGCAGGGGTTACACCCTTCCTGGCCTGGGAAAGCTTGACGTCCGCTGCCAAGCAAGTACCCATAAGTTTCAACTGCAACCATATACATTTGCATTAGGCTCGCATATGTAATCATCAGTCAATATATCATTTTACCAAGAACACATTTCTGAAACATTGCAGTACGTCACTCTTTACACAGTATTACATACACATTGTACCATAACTCAAGTTATTACCTCTTGTACATGAAACCTGGAGAGAGGGGGCCCTTCCTATCAGTTACCTTGGGGCTGGATGGGGCAAGGGCACCATACTTAGAGGGCAACACAAGTAACTTGGAGTTAGCACTGATGCTCAGTTTGGGCAGTGAGCTCTGGGACACATACACTCCTTTATGGACAACATTGAGAGGCAAGTCCACAGGCCTCCCAAGTGAATCATAACTGAGGTGCACCACAGGCTTTACAGCTCGACCAGTCTTTCTAGGGGGAACTGTTATAGTCTCTGCACTCTGAGCCTCATTTTCAGCATTGTCCTCACTTGTCAGGGAGTCTCCATGGGGTAGAGAGGCTAGAACTTGGGGCACTTTCAGCTCCAGGAGTTACAGTTTCTGAGTCCACAACATTTGGCTCGCATGGAGAGCTGGACACTGGCAGTGGACTGTCAGGCACTCAAAATACTCTTCTTGTTCGGTGTATCACCAGTCTGCCCCAATCTATCATTTTCTCCCTGAAAGCTCAAACAGTTCAACCATGCACAATGATTCCATTTCATCTGATCTGATGCTTTGCACTTCACTTTCTGGGAGCATTGGCTCCAGGGATGAAGCTGGGGGCTTAGACAGTCCAGAAGGCCCAGCTTCATCTCCAGTATTGACTAGGGATTGCCCGAAACAATTGACTCAGTTCGTAAGAAGGATAGTATTCAAAGTCACTCTCACTTTCTTCCGATATGGACTGACAGTCATGCTCAACTGGGACTTGTGGAGGGGAACACTTTAACTTTGCTTCTGTAGGTGCAGACTTTCTTGATCTTTTCTTAGCAGCAGCTCTAGTCACTGGTCCAGAGGGGGCATCTTCTAGGGGCTCAGACTCAATTAAGATTTGTCCAATGGGCAGTAAATTATTTCTATGCATTGTTTTTACATCTTTTGAATTATTCTCAGGCCTTACTTTGTACACTGGCAGATCATCTAGTTTGCCCACTACAATGTGAGGGAGATGGTGCCATCTGTCAGCAATCTTGTGCTTGCCATGCAGTCCCAGATTTCTTAGCAATACCCGATCTCCCTCCTGGAGTTCCTGGTTTTCACCTTTTATCATACCTTTCTTTGTTGGCCAGATTTCTTTGGCAGCCATGGTTTGAGCCAGTTGGTACGCATGAGTTAGCTGGGCCTTTAACTTTGCACATACTGTAAATAGTTGTCAGCTTGAACCCCATCAGAGAGACCCCAAAACACACATCTACTGGTAGTCGAGCTTCTCTTCCAAACATCAGGCGGTAGGGGAGAATCCAGTGGCATCACTTTTGGTGCAGTTATAAGCATGTACCAGGTGCTAATTTGTTGGCTCCATCTAGGCTTGTCCTTTGGGTGCAGGGTGCCTAGCATATCTAGCAAAGTGCTGTTGAAACGCTCAGGCTGTGGGTCCTCTGGGGTGGTAAGGAGTGGTTCTGGACTTTCGTATTCCCCACAGAGAAAGCATCTCTTTGATCAGACGACTCTCAAAGTCTCTCCCTTGATCAGAATGGATTCTTTGTGGAGCCCCATAGTGAACAAAAAGTTTTCTACAAGTACTTTGGCCACAGTGGATGCTTTCTGGTCTTTGGTGGGAAAGCTTGGGCATATCTCGTGAAATGGTCAGTGACCACCAGCACATTACTGATATTTCTTTGATCTGACTCCAAACTCAGAAAATCAATACAGACCAGCTCCATGAGTGCACTGGTGGTGATGTTAACAAGGGGGGCAGCCCTCTGGGGCAAAGCTTTCCTCTGTAAGCAGCGACTACAAGTTCGAATGTGTTGCTCCACATCAGCCCCCATCTTAGGCCAATAGAATCTGGATCTCACCAAGTCAAGTGTTCTGTCTATACCAAGGTGCCCATGTGGTTGTGCAAGGACCTCAGTACTGAGTCTCGAAGGCAGTGGGCAGCACCAGTTGTTGTTTGTCTACTTGTCCCCTCTGTCTACTGTTTCTCTGTATAACAGTTTATTGATCAGTTTCAACTTAGGACCTTCTTTGTATAACAGTGCAGTTCTCAAATCAGTGGAGCGTAATTTGGACACATCTTTTCCTGCATAGAGGGCTTCTAAAGCTGCTTTGATCATGGGATCGCGGATTGAGCCCACGAATACTGTCATTGTCCAGCTGAGGCAGTGCACCAATGTCTATTGCAGAAAAGTGGCATAAGCGGCAGGTATGCAATTCTCAGAGGGTCCCAAGCAATCCACCATGCAGTCCACTGCGTCCGTGGACATTTGTTCCTCCCTGTCAAACTTCCGGCAGAGTGCCCGAATGTCAGGTTCTGCCAATCGGACCCAATCATTCTGGGGAACAGGCCTCCGGGAGAGAGCATCAGCATCTATGTGGTTCAGACCTGCTCGGTATTCGAGAGCATAGTCATATGTAGATAATGCAGAAAGCCACCTATGGCCAGTGGCATCCAACTTAGCTGAGGTCTGCACATAGGTCAAAGGATTATTGTCAGTTTTTACTAGTATTTTAGCCCCATACAAGTACTCATGGAATTGGTCTACAATAGCCCACTTCAAAGCTAGGAACTCTAACTTATGTACAGGATAGTTCTTTTCGGATGGGGTCAGGCTTCTACTGGCAAAGGCCACTGGTCTCAGGCCATTCTCGTGCTCTTGGTACAACACAGCCCCCCAACCCTTACCAAGCTAGCATCAGTGTGCAGGGCGTAAGGTTTTCTTGGATCGGCATAGGCCAGCACTGGAGCATGGGTAAGTTGATATATGATCTCATGAAAAGCAGTCTCACAATCAGAGTCAGCGGCCCAAATACTTCACTGGATGAAAATACACTCTTTCAGTCTTGAGGACGCTGACTTTGGTATTTTTTGTGGGTTGGAGGATACCCTTGAGTAAGGTTAGTAAAGGTGGATCACTCTTGAATAGTCCTTGATGAAGCGCGATAATAACCACAGAATCCCAGGAATCTTTGCAGTTCTTTTAGATTTTTGGCTGTGGCCAGGTGGTCAAGGCCTCAACTTTACTTGGGTCGGTCTCTATTCCTCGGTGGATACTATGTGTCCACATACTTTACTGATGTTTGAAAGAATTGACACTTATCAATGGACAGTTTAAGGCCAAAGTCCTCCAGTCGGTCCAATACCTTAAATAATCTGCTCTCATGTTCCTCCAGTGAGCTGCCAAACACAATAACATCATCTAGGTATACCAGGCACTCTAGTAAGTTCATGTCCCCACTGCACGCTCCATCAATCGTTGAAAAGTGGCTGGGGCACCTGAAATCCTTGAGGCATCCTCATTGAATTCATAGAAGCCAAGCGGACAGATAAAGGCCGTCTTCTCACGCGGTCCTCCTGGGGCCATCGGGATCTGGTAGTACCCACTGCGGAGATCCAGCACAGAGAACCACTTGCTCCTGCTTAGGCAGTCCAAAGCATCCTGAATGCGGGGCATTGTGTACTGATCAGGGATAGTCCGCCGGTTTAAGGTGCGATAATCCACACACATCCTTACTGTTCCATTCTTTTTCCTCACTACCACAATGGGGGAAGCATAAGGGCTTCTGGATTCTTGTATTACACCTGCAGCTAACATCTCTTGCAGATGCCGTCTCACATCATCTATGTCAGCAGGTGCCAGGCGTCGAGACCTCTCACGAAATGGTCTTTCGTCATGCAGCCGGATATTGTGCTCAGCTCCTTGCACGCATCCTACATCCCATTCCTTTAAAGAAAACACCTGGTCTCTCTGGGCAAGCTTCTCACTGATCCTCACTTTCCATTCAGCTGACAGCGGGGAGTCGCCGAAATCAAACAAGTCAGGCGTTACTCTGTCATTCTTCCTTGAACTCTTGCTGCTGGGTAGCACTGCAGTGTCTGCACAATGCACATTAGCCAGGATGCAACCTCTGTTTACTCGAATGTCTCTTTCAGACACATTATGAACTTGGACCATTACCCTTCTGGCATAAGCATGGGCTCTAGCGGGCAAAATACTAGGCTTGACCAGCAGTCCCTCTGGCAATTTTCCATCGCTGGTGCATCCAACATTAATATTTTATTCTTAACATCCTTTCTGATACGGACCTCTCCTGTAAGGTACACTGGGCATTTGGCGCCAGGATCAGAGACTCAGGATCCTTCTTCCATACAATTCCGACCGGTTCCTCTGGTTCTGTTTTTTCAGCATCTCTGTGCCTCATAGGCCTTCTTAATTAAAGCCGGAACTCTTAAGCTCTACTAGTCTTTGACCCTGTTTTTCATAACACAACTGTGCCAGCCTTCCGAACATATGAGCATTTGTTCCAATCAACAAAGGGACACCATCATACAGTCCAGTGGGGGACACACTAAGGCTAGGGTCTCTACTTGTTCGCCACTCCAGCCACGGAGGTGGGGAAAGACAGCCAAATTGGATATACCCGGAATAGGGGTAGGCCTTCTCACTTAACCCCATACATGCAGTCCTTCTAATGGTTGTAAGGGTATGCCTGACAAATGCTTCTGATACCAATCCTGGAACATAATTGTCACTGGGGCCACTGTCTAATACAGCTCTTGTAGACACTCCATTCACCTTTACAGTGGTCTCCATGGAGGGACCCACTATTCTGGACCAGTCTGGAGAGGCGGTAGTGGGGGCCTGGGCAACTGACCTGCCACAAAGGACTGGAATTAGCATTTTGGTGCCCTCACTGGGATCATGTCGCACCTCTTAACCACTGATTTCTTCTCGAAGCTCTCCTTGTAGCCTATATGCAACTTTGTCAGTGTCTTTTGGGGACTGGCATCCCTTTTCATGTGCCCATCTTTCCCACAATTATAGCAAAACATACTTGGAGTTTGAGCTGGCCGAGGCGCCACACTGGGAGCCAGGGCGGGGTATTACTAACTGGAAACCTGGGTGCCATCTCTGTCTGGCGGCGTGATAAGCATTTGGAGACATCTCGTCAGTTTCTCCACTTCCATGGTCAAGGAATTGAGTTTGGAGCTGTTATCAGCAGGAGATACATGGGTGGGTACCCCCACCCCATAGCAGATGCAGTCGGATATAGGTCAGGGCCCGTACTTGCAGGCGTGGCCTTCATAAAGGACTGTTTTTGAATTCCGGATCTCTCTCAACAGTTCGCCCATTGTGGCATATCTTTTTCCTTGTCAGAGCACTCATTGACTGTCAACCTCTGCCCCTGAACTTCACTTGATGGGTCACCTCAGTCACTCGGGTCGTAGCCACAGCTGTTGGTGCAGGTACCTCCGAGGTCGCCTTTTCTCAACTCCTCAATTTCTCTCATTAACTCATCATAGGAGGGTGGGATTCCAGTCGATTTGCCAGGCGAACTGAAGCAACAGCAGTTCTGAGAAGGGGAAGACTTAAGGATTCTGTCCAGTCTGGTTCGGTCCAGTTCAATCTGCTGGCAAACTACCCTTTCTGAGGCATTCTTGCAACAATTTTTCCAGCCGAGACATACACAGACAACAACTCCTTGGTACTGTTGTGCATTTCTTACTCTCCACCACAGGTCCTCATCAGAATCTGAGCTCCATAACATTCTCCAAGGCCTCAAGATAGGCCTGTGCAGTTCTTCAGGGTTACTGGCCCGTTTAGCACGGATGGTAGCCAGGGCAGGACCTCGGAGGCTCTCACTAACCCTCTTTCGCTTTGCCTTCCGAGCATTGCCATTTTCTAGCACTTGGGGGCAACATAGTCTATCCAGGTCTCCCAGTCATCCTCCCTTGGGGGTGGGAGGTGCCAGAGAAGATCCTCAACCTTCGGTAAGAGTCGTGACTAATGGCAGGTGCAGAAATAGGAGTCTGCATTGCTTCAGCCACCATTACGGGCACTGGAGCAGGAGAGGTGTTGGGGAGGAACACCCCAGGTGGCAAGAATAGTTTCTTCAAGTCTTCCACAGTTTTCCCTCTCCCAGCAACCATTCAGCAAATTTCTCCTCAAAAGTTTCAGATAGTGGTGGGGCTGATTCCCCGGTCTCTTACTGTCCTTAGTTATCACTTTCCAAGCAGTGAGGGCTCCTCTGGGGTAATGGTCTGTGGCACTTTGGAGCTATCTATGGGATCCTTAAACTCTACTAGGGCCAGGAAAGTGTGGGTGAGCAGATTAGCATGCCGACCACCACCACAGGGTTTTGTAAACCTTCCACCTTGGAAAGTACTCCCTGCACAGTGTCCGTATTGATACCCAGGGGATGTCCAGGATAAGCATAGCATTTGGGGTCGATCTCCTCCCCAGTACACTATCCACCAGCCGGTGCACAGCCACGCCTGTCGGGTACCCATTTTTTCTTAACAGTGGTTCGGAATATGGCCACTAGAGGACACACAATCCCAGCGGTGAGCCTCCAAGATGTAACCCCTAGATGGCGCTATCCCAGGGGCTACTACCCCTGCCTGATTTGCCACTAACAGGTTGAGGGTCCTGGATCCAATGGCGGGTGCCTCCACCCAGAGGTCAGGGTTTGCAATAGTTAAACTAACTTGGTCACAGCCCTCTGGGACACTGCAACCCCCCTTTCTTCCCACTAGTGGCCCACACAATATATCAGAATTACCTTCACAGTATACACTTACCCCCAGGTCTGGTTCCGGCACTGGGACCTCCTGTGAAATGAGATACAGTGCAACAATCACAGTACAGTACTTTAACATAGACAAATACCTCAGGCAGTATAACTTTGCTGAAACAAGCAGCTCTGATTTATTTAGGGGATATAACAAGGACAGGGGAAATCAGGTTAATTAGCTTATCACTTTAATAATTCATTTATGGCTCTGTGCACAGGCCTATCCCTTATCAGTTACTGTCCCTGGGTACCCAAGCCCTAGTGGCTAGTCCAAACCGTGGTAGCTGGTAGGGGCCCTTTCACACAGAGAAAAGGAGAATTAAACAGTCAGCAGTACAGTAATTCCATTTGGATTTAATGTGGCAATTCAACAGGGAGCAACCCTGAATTAGTACTCACGACCTCCAAATAAGATAGGGTCCTTCAATGTCAGCAGGGCTCACTTGAGGTACACAAACCTCTTCACACATCCATATAAAAGAGCACTATACAGGCAGGCTGCATCTGTATCCCGATCGCAATTACTGCACAATACCCGGAGAACACACAGCAGATTCAGTTCCTGACAGACCGAGTGCAATTTTCAGCAATTCTTCCAGTCTTCTACAGGGTGAGCCTGGTTTCTACTCTTCAGAGATCCTTTGATTCTTTTCACAGGCGGATTCAGTCCTAACAAGCTGTTACACAAGCTGCAGACCGAACTCTGGGCCTTACACACGTTTTGACTAAAACTGCACACTGAAAAGCACAGGGCTCCTTCCTTCTTCACTGCCAAAGCTCAACTGAAACTCCAACCGACAAAACCGGCACTTCCTTTGAGTTCCTCCCAGTTCTTGACTGGATTGGCTGTCACCACAATAGACTGCTGCTGTTGGTCCAAAGGCACTGAAGTCTAAACTACATCTCCCAGAGTCACTGCCCATACAATCCTCTTGTGGCTGGCTCAGATTATGAGTCCAAGTTCTGATTCGTCAAGGCACCATTTTAGAGCTAGCTTACCCCACACTGATTGGTCCAGTTTAGCAGTTCAAAACTAGAATGGGGAACTAGCAGACACAGTTCTGACTGCAAAGAAAGCAGGTTAGACAAACTGTAATTTCATTATTACTCTAAATAATTTCTGGCAAACAGTTACATCTTTCAGATAGGTTCCCTTTGCACTCCTAGTGACTGCAAAAATGAAGTGAATTGCAGCAGCTTGAGTGGTACTCAATCAAAGAAACACACAGTCCCCCATACAAACTAATTATGTCTGCAAGCAGACAGCTCTTAAAGAGACAGTACCAGAGGCTCTAAAAACACTCACTGATAAATGGCTTAAATGCCAAACACCATTCAGGCTTGGAGCATTCAAGCAAGCTCCTGGAAGTCTTTTGGGAACCCCCATTTGCAGGGGGGTTACAGAGAGATAGCAACTATCCAGATAGTAGCAATAGAGACAGCATGGGGGTGTGGGAGTGGGAGAGGAACCTTTTCTTTAGTAGGTACCTGAGTAAGAAGTTCAAGGGTTTAGGGTCGAGATACTGGGTTGGGGTAGAGGAGAGGCGAGACCCAACCAACATTTTAGAAAAGGTAAAGTCTGCCTGATAAGTACCAGGAGAGCGAGTGGAAGGGACAGCTGAGGAAGTTAGGGAGGCCAAGGCTAGGAGGACACAAACAGAAGCCATAGAGGCAATGAGATGTTGGGGAGAAACTAAGGGAGCAGAGTTGGAAGACTCAGATATAGAGTGAAGAATAGATGAGAGATACAGTGAGAAAGCCAGTGACAAATGGCTAACACATAAGTTCAGAGTTCCACAAACAGGAGCTAATAGAGGTGAGTAAAGGAGGACTAGCAATGAGCAGTAGCTTGTGCATCCCCAGTGAAGGAGCAAGGCAGGATTGGATGAAACAATCAGTAAATGGTAGTAGTAGCCACTTAAGAGTGATCTAGTACTCAAGGAAAGTGCAGACTTCTGAGAATTAGGGCAGAAACGATGCTGAGAGCAAGTTACTGAGGAGCGGCCAGCAGGGGAAGTGCAGCAGTATAACCAGACTACAGTGGAAGACTTTGGAAGTTAGGGACAAGGAGGCTGTATCAAAGGGATGGGACGGGATGGGTCCAACACACAGTAGAAATAGGGGGACAAAAGTGGGCTGATTGTTCCAAACGTCCTCTTTAAAACAGAGCACACTTCTGGTTGGGTGGGTGGCTGGGGAGGGTTGGGTGGCTATTGCTATATGGTGCCGTGCAAAGCATGGCGCCATCAGCAGTAGAGAATGCTGCTATGTCTGGAATTGTGCATGAGAATATAATGTACAGTGCATTATGTAAGAATGATAAAATATAAGTTGCAAAAAAAATCAACACAAGTAAAACAAAGGTGGTATTGGTGAGCAACCGGCTAACCCCCAAGGTCAAACAAAGATCTGGTCCTATATCAATGAACTACTTTTAAAGCTCATATCACTCTAGGAATACAGATAGTGACAGTATTAACTCACATCTATGCAAAACAATCATGATACACTGAAACATGCTGTTTTTGCTGAATTAGACAGATGGCAGATGCTTCCTTGTCATTTTCAGCTAGGTTAGTGTGTGACAGGGTTGAATAAGGCCCTGTCCCATTTGTTATGCAGAAAGAGGTAAATGCAAGGATCTGTTCTATCCTCTCTTTTCCTTTTTTTGAAACTGTATATAGTTATACTGTAGAAATTACTGCAAAAAGCTATTTGGAATTTAGGGCGTTAACCTGAGACACAGTTTGAGCTCCTCTCAGGATTGTTTGCAAACTCTTTGCAGAGCTGTCAGCAGGAGGCCAGCTTGGGACACTGTTCTATTTGCAAGCTTGCTCTGCAAAGAAACTGACAAGAACTCTAATACATTTTTATGAGAAACAGGGTGTCTCCCTAACCAGCTCAGGATGAAGAAGTTAATTGTCAGGCAAAGACTTGTTCTAAAAAGAGCAGCAATATTTTTGCTAGCGAGACTGAAACTTAGAATTAGAGATTCCCTCAGATGAAGGCCTTTGTTTTCTCTGTACTGCCCTTGTAAATAGTTATACTGAACAATTTTTATTTTTTATTTTTCTGTTACTGATAATAAAATGCTATTTGCGAATTTTATAACTGCTCCTGGTTTTCCTGTGCTTCCTGACCTGTGCCTCGATGACACAGTGTCAATAAAAATGAACGTACTCCTGAGGTATTTTTTTGTATTCTATCTTTCCATTCCCCATACGGGGGATAGACTGGAAGGAACTGCAACATAACATTAGAAAATTTATATGGAACGGCAGGTGACCGCAAATCAAGAGGGAGGTCCTTATGGGGAAGAAGTGGGGGTATGGGACTCCCAAACTTTTGGCAATATTTTCAAGCAGTGCATCTAGCACAAGTGATGGAAATACTAAGAGCTTCAGAAGATGTTGTTTGGGTAGCCTCAAAACAGGGAGCACATTCTCATACCCACAAAGGTGATGCAATGGACAACTGGAGTTCAACGAGTGAAGAATTTAGCAAACAGGTGGACCATACATACTATACAGGTGTGGGCAAATCAAAAGCAGAGGTTACACATACCATAGTACCTTTGGTATTCTATATACTGTACCTGGGCTTCCTCCTGGCTAACCTTGACCCTGCTTTTAAGTGATGGAAGCACCACGATCTTAGCCTCTTTATTAGCAATGGGAGCACCACGATCTTAGCCTCTATACTCAGGGGAAGGGCAAGGGGAAATTGTTTGACCAGGAATGGCAACACTAAGCCAGAGCTCATTTCCAGGTGCGAACTGGGAGCATAAGGAAGTTAAGTGACTTGCTCAGGGTCACACAGTATGCAAGTGACACCTGATGGGATTCAAACCCAGGTCTCCAGGTTTGCAGCTCAGAACCCTAAACCACAGTGCTATACTGCCTTCTGTAACCAGACAGCCAGTTTAAGCAGCAGTATTTGTTAATCCGCAAAACATTTCATCATGTAGTTTTTTTAAATGTATTTCTAACATCCTTAGATTCATGCTCAGTTTATTTTTAGTTTTCTCAGATATTGTCAAAACAGCCTTTACAGCTAACTTTGTAATTAATGACTCCCATCATTAAAGATGGCCACCACTAGCAATTTTGAGAAATCTCTTCCATTGAGATTACCTGTTGAATGTACTTGCTAGATTTATAATGTGGCTGTATTAGGGTGGTGTTATCACGTTTCGGATGGTAAAAACCCAACACTGCACCAATATATATAATTTCAAGATATTTCAATTTTTATGGTGGGCATGGCATTGAAATGGGAACTTTTTTAAAACTTCAAATTCTCATATCTTTGGTCAGGAATGAAAGAAAACGAAAATAAAATGTGGTATCTTGACATTTTTTGCCAGACAAATATTATTGCTAAAAAAGCTACAGTGAAGCCCACCAGGATGAAACGCAGTGTCACAGGCTTACTTCATGACAATAAGGGATTAATTCCCACTGAAACTGCATTGTTTGCTGCAGTAACTCTACTGCAGAATTCTGCAGCACTGCGCTTCATCCTGGTGGGCTTCACTGTATATGGTCATTAACAAATATTGCTGCTTTAAGAGTTTCATGCATGTTCGAGAGAATGTAGGCTCTCAACTTCTGACTTACATAGGAACCTACAACTTAGGGATTTTGTTAAGAAAGAGAATGTTTATTATTTATTTAGTTAGTTTTTGTTTACCGGGTAAGTGCACTAGGCACGAAACCTACCCATTTTCATGCACGACCCAGGAGAATACATAACAGGTGAACAAGCATATAAACACAGGTCGAGAGTACATTTAGGTAAACAGAGGAAGTGCCTAGCATTACAGACTAGTGGTGAATGCAAATAACTGAAGACAATATCAGAAGTGCAATTAGTTTACAGGCATGAGGTGGGTACAAATGAGAGAGGAGAACAGGCAGCAACCAGACAACAGCTGTGATTCAGTACAACAGGAGGACAAACAGTTGTAGCAGAAAAGCAGGACTGGGAAGCAGGAGATGAAGACATCAGAAGCACGAGCATTTGTCAGATGTATGGAGGTGGTGCAAGAGATCTTTTTTTGAAATATTATGGTAGTTGGAGACCCGGAGGTGTACAGGTAAGGAATTCCAGAAATTGGGGGTGAAGTGGGTGTGAGCCTGTCCACCCATCTTAGTGGAGCATGTGGAGACAGACACCTGGGCCTGAAAAAAGACTGCAGAGAATACACGTGGTTTGCAAGAGAAAATAGGGAGGCCAACAAGGCAGGTTGAGAGGATCTAATAATGTTGTCAGTAGGGATGGGCAGATATCTGACCCAATAAATTGAACCGTTCATATTTTACACTTTTTGACCCTATCCGACCCGATCGGATACTGCTGTATGTAGTAGGTCGGCGAGTGACTGATTCAGAACACATACTTGTAGTCTTTGTTTAACAGCACCTCACTGGAACCTCAGCCACTAAATGCTAGAGAGGGACACTGATACTCGGCACTGATCAGGGAGGACATGAAGACAACCACACAGAGGTGAGGCTGATTTGTCAATGCTGACATGGAGTTGGCCAGAACAAAAGGAATTCCAAGCACTGCTGGATGCACTCTATGTGATAAAATTACAAAGGTGCCTGAATAATGTAGATATTTGCAGGATTCCAGGGGATCTCTTCGATAGGCACATGGTGCTCTAGGAATGTCTGCCAATCTTGACACCAGCCCATTTTAATTTTTAAATAGCACACAAGATTTTACAAGTTGAAAAATGAATAATTTACAGGCTTATAAATTATACAATTTCCCCTTCCCCTCACACATAAAACAATATTCAGCTGCAACTTAAGAATTGGGTATACCAGTGCTGATACAGAGTCCGTGTTTGCCTGCTAGAAGGTAAAGTTCAGGCAGCGCACTTTCCACTTTGCACAGATTTATTCTGTGGGAGGTCTCAGCTGAAACAAATAGCAGTATTCTCAGTTTAAATTTAAAATTTCATACTGTGCTCTTGGCCGGCTCGGCTTCACCCCCAGGGCGGCTTCCCCTTGCTAGGGCTAGGCTCTTGTGTTTGCAATTGTTCAAGGCAGGAGTTGGAGGTCAACAGAAGTGCTACCAAATGAAGTTCAGTTGGGAGCTGACAGAGGGCTTAATACCGCCAGAGCAGATTAACAGCATTTTTAACAAGTTTAACAAGTTGTATTTTTTTTCATAGCACCACTACCCTATCCAAAACCGGATCCAATCGGAAAGTAGTCACAGGGTATCCGGATCCAATATCCAGGGCAAATTTCGATATCCGCCCATCCCTAGTTGTCAGTGAATACAGTCCTGCATGGATCTGCAGTCCAGATTGATCCTTCCCCAAAAATGGCGCTGCTCTGCAGTTGCTCCCAGCTGGAACACAATAAACATCAGGAGCAAGATTTTCAAAAGGATCCAGCGAAGATGCGTCTGCTGCTATGTTTAAAGCAGAAATGCATGCAAATCTGTTAGAACATCTGTTAGATGGCCTAACAGCATCCAAACCTTGCATCCAAAAACAGATACCATTGTGTCCAAACTGGATGCAGTTGCATTGAAAAAAAACACAACCTGAAACTGTGCCCATTGTTTTGCCATAAATTTGTAACTTTTTGTTGTAAACAGACACAACTTCTGAAAACAGCAGCAGTACTGCCTGGATGCAAGTGAGTGGACTCAGACACAGGCACAGCATGGATCTGCATCCGAGTCCAACACTTTTGAAAACACACACACACACACACACACACACACACAATATCTAGGTTGCATATAATCCTTTTTGGGGACTCAGGCAATGCAACAGTAGGAAATACAACGTAGGTGGGAAACTGACGCAGGCACAGAGCTGATGCCTAAGCATTTCATTTGGTACAGAATACATAAGGCGATGGCATCCGGTTCTTGGAGAGAATTTTGATGGAAAATGGTCTCCCAATTCTTTCTCACTCCTTCAGCTCAGACCAAACTTTTGGTTCTACAGGCAGGTTCTGAGGCAATGTGGAACCCTCTTTTCATATCCTTTGGCAATGCCCAATCAAACGGCCCTTCTTGGATAAATTGGGGTAGCACTCTGAACTAGTTTAGATTTGCCCACCATTTCTAACTTTGAAAATCTTATCTTAGGGTTACATCTGCAGGGAGTCATGAAGAGGTTCAAGAAGTACTTTTTTCTCATCCTGATTGCTGTTGGGAAAGCTTTGACACAAAAACAACTGCTGCAGGGAAGCCCAGACCTAGTAGATTGGGACAATACTTGTGTCCACATTAAAGAGATGGAAGCCATTACAACACTATTATACTTAAAGTAAAGGACATTTACTTCAAGATTATTGCCATTCTTTGATATCAAGGAAGAACAAGAAGGAATATTGGATCTGGAGGTAGGTAATGTAGGAGAATGGGTTAGGAAGTAATAAAAAAACTGGCTCGGGCTTTGATTATTTTATTAAATGATTTCAAGTCATTACTGCACATACAGTAACTCAATGGTTTCAGTTGTTAAGACAGTTTATTAACTGAAGTTTATACTTTAATCAATAAGCGTTTACTTGCATTACTGTTTATCAAACTGAGCTAGAAGCATTTACAAGTATGCATAATTTGCAAGATGGACTTTTATTACGGTGACATGGCAGGACTAATCACAGATCTGCATGACATATGATATTATTATTTGATGTACTTGGTATGTACCGAATTGAACTGCATGCTATGTATAACAGTGCAACCATAGTCAATTATGTGATGCTTGCTGAAATATAGTAACATTTATCAAAGTTAAAAAAAATGCTGACAGCTTGGGGAATCACCATTAGAGGAAGACTGTCTGAGTACCAGGGTCCTGCAGAAAATGTTTTTTTTTTTTCAGAATCTAGTTTTCTACAATCTTTATCTGGAGGAAATAATGGCAACGCTGTCCTGCCTCTATGGCAGGCAGATGTCTAAGCAAACACTTCCCCTGAGCAGTGGACAAATAAGTATTCAATACTTTCCTTGGGTATTTCTGTTCCAACGCTGTCAATTGCCTGCACAGATGCAGGTTGCTTTAAAATGTTTGAAGACAAAATCTGCAACTCCTCAGTGATACCGAGTAAAACCCTTCTAGCATGGCTTAACCCTAAATTATTTAGAAATGTTCTTCAAACAATCTCCTTCCACCATCAACTGATCACACATCTTATTTAAAAATGTACTGTGGGGGGGTGGCATAGCAGCAGAAGGGAGCAGATGTATCCCCTTTAAGTTCCTGGGAGAGACTCATTTTATAAGTTTAATCCTTAGTGTTTTGGGACTTTTTCAGGTTCAAAACATTAAAGGACACTATAGGCCAATTCAGCACTCCGTCTCTCCCTGATTGGCTTCAGCTCCTGGGGATTTGAACTGCATGGCGCCTTCATCTGGAGCTCATCTCTCTGCTGCCTACATTTCTTTTCTTTTCCTATCCTTGGCTGAACTTTGGAGGATTTATTTAAGCATGTGTAACCCCCCCTGCAAATGGGGGTTCCCAAAAGACTTCCAGGAGCTTGCTTGAATGCTCCAAGCCTGAATGGTGTTTGGCGTTTAAGCCATTTATCAGTGAGTGTTTTAGAGCCTCTGGTACTGTCTCTTTAGAGCTGTCTGCTTGCAGACATAATTAGTTTGTATGGGGGACTGTGTGCTTCTCTGTTTGAGTACCACTCGAGCTGCTGCCAATTCACTCCATTTTTGCAGTCACTAGAGTGCAAAGGAACCTATCTGAAAGATGTAACTGTTTGCCAGAAATCATTTACAGTAATAATGAAATTACAGTTTGTCTAACCTGCTTTCTTCAGTCAGAACTGTGTCTGCCTAGTTCCCATTCTGGTTTTGAACTGCTGAACTGGACCAATCAGTGTGGGGTAAGCTAGCTCTAAAATGGTGCCTTGGGAGAATCAGAACTTGGACTCATAATCTGAGCCAGCCACAAGAGGATTGTATGGGCAGTGACTCTGGAGATGTAGTTTAGACTTGCGCCTTTTGGACCAACAGCAGCAGTCTATTGTGAGTGACAGCCAATCCAGTCAAGAACTGGGAGGAACTCAAAGGAAGTGCCCGGTTTTGTCTGTTGGAGTTTCAGTTTAGCTCTGGCAGTGAAGGGAAGAAACCCTGTGCTCCTTCAGTGCAGTTTCAGTCAAAAACGGTGTAAGGCCCAGAGTTCCGGTCTGCAGCTTGTGTAACTGCTTGTTAGGACTGAACTGTCCTGTGAAAAGAATCAAAGGATCTCTGAAGAGTAGAAACCAGGCTCACCCTGTAGAAGACTGGAGAAATTGTTGAATTGCACTCGGTCTGTCAGGAACTGAATCTGCTGTGTGTTCTCCTGGGTATTGTGCAGTAATTGCGATCGGGATAGAGAAGCAGCCTGCCTGGTATGGTACTTTTCTTTTTACCATATAAATGTGTGAGAAGAGTCTGGTGGAGCTCAAGAGTAGCCCTGCTGACGTTGAAGGACCTATCTTGTTTGGAGGTCGTGAGTACTAATTCAGGGTCGCCTCCGTTGAATTGCCACATTAAATCCAAATGGAATCACTGTACTGCTGGACTGTTTAAACTAATTTTTCTTTCACTGTGTGAAAGGGCCCCTCACCAGCTGCACGGTTTGGTCTAGCCACTAGGGCTTGGGTACCCAGGACAGTAACTGGTAGGGATAGGCCTGTGCACAGAGCCATAGGTGGATAGTAAAGATAAGCTAATTAACCTGATTTCCTGTCCTTGTTATATCCTCCTAAATAAATCAGAGCTGCTTGTTTCAGCAAAGTTATACTGCCTGAGGTATTTGTCTATGTTAAAGTACTGTACTGTGATTGTTGCACTGTATCTTATTTCACAGGAGGTCCCAGTGCCGAACTGGTCCTGGGGTAAGTGTATACTGTGAAGGTAATTCTGATATATTGTGTGGGCCACTAGTGGAAGAAAGGGTTGCAGTGTCCCAGAGGGCTGTGACCAAGTAAGTTTAACTATTGCAAACCCTGACCTCTGGGTGGAGGCACCCACCATTGGATCCAGGCCCTCAACCTGTTAGTGGCAAATCAGGCAGGGGTAGTAGCCCTGGGATAGCGCCATCTGGGTTACATCTTGAGGCACCGCTGGATTGTGTGTCCTCTAGTGGCCATATTTACGAACCACTGTTAAGAAAAAAATGGTACCGACAGAAGTGGCTGTGCACCGCTGGTGGAGTGGTGTACTGGGAGGAGATTGACCCCAAAATGCTATGCTTATCCTGGACATCCCCTGGGTATCAATAACGGACACTGTACAGGAGTACTTTCCAAGGTGGAAGGTTTACAAAACCCTGTGGTGGTGGGTCGGCATGCTAATCTGCTCACCCACACTTTCCTGGCCCTAGTAGAGTTTAAGGATCCCATAGATAGCTCCAAAGTGCCACAGACCATTACCCCAGAGGGAGAACTCACTGCCTGGAGAGTGATAACTAAGTACAGTAAAGACCGTGGGAATGAGCCCCCACCACTGTCTGAAACTTTGAGGAGAAATTTGCTAAATGGTTGCTGGGGAAGGGAAACTGTGAGGACTTGAAGAAACTATTCTTGCCACCTGGGGTGTTCTCCCCAACACCCTCTCCCGCTCCAGTACCCGTAATGGTGGCTGAACCAATGCAGACTCCTATTTCTGCACCTGCCATTAGTCACGACTCCACCGGTGCTGAGGATCTTCTCTGGCACCCTCCCCACCCCCCAAGGGGAGGATGACTGGGAGACCTGATAGACTATGTTGCCCCCAAGTGCTAGAATGGCAATGCTCGGAAGTCGGTGCTTAAAGAGGGTTAGTGAGAGCCCAAGGTCCTGCCCTGGCTACCATCCATGCTAAATGGGCCAGTAACCCTGAAGTGACTGCATAGGCCTATTTTGAGGCCTTGGAGAATGTGTATGGAGCCCAGATTCTGATGAGGATCTATGGTGGAGTAAGAAATGCACAACAGTACCAAGGGAGTTGTTGTCTGTGTATGTATCTCGCTGAAAATTGTTGCAAGAATGCCTCAGAAAGGGTAGTTTGCCAGCGACTGAACTGGACCGAACCAGGCTGGACAGGATCCTTATGTCTGCCCCCTTCTCAGAACTGCTGTTGCTTCCAGTTACGCCTGGCAAATCGACTGGAATCCCACCCTCCTATGATGAGTTAATGAGAGAAATTGAGGAGTTGAGAAAGGCTACTCGGGAGGGACCTGCACCAATAGCTTGCTACGACCCGAGTGACTGAGGGTGGCCCATCAAGTGAAGTTCAGGGCAGAGGTTGGCAGTCAAAGAGTGCCTGACAAGGAAAAGATACGCACAATGGGGCTAACTGTTGAGAGAGATCCGGGAATTCAAAAACAGTCCTTTATGAAGGCCACGCCTGCAAGTACGGGCCCTGACCTATATCCGACTGCATCTGCTATGGGGTGGGGGGTACCCACCCATGTATCTCCTGCTGATAACAGCTCCAAACTCAATTCCTTGACCATGGAAGTGGAGAAACTGATGCGATGTCTCCAAATGCTTATCACGCCGAGACAGAGATGGCACCAAGGTTTTCAGTTAGTAATACCCCGCCTTGGCTCCCAGTGTGCGCTCGGCCAGCTCAAACTCCAGAAAGTATGTTTTGCTATAATTGTGGGAAGGATGGGCACATGAAAAGGGAATGCCGTCCCTCAAAAGACACTGACAAAGTTGCATATAGGCTACAAGGAGAGCTCGAGAACAAATCAGTGGTTAAGAGGTGCACAAATGATCCCAGTGAGGGCACCAAAATGCTAACTCACGCCCTTTTGTGGCAAGGTCAGTTGCCCAGGCCCCTACTATCACCTCCAGACTGGTCCAGAATAGTGGGTCCTCCATGGAGACCACTGTAAAGGTGAATGGAGTGTCTACAAGAGCTGTATTAGACAGTGGCTCCCAAGTGACAATTATGTTCCAGGATTGGTATCAGAAGCATTTGTCAGACGTACCTTACAACCATTAGAAGGACTGCATGTATGGGGGGTTAAGTGAGAAGGCCTACCCCATTCCGGTATATCCGACTTGGCTGTCTTTCCTCACCCGTGCTGGAGTGGTCAACAAGTAGACTTAGCCTAGTGTGTTCCCCCACTGGACTGTATGATGGTGTCCTTTGTTGATTGGAACAAATGCTCATATGTTCGAAGGCTGGCACAGTTGTGTTATGAAAAACAGGGGTCAAAAACTAGTAGAGCTTTAAGAGTTCCAGCTTTAATTAAGAAGGCCTATGAGGCACAGAGAGATGCTGAAAAATAGAACCAGAGGAACCGGCTGAATTGTATGGAAGAAGGATCCTGAGTCTCTGATCCTGGCGCCAAATGCCCAGTGTACCTTACAGGAGAGGTCCATATCAGAAAGGATGTTAAGAATAAAATATTAATGTTGGATGCACCAGGCGATGGAAAATTGCCAGAAGGACTGCTGGTCAAGTTCAGTATTTTGCCCGCTAGAGCCCATGCTTATGCCAGAAGGGTAATGGTCCAAGTTCATAATGTGTCTGAAAGAGATATTCGAGTAGATAGAGGTTGCATCCTGGCTAATGTGCATTGTGCAGACACTGCAGTGCTACCCAGCAGCAAGAGTTCGAGGAAGAATGCCAGAGTAACGCCTGACTTGTTTGATTTCGGCACTCCATTGCCAGCTGAATGGAAAGTGAGGATCAGTGAGAAGCTTGCCCAGAGAGATCCAGGGTGTTTCTTTAAAGGAATGGGACGAGGATGGCAAAGGAGCTGAGCACAATATCCGCTGCATGACGAAAGACCATTTCGTGAGAGGTCTCGACGCCTGGCACCTGCTGACATAGATGATGTGAGACGGCATCTGCAAGAGATGTTAGCTGCTGGTGTAATACAAGAACCAGAAGCCCTTATGCTTCCCATTGTGGTAGTGAGGAAAAGAATGACAGTAAGGATGTGTGGATTATCGCATTCAAACCGGCGGACTATCCTCGATCAGTACACAATGCCCGTGCATTCAGGATGCTTGACTGCCTAAACGGGAGCAAGTGTTCTCTGTGTTGATCTCCGCAGTGGGTACTACCAGATCCCGATGGCCCCAGAGGACCGTGAGAAGACAGCCTTATCTGTCCGCTTACTTTCTATGAATTCATGAGGATGCCTCAAGGGATTTCAGGTGCCCCAGCCACTTTTAAACGATTAATGGAGCGCAGTGGGGACATGAACTTACTAGAGTGCCTGGTATACCTAGATGATGTTATTGTGTTTGGCAGCTCACTGGAGGAACATGAGAGCAGATTATTTAAGGTATTGGACCGACTGGAGGACTTTGGCCTTAAACTGTCCATTGATAAGTGTCAATTCTTTCAAACATCAGTAAAGTATGGGGACACATAGTATCCACCGAGGAATAAAGACCCACCCAAGTAAAGTTGAGGCCTTGACCACCTGGCCACAGCCCAAAAATCTAAAAGAACTGCAAAGATTCCTGGATTCTGTGGTTATTATCGCGCTCATCAAGGACTATTCAACAGTGATCCCCTTTACTTAACTTACTCAAGGGTATCCCCAACCCACAACAAATACCAAAAGTCAGCGCCCTCAAGACTGAAAGAGTGTATTTTCATCCGAGTGAAGTATTTGGGGTCCGCTGACTCCTGATTGTGAGACTGTCATGAGATCATATATCAACTTACCCATGCTCCAGTGCTGGCCTATGCCGACCCAAGAAAACCTTAGTCCCGCATACTGATGCTAGCTTGCAAGGGTTGGAGCTGTGTTGTACCAAGAGCACGAGAATGGCCTGAGACCAGTGGCCTTGCCAGTAGAAGCCTGACCCCATCCGAAAAGAACTATCCTGTACATAAGTTAGAGTTCTAGCTTTGAAGTGGGCTATTGTTGACCAATTCCATGAGTACTTGTATTGGGCTAAAATACTAGTAAAACTGACAATAATCCTTGACCTATGTGCAGACTCTCAGCTAAGTTGGATGCCACTGGCCATAGGTGGCTGCATTATCTACATATGACTATGCTCTCAATACCGAGCAGGTATGAACCACATAGATGCTGGGATGCTCTCCCGGAGGCCTGTTCCCAGAATGATTAGTCCGATTAGCAGAACCTGACATTCGGCACTCTGCCGAAGTTTGACAGGAGGAACAATGTCCACGGATGCAGTGGACTGCATGGTGGATTGCTTGGGACTCTGAGAATTGCATACCTGCTGCTTATTGCCACTTTTCTGCAATAGACATTGGTGCACCGCCTCAGCTGGACAATGATAGTATTCGGCGGCTCAATCCTCCGCGATTCCATGATCAAAGCAGTTTTAGAAGCCCCCTATGCAGGAAAATATGTGTCCAAATTACGCCCACTGATTTGAGAACTGCACTGTTATACAAAGAAGGTCCTGTTGAAACTGATCAATAAACTGTTATACAGAGAAACAGTAGACAGAGGGGACAAGTAGACAAACAACAACTAGTGCTGCCCACTGTTTTCGAGACTCAGTACTGAGGTCCTTGCACAACCACATGGGGCACCTTGGTATAGACAGAACACTTGACTTGGTGAGATCCAGATCTATTGACTCAAGATGGGGCTGATGTGGAGCAACACATTCGAACTTGTAGTCGCTGCTTACAGAGGAAAGCTTTTGCCCCAGAGGGCTGCCCCTTGTTAACATCACCACCAGTGCACCCATGGAGCTGGTCTGTATTGATTTTCTGAGTTTGGAGTCAGATCAAAGAAATATCAGTAATGTGCTGGTGGTCACTGACCATTTCACGAGATATGCCCAGGTTTTCCCACCAAAGACCAGAAAGCATCCACTGTGGCCAAAGTACTTGTAGAAAACTTTTGTTCACTATGGGGCTCACAAAGAATCCATTCTGATCAAGGAGAGACTTGAGAGTCGCCTGATCAAAGAGATGCTTTCTCTGTGGGGATGCGAAAGTCCAGAACCACTCCTTACCACCCCCAGGGGGACCCACAGCCTGAACGCTTCAACCGCACTTTGCTAGATATGCTAGGCACCCTGCACCCAAAGGACAAGCTTCAGATGGAACCAACAAATTAGCACCCTGGTACATGCTTATAACTGCACCAAAAGTGATGCCACTGGGTTCTCCCTACCGCCTGATGTTTGGAAGAGAAGCTCACTACCAGTAGATGTGTTTTGGGGTCTCTCCTGATGGGGTTCAAGCTGACAACTATTTACAGTATGTGCAAAAGTTAAAGGCCCAGCTAACTCATGCGCATCAACTGGCTCAAACCATGGCTGCCAAAAGAAATCTCGACAACAAAGAACGGTATGATAAAAAGGTGAAAGCACAGGAACTCCAGGAGGGAGATCGGGTATTGCTAAGAAATCTGGGACTGCATGGCAAACACAAGATTGCTGACAGATGGCACCATCTCCTCACATTGTAGTGGGCAAACTAGATGATCTGCCAGTGTACAAAGTAAGGCCTGAGAACAATTCAAAAGATGTAAAACAATGCATAGAAATCATTTACTGCCCATTGGACAAATCCTGATTGAGTCTGAGCCTCAGAAGATGCCCCCTCTGGACCAGTGACTAGAGCTGCTGCTAAGAATAGATCAAGGGAGTCTGCACCTACAGAAGCAGAGTTAAAGTGTTCCCCTGCACAAGTCCCAGTTGAGCATGACTGTCAGTCCATATCAGAAGAAAGTGAGAGTGACTTTGAATACTATCCTTCTTACGAACTGAGTCAATTGTTTCGGGGCAATCCCCTAGTCAATACTGGAGACAAAGCTGGGCCTTCTGGACTGTCTAAGCCCCAGCTTCATCCCTGGAGCCAATGCTCCCAGAAAGTGAAGTGCAAAGCATCAGATCAGATGAAATGGAATCATTGTGCATGGTTGAACTGTTTGAGCTTCAGGGAGGAAAATGATAGATTGGGGCAGACTGTGATACACCGAACAAGAAGAGTATTTTGAGTGCCCTGACAGTCGATCTGCCAGTGTCCAAAAGTCTCCATGCGAGCCAAATGTTGTGGACTCAGAAACTGTAACCCTGGAGCTGAAAGTGCCCCAAGTTCTAGCCTCTACCCACAGGAGACTCCTGACAAGTGAGGACAATGCTGAAATGAGGCTCAGAGTGCAGAGACTGTAACAGTTCCCCTAGAAAGACTGGTCGAGCTGTAAAGCCTGTGGTGCACCTCAGTTATGATTCACTTGGGAGGCCTGTGACTTGCTCTCAATGTTGTCCATAAAGGAGTGTATGTGTCCCGAGCTCATTGCCCAAACTGAGCATCAGTGCTAACCCAAGTTACTTGTGTTGCCTTCTAAGTATGGTGCCCTTGCCCAGTCCAGCCTCAAGGTAACTGATAGGAAGGGCCCTCTCTTCAGGTTTCATGTACAAGAGGTAATAACTTGAGTTATGGTACAATGTGCGTAATACTGTGTAAAGAGTGACGACTGCAATGTTTCAGAAATGTGTTCTGGTAAAATGATGTATTGACTGATGATTACATGTGAGCCTAATGCAAATGTATATGGTTGTAGTTGAAACTTATGGGTACTTGCTTGACGTGGACGCCAAGCTTTCCCAGGCCAGGAAGGTGTAACCCCCTGCAAATGGGGGTTCCTAAAAGACTTCCAGGAGCTTGCTTGAATGCTCCAAGCCTGCATGGTGTTTGGCTGCTGCTTATTTATCAGTGAGTGTTTTAGAGCCTCTGTACTGTCTCTTTAAGAGCTGTCTGCTTGCAGACATAATTAGTTTGTATGGGGGACTGTGTGCTTTTCTGTTTGAGTACCACTCGAGCTGCTGCCAATTCACCCATTTTTGCAGTCACTAGGAGTGCAAAGGAACCTATCTGAAAGATATAACTGTTTGCCAGAAATCATTTACAGTAATAATGAAATTACAGTTTGTCTAACTGCTTTTTTGCAGTCAGAACTGTGTCTGCTCAGTTCCCCATTCTGGTTTTGAACTGCTGAACTGGACCAATCAGTGTGGGTAAGCTAGCTCTAAAATGGTGCCTTGACGAATCAGAACTTGGACTCATAATCTGAGCCAGCCACAAGAGGATTGTATGGGCAGTGACTTGGGAGATGTAGTTTAGACTGCCCTTTTTGGACCAACAGCAGCAGTCTATTGTGAGTGACAGCCAATCCAGTCAAGAACTGGGAGGAACTCAAAGGAAGTGCCCGGTTTTGTCTGTTGGAGTTTCAGTTTAGCTCTGGCAGTGAAGGGGAAAGAAACCCTGTGCTCCTTCAGTGCACAGTTTCAGTCAAAAAACATGTGTAAGGCCCAGAGTTCCGGTCTGCAGCTTGTGTAACTGCTTGTTAGGACTGAATCCGTCCTGTGAAAAGAATCAAAGGATCTCTGAAGAGTAGAAACCAGGCTCACCCTGTAGAAGACTGGAGAAATTGTTGAATTGCACTCGGTCTGTCAGAGAACTGAATCTGCTGTGTGTTCTCCTGGGTATTGTGCAGTAATGCGATCGGGATAGAAGCAGCCTGCCTGGTATGGTACTTTCTTTTTACCATATAAATGTGTGAAGAGTCTCGTGGAGCTCAAGAGTAGCCCTGCTGACGTTGAAGGACCCTATCTTGTTTGGAGGTGAGTACTAATTCAGGGTCGCTCCTGTTGAATTGCCACATTAAATCCAAATGGAATCACTGTACTGCTGACTGTTTAAACTAATTTTTCTTTTCACTGTGTGAAAGGCCCTCACCAGCTGCCACGGTTTGGACTAGCCACTAGGGCTTGGGTACCCAGGACAGTAACTGGTAGGGATAGGCCTGCACAGAGCCATAGGTAGATAGTAAAGTGATAAGCTAATTAACCTGATTTCCCATGTCCTTGTTATATCCCCTAAATAAATCAGAGCTGCTTGTTTCAGCAAAGTTATACTGCCTGAGGTATTTGTCTATATTAAAGTACTGTACTGTGATTGTTGCACTGTATCTTATTTCACAGGAGGTCCCAGTGCCGGAACTGGTCCTGGGGTAAGTGTATACTGTGAAGGTAATTTGATATATTGTGTGGGCCACTAGTGGGAAGAAAGGGGGGTTGCAGTGTCCCAGAGGGCTGTGACCAAGTAAGTTTAACTATTGCAAACCCTGACCTCTGGGTGGAGGCACCCGCCATTGGATCCAGGCCCCTCAACCTGTTAGTGGCAAATCAGGCAGGGGTAGTAGCCCCTGGGATAGCGCCATCTAGGGGTTACACATGGCTTATTAGGGCTCTCGGGCCAAGTGAAACTTTTGCTTCTAGGGTTTTATTTGTACCAATTACCTTTTTTTGGGGGTCTACTTTTCCATTTGCAGGTTATCACTGTTCCCCACAAGAGGTCGCCTTTTTCCTTTCCTGTTTTTAATTCCTTATCTCTTTTTGGGTCCTTGACTGTGCTTTCCAGTCTCTGGCACGCCCTGATTAGTTTTTACCTACTCTCCATCTGGTTAATCTGCAATTAAGACTGAATACTATCTAATTATTTAATCGCATACAGTTCCCAGTGGCTGTGTACCCTTGGTTTTGCTCACTTTGAGTGTCATCCCCTTGTTTAATTTATCAAGAGCATCACATTCCCTCGTCATGTATATGTTACTATTCCTTGTTTGTTTCTCCACAGGGAATCTGCGCTATTACTCTGAATCCTCTGTGCCTCCAGTCTGGCCAGTGTATCTCACTGTCTCCTTAGGCAGGCTAGTGTTCCCGATTTATGCCACACCAAGTTGTTCCACTAGCTTTTTCAGCAAAACATTTGAGAATAGTTTTCCCCTTGTTAATGGCACTTCCCCCCTTCCACTTATGGCCCCCTTAACCCTTTCAGTATGGGTGGCCATCTTTTCCTCCATGTTAAATTATAAACTCTCCACCCTACCCACTTGCCACCTTCCCATACCAAACAGAGTAAGACTAAACTCCGAATGTTCCTACTAGAGGCACTAAAAAAGCTACTACTTCTACTCCTATTCTGTTCAGGGAATGTTGAACTTAACCCAGGTCCCCCTCTACCTATCTCCTCACCCTCAGATATTCAACAATTGAAAGGCATAACCTTACACCTAAATGCAAGCAGCCTCTTAAGGAAACTTGACTTTGTTCAGGCTTGGACTTCTCACACTGAACCAGATGTCTTGGCCATCTCTGAGACCTGGCTGAAGAGCTATACCCCAATCACGAATTTAACCTCCCTAATTACATCATCTTTCAGGCAGACAGACCAATCAGAGGTGGGGGAGGTGGCAATTTATGTCAGGGACAAGTTCACGGTATCACTGACTGAAACTAATTCTGTCCCTAAGGAATTCAAACGGGTCTCTATTAGACTGTCCCTACCATCCTCTGAATCCATCTGCATCACTGTTGTTATCGCCTCGGAGGCCTTGTATTCTTGAATCAAATACACAAATTTGGTGGACGTGCAGCCTAGTGAAGTTATCATCTTGGGGGACCTGAACATAAGACTAGCTTTCAAATTCCTCTAATTCTCTAAAAGATCTGTGCGATGAACTGGGTTCACACAGCTTATACCAGAAATCACTCACTCAAACTCAAAAAATTCTGCAATTAGCGCACTTCTCTACTTCATCTTAGTAAACAAACCCCATCTATACAGCTGTGCCAGCGTACTCTTCAATGACATCAGTGACCACAGTGCAATAGCCTGTGCTCGCTCCGCTCCTAAATCTCTATCCTCCTCCATGTTCACCCTAAAAAATGAACCAACGAAACTTCGACCTCTATAATTATTTAGTAAACCTTAATATTCATTGGCCAGACTTCTACCTTGCATCCTCGGTGAATACAGCCTTTGAGATCTTCCAAAAACTGGTACTAGGTGTCATTGACAAATATGCATCCCTGACCAAATCCCATACCAGGAAGAGATCCTGCCCTTGATTTTCTGCTGAGCTACAGTCTGCTCTTCATAGTAAAGACACCCAGTGGAAAAGGGCCAGAAAAAACAAGAATCCAGTGGACTGGGCCGCCTTTAGGAAATTAAGGAACCACTGCACCAAAATTGTTAGGGCCACTAAAGCAAGCTTCTTCCAATCTAAATTAGCCTCTGCTGCCAGTGATTCTGCCACCTTCTGGAAGACTTTAAAAGAAGTCGAAGGTCACCGTTCAGTTAATAGCCTCCCTTCCAAGACTGTATCCGGTATTACCACTACCACTGATAGGCAGTGCATACTTAACTTATTAAATAATCATTTCGCAATGGCCGGCCTCGCATTCGACACATCCGCAGCAAATAAGCTTCATCAACAGACCCTTGATACTATAGATGATAGACCTCCTAGCAAGGCCCCCATGTCAGAGCCCAAGTTCTCTTTCAGCCCCGTTACATATAAACAGGTAGAGGACCTTCTCCTGTGCCTTGACACCAGGAAAAGTGCAGGAGCAGATAACTTAGATCCTTTCTTCGTAAAAATGGGCCATCATGCCCCAATTACACCTACTGTCCATTTATTTAACATGTTGCAAGCCCACAGCGAACTCCCCTCAGTATGGAAAGTGGCACACGTAGTCCCACTTTTCAAGTCTGGTGACCCCAGTGACCTGAATACTTATGGGCCGATTTCCTTACTGCCCATTCTTTCAAAACTGCTCGAAAAAGTCATAAATATCCAGTTAAGAAATCATCTAGACTTGGTATAGTTTCTAAATCCTATCCAATCAGGGTTCAGAAAAAAAAACACAGAACAATATCTGCTTTAGCCAAAGTAACCAATGATTGGCTCCTGGCACTTCACACCAAACACTTCATTAGCACCTTATTTCTCGACCTGAGTAAAGCCTTTGATACAGTGGACCACGATCTACTGTTGTCTGTCCTTCGAGATATCGGACTAGATGCTGTTGCTGTCAATTGGTTCACATGTTACCTCAAGGGCAGAAAATAGCAAATTAAGGCACAAGAAGACTTGTCCCCACTTAACTCATTTGCTCCCAGTGGCCATTTGGGGTCAGATCCAGCAATGGATGGTTCCTAGGCCATATGGCATCTATGGGAACAAATGTGTTGACACTACCCAGAGGTGTCCCTCAAGGTTCCATCTTAGGGCCACTTCTTTTCACAATATATATTAACAATACTGATGCAGGCATCCGTCAAGCAATTGTGCACTTGTTTGCCGATGACACTATTATTTACACTGCCGAACCTGCCCTAGAACTAGCATGCAGTACATTGCAAAGTGAATTTAACCTCCTTCATCATAACCTCCTGGGTCGCAAACGCCTGCTCAATGCAAAGAAAACAAAAGCCATGATCTTTGCTCCCAAACTAATCTCAGACTCCTCCTCCCCCAGGGAACATCCCTCCTGGGGAGCCTATTGAAACTGTAGAAAAATTCAAATATCTTGGCTTTTGGCGTGATCATAAACTCTCTTATATGGTCCACACTGAGGAACTGGGTAAGAAGTTGAAACAGTGCCTAGGGTTGTTCTTCAGAATCAAACACCTCCTAACCTATGAAGCCAGGCTAAGACTTGTGTATTCCACGTTTCTACCACTCTTGGACAATGCAGACATACTATACAGTCAAGGACCTAGCTCTATTCCAACGAATCTTCACACATTATATAATAGAGCCCTAAGATTTATCACTGGCGCCCCCTTCAGGACGCACCACTGTACACTACATGCTATGCTGGGTTGACAATCATTAAAAACCAGAAGACTCAGAAATGTGGCCGCCTCGACCTACAGAGCTTTAACTAGTAAGCTACCGACATATATCTCCAGCCTGCTAACATATCCCACTGGTACCTACTCATTTAGGAGTCATTTCTACCTATTCCTTGAATTAGAACTCGCTTCAGGGCCTCTGCATTAAGTCATTCCTTACTAGCCCTCTGGAACACTCTACAGAAATCCTTGAAGCTCTCATCCCTTATAAAAATGCCAGCTTTCAAATCCTTATTAAGACGCCACATAACTGACTCCTGCAACTGCTTTTCTTGATCCTTGTCCTTCTTTTTATTTCTACACGTCCTAAGCGTGTGTAATGAATTGAAACTAATATTCCCCTTCCATCTTCCTCTCACCTCGACCTCCTTGAGGGTCTCTTCCTCTCATCTCACCCCATTTCCCCAGCCTCCCTCCTTCCTTCTATCTATGCAAGCCTTACCAGTACCATTCCCAAACCGAACAATATCCCTATATAGTCCTATGGTGATATTGTCATGGTTTTAAGTTGAAGGTATTTTTGCAAACAACTTGTTTGTTCTCTGTATGCACTATGATCCATTGTCAGGCAACACAGAATTATGTATATACCGTATACTCAGTATACTGTATATTTCTCCCCTCGCCCTTTTTTGTATTATTCCGCCATGTACGAGTGCATATTTTTTGCTTTTTATTTCTATTTTGGTTTTTCCTTGACAGTGTATAACTATATTTTGTTATGATCTTCATTGTACTTTTGTCCAGGCCCACTTTGTAAATGAGCTCGCCTCAACAATGTTCCACCTGGTTAAATAAAGATGACTTGACTGACTGATTGATTGAAAACAGCTTATTGGTTTACAAACGTACATTGCCCACTTTGGCGAGGCAGAAGACAGCTGCCACTAGCCAGGTTTCTTTTTTCAAACCTAAGCTGAAAGATAACACAAACTGCACATGCCCCAATAATGCAAAGTATCACGGGAGGCATATGCAAATGCCCATGAATTAATTAGGACTGAAAGATGTCAGTCTGAAACATGTGGCTTCGGCAGCAGGGTTGAGTTCAGCCCCTGTGGGGGAATCACACTGTTGATGCTGAATGATATTTTCAGTCAGCTTGTACAGATGGTCATGGACATTGTAACAAACTGGACACTGTGAACCCATATGTAACTGTATTGGAAACTATAGTGGACAGGACTGAGCAAGTCGGACAGTTCTGTCTTGAAAGATGTTAACACCACCAAACAGTTGGTCAATGAAAACAGGCTGCTGCATCAGCATCTTGAGACACTTTAGAAGCAAGCCCAGAAAGGAACATTTTAGTGGTCAGGCTACCGGAGGGAGAGAAAGTGGTTGATTTTGCACATATGTTCTTGCCTCAGATTTGTGGGTTTTTCTAAGAGATGCCTTCTCTTTCTACTGAGAAAATGTAATGCATCATGCTGTAGAGGGTGCCAATAGACACGAGTCCTCCTTGTACATTCTTGGTAGTGTGCATGGTGGTGGGTGACCGTGATTGGGCCCTAGTGTCACCTGGAGGAAGCGCAGCTTGCGTATGGGGAGTCAGGAGTTCCCTGATTCTGGATTTATCTTAGAGTATGTGGCTGAAGTGGAAAGGTTTCAATCGAGTACAGGGAATGCTATGTAGCTTGAAGATGCCCCATCAGCTGCTGTTGCCTGCTAGGCTCTCGCTAACATGGTAGGCAAACCATTTATTTTTAATAACATGAAGCAGGCTGATCAGGAGGTCTGGAAAACTGAGAGGGAGCTGGTATACATGGAGGATGAAGACTCAGATGCCTTAGAATAAGACTAGGTTAGTGAGTCTCCTATTAATGACTGAATGGAGGTAAGCTGGAAAATTATTACATCTTTGGGTTTCCACATGGTTGTTAGTGTGCAGCAGGGGTTTGAACAGGATGATGGAGTAAAATCACATGGTTTAATTTTTAATTTATTTGCATAATATGTTGTAGCCCTGCTGCAAAGTTTTTACTTTTGTACTGTGACATAAAGTTGATATTCTGCCTCAAGCTGCCTCCCAACAGTGGATTTGCAATTTTCGGTGCACCAGTGGGACCTTAACGTTTTTTCTACTGTTCCTTTATAGAAGTCTAGGATTTTACTTTTTAAAGATTGATTTTCTTTATCTAAATATTATTGCACTTTACTTGGTGAGGTCCCATGAAAGCTCCCTTAAGAAGTTTTATTACATTACTGTTAGAATAATATTTCTACTTTTATAATGTTATGGTCAGTTTACAACTATTGTTAGCAGTTTGCCCCGGGTCTCTCTTGGGGTAAATGCTGGCTAGAATGGAGATTCTACTGTTCTGGGGGGCAGACTGTTGTCCTTAATAGGTCTATATGGTAGGTCTGGAATACGTAAAGGGGAAGTCCCTGCAACCCATTTTCTGTATACCCGTGTAGTATGTAAGCATGAACAATAATTCCCTTTCTTTCATCCCCCTAATTTCATCCTAAAAAAGAAAGCTGGGAAGGCAGTCAGAACAGCAAAGGCCCAAACCGAGGAAAAGATAGCCAACTCAGTTAAGAAGGGGGATAAAACCTTTTATAGGTACATCAGGGAGTGAAGGAAGACCAAGGGAGGGATAGTGAGGCTTAATAAAGGGAGGAGGGTGGGCAGAGGATGACTGTGAAAAGGCAGAGATACTAAACAAATATTTTGCTCAGTATTTACAAAAGAAGAGGGGTAAGTACCTAAAACAAACAGTAGAAACACTCTGGATACAGAAGTTGATACCAGCCCATTTATAGAAGAAAGGGTTCTGAAAGAACTCTTAAAACTGAAGGTGGACAAAGCAATGGGGCCTGATGGGATTCATCCCAGAATTCTAAAAAGAACAAGGAGAACTAGTGACACCACTGACTACTCTCTTTAACAAATCATGGGAGGATGGGGTGGTACCCAGGACTGGAGGAGGGCAGATGTGATTCCCCTTCACAAAAGTGGGAGCAAGGCAGAAGCAGGAAACCTACAGACCTGTTAGTTTAACCTCAGTGGTAGGGAAAATGATGGAATCACTTGAAGGAAAGAACTGTTGAGTATCTAGAGGCCAGAGGGCACAGGACTCAGGCAGCATGGATTCACAGCGGAAGGTCATGCCAGACAAATCTGATAGATTTCTTTGACTGGGTGACCAAAGTAGTAGATCAGGAAGGGCTGTGGACATGGCCTACCTAGACTTTAGCAAGGCATTTGACACAGTCCCACACAAAAGGTTAATATAAAAGTTAGCCAGCCTGGGAGTGGTCCCAAGATGACAGCCTGTAAAGAATTGGCTGGAGAATAGGACACAGAGAGTAAGAGTAAATGGAGTCCACTCTGAAGAAAGGGGGGGTTACTAGTGGGTACCCTGTAGGGTTCAGTATTAGATCAACCCTCTTCAATGTCTTTATAAGCGACATTGCAGGGACTGAAGGAAAGTAGTCTTTGCAGATGACACAAAGATCTGCAACAGAGGTGATGCACAAGGTGGGGTGGAAAGGATGAGAAGGGACTTGGCATGGTTAGAGGAATGGTCAAATGTATGGCAGCTTAGATTCAATGCTAGAAGTGCAAGTAATGCACCTGGGAAACAAAACCCAGGGAAGAGTACAATGGGGGTGAGATACTAACAACAACAAAAATGGAAAGGGACCTGGGGTAGTCATATCAGATGACCCAAAGGTGGGCAAGCAATGTGAGAGGGCAGCAAGGAGGGCTGGGGGATGCTGGGATGCATAGGAGAGGCATCACTAGTAGAAAACAGGAAGTTATTATCCCTCTGTACAGACAGCTGGTGAGACCCATCTGAGTACTCGGCAGTTCTGGAGACCCAATCTCCGCAAAGACATAGACAGGATGGAAGCTGTCCAGAGGAGGGCACTAAATGGTGCAGGATCTGCACCGAAGACATATGAAGAGAGACTGTATGAGCTTAATATGTATAGCCTCGAGGAAAGGAGGAGAGGGGGGACATGATAGAAACTTTCAAGTACCTCAAGGGAATCAACAAAGTCCAAGGCACAATTTGAAGATGGCGGGGGGGGGGGCAGCTCAGACGTAATTTAAGGAAGTATTTTTTCACAGAGAGGGTTGTGGATGCATGGAACGGCCTTCCGGAGGAGGTGGTGGAGTCAAAAACAGTGGTGAAATTCAAGCATGCATGGGACAGTCATAAGGCAATTCTAGGGGTGGGGGTAGGAAGAAGTAGGCTGCTGGTTAACTAGGATCTGCAGCTTATCCATTAGGTAGGGAAATGGGCAGACTGGGTGGGCCAAGCGGTCCTTATCTGCCGTCAAATTCTATGTTTCTATGTTTAGGTTGCTTCACTCAGCTGTGCCCTGGTGTGAAAAGCTCTTTGTCTCAATTCCAAAGGTCATGACCCCACTCATGCAAGGCATCATGGGAGTTGATGGTGTATACCTGCACAAGCTAGAAAATATACTCTCATTCAGTTTTGTTACATGTCTTGTGAAGTCCCTGTATTCCCCAAACGCATTTTGTCTAACTCAAATGCTCTTTGAACTACAGAAAACAGCAAGGCACTTACTATTCCTTGAAAAGTTTCATGACCAGTACAAGACAAGAACATGGGGACTGCAGAAGACAGCAACAACACTGTTGAATTTTGAGCAGTTCCTCTATACTATATGGACTGATTATTCTTATGATGAACATTTTGCATTACTGTGAACGTTCTGTACATTAAGTCTGGAGGTCTGCGTGCCTCATCTCTTTTTTATAATGTTTTTACAGCACCTACTGTAAGCTCATACAATCTATAAATAAAAAGTAAAAAATTAAAAACAACACTGAATAATATTGCATAGCTATGGCAGGCTTTAGCACTAAAGCATTATAAAATTCCAGGATGCCTTACATGAGTCAGGTCATGACCTTTACACCAGAGTCAAGCAGGCTTTCATACCAGACTTAAGCACCTTAATTTACTTTTAAAACCTGATGAAATTAGGAGGGTGCAATAGAGGCAATCACTGTTCATGCCTACAAACTACACAGGTAAACAATAAAAGGCTGAGGGGACCTTCCCTTTAAAATTTATTCTCTTTAGATTTTTTCTCCATACCATTCTCTGCTGCATGCCTGTCTGAGTATAGTTTTGTATTTTTGACATTATATAATTTAGTACATCCCCCGTGTTGAACTGAAGGGAAAGGGGCTTGTTTATTTCCTTTGTAAGAGAATACAGTACAATCTTGATTATCCAAACTGCTTGGGAGATGTGAAATTAATTTAGATAATGGGGAGCTTGTATAAATACAGGTTACTCACCTGTAACAGGAGTTCTAGGAATGGTATATGTTGTTCATCCACACTTACTGGCAGGTTCCTTGCCGCTTTAAATCTTGCCGGAAGGACTTCAAGCTGGCTCCTCCCACCCACCCGGGTGGTAAAACTCTCGGCTCCGCCCCATGACGCCAGATCTAGTCCGCTTGAAGCCAGGTTGTGCGTGAAGCAGAGTCGGTGGTTGGTCGATGAACAACATATACCATTCCTAGAACTCCTGTTACAGGTGAGTAACCTGTATTTCTAGGGACATGGATAGTTGTTCAATCCACACTTACTGGCAGACTCCTAGCAGTTCTCCGGGAGGAGGGGGGCAAGGCGTACACCCCCTACTTGGGAAATAAGGACTGGAGAAGCGAGGTCCCAAAACCAGCATCCCGGCGTGACTCTAGGTTGATGTGGTAGTGGGTAATGAAGGTGTGTGCTGACTTCCAGGTAGCAGCCCTGCAGATTTCCTGGATAGGGATGCTCCTGGAAGCAGCCACCGATGCAGCGGTATGGCAGGTAGAATGAGCTCTTATCCCTTTGGGAGGCTCCATGCCCGCCAACCTGTAGCAAAGATCTATGCAGGAGGTGACCCACCTGCCTATCGTCCGCTTGGCTGCAGGTCTGCCAGGTGCGGCTTCAGCGTAGGTGACAAACAGCTGGCGAACCTCTCCCCGAACTTCAGCCATCTGCTCCTTGTAATAAGAGAGCGCTCTTCTAGGGTCCAAAGTATGGAGCCTATATTCGGCCTCCGAGGTGTGATTGGGGTAGAACACCGGCAGAGTCAACACCTGGTTAAGGTGAAACTCCGACACCACCTTCGGAAGGAATTTCGGGTGGGGGTGCAGGACAACCTTGTCCCTGTGGAAGACCAGATAAGGAGACTCGATGGAAAGCGCCTGGAGCTCTCCCATCCTTCTGACTGACATGATAGCCACCAAGAAGACGGTCTTCCACGACAGGTGAGAGATATCACACCTGTGCATAGGTTTGAATTGCTTGACCATGAGCTTAGCCAGTACCAGCAGTAGATCCCACGGAGGTGGCGGTTCTCGCACCGGATGGGGATATGCGAGCAAGGCCTTTGAAAAAGCGCCCGACCACCTTCTCCTGCGCCACTGACTGCTTCCCGGCCCACGCCCGGTAAGCAGAGATGGCTGCCAGGTGCACCTTAAGGGTCGTTGACCAAAGCCCTAGCTGAGAAAAGGACCATAGGTAGTCCATAATGCTAGCCAAGGAACAGGAGGAAGGGTCCAACCCCTTATCCTGACACCAAATGGAGAATCTCTTCCATTTGAAGACATAGCATTTCCTGGTCGACTCCTTACGGGATGCCTCAACAACGTTGAGGACCTCGTCGGAAAGACCCAAGGCCTGGAACCCTAGTTGCTCAGGAACCAGGCCGTTAGGTGCAGGGATTGAAGGTCCGGTTGGAGTACCTTCCCCTGGTTGACTGAGATCAGGTCCGGGCAGGCTGGAAGCCGCCCCGGGAGCCTGGAGCTGAGGCTGAGGAGATCTGGATACCAGAACTGGCGGGGCCAGTCTGGGGCTACCAGAATCACCCGTGCCTTGTCCCTCCTCACCTTGAGAAGCACCTTGTGGATCAAGGGAAATGGAAAGGCATAGAAGAGGCCTGGGGTCCACGGTCTCAAGAAGGCATCCCCCTGCAGCAAGCCATGCTGAGGGGGGCGGGCATGAAACAGCCTCAGCTTCGCATTCTCCCTGGAGGCAAACAGGTCCACCTGAGGTATGCCCCAGTGGTAGAACAGATCGTGTACTACCCCCGGCAGGAGAGACCACTCGTGAGATGCAGCACCTATCCGGCTTAGGGCTTCAGCCAGTGTTGGAGGCTCCCACCACATGGATGGCTAGGAGATCTGCCTCCAGTCTGCTCACAAGAGACCAAGTGCAGTGAGCTTCCTTGCACAGAGGCAAGGAGCGTGTCCCGCCCTGGCGGTTTAGGTAGTACATGGTCGTGGTATTGTCTGTCTGGACCTGGACCACATGAACCCGCACAAATGGAGCAAAGGCAGTGAGGGCTAGTCGGACCGCTCGAAGCTCCAGCAGGTTGATGTGGCATCGAGACTCCTGAGGGGACCAGAGGCCATGCGCTCTGAGCTCCCCCAGATGGGCACCCCAACCATCAGAGAGGCATCGGTCATTAGAGTGACCGTCGGCTCTGGGCGGACAAACGGGATACCCTACTGCAGATGAGCTGGAACGATCCACCACTGGAGAGCATTCCCCATCTCCTGGGTCACTATCACTGGCTGGTCCAGAGGACTGGAGCACTGTGGCCATTGGTGGGCCAGCCCCCATTGTAGGGGATGCATGTGCCAGCGGGCCAAATGGACCACGCTGGTGCAGGCTGCCACGAGGCCCACGAGGCGCAGGACATCCCAGGCAGGGTGCAATTGCCCAACCAGAAATGATTAGGCAAAGGAGGAAAGAACCTCGGCACTGTCCGCCGGGAGCCGTGCTCTGGCTCAAAGAGAGCCGAGCTCTGCCCCGATGAATTGAATCACCTGCATTGGCACAAGTTCTGATTTGGCCTCATTGATGAGGAGGCCAATCTGAGAGCAGACCTGGAGGGCCAGATCCCTGGACCGCTCCACCTCTGGTCTGGAGGGTCTGCAATCAGCCAGTCGTCCAGGTAAGGGTACACCCGGACCCTTCGGTGCAACAGAAATGCTGTCACCACTGCCATGCATTTGGTGAAGACCCTGGGAGCTGGAGAGAGGCCGAAGGGTATGGCCTGGAACTGGTAAAGGGACCCCTCCGCCCTGAAGCCGAGGAATCGCTGGTGGGACTGACGGATTGGGACATGAAAGAACATGTCCTGGAGGTCCAGAGAACAGAACCACATGCCTCGTTCCAAGGATGGAATGATCTGAGCCACAGTGACCATCCTGAAGGTTTGAGACCTTAGGAACTTGTTCAGGTCATGTAGGTCTAGAATGGGGCGCCAGCCCCCCGTCCGTTTGGGAACCAGGAAATACCTGGACACAAACCCTGGGTCTGGTGGAGGATCCGCCACCTCCATGATCACCTCCTTCTGGAGGAGCAGGGCAGTGTCGGCTCGACGAGCTGACAGAGAGGCTGCTGACCCCGTAGCCCCCTGTGGGGCGATGGCTCAATAAAGTGGGGCCTGCTCAAATTCCAGAGGCAGACCCTTTCCTACCACTTCCAGCACCCACCAGTCTGTGGTGATATCGGACCAGGTGGAAAGGAAGTGACGGAGCCACCCCCCCATGGGGGGGAACCCGGGGAGGAGTGATGAGGTTGGGGGTGACACCCCTCAACCCGTCACTGGGCAGACTTGGAGGAAGGACCGCCTAGGGGCCTCCTGGATCTTTTCCCCCCGGCTTCCTGCTGGAGGAAGCTGCAGGCTTGGCTTTGGGGTGCCGAGTGCGAGCCTGCTGGCCCTGATGCTGGTGTTGCTGGGCCAGACATGCCGTAGGGGCTGAAGGCCGAAAGGGCTTACGCTGCTGCTGGTGGTCTTTGTCCTTCTGGACAGATGTGACCAAGTCCAAGGTGGCAGACTTCTCGATCCTCTGCAGATGACCCTCCACCCCGGGACTGAACAAGTCGGTACCCAGGAAGGGAACGTCTGCCAGCTTGTGCTGGGTATCCGCTGTGAAAGTGGAGATCTGCAGCCAAGCTCTGCGGCGCGTGGCCACTGCGGCCACTACTGACCGGGCACAAGAGTCTCCAATGTCTAAGGCAGTTTGGAGCTGTTGTTTAGCCACCGCCCTTCCCTGATCCTGCACCTGCTTGACCGTTGTCCGGAAGTCAGCCGGGAGATAAGGAATCACCTCATCCAGGGAGCCCAAAAGGGTGTGTGAAAAGTGTGCCATCAGAACGGCTGAACTGACCTGACGAAGGCCTAAGGAGGACGCAGCATAGACTTTCCGCCTGGAGTAGTCCAGTTTCTTGGACTCCTTATTGGGTGGCTTGTCCATGTCCTGAGCATTTCCGGAGCACCGGAAAACACTGTTGGTCACTAGCCCCTCCGCGGAGGGGTGCTCGGAGAACCCGGAGAGTGAACCAGTGGGAATGGCATACTTTCGGGCCATCCTGGCTGAAGGTGCTGGACAAGAAGCTGGCTGCTGCCATAGCTCCAGAGCCGGGCCAACAATGGTTTCAGCCACCGGAAGGGCCTCCGTGGGGGATTCCCTTCGGTCCAGTATCTCCATGAAGGGATACTTGGCCTGCTTTGAAACAGGTTCGAGCTTCATCCCAGTAGACTCCGAGATGAGCCAAAGCATTCCCAGGAATGAGGATGGACTCTCGTCCACCGACTGACCCTCAGTGGACTCCAGGTCGAGAGGCCTGGAGAACAGTGAGGAGTCATCATCAGACTCTGAGGAGTCCGCAAACAGCTGCCAAGGGCCTGAGCCACCCTCCACCCACCGAGGTCAATCGGGAGTGAGGGTGACCGACAACCGATGGGGCAAACCCTGACCCGACCAAGAATCCTTGGTCAGGGCCCCAGTTTTAGGTTGTGGAGGCGGGGGTTCCACCACAATGGGTGGCGCCGCTGGTTTTGGCTGAACAACCGGTGCCGGCTTCGGCTCCTCAATTGCAACGAGGGGTTGTTTCGGCCGCTCTGGTGACAGCCACTTAATGGCCGGGGAAGGCAACGGAGTTGGCTTGTTCCCGGTTAAAAGGAGCTGCTGCCACATCAGATCCTCGTAGCACCAACGCAATTTGACCTGGAGCCTATCCTCCGAAGAGGACGAAGACGAGGATGAGCGGCACCACCGCTTTCCCCAGTGCCGAGACCGAGACCACCGAAGTCGGCGGGATCGGCTGGACTGAGAAGAGGTCCAAGACCAAGACCGAGACCTTCGGTGTTTCCAAGGGTGGGTCTGAGAGGGAGCAGGGGAAACCCACTCCTCCCTCGGTTCGGGGACCTTAACTGGGGACTCCAGCACAAGAGGCACAGGAGGCACAGGGAAGTCCTCGGTTTCCACCGGGGGAACCAGTGAAGAAGGGTTGTCGGCTTCTCCAGTCGACAGCCCATCTGACAGGTCGAGAAAAATCTCGACTGCATCGACGGCTGTCTTGGCCGGCTGACCTGACGGGGACACCGAGAAGCCAGTGGCCTTAGCCGCAACCTCAACCGAAGTCGAGTGTCGACTACCTGGGGAAGGGGACCTCTCCTGCTCCCACGAATGTCGACGATGGGACCTACCCTTGGAGTCCTTCTTCTTGGACCTACAGGAATGTCCCAAAGACCCCTCTCCCTTGGTGGAGAGGGACTGACAAAGCTCCTTGAACGAAGCCGTGGAGGAGGAGCCCAAAGAGAGCGGGATAAATGCCGCAACCGAAGAAGATGTTGATGCGGCCTGGGCCGCTTCCTCCTCAAGGGCGATCATTTGTTCAAGCTGTTCAGCAGAGCCTGCCACCATGGACACCGCCCAACGGGCCTCCCTCGACGTGCCGGAGGATAACGTTTCTCGGGGCGCCCAAGTTGCAATCTGGCATCGCGATCCTCTAGAACCGTGGCTGAGAAGGACTTGCACAAGTCACAGGCTCGTTAATCATGCTCATGCCTAAGGCAGTAAACGCACGGGAGCTGGATCGTCCGACATCATCTGACTCACAGGGCACCACCGAAAACTGAGTCAATTTGTCCATCGCAGCCGCGAAGGAAGAAAAAGACCAAAGTCTTGTAAGTTTTAAGATTAGTTTCGGGTTAACCGAAGAGTTAGGATCCAGGCCTAAAATGCAGAGCACAAAGGAGGGAACCTGAGCTTCCAAGCGGTAAGGAAGATCTGGCGTCATGGGGCGGAGCCGAGAGTTTTACCACCCGAGTGGGTGGGAGGAGCCAGTTTGAAGACCTTCAGGCAAGATTTAAAGCAGCAAGGAACCTGCCAGTAAGTGTGGATTGAACAACATATCCATGTCCCTAGAAAGAAGAGTTATGTACTCACCGAGATCTTCAAGAGAATCTCTTTCATCAGGCCACACCTATGGAATTTATAGACACCAGGCACTAGGAACACATGAAAACTTTTGCAAGCAGTCCACTAGGTGCCACCCACAACAATGTCAGATGTCGGCTGCTACATAAATGTGGGTGACCCCTTCCCTCCTCAGTTCCCCAATGGAGATCGTGCTCAGAGGACCTCCCAGTAGGGCACCAGGAGAGAACCTAGGGCTCTGCCAACCAGGAGAGACAGAGAACAACAGGCAGATCCTCACAGAGCGGGAGACAGCACTAACTAGTCTCCGGACCCTATGGGGGAAGGAGGGAGAAGATCTACTGTTACGGTGAGTATGTAATTGTTCCATCTTTTTCAATGATATCTCTTTCATCAAGCCACACCTATGGAACAAGTACCAAGTAGTACTGATCATAAACAGTCTGGGTGGCTGCAGCCTACAGGCCTAAGAAAGCAGGCTGTGGAGCACATCTGGGCCAAATCAGCTCTTTTTTGAGAGGCAATGTCCAGACTGTAGTGTTTAGTGAAAATGTCGACAGTACTCCAGGTGACAGCCACACAGACTTCTACAGCAGACACATTTTTTAAACTAACAACAGATGTGGCCATGCCTCTAGTGGAATGACCACAAACAACCCCCAGGAAGTTCCTTACCGTACTTCCTATAACAGAAAGTAATACAGTTTGCTAACCATTTGAACAGACTCTGTTTAGAAACTGGGGTGCCTTCTTTCCCAGGGGCAAATGAAACAAAAAGCTGCAAGGACTCCCTGTAGTCCTTGGTGCAGTGTATACAGTACCTGAATATTCGTTATACCTCTAGAGTATGGAGTAATGCTTCTCCTGGATTGGCATGCTCAGGAAAATAAACTGGCAGGTGAGTGGTTTGATTTAAAGTAAACTGAGACACCACCTTTGGTAAAAACTTAGGATTAGTACACAAAGACACCCTGTCTTTGTGGAAAATCAAATAAGGAGGCTAATACATTAGATCCTGCAGTTCAGAACTCCTTCAAGCAGAAGTAATGACAACCAACAACAAGGCTTTCCAAGAAAGAAAGCATAGGCCACAAGTTGCAGCTGGCTCAAAAAGAGCCAAAGTAAGTTTTTCCAAAACAAAATTCAGGTCCCAAGCCAGGAGAGGATTGCAGATTGGAGGCTTCAAGTGTAGAATGCCTCTCCAGAACATATGGGGCACCTCCAGCTGGGCAACCATACAACCCTCAATAGGCACATGGAAAGTTGAAATGGCAGCCAAGTGCACTTTGACAGAGGAATACAGCAGGCCTGCATCTGACAAGGACAGCAGATACTCTAGAACCAGATTAACTGGACAGGTAAATGGAGCTAAGTGATGGGAAGCAGCCCACAAAGGAAACTACTGCCACTTCATGGAATAAGTGGACCTAGTGGAAGGCTTTCTGGCAGCCACCAGGACATCAGCCACCTTTGGAAACCCCAAACCTGGCAATAGTTATGTTTTCAGGAAACATGCATGAAGATGAAGCAATCTGAGGTCTTGATGGACCAGGGTCCCCTGTTCCTGAGACAGTAGGCCTTGTCATGAAGGCAGGAACACACTTCCAGCTGTTGTAGTAGAGGGAACCAGACATGGCAAGGCCATAGGGAAGAAATAAGGATCAGAATTGCCCTCTCCATCTGGAGTTTGAGCAGCACCCTCTGATTTAGAGGGAAGGGAGATGAGGCGTGTGGCAATTTGGTCACTGCTGTCATACTGCAGACATACTGCTGTCATATTTCTCTAAAATTCCCAAAAAGGCCAGGATATCAGGTTTACCAGAAGGATGCCCATGTTTTTTAAAGGATATCTGAGAAGAGAGACACTGTATATTGTAAATGTTGACAAGGCTTGCTAGAGATAAACAGAGGCTGAATTGTAATGGGGCGTTGACATTTCTTTGGTGCCATCTCCTCCACTAATAACCTTTTACATTTCAAAAGGGGGATTGGTATATCCTGGTAAATTGATCAAAGGAGACAAGTCCAGTAAGACTGGAGATGAGAGAAACTATCTCGCTGTCATAAACCTTTGCACTTCAAGGAAAAAAATACTTTGAGAACAGGATGTGAATACACTTCAAGTGTCATACTTCATCTCCACTTAAAAGAGGTCCTGGGATACTGTATCAGGCCAGCCAGGGTGTTGGTGTGCTGAGGAGATCTAAATACAATTTTGGGAAAGAGCAAGAGAGACCCCTGCTGGCCTAAAGATAAGGCCACTACCTAATTCGAAGGACAGTTTTACAGACTGCAGGACCAGGGGTATTTAAGGCCCCTCAAAACATAAACTCAGTGCATTTTGCAGAAGACACTTTTCCTGACACACAGAGCCAGACTGCCAAGCATACGCTGAGGACCAGTGGCCACAAGAAGGACTGGGACTGGGAGACTTTTCCAGAAACCCATCTATTTTCTGGACTTTGATTTCTCTACAGACAAGGTAGAAATTAGCCAGTTAAATTTTACACTGTGTTTTTTTAATGCACTTTTTTCCAGCTTCTTTTTCGTCATCCTGTAACCCAAATTTCTGAATCTTTTGTTTGTAAGTCCTGTATGATAATTATTTAAGTACTAGTACAAGCATGTGCTTCTAATAACTGCATGGAAATAATTCTATTGTGTGTGTGAAGGTGGGATGATTTATTCAATCTGTGACAGCCTGTTTAATGCTAAGGTACCACCATTGCTACCAAAGACTAGGATCCTAGAAGGGAATCTGGGTGCTTAAGCAGGGAAAATACATAGGTCCCTGGAGGGGTCTGCAGAATTTGAACTAGGTTCCCACACCACTTGTGAGAAAAGACACAACAGGGTTACAAGGACAGCCCTGAAGAGCTCATAACGCTTGGGTCCTCCCCCCAGTGCAGCAACCAAGGAGGGTTCTCATCTGGCTACAGACTCGAGACTGTATTTTACCCTTACCCAGATTAGAGAGGAAGCCCTGGGCCCTCATGGCGAGTGTTCAGTTTTGAACTTGACGAGCACTCTAGAAGGACATGGGGAGGGTATTCCTGTTCCCCATCATGGATTGCACTTGGGGTGGGCACTGGGAGATCAGTGGACATGGCCCCCAGCAGTGGGTTCATGACAAGGTGTACAGAAACCTCCCCTTCTAACAGAGGGACAATGCATCTTGCCAGAAAACTCCAGACCCTGGAGCACACAAGCAGAAAAGTGAAAGTTCTGCATTGTGTGGGGATGCAAAAAGGTCCAATCTGGATTACCCCATCTGTCCAACAGATCTTCTACCACTGAGGTTACCAGTTCCCACGTGTGCATTCTGGACTGTGACCTGCTTAGCCTGTCTGCCAAGATGCTTTAGGTGCCTGGAACATGTACTGCTGACAGTTCTAGACCGTGTTCCAGAGACCAATACCAGACTCTCATCGCTTCCCTGCATAGGGGGTAAGAATGAGTTCTCCCTTGCTTGTTGATGTACTGCATCACATGGACATTGTCCATCTGCACTAAGAGAGGAACTGGGGACAGATGATCCTGGAAGTCCTGTACGCCAAACAGGACAGCTCACATTTCTAGAACATTTGTGTGCAAGGTGCTCTCCACTGTGGTCCATGTATCCTGCAACTGATGGAGCCCTAAGTGTGCCCCCATCCCATCCCCAAGGTATCTGTAGTTAAAATCTGGTGCGGGTTGGAGATCGGGAAGGGAACCCCATGTAACAGGCTGCTGGGTTTCATCCACCACTTGAGCACTTTGCATACAGGAGAGGTTACTAGAATCCTCTGTTCTAGATAGTTTGTGAGCTGGTCCCACTGGACTCTTAGGGTCCATTAAGGGATCCTTATGCGTAGTCTGGCCAGAGGTACTGTGACAATGGCCACTACCAACAGGTCCAATAGCCGAAAGAATGTCCTAGGAAGTGCCATACTGGTTATTGTGGACCATTTGGGCCTGTGCAATCAGACGACTGACCCTGTCCACAGACAGGAAGGCTGAACCTTGGGCTGTGTCCAAAATTGCTCCTGTGTACCACAGGCTCTGACGAGGTGTCAAGACAGACTTGGGTACGTTGACAGTAATCCCCAGGGTAGTGAACATCTGTCTTGTCCAAGCTAAGGTGTGCAGGAGCTACTCCTTGGAGTGAGCCTTTAATAGAGAGTCGTCTAGGTATGGAAGGACATAGAGGCCTTCCCTCCAAAAGGCTGCTGCTGCCAAGCATTTAGTAAAGACCCGTGGTACAAAGGACAAGCCAAAGGACAATATTCTGAATTGGTAGTGTTCCCCCTGAAACAGGAACAACAAATTATTTCTGTGAGGTTTGCAAATTTTGACATGAAGGAAGGCATCCCTCATAGAGAAAACAGATCCAATCCACTGCTTGCAGCAGTGGGAGCAGGCCCTGTAGGGTGACCATTCTGAACTTTTTGTACTCTATAAAAAGTTCAGATCCCTGAGATCTAGAACAGACTGCAGGTCTCCTGTTCATTTTGGGACTAGGACATACCAAGAGTAGAAAACTGTGTTTCTTTGTTCCAAGTGCACAGGTTCTATAGCTCTCTTCTGAAGCAATTAAGTGTGTGGCACTTGTGGATGATCTGTAGGTGTTTCTAGAAGTTCCAGAGCCCAACCTTGTGCTAGGATTTCCAGGACCCAGGCATTGTCACCTCCTTCCACTGATTTAGGTGGAGGGAGAGATGACCTCCAGCAACCAGACCTGGAGGTAATGGTGGTTGAGGGGTTTACAAGGAGTCAGGTAGAGCCAGTTGTGGCAGCTCCAGCTGTGCCATCACCTCTAGGGGCTTCTGAGTGTGCACCTGCAGTGGTTCCTGAGGTGGGCAAGGCTTCTGCTTCCTTGGCCTTACCTGGTTGTCTGGTGGCAGGATAGTGTCTTGCAGCAGCCCAGTGAAAAGGTGTCCACTGTCTACCCCTTAGTTGGGTATGATAGAGGAAGTGTATTAACTTCAGGGTCCTACCTGAGGCTTGAAGACTAGAAAGGATATCTTAAGACATCTGAGCCAAATAATTTGTAGGGGGCACTGAGAATGGACTGTTGTATGTCATTCACAAATCCTGCCACCTTAAGCCAGAAGCAGCTCTTTAGGTATATTCCTGAGGCAGGAGCCTGGCTGAAGCATCAGATACATCATAGGCTGTACAAAGTAGATGTTTTCCTATATCAACATCAGCTGTGAATGCTTTGAGAAGCTCCTGATTGGGTGTACCTTCTGGCAAGGCTTAAGCTGCTGCTTTGGCTTTTCTCCAGAGTGTATTCTGGTACTTAACCATATGGGTTGGACAGTTAGCAATTCTGAGGCCCAGGGAGGTTGAGCCAAAAGTTCTCTTATCTAGCATATCCAACCTATCTCTTTATCTGGAGGAAGGGAACCAAGGTGTTTTGGTGCCATTGAGCTATCATGGGCAGAACTGATCACTACAGAATCTACCTCAGGTTGCCTAGCAATGAAGGGTTTCCCTGTGGGAGCCAAATACATTTCATCTGACTTTCTTGGTATGGCAGGAATGACATTCAGCCTATGCCAGGCAGCAAAGGTGGTATCTTCCAGGGCAGGGAGGAGGAGGAGGGGTGGTATCACTATGGGGGCATCAGGTAACTCCAAAAAATCTATGAGGTTTCTCTTGGTGGTATCCTGTTCTTCCAAATCAAAATCCATGGTAACTGTTGCCATCATGGTAATGAAAGAGGGATCCTCTGGTGGGGATCATGTGATACAGACCACCTAGTCCTCACTGCAGGTGGAGCCAGTGGAACTTGTTCTTTCATAAGGACTTTCCACATAGTCTTCAGGTTCCTCTTCTTCATCCTGCATCATGAGATCAGGATTACATTCAAAGTCATCATCGGTTTGGTCGATGGGTCAAAGGGAGTGTGCTGGCAAGGACACTGGTGCTCAAGGAAGCAGTTGAGACACAGCCTTAGGGTGCATCGTCATGGGGATTGAATTACAGGCCCCTTCTATGGGCCTCCTGGTACAGGAGGAGGAGGCAATAGGCACCGAAGCATGTCCTTGAAGGACGATAGCACTGCCTGGATGTCAGCACCCATGTGGTCGACAGGTGCCCCGGTGAAAGTTGATGGAGGAGCCAATGCCACCAACACTGATGGCAATGTACCAGCCATACTAAGCCTGGTAATTTCTGGCCCTGCCCCAACCTAAGTTGAGTCCGAGCGGTCAGAGGCGAGCAGCATTACTGTCAGAGCGGTCGACAGTGCTGTAGAGGTTATACCTGTTTGCGGAGGGGTGACCTGGAGCACACCAAGGAGGTTTTTTCCTTCTCCTTTTCCTTCTCTCGGTGCTTGTGCTTATGGGTTGTGGATTAATTCTCCTGGGATTTGGATGACCTGGAACTGGAGGAGTGGGCCCGTGACACAGCAGAACTCTTTTGCTGGAGCTCCTTCTCTATGCGGGCTACCTTCTGTTCCAAAAGGTGTTTCTCTAAAGCTCCTTTGAAATGTCACTGGGTGACTGTGTTAAAACCCTTACAAACTAGGCAGGCTTACACACTGTGGTCCGGGCCGAGGCAACAGAAGTTGACATCGTGAAAATTGCCAGTGTAAATCTTCTCACCACATTCACAATATCGGAACAGTTTCAATGGGTTCTTCGATGACAGACATGCCACTGAAAATCATTTATTAAAGCGATTTCTTTACTGTGAAGAGAAAAAAACTAAAAATAAAGCAGCAGCAATTGCAGTGGTGTTTCTGTAAGCAGTCAGACGAGTATCTTTCTTTCTCTTATTTGTATGGTCAATGACAGAAAAAGAACTGCGAAGGGAAGGGGATGCCCATATTTATGTAGCAGCTGATGTCAGACGTTGTCATGCTTGGTGGATTGCTTGTAAAAGTTCACATGTGTTCCTAGCACCTGGTGGCTATAACTTCCATAGGTGTGGCCAGATGAAAGAGATAGCCTTGAAGATGATCCAAAATTAAAATGTAGATAGTGTATTTACTTGGGAGACACTACCAGTTCACTGGATAGGGATGCACCTATAACTGAGGTACATTAGATTAAGACTGTACTGTACTTTCTATACAGCATGTTTGTTCTGGTGTACACCTTCTGTGGGATATTTTTTGCAAGGCTTTTCTTAAAAACTGAAAAAATAAAAAGTTTAAATAAATGTATTAAAGGAGTAGCCCTCAAAGACACAAGGTGGGGAGACAAATTCCTGGCCATGTTTGTTATCAAGGGTAATAATGCCTTCAAATTTGATCTATGTGCCAAAATCATCATCTTCATCCCCTTCCCCCACCTTCCTCATGTAAGTGGAGATGGAGTAACCAAAGGCTGCAATTGTTACTTGACATGAAATAGTTTCCACATTTTATCAAATTCATGCAGAGAAGACATCTGTCCAGCTCAGGGACAAATAGTCTGGCTGGTGCCTACGCAGGGAGTTTACTCCCTGGATCTCTCACCAGTTCTCTTCCACTATGTTTTGAGGCAAAGCATTACTGAGCACTGTTCAGATTTGTTCTGCAAATTAGGCTGTCTCTCATGAGAAAACGATTTACGTAGCTCTGCTGGGATTTAACCTGTAGCTCCCAATGCCCAAGATGTGCTGCAACCACAAAATGGTAAAAGTGTACTTTTCTAAATACAGAATAGTAGTGAAACACTGTGATATATTACCCCCCACCCCACCCCACCCCCGCCATGATTCAGAAAACTCTGTCTGGAAAACACATACAAAAGTAACTAAAATAAAAAAGGAGAAGACATTGCAGCCAGAGTCAGATGTAGATTATCACCGATTCAACTGAAGCAACAGTCTTACTGTGCCCCATCTCATTAATATTTCCATCTAGACAAGGAGCTGAACAGACTGAACTGACAGAGCAGCAGATGCCTCTAGGAAAATTTGGAAAACATAATATTTTGACACAATTTAGCTTGTATTTCATATATCTTCTATAAATTTCTCCTCTCAACTATTTATTACGGGAGAAACTCCCACAGAAACAAGACCTTTATCCTTTAGAGTTCAACTGCCTCTATAGCGTATTCCCTACTTGAAATTATAATGCTCTGTTGTGACATCACAGTCTGTTGTCATGGGAATAACTGTGATGTCACAAGCGGAGTATTATAGCATTAGGCTGGAAAGATGCACTAGGAGCTGATGAACCCTCAAGGGACAACTGTCCTGTTTTTATGCAGAGGACCTCAGTAATAAATAATGGGGATAAGAAATACAGCGCTAATGAGAAATATAAGCTACTTTGTGTCCAAATATTATGCTTTTCAAAGTTCATTTTGCTGCATTGGTGGTCTTTAAAGAAACTTTTAAAAAGATAAAGATGTCTAGTACTTTAAGTGATACTGCAAACTGGGAAGACATTTGGATTTTGTGATTGAACACTAACAAGATTCTTATGTATCCCAAATCAGTTTCAGATAGGGAGGCATACCAAAGCTAGACTCTTCACCAAGTTCTCTTCCAAACTTCAGCATAGCTTCTCCTAGCAGGGACTCCGCTTGAGGATAACCTGGGCCTTTCTCCTGCCCTCGCATCTTTGACACTGTGCTGATCATGCTCAATCTGGCTCTCGAAGCTGGAAAAACAAAACAAAAACTAGACAGTAGAAACCAAAGGCTACCAAAGAATGCAACAAACTTGATTGCTGAGTCGTGATAATTGAGCTGCAAACTTTAAGATGGCTTGTCTTTCATAACTACTATCACTGCTGTATTGTGCCAGTAAACCTTCAGTAGTATGATATTAGCATTAAAATTGTGTAACCTGATTTAGAAAACAATACTTCAGTGAAGACAGTACAGGCTTTTAAGGTAAGCTAAGACAGATTTCTGCTTAGCCAGGGAATGGCAGCATACCCCGAGTAGTGGAGTGGGTGGGAAATCCCTATAAATGAGTACAAATTTGCATGACAATAAAATCCCACACAACACTTCAGCGTGTTTCTGCATTTCCTCAGTAGATACATTCCATGAACAGATTATCTGCTCCTGTTAAAGGTAACCTGCAAACTCAGCTGCAACTTGCTCCTGTCCCCGCATACTTTTCCATGCTGCCGCGGGAGTCTGTGGCTGCTATGACTAACATTATTGGGGCAATATTTGTATGTTAAATTACTGCCAAAATAGAGCTCCGAACCTGAAAGCACCGCGGGGGTCCCACCTGAAAGTGCGCAGGATCTGATGGGCATTCCACCTATTTAATGACATAAATAACACCACTGCTATGAATTTACAACAGTGGCAGGAACCTAATATACTTATTTTATTGCTTCCACAGGGTCTTGGTGACTAAAATAATACTGACAGCAACAACTGGACATGCCATTGCTGTATTATTTTAGGCACCAAGCCCCCCATGGAAGCAATAAAATAAGTATGTTAAGTTCCTGCCACTGTTGTACATTCACAGCAGTGGTGTTATTTACATCACTAAATGGGTTGAATACCCATCAGACTCTGTGCACTTGATCGGGGCCTGCACGGTGCTTTTGGGTTCAGTGCTCTATTTCGGCAGTGATTTAAAATATAAATATTGCCCCAATAATGTTAGTCATAGCAGTCACTGACTCCTGCGGCAGCATGGAAAGGTATGTGGGGACAGGAAGGGGCTGCAGCTGAGTTTGCAGGTCACCTTTAAAAGCTAATAAATAATGTTATGATGCAAACCAGTTTTCAGTACTGGGATTTTACAGTGATACAATATGAAAGTTCTTTCTTTAACATTTTGTTTTGCTAATAAACAAATGTCACCACAAAGTGGTGTAACGCCTTCCTCCTCCCACTAGATGGAGAAGGCCATTAGTAATCCTCTGCAAAACGGTGTATACACTGAGTCCAGTAAGGGGTTAATAGTTAATGCTCCTCTGGTGAGGAGCCACTGGGTATAAGTAAGTGAGAACCAGCCATTTTATGGTGTTGGTCCCTGGGGGCTCTGTGACAGAGGGTTTCCCAAGGACCCAGAAGGACAGCATTCCAGAGTTCTGTCCCTTGCAGGGGGCCCTGAAGGTCACAGACATGCAAGACCAGAGATCCCCACTAGACAAGACAAAAAGGAGAAGTGGAGTCCATGAGGACTGTAGGGGTATGAATTCCAGATTGGTGCTAGGACTAACAGGTGGCAGGACCTCAATCATATGCTGGAAGTGAGATGGGATCCTTGCCCAGGCAGGATTTGTGAATGGAAATGATGGTATGGGTATTAAGCCTCCATGTGCTTGAAGAAGCTGTAACTGTTTCATGAGGGCTCCCTGACAAAGTCTCAGAGTGAGGCAAAGCGCCAGGGCATTGGGGTACCTTGTAACCCAGTAAGTTGTTGAGCTTTCTGTCCATAATCAAGCACTTTTTACTGAGTTTACTGAGTTTGATTGGGCAAAAGAAGGCTCAAGGCCCATCAGGATTGCCCCACGCGATATATGGGTCATTAGTGTTCACTGCTGTGGTGCTAGCCACATATCGAGCTTCTTTTCAAAGGTCTCAAAATTGGTTAGATGCACAAGATCTTTGGGTAGGGAATTCCACTGTTAGGACACTCTTATGCAAAAAAAGTTATCGCGCTTATTGGCGTTTGCTAAGTCGACCATTAGCTGCTGGTTATGCAGTCTGCCAACAGTATGCTTCTGTGCAAAAAGTCTGCATTGTGACATTAGACTGGGAGAGTTCACTAGTTTAAAAGTAAAGATAATAATATCACTCCTGCATCTTCTAAGATTCAGAGGGTGTAGTCCTGTTGCATTCAGTCTTGTACTGTAGTCTTTCAATGCTAACCTCAGAATCATCTTAGTGACTCTTCTCTGAACCTGCTCTAAACGATTAATATTGCCCTTAAGATATGGACTCCGAAATGGGGAACCATAGTCTGTGTAGGGTCTAATATATGCCCTATATAATGGAACCAGACAATGCTCATATTCATTAATGAAGGTCTTTCTCACCTTATTGAGAATGTCATTTGCTGTTCTTGCTACTTTGTTGCAATGATCGGAAAAGGAGAGTTTCTTATTAATCAAAATACATAAATCCCATTCACACACAGACGACTTAAGAAGAGAATTATTAAGACAGTAATTATTAATTGGATGTTTGCCAAAATGAAGTACCATACATTTATCAACATTGAATATTATGGAATTTTGTGTGGCCCAGAGTTCAATTGTTCATAGATTGTTTTACAATAAAATTATATTAGTTCGATTATCAGCTCTACCTCCTAGTTCGGTGTCATCTGCGAACCTGGAGATAGTGTTGCTTGAGGCAATTTCCATATCACAGATAAAGATATTAAATAAGGATGGCCCGAGCACCGATCCCTGGGGCACACCACTTGTAACATGACCAATGCTAGACTTGGCACTGTTTATTCTAACTACTTGGGTTCTATTAGAGAGCCATTTGGACACCCAATTGACCAGACAAGTAGAGAAACCAAGGGAGTGTAGTTTATTAGTTAGTAATGAATGTGACACTTTGTTGAATGCCCTACTATAGTCTAACAGAATAACATCGAATGGAATATTTTCATCAAGACATCTACTTTTGTTGTTATAAAAGGATATCAGATTGGTTTACATGAATAACCAGGCCTGAACCCATGTTGTAAGTAATCGTGTAAACCCGGACTAAGGATATCCTGTTCAAGAAAAGATTTAATCAGACGTTCCATTAACTTCCCAATGATAGATGTTAAACTGATCGGGTGGTAATTGTGAACATTTGATTTACTCCCTTTCTTGTGAATCGGTGTTACTATGGCACATCGCCAATCGTTAGGGATATCATTCTCAGCTAAAGATTTACTGAAAAGTAGTGTGAGTGGAAGGGCCAGATAGTTAGAAGTCTCAATGAGAAATCTTGGATGTACTGTGTATCATCTGGACCTGGACTTGTCCTTTTAAGAGTAGACAAGAGTTTAGTAACATCAGAAATATCAATCTTGTAAACAGCAGGGACATCATTCCTATCAATTTTACTGCTAGTGTCTTTTTTGGAGAAAACGGAACAGAAGTAATTATTAAAATGATTTGCTGTAGCAGGATCATCAGCATGTAGAGTTGTACTATTATGGATTATTGGTCCGACTCTTCTTGAATTACCCTTCTTACTGTTAATGTAAGAAAAAAGAGATTTATGATTATTTTTTGAGTGTGCTAGGTTAAATTCGAGTTTTAATTTAAACCATTTGATCATTTTTTTAAGTGTGGAAAGGGCTAATTTATATCTAGACAAGTTAGCGAGATTTTTTTTTTTTTTTTAAAGTTTCTTAAATGATCGTTCCTTAATATTGATTTGTTTACGAATAGAATTGGCTAGCCAAGTGGGGATTTTACCTTTTGTATTATATTTTATCTTAGCAGGAACATGCCTAAGTTCCAAGCTGTGAATTATTCCTTTAAATGTTTCCCATGCCATAATAATAGGTAAGTGTTTAAGTGTTTTCTCCCAATTAATTTTGCTTAATGAATTATTAATTTAGCTTTATTATCATTTTTGTACATGGAGTAGTTTAATCATTTTATAGATTTTGTCATAATACTTAACATGATTGAATTGTCAAAAGACAAAGAACCCCAGTGCGTAAGCATTGAGGCAAGGTTTATCCCAAAGGGCATTGGCCGGGAAGCCAATTGTGGTCACTACTACCAGTGCGGTTTTTGATACTGATGTTTGTGATTTGGTTTTCTAAGTTTGTAATAACCAGGTCGAGAATATTCTTCCCCCTTGTAGGCTGATGAACCAATTGGTCAAGGCCCGAGTTAATGACAGATGAAATAAGTAGTTTATCTTGCTTAGTATTTGAATGAAGTGTTTCTCAGTTGATATTGGTTATATTAAAATCTCCCAATATTAGAATATCCCCTTGTTTGCCATATTGGCAATATCTTCAGTTAGATCGATGGTGTATTTTAATTCTGCTGATGGTGGCCTGTGACAGGCGCCAATTGTGGGTTTAGGGTGAACTTTGAATTGCACAGCAACCCAATTGGTTTCAGTATTATTAGCTGTTGTGACCTCATAGGAGGGGATACCATCCCTCACACAGAGGCACACATCACCTCCAGTTTTACCTTCTCTATTTTTATAGTATAGCTTAAAATTTGGGATCTCCTTAATCCATGCTGGTGAGGAGTCCCACTATGTTTCTGTCACAGCTATGATACTTAAGTCCAATAGTAAACATTTAGCCTCTAATGCAGAAATCTTAAGTTTGTTTAGAGATCTGGCATTGAATGATAGTCTGTTACAGGTGCTATTTGAGTGATTATTACTACCTACATTTAGAGAATAGCTAACATTCCCATCCCCCGCTTGTTAGTTTAAATGAGTTTTATGACTGCATCAAATGTTTTATCCAGCAGGGCACTACCCCTTCTGCTGAGATGCAGACCATTCCAGCAGAAGAGTGAGTTCCTGTCGCAGAATTTCTCCCAGTGAGCGATACACTGAATATTCTGTTTAAGGTACTACTTCCGGAGCCATTCGTTGGTGGATTTAATCTTGAAGATAATAGCCTTAGTGGCTCTTGGTACTTGAAGTATCTCAGAAAAACACATTGTACAACCTTTTTCTACAAGCAAGTTATTTAATGCAACATAATCTTGTTTTAGCTCCAGAAGATTAGTACGATTAATATCATTTGTACCAGTGTGAATTATTACTAGTGGATTAGAACCTGCATTAGACAATATATTATTAACGATTTCTGAAATGTTAGAGACTTTTGCCGTTCTGAAGCTGGAACATGTACTATTTGCCTTGTCAAGGTTGCAAACAGTGCTATCAATGTGTTTAATAGTGGAATTATCAAGCACAAAGACTTGGCATTTTGAGACGGGGGTTTGGGATAACATCAGTTTCCATAGCTTCTGTTGTTGGTGTGTGGGGGGACTCAATAATAATATGATTGGGAATCCTTTATTTCCTATTATCTAGAGTAGGATTTACTGAGGAAACAGGCACGATATCACAAGTATTGTAGACAGTGATATTGGGAAGCTGACTATCGGCAATATGACCCCTTGTGACAGGTACAGACATACTCGCACCAAGAGTAAGTTGCAAGTTGCCAGAATGCTGAGGATCATTAGCACTAGTACTTGAATTTGTCGTGCACATTCCAGGCTCATCTGTAGTGTTAGCCTCTGTGTCAGTGTTTTCTAGTACGGCTAGTGGAGCAAAATAATTTTGAATTGGGAGACAAAACAGTTCAGCTTTGCAGCCATTTTTACAGGCCCTGGAGTTCGATACAGTGGCCCAGTCAGTTAGGATCAGTAATTTCGTCCTCGTCCTCTCTTCCCCTTTTTCTTAACATGGCAGTGGCCATATTGGGACCCTTGCTGGTTAGTCTATTAGTAACATCTGAACTTGTACCAGGTAGGCTAGATGTATCAGGGGAAATAGTGACCTCATGGTCTAAAGTTTCCTCTGCACATGTTGAGGGTTGCTTACTAATGTCTGTATGGTTAGGCCTAGAAGTTAGCTCGGGGCTGTATAGTTCTTTATAGCATCTGGCCATATCTGCTTGACTGGCTTCCAGAGATGCTAATCCGTCACTAAAGGAGTTAATCTCCTTTTGCATTAATAAGTTAGCTGTACACTTATCACATGTAAACATTTGATTTTGGCTAGGGGAGGTTTGCACGATCATGTACATGCAACAGCTAGAGCATCTAATACCTAATTCACCATCAAGAGTCATGATAGTGAAGTTCTCTTTAGTAGACTTACTGGTGAAAGATTCTGGGATACAGAACTGTTTACCTTCCATTCTAGATGTGGTCATTAAACTAGTCAGCTATGTCAAAGAGCAGTGTAAACCTGACCTTCTAGGACTTTAACAGTATTAAGTATTTGCTGGTTGTGACTGGTTGTATAATATGCTGGTTTAACTCACCCGTAGTAAACTATATGTTGGAGTAGTACAACAAAGATGTAAAGTGGAGGGCCAGCCAAACACATGCTCAGACCTGTTACGCCTGCTTTATTTTCTGCTCGGCCACAGGCCAGAGATTTGTACACAGTCTGTGACCCAGAAATAATCTCAAAGGTCACAGGTTGTGCAAGTTCTAAAAAAACAGTTATTCTATTAAAACTGCACAGCAGGCCGGCCCGGTGGCACTGAGGGCTGAGGCGCTGGACAGCTTATCTCGTGGCATGCCGGCGACCCGGGTTTGGGAACAAGCCCCAGCCATCAGAGGTCGGTGGGGGGGGGAGCTGGATGGAGCTGCTGACAGGCAAGCTCTCCTCTCTGGGGAGGTGCAAGGGGCTTTCTCCAGCTGATGGCTGCCACCTGGCAGAGGCTGGGGTCAGCACGGGCCAGGAGGAGCCAGGCGCTAGGCCTGGGGTGGGAGGAAAGGGGCCATTACCCGGGGCCGTGGGACTAATCGTGCCTCCATGCGCGCACCACTCCTGGGGCCCCTGAGGGGTAAAAGCGGAGGAAAAAAGGCAGTGGCAGTGTGCGGCAAGACTCCCATGACTCCTCTCCCAGGCGGGCGTGCAGGTAAGCCCCGTAATTCCTGCTGATGGGGCTGGGGGAAGGCCAGATGGGGGCTGTCTGGGTTGTGGGGCGGCAAAAAATTTTAAATGATAAAAAAAAAAAAAAACCTGCACAAGAACTAGAAGGGGACAGGATCAGTTGTGTTCCAGGACAGTAGCTGCTGCTGTTGTTTTCACAGGGTTCTTGTGGATTTTACTTGGTAGGTTAGTTCTTTTCTTTCTTACTTCTAAGGGGCTAACAGGGTATTGTTTTGGGGGCTGCTGGATGTTTGTAAACTGATTTGGTGGCTGTAAGTGGGGCTCATTTTGTGGATGTTTCACTGTGTAACAGGCTGCACTGGTAGAGGCTTATTTTTTCTGATTTAAAACCTATTTGGTGGGATTTGCTTGGGCCTGGTTCTTTGGCTGCTGGGCTTGGAGGGAGACACAGGGCTGATACACTCTCTCGAGTCAGGTGTCTGCCCAAGACCACCCCTCCCAGAAGTCTGCAAATTTATAGGGAACACCTGCCTGCAATTGGAGGAAAAGGCTGCAGGTGCAGCTCATGTAGTTCTAGCCACTGGGGGTTGGATTAAAGGCTGGAGAGAGGAGCTTAGGGAGTTGTTCATTTCCTTATAAGTTTAATGTTGTTTACTGCACCTAGTAACAGGGTTACTGGTGTACAGTGGACTGTCTGTAAGATTAGTGGGTGACCTGATTAGGCAGTAGGGGTATCTTGGACTAGGGGAACCTGGTGGCTCACCCAAGGAAACCTATTTGGAAGGGATGGAACCACACATCATTAGGGCCAGCATCTTTGGGAGGGTGGTGGGGTGCACAGGGTGTGGAGCAGCCATGATACTGGACTGGGCTTGGAAGTTCGGTGGTTGCCCAGTGTGCTACCAGCTAGCACAGCTTAGGGAGGAGGTTGGGATTAGGAGAAAGCTGGGAAGGGGGTGGTATGGTTGGGGAAGGGGGCTGGGAATCTCCCACAGGGTTGCACCAAGCACTGGGGGTGGGGGCATAGGGAAAGGAGTGCAGGAGAATACTCAGGGGTCACATAGGGACCCTGGCAGAGGGGGTCCAAAAGGACACTACCAAGGAAGCAGGCAGGTAAGTGGGGACCCTCACAAAGGGGAGACGGAGGGACAACATTCTCAGGGAAGTAGGCAGATGGCCAGGGCTGGACAGAAGGAAGCAAGGCGGGGAGGTGGATCAGACCTTGCACTCAGTAACCGCTTCAATTCTCTTCTTCTGCTCAAGGATGAGGGGTGATGTAGCCCGACAGGGTGGTTAGAGCGGAAGGGAGTGGGAGTGGGAGGCAGGGCCAGATAGCAGGAAGAACAGGAGGACCTGGAATGCAGGAGAATGGGGGAGCAGTGAATCGGAGCAGGAGGGGCAGGGGAAGAGGAGGAAAGCAAGGAAGGAGACCAGTTGGGAGGAAAGGTAAAGGAGAAGGACCAGAAGTACAAGGAGGATTCAGTAAAGGGAGCTGAGGTTTAGGCCAGGGGAGCACTGACGAGCAAGGAGGAACTAAATGGAGACAGGAAGGAAGGGAGGACGAGCCAGGCTAGTTTAGCAGATGGGAGAAGGACCAGTTGCGAGCAGTGAGGGGAGTGTAAGGTACAGAAGGATACTCAGGGAGGAGGCATAGGATTGGAGGGAGGGGTGGCCATGGTAGATGGGAGGGGGTGGCATGTGGCACCCAGATAGGGGAGGAACAAGGGAGCCAGCTGGGTGGAGGGGCCTGTAGAAAGGATGAGGACATGGAAGGGGGAATGGAGGGGAAAGGGTGGTCAGAGTGCTCCTGCTGGGGATTCTATGATCAGGGGTATCAAATGGGATAGGGAGGGAGAAGCCTGGCCAGTTAGAACAAGATTCTTCCCTGGACTAGCAGTGCACAGGGGCTAAGCACAGGGTATATCAGCTGGCAAAGGATTGTGGGGGTTCTCAGACATACCTGGTCCACCTGGGTACAAATGACATTGAGAATAGCGAGCTAGAGATACAGGCAAGATTCAGGGACTCGCCAGGGTCTGTCATGACATAGGATGCACAGTTTCCTTCTCAGAAATCCTGCCAGTGCCAAGGGCTAGTGGGGAACACAGAAGGAAAATTAGGGAGATAAACCAGTGGCTCAGGGAGTGGTGTGAGGCCAGAGGGTATGGGTTTATGGGGGATTTTGGGGGAGACCTGGGAGGATAAGGAGCTGTATGCTAGAGATAGACTCCATCTCAATTTGGAGGGGAGGGGAATCCTTAAGTTGAAAATAGAGGGGTTCATTGGTGAAAAGTGGGGTTTAAACTTGTGAAGGGGGGTGGGATGGGAGAAAAGGCTGTCAAGGGGTGCCGATAAAGGAGGGACTCTGTACTCACCCCTGGGGACCAGGAGAATTGCAGGAGAAAAGGCCGACTGGCAAAGTGCAGACCGGGAAACAGAATCCCCATGAGAGACACGAGCAGGGAAATGGAACTATAGGAAAGGGTGGAAGGTAGTCCTGCTAAATGCCAGGAGCTTGGGCAATAAAATGCCTGAGCTCCAGGCGATGCTAACTGAGGAGCAGTGGATGTGGCAGCGGTCACTGAGACTTGGGCCACTGTAAGACATGACTGGGACCTGAACCTGGAGGGTTACACTATGTTCAGGAAGGACAGGGGGAGGGAAGGGAGGAGGTGCAATGATGAGTCAAAAACCGCATTGGCATAGGGGAGTAGAGGAGGCGGAGGGACCGTGGAGGCAATTTGGTAACCTTGATAACAAGGGGGCAAAGAGTAAAAATAGGAGTGATGTATAGACCCCTGCCCTGGTGGAGGCTGGAGGACAGTCTGGTGGCAGATGTTAGGAGACACTGCAGACTGGGCAGAGGAGCAGGTGGTGGTGTTGGGGACTTAAACATGCCAGGAACAGACTGGGAGACTATGACATCCTCTGTGACCAGGGAACAGAGGTTGTTGGATGTCTTTCAAGACGCGTTCCTAACTCAGCAGGTGAGGAACCGACCAGGAGGCATGGTACTGGATGTGGTCCTGGCAGACAGTGACCAGATTGGGGCCTGGAGGTAAGGACCCATTGGCGAGGAGTGACCATGCCACGGTCTGGTTCTGCCTGGACCTAGGAGGGTAGAAGGCTGCACAAAGACGGAGTAACCGACTTCAGGGGTGGATTTTAAGGAAATGGGAAGGATCCTTAAGGAGCATTTGGATGGTATTGGGTCAGACATGGGCTGCTGATAGTAGGTGGGAAATCATCAGGAGAGAGGTGCGGATGCTACCAGCACCTGTGCAAGAGTAAGATAAACTTGCGTGGGCCCAAAAACCCTGTTGGTGGACCAGGGAGGTCAGGAGGTGGTGCGGGAAAGAGCAGCCTATAAGCAATTCAAGTGCTCAAGGAGTGAAGGGATCGAGGGAGTATGAGCTGATGGCTAGAAGGGCCACTAGAGTGGTGAGGCGGCTAAGGCAAGGAAGGAGCAGAACCTGGCCAGGGAAATTGGGGAGGGAACAAGGGTTCTTTAGATACATTGGGAAAAAGCAAGGGTGAAGGGCAGATTAGCAGGATTAAATCAGGGAGATGGGCACAAGACCCGGGGGAGCAGGCTGAAGTACTAAATGAGTACTTCACCTCAGTTTCACCAGGGAAAATGGGGTGCTGCATCATACATGGGAGAGACAGAGATGCAGTGAGGGGGACCCTTACCGTCGGCAGGTCTGGGAGAGGGAGGTATCACTGGCAGGTGGGGAGGGCTAAGCAGGAGAAGAGGTACCAGAAGTGGAAATCACAGCAGAGAGAGTGAGGAAGCCCTCAGCTCCCTTAAGGCGGAGAAAGCACTGGGGCGGATAAATTACATCCCAGGTGCTGAAGGAACTTGCAGATGTCCTGGCGAACCCCTGGCAGAGCTTTTCACCATCTCTCTGAGGACAGGGTGGGTGCCCCAAGACTGGAAGGTGGCGCATATGGTGCTATCCACAAGGGGATCAAGGGAGGTGGCAGGGGAACTACAGGCCTGTCAGCCTGACATGAGTGGTGGGCAAGGTGATGGAGGCATTGTGTCAGAGAGGATAGGGGGACCTGGATAAGTCAGGGTGCCTGGACGATAGACAGCATGGATTCATCCCGGGAAATCGTGTCAGACAAACCTGGTGGAGTTCTATGACTGGGTGACAAGTGCCTTGGACCTGGTAGACCAGTGGATGTCCTCTTTCTAGACTTCAGCAAGGCATTTGACTCTGTTCCTCACGTGGGCCTGTTGGATAAGCTGGGAGAAATGGGGTGGGGAACCAGATGATCAGATGGATAGGCAATTGGCTCCAGGGCCGGACCCAGAGGGTCGTAGTTGGTGGGATAGTCTCATCCCCAAGGAGGGTCATTAGTGGGGTCCCACAGGGATCAGTCCTTGGGCCCCTTCTGTTCAACGCCTACGTATCTGACATAAGGACAGGAATCAGGAGTGAGATGAGTCTCTTTGCAGATGACTCTAAACTGGGGGCGGTGGTGGATGGGGAGGAGGGGAGGGTGGCCCTACAGGGGAACCTGGAGGCTCTGGAAAGATGGTCTAGAAAGTGGAAGCTGAGGTTCAATGCAGGGAAATGCAAGGTACTCCACCTGGGGGCCAGAAACCCAGGCCAAGTGTACACCCTGGGGGGGGGAATGCTACAAGTCTCGATGGCTGAGAGGGACCTGGGGGTGGTGGTGGATGTCAAGATGAACAACTCTGAGACTTGTGGGAGGGCAGCAGCCAAGGCCAACAGGATGCTGGGATGCATCGCTGGGGATCACCTCCAGAAGGAGGAGTGATACTCCCTCTGTATAACTGCTTGGTGAGGCCGCACCTTGAGTGCTCTGCGTACAGTTTTGGAGGCCACACTTAAAGAAGGACATTAACCTCCTGGAGAGGGTCCAGAGGAGGGCAACCAAAATGGCATGGGGGACAGGACCTACGAGGAGAGGCTCGAAGAGCTAAATATGTACACATTGGAAGAGAGAAGGGACCGGGGGGACATGATAGAGGTCTTCAGGTACATGAAGAGGGTAAATAGGGGAGGAACAGTCAGGGTGCTTCGAAGGAAGGAGGAAGGGGCCACTAGAGGGCATGGGTGGAAGCTGGAGGGGGGGAAGATTCAGGGGAGAAAGGAGGAGGTGCTACTTCACTGAGAGTGTGGTGGAGCCATGGAATGCACTGCCTAGGGGCTGGTGGAGGCAGAGACAGTGGAGGGGTTCAAGAGGGGGTGGGACAGGTACAGGGGAAGGGTTCTGGAAGCAAAATCCAATGCAGCAAGAATATCCGGAACTGGGAAGGGAGAAGCCAGAGAAGGCAAGGGGGACAGAAAGGTCAGCACCCAGGGTGGGGGCTGACCAAACGAGCAGACACGAAAGACCGTTAGGCCTATTCTGCTGGCATTTTAGTATGTTAGCAGCACCACTTATGCGTGGTCCTGTGCCCTTAAAAATATGTGTAATACACATAAGCAAATAATAATTTGGCCCAACTGAGTTGTAGTTCTCAAGTAAGCTCTGAGAACTACAGCTCCTTCTCCTGCTTCCTGGTGGTCACAGGGCTCCAAACACTCGTACAGGGATGAGTGTAACTTGACAGTATAATCACACAACATAATATGCGCTAGTTACAGTATTTAAAGCCTCTGGTGACAGCAAACACCTCTGTCACCCAGAGAATCACTTCAATCACTCATGCTCGCCACAGGGCAGAGATTTGTACACAGTCTGTGGCCCAGAAATAACCTCAAAAGTCACGGGTGGTGCAAGTACGAAAAAAAAAACAGTTATTCTACTAAAGCTCTGAGAACTACATCTCCTCTTCCTGCTTCTTGGTGGTCACAGGGCTCCAAACACTCGTACAGAGACGAGTGTAACTTGACGGTATAATCACACAACATAATATGCGCTAGTTATTTAAAGCCTCTGGGGACAGAAAACACCTCTGTCACTCAGAGAATCACTTCAATCTGCACCTTTGTTAATTTCAGTGCTTTTCTGGCATGCAACACCTCCTTGCTTTGTTGCCCCCTGGGTAATATGTTTCAGTTTTCAAGGGTCTGGCAGGGGACAGCTGGTCAGATGCATCTGTTCCTTTGTTGTAACTTTCTTTTAGAGACCGGTGCTGTGGTGCCACTTAAAAACTTGTCTGACTAGTCCCCAAGTAAAGATGAACTGATCCACCCCGCATCATGTGTCCTGCATAATTATTAGGGACTGCCCTTTTAAGCTGCTAGCATATAATCAGTTGCTTTCTATCCAGAGCCTGCAAAATGGGTCTGAAACAGCTAGACCAGCTTGTTGGAGAAGAGAATGTGCCAGGAGGAAGGAGAATCTGGGGATCCCTGAGCTGCACCCAGTAAGTGGGAGACTATGCCAGACTCAGTTAAAATATAAATATTCAGCATCAGTGGTCCTCCACATGAGCTAAGAAGATTACATGTGTGGGCATGTCATCTAAGATCCAGTACTCCTCCAACTACCATGGCGCATGTCAGTTGGGCTCTAATGTCCATTTCGTCATCAGCAAGCTAGAAAACCTGAAAAAGAGAAATAATCTGCACCATTTTTACTATTTAATCTCCATAACTATACTTAGTCAACATGGCACTGGTGCACGTGCCTGATCTGCAGGTTTTGCCTGGGCATGCCTGACTCCTCATGTGGAGAGAAGGAGATGGAGCTTGTATAACCCCTTTACCATTTACCAGCGGTCTGGGCAGGGAAGTGGTCTGAAGTCCAGCCAAGTACTGGGAGAAGGAGTAGCTGGAACAGAGCTGCCTGGAGCCACATGGCTCCCAACAACAGTCTGCACATGTACAGCAGCCAGAAACTGCACAGTGAGTGAGAGAAGCATCAAGTTCAACAGCAATGGTAACTTAGTGAGGCGATTGTGGACTGCAGATGCTAACAATAGAAAACAGACTCTTAACATGAGATCCCCTTTTAATCAGTGGGAGAGTGACTTACAATAAGCACTGGCAGGTGCACAGCAGAGCAAGAATGGTCCTCAGGGAGCTGGCCCCAGGCAGTCCCCTAGCCAAGCAAACACAGAGGCTGCATGCAACTGCTACCAGATGAGCAATCCATATGAACGATGAGTAAAGTTGTGTACAAAGTTACCTAGACACACTTGACAGCCAGGCTCAGCGAGAGCACACAAACCTGATTCAGGAACATTCACATAAAGAGAATTTTTGAACTGAGAACTACTGAGCTGCTCATAGATACATAGACAGTGTTGGCAGATAAGGGCCTATGGCCCACCCAGTCTGCCCATTTGAGCTTGTAAGTTCAGTTTATGTTTTCCTAGAAGTCTGTTGCCCCTTACCCCTGACCTCCAGAATTCCTTTATGTCTATCCCATGCATTCTTAAATTCCGTGCTCAAAGACTCTAAGGGGTGCAAGGCCTGCCTGATAATTTACTCTTCTTCAGGCATAAAGAGAAAACTGTTATTTCAACATGCTCATCATTGCTCTTAAAGGAAACATCCATGTAGTTATGTCACACACCTCTGTGTGGACACCCCCCATTAAGTAGTTTTGCACGATTATGCAGCCATTGTTGCCTGTGCTGCTGTTTTATTTAATCCGATCTGGCTGATCACGCCATCCTTCCCGCTGGCATTTTAAATATGGCACTTTTAGCGGCGCATCCGACAATCTCCTGCGGCTGACGTCAGAGCTGGAAAGCAGCCGCAGAAGCATGTGTAGTAATGCCGTATGGATGGAGCTATTAATAATTCTGGTTTGCAAGTTGAGGTGTCTCGGTGCCATACTGAGACCAAGTATAGACTGGCAGCTGACTGTTTCCCAGGAGGGTACTTCGGTGCTGTAACTCCCAGGAGACATAATGCTTGGCGCTGTAACACCAGGCGGCATGTTGCCTGCACTGTAATTGGCATTGGCATCACGTTTGTCACTGCGGCATGGGTGAACCATGCAGGAGGAGGTTCAGAGTGGTGGGACAGCTTTTTACGGGCGGGGTGGCTAGCTCAGTAGTCTTCTCAGAAGTGCTGCCAGTGCCTACAGCCAGCACAGCAAGGAAATGAAGGGTAGAGGAGTTTAATGGCTAGATCAGAGAGTGGTGTAGGGAGGAGGGAATTGGATGCATAGAGAACTGAGGGGGACCTGAGATGATAAAACCCTCTATGCACCTCATAGCTTGTACCTAAGCAAGAGGGAAACCAAGCTACTTGGGCAATGGATTGAGGAGTATATGAACAAGAGCTTAAATTTAAACTGAAAGGGGGACCAGCAAGGGACATAGCACCCAGGGTTTCCTGGAGGAGGTGGCAGACACGCCACCCAGGTAGAGAACACAGATCAGTCAGAAAGGCTAGGGAATAGGGAGAATAAAAGGGGACTTGGAGTTGGAGTTTCTGGAGGAGGGGCCAATTGAAACCCCCCTCAGGTGAAAAGCACAAGGGGGAGAGTGGAGGAAAAATGAGAGGGCCAGAGATGATGAAAGCAGAAGGGAAAGACCAAGGGAAGAAAAGGGGAGGGGCAAGCAGCCAAGCAAAGGAGGAGGGAGGCACTTGGTCAAAAAGGAGTAGAAGGAATCAGAAGTGGTGGAGGGTAGTGTCCCTTAATGTTAAAAGTCTCGGGAACAAGAAGGATGACCTGTAGGCCATCATGGCACAGGGAAAGGTGGCTCTGACGGCAGTCACCCAGAACTGGGCTACCCCAAACCACTAGTGGGACCTCTCCATTCCTGGTATGCCCTCTATAGACAGGACAGGGAGAAAGGGAAGGGGGGAGGGTGGCATTATACATCAGGGAGGGCATTACAGCAACTAAGGAGGAAATAGGGGATGAGAAAATAGAGGTATTGTGGGTACAAATCTAAATGGCAGCAGAAAAGAAAATGAGGCTGGGTGTAGTTTATAGACCACCTAATCAGGAAGAGGACAAGGAAAAGGAGTTGAATACCATGATCAGGATGGCAGCTGAAAGGGGTGAAGTGGTGGTGATGCGGGACTTCAATTTACCTAAGGTGGATTGGAGTGTCTTTTCCATCACCTATGCCAGGAGCCAAGTGATACTGGACACAGTCCAAGACAGGTTCCTGGTTCAGGGGGTGACTAAGCTGACACAGGAGGCAGCCATCCTGGACCTGGTGTTAACTAACAAGGATCACATCTGAGACATGACAGTGGAGGAGCCCTTGGAGAGTAGCAACCACTGAATGGTGTGCTTCCGAGTTTACATGGGGAAGGAAACACCAATCATGAAGACAAACGTGCTAAATTTCAGGAAGGCCGACTATGGTAAGTGAGATATTGAGGGTACTTCTAGTTAGTCTTCAGGAAGTGAAGATATGAGTGTGCATCAGAACCGGATAGTGATTAGGGAAGGGATTGCGGCAGCCACTAACACATGCCTACAGCAGAAAAGGAAGAATTCCAAAGCCAGGAGACAAAGTTGGGTCAGTAGGGAGGTGAGCGAGGCAGTGAGGGACAAGAGGGCTGTATACAGGAAGTACAGAAAGTCCCAAAAGGATGAGGATGATGGGGGACTACTTGGGGAAAGCTAGGGAGGCTAGAAGGGCAGTCAGGCAGGCCAAGGCCAGAAACGAGCTACAAGTTGCAGAGGGGATTAAGGAGGGAAGAAAGCCTTCTTTGGGTATTGTGGTGACACAAAGGTGGGCATATAAAAGCTTAAAGGAGGGAAGGGGTGGGTGGAAGGCAGTAAAGAGAAAGCAGAGGTGTTGGTCGAATACTTCTGCTGTCTTTACTAAGGAAAAGGATGACCAGTGCCACAAGAGAGGTTGGGGGGCAAGGGTAATGAGGGGGACATGGCAAAGGACATGATAAAAGAAGACATGGTTGGGAAGGGACTTGCATCCCTGAAGGTAAACCAGCCCCGAGTCTGGATAGCATGTGCCCAAGAGTTTTGAAGGAACTGACGGCAAAACTGGTCAATCCACTAGTGGATCTGTTCAACAGTTCATTAGATACGGTGGTGGTACGGCAGGAATGGAGAACAGCTCATATGGTACTGCTGCACAAGAATGGACCATGGGATGAACCTGGGAACTACCGGCCAGCCAGTCTGATCTCCATTGTGAGTAAGCTGATGGAGACCATTCTATAGGAAAGGCTAGTCAGGGTCCTTAAAGCAAACTGGTTGTTGGACAAGCGACAACATGGGTTCATGTCATGGAAATCCTGCCAAACCAACCTGATCTGCTTCTATGACTAGGTAATGAAGGCAGCAGACAAGGGCCAAGTGGTTGACATCTTTGTATTTGGATTTCAACAAGACCTTTAGGTCGGTGCCACACAAGAGATTGATCAGGAAGTTAGAGGACCTAGAGGCCAGAGGCAAATTAACAAGGTAGGTAGCAAATTGGCTCACTGATAGAACCCAGTGGGTGGTGGTGGTGGGGGGGGGATCTCTCAAGTACGAGGGATGTAACCAGTGGGGTCCTGCAGGTATCAGTGCTCAGCCCAGTGTTATTCAATGTGTTCATTAATGATACTGAGAATGGCATCAAAGGGAAAATCCGCCTCTTTGCAGATGACACCAAGCTCTGTGGGAGGGTGGGCAAGGATGAAGGGGTGCAGGACCTAAAGAAGGACCTAGCAAAGATGGAGAGGTGGTCTGGCATATGGCAGCTAGGGTTCAACACTAAGAAGTGTAAGGTTATGCACATAGGAGGAAAGAACCCTGAGGGACAAATACAGTCTTGGGGAGGGACGCAAGGTCACTGTTTCAGAGAAGGAAAATCACTTGGGGATATCCATTACCAGTGATCTAAAGCAGGTTGCACAGTGTAGAAAGGCTGCAGCCAATGCCTACAGAATGTTGGGCAGCACTGCTAGAGGGTTCATGAACAGAAGGAAGAAGGTTATCCTGCTTCTGTATAGATCCCTGTTGCAACTGCATCTGGAGCATAGCATGCAGTACAGGAGTCCCTACCTGAGCAAGAATAACAACCAGCTTGAGAAAGTGCAGAGGGGGGGCAACAAAGATGGTTCAGGGGCAGCATGACAGGAGAACTCAGTATGTACTTACATGAGGAGAGGAGGAAGAGAGGGGACATGACTGAAACCTTAAAGCACCTGAAAGGTATAAACAAGATGGATATATCAGGGACCTTTTCTATCTTTGTGAAAATAAGACCACAAGGGGGCACTGTTACAAACTGGTGAGGGGGAGGTTCAAGAAAGAGTTCAGGAGACACTTCTTTACGGAACAGGTGGTGTCAGTGTGGCATGACCTACCATCTGTGGTAGTGAATCAGAAGACAGTGGGGGGGATTCAAGAAGGGGTAGTACAGGGTGAAGGGAAGGGGCAGGGCCCACTGTAATCTCTGGATCAGGGGCTCTTCAATCAAGCAGACTCGAATGACCAAGAGACCTTCTTCTACTGGCTAACTTGTATGTTCATATAACTGCATAAAAAGAACTGCCAGTTTGCTCAAGTCTACTCATGACCAATTACCTGGAGGCAGGCCCAACCACCTAAAACTTTGACCAAGCCAGCCCTAGCCCAAGAATATATCAACACCAAAACAGCAGCTGAATATGGACGAGCAAGCATAAGGACAACTTCTTCAGTGACCTGAACACAGTTGAAAAACTCATTAGCAGCACAATGAGTAGAAGTGCACAAGGAGGAGGGAGGGGATGGCCACTGTGATTTGGGTTGGACCATGGAGCCTGCCACACAGCTAGGTAAGAGTCGGTATATGCTTGGTAAAACGTAAAAGTAACTGGTCTACAGTGCATTCCTGGTCCATCTACTGTGACACATACCCAACTGGCTGGCAGGTTAACTTTGTTAATAAGACATGGGTTTGATGCCTATGCCATGAATTCAGGTAGGAACATGCAACTAGTGGCACTGTTACCATATTACCTCATGGCTGAAATGAACATGGTGCCATCTGCCTACCCCTTATAACCGCTGCCATGGTCCCATACTGGCATCCCTTATTCCGGGCAAACATAATGCTGCAAGTATAAAACAGAGCATTCAGCTGAATACGTTTAATCGTGCTTGACGAACTAAGTGACTACTTATTTCATGTCATAAGAGGCTAAAAATGTAAACTAATCTCTTAGATTCAATATGTGTGAAATGGAGCTGGTCAGAATCACCCACATATATTACATAGATGTACAAGACAAGATAAGATAAGTACAAAAACTGCTCACCAAGGGAGGGGTAAGAGGGGGGTAAGGGAACGGTGCGGGCAAATATCACTGCTACCTGGTGCATGCTAGGGAGCACTCTATAGACAGATTCAGCAAACTTCTCCTAGATACAATATGGCAGCTCCCCCCCACCACCACCACCACCACCACGGCCGCCAGAAGACACTATACTTTTTTGTTCCTTATAAAAATGGCATAGGGAGTGGGACTGCTAGAAAGATGAGGGGGGAGAAGGAGGCTGTGGGAAGGGATGAGGTCGGAACATGCAGCTGCGCTTCAGAAGAGGACAAAACGGTGGATACTGGCTGAGGCTTGGTCAGCACTGAGCTGGGGGGGGCTTCCAGTTCTACTCCTTGTAATGTGGCTTGCACAAGAATGATAATACATGAAAGGGTATGGGTTCTAGGCCTGTGACATAGGTGAAGCAGGAGCCAGTGGACAGCTACATCAGGCACAACTGAGGTTGGTGCTGTCTGCCTGACCCTGCACCCCCCAGCAATGCCTAACATAACTGCAGAAGCAGTTCCGCTGAATCTAGATTATCCACCTGCTCTATAGGAATACTAAGTGCTTCAGTGGGGCTGTCTGAGTAATGCCTGAATAATAGTGAGCACAATAGGACAGATATGAAACAGACCTAAAATGATGCTCTATAAGATGGGGGGGGGGGAGTGAAAATTCAGGAATTAAGACTCTGGGAGGGCGAACTGTGAAACAGCAGGAACAAACTGAGGGTAACAACAACCTGAAGTCTAGTAGTGAGCCAGCAGGGAAGGTTGGGGGGTTGGACTGGGGACTAGTCTGTCATAGCCTAGCATAGCAGACCATCTGCAAAAGCAGGTAAAGAGTGAAGCATGTGATTACTAAAATATATGCAGACAAAAACAGATGTAAATGGTTCGCTTTCCTGTTTTGATTGTGAGGGGGGATTAAAGTGGGCTCAAGGAAGCTCTCCAATGTTACCAGGTAGCCAACAAGGACTTTGGGAGTAAGACAGATCCCCTGAAAAGGCTGGAACCATGCAGGCTCTCTCAGTGCTGGGACTGGAAGATAAGTGAGTTACAACTTTTGGTGTGTGAAGTGATTTATTTTATCACGGAAATAGGAACTGCAAAACGTTTCTTTTTCAGTATAACAGAATATGGTCATTGTGTTACAGGTAATTCTAATAGGTAATAATTGTATCTCATTAGGCTTGCGGCATGTGGGTAGGGTTTCAAACCAGCCCATCCCAGACCCATCTGACCCTATTTTCTATGTAAAAAAAAAAAAAAAAAAACACAAAGAGGTCACTCTCTATAAATGCTGTACCGAAGTCCAAAGAGCCTGCAGACGACTGAAAAAGACTATCCCCAAACCACCTTAAGCTGTTATCGGTCAGGTTTTACTAGAGTTTCTGTATGACCCAATAAGTCAGCTGTCTGTTAGTTTTTCAAGCATTTGCCCAGTATGATAAATAAAATGTTTTTCTAGTAATAGAATGAGGCGGTTTGCTGATGCTCTTTTTTCAAATCTCTTGTCATCCCTATTGTAAATTGCAGAATTGGGTCTATTGGAAAATGCTTGGCTGTCTCTTCAATAGACTAGTATTTCTGTGAATCCATCCCAATTTGCATTAAAAAAATCTAGCGTAAACTGAATCTATATCTTTTCTATGCAAATTTTTACTTTTTTATTGCATATGAACACAGTTTATTGACGCAGCAGAAACCACAGCATGCAGGTAGGTCTGTGTCTGCCACTTCTGAAGAGCTGACCCTTTTAGTATGTAGAAATAACTTAGCAATTGATAGTTGAAAAGGACTCAGGGACATCCAGATACGTCCTTCCGTGCCACCACTTCACAAGCAGGGATGACACCAGGATGCTGTGCAAACATATACTACTTTATAGGGATTCCATGCCCAGTCTACTACCCAGGATATACAGTGCTTCCTAGGGTAAGCAGAAATGTGTCCAGGCTTACCCTGAAGGCCTGCACTGTCATCATGCCCGCTGTTTTTGCTGGCAGGCTGTTCCATAAGTTCACCACTTTCTAGAAGAAAAAGTGCCTCCTAATGTAACCCCCGATTGTACCACCCTGAGCTTCAGGGCGTGTCCCTGCATCCTGCTGCAGAGTACCAGATCCAATATCCCTGACTGTTCCATATTGTCAACAGCCCTGAGCATGTGGAAAAGCTTCCCTCTCAGACTCCTTTCCTCCAGCATGAATGTGTTAGGGGCCTCCAGGCTCTCTCCTCACAGCATCTGTCCCCCGTACTGCTGATCATTTTGTCGGCCCTGCATGACACCCTCTCGACTACCTCCTTGTCCTTTTTACAGGGAGGGAACCACAACTGCACACAGTGCTCCAGGCAGGGCCTGACCAAGTCCGTGTAAAGTGTCAGGATTACTTCCTCTACTCTGCCAGCCACACACATTTTGATGCACCCCAACATTCTGCTGGCCCTCTTGACAGCGGCCGCACACTGCTTGTCATGCTTCATCCCCTTATCTATTATTATCCCAAGGTCCAGTTCCAGCTGCAGCAAGAGGAGCCCCATGTAGTGCGTAGGTCCTACCTTTGGTTTTCCTCACTAAGTGTAGTACCACGCATGTGCTTATGTTTCTTGCTGTGGGATACATGATTACTATTACCTTGTGAACTCATGTGATAACAGTGCAATTTTTAACTAAAATTCAGTTTCCAAATGCTTCGGTAACCCAACAAGAGTCGCTAGCCCGCTGGCGCAGCAGTACTGCTACTGCTTGTGATGCAGGTGACTCGTCTTCAGGAATGAGCCTGGATTGTCAGAAGCCTACCTAGAGGGAGTAGGACTGGTCATCCAATGGACTGCTCTCCTCTGGGGAGGGCTGCAGTGCTCAGCATCTGCCAGTCCCCTAGCTGCGGCTGGGGGGTAATGGTGCCTGGAACCACACAGACTGGGGAGGAGCAACAATATATGTTTATGTGCCATGCACGGGAGCCTGCACGGCAGCGTCAGGATGTCACTGCAAGTCCATTCCTCCTGGGCACAGAAAAAAATGGAGGGAAGGGGCTGTCAGCTGGGAGTGTGAAGCTGTTTACCCACAAAAGAAAACCTGGCACCGCACTAAACCAGTATACTGCTGCAATGAATAAAAGGCTCAAATTGCATACAAAAAACTTTTAATAAATATATACGGTAAACATTAAAAAACAGAACAAGAAAACCTCAACCGTTTCTCATATAGCACTTTCTCAAGAGGACCGTTGATATCTTAGCCCAGCTAGGTTACATTTAAATGCATGCATCAATTAAGACAAGTCACATAACTAACTTACAAAAACTTTGCTACCAGTTCCCCAAGTTCATGAATCCATCCACGTTAAATACTACCATACAATTAGATTAAAAACCATATTTAACAGGGGGCACTGTGGTGCAGCAAACATGAGGGACACTTTCTTTTAGAGCCCCGACCTACATAATTTATAAAACCTTTTTTTTTTTACTCAACTCAGTCTACTGGAAGTCAACCCATTCTATACCGCTGGATCCTGTTTACAAAGGTGGCTGGCCATGGGGCCAAAATGGGACCACAAACAGCTCAGGGCACGTGAGCCTACCTTTCTTCACCAGCAAGCTCAAAATGAACAGGGCCCACTCAGCTAGGCGGAGCGAGCATCGCAGACCTCCCAACAGGGTAGGAGACAAATAAACATCTCACTAATGTTCAACTTGAGCTGATAGAATTTGAAATGCAGGACTTCCGGTTCTGCCTTCATGCAGAGTGGTCGTTGACCTAAGAAACTTCATCCCTCGGATCATATTAAAATACCAATTTTGCCTCTCCCAGCATCCAAATTCTTTTACAAAAGTTACCGAACACACGGGGTAGTGACCGCGGTCAAAATGCCTCCGAAATCGAGAAACAAAGACTCGCTGTTGGACTTTCTAAAACCGACCATGTCAGCAGATATCCGCGACCCCAAGGCCCCTCAGAAACCTAAAGCCGTTGCCACTCCACAACTACCACCAGAAAATGATGAAGAGCCGATAGAGGAAGAATTCACAATTACCTCGTGGAGGCTCTTTCAGGAACTGGGGAAAATTAACGAAACGCTGGGAAAGATGGAGCAATCGGCAGTTGAAAATGCCAAAGGCCTCGCGGAGGTCTAAACCTATACAACAGATCTCGAAGCAGTCCATTTGGAAACTGATGCCACTGTGGGCCGTCATGAGGAAGCCCTGAAACACTTACTGTGGAGAGAGAGGGAGCTGAGCCTGACGGACAAACTGGATGACCTCGAGCTTCACTCCAGGAGGGATAATATGAGGATATATGGAGTGCCTGAAGATACAGAGCAAGGGAAAATGGAGGTATTCTTAGATTCATTCTTGAAGGAGATATTAGACCTGTCTAAAGACCGCCCCCTAAACACTGTTCGGGCCCACAGAACCCTCATAAAGAAACCTACAGTCCAGAGCACCAATCCCAGGTCCATAGTACTTAAGTTCTTGTGTCACAGAATCAAGAATAAAGTGATGCAAGCAGCCTGGGCAAAAAAAGAAACTGTATTTGGCAACAAGCACTTATTCTTTGACCACGATTATACTCCCATCACACAGCGAAAAAGGCGGGTACTGCTGGAAATCAAAAAACACCTAGCTGCTAAGAACATTCGGATGCACCTTGTAGCCCCTGTGCAGCTTAAAATCTTTACTTCAGAGGGCCCACAATTCTTTCGATCCCTAGGGGATGCAAGAGCCATACTGTTGAAGCTGGGAGTTTCTCCAGAGTTTATGACCAGGCCCACTCCTCTAGACCATGAATCCACACTGCATGAAGATGCATGGAGTAAGGTCCCAAATTCAAGGAAAAGGAGCCATCCGACCCCCTTGGGTCACTCCGAACACTCAGGAGGTAAAGCGACGCAAGGGACAGAACAGGCTGAATTGCAGCAGCAGACTTTGGGGCAAGCCAGTGGAGTATGACTTCCAATAAGCTCCCTTAAAAGTCCTGTTTCTTTTTCACCTTGTTAGGAGCGCAGCCTGCTGCACTCATCTGGGTCGGCCTCCGATCCGACTTCGGGGATGGGGGCCTAACCTGGTGGTTCCCTGATTTCCCTCTAAATCTGAGTCAGGGGCTAACCATGGGGTGGCCACAAGGTATTTTATTGAGCCACTGGTCAGAACTGATTACTGGGACACAAAAGTCTTTTTCTTCTTTCTTTGCTCAATGGCTGGGATGGGGGGGAGAAGGAGTGCTGGGAGAGGGAGTATATCAATGTAAAACAGGAGTTGGGGGTGCAATGGCAGATGGGTTAAAATGCATGTCTTGCTTGGTTCCCTTCAAGTACATAGAGTAACCATGCAGAGGCCTTCTAGATTACGGACTGGCTTTGGTTGGGGAGGCGGGGGGGATCTCCCCTTCCCCGACCGGATCGGTGGCTACATGCCAAGCCAGAGACTGGGGGGGGGGGGAGACCCATGAAACAATGGCACCTGCAGCTATGCACCCTCCCTCTTGCCACACACCAGATCCGGGGGGCCCTTGAGGGCACCATAGTAAATAGAGTGCGAATTAGTTTATGAGCTTTAATACTCTTAGAGTACTGTCCAGCACTTGGGTCTGAAGGGCAGTTAAAGGGTTACCCGACACAATAGGGCTGAAGCCCAGTCACCCAGTAGCGCAGGTTTAACGCAGGGTCCCTAGCATAGGAATCCCATCCAGTTAACCTAACTCCAACATGGGGTTGATTGGGTGCACTATAGTTACCTTGGAAGTTCATTTTACAGTTCAGGAATGTTATGAGGTTAAATTCAATGGTTTTTGTTCTTACCTTTGGTTTTGGGCTGACCATGTTGCACTTCTATCATGGGGGGGGGAAACTGAGCCATGGCTGAAGGGAACATAACAACATACAATGTTAGGGCAGTCCAATCAAAAGAAAGAGAATGCTTGCGGAGTTACACAAAATGAGGGTGGAAATAGCACTCCTACAAGAAACACATCTAGATTCAAAGGAGAGCGAGAAGCTCAAGCGGGCTTGGGTGGGACAAGTGTTTCACGCTTCGTGTGTCTTTCACCCCCACAGACAGGCAGTAGCGGTTCTTGTTCACAAAAGTTGCCCCTTCATACACTCAGACCTACATGCAGATCCAGAAGAGAGATACCTTATTCTTAGGGGCACCTACAGGGAAACGCCCTGTACAATCCTTAACATTTGTGCTCCCAAGCAGGAATCAGAGAAAAGTGAGTTCCTCCAGGAGGTCCTCCTTCAAGTGGCACCCCAACCAGGGGACCTATACATTGTGGGGGGTGACTTTAATACCACATTCAACCCAACTCTAGATAAGTCGGGCACCTTTAGAGGCCCCCCTCACGGGCCACTACCACATTGAATTGGCTGACGAAAGATCTGGGACTAGTAGAAGATTGGACGCAAATGCACCCAAGAGTTCGGGATTACACATGCTGGTCAGACCCACACCAGGCCTACTTTAGGCTCGACATGATCTGGGTACCAGGAGACTGGCTGCACAGAATATCAGAGGCTAGAATCTACCCCAGAACCATCTCGGATCACAGCGCAATAACAGTACAACTCTGGCCAGGCCAAAAGTTAAAAACACTAACTGGAGACTTAATGTCTTCCCTCCTTGATAAGGAATAGTATAAGGATCTGATGAGAGACTCGATTAGGGAATTCAAAACTAATAATCCCACTCAAGACACCACCCAGGCAATCTGGTGGGATGCCCTTAAGGTGTTCATTACTGGCAGAACCATTAGCTATGCCTCCAACCTTAAGAGAAAACAGCAGGAAGAAATAACTCATCTAGAAAATAAAATATTTGATCTGGAAGCAGAGCATAAAATTGTTCTGAATGCAGAGGTGAAGGAAAAGCTAGAGACAACTAGAAGGGAACTAAATAAGATATTAGATGTGAAAATCAAGGGCCAGCTACGGTATTCTCGCCAGAGGTTCTACGATGCGGGCAACCGAGTGGGTAAGCTTCTGGCTTGGCAGCTCCAGAAGGAGGAGACCTCCAGGACAATCATCCAACTCCACTCCCCCACATGACCCACTAGGCATACTGCAGACCCAGAGGGCATAGCTAATCAGTTACTAAAATACTACAAATAGCTCTACTGTCAGGACCGGTTGGGAGGTTACTAAGAGAAATCAGACTCCTTTTTTCAGAGGGTCAAACTCCCAAGACTCTCGAAAGAGGAAATGGATAAACTGGATGCCCCCATAACTGACGGAGCGATCTGCACCACCATAGGGGATCTAAAAACAGGTAAGACCCCAGGCCCAGCCGGCATAACGGCTAAACAATATAAGGCTTTAGCGTCGGAACTGTCTCCTCTCCTAGGAGAGTTCTGCCAGGGAGTCCGGGGGGGGGGGAGCCCCACTGAGCTGGAGTTATGCCCAGATCTCAGTCATATATAAAGAAGGAAAGTGCACAGAGGTCTGCAGCTCCTACAGGCCTATGTCGCTCCTGAATGTGGACTTTAAAGTATACACAATGGCCCTTGCACATAGACTGCAGGACTGCATGGGGGGCCTGGTCCATCCAGATCAGACAGCCTTCATAAATGGAAGGCTTACACATGATAATATTAGACACCTATTAAATCTTATGACCTGCCAGAAGTCGTCTGGAGAACCAACGCTAGCAATATTTATGGATGCAGAAAAGGCTTTTGACAGGGTGGACTGGGGGTTCCTACACAGGACCCTGGAGGAGATGGGACTGGGCTCTAAATTCAGGACGAGTATAGAGGCACTGTACGCGGCCCCTCTGGCATCGTCAGGGTGAATGGTTTCACCACGGAGCAGTTCCACCTGACAAGAGGCACTAGGCAGGGGTGCCCACTCTCCCTGCTTCTTTTTGCCCTCTGTATAGAACCTCTTGCAGTGGCAGTGCGAGAAAATGAAAAAATTCAAGGGATTAACACAGGCAACAGAAATCATAAGATTTCACTTTGTGCCGAAGATTCCCTGTTCTTCTCACATCCCCAAAGGCTTCCCTTCCGGCCTTGACAGAGGAGCTTCAGACGTATGGGCAAATCTCAGGATACAAAATTAATCAAGGAAAATCTGAAACAATAAAATTCGGAGGCACAACGCCACGAGAGATTGCACAGAGTTTTCCCTTTAAATGGGCAACAAATAATACAGTCCGATATTTGGGGGTCAAGACCTCTTCCCCACCCGTCAAGTTGAATTATGGGAAACTCTGGGGAGAGATTCAGGCTGATTTAGCCAGATGGGACTTACTCCCACTTTCCCTGGGAGGCCGAATAGAGTCCATCAAGATGAACATACTCCCCAGGTTTTTATTCCTATTTCAAGCCCTCCCCATAAATATACCTGAAAATTTCTTTAAATTGGTTAATACGGCTTTCTCCACCTTCATCTGGCAAAAGAACAGGAAATGCATAAGTTATAAGCTGCTAACACAGCCCAGGATTCGTGGGGGGTTGTCCCTCCAAAACCTGAAGCTCTATTACATAGTGGCACAATTGGTCCCTGTAGTCACATGGGTGAAGCAAAGTAGAGTTACGGGATGGAGGGAAATTGAGGAACAACACATGCAAATGGTCACACTGGTGTCTCTTCCCCATGCCCCATTCACACCAGAATTATGGAGAAGCCTAAGAAATCCCTGTACCAAACATACATCACATATACTAGTAATAGCAAGGAAACTCACCCACACCCCAGAAGGTATAGGTCCGCTGACTTCAATCCCAGATCGGACACTAGATTTCGGAGGTGGAATGTCTTATCCCTGATACACTTTCGAAACTTGCTATAGGGGGATGGTCTAGCCTCTTTCACCGGACTCCAGGGCAAATATGCCCTCGAGCATGTGGATTTCCACAGATACCTGCAAATCAGGCATTATCTTATGGATCTGATCCCTCAGGTTAAAAGGGAATTTGCGGGTCTTGAGACCTTTTTATACTGGTCAGTGCATCTGGAGAGTAAAGGGAAAGTAATAACTAGAGCTTACAAAACCCTCATTGGAGAAGAATGCACACAATTCAAGGTCTTACGACTAAAATGGGAGGAAGAGATAGGAGAACCAATTTCAACGGCTCAGTGGAACTCGGCCTGGGAAAGAGGGTGGAGAACAACCTCATCCCCCGGTTGGAGAGAATTTCGCTGGAAATGCCTGACTAGATTTTTTCATACTCCAACAATGACAAAACTCTTCCCAGGGGGTTCCTCAGACCTGTGTTGCAGAGGGTGCGGACAGCTGGGCTCACACACCCACATCTTTTGGTTCTGTCCGATAGTCTCGGGTTTCTGGAAGGGGTCGGACAAGTACTAAACAGTCTATGGGGGATACAGATTCCATTATCCTTCAAAGTAATGATCTTAGGAATAGACATCCCAAAGGTGGGAAATGCCAAACAGAAGAACTCATTCAGGATACTATGTTTAGCCGCACACAAAGAAATCACGACCAACTGGTTGAAGGCCCCTTCCCCCCTCCCTAGACTCCTGGAAACTTAAGATAGACAGTATTGGATGGAGGAGCTGACAGCGAAACTCAGGCTAGCATTAGAAAAACATGAAGAACAATGGGAAAAATAGATAGCACTGTGCTACAGATCACCTCCAGCAAGACAGAGATAGCAACTGACCCGGGAAATCCAGATCAGTTTCATTCACCCAATCCCCTGGCACAATTACATTTACTTTAGAAGCAAGCTATTAAAGGTTATGACACTTCAGAGTGTGACACGGTCTCCTTAAGTTGATAAATTAACAATCAGCAAAGACTCACGTTGAGTCTCAGTTTACCTAATGACACCTGTCTGTGTCAAGAGTTTAAGTACATAGTTTACTATAACTTAATAAGGCCAAAACACAGATTACCACTAGTATTGGCTAACTACAGATTGGTCAACATAGCTAGCATACCATGATTTACAACAGAAATGCCGGAAGAACTACAAGACTGATTTTTATAACATCCAGAGCAACTTGTCTTCATTAGGCATTGGTTAAGAGTAAGTAAGTAAGTCAAATTTTTAATTAAAGACGCCCATTCCCGGAGGCTCTGGTCGCCATACAATACATTAACATAAATTCAGAAACATCAACAAAAATAACATAATTATACATACAGTTTTATAAAATACTAAGTTACAGAAATAATCAACTATACTGTTAAAACCTGAATTCAGACAATTCTTAATTTAGTCTAAAAATGCCTTGGTGAATAGGAGGGCCTTAAGGCGCGAGCCTTGAAAACCTCCAACGTCGGGGCCTCCTCAACTCCAGAAGGGAGCGAGTTCCACAGGACCGGGGTGGCGACACTAAATGCCCTGTCGCCAACCGATTTCAACCTCGACCTGGGAACTGCTAGAAGGCTCCCATAGGAGGAACAGAGGGGACAAGCCGAGACAATGGGAACCAGAAGGTCTAACAGGTGACCAGGGCTGTGACCATGTAGGGCCTTATAGGTGAGAAGCCCCATCTTAAAGAGGATCCTCCACCTGACTGGCAGCCAGTGCAGCTCACACAACACCGGTGTAATATGGCAAAATTTTAGCTGCCCAGTAAGTAACCGGGCAGCTGCGTTCTGCACTAGCTGCAGTCTGCGGGAGAGATCCTCCCATGACCCTGAGATAGAGCACATTACAGTAGTCAAGCCTCGATGTAGCCAAGGCATGTATCAAAGTAGGGAGGTCCAGAGGCGGAACAAGGGGCTTTACCCTGGCGACATTTCTAAGATGGAAAAAACAGGAGCAGACAACGGAGGAAATCTGTGCCTCCATAGTCAAACTCCTATCAAGAATAACACCAAGATTTCGAACCCTTGAGGAGGTCTTCAATGAGACAGAGCCCAGAACTAGTCCAGTCTCTGAATCAATGGCCAACCTATCACGCACTCTGTTCGACTCCACTACCAATACCTCCGTCTTATTGGGGTTCAGTCACAACCAGCTAGACACCATCCAGTCATTAATCCCTGCAAGGCAGCTGTTTAGCACATCCACCAGTTTAGATGTTCCTAGGGCAAAGGACAAGTATAGCTGGGTATCATCAGTATAGCAATGAAAACCCAAACCACACTTCCTAATGACCCTCCAGGGGCAGCATATACACTGCAAACAACATAGGGGCCAAAACCGAACCTTGAGGAACTCCGCAAGAAAGGAGGCTAGTGGAGGAGGAGAAATTCCCCATCACAATCCGCTGCCTCCTATTAGATAAAAATGACTCAAACCAGCAGATAACAGTACCGGTGAGTCCGCAGAGTTCCCTAAGACGGTCAAGCAACACACCATGGTCTACAGTGTCAAAAACCGAAGAGAGATCCAGGAGAACAAGAACTGTCTTGTCTCCCCGATCTCTAGCCCTGAGGAGATTATTCTGCACCCGAACAAGCGTGGTTTCTGTGCTATGCCTTTCCCCAAACCCTGACTGGAATTGTTCGGACAAATCATGGGTCAAGAGGTGCTCCTCCAACTGAAACACCGCTACCTTCTCCACAACCTTCGCTAAAAAGGGAAGGTTGGAGATAGGTCGGTAATCTGCCCTGATCTCCAGGTCCAAAGATGGTTTCTTTAAGAATGGTCTCACTAGTGCCTCCTTTAAGGCATCAGGAAAGACCCCCTCAGATAAGGAACACCTGACAATCAGGGCAAACACCGGGCCAATGGCGTCGATGCATCTCATCAAGAAACGCGTCAGCACCGGGTCCAGTTCACAAAATATGTGCTACAGATCGGTCACCACCTCCATAACCTCACTGGCATCCACTGGTTTAAACTCCCCTGAACCAGGTGGAGTGCACTTAGAATACCTCTGGCGACCATTGACAACTATGACATTGCTGACTGGAGGAACACCCCACCGAATACTGGACACTCTGTACTAGAAGAACCGAGCAAACTCTTCACATTCGAAGTCTGAAAAAACCTTCTTCGGCTGCAGATGGGCAGGATGAAGTAAGCTATCTACAGTCCGAAAAAGTATAGTTGGTCGGCTCTTCCCAGCAGCAATCTCCCTGGACAGGAATACTGCCTTCTTATGGTTGATTGCAACCTGGTATGCATTATAATGCACATGCAGAGCCAGTTTGTCTGCATCCAGACCAGATTTCCTCCAGCAGCGTTCAAACCTCTGACCCTTCCTCTTCATCTAGCTAAGGTCTCCATCAAACCAAGGAGACCTCAGGTACAAAGATTTGGGACGTACACGGACAGGTGCAAGGGAGTCAATGGCAGCAGCTAGAACCCTATTGTAATAGTCTACCATAGCACCAACGTCTCCAACGCATACATTTCCCACATCAGATAGATCAGCTGCCACCAAAAAACCCTCTGGGGTCAAACTCCCTAAAGGGCGGCAGCTCATCATCTCAGTAGAGGGAGAGCATCCAGTGGGAGCCCTGAACATGAACTGCACCGTGCAGTGATCGGACCAAACCACCCGATCAATCCTGAGATTATCTATCTCAAGCCACAGTGAGAACACCAGATCCAATGTGTAGCCACCCTGATGGGTCACAGCAGAAAAAGCTTGTGACAGGGTCAATGAAGACATAATTTGGAGGAGGTTGTAACCAGGCTGAGACAATCTGTTGTCAGCCCAAACATTGAAGTCCCTCAGAATAATACATCTGGGGCCTCCAGTGTTTCACCGGTGACAAATTCGGCAATCTCCTGCAGAAAATTCCCCGCCGTCCCAGAAGGGCGATAAACCAGGAAAATTCTGCACCCTGCACCTGAACCCCCATGAATAGCCACACATTCAAAAGAATCTGGGGTTCTCACTGGGTGCACGGTGAAGCTCAGGTCAGATTTAAAACAGATGGCTACACCACTACCCCTACGCTCCTCTCTGGAGCAGTGCACTACAGTATACCAGGGGGGAACGGCAGCCTCAAAAACTGGACCTGCATCGTCCCCAACCCAAGTCTCTGTAATGCAAGCCAGGTTGACAGGGGAAACCAGATCCGCAATAATTGTGGTCTTATTCCTAATCGAACTGGCATTGCATAGCACTACCCTCAGGGGATTTGTGGGAAAGGTAGCCCCACGGGTTACCTGACCACTCGGTCTAGTGGAGACCCTGGAGACAGGCACCAAACACGTCTGGCCTCTCTCTTGTGCCCATTGTCCAGGGCGCCTCCTGGACCCAATAATCTCGATCTTACCACCCTCCGCTGTGCACGGGGCATCCTACCAGCCTCTCCAAATCCCCACCTCCCAGCAGCGTCTTATTGTGGTATCCGAAACCGGGAGACAGGTGAAAGGCCAAAGAACACACAGGAGGGATGACCCGTACACAATTCTGGCCCCCCCAAACAACCCCCTACATATCACAAATATTTAAACTCTAGCTACCAACTACTATTGAATAAACTACCAAATCTCCAATCTGTACCATGCAACACTTAGGCTTAGCAAAATTCAAACATACAGCAATCCTACTAATAGATCATTCAGCCAGAAAAGGAGAATGAATAACTAAGACAGATTATAAACATTAGTAAAGCTATTAAACAAAAATAAAACAGCTTAAATATCCCCACGCGATACATTTAAGACCCACTAAGTACCATGAATTACAAAGCCATAGAATCCCTAGGTCCTTTAAACTGCTCACAAATTTGTACCTAGAGAAAACAATCATATACAGAGAGATCTCCTATGTAAACTAACACCCAGGCTTAAAACTGTTTTAGATGCATTCCTCTGAGGAGTGGTGCTCACGCTACTCACTACGCTCGCTCTAGCGAGCAGTGCGGAGATTTAACAGAAGATTAACCCCTCCCAACAGCTGAAAGCAATAAGCAGCAACGATGCCAAAGTCCGGATCCGCTACTTGCTGGCCGTAATGTACGATTAAGGAGTGTAAATGCAAGCGGCAGTCTCTCACCCTGCACACTCGCTACAGCTCTTGCTCTTCTCAATATAGTCAGCACACATAGAGGGAGCTGCCCGTGGCGCTTGAGGGTTGAGGCACTGGATGCCACACTGCAGATCATGCCGGGCACCCGGTTCAGGAACAAGCCTCGGTCACCGGGGTCGGCGGGCGGAGAAGGATAAAGGCCTCAAAGGCAGCTCTCCTTCTCCTGGGATCTGCAGGCCTGCTGCAATGCTACCACCTAGAGGAGCCCGGGTGGATAGCACGGTAGGTGGAGCAGCAGCAAGGGGATTGGGTAGATGTTGGCAGAGGGGCGGAGCAAAGAGGTATGTCTCAGCATGCCTCCTAGCTCATAGCCCCTCACTGCACACCGACATCGGAGGGGAGGGAGGAAAAGAAACCGGAAAACCACCTCGGCTTCTCCTAGGCGATGGCACCTCGCCGGCAGGTCTCCAGGCTCGTCGAACAGACTCTGCTGCACTGACTCCACAAATTCAGAGTGCTGGTTTGGGGAGGTAAGGGGTGTTCCTCCTCACCCCTACCCAGGGGGTATACTGGGGGTAAGATTGTGTGTGGTGTCAGGTGCTCTAGGGGCAGATCTCGATGGGGAGTGAGGCCTGCGGGTAGTAGGATGCCGGAGAGAGTGGAGAAGGGAGGCAAGTAGGAGGATAAATACATAGTTAAAAAAAAAAAAGACAGTAAGGGGGAATTTCAACCGAAGCAATAGCCCACAGGTAACCACAGCCGTACGTGCGCTAGCGAGCAGCGCAGAGATTTAACAGCAGATTAACTCCTACCAACAGCTGAAAGCAATAAGCAGCAACGATACTCACGGACGATTACAGCCAGCTATGGAACAGCCTACAATATGTAACATAAAATAATAATGATGAATATCTGCATTACTACTGTATGTGTAAATTGTATTGAGAATGTTTTGGTCATACAATAAAATTGAGTTTAAAAAAAAAGAAATTGAAATGCAGATTACCAAGGACACATCCGCCAATAAAAGACTTTACAAGAGAGGCAGAACATCAGGGTGAACTAAATGCTATGGTCATAAAGGATATGCAGTATTTGAAAGAGAAAATGGAGACAATGGAAAACTTTCAAAGACAAGCTAATGTGCATGTCACTGGCATTCCTCTCAGACTGGCTAATAAAGCAGAACTAATCAATGCCCTAGAGCGACTCACCTTTCAAGACCTGTGCTTACTACCACAAGAATCGGGAGTTGAGATCATTACAGCCTTCATGACCCCCATGCGTCAGAGACTGCATGGTGGGGGATGCACAGAGACCGCTAACGGCCATTCTAACCCTCTCCAGCTCAGTGGCATGTATTCCCTTGTTTCAGGCTTCCAGGGCCCAAGGAGACATTGTTTGGGAGGACATTAGAATCGCTTTTTTCCTGATATATCCTCCCAGACGCAAACCCACAAGAAAAAACTCCAGCTAGTAAAGAAATCCCTACTGGAGCAGGGCATAGGTGCTCAGTTACTATTGCCAGCTAGACAGCAGGTTCAGCATAACAACAAAACCCATATCTTTACAGATCTAACATTGGCCACATCATTGGCAGAAAAAATAGTATCTAGACCCACTGCTGCAGAAGCCAAACAAGCCAAAGTCACTTGAAGTTTATGGCACCATGATATCGTACTAAATATATGTGGCTTTTCCAAGCATATTTATTTTATTTCATCATGGACTGTGTTCCAGGGTCTGTCTGAACTGAGCATATTTTGCTATCAAGGTTTAAGGGTTAGATGTTAAAAGTTCTTACATTCTGCCATGTAGTGCTTTCTCTTTCTAATACAGATCTGTTGTTTTCTATACGTCCCAGAGCATTAGGCACTGTTAACGTTTGGTGTGTAAATTAGCACCGCTTAGTTTATGTACTTTTAAACTGTTCTCAATGATCATTATTCTCCCTGCTAGGTGCTTCAGTTGCCTGGAATGGCGGGGTATCACATAACTTAACCGAGCCTAGGATATCTTTTTAATAGCCTGCCTTATCCCTGGACATTTCAACCCTCCCAGTGAATTTCTCTCCTGCAAGGAGTGGAGAAAAACGGCATAAGGACTTTACAGTTACAGAGAGGTGATAGCAACAAATATCTACATTTTTACTTTACTGGACTTTGTTGCTCTCTGTACTTGAAAGAGCATACTAGAGAACAACTGTGTTATTTTATATAATTCTTTCTGAACTTCCATGTACAGGGGCTATGTACTGTACTGAACTGTCTTTGGAGCGTGATGTATATTGTATATCCTATAATGAATAAATAAAATTTGAAGGAAAAAAAACTATCTAAAAACAGTTAATGTAACACTTAAGAGATAATTTCTGCATGCATAAAATCGTATTCCTTTCTTCGGGCTTTGAACATTTGGATTCATTCATCTTTTAATCTTTCATAGTTCATTCATTCAATATTTGTGTGACATCATCTCATGCTGATTAAACACAGTGGGCCACTTCAGAGCTTTTCAATTTTGTCACCATCACTATGGTAACTATAAACAGGCAACAGAAAATACAGAAGTGTGAGTTACGCATCTCTGATTCACTTTAATTCTTCAAAAAGGGCTCCAAACTAAATTTTCCATTCAGGCATAAATGACTAGATCCCCACAATGTATAGATCCAGTAACTCTCCCGCTTCAGCAATTTATTATCATAATCCCTTCCCCTTCAACCATTGACTATTTCCTCCAAGCCCATAAACTTAAAAGAATGGCTCTCACCATGGTCCCTAATGTGTGCGGCCAGGGCATTATATACATCCCCATGTCTGATACTGATACTGCTAAGGTGTTCTCCTATATGATATTTACATTTCCTTTTTGTCTATGTAAAATACACCACATTCGCACTCTGCTAGGTACATCTCACCCTCAGTATCATATGTAAAAAGATGTGTAGCTTTACATATTTTGCCCACTATATTGCTGGTAAAACTACTCTGTTTTTTTTTTAATATTAATACAGTAAATACACATCCCACAGGGAAGAGTAGCCTTTGAGGGTTCAGGCATCCAGTCTGGTCCATACACATTTTTCCCTCACTGGCTGCAAGCTTGATAGTGTCATGTCCTTAATATTCTGACCATGCCTACATGCTGTCTGTGATTTTTCTTTGACTACTGGGGCCAAACCCTCCTCAGTATTCTATATATGCCAGTGTTAATCACTGTTTTTTTGATTGGAATGAATAAGTTGTTACAAAATTTAGTCTAGTGTTCTGGATTTGAATCCCTTCCTCTTTGACCACACTGTTGTATCATACTATTCATATTCTTCCTATCAGCACATTCTTTCCTCTGCTTAACGCTGCACAGTAGTCACTGTAGCCTCTTCTTTTAAATTGGGCACCCAAATTCTCTGCTTGTTTCTGATAATCAGTTTCCCAGCTGCCATTTCGTTTTTATGCAAATAAAGTGACTCTTGGGAGTATTCTCTACTGAACCATGGAGGACAGCTTGAAAATTGTAGGAGTGAACTGCGATGCATAGATTTCCTATGTAAGTCAGTATAAATACCTCTCATGCCATCCTTAATGATCTTGATAACCAAAAAATGTATCTTTTTTTATCTGATGTTACTGTAAATTTCAAACAAGGGTTTGTATTTTTCGACACCCCCCCCCCACGGCAATTCACAGGCAGCACTAAGCTTTCGAGGCAATCCTCAGGTCGTGAGGGCAGCGTGGAAGCCCTCCCAGGATCCAGAGTGCAGACCGACCCCCAACGGCAATTCACAGGCAGCGCTAAGCTTTCGAGGCAATCCTCAGGTCATGAGGGCAGCATGGAAGCCCTCCCAGGATCCGGAGTGCAGACCGCCCCCCCCAACGGCAATTCACAGACAGCGCTAAGCTTTCGAGGCAATCCTCAGGTCATGAGGGCAGTGTGGAAGCCCTCCCAGGATCCGGAGTGCAGACCGACCCCCCCCAATGGCAATTCACAGGCAGTGCTAAGCTTTCGAGACAATCCTCAAGTCGTGAGGGCAGTGTGGAATCCCTCCCAGGATCCGGAGTGCAGACCGACCCCCCACGGCAATTCACAGGCAGCGCTAAGTTTTCAAGACAATCCTCAGGTCGTTAGGACAGCATGGAAGCCCTCCCAGGATCTAGAGTGCAGACCGCCCCACGGCATCTACAGGCAGCGTAAGCTTTCAGGCATCCTCAGGTAGTGAGGGCAGCGTGAAGCTCCTTCCACGATCTGGAGCAGATCACCCCCCAAGGCAATTACAGGCAGCGCTAAGCTTTTGAGGCAATCCTCAAGTTGTGAGGGCAGTGTGGAAGCCTTCCCAGGCTCTGGAGTGCAGACCGCCCCCCAATGGCAATTCACAGGCAGCGCTAAGCTTTCGAGGCAATCCTCAGGTCGTGAGGGCAGCGTGGAAGCTCTCCCAGGATCCGGAGTGCAGACCGACCCCCCCAACGGCAATTCACAGGCAGCGCTAAGCTTTCGAGGCAATCCTCAGGTCGTGAGGGCAGCGTGGAAGCCCTCCCAGGATCTGGAGTGCAGACCAACCCCCCCCAACGGCAATTCACAGGTAGTGCTAAGCTTTCAAGGCAATCTTTGGATCATGAGGGCAGCGTGGAAGCCTCCCAGGATCCGAGGCAGACCCCAACCCCCAATGGCAGTTCACAGGCAGCGCTAAGCTTTCAAGGCAATCCTCAGGTCGTGAGGGCAGTGGGAAGCCCTCCCAGGATCCGGAGTGCAGACTGACCCCCATTGCAATTTACAGGCAGCGCTAAGCTTTCGAGGCAATCCTCAGGTCGTGAGGGCAGCGTGGAGAGCCCTCCTGGATCCGGGGTGCAGACCGATCCCCCTCCCCCAAGCGGCAATTCACAGGCAGCACTAAACTTTCGAGGCAATCCTCAGGTCATGAGGCAGCATGGAAGCCCTCCCAGGATCCGAGTGCAGACCAACCTCTCACCAACGGCTAATTATAGCTCGTGGTGCTGCTGCTACTAACAGTTTGAACAAGCTACAAGAGAAAAGGCACCATCTCTTGAATTTTAAAGTCGGCAGATGTGTGTAAATAGTTTTTTGCCTGCTAATAACTCCCTAAAATACTGTGCTTTTCCACTGTCCTGTTGAGTTACCTTAATTTGTTTAAAATTGATTTAGCTGCAGCCAGATTTAATTTCAATCTCTGCCTTGCTGTGCTATACAAGGGGCTTAACGCAGACACAAAGAAAGGTCTAAAGTGCTTAATTTATCTGCTTAAGGCACCTCTGAGCTCCCCATCTAAGGGAAGTTTGAAACTTCTGAATTACCAGCTGCTTTCATAACTCCCTAAAATACTGTGCTTTTTCACTGTCCTGGTGAGTTACCTTAATTTGTTTAAAATTGATTTCGCTGCAGCCAGCTTAATTCTGAATTACCAGCTGCCTTCAGACACCTCTGAGCAGCGCTTCAAGCAGGCTAAGGTTTAAATTATTTAGAGCTTTCCCACTGCAGTAACTGCTCCTCTGAGCCCAGACTCCCTTTGTTTAAAGCTTACTTAAGATTGTACCAAGCCCCTCCTTCCATCCCTCTTACCTATTTAAATTCTGTCTTTCTCACAGCTTTCGAGGCAATCCTCAGGTCATGAGGGCAGCGTGGAAGCCCTCCCAGGATCCGGAGTGCAGACCGACCCCCCTCCCCAACGGCAATTCACAGGCAGCGCTAAGGTACGGCTGGTGGTGCTGCTGCTACTACACAGTTTGAACAAGCTAGAGCCCCACTGATGCTGTGCGTCAGCTCCCCACCACCACCCTTGGCAGTCACTCCCTTATATACCTGAAGTCACATGCCAGTTTTAACCAATCAGCCTACTTTCCCATCTACAGGTTATACCAGCCATCCATTAGAGGCTACTACACCAAGGTTTTGCAATTTATTTTCCAGACCCTTGCTCTTTTAGCCTCTCCATTATGCCTCAATTTTACTTATTAATCTTCTTTATTGTCACCCCTTGGGAGTCCCTCCCTCCCTCCCTCCATCAATTTACCTCGCTCCCAGCCCACATAACATCTTGCGACAAGCTGCTAACAAATATTCCTACCTCCACTATCTCAGCTGAATCGCACCATGCCCATCCCTATCATACTCTCTCCACCTGCCCCGGGCTAATCCCACCTACTTTCCAAATCAGCCTCCTAGACCAAAAGCTGACGGAACCGCACATCATACCACCACCAGAAAACTTCTGTGGATAGCCCATCACACCAAACTAATGGTCACTCTGCTACTTCTCCTTGCAGGGGATATCGAACTTAACCCATGACCAACCCACCCCCATGCCCAAAACCCTTCTGTCCCACTCAAAATCCCCTCGGGTCTCAAACTAATACACATAAATATATGCAGTTTCTTGTGTAAAATAACCTTGCTACAAGCCCTCACCGGGTCTCTCAGCCCAGACATTCTGATTATCTCTGAAACCTGGCTAAAATCACATAACACCGATGCAGAATTTGCCATACCCGGCTACACACTTCTCCGCCATGACCAGGTCAGCAGAAAAGGAGGCGGCATAGCCATGTACATTGCCTTCTCCATCAAATTCACCATGGTTGCCCTATCCCTACCGTTGGACTCCATTATTGCCTTAATGGTAAAACTCTCCATCCCCCACTCAATCCCAATTCACGAGCAGGCACATACTGCGCCCAGGCACCACCTCACCTTCCATACTGGACTACCTGGGCTACGTAAACTCCCTGGCAGCAGGTGGTGAGATCCACATATTAGGGGATTTCAACCAGAACTAGCTTGCTGAGTCCCTTTCCAAATTTCGTGACAAGGTAACAGCCCTAATCCTAACACAACAAATCACTGAACCTACTCGGGCAAACCACAAAACACAGAACCATACACTGCTAGATTGGTCCCTCACCTCTCACTCTCACAGGATTATAGCCTCTGGACTCCTTCCGGATGCCCTTAGTGACCACCACGGGATCTACACCGTGCGCAAATTTCACAAACCTAAAGTTCCCCCTCCCAGAATCCTACTTTCGAGATCCTACAAATCCCTGGACTTCCCCTCATTATTAAATGAGTTGGGCAACTACGATTGGTCGTGCATCAGTCATTTCACCTCGACAGATGAGGCACTGTCATTCTTTAAGTCCAACTTCATTGCCATCTGGGACCGCAACGCCCCCCTCATATGGTCCAGAGTCCGAGGTGCTCATCTACCGTGAATCTCTCCTGATATCCTAGCCCACCTCCGAATCCGAGACAAGGCCTGGAAAACCTATAAGACCTCCAAATCCCAAGCCAACCTCCAGACCTACAGAGCACTCCACAATTCTAGTACTAAAATAATTCGTCAAGCAAAGGCCAACTACTTCTCATACGCATTCAATTCCTCCTCCCATCTCGTTTCTGGAAGGTGGTCAAATCGCTTCTATGCCCGCCATCACAACCACCAGTCCCGTCCCTGCAGGTTGGTGGTCACACCATCACTGACCCCTCAGCAGTTGCCGCCTTGTTTAACACTGAATTCACTACCAGCCATGCTACTCCCAGGGCCACCCTGCACCAGGCTCAGCATGCCCCACTGACACCACATCTTGTGGTGCTGCAGCTCAGCCTTTCTCCTTCCTGCAAGCCACCCCTGATGAGGTATACAATGCACTGGTTGCCCTTAACCCTGAAAAGGGAAAATGTCCCACGGGGTTGGACTCCAAAATGCTCCATCTGTCGGCCCCTGCCATAGCTCAACCCCTAGCCGCCCTATTTAACTTATCATTTGTCCTATCGGAAGTCCCCACTGAGTGGAAACATGCCACTGTAATCCCACTTCCAAAGGGTGGTGATGCCTCAAACCCAAGCAACTATCGGCCCATCTCCCTCCTAACGACCCTTGCCAAGATACAAGAACGCCTGGTTCTCTCTCACCTATCCACCTATCTGGACTCCTCTTCCTTCTTTTCCCCCTACCAGTTTGGCTTTAGGAAATCCCACTCCACTACCACCTCCCTTCTTAGGATTATCGACTCCATCCTCTCAGGGATGGATGCTGGCCACATCACTGCCGCCATCTTTATCAACCTGGCAAAGGCTTTCAATACGGTGACTCACTCTCTTCTCCTGACAAAACTTGCTAAAGCTGGCCTATCTGGCTGGGCCACATCTTGGTTCCACTCCTACTTCACTGGTAGATCCCAAGCTGTCCATGTCGGACCCCCTCCCAATCACGTCAGGAGTGCCTCAAGGATCTGTCCTAGGCCCCCTCCTATTCTTGGTCTTTCTAAATGATCTGCTCTCCACCTGCACACACTCCGCCATCCATACGTACGCAGGTGACACAGTGCTATACGGATCCGGCCCCTCGCCCTCTGAAGTTGCATCCAGACTTCAGCACGACTTCATCACAGTCCAGCACTGGCTCCGTTCAAATAACCTCCTCCTAAATGCTAGCAAACAGTCTCCTTAACCTTTGGGATGAGGCAGAAAATTTCTAGGCTCCCTTCACCATTAGTTTTTCACACCCTGGAAGGGTCCCCACTGGAGTCCTGCACCACCTTCAGATACCTCGGTGTCTGGCTTGACCAGCACCTCAACTTTTCTGCACATATTGACTCCTTACTTAAGAAGCTGCACCCAAGGCTTGGTGCACTTTACCGGAATCGTGACAACATACCCCTTCCAGCCAAGAAGGTCATTATAAATAAAATGATCCTCCCAGTCCTCGACTATGGGGACGTAGTCTACAGTGCTAGCCCAAAGACCACATTAGCTAGGCTGGACCCTCTCTTCCACTCTTTTTGCTGCTTCGCCCTAAACAGCCCCTATTCCACACACCACTGTGCCCTATATCAAGCAATGAACCTCACCTCACTTGACTATCGCAGGCTAACTCACTGTGCAAAAATTACGGCCAAGCATTGGTCTGAGTGGCTCCCTTCCTACCGCTCCAACATCTTAACAAACCCTAGCACACAATCATACACACTCAGAAACTCAGACTCCAGGTCCCTAGCTGTCCCATACTGATCTACCTCCACTGGGCAATCAGGGTTCAGCTACCGCATTCCCTCACTATGGAACTCCCTCCCAGCTAACATTCATCGCTTCACCTCCCTGTCGCACCTAAAATCCATGCTCCAAGATCATTTTGGCCCTACCTGTGCTTGTGTCTAGGAGCCTACCAACTAGACAACTCTCTGGGAATGTTGGCACTTAGCAAATTTGTAATTCATCAGTATCTAACTATTGTCCACTCGCCTTATACTGCATCTCGTATGGCTCAAAACTTAATTTTGTTGTACGCTTGCTGTATGTAACTGTGCTACCAACTGCCACACTCAATCCTGTATGTAGTGGTTTCTGAACCAAATGTTAGTGATCTTCCACAATGTATTCACTTATCAATCCTGACTTCAAGTGCTTTCTCATACCGTACGTACTGTGGTTACCAATTTGTCTTTCTCAAGCCACTACTGACATGTAACCAGATCCTAATGTTAATATTTCTCCCACTATGTATTTTCTTGTCTATACTATGTAAACTGTTCTCCTATGTTCTCCCCTCCCCCAGGATGCATCTGTAATCGAGCAGTACTCTGCTCAGTATGCCTTCCTGGTAAAATGCTTAAATAAATAAATAAATAGGATACGAACTGTAATAATTCACTTTCACTACCTTTTATATCATCAAGATGGCATCCTGATAGCTCCTGTACAGTTCCAGATGTTTAAAAAATGGATTTTCTGACATATTTGTTTTCCCATATCCCAAATAAATATTTACATAATTTGAGGCACAAAACAGGGAAAGGAAAGGGGCAATTGTTTAACCTGGAAAAGTACACTAAGCCACAGCTTGTCTTCAGAAAATCGTTTTGCAGTACTAGAGAGGAAGGAGGAGAAGGGAGGTGATAAGCTTAGAGGAGTAACTAATAGAAGTCTGGATGAAACTGGAGAGGGGCAATTCTGCTGGGGAACTACAGCAGGGGCAGATGGAGGAACTACTGTGCAGGAGGAAGAGGAGAAGCCAGGAGGGAGAGGTGGGGAGGGAGGTAAGCAAGCAGTTGGTAAAAGGGGTGGAATCTTAGTGCTGGGGGACTCAATACTAAGGGGAGTCAGGACAGGTGGGGTAGCAGGGGGAGAGGCATAGTCGCATTTGGGTAGAGGCCATGCCGGGAATGACAGCGGAGAGGGTGGGACAGTCTGTTCTGAAATATGCTAGAAGGCGTAGAGATAAGCCTCATTTAATTCTACATTTGGGGACAAATGACCTGGCTGACAGGACGGTAGATAGAGTACAGAGGAGTTTGAAGAACTAGGACAATTATGTGGTAGGGGGGCAGGAAAATCAGTAACTTTCTCAGAGATACTTCCAGTACCCAGGGTGAGCACTGCAAGAAAGCTAAGAATAGAGGAATTTAATGGATGGCTAAGAACCTGGTGTCATGCTAAAGGGTATGAACTGGTGGGGGTGGGGGTGGGGGGACCTGGGAGGACAGCAGTATCTACGCCAGGGATAAACTACACTTGAGCGAGGAGAGAAAGAAAGTGTTGAAACAGTGGAAGGAGAAATACATAGAGGTAGTTGGGAATTTAAACTAGGAGTGGGGAGTGGCAAGTGACCAAGAGACATGCAGAGACCACAGGTTGTGAAGCCATATAAGCTTACCCCCCCCCCCCATAACTGAGACAAAGGAGGAAGGGCAAGTGCTAGTGGTGATGCTAGTAAAGGAGGGAAGATGCGGAAGGGGGAAAGGGAAGGGAAGAACTATGAAGCTACAGACTCTCATGGCAGAGGAGGAGGTGGACATGGTGGCCATCACCGAAACATGGGCCACCCAATACACTGACTGGGACCTGTCGGTACCTGGGTACAGGATATTCCATAGGGATAGAGAGAATGGGAAAGGGGGGGTAGCACTATATGTGAGAAAAGGACTGAAGTGTGTACGGGAGGAAGGGGAGGAGGTAGTATGGTGTCACTATGGATGCAAATCCAGGATTCCAAGAATAGGACTCTCAGGGTGGTAGTGGTGCACAGGCTGCCCTCTCAAACAGAGGAGTTAGACAAATTAGTGGGACAGATCAGGAGGACCTGCGAGAAGGGTAGTGTGGTGATCATAGGGGACTTCAACATGCCAGGAGTGGATTGGAGTACCTCAACAACCAAGAACAGAAGGGAGCAGGTACTGCTGGATGCTTTACAGGATAGCTTCCTGATGCAAATAGTCAGCGAACCTACCAGGTTAGGGAATAACCTTGACCTCATGCTGGCAAATGGGGAGTTTGTGAGGGAACTGAGGGTGGAAGAACCACTGGCAGGGAGTGACCACCACTCAGTATGGTTCACGTTGGATATGGGTAAGGAAGGAGTGGTATCCGGCACAAGGGTGCTGGACTTCAGGAGGGCCAACTTCAGGAGGATGGGGGAAGTAGTAAAAGGGTACCTGTCCAGAATTCAACCTAGTATGGGCACTAACCAGAGGTGGGAGCTCATAAAGCTGGGGATAGTGGAGGCAACCAGAAGCTGCAGCAAGGCCCACAGCAAGAAGGCTAGGGCTAAGAAACCTAGCTGGGTGAGCAACGGAGTCATGGATAAGGTGAGGAAGAAAAGAGCCACCTTTAGGAGATATAAAAAAACGGGGAGGGGGGGAGGACGGGGAGAAGTACCTGAAGGATTCGAAAAGGTGACAAGGGCAGTAAGGGCAGCTAAGAAGCTCAGTCTTGTACAGGGCATTAAGAAGGGGAAGAAGGACTTCTTCAGGTACATGAGGGAGAAAAGGAGCTGTAAGGACTGTCACCAGGTGTGGGTATAGGATAACACAATTTCAGGCAGAGCACAAGTCAGGTGCATAAAAAATGCATGGTTACGTTGATCATTTTATTTTCATCAAGTAAAATATACAGAAAGCAAAATGGTAAGTCAGACAACTGCTTAGCTTCAACAGTTTCTAAGACTTTTCTTCAGCCTAGTATGAATCAAACAGTGTGAAAGCACACACTACCAGGTCTTCTTCCACCTTCCTCAGTCAGTATCCAACTAAACACCCTATCTCGGCACTGAGGTAGGGCTTTTTATAAGCTCACTAGAAGTTGGAAAAACAGTTTCCCCTGCCTTTTGATTAACAGCAGATATAACATAAAACTAGCCACTAGGGGCCACTGTTGCACTATGGAGAATAATTATTTGGCACCTGGAGCACATTGTATAACTTGTTTACGACACTGTTATAGGTGAGAGCTGAAGTCAGAACATTCTGTGCCCTCCTAAACTCAGCTGCAGGGTCACATTACCTCATGCTGTCTGCTGCAAAATATATCTTAGAAGAGGGCTGCTAACATGTAGAAAAAGCAGACACAAACTTTTGATATTCTTATATTAAAACTGCCCTCTCATTTTGTAACATGTACTCTTAGTTTTGTTTTTAGGTTAATATGCACAGAAAGCTTTATAAGCACTTAGCCAACCAGCATGTTGGACATTACACAAAACATATAAACTGCTTAGGGAAGGTATTTCAATTTATCCCAGGGGTGTCCACTATGACGGGGGTCACCCTGTCACAAGAACTGTATAGTAAGGATTAGGAAGGATGGGAGGGTGAAGCAGGGGATAAGGCAGAAGCGCTTAAACAATTACTTCTGCTCAGTGTTTACTAAGGAGAAGGGGGATACCCAAGGGGGTGGGAGGGCAGGAACGGAGGGGAGGGTGACAGATGGAGAAGTCATGGAGGGCAGGGTTCTGGAGGATTTGAGGGCACTGAGGGTGTACAAGGCACCAAGGCCAGATGGCATCCACCCCAGGGTACTGAAGGAGCTGGCAGAGGTCCTGACGGAACCTTTGGCAGACCCCTTCAATGTTTCACTACACTCAAGGTGTGTACCTCAGGATTGGAGGATGGTTCACATGGTGTCCCCTCCATAAGAGTGGCCCAAGGATGAACCAGGGAACTACAGACCGGTGAGCCTCACATCCATCGTTGGCAAGCTGATGGAGACTATCCTGAAGGAGAGGCTGGCTTCCCTCCTCGAGGCCAAAGGGCAACAAAACAGCAGACAGCATAGCTTCATAAGTGGAGATCCTGCCAAACCAGTCTGGTGGAGTACTGTGACTGGGTAATTAGGCAATTGGATGGTGGCCATGCAGTGGATCTCCTATACCTGGACTTCAGATGCGATCTGATAATTGCGTCTGTCGGGGAGCCAAGGAAGAGAAGTCTGAGGGCAGAAAGGGACAGCCAATTAAGATCAGAATATAGCTGACAGGGGTGCTTATGACGAGAGGAAAAGGAGGCATATCGGCATATGTTATTGTAAGTAGTGTCCCATTTGTGAAGCGTGGACTTAGGCACAGCAGTATAGGTTGCAACCCCATAGGTAAGGGAAGGGAGCAGGATGCCTCAGGCAATGGCCACTTTGGCATAGCTTGTTTTGTATGCAATCCCTAACTTTATGTTAACAGATTTACAGGTAGTCTGGATATGGAGGTCGAAGTCAAGGGACTCATCAAGTAGGACGACCAGATATTTGAAAGAGCTCAGTTTCTATAAGAGAATCATCAGAACAGGATACTTTGAGTGGGTTTTGGCAGATCCAAAGAGCATAGCTTCGTTTTTCCCACATTTAGAACAAGCTTTTGGGCAGACAGCCATGCTTGAATTTGTGAGAAGGCAGAGGAGAGGTTGAGGTTTATGTCGGATACATTTTCGGAGCTGGTATAAAGGACAAGATCATCCGCACAGAGATGGGATAAGTGACAGGTCGTATCCCTGGTGATGTTGTTAATGAAAATGGAGAAAAGGAAGGAGCCCAGTATGGAACCCTGTGGAACTCCAATGCTAATGGTTTTGTGGTAAGAGAGGGCAGAGTTAAATTTTACGACTTGTATTAGGTTTGATAAATAATTGCTAAACCAGGCGATGACCAGTGACAAGAAACCCATGGATTGCAGAATGGAGAGAAGTAATGGATGGTCAATTGAGATCAAAAGCCTTTGTCAAATCAATAAAGACTGCACCTGTCAGCAGGCCAGAATCCATGGCAGAAAGAGTATCATTGGTAAATTTAAGTGACGCTGTGGAGGTACTATGACCCTTGCGGAAACCGTGTTGTTTATCAGAGAGGAGATTATTTTTAAGAAGAAAGTCAGTTATTTGGGTAGCAACCAACTTTTCAAGGATTTTATTACAGTTTATCTTTTTGTTAAGATTTCTTATATACAAAGACATACACAAGATATAAGTCGGAGAAAAGGACAATCATACACGGCAATATATGTTAACAAGTCTGACAAAACTATAAAATTATACATATTGATTTTACTCAGAACAGAGAGTATAGTTATAGGGCGGAAGTTCGAGATGTCCTTGGGATCCCCTTTTTTAAAAACGGGGTAACCCAGGCAATTTTCCACATGTCTGGGACTTGACTATGGCACAGAGATAGAGTATAAATTCGTGCCAGGGGAGAGGCAATAAAAGGAGTAGTGAGTTTTAAAAGCCTAGGTTCAAGACCGTCGGAGCCAATGCTGGTAGAGTTGGAGATAGAATTTAGGAGTTTTAGTACTTGAGACCTAGTTATAGCTTTGAAACAAAAAGTTGGGGTCACTGCCACGGAGTTGGAAATGGTGCACTGGTAGGTAGGTGGGATCGAAGAGAAGGAGGAAGTGTATTTTGATAATTCGGAGAAATGCAGATTGAAAGAATTAGCTATGGTAGCAGGATCATTACAGTGTACACCATTTAGGACCATATCATTTGGAGTGTGGGACTGCTGATTGCCAAGGAAGGTTTTTACATGAGACCAAAATTTCCTGGGGTCACCTGCAGCATCATGAAGTAGATCTTTGCAGTAATTGCTTTTCGCTAGTCTAATTAGTTTTTTGTAAGCGTTTCATTGAGCTCTATAGTGATTGTAGTCAGACTGTAGGCCTGAGGCCTTGAACCGCTTCCAGCTTTTGTCCCTAATATGAAGTAGCGCAAATAAGTCCTTGTGTAGCCACCTAGTTTGTTTTCCCCGTACACGACGAGAGATTAAAGGGGTATGCCTATCCTGAAGGGCCCCAAATTCGTCGAGAAAGAGGCTAAGAGCTGTCTGTGCATCCTGGGCTTTATTGTGGAAGGATTCATGAACTTGGGGAACTGGTAGCATTGGCATGAGGTTTTTGTAAGTTATGTGATTTGTCTTAATTGATGCAAGTATTTAAATGTAATCAATCAGGCCAAGATTTTAACAGTCCTCTCAAAAAAGTACTATGAAACTGTTGCAGTTTTGTGCCATTTGCTCTGTTTTCAAATGTTGACTGTATGTATTTATTAAAAGCTTTTCAATTTGAGCCTTTTATTCACTGTGGCAGTATGAGCCTTTTATTCATTGTGGCAGTTTACTGGTTTAGTGTGGTGCCAGGTTTTCTTTTGTGGCTGAACATTTAACTTTGCTGAGGCACACACAGCACTCCCTACAGTTTCAGCATCTCTTTTTTGGCATTTGTGTGTAACGCCATTCCCTGCCCCTCATGTCCTACATCAGACCCTCTTTGCCTGGGCCTGGTCTCTCCCAGTCTTCACCACCACTTGTGGTCAATTAGATAAAGTGGAATATAAGCAAACGCACAAAAGACAACCCCACCTTGGGGGAGACAAGCCAAGGTGGCCCTAGCCACAGAAGTGTCACAGATTGACCGGGAGTCCAGTGCTCCAGACCAGAATGGGAAGTGGGTACTGAAGCAATGTCTGAAAGAGAACCCAGTTGGCAAGGGCAGGAGGACTAAACAGAGCTAAAAAAAAATACTCAATGGGAACATTACCTGGGTTGGGCTGAAGATACTCTATTGACTTGGTGATTATTTCAGTTACTGCTCGGCTGGTGACGTCCACTTTCTGAAACAATAAGAACAATGGTTACCAAGGCATCTGCTGCACCATGTGCATTATTCAATACCAAAGCTCTTATTCTTATAGTCATCATTATTGTGTGTCATATTTTTAACTAGTTCAATACTTCATGGGTTCAAAACTCTCGATTTTTGTTGTGGAAGAATGATTTTGTAGAGGGAAGCCAGGCTCATTGTGGTGCTGCGGAAGCCTAATGGACTGAGCTTATAACATTTCTGATCTGAATCTTCCTCCGTCATGCTACAAAAGCCCACCTGAATAAAACATGATTAGCTGCTGGGACCAGAGGCACTAATGCACTCAAGCAATGGTGTGAGATCCAGAGTCAGCGCAAACGGGTTTGGACAATTTTGAACCAATGCGTTAGGTTTCCTTCAAAACCTTTGTTTTTCTACTTTGGTTGGGTATGCTATTTCAACAAATTGAAACAAGCAATGTCTTCTTTTTGAGGGGACTTTCGGAAGCCCTCTGATATCAAATCATGGCTGGAAAGCTAAAAATATGCACTTTACACCACGTATCTGCCCTGCACTCCGTAGAAAGTTTTGACATTTTGATAGTTGTTTTCAGCCTCCAACCAGTGTGTTACTGAAATGTGTGTGAATCATGTATGCCAGTACTGTATTCTTAGACTCCTGTTCTTACAGAAGGGCCCAGGAGCTACTTACTGACAGATCCTGTACAACTGTGTGCTTGGGTCCCAGCAGTCCTTAGTCCTATTGGGGGCTTCATTTTGCTGCCATACAAGGCCATACCACAACCTGAAACTTGTAGAAGCAGGGGGAAGTTCAGCAATCAAAAGATCTTGCTCCATCCCTAGTGAATTCCACAAAACAGGGACCATGGATGCACTTCACCCTTTGCAACGCTGCCATGGGGGCTGATGTAATTTGGCAGGTAATGTTCACTTTATTTATTTATTTTATGTATTTGTTGACTGGGTAAGTACACTGGTCCAGAGGACCATTTTCAGGTACGACCCGGGCCATCCAGGTGTCACATGGTACAAAAACATGAACAGCAGGACAATTAAAGTAACAGTTACACATACAGGTTACAGCGAGAATGCATGGGATGAGTACGACATTATACATTTAGTCCACTGTGACTTTTTGGAGAGGGCCCAGGGTGTATCACTGAATACTGAATGACTTTGAAGTAGACTGTACAGCTAAGCTTCTTGCAGTTGACATGTAGTAGCAGTGAGGTGACCAGCACCAAAGGCTGGAGTAAAAATTTAAACGTAGCATTATTGTACATTTGCTGATTGTATTCAAGTACTCTGTATTATGTTCATTCATCTGTACCTTGCATGTATTACCTGCACCTCATGGTATGGACCTTTCCTGCAAAAGAACTAGTTTCCAGTGACACTACCCAGTTACCAAATGAATAAATACATGAAATAAAATTAAAACGTGAATAAAGAGGAAAACTAGGAGGAAACGAAATTCAGCATTGTTCCCTCATCAAAAGGGTCTGTAACCAGACTCCTGCAGTTTGTAGCAGAACCACAGCTACATCAGCCACAAGATCAGCACTCTATCATTTGTTCCATACAGGTTTATATCCTCCTTTTGTCAGGATGGATGGCTCTCAGCCCTGTCCCCGCTCGTTGCAGCCATCCCTTACATCCTCCTGGTCGGGGTACTATCCCCCATGGATTTCCCCCCCATGGAAGGGCCTGGAAGGGAGAGCCATCATCTCCCCAGGACACGCATCCAGATCATTCTCAGACCAGAGCGGACTACAGCGCAACGGGCAGGGGTTCCTGGAGACGGTCCTCCATTTTATCCTCCGTTTTCCTTCCTGGGCCCACGGACATGCACTGAGCATGATGTGCATGCTCCATCTCCGCGGAGATGCCCCCGCCACTCTGAATGTGGGTTCCCTTCCCACACTGTATGACTCGCTTATGCTACCACCCAGATTCCTCCAGGTGGCAGTCAAGCAGCGAGCCATGACAAACCCCCAGCAGCTCAATGGATGCTCGATCCTTCCCTATCCCGGCCAGCCCCTGAGTGACCTGCATCTGTTTTCGAACCCAGATTGATGGTGTGGTAGGAGATAAGGCACCCAGTACCTCAGCCCTCCATGCCACTGGGCCAGCTAGTATTTCATCATTTTTTACATCACTCAGGCTGTTTACATCACGCTTTTGCTGTAAAGGAATAGCAGCTTCAAGCAATTTGGCACTCCAAGAGCCCTCCTTCCCTGTCAGCCGACTGTGGATTGACATAAGTACAACAAATAATGGCAGCTGCTTGTCAACCTTTGTGACCTACAAATAAGGTACAGCCCCACTATCTCCATCAATGGGGGGCGGGGGAAGTACAAAACAGGGCACCTGGCTTCACAAGACAAACAACTGCTGTCACTTTCGGAGCACTGTAGCAGTTTACAAATTTATTTATTTATCTGCTTTTGGTAACCGGATAAGTGCACTAGGCATAGCAATGCCTATTTTCAGGCATGACCCCAATTCTTAGACAGGTACAGAAATACTGCCCTCCCTGAAGCAAATAACCTTCAATTTTTAAAGTAGATACTTATCCCTTGTAGGTCTACCTTTTTTATATGTCTTTTTCATCTTTAAAACCAGCTCAGTATGTAGAACTCCTACTGCCCCATTATAAATGGTTTAACCTGTAACACCATCATATAATAATAATAATAATAATTTTATCTATATGGCGCCTTTCAATTGCCAAGGCACCTAACAATTTAAAAACAATTATAAAATCCAATAACAAGACAATACACCTGAAAATCATAAACAATCAGTAATAAATACTTCAATTATCCAAAAAAGCTTTTTGCCACAGAAAAGTTTTTAAGCCCTTCTTAAATTCCTCCACAGCTGTGCACTCCCGTAACTGACGGGGTAGAGAATCCCAAAGAGTGGCAGTTGCATACGCAAAAGCTCTTGAACCAGATGACTTCAGATTCACCCTTGGAATATCTAACAACCCCTCGTCGGCCGAGTGGAGTGATCAACCAGGACAGCAAGGAACCAGAAGCTCTTTCAGATAATCTGGGCCCTGTCCATGTAGGGCTTTAAAAGTCAGTAAACCTGACTTTAAAGGTGATCCACCACCGTATTGGCAGCCAGTGCAGTTCACGCAGCACCGGGGTAATATGGCAGGATCGAGTAGAACCTGCCAGAAGCCGGGCTGCTGCGTTCTGCACCAGCTGCAGGCGCCGGATTTCAACCCCAGAAAGCCCTAGATAAAGGGAGTTGCAGTAATCCAAGCGCGAGGACACAAAGTAGGAAGGTCGTCAGACGGAACCAGATGCCTAACCCTGGCGATACTCCTAGGATGATAAAAGGAAGTTTTGACGACAGCCGACACTTGCGAATGTAGGGTCAGTCCATCATCAAAAACTACCCCCAGGTTACGCACCCATTCAGAGGTCGGGAGAGGAACGCCGCCAAGATCAATTCCGGAGGGTGCTCCAACACCCGACCCCCCTATCTGGTGACCCAGGTCCACAACCAGTACCTCAGTCTTTTCCGAGTTCAACTTCAGCCAGCTAGAATCCATCCACTCCTGGATTTCTTTCAGACAGTCATTAAAGACCGAGAGAGCTCCATCCCGGTCAGGTGCAAAAGAGAGGTAGAGCTGGGTATCATCTGCATAACAGTGAAACCTCAGCCCATACCTTCTTACAATGTCTCCAAGGGGTAGCATATACTCCGTGAACAGCATGGGTGACAGCACAGAGCCCTGAGGCACCCCACAAGACAAAGCAGTTGGGCCTGAAGAAAAAAACCCAGCCACAACTCTTATGTTCTACCCATGAGAAACAATGCAAACCATCTGAGGACTGTCCCCGACATTCCACAGATATGCCTCAGGTGACCTATCAACACCACGTGGTCCACGGTGTCAAAAGCTGAGGAAAGATCCAGAAGAACCAAGATGGAACGGCTCTTCTGATCTCTCGCCATCAGGATATCATTGAGCACCCGAAACAGCGCTATCTCGGTACTATGTCTCTTACAAAAACTGGACTGGAGGGGTTCATAGATGTCATGTATGGTCAAATGGTCTTCCAGTTGTGCTGCCACTACTTTCTCAATCACCTTCCCAACAAAGGGAAGGTTAGAGATAGGTCTGTCGTTTGTGAAACAGTTTGGGTCCAAGGTAGCTTTCTTCAAGAGTGGAGTCATCACCGCCTCTTTTAGGGAGCTAGGAAACTCTCCTGATTCCAAGGAGCACCAGACTATCTGCACAAGGACCGGACCGATGATGTCGCTACAACCCAAAGTTAGGGAAGTCGCACCAGGATCCAAACTACAGCACATAGGGTGCACACTCTGGATAATCCTCATGACATCCATGAACTCCAGTCGACTGAAGGTACTCCAGGAAAACTGAGGCACAGTGACCCCATACTGATCGACAACAACCCCCCTAGGGTGTGCTGGCTGCAGTATTGCCCTGATGTCTGCCACCTTATTTCCAATCTAGATTTAGTAGTTGCCGTATTGGTCCTTGCAAGAATAGATCCAGAAGCAAATGATTTGATACCTTTTAATGGACCAACATAGATGTAACAACAAGAACAAAATGCTCTAGCTTTCAGACCAACCAGTCCTTCTTCAGAAGCTCATGGCAGTTGTTTAGAAAATACAATACTTATAACAGCTAGATAATGCAGAGAAAAACAGAAAAAAATCCCCATTGGTTTAAAATACTCATTTAAAAAACAAAAAAAAACAGAAGATGATGTCAGAGAAGTTTAACAGTACAATACTGCCCTCAGTCCGAAAGAACCTTGGGTTCAGATGTGCTTGGTGCAACACACATACCAAGAATCCTACTGCACATAAATTTAATTGACATAAGATAACACTGCTGAAGCAGATAACTCCCAAATCAAGCCATGAGTGTCACAGTCAGTATAAGGATGTGATTACTGATAGGCAACCCCCACCCAGCTTAAAGACAAACTAAGATAGTTATAGGGCTCATGAAATTACAATGTATGCATTAAAGACAAGAATTACCAGTAAAGTTGTCTAAAAAAACATCAGTGCACATTGTGTGATGTGTAAAACCTAGCTGGACATGTCACCCAGCTGTATTCTCAAGCTAAATAAAAGGCCCAAGAAATTACAAAAACCTCAGGACTATATAAATGATAATTTAAATATAAATTGATAATATTAGTGTCAAACAAAAAACTCTAGTCAAGGAACCTCAAGGAATTAAGACCATGCAGCCTGATATGTACTGATGTCAATATATACTGAGAATGTAGCAACTTGATGTACCACAAGTGTCTAGGGAATCTGAAAAAGAGATAAAAATGTAATTTATCTCCTCCTGTTCATACAAACAATACAACCTAACCCACCCCACATCACAATAATTTTAAACCAATGGGAATTTTTTTCTGTTTTTCTCTGCATTATCTAGCTGTTATAAGTATTGTATTTTCTAAACAACTGCCATGAGCTTCTGAAGAAGGACTGGTTGGTCCGAAAGCTAGAGCACTTTGTTCTTGTTGTTACATCTATGTTGGTCCATTAAAAGGTATCAAATCATTTGCTTCTGGACCTTATTTCCAAAGAATTGAGCAAGCTCATTGCACTGTAATTGCAAAAAAGCTTTCCGAACATGCAGACAGGCTGGGTTGCACAGTCTGTCCACAGTTCGAAATAGCTGAGCTGGTCGATTCTGAGTGGCCGCAATCTCCCCGGACAGGAATTCTGCCTTCTTACAGGTGATTGCAGATTGATAGACTAAATAATTGTCCATCAATCTAAGGCAGTCGGCATCAAGGGGGAATTTCGCCAGCAATGCTCTAACCTTCGCCCCTGTCTCTTCATCTCCCTCAAGGTCCCATCAAACCAAGGGGACCTGGGGAGAAGAGAGAGAGGGTGAACACGGACTGGAGCAATGGAATCCAGAGCCGCTGCAACGGCTGTATTATAAACCGACATGAGGGTCTCTGGATCATTGCTTGCCAACGTGAGGGATGAGAGGTCAAGGACTGCTGCAAGGCCTTGGGAACTTATATACCATAAAGGGCGGTACCTAACCATCTCAACAGGGGTAGGCCTTTGAGGGGGGAGTGCTAAAACTAAACCCCACGGTGCAGTGATCGGACCATCCAACTGGTTCCACCCCCACGTCAGATGTTTCGATCCCTAGGAGGAAGAATAAGTCCAAAAAGTGTCCATGTTTATGAGTAGCAGTGGAAACCACCTGTGTAAGGCCCAGAGATGCCATTAACTGGAGGACGTTTTGACCAAATTGTGAGAGTTCATCATCGACCCAGGCGTTGAAGTCACCCAGAACCATCAATCTTGGCAACTCAAACGCCATGTCGACGACGAAGTCCACCCCTTCCTGAAGGAATTGCTTCTCATCACTGGGTGGACGGTAGATGAGAGTGATCCGATAACCTACACCTGCTACTACTGTAAACTCAAAGGACTCAACCTCCTCAACTAATACTCCCGTGAGGTTTAGTTCGGTCTTGAAACAGACCGCAACCCCTCCCCCCGCGATCCAATCTCGGGTCACCCTGACTCAATTATTTTATTTAAAAAAAATAAAGTTTCTAGCAATAATGATTTAAAAGGAAGGCCTTTTTTTAAAGAAATTATCTTGAAAAAGGTCTAAGTTTTTTTTTTGGGGGGGGGGGCCAGCAGCCAAGCTGTGAAAAGTGTTTAAGCAGAACTCCGCAGACTACTACAAAAATCAAATAAAATCAACTTTTATCTTAAACCGAAATGGAAACAAAACTACAGAGATTGAGACAGCAGACCAAGAGAAGCATACAGATACAAAATTTGGAATACTTGCAGAGAGCAAAACAGATCAATGGTGCATGGACAGGAAGTGGTAACGAGTGGAAAGGGTGCCTGGGAGCAACAAAGACTCACCTGTCATGGCAGGTGAGATGGAAATCAGCCAGCCATCTAATGACACACTTCTCAAGATAATCCAAAGCCTTGACCATCAAATGGAAGACTTTTCCACTCATATGAGACAGCTAGATGCAAAGGGGGGAGGGGGAATGATGTCTGACAATACAAAAGCGGCGATTAACACAGGTCCCTGTTAGTCGAGCAGTCGCTTTGATTTCTTAAAATCACACCACTTAATACTAATAAAATGTACAGAAAACTGTGCCCCATTCAAGTCAATGGGGCACACACATGCAGCGTTCATTTTGTGATATCACAAAACAGGGCTGCATGTGCCTGCATGAGGGAGTGTCAGCAACATGAGGAAGTGGCTACATTTTTTGCCGACATGTCTGATTTGGAAATTACGAGGGATATATCCTTTTCAAATGGCAGAAAAAACATGGACTTCTTCATAGTAATAAACTCTGGGCCAGCCCGCCGGTGCAGCGGTTGGATTTCTACTTGCGACGCCAATGACCCAGGTTTGGGAATGGACCCGGGAGTCAGAGGGCCGGCCGGGGGCAGAAGGATCGAGCATCCATGGGACTGCTCTCCTTCTCCGGGGGGGGGGGCAGAGTGTCCGGCACTTTGTTTCCCCCTGGTGGAGGCTGGGGGTGCCGTGCACCTGCACTAGTGTGTTGGGGGGTGGAGCGAACGCTGGTTGTCACTGCACGTCCCTGTCCCAAGGCAGCAGCAAAATAAAAATCACCAACCCCTGGCATGACACACCCTGCCCTACCACCATTCTCAACAGCCTTACTTGTCTGCTGGGGGGGTCCCTCTCCTGTGGCCCCAACCCAGGGGACAAACCAGGGCTAGCCTACAGTTACCACTTGGGAGGGAAGTCCCCCCCCCACCAGCCCCGTGCAGGGGGGGTAAGCCTGGGGCAAGGGAGGATGTGGGCGAGAGACGCAGGGGCAGACCTCGAAGGGAGGAGAAGGAGGTATGGCAAAAAGATTAATAAATAAATAAACTCTGGGCCAGGTGAGCTCTAGTATATATTTGGGGGAGTGGCAACTCTGCAGCTAGGGAGCTGCTGCAGGATCTCTGCATGTGACAGGTAAGGCTGAGCAGCATAAGGAGAACCCAACCCCTGCACTCTGCTGGCTGTGCTCCAGATGTCCTTGGAGTGGGACATCTTTTTACAAAATGCAAAAAATCAGAGCCCATTAACTTGACAGAACTGCCCAATACACCTGTTCTCAGACCTCAGTTATGCTTCTCAAATGCACAAAAAAAAGCTTCAATGGCATTCAGGCTTATTTCTGTGCTTTAGGGGTACACCACGACTTTCTGATACCCGCAAGCCTGAAGATCCTGTACAGAGGGAAAACTTCAGTTTTGGATGCCACTGATGCCTCAAAACTGCTTGAAAAAAAACTTAACAGCAATTCAACACCTGAGGTAAAAAGACAGACTCAGAGGGTGAAGACAATGCATAAGGTACAGGGACTGGCTACCAGGTTGTTACTGTGGGAGGGGAGCTGGTTTTACAGACAGTATTCTTACATCAAGAGCATTGTTCTTTCCATGTCTTTTTAAATATTAAGATATATATGTGGGGCTTAAATATTGACTTTTGTAAAGGACTTCGTGAGACTCGAGCTGCTTCAGAATGGCATGTGATGGCAAAGTCATAGACTTCTTTAAGTCACCTCCCACCACCCCACCCCCTCCCCTCTCCATTTCTGATGACCCCTAAACGATGCTAGGGCAAGAAAAAGACTTCCAAACAACAGCGTGAAATATATTAGCCACTGTATGTTGGTCACTGTTGAACTGTTACAACTGGAAGTATTGTATTTTAACCTCACATTTTGTTTAACAGGTGGCAAAATATTCAAACCTAGGAGAGAGACCCCTTTGCAGTTGTCTTTTCAAATCATACTGTAGGTAGTCAGAGTATCTGTAACTACTGTGGCTAAATGGGCTGTTCTCTCAGGGTTTTATTTAACTCTAAAAATTGATTAGCATTTTGCTCATAAAAGTTCTAAAATACTGTGAAAATGCATAGCACTTGCCTCACTGTGTTTATCAAACATAACACTTCCAGAAAACTTATATGTAAGCATTAATCACCGACAGAGGACGGCTCTACCAGTGGATTAATGCCCTGCTGGGGGGGGGGTTGGTGCATGAGGCCGAGGCCGAGGCTCTCCAACCACCCAGCGGGCATTAATCCCCAGTACAGCCCGACGCTGGAGGTGATTAATGCACTTGTAACATGGCAAGCGCAATGGGGATATTGTGCCGTGAGTATTTGAGATCACTGTAGACAATCGTTGCCTCACAGTACTACTGCTGGATGCTGCGTTATGCAGCACTAGGTATCGTGTAGGAGAGTGAGATACTGTGACACCGTGCATGTCCCCGCTTCGCAATAGAGATCTATTAATGTGGTGTCCGCTATTTCAAACTTCCAAGCACTGGAGTAGTACTGCTTCTGTGAGGAAAACTACGCCCAGCCTGCCTAATTGCTAGCAGCCATTTCACTGCTTGACCCTTCGTTCTGACATCCCCATGCTGTGCAGCGGCAGAGGACTATGGGTAATCTCTTTGCATAGCTACAGAAACATATGTGGGAAGAACGGGATGCTTTCAATGATTCTGTTTGTTTTCTGGCGCTTGCACTGCTGTTTAGATTTGTGTACTGATTCGGGTTTTGGTTACTGAGTTTCTCGTGCTCTGCCAGCTATTGCAGTCATGTACTATCCTCACTTACGGGCACAGACAGTCTCATTCACAAAGGCACATGTAGTGCTTCTGTCTCTTCTCCTTTTGTGCGATCTCGATGCCGGCCAGTGGGTTAGTATTGCATGTCTGTGCTGTTCGTTGCCGCCCCAGTGCTGCACCCTCTGGCTGATGGACAATCTGGGTACTAACCCAGCAGGCTCTAATGAGTGCTGCTGTCTGTGGACACTGTGGGTACTAGCCTAGTGGGCGTTACTTGTGGCTTAATCACTGCTAGGACTCGCTCAGCTGACCCATTTCGACCAATCGGAATGCTCCATTTCACTCCCCTTTGCAAAGCCATGTTACAAAAATGCTTTCTGTACAGTTAATATTGTCCCAAGAAAAAAACTGCTAATCAATTATTTATTGTAAAACCCTGTCTCTTAAAGTTACCCTGCTTAACTGGTAAAGCACAGGCAATGTACTTCACCCTTGAGTTCCTCTTCTGACTGTTTTTACTTTAAGGCTCTGGCTCCTTTTTAGAGCTCCACTTCCTATCTCAGTTATTTAGGGCTCTGTAGCCTGAGATGTCTCTTATGTTAAACATTGTAAATTTACTATGACCACCTTCAATAGGTTAATAGGGGATGCTTAACCCTTGGTTTTCAATAGGTTAACAAAGGGATGTTTAACCTTTAGACCCAAGGGTGTACAATGCTGTTGATTACCTATCAATACATCCATACCTCTCAACTGTCCCTGATTTTCAGGGACATCCTTGAATTTACTTCAAACATTTACTCTGTCCCTCCTACAAATTGTGTTTCCATGACCAAACAGTGGGGGTTGTAGGCATAACATAAAGTCAGACATTAATGTTACAGACGTGTTCTTCCTTAAACAATGCATTTTACACTACACCACTTATTCTACCAGCTTCCTGAGTGGATAGCACCAATTTTTAAGGTGTGTCCCTGATTTTAAACCTTTGTCCCTGATTGTTTTTAGCCTTGTCCCTGATTTATGAATCAGGGGGTTGAGAGGTGTGAATACATCCCTGCTCATGGCAGTGGTAGTCATTTTTATACATTAAATGTTAGACAGGAATTATGTTCCTCTAGTATGATCGAGTTTAAAATGTTACAAACAACAGTTAACTCCCATGTGAGGTACCTTGTGTCTGGGGCATTTGTAACTCCTTTCTGTAAAAATGATGTGTTTTCTACTTGGAAATGATCAATTTCTGCATGCCCACCAGAAAGCGAGGTTTATGTATTTTTTTTAATATAATGTAATTAAATATAATTTTAAAAAAAAGGTCTAACTTTAGGAAGTTAGGACTATAAACAATGCTTTTTTAATGAAAGCTTGGAGTTAAGTCAATATGGTACCGACACTTAAGTACTGATGTATTGGAATGCACTTTTCAGAAAGAAGTTTGAAAAAAAAAACTAAAATAAACATATCTTTAACATTTCTGGAATTTTGGTTCATACAGAAGCAAAAAAAAAATAACAATGGCATGATTCTGTTTTGAAAATGTATTGCTAAAGTAGTTTAATCGAGTTGCATAAATCCCTCATTTCCTCTTCGGGTAACTCCCAAATCATCCTGTGCAGAATGAAAGATAGTAATGACTCTCTTGCTGACTCATTAGCGTGTGGAATTTGATATAATGACAAAACTTACCTCATAACATTTATTAAATGGATTAGAAAGGTAATACTGACATATCATAATATTGCAGATTATACTGCACTTTAAATATTAATCGTCCTCTAATATTGCACCAAAAATCTCTTCTGATAATGTTATGCTGCTATATTTTATGGACAGCAGAACACAATTACACACAAATCTCACCAGTCCATTTTTGAAATAGTGTTTTAACCCCTTCTAAAAAAATTAGTTCGACATCCAACCAATCCACTCAGATGCTTCTAAGGGCATGACCCACACAAAGAAAAGCCCTCCTGTGACTGTGGAATTCCCCCTTCATCCATGGCAGCCACAAGAAGAAGGACGTGTCAACCCTCTGCACTCGATGTCATCATGTTGAGAAGCTGTTCCGTTATAGTGTAACTGTAATATGGGAGTTGCCAGTAGAGGGAGCTAGTACATAGTAAACCCTGTATAACTGTTCCAGCAGCTATTTTCTGTTTAATTCAGTCAGAGCAAGGGTGCAGTGCAGAGTTAGGATGTCCGCCGAGAACTTGTGATACTGTATTTGCAGACTAAAGATTCAGATTTGGTCATCAAGCCTGTTTTTTTCAGGGTTACAACATTTGGCAATGGGGTAAAGTTGGACTTCTTTAGAGATACTGGAGCCTGGGAATCCTCCAACGAAAGCCAACATTTTTCCTGTATAAGAGGTCTCCCTGTCTTCATTTCACGTGAATATTGCGGTCTCATTTCTCCATCTAAAATTATACTTTTTGAGGAAGATAAGATAAAGGCCGTTATGTCAAGTGAAGTGGGTGCATAAACCTACAATTTACTGAGGAGTTTAGTTGAGTCCAGAGAAGCTAGGTGACAAAGACATTTCTGGAGTGGGTAGCATTACCAAAGAACCACTTTACCCAAATCCTATTGAAACTGTGCAGCAATTCAGATTTAATTCAGGATCTTGAAAGAAGGAACAAGCATTGGTAAACATGTTACAGGATTTCAGACGTTATCACAAGATTTTAACGAAGGAGACACACTCTGATGCTGTGTGATAGACTATTTTATGGTTTGATGACCAGTAACAAAGAAGAAGATTGTTGCCTGAACCAGATGTAACATTTGAGACTGCTTTATAACCTGCACAAGCTACTGGACCTACTAACAAAAATGTACAATTACAAGTTCAGGTTAAAGGCGTTGTTGCGGTGAGTAGCAAGTCAACGGATATCCACAGGACTGTACATTAGCCTGTTTAGACATGAAGAAGACTCAGGTGGCAGGTCAGGATTCTGTCGCTGTGGTGGCAAGCACTCCCCTGCAGATTGCAGGTTCAAGGATAAGAAATGTCATGTCTGTGATCTAAAGGGGCACATTAAGAGAGCGTGCAGAAATAAAGATAAAGGCAAGAGAGTTATCAGATTTCAGGTAAATTTAAGGGAGGAAAGTCATATCATAATAAAGGGGCACAGAGTACTTTCGTTCACAAGAAGACTGGTAGTAATTATTTGGCTGAAGAAGTAGCTCACACTATATATGCTATGACTGAAACACGAATTCTGAAAGTAGCCCCTATTCACATGGACCTGACAATAAATGGTAAAAAGGTGCAATTTGAACTGGATACAGGATGAAGTGTGACCATTATAAACCAGTAGACATATGATAATTTGTGGGATGGAAACAGATTACCTCCACTGGCAAAGAGTGAGATAATGTATATGGTGGAAATGGTAGAAATACCAGGAGATGCTCATGTAAGCCCCAACCCCCTGTGTGGCTTTAAGAGGAATGGTCTGGCTAAAAAGACTCCCCCCCCCCCAGCCCTTTTAATTCTGGTGGCAGGGAGCATAAACAAAGGCAGACATTACTGCTGAGCAGGAAGGAAGAAGAGGGGGAAAAAAAACGTCAGGACTGTTTTTTGCCCAGGAAGAGCTGAGCCAATCAGTAGGAAGCCTAGGGAGGGCTATAAACAGCCCCAGGAGCCCGCCAAAACTCCTGTCCCCAAGGAGAAGAGAGACCAGGAGAGACTGTACCAAGGGCAGGAGTCCCAAGCTGTGATGACTGGTCTAGACTCCTGCAGGCATTAAGCTACAGTGCTGGGACTGAAGAGAAACTGGAACTGTTTGCAAAAGAGCCCAACTGGATTGCTGCTAATTCGGGCTGTGTTTTCCAAACTGTTTGCTACAAAGCTGCTTACGTGCGCCGGAGGGTGGTGATCCAAGTTGCTTTGCCTTGTGTTATTTTTTCATCTTGGGCCCCAGCGCTGGCCAACCCATGGCATCGCAGGCCTGCCACCGTAGTGGGGTACCCCAAAAGACTTTGGGACAGGTCTGGTACCAGACGGGTGGAAGTTGCATTGAGAGTTATTGATGGGATTGCTGGTATAGTTTGTGACAGGGTAAGCCCATGTGTGGGGTGTCCAGGCCCCCCCCCCCCAATAAGACATATATAAGACATTTGAGAGTCTGGAGCTCGTCTTTAGCTGAGAGGACCTCACTTTTGGATTTACAGAGCACTTTTGTCTAATAGCTGTTCAAGGAAATTGCACCCCAGGGTGTTCTGCCTGAGACCCCAGCCGGGGATTGGGGTGTGCATTGAACTGTTCCTGCCAGAACGATGGAGCTGTGGTTCGTCTTTAGCTGAGAAGCTCCTGCCCTAGTTGTTGCTTACCAAGCATTCCAGAGGATTTCACCAGACTGATCAGAAGCCAAGGACATCCTTCACGCCTGCACCGTGTCAGCTAAATACAATTTTGTCATCAGGGGGATTACAAATGGTTGTTGTTGTTCTAAGTTGCTTTGCCTTGTGTTATTTTGGCCAACCCATGGCATCGCAGGCCTGCCACCGTAGTGTGGTACCCCAAAAGACTTTGGGACAGGTCTGGTACCAGACGGGTAGGAGTTTGGGGGAAGTTGCATTGAGAGTTATTGATGGGATTACTGGTATAGTTTGTGACAGGGTAAGCCCTGTCTGGGGTGGACGCCCATGTTTGGGGTGTCCAGAGCCCCCCCCCCCCCAATTCTTTTCACTCTTTGTTTCTGTGGGACGGCCGCTCACGCTGGGAATGAAAATGAAATACGTTTGCCGTATGCATGTCTATTTTAGAGTGTCACATTTAATAATTTAATGGAAATAAAAAGAAAAAGATATGAGTTCCAAGGGTTGGCAGGAGAAGGGAGAAGAAGAGTGTGCCCTCATTCTCCCGTTCCCCCTGCAAACCCAGTGGAACCCTCATGGACTTACTATCTTATTAAAACTATCTTTTGAGATGAAACAAAATAGAAACATAAAAGCCCCTTAACCAAGAAAAGAGGAATTGAGTCTAGGCTAAAAAATTGACATGTATGAACATGTATGTATTTACTATTTGATGGGAAACTCCTGAGAATAACAGGTTTATAACTGGTTTTAGCAAAAAAGGGGTGGATCACCTGACGGTAATGTCATCCATGAAAGGTATAAAAGCCCACCACTTGGAGTAACAAAGATAGGGAAATCAGTTGAATACTGACCACCAAGTGAGGGGGACCTCAGAACTGTGTGCTTGTTTCCACACTGTTCTGTTTGCAAAGGCTGAAGCTAAGCCTCAGGAATTTTCAAAATTAGAAAGTTTGCTGGATACTGGACATTGAATAAACCTTTTGCTTTCTGTATGTTTATTATTTTAATTTTTTATTTTCTGACTTCAAAAAAATAACGCACATTTGCATTTTTATGCACCTGACTTCTGGTTTGTTGTGTCTGCTTTATCCCACACCTTCACATAGTTACTGGTGTTGGAAAGTGCTGTATAAGTGCCTAACTTAACCTTATTTTCTTGTAGCCAAAGTTGCCAGTTGTATACTGGAAGTGGCTGGGCAATTTAAACTAGAAGCTGGGCTATAAATTGTCTGGGCCCAGCCGCACCATTCTGAACTGTAATTCGCTGCAGGGAGGAGGCCGCACCCACAGCAGGCAGATACAGGTGGCGGGGCCGCACTTAGGAAGAGAGGAGGCTCACCGGAGGAGAGTGGGGCCACATCAGTGATCCCAGGAGTTAACCAGCAGCACTAGGAAGAGGAGAAGGCCGACCAGAAGGGAGCAAGGCCGTATCGGCAGGCCTGGGAGGACAGCAGCTTGTCTTGGCCAGCAACTGGAGGAGAAGTGCAGCAGGAGCACAGGAGCCGGGAGCCAGTCAAAGGCAGCCAGAGAGTGCAGCTTGACTTTTCCAGCCAACTGAAGGAAGCGGCAGTGTAATTTAAACTTGCAGCTGGGCTATAAATTGCCTGGTCTCAGCCGCACCATTCTGAGCTGCAATTCGCTGCAGGGAGGAGGCCGCACCCGTGGCAAGCAGATACAGGCAGCAGGGCCGCACTCAGAAAGAGAGGAGGCTGGCTGGAGGAGAGCGGGGCCACATCAGCAGTCCCAGGAGTTGACCAGCAGTGCTAGGAAGAGGAGGCCAACCAGAAGGGAGCGGGACTGCATCGGCAGGCCTGGGAGGGTAGCAGCTTGTCTCGGCCAGCAACTGGAGGAGCTGTGCAGCAGGAGCCAATCAAAGGCAGACGGAGAGTGCAGCTTGATTTTTCTCCCACAATCTCTCCCTGCACCACCACCAATATTAAATGAGCTGCAGGAACCACTTCCAGAAGGGGTGCACCTATCAGGAGAGGCTCAGGGGCAGAGTACTCTGAAGGGGTGGCATCAAGTCGGACGCACAGTAAGGACTGTTTGGCAGCATGGAATAATGTCTAGTTTAAGGGGACATTGTATCTGGACACTGGGCATAGAGGGATGGAAGTGAATTAATCTCAAGGTACTGTGCAATTTAATGAGTCAGCTGTGGCTGTTATTGGCTAAATGGCTCAGAGGGTAAATTTTCTTTTGATGCTGTTCTGAGTGGGGCTATTTGTTCCTGATGTTTCATTGATCATACTGTGTCCCTAACTAATTCTGTGTGCTCCAGAAGGGGTGGGTCATTTTTTTATTTTAGTCTTTGGTAACCGGGTAAGGCCCACGAGGCACAAGTGCCTGTTTTCAGGGCGACCTGGAAGCACTGGGCAGTTAAGTGACTTGCTCAGAGTCACACAGTATGCAAGTGGAGGCTGTGAGAATCAAACCAAGGTCTGGTCTGCTGGATGTACCAAGCTCATTCACAGCTCATTACTCTAACCTCTAAGCTATACTGCCAGCCCAGGGTCATTCATACTGTGTTCCTCCAGCAAGGACTTGGGCGCATAGCAGGGGGATGGAGCGGAGGACGATGGAGCTGCCTGGGGGAGGTGGGGGTCGGGGGGGTTTCAGTCAGCAGGACAGGGGCTGGCGATGGGACAACAAGAGGTGGGGTTGGGTGACTGGTATGGGGGCATGGGAGCAGAAGAGATGCAAGGGTAGACAGACTAGTGAGCTGCAGTGGATGCGGGAGAGGGTTATCTGGATGAGCACATTGTGGAAGCTATGGGATTGTCTGATTTGCCGCAGGCTGAGGGATCTGGAGGCAGAGGTCCAGTGGCTGGCAGGGGAATTAATGAGAATTAGGGGAGAGAGGGGGAGCAAGGGGACATGTTGGGCACCTCCTCGGGCGTACAGGGAAACCGAGTCTGTGGGGTCATGGTGGATAGGGGAGGGGATGGGGAAAGCTGGTAGAAACATGGGGTTGCATCAGGAGAGCAGTAGGGCCATTGCCAGTAGCAGAAGGGCTAGCTCAAGTAGTAAGTATGCAGTATTGATGTTAGTGGAACAGTCCAGATGGAGAGGGGGTCAGGAGAATAGGGGGAGGGTACAACAGATATGGGTAGAAGGGGAGGTAGGGGGACAGGGCAGGGGCAGCAGAGAGGGGGAGTAGACTAAGGGAGGGTGAGAGGGTATTTAGTGAGGAGGGGAGTCATGGAAGGAGCGTTGGGCAGTAGGGGAGGGGTCGCAAGCATAGCAGGTGAAGCAGTCTGGCGAGAAGAGGAATGGGGACGAGCAGGGGTGCCGGATCCAGGCGTTGGTGGGCAAAGAAGGGTGGAAGCTCATGGAGGAGGTGGAGTAAGCAGGAAGGTGCAGGCATATGGTGGGAAGAGAGAGAGTGGGGTTGTAGTGGTAGGGGACTCAACCCTGAAGGAGGTAAGATGGGCAGGGAGGGGGAACAGCATAGTCAAATATGGGTGGAATCTGTACCGGGCTTGACAGCAAGCAGGGTGGGGCAGTCTTTGCTCAGGTGTCTTAAGGGGGGAAGGGAGAAATCCCATGTGGTGGTGCACGCAGGCATCAACGATCTGGGGGACAGTACAGTGGAGGTGGTTAGGGAGAGATTCGAGGAGCTGGGGAAGTTGCTTAGGGAGATGGGGAGTTCAGTGGCCTTCTTGGAAGTGCTACCAGCCCCCAGGGTGAGCACAGCAAGGAAGGATAGGATAGTGGAGTTCAACTCTTGGCTGGGTGAGTGGTGTCGTACTCATAGGTATGGGCTGGTGGGAGACTGGGGGAACATCTGGAACAACAGCGACCTGTTCACTAAGGAGAGATTGCATTTGAATAGGGGGGTTTTTAAACTAGTGAGGGGGGAGGTGAGTGTGCAGCAAGTATGCAAGGTCGCCGGACAGGGCAGCCGAATGAGCTGACCCCCCGACGATAACACCGAGTGTTACAGGAGACGGCCACAGGGGAGAGGTCAGGATGACGGGGAACGGGGTAGGGTGGGGAATGGAACGGGGGTGGAGGGTGGTCTCCCTAAATGCAAGAAGCCTGGGGAACAAAACAACTGAGCTACAGGCTCTCTTAGCCGAAGGGGTGGTGGACGTTGCTACCATCACGGAGACTTGGGCCACCAATCACCAGGACTGGAACCTGACAATCCCAGGGGACAGACTATATAGGAAAGATAGAGGGGTGGGGAGAGGGGAAGGGGTGGCAGTTTACGTAAGAGATGGGATTAGATGTATAAGGGACGAGGGAGAAGAAGGCAGGACAGAGGCACTGTGGATGCAGTTCCTAGACTCTAAAGGTAGAAAACTGTAGCTGGGCGTGGTGTATAGACCAGCAGCTCAGACAGGGGATTTAGATAGAGAGTTAGCAGAACAGATCAAAATGGTATGAAGGAAAGGGAAGGTGGTGATCGTGAGGAACTTCAGTCTACCTGGTATGGACTGGGGAACTCCAACCACCTCATGTGCCAGGGAGCAGGTACTACTGGATGTGATCCAAGAGAGTCAACTGGCAGAGATGGTCGTCGAGCCGACTTGGCTAAGAAATACACTGGACCTGATACTAACGAATGGGGAGGCAGTGAGGGAACTAAGGGTGGAGGACCCACTAGCTGGGAGTGACCACTAATCAGTGTGGTTCACGCTCAGCTTGAGCAGGGAGGCTGTAGGTTCAGGAACAAAGGTGGTGGATTTCAGACAGGCAGACTTCAGGAAGATGCGGGAAATCCTGGAAGGGAATAGACCAGAGATGGATGCGCAACAGAAGTGGGATAGAATTAAACTTGGACTAAGGGAGGCTACTGAAACATGTACCAGGACACTGAGCAAGAAAACTAGAGCTAGGATGCCATATTGGCTGAGCAAGAAGGTGCTGGATGGGGTGTGGGCAAAGAAAGCTACTTTTTGGAGGTTCAATAGGACCTAGAGGGGGAAGGACAGGGGGGAGTTTTTTTTTTTTTTTTTTACTTTTTATTTATAAAAAAAATATTTCAATAAACAATGACAAGGGTACAATACAAACATTAACAGTCATAACGAGAGGGTCAGACAAGATAAACATTTAAGCATCAATACATTCATTTCTAACACCAAGTAAGGGTAAAAAATAAATAAGAAGGGCAATTCCTTGAACTCATTTAACAAGTCAAAGGGCAATGATCTCTGAGATACTAAAATATAGGCTTCAGTAATGTCAATTCATACTACAAGGAGATCCTGTACCAATACATTAAACAGATGATATACTGTTGACCATGTCTGAACGTATATAGCCCTCTAAGTCCTTGAGCACCACTTCAAGGAACAAAATCTTTCCTGTATTTCATTATATAAAGGACCCATCTGCACCAGAACAGCTCGAACATATCTCTGTCATAGCGTACTGAAACAGTTAATCCAGTGGTGTCACCACGTTGATTTTGTCGCGGCTACAGCCCCCCCAATCAAAGTTAAAGCCCACTCCAATCATTTCAGTAAACAACATAAAAAAGTAGCAGCCATATACATTTTTTTTACTGTGTCTGATTTGACTTCCTCCTTATAAGTTCCTTTAATCCTTGCAACTTGCAAGTCGCTACCGAAGTCTGGAAAAAAAAAAATAGAAAATTACAGACAGCCTGAGATCGCACTGCAGACAGACTGACAGAGTAGCGAGCAGAGCAGAGCAACTCGCACAGTCACAAGGTAAACAAAGACAGCAGCAGCGCGAGCTGACTCGCTGTCGCCGAGGGGAGTAGTGGACTCAAATGTTATTCTGGCAGCAGCAGAATTCAAGCAATGTCCGGAGTAGTGACTTGAGTACGTATGTACATAGTTACACACACACAGCACTTTCATCTGTGACTGCTAGTCTGCTGATAAATAGCAACAGCACCTTTTCGAATCCGATCATCCCCCAGTTCCTGAGTCCCACCAGCAGCTGACCTGGAGTGTTAGTACACTTCCAATCCTGACCTGTGGATTTTTGTCTGCCTGCCCTGATTTTACCTCAGTCTGAACTGCACGCAGATTTGAGGTAAAAAATTAAGCCATGTTACTGGCCATCCTCCATGATCTCTCTCTGCCTGACTGACTTGACTTCCTCCCGGTTCCCAGTCCCATCCTCTCTCCAGATCTCACCGACCGGACCGGCTACTGCTGTGCTGCAACTCAGCTGCTGACTGTGCACCCTTACTGGGCTGGCGGCGACAGGCTGGGCAGCGACACAAGGACCCGACCCTACCTGATCCCATTTCCCCGATGATTTCATTCATCATCAGGCCATTCTGCACTCACTACAGCAGGCTGCAGCTAGGATTAGGTAGGTGGAAAAGGAAGGACTCAAGGAGCAGAAAATGATGCAGATTTCAACCGCGCAGCACGCACAAACACGCTGCGATGATTGGTCCCCGATGGGACCAGGTCAGGACAGGAGGGACTCGGAGGATGAAGGATTTAGTGGCAGTACAGTGGATGTCTGGACAGCAGCTGGTGGCAGCCGGGCACTGTGACTCAGGTAGTGCACTAACTGAGTGGTGTGGCTTCACTCGGTGGCTTGGGGGGGGATGGGAACAGACAATATTTATTTTTTGCGTGGAGGAACTAAACAAACAAGGGCACTGCAACTGCAGAGTACTAGATGCAAAGCACGCCAGGCAGGCTCAACTTATACTCGGTAGATCAGACATGAGATTGAGCGTCGGCAAGGAGAAGGAGTCCTCGGTAATCAGCAGCACTGAATCGGGTTTGCATCAATATTGAAACTTGCGATATTACTTCGAACCCGATTCAGTGCTGCTGATTATCAATACCGAGTCTAAGTGACTTGAGCCAGCCTGGCCTGCCTGTCCTACTGTTGCTGCTTCTGAGCTGTGACTACCATTTTAAATGGGTGCGAGAGTTGAGGACTGGGGAGTAGGACTGGGGGTGGGGGGTGAGAGGGACTGAGAGCGAGGACTGGACGGAGGGAGGCGGGTTCTATATCTGAGCTGATTCTGTGACTGGCACCCACCTCATAGTCTTCCTACCAACAGCATAGCAGAAAGAGGCCTTTGACACCTTAAAACAAAACCTAATCTCTTCTCCAGTATTGGCCTACCCAAGGTTCGACCAACCATTCAAGCTCTACTCAGATGCTAGTTCCTTTGCAGTGGGCGCTGTGCTCTGTCAAATTCAAGATGGAACAGAACGAGTTGTCTCCTATGCTGGACGCTCTCTTTCCTCAGCTGAGCAGAACTATGGCATCACAGAGAAAGAATGTCTAGCCATGGTATCTGCCGTGAAGAAATGTGACTGCTACCTTCGCTACTCCTCCTTTACAGCTATCGTCGATCACTCTGCCCTCAGATGGTTATTTGAAATGAAGGAGCCAGTAGGCAAGTTCACCCGATGGATCGCCATGCTACAATCCTACAACTTTGACATTCAATACAGACCAGGTTGAGTTCACTCAAATGCTGATGGTGTAAGCTGGAGACGATATCCCTCTGCATCCTCCTCAACAGATGAAGAATCCTGCTTACAAGCTCTTCCCTTTCATGCCACAGATGTGCTTCCTGTGGACACTCCAGCACCTGAAGTTGCTTTGCTGCTACCAACTGCCTGCTCAGAGACACACAAATCCTCAGTTACTACAAGCAGCTGAAGAGCTTCTCATCTCCTCTGCATCTGATCTGTCCCTGGCAACTGTTAAAATGCAACAAAGAACTGACACTCAATTTACGGACATCATCACCTACTTAGAGTCTGGAACATTACCGCAACAAAAGAAACATCACCAAGATGTACTTTTCTTTGCTTCGAAGTACTTCCTCAATGACGGTGCGCTCTTTCACATTTCGACCAAGAAAGGCAAGGGTCATCGCACAGACAGAACTCACGTACAGCTAGTTGTGCCAGCCTCGCTAATCCCTCAAGTTCTTCTCTCCACGCATGCCTCTCCACTCTCTGGTGGTCATATGGGAATTCACAGAACTCTGGAAAAGACAAGGCTTCACTTCTTCTGGCCACACAGGAACAGAGACATTGTCCACTTCATAAAATTCTGCCAGCCCTGCTCCCAAAGAAAGCCTCCGGCCTAACCAAAAAAGGCACATGTCATCCCAATGCCTGTAGCCACTGAACCCTTCCAAAGAGTCAGCACTGACATTCTTGGGCCCTTGCCAACATGTTCTGACTCTGGTAACAAATACATTCTTGTTTTTGTGGACTACCTGATGAAGTATTTGGAACTCATTCCCCTAAGAGACATTAAAGCCACCACTGTGGCCAGTACATTTCTCAACACAGTCATTTGTCATCACGGTGCCCCGTCATACCTACATTCAGACAGAGGCACTAACTACCTGTCCACCATTGTCCAAGAAACTTGCAAACTTCTCGACATAAAAAAGACACATACCACAAGTTACCGTCCACAATGCAATGGACAGAGTGAAAGAATGATGTCCACCATTCTCGGCACACTCTCCAAGTATCTGGATGAGACTCACGACACCTGCGACCGTTTTTTTCCCTTTGTGCAGTTTGCGTACAATATCAGCCCTTGTGTCAATAGCACAGAATACACCCCCTTCTTCTTAGTCCATGGACATCACCCAAGAACTCCACTGGACAGGGATCTCTCGCTGCTAGAGGTGCCTAAGTCAGCTTCTTCATTTAGTATCCCTCTTCTGGAACAGCTGGAACTTGCCCGACGAGTTGCAATCACCACGTTGGGCCAGAGAAAATCGGCAATGAAGAAAATGTCTGCAGCCAAGGCGCATGAGCCTTCATTCTCTGTTGGTGACATTGTCTATTTGTACCATCCTGTTCTTGTTCCGGGTGCCACCAAGAAACTGCTTCACCCCTGGACTGGTCCCTTCTACATTGTAGAAAAGCTCCCTCCAGTCCACGTTCATCTGCGACGCAAGTCAGATGGCAAGCTGGTACACAACAAAGTCCACATAAACCGACTAAAGCATGGGTACCTCAATAACAACCTTCCAGATGACCCCAGTCCTCCCACAAATGAAGCTGCCCTTGAGCCTGCCATCCTCTCTGAAGCTGAGATTCCCCCAGATAACTTGCAGCCAGTTCCTACAGATCTTCCCACTCCAGACACTCTCCAGCCGGATTCCAGTTTACCAGATGATTTGCCTGGGACTTCCTCTTCTTCTCAATCTTCTTCTTCTTCTTCTTCTTCTTCTCAGAACTCTCTTCCACACACCCCAGTGTACCAGATTGAGAAGATCCTAAGAAAGAAGTCTGTCAATGGATCCTGGACTTACAGAGTAAAGTGGTGTGGATTCGATAGTGGGCAGAACTCCTGGGTCGCTTTTAACGACCTGACCCCCTCCTGTCAGGAACTGGTGCAGTCCATGCATTCCTCCATTCCCACTGATGGAAAAGTCGACGGAGGTCTTGAACTTTTGTTACCGGACTCAGTGAAATGTGTCAGGACTAATTCATTTTCTGATTTTCATTGTTGCAGTAAATATCTTGTTGTACCTCTTCTTGCACCTATTGCCATGGTACTATTTACCTGCACTAACGTTTTCTTCCCCTTAGGAATGTCTCTTTCAATGAACCGTCCACCTGTTTATGCAACTGTTATTAAAGTGTGAGCCTGCATTCTGGGTATCCTCCTGCTGCTACCCTTCCCTCTCTTCCCTCTTCCCTTCCCCCACACTTTAGCGCTTGTGGCATGACCAAGTCTCAAGTACTATTGTGTCTCCTTCCTCTCTGGTGCTACTCTGACTGGTCCCCAATGTAGTCCAGGTTCTTTCCTCCCCCCCCCCTCCCTGTAGCGGAATACTGTTCTGTTTTGGGAAATCTAATGCCTTGTAATGCATGACAATGTTTTTTTTGCCTTAAATTATTTACTTAAAAATTCTTAGAAACATATAGATTATTGCTTGTTCGAGTGGTGCTCACATTCACTGTTCCGGCAGTGATGTGAAGCACACATTAAGCATGGGGCTTAATGTTTAGCTGCCGCCCCTTTAAGAGCACTTAGAATTGCATGTATCTAATTGTTGCACTGCCTGGCAGTGCCATGTTGGTCTGTCAGTCAGAGTTTTAGTCAGTGTGGGGCTTGTCCTCATGAAGAGAACACCTACTGAACTGAATAAACCTGCCTTATTCTTTATTTTATGCGTCTGACTAGTTATTCGCACGGTCCAGGTGGGGTCCTCACCAGCAGCACCGGCAGCAACCGAAGGGTCTGGCAGACCACAGAGAAGGTAAGGGGGCTTTTAGTGGTGGACCATACAAAAAAATGACACATATTAAATAGCAGTTTTCCAGTAGGTTACTCATTACTTCGCGTACTGTTAGCCCTGTCTGCGTGTTAGGCTCCGTGTATTGTATTAAATAGCAGTTTTCCAGTAGGTTACTCATTACTTCACATACTGTTAGCCCGTATGCGTGTTAGGCTCCGTCTATTCTATTAAATAGCAGTTTTCCAGTAGGTTACTCATTACTTCGCATACTGTTAGCCCTGCCTGTGCGTTAGGCTCCGTCTATTGTATTAAATAGCAGTTTTCCAGTAGGTTACTCATTACTTTGCATACTGTTAACTCTGTCTGCATGTTAGGCTCTGTCTATTGTATTAAATAGCAGGTTTCCAGTAGGTTACTCATTACTTCGCATACTGTTAGCCCTGTCTGCGTGTTAGGCTCTGTCTATTGTATTAAATAGCAGTTTTCCAGTAGGTTATTCATTACTTCGCATATAGTTAGCCCTGTCTGCGTGTTAGGCTCCGTCTATTGTATTAAATAGCAGTTTTCCAGTAGGTTACTCATTACTGCGCGTACTGTTAGCCCTGTCTGCGTGTTAGGCTCTGTCTATTGTAGTAAATAGCAGTTTTCCAGTCAGTTACTCATTACTTCGCGTACTGTTAGCCCTGTCTGTGTGTTAGGCTCCATCTATTGTATTAAATAGCAGTTTTCAAGTAGGTTACTCATTACTTCGCATATAGTTAGCCCTGTCTGCGTGTTAGGCTCCGTCTATTGTATTAAATAGCAGTTTTCCAGTAGGTTACTCATTACTTCGCGTACTGTTAGCCCTGTCTGCGTGTTAGGCTCTGTCTATTGTATTAAATAGCAGTTTTCCAGTAGGTTACTCATTACTTTGCGTACTGTGAGCCCTGCGTGTTAGACTAAGTTTGTCAGGTAAACAGTTTCCTCCCTGTGTGCCAGACCCTGTTTTCCCAATAAAAGGGCATTTTTCTTATAATTTACTTAGTTCTTGTCACACACTCATCAGCCTTGTTAAAAATGAGTATCTGTGACTTCTTCCATCTAAAATCAAAAAATCTGAATAAAGAAAGTAACTGCCCGGACCCCAGTGATGCTCAACAGCTGCAACCAGAGCAGCCATTAAGATATGAAATGGAAGTTCCAGTACCAGGAGATGTAGCAAACATATCATCATCTCCCGGAACATCTCGTGATGCACTTGAATCAGTAGCAAGATTTACGTCTGCTGCTACTGTTGTACCCAGTGATCTGCGAACCAAAGAACCTGGTCCTATGCAGCCAAAGCTGTCTAGTTTTCCACAAAGGGATTTTGGAAAGCAGAAGCATTCATTTTCAAGCAGCTGGTATGTATCATTTAAATGGCTTGAATATAGTGCAAGCAATGATGTCATATTTTGCTTTGCCTGCAGAATATTTTCAAGTTGCAGTGGCCAAGCCGACACTGCTTTCACACCCAGAGGGTTTAACAACTGGAAGAAGGCAACAGAGAAGCTGAGAGAACACCAACAAGCAACAATACATACAGGAGCAATGGAGGCCTGGTCTACTTACGTGAAATCTAAAGAACAAGGCAATATTATACAGCTAATGGATTCAGCAATGATTGAAGATATTAAAAAGCACAGGGAGTACCTGAGCAGAATATTTGAGATTGTTTTGTTGTTTGGCAGACAGGGAACTGCCTTTCGAGGCCATATGGAGTGTGAAGGGAGCTCAAACAGGGGTAACTTTTTAGAGACTTTTGATCTTCTAAAACAGTTTGATCCTGAATAGGAAAATGTGCAGATTCAAATGCCAGGAAATGCCACGTATCTCTCACCTCTCAGTCAAAATCAGATGATAGAATGTTGTGCAAAATTAATAAGAGAGAACATTTTAAATGAGGTAAAAGAAGCAAAGTATTTTGCAATACTTGCTGATGAATCTAGAGATGTCGCTTGCAGAGAACAAATGAGTATTTGCCTTCGTTATGTTCACCATGGTTCCCCTGTAGAGAAATTTCTGTGCTTAAAACAAGTAACAGCATTAGATGCCCAGGCCCGGATATTCAAACTGCACCAGGCTGTGGCGCAAGCCTGGGCGCAGCTCAACTTGGTTGCGCAGGGGTGTGGCCCGGACGATAGTCAACGGAGCTGCACTATGGCGCAGCAGCTTTGAATATCGCACCCTGGCCACCCCCACTGTGCATGGCGCAATGGCACTGCACCAGCGCAAGTGGCCAGAGTGGAGCATGGAGATGTGCTAGCGCAAAAGCCATTGCGCCATGCACAGCACCTGCGATATTCAAAAGGGGACATGCAAATGGGGCCATAATTTATGCAAGGCACACATGGTGCCATTTGCAAGTCATTATGGCCCCATTTGCATCCCATTAGCATGCAGGTGCGCCGATCCCTGATGACTTGCGCCTGGCGCCCTGCCAGGCAGCAGCCGTCGGGGACCGACGCCCCCTGCAGCCCGATTGCGGGCATTTGTCTAAATACTAATCCTTGTCTAATATCCCTGGTGGTCCAGTTGACTGCTATGTGCCCGATCGCGGGCATTTGTCTACAAACAACATCCCCGTCCAATATCCCTGGTGGTCCAGTGGACGCTATTGTGATCACGAGCATCGATATAATACAACCCCGTCCAATATCCCTGGTGGTCCAGTGGACGATCACTGCCGATGCGGGCATCTTTTAATCACCCCGCCAATATCCCTGGTGGTCCGGTGGACGCACTCTGCCGATCGCGGGCATCTGTAAAATAAAAAGTCCTATTACCCTGGTGGTCTAGTGTACCCCCTCCCCACCACCCACTGGGCCCATCCGCTCCCCCACGGTCAGCCGGCAGCACCCCACCGCCTGACAGCTCGGTAGGGCTGCGCCCGTTGGTTCACAGAGTGAACCAATGGGTGTGCAACCCATACTACGTCTACACAGTCCAGATATGTGAATGATTCATTCCATATCTGGACTGTGTAGTACGGTATGGTTGCATGCCCATTGGCTCACGCCAGAACCAACGGCGGCAGCCCTGACCAGCTGTCAGTCGGCGGGTGGCAGGCGGGTGTCTGCCGCCCGCCGCTGACCGGGGGCAGGGGCGGTGGGGCCCAGTGGGCGGGTGGGAGGGGGGTACACTAGACCACCAGGGTAACAGGACTTTTTATGTTTTACAGATGTCCGTGATCGGGCAGAGTGTGGTCCACTGGACCACCAGGGATATTGGCGGGGGTGATTTAAAAGATGCCCGCGATCGGCAGCGATCGGTCCACTGGACCTCCAGGATATTGGACGGGGATGTTGTTTGTAGAGAAATGCCCGCAAGCGGGCACATAGCGGCCCACTGGACCACCAGGGATATTGGAGGGGGGGGTTTATTTACACGGATGCCCGCGATGGGGCTTGGGGGACACCGCCAGGTGCGGCAGGAACTCTGGTGGCCACCTACAGGTGGCAGCTGCCGTGTTGCGCCCTGCAATGCGGCAGCTCACCTGTGGGTGGCCATCATTTGTTCCTTTTTTGGGGCTTAACTTTGTGCAGGCGCAGGTAGGGGTTGCGCATGCATGACTCTGCACATCCTGGGCTGAATATCGGGCTGTGCAGGTTATGCATGGGCATGCCCCCCCCCCCACCTGTGCCTGCATACATTACTGATGCGCTCCGGCGCATCGGGATTTGTGCGGCGCACTTTTCCCTTTTGAATATCATGCCAGGGCGCATCAGTGGGTTGTGCATGGCGCAACACTGTTGCACCATGCGCAAACCTTTTGAATATCTGGGCCCCAGAGTCTAACAAATGAACTGTGTTCAAAGCTGACTGGGACCTCCATGAGAATTCTGTGACTTGCATAGCTCAAGCTTATGACAGTGCATCTGTTATGAGCGGCAGCTTAAATGGAGTCCAGGAACTATTTCGTCATAAGCATCCATATGCTATATATGTTCATTGCTATGCGCATATTCTGAATTCGGTCCTTGTAGATGCCTGTTCTTCATTTCTTCCTGTACAGAAATTCTTTGACATGCTTTAAGAGATACACACGTTCTTTTCCAAATCTGTCCTGACTCACCAGGGGTTCTTAAAGGTTCAAAACGAGCTTGGGTTGACTAAAATTATTGAGATACCAGGGTTAAGTTCTACCAGGTGGGCTTGTCAAAAGCGAGCAACAAAGGCCGTAATAGAAACTTATCCAGCTCTTCTAAAATATCTTTCAGAATGTGAAGAAGGAGAAACTGCAAAGGCCAGAGGACTCCACAGCAAGCTTCTAGAATTCAACAGTATCTTTCTCCTTAAAATGTTTGACAAACTACTGCCAGTGGCTGATGGAACAAATAACTTACTTCAGACTCAGGCTTTGGACTTCGGATGTGCAGTGACTGCTGTATCTGCTCTGAGGGACACAATTACGCAATTTCGTACTGAAGAGAGATTTGTAGTTCTCAACAGGGAAGCTGAAAATATGGCAGAAAAATATGGGACACACACACCCGAAAACACTCCAAGTCCACAGAGGCAAAGGAAGCTACCTCATACTTGGGAACACTTTGTTCCAGCTTCACAAACTGGTACTGAACAAAGTGCATCAGCATCACATGAACCAAGAACTGCTGTGCATTTGAGAATCACTGTTTTTTACCCTGTGATTGACAAAATGATTGGAGAGATTGACAGAAGGTTTTCCAAGCATAACCAAACACTGATGGTTGCTATCAATGCTCTCAGACCAAAGTCTAACACATTTTTGGACCAGGACAAACTGAGGCCACTTGAAGAGATGTATGACTGTCCAGTTCTGGAAGAAGAACTAGTAGTAGCAAGAAACTTCATTTGTCGGCTGACAGAAAAAGAACGTCCACAAGATATGACCAGTCTTTATAATGTATTTCCAGAAATTATGTATCCGACACTGCATAAATCACTGCAGATTGCTTTAACAATCCCAGTTACCACATGCGTGTGTGAGTGCTCCTTTAGTGCCATGAGTCGCATTAAGACATATCTGAGAAACAAGACTGAAAATGACAGATTGAGTTCACTTGGAATTCTCAACATTCAGACCGTAGAAAGCAGACAACTTGACACTGATGATGTGATTGACGAATCTGCATCTATGACAAACAGAAAGGTTGAGCTACTTCTCCCAAAATCAGCACGATAAAATAGTAAAACCTGTATGACACTGATATTTTGCTCCATGCATTTTAAGTTCAAAAGGAAGGATACTTAAGGATCTCAGCACAATTCTGGGATAATGGAGTCTGTCTTTTCCTATAGGGTCAGGTCTTGTAGCCTTCCCAGTAGTTCTGCTGCAATAATGGGGTCTGGCTGTTCTGGTCTCTTATTTGCTCTGGTGTCCTCCTGCAACCTTCCCAGCAGATCTGCTAGGATAATGGTGTCTGGCTGTTGTGTTCTGGTCTCTTATTTGCTCTGGGGTCCTCCTCCAACCTTCCCAGAAGATCTGCTGGGATAATGGTGTCTGGCAGTTGTGTTATGGTCTCTTATTTGCTCTGGGGTCCTCCTGCAACCTTTTCCAGCAGATCTGCCGGGATAATGGTGTGTCCGGCTGGTCTGGTCTCTTATTTGCTCTGGTGTCCTCCTGCAACCTTCCCAGCAGATCAGCTGGGATAATGGTGTCTGGCTGTTCTGGTCTCTTATTTGCTCTGGGGTCCTCCTCCAGCTTTCCCAGAAGATCATCTGGGATAATGATGTCTGGTTGTTCTGGTCTCTTATTTACTCTAGGGTCCTCCTGTAACCTGTCCTCAGTGGACCAGTAACCACATTTTTCCAAATGCACCATATTAAATATATGGCTGATAACTAGGCTTCTCAAACATATTTTTCACCACTAAAATGCAAGAAAAGCCACCATTTGACGGTAAAATTTCAAACTTTTCCGGGGGCATGCCCCAGACCCCCTAACTTTGTTAGGATTTTGACTAAGGGGAATTAGCCCCCCCCCAACTTTGTACTCCTGGTGACGCCCCTGAGTTAATCATTCCATTTGGTATACCTCAATCATTAAGTCCTGCCACTCTTTTATAACAGAAACCTCCACAGAGATCCATATATGGGTAAAGGCTTTCTTAGCCATGAGCAAACAAATATTCAGCATTGTTCTTGAAGAAGGGTCCCAGAATTCCCTATGGTATTGGGAAAATAGGAAAACTTCTACTGTATTCTGAATTTGAGAGCTCAGCAGCTCAGCAATAACGTTTTGTAATGTTGTGAATAATCAATCAATCAATCAAAATCTTTATTTATCCAGGCAAGCATCACTGAGCAGAGCTCTTTTACAAGATGGACCTGGTTAGAACAGGGTCGGGTAACATCCATCATAAAAACATATAAATACATGTAAATAAGTATATAAACACAAACACAATGGTGCAGTAATAGGGGAGTCAAATGATAAAAGGAAGACAAGGCAAGCCATAACAGAGGAGGATTCAACTACAAGGGGGCAGGTCCACCATTGAACCATGCAACTGTATATAAACCATGTTCTCTATATAGAAGTACCAGTTAGTTCATTTACCAGGAGCAGTCACTAGTACTAGCCAAGAAAATGGCTTGGAGAACCACCAACTAATGGCAGATGAGGTACCAGGAGTGGTATGTAATATGTAAGCGAAGGATAAACATTGTGAGAAGTGAAGTCCCAAGGATAGGTCGGTAGAACTGATGCAGCGGTGGGGGCCTACGGGAGAGAGAAAGGGGAATTAGGACTTTTATAGTATGATTGCATGTAGATTGTGGATGAGTGCAGTATAGAGTTGTGAAAAGGAAGCTGGAGAAAGCGGGAAGATAGACCAGTATCCAAGGGAGGACAGAGGCATCAAGGTGTTACATGAAAGCATGATGATAGACCAGGGCCAAGGAGGAGACAAGCACTAGAAGTAATTCATTCATAGTTAAATGGTACAGGTTAGCATGATGACAATTCATGGTCATGGGAAACAATTGCACTGATCATTTCTGAGACGTGAATATAAGAGCTTGAAAGATGAGATGCCGATGGGTGACCTCAGTTTCAGTTTATTTTGCAATTTATTCCATAAGGAGGACAGTGTAAAGCTTATAGCAGCCCTGCCAAAGCGAGAGTTAACTTTGGGAACCATCAGTAGGAGAGATTTGAAACTTCTCAGGGCATAATTGCCTATTGGTTTTATAGGAAGACAGTCTGTAATGTATTGGAGCAGTTTTTTGGAGATGGCTCTCAGGGTCCATAAGGCTGCATTTTTATCATGCCTGAATTGAAAAGAAGTCCACCTCACTGATTGATATAGGGAGCAGTGGTGAGTGGAATAAGGCAGGCCTGTGATGAACCTCAAAGCTCTATGATATAATGTGTCAAGTTTGGTGAGGTAGGAAATGGGACAGTGACTGTAGAGGATGTCAGCATAATCTATCAAGGATAGAAAGGTTGATTGTACCAGCTGTAGTTTGGCATCTCTAGTTAAGAAGCGGGCTATCCTAAAGAACAGGCCAAGTCTGTCACTAATGGTGTTACTGTTTAAGGAGATTTCATCAGGTAGTGAGTCACTGAACGAGTGACCATACAAGTCCTTGACGGTTTTCCAAAATTTTGTATGATTTTTGGAGGCAAGGAGAAATTCAGAATTATAGTATGCAGCTTTTATATCTCTAATCATTCTAGTACATGAGTTTCGTGCCCTTCTGAACTTGCACCAGTCCGCAGCAAACTGGGTTTTGCGTGCTTTTTTCCATAGGTTATCTCTTTCAGTCAATGCAGATTTTAATAATGGTGTGAACCATCTACATGTATTTTTTGCTATTCACACCTTAACTATAGGGGCATATTTATTTAGGGTGTCTAGGATAATTTTGCTGAATATGTCGAATGCTGATTGCGTGTTTTTTGCCAAATAGAACTCTTGCCAATACAAGGAGTGTTTCAGTTCATTTATGTAGGCAGTGAGATCAAAGTTCAGTCTAGATCTCTTGGCAGCAAACTTCGGTGAAGTAGTAGGTTTGTTGCTTGATCTTATGCAGGTAATAAATGAGTGATCACTGATATCACTGAAGAAGGTGCCGGCAAAGGAGAAGAGATGTGGTTTATTCACTAGGATAACAGCTAGCAGGGAGCTGTTATCCACGTTCTTTTTATTTATTCGTGTTGGTTCAACAATGAGTTGCAATAATCCATGGGTGTCACAGAAAGCTACGAGAGGAGCTGCGGTTTTAGATAGCCAGCCTAAATTAAGATCCCCAAGAATAATTATTTCTGAGAATTGTTGTTCGATGATATTACTCAGATGAGGTAACAATTGCAGATCAGCAGAAGGAGGTCTATAGCACCCTATGATACATAATGTTGAAGTGTGTGAGATGGTGACTTGAAGAGACAGACATTCATAAGCATTTGCAACAGATAAAGCACTCAGACAGGATGCCGTATACCTATCCTTGACATAGATGGCAACCCCTCCACCCCTGGAGTGTCTGTCTGCTCTAAATAGTAAATAGGTAGGGATATTGACTTCCCTGTCGGAGGTGGCCAGTCTAAGCCAGGTTTCTGAAACCACTAGGATGTCTGGTCAAGTATGGAGGACCCAGGCCTGGATCATGGAGAACTTTTAGAGACTGCATACATTAATGTGGAGGAAACTCATGCCTTTCAGTGTGCAGGTCAGAGGCGTGTGATTGCAGCTGGTGGCCCTGGATTGAGCTCCACATTTCCTGAGCACAGGAGAAGAAGGTAAAGTTTCCTTAGAGTGGCAATAGTAAACCGTACTGTAGTTACCCCTACGTCGTTGTGGGCCATCGTCCTGGAGGGTGCGCCAACATTTTGCCCTTCCACTAAGGGTGGCAGAGGCAGTACTCTGACTGCTATCTGTAGAGGTGACGCCTCTATGATGTTGGCGGAAGTCATAAGCTGAGGTGGTAATTCATTTCGTGTACTAGCGTTAAAGGTAATATGAAAATAGTGTTGAAGAATTGGGGAGTTGAAAAGGCATAAATCCACGTAGGGACAGGAACTAGTTACAGAGCAGATCAGATTAGTATCCACAGTAATAAAGGCTTGAGGTGGCATATATTGGGCACGTGATATGAGATAAAAGAAGGACCAGAACAGGATCCACGATTTACACACATAGTGGAATAAGGATGGGGGGGGCTAGAGAGGAGTGAGCTAGAAAGCCGGGGTGGGGTTATGTGTATTTATTCAGGACCGGAGGGTTGGGGGGCAAAAGAATTGGCAGCTAGGGCTCCCTTCCTGGAGGTAATCAGTCCCTGAGGGCAAGTCCATACCTGCGTTTCTGTGAGGGGCTGGTGGCTTCAGACCTGGACTGCAGGTGGCAGTCTGGCAGGTCGGGTTCGTCAGAGAACCACAGCTGTGGCTCTCAGACTACCTGGAAGGAGAAGGCAGACGAGAATTAAATAAGAAAGTCAGAGGGGGTAGGGCTGCTCATGGAGCTAAAAAGAAATGCAAACTGGCTTAAACAGGGTGGGGTGTTGCAGACCAAGATGTTAGGCAAGGTGCCTCCAAGTCTGAGTGAGCAATAACAGGGCTATTTAAAACACAATACTAGCGTGAAAAGGTGAAGGGGGGTTTCAAAGGCCTGACCTGAGATCGCTACTGGTCTTATGAGGAACACAATACAGGCATTTACATTAAATCAGAAAACTTCAGCTATAAAACACAAACAAGACAGTTTTAACAGAAAACATAATCTAGCACAATATAATCAAACATTAAGGCCCTGGACACACTGGTGGTTTTAAAACGTTTTAAGTGCTAAAAATGGTTTAAAAACTGTGGAAACCTCTTTGCAGACACACTGTGCAGTGGTGTAAACCGTGTTTAAAAACCATTTTATAACCCTGAGAAATACCTAGTCTATAGCACGGTTTTGAAAATGGTTTAATTGCAGCACAGTTTATCATTTTGAATGTGTCTGCTTAAACCCAGGTAGTTCTTAACACGGTCCTCCAGTTTCCATCACATGACTTGAAATTCCATGATGCATTGCTTCTCGTCACCCCGGAAGTGCAAAGCACAACTATTTTGAAGAGACCTGCTGTTGTTGTTGTCATCTGAGGAGAGCTCATTTAAGTTTAAGAAGAATGACTGATCGGGCAGCCAGCTGGTCAGAGGAGGCAACCAAGCTTTTAATTGATTATTGGTCTCTAGAAGCTGTACAAGACCAGTTAAATAATTTTACTCGTAATACTAAAATATATGAACAAATATCAGTTCATCTTATTTCTCGCGGACATGATCGCAGCGCCAAACAGTGTCGTGAAAAAATAAAACAACTGAAAGTGAGGTTTCATAAGGTGAAAGACAACAATCGAAAGTCAGGATCTTGTCGGGTTACTTGTCCTTTCTACGAGGAATTAGACCGTATACTAGGCACCAGACCAACCTCTACACCATCTATTGTAATTGAAAGTGGTGAGAGTGGTTGTGGAGTGAGCGACAATATGGCATTTGAAGATGTGACTCATGAGGTTTTACACGTCGATGGTATGTTTACATTTCATGCATTGTGTCTGCCTAGTCCACCCCCCCCCTTCAATTTGCAGAAAGAATTATTAGTATGTTAGTACACTCGCACTATCTGTAACCCCAATGAGAAGTGTACTTGAAACCTGTGCTCCATAATTACCTCTTTGCATGTGCAATTGGATCACCAACCGTATATTTAAACGTTGCTCAAGAAAGCCAATAGTTAAAAATATACTGTGCAGTTTAAACTGTAAAGATATATTTCAGCTTGATCACATTCCATATGCTGCTGAAATCCCTAGCCTCAATGTAATCGCATCATTTGTGTGATGTAACAGAATAATACAAGGGGGACACATAAATCAAGTTCCTGCCTAGTCATGTGGACAGCATAGCAAAGCCTGCTGTATATGTAATTTAAAAATGTTAAACAGTTCCATCATGTGAGCCTATAGGGGTACAAAAAGGAAGTGTTATTGAGAGGAAAAGAAGTGCACATGGAGGTGGGGTGGGGCACATATTACTTCAGGTTTCAGTGTACCTGATACGGAATTTACCTGCAGTATACCTGATGTCTCGTGCAAGTTACATGGTGACATTTAAGACAAAGTAGCTGCCTTTTGCTTCTAGCTGAAACTAGCATTTTGGAAAATAATTTTTCGTTGCATAGTTTCTTTAAGCGCCTTTCGAGCCCACCTCCCCACACACAATCTCATAATGAACAAAATCGTTCCTCTTGTCTTTTAGTTGCTCTAGCACTGCATTTTTTGCCGTCCTATATACAGTTTCTCAGTCGACATCGGCACCCAACTATGGGTCTTCTGAAGATATTTCCGATTTTATCAGTCTAAACTCCCTCTGAAGGGGTTCTTCTGACTTGGAAGCTTTTTGGGAGGCTACTCCACCACTACTAATATAATAAAATCTAAGTGTAATGACTACTGTATTACCGTTTATACAATACGGGTGAGCAGATAACCCATGACCCTTAGTATTATCCCTAATGTGCACTATTAGGCTGCAGATGCTATTAACAGGGGTCCCTCTGAAAACAAAAGGTCCCACTGGCTCCATAGGTGTTGTAATCCCTGAAGTATACCAGGGTCCCTGTTTTCAAATGGATTTCTCCCAGTTTGCTCCTATGAGAAAATCTTTTGAAAATCGTTCCCCATGTGTACTTAAACTGCCTAATTCTGCAATTACAGGTGTGCAGTTGTTATTATATGCCATTATTTGGCAGGCTTGTTATTAAAAAAAAGTATCGAGTTGGAGAAACTTGCAGTTTGCAGCAGCAGTTGGGTCATGTAGCTACATGTTTAATGTTTGGTTTCACATACTCAAGTTCACTTTTAAGCTAACATTACAGTTGTTTACATGTACTTCTGCACAGTTCCCTTGACACGTTCACGTTTTCAAGTTTTGACCTTGTATAATCACTAATACAACCAGCATTCTGGAAAAGAACCAGTTCAGTTGCAATGGTGGTAACTTGGAAGAGATGGGGTGAGTGATTTGAACTGGGGGTAGTCGGGTTCAGACCCTGGCCCTAGTTGCACCCTTCCGATTCTCAGCAGCAATCCAGTTTCAGATCCATGCATTACAGTCGGGCGTAGCAGGGGGTACAGAGGATTAAATCAGGTGAACCTGGGCAATACCAAATTTAGACTCAAACTTTATGTCTACACTCTTTAAAATTAACCTGACATTCAACCCAAGCTGTATACTATTGGGGAAAAACAGGCCTCCCCAAAGCAGGGTATGTGACATTATGGTTTCAAAAGTTGGGGAAACACGTAACTCCCTTTCCTCATCACAAAAACATTTCAGTTTCTGTTTCCTTGGATAAAGAAATGAAATCGAGGGAAAAAAGCATGGAGCACTTGAAACAGCTTCATAAAGTCTGACACAGAGCCTCTATAGAAACAGTTTTTGCAACTATTAAGCGGCAAGGGTAATTAATCCCTTTTCCTTACACAATTGTTCACTTCCACCACTTATTCCTGAATTATATCGACCGATATTCAAGAGCTGGGTTTACAGTAGCTGGAATCTTTACACTTTTTACCCTTTGTATGTCTACAATGTGCCACAACCCCTTCTTGCTCTGTGTTTTCCCTCATGAATGTATCTATTTTTGTTTTCAGCAGGACACTGATGGAAAGGGGGATATGTCACTGCAAGGCAGCCCACCTTTGGTGTAGGAAGGAGCCTTTAGTGCTGGTTTTCGGCATATTTATTTTATTTATTTTTTGTTGACCGGGTAAAATCCTGCCTATTTCCAGGCACGACCCAGGGGAGGGAGACCTTGATGTTGGTGGTATTTTTAGTGAATGAGAGAAATTTGGCCAGGACACCGGGGAAATTCCCCTACTCTTTTCGATAAATGCCATGGGATCTTTAACATCCACCTGAACTACCATCAATCAATCAATCCAGGCAGATGGGACCTCGGTTTAATGTCTCATCCGAGAGACTGCACCTCAGAAGTGCAGCACCCCTCGCATGCTGCACTACAGTCTCAGTACTGGGATATTAACCCAAGTGCCAGATGTGGGAACTGAACCTACAGCCCTCTAATCTCCCGGCCTCAGAGGCGAGTGTGCTACCTACTGAGCCAATACTGCTTCCGAGCAAGCTCCATTTTTATACTTCACTTGTTGCACTTGGCAGTAAAATGGTACATGTATCCAACGAGTCTTTCCCAGTTTGTTTCCCAGAACTGACTTTTAACTTACCTCCAAACCCCATCCCCCCCCATATCAGTGCAGCTGGACGCAGCCCATTCTGTTGTATTTTACTGTTTTGCCTCGTCTTTTGTTATTTATCTGATTTGTTTGGGACCTCATTGTGTCAATAAGGTCGGTAGAAGATTCACTGCTAAATAGTGGGACTAGTATTGTCTGGTGAGTTAGACAGCAGGTACAAAACCCTCCTAACGTGAAAAGTCGAATTTATACAATACTAAAGCATGTTATCTGCCAGTGCCTGACAGTATTATTAATACTTCTGGCAGGACTTGCAAAAGCTAAGACTGCTTTTGGTTAGCAGCAGGGCTCCCCCTCATTAGAGCCAACTACAGAACTAATCGATTTGCGTGGAATACAGATTACCTAATGAGATTGGTAGAAATATGCCCCCACCCAAAAAAAGTGAAGCATAGAGAGGCAGTGGTAGTTTGAAAGTTCTATTCAACAAGGATTGTTGAGCATTTCTAGTGCACCTGTAGGACACCAGCCCAGAATAGTATTAATTATAATTCCATTTCCTCAGGACAGGCACATTATACAGGATGTTTTTCTCTCTGTACTGCATGCAACAGTAGAGTTGCTTCTAGCATACTCCATAAGTCACTGAAGTAATCTGATGCAATAAAGCGCTGTACTTGTCAGGAATGCACTTTTCTGATCAATTTAGTAAAGCGTCAGTACTACAGCATTTTAGATAATATTTTAGGCATTCTTTATAGTTCAATACAGTACTGGCGTGCCCGCTATAACCCCTAGATATACCAAGATTCTGTTTTCTTACATGTTAACAACGGTCCGGCTATTAGTGGAATAATGACTTGCTCGTTAGCCAAGTGAAACCGTTAAACTCAGTGAAACACACTCATTGAATTCCGGTTCCACTTACACCTCCCAGCTTAATTCAACAAGTGTAGATCACCTCTTCAAGTTGATCCTTGAACTGTCATCCTAAGTAGGACACTGCCAGAGCGTAGAGTATACACAAAGATGTCATTGGACAAAGCCCCCAGGCACTCAGTTTCACCACGTCTTAAAAACTACATCGAAGTTCCACCACCTCTACCCTCTTTCCCCATTTATTACTATATAGCAGAGTTCCACCACCTAGAAAGGACAGTTCCACCACTTAGAAATGTAGATGCCCCCCCCCAAAAAAAAAAACTTCCAATTTAACCACTCAGTTTACATCAAATATCACTATTTGTCAACATTTCAGAAAATCTTCCAATACTGTGCACATCGACAGATTCCAGGTACACCCGGAGTTCCCGGCAACGGGAGGTGCGACTGACTTACCAAGGCAACCTGTTGTAGTTTTACATTTATTTAGGCGCAGTAGGAAGAGGAGTCTAAGCAGTGGTTGTGGCGGTGACAGCTCATGTACCATTATGTCAGTAGCATGCATACTTAAAAGTAACGTAATCACTTTTGGGTCAATTTTGGAAAATATAATATTTAGACACAATTCAGTATTGATGCTCCAGTTTCTATGTGCTTCTCAGCCATTCTCCCATTTCTATGCTCCGCTGATTTTCCTTTCCCCTGCTTACTGCTCTCTCACTGTCATTTCTCCCTTCACTTCAACTGAATGCTGTAAAACACCTCTCTGTAGCACTGCCCATTTCCCATAAGTTAGATTTCACAGTATTTCTATACATGAAGAATGTCAGATTCAAAAAGAAATTAGACTGGTTCTGCATGTAGTTGCTCATCCTGTATTTTTTATTGTATGGTACTGTGTGACAAATGTGTTTTGTATCTTCTTGACCTTTCCAAATGAAACTGACTCATGCAGTACCTATAGGTTCAAGCATGCTGTTGTACCACAGAAGGGTAGAACAGCATTCCTTGTAATTTGAACTGTGGTAAAACAACATTTCGAGATGGACGGGACTTATACAGAACAACACGCAACCTTACACTATACCTCCATTAATGCATAGTAATAATGTCTTCTTTACATTTTCATTTTAGACGTTGATGCTCAGAGCATGACTAATACATCCGTCCATGATTGTGGAGATCAAGATGAGGCACATGTTGCTGACAACACAGAAGCAGATGTGGAGACAGTGCAAGGAAAGGAAATGTCAGCATTATCTGGAAGCATACAGTCAGAGGAACGTTCTGCCAAAGAACCTCTCACTAATTTGCCAAAAAGCGTAGACATTCAAGAGTTCAGGAACTGATCGAATTTGTGTTTGAGCCGACTAGAAATATAATACAGGAGCAGTTCAACAAACTTATAGATTTTGAGCGTGAAGCGAGCTGCTGACAGAGAGATGCAGGAGAGTTACGTAAAGAGGAGGCTGAGCAAAATACTAAGTTTCTCAACACTGATGCAATTAATGACACCGTCAGCAAGTGCTACACAAAGCATACCTCCAACTCAGTCTAAAGAGAAGCCTAGTCATGCTTACCCAGGAATACGTTACGATACCTACCATCAACTCAATCAGCACATGCATATGCCATATCAGCCCCATACCCAACCAAGTACCTCCGCTGCAAGTCAGTCAGCTGGATATAATACTTCAACTCCTAATCGAAGTTTTACTGAGGAGATGTTTAGTGAAGACTATACATGGACAGAAATATAGAGTGCTACATTCACATTTTTGTAGTCTTCACAGTTATTTGTAAATGTTATGCAATTGACATGTTAGTAAAAAAAAACTTTGTGCAACAACTAGTAAGATGAGTATAAATATACATATGTTTATTCAAACTGGTAACATTAATATTTAAAATACTTCAGAATGTTTTGACTATTTTATAAAATGTGTTGCACAGTATTTAAGCAGTGTATTTAAAACTATACAGATACATGTATGTACACATAAATAAGTACTGTATCAATCTATTTTCTGATGCAATATACTATATCTAAGTTCATTTAGTAAATAATCAAAACTTGCAGTGTTAAATATATAATTATAAACAGCACAAAATAATCAGTTCTGTATTTATTCAGATGTATTTCTGTTAAGTATTGTTACTATTGCTCAATATAAACTTAGTTCTGAATTCATAAATGTTTGCAATAAACTATTAATGACATGTTTTGCTTGTGAACACATGAAACATTAATAAAATAAATGTTCAAGTTATGTATGCAGTCTTCCTGGTTTATGTGAAACAATATTATCTTGAATTACTGTGTCAGATCACCTTTGTAGGCCGAAGTAATCTGCTATTGCATCACGTATTGCATTTGACTGTCCAATCTGTGTGGGTGCAGCATAGTCATCGTGACACATAATGTCATTTTCAGGCTGTTGATAAGCAGTCAGATCTCTTTCAGACATCCACGAATTATCAATGATTTCTCCTTTGGATTCACAGATGTTATGCAAGGCATAACATGCACTAATCACTGTAGGAATATTCTGTATGTCAAAATCCATGCACTTCATCAGACAGCGCCAGCGTGCTTTAAGTCGACCAAATGCACATTCTACCACCATTCTGGCTTTACTAAGTCTATAGTTGAAGTTGCTTTTCTTGTTGTCAGAAATGTCAGCATAAGGTTTCATCACCCATGGTAACAGTGGGTATGCAGGATCCGCCAATATCAGAACTGGGACACTGATGTTGTCAAATATCCGGATAATAGGTGGAAATAAAATGCCTTCTTGCTCCTTTTCGAAACAGTGAACTGTTCTTAAACACTCTAGCGTCGTGTACTTTTCCTGGCCATCCAACATTGATGTCTGTAAAACAGAATCGGTGATCAACAAGTGCTTGCATCAAGACCGAATAATAACATTTGCGATTGTAGTATTCAACTGCTTGATTTGGAGGACATAGAATGGGGAAATGTGAGCCATCAACTGCCCCCACCACAATTTAGGAATCTGATCACGCTCAAAACTTTCCACAATGTCTTCAACGCATGTAGTTTGATGACTCTTGGCATCAGTACTTTGACGATAGCCCTACATACATCAATTACTATCTGTCCCACTGTCGTTCTACCACATCCAAACAAATGACCAAGTGTTCTATTGTCAATGTTAGTTGCTAGTCGCCATAACGTTATGGCCACTCTCTTCTGAACTGGTAGCGCTTCTCTCATTTGTGTGTCTGCTCTGAAAATGAAAGTATGCAGTTCATTGCATAACATGTTGAATGTGGATCGTGTCATTCTGAAGTTTGCAACCCATTCATTGTCATTCCAGTTCTTCATGACGACCTCCTCCCACCAGATGGAGCTGCTCTCATTTTTCCAAATCCTACGTTTTATCATATCTGTAATGTAACTGCTAGCAATAATGTCATGAAGCATAAGAATTAATTCTAATGTCCTACGCATACAGAACAACAACATTGTGGTCCTCAAACTCATGACCTGATGATGGTGTCTCAACCTCTTATACTTTTTATGTAGAAGTTGTCTATATGACACAGCAAGTGCAGTGATAAGTGATGAGCAATTCTTGTTCTTCATTATTTTAGATGTCAAGAACCATACCATGCAATATTCCTATAAACATGCAAAAACAAAATACAATAAAAAAATAATTTACTTAATATGATACATGTCTGCACATAAAGTACAATAGCATTTATAGCTTATAATGAAATGCTGTTAAACATATATTTTCATGCATGGAATATGGTTGTTCTGTCAAACTACTGACATAACAGGATGTGCGTCATCATTGAACATTGTCACACATAGTGTATGCTGGAGATCGAGGCCACAGGCAGACTACTTTTGCTACCTTAACTGTTACATTATTCAGAGACAACACACTCCCTGGACTGCCTTATTGTGATCATATTAAGTATAACTTTAAGTTGCAGGACCATGCAGGATAATTTATTTTTAATTGTGGTAAACTGGCCTATGTTGCGTATTATGTAGTAGCAGCATGACGGTGTGGATCACACAGTAGTTGAAATAGGTGGGAAGCTGGCTGAGTGACAGAGACAAAGGGTCATAATAAAGGGAGTCATCCAGAGAGGCAAGATCATAAGCGCCCCTCATGGATCAGTGTTAGGGCCCCTACTATTCAATATATTTGTAGGAACATTGTGCAGAGCCCTGAAGTGGTGTGAGTCTGATATTAAAATCTGAAATAGGGTAGACACTCATGAAGGGCATGAATAATGCAGTGATACTTAAGGAGGCTTGAGGCATGGTCAAAGAACTGGCAACCTTCATTCAGCACAGAAAAGTTCAAGGCCTATGCATCTTGCATAGAAACAGAGGGCAGGGTATTGCATGGGGCCAGAGATCTGGAGGGGACGGAACAAGAAAGGCTCCTGATCATCACTGTATCAGGGGACACAAGTGTGGAAAATCTGTGAAGAACTGGGGATATATAGTAGAACTCTGTAAAATCCCCTTATGTTTGGGAAAAAAAAAGAATCACCTCTATTTTGGTAATTTGTTCCCGTACATATACAATTCTCATGATTATGAGGGTCATGATCAGGCAGGCACCATTTTATAGATATGTTAATGTGACACTGTTATGAGATGCACAGTGTTGCACATCACCCACTAATCAACAGCAGGACTGCTTGTGTCTAAGGGCAGACCCATTCAGGGAAACAAAAATAAAAACATCAAATTATGCAGTAATTAATTTTTCAAACATACTACTTTATACACATTTCATATTCCATTGGTGCCCAGTTTCAGTAAAGCTAAATAAGTTCTTGCACTAATTACTTCAGTCATTGTTAAAAGTGATTATATTCCATGTGCATTCACTGTACTGATTGATACCCAGCTACAGGAAAGGTATTACATTTTCTGTACACAGCTTAGTCTCAACAGCTTCTCCTGAGCTGCTCAGCTTGCATCAAATGCCATTCAGTAGTACTCTATTCAGTCAGCAAATCTGCCAAATGCATACTCACAGAAGAGCAAGAGCTAATGATGGGGGGACATACGGATCCAAGAAACCATCATCGGGACATGTTGAGCAAGATAAGACATATGCTCACCATTTCTCAATGTAGGTAAAAGCTCTTGCTTAACTCGCTTACCTGGCATTGAGAAATGGTGAGCATATAATAAGTAAATTTTACCTATTCATTGTATTTGTCATATATTGACAAAGTGAGGCAATGCTCCTATTATTATGCTCTACATTTCACAATGATTGTATGTTGAGGATCCCTGCTGTGTAATATGAAATGCAAGTATCTCTTGTTCCATTTGCCTCTTTAAAAAGTTTGGAAAGAAGTTATTTAGTTACAATTTCAGTTTCTTCAAGCTATCAATATCTTAACTCAGTACTTGGTTAATGTTCAGGTTTCAGATGTTTGCTACAGGAGCTCAGTAATTAAACAATAAGGCATGACCAGGGTTATGTTAATGGTCTGTTAATCACTCTCTAGGGTGTAATGTGGGACGAGGCATGGCCGAGTACCACATGCTAGAGTGATTAACTGACCATTAACATAACCCTAGGAGTGCCTTATTGCTATTATAATAAAATGTTTTTAAACAGTGTTAAACCTTGTTCAGCATATGGTTAAGCTGTACATGTATGTTAATAAAAGATTAACATACGGCTGTTAGAATGTTTAGAACCAATAAGAAAGCTCAGTTTCTCAAACCCTTTTTATAATGACAATTATAAGGGTATCATGAATGCTGCAATCTGACTGGTTGTCAGCATTCTGATAGCCTTATGTTAATCTCCTTATTAATGTACTTGTCCAGCCTAATCACCAGATCATTAATTTGGCTTGGTCTAGTTTTTTTTCCCCCGAGTTCCATTAGTAGAATGTACAGACGCTATTATGTCCCCCTGATAGATGTGCTGGCCTGTGTAAATGTTAGTTTGTAAAAAAATGTAACAGTGAAAACGTTATGAAATCACCCGTCAGTCTTAGCTCAGTATCCTAATTTTTTTTTTTTTTTTTTTTATGAAATACTCCAAATACATTTTTCAAAATCATTCCTTGTAACAGTAAAGTTCATACAGAGAATTACAATTATGGAATCAGAAAGAAACACTGTGCAGAAAGCTGTGCCCCAACACTGCTGGCGTCCAAATCACAAATTAATGAAATCATTTTTTTTTTTATGCCCGGTGTTCCAGGTATATTCCAAAGGAAATCCACCCCACCCATCCCCCACTGCAGCATCTATGGAGCCCCAGTACAACTCCATCCAGCTACACCACCTCGAAGCACACTGACCTTCCCCCCGCAGAACTCATACACGGCTCACCATTCGAGAAATGTGCAGCTGCAGGCAGCTACCAAAAGGAGTCCAGTATTGATGTGTATGAGTTAATAGCAGCAGTGGTGTTTTTTAAATTATTTATCTGAATCAACATTGACTCATCCTATGGTCACGGGCTCCGAGATGGGTGGGCAGTATCCACTTTCTGTTGCCGTTAACACCTGGTGTACTCTCAATTCAGTACAGGCACAGTATACAGGCACCACTGTGGGATTTAGCGGTTTTCCATGTTAGTCGCATTCATGATTGCTACTGTTCACCTCAGAATCCCCTGGTTCCAGTCAGGCGATGGGCAGTGTGTCACGGAATTTTTTTTTAATACACTGCAGCATTCCATGCGTCCGCTAGCCAAGCAAGGCTTCCTCAATTTGTTCTATAGCCTATCAATTCACCTAACCCCCCAGCACCCTCTCAATCCATACTGCTTAAATACCAGGAGCTCCGAGAAGATGTCGGCAGTGACAGGAGATTTGCTGGATGGAGACAGTTGTCATTTCCTAGTTTACAACTGTACATTTTTTTTACTTTCCAGCTGAGTGTTCTATGTAAGCATTACGTGTAGCTGGAGAGGGTCAAGATGAACTGGGCGGATAATTGGGGTGGGGACAGGGTGAAGAGACAGTGGATCTTTGTCTATATTCAAATATTGGATTGCAACTCAAGGAGACAAGCGTGTAGACATGTTCGTCTGACAACTTGCGCAAACTGCTCTCCATAAAGATAAAATGTTTGCTTACAAATTAGAACATGGCACCTATGCAAAGCTTATTCTTATATATAAAAAATATGCTCAAATTACACGATTTATGTAGTGCTTAGAGCAGCCAAAATCACATTTAAAAAAAAAATGAGAGGAGACTGTTTATGAAGGTCAAGGCAAAAAAAAAAATTAGAGGAGACACAGTATTCTCATTTATGCAGAAAACCTATTTATCTTATTACTTTATACCAGAAAACAGCCAAACTGCCATAACTTACTGCAGCACATCAGCAATTTGACACTGATAGCACCTTGTATTAAGTTACCACAGTGACACACGATCAAAGACTGAAGCGCAGATTTATGGGAAAGACAATGACACTAAGCATCACGGTAAGCAGCCTTAACTTGAAACCGTGCTAGAAATCGGTTTTGAACACAGTATTGATGTCACCGGTGTGCATGGTTAAAATCGTTTTATGCCACGCTTTATTTGCAAGTGTGGCTGCAACACCGTGCCACATATAAAACGCTTCAAAAAACGTTTTTAAACACACATTCCCAGTGTGTCCAGAGCCTAACAGTGCAGAGCTATATGGAGCCAATTTGAGTGCTCCTGGGGCTGACTGCAGCCAGTGGGCCACAGCAGTAAAAGACTCTGGATTTAAACCCAGAGACAACTGTCCTCATGTAAAGAAAGCAAAAATTGACAGCTAGGGCTCCCTTCCTGGAGGTAATCAGTCCCTGAGGGCAAGTCCGTACCTGTGTTTCTGTGAGGGGCTGGTGGCTTCAGACCTGGACTGCAGGTGGCAGTCTGGCAGGTTGGGTTCGTCAGAGAACTACAGCTGTGGCTCTCAGACTACCTGCGTTTCTGTGAGGGGCTGATGGCTTCAGACCTGGACTGTGGGTGGCAGTCTGGCAGGTCGGGTTCATCAGAGAACTACAGCTGTGGCTCTCAGACTACCTGCGTTTCTGTGAGGGGTTGATGGCTTCAGACCTGGACTGCGGGTGGCAGTCTGGCAGGTCGGGTTCATCAGAGAACCACGGCTGTGGCTCTCAGACTACCTGCATTTCTGTGAGGGGCTGGTGGCTTCAGACCTGGACTGAGGGTGACAGTCTGGCAGGTCGGGTTCGTCAGAGAACCACGGCTGTGGCTCTCAGACTACCTGCATTTCTGTGAGGGGCTGGTGGCTTCAGACCTGGACTGCGGGTGGCAGTCTGGCAGGCCGGGTTCGTCAGAGAACCAGGGCCTCAGAACAGGACATCTCCAAAAAACATGTCCATGAGTGGAGGGAGACATCCCACACTTTCTCCAGCATGTGGCCCCCTTGTCTGGATTATATTTTACCCGTATAGCCGGAGTCCTAAAATACCTGTTACTTTCCAGCTATATTCCTTCCACTTATATGAGAAGGCACTAGAGTGTAAAAATTTAATATGATGTTCCTAACTCTGTTCTGGGATAAAGATTCCCAAGTCCGACTCCCACCTTTGTCTGATAGTTTATGGGATCACTTTGAAGTGCTAAAAGTGCTTTTTATATATATAAGAAATCATGTGTGTTAGTGGGGCCTGGCCTTCAAGAATCCTCCTCAAAACACCCATAATGGTGGTACTATACCCCAGCTCTAAGGACTCTTGAGGGAACTGCTTTATGAAATCCAGGGCTTGTATGTAACGGAATTGGTCCTGTGGTTGTAGACCACAGCAGTCCCGTAATTCTTGAAAAGTGCGAGGAACCCCCTTTTTAAGTAAATGCCATAAGATAATGATACTCTGTCTCTCCCACCGTCTGAAGCCTGTCTCTCACCAGATAAAACTGAAAGTACCTGGAGGGAGAGAGAGAGAGAGATTAACAATGGTCTTAGCGGTTTAAATTCCACTGAGGTCAGCATGGAATTCCAGCTAGTCAGGGTATTAATGGTGTAGGGATTGGCTGTGACATTCCTTGGCGGTGGGATCGGGTTTGTTAAAAGATTCTGAGGAAGGTTTACAAGATCCTCCGCCTTTATTTTTAGTTCCCTCCATTTGACATAATATGCTTTATGCAGCCATAGTATTGTAATTCGAACCTGAGCCGCCATATGGTACAGCATCAGGTCTGGGAGAGCAAGCCCTCCTTGTTTTTTAGGTAATTGTAGACTTGAAAAACAGACTCTTGGGGGTCTAAAGTCCCATATGTATCTGGAATTTTTTTTGTTAATCTCACTGAAAAATGTCTTTGGGGGGGATTAGTAGGATTTGTGCAAAATATAACACCCTTGGTAGAAGGTTCATTCGAATAACCTCTATTCTTTGAAAAAGGGGGAGGGGGATAGTCCTCCATCTTTCCATATCCACACTGAGACAATTTAATAGAGGATCATAATTATATTTATGTAGTTGTGAGGGATCCACTGTTAATTGCACCCCCCAAGTATTTCAGATGGGAGAGGGTCCAGCGGAATGGATATGTACGTATTATTCTCTGTGAGGGACTGTACCGTATACATAATACTTTTGTTTTAGAAGAGTTTACTTTGTAGCCAGTTATGGTCCCAAATCTATCAAGAAGCTTCCATAGTGGGGGTAAAGAGGACTCTGGATCCGACAGATACACCAGTAGGTTATCAGCATATAATGCCAGTTTACGAAGTCCCACCCCCAGCCCAGATTCCTTTCACCAATTCCTCCTGCCGGATTGCCTGTGCCAGAGGCTCCAGATAAATAGCAAAAAGCAGGGGTGAAAGGGGACACCCCTGCCTAGTCCCTCTTAGTAGTGAAACAGGGTCAGAAATCGACCCATTAAGTTTTACATTACACCATAGGGCTATCCTACAGCCTCCCAATGGTCTCCTGAAACCCCTCCGGAAAGTCCAAAGCCCCCAGTGTTGCCATCAAGAATGGCCATGCCACCCGATTGAAGGCCTTCTCCGCATCTAAGCTCATAAGCAGGAATGGGCCCTCCAACCAGGCAGCATGGTGTAGCAAATGAAGGGTCCGCTTTATATTGTCCTGTGTCTGCATGGAGGGCACAAATCCGCATTTGTCTGCATTAATGATCTGAGGTAATACCCCCTCCAGATGAGATGCCAGGACTTTTGCAAACATTTTGTAATCAATATTGAGGACTGAGATGGATCTGTATGAAGAGCAGTGATTTAAATCTTTCCCTGGTTTTGGGATACTGCATATAGTAGCATATCTCCAGGAACAGGGCCATAGGGTCCCCCCCAGCACTCCATTACAGGCTCCCAGCAGTTGAGGGGTCAGGAGAGTTCGGAAGGCTTTATAAAATTCACTGGTGTACCTGGCTAGACCCAGGCTCTTACCTGGTTTAAGCCCTTTAATGGTGGTCTGTAATTGAGTCCTATGAATTTCAGATAATTTGGGCAGCCGCAAGTGCTCCAGGAATTTCTGTGCAGCTTGGAGAATAAAACCTGTCTCCGGGGTGTATAATTTTGTACAGAATGCCTGAAATTCCTGTCTAGTCTTAGCTGGTACATTAATTATTTTGCCCAAAGTCGGTGAGTGTATTTGTGTAATGGTAGACTGGGCTGTTCTGAGGCTTAAGCAAAAATCTGTTTTATTTATTCACTAAGTGACGCACCCCCTTGGAAGGCTTGTCACCCAGTGAATAAATAAAGCAGATTTTTGCTTAATTTAATGTATTACTGGACTTTATCACTGCTTTGGTAGCGCTGTTACCTTGAAATTAAGTTATTGGACTGGCCGCCCATACAGCACTCTGCTTCCATTGTGCACAGGTTATCTACCTTTCCTGGAACTTTTCTGTGTCTTAGCCTGCATGCTAGGATTCGAGTTGCACAAGGCCCTGTCTCATAGTATTTTTGTTTGATATACTGAAGGGCTTGTTCAGTTTTGAGGTCTAATAAATGTTAGATTTGTTGCTTTGTGGCATCAAGTATGGGCTTTATAGTGTCATCTCCTCCCATGTGCTGCTCCTGCAGGTGTTTAAGTTGGGCCTGTAATTTCTCTAGCATAGCAGCTTGTTTTTTTATAATGAGACGCAAACTTTATCACCTCTGTCACTACTTTCAAAGTGTCCCAGATCATTCCTGGACCAGTCTCCTCTTTGATTTTCCCCTAAAATTTGTGGGATAAGCTCTTGTATGCACTCCTTAAATTCAGGGAGGTTCAGCAAAAAATTGCTGAACCTCCAAAAAGTATTCCTGGCTTCCCTGTTCCAGTCTAAAGTTAACATGCCCAAAGAATGGTCTGATGGGGGAAACAGGAGCATCTTGCAGGCTCTCACCAGAGGAGCCTGTTCTGCTGAAATATGACATAAGTCTATCCTGGTGTATATGTTATGGACTGGAGAATAGTGAGAATATTTTCCCTGTGTGGAGATTAGGGAACTCCATGTGTCCACCCATTTTGCTGTTTTTATATAGGTATGGGCTGCCCTCCGAGATGCTGATTTTCTAGGTGGATGTGGGTTAGTGGAATCCCTTATGGGACGGCTCGGTGGCACTGAGGGTTGAGGCGCTGGGCGCCTGACGCCCACCACTGCGCGCCAATGACCCGGTTCGGGAACGACTGGTCGCCGAGGTGCCGGCATGGGGAGGGTGGGAGCAGGATCGAGCGATGACTCTCCTCTCCCGGGAAGGGGGGGTTACCCACCCGTAGTCCCGCCGTCACTGGATGGAGGTCTGGTGATAGGTGTAGATGGCAGCGGTGCGACCGGTAGGGTGGGGGTGTCCCACAAGATGTGCATACATGTGCCTCCACATGCGTGTGTCACGTTGGGGATGCACAGGAGTGGGACTTAAAGGGAAAAAGTCGAAAAGCACTTATGGAAAAAAAAAAAAGGAATCCCTTATATCATAAGGCATATTATGGTTCCCCCGATAATCTGTGAGCCTGAGTGATGAGAGGTGACCTTCTGAAACAGATCTCGAACAATATCTGGACCTGAACCAGGAGGGATATACAGGTTTACTAAAGTAAATGGAGACCCCTCTATGGTGCCACTGACAATCACTAAGGGGACCTCTGGGTCCGAGACTTAAGAGGCCATTTGAAACTGCATGAAGTGAGGTAGTAAAACAGCAGTGCCCCTTGTCTTTCCTCCCCTATAAGAAGATGAGACCACTTGAGAATAGCCAAATTTGGCTAATTTTTGGTGTTCTTCAGAGCTCAAGTGGGTCTCCTGAAATAATACCACTGAAGGTTGCTGCTTTTTGAGGAGGGACATTACTTTTGTATCTTTTCACAGAGTTGTTCAACCCATTCACATTAATCAAGCACATTTTTAATTTGTCTAATTGAGCCATGATAAGTGATTACTGAATCAATTTGTCAAAAGAGTTAGCATAAGACTTAACTCTGTGCTCAAGGTTTTTTCTATAGCTTCGAAATGTGATCTGTCTATATCATTCTCTAGCCCGCCACAGTTCCTTTGGACAGTTTGCAGGGTTTTCATTGCCAATGTGTCCTCTTGTATTATTCCCTGTACTAATGGTGGAATGTAACTTGTGTCTGACCAGACTTGTAGTGTTAATAAAACAAACTATATACAAAACTACCTAATAACGGTAAAACATTTAAACAGTAATATAAACAATGTAAACCTGTGCTCCCAAGGGAGAAAGACACTAGGGAGAGCCCTTTCTGCGGCTGGGAAAGGCCCCCAGAAACTGGGAAGGCCCAGCTAGGAGGCAGGACTGAACCATCCAGACCCACACCTCCCGAGTCAGAGAAAAACTTGACCCCATTCGATGGTCAGGAGATTAAATAAAGGAGGTAGAGACAAAGCCAAATCCCCACAATACTAAAGGGAGTAGGTGTCATGCAGTGACTCTCATCTTGTCCACCTCACCGCCCAGCAATGACAAAATATTGAATTATGATCCCCTCATCTAACTAAGCAGAAGGCAAAAAGAAACAATCCCCATTATATGATCAAGAATTAACCGCATTCCCAAATAATAAACATCACTCGTGGAGCCAGAAGATGAGCTATCTTAGAAATAAATGGCCACTGAGGCCTTCAGCCACTGTACCCTATACCAAAGACTCCATCTAGTGGTTAACCAAAACAGTAACATGAACTGGCTTACCAACCATAAAAGAAGATATCTCCCCATTGGTTGCACAAAAAGCTTCCCCTTTCCAAGATTATATAAAATTAAAATTTCACAGGATAGCATTACATCCATGTTAAAAGTTCATGTCTAAATTTAATGTCCATAACCCAAGTGAATTACTTAGAATTGGTTATCCAAGAAAATGTATAAAGAGCAGCTCTAAAACCCCTGTTAGTGGAGAATTGCCCCAAAATAAAGTTCAAATTATCGTTTGTGATAATAGTCCCAATTAAGAGCTTTTGTGATGGGAAAAATACCATCTTGTGCCTCACAGGTGTCACCTTTGTTCAAGTTAGGCTGACAAGTCCAGAACCTCCAAGCCACTGACCCTTGAATTAAACAAATTTATACTTATGGGTCAGTCCTTGTTTTCAAGTGGCTCCCTTCAGGAAGACGCTGCGGTTTTCCTGTGCCACCAAACCTGTAAGCTTCTTCAGTAGACCTTTAATCTCCTGTAGTGTGGAGGGAGCAGACCGCTTGCCAGAACTGCATGAGTTATGCTTCCTGGCCGCCTGCCATTGTGACCTCTGCGGCTTCCCCGACGATCCATCTCCATCACCAGTCTTGGAGGAGACCCGACCGTGTTCTTCCGGGTCTTTCAGAGCCTCTTCTGAGGTGGACTACATCATGGTGCCTGATGACCAAAAAACATGCAGCATGGCTGGATAAGGGGGTTGCAATCGTATCCCATGCAATCGGCGGATCCACAGAGTAGGAGCATATACCAGGCATTTCTGCAAGATAGCTGGAGGGTAGTCTTGGTCAAAATATAAACGTGTGCTATTGTAATCCACTACTTTTTGCTGCCAGGCTTGTTTTAAAATCAGCTCTTTATCTCTGTAACTGGAGAATTTAGCCACGATGGATCTGGGGCGAGACTTTGTGTTGGTCAGTTTTAGCCCAAGGGCCAATGCGCCCTTTCAGTTTTAAACTGGAGAGTGGCTGACAAGTCCAGCACATGTCAGAGTAAATCCGAGAGAAACCCCACCATTTCACCTGTCTCTGTTCCCTCTGGGAGACTGTAGATCTGGAGATTTTCCCTTCTAGAGCGAATTTTAAAGTCGGTACACTTCCAGCTCAATTGCTCCTGATGGTTCACCAGAAAATCCACTGCCTGGTAAAGCTGGTGTAGGCCATCCTCTGCTGTCGCAACCCTGTCCTCGGTATTCTGGACTCTGGTCTCCTGCAAATTAAGTTTAGAGTGCAACCGCTGAAAACTCTTTCTGATTTTCAGAGCGAAAGTTTTTAATTTCAGCCAGTAAGGTTTCAAATCATGACTGGGAAAGTTTTTCATGCTCCATGTCCCTATCCAATTCTGGACCAGCCATGCTTGGCGGTGAATCTCCACCACTCGTGGTGGAACTTGAAGGGCTTAACCCTCTGTCATCTTTCTTCTTCTGGCATTGTTTGGATTGGGATCTAGTTTTATGATCCTTACCACTGCTCTTAGAAGCCACTGTTGTAAGTTTTAGTTGTTAATGTACTGCGTGGTAGGAAATTTTGCTATAGGCAGCAAGGTAGCTCCTCAATCAACCTGCCATCTCCCTGATGATGTCACCGGAAGTCCTGAGGACAGGGTGTTGTATGAGAGGAGGTCCAGGGAGGTAAACAGGCTAGTCAGAGTGGCCAAGGCTGCCAGGGAGCTGAGGCTGGCGCAGGGTATCAGGGAAGGGGAGAAGGACTTTTTTCTATACATAAGAGAGAAAAGGAACTGCAGGGACCAGATAGTGCAGATTAAGAAGGATGGGGGGTTGTTGGAGAAGGGGACGGAACAGGCAGAAGCACTAAACGAGTACTTCTGCTCTGTGTTCACGAAGAAAGAGGACGGGAAACTACCACTGTGGACAGGGAGGGTGGGCACGGGGGGGAGGGGTGACTGATGGGAGGATTACAGAGAATAGGGTGCTAGAGGGTCTGAAGGCACTAAGGGTGGATAAGGTACCTGGTCCTGATGGCACTCACCCCAGGATGTTGAGAGAGATGATGGAGGTGCTGGCTGGGCCACTAGCGGACCTGTTCAGTACCTCCCTGGACATGGGACGTGTACCACAAGTTTGGAGGGTGGCTCATGTGGTGCCTATCCACAAGAATGGCCCAATAGATGAACCAGGCAATTTGCAGACCTGTAAGCCTCACTTCCATCGTAGGTAAACTTATGAAAACAACCCTGAAGGAGAGAATGGTGACCTTTCTGGAGGATAATGGACCCCAGGATGGGCAACAGCATAGGTTCATCTCGGGAAGATCCTGCCAGACTAACCTAATTGAGTACTTCGACTGGATAACAAGGGAACTTGATATGGGTGATGCAGTGGATGTCCTGCACTTGGACTTCAGCAAGGCCTTTGATTCAGTGCCTCACGGGCAGCTGGAGGGTAAGTTGGAATATGTGGGGGTAGGGGCAAAGATGGTAAACTGGATCGTGAACTGGCTGAAGAGGAGGCAGCAAAGAGTGGTGGTGGTGGAGGAACTCTCATCCCCTAGGGCAGGGACGAGCGGAGTGCCGCAAGACTCTGTGCTGGGTCCGGTGTTGTTGGGATTGCTCATATTGGATATATCACATGGAGTTACCGCCGGATCAGTTTGTTCATGGATGATACAAACATAGGGGTGGTGGTGGATTATTTGGACGGGTGGCAGGGGCTACAGGGGGACCTGACTAAACTGGAGAAGTGATCGGCAAAGTGGCAATTGGGATTCAGTGCAAAGAAGTGCAAGGTTATGCACTTTGGAGCAAAGAACCCTAGGAGGGAATATTGGTTGGGAGGGATTCGACTAGGTGTCACTGAGGAAGAAAAGGACCTAGGGGTGATAAATACCGGGGAGCATGGATAATTCTTCTTAGTGCAGGAAGGCAGCAGCTAAGGCTAACAGGATGTTGGGGTGTATTGCAAGAGGTCGGTTGTCCAGACACAAGGATGTGATCATACCTCTGTACAGGTCATTGGTCAGGCCACACTTGGGACTACTGCGTGCAGTACTGGTGGTCGTACCTGAAGAGGAATATCAGGTTGCTGGAGGGGGTGCATCAACGGTGAAAAAAATGATTCAGGGTATGGAAGACAAAAGCTACGAGGATAGACTGAGGAATCTGAGTTTGTACACCCTGGAGGAGAGGAGGTATTAAGGGAATATGATTGAGACCTTCCGATACTTGAAGGGGATCAACAGATCTGGCACAGATGGGTTATTTAGGCTAAGGAAAGGAAGGGACACAAGAGGACATGGACTAAGGTTGGAGGGGGTTAGATTTAGGAAAGCGATGAGGAGACATTATTTCACAGAGAGGGTGGTGTTGAAATGGAACTTTCTGCCAGAGGAAGTGGTATCCTGCAGGATGGTGGACAGCTTTAAAAGGGCATAGGACGGGGGGGGAAGGTGGGTGGAGCAGCTGCAGTTTAAGGGTGCTAGCTGCACACTCAAGCAGACTAGATAGACCACAAGGCCTGTTTCTGCTGGCAGGTTCATATGTTTGAGATCAGAAAGACCCCACAAGCCCCCACTAAAACTTACGATCAGCCTGCAGAGTCATCTGATATGCCCCTCCATGTGGTGCGCAAAAGAACTGTGCCTATAGTACAAGCTGTGTCCCTACCCCAAAGGTTTAAATCTGAGGTGAAAGTAAAAGTTTGTAAATGGGCAACTTAATGTGTTACCTGTTAATGACTAGTTAACATCTTTCTTTCTAGGTTATGCAACTTGTTTTTTCATTAACCCATTTCCTTCCACAGGACAATGCCCTAAAATAGACTTTGGGACTCATGAACTGTGGGCAGTGTCTTCTCGGGGACAAGTTCTAAAAAGGGCGGAGTATGTGAGCCCCCACCCCCTGTGTGGCTTTAAGAAGGCAGGTCTGGCTAAAAGACTTTTCTCCTGTCCTTTTTAATTCTGGTGGTGGTATCCAGGAGAGTATAAACAAAGGTTAGATCATTGCTGCTGAGCAGGAAGGAAGAAGAGGAAAAAAAAACAGCAAAACTGTTTTTTATCCGGGAAGAGCTAAGCCAATCAGTAGGAAGCCTGGGGAAGGCTATAAGAGAAGACAGACCAGGAGAGACTGCACCAAGGGCTGGAGCCCCAAGCTGTGATGACTGGTCTAGACTCCTGCAGGCACAAAGCTACAGTGCTGGGACTGAAGAATCAAGAGAGAAACTGGAACTGTTTGCAAAAGAGCCCAACTGGATTGCTGCTAATTCGGGCTGTGTTTTCCAAACTGTCTGCTACAAAAGCTGCTTAAGTCTACCGGAGGGTGGTGAAGATTCCTGATAAGACATCTGGGAGTCTGGAGCTTGTCTTTAGCTCAGAGGACCTCATTTTTGGATTTACAAAAGTCTTTTGCCTAACTGCTGTTCAAGGAAATTGCACTCCAGGGTGTTCTGCCTGAGACCCCAGCCGGGGATCGGGGTCTGCATTGAACTGTTCCTGCCAGAACGATGGCGCTGTGGTTCATCCTTAGCTGAGAAGCTCCTGCCCTAGCTGCTCCTACCAAGCGTTCCAGAGGATTTCACCAGAGTGATCAGAAGCCAAGGCCATCCTTTGCGTACACACCGTGTCAGCCAAGTACAATTTTGCCACCGGTGGATTACAAATGCTTGTTGTTGTTCCAAGTTGTTTTGCCTTGTGTTATTTCTTCATCTAGGGTCCCAATGCCAGCCAACCCACAGCATCGCAGGCCTGCCACCATAGTGGAGTACCCCAAAAGACTTTGGGACAGGTCTGGTACCAGACGGGTGGGAGCCTGGGGGAAGTTGCATTGGGTGTTATTGATGGAATTACTGGTATAGATCATTGGCATCGAATGCACAAAAAGGGAACTGTAAACTATTATATAGCTATATTAATTCCTTAAAAAGGCAAGAATGTAGAGTAGGCCCAATTGCCACTATTGACTCCATTCTTCAACATTCCAAGGAAATGGCTGATTTTCTTAATTTACATGTTTGCAAGGCATTTTCTAACAATACCATTACTGGTGATCTCTCAACTTCAGTTTGTGATGCTACCTATAATATTGATATCACATTGGATACCATTACAACAAAACTAAATGAGATCAAAAAAGGTTCATCACCAGGTCCTGACAATATTTCTGGAGACTTAATGTGGACAATGAAAGAACATCTTGCTGCTCCTCTTAAAATTCTCTGATAAAAGTTTAAGCACTGGAAAGGTTCCATCCGGATGGAAGTTAGCCAATGTTATACTACTATTTAAAAAGAGCACCAAGAGTTCACCCGACAACTATCGCCCTATTAGTCTAACATGTATTTTTGGTAAAATGTTGGATCGTATAATCAAGGATGAACTATCATTGGACATCACAGATTTAGATCAAACTCAACATGGGTTTATTAAGGGTCGATCATAAGCCACTAATTTAGCAAGTTTTTACGATTTAGTGAGTGATCATTTAGATAAAGGCATACCCTGCAATGTCATTCTGCTAGATTTTAAAAGAGCCTTTGACTCTACACCCCATTGGGCTTTAGCACAGAAGCTCTGGATGTGTAATATCAATCCTATTTATATTCAATGGATTTCAGACTGGCTACTGGATAGGAAACAAAGAGTGACTATTGATGGTCACTTTTCTAGTTGGATAAAAGTAGAAAGTGGGGTCCCTCAGGGATCTGTTTTGGCTCCACTGATTTTTCAGATATTTATATCTGACTTGTCCACCAATATCAAAAGTAACATTGTCAAGTATGCAGATGACTGTAAAATTAGTAATATACGTGTATCAACAGAAGACCATTCAATCATTCAGGAAGATCTAAATAAATTAGAGGAGTGGTCTGTCAAATGGAATCTTCATTTCAATCCATCAAAATGCAGTATTCTTCATTTTGGCAAAAAAAAATACTAAACATCAATACCTTCTTTATGGTAAAATATTAATGTCAAAAACTAATGAGAGAGATCTAGGGATTACAGTTGATTCATGTTTGATTTTCGATACTCATATTACTAATATCGTTAGTAAAGCCAATAAGATCTGGTGGGCAATAAGCCATAACATCTCATCTAAAGATCCAGACATCTTGCTTCCACTATATAGAGCCTATGTAAGACCCATCTTTGATTATATTTCTCAGTTATGGAACCCCTACAAACGTAAAGACGTGGCTAGAATTGAAAGAGTCCAGAAAAGAATAACAAAGTCTGTTATTTCTAACAAGGTCCTGTCATATGAGGACAGGTTACTCAAATTCAGTCTTATGTCCTTGGAAAATCGGAGAATTAGAGGCAATTTGTTGTTCACATGGGACATTATACAGGATCCCTATTTAACTGGCATATGTGGCCTGGAATTCAGGCAGGTTCATGTAAATACTAGAGGTCATCCGCTACAACTTGCCAGGAACAAATGCAAAACAAAGAAAAGAGCCCACTATTTCTCGCAAAGAGTAGTAGGGCCTTGGAACAAACTGCCCCTAAACATTATTGTCAGTGAAAATAAGTCCACATTTAAAAATAGACTTGACAGGCATATGAAATCTGGTCCCATTTTAAAATACTATATGTAGAAATGAAGCACTATGGGTCTTGTGCCTTTCAGCTTCTTTCCTTTCTCAGTATGATTCTTAGTATAGTTATTGGTGTTGGAAAGTGCTGTATAAGGGACTAACCTAACCTTATTTTCTTGCAGCCAAAGTTGCCAATCCTACACAGTATGGTAATAAATACTTGTTGTGCTTATGGAAATTGCTGTCACCACGACTGTTTTAGGGTACTGTGTACTGGGGGGAGTGTCTGGAAGAGTCTGGGTGGTGGAAGTATTGTTCCTGGGGAACGGGGAAAGGTCACTGGTTATCCTACCCGAGTCCTCAGGTGGAGGCACCACATCATCTAAGGTTGAGTGTTCACAGTCCTGTCTCACAAGGACTCAGGCCCGCCCCCTGTAGCTGTCACGAGGGCCCCCGGAGTCGGCACTCAGGACCGGCCAACAACCTACCCTACACTCAGGTGTCAGTCAACTGCTGGAACCAAGTTAAAGACTTATCCTCGTAGTTACAGCAGGCTCTGGTCAAAACTTGCTTAGAAAAAGTTGTTTGGAAAAGCTTTAAAGGGGAAGAATCAGCATTAAGACCCAACACCTGAGTGCAGGGCTAGTCTTCATTTGAACTTTGGGTGCAAAAACATTTTTTTTTGTTACTGTTTAACTGTTTACTGCAGTATAATAGATTGTGTCAGACTGTTCCTGTTGACTTGCAAGCCGATATTTTCTGTAACTACAATCCCAGAATCCCTTACAGCAGACATCAGCGCAGGGCTGCGGCAGTGGCAGAGTCAATAGCCTGTAGTTCATATTAAAGTTTTTATAAACTCTGATAATTTTTTTGTTGGTCCCGCTGTCCTCTCTGGGCTAAGTACAGTCACAGAGGACACTTGGGTCTAGGGCTCTTAGTGCCGTTTCCCCTTCAAGTTGGACAGGGGAAGTGCTGCAGCTGAAATCAGAGGGAAATTGGGCATTAGGAGAATGTATTAAAATCACGTGCAGAAGTGTTTAAAGAGGAACTAGGCACACTAAAGAACATGACTGCAAACACTTATGTAGACCCAAAGGCTACTCAACATTATTTTAAACCAAGATCAGTACCTTCTGCCATGAAGCAAAAAGCTGAGAAGGAGCATGGAGACTGCAAGAAACTGGTATTACTGAACCTGTTAAGTTTCCAGAGTACCAGTACAGAAGCTGCACCGTTCAGTATGTACTCGTGGTAACTATAAATGGACTACTGGCTTGTCACCATCTGAGATGCTAATGGGATGAAAGCTAGGATCCAGATTTGGTCTAAGGCACCCCTGTCGTATGGGAAATATTCAGCAAAAACAAATTGCTCAAAAGGAACAACACGAGAAACTTGTAAAAGGTGGTTGTTTTGAAATTGGGGATGCTGTTTACACAAAATAAATTCAGTTTTTGTTCCAAAGGGATCCCAGCTATAGTTCAAATCATGACTGGTCCAGTTTCTTTCATGCATCATCATGTGGATCAAGTAAGACAGAGGTATGACACTCCTTGTTCCAGAGGCATAAATATGCCACCCATGGATCTCCAGTTAACCGTTCTTTCAAGGACTGATGGCCATGGGACACTATCATCTGAGGAGTTTCCCTTAACTGCTAACGGAGCCATTGGATATAGTGTCTTACCAGACCTGTCAACAATTTAGGAAGTTGCATCACCAGTTTCAAATGCCAACACAACAGATGTGACTATGGGACCTGCGTTTGTGATGAAACAAAATACAGTGCCGAGAAAGTGAAGTGAGGTGTTCCAGATGAGAACAGTGCCTTCCTCTACAGTTAAACTATACTGTATAGTATTTTTCTTATGTAGAGAGTTTCAATTTGTAATAGAGGGGAACATACAGAAATACATACTGTGGTAGATGCTTAACACAGTCCAATGATATTTTTTTATTTTTCTAGGCAAGTGAAGAACAGTTAGTTTTTGCTTTTCAGTTCCCTATTGCTGAAAGGTAAGGAAACACTTTAAAAGGGGAATGCTATAGTGTAACTGTTATATGGGAGTTCGAAGTAGAAGAAGCTAGTACACAGTAAACCCTGTATAACTGTTCTAGAAGCTATTTCCTGTTTTATTCAGTCAGAAGAAGGCTACTATAAACAAAGTGAGGATGTCTCCTCAGAACTTGCAATGTCTGTACAACAGAGATTCAGGTTTGGTCATCAAGGCTGTTTTTATTGGGGGGGGTTGTGATACTACACTCCCCATGTCCTGTCACTTACTGCTCAACAGTGACCCCCTAGCTGTCCAATTGCTTGGCTCCTGCTTCCAAAGTTTTCTGCAATACCCCCCCCTTTTGTTGGCTGCAATGGTCTACTTTAGGTGTTTGTTTCTTTGGTTGCAATGGTTCCCTTTAAGAGTTTGTTTCTTTTGCAGCAATGCTGAACTTTAGGTGTCTGTTTCTTTGGCTGCAATGGCCTCTTTATGAAGATTGCTTCTTTGGCTGCAATGGTCTCCTTTAGGAGTTTGTTCTTTGACTGCAGTAGTCCCCTTTAGGGGCTTGTTACTTTGGCTGCAAAGATCTCTTTATGGGAATTTGTTTCACTGGCTGCAATGGTCCCATTTATTGGGTTTGTTTCTTTGGTTGCAATGGTACCCTTTAGAGATTTGTTTCATTGGCTGCAACCATCCTCTATATGGGGTTTGTTTCACGGCTGCAATGGTCTCTATGTGAGGTGTGTTAATTTGGCTGTAATGGTCTCTTTGTGAGGAATGTTAATTTGGTTGCAATGGTCTCTTCATGAGGTTTGTTTCTTTGGCTGCAATGGTCTCTTTATGAGGTTTATTTAATTGGCTGCAATGGTCTGTTTATGAGTTTTTTTTTTGTTTGGCTGCAATGGTCTCTTTATGAGGTATGTTTCTTGGCTGCAATGGTCTCTTTTTGAGGATCATTTATTTATCTGGCTGCAATGGTCTGTTTATGAGGTTTTCTTGTTTGGCTGCAATGGTCTCTTAATGAGGTTTATTTATTTATTTGGCTGCAATGGTCTGTTTATGAGGTTTATTTATTTGGCTACATTGGTTTGTTTATGAGGTGTGTTTATTTGGCTGCAATGATCCTCTTTATGAGGTTTATTTCATTGGCTGCAATGGTCTCTTTATGAGGTGTGTTTCTTTGGCTGTAATAGTCTATAAGGTTTGTATCTATCGCTGCAGTGGTACAATTTATTGGGGTTTGTTTCACTGGCTGCAATGGTCCAATTTATTGGGTGTGTTTCATTGGCTGCAATGGTCCCATTTATTTGGTGTGTTTCATTGGCTGCAATGGTCCCATTTATTGGGCGTGTTTCTTTGGCTGCAAGGGTCTCCTCTAAGGGTCTGTTTCACTGGCTGCAAAAGTTTCTTGTATAGGGTTTGTTTCACTGGCTGCAAAGGTCCCATTTATGAGCTTTGTTTTTTTCCCTGCACTGGTCCCTGCTGTTGAATTTATTTTTTGTTGGCTGCAATGGTCTCTTTATGAGGTGTGTTTATTTGGCTGCAGTGGCCCCTTTTATGGGGCTTGATTCATTGACTGCAATGATCTCTTTAAGAGGATTGTTTAATTGGCTGAAATTGTCTCTTTATGAGGTATGTTTATTTGGGTGTGTTTATTTGGCTGCAGTAGTCTCTTTATGAGGCAGGTTTATTTAGCTGCAATAGTCTCTTTATGAGGTGTGTTTATTTGACTGCAATAGCCTCTTTATGAGGTTTGTTTATTTTACTGCTATAGTCTCTTTATAAGGTGTGTTTATTTGACTGTAATAGTCTCTTTATGAGGTGTGTTTATTTGGCTGGAATAGTCTCTTTATGAGGTGTGTTTATTTGACTGCAATAGTCTCTTTATGATGTTTGTTTATTTTACTGCTACAGTCTCTTTATAAGGTGTGTTTATTTGACTGTAATAGTCTCTTTATTTGGGTGTGTTTATTTGGCTGCCATAGACTATGAGGTTTGCCTATTTGGCTGCAATAGTCTCATTATGAGGTATGTTTATTTGGGTGTGTTTATTTTGCTGCTATAGCCTCTTTATCAGGTGTGTTTATTTGACTGCAATAGTCTCGTTATGATGTGTGTTTATTTCGGTGTGTTTCTTTTGCTGCTATAGTCTCTTAATGAGGTATGTTTATTTGGCTGCAATAGTCTCTTTATGAGCTGTGTTTATTTGACTGCAATAGTCTCTTTTGAGGTTTGTTTATTTTGCTGCTATAGTCTCTTTCTGAGATGTGTTTATTTGATTGCAATAGTCTTGTTATGACGTGTGTTTATTTGGGTGCATTTCTTTTGCTGCTATAGTCTCTTAATGAGGTGTGTTTATTTGGCTGCAATAGTCTCTTTATGAGGTGTGTTTATTTGGCTGCAGTAGTCTCTTTATGAGATGTTTATTTGGCTGCAATAGTCTCTTTATGATGTGTGTGTATTTGAGTGTGTATTTTGCTGCAATAGTCTCTTTACAAAGTGTGTTTATTTGGCTGCAATAGTCTCTTTATGAGGTTTGTTTATTTTGCTGCAATAGACTCTTTATGAGGTGTTTTTTTTCTGCTATAGTCTCTTTATGAGGTTTGCTTATTTGGCTGCAATAGTCTCTTTATGAGGTGTGTTTATTTGGCTGCAATAGTCTCTTTATGAGGTGTTATTTTGCTGCTACTGTCTCTTTATGAGGTTTGCTTATTTGGCTGCAACAGTCTCTTTATGAGGTGTGTTTATTTGGCTGCAATAGTCTCTTTATGAGGTGTGTTTCTTTGGCTGCAATAGTCTCTTTATGAGGTGTGTTTATTTGGCTGCAATAGTCTCTTTATGAGGTGTTATTTTGCTGCTATAGTCTCTTTATGAGGTTTGCTTATTTGGCTGCAACAGTCTTTATGAGGTGTGTTTATTTCGCTGCAATAGTCTCTTTATGAGGTGTGTTTATTTGACTGCAATAGTCTCTTTATGAGGTGTGTTTACTTGGATGTGTTTATTTGGCTGCAGTAGTCTCTTTATGAGGAGTGTTTACTTGATGTGTTTATTTGGCTGCAGTAGTCTCTTTATCAGGCATGTATTTGGCTGCAGTAGTCTCTTTATGAGGTGTTTATTTGGCTACAATAGTCTCTTTATGAGGGTTGTTTATTTGGCTGCAATAGTCTCTTTATGAGGTGTGTTTACTTGGGTGTGTTTGGCTCCAGTAGTTTCTTTATGAGGCGCGTTATTTGGCTGCAATAGTCTCTTCATGAGGTGTGTTTATTTGGCTGCAATAGTCTCTTTATGAGGTGTGTTTATTTGGGTGTGTTTATTTGGCTGGAATAGTCTCTTTATATGAGGTCTGTTTATTTGGCTGCAATAGTCTCTTTATGAGGTTTGTTCATTTTGCTACTATACTCTCTTTATGAGGCTTGCTTATTTGACTGCAATAGTCTAAGAGGTGTGTTTATTTGGGTGTGCTTATTTGGGTGCAGTAGTCTTTTTATGAGGTGTGTTTATTTGGGTGTGTTTATTTTTGGCTGCAACAGTCTTTTTTATGAGGTGTGTTTATTTTGCTGCTATAGTCTCTTTATGAGGTTTGTTTATTTTGCTGTTATAGTCTCTTTATGAGGTGTGTTTATTTGGTTGCAAAAGTCTCTTCATGAGGTTTGTTTATTTTGCTGCTATAGTCTTTATGAGGTGTTTATTTGACTGCAATAGTCTCTTTATGAGGTGTGTTTATTTGACTGCAAGAGTCTGTTCATAAGGTATGTTATTTTGCTGCTATAGTCCCTTTATGAGGTGTGTTTATTTGACTGCAATAGTCTCTTTATGAGGTGTGTTTATTTGGCTGCAATAGTCTCTTTATGAGGTTTGTTTATTTGGCTGCAGTAGTCTCTTTATGAGGCATGTTTATTTGGCTGCAATAGTCTCTTTATGAGGTGTGTTTATTTGGCTGCAATAGTCTCTTTATGAGGTGTGTTTATTTGGCTGCAATAGTCTCTTTATGAGGTGTTTATTTGGCTGCAGTAGTCTCTTTATGAGATGTTTATTTGGCTGCAATAGTCTTTTTATGACGTGTGTGTATTTGAGTGTGTATTTTGCTGCAATAGTCTCTTTATAAGGTGTGTTTATTTGGCTGCAATAGTCTCTTTATGAGGTTTGTTTATTTTGCTGCAATAGTCTCTTTATGAGGTTTTTTTTTGCTGCTATAGTCTCTTTATGAGGTTTGCTTATTTGGCTGCAATAGTCTCTTTATGAGGTGTGTTTATTTGGCTGCAATAGTCTCTTTATGAGGTGTTATTTTGCTGCTACAGTCTCTTTATGAGGTTTGCTTATTTGGCTGCAACAGTCTCTTTATGAGGTGTGTTTATTTGGCTGCAATAGTCTCTTTATGAGGTGTTTTTATTTGGCTGCAATAGTCTCTTTATGAGGTGTGTTTATTTGGCTGCAACAGTCTCTTTATGAGGTGTTATTTTGCTGCTACAGTCTCTTTATGAGGTTTGCTTATTTGGCTGCAACAGTCTTTATGAGGTGTGTTTATTTGGCTGCAATAGTCTCTTTATGAAGTGTGTTTATTTGACTGCAATAGTCTCTTTATGAGGTGTGTTTATTTGGCTGCAGTAGTCTCTTTATGAGGAGTATTTACTTGATGTGTTTATTTGGCTGCAGTAGTCTCTTTATCAGGCATGTATTTGGCTGCAGTAGTCTCTTTATGAGGTGTTTATTTGGCTACAATAGTCTCTTTATGAGGGTTTTTTATTTGGCTGCAATAGTCTCTTTATGAGGTGTGTTTACTTGGGTGTGCTTGGCTCCAGTAGTTTCTTTATGTGGCACTTATTTGGCTGCAATAGTCTCTTCATGAGGTGTGTTTATTTGGCTGCAATAGTCTCTTTATGAGGTGTGTTTATTTGGGTGTGTTTATTTGGCTGGAATAGTCTCTTTATATGAAGTCTGTTTATTTGGCTGCAATAGTCTCTTTATGAGGTTTGTTCATTTTGCTACTATACTCTCTTTATGAGGCTTGCTTATTTGACTGCAATAGTCTAAGAGGTGTGTTTATTTGGGTGTGCTTATTTGGGTGCAGTAGTCTTTTTATGAGGTATTTGTTTGCTGCTATAGTCTATGAGGTTTGTTTATTTGGTTGCAATAGTCTCTTTATGAGGTGTGTTTATTTGGGTGTGCTTATTTGGCTGCAATAGTCTCTTTATGAGGTGTGTTTATTTGGGTGTGTTTATTTTTGGCTGCAACAGTCTCTTCATGAGGTGTGTTTATTTTGCTGCTATAGTCTCTTTATGAGGTGTGTTTTTGGTTGCAAAAGTCTCTTTATGAGGTTTGTTTATTTTGCTGCTACAGTCTCTTTATGAGGTGTGTTTATTTGACTGCAATAGTCTCTTTATGAGGTGTGTTTATTTGACTGCAAGAGTCTGTTCATAAGGTATGTTTATGTTGCTGCTATAGTCTCTTTATGAGGGGTGTTTATTTGACTGCAATAGTCTATGCAGTTTGTTTCTTTTGCTGCGATGGTTTCTTCATGAGGTGTGATTATTTGGGTGTGTTTATTTGACTGCTATAGTCTCCTTATGAGGTGTGTATTTGGTTGTGTTTATTTGACTGCAAAAGTCTCTTTATGAAGTGTGTTTATTTGGGTGAGTTTATTTGACTGCAATAGTCTCTTTATGAGGTTTGTTTATTTTGCTGCTATACTCTCTTTACGAGGTGTGTTCATTTGGCTGCAATAGTCTCTTTATGAGGTGTGTTTATTTGGCTGCAATAGTCTCTTTATGAGGCGTGTATCTGGCTGCAATAATCTCTTTATGAGGTTTTTTTTGCTGCTATAGTCTTTTTATGAGGTTTGCTTATTTGGCTGCAATAGTCTCTTCATGAGGTGTGTTTATTTGGCTGCAATAGTCTCTTTATGAGGTGTGTTTATTTGGCTGCAATAGTCTCTTTATGAGGTGTGTTTACTTGGGTGTGTATTTGTCTACAGTAGTCTCTTTATGAGGCATGTATTTGGCTGCAATAGTCTCTTTATGAGGTGTGTTTATTTGGGTGTGTTTATTTGGCTGCAATTGTCTCTTTACTGATGTGTGTTTATTTGGCTGCAATAGTCTATTCATGAGGTTTGTTTATTTTGCTGCAATAGTCTCTTTATGAGGTTTGCTTATTTGGCTGCAATAGCCTCTTTATGAGGTGTGTTTATTTGGCTGCAATAGTCTCTTTACGAGGTGTGTTTATTTGGTTGCAATAGTCTCTTTATGAGGTATGTTTATTGTGCTGCTATACTCTCTTTATGAGGTTTGCTTATTTGGCTGCAATAGCCTATGAGGTGTTTATTTGGGTGTGCTTATTTGGCTGCAATAGTCTCTTTATGAGGTGTGTTTATTTTGCTGCTATACTGTCTTTATGAGGTTTGTTTATTTTGCTGCTATACTCTCTTTATGAGGTTTGCTTATTTGGCTGCAACAGTCTTTATGAGGTGTGTTTATTTGGCTGCAATAGTCTCTTTATGAGGTGTGTTTATTTGACTGCAATAGTCTCTTTATTAGGTGTGTTTATTTGGCTGCAATAGTCTCTTTATGAGGTGTGTTTATTTGGCTGCAATAGTCTCTTTATGAGGTTTTTTTTTGCTGCTATAGTCTCTTTATGAGGTTTGCTTATTTGGCTGCAATAGTCTCTTTATGAGGTGTGTTTATTTGGTTGCAAAAGTCTCTTCATGAGGTTTGTTTATTTTGCTGCTATAGTCTTTATGAGGTGTTTATTTGACTGCAATAGTCTCTTTATGAGGTGTGTTTATTTGACTGCAAGAGTCTGTTCATAAGGTATGTTATTTTGCTGCTATAGTCCCTTTATGAGGTGTGTTTATTTGACTGCAATAGTCTCTTTATGAGGTGTGTTTATTTGGCTGCAATAGTCTCTTTATGAGGTTTGTTTATTTGGCTGCAGTAGTCTTTTATGAGGCAGCATGATATTTGGCTGCAATAGTCTCTTTTAAGGAGGTGTGTTTATTTGGCTGCAATAGTCTCTTTATGAGGTGTGTTTATTTGGCTGCAATAGTCTCTTTATGAGGTGTGTTTATTTGGCTGCAGTAGTCTCTTTATGAGATGTTTATTTGGCTGCAATAGTCTTTTTATGACGTGTGTGTATTTGAGTGTGTATTTTGCTGCAATAGTCTCTTTATAAGGTGTGTTTATTTGGCTGCAATAGTCTCTTTATGAGGTTTGTTTATTTGGCTGCAATAGTCTCTTTATGAGGTTTTTTTTTGCTGCTATAGTCTCTTTATGAGGTTTGCTTATTTGGCTGCAATAGTCTCTTTATGAGGTGTGTTTATTTGGCTGCAATAGTCTCTTTATGAGGTGTTATTTTGCTGCTACAGTCTCTTTATGAGGTTTGCTTATTTGGCTGCAACAGTCTCTTTATGAGGTGTGTTTATTTGGCTGCAATAGTCTCTTTATAGAGGTGTTTTTATTTGGCTGCAATAGTCTTTATGAGGTGTGTTTATTTGGCTGCAACTAGTCTCTTTATGAGGTGTTATTTTGCTGCTACAGTCTCTTTATGAGGTTTGCTTATTTGGCTGCACAGTCTTTATGAGGTGTGTTTATTTGGCTGCAATAGTCTCTTTATGAAGTGTGTTTATTTGACTGCAATAGTCTCTTTATGAGGTGTGTTTATTTGGCTGCAGTAGTCTCTTTATGAGGAGTATTTACTTGATTGTGTTTATTTGGCTGCAGTAGTCTCTTTTATCAGGCATGTATTTGGCTGCAGTAGTCTCTTTATGGGGTGTTTATTTGCTACAATAGTCTCTTTATGAGGGTTTTTTATTTGCTTGCAATAGTCTCTTTATGAGGTGTGTTTACTTGGGTGTGCTTGCTCCAGTAGTTTCTTTATGTGGCACTTATTTGGCTGCAATAGTCTCTTCATGAGGTGTGTTTATTTGGCTGCAATAGTCTCTTTATGAGGTGTGTTTATTTGGGTGTGTTTATTTGGCTGGAATAATCTCTTTATATGAAGTCTGTTTATTTGGCTGCAATAGTCTCTTTATGAGGTTTGTTCATTTTGCTACTATACTCTCTTTATGAGGCTTGCTTATTTGACTGCAATAGTCTAAGAGGTGTGTTTATTTGGGTGTGCTTATTTGGGTGCAGTAGTCTTTTTATGAGGTATTTGTTTGCTGCTATAGTCTATGAGGTTTGTTTATTTGGTTGCAATAGTCTCTTTATGAGGTGTGTTTATTTGGGTGTGCTTATTTGGCTGCAATAGTCTCTTTATGAGGTGTGTTTATTTGGGTGTGTTTATTTTTGGCTGCAACAGTCTCTTCATGAGGTGTGTTTATTTTGCTGCTATAGTCTCTTTATGAGGTGTGTTTATTTGGTTGCAAAAGTCTCTTTATGAGGTTTGTTTATTTTGCTGCTACAGTCTCTTTATGAGGTGTGTTTATTTGACTGCAATAGTCTCTTTATGAGGTGTGTTTATTTGACTGCAAGGGTCTGTTCATAAGGTATGTTTATGTTGCTGCTATAGTCTCTTTATGAGGGGTGTTTATTTGACTGCAATAGTCTATGCAGTTTGTTTCTTTTGCTGCGATAGTTTCTTCATGAGGTGTGATTATTTGGGTGTGTTTATTTGACTGCTATAGTCTCCTTATGAGGTGTGTATTTGGTTGTGTTTATTTGACTGCAAAAGTCTCTTTATGAAGTGTGTTTATTTGGGTGAGTTTATTTGACTGCAATAGTCTCTTTATGAGGTTTGTTTATTTTGCTGCTATACTCTCTTTACGAGGTGTGTTCATTTGGCTGCAATAGTCTCTTTATGAGGTGTGTTTATTTGGCTGCAATAGTCTCTTTATGAGGTGTATCTGGCTGCAATAATCTCTTTATGAGGTTTTTTTTGCTGCTATAGTCTTTTTATGAGGTTTGCTTATTTGGCTGCAATAGTCTCTTCATGAGGTGTGTTTATTTGGCTGCAATAGTCTCTTTATGAGGTGTGTTTATTTGGCTGCAATAGTCTCTTTATGAGGTGTGTTTACTTGGGTGTGTATTTGTCTACAGTAGTCTCTTTATGAGGCATGTATTTGGCTGCAATAGTCTCTTTATGAGGTGTGTTTATTTGGGTGTGTTTATTTGGCTGCAATTGTCTCTTTACGATGTGTGTTTATTTGGCTGCAATAGTCTATTCATGAGGTTTGTTTATTTTGCTGCAATAGTCTCTTTATGAGGTTTGCTTATTTGGCTGCAATAGCCTCTTTATGAGGTGTGTTTATTTGGCTGCAATAGTCTCTTTACGAGGTGTGTTTATTTGGTTGCAATAGTCTCTTTATGAGGTATGTTTATTGTGCTGCTATACTCTCTTTATGAGGTTTGCTTATTTGGCTGCAATAGCCTATGAGGTGTTTATTTGGGTGTGCTTATTTGGCTGCAATAGTCTCTTTATGAGGTGTGTTTATTTTGCTGCTATACTGTCTTTATGAGGTTTGTTTATTTTGCTGCTATACTCTCTTTATGAGGTTTGCTTATTTGGCTGCAACAGTCTTTATGAGGTGTGTTTATTTGGCTGCAATAGTCTCTTTATGAGGTGTGTTTATTTGACTGCAATAGTCTCTTTATTAGGTGTGTTTATTTGGCTGCAATAGTCTCTTTATGAGGTGTGTTTATTTGGCTGCAATTGTCTCTTTATGAGGTGTGTTTATTTGGCTGCAGTAGTCTCTTTATGAGGAGTGTTTACTTGATGTGTTTATTTGGCTGCAGTAGTCTCTTTATCAGGCACGTATTTGGCTGCAGTAGTCTCTTTATGAGGTGTTTATTTGGCTACAATAGTCTCTTTATGAGGGTTTTTTATTTGGCTGCAATAGTCTCTTTATGAGGTGTGTTTATTTTTGGCTGCAATAGTCTCTTTATGAGGTTTGTTTATTTTGCTGCTATACTCTCTTTATGAGGTGTGTTCATTTGGCTGCAATAGTCTCTTTATGAGGTGTGTTTATTTGGCTGCAATAGTCTCTTTATGAGGTGTGTATCTGGCTGCAATAATCTCTTTATGAGGTTTTTTTTGCTGCTATAGTCTTTTTATGAGGTTTGCTTATTTGGCTGCAGTAGTCTCTTCATGAGGTGTGTTTATTTGACTGCAATAGTCTCTTTATGAGGTTTGTTTATTTGGCTGCAATAGTCTCTTTATGAGGTGTGTTTACTTGGGTGTGTTTATTTGTCTACAGTAGTCTCTATGAGGCATGTATTTGGCTGCAATAGTCTCTTTATGAGGTGTGTTTATTTGAGTGTGTTTATTTGGCTGCAATTGTCTCTTTACGATGTGTGTTTATTTGGCTGCAATAGTCTATTCATGAGGTTTGTTTATTTTGCTGCAATAGTCTCTTTATGAGGTTTGCTTATTTGGCTGCAATAGCCTCTTTATGAGGTGTGTGTATTTGGGTGTGTTTATTTGGCTGCAATAGTCTCTTTACGAGGTGTGTTTATTTGGTTGCAATAGTCTCTTTATGAGATATGTTTATTGTGCTGCTATACTCTCTTTATGAGGTTTGCTTATTTGGCTGCAATAGCCTATGAGGTGTTCATTTGGGTGTGCTTATTTGGCTGCAATAGTCTCTTTATGAGGTGTGTTTATTTTTGGCTGCAATAGTCTCTTTATGAGGTGTGTTTATTTTGCTGCTATACTGTCTTTATGAGGTTTGTTTATTTTGCTGCTATACTCTCTTTATGAGGTGTGTTTATTTGGCTGCAATAGTCTCTTTATGAGGTGTGTTTATTGGACTGCAATAGTCTCTTTATGAGGTGTGTTTACTTGGGTGTGTTTATTTGGCTGCAGTAGTCTTTATGAGGCGCGTATTTGGCTGCAATAGTCTCATTATGAGGTGTGTTTATTTGGCTGCAGTAGTCTCTTTATGAGGTGTGTTTATTTGGCTGGAATAGTCTCTTTACGAGGTGCGTTTATTTGGCTGCAGTAGTCTCTTTATGAGGTTTGTTTACTTGGGTGTGTTTGGCTGCAGCAGTCTCTTTATAAGGCATGTATTTGGCTGCAATAATCTCTTTATGAGGTGTTTTTTTGCTGCTATAGTCTCTTTATGAGGTTTGCTTATCTGGCTGCAATAGTCTCTTAAGGAGGTGTGTTTATTTGGCTGCAATAGTCTCTTTATGAGGTGTGTTTATTTGGCTGCAATTGTCTCTTTATGATGAGAGTCTCTTTATGAGGTGTGTTTATTTGGCTGCAATTGTCTCTTAATGATCTGTGTTTATTTGGCTGCAATAGTCTATTTATGAGGTTTGTTTATTTTGCTGCAATAGTCTCTGCATGAGGTGTCTTTTTTCCTGCTACAGCCTCTTTATGAGGCGTGTTTATTTGGCTGCAATATTCTTTGTGAGGTGTGCTTATTTGGCTGCAATAGTCTCTTTATGAGGTATGTTTATTTGGTTGCAATAGTCTCTTTATGAGGTCTGTTTACTGTGCTGCTATAGTCTCTTTATGAGGTTTGCTTATTTGGCTGCAATAGTCTACGTGGTGTTTATTTGGGTGTGCTTATTTGGCTGCAATAGTTATAAGAGTTTTTTTTTGCTGCTATAGTCTGTGAGGTTTGTTTATTTGGCTGCAATAGTCTCTTTATGAAGCGTGTTTATTTGGGTGTGTTTATTTTTGGCTGCAATAGTCTCTTCATGAGGTGTGTTTATTTTGCTGCTATAGTCTCTTTACGAGGTTTGTTTATTTTGCTGCTATAGTCTCTTTATGAGGTGTATTTATTTGACTGCAATAGTCTCTTTATGAGGTGTGTTTATTTGACTGCAAGAGTCTCTTTATGAGGTGTGTTTATTTGACTGCAAGAGTCTCTTCATAAGGTATGTTTATTTTGCTGCTATAGTCTGTTTATGAGGTGTGTTTATTTGACTGCAATAGTCTCTTTATGAGGTTTGTTTCTTTTGCTGCGATAGTTTCTACATGAGGTGTGTTTATTTGGGAGTGTTTATTTGACTGCTATAGTCTCTTTATGAGGTGTGCATTTGGTTGTGTTTATTTGACTGCAAAAGTCTCTTTATGAGGTGTGTTTATTTGGGTGTGTTTATTTTTGGCTGCAATAGTCTCCTTATGAGGTGTGTTTATTTGGCTGCAATAGTCTCTTTATGAGGTGTGTTTATTTGGCTGCAGTAGTCTCTTTATGAGGCGTGTATTTGGCTGCAATAATCTCTTTATGAGGTTTTTTTTGCTGCTATAGTCTTTTTGTGAGGTTTGCTTATTTGGCTACAATAGTCTCTTTATGAGGTTTGTTTATTTGGCTTTAATAGTCTCTTTATGAGGTGAGTTTACTTGGGTGTGTTTTTTTGGCTACAGTAGTCTCTTTATGAGGCATGTATTTGGCTGCAATAGCCTCTTTATGAGGTGTGTTCATTTGGGTGTGTTTATTTGGCTGCAATAGTCTCTTTATGAGGTGTGTTTATTTGGTTGCAATAGTCTCTTTATAAGTTCTGTTTATTGTGCTGCTATACTCTCTTTATGAGGTTTGCTTATTTGGCTGCAATAGCCTATGAGGTGTTTATTTGGGCGTACTTATTTGGCTGCAATAGTTATATTAGTTTTTTTTTTTGCTGCTATAGTCTGTGAGGTTTGTTTATTTGACTGCAATAGTCTCTTTATGAGGTGTGTTTACTTGGGTGTTTTTATTTTGCTGCAGTAGACTCTTTATGAGGCGCGTATTTGGCTGCAATAGTCTCACTATGAGGTGTGTTTATTTGGCTGCAGTAGTCTCTTTATGAGGTGTGCTTATTTGTGTGTTTATTTGGCTGCAATTGTCTCTTTATGATTTGTGTTTATTTGGCTGTAATAGTCTATTTATGAGGTTTGTTTATTTTACTGCAATAGTCTCTATGAGGTGTGTTTTTTCCTGCTATAGCCTCCTTATGAGGCATGTTTATTTGGCTGCAATATTCTTTATGAGGTGTGTTTATTTGGGTGTGTTTATTTGGCTGCAATAGTCTCTTTATGAGGTATGTTTATTTGGTTGCAATAGTCTCTTTATGAGGTCTGTTTATTGTGCTGCTATAGTCTCTTTATGAGGTTTGCTTATTTGGCTGCAGTAGTCTATGAGGTGTTTATTTGGGTGTGCTTATTTGGCTGCAATAGGTATAGGAGTTTTTTTTGCTGCTATAGTCTGTGAGGTTTGTTTATTTGACTGCAATAGTCTCTTTATGAGGCGTGTTTACTTCGGTGTGTTATTTGGATGCAGTAGTCTCTTTATGAGGCGCATATTTGGCTGCAAAAGTCTCATTATGAGGTGTGTTTATTTGGCTGCAGTAGTCTCTTTATGAGGTGTTTATTTGGCTGCAATAGTCTCTTTATGTGGTGTGTTTATTTGGCTGCAGTAGTCTCTTTATGAGGTTTGTTTACTTGGGTGTGTTTATTTGGCTGCAGCAGTCTCTTTATAAGGCATGTATTTGGCTGCAATAATCTCTTCATGAGGTGTTTTTTTGCTGCTATAGTCTCTTTATGAGGTTTGCTTATCTGGCTGCAATAGTCTCTTTATGAGGTTTGCTTATTTGGCTGCAATAGTCTCTTCATGAGGTGTGTTTATTTGGCTGCAATTGTCTCTTTATGATGAGAGTCTCTTTATGAGGTGTGTTTATTTGTGTGTATTTATTTGGCTGTAATTATCTCTATGATTTGTGTTTTTTTGTCTGCAATAGTCTATTTATGAGGTTTGTTTATTTTGTTGCAACAGTCTCTGTATGAGGCATGTTTTTTCCTGCTATAGCCTCTTTATGAGCCTTGTTTATTTGGCTGCAATATTCTTTATGAGGTGTGTTGATTTGGGTGTGTTTATTTGGCTGCAATAGTCTCTTTATGAGGTCTGTTTATTGTGCTGCTATAGTCTCTTCATGAGGTTTGCTTATTTGGCTGCAACAGTCTATGAGGTGTTTATTTGGGTGTGCTTATTTGGCTGCAATAGTTATATGAGTTTTGTTTGCTGCTATAGTCTGTGAGGTTTGTTTATTTGACTGCAATAGTCTTTATGAGGTGTGTTTACTTGGGTGTGTTTATTTGGCTGCAGTAGTCTCTTTATGAGGTGCGTATTTGGCTGCAATAGTCTCTTTATGAGGTTTGTTTATTTTGCTGCTATACTCTCTGAGGTTTCCTTATTTGACTGCAATAGTCTATGAGGTGTGTTTATTTTGGTGTGCTTATTTGGCTGTAATAGTTTCATTATGAGGTGTATTTATTTGGGTCTGCTTATTTGGCTGCAATAGTCTCTTTATGAGGTGTGTTTATTTGGGTGTGCTTATTTGGCTGCAATAGTCTCTTTATGAGGTGTGTTTATATGGGCATGTTTAATTTTGGCTGCAATAGTCTCTTTATGAGGTGTGTTTATTTTGCTGCTATAGTCTCTTTATGAGGTTTGTTTATTTTGCTGCTATAGTCTCTTTATGAGGTGTGTTTATTTGACTGCAATAGTCTCTTCATGAGGCTTGTTTATTTTGCTGCTATAGTCTATTTGAGGGTTTGTTAAGTTTGCTGCTATAGTCTGTTTATTTGGGTCTGTTTATTTAGCTGCAATAGTCTCCTTATGAGGTATGTTTATTTGGGTGTCTTTATTTGGCTGTAATAGTCTCCTTATGAGGTGTGTTTATTTGGGTGTGTTTATTTGGCTGCAATAGTCTCTTTACGAGGTGTGTTTATTTGGTTGCAATAGTCTCTTTATGAGGTCTGTTTATTGTGCTGCTATACTCTCTTAATGAGGTTTGATTATTTGGCTGCAATAGCCTATGAGGTGTTTATTTGGGTGTGCTTATTTGGCTGTAATAGTTAAATGAGTTTTTTTTTTGCTGCTATAGTCCATGAGGTTTGTTTATTTGACTGCAATAGTCTCTTTATGAGGTGTGTTTACTTGGGTGTATTTATTTGGCTGCAGCAGTCTCTTTATAAGGCATGTATTTGGCTGCAATAATCTCTTTATGAGGTTTGCTTATCTGGCTGCAATAGTCTCTTTATGAGGTTTGCTTATTTGGCTGCAATAGTCTCTTCATGAGGTGTGTTTATTTGACTGCAATTGTCTCTATGATGAGAGTCTCTTTATGAGGTGTGTTTATTTGTGTGTATTTATTTGGCTGCAACAGTCTCTATGATTTGTGTTTTTTTTGGCTGCAATAGTCTATTTATGAGGTTTGTTTATTTTGCTGCAATAGTCTCTGTATGAGGCGTGTTTTTTTCCTGCTATAGCCTCTTTATGAACCTTGTTTATTTGGCTGCAATATTGTTTATGAGGTCTGTTGATTTGGGTGTGTTTATTTGGCTGCAATAGTCTCTTTATGAGGTATGTTTATTTGGTTGAAATAGTCTCTATATGAGGTCTGTTTATTGTGCTGCTATAGTCTCTTTATGAGGTTTGCTTATTTAGCTGCAATAGTCTATGAGGTGTTTATTTGGGTGTGCTTATTTGGCTGCAATAGTTATATGAGTTTTGTTTGCTGCTATAGTCAGTGAGGTTTGTTTATTTGACTGCAATAGTCTCTTTAAGAGGCGTGTTTACTTGGGTGAGTTTATATGGCTGCAGCAGTCTCTTTATGAAGTGCGTATTTGGCTGCAAAAGTCTCATTATGAGGTGTGTTTATCTGGCTGCAGTAGTCTCTTTATGAGGTGTGTTTATTTGGCTGCAATAGTCTCTTTATGAGGTTTGTTTATTTTGCTGCTATACTCTCTTTCTGAGGTTTCCTTATTTGACTGCAATAGTCTATGAGGTGTGTTTATTTTGGTGTGCTTATTTGGCTGTAATAGTTTCATTATGAGGTGTATTTATTTGGGTCTGCTTATTTGGCTGCAATAGTCTCTTTATGAGGTGTGTTTATTTGGATGTGCTTATTTGGCTGCAATAGTCTCTTTATGAGGTGTGTTTATTTGGGCGTGTTTATTTTTGGCTGCAATAGTCTCTTTATGAGGTGTGTTTATTTTGCTGCGATAGTCTCTTTATGAGGTTTGTTTATTTTGCTGCTATAGTCTTTTTATGAGGTGTGTTTATTTGACTGCAATAGTCTCTTTATGAGGCTTGTTTATTTTGCTGCTATAGTCTCTTTATGAGGTGTGTTTATTTGGCTGCAATAGTCTCTTTATGAGGTGTGTTTATTTGGCTGCAATAGTCTCTTTATGAGGTGTGTTTATTTGGCTGCAATAGTCTCTTTATGAGGTGTTATTTTGCTGCTACAGTCTCTTTATGAGGTTTGCTTATTTGGCTGCAACAGTCTTTATGAGATGTGTTTATTTGGCTGCAATAGTCTCTTTATGAGGTGTGTTTATTTGACTGCAATAGTCTCTTTATGAGGTGTGTTTATTTGGCTGCAGTAGTCTCTTTATGAGGAGTGTTTACTTGATGTGTTTATTTGGCTGCAGTAGTCTCTTTATCAGGCACGTATTTGGCTGCAGTAGTCTCTTTATGAGGTGTTTATTTGGCTACAATAGTCTCTTTGTTAGGGTTTTTATTTGGCTGCAATAGTCTCTTTATGAGGTGTGTTTACTTGGGTGTGTTTGGCTCCAGTAGTTTCTTTATGTGGCACTTATTTGGCTGCAATAGTCTCTTCATGAGGTGTGTTTATTTGGCTGCAATAGACTCTTTATGAGGTGTGTTTATTTGGGTGTGTTTATTTGGCTGGAATAGTCTCTTTATATGAGGTCTGTTTATTTGGCTGCAATAGTCTCTTTATGAGGTTTGTTCATTTTGCTACTATACTCTCTTCATGAGGCTTGCTTATTTGACTGCAATAGTCTAAGAGGTGTGTTTATTCTGGTGTGCTTATTTGGGTGCAGTAGCCTTTTTATGAGGTATTTTTTTGCTGCTATAGTCTATGAGGTTTGTTTATTTGGCCGCAATAGTCTCTTTATGAGGTGTGTTTATTTGGGTGTGCTTATTTGGCTGCAATAGTCTCTTTATGAGGAGTGTTTATTTGGGTGTGTTTATTTTTGGCTGCAACAGTCTCTTCATGAGGTGTGTATATTTTGCTGCTATAGCCTCTTTTTGAGGTTTGTTTATTTTGCTGTTATAGTCTCTTTATGAGGTGTGTTTATTTGGTTGCAAAAGTCTCTTTATGAGGTTTGTTTATTTTGCTGCTACAGTCTCTTTATGAGGTGTGTTTATTTGACTGCAATAGTCTCTTTATGAGGTGTGTTTATTTGACTGCAAGAGTCTGTTCATAAGGTATGTTTATGTTGCTGCTATAGTCTCTTTATGAGGTGTGTTTATTTGACTGCAATAGTCTCTTTATGCGGTTTGTTTCTTTTGCTGCGATAGTTTCTTCATGAGGTGTGATTAATTGGGTGTATTTATTTGACTGCTATAGTCTCTTTATGAGGTGTGTATTTGGTTGTGTTTATTTGACTGCAAAAGTCTCTTTATGAAGTGTGTTTATTTGGGTGTGTTTATTTGACTACAATAGTCTCTTTATGAGGTTTGTTTATTTTGCTGCTATACTCTCTTTATGAGGTGTGTTCATTTGGCTGCAATAGTCTCTTTATGAGGTGTGTTTATTTGGCTGCAATAGTCTCTTTATGATGTGTGTATCTGGCTGCAATAATCTCTTTATGAGGTTTTTTTTGCTGCTATAGCCTTTTTATGAGGTTTGCTTATTTGGCTGCAGTAGTCTCTTCATGAGGTGGGTTTATTTGACTGCAATAGTCTCTTTATGAGGTTTGTTTATTTGGCTGCAATAGTCTCTTTATGAGGTGTGTTTACTTGGGTGTGTTTATTTGTCTACAGCAGTCTCTATGAGGCATGAATTTGGCTGCAATAGTCTCTTTATGAGGTGTGTTTATTTGGGTGTGTTTATTTGGCTGCAATTGTCTCTTTACGATGTGTGTTTATTTGGCTGCAATAGTCTATTCATGAGGTTTGTTTATTTTGCTGCAATAGTCTCTTTATGAGGTTTGCTTATTTGGCTGCAATAGCCTCTTTATGAGGTGTGTGATTTGGTGTGTTTATTTGGCTGCAATAGTCTCTTCTGAGGTGTGTTTATTTGGTTGCAATAGTCTCTTTATGAGGTATGTTTATTGTGCTGCTATACTCTCTTTATGAGGTTTGCTTATTTGGCTGCAATAGCCTATGGGTGTTTGTTGGGTGTCTTATTTGGCTGCAATAGTCTCTTTATGAGGTGTGTTTATTTGGACGTGTTTATTTTTGGCTGCAATAGTCTCTTTATGAGGTGTGTTTATTTTGCTGCGATAGTCTCTTTATGAGGTTTGTTTATTTTGCTGCTATAGTCTTTTTATGAGGTGTGTTTATTTGACTGCAATAGTCTCTTCATGAGGCTTGTTTATTTTGCTGCTATAGTCTCTTTATGAGGTGTGTTTATTTGGCTGCAATAGTCTCTTAATGAGGTGTGTTTATTTGGCTGCAATAGTCTCTTTATGAGGTGTTATTTTGCTGCTACAGTCTCTTTATGAGGTTTGCTTATTTGGCTGCAACAGTCTTTATGAGGTGTGTTTATTTGGCTGCAATAGTCTCTTTATGAGGTGTGTTTATTTGACTGCAATAGTCTCTTTATGAGGTGTGTTTATTTGGCTGCAGTAGTCTCTTTATGAGGAGTGTTTACTTGATGTGTTTATTTGGCTGCAGTAGTCTCTTTATCAGGCACGTATTTGGCTGCAGTAGTCTCTTTATGAGGTGTTTTTTTTTGGCTACAATAGTCTCTTTATTAGGGTTTTTATTTGGCTGCAATAGTCTCTTTATGAGGTGTGTTTACTTGGGTGTGTTTGGCTCCAGTAGTTTCTTTATGTGGCACTTATTTGGCTGCAATAGTCTCTTCATGAGGTGTGTTTATTTGGCTGCAATAGTCTCTTTATGAGGTGTGTTTATTTGGGTGTGTTTATTTGGCTGGAATAGTCTCTTTAGATGAGGTCTGTTTATTTGGCTGCAATAGTCTCTTTATGAGGTTTGTTCATTTTGCTACTATACTCTCTTTATGAGGCTTGCTTATTTGACTGCAATAGTCTAAGAGGTGTGTTTATTCTGGTGTGCTTATTTGGGTGCAGTAGCCTTTTTATGAGCTATTTTTTTGCTGCTATAGTCTATGAGGCTTGTTTATTTGGCTGCAACAGTCTCTTTATGAGGTGTGTTTATTTGGGTGTGCTTATTTGGCTGCAATAGTCTCTTTATGAGGTGTGTTTATTTGGGTGTGTTTATTTTTGGCTGCAACAGTCTCTTCATGAGGTGTGTTTATTTTGCTGCTATAGCCTCTTTTGAGGTTTGTTTATTTTGCTGTTATAGTCTCTTTATGAGGTGTGTTTATTTGGTTGCAAAAGTCTCTTTATGAGGTTTGTTTATTTTGCTGCTACAGTCTCTTTATGAGGTGTGTTTATTTGACTGCAATAGTCTCTTTATGAGGTGTGTTTATTTGACTGCAAGAGTCTGTTCATAAGGTATGTTTATGTTGCTGCTATAGTCTCTTTATGAGGTGTGTTTATTTGGCTGCAATAGTCTCTTTATGATGTGTGTATCTGGCTGCAATAATCTCTTTATGAGGTTTTTTTTGCTGCTATAGCCTTTTTATGAGGTTTGCTTATTTGGCTGCAGTAGTCTCTTCATGAGGTGTGTTTATTTGACTGCAATAGTCTCTTTATGAGGTTTGTTTATTTGGCTGCAATAGTCTCTTTATGAGGTGTGTTTACTTGGGTGTGTTTATATGTCTACAGTAGTCTCTATGAGGCATGTATTTGGCTGCAATAGTCTCTTTATGAGGTGTGTTTATTTGGCTGCAATTGTCTCTTTACGATGTGTGTTTATTTGGCTACAATAGTCTATTCATGAGGTTTGTTTATTTTGCTGCAATAGTCTCTTTATGGGGTTTGCTTATTTGGCTGCAATAGCCTCTTTATGAGGTGTGTGTATTTGGGTGTGTTTATTTGGCTGCAATAGTCTCTTTACGAGGTGTGTTTATTTGGTTGCAATAGTCTCTTTATGAGGTATGTTTATTGTGCTGCTATACTCTCTTTATGAGGTTTGCTTATTTGGCTGCAATAGTCTCTTTATGAGGTGTGTTTATTTGACTGCAATCGTCTCTTTATGAGGTGTGTTTACTTGGGTGTGTTTATTTGGCTGCAGTAGTCTTTATGAGGCGCATATTTGGCTGCAATAGTCTCATTATGAGGTGTGTTTATTTGGCTGCAGTAGTCTCTTTATGAGGTGTGTTTATTTGGCTGGAATAGTCTCTTTACGAGGTGTGTTTATTTGGCTGCAGTAGTCTCTTTATGAGGTGTGTTTATTTGGCTGGAATAGTCTCTTTACGAGGTGTGTTTATTTGGCTGCAATAGTCTCTTTATGAGGTGTGTTTATTTGGCTGCAATAGTCTCTTTATGAGGTGTGTTTATTTGGCTGCAATTGTCTATTTATGATGAGAGTCTCTTTATGAGGTGTGTTTATTTGGCTGCAATTGTCTCTTAATGATCTGTGTTTATTTGGCTGCAATAGTCTATTTATGAGGTTTGCTTATTTTGCTGCAATAGTCTCTGTATGAGGTGTCTTTTTCCTGCTACAGCCTCCTTATGAGGCGTGTTTATTGGCTAGCAATATTCTTTGTGAGGTGTGCTTATTTGGCTACAATAGTCTCTTTATGAGGTATGTTTATTTGGTTGCAATAGTCTCTTTATGAGGTCTGTTTATTGTGCTGCTATAGTCTCTTTATGAGGTTTGCTTATTTGGCTGCAATAATCTACGTGGAGTTTATTTGGGTGTGCTTATTTGGCTGCAATAGTTATATGAGTTTTTTTTTGCTGCAATAGTCTGCGAGGTTTGTTTATTTGGCTGCAATAGTATCTTTATGAGGCGTGTTTACTTGGGTGTGCTTATTTGGCTGCAATAGTCTCTTTATGAGGTGTGTTTATTTGGGTGTGTTTATTTTTGGCTGCAATAGTCTCTTTATGAGGTGTGTTTATTTTGCTGCTATAGTCTCTTTATGAGGTTTGTTTATTTTGCTGCTATAGTCTCTTTATGAGGTGTGTTTATTTGGTTGCAATAGTCTCTTTATGAGGTGTGTTTATTTTGCTGCTATAGTCTCTTTATGAGGTGTGTTTATTTGACTGCAATAGTCTCTTTATGAGGTGTGTTTATTTCACTGCAAGAGTCTCTTCATAAGGTATGTTTATTTTGCTGCTATAGTCTGTTTATGACGTGTGTTTATTTGACTGCAATAGTCTCTTTATGAGGTTTGTTTCTTTTGCTGCGATAGTTTCTTCATGAGGTGTGTTTATTTGGCTGCAATTGTCTCTTTATGATAAGAGTCTCTTTATGAGGTGTGTTTATTTGTGTGTATTTATTTGGCTGTAATTGTCTCTATGATTTGTGTTTTTTTGTCTGCAATAGTCTATTTATGAGGTTTGTTTATTTTGTTGCAACAGTATCTGTATGAGGCATGTTTTTCCCTGCTATAGCCTCTTTATGAGCCTTGTTTATTTGACTGCAATATTCTTTATGAGGTGTGTTGATTTGGGTGTGTTTATTTGGCTGCAATAGTCTCTTTATGAGGTATGTTTATTTGGTTGCAATAGTCTCTTTATGAGGTCTGTTTATTGTGCTGCTATAGTCTCTTTATGAGGTTTGCTTATTTGGCTGCAGTAGTCTATGAGGTGTTTATTTGGGTGTGCTTATTTGGCTGCAATAGGTATAGGAGTTTTTTTTGCTGCTATAGTCTGTGAGGTTTCTTTATTTGGCTGCAGTAGTCTCTTTATGAGGCATATTTGGCTGCAAAAGTCTCATTATGAGGTGTGTTTATTTGGCTGCAGTAGTCTTTATGAGGTGTTTATTTGGCTGCAATAGTCTCTTTATGTGGTGTGTTTATTTGGCTGCAGTAGTCTCTTTATGAGGTTTGTTTACTTGGGTGTGTTTATTTGGCTGCAGCAGTCTCTTTATAAGGCATGTATTTGGCTGCAATAATCTCTTTATGAGGTGTTTTTTTGCTGCTATAGTCTCTTTATGAGGTTTGCTTATCTCGCTGCAATAGTCTCTTTATGAGGTTTGCTTATTTGGCTGCAATAGTCTCTTCATGAGGTGTGTTTATTTGGCTGCAATTGTCTCTTTATGATGAGAGTCTCTTTATGAGGTGTGTTTATTTGTGTGTATTTGGCTGTAATTGTCTCTATGATTTGTGTTTTTTAGTCTGCAATAGTCTATTTATGAGGTTTGTTTATTTTGTTGCAACAGTCTCTGTATGAGGCATGTTTTTTTCCTGCTATAGCCTCTTTATGAGCCTTGTTTATTTGGCTGCAATATTCTTTATGAGGTGTGTTGATTTGGGTGTGTTTATTTGGCTGCAATAGTCTCTTTATGAGGTATGTTTATTTGGTTGCAATAGTCTCTTTATGAGGTCTGTTTATTGTGCTGCTATAGTCTCTTTATGAGGTTTGCTTATTTGGCTGCAGTAGTCTCTTTATGAGGTGTTTATTTGGCTGCAATAGTTTCTTTATGTGGTGTGTTTATTTGGCTGCAGTAGTCTCTTTATGAGGTTTGTTTACTTGGGTGTGTTTATTTGGCTGCAGCAGTCTCTTTATAAGGCATGTATTTGGCTGCAATAATCTCTTCATGAGGTGTTTTTTTGCTGCTATAGTCTCTTTATGAGGTTTGCTTATCTGGCTGCAATAGTCTCTTTATGAGGTTTGCTTATTTGGCAGCAATAGTCTCTTCATGAGGTGTGTTTATTTGGCTGCAATTGTCTCTTTATGATGAGAGTCTCTTTATGAGGTGTGTTTATTTGTGTGTATTTATTTGGCTGTAATTGTCTCTATGATTTATGTTTTTTTGTCTGCAATAGTCTATTTATGAGGTTTGTTTATTTTGTTGCAACAGTCTCTGTATGAGGCATGTTTTTTTCCTGCTATAGCCTCTTTATTAGCCTTGTTTATTTGGCTGCAATATTCTTTATGAGGTGTGTTGATTTGGGTGTGTTTATTTGGTTGCAATAGTCTCTTTATGAGGTATGTTTATTTGGTTGCAATAGTCTCTTTATAAGGTCTGTTTATTGTGCTGCTATAGTCTCTTTATGAGGTTTGCTTATTTGGCTGCAGTAGTCTATGAGGTGTTTATTTGGGTGTGCTTATTTGGCTGCAATAGGTATAGGAGTTTTTTTTTGCTGCTATAGTCTGTGAGGTTTGTTTATTTGGCTGCAGTAGTCTCTTTATGAGGCGCATATTTGGCTGCAAAAGTCTCATTATGAGGTGTGTTTATTTGGCTGCAGTAGTCTCTTTATGAGGTGCTTATTTGGCTGCAATAGTCTCTTTATGTGGTGTGTTTATTTGGCTGCAGTAGTCTCTTTATGAGGTTTGTTTACTTGGGTGTGTTTATTTGGCTGCAGCAGTCTCTTTATAAGGCATGTATTTGGCTGCAATAATCTCTTTTATGAGGTGTTTTTTGCTGCTATAGTCTCTTTATGAGGTTTGCTTATCTGGCTGCAATAGTCTCTTTATGAGGTTTGCTTATTTGGCTGCAATAGTCTCTTCATGAGGTGTGTTTATTTGGCTGCAATTGTCTCTTTATGATGAGAGTCTCTTTATGAGGTGTGTTTATTTGTGTATTTATTTGGCTGTAATTGTCTCTATGATTTGTGTTTTTTGTCTGCAATAGTCTATTTATGAGGTTTGTTTATTTTGTTGCAACAGTCTCTGTATGAGGCATGTTTTTTCCTGCTATAGCCTCTTTATGAGGCATGTTTATTAGCTGCAATATTCTTTATGAGGTGTGTTGATTTGGGTGTGTTTATTTGGCTGCAATAGTCTCTTTATGGGGTATGTTTATTTGGTTGCAATAGTCTCTTTATGAGGTCTGTTTATTGTGCTGCTATAGTCTCTTTATGCGGTTTGCTTATTTGGCTGCAGTAGTCTATGAGGTGTTTATTTGGGTGTGCTTATTTGGCTGCAATAGGTATAGGAGTTTTTTTTGCTGCTATAGTCTGTGAGGGTTTGTTTATTTGGCTGCAGTAGTCTCTTTATGAGGCGCATATTTGGCTGCAAAGTCTCATTATGAGGTGTGTTTATTTGGCTGCAGTAGTCTCTTTAGAGGTGTTTATTTGGCTGCAATAGTCTCTTTATGTGGTGTGTTTATTTGGCTGCAGTAGTCTCTTTATGAGGTTTGTTTACTTGGGTGTGTTTATTTGGCTGCAGCAGTCTCTTTATAAGGCATGTATTTGGCTGCAATAATCTCTTTATGAGGTGTTTTTTGCTGCTATAGTCTCTTTATGAGGTTTGCTTATTTGGCTGCAATAGTCTCTTCATGGGTGTGTTTATTTGGCTGCAATTGTCTCTTTATGATGAGAGTCTCTTTATGAGGTGTGTTTATTTGTGTGTATTTATTTGGCTGTAATTGTCTCTATGATTTGTGTTTTTGTCTGCAATAGTCTATTTATGAGGTTTGTTTATTTTGTTGCAACAGTCTCTGTATGAGGCATTTTTTTCCTGCTATAGCCTCTTTATGAGCCTTGTTTATTTGGCTGCAATATTCTTTATGAGGTGTGTTGATTTGGGTGTGTTTATTTGGCTGCAATAGTCTCTTTATGAGGTATGTTTATTTGGTTGCAATAGTCTCTTTATGAGGTCTGTTTATTGTGCTGCTATAGTCTCTTCATGAGGTTTGCTTATTTGGCTGCAATAGTCTATGAGGTGTTTATTTGGGTGTGCTTATTTGGCTGCAATAGTTATATGAGTTTTGTTTGCTGCTATAGTCTGTGAGGTTTGTTTATTTGACTGCAATAGTCTTTATGAGGCGTGTTTACTTGGGTGTGTTTATTTGGCTGCAGTAGTCTCTTTATGAGGTGCGTATTTGGCTGCAAAAGTCTCATTATGAGGTGTGTTTATATGGCTGCAGTAGTCTCTTTATGAGGTGTGTTTATTTGGCTGCAATAGTCTCTTTATGAGGTTTGTTTATTTTGCTGCTATACTCTCTTTCTGAGGTTTCCTTATTTGACTGCAATAGTCTATGAGGTGTGTTTATTTTGGTGTGCTTATTTGGCTGTAATAGTTTCATTATGAGGTGTATTTATTTGGGTCTGCTTATTTGGCTGCAATAGTCTCTTTATGAGGTGTGTTTATTTGGGTGTGCTTATTTGGCTGCAATAGTCTCTTTATGAGGTGTGTTTATATGGGCATGTTTAATTTTGGCTGCAATAGTCTCTTTATGAGGTGTGTTTATTTTGCTGCTATAGTCTCTTTATGAGGTTTGTTTATTTTGCTGCTATAGTCTCTTTATGAGGTGTGTTTATTTGACTGCAATAGTCTCTTTATGAGGCTTGTTTATTTTGCTGCTATAGTCTATTTATGAGGTTTGTTAAGTTTGCTGCTATAGTCTGTTTATTTGGGTCTGTTTATTTGGCTGCAATAGTCTCCTTATGAGGTATGTTTATTTGGGTGTCTTTATTTGGCTGTAATAGTCTCCTTATGAGGTGTGTTTATTTGGTGTGTTTATTTGGCTGCAATAGTCTCTTTACGAGGTGTGTTTATTTGCTGCAATAGTCTCTTTATGAGGTCTGTTTATTGTGCTGCTATACTCTCTTTATGAGGTTTGCTTATTTGGCTGCAATAGCCTATGAGGTGTTTATTTGGGTGTGCTTATTTGGCTGTAATAGTTAAATGAGTTTTTTTTGCTGCTATAGTCCATGAGGTTTGTTTATTTGACTGCAATAGTCTCTTTATGAGGTGTGTTTACTTGGTGTATTTATTTGGCTGCAGCAGTCTCTTTATAAGGCATGTATTTGGCTGCAATAATCTCTTTATGAGGTGTTTTTGCTGCTATAGTCTCTTTATGAGGTTTGCTTATCTGGCTGCAATAGTCTCTTTATGAGGTTTGCTTATTTGGCTGCAATAGTCTCTTCATGAGGTGTGTTTATTTGACTGCAATTGTCTCTTTATGATGAGAGTCTCTTTATGAGGTGTGTTTATTTGTGTGTATTTATTTGGCTGCAATAGTCTCTATGATTTGTGTTTTTTTGGCTGCAATAGTCTATTTATGAGGTTTGTTTATTTTGCTGCAATAGTCTCTGTATGAGGCGTGTTTTTTTCCTGCTATAGCCTCTTTATGAGCCTTGTTTATTTGGCTGCAATATTCTTTATGAGGTGTGTGTTGATTTGGGTGTGTTTATTTGGCTGCAATAGTCTCTTTATGAGGTATGTTTATTTGGTTGCAATAGTCTCTTTATGAGGTCTGTTTATTGTGCTGCTATAGTCTCTTTATGAGGTTTGCTTATTTGGCTGCAATAGTCTATGAGGTGTTTATTTGGGTGTGCTTATTTGGCTGCAATAGTTATATGAGTTTTGTTTGCTGCTATAGTCTGTGAGGTTTGTTTATTTGACTGCAATAGTCTCTTTATGAGGCGTGTTTACTTGGGTGTGCTTCTATGGCTGCAGTAGTCTCTTTATGAAGTGCGTATTTGGCTGCAAAAGTCTCATTATGAGGTGTGTTTATCTGGCTGCAGTAGTCTCTTTATGAGGTGTGTTTATTTGGCTGCAATAGTCTCTTTATGAGGTTTGTTTATTTTGCTGCTATACTCTCTTTCTGAGGTTTCCTTATTTGACTGCAATAGTCTATGAGGTGTGTTTATTTTGGTGTGCTTATTTGGCTGTAATAGTTTCATTATGAGGTGTATTTATTTGGGTCTGCTTATTTGGCTGCAATAGTCTCTTTATGAGGTGTGTTTATTTGGGTGTGCTTATTTGGCTGCAATAGTCTCTTTATGAGGTGTGTTTATTTGGGCGTGTTTATTTTTGGCTGCAATAGTCTCTTTATGAGGTGTGTTTATTTTGCTGCGATAGTCTCTTCATGAGGTTTGTTTATTTTGCTGCTAGTCTTTTTATGAGGTGTGTTTATTTGACTGCAATAGTCTCTTTATGAGGTCTGTTTATTGTGCTGCTATAGTCTCTTTATGAGGTTTGCTTATTTGGCTGCAGTAGTCTATGAGGTGTTTATTTGGTGTGCTTATTTGGCTGCAATAGGTATAGGAGTTTTTGCTGCTATAGTCTGTGAGGTTTGTTTATTTGGCTGCAGTAGTCTCTTTATGAGGCATATTTGGCTGCAAAAAGTCTCATTATGAGGTGTGTTTATTTGGCTGCAGTAGTCTCTTTATGAGGTGCTTATTTGGCTGCAATAGTCTCTTTGTGGTGTGTTTATTTGGCTGCAGTAGTCTCTTTATGAGGTTTGTTTACTTGGTGTGTTTATTTGGCTGCAGCAGTCTCTTTATAAGGCATGTATTTGGCTGCAATAATCTCTTTTATGAGGTGTTTTTTGCTGCTATAGTCTCTTTATGAGGTTTGCTTATCTGGCTGCAATAGTCTCTTTATGAGGTTTGCTTATTTGGCTGCAATAGTCTCTTCATGAGGTGTGTTTATTTGGCTGCAATTGTCTCTTTATGATGAGAGTCTCTTTATAGGTGTGTTTATTTGTGTGTATTTATTTGGCTGTAATTGTCTCTATGATTTGTGTTTTTGTCTGCAATAGTCTATTTATGAGGTTTGTTTATTTTGTTGCAACAGAGTCTCTGTATGAGGCATGTTTTTTCCTGCTATAGCCTCTTTATGAGGCATGTTTATTAGCTGCAATATTCTTTATGAGGTGTGTTGATTTGGGTGTGTTTATTTGGCTGCAATAGTCTCTTTATGAGGTATGTTTATTTGGTTGCAATAGTCTCTTTATGAGGTCTGTTTATTGTGCTGCTATAGTCTCTTTATGCGGTTTGCTTATTTGGCTGCAGTAGTCTATGAGGTGTTTATTTGGGTGTGCTTATTTGGCTGCAATAGGTATAGGAGTTTTTTTTTTTGCTGCTATAGTCTGTGAGGTTTGTTTATTTGGCTGCAGTAGTCTCTTTATGAGGCGCATATTTGGCTGCAAAAGTCTCATTATGAGGTGTGTTTATTTGGCTGCAGTAGTCTCTTTATGAGGTGTTTATTTGGCTGCAATAGTCTCTTTATGTGGTGTGTTTATTTGGCTGCAGTAGTCTCTTTATGAGGTTTGTTTACTTGGGTGTGTTTATTTGGCTGCAGCAGTCTCTTTATAAGGCATGTATTTGGCTGCAATAATCTCTTTATGAGGTGTTTTTTTTGCTGCTATAGTCTCTTTATGAGGTTTGCTTATTTGGCTGCAATAGTCTCTTCATGAGGTGTGTTTATTTGGCTGCAATTGTCTCTTTATGATGAGAGTCTCTTTATGAGGTGTGTTTATTTGTGTATTTATTTGGCTGTAATTGTCTCTATGATTTGTGTTTTTGTCTGCAATAGTCTATTTATGAGGTTTGTTTATTTTGTTGCAACAGTCTCTGTATGAGGCATGTTTTTCCTGCTATAGCCTCTTTATGAGCCTTGTTATTTGGCTGCAATATTCTTTATGAGGTGTGTTGATTTGGGTGTGTTTATTTGGCTGCAATAGTCTCTTTATGAGGTATGTTTATTTGGTTGCAATAGTCTCTTTATGAGGTCTGTTTATTGTGCTGCTATAGTCTCTTCATGAGGTTTGCTTATTTGGCTGCAATAGTCTATGAGGTGTTTATTTGGGTGTGCTTATTTGGCTGCAATAGTTATATGAGTTTTGTTTGCTGCTATAGTCTGTGAGGTTTGTTTATTTGACTGCAATAGTCTTTATGAGGTGTGTTTACTTGGGTGTGTTTATTTGGCTGCAGTAGTCTCTTTATGAGGTGCGATTTGGCTGCAAAAGTCTCATTATGAGGTGTGTTTATATGGCTGCAGTAGTCTCTTTATGAGGTGTGTTTATTTGGCTGCAATAGTCTCTTTATGAGGTTTGTTTATTTTGCTGCTATACTTCTTCTGAGGTTTCCTTATTTGACTGCAATAGTCTATGAGGTGTGTTTATTTTGTGTGCTTATTTGGCTGTAATAGTTTCATTATGAGGTGTATTTATTTGGGTCTGCTTATTTGGCTGCAATAGTCTCTTTATGAGGTGTGTTTATTTGGGTGTGCTTATTTGGCTGCAATAGTCTCTTTATGAGGTGTGTTTATATGGGCATGTTTAATTTTGGCTGCAATAGTCTCTTTATGAGGTGTGTTTATTTTGCTGCTATAGTCTCTTTATGAGGTTTGTTTATTTTGCTGCTATAGTCTCTTTATGAGGTGTGTTTATTTGACTGCAATAGTCTCTTTATGAGGCTTGTTTATTTTGCTGCTATAGTCTATTTATGAGGTTTGTTAAGTTTGCTGCTATAGTCTGTTTATTTGGGTCTGTTTATTTGGCTGCAATAGTCTCCTTATGAGGTATGTTTATTTGGGTGTCTTTATTTGGCTGTAATAGTCTCCTTATGAGGTGTGTTTATTTGGGTGTGTTTATTTGGCTGCAATAGTCTCTTTACGAGGTGTGTTTATTTGGTTGCAATAGTCTCTTTATGAGGTCTGTTTATTGTGCTGCTATACTCTCTTTATGAGGTTTGCTTATTTGGCTGCAATAGCCTATGAGGTGTTTATTTGGGTGTGCTTATTTGGCTGTAATAGTTAAATGAGTTTTTTTTTTGCTGCTATAGTCCATGAGGTTTGTTTATTTGACTGCAATAGTCTCTTTATGAGGTGTGTTTACTTGGGTGTATTTATTTGGCTGCAGCAGTCTCTTTATAAGGCATGTATTTGGCTGCAATAATCTCTTTATGAGGTGTTTTTGCTGCTATAGTCTCTTTATGAGGTTTGCTTATCTGGCTGCAATAGTCTCTTTATGAGGTTTGCTTATTTGGCTGCAATAGTCTCTTCATGAGGTGTGTTTATTTGACTGCAATTGTCTCTTTATGATGAGAGTCTCTTTATGAGGTGTGTTTATTTGTGTGTATTTATTTGGCTGCAATAGTCTCTATGATTTGTGTTTTTTGGCTGCAATAGTCTATTTATGAGGTTTGTTTATTTTGCTGCAATAGTCTCTGATGAGGAGTGTTTTTTCCTGCTATAGCCTCTTTATGAGCCTTGTTTATTTGGCTGCAATATTCTTTATGAGGTGTGTTGATTTGGGTGTTTATTTGGCTGCAATAGTCTCTTTATGAGGTATGTTTATTTGGTTGCAATAGTCTCTTTATGAGGTCTGTTTATTGTGCTGCTATAGTCTCTTTATGAGGTTTGCTTATTTGGCTGCAATAGTCTATGAGGTGTTTATTTGGGTGTGCTTATTTGGCTGCAATAGTTATATGAGTTTTGTTTGCTGCTATAGTCTGTGAGGTTTGTTTATTTGACTGCAATAGTCTCTTTATGAGGCGTGTTTACTTGGGTGTGCTTCTATGGCTGCAGTAGTCTCTTTATGAAGTGCGTGTTGGCTGCAAAGTCTCATTATGAGGTGTGTTTATCTGGCTGCAGTAGTCTCTTTATGAGGTGTGTTTATTTGGCTGCAATAGTCTCTTTATGAGGTTTGTTTATTTTGCTGCTATACTCTCTTTCTGAGGTTTCTTATTTGACTGCAATAGTCTATGAGGTGTGTTTATTTTGGTGTGCTTATTTGGCTGTAATAGTTTCATTATGAGGTGTATTTATTTGGGTCTGCTTATTTGGCTGCAATAGTCTCTTTATGAGGTGTGTTTATTTGGGTGTGCTTATTTGGCTGCAATAGTCTCTTTATGAGGTGTGTTTATTTGGTGTTTATTTTGGCTGCAATAGTCTCTTTATGAGGTGTGTTTATTTTGCTGCGATAGTCTCTTCATGAGGTTTGTTTATTTTGCTGCTAGTCTTTTTATGAGGTGTGTTTATTTGACTGCAATAGTCTCTTTATGAGGTCTGTTTATTGTGCTGCTATAGTCTCTTTATGAGGTTTGCTTATTTGGCTGCAGTAGTCTATGAGGTGTTTATTTGGGTGTGCTTATTTGGCTGCAATAGGTATAGGAGTTTTTTTTTGCTGCTATAGTCTGTGAGGTTTGTTTATTTGGCTGCAGTAGTCTCTTTATGAGGCGCATATTTGGCTGCAAAAGTCTCATTATGAGGTGTGTTTATTTGGCTGCAGTAGTCTCTTTATGAGGTGCTTATTTGGCTGCAATAGTCTCTTTATGTGGTGTGTTTATTTGGCTGCAGTAGTCTCTTTATGAGGTTTGTTTACTTGGGTGTGTTTATTTGGCTGCAGCAGTCTCTTTATAAGGCATGTATTTGGCTGCAATAATCTCTTTATGAGGTGTTTTTTTGCTGCTATAGTCTCTTTATGAGGTTTGCTTATCTGGCTGCAATAGTCTCTTTATGAGGTTTGCTTATTTGGCTGCAATAGTCTCTTCATGAGGTGTGTTTATTTGGCTGCAATTGTCTCTTTATGATGAGAGTCTCTTTATGAGGTGTGTTTATTTGTGTGTATTTATTTGGCTGTAATTGTCTCTATGATTTGTGTTTTTTTGTCTGCAATAGTCTATTTATGAGGTTTGTTTATTTTGTTGCAACAGTCTCTGTATGAGGCATGTTTTTTTCCTGCTATAGCCTCTTTATGAGGCATGTTTATTTGGCTGCAATATTCTTTATGAGGTGTGTTGATTTGGGTGTGTTTATTTGGCTGCAATAGTCTCTTTATGAGGTATGTTTATTTGGTTGCAATAGTCTCTTTATGAGGTCTGTTTATTGTGCTGCTATAGTCTCTTTATGCGGTTTGCTTATTTGGCTGCAGTAGTCTATGAGGTGTTTATTTGGGTGTGCTTATTTGGCTGCAATAGGTATAGGAGTTTTTTTTGCTGCTATAGTCTGTGAGGTTTGTTTATTTGGCTGCAGTAGTCTCTTTATGAGGCCATATTTGGCTGCAAAGTCTCATTATGAGGTGTGTTTATTTGGCTGCAGTAGTCTCTTTATGAGGTGTTTATTTGGCTGCAATAGTCTCTTTATGTGGTGTGTTTATTTGGCTGCAGTAGTCTCTTTATGAGGTTTGTTTACTTGGGTGTGTTTATTTGGCTGCAGCAGTCTCTTTATAAGGCATGTATTTGGCTGCAATAATCTCTTTATGAGGTGTTTTTTTTGCTGCTATAGTCTCTTTATGAGGTTTGCTTATTTGGCTGCAATAGTCTCTTCATGAGGTGTGTTTATTTGGCTGCAATTGTCTCTTTATGATGAGAGTCTCTTTATGAGGTGTGTTTATTTGTGTGTATTTATTTGGCTGTAATTGTCTCTATGATTTGTGTTTTTTTGTCTGCAATAGTCTATTTATGAGGTTTGTTTATTTTGTTGCAACAGTCTCTGTATGAGGCATGTTTTTTTCCTGCTATAGCCTCTTTATGAGCCTTGTTTATTTGGCTGCAATATTCTTTATGAGGTGTGTTGATTTGGGTGTGTTTATTTGGCTGCAATAGTCTCTTTATGAGGTATGTTTATTTGGTTGCAATAGTCTCTTTATGAGGTCTGTTTATTGTGCTGCTATAGTCTCTTCATGAGGTTTGCTTATTTGGCTGCAATAGTCTATGAGGTGTTTATTTGGGTGTGCTTATTTGGCTGCAATAGTTATATGAGTTTTGTTTGCTGCTATAGTCTGTGAGGTTTGTTTATTTGACTGCAATAGTCTTTATGAGGCGTGTTTACTTGGGTGTGTTTATTTGGCTGCAGTAGTCTCTTTATGAGGTGCGATTTGGCTGCAAAAGTCTCATTATGAGGTGTGTTTATATGGCTGCAGTAGTCTCTTTATGAGGTGTGTTTATTTGGCTGCAATAGTCTCTTTATGAGGTTTGTTTATTTTGCTGCTATACTCTCTTCATGAGGTTTCCTTATTTGACTGCAATAGTCTATGAGGTGTGTTTATTTTGGTGTGCTTATTTGGCTGTAATAGTTTCATTATGAGGTGTATTTATTTGGGTCTGCTTATTTGGCTGCAATAGTCTCTTTATGAGGTGTGTTTATTTGGGTGTGCTTATTTGGCTGCAATAGTCTCTTTATGAGGTGTGTTTATATGGGCATGTTTAATTTTGGCTGCAATAGTCTCTTTATGAGGTGTGTTTATTTTGCTGCTATAGTCTCTTTATGAGGTTTGTTTATTTTGCTGCTATAGTCTCTTATGAGGTGTGTTTATTTGACTGCAATAGTCTCTTTATGAGGCTTGTTTATTTTGCTGCTATAGTCTATTTATGAGGTTTGTTAAGTTTGCTGCTATAGTCTGTTTATTTGGGTCTGTTTATTTGGCTGCAATAGTCTCCTTATGAGGTATGTTTATTTGGGTGTCTTTATTTGGCTGTAATAGTCTCCTTGTAAGGGTGTGTTTATTTGGTGTGTGTTTATTTGGCTGCATAGTCTCTTTAAGTGTGTTTATTTGGTTGCAATAGTCTCTTTATGAGGTCTGTTTATTGTGCTGCTATACTCTCTTTATGAGGTTTGCTTATTTGGCTGCAATAGCCTATGAGGTGTTTATTTGGGTGTGCTTATTTGGCTGTAATAGTTAAATGAGTTTTTTTTTTTGCTGCTATAGTCCATGAGGTTTGTTTATTTGACTGCAATAGTCTCTTTATGAGGTGTGTTTACTTGGGTGTATTTATTTGGCTGCAGCAGTCTCTTTATAAGGCATGTATTTGGCTGCAATAATCTCTTTATGAGGTGTTTTTTTGCTGCTATAGTCTCTTTATGAGGTTTGCTTATCTGGCTGCAATAGTCTCTTTATGAGGTTTGCTTATTTGGCTGCAATAGTCTCTTCATGAGGTGTGTTTATTTGACTGCAATTGTCTCTTTATGATGAGAGTCTCTTTATGAGGTGTGTTTATTTGTGTGTATTTATTTGGCTGCAATAGTCTCTATGATTTGTGTTTTTTGGCTGCAATAGTCTATTTATGAGGTTTTGTTTATTTTGCTGCAATAGTCTCTGTATGAGGCGTGTTTTTTCCTGCTATAGCCTCTTTATGAGCCTTGTTTATTTGGCTGCAATATTCTTTATGAGGGTGTGTTGATTTGGGTGTGTTTATTTGGCTGCAATAGTCTCTTTATGAGGTATGTTTATTTGGTTGCAATAGTCTCTTTATGAGGTCTGTTTATTGTGCTGCTATAGTCTCTTTATGAGGTTTGCTTATTTGGCTGCAATAGTCTATGAGGTGTTTATTTGGGTGTGCTTATTTGGCTGCAATAGTTATATGAGTTTTGTTTGCTGCTATAGTCTGTGAGGTTTGTTTATTTGACTGCAATAGTCTCTTTATGAGGCGTGTTTACTTGGTGTGCTTCTATGGCTGCAGTAGTCTCTTTATGAAGTGCGTGTTGGCGCAAAAGTCTCATTATGAGGTGTGTTTATCTGGCTGCAGTAGTCTCTTTATGAGGTGTGTTTATTTGGCTGCAATAGTCTCTTTATGAGGTTTGTTTATTTTGCTGCTATACTCTCTTTCTGAGGTTTCCTTATTTGACTGCAATAGTCTATGAGGTGTGTTTATTTTGGTGTGCTTATTTGGCTGTAATAGTTTCATTATGAGGTGTATTTATTTGGGTCTGCTTATTTGGCTGCAATAGTCTCTTTATGAGGTGTGTTTATTTGGTGTGCTTATTTGGCTGCAATAGTCTCTTTATGAGGTGTTGTGTTTATTTGAGTGGTTTATTTTGGCTGCAATAGTCTCTTTATGAGGTGTGTTTATTTTGCTGCGATAGTCTCTTCATGAGGTTTGTTTATTTTGCTGCTAGTCTTTTTATGAAGGTGTGTTTATTTGACTGCAATAGTCTCTTTATGAGGCTTGTTTATTTTGCTGCTATAGTCTCTTTATGAGGTTTGTTAATTTTGCTGCTATAGTCTCTTTATTTGGGTGTGTTTATTTGGCTGCAATAGTCTCCTTATGAGGTGTGTTTATTTGGGTGTGTTTATTTGGCTGCAATAGTCTCCTTATGAGGTGTGTTTATTTGGCTGCAATAGTCTCTTTACGAGGTGTGTTTATTTGGTTGCAATAGTCTCTCTATGAGGTCTGTTTATTGTGCTGCTATACTCTCTTTATGAGGTTTGCTTATTTGGCTGCAATAGCCTATGAGGTGTTTATTTGGGTGTGCTTATTTGGCTGTAATAGTTATATGAGTTTTTTTTTGCTGCTATAGTCCATGAGGTTTGTTTATTTGACTGCAATAGTCTCTTTATGAGGTGTGTTTACTTGGGTGCATTTATTTGGCTGCAGTAGTCTCTTTATGAGGTGCGTATTTGGCTGCAATAGTCTCACTATGAGGTGTGTTTATTTGGCTGCAGTAGTCTCTTTATGAGGTGTGTTTATTTGGGTGTGTTTATTTGGCTGGAATAGTCTCTTTATGAGGTGTGTTTATTTGGCTGCAGTAGTCTCTTTATGAGGGTTTGTTTACTTGGGTGTGTTTATTTGGCTGCAGCAGTCTCTCTTTATAAGGCATGTATTTGGTTGCAATAATCTCTTTATGAGGTGTTTTTGCTGCTATAGTCTCTTTATGAGGTTTGCTTATCTGGTTGCAATAGTCTGTTTATGAGGTTTGCTTATTTGGCTGCAATAGTCTCTTCATGAGGTGTGTTTATTTGGCTGCAATTGTCTCTTTATGATGAGGAGTCTCTTTATGAGGTGTATTTATTTGTGTGTTTATTTGGCTGCAATTGTCTCTTTATGAGGTTTGTTTGTTTTGCTGCAATAGCTTCTTCATGAGGTGTGTTTATTTGGGTGTGTATTTGACTGCAATAGTCTCTTTATGAGGTGTGTTTATTTGGCTGCTATAGTCTCTTTATGAGATGTGTTTAATTGGCTGCAATAGTCTCTTTATGAGGTTTGTTTATGTTGCTGCTATACTCTCTTCATGAGGTCAGTTTATTTGGCTGCAGTAGTCTCTTTATGAGGTTTATTTATTTTGCTGCTATAGTCACTTTATGAGGTGTGTTTATTTGGGTGTGTTTATTTGACTGCAATAGTCTCTTTATGAAGTTTGCTTATTTTGCTGCTATAGTCTCTTTGTGAGGTGTGTTTATTTGGGTGTGTTTATTTGGCTGCAATAGTCTCTTTATGAGGTATGTTTATTTGGTTGCAATAGTCTCTTTATGAGGTCTGTTTATTGTGCTGCTATAGTCTCTTTATGAGGTTTGTTTATTTTGCTGCTATAGTCTATGAGGTTTGTTTATTTTGCTGCTATAGTCTGTTTATTTGGGTGTGTTTATTTGGCTGCAATAGTCTCTTTATGAGGTGTGTTTATTTGGGTGTGTTTATTTGACTGCAATAGTCTCTTTATGAGGTGTGTTTAGTTGGGTGTGTTTATTTGACTGCAATAGTCTATGAGGTATGTGTTTTTGCTGCTATAGTTTCTTTATGAGGTGTGTTTATTTGACTGCAACAGTCTCTTTATGAGGTTTGTTGTTTTGCTGCAATAGCTTCTTCATGAGGTGTGTTTATTTGGGTGTGTTTATTTGACTGCAATAGTCTCTTTATGAGGTTTATTTTGCTGCTATACTCTCTTTATGGGTGAGTTTATTTGGCTGCAGTAGTCTCTTTATGAGGTTTATTTATTTTGCTGCTATAGTCACTTTATGAGGTGTGTTTATTTGGGTGTGTTTATTTGACTGCAATAGTCTCTTTATGAGGTTTGCTTATTTTGCTGCTATAGTCTCTTTATGAGGTGTGTTTATTTGGCTGCAATAGTCTAGTAGTAGTCCTTTGTTGTGGCTGTATTTGGCTGCAATAATCTCTTTATGAGGTGTTTTTTTTCTATAGTCCTTATGAGGTTTGTTATCTGGCTGCAATAGTCTCTTTATGAGGTTTGCTTATTGGCTGCAATAGTCTCTCATGAGGTGTGTTTATTTGGCTGCAATTGTCTCTTTATGATGAGAGTCTTTTGAGGTGTGTTTATTTGTGTGTATTTATTGGTTGTAATTGTTCTATGATTTGTGTTTTTGTCTGCAATAGTTTATGAGGTTTATATTTTTTGCAACAGTCTCTGTATGAGGCATGTTTTTCTGCTATAGCCTCTTTATGAGGCATGTTTATTTGGCTGCAATATTCTTTATGAGGTGTGTTGATTTGGTGTGTTTATTTGGCTGCAATAGTTCCTTTATGAGGTATGTTTATTTGGTTGCAATAGTCTCTTTATGAGGTCTGTTTATTGTGCTGCTATAGTCTCTTTTGCTAAAGTAGTTTGTTTATTTGGCGCAGTAGTCTATGAGGTGTTTATTTGGGTGCTTATTTGCTGCAATAGGTATAGGTTTTTTTTGCTGCTATAGTCTGTGAGGTCGTTTTTTTGGCGCAGTAGTCCCCTGATAGGCTATTCACTGTAAAAGTCCCTACGAGGTGTGCCTTCTTGCAGCATTTTCATGAGGTGTCATTGTCGCAACAGTCCCCTTTTATGTGGTGTGTGCTCATTCACGCAGCAGTCCTCATGAGGCCCAGCTCCACCTGGGTGCGCCTCATCTGGTCAAGCAAGCAGTCCCCCATATACATGCATCTGGTGCAACAATCCCCATGAGTGCCTTTGTCGCCATAGTCCCTATAGTCTGTTTCCTTGTCGCAATAGTCCTCCAAGTGCCTTTTGGTCTGCAATTGTCTCTTTATGATGAGAGTCCCTATGAGGTGTCGTTTATATTGTGTGTATTTATTTGGCTGCAATCGTCCCATGATTTGTGTTCTTTTGTCTGCAATAGTCTATTTATGAGGTTTGTTTATTTTGTTGCAACAGTCTCTGTATGAGGCATGTTTTTTTCCTGCTATAGCCTCTTTATGAGCCTTGTTTATTTGGCTGCAATATTCTTTTATGAGGTGTGTTGATTTGGGTGTGTTTATTTGGCTGCAATAGTCTCTTTATGAGGTATGTTTATTTGGTTGCAATAGTCTCTTTATGAGGTCTGTTTATTGTGCTGCTATAGTCTCTTCATGAGGTTTGCTTATTTGGCTGCAATAGTCTATGAGGTGTTTATTTGGGTGTGCTTATTTGGCTGCAATAGTTATATGAGTTTTGTTTGCTGCTATAGTCTGTGAGGTTTGTTTATTTGACTGCAATAGTCTTTATGAGGCGTGTTTACTTGGGTGTGTTTATTTGGCTGCAGTAGTCTCTTTATGAGGCGCGTATTTGGCTGCAAAAGTCTCATTATGAGGTGTGTTTATATGGCTGCAGTAGTCTCTTTATGAGGTGTTTATTTGGCTGCAATAGTCTCTTTATGAGGTTTGTTTATTTTGCTGCTATACTCTCTTTCTGAGGTTTCCTTATTTGACTGCAATAGTCTATGAGGTGTGTTTATTTTGTGTGCTTATTTGGCTGTAATAGTTTCATTATGAGGTGTATTTATTTGGGTCTGCTTATTTGGCTGCAATAGTCTCTTTATGAGGTGTGTTTATTTGGGTGTGCTTATTTGGCTGCAATAGTCTCTTTATGAGGTGTGTTTATATGGGCATGTTTAATTTTGGCTGCAATAGTCTCTTTATGAGGTGTGTTTATTTTGCTGCTATAGTCTCTTTATGAGGTTTGTTTATTTTGCTATAGTCTCTTTATGAGGTGTGTTTATTTGACTGCAATAGTCTCTTTATGAGGCTTGTTTATTTTGCTGCTATAGTCTATTTATGAGGTTTGTTAAGTTTGCTGCTATAGTCTGTTTATTTGGGTCTGTTTATTTGGCTGCAATAGTCTCCTTATGAGGTATGTTTATTTGGGTGTCTTTATTTGGCTGTAATAGTCTCCTTATGAGGTGTGTTTATTTGGGTGTGTTTATTTGGCTGCAATAGTCTCTTTACGAGGTGTGTTTATTTGGTTGCAATAGTCTCTTTATGAGGTCTGTTTATTGTGCTGCTATACTCTCTTTATGAGGTTTGCTTATTTGGCTGCAATAGCCTATGAGGTGTTTATTTGGGTGTGCTTATTTGGCTGTAATAGTTAAATGAGTTTTTTTTTTTTGCTGCTATAGTCCATGAGGTTTGTTTATTTGACTGCAATAGTCTCTTTTATGAGGTGTGTTTACTTGTGTATTTATTTGGCTGCAGCAGTCTCTTTATAAGGCATGTATTTGGCTGCAATAATCTCTTTATGAGGTGTTTTTGCTGCTATAGTCTCTTTATGAGGTTTGCTTATCTGGCTGCAATAGTCTCTTTATGAGGTTTGCTTATTTGGCTGCAATAGTCTCTTCATGAGGTGTGTTTATTTGACTGCAATTGTCTCTTTATGATGAGAGTCTCTTTATGAGGTGTGTTTATTTGTGTGTATTTATTTGGCTGCAATAGTCTCTATGATTTGTGTTTTTTTGGCTGCAATAGTCTATTTATGAGGTTTGTTTATTTTGCTGCAATAGTCTCTGTATGAGGCGTGTTTTTTTCCTGCTATAGCCTCTTTATGAGCCTTGTTTATTTGGCTGCAATATTCTTTATGAGGTGTGTTGATTTGGGTGTGTTTATTTGGCTGCAATAGTCTCTTTATGAGGTATGTTTATTTGGTTGCAATAGTCTCTTTATGAGGTCTGTTTATTGTGCTGCTATAGTCTCTTTATGAGGTTTGCTTATTTGGCTGCAATAGTCTATGAGGTGTTTATTTGGGTGTGCTTATTTGGCTGCAATAGTTATATGAGTTTTGTTTGCTGCTATAGTCTGTGAGGTTTGTTTATTTGACTGCAATAGTCTCTTTATGAGGCGTGTTTACTTGGGTGTGCTTCTATGGCTGCAGTAGTCTCTTTATGAAGTGCGTATTTGGCTGCAAAAGTCTCATTATGAGGTGTGTTTATCTGGCTGCAGTAGTCTCTTTATGAGGTGTGTTTATTTGGCTGCAATAGTCTCTTTATGAGGTTTGTTTATTTTGCTGCTATACTCTCTTTCTGAGGTTTCCTTATTTGACTGCAATAGTCTATGAGGTGTGTTTATTTTGGTGTGCTTATTTGGCTGTAATAGTTTCATTATGAGGTGTATTTATTTGGGTCTGCTTATTTGGCTGCAATAGTCTCTTTATGAGGTGTGTTTATTTGGTGTGCTTATTTGGCTGCAATAGTCTCTTTATGAGGTGTGTTTATTTGGGCGTTTTATTTTGGCTGCAATAGTCTCTTTATGAGGTGTGTTTATTTTGCTGCGATAGTCTCTTCATGAGGTTTGTTTATTTTGCTGCTAGTCTTTTATGAGGTGTGTTTATTTGACTGCAATAGTCTCTTTATGAGGTCTGTTTATTGTGCTGCTATAGTCTCTTTATGAGGTTTGCTTATTTGGCTGCAGTAGTCTATGAGGTGTTTATTTGGTGTGCTTATTTTGGCTGCAATAGGTATAGGAGTTTTTTTTTGCTGCTATAGTCTGTGAGGTTTGTTTATTTGGCTGCAGTAGTCTCTTTATGAGGCGCATATTTGGCTGCAAAAGTCTCATTATGAGGTGTGTTTATTTGGCTGCAGTAGTCTCTTTATGAGGTGCTTATTTGGCTGCAATAGTCTCTTTATGTGGTGTGTTTATTTGGCTGCAGTAGTCTCTTTATGAGGTTTGTTTACTTGGGTGTGTTTATTTGGCTGCAGCAGTCTCTTTATAAGGCATGTATTTGGCTGCAATAATCTCTTTATGAGGTGTTTTTTTGCTGCTATAGTCTCTTTATGAGGTTTGCTTATCTGGCTGCAATAGTCTCTTTATGAGGTTTGCTTATTTGGCTGCAATAGTCTCTTCATGAGGTGTGTTTATTTGGCTGCAATTGTCTCTTTATGATGAGAGTCTCTTTATGAGGTGTGTTTATTTGTGTATTTATTTGGCTGTAATTGTCTCTATGATTTGTGTTTTTTTGTCTGCAATAGTCTATTTATGAGGTTTGTTTATTTTGTTGCAACAGTCTCTGTATGAGGCATGTTTTTTTCCTGCTATAGCCTCTTTATGAGGCATGTTTATTTGGCTGCAATATTCTTTATGAGGTGTGTTGATTTGGGTGTGTTTATTTGGCTGCAATAGTCTCTTTATGAGGTATGTTTATTTGGTTGCAATAGTCTCTTTATGAGGTCTGTTTATTGTGCTGCTATAGTCTCTTTATGCGGTTTGCTTATTTGGCTGCAGTAGTCTATGAGGTGTTTATTTGGGTGTGCTTATTTGGCTGCAATAGGTATAGGAGTTTTTTTTGCTGCTATAGTCTGTGAGGTTTGTTTATTTGGCTGCAGTAGTCTCTTTATGAGGCGCATATTTGGCTGCAAAAGTCTCATTATGAGGTGTGTTTATTTGGCTGCAGTAGTCTCTTTATGAGGTGTTTATTTGGCTGCAATAGTCTCTTTATGTGGTGTGTTTATTTGGCTGCAGTAGTCTCTTTATGAGGTTTGTTTACTTGGGTGTGTTTATTTGGCTGCAGCAGTCTCTTTATAAGGCATGTATTTGGCTGCAATAATCTCTTTATGAGGTGTTTTTTTTGCTGCTATAGTCTCTTTATGAGGTTTGCTTATTTGGCTGCAATAGTCTCTTCATGAGGTGTGTTTATTTGGCTGCAATTGTCTCTTTATGATGAGAGTCTCTTTATGAGGTGTGTTTATTGTGTGTATTTATTTGGCTGTAATTGTCTCTATGATTTGTGTTTTTGTCTGCAATAGTCTATTTATGAGGTTTGTTTATTTTGTTGCAACAGTCTCTGTATGAGGCATGTTTTTTTCCTGCTATAGCCTCTTTATGAGCCTTGTTTATTTGGCTGCAATATTCTTTATGAGGTGTGTTGATTTGGGTGTGTTTATTTGGCTGCAATAGTCTCTTTATGAGGTATGTTTATTTGGTTGCAATAGTCTCTTTATGAGGTCTGTTTATTGTGCTGCTATAGTCTCTTCATGAGGTTTGCTTATTTGGCTGCAATAGTCTATGAGGTGTTTATTTGGGTGTGCTTATTTGGCTGCAATAGTTATATGAGTTTTGTTTGCTGCTATAGTCTGTGAGGTTTGTTTATTTGACTGCAATAGTCTTTATGAGGTGTGTTTACTTGGGTGTGTTTATTTGGCTGCAGTAGTCTCTTTATGAGGTGCGATTTGGCTGCAAAAGTCTCATTATGAGGTGTGTTTATATGGCTGCAGTAGTCTCTTTATGAGGTGTGTTTATTTGGCTGCAATAGTCTCTTTATGAGGTTTGTTTATTTTGCTGCTATACTTCTTCTGAGGTTTCCTTATTTGACTGCAATAGTCTATGAGGTGTGTTTATTTTGGTGTGCTTATTTGGCTGTAATAGTTTCATTATGAGGTGTATTTATTTGGGTCTGCTTATTTGGCTGCAATAGTCTCTTTATGAGGTGTGTTTATTTGGGTGTGCTTATTTGGCTGCAATAGTCTCTTTATGAGGTGTGTTTATATGGGCATGTTTAATTTTGGCTGCAATAGTCTCTTTATGAGGTGTGTTTATTTTGCTGCTATAGTCTCTTTATGAGGTTTGTTTATTTTGCTGCTATAGTCTCTTTATGAGGTGTGTTTATTTGACTGCAATAGTCTCTTTATGAGGCTTGTTTATTTTGCTGCTATAGTCTATTTATGAGGTTTGTTAAGTTTGCTGCTATAGTCTGTTTATTTGGGTCTGTTTATTTGGCTGCAATAGTCTCCTTATGAGGTATGTTTATTTGGGTGTCTTTATTTGGCTGTAATAGTCTCCTTATGAGGTGTGTTTATTTGGTGTGTTTATTTGGCTGCAATAGTCTCTTTACGAGGTGTGTTTATTTGACTGCAATAGTCTCTCTTTATGAGGTCTGTTTATTGTGCTGCTATACTCTCTTTATGAGGTTTGCTTATTTGGCTGCAATAGCCTATGAGGTGTTTATTTGGGTGTGCTTATTTGGCTGTAATAGTTAAATGAGTTTTTTTTGCTGCTATAGTCCATGAGGTTTGTTTATTTGACTGCAATAGTCTCTTTATGAGGTGTGTTTACTTGGGTGTATTTATTTGGCTGCAGCAGTCTCTTTATAAGGCATGTATTTGGCTGCAATAATCTCTTTATGAGGTGTTTTTTTGCTGCTATAGTCTCTTTATGAGGTTTGCTTATCTGGCTGCAATAGTCTCTTTATGAGGTTTGCTTATTTGGCTGCAATAGTCTCTTCATGAGGTGTGTTTATTTGACTGCAATTGTCTCTTTATGATGAGAGTCTCTTTATGAGGTGTGTTTATTTGTGTGTATTTATTTGGCTGCAATAGTCTCTATGATTTGTGTTTTTTTGGCTGCAATAGTCTATTTATGAGGTTTGTTTATTTTGCTGCAATAGTCTCTGTATGAGGCGTTTTTTTCCTGCTATAGCCTCTTTATGAGCCTTGTTTATTTGCTGCAATATTCTTTATGAGGTGTGTTGATTTGGGTGTGTTTATTTGGCTGCAATAGTCTCTTTATGAGGTATGTTTATTTGGTTGCAATAGTCTCTTTATGAGGTCTGTTTATTGTGCTGCTATAGTCTCTTTATGAGGTTTGCTTATTTGGCTGCAATAGTCTATGAGGTGTTTATTTGGGTGTGCTTATTTGGCTGCAATAGTTATATGAGTTTTGTTTGCTGCTATAGTCTGTGAGGTTTGTTTATTTGACTGCAATAGTCTCTTTATGAGGCGTGTTTACTTGGGTGTGCTTCTATGGCTGCAGTAGTCTCTTTATGAAGTGCGTGTTGCTGCAAAGTCTCATTATGAGGTGTGTTTATCTGGCTGCAGTAGTCTCTTTATGAGGTGTGTTTATTTGGCTGCAATAGTCTCTTTATGAGGTTTGTTTTATTTTGCTACTCTCTTTCTGAGGTTCCTTATTTGACTGCAATAGTCTATGAGGTGTGTTTATTTTGGTGTGCTTATTTGGCTGTAATAGTTTCATTATGAGGTGTATTTATTTGGGTCTGCTTATTTGGCTGCAATAGTCTCTTTATGAGGTGTGTTTATTTGGGTGTGCTTATTTGGCTGCAATAGTCTCTTTATGAGGTGTGTTTATTTGGGCGTGTTTATTTTTGGCTGCAATAGTCTCTTTATGAGGTGTGTTTATTTTGCTGCGATAGTCTCTTCATGAGGTTTGTTTATTTTGCTGCTAGTCTTTTTATGAGGTGTGTTTATTTGACTGCAATAGTCTCTTTATGAGGCTTGTTTATTTTGCTGCTATAGTCTCTTTATGAGGTTTGTTAATTTTGCTGCTATAGTCTCTTTATTTGGGTGTGTTTATTTGGCTGCAATAGTCTCCTTATGAGGTGTGTTTATTTGGGTGTGTTTATTTGGCTGCAATAGTCTCCTTATGAGGTGTGTTTATTTGGCTGCAATAGTCTCATTATGAGGTGTGTTTATTTGGCTGCAGTAGTCTCTTTATGAGGTGCTTATTTGGCTGCAATAGTCTCTTTATGTGTGTGTTTATTTGGCTGCATAGCCTATGAGGTGTTTATTTGGGTGTGCTTATTTGGCTGTAATAGTTATATGAGTTTTTTGCTGCTATAGTCCATGAGGTTTGTTTATTTGACTGCAATAGTCTCTTTATGAGGTGTGTTTACTTGGGTGCATTTATTTGGCTGCAGTAGTCTCTTTATGAGGTGCGTATTTGGCTGCAATAGTCTCACTATGAGGTGTGTTTATTTGGCTGCAGTAGTCTCTTTATGAGGTGTGTTTATTTGGGTGTGTTTATTTGGCTGGAATAGTCTCTTTATGAGGTGTGTTTATTTGGCTGCAGTAGTCTCTTTATGAGGTTTGTTTACTTGGGTGTGTTTATTTGGCTGCAGCAGTCTCTTTATAAGGCATGTATTTGGTTGCAATAATCTCTTTATGAGGTGTTTTTTTGCTGCTATAGTCTCTTTATGAGGTTTGCTTATCTGGTTGCAATAGTCTGTTTATGAGGTTTGCTTATTTGGCTGCAATAGTCTCTTCATGAGGTGTGTTTATTTGGCTGCAATTGTCTCTTTATGATGAGAGTCTCTTTATGAGGTGTATTTATTTGTGTGTGTTTATTTGGCTGCAATTGTCTCTTTATGAGGTTTGTTTGTTTTGCTGCAATAGCTTCTTCATGAGGTGTGTTTATTTGGGTGTGTATTTGACTGCAATAGTCTCTTTATGAGGTGTGTTTATTTGGCTGCTATAGTCTCTTTATGAGATGTGTTTAATTGGCTGCAATAGTCTCTTTATGAGGTTTGTTTATGTTGCTGCTATACTCTCTTCATGAGGTCAGTTTATTTGGCTGCAGTAGTCTCTTTATGAGGTTTATTTATTTTGCTGCTATAGTCACTTTATGAGGTGTGTTTATTTGGGTGTGTTTATTTGACTGCAATAGTCTCTTTATGAAGTTTGCTTATTTTGCTGCTATAGTCTCTTTATGAGGTGTGTTTATTTGGGTGTGTTTATTTGGCTGCAATAGTCTCTTTATGAGGTATGTTTATTTGGTTGCAATAGTCTCTTTATGAGGTCTGTTTATTGTGCTGCTATAGTCTCTTTATGAGGTTTGTTTATTTTGCTGCTATAGTCTCTTTATGAGGTTTGTTTATTTTGCTGCTATAGTCTGTTTATTTGGGTGTGTTTATTTGGCTGCAATAGTCTCTTTATGAGGTGTGTTTATTTGGGTGTGTTTATTTGACTGCAATAGTCTCTTTATGAGGTGTGTTTAGTTGGGTGTGTTTATTTGACTGCAATAGTCTATGAGGTATGTTTATTTTGCTGCTATAGTTTCTTTATGAGGTGTGTTTATTTGACTGCAACAGTCTCTTTATGAGGTTTGTTTGTTTTGCTGCAATAGCTTCTTCATGAGGTGTGTTTATTTGGGTGTGTTTATTTGACTGCAATAGTCTCTTTATGAGGTTTATTTTGCTGCTATACTCTCTTTATGAGGTGAGTTTATTTGGCTGCAGTAGTCTCTTTATGAGGTTTATTTATTTTGCTGCTATAGTCACTTTATGAGGTGTGTTTATTTGGGTGTGTTTATTTGACTGCAATAGTCTCTTTATGAGGTTTGCTTATTTTGCTGCTATAGTCTCTTTATGAGGTGTGTTTATTTGGCTGCAATAGTCTCTTAATGAGGTTTGTTTATTTTGCTACTATACTCTCTTTATGAGGTGTGTTTATTTGGGTGCATTTATCTGACTGCAATAGTCCCTTGATGAGGTGTGTTTATTTGGGTGTGTTTATTTGGCAGCAATAGTCTCCTTATGAGGTTTGTTTATTTTGCTGCAATAGTTTCTTTATGAGGTATGTTTATTTGGGTGTGTTTATTTGACTGCTATAGTCGTTTTATGAGGTGTGGTTATTTGGCTGCAAAAGTCTCTTTATGAGGTGTGTTTATTCGGGTGTGTTTATTTGACTGCAATAGTCTCTTTATGATGCGTGTTTATTTGGCTGCAATAGTCTCTTGATGTGGTGTTTTTTTCTGCTATAGTCTCAATGAGGTTTGCTTATTTGGCTGCAATAGTCTCTTCATGAGATGTGTTTATTTGGCTGCAATAGTCTATTTATGAGGTGTGTTTATTTGGGTGTGTTTATTTGGTTGCAATAGTTTATTTATGAGGTGTGTTTATTTGCAATAGTCTCTTTATGAGGTTTGTTTATTTTGCTGCTATAGTCTCTTTATGAGGTTTGCCTATTTGGCTGCAATAGTCTGTGAGGTGTGTTTTTCCGGGTGTGCTTATTTGGCTGCAATAGTCTTTTTATGAGTTTTTTTGTTTTTTTGCTGTTATAGTCTAAGAGGTTTGTTTATTTGGCTGCAATAGTCTTTTTATGAGGTATGTTTATTTGGGTGTGCTTATTTGGCTGCAATAGTCTCTTTATGAGGTGTGTTTATTTGGCTGCAATAGTCTCTTTATGAGGTTTATTTATTTTGCTGCTATAGTCACTTTATGAGGTGTGTTTATTTGGGTGTGTTTATTTGACTGCAATAGTTTCTTTATGAGGTTTGTTTATTTTGCCGCTATAGTCTCTTTATGAGGTTTGTTTATTTTGCTACTATAGTCTCTTTATGAGGTGTGTTTATTTGGGAGTTTATTTGACTGCAATAGTCTCTTGATGAGGTGTGTTTATTTGACAGTAATAGTCTCTTGATGAGGTTTGTTTATTTTGCTGCGATAGTTTCTTTATGAGGTGTGTTTATTTGACTGCCATAGTCTTTTTATGAGGTGTGTTTTTTTGGGTGTGTTTATTTGACTGCAATAGTCTCTTCATGCGGTGTGTTTATTTGACTGCAATAGTCTCTTTATGAGGTGTGTTTACTTGGCTGCAATAGTCTCTTTATGAGGTGTGTTTATTTGGCTGCAACAGTCTTTATCATGTGTGTTTATTTGGCTGCAATAGTCTCCTTATGAGGTGTTTTTTTTTCTGCTATAGTCTATGAGGTTTGCTTATTTGGCTGCAGTGGTGTCTTTATGAGGTTTGCTTATTTGCTGCAATAGTCTCTTTTATGAGGTTTGCTTATTTGGCTGCAATAGTCGCTTTATGAGGTGTGTTTATTTGGTTGCAATAGTCTCCTTATGAGGTGTTTTTTTTTCTGCTATAGTCTCTTTATGAGGTTTGCTTATTTGGCTGCAGTAGTGTCTTTATGAGGTTTGCTTATTTGGCTGCAATAGTCTCTTCATGAAGTGTGTTTATTTGGTTGCAATAGTCTCTATGATGCGTGTTTATTTGGCTGCAATAGTCTCTTTATGAGGTTTGTTTATTTTGCTGCTATAGTCTCTTCATGAGGTTTTGCTTATTTGGCTGCAATACTGAGCAGAAGTATCTATTTAGGATAGATGCTTTTATGTGGTCCTCCTCCTCACACGCCCCCTTATCTCCTTTGATCTTAGCAATATCCCCTCTGGACTTTCTCCTTTCACTAATGTATTTATAGAAAGTCATGCCACCTTCTTTTACTGTTTGTGCTAATGTTTCCTTGGTTTGGGCCTTTGCCTGCCTTACTGCCTTCCCTGCTTCCCTTATGGAAGTTTGATATGCCTCCCTATCTTCATCTCGTTGCGTTCCCTTATATTTTCTGAAGGCCAAGCTTTTGGCTCTGACCTTTTCTGCTACTGTTTTTGAGAACCAAAGTGGTTTCCTTCTTCTTTGCACTTCCTTTCTCTCTAACACAATGGGATGTAGCTTCAAGTACTGCATCCTTAATGCTTGCCCACTTTGCCTATACCCCCTCACCTGTATTTTTTTTTTGCCAGGGCTAGCTTAACTCTGTTGGTCATCTTATCAAAGTCAGCTCCTCTGAAGTCCCATAGTTTTGCCTTGGAATGGGATGATTTAGTTCTAGTGGCCAAACTGAACCATACCATGTGATGGACACTGGCCCCCAGGTGACCTTCTACCTGGAGATATGTGATCCTTTCCCTGTTAGTCAGTACTAGATCTAGGATAGCCCTGTCTCTTGTGGGTTGTTGTACCAGTTGTTTGAGGCCTTCCCCTTGCAGGGAATCCACCATGTGTCTAGTTCTGGCAGATGTTCCTGCTGGTAGTGACCAATCTGTATCTGGCATGTTGAAGTCTCCCATTATCAGAACCTCCCCTTTAGCTGTCATGTTTTGTATATCTTCTAACAGTAATGTGTCTATGTCCTCCCCCTGGTCTGGGGGCCTGTAGACCACCCTTGTTCATATGGCTGTCCCATTTCCTGTTTCCAGGGTGACCCACAGTTCTTCTGGCTCCTTATGTGTATTCTGAATTTCTGTAGCTTTGATATTTTCATTGACATACAGGGCCCTCCACCCCTTTTTTTTGCACCTCGAGTGTCTTCTGAACAGTACATAGCCAGGTACTGAAGTCTCCCAAGTGTGGTTACTGGTAAACCATGTCTCGCTAATTGCTACTATGTCCATTTTAGCCTCTGTCATTATTGCCTGCAGGTCTGGGATCTTGTTTCCCAGACTACGAGCATTTGTGTACATGATTTTCCATTGGCCAGATTTCGGTGTGTTAGTTGTTGGGTGAGGTCTGGCATTTTCCCTGTGCGTCGTATAGGAAGCCGGACCTTTTTCCTTACCTGGTGATGCAAATGAACTGCAAACATGCTGAACTCCTGTTTGACCACTAGCTGAGGGGGGGAGGGGTGTTATTCCTATTCGATGTATGGGGTGCTGCACCCCTCTCCCCATTTGCTAGTTCAAAATATTCTGCAAAAATTTCAAACTTCTGTCCCAATGCACTGACTCCCTCCTTTGTCAGATGGAGTCCATCAAATTTAAAGAACTTTCGCTCCCAAAACTGTTGCCAGTTCCCTACAAATTTGTATCCTTTTTCCTGGCATCAGCCCTTGAGTCACATGTTTAGCTCCCCTATCTCCCCCTTCTCTGACCTTCTGTCCATCTGCCCCCCTCTCCCAGACTGGCAGGATCTCAGAGATGCACGCCAGCTGGCATACGCCACTATACTGCGAGAGGGGCACCCCTGATTGCCCCCACACCCGGCAAGGATCTAATACCGGCACGCGACTATCCAGGCATCGGTGGCTGATGGGAGTAGCAGGCCATCAAGCTCCTGCGGTCTGTGCTGCCATTTTTCCTGTGTTCTTTATGCCGCGGGGAGTGCAGCATGCAGTGACGTTGGGCGCATACGTGCCTACGCCTGCCTCACTCCCCATTTGCCACACCATCTCTAGCAGTGCCCCCAGTCATCACCAGGGGCCACTACAGAGCAGTGGCACCCTGGATCCCACCCCGGTATAGGAGAGCAGTCCTCAGGATGCTCAATCCTATCCCCCCCTGCTGACCCCTGATGCCCTGGGCTCACGTCCGAACCTGGGTCGCCAGCGTGGCGCGAGGTGTGGTGTCCAGCGCCTTAACTCTCAGCACCTCTGGGCCAGCCATGGAGGTTGTTACTTTGTCTGCAATGGTCCTTTTAATGGTTTTGTTTTTATACCGCAATGGTCCTCTTCACAGGGTTTGTTCTTTGACTGCAATGAACTGTTTTATGTGATTCATGGATGTTCTGCTTTTTATTCTGTACTACTTTTGCAGTCTGACTTGAGGCTATTCAGTGGTTGTTTCAATCAAACCAACTGACCCTGAAAGCCAAAAAATGTGGCCATGACTTTAGTATCAAAGCTAAGCTGGCACCATTGTCCTCCCACCCTACATAAGACCTATGATGGCTCCTCCTAAATCATCCCACATCTTTCAGATACCTAGGCGTGTGGCTAATCACTGGACTTTACTACCCTTGTGGACCCATCTCCTCTAGGCTTCTTCCTATGCTTGACACCTTTCACAGAAAGAAAGCTTGTTTCCTAATGCAGCCAGTTGGGACATTCTTCAGAACATGATCCTCCCTGTCTTCAACTATGGTGAGATTGTCCACGGTACTGCCTCCAAGACCCAGTTAAAAGACTGGACCCCTTGTAGCATGCTTTCTGCAGATTTGGCTCATACTAAACACTGTGATTTCTACTTTGCCTTCAAATTGCCATCCATTGAGAGCTGGCCATACTTGCATTCTGCCCTTCTGATCTGTAAGTACTGGTCTTACAGCCTCCAGGAATAACTTTCCTCTCTACTGACACCCACTCCACCTGTGGCCTAGCTCCTCAGAATCTCCAACCTGGTGTTATAGGTCACTTGGGAAAGGATCTCTCTCTCTCTCTCGGGGACTCCCCTCCATATGGAACTCCCTCCCGTCCTTTAAATTTCCTCACATTAGTTACTGAAGAGGCACTTAAGGGAGCTGCTCCCCATGTCATGTGTCTGCTTCTCCAGTCTCCCTGCCAGCATTTATCCAGGAAAGAGAAGCAGTGTGAAATTACAGAAGGGAAAGGGGATCCAGACGTCCAGTGACGTCACCGAGCTGATGGCGGCACTGTAGCAGAGCTCCAGGACTAGCACACCAAACAAAACCTCTCTGGTATGACCATACCACCCAATATCTACTGAAATGTCCTCCTAAACCAACTGGAGGACATAGGTCCAGCTGAAATGGCAGCAGACTTGCCCACTCCTCTGGATGGTGGCAGAACATCTCAGCAGCCGCCTCACAGCAGGAGCTCCTCACCGTCTAGCCAGGCAGGTCTAGACCCAGACACCCACATGGAGGGGAAGCGCTTCTCCCACTTCTAGATTTGAAATGCTGCTCCAGGAAATCAAATCTTTTAGAGAGGAGAACAGAAGAGAGCTGCACACAATACAAAAGCAGTTAAAGATTGTGAAGGAGCGGCTGGATGAAACGGAGAAACGCATTTCCTCCATTGAATCTGAGAATGAGCACATCCATAAGGCAGTCGATTACCTGCTTCAACAGCAAGAAGAAACCCAGGCTAAGCTACTCGACCTTGAAGCTAGGTCACACAGAGACAACTTGAGAATTTACGGTTTGCTGGAGGGAGCGGAGACAGGGAAGATGACAGATTTCCTGGAAGACCTGCTGATGGACAGCCTAGATTTGTCTCCGAACTTCCGATTCCGTATCGAGAGGGTACACCGTGTGTTGGTGCCTCGACCAACTGACCCTAAGGTGCGCTCTATGCTCAGTAGTCCTAAAACTATCCAGTTTCAAAGATAAAGAAGAGATTCTCAGAGCTGCTTGGTCTAAGAAGACAACAGTATATAACTCAGCCAGACTGATCCTGGACAATGATTACCCCGTAGAAATTGTCAGGCAGAGGATGGCTTATTCAGGTCTTCTGAAGGAACTGAGGAACCGACAAGTGAAATTTCAGACCCCATACTCCGCCAAGCTTAAAATCTACTGGGAAACCGGCCCCATCACCTATACTTCACCAGAAACAGCAACGGCAGAGATGTTAGCAAAGGGGTCGCAGTTGGCAGATACAGCTCCTAAAGACCAACGCTCAAGGCCTTCGCGATGGCAGGCAGAATCCCAACACCAGCATAGAAACAAAGCCAAATGAGCAGCCCCAGTCACATTGCAAGAGATTCACCAGCTACTGCAGCAACGAGGTCAACAGAGGGGCCCGGATCCCACGGAACAGACATGAGCACAGTATGTGTATTTGTTTTTGGCACCAGCTAACTGAGAGGAGTGATACTGCTGCTTCTCCTCTCGACTTTAAGCCAGATTTTTCTACGATCCACCCAGCTGCCTGTTGGGGACCTTGGCAGTTTAGCACCTGGGGAGCTAGGGGCGTGGGAGGGATCTTGCCTTTGCCGCACCCGATGCCACTGTGATTTCTGATTCTTGGGGCCTTAAATGGGAATTTATACATGATCATCACCAGAGTTTACTTACTCCTTGCTCCCCAAACCATTCTGAACTTTCCACCCAGAGCAGTAGTAGGAGAGCTTAGAGCTGCACAGCAGCCACGCCATTAACTTGGAGCATATGCAGACACGTTTTGATTTCCTGCCAATCCGAGTTCATCATCTCGTAATGCTGGCTCCTAGGCTAAAGGATTTTTAATGTACCTCAGTTTAAAATGTTAAAATGTTATTGATTTCTCAGATTACCTGCAGATCTGGGCCTCCTCAGGGTTGAGCCTTGTGTTATTGCTACACTGTGACGAAGATAAAATGTCTCATGGGGGGCGAGGGAAGGTCATGCATGAAACGTTATTAAACACCTCAGAATATACAGAGGCTTCCTTCATCCCTAGAAAAGGTTGGATCACATTAGGACCACCAGTGACTGAATAATATACACCCCACTGTCTGGTGTAGCTGGTAGCCCATTGGGATCAGCTGAAGCGCTCTGTGATGCCGCTTGCTATAGACTTGGTGACAATTCTTTATAGTAACTTTTTCCAGCTAGCTACAGTCCAGTTCTCACTGGATGGGGGGGTAACTGGAGGTTATATCCTCCACCAATTCCCCCACTCTGCAGGAGAGTGTATACCTTCTACTGCAGAGATAATAAGGGAGCTAAAGAAGATGCTCCTCTCCCTTGGAAGCAATACTGTAAATAGAGTTAAATGGTTGTGTGTAAGATTGTTATTGTTGTCTACTGTTAAAGCCCACCCAGGAAATAGGAGGTTATTTACCTGGAATCTTGACAGTAAACTTACAGGTGACAAATTACAGAACCAGAATATAAAAGTGGTAATATTCAAGAGCGTTAAGGATTAGATGGGTATTAGTATCTCGCAGCGGGGGCTACCTCCCTACCTCCCTACTATATATATATATACATAACACAAATGGAATCCAGTAAAAAATAGTGGTCTGCTCACAAAACGTGAACGGACTCAATAACCCAGTAAAAAGGCACAAGACTTTGGACTACTTGAAAAATTAAAAACCTACTTTTCTTCTCCTGCAGGAGATGCATCTGGGAAGGGTGAAGCATTAGAAGCTGGTGGGATTCGGCTTTTCACATGTGGTAGCCTCCTCATACAAAAAAGGCAAGCACAGGGGAACAGTGGTCCTAGTACCTAGATACACTCATTTTCATGTTTCTGCAACATATACGGATCTGGAGGGGTGCCTAGCTATAGTGGAGGGATTACATGAGGGAGAGCAGATCACTCTGGCTAGCTTATATATCCCGCCGGGTTCTGATGCACAAGTGGTTGGACCCCTACTACAAAAGATAACAGAATACCATAAAGGGCTGCTGATTGTGGGGGGGCAATTTTGTCTATGACAATACTGACACAACCAACCCAAAACTGCATAGGAAAATGGCGGCTCAAAGAGCTGCACAGGTATATTTGAAAGAGTCAAAGTGGGTAGATGCCTGGTGTTTTATACATCCAAAAGCAAAAGGCTTCTCTCATTACTCCAGCCCTCACAGTACATATGCACGTATTGATTTTTTTCATTTACCAAAGGAGCATCAGTACCGCATTATGTCCTGTGAGATGATACCTTCAGTTTTATCTGACCATTCCCTACTGAAACTGGAAATGGAAGGCGGGAGGCAGCAGAGAAGAATGCTATGGCGTCTTAATAATTTTCTGCTGACTTTCCCACAGTTCAGGGAGATGGTGGAGGCTAGGGTGCAGCAGATTACAGCAGACAACAACACTCCTGAGACCCTTCCGAGCATTTTGTGGGACACACTTAAGGTAGTCCTACAAGGCGATATTATTAAATATGCCTCCCATCACAAAAAGACCCAGGCAAGTTTACTGGCTACACTTCAGAACCAACTAAAAGATATGATGTCGAAACATGCCGTGGGTAATGAAGGGGTTCTTCACCTCATAGAAGCCACCAAGCAGAGGATCCAGTGTATCCTGGCAATTAGAACAGAACAGGCCCTGCAGTTGTTGAAACAAAAATTTTATGATGGAGGCCCTAGAGCTACTCGATTATTGGTCAACCCTTAGAAAGAAAATAAATCAGGCCTCTATTACACAGATCAGATCACCTATCACAGGAAACAGAAACGATCCCATCAATGATTATGCAAGCCTTTACTGTTTTTTTACGCACCCTTTACACTCGGGAAGGCACAGTGGACCCTCAGAGGGTGGAGAGATTCTTATCAGATCTTACCCTCCCTGCTCTCTCCCAAAAGCATCAAGAAGCCTTAAAAGCCCCAATCTCCAAAAAAGAGCTGGAACTGGTAGTGTCCTCACTGCAGCCTAATAAAAGTCTGGAGCCAGATGGGTACACTGCTGAATTTTTTTAGATCACTTCAAAAGCAATTATTACCAGTACTTCTTCTGGTATGTCAAGACATATTGGAAGGAAAGAGTGCACCCCCCTCGTGGCGGTACGCCACCATATCTAGCATCCTAAAGCCAGGTAAAAACCCAGTAACATGTAAATTTCTTAGAGACTAATATCAGTTCTTAATATTGACTATAAAACCTTTGCGACGGTGATGGTGAAGAGGCTAGAGGGGTTTCTCCCATCACTAATCGATAGGGACCAGTGTGGATTTATTCCACTTAGGCAAGCACAAGACAATATAAAGAAGACATTACACCTTATGTACCATGCTGCTCGGTCGAACTATCCCTTCCTATTTCTAAGCTTAGATGCCGAGAAGGCCTTCGACCGAGTGGCGTGGCCTTTCTTAGATGCCGTTTTGGGAAAGCTGAGGTTTCCAGAGGAGTTCCTGAGGGTAATCAGACCACTATATGATACCCCAATGGCCCAAATTAAAATCAATAGCTCCATATCAGAGCCGATCCCCCTGCAGAGGGGCACCAGACAGGGTTGTCCCCTCTTCCCTCCCTTCTGTTTGCCATTTACCTGGAGCCTTTGGCCCAGGCTGTTACATAGAAACATAGAAACAGATTTTGTGACGCAGATAAGGACCACTTGGCCCACCCAGTCTGCCCATTTCCTACCTAATGGATAAGCTGCAGATCCTAGTTAACCAGCAGCCTACTTCTTCCTACCCCAACCCCCTAGAATTGCCTTATGACTGTCCCATGCATGCTTGAATTCCACCACTGTTTTTGACTCCACAACCTCCTCCAGAAGGCCGTTCCATGCATCCACAACCCTCTCTGTGAAAAAATACTTCCTTAAATTACCTCTGAGCCGCCTCCCTTCTATCTTCAAATTGTGCCCCCTTGTTCTTGCACACCTCTTTTTTTTGAAAGATGCTACCCTCTTGGACTTTGTTGATTCCCTTGAGGTACTTGAAAGTTTCTATCATGTCCCCCCTCTCCCTCCTTTCCTCGAGGCTATACATATTCAGCTCCTTAAGTCTCTCTTCATATGTCTTCCGGTGCAGACCCTGCACCATTTTAGTTGCCCTCCTCTGGACAGCCTCCATCCTGTCTATGTCTTTTCGGAGATTGGGTCTCCAGAACTGCACGCAGTACTCCAGATGGGGTCTCACCATCTGTCTGTACAGAGGATAATAACTTCCTGTTTTCTACTGGTGATGCCTCTCCCTGCATCCCAGTATCCCCCCAGCCCTCCTTGCTGCCCTCTCACATTGCTTGCCCACCTTTGGGTCATCTAATATGACTACCCCAGGTCCCTTTCCATTTTTGTTGTTGTTAGTATCTCACCCCCATTGTGTACTCTTCCCCTGGGTTTTTGTTTCCCAGGTGCATTACCTTGCACTTCTTAGCATTGAATCTAAGCTGCCATACATTTGACCATTCCTCTAACCTTGCCAAGTCCCTTCTCATCCTTTCCACCCCACCTTGTGCAACAACTCTGTTGCAGATCTTTGTGTCATCTGCAAAGACATACTTTGCAGCAGATTATAGCAGACAACAACACTCCTGAGACCCCTCCAAGCATTTTGTGGGACACACTTAAGGTAGATACAGTGAGGATGAATCTACTCCCAAGCCTGCTTTACCTTTAGGCAAGACCAGAACATACGGGAGTATCCATGGGAGGGGATCATTACAAACTAGCCCTGTATGCTGATGATTTGTTGATTTACCTGGTGAATCCAGAGCAGACCCTACAACCTCTGTGGCAACTACTAGAAGGATTTGGGGAGCTGTCAGGGTACAGGGTTAACATGGCAAAGACTGAGGGCTTAAAATGTAACTTTTCTCCATCACCTCAGATGATCCAATCTTTCCCATTTAAATGGAACTTAGCATCCCTTTGTCCATCTTACAGGAGACTACTCCAAACTTGGGGAGTTAAACTATACCCCTCTGATAGACCAAATCAAGGCGGACGTAGAGAGATAGAGGTCCCTTCCTATCCCTGATGGAAAAAAGGTAGATACAGTGAGGATGAATCTACTCCCAAGCCTGCTTTACCTTTTCCAGACCCTTCCAATACCCCTACGAAGGGGTCTGATCATGGAAATAAATAAAAAGATTTCTAAATATATATGGGGGTGCAAAAAACAAGTGTCAAATTTGCGACACTTCAACTACCCAAAAAGCATAGTGGGCTGGCTCTCCCGGATCTTGAACTTTATTAAATGGCCTCCCAGCTCCGAATCCCCTTATACTGGTTACATCCAAATTACCAGGCAAAGTGGAAAAAATTGGAGATTAGAGAAGAGGATTTGATGAATCTGAATAAGATCCTCCTACAGTACCCCCCTACTCCGTTGGAGGACATATCCCATAATTCTTTTACAATTAACACAATAAAGGTATGGAGACGTATTAGAATCCAAAAAAATAGCTCCCTATAGGGCACTCCTATTCTCTCTACCGTATCACCATCACTTTACCCCAGCCCATTTAGACCATGGATACAGAAACTGGAAAAGGATGAATATCCACTTGATATATCATTTCACCAAGGTGGGGAGAATATTGAGCATGACTGAATTACAGTCACTACATTAATTCAGACCACAATATGGCTTTTGGATGATACAGGCCTTGAATTTTGTTAGAAAACAGACTAGGGGGATTCCTCAGGACTCTGGCATACCAACTATACTAGAAATATATTGCAGCCCTGGATGGTCAGGGAACTTAAATCATATGATCTCATACTTGTATAAGAGATTACAAGCTTTAAGGGGATTCTCTGAGCAAACTGAAGAAAGCCTGGGATGGTGACCTGGGGATTGCACTCACGGAGCAGCATTGGTCTAATCACCTGGGACATATCCATCGAGGGCTATCCTCCCCGACTTGGAAAGAATTCTCATGGAAGGTCTCTCTGAGATACTTCAGAACCCCAGTGGTACAAGCTAAGTACCTGCAAAGGACAGACTCCACATGTTGGAGGAGGTGCGGAGAGATCCGAGTGACACATGGCCATATTTTCTGGCAATGCCAAGAGCTACAACCTTTTTTACAAGAACTCTCGGAGGACCTTTCCCAGATTTTGATTTTTATAAATAAACTCTCACCCGAGATGTTTCTCTTCTCGATGTTCCCAGCTACATGCAGGGACCCAGACACAAAAAAGTTGCTGTCCACTTGCCTTTTAACAGCGAAAAAAGTCATAACAAAAAACTGGTTATCTCATATCCCCCTAAAATTAATCCAATGGGATGAGATAATGTTGCAAGTCTACACATTAGAACTGTTGACTGCCCAAGCTTAATAAATCCAAGGAATCCTTTGAACTCATCTGAAGGAGATGGGTCCTATATATATCCACATGACGACCTGACTTTGTCCCATAAAAGTAGACCTAGGTGGGGGTGCTCATCCGTGGGTGCAGCTCCCTATACTCTCAATAACGCAGTAGGCGCTTCGAGATTTCCAGAGATCACAGAATACCATAGGCTCTTCAAGGTCAGGTTAAGATTATATGGCGTTATATCCAATCACTCTATGGATGATCAATTTTATTTATTGCCACATCTGGGACCTTGTTCCCTCCCTTTAATTGAGTCAAGGTTCGTTTCTGTTCAACCTCAGTTATAAACTGGGTGAGACTAAAAGTTATTAATTTCCACTTTTTTATTGTGTGCTGTTTTCTTCTGATTGATGTTTTTTAACTGTTTTTAACCGTGATACATGTTTGGATAGTGTACAATGTACTTTGTTCACATATAAAATATAAATAAAGATTGAAAGTTAAAAAAAAAAGGAAAAGGAATCCAGTCTTGCCAGGGTATATTTGGTGGCAATACCATAAACCACACCCACAGAGTCAAAACACCAGCAAGATCATCTTAAGCATAATCTCACAGCAGAGCAGGAGGGCAGGTTGGGCTTTGTTGCAGAACAAGGTGCATGGTTAGGCACATAGTTTTATATGCAAGGGGTTGTTGTAGGTGGAGATGCTGAGGTGCTAGTCCAGCCACACACAAGATACTTTAAGTATGGTGCAGATTCAAGTGGCCACCATTTGAGTCCTGAAGAATGGTGTGTGATAGAGACTAGCTACTAGGAATATGCAAAATTCAAACTTCCACTTCCCGAAATCAGCCGACATTACAATCACACTTCGATTTTTTATTTCACAGAATTTCCAGGTATATTGTGTGAATATTTTCCAAAATGTAATTTTGAGTTATTTCTCATTTTAAAACTACTCACCCAAATTACACCACATCTGGCACATTTGCAGCTGAATACCTCACATATATATGCGTGTGTGTGCTAAGCTTCAGATCTTTGGCTTTAAAAGGGTCTGATTTATAAGCAAGCAAACATTTAGATATTTTTCAATTAAATTTCCCAAGTATGTAAGTGGCAAAATTATAAGCCCCTGTAACTTAAAAACTACAGAGCTCAATGTCATGAAATCTGGCAGGTTTACAGACTTTAAAAAGGACGCTGTGCGTGCTGATCTTATAACCTCTGCTGAAACAATGTCCATGTTATAACCGCCAAATATCACTGGTATTTAAAGTCAAATTTCATAAGCTTTTGTGAAAACTGTGGAATTTAGTGTTAACTGTGGGAAAGCCATGTTTATGAATTTTGACCAGCCATACACCTGACCTGCCATGGAGGAGAAAGAAAGCATTTGGGCAGAGTGGCAATAAAGTTGGATTCATAAGGAACTCCATTGTGAAAATAGCAAGAGAGTTGGAGGGTATTACAGGACCATGATGCTGAGTGCAGGAGGATTTGCCTACCTACCATACAGGTCACATGAGAGTGATCTGTAGACAAGCAATGCAGCTGAAGGAAGAACTGACTGCTGTCGGTACTGTAATGTGGAGTTCGAGCTCTGACGCTATGAAGTCATTTATTGAATTAAGGATATTTGTAAAGGGGAAAATATCTAGAGGGATCTTCTCCAAGGTCCTCATTGGCACACACACTGTTAGGAATGGCAGCATCAGAAATTAGACAAGTTGACTGACTCTTGTTAAGATTCTGTTGAAAGTGGGAGGTTCTTCTTTTCTGGCCAGCTAGAGAGCATTACAGGGCAGGACTTCCTGCATTCTCAGGATAGGCTGCATGTACACCAAGAGGGAGGAGGCAATGGTCATGTCAGGGATGTAAAGTGAAGGATAGGGTTGGGGCACTAGACTAAGAGAGGGACAGCTGAGCTGAACAGCATAAGAATAGTAGACCCCAGTTGGAGCAAGGAAGCACAGCAGGATAACAATTCTGACTTGAAAGCAGATCATATAAAAATCACACCCAGCAAAACTGACAGGCCTGGGAGCCCATGTACTTGGAAGTCCTGGACTTAGAGGCACAAGAGACTTAGTGGGGGAGAAAATGACTGGGGTACCAACAAGGAGTAATGCTACGCCACCAGATTCCAATGGGATAGGTCTGATGGGAAAAGAAGTAACAGGTTCTCTCTTTTTAGGAAGTGTGTCACTATGAAAACAATGAGGACATCAGGGACAAGCAGTTCCACTGGATCCATCTCATCAAACTCAGACAAAAAAAGGCAGGGGACAAAATAGTCAATAAAAGACAAAGAATAGAACTCTACTCAACTCTATATTTAGTTTTTTTTTTTATTTTGGCTGCACTACTAATCATATAAATTTCCAATGTTTTGTTGATGGACCAGCTTCCTCAGGGGAATTAGTGGTCATCTAAAATGATAATAAGCATAATAAATATATTGACAATTTTTCATAATTTCAGAGAACTCAACTGAAATTAGAAACCATAATTTTTTTAATTTATTTATTTCTCCGTGACTGGGGGGTTGTACCTATGGTTCCCTCCCATCCGGCTGTCGTTTGGCCCCGCCCCAGCCAGAGCTCAACCCCTATGCCCTACCCCTCCCAGCCACATCACAGTGGAGACTTACCCTGCTCACCGCAGAAGGCCAGGCAAGCACCAGGGGAGTTGACTTGGGTGCATCTGCCACGACACCAGCGGACCACCTCCACATGCGTGAGGAGGATTTTTTTCTCTTGTGTTTGGTTCCTCCCCCCATGGTATGGGTGCACAATGACGCCAAAGATGTTCCGTGCATGTGTCTGCACCCAGCACATCTGGCGTCAACCCCACAGCAGACCGCGGCATGCACCAACCCCCAGCTGCCGCCAGGAGCCAACAAATCCGCAGTCATCCTTCCACCCTCCTGGAAGGAGAGCAGTCCCCAGGATGCCCGAGATTCCTCCCTCCCAGCCTGACCCCCAACACCCGAGATCGCTCCCGACCCCGGGTCACTGGTGTGGTGCAAGGTGTGGCGTCCAGCGCCTCAACCCTCAGTGCCACCAGGCCGGCATAGAAATCATAATAATATGAATTACTTTCCATGCAGTGCCTGTATCTTATTGCTTACATTCACTTTAAAAGTTCAAGATTTTCTTTTTTTTCTTGTTTCTATTTGAAATTAAACATTTTTAATTACTTTCTATGCATAAGTACTTTATATATATATTAAAAAACACACATAATTATGAACTCACATATTCCCCTCTTTAAGACTGGTTCAACAGTATATTTACATCTTTTTTTCAGAAACGTGTTTCACTATGAAAAAATTAATTAAACATTTTTAATTCCTACTCCATCATCGTTTGTTTAACTTTGTTAATTATTCTTTTATTTTTAGTAGCGATATTTCACCTATGCATTTTATCAATGTTTTAAACAGGCAACCTATTTTATAACAGCATGCTTTTACACATAAGCTTTGAACAGCTTGGTTCTAGATATTCATTACACTTGGTTATAGCCATCATTGCATAGCTTTGTCATTTTAGTATAAATATTCCTTGTACTTGTTTAAATCACTGTTGCTGCACAGTGATTACCAATGTTGTTCAAATAACACATTTTGACGAGTTGCTGTGCTTGTCACTTAAGTAAAGCAATAATGCACAATAGGCAAGGCCCTGGAATTCTGCGGTTCTATGTTAAGTGAATTTGTCACAGAATTTGCATCATGCCGCAGAATATATATAGTGCCGCAGAATTCATTGTTTTTGGTAAATTTTCATATAAATATACTGTTTTTCCATAGTGTCAGGCTTTCTTTCCTACCTCGTTTATCCTGAAGCCCCTCATCTATGCTCAGCATATGATGTAATCGATGACATCACATCATACTTAGCCAATGACAGGACTGCATTCTGCCACAGAAATGAATAAATCATGCCACAGAAATCAGAAAATGCTGCCCTTGAGAACACCAGGGCCCTGACAATAGGGTGTGCTGTTAATGGGGATTAACACACACCGGTCGTTAATCCCCATTAACAGCATACCCTGAGTGCGTTAATGCACTTATTACATGGAGTTACACAACTTTTGGAGGAAAAACACCAGGAAAGGCGATAAAATGTACTAAACATGGAAAATTTTAATGGGTGTCCTTCCACACAAAGTAGTCCCACATACAAAGTGCGTATAACACAGGAGACAGTGACATCTAACTGAAACAAACTGTGCAGCGTTTGCCAGTAGTAAGTGAGCGAGTTGCTTCTGGTCCCAGGACACACTCAACCGTGCGTGTTCTTAAACCAAGTTTCTTGACAGTGCAATGGTGGGGCAAGGAGCATGCCATTTTGCTATCGTCACTTTCAATCAGACGTCACTCACAATGAATGTAACCAATACAGAGACAAACTTACCATTACCACTGCCATGCCAACCTGCTCCTGTCTCTTAGTACCAGACGGTGACCCCATGCTATGAGGAATGGCTTGAGAGGGGACAGCAGTGGACATGGCTATCTAGAAACATAGAAACACAGAAGTTGATGGCAGATAAGGACCACAAGGTCCATCCATTCTGCCCATCTCGGGTGTCTGTGGGTGTCTCAGGCATTGAGTCCGTACACAAATTACAGCCACTGACAGGCTGCATACACTATTGACAGCGGGTCGGTGCTCTCTGCCTCTTATCTTTCTGATCCACTGTCTGGACTTCACTGTGTTTGCGCTATTCTGCTAGCCCTGATACCTGCTTCTGGCAGTGTGCATGTTAGGGTGAGATGATCAGGGTCTGTACCGACCACCCCCTGTCACCTCATTCTTACTGAGTGCTGTGACCGCTTGTGAATGTGTTGTTGTACTACTGTGCCTGCCACTGCTGTGCCCTCATAGCTCTTGCCACTGCATTTCTCACTAGTTCTCTGGTGACAGGCTGATGGCTGCCACTTTGTGGGAAGCATACACTGTCCCAGAGAAGGGGGACGAAGGCTGCACTCTCCCTGCGGCATTGCACTGCTCCTCTTCCAGGGATATGGCTGCCCACCACTGTGCAGACCAGGAGTGATTGTCACACTGTGATGTGATGGGGAACCTGTGCACTTCAAACAAATGATGACTTGCAGTACTCTGTGGCAACTGCTCCGTTGCTGCGACGGAGTACCTACTCTTTAGGGGAGCCATGCCAGCTGAACAGAGGTGTGCAGTTTGGCTGACACACTACAGCGGTGCGGCTGCTTTTCTTACAGGGCACCGCTACCATGACATTGTCTGCCACTACTGACTGTGCACCACTCCCATTCAGCACCCCACTGTCCATAGTACCCATTCCCATTTACCACCCCACCTTGCGTACTACAATGGGAGCAAAGCCATAACTTTGGAATCACTGAGGCATGCAGTGTCCGAGATCCAAGGGGCAGGTGGGTGGGAAGAGCTCGCCAACAGGAGACATCTCCTGGCAGGATACACAGCAGGTTTGCTGTTACAAACCCCACAGTGCCAGAAGACGAGTAGCTGGCAGGCTCCATGCTATGCGGGGAGTTAGGAGAATAAGATGCTAGCACACACGAGGCACTTTCATACCACTAAGCTGATTTTGCAAATGGCTGCTGCTTTGCTTTTGGTACATGCCATGAGAAATAGGGACCATTCTGCCCCTTGATCCGTTGTATGCTGTACCTCATCACCCAGACAGTGCTGATAATGCAGATTATTGCACTGTCAGGTGATGGTCCACATCCAATCACATTACTCCCTCAGGAGCCCCATATAATAAATCCTAAGTAATACACTGTTGTCTCATATAGCCATGCTGTGTTGATGTTAAATTTCATATGCACCATATAAAATGTGTTACCTTAATTTCATTCCATAACCTCAAACAGCCTGTGTGTCTCTCTAAACTTCTCTTAGTCAGTGCCCAGCTATAAGCTGTTGTTCACTGTGAATGCAAATGAGACAAAATATGCCTTGGTTTACTCATCCTATATCTCAGCATTAACCTCAGTTTTTAAATTCATTTTGCTTCTGGGATTTAGTATTTGCTGAAGAAAGATACACTCACCATCTCTTCTGGTAATTATTGTAAGTTTCACAGATGCCAAAAGTACCTTATAACTTTCACATGGCTTTTATATCCCTCATGGACTGTCCCTACCAACATCATCATTGAGGACGCAGCAACGTGAGCGTCGTACGAAATTTGCCGGCAGATAAAGGCCTAGAGGTCTATCAAGTCTGCTCAAATGTGCAGCTAGCACCCCTTATTCTGCAGCTGCCATCATGAGTTACACATGGTGGGACACCAACTGCATATGATACATGCAATTCACACAATGTGCCTCCTCATTTAGACAATGACTGGTTCAAGGCTATGTATTGTTATTCTGTAAACCTGACTGTTCAAGTGAAGTGTACACCATACCATACACATACCGGAAACTAAAAACTTCAAAGCAGTGACACTTACTAAAGAGGACAGGAAATGATTTCTAATTGGCAGCTGTTTATAATGTTCCCAGTTACATAAATGATATCCATAAGCCTAAATGATCCATATGTTACTGTACCTGAATAAAAAGTGATGCAAAAAACTGTATTATGCATTGTTTTGTTTTTCTGGGCACCATTCTCTTACAGTTCTTTTCATGTAACCAGTGATCTGGAGTTTTAGCTATGTCCCAGTTTGTGTACAGAACTCTGAGCATGGTTCTGAGAGGACAACAGCTCATGCTTAGCATTCTGTACACAACCTGTGACACAGTTAACACTCCAGATCACGGGTTCCATGAAAAGAACTGTAAGAGAATGCTGCCCATAAACACAAGACAATGCAAAATACAGTTTTTTTGCATCACTTTTAATTCAGGTAGAGTAACATTTGAATCATTTAGGCTTATGGATATAATTTATGTAACTGGGAACATTATAAACAGCTGCCAATTAGAAATCATTTCCGTCCTCTTAAGTTCTCCCTTGTAACAACAAACTACTGATAATAAAGCAAGCTAAGCTGGTTTCAAGGTGAATCTTACAAGAAAAGGAGGGTTATTTTGCTAATGCTTTTGATTTATATTAATTTGCTTCATTGTAACCATCATTAATACCATATTTCTTATTGCTGTACATGGAATTCTAGAATCCATTTGGCTTCCCTTCTAAATAAATTCTTTTTGTTAACTTCTGCGTTTGAGGTCTTTTTGACCTTATCTAATCCCCAGAATCTCATGCTGCTTATGTTATGCCTGCTTCCTGGAAATGCCTAGCAACTGAAGATGTGAGGTCCATACGCCTGCTAGAACTCTTGTGTTCTGTTATTCTGTTTTTCAATTCTCTCGAAGTCTGACCTATGTAAGTGAGGTCACATGGACATCTGATTGCATAAATAACATTGAGACGCAAGTAATGAATTGCCTGACACAAAATTGCCTTTGCTGGGATGACTTGTACTTTTAGTGTTATATGTGTTCGAACAATGGACACATCGCCCCCATTTCTGAGAAACATTCGAGGTATCACCCAGCCACCTTCTATAGTCTCCTTGTTCTGGTATTTTATGTACTATATGTACTAATTTGTCTTTCAGGTTTACACATTTTCCTGCTGTTAATATCCAGGGTGGATTTTCAAATATCCTTCTTCCTTTATTGTTAGGCTGTAAAAATGTCCAATTTTTTAGAATGACTGATGTAATTTTTCCAAACTCAGTGTAAAGTTTTGTACTGAAGGGTAATTTTTGTTCATTCTGCGCAGACTTATTTGATGGCCTAATATGGCCTCTCTTGCAGATTAGTGTTGCTCTATCCTGCGTCTTCACTTTTTCTTTTGCCTTTACAAGGTCTCCATTTGTGTAACCTCTGTATTTAAATCTCTATATTTTTTTCTGCTCTCTGATTATATTCTTTAGTTCTTGAACAATTTTTTTCTCTCTCCATAGGCCTACTAGAATGTTCCTAATGAGGCGTCTCTGATGAAAACTACTGGCTTGTAACACTGTTTTTCTAGATGGTTCTTTCCTGATTAAATCAACAGTCATTGTCTAAACATAGAGGCACACTGTGTGAACTGCACAGATCATATACAGTTGGTGTCCATAATGTGTAGTGCATGACGTCACAATGCTCACGTTGCCGCGCCATTAGTGATGATATCAGTAGGGCCACTCCACGAGGACTATAAAACCCAAGTGAAAGTTACAAGGTGCTTTTGGTATCTGTGAAAAGTATAAGAATTACCACAGAAATTGTGAGTGTATCTTTCTTCAGCAAAGGCTAAAACTCTGAAGCAAAATGTATTTAAAAGCTGAGGAGAACGCTGAGATACAGAATGAGTAAACTGAGGCATATTTTATCTCATTTGCATTCACAGTGAGCAAAAGCATATAGCTGGGCAGTGACTAAGATGAGCTTAGAGAGGCACAGACTGCTTGAGGTTAAGGAATGAAATTAAGGTAAAGGCATTTATACGGGCATTTCAAATTTAACATCAGAACAGCATGAATATATGTAGTACTTATTAAATGTTTTTGGAAAAAATGTTTTTTAAAAAAACAGATATGAGGATGGAAAATTATGTAAGTGCAAAGCACAGCACTCATCAAAATGGGTTATTTGAACTACAGTGGTAACAGCTGTGCAGCAATGAAGATTTAAACAAGTACAATGAATATTGATATTAAAATGACAAAGGTATGCAGTGATAAATATAACCAAGTGTAATAAGCCGTGCAGAAATTAAGTATAATCCGGCCCAGTGCTGTGGAGGGCTGAGGCCGTGCAAGTGACTTGGGTTTGGAAATTGAAGTGGGTCGGTTGGGGGCCAGCCAGTGGAGGGAGGATTGAGCATTCCCAAAATAGTTCTCCTCCTCCTGGGTGGGGGTGGGGTTACAGTAACCCACTGATTGTCTGCAGCCTGGAAGAATTTGGGCACCAGCACAGCAAGGTCACGCATGGGGAGGGACTGCATGCAGGATACCGGGGCATTTCCGTGGAGGCAAAGTATACACATCACATCCATTGCACGCCGCTGGTGGTCCCTGGAGAGAAATGTGGAAAACACTCAGCTGTTGGATGATGCTGATCCCATAGGGCTGCGTGACTGGTGAATGAGCAGCTCCGAGGAGACTCACTGGCATAGGGTGAGGAAGGAGTGAGGTGAGCCCGGAGAAGCTACGTGATGAGGCGGGGAGGGGACTCAGTCAGATGGGGCAGCTGGACAGCCAAAAGCAGACAAAACAAAATAACTGAAACAAACAAGTATAAAAGCATGTTGTTATAAAATAAGTGGCTTGCTTAAAACTCTGATAACAAGCATAGGTGAAACAGCACTACTGAAAACAGCAGAATATTTAATTAAGAAAGTTAAACAATGTTGATGCAGTAAGAATTAAAAAATGTTTTATGAATTTCTTTCATAATGAAACACTTTTCTGAAAATAACATTGAAAAAAGATGTAAATACACTTGTGAGCCAGTCTTAAAGCACTGAACATATGAGTTCATAGCTATGCTTGTTTTCTAATACATATATTACAGTTGTGCACAGAAAATAATTAAAAAAAATATTTATTTAATCTTAAATAGAAACAAAGAAAATCTGTTGAAATTTTGATGTGAATGTAAGCAGTGAAATACAAGCACTATCTGGATGGTAATTCATATTATTATGATTTCTGTTGTTGCTTTGTCCTCTGAAATTATGAAAAATTGTCAATATATTTATATGCTTATTATTATTTTAGGTCAACTCTAATTTCTCTGAGGAAGTTGGTCCATGAACAAAACACTGGAAATTAATATGATTAGTGGTGCAGCCAAAAAACAAAATAAATAACTACAGAGTTGAGTGCAGTTCTGTTCTTTGTCACCGTTGCATATTAGCAGGTCTGGGAACTTGTTACTCCTCACTAGAGTTTCAGGTGATGAACCTGCTCCAAGTTTTGGAAGAAGGACAAAAGTCACCTAGGAAGGAACTGCAAGACTGTAAACAGCTAAGCTCATTACAATAGATGCATTGGTGATAAGGGCTTTCTGAAAGTTAAATTCAGATGGAATTCTGGTGTATTACCTATTATACTACCATGATTTTTTTTTGATTATTTGTTTTATCCGTTTTTCCCATTTTTCCTCCTACCCTCATGTCCTTGGTGTAAGCATGCGCATGTGAAGACATGAGCGAGTCGTGCACTGCGGGATGCCCCACCTTACCGGTCACCTATACCCACTTGCACCACCATCAGACCTCCACCCGGAGGTGGTGGGACTGTGGAAGGGCGACCCCCCATCCCCGGAAGAGAAGAACTGCCGTTAGGCAGATCCAATCCTGCTCCTGCCCTCCCCCATGCCGGCTCCCCAATGACCCGAGGTCATTCCTGAATCACGGTCACTGGCAGAGTGCAAGGTAAAGTGTCCAGCACCGCAGCTCTCAGCGCCACCGGACCGACCACTACCATGAATTTTTGAGAACATTTTGCCAATTAGTAATTTGCTGTATTCCACTGCAAATTTAAAACAACTGAACCAAATTTCTCCATCTTTGCTAGATTCCAGGATCTTTTCTATTCCTACCTATTCTATTCCTACACCACTCTGGCAGGGCGGGAGTGCCGGAAGGAGGCACTCATGGTAGTGGCCAGGGAGGATGTGGGGGTCCTCCATAGTGGAGACCCCAAGGAGGGAGGAAGAGGATCCAAGAGGAGCAGGAAGCAACTTCTGGTGGTGGATTCGACTGGCAGGGGGATGGATTTGGGAAAAGGAAGGGATGGGAGAAGGAGGATAGGTGCCTATGTAGCACCATGGCCTGGAGGGATGGGATACAGATCCTGAGAATTGCTAGGGCAGCAGGATGCAAGGGAGAGCTGGATGTCATTGTCCACCTGGGGACTAATGACTTGGTTAGGGATGGGGCTGAGATAGTGCAGGAGGAGTTTACGGAGCTGTGGAGGGGTCTTAGACAGGTATTGCACTCAGTAGCTTTCGCTGAGGTGCTGCCTATCTACAACAGGGGGAAGGAGAGGGCTCTCCACACCAGGAGCTTTAACTCATGGTTTAAGGAATGGTGCAGAGAGGAGGCGTTCAGCTTCATTGGGGACTGGGGATCCACATGGAGGGATAAGGGTCTATACAGGGGTGATGGCATGCATCCGTCTGGGAGCAGAACCACAGTCCTCAGCGGATGGTTTAAAAGTTACTCTGATGAACATTGAAACTAGCTGATGGGTGGGGGGACATAGATTTTGCCAACAGATAAGAACTTGTTGGACCACCTAGACTACCCATTTTTCCCAACCTTTAGCATCACCATTGTTCTGATGGATCTAGATAAAAAAAGGAGGAAGGTGCCTGGAAAGTAGAACAGCTACCTTTATGAACACCAACTTGTTGACAATGGATGTCAGGGCACCAAATAAGTGATGGCCTTCAACTATTTCATATTGCTCTGTCTTTTCCAGATATCTGAACAGTGCATCTCAGTAACCAAGTCTTGTAAAATATAGTGTGTGTATTCTGACAGAGTATTTGGGTATGGTTCTTCACTCCCTCTCAAGAGCATCATCTTCTCCCCAGGCACTAAGGCACAGTATTTCAGGCTGTTCTACTATGTATGGTAAGGCTGTTCACTCCCCAGCCCCCCAGAGTGATGTCATACAACACTGTGTATAGTTCCATGTGTTGATGCTGGAGTCAGGAGCCAGTACATGGTAGATTTGCTTAATGCAGCATGTCTTGTAAGTGCAGTGGCTGCTTCAGGCTAACTAACTAGGTAAGCTTTTATATATAAAGTGCCCATTCCTGGAGGATCTGGGTACTGTACAATATAAAATGAATCATAAATTAGAACATAATAGCCATGGACAGTGTAATAAAATACAAAACAACCACAAGATTAAACTAACTGGGGAAAACAGCTTAAATAAGTAATAAAATTAATCTAAAATTGTATGTGACCAGCCAGTAAATGAAATCAAAAGCTTCCTTAAAAGATGAGATTTCAGATGCCTCTTAAAGGTTTCCAATGAGGGCCTCCTCAAAGATCTTGGGAGCACTGAGGGTTGAGGTGCTGGCCACCACACTCACGCCACGCTGGCGACCTGGGTTCTGTGACAGACTCAGGTTGACGGGGGTCAGCAGGGAAGGAAGAGGATGGAGCGCTCAGAGGACAGCTCTCCTCTCCCTGGGGAGGGATCGAGGGTCGCTCGGTGTTCTGGTGGCCCCCAATGGAGATCGGGGTCACTGCAGGTTCACCAGCCAGTATAGGGGGTGGAGAGTGGCAGACGCCAGCAGGGCAGCCATGCGCAGGTGTCATTGCATGCCACGCTCCAAGGGGGAAAACTAAGAAAGAAAAATCCCTGTCCTCAGGGATAGATGATGACACCTCCGCCCTGCTGAGCCACACTCCAGCACCAAGTTTCATTCCTCTCCAGGCCTGACCACACAGCCAGCACATTAAATTGAAGATAGAGCGCCCTGGGTGGATAGGGTGGCCCCACCTTGGGGATGCAGAGCCGGGGGATCTGCTAGGCTGATGCAAGGGGAGGGGGAGAAAGCTTCAGGTGGGAGGTAGAGCTTGTGGTGGTGGCAGATGCCACTGAGAGTTCCCTGAAGGCAGGAGCAGAAAAAGAATATACAAAAAAAAAATAAAAAGATCTTGGGAGTGAGTTCGACAGAGTCAGGCCAGATACATCAAAGGCCCTGTCACCAGAATGATTTCAACCAAACCCTGGGAACTGCTAGGAGACCTGCCTCAGAGGAACGGAGAGGACAGGAGTTCTGGTGAGGAGATAGAAGTTCATACAGGTAGCTAGGGCACAGTCCATACAGGGCCTTATAAGTTAGTATGCCGATATTGAAGGAGATCCACCACCTTACTGGCAGCTAATACAGATAACGTAGGACTGGGGTCATGTGCCAAGACCTAGGAAGGCCTGTCAACAACCTGCCCGTAGCATTCTGCACTAGCTGCAGGTGATGTAGAGTCCCTCCATTCAGCCCAAAGTATAGGGCATTGCAGTAATCAAGTCTGGATATCACAAAAGCATGTAGCAGTGAGGGCAAGTCATCAGGTGGGATGAAAGGTTTGATCCGGGCGATATTTCGAAGATGGAAACCACTCTGGACAACACCTAAGCCTCTAGTGTCAGTACGCTACCCAGGATAATGCCCAGATTTTTCACCTTAGCAGAGGTGGCGTGGGAAGAAGAACCAAGCACAAGTCCAGTTGCCTCTCCTGCCATCCCAGCAGTTCCCATCGACAACCAGGCTCGACCACCAGTACCTCCATCTTGTTTGGGTTGAGCCTTAGCCAGTTGTAGGACATCCAGTCTTGGACCTCGGCCAGACAGGAATTCAATACAGAGACCACACCATATATGCCAGATGATAGGTCCAACTGGCATCTTACCTTTTGTTTCCCTCTGGACTACATATTCCCTCCACCATAATGACTTTCATGGTTATTTGCAGCTTAGATCATACTTGCTGGCTTATGAAAATAGGCTAGCAGATTTGGCAGAAAAAAAACTCCTATGGTGGGGCTAATAATGGCATATACGAAGGGCACTGACATCAATCATGGCATTAGTATACTATATAAAGCCTTGGGGACTGACCTAGAGATTCCACAGAAAACTTGAGAGGTCAATAGTCGAGGGAATTGCAATTGGACATTCCATGCCGGGCTTGGGAGGCTCCAGCCGGGCAAGCCACTGGAGTTGTTCAGGCCGCTTATTGGAGGGAATATATTTGGAAGTTGAGATCTCACTACTTCCATTCACCTGCGGTGACCTCTAAATATATGGGAGATCCTCGAGGTAATTGCAGAAGGGGCTGTGGAGCTACGCATGCTGACCAGACTCATGTCCTGTGGGCGTGCCCTCTACTACAGGGGTACTGGCAGGAGGTTATGGGTGAAATAAGTGAGATTAAGGATTTAAATTCCCCAGTTTTCCTTCTGACCTTTACTCTCCCAGTGGGAATTAAAACTGACCCCACGACCCATAAACAGGTCTCTCTCTCTTGGTTGCAGCTGCACATAAGACTATCACACGGATGTGGTTATCACCATCCATTCCCTCTAGAGCTACCTGGGTAAAAACAACCAGAGAAATTTACTCCCTTGAAAGGTTGTCAGCCAATCTTCTGGGTACAAAAGAAGCTTTCGAGCTTAGGTGGAGGAAGTGGGTTATGCATCACTTAGATAAATACCCTGATTTTGTCCCCTAATTGGGAATCAATGCATACCACGGTATAGTAATTACTTTAAGGTGGGCCTAGAGATGATTACTAAGAAATGTACATAGTCCCAGGGTTAGGGACTGAATGAAAAAGGTTGGTGCGGGTCTGGCAGCTATTAAGACCAGCTTCTAGTCATATTAATTGGTTGCCCCTCTTATATTATTGTTTTGCCCACCTGAAATTGTTTGGTAATGTGAATGAAGTTTTGCCTCTGTTTCCTGTCTTTAAACATATAGATAAAATGTATCTACTTCGTTTTATGCCAAGTGTTTTTGAAATGATACTTAAATGTACCATGCTTTATTGTTTTTCAATAAAAATATATAAAAAAAATTAATAAAAATACGGAGACCACACCCTGTGTCCCTGGTGCAAAGGACATATGCAGTTGAGTGTCATCTGCATATCAGTGAAAACCCACCCTGTAACGTCTAATGATTTACCCCAGGGGTAGCATGTACACCGTGAATAACATGAGTGAAAGGATAGGACCCTGGGAAGTCCACAGGACAGGGGCTTCGGGTGGGAGAAGTAATTTCCCATTACCACCCTTTGAGTCCTGCCTGTGAGCAAGGACTCAAACCAGTTGATGACTGTACCGGTGAGTCCACAGAGCTCTCCTAGGTGATTCAACAGCACCCCATGATCCACAGTGTCAAATGCTAAGGAGAGGTTGAAAAACAAGGACTGACCTTCTGAAACCTCTGTCTCTTGCCCTAAGAAGATCATTTTGCATCTTTACTAGTGCAGTCTCAGTACTGTGCCTGGACCTGAATCCAGACTGCATTGGCTCATAGATGTCAAAGGCAGTGAGCTGTGCCTTGAGCTGCATGGCCACCACTTCCTCAATAACCTTCCCCAGAAAGGTTATCTGGGTCCAGCGATGGTGTCTTCAAAAGTGGTTTCCACGACGCCTTTTACAGGACAGCAGGAAACACCTCCCTTTGAGAAGGAACACTGAATTATCTGCATCAACACTGGACCAACAAACTCCACACAGCCCACTAGGAGATGTGTTGGGCCTGGGACCAGATCACAACATGTGGTCCATAGATTCAAGATTATCTCACTGACCTCATCCACCCCCACTGGACTAACTCACTCCAGACATGAGGGTTACCTTCTGTTAACCTCAGATCTGTCACTACATGCCTGCTGCAGCCCCCCCAAGGAGATACCCACCATGATGGAAGACACCTTGTCAGCAAAGGGTGGGAAGGGAAGGAGGGGATGTGGTGCTTTATGTGAGGAGAAGCATAAAAGCAATGAAGATGCAAGAAATACGGGAGGGGGTGGCAAAGGTTCTGAGAGTCATCCTGGGGTTCCCGGGAATGAAGCCTCTATTTGCACTGGTGTGATCTACGGACCTCCAGTGCAGGGGGAGGAGCTAGGTAAGGTATTGTTGGAAGCCATAGGCAAAATAGCAGAAAACAGGGAGATGCTGCTGGTGGGGGACTTCAATCTGCCAGATTTAGACTGGATCCTCCTAGCTGTGGCTTCAGCTAGAAGCAGGGACATCCTACACTCTTTGCAGGGGGTGTTTCTCAGGCAACTAGTCAGTGAACCCACTCGTGATGGGGCAATACTGGACCTGTTACTCACTAACAAGGACAGTGTTTTAGACATCAAGGTGAGAGGCCACCGGAGGACCAGCAATCACCATGCACTGTGGTTCAATATAAGGATGGCTGTGGCATCAAACCACACAAGGGTGAGGGTCCTGAACTTGAGGAGGACAAATTTTATAAAGATAGATGAATGCATCAGGGATGACCTGGGTGGAGTGGAGGAACAATGCACAAAGTTAAAAGGGGACATAGTGAAGGCAACAAACCTCTGTGTCAAGCAAGTGAGCAAAAACAGAGGAAAAAGAGACCGCTATAGTTCTTAAAAGAGGTTGTGGAAAAGGTTAAGGCTAAAAGGGTAGCATTCAGAAGGTATCTGGAGACACAGTGAGGAGGACAGGGAGATGTATCGGGAAACAGAGGGAAGCACAGTGAGCAGTAAGGCGTGCGAATTAGGAAACTTAAAGTAAATGTATGATGTTTTAAAAAACACACTTTGGGCTTCATAGCTCGCTACCCTGGGGCAGCGATAGCCCCTCTGTGCAAAAATAAAAATGTTCTACTCACTGAATAAAGTTTGGGAAGGGATCGTAATGTTTCCACACTGCGAGCTAGCCAATCCCTTCCCACTTCCTAGACTGCCTGCTCCGCCCCCGCCTCCCGTTTTGTGATGTGGTACCTGGGAGAGCATGGGGATGTGCCCCATACAAGTCTATGGGTCTTATTTTCAGAACTTTTTTTTAAACTTTAAACTGATTTTTGATAAAAATGAAAGACACCGCTCGACTAATAGGGTCCCTGATGGGGGGGGGTGTAAGGTTAAAAAGGGAAGTGGGGGACTGTGCAGATGGGGGACCAGAAAAAGGCAGACATCCTTAACAAATACTTTGGTTCACCGAGGAAGGAGATGGGGAGGGGCCACAAAAAAAAAATAACAGGAGCACTGGAGAGAGGGTGGTGGACACTAGTCTGTTTTTGGAGGAGACAGTCTTGAAGGGACCAAGTAATCTGAAAGTTGACAAAGGAAGGAGGCCAGATGGGGTGCATCCAAGGGTACTGACAGAGCTCAGGGAGGTATTGGCTGCACCTCTGACAATCCTGTTTAATAGCTCATTAGAAAGAGGAGTGGTTCCGGAGAACTGGGAGGGTGAATATAGTCCCACTTCACAAAAGTGGTAGCAGAGAGGAGGCTGGCAATTATAAACCAGTCAACCCGACATCAGTGATGGGAAAGTTAATGGAATCACTGCTGAAGGAAAGGATTGTGGAATAGCTTGAATCCAATGGGTTACAAGGCCAGAGGCAGCATGGATTCATGGGGCAGGTCATGTCAAATGAATCTGATAGATTTCTTTGATTGTGTGACCACAGAACTAGATCAGGGTGGAGCGGTGGACATGGCCCACCTAGATTTCAGTAAGGCATTCTACACCATTACACATAGGAGACTAGTAAGCAAGCTGGGTTACTGGTATGTTAGAAGTGGGTCCAAAGGTGATAAACCGAATAAGAAATTGGCTAGGAGATAGGCGACATAGGGTGGTGGTAGATGGAGTTCACTCCAAGGAAGGGAGGGAGAGTGATCAGTGGGGTTCCTCAGCGATCAGTGCTGGGACTAGTCCTCTTTAATGTCTTTCTAAGTAACACTGTAGAGGAGTTGGAAGGGAAAGTCTGCCTCTTTGTAGATGCCACCAAAATCCACAATAGGGTGGACACTCCAGAGAAGGGGTGGAAAGGATGGGCAGAGACCTGAGAAAAGTCGAGGAGTGGTCAAGGGTATGGCTGCCGGGTTTCAATGTGAAGAACTGCTAAATAATCCTTCTGGAGCACAGAAATCCAGCAAACCCTCTGCAGTTCATCAATAAGGGCCATGGGATCTTTTACTTCCACCTGGACAGTGGCCAGAGGTGGGTAGAAGGAACTTGGTTTAATGTCTCATCTGAAGGATGGCAAAAAAATACAGTGCAGCACTCCCTCCTACTCGTTAGTTATGAGAATTACTCCAAGTATCTGTGTGGGGCTAGAACCCATGACCATTTGATCTTCTGACCCCAGAGGCAAATATACTACCTACTGAGCCACTGACACTAATAATCTGCCCACCACCCTCTCTGTGAAGAAGTATTTCCTCTTGTCCATTCTGAACATGCCTTCCTCCAGCTTCAGGCTGTGCCCCTCGTGATGTTATCATCCTTGAGCCTGAACAACCCCTGACAGTCAACTCTGCCGAAACCCTGTAAATACTTGAAGCTTTCAGTCATGTTACCTTATTTTTTTCTGGGTCTGGGCTTGTCAATTTACTTAAAATGTGTTTGTCAGGAGGATTGCCAAATGAGTTGCCACATCTCATGTTTCTAGGAGTCCTAGGGAACAGCAGGCTTGTTACATAGCAGAAAATCACATACGGACCCACAGGACAATTAAAGTGTTATAAATAATAAGTATATCAGCCATCACTAAATATAGGAAAAAATAAGTAACAGTTACAATAAAGGTTATGTCAGGTACAGGAACAGTTGCATTTAAGCAACTGATGATGAACTGCAGGTGAAAGAGAACAGCAGATTTTTGCTAACATAAAGCACTTCATGCACACAGTTCTTTTGCATCTTGTTAACGTCATGGTAATTTGCTAAAAATATCATTCTCACATTCTATTTCCAAAGATAGCCTAGAGAGATACAACCCTAGCTCATTATCAGCTGTGACAATTTGTAATGCAGGACCGTATCATTTTATTTTTTATTATTGCCCCCCCCCCCGTCGACATGCACACACTTCCGTCACTACCACATACTTAGCTACACCCAGAAGGTCCCTACCTTGCTCTACAGCTTATTCCTCTGTTGGAGCCTTTGCGGCAGTACCCTCCAGTGTTTGAATTGTTTGAAGTCAGTGACAGGGTCCCTTCCATGCTGAGCAGGCTGGTAGCATGGGCCTGAGCGTACCAAGGCACCACCCTGTCAGGGTAGGAGATTTTGCTTTTCTTCTCTGTCCCCTTGAAACGTGAGGTGAATGTACCACTGTTAGCATGCAGCAAGTGTGCAGAGAACAAAGCCATCGTCTCTCCTCCCGGAGTTGCCTCCATCTTGCCTACAGTATACCACCTGTGGGACCCTTGGTGGCTCTAGCGCAGTGGAAAAGAACAACCTCCTACCCCAAGAAGGAAAGCATCCTTTCCTCTGAGTCCTCTTCCTGGCAGTTGTCGTCTTGTTCCTGAGCCCGGTTTGCTAGTATCCCAAGCGATAACACTGCCACTGCACTGACAGGCCTACCCATTACCATGTACAGACAGTATCTCAAAATGCTTTACAGGTCAACAATAAAAGACAAAGTCAAACTATTATTGGAAATTAATAAAAGTGCACATATTGTGCAAAATACAACAAATTGTGCTGGTAACTAAATCAAATTATTAATGTTACTGGGTGATGCCAAAGTCTGAATGGCAGTACATCTACAAATACAAACACTCACAAAAATATTTGCATACAACTTGCAATGCACTGCTTTGCACCAAGGGACTTTATCGATTGTTCAATATGCAGTGGTGTGCCCTGTTCCTGGAAGGCTCTCTTGCTGTTGCTAGTGATGGCTCCAGCCACACAGAGCCTTCATCGATGTTGCCACTAGCTGCAGTGCCCACTGTCTGGCAGTCATCCAAATCCCACCCCCACCCACCCCAAAAATGTATGGCCTGGTCCCAGCTGTCAGTAAACAGTGCTGGTGGGAAAACATCACTCACAGAAAGTTACATTGGTAGCAGCAGCAATGGAGAAATAAAGTGTGAGCAGCATGGTAAGCAGCAGAGAGTGAAATGAAGACACTCCTGTCAGGGACTCACAGGTGTATGTATTGGACATGTGTACTAGTGCCCTGCTGTTCCAACTAGTACTACAGTCCACTGACTGCACAACTATGCAGATCACACAAGCTCACTCACACAAAAGGTAAAAGCAAAGGGGACAGTGTATCCCAAATGGATTAGTATTTTTACTCTTGGGTACCATACTCAAGAATCCTGCATGCTAATGAACACATATGGCATAGAAGCTGCTAAAGGTCCATTTCCATGCCATTAAGGGGTCAGTAACAGTTTTGCCCAATGCCTCCATACATATATTTTTAACATATTTTATTGTTTTTCTTTCCTTATTACTTACAATATTTGATCTTTGTGAACACAGCATGAAGGGTCAAGGGTTATTGTATTAACAGTCCCCTCTTTAGAATAGTGACAGAAAATCCCTCATCAGGGACTTCAAGTTCACTGCCACCACCATGAGTTTTACCAATAGGACCTGGGGAAACCAGTTTCTTACCGCCTCCTTTGCACAAGGTCAAACACAATAATTGTGGGTAGAGTGCCCCTGCAGAGATGGACTGCAAACAGAGTCCAGCAGAAATAGTAGAATTACCCCTTTAAATAAAACAATCAGTTACTGATTCTATAAAAATAGATGCTTTACTAAAAGACTATACATATTTACATCAGGATTTATATACAGTCAGACAAAAGGATTACAGTTTACTAGAAATGAAAATAAATGAAGTTACAACAGAGAGGTTGCAGATAGAAGAATCTGAGCTATTCTCACTTTAAAACTTATTCATTGACCTGCTGCTGTCTGAAGCAAATACTATTCCCTAAGCTGTCTTTCTTACCAGATCTCTAGCTGTAGAGCTCTGGGGTTTCAGATGTTCCAAGTCCAAGAGGAAGTGCTTTCTCACAGCACCTCATTTTATTTCTTACTCCTGTGGGGAGGGATCTCATCATCTTTGAGTAACAGTCCTCCACTACCCTCCCAAATGTGTGTGTGTGTGTGTGGACATCATCATTCAGGCCAGCTGACTCACTCCACACACTCCCCTGCTCTGTCCACTTTTATGATTCTGTTTTGAAGACTTTCCAAGGTGTGTAACCCCATGCTCCTTGCCTTTTAAGCTAACTGAGGTGTTCAAACTGGCACTCTCCAATCTGCCTTACAGAATCTGTGGCTGAATGTTTGCAAGGGAACATTCCACTGAGCAACTTTTGGCCATTGTTTCCCACAAGACCTGTTTGGTCATGTGACTTCAGAAGCCATGTTTTGTGCCCACTTATGATAGTGACATTATTACATTAAGAAAAATAAATTACTAGATCAATCTGGTCACATGTACGTCACAAGTATATTATACGTACACAAGAAATTTAACATTCATAGGAGTTCATTTGTGCAGTTTTTTGTCAAAAAATATACGAACATACAAACATACAAATGTGCCAGCAGAAACATACCACCCAGTCTATCTAAGTCTGCTTGAGTGTGCAGCCAACACCTCTAGTTTGCAGCTGCCCTCCCCTCCTCCCCTTTGTCATCCCACTGCCACCCCCTCCTCCCCCACCCTCACTCTCCCCTGTTCCCTGTCCCATGCCCATTTAAAGCTGTTCAGATTTACTGTACATGATACCACCCATTCTGGTAGGGCATTACATTTTGCTACCACCCTCTCAGTGAAATAGTGTTTCCTCATTTCCTTCCTAAATCTTCCCCCCTCTATTCTTAGCCATGCCCCCGGTAACCCTAACCCTCCTTAACTTAAAGACCCCATCTGCCCCATCCTTATTGATTCCCCTCAGATACTTGAATGTCTCTATCATGTCCCCCTGTCTCTTCTGTCCTCCAGGGTGTACATATTCAGGTCTCCCAGCCTGCTGTCATAGTCTCTCCCCTCCATTCCACATATCATCTTTGTTGCCCTCCTCTGCACCCCCTCCAGTAGCCTGATATCATGCTTTAGGTATGGTCTCCAAAACTGCACACAATACTCGAAGTGCGGCCTTACCAGTGACCTGTAGAGGGGCAAGATCACCTCTCCTTGCCTGGATGATAACCCTCTTGCTATGCACCCCATCATTTTGTTTGCTTTTGCAGCCGCTCTCCTGCACTGGGCAGTGTTGTTCATGGTCCCTGTTATCATTACCCCTAGGTCCTTCTCCTCCTCAGTGATCCCCAGCTTAACCCCCCTCCTGCCAATATTCTCTCCTTGGGTTCTTCACCCCAAAGTGCATAACCTTACACTTCTTTGCATTGAACCCCAGCTACCACCTCTCTGACCACTCCTCTAGCTTGTGTAGGTCTCCCTGCAGTTGCTTCCATCCCTCTTCTCCATCCACTACTGCTCTGATTTTATTGTCATCAGTGAACAGACTTACCTTGCTCACCACCCCATGTGCAATGTCTGATAAGAAGAGCCCAAACAATGCTGGCCCCAACACAGAGCCCTGTGGCACCTCACTTGTCACCGGCCTTGGAGTTGAGAACTCCCCTCTCACCACCACCCGTTGCAGCCTGCCACTTAGCCAGCTTGTAATCCAGTTCATCATTTTTGCCCCTACACCAGTTAGCTTCCCCATAAGCCGCCCATGAGGCACCGAATCGAAGGCCTTGGTGAAGTCCAAGTATGGTTTTCTTGCTCTGCTACTCTTACTCTGTGCCTTGGTGCAGGCTTCTGTTGCCTCTGTAACCCCCATTTAATAATATCCCATTTTTGCTCCACGTCCATCTCCTGCCTTATGCCCACCAGTTTCCCCTTCAGTACTTTCTACATCCTCCCAAAGTCCACCTCTCTGAAGTTTACCACCCGAGTAACTGATTTCTCTGGCTCCCGCCCATCGTGATATTAAACCACACCGTTTGTTGATCGCTGTCGGCTAGTGGATCCTCTACCTTTATTTCCCTCACTGCTTCCCATTCGACAATACCAGATCTAAAGTGTTCTTTAGCCTAGAAGGTACAGTAACCAACTGTGTCAGGAGACCCTCCTGGATCGCGTCCAGGAGCACTTGCTCCCTAGCACTGGAGGTGACCGGAATGCTCCAGTCAACCCCCAGCACGTTGAAATCCCCCATGATGACCACCTTCCCTTTTCTACATACCTTTTTGATTTGTCCCACTAACTCCCTATTAAACTCCTCAGACTGGGACGGCGGCCTGTATACCACCCCAAACCTCAATTTCCTACCCCTTGAGTCTAGGAGCTGCAGCCAGATTGCCTCTGTTCTCCTTTCTTCTCCCTTGTCCCTTGTGCATTTGATCCCATCCCTCACATAGACTACCACCCCATGCCCCCCTTACAGTCCTTCCTGTATAGTTTGTATCCTGGGATTGCCAGATCCCAGCCCTGGTGCTCAGTTGTCCACGTTTCTGTGACAGCTGCAATATCCACCCTCCACACTGCTAAAAGTGCCTGTAGCTCAGCGGATTTGTTTCCTAGGTTTCTTGCATTCAATGAGGCCACCCTCCATAATGCCCCCTTCCCTTCACTAGCCTCCATCTCATCCCCTTTGCCTTACTATGTGCTTTCTCCTCCCTCCTGCCTGCTGCTGTTCCTCTTTTTCTAGGTCCTACTAGAGTCCACTCTTCATCAGCTGGCTTCTTGTCTAGTTTGCCCCTTCCCCCCTCCCTTGACCCACTGTTCCTTCTCTGTGGTGCCCCCCACAATACTCTTAGAGGTCAGCCCTCCTATATTATATTATATATTATTTAATCTTATCTTTCAAAATCTTAGCACAGGTTGTAATAGCATGGTTCTGTTGTTACGCCACATGGAATCAATGATATTGTGTGGTTCCTCAAAGTTTATAAGCAGTTTCTCAATTGCAAGGGACTTATTTCAGTTTCATCTGCCATTTACTTTTTTAAAAATCTTTTAAGGGTTATTCCAGTCCCCTAACATTAATCTTTTTTCATGCATTGATGCCAATACTAATACTCATTGTTTGTTTGTTCTTAAATTGAGCACTTCAATGGAACATGGCAATCCAGTATTTTGGGGGCATTCAGCTGTAGTTTCTAGCCACCATTCCTTAATCTTTGGGCAGTCCCAGATTAAGTGACTCATTGTTCCTTTTTTCATAACAATCATTCCAGCAGTGTGGAGTACTGTATTGTTATAACCAATTTTATAGATTCTTGACAGGGTTAGGGATCCCCTAGACATAATCTTAAATTGTATTGTTTTATTCTTTACAAAATTATAAAACTGGTTTTGCATTATTTATTTACAAATTATAAAACTGGTTTTGCATTATTTATATATTTAGTTATGCACATATGTATGTACTGATTTACCAGGAAGGTTGACTGGATCAAAGACCCATTTTCCGCCATGCCTGGGGAGGAGGAGGTAACAATAGGTATACAACACAAAGTTACAAATTACATAACAATCAAGTCAAGATAAAATAAAAGTACATTCAAAAGCATACAAAATTTACATAAGTACAACTGTAATTCTTTTCACGTAGCTGTTGGGGATATATGTGTTTGCTTTAGTCTGCTTTCACTGTTCACACTAACCCCTGTAAGTAGCCTGGGGGTTTCCATTTTCTGGTTGTGGAAATCTCATTGTCCCCGAAAGCTGCATTAGCATATGAGCACATGATGCCACAGCACCCACTTACACCCTGTATCTCTATGCTGAAAGGACACATAACCTGAAAAAAACTCTGTAGAAATACACAGACTGAATGTAGTTTAAAGGGGAAAAAAACCTGCATTATATCTAAGATAGTTTGTAAAGCTAATTGAAGGTAAATGTGGTATTTCACACTTGCTGCAGCTTGTTTGTTGAATTCTAAGTAAGCAGATTGGCATACTGTGGAGTCTAAAGGGTGCTGACACATCATGTTCTCATATGCTAATGCAGCTGTCGGGGACAATGAGATTTCAGCAACCAGAAAATGGATACCCCCAGGTTAGTTACAGGGGCAGGTGTGAACAGTGAAAACAAACTAAGGCAGACAAATATATCCCTAACAGTGACATGAAAATAGTTGTCTGTTGACGTGGAAACAAATAACATTTACAAGGTATGAAGGTGTACTACTCTTTTAAATCATGATTGATTCCATTTGTTAGGGTTTAGTTTTATATTGGTTTCATTCTCCCATTTTTGTTTTATCTTATTCCTCACATTTATTGTACTAATCTTGATATTACTGATACTATCAAAATAACATTTCTTTATAATTTTACTTGAATACTTCTCTTTTAACTTTGCATCCATATGTATCAGGTTTTTCTAGTTTCTCCTTTTTTTGGTAGGGCCAAAGTAAACTTATTAAACATTATTTTCACAATACCACCAATTTAAATTTATGTTTTGGCACTTTTCATTTAACTGCTGGTGCGTAAGTAACCCATCTTGTCCTATTATTTAGTACCTTCTTTGTTACATTTTTATTGAAATATTTTCTTGTTAACAGTACAATACAGGGCTCAGTGACAATTTAAGGCATCGTTAACTCCTATAGTAGCTTATTTCAGCACCAGTAGATACATATTTGCATCTAGGTCACAACTGTTTTTACAGTACATGATATAAGTCTTTGATATAGGAGTGGACCTGGGCCAAGTCTTATTCCTTTAACTTTGGATAGTTGAGGTTTGTTATGCCTGGTCTAACCTTTTATTAATGAAATTATCCATTAGTCGAGAAGGCAAAAGTAATATAGCATACAACGAGGCACCCATCTTAATCCACATTATTGTTCTGCAGACAGTATTCAGGTGTGCACTCTCGTTATACCATCATGAAACTAAATTTGAATCTATAGACATATGTAATATAGTAACCAAGGTTGCCATATCTCTTGAAGTAGTTGAGCCCAGTCTTGAAGCATGTACGTTTCTCAAATGTATAGTCACAACAATCTGATGCCATCTTGCTATTGTTGGAGGGCTCTTACAGCCAGAGCCTAGTTACCACTTTTTTGGCAGCCAGTATGACAATGGGAGCTAGGGACCTGGTGCCTTGTGGAGGGATGCAAAGTAGTACCATAGAGGGATTAATTAAGGCAGCATCCAGAGAAAGCATGTCAAATTCTCTAAGTCCTTCTAGAAGTCCCTAAGGACCGGGCAGGTCCACAAGATGTGCCTGTGATTTGCATTTACCTGCCCACATTTTCACCAACAAATGCTGAATTCTTCTCCCATGTATTCTGCCTGTACCTGGGGAATTTGAAAGCAGTGAGACTGGCAGTTCCAGATGAATTTGCACCAGGTTGTGGCAGAAGTGACCTTCAAAGCTACCAGTGCATATCTAGGCCGGGTCTCACATGTATGAGTGGTCTGTAATTTTCTATTCCACCTATTCAACATATGATCGGAGGTGTGAGAACACAATTCCTGCAGGCCTCAGTTGAGGTGACCAATTAAGTGTTGTCATGTGTCTCCCTTCAAAAAACTAAGTAATCGGGGCATGGGGTCAGGAAGCTTGAGATTACTCGGGCAGGTATGTAACAAGTGAGCTCTAAGTTGGAGGTATTAAAAGTGTTCCTTCCCTCTTAATCCATAAAGGTCTTGGAAATGCTTAAATGGGAGCACTCCCTGTTCATTCATAAATTGAAATATGTACTGTAGACCTAGTTGACTCCGTCTCTGAAAGGCTGTGTCCATTTGTAATGGAAGAAAATCACTATCTCTAGCCACCAACCTACAATGCTACATTAGCTGTGCATGTTTGGTCATCTGATGGAAATGAAGCCTGTAGTGTACGTTTATGGCTGCATTTGGATTGGGATAGAGCATATCACCATGAAAAGCAGAGCGGGACACATAGAGACATACCAGTTAACAACTAGTTAGGCCCTGCACCCCCGCAAGGGTTCCAGGATTTTACCTTGGGCAGACTAGATGGATCATTGGTCTTCTGCCGATAAACTTCTATGTTTCTATAGGTTAAGAAATCCCTTATGGGGACAGCACTTAAAGGCGAGAGAATAGGTATTTTGGTGTATCAAATAAATCATTTATATGAAACTCAATACATTTCCAAAGAGGCTGGTACATTGGAGAAAGCCAGCAACAGATTATTCGTAGTTGGGCCGCATCTACATATACTTGGTTAGGAAGGTTTATTCTCCCCATCTCTTGGGAGTTGTAAGGTTTGATACCAGATTCTATGCCATGCCCTCCCCATAAAAACCTAGATATCATTTTATCCATTCCCTAAAATATAGTTTAGAGGGAGTTATAGGAAGGATCTCTAAGAAATGTAATAATTTAGGTTAAACTACCATTCGGATAGTTTCCATCCTGGAGAAGAAGCCTAGTGATAGTGACTGCCAGATGTTCAAATCTTGTGTCAGTAGTTCATAATTTAACAGTTCCACATGTGCTAATTATTTCAGGATGTAACCCCCTAAATATTTAAGGATAGTTCTCTTCCATTTAAATGGGTATTTGCTTTTTATATCTGGGGCAGGGGTATAATGAAATTGAAGTAATTCTGTCTTCTGAAATTTAAGTCTGAAGCCAGAGAATGCCACATATTGTGTCATGCCATCCTAGGCTTTAAGAATCAAGCAATCAGGAGACAGTAACATGAGAAGAATGTCATCTGTGTAGAGTGAAATTTTATAGTCTCAGGCCCTCAAAAGTACCCCCTCCACCCCAGCATTTCTTCTGATGGCTGTGGCCAATGGTTCAATATAAAGAACAAACAGCAAGTGGGTGGGGCAGTGACCAGAGAGCTGTGACTGCAGTAGGGCCCACACTGTTAGGGGGCCCACTGCCTCAGAGTTCAGTATTAAGAAAACCTTTTCTCACAGATGTACTTGCAAGTTTCACTTTGGAAGAGCAGGAACAAATTACATTGTTCAGGTCTTTGATCATGGTGTGCCAGCAAGGGGGACAGGGGTAGCATGGAAAAACTATGCATGTTCAGCAGGACTGATACAAAAAAAAAAACTCATGCTATAAAACATTTTATGCACTGATGGTTATTTTACATTTATTGGTGGTGAGCTGGGCCCAACAAAATATTTTGCAGTTCCAGGCTGTAGGACAAATGAGGAACTATTCACCCAGACTGAAGCCTTCAGAGAGAGAAAGACGTATATTGTGTGTGAAACTAATTGAAAAAGTGGGGCAAGAACTGAAAGGCTGCCAGGGTCTCCCAGAGAAAAGTCCAGGAGACTATCAAAAGTCTTCTTAGCATCACAGCTGAGAAGAGCAAATGACAGGGACCACTGATTAATGTAAGTGAAATGTTCTACAGATGTTATCCATCGTTTGCCTAATACGGATAACTCCAGACTAACCTGGGTAAATGAGATGCAGGGGGAATCTGTCCAGCCTGTGAGCCTACACAGCCTTGTACAATTTGTAATCCATATTTAGAATGGATACTGGACAGGGTGAGGTTGGATTACTGGGGTCCTTGCTCGGCTTAAGGATAGCAGAAATTGTGGCTCCTTTTCTGCTGGGAGGGGTAGAACCTGGCCCTCCTGGACAGAGCAGTTATGAGAGGAGTTCCTCGGGGAAAGCCTTGTAAAACTCCACAAGGAACCCATCAGGCCCTGGGCATTTTGGGGTTTTTGCTAGGCCAAGAACTAGCTGGAGCTCCTCCCTCATGACAGGCTGCAACAAAATGTGTTGCTCTGTAGATAAGGCGGGGAGATGGAGGAAATGAAGATAAACCTGAATTGTCTCAGGGAGGTCTGTGGTGTCCTCCATGCAGAGCTGTCTACAGTAGTTCTGTATTATTTTCATTATCAGCTCACTCTTATGTTCAAGATTGCCTGAGAGTGCTATGTCCCCCTCTAGGTTTTCGAAATCATTAGCCACTGTGACTAAACAGACCCCATATTTTTTAGCCCCCACAAGAAACCTTGAGCCACACATCAAGTTATGGCAAAAATTAGTAGCAAGCTTTTAAGTGCAATCACACTGTTTTCAGCTTACCAACATGTTTATAACACTTTTTAGTGTTTTCAACATACAGTGAAGCTCGCCAGGATGAAACCCACTTTTACAGCATTCTGCAGTATGCTGCAGCAGAGTTACTGCAGTAAACAATGTAATTTTTTTGGGGGGGGGAGGAGACTCAGCTTTATTTCATCCATAACAGAGACATACAGCAATATATTTTAAACATAAGAGTCCACAGGCACAATCAATCAAGGAGCTTGTGGAGTCGGGGACAGGCCATAGACAAGTAGCATGCACAATAACCTTCTTGGAGATGCTGCCTGCCTATGGCATGAGTGAGGCTAGGGTGCTCCACACCATGGGATTCAATAAATGGTTGAAAAACTGGTGCAGAGCTCAGGATTTTGGCTTCATTAGGGACTGGAGGCCCACCTGGAGGGATACAGGTCTATACTGGTGCAAAGGTCTGCCTCTGTCCAGGAGGGGAACCAGGATCCTAGGTGACAGGTTTAAATGCTTCATTGGCAAGCATTTAAACTAGCCAAGGGGGAGGCACTGAAAAAGAGCAGGGAAATACTAGCTCCCCCCCAAAAAATCAGGGTAGTTAGTGAGGTAAACACCAAGATAGAGAAGTCGATAGGGCAGGGGTAAATGGAGAGAAAGGCAAAGGCAGTAAGGACAGGATGGGGCAAAAAGGTAAGGCCATCAAAAAATGGAGCGTAATGAGTACCACTGCCTGTAGTCTAGGTAACAAGCTCACTGAACTGGTAACCTTGATGGAAGAGGGACGCCTGGATATCGTGGCAGTCACAGAAACAAGGTACACAGAGAACCATGACTGGGATGTCAACATACCAGGGTACACAATCTACAGGAGGGACAGAAAGGGTAGAAGAGAAAGAGAAGTAGCTCTCTACGTAAGGGAAGGGATCAAAGCAATGGAACTAAAGGGTAAACAGGGAGGAGAGGAGGCACTGTGGGTCACCCTGGAGACTGGAAATGGCACCACAATCTGCACAGGGGTTGTATACAGACCCCCATCTCAGGGGAGGAAATGGACACAGAAATGATAGAAGGCATCCTTAGGATGGCAGAAAAGGGGAGATATTGTTGATGGGGGACATCAATATGCCAGATGTTAACTGGAGCACCTTTGCTGCAGCCTCATCCAAGAGCAGGGTCATTCTCGATGCCCTACAGGGGGGATGCCTCAGACAGCTACAGTAGTGTTGGAACCCACTCAGGAGGGAGCAATCTTAGACCTGGTACTCTCAAACGGGGATGGAGAGAGGGTCTCAGATCTAGAAGTCGGTAGCAATCTGGGAACAAGTGACCACCAAACAGTGTGGTTTACGATAAACACAGCTGCAGAGTCAAGCCATACAAAAGTGAGGGTACTGGACTTTAGGAGGGCTGACTGTCAAAATGGGAGAGTGCCTCAGAAAAGCACTAGCAAACAGGCAAGAAGGAGGGGTGGAGGAACAATGGGGAAACATCAACACTACCATCACAGAGGCAACAAGCCTCTGTGTGACACAAATAAACAAATCAAAATGAAAGGCAAAAACACTATGGTTTTCAAAAGAGGTGGCAGGGAAGGTTGGGGAGGAAAAGATAACATTCAGGAAGTATAAGGAAACACAGACGGAGCAGGACAGAGAACTGTACCAGTTAAAGCAGAAGGAAGCGGGGAAGGCAGTCAGAATAGCAAATGCCCAAACCAAGGAAAAGATAGCCAACTCGGTTAAGGAGGGGGATAAAATCTTTTATAGGTACATTAGGGAGTGAAGAAAGACCAAGGGAGGGATAATGAGGCTTAATAATGGGGAGAGTGGGTGGGCAGAGAGTGACAGTGAAAAAGCAGGGATACTGAACAAGTACATCTGCTCAGTATTCACAAAAGAAGAGGAGGGGAGGTACCTAATCCAATCAATAGAAGCACTCTGGATAGGGGGGTCGATACAAGTCCTTTCACAGAAGAAAGGATTCTGAAAGAACTCCCAAAACTGAAGGTGGACAAAGCAATGGGGCATGACGGGATTCACCCCAGAATTCTAAAAGAACTAAGGGGAGAACTAGTGACACCACTGATTACCCTTTTTAACAAATCATGGGAGGATGGTGTGGTACCTAAGAGCAGGAGGGGGGCAGATGTGATTCCCTTTCACGAAAGTGGGGACAAAGCAGAGGCAGAAAACTACAGACCTGTTAGCTTGACCTCAGTGGTAGGGAAAATGATGGAATCACTTCTGAAGGAAAGAACTGTTGAGTACCTAGAGGCCAGCAGGGCACAGTACCCAAGGCAGCATGGATTCACAGCAGGAAGGTCATGTCAGATGAATCTAACAGATTTCTTTGACTGGGTGACCAAAGTAGTAGACCAGGGAGGGGCTATGGACATGGCCTAACTAGACTTTAGCAAGGCATTTGACACAGTCCCACACAAAAGATTAATAAACAAATTAGCCAGCCTGGGAGTGGGTCCCAGGGTGGTAGCCTGGGTAAAAAATTGGCTGGACAACAGGACACAGAGGGTAATAGTAAATGGAGTCCACTCCGAAGAAAGGGGAGTTACTAGCGGGGTACTGCATGGTTCAGTACTCGGTCCAGTCCTTTTTAATATCTTTATAAGTGACATTGCAGAGGGACTGGAAGGAAAAGTATGCCTCTTTGTAGACAACACAAAGATCTGCAACAAGGTTGATACACAAGGGGTGTGGAAAGGATGAGAAGGGATTTCACAAGGTTGAAGGAATGGTCAAAAGTATGGCAGCTTAGATTCAGTGCAAAGGAGTGCAAAGTAATGCACCTGGAAACAAAAACCCAGAGGAAGAGTACACAATTGGGGCATTAACAACAACACAAATGGAAAGGGACCTGAGGGTAGTCATATCAGATGACCTAAAGGTAAGCAAGCAATGTGAGAAGGCAGTAAGGAGGGCTGGGGGGATACTGGGATGCACAGGGAGAGGCATCACCAGTAGAAAACAGGAAGTTGTTATCCCTCTGTACAGACAGTTGGTAAGACCCCATCTGGAGTACTACGTGCAGTTCTGGAGACCCCATCTCCACAAGGACATAGACAGGATGGAGGCAGTCCAGAGGAGGGCAACTAAAATGTTACAGGGTCTGCAACAGAAGCCATATGAAGAGAGACTAAAGGAGCTTAATATGTATACCCTTGAGGAAGGGGGGGGGGAGACATGATAGAAATTTTTAAGTACCTCAAGGGAATCAACTAAGTCCAAGAGGGTAGCATCTTTCAGAAAAAGAGATGTGCAAGAACAAGAGGCCAGAATCTGAAGATAAGAGGGGGGACTGCTCAGGGGCAATGTGAGGAAGTATTTTTTCACACAGAGGGTGGTGGACTCATGGAATGACCTTCCTGAGGAGGTTGTGAGGTCAAAAACAGTGGGGGAATTCAAGAATGCATGGGACAGACACAAGGGAAATTCTGGTGGGGGTAGGAAGAAGTAGGCTGTTAGTTAACTAGGATCTGCAGCTTATGCAATAGGTAGGGAAATGGGCAGACTAGGTGGGCCAAGCAGTCCTTATCTGCTGTCAAAGTCTATGTTTCATACATCCAAACAAATACAGTAATATTCAGTATGTGCTCATTAGGAACTGTCAAAATGAATAGCATTCAATGTTGCAGTTTGCTGTTTGTGAGATTGTACTCACTGAATATTCCCCTACGGGGATAACTTTTATAGCTATGTTAAAAGCGAACATACAACATACTGGGCTGAGCTACCCAGTGCTAACCTATGGCCATATTTGTGCCCCTCCCCCCCAAAGGACTTGTATTCTATAGGCATCTCTAAGTTAAAACTGTTTAACATCCTAAGTAATCACAGACCCCCCCCCCATCCTTACCCCATTTTTATCCTCCACATGAGGGCCCAACCCAATCTAAATCTTTAATCTACTGTTCTCCCCTGTTTAGAAGCCAAGTTTCCCATCCTCACTACCATGCTTCATACTGATCGTGGCAGAGCCTTAATTTTGTCATCAAGGCTTCCATTGATAGAACCTCTTTAACTCGCTGAATCCACTCCCCAGGGTTGGAGGCTCCTGGTGCAGCCATCGCACTGTAATACATCTAAGAGCCACTGCCATTACGGTCAACACGACTCCCCTAGTGTCTCCCCCCCTCTGATGTGTGGCCATTGGGAACCCCAGTACCCATTCCTCAAATTCTAAACAGAGGAGGGCCCCAGTGATGCCGTGCAATGCCATCTGAATAGACTGCCAATATCTAGCTAAGGCCAGACAGCCCCAGAATGTATGCCAGTGATTCAATAATTGCCCACAAGCCTGCCAACAGGTCCCTGAGCCTGAAGTACTGTAGTGACATGTGACAGATGGGGTATGAAAAAATCTTACCAGAATTTTCCAAAAGAACTCCCGCCACACTGGGGCAGAGGTTACCTGCCACCCTCTTTTTCCAAGGCCCTCCTAATGTCTCCCAGAGATGCCCCACTCTGACCCAACAAAATGTTACAGATATTTGATATGTGTCTACTGATATCCTTGATGGTGACCACCCCATGTAGGAACTCTTCCCACCCTGTATTGGGTCTCGTGAGGTGCTGAATATGGTCCCTTGTATTAATAAAGTGTCGAACTTGCATATATCGGAGAAATTCAGACTTAGGCCAGACGAATTTGTCCTTGGCTCTGTGAAAAAATATACATTTTTGCCCTTCTACAAATTGTGTAAATCTAAAAGGTCCTCGGAGCCCCCAAACTGCATACCCCGGATCCAACAATGGTGGGAAAAATTCTGTTTCATACCTAATAAGCAAAAGGGGCCCTAACCCCTCCGGTGTGTCTGTGAGTTTCCGAATCTTCCTAGGAATTTTATTTTATTTATTTAGCTTTTGTTGACCGGTTAAGTGCACTAGACAAATCCTGCCTATTTTCAGGCACGACCCGGGGGAGGGGGATACAGATGAATGCCAACTGACCTTGAACTAGATTAAGCTGTTGGTGGTATTTTTAGTGAATGAGGGAAATTTGGCCAGGACACCGGGGAAATTCCCCTACTCTTTTCGATAAGTGCCATGGGATCTTTAACATCCACCTGAACTACCACCAATCCAGGCAGATGGGACCTCGGTTTAACGTCTCATCCGAAAGACGGCACCTCAGAAGTGCAGCACCCCTCTCATGATGCACTACAGTGTCAGTACTGGGATATTAACCCAAGTGCCAGATGTGGGAACTGAACCCACAGCCCTCTGACCTCCCGGCCTCAGAGGCGAGTGTGCTACCTACTGAGCCACTGACACTGACGATATAAAGACCATGTTTGACCCAGCGGTTCCTCACCTCCCCCACAAGATCTGGAGGAGCCGTAGTTAGGGCCAGGGTATATAATGGTCTCACTTCTACATCTGCGGCCTCTAGCAGGTACCATTACGAGGATGTTCTCTGTTTGGCACATGTCATCAGCATCACGCCCTGTGAGGCCAGATAGTATAAAGAAAGATTAGGTAGGGCCAGCCCCACAGCTTCCCTTGGGAGATGTAATATTTTTTTGGCAACTCTGGGACTCTTATTATTCCAGACAAATCTGGAGATCTGCTTGTTAACTTTGTTCCAGTGTGAAACAGGTACCCGAATAGGAAGGCACTGAAAGAAAAAGAGAAATCAGGGTGGTATGTTTATCTGTACGGTGGCTATGCTTCCAACCAAGTTTAGGGACAGCAACCACCATCTTGCCATGTCTCACTCCAGAGCCTCCCATAGCAGTTCGTAGTTAGCATTAAAAAGTCAGCTTAGATCTGTTGTGATCTGTATGCCCAAATAACAGACCTGATTTCTGGGGGCCCATCGAAAGGGGAAAGTACCCCTGAAGCCTTCTGGGCATTTTCCGCTTAACACTAGGTCCTCTAATTTGGAAAAATTAATTTTGTAACCGAAATTTCCCCAAAGGATTGTAATAACTGTATAAGGGGTGGCAAGGAAATTTCGGGGGATGGCAAAAAGAAAATGGAGTCATCCGCATATAGGAAAAGTTTCTGTTCGATCCCCCCTGCCACAACTCCCCTAATGTCAGGGTTACTGCACACTTTAACTGCCAGAGGTTCCAAACTGATGGCAAACAGGAGGGGGGACAGGGGACATCCCTGCCATGTCCCCCTGGACAAGGGAAAGAGCTCAGAGCTTACACTATTTGCCCTCACTAAGGCTTTGGGACTGGTATATAATTGTGAAATAACTCCTAGGAATTTGGGGCCAAATTTCACGTGTTCCATGGATGCTTTTAAAAACTGCCAATTAACCCTATCAAATGCTTTTTCAGCATCCATAGATACGGCTTTTTGAAACTGGGTCTGGGTCTTTTGGAAGGAAACAATGTTTAGTAACCAGCGGATACTGTCTGGGAGATATCTATCAGAAATAAAGCCAGTCTGATCTTCATGCTGTACTGGGGGCACAGCCTTCAGTTTCCCTGCCAGTAGGTCGGTTAACAGCACAACGTTAACAGGTCAACATTAAGTACAGATAAGGGTCTATAAGACCCACACTCCAAAGGGTCTTTCCCTTCCTTATGTAACCCCTAGATGGCGCTATCCCAGGGGCTACTACCCCTGCCTGATTTGCCACTAACAGGTTGAGGGGCCTGGAGCCAATGGCGGGTGCCTCCACCCAGAGGTCAGGGTTTGCAATAGTTAAACTAACTTGGTCACAGCCCTCTGGGACACTGCAACCCCCCTTTCTTCCCACTAGTGGCCCACACAATATATCAGAATTACCTTCACAGTATACACTTACCCCAGGTCTGGTTCCGGCACTGGGACCTCCTGTGAAATGAGATACAGTGCAACAATCACAGTACAGTACTTAACATAGACAAATACCTCAGGCAGTATAACTTTGCTGAAACAAGCAGCTCTGATTTATTTAGGGGATATAACAAGGACAGGGAAATCAGGTTAATTAGCTTATCACTCTAATAATCTACCTATGGCTCTGTGCCAGGCCTATCCTATCAGTTACTGTCCCTGGGTACCCAAGCCCTGATGGCTAGTCCAAACCGTGGCAGCTGGTGAGGGCCCTTTCACACAGAGAAAAGGAGAATTAAACAGTCAGCAGTACAGTAATTCCATTTGGATTTAATGTGGCAATTCAACAGGGAGTGACCCTGAATTAGTACTCACGACCTCCAAATAAGATAGGGTCCTTCAATGTCAGCAGGGCTCACTTGAGGTACACAAACCTCTTCACACATCCATATAAAGAAAGCACTATACCAGGCAGGCTGCATCTGTATCCCGATCGTAATTACTGCACAATACCGGGAGAACACACAGCAGATTCAGTTCCTGACAGACCGAGTGTAATTTTCAGCAATTCCTCCAGTCTTCTACAGGGTGAGCCTGGTTTCTACTTCAGAGATCCTTTGATTCTTTTCACAGACGGATTCAGTCCTAACAAGCTGTTACACAAGCTGCAGACCGGAACTCTGGGCCTTACACAGGTTTTTTGACTAAAACTGCACACTGAAATAGCACAGGGCTCCTTCCTTCTTCACTGCCAAAGCTCAACTGAAACTCCAACTGACAAAACCGGGCACTTCCTTTGAGTTCCTCCCAGTTTTTGACTGGATTGGCTGTCACTCACAATAGACTGCTGCTGTTGGTCCAAAAAGGCACTGAAGTCTAAACTACATCTCCCAGAGTCACTGCCCATACAATCCTCTTGTGGCTGGCTCAGATTATGAGTCAAGTTCTGATTCGTCCAAGGCACCATTTTAGAGCTAGCTTACCCACACTGATTGGTCCAGTTCAGCAGTTCAAAACTAGAATGGGAACTAGCAGACACAGTTCTGACTGCAAAGAAAGCAGGTTAGACAAACTGTAATTTCATTATTACTCTAAAGAATTTCTGGCAAACAGTTACATCTTTCAGATAGGTTCCCTTTGCACTCCTAGTGACTGCAAAAATGAAGTGAATTGGCAGCAGCTCGAGTGGTACTCAGAGAAGCACACAGTCCCCCCATACAAACTAATTATGTCTGCAAGCAGACAGCTCTTAAAGAGACAGTACCAGAGGTTCTAAAACACTCACTGATAAATGGCTTAAATGCCAAACACCATTCAGGCTTGGAGCATTCAAGCAAGCTCCTGGAAGTCTTTTGGGAACCCCCATTCACAGGGGGGTTACACTTAGGTAACACTGAAATCTGGGCTAGTCGCCAGGACACCGGGACCTCCCTTTCCTCCATAATTTCCCCACAAACGGGCAGCAAAAGTGGGAGTAGCTGGTCAGCAAAGGTCTTGTAAAACTCTAGCGTAAAGTCATCCAGACCTGGTGATTTGCCGTTTTTCAAACTCACTATCTGGGCCCTTAATTCTGCCATGGAAATCTCCACCTCCAAACCATCCTAAGCCTCATCTGGAAGAGTGCTAATGTCCAGGTCCTCAAAAAAACTATCTAAAAGGCCTCCAAAATCTAGAATTTCATCCTGTGTACACAAAGACGTATAGTAATCAGCAAATATGCTGGTAATCTCCCCTGGCTTACTTGTTGGGTTCCCCCCTTGTCTTGGGTCTCTCAGTTTTAAAACCAACCTACTGATCTGTTGTGACCAAAGGGTTGTAGCAAGCAACCTGCTGGCCCTGTTCCCCCCCTTCAGAGTTTTGTTGATGGATTTGTCTATATTTCCCAGATAATTGGGCCTGGATTAACTTTTCAAGGGCTGTCCTCTTCTCTTTAAGGAATTTCTTAACTTCTGGGTTTAAGGTAATCTTATGTTGAAACTCTAAGTCCCTCAGCTCCTCCTCCAGGCTCACTAATTTACTAGCCATCTTTTTCTTGTGTTCTGCTGCAAACGTTATGTTCACCCCTCAGAGAACTGCCTTTAGGACATCCCATCGAACCACATGGGATGCATCTCCCACCAGGTTCATCTGCTGGTATTCCTGAATTGCTGACTTAATTAAATCCTGAAAGCCCAGATTATTCAGCAGCCCCACATTAAATCTCCAATGTGAATTTTGAATGGAGGGGGCTAGGGCCAGGGTCAGCCTGACCGGTGCATGGTCAGAAAACATCTGTGGCATAATCTTACACACAGAAGCTGTATAAGCCCAATCCTCAGAGATAAATAACAGGTCAATTCTAGTATAACAATCATGATTGTCAGGGTAGTGAGAATAATCTTTTGAATGCCCATTAAGCCTCCTCCAAATATCCCGTAAGCTTGTCATCCTCCTTAGTTTAAGCAGAGTGGGGCCCGCCATCCCCCGCCTGGTCCCCTGTGCTCCACCTCTCCTGTCCAGAGCTGTGGATAAAATAGTGTTGAAGTCCCCTCCCAGGATGCAGAGTCACTCCATGGGATTCAGCAGATCAGCAAATATTCTTTTGAAAAAAGAGAGAGGCCTTCTTATCTTCATTTGGGGCATACAAGTTTAAAATTACACAGGGTACGTTTCTATAGGTGGACTGCAGTTTCACATAGCAACCCTCTGGTTCAGTCTCTGCCTTCTCCACACTCAGGGGGCAAGCTTTATGTATTAAGATGGCAGTTCCCCTTCTATGAGGGTGTGCCCTGTATGTGGAAGCATAGACCAAGCCCACCCAGCCACAGCGTAATTTGGTATGCTCCTCCACTGTAAGATGGGTTTCCTGCAACACTGCAATTTGAGTAACCATTCTGCCCAATTCCTGCATTATCCTAACCCATTTTATGGGACTGTTAACTCCCTGGATGTTGTAACAATATTTAAACTATCCATGATCTACAGCAAGGTGGCCCTGCATCCTCAGATCCCGGAACAAACTCAAACCCAAAAAGGTGGCTCAGGCCCGAACCAGAAGGGGGTAAGGGAAAGTGGAGACACATGGCCAACAACAAGAACTTCATAGCAACAACCATGACACAACTAAAACATTGGAACAGTATACCTATGCTCCTAGGCCTAACCAATGCCCAGGAGCGTGGTTCCTCATATTTAACAGGTGTTTCTGACTTCCAAGGTTCCACCCCTACCCCATCATTCTTCTGGCACTCCTCGATGACAGGTAGTGCTAGAACAATCTCAGCACTGTGCTGCCATCTCCTGGTATAGCCAGGGATGTGCAACAGACATGGTACTGCCAACACCATACAAACTTTCCCACTTATCTCCCACCTTCCCTGTATATGGGCTAGCAGTATAGCCTAGAGGTTAGAGTAATGAGCTGTGATCTTGCTTGAAACATCCAGCAGATCAGACCTGGGTTTGAGTCTCACTACCTCCACTTGCATACTGTGCGACTCTGAGCAAGTCACTTAACTGCACAGTGCTCCCAGGTCACCCCTGAAAACAGGTACTTGTGCCTAGTGGGCCTTATCCGGTTACCAAGGACTAAAATAAAATAAATAAATAAATATGCTTTTTAGATTCTGAGAGAGGAAAAGGAGGCAGCCGCATGCCCCAGCCCCCATTTCTGTATATGCCCACCCCACCCTAAACCGCTATATATGCCTCCCCACTCCTAGTCAAACAGTTCGCTAACTAGAGCCATTAACATGTGTTTCTTTCTTTGTATATATAGACGAGATAGAAAGAAAATTTGAGAGAAAAGGTGGAGTGCAGAGAAATAAAACTTGTAGTCTTAAACTGAGTCCACATTCAAAGGTCTTTCTAGACCTACCCAAACCCACAACCACCCATCTCTCATTTGCTCCAGTCCTTTTGAATTATAATCCCAGAACAAACCAACCACTTTCCCAAATATGAATTACCAGCCCCGCTACCTGTATTGGTAGCACTCCTTAAGTAACATCAGAGTCTCCACTGATTCTCAAATCTACCTGCTCATGAGGCCTCTGTCACTGCTAAGTTATCTGAGGGGCCTGCCTCTGAGGCCCGAAGATGGGGCTTACCCTCCTGCCTCCCCACGGCCTGCGAATTAGCTTCCCATCTCTTACTGGAGGATTGGCGGTGTGACTTGAGTTTAGTCCAGGTGCTGGGCTCCATAATTATTACCGGTTTCCCAGGCTGTCGTTGAGGACCAGTCTGGCCCCCCACCAGCTGCCACTGATGTTACTCCAAGTCCTTGAACGCGCCAGGGTCAATGAGCTCATCAACTGCTACTTCAAGTGAGGCCAGGTATTTCTTTGCCTCCTGGACATTTTCAAAAAGCCTGGTGCCTCTATCCGAGGTAAATCAGAGCTTGGCAGGGAAATCTAGTCCAACAAAGTGAGCACTCCCACGAGAGAAAAATAAAATAAATACCAGTCAGCCTGGCTAGTAGCCCCAGCGCTTTCACGTTCAAGCCTTCATCAGGGGGTGTGGCTAAAGGAATCCTCGTGATGCTTTAAATACACAATACAATTATGACATCACACAAAGTGCCATCTGCAACAGTGAAAAAAAAATATATACACAATTAAGTAAATTTAGTGTCCCTGAATATGATTTCTTTTTTAGCCCAGGCCTTGTGAAGTACCATTTCTTTCACTCTGTAATCCAAAAACACCATGATGATAGAACGTGGCCTGGCTTTAGGACCCTTTGGTGGGGCCACGAGGGCACAATGTGCTCTAATAATATTTAAGGGGGTATCTTTGTCAAGGTCCAACAGTTCTTTTAGCAGCCCCTCAATGTACACAGCCATGTCCTTTGATTCTGTGTGTTCAGGTATTTTATTTATTTAGTTAGTTTTTGTTGACCGGGTAAGTGCACTAGACAAATCCTGCCTATTTTCAGGCACGACCCAGGGAAGGGGGATGCAGATGAATGCCAACTGACCTTGAACCAGATTAAGCTGTTGGTGGTATTTTTAGTGAATGAGGGAAATTTGGCCAGGACACCGAGGAAATTCCCCTACTCTTTTAGTGTGTGTGTGTGTGTGTGGGGGTCCTGTTGGGTGATGATATTTTTTGTTTTGATTTTGACATTCTTGTATACTGAAATATTTCTTTCTGGTTTTTGTTTTCTTTTCATTACAATTTTGTATGCTGTAATACTTTTCTGTATTTTCTGTTTGAAAATCTTGAATAAAAAATTCCCCTACTCTTTTCAATAAGTGCCATGGGATCCTTAACATCCACCTGAACTACCACCAATCCATGCAGATGGGACCTCGGTTTAACGTCTCATCCGAAAGACGGCACCTCAGAAGTGCAGCACCCCTCTCGTGCTGCACTACAGTGTCAGTACTGGGATATTAACCCAAGTGCCAGATGTGGGACCTGAACCCACAGCCCTCTGATCTCCCGTCCTCAGAGGCATATGTGCTACCTACTGAGCCAATGACACTGTAAGGTAAGGTAGTCCATGCAGTCTCAAATTGATGCGGCGTAACCTGTTTTCCAGGTCTTCTATTTTATTAGTAAGTGCATGTGAGCGATCATGGAGCTGTAACAAAGCACCACTATGCAGATCCACCATTTCTGAGTATACGATAAGATGTTCCTCCATAGAGTGCAGTTGCTTTTCCTGCTGCTGGATTTTATTTTGGTTGTCCCTGACCTCTGCTCTAATCGTGTCCAGGGTTTTGGTTAGGCATCAGGGTTCTCTGCAAAGTTGCCAAGAGGTTATAGTGAAGTCCCCTCCCTCCTCCTTGGACTTGCTGGCTGAATATGGGTCTTGGATTTCTGGAGGCCTGGTTGGCGCATCTCCTTTCTCCGGAGCCTGGGGAGCTAGATTCAATTTCTGTTTTTTTAGGCTCCCCCCCACCCGGCATCGCTCGATGTTTTGTTCTGGAAGCCATGGAGACAGTTGATCGCCATCAACAATTTTATCGATTTTAGTGGGTGAGGTAAGCAAAAAAGACAATTTTTTCCAGGGAATCAGCCAGAGCTGATCAACCCAGTGGCTGCATAGTATGACGTCGTCTCCGGAAGTCCAAACAATGTAATTTCAATGGAAATGAATCCCTTTTGTCATGCAGGAAAATGTGACACTGCCAGGATGAAGTGAATGTCACAGTTTCCTGCATGATTAAAGGGACTAATTGCCATTGAAGTTGCATTGTTTTCCACAGTAACTCTGCTGCAGCATGCTGCAGAATGCTGCAAAATGCTACAGAATTGCAGCATTTTGCAAGCTTCACTGTATAATATGCACACATTTGTGCTAAAAATATATATTTTTAATAACTGTAACCAGGTTTGACAAAGTTGTATGGCAGCTGAGCACTAGATATTCAGATAACTTAGAGGGTGACTGCTTGGTAATCAAACTAGTAACAAGTAAGCTTATGATAGGGATGGTATACGCACCCCCCAAAACAAAACTGTCCCATTTTGATAAATTGGCTGCTACACTTTTAGACATAGTCCAGGATGCTGAATTGATTTTTCTGGAGGGAATTTAACGCTGATTGGAACTCAGGTGGGGAAAAAGGTTGAAAGACAGTTTTGATATCTTGGGACTACAACAAATAATACATGGGATAACTAGAAGTACAGGACATATGGATAAAGGGTCCCTATTGGACCTAACGTTTGTATCAAAAAATCTGACAGTGAGATTAGCAGAAATGTTGCCATTAAATTTAAGTGATCACTGCCCAATAAGGTGTGTAGTTGAGTGGGTTAAACCAGAGAGATTAGATAAAAACATTAATTGGGTAACAAACTGGAAGGTCTTTAGAGCTACTGCTTTTAGGGAAAGCCTGAGAAATGAAGATTGGACCAGAATTACTTAAGTACCGGAATTCACTAATACAGTGGTTAGAATAATAAACAAACCTGCTCCTAAAGTTAGGAAACGCTAGGGAAAAATCAACTTCCGTGGATTACTGAAGAAGTTAAAAAAACTTCTAAGAATAAAGAGCAGGTTATGGAAAAAATCAAAAAGAACAACATCACCTGAAGATTGGTTGATTTTTAAAAAATGGTGTAATAAATGTTCAAATATAACAAGGTTGGCCAAAACAAAATATTATAGACAAAATACAGAAAAGGCTACAGATTTTAGAAAGTTTTGGCATTATATAAAAAACACTGCAGAACCCAGTAAGCTTAAAGAAACCCATTAAATTAATCAATAACCATGTCATGGTTGAAAGTGAAAATCTTGTAGCTAATTTACTAAATGATTATTACATCGAACTTCCAGATTTGAATTTGCTGGATTACAAGCAAACTTCCCCATTACAAAAAGTTTCTTATGAAAGGCACAACACTTTGAATACTGAGGACAAGAGACCAAGATTTAGGTTTAAGGCATTAAAAATTGTATGATGTTGAAAGGGAGCTAAGAAGGTTAAAGACAGGCAAGTCCTGTGGTTTAGACACAACTGAACCCAAGTTCCTGAAAATAGGGTCTGATATATTATCCCCCATTATTACCTATTTATTTAACTGGAGCTTGAGTGCTGCAATTTTTCCTGACTCATGGAAAATTGGAAAAATAATTCCAATAGATGGGGGAGAGGGACTCATTGGCAGTGTCTAATTATAGGCCTATTGCACTGCTCCTGGTCCTCTCAAAAGTATTTGAGAAATTTGTCCACAGACAGTTATTGGGGTACCTAGAGCAATACGATCTGCTCACAAAAAAGCAATATGGCTTTAGAACAGGGAGGTCCATGGACACGGCCCTCGCAGACATTTAAAAATCTCATATCAGAGCCCATGAATCAGGGTTTGAGTACAGGGGCCGTGTTCGTGGACCTCATCAAACCCTTTGACTTAGTAGATCATGGAATAGTATTGGAAAAACTATATGAGATTGGTATCCATGAGAAAACTTTGTCTTGGTTCAACTCTTATTTGTTTCGAAGAAGACAGTGTGTATCAGTAGGTAACTCTTTGTCAGATCTGAGGAAGGTGAGGAGAGGGGTGCCCCAGTGTTCAATACTGGGGCCCCTTCTCTTCAACATTTACATCAATCACTTCCCTGGAGCGATTAAGAATAGAGTGGTGTGCTTGTACGCGGACGACACTGTCCTAGTGGCGTCCGGGGGCAACCACACCACTCTGGAGGCAAAAATGCAGGAAAATGTGCTTGCAATGGAACACTGGTTTCAAGAAGTTAGATTAGTGATGAACCTTAAAAAAAACATAATGCATGACATTTACAACAGACAATAGAAAAACAACAGGAAGAGAATTTAACCTGTTTTTTAAAAACAAACAGCAGATACCAATAACCCATTCATATAAATATTTGGGAGTAATGATTAATAGAAGATTAACATATGAAGAACATGTTAAACTACAGTGAAAAAGTGTACTCAGAAACTGGGTGCACTGAGGAGAACGTCCGCCATTCTTGCGGTACTCACCAGAACTAAACTGACGACTCAGCTCCTGCTTCCTGTCCGAAGCTATGGGGTTCTGTTGTACAGAAATGTCCCAAAAACTTGTTTGAAACTAATTGATCAACTATATTATAGAATTGCGAGATTTGCTAATGGTAGCAAGTTTGGTGAACATCATTGTAAAGTTTTTGATAAGCTTAAATGGGTGGGTCCGGAACTAAAACGAGAAACTCAGTGGTCAACCTGGTGTTGGAAATTAATGAATGCAGACCATACCCATCCTCTGAAGGACTTAATAATTGCAAACCTCAGAGAGAACAAACATGGTTTAAGTAATGCTTCTATTGATATTAGTTGGCCTAGGGTAAACAACAGATCTGGTGATTTAACTTTAATTAGAAACTTAGCAAGGACAAAAAACTACTAATACAGCATTTCAACAGGAGATGATTAATTACAATCATAAGGGATGTACATGTTGATCTATAAGGCTATATAATAATCTCCCTTTTGTATGCACTTTATGTATTCTATGTGAATCATGTTACTAAAATGATTTATGAGTGTTATGAATGATATTTTAAATGTTTTTTGTACAGGACATGATTTGCAAACAGGGCTTGTCCCTAAATTATGTTTCCCTGGATAAAAATAAAAATGTTATCTATCTATCTATCTAGTGCAGCAGTAAGGCATTCATAACCGATAAAACAGGTTAATGCAAGTTATAAACTGCTGAGGGCTTCTTTTATTTTTGGGGGGGGGAAAAAAAGCCTGCAGTACTTGAATTAAAAGTTTGATGTTTTGAGACTGGTGACCGCAAGCAACTTGGAGCCTAACATTTTCATAACACTGCTTTTAAGTACATAAAAATGTTGAAAAAGGGGAGCAGGGTTGTTTTTAAGACATGTCATGATCCTCATGACTCAAAAAAAATGAGTAAGCCAACCAACAGCAGTATAATGACTTGTGTTTCTCTTTGGGCCTCAGAATGTAATGACCATGAAAAAATGAGGGTGTTACTGGAGAAAAACCCAAGGCAACTAATCCCCATTTTACTGCAAAAAAGTACCCAACACACAGCAAAGACAAATTTTATTTATTTTTATTTATTTATTTGTGTCTAGGATTACAAAGTACCTTTGAGCCAAGGCTCTTTTACAAAGGTTCCACGTCATACTGGTTACAGGGTAACAGACAATAAAACATAAAACAGTTACAGGTACATGGTTTTAGACAGTAACTTTGCTTGACAAAAGCAGACTGAGTGATGAGTAACTCAAGAAACAACAGGAGGAAGAGGGCAAGAAGGGGAGAGGGCTGAGGGTAGGGGAAGGCATAGCTGTAGAGGGTCAGGGTGAGGCAGCCGAGGGGTCTTGTCAGGAGGAGAATTTGGACAAGAAGCAACAGGATCATGGAGATGAAGAAGACTGATCTATTTTTTTTGTTAGGTCTATGATACAGTGCTACAGATCTTGAGAACTTTGAGATGCATCACTATTTTTGACTGCTTGAAGGAAACCACGCCTGTGCTTTTTCAGATGCCCAGATTTCGAACGCAGTTTCAAAATCACTTTCTAATATCATCAGGTGCCCAACCAGAAGAGTCATGAGAGTGTCCACATTCCATACCTTAAGACGGTTCCTCTCTGCAGTCTTAGTGTTGTATGCACTAAAACCTCGCTTACACTCCACAGACATTGATGGGGTTGTCAAACATATTACATATAGTACTGACATGTTGGGTCAAGATTCCTTGTTTGGGACCACCACTTTAACATTGAATTCTTCAATATTGCACTCTTTGTCTGCTGAAGAGAGTCTACGCATTAAATACCTTTCTAGCTTGATTGCATCTGGGTTAACTGGCATGATGTTATTTGGGACACCTTCTTTAGGGACACCATAGTGGCTAACAATATTTTCAAGCTCCTGTTCTCCATAGCTATCAATGTGTTTATCCTCAGGTGCATTGCATGGGTCTAATACCTTCCAGCTGTCCAGAAATATCTCTTCCATAAAGTAACTTTCAAGTTGCTCAACTGTTGCCTGTATATAAGAAGTTTGAAGATTCTGGAAGTGTTCTCTTTGATCCCATGTATCTTTTAATATATGTGTTCTAAAGATATATTTTCTTCCTCCTCTGTTTCTTCACTTGGCATCTAGGCTAAAAAGACTTAGATGTGGTCCATGATTTTCAGGAAGTACCCACAGTGCATCAGTGGTGCTGACCAGTTGCTGCCTTGTCTCAGAGAAGATGACAGAACATTTCTGGAAAAGTTTAGAAAGAATATACAAGAAGACCTACAGCATCTGCCAGGAAGAATGCAGTAGCGGAAAATTTGGAAAGTCCCCATTTTTTAAGCCATCCCATAGCCAGATTTCTCTGACAGTTATCCTCTGCCACCTGCGTCAGAGCAGAAATAATGGAGGCGATGCGGGCTTGTAATGCCTGTACAGAATCAGAAAATAAAAGCCATCCAGTGAAACAAAATGTAAGTTTCATAGCATGTTCCTGGTGTAGCTCTTTGCTGTGATCAAGTAACTGACAGAATTTGGACGAGTACTTTATCAGTTTTCCCAGCAGATTTACTATGGACATATAACTGACCAGCTACTGCTGTTGGTTGGCTGCTTTCTGTGATGCTAAGGCGAGTCTATGTGCGAGACAGTGAGTGACAACTAAATATGGATGATCAAGTGTGGCAAGAGTGGTCACACCTTTTTTGCATCCTGTCATTATAGAGACCCCATCAGTTGCAAGTCCTATCGGCTCTTTATCTCAGAGATTTTTTTCCAAGATCATATCCTTCACAGCACTGTATACTACATCTGCTTTACATTCCGCAAGCTCAGTCACACCTAAACATGTTGACTGAACGTTTCCCTTGGTATCAATGAATCTGATATATACCATTAAAATACTCTTGTTGGCTACATCAGTTCCGTCATCTAGTTGTAAGGAATATACTGTACTTTAGATGGATAATTCTCCAAATCCTTTAAAAAGCATCCTGAACAGTTTTAGATATTGCTTTGTAAAATTCCTTAATGGATTCTAAATGTGTGTACATGCTAATGCCTAGAAGTACTGATTGCTTGATAGGATCTAGCCGGGTTGTAGTTCTGGGGAAAAGAGAGAAAAAAGGAATTCAAGTGGCAGCTGAGTTCATTCCACTATCCTACCCCCCCCCCAAAAAAAAAAAGGGTGTATTAACATGAAGGAGCCAGGTTGCAGCCATACAGTTTTTACAGAACTGGTGAGTCAAAAATACTTACATTGAGAACCTGCAGTTCTAAGAGTTTTTGAAGGTTATGATTTGCAGTCAGAGTTTTGCCCATGTAATATATGCTTCCAGGAGCCAGAAGGACTGGTGAACTCCAGGCTTTGTCCCACAAAGAACCATACCTTGTCATGCATAAGGATAAGGTGGTGCTCAGAACAATCCCATCTTTTATTCCAAAGGTCCCTACGGCCCTCCATGTGAACTAGCAAATCTGTCTCCCATCCTATCCGCAATCTACTCACCCAAAGGAGGAGTTGCACAAGTTAGATTTCCGATAGGCCGTTAGGACATACCTTAGACGGACTGCTGACTTCCGGAAATCGGATAAGTTGTTCGTTCTTTTCAGAGAGGCCAAGCAGGGACAAAAAGCCTCCAAGGCCACCCTAGCTAGGTGGGTAAGGGCCTATATTACCAAGGCTTATGTCGCTGGAAAGAAGAGGCCTCTGGCTGTCATCAAGGCTCACTCCAGCAGGGCTATGGCCTCCTCCTGGGCAGAGAGAGGGGAGGCATCTGTTCTAGAGTTATACAAGGCAGCTACATGGTACTCCATCCACACATTCACCAAGCACTATAGATTGGATGTTCAAAACTCTGCTGATATGGCCTTGGTCACAGAGTTTTGCAGGTGGCAGTTAGCAGGTAAATTCCTTTCCTACATGTGGTTGTTGTATGGGACAATATTCTTCCCCAACCGGTTTTCTTGTCTGGGTACTGCTTCTTAGATCCCAGTTGTAATGACTATCCATTGACAATATTGAGCGCTACAGAAAGAAGAAATGTCTTCATACTTACTATAATTTCCATTTCTGTTAGCTCCGTCTGGTAGCCTCACTCCTGCAGGAGAGTATTGTCTGCTATGCCAATGCAGGGATGTCCATTGTTCTGTTATAAACTCTGACTGTAAGCCTGTCTGGACATCCCTCTATAGTTTGCCTGCCGCGCTTGGGTTTATATAGATATGCAACAACAACAACAAAAAAAAGAGCAGTTCCACATTAGAATGTTGGTTGCTAGCACACAGATTTAACAAGTTTGAATCTGAGGCTAACCAAGAGTGCCTCCATTTGTTGCAGGTGAGTGCTTATACTGCATGTAGTCCTGTTCCATTTAATACGTCTGTTTCACTTGATTCAGTTTTGCAGGACCTTTCAATGTGTAGACATTTGGAAGACGAGCCTTGATCACTCACTTTTCATTATCTGACAAGGCAGGCCACTGTTTACTGTATTTTATTCTGGCTAAAGTCCTAACTGTGTAGACAGCTGATTTTTGTGTTTTTTCGTGTCAAGTCGAAAAGTATGATATTTATTTCCATATTTAGAGGCACGACGTGGACAACAGGGACTGCAGAGTTGCTGTTGTCCAGAATCCTCATGTTCCCAACATTCTGTTCTGTTAATGGCCTTGGGCTGTGCCATTTCTTCTAGTAGGGGTGCACATTACCCAGTTGTTATGACTACCCATTTACAATGCAGGAGCTAACGAAAAAGGAAATAATGGTAAGTATGAAGAAATATCTTCTTTGCATGTTATGGGCAAAACAGGTACACGGTTACCGTTCAGAATTTATATTACACTAAGCCTATTACAATGTGAGGATATTAATCCCAACCCTGGCCCTGTAGTTTGTAATCTGAAAATTAGGAGTAGCATATTGTTTGTCAACTCTAATGTAGGATGCCCTCTCACCAAGACTGAGTTAATTAGAGACTTTGCTCTGGACTATGAACCAAACATTATGATAGTTTCAGATACCTGGCTAAGCAGCAAATATGAGTATGTTGTCTTAGTCATCTAGGGTACAACTTGTGTTGAGTGAAGCAAAACAAAAAAGTTGGGTGATTTATTTTCAGGATAGTGTTCCCCTAGACAGGTACAAGTGGGGGCTTGGTAAAAACTTTTATGAGTACCTTGCCCCTGAAATCAAATTTTGTTCTGGGAAGCCACTATTATTATTTGGTGGATATAGGCACTCAGGGTTCTTGATGCTTGATTTTCTGGGCCTAGTGGATTTGTTTTTTTTTTACTTGCTGTTTATATGCCCCCTCAGCACGGCATCTACCCCTTCCATCAGGGACTCCTTAGGCATCCTGCAGGGCTCCACCAGGCATCTCGGGGGTTGCTTCAGAGGACTGACCCCCCCCATCCAGCCATGGATTACCTCCCAGGCAGGGAAAGAGGGAGACCCCAGGTCGCCCCCCCCAATCCAATGTATTCACATCAAGTGGTCCAACTGAGCTCCCCCTAGAGCCCAGTCATGTGGCTAAGGCACCAGGGCCCATTTCCAGGCGCAGATGCAGGGATTTTCCATGTTCCTGGTGTTCCCCTACCCTCGAGGACAATGGCACATGAGGAGGTCCAAGGAGATAAGGGCATGTCGAGACTTGCAGCCGCTCCGGACCTCAGCCAACGTCCTCCCTTCCCTGTGCTCTGTGATCCTGATTTGCACCTCCACCTGTGGTCACCCAGGTGGCGGTATTGCAATGGAACCTGCAGCCCACCCTCCTTGGAGGAGGAGGAGAGCAGCCCACCGGGCACTCGATCCTCCTCCCCGGCCGGCCCTCCAGCAAACCGGGCTCGCTACCGAACCCAAGTCACTGGCATCATAAGCTGCAGTTTCACCGCTGCGCCAGCAGGCTGTCCCTAACCGATATTTTAATACCTTTTTTGACTGCCCATGAGTTACTTTTAATTGGTGATTTTAGTGCCAATTGGCTGGACCCAGATAAATTTATGCACATTAGAACAATCACTTTAAAACTAGGCCTGGAACAACTTGTACAAGATCCTGCACAAATGTTAAAAATCCCAGACATTCTTCATTAATTGATTTAGCCTTGTGTAATTCCCCCACAATTTTATGGATGCAGGTGTGATGGCTGACCTTTTCTTCAATTACAATGTGGTAGTTTGTGTTACAGGTAGGAATATCTCAGATGCACAATCTCATCAGGAATGCAAAGGCTAATCTCTACAAGGATCAATTGGAAAGAACCTGGGGTGATGGGAGGCGGTTTTGGAACAATATAAAGGCACTCACAGGGAAGGACAATAAAACACAGCCATCACTGCTAAACATTAATGACACAAATACCATGGACCCCCACACCATTGCCGAAGAGTTCAACTCCACCTTCACGGATCTTAGCTCTGTTCTAACGGCTGAATATCTCAAGCCTATCAAAGCTGATAATAGATGCCCACTGGACATCAACTCGCATCCTCAATTTTACTTCAAGAGAGTCACTGTCAAAGAAGCACTGGGTTATGTTAAAAATGTCCTGGGGAAAACCAGAATAGGGTCTGACAACATTGACATGCAACTGCTGGCGCTGACAATCAACGAAGTCATCGCTCCCATCACTACGATTTTCAGTAAATTCCACCAGCTCACCAAAATTCCCTTCTCCTTGGAAACAAGCGCTGGTGACCCCGGTGCATAAGGGAGGTGATAGGTCACTGACCGCAAACTACAGGCCATTCTCTATCCTCTCCCCCTTCTCTAAAGCACTGGAAAGGATTGTGGCAGACCAATTTACTGACTATATTCACAAATACCAGCTGCAATGTCCCCAGCAGCACAGCTTTAGGAAACTCCACAGCACAGACACTGCATTGGTGGATTTCACTGAGTATGTTCATAAGGCATTGGGTGAGGGAAAACTGGTTGGGTCCATCTTCACTGACCTAACAAAGGCATTCAACACAATCTGCCACCCACTCCTCTTGTCTCAAATGCATGCCCTTGGTGTTTCCCCAAATGCCGCTCTATGGTTCCAGGACTACCTAACCTCCCGGTCTCAATGGATCAAGATAGGTCACTCCATATCTGCATCCAAGGAAGTCTCGCTAGAGGTGCCTCAAGGGTCCATCCTGGGTTCACTGCTCTTCAGCATGTATCTGAACGACCTACCCGATGCCTGTACTAGCAAAGTCATTCTATACACCAATGATGCTGTCCTACTTAGCTGTCACTCTCGCATAGAGCACCTACAGGCCGAGCTACAATCTACTGGAGACCTGGTTCTACTCCCAAAGGTTACTACTAAACTACAAAAAAAAAAACAAGACGATGCTCCTCTCTAGCCCCCAACTTAAAAGGAGATGCCCAGACCTAACAATCACAAATCACCTGACTGTCCCACTGGAACAGGTTTACTCCTTCAAGTACTTGGGTGTCATTGTGGATGATACCCTTTCTTATGTTCAGCACATTGACATGGTGGTGAAAGCTGTGAACACTAAATTAGGGATCCTGTTTAGGCACAAGAAAAGCCTAACTGCTGAAGCCCTCCAGCTCTCAGTCTCCAGCTCTGTCCTCTCCCTGGTCGACTACGGGCCGGTGGTTTACGGCACTGCCACTGATACGGCCCTCAAAAGGGTTGCCACTGCTCTTAACAAGGCTTGCAGACTATTACTAAATGCTGACCGCTTCATGCACACTTGTACTCTGTATGGTCTAGCCCACATACTACCGCTTCAATCCAGAATCAGATACCAAACTTGCCCACTAGGGAGAAAGACCATGCTCTCCCTAACCCCTACCTGCATTGCAGACCTGGTAAAGGAAGCAAGCTCCAAATACAACACACGAAGAACAGTGACAACACAGCTTGATGTCCCATTTCGTAGAATCTCCCTAGGACAAAGATCCTTCATGGACCCCTTGGAATCACGGAGGTCGAGAGGGCCCCTAGGCTGCCCTCCCCCAGCTGTCCCAACGGGTCCAAGATTGACTCAGACCCCCTGGAATCACAGAGGTCGAGAGGGCCCGTAGGCTGCCCTCCCCCAGCTGCCCCAACGGATCCAAGATTGACTCAGACCCCCGGAATCACGAGTCGAGAGGGCCCGTAAGGGCCCTCTCCCAGCTGCCCTAACGGATCCAAAGATTGACTCAGGTAAGAGGCCCTCTAGCCCAGCAAAACTTGGTGCCGAGATCTAAATTCAGCCTGCTGCTGGGAAGAAAATTCAGCCCCTGGTGCCTTACCTTTGATCTCTGCACCCCGGACTGCTGCAGCTGCTTGGCGCGCTTTCCTGATTTAACGGCAGCTGCTCTCCGATTCTACTGTCAGCGTGGTCGTGGAGATAGATTTCTTTTTGCTTGTTTTTTGCTAAAATACTCCCCTTTAACTGCTGTTTGCACCGACTGTATTTTTTTTCAATTTTATGTGATATCTGCAGTGGAAGTTTGTAGCCTCTTGGAGTTTTTCTGTCTCACCCCCCCAGCCCCTTCCCACGCTACCTCAGTCCTTTGTCCTTGGCCCTCCCGGCCCTTGCCTTATTTAATCCCTGCCATTTTGTTTCCTTCGCAGACTCCCTGGAACCACGGAGGTCAAGAGGGCCCATAGGCTGCCCTCCCCCAGCTGCCCCAACGGATCCAAGATTGACTCAGGTAAAGAGCCCTCATAGCCCCGCAGAACTCCGTGCCCGAATCTAAATTCAGCCTGCTGCTGGGAAGAAAATTCAGCCCCTGGTGCCTTACCTTTGGTCTCTGTACCCCGGACTTCTGCAGCTGCTTGGTGCGCTTTCCTGATTTAATGGCAGCTGCTCTCCAATTCTTGCCCCGCCGAACGTTGCGCATTCGGCTCCCCACCGCCTCACCACCACCCTTGGTTGGCTCTTCCTTATGCAGGACGCAGATGATCACGTGGGGCTGAAAATAACCTATCAGCCCAGTTTCTCATCTGCAGGTTATTTTCTCCCACCACTAGTGGCCTCCCTCTCAGCCTAGCTCTTCACTACTCTCCTTGCTGCAGTTTACTTTGCATCCTCTGCTGCTACCATTCACCTTACAGCCCTGGCTGCCCTACAGGTACCTGCTGCTGTCATGACAGGGCCCCCAAGACCAACCAGGGACACAGCCTCTTTGCCTACTCAGCAACCGACCAGAGCCTCTCTCAAGTACCCCCCCCCCATGGCTCTCCACTAAAGGGCTTAAAATAGCTAACCTGAACGCGCGCAGTCTCTTACGCAACCTCGACGAGCTCACGGCCTGGGTCGCCCACAACAAACCAGATATATTGGGTCTCACGGAAACCTGGCTTAAGCCACATATTTCTGATGCCATGTGCACCCTCCTGGGCTACAACCTCATAAGATGAGACAGAGTGGGGACTAAGAGGGGAGGTGGGCTGCTCCTCTATTTTAAGGCGCACCTAAATGTGTCTCCCATCATTTACTCGCCAACTCCCCTTCCCCCCCCGTCTGCGAGTTCCTGCATACCCTTCTTCTGCTTGGTCAGACAAAGAAAATCGACCTTATCTGTGCCTACAACCCCCCTAAGGCTGGCCTGCCCGGGCTGTCCTCCCTGCTAAATTGCATAGGTGATAAAACAGGCCCAAATGAGATCCTAGTTATAGGTGACTTTAACCTTAACTGGATGGGCTTGAATTGTAAACAATATGAGCCCCTGCTCTCGGGCCTTGCCCTAAGCCAGCTAATAACTGAACCCACTAGGCTCTCCGCACGGGGTGGGGAAGGGTCCCTCATCGACTGGATCCTGTCCAACAGACCTGACAGAATCACATCATCAGCAATTCTCCCTGATGATATCTCCGACCACTCTCCCGTCTACTGCATATGGGGGATCTCACAGCCAAAAATTCCCCGTAAGGTGATTGAACTGAGGGACTATTCCAAATTTAACTCTCATGACTTCATTTCAGACCTCCTACAAATTGACTGGTCGGGGGTCACAGCCACTAGTGACCCAGAACTTGCCCTGAACTCATTCTTAGCAGAGTTTATACCCCTGCAGAATAAACATGCCCCCCTCATTAGGAGGAGGGTGAGGGGTACCATCACCAAATGGCTTCATGGGGGCCTATTCTCCCTCATGAAGGTCAGAGACAGATGCTGGGAGACCTACAAGGCCACACAAAATCTCGATGACCTGCTTGCATACAGACACCTCAGAAACTCCTGCAAAAGGGCAATCCGCTCAGAAAAAAGTGAGTTCTGCTGATCCACTCTTCTTGCCTCGGCCAACAACCCGAGAAACTTCTGGTATAATATCAAGAACGCGGTTGGTGGGTCTGCCAGAGTCCAGGTCACCGACCTGCTCGTTGGTGGGGTCAGTTGTAATAACCCCCTCACCATTGCAAATGCCTTCAATTCCATGTTTTCTGAGCTATCTGCCCCCCTCCCAATCCTCAGCCTCTAAGCCCCCCCGGCACCTCCCCGTCTGGTCTCCACCCCTGGCCCCCCTTCCACCTTCAACAAATCTCAGCAACTGAGACCCAGAAGTTGCTCGCTGGCCTCTCCCCCCACAGTGGGCCAGGGCATGATAGTCTCGAGCCCAAACTTCTCAGACTAGGAGCCCACCTTCTTGCCAGGCCAGTCACGCACCTCTTCAACACCTCCCTCGAGACCGGGATCATCCCCGAATTATGGAAAGTGGCCAAGGTTGTCCCTGTCTTAAAACAGGGTAACCCCAAAGACCCCATCAACTACTGCCCAATCGCCATTCTGTCTGCCACTAGCAAACTACTGGAGAAAGCTGTCACCTCTCAACTGTCCCATTATATCCAGAACTACAACATCCTCTCTCCCGCTCAACACAGGTTCAGGAAAGGACACAGCACGCCCACTGCCCTTGCTCTAGTCACCTCACAGATTAGGACTGCTGCTGACCAAGGCAAACTTACTGGAGCTATCTTTGTGGACCTCTCCAAAGCCTTCGACTTCGACAGGGTTGATCACTCCCTCCTCTGTTCCATGCTCCTATCCCTTGGATTCTCCCCCCCGCCCACACCTGGTTCCTTAACTACCTCTCCAGTAGTCAGCAGTATACCTGCTTCAATCGGACCCTCTCCAACCCCTCACCAGTCCTCCGCGGCGTCCCGCAGGGATCCATACTGGGCCCCACACTATTCTTGCTCTTCATCAATGAACTGCTGTCCGTCGCTGCCCACGGCCTCTCCACCATGTACACAGACGACCTCGTCATCCTGGCCAGCTCCCACAACATCTCCATTATAAACTCCCATTTAAACTCAGACTTCACGCACATCCAAACCTGGCTAGGTGAACACAGGCTTACCCTGAACCTCAAGAACACTCAAGCTATGCTTTTTGGTTCCTCAAACAGAATTAAATCCTGCCCTGCTCCTCTGCAAATCTTTGGGTCCGACGGCTCTCCCCTCCAGACAGTAGCCACCGCCAAGTACCTGGGCATCATGCTGGACCCACAGTTGGACCTAACCCTCCACATCAGGAACATCTGCATGGCTACAAATGGAAAGCTTGGCCTAGCCTACCGAGCCAAAAACTGCCTCACTTCGGCTGCTCGTACGGCTATAGCCAGGGGGGTCCTCCTCCCTACACTCTGCTACGGGCTCGTCACCTTTGCCCCAGTACCCAAATCCAGCCTTCCGAAATGGGACACGGCATATAACAATATATGTCGATTCGTGCGTCTCCACCCTCCCCTCACTCACCGCTCACGTCTCTACACGTCTGGGTGGCTCTCCCCCGGAGAAACATCGTACCTTCGTATTCGGAAACCTCATTGACAACATTATCCGCTCGGCCACCCCTTCTGCTCTTGCCCTTCCCCCCAAACCCGGCACCCCTTCCTATCTCCTAAGATCCAGGGCGTTGCTGGATCGCCTGGTCCCAAGAACCCATACCCTTGCGGGTGATCGGGCCTTTCACAGCTATGCCCCTAAAATGTGGAACTCACTCCATGTACTAACAAGGTCCTCCCCTTCCCATCCCAGCTTTAAGGCCTCCCTCTGGAACTTTTTAAAACCCTCTTCAGCGTGTCCCTGCACCTCGTAGCCTTCTAGCATAGCCCACTTATTCCCACCCAGGCTAATTCTTGGGTGGGGGCCTTAGCGCCAATCTGCACTTATCCTCATGCACCTCGCTGAGTAATTAGTACCTGACTAGGCTCTGTTCACCCTCCCCCCTCGTGCACTTACTCCCAGTCCCTTTTTCCCGGATCGTACCTGTTATGCATTCTCAATCCCACCCTGTATGTACTTTTACCGCATTGATCATGTCTCACATAGTTCTTAGATACTGTCAAGCTACCTAATGTTGTCCCTACGAAGCCTGTTTATTCTCTGTTAGCTTTCCTATAATTCCTTACTTTTCATATCCTCCCTGTATGTACCTTCACTGGAATGTTTTGTGCCATTTAGTTGTCAAATACTGTTAACAACCTAATGACCCTGTATGTACCATTACTGTATTGTTCTTGTGCCATTTAGTTATCTAATACTGTTAACTACCTGTTGTAATCCCCGTGATGCCTGGTATTCTCTGTATGCTGCATTGACTTCCTTACTGTACTTGTACTCACTTGACCTGTAACCCTCCCGGGTCGCACCTGAAAATAGGCACTTGGCTGTCTAGTGTGCTTACCTGGTAAACAAAAGCAAATAAATAAATAAATGAGATCCCTGCTGCAGCTCTTAATACAGGAAATGTTCGGTCCTTTAAAAGAGAACTGAAGCAATACCTGCTGAACTCAAATGCCTACGACTGCCATACCTGAATTCATATCTTCAACCTGGATACACCCTCTTAAACACCTCTGACTCCCTTACCTGAGTCCATATATTTTTTTTTATTTATTTCTTTTGTTAACTGGGTAAACATATGAGCCAAAGCCCTTTTTCATATGCGACTCGAGACTGTAAAACAGTCAACAAGATGTTATACAATAAGATAACGTTTACATTCACTTAATACAAAAAAAGATAAGAAAAATACAAATACATGACATATTAGACAAAACAATATAATACAATTATTTAAAATAGCAGTGACATTGCAAGCTACTTGACAAATGGTGCTTCAATTTCTTTTTGAATAAATTATGACTACTCAAAGTTCTAAATTCAATTGGAAGATCATTCCAGTATTTTGGTGCTTGAATAGAAAAGGCTTGAGCACCCATTTTAGTTTTATAATTTTCATATTTAAACAAGTAATAAAATTTGATCTCAAATTTCTCGGAGCTTCCCTTACAGATGTCAGAGAATACAAGGGAAGAGATTTTTTTGTCTCAATACATTATCCATTATACAACAAAGAGAGTAAATGGAGCTTAAATTTGGTGGTAAAAACCCTGAAACTTAATATAAAGTACAATGATGTGTACTATAAGGCAATCTATAAACAAATCTACAAATACTGTGAAATGTCACTGTTAAATTATTTAACACGTTTAGACAATGTTGTAAACAAAAATGAGCTATAATTCAGTTGTGAAAGTAGTATACTTGGGCTATATGTTTCCTAGCTTGTAAGGTTAACACATTCTGTAATCTGAATAAAACCCCTAGCTTTTGATTTACTGATTTTGTTAAAGTCAATATATGATTTGAAAATGTTAAATTTGAGTCCAAATCCATTCCCAAATATCTAAAACATTGCACCTGCTCCAAATTAGTTCCATTTTTACCAAAAATATTCAGTTTCCCTAATTTAGCCAACTTTTGTTCAGAAGCAAACATCATACTCTTAGTTTTTGAGATGTTCAAAGATAATTTTTAGGTCCAACAGACAATTTTCTAGACTCTGGAAATATTCAGTCAAATATTGGACAATTTTATCTAATGAATTAGAACTATTATATAATATTATATTGTCAGCATACAAGATTGTCTTAGCCTTAAGGATTTTAGTAGGTATAATATCCACAAATATGGAAAACAATAGGGGTCCCAAGATTGACCCTTGAGGCACACCCTTTTTTAAAATGCTACTCTCTGACAGTGAACCCTCATAAAGAACTTGTAGTTCCCTACCAGATATATAACTCTCCACCCATTCTAGTGATAATCTGGATAATCCCTTGGCAGTTAGGCTCCTGAGCAGCAGGCGATGGTCAACAAGGTCAAATGCCTTGGACAGGTCCACAAAAACAGCACCAGTGAGCTCACTCCTCTCCATAGCCTCACTGATGTGATTTGTGAACCTGGCCAAGGCAGTACCTGTACTATGAAATTTCCTAAAGCCATGCTGCTCAGGAGCCCGAAACCCAGTCAGTTGTAAGTAATCACTAATTTGTACCTCTGTTATCTTTTCTAAAATTTTCCCTAAAGGATGGAGAAGAGAAATAGTGTGATAATTCCCCATATCTTTACTATTTCCCTCCTTAAAAATTGGTCTAATTATGTTTTTTTTTATTGTTGTGGAAAGATCCCCGTTTCTAAGAAAAGATTGAATATTTTTGTCAAAGGCATATAAATGTATGAAGATATTAACTTCAGAAACATTGGTTGAATATCATCAATTCCAACATTTTTTAAAGGAATTTTCTTCAAAATATTCAGAACCTGATTGGGCTCTATTTCTTTAAAATGAAATATTAAATCATTTTGTGATGTTATGACTATGTTCTTTAAGTCCTGATCATCCTTATCTACACTATATTTACCCATATCCCAAAAATTTTGTAGAAAAGCTGTACTTATTTCCTGAGGATCTTTTATTGGAACTCCTTCAACAAGGAACTCATCTGATTGTTCATTTATGGGAGGAGACACCAAAGATTTGATTGAAGACCAAATTTTTTTTTGATTTGACAAATTTAAATCTTGTTGTTTTGTGTAATAATCAGATTTACATAACTTTAATTTTATCTTATATTCGTTTCTTAATTTCCGATAGCTTTGAAAATCACTAATATTTTTACTCAAGCAAAATTGTTTCCATGCTTGATCCCTTTGTTTCATCAATTTGAACATCTCCGGGGTATTCCATTTATTTACTGTCCCCCGTACTCTCCTTGTTAATATTGGACAGAATTTACTTTGTAACTCCAAAATTTGTGTTGTAATCAACTGCTGACTCTATGCAAGGTATTACATCCAAATAGGACCAATCAACATCTCTTAATTCAGACTTTAATCCATCATCCAAATCTTCAGGATATTTTCTATAGGTAATCAAACAAGGGGGGGGCTTTATTTTCTTTGATTTCCATGTACAATATATTACCTGATGGTCACTGATAACATCTGGTAAGACTCCATGCTTAATAATTTTAGTATGATTATTAGTCAAAATCCAATCCAAAATTGTATGATTATTTGTCTTCAGGTTCATGCGTGTGAAAGTTTGTACTAACTGACACAAACCTGCATTCATCAACAAGGATTCCATATTAGAAACATCACAAGAGTCCCAATGAATATTAAAATCACCTAACACTAAAAAGTCACCACTGAATTGGTAATTTGAAACAAATTGTAAAAATTCTTCAAGACCTTTATGTGCAAATTTTGGTGGATTATAGACAGTGCAATGTTTAAGTTTATAATTATCCCCTAGTTTTATCTCAATGAATAACCATTCACACTCTGAAGGGGAATCAACATTTAACTCTAATTTATATACAGTTAATTCTTGTTTGTAATTTTCCCTTCCCAACTTTTCTTATTATTTTATAACCACCTAAAGCCAAGACACCATTAGTTACTGAAAGTTTTCACCATACAGATTGGGACCTGGGTTTACTTCTATATCCCCAGACAGAGTTAGCAATAACCCAATGCAAAAGGACAATACAATATCTGGGCATAAATTAGGGATTGGTACAATAAAACCACCTATTTTATATTGTGACTTTTTGTTCAACAACCCTACCACTTCTAATTTTAACAGCATTTTATGTCTAAATTCGCAAAGCAGGTTAGAATATATGAAATTATCTTCGAGTCTGCCTTGTTCAAATTTACACACAGCTTTATTTGCCAGGATCCAAACACTTGAATCCACAAGCATCAGCCTCAGTACACAACCCACCATTATTAAACACTTTTGCATTCTTAAAAACATTTCCAACACTTAGTTATACAAGGGTTGGTGTCAATTTATAGTTTTAAAACATCAGTAGCCTTTATATCTTCCCTATTTATCACTTTATAGGGGAAACTAAACTGCAATACAGCTAAAACATAAGTTACCTTAACCTCTTGTGTAATCAGTTTTTTTCTCTGCTGAGTGGCGCTCGCGCCACTCATGCTCGCGCTTGCAAGCAGCTCAATATAACTACCCTGACTGAAGCACTCAGCCACTGGCCCACCCCCAAGCCCCCAGGTCAGCTAAGCACAGTTGTACTAAACAGGGTAATTAGGCAGGGAAACACAGCGCCGTTCTGTTCAAGATATTCAAACAGCAGTTCTGAACAGGTTCAAAGTCAGCAGTTAAACACAGCATTTCCACTCACTCAGCAGTAGCTCAGCTCACCTCAGCGCGATGTTACAGCAATAGAGGGCATACAGAGCAGGATCTTCCAACCCGGATACCCCCTCATCTGTCTGAGCTTTCCTCCTGTTTTACCTACCTTGGACCCCCATCTGCCATCCCTTGCAACCCCCCAGCTCCCTCCAACTCCTTCCCCTCCCCTCCATACTCCCCCAACACCTCCCCTTTCCACCCACTCTCCCCCAAATATTCTCCTTCTCCCAATCCCTTCCTCTCTCTCGCTTTCTCCCTCTCTCTCTCTAATCTACCCCTCATTCGCACTCTTCCCCCTTTCTTTCTCCTACCCTTTCCGATACTCTACCTTGACAGGCCCCCCTGGGGCAGCTATGCTGTATGCTGCTAATTGGGAAACCTCATTCACACTCTTCCTCCCTTTCTTTCTCCTACCCTTTCCGATACTCTACCTTGACAGGCCCCCTTGGGGCAGCTATGCTGTACGTTGCTAACTGAGAATCTCCTCCCACTGTTTGATTTCAGTTGACTAGGTTACTCAACTGTATTATTTATCTATTTTCTGTATTACATAGCAATCTTATGTTTTGCATTAACTGTCAAGTTTTTGTTCTGTCTCTGCTGTTTTACATCCTAACGTGGAACCTTTGTAAAAGAGTGTATAATCAAAGGTTGTATCCGAATTACCAAATAAATAAAAAAAATTAATAAAATAAATAATCAAGGCCCCTGGAATTCTGTGATTCTGCGGTTGTGGAATTTTCTGCAGAATTTGCATCATACCGTGGAACATATATAGTGCCACAGAATTCATTGTTTTTGGTGAATTTTCATTCAAATATGCTGCTTTTCCATAGTGTCAGGCTTTCTTTCCCATCTCATTTATCCTAAAGCCCCTCCTCTACGCTCAGAATGTGATGTAATAGATGACATCACATCATATTTAACCAATGGCAGGACTGCATTCTGCCAGAGAAATGAATAAATCACGCCGCAGAAATCAGAAAATGCTGCCACAGAGCCAAGGAGCCCTGCTGCAGAAATCAGAAAATTCTGCCACAGAGCACTAGGGGCCCTGGGAATAATGTAACCAGATAAAAAGATTTAAATAAATGAAATTAAGAATTTTGGTTATTATTTTTCCTTTATTTCTGTTTTGGAAAACTGTGAGATGCTAAAACTATCCCAGATGTTGATAAGGGGTGGTCTTACTTTATCTCTCAGTTTATGGCAGTCTTTGACAAGCGTATGTCACTATACACTAGAAAGGTGAAACAAACATCCACCCCATGGTACTAATCTCACTTGTTAAAGTTGAAAAGGGAAAAGACTAAAGTCTGGCCAAATGCACAGACCTTAAACTCATGGTCTGAAATGCCAAAACTACATTTTTTATAGACAAAACTATGGAAGTGGCAGAGGACCCAAACTATTTTGGTCTATCATTAAAGGGTTAAATGGTCAGGTAAATTCTAATTCAAATGTCCAGATTTAAACCAATGATGACCCTCCTTTTTATAAAATCCAGTAATTACTTCAAGAAGTTGGGTAGGAACCTGCAGAACCCATGGGATAGTGGGGTAGTAGGTGGGAATACCCATTTCTCATTTGAAGAGATAAAAACTTACAATGTTATGGAACTCTTGTTGGACCCAAAAACTGGCAAAAGCTGTGGTCTGAATAGTCTGTCTCCTTCCCCTTTAAAATATTTTCTGTTTCACATAGACGAGTCTAACATTTTTATTCAATTGGTCTCTTTTATCTGGTCTCTTGTCCCAATCATGAAAATATGTTGTGGGGGTGATCCAGGACTGCTAACTACCTATTACCCCATATCCCTCTTGCTGGTGATTTCTAAAACTACTAGAAATATTGGTAGCCAAACAATTAACTATCATTTACAGAAACATTAATTTTTTTGACAAACACCAGTCTGGTTTTCCGTAAGCACCACAGTACAGTGGCTTCTATGTTGAGGGTCTTGGATGATGTCAACAAAGCAATGAACTCCAGGCAACTTTCCAGTCCATCTTTGTTGACCTCTCCAAAGTCTTCAACAAATATTTCTGTTTAGATTGGTTGAGGTGGGCTTAACAGCGAGGCAATGAACTATTTTCTGTTATACCTACACCACAAGAGCCAAACAACTATGGACTTAAATCTTCCCTCTTAACTACTCATGGAGGGTTCGTCGGGGCTCGGTCCTTGGGCCATTTCTTTTTTTGATTTATGGAAACTAGTGTAGGGCATGTACCTTACCACCGGCATACAGAGACATGATTGTCTACACTTCCAGCTCATTAGCTCTGGAGGTCCAAGACAAGCTCCAGAGGAGTTTCAAGTTTCAAGGAGTTTTAAGATGGTTTATAGGCCTTCCTGAATCAATCTTAAGTTGAAGTTAAATTCTTCTAAAACTAAACTGATGTTATTTGGACAGGCAGCCAGACTTAAAACTTGCACAGATTTACATGTCTGTGATACTAGCGTGACCCTTCTGGAGCATGTTAATATGTAAAACTGTTTCGTTTTTTTCTAGATCCCTTAGAGACTGGTAATACACATATGGACAAGTTAAATGTACAGGTGGGTGAGAGGGTCAGGCTTTTGTACAGAAACAGAGATTGACTGGACTCTCCCACTCTTCAAAAAATTGTCCAGGTCCAGGTTTTTCCTCTATGACTATGCCACATGCAACAGGCTCCAGAAATTGGAGGTCCTAGCCTTGCTAGGTTTATTCTCCACTGTCGCAGGGATGCCCACCACTGCAACCTCTTTAGAAGGTTTGGTTGGATCTCGCTACCTAACAGAAGAAAGCTACATAATTACAATTTTTTCAAATAAGAGTGTTTTAGGACAAGTCCCCATTTATTTGGGGGATAGACTTACCACAAGGAAAGTTAACCCTTCTTTGAGGAATTCTCATCTTAAGAATGAATTGTTCCTAGAACTACGGTAAGACACAAAAGTGTTCTTACTTTTTTAGTCAGTACATCCCTTCCCTGTGGAACTAACTTCCCTCTAGATTTTGCCTACTAAATGTGAAACCTCCTTTTATTAGTTTCCTAAAACACTGGTGTCTGAATTCACTCTCCAGTGTGGGAGGATGTTGTTGTGGACCATTTCACAGTACTTGACGAAGTTTATTCTATATTGTGTTTTGAGTATTTACCATATAGTGTAGCTTTTGATGTTAATGTATATTTGGAACTGTAATGTTTTATGCCTGGGACTGTAAAGTTTTATATGGCTGTACACTGTCTATGGGTCACCATTGCAAAGGAGCACATGCTCAATGGCTGTAACTTTAAATAAATGAAATGAAGAAAATGAAAAAAAATGTACTGTACATGTAGCCGCCACACCTAATGCGGAAGATGTTTTAGTCAGATGTTGGCCAAAATGTAGGGCAGGACACTAAGTCACACTTCCCCAGTCTGAAGATTGTAAAAAGGTTTTAGGGTGGTTGAGTTATGTAAAGGGGCGATCCCTGTCATTACAGACTGGGTAAGGGATGAAAGTACAGAGGCTGGCAGTGGAATTAGCCTACCCCCATCAGCCCACCAGTTACATTAGTCTACAATAAAGCATGTCCTTGGTTTGGTACTGTTTTGGGCAGAAGCACTAGAAATACAATTTTAAAAGTAATGTTCTCGGTGCCTGAAAGTATGTAGTCTCCTTTTGTATTACAGTATGTGGAAGGAGACAATCCAACAGCATTCCATTCACAGTAGAGTTTCTATTTGGGATGTCCATGAGAAGGAAGTTGCCACAGTCAAAGCATTGTGAAGTACAGTACATTCCTGGATTAATATGTACAGTAGCCGATGCATGGCCAGTTGAATGGCAGACCCTGGCAATATTATAGAAAAAATGTTACATGTGTAAGGGGCATGAGCAGATTTCCTGTTCCCTGCTTTGACTTCAGGGTCATTACTGTTGCACCTTGACCTCCAGTCAAGAGCACAGGCAAGTGACTGTTACTACAACTCAGGCCAATGTTGCTTTGTGGCTGGCCAGTAGGGAGCACACAGATGTCAGACAGCTCATGCTCACCCTCAGTGGTAGTCAGGCCCGTCACCTTCATGAGATGCCTGGCCTCCTGATAGTCTTGGAGCAGGATACCGAAGTCCACTTATGAACTCAGGGGCCCAATATTCAAAATAGTGCAAAGTGGAGTGCAAAACTATGTGCTGCACCTTGCAACTGCCCAGGAGTCTGAGGATGCTATATTCAGTCGACTAGCACACTGGCACAATTCGACTGAATAGAGGGCCATGCCGGTTCTGCACTAAGTCAAGCAGTGCTGCCCAACATGGATCCTGAAGTACGCCGTCTGAATGGATAGCACCAGAGCACTACCTGCAATATTCAAAGGGACCCATGCAAATGAGCCCATTGGGCATGCAAGGCGATAAGGGGCCATTTGCATGCCCATTATGGGCTCATTTGCATGGGTAGTGAGGCAGGTATACATGGCGCCACCCTTCCAATTGCCTGGGTCCAGACATGTATAGATATCCATGGTGTTAGTGTCCCCCCCCCCCCAAGCACCATCCTGTAGAGTGAACAGAAGAATTCCTGGCACTAGTGTCACCCACCCCCACGATCGCCGGTCCGTAGTGTAAGTAAAGAATCCCTGGTGCTGCTGGCACTAAGGGTTGAGGCGCTGGACACCATAGCTCATGCCATGCTGGCGACCCAGGGTCGGGAGCAACCTCGGGTTGCCGGGGGTCTACAGGAGAGGGAGAGGATTGAGTGTCCGATGGACTGCTCTCCTCTCCTCTCCCAGGAAGGGGAGGGTTGTCATCCCGCTCCTTGGCTGCCCCCTAGTGGAGGCTGGAGGGTAGCACTGGAGTCCGGGAGACACAGAAGCGCAGAGATGTAATGTGTGCGTGCCTCCACACATACACGTTCATGCCACGGGGGGGAGGGGGTGTACAGGGAGAAAATGAAAAAAATATGGGAAAAAAAGAATCTCTGGTGCTACTGGCCCCCCCCCAATCGCTGGCCCATAGTGTGACTAGAAGAATGCTTGGGGCAAGTGTTCCAACCCCCTGATCACTGGCCCATAGTGTAAGTGAAAAATCCCTGGTGCTAGTGGTTCCCCCTTATCCCTCCAGTCACCAGCCCATAGTGTGAACAGAAGCATCTCTGGTGCTAGTGGTTCACTCCACGATTGCCGGCTCCTACTGTAAATAAAGAATCCCTGGAGCCAGTGGCCATTCCCCCTCTGATCGCTGGCCCATAGTGTAAGTAAAGAATTCTTGTTGTTAGTGGTTCCCCTCCCCCGAATCACCATCCCGTAGTACAAGCAAAAAATCCCTGGTGCGAGTAGTCCTCCCTCTAATCACTGGCCTGTAGTGTAAAAAGAAGAATCCCTGGTGCTAGTGGTTCCCCCCTACCTCCAGTCACCAGCCCGTAGTGTTCATAAAGGAATCCCTGGTGCTAATGGTCTCCCCCTCCCTCCCATCACTGGCCTGTAGTGTGAATAGAGGAATCTGTGGTGCTAGCAGTACCCCCCCTCCCTCCAATCAATTGCCCATAGTGTGCATGGAGGAATCCCTGGTGCTAGTGGTCCCCCTCCTGCTGACCGTCAGCCCGTGGTGTGCATAGAAGAACCCAGGTGCTAGTGCGCCCCCCGCAATTTCCAGCCCCTACTTCCAAAACAAACCTTCTGTGGCATCCAGTAGTTCCCCCCCCAGAGCATCCATGGTACCGCTGCTTGAAATACCATAATCCCTGGTGTCTAATGGACCCCCCCATGGCATTGGCCACCCATCCCCCCAGTCACCTTACCAGTACCCTCGGTGCCGTGGGTACGCATACTGTAACCGGCACAGCCCTCCTCACACCTCCTTGGCCAGAAGCTGTATGCCCAGGCAGGAAGTACACCTCTTATTTACAGGACAGGGTGCTGTCCTATAAATAAGAGGCATGCTCCCTGCCTGGACATACAGTGGCCCACTGAGGAGGTGTAGGAGGGGCTGCCGTAGTCACCATATGCGCACCTGCGGCACCAAGGGTACTGTTAAGGTGACTGGGAGGGTGTTCAGTGCCACGGGGGGGGGTGTCCATTAACTGCCATGGATTATGGTATTAACAGCGATGGAACCATGGATTACTGCCTGGGAGGGGAGCCACTGGATGCCAGGGATGGTTTGTTTTGTAGGTAGGGGCTGGCAATCAGAGGGGAAGGACCACAAGCACCAGGGATTATTTTATGCACAATAGGGGCTGGTGATTGGAGGAAGGGGGTGACCACTAGCAACAGGGATTCTTCTAGTCACACTACAGGCTAGTGATCGGAAGGAGGGAGGACCATTAGCACCAGGGATTCTTCATTCTACTCACAAACCGGGCAGTCGGGGAGACCACTAGGTCCAGGGATTCTATGCACACTATGGGCTAGCAATCAGAGGGAAAGGGGGACCACTAGCACCAGGGATTCTCTACGTATACTATGGGCCACCAATCAGAGAGGAGACCACTAGCACCAGGGATTCTCCTACTGACACTACAGACCGGTGATCAGAGGGAGGGGGACCACTAGTACCAGTAATTCTTCTGTGCCCACTACAGGCTGGCGATTGAGGGGGGCAACCACTAACACCAGGGATTCTTCTATTCAAACTACAGGCCGGCAGTTGGAGGTGGAGGGGTGACCACTAGCACCAGGGATTCTTCTATTCACAATACAAACTGGCGATCAGAGGAAGGGGGGACCACTAGCACCAGGGATTCTTCTATTCACACTATGGGTCCATGATCAGAGGAAGGGGGCGACCACTAGCACCAGCAATTCCTCTATCCACACTACTGGCCGGTGGTGGTGGGGCGACCACTAGTACCAGGTATTCTTCTATTCACACTACAGGCCAGCAATCAGAGGGAGGTGGGGATCACTAGTACCAGGGATTCCTTTATGCACACTACGGGCCAGCGATTGGAGGGAGGGGGGACCACTAGCACCAGGAATTCTTCTATGCACACCATGGGCCAGCGACTGGGGGGGGACCACTAGCACTAGTGATTCTTCTATTCACACTACAGACCGGCACTTAAGGGTGGGAATCACTAGCACCAGGGATTCCTCTATGCACATTACGAGCTGGCAATTAGAGGGAGAGGTGGACCACTAGCACCAGGGATTCTTTATGTATACTAGGGGGACCACTAGCACCAGGGATTCTTCTACTGACATTACAGGCCAGCAATCAGAGGAAGGGGGGACCACTAGCACCAGGGAGTCTTCTATACACACTACAGGCTGGCAATTGGGGGACCACCACTAGCACCAGGGATTCTTCTTTTCACACTGCAGGCCAGCAATCAGAGGGAAGAGGGACCACTAGTGCCAGGAATTCTTCTATTCACACTACAGACCAGTGATCAGAGGAAGGAAGAGGACCACTAGCATTGGGGATTCTTCTATGCACACTATGGACCAGCGATCGGAGGGTGGGTTGGAGACCACTAGCACCAGGGTTTTTTCTATTCACACTATGGGCCAGCGATCAGAGGGAAAGGGGGACCACTAGCACTGGGGATTCTTCTATTCACACTACAGGCTGGCAATCGGAGGGAGGGGGGACCACTAGCACCAGGGGTTCTTATATTCACACTATGGGCTGGCGATCGGAGGGAGGGGGATCACTAGCACCAGAGGTTCTTCTATTCACACTACAGATCGGTGATCAGAGAGGGGGACCACTAGCACCAGGGATTCTTTATATACACTATGGGCCGCTGATCAGAGAGGGGGGGACCACTAGCACCAGGAATTTTTCTATTCACATGACAGTAAGCGATCAGAAAGAGGGGGGGAACACTAGCACCAGGGAGTCTTTTATTGACACTATGTGCTTGTGATCAGTGAAGGAGTGCAACGGACCATAGAGGATGGGTGTGCTCCCCCAGAGGCCAACCAACTAGGTAGATGCATTACCTCTGGCAGTCACTAGGGTTGCCTGGAGTAAGTCGGGGGGTTTGTTCATCAGTACCTGCCCAGTGCAAAAGGACCATGCTAAACCCTATTGTGCAGCGCAAAGCTGCTAAATATGGGGTAGTGTGGCTATTCATTTCACGCCCTCCCTTGCCCACCCACATACATTATGTTTTGTGCAGGCACCGACCCTCTTGCCTCAAGCAACAGCCCCTTTGAATAATGAGATCAAAGATCCCAGTTTACAGGCAGACCTCTTAGTGCCTGTGCAAACCTTTGAATATCAGGCCCCATAGCTGGCTTGGTGGTGCTGAGGGTTGAGGTGCTGGATGCCACACCTTGCACCATGCTGGCAACCAGTGTTCGGGAATGAGCGCAGCCGCCGGGGGTCAGCAGGGAGAGAGAAGAATCGAGCATCCCAAAGACTGATCTCCTTCTCCGGGAAGGGGGTCTTCAGCGGTCGACGCATGCCTGGCCCCTAGCAGAGGCTGGGGGTGACTCACTGATGCTGCCGATGTGGGGTCAGAGATGGGCCAGACGCCTGAAGGGATGCACATGGCAGCATGCATGCTACCGGCATCAGCATCACTGCATGCTGCTCCTCCTCTGAGGGGCTGCACATTGGAGGAGAAAAAGAATGCTCCAGCAGGATGAAGGAGGGCACCTCGCAGGTTCTGCCCCCGAATTGCCATGGTGCCAGCTTACTGGATCTGGTCTTCAATGGGGTTTGGGATGCCCCACTGGCCCCACCGGGGGGGAAGCCCTGGGGGTATTGTTCGGCGCTGACTGGTGAACACTGGGGAACAGTACTGGGGGCTCCCTCCAGAGCTAAGGGGCCATGAGCACAGAGTATAAAGTGATAGTTAAAAAAAAAAAGAATATCAGGCCCCAGATCTCCTACAGGCACAAGATCAAAACTACGTTATCTGTTCAGATGTTAGCTGTATATGAAATATGAAAAAACAGTTATAAAGCAGCAGTTAGATCAAAACTGCCTCCATTATTCAAATTTCATGGAAAGTACATGTAACAACCCACTCCCAATGGTAAGGGATAGGGTTATTACTAGTTGTGCCAGCAGGCAGGGTGCCTGTGTATCCCCCTCTGAGGGATAATGACTATGGAAAGAATACATGCAATATAAGAGGGGCTCTTGTGGCCCAATGTTGAGGAGTAGACAGGAACTAAAGGCAAGTAAGCCTAAGGGCTAATCAGCCCAGGAGTCAGAGGAGTAGAGGGAGGAGTGCTACATCATAGGTACCCTAGGGCATGGATGAAGGGCTGGTCTGATGCCATGTGCCAGGGTCCTGGCCAGGGGAAGCACTGCAGACAATGCCGGCTTTGCAGCTAGGTGCCAGGGACTCAGGTTGCTCATGGAGAGACAGGCTCATTATGTGTCTCACCAAGTGTCTGACTTGGGACATTCGCCAGGCATGCACAGTTTTCCTGTTGTGGTCACCCGCCTGGAGATGTGAATGCCATGCCATCCTCAAGCCTGGGGATGGCACAAGGTCTAAGCACATTGCATGGACAGGGAGCTGCATGGTATAGCTACAATCTTGACCTGGGCCAGATCAGACTTTGGGCACTCGAAATGTTCCTCAACCCAGACAAGTGGTGGAACTGGAACCAGGTTAGGCCAGTGTCATTATGACAGTTTGAGGGAGCATCGGGAGATGAACCCTGGAGGGACACTCCCACAAGGAGTGCTGCCTGATGGCCTGATGTTTCAATGACATGTAGGGTAGATTGGATTACGGAATGACATCCATAACTATGCAGTCAGGCCATCCTAGCAACAAGAGGATGGAAACAGTTGGGACTGCAGCTGCATGCTGGTGAAAGGTAGGAGAGTGTCAGTAAGAATATTGGAAGGGTCCCCAGATGTATGCTGGGCAACTGGTGACTGTTGTGCTGGGTGGTCTCCCAGGGGTGGGGCTATGAGGTGCTGCAGATGTGAAAGGGTCAAAAAAGGGCTTGCAGCCCTGAAGCTAGATAAGGTCCTGGGAGGGATATATTCAAGGTTGCTCAGGAAACTGGCATCAGTATTAACTGAACCCCTGGTAAGGCTATTCAAAAGCTCAATTCAATCAAGGGTGGTTCCAAAAGACTAGAGAATAGCAGACATAGCTTAGTCTTACCTCCACTGTGGATGAACTGATCAAGCCAGTAATCGAAGAGGACCTAGTGGACTACCTGAAGAGAAATGGTCTCCTGGACGATAAACAGCATGTGTCTGTGGCAAGGAGGTCTTGTCAGACCAACCTGATAATATTCTTTAGGCTTGGAAATTAGAGCAGTGGATAAGGGACATGCAGAGGATTTGCTCTCCTTCAGCTTTAGCGAGGCATTCATCTAGGTGCTACCCATAATGTTGCTGAAGAATCTGGGAGGATCTAGGTGCACAGAATTTGTCAGCAGACAAGGACTTCTTGGGCCACATAGTCTGACAATTGTTCCCTGTCTATACTGTCACCACAGACCTACCTGATCTCCAGCTACCTCCCCTGCTTCCCAACTAAGATTCCCTTGCCTATCCCATGAATGCTTGAAGCCCTCCATTGTTTTCACTCCCGTTACCTCCACTAGAAGACTGTTCCAGGCATCCACCACTCTTTCAGTAAAGAAATACTTCCTCACAGCCTTCCTAATTCCCCCGCTTCTAGCTTCACTGCATGCCCCTTTGTTCTCATGCACTTTTTGCCCTGTAGCATACTCCCTCCAGTACCATTATTCACCCCCGTGAGGCATTTATAGATCTCTACCATGTCCCCTCTTCCTTCCCTCTTCCAGGGTGTACATTTGAGCTCTCTCAGGCTTTCCTTGTAGGGCTTCTGATGCAGCCACTGCATCATTCAGGTTGCACTTCTCTGGACAGCCTCCACGCTGTCTATTTTCCTTCTCAGATGTAGCCTCCAGAACAGACACAATACTCCTGGTGGCATGTCAGCAATGATCTATACAGTGGTAACACCACCTCCCCTCTTTCTGCTGGTGATACCCCTCTCTATGCATCCCAGCATCCCAATGGCCTCCCTACTGCCCAGTAGCACTGCCTTGCCACCTTGAGGTCATCAGATATGATCACTCCAAAGTCCCTTTCCTGTTTTGTGACTGTCGATAATTCTTCCCCCATTTTATTTCCCCCACAGAGTTTCTGTGTGCTAGATGTATGATTCTGCACTTTTTCACACTGAAACCCAGCTGCCGCTGGCCCACTGGCACAGCGGTAGGATTTCCGCTTGCGATGCTAGCGATCCGGGTTCAGTAGCGAGCTTGGGTCACTGGAGGGCTGGCCGGGGGGAGAGGGACTGAGCACCTGGAGGGCTGCTCTCCCTCTCCGGGGAAGGTGGGCTGCACTCCTTCCTGCGATACCGCCACCTGGGTGACCACAGGTGAAGATGCAGTTGAGGAGGCAGGAACAATCAGGAGGGGTGGTCATTGGCCAAGGGTCCAGAGCGAGGGGGGATGTTTCTGTGTGCCCTCGCCTCCTTGGTCCCTCCTAGTGTGCTGACAATTGCAGGGGCGGGACCAGAAAGCAGGAAAAAGACCTGCAGCGATGCCTGGAGATGGGCCCCGACATCACGAGACCAGGACCAGGGAGGAGCTGCACTAGTCCATCCAACTTGGATGATGGATGGGAGGTTTGGGGGTATGCCTCTCACCCCACTCGAGAGGAGGGGGTAATCCGAGGGGCCAATGGCAGGAGAGGACTCGTGAGGGCTGACAGTTCCCTGATGAGCAAGGTGCCTTGGGAGTCCCTGAGGGAAGGCAGCCGCTGCGGAGGTGAAGGGAGCATAAACAGTAATTTCAAAAAAAGAAACCCATCTGCCATACCTTGATCACTCCTTGAGTCTTCTCAGGTGTCAGCACATTCTCTCCAACCCTTTGAAGTGTCCACTTTATTGCAGATTTTGGTGCCATCTGCAAAGAGGCATGCGTTTTCTTCCAGCTGCTTTGCAATGTCACTTATAAAGACATTACAGAAGACTGGCCCAAGTACTGAGACCTGCGGTACCCTGCTGGTCACTCACCCATCCCCCAAGTGAGTTCTGTTTACCATGACCCTGTTGCCTGTATCAATCAACCAATTTCATATCGAGTTTACAACCTGAGGATCCTCCCTCAAACTGCCCAGTTTCCTTATGAGCCTCCTATGTGATACAGTGTCGAAGGCCTTGCTGAAGACTAAGTAGGACTCTTCCACTTTTATACTCGGAGCTTCTTCAGAGACAAGAACTTGCAGTTACTGTACAGGCATAAACTGTAATGACGACTGAACTGCAAGAAAATGCTTTCATACCAAAAGCACTGTAACAAAAAAATATGACAAAATGTGGATCCATCATTGTAGAAAAAAAAAAAACAGCGCAGTGGAAAATTATCCGTGTTCTCACAGTTACTCAGCACCAGTAACTGACTACATGCCAACTGGGCTCTAAGTATGCTCTTCACTCCTCCACCTCAGCGCACCCAAAATAACCAATGCATCAATCTAATGGAGTACTGGGTAATGACCCAGCGAGCATGCCAACTGGCACCCCACTTTATAATAAGCCTGCAGGGGTACTATATCATAAAGACTGTTCTGACAGCTACCCACACATGTCACTTGTGGTTGTAGCAAAGGTATGCGATTTAACAAGTGGCTCTGTTCACAGAACAAAAGTCACAGTTTGCATTAGCAGAACTCAGTTACACAATCTTCCACAGCAGTCTGAATTTCAAGTCATTCTGGTGATTCTTGTTAAGGATATCTACGTGAATACTGGATCTATCTGCCCCACTGTTCACTTGCAGCTGTGGCTTATTCTGGAGCTAACATCCTAGCCCCTGCTCATCACACAGTGGGTGTGTTCAAACACTGGAAAAAGAACAGGGGCTGAATTTTGAAGAGGCACTTAAATAGTGAAGTCTGAATTTTGAAAGAGCATTTATTGCGTAAAACGCTTAAAAGGCAAAATGTGAAAAATAGTGTGAGGGCTTGCACCCCCCAGAGCCCTATGGTTCCTACACCTCTCTGAGTTTACTGTGTATTTGTACTGTATGCTATTTTACATTATTGTATTGTTTTGGTACTTCCCCCATTTACCCTTTCCCTCAAGATGACTCCAGAAACGAGCTGTCGCAGCTCATCAGGCCCTTCCTGGTAAAAGTTTTAGAATAAATAAATGGCTGTGATGTCCCAAGCAGGGCATAATGGCCTTAGTTTCTAAACAGGCATCAGCTATAGGTGAACTCTAAGGTGCAATGCTCCTGTTCTCATTCAAATACCCCTTGTAATAAAGAATGGAATGACTTAAAAAAATTCATGTATTTCTATTAATGAATAGTAATCCAGTTCTGCTGATGCCAACAGTGTTTTTTTTTTTTCCTTGCAGCCCCCCTCCCCCAAACACAGACACATTGAACCGTGGCTCCTTATGCCCATTTCCAGTGTCTGTTCAGGTGGAAGGTAAAAATCATATGGTACTATTTAAAGAAAGCCAGGGATTACCCACGTGTCCAGTCCCCAACTCTCTCTCTTTCAGCACAACTGGTTGTAAGACAGCTGCCCATGGTGGAGGGTTGGGATGTTGTTGAGCACACAAAGCATGCTTCACACGCCTGCATCCAGTCAATGCTTCAGCGGTACCGGAGTAATTTCTATGTACATAAAGCACTTTGAGCTGCTTCCAGCAAAGGACTATTTTATTACTCAGTTCTGACTGTATGGCACAATAGTGTGCTAGTAAATAGAGTGCCAGCAGCTAATGGCCCAAGAGCTTGGAATCCATACACAGATAGAGGCACTGGCTGCAGATGAACATGCAGCTACACCAGTCCCAGCCTCACTCAGCATAAATTTAGTGCAGCACATACCCTATATATGAGAATAAAAGAAAACATTTGAGGCGCAGTCACAAGCAGGGTTGTTATGATTATTTTATAAAATGAATCAGTTACTGATTACTGGATCAGAAGAGCTACCACCAGTGCTACATTGTCGACCTCCATGCCTACCGCATACACTTCCTCCCTTCTCAAACTTTACAACCGAGCGGCCGGTTCGGGCCATGCATCTGACCGTATGCCCCATCAGTCTAAACTGCCTTCTGGAATTGCCCTTTTCAGCAGAGGGGGGCTCAAAAGGTGATGTCACGGACGTCTCTTAATGCCCCATTTGTCCACTGGGGAGGAGCGAGCTGTAGAGTGGTCACCAGTCAATAAGGATGACCCAGTCAGGGGCAGGGCAAGGGGTGATGCCTCAAGGAAGGAGAGGCGAGGAGCTAAGTCACTATACTGTAAGTAACACTGCACAGCAGTTGAGCCCTTTGTTTACTGTAGAATCACAGAAGCAAGATTCCTACATTTTCTCACAATCCAGTTTCACTTTCTGGCAGGGTACCAGAGGGCTGAAACAGAGGGGTCAACCTGCTCTGCTAAACAGGGTGCTACAGCATAAACCAGCCAGAGAATAAACAAGAGCGCAGCAGAGAGGATGCCGGCATCCAGCTGCCCCAATAGCAGGGGGACAGGATAGCTGAGGCTGTGGAGAAGATCAGGCAGCTATGGGCGATACTGGATGAGGCAAAAAATAGCTGATGCCAGCAGAAGAGGCTCAAAAGCCTCCTCAGACAAAGAAAATAAGGAGAAAGCAGGCTATAACTAGCAAGCCCCAGGAGGGAGAGGTCAGCAGAGAAGCCAGCAAGCCAAATGGAGGTTCCGGAGCTGGGCGAAGTAGTTCTGGAAGTGTAAAGTAAGGTGGATGAGGCTTCCTCAGTTTACATCAATGCATGCTTTTGTGTGTGATACCACAGAGAATCAGGGGACTGGAGAAGGGGGCAACAGTACAGCACCTGCCAGTAATCAGGCCCTGTTCCAATAATTTCTGGCATGGTCACATCAGGAGGCCCATCTGAAGGATGACCTGATTTGCAGCAGTGGGATGCAACTGTGGCAGTTATTCTCATTTGCCCCCACTGCACCCTACCAGTAGGGGCAACTGGACAAGAAGCTAGCCTGCTAGTCCTCCCCACTGGCTGCCCTCCAAGAATGGGCTATGTCCAATGAGCCAACAGGGGAAGATATTAGCCATGCACCTTGAAAAAAGATATGGAAAGGAGAATACATTCATGTTCTTTTCTCTGTTGGATAAGGAGATAGTGAAGTAAGAACATAAGAATTTGCTGGCAGAAGGAGACAGTGTGGTCCATCTAGTCTGCCCGAGCAGTCTACCCCCCCCCCCGTCTACTGCTCTTGTTGAGGTGACTGCATTGACTGTCCTATGCCCGTTTGAATTCTCTGACAGTCTTAGCCGCCACCACCTCAGGTGGCAGGCTGTTCCAAGGGTCCACGACCCTTCCTGTGAAAAAGTACTTCCTAACATTGGTTCTGAGTTTACCGCCAACCAGGGTGAAGTGGGTGAATGAGGACAGCATATCTTTTGCAGCTATGACAGGGGCTTGTCCCGGTTTTCTACCTACCCCAGGGTCAAGAGGGCTACGGTTGTTGAAAAGCCCTCCCCAGCTCCCCTCGGTTCCTCGAAGCTACAAGGCTGGCAGCAGGAAGGGTCGAGAGGGCTACGGTTGTTGAAAAGCCCTCCCCAGCTCCCCTCGGTTCCCAGGCTACAAGGCTGGCAGCAGGAAGGGTCGAGAGGGCTACGGTTGTTGAAAAGCCCTCCCAGCTCCCTCGGTTCCACGAAGCTACAAGGCTGGCAGCAGGAAGGGTCGAGAGGGCTACGGGTTGCTGAAAAGCCTCCCAGCTCCCTCTGTTCCACGAAGCTACAAGGCTGGCAGCAGGAAGGGTCGAGAGGGCTACGGTTGTTGAAAAGCCCTCCCCAGCTCCTCTCGGTTCCCCGAAGCTACAAGGCTGGCGGCAGGAAGGGTCGAGAGGGCTACGGTTGCTGAAAAGCCCTCCCCAGCTCCCCTCGGTTCCCCGAAGCTACAAGGCTGGCAGCAGGAAGGTACGGATCTCAAGACTGCACTCGGTTTTAAACCTTGGCGCCTTTTTCTGCTCAGCTCCCCTGGGCTGTAATACTCCTGCTGCAGCCACTTTAATCCCAAGGAAATTAATGTATTTTGACTCACAAGACTGTGCCTAAGACTGTGCCTACAATACACTCTCTAGCCTGCCTACCTTGATTTAATTAACTTTTGCTGATTCTGGTACACTACAGCTGCTGTTTTAATTAATTTTAGCATATCCTCTAACACAGCAGCTGCTTGCAGGCTTGAAATTTTTTTCGCCCACCCCCTCTCTACCATTAATTAAATATGCTGGTAATCCCGCCCATTTTTGTTCCAACCTATAAACTCACTTGGAGGGCAGTCCTACCCCTCCCCCTTGCTGCATCAGTCCTAATTCAAACCAGCGAGGCAGTCCTTTTTTTTCCTCCACTCACTCTTGCCTATTCTCTATGTTTGCCTCTGTTCTACACTTATTTTGTATGGAAAAGTAACTCAGACTGAGGGTATCCCAGTTTTATCTTTTCCCCTCACCTTTTCAAATTCCCCCTACTCCTGTCCACTCCTCATAAACTGCACTCTATTGGAATACCTGCCTCTTGTGAATAACTTGTATAATTGACTGCCAACCTCTGGCCACTAAGGGTCTCACTCAAACTACCTTCACTATAGGTGTCACCCTGCCCTTAAGTCACCATTTCTGTCACTTATATTCTTCTCTTATAAGGGACAACCTACTTCTGATTTACAGAGGTTTCATACAAGGCATACATAATGTTCTCTCTTGCATGCCCAAGGTCACTCCCGGTGGTATCAGGATTACTACCCACCATAATCATCCTCTCCTATCTCTCATGTAACCTACCAGCTGGATACCCTGGGTCCCACTGCCATGAAGAATTCTCCTTTGTATTCTCCAACCTTATACCAACTAGAACCTTGCTCCCTTCTCTTAACCTGTACCTCCATATAACTCATCCTTCCAAATTGGGGCATTTCCTTCTCTATCACCCCCCTAGCATGCCCAAATACCTCAAGCGCAATTACAGATTCTACAAAGAAGTTTGGGTGATGCTTCTACACTTATGCTTGTCAGGAGACATAGAATCTAACCCTGGCCCCCATTGGAATGACAGGTCCACGGATGACTCCTCTTGGTTTTCCACTAAGGGCATGAAAATTGCCCACATGAATATCAGAAGTTTACCAGCAAACTTTCCTGAACTTGAAAGCTGGATAGCCCTGTACTGTCCGGACATACTTGGACTAACTGAAACATGGCTCAGGCCAGAGATGCCTGATTCCATGTACAAAATACCTGGCTACAGCTTGTCCAGATTCGACCCACTCTCACCAAACAAAAGCGGAGGAGTTGCCCTTTATTATAAAGAGCATCTCAATGTCTCTGTACTCCAGTCTTGGATAACAAATCACTGTGGCTCTGCATACAGTTCTACAACTAGGTGGTGATAAAGGCTAATCCATCTGTGCCTACAATCCTCCAAGGGCTCTCCACAAGCTTAAATGGGCTCTTGGATTATCTGGCCACTCTAAACGGTAGATCTGAAGTCATACTAATGGAGACTTCAACCCTAGACCTATCGGAGTCAGCCGTACATATACTGAAGCTCTCGCCCGACTTAACCTCGCTCAACTTATCTCTAGCCCTATATGCATCTCTTCCAACTCGGAGCGCCAATCTCTCCTGGACTGGATGGCTGCAAATAGAGCAAATAAAATAATTGCTGCAGGGACCTTTCGGATTCTATTAGTGATCACCACCTCGTTCTGTATCTAGAATGGCCACTGCCTTAAACCCCCAAGAATCATTCAATTTCAGGATTTTGCCAAACTAAACCAAACTGCACTTCTCGAGGATATTAATAATATAGACTGGTCTCCCATCTATCACACTGATGATGTAAACACAGCACTTGAATACCTGATGTCTCAGCTTCTGGCCCTTCAGGATCTGCACATCCCTCTGAAAAAAAGGCGTCTTAGGGGCTCCCCTAATAAATGGCTTAAAAAAGACCTCCTTCGAGCCATGATAAAAAGAGACAAGGCCTGGACCTTGGCAAAGAAGTCCCAACAATCAGAAGACTGGGTTAACTATAAACAACTGAGAAATGCCTCAAAAGATATTCGAAGGCTAAAAGGAGCTACTGCCTTAAGCTTCTCCAATCTTCAGCGGTGATACCAGGGTTTTGGAACCACATCAAAATTTCATTGGGCAAAGGCCCAAGACGACCATACCGACATGACACTGAATGGCTAAACTGTAACAAGTTACCCGCAAAAACTACTATTGCTAATGCTCTTAATGCACAATTCTCGGATCTCTCCGAATACACTGAGAAATTCAACCAACCTCTTTCACCTCCTCCTGAGGTGCAACTTTCGCATGAAACCCCTTTTCGTCTCACATTAGTCTCCTTCCCCGAAGTGCTGCATCTCCTCAAATCAGTATCCACCTATGGATCTGCTGGCCCGGATGGGCTACTGCCAAGCTTCTTGAAGCAGGCAGCCCCTGCCCTTGCTGTTCCTACTGCAAGAATCTTTAATCTTTCCATAATAACCCAAACAGTACCAACATTGTGGAAAACCGCCGCGTTGTCCCTGTTCACAAAAAGGGATACCAAAATATGTCAAACTATAGACCAATTGCCATTCTCTCTACCCTAAATAAACTTCTCGAGAAGGCCATCGCTACTCCGGTCACAAATTACCTGCACCTTAACAACCTTATATCCCCTACCCAGCATGGATTCCGAACAGGACACAGCACCACAACTGCTCTACTTCAGCTGACAAATGCAGTCCTTACAGTGATGGATAAGAGCCTGCTCACTGGGGCCATATTTATCGATCTCACAAAGGCATTTGACCTTGTGAATCACTCTCTGCTACTTTCCAAACTGTCCCGCCTTGGCTTTGACCTGTCGTCCATCTCCTGGTTCGATAGCTACCTCTCAGGGAGGTTGCAATTTGTCCAAATTGAATCACCATCTCAAATCTTTCCCCTACCTCTGTTGGAGTCCCCAAGGATCTATTCTTGGCCCACTACTTTTCTCCCTTTTCATTAACAACTTGCCCTCCCTTCCCTGCTCCTCCTCGTTAATCCTTTATGTCGATGACATAGTGCTTCTCTCCAGTGGTAAAGATCCCTTATCAGTAAGAGCACATCTTCAAGCAGACTTCAACTGCTTGCAGGAGTGGTTACTACAGAACAGGCTCCTAATGAATGCTAAGAAAACTGTAACTATGCTTTTTGGCCCCCCCGTCAAGAATCAGATCTCTTACTCCAGACTTATTGATACATTCTCTAGATGACTCCCCTCTTGAATTCATTACCTCCTTCAGGTATCTAGGAGTCACTCTCGACCCATCTCTTGACTTTAACCTCCACATTGCGGCTACATGTAAGACAGTTTACTCAAAACTTGGTCTTGCCTTTAAAATTAAAGTCGTCCCTCAATGATGCTGCCTGCTTGCTATTGCACAAGGATTTCTCCTCCCTGCTCTTAATATTGCTCTCAGGTTTACCTTAAAGCTAGCAAAGAGCACTCCAGAAATGGAGCACCTGCTAACAGTATATGCAGATTTGCTCTCTCCTCCACAGACTTACCCATCATTGCCTGCTCTACTCAAAACTAAATTGGTTCTCCCCAGACTCGCTCAGACACTATTCTGCAGGCTGTACAATTGATAATATGATCAGAACGGGGTCCCCTAAATACCTTGCCAAACTATTAACTCAGCCCTCCCAAGCATACCTCCTCAGGGCATCTGCTCAAACCCAACTTGAAATTCCCAGATATCTCACACAAAAAGGAGAACGATCCTTTGCCATATCTGCCCCCCCTGGAACTCCATTCCTCCCACATCAAATCTCCAAATCCCACAAGGCCTTTAAACTGAGTCTTCGGGCACACCTATTAGAATCCGACTGCTGCTCTTGTGCTGTAACTTGAGCTTCTCTCCTAGTATTTTCTCCTCCCTATGGCACTTACTGATTTCCTACTGGTCTCCAAAATCTGAAAGTTTCCCACATTCAGCAGAAATCCTATTGTTATAATGCTACTTCATTTAAGTTTTGTTTGCTGTTTGTCGTTTCAATTTAGTCATTGATGTATCATCAGATGAAAATAAGTAATGTAATGTTATCTGTTTCTCTTTGTCATTACTGATAATGACTGTACCTGGCTGTATACTGTTCAAATGTTTGTTCTCACCTCATGCTGCATCATGAAATACTCTTTAATGTTGACTCTGGTCTCCTCTCTCTGTACTCCCCCTGGGTCGTGCCTGAATAAAGGCAACATTGTTGTCTAGTGTACTTACCCGGTAAACAAAAACCAAATAAATAAATCCTACAAGGGGGAGAACACTAATACCTGGATAATGGGGTTTACACAGTTCCTGGCAGTGGTCCTGGAGAAGCAGCCACACAGGCTATCCCCATGGGACAGTACATACTTACTGCAAGAATGCTCAAAAAGGCATAAGAGGGCTACACATGGCTCATGTAAGACTTCAGCAGAGGATGGCCAGCCATGGGGATGTACTGCTTGCTGGGGACCCGCATCCAAACTACGGGTCTGAGACCATGATCCAGAGACAGCGTGAGGCAAAGGGAAACAGCAGAACAGGCCAGTGGGTGACCACTGCTCCCCAGGTATCAGGAATGCCTGCTGGGATTTTAACCAAGGGAACTGCAACAAGATCATATGCAGGTACTGCCATGTTTGCTCCAAATATGAGGGAAGCACCCAGTATCTGGATGCAGGGAGACTTCAGGTTTCAAGGACAGGATTTTTTTTTGTTAGGTAAAAATGAGAAGCGATTGGGGAGGTCCAAACCCAGATCAGGGGCAGGGTATCCTTCTCCAACTGGCCAGCACCCTGGTAAAAACTGAAAGGCTCTGGCATTGGTTAGCAAGGTACCCAGAAAAGGCAACAGTTATCAAATCTGATTTTGATTTTACACAGGGATTCAAGTAATAGCGCGGGGCATGGAGACCAACAACCTCAAGACCTTCAGGCAGAACCCTGATGTAGCTGGGCAGAAAATCAGAAGGGTGGTGGCAGACAGGATTTCAGGCAACTTCCCCATTCCCCCTCGAAAATATGAAGGTCTCCCCTTTTGGTCCAGTACCTAAAAAGGAACTGAGGGAACACTGGCCAATTCATCACTTGTGCTGCCAGGTGGGATACTTAGTCAACAACGTCATCCCTGGTGACAGGTGTCCAGTGGACTATGCCACACTAGATCAAGCCATCAAAGTAATCATGCTTTGGGGTTGGGTACTTGGCTAGCTAAGACAGACACAGGATTAGCCTTCTGGCTACTCCCTGTCCACACAAAAGATGGGAACCTGTTGGGGTATAAATCTGAGGGCTGATACTACTTCGGTAAAGCCAGGCTTATGGGATGCTCAGGGACTTGCTCAGGTTTTGAGCAGCAGCACACCTTCCTGGAGTGGGTTTTCCAGGAAACGGTGGTTCCTAGGGTTGGTGATGCACTACCTGGATGAGCTTCTGTTTATCACAGACCTTTCAAACATGGAGTACAGTGCTATGCTGGAGGATTTCCAGCAAGTTTGTAATGGCAAAGGCATTCTACTCACCCCAGGGAAGACGGAAGGGCTCATTGCCACTCCAACCTTTTTGGGAATCAAGCTTAATGCTGTGGTAATGCTGTCCAGGTTGCCAGAGAACAAGGTCCAGAAATTAAGGGCAGTGCTAAAGCAGTTCAGGTCATCCCCTAAACAGCAACTGGAGGAGTACAGAAGCTGCTCAGCCACCTGAATTTTGCTTGCAGGGCAGTTTCCCCAGGTAGGGCCTTCATGAGGGCTTTAGGCAGGTCCACAGACAGGGTGCAGCAGCAACACACATTGAGTAACCATTAGTGCAGGGTTATGGGGAACCTTGAGGTCTGGACTCACTTCCTGGATAGGTTCAACAGGCTCTCTGTGTGGCAGAAGGACTGACTTAACTGCAGTGAGATCCAACTGCATTAATGCTGCAGGCAGATTAGGGATGGAGAAATACCTGTCTATGAGAGGGGTGGCCAAGTTATAGCCCCAAGATTGGGTTTATAGGGGCATTTGCAGGGACAGCCCCTTCTTGGAACTGCTCCCTATCATGTTGGCCATCTGGGCTTGAGGGCAGGAGCTGAAGAATAGTAAAGTTATATAGTATATGGTTAGGGCTTATTGTCAACAGAAATCAGTGGCTTTCCAAATCTTGTTGTAGGGTAGTTCAAAGGTCAAAAAAGTTGTTGTACTATCGTTCTGACATCACATTGATAGCACAACAACTTTTCAGCCTTGTACTGCCTCCTGATTGGTTCACTCAACTAGCTGTAATGGGTAAAAAATAGGGAAAACATGGTGTTGCAGTTAAGTGAGTGACGAAAAGTGGATCTTCCTACTTTTGACACGGTCGCCTCACACTGCTTTGTGTCACAAAAACAAATTATTTTTCTAATAGTTTTAAAAATAAACACCGTCGGTAACAGAAAATCAGCGAGAGCAGGGAGAAGCCAGATTCAGGGAGCGTGGAGAGAAGCCAGAGCGAATGGCAGCGGGGAGCAGTGGGAGCGGGAACAACAAATAATGTAGAAGGTAAAAAACAGCTGTGACTAAGGCACTGGAAAAGAACAAAAAAAATCGACAATAAGCCCTAACCATATACTATAAAAAACAGTGGATGGGTGATCATCCACAACTAAGGCTGAGTTTACGTCTCGGGAGTTGATGATATCAGTGAGACCTCTCGAGCCTCGCTCTCGAGGTCTCTATGATGTCATCAATTCCCTCAATGGAAACACAGCCTTGTTGTGGATGGCCACCCATCCACTATTCTATAGGTTTTGATCAGATAATCAACACTTAGTGAAGGTCTTCAATAAGAATCAGTGAGAGCTGAGACAGTCATGCATCTACTGATGGTCCTGGTGCTTGGATGCCAGACCTGAATCTCTTTCAGAGCAAGATATATTCATGAGGTACAGAAACAAAGTTGTTGTTCTTTCTCCTTGGCAGCTGCACAAGTTCACACACAGAGTTGGCTCCCTGCATAAATGTAGAAAGGACCCCAGTATCACTCCATTTGCGGGAGAGTTGGGGTTGATTGCTGGTGTTCTATTTAAGCAAATCTGGTCCAGAATTACCATGAACGCAATGGAGGCTTCCAAGAGGGTTTTTTGTAACAACTGGGGGCTGTCCTCTACCAGTAATAACCTGAAGGCTTATGGGTAGATGTGACCTGCAGTTAAGGGGGCCAAAACTAGAAGTTGCCTCTATCAGGTTTACTATCTAGCTAGAGGAGGAAGGGGTGCTGCAAACCACAGGGGTGGCCCATCTCAGGGCAATCACATGTATGAGTACATTTCAAAGGGATTCCTATACTAGGACAGTCTATGGAGACATGGAAAGCTATGTGGGGTAGGGCATGGAGCAGGGGATAACACCCAACATGTGACTCCCCTTTCAGCCCCCTGCTGGAAGAGATAATCTGCAGCTTACACAGTATATATGGATTATGTGTTTGTGCATTTTTGCTCCTTTTTCTCATTTCCTTCCAGGTGGAAGATAGGGATGCAGAGGCCTGGGCCCCCAGCATGTACCAATAATTGCTGGGGCAGAGAATATAGGCATGGGTCCAGTGGAGTTTGTGGTCATGCTGCACTGGTCAAAGACTGATGAGGCAGGCCTTGGCTGTACAAAACAGATAGCTACATGACTAACTCACCATTTTTGGCATTCTGCATACAGACTGTCCCCTACCAGTAATGCCCTGAAGGCTTAAGACCCATAGCCTTCACCAACAGACATTTGCCACCAGCTGAACAAAATTATTCTATCCACAAAATGGAGTATCTAACATTCAAATGTGTCACCAAGGACCAATTTCAAGATTACTTGTATAGGGCACAGATTGTCAAAACAGACAATAACCTGCTAAACTACGTGCAAACCACAGCAAAACTGCATGCAGCTGGATACCAATGACCATCGGCACAGTCCACTTACAGCTATTGGGCCTTATGCACGAAGGCGTGGGTGTTGCATGCAATATGTGCATAACCGGCCCATGTAGCTATGCACCTACAATCAGGTGCCTGGTGGTCGATATGCATGCACACTGGGTGCTTGTCCACATTCCAACCCCCAGCATGCATGACTGCGGGGGCACGGTTCAGATGACACAGGTGGGCATCCAATCAGATGCCTGTCCTGGGTCCCATAATGGATCCCCTGCTGTGTGCCAGCAGAGGATCCCGGGATGGCACAGAGTGGGAACAGCAATCAAACATGTGTCGTGGTGGGTCCACTACAGATAACGCCTATCCAACAATCCAGTGAACGTACACCAGCATTATGTTGTGCACAGAACAACAGTAAAGGCACACCAGCAGTACTGGATCCCAGATACACAGTGATGTTTCCCATTAATGTAACAGGGGAAGTGGTGCAGATAGAGTTGTAGAACAGTACCACACTGTAACCGAGCACACTATTGGGTATACAATACATCTGCATATAGAACTACTATATGTTCTTCTATTACAACATGTACCATATTAACACACAATTGCAGCCATATCCTCCAATAAGGAGGCTTGCATGTAGTAGTCACACCACATTCCACACACGTACTGCATGTGGAGTGTGATACGACTGTACTGAACGTCATCCTCCCCATTGGGAGGAGTACGGCTGCAACTGTGATTTAATACACTACATGTTGTAATTATAGAACATGCAATAGTTCTATGCATAGCTGCAGAACATACACAATAGTGTGTATAGTTACAATGTTACCATTCTACAACACTATCTGCACCACATCCGCTGTGGGGAACATCACTGTGGATCAGGGATCCACTGCTGGCCATCAGTACAAACACATGGTACTGTAGGTGGCTGTGCGTCGCTAATGTTGTCCTGTTACTAATAGGGTGCCAAAGCACCAGTGTTTGGGATGGCAGTGCGCATACTATAATGGAACACCTGGGGCATGTGCCCAATTGGCTGCCCCCATCCCTCCCTGTCAGCCTGGTGGGCCAGGGCAGCTTTCTGGTGCACATTCTCATCCCACCACAGCTGGCAGCTGTCTGTTGCAGGGGACGCGTAGCCTTAGTGGCAGAGTCCTCCATGCCATATTTTGTCCCCCCTCCCCCGGCACTCCACACCTTAGTGAATGATGCAGAGTGTGGGCACACCCTCCACACTCCCGCTGGACCACCCATGGCGTGTAGCTGCGTGGGCTGCTGGGGGATCCAGTGCACAAAGAGTTCATGTATCTGCTGTGAATGCTGCTGGGGGTCCACTGGATGCCTGCTGTGTGGCATTCTGACTTATGGTTGCCTACATGCTTTACACATGTGGTGTATAGTTGATCCACACATTAGTGCATAGAAACCATTGTGAGAAGTATCACCTGGGGTTGAAATACGTGGATGCTGATGCCTTGTCCTGGTGCCCAATTAACACCATTGCTGCTGGTGAAGAATACGTCAAGACTCCTGAGACCGCTGTAAAATCACAATTTGGTATGGATGACCAACCCTCTCCTACTAATGTGCATTGATTTGTGGACAGTTTGGGGGTCTCTGGCGACAGTCTGCCCTCCGGTTATTGCAATTGTGCAGTCCTCCACAAAACACATTTGCCTCACTTAAGCCACTTTGATTTACACCAAGAACAAAGACAAAACTCTGGCCTCGGAGACATTGTGAGTACCCCTCCAAAGGGGGAATGCAACCAAGATCATGACAAGGAATAGGGATGCCCAACTTTTGCTTAAAGAGTGGTCCAGATGACACCCGTCTAAAGACTCAGGGTCCCCAAGGGTTCCCTAAGCAACAGCTTCTTTCCCTACTAGATTTTGATGGATGGTACTCAGGGCCCTATATGATGAAATGGGACATTTAGGATCTGAACAGACCTTTTGACCTTGCTTACACTCAGTTCTATTGGCAAAGAATAGGATGTGAAGTGGAGGCTATTCTAAATGGTGCAGTCACTACGTGCAACAAACTCAGCACTGAGGAAAGCATCCTAACAGAACTAGTCTGCATAGATTTCCTCAGTCTGGAACCCAACTGCTTATACTGCCAATATACTGGTGGCCATCAACCATTTTTCAAAGTACATGCAAGCCTACCCAACAAAGGATCAAAAGACCACCACTGTTGCTCACATACTAATACACAAGTTGGTAGCCGCAATGGCACTTCTAAACAGATCAACTTGGATCAAGGACATGACTTTGAAAGTTATCTAGTCAAGGAAATTGTGTAATTTTGGGGGATTCAGAAGTCAAGCAAGACCCTATATCACCCTCAAGATGATCTGAAGCCAGAACATTTCAACTGTATCCTTCTCAACATGTTGGGCACCCAGAATCAAAAGGACAAAGCAAAATGGAACCAGCAGCTCAGTGCCCTGATGCGAGCATACAATTGTACCAAAAGTAACATCACTGGATTTTCACTATACTACTTAATGTTCAACAAGAAGGCTACGTTGCCTATCAATTTGTGTTTTAGGGTCTCTGCAGATGGAGCTCATCCAGAGATGTACCTGCAGTATGTGCATCAGCTCAAAGACCAGCTGAATACTGCCTACTGTCTGGCTTATACAATGGCTGGGAAGAAGAATCTGGCCAGTAAGCTCAGATGCGACCAGAAAGTAAAAGCCCATGAACACTTGCCTGGTGACCAGGTGTTAGTGAAGAACCTGGCTTTATCAAGAAAGCACAAACTTGCTGATATATGGGGGCAATACACCCTATGTCATAATGGGACAAATTTGGAACCTGCTGGTCAATAGAATTCGGCCAGAAGGGGAGCCAAAAAAAGAGTTTGACCGTTCAAAGGAGCCACTTGTTACCAACTGGGCAGACAGACAATTCCTCGCCAGCACAGTTCAGCCAGAGATGCCAACATGGCCTGAAACTTGGGCTGTTACCTGCAGTAGACAGTATGCTGCTGTACCTAAAACCATGATGGGAAAGGTAGACAGTGAATCCACAGTCAAGGACACTGTACTGATCCAGTAGTATTCAACTATGGTCACACCCATCCTTATACCATCTTGTGCACCTGCCAAGGATATCTGTGTTTTGGGGCCACTTTGGATCCATATACTAAACCATTTGTGCCTGAGAATACTTAACACACCATTGAAGAGGATGAGGCAGAGCACCCAGATTTGGGGACTGAAGGGGAGTTGTCTTGAATTGAGGAGGGACAGAGAAGAGCCCAAGGATTTGGAGAATGGAGTACAGCCACCAGAGGACAAGATAATTAAGGTGGAGACCTCAGGCGAAAAGGAGGATGTGGCTGCCCCTGTCAGATGATCTACAAGGTCTCTGAAGCCAGTATTTACTCACAACACACCTGGTACCCCAACAATCTCCTTCTACATGTTATGCCCACGGGAGCATATCTTACACCCAGGTCCCTCTCCAGAATCGAGTTCACAGGTGCTCTGGGAGAACAGTTCTGTACACTGCTATGTTCTAGAAAAATTGTTAACCAATGGTGTTAATCAAGAAATTATTTGTCGGGACAGAAATGTCAGATATAGGCCTAGACTATGAGCCAAGAGTCTAGACCATGTACTTATTATGAATATGTTATCTTTATGGACTTCTGCAGTTAATGGCTATTGACAGCCATTACCCAGCCAGTGGAGATTGTACCCTCAAAAAATGTGGAGCTCAGCTTTGATCAGTGGAGTCGTGCAGGACTGCTGCCAGTGTTCCTGCTCACTCGGATGCCGAGGAACTGAGATATTGTGCAAGAGACCGAAGCAGAACAATGGGGAGAGAGAGGCAAGAATTTTGTCAATGCCTACTACCCCAATGCAATCACAACCCCAACCACACATCAAAGGCATCTGCCCAACAATGACAGTGTGAGCGACTGTGCTCATAACAGAACTGGGATTCCACAATCCAAGCCCTAATTGAAATCGTACTGCAGCACAAACTGCAGAAGGATGAAAGTGGGGATCAGTGGGATGCTTTAAGGCAGGAACACTGTCTAAGGGAACACTTGGGGCCAGTACCCCTCAAAAGCAAGGATGCCACCATGTTCCCCTTTGGTCCCATCCCTGCAGCCAACCGGCTTGCTGAGCCTGAACTGGGAGCTGCAGAGGTTTATGTGCTACAGGAAGACCCCCTTAATTCAGGCACTTTTTACTCAGACCTCCAGGATTGTCTGGTCTGACTGACAGCTCTGTGGACCAATGGGACATGTGGTTTTCTCAGAGAGGAGCAAAGGCTGAGATGATTTGCAGACAAATCATAGAGAGATCTTGGTGGTGAGAGACCAGTGTTTGAGAGAGCTCAAACTGAGCTGTGACAGGCTGCATGTCTGTAAAATAACAAACAGCAAGTGAGAGCAGTAATCACTCCTGGTGAAAGTGAGGCATCCTCATGCTAGCCAGCTCACTGAATGACACCGAGCATCACCACCATAGAGAACAGGAAAGAGACTGGATTGATCACCCAGACTGCTGCAGGGTCTGCTAACAGGTACCGTAGCCCGGTACCAGGCTACTACCACTCAAGGCCTTGGAGGCCGGGGTGTGTAGGTCAGTGTGGACCCTCAATGGTTGGATTGACTGGAGGCCAGCCAAGCTTTCGCTTGAGTTACCATCATAGATGCCAAGGAAAGAGTGAATGCAGGAGAGTGAAGAAACAATCAGACTGATTGAGAGGGATTACAACCAGCTGTGACCGCAGAGCTCTGCCAACCAAGGGAAGGTCCCACTAGCACCAGAACCACAAATAAACTCATGGCCTAGACCTGTATCTGCAGAACAATTGGGAATTTATTAACTGGATTAGACCAGCCACCATGAGATTTACACAGACCTCCATTTGAGAGTCGAGTTTGCCATTTTAGTTATTATATGGCCTTTGGGTATGGGGGTTCCTGCTGAGCATATGATATCTGTTTAAAGTTCACCACCTCCTGGAAACCAGCTTCACCATTCTATGGACCTACACCGATTCAGCACTAGGTACCCAGTAACTTATCAGGGAGCTCCCTAGATTATTTAAGGGGCAATACTGGTACCATGTGGGAGAGGGTAGTGCCTCCAGTACAGGAGTGCAAACGTATACTCACAGTACTGTGCAGTAAGGTGTACGGGCAGGCTGAATGTTAAGGTTGCACCTAAAAGGGCATTTTTTAGTAGCAGCTCGAGAAAGCTTTTCATTTGGTTGCATCTGCTCAGAGCATGTAACAGTGGCCTCACAGACTGAGTGCTTTCGGCCAGGCCTGAATATGACACCAGAAGAATGGCTGGGTTATGACCATCAACCTCATACTACCAACTAACCCTTCTCCCTCTTTAGGGTTTTTCTTAAAGCTGTGTTATGTTGAGGCTCTTGCTCCTTATTCTCTATCTAAAGTACTGTAAGAGCATTCCAGTTGGGGGAACTGCTTGCAATTATTTGGGGTTTGTGGAAGGGTTGACCATAGTGAGGAGGTGGGCAGGCACAATATCCCAGGGGGCTGTAATGACCAGACCCACTTAAATCTTTCTTTGAGTAGGCACTGTGCTATTTCCACTATCTTAATATGAACTCTCTATCCCCCCACTGAAGGAGAAAATGAACCCAGAAGCCACTGAAATGACTCGGTGGCTTTGTAAGGTAGTGGCACCAATTCAATTAAGGCCCTCACAGGGAGGGATTGCACTTACATTCTTTCATCAGGCAACCATTTATGGAGGCACCCAAATGAATGGCTGCCTCATACAAAATGTAATTATCTTGTGTACACTGAAATGGCCTATGCTCCAGACAGCAGCAAAGTCCAGCGTCAAGAACACAGCACTGTAAAGAAGAGGATTTTAATTTTGAATACCACCACAGTCACTGATCCCCTGTGTGACACTAAGCAGATTACTTGATCTCCCTGGGCTTCAGTTCTTTTAGCTTTAAAATGCAAGGCCCGCTGAGGAAGACTCAGGAAGATTCAAGGCACCAGGGCTTAAGACATCAGCATGTCAGTGTTCCGTAGCTGGAAATGGTATTTTGATACATTTTGTATGTAGTATTTGGATTTTTACTTATGTTGTTACTGTTTGTTGAGCCTGGAACCACAAGCGTGGTAAGCGCCATTTGCCAGTAAATTCCAACAGCACAGTATTAGTATCTCCAGCTGTATTTATTTTGCTGTTCGAGTGTTTGGTATCTCAGACTGTGTTTTGCTGTGCAGGGGCCTGCTGCCCTTTTTACCTAGAATCGGCCCAGCACCAGGAGTATCGTGGCCTCCCCCACCCCCCAAAGGAACGTACAACTGAAAAGTAGACATTGCATCCCGACTGGGAAGTGTTTTGATAATATTGTAAATCACAGAAAATAGTTACCTACTAATGTTGTTATTTCAAGCTACATACAGCCTCATGAAAATGTGACAGCCTCTTTAAAAGAAAAAGTTAATTGATGACTAAATAGTTATGTTGTAGTAAAGACCTCATATAAAGACCTCATTTAATGCTAAAAAGGGCTGTTTTAATACTGAAAGTGAGCAGACTCAATTTTCTAAAATTTCATCAGCATACTCCTGGTCTTTGTACAGTAGTTAATTCCTTATGAGGTAAGAGACAGCTACTTGCTCATGCATTTATGTATTTCTTGCCCTATACGTGTGAGAAAGGAAGACATGCCAATCAAGATTAAATAAGATTCTATGCTGAGATGATCATGACTCACTTCATACTTAAGGCAGTGAATCGTTTTGGGGGAGCTGCAGTCATGAGGTTTTTCGCAAGAGCAAACAGACTCGCAAGAAACGTTTGGATCCCAGTGGAGAAACATAATTAGACATGTCACTGAATATTCTGTCCCCAAATGCAGTATCTAATTAAATGGAACTGCCATATGAATTTCTCTTGTATTGCTGGGGTAAGATCATCACTTTTACCCTCCAGGTGAGTAAAGCTCCACACGACGACCAAGGCTAAGAAAGGATTGTATTACTAGGGTGACCCGTTACAAAGTGTCCTCTTTAAATGTGCTTTTCTCCAATTTGTGTTGTTGTTTTGTGTCTCTGTAAAGGACTGTGTACAAGAATGTAATTATATTCTAGTGGAGCAACTGCACCAATATAGTTATGGTTAAGCATGCACTTTAATGTGCAATTGGGTAATTCCAAAAGTTTATAACTGCTCCTGTTTTGAGCTTGGAACCCGGATGCTGCTTCCACACACCTTTTATATCAGGATCTGGAACCCTGTAAATCTGATACTGATTAGTTGAGTCGTTTTAAAGTTGGGGGGGTCAAAACAGTCAAACTATTTTTAAGATTTTTGGGAGGACAGGATTGCTCAAATAGGGTAAAGATTTGAAACCCAAAGCTTTCAGGTTCATCAGATCCTTACACAAAGGTGGTGTTTTTGTAGTTCAGGTAAAAAGAAAAGTTAAGATAAAAAAAGTCACAGGAACTTTAAAAGTAGTCACACATGCCTCTTATCACTTCACCACTCTCCACCTCCTCCTATCCAAGTTATCTGTTGCTGCCCCCCGCCCCCCAATAACTGACTGGTGCAAGTCCTAACTTTCAAATCACTTTCAATCTGTCCACCTAGCGGGTGCCTCCTCACCACGTCTTCTCCCCAAACAGTTTAAAGCATCACAAGGTTAAATCCTCTTCATCTTTTTTTAAAGATTATTCATACGTGTGGCATGGAGAAATTCTTTTTGCTCTGAATGCAGGGAAAACAACTGCAAACACCATCACTACAAGTCATATCAAAAAAGGTGGGAAACATTGTATGCTCTATTGCTCATGATGTAGTATGCAGAGATTTCTTAAAATATGAAAACATGTACAGAATGCAATAGGACAGCCCACTAGGACTGAGAGGCACCGCGCAACTCTTGTTCTATGCACAGTCTAGGATAATTAAGTTTCATGTAGCAATATCTTGAAAACATGTCTTTGCTGTGTTGAAAGGAAATAACTGGATTTGCTCTTTGCCTGGGGGGGGGAAGGAGGACTTGTTTCTACGTGATGTTGTTTGGGGGGGGGGGTGTTAATGTGTACTGTTGATTGTTGTTACTGTCCTGTATTGTGTTGTCCATGAAAGTTAAAATCAAATAAAGATATATATATATATTTTTTTAGTTGTTTTTAACCAAGAATAGCACACTAAGCTGAAAGCTTTTTCACAGGAGCGACCTGGGAGCACAGGGAAGTTAAGTGACCTGCTCAGGGTCACACAGTATGCAAGTGGAAACTGTGGGATTCAAACCCAGGTCTGGTCTGCTGGATGTCACCAGATCTGCAGCTCAGAGCCTTAAACCACTGCGCTATACCGCCTCCCTATTAAATTAAAAAGAAAAAGACTATCCATACATATGCAGATAACATGGTCCTTTTTGATCCCATCCTTTTCATCCCTGAACTTGAGTATAGACGCAGTGAAATTAAACTTTGCTGGCAAAGTTAGTGCACATTGGGGGTAACTTCACCTTCATGAAGCTTTATGAAGTTCCCTACTCCAGTGCCAACTTCGTACTTCACTACATTTTCCCATAAAGTGCTACTTTTCCCGGCGAAGTCTATGCATAGTGGCAACTTCACTGGCAAAGCTGCCACTGCACATGGACTTCACCAGCAGAAGTAGCACTTCGCCTGGCAAAAACTACACAAAGGCAGCACTTCATGTTATGTGAAGTAGGCCAAATTTGTGAAGCACTTTGGAAAGCAAAGTTTTTGAATGTTGAAAAACACTTCGTTAAGTGAAGTTCTCAGACTCCTGAGCTGCCTACAGAATGATTTTGATGCTCTCCAAAGCTGGTTTTGTTCAAGCAACCTCACTCTTAATGCAAAAATTAAAAAATAAAACGCTTTCACCATCTTTTCTGGCACTGAATGAAGATTACTGAACCACTCCCTCACCTTCTCAGTAGGTCTACAATTGAGCTGGTAGCCTCCTTCAAATACTAAGGCATCTGCCTTGACCAACATCTAGCCATCATATTGGCACATTCTGCTCCAAGCTCTGTCCAGACTTAGAGCTCTTTAACAAAATAAGCCCTCAGTTCTCTCTCACCTAGATGAAAAACAAGCTCAAAAATGAGCTTCCTCATATTTGAGTATGGGGTTGTCATTCATAGGGCACTGCTAAGTCCAATGCTAAACCTAATGCTCCGCAATTCTGACTGCCCTCCACTGCCTACCACTAATGTTTGTACAGTAAACTGAACTGGGTGTCACTTAAGGGGTGCCAGGTCTTGCATGGCTTGATGTTACTGTTCTGTTCAAATACTGGGCCTGAAACCTTCCTAGCTACCACCCAGCCTTGCTGTCTCTTGGCATTACATCTCAGTATGCCCTTCACAATCTACACGACCACATTTTTGCCACGCCTAGCTACTCCCTGATTGTAGGCAAGACAGTTTCTCATTTAGACATCCCAGTCTGTGGAAAAGTCTCCCTGAAACAGCATGGTTTTCCACCTCTGAAATTTCTTTATGAACACAACTCATGGACCTATGTAGACTAAGATGCTGCTGTTTCCAGAGCCTCTTGTGTAACATTATACACCTTTCTTCTCGTTGGATATAGCGTGGTGCAGCGTAGATGATGGACAGTAACATCATTCTCTGCCTGAAATATTCAGCGTTCCTTAGTTTATTTCATCAGCAATATGTCTGAAATCTAATTATAGTGCTATAATGTTATAACTGTTTTACCACATATTATTCTCCAGCGATGCACTTGGAAATTAGCTGCTTTTGCAGCTCAGCAAGCTCTCCTGGTACAATATTTTTCCATGAATTAATGCCAATGAGAACAAGCCTGATAGTGCTGCCTTCTGGTTAACAGAGCCAATCACTGTGGATCATACAGTGCTGTGTTGTGTTGAATAGAGCCAATCACTGCAGTTCATACTGCTTCATCAAGGGCTTCATATTGTCTACTGTATGTGAAATGTTCTGAGTGGGCCTGCCAAGAAGGGGGCCTTGTACATAAAGCGTTGTCAGCTACTCCAGATCTGGCACTGCACTAGAAAGCTACCTGCATTTATAGGCAACTATTAGACATCCAAAATAAAACAGTTGGCAACTTACCCTCTCCATTTCTTTAAAGTCATCGTCTAGTTTGGTCCCTTCTGCCCCTCCAACCTTCTCACTCACTTTCTGCAAAAGGACAGACAAAAAAAATGAAAAATGAACATTTAATCTTTCAATCAGGATTTATTTAGACCATCTTGTACTCTTCACTTATTTTTCACTGGGCAAGGTAAATTGTATTTGTTAAGTGCCCTATCCCAAAGGCTCAGGTGCTTTGCGTAAAACAGATAATTTAAGTAATAAGAAAAAAAACAGAAAAAATCCATAGAACGATAAAATTACAACCAGTGGTACAGCACAAGCTTATTCCAATTCAGCATTATATGCTAGATCAAATAAATAGCTTTTCAGGCAACTTTTAAATGCTTACTCTGAGCAGGAACTCCTCATAAGAATTGGCAAGGAGTTCCATATTGTTGGGGCCACCACCGAGAAAGCTCTATTGTCGGACTGTTTAAGGCGTGATCTCGAGATGGCCAACAACAATCCCTTGGTGAAATAGAGACTATGACCAGGAGTATACCAGACCAATAGATCTTTGAGATAGACTGGGCCCAATCCATGCAAGGGAAGGGCTTTTTATGTTAACAAAGCAATCTTAAAGGTGGCGCGCCACCTGAAGGGAAGCTACTTGCAGCTGCCACAGCACAGATGTAATATGGTCATTATATGATAACCCAGAGGCCAACCTGGTTGCGGCATTTGGCAACAGCTACTGTTGATGCACCAAATACCCAAATAACTCGAAGTATAGAGCATTACAGTTGTCAAACCAAGGGTCTCTAGTTCCTCTTGCCTCAGATAGGGCTTAATCCAGGAGTTATTCTGAAGTTAAAAAAAATTCACTTTGGACCACAGCAGACACTTGATGTTTTAGTGTTAGTTTCGAGTCCAAAATGACTCCCAGATTTTTCACCCTATCCACAGCTGTCTGCACAGTGCCATTTAAAGATGGCAACACAATGGCATTGTGCCTAACAGCCCACCTTCAAGAACCTGTTTCACCAGAAACAACTCCATCTTGGTATGGTTGAGGCTCAACCAGCTAGAGGCCATCCAGTCCACAATTTCATTTGGGTCCAATATAAAAGACAAGTACAATGGAGTATCATTTGCGTAACAGTGAAAACTCGTGCAATACTGCCTGATGATCCCCTCCAAAGGTAGCATATACACCACAAAAAGCATGAGGGATAGGACTGACTCCTGGGGAATTTCACAGCTGATGGCCACAGGAAGTGACAAGAAAGATCCCATCACAACCAACTGCAATCTACAGAACAGAAAAGACAAACTATTTTAAACACTGTCCTGGTGAGTATTGTGAAGTCTCCAAAGTAATCCAGCAGCACCTCATGATCTACTGTGTCAAACACTGAGAAGGAATCGAGGAGAATGACAACCAAGTGCTCCCTTCTATCCTTCATCAGAAGCAGCTCAAATACCTTGATAACCTGGGTCTCAGTACTGTGGTGGGGCCTGAAACCCACATGGAGAGGTTTATGGATGTTACACCTTTTGAGGCGAACCACCAGCTGCAACATCAGCATCCTCTAGAGCACCTTCCGTAAAAATGAAAGGTTCAAAACAGGCCTGCAATTTGTTAGCACATTTGGGTCCAAAGATGGCTTTTTCAGGAGTGGCTCACAGTAGCTTTTTACAAGTTGCAAAGAAGCAACCCTCTGAAAAGGGACACTAGAAAATACCATCATAAATTGGTACCAGGGCCTCATGGATGTCCACTAACAGCCGCGTAGGCCCAGTGTCTGAAACACAGCAAGTGGGCTGCATCCCTGAAATCACCTTGAACAACTCCTCCATAAACACTAGCTGAAACTTACGCCAGGTTCCTAGAGTTCCACCGTGCCTCTTCTGTCCAACACTGTTGGCCCCTAACAGGCCACCTGTAGAGATCCCCACTTGGATGGAGGACACTCTGTCCAGGAAGAAGGACCCAAACTCATCACACTTTTTTTGTGACAAAACACCTCCAGACTGCAGATAAGGAGGATGAATTAACCTATCTACACTGTGGAAGAGTCAAGCTGGTCTATTTCTTCCTGGTTCAATAACATATGACTGGAAGTCTGCCTTTTTCAGAGCAACTGCATTTTGATTGTCCTTATAATGGAAAATCAGACCCAATCTGTCATCCACCAGGCCCAGTCTCTTCCAGGAACACTCTAGTCTCTGCTCTTTTGCCTTTAATCAACTTAGCGCATCAGTATACCATAGCAAGCTGTGGTGGGAGGTCAGAGGGTGGACACAGTTTGGTGCGATGGACTCAAGCACACCACAAGGGGTGGGGGTTACCTCAATCATCAGCTGAACGTAAAACAAAGCCAGAACCTAAAAGATAGTTAATGCATGCTCTGTTTGCTTTCAGCAGTGGTAAAGAAAGGTACACTGGGGACTTCTAGTGAGTGCTCTGGCAAGATGGTAGCATAGCTCTCACAAGTGAAGACAGCTGTATTGAATCCACTGCCATCCAATGATGAGACTGTAATAAAACAGACGAAAATACAGTGTGCCAGCCTCTAAATAAATGTCTGCCAATACGCTGAAGCCAAAAAATTCACATAAAAATGGAGGATGAGAACCAAAGATTAACCTACAGCTGCTCCAGCAAATGGACCTTGCAGTCCCCCTCTCACCCTTCAGAGAGACACTGGTGAGTCATCAAGTACTCTACAAATTCTTAGGAAGCTTAAAATCATGCTATAGAGCCAAGATGAATATTGCTAGCTTTAAACATGACACAAGGGGAATGGGCAGAAGAACAAGTGTAGTGGAAAATCACCACAATAACTTACAGTAGGCAGTAGGGATGCACAGTCCAACAGTTTCTGTGCCTATATACAAGACAGCATGAAATGCACTGCTGGTTGGAAGGTATGGGAACTATAGTGCAGCACACAAAAATTCACATTTGTTGGTATCCTGAGGATGGGGCACCATTGACAATGCCCTGTCTCCAGACAGCTTAAGGCACCACCTTGGGACAGCCAGCAGAGACACCCTGGTGGAGCGGAGTGAGCAGCTGGGAGTTTGCCAGGCCAACAATCCCTTAAAGTAGCCAGGACCCAATCCATGCAAGGATTTGTATGTTAAAGCAATCTTGCAGATGGTGAGACACTTAACTGGTAGCCGGTGCGGATGTCACAGCATAGGTGTAATATGATCTGTGACAAATTAAGATCTAAGTATGAGAAGTGGCACTTGCTGCCTACTCTGACTTCTGATAAGGGGTACATCAGAAGCCAGAGCAAATCAGGGCCTCTCAAATGCACCCGTGAACAGAGCCAAAGCAACCATACAGGGCATCAGCAATGCATTCCCACAGAAATGACATCCAAGCTGTACCTCCCTCCTCCCAGATAAACCTGGTGGGAGGCTAGTCAGTCTGGTAGGACAGCAGCAGCACTGTTGCTTGCTACAATGGCAACCTGGGTTTGGGAATGGACCCGGGTTGTTCAGGAGCCAGCTAGGGGAGGACTGGAGTGTTCATAGGAGAACTTTCCACCCAAGGGGGTAGGAGAGAGAAAGAGACACTACATCCCACTATGAGACTGTCACCTAGTGGAGGTCAGGTTGTAGTACAGCAGGCACCCATCACAGGGGAAGGGACTGCTGGCAGACGCCAGTATGCCTGCAGGCCACCATGCACACTCGTGCATGTCACTGAATGCCAGCACCCTTGGGAGAAAAACAGTGGAAAAAGCCCTGGTTCACTCAGTTTGGATGCCAGCACTCCCTGCAGACCAACACATGACCAAAAGGTCCGGCCACTCACCACCACCGTGGTGATCCTGGATAAGGGGTGGTTAATCTGTAAGTCCACAAGAAGGCCATTGATGGGGCTAAGGGTGGAAATGGGGCTGAAGAGAGAAACCACACTATAGGAAAGAAAAATCTGGCGAGAGGCTAAAAGGGCAGGATACCAGAACATCGCAACTTCATGCACTGGTTAATATTTATTGGTTGAATGATTATTTTTATGCTTTATCAACATTTATAACAGGAAAATGGAGTAATCAAGATTATATGTCTAACAATGAGAATAGCAGAGAAGCTATGACATAGGTAAATAGGATGACATCCTGCATCTGTCCGAGAAGGGCACCTCAGGCCTGAGTGAGAAGTTTCAATGCTTAAGCAGACAGCATTTCAACTGGTCAAGGGGGGGGAGCCAGGAGGGTCAAGAGGCTTAGTATCACACCCCCCAGGGACACACACAGACAAATGAATTGACACCAGGGACAACTGGCCTTGAATGAAAAGGTCAATGTGGGCAGGGCCCCCTACTTTTCTGCGGCACAGTGGGACCAAGTTCCTGCGGCTTAAGACTACCATTTGCCGCCAGAACTTCTGAACGTGGTTTGTAATTTCTGTGGAAGTTCTGCGGCACTAACAAACTACCACATCACAGTGTCAGCTTGTCATCCTGACTTCACTTTCATGGCAGTGGTTATAGCAGTCAGGATGGTGGAAAGCACAGTAACACTAGTTAAAAAAATAACAGACTTATAAAAATAATTTTATGCCTAAAAAAGCAAAACAAATGTCTCTCCTTTAAGGTCCTAGCCTGTTGCATAAATGACATATGCAGAGGGGATCTTACGTGATAAATAACATATTTCTATATGCATGCTATCTATCCCATTAATGAGGTTTCCACTGTCTATCACTTATATATTTGTATGTGCTTTCTACACCACTCATGAGGTTCCCACTGTGTATCACTTATATATTTATATGCAATCTGTAACATACATACAAATATGTGTGTGTTTGTGTGGTGAGAGAGACAGAGATACTGTATGTGTGATGTTGCCTGATTAAATAAAGATTTTGATTGATTGATTGATTGATTGATTGTGTGTGTGTGTGTGTATATATATATATATGTTTTAATTTCCATGAACTTGCATCCTCATTCATACAGGTCCCATTGAAATGGAACAGAGAGTTATTGCAAAACTCATTTTCATGTCAACCTGCTTTCCTGACACACTGCGTAACACCATCAGGCCATGACATGCATGTGAACCAATTGTGAGATACAGCTCTCCGGCCCATCACAATGTGTCCACCATGTGACAGAACACTGCACCATACTTTCCCAGGCTCCGAGCAGTTATGTGTTCCACCAATCCTTGTGCTGCCCAGCCAGCTCCCACAGCTAATCTCTGAACCTGAGTTGCCAGCATGGAAACACAGCATGCTACCCTACCCTTTGCCCAACAGCTGTCCCTGCACACAACATTTCTCAATAACTTTTAGGTGATTCTATCAACCAACGACAATATGTAATTAATAACCCTGGCAAAAATGCGTACAGAGCAATTATTTATTTAACAGGTCTATTCTTTCAACAGGTCTACACATTATTATGTTTCACTTTTCTGGGCATAATTACTTTATTTTTCTAAAAAATATAGACAGTTAAATTCATTTTACCAGTTATTCATTTCGGATAGCGTCTCTATACCTTAAAGGCACAAATAGGTTTGTGCAAAGTGAGATATGGACTTAACAGGTCTGTGCTATTGACAAGGTTTTGTTTAAGTTGGCCCTAGTGCAACAATGTAAGACTGAAAATTGTATTTGGCTGTAGTGCAGGTTGAGCAAATATCACCATGCATGATGTACTGTGCCACCGTCTCTGGCAGTGGGAGCTGTGGTAGATAAGTGACTGTTCATTTCTGTTGCAGAATGCAGCCATTTCATTAGCTAATGTATGATGTTATAGCAATGATAACATCACATGCTGAACATATGGGGGGGTCTGGATCTAAAAAGAGGGGAAGGGAACCAGATTCTATATATAAACAGAAATATTAATAAAAAATCACCAAGAAGAGTGAATTCTGAGGCACCGCAGAAATTCTGCAGTAGATTGCAAGTTCTGCGCAAAATTCTGTGGCCGCAGAATTCTAGGGGCCTTGATCGTAGGTAGCGGGTGGAAGAGGGGAAGCACAGGACTCAAGATTACGTACAAAACTTGGGGGGGGGAGCAAACACAAGAACAGATGGAGGGTATGCTGCAGAACATGGAACGCCATGGTAACAAATGCCCCCAGTCTGGGAAATTAAATCCCAGACCTGGAGGCATTGTTAGCGGATGCAGATCTGGACATGGTAGCAATAACAGAGACATGGTACATGGCAAATCATGGATGGGACATCAGTGTACCGGGCTATACTATGTTTATGATAGGGAAAGCAAAAAAGATGGGGGGGGGGTGGCCCTGTACATCAGAGAGGGTATAAAGGCTACAGAAGTGCAGGGAAGACAGGGGGAGGCCGAGGCACTGTGGGTCACCTTTGAGCCGGGCACTGGCACAGCAGTACGCAAAGGAGCAATCTACAGACCTCCGGCATAGGGGGGAGGAAGTGGATAGGGAACTGGTGTATGCAATACATGACATGGCAACTAAAGGAGAAGTCCTACTACTGGGGGATTTCAATATGCCAGATGTAGACTGGACCACCCAGGCAGCTGCTTTAGCTAGAAGCAGAGCCATTCTAGATTCCCTACAGGGGGTAGGCCTCAAACAGATGGTGCTTGATCTCACCAGGAACAAGGTGATTCTGGACCTGGTATGGTCCAATGGGGACAGAGCCACTGAAGTCCAGGCAGAAGGTCAGCTAGAGTCCAGCGACCACCACATAGTGTGGTTTAGCATGAAGACAGAGATCCAGTCAAGTCACACAAGGGCAAAGGTCTTAGATTTTCACAGGGCAGACTTCGCGGAAATGGGTAGATGTGTCAGAGTTGCTCTGAAGAAAAGGGAGGAGAGTGTGAGGGTTGAGGAGTGGTGGGGGAAACTGAAGGGTGCCATAGTGGATGTGACAAACCAATGCATCAGGCTAGTATCCAAAGGGAGGAGAAGAAGAAAGTCACTATGGTTCTCTAAGGAGGTGGCAGACAAAGTAAGGGCTAAAGGGGTGAGTTTCAAGAAGTATAAGGGGTGCCAAAGGGAGGAAGACAGGGAGGTGTATCTTGAGTGTCTAAGGGAGGTGGGGAAAACTGTTAGGAGCGCTAAGGCAAAGACAGAGCGAGAAAAGCTTATCGCAGACAGTGAAGAAAACAGATAAGACATTCATTAGGTATATCAGTGAAAGAAGAAGAACCAGAGGAGAGATTGTAAGGCTCAAAATGGGAGAGGGAGAGTGGAAGGAGGGTGACCTAGATAAGGCAGAAATACTGAATAAATACTTCTGTTTAGTACTCACTGAGGAGGAGAAGAGCCAGGGACCACAGCTAGATAGCAGATGCAGTGCGGGTGAAGAAGTGGACACCAGTCCATTCACAGCTGAAAGAGTTCTGGAAGAGCTCACAAAACTGAAGGTGAACAAAGCTATGGGACCAGATGGCATATACCCAAGGATATTAAGGGAGCTGCAAAATGAACTAGCAGCATCTCTGGCAGCCTGTTCACTGAGTCACTCAACACAGGAGTAGTCCCTGAGGACTGGAGGAGGGCACATGTAGTCCCTCTGCACAAAAGTGGCAGTAGGGAGGAGGCAGGAAACTACAGGCTTGTCAGCCTCACCTCAGTGGTGGGGAAGATCATGGAGGTTGAAAGAAAGGATAGTGGCACATCTGGAATCCAACAGTGCCCAGGATCTGAGGCAACATGGTTTCAGGGCAGGAAGGTTATGTCAAATGAATCTTATAGATGTTTTTGATTGGGTGACAAGGGAAGTAGATCAGGGAGGGGCGATGGACATCGCCTACCTCAATTTCAGCAAAGCCTCCGACACCATCCCACACAGAAGGCTGATTAACAAGACTGGAAGTCTGGGCATGGGGTACAAGGTGATAACATAGGTTAGGAGCTGGCTGACAGACAGGAGGTGTAGGGTGGTGGTAAATGGGATCCAATCTGGGGAGAGGGGGTGACCAGCAGGGTATCGCAGGGATCGGTCCTGGGGACAGTCCTATTCAATGTCTTTATTAGTGACATTGCAGAAGGCCTGGAAGGAAAGGTCAGCCTATTTGCAGATGACACCAAGATCTGCAACAGGGTGGATACTCCAGAAGGGGTGGAAAAAATGAGAAGGGATCTGGAAAAGCTTGAAAAATGGTCAAAGGTGTGGCAACTGAGGTTCAATGCCAAGAAGTGCAAAATAATGCTCCTGGGAAGGGGGAACCCGGGGGAGAGATACAGGATGGGGGGCAGGTGCTGTCAATCACCAAATAAGAAAGGGACCGAAGGATTATCATTTCTGATTACCTAAAAGTGTTGAAAAAGAGCACAAAGGCTGCAGGGAAGGCCAGTGCCATGCTGGGGTGCAGAGGCAGAGGTATCACTAGCAGAAGGCGGGAGGTGGTGATGCCACTATACAACACACTAGTAAGGTCTCACCTAGAGTACTGTGTACAATTCTGGAGGCCACAGCTGCACAAGGACATAGGGTGGAGGCAGTCCTGAGAAGGGCGATTAAGATGGTACATGGCTTGCACCACAAAACGTATGAGGAGAGACTAAGGGACCTCAATATGCACTCACTGGAGGAAGGGAGGGAACAGGGGGACATGATAGAAACCTTCAAGTACCTCAAGGGCATATACAAGGTGCAGGGGGGAGACCTCTTCCAATGCAGAAGGAGTACAAGAATGAGGGGGCATGATATGAAGTTGGAGGGGGGTAGATTAAGAGGAAATGTGAGAAAATATTTCTTCACTGAGAGGGTGGTGGACACATGGAATTGTCTGCTGGAGGAGGAGGAGGAGGAGGTGGTGGGTGCAAGCTCAGTGGGAGATTTTAAACATGCCTGGGACAGGCACAAGGGGACCCTGAGGTGAGAGGAAGTGATGAAAACCACTGACCAGATACAGTCAGAGGCCACATACATGTTTAGGGCATACGGGCAGACTGGATGGGACTGGCGGTCCATATCTGCCGACAATTTCTACGTGACATATTACTACAGGTCTGAAAAATGTAATGGAGTAAGATTTAACCTGTAGTGAGGAGCACATAGCTACAGAAGTACTGCATGCAGTAGCGTTTGAAAGCTGTATGTATTCTGTACCAATGTCTTTATTATGTCAAGTAATAGAGAAAGTTTGAAACTAAAAGTTATACTTCTAAAGTGTAGTAAAAATGATTGTGTGCATTTAAGCAAGTCAAAGGCGAACCCATTCAGGCTTTTTGGGCACTTTAAAAAAAAGTAAACAGGACATTTCTAACACATGGCCAGATTGTGTGAGCAATAAACATTTTATAAGTTATCATGATGCTGGAAAAATTACCGAGTTTTGGATGTTTGCCACCCTGTGCATATATTTAAGCAATAATCCATGACAGGGTGTGGGTAGTGGTGAGATTTACCATGATTCGCACACTGAGTGGCTAAACCACACCAGAAGTGGGTAAATCACACCATAACCTACATCCTAGAGTGAAAGTATTGCACTTATACATTTAGTAGTTTAAAAAATATTAAAAAGCTTTTTTAAAAAAACATTTTTTGTCAATTTTGTGTGGAATATCCTTCCTCTTTGTTAAAGAGTTTCCTGTTGCTAGCTAGAATATTGTTGTAGATGATGCCCCCCCCAAAAAAATCAGATACACACATATCCCTTAACACAGAGAGCAACAGATGGGGTGAATGCTTGTTCTGAGCCTGTAAAGGAGCGACTCTGTTGCAAAGTGTGAGCAGAGAGTGAATCTACTGGGAGCAGCTGCTGACAAGCACACAGAACCTGGTGCAAGTGGTGAGCAGGCTCGGTTTGGTGTTACAGTTAAAACAAGTCAGTGCAGGTGAGGTTCTTGAGAGAAAGCTTTGGAGTAATCATTTAAAAAGTGGCATGATTGGCAGCTCCTAACAAACAAAAAAATGTCAGGATGAAAACCGCTGTGTGAGGCCGGCCTGATGACGCTGGAGGTTGAGGTGCTGGATGCTACACCTCGTGCCATGTCTGTGACCCGGGTTCGGGAACATGCCTGGGCCATCAGGGGTCAGCGGAGAGGATCAAGCATCCGGAGAACTGCTCTCCTCTCTCAGGGAGGGAGGGAGGAATTGTCATCCTGCCTGCTTGCTGCCCTCTGGTGGGGACTGGGGAGTAGCAGGTAAAGGAGGGCATAGTAGCCGGTGATTGCAGCATATGTGTGTGGCCATGCGCTGGGAGGGGGGGGCCAGAAATAGGAAAATGGCTGCCACCACCACCTCCCCAGATTTAGACTGTACTCAAGGGAAGGGGGGATGCACCCTTCCTGGCCCCGCCATGGGGGGGGAAGCCATGGGGGATCTTGGAGATGGTTGGCAGTAGGTGAGGGTGCAGGCAGGTGATATGGGGCTGATTCCTCATCCTCCAGCACATGCAAGTGAAAATTATGAAAAAAAAAAAAAAGAAAAGAAAACCACTGTGTGAGCTGGGTTCTCTAGTAGGCTGCAGGTAGCCAGCATTTAGCAACAAAACAATATGGCTTTTTTTGGTTTGAACTGGAACACCAGAGGGGTCATAGTGATTTAGTTTTGTTTTGCGATGTGACAGACTGGCACCTTTTGCAGTGGTAATGCTAGGATTTACCATGGCTGAAAAGTACCAGTTGGGCAGTCAGACTGCCCCACTGTATAATGTGTTATAATAACTGGTGACCCCCGATATCAACCTGTTTTTGAGACCTGTAGAAAGTTTTATCAACCTGTAGATTGATATGGCAACGTCGTTTCAACCTGTGAGTTGATATGGCTTTTACTGTCCGGTGCCGAGTTGTGTGTACCATGCTAAGATACTTACTGAATTGAAAAATTGAATCGTTCACAATTTTTTTTTTTTTTTTTTTACTTTAAACAGTGGAGAAGCCATTGAACCTTCACCTTGTCGTCATAATAAACAGCATGCCGTGGAGCCCATATAGAGGTCAAATCAGCAACATAGGAAGCACATAATGCTAATACTCTGAGCTTTGTTTACTTGGCACCAGTTATTATAAAAAATAACACATATGAAGGTGTGTGATCTGCAGTTTCGAGATTTATATATTATCACACACCTTGGGTATGTAAAAAAACTGCACATCATACACCTACATATGCATTATTCTCTATATAATCTCAAAGGTTTATCCATTATTAGATTCCAAAATGTAAGTCTGCTTAACAACAGTTCATGTTCCAAGAACTGACAGACTTATGATGGCAGGGTGGTAGCGCTACCATAATTAGGGTTTGCTGGGCGTTTCTATATATAAAATCACAATTTGCACACAATAATAGATCAGCAAAATTTTCCATAAACCATAATGCAATGTGTAAGGTTTCTAGCCCTGACCAGAGACTACACAACATTTGTACATTTCAAAAAATTTAAAAAAGGATTTTGCAGTTACAAGTACAGAGAAAATATTAACCTAAACAATGTTGTGATGTGCTTTTCTGAATTAAACTATCTGCAGCAAAAAACACGTTTAAAAAAAGTTCACTTGCTGCCCAGAGCAAGTGATTTTGATACAGTGCACTCTCGATCTAATGAACTCCCATTAAATGGACATCCCTATCTAATGGACTGGTAGCATGTCTCCCAAGGGAATACACTCTGAATGTTTTAATCCCAGTTTTATGGATTCCCTATTATCTGACCTGATTTCATGTCTCCCAAGTAGTCTGAATAATCGAGATTGTACTATATTTGAAAAAGAATGATAATAAAATGTAGAGGTTTCTGCACATGCATATTATTTTTTTCAAATCTGAATTTCCAGAACCTTCCATTTTCTCAGTGGTGTTCACTCCTGTTTCTATGTACAAACGTTTAATTTTCAATATTAATTCAGACCTGCATGAAGTTGGCCAGGGCTGTACATCACAACAGGATTTACAAATCATAAAAGCTGAAGAAAAATAAAGCTCTTTTTAAGCTTGAAAATTACACAGTCTGAAATAATAGCCCTCCTATGACTGGACCAAGCAGCATAAGATTTTGCAGGGTTGTATCGTCAATGATTTACATTATACAATAAAAACCTCATGAAAAAGGAAGAATCCTTCTGCACGCTCAATTATTACAGTACTAATCCTGAACTGGGTGGTACAGTTAAGTAATTCGACAATTATACCTACCGTAATTTACTGTATAATATTATGCATACCACATCTGGAATATGGAGTACAATCAATCAAATCAATCAATCAAAATCTTTATTTATTCAGGCGAACATCATTGAGCATAGCTCATTTACAAGATGGACCTGAGTGGTCATAACAAAAAAGGTTACAGAGTGTATACAAAAACATGATATTGAAATAGCACAAATACAAACATTTATGAGTGAGATAGATGTACAATTATTTACATATATACAAGGCAAAGGACAGTAAACCAAAACCTATTAAAGGTGAGAAACAAACAGTCTGGTAGGGATAAGGCTTGATAATGGTACATGGGTGGGCATATATGTTTGAGGTTTGATGTGGAAAGGACCAGAGGAATGATAGAAGAATAGGGAGGAGCTTTAGAAGGGGGGAGAGAGAGGTGTGGGGGTGTGGGTGTGGGAGGACTAGGCTCTTGGAAGCAATTGCATGAATCTGGGATTAGGCTGGTGTACAGCTTTTGAAGGATGTAGAGGGGATCAGTGTTTCCATTTTCAATGTCTTTTGGATAGAATTCCAGATAAGTGCCAGGAATAACTGATTGCAGCTCTTCCATACTGGTGCAGGTGATAGGAATCTTCAGCAGGATCAGTTTGTTGATCCTCAAGGTGTAGGGCCTGGATGATCTGGTTGAAGCAGTCTGAGATGTAGGAAGGGAGTTTGTTTGTCAGAGCTTTGTAGATCCAGGTAGCAGCATTTTTCTTCTTCTATGTTGCAGGGATGTCCAGCTGACTGCATTGTAGAGAGAGCAACGATGGGTGCTAGAGGAAGGTCAGTAATGAATCTAATAGCTCTATGATACAGGGTGTCTAGTTTGTTTAGATGGAGAGGGAGCAATGACCATAGAGGAAGTCAGCATAATCAATGAGGACATGAATGATGCAAGGATTAATCTTTGTTTGGAATCTTTGGTCAGGTAGTGTTTGATTCTATAGAATAGACCAAGTCTTTGTCTTAGCTTTTTCAGGAGCTCTTCAACGTGGGTAGTATAGTCTAGTTTATTGTCTATCCATACTCCTAGGTATTTGAATTTGTCAACATATTCCAGATTTTCACCAAGGATGGTAGAGAGTTGTGGAGGGTGAATGATGGGATAGTGGAAGAACAGTTCTTGTGGGCAAAGAACATAGCTTTGGTTTTCTTAGCATTTAGTAATAATTTCTTTTTTAATAGGTTATGCTGGAGGAGGAAGAATTGAGACTGTGGGAGCTCACAGGCTTTTGATGGTGAGGGATCGCTCACATAAAGTACAGTGTCATCTGCAAAAAGGTGGATATTAGAAAGAGAGATTGGAGTCAATATTGTTGATGTAAATGGCAAAAGGATGGGACCCAGGATGGAGCCTTATGTACACCTCTTAGGAGTGGCTTAGGGGTAGATAGATCACCATCATTCTTTACCAGTTGTAGCCTTCCAGAGAGATAGCATCTGAACCATTTAATAGAGAGTGAGTCAAGGCCTATGGAGTTTAGTGAGGTGATTAGCAGATCATGATCCACAGTGTCAAAGGCTTTGCTTAGATCCAGAAACACAGCACAGGTATTATTCTTTTGTCTAGGGCAGTCTGCCAGTCATTTGTGACTTTTGCTAGTGCAGAGATGGTGCTATGTATAGATCTAAACCCAGATTGAGCTGGATTTAGGAGATTGTTGGTATCAAGGTAGGCAGTTAACTGAGAGTTTACCAGCTTCTCAAGCATCTTGGATAGTATTGGTAAGATGGAGATGGGCCTATAATTATTGAGGTCCATGGGATCACCTGCTTAAGTAATGGAAACACTTGAGCTGTTTTCCATATTGAGGATAGTACCAGTGACAAGTGATAGATTGAAGAGATGGGTGAGGGGGGTTAAGGCATACAGTGCTACTTTTAGAAAGTAGGGATCCAGGGAGTCTGCACCTGCACTTTTGGTGGTATCTAGTTGGAGTAGGAGGTCTTCTACTTCTTTGAACAATATTGGTTTGAATGAGAATGTGGAAGCAACCTTTGACTCTCAGTAGATTGTAGGTTTAGAGATGATCTTAATAGGTTTGCAGGAGAGGAGTCGAAAGCCAGGCCAGCTGTAGTGAAATGGTCATTGAAGGCATTCAAGATATTTTGCTTGTCGGTGATTTCAATATTATTTAATTGAATTTTGGATGGTAAGACAGGGGTAGAGGTTTGACCTAGGATGCCCTTTATGGTACCCCAGAACCTGGAAGGGTTGTTATAGGAGGCATCTAGTTCAGCTGTGTAGAAGGTTGCCTTGGCTTTTCTTACTTGTTTTGTGCAGGAGTTTCTGGCTTTTTCTGAATTGGAGCCAGTCATTTGGGTCCTTTGTCTTTCTTGCCCTTTCCAGAGTTTGTCTCTGCAAGCAAAAGTGGATTTAAGGTCGGCAGAGAACCAGCGACAGGATTTGAGTTTGGTTCTGACACTGGTGAGGGTGCATGTGAATTGAGGGCACTTATGATTATATCATTTAGGATTTGAAGAGTGACTCTGTTGAGGCTGTGAGATAGAATTCTTGCCAACGTGTGGTGTGGCACAGATCATGGAGATATCCTGTAATATTAAAGTTCTTTTTTGACCTTCGTGGGAGGAATTTTGCAGGATTGGGTGGCTTGATTGTTGATCTAATGGCAGCTATGGGACAGTGGTCACTTATGTCACTGAGAAGTACTCCTGCATAGGGATAATGATGAGGTTTATTTACCAATATAATATCCAGGAGTGTGCTGTTGAGAGTATTCTTTGGGTTGATCCTTGTTGGTTCTTTGATTAATTGAGAGAATCCATAGGTGTCACAGAAGGTTACCAGGGGTGCAGATGCATTAGTCAGCCAATTTAAGTTCATGTCTCCTAAGATGATGGTGTCTTCAGGGCCCAGATTAAGTATGGATCCTAAATGGGATAGGAGTTTGAGGCCTGCAGAGGGGGGCCTATAGCAACCAACCAGTTGAAAGGAAGATGTGTTGGGAAGGGTTATTTTAATAGACAAGCATTCGAATTCCTTTGGTTGAGATGTAGAATTGAGGCAGGATGCAGAGATATTTGCTTTGACATAGATGGCTACCCCACCGCCCCTGGATAGACGGTCAGATCTGAAGAGCTGATAGTTGGGAAGGTTTATTTCACTATCTTTTGTTGCAGATTTGAGCCATGTTTCAGATATAACCAGACAGTCCGGGGGTGTGTGCAACCCAGGCCTGTATTGATGAGAACTTTTTTAGGAGGCTGCAGGCATTGAAGTGAAGAAAACTCAATCCATTTATGGAGGTTAGGTCAGTTGGAGAGATCGAGCTTTCAGTGGGTCCAGGGTTGATTTCCACAGTGCCAACACAGACCAGCAGAAAGAAGATTAACTTGATGAGGGCACCAAGTGATAGGAGTAGTGAGCAGTCAGGCAGTTTTTTCTTCTTTCTTGGGATCCAATATATAGTGGGTGATGATCCTGCTGCATGGTTATCGAGATTATCATAGATTGCCAGCTTAATGGACAGGCGAGGGAGTAATTGTAGTGCCAGTATGGTAGCAGGGGATAGAGGAGTTCCAAACTGGTTGTGAGCCTTTTTGGGATTCCCCAAGGATTATTGTGCAGGAGGTAGTATAAGTATGTATAGTTTAGGGGTATCCACTGGGGACAGTAGAGGGGGAGTGTTGGTGGGTCGCCCAAAGCACCTCGGTATGGGTTCCAACAGTTATCTCATCTGGATCTAAGGAAGGTGAGAAGCAAAGCAGCAGTAGTAGGTGCAGTAGCATGGTGGAGGGTAGGAGAGGGTTAAAGAAAGTAAGATGATGTGAAGAAAATGAGCTCGGGATTGGCTGGGAGAATAGCTATGGGCGGGGATGAGATTTGGCGGGAAGGTGTGTATAAAAGAAACACCCTAAAGGGGGTGGGGGGGCGGCAAAATTTTGCGGCTTTCCGTACCTTTCTGGCTTTCTCCCCGGCCTCCTGGTTCCTTCTCGGCTATGGCGGTGGCTCTACCGCTGGCGGCTCAAGCCCCTCTGGTGTGTGTGTCTCGAGGCAGGCCACACAGAAGGAGGGGACAGAGGAGAGGGCAATCAGAAGAAGCACTTGCAGGCAGTGGCTTGCTAGAGGTGCTAGATTGTAAAACTTTGCACAACAAAGACTGGGAGGGTGGGGGTTACATCTAAAAAAGACATTAACCTGCTAGTGAAGGTACAGAGGAGGGCAACGATTTATGACTGGGGTCAGCAAGGGAAAACATTCAAGGAGAGGTTGGTAGCCCTGAACATGCACTCCGTGGAGGAGAGGAGGTAGAGAGGGGACATGATTGAGACTTTCAAATATTTGAAAGGGATAAATAAGGTGGATAAGGAGGGTCTCTTTAAACTAAGTGGTAACCATAACACGAGGGGGGCACTGTATTAAATTGGATGGGGGAAGGTTTACAAGGGAATCTAGAAAGCCATTTCTTCACTGAGAAGGTGGTGGACAGCTGGAATGCGCTGCTGGAAGTGATGGTCTCGTTGATGACACTGGGCAGCTTCAAAAAAGGGTGGGATAGACATGAGGGGAAAGTAAAGGTCATGGAAGGGGTGGATGGAAATGATGGGAGGATTGGGAAGTGGGGCAGGGTCAGTAGCTCAAGCTGAGGACCCTGCAATACAAGCAGACTAGATGGATCAAATGGCCTTCTTTTGCTGGCTTCTTCACATGTTCCTTTGTAACATTACTTGCTACAAATCATGAACTGTGTGGTACAGTAAATCAACAATCTTATATCACCATAACATATGGTACACTAGATACCATTAGTTACTACAAATACAGAACTCTATGGTACAATAAAGCAAGAATCATCCCACACCATAATGTATTGTACTATATCAGTTACTACAAATCCACAACTTTGTCGGCAAAGCAACAACCGTACTGTACCATAACATGTAGAACAATATGTATCATTAATTACTGCAAATCCGGAACTGTGTGGTAAATTAGTATTTGTGTATACTTGTACCATATCGCAAAGCACTATACAGTACCATCAGTTACAACAAATCCAGAATTGTATGGTAAACAGTCATATCTCACCATATGCACTGTACAGTACCATTGATTAAGTACTACAAATCCAGAGTTGTATGGTAAATCAACAGTCATACCACACCACAACACATTGTACAGCACCCACTGTTACTACAGATCCAGAGCTGTTTTATAAATTAACAGTCATAGGAACACAGATGGTGATGGCAGAAAAAGACAGATGGTCCATCCAATCTACTCATATCATCCTATCCTACCCCAGGATCTAGTGTCTCTGTGAGGTCTTCCCTTACACAATCCCCCTTTTGTTATCCATGCTTCCACCCCGCCTCCCACTTTCCACTGAGTAGATGATATCCTATTGACTCTATCCCAGCTGTGTTTGAAGTCATTAATGGTTTTGGCACCCGCCATACTGCAACTGCCAGCAGACCATTCCATGGCTCAAGCACGCTTTCTGTAAAATAATACTTTCTCCCATCCTTTCTAAACCTTCCCCCATTAACCTCCACTCATGACCCCATGTCCTATCCTCTTTGTTCCTGGTTAATAGCGCCTCACAGTCCACCTTGGTAATTACTTTCAAGATCATGAAGATCTCTATCATATCCCCCTTTCTCTTCTGGTTTTGACTGAATACATGTTCAGCGCTTTTAGCCGATCATAATAGGATCTACCCTGCTGGCCCTGAATTGTCCTGGTCATCCTACGTTGTATCCTCTCTAACCTGTCCCTGTCCATCTTTTACATAGATACACAGAAAGTGACAGCAGATCAGGGCCGCTGGGCCCACCCAGCCTGCCCAGCTGTGTAATTAATTTTGTTTTTTTCTGTTGTTCATTATCTAGGCCCTGCTTAATTCATGCTGCAATCTGTACTCCCCTCTACCCTATCCCCACAATTCCCTTGTGCTTAAAGCTACCAACCATCCTGATTTTTCCAAGACAATCCCTATTTTAGGCAGCATGTCCCGGTGTCCCCACAAGTTTTCCAAAATGTAACTTTTGTCCTGGTTTTTGTCCTTTTTTTTTTTTTTTCTGACTGCTGATCTGTGGGTGACATTTATTCCAGTACCACTGTGGCTGTGGAGAGCAATCTGCAACCTTCTGCCCTAGCACTTACATTGCGCCCTGAATGTGAAAATGCTCGGGTAGTCAGATGGCAAGAAGGTCTGCGGGAGTACCGTAAAGCACGTTCCTGTTAGATTAGACTGGGTAGTAGTGCGAGCAAGCGCATGCAGCCATCTGCCTGCCAGCAGCTGAAAAGGACTCCAGACAGAGATGAGACTGGCAGCAGTGAACTAAGGTACCTGAACCTGATCAGCTGTAGGGGAGTGTGTGACAATAATTCGGTGTGGTGGTGGGAATCACTGAAGTGCAGTTTGCTCAGCAAAGGAAGTGAGTGTGAGCGGGTTTGGATGGGACTGTCAGCAGGAGCAATGTACCCAGCTTGAATGTCTAAACACAATTTAAAGCAAGTCTGCTTCTGATTAACTTTCTGTATGTCACAATTCAGAACTTGTTGCAGCAGAATGATGTATTGTTTTAATCCGGATGTTTGCTACTGGTGTTACTGTGGGGTGGCGTGGCCAGAGCAAGTGGGAAAATATAATTGAGTGTGTACAGTGCTGTCTGTGGTGGCACCCAAGGGAGTGAGTTATGGGGGGGGAGGGTGCAGTCAGGATGGACCCTGTCACAGTTTTAGGCTTTAGAAAGTTGGTAGCTTTACATGTGCCTGTCCTAGGCGTTTTTGAACCCAGTTACTGTTTTTGCCCCCACTGCATGAGTTTTAGGTGGGGATTCCAGAACTGTGCTCAGTACTCCAGGTGTGGCCTCCCGAGCAACCTATATAGTGGTAACAGTACCTCCTGCCTTGTACTGTTGAACTCTATCCTGATGCACCCCAGCATCCGGTTAGCCTTGCCGAAGACCTTGTTTCACTGGCAGGCCTGTTGCAAGGAATCAAAAATGATGACTCCGAGATCCATTTCCCCTGATGATGTGTCCAGCTTAAGTCCCCCTCCAAATCCAACATCATGTTCTGGGATTTTTGTTCCCTAAGTGCATAACTTTGCACTTTCTGACTCTGAATTTCAGCTGCTAGACTTTTTTCCAGCCTTTATAGGTCTCTCTGCAACTCCCTTATCCCTTCCACACTGTCAGCCCTACCACAGAGTTTACTGTCACCTGCCAACAGACACACATCCTACCATGAATTCCCTCTTCCATGTAGCTGATTAACAAACTGCAGAGGACTGGGCCCAGAACAGACCCCTGTGGTACTCCAGTGGAGATCTCTCTTTCCTCTGATATGACACCATTCACCACCATTCTCTGGTGCCTCCCCTCCAGTCAACTCCCTACCCACCTTACTGTTTCCTTAGCTGTTCCCAGATCCCCATCTTCTTCAGCAGCCTCCAGTGTGGCACTGAGCCGAATGCCTTGCTGAAGTCAAAGTAGAGTAAATCTACAGCATGGCCCTTATCAGCTGCCATGGTTACCTAGTCAAAGCATACTATAGGGTTGGTCTGATGGCACCTCCCTATCAGGTATCCATGCTGCTTACTATCCTGAAGTCCATTTTTCTCCAGGTATTCCACTAGATCTTCTTTGACTAGTGTCTCCATCACTGTCCCTATCACAGAGGTAAGGCTGGTGGGTATATAGTTTCCTGGCTGCCTTGGGCAACAGAACCACTTCTGCCATCCTCCAGTTCCTGGGAATCACCCCTAGAGCTATTGTATAGCCCCATCACGGGTTCAGTGAACACCGATGCCATTTCCCTTAGCACCCTCAGATGCATCCCATCCAGTCCCAGGGCCTTGTTTTCCTTCAGAGCTGCTAGCCCTATTTTGACTCGTTCGCCAGTAAAGTTCTGCAATTTCATTTTTGGAACCCCTCTATAAGCTGTCTTTATGCCAGCCCACATACCACACCAGTCATATCACACCACAATGCACTGTACAATACCATCATTTACTACAAATCCAGAGCTGTGTGGTAGATCAAGAGTCATACCACACCGCAACACACTATCCAGTACCCTTAGTTGTTGCAAATTCAGAACTGTGTGGTAAATTGACAATACCACTTCACAACACACTGTACACTACCGTCAGTTACTACAAATCCAGAGCTGTGTGGTAAATTGAAGCAATAATGCACGACAGGGTGTGTGTCACGCTATGGTGGTTGGGCACGAGGCTGAAGGTCGAGTGTGTCCAACACACGAGAAGTGACATTATCCAAGCAAGAGACACACCCTGGAGTGCATTATTGCTATTATACAATGGCTCGTTTTATACAGGAAAAATAAATAAATAAAAAATATACTTTCAAAACTTTTTTTGTTGTTTTTTTCTGTCTGGAAGGGTAAAAGAAAAGAGGTTCTTGTTTTGTCTTTGTCCAGTAAGTGGTGCTGTTAGTGCCAGTGAATCTGTCCATCACTCTGCTATTAGAGATCACTTCTGTGGTGCTGGCATGCCCCCCTCCCTGAAGTCGGGACCTTTCTGTGTTTACTCTCCTGCCCCTCGCAGTCAAGTTGATGTTTCTTTGTTCACTCTCCAGCTGCATTCCATTTCAAACTACATGGCCGGAAAATGATAATCAATGGAAACAGAACAGCTTCATTTGGTAAGTGCAGTGCGTGAGGCTTATTCGGGCGGGCTGCTGCGTGGAACTGGGGAAAGGATAGCAGGAGAAATGGATGGCTTTTACGTACATTTTTACTGGCTAGAATGGCAGTATATGAAGGTGACTGTACTGACAGTCTTTTTTTAATTGAAGTTTGTGTTTGGACTGGGAAAATGGTCGGGGGGAGCAGTCACTTATCGCAAGTGACAGCGGGACATGGCAGTGGCTTGCAGTGAAATGCTGGTCTATGACTGAACGGTCGCAGTGCTCCATTACTGCCAGTTTAAAAAAAGAAAGTGGCCTTCTTTGACTTCTTTTCACGGCCATTTACAGCTATGAAGCATTTGTGTGTTTACTGGACACTGGGGCAGTGGGCGGGTTGCAAAGCCCATGATTACTTCAAGATGAAGTGGTGCAGTGATTTTTTTTGTTTTGTTTATTGAAGTCATCTTGGTGCCAGACCTTCATACAGTGATGTTATGCTGAGATAACATCACTGGTGAAAGTGGGCACTGACCAATTACAGAGCAGGAAATGTTCTCGCCATTTTATAATAACAGTTATACCACACTAGAATGCACTGTCCAGTACCCTCAGTTACTACAAATGCAGAACTATGTAGACAGCGACAAGGGGATAATGGCCATGAAGAGGGACCTGGAAAGGTTGAAGAGGTAGTCAAGGGTGTGGCAGCTGGCATTTAACACCAAAAAGTGCAAAATGATGCTCACAGGAGCCAGAAACACTAATACAGAACACAGAATGGGGTGCCTCCCCCTCTTCCAGAGTCAGGATTACTGGAAGAGCATGCCAGCCCATCAGGATTTCTAGTGCAAAGCAGGGGATCGACAGCTGAAAAGATCTGTTGGAATACTTGACAACTGGGACAAATTGTGTTGACTTCATGCCATCTTGTGAACTACTGACCTCTGGGATGGTCAATCAACGGAGTTCCCAGTCTAAGATCCTCTGCAGATTCTGGGAAAAGGTGGAACAGTATTTTGCTGCCTTTCCTAAACCCTACTCGGTATTGTGAACTGTGAGTCACATCGAAATGGGCCAACATGGGCTGCACTGCCATGCCATTACACTGTATAAGCTGGGGTGGATGGGATGAGTCAGATCTATAAGGGATCCCACTGAGAGCAGACTGTGTGTCCTAAATGAGCTCAAAGTGCGTCAGTCTGGACTGTGAGTCTGGGTCAAGAAACAGCCCTACGTGGAATGATTGGAGATGAAACTTGAGTGGCATCTGCGTTATGACTGGGCTGAATAAGACCCTGTCCCAGTGGTTATGCAGAAAGCAAGGATCTTTTCTATCTTTTGTCTGTCTGATTGCACAAATTTTCATGAGAAATCTAGGACCTCATCACTCCAATGGTTTCACGTTCCCACCCCGCCATCTCCCTGCCTTTGTTTCTTGCTGTCTCTACCTTGCTTATATATGGTTATAGAAGTACGTGTGGATCTTTATATAAAACTGAGTTTCCTGGTTTGTAAAAATATAGTTATAATTTTTGAAAATGAATGCAGAAAGATTTGGGGTTTCTTGAAGGGAATGACAAGTTACAACACAGTTTAACCTTTTTGACCTCAGGCTTTTGCAAACTGTCAACAGGGGGCGAGCTTGCAGCTTGGGTCACAGTGTTCTTTTAGCAATCTTCCTGCAGGAAGGAAACTGGTGAATTCTGTACAAACAAGAGAGACAGTTTGTCCCCAACAGAAGGTACAAATTAAGCTGCTGTAATGCCATGTTGCTCTTTGTGAACCAGTGTAAATTCTTTGTCCATGTGCAGTTCTCATGGCAGCCCAACAGATGGCTGTAAAACAGTGATGTGCTGCTATCATTGTTTCACAGCCATCTGTTGGCCTGCCAAGGGAACTGCAAGAAAAAAAAAACTTGACAATGTACCTTAGCATGGTCCCATCATGCAGTGCAACCCATATCTTGTAACACACACAGGTAAAAATCAAAGTATGTAGCACCAAGCCTGACAGCAAATTAGTTGAAAAAGTACCATATTAGTAAATGTAAAGCTAATATGTATAGAATTACTGGTTGAAGGGGTCCTGGTAACAGGTGGTAGAGGGTAGTGACCTTCAGTATAGCAAGAGAACTTGAATATTTCTGCTGACAACCAAATTATGTCGCAGGGCTGCAGTGACAAATGAAACTGTGTTCTGTTGTTTAACCCTTGTGAGCCTAACAACTGATAAATATGTTGTTTCAGTATGGTGGTCTAACAACGCATTTATCAGTTGCTGCTTTTTGGTTTTTATGCAGTTTGTATCTAATTACCATGTCCTCTATACAAGGCTACTTTACATGCTTTTGGGTTATCGGTACTACCATTGTAAAGTACACAGTCTACCAATTAAAACAATGTATGACGTATGTGTTGGTACCTATTATAACATGGCATGGTGGAAAGCAGAATGCACAGGTGTGCCAGAGCCATACTTAAAGGTGCTTAGAACAATAGGCAGTTTTAATGTGAAAATGGCAGGGTTCCATAGGGTTAAGCCCGTTATCGTCACTGAATGCCATTCTGCTGTGCATACCATAGTTTGTACCATTTACAGTAGATGTGTTCAGGGTTGGGGAGCAAAGTGACCACAGTTGGGAGGTGGGTAGGTACAGCATTCCAGAGGCTGGTATTTGTCAGTCAGCTAACCAACTATAATTTTGCTCTGGGTGGAGGAGCCAAGCACTGTTGTTTACTTTGGGTACAGGACCCCCCCCCCCTTACATTTAGTGAGGAAAGAACCCAGGAGCTACCATTAACATCTACAGCAGCCCAGTGGCAGTGTAAGCAGGCATATCCCACCTACAACAGCCTTACGGGGGGGTGGGATGGTGGAGAGAACAATGGAAGAAAGGGATCTTGGGAGTGTTAATGTCAGAGAACCTGGAAGCACTAGCAGAGTGCATAAGTGCTGTGGGCAGAGCAAATGGGATGCTGAGATGTATACAAAGGGGGTCTGGTAGCAAGAGAAAGGATGTGATACTGTCCTTCTACAGATCTCTGGTAAGACTGCACTTGTAGTACTGTGTGTAGTTGCATAGCCCAAGCTTCAGGAAGGACAGAGAGAGAGAGAGAGAGAGAGAGAGAGAGTCTGGAGGCAGTGCAGAGAAGGGGAATAATACTGTCCATCTGGATTAGCAGAGGACCTGGGCAGAGATGATTCTAAAAGGCCTGGAGGCTGTACATGACAGCCCTCATTGCCTGGACATTTATATGCAGCTCGGCTTCCATCTTGGGCCATGACCCCTGTGTCCGTTAAGGGCCAAGATGAGCACCCCAGCAAGAGCCCGAGGCATCCATGGTGAGGATCTATACAAGAGTTAGTACAAAGAATGGAATGCCCTTCAGGAGGTTGTCATGATCCATCCACCACAATAACTCTCGACGAAGGAGAGACGTGATGAGAACCATGTGGTCCAGCTCTTCCGTCAACTGAACCCTGAGCATCCACTGAGGGATCCTAATATGAAGATGTGTCAGGAGTACCATCACTATGACCACAGCCATGAGGCCCAGGAGACGTAACAGGGTTTTATTTAACTCTAAAAACTGATTAGCGTTTTGCTCATAAAAGTTCTAAAACATTGTGAAAATCCACAGCACTTGCCTCACTGTGTTTAACAAACATAACACTTCTAGAAAGCCTATATAAATGCTTTCTGTACAGCTAGTGTTGTCCCAAGAAAAAAACTGCTAATCAATTATTTAAAACCCTGCGTAACATTGTTCTTGCACAGATATAGTGGCTCCTGCATACCAAGTGTGCCTGAGCAACCAAAGTGTCTGCCCTATCCTGTGGCAGGAGAACACATCCCTTCGCTGTGTTCAAGGCCACTTCCACGTATGCAGTCTTATGCAGAGGGAGGCAGTATAGCGCAGTGGTTTAAGGCTCTGAGCTGCAAATCTGGTGACATCCAGCAGACCAGACCTGGGTTTGAATCCCACAGCTTCCACTTGCATACTGTGTGACCCTGAGCAAGTCACTTAACTTCCCTGTGCTCCCAGGTCGCTCCTGTAAAAAAGCTTTCAGCTTAGTGTGCTACTCCTGGTTAAACAACTTAAAAAAAAATAGTCTTTGGCACAGAGTCAACACAGACTATGGCACATTACTGTGACCATCAAGTCACCGAACAACCGACGTGTTTGAGACAGGATACATAGCAGAGCTTCCTTGGAGCTGGCCTTCAGGAGCCAGTCCTCTAGCCTCCAGACATGGGAAGACATACAGGCCTTTCTAACGAAGGGCTGCTGCAACTACTGCCAACCATTTTGTAAAGACCTATGGCACAGAGGACAAGCCAAAGGGCAATACCTTGAACTGACAGTGTTTACCCTCCAGCATAAAGTGGAGGTATTGTCTGTGGCATTTCCTGATCTGGTTATGAAGGTATGCATCCTTCATGTCCAGAGAACAAAGCCAGTCCCCCATTTGCAGAAGGGGAATCAGAAACTGCAAGGATACCATTTGAAAGGTTTTGTATTTGATGTACATGTTGAGATCCCCAAGATCCAAGAAAGGATGCAGATCTCTTGTCCATTTTGGGACTAGGAAGTATCTAGAATGTAACCCTTTGTTTCTCTCCAGAGGAGGAACCGGTTCTATGTCACGTTTTAGAATAAAGACTTAAACTTCTTCCTTCATAAGGGACACATGGTCCTGAGGATAAAAGGAAGAAGGCAAAGGATGATCTGTAGGGATCTGTAACAGCTCCATAGCAAGCACCCTTGCAATTATCTCCAGAACCCATTTGTTTGTAGGGATCTCCTGCCATTGTTTCAGATGCAGGGAGATCCTTCCCCCCACACTCACCCTGAGAGGTAATAGCTGAGGTGGGGGAAGAGAGATGAAAGAGAGTCAGGTGGAACCGGGATGGCAGGGCCACCAGAACCAATTACTTTGGGTGCTTTTTTGTGGGCATCGGGGGGGACACGGAAGGGGCCACCTTATCTGCCATGGCCTTGATGACAGTAGGCATGGCTACCTCGGGCAGCAGGCAGATGAATGGAGCCCAAACCATGACCTCTAGCACGAATGGGACACAGGGACTTTACAGACCTCAGAGTAATTTCTTAAGTTTGAAGGCCACGTAAGACCTCATCAGCATCATAGCCAAACAGTTTTAATCTTTTAAAAGGAGCATTCAAAACTGCCTGTTGCACATCATTGGCAAAGACAGCAGCTCTAAGCAAGGAATATCTCCTCATGCAAATGTCAGAATCAGCAGTCCTGGCAAAAGCACCATAAGCTGACAGTAGCAAATGTTTGCCAACCTCAGCACCATCAGACAATGTTTTAAGCAGATCATTCTTGGCACAGCCATCAGGCAAAGCCTGAGCAGTAGTACAAGTAGCGTTCCATAGGCTGTTCTGATATTTGATCATGTGGGCCTGGTAGTTTGCATTCTGAAGGCCGAATAACGCAGAGGCATGAGTACATTTGTCCATCACATCCAGCCTCCTAGATTCTTTATCAGGAAGCGAAGTACTCATGTGTCTACGGGCCCTTAACCTAGCATGAGCAGCCATGAAGACCACAGAGTCAGTTTCTGGCTGGTTAGCATAATAAGTCTTAACAGATGATGCAGGACACTACTTATCATCCTTTCTAGGAATTGTAGGCAGCGAGTTTGGCCTGTACAATGCAACAAAGGTAGCAACCTATAATGCAGGCTATATAGGTGGAATTATAATAAAGGGAGAGCAGGGCACCTCCAAAAATTCCATGAGATCCGTTTTTGTGGAATCTTTCTCTTCCTCAGCAAAGCCCATGGCAGACTGCATTTTCTGCAGCATGGCTTGGAAAGATGGGTCCTCAGGAGGAGATCTCGGGGTATAAACTGCTGAGTTCTCACTACAAGATGAGAGCGTAGAACTAGAGCAAGGTGCTAGAAATTGTTCTTCCTCATATTCCTCTAAATCTTCCTCTAAGTCCATAAAATCAAGATTATATTCCACTTTGTCACTGTCAGTGCGATCGACGAGGGGAGCTGCAGAATAGACTGGTGACACCAGTAGTGGTTAAGAGGCAGGAACCTGTGGCACGCTAGTGGAACCCGTTGATTGGGGCCGAGTACTAGAAGGCCCTGTTGATGGAATAGCTGCCTGCATTGGTAGCCCTGGCAGAATGTGTCGAATCATTTCTGAAAATGATTCCAGCATAGCCGGAGAGTTGACGGCACCTTGCAAAAGGTCCTTGACTAGTCAATGAGCCTCAGCCCGACAATGATGGCATCATAAAGTCCATAGTAGGTACTGTAGTGGCTAAGCCAAGCCCCGACCTTGGTGTTTGAATGATGGTCGGAGGTGCTGTAGTCAATGCTGCTAGAGCAGGTGAGGACATAGCAAAGCAAACAGCGGCACCACTCTATTAACTGCATTAACTGCGAAACCGGTTGTGGTTCCTTGCTACGACCAAAACTGCAGGCGGTATATTTTGTCTTTTTGTATAATAAAGCTGAATGTTTTGCAGTAGAGTGGTGCCAGTGTTTGTTTTACTCTGTTGATGTTTATACCTGGCACACTCATGCAGTGGAGCTGTTTTGCTGCGGCAGTTGACAAGGACATACCTTCTCTAAATGGTGACCAGGACTTCACTAGCGAAGCAGACCTGTCCTTTTCTCTGGGTCTCTGCATATGGCTGGACAACGAGGAGGACAATAATTTCTCATCTCAATCTTTAAACTTTAATGGCTGCTGTTCCACAGACGGTGAGGGAGACACATATTTTGAGCCCTGTTCCTACTCCATGGCTTTCAATGTCTTGAGTAGAAGGACATTTTCTAGAGCTTTCTTACAGCATCACCTCAGTCTATTTGATGCTCTGGCAAATCTCATAAGTCCTCGCATTGTGAGACAGGCCCTGACATAACACACAAACTGTGTGTGTGTCTTCTTTATAAATTTTATCTCTGTACTTACACCACCAAAATAATGGCTTTTTGAACTTCAGAGATATACAGAGATAAGTTATGACATTAAGCAAAGTAAAATAACAAATGGCAATGGCTAGGTGGACAGCATTTTCTTCAGCAGGTCCAACAGGGATGATCATCAGTGGGTAAAGAACTTAGGAGTCATGAGGCAACTCACGTTTATATACACGTAGATGCTGAATGTCACTGTGGGCAGCCCCAGGCTAGCAAATGTTTCTACGTCATCCTAACACTGATGGACTATAGTTCCTAAGGTGTGGCCTAATGGAAGAGCTATCGTCAGAGAAGATTGTCGATTACAGAAAACTGGTGTAACCCCCCTTATAAATGGGGGTTCCCAAAAGTCTTCCTTGGGTGTGCTTAAATGCCCACTGCCAGGCGGGTGTTCTGTGTCTTTACAGGTGTAAGAGTGCTTGCATGCGAGTGCCCTGTTAGCCTCCATGCCTGTCCCTTTAAGAGACATTATTTTTGTAGTGTATAATTAATCTGGGTAGGGGCCGAGTGTTTCCAGGCTCAAGTTCTGCCCGGGTTGCAATAATATTGCTCTGTTCTGCCATCGCTAATAGTACAGAGGGAGCTCTGTTAGAACTGGTAATTGTTTGCTGATTAGCTGCTCTAATAATAATGGTATTATAGTTTGTCTAACCTGCCTTTCTTTGCAGCATGGACGTTTGTGTATTGCACTAATCAGTACCTTTTGGGGACCTTAAAATGGAGTCTGTCCCCAGTGGTCTTGTGGGAGTAAATTTCTGTAGGAATTGTAATTTTTTCATTTTGGCGCCTAAATGGACCTGGAGGGGGAGCCCTTGCTTTGACAGACAGATGACTCAATCGACCAAATCCTTTTTTGGATGAGAAGGAAGTCCCGGTGCTGCCTGCAGCAGAGAGTCAGTCCGAGTTTGGAGTTGAGAGAGTGAACTGCTCAAGACATTCGATCAGCTGCTCCTGTGTAGTAGCGCAGGAAACTGGTGGGAAGGCTGTGTCTGGCCTGCCTGCTTCATCTTCCCTTCTGAAGGATCTGCTAGTGAAATTAATCGGACTAAATCTGAACTGGCTTGTGACCAGAAATACCGAATTGTGACTGTCCTGTTACCTGAAGAAGGCCGAAGATTTGCTTAAACGATCGGCCTGTCAGGACGTCTGAATCACCACAGAGATCACAGTTTTGCCCAGGAAAACTGAAATTGCAACTGGACTGTCACGATTTGGTTCCCCACTACTTAAGTGTGTCACACATGCTGGAAGCTGTCTCCAGCACCAATCGAACTGAATCCGAACTGTTCACCCGGCCTGGGCCCTGCCACCTTGGCCCAGTCACCCGGGGATCAGCCCCCTGCTCAACATCTTGAACAGGAACAACACCTCAGTGAATCGTGTGGGCCCTGCTTTTCCTGGCATACCAGCTTGTCGGCCTGCAGTCTCCATTTCGTCCATCCTGTGTTTCATATTGCGTAGCGTGAGTAAACACCAGGGCAGCTCCCTGCAACATCAGCTAAATCAAAAGCTGTGTCATCTGATTCAATTGTTGTTTTCATGTCATGAACTGAGCCTCCAGGCTCCGGATTACAAATTGTGTGTGGTTATGCATGCTCCTTCTTTCCATCACAGGGCCCCAACCAGCTGCAATGCCAGCCTACCCCAGGCAACGTGTCAGGCTAGCCCACCTTATTTCCAACTGGGTACCCAGAATGTGTGACTGTGAAGGGACTCTAAAGTGCATACATGATTGCCTGATTGAATCAGTTACAGAACTAATCAGCCAAATTACGCCACTCCCTTGTTCATTCCCCCTGAATAAATCAGATCTAATTCTTTTTGCATTTAACTTGACTGTGGTTCCATTTTGTACAAGAAGTACTATACTGTTACCTGCTGTGTGTAACCTTATTTTGCAGGGTGTCTCCAGGGTCGAACTGGTGGAATCAGCCCTGGTGGTAAGTGCAAACAGAGTGGGGATTTGTATGCTGATTAGGGGTTATTGTAACTGTGTCTGTTGTTCATTGCTTAGGCCACTAGAGGGAAAGAGGGAGGTTACAGTGTCCCAGAGGGCTGTACCCAGGTCAGCTATGCTACCAGTAACCCTGTCCTCCGGGTGGAGGCACCCGTTTTCAGTACCCAGGCCCCTTAACCTGCCCCTAGTCACGCAGGCAGGGGAAGTAGCCCTTAGGATAGCGCCACCTAGGGGTTGCACTATGTCACTACAATTACACAGCACTTCACAGCTGATCCTTCCACTATCATTTATTTATTTATTTTTATTTAAAATTTGGTGACCGGGTAGGTCCACTGAGCCCCAAAGGTCCCTTTTTCAGGGGCGACCCGGGATAACAATACATATTTTCATACAGAGAAAGACTTAGGTTACAGAGTAGTGTCAGGTGTGTAAGCAGGTTACAGCCATGGTTATCATCATGCATCAGTCCTTACAAATATGTTGACAGTAGAATTAACAAAAGGTGCAGAAGAAATGTAATTTTACATGGTAAGCTCATTGTTTACTACTGGCATGGTTCAGTGGAAAGTTAGCTGTGGTACTATGTCTAGAGGGAAGCACCATGGAACCTTATAAGGTGCTTGGAGGATCTGGATATTAGGAGGATAGAAGCAAGTCGGGGGGAGTCATGAGCTGTGGCAATGACAAGTGCTAGTAACAGACATATAGGCTTCGAGTCTGGTGCGGAAGTTCATCAGTGAGAAGGCTTCCTGCACTAGGGGTGGGAGTTTGTTCCACAGGTAGGGGGCTGAATAGGAGAATGACCTGCCGCCAGCGTTAGTCCTGACTGTGGGAAATTCAAGCAGTGTACATCCAGATGTCTGTAGGCTCCCGGGGTTATGTTTGAGTGCGATAGTTCCAGCGATGCTGGGTGGAGCTGAAGGGCTGAGTAGCTTGAAGGTCAAGCAGAGCAGGAGTAGTGGAGATGAGAGGTCAGCAGGGCCAGCATAGCTGGGCAAGTGTATGGTTAAGTGTTGCAGTCTGCTTTGAGGTAGCACAAGGCATAGCACATCAGGTGCAGAGTTGCCTGCCTAGCTCTCTCTCTCTCTCTGTCTTGTCTCTGGTGACACCTCTGCCCCACACACAACTACCTCAGAGGAGTGATATCAGCAGTCAACATGTCATCTGATGAGTTACTGCTGACATCACCAAACACCCACCCGACCCCAAACTCATGGCCCCCTCCAATGCAGCTTGGATTGACGCTGAGAGGGGTCGTGTAAACGCACCTCAGTATCAGCGCAGGAGGTGGAGGCAGGACTGGAGCAGACCACTGAAGACATAGGTGCGGCCATGCACACACAGCTACAGGGACTCAAAACTCAGGCATCATAACAGCTCACCACCATTACAGAGTTTCACAGGTGCTGAAATGGATCCGCTTACAATGCTTCTAAATGTGTTTACACTTATCCACTGGCAGCAGATCAGCTACTCTGCACCACTCACACTGATACAGAACATTCAATGTAAATAGTCCCTAAAGAAGTCAAAATGTGTCTTTTTACCAGTATCGCCTGCATTTCCAATTTTCACGAACCAACTGAATCTCCACAATTCCAACAATTTGATCAGTTGTTTTCCACAATAGGAAATGGCAAATCCAAGTCAATTAAGCATTCTCTCATGTTTCTAAACATTATGTAACCCCTAGATGGCGCTATCCCAGGGGCTACTACCCCTGCCTGATTTGCCACTAACAGGTTGAGGGGCCTGGATCCAATGGCGGGTGCCTCCACCCAGAGGTCAGGGTTTGCAATAGTTAAACTAACTTGGTCACAGCCCTCTGGGACACTGCAACCCTTTCTTCCCACTAGTGGCCCACACAATATATCAGAATTACCTTCACAGTATACACTTACCCCCAGGTCTGGTTCCGCACTGGGACCTCCTGTGAAATGAGATACAGTGCAACAATCACAGTACAGTACTTTAACATAGACAAATACCAGGCAGTATAACTTGCTGAAACAAGCAGCTCTGATTTATTTAGGGGATATAACAAGGACAGGGGAAATCAGGTTAATTAGCTTATCACTCTAATAATCTATTTATGGCTCTGTGCACAGGCCTATCCCTATCAGTTACTGTCCCTGGGTACCCAAGCCCTAGTGGCTAGTCCAAACCGTGGCAGCTGGTAGGGCCCTTCACACAGAGAAAAGGAGAATTAAACAGTCAGCAGTACAGTAATTCCATTTGGATTTAATGTGGCAATCCAACAGGGAGCAACCTGAATTAGTACTACGACCTCCAAATAAGATAGGGTCCTTCAATGTCAGCAGGGCTCACTTGAGGTACACAAACCTCTTCACACATCCATATAAAAGAAAGTACTATACCAGGCAGGCTGCATCTGTATCCCGACCGCAATTACTGCACAATACCCGGAGAACACACAGCAGATTCAGTTCCTGACAGACCGAGTGCAATTTTCAGCAATTCTTCCAGTCTTCTACAGGTGAGCCTGGTTTCTACTCTTCAGAGATCCTTTGATTCTTTTCACAGGACGGATTCAGTCCTAACAAGCTGTTACACAAGCTGCAGACCGGAACTCTGGGCCTTACACGTTTTTGACTAAAACTGCACACTGAAAAGCACAGGGCTCCTTCCTTCTTCACTGCCAAAGCTCAACTGAACTCCAACTGACGAAACCGGCACTTCCTTTGAGTTCCTCCCAGTTCTTGACTGGATTGGCTGTCACTCAATAGACTGCTGCTGTTGGTCCAAAAAGGCACTGAAGTCTAAACTACATCTCCCAGAGTCACTGCCCATACAATCCTCTTGTGGCTGGCTCAGATTATGAGTCCAAGTTCTGATTCGTCCAAGGATCATTTTAGAGCTAGCTTACCCCACACTGATTGGTCCAGTTCAGCAGTTCAAAACTAGAATGGGGAACTAGCAGACACAGTTCTGACTGCAAAGAAAGCAGGTTAGACAAACTGTAATTTCATTATTACCTAAATAATTTCTGGCAAACAGTTACATCTTTCAGATAGGTTCCCTTTGCACTCCTAGTGACTGCAAAATGAAGTGAATTGCAGCAGCTCGAGTGGTACTCAGAGAAGCACACAGTCCCCCCATACAAACTAATTATGTCTGCAAGCAGACAGCTCTTAAAGAGACAGTACCAGAGGCTCTAAAAACACTCACTGATAAATGGCTTAAATGCCAAACACCATTCAGGCTTGGAGCATTCAAGCAAGCTCCTGGAAGTCTTTTGAGAACCCCCATTTGCAGGGGGGTTACAATTACACAACATTTACTAAGTGGAAAAACACACTCCAGAGTCTGTGAATGCTCTTGTTAGTTGGTGGTTTTGACTTTCAGCAAAAATAACTTTAAAGTAAGTACCTCTGAAGTATAAAAACAAAGAAAAACCCACCCATTAACTTTTATGGAGAATGCTGCAGTGCTCTCCAAATTTCAAAGTCATGAAACATAAAATCACACATAACCAAATGATGCAAAGTCAATGTCATAAAATGTTTGAGTGCAGGGGCAGGGCACCCCAAAGTGGAAGGGACTGGGCTGCTGGCTCCGTGAAGCCACAATACAATCCTTTCTCTTCCTCATGTGCAGGAACATAAAATTCTGCAAATCAGCCCCGATGCCTTACTGGACAGTACAGATCTTTGCCTAATGTTTTACTTACAACAAAATTGGTGCTAAAGTCGGTCAGTCAGTCATACTTTGGTAACCAGATGAATACACTAGGCTACAAAGTGATTATTTTCAGGAATGACCTAGGATGAACAGAGCTAACAAGTAAACAATAAATATAATAACAAAATTAACGACAGAATTAATCTAACACATTACAATTGTAAGTGCAGCAAGATACACACATAATCAATCTAACACATTACAATGTAGGAGCATGATACACATATAATCAATCTAACACATTACAATGTAGGAGCACGATACATGTAATCCTGGCGCGGTATCTAAGAGGGTTACTACCCCTGCCTGGGTGGCCACTAACCAGGTTGAGGGGCCTGGGTTCCTATTTTGATATTAAACTGGTTCTTTCCCATAGATTACATTATTGCGCAGTGCCTCCACCCAGAGTGTACTTTCAGATGGGTTTGATAAAAACTGGTACAACCGCTTGGGATGCTGTACCCACCCACAATGCCATATTGCCACCCCACACATGGATTACCATTCATTATCCCCAAATTACACATTTCTGAATTAAAGGCTCACTCTAATAATATGCTCACACACCAGATGTATATAAAAAACGGCTAACCAACAATTTATTTACAATGGGGTAAGGGTTAGAATAGGGTAACTTGACTGTAGAGGTTAAACACACAGTTTTGACTGGCATCAGGTAAATCAGCAGTTGGACTGGAATCAGATAATCTGCAATAGAAAATAATCATTTTGCATCTTAAATTCAGACATTTAGATTTCTGGCCACCCACCAACCCTTCTGATGGATTCAGGGTATTATTTTCTCTATCTGTCTTGCTGCATAGATAAATTAGGCGACACATGCCCAAACTGGTACCAGTCTCCAGTCTATGATAGAACCCCGCAATTCTATATTTATCTGGGTACCCAGTACTATCTAAAGTTGCAGGCATGATATGTTGCAGCTGGTTGGCCAGCGTTGGGGCCCTTAAAAGAAAATCAGATTAAACATTATTTTATTCCTTGGATGCATTTGTTAAACCTTAATCTTGTCGATTAAACAGGTAATTCCCACACGGTGGTGGCTTGGGCTTTATATACTGAGCTTTGCAAAGCAGAACAATAACTATTTACAGTCCCTTTCTGATTGGCAGAGCTCATGCTGCATACTCACGGTTCTGTAGTCATCATTAGGTGCAGAAAAGTTCTTTCAGGCTGATATGTAGTAGACGTAAATCAGGAGAAAAGCTTTAAGCTGAGGTGCAGGCAGGAGCTTGTGCTGACCCCTCTTGTAAACAAGCTCTTGCAGCTTGGCATTCTGGAACTCTCTCAGCTTCTTTGCAGGTGCCCCTCTTCTTAGACTTGAAGTCATATTCTGGAACCAGACCAGCTAAGGGACCAGGGCCAGCATGCCTCAAACACCCACGTCTAGGCTCTGCCCCTCTTGGGGAGACGCATATGGCAGTGCCTTAGCTGGCACACTACCAAGCTGACTCCCAAGCTGATCCAAAAGACAGTCTCTTGTCACATTTTGGTATTCAGTTGCTTTAAGCTATCACAGCAATTCAACCACATGGCCGGCGTGGCAGATGTGGTCCTGTCACAAGTCAGGTCATGGTGTCAAACGTGGGTGCAACCCATGGGGCTAGGGAAGACCAACATTTTGTACAGTCCTTTGCAGTAAATGGATTTTCTTTCTCCCTCAAAGGCAATACAGGAGCTTAAGGCATGACTCCTCACCAAGATAGCAGATGAAGCTTAAGGCATGGCTCCCAACCAAGTTAGGCGTTTTCAAATTAGGTACTTTACTGGTCAGCAAATCCTTGTTACAGTAGCTTCTCACAGATACTGGCTTCTCACAAGCTGAAACGGTAGACACATAGTCCCTTTTGGCCAGCTGGCATCTACAGTTCCAGTTAGAACTTTACAATCCTCACAGGCAACTTCTGGCAATTCTCCTACCTCAGGATACTTTCGTTCCATCCCTACAAGCACACCAATACATCACATTAGGCATTTCACAGTCACAGGACCATCCAGAGTCATTTAGACAACTGTCCCCCATCTCTTGGCACTGGGTATGCGAAGGGTGCAGACAACACATTGAGCACCTCTTGGAATTTGTGGCTTTTCTGCCCCAAGCAGGTCTCCAAGTTACTAGTACTTTTAAAGTTTACTCACTCAGGGTCAGTCCAGTTAGCTTTCTCATAGCTCGAGATTACAGACTCCAACAGCACTCTCACTGCCAAGGTAGAAGCGTTCATGCAGCTCTCTCACAACTGCAGGCAGGATTTCTTGCAGCTCTCTCTCAGCTGAAGTTCAATCAGGACTCTCCCACAAACTTGATCCAAATGTGGAAAGGCAAATGCCAGCCCTGCGGGACAAGTATCTGGCAACCCCCCAGGCCAGCGACTTTAATTCCTTGCAGCCACATTTCTCTCTCAAGGGGCCCTCCCTGTGTTGGGGCTCATGCTGAACTGCTTCCAGACTGAAAAGTCTCTGGGGTTTTGGGAGCTCTTAGCAGCTCCTGATTGGCTGATTCTGTTATCTCTCTTAAACATTTGTCCCTGCTTTCCCTCCAAAATTCTTGGCACAGTCCCAAAAGTCTTTGCCCGAAATTCTAGCATTCCCATTGGCTGCAGAAAGATCAAAGGCTGCAAACATGGCTGTATTTTACTATAGTCCCCAAGTAGTCCATCAGTGTCTTCACAACAAAGTTCTGGTGCAGCCAGTATAAACATTTTATTTATTTCATTGCCCCACTGTTCATAAGCAGCTCCTGTGCTCTACAAAGTGGTTTCATTGTTTTACATTTTGCTGCCATCTGTAGCCTGTCACCGTTGCCAAAATATACTGTCCCCAAGCAGCAGGCAAACTCTCCCATGAATATTGATGCCAGCTCTCATTAATATTCATAAAAGGACCCAGTAACACAGTGCAATTTGCGTTCTATGTGTAAAATGAAGAGATGCTTCTCTTGACCCTTGTCCAGGTCACCGGTCCCCAGCCTGCTCCAAATGGTGATTGGGGCCACCAGAAAGTCATCTGTTTGATTGCAATTATGGTCAGAAAATGAAGGTTGCTCTTCTGAGCATGCACGGGGGCGTCGACTGCTCCGGAGAGCACAGAGGAACGTGGTGGCTCGCGATTCAGCTTCTCTGGCCCCCACCCAGTGACTACTAGGAGAGCAGTGGCCAGTCAGTGATTCGAGGCACACAGGGGCACATCAGGACTCTGGCTGTGGCAGTGCACTTTCGAGGAGAATGGGGGAAGAACAGGGGCTCAAGGCAATGGGAGGCAAACAGGAGGCATCTAAGTTAAGTCCCCACAGGGGGTTACATATACATATAGGATAATAGTAGCTCAGTCACAAGTACAGGTAGACACACTGAACATAGAGAAAAGGTAGACATACTGTAGGTAGAGTCTGTGTTGCCCCTGCTGTAGGACTGACACTGAGTGAAATCATGGGTGTAAAACTCTGACAAACTATCTAAATCTCTAAAACCCTATCTCACTACTCTACCTACTCTAGAAAAATGGAAAAAATACAGAAGCCTATTCTATCTATAATAGTTATTTTATCGCAACGTACAAGTCAGCCCAGTAGGTGGGTGAGGTGTCTGCTGGGTATTCTAGTCCTGGGAACTATCAAGCAGGACTACAGAAAATGGAAAGGTCTGCAAGTGTTTTTATTTCTCTTGTGTAAAGATACTGGTGATCCTTTTTACTGGGGACTAGCTAGAAGCATAGCTGCCGGAGCTGCCTAAGAGTGGTCTAGTGTATTCTTTTTAAACTGTAGGTCAGGATCACATGAAACAGCACGACATCAGTGAAGGCAGAAGTCACCTAGCTCTTTAAATTAAGCACCTGAGGTGCCAGTGAGCACAGAGTGGAGATGGACCCAGGCAGAGGTGTGTGTGTGTGCCTGTGTCAGGTTGAGCAGAGGGGAGTCAGGAGGACAGAATTATTTGAAATACAAAGTAAGAAATCCCTTAAAGTAATAACAAATAACAGTTAAAATGTCTGAAGTAGGAACAGGGCTGACTACATACATGCTGTGCAATATCTGGGGAACCACACAGGAAATTACAGACAAATGTAAATACATTAAGAAACTGAAATCAAAAGTAGGGGTGCTGAGGGAAAGCCTAGAGTGCAATATTAAAATTAAGGAAGTGGAAAACTGCGTTACTAAAACAAGGCAATTACTGCAGGGGTTGGGGGGGTCACATAATGAGGTCATTACCAATTGAACACAGTAATGCCTTTGTAAGTGTTAGAGACAAAAGGAAGAGGCAAAAAAGTAAAGAAACTGCCACAGATGGAAGGGGGGGCAGAGAAACATGCAGCACTTGTAAGAGGCTGAGAAGTGAGGGTACATTAGCAGTATCTAACAGATTTGACCCACTACAAGTATTTACTACATATGACAAGAAAAACTGGGGGTTGATGGATAACACACAGTGTAAACAGGGCAGAACGCTGTGCGGAGGAAGAGGTTCTGAGGGGTTCCAGTAGCAGAAATAATAATCAAACTGACACCAGCAGTAGGCATGAATTTAATCAAACAGAACAGAATATTAGAACAAGCACCAATGTTGATACTGGGGGAAGGGACATTAAAGAAAAGGAAATTTTGGTAGTTAGTGACTCAGTTTTGCATTTTGCTGATAGGCATGTCTGTAGAAGCAGAAAAAGAACAAGTACCTGTTAGTTGCCTACCTGGTGCAGGGATAAAACATATTAGCCAGAACATGGAGAGATTAATAAATGGAAAAAAGTAAATCAGTGGTCCTGCTGCATGTAGGATGTAATGATTTGGGACGGACACAGGTTGACATTGAGAGAAATTTTAAGCAAGCAGGAAACATTAAAAATTAAAAAATGCAAAGTAGTTATCAGTGAAATGTTATCTATTCCCGAGGTGCTATTCACGTAATAAAGCTATAAGATATACCAATGGGTGGCTACGTAGATGGTGCAGGCAGGAAGAGTTTTATTTTCAAAGAATTCGGGATAGATTTGCACATGATCAATACCCTTTATGCAAGGGATGAACTACACCAAGTTCATTATGTAACCCCCGTGTAGGGGCTTACCTTAATCGCCTCTGTTCCCCCATTCTGTCCGGTTCTCTGGTAGTGTTTCCTCACTGTTTCCCTGATCGCAACACCACAGCCCGAGTTACGGATTGTCCCTCAGGGCTCCCGAACAACCTCCATGTTTGTTTTGTCCACAGTTGGGCTGGGGGAGCTGGGTCACGAGCTACCATTTTCTTGTTTTGCTCCCCTGAGCAGTGAGCAGCTCACGCATGCACGAAGCAGCTCGTTACTTTCTGACTGCTGTAGTGGTCAAACAAATTGTCTCCTGGTGGTCCTGATCCCCATATGAGCCAAGTGGGGAACCAGTGACCTAAATGAGGGCGCTGAGAAGCCTCTATATATTGTAAGAAATACAGTTAAAATGGGATTTAATGAGGAAGCTGCCTGCTGCCTATGGGGACTGTATTCCGGCGGCAGGGACAAGCACAGGGTCGCAAATAAATGTAAAATAATAGAAGTGTTTAGGAGGACACATTAGGGGCTATTGAACTGGGGGTTGTGGATAAGGACAGTCTCTCCTGGCTGCACCCGCCCTGTAATTGTAGGGACCTTGTACAGACTGCTATGGGACTGACTGGGAGCAGCCATGTTAAGTTACTTTGACCCCTCAGAGACAGCCAATCAAATAATTAGGTACACAGAACTGTGAGAAAGGACTCATAGGGGAAGGCTGAACTATTTTCAGGCACCTAGAGACTTGACCAATAAATAATCCAAGAGGGCTCAATATTGTGATTGAGGACTGAAACAGACCAATCAGAGGGCAGGATTCTGAGGAGAAATCTCAGAGACTTTGAGCACTTGATTCAGTCTGTGACTGGGCTCTGATCAAGTCGGGAGGGCTTTGTGCTACATGAGAAATCTTCTAAGGCCTTTCACAGGGCTTAAACTGGAGTAAAGCAGAGTTTGCCAGAGGAATTTAGGATAAGTATTCTTGCTGTTTTGGAGAAGCTGTGCATTTTGAGCAAATCGTTCCAGGTCTCCTGTTGGAGCTTGCTGTGTTAAGTGGAGACTTTTGCTGCAGCCATCCTGCAACCATTTGGGACTGAGAGAGCAACTTGAGCTGGGAAAGAGGTTTTCCAGGAACTGTAAGTAAGCCAGAGAAAAGCTGGAAGCTAATTTAAAGTAGAGAGAGAAAGAGTGAGCAGGTGCCCTAGACTTCGGGGGCCTGTGGCTCTTGTTGATATCTGGCTGAGGACCGGAACTGCTGAACTAGAGTTGAAGATTGGAGCCTGCTGCTAAAAGGCTTAGACAGCAGAAAGTGTAGAGAGACTGTTCTGGCTGCACCACGGAGCTGATGCTTTGTTGAGAGAAAGAGAGAATCCAAACGAGTCCCAGCTTAACTCAGAGCCAGGTGGGGAACCTGCTGACCCCATCCACTGGGGTCTCCTGGCTACAGGTGGCCACCGACATGTGCTGAGGTGCTAGGGCAGCTGTGAAGGAGCCAGGCTGTGGAGCCACTCCGAGGTCTGGGCCCTCTATAGTTGGTGGGCCTTGTGCAGTAACTCTGCAACGGGCCTGAATAGGCTGAAGAGGAAAAGCGGCTAGACCTTCAATCAAGCTCAAGTCTTCAGGATACCTCCTGCTGCCCATTTGGTTTTATTTTGCCCTCCTTGAACCGAGATCGCCCGAATTTGGACTGATGGAAGCCCTCTGCACCAGGAACTCTCCAGATTTCCAGGACCGTGACTACCCAGAGCTTGCCCTGGCAATCAGGGGAGGTGGTAGTTTAATCACTACAGACAGTTACATTGTTCCTAGGGCTCCAATGCCAGCCAATCCATGGAACCGAGCAGGCCTGTAACTCCTGGGCACCCAGAAAGGACAGAGGGTAGACACTGGTACCAGTCAGGGTGGGCATCTGGGGTGGTTTGGATATTATTTGTTCTGAACCAATCTTCTAACCCTCTTTACCTCCACAGCTACCCTTTTTCCAGGTACCCTGACCCTAGCCCTTCCCCATAATAAAGCTGTGTCTTGTTGTTTGAAATTCCTATGTGAAGGGTGTTTTGTGGGAATCAACTGTAAAGTGAATGTGGTATATGGTATTGGGAAACTGTTTGGCCTCCAGTGTGTGGGGTGGTTGGAAGGGGAGGTGGGTAGGTACACTATCCCCGAGGGTTGTACCAGTTACACACCTCATCCACTGCAACTTACTCTGGGTGGAGGCACCATGCTATTTCATTTATTTCTCTGGGATATAACCCCTGAACACCACTGTAGCAGAACCCAGGCTCCTTAACCTGTGTGAAGGTCAACAGGCAGGGGTAGTAGCCCATGGGCTTATGGTGCCTGGGCTGCAATTAGGAGATCATACACTGAGGGAAAGAATTAACTATAGTGTAGCACGTCCTTTAAACTAGAGGCGAAGTGGAAGGAACGTGGTTCTGAAATCACAATATCAAGTGCTACTAGTAGGCCAATAATAATACCGGGAAAAAGAAGGAAGCATCAGAAATTCATGTATGGGCCTGTCTTGTATTAAATGCTAGGAGTCTAGGAAACAAGAAAGATGAATTAGAAGCTGCATTAAAAAGTGACAGCATAGATGTCTGTGCTGTAACAGAAACATGGTGGGAACCAGATGATACCTGGGGGAAAACTATTGAGGGCTACAATCTTTTCGGGAAAGATAGGATGGAATGGAGCAGAGGGGCTGTGGCCTTATATATCAGGCAGGGCATTGAAGCAGTGCAGGCACTACAAGAGGAGAGTAAAGGGATTAAAGTACTCTGGTTAAAATTACACCAAAGAGGAAAAAACTGTACGTGGGAGCAGTCAATAGGCCTCCAAACACTTACTGAGATACAATGGATGCACGCTATAGGATTCTAAGGTCCTTTATACCAGAGGATAAATTATATATTGTTTGGAATTTTAATATGCTGGGGATTCAGTGGTAACCCATAACTGGCACGACTGTTTATGAGAAGGAAGTTATGGATATCATAACAGAACTAAAGCTAGAACAGTATGTGCACAGTGGTAAGGGACTCCAATATCCTATATCTGGTGCTCTGTAATATAGAGGAAGGGGTCCTGATCTGCAGAGTCAAGGAGCCACTGTCAACAAGTGACCATAACATGGAAGTATTTAAAGAGCCAGTGTAATGACCTTTTTTAGTGTAATTGTCCCTTTGGAGTGCTGTGTTAGTTCATTTTATCATTTGGCATAAATGTAAAAAGCATTGTTTAAATTATGCTCTGCCTACACCAGATTCAGAGTCCGTGATCAGTTCACTGAAACTGTTCAGCTCTGGGCTTGGGCTCTGCATGCACTGAAGAGCAAAGAACTGTAGTGACACAGTGGGAAGAAACTTTAGCATAATGACTGATGTCCCTAAATTGATAGTGCTTTTGAGCAGAGAGTAATTTTTATGTTGCTTGCACGCATGTGCAAGAAACATAGTGCCATCATCAGAGATTTCGGAGGTGTGTCACCCCCTCCTCCAATTCAGGCAGTGTGCTGGCAGGCGGGGCTCTAGAATATCGCATTTTGGAGCCGTCTATGACACGCCCAAATGCAGTGGCATGAGTTGAAAGGGGAGCTACGCTGAGTGAGCAGCGATAAGCAGCTGCCCACGCAGCTTCCTCACCCCAGGCGTGCACGCCCGCACGCACTGTATAGCCGACGGGTGCCCAATCCCGTTGGCTGAGCTGCGTCGTCTCCCCAGTAGTTGGTGCACGCTGGGGTAATCAGTCCTTTTGCCGGCAGGTGCCCAATCCCCATCGGCTGAATCCAATATCCTTGTGCCACGCTGGGAGCCCACCCCAGCGTGGCAAATAATCCGCGTCGTCTTTTTTTTTTTACCTGTAAGACAAAAGCGGTCCCGCGGTCGTCTCGACCCCCTCCCACAACCCGCACCCAGCCTCCACCAGCTCTCATACATCCATACCCCATACTTACTTCCAGACTCGCGCCACGATCTTCGTGGACGGGAACACGCTCTGCACTCTTCAAAGCCGACCGAACTGAGGAAATGTCGTAAGCTGTATAATGGGCTAGATAGGGGGTTTCAACTTTATTGCATATCTCAGTTATTTTGGAATTTTGCACCAAATTTTCAGCATGGGGTTTTTGGTACCCCTTCCATGAATGATGGCGTTATTAGGGCCCGAAGGGTGATTTCGCGCAGTGACTGTGAAATCACCCTTCGGGCCCGAATACCGCCATGACAGTGACATCATTCATGAGAAGGGGGCCCAAAACCCCCATGTTGAAAATTTGGTGCCAAAATTCCAAAAGATGACTGTTTTACGAGCGTGTGTTGCGCAGTTCCTACGCACGCCGTAGGGTTTGCAATTTTCAATATTTCCACCAGATTTTCAACATTGCCATTTTTCCACACCTTCTATCGAGTAGTACAGCTGTCATTTTCACATCTCACCCAAAGCGTGTTTCCGCCTAAGGAAGCGCATAATGGCGCAGTCACAGCGAACTCAGTGTATGGACACATTAAGAAAATACAGTGTCACTGTTCGCGAGCAGAGATCTTAAATGGCAATGTTGAAAATTTATGGAAAGAATTCCTAAAATGACTGTTTTATAAGTGTGCGTTGCATAATTCCCACGCACCGGTGAGGGTTTGGCGTAGAATTTCAATATTTCCACCCAGATTTTTAACATTGCCATTTTACCACACCCTCCTGCGAGCAGTACAGCAGTCATTTTTCACATCCTGCCCAAAACGTATCGCTTCTGCTGTATGCATAATGGCGAGTCGGTGTGCAAACCAACGCCGACACATTAACAAAATCACAGTGACACTGTTCATGATCAGAGGTCTTAAAATGTCTATGTTGAAAATTTGGTGAAAAAACTTAAAATGACTGTTTTGACGAGCTGCATGCTATGCAGTCTTACACTGTAGAAGTTCGCAACTTTTCAATATTATACTCTAATGACTTCCAAATACCTAAACAGCACATAGAAGCAAGCAACATTCGGCATTGACAAATGCTTGTTTTTCTCATTCTTCTACCATGTTGTATATAGCAATATTAATGTACTTTTGATGACTGGACTTTTTTGCAATATGTTTATTTTGGCCAGAAGCTTTTGTCTTACGTGTATGCTTTTTTTCTATGGCAGATCCTCATAGACCAATAAAATCTGAGAGAAGATGAAGGGGTGTGTAAATAGGAAATGCAGCATGAAGGGTGGCTGTGTCTCTTTTTTTCACTTTTAACTGTTATAAAGACATGATTTGGTAGCCACTGGTTGATAGGGATTAGGAAGATAGAATGACACTGAACAGAGCAGGATAACTGGAATGGCACTTGGTTTTGGGTAGGGGCAGTAATGACAGATTTTTGTTAGGAAATGTGTTAGTCAAGTGATGTAAAGTAATGCAGAATTTGTGTACTACATATGTGCATGTTCTTGTTGCTCACCGTAATACAGTAGTTTTTGAAAATGTAAAATTCTGTTTCTGATCAGTACTATCTCATGTCCCTAACTTTGTTCAGCTTGATGAGAAAGCAACGTTCATTAAGTGATGTTGCACCACTTTCCTGTCGACTTGTTACACTGGGTTACATGAGTAGTGACATACATCATTGGGATGCCATCCATTCATGTGCGTTAACAGGGCATACATTTTAGCCCCAGCATTAGTTTCAAACTGTTTACATACAATCACTGATGTTGCTTAACACTGTCATTACAGACAGTTTCTTGCAGTTTATTTTGTTTAACACACTCCGTGATTGTGTCATTTCTGAGATGCGACAGTACGGTACTGATTTTTATTTGTCTGCACTGAATACATTTTTGGTTATCTGGTATGCAGTGTATAGCCAGATCCATTTTTTAACACACAGCCACAGACACACACACACAGGCATCTAAAGCACTGATCTTTCTTCACACTGAGTGAAGATGCAGTAATCTAGAAGATTACAGTGTGCAGTCAGGTCTGATTTTTCACTCACACACACACACACACACACACACACACACACACTTCCTATTAGCCATCTATAGCTGCCTTTTAAATTAGACTGCCATGCAATGCATCTGTAAATACAGTTGTTTAGCATAAAAGGTATTTTTTGTGGTATACCATTCACGCAGCGAATACATTACCATGAAGACCATTACAGCAACAAAACTGGCAGGTCGCTGTAATGGTCCTGCAGTATACTGGCTCTGGTTCCCCGGTAATTTCTTCCCTTCCCCGACACAACTCTGACTCTGGCTGTGGGGGCGAAGTGCCCTGTAAAAAACACATTGTTTCAGTGACGGCACAATTCTGACTGTCAGTATTGTGCTATCGCTGTAATGCTGCTCAACAAAGTTCTTGTCAAACTGGCTTAATGGAACCTTTTATTTGGGGTTCAATGACGCCTCTGTTGGCATAAAGTTCTTAGAGCTTCCAGGTTTTAACCGGGTGAAACATCATGAATGAAGTTGATAAGGGATAGCATCCTGATGCTGACTGTTGCTTCTCACATGTATATAAATGACTGCCATCATGACATGCAGCTGCATCCCCTTGTCATCCTTATCCTGCTCATTCTCATCATCAGACTGCAAAGCGTGAATGACAAGCCTGTGAATAAATACACCAAATGGGCTATTGTTGTATGTTGCTGCTACTATCTCTAACCTCTCTCTCTCTCTCGACTGTATTATTTTTGAAAAATATGTGACTACTACAGGAAATAATGTGATTCATATTGGCAGATGCATGGAAATTACATCTGATAAATAGCTACAGATTGCTAACAAGACCCACTGTGTGTGTGTGTGTGTGTGTGTGTGTGTGTGTGTGTGGTTTACTGTGTGGATGTAGGTGTAGGTGTGTGTGTGTGAGAGAGAGTGTGTGCAGCTGTCTGCACGAGTGTGTGAAAAAAAAAAAAATCGGACCTGACTGCACAATGCAATCTAGATAACTTCAACTTTACTCAGTGCTACCCAATAGTAAATAGAAAAAACATCAGAGCTGCCAGTGGTGTGTGTATGTGTCTGTCTCTCTGTAAGAAAGCAGCAGTGTGTGATAGTGTGTGAAAAACATGACCTGAGCATTCGCTACAATCTAGATGTCTGAAAATGTATTCAATACTGCCCCCTCAACAAAAACAAATAGTATTGCAGATGGGCGAGTGTGTGTGTATGTGACCACTCTATAAGGTAGAAAAGGAAGGGCTGTTAAGAGTGGACAAATGTTTCTAAATTTATCAATATTTATGATCAATACTATAGAATTTACATGACAGTACTGGCCAGCTTAACTTCTGGATCCAACAGATGCAGTGTGTGTGTTTGTGTGTGTTGGGGGTGCACATATAGGCATACATGAACCATACTGGTACAATTACCAACTGAGCGAGACTGAATATGGTGCTTGCAACTGAAACTGGTAGCCACTTTGTATTCATACTGTCCTAAATCCTTAGAAAACCATAACCTGTATTTATATATCAGAAAATCAATTTTAACAATACAGATGTGTGCCTCTGTGCAGCCCGAGCCAATGCGTATAGTTGGGTGGGGGGCAGAAAATTGATACTGCAATGCTTGTTAAAATGATGTCAATCCTGTAGAAAATGCATTGTCAGTTGCAGCCTTTCGTATTTAAAACAAAGAAAGCTAACAAATTGTAGAAGCTAATGACAGCATATAGTTCTTGAACTGACAGTTACTCTGGACTTAGTCTGACACCAAATTTTTATTTGAGTGTCACTAGGCTGAAATGATTCAGCACTGAAATGAAGGCTGCAAATCACAGAATGAGTGGAACATCTGAAAGTTGTCCTGTTCCTACTCATAAAATCCATAAACACTCAAGTCTTTGGCTATGTTGTCGCAGCCCTAAACCACACATCTTTCTGGCATATCGACTGTAATATGTTACGCCCATTAAGTTATGCTCAGATAAGTAGTATGGAGAAAAAAGGAAAATCAGTTATTTGGACACAGTACATGTTTACTGCATAACAGAAATACTCATTCATACATGAACAAAACAAAAAGGCAATACACACAGATATTAAGAGCAGCACACATATAGGTTAGTGTATGGTTACCCATATACTACAAGGCTATTCTTCCACCGAGTGGATAAAATGCCGACTGATGACCTCAAGAGCAAAGCTCGAGATGTCTCCAAGTCAGCATTGTATCTACGAGGTGAAAGAACAGCCGAGTAGTGTTTGGGTAACCACACACTGTTCTTTACAGTGTATGGTGCCCGAAAAAAAGACGAAAAGAGACTCACTTTTCCATATTTTCACTCGGTTCTGCCGAGGCCATCGATTCACAGCTGCTGCTGCCCACCACACTCGCACGCCCCTCTCACACAGCAAGGGACGAATCAGGACATCTGCTGTAGCCCCTTGTATTATGATGTCCTCACTAACGCAGAATGAAAAGTCGTTCTGCGCTAGTGAGGACATCACTACTGCAGCAGAACAACTTTTTGTGGTGTATGGATTTCCATACACAACCGCATTCCACCATACACTATAATATATTATTCAATGCAGACACATCTAAGCTTCAGCAACAGCTAAATACATGACAGTTAAAATGAATTAAAACTGTAGTGAATATGCAAAATTTACTGCTACTAGGCGGAATGGACAAACAAGATATTAAGGTCTGACAGAAACAAAAGAATTAGTAAATACAGGCAGAAAGCTAAATGCTGACAGGCTTCACGAAAGACCACACACGCACAGTGCAAAAGAAAGGGAGGACTCCATCTCCTTTCTACCAAAAACGATGCTTCCAGTTTCGGTGGTTCCAATGTCGAGCTGCAAAGCTTAGAACGCATTGTGGCTGACCAACTCTCAAGACTACCTGCAAAAGTATAATTTACTCTGTATGGAGCAACACGGATTTAGGAAAGGGCACAGTACGTCGACGGCCCTACTCGATTTCTCAGGAGAAGTTCACACTGCTGTGGACAAAGGATACCAAACCGGAGCTGTTTTCATTGACCTCAAAACAGCATTTGATACTGTTCACTATGGCTTACTAATCTCACTACTGCTCAGGCTTGGGCTCGCTGAAGGACCAGGTGCCTAGGTTAAATGTTACCTGTCACAACGCTCACAGGCAGTAAAAATCTCTGACGTACTCTCTGACTCTAAACCTGTCCTCTCAGGTGTCCCTCAGGGAACAATCCTAGGCCCTCTCCCTTTTAGCCTGTTCCTAAACTCTCTCCCTGAATCCTGCCCAGAAAAATTAATCTTATATGCTGATGACGTCGTAATTCTCTCCTCCCACAAGGATCCCAACCCATTACGTCAGAGCCTGCAACTTGCCTTCTCTCATGTCGAATAGTGGTTCCTTGATCACAAGTTGATCCTAAATCACAAAAACCATGCTTTTCACCAGTCATCAAAACAGAAGAAGACATATTCCACTGACTATAAAAACTTCCCCTGGAAATACACTTGAACAAGTGAATACCTTCAAATACCTTGGCATCACCTTTGATCAAGGTCTTACCTTCACGACCCACATTGATAACACAGCGAAAATAGTGAACCAACGCATTGGAATACTGTTTCGGAACTGTCAATTCCTTAACCAAGCTGCCCTGAGGATTGCTATACAAAGCTCCAGAATCTCAATCATAGACTATGGCCTAATTATCTATGGCTCAGCCACTACCACCGCACTAAGCTGCATCTCAACCGCCCTAAACAAGGCATGTCGACTCCTCATTGGTGCACAGAGACGGACCCACACCTGTGAGCTCTACTCGGAAACCGGCTGGTTACAACTCTCTAATCGCCTCGTGTATCTCACCTGCGTGATGGCAAAAAAAATCAATCCTGGGACTGACTCCACCATGTATCCAAGACCTACTCTGTCTGAATAACGGCACACGTCCCACCAGAAAATCTGAGCACCAACCTTTTCAGGTCCCCAGATGCCGGACTGCTCAGGGACAAAGATCTTTTGCCTACCGGGCCCCTACCTGGTACAATGTCCTTAGCTTACCTACTCTATCCTCCACATCACTGGGAGCTTTCAAATCTGTGCTCTACGCTCACCTCTCAGCCTCCAGCTCCTGTGACTGCTTTGACTAAAGGCTTATCCCTCCGTCTGCTCTCACAGTTGTCCATCCCTCACCACGGCCCTTCACTTGACAAAGACACTCGGAGTACCACTAACTGGACCTGTCTGCTACTAAGTCTTTTTTTTTTCCTCTCTTTCTTCTCTTTCTCCCTCTATCTCCTCCTACTTTCCCTCCTTATCTTTCCTTAAATGCCTCTGAGTTTCTTTCTTTCTTGAAAAAAGAATTATTATTGATTTATTGCTGCCTTTGTAAATTGCTGAACATTTTGTTATTACATGTCTTGTTTTTATGTACTATTTGACGCGGAACCTTTGTAAAAGAGCCTTGCCTCAAAGGTATTAATTCCTAGACCAATAAACTAAACTAAACTTAGCAAGCCTGCAGTCTGAAAAATGATAAAAATAACAAAACCACTGATCCGATGAACATATTGGCAACTCAGAATGAAAATTGGGGTGATTTTTGTCCGTAAATACAATCTCTTGATTCAAAACAACAATCCCAATCCACTAGCTCTTTAAAACTAAAAATAGGACAGGGAAAGGTACTGGTGACAATAACTATCAAGTGCTTCTTTAGGGCAAATTTTGAAGGCATGAGAGAAGTGAGTTCAGGGAGTGGGAGGAGCATGTCAGTGAACTAGACTCGAAAGGTGCCTGGACATTGTTAATTAATAAGATACAACATCTCGAAGAGAAATGCATACCCACCAGGGTGAACAACAGTAGCAAGGGGAGAACACCAACATGGCTGAATAGAAATCTAAGAAATTTATTGAGAGCTAAAAGGAGAGCATATAACAAGGCAAACAAGTGTGATAGAAGTGAAAACTGGGAGGCATACAGAAAATTGATCAGAAAGAGCAAAGAGAAATCAGAAGGAGCAAAAGTAATTTAAGGTAGCAGTTGCCTCAAAGAATAACTGTAAAACATTTTACACATACATTAATAAAGGGAAAGGGACAAATCTGACTGTAGATCCACTGATAATTGACAATTATGTAATAACAAAACCGGAGGACATGATTTCCAGTTTCAGTAACTACTTCTGCTATGTCACCACAGCAACGATAGTGTTGATAAAGTTGACATCTCAGAAGGTGGAGGTAATATGCAAATAGATATTAGCGTTTAGTATTAGTGTTTAGCGATAGCTCAGGGGAATCTACTCCCAATCATTGACTATTGCTCCCCCATCTATGCACGTGCATCCATTGCTCTTAAAACCAGGCTCACATCTATATACAATAGTGCTTGCCGCTTTGCTCTCTCGGCACTGTTCTCAACCCATCACTGTGACCTCTATAGCACCCTTGGCTGGTTACCCCTCCAAGGCCACTTGGACTGTTCTCTCGGCTGCTTGGTAAACAGCATCATTGGGGCGGTAACGTGTTCCCTCTCACTTCCTTACTCCAGGCCAGAACACTACACAGGAGACTGCGCGCGTCTGCTGTCCCACCGTTTGAAGTACCCAGGGTCTCCACCAACATGGGAGGGAAAGCCTTATCTGTCGCAGCCCACTCTGTGGAATGGGATCCCTACACTCCTCTGCACATCAAGCACTCACACAGCCTTCAAATCCCTTTTTAAGTCTTGGTTGATGGATAACACTCGCTGCTCCTGCGCACTCGGGTAGCATCTTGTTCTTGCCCACAATCTACCACTGCACGTCTTGACTCCGGGTGGGGTTTTTCAATCCACTCTCACTGTCTTAGCCTTGTCCTCTCTTCTTTTTTTCATCCTTCCTCATCTCCTGAAGAAATGTTGGGGGGGGGGGGGTAGGACCGATCGTTTGCATCTTCTGTTGAATCTGTTTGCCTACCACAAATATTATTCAGCCTCTATCTGTATATCCACTGGCAATCTACTATGTGTATATCTGTTGACTCTACTGCTGTGTATACTGATATTTCTGTACTGTAATTCAGCTATAATGTATGGGGAGCCCTTATTAACTGAAATTAAGCAGATTACAACCTTATAATGTATGTTAGAACGCTGTTAACCTTAGAAAATCATTTCCTAAGGTTGTTAACCTATCGATGTGATGTAGATATGTTGTTAACCTATCGATCCTACGTCACATCGATAAGTTAACAACAGCGAGTGGTCTGCGCATGTGCGTGCTTTTTTCCAATGGGGAACCGACTGAAGGGAAACCCACGGGGAAGGACTGAAGGGCCGCAGTGGTGACTTTTTAAAAAACGTAAGCCATTTAATTTTTGATAGTGGGACCATACACTATAAAAAATAATGTATGGTCCCTCTATCGGCAACCGGTCAATTTTAACCGTCTCGAGGTTGCCATGGCGACGTAAACCTCGAGAGCGAAGGTCGCCCTGGCAACCTCTCGACTGCTAACTGACCGGTTAACGATAGAGGACCATACATTATCCTCTATGTTATGTCATTGTTATGACATCACTCTGTTGTTAACCCTTCCTGAGTATGTTATATCAATGGTATAACAAAACGGAATGCTCACAACAATCAATGTTCCGTAAAGTAATTCAGCAAAGTAATTCAATCCATGATTATACAATCTTGGTAGCCCATACACTATAAAATATAATGCATGGTCTTGGGTTAACAACCACGCTGGAAACACTTCTCGAGGTTGCCATGACATATGAAAACCTCTTGAGCTGCACTCTCGAGGTTTACAATGATGTCATGGCAACCTCTCGAAGTGTTTGCAGCGTGGTTACTAACCAAAGACCATACATTATCCTCTATATAATGTATGGGGAGCCCTTATTATTAACTGAAATCAAGCAGATTACAACCTTGTTATACCTTTGTCATGTCATCACTCTGTTGTTAACCCTTCTTGAGAATGGTATAACAAAATGGAATACTCACAACAATCAGTGCTCGGTAAAGTAATTCAGTAAAGTAATTCAGTCAGTGGTAACACAATCTTGGTAGCCCAAACACTATAAAATATAATGTATGGTCTTTGGTTAACAACCTCACTGAAAACACTTCTTGAGGTTGCCATGACATCCGAAAACTTCTCGAGCTGCGCTCTCAAGGTTTACAATGATGTCATGGCAACCTCTCAAAGTGTTTACAGCATGGTTATTAACCAAAAAACATACATTATCCTCTATGGTTTGGTGTTACTGTAAATCCTATTGTCCCAAGATTGTACTTTTGTTTCTGTGCCATCTTTTATGGCCTGGGTCATGCCTGAAAATGGTCCCTCGGATCAGTGCACTTACCTGGTAATCAAAGACATAAATAAATATAGCCAGGATTGAAAAGCTTTTAAGAGCTGTAGATGAAAAGAAGGCCCAGGGGCCCGATGGATTACACCCAGAATGAGTAAGGAAATGCCAGTGGAGCTCTCGATTCTGATAAAGCACATATATGAAAGATCACTGGTAGCAGGAGAGTGGTTCGGTCATGGAGGGAAGCTAATGTGGTACCAATATACAACAAGATTTGACCAGAGCTGATAGGTCTGTGATGAGCTGCCAAGTCAGCAAAGTTACACGTGTGTGTAGAAATTATTGAACGCCCAGGTGTAACTTGGCCATTTTTTGGAGGTGTTGCACCAAATTTTTAACACAGCCTTTTTGGGACCCCCTCCTCATGAAGAGTGCCAGTGTCATTTTTTTTTCAATTGTCCTGAAAGGTGATTTCACAGAGCGACTGCGCCATTCTGTGCCACAGGTGCTATAACACATTTCGGGCAGGATGTGATGAATGACAGCTGTACTGTTAAAAAGGAGGTGTGCAAAAATGACAATGCTGAAAATGTGGAGGAAAATATAAAAAAATTGGCAAAGTTAGGAACATGCATAGAAACACTGATATACACTCATAAACATGATCATTTTTTAAATTTTTTCCACCATTTATAACATGGAAGCTTTTAGGACCCCACCATCATGCCACTGTCATTTTGTAATCAGTCCCAAAGGTGATTCTGTGCAGTAACCATAAAATCACCTTTCAGGACCGAGTAACGAAATGACAGTGAAAAATGTCATGAGGTGGGGTCCCAAGAACCCCATGTTGAAAATTTGTGACCAAAATTCCAAAAACTGCCTTATTTATCAACATAAAAAGTAACTGAAAATCCCATTGAATGGCATTATAGCACACTTACCTTTGATTCTTCAGTTTGCGGTTCGGCTTTGAAGAGTGCAGACGAGTCCTGGTCCAGAGAAGATGACAGTGCCAACCTCCCGAGGCAAGTATGAGGTAAAGGAGGGAGTGCGGGGATGTGGGTGCTCAGTGGGAGGGTGAGGATGGGGGGACTGGGGCGACGATGAGGGACCGCTTTTTACAGATTAAAAACAACATTGGGGACTGTTTTCATTTACAGGAAACCAAAAAGTAGAAATTTGGGCACACTGGGGTGAGCTCAGTGTGCCACATGGTGGGGGTGGGTGAGTGTGATGCCCGACACAGGGATTGGGCACCCTGATATCAGCAGGGGAAAAAATAATACATTTGGGCACACTGGGGTGGGCTCCCAGTGTGCCACATGAGTTGGGGCTACATAATGCTGACACGAAGTTGGGGACCCGATGTCCAGCAGGGAAAAAATAATACATTTGGGCACACTGGGTGGGCTCCCTGTGTGCCATGAGTGGGGGTTCACATAATGCTGACACAGGAGACTGGGGACCCGATGTCGGTACGTTTTCTTTGTTGATGGTGCTGGCGGTGGCAACGCAACTACACATGCATGGCACTTGTGCATGCGCAGTTGCAGTGAATGGCATTTTGCCATTCACTACATGATGGTACCAGCAGAACTCCACATGCGCACGAGTCGTGCATGCACAGTTCATGCCCCGGAATGCGGAAGTAACAGTTGAAGTAGTGCGACTGTTATTCAGTAGCGGCCAATCGTGGTGGAGGGTTTTAAGCTCCGTTGGACTTTTGGAAGGATACTTCCAAAAGTTCAATGGAAGGTTCCACGATCGGCCATTTTTAGAGCTACTGAGTGATCCCAAAACGGCTGCAGGCTCTGCCCACAGTCCCAAAAAGGAGTCAAGGAGTACATATTCAAAATATGGACAAGTCAGTCTTATGTCAGTGCTTGGAAAAATACTCGAGAAAATTGTGAAGAAGAACTTGAGAAATTTTTAAATAACACTGGAGATGATATGCAACATCGTTTTACAGGGGACTCAGACTACCTTGAGAGGATACTTCAAACCAGTGAGCAGCCAGTAGGCCTAGTATATTTGGCCTACAGCAAAGCATTTGATATGGTGCCCCATAAGGAACTGGCAGTGACAATAAAAGAGGGTTGATAGTAATTTAGTGAGATGGATAAAATCATGGCTGTCAGGAAGGATTCAAAGGGTTAACTATACAGGGACATGCTTCTGACTGGAGGGCAGTGACAAGTGGGGTGCCTTGGGGATCAGTGTTGGAGCCAGTTCTTTACATCCTATATGTGTGTCCTTAATGAAATGCTGTGAAGGTGCTTGGATGGGAAAGTTCACTGGTGACACCAAGGTAGTGGTTATCGTGGACAGCAAAAAGAGTATCTTGACCATGAGAGAGAACCTTAAAAGTATGGAAGAGCCGGCCCAGTGACGTAGAGGGCTGAGGCGCTGGTGCCTTACCTCAACCCATGCTGGCGAACTGGGTTCGGGAACAGACTCGGGATGCCAGGAGCTGGCAGCAGAAGGAGAGGATCGAGCGTCCATAGGACCGCTCTCCTCTCCTGGGGGTGGGTAGGGGGGTTGATGTTGCGCTGTGGCAGCTCCTGGTGGAGATCAGGAGCACAACAGATGCACGTCGGGGTTGTACCAGAAAAGTGGAAATACCGGCCCACTTTAAGCCGGATGACGGCTGCCTGGCTGTCTGGTGCCGTTCATGTCCCTGCTGAGTCCTCTGTCCCAGCAGCACCCCGGGGCCAAGTGTAGCACTGGCTTGCCCCCCTGGGCTGGCGCATTCCCCCTCGGAGGAGGGGGACCCATCCGGAGAAGGGTTACTCCAGGTTACCCTGGGGCCAGCTGCTATATGGGACTGGAGGATCGGAGGGCAGACGGATCACAGCCAGCATTGGTAAGCCCGAAGGAGAGGCTGAAGTGGTGCACTTAGGAGGAGGTAAAAAGATAATACAAAAAAATAAAACATTTGGAAGAATGGGAAAAACGGACTAAACTTAACTTTAACATCAAGAAGTGCACCACTCTGCCTTTGGGCAACAACCACTCGCATGCTTCGTATAGCCCGTATGGGAGGGAACTGAGAGTAACAGATGAGGAAAGAGATGTGGCAATTATGGTTACTAATGATCTCAAATTTAGTACCCATTGTAGACATGTGACTAAAAAAGTTACAAGGTGTTAGGATGCATGGAGGGAACATCTGCAGCAGAAATAGAGCAGTTATCATGCCACTTTATAATACACTGCTGACACCGCATGCCACATGCTGCAGCTAGTTCTGGGCACAACACTTAGCAAACGATTAAATTGCTGGGAAGTATCCAGAGGTGTGCAACCAAGATGGTGGGAGGAATGAGAGGCAAGTCTTATGACTGCAGATTGAGGGAACTCACTGTGCACAGTCCTGAAAAAAGGAGAGTGTGACGTGACATGTGCCTAGTGTACAAAGCATTCCAAAATCCTGACCTTTGGAAATGCGTAGGTTTAACAACAGAAAGGGTGTTGTTATAATGGCAGAAGGAACAGTAAACAACTGAGAGAAACATTGTATAAAAGGGCAGCATGGTTCACTGAATGGGTGATAGGTACCTGGAATTCTTTACCCGAGTCTGTGGTATTGGGTGAAACAATGGACAGCTTTAAAACCAATTTGAATACATTTTTGGCTGGAAATAATAGAAGGGGTTACATCCATTGGTAAAAATGGTGCGCAATATAAAAGCCGTAGCAGCCTGACTTGCTTGTAACTGACCTATGATAAGTTATAGTAGCGCCTAATTAGGGCCAGTTTAAAATGACCATGAGAATCTGAACGGCTAACCTAAATGCTTCCCTTATGCTGAACTTTTTTTTACAAAGTACTGTGCTACCACAATACTCTGTGTTCAGTGTACTGAAAACGGTTCTTGATGTTGAATATTCTTTTGCTTTGTATTTAAGCACTACATAACAAAAGGCTTGAATGAAAATATCCCTGTTTTTAAATCATTAGCAGTATGCAGTCTAGATATCAAAAGATGTGTACTACTGAAAAGTAACCTTCATATTTATGTAACAGCACGCACCAATTAATAAAAATATATTGTACTGGAATCACAAAACCACCATTTTTTCAGGAAGGTGGGAGAGGGACTACACTGTGATTGCCCAATAAACAACAATATTAACTGTTCCACAAGATAGGCAGGAATCTATCAAATATCCATACTAAATTGATTACAGCACAAGAATCAGATTTTTCAGTGTCAGCCCTATTAAAATTATGCACAGCATGTATAACCAGTTGATATGGCACGTAATTAAAAGATCTTGGATTTTGATGGGCTGCCTTTTCTAAGTAAAACTGATGCAGCTGGATACAACGTGCTCTAAAAGCTTACAGGAAAAATGAGAAGTGGGGACAAGGATTGATTTTCTGTACGAAAACCGTGGCTTATGATTCTGCTGCCTGTTAACCAAGCATGACCGGATCTCACCTATGCCCTGTTGAAATCATTTGAGATACCATTATAAATATCCTTAAGGAGTAGTTCTGCACTCCGGTATGTACTTTAGCAATTTACTAGAAAATATGTTTTTTCCATTTTCATTTTTTCTTTCCACAGTTTATAACACATATTGGTAGTCTATCCAAAGTGCGTATGAAAAGCAGAGAACAAATGGCCCCATATTTTCTTTGTTTACCTCATTATAGCACTTACCATGGCAAAAAGACTAGAAAACATAGACGTTAAAGACGCCACAGAAACATGCCACCCAGTGTGCCCATTTTTTCCCTGCCTATACTGTCACCGCAGACTCTGCTTGATCTCCACCCCCTCTTGCTTCCCATTAAGATTCTCTTGTGCCTTTCCCATGTGAAGCCCATCACTGTTTTCTCCCCAACCACCTCCACTGGAAGACGGTTCCAGGTATCCACCACTCTTTCAGTGAAGAAGTATTTCCTCACATCTCTCTTTCATTTTCCCCCTTCCAGCTTCACTGCATGTCACATTGTTCTTGTGCATCTCTTCCACTGAAAAATATTCCCCCTCCTGTACCTTATTTACCACTATGAGGTTTTTATAGGTCTCTATCATAAACTCCCACACCCCCCCCCCGCCTCACTCTTCTCACTTCCAGGGTGTACATATTTATTTTTTTTATTCAGCTTTTGGTCCCGTCACCTCCTCCAGTCAGCTGGCAATGGGGGGGAAACACATGTAATTTTTCAGGTTTCTCCCCTGACCTCTCCCCCAAAGCCCCAGCACACAGCCGTGCAAGTGTGTAGAGGCACGCCTCACACCCTGTGGCACTAGCTCAGCCCCTTCCACCTCCCAATACTTTGCTACCCCCTCTCCGCCTATGCTACCCACCAGACCTCCACCCAGTGGTAGCGGAACAAATTGATTGATTGATTGAAATGTTTCACCAGGAGGGCACACTGAACAACAAGTTGCTCGTCTCGCGGTGCGACCTGGGGGAGGGGTTACATAGGGTTGTGAAGGATGATCAGTTACAATAGTATGTGGGTAGTACAAACAATACAACATTGTAAGATTGTGCAACAGTTGGAACACAAGGTATTGTATAATAAACAGTAGTAGAACATTGAGTAAATTACAATACTTGTCCAAAATCATACAAAAGAACATATAAACGTACAAAACAGTAATAATGCGATAGAACCATTTATAGTGCATGAGTGTACCAGGAGCAGGCTCGAGGTAGTACGCAAGTGCTGCTGGAGTAAAAAGGATGGGGTTATGTTGTGTACACTGTTGACCCAGAAGGGCAGGTGGAGAAGACAGGGGGAAGAGGCAAGAACTGAATATGAGGAGAAGGGGTAACCATTTCCTGATTTCCCCCTTCAGGATGCTGAGAACCCTGCCGGGGAAGAAGGTCATGGTAGGAAGGCAGAAACTGGGGATAGGTATTAAGGTGGGTTAAAGCAGGAACAGCTGAGGGAAAGGTAATTATGTAGGGCAGAGGTAAGGGAGTAGTTGGAGGAGGAGTGTCGTATTTCAAGGGGGAGGGAATTCCAGATTTTAGGGAAACGATGGGCGAAACCAGTTTGACCGATGAGGGTAGAGTGGCAAGGGACCATCAAGGTGCGGACATCATTTGATCTGAGAGAGCGGGTAGGGGGAGGTGGAGTGGAGAGAGAGGATGAGAGATGGGAGGGGAGCCACCCGAACCAGAATTTGGAGGTTAGTTTGGCACAGTGAGAGATGCATCTGTGAAATACTGGAAGGAAAGTTAAAGAGCGATAGAGTTCACAGTGGTGGGAGCAGTACGGGGAGTCGATAGCAAAGCGGCAGAAGGAGTTAAAGAGAGTGTCGAACTTGGTCAGGGAAGATTTGGGAGCAGCACCATAGACTACGTCACAGTAGTCAAAGATGGGGAGTATCATCTTCTGAACCATTTTGCGCCTCGCAGTCAGCGGGATACAACTACGATTCCTGTACAGAGCACCAAGCTTGGGGTGCAGTTTCTTCAGGATAGCATCGATATGCACAGAGAAGTTGAGGTGCTGGTCCAGCCAAACTCCAAGATATCTAAATGAGGTGGTGTCCTCCAAGATGGTCCCATCAAGGGTGTGGAACTACGGGGGGGTGACAACTTACCCTCGCCACCCTCAGGAGAGCTGCCCGCCGGCATGCTCAATCCTGCTCCACCCCCCCCCCACGCCAGCACCCCAATGACCCGAGGTCATTCCTGAACCCGGGTCACTGGTGTAGCGTGAGGTAAGGCATCCAAGCACCTCAACCTTCTGCACCACTGGGCCAATCAGGGTGTACATATTGAGGTCCTTCAGTCTCTCCTCATAGGGCTTTTGATGCAGACCCTGCATCATTTTAGTTGCCCTCCTCTGGACCGCCTCCACTCTATGTCTTTCCTGAAATGTGGTCTTCAGAACTGGATGCAATACTCCAGGTGGGATCTCACCAGTGATCTATACAGTGACAACAACACCTCCCTCCTTCTGCTAGTGATACTCCTCCCTATGCATCCCAACATCCCACTGGCCCTACCCACTGTCTTGTCACACTGCCCTGTCACTTTGACATCATCCAGTATGATAATCCCAAGGTCCCTTTCCAGTTTGGTGACCTTCAATACCTTTTTTTCCCATATTGTACCCCACCTCTGGGTTTCTGTGCCCTGAGTGCATGATTTTGCATGTTTTTGCATTGACACCCAACTACCATGCCCTTGACCACTCTTCCAGTTTTCTCCGGTCTCTGTACATTACTTCCACCCCTCTGCAGAGTCCACCGTATTGCAGATTTTGGTGTAATTTGCAAAGAGACAGACCTTCCCTTCCAGCTCATCTGCAATGGCACTTAAAAAGACATCAAACAGGACTAGTCCCAGTGCTGACCCTCTAGCACCCCGCTGGTCACCCACCTTTCCTGGATAAAGATGATGGCCCCTATGCAGAAAGGGGCATAATGTACATGCCACAGGCCCGTACCCTGCCAGCGGAGCTCTGCACCTGCGGATAAATGTGCACCTGGCTGCATTCATGACCGCCGACCACCTGTCCACGGCTCCGTGACCCCCCCAGCATGCAGGTTCACGCGGGGCAGATGAGGCAGAGCTGCGGACCTAGGCAGGCATCCAATCAGATCTCTTATGTGGCTGGGTATGTGTCAGCTGTGTGCCCCTGCCCCTGCTTATGTTGGATGGCTGTGGAGGTGTGTGGAGGGCAGTGCCACCGGCCGTCCCGAGCCGCAGCATGAACAGACCCATCTGGGGTGGGGGGTTGTCTATGCCACGGGTGTGTGGGGGGAGGGCACTGGTGACCGGGGTTGTGGTTTGGAGGCGGGGTCACAGGGCACATCTGTGTGTGTTGGGGGTGGAGGGGCTTGCACTACCTGGGTCAAGGGCCCCTCATGGGGGGGGTTTGTGGACCAGGGACAGGTGCTGCCAGGAGGGTGTGTGTATGCTATGCCCCTCCAGGAGCCTTGCTGGCACTGTGTCAGGCGGTGGGCAGCATGGGCACAGCCGTACAGCACTGGTGTGGAGGGGATGCTGCATCGGGGGGACGGGGCTACACTGTGTGTGTAGGGATGTCTGCCTCCATGGTACGGGGTCAGGGCTGGCCCATGCTGTGGGGGATGCCCACCTGCCTTGGGGACATTCCAGTGTCCAGTGTGCACAGGTGCAGGGTGCATAGGGACTTACTGCAGGGTTCTCCCTGACTTAACAGGCGCCCTCCTATGTGCCCTGGTGCGCAGTACTACTTGCCTTGGTGCATGGTGCATAATGCTGGCAATGCCCCCGGCCTGCCCTGGCACACTGCTGTCCACGCCGCCAGCGGATCTGGTACACAGAGGCTGCACGCCCCTGTTCAAGCATCCTGTGCGAGGGGCACAATGGGTGTGGAGTGGCTATATGCCCATTCGTGCATAGACCTCAATTATTGCAAACACAGATTAGTGCATAGACATCCATGAACAACAAGGCTGTGTTTCCATCGAGGGGTTGAGAGGGCATCATAGGGACCTCGAGATCGAAGCATGAGAGGTCCAAGATGTTCTCTCAGCCCTGAGATAGAAACACATGCTGAGTTTTGTGTGGCTGTCCATTTTCTATTTTATTTTTTATAGTATAGGGTTAATCATACTGAAAGAAATGTTGTTCTTCAACTGATAAGAGTTAATCAATACTGTTGCTTGTTTTTCTTAGGAACATGCACAACAACAGTTTAGGGAGGCAGTACAGTCTAGTGGTTAAGAGCACTGAGCTGCAAACCTGGAGAACTGGTATGAATCCCACAGTCACCGCTTGTATACTCTGTGGCCATGAGCAAGTCATTTAAGTTTGCTGTGCTCCCAGGACGCACCTGGAAACAAGCCTCAGCTTAGAGTGTCTTTCCTAGCCAAAAAATTATAAAATAAAAAAAGAATGCACACAATCATTTCAAACGTGCACAACGAGGATTTTGAACTAGTCGATTTCCATGCACAACAACAGGTAACCATACACTTTAATAGCTTAATCCTTGGTTTTAAGAGGGTCATAGAGCAGAGACCACCCTGCTATGTCCTAATCCCCAAGGAGCCCTCTAGGAGTAGGGGGCAGGTGGTAGATGCTCTCCATGTGCCTACCTCTCCCCTTTGTGGTTTGTTGTGCAATACCAGATCCCTGTGGAATAAGACAGCCACTGTATCCAATTTGGTTATGGATTCCTTTGGGGATCTGGTATGTTTCATCTAGACTTAGCTTGGGGGTGATGCTGGACCAGTTCTGAAGGCAACAATTCCAGCTGAGTTCTTGGTGGTACGCAGCCTAAGGCAGGAACACAGGGGTGGTGGATGGCCATCTGTTTTAGATCCTGCTTGAAACTAACAACACACCCACTGAAGGAGGTGAGATTGTTTGAATGTGTGGCACTAAAGGGTGATGCGGATGTGAGATGAAGGATTATCCTGGTGTATGGCCCTCCAGGTTTGGAGCAGAAGTTCCTACAAGAAAATGCAGACTTCATTGTCAACATATTACTGAATGCCGCCAACTTAATTGTGTTGGGGGATTTCAATGTATGGGTCAAATCCTCACAATTTGATGATCAGTTCCTCCAGTTGATGGATTCACTGGGCCTCACACAGGTAGTTTCCACCACTACCTGTGAACCTGGCTACACCTTGGACCTCATCTTTTCTTTGGGTCTGAACATTTGGGATGTCAAGGTGAATCTAGTAGGATGGTCAGATCTCCACGCTGTTAGATTTCTAGCAGGTGCTCCCCCAAAAAATCATTCTGCCTGTGGAGATGGTCTAGTGCTGCCCAAAACATGAATTGGAGCTTGAAAAGTATGGAAGCCACATTCAGTGCAGGCAGGCGGTGGCTTTAGACAGTGATAACATGGCCATTAAGACTGCCCTTGACTCCATCGCACCAATCTATGTCTGCCCATTGACCTCCATCCACAGCTTGCCGTGGTATTACAATTAATTCAGGCATCTGAAGGAGACAGGGTGGAGGTTGGTCGGGCTTGTTGGAAAACAGGATGGTTCTGAGGTCTCATTACAAGGACTATCAGAGTGCAATACCCTGAGAAAGGCAGAATTCCTGTCATGGACTATTGTATCACTGCAAAATGAACTGGCTCAACTCTTCTGCTCTGTAGAAACGTTAATTCATCTAACCCTGTCTGCAGTTTGGAGGGTTTTGTCACAAGAAAGGTGTGATAAGTTTGAGTCCTTCCTTCTGGACAGTGTGTCTGACATCTGAGCTGGGATCTCTACAGGTGACCTGTCAGGGGTCAGTAGTAGTTGAGATGTGAGGCATGAAGCATGAGGGCACTCAGAGGGTCTGGAGTGACTTTAGACCAGTAGTATTGGAAGAGGTGCTCAAGGTCATCTTGGGGCCGAGTTCCACTTGCTCACTTGTGTCTTTCACTCTGGCCCTACATGGTTGTTGGTGGACTGCTGGGAGGCACTGGGTCCAGTTTTCACTGGTATTAGGTGGTGCTTTCTTTTGGAGGGTTGTGTACCCACAGCTCCTAAACAAGCCAAGGTAAAGCCACTCCTGAAAAAGCCATCTGTGGACCCGGATGTACCAGAGAATTACAGGCCAGTCTCAAACCTTCCATCTTTAGTGAAGGGTACCAAAAAGGTGACTGCATTGCAGCTGTAAGCTCACCTCAAGATGTGTGACATCTATCAACCTCTCTAGTCAGGCTTCAGACCTGACCACAGCACTGAAGCCAGGCTCATCAAGGTGTCTGATGATCTGCTCATGCGAGGAATGTTTAACCTCAGTGATAGGGAAAAAGATGGAATCACTTCTAAAGGAAAGAATTGTCGAGTATCTAGAGGCCAGAGGGGCACAGGACCCTAGGCAGCATGGGTTCACAGCGGGAAGGTCATGTCAGACGAATCTAATAGATTTCTTTGACTGGGTGACCAAAGTAGTAGACCAGGGAGGGGCTGTGGACATGGCCTACCTAGACTTTAGCAAGGCATTTGACACAGTCCCACACAAAAGATTAACAGTCAAATTAACCAGCCTGGGAGTGGGTCCCAGGGTGGTAGCCTGGGTAAAACATTGGCTGCACAACAGGACACAGAAGGTAATTGTAAATGGAGTCCACTCTGAAGAAAGAGGGGTTACTAGTGGGGTACCGCAGGGTTCAGTATTGGGTCCAGTCCTTTTTAATGTCTTCATCAGTGACATTGCAGAGGGACTGGAAGGAAAAGTATGCCTTTTTGCAGATGACACAAAGATCTGCAACAGGGTTGATACACAAGGACGTGGAAAGGATGAAAAGGGACTTGGCAAGGTTGGAGGAATGGTCAGAAGTATGGCAGCTAAGATTCAATGCAAAGAAGTGCAAAATAATGCACATGGGAAACAAGAACCCAGGGAAGAACACACAATGGGTAGGGAGGTAGTAACAACAAAAAAGGAAAGGGACCTGGGGTAATCATATCAGATGACCTTAAGGTTAGCAAGCAATGTGGAGAAGGCAGTAGGGAGGGCTGGGGTATACTGGGATGTATAGGGAGAGGCATCAGCAGCAGAAACAGGAAGTTGTTATCCCTCTGTACAGACAGTTGGTGAGACCCCATCTGAGTACTGTGTCCAGTTCTGGAGACCCCATCTCCGCAAGGACATAGACAGGATAGAGGTAGTCCAGAGGAGGGCAACTAAAATGGTGCAGGGTCTGCAAGAGAAGCCGTATGAGGAGAGACTAAAGGAGCTTAATATGTATACCCTTGAGGAAAGAAGGAGGGGGGACATGATAGAAACTTTATGTACCTCAGTGGAATCAACAAAGTCCAAGAGGGTAGCATCTTTCAGAAAAGAGACTTGCAAGAACAAGCGGACACAATTTAAAGATAGAAGGAGGGGGTTCAGGGGCAATGTGAGGAAGTATTATTTCACAGAGAGGGTAGTGGATGCATGGAACAGCCTTCTGAGGAGGTTGTGGGGTCTAAAACTGTGGGAGAATTCAAGAATGCATGGGACAGACATAAGGCAATTCTTGTGGGGGGTAGGAAGAAATAGGTTGTTGGTTAACTAGGATCTGCGGCCTATCCTGTAGGTAGGGAAATGGGCAGACTAGATGGGCCAAGTGGTCCTTATCTGCCGTCAATGTCTATGTTTCTATGTTAAAAGGAGTGATGTCCGTTTATTTTTTCCACAGCTATAACCTGTTTTAAGACCAGACCTGGTATTGAGTGAATGGTGGACAGATATAGCTGGGCTGGATGGTGAATGATTAAATATCTTATAAGAAGCTGTGCCTTTTATGAGTCACCTCGAACTTTTCTATTTTAAGGAAATTATGGTATCAAGAGAAAGTGGTCAAAAGTACAATACTTCTGAACAAACGCTATGTTCGATAATATCTGTGGCTGAGAATCTCAGGCTCCATGAATGGAGCCTATTTTGCAAGCACAGTTTACTCTGACTGATGAAGGTCTGTATATGAGAAGACTAACCCCATGTTTTTTGCTTAATTCTACTTATATGACTGTTTTCATGCATGGGAGCTTAAAGAGCTAGTGTACTGCCTGGAAACTACCTGCAGTTAATTGTAGCTTTCACATGTAGTCAGCTATCATGTCTTATATTGCAAGTATTTTTTCTTTCCTATTTGCTAATTAGAAGATTTTCCACCTGGCAGTACTGAGGTGATGTGTGGCACAGCACTCTGTGTGGAAGAAAAAAAAATCAGTTCTGTTCCTCCCAGTACATCAACACTGAGACCACACTGACTATGACATCACTAGTAACCAATAAGAACCATTTCTCACTGCCAGGTTTCACTTTCAAATGAAGCAGCAGGGACTGGCTCTCCCTGGTTACTAGTGATGTCACAATTTCCTGCATTTTCATTGGTAGTTTATGAGAATCGCTGCTCAGGCTGCAAGGAGTATGTATCTCAAGGTGTTTGGTCTCATTTCTGACGATGTAGTGGGAGGAACATAACTGACTTTTTTTTTCCTCCAGACAGAGTGCTGCTCCACACATCACCCCTGTGCTGCCAGGTGGAAAATATTCTAATTAACAAACAGAAAAGAAAAAATACTTGAGACATAAGAAGTGATAGCTGACTGCATCTGAAAATTACTATTAATCCCAAGCATGGGTGTAGCCAGGCATACTCCAAGTACTCCATGGTGTGCAATTTTATTTAAGGGGGGTAGCAAATAGGCACTGAACTGCTTCCTTTTTCCATGAAAACTAACAAAAGAAAATGCTGAACCTTCCTGTAATTTTATTCATAGGAGTCAAAACTAGAAGGACTGGACACTAATACTGTCTTTACATCTCAAGGACAATACAACTTTATAGACTCTGGGCTGGTATGTGGGTGTCTTAGGGAGCATTGCATGGCATTTGTATTTACCCTTGCATGGCAACAACCATTGTCATGAGTTACAAAAGTTGTATTTATTGTGCCAAATGAGGCAACAAACACCATCCTGGTGTACATTTGTATATTGTCTGGCTACACCCCTGATCCCAAGCAGTACACTAGCTCTTTAATTGGTGAGGCTTGCACGGAATCACAAATGAATTAACTTTGTCTGAACTCTGTGGGCTGTAAAACACTTTTTAAAACCTCTATCTCATTTTTGATTGCGATTCAGCTCAGAAAATGTAATTTTTTTGGATTCTCGGGGGGCTCATGTTTGGAGCGATTTACTGGACTACTTGCCTGGAGCAGCCCGATGGACTTCTTGTTAGGAGCAGTCTTGGGATCATTTGCCTCCCGGCAAAGGGTTGTGGAATGTTTTGTGCACAAAAAGTGATTTTGAAACTCGGACCTCTGGCAGGCCTTTGATTTATTATTGACAGTGAATGTTGTGGCTGTTAGGTCCCATAACTACGTGAATTCTGGAAAGGGAATGGAGCATGAACTCATGGAACCTTTTAGTAAGGAGCTTGAATTTAGCTTTTATAAAGCTTTATTCTGCAAGCTGTTATATCTGTATTAAGTGCCTGCATTAAGTGCTTTGTTTGTCAACGCTTTTGGGAAAGCAATTTCACTTTAACTCAGAACTCCTTGGGTTAACATTGCATTGTGCCTTTAAGCACTCCTGTTATTTCTAGTTCCTATAATTGGTTTGATATGGGGGACTGATCAAGTCATGGTTTCTACGCGCACTTGGAAATGCTGACGGATGGTGAACCTGTTTTGACAGAGAAATGATTTATTATAATGGTACTCAATTTGGTTGCAAAGCCCATTCATGGAAATGCCTAAATATTGGTCTTTTGCCATTATAAGACACAATTTTTGTTTGTATATGGTCTATAGCAATGGACTCTTATGGCCAATTTGACGCCTGATTCGGGGGCTATTAGAGTGACCTTCTAACTACCTATATATAATTGAACTCAAAGCAGCTATTTGATGTGGCATTAACTACCAAAAGCGGATCCAGATTAACGATCAGGAGCTGAACTTGATTTTGTGTCTCTATGTCTAAAGACATGCTTTAGTGTTACAAGGTGTTGCAGGAATGCAAATATTCTTTAGATCTTAACCTATGACTCTCTTACAACTGATAAGGAAGTATTCCTCTCTTTTTAATGAAATAAGAATCAGGATAGATTATGAACTTCCTTTTATTTGGAGGTAATGGGAAAGAAGGCATTAAATTATTCTTCCTACCCCACCCACCTCCTACCACTGACGATGCTCCCTCCAGCTGACGCCCCCACCCTCTCTCATTCTGATCAAGCTTGTGTTTAAAATGTACTAAATAGATGTGTATAACTTCAAACTCTTTACTATTATTGCCTGTGTGTATGCTTCAATGTTCCTTAATTTTTTTTTTTTTCAATTCTATTTCTTCACCTCTAGGCTCGGAACTCTCTCAAGCTGCCTCGCTCGCCTGCATCGCTCTACCGCCCGCTGTGTTCCCTGCCATCTTCAAGGTTGCTAGGACTCCCCAGGACACGAGGGGGCTACAGCCCCAGAAAGCTCAAGGGGCAGTGGTGGGGAACCAGCATTGGGCGTGTGGCGGCGGCACTGGAGGAGCGTCGCCTATCCAACTGGAGGGTTTTTCCCCTTGTGTGTCCTTTCCCACCCACCCACCCCCACGTGTGGTGCAAGTCTCGACAATGCGGCGCCACGGCAGCCCCTGCCTACACTGGGCCCACGCTGTCTGCGTATGATCCAGCACTCTGGCGCCCCAGTCTCCACCAGGCTGCTGAGCGCCGCTGGGTGTCCCAGTGTCTCCCCCGAAAGGAAAGCAGTCCTGCGGGCCGATCCTTTCTATCCCCTGCCGACCCCAGCACCCAAGTTCGCCTCCTGAACTCTGGGCTACAGCGTGGGCGAGGTGTGGTGTCCAGCACTTCAACCCTCAGTGCCACTGGGCCGACTCTATGTTCCTTAATGTTAACCCAGTATTTCTGTAATTTTCTGTACAACAATGATGTGGAACCTTTGAAAATGAGTCCTTGACTCAAAGGTATTAATCCCAAACTGAAAAAAATAAATAAAATAAATATATATATATATGACAAAGTATTTTGGAGAGTTAGTATAGTAATTTGTTACTATAGATACTTTATTATTCATTTGAATATAATTTTTTACCTTTTATTGTTCTATATTAAAGGGCCTTATTTCACTGTAGGCACTTTTATTACCTGTCTGAATATAACTGCTATATTTTATCACCCTACAGTGTATACAATGACACATTTGTCTTTTAATGTGATTTTTTTGGAATGAATGCTTTATGTACGCACTTGTAAATATTGAAATGACTTTTAAATCGAACAATAAAACACTACTTGACACTGACCTTCTCATGGACTTATTTATCATCCACTTACCCAGCACTACTCATGATGGTGGGTGGTCTGCCATATCTGTCGTGGGGTGCCTGTGGGGGTGCTAGAGTGGCTGGGGTATTTTTTTCCTGTTTCTTTCCTAGGGCACCAGCGAGCAATGCTGCGCACACACAAGGTGGCTCACATGCATGCTAGCATCTGTCGGCAGTCTTTCCCTTCTGGAATGCTTGAATACTCTACCATCTGGCAGCCACCTGCTGGCAGTCTCACAGCGAGACGCAGAGCCCCGTCACCCCAAAACAGACAACTCTGTCCCAGAGACGCTCAGTCCTCCCTCTGCTGATATCTCAAACGGTAGCCCTACTGCTGCACCGACGGCCCAGCTAAATAGTTTTATTTTTGATGTAACACTTTTATTTAAAGGTTTTAAACACAGACTCACATTCAGTGTGTAAGACATTAGCAACCCCCACATTGTTTTAAATGGGCCAAATGTGGCCAGTGGGGGGCTGACAGTATCTCTTTAAGCCCACTAACCAATTATGTTCTATCCCCAGTGTCTCCCCTCCGGCTCCTTAGGCTTTTTGTTGCCATGCTGAAAGTAGAAGGGGAGAATGCTCCCAAATGACTCAGACTTAAAATTCTGGAGGGGGTAACAAACTGAGCTACTTCAGTTTCGAGGTCCCATGGTCGGGCACATTGTGCAGTTATGCCTCAGGCCTGCTCCCTGAATAAATCTTCTAGGACAACAACAAAAGAATGATTCTGCTGAGAGAATGTGGGTTTCCACTCAGGGACCTCTGGTACTGAAGCTGGGGATGTACAATATCTCCTTGGGTAGTAGCTCCTTCTAAAACAAGTGCAGAGCCATGCATGTGACTGGCTCAAAGGTTGGAGCTGCATACAGTTTGACGAGGACTGCAGTGGAGACTTACGCAGATCAGGCAGTTAGCCAAGAGTCTGTGCTCTAAGTGTTCCCGAAACTGCACAAGGCAACAGTGGATTATTGGTCTCAGCTATTACATAGATACATAGACAGTGTCGGCAGATAAGGGCCTATGGCCCACCTAGTCTGCCCATTTGAGCTTGTAAGTTCAGTTTGTTTTCCTAGAAGTCTATTTCCCCTTACCCCTGACCTCTAGAATTCCTTTATGTCTATCCCATGCATTCTTAAATCCCGTGATTGTTTCAGCCCCCACCACTTCCTCTGGCAGGGTGTTCCACTTGTCCACCACCCGTTCTGTGAAGAAATTCTTTCTCATGTTTCCTCTGAATCGTCCTCCCTCCAACTTCATCCCATGCCCTCTAGTCCTGAAACATCTTTTTCGCTTAAAAATAGTGTTTTCCTGCACCCTGTTCCTCCCTGTAAGATACTTGTATGTCTCTATCATATCCCCCCTCTCTCCCTCCTCTCCTCCAGGGAGTACATGTTCAGTTCCTTCAACCTGTCTTCATAGGACTTGTGATGCAACCCATGCACCATCTTTGTTGCCCTCCTCTGAACCTTCTCTACCCTGTCTATGTCCTTACGTAGGTATGGTCTCCAGAACTGTACACTGTACTCCAGGTGGGGCCTCAATAGTGTCTTGTATAGCGGAATTTTGACCTCCCGTTTCCTGCTGGTGATGCCCCTGCCTATACATCCCAGCATCCTATTTGCTTTACCTGATGCCTTGTCACACTGTTTCCCTACCTTGAGGTCATCAGAGATGACAACCCCAAGATCCCTTTCCTGCTTGGTGCATGCTATATCCTCACCCCCCAACTGATATATTGTGCCAGGGTTTTTGTGCCCCCTATGCATTATCTTGCACTTCTTTGCATTGAATTTCAACTGCCAAACCCTTGACCATTCTTCAAGTTTCTGCAGGTCCCTTCTCATTCTGTCTACACCCTCTGGTGTGTCTACTCTGTTACAGAGCTTTGTGTCATCAGCGAACAGTGAAATTCTGCCTTCTATATCCTGTGCAATGTCACTGATGAAGATGTTGAATAGGACCGGTCCCAGCACTGATCCCTGTGGTACCCCACTGGTCACTCTTCCCTCTGTGGAGTGACAGCCATTTACCACCACCCTCTGTGTCCTGCCACCCAGCCAGTTACCTACCCACCACACTACTGTCCTGCCCACACCCATAGTCCCCAGTTTGTGTAATAGTCTTCTATGTGGCACAGTGTCAAAGGCCTTGCTGAAGTCCAGATAGGCCATGTCCACTGCCCTCCCTGATCCACCTCCCTAGTCACCCAGTCAAAAAATTCAATGAGGTTGGTCTGACATGACCTCCCCTGGTGAAACCATGCTGCCTTGGGTCCTGTAGTCCATTGACAACCAGATGTTCCACCAATCTCTCCTTCAGTAGTGCTTCCATGATCTTTCCCACTACGAGGTGAGGCTGACTGGTCTGTAGTTCCCTGCTTCCTCTTTGTTCCCACTTTTGTATAAGGGGACTACATCTGCTGTCCTCCAGTCTTTGGGTACCTCCCTGTTTCCAGTGATTGGCTGAACAGGATAGCCAGAGGTTCAGCCACCACCTCTCTTAGTTCTTTAAGGACCCTGGGGTGCACCCATCTGGCCCCATTGCTTTATCAGCTCTTATTACTTCCAGTTCCTTCAGGACCCTTTCGTGTAAAGGGACTTGTGTCCATTTCTGCACCATTCTCACCCCTTGTACTCCCTTCAGACCCATTACCCCCCTCTTCCTTAGTAAAGACTGAGCAAAAATACCTATTCAATATGTCAGCTTTACTGTTGTCATCCTCCACGCGGCTCCCATCCTCCCCCTTCAGTCTCACTATCCCTCCCTTTGTCCTTCTTTTTTCACTTATGTACCTGTAAAAGGTTTTGTCCCCTTTAACCACTGATTTTGCAATGTGTTCTTCTGTCTGAGCTTTGGCTTCCCTTACTGACTTCCCTGCCTCCTTTGTTTCTCCTGGTACTTCTCCTATCCCCTTCTGCCTGTGTCTTTTTGTATTGCCTGAATGCAGTCTTTTGGCTTTCACTTTCTTTGCTACCTCTTTGGAAAACCATAATGGTCTCCTCTTTCTTTTCCTCTTGCTAACCTGCTTAATGCATAATTCTGTTGTTCTTATAATCCCCATTTTAAATACTGCCCACTGTTCCTCAATCCCTGATTCCTGTCCCATTCCCTTAATGCCTCTTTCAAGCATCTCCCATTTTCCCAAAGTCTGCCCCTAAAATCCAGGATCGTGTGTTTTGTGTGGTTTGGTTCTGCTCTTTCTGTGATTTCAAACCACAATGACTGGTGGTCACTGTTACCCAGGTGCTCCCCACTGTTACCCCCATCACACTGTCCTGTTTGTGAGCACAAGGTCCAGTATTGCCTTCTGCGAGTTGGTTCCATGACCAGTTGCTTGAGGAAGGCACCCTGAAGGAGTCCAGGATAAATCTGCTCTAGTTAATGCTGCTGCTGGGATGCTCCAGTCCACGTCTGGTATATTGAAGTCTCCAACTAGTACTACCTCACCCTTGTCTGCCATCCTTTGGATGGCTAGCATCAACTCCTATCTGTTTCTTCCTCCTGGGCTGGTGGTCTATAGACCACACCTGTGCGGATGGCTGGCCCCATTTTCCTTTCCAGCTTAACCCACAGTATCTCTCCCCATTTTGTTCCTCCTGGATCTGTGTGGCCCTTATGTCATTTTTCACATACAGTGCCACTCCTCCTCCTTCTTGCCTGCTCTGTCTCTTCTGAATATGTTGTAGCCAGGTATGGCCATCTCCCAGTCATGGTTATCATTACACCAGGTTTCAGTGATGGCCACAATGTCCAGGTCTGACTGTACCATGACAGCCTCCAGATCTTCCATCTTGTTGCTAAGGCTCCTGGCATTTGCACACATGGCTTTCCATGATTTGACCTCCCTAGACTGCTTCACTGTTCTACTCCAGCCCCTTCCTTGGTTGTCATTTATCCCTGGTTCTCCTTGCTGTCTGCCCTTCTGCTGAATTTTGCCCTTTTCTGCTTATCCACCTTTTGGACACTAATCTCCAACTTTGCACACTGCTTTGCAGAGATAGCCCTCCTCTGGTTCACTGGTTCCATTACTAGCTGTGGGGGGTGAGCAAGTAGGTACCATCCTTGCTGGCCTGCCACCCCCATTTGCTAGTTTAAATGCTTGTCAATGTAGCATTTAAACTTATCATTGAGTGCTTGGATTCCCCTCCAGGATGGATGCAGGCCGTCAGGCTTGAACAAACCTCCATCCCTCCAGATGGGTCCCCAGTCACCAATGAATCCAAACCCTTCCTCACAGCACCAGTTCTTCAACCATGAGTTAAAGTTCCTGGTGCATGCACTCCTATGCTCTCCCTTGCCTCTCACAGGTAGTACTTCTGAGAAAGTGACAGAAGTAGCTACTTGCTTGAGACCCCTCCCAGTTTCCTAAACTCTTCCTGAACTTCCTTTGGCTCCCATTTGCCAAGTCATTAGTACCTAGGTGGATAATGACATCCAGCTCACCCTCCTGTCTTGCCTTCCCAGTGATCCCCAGTATCTTCCTTCCATCCCTCCATGCCGTGGCACCTGGTAGGCACCTCACCTCCCTGTCCTCCCCCTCCTGTGTTCCTAGCTGGATCCCTCTTATGATGGAGTCCCCCACCAGGATTCGCTTCCTCCTCCTCTGGGGTCCACTGCTTTCCCCACTGAGGTCACCTCCTTGCTTAACCTCCACATCCTTTCCTTCCACTTCCCTGGGTACCTCTATTTGGTTGTCCTCATTTGCCAGTGTGGCATATGAGTTCTTGAGAGGCATAGGATCTGGGATGTGCCTCTGCCTGACTGCTCTAACCCTCCCTGAGCCCACTGTCATCCAAGTGCTCCTCGTTCTCGGCATCCTTTGAGGCAGCTGCATTGGACTGGGTGGTTCCTGGACAGGGGTGATGGTACTCCTGACCCAGTTTACTTCCGCTCTGAGTCTGGCTACCTCATCCCTCAGTCCGAGAGATGCATGCAGATAGGGCAGCACCTCAGTGTCCAGAAGGTCTGCCTGAATATGGCTGCCCCACAGCCACTGCATTGCACCACTCCCACATTATACTGCAATTCCACTACTTATCTGCTACTGAAGCTCTCTTAGTTCTCTTTTATTTATTTACAGTACTAAAATCCTGTAACTGATCCTCAGATATATATTTTTAAGGAAAAGAAACCAATAAATAAATAAATGAGTCAAAACACTTGTCGTGCTGAGGGTGGTCTTCTTCCCCCTTATGCCCCTCCTACTTCACACCTCTTACTATACCCTGTGTTTAGCTCCTGTCAATCAGATTTATCAGGGCATATAATTAAGAGTTGGGGGAAGGGGGGGGGCAAAATTTGCAGCAATTAAAGACAGCACAGAATTACACCACCACTATTTTTTAAATTTTCAACAGCCCAAAAACAATTATAAGTAAAGACAACACAGAAAGAAAGTATAGTGTCACTACAAGCCTACAATCTAAGTTTAAAAGAAAAATACCAGTTACCAGTTACTCTGAAGCACTGAATTGAATATGTTTCCTTCCTTCACCTTCTGGCTTCTTCTGAGAAGATGAACTATTCATAGCTCTCCTCCATGATCCCCAGAGTAATGCTGCTTGTGCACTAACCTGTTACAGGGGTTTCTAATATGAGGTAGCGTCTGCTGGAGGAGAAACCTGATTGGTCAGTTCTGATCATTAGTTCTCCAATCCAGCGGTAACCCACCTTGAAGTAATGTATCTCAATTATGAAATGTGGTAAGGCATTTAAGTCTCTAAGTGTAAAAAAACAAACTTTAAAACACACCAGCATGTCTTTACACACACACGACACTGCTGCACACATTCATCGTTATGTAAGGAATGTGATGAGCTTTGCCTTTCTTTTTGTGATAAGATGACGTATAGAGCAGCCCTATGTAGATTTAGGCTAGCTATCCTGGAAACAGGCCAGGCTTTGTATCGGAAAGGCAAAGTAAACAATGCAGAGGCTTACCGTAAATGCCACATTAACACAAGACTGACTATATAATATTTATTTTTTGATTGCCCACCGCTAGATACTACAGGAAAGAAATGGCTAATGCCCTGTGGTTTTATAAATATCACAGCATGTAATAGAAACAATTGTTGAAAGTTATTATTTTCTCCAGTCAAGCCAATTATTTTGCTACTGCGACTTTTGCACACCAAGCATTGTGTTCTTTGCCTAGTGCTTTCTCGAAGTTATCATAACACATTTTATTATTTATACATCCCTAATATGCCAATTACGCCTGCTATTTTTATTTTGTAGGATGTGGTCCATAAAAAAAAAATCTCACGTGAACCTCTAACCTACCTTGACCACTGCTTCATGCAGTGGTAGAAATGCACCAACCCTTGTCAATACCCAGCCAATCAGAAAACTGCATTTCCTACACCAATTTCAAAACTTGTAAGCCCCCCAATCCAGGTTGGACTTACCTTTTGGGGGCTGCACCCCGCTGGTTCCTCAATCTGCGTCCGGTCCCCGTGGCTGTTGAGATTGGGACCAGAGGGTTTCTCAGTGGTCCCAGGTAGGATCCGGGCCTGCGCATCCTCGGAAGCACTGCGGCTGCAACTATTGGCATTTTTCTTTTCCTCAGCCCCATAGGAGATGAAGGGGGGGCTGAGGTCCTAAACTGTTTCCACGCCTCCAGGTGCTTGGGGAGATGTTGTTCGTCTCTTGGGGCAGCCGTGAACCGGTGAACCAAAAATGTAAGAAAAAATAATTCCTGCTATGCACCAGATGTGCATGCACAGCTGAAAAAGCAGAAAAACTTAAAGGCGCTGCAGCTCCATGGTTATGAGCACTGAAGAGGGTACAAAAGAGGGAGAATGTGTATCAGGAGCCCTGACGGACTACAAGGGGCTCCCATAAGCTAAGTAAAGTGTGCCCTGGCTCCTGGGGGGGCAAACAGAGCCAGGACAAATGATTGTCAGCCCCTGAATGGATTAAGTTTTGGGGCTGGCCCGGTGGCGCTGAGGGATGAGGCGCAGGATGCCACACCTTGTGCCACGCTGATGACCCGGGTTCAGGAACGGACTCGGGTCGTCGGGGGTCGGCAGGGGAGGAGTAGCACTGAGCATCCATATGACTGCTCTCCTCTCTGGGGAGGGTGGGTGTTGCGTGCTGCAGTTCTAGTGGTCCCAGTGGAGACTGAGGGCACAGCACTTGTGGCAGCACGTACTTGAGTGGGGGGGTGTCAGCGGACATCCTGCACACTGGTGCGGGAGCGCACCCATCATATGGTGAATGTCACTGCATGTCCAAGCCCCCAGGGACATAAAAGAAAAATACCCTGGCACCCAGGAAGGTGAAGGCAGGACACACGGGAAGACACCCATGCTCACCACCGAACCCGTACGGTCATCCTCTGGCTCCCACACTCACTCCGGCCACCCATTAAATTGCAAGACAGAACAACAGAGGAGTGGCGGCCCTGCTTCAGGGGGCTCAGAGCTGGGGGGTCAGTAGGTTGGTGGAGGTCTGGGAGTGGTTGGGCAGAGGTTCAATTGGGGGGTCTTGGCTGAGCTGGAGAAGCCGATCTGTTGTGCCCATGCCAGAGAGAGTCCTATGGGGCCACAGCAAAAACAGAGTTGACCAAAACAAAAAAAATTAATAAGTTTTGGGTCCATTTGTCTGGGCACTAATGTAAACAAACATGGTGGCCCCCAGGGGACTCCTGCAGCAGGGGGCCACTGAGAAAAGCTCAAGGGACACCAGAATTGCCTGGGAATCAGGCAGCCAATCACAAGAGAACAAGGAAAACAGTATTAAAAGAACTGTGAGCCCGCCAAAGGGGGAAAATTCCTGAGGGAGCCCGAGTGAGAGCAGAGCAGGACAGACTGCTGTGGGCTACCTAGCCCAGTAGGCCTGTTGTTTGCCCATCAGCCTTGCTGGCCCCCAGCATTGTACAAGCTGCAGAGTGCCTTATGAAAGCAAGTAGCAAAAGGGAAAGAACTGAACTATGTGAGTGGATCCTTGGGTGAGATTTGAACCTACTGCTGCAAGTCGGGTCTTGTGATTTACAGCCTGAAGCTAGAGCAAGAGATTCTGCAGCAGAGAAAAGAGATTTTGCAGCCTGAGAAAATAGAGACTGAGCCCTATGTGATCCCCCTCGTAAGGGCAAGAGTTTCGAGGCTGCGTTACTGTGTCTAGCCAGAGAAATTGTGGGTGCTGGGGCCAAACACTGAGCCAAAACCCCACTGCAAGAGTGCATCTTGAAGCTGTGCGCCAAACAGAAAGTCTTGGGGACGCCCAGTGTGCTCAGTTCCTGAGACCACTGAGAAGATCCCTCAAGAGTAGGACATCAAGAGACCTGTCAGATGAACACCACATACAAAGGCCTCAGAGGCAAGAACTTGAAAGGCCTGACAGGTGAAGACCAGCATTCTTCATTTCTTCAGCCAGTTGCTGTTTTACTGCGAACTGCTGCTATGGTGCACCACCACCATCTGATACCAGCAGGGTACTGTTTGAATTAATCTGTCTCCTGAGACCCCCAGTAAATCTACAAACTGTTAGTACCTCTGGGCTGCAGCTCTGAGGAGTCTTCTACTTTAGCTAGCTAGCTAGTTAGTAAAGGGGGTTAAGTCCTTGGTAGGATTGTGCCAAGTTTAAAGCTGCGCCCAGGCAGAAAAGTTACATTTTGCATCTGTTTAAAATTTATTGGGCCCCGACGAAAGTTTGTTCTCCCAGTTAAAGACTGTTTAATCCCACCACATTTTAGCCTCTTGGAACCATCTCCCTGGTGTGGTACCCACTGCTACGAACTGAACTGTATACTAAATGGCTGTGGCGGACAGCCGGGTGCAGCCACAGACGGGAGATAGTGTGGGGCATAGTTGGTGTTGTCTTTTATTATTGTTGTGCTATTTTCTCCCCTGTTCACCCTTTCCCCCCATAATAAAACGAAAAGCTGGTTTATGGTACAATTTAGTATTATTGGTTATTGGAAAGTCTATGCTTTTACCGTGTGGGGAAGGTACTGTGGGGGCAGTTAAAGTATTTTCCTGGGGGTGGTAATCTGCAGTTTATCCACAGGTATTCTATAGCACTATCCCAGGTGGAGGCACCGTGTCATTTCTTCTTCTGTCTGCTTGTGAATCCACGCTGTCCCCTCAGAGGTGTATGTAGTGTGTGCCCAAGGGCCCTGGAAACAGCCCAGATGAGTCAGGGGGGCTGCTACACAATGGTTACGTGTCAATGTAAGGGAGAGAGAGCAAAACATCACATGATGTCCTTCTGAGTTATGTCTGCAGCAACAAATGATGATTCATATCACTGGCACCAAGGAAAGAACAAGCGTTGGTTTTAATTTTTTTTACATTTAAAGTTTTTCACGCATGAGATATATGCATCCAAAGGCACCTGTAATTAAGCCGTTACATGGCATGAACAATCGCAAAGATTTTAGCATCTTGGTGAAGAAGGTCATGAATACTACTAAAGCGTTGATGAAAGGTACTAACTATAGCATGCCCCTTCTGGGATCAGCTGTTCCTTGCTAGTTTATAAATACTTGTACCTGTAAAGTAGACAAAGCCATATTTTGTTCACTGCTTATTCCAGTACAGTGCCAACTCACGTTATGTACCTTGAGCTGTGTGGTGAGGATTGTCTACCAATAATAAAACAATTATTTAAACAATAGGAACTAATGTTTGGATATTGTTTTGTCTAATAGGCTACTGCTGCGGTAGTGCCTGACATAGCTGCACCACTGAATGGTGAAACTGAACTTGCCACGAATTACAACTGTAGCTCATGTACTATTGCTAAATTTTTAACTGAGACATTTTTTTTCAAGTCACCAGCTCTATACTGGAAGCAACATTTCTGGAAATCTCATCATTCTGATTCAGTTAGTGCCACCTGTGATTTTGGTTCTGTGATGTGGACCGCTGTCCCCTAGGAAATGGACTGCGGACGGCCAGGTAGCATAGCAGTAGGGCTTCCGCTTGCTACTCCAGTGATGTGGGTTTGAGAATGGGCTCGGGTTGCAGGAGGATGACTAGGGAAACAGCAATGAGCATCTCACTGGACAGCTCTCCTTCAGAGAGGGGGATTCAGACCTCTGCTGTTGACTACCACCCAGCTAGGATCCCCATCCACTGACCGGACCAGATCTTTGACCCAGCTGGAGAATTTCACTCTTCGGGGGGCCCCACCTTGGGGGCAAGCCATGGAGAAACAAAGGAGGCTGGGGTAACCATATGGAGATAGCGGGCGATGAGGCTGGGGTGGGGGGGACAGATTTTCTGTTGAAAATACTGTGCTGTCTTGATATAATGTATCCCATTAATCAGCTCTTCGGCTGTTAAGCATACCCTGTCTGGCTGAAATCTCTGTTGTCTTTCTTGATCTGCCCCAAGTTTTTATTAGCCCCCCCCCCTTAAATTTGAAATACAGTACAGTAATTTACAGTCACCCCCCACAGAGATTAGGAGCTCCATCAGTGCCGGCAGTTTTACTTCCACCACGCTTGTAACAGACAGCTGTTTTGGGAGCGGTCTACAACACAAGTAAGGGAGCGTGCTGAGTACAAGTTCAACAGTTCACCAATGTTTATGTACTTTACTATGTGGGTGCTTCTCCCTACTGCCCATGATTTTGCCACTGCCACCGGTATAAACCTCCTTTCACTTTCTGAATGACTTCCGGGCGGTTGCGATCATGACTGCAGTACGTCTTCTAGAAAGACTGAGTGTATGTAACCAGGGTATGTAACATAATATCAAAATAAAAATGCAAAACAAGTAAAAGAAATAAACAGCACACTGGTACTAATAACCACTAGTACAGGAAGATAAGTTCATTACTGTTTATAAAATGGCAAGAAAAAATCTAGAAATCTCATTGGCCAAGACAGATCAGCTGACCGTATATTAACTCTCTGTATACGCACAGTCATCCTGGTCCTAAACCACATTACACAATGAGCAGTTCAGTCCTCCTACAACCAGAACTATCTTCCATCAGTCTCCCTACCACCAGAACTGATCTTCCACCACAAATATGGCTGCTACCTTTACACTGTAGAAACCTTCAACTGGGCCCTAAAATTTAAATTATCTTAAATATAAAATAAAACAAATGAATTAAATGTTGTTTACCAGATTGTCACACTCTTCTTACACACATAAACAAATTAGAAACATTAAGTATTGTTTATAGTTTTCATTACAACTGTTTGTTTGCTAACAGTGAAAAATCCCCCTTCTGTCTTTACCTGCTCATCAAGGAAATCTCTTCTGCTTTCCCTGACAAGTGAGATAATTGAATATCTGCAGTGGCGGAGCCAGGTTTTGGAGCATTTGGGAGCCAGGAGGGGCCATTCAGTCAATTATGGGCTCCACAGTGGGCATTAAATAGTGAATAAAGATCATGATGGGGCACCACTACTCACACTGGGGCAGCCAGGAGGGGCGACCGCCCCCAAGCCCCCCCTTTAGCTCCGCCACTGAGTCTCTGGCTGTCTCTGGCTCCAAAACAGGACTTTGTTGTCTGTGTGTACAGTATGTTAGTAGAGGAACATTCTGCTAGTAGAACTGAGCAGAATTTTGAATCCCTGTATTCCATGGTAAACATTCCATGATAAACATTCCATTTCTTGAATGTGGGGAAACACTAGATGGGAAAAAAACAGAATGAAGAAAGTAAGCAATAATACTATATAAACAAAGAGAAAAGGTGATAAATGACTCGCCCTGCTGTTTACCTTTTAGGTCAAAGCGAGCAGTTCATGATGTTGTCAGTTAGTGTGGCAGTTTTGAACCACACTTATGCTTGTAGCACTGGGGAACTGAGAAGCCTCTGTTATGGCTTCCTTTTAGTTTTGTCTACAGAGTGAGGAGAATTAAATAAAATAAGGGGGCTATGTGTCCTACTTAGAATGAGAAAAAACAGCATTTGTGAATTGTTGTGGCTGGCAGGGGATTATGAAGCTTAAGTGGGCAGGGAGGCACACACTGTATAACGCTGCTTTAATATAGCACCAATAGGCGGAAGGACTATTTTATGTTAAAAGCAGATTCACTTACATTTTTACTTATTTAAAAATGTGTTTAAAAATAAAATAACTGCTTCTAAAAATAAAGGGACATTTTATAAGCGCAATAAGATACTCTGGAGTTGTGCATTACGGTCTGATAACCGTACTCCTAGGGAAGAATGGCACTCGGCCTTCGGCTTCATGCCTAACTACGCCCCTAGGAGTGCGGTTATCACACCGTAATGCACACCCTGTCGTGTCTTACTGCTTACGTTGTGAATCAAGCACTCCAGTTTTTCTGAACTACCCTACTCAAGTATCAGGACAAACATGCCCCACTCACTTCTAGGAGGGTTAGAGGACAAAAAACTAAATGTCTCACTTGTCCATTGCTGGCTCTCTTAAAAGATAGGGATAGAAGCTGGGCTTTTTACAAAGCATCTAATTCCCACGATGATTGGACCAAATACAGACAACTAAGAAACAAGTGTAAGACAGCCATCAGGCAAAGCAAGAGCACATATTACAGAGAGAAGCATGCAGCAACGTGCAAAACTCCCAGTAGATACTGGAAAAAACCTCAAAGAATCGCTGGGGTATTCTAGTCCATGTACCCTCCTGATTTTGAAATAAATGGAGTGAACTGTAACAACCCAGTTACGATATCCAATGCTTTCAAGCAGCACTTCTCTGACCTCTCTGCGGTCACAGCTGCCCTGGACTCCCAATCCGGTCTTGACACCCAACTTTGACGACCCACCTCCTGTTCCTCACCCCCCACTTCCACTTTAGAACAGTAACCATAGCTGAGATCCGCATACTCCTCCGCTCAATATCCAATACTAATTCCGCAGGTCCAGATGGCCTCAACCCCACAATCTTTAAACTGGCAGCTTGGGAGCTTGCACCCCCCCCCCAATAACCAGAATTTTCAATCCCTCATTTACCTCTGGTATAGTTCCAATAAGCTGGAAGAAAATCAATGTTGTGCCCATCCTTAAAAAAGGTAACCCGACGTTATCATCGAACTACCGGCCAATCGCCATACTACCAGCACTCAGTAAACTGCTAGAAACAATTGTAGCAAATCAACTGACATCATACCTGGAGAAATACAATCTACTATGCCCGGCACAACATGGTTTCCGGAAGTACCACAGCACCACCACAGCATTTATTTATTTATTTATGTAACCCCTGACTTTTTAGCAAAATGACAGGTGACATGCTGTTGAAGCTGACAGCAGTACCTGGTGGGGACTGGGTTCGGGGAGGATGAGGTTACTCGGCACAGGGGACCTAGGTTTGGCTACTCTGCACAGGGGCACCCAAGTAAATCCGAACACAGGAAGCAATAACTGTAATGTCCAGAACCAGGAATGGGATTCTACAGTGTGGCTTTTATTCACATCCAAGCTGAACAAACAAAGCATAGACGGACCACCACGGGGCTACATTCCTGGTAATGCAGATTAGAGACAACAGAACACTTTATCACTATTTCCAGCCCTCAGGCTCTAAACCCACCAGGCACACAGCCCGGACTTGCACGCAGCTTTGGGTACACAGCCCGACTTGTACACTACTGGGGTTTTCCCCACTGGCCCAGCTCCCCCGCTGGCCACTTGATCCGCAGTCCATTTGAGGAATGAACCAATTATCCTGTTGTGGCTCCCCAAACCACACTATAGTCTTCGACTCCTAGACAGAATTTTCCTTACAATCCCACTTCTGGGTACTTCCCTCATCACTGGCCAAGTGCCTGAGGCAAAGTAGAAATCCACAGAAGAAATCCATAGAGGTGGACCTGGTCACTAAAGATGGGGGGCCACCCACCTCCAGTTCCCACAGCCCATACCGGCCATTTCTCTGGAAACTGAACCATTCCTTTACTGAAAACGTTTAAATGTAGATTCTGGGTAGACGTCTGTCACTTCTCCTCTACATATCATTTGCATCCCAACAAGCTCTGGACTTGAACCTACTTTTACTTTACTTAGCCCATTACTCTAGGCGTCCCAATATTTAGTAGTTCAATCCCCACATTGTCACACAAGTCCCAGGGTGAAAAACATAGGCCCTTTTAGCAAGAGCAGACACTCACCCTCACGTTGCAGGTGCCCCACAGGCAACTCACAAATCTTCTTATTCTCCCAAATAAACACTGGAACACATAGGCAGCTTTTCCTTCACAAGCAGAACTAGGGGGTTGCCCCAGGAATCTGCAGGGAAACCTTTCCTCCCCCGAAGGGAGGGGGCACTGAGACCCGAAAACAGCGGTCTCCACCACTTCAGTTATCTTCTGTGTCTCTCTTTAAGGTGGAGACAGACACCCTTTTAAACTAAAAGTAGCCCTCTGTCAGGGCTGAGGCTCCTAAAGCCTTCACTGAGCTGCTTTTTCAGCAAGCTCCCAACTTCAACTCCACCTTGAACTGACTGAATCTCGTCAAACCTCCCAACGTTCTATACCAACTCCCTTGCTGCAGATTCCAATGTGGCTCATGCAGCTGCGATAGTTCTATTGGTGATGTCATCCCTCAGTCTCAGCTGAGACTGAAAACAGAGTGAGACAGTGTGAAACCCACTTAACTGGAGTTTCACAAGCAGCCTTTCCTGCCTACCATTAGGTCTTACTGGGATTCTAGTAACCCCGGGTAACAAGGGGGTTACATTTAAATCTAGGATTACATAATACCTTTGAGCCGAGGCTCTTTTACAAAGGTTCCACATCAGAAGAATAGACAATACAGTTTATGAAATTACAGAGTAAGACAGTCATAATGCCTAGTGGCTATAACAACTTGATTTCAAGTGCAAGTAACACGACATATTACAATATCAGTAGGAGGTGTATTACACCATAAGTGAGGGGAAAGGGAGAGAGTGGGGTGGAATAGGGTATTGCAGCCTAGAGGGCTTTGTTAGGACAGAGTATTTGAGTATAAGGTTGAGCAAGGGAAAAAATAAGGGACAGAGAAGTGCGAAGAGCAGGTTAGCATGGACAGCGGTGGGTATGGGAGCTGCCAAAATGATGGTGCTCAGCTAAGGCAGTCACAGGTACCAGAAGCTACCAGAGATTTGTGGAGCTTCTTTTTGAAGGCGCCCAGAGTTGGTGAGGCACTGGCAAGGTTATTGAGCCAGCTGGGGGCCCTGTAAGAGAAAGACCTTTGACCTTGAGTGGTACGACAATGAGGGATTCGCAGTAGCTGTGGTTTTGAGCTCCAGGTGTTGCAGTTGTTTACTCTGGTTTTTAGAAGGGAGCAGACTCCTGTGGGGGGCAATGGCCATCATTATTTTCTTGGCCGTGATGCAGGTTTGATACTGAATTCGTTTTTTTAATTGAAGCCAGCCAGTTTGGGAGTAGAGATCACAGGTATGGGTGAGACGGTGAGCTCCAGTGGTGAGACGACATGCTTTATTCAGGGAGGTGGCAATTCGTTTGAGTGTAGAGGTAGTGGCAGAGCCATAGACTATGAGTCCATAGTCAATAGCACTCATAACTGAGCTTTGAACGGCAATAGACAATGCTTCAGAGGTTAGGTGTTTTTGGTGATGGTACAGTACGTCCAGTCTGGTGCTGCCCATCTTGGCGACATTACTGATATGGGTGGCATAGGAGAGTTTGCAGTCAAGAGTGATGCCAAGATATTTGAAAGTATCAACTTGATCAATGGTGGCTCTGAGTTTGGTGTTGACTGTGAGGTGGTACTGTTTATTTTTGTTCTGCGAGCTGCTGAAGAGCATGGTCTTAGTTTTTTTCTGATTTAGTAACAGCTTGTGTTGCAAGAGCCAGTTTTCAATTGATGTGAAACCCCGCTGGAGGTTACCTTGCAATTCTACAGGATCGTGATGGGAGGAAAGGATAACAGCATCGTCTGCATAGAGTATTATCTGTTCTGGACTTGAGTCTGGAAGCGCGTTCAGGAATAGGCTAAAGAGCAGGGGGCCTAGGATAGACCCTTGTGGAACAACAGAGAGGACTGGTCTGGCATCAGAGAGTGTTTCAGTTATTTTTACTCTTTCGGTCCAGTTGTCTTAATAGCTATTGAACCAGTCAACTGAGTCAGGTGAGAGCCCAGCCTTCCGAAGTTGGACAAGTAGGAGATGGTGGTTGACAGTATCAAAGGCCTTAGTTAGATCGATGAACACAGCCCCTGTTAGTTTACCTTTATCCAATGAGTGGTGAATGGCTCCGGAGAATTCGATAAATGCTGTAGAAGTGCTGTGACCCTTTCTAAAGCTGTGTTGTTGCTTGCAAAGGATGTTGTGAGTGTCCAGGAATTCTGTGAGCTGGTCGGCCGCAATATGTTCAAGGGCCTTAGAAAGAGGAGGTAGAATGGAGATTGAGCGGAAATTTTCATGGGCAGTTTTTTCACCACTTTTGAATATAGGGGTCACAGTGGCCAGCTTCCGTTTGTCTGGGAATTGGCTGAGGGAGAGGTTGAAAATCTTGGTCAGTGGTCTGAGTACTTCTTCAAGGGTTAGGGATAGAAGTTTGAGGTCAAGAGAGTTGCCGCTGGATCTAGACTTGGTGATAGCTTTTGTGACATAGCTGCGGACCTGGTGTATCTTGACCAATTTAAAATAGAAAGGAGGGCAGTTTGAGGAGGCAGAGGAGATAGGGTGCATTGGAGTATCATCTTTGCTAAAGAAATTGGGGAGAAGTACAGAACTAAGGTCAGTGAAAGCAGTATTGAACGTATCTGCAATAATTTTCGGATCAAGTGTGGTAACCCCGTCTATACAGAGCTTGGATGGGGGGGATTTTGACTGCTTCCCGGTAACTTCTTTAATGTTGTTCCAGAGGTCCTCCATTTCCCATGAATTTGTGAGAGCACTCTTAAAATAGGCAGATTTTGATTGCCGGATGGCTTTGGTGCAATCATTTCGAGAACGTTTATAGTTACAGGTGTCAAGTTGCCTCCCAGAGTTTCTAGCTAGTTCCCATAGTTGATCCCTTTCTTTTAGGCGCCTTAGGAGGTCTCCTGTGAGCCACGGGTTAGAGATGGCATTTATTTTACGCTTTTTGAGCAGAGCGAATTTGTTGCAGGCACCATTAAAGGTATTGATAAAGTGGTCAAGGGCGATGTTTACATCTGTTGCATTAAAAATTGGTGACCAGTCCAGTTGAAGAAGGTAGGTTTTGAGGTAATTGAGATGGCCACGGGGCAAGACTCTGCTGGTTATAGTTCTCGGGGGTGGCTTGCTGAATTTATTTGTCCAGGTGCAACTGACAGGGGAGTGGTCACTGATTATGTCAGGGTGGACAGTGGTGTTGGAGATCTGGGTGGGGTGACTAGTAAGTATCCAATCCAGAAGGGTGTTGGTGCCCATTTTGTAGTTTTTCCTGGTTGGAGAATCAACCATCTGGGTGAGGTTTGCCACTGCTACAGAATCCCTGTAGGCCGCAGCCTCTGCAGCAGGCCAGTTTATATTAAAGTCCCCAATAAGGATAGACTCAGAATCCGGCGAGACAGACCTGACAAAATCCAGGGCTGCATTCAGGCCAGAGCCTTGTTCTTTTGGAGGAATGTAGACTGTGATAACTGTAAGGGCTTTGTTGTGAGCGCCAAGGAGGATTTCTATAGGTAGAATCTGTGCAGCACTGGTTTGGGGAGCAGTGCTAACGTGGTAACCCACATAGGTATTCTTTAGGTATACTGCACATCCACCACCTCTTTTAGTCGTTCGGTCAAGCCGAAAAACATTGTATCCAGGGAGGCCTATGGCATGATCCGGGACAGATGGAGAGAGCCAGGTTTCAACAATACCTAGAGTGCCTGGACAGTGTTGGTTGGCAAAGGCCTGAAGGGCATCGAGTTTGTGTAGGAGACTACCGATATTGAGTGACATGATAGAGAGGGCCCCTGTGTACTTTTATAGTTTGGAGCCTTAGTGGGTGTTGGGCCAGGATTAGGGTGAACATTGCCAGATAAAAGCAGAAGAAAAAGCACTAGTTTCATGGTACACAGGTGTAGTTCCCTGTTTATGCGCTTTCGCCTTCGTGTCTGGTGTGCACACTGCTCACTAGTGTGAGTCAAAGGGTGATAGCGTAGGTTAAGGATAAGAGCAGTATGAGAGGAAAATTGGGGAAGCCAAGGAGCAAAGGTGGGAGAGGGTGGCTCCATGTGGGAAGTCTGATCCCAGTGCAGAGGGCTAGATTCCAGAGGTAGGGTACCTATATGTTTGTACATAGGATCAAGTAGGTAGTAGTTTGGGAGGGAGGGAGGGGAAGCAGGCGCTGAGAGGGTGAAGAAGAGGAAAGAGGAGAATAAGGAAGAAGAAAGGGAAGCATAGAGTATATGTATGGAGCATGGTAGACTATCAGTGAGGGTGGCAATTACCCTATCGAATGCAATTTACTCAGCAATAGAGCATGGTAACCTCACTGGGGCTGTCTTTACAGATCTTACAAAGGCCTTTGATACAGTAAGCCACCCTATATTTAAACTTAAGTCCATTGGAGTCTCTGACCACACTATACCTTGGTTTTCCAGCTAACTATCTGAAAGGTATCAGTGAACTAGGATTGGCCACAACTACTCTGACTACCTCCCCACCTCCCTGGGTGTTCCCCAAGGATCTATCCTTGGCCCTCTACTTTTCTCACTGCACATCAACTCCATCACACATTGCTTTAAATGCTCGACTCCCCTCCTTTATACAGATGACCTGGTTTTCTTCTGTCATGCTCCTTGTGTAACTTATATTAATACAGACCTAGATTCTGATCTAACCTCTGTGCAGTCTTGGCTTAAAGACAATAACCTCCTCTTAAATGACCCCAAGTCCCAGGCCATGCTCTTCAGGCCCCTATAAACTGAAAAATGCATCCACACCCTTAACTGTGACAGCTGAGAATGGCACCACCCTCGAGACAGCTACCATGCTCAAGTACTTAGGGATCCATCTTGACCCCTCACTGAATTTCACCTCCCACATCCACTCCATGTGCAAAGGTATCAATTCTAGCCTAGGCATCACTTACTGGGCAAGAAACAATCTCTCCCCCACTGCATGCATCACGATTGCTGCTTGCCTCCTCCTTCCCAAACTATCATACGGGCTCCATGTGTTTGCTCACTCCTCCAATACCATGCATCGCAAATGGACAGTTTACTACAACAACATATGTCATTTTGCCTTGTCCTGCAATCAACTCACTCACTCCCCACTGTGTACTTCACAGCAAATTAGGATGGCCCTCCCCTACTACCCTGTTGGACTTCTCGCTAGTCAGGGCCGGCCTTAAACATTCTGGGCCCCTGTGCAGCCCCCTGCTGGGCCCCACCACTCCATTCCATGTGCCCCCACATATCCAACATTTACACCTAACACTCCTGTCCTGTATTAATAACGCAGTACCAAGTCCGCTAGTTTAACCAGCATGTTTAATTAGTGCCATTGACTGCACTGAATTATTTTACTTCACCATTGGAAATGAATCTGACTGAGCCTGGAGCAAGAACTTAAGTAAGTACAGTACTACTACCGTATTCATTTCTGTAAGGACAGGGACATCATCACTGGACACACACACTTCTGATACTCTGATCTGCAAACAAGTTAAACAACTTAACTTTTCTGGAGCTTTGAGTGAGAGAGAATAGAGAGGATTATCATGGGACACCAGTAAGGTTGCCACCTGTCAGTTTTTTTTTTTTTACCTGGTGATCAGGTTTTCAGGGTCCCCATCAGCAAATCCAGTTTTGCTCTGTGCTGGCCAGATTTTTGAGCCATTTTGAGTGCTCACATACTTTTGAAACAGATTTTGTCATACCATTCATTGTTTCAGCTAGATGTCCAGGTTTTAAACAAGTTCTCTTATCAATATAGACCTTTGTTTGTGAAAGCAGTCAACCTAGGAGGTGTAAAGTATGGCCATTGACAAACACCATTAGCACTTACTGCTGCCCCCACCTTTTGTAACAGTAACAGAGCCAGTTGTCTTCCACTTTCATTTGCTGTTAAACATTTTCATCTCTAACAAAATTTAGGCATAAAGTATGGGCCCCCAAGGTGCAGGGGCACAGTCTGCACCTAGCTAAGGCCGGCCCTGTCGCTAGTCAAGGTAGTATGCAACACTACATCTACTCAGAAACCAATCTCACTTGCCTCATTCTTGGTACCTTGGTCACACCAATATGCCCTTAGGTCTGCTGATGATGGGCAACTAGTAATCCCCAGATCCCGTTCCTAATTTGGCTCCATGGCTTTCTCTCTCACTAGTCCTGCACAATGGAACTGCCTCCCAGCTGCTCTTCGTTCCTGACAGAAACCTAGCACTCCACCTGGGCACCCTAAAGGCTAACTCCTTCGGGGGCGAGTTACACATTCTAGGGGATTTCAATTTCAACTGGGTCGCAAACAATAACTTCAAACATCATAGCCAAATCACTGCCCTAAACCTCACCCAACAGATTTCTGAACCCACTTGTCTAAATCACAAATCTCAGAACCATTCCCTCTTGGATTGGGTCCTTACCTCTCACCCCCATCGGATCGTCGAAGCCGGGCTCCTCCCTGACTCCCTAAGCAATCACTACATAATCTACACTGTAAGAAAAATTTACAGTCCCAAAGCACCGCCACCAAGGACGTTGTTCACTAGGTCGTACAAAGCTCTCAATCTAGATGCGCTTCTAAGGGACCTGGCACAAGCCGACTGGACTTTCATCTTCCAGGCTTCCTCCCTCGATTCAGCCCTAAACTTCTTTAAGGATACTTTCCTAGCTGTGTGGAACACCCACGCACCCCTATGGAGAAAGAGGGTAAGGGGTGCCCACCTGCCCTGGATCTCTGCCAAACTCACAGACCAATTCCATGCTAGGGACCATGCCTGGAAAAAAGTACAAGGCAACAGGCACCCAGGCGGCACTTCAACTACACCGTAAACTTCGTAATTCTAGCACTAGGCAAATCCGACAGGCCAAAGCCAACTACTTCAAGGCATCCTTCAATACAAACCTAAATCACCCAACTAATTTCTGGAAAACAATCAAGTCACTCTTCTCTCTCCTGCTCACCCCCCACCCCAACCCCAAATGTAGGGGCTCCATTGTCTCTGAACCAGCTAAAGTGGCCTCTGTCTTCAACACCTTCTTCACCAGCTGTGCATCCTCTCTTCTAGCCTCTCTACCTCACCCCCCCCTCACAAGTATGCACCTACCCGATGCCAACATCCTCCCAGACTACTGGCTTCTCATTCTGTCGGGTTACCCTGCTCATTGTGCTGAAAGCCCTGCAGTCTCTCAACCCCTCAAAAGGCAAGTGCCCTTCAGGGCTCGATTCCAAAATGTTACATCTATCTGCCCCTGCCATTGCCACCCCGCTGGCCGCGCTGTTCAATCTCTCTTTTTCTCTTGCCGACGTACCATCTGACTGGAAGTATGCCACTGTCATCCCCCTCCCGAAAGGGGGAGACCCCTTGTCACCGGGTAACTACAGCCCAATTTCCCTACTCCCCATGCTTGCCAAACTACAGGAGCGCCTTGTCCTAGCCCAACTTTCCTCCTTCCTTGACTCCTCCTCTTTCTTTACACCCTACAAATCAGGTTTCAGGAAATCGCACTCCACCATAACCTCCCTGCTAAGGCTCACCGATGCCATCCTCACGGGCATGGATAAAGGGCACACCACCTCTGCCATTTTCGTCAACTTTGCTAAAGCCTTCGACACAGTCTCCCACTCCCTACTGCTATCCAAACCTTCTAGTGCCGGACTCTCTGGTGATGCCACCAGTTGGTTTCACTGTTACTTGGTAGGTAGATCTCAATCAGTAAGAACTGGACCTAACACCTCCTCGTCCCCCCTCCCCATTACTACTGGGGTCCCACAAGGCTCAGTCCTCGGCCCGTTACTCTTCTCAATTTTCCTAAATGAACTTCCCTCAATCTGCACTCACACATCCATACACCTGTATGCTGATCATACCGTACTGTACGCAACAGGCCTCTCCCCCGATGAAGTGGCCTCTACTCTCCAACAAGATTTTAATGCGGTACAGCATTGGTTTTGCTCAAACCAACTTTTTCTTAACCCCAAGAAAACAGTCTTCCTAACATTTGGGACAAGGCAAAGGCTCTCCAGACTCTGTTCTACCCCCACTTTTTTTCACCACTGAGGGGACTCCTCTAGAGACCTGCACCTCCTTCAAATACCTTGGGGTCTGGCTTTATCAGCACCTTGACTTTTACACTCACGTCGACTCGATCCACAAAAAGCTGCACCCAAAACTAGGAGCCTTATATCGGAACAAAGGTAGCTTACCTCTGGCAACCTGCAAGGAAATTGTCCAAAAAATGATCCTCCCAATTCTGGACTACTGAGATACAGTATACAGCGCTGCTCCCAAGACTGCCCTAGCCAGCCTTGACCCTCTTTTCCACTCCTTCTGTTGCTTTGCCCTTGACTGTCCCATTTTGACTCATCACTGCGACCTCTACAGCTCCCTCAATCTAACATCGCTCCACGCTCATAGACACATCTACAGCATCAGGACCACAGCGAAATTCTGGCCACAGTCCCTTCCCCCCTACCTTGCATCTGCCCTCTCAGTCCCATCACAGCCCACCTACTCCCTCAGGAGTGGAAACTCCCGGCTCCTATATGTTCCATGCATGGCCACATCAAGGGGCCAAGCGGCATTCAAATACCTCATGCCTAAACTTTGGAATGCACTCCCAGCAGGCATTCGTGACTTCGCTAACACGTCTCACCTAAATCTCCTCCTCAAGGCACACTTCTCCTCAACATGCGCCTGCACATAGGGCCACCTAGGAGCTGGTACCTCAAGTCCCCTACTTGTATTTAGGCCCTGTTGATGTGCTCATAGCACACTATCCCTGCGTAGCTTACACGTTTGTAGAGCAAATTGTAGGGGTTACAGATGCAGTCCTCTCACAGAACCGTGAATAAACTCTTTATTTTTCCTTGTTGCTTGCTTCATAGCTAATTCTGCATATTGTTAATAGTTACATGCACTTTTTCTCCTACTGTTTGTAATATGTAACTGCATACATGTGCTTCCACTTCGTGTTTATTACTTGTATGCTTCAGTTCTCCCCTTGTGGTCTCATAACAACTTTCTGCATAGTGTAACTGTAAACATGTACAATCTTCCTCTACTGTATGTAAAAGTAATTGCATTCTTGTTCTCTCTTCTTTGTTCTTATGATCTGCATGTTCCACCTGTCCCTATTCCCCAGGACGCATCTGGAATCGAGCAGTAACCTGCTCAGTATGCTTTCCTGGTTAAATAAATAAAAAAAAAACTTTTAAAAGGCAGTTACATTCCCTACTGTTGGACCACTCTATATGTGCCTGTTCCTAGTCAGATTACCCTTGACCCGTCTTCTTGCCCTCCCAGCACTTGAGCCTGTTCTGCTGCTCTAGTCTCATACTGTTTAGATGTTTTGTATGATCACATTTAGTTGCACAATTCTGTTAAGCTAAATATTCCAAGTTGCTGTTACTGCTCTTTTACTCGTTATTCGTTACCTGTATAGTTTGCTTATTTCTTAATTAACTATGTACTTGTTGTAAATTGCTGGTCTTTGTCGTCCAATACTGTAATGTATTCTCCCGGGTCATACCTGAAAATAGGCACATGAGTGCTTAGTGTACCTCACCTGGTTAACAAAAGCTAATAAATAAATTGTGAACACTGTTTGTTCATCATAAGTACTGCAGTTCTTTTTATGTTTTTTTGGTGTCCCTCATTAAAATGAACAGTGTGCTATAATGAACCGGGTTGATGGACTTCCAACTTTTTTGCTATAGCAAAGAAGTAATGCAACATCAAAAACAATACTAACTAAATCAATTTACTTTTCACTGCAAACAAAATGTTGTATAAGCTAAGTGATTTGCCATCAGAAAAACTAAAAACAAAATGTATGGAAATGTTTGGATTCTACTGTAAACATTGTTATACTGCAAACTAGCTTAGCACTTGAGAAGGGCAAGGCACTGACAGCAGTGCAGACAGAAGCTCTCCGTTTATACTTATCACCAGGTAGAGTGAGTGCACAGCAAGGACAGTGCAGGCTTCTGCATACTGTACTGTGATAGAGTTAGTGTTGGTGAAAGGAAGGGGGCCGACACACTGGAGACTGAAGCCAACTATTTATACACAGGCCAGATAAAGGATGGCAGCTGAGCTGGTTGGGGGGGGGGGTCAGGGATGGAGTGGGCAGGCTAGAATCTAGGACACCAGGAGGGATGCAAACCTTGTGTGCTGCAAGGGCTGCGCAGTGCACACCATTCTGCCTTTGGCCACAAATGTGTCCCACCTGCCTTCCAGTGTCTTGTGATTAATACATGTAGGATGTACATTGCTAGGTCTGAGTTGCAGATGGAGGCACCACTGGATGCAGGGGCATGCCAGATACTGAGTGGGCAGGTACACTGAAGGCTTCCCCTCATTATGATACACTTTATGGTGCGCCATGATACATTTATGGTGGTGACTGACACAACTCTAGTCTGAAAACCTCCAGGTACAGAGTGGATAAGTACTGTATGCTACAGGCTTCCATCTGTGTGGTGAAACTGGCAATGGAAGAAGCCAGAAGGGAAGGAAACATATTCAATTCAGTGCCTTACAGTAACTGGTAATTGCTATTTTTCTTTTAAACTTAGATTGTGGGCTTTTAGTGACACTGTACTTTCTTTGTTGTCTTTACTTAGAATTGTTTTTGGGTTGTTGAAAATTTAAAACGTAGTGGTGGTGTATTTCTGTGCTGTCTTTAATTGCAGCAAATTTTCGCAACGCCTTCCCTCCTCTTCCCCCAACTCTTAATTATATGCCCTGTTAAATCTGATTGACAGGAGCTAAACACAGGGTATAGTAAGGGGTGTGGAGTAGGAGGGGCATAAGGGGGAAGAAGCCCACCCTCAGCAAGAGAAGTGTTTTGACTCATTTATTTATTTATTGGTTTATTTTCTTTTTTTAAAAAAAGGAAAGTATCTGAGGATCAGTGGCAGGATTTTTAGGACAGTAAAGTAATAAAAATGGAACTAGGAGAGCTTCAGTAGCAGACAAGTAGTAGAATAGCAGTATAATTGCAGTATAATGTGGGGCGTGGTGCAATGCAGTGGCTGTGGGGCAGCCATATTCAGGCAGACCTTCTGGACACTGAGGTGCTGCCCTATCTGCATGCATCTCTCTGGACTGCGGGATGAGGTAGACAGACTCAGAGCGGAAGTAATCTGGGTCAGAAGTACCATCACCCCTATCTAGAGACCACCCAGTCCAATGCAACTGCCTCAAAGGATGCTGAGAATGAGGAGCACTTGGATGACAGTGGGCTCAGGGCGGGTTAGAGCGGTCAGGCAGAGACACTTCCCAGATCCTATTCCACTCAAGAACTCATATGCCACACTGGCAAACGGGGACAACCAAATAGAGGTACCCAGAGAAGTGGAAGGAAAGGATGTGGAGGTTAGCCAAGGAGGTGACCTCAGTGGGGAAAGCAGTGGACCCCAGAGGAGGAGGAAGCAAATCCTGGTGGGGGACTCCATCATAAGAGGGATCCAGCTAGGAACACAGGAGGGAGAGGACAGGGAGGTGAGGTGCCTACCAGGTGCCATGGCATGGAGGGATGGAAGGAAGATCCTGGGGATCACTGGGAAGGCAAGACGGGAGGGTGAGCTGGATGTCATTATCCACCTAGGTACTAATGACCTGGCAAATGGGGAGCCAAAGGAAGTTCAGGAAGAGTTTAGGAAATTGGGGAGGGGTCTCAAGCAAGTAGCTACTTCTGTCACTTTCTCAGAAGTACTACCTGCGAGAGGCAAGGGAGAGCATAGGAGTGCATGCACCAGGAACTTTAACTCATGGTTGAAGAACTGGTGCTGTGAGGAAGGGTTTGGATTCATTGGTGACTGGGGACCCACCTGGAGGGATGGAGGTTTGTTCAAGCCTGACGGCCTGCATCCATCCTGGAGGGGAATCCAAGCACTCAATGATAAGTTTAAATGCTACATTGACAAGCATTTAAACTAGCAAATGGGGGTGGCAGGCCAGCAAGGAGGGTACCTACTTGCTCACCCCCCACAGCTAGCAGTGGAACCAGTGAACCGGAGGAGTGGCTATCTCTACAAAGCAGTGTGCAAAAGATGGAGATTGGCGCCCAAGAGGTGGATAGGCAGAAAAGGGGCAAAATTCAGCAGAAGGGCAGATAGCAAGGAGAACCAAGGATAAAGGACAACCAAGGAAGGGGCTGGAGTAGAACAGCGAAACAGTCTAGGGAGGTCAAATCATGGAAAGCCATGTGTGCAAATGCCAGGAGCCTTAGCAACAAGATGGAAGATCTGGAGGCTGTCATGGTGCAGTCAGACCTGGACATTGTGGCCATCACTGAAACCTGGTGTAATGATAACCACGACTGGGAGATGGCCATACCTGGCTACAACACATTCAGAAGAGACAGGGCAGGCAGGAAGGAGGAGGAGTGGCACTGTATGTGAAAAATGACATAAGAGCCACAGAGATCCAGAAGGAACAAAATGAGGGAGAGATACTGTGGGTTAAGCTGGAAAGGAAAATGGGGCCAGCCATCCGCACAGGTGTGGTCTATAGACCACCAGCCCAGGAGGAAGAAACAGATAGGGAGCTGATGCTAGCCATCCAAAGGATGGCAGACAAGGGTGAGGTAGTACTGGTTGGAGACTTCAATATTCCAGACATGGACTGGAGTATCCCAGCAGCAGCATCAACTAGGAGCAGATTTATCCTGGACTCCCTTCAGGGTGCCTTCCTCAAGCAACTGGTCATGGAACCAACTCGGCAGAAGGCAATACTGGACCTTGTGCTCACAAACAGGGACAGTGTGATGGGGGTAACAGTGGGGGAGCACCTGGGGAACAGTGACCACCAGTCATTGTGGTTTGAAATCACAGAAAGAGCAGAACCAAACCACACAAAACCACGTATCCTGGATTTTAGGGGGGCAGACTTTGGGAAAATGGGGATATACTTGAAAGAGGCATTAAGGGGAATGGGGCAGGAATCAGGGGTTGAGGAACAGTGGGCAGTATTTAAAATGGGGATTACAAGAACAACAGAATTATGCATTAAGCAGGTTAGCAAGAGGAAAAGGAAGAGGAGACCATTATGGTTTTCCAAAGAGGTAGCAAAGAAAGTGAAAGCCAAAAAGATTGCATTCAGGCAATACAAAAAGACACAGGCAGAAGGGGATAGGGAGAAGTACCAGGAGAAGCAAAGGGAGGCAGGGAGGTCAGTGAGGGAAGCCAAAGCTCAGACAGAAGAACACATTGCAAAATCAGTGGGTAGAGGGGCAAAACCTTTTACAGGTACATAAGTGAAAAAAGAAAGGCAAAGGGAGGGATAGTGAGACTGAAGGGGGAGGATGGGGGCCGCGTGGAGGAAGACAACAGTAAAGCTGACATATTGAACAGGTATTTCTGCTCAGTCTTTACTGAGGGAGAGGAGGGTAATGGGTCTGAAGGGTGTACAAGGGGTGAGAATGGTGAAGAAATGGACACAAGTCCCTTTACATGAGAAAGGGTCCTGAAGGAACTGGAAGTAATAAGAGTTGATAAAGCAATGGGGCCAGATGGGGTGCACCCCAGGGTCCTTAAAGAACTAAGAGAGGTGGTGGCTGAACCTCTAGCGATCCTGTTTAGCTGATCACTGGAAACAGGGGAGGTACCCAAAGACTGGAAGACAGCAGATGTAGTCCCCTTATACAAAAGTGGGAACAAAGAGGAAGCGGGGAACTACAGACCAGTCAGCCTCACCTCGGTAGTGGGGAAGATCATGGAAGCACTACTGAAGGAGAGATTGGTGGAGCATCTGGTTGTCAATGGACTACAGGACCCAAGGCAGCATGGTTTCACCAGGGGGAGGTCATGTCAGACCAACCTCGTTGAATTTTTTGACTGGGTGACTAGGGAGGTGGATCAGGGAGGGCAGTGGACATGGCCTATGTGGACTTCAGCAAGGCCTTTGACACTGTGCCACATAGAAGACTATTACACAAACTGGGGAATATCGGTGTGGGCAGGACAGTAGTGTGGTGGGTAGGTAACTGGCTGGGTGGCAGGACACAGAGGGTGGTGGTAAATGGCTGTCACTCCACAGAGGGAAGAGTGACCAGTGGGGTACCACAGGGATCAGTGCTGGGACCAGTCCTATTCAACATCTTCATCAGTGACATTAAGCAGGACATAGAACGCAGAATTTCACTGTTCACTGATGACACAAAGCTCTGTAACAGAGTAGACACGCCAGAGGGTGTAGACAGAATGAGAAGGGACCTGCAGAAACTTGAAGAATGGTCAGGGGTTTGGCAGTTGAAGTTCAATGCAAAGAAGTGCAAGGTAATGCATATGGGGCACAAAAACCCTGGCACAATATATCAGTTTGGGGGGTGAGGATATAGCATGCACCAAGCAGGAAAGGGATCTTGGGGTTATCATCTCTGATGACCTCAAAGTAGGAAACAGTGTGACAAGGCAGCAGGTAAAGCAAATAGGATGCTGGGATGCACAGGCAGGGGCATCACCAGCAGGAAAAAGGAGGTCATAATTCCACTATACAAGACACTAGTGAGGCCCCACCTGGAGTACAGTGTACAGTTCTGGAGACCTTACCTACATAAGAACATAGACAGGGTAGAGAAGATTCAGAGGAGGGCAACAAAGATGGTGCATGGATTGCATCACAAGTCCTATGAGGACAGGTTGAAGGAACTGAACATGTACTCCCTGGAGGAGAGAGAGAGAAGAGAGAGGATATGATAGAGACATACAAGTATCTTACAGGGAGGAACAGGGTGCAGGAAGAAAAAATTACTCACCTTAGTAATGTTGTTTCTTCTAATGGAGTCTTGCTATATTATGACAGTAGCAGTTTGTCCCACCACTAGAACTGCTCCGGAGGTGAAATGGTTAATACCATTCCAAAATAGAACTTTGAGCACGAGCTCTAAGAAGCAGCTCTATCTGTGTAATTTCAAACCTGAACTGTCAGATCTTTACGAGCAAAAACTCACTAAGGTCTGTGTGGAAGCTTTAACCTACACTAGCCAAATGGCTACCTAAATATTAACAAACATTGCTGGTCCCAACACCCAAGACTCAAGTCAGGGGACCAGAACTACTAACACAATTCGAACAACATGAGAATAAACAACAGTATAATAAACACACACACCAAACTCCCAAAAGGGGAGAAACACTAAAAGGGCATAAAATAGTGCCCACACTAAGTTTTCCGCACCCCACCTAAGTAGAAGTTCTGAGAGGGGCAGGCTGGGGGGGAGGTCATAATATAGCAAGACTCCATTAGAAGAAACAACATTACTAAGGTGAGTAATTTTTTCTTCAAACAACATGAAGTCTTGCTATATTATGACAGGAGCAGACTAACAGCAGTACCTCCATGGAGGAGGGCAGAACCTACTTAGGGAATAGGCTCTGAAGAACAGCTGTGCCAAACCGAGCATCTCTCCTGGCCTGGACATCCAGGGAGTAATGCTTGGTAAAAGTGTGTACCGTTTTCCAAGTAGCAGCCTGGCATATCTCTAATATAGGGATGTCTCTGGCAGCAGCTAGAGACGCAGCTGTACCCCTGGTAGAATGAGCCCTCAAGCCAGAGGGGGGATCTCTGCCCAATTTCTGATAACAAAATTGGATACAAGAGACAATCCACCTGGCAATTGATCTCTTAGTGGCAGGTTTGCCTTTCCCAACTTCACCATAGGTAAGGAAAAGTTGGAGGGATTCGAACCTGTGACCTTTGGTACGCTCTATATAGTAACTAAGAGCTCTCTTAACATCCAGGCTGTGCAATCTCCTCTCACAAGAAGAGGAGTGATCAGTGAAAAATACTGGAAGGGAGATAGATTGGTTACGATGGAAATCTGAAACCATCTTAGGTAAAAACTTCCTATTAGTCCTAAGGACTACCTTATCCCTGTGGAAAGAAATAAAGTCAGTTTCCACTGACAAGGCTTACACACTCACCTTGTCGTCTAGCAGAGTGATAGCCAGCAGAAAACAGTTTTCCAAGTTAGATACTTAAGCTCTGCAGAAAACAGAGGTTCAAAAGGGGGTTGCATTAACTGGGCAATACAAACATTAAGGTCCCAGGCAGGGGCCGGTTCCCGAAAGGGTGGATTAGTATGGAGTAATCCCTTAAAAAACTTGGAAAACACAGGGTGAGTGGAAAGAGGGGATGACTTTCCTGCTGACACAAAAGCAGATACAGCTGCCAAATGGACTCTCAGGGTAGCTGGTCTGAGACCCAAGGAATTAAGATGGACCATGTAATCTAATACAATGGGCAAATCAGCAGATTCTGGGAAATATTTTTCCCAGCACACCAAATGGAAAACCTTTCCATTTAGAACTATAAGTAGTCCTAGTGGAAGGCTTTCTGGAAGCCTTTAGATTTCAAGAACACCTTGAGAGAGGTGTAAATCAGCAACTCTAACTCCTCAAGAGCCAGGCCTTGAGGTTGAGGGATTTGAGGTCCGATACCAAACCCTTCCCTGGGCACAAGTTAACAGGTTGTGAATCCTGGGAAGCAAAGGGAAGATGGATTGTCAGTGACAGAAGGAGTGGGTACCAGGGCTGCCTGGCTCATCCGGGGCAATCAGAATCACCCTGCAAGGCTGAGATCTGATTTTGACTAATACTTTGAACAGGAGAGGAAGGAGGGAAAGCATAAAGAAACTTCCCCTCCCAATCCAGGAGAAGGGCATCCAGGGGGACTGAGCCCAACACTGGAGGCCTGCAACAGAACAGAGGAAGTTTGTGATTGTCTGGGGCTGCAAAAAGATCTATCTGAGGGGTGCCCCATCTGGCAAAGACTATCCCCAGCACTTGAGGATCCAGGGACCATTCGTGATGGCCCTGGGAAATCCTGCTGAGAGCATCCGCTAGGACATTGTCCTTCCCTGGAAGATGAACTGCTATGAGGGAAGTGTTCAGGGAATAGGCCAGAGACCACAACTTCATTGCCTCGGTGCACAAGGCCGAAGACCGAGTGCCCCCTGTTTGTTGATGTACCACATTGTTGTGGTGTTGTCTGTTCTGACTTGTATCACCTTGTTGTGGACAGATGCAGAAAATGCTTGAAGAGCTAAAAAGACAGCTCTGAGTTCCAGCAAATTGATGTGGAGCAGAGATTCCCGGGGGGACCACACTCCCTGAGTGGAAAGGTCGCCCATGTGGGCTCCCCAACCCAGAAGGGAAGCATCTGTAGTGAGAGTCAAATTGTGAGCAGGGGAATGAAGGGGACCCCAAATCTTAAATTGCTCTGATCCTGCCACCACTGGAGGGCCTGGATCAAGGTTTGAGTCACTGGGACCAACTTGGAAAGGGGGTCTCTTCTCTGAGACCAATAGGTTCTCAAGTGAAACTGAATGTCTCTCATCTGAAATCTTGCTCCCTGCACAACAGCTGTGGATGCAGCCATGTGTCCCAGGAGCTGCAGAAAGTGTCTTGCTGGTCGAGACCTGCAGGGTGAAGGAGGAGGCCAGAGTCACTAAATTAGCCACCCTTTCTAAGGGAAGAAAAGCTCTGGCTAGCTTTGTGTCCAACTCTGCCCCTATAAAGGTGAGTACCTGGACTGGTTCCAGAACCGACTTTGGTAGATTTAGCAGAAAGCCCAGGGAGGTGAGAAGCTGCTGGGTAACTTGCAGGTGAGATTTTACCTGTTCTGGGGACTGGCCTACAATGAGCCAATTGTCTAGATAGGGAAAAACAGCAATCCTTTGCCTCCTTAAGTGAGCCACTGCTAGACACTTTGTGAATACCCTTGGGGCAGAGGTAAGGCCGAAGGGCATTGCTCTGAACTGGTAATGACCTGAGGGTAGTTCGAATCTGAGGTACTTTCGATGGGAGCTTCTGATTAGGACGTGGAAATAGGCATCCTTGAGGTCCAGGGAGGCTAACCAGTCCCCTGGCCTTAGGGAGGGTAAAATCATTGCCAGAGTTACCATTTTGAACTTTGGTTTCAAAAGATGCTTGTTCAGATATCTGAGGTCTAATATGGGCCGCCATTCTCCTGTCTTTTTTGGGGTAAGGAAGTATCTGAATACAGACCCCTGCCCTGGTGCAGGGAGGAACCCTTTCCACTGCTCTGAGAGCCAACAGGGTTGAGACCTCTGCTTCCAGAGCAAGGGTCTCTGAAGCACTTGCAGGTAGAAAAGTCTGGTTCTCAACTTGGGAAACTTTTTGAAGCTGAGAACCAGACCCTGGCTTACTACTTCCAGAACCCACTTGTCTGAGGTTAAAGAAGCCCAGTTCTGACTGAAGTAAGCCAGCCTGCCCCCTACCGGTAAAGGAGAATCAGCCCTGGGCACCCCATCAGGATGCCTGCTTAGCAGGAGCTTTAGGCTGAGGGGTGGGAGCAGGCCTGCCCACCCGTCCTGTCTCTGCCTCTGAAGAAACCCCTCTGAGCATAGGCAGAGGAGGCCTGAGTCTGGTAAAAGGCCTGTGAAAAGGCCTACCCCACCCCTGGGGGTATGCCTCTGAGGAGTGGCTTCGCCTCCTTAGCTTGGGCACTTTTTGTAAGTAGTCCTATATTCATCCATCTTTTCATGTAATTCTCTGTCTGCCCCAAACAGAGAATTTCCCACCACAGGAAAAATCCATAGCCTTAGTCTGGGTATCCTGTGACAGACTAGTACACCTGAGCCAGGCCAACCTACTTAAAAGCTACAGATGTGGCCATGACCCTAGAGGAAACATCAATAACATCCACAGCAGCATGAAACTGTACCTTAGAAGCCTCAATGCCATCAGCAGCCACCTGTTCTAGTTCGCTAGCCAGCTGGCCATGGGCTTGCTTGGCTAATTCCATAACAGTATCCCATCTAGATTTCTGATACCTAGCTACATAAGCCATATAATTTGCTTGCCTGAGTCCCAGAGAGGCTGCCATATACTGTTTTTTCGCCATGGCATCAATCTTCCTGGAATCCTTGTCAGGAGGATGTGAAGCCAGGGGGGATATTAGCTTTATCACAGGCTGCAGCCTGAACTACCCCAACATGACTGCATTGCTGAGAAAGGAATTCTGCATCAGGACCTGACAATGTGTACCTTCTGTCCATCTTTTTATCTACAGGAGGCACAGAATTAGGAGCTTTTAAAATTTTTATTGTTTGCTTCCTAAAAGACTTATGCAAAGGAATAGACAATCTCCTAGACTCTGGAATATCCATCATTTCTACAAAATCAGGCTCCTCTTGCTCATCCACAGCTTCTTCCAAGGGAAGCTGGAGGGTTTCAGCAACTTTTTTGTAAAACATAAAATGAGATGGGGACTCAGATAGCATAGGGGGGAGATTCTAGAGGTCTGTCTGGGGAAATATCCGGTTCAATGGGCACACCCAGACCTTCCCAGCCACATTCATACTGTTCATAATCATCCTCCCCCTCCTCTGGTTCATAAAATTCCTCAACATCATATTCCTGAACCACTGGAACCGGATGAACCGACCTTTTGCCAGATAGTGGTGGTTCGGACGGAACCTGAGACAGTGACTGGACAATTTGTATGGCTTTTGCTATCTCTGCAGCAGTTGGAGAAGGGGTTTTGGACTACAAACCTGCTGACTTTCTTGTTTTCTTTACTGGAATTGGTTCCTCAGAACCAGCTTTTCTTTGCCGAGGAAGTCTCGCCCTGGTCAGAGGGCACTCCCTCCGGTTCGGTTGGCACCGAACCGGCTGGCCATCCGGGTCAGCGGACTTTTTGGCCTCGCTCCCTGAGCCTGCCCAATCTCTTTTCCAGGGTGGCTGCAGGGAAATTCTTACATATCTGGCAGTCTGACTGGAGGTGGTCAAACCCCAGACAATAGACACATGTGGTGTATGGGTCAGCCTTGGCAAAGACTTCCCCACAGACATCACAGTGTTGAAACCCAGTGGGCCCGGTTTTTCTTTTGGGTTTCTCAGACATAATGCCAGCCTAACCAGAAAAACTTGCCCTTTAAACGGCAGTGCCAGGCAAGACACCCTTATCGGTTCCTAACCGTGTCACGGGTATTGGAAAAAACCGTAATAAAATCCGTTTTTTTTAGAACCGATAAGAAACATAGAAACATAGAAGTTGACGGCAGATAAGGACCGCAAGGCCCATCCAGTCTGCCCATCTGCCCCAAGAACCAGGAACCGCACTCTAAAATGTTAAACTTTAAAGTTAATAAGTTTTAAACCCAGCTGATCGGTTCAAAACCGAACCGATAAACTTACAAGTTCCACACAGACAAAACCTTTAATTTACTTATGATTACCACAGACAGAGCTTGAACCGAACGGTTTTGCTGTTAAAATAAAACTATTCTCGGTTGAATCGAACCGAGAAAACACTGTTTAAACCTAGAAATGAACCGAGCAGTAGGAGAAATCTCCGGAGCGACTGTTCACTGAGGCGGAGTAAAGAATCTGACAGTTCAGGTTTGAAATTACACAGATAGAGCTGCTTCTTAGAGCTCGTGCTCAAAGTTCTATTTTGGAATGGTATTAACCATTTCACCTCCGGAGCAGTTCTAGTGGTGGGACAAACTGCTACTGTCATAATATAGCAAGACTTCATGTTGTTTGAATACACTATTTTTAACCGAAAAAGATGTTCCAGGACTAGAGGACATGGGATGAAGTTGGAGGGAGGACGATTCAGAGGAAACGTGAGGAAGAATTTCTTCACAGAACGGGTGGTGGACAAGTGGAACACCCTGCCAGAGGAAGTGGTGGGGGCTGAAACAATCACGGGATTTAAGAATGCATGGGATAGACATTAAGGAATTCTGGAGGTCAGGGGTAAGGGGCAACAGACTTCTAGGAAAACATAAACTGAACTTACAAGCTCAAATGGGCAGACTGGGTGGGCCATAGGCCCTTATCTGCCGACACTATCTATGTATCTATGGTAGAAGGTGAGGGACTTACAGCACTGTAATCTGAAAATCCTGTTTTTTCACAGACCAGGTACATTTTGGACAGGTACACTGCAGGCTTCACCACATTGTGATATATCGAGGCCTGGTGAAAGGTGAAGGACTGACAGCACTAGAGAGTGCAGCTCTCTCTCTCTCTATCTCCTTGACTTGGTGCAGAGTGAAGAGAAGTAACTTCAGTTTGATTCTTAGCCAGCATGGAGAGGTATGGAGGAAACTGCACAAACCCATGGCAATTCACACTATCCACTTGCCTGGTAAAATGATGTTAAATCAGTCCCAAAAAGGAGAACTTTTTGTCATAAGAATTTGGAGCTCAATGAAATGTAATTACTTAATGCTAGAGCATTTTTTGTTACACTGACCCACACAGTACTCATACAAGGCAAAACTGATTTCAGAGGAATGTCTAAAATACACAATAGGTGCGACACTGTGGTCACAATGAATATTACAGTGACCTGTCCAACAGTAATCTAAATGATGGCAACAGTGCCCCCCCATAAGAAATATATATATATACACACACACACACACACACACACACACACTGCCATCACAGGACCAGTGTTTTTGGCACAAGCCAAATCTAATTTTTGCAGTCAGTTCTATTTTATTTTGCCCGCAGGCTGGACACATCATCTGACCCCTCCCCAGACCCCATTACCCCAGCTCCACATGGACTTATCGCTCAACTCCCACCTTCCTGATGGCTTCCCCCAATGGCGGGGGTGGCCCAGAGAACACAAAATAGATTCTCGGGCAGGAGGTGCATCACATCGCCAGGTGTGCAGCCTGCAGAGGATCGGTTCCAGCTTGCTGGTCAGCCCTGTTTTTTCTCCCTCCTGTGTGTTTCTGTCCCGTTGGAGGGTGGACATGCAATGCACCTGAGACAGCCCTACACACAATTTGCATGTAGGACATCAGCAGCAGCCACTCCTTCTGTCCCCAGTGTTGCGGTCCCTGGGCTACCTTACCCCTAGCCAGTGCTAGGAGTCAAGTGAGTACTGGGCACCACACCCCTTCCTCTGTAGAAGAGAGTAGTCCAGTGGATGCTTGTTCCTCCTCCTCCTCCGGCCGACCCTCTGATGTCCCGAGTTCACTCCTGAACATGGATCATCGGTGCCGCAAGTGGCAGCGCTACTGCTTTCACTGGCAGGCTGGCTGCAAGCCAACTCTTGTTAATCCCTTTGTAGTCCCACCGTAAAAAAAATAACTTTATTCATATCTTTCGTTCAGAAATTGCATTTACATCATGGATAAATATCTTAATGGCAAGGAAGCCTGAAAATACACAGTGCAAGTGACGCATAGACTTTGACGGCAGATAAGGACCGCTTGGCCCACCTAGTCTGCCCATTTCCCTACCTACAGGATAGGCCACAGATCCTAGTTAACCAACAGCCTATTTCTTCCTACCCCCCCACAAGAATTGCCTTATGTCTGTCCCATGCATTCTTGAATTCTCCCACAGTTTTGGACCCCACAACCTCCTCAAGAAGGCTGTTCCATGCATCCACTACCCTCTCTGTGAAAAAATACTTCCTCACATTGCCCCAGAACTGCCCCCAATCTTTAAATTGTGTCCCCTTGTTCTTGCACATCTCTCCGTTGTTAGCTTCATCTAGAATATGCTTAGGCATACTATGTCTTAGTAACAAAAACCAAAAAAAACAGGACTAGAAACATAGAATCTGATGGTAGATAAGAACCGCTTGGGCCACCTAGTGTGCCCATTTCCCCACCTATTTTATAAACTCCAGATCCTATTTGATCTGCAATTACCTTCTCCTTCCTACCACTAGGGTTGCTTTCTGTTTGTCCCATGCATTCTTGAATTCACCTATCGTTTTTACCCTTATGACCTCCTCAGGGAGGCTGTTCCATGCATCAACTGCCCCTTCCATGAAAAAATACTTCCTCACATTATCTCGAAGTCTTTCCCCCTCTAGCCTCATATTGTGACCCCTTGTTGTTGCACATCTCTTTTTCTGCAAGATGCTACCCTCCCGAACTTTGTTTATCCTCTTGAGGTACTTGAATGTCGCTATCATATCCCCCCTCCCTCCTTTACACCAGGATATACATATTGAGGTCCCTCAGCCTCTCCTCGTATGGTTTCTGGTGTAGTCCCTGCACTATTTTTGTTGCTGTCCTCTGGACTGCCTCCACCCTGTCTGTGTCCTAATAGAGATGTGGTCTCCAGAACTGAACACAGTACTCCAGATGAGGTCTCACCAACTATCTGTACAGTGGCATCACCACCTCCAGTTTTCTACTGGTGATACCTCTCCCTGTGCGCCCCAGCATCCCTCCGGCTTTACTCACTGCCTTCTCACATTGTTTGGCTACCCTAAGATCATCCGTTATGACTACCCCCAGGTCCCTTTCCAGTTTGGTTGTCATCAGTCTCCCCCCAATCATGTATTCCTCTCCTGGGCTTTTGTTCCCCAAGTGCATGATTTTGCACTTCTTTGCATCGAATCCAAGCTGCCACACTCTGGACCACTCCTCCAATATGCCTAAGTCTCTTCTTATTTTCTACACACACACACACACACACACACACACAGTGCCAACCATATTGCAGATCTTGGTGTTGTCTGTAAAGAGGCATACCTTTCCTTCTAGTCCCTCCACAATGTCACTTATGAAGACATTAAAGAGGACCAGCCCCAGCACTGAACCCTGTGGCACCCTGCTGGTTACCTCCCCTCTCTTCAGCTTGAACTTAGTTTACTATCACCCTCTGCTCATCCCCATCGGCTCACTTGCTCAGGCTAGCACACACAGTACCCATGGTGGGCCCCCTACCTCTCCCGCCGGACCCAGATCTAATACCAGAGCATGATTCCTTTGGGTCCGAGGGTGTGTGGAGGCACGGTCATCATGCTGCCACGACTGACTGCCATTTTCTTCCATGTTTTTCTCCCTTCGGGAGTACAGACATGCAATGATGTCAAGGCACTGCGGCAACATCCACCATACTCCTCCCCTCAGATGCACTGCACCTGTAGTGCCCCTGTATCCCACTGGGGGCCACTGCAGAGTGGTGCAAGTCCTGATCCCTCCCCGGGGAGAGGAGAGCAGTCAGTAGACGCTCAATCCTCTCCCTCCCCGACAACCTCTATTGCTCAGCCAATTTCTAACCCAGTCTACCACCTTGGAACCCACTCCCAGATTGCCAAAGATGTTTACTAATCTATTATGCAGGACTGTGTCAAATACCTTGCTAAAATCTAGGTAGGCCATGTCCACCGCCCTCCCTGATCTACTACCCATGTCACCCAGTCAAAGAAATCTATCAGATTTCTTTGATAAGACCTTCCTGCTGTGAATTCATGTTGCCTCAGGTCCTGTGCCCCACTGGCCTATAGATAATCTACAATCCTTTCCTTTAACACTGATTCTATTATTTTTCCCACCACTGAGGTCAAACTGACCGGTCTATAATTTCCCACTTCTACCTTGCTCCCACTTTTGTGGAGGGGTATCACGTTTGCTCTCCTCCAGTCTCCCAGTGCCACTCCCTCCTCCAGTGATATGTTGAATAGGGGCTGTCAGTGGTGTCACTAGCACCTCACTGAGTTCTTTAAGGGATGTATGCCGTCCAGCCCCACTGCCTTGTCCACTTTCAGCTTTGAAACTTCCTTAAGGACTCTTTCCTTTGTGAATGGACTGGTGTAAACCTCTCTTTCCTGTGTGTTTCTACTGCCTAATTCTGGTCCCTCCCCTTTTGTGAATATTGAGCAGAAGTATTCATTCAGGATTTCAGCTTTTTCTAAGTCCCTCTCTGCCCCCCCTTTACTCCTCACAATCCCTCCCTTGGCCTTTTTTCCTTCCCTTATGTACCTCAAAAAGGTTTTGTCCCCCTCTTTTACTGTCTGAGCTATCCTTTCCTCTGTTTGTGCTTTTGCACTTCTGATTGCTTTTCCGCCTCCCTCTGCTTTGTCTGATACTGTTCCCTGTCCTCATCCCTCTGTGTTTTCTTGTACTTCTGAATGCAAGTTTTTTCTCTCTAACCTTCCTGCCACTTCTTTTGAAAGCCATAATGTTTTTTTCTTTCTTTTAGCTTTGTTAACTTAGAAACATAGACTTTGATAGCAGATAAGGACCACTTGGACCACCTAGTCTGCCCATTTCCCTACCTATAGGATAAGCTGCAGATCCTAGTTAACCAACAGCCAATTTCTTCCTACCCCTCACAATAACTGCCTTATCTCTGTCCCATGCATTCTTGAATTCTCCCACAGTTTTAGACCCCACAACCTCCTCAGGAGGGCTGTTCCATGCATCCACTACCCTCTCTGTGAAATAATACTTCCTCACATTGCCCCCGAGCTGTCCCCCCTCCATCTTCAAATTGTGTTCCCTTGTTCTTGCACATCTCTTTTTCTGAAAGATGCTACCCTCTTGGACTTTGTTGATTCCACTGAGGTACTTCAAAGTTTCTATCATGTCCCCCCTCTCCCTCCTTTCCTCAAGGGTATACATGTTAAGCTCCTTTAGTCTCTCCTCGTATGGCTTCTCTTGCAGACCGTGCACCATTTTAGTTGCCCTCCTCTGGACTGCCTCCATCCTGTGTATGTACTTCCAGAGATGAGGTCGCCAGAATTGGACGCAGTACTCCAGATGGGGTCTCACCAACTGTCTGTACAGACTCAGAGGGATAACAACTTCTTGTTTTCTGCTGGTGATGCCTCTCCCTATACATCCCAGTATCCCCCACCCCTACCTACTGCCTTCTCACATTGCTTACTAACCTTAAGGTCATCTGATATGATTACTCCCAGGTCTCCCTCCACTTGTGTTGTTGTTACTGCCCCCCCCCCCCCATTGTGTAGTCTTCCTCTGGGTTTTTGTGCTTCACACAAAGGCTTGTTGCCTCTGCTATGGCTCCCTTGAGATTTTCCCACTGTTCCTCTACCCCTCTCCTTTTGCCAGTGTTTTCTTGAGGCATTCTCCCATTTTTGAGTCAGCCCTCTTGAAGTCCAGGACCCTTGTTTTTGTGTGGCTTGACTCTTCTACTGTCTTTACCTTACTGTATGGTGATCACTGGACCCTAGATGGTTGCCCACTAATACATCTGTTATTCTTTCACCATTTGTGAGTACCAGGTCCAATATCGCCCCCCTCAGAGTTTGGTTCTACCACCAGCCATCTGAGGCACGCCTCCGTAGGGCATCCAGGATGTCCCTGCTCCTGGATGTGGCTGCAGCCTCGGTGTTCCAATTAACATCCGGCATATTTAGGTCCCCTACCACTAACACTTCCCCTTTTTCTGCAATTTTATGGATGTTTTCTACTAATACCCTATTCCCTCCCCCTGCACTGGGGTTCTGTAGATAACCTCTGTGTGGAACAGTGGTGCCATTTGCTGTCTTCAGGGTGACCCACAGTGCCTTCTCTCCCCCCTGCTTTCCCCTTTATCTCAGTTGCTTTTATCCCCTCTCTGATGTAGATCGCTACCCCTCCTCACCTCCCGTCTTTCCTGAAGACTGTGTACCCTGGTATGTTAACATCCTATACATGATGTCTCATGTACCATGTTTCTGTGACTGCTACAATATCCAGGTCTTCCTCTGCCATCAATGCCACCAGGTCAGGAATCTTGCTACCCAGGCTATGGACATTTGTACACGTGGCCTTCCATATTTGGATGGCTTCATCCTTGCTAGTTCCCATCCTATATAAACATTCAAAATTGCCATCAGATACAGACCTTTTGGTCTATCTAGTCTGTAGCACTTCAGCCATTTAGACGGCAGCTGCCCCCCTCCCCTTGCCTCCCCCCTCCTACTGTTTTCCTCCCGTTTCATTCACACCCACCCCCGGTTTGAAACCCCCCCTTGATCCTGTCCTGATACCTCTTGAAACTGCTTATGATCTGCAGTGATACCACCCCTTCTGGCAGTGTGTTCTGTGACCGCTCTTTTGGTGAACTAATGCCTCCTCATTTTTCTCCTGAATCTGCCTCCTTCCAGTTTCAGATGGTGTCCCTTGGTTTCGCTTCCACCTTTTAATTTGAAAATGTATTTATTTATTTAGTTTTTGTTGACCAGGTAAGTGCACTAGACAAATCCTGCCTATTTTCAGGCACGACCCGGGGGGGAGGGGAATACAGATGAATACCAACTGACCTTAAACCAGATTAAGCTGTTGGTGGTATTTTTAGTGAATGAGGGAAATTTGGCCACGACACTGGGGAAATTCTCCTACTCTTTTCAATAAATGCCATGGGATCTTTAACATCCACCTGAACTACCACCAATCCAGGCAGATGGGACCTCAGTTTAACGTCTCATCTGAAAGACGGCACCTCAGAAGTGCAGCATCCCTCTCAGTGCTCACTCTGTTTATACCTTCAAGTATCTGAAGGTCTCAGTCATATCTCCCCTCTCCCTTCTATCCTCCAAGAAATACATAAGGTTTATCTCCCAATCCCAAGATCATTTTTATTGCCCTGCGCTGCACCTCCTCCAGTAGCTTGATGTCCTTCTTCAAGTAGGGGCACCAGTACTGTATGCAACACTCCAAGTGTGGCCTCACCAGGGACCTGTACAGGGGCAGGATGACTTCCCCTCTCCTTGAAGTAATTCCCCTTGTGATGCACCCTAGCATTCTGTTGGCCTTTGCCGCTGCCTTCCTGCACTGAGCTGAGTGGCTCACTTCCCCTGTTACCAGCACACCCAGATCCTTCTCCTCAGCTGACACGGATAACTGACCAGCAACTGTTTCCGGGGTTCTTGGCTCCCAAGTGCATAACTTTGCACTTCTTAGTGTTGAACCCAAGTTGCCATGTGTTCGACCATCCCTCCGGTCTTGCCAAGTCCTCCTGGAGTACTTTGCCTCCTTCCCACCCCCATCCACTTTGGCACATCTTAGTGTCATCCGCAAAGAGGCTGATCTTACTTTTTATCCCATTTGAAATGTCAGCTATGAACACGTTAAACAGCACTGATCCCAACACCAAGCCCTGTGGGACTCCACTTGTTACCTCTCTGGGCTCTGATAAGTCAACCCCCCCCCCCCACGACTACCATCTGCTGCCTATCCTGTAACCAGCTCTTAACCCATCTAACCAGTTTCTTGCCCACTCCCAGGCTGCTCAATTTGCTGGTCCGTCTACCATGAGGCACCAGCTCAAAGGCCTTGCTGAAGTCCAGGCAAAGGACATCTACCGCGTGACCCTTGTCCAGTGCTCGTGTCACCTAATCAAAAAAGTCCACCAGGTTCGTCTGGCAGGATCTGCCTGAGACAAACCCATGCTGTCTGCTGTCCTGGAGACCATTATCCTTCAGAAATCTTACCAGCCTTTCCTTGAGGATAGTCTCCATTAGCTTTCCTACAATTGCAGTAAGGCTCACTGGTCTATAGTTCCCTGGTTCATCCCTGGGCCCACCACATGAGCCACCCTCCAATCCTTGGGCATGCACCCTGTATCCAGAGAGGTGTTGAACTGATCTGCCAGCAGCTCTGCCAGCCCTCTCAAGACTCTAGGATGAACTCCATCAGTGTCTTATCTACTCTCAGGGACTTAAGGCCCTATAACACCCTTTCCTGTGTGATTACCACATCCGTGACTGCCTCCCCCCTATTCCCACCCCATCCTTCCCCTTAGGTACGAGCCCTTCCCTCTCCCTGGTGAATACTGAACAGAAGTACTCAAGTATGTCTGCCTGCTCTGCCCTGTTTTCCGCCCAGTCACTGCCATTTTTAATCCTAACAATCTGATCCTTAATCTTTCTCTTCTCCCATATATACCTAAATAAATCTTTTTCACCTACTCTTTTTCTTTTTATTTCCATTTGTACTCCCTGCAGCTCAGCCTGCAATTGTCCGGCCACCGTCCTCTACACCCCATGCAATCCTCATCGGCTCACTTGCTCAGGTTAGCACACACAGTACCCGCAGTGGACCCCCTACCTCTGATGTCGGGCCCGGATCTAATACCGGAGCACGATTCCTTCAGGTCCGAGGGTGTGTGGAGGCACGGTCATCAAGCCGCCACGACTGACTGCCATTTTCTTCCATGTTTTTCTCCCTTCGGGAGTACAGACATGCAATGCTGTCAAGGCACTGTGCCGACATCCACCATACTCCTCCCCTCAGATGCACTGCACCTGTAGTGCCCCCGCTTCCCACTGGGGGCCACTGCAGAGCAATGCAAGTCCCAATCCTTCCCCAGGGAGAGGAGAGCAGTCAGTAGATGCTTGATCCTCTCCCTCCCCGACAACCCAGGCTCGTTCCCGAACCCGGGTCACCGGCGTAGCATGAGGTGTGGCGTCCAGTGCCTCAACCCTCAGTGCCACAGGGCCGGCCATCTTTTCACCTACTCTGATCCCATGCACTGGCCTCAGTTCTCTCGATGTCTTGGCTGCCCTTACTGGTCTACTCACTTCCCTGGATTTCCTCATGAATTTCTCCCTGTCATCCTTGCTGTTGGATCTTTTAAAGATTCTAAAGGCAGCCCTCTTCTCCCTCACCCTCTCCCCTACCTCTCTGTTCATCCAGCTCGGCTTCTTCATCCTGGCTTTCTTACTCTGGCTCTTTACACATGTGCTAGTAGCCTCAACCAAGCCCAGCTAAATGACTGCCCATTTTTGCTCAGCTTCCATGTTAGGGCTAGCTATGCGCCCTTCTAGTATATTACCCATCCTGCCAAAGTCTGCCCTTTTGAAGTCCAGGACCTTAGTCTTTGTAATGGCTACCTTTTTTCCTAGGTCGAGTGTGTGAACCACACTGTGTGGTGGTCACTTCCCACCAGGGGAGCTTCCACCCCAACATCTTTGACTAGTTCACTGTTCGCCAGCACCAGGTCGAGAATGTTCCCCTCCCTAGTGGGCTCCGTTACCTTCTGTGCCAGGAAGTCATCCTATCCCTTCCCCCATGCCTCCCCTGACTTTACCCCTTTTCAGTCCCTTCTGATGTTTCCTCATCCTTAAGACTCTCTTTTCTGACTACCTTAACCTGTGGGGGTGAGGGGAAGTTGGATTTTCTCTGCTTATTCCTGCCTCCCCCTTGACTAGTTTAAATGTTTGCCACTGAAACATTTAAACCTTTCACTCAGGATCCTGGTCTCCCCCCCCAAAGATAGATGCAGACCATCCCTCCCGTACAAGCCTGCATCCCTCCAGGTTGGGCCCCAGTCTCCAATGAAGCCAAAACCCTTAGCTCTGCAGCAATTCTACAGCTATTCATTGAATCCCATGGTGCGGAGCACCCTGGCCTCTCCCATGCCATAGAGGGGTAACACTTCCGAGAAGCATACCGTGCAAGCCACCTGTCAAAGACCCCTCCCCAACTCTGTGACTTCTCTCTGCAGTGCCCTAACCTCATCCCCAGCCATGTCATTTATCCCCAGGTGGACAATGACGTGTAGCTCACCCTCCCATCCTGCTGCTCCAGCAATCCTTTGGATTCGCCTCCCATCCCTCCAAGCCATGGCACTGGGTAGGCACTTTATCTCTCTCTGTCCTCCCACCCCCAACTCTACCCCCTAATTATAGAGTCCCCCCTTAGGAGTTGCTTCCTTCTCCTCTGGGGTCCCATGCCTCCCCCCAGTGGGTCTCCACTGCGGAAGTTCCCCTCATCCACCTTGTCCACCACTGTGGGTGCATCCTCGGGAAATCCCCGCTCTGCCAGAACGGTGTAGGAGTTGTGGAGTGGAACCACAGGTGTGATGCGTCTCTGCCTGACCTCCCTCACCCTCTCAGAGCCCATTGTCATCCAACTGTCCCTCATTACTAGCATCCTCTGAGGTAGCAGGGTGGCCTTGGTGGTCCCTGGGTAGTGGAAGAGGTCTCCCGAACCCAAGCCAACTCGGCCCAGAGACAAGCAGCTTCTTCCCACAACCCAGAAAGGAGCATGCAGATGAGGCAGCACCGCTGCCTCCAGAATGTCTCCCTGAAGACTGCTGCCTCACAGCCACTGCATTGCACCATTCCCATCATCTCTGTTTCCTATCTTCTCCTTAATAAGCTTTAGTTGCCCAATCAAAAACCTTTAACACAAAGAAACAACACACAGTTTTGTTAACAAGAAAATATCCTTTCCCTCAGAGCTCCTAATCACCCCCTATCCACCTACACAACTATGATTTAGCACACTCCCTCTGGCTTTCTTTATCCCCTTACACCGAGTTTTTGATCTCTCCACTCAGTCTCTTACACAGACTTGCTACCCTCTAGAATAGGTTTTGTCACTTATCTGCTCCTTTTTCTGGTCCTTGTCCCGATTGCTGCCTTGGTGCCCTGCTTGTTTGTTCCTCTTGTCATATGTGCTTACTTCTGGTAACCCTGGGTAGTTGTGTGATTCTACCTTTTCCTGTTGCATGGCAAGAAGTTGTCAGATGGCGTCAGGATGTCCCTGAAAAGGTACACACATGCCAGGGGTGGATGGGGTGAGGGAGGGAGGTGGGTTATCCCGGAGGTATCTGCACTCAAAAACAGTCATCTTACTTCAGTCCGAAATACCTACAAAGCCCCTGTAAAGAAGTAGTCTGTTAGTTGACAAACAAAAGTTCAGTGAATGTAATCCTGCCCTTTAGGTTCTCTCCACACTGACTGTTTTGTCAAAATCCAATTTGTTAGTTTCACTCCACTCTGCCGAGGGGGAACTGGTTTTCTGTTTAAACGGACAAGCCTTTTAAATATTGTGGCTTTGGTGCACTTTTGTCCTTCTGTGTTTAAAGAGATCCAGCAAGATAAATGGATCAGCCACTGCACCCAACATTTATGTGCCTTACCATTACAGGAGTCCAGCAGGCCTTGTTAGTCGACTGTTGCACACATTTTATTACCAAGTGGCCATGATGAGACAAAAACTTAAAGGAAAAGCCACCACCCATTGCTTATGATAGAGTGTGCCCCTGCGCTCTCACTGGCATCTCGTCATCATGTAAGTGAGTGGGGGGTGGCACTCATAACTGGGAAGTCCGTGGGACCTGGTTTTATGAATTTCACAGAGCAAATCATTTCTTAGCTACTGCATTACACTTGGAAATATGCATACTGCTGGACTCCTGTAAGGTACATAAATGTCAGGCGCGGTGCCTTTTCTTGTTAAATCTCTTTAATCAGTCCCTCAGTCCTTCACTTCACCTAGAAGAACTTGTCCCTGTCAGTCCTCACATGCATGCAGCAATGCACATGTGAAAAGGCAAGCTCCCCTGGCCCACTACAGCAGTCACTGCAATGGCAGAACCACAGCGCCATCCTTCCCTGGCTGGAAGTACTGCCATGTGGCAGCATCACCCCAGCCCTTGACAACCCACCCAGCTCCCCAAGTCCACTCCCAAGCCCAGATAACTGTGATAGGAGAGTGACACATTACCCACTGGGTCATCACGCGGCCCCAAGAGTTTATGTTCTGAACTAGTCAACTGGAGTGGGAATTACAATTTGGGAGCCGGAGGGCCCATAAGGCTCCTCTCTTGAAATGGATCCCCCCTTCCCATTATAAGTTAATGGCAGTGATGCATGAGCCACCAGGGCTCACTTCAGAGCTAGGGGAGCCGAGACCTGAAATGCACCCCTGTAATTCCAGCATTGTAAGTCAACCCACTTCCATGTTCAGGCTAGTCTGATAGTAATACCATCCAAAGACATCTCAAGAGGGAGTCTACTGTTCTGCAATATATCACAAGGAAGTTAATCCTTCTGTCTCAGCTGTCTCGCTGCTCTGCGCAGAGGATCTACTGCAGTAAAGCTGCCGCATTACACCAGAGGCAAGAAAAAGGAGATGTGCTGGCACATGAGCGTCCTATACAGCCAACAGGCAAGGTCACAGCACAGGAATGCCACATCAGGAAAGATGATGTAAGCACAATGGCCTCCGGTTAGGACATGAGAAGAAATCAATATAGTACTGCACTTTGTAGTAAAAGAAATGATCCAGTGAATATTAACACACAGCGTTTTTTAATGAGACTTTTTGGTACGAGTATGCATATGTAGTTTTATTTTTTATTCTGAAATCTATTTGCCCAGGACAGCCCAGATGTCAAGCAATATCTTGTTTCCAGTGGGGTCATGCTTTTACCCTTTTCCGCCGCTGACTAAACTGAACCACTAGAAGGTTAAGTGGCTTGCCTATGGTCACACAGTGAGTATTTGGCTCAAGGAGGGGTTTGAAACTGCAATCTCCTGATTCCCACACCAGTACTCTAACCACTACACCATGCTGCTTCCTGTGAAGTATGAAGGGCACTATATATAAAGCTCCTTTATTTTATTAGGTTTTAACAGACAACTGAAGCTCAGCAATGGCTGAGTGAAAAGTGGGGAAACCAGTGCACCGGGATGGTTTAGAGGAATTCCCTTTAGACTAATTCAAACCTTTAGAGCAATCTTTTTTAAGGGAAGCAGTACCTAGAGCATTTCCCAGGGATTGACAAGCACTAGCATAGTCTTCAGTGTGTCCAGAAGCCAGATTTAGTGCAACCTATTTTAGTGTTCCCCACAAGGATCCAGCAGTGGCCAGTGTGATTGATATTAGAGTGCTGTTCAATCCCAAGGCTCACTCAGCTCAATGTCTCTTCTGAGATAATAAGCCATTGGTGATGGGCTTGTAATATATACTGTGATCCACTGAGCTGAGAACACTGACATCATGAGCTTGTTTCACATTGGTACAGAGTACCTGGTGGGACCATCTCACAGGTGAAACACTAATCCATTTTCCATGTTCATTACATCTACAGCCTCTTTTTCAGCAAAATAAAGTCCCCCAGGTGGGCTACGTCACACTGAATTCTGGGGAATGGTTTCAAGGTGAGGATCAACATCTGTCAGCAACTAAACTGAAACAAACTCTCGAGTAAGTCCTGTTGAGTGGTGGCAGCTATATGTACTGGATAATGTAACACAGAAACATAGGATGTGTCGGCAGAAAAGCACACAGAGGTCTGTCCAGTCTGCCCATTTCCTTCACTAGCTCCCTGCTTAGCCTAACACTGGACTGGATTTAGACATCTGATAGCCCTAGTGACTGATAAGTACCCCATTCCCCAGGAATCCCGTCCCCTCTTCTGCCTGTGGGTCCCACTATCCCCTTGTATCTGTCCCACTCAAATGTAAACCCCTGATGCAGTCTTGGCTTCATCCACCTCACCCCGGCAGTCCATTCCATTCGTCCACCACCCACTCCATGAAGAACCTCCTCCTCATGTCTCTTGTGAATCCCAACTACCACCAGTCTCCACCCATCTCCTCTAGTTACTGTACCCTCATTCCTTGTAAAAAAAAAAGTACTTACAATCCACCTTGTCAATTCCTCACAAGAAACTGTATGTCTCAATCATATCTCCCCACTCCCTTCCCCTCCTGGCCGCCAGTGTGATATAGCTGGCTGGTTTCAGGGCTTGTAGAAGTAGAGGGCAAAGCTCTTCCTTACTATGGCTTATGCATTCTTTATACCTCAAGATATTACTCAGGACAAACAACATTTCGAATTCATTTTTTTTATTTGGGATTCTCCTCGCTGTCCCAAATAAATTATTAGTGGATTTTTAAGGAAAAGGTGTGAGATATGCGGTAGGGCTTCATAGCCCGGTACCCAGGGTGGCGATAGCTCCTCTGTGTTAAAATTGTAAATTGTAATGCACTCCTGTAAGTTTGGGAAGGGATCATAACTCTGGTCGAACTGCCAGCCAGTCAGCAGATCCCTCTCCACTTTCCAGTCCACCTGCTCCAGCCTCCCACGTTTTTGTGACATGTAACCAGGGAAGCTTGTGGTGCCCACCCTTACCAAGTCTTTGGGGCTCATTTCAGAACATTTTCACACAGAACTTTAAGCTACCTTTTGATAAAATGGCATTGCACTCAACTAATAGAGACCCTATTAGTTGAGCGGTGGCTTTCATTTTATCAAACGGTACTAAAGTTCCATAAAAATGTTCTGAAAATAAGCACAATAGACCTCTATGGGGCGGGTACCCGCGCTCTCTCTGGTTACAGGTCACAAAACGTGGGAGTGCGGGGGCGGAGCAGGCAGACCAGGAAGTGGAAAGGGATCTACAGGCTAGCTGGCAGTTCAACCAGAGTTACAATCCATTCCCAAACTTACAGGAGTGCATTACAATTTATAATTTTAACACAAAGGAGCTATCGCCACCCCTGGTAGCATGCTATGAAGCCCAAAACTTTTTTTAAAAAACATCACATCTTTACTTTAAAGATCAAATGCCAATGTTTTACAGATTTACAATAACACAGGAATTCAAGTCCATGTGTTATGGTTAGTGTTTCCTGAAAATATCATGCTGTTTGGTTTTGTGGTTTTCTTGAAATCAGCATCTGTTAATGTGCTCTACAGTAACTGAAAACAGTGAAGAAACAGTGAAGATATTTCTGTTACTATTAGTGAGTGATGACATCACTCCTGTCCAGCATGTTGCTGGACCAATGAAGTCCTTAACTGCCTGTAGTAGCTGGCACACTTCCCAGTCAGAGTAATCTGTAGGGCTAATTGTCTTTACTCCAAGTGTGCTACTAACCCACCTGGTTTGAGTTTAGATAGAATAGGTTACAATCCATTAGTCTGTTCTCATAATGAGTTGGTCATTTGTGTTTCAGTGGGTAACTGAAGAGGTATAAATGAGTGTTTGTGAGAAATCTCCTGTCTGTAGCACAGCTGAGTTCTGTTATATCAACACTCTGCATTGTTTTTTGGCTATATAAACCCAGAGTTGTTTAATGGATATATAATTAATCTAAAGTTTAAGCCATAGAAGTAGTGTGTCCTTGATGTAGCCTCCATACATATGTTCATGTGAGAACAATATTGTAGTTATGTCAGATTGACAACCACTTGTCTGCCACACCTTGCTATTTCAGGAACATGTACTATATGAATTCACAAAATTCAGTTGTCTGAGGGATTCTGTGTGGAAATACATCATGTATGTGTGTAACTAGACATACTATGTCATTCTGATGCCCCTGTCTCTTGCCCCTCAATTGAGGCTGCTGCACCCTTCTTCCCTCGGCTCCTCCCAGGTAGAGCCAATGTCACTTGTTGCCTCCTGTTCCAGTCTCCACAGACAGGATTGCTGTGCTCTGCTAAACACTAACAGCACTCACATGGATTTTTTTCAAAAGCCACGGGTAAAGCTACCAACAGTCCCTATTTTCCCAGGACAGTCCCTATTTTAGCTAGCATGCCCCAGTGTCCTCACAAGTTTTGCAAAATGTCACTTTTGTCCTGGTTTTTGCTTACTTGTCCCAGTTTTGTCCCTTTTTTTTTTTGCTGACTGCTAATCCGTGAGTGACAGTTATTTCAGCACCACTGTGGCGCTGCTCGGGCTGGACAGCAGTTTGCAACTTCAATCCCTGTCCCTGTGCCTGTGTTGCACTGCAAGCATGTCAGTGGGAGCACTGTAAAGTATGTTCTTCCTGTTAGATTAGACTGGGTAGTAGTGCAAACAAGTGCATGTGGACATCTACTTGCCAGCAGCTGAGAGGGACTCCAGACAGAAAAGAGACCATGGCAGTGAAATAAGGTACCCGGACCTGATCAACTGCAGGGAAGTGTGTGAAAACAATCTGGGACTGTCAGGAGGAGCATTACATGCAGTTTGAATGTCTGATCTCAATTTAACGCAGGTTTGCTTCTAATGAACTTTCTGTACATTATGATTTGAAACTTGCTGCAGCAGAATGATGTATTGTTTTAATCTGGATGTTTGCTACTGATGTTACTGTGGGGTGGCATGGTCAGAGCAAGCATCACAACATGGTCACAATGGACTGTCCCAGTTTTAGGCCTCAGAAAGTTAGTAGATTTAGCCACGGGGTACATGCTCACCTACACGGACAAGTACAGCCGTGTTCTGGGGTTCCAGCATAGGAGGGAGAAAGTAAGCAAAAATAGAAATGTCTCCCCATTACGGCAACGGGGCGCAAAAAGCTATATGAAAAAAAAAAAAAGGTACAGCAAACCTGTGTGAAGTGTATAGATCATGAATTAGAGACTAGAAGACCCAGGCTCACATCCCACCACAGTCACTTACTGTGCGACCCTAAGCAAGTCACTTAGGGTGCTTTAGAAATAAAATTGCCTTGCCTTAATTAATCTCTCAGTGTAGATCCATCTATACAGCTGTAAAAATGGGCGTGAGCAGGACCCAAATGACAATGAGATACTGCATCTTACCGTGGCTATGCTGACCAAATAAATTATAGCAGAAAAAAAGGCTGTAAATCATAACCTGAAAATAAAAGAAACCGCCACTTTTCGGTTGTTTACAGTAAGTACTTTTCTTGATTTACAATAACAACTAGCTAATTAAATAGCACTGTAACTCACATGTATAGTAAGCATCAACCCAAATTCATTACCCTTTGGAAATGGAAGACAGCCTTCCTTCTTAATAGCTTTACCTCTGATCTTGTAACCTACAACAAAGTTGAATGCAGAGCAGATTATAAACTAATAAGGACCGAAAGGTCAATGGCAGGCAGCTGTTGCATCCGTCAAATTTGTCAGATGGATTAGAGCCCTACAAATGGATTACAGGACTAAAGGCTTAATTTCTCCTTGCCTTTCTGATCATGACATTATTATTATTTTTTTTAAATAACATTATTTTCAAATAATTTTTCTGCAGCTTATTGTTGTTTATTACATGTTTTCTTCTTTAGCTAAAAAACTGCTTTACAGGAGAGCTAAAAATGACACTGTGGGGCACCTAAACTCTTTTCTCATTTTCAGAATATATCAGGCATTCCTTGGTACCACCAGACTTCACTGTGATGCTTCCTTCATCACAGCAAGACAGCTGTGATCTTTAGGAAGCAGGCACTAAATCAGCCTTGGGGAATAAATTCTCAGTATCCTGTCAAATGTCTGCTGCCTAACTGGCATGGCACTTGGGATTTGTAAATGTGACGAGTCAGCACTCTGCTGCATGATATCAGATACTGCACTATGATGCAATGCTGGTGGTGCAGTGCAACAACAGCTGCGCATCTGTTGCACACATTCACACCAACCCCCCCCATTTCCTTGGTTTTAGTACTAACAGAAGTGATAGCTTTGTTCAGAAGACAACATGCACAACAAGCTGCAAGAATTACACGTTCACAACCCTTTTATTTATCCATTTTACTTATTTAACCAAATGGACCAGAAAGCACCATCTATGACAAAGGTCCTAATTCCAGAGACTAGAGGCTCCTTGGAGAATGCATTATTATACTTGAGTGGTAGCACAAGTGTAGTTTAGGTTGAGCGGGGTGTTCAATGTTAAACCCAAATCTTTGCATCTTTTTTTAGCCATGTTCAATACAATTGTGTGAAATTTGGCATGTGCAGTCCAAGTAGCAAATTCTCAAGACATAGGAAGTTTCGTGATGGATGCTTGTCCAGATTCCAAGATCTGAAAACATCAAAACTATGTAAAAAGCACCGTTTTTGGCCTTTTTTTATTTTTATTTATTCTTTTTTTTGCTCTAGCCTCCACCAAGACAGCATGGAATTTTGTTCTGAAACTTTCAGGGCGAAGGGGCTTCTGCCAAGAGTGTACCTTTAGAAGGTTTTGTGAAACAATTTTTTTTTAATTTAGTATGCTTTTTCCTCCTATGCCTGGCCGACCCCATCGGTGTACACACACACACACACACATATACACCAGCTCAGCCCCACTACACGCCCCGGGGCTTACCTCACTCTCAAAGACCGCCAGCTTCCCCCCCCCTTCCCCCAAAGGAGACTGAACAGAACAATGACAGTGAGAGCCCAGTCGGTGGCGCGGGGTCAGCAGCGTGGGGCGTCATTGTGTGGTAGATGGACCACCATTCCATTTTCACCCCAAGGAGGTGTGGCATGCAATGACATGGGGATGGCAAGCTGTACGACTGCCATGCCTCCCAAATGAACTCAGTCCCGGCTGCTGCCCCACCCTTGGCTGCCGCAAGGGGCCACTCGAATACTGGTGATTTCCCCACCCTCCCCCGAAGGAGGAGAGCAGTCCATAGGACACTCAATCTTCCTTCCCCCAGCCAGCCTTCCGATGTCCCAGGCTCATTCCTGAACCCTAGTCATCGTAGCACTACCGCTGTGCCAGCGGGCTGGCTTGTGAAACAATATTAATCAGTTCTAGACTTATAAGGTTTTGAAATTTAGCTACTGAGCATGCTCAGTAGGGTTTTCATAACCCTCTGACAAGACCCAAAAATCTGTCTTTCACAAGATGTTTTTAGGTAGTAATTAACTGTGTTTTTGGGTTATGTGAAACATTTTTTAGGTCGTGATATCCCCCATCTTGGAGTTAAAAAAAAAAAAAAAAGTCAGAAAATACATAAAAATGATGATTTTTTTTGCACCTGAATCTAGGTAAATGGGGCCCGCTTAGCTAGATTCTGGTGTTTGTATTTTCAAAATCAGTCCAGAAATACCTTTTCTCGCTACCCCACAAATCTTGGGTGCCCAGCTTAGAAAGGGTGTTGAGCCGGCCCGGTGGTGTAGAGGGTTAAGGCGCAGGTGCTTTACCTCAACCCACGCCAGCGACCTGGGTTCAGGAACGAGCCCGGGTCATTGGAGGTCGGCAAAGGGGGGGGGGGTGGAGCTGCTGGCAGGTAAGCTCTCCTCTCCTCTCCGGGGAGGAAGTGTGGCATCCCTCGGCCAATGGCGACCCCCAGTGGAAGCTAAGGGAAGCACGGGTTCAGAGGGTACCCAGGCATTAGGCCATGGGGTGGGGGAAAGGGGTTGTGACCGGGCCTGTACGGCACATGCACGCCTCCACGTGCATGTGTTCATACTCCTGGGGTCCCTGGGAGAAAAACCGGAGGGGAAAAATACGCTGGCAGCAGGATGAAGACAGACTCCCCGCAGGTGCCACTCATGGGCAGGGCAAGGTAAGCGCAGGTAATTCCGGGGGACAGGGCTGGGGGGGGTCGGTCAGATGGGGTCTGCTGGCAAAGCGCATAAACAGCAGTAGTGATAAAAAAAAGAAAGGGGTCAATTTCTGGGTTGTGAGACAAGCAGAGAATGCTTTGGTCAAACATAACGTGCTGTGACCAAAGAATTACCGGTTCGCACAAAATTAAAAAAGCTCATCCTGGGTATGGACCTGCTCCGAGCAGGAGAATGCAATTGAAAAACTTCTCCTGGTCTGAGCACCACTCAAAGCGGGACTTTCAAATAAATGAAAGCCCTTCTGGGCTGAGCCCTGCTACCTGCAGGAAAAGTAAATAAAGTAAAGCCCCTACTGGACTCAGAATCCTGAGCCCCACTGAGACCCCCTCAATCCTGATACTTTCCCTCACAATGCAACACTGGGGTGCCCAGTCCACAGTATCATCAACAGAACAGCACGGCTTTAGGAGGCAACACAGCACTACCTCTGCCCTTGTCGAATTCACCAGCTTCATCCATGTTGCTCTAGATCATGGGCACCTGGTCGGAGCCACGTTTATTGACTTATCAAACGCCTCCGATATGGTCAACCATGGGCTCCTTCTAAACCAACCATCATCAACTGGATTATCCCCTGAATCCTTATGGTGGTTACATAGCTGCCTTACAGAATGTACCCAGCAAGCAAAAATCTTAAACACCGTTTCTAACCACTGTAAACTTTCTACCGGTGTACCTCAGGGCTCTATCCTGGGCCTCCTTCTCTTCAGTATGTTTCTAAATGAGCTACCTAAGGCCTGTCCAGGCCAAGTTCTCCTGTATGCTGATGATGTTGTACTGTTCATGAGCCAGTGCAACCCCTCCGACCTAGAAAAGCAAATGCAAACCAGCTTTTCTGTCATTGAAAATTGGTCCCTAAACCATAAACTGCTTCTCAACTACAAGAAGACAAAGACCATGATCTTTGCTTCCCCTCAGAATAAACACAAATCTCATCTACTGCAAATTCGCAACAACAAACAAGATGCGCTAGAAATGGTTCACACTTTTAAATACCCGGGGTTCACCCTAGACTGCTCCCTCTCCTATGTGCAGCACATCAGTCTGGTTGCTAAAACTGTTAACACAAGAACTGGTGTATCATATAAACATAAGCACTGCCTCACCCATGATGCACTCAGGCTAGCTGGATCCAGCTCTGTCCTGTCGGTCATAAGACTACGGATTTGTTGTTTATGGAGCTGCTATGGACACAGCCCTACAGAGAATTAAGCTGGCCCTTAACAAAGCCTGCAGGCTGCTCTCTGGGGCTCACCGGCTAACGCATACCTGTGAGCTCTACACTCACACAGAGTTGCTCAACCTGGACTGCACAGTCCAATACCAAACCTGCCTACTAGCCAAAAAGTCCATCATGGGCCTTACCGCACCTGGGGTTGCAGGTCTCCCCCGCCCCTATAACTCCAGGAAGAGTACCAGGAGGGAGGGTACTCGAATTCTAAAAATCCCCTTCCGATGGACCTCTCAAGGTCAACGCTCCTTCAAGTACAGAGCCCCAAAATAGCTAAACTCTCTTAGCCCAGATCTCCTAGCCTGTCCCAAGCCAGGCACAAGTGAAGGTTCACCTGATTTCTAACAACTCCAAGTGCGACTGTGGCCTTTAACCCCCCGCTTTCCATCTTGTTCCCCTCCTACTCCCTAGGCCCTCTGTCACTGGCCCCTGCATGCCTCCTTGCTGGGAGATACTCCTAGGCCCTCTGTCACTGGCCCTGCATGCCTCCTTGCTAGGGAGAGATACTCCCTAGGCCCTCTGACTCTGGCCCCTTCTCCCCTCACTCCTTACCCTCCTCATACTTGTTCTCCATCTCCGACTCCACCCCCTTTCTCTCCCCTTTTTCCACACACCTGACAACGCAACTCTCTTGCAGCTCTTTTGCCTCCCCTTATTTTGACAATGCTTTACCAAGCTACCCCAGGCTCCTCTACCTGCCCCTGTAATAACCCCCCTATATTATAGTATTTTGGTCCAGCTATTGCAAATGTAATGTCCTGAATGTACTACCTACCACCTTAAAAAATTGTATTTCATCCTGTTAATACATACTGACTGCCTTGTTTTGTAATCTTCCATTCTGTATATGCTGTGCTACCATTATGTATCTTGTTCACTTATTTCTTGTACTGTTTGCAATGTATTCAATTTGTCTATTGTCTATTTGACTATTCTCTGATGCGGAACCTCTGTAAACGAGCTTCTAGCTCAAAGGTTATAATCCTAGTATTAATAAATAAATAGTAAAAACAGTCCCTCCTAGTCTTTTTTTTTTTTTTTAAATTAAGCCTGAAAAGCAGAAAAATGTGCATCGATGTCTTCTGCGGCCTTCCCTGATCAACTCCACCCCCCACCCCTCACACCCTCACCCACCTAAAAGAAGTCCACTACCGAAAATCCACTCAGTGACGAAAACAAGTCTTCCTTCTTCAACACCAACCAGGAATGAAGGAAACAAGGTAAGTGCAAGCAATGTATTTTCAATGTGGTTTAAACTTTTACTCATAGCTTGGTCATTTTTAAATGTTTTTTTCCACCTAATTTTCAACATGGCCTTTTTTGGACCCCATTTCACGAACAAGGTAGGTGAAATTTTTCATATCCATCCCAAAAGGTGATTTTGCAGTCACTGCAAAATCACCTTTCAAGTAGGATTTGAAAAATGTCAACTATCAGATTCACAAAGTGGGGCCATAAAATGACTACAGTGGGAACTGTACAAAAGTGGACCGTACCACGTAGTGCATGTCACTGCATGGTACTGCTGTACATGTTATTCAATAGGTACTGCATTTGTGCACCGCTCGGTAGACCATGCTACCGGTCAACGTTTGTGCGGCTATCACAGTATATTGAAAATTTGGGGTCAAAATCTAAAAAAAAAAAAAAAGTTATGAAGGTACATTGAAACTTTTCAACATTCACTCATAACTTCGGTAATTTTCAATATTCTGACCCCAAATATTTTAAATAGCCATTTTTTCACACCACCTCATGAAAGATGACAGGTGTGTTTATTCAAATGCTGCCCAAAATGTGTTTTCACACCCATGGCATGAAATCACATTTCAGTCAGTATTTTATAATTGACACCTGTCATGTTTATAAAGGAGAGTCATAAAATTACTGTGTTGAAAATGTGTAGTCAAAATGTCAAAAAACAAAAATGTTATAAAGAAATGTTGTATTCAGGGCTGGCCTTTGGCCCAGCACATAGTGCGTTGTGATCCTGTGCACAGAGTTTGGAGGTGAGCTCAGTGAGCCAGTTGGATGAACCAAGACTAAGGGGACAGTGCTGTCATGCAACACCACCCCCAGCCTGGGGACGAAGGGTACATGCTGGCCACATGATCAGCAAGTAACCATACAGTAAAGAGAAGTCTTCTCTTGGCATAGAGCCCAGTTGGCCCTGTACCTCTGCACAGCTAAATGGACTACTGGCCCTGCATGTCTGCATCAGTATCCACATGGAAGTACTTCTGGAGCCCCACCCCCCTCAGACAGCCCTAGGAATTCTTTGCATCTGTAACCTTAAGAAAGTGCAAGGCCCTCTGGGCCCTTCACTTCCACAGGTATATGGGCCTATGCATCTGCATCTCTTCACACAGGTCTGTAGGGGACCCGTGTGAATGAAGATACGATTCCCCTATCTCAAAGAGGAAATTAATTACAAAAACTGTGCTAATGCACCTGTTAGGGTTCAATTTAACCCCACAAAAGTAGGGAAATGTGGCATTAGGGTTTCCACCTCTACCCCCCAAAAGCAGCAAAAGGACAAGACCACATACAGGGGCCTGCACTTGTGCAGACAGAAGTACTGCTGTAATTTGCATCTCATGGATTTGTATCTGTGTCCACAGGGTCCTGTGCTTCTGCACACAGAAGTAATGTTGTGATTTGAGTATCATGGATTTCTATCTGCAGCTACAAGTGACAGTGTATGCCTTGCAGTGTGCATGTCGCAGATACAAATCCATGAGGGTAGCACATCAGTGCTACTGTAGTTGTGTCATCTGTAAAAAGCTGTATGTTGTTTGTCTAACCTGGTGACAGTGGTCCATGGTTGCTTGTTTGGACTTGCCCTTTTGCTGCATTGGGGGTTAAGGTTGGAAACCCTAATGCCACATTCCCCTACTTTTTGGAGATCAAGTTGACCCTAACTGGTGCATTAATATATAATACATGGTTGGACCCTTTTCCCCATTGAAAAAAAAATCATTTATTTCCCCATATAGGATGGTAGCCAAGTGGGGTATTATGACCCTAACTAGCTGCCTACTGTATATAGGGCACAGCAAAAAGTGTCCAGCCTTATGTATTATATAAACCAAATGATAACAACGTGTGGTACATGAGGATATAATACCATCTCAGGGCTGAACAAGATCATAAAGGTCACTTGCACTTCGAGCTTGTGACTTTATGGCTTGTTCAACCCCTCAATGGTATTATTTCCTCATATACCACACTTTGCCATCATTTATTCTCGATATTAATTATATATATATATATATATATATATATAGAGAGAGAGAGAGAGAGAAAAAAATGGGTTAAGATAGTCCTGTGATCGGATTAGCTGAGACAAGATTCCAGGTATGTTTATTTTGTTTTAGTTAGTATAACATGGATAAAAACAGGTTGCAGTACCAGTGGCCTCACAACCTGTGGCAAACTCATCCATCCGTGCCCCAATCAGCACCCCTCTTGCAGTCAGCTGTCACAGACCTTCACCGGTGTCCACAGCTCACCGTGCTCTTGTGCCCATACTCGACCCGGTGCAAAGGTGGCATGCCCTGGACACCTGGACTCTCTGAGCCCAGTCACCAGTCCCCCTGGATCAAGCCAAGGCTGACTGCTCAAACCCTAGGTGAAGTGTGGGTTCTGTCTCAACTTCCCACCACTTCTTTCCCTTTATCAGGAAGGAATATGTTTTCAGAGTGCTTACACCAGCTTTAGCATGCCTCTTCAGAATGACGGCTACCCCAAAGATTCACAAACTTTACCCTTTAAAAAAAAAAAAATCACAACCAGTCTGTATATTGTGATAAATAATAACTTTATTTACACAATATAATTACACACTGGCCAAAATAGAACAAAAGTACTTACAGGAGAAAACATGGAAAATAAAGCGAGTTAAACTATAAAGCACTAACTTAGCTTTCTGATAGCTAGGTCGAAACTTACAGATGAACACACAGGAAAGAAACAGTCTCTTGTCTTTGGAGATTGCTGTATTTCCCCTTACAACCTCTAACCAATGAGATGTAGTGTATGTTACACTCTGACTCCCTCACTTTCTCTCCTTGTGAAAACAGGATCCGTTCTTACAGAACCAAATCTCAAATCCCAGCAGGCCCTCGTCAGTCTTGTCACTTCCCCCTTGTAAACCAGCTGATGATCCCCGGACCCATCTGCCCACATGTGTGACCTTTGGAATCTGACCTGGCTGACCTCCCAGTATTTGCTCATTAATTGTAGGAGAACATTAATTTGCCACTCAGGCCTCCTTTCATGTGACAAACAGAGACGTGTGAGTAGAATTTTAGAAATCATCAGTGAATCAGACATTAATATTCCAATTAACTAATCATATTAAAGCATAAGCATGCCACACAACCAAACTAAATCAATGTGCTGCTAGGCAGAATATTTCAAAACAATTTGGCTGCCATATTGTTTTCTTAGCAAGCTGCTCATTCAGCCACAAAAACAAACAAAAAAGTGTTACACTTCAAAATTACTTCTTTGTAAAATCCCTCTCATTCTCCCTCCTAGCCTGCTCACGCTAACTTCCGACTTGCATATCTTACTTGAGCTAACTGCGATGTCTAATTGTCCCTCCTGACCCACAGACAGTGAGACCGGCAGCGGTTTTGTAAGAGTCACTGCTGCAGATGGTAACATGTTGCTGGCAAGACCAAAACAAAATCATGGTCTGGCTGGCAGCCTAGCGTAGCAATAAGGTGGGTCTCTCAAATACACAGTAGCACAGCACAGCACCCCTAGTGATACTGGACAACAGCACAGCACCCCCAGACAACATGTGGGAAGTAAAGGGACTATTTACTATATAATGTCACATTTCTTTTAATATGTTACACATTTTTAAAACGATATCACAGTTTCTCAACATATGCCGGTTTTATAAGCACAATAACACACAATGGGGTGTGGGTTAGACTTTGATAAATACACTTCTGGGGCAGTAAGGCACTCAGCCTGTGGCCTCATGCCACTCTATCCCCCTAGTCTTGTGTTTATCACAGACCAACCCACACCTCATTGTGTGTTATTCTCACACACACATACACATATATATATATATATATATATATATATATATATATATACACACATATAGAGAGAAAGAGAGAAAGAGAATATCCGAGAGGTAAGTGCCAGCTATGAGGAAATATCACCATTGTGGGGATAATTAGCTCAATAACCCAAAAACCCAAAGGGCAAGTGGGTTTATGAGCTAATTAACCTCTTGCAATGGTGATATTGCATGGTTATGTGGGACTTGCCTATCAGATGTGTGTGTGTGTGCTTTCAACGTGTGTGCTGTTTTTTCTGCTTAGGTGATGTAGTGTTTTTTCATAGTGTAGTGTTGTTCCCAATATAATGCGCCCCATTGTGTAGTGTTTTCATGGCTTCTGTGTGTTGGGCCTTATCAATTTTCATAATGTGGTGACTTCCTATAAAAGGTGGCATGGGTTCCGTGTGGCATCCCTTATGAAGATTCAGGATGTCATGAGCAATGGTACAATGGCTTCCAGTACAGTGGCGGATCACCTTAAAAGTCGGTCTTATGACTTTCAAAGCCCTACATGGACTTGGCCCAGACTACCTGAAAGAACTCCTGGTCCCTTATTGCCCAGGGCGATCGCTCCGCTCAGCTGACAAGGGGCTGCTAGAGATCCCCAGGGTGTGTTTGAAATCTTCTGGGGCTCATACATTTATGTATGTGGCTCCTACCCTCTGGAATTCTCTACCCTGTCACTTACGGGAGTGCACGACTGTGGAGGGATGTAAAAAGGCCCTGAAAACATATTTATGGACTCAAGCGTTTACTGAATGAATCAATCTACTTAGCTGTGTTAACTGTTTTATATATTTTAAGATTTGTAATGTTTGATATGTTTTTAAATTTTGTAAGGCGCCTTGGCATTTGAAAGGCGCCAAAGAAATAAAGGATATTATTATTATTATTAATGAGTGCAGCAGTGAGTGGTACTTCATGTGTGGTCCAGAGTGAAGTGAGTGGTCTCCGGTCAGCAACAGCCATGAGGAGTGGCATGCCTGATCAGAAACATCAGTGGTGAGCGGCATCATCGAGTAGGAGCAACAAAGATGCATGAGCAGCATGGAGGGCAAGTGTACGGGGGCAGCAACAGCATGGACAGTTTTGTGGTGTATGGGAGAGCAGAGGGAACTAGTTTTGTACTGCTCAGGTTAGAGACATTTTTATCAGGTTTTTTTGGAGGGGCTGTAGCTGGGGAGGCTGTTAGGGCTCCAATGTGGGTGCTGTGTATGTTATTAAGTTGTTGGTATATGTGTTATTTAGGTAGTTGTTACATACAGTATGTTATTAAGGCTGGTGTTACATATGTAATTAAGGTTGTTGTCACATGTCGCATTAAGGTTGTGATAAGGTGGTTTGCAGTGTGTTCAGGAGGTATTACTGTGTTATTAAGCTGGTAATACAGTAGTCATAGCATATCTGCTAACTGGATACCATCAGACATGGAGAGAAATACAATACTGGATCCTATGGGGCAAAATCCTCAGCCTCCCACAGGCTACAGATGGGTGGGAGTGCAAAGTAGGACAATATACTACCACATGGGCACTCAGCTAAGCTGTTCTGTTGATCTGTCTGTTTCTAACTTAATGTCCAGTTGCTGTTTTGGATTCTGTGAATGATGTAGAATATGCTGAATTGATTGTCTTTTGCATTATGTAATTGCCTTGCTCCCCTGTTTGTATCAAAGCATTGGTTTTCTTCTCCCTTAGGTACATGTAACTAATCCCAGGTCGCCCCTGAAAAAGGGACTGTCAAGGTCTCAGTGGGCCCACCCGGTTACCAAAATTTAAATAAATAAATGTAATATACAGCTCCCATGCCCCCCCACCACCACCACCACTACCACTGTTACCCAAGGCCACGCTGCAGGTATGGGCAGTGCATAAATGATCTGGTACCTCATACTGGGGCAACATAATTAGTATTTTTAAATAGCAACCCTAATCCCAGTTTTGTGTGCAAAATAAACCACATGTCATAAATGCATGGAAACCTCCATAGCTACACTCCACAAGTATTCTAATCAGAGATCTAGAATGTGTAGGATGTCTATGAAACACCGGACCTGTGTGGCATGACTCCAGACCTGCAGCTTGACCTCGGGTTACAAAGGCAGGGAAGGGGGATTCGAGTTGCTATCTACAAATGTTGAATACGCTGGTCCTGTATGAGATACCAGACTGCTGATGTGACCATATAGCTGTAGCTTGGCACTGTGTAATGAGGGAAGGGGGAAGAGATGGGAGTTAGGCTTAACAACCCTAATAGCACATTGCTAAACTTTGCGACAGTTGGGTTGATGACCATAACTGCACATTTCCAAACCTTCTGGGGTTTCAGTTTTGTGTGGTAGCAACCCTAATTTGCATGACTGTAGTTTTTTGCAATGAATTTCCTTAGTTTTTGAGAAAGTTAAGTGGTAATTTGCTTTGGCACAAAGCAGGATGGGACTCCTATCTTACTTTGCACAGGGTACTTTGGACCCACAAGAAAGAAGATGTGCAGGGCCCTTTGGTTCTTGGGCATGAGTCCTATCATTATTTGTATACAGCCCAAAGAAAATATTTGTGCAACATGAACATTTTCAAAACGTTTACGAAGGATTCCTGTGCAAACCTTTATTTTTTGAATTAAAGGTAATTGCTAGTATTTTTCTTTAAATACATTGTGTGCCTTGTTCTTCCCCCATAAACAATAACATGTCACCCTTAACTTTAAAGTATTTAATAAGTTAGATCACCTTAGAGTTTCTGCTTGTGAAGAACTTTAACATGACAAACACCTGTTATTTCACCTATTTTTTTCAGTGAACTGAGCATGTGTGAAAAATTAGTTATTAATAACTTCAAAACAAATTAATATTTTCTCATCAAATCACAAGAAGGACCTATTCCCCCAAAACATCTAACAAACCTGTACGTTTCATAATTTACTCTTTGTAGTTTTTTCCTCTAGTCATTGGCAAACATTTTGGCTTAAAACAGGCAAACATACAAAAACTGAACACTCTAATTAAAAAAAAAAACAACAGATAAACTGAGTTCTATAAAACTTTCTACATTAGTAGACTCTAGAATCAACATGCAGTATGGCAAATTTCATAGTCCTAGGGTCAATGACAACTGAGTTTAAAGTTCTCAAAAACAGAGGTTTAAACAGAAAACCCCAGCACAACGCTAATACAGGGGCACTACTGTGCCCCTATAAAACAGACAGACAGACGATCAGATAGATAGATGGATGGATGGATAGCTGTATATAAAATGACCTGACTCAGAATACACAATATATTTTCATGAGTGAATGGGCAGAACCATAACTTATAAGTGCCGAAGCCACAAGTGAGTTATGAAAGTCCTACTCCCCCCAAAGTGGTGATAACTTGTGTATTTTGAGCCAGAGCATTGTCTACCTGATTTATCAGCAAAAACAAAAAAAAAATGGACACAGACATGTCACTGTTCTGCAAATGATACTTTACGCTGGTGTAAGTTGATGGACTTTAACAAAAAAGCTATGGAGTCCTCATAACCAAACACCCAAAGCTTCACACAATGTCCTTGGTGCTTTGTCAAGGGTGAGTACCACCAGTGGCAAAATTCTTAAGTATAGCAAAGTTCAAGTGATAACACAATTTCTTTTTTAAATGCGAGTGCTAGCAACAGAGCTTAAATCACAAAAAGAGGCAAATAATGTAAAAAGAAGTACCAGAATGAAAAAAATGAGTAGGCTGCCTAGAAACAAGTGTAGCCACGAGAGCTAGTCGGGCATTACTGGCACCATTCCAGAGTGAATAAAAAAAAAACATATCCTTAGGTGTTGTATGGGATATCTTATATATACTTGATTGTGTTTTTCAGCTGGGTCACTAGAGCAATGGATAGAGGCCAGGCAGTGGAACTGTCTACTTTGACTTCAGCAAAGCCTTTGATTTGGTACCACACTGGAGGCTGCTCAAAAAGCTGGAGGACTTAGGAGTAGAGATGGGATCAGTCAAATGGGTGAGCAGCAGAGGGTGGTAGTTAACAGGGTCAAATCTGGGGACAGAGGGGTCACAAATGGGGTGCTGCAGGGATCAGTCCTGGGACCTCACCTATTTAATATGTTCAATAGAGATACACGGGACAGTATCTATGGTAAGATGTGCTTCTTTGCCGACAACACAAAGCTCTGTGACAGGGTGGGCAGTGAGGAAGGGGTGAGGGAGCTTTAGAGGGATCTAAAAGACTTGAGAGGTGGCTGATGGTCTGGCAGTTGAGATTCAGTGGCAAGAAGTTCAAGATGATGCACTTATTGAATAAGAACCCACGCAAGAAATACTGGATGGGAGGGGTTAAGCTGGCCACATCATCAGAGGAGAGAAGATCTGGGAGTCCTCATCAGTAACTCACTTAAGCAAAACCAGCCAGTGCAACAAGGCCCATAGCAAGGCTTCTAGGATACTGGGGTACTGGGGTGTCGAGGAAGGGATTCTGACAGTATGAGCAGGGGAGGTGATACTGCCCCATTACAGATCACGGGTGAGGCCTTACCTGGAGTACTATGTCCAGTTTTGGAATCCTCACCTGAGAAAAGACACTGATAGGCTGGAGTCAGTGCAGCAAAGGGTTACAAAAATGATTCAAGGCCAGAAGGGCAGATCATACAGGGAACACGTGAAGGCCCTAGACCTTGAGCAGGTACTTGCTGGAGAACAGACGGGGAGGGGAGATGACAGAGACTTACAAGTTCCAACGGAGTAAATATGGTACATTCTGAGGACCTGTTTGTTAGAAATAGAGATGCAGTCACGAGAGGGTAACATTAGAGATTAGTGGGAGGTAACTTTACAAAGGATGTGAGGGTTTTACTTTAAGGAAAGGGTGGTGAAGCCTTGGAACAGATTACCAGTGGAGGCTGTGGGGGCAAGGATGATTAGTAAGTTCAAACATGAGTGGGACAGGGCCAGAGGACTCACATTTCCACATGGGGAACCTAGAAAGGGAGAAAAAGCAGATGGGAGGGAGGGCATGATAAACCTACTGCAGCATTAGGCAAGCGGTAAGGCAGTACCAGCTATGGGCCGATTTGATGGGTCAAAGGTCTCCTTCTGATGTCAGATTCTATGTTTCTACTATGGGACTGAGAATAATTGTAACATCATTCATTATGATGTCACCAAGGTGAGAAGAGCTACAGAGAGAATAACATGTTACGCACCCTGGAAGTAAATACTAGGGCTGTATAACCACTTTTATTCAGCCCTGTTATTTACCCCTCCCATGGTATAGACAGACATATCACAGCAAAATCTTGTTTGTATCAATGGGATTTTACAGTGTTGTACTAGACATATTCTTATTTATCTCTGGCTGCCACTGTACATTCTCATTAGCAGGGACAATGAGCACAGCATACAATTTGCAATAGTTTTTATTACGAGTTATGATTACGGACTCTCATGGATTTAATCACTATACAGGTGGCGTCTCCATCTGTGAGACCTTCTTGGAAATGATGGTCATCAGAGCTGCCTAAAGAATACTGTGCACTCTCCATGTTTTTCTTCCCCACTGGAAGGCTCCAGGAGGATTTTCCATGAATTTTTTTTTTTTTTATTAGACAGCTACTGTTTCTTCCCCCCTATGGTGCGTGATGTGTGTCATCTCTGCACAGCAATGCACGGGAGCTTTATAGTGCAAAAAAAGAGTTTACTAGTTCAAAGTTTAGCTGCTGATGGTACTGCAGCATCGTGCTTAGTTTTCTAGTTAACAGGGTGAAAACTCTTCTATGAGAAATCAGTTACTAGAACCCTGTGGAATTTGGATAATATCAATGAAAGCAGTTGTTTCACGTCTTTTAAAACCCTCCAGCACTGTCTATATCCTTAGTGTTTGCTGGCTAGACAAATAATAATCCTGATAGACATGCTTGTAATTAATCTCTTTATTTTCCCCATGTAAGGTCTCACCAGAAAGGACCCTTTGCCTACTATTGCAACGATTCGGCATCTTCAGCTTCTGAGTATGGTCGTACATGAGTTGCTTTCTTTGTATTGTTTGACAGTACAACAGTAAACATAGAAACAGAAACGGACATTGTATTGTTTGACAGTACAACAGTAAACACAGAAACAGAAACGGAGAAAAGTTAGGGCAGAAAAAGCCTTGGTGTCTGTATAGTCTATCCCAGAAAACATGCTAAAACAAATGGTAGAGCTGGACTTGCGGTGATGCTGCCAAGGCAAACAGTCATGTGGAGCATGAGCTCACCCCATACATGCAAGTTTACCATTAGAAATTGGATTCCAAATTTGAAATATTTTCCTGACTGCTTGGCCCAACCATGCAGCTTATGATGCTGTCTTTGTGGAGAATGGCAGATTCTCCTTACACCTCAAGGTCGCTCAGAACAACTAGGGCAATACAAAGTCCAAGTTACTCTCCATCAAGGTGATCAGGGTCTCTGGCTACATCAGCCTATGCGGAGTACAACAGGGGCAGGGAGGCGAGCACCTCAGAACTGTTAGAAGAAAGACGAGGATGGTATGGACAAAACAGTGACAGATACGATTTATGGGCCCTGGAGAAGAGACTTGAACAGACTGGAATGGTGGTTCGTGAGGCAATGGATGGGGCTCGTTGCCATGACTGAGCTGTACTTTTCCTGCTTCACAGGGGACATGTATTTACTGAAGTAATTTACAATATGGCAGACCGCCCTAAAATGACAAATATTCCCATGTTGCGCATATCAGACGGTGTAGAACCACAAGATAGTCACATTTATTAAGGCATTAATAGCTGAATTACTACCCCTCTCTAAAGATTGGAATTTATACATAAAAAGAGTGCATCATGTTCTCCCAAGAAATACCACTGTGAAAAATGTCCACCACTGAGTTTTCATAGTTTGACTCTTGTAATACAAAATATAACAATCCTTTTCTTGGCCTGGAAACCAAAGCAAATTTTGTGTAATTGTCCTATGGTGTTTTTTGATCAGAAATTTTTCCCCACATAAACTACAAAAGTGTAACCAGGGCTGTAGACTGTTAAGCAGCTAAACAGAAAAAAATATTAACACTCAAGTAGGAGCACCACAAACTCCATACATCTGGATGGGGGTTAAACTTTTACAACGTATTTGTAGCAAAAACACTGAAGAAACTGTATATGGATGGATCCACTCTTGACTCTGACACATTTGTCAGGATTTGAAATTGTCAGCATGGGAGTTAGCTGGGAAAAAGCAACTAAAATTCCAGTTAAAATAGATGCCGACATCCCAGCCTCTTTCTGTACTGAACTCTGAGAGGCCATGGAAAAGCACAAACGCTGAGTTTGAGACTGGAGACATGTGGTCATACTATGGGGGCATTTTGGTTACAAACAGAGATTGTCTTAGCATCTATCAAGACATTAGGTAAGAAAATTCTAACCAGGTAATATTTTCTATTTTCTACGTTACCACGTAAACTTTCAGGTATGCTATGGATTTGGAAGTCTCTCACCCAGTCGTTTATCTGGAATTCAGCTAAACTGTGAATATGATGGGTCACTCTACAGAATTCAAAACATAATGAGGAACTGGGTGTTCCTGATTTTTGCAGTTACTACACAGCAGCCCAGTTAGCAACTATACTGACATTTCTGAACAAAAATATGACTGATGATCGGTACAATTTGGAAGAATGGGTGCATGCATTATACAGTCCCTCAGTATTGCCACTGACTGAGCTTACCCCAAACATTATAGCACAGATGAGGAACCCCTGGGCACAGACAGGTTTAGCACTTTGGGTAGAAACATTAAAAAGACATCATCTTCCAAATTCCATTTCAACAATAACACCTGTTCAGTACTGTCCTCATTTTAGTCAATCCTTGATGGGATTTCAAGATTCCAGGCTTAGGGAGACAGGGTTGTGACATCTGGGCCAATTGTTTCAATGCTGGCAACATTTTGTACCTTTTCGGATTTAGAACAAAAATATGGACTACTGAATGTAAACTTATTTTTTCCCCCATATATAGTTTGTAGTTTTTCTGTTTTCTACCCCGAAGCCAGGCGTACTCATACGTGTGCACAGGACTGCAGCTATGCATTTTGGGGCCCCGGACAAGTCACTTGAAATGGGCCCCTGTTTTCCAAACCAGCTAATGCCAGGGGTAATGCCAGCTCCTCAGGTGGGCCCCTTCTGAGCTCGGGGCCCCGGACAACATCCCCACTTTTCCCCCCATTACTGCAGCCCTGCGTGTGCACGCGTGGAGGCACACACACCAGGATCCGGTAGCCACTTCTGCCCCTTCTCAGACTTATGTCACTGCTCCTTGCCGCCTGCGCATCCCACTGGACCTCTTCCCAGTGGGAGTGGGACCACGGAGGAGCAGGCATCCACCCCTTGGAGGGGAAAGCCGTGGCTCAATCCCGCTCCAACCCTCCCCCCGAAGCCAGCACCGCAGTGACCCAAGGTCATTCCCGAACCTGAGTCGCTGGTGCAGCATGAGGGAAGGCATCCAGCGCCTCAACCCTCAGAGCCACTGGGCTGGTTTCCCAAATGTGGACTTTTATGGTTGCCTACAATTTTGAAATTTCCTTTCTCTTGAACCTCAGAGATCACATCTAACTAAAAATGCTCTGAACTTGCTGACTTAATTCTCTAAGTGTGTGACTTCTGGAGCTACAAAGGGTCATGTGTCCAGGCTATACAAAATGTTACAAAGTTATAGTATTTCGGACAATACTGGAGTGACTTTGTACTGGCAACAGGAGCAGGGACACAGCACAGATGGAATGGGAAATTACATACAAAGAAACTTTCAATACAACACAAGCAGCCATCTGGCAAGAATTTCAGCGTCATTTTTTCAAAACGCCAGTAATTAAAAAGCACTTCCATTCCACAAACACAGATTTGTGTTAGAGAGGGTGTACATGGACGACATAAGACATATCATCTGCACGTTTTCTGGACATGTCCCAAATTACAATCATATTAAGAAGCTGTAAAGGATGCTTTGAAACATATTCGGTATAACGAGAGAGATAAAGGGTAGTGGTTAACAGCACTCACTCTATTTATTTATTTATTTAGTGTTTATTAACCAGGTAGGTACGCCAGGCAAACAATGTCTGTTTTCAGGAATGACCTGGGAAAATTTTTTGTTTGTTTGTTTTTGTTGTAATCTTTACGCGCCTACTTCCTCAGCAGGGCTGGTCCTATGGTCCCCCTCTCAGATCTACTGGTGGCTACGGCATGGGGCAGCGTGCCTGAGTCTCAACCTCCTCCCATCTCCCTCTCTATAGGCCACATCGTGGAAGACCAAGGGGTCAGGGCCTGAGGGAGCTCCTGGAGCATCTGGTGCAGTGCCGCAGGCGGATCCTCATGAGAGCCGGAGGATTCGGCCAAGTTTTTCCTCTGATTTTCTCCCATGCCGCAGGCATGCAGAAACGCCAATGATGCTGCAGCATGCACTCCGACACATCACACATTAGACATTCACCCGCGCCGTCCCCTCCACTGCTCTATGACTGGCACTCCCCCCCCCCAGCCACCGCCAGGAGCCAGCACCTTCATGGAGATCCTCCTCACCTCCCCAGAGAAGGAGAGCAGTCCCAGGGATGCTCAATCCTTCTCCCCGCCGACCCCATGTAGACCCAAATCCACTCCTGAACCTGGGCATGGCGTAATGTGTAGCGTCCAGCACCTCAACCCTCAGCACCACCGGGCCAGGCAACCTGGGAGAATTACTCAACAGATTCAATTCAAGGTTAATTACATATATTAGAAAACTACTAATGAGGGGATAGTGATCAGCGGGGTACCGCCGGGTTCAGTACTGGAACCGGTCCTCTTCAATGTCTTCGTAAGTGACGCTGCAGATGAACTGGAAGGGAAGGTATGCCTTTTGCAGATTACACCAAAATCTGGAATAAGGTGGACACCCAGAAGGGGGTGCAGAGAATGCACAGGGGTCTTGGGAAACTTGAGGAGTGGTCAAGAGCATGGTAGTTGGGGTTCAATGCCAAAAAGTGCAAAATCCTGCACCTAGGGCAGAGGAACCCGGGAACTGAGTACAGGATGGGGGAAGGTACTGACAGTCACTAAGCAGGAAACAGACCATGGGGGCATCACGAAGATCAAGGCAGTGTGACAAAGCAGTGGGTAGGGGCAGTAGGATGCTGGGATGAACAAGGATTGGTATGTCCAGCAGGAGGAGGGAGGGAGGGAGATAGTGCTGCCACTGTATTGTTCGCACGTGGCCCCATCTGGAGTACTATGTCCAGTTTTGGATGCCACACCTCAGAAAGGGCACAGACAGGATGGAGACAGTCCACAGGAATGTAGCAAAAATGGTGCAGGGTTACATCAAAAGCCCTATGAGGAGAGACTGAGGGATCTCAACATGTACACCCAGGACGACAGGAGTGTGAGAGGGGACAGACTAGAGATCTACAAGTACACCACGGGATGAACAGGATACAGGAGGGGAGTTTCTTTCAAATAAGAAACAGCACCAGGACCAGAGGGCATGCGATGAAGCTGGAGGGATTTTAAGAGGGATGTGAAGTACTACTTCGTTGAAAGAGCGATAAACGCCTGGAACAGACTCCCAGTGGAAGTTGTGGAGGCAGAAACAGTAGGGGTCTTCAAGCATGCATGGGATAGACATAGGGGAATATTTGCAAATAGGCAGGGAGGGAAGGTCACCGGAGAACAGTTAGTATCTGAGGAGACAGACTAAGCAGGGGCCATCTGGGCAGACTAGGTGGGCCATGCAGTCCTTTTCTGCCAACAAATTCTATGTCTCTATGTTTCCAACATGTTATTTTGGCTTGAGACCAGCAACAATTAAGTATGTCAACTAAAATAAAAACTAAACTTTACAATATATGCATGACTGTGGCTTGTAAACGAATCGCTTTGAAATGGCTTATGGATAAAATATCTATGAAGAGCAAGTGGTTGCCAAGTGTACAGAGATAAAATAAATGGCACAAAGTGCAGCCTGGCTGCATTGCTGGAGGAGCACCGCAGAGCACAGTGCATGCCTTTCACCACTCGTATGGTGGTTCTGGTGGAGATATCAGTCTTGGACTTTATGGCCCCCCAACACACACACACACACATTCTTTTTGTCTTTACACAACATGCGCGCTTACACACACACACACGCATGCTGCCAGCACATAGCAGCACTACACACACACACACACACACACACACACACACACACACTCTGGTAGTTCATCTTGTCTCAATAGATACAAGTTGATTTCTGTAATGTCATTTTGGGTTGCCAGCTCCTATCGTCATAAAATTCTGTACAGGGCCAAGGGTGGGACAGTACACCCTGCTGATAAAAGCATAAGACCCCCAACGTTTTACTGGGGGTCCGATAATTCTCTTAAAACTTCAAAAAGAACATGATGTAATCCTACAGATTTAAATAGGGGTGACATAAACAGGGAATCAGGAACAAGGGGGCATGGATGGAAGTTGATGGAAGGAAGGTTCAGGAGGAATGGGGGGAAGTTTTACTTCACAAAGAGGGTGGTGGAGCCATGGAACTGTAAGCTGGCAGAGGTGGAAGGGGCAAAACTGGTTCGGGCACAGCTGGGATAGAGTAAGTGGTCTGACAGTTACACAATGAGGAGCTAGTATGGTGAACGTTTTGGGAGGGTGGGGATGGAAACCGCACCAGGACTGTAGGTCAAGGGGTGAGGTAGGGATGCCTATTCAGGCAGACTGGAAGGACCATTAGCCTTTTTCTGCCAGCAATATCTATGTTTCATAAAATATCGTTGTATTCAAGTTTCCCTGTCCAGTTTTCCCTCTAGGTCAATTTATGAGTTTTCTTCACTCTCCTGAACATGCACTGGAATGTTCTATGCTTACTGATTGTAAGTGAAAGCCCTACAGAGATACGATGCTTGCGAAGTGCATTACTAACAAAAATCTAAGTTAAAGAAGCATGGCTTTTGATGTTCAGTTATGTATTTTTCATGTTTATGCATTTTTTATATGCCATTACTTTAATGTCTGTGAAATACTGAACAGCAGGGTTCAGGAGTGCTGGCCTCACCTCAGGCCCTCAGCTTCTCCAACAGGTCCTTAGCTGCTAGACAAGGACTGAAATTCTGGTCTGTAATCAATAAACAACAGAATATTTACAATTTACTTATATGTTGTCTGCTTCAGAACAAGAAGATGCAGGTATCTGAGTCTGAATAGTATTGTTTTATTTTTTTCAATAATTTCCAAAATTGCTCATTTTGACTGGAAGTACCAAGTTTTTCAGTTAAAAAAAAAAAAATCCCGTTCAGACTTGTTGCAAAAATCTTAGAACATTTTCATCATCTGATAGACAGAATACTATTTGAAATAACATCTGACATTATAACAGCAGTACGCAAAAGAGAATAATAAACAATGGTGATGTCATTCAAAGTGATACTTTAATGGCTTTCTCCAGCTCAATTTGTTGTCAGTCTGTGTGTTGTTTGATAGAACCAGTCACTGTCAAGTAAATTACTTTTGAGATTCAATAAATCTGCTTCTGAAAAAGAATACTCAATACTAGAACACAGCGGCAATACCCTCCAGTCCTTCCCCGGTTATCAGGGCTACTTCCTGTGGCACCCCTTCCCCACCCATGTTATTTCCTAACATTCCCTACTCTTCTCCCGCTGTCCTCAAAGGCTTTTTTTTTGTTAATGCTGGCCCCTCGCACAATACTAGGAGCTCATGCCATCTTTACAAATATTCCCCATCCCTAATCAGACCCCCAGGTCCCCAAATTGTCACAGTTAGGCACCCTGAGTTATGGTTTCAGAGAGGTGTCATAATCCATTTAATTCCCAAATAACTCAGTCACCCCCTCACGTAGTGCATCCACTCCATTAAGGTACAGTACAGAAGAAAGTAGCGTTGAGCAAGCAGGCAAACAACCAGCAATGGTGGTGGGGGGGGGGGGACAAGCAGTCTCCAGCATTTATTGTTTAACTTTGGGGACACCAGGGAAGGTAAAGAGGGCACGAAATTACTTGGGTGGGGGAAAGGGTGGCCCGGGAGCTAGCCATGGCCACTTCAGGAGGAAAGGTTTTGGTTTTTTTTGTCTGTTTGAGTATTTTCTCCTTATAGGCAGTACCTGTGAAAAGTACTTGGAATCTGGTCTCAGGTTCGGAATACCCCATTATTCATGGTTTTCGGAAATGAATATATTGGCTGTGCACACCCCAAAGTTAGATCCAAAAATAGATGTCTTGTATGGGTACATAGAGGGGACGTGGATATTTGTGACTGGAGTAAGTGAAACGAGGGCAGGTGGAAAGACTGTTCATTTTGTGTGGTGCCTGCAGGGGGATCTGTGGGTTTGGTCCCCAGTCTGTGTGGCAGTCAGGGCTTCATGGCTGCCAGTGGATGTCCTTTAAGAGGCTATTGTTTCCCATGATGCTTTCCATTAGTTGGGTAAGAGTAATTTTATATTTCTGTGAAACACGGCTTAATTGCCAGACAGTGCCCTTCCAACATAACCCTTGCCTCAGAGCTTTCACAGAGGTTCTAGTCTTTCTTTATATTGTTTCTTCTGCCCCGTCCTTGCTGTCGTTTTAGGATATACTGTGTTGGTCAGGCATATACCCTGTTCAGGCAATTCACCATTATTTGGAAGGCGGGGGATTTTTCTTTCTTCATTTTCTTTTAGTTTCTTCCTCCTCCCCAGGCATGGGCTATGCAGTTCTGCAATCACAGGAGAGGGAGGTTATGAGTGGGATTCAACAGGGATCAGTTCTGGGTCCGATCCTCTTCAACATATTCATAAGTGACATTGGAGAAGGAATCCAGGGCAGGCTGTGTCTCTACACAGATGACAAAACTATGTGGGAGGGTGGAGTGGAGGGAATAAGGGAAATGCTGAGAGACCTACAAAAGCTAGAGGGGTGGTCAAAGGTCTGGCAGTTAAAATTCAATGCTAGAAAGTGCAAGGTAATGTACCTAGGGAAAAATAACCCCATGACAGAGTACTGGATGGGAGGAGAGAAACTTAGCACTACAGATGAAGAATGGGATCTGGGAGTTATCATTAGCAACTCACTTAAGCAATCGAGTCAGTGCAACAAGGCCTATAGCAAGGCTAACAGGATGCTGGGCTGTATCGGGAGGGGTATGGATAGCAGAAGAAAAGAGGTAATGTTTGCCCTATACAGATCCCTGGTGAGGCCTCACTTACAGTACTGTGCCCAGTTATGGAGTCCCCACCTCAGAAAGGATAAGGATAGGTTGGAGATAGTGCAGCACAGAGTAACAAAAATTATTCAGGACCAGCAGGGCAGATCCTATGAGGAGCACATCAAGACACTAAATATGTACTCACTGGAGACCAGAAGGGAGATATGATAGAGGCCTTCAAGTTCCTTAAAGGAATTTAACAGAGTGAACTGCGGGGAACTAGTTAGCCTGAATACCAATTTGCAGTCACGTGGACATGAATGGAAATTAACAGGAGGTAGGTTCAGGAGAGATGTGAGGAAGTACTACTTTACGGAAAGGGTGGTGAACTTTGTAATAGTCTGTCAGGTGAGGTGGTGGGTACCAAAACAGTCTGGATTCAAACAGGTCTGGGACATAATGAAAGGAATAGTGGGTACCAGGGGCAACAGTACCAAGGAGGAGCATAGAGAGGGTAGGGTGGGTTAGTACCCTGGAGGAACACTAGGTTCCAGGGATTATAGAGAACTTGGGCAGACTGGATGGACCTCTGGTCTTTTTCTGCCATCATTGTCTATGTTTCTATGATACATCTGTCATTATCTGCTTCACTCTAAAACAAGGTATATTTTTAACACCTCAAGAACATTTTTGTTACCTTTGTGGAACATGTTTTTGGGAAGGGGAGAGAATACACTGAATAAAAACAAAAATCATGTAAACGTGTTATTTTGCTTTGTACATTCCCCGGCAAAAGAAAAATGCTGTGAATCATGTTACAGTCCTGATAGCTACAGCCCTGCTAGGGTACTAATCCATTGTTATCTGCCGACAATGTATGTGCTCGTGATACCTAATAGCGTGTGAGGATACACTACAATCAAACATGCCTTAGCATGCCTTATTTATATTTGCAAATGTGACTGTTCTTTTTTACTTCAGTTACTCTGACAAACTTTATCTTAATGTTTTCATCTAAAAACATCTGCACTTTGGTATGACAGCATTATCTTCTGAGAAATGTGCAGTCTGGGTTTACTGAATCATCTCTATAATTTCTCACTTTTGCATGTTAAGGGGACCGTAAGAAAAATTATAAATCATAGCAACAATAGTATTTAAAAAAATATTACACATTTTCAACCTTAAATATAGGCACATTTCATTCACAGCAAGCATCATTAAAGGAATACTATTTGAAATAACATCTGACATTATAACAGCAGTACGCAAAAGAGAATAATAAACAAGAAAAAAACAAACCAACATTTTTCAGGAGTTACGACAGAATAATATTTGATGGAACTCTAGATCCATCAGGTCCCCCTTCCCCTGACCCGCTTCATAAGAAAGTATGCTGTGCAAACATGTAGCCGGAAATTAATTGTAGCCGCACTGAACCTTGTACAAACTGGTAGGCAAAGTAGACAATTTGATACTTTCTGTTGAACCAACAAGAAATTTTCAGAACACAAGCTTTCAGGCTTACACAGAGCCCTTCTTCTTGGCCAACTTCCTGTCCATCACCTAAAGAAGGGGTCTGTGTAAACCTGAAAGTTTGTGTACTGAACATTTTTTGTTCATCCAATAAACAGTATCAAATCATCGATGCAAACATGTACAGTACGAATTTATAGGTATTCCCACCCACTCTGTTACCCCAGGGTACACTGTGATTCCCTTGGTTTAGCGGAAATTTGTCCAGGCTTATCTTGAAGGCTTACACTATCTTCATATCCACTGTTTTTGTGGGTGAGCTGTTCCATAGAGTCTCAATCCTCGAGAAGAAATACCTCCTGTTGTCACCCCTAAATTTACCACCTGTCAGCTTCAGGCTTTGTCTTCACATCCTGCTGGAGAACACCCTATAAAACATCTCTGTGTTATATTTTATCAGTGCCCTTGAGTATGTACACTGGATGGAAATGTTACTCCCCTCAGCTTTCTTTTCTCCAGGGCGAACACATTAAAGGGGTACTACATCCTCGTACATTGTAACTGTTATTTGTTTCCTTGTCAACAGATAACGCTTTCCTTGTAGCTGTTGGGGAAATATGTGTTTGCTTTAGTTTGTTTGCACTGTTCACATCAGCCCCTGTAACTAGCCTGGGGGTCTCCATTTTCTGGTTGCTGAAATCTCATTGTCCCTAACAGCTGCATTAGCATATGAGAAAATGATATGTCAATACCCATTTACACCATGTAGCTCTGCGCTGAAATTACACATAAATTGAAAAAAATCTCTAGAAAACACACTTACCAAATGTAGTTTAAAGGAAAAAACATTGCATTACATTTAAGACAGTTTGTGAAGATAATTAAAAATAAATGTGGTATTTCACACCTTGATGCAACTTGTTCTGTTGAATTCTAAGTAAGCAGCCATGCATACTGTGGAGTCTAAAGAGGTGCGGACACATCATTTTCTCATATGCTAATACAGCTGTCAGGGACAATGAGATTACAACAACCTAAAAATGGTGCCTGCCCCCAACACCAGGCTAGTTACAGGGACTGGGTGTGAACAGTGAAAACAAACTAAGGCAAACACATATATCCCCAACAGTGACATGAAAAGAGTTGTCTGTTGATATGGAAACAAATAACATTTACAAGATATGCGAGTGTAGTACTCCTTTAAGGAAACCGGAGATGCTAGGCGCACATGAAATGAAGAGCTGCACTCTCGAAAATAAACAGAACACTCACCAAATGCGAGGCGCTCCAAAGGAAATCGGTCAACGACCTGAAGTACATGTGAGGAGTTTCTTAGTAGCAAAAACACCAAATGGACAAACAACAAACCCTGGCACTTTGAACCCTTTAAGGGCCTTCAGTCTCCCCACATAACTTTTGTCATCCTCACCCCTGATCATTTTGGTGGCCCCAGCATTACACCCTCTAGACTGCCTCAATGTCACCGCTGCCCTGAGGAAACCCCAGAACTACAATAAGTACTCCATGTGGGACCTGACCAGGGCCTTGTATAAAGTGGCAGAATTACTTCCCCAGCTCTGCTGTTGGCGACCCCGTTTTAATGCACCCCAGCATTCTTCCAGCCTTTTTGACAGCAGCTACATGCTGCTTGTCATGTTTCAGCCCCTAGTTTATTATGACCCACAGGCACTTTCCCTCCTCCACTGCAGTAACAGGAGCCCCACACAGTGTGTAGGCCCTACCTTTGCTTTTCCTTTTCCCTCCCCATGTGTCGTACTTTGCATTTGATTGCTTTGAATACAAGGCTCCAAGAGTCCAACCAGTCACCTAGTTTATTCACACCCTTCCTCGAGGGAGTCTACCATCCTCACTAGCTTAGTGTCATCAGTGACCTTACACAGCTTGTTGCAGACCACAGCTGCCAGATCGTTGATGAAAATGTTAAACAGCAGTGGCCTGAACACCAGGCCCCTGAGGGACACTGCTGAGTACTCATCTCTGCCTGGAGTAGTGCCCATCCACCACAACCCTCTGCTTCCTGCTCCCAAGCTAGCTATCAATCTGCCTTTTCTATGCCTCAGTTATACCGCATTGGTGCACTTGACCTGAATCTTATCTTGTCTACAGCATCAAAGGCCTTTCTGAAGTCCAGACAGACTTCTGTGACAATGGTCCTGCCCTATTCACCGCCCTGGATACCCTCTTGAGAAGGTGATCAGGCTGGTTTGGCACAATCTGCCCCCCATAAAGCTATTATAAAAGGGGTTGAGACCCTCGGCTTTAATGAAGTGATTCACTATACATTCATTACTCAGTCCATGAAAATGAATTCCTAATTGATTCCAGAACCTTGCCCAGTACTGTCAGGTTGACCAGCATGTAGCTGCATAGGCTCAACCGTGCCCCTCTTGAAAGTGAAGACCACACCGACCATTTTATAGTCCTCCGGCACCACACCTGTATATACAGAATTATGAATAAATTACTGCAACCAGCCCGCCAATTGTTCCTTTAGCTCCACTATGATCCTGGGTTATATCCCATTGACCCCCCTGGGAGTTACCTAGGTTAGTCTTCACCAGATCGTTAGCTACCAGGGTGGGCATGATGTCTGATGCCATGAGCCCTCTCAATGACACACACACACACACACACACACACACACACACAGTCCCTTGCTTTGGTGAACACCGAAGCAAAGTATTCATTCAGCCTCTCAGTCAGGTTCCACTCTCTCATCCTCTGTTTTCAGAGGTTCAACCCCCCTTCACACGCCTCCTTCCATTTATGTATTGCAAGAAAGTGTTGCTGCTATCGGCATCATCTACTGTAATCCTGGCTTCCTTGATTTTAGTCCTGCAGTCCCTCAGTACTGCTCTGTAGTCCTCTCTTGCTTGACTGACTACAACCCATCTCTTTCCAGCAATAATAGATCCTCCTTTCGGTTTTATCAGTTGACTTGGGTCCCTGTTGAGCTGTGGAGGCCATTTCAGCCAATCAGCATTCAGAGCTGCAGGACATCTTGTCCTAAGCAGAGCTGTCATCTAGTGCAGTGGAACATTCCACTTCAACAGGCAGGGTCGGAGACAGAGGGGGATATACCACCAAAATTCTAGGGTCTCGTCAGGTGGCTGCAGCTTGACAGATATATGGGACTCAGCTATACCAGGATCTTTCACCCAGGGTGTTGGGGCCATTTTCTATCCACTGGTCATCAGCGTGCTAGGGGCACCATTGGAACGTGCAGAGCAGCACATCCTCCCCATATCTACCTGATGACCTCTCTTCCCTGCCTACTAATCGCTGTACTGTGACTTATGGTCGCCTATTTGACAGCACTGCAAAAGGGGCAGTGACTTCCCACTCCAGACAAGGAGCATGTCCCCTGGGACACTCAATCCTCCTCCTCTCCCGGCCCCAGAAACCCAGGCTTGTTCCCAAACCCAGGTCTAATCCATGTACAGTATATTTACTTTTGGGTTATTTATAGGCAATCGTCCTTTAATATGATTGCAGGACTGCGTCTTTAAAACTTGTAGTATAAACAGAGATCCTGTTACCTGCAGGTGTGTTCCTTGAGAAAGCTAGATTATATAAAACACATTGCAAGGAGTCAGTTGTGCCTGGCAGCAGTTATTTGTTTGAAAAGAACGAATCTGCACAAATAAAATCCTTTTACACTGAGATTAGTGTTTTAGGCTTATTTATTAAAAACGTTCAGCCTTGGAGCAGTGAGTGTCATGACTCAGTATTACAGCCCCATTTCCCTTCTTCATGCCATCAAAATGCAGATTTTCTTTGTGGCCTGAACGTCAACCCCATTGGCCACAGCTTCGACCCACAACATGCCCCGGGGTTCCCAGCTTCCCAAATACCCCTAGCTTACCCCCCCAGGGGCAGGACCGCTGTGGTGTCCCTTCCCCTGGTGGACACAAGTAGGTAGCCTGGTAGTGGGAGTACAGTCAGTGGCATGGAGTCCAGCATGGGGCATCATCCATGGTGGCTGAAACAGTTTTTTTTCCTTTGCTGCTGCTCCTCGGTGGCAGGATATGCGATGACATCCATGGGACAAACCCAGCGTCTGTCCTGCCTCCCATGAATGTAGGCACCGGGTGCTGTTCATCCTCTGCCAAGGGTCAACCTGTATCAGACACTCAACCCCCGCTCCCCCTGGAGAAGGAGATCCATCTCTCTCTGGGATGCTCCATCCTCCCCAGCCCCGGCCCTCCGACTCCATTCCTGAACCCGGGACATCAGCGTCACAGGTGGAATCCCTACCACTGCGCCAGTGGTCTGGTTACAAAATGCAGATTTTGGGGGGCAGGGCTGCAGCTGTCCTCGGTGGTTCTGCAGCAATATGGAAGTTAGATTGTAGATAAAATTCAAATGTTGACTCATTTAAGCCCCTTGGGCATGCAGCTCCTTAGCATGAGCTTCCTGCCCAGGAGAAATGATCATGTCAGCTGCTCATTAAAGTAAAGGACTGCCGTGCCTGTGGAGTGTCTAGTCTTAAAACCATACCGATATGGTGTAGTCAAGCCATTTGATGGGAAAAGTAAGAGCTGCACCCAATGCTCTAATAATTTTGAGAGTATTGGAAGCAGAGCCATGGGTCGGTAATTAATCGCAATTGTTTGATACCCCCTTTATGAATTGGGATACATGTACTACATTTCCACAAAAATGTTAAAATGGTTTTCCTACAGGCTCCGGTTAAAAAGTTTTGTAAAACCTGGGGCAATGTACACTTTGCTCCTTTATATTTTGTTATATGTGAGAAATTTTAATAAAATATTTAACCTCAAAAAAACTGGGGCCAAAACATCAGGCAAGGCAACCCTCCAAATAATCCAGGACACAGGATTTATTTGGATTTAAAGGTTTAAGCGATTTAAGGCTCTTAGTTTTAATTATATACATTTAAAATATGGAGTTAAATCCATTGGCTCACTTGAAAAATAAGGACCCATTTCCACTTCTGCAAGACAAAGTCGAGCCTAAATGAAGGGATGTGAAGGAGGAATTAAACATTTCGGCTACTTCTTCTGGGTTTGAATTACACTGGGTTGTTCTCTCTTTAGGGAAATGCGATTTAGGGGACTAACAGGGTTTCAGTTCCTAGGGAACCTCACCCATCTCCGACAAAGATGTCTTGATGCACTAACACGGACATTAATGGCAATATACCCTGGTAAATAACCCCCGTTGAATCTAATCAGCTACTTTTTTATTGTCTATACTGTGGTTACTGGTATATGACAATACACATATTTTTTTAGATTATTTATTTATACTTCCACGGCTGAGGGGAGGTTGTGCCTTTGGTTCCTCCCCCCAGATCTAGTTAGCTAGGTTGGCTGCCACCCCAGTCCCGGGCATAGCTCTGACCTCCTGGCCATCACCCTTCCCTGGTCACTTTGTGGTGGGTACGTACCCCACCACCGCGGAGACCAGTAGGGTGGACCCCGGAGGGAGCTGACTTACACAGGACTGTGTCAGCTCCAGCGAGCAGCCTTCATGCTGCTGGGGATTTTTTTTTCTTAAGAGTGGTTCCCCTGCTGGAGGAGGCATGCATTGATGCCAATGGATGGAGTACGCACGCTTCCGTATGTGCTCATCCCGGTGTCTGCCTCCTCCCACCCCTTACTTCTGCAGCGTCAGTGGTGTTGCGCCCCAGCTTCCACCAGGGGGCAGCCATGCGCTGACTGTTGATGTCCCCCCCATCCCTGGAGAAGGAGAGCAGTCCTCTGGACACTCAATCCTTCTCCAACCCTGCCAACCCCCGGTGACCCGTGCTTGTTCCTGAACACGGGTCACCAGCATATCGCGAGGTGTGGCATCCAGCGCCTCAGCCCTCTGCACCACCAGGCTAGCAGTATATGACAATAATGCTTAAACTAGTATTTTGCATCCCAAGCAGAAGCCAAATCAGGGCACTGTGGCTCAAAAGGGATGCCACGGGGGGACCTAGGGCTCCAGTAGTACGCATAGTCCTTCTGTGACTGGTGATTCTGTCAACCACAAGAACTTGGTAACTGCCGTATTTTCTTCATTTTCAGTATACCATGTACTGTACGGTTTGTACTACAATGTCTCTAATCTTGTTCTCTCAGAGCGGATACAATCTGTTGAGATTCCATATAGCTGCCAGCCTTTGCTCAGACAAGCCCTAGGACTGAAAAGCATAAAAACAGAATTCCTTTTCCTCCCCTGGAGAGTGTGATCACCCCACATCATGGCTGAGATCATCTGTTTGGGATGCAGTGTGAGGACTCCTGTGGTACTGCAAATCTGCCTTTGCTGGATGCAGCTGACTGAGAAACACAAGGTTTCTGCTTTTACTACCATCCATCTGGCAATGCACCTCTCGTGAGCTCCACATTAAATTGCTCCAGTTTCAAGAAGAAAACTTAGTCCGATATGTGTATGGTGGAAATAAAAGCCATTTTCCTATATGCTCAGTGTTAATGGAGTGCCTTATTTTGCTAGGGATGTTAAAAACCTGGAGACAGTCCTTAGCACAATAGAATCCTCTCAGAAATGGGACAGGACATGTTTAATATGGCTATTCTATCCTGTCCATAGCTGCTGTTTAAGCCACTCCAGCAAATGCTGGGATGAAACACATTTTCATTTCACTGGTACATACAGCTGGGGGGGTGGCTTGGAAGAATGATTGTAAATGAAATCATGGCAAAATGGCACTACATGCCCTCACTTGTATCAGAATTGCCATTGTTTCTAGCAGTTGGCAAATCTTAAGATGAGCTAGTAAATTGTTAGGAATATGTCATTTCATAAACCCGTTTTCCCCACATTTTAACTGACGAGAGAACCGCCTACTGGAAGGTCAAGAAAGTCTACTGGAAGGTCAAGTCTTAGCAGACTGCATTGCCTATCGCTTCCCCATAATCTGGCACTCCAGTCCCCCACAAATATGTCACTCCTCGTCCCCCTGCTCCCCTCAACTCTGCCCTCCATAATTTCCTCTCTTACAGATGTTCCTGCTCTAAACCCTCTTAAATTTTCCTTAAATCCTAGCTCAACTCTGCCCTCCATAATTTCTTCTCCCCCTGCTGATTCTGACCTAATCCCTCCCAAACTTCCTCTGTTCCTAGCTCCAGCCTTCTAACTCCTTACCCCTTTGCAGGGTTCTCAGCATCCTGAAGGGAAACCAGGGTTGGCTGCCTCCCTCTCCGCCTACGTTACCCAGCTCATCATCCAGCAGGAGCTAGTGGTTATTCTCCCCTCTCTCTCTCTCTTCCCCTCCCTCTGGCCCTTCCTCACTTGCCTCTCAGCACTTACTAGCTATTTCTTCCCCTCATACAGCACTAGGGCACTACCTTGACTCACCTCGTGCCTTATTGAGCTACAGCTTCTCTCTGTAGCATTATTATTTCGCCAATTTCTATTGTATTTTACTCAGCGTACTCCTATAGTTGTATTATTTCTCAATATGTAATTGTTTGTACAATTGCCCTTACAACTGTATCACTTGTTTACCTGCTCCTACACAACTGTATTGTTCTTTCATCCAATAACTGTATATCCATTGTGTTATCCTCTTGTGTCTCCTTCCCCCCCAGGCCGCACTGTGAGACAAGCAACTTGTCCAGTGTGCCCTCCTGGTGAAACATTTCAATAAATAAATAAATGATAAATGAAACTGGACAATTGTCCTTTTTTTTTTTTTTAAATTTCTTTTTTTCCCCTCCTATATCCCTACCAGAACCGCCCCTTCGGGAGTCACCAATGGAACCCCTCCCTACCACCTACTTACCTGCTGCCTAGGGTCCCTCATCCTGCCACGGATTGCCCCCCAGGTGAGGTTCGGGGTGGGGCAAGACTCCTGTATCTTAGCGTCTTCTCTGGTCCCTACGACAGCAGCAGTCGGTGGCACATCAGGATTGGGTTCGGCGATCCGTCTACCCAGCTCTGGAGGGTGACTTTTCCCTGTTCTGCGGGGATGTTGCTAACCCATGATGTCAAGGCGCAGGCGCCGATGTCCGCAATGTCCTATCCCCTTAATGATGCAGCCCTTAAAGGTGATTGGTCCACCGGCCTCTGCTCGTGACCAATTGAACCCACGAGGTGTCGACGAACTGTCGTGCCACCAACCTCCACCAGAGGTCACTGTTCACCAAGGTGGATCCCCACCCTTCCCCCAGAGAAGCGAACGTCGTCGGATGCTGAGCCTTTCTCCCCCCGGCCAACCCCCAGCGACCTGAGTTTGCTCCCGAACCCGGTCGCGGGTGTGCAGGTGTGACGTCCGGCGCCTCAACCCTCAGCACCACCGGGCCGGCACTGGACAATTATCCTGATGCGGATGTACCCAACACCTATAGCATATCCAGTACTAAGACCATCCTGATGATATTGTGTGAGATTAACACATACCCATTAGATGACCAACATAAATATGACTGTGAAAACTTTTTAAAGGCGATACCCAACTCCTGCCCAGAAGGAACACTTCTTACAAACTTTTTATGGTAATGATGATTACACAACTGACTTTTCAGGAGAAACTTGTCAGGCGTGTCACACAAGCAACACATTGACTACTATACTACATGTGGACCCTCTCCTCCAGAAGCCAGGGTTACAAACTCAAAACAGGCTTTTTTATTCTCAGTAAAATAGCTGTAGTGCCACTGTCATGTTTCTTGAATTCTGATTATTGGTCTGTACTCACAACAGCAATCATATGAAACATAATAGATATAAAACAAAAACAAGGCGCTGCATCAGCATGTGGTCTAAAAGCAAAACAAAATGGTTATATTAAATGCACGCTGAAAATAGAAAATAGAGTTAAAAATCTACGTTTCGACCTTAGGTCTTCTTCAGGAAATATCTAAAAGAGAAAAAAAAACAAGTTAGTGTTAGATATAATGTGCTAGTTGGGTCATTATCCGTGGCAGTAATGTGATGGTCTTTAGCCTCGTACTTTATTCACTCAACAATCGCATTATTGTCTTGTACCCAGCCATCTCATTATCACTTAATTAACTGCACGTGAACTTTTCTTCCTTCATTATTTTCTTTTTGCCCCCTCAGTCCTCTACCTCCCTGCCCCTCACCTGACTGTGTGATGCATGTTCTGGTGGAGCAGAATCCCAGCAGTGAGTGACATAGAATATTAGGCTCGGCAGGGGGGGTTTCCCTCAACCCTTCATGAGCATGCAGGATTTGCCCCTTAATGTTCTGTAACCCCCTATCAGGGGTTTACTTGTTTGCCTCCTCGGTTTTTCCCCGTGGCGTTCCCCGCTTCCTGGCATCAGTCCCCAGTAGTCCTGGGAGTTCTCTGTCTGGCCTTAATTTTTATTTGATGGCAGCTGGGGTGGGGCCGGACCAGGCTAACTCATGAACCGCCCATTATCTGCACTTTTGGTGCAGAAGTGCATTTAGTTTCTGGCCGTTCAAGAGGCCAGTTTAAATTCCTCTTCGGTGGTCCCGCTCCCAATATTAAGGAAAGGAGGAGGGCACTCCTGAGTAGCTTTCTGGAAGCAGTAATTTTGTTGAGCTCCCAGGACTATTGTTGAATACTGTTAAATATTTATATTAAAACTGGACTTCCTGCCTCCTTTGTCGCCTAAGTGGTGTGTGAAGGGACTTGGTCTTACATTATGGGTAGAAATCAGGGAGCTGCCGCCTCATCTTCCGATTTTTTCACTCCGAATAAATCGCAGCAGCAGTGCGAGAAGAGGCCTCCGATGACTAGTGAAGCCACGGTTCTGAGTGATCTGTCTCGGAGGGAGCATCCTTCGTTACCATCCAGACTATGTTTAGTCAGCTCAAGTCAGTACAGGACCCGATAAAAAACTCGATTCTTTGACACCCAGAGTTTCAGCTTTAGAGACTAGAATGGACCAGTATGAACAAATGGTCCAGAGGACTGAGAGGTCCATTTTGCGGGCCTGTGATGTGACCACCAAACTTATTAAGAAAAATTCCTTGTTGTGCCAGCAGTTGGAGGGGCTTGAGAATCAGGCCCATGAAAGGAATACTCAGGTCTTGGGCCTTTCTGAATCAGCTGAAGGGGATGATTGCCTTCTGTTTGTGCATTCCTTTTTGCCCTCTATCTTGGGCCTATCTGAGGAGGATTCTGTGATCTCCGTTGAGAAGGCTTATTGGATTAATCCAAGGCGGGCCTCAGGGGATGTGAAGGAGCCTAGAACTTTATTAATCATCTGCACAGGTGTCGGAGATCGTGATCAAGTACTGGCTGTGGCAAGACAATGGCAGATATTAAACTATGGCGATGATTACTTGAAAAGCTTTCCGGACTTGTCTTGCAGCACGAGGCAGAGGCGCAAAGCTTTTGATGCCATTTGGGGCCGCCTTAGGCAGAGGAAAATAAAACATCAGCTTTTATTTCCTGCACGACTGCGACCGACCTGGCAGGGTAAGGTTTATCAGTTTAATGAGCCCAAGGATGTGGATAAAGTCCTCCACCTTACTGCGCAGGAAGTGGAAGGAGGGGGAGAAAGAGAAGCCTCCTCGGAGGAAGACTGAAGATTTTCTTTTGGATTTTTACTGTACTGTGAGTCTTGATGGGGCTGGGGTTGGGCATAAGGAGGGCTGGCATTCTGGTTATGCTTCTCTGCTCTTAAGATAATGTTGACTTTGTTCTGCCTATAAATGTCACCCTCACTATGGCTTTGGAAGTTGTGGGCCATATATTATTTGCTGATGTGCCATCCCGGCATATATTTTTCGTGTCCTCATGCATACGTGAACTAATTGGTGGAATTCTGCTGACTGCACTAAGGGACATACGGGTAGTAGGGTGAATTCTTTTGGGGACTTTTTATGGACATCCTCCTTCCATGTGTTGATCTTTATATTATTATCAGTTTATACCACTGGGGCATGGGAACTCCTGTTAATGTTTAATGTCTACTGCTTAATTATGCTGCTACCGGGAATTCATCTGTTTGTTTCCTGCTCTTATTAAGGGCACCGTTGGACCATGTAACTGATGGGTCTAACAAATCTCTGGTGTCCCCATGTTCTTCCATAAGCTGCATGCTTTAGGGATCTTTGTTGGTTTCATTAAGGGTTATTCCCCTATGTGGTAACTCTTGGTGGGGTATATTACATATCTTTGTATCTGAATAATTATTGTGTGTTATATACATACTGTTATCCTCCTGTGACTTTTAAAGTTTTGTAAGATTTGGCTTGCAAAATTAGTAAATATATGATACAAAAAAGAAAAAGAAAAAGGGGGACCGGAGACCCAGAGGAGGCCAAGACGGCACCAGGGAAGCAGCAAAAGCTGTTTTTTAGAGTGCCAATCATGCTGCGGTATCTGGAAGCCACCTCATGAATATTAATGCAATAGCATGCATATGTATGAGGAATGCCTGTCTAGCGCCTGGGGGTATGGAAATCGTTGCTACCAACAGGCAGGGAGGTCAATAAAAATTCTAAATCCTGAAAGTGTGTGAATGAGAAAAGAGATTGCTTCCAGACCATGGGAAATTAAATAAATAAAAATGTTCACTGTGGCTGCTCCAGAGTGGGAAAGTTGGGGGCATACATTAACTGCAGTGGGAATAGGTGTGTGCTGCCTGGGGTCAGTTCAAGACAGCAGTAACGACAGACAGAGGGCAGAATGGAAATGTTAAATGCTGCCAGCACTCTGAAGGACAAAGGGGCTCCTACAAAACGGTGGGGCTGTTATAAAAAATAAATGTTTACTCTGACTGCACCAGGGCATGAAAGTGAGGGCACTGGTGGACTGCGTTTGAAATGTTTCTTCAGCAGCGTGTTAGCAGACTTTGTCCAGAGTTTCAACCAATCAAAGGGCCAGAATTTGCCAGTAGGACTATGGGACTTTTGAAAAGACTGTTGGGGGGGGGGGCTCAGCCCAGCCAATTATGCATCGAGGGGGAACTCATACATATTCATTTTTGTGAAAGACAGTTACTCCAGCCAATGAGGAGCTGCCAGAGAGCTTCCAAAAGAGAAGGACTTTTGATTTCTAGTTCAGTTCGGTGGGAGCCCCTAAGCAAAACATGGGGCTGCAAGGCTGGGAAAGGGCCTGCCTAGGGACTGCCAGCAATTTGTGCTCCAGGGCTGGTCATGCCTTTCCCCATTTGGAAGAATGTGAATGGAGATGGTTGGTGCAGCTCTGCTCAGAGATAGAGAGAGCTGCAGGATCCTGCTACAGGCTGCTGTGGTAAGAAGCTATACCACATCGGTGAAAGTTCTCAGAGAAAAGATTTAAAGAGCGACTGATACCTTCAGGGCAACTTCAACAAACCATAATATTTAGACATAGTTCAGCTTCTGTTTCACGTTAGTTCTCTATTCCTCCTCCCCATTATTTATTACTGAGGTCATTTGCATTAAAACAAAATCTTTGTTCCTGAAGAGTCTGTCTATCCCTGTTGATTTCTCCCTACCCAAGGTCACAATGCACTGTTTGTGACATCACATTTACTCTCACAGCAACACATTGTGATGCCACAACAGAGGATTATGACTTAAGAAACATAGAAATTTGATGGCAGATAAGGACCGCTTGGCCCACCTAGTCTGCCCATTTCCCTACCTAATGGATAAGCTGCAGATCCTAGTTAATCAACAGCCTACTTCCTCCTACCCCCACGAGAATTGCCTTATGTCTGTCTCATGCATTCTTGAATTCTCCCACCATTTTTGACTCCATTACCTCCTCAGGAAGGCTGTTCCATGCATCCACAACCCTCTCTGTGTAAAAATACTTTCTCACATTACCGCTGAGCCATCCCCCCTCTATCTTCAAATTGTATCCTCTTCTTCTTGCACATCTCTTTTTCTGAAAGATGCTACCCTCTTGGACTTTGTTGATTCCTTTGAGGTACTTGAAAGTTTCTATCATGTCCCCCGTCCTTTCCTCTAGGTATACATATTAGCTCCTTTAGTCTCTCTTCATATGTCTTCTGGTGCAGACCCTGCACCATTTTTGTTGCCCTCCTCTGGACTGCCTCCACCCTGTCTATGTCTTTGCGGATATGGGGTCTCCAGAACTGCAGGCAGTACTCCAGATGGGGTCTCACCAGCTGTCTGTACAGAGGGATAACAATTTCCTGTTATCTACTGGTGATGCCGCTCCCTATGCATCCCAGTATACCCCCTGCCCTCCTTACTGCCTTCTCACACTGCTTGCCCACATTTAGGTCATCTGCTATAACTACCCCCAGGTCCCTTTCCATTTTTGTTGTCATTATCTCACCCCCCATTGTGTACTTTTCTCCGGGGGTTTTGTTTCCCAGGTGCATTACTTTGCACTTCTTTGCATTAAATCTAAGCTGTCATACATTTGACCATTCCTCCAACCTTGCCACGTCCCTTCTCATCCTTTCCACCCTCCTTGTGTATCAACCCTGTTGCAGATCTTTGTGTTGTCTGCAAAGAGACATACTTTTCCTTCCAGTCCCTCTGCAATGTCACTTATAAAGACATTAAAAAGGACCGGACCCAGTACTGAACCCTGCGGTACCCCACTAGTAACCCCCCTTTCATCACTGTGGACTCCGTTTACTATTACCCTCTGCGCCCTGTTGTCCAGCTAATGTTTTACCTAGGCTACTACCCTGGGACCCACTCCCAGGCTGGCTAATCTGTTTGCTAATCTTTTGTGTGGGACTGTGTCAAATGCCTTGCTAAAGTCTAGGTAAGCCATGTCCACAGCCCCTCCCTGGTCTACTTCTTTGGTCACCCAGTCAAAGAAGCTGATTACATTCGTCTGACATGACATTCCCGCTGTGCCTTGGGACCTGTGCCTCACTGGTTTCTAGATACTCAAAAATTCTTTCCTTCAGAAGGGATTCCATAATTTTCCCTACCACTGAGGTCAAATTGACAGGTCTGTAGTTTTCTGACTGTCTTGCTCCCACTTTTGTGAAGGGGAATCATATCCACCTTCCTCCAGTCCTCAGGTACCACACCATCCTCCCATGATCTGTTAAAAAGGATAGTCAGTGGTGTTACTGGTTGTTCTCCCCTTAGTTCTTTTAGAGTTCTGGGGTGAATCCCATCAGGCCCCATTGCTTTGTCCACCTTTAGTTTTAGGAGTTCTTTCAGAACCCTTTCTTCTGTGAAAGGACTGATATCAACCCCCCAATTCAGAGTGCTTCTATTGACTGGATTAGGTACCTCCCCCTCCTTTTCTTCTGTGATTACTGAGCAGAAGTATTCATTCGATATCCCTGCTTTTTCACTGTCCCTCTCTGCCCACCCACCCTCCTCTTTATTCAGCCTCAGAATCCCTTCCTTTGTCTTTCTACGCTCCCTGATATACCTATAAAAGGTTTTATCCCCCTTCTTAACCGAGTTGGCTATCTTTTCCTTGGTTTGGGCCTTTGCTATTCTGACTGCCTTCCCCGTATCATTCTGCTTTAACTGGTACAGTTCTCTGTCCTGCTCCTCCTGTGTTTCCATATACTTCCTGAATGCTATCTTTTTCTCCCTAACCTTCCCTGCCACCTCTTTTGAGAACCATAGTGGTTTTTCCTTTCATTTTGATTTGTTTATTTGCTTCACACAAAGGCTTGTTGCCTCTGTGATGGCAGTTTTGATGTTTCCCTGTTGTTGCTCCACCCTCCTTCTTGCCTGTTTGCTAGTGTTTTTCTGAGGCACTCTCCCATTTTGACAAAATCAGCCCTCCTGAAGTCCAGTACCTTCACTTTTGTATGGCTTGACTCTACAGCTGAGTTTATCGTGAACCACACTGTTTGGTGGTCACTTGTTCCCAGATGGCTACCCGATTCTAGATCTGAGATCCTCTCTCTATCCCCATTTGAGAGTACCAGGTCTAAGATTGCTCCCTCCCTCCCGAGTGGGTTCCAACATTAGCTGTCTGAGGCATGCCCCCTGTAGGGCATTGAGAATGGCCCTGCTCTTGGATGTGGCTGCAGCAAAGGTGCTCCAGTTAGCATCTGGCATATTCAGGTCCCCCATCAGCAATACCTCCCCTTTCTCTGCCATCCTAAGGATGAATTCTATCATTTCCTTGTCCATTTCCTCGCCCTGAGATGAGGGTCAGTATACAACCCCTGTGCGGATTGTGGTGCCATTTCCATTCTCCAGGGTGACCCACAGTGCCTCCTCTCCTGCCTGTTTACCTTTTAGTTCCGTTGCTTTGCTCCCTTCCCTTACGTAGAGAGCTAATGCTCCTCCTCCTCTTCTACCCTCCTGTAGATTGTGTACCCTGATATGTTGACATCCCAGTCATGGTTCTCTGTGTACCATGTTTCTGTGACTGCCACGATATCCAGGCATCCCTCTTCCATCAAGGCCACCAGTTCAGGGAGCTTGTTACCTAGACTGCGGGCACTGGTACTCATTACCCTCCATTTTTTGATGGCCTTACTGCCTTTGTCTTTTTCTCCATGTACCCCTGCCCTTCTCCCTATCAACTTCTCTATCTTGGACTTGAAGTGGGGATAAGCTATAGAGGCAGATGAACCCTTAGGGAACTCTAAGGGATAAAAATCATGTAGTCATACAGATTTACTCAGTAATAAATAATGGGGAAGAAAAATATACAGAGTATATATCAATGCAAGCTGAATTGTACCTAATTATTATGTTTTTTCAAAATTCTCATTGAGGTGTCAGTAGCTCTTTAAGTGAAGGCTGACTGGAGTCGGAAAATGGATTATGGAAAATGGACTGGTTTTGTGTCGAAGAGGTTGAAGAGAGAGTCTCTTCTGCATCCATCTGAACCTGCATGGTGAGAAAAGAGGATTTGTTCTGCGCATCAGAGGGACTGACAGAAACCCAGTATCTGAGAGAGAGATTTGCTGGAACCGAGTGCAAGCCAGAGCAAAAGTGGCTGTTGTTTTTGAATTAGAGAGAGACTGTGAAAGCAGAGAGACAGGCGGGTGCCCTAAGCTTCACGAACCTGCTGCTGCTTTTGAGATCCAGTTGAGGACTGGAACTGCTGCTCTAGAGTGGAATCTGAGCCTGCTGCTAAGAGGCTGGTAAAGCCGAAAAGTTAAAGAAACTGCTCTGGCTGCACATCGTAGCTGGTCCTAACAGAGGAAAGAGAGATCCAGCTACTTCAGAGCCAGGTGGGGAACTTGCCATCCCTCACCTAGTGGGGTCTGCTGGCTACAGGGGGCCACTGCCATGTGCTGAGGTGCTAGGGCACCTGTGACCTGTGAGGGAGCTGGGCTGTGAAGCCACTCCCAGGTTTGGGCTTCCCTGTAGTTGGTGGGCTTTGTGCAGTAGCTCTGCAATGGGCCTGAACAGGCTGAAGGGAGCAAGCTGAAAGACCTTCAAACAAGCGAAGGATCCAAGCTGCAGCAATTATGCCCCATCTTCAAGTTTGTCCAGCCACTGATTCCAAGGTTCTACTGTTCCATCAACCCCAGAGCTTCAGTCACAGTGCCACCAGAGACTGATTTACAGAACCGTGAGTAAAGGCAGGAATTGACCTGCAAACTGGGGATATACATAGTTGTTCTAATTTGGTACCCAATGGCATGAGGAAAGTTTAAAGTATACAGGAAAGAGAAAAGTAAAATCTGGTTTAAAGAAAGTGCACCAACACCGGCCAACCAGCTGCACCACAGGCCTGCAACTGGACAGCTGGGTTCCAGGGACAGAGTTTAGGGGGATTATCTGAACTGGTACCAGTTGGAGTGCTGTGAAAAGTTAATACCTGCAGCAGTTAGCTAGATAGAGAGTTGGTGGCTGCAATAATTAAAAGGTGGGTTTTAATCTAAGGGGAAAATGATTGATCTAAAAAATGCCGATTTCTAAATGCCAATTACAAATTACAAAATGTTCTGCTTAATCTCCAGTCCAATCTCCCCTTCCTAACTCTCCCCATGTAAATAAAGGTGATGTTACTGTTTTGGAAAAGTTCTGACTTGGGAGCCTGATTTAGTGAGCATATTATTAGCTGAAGTTAAAAAATGCCAAGTGCTGTTTTTTTTTTATTCGGGTATCCATGTCTGGGGCAAATGTATGGGGAGGTGGGTTGGTACGGCATCCCAGGAGGTTGTACTGCTAGAAATCAGACCCACTAAATACGTACTCTGGGTGGAAGAATCGCCACTTTAATTTCTATCTTAGGAAAGGACCCCTGGTAACAGCTGCATGGGAACCCAGGCCCCTCAACCTGGTTAGTGGCCACCCAGGCAGGGGTAGCAACCCTCTTTAGCATGGCACCAGGGCAACAGTTCCTTTCCCTATGGATGCCAAGTCCTCACTCCACTTAAGGACCTCTCACCACTTCCAGCAAATGTGTACATGTCAGTGCTGAATGATAATGCTGATAGGGATGGTCAAATGGGGTGCTATTTCAGTGGGTCGTTTCAACCCCAACCACACTCCCTTGAGCTTGGAGGGAGCCCAGAGGGCACGAGCAAATCTAGGTCTGCCACATGGCAGTATGACAATGTGCTGACACACATTTATTAATCTTTACATATTGAAATCAACTATTATTCTCTAGCTCCTATGAATTAGGGATGCAAACGAACCTAGATAACAAGTAACGAATATCACAGATGTGACATTTATCATTCTGTTTCGGGGTCTGCATTTTGGCACCATTCCTAGCCCTATACTCCCCCAAGCCAGGTAAAATACCCCATCAACTCCCACACAGCTGCTGGAAGGTGCCTAGGTGAGACCAATTTGCCCCCCCCCCCCACCTTCAGACCCAAACTGTAAATCACAAAGAGTCCCGGCCCCCATACAATATGCCTTTTTAAGATCTGTCCCTTGCCTCCACTGCTAAACCCATACCTTAGTCCGGCAAGAGGCACCACCATTACCAGTATGTACTTCACTTCATGGGCAGAGGTTGGGAGCTAATATGAATTAATCTGTAATCTATTCTATCCTTTAATCAAGGCTAACTCAGTGGTCCCAGTCCACGTTCAGTGTTGTCATTGCTCCTGATATGAACTATGTCCCCAGGTCATAGTTGAATTTAGGAGCGATGGCAAATATGGGCACTGATCTCTGAGCTACACTGGGTTTATTAATTTATTTTATGTTTAGTTATTTGACATTTTTTCATCAGGAATTAACAAACTGAGCTGCAAGCAACACGTTTCCAGGCGTGTCCTGGGGAGGAGCTATATAAAAAGGATACAGACTATAAAGTACAGTAATATTATATAAAGGAGGGGGGGGAGAGAGAGAGGAGAGCAAGAGAGGAAAAGAGATAATGGGGAGAGAGAGAGAGACACATAGAGAGAAGAGAGAGATAGAGGTTGCGAGAGGGAGATGGGGGAGAGAGAGAGAGAGAGAGAGAGAGAAAAATAGAGGAGTGCTAGAGAGACAGAGGAGAGAGAGAGGGAGAGGGACAGAGATAGAGCTAGAGTGGTGAGAGAGAGATAGAGGGGGGAGAGAGAGAGAGAAATAGAGGTGAGCGAGAGATGGGGAGACAGAGATAGTGAGGAGAGAGTGGAGGAGAGAGAAAGACAGGGAGAGGGAGAGCGAAAGAGAGAGAGAGATAGAGGGGGAGAGAGAGGGGGGAGGAGGAGGAAAATTATTTATGTTTTTTGAAACTTGCAAAATTTACTGCAGATAAACTCATTGGTTACATCAATATAGGACAATACACACTTTAAACTTTAGTTGTTACATGTATATAGTGGTTGTCATGAACACTGTATCCCAAAGGGCTCTGGGCATTTACCAGGGATGGCAAGAGAGACCTCAGTGTAACATCTCTTCCAAAGGCTGGCACATGCTGACAGTACAGCATCCCCCTAGTACTGCACTCAGGTCCCACTATTTATGGCATAAGATCTATCCCAGTGTGGGATTAGAACCCATAACCATTTAACCCAGAGGCAGATGTGCTGCCTGGCGTACCGTGTCATAATGTCGTTCGTTTAATAGCATACGGCATTATGGCGCAGCCCGGACCTGTGCGCTCTCCATGTTGGACTCCCTCTCTGGAGTTAGAATCCTAAGTAGGGGGGTTCCAGGGGGCAGAGCCCCCCACAGAACAAAAGTGCAACATTTTGACCCCGTGCCGCTGCCAACTGAGTCATGCTGACAGAAAGAAAGAAAGAAAGAATTACAGTTTCAGTACAGAAAGCAAACAGTTGCAAACTTAGTTCAAAACGATTAGCCAAGATCTGGCTTGAGATCAGTTGTCAACTGAAGAGCATCCACAGATACAACTATGCAGATCCTGAACCTGCCTCTTATGGGACAGCTGGGGGGAGGGGGGTACTAAAGGAAGGGGTTTCCAGAGGGAAGGGATTATCCAGGAGAATGCAGCTTATCCAGCTGACAGGTGATTTTTGGGAGTAAGAAAGGAGTGGTGATTGGAGTGACAGAGGGGTAAACAGAAGGCAGGGAAGGCTTGAGAAGAGGTAATTAGGAAGGGTTTTGATCCTGAGAAGATAAGCAGGGTACAGTGCATGGGCCATAAGGAAAGCCTAGAGTGCAGTGCACAGTGGTGAGTGTGAAAGGCACAGTTTAGAGTAAAACTATTTAAGGTTAAAAAGTATTACAGATGACTCTGTATAGCCGCTTGGTTCCTGCCGACAAAGAGGATCTAGGAATGTGCTTACTGGCCCAGGGCTGGTCTCCTGCTAGGCTAAAAAAGGTATGGGGCTTGTGGTGGGGAGGAATTGAGGGATCTTTTAAAAAGACATGCTAGGTGGGGGCCAGGGTAGGGGGCTGGGACTGTGGTATATGAGCTATGGTTGAGATGACGGGGCATTTGGAAGGTGGTGCATGGAGGTTGCATAGTTTTACAAAATGGGTAAGTAAAATACTTAGACCCAATTGGCGGATGACATTCTAATGCCATATGTTTATGTGCCAACGACACCCTGCTAAAAAAAGACCTAGTATCACCCTTGCCTCATTACCAGTCTTATCCATGAGCTACTTTTGAAATGTTTTTTTTAATTTGCCACCTTTTTTCCATGCTTCAAACAAACTTAGCGCTATAACCACTATTTACACTATGCTCCTGCCAAATCATTTCCTCACAACCTCCATCACTCTGACTACACACCAATCAACAGTTTGTTTAAAAACTAGGCTCTTTCTGCTCAGGGTGCAAAAGTCGTTGAGTTTTAAAACAGCGTGCACAGCTCTCACTTACCCAGCTCCAAAGTCCTGCTCCCTAGTACTTAGTCAAACAGCATGTGTCGCTTGCACACATTCAGCTAGTGACTCCAGCATACAGTCACATATAGGAAACAAAACAGGAACCATTACCTTTATCTGCATTAAAAATTAAATGCAAGCTATAGAAATGTAAAATTTTACAAAGCAAAATAATAAAAATAAAAGGTGGCTAGCCAACAATAGAAACTTCAAAAAAGGCACATCACAGCACCAACCACATTACATTTTTACAGTAGCGCCCTCTGTTGACAACCTACCAGTGAATGGACTAGTTTACAAATAAAACCCATGTTCAAAGCATGTGCATATTTTTTTTTTTCCCCCAACTCTTTTTGTCACTGGCCTACCAGGAAACTCTCTCAGACATACCCCCGCACTACTGCTGTTCTACCACCCTGCCCGAAGTCCGGTCTCTGGGAAATCAGGGACAGATAACCCCATTCCAGCCTGACCCAATGGACCCCCAGTTCTGACCCCCCCCCCCCATGGCAGGGCTGCCATCCACTCTAGCACTCTTTCTATAATCCAATGCGCTGAGCTAGGGCTGGATTAGGGATTGTGAGAGCCGGAGAACCGAACCCAACGGGCATGAGGCGCAGGACTTTAAGGGGCTGCTGTCACCTATCCCTGGGGCCGGGTTTTTCTACTTAAGGTAATTTTCCCTGGAGCATGGACATGCAATGACGTCTGCACACGTAAGTGCTCATGGCTCCTCCACCCCCTGGCTGCATTGCTCCATGTAGGGCCCCCGCTAAAGAGGGATGAGACGAACCCAACCCACCCCAGGAGAGGAAAGCAGTCCTCCAGAAGCTCAATCCTCTCCTCCCCTGCTGACCCCCGGCAGCCTGAGTCCGTTCCCGAACCCGGACTGCTGGTGGGGCACGAGGTGTGGTGTCCGGCACCGCAACCCTCCACACCACTGGGGCAGCTCACATTTTTTTATTTTATATAACACAAAGGGACATTTCAATTACCCAGTGGAAGCCCTACTTGCTTAATGCGGGCAACCCAGGTTCAGGAGCAGACCCAGGAAGTCAGTCAGCCAGCCAGGGGGCTGGGGAAGGACTGCCATGCAGAAGCACTCCCAATCAGAGGAGGGAGGCACCCTGGTCCTGGTACCACAGTGACCCCTGTGATGGGCCGAGGGAGCTTGTCTTCCCCACACAATGTCACTACATGTGACTAAGGTGACATGCATGGGGTGCACATCCCACACCAGGACACTGGGGAGGAGGGAGGCAGGGAGAAAAACCCATGTGCTCCAGTGATCATTAATGACAGCACCGGTACCCTTGGGTCCCTTCTATGTGGATCCCCATGGGAAAGACGGCGGGGGGAGTGACGGTTGGCATTGGGGTGCCGTAACAAGCCTGAAGCAGGCATTAGGAGGCCACCAGTGGCCAAAACGCTGTTTATGAAAAAAATAAATCATACAAAGCCCATTTTACATACGAACATACGAAATTTGCCAGCAGATAAAGGCCTAGAGGTCTATCAAGTCTGCTCGAATCTGCAGCTAGCACCCCTTATTCTGCAGCTGCCCCTCCCTTCCACCCTTCCCCTTCATTAACCCTCCCCCTTGTCCTGTCCCATCCTCGTTTGAAGCAGTCCACTGTTCTACTGCATACTACTTCAGCAGGTAACACATTCCACCCAGCCACCACCCTCTCTGTAAAAAAGTGTCTCCTCATGTCCCTCCTGAACCTTCCTTGCTCCAGTCTCATATCATGGCCCCTGGTGGCCCTCCCCTCCCTTACTTTGAACAGCCCCTCTGTACCTGTCTTGTTTATTCCTTTCATGTATTTAAAGGTTTCAATCATGTCACCCCTGTCTCTCCTCCAGTGAGTACATGTTCAACTCCTTCAACCTCCTCTCGTATGATAAGTCCCCCAGCCCCTTGATCATCTTTGTCGCTCTGCGCTGCACCCTCCAGTAACTTAATGTCCCTCTTCAGATACGGACACCAGTACTGCACACAGTACTCCAGGTGTGGTCTAACTAATGACCTATACAGTGGCAGAATCACCTCCTCCCTCCTCGAGGATATACCCCTTGCAATACAACCCAGCATTTTGTTGGCCTTTGCAGCTGCCTTCCTACATTGTGCCGAGTTGTTCATTGACCCTGTAATGAGCACACCCAGATCCTTCTCCTCCTTTGTCTGGGCTAGCTGCACTCCCCCTAGCTGGTAACTCCTCCTTGGGTTCTTCATCCCAAAATGCAGCACCTTGCACTTTTTGGCATTAAAGCCCAGTTGCCAGGTGTCTGACCAGGTTTCAAGCTTTGCCAGATCATCCTACAACCCCTGCCATCCCCCTAGGTCATCCATTTTCTAAGCACAGTAAGACACTCCAGGGTGTGCTATGTTGGGGGATACCTGCACTTCCAGGGACACCATGCCTTTGAGCATGTGGGTATCACCGAACACCTTGTTATGTCTTATTGCTTACTTAAACCTTTGGGGGGGGGGGTAGCTGTTCAGTTTTTATTCATCTTTGGTGAGTATTTAAACAATGTACACAGATTTTACTTGAATGGAAAATTCATCAAAACAAACACTTAATGAATATTTGTCCTCCAAATCTGAAAGCTGAAATGAATAGAAATTTGGAACCACTGGTACATCCTTAATACGGGTAAACAAATAGCTGCAGGGGTCACTCAATAGCATAATGGAATCGTGCTGTGTTTTCATGCTGGCACCCAAGTTTGGGAGCAAACCCGGGAGACATCACTTTGGCAGCCAGGGTAGGAAGACATGCTGCCACTTGCAGTGTGTCCTTACTGAGCGAGGGAGGGAGGCAACATGCTCTGGTACCACAGTGACTCCTGCTGACAGTTCAGGGAGCTTGTTTCCAGACAGGGGCAAACTGCATACAAAAGAAACACACCTCCCCATGCTCGACATTTGTGTGTACACTATCTGGGGTTGTAGGAGAAAATTGGGAGGAAAAGGTCCATCCATCACAGAACGAATGTCAGTCAATCGCTGGCCCCCCATCACCACCCAGGCACCTGCCTCCACTGGATCTTGATCTCCACAGGGGTAAAGGCAACTCCAACAGCCCCATTACGGGACTGAAAACCATGAAGGATGGAGGCTGTTGTAAGTACCTGGGGAAGGTGGCCGATGAAGCTGTATGGCCTAGCAAACATAGGGTAGGCCAACGAGTAGAAAGATGCACACAAATAAAACAATAAAAAATGATAACTGCATTAGAAACTGCTGTAACTATGGAACCACATGTGAATTTGTATTCTGTTCCATGCAAATTGCACCCCTAGTGTGTTACAGATCTGTTGTGCTCTTCCAATAACTACATGTAGCAATCACTGCTGAGGCTGCTGCTGCTGGTGCCACTCCACAGGCATCTCACTGGTATCGCACATTAGTGGCTATCCAGTGTTAAATGTTCTGTATCAAATTGCTCTTTGTTGTCATGCAGTTGATGTCTTCCCAAAGTAATCTTGATAATTGCCTTACACACGGTTAGGCAGGTCATGTTTCGTCTAATTACAAAGAAATATATTGCACACTGCAATTCAGGTTCACATGCCCATGATCTTATGCTAGGCATGAAGCCGGTCGGAGTATGTTTTGTTTTTGCTGTTGGATTACATTTTGGACAGCACTTTTAATCAATAAAGCCTTTTTTGAGACAGTGGAGAGTGCGGTCTTTTGATGGGATTTAAAGAAATATGTTGCACACTGCAACTCATGTTCACTTGTCCATGCTCTTATTTTCTTTGGATTGTCCATACTTCTGTACTGCTTGATTTCAGGTGATCTCCCCCCCGGGTCATCTCCCTTTGAGATACTAGAACTACCATTGCTAGACTCCAGCTCAGACCACTTGACAGCACATTCCACACCATACAGATCCCCCCCCCCCAGTGGAGGGGCCTGTTTCTGCCAGGACCGAGGGCAAAACTACTGCAGGAGCATGACATTTTCATGAGGAGAAGGCAGCAAGAGCCAGGGAAGATCTCGGACCCAGTGACATGGCTACTCACTCCATGGAGCAGTCAGTAATTTTGCCCCATTATTTCAACCCCAAAAACTCCCTTTATCATGAAATGCCTGTCCTATGGGGCGGGCAGAGTAGAGGACTTGATCTAGTCACTGGATACATCAGTGCTGCTCCTGATCCTGTCAAAGGACGAACTGAGGCTGAAGAAAGAGGGGTTACTAGTGGGGTACCGCAGGGTTCAGTACTTGGTCCAGTCCTTTTTAATGTCTTTATAAGTGACATTGTAGAGGGACTAGAAGGAAAAATATGTCTCTTTGCAGACGACACAAAGATCTGCAACAGGGTTGATACACAAGGAGGCATGGAAAGGATGAGATGGGACTTGGCAAGGTTGGAGGAATGGTCAGAAGTATGGCAGCTTGGATTCAATGCAAAGAAGTGCAAAATAATGCACCTGTGAAACAAAAACCCAGGGGAAGATTACATGGGGGGGGGGGGTAGTAATAACAAAATGGAAAGAGACCTGGGGGTAATCACATCAGATGAACTTAAGGTTAGCAAGCAATGTGAGAAGGCAGTAGGGAGGGCTGGGGGTATACTGGAATGTATAGGAGAGGCATCACCAGCAGAAAACAGGAAGTTGTTATCCCTCTGTACAGACAGTTGGTGAGACCCCATCTGGAGTACTGCATCCAGTTCTGGAGACCTCATCTCCGCAAGGACATAAAACAGGATAGAGGCAGTCCAGAGGAGGGCAGCTAAAATGGTGCAGGGTCTGCAAGAGAAGCCATACGAGGAGAGACTAAAGGAGCTTAATATGTATATCCTTGAGGAAAGGAGGGAAAGGGGGGACATGATGGAAACTTTTAAGTACCTCAGTGGAATCAACAACGTCCAAGAGGGTAGTATCGTTTCAGAAAAAGAGATGTGCAAGAACAAAGGGACACAATTTAAAGACTGGGGGTTCAAGGGCAATGTCAGGAAGTATTTTTTCACATAGAGGGTGGTGGACACATGGAAAAGCCTTCCTGAAGAGGTTGTGGGGTCTAAAACTGTGGGAGAATTCAAGAATACAAGGGACTGACATAAGGCAATTCTTGTAGGGGGTAAGAAGAAATAGGCTGTTGGTTAACTAGGATCTGCAGCTTATCCTGTAGGTAGGGGAATGGGCAGACTAGGTGGGCCAAATGGTCCTTATCTGTCGTCAAAGTCTATGTTTCTATGAGGCACGGGGAAGAACATAACCCTACATCTGCTGTCTGAGAGAGTGCTACCTCCACTAGGAGTTGGTAGCACAATGTTCTACTACTGACTTCAGCAGCTGCAGAGCCGTCCTCAGACAATTTCTCCCTATCTTAATAAAATGTATTCGGGTAGCCAGCTGCCACACCATCTAAGACCTGCATCAGCTGAGACACATTTCAAAGGAAATATCACACATCACAGATGCTCCCTCTTTAACCAAGACAACACACCAGGACTTCAGGCTGTTTTGATGTGGATCTTTAATGAGGCCACAGGAGAAGATTGGCTCATCATTAATAAATGAGTTGCCTGATATGTCCACCATACTAGTGCTGTTTCAGCACAGTATCATATGAAAATGCAGGTTACTTTATAGCCTATCAAGAAAAAGCCCCTCTGTGAGGTTACAGTGCAAGAGGACTTCATTTCCCAACTGTCAAGAAGGATGACAATGTGCTATGCTTTGTTAAGCACACAAGTGGGTGATACTATGCTGTCAGGTACTGTTATGCCGAAGGGGCACATTATGCCGACATCTCATTAGTCTGGCTTCTCATGTCTGGTCAATCCTGGATTGCAGTTGGAATCATTGTTATTTAGTGTCTCTGTCCCTAATTTAGCACAGATTAACCACTGAAGAAAGAGGTTAATCTGCCTCTCAATTGCCTCCAAGAGCTGCAGTCATTGGAAGGAGCCAAGTCACAGGTGCAAAAGTGGCCACAGCTAAAACGGAGACCCTACACAACCAGTTTAATAAAATAACGTACAACCATTTGTAAGTCCCCCCCCCAATTACGGGGCTTATCTGTTGGGGCTACACCCCTGTTTCATCTGCTGCTGGTTTTCAGTCTCCGACCCCCTGGACTGATCAGAGCAGGATGGAGGCCTTCCACATTTGTTCAAGGAGCCCTGGCATGATCTGGGCCAAGCCACCCTCCCCCAGATCTTTGCAGAAAATGGCGCTGGCTCTTCCTACTCCTCGGCCCCCAAATGGAAGCAGGGCTGAGTTCTTGCTGTTTTTGCGCCGGTCGGTGCTCGGAGCATGTTTTTTGCACCAGAGTGGGGGGACTCTGTGGGTCAGGGAGTTTCCAGGGCTGGCTCAGCTGGGCAATATGGTGGCCGTGCATGTGGAAGCACCAAGGCGCATGCGCAGCCGAATCTTAAAGGAGCTGTGGTTTCATAATGTGTTTGCCCAAAAGAGCATGGGTTAATGGCATTCCCGACTCCAGGGCAGGCAGCAGAGCTGGGATTTGGACTGTAAGTGCCATTGGACACAGCACCGGAGCATTCCCGGGTCCCCAAACAGGCACTGGGACTGGGAATCACTATAACAGAGTGCGTACGCACAGCCACATCAGGGAGAATAGCAAGAACAGTCACCTCTTCTTCTGGGAGCCCCATAGGTCAAACTGGGCTCCTTTCAAGAAAATTGGGGGTTTTCCTGGCCCCAGCAGAGGTCGGGGGCCATGGCAGATAATAAACAGTCCTTAAATGGGCTTAAATTAAGTACTGGGAGGCTGCTAAAGAACGACAGCTTTTTGTAAACAAATATGGAGGCCCCCAGGGATCTCCCCGCCACCAGGGCTGCTGGGATGGGTCATATGTTAGCTATGATTTGCCCGGGAATGGGTTGACCTATAAGAAGGAAAGCTGGGAGCTAATATAAAAAGGGATGTGCTCAGGGGTCTGGTAGAAGTCCAGGTAGAGCTAGAGGAGAAGGAAGAGTGGTGAAGACTGTGTGAAGAGGGATGCAAAAGGCATATGCTAGATGTGGGGGAGAAGTTTACCTCCAGAAAAGGAAGTTCCAAGGCAGAGAAATCTGTTCTCCTGCTTGCCCAGCTAGGAAGTTATTTAACCTGCTCTCCTGTTTCCCAGCCAAGAAGCATCCTAACCGGTCTGGTGTGAGTCTGAAAAGAAATCCACTCAGATTTAAGTTCCTGCAGAACCAGTTAACCCAGTAAGACGTCCAAGAGAAACACTAGCCTGGGTGAAACCCTGGTCAGTTGAGTGCCCTGGAGGCAGTGGCTATCCTTCACCTGCAGCCTGGGTGGGGGTGTCTGATCTCTCCGTCAGAGGGCCCTGGAGCACCATCTCTGTGGGTGAAGATGACGAAAGGCCTGAGGTGCGAAGCTGACGAAAGGCCCAAGAGGCAAAGACGATGAGAGGCCTGAGGGGCAAAGATAATGAAAGGCCCACTAAGGGTGATGAAAACAATGCCTGCTTTGAAGTTTTCAGCCTGCATCTTCCGTTCCTTGAGAGGCTGTCTCCTGTAGTAAAAGCGGCACAGCCGAGCAGTATCCTTCAAGAGCACCCCCTGAACTCGTCAAAACTTTGGAGTACCTCAGGGCTGTAGCCCCGAGGACTTCATTTGAAAGTTAGTTAGTTAGTTAGTTAGATAATTATAAAGGGGGTGAGGTCCTGGCAAGACTTTGCAATGTTCAGGAAAAGCCCAGGCAGAAGATAAAAAAGGCCAACTAGCCCACCCTTTGTGGAATACAACAAGGTGCCCCTTACAATAGTTCTTCTTTTCAAGTTGCAATTGTTGTTTCCATAGTATCTGTAAGTGCACCAGTGCTGCAACAACTGGTTAGCTGTCAGCACCCGGTGAGGTACCCACTGCAACAGACATCTATCTTCTTATGGCCTTTGGGGACTGTGTATGCGGAACTAGTGAAGTGGAAATTGTTAATGTACTTCCCACTGTCTCCCATTTTGTCCTATGCCTTTTAGTTTTCCCTTATCCCTCCCACCTAATAAATTGGAGGTTAGTGCATTTTACAGTTCATGTTCATGGTTATTGCATTGTGTGCCTTTTTATTGTGTGGAAAGGAATTAAAGATGTGTGGGAGCGAAAAGAATACTTGTTCCTGGGGGAAGGTTACGGTCACATTGGGTAGCCTTTATATACCCCGTCCCCTGCCCCTGGTGGAGGCACCCAATTCTGTTCTTTGTAACCTGTGTACTGTACCTGAAAGAACTCAGGCTGGCCTCAAGGTGGGTAAGTTGGTGATGAGGCACCGGCTAAGCATGTACAGACATCCCCCTTATACATTCATTTTGATACCTCCACAACAATTATTGGTAAGATTTTCTTCCACTGAGTTGTCACAATCAAACAGCTCATACTGCACCACCAGAGGTTTTGAGTGGTCATCTAAAAATGCCTGAACATAAGGACTAGTTGTTGAGGCCCAAACTTTTTATCTTTCTGCCTTATATAGGTAGGAAGACAATGGGATGATTCAGAAGTCAATAAGAAATTCTGCACATGATGTCAGTAACTTAATACATTAAATATGATACTGTTTACTCATGCAGACTGCATTTTTTAAGCCAGAATATGAACCAAAAATCTGAATAAGTACAAATTAATAATGTGTCTTTTTATTTTATCAAGATGTTCTTGCACTGAGTTTGTTTTATTTTCTTTTTCTAGCAACCCTGAGTCTGATTTGGGAAGCTCCCTCTATCTCCCTCAAAGTCTCTTTCTCAACCTTGGAACCCCTGGTGGTAGGTATTCCTTTCCTACCACTGTTATCTTATAACTCTGTGCCCTGAACCAGTAACCTGCAGCTTATCCCCAACAGGTGGGACCTCAGAGGTGCGATAAGGACTCCGAGGATATATTACCGCTCATCTGAATGGGCAACCAAAAGAAAGAGGAGCAGCTGCAGAGTAGGTGGGCCATGCAGCCCAGATGGGCATGGTGGGACAAGCAGATGGCATCTGTTCCAGGACTGGAATCTGTTTCTCTGCCCTGTAACCCCACTCCTTATCCCTCCAAAAGAGTATGCCCCCATGTTGTTTCCCTGCACTCCCCTATCCATGGCACATGCTAGGTGAATGGGTGTGCACTGACAGAAAAATGCTCCTCAATGAGCCACATGTTCCTTCCCTCACAACACTCCTTAGCCCTGGGCTACCAGGGTGCAGGTATGCATCAGAAAGCAACCCAGATTGATGCCAGAGTCCTGCCTCTCTGGTTGGCACCAGACATTCCAGGCTTGGGGTACAAACCTGGATGGTTTGGATGGCACCCTGCAGCAGTACTGCAGCAATAGCTGGCTGGCAGTACAGTGATTGTTTTGTATTTACTTAAGCAATAAGATACATCTAAGGGTTACGTTAATGGCCTGCTAATCACTACCTGGGGTGTGATGTAATGCATAGCCAGTGCTATGTCCCCACGGGTGATTAACAGGCCATACATAACCCTTAGACATACCTCATTGCTACTATAAAAAAGAGTAGTTGTTATGTTATCTGTACCTTCTTTTCTTGCAGTTCATAAATGTCATTTTTGTGGGAAACGTTATAAAATAGTTCCTCCACACTCCAGCCTTGGTCTGTGTGGCAAGTGAGATCTGTACAGCCAGGAGATGCAGCGGTGGAGTTGGGCAGTTGCAAAAGAAACAGTAACCTGATAACATTCTGCCAGCCAGTCTGTTTTTGCACCACAGAGGTTCGGATGTCGGGGGGTAAAATGCCATTTAAAGTTTTTAGAGATAGATACAATTATGTGCACATTAGATGATCTGAGTTGTAAAAGAGTAGTTATGTTATGGATGCTGGTGTCTGATGTCACTTGTACTAGGAGCCTACGCATGATGCAGCTGCCGCTGCTTGGTAACCGGGAGGCAATACTGCAAGTGGGGGGTCAGTTGTTACAGTACAGAAAGTGCTTTAGGAGAGGTGCTGATCTGTAGGAAAAAAACATTAGCTTTGACCACAGTTATTCAATTACGATCATGATTACCAAGCAAAGCTGAGTTGCAACTCTCATTCTCAGTCATAGTTTCAACAAAACTATCTATTCTGTGTGGCAGCAATATAAATGACAGCTCCATTTTCTGCCATTCTGACAGGAACTTGAAATCTTTTTTTTTTTTACTTGATTTTTCACTTTTGCTGTTTTAACTTTGCTAAGCTGAACAGCTGATGAGCTGTAACACAAGCTCCACATGATCGCAGTCCCACTAATTTAACGACAGATCTGTGGATGGTTTGGGAATTCTTGTGTGGAACTCCAGTTCAAACTGAGGTTATACTTTTTTAATATCTATCCGTATGTAATGGGGCTGCAGGTGTATGTTAATTAAAGATTAATGTAGGGCTACTACAGTATCAGCAGCCAATCAAACACCAGGGATTAAAGTACCCCTTGTATAATTTTTGTTAACCCATGTTTTCTCTATACAACCAATTAATGAACACAATGAAACCAAGCAGTACTGGCCCACCAGCACAATGGTAGGACTACCACTCGTGACACTGGCAACCTGGGTTCGGGAGCAGACTCGGGTTACCAGAGGGCCAGCCAGGGAGAGGGGAGGTGGATCCAGCAGCCTTTACATGCTCTCCAGGGGGAGGGGTAGTGTCCCTGTAACAGGAGGTCTTGGGTGACCACAGGTTGCCTGTTACTGGGGACTCCAGCTTGTGCTGACATTTGGGGGGGGCATGCTGGACGCTGGCATTCATGCCACAAGCATCACTGCATGTCACCCCACAGCCTGAAAAATCCTTTGTCCCCGACGCGCTTCATGATGCTCTTGCCCCGTCGCCATGTAGCTTCCCGGGGCCCCCCGCCAAATCTGTGACAGAGATCTGACGAGGTAAAGAGGGGGAGCCCCAGAGACCCCATCCTGGGGGGCAATCCAGGGGCACTTTGGTTGGGGTGGTCTCAGGCTGCCATAGATGGTGGCATGGGCAGCAGGGCCAACTGGGGGAAAAAGAGCCGCCAGCGGACATGAAAAGTATAATAAGTTAAAAAAAATGAAACCAAGCAATAAAAAAAAAAATTCATTCACGCGATAAAAATGTTATGTATTATATAGTCATTCTATCATTTGAGTATAACTGACTTTCGCTGGCCTGGTGGTGCTGAGGGTTGTCGCGCTGGGCGCCACACCTCGCGCCACGCTGGCGACCCGGGTTCAGACGCGAGCCCGGGTTGTCAGGGGTCAGTAGGGGAGGATGGGATAGAGCATCCGGAGGACTGCTCTCCTATCCTGGGGAGGGCTGGGGGTCTCCACCACTCTGCAGCGACCCCTGGGGACGCCCAGAGGCACTGCTAGAGCTGGTGCAATGGAGGGAAGAGTGCAGCAGACGTCAACATGCCAGTGCACGACGTCACTGCATGTCTGCACTCCTAGGGAACAAGGAGGAAAAATCAGCAGCACCACTCATGGCAGCTTGATGGCCACAGCTTCCTGAGCCCGGCGGTGGCCCGGGGGGGTGACCTGACATGCCGGTATTGGATCCTGGCCTGGCGCGGGACTTAGGGGGGTCCCTCTCATGGGTACAGCAGCATATGCCAGCCGGTGTGTGGATGCGCCCCGAGGGGCCATCGGGGGAAGAGTAGTGGTGGCTGGATGTTAGGCAGAGTGGTGGCTGCACAGGAGGGAAAAATAAAGCAGTGATAAAAAAAAAAAAATAACTGACTTTCCATTTTTTTAATTAGTCCCCTTTTTTAAAAAATTGTAACTGTTATTTATAAATTACATTTGGAATGCAAATTGGTATTATGATGATTTCTTTACTCTTTAAAGGAAAAGTACATGGAGAACATTACATTTTAACAATTAGAAAAGTAAACGTTTTGATAAATTTGCTTTCGTACATGCATGGTGCAGTTATTTTAAAAAACTTTGTTAAAGCACCTGTTAGGATAACTTAACGCCACAAAAGTAGGGAAATGTGGCGTAAGGGTTTCCAGCCCTAATTCCCCACCCCTACCCCCTAAGCAGTAAAAGGGAAAAAGGGTCTCTGGAGTCTTGGCGAATCAGTGGTGGGGTCTTCCTTGTGATTGTCAACCCTAATGCGCACCCCATTCCATGAGCAAACGACGTCACACGTGATCTCCTGCAGGCTCTACATGAAGGAAGGTACATCAAATTGTGTTGGCAGCATGAGGCTGCAGTAGGAATGGCACATCTGCTGAGCAACGTAAATGGTGTGGACCACAATGGATGCACAGGTAACAAGCAAACAATGCTATTCACTGGTGGCCCATACAACACACCTGGACAGACACACACACACCATCCCAGATCCTTGAAAGGTCCACCATCCACCTCTAAACCCCATCCCCACATGACCCTTGCAGATCAGAGTGTATGGAAGGGTGAACTACTCCACTAGCGGTATGGTCTTGATCACTATGGTCTTTCCCACCATGGTCCACCTCTGGCACAGGTTGCAGTGGATGTCAACAGACCACTGCCCATATGATGCACCTGATGGCTGACATGGAATGTTGTCCAGCCCTTAAAGTCACAGAGGTGGACCATACACAGGTTGTACACTAGCACGGACACCAGTCAGTGAAAAACTTACACACAGCACCATCTGCACTGCAGATAGTGGGTCCAGTACATTGGAACCCTGGGTGGTAAGAGCAGTGGGTTTTCCTCCATGTGCATCCCTTTTTGTCCTAAGTGATACTGGAGTCCTTCACTGGTGTTTTAGGTTGTACAACCAACTGCATATCCACTGGTAGACCTTGTAGGGTTCGTCCACTAGGTCTGATCTATGTGTCCAGCTGGGTTGATGGTTGATTGTCATCCCCGTCATCCTTCATGTCCTTGAATGGCTCAACATCTGGAGATGGAAGGAATGCCATCTCTCTGTGCTCCATAGTGCCTCCATGGCCCTTGGGGTACTACTAGCAACACTGATGATGGCCTGTATACAATCCAACACCACTAGTTAGAGGTCAGTTGTACCCCTCAGAACCTCGGTACCATAGAAGGTCCATTGACAGCAGCGTACCTCCGTTGCAGTGAACACTATAACTTCCATCTTGTCATTCAGTGTTCATGACTGTCGGTACAACAGATGCCAATGGCCACCTCCCTGAGGCCACGTGCACACTGTCAAGCTGGAGGCTCCTCATCTGAGATGTCTGGCACTGACTCTGGTAGTGTCTACCTCTGTAGGAACCACTTAGCTATTCATAGTTGAAATTTTCTCATTGGAACCATGCAGGGCATCCCAATTTCTTATACGATATAGTAATGGGGCGGTTCGAGGGCATGTCTGTTTATTCATGGACATAGACCCTTACTTGTCCATGCTGCTATGTACACACACCTACTAGCAAACAGGTTCAGCCCACCACCACTGCGGATTCAGACAGGTGCACAATTGCTAAGCATAGCACATCTACGTGTATAAGTTCCATGAATTTCCAAATTAAGTCCTACACCTCTGTGAATTAGGCCCTTAGTCTTTAACCCAACAAAGAGTCTAACAGGGCTATGTATCAAATGCATGCATGTAGAGCCCACATATAGCACATACAACACCACTTTTGCATGATTACATTTTAGAAAACTCCTGTCTTGGCTGGTATTTTTTTTTAACTCAGGTTTATTAGATGAGTCCATTATCATGCAGTACATAACTTTCTACAACACTGCATTTGCAGGCATAACAGACGAGACTGCTAAACGTGAATAAGCAAACCATGACTGCTTCTATGCACTGAATACAGTACAGCATATTATCTGAGTGAACAAATAAAAAGCAGCTTACACTAAGAAAATCAGAAGAGTTAATAAAACTTTCACTGGGTAAGAACAACATAAAATCCACTTGTCTGTGCGTGTTTAATTTCTATATGTGTTTACTGTTTGTCAAGACCCCCCTCATCTGGCCTATGTTGTCTAAGTGTGCAGTGGCTGATTTGTGTATGTCTCCTGTGGGGTGTCTTACTCCAGAAAGAATGGAGAAAAGGAGGAGGTAAAGGTAGGATTCTTGGTACATTATTGTTCATCTGAAGGGACCCCTACATCACCCCCCCATGGCCAAGTTCCATATGGCTGGTAAGGGAGGGTGAATACTTATTTTGACTATTCAGCCAAACATTTCCATTCGTGGTCAAAAATCTTTGGAAATTCAGTATTCATGTTCATTATTCGTGTGCCTGATAGGAAAACAGTAAAAGAAACAGCCCTCCTTCCCTAGCCCAATCATTTAAAATACAACCCCCATCCCACACCTCTGCAACAATCCCATTCCCACCCCTCCCCCAGCACCCACAATTTTAGGTTTTAACAGCAACAAAAACGCCCCGTTAGGCAATCAACACAACCCCTGCCCCCCACCTCCATGGCTGGTTGCTGACCTGCCTAGTGCTCTTTCTTTAAACTAATTCTCCTCCCCCAGCAGAAGTACCCAACTCCCATCCTCCCCCCTCAGCACCCATATTTTCTAAATATAAGGTCCCCCTCCCCCCCAGGGGGATTATCTGTTTTACTATACAAGCAAGAGAGCACTTCCATTCATTAGAAGGCTGCAAGTCGTGGAGGAAGGCAGGCAGGCTGTGTCAGTCACCTTCACTGCGACTGGGGGGGGCCTTCTGTTTAGAAAACGTGGGTGCTAGGAATGAGGAGGTGGGGAGCCGGCTGCTGCTGCTGGAGTAGGTGGAAATAAATTTATTTTAAAAGGAGAAGCGCTAGACTAGACAGCGGTTGGCTGTGGAAGTGAGTGCTTGTGCCAGTCACCCATCATGTGAGTTTTTTTTTGTTTTGTTAAAACCTAACATTGTGGGTGCTGGGGGGAGAAGGGTGAGACTGGGCTTGTAGTGGAGGGATGGGGTACGGAAGGTTTATTTTAAATGATTGGGCTGGGGAGGAAGGTGGGAACTGTGTCTTTCTTTTGTGGTTAACATTTCCTGAATAGGAATAGGCACAAATAGTGACACTGTTCATTATCTGAATCTGAATAAGGAACAGTACGTTGTTCGTAGTAGTTGGGAAATACTATTTGTTACTCATGCACCTCTAACGGCTGGTACGCTTTTAGCAAGCTATTAGTAATTTGCAGGCATGCATGGTTACACACACATGCACGCATGTAAGGGAAGGGTAACACACTCCACTGCCCTTTAGAAACTCTGGGCTTCAAAGGCAAACTTGGAACTGGTGCTTAAATGGTAAAATGGTCAAATCAGGTATCAAATTATTGGGCTTCATAAGATTCTTGTCCTGCTTTTCAAAAGTCCAAACAGTTTCTTCTTAGCTATAAGGTTAATGTGAATATCTCAGGGGAGTAGGAGGGAGGGGACAGTGCCCTTTTGTCATTTTGGTCATCTGGGTGTAACCCCCAGGTGGCGCTATCCCAAGGGCTACTACCCCTGCCTGCTTGACTACTGACAGGTTGAGGGGCCTAGGTTCTATGGCGGGTGCCTCCACCCAGAGGTCAGGGTTTGTAATGGTTGGTCTAGTTTGGTCACAGCCCTCTGGGACACTGAGACACCCTTCAAATCCCTCAAATGGCCCACACAATGCACAGGAGTTACAGTACCAATACTCCACATGTACACACTGTTCAATCATAAGGTACCACTTACCCTCAAGAGTGATTCACAGGTTCGTCTCTGAGGACCCCCTGAAAAATAACGTTAAACAGCATACACAAACCAATACAGTGCTTGGCATGAAGGTACTGACACTTCAGACAGTTTAAAGTTTAACAACATCAAATCTGATTTATTTAGGGGACAGTAACATGGGAGGGGGAAATCAGGTTAATTGGTGGCATTAAATCACAGTACTGTGCGCACATACAGGGTCTGAAAAGTCACACTGGGTACTCAGTTGGGGCAGCCAGGTCCATTGCCCGGGTTGGCCGGGCAGGCAGATGGATAGGCCCTGTAGAAGAAAATATATGCACAACACCCAATTGTAATCCGGAGCCAGATGGCTCAGTCCACGAAGCAGTGAAACAACAAGAATTAGCTGACACACTTGTGATTGAAAACAGGCTGCAGTGGAATACCCTGATTTGTACTCACAATACCCAAGCTGAGGACCGGATGGTGGATGTTCTTCTGGATTTCCAGAACAACAGGGCATGGAGACAAGGTCCTTGTGACTGGACCCCACTGCAGTTGATAGCAAACAGATTTAGTCCGAGACAAGCTGGGGGTTTGCTTACAACTTCAACACAAAGCACACAGCACAGGGGATTAGAAATAGTGATTCCCCACAAGCACTACGCACATTCATATGTAAAAGGAAAGTACTATACCAGGCAGGCTGCTCCTCGATCCCAATCGCACGTAATGCAAAATACCCGGGAGCACACACAGCAACTTCAGTTCCTGATAGACCAAGCGCGATCCAACAATTTCTCCAGTCTTCTACAGGGTGAGCCTGGTTTCCACGCTTCAGACTTCCTTCTTTCTCCTCACAAATCGGATTCAGTCCAAAATGGCACTTACAATGGCTGGAGGCCGAACCTCAAGGCCTCACACACGCTTCCCGCTCGAAACTATACACCACAGAAGCACAGAGCTCCTTCTCTCTTCACTGTCACAACTGATCTGATCTTTCCAGTCACAGAGCAGGGCATTTCCTTTAGCTCCACACCATTCTGTTGGCTGGTTCGACTGTCACTCACAATAAGACTCCCTCTGTTGGTGAAAAAAGGCGCCAAGGTCAAAACTACATTTCCCAGAGTCACTGCTCATACAATCCCCTTGTGGCTGGCTCAAAATTGAGAGTCCAAGTTCCGATTCATCCACAGGCTCCATTTTAAGGCCTCCCTATCATCCTGATTGGTCCAAGTCAGCAATTCAGGACCAAAATGACCACTGAAACAGTTTATGCTGAAATAAAGACAGGTTAGACACACTACATTTTCTCAGTCACTCTAAATGATTTCTGGCAAACAGTTATATCTTTCAACAAGGCTCCTTCTGCACATGTAGCGACTGCAGAAACGGAGCAAATTGACAGCAGCCCGGGCAGGATTCGGGCATTAGAACACAGTCCCCCCATACAAACTAATTAAGTCTGCAAGCAGACAGCTCTTAAAGAGACAGTATGTGGAGGCTCAAATAGCACTCACTTGGAACCACATTTAAACAGCTGAGACGCCGAACACCGCCCAGACTTGGAGCATTCAGGCAAGCTCCTGGAAGACTTTTGGGAACCCCCATTTGCAGGGGGGTTACATGGGTAAATCATGTTTCATTATTGACCTGCTTTAATAGTAAGACACAGCGTTAGTCATGGTTGCTTTCTGGTTTACAGACCTGGTCATACCGGATAGCCATTCTCAAACTGAGTGTAGTAACTGTGACAGGAGGATCAGACAAGTTATGCCCATATTCCGTTTCATCACCTCAACACTCTGCTACCATGTTACACAACAGTTACATAATATACTCTGATGTGTCATACTGCGGCTAACACAAGGACCCTCACTATAAGGCTGTTCCTGGAAGACAAGCATTTGGGGTGTTATAGTAAGGGTGATTATAACTGGTTCCAGTGTCAATGGGGAAAGCAGGAATAGTTACTTTACTCAGTATAGAGCCTTTTACTGAGGACTCACTGAATCACACACATAACTAGGAACGTTATCTCTGCTTTCCAGTGTTTTTTTTTTTTTTTTAGAATTGGTCACGAGCAGGACAAGACGTTCAAAACATTTTTTTTCCATATTCAAAACACCTGTCCCATGGTTAAAATAACTGGCCACTAGCCAAAAAAAATGTCAATATTTAAACCATTTGTCCACTATTCAAAATATTTGACTGATATTAAAAATCTTTTTTATATTGAAAACATTTGACTGATATTCAAATATACTTGCACATGTCATTCAGTTGCTCCAGAAAATCTTGAAACTTTTTTTTTTCCCCAAAAACACACTGTCAGTCCAGACATTCTCTAGGGACATTACCTGGCTTTTTAACTTGTAAATTCTGGTACTGTCCCTTGAAATTCCAGGAAACCAGTTTTCACCCCCAAAGTATTAAACTGTTTCAAACATGTAGCCTGAGGTCTTTCCTTTCTGACGCATACCCACTTATGGCTGCTGCATAGTGCTGCCTGCACTGCGAAGGAGAAAAGGGCAGTTCACTTGACATCATCGCTCTAATGTAGCCACAGTCCTGGCAGCTGCCCAGTGGATGTACAAACATTTAATGCTACTGTGCACGTAATCCATCTGTGAATGCTTTTCCGGCAGTTATGTAAACTTCTGACAGGGATTGCTGCGGCCGGCTGAGCTGTCTTCTGCTGGAGCCATGTGCAGACAGAGCGAAGGAGGGCACGCTGCCAGGTTCCAGGATAGCACTAATCCTGGATTAGAGCAGCGAGCACCCTGAGGCATCGCATCCCACTGTCATGATCTGTCACCGCGCCACACTTGATTTCCACCACAGCAGTAGGACCGAATGCTATCTCTGCACAGTTTACATGCTACACATTTCTGGAGACCTGCTGAAATGAATGTCGAAATGCCCATGTTTTCTACAATGTTTACAGTACAATGCCTCATGTTTAGAACGTGGAAATTATGCATACTGGAGGTTACACATATTAAATGCTCGGGTCCCAGTGGGAATTTTCCAAAGACAAGGTGAAAGGGGAACGCCCGATTATAAAGAGACATGTTCTGAATACCACAGGATGTTTTTTGTTTCGTTTTGTTCTCTACTTTTATGCTGTGATTAAACATAACAGCAACAATTTGAATCACTGGTGCTTGGGTCACAAACACAGGCCCAGCAGGACAAGTCCAGGGAGGGCTACTATGCTGCAAGAGGCTTAAGAACTGAATGACTCCAACATATCTGTCATATTCTAACCACAGTCGCACCCCAGGCTGCTTCCCTATGTGCCAGTGGACTGCATCTTATCAGTGTTCAGCACCACTACAAAGACATTCCTCCCTCCTTGCTGTGGAAAGGATTCAACACTTCTCTCCCATCCATTACCCTCCCTTGTCTTCAATCCCCCTCTTCCTTAGAAGTGATGAGTTCTGACAGCACTGACTGAAACTAGGCATGTTAGTCTTTCAGCATAAAACAACCTGGAAAGGAAAGCCGGTACTACACAAAAAAAGCATATGGTTTGTATGACAGCTAGAAGTAATAAACACCAGTAGAGAGAACAGATTTCTACCACAATACATTCTCGTACAGTTTGGTAAAAGATCCCACCCCAACCGACCATGTGGAAGTGAAAATCATCTCTCACTAGGTTCCCCACTCCCAATTCGGCCCCCCCCACAGTGATGACCTTACAGACTTTTACCATCCCCCTCAGTCCTTGTTTCGGCCCACTGCAGCTGGAAGGCCAGAAAGTACCCCCAAAACTCTTGTCAAAGTCTGATAATCACAACACAGCTGGATACCTCAGATCTCGCGTCTGATTTTTTTTTTTTTTTAATATGCGCACTGATTTTTTAGTGTTTTAAGAGTCTGCAGTATATGTAGAAATACACCATTCAGGGTATCTCATACTAAATATATGGCCTTCTCTAGCAGCTAAAAGCACTCAACCTCCCATCCTGCCTTGCAGTGCACCAGTGGTGTCTACCACATACACATCCACACAACCTGATGATAAGACCAACAACTGATGTTTAGCAAAGTCAGGCTCAGTCTGGGTTTTTTTCCGGGAATGTCGCAGTATTCTGATGCTGTCCTGGTTTCCAGGATAAGTTTTCAGAAAGCTGTAATCTATACCAGCATGCTGTTTGGATGCCCATTTGCACTGCTGCCACACTGTTGCTCCTGCTAAGTTTATCAGCAGGTATTCCTGTCTCCTAACAAGCCCATGCTACTTCCATGGAAATAATGCAAACACATAGCAGTAAGCCACAGCCTCATGTTATATGGCCAGCTGCATAACCTATGCTGCGCAGTATGGTCAAAGGTTTGAAAAGGCAATATACTGAAGCATCTCAAGATGTCAACATAGTCCCCAACATGCTGTGTATGAGGGAAGCCTTAACCTACCTGACCCTCCTTAGCCTGAATAGTTACAGTTTCCAGCCCAGGTAGGAACTTCAAACCAAAAAATGATCAGATAAAATGAGAGTTTGTTGGGCCTACCCATTAGTGCAGCATCATGGGAGCTGCTTCTCCTGTCAGTGGCCCAGGTTTATACTCTGAACTCAAAGTAGTGCAGCAGACTGGCAGGGAGTTGGACTACGAACCACTGAAGGAGGGAGGCAGGTTAACCCACTGCTCAGTCACCCCCTGGAAACATAGGGATCAAACACACCAGGGCTCAGTTCACTGATGGTGGGGGGGAGACACTGGCTGGCTCCAATTTGGCACACTAATGCCTGCATGCCAAGAGTGCTTGCTGCTGACATCTGGAGTGGAGGGTGACATGGGAGGAAAAACACCAGCCGGAAGGATGATGGTCTCTGGCCCTCTCGGACACATCTTGCAAGTACAATACCAAACTAGCATACTGTCAGGAGTTGTTGTGTATGCATATCCACACTCAAAAACCCTGTTCTACCACAGTTGTGACACAGCTACCGTGGTACAATGACTTCTGTTGTACCATAGTAGCTACATCACAGAAGCACGCATTCAGGACGCCGTCAGACAGTTGTACAAAACCAAGGCAGCACTGAGAACAGCACGAGTCGATGTAGCACATTTACTCATCAGGTGGCAGGGTAGGTAACTAAGGAAAGTGTATAGTGGACCATATACAGCATAACCCCGATTATCCGAATGCCTCGGGAGACACGAAATTTATTCGGATAATCGGGGGTTCGGTTAAACGGAAGAATGCACTTTTTTGGTATAAGTTATGTTTTTAATACAGTACAGTTAACGTACATACAATTTAAAAAGCAGTAAATAATGCATCAATAATACCATGTTGAACAGTGCAGAAAATTAAAGTGAATTGCAGTATTGCGGTACAGAGAATAAAGAGCTAATGTCAGATACTGCAAATGATAGTGCAATGTGAAAGTTGTAAGTCTACATCACTGTAAAACGTTGTGTTATGGCACTCTGCTTCTTTGCTTTGTTTAACTTTTCTGTAGCGTGTAATTTCAGTTTTCGCAGTAGCAGAGTGTGTAGGTAGTCAGTGCTGTCTTGGTTTTCAAGCCACAAAATACATTTTGCAAATGCATCGACCACTTCTGATGTGGTTGGTATCTGAGCAGCTGAGTTTCCCTGCTCCCCGGTGTCCTCCTCCTCCTCTGCTGTGGCACCCATGACATCAGGGTTGTTCTGAGCGATTGCAACAATATCTTCGTCACTCAATTCGCTATAGCCGTCATCTTCAGCATCACATTTCAGCCACTCATGCGCTGCCTCTAATGTACAATTTGTTTGCTGTGCGATCTGGAGAAGTGCCTCATTGGCTGCTTCTTCTTGTGGTACAACAAGTGGTTCGGCAGGTTGCACTCTTGGCTCTGTTAAAACTTCTGATTTCTCCCAACAGCGCTTTATTGTTTCCTGTCTGATCTCTGACCAAGATTCACCTAAAAGGTAACATGCATCCTTGATTGTTAATTTTTTTATAGCGTCGGTGAGAGTAAGCTGGTCATTTTCATCAGCCAGAACTGTAGCCAGTAGTTTGCCTCTGTATAACTTTTTTAGTGTGGCCAATATGCCCTGGACCGTGGGCTGTAGCTTTGATGTTGTGTTTGCAGGGAGAAAAATGCAACGCACAGCTCCATCTGCAGAGGTCAGTTGGTCCAGATCGGGATGTGCGCCAGCGTTATCGATGAGTAAAATAGCCCTTTGCTGAAGGTTAAGTGACCATAAGTGCGATCGAACTGTGGGAACAAAATCTGTGTGGAACCACTGTTTAAATATGGCAGCATTCATCCATGCATTGGATTGAGCTGTATAAGTCACAGGCAGACTCAGCATATTGGTGTGCTTGAAACATCTTGGTCGCATAGATTTGCCAATCACTAAACTTTAAACAGTGTGTTCCTATGGCATTACAGCAGCCCAGGACAGTTAGTCTTTCTTTTGGTTTTTTAAATCCAGGGGCACATTTCTCAGACCATGCAGCTTAAGTCTTCCCTGGCAACATCTTCCAATATGCTCCTGTCTCATCTGCATTATAAATCTGGGTTGCAGTAAGTTGTTCAGCAAACATGAGATCATATAGTTTCTGTCTGAAAGGGGCAATGCTGTCATTTGCAGCAGATAGCAGTTCACCAGCCACAGAAAGCTGGCGTATTCCATGCCGCTTTTCAAAGCGATTTAACCAACCTTCGCTGGCACTGAACATATCATCTTGCCCATTAATATCATTATGGAATGCTATTGCCTTTTGTTTCATAATTGGCCCTGATATCGGGATTCCTTTCACCCTGCGCCTTGTCCAACACCTCGTCCTTACTCCCCTTCATGCTTTTTCGTTTGCTGTTTGACTCAGGACAATCCATAGTAGCAGCGTACTCCCATATTTTATCTCGTGCAGTCCTGATATCGCACACAGTAGCATTTCCAATGTTAAATTTTCGGGCGATAGAAACAATCTTTTCACCACTCTCCAGGCATTCAAGTACGCGGAGCTTTTGTTCGATATGGAGCACACAGCGTTTGCGCTTGCCAGCCATCACATGAATGAATGAATGAATGAGAGAAGCAGTTGCCATACATTAAGAGAACCAGATCGTTACAGAACCAGGTTAGTTCAATTAACTTCAATTGAACGTGGAACAACAAAGTGCAACTAAGTGTGGGGAATGCGGCAAATGAGCACGTTAAACACTGCAATGATTAATTATGCTGCTTAAGTAAACGAGTGAGCAACAATCTTTTTAATGACTGTGTGGAGCCAGAGTAAACACTACAATATCGCATGTAGGGCGGGGGACATAACCTAATTTCGGATAACCCAGAGATTCGGATAATAGGGTTTCGGATAATCGGGGTTATACTGTACTACATAAAATATGGTCAACCATACCAACTTGACCATGTTTCCATCTTGGGGACTACGAAGACCTCTTGAGCTTTGCTTTTGAGGCTCTTATGATGTCATCACAACCCCTCCATGGAAACGCAGCTTGTTCTACAACACACTTTTACATACATTCTGTACTTTTGGGACTGAAATAGCAGCCAGCCTCAGAGGTGAGTGGAGGGTGAGTGCTGTCCACTGTCACTGTGCTATTTGGTAGGGGGGCTGGAAGGGGAACAGCAGGTACTTAAAGCAGTGGGTAGACCAGTACACAACAGGGAAGTGTCACAGTTGGATATATCAGACCCAGGGATGGGGGAGATTGGACTGCTACAGCCAGGAGGGCTGTTACTGTTCATGCTCATCCCAGAAGTAGGACTGCAGATGGGAGAGGGGAAACTACTATAGCCAGGAGAGCTGTTACCATTCATTCCGAAACCAGCAGTGGACCGTGATCGGGGGAGAACGAAAACACTAGCCATATTAACAGAACAAGAACTGGGAAGGGGTCATTGCAAGCATCTGAGAAATTCTCCAAGCAATCCAATGAGAAGAGGATTGTGCTAACACTGAAAACTTCCAAACCAGCACAGTAAAAACATTTACTATCCAACACCTGTAATTAGAGTGGCAAGTGCTAAATGAACACTGCCTCATATGGAGGGCTTAGATCCTCCACCGTTTAGTAGCTGGACAACCATAGTGGCACCATTTGAGCCAGCACTGCATCAATACCGACACCAAACACTGATCTCCCTGATTGTAAAACATACAATATCTGCAAATCTCTGTACATGCAGATTTCCACACTGGCATCGCTCCTGCTAATCTGTCTTTCAAAAATCAGCACACAACTGCTCCCACCAGCTCCCAACATACAGGCCCATGGTTTTCATATTGAATCCCGTAGCACACCTGCCTGGGTCAGTAATAAATCAATTAATTTAAATGTAAAACCTAGGTGGCGCTATCCCAAGGACTACTACCCCTGCCTGCTTGGCTAGTAGCAGGTTAAGGGGCCTGAGTTCTGAAATGGGTGACTCCACCCGGAGGTCAGGGTTGGTAGTGGTCAAGCTAACCTGGGCACAGCCCTCCAGGACAATGTAACCCCCCTCTTTCCTTACTAGTGGCCGGAACAATACACAATAATCATTTTCACAATACCACTGATACACCACACAAGTACCCACACTGTTTGCACTTACCACCAGGGATTTCCTCTGGCCCAGCCCTGGGAACCACCCTGTAAAACAAGGTTATATACAGCAAATAACAGCAGTACAGTACCCTTGCACAAACTGGAACCACAGTCAGGGTAAATGCAAAAAAGAGTTAGATCTGATTTATTTAAGGGACTTGAACAAGGAAGGGGCATAATCAAGTTAATTTGCTTAAAGGCTCTATCAATCAGACAGTTATGCATGCACTTCAGGGTCCATAAACAGTCACACACTCTGGGTACCTAGATGGAGAATGGTGGGCTAGCCAGTAACATTGCAGCTGGTTGGGGCCCTGTGATGGAAGAAAACAACATGCACAACACACACTATTTGTAATTCGGAGCCGGAGGGCTCAGTTCGTGAAAAGAAAACAAAAAAGACAATCAGATGACACACTTTTAGATTAGGCTGTTGTTGCAGGGAGCTACCCCGATATTTACTCATGATACCAAAGACTGGAAACAGGCAGGATGGAAATCGAGATAGCAGGTGGTTCTGGAGTGCCAGGAGAAGCAGGGCCCACATGATTCGCCGAGGCGTTGTTCCTGTTCAAGCAAGAGCAAGGGACTGATCCCCAGGCAGGTCTCTCATTGGTGGCTTTCTCTGTGCAGTGGGGTAATGTGGAAGGGCCAGCATGGCATGGCCCAGGCCGAATGGAGATGAACTCAGATTCAGTCCGATTAGGCTGGGTAAAGCTTCCAGCAAGCAGAACACAGTTCACACAGTGGGGGAACCAAATCACAACCCACTTTCAATACACAGCACATTTACATGTAAAGAATTCTACAGTACTAGGCAAACCACTCTCCAGTCACAAGTGCAAAGTCTCTGCACAAACCGGGGATTCAAAAGCAGCTGGAAATCCTGACAGGCCGATTGCATTCAGCAAAATCTTCAGTCTTCTTCAGGTATGAGCCTGGTAAAAAAATCTGTGGCTTACTTCATTCTCACAAACTTGGATTTAGTCCGAAATAATTCTCTCCTCTCCCTCTTAGGGGCAGCAGGCAGACATGCAGGCCACAACTCAGGCCTTTCCAGTTCTCCCATGCAAAATTACACAGAACTCTTGCCCAAATCACTTGAGCTGTTACTTCTTCACTTCTCAGTCCAGAACTAACTGAAAATTAAAAACAGTCTGAGAAATCCCCCAAGATCTAAAAGGTTTGGTTGCCTGATCTGTCTGTCAGTCACAACAGAGGCTCCCCCTTCAGGTGCAAAAAGGCACAAAAAGCCCAAAACTACAATTCCTACAGATTTTGACTCCAGACAGCTCCTGTAGTCCAGCTCCATTTTAGGTCCCACCAGTACTGATTGGTCCAATTCAGCAGTCCAGGACCAAGAAGTGGAGATAAACAAAACAGTCCTTGCTGCAAAGAAGGAAGGTTAGACAAACTACATTATCATTATCACTCTAAATGATTTTCAGCAAATAGTTATATCTTTTAACAGAGCTCCCTCTCAGATTACTTATGAAATCAATCCAGGCAGCTCTTAAAGAGACAGTGCACAGAGGCTATACAGGTACACTCTGGCAATCGCATTTAAACTGCTAAAATGCCAGACCCCAGACTGGCAATGAGCATTTAGGCGAGCTCAAGGAAGACTTTTCAGGAACCCCCATTTGTAGGGGGGGGTTACACCCTTCCCTGCCTGGAGAAAACTTGGCATCTGCGTCAAGTCTGTACCATTATGCATCAGTTAACATAAGCTTATTACTTTACTGTACATATTCACAACACTTCATGATACAATATCCATTCTGACAACACATTTTGCATATTTCACACACGTAAATTGAACATTACTATATTGAATCAGGTAATAACTTCTTGTACCTTAAACAATGCAAGAGGGGTCATTCCCTATCAGTTAACTTGGGGCTAGAGGGGGCACCCAGGTGAGAGGGAAGGACAAGTAACCTGGAATTGGCTGTCAAGCTCAATTTGGCCAGTGAGCTTGGTGAGACATAAACACCTCTGTGCACCACATTGACAGGCAAAGCCACTGGCCTTCCGGGAGAATCATAACTGAGGCGTACTATCGGCTTGACAGTGCGGCCAGTCTTTCTGAGGGGGACAACTACAGTCTCAGTACTCTCAGCACTGGTCTGGGGACTCTTGTCACTTGTGAGGGGTGCCTCTGCCTGGGTGGGAACATCCAAACTTGGGGCACTGTCACTCCTTGCTCTGCAGGCTCTGTTTCTACAACACGACTAATTTTGTGAAGGCTCAGGCACAATCAAGTTTTGAGGCACTGAAGGGGGGGTGGTCAGCACTCTCATAGTGTTCTTCAAGTTCTGGTATATCACCAGAAAGACTCATTCCATCAGCCCTTTCCTCAGGCAAATCATACAGTTCCACAATACACAGAGAATAAGCATCTTCAGACGTGATACTTTGCACTTCACTTTCAGGGAGCACTGGCTCCAAGGACAAAGCTGGGGGGTTAGGCAGTCCAGAAGGCCCAGCTTCATCCCCACAATTAATCATGGGGTTATATCGAAACAGCTGACTCAGTTCATAAGAGGGGTAATAGGCATAGTTGCACTCACTTTCGTCAGAAGTGGATTGATGGTCACTATCATTCTGGGCCTGCTGCGGAGGAAACCTTAAATCTGTGACCCCTGGGGTAGGTTGACTCTGTCTCTTTCTTGCAGCAGCATGAGTCACTGGCCCAGGGGGCTCAATTTCTGGGAGTTCAGACTCAATCATGACTTGGCCAATAGGTAGCAAGTGGTTACAGTGCATGGTCTTGACAGCTTTGGAGTTTTTCTCTGGGTGCACCTTGTACACAGGTAAATCATCCAACTTTCCAACTACTACATGGGGAAGATGGTGCCACCGATCAGCAATTTTGTGTTTACCATGCAGTCCCAAATTGCGTAACATCACACGGTCTCCAGGTCGAAGCTCTTGAGCCTTTGCTTTTTTATCGTGCCTCTCTTTGTTGGCTAGATTTCTCTTGGTGGCCACTGTCTGGGCCAGTTGATAGGCATGGTTCAATTGAGCTTTCAATTTCTGTACATATTGCAAGTAGTTTTCAGCTCGGACCCCATCTGGAGAGACCCCAAAACAGACATCATCAACAGGCAGCCGAGCCTCTTTCCCGAATATGAGGCGGTAGGGAGAGAACCCAGTAGCATAATTTTTTGTGCAATTGTACGGGTTTACCAAGGTGCTAATCTGCTGGCTCCATTTATGCTTGTCTTTTGGGTGGAGGGTGCCTAGCATGTCTAGCAGGGTGCGGTTAAAGCGTTCTGGTTGAGGGTCCCCCTGCGGGTGATAAGGGGTGGTTCTTCACTTTCACCCCCCCCACAGAGAGAGCATTTCTTTGATTAGCCAACTCTCAAAGTCTCTGCCTTGATCAGAATGAATCCGCTGGGGGGGGCACCATAGTGGACGAAGAAATTTTCCACTAGCACCATGGCCACGGTAGATGCCTTTTGATCTTTGGTGGGGAAAGCTTGTACATACTGTGTGAAATGATCCGTAACCACTAACACATTGCCAGTGTTCTGCTGATCAGGTTCTAAACACAAGAAGTCTATGCAGACTAGTTCCATGGGGGTGCTGGTAGTAATATTAACAAGGGGAGCAGCCCTCTGAAGCAGGGTTTTTCTTTGCAGGCAGCAACTACAAGTCTTTACATGGTGCTCAACATCGGCTCCCATTTTGGGCCAGTAGAAGCGAGATCATACCAGGTCAAGGGTTCTGTCAATACCGAGGTGCCCCATATGATTGTGGAGGGACCTCAGTACCAAATCTTTAAAGGCCGTGGGCAGGACCAATTGTTGCTTGTCTACTCTGCCACTACGATCTACTGTCTCTCTATACAACAACTGATTCAGCAACTTCAATCTTGGGCCTTCTTTAAGCAATAAAGCAGTTCACAAGTCAGTGGAACGTAACTTAGACACATCTTTCCCCTCAGGCAGGGCATCAAGTGCTGGCTGAATCATATGATCTTGGGATTGAGCCCACTGAATGCTGTCATTGTCAAATTGAGGTAGTGCACTAATATCTAGAGCAGAGGTGGCAATAAGCAGCTGGTATGCAGGTGTCAGAAGGGCCCAAGCAATCTACTAAACAGTCCATTGTGTCCGCAGACATCTGTTCATCTCTATCAAACATTTGGCACAATGCTCGAATGTCAGGTTCAGACAGCCTGACCCAATCACTCTTGGAAGTGGGCCTTCGTGATAGGGCATCAGCATCAATATGGTTCAGGCGCGGACTGTATTCAGCAGCATAATCATAGGTTGATATTGCAGAAAGCCACCGGTGCCCAGTGGCGTCTAACTTAGCTGAAGTATGTACATAGGTCAATGGGTTATTGTCAGTCCTCACCAATATCTTTGCCCCATAGAGGTATTCATGAAACTGGTCAACAATGGCCCATTTTAGTGCAAGGAACTCCAACTTATGTACAGGGTAGTTTCATTCGGACGGGGGTCAAGCTCCTACTGGCGAAAGCTACTGGTCTCAGGCCATCCTCATGGTCTTGATACAGCACCGCTCCTAGACCCTGCACACTAGCATCCATATGCAGCACACAGGGTTTGGTGGGGTCAGCATAGGCAAGGATGGGGGCGTGGGTGAGCTGGTATATGATCTCATGGAAGGCTGCTTCACAGTCAGGCATCCAGCAGGGCTCGAAGAGTTCACCTGGGCAGAAGTATACTTTTTCTGGTTCTTTAACGGCCCCTTTTTTGTATTTACAATTGGTAGGAGGGTAACCCTGGGTCAGGTTCAAGAGAGTGGGCAAATCACCTTGGAATAGTCTTTTATGAAACTGTGCTAGTAGCCACAGAACCCCAGAAAACGTTGTAGTTCTTTCAGAATATGGGGCTGGGGCCAAGTAGTCAGTGCTTCACCCTTACTGGGATCAGTCTCTATCCCTTTTGTAGATACTATGTGCCCCACATACTTCACGGAGGTTTGGAAAAACTGGCACTTGTCAATGGACAGCTTGACGTCGAAGTCTTCCAGTTGGTCTAGGACTTTAAACAGTTGGTTCTCATGCTCCTCTAAGGTGCTCCCAAACACAATAACGTTATCTAAGTACACCAGGCATTCCAGCAAATTCATATCTCCCACCGCACATTCCATCAGTCACTGAAAGGTGGCCGGGGCGACCGATATCCCCTGTGGCATCCTCAGAAACTCATAGAACCCCAATGGACAGATGAAGGCTGTTTTCTCACGGTCTTCCAGGGCCATCGGGATATGGTAGTATCCGCTGCGAAGATCCAACACCGAGAACCATTTGCTCCCATTCAAGCAGTCCAGGACATCTTGTATACGAGGCATAGTGTAATGGTCTGGGATGGTTCGCTGGTTCAGGGTTCGATAATCAACACACATCCTCACAGACCCATTCGTCTTATGCACAACCACAATAGGAAAAGCATATGGGTTCCTGGATTCTGGTATCATACCAGCAGCGCGAATTTCCTGCAGGTGCCTTCTCTCATCATCTATGTCTGCTGGGGCTAGGCGTCAGGACCTCTCTCGAAATGCCATTCATTGTGCTGGCGTATGTGATGCCCCGAACCCTGGACACATCCCATATCCCATTCCTTCAATGAAAACACTTGGTCTCTCTGGGCAAGTCTCTTGCTAATTCTAGCCTTCCATTCAGCTGGCAATGGGGAGTCACCAAAGTCAAACAAGTCTGGGGTCACGCTCTCTTTCTCACCAGGGTGCTTGTTGCTGGGTAATACTGCAGCGTACCATAGCTAGGGTGCACCCTCTGTTCACCCAGATCTCCCGATCTGACACACTGTGAATCTGGACCATCACTCATCGTGCATAGGCGTGGGCATGAACAGGCAAGATGCTGGGCTTGACCAATAATCCTGCAGGCAATTTTCCATCACCTGGCGTATCCAACATCAGTATTTGGTTCTTGACATCTTTCCAGTGACGGACCTCCCCTTGAATGGTACATTGGGCATTAGGTGCCAAAACCACATGAATCGGGATCCTCTTCCACACGATCCCCACTGGTTCATCCTGGTCTACTTCCTCGGGTTTCTGTTGCAAATCATAGGTCCTCTTGATCAGAGCCGGAATTCTCAGAGCCCTCCCAGTCCATCGCTCTTGTTTCTCGTTACAGAGTTGTGCCAGTCTCCCAAACATATGGGTGTTTGTCCCAATTAACAGGGGGACCCCATCATGCAGTCTGGTGGGGGGGACACACTAGGGCCAATGTCTCTACTCACTCCTCTACACCAGTTACAGTTGCAGGAAAAGACAACCAAAGGCGGACATACCCTAGGTAGGGATAAGACTTGTCACTTAGGCCCCACACATGTAAGTCTTCCAGGGATTGCAAAGGCACATCAGATAAGTGTTTGTCATACCAGTCCTGGAATACAATGGTCACTTGTGACCCACTGTCAAGCACAGCCCAAGTATGAATACCATTCACAGTCACCGTAGTCTCCATTGAAGGGCCCACTATTTTGGACCAGTCTGGAAAGGCACTAGCAGAGGCCTGGACAGACGATGTAGCCACAAAGAAATTTGAGTTAGGGTTTCTCGAACCCTCACTGCGATCATTTCAGGCATCCCTTGGCCACTGATTTGCTTTTTGGAGCTCCCTTGGAGTCTGTTTACTACTCTTTCTAAGTCCTTCTGAGACCGGCATGCTCTTCTCATATGGCCATCCTTTCCACAGTTGTGATAAATGATAAGACTCCTGAGTCATCCTGGGAGAGAACATCGTATGAGGAACTGAAGCAGTAGTAAGAGATTGGGGTCTAGTATTTGCTTGGAGTGGTGAGAGTAGTGCAACGTGTCTTAACAGTTCCTTTAAAGTGGTAGTCAATCCAGTGATTTCAGCCTTGGAGCCACCCTCGGTAGCGGATGCCTGAGGGTGCACCCCAACCCCCATGGCAGTCACGTCCTGAAAGGGACCAGAATCTTGTTCCATGGGGGAAACCCTTGCAGAGGCGCCTGTTGTCAACTCTTGGACTTCCTTCAGTAGCTCGTCTTTCCAATGCTGGGCCCAGGGCGGGAAATCCTTTGCATTCTCAGAGTTCCCATTAAGTGCCGGCTTTTGCCTCGAGCCTCACTTGGCTGATCACTCTCGGTCACTTACGCAGCAGCAGCAGATATGTGTGCAATTCCCCCATGGGGTCGCTTTTGCTCAATCCCCCAAATTTCTTTCATTAGCTTGTCATGGGGGGGTCAATTCCAGTCAGGTGGCAAGGCACAACTGAAGCAGTAACAATTCTAAAAACGGAACAGACTTAAGGATCTGGTCCAGCCTAGTTCGATCTAATTAATTTGATGGCAAACTACCCTTTCTGAGGCACTCTTGTAGCAGCTTTTCAAGCCAAGGTACATACACAGACAATGGCTCCCCTGGGTGCTGCTGAGTGTTTCTTATTGTCCACCACAGATCCTTATCTGAATCCGGGCTCCCATACACCTTCTCCAATGCATCAAGATAGTCCTGTGCAGTTGCTCCGGGGTTATTGGCCCACTTGGCATGGATGGTAGCCAGGGCAGGACCTCGAAGGCTCTCACTCAACCTCTTTCATTTCTCTGCTTCTGAGCATTGCCATTCAAGTACTAGAGGGGCAACATAGTCTATCCAGGTCTCCCAGTCATCCTTCCCCTTGGGGGGGTGGGGAGGGTGCTCGATAAGATTCTCAGCCTTCGGTAGGATTGATGGTTAATGGCAGGTACAGATATAGGGGCCAGCATTGGCACGGGCACAGAAGGTGGGGCAGTAACAGGTGCTGGAGTGGAAGGGGGTGTTGGGGAAGGAACACCCCCAGTTGGCAGGAACAGTTTCTTAAAGTCCTCTGCAGTTTTCCCTTCCTCCAGCAACAACTTAGCAAATTTCTCCTCAAAAGTCTCAAGATAATGGTGGGAGCTCATTCTCCCCGGGGTCTTTACTGTCTTTTGTTATCACTCTCCAGGCAGCTGGAACCCCTTCTGGGGCAATAGTCTGTGCCACTTTAGAGCTGTCCATGAGGTCACTACACTCTACCAAGGCTATGAAAGTTTGGGGGATCAAATCAGCCTGTTGACCCACCACCACAGGGTTTTTTAAACATTCAACTTTGGAGAGTGCTCCCTCTACAGTGTCTTTACTGGTACCCAGGGGAATATCAAGTATAAGTAGAGCATTTTGGGGGTCGATCTCCTGCCCAGTACACCACCCCACTAACTGGTGAACAGCCATTTCTACTGGGGTAGCCATTAATCTTTAACAATAATTCATAATGTTTGGCAACTAGAAGGCACAAAATCCCAGCGGTGAGCCTCCAAAATGTATCCCCTAGGTGGCGCTATCCCACAGGCTACCACCCCTGCCTGCTTGGCTAGTAGCAGGTTAAGGGGCCTGAGTTCTGTAACAGGTGCCTCCACCTGGAGGTCAGGATTGGTAGTGGTCAAGCTAACCTGGGCACAGCCCTCCGGGACACTGTAACTCCCCTCTTTCCTTACTAGTGGCCAGAACAATGCACAATAATCACTTTCACAATACCCCTGATGCATCACACAAGTACCCGCACTGTTTGCGCTTACCACCAGGGCTTTCCTCTGGCCCGGCCCTGGGGACCCCCCCCCCCATAAAACAAGGTTATACACAGCAAATAACAGCAGTACAGTACTCTTGCACAAACTGGAACCACAGTCAGGGTAAATGCAAAAAAGAGTTAGATCTGATTTATTTAAGGGACTTGAACAAGGGAGGGGCGTAATCAGGTTAATTTGCTTAAAGGCTCTATCAATCAAACACTTATGCAAGCACTTCAGGGTCCATAAACAGTCACACACTTTGGGTACTCAGATGGAGAATGGTGGGCTAGCTAGGAACGTTGCAGCTGGTTGACGCCCCGTGATGGAAGAAAACAATATGCACAACACACACTATTTGTAATCCGGAGCCGGAGGGCTCAGTTCGTGAAAAGAAAACAATAAGACAATCAGATGACACACTTTTAGATTAGGCTATTGTTGCAGGGAGCTACCATGATATTTACTCACGATACCCAAGACTGGACGCAGAGGGGACGAAAATCGAGACAGCAGGTGGTTGATCTGGAGTGCCAGGAGAAGCAGGGCCCACACACTTCGCCGAGGCGTCATTCCTGTTCAAGCGTGGAGCAGGGGGCTGATCCCCAGGCAGGTCTCTTGTCAGTGGCTTTCTCTGTGCAGTGGGGTAGTCTGGCAGGACCAGCGTGGCATGGCCCAGGCTGAATGGAGATGGACGCGGAATCAGTCCAATTAGGCTGGATAAAGCTTCCAGCAAGCAGAATACAGTTCACACAGTGGGGAACCAAATCACAACCCACTTTCAATACACAGCACATTTACATGTGAAGGATTCTACGGTACCAGGCAAACCACTCTCCGGTCACGAGCGCAAAGTCTCTGCACAAACCGGGGATTCAAAAGCAGCTGGAAATCCTGACATGTCGATCACATTCAGCAAAATCTTCGGTCTTCTTCAGGTATGAGCCTGGTAAAAAAATCAGTGGCTTACTTCATTCTCACAAACTTGGATTTAGTCTGAAATAATTCTCTTCTCTCCATCTCAGGGGCAGCAGGCAGACATGCAGGCCACAACTCAGGCCTTTCCAGTTCTCCCATGCAAAACTACCCAGAACTCTTGCCCAAATCACTTGAGCTGTTACTTCTTCACTTCTCAGCCCAGAACTAACTGAAAAGTGCAAGCAGTCTGGGAAATCCCCCAAGATCCTAAAGGTTCAGTTGGCTGATCTGTCTGTCAGTCACAACAAAGGCTCCTCCTTCAGATGCAATAAGGTGCCAAAAGTGCAAAACTACAACTCCTACAGATTTTGACTCCAGACAGCTCCTGTAGTCCGTCTCCATTTTAGGTCCCACCAGTACTGATTGGTCCAATTCGGCAGTCCAATACCAAGATAGTGGAGATAAACAAAACAGTCCTTGCTGCAAAGAAGGCAGGTTAGACAAACTACATTATCATTATCACTCTAAATGATTTTCAGCAAATAGTTACATCTTTCAACAGAGCTCCCTCTCAGATTACTTATGACTGCAATCCAGGCAGCTCTTAAAGAGACAGTGGCTATACAGGCACTCTCTGGCAATCACATTTAAACTGCTAAAATGCAGGACACCAGCCTGGCAGATAGCATTTAGGTCAGCTCAAGGAAGACTTTTCGGGAACCCCATTTGTAGGGGGGTTACATAAAAATTTAAACCATGCAACTGTAAGGGGCATGCATCTCTTCGTTGTACTCCTCAACTTTACTGCAGCACACCAAAAGCTGATGGGGGGCAGGAACCGTGGTAAATGAAAACTGATCAGCTTTATCTTTTTAAAAATGAGCATATCTCGGAGTACTCAATAGAAAATTATATTTTTTATTTTTAGGTAGGCAAGATGATGGAAAACCCTGCTAAACTAAAGAATTTTAACTTTCCTGGAAGAGACTGGACAGCAGGCAACATTGCTTCACAGCAGGAAGGTCCTGTCAGACTGATCGAGTTTTTTGACTCAGTTACTAAGATAGTGGACCAGCAGGAAGCCATGGATGTTATCTACCTCGACTTTAGCAAAGCCTTCGACTCGGTCCCACACAGAAGGCTGCAAAATAAGCTCAAGCATACAGGAGTGGGACAGGAAGTGGTATCATGGATTAGGAGCTGGCTTAGTCAGAGGAGCCAGTCGGTAATGGTCAACGGGGCTGCATCAGGGGATAGGGGGGCGACCAGTGGGGTGCCACAGGGATCCATCCTGGGTCCTTTCTCTTCAATATTTTCATAAGTGACATCACTGAGGGGCTAGGTGGGGAGGTGAATCCATTTGCAGATGACACAAAGATCTGCAACAGAGTGGACACTGCTCAGGGAGTAGAACAAATGAAAAGAAACCTGCTCAAGCTAGAAAAATGGTCCAACATGTGGCAGTTAAAATTTAATGCAAAAAAAATGCAAAGTGATACATCTGGGCAGGAGCAACCCAGGGACGATCTACTATCTGGAAGGGGAGCAGCTAACAGCCACCAAACAGGAGTGAGATATTGGAGTCATCATCTCTGATGACTTAAAAGTGGGCAGACAATGTGAAAAAGTGACATAAAAAGCCAGCAGAATGCTGGGATGCATAGAAAGGGGCATCATAAGTAGAAAGAGGGAAGTGATCATGCCACTATACAAGTCCCTGGTAAGGCCCCACCTTGAGTAGTGTGTATAGTTCTGGAGGCCCTATCTCAGGAAGGATGTGTATAGACTAGAGATGGTACAGAGGAGGGCAACAAAAATGGTACAAGGTCTCCATGAATTGCCATACGAAAGCAGATTATGGCAGCTCAACTTGTACTCACTGGAGCAGCACAGAGATAGGGGTGACAAGATAGAGACACTCAAGTTCCTGAGGGCATAAACAGGAGTCCGTACCCAGGAACTCTTTCTGATCCATAGCTCCACAAGGACAAGAGGTCATGAAATTAAATTAAGGAGGAAGTTCCGGGGTAACATGTGTAAGTTCTTATTTACAGAAAGGGTGGTGGCTCCATGGAATAGCCTACCTGCAGAAGTCATTGACTCCAAAACAGTAGGGCAATTCAAATCTGATTGGGATAGGCATAAGGGGATTGTCTCTAAGAAATTTTGGGGGGTATCACTCAGGGCAGACTAGATGGATCTTTGGTCCCCATCTGCCGTCAATTTCTATGTTTCTATAATATTTTTACTGAATTTTAGTCATAAAAAGATAATACAGACAATACAATGAGTCATCAAACTTGGACACTACCAACAGAATGTAACGGTTCATTCCATAGTACAGCAAGTTCATCTACTGCAAGGAAATTAGTTAGCTTACACATTGGTGAGAGAACAGGCAGTGTGGTACAAACATTCTTGGGGACACCTGTCGCCCTCATCTAAGCCATGATCAAATACCATGTGCTGAGGTCACTGTGTAGAATGGCAGAATATCCTTGTATCGGCCCTCGCTCTTAAGAAATTACTCCTCTATCCCCCTCAGTGTGTAGGTGAGCTTTTTGAGCAATAGAGCTTGGACATGTGGCATATATATATATATATATATATATATATATATATATGTGTGTCTGAGTTCGGGGAAAGGATGAGGAGTTACCTGGCACAAAGAGACCTAGGTTTGGCTACTCTGCACAGGGGCACCCAAGTAAATCCAACTACAGGAAGCAATAACTGTAATGTCCAGAACCAGAATTGGGATTTTTCAGTGTGGCTTTATTTATTAACTAACTGAACATAAACAAAGCACTGCATGGTCCCCCAAAGGGATACGTTACTGTATGTGCAGATTAGAGGTTAAAACACAGCGGTCCATTTGAGGAATGAACACATTACTACAATTGTCTGACTTTGGACCCACCAGGCACTCAGCCCGGACTTTGCATGCGCATTGGATACATAACCCGACTGGCCCGGCTCCTGCCGGCCACTCGACTGACGGTCACCTGAAGAATGAACCCAGACTTTACTGGAAAGACATCCCATCAAACAAGGAGGCTCTCCAAACTGTGGCTCTCACACCACTTGAAGTCTGCGACCCTAGAGAGATTTGTTTTGTACTTCCAATCGAAACTCCCATCAAACAAGGAGACTCCATCCAACAAGGAGTAATTTTCCATCCTGTGGCTCCCACACCACTTAGAGTCTGCGACTCCTAGAGAGATTTTCAAGTTGCGACCCACGTCTGGGTACCCACCCCATCACTGGCCAAGTGCATGAGGCAAGTAGCAAAAACACAGAAGAAATCCGTAGAGGTGGACCTGGTTACTAAAGATGGGGGGTTTTCCCACCTCCAGCTCCCACAGCCCATACCCGGCCATTTCTCTGGACACACAGAAAACTATAGACTTTAAAATGTAGATTGAACGGTGGATGACCTAAAGCACCCCCTCTACAGCGAACTTTAAATCCATTTAAAACTTTAAACAGTTGACTGCTCTATTTGTTTGTCCTAGTTGACATAGTCCTCCCAAATAGCAGTCCACATTTACTTGAAATCCAGCTGAAGAAAACAAGATGTTTGCCCCTTCCAATGGAGCCAAACACTCACCCATTCGTTGCAGGTGCCCCACAGGCGAAGTACTGTAACCTTTGCTGTCATACATGAACAGACTGAAATTAAAACAGGCAGCTTTCTTCCCAGGGTGGGAGAAGGGGATTGCCCCTGGAACCCACAGAGAACCTTCCTCCCCCCCAGAGGGAGGGGGGCACTGAGACCTGGGGAGCAGTCTCCACCACTTTAAAAAAGGTAAAATACAGGAACACTTCCTTTTTTCTGAGTGAGAGATCAAACTGCAGACTAATGCTTCCTTCTTGCTTAAGGACAAACGGAAGACTCCCTTTGAATTTCCCAAAGTTCTAAACTTCACTCCCTGAGCTGGAGATTCCAAAGTGGCTCATGCAGCTGTGACAGTTCTATAATGATGTCATCTCTCAAATCTCAGCTGTGACTGAGGACAGAGTGAGACAGTGTGAAACCCATTTAACTGAAGTTTCACAAGTTGCCTTCCCTGCCTACCACTAGGTCTTACTGGGATTCTAGTAACCACGGGTAACAAAGGGGTTACAGACACATAGGGTTTTCCACTGGGTGAGTGTAGGTGACGTGCAAGAGACTCAGGTAGTACTCTACCTTGGGGGAGATTCTGACCCCTCCTCCCCCATATCTTTCATGCCTTTGCAGCATAAATAACAGCGTGCAGGGTACTGGGGATCCCAACAGGGCAGATAGTTCCCGGGCCACTTCTGCCCAGAAAGGCTGCAAGGATGTACACTCCCAAAAGTAATGCTTATAAGTACCTAGTGCAGCATTCCATCTACTGCAATTCAGGGATATACAGGGTTAAAGCAGTGTATCACACTAGGTGAGCAAAACAATCTATGTAGAAACTTACACTGGGATGCCTTTTATGTATTGCATAGTAACAACCCCATATGTGTTTTCAAGGTAGTGGCCCAGTTCTCCTCTGAGATAGGCATTTCCAAGTCCCCTTCCCATTGACTGCACACTCTGTGGAAGAGTTCGGGTAGGTAAGATTTGTCTTGGGCAAGCTTTGCTATCAGACCTTTCTCTGCTGCCCTGGACAGTTAAGTAGCCTGCTCTAAAATTAAGCCAATGGTGAGGCCTCCACTGGATTTCTTCCTGACACCTCCCAAATGGTCTAACCCATAGGTACCCGTAGTGATGGGAGGGTGGCACATTTAGCTTCTTCTGCAAAGCCCCAAATGACCACATACCTTCTCTAGTGTATAGATCCCAAGGCACAGAATGACCCTTTCTTCCCACTCCCAAAACCCTACATCCTGCAGGACTGTCAAAAATTCTGGGTTCCCAGTGATGGGGATTAACAAAGTTTTATCCTCCCTCACGCTCCTGTTTTCCTGACCATCTCCCTGGCTGTTAAGGTATGCAGTACCGTTGGGTTAGGAGCTTCTCTCGCATCATACAGCCCCCTGCCCCCTGGAGACAGATACATTGATAGCCTGCCCGAACTGTCTAGTTCCTCTAAATACAGCCACCTTGTGGCTTCCCATGTGCTCACTCTGTCCTCAATATACCTGCATTGTATCACCACATAGTAGCCCTGTATGCCAGGAAAGGTCAGCCATCCCTGTTCTGTTTGACTTTTGAGTCTCTAGAGACTCATATGTGGTAATTTACCTTGCCATATGAACCTTGAAAATCTCCTTTCCCATTTTTTAATATCATTTTTGGTGGGTCCCATGGGGAGCACCTGAGGTAGGTACAACAACTTGGTATTCATCTTAAGAAGACTGATGCATCCCAGCCATGAAATGGTAGTTTACTCACCTGGTAAAGGTGATTGTGGGAGTATATATCTCTGTGGCACTCCACAATCATTACATCATCGGGTTGTGTTCACTTGATAGGTTGCTTGATGCACATGTGACTTCCAAAGAAGTCTGACCCCTTTCTTCTGTGACCCTTCCTATCCTGGATCAGTGTGAAGACTTCCAAAGCTGTACCTTACCAGGAACTAAAGTCAACTGGACAATGTTTGGCTTGTGGTTAAATAAAGTATACTGGACTGCCACTGCAGTTAAAAAATAAGAAGTTATTTTATTTCCTATTGCTACGTTCTATTTTTCTGACCAGCCCATATGGCATGATGGTTATATTTGTTCTTTGCATGTGACTGTCTGCCGGGTGGGGTGTGGAGTACCTCAGAGATATATACCCCCACAATAACCTTTACCAGGTGAGTGAACTACCATTGTTGGGAATAATCTCTGAGGCACTCCACAATCATTACATCATGGGTTCTAAAAAGCAGTACTCGGATTTACAGGTGGGTTAGACAGTCACTTTCCTGATTATTGTCCTTTGCTGCCAGTAGTACTGATCTGCCTAAGTTGGCCTTTAAGTCTAATGAGACATCAATCCTGTAATGTCTCGTGAAGTTGTGCAGCGATGATCAGGTGGTAGCAGCTCAAATTTCCTCCGTGGTGGCTGTTTTTCTCTGCCCATGAGGATGCTATTGCTCTGGTGGAGTGTGTTTTAATATCTCCTGGAGGAGTCTCATTATTTTGTCTGTATGTTTCTGCTATTGCCATCTTAAAGCAGCAGTGCAACGAAAAAAGTTATTCCAAAAAGCTAATTTTCTGCTATAATTATGAAAAATATTGACAGAACTGTAGATTTGGGTTTTTTGGATGGTTCCTAGGCTGTGTACTGTACATTTGCATTTTTGTCTGGATTCTTACCCTCCTCAGGTCCTCAGTATTATTTCCATGCAAAAATAGGCAGCCATCTTTTTTCTTGAGAAATAATTGTTTTAAAACATTCATAAAATTCTTAAATGTTAACGGAAGCTGAAAATGTTACCACCAAATTAAACTGGAAGACATCTGGCATTGATTAGGAAGAAAAAAGGTGGTGTCAAATTTGAGCCCATTTTCATTGCACTGCTGCTTTAAGCCAGGAGGCGATTGTGGAGCGTGAAGTGGGGTGTCCTTTCTTGTATCCCTGTGCTATTATGAAAAGGCGATCTGTCTTCCATATGTCATCAGTCCTGTTGATACAAATGGAGAGTACGCACTTCATGCCTAGTGTCTGGAGTTGAGGTTCCTGTACCAATGCTTGTGATGGCATTTGTGCCATGTGGAAGGGTGTTGCTATTTTTGGTACAAAGGAATTTATTTATTTATTTATTTTTGAAAGTCGGATTTACAACCTTTGAGTCAGGGACTCATTTACAAAGGCACCTCGTCGCAGGGAGGGTAGACATGGTTACAGTGTGAGATACAACAGTGGTAACATACAGGTGCAATACAGATAACAAAAAGAACACAATATCACAGTGGATTATGGGATAAAGTTACATGCAGTAAATAGCAGTCATATAAAGTATAACAACTGTAGAAGTCACAACCCTGGTCGTACCGGGGAAATACCTAAGTGGAAGTGTGTGTGGGGGGGACAGGGGTGAGGAAAAGAGGGGAAAAAAAAAGGGGGGGAGCAGTCCAATGGACATTGTCAAGGCTATGGGCAAGAAATGGGGATGGACCCCAACATTAGGTTGATTAAGGGCAACTACAGTTTTGGAGGCCAAAGAGGTGGTTACGGAGAGCGACTTTAAAGGGACCAATTTTGGTAGACTTAGTGACAGAGAGAGGGAGGGAGTTGAACCATCTGGGTGCGCGGTAGTGGAAGGACCTTTGGGCTAGGGAGGTCTTGGTATGGGGCACCAGAAAAGTGGCCTTAACTGAGCTATGGGTGGCAACGGATGGGGATGCAAGCCGCAGGGCGTGGTGACCACGTGGGGGAGAATCCCTAGCAGGGATTTTTTGGCAAGTGAGCAGGTTTGGTAGCGCAGGCGCTCCTCTAAGGTGAGCAGGTTGGCGGTGGAATACAGCAGGCAAGTATGGGTGCAGAGGGATGCACCGGTTAGGAGCCTGCAGGCCTTGTTTATCGAGGTCTGGATTCTGGTGAGGGCGGTACTGTCAGCTGCAGCATAAATAGGTAGGCCATAGTCCACTAGGGACAGGACGGAGGAGTTGATGGCCAGTCGGAGAGCGGTTTGGGGAGGCAATCTCTGTGGCGATAGAGAAGGCCAATCCGAGAGTTTATGGCTGAGGACAGGGTACTGATGTGGGTGTGGAATGTAAGAGCCGAGTCAAATGTGGTGCCCAGGTACTTGTAGGATGACACCTGCTCGAGAGGTTGAGCATTACTAGGGAGAATGCAGAGGGGGGCATTTTTGGCCTTATTCTGGTGATGTGAAAAAAGCATAGATTTGGTTTTTTTGAGGTTAATGACCAGCCAGTGGTCAAGGAACCACTTTTCAGCTTGGTTGAATGTGTGCTGCAGGGATTCCTGTAGAGATGCGGGGTCAGCGTGGGAGGCAAGGAGAACCACCTCATTGGCATAGAGTACCATATTGCCTGAGCAGGAGCTGGGGAGGGTATTGAGAAATAGGCTGAACAGAAAGGGACCCAGGATAGAACCCTGGGGGACCCCTGAGTGAACAGGCAGGGTATTGGACAGAGTGCCATTTACCTTCACACGCTGTGATCTGGTAGAGAGGTAACTGGTGAACCAAGCCAGTGGGCCAGGGGAGAAGCCAAGTTGGTGGAGGGAGTCAAGTAGGAGGGGCTGACAGACAGTGTCAAAAGCCCTGGAGAGATCAATGAACACTGCACCCGTAACATGACCTGAGTCGAGAGCAGAGTGGAGGTGCTGGGAGAACTCCAGGAGGGCTGTAGTGGTGCTGTGTCCAGGGCAGAAACCATGTTGTTCTGGACACAACAAGTCGTATTTGGCCAGATACTTGGACAGCTGAAAGGCCACTATTTTTCTAGTGCTTTGGAGAGAGGGGAGAGAATAGAGATGGGCCTGAAATTGTTAGGGGAGGTTCTATGTCCACTCTTATGGATAGGAGTGATTTCTGCAATTTTCCCGGCACTGGGAAATTGACCAAGACAAAGTGACCAGTTTAAAAGGTTGGTGAGAGGGGCTAGTATAGTATCTAGGACTAATCGGAGAATCCTGGAGTCCAGGGGATCACAGCTGGGGTTGTTACTAGCTAGGCTTTTTGCAGATGAGGCCTGGCTTCAGGGTGATATGGCACACACAGGTGAAAGGGGGCAATCTGAGGTCGGGGTGGGGGCAGGATAGGGTTGAAAAGTAGTTGGGGAGGAGAGCTTAGATCTAGAAAGCCATATTGAGGCACTCAGCTATGCAGGGAGGATCAGTAGCGATGGTACCGCCTATGGAGAGTAGTGATGGTGGGGGAGCGGTCTTTCCATTGAGCTCTTTCATATTGTCCCAGAAAGCACGGGATGAGCCCCAAGTGGATTCAAGGGTGGCTTGATAATATCTGACCTTAGCCTGCCTTATAGCCCAGGTGCACTTGTTACGTGCTACATTATAGGCTTGTCTGTCAACCAGTTTGCCTGTCTCGAAAGCAATATGCCAGAGATTATCTCTTTGTTTCAGTGTTTGGATGAGGGATAGGGAGATCCATGGGGCATTGTGTTTCTTGGCATGGATTCTGGTCAGGGGGCCAAAAAGGTTGCAGGCCTTGCTGAAGGCACTGGAGAAATAGGCTAGGGCAGAGTCAATATCCATTGCAAGTAGGTTTGGGGACCAGTCAAACTGGGCTAGGAGCATTTTTAGCTTCCTGAGACCCCCGGGGTGAAAGCGCCGGCGCGAGGTGACCTGGGACACTGGTTTTGGTGTGGGGGTTGACCAGTGGCAGAGGACAGGAGAGTGGTCACTAAGAGAGTCTGGTAGTACATTAATATCCCTAATTTTATGGGGGTGGTTCGACAGAATTACATCTAGGAGGGTGCTGGAGCCGCCTGACCGGTTAAATCTAGTGGGTGAGGTAACTAGTTGGGTCATATCTAGGGCAGCGAAGGAGTCCCTGATATGGGGGGCAGTGGTACTCTGCCAGTTGACATTAAGGTCACCTAGGATGAGCTGCTCCACCTTGTGTGGGAGTGTGGTGAGGTAATCAATGAGGGACTGGACAGCTGGTCCCTGGTCCCTTGGGGGTATGTAAGAGACTGTGAGAAAAAGTGGGCCCCTGGCTGGGTCAGGGGTAACCTTGAGGGTGAGGGTTTGGGCACTAAAACCGAGCATCGGGGCAGAAAGAGCATGGCCTAAAAGTGTGTCACGCATAAAGACTGCACACCCGCAGCCATGTTTGCCTATACTGTCTTCCCTGAACAGAGTGTAGCCAGGAAGGGAGATAACAGAGTCGGGAGTTTTTCTCGAGAGCCAGGTCTCGATCAGTGCTATAACATCAGGACGGTGTTGTACAGCCCAGCACTGGACAGCGATGGATTTTTTTAGGTGGCTGCAAACATTCATGGATGCAATGCTGAGGCCAGTACTAGAGTGGGGTGTGGGGTGGCTAGTTGACAACGGCCCAGGGTTGGGGTGTATGTTCCCGGAGAGCAGAAGAAGTAGAGCAATTAATCTGATGAGCGGTCTGTGGTGACCAGGACCCTTAGCCAGGTGCCGATGCGAGGTCCTACTAGTGGGGATACAAGGGATGGGTAGGGTGTGAAGGGTAGGTATGGCAAGGAAGGAGTATGCCCACGGTGTCCCGGGGGGAGGGGGTATTGGTTGGAGGTGGGTGCCGTGGAAAAATAGGGGGTGTCCAGGATGGGGGGGTTGGCTGCTGTGGGGTGGTAGAGGGGGGTGGGGCTCAGGGTAGAGGGTAGTGGGGCAGGATGGGACATGGGCAAAGCAAGAAAGGTAACCATGAGTAGGCTGAGTGTGATAGCCATGGTGCCCATTGCTATTTCTTATTGGGGGGTAAGGGGAATAACTGACCTTCAGTGAGTGTGACTGCCACTGTGTAGTAGTTTTTTTTTTTTTTCTTCAGAGTACAATATGCTAAAACTGAGAACAAGGCAGGGGATAACAGTGATTAGAACAGGAAAAGGCAGAGGCAAGGTTGGAGGATTAATAGGAAAAATAAGATGCCTCTAGTGGCAGATCAGTATAAACTGCAAATGGGAAAAAAGGGATGGTTCTTAGGGAAACCCAATTATTGTAGAATATTAGGTTGGGGGGGGGTCATGACAGTGCCTGTAGTTCCCCTATGTGTCTAGCTGAAGTTATTGCCACCATGAATGTGGTCTTTAAGTTTAACCATTTGAGGTCAACTGATTCGAGTGGTTCAAACAGTGTATTCGTCATTGCCCTGAGTATAAGATTTAGGTCCCACAGAGTTGATATTGGCTTTATTTTTTGTCTTATATTTGCTGCTGCCTTTAGGAACCTTATGACGTTTTGATGGGCACCTGGTGTGGTTCCATCCATTGTTCCTCTTGCTGCCCCTATAGCTGCCACTTGTACCTTGAGTGGTGATGCTGCTGCTAGTCTCTTGTCTAGATCCTCTTGTAAGAAAAGGAGGATGTCGGCGATAGACAAATGCTTGAGGTTCAAGCCTTTGTTTGCACCCAATTTGTGAAGAAGTTCCAGTTGCGTTGGTATGCGGAGGTGGTAGAGTCCCTTCGGGAATTTGCCATTGTGTCTATATTACCACTGGGTGATATCCTGCCTTTAGCAATCTCTCCCTTTCAGGAGCCAGGCTGTTAGTGTGAGATTCTGTGGGTTTGGGTGTCTTACTGGCCCCTGTGTGAGTATGTCGTGTCGGTAAGGGAGTTGCTAAGTGTGGTTCAATGCCACTGATACCACTGTCGCAAACCATGCCCTCCTGGGCCAATAGGGGGTGATTAGTATCACTTTCACCCTGGACAGTCTGATTTTCTTGAGGATATGAGGAATGAGTGGATTTGGGGGAAATCTGTACGCTATGTGGAAGATTCTTTTGTCTGATAGAGCATCTATCCCTGATGATCTGGTATCCCTGAAGTGGGAGTAAAATTTTGGGCACTGGGTGTTTTTTGTTGGATGCTATTAGATCCAATTCCACTGGTCCCCATCGCTTGTTGATTTTGTGGAAAACCTGTGGGTGGAGTCTCCATTCTTCTGGGTGACTCTATTGATGGCTCAGCCAATCTGCTGTTGTGTTGAGTTTCCCGGCTAGGTGTATCGCTGAGATGCTGACAAGGTGTTTTTGCACCAAGGGGATCAGTTTTGATGTCTCCTTCTGCCTCGTCAGGCTCTTGGTTCCCCCTTGTTTGTTGATGTAAGATACCATTACCCGATTGTCCAATCTGAACAATAAGTGTTTGCCTTTGAGGAGCAGTCTGAAGTGTAGCAGTGAAAGAAATACAGCCTTCATCTCCAGAACATTGATTGGGAGCTTGGCCTCTTTTGTGGACCATTTTTCTTGGGCCCTTCTTTGATCTGTGATGGCTCCCCATCCTGATAAGCTTGCATCTGTGGTTATTACCACCTCTGTCTGAATGTCCAGTGGCATGCCTTTGTTGAGATTGTGTCTGTGTGTCCACCATGTTAGAAATTTCAACACCTGTCATGGTAGTAGGGTGGTCCTTGCGAAGTCTATGTCGAGTGTTGGTCCTTGCTTGATTAGGAAAGTCATGAGGGGCCTCATATGCCACCTCGCCCATAATATTATGTCTATACACAATGACATTAGACCCAATGTTTGAGAAATTAGTTCTAGTGATGGACTTCTGTGTCTCTGCAGTCGTGGCACTGTGGACATTAGGTTGGTAATGCGTTTCTCTGATGAGCAGACCAGGCCCTCCATTGTGCTGATGATTGTCCCCAGGTGTTCTAAGGACAGACTGGGGCTTAGGCAACTCTTGGGTTGGTTGATTATCCAGCCTTGGTTATCTAGACACCTTATCACTGTTTGTGTCTCCCTGATGGACTGTTGTACTGATCTTGCTCAAATGAGCCAGTAGTCCAGGTATGGTATTACTTGTATGCCCTGTTCACATAACTTGGCTGCTAGCACCACCAATACTTTGGTGAATACTCGGGGTACTGACACTAAACCGAATGGGAGTACCTGGTATTGAAGATGTCTCCCCAGGATCTGAAATCGGAGGTATTTTTGGCAGGATGGCCAGACTGGGATGTACAGGTATGCATCCTTGAGGTCTATGGACGTCAGTATGTCCCCGGGCGTATGGTCTTGAGAGTGGATCTAATAGTCTCCATTTTGAAAGGTCTATATAGGACTGATTTATTTAGTGTCTAAGTCCCAGACTGGTCGTGACACCCAACCCCACCCGCGTTTTCTTGAGCACCGTGAAGAAAATTGAATATATTCCCCTGACCCCTCTCTTGTGGGACTTCTATTATGGCCTTGTTGTTTACAAATTCCTCCAGTATTTGGCAGGTCATTGAGATTTTTGTTTTGTTTCTGGACACGGGTGGTATGATTAACCTGCACTGCATGGGTGTTTGGCTCAGTTCTATTGCATATCCCTTTTTTATTATTTTGAGTACCCATTTGTCTTCTGTGGACTTTCCTAGGTGTCTGCAAATAGACTCAGTCTTGCTCCTACCGGTATGGCTTAGGAGTTGTTGCAGTAGGCATAGTCACTGTTTGTGATTTGCTCTCCTAGAGTTGGAGTTGTTGCCCCTGCCTCTATTTTCCCCTCCTCTGCCTCCATATGTGTTGTAGGCCAGATCTGGGTTATAGGAGGATCTAAAGTTGTTGTTCCTGTACCTGTAGTTACCTCTCCGTGAGTTACGAAAGGAGTGGGGGCGTGATTTATGTTTTGCGGGCAGGTAGGTAGATCTTTGAGTCTGGTCTTTGCCTATGGCCTTGCCATCTTCCTTTCCCGTTACATACTTTTCTAGGCCCTCTCCGAACAGGAGTGACCCTTTGAAGGGCAACTTATGCAGCATGGCTTTGGACTCATTATCAGCATCCCAGAGCTTCATCCAAAGAGCTCTCCTTGCCCTGTTGATCAGTACGGCCGCTGTGGCATTTATTTTTAGGGAATTTATGGCCATGCTGGCAAGGTATTTCATGTCCAGTATTGATTATCTAATAGCTGGCTTTCTGTGGATTTGGTGTCTTTGTTTTAGCCACTTCTTGTAGCCATTCTACCTGTGCCCGTGTGGCATATATAGCCATTGTGGCTGCCCTTGCCCCCAGGCCTGTTAGTTTATAGTTTTTCTTTAGTATGTCTTCTACCTTCCTATCCAGTGGATCTTTCAGTCTTGATGCAGTCTCCATAGGCAGGACTGTTTTCTTGTTTAGCGAGGCGATTTGGGGGTCTATTGTGGGTGGTGTACACCACAGTGGTAGTTTATCCTCCTGCAGTGGGTACATTTTATCCCAAGATCTGCACTCGGGAATACGGGCCAGGTCCATAGGTTCCCATTCTATGGATTAGCAGAATGGGAAGATGTCTGCCTTCTTTGCAGATGAATGCAGAGATGGTAGTAGTTTGGACTGTGGGGGTGGCGTTGGCGTATCGAACCCCACTGTGGACATGATATTGTGCACCAGCACTGGTATGTGGTCAGGGAAGCACTACTTCACTGTTAGCGATTGGGGGTCTACCTCCATCTCTCTCTCACCCTCTGAATCATTGCCAGTATCTGGCTGTGGTGGTTGTGGCCGTGGCCCATCCGGTACTGGTGTAATTGGTTCCGGAATGGGACTAGTAGGCTGGGGCAAAGGATTAGTTGGTATTGGAGGGTTGATATGCTGTGTCTGGATTCGTCTTCAGATGTGCCCGCATGCGATAGTTAAAGCATCGGTAGCCCAGAGTTTATTTAAATGTGTTTTCTGGTTTTAATCTGAGTAATGTAAACCCAAATCATGCTGATGTGCCGTGACCAATATGGCGCTCGTCCTTCTGTGCATGTGCAATTGGGTAGTACCGTCCATGCGCTGACATGAGCTATGATTGTTGACTTGCGGATGCGCAAGATTGCTAGTAAGGCACATGTGCAGGTCTCAGTTGGGCTGAACAAGCTTAAGGGAAGGGTGAGTTCATGCAGGATGACTCTGCTGCCACAGGAGACTGAAAATTAAGGAGGTGGCTCCAAATGTGTATTAGAAACATGGATGCATCACCATTTTCTTGGGACTGCCAATACACCAGTAAAGTGTTGTGCCAGAGAGAAAGCAAAATATTCTTGGGAACCCAGGTAATCAGATGGCTCAGGACTGTATTTTCTGTTGGATCATGCTTTTGTGGCTGCAATGTTTTTTTTTTTTGTTGTTTTTTGGAGGGGTTGGCTCTGGGATTGCTAGCAGGGATCCTAGTGCGCCTTATACTAGTAGCAATGGCCAAATTGGATTGAGTGTGCTACTAGGCATGAAATGCTATGGGACCACTGGAAGGGGTCCCATATTTTGTTTCAGCATATCGTTTGTTTTTTGGGCTGTCCCTACTGCCACTAGCAGGGGCCCCAGGACACCACAGGTACAGACTGAGGTAGCCTCATAACATATTGCAGCTCTTTATCGCCAGGTTCATAGCAAAGGGGTTATAAAATCCTGGGCACAACATGCTTCTGGAGCCTCTCTCTTATTAAAATTGGCCTAGAACTAGTCTGTTTAAATGTTTATATTCTGTTCAGAACCGACGTTTGCCAAACATAGTAGATTGGGTATGGCTGACTAATACAATACAAAAAGACATATATACCCTGTATGTAAGGCTACTTTTTCCTTTCACATTAACAAAATATCAAGCTGTCCAGTTCTTACCTTAATCTTGTGTAGCTAGGTGAATGCAGCACTGTAAAATTGGGGAGCTGATTAGATGTGCTGCAACCTCTTCAGATGCACATCGAAAACCGATACAGGATGGGAAGGGTCACAGAGGAAAGGGGTCAGACTTCTTTGGAAGTCACATGTGCATCAAGCAACCTATCAGGTGAAAACAACCCCCGGCCATGATGTCACGATTGTGGAGTGCCTCAGAGATTATCTCCCACATTTGGGAGTTCCCTCCATCACTCTAGTTGTGCCAGTACTTTGTTAAATAAGGGCTTATAACTTAACCCTCAGTTGTCCCTTGCCCAACCTTCCTGAGGTTTCCCAATGGCCATTAGTTCTGATATGTTCAGGTTTAATTTATAGTCAGAGAAGGTGGCAAACTGGCCGATTAATTGCAGCAGTGCTGGCATAGTTCTTACAAGTTCTGTCATGTACAGGAAGAGGTCGACCGCATATAGTGTTATCTTATGCTGCCTTCCTGATTTACCTGGCACCCCCTTGATTTCCTCCAGCTCTCTAATCTTACTAGTTAGACGCTCTTTAGCCAATGTCAAGGGCAGGAAGAGTGGGGGCACCCCTGTCGTATTCCTCTACTGAGGTCCCCATTCACCAGTATTCAAGCGTTGGGACTAACACAGAGCAGTCTCACCAGGTCAACATACTCATCTCCCAGTCCGAGTCTCCCCAGAACCTCAAACAAGTACTCCCACTCTATTCTATTTAAGGCCTTATCCATGTCCATTGATAACACAAATGCTGTACCCAGACGCCAAGAGCCCCAGTGCACCACATTCAGCAGTCTGTGCATCTTGTTATATGACAGGCACCCCGGCAAAAAGCCCATTTGTTCCGGATGCACCAGGTGTGAGAGCACCTGCTTGAGGCGTTGTGACAAAATCTTGGCGAAAAATTTTAAGATCACAACTCAGGACAGAGATGGGTCGGTAAGAGGCACACTCCAAAGGGTATTTCCCCAGCATGAGTAACACACAAATAGATGCCTCATAGCATGATGCAGGAAGGGCCCCCACCATGGATTCCTCGAACATGTCTGTCAAAGGGCCCACCATGGAGCCCCCTAATTCCTTGCAATACTCAGCACCCAAGTCATCAGAGCAACATACCTTCCCTCTCTTCAGTGTACTCACCGCCCAAACCACCTCCACCGTAGTTATAGGAGCCCTCAGGACTTCCATCTGCTCATCCGTAAGTGTAGGAATTGTGATGTCATCTAAGAAGGCCTGAGCCTCATCTCCTATACCCTGGCACTCCACTCGAAACAGGGCCTTGTGGTGAGATAAGGCCATATCTTATTGTTTTGGTCATGTTTCATATAATTTTATGTATATAATGCATCAGAGACGCCCATAGTAGCCCATGTAAGTGCAAGGGATCATGGGTATAAGTACATGGGCCCTGTAGAATGAAGTGAGTTTCTTGTTGCTGGGCAGGAAAACTGTTTACTACTAGCCAGGGCTAGAGTTAAATTATTTAAAAGGAGACAAAATAAATAATTAAGCTGAGCTGGCATGCAGGCAGGTCCATTTGTGTCTGAATGGACCACAGCATCCCCAGGAGACAGAATATCTGGCTTCCTATTGTATCTGGAATGCTACAGTGACTTAAGCTTGTTACCAGCTGAAATGGGCTACCATTTAATTAACGACTGTATTGAGTGCAGTTTAACTACAGCTATCTCCCAGCAGGGAGGCTGGAATGTTCCCCCAAGAAATCTGGCTTGAGCTTGCTGACCTCTGAGTCTTTTTTATGTTCAGAACCAGATATCTGTGATATTGTAATAAAATACTAGACTCTGATTGGTTGGATAACCATAGAAACAGAATGCTAGCAAGTCGCAGGGCCAGCCACTATCCACTGGAGCTGCCCTTTTGAAACCCTTTAAAACGAGGATGCAGAGGGGCATCTGGGCCTTTTAGCTTTTGCCTTTTGCTTGAAGCCTTTGCCATTGTTGCATCTGGGACCCGCTCTACCTGCTTAGGAGAGCAGAGACATTTTCTTCAAGAATTCTTCTGCACTACCAAGAACCAAGATTTTCAATTGTTTTTATAAACACTTTGTACTTTCGAACTTCAGCAATTAAGGACTCAAGGTAGAATTTCAATCTCTGAGTTTTAAAGTGTAGGTTTTTATGTATACTTCCCTTTTTATTTTCAATATCCTGTAACCAATGTCTAAAATTATTTGTCTAGACGTCATTTACTGTTTTCTTATTAATTTTATTAGTAAAGCCTTTGGCTTATTTTTAAAATAATTCTGCCTACAGTATGTCTGTTGTGTGGGGTGCCTTGGTATGGGTTGTTCAAATGATACTATGCCTGTGTGACTGTTTAAGGCTAAAACACTACCAGAGTGAAGTACCATTAGGGACTCTGTGATGAAAGGAGGGGAGAAAATACGAAGGGTGTCAGGAAGAACCCGTGTGGGGATTTGAACCGAGCGCTGCATTTCTGGGGAAAGACACATAATAGGTTGTATAGGGCCCCCTGAAGCCGGTACATGCCTGTGGCTTTCTGGTTTGTGGTGCAGTGGATGAGAGGGCTCTACCCAGGAACACAGACTCGAGACTTTATTTGTATCCCCTCACACGAAGACAGGGTGCCCTGGACTTCTCTGGGGCACGTTCAGTTGTGAAACAGCGAGCATCCTAGAATGACAGAGAAAGGGTATCTCTGAACCCCCTGTCACCGGAAGGATTTGCTGTGATGCAGAGAGAAATCCCATCCCATGGGAGTAGGCTGGTGACAGATTTGATGAGCAGTGGTGCGACTGGCGAACTATTTGAACAACCACACAGACTGAGGGCAGAAAATTGGAAAAAGGGCAAATTGGTTACAGGATATAGTTCCCACCCTGTTTTTTTTTATTTTTTTTGCTGCAAGTAAAAGACAGATTAGTGGTAGTGTAGGGAAGAAAGATGACTTACAAGTACAGCGACTACATTGTAGAAGAGCTGAAGCAGCTATACAAGGAAAGAGGAGTCCATTATGAGGGGCGAAGCAAAAAGAATCTCACTGAGGCTCTTGTGGCAGCCAATGAGCAAGCGACTGCCCAGGACCTTGAGTCACAGCCAGTGACTGAGAAGGATCAGACCTTGGGCGTGGGGGTGCCAATGGACATCGCAGTGTCCAGTCCCAGGGAGGAGGACAGCAAGACCTGAGGGAACCCAGAGCCACAGCGCCAGGGGAAGGCCACCAAAAAGCTGGAGCTGGAAGGGATCAGGCTGCAGCTGGAGTTGAGGAAATTGGAGCTGGATTTCGAGAAGAAAAAGTTTGATGCCCAGCAGCACAGGGAATTTGAGCAGAAAAAGTTTGAAATGGAGGTGTAGGAAAAGCAGCTTCAGAGAGAGGCTGAAGAAAAAGAATGGCAGCGCCAGAGAGAGAGTTTGAACTGGAGAAGCAAAGACTCCAACGACCAGCACCAGAGGAGGTAAGTGGCAGGGGCGAACCTGAAACTCCAGAGCTGGGGTAGAAGTTAAATTACAAATTAGTTGAATTTAAAGAGGGGGAGCATATGGAGGCATGTTTTAATTTGTTTGAAAAGGTCTGTATCCAGACCAAAATATCCAGGGAGTCCTGGAGCTTCCAGCTATCCCTGATACTTACTGGTAAATGGCGTGAGGCGCTAGGTCAAATGGATAATGAGGACAGAAGAGACTATGAGAAACTTAAAACTGCTTTACTTAAAAAGTATGAACTCTAACTCCTGAGGCCTACAGAGTTAAATTCCATAAACTCTGAAAAAGCCCCGACATGAGCTCTGAAGAGCTAGCCACAAAGTAACAACAGTTTTTAAAGCGCTGGTGGGAGGGGGTGGAAGCAAACTGAGGAGGTTATACTTTTAGAACAGTTCTTTTGGTCTTGCCCAGCGGAGCTGAAAACCTGGCTGGAGGACCAGGATCCCAAAACAGCATAGCAAGCTGCCGAGCTCTCAGATTGCTATACCAGGACCCGGCCTGCTCTGAAAGGCAGTGGGGGAGCAGGTGCTGCAGCACAGAAAGGGAAAAGCATGCTTTCATGGCAGCTAAAACCCTCAATGTCTCTGCAGAAAGGGGGAAGCCCCAAGTTACCAAGAAGGGAGGTCTTGGAAAAAAAGAATGATGAATGTTGGTTTTGTAAGCAACCAGGGCATCTGGCTACACAGTATCCTAAAAAGGCACAGAGTGGATAAAGTGTCCCTCCAAAGGAGGTGGGTGCACTGTGTATCCCTGATAGTATGCTCGTGAACATGAGGAAGCAAATACACCCAGTTACTGTAAATGGGGTGCAGACTCATGGGTTAAGGGACACAGGGGCGTCACTTACCCTGGTAAAAGGGGATTTGGTTGAGCCTGAACAGCTTATACCTAATCAATCTGTCACTGTGAGGGGATTCACTGGGGAGGAGAAAACCCTGCCACTAGCCAGTGTTCTCCTGGATTGGGGTGAGTCAGGAGACAGGGTACAAAACGTGGCAGTGGCAGACAACCTTGTCCTGGATGTGATTATAGGGAATAATCTACAGCAGGGGGTGGTGTATGTGGTTACCCGCAGTCAGATGGCTAAGGCCCCTTGTATTTCCCTGAACCCTACAGAATCACCTGTGGAAGAGAATAGGAGGCTGGTTCCCCAGCCTGTGTCTCCTGAAATGGAGAATACTGAAAGGGCGGTAGGACCTCCACAAGTAGCCGTACACCAAACAGCTACAGAAGGTTACTCTGAGGAGGGAGGGGTAACCAATGGTCAGAAGGTTAGGGATGGCAGTGACTCTGCATGCCCTGACACTAGAACTATAGACCCCAGTTTAGGAACTGAGGGGAACATGTCACATGCTTTGATAAAATGTAAAGAATCTGCAGCTGCTCAGAGGACTGACCCTAGTTTGGAGAGGCTGAGGGCTTGTGCAGAATCTAACGGGACTCAGGGAGGTCACATGAGACAGAGTATTTTGGGACAATGGACTGCTGTAGAGGTGATGGGCAGGCAGCTTGTCGTTCCCCAGGAGTATCGTGAGCGGTTGCTCAAGGTCGCCCATGATATTCCCATGTCTGGACATCTGGGAATCGCATGCACCATGCAGAGACTGGCCCAAAATTTCTATTGGCCCAACTTCACCCAGCAAGTGAAGGAATATTGCAGGTTTCGTCACTGGTGCCAACAGATAGGGAAGGCAGGTAGTAAAACAAAAGCTGCTCTACTTCCCTTGCCCATTGTGCAGGAGCCATTCCAGAGGGTAGGAATGGATATTGTGGGACCCTTGAGCACCCAAGCTCCTCTGGAAAAAGGTTTATCCTGATGGTGGTCAATTATGCCACCTGATACCCAGAGGCGGTCGCCCTCTCCTCCATTAAGGCACCCAAAGTGGCAGACGCCTTGTTAGGGATTTTCTCCCATGTTGGGTTTCCACAGGAGGTTATCTCTGATCAAGGGGCTAACTTCATGTTGGACCTGATGAAGTCTTTGTGGAAGACGTGTGGGGTGGTGCAAGGACGCACAACATCTTATCACCCACAAGCCAATGGGCTCATGGAAAGATTCAATGGTATCCTATAAGCAATGCTCCAAGTATTTGCTGAACAGCATGGGACGGACTGGGAGAAATACCTTCCCCTACCTGTTGTTCACATACAGGGAAGTGCCCCAAGAGCGGACAGGGTTCTCCCCCTTCAAACCCTTATACGGATGTAGGGTGCGTGGATCCCTAGAACTAATCCATGAAGACTGGGAAAGCAAGCGTGCCACCCAGGGAACTCCCATGGTGGAGTATGTCCTTAAGTTCAGGGAGAAGCTGAAGGAGCTTATAGGGGTGTTCGAAAGGAACCTGTTAGCTACCCAGCAGAAACAAAAAGTCTGGTATGATCACAGAGCCAGAGCTTGCTCGTACAGCACAGGCCAAGAAGTAATGGTCCTCATTCTAGTCCAGGACGACAAGCTGCAGTCTGAGTGGGCAGGACCACACAAGGCAGTCTGACAGGTAAATTATGTGAATTATATTGTAGAACTGCTTGACATCTACATACACATCAAATGTACTGTGTCAATATGATAAAGCAATATATAAATAGGGCCGACATGGTGCTTGCTGTTTATAGTCCTGGGGAGGGACCAGATGAAAAAGACCCCCTCCTGGGCTTGCTAAAGGAAAGCAAGCGGGAGTCATCGGTGGAGACAATCAAACTGTCACCCAGTTGAACCTGGAACAAACCCAGGAAGTGAGGGAGGTTTTAGAGAACTTTGCCCCTTTATTTATGGCCAAACCCAGAGAGACCTCCTTAGCGACCCATGATGGGGACACGGGAACGCAAGTGCCCATACAACTGACAGCTTACCAGGTGTCTGAGGCTGTCCTAAAGGACATTAGGAGTTAGGTGGGGGAAATGCTGGATTTAGGGGTAATCCAGAAGTCCCACAGTCCTTGGGCCTTGCCCGTAGTCCTCGTCCCCAAGCTGGATGGGTCAACCTGCTTTTGTGTGGACTATCATGGACTCGATGCAGTCACTGAGTCCGATGCCCACCCAATGCCCCGGACAGATGAGTTGTTGAACAAGTTGGGCGGGGCTACCTACCTAACCACAGACCTGATGAAAGTGTACTGGCAGGTGGTGTTAACTGCCTGAGCTAGAGAACGGTCAGCCTTCATCACCACAATAGGCCTCTTCAAATTTAAGGTGATGCCTTTTGGGACGCGGAACACCCCTGGCACATTCTAAAGATTGGTCAACCAGGTATTACAGGATGCTGAAGAGTATGCAGTGGCTTATCTGGATGATACTGCCATCTTCAGTACCAGCTGGAAGGAACACCTGTTCCATCTGAGGGAAGTATTGGGCAGGATACAGAAGGCAGGACTCACTGTAAAGGCCGAAAAGTGCCAGATGGCCATGGCTGAGGTGTCATATTTGGGACATGTAGTGGGGAGGGGACAGCTATGTCCAAACCAGGCCAAAATAGAGGCCACTGAGGCACGGCCCAGGCTGAAGACCCAGAAGCAGGTGAGGAGCTTTTTAGGGACTGGAGGGTACTACCAAAAATTTGTATCAAATTACAGCACCTTGGCAGCTCCCCTGTCTAGCTTGTTAAAAAAAAAAAGGCAACCCCAGAAAGTAAAGTGGGACCCAGCATGTAACAGGGCCTTCACCCAGCTAAAAGCCACACAATGTGCAGTGCCCCTGTGCTGGCTAGACCAGACTACTCTAGACCATTTGTTGTTCAGATGGATGCCTTGGATGTGGGGATCAGTGCTGTCCTCAGCCAGACATCTCAATAGAGTAAGGAACACCCAATTGTGTACCTAAGTAGGAAGCTACTTCCCCAAGAGCAGGCGTACTCCACTGTGGAGAAAGAATGCTTTGCCCTGGTGTGGTCCCTTATGAAGTTAAAGCCCTACCTCTATGGGAGGCCCTTTGAGGTACAGACAGATCACAACCCTCTGGTGTGGCTAAACCAGATGGGAAAAACAAATGGGAGGCTTCTTTTGTGGAGCATTGCGCTACAGGCATATGGCATGGACATCAAACATGAGCGCTTGGTCAAAAGGTTGATGCCCATATTGGTCAGTTAAACTAGAAGGTGGGGGGTGGCCCAGGCACCCCTTACACCACAAGGGTTACCTTGTGCCCCTCCCCCAACACCAACTAGATCAGCACGCATATGCTCCTATCATACACACAACAAGCAACACACAACACATACGCAACAGAGCCAGGGTAAGCCTTCAACTAACCAGACTAAACAGTGTTAGAAGGCAGTGTGCGTCAATGCTCATAGCCTGACAAACAAAATTCCTGATCTCACGGCCATGATGGCAGAAGCACAGTTAGACTTGGTCGCCATTACAAAAACATGGTTGACAAGGAACCACACATGGGATGCCACCATCCCGGGGTACACGCTATTCCGGAAGGATTGAGAAGTTAGAAAGGGAGGGGGAGTAGCAGTGTATGTAAAAGAGGACATCAATGCAACAGAAATCCAAAGGAAGAAAAGAAAGGCAGAGGCACTTTGGATTACCCTCGGGGATGGAGAGAAGGCCCCAATCTGGGTCGGAGTTCTCTACAGACCCCCGTCCCAGGAAGCTGATATAGATAAAGAGCTCATGGAGACCATCTTGATGATGGCAGACAGGGGAGAGTTGCTGCTGATAGGGGACTTCAGTCTGCCAAATGTGGACTGGTCCTCATACACAGCACCCTCTGAATGAAGCAAGGATTTCCTGTTTGCACTGCAAGGAGCAAGTTTATAACAGCTGGTGAATTCCCCCACCAGAGACAAAGCAATACTGGACTTGGTGCTCACAAACAGCACAAAAGTCTCAGATGTGCAAGTAGGGGTCAATCTAGGGACCAGTGACCGCAGGACAATCCAGCTAACTGTGAACAAGGTAGAAGATACCAGTCACACTAAAACCAAGGTTCTAGACTTCAGGAGAGCTAACTTTCCTGAAATTAAACATATAGTCACATCCATGCTAGATGGCAGAAACTCGGAAGATGTAGAAGACTGTTGGGAGGCCTTAAAAACTGCTTTAAATACAGCTACAGCTACACGGACTAGGCAGATCATCAAATACAAGGAAGTTGCAACCAAAATCAAGGAAAAAAAAGGAGGGCTTTTGCTAAATATAAACAAATTAAAAGTGAATTAGATAGAGAAGAATACAAAAACAAGCTGAGTGAGGCAGGAAAGGCAGTTAGGAGATCAAAAGCGCAGACGGGGGCCGGCCCAGTGGCACTGAGGGTTGAGGTGCTGGTTGCCACACCGCGCTATGCTGGCGACCCGGGTTCGGGAGTGAGCCCAGGCGCTGGGGGTCGGCAGGGAAGGGAGATGGATTGAGCATCCATGGGACAGCTCTCCTCTCCCTGAGAGGGATCCAGGGGTCTTCCCAGCGCAGTAGTGGCCCCCAGTGGAGACCGGGGGTACTACCTGTGTGGGAACAAGTGGGGATGAGCGCGGCAGGCGTCTACGGGGCTCCACCTGCATGGTGACACCATTGCATGACTGCGCCTGGGGAATAAGCTTACATAAGAAAAAGGCCTTAGACCACCAGTGAGATGATGGTGGCCCCAGGGGAACACCCACATCCCAATCGCCGGCCCAGATGTGCCCGGATCTCTCCATAGCCAGACCGTTCAGCCCCAGGTAAGGCACCTCACACTTGGGAGTTGACCGACAGGAGGGAGGGGGGAACCAGCCCCGGAGGTGATACCGGGGGTCGGGCCTGCCTGGGGGTCATTCGGGGAGAGATCCCGGGAGATGCAGGGGGTTCAGGCTGGGATTAGGGGTAGTATCCGAGTGGGCAATCCTGAAGGATGCCCGAGTCTGGGAGTAATAAAGAAAGTAAAAAAAAAAAAAAAAAGCGCAGACAGAGGAGAAAATAGCACAGGGGGTCAAGAAGGGAGGCAAAACCTTCTTCAGATACCATATTTCACTGCTTTTAATAGAAGCCACCCCTCGTTCTGTAGCCGTGGCTTGAAAACGGTGAAATGCCAATATATGCAGAGGTAATTTTACCCCATACTGATATCCCCAGTTTGCAGAAAGCACATACATCAGGTCTTCTTGGAAGAGGAGAGAAACACACTGAGCTGCTGCGAGAGAGAGAGAGAGAGAATGAGACGCACGATGCGTGGTAAACTGCACCGTGTGAGGAGAGACAACAAGTTAAAGAAATGTTGATTTTAACCTAGTCCTATTAAATTAATATAAAGGTTTAAAGGTTCTAAAAGATGTGTTCTGGCAGGGTGGTGGAAAATAAACTCTTTTGAGTATGAGGGGGAGAGAGAGAGAGAGAGAGATGCTGAGAGTGATGCTGCATGAGGTAAGAGTAGAGACAGTAAGTTCAAGCAATGTTGATTTTAGTCCATTTCCTATTTCTGGTCATTTTATTAAAAAATACTGAATGTTTCTAAGCCAGAAGGAGAGAAAACATAACACTGGGAGAGATGCGAGATGTGCTGTGAGCTTGAGGGCTGACAACAAAGTAAGTACCAGGACCATAACTGGGAAACTAATCTGCCTGGGAAGTAGCTTATTGATGAAAGCCACCCTGTAAAGAAGCTGCCCCCATTTAGAAGCCGCGGCTGAAAACTGAAAATTGCAATAGAAGCCGCAGCTTCTAAATGGTGAAATACAGTATACAAGGGACAAAAGAAAGAGTAAGGGGTGAATAGTCAGGTTAGCAAGAAAGGAAGGCAAAATGGCACAGACAGATGAAGACAAAACAGAGTTACTAAATGATTTATTTTGCTCTGTCTTCACCACAGAAGACAGCGGGAAGGGTCCTACACTAAGTAGGTCAGTACACAACACCACAGGAGCAGACACAAGACCCTTCACAAGGGAAAGGGTTCTAGAAGAGCTGAATAGGCTCAAGGTAGATAAAGCAATGGGGCCAGATGGCATCCACCCTAGGGTACTGAAGGAGCTTCAGGAAGAACTCGCCACACCACTGGCTGAGCTTTTCAGCAAGTCACTGGAAAGTGGAATATTACCTCAGGACTGAAAAAGGGCAATAGTAGTACCTTTACACAAGAGTGGAAGCAAGGAGGAGGCAGGAAACTGCTGACCAGTCAGTTTGACCTCAGTGGTAGGACAAATTATGAAGTCGTTGCTAAAAGACAGAATAGTGAAGTACTTGGAGGACAGCAGAAAGATTGACCCCAGGCAACATGGCTTCACAGCAGGACACTCTTGTCAAACCAATATGATCGACTTTTTTGACTGGGTCACCAGAGCAGTTGACCAGGGAGGAGCAGTGGATGTTGTGTACCTGGACTTCAGCAAAGCCTTCGACACTGTCCCCCACAGAAGGCTAGCTAACAAATTAGAGCATACAGGAGTCGGTCATAAGATAGTGAACTGGATCATCAACTGGCTGCAAGATAGGATGCAGAGAGTGCTTGTCAATGGATCATTATCAAGGGAAGGCAAAGTGATCAGTGGCATTTCACAGGGTCTGTGCTGGGACCTATCCTCTTCAACATATTTATCGGGGACATTGCAAACAACTTGAAGGGGAAGGTTTGCCTGTTTGCAGATGACAAAAAACTCTGCAGCAAAGTAGATACGCAGGAGGGAGCGAAAGGTATGGAAGCAGACCTGAAAAAACTCGAGGAATGGTCCAGGGATTGGCAGCTGAAGTTTAATAACCAAAGAAGTGCAAGGTTATGTACATAGGAAAAAGAAACCCAGGGATAAAGCATACAGTGGGAGGGCATCAGTTAGAGAAGACAAAGACAGAAAGAGACCTCAGAGTAGTCATTGCGGATGACTTAAAGGTTGGAAAACAGTGTGACAAGGCAGCACAGAGGGCGAGTGGCATCCTTGGCTGCATTGGTAGGGGAATTACAAGTAGAAAGAGCGAGGTTATCATTCCTCTCTACAGGTATTTGGTGAGGCCACAGTTAGAGTACTGTGGTCAGTTTTGAAGGCCCCACCTCAAAAAAGCCAGACTGCCTGGAGATGGTACAGAGAAGGGCTACAAAGATGGTGCATGGACTGGATCATGAGCCATACGTACGAGGCAAGACTCAGGGAACTAAATCTGTACACCCTTGAGCAGAAACAGAGGGGACATGATCAAAACTTTCAGATGTTAAGGGAATCAACACAACACAAGCAGGAAACCTCTTCCAGCAAAACAGAGATGCGCGTACAAGGGGGCACAACTTGCGTCTGGTGGGAGGCAGGTTCAAAAGCAACCTCAGGAAGTACTTCTTTACAGAAAGGGTCACAGACCCATGGAACAGTTTACCTCAGAAGGTGGTGGAATCCAAGATAGTGTGCGAGTTCAAACTCGCATGGGACAGACATTGTGGACACATCAGGGTGCAGTCTAAATAGGGAGGTGGACAGAAACATGGGCAGACTAGATGGATCATGTGGTCCCCATCTGCCGACACGATTCCTATGTTCCTAAACATAGGTCAGGGTCTGCTAATGCCAATGCAGATGACCTATCCCACCAGTCAGAGTAAGGGGCAGAACTGGTGGGAACTCTTACTAAAAACAGGTGTTTTCCCCCAGGTTCTGTTAAGGAGGGAGGAGTGTTGCGAGATAAGGCCATATCTTATTGCCTTGGTCATATTTCATATAATTTTATGTATATAATGCATCAGAGATGCCCATAGTCACCAATGTAAATGTAAGGGATCATCAGTATAAGTACATTGGCCCTGTAGAATGAAGTGAGTTTCTTGTTACTGGGCAGGAAAACTGTTTACTACTAGCCAGGGCTAGAGTTAACTAAATTATTTAAAAGGAGACAAAAGAAATAATTAAGCAGAGCTGGCATGCAGGCAGGTCCGTTTGTGTCTGAATGGACAGCAGCATCTTCAGGAGACAGAATGTCTCACTTCCTACTGTATCTGGAAGGCTACAGTGACTTAAGCTTGTTACCTGCTGAAATGGGTTACCATTTAAGTAACGACTGTACTGAATGCAGTTTAACTACAGCTATCTCCTAGCAGGGAGGCTGGAATGTTCCCCCAGAAATCTGGCTTGAGCTAGCTGACCTCTGAGTCTTTTTTTTTATATTCTGAACCTCATATCTGTGATACTGTAATAAAATACTAGACTCTGATTGGTTGGATAACCATAGAAACAGAATGCTAGCCAGTCAGAGGGCCAGCCACTATCCACTGGAGCTGCCCTTTTGAAACCCTTTAAAACTAGGATGCAGAGGGGTATCTGGGCCTTTTCGCTTGAAGCCTTTGCCATTGTTGCATTTAGGACCCTCTCTACCTGCTTAGGGGAGCAGAGACATTTTCTTCAAGAATTCTTCTGCACTACCAAGAACCAAGATTTTCAACTGCCTTTGTAAGCACTTTGCACTCTCAAACTTCAGCAACTAAGGACTCAAGGTAGAACTTTAATCTCTGAGTTTTAAAGTGTAGGTGTTTACGTATACTTTCTTTTATATTTTCAGTATCCTGTAACCAACGTCTAAAATTATTTGTCTTGATGTTACTTACTGTTTTCTTATTAATTTAATTAGTAAAGCCTTTGGCTTATTTTTAAAATAATTCTGCCTATGTCTGTTTTGTGGGTTGCCTTGGTAAGGGTTGTTCAAATGATACTACACCTGTGTGACTGTTTAAGGCCAAACACTACCAGAGTGAAGTACCATTAGGGACTTTGTGACAAAAGGAGGGGAGGAAATACAAAGGGTCTCAGGAGGAGCCTGTGGGGGGGATTTGACCCAAGCGCTGCATTTCTGGATTGTGGTGCAGTGGCTGAGAGGACTCTACCCCAGGAACACAGACTCTAAACTGTATTTGTATCCTCTCGCACAAAGAGAGGGTGCCCTTGGCTTCTCTGGTGCATGTTCAGTTGTGAAGCAGCAAACATGCTAGCAGGACAGAGAAAGAGTATCCCTGACACACACACACACACACACACACACCCCATCACCAGAGGGATTTGCTGTGACGCAGAGAGAAATCCTGACAGGCCTCATAAAAGGTTTTAAAAGGTTCCTGTAATGCCTGGTGATTGTGTGCCCATCACCCCTTTCTTGTTCTGGATCCCTACTATCCGGGCCAGGATCCACCTTCCCTGAATCTGCCATGTCAGCAGAGGATCAGGCCTACTTCCCCACTGAAAGATCCACTGGCAGGCAAAAAACAATGCCAGCTTGGCTTCACCAGTCAGCAATAGTTTGAGAACCCCTCACCCCCCAATTTGTAGCTTGTCTTTCCAAGTTTTTGTTTTTCTTTAATACTTCTTTATTGCCACAGTCATACAGAATACAACACATGGACATTAACAGCAAGCAGTGTTACAGAATACCATACATCAAAGACTCCTATTCCTCTTTCTAAATTAATATTAGAGACACTGTCCATCAACCACTATTAAAAGACACAGTTCCAGTTGGAAGTAAGTCCATCTCGGGTTCAGAATCTTAAGAAATAAAATTCAGATGAAATCTGAGTCTCTTGTGTCATTTTTTAATACCAAAAGAAAAAACAAATAATCTACCTATCTACTCTAGTAAATTATTTTGTGGTCTTCTCTCCTTAGGGTATGACTCATGTTGTTATGAATACAGTTTAAAGTCAGCGTAAAAACCCAACAGGTATATAACAAAAACAAGGAAAGAGAACATACAAATTGAATAAAGTTGAATCGGTAGAATGGAATCTTTATATCCTCACATAAAATTCCTTATGTGCGGGTGGCACAACTGGGATGCATCAGTGATCCCCTGCCTGCTGAGAAAGATCAATCTATCCTCTAGTTCTTCAATTAGATCATAAAGGGAAGCCACACCCCAAGCATTTTAGCATCTTTCCAAGTCTTCTAGCTTCAATTCCAATCCTGTTTCTACTCCCTACTCTGCTTTTTATGGGATGCCACATAACCAATTATCATACCTCTCAGATACACCTTCCCTGCCTCCCACAATATCTTTTTAAATAGCACAGTGGGCCAAATTAGTAGAGAGATATAGGACCCATTGTTCCTGGAGGAATAGATAGAATTCTTGCTTTGCCAGCAAATATGAAGAGAACCTCCATCCAGAGGAAACAGGTCTGTCCTCTACTGCTTTCATGCGCAATATGACCATTGCATGGCCTGATGTATGTATGGGGCTATGCTCTGCAGTGATCACACACTCGTATCTATCCCTGGGGGCATAAATATAATCTGAGACCAAATCTTATGGGTGTTTGAGTAAAATGTATACTCCATGACTCCGAGGTTGGCAGCGCTCCACACATCCAACAATTCCAAGTCTAGTAGGCCTTTCCTCCATGTGGCCAGTTCCACTCTGTGTCTGTTAACCACCTCAGAGTGATCCAGCCCTTGTTTGACCACACAGCTGAGGTCTGCCCCCCAGCACCAAATTTGAAAATTGTTTCCTATTCAAGATATCCAGTATTTGCGGATAAAAATCCAGGTTAAAATCCGCTGATCACAATTCAGAGTCCTGATGGAGTAGGGTGAAAAAGACTGAAGGTACCACACTCTTTTCTTCTTCGAGGCAAAATCCTAACTGGACCCACGGAGGGCAGGTCATGCCCCCCAGAAAGCCCACACTCTGGCTCCCCTCTGAATCCTAGGAGCAGACCTCCTTTTTGCACAGTCACCATGCCTCCTCTCCTCTCTAATGCCTGGCAGTCCAATGTTCCATGACCCTTTACAGTTAGTGCTGTGAAACTATGTGGAGGCAGTCCACATTCCTGTCCTGTTAATGGTCAGATGACATTTTGTCTCTCTAGTCTCCACTTCATACTGCTCTGTACCTCAGAGCGTGAGAGAGAGGCCCCTTCACCAATCTATGTCCTGAGGGTCCTCGGAAGTGCCCCTAGCAGAAGAGTACCCACACGGCCCATGATCAAATAAGTTAAGTAAATACATTTCACGTAGGGCCTGGGGATTGTTCACTTTGGGGAACGCCATGTGGTTGTAGGGGCGGAAATCAGACTACAAAATCAAAAGTTCACAAGCAGAAAGCACACATGTGAAGCACTGTATACGGCTCCACACTCTCCTGTTCCAACCTCAGTCACTGTTCTTTTCCAGCTCCTCCAGAATGCCTTTATTTTGTCCACCTCAAAGAATGAAAATTCAGCCCCTTCATGCTTGATTTGCACAGTCACGCAGTACAGAAATGCATAGTCAGCCTTTTGAGCCCGCATCCCATCCAATACATCTGAGAAAGCCTTCCTCTTCTTTTGCAGGTGTACAGAAAAGCCCTGGTGCAGAAAATGCTTGGCCCCACCACACACTACCTCCCGTTGCTTCATAAAAGCTGCTAGGAGCTCTTGCCGGTCTCTGAAATGGCACAGCTGGAGTACGATCTTTCTCAGTGGGGCATTGGCTAACGGCTTCAGTCCAAAGGCCCTATGTGCCTGTTCAAGGACACCTAAACAACTTTTTGGCAATAAAATATTCCAAACTCCACCTTCAGAGAGGTAAAGGAAAGGCTGTTGTTTACATTGATGCCAAAAATGCATTTATATAATTAACACAAATACAGTTTTGCAGCATTTGAAAAACGTAAACATCAGCCTTACAGTTTCAAAACACCTGCCCTCTCTGCACCCTAAAATGTCCGCCAGATGTGCAATGTAATGACCTCATTGAAGTGAGCGGCAGAAAGCTACATGGCTCTCTATAATACTAACCAGTACTTTTAGAGACCTTTGTTTTGCATTGTTTCACTGAAATGATCAAAACCATGACATCATATCTGTATTATTTTGATCAGTACACATGTTAAGCTATGGTTTTGTTCATTTCTTGCAACTTTTTTTTTTATTCTATTTTTGCACCGTTGGACTGAGGCATCTCTCAGAGGTATCCAATCGACCCAGACCTGCTACTCCCCACCGAGACCCTTCCCCCAATGGTCCCCCCAACTAGGATTTCCCGGCACCCCAGATCACCCCCCAGTGGAGGGCCCATCACTCCTACTTTGGCAGCGTCTTTCTAAGATTAGAGGGTCCATCCTGTGGGTGGTGCCTGGGGACCATTGGAGTAGTGGCCCGGCATTGGGGATGTGAGGCCTGATCCCTGGGACCCTCATCGCCTCTTCAGTCCTCTGGGGATTTTCGTAGGTTGTTTCCCCCACAGGAGCGCAGATGTGCAATGACATCATGGCACAACGTGCCGATGTCTATCGGCGCTCCTCTCTGCACTTTCAGCACCGCATCTCTGCATCGCCCCTGAGTTCCCCCAGGAGCTGCTAGAGAGTGGCGCGAGTCCCCGATCCCTCCCCAGGGAAGGGAGAGCAGTCCTCCGGATGCTTGATCCCTTCCCTCCCCTGCCAACCCCTGACAACTCGAGTCCGTTCCAGAACACAGGTCGCCAGCGTGGTGCGAGGTGTGGCATCCAGCGCCTAAACCCTCAGCGCCACCAGGCCAGCTATTTCTTTTAACTTAAAACTGCAGAACTCGAGCCAGCCCAGTGGCGCTGAGGGTTGAGGCACTGGACACCACACCTCAAGTCATGCCGGCGACCCGGGTTCAGGAACGAGCCTGGGATGCTGGGGGTTGGCAGGGGGGGAGAGAGAGGATTAAGTGCCCGGAGGACTGCTCTCCTGTCTCTCCAGGGAAGGGGACTAGTCATCCCGCTTGTTGACTGCCCTTTAGTGGTGGCTGGAGGGCAGTACAGGTTGGGAGACTCAGAGGCCGACGTGATTACATCGGAGGGAAGGGAGAAAACAGATATGGCCGGGCTCCACGGACTCATGATGGCCGGACCGCTCAAGTGAGGTGCCCACGCCCCCCAGCCACCAGATATAACGACTAGGTGGTGGGGACTACCAGCACCCGCCCACTTGACTCTAACGTGGAGGGTGAACCTTGGGGAGCGCATGTTGGGGAAGGGCCATAGGACGTACCCCCTCCAAGGGGGGGGGTCAAAGTCCTAAGGAGCCTGCGGCAAGGAGGTAAATAGTAATAAAAAAAGCCTGCATAAATCGTGTTACGATCTAACTGCATACCAAATCGCAGTGCAATACTAGGTTTTAAATATCTGGTGGTCTAGTGGTTATGTTCCAATGTCTATGGTGGCATGCCGCTCCGGTTCAATGGCAACGTTTGTTTTTCCCAACTGGGTAATGCACCTCTTTTGTAGTCTTTATTTCAAAATACAATCATGAACCTTCCCCCCTCGGCAGCCAGCCAACCCACCTGCTGTCACACACTCCGCCGTCAACACTGAACATCCCTTCCTGCATAGTGCCTCATATCCAACCAGCTGCCACCACTGCTCCAAAGGACAGAGAAGCACACTGTATACTCCAGCTCTTCTGAGAGAGCCTTTACCAAAATGCTCCATCTTTCCCAGCTTTCCATCTTTCCCTGACAATAGCAGCTTCAGTTAAGGAAAAATAAATATTGGAAAACATTGGGGATGCATGAAAGGAAGAGAGCACCACCACATCTTTCCAAAAGGTAGCAAAGGGAAAAGAATGTTTGCACCAGAGCCTCCAGGATTGGATGCCATATAAATAAATTTTACCTTATCTTACCTTACTTCGGAGTATTGCTTCCAAACTGCTGAAGATGCCCTTTTCAAGGACAGGCTGACTTTGATACTTTATACAATATCCAAGCTGCCAACTAAAGCATACTATGTGTTCTCTTACTAAAGCAGTGACTGATTAACAGAGCAACAATGTTACCCTTCCGCTGACTAAATTTGGCTTTAGAAGACATTTTAATAAATCATTTTGCTTCTTTTTTTTTGTGCTTTACTTTGGCTGCCTTTGCTGTACATTACAGTGTTTGTTACCCTTAGTGTGCCTTCTTTATACTTGGCTGTATCCTCTGTCATGCTGACTAATGTTGCAAACCATCTATGGTTTTTTTTGCACCCCAGTCCTTGAGGCCGCTGACGCCATGCCCTCTACCTGCCAGGCTCACCCTCACATCTCCAGCCCCACCGGAGTCCACCTTCAACCATCCATCTCATGGGCTGGCTTGCCCCTGCCTGGGACTTACTCTGATGGTCGTGGAGGGGAAAGACACCTGGAGCCTCCCACCTTCTCTTCAATTTGCCTTTTTGTCCCTGCTGGGGATCTCCCTGTCATCTAGATGGAGGCGAGAATGTGCTTGGGTGGAGGCTGAGAGGGGCTTTGTATTGCTGCCATGCTGGGGGTCGGTTGGCATAAGGGGGACCACACGGCTGTCATCTGGTGTACTGGTGTGGCAATTTAAACCAGTTTTCACTACACCCACCACCCACAAGGACATGCACACTGTGCCTGACCTGGGGGTGCCTGATGGTATGAGCTCACTCGTGCCGTCAAAGGCTCCACCACACACTGCCACCAGGAGCCGCTGCAGAGCGATGCAGTGTCACCCCTCCACCCTGGAAGGAGAGCATCCTCCCTGGCGGCCTCCATTTCTGATGCCCTGGGCTCAGAGCACAAACCCAGCTCACCAGCATGCCAGCATCTGTGGTATTTTAAGGAAGCACACTATTGGTTATTTTATCCTTCTAGTGCATCCCCCCAACCATGAACATGTCCATTTATCTCTTTGAAAAGGAAACTGAAGTATACAGACAGCAACAAAAAGTGAATAAAGAAAAAAGAACGGAATTTGGCTTTTCTGTAGCACCCTTCATTAACACCGTATTTCAATACACAATAAATGTCAAGGACAGGTGCAGCAACTGTAAGGTGTGGGCCGGAAAGCTATGGAGACACAGAGCGGTGATGGAAGAAAGACAGCGAGGGATACAAAGAGGCAGTTGACTTACTCAACATTACACTGACACTGTCAGCAGAGAGGCATGGCTTGACCTGCAACAAGATGGTAGCCTAAATCTTCCTCTCTCCACCCCTCAGACCCCTATCAGACTGAGGGGTGTTCCCCTGCCCAGACCAGTCTGGGAATACATTCAGACCTGGAAGTAGATTTCTCTTGTCGCAAGTTCTATGACGGGTGTCCTGATATATCTGGACATGCCTGTCCTGACCCCCGGAGGGAGGAGTCTGCTGTGAACTGGGTGTGAGATACGGAATGTAGAAGAGCTTATTAGTACTTTCATTAGGGCCACCAGCAGTTTCGGGACAGGTGCCAAGAAATCACATTGGTCTTGCTAGTACAGAACAGAGAGAACATCTGCACTGTCTCCACATCTTATGACATGCTTTACATTTCTTATCAACAGAGCAGGGCCTGCAGAACACTATGGTGCCTTCTTTCATTCTCTACCATAAAAGACTAAGAAAGGAAGATCTACATACATCAGAAGCTTCAGCCACCTGTGTCAATTATCTTGTGCACTTGTATCAATGTCTGTGCACTTACGTCAGTTGATTACACTTGCGTCACATTTTTGTGGACTTGTGGCAATTTGTGAACGTGCATCAAACCTTTGCACAGCTGCATCAATTCTGACTAAAACGATGCAACAATCCCCCCCACACACACACACAATGATGCAACTTGGGGAAAATGCTACAACTGCATCAAAACACAGAGGTGATGATCCAGAAGAGAAAAAATTGCTAAAAAAAAAAAAAAGATTTAAACTTCAAAAATGTCAAAGATCCCAGAGGGGGTACCCAAAACTCACAGGAAAGGAAAAGAACTCAATAAGCCTATGCTGGGAGCAACAACCCGAGCAGATAGCACAAAGGAGAGAGGGAAAACTGCTCTTAAAGGAAAAACAGAATGGCTTACCTAGGCACCTGGCTTAATTCAAACCACAAGACCAAGACCATTAACTTATCTTACACCCCTTGCAGAACTGTTAAAGAATTCGGGCAGAATAGCAAAACACCTACCCTTAGACAGGAATTTGGGAATTAAAGCAGAAGTTATGTATGCAAATACATAATAGACGTGAATTAAAAATGTAGAAATGCTGTCTGTAAAATGAACAGAATTATTTTCTATAACTACAGTGGGAAACAAGCATTTGTCAATGCCGAATGTTCGCCACTGGTATTGCTGTTATACAAGGTCTTGCTTGCGCACAATTTTACTATTATATAGTGCAGATAAGATGCAATGTCTCATTTTCAGTGGTGTCCTGCTTTGACACATTGTTAGACTGTAATTACCCAGGATAGGGCAGCTGAAAGGCAATATTCTACTTTTAAGTGGGCTCCCACATTTTGACCCCAAATGTCCAACAGTCTTTTTATGACCTCATGTTATGATCAAGACAGATGAAATTTGTAAAGTCCCATCTGAAAGGTGATTTCGCTGTGTGACTGTGGAAACAAGTTTTGAAGGGGATTTGAAAAATGACACATGCCATGTTCAGGAGGTGGGGGTAACACAAGAGATGTGTTGAATATTAGAGGTCTAAATCTGCAAAAAATAAAGTAATGAGTAAATGTTGGAATAATTGGTTTCCTTATAACTTAGTTGATTTTTCACATTTTTACCCCAAATTTATTTTTTATTTATGCATTTGATAACCGGGTAAGTACACTGGTCCCAGGAACCATCTTCAGGCATGACCCAGGCCATCTAGATGGCACACAGGTTAAAAACATAAAACAACAAAGAGATTATAACAGTTGACAATACAATTGTTGACATTAAGAGTATTACAGGTTCAAAAGATATTAACATTTAAATTCAATGCAAATTACAAGTCCATAAATGACAGGAAGGTAAATGATATTGTGGGGATAACAATTTGTTAACATAAACATGGAGCACTGATATAGATTAATGAAAGTCAAGAACAGGGGGTATCAATTCTAATAAGATAACAGTCATGTTTGAAACATGGTTAACAATTACAGAATGCATTGGACATAAAAGCATTCATGAAGTGCCTTTTAAAGGCCAGAGGGGATCCAAGGGTGTGAAGTTCCTCTGGGAGAGTGTGGAGGGGTTGTGGGATAACAGAAGGGCCAGACACCAAACTTCAGGTTTATTTATTTATTTATTTTAACATCAGTTTAACAACCTTTGAGCCAGAGGCTCATTTACAAAGGTACTCGTCACAAGGAGGACAAAGACATACATACAAGAGACAATTATCAAAAAAAGTTCAACAATAAGGCACAGTCAATTTTCTAGTAAAGCGGGACATAATACTGCTACCCGCAATTTTAGGATCAGTGATCAGGAGGTGGGGTAGCAGAGTTGAAAAGAGGCCCTGCGGTGAAGTGCAGCTCAAGGAGCTTTGTCACTGGGGAGGAGGTGGGGAGGTCAGGGCAGTGGCAGGAGTGTGAGTTAAGCAAGTGAGTTTTCAGACTGTATTTGAAGCAAGTAAGTGAGGGAGCATCAGTGATGCCAGCGGGAGGGAGTTGTACTAGGAGGGGGCTCTATGAGTGAATGCCTCAGACCCTGGGAGGTCCGAGCCCTTGGAACCACCAGAGCAGCTTTGCGTGAGGAGCGAAAGGCACTGCGGAGTTAGTTCGGTGAATAGAGTTAGCAAGGCCAGGGGGATAGACCATGGAGAGCTTTTATAGGTAACTTGGCAGGTTAGGAAACATGAGGCGCCATCAAGGTTGAGTAGGGAGGACGTGGAGTACAGAAGGCAGGTATGGGTGAGTCTATGGGCACGGTAATAAGTCGACATGCTTTGTTGAGTGTTAACGTGCTATGGAGGGCCGCTCTGGTCTGCCGTGCCATATACAGGAAGGCCAGAGTCAATTAGGGAAAGAACCGAGGAGGTGACAGCCAAGCTGAGTCAGTTTGGGGAGGCTTTGTGCCGGTAGAGGATGCCCAGCCAAGAGGCTGGAGGCAGAGGTCAGGGCAGAGATATGGTCATGAAAGAGAGAGCAGAATCAAGATTATGCCAAGGTATTTATAGGAGTGAACAAGTTCTATAGGGTGATTATGGGCAGAGTGGACAGAGAGGAAAGTTGCTGGACTTATTTTGGGAGTGTGTAAAGAGCATAGTTTTAGTTTTCTTAAGGTTGATGACGAGACGGTGTTCAGAGAACCAGGTTTCAGCAGTGTTGTAGACAAGCTGAAAGGAGTTCTGGAGAGAGATGGGGTTACTGTCGGAGGCAAAGAGTACTGCGTCATCAGCATAGAGCAGGACATTTCCTGCGCATGCGTTGGGCAGGGAGTTGAGAAAGAGGGAGAAGAGTAAGGGCCCGAGTATGGAGCCCTGGGGAACTCCTGAGCGAATTGGGCAGGTACTGGATAGAGTGCCACCAATCCTCACACATTGAGAGCGGTTGGTCAAGTAGCTGGCGACCAGGAGATTGGACCAGTGGCCAAAGTCCCAGCAAGGGTAGCTAACAGAAGGAGAGTGAGACGGTATCAAAGGCTTTTGATAGGTCTATAAATACTGCACCAGCAGGGAGCCAGCATCGAGTGAGTTATGAAGGAAGTTAGCAACCCAGGAGTGCAGTATTGGTGCTATGACCGACTCTGAAACCATGCTGTTCAGGGCAAAGGACATCATATTTCACGAGGTAGTCTGAAATTTGGCTAGCAACAATTTTCTAAGGCTTTAGAGAGGGGAGAGAGGATAGAGATAGCGGGTAGTTGCTTGAGAGCGCCCTGTTACCACCCTTGTGGACAGGTAACAGTGGCGACCCTCCAGACAGAGGGCAATTGCCCAAGGCAGAGGGACTTATTAAAGAGGCAAGTGATGTGAGAGATGACCTGATCCAGGACCTGCCGTAGGAGACATGGATCAAGAGAGTCATTGCCAATAGAGTTGAACTTTAGGGCTTTTAGCAAGTAGGGCCTGACTTCATGAGTGGTGACAGAGCGAAGGTGGAAAGGGGGGCAGGAGATGGGAGGGGCAGACACGGGGGGAGGAGGATTGAAGAAATTGCATGGGAGCACTGCACTAAGGTCAGTGAAGGAGTTATTGAGGTGTGATGCAATGAGGGCAGGGTCAGTGGAGGTGGTCCCATCAATGTCAAGAAGTGACAGGGGGAGCGTGCTCCACCAGTTAGCTGCTTGACATTGTCCCAGAAGGACCTGGGGTTCCCCCAGGAGGAGGTAAGAGAAGCTTGGTAATAATCGGCCTTAGCTTTGCGGACAGCCCAAGTACATTTATTCCGGGCAGCTGCATAGGCCTGCCTGTCAGCCGGACGGCCAGTTTCAACCGCGATATGCCTTAAGTTATCCCGTTGCTTAAGAAGTGTGCGTAAGGCAGGGGTAATCCAGGGGGTGTGTTTTACTTTAGATCTACGTGGGGTTAAGGGTGCGAAGATGTCACAGGCAGAGTTAAAGGTGTAAACAAAGAAGGCAAGAGCCTTGTCAATGTCAGGGGTGTTTAGTAGAGGGGACCAATCAGTGCTGGCTAGGTAGAGTTTTAAATCTTTTAGCCCACCAGGTCTAAGCCGACCGACGGGGTGTTATGAACAGTGGGCTTGGACCGGGAGGTCACCCAGTTGAAGAGAAGGGGAGTGGTCACTAAGGCAGTCTGGGAGGATTTGAATATTGTGGATGCGGGTATGGCCTGTTGGTAAGGACCACATCAAGAAGAGTGCTAGTGCCCCTACTAGGATTCAACCTGGTAGGCTGGGAGACTAGTTGTGTTAGATCAACAGCAGCGAAGCTCACGGGAGGCAGACGACTTGGGAGAAAGCCAATTGATATTCAAATCACCCACCAGGATTTGGTCAGAGGAGTTGGGAAGGGAGGTAATATAGTCAATTAGGGGGCCCAGTGCCTGAGCTTGTTTTTGGGGGTATGTAAGCTGTAGTTAGAAAGATTGGACCCCTGGAGAGGTCAGGTGATAATTTTAGTGTTATGGCCTGGGCCTTATAGTCAAGGCTTGGGGGAGGAAGGGCTAAACCAATGAGCGGGTCTTTAACATAGACGGCACATCCACCACCTCTCCTACTGATCCGGTCCAGCCTGTGGAGGGAGTAGCCTGGGAGAGAGACCTGGGCGTCAGAGGTGGAGTCAGACAGCCAGGTTTCAACCAAGGCAATCACATCCGGATTATGAACAGTCACCCAGCATTGTAGGGAGTCCAGTTTTTTGAGGAGGCTACATATATTTATAGAAGTGATACGAAGTCCAGTCAATTTTAGTGGGGAACCACTGAAGACAGGCCCAGGATTGGGATGGATGTTGCCAGACAGAAGCAGAAGGAGGAGAGCAGCCCTAGGAAGGAGGTGGCGGAAGGGAAGTTTACGCCAATTGGGGGTAGAGGTATGGGGAGGTGAGGCGGTATAACGGATAGGTTGGGTAGCACAGACAGGGGATGCTAGCGAGATAAGATACAAGAGTGGGCGGGGTGGGAGAGTGGGAGCCCAAGGAACGGTGGTGGTGAGGGAGGAAGTAGGTGTGTGAAGGAGGAGGGGGTGGGGCTGGGAGGGGAGGGCAGGGAGGCAACTGGGGGCATAGGTGTAGCTGAGTAGTGGGCAGAAGGTAACCCTAGGAGAGGCGAAGAATATCAGAAGGAGGAGAGGGAGTGGGGAACAAGCTGGGCCATGGATGACAGTCATGCTAGGGGTGGGGAGGGGATTGCAGAGAGAGACAGAATAAGGACTTGGAGGCCCAGTGGGTGAACACAGGGATAGTATAGGGTGGTAGGTTAGGGCGACTGGAATGGGATGAGAGGAATCAAGCCCCACCTGGTGGCCACCGGTATACTCTGCAAATGGGAAAGTGAGGACTTAGGTTTTTGGGATGCAGGAGGCGTCGACACAGAAAGTGACGTGGTCGGCCTGAGCCAATAAGACAAGGGCCGCCCCTGGGTGGGGGGGTGATTGGGGAGGGTGGGCGGCTAGCACCCCACAGCCGAGTCCACAGAGACAATCAGTGGGCTGTGGAGCTGTATAGCCAGAAGTATCAATCCAACGGCCGACAATAATGCCCAGAAGTCACGATGTTGGAGGCCTGTGTTACCTGGAGGCAGTCGGCTGGAGTCCCACGTTGCGCTCCTGAATAGGAGCTTTCTTTTGTTCCTCCATGCGCCGCGGTCGGCAGCGTTCTGGGGTTGGGGGGAGTGACCTGCCTGAAAAGAGGTAGGAAGGGCGAAAATTAGTATGCAGCGGGAGAAAGTGGAATGTGGCTAGCTTGGGTGGTGAACTACACATGTGCAGATACAGTACATTAGCGGCACAGTACAATAGAATAGTAAAAACACCTACCCTACTAATATGCCACAGTACTATGCATTTAACAATATTATTACATCCAGCTCTACGCGGTAAAACAAGGTTAATATGGTGCTGCAGAGGGCAATGCAGTTAGGCTAGATGCCCACAAAATATTACACTATTACATTCAAGCTTTAACTTGGACACAGCGGCAATTTCTACTAACAGACCTGGGAGGCTACAAGTAATCATAAGAGGCAGACATCCACTGGCGTACAGCACAAGACCCTAGGCAACAGCAACAAATCAGAAGTGCAGGTGCACAGTACACACAAGCCCTGTTCATGTCTTGCCTAGATTTGCTAACCATTGAGTCCCGGCCACCCTACAGGTAGCACCCCACAGCCGAGTCCACAGAGACAATCAGTGGGCTGTGGAGCTGTATAGCCAGAAGTATCAATCCAACGGCCGACAATAATGCCCAGAAGTCACAATGTTGGAGGCCTGTGTTACCTGGAGGCAGTCGGCTGGAGTCTCACATTGCGCCTCCTGAATAGGAGCTTCCTTTGTTCCTCCGGCGCCGAGGCAGCAGTGTTCTGGGAGTGACCTGCCTGGAGGCAGTCGGCTGGAGTCCCATGTTGCGCTCCTGAATAGAGCCTTTGTTCCTCCACACGCCGCGTCTTCAGCGCTTGGGGAGGACCTGCCTGAGGCAGTCAGCTGAGTCTCACGCTGCGCCCTGAATAGGAGCTCCTTTGTTCCCTTCCAAGCCGTGGGTCGGCAGCGCTCTGGGAGGACCTGCCTGGAGGCAGTCGGCTGAGTCCCACGCTGCGCCTCCTGAATAGGAGCTTCCTTTGTTCTCTCCACGCCGCAGTCGGCAGCGCTCTGGGGGTGACCTGCCTGGAGGCAGTCGGCTGGAGTCCCACGTTGCGCTCTGAATAGGAGCTTCTTTGTTCTCCACGCAGCGGTCGGTGGCGTTCTGGGGGGGTGACCTGCCTGGAGTCAGTCGGCTGAGTCTCACGTTGCGCCTCCTGAATAGGAGCTTCCTGTTCCTCCAGCGCCGCGGGTCGGCAGCGTCGGGGAGTGACCTGCCTGGAGGCAGTCGGCTGGAGTCCCACGTTGCGCTCCTGAATAGGAGCTTCCTTTTGTTCCTCCACGCACCACGGTCGGCAGCGTTCTGGGGGTTGGGGGGAGTGATCTGCCTGGAGGCAGTCGACTGGAGTTTAACACACAATCTCTGTGTGATGTTTATTCAGAATACAGAAAATAAGCCTCAGCAATAGCATATTCCTTCTTCAGTACATCAGTTTGCAGCAACAGACTATGAATGTCCTTTTTCTGCACTTAGCCAGCACCTACTGACACCGATCTAACTTACCAGTTGAGATGCAACCTCCACCCCATGCAGGCCCTGTTTGCTTGGGTAGTAGGGGCCCAAAAAGAAAAAAAACAAAACAAGCTATAGACAATGAACCTCAATGCAGAATCACTGAAAGAAGGGTTACCCCAGAGGGCACTGGCAACAAATCAAGTTTCAAAGAAATACAACATCATACATATTTCCATAATGCAAAGCGTCATGGGATATATGCAAATCACCATGACATTTAGACTTGTTCAGTTTACAGCAATTTATATGCATTTTAAATAGCAAAATAGCACAACTAACTTAATTTCTATAATAATCACATAGTACGTTTTACCATTATTGAAAATCCCTAGTGCCATGGTATTTTCAACATTTACTGGTTTCATAAACATAAGGGGTGGGATATTCAGACTGCGCCAGGCTGTGGCGCAAGCCTGTGCGCAGCGCAACTGGGATGTGCCAGGGCGCTGACAGGGTGATATTCAATGCGCTGCACCATGGTCAGCACCGCTGAATATCGCCTGTGCCACCCGCATTGTGCATGGCACAGTGGCACTGCACCAGTGCAAGTGGCCAGAGAGGGGCAGAGGGATGCGTTAGCGCAAGTGCCGTTGCGCTAGGCGCATCAACCGTGATATTCAAAGGTGCACATGCAAATGGGGCCATTTGCATGTCATTATGGCCCCATTTGCATGCAGGTGTGCCCATCCCCGGCGACTCATGCCTGACGCCTGCCAGGCTGCAGCTGTTGGGACCGATGCCCCTGCACAAAATGGCAAAGTGCCCCACTGCCCGATCACGGGCATATGTATGAACATATAAAGTCCTATATCCCTGGTGGTCCAGTGGACCGCTCACAGCCCGATTGTGGGCATATGTATAATAAAAGAAGGTCCTATATCCCTGGTGGTCCAGTGGACTGCTTGCAGCCCGATCGGGGCAGAAGTGTAAAGAAAGATTACATCCCATCCCTGGTGGTCCAGCAGTACCCCTCCCACTGAGCCCCCCACCCCGCCTCTCCAAGTTGGCTGCAGGCAGCAGCTCCCCACCCACAAGCTCGCCTAGCCACCCGGCTAACTGATCGGCATATTAATACTAGCTGTACCCCCATTGGTCCACAGCATGGGCCCATGGGCGCAGACCGCATCACCACAAAGTCCAGCTATCCTTCTTTATTATACATATGCCCGCTGATCGGGCTGCCAGCAGTCCACTGGACCACCAGGGATATAGGACCTTCTTTTATTATACATATACCCGCGATCGGGTTGCCAGTGGTCCACTGACCACCAGGGATACAAGACGCTTAATTATTGCACGTATGCCCGCGACGGGCATGGGGGGTGCTACCCAACAGAGGGTGCCGAGCTCAGGAACACTCATTGCCGGCAGCCGCCGTGTTGCACCCTCGCACACGGCAGCTCCCCGTGGGTGGCCACGTTGCTCTTTTTTTTTGCTCAACTGTGTGTGGCGCAGGTACGGGTTGTGCCTGCATCTGCTCAGCACATCCCGGGCTGAATATCAGGATGTGCGGAGTATGCATGGCTACACCCCCCCCACACACTTGTGCCGCATACATTACTGATGCGCTCTGGCGCATCGAGATGTGTGCCACACACATTCCCCTTTTGAATATCGTGCCAGGGCGCATCAGTGGGTTGCACACGGCCTTCTCAATATCCCACCCAAGGTATATAGATCTAGGTATTTTATGACATAGTGCTATTGCATACTTAATCCAACAACAATAAGCACAACTTGTTTTTCATAAGTTTGGAGGTCACAACAATAACCTCCCTGTATGAGGACCTGAGAGGGAAAAGGAAAATTAAAGAGGACACCACAGCATAGTCAAGAAAGGGAAGGGGGCACCTACAGGTGGCCAACCTTATGGACTAGAAAATGTAAAGGATAGATTATGTTAAGAAATAGAAGAACTGTTGCAACAGATTTAAGAAAAGGTCTGTCCTCAAGAGTGGCAGGAGCTCTCTGTCACAGAGAGAGTTCCAAAACTCAGGAGCTGCACCCGAGAATGCTCTCTGCCCCCTAACTGTTGTTAGCCTAGGACATTCTAGACGGCAGCTGGCGGAGCACCTCAATTGGCAAGAGGCGTGTCTAATGGTTAGGAGTTCAGATAGCGGGGATTTAGCACCTTCGTGGAGGGTTTTAAAAATGAGGGATCCAAATAGCTGGTCTGTGTGTGCTTGAGGGGAAGCCACCCAAGCATTTGACATAAGGTGCAGTGGTGGGTACAGTAAGGGGCTTGAGTTACAAACCTGCAGATATTATTATACGCCGTGTTCAAGAGATTGAGAAGTTGGGATGAGGTAGGGAAGATGATGGGAGAGCAGTAGTCTGATATGGGAAGAAGGGTGCCTTGCCCAACTGCTAATCTGGCATCCGGGGTTACTAGGCATTTCAGTCGGTAACATACACCCAGTCATTGGTTGACCCTTTTAACTGCCTGGCCTACAGTGAAGCCCACTAGGATCAAGCACAGTGTCACAGTTTCCCTGCATGACAAAAGGGATTAACTCCCATTGAAATTGCATTGTTCCCTGCAGTAACTCCACTGCAGAATTCTGCAGAGTTGGGCTTGATCCTGGTAAGCTTCACTGTATGCAGGTAGCAGATGTTAGGAAGAGGTCCAGAGTTACACCCAGGTACTAAAAATCTTTAACATGCTCAATCATGGATCCATCTGGGGTTTGGATGTTAAGATTGTATGATTGTCTTGTGAGCCTATGTTTAGAGCCGAATAGCATAGCTTTGTTTTTTTTCGCATTGACAATAAGCCTGTGTTGAGTAAACCATTGAATTTCAGAGGAGAAATCCTTGGTGAGAGTTAGAGCTAGCCTTGCAGAGGTGCTGTTAACGGTTGAATAAGATAAGTTCATCAGCATGCATGATCCTGCGAGATCCTGATGGTTCCAAGAGCAGAGGATTGATGAAGCGTCAGTAGAGTAGAGGTCCTAGGATGGACCCCTGAGGGACTCCAGTCTGTACTTGTAGTGGACTGGATAAGACTCCCCCAGTTCAGACCATCTGCATCCTGTTTGTAAGGTAACTTTGGACCCAATTTGAAGAGTTTTGCGAGAAACCTAAGGTATCCAGTTCTCAGAGTAGGCTGCTATGTCGAACGCCTTGGAGAGATCCACAAATATAGCATCAGTGAGTCTTCCCTTATCTGCCTCTCTTAGGACACAATCTGTAAATTGTGTCAGGGCCATGGAAGTGCTAAAGTCTTTCTTGAAGCCATGCTAGTCCCTAGATAAAAGATTATGTCTCAAGATGTTCCAATATTTGTTGAAACATTACTTTCTTGAGGATTTTGCACATATCTGTAGTTCTCAGGCAGATTTGGGTCCCCCATTTTAACGGTAGGGAACAACTCTGACCTCCTTCCGAAGTATAGTAACTGTGGAAGTATATAGTAATAGACTGATGATACATGAGAGCGGTTTAGCAATGTAATCTATCACTAATTTTAGGACCTGGGGCAGAGCCCATCACTCCCTGCGCTGCCCGAGATAGGTAGTGCTTGCAGGAGACGAGGTAGCTCCTCATGCATGTGCGTCTCCTCCATTCCAATGTGCCGTAAAAGCACACAGACTTTTTTTTTTTTTGAACTTGTAATTTATTAAGCAATAATTCCACAGTTTTACAGTCACTTTTTCCAAGTCTTACAGTGGTCCATCACTACAGAAAAACATATCAAATAGTTTTGGCTTTACATTATAACATTTCATGTTTCAGTTTTTTGTTGACTCTTTAGAAGCCCCCTCTCCCCAAATTAATGTAAGCTCCATTCTAAATTAATCTTCAACACAAATTATACTTTGTCTTATCTGTTAGTTTCACTATTAAACAATAGCTCTTTCTTTTCACAGGTAAACCAAGTTCCTCATCCCTGGGACTTCCTTATCCCATCCGCTTTCTTCACCACTGTTAACTTTAAATGAGACTGTATAGTTTCCTCTTACTTTATTATTCTCTGTTCTAATAATCTGTGTAATATTGCTTATTTTGATCCCCCCGGTAACCCCTAATAAACTTTATTTTTATAATAACTATGTACAAGTTTCTTTATTGTTGCACTTCAGTTAAATAATTATAGATATGCATGACCTCTAAAACTTTACCATATTTCCTCTCAAGGAAGGATTTCTCTCTTAGATCTAGCACATTACAGAATTTTTAAGTTTATCAAGTCCTAGTAATAGCTACTGTTCAGTGTCTCAGCTCCCCCTCCCCATCCCAATAGTTGTTCCGCTACTCCCATCCCCTCCACCTCTTCTATGTATGTAAAAAAGGGCAGCCACCATGAATTAAATTTGTCTACTTGCAATCTTATTTTTGCCATGATAGCTTCTAAGGTCATTACTGTTTTTATATCTACTTTCCATTGCTTAAGAGTCAAATTATTATTTGTCATCCACATTTGGGTTATTATTAAGTGCTGCCACTATTAAGACATAGAACAGGTATCTGGAGTTCACTCCCTTCAGTTCCCTGGGGGCTTCCCAGGACCAAATAAACAAAAGTTAGTGGGGCTACCAGATTCATTATTCTCCTTACCGCACTCTCAATCTGCACCTAATATAAGTCTGCCGCTTGACAACTCCAGAAGATATGGTAAAGTGTTCCCCCTTCTCCACAGCTTCTCCAGCATGAGTCACTGTAAGATCTCTTATAGTGCTTTGACACTAACGGTGTTATAAAAAACCTCCCACAGACCTTCCACCTGAACTCTCTCCATGATGCCACGGCAGTGGTCTTGTGCACCCCACTCCAAATCCATTCCCAGTCCTCCTCTTCTATCATTAATTCACCTTCAGCTTCCCATTTGTTCTGGATATTCTGGATTGCCAGTGTACCCCTCCTTCTTGTAGGGATCTGTACACCTCGAAATTAAATTTCTAATTTCAGACTGTGGGCCTCTTCTATAAATCAGTTGGACCACTGGGGCCAGGTCTTCCTGAATAGTGACTAATCCCAGACCTCTTAATATAAAGTCCCTACACTGCAAATACCCCAAAAAATCCTGTTTAGGAATTATAAATTCCTGTTGTATGGTATCAAATGTTTTAACTCCTTTCTCCTCTAGTAATTGGTCTAGAAATCTCAGCCCTTTTATCTCCCACCTTCCCAAACATCTGCCTACCATCCCCCTTGAGAGCTCTGAAATGTATCTGAGAGGAATATACTTCCATATCTTAGTAGGTAATTCCCATACCTGTCTGGCTTGTAACCAGACACTCAAGATGTGCTTTGTCCAGCTGTTCCGAATTTCTGTCAGCTCTCCTTTCAGCACTGTCCAAGGCAGCGCATGCAAAGGGATCTGAGGATGGGCTTCCTTGTCTAGCATCTGCTACCCTCACCTCTGTCTAGGATTAATCATTTTGGCTATCATTTGTATTTGTGCTGCTATGTAATAATTTTTTAAGTCCGGTAACTCCCAGCCCCCTTTCTCCTTTACCTCTTGAAGTACTGTCCATCTAATTCTGGGGTTTCGCCCAGCCCACACAAAGTGGGAGAGCTTTCTCTTCAGGCTTTTCCATTCTGAAGATGGTATACTTAAAGGAAGCATGGAAAAGAGAAACAAGCATCTTGTCAAAAATTTAGTTTTCCTTAAATAATTCTTTTATATTTTTTGGAACCCAAATGCTCAAATATCTAACCTTATTCAGCACCCATTTGAATGGAATTAAGTCTCTGATCTTGTAGTTAATTTTCCCTTTTATATATAATACTTCACTTTTGTATTTATTTCACCTTAAACTCTGATATGTTTTCATACTGTTCCAGCAATTTTAGGAGAGGAGGTATAGAGTTCTCTGGGTCTTCCAAATAAATCAGGGTATCGTCCGCATACAATAATGTTTTACAAGTATTTGTCCCCATCACTATACCCTTTATATCCGATGGTGCCCTAATGGCTTCCACCAGTGGCTCTAAACTCAGAGCAAACAGAAGTGGAGACAAAGGACACCCTTGCCGTGAGCCCCTTTCTATGTTGAAAGACCCAGAAATTGTACCATTCACTCTAATCTTAGCCTTCGGCTGTTTATAACATAGCTGAACCCACTTCAGAAATTCCACTTCAATTCCCATTTTTTCCTAACACCATTACTAGATATGTCCAATTTAAACGGTCAAAGGCTTTTTCAGCATCAAGGAAAATTGCCAATTGAGCCGAATCTGGGATTAATCAATCAATCAATCAAGTCTTTATTTACTACATGCCAGTATATTTAATGATTTCTTAATATTATCTGCTAAATGTCTATTGGGAATTAAACCCGTTTGATCTATATGCACTAGGTATTCCATATAATTTTGTAATCTAAGGGCTAGTAATTTAGTTAAAATTTTTAGGTCTTGATTTAATAAGGATATGGGCCTGTAATTTTCACTCTTATCTCTTTGTTTTCCTGTTTTTTGCAGAACTGTGACTAGTGCTTCAGCCCAAGTCCCTGGTCTGTTTTCTTCTGTTAAGCAGTCATTAAACACCAGAGCCAAAATAGGTGATGAGGTCCCTTTAAGTTGTTTGTAAAATTCAGAGCTATACCCTTCTGAACCTGGAGATTTTCCAGTGGGTAAGGATTCAATCACTTTTTCCACTTCTAAGGCTGTGATCGGTACACTTAGGGTTTCCCTCATTTCAGTAGTTAATTTAGATAACTTTTGTAGAAAATTTTTAGTTCCCCTTTTCACTTCTTCATCGTTTTTTTCCTCTGAATATAATTTTTTATACAAATTTAGAAATTGCTGGGCTATCTCTTTAGGGCTAGTCCAAGGACTATTAGGATTTTCTTTATTTATAATATGAGTTATTACCCTTTCCGCTTGTTTTTTTTTTTAAATCTGTATGCTAATTATTTTGTTGCTTTCCTCCCACTTCTTGGTATTTGTGGCTTAAAAACCTTAATTTCCCCAATATTCCCTCATTTCCATGTTGTGCAGGTCTTCTCTGACTTTTAATAGTTCCTTATATATTTTAGAATTTTGTGGCTTCTGTTTACGTACTATCTCCAATTCTCTTATTTTTCCCATTAACTCTACCCGTTTTTTATTTTTAATTTTTTTTTAGGCCCACTGCATGACTAATTAGTTCCCCACGGACTACAGCCTTAATGGCTTCCCAAATAAGCAGATTCAAACATCCTTGTAGTCTGTTCAGTCTAACTACCTCTTCTATGATCTCTCCCAGCTTTTTTTCAGAGTTTTACTATTTAATGAAGAGACATTTAGTCTCCATAATAATTGTCTTTCTTCATGTTCTGATTTCAACTGAATTACAACTGGGGCATGGTCAGATAAGGTGAAATTACCTATCTGCGATTTGGATATTCTGTATAAATATTGCTTCTGCATGTAAAAGGCATCAATCCTGGAATATGATTTGTGGACTGGGGAGTAGAAAGTGAAATCCCTCTCTTTCCCATGCTGGCTCCTCCATATATCTCCCAGCCCCTGTCCTTTAGTTAAGACTATTTAAAGTCTTTGTTGCTTGAGCATTTGTTGCTGTACTTCCTGATGATCTATCCATGTAAGAGTTTCTGACCGTGTTGAAGTCCCCTCCCATTATTAGTTGTCCCTCTTGATATCTAGCTATCTTATGTAGGACTTTAGTCAGAAACTCTCCTGGATTCTGATTAGGTGCGTAAACATTTACCAGATGCACTAATGACCCTTTTAATTCTCCTGTGATCCTAACAAAGCGCTCTTTCATTCCTGCCTCCACTGATTTTATTTGGAAAGGTAGATCCTTTTTAATTAATATTGCTACCCCTGCCTTTCTAGGATTCGGGGAAGCTGCTGATTCCACCCTACCTACCTACCCAACCCCTTCTTAATTTGACATGTTCTGTCCTGTCAGTGTTTCTTGTAAAAAAAAAATATCCCCCCATCCGTCTCAGTTCCCCATGTAATCTTGTTCTTTCACCAGGGAATGTATGCCCTTTACTGTATATGAAATAATTTTAATATCCCCATTATACTGTTCTTGTTCCCTCGTTTTGCCCCATCCACACCCCCTTCAACTTTCCCCTCGTTTATCTTGTGAGCTCCTTCTTTTGACATTTCCTCTCTTGAGCCATCCCTCTCTTGCTTTTGAGACCTTCTATATATTTCTTTCCAAAAATTCTGTGTTTCTTTCTTTAAATCTGTCATTCTATTCATTATCCTTATAAATTTAAGTGCAACCATTTCAAAACATTTGTGAACAAACCTTTTTTCAAACCAGCAGTAAGAATATACTAGCATAATTAATCTTTTCTCCCCTAAAACCTCGGGGAAACAAAGAAACTCCAACAGGAGTAAAACTAACAGAAAGTGTGTATTTCCTAGGTTAAATCTCTACTTTAGAAGGTTAATGAGTCAGTGTGGTAGCTCCTCTCCCTCTGTGTAGTAGCCTGGGTAGGCCTGATATCCCTCTCTTGGGATATATTCTGTATAGGGAATGTCTCCCCTGTCAGGTTCAGAGCCTGGTCACCTTGTATGAGAAGCTGCCATTCAGATGAAACCCCCCTTGCCTCCCTCTACCCCTTCGACTTTCCATTTCCCATGGGTTCCGTTTTCATATTCTAAACTAACATTAATTGAGGAGATTAGCTCTTTAAATAAATCGTCGCTAGAGCTGGTTGCTTCTATTTCCCCTTTTCTTCAGCTCTTGTCATTCTTTGACTCCTCCCTTTGATTACTACTTATTCCATATCAGTCACTTAGTCCCCAAATTGCCCATCTTATTCATTTCCCCCCTCATAGTTCTGGTGTTCTGCTTTCATATTTAATACTTCCAAATTACAACATTCATCAGCGATTTGCCTACACAGAGCCACTGGTGTCATTTCCTTCATTTTTAGGTCGCCTCGGTTGTTCTTTTATCATTTTCTCCATCTCGGCTCTCCGATTTCTGGTGTCTACCCCTCGCATCCCCGTGTAGCGCAGTAAACAATTCAAGTCTCTGGCCAGTCCCATCGGGAGTGGTCCCGGCATGTCCCTTCCTGTTTTCCCGGCCCAATTCCAGGATTCTCCTTGTATCTTCCGTTCTACTTCATCTCTAAGTCCGGTTTCTGGACTTTCCAGCTTCTCAGTAATGCCGCTGCCTCGACCAACGAAGAGAACATTTTAATTCCATCTGAAGTATGAATCTTCAGTTTCACTGGGAAATTTAGCTGCGCCTTGAGTCCCATTTTCTCCCTGATTTCTTTGATAGTTATCCTAACCTTTTGCCTCTCCGCTTGTAAAGAGGGAGAAAAATCATGGTCAAAGAATATCTGTGCGCCATCATATTTGATTTCCTTTTGTCACCATCCCTCTTGAAGGATATAGTCCTTGGCCTGGTAGTATACCATGCGCACTATAATTGAGTGTGGTCTGGCTGATGTATTGGCTGGCCTCAGGCCCAGCGATCTATGGGCTCTGTCCATCTCATAATGGAAGTCAGCTGGAAGTGAGAGCGTAGTCTGAAGGATTTGCTGCACAACATCACTCAGAGATGGGAACCCTTCCTCTGTTCCCTCTTGCACGCCATGCAGCCTAAAATTGTTCCTCCTGGCCCTATTCTCTATATCTTCCATGCGGTACGTGATACTCGATCCTCTTTCAATAGGTACAGCAAGAACCGATTTGACGTATCTTGAGTCTCCCCAACCTCTGATATTTTTGTTGTGTTCTCCGTGACTTTTTGGTTCACACTCTGCAAATCTTGTCTAAGATCGGCCACTGAGGATTCGATCCTTTGAACCAAACAAATAATTTGTTTTAAGGTATGGCTAGTTTTTCTGGAATGCAGGCTGTTGTCTTCCATTGAGTCAGATGAGGAATCTGATGCTGTATGTGGTCTGTGCGTACAGGCCGTGAAGTTCTCCATACTCGCCCCCCGCTTTAATTGTTTTATTTTCGCTGCTGAAAAGCCTGATTTAAAGATTTTTTCTTTATTTCCCTTCGGTGGCATTCCCCGAAGCAGGTCCAGTTATTTCCCTTTGAAAAAAGTTCTTAGATAGGGAGGGAGGATTAAAGTTGATTTTTGTCGAAGTGAGGGAGCAATAGATCTGTGCTTCTTACATGTCGGTGACGTCACCGGAAGTCTCAAAAGCACACAGACTTAACCTCTGACAATGCCCAGATGGGCTGCTACCTTTGTATAGCTCCTAGTGCCTGTGTTATGCTTTGTATTATTTGACCTGTTGAATGTTAACAAAAGTTCACTCTCTATTGCCAAAATGGTACTTATGTTATTCATTCTGTTTTGTTATGTCACTGAATCAATATTGTCCAGCCTCTGTTAATCAGTTTTTAATACTGTCTTTGACATGGTGGTAAACAAATTGTTATTCTGCCGAGGAACCTTTGTAAATGAGCATTTTTGCTCAGAGCTGTATTTCCAAATTTTGAAATAAATAGACAGATAAATAGATAAATATCTCCAGGGGAGACATGGCTCTGAAATAGAAGGGGGGGCAATTAGTTCTCAGTCCACCCTGACACTTTGATTGAGTACCCTCGGAGATTGGGAACAGCTGTGCCATGTGTGACTCCAGATTCGGGAATTTGTTGTTGAATATGTTGGTCACAATGGACGGGTCAGTTTGCAGACCAGAATTAGTGATCAGGTTAATACCGTTTAGCTTAGGTGCAGCTTTCATGACCGAGTTCACAGGTGCCCAAAAACTATGGGAGTCACCCAAATCTCTTATTTATTGTGTCTTAAACAAGGAGGCCTTAAGAAGTTTAGTTTCTTGTTTACATTGACTCCTAAGCCTCCTGCTTGTGTTCCAGTTTTCAGCAATGGGATAAATCTTGTAATTTTCCCAGGACTTATCTCTTAGTTTTAACTTCACCACCAACTCCCTGGTGAGCCACTTAGTGAGGAGAAAGTGGTTATCCTGAATTAAGGAAAGAGCAGCTACAAGGAAACCCAATGCTGCATTAACATTTGCGAGAGAATAGAATTTTGACCAATTTATTTCCCTAAAATCCACTAAGAGCAGCCACGTCTACTTTGGAAAAGTTTCTAAAAGAGCTTGGGTGGTGGGCACCTCCTATGACAAGACCAGGTGCAATAATTGGGGAATGGTCACTAATAAAATCCGACATGACTCCGGCAGCAATAGTCCTATCCTCCTTGTTTGTCAATATCCAGTCAAGGAGTGTGTGGTTCAGGGATCTGGAGTTATAGCGTGTGGGGGAGTGAATAATCTGAGTAAGATTAATTTGTTTGAGGAGTTCTGCATACCCTATCTGCTTTTCCTCCAACCAATTTATACTGAAGTCCCCTACCAGAATAATGTCCCTAGCAGGAGAAAGACTAGCAACTAAACTTATAAGGCATTTGAGCCTGTTGATCCCTCCCACGGGGGACTGTATATACAACCCATGTGGATTTTCTTTGCAGACCCAACTATCACCTTGATGATGATCCATTCTGGAGAATAACTAGGCTCACTACTTGAGGCTATGACTGAGCAAATTAAGTGGTCTTTAATATCCTTCTTAGCATGGCAGGTGACATTTATAAAACAATGGTTGAAATGTCATTTTGCACCAAAAGTGTTAAAACACATTTTGGGTAGGGTTTGAGAAATGACAGCTGTTACATTGATAAGGTGGTGTGAAAAAAATGGCTATGTTGAAAAGTTGGGGTCAAAATATTGAAAATTACCAGTTACAAGTGTCCATTAAAAAACTGCAATGTAGACTCATAATTGTGTTGTTTTCTCATATTTTTACCCAAAATTTTCAACATAGCCTTCTTATGACCCTACATAGCCTTCTCATCTGCCCACCTCATGAACAAGGGTGGAAAAAATATTAAAATCCTGCCCTAAAGGCGATTCTGCGCCTCAAGTGCGAAAACACATTTTGACCAGGATTTGGAAATCGACAACTATCACATTCATGAGGTGCTGTGAAGAAATGGCTATGATGCGGTCAAAATACTGAAAATTATGAAACTTATGAGCCTGCGTTTGTACATTTCAATGTAGGCTCATAACCTTTTGTTTTTATATTTTTATCCGATTTTCAACATAGTCTTCTTATGACCCCACCTCATGAACAAGGGTGAAGAAAATTTTCAAATCCTGCCCGAAAGGTGATTTCGTGCAGTGAATGCAAAATCACCTTTTAAGACAGATTTACCTAATTTCACTGTCATTGTTCGCGAGATGATGCCCCAAAAGGCAGGCAGTGATTTGGGGCAAAAATATTCAAAATTACCAAGTTATGTCACTAAGTTCAAAACCCCATTGAAATATATTGAACCGCATTGCTGAGCTCCTCAAGTTTGTGGTCAGCATTGAAGACTGAAGACATGTCTGCAGTCTACAGAGGATTACAGCATTGGACCACCAGTAGGTAAGTAAGGGCTGGGAGGGTGGAGGAGGGTGGGGAACAGTAATGGCAGTGGTAGCAACAGACATCAATGGACGTTTTCCTTTTTTACAGGGTTATGTTAAAAAAAAACTTACAAGGGATGGTTTTCTTTATTTCAGATAGCGATACTGGGGGATTGGGTGGGCACCCCCAGTATCAGTGTTATGTTTGACAGCACTGGGGGTGGACTCCCGGTGTTGCAGAAGCAAAATGGGCAGGGTGGGGGAGTAGCAGTTGGCATGGGGCATTGGGCACCACCATGTCAGAATATTAACATATGTGGCTTGGACTGGAGGGGGCAGTCACAGCGGCAGCAGCAACAGACATCGATGGATAGTTTTCTTTTTTGCAGAGTGTTTTAAAAAAATAAAAATAAACTAGGAGGGATGGTTTCCTTTATTTCAGGTGAAGACACTGGGGACTGGGCACCTCCAGTGTCAGTGTTATATTTGGCAGCACTACGGGTGGGCTTCCCGGTGTCACAGAATCATAACGGGCAGGTTGGGGGGTGTAGCAGCCAGCACTGGGGATTGGGTACCACCATGCCAGAATATTAACATGGGTTGGGCTTTGGTGGGGGGGGACTGTTATGGCGGTGGCAGCAGCAGTAATCAATGGACGGTTTTCGGTTTTCAGCAGGCTGATCATGACAGATCAGCTGTGCTTGCTGGGCAGCGTTATGTAGCTCAAAGGAAAGAGCTGCCCTATGACTGGGTTGGCTCTCTCTTTTGAACTACATGAAGTTTCCGCCCAGCATGCCAGAACACTGTCATGATCAGCCTGGCTGATGACTGGTGTGACACTGACAAGCCCCTTGTAAACTACTCTGCATTGGACTGACAGTGTCACACCTCTCAAAATCCAGTTTTGAAAACATTGTTAACACCTTTCTTTTGATCTTCAGCAAAAATCAGCCCAGTATATAAATAGATGGACTAGATGGGAATTATATCAGGTACCTGTTTAATTTGTAGAAAATAAATTAAAAGTATTACAACAGAAAATGAGTTTAAATGGATGTTCTGAATGATATATTAATGGCCCTATAAATTAAATTGTTTAGTTTCTTTTAATTAATATTTTATTTATATTTAAACATAGCTTTTTGTTCTTGTCATGCTAAGTGTTTTATTTAAGCTAAATTGTTAATATAAGCTAATCTATAAAAGTTGTATAAATAGAAACAGTATTTCGGTTTATGATATGTGATTCTTTGCTTTCAATAAAGGAAGTATTAAAAAAAAATTCAATCTTGTAACAAAATGTTCACTGCACGTGCATGCATGGCGAACATAACAACAATATAGGTTTTGAAGAGTCTTAACACAGGAGAGGTCCAAGCTATGCTGCCTGCTCCTTCATCAAACATAGCAGGGGCCCACTCTTCAAGGGCACCTGCGGAGGGGTGTTTACAAAGGCTGTTGTGTGCAGATGCAGGGACCTCTGTGCATCCACAGCCCTGTCAGCTGGCACCCGATGACAGGCTATTCATGAGGCTATGCAGGTGACCAGGATGGGTGCGGGCCAGGGGACGTGAGTGGGTACAAGCCTGATTCTTAGAATATTCTCCATGGTTCAGACATTGGGCAGAGGTGAGGAAGCTACAGCATTAGCAGCCACACATCCCCCTCCACCTAGCCGCATATGTTGATTCTGGACTTATCAGATCTGCCTCCTCCACTCCCCAGCCCTAGAAACCTCCAAGGTGATCTGGGGGCATCATTAGCACCAGCTGGTGGGTTTCACTAAATCACCTGGATTACGGTGGGGATATGGCAGTCCTGGACTACTGCTGGATCCCAACAATCCATGCACCCTGGCAGGCAGGCCACAGGCACCCAATTAGATTGCATGTGATCCTAACCAGCTCCACCTACCCCTAATGCCTCTTGCCTTAACGAGCGACTCCTCAATAACAGACTGCAGTAGGCGGGAACTGTGAATGTTGTTCAGTGTGGGTGGGCATCAGGAGGCACACAGCCTCAGCCAGGCTAGGCTCAATTCAAGTGTATTCCACTCTCCTATGTAAATCAGGCCACAAGAACTGAGGATTCTAAGCTAACTGAATCAGAGTGGTGTGGACAGGGGTTCTATGATAATAGTGTAGGGGGCCGTAGCTCTAGTGGAATGGGCTTCGTGACCCCCTAAAATTCCAGGATAGGCCAGACAAATCTGGAAGAAGAGGCAGAAAGCTTACTCAAGGGCCAAGATGCAAAAGGTTTATTTGCAAGGGACAAAAGGAACAACAAGATAACTGTTTTTTCTACAATGCTACAAGATAATGGAACAAGCAACAATACAATCGGAACCAGCAACTGGTCGAACCAATATAACAGGGTTAACCCCTTCAGTCCAAGTCCAGGTCCTATGTGCACTTTGCCGAGATGACAAGACAACTAATGAACCAAGCTTGGCTTTGCAATGCATTGGCTGATCAGCAAGTGGGAACTGACCCCATAAAGCACTTTTTATGAACAGGCCTTAACGGAGCATCCCCTGGACAAACAGAAAACAAAGACGAACAATTCTAGCTGGATGATGCAAACTTGGCGATCCTCTGTGACTCTTGGTGAGAAGGTGAAGTCTCCTGGGTGAGAAGATGGTTCTCTGGATGATCTGCAGCAATGACCACTGGTAGGTCCCTGGCACCCAGGCCACCTTCCAACAAGAAGACTACTGGTGATGCAATCCTTGGTGCAGCCTCTACGGAGTGGTATTGGTACGTGCACACTTGTGGATGGCTGACAAAATAAGAAAAATGGTCATGCACGACACTAACTGTGGTCCCTCACTCTTGAGCCAGGGCAGCTCCTAAGCGGACTCACTTCTGGATACCTAACTAGCGTCTCTCTACAACTTACCATCGCGGGACTGATGCTGGAACACTGGCAAAGATTCGTAGTGGTTTGATGTCACTGGAGGCAGGACTGCTGATGATGGAGGAGTGGTCAAGGACTTCCCTAGATCAACGTCAAGTGCTGAAGCTCACTCCAGGAGAAGTCACAGGGAGGACATCACAGGACACACTGCACGAACCAGAGCTGAACAATAAACACCTACCCACCCAGTACTGTTCTTGCCTCTGGTTGCACATCACTGGAGCGTAGGGCACATGGTTCAAAAGGGACACAGTCTGATAACTCAGTTCAGGATGCGGGCAATGCAGTTCAGATCTCCAGCAAACGGCCTCAGTCTCTGGGGGCACCAGGCAGGCTACAGCACAGTTTGGTTCAGGTTGGGCTCAGGACACATCCACACAACTTCGTGGGCAACCTAGGGCCATCAGACAATTCCCCTTCCCCTCCCAAGAGGGTGCTATGCATTTAAGGCTCTCTCCTGCCTCAGACTGTTTCTCAGGGCCACCTCCCTTCATTAATATTAATACCAGTCTCTGCACCTGTTTCCATGGGACTCTCTGCTTGATCCCACCTCCCTCATGAATATCAATAAAGCACTGCCTACTGCAGGGCCTTGTCCAGTCCTACCCCTCCAATTAACGTGCATGAGGACCAGGACCCTTGCTGCCAGCCCCTCTCTACCATTGCTCTCCTATGGGCCTTTGTTCCCTGGGCTAGCCCAAGACTCATGGAGCAAATTTTATAGTGAGCTGTAGCCCACTTTACCCCCCCCCAGTGCACAGTGGCTCAGGTTAATAGCCGAAAAGAGGCGTCAAACCTGTGGTGCCCCTGTCCCCTCCCTCAGGTGCTCGGCTGACTCCTTCTTGATATAGAGCCATCAGCCCACTTCTCCCTGCCCTTTCCTGGTGCTTACAGGCACCCACACAACACTGTGGGGCATCCCGCCCACAATGCCCTCCTTTCGGGCTCTTGGCCCACGTCTCTCCTTTCCCCTTAATAAGGGGACATCAGCCCACTTCCCACTGCCTTTTCCCTCTCCCCACTCCCCAGTCCCTGTGGTGAGAGTAAAACAACTTTGTGCATACAGCCCACTCACCGCCACGGCCCGAGACTGGTACTGCTGTTTGGAGGGTCAGAGGTGTACTGCTGCTGCGGCTGGGCAGTGGAACTAGAAGGTCCGGGGTGCATGTTTTAGCCCGGGCCAAAATCACCACTGCACACCTGAGTCCTCCACGAAAAACTGTCTCTGCTACCACTGCCAGGGACCCGAAGGGGATGGACCATGTCGGGGAACCGTGCTCCCATCCAACCGCTGCTGCCACCACTGGACTCAAGCAGAGGGGAGCAACAAGCTAGAGAAGCTGCAGGCCCACTACCGCTACGTGTTCACATCCATGCTTCCCACATCCTTCACCCTGCCAGCTGAGTCACCACTGTGCTCCTGAAACCACTCCCCAGGCCCTTTTGTAGGGCAGGGGATGTCCTGGCATCTGGCCAGGGGATTGGGCATTTCGTGCCTAGAGAGGTAGTCTTTTGACAGGGCTGAATCCTGCTCTCAGCCCCCTGCGATGCCAAAAGGCATGAATTTGGACAATGAATGGGGAAAGGTCTGTGGGACAGGAGAGGTGGGGAGAGGAATGGGAAAGCAGAGGGAAAAAATCTAAATCCACGCGTCAGGGGAAGGGTTCCCATTTCTCTTTGTAGTGCCCCCCAACTCTGGGGCACTACAAATTCATAGCTTTAGAGTGTGTTGGCCCCTAGTAGGCGAATATGTATAGCCCAGCAGTAAATTAATTCCCAGTGATAAAGTGGAACTCCACAGAATTACTAGATGTAATTAATGCAAAGCCCTTTGAAGTGCAGTGCTACAGTAAGGTACTTTACAGATGAACTAAGCTCAACGTCAGCTGAGCTCTTGAAAGGTTAGATGTGGAATGAAATTGTGAACTGAGCGGTTGGCATGATCCCCTAGGCATCAATTCATTCGGGAAATGTTTAGCGCTGGTCTGCAATCACTGTTGTCTGTTACACTTAACAAGGCTATTCCAGTCAGACTGCAAGAGCTCGAGTTTCTCTTTTCCCTGCGTGAACAGTACTACAAACTATTGGACAAACTGTTTATTTTTTTAAACCAACAGTTTGCAAACTCTGTTTTTTGTTCTTTTCCTTTAATTACAAGCTATATTATCTACTTCCAAAGACTAGAAAAGAAAATAGTGCAGACATTCTACTGCACTCAGTATAGCTAAAGTGATATTTCTTAAATTACAAGTCACGCATTGTTAAACTGTGACAACAGAGCAGAAAACAACTAGTGATCTGCAAAGCTAAAAATCTAACTTAATCAGATGGGCAAAGGAAACAGAACAGTACAAGTAAATGGTGACTCTGAGATGCCTCTTGGCTAAAGGAGAATGTCATCTTGTGACTTCTTAGTATTTGAAGACCGCGAAGTTGAGTGGTTCTGGAACACTAACAAGTTAAGAGATCACACACTTGATTAGCCAAGAGATACCTTAGAATCATTGATTTCTTTTTATTAAGCTTTTCTTTTGTGTTAACATGACAGAAAATGAATCAGCTGCATAGTCTCACACCCTTACCCTTTCAGCCACTGTTTTGTCACTGCAGTGTTAGCTATGCTTCTTTTTTTTTTTGTGACGGCACCATTGTCATTCCTCTTCCCTTCCCTGAACCAGTCAGAGCTGTCAGGAGATGACCCTGATGCTAATGTTTTTGATGTCCTGTTTTCTCCTCTTAACCGCTTTCTACACCCCCTCCTCCTCCTCCTCATCAAAACAAAACAATCGAACAAAGTTAAAAGGTAATTTTTCATACTACTCCAATATTTTGTTTTCCTTCCGACATTTCAGTGACGCCTCCAACAGCCACATACACTACATATCAGTTTCTCCCTATCAGTTTCTCTGTTTTTTTTTTAATTAGTTCTCAATCTGTGCCCGGCCCGATGGCACTGAGGGTTGAGGTGCTGGATGCCACACCTTGCACCATGCCGCTGACCCAGGTCCAGAAGCAGATTCGGATCATTTGGGGTCAGCTGGGGGAGAAGGACTGAGCATCCCTGGGACTGCTCTCCTTCTCCAGAGAGGGTGGGGAGGGACTCCCATGAAGGTGCTGGCTCCTGGCAGTGGCTGGGGGGGGGGAATACTGATCACAGAGCAATGGTGGGGACACTGCAGATGAATGTCCGACATGCGACGCATGGGAGCATGCGCCGCAGCGTCATTGACATTCCTGCACACCTGCACCATGGGGAGAAAATCAGGGGAAAAACTTGGCCGAATCCTCCAGCGCTCGTGAGGATCCACCTGCGGCACTGCACTGGATGCTCAAGGAGCTCCCTCTGGCCCTGACTCTTTGGTCTTTCACGATGGGGTCCACAATGTGGCCTATAGAGAGAGGGAGGTTGAGAGTTGAGACTCGGGCACAGCACCTGGTGTGGTAGCCACTGGTAGATCTGAAAGGGGGACCATAGGACCACCCCTGCCAAGGTAGGCGCATAAAGAATACAACAAAAAAAGTTCTCAATCTGCATTAAAATCAGTTAATTCAATCATGATCATACAGAGACTCTACAGAACACTCCACAAGCTAAATCAAGGTTCTGCTTTGCCAAGTTCTGTAAGTTTATTCCTTTTTTCCTGTTAAGAACACCATGGATAGCCGGCCCGGTGGTGCTGAGGGCTGAGGTGTTGGACACCTTACCTCGCGGCATGCCGGTGACTCGGGTTCGGGAACTAGCTCGGGTCGTCGGAGGTCGGCAGCAGGGGTCGAGAGTGGAGCTGGATTGAGCTGCCGACAGGCAGGCTCTCCTCTCCGGGGAGGGGATGTGGCACCTCTTGGCAGATGGTGACCCCTAGTGGAGGCTAGGAGTGGCAAGGGCTTGGAGGGGGCCGGGCGTTAGGCCATGGGCTGGGGGAAAGGATTCGTAACCGGGGCTGTAGGGCACATGCGCGCCTACTCCTGGGGCTGCTGGGCAATAATCGGAGGCAGAAAATGCCGGCGGCAGCAGGACGATGACAGACTCCCCGCAGGCTCCGCTCCGGCCGGGCCGGTACAAGGTAGCGCCGGCTATTCCGGGGACGTATGGGGGATAGAATGGGCGCAATAATTGAGGAGTACATAATAGAAAGAATAAAAAAAAAAAAAAGAACACCATGGAAAATGAGGATAGACAGACAAACAGAGAGACAGATAGACAGATTATACAGATGCAGGTTGAGTAGGGACATTAATATTAAGTAGAATCCCAAACCAGCACTATCCCACACAGTCGTGCTACTTCTGAACCTTTTTCCAAATTGGATCAGTTGGATTTTTCTAACCGCAACCAAAAAGCACTTGCTGCAAGTTTAGGCCTTTCCCCCAGCTCCGCTTCCTGCCAGGATAATTTTGAGCGCAACATTGCAGTGAACATGCTGCCATAATGTGTGTCCCTCTGTAGAGCGAGCCTGGCGTGAACTGGAGGAAAGGACGGGAGCACAGAGCACCTCTATAAAGTGACTTCCCATTGGTTAGGATTTAAATGTAGATTTGGGAGGGAGCACCTAATTGGTTTTGTCACTGAATGCTCACATGGTGCAGTTTTACTCTGGCAATGCAACTTGCTGTGCTCTCAGTGTGTGTGACAGACAGACAGAGAAGTAGCTCAGGCGGGCATCTTGCACTCGGAGCTGACCCCTTTCTTATCTCAGCGCTGAATCTTTTTCCTATGTTATGTACTGTGTTAGCAGCTGGTTATTTAAAAAAAGCTATCTTTGGATGTTCTGTACAAAAAAGAGTGAAAAACAAAAATCCAGTTAAAAGAGAACTGTTTTCTGTGAGACAAAACGGGGTTGGGGGAGTGGATAAGCATGTGGCAGGCTGGCAGTCTGCGTATGACTGCAACCAGAAAGCTGTTCTCACCTTTTTCCCACTCTGCGGTGGACCTGCAGGAAAAATAATTTGGTGGTGCAAAAAGACACTTAAAAAAGAGCTGGAAACCTGACTTTTCTTCCTTTCTGTAAGCCAAAAAAAAAATGGAGGGTGGGGGCATACCTCTAGAGTGTCATGTGAAGGTGTGGGATAGAACAGGCACAACAAACCAGACATCAGGTGCATAAAAACTCAAACGTGCATTATTTTATTCAAATCAGAAAATAAAAATAATAAACATACAGACAGCAAAAGGTTATTCAATGTCCAGTATCCAGCAAACTTTCTAATTTTGAAAATTCCTGAGGCTTAGCTTCAGCCTTTGCAAATAGAACAGTGTGGAAACAAGCACACACTTCTGAGGTCCTCCTCACTTGGTAGTCAGTATTCAACTGATTCCCCTATCTATCTTTGTTACTCCAAGTGGTGGGCTTTTATACCTTTCATGGATGACATCACCGTCAGGTGATCCACCCCTTTTTGTTAAAACCAGTATAAACCTCTTATTCTCAGGTGTTCCCCATCAAACAGTAAAGATATACATATTATCTTTTCTAGCACAGACTCAACTCCTCTTTTCTTAGTTAAGGAGATTTTATGTTTCCATTTTGTTTCATTTCAAAAGATAGTTTTAATAAGATAGTAAGTCCATGAGGGTTCCACTGGGTTTGCAAAGGGAATGGGAGAATGAGGGCATGCTCCTCTTCCCCCTTCTCTTTCCAACCCTTGGAACTCATCATATCATTTTGTTTTTATTTCCATTAAATCGTTAAATGTGACACCCTAAAATAGATAAGCATACAGCAAATGTGTTTCATTTTCATTCCCAGCACAAGCAACTATCCCATAGAAACAAAGAGCGAAAGAAATGGGGGGGCCCCGGACACCCCACACATGGGCATCCGCCCCAGACAGGGCTCACCCTGACACACACACACCCCTGCACAAGAGGGCAACAGTCTTTACTGTTGACAATCACCCCACCAGAACCCTGGAAAATTGGAGCTTCCGCCCATTCACACTAGAAGCTCCGCCTCAGGGACCCTATGAATCAAAATGGCATCCGAATCCTGATGTGCTAACATCAACTGATACCATTCAATTCCCTGAGGCTTTCAACACAGGTTTTGCTTTAATAAACATTTCATTTACATAATGGTCATTTCTGCAATCTTTTTACCATCTGGTACCATGTGACCTGGGTGGGAGTTTTCCCCTATTCTAAGGCGCCATTTCTTTTCCTTCATGACCGCTTCCCTTTGGGACTCTCTCTCCACACCCCATGTACTTCTACCTCTGCTGAATGAATTTCTGCTATTCCCTGCAGGAACTTCTCCATGGTTGCACACTGGACAGGTCCTAATAAAGGCTGCCACCTGTCAGTACATACCAGGCCAGTAATAATTTATTTATTTACTAATTTTGGTAACCGGGTAGGCCCACTGGGCCCCAAAGGTCCCTTTTTCAGGGGCAACCCAGGTGAACATTACGTGTTATAGACAATTCAGTTATACAGACACAGAGTAATTTACATAGATAACAGTGATTATTGTACATATTCAAGATATTCAGAGGTATATACAGTTATTCACAGTGGTACAATATGAGCAACCATTTAGGAGTTTTGAGAAGAAGGGAGGAGGGTGGGTAGGGGGTATGAGGAGTAAGCCTGAGGAAGGGTTAATTGAGCCAATACACTACCATGGCTCAGATGCCCACAGGGACTGGAGTGTGCAACCTCCATCACCTGTTGCCTGTATGCCTCAGGCACCATTACCTGGACAACCACCCTTTTTGTACGAGGGTTGGGCCTCATATGGTACAGACACCCTTCTGCAGTTCATACCATCTGCCCCAAGTCCACCATTAACAAGCCTACCCTCCTTGACCTTCACATACTGCAATAGTTTGGCAACGTAAGCATCTTTAGCTTGCAGTTTACCCAAGTCAATACTGCTCTGACCAATGTTACTAGCTACAGATGGAGCAATACAAGAAAAATCCTTTCAGCCTTACAGGCTTCTTCTTGCTTGCTTGTAGTCTTCAACCCCAGCACAATATCACCATTCACAGTCTTACCTGGGGTCTCACATTCCAGTTCCACGCTGACATCTCCTGTCTCCAATAGGTAGCATCCTGGAAACATGGGCAGTACTGGAATGTTCTGCTCAGGTATGGACTCCTCCTCCAGCTGAGCCCAAGAACAATCCTCTTCTGATTCCTTATCCAAATTCTCCAGCTGGGATCTCTCGAGTAACACCTGGCACCAGTGTTCTGCCTCTCTGTGGAGTCAGTCTGCCTCCAGCCATTGCCCACTCATCCACTGGATCATCCTCATCAGGGTCTCCACCACCTGGGCATCATCCTGTACTTCACCTTCCTTCTGGCTCCAAGATCCAACCCGAGTCCGGGTTTCTCACCAGTCTTTTATGCCATGGCATGAGTCAATGGATGTGTTTTTACCTCAGCACCCTGATCTTTTTGCATCTGTCTGGGTATTGGTTCAGTAGCCACTGATAATGTCTCCCAGGCAGTCTAGACATACCAGAAATCTCACTTCTAATACCACTGTGAAGGTGTGGGATAAAACAGACACAACAAACCAGAAGTTAGGTGCATACAAATGCAAACATGCATTATTTTATTAAAATCAGAAAATAAACAAATAAAAATAATAAACACACAGAAAAGAAAAGTTTATTCAATGTCCAATATCCAGTAAACTTTCTAATTTTGAAAATTCCTGAGGCTTAGCTTCAGCCTTTGCAAACAGAACAGTGTGGAAACAAGAACACACTTCTGAGGTCCTCCTCACTTGGTAGTCAGTATTTAACTGATTCCCCTATCTATCTTTGTTACTCCAAGTGGTGGGCTTTTATACCTTTCATGGATGACATCACTGTCAGGTGATCCACCCCTTTTTGCTAAAACCAGTATAAACCTTTTATTCTCAGGAGTTCCCCATCAAACAGTAAAGACATACATGCTATCTTTTCTAGCCTAGCCTCAGCTCCTCTTTTCTTGGTTAAGGGGGTTTTCTGTTAAGGGGTTTTATGTTTCCATTTTGTTTCTTCTCAAAAGATAGTTTTAATAAGATAGTAAGTCCATGAGGGTTCCACTGGGTTTGCAAGAGGAATGGGAGAATGAGGTTGCGCTCCTCTTCTCCCTTCTCCTGCCAACCCTTGGAACTCATCATATCTATTTCTTTCCATTAAATCGTAAATGTGACACCCTAAAACAGACAAGCATACCACAAACATATTTCATTTTCATTCACAACATGAGCAGCCGTGCCACAGAAACAAAGAGCAAAAGGAATTTGGGGGGGGGGGGGAGTCCCGGACACCCCACACATGGGCATCCACCCCAGACAGGGCTCACCCTGTCACATGTCCCTGATTACGAGGGACATCCCTCACTTTACCCCTCAAAATGTCTTTATCCCTTATTCATCCATCATGGAAAAGGTGCTACCCACACAGAGAATGTGCCGTAAATTACAATTTTAAAGGAGAAATTCATAATATTTTTAAGATGCTAAATCAAAAATAAAACTTGTACAAGTAAACACAATGGTTTCCACAGTTTTTTGAGCTTGCATCTTCATGCTTGAGGCTATGCCCCTCATTATGAGGGTCACTGTCCGTCACTCTGAGTGTCCGTGTGACGTCCCTCGTTTCAATGACAAGAAGGTTGAGAGGTATGGGTAGGGGAAGAGAGAGTAAGTGTGACAGAGGTAGGTGGTCTGCTGCTAACGTAAGTACTTGCTAAATAGCTTCCAGTTGCAACACTAGCTAATCAGAACAGAACAGTAATTAATTTAATTGTTAAGCTAAGCAGTTTCAGATGCAGCTAGGGCAGACATTTATTTTCTGTTGAGTGATAACAAGTCCACCCAGTCCTGAATAGTAGTACAACAGCAGCTTTTTTAAGGGAAAAACAAGCTTTCCTCTCAGAAATAGAGGTTGGGAAGGAAAGAGAAAGGTAAATAAGGACAAGGAAGGAGAGTAGATTGGTGCCAGTCCCAACATGTGGATTAAAAGCTGTTTAAAAAGGTTTTTTAACATACAGTTACCCTAATATATAAAGGTTCTAAAAGGTTCAGATAAGGTTCGGATAACTATCCGAACCTTTTTTTGCTTATCAAAACCTTTTAGAATCTCAGAACCTTTTGAGGTCCTCCCATCACTAAGATTAAACCCTATTTGTACCATAACAGCCCAGCCATCATTCAACTGATTCACTTGACAACTGGCATGCAGGGAGTCCGTGCCAGAATCTCTAGGTTCTGTCAGTTTTGTAGCAATTGGTTCAGTGGGGCCAAAGTTCTAGAGTTTGATAATGCAGATATTCACAATCCAAAGAGCCTGCACATTTATTTGGCTAAATAAAATACCTGACAGACTACAGAAATAAATTAAAACATTTATTGGTGAACATCCACCGTGCCAACTATGCCCCAACGTTACAACCCACTCAGAGTCTTCCTCAGTTGCGTGTTAGTCAACTACAGAAAATAGGTGCTTTATAGTGTAAAATTTAAAGTTACAGCACATCAAAAAATAGAAAACAGACAGTGCTAGTGCAAGTGCAAAAACATACAACTTTACGCAACACTGCTACGGCAAATCCTTTCTTGCTAAAAATAAATATTTTATAATCTTTTCATACTTCAAAAGACTCAATTGTATCAAATTTTTATGAAATGTAGTACAATTAAGGTTGTAAATCAATCTACTATTGGAAGAAGAAACCATAAAAAAGTGATCGGCAGAAAGGCACCCATGGGATCCCAAATACAGTATGTCTTGGAGGATATGGATTATAGAGCTGTTATAATTAATTCAGTATAGGAAAAGAGCAAGACAAGTATTAGAAAGAATTAAGACTTTTCATTTGCTCATCAATAGCTCAGAAATGCCTTGGATTTGAAATCTGGAACCTAAAGGTTTGACAGGGGTTGGTCCGAGGGTGAATCTTTGCTACTTAGTTTTATCCTGTCACCATTTTTAAAATATTTGCAAAAACGTGTTCGAAGGATAACTGAATTTTTGTGAAAGCATTTTTTTATGCTTTCATAAATAAAAAATGATTTTGTGAGGTAAACAAATTAGCTTCATATGAGTTAGCAATACAAAAGCATAAAAAACAAAATAATTTTAGTGCCCCATGAACAAAAAATGTGGGTGGAGAGGTGGTTAGTGGTTTGTGTGGTCAACATACTGTATTAGCCATAAAGAAAGAAATCACTGGTAGTTTTGTGGGTGATATTGTCGTTTTTGCAGGAAATACAAGTTTATAAAACTCATGAGTGGCGAAAACAAATATTTTTATGGTTTACTTAGTATGCTTTTGTCACTCATGTTTATGTTTTTGTGTGTTATTTTTGCTTTCAATGCAGTTTGAAATGCCAGCAAATGATTGCGCAGTAGCAATGTGAAAACGAGGTGTGCTTCACAGCTATAACCTGAATGTCTGACAATTTAAGTAGTGTGAGGGATTTTGTTAGATTTATTTTTGTCAAAAATGGCTCTAAGTTTAACTAAAAATGAAAATTTGCTCAGTTACTACTGATAAAACCAAAAATGTATTTAGGCCTTCATGAGACAGGTTTTGTGACATATGGAAATGCTTTTGTGATTTATTTTTTGTTTGTTTTGCTTTCATGAGTGTTTTTGAAAGAAACTGTTGGAAATTCTTTGGGCATGACTTATGTGTTCAACAGTGTAAGTTATGTGGTGAATTATTTTTGATAGGTTTCATCTAAAAATGGCCCTTATTTGAAAACAAAAATTGAAACTTGCTGAGACATGAATGACAAAACCAAAAACAGGTTTTTGATTTTTTAAGATAGGTTTTGGGTCATATGGAAATGACTTTGTGATAGTTTTTTGTTTTCGATGATGGAGGTTACTATGTGCTTGCATGCAGCCAGATAGACAGACTGTTGTATTGGCACATGGCAAAAGGGGCCCTGTGTGCAGCCAGACACACTGTTGTGCTGGTGCAGGGCCTGAAGGGTCCTACACATATTCTAGCATGACAGTGGTTAATGTATACCTGCATGCAAGGCCAAAAGGGCCCTGTACATTCTCACACAGGCCATTGTATTGGGTCAGGACTGTCCTGGTATGCAACTACTGGTGTCTGGCTGCACGCATCCTGACAGAGCATGTTGCTGGCAAAAGGCCCAAAGGGCCCTGTGCATCCTGGCACTAAGATGATTGAAAGTGTTTGAAATATGTCAGATAGTCAGTTTATTCTATTTTGCAATATCTAATAATCCAAGTCTGCTCCTGAACACAGTTCATCAGCACTGCAAGCAGAAGCGCTACCACTGCACTTGTGGACCAGCCAAATGTATTATTTTAAAGGTAATTTCAAACTTAATAGAATAGTCCATTGGGCTTCACAGCCCATAACCTTAACCCTGCGCTAGTTCTTCTATCAGAATATTATAATTTTTCACAATGTCCAGCAAGAGAGGGAAGGGATCGTAAATTGGGCCGTAGTGCTGGCAACTCGATCCCCACTTTCCAGTCCCCCTACTCCACCCCCATGCTCAGGCATTTTGTGATGTCTAACAGACAGAGCATGGGCGAGGGTTCTCATTGAATTCATGAGAAGGTTTTCACAAAGTTTTACAGATAAGAATTTTAATAAAATGAATTAGCACTCAACCTAATAGACCTTTATTAGTTGAGCAGTGGATTTAATTTTTATCAAAGGTTGCTTTGAGTTCTGGTAAAAACAGTGTAAAAAACCTTCCCCATAAGTTTCAATGGGACATGCCCGTGTGCGCTCCCTGGTTAGACGTCGCAAAATGTCTGAGCACGGGGGCAGGGCAGGCAGACTGGGAAGTGGAAGGGATCAGCTGGCCAGCACTATGGCCCAATTTACAATCCCTTCCCTCTTTTGCTGGACATTGTTAAAAATTATAATTTTCTGCTAGAAGAACTAGTGAAAGGTTAAGGAATGGGCTATGAAGCCCCACACTTAAATCTTTGAATGAAAGCAAACTGTGAGCAAATTGGTTTATTTTTACTACAAAAATACATCCCACCCAGCCACCAGGCAGGAGGATAAACAGAAAATAAAAGTGAATCTTGATCAAGACAATGGAGATATTCACTAAGATTTTCTAATAGACCCATGAGATCTTTCACTTCAATCAGAGAAATAGGCATATGGGACCTAAGCACCTCCAACAAAGCATCACTCCTCATTCAGCTCCAGAACTGTACTGCAGTACCAGGGTTGTGCAAGGGGACTAAAGATCTCTGCATGAAGGCCAATCTGATGCTGCAGTGGAAGCACAACACCCTGCCATGCAAGAGTCCCAGGTTCGATCCCAACCCTGGCATACTCATCTCAGTCTGACAGCAGCACTGCTGAGAGGATCTGCTCAAACTCCAAGGAGGGAAGCGGGGATGAAACTAACCACTACCACCAAGCATCTCTCAGTGGTCCACTCTGACTGACACTGATGGACGTGCATGCACATTCACCATCTGGGTATGGTGCAACTCAGCAGCTCACATATTGCAAAGTGAACAGGGGATAAGATAAGGGGAAATAGTAGTCATTAGACTGGGCATTGCAATGCAAAATGAGCACAACCACCCTAGAGAGCTACCAGTACCATCCTACCCAATGACTGGAAAAACCTCTCCCTAGAGCAATTCTATTGAAGAGATGATGCACCAATATTTTAGACATGTTCTTTTTCTCTAAGTATCTCAAGAAAATAAATGATTTCTTACTGGGTGGTACTGAACAACTGGTAAAACACCATCCTTTCAATGCTAGAGGCCTACATTTAAATCCTGACTCAGTCGCAGTGATGGTTTCAGAACTGAGTTTTCCTAGAGGCACTTCATTAAACCAGCAGGAGGCCTTATATGTACCACCTTTACCTTAACCATTGAAACAGCTTTTTTTTTTTTTTTTTTTACAGTACAGTGTCACTTACAGTACATTTACAAGTAAGACAACTTAGAACATGTTATTAACATGTGAAATCACATGCTATCATTCACATAACATAATCAGACAAAACAAGCAGTATTGAACAAGGTACCTGAAAACAGATCTGAATTTAGCAATTTAGCGCTACAGCAGGGATGCCAGCCAGGGTTCACACTGACGTAGAAAGAAACACCAAATGAACAGTGCGCTCAAACAGAAGTGAATGCTCGACTTGAGATTGGTTGTGCAAATGCTCGGGCTCCAAATGCCTAGAGCCTAGCCTGAGCGTTTGCACACTGAATCTCAGCTCAGCATATACTTCTGTTAGAGTGTGCTGTTTATTTGTGTTTCCCTCGGATTTTTTGCCTTTTAACAGTGGTACCATCTACCATCAGATCACGCCATTTTTGCTTTTGTTCAGATGGAGATGGATTAACTTGGGTGGAGCGCCAAATAAACACTTGCTTTAGTCTTATGCTGCATAACCCATAGCAGATGATAGGACAGTTCACCGTGGCATGGCTACTTGATAGTCGAGGTGGAAGTTCCACAGTCTTGGAGAAACCATGCTCCATCATCCTCTGTGATCATAAGCCAACCACGGTAAACTATTTTTGTGAAACAGAAATCTGAGTGTGAGAAACCACCTGAAAAGAAGAGCCTTGTTATAAAGCTGAAGGTCTTACCACAACTGTGAAACTATGATAGACCAACTACATTGAAATGCGTCTCTTTCTTGTCCACAAAACAGATGTTCCAAGGTGAAATGCCGTTTCACAGAGAACTGAGTCTCCACCCAGAAACATGGGCCTTCTATACAACTCACTGAGAAAGCTCATGCCTAGAGTGAAACAATTCAAAAACATTTTGCTGAGAGAAGAACCAAAGTACCCAAATCTAGCAGATTTTGGAATATGTTGAAAACAAACTGTCTCTCTCTCTTCTGTTCAGGTTAAGAACAAAGGAGAACTACACCATGGCTAGGAAAATTGAGACTTTAGAAAACCAGCAGAGATACTGCAATCTCAGGCTGATTGGACTACTCGTAACACTAGATCAAGAATATGAATCCATTAGGGACATGGTCAGAGATCTCTTTGTACAGGTATTTGAATTACCAGAGGAAAATCTACCCTTCATTACTTGTTCCTATAGATTCCCCCTAAGATTTCAACCCATGTTATATCAGGCACTGGGATAAAAGAACTACCTTCCCAGAAAAAATTAACAATTTTATCTCCATGGCGTTTGAAACAGACCGTGATCTGATCATGAGACTCTCTCGAATCAAAGCACCTTTGCAGTACAAAAATAATTGATTTTCTCTATTCCTGGATTATTCATTTCAAACTCTGCAAAGACCCAGTCGTTCCTAGCATTCAGGTAGGAACTTCTTGAAATGGGAGCTGAATTCCAACTCTTGACACCAGCAAAACTTCGTATAAAGTACAAGGACACACAATATGTTTTTTTTTTAAATTGATCAGGTCTCAGCTTTAACTTGGGCACAATATGATCAAAGCAGTAAAAATGGGACTAATTCACCAACTAACTCATCAACGTGTTCCGAGGAAGAAATTACAGATATGATATAAATTTATGGATCTCTGAGGAGTCCTGAAGGGGAAGGGGCAGTTTTTCATTTCCTTTTTTCTTTACATAGAATAGAAATCTCTCCTTTTATTTAACTAGATGTATAATTAAATAGTGGAGAAATATACTTACGGATGGATTAAAAAAAAATTCTGGAAACTTAAATATGCTGGTAAGGCTTCATTTGAGTTGATTGTTATAACCTTTCCCTACCCCCACTTTATGTTTGGTCTAGACATGCCATACAGAATAGGTAACAAGTAATTTTGATTGAATTTTTCATTTATGTTATCATACTGTATTTTAATTTTAAAAATGATACAAATAAAGTATAAAAAAAAAAGAACGAAGTATCAGACTTGTGCAGGCATAATCCTCCCGCCACAAGCACAACAAAGAAGTTGATGATATAGTTTAGATTATAACACAGGACATCCAGGAGGGATGATTGGTCAAAATGGGTCACCTGAAACATAGTTTAACCTCAAGTATACCAATGGTATCCCGGGTGTTAAGAAAAGTCACCTGGTCAGTGTTTAGGATTTTTTCTCTTTCAAACATTTTTGAAATTTAAAACCTTTGCAGTTCCCTTTTATGATAGTGATATGTGAACTCAGGGTGAATTACTGACCTGCAACTAGGGATGTCACGGTATCACAGTTTTAAGGTATGTTGCAGTATCGTAAGTCATGGTATTGATACTGTGGGCAATTAACAATACCACCATAACCATGGTTCATGGTATACTGCATATTCAGACCTTTTAACTAATTGTTTTGTATTTTCAGGGACAACTGTCCCTTCCATGTCAACTCTCCCTGAGTTGGAGAAGGCTTCTTTTTTGTACAAAAATTACTTCTTCTGTAATACCGTGGTATAACGATAACCACAGTGTTACATGCGGTGGTGATCATACCAGCTTAATTCCATACTGTGACATCCCTACCTGCAGCCCACCATCCATCGTGTTTACCTCTTGAATAATTCACCCGCAATCAAGGTTCCCATTTCCTACAAAAAAAATAGCACATCATTCCTTCAAGGTTAAGGACCTTCGGAATACACAAGCACAACTTCACAGGGAGGCAGAACACCTGGCAGACTGAAAAGGGGCATTATGACTCTTGACAAGCCAGTGAAATCAACCACCATCATCCTTTAGCAGCACACACTTCTGGGCTTACCTAACAGTAAAAATAATCAAATTAAAATGGCTTTGTTTTTCTTTGCAGACTCAGCAGTTACCTTTGATGCTGAGTGGGAAGCCACGGCTGGCTACTGTTACGAGGGAGGCTGAAACCTGGGTTGCCATAGAATATGCCCATCTGACTGGAGCCTTTCTCAGGACAGCTAGAGAAGCATCTGAGCAGGCCTATACTAGAGACCAGCATGCACTCCTCACACCTAGCTCATGAAATGGCGTTTCACTGTTGGGTGGATCCTCTGTGATTGCTTCACAGCTACCGTGGTGAATCCCTCAAAAAGAAAACTTTGCCACTACCCAGGAGACAATCTCTGTATGTAGGCAGGCAGTAGTAAATGGCTTCAACCTGGCAAGGAAGAGATGACAGACATGAGCAAGGAGTCTGCCTAGCTGTATTACAGAAGCTAACCAGCTGAAGTTCTGGTGGAAAACAGTAACTGGAGCAGGGGACTTGTCTCTTGTCAGTGTGCTTCCCAAGTCCTGATAGAAATGTAATAAAATCATTTGGACTGGATGGAATCATATGGAATGTGATAGGGAAATACATCTTCAGCTTATGTGATTTGCAGAATATGACACACAATAAATTATTCAGCCCATTCATGGCACATGTCAAATTAGAGAACTAGTCATTATCAGATATTTATAGCAGCTGTTCAAATTATAATGCAGATGGGATCATCCGAATTCATCTTTTTTCCTCATTTCCACTTTGATTGTCAAAACATTATTTAAATAATGAACCAAAATGTGGTTCTGAAAGAAATTCTTCTTCCTAGTTTCTAACACACCATGCAGAGGGACTTTCAGATAATGAAATAATATTTTATTATCTTGTATAGTGACAGGTATATATATATATATATATATATATATATATATATATATATATATATATATATATCTCACTGGTACAATACAAACAAGATAATTTGAAGAATATGAATGGAGATGAAACTACTGTATGAAAACTATATCATATAATGAAATAGTTAAGGACAGAACTCCTCTATCTAGGCTAAGGATTAAAATATTTCAGCGTGTCTGCTGATATCCAAAGTTATTAGAATATAAAGCAAGTTGGTTTCAATTTGTGATACTACATTGAACCCAAGATCTTTTAAAGGAACTCTTCTGCAGACTATTCCTTATAAATCAAAACCTGGTTCTTGCTCCATCAGCTGCTCCCCATTTTTGGAACTCATTACCAGAAAGTGTAAGATCTGCTCCATCCTTACAAAGTTTGAAAGCCAGTTTGAAAAACTATTTACAAGAAATGGATGCCTGTAATTGTTTTGTTTAAGTGTATTAATGTGAAATTTTTGTATGTGTATGTATTTTATGTTAGGTCGGACCTGAAAAAGGACTTGTTCCAGTGTCCTTGCCTGGTTAACAAAATAAAATTAAAAAAATGAGAAATAAAAATAATTTAAAGAGGCACTGCCACCCCCTCACCCTATGGGACAGTTGTGGCCCTTTTATACTAAAATGGGGGAGGGTTATGGTGTTTGAGATGCAGCATACTTATCTGCATTGTGTTTCACTTAGTAACAGAAAGTTTCTTTTTTTTCACGTAAAAAAAAGCCACAGGGTGCCATATTAGTGAGGTGACACCAAAGACACCCATCGGCTGTGTTGAGCATGCTGCAGCAGCTGGCGTGTAAATAAGGCAGAGGCATACCGGAACCTTCTCCCTGCTCCTATTCTGTCACAATATAGTCAATAATCACCTCTCCACTTTTGAAGCCTGTGACAGCATTCCCATCTATCCTAGACCTTAGCAGATCTCGATGAGGCTTACCAATCATGTTGCTAGAGGTCCCCAAGATCTTGCCGGTCCCTGCTCTTAGATCCTGCGAATATTCCCTATGGCTGCTGACCCATGCTGGGCCTCCTCCTCCATCTTGCATTTGCCATCACCCAGAACATATCCATTGTGGATGTTTGCAGTTGCTACTGCAGTGGAAGCCCAAACTCTGTCAACATTTTCTGTCTATGTTTGGCTGCTCCTCACCACCTGCAGTGTTGTCAGAACTGAGTAGGGGAGGGTGACAGCAGAGGAAGCGGTGAGAAAGAGCTTTAAAAACAAACCAACTAGGATGGGTTGGGGAGGGAGGCAGCAATGGAAGGGATCCTAAAAATATAAACAAAATAGCCACGTCTGGAAGGGTAGAGTAGGAAGCCAGTAGAGGGAGAAGTGGGAGGGGAACTTAAACAAAATAGATACACAAAGAATGGGGTTGAAGGAGGAAGTCAGGTTTCCCAGGGGTGCTCCTTAGCTGGACATGTGGGGCATGCACTACCAATACACTGGCCCAATGCAGCACTTGTGTTAACACATATTGTGAAATGGGTACTAAAAATGCTGGCTTCTCACTGGCTAAGAGTTGCTTTCAGCCGACCGTTATCCCAGCACAACAGCCTGGCTGAAAGTAGCTCCTGGCAAATGGACTTGGCACCTAACAACTACCCCTATGCGCAGCCAACTGCCCACGCAAAGCTGGTACCTAAACAGCCCACACAGATCTCCTCCATGACAGTCATCCTCCGGTCCCGCTGTCAGGCACAGATCTCCAGTAAATATCCTGCTCCTATCTCCCCGGTGTCGCAGATCCTGTTGGTCCCCTCACCAAACACCTTTCCATTTTTTTTTTTTTAACTGCTGGATTGGATTTCATGATGTGTAACAACCACGCGACTCCATCTTGATGAGCTCAAAGTGTCGCGGGCTGCACCAAAATGAAACGCTGATTACCATTACAAAAAAAAAATAAAAGAAATCACAGCTCCCAAACTGCACAGTGCTACATCATAAAACACTAAGAGAAGGTGAACATGGTCTGCTCATTGTACATGCCAGACACACTAGTTACCACTGAGCGACAGTGCTGACTAACACAAACTTCTCTGACAGGACACAGTAGCTTCTGAGACCACATATACAGCATCAGCGCCACCTGCTGGCAGTGAGAACAATGCAAAGTTAAACTTGGACTTTTTTTCTCCTAAACTATTATTTTACTTTTTTTTTTCTTCTAAATGTATTAATAAAAAACAATTTTAAAATACTATGTACACTTTACCAATAGGGACCCATTTGGTAATCGCAATAAGCTACTCCAGGGGATGCTTTATGGTGGGATAACGGCCCTTCTTGAGTGATGCAAGCACTCTGATTCACATCCTGCTTCATTTATTTTATTTATTTGAATTTTGGTAACCAAGTAAGCCCACTGAGCCCTTGCAGTCCCTTTTTTAGGGGTGACCTGGGGGAGGGTACAGAGGATGAGGAATACAAAAGTATAAACACAGCCATGAACATATAATACATAAGTACTGGTATAAAGGAATACAGAATAAAGAGGAATACTAAAATATAAATAAAGCCCTGTATATAAAATAACAGCACTGATATCAGTAAATACTACAAGGATAAGATCACAGAGCACAATACAATGTGAAACAATGTTATACATTATTTACCAAAAAACACAAATTTCAGGTTAGAGGGGAGTGGATGGTGGAAAACAAGGCAGATTCAGGCAAAATTAGGATCACACTAAATAAAGCAGTTATGCACGTTAGTATAGGAACATATGTTCATCAGATCAGACAATCTAGTGCAGTGCAAATGTATAAATCAAATTTAAAAGACATGCCGTACCATGAGTTGTGGTCGTAGGCTCGCCAGGATGGACTGACAAGAGTATGGAAAAGAACAGGAGTATTAGGTAAAGCATGAGCAAGTTCCTAAGCCGTAGAGGTGGTTTTACAGGGTACATTTGAAAGTGGGGAGGGAAGTGCAATAGAGGATAGACGCCCACCTGAGGTGGGCTGTTATCCCACCATAACGCCCCCCCCCCATGCCTTATTGCTTAATTAACTGCTATTTTGGATTGCAGACTCAAGCAGCTCAAATGCAAAGGACTGTCACATAGCAGTGTGAAAGCTGTGTTACCTGGAATGTAGCCATGCTCCATGAGATGCTGCTGCCCATATAGCATGGATGCCAGCCAAGGTTCACAATGAGGTAGATTAACTTGTGGAAGGCACCAGGTAAACACTTACTTTGATTCCCCAGGAGGGGCATGCATAACTTAGTCTCCATTTTATTTTAAAATGATATGTGCATGGAACTCTTAATGGCAAAACAGGTAGGCAGTATGGGGGGGGGGAGGGTGTGCGCTAGTCCTTTTGCTTTGTTTATTTGTTACCATCTAGCAGCACCCCTTATAAGAAATGTGAATTCCAGTGTGTAGTAATTTAAAGGTTTGAGCAGCTATTTTTTGTTTTTATGGTTTTACTTGAATTTGGGGAGTTTATGGTGCTCCTCTATAGCATGCTCCCTTTAAAATGTCTGTGTTATATCCCTTCTGGGAGCACAGTAGCCATTTAGGCATTTGAAAGTTAAATCACCTGTGTAAAATCCCTGTTGGGAGCACAGTATAAAAGCAGTTAGCTAGTAGCCATTGAGGCATTGTAAAGTTAGGGACTAAATCGAAGGGTCCCACCTTGACGCTTTGGTGATTTAGCTTACTCAAATTGGAATTCCAATCTGAAACTAAGAGGACCCTCTCCTCACATGGAGCTTGAAAGTAAATATAGCCAATTTTGGCATTTGAAAGTTTTAATGTTATGCTATGGGGGGGGAGGGTGTGCGCTAGTCCTTTTGCTTTGTTTGTTATTTGTTACCATCTAGCAGCACCCCTTATAAGAAATGTGAATTCCAGTGTGTAGTAATTTAAAGGTTTGAGCAGCTATTTTTTGTTTGTATGATTTTACTTGAATTTGGGGAGTTTATGGTGCTCCTCTATAGCATGCTCCCTTTAAAATGTCTGTGTTATATCCCTTCTGGGAGCACAGTAGCCATTTAGGCATTTGAAAGTTAAATCACCTGTGTAAAATCCCTGTTGGGAGCACGTATAAAAGCAGTTAGCTAGTAGCCATTGAGGCATTGCAAAGTTAGGGACTAAATCGAAGGGTCCCACCTTGACGTTTGGTGATTTAGCTTACTCAAATTGGAATTCCAATCTGAAACTAAGAGGACCCTCTCCTCACATGGAGCTTGAAAGTAAATATAGCCAATTTTGGCATTTGAAAGTTTAAATGTTATGCTATGTGGGGGGGGGGGAGAGGGTGTGCGCTAGTCCTTTTGCTTTGTTTATGAATCAATAAGGCACAGCTCTTTCATGGTGACTCCCAGGTCATAGGAGCACACCTCATCAGAGTGTCTGATGCATTTTATCTCATTTTCTGCCCTGCACCAACAGGCACACTTTTCTGAACAGGGATCACTACACAGTTCATAGTCATCTGCGTTATGTAGAGTGGACTCTGGAGGGAGACCCACAAGACATATTCTGCACACACAGCAAATTATTCAGTGCTTATGCCTTCAACACTTACTGACTGGGGGCTTTCATAGGACTCAGGATCTGTACTTGACATGTTCTTGAACACGGTACATGAAAACAAGGATCCCATTCAGCAGGTACCCTCCCCATTTCTTATTCTCAGTTTGTCCCTCTGAAGGGCTGCCAGAACCCCAGCTGGTGATCCTTTCCATTACCTTATTAGTGCAGTACAACAGTCCTCTTCATGGGGACCACCCAGACCAAGGAGGACATGGGCTTTCCTGGAGCAACCCCCTACATGCTCCGCCTGGAGTGACTGTCCGACCAGCACAGTTGTGACTTACAGCCCCCACAGAACTTCCTTTTCAATGGCTACTGACAGTTGTACAGCATGCTCTGTTGTTAAATTCCTGCACACTCTGTTGGTATACCCTCAGCTGCCTCATGCCTCAGGCTGAATGATGCCTTGGCTCCTTCTTCCCCAGAAGCCCCTACTTGCACCATACCAGTTGGCAACCATAAAGCCAGCTGGTGGTGAACTCTGGATCATACCACAGTCCCACCCAGGAAAGGGGTGTTGCATCCCCCACCACTTGAAATCCTTGCTGCCCAAAACAAAGCAATTAAAACTAGCCCTCATAGCCAACCCAGCATGCCACAAAAAGAGAGATTCCAAGTTTATGCCCCAGCCTGTTTGTGATCAGTACAGAGTGCAAAGTACAGGGAATATCAATTCATGAGGGTTACCATCTCAAGGAGGGGGTTTAGTGCACATACAGGCCCAGATATTCAAGAGGGCTGGCGCATGCAACCCACTGACAGCGCCTACGCGGATATTCAAAAGGGAAAAGGCGCGCACAACCCGATGCACCAGAGCATATCAGTAATGCGTATGCAGGCACAGGTAGGGAGGGGCATGCCCATGCATAAACTGCACAGCCAGATATTCAGCCCAGGATGCAGAGCCATGGCCGCAACCCTACCTGCGCCAGTACAAAGTTGCCGAAAAAAAAAAAGGAACACCACGGCCACCCACAGGTGAACTGCCGCACTGCATGGCGCAACACGGCAGCTGCCACCTGTGGGTGGTCACCCGAGTTCCGGCTGCACCTGGCGGTGCCCCCACATGCCCGATCATGGGCATTTGTTGAAAGAAAGCTCCCCGTCCTATATCCCTGGTGGTCCAGTGGACCTCTATCTGCCCGATCGCGGGCATCTGTAATGAAAAGACGTCCTATATCCCTGGTGGTCCAGTGGACCGCACTCTGCCCGATCGCGGTCATCTTTAAAACACAACGTCCTATATCCTGGTGGTCTAGGGTACCTCCCCACTGAGCCCCACTCCCCGTCAGCCGGGCGGTGGTAGCACCCCACCGCCTGCCGCCTCTTCACCGCTTTCATCGACGACACCAGTAGGTTGCATTTTCATTGACAACGTGAGCTATCATGCGGCAGTTTTCATTGCATTACATATCTAGATATGAAACATTCACATATCTGACTGTGTAGTATTGTAGCTACATGCCCATTGGCTTGCCACTCGTGAACCAATGGGCGGCAGCCTACTGAGGTTAGGTGGTGCGGTGGGGTGCTGCCACCCGCCGCTGACTGGGGGGCGTAGCTCAGTGGGCAGGTGGGGAGGGGCACTTAGACCACCAGGGATATAGGACGTTGTGTTTTAAAGATGCCCGCAATCAGGCAGAATGCGGTCCACTGGACCACCAGGGATATAGGACGTCTTTTCATTACAGATGCCCGCGATCGGGTAGAGTGCGGTCCACTGGACCACCAGGGATATTGGATGTTTTTTTTTATTCATACAGATGCCCACGATCGGGCAGAAAGTGGTCCACTGGACCACCAAGGATATTGGACGGGTTTTTTTATGTTTACAGATGCCCGCGATCGGGCTGCAGGGGGCGTCGGTCCCCGACGGCTGCTGCCTGACAGGGCACCAGGCACAAGTCATCGGGGATCGGAGCACCTGCATGCAAATGAGGCCATAATGACATGCAAATGGCCCCATGTACACCTTGCATAAATTATGGCTCCATTTGCATGTCAACTTTTGAATATCGCGGGTGTTGTGCATGGCGCAATGGAACCTACGTTAGCGTATCTCCATGCTCCACTCTGGTCATTTGTGCTGGCGCAGTGTCACGGCGCTATGCACACTGGGGTGGCAGGGTGCGTATATTCAAAGCTGCTGAGCCATGGCTCAGCTCCTTTGAATGCTGCTTAGTCCACACCCCTGCGCAGCAAAGTTGAGCTGCACCCAAGCTTGCGCCACAGCCGAGCGCAGTTTGAATATCTGGGCCACAGTGTATATTTGCATACCTCTCCCCAGACAGGTATAAATACTGTACAATACATACCTGATAGATGATTTCAAACAAGGAACCCTGCATTAATAAATGTAATAACAAAGCAAAGCCATATTCTTATAATAAACATGAGCTTTTATGCTAAGCACTACATGTACAGTACTGTCATACCCTCTACTGCTGACATCATACTTGTACTGCACACGGCACTTATGTCCAGATACACTTACTGGTACCTTGGACTACTACCTCTATGCAGCTGCAGAAGCAAAGCAATAGGGACACCTTGTATTATTTTAGTAACAGGGACACTATAGTTAAACACACTTTTTTCAGGCTCAACTTTGTTACAGGAAAAGAAATGGAGCAGTCAAGGTCCTTTACAAGTCCATCCTCTTCATCCTGGGCAAGGAGGTCAGGTATAGCACCTCAGCACTCAAATGGTCACTGGGATTCATTATCTGGGTATCCATCCATTGGTCTCCTCTAACACTGCCACTGAAACAAGAAAAACACATGAGGAAGGGATTAAGCTCACGTTCCCAAACCCCACCTTCACACATAGTGTGGAGAAACTAATAACAGACTCCAATAAGGAGGAACAACTGTAACCAGGCTACATCCTGTCTTTTCAAACGTAGAACTCTGATTCCGGTTTCTAGACTAGGGTGCCAACCATCAGGGGGACATAGATGTAGTAGGATCTCTGGATACCCATGACATCAGAGTAAAGCACTTCATGGAGCTTAATGCTGTGCCCCGTCTACCATTAATTTACCACCTTGATGGCCTCAGCATTGATGGTAGGAAAGTCAGAATCCAGCCACCCAATTTCTTCATGGATCAAACCGGCAAGGACTCCCTTACACAACCACTGATAATTGTATCTTTTCAACCATGTCCGAGGCCCATCTGTTGATGTATGGAAAATCAAATCTCAGCAAAGACTTCCCCTTTTCTTAACCTCTCTGCCTCCTTGGCAGAGCATTCCTAGCTGCCTTCAGGGGATCTCTTTCTCCACCTCCTCAACCTCCCATCTGGCATCTGTGCTAACAGCAGCTGCAGCACCCACACATTGGCCAATGCAGCTGTACCAGTCACAGGTCTCTTCCTGCTAAGGACACAACGACAGAACCCACTCCCTCTATGAGGACAGCAATGACACTTCCCAACACCTTTTCACATAAATACTCCATATCCTCCTCCTCAGGGGTACTCAAACTCAGAATCTGACTCCGTTTCACTGCAGCTCACTGCAGTCTTGTCAGAAGGGGTACCATCCAACAGTTCAGGTGGCTTTCAATGGATAGGTGGAGCACACTTCCCCTCCAAGATAGCATCTTTTTGTTCTGTTTACTTGGGTGTCTGCCACTTCTTTAATCCCTCCTGCACCTGCTATGCCTTGAACCAACACATCTAATAAGGGGAGCCAGAGATCTGAGTCTGCATATCATCACTGTTGACGCTCGAGGATCTAGACAGGATGTCTTCTTAACTACACGGCTTTGTTCTATTTCATTGTTGTTCTCTTTGCGCAGAGCCTTTTTCATAAAAGACACAACAGCATCTGTGCCTGCTTTATTTTCCTTCTTTTCTCACTCTGTCCCAAACTTCCGGCACACCACGCACATATTCTGCACACTTGCCCAAATCCCTTCCCTCTGACACTTTGCTGGCCAATCAGTGGGGCTGTAGAACAATAATATATAAAAAAAATGACTGCCCCACTCAAAATTACAACAGCTGAAAGTGTTACCTTTGAACCAGTTAGTGTTTTCCAATACGTAAGAATAATTTACGACCCCCTCCTTAACTTCTGCGATACCTGGTAATATAGTGCAACACCCTCCTTATCCTTTGAGATACACATTTATTTATTTGATTCTTGTTTAGCGGGTAGGGAACACTAGGCAAATTAATGCCTATTTACAGGTACAGCCCTGGGGATTACAGAAAGCATAATCAAATAAGGCATATGTGACAATATGAGCCAGTGACCAAAAGGCAGAGATAAGCAGCATTATACACACTGTGGTCAACAGAGCAGAACAAAACTGCCAAAACATAGAATAATTCAAACATGGCTGACGGGCCCCAAAGCAATGAATGTACGGAGAGCTATACAGTAAAATATTACTTAAATACATTTACTTAACTACTGCTCCCACCCCCAAAGGGGGAGATGGCAGGCCAAAACAACATGTGTGAGTAGCAGCAGTAAAACAAGTTTACAAGCCCCACTTGTAACAGAAAAGGGAGCCTAATCAAGGTGCACAGTGCAAGAGGTAATCCTAGAGATTATTATGTGGAAGAACAAGTTAATGCAGCCTTTAAATGTTTCCCTAGTGCTCCTTTAAATGTTATGTTTCTATATAACCACTGCGGGTGCCAAGCTGGACATATTCTAGAGATCTATACACTATGTGTAAAGGCCAGAAGGCAGTTTGTTTTTTCTGTTGCCCTTCACAGACTCTGAGAACGTTATCAACTGAACAGCCTGCAAGAGTGCAGTATTTCAGCTATATCACGGTATACATTTATAGGTACAGTTACTGTATCTGTTGTGGTTACGAGTACCTGGAATCCTGACTGGCTAAGATTGATTTCATGATTTATAAGACCATGTATACAACAAACTATGCAGGTTTGTCCACTGGATTGACTATTTCACACATCACTGCTCTCACTCTAAGCAGCTAAATTGGTTGAGTCTGTCAAACTTCAGGCAATACAGGGGAGTGGGGGTGGCACCCTGCTGAATAACTGTGCGCATGGAAAATCCCCTAATTACGCAAGGTCCCTTCTTGTTCTCTCAGAATGCAGCTATTCACTAAGGTCCTCTTCCACCTGGAATTTTCAGATACCTACAGTAAAGAGAGCAGCAGGGAGTGAAGCTTTCGCCCACTGTGCCCTGCCACATGGAATAAGCTACTGGAACACCTCAAACTTGTGCCTAATCCTAACAAGTTAGAACTGTAAAGTAATATTTGGTGTTTCAAGGTACTGCATTTTTCACATCCCTGGATCTCAGCTTTGCTACACTGCAATGCTGTACACTGTTTGACGGGGTGAGAAGACATCTCAGCAAGCATATAACATAGTAGATCCTGCTACACTCGCTCAGCCTGCTATACTCCGTCAGCCAGCACCTCACACCAACACTGCCTCCGAGGAAGAAGACTAAATGTGACTCTCATGCTTGTTTGTTTTTTAAATATAATTTTTATTAAGTTTTTCAGGAGACACACATCAGGTTCTTGTACAGATAAAATTATTGCACATAGTTGAGACTTCACCACAGTTAATCTTATGATATATACAATAAGTTCACCCCTCTTAATCTTATGGTACACCATCAATTTCTATTCTCCATTTATATTTAAGACCATTGTTCACTATAAAAGAGAGAGCTTCTTCGGTCAATGTAGCCTTATATTTATAGTCCAAATTGTAAGTTGGCAATCATTCTCCCTAGCTTCACCCCCAGCAGGAGAACAGCTCCTTTAATTCCAGGAAACCTAGGAATGCTTTAAGGAACAAAATGCAGTTCCACCTGAGCCATATGCCATGTCCAAGGTTACCATTTCCTAGTAAAGGAGGGCACCCAGTCACGTAAACCTGCCATTAACCTTTCCATCTAGTATATATCATGTACCACAGATCTCCATTCTAGTATAATAGGTATTTTATTAGTCATCCATTTACGTGATAACATTTTTAGTTGCCAATGGGAAATAGGTAATAATGTGCTATGCCATTCTGAGTTATGATTAGGAAAGTTAAACAGCAAGACCATCTCTGCTGTTAATTCAAGAGATTCTCCCAAGCATTCCCTTAGTTCAACCTGTAATAAACACCAAAATGGTGTAAGTAGAGGGCATAACCAGAACATATGGCTACAGTGGGCTGGCAGTATAGCCTAGAGGTTAGAGTAATGATCTGCGAACGAGGGGGCACAATTTGAAGATAGAGGGGGGACAGCTCAGGGGTAATGTGAGGAAATTATTTTTCACTGAGAGAGAGGTGGACGCATGGAACAGCCTTCTGGAGAGGTTGTGGGGTCTAAAACAGTGGGGGAATTCAAACATGTATGGGACAGACATAAGGCAATTATAGTGGGGGGTTGCAGGAAGTAGGCTGTTGGTTAACTAGAATCTGCAGCTTATCCAATAGGTAGGGGAAATGGGCAGACTGGGTGGGCCAAGTGGTCCTTATCTGCTGTCAAAGTCTATGTTTCTATGAGCTTGGTACATCCAGCAGACTAGACCTTGGTTTGACTCTCACAACCTCCACTTGCATACTGTGCGACTCTGAGCAAGTCACTTAACCACCCAGTGCTCCCAGGTCGCCCCTGAAAACAGGCACTTGTGCCTAGTGGGCCTTACCTGGTTACCAAAGACTTTAAAAAAAAAAAAAAAAAATCTGCTTCTGAACATTTGCATCCTCTCCAACATCTTCCATATTCTAGAGGCATATATTTCATTAGTATAGCTGGAGATCTAAAATACCTATATCAGCATTTCCAAGCATATTCACGCCATATTAAGGAGTGAGTTATTTTAATAGCCGGTAAGGCTGCCTGTAACCATTCCTCTGGTGAAATAGATAGCTCCAGGTCTGCATTCCATCCATTCAGAATTGTCTGGGTGGAATCCCCCAATCTATCTCTAAGTATTCTACAGAGTTGTCCAATTAGGTGTCCTACCACATTTCCCCAGGCACTTTCCATTAATATTTCTAATGGGGAGGCCTGGGATTAAGCAAGCTATGTATTTCTTTACTATGGCTTTGTATATACGTTCGTAACTGAAGGAATCGGTAAAAATCTCCTTGAGGGAGCCCCACTCCCACCTGTATTTCTTCAAAGGAGGCTATACCATTTTTGTTTAGTATTTGATGTATATAGTGGAGACCCAACTGGAGCCACTTTTTGAAAGTAGGATCAAGTAAAGAGGGTAAAAAATTTTCATCGGCTGATATCAATCACATGTAAAAAAAGACATCCGAAAACACCATGTGGTACTTCAATTGGTTCCACACCCTTAGCACCTCCCTCATAAAACCAGCACATCTGCAAAGGGGTACCGACCTTTGACTTGTTGCAAAAAGTATGGGGGCTATGTCATGAAGATCAGAAAGCTAGGTCTCTATGTCCTTCCACGTGGCCTTGTAAGTGGGAGATAACCATAAAACTGCTATCTTCAAAAACGCTACTTTTGCATACCATTCTAAATTTGGTAAACCAACCCCCCTATCTGTAGAGGCAATTGCAGAATGGACATTCATACCCTAGGTCTCTCCCCCAAACAGATGAAAGATGAAATAATTTTATTCCATGAAGTAAAGTAAAAGTGGATACAGTAGGCGGGGCAGTATATTCATTCTTACTATTTCAATTCTTTGAAAAAAAGATACTCTGAGGGTTCCCCATTTTTTTGGTCCTGTTCAATGGAATGGGTTAAAGGTTCATAATTCATCAATTCTGTGTTATTTAAATCTTGCATTATATTTATACCTAGATATTTTATTTGTGTCCTATTCCACTGAAGCGCAAGTCGATTTTTCAAGGATAAGGAGGGCAAAAAATCTGGTAGTTTAGACTGCTGTTTTAGAGACATTAGGCCGGAAATCCGCTATATGTTCATATTTCTCTAGAATAGACCAGACCTGCCAGGATCGATTCCTCGGGGGATAAAACCGACAACAGAATATCATCGGCGAATAGCGATATTTTACGTTGTATTTGACCTAATGGGAGTCCCTCAATACACCGTTCAGCTCGGATTGCAGAGGCTAATGGTTCTAGGTATATTGCGAAGAGAAGAGGAGAGAGGAGCTACCACTGTCATGTACATTGCTGTAATGAAATGGGGGGCGGGGACAAGGACCCATTGATTCGCACATAGGCCTTGGGCACCACATACAGATTGCGCAGCCAGGCTGTAAAGGAAACTGGGAAATGAAAGGAGAACAGGGTGTCCCAGAGGAAGTCCAGGACAACCTGTTGAAAGCCTTTTCGGAATCAAGGTTCAGTAATACAGACAGAATCTCCCTTTTCTGAAGGTATGACTCTCATGTTTGTATTTTAGCTCAGAAAGCACTGTTTATGGTTCTTGCCTCTTTGATAATGCTGTTTGGGTGGTATTGTTGACTGTTCTTGCAAAACAAATTCCATTTCTTGTTTGCAGTTTATTCAGAGTTATAACATGGGTTAGAAAAAAGCAGCAATCCAACTGGCCAAACACCATCAGGTGACTGTGGATTAAATGCCAGTAAATGCACAGTTGCTGTGAATGTCCCTGAAAGTTTGGCGGAGTGAGTCAGACAAACTGCCATCAGGACTCATTCAGTCCTGAGCAAAGGAAATCAAAACGGCAGCCATGTAAAATGCTCAAGCGAGAGGCAGCTCCAGTGAGGTCATCAGGGATGTCACGTTTCTGCCAACCCATGTTTTAATGAAACAATAACAGGTGAGCAAGTACCTTTATAAATATAACTGAAAAGCTCTCTGTGTTCCGACCCCAGGAAATCCCCTAAGCCATTTATATTGTTCCCGTCAGCACACACCTCACGCCCTCGGTTCAGCACCCTGACACCAGGGAATCCCTTCACCGACAATGCAGCTGCCAACATCAGTGGTGTTCCATCCTGCTATAATACAGCTGTCATGGCACACCTCTCTCTCTCTCCCCCGCCCCCCGTCTGTCCATCGCAAGCAAGGGAACAGGCATCACAGCAGCAGTATGGGCTCTGAGGAACGTGTGTGTCGGGGGAGGGGGGAAATAAAAGGAAAGAACTTTTGCCCCAACCCCAGGGAATCCCTGAAGCTCTCCAAGTTGTCCCCCTCAGCACACACCTCGCACACTCGGCTCAGCGGCCTGACTCCAGGGAATCCCTTAAGCTCTCTGTGTTGTCCCCATCATCAGACATTTCACACCCTTGGCTCAGCACCCCAACCCCAGGGAATCCCATCACTGACAATGCAGCTGCCATCTACAGTGGCATTCCATCTTGCTATAATACAGCTGTCATGGCACACCTCTCTCTCTATCTCTCGCTCCTATCTGTCCATTGCAAGGAGGAGATTCAAAGGAGAAAGAGGAGCGCACATTACAGCAACAGTATGGGCTCCAAAGAGCGTGACAGCAAGCGGGGCATGGAACACAGCATTGCTGTTGTCGATGTGTCTGTCTCTGTTCAGCAGCTGTATTGGGCATTTGTTTGTCTGTCATCGGATACTGAGAGCTGTTTGTATGTGTGTCTGTGATCAAGACATATGATCCTGAAAGCTTTCTTTCATCTCTGACCTGCATGTGGATCTGTATGTGGAGGGGGGACCTAAAGTAAATGTTGTAGGAAGTGTAGGAGACAATATTATGCACAAGAAATGTCACAAATCATCTCAGTGCTGTATGTTTGACATTTCTGTGTGCATAACCAATGACATATGCATTATTTGTTAGGGACTATTTTGCAAGGTGGCAGGATACAGTACCTTTCTTGCTATTTAAATGGGGAAAAAAAACCTTTCTGTGGGTTTTTCCCTTGTTTTGCACATATCCCATGTTATAAGCATAATAACTCAATCCAGGGTATGGGGTTATAGGCATTTAATCCATGCCTCGGGCGCTGTGAGGACACTCAGCCTGCAGCCTCAGGCCTCATAACGAACCCAAGGCATGGATTAAATGCCTTTAACCTCATACTCTGTCGTGGGTTACTGCTTACTAAGATGGAGCTTCCTTTCAGTAACTGCACTTAGTTGTTTGTAATGGTGGGAAACTTGTTACCTAACCTAGCTGTCTACTGTGCTCAATACAGCACCTGCTAGTGAGGACTGCATATCTCAGACTTATCAGCAATACAACGGTACTGTAAACAGCTGTCTGCTTTTGTGTTATTCACTCTTAAAATTTAGGTGTTGGGGATTTACCGCTGCCCTTTTTTTTTTTTACAATATGACCTATGTTTATCTCACAATGTTTTCATTCAGATTTGCAAAACATAAATCAGCTGCAATGTTCGGACCTCAGAGTCAATAGGACTAGTGGTTCATTTTCATGTGATTTTTTCTCAGTACGTAACATGAATGACATCATTTTCATAGCTATGCAGTAAGTCAATGCAGTTTTTTTATTTATGGAATGTTAAGTTTTGGTACACCCCAACGGAAGGGGAGGCTTGTTATTGTACAGCTACATTAATAGTGTGTACTTGCAAATGTATTGTATTGTATTGCTTGGTACAATTTTTTTTTTTTCCTATTTTCTTTTTACCTCCTCAGCTGGGGGGGTGGTCCTATGGTTCCCCTCTTCAGACGTCCTTTTCTCGGCTGCTGCTCTGGACCCAGTCAGAGCTCTAACACTTTTCGCCCTGCCATCCCAGATCACTTCACAGTGGGGATTTATCCCGCACACTGTGGAGACCTAGAGGCCATGAGATGAAGGGGAACTGACTTAAGTGGGTGTGTCGTGATACCGATAATGTCTGCCGTCACTCGCGCCAGAGGATTGGTTTTTGTCCCTTAGTCCCCCCCCCATGGAACAAGCGTGCAATGGCATCAAGGACACTACTTCATATGCGCTCGCCCACAGTATGCCCAATGCCTGCTCGCACCAGCTGACACATTGATCCCCAAGCCTGCACTAGCCCCAGCCACCACCAGGAGCCAGTGGCTCAGCGATCCTCCCCGCTCTCCCACCCCGGAGAAGAGCAGTCCATGGGATGCTTGAGCCTCCTCCCCTCAGCCGACCCTCTGAGACCCGAGGTCACGCCCGATCCCGGGTCGTCAGCGTGGGAAGAGGTAAGGCGCCAGAGCCTCAGCCCTCTACGCCACGGGCCAACCACTTGGTACAAAAATGAATAATTATAAGCACATTATACTAAAAATATAGTCTGTGCAACACATAAAAGATACACCAAATGGACAACACTATATTTAACTGTATACTGCAAGGCTTAAAGGATATCTGCAGTTCCTATGGCAGGTACTGTATCTATACTGAGTGACAGGTATGATACAGCATTGAACTGCAAATTCTACAAACACTGACCTACACTTTGTAACTATGGTGAATAAATGTCTTGTACTATAAAAAGAAGATGCTGTCAGAGCTGTGAATGTGCGTGTGTGTGTGGGGGGGGGGAATGTTGCACTATAAAGAACAATGTCTGTAATTCTGAGTGACATCCCTTTAAGGCACGGCTTTAACACTGCGCTGAACATGACATTTATAGTTATTCACGTAAACTTGTAAAAGTATAGGCATAATTCTGACCACAGAGATTCTTTCATTACACTATTCACTAAATAGACCCAAATTGGACATAATCTTGTAGCCCTGTAAACCCAACTAAAGAACTTGGTGCAGATACTGTACAGTCTCGATTATCCAGGCAGCTTGGAAGCCATGAAATTAGTTCAGATAATAGGGAGTCCATAAAACTGGGATTAAAATGTTCAGAGTGTATTCACTTGGGAGCCATGCTACCAGTCCATTAGATAGGGATGTCCACATAATGGGGGTTCATTAGATCGAGACTGACTGAATTCATGTTCGCACAGTGCAAACATAAACAGCACCAGGCTAACCAGGCACTACACATCCAAACTGGGCCAAGCAATATTCAGAGGTGTCCATATTGTGTGGCATTGTGGATAGCACAGGCTCTCTTAATTCACCACTGTGTTCATGCAAATGAGAAATCGCTCTTGCATACAAGGCGCAGTGGCATATTAAGCGGAGTTTGGAAGCAGTAAAAGGCTGCTGTGGCAGCACTATTTACCACTTTCAAACCCTTAACCTTAATGTGCTACAATGGTGCATAACCCCTCCCCCCATAGCACTAGTGCCAGTGACACCATCCCCCACCTGACCCATCCCTGATTAAATACAAAACCATCCCTGGAACTCTTGTGGTACCACCCCTCCCACCCGATCCTTGAGTAAAATGATGCCCCATCCCACCTTGGTAGTCTAGTGGTACCCCACTCCCAGCAGATACATAAGTAAAATAACAGACCACCCTATTAGTCTAGTGATAACCCCCACCCAATCCCTGAATAAAATGACAGACCACGGGCCAGCCCGCCGGCACAGCGGTTGGATTTCCACTTACGGCGCCAGTGACCCAGGTTGAACGACCCGGGTTGTCGCAGGGCCAGCTGTAGGGGGAAGGATTGAGCATCCCAGACTGCCTCTCCTCTCTCTGGAGGAGGGGTCTGTTTGCTCGGTGCCACAGTGACACCTAGTGGAGGCTGGGTTCACCACAAGCACCGACGCCAAATCAAACTCAGGGGCGGGGCAGACGCTGGTCGTCATTGCATGTCCCCACCCCTACTCACAGGGGAGAAAAACACCCTGTGACTGGCCGACTCAATGAAGCTCTGCCCCTGGTGCCTCAATCAGCCTCTGGAGCCAGCTCCACCACCAGATAACTGTATCGTGGCCCAATACGGGGGGGTTGGTTTCACGACCCTGCTCTCTGGGGGGGAAAGCCAGGGATGACAGGGTGAGTGCGGGCATATCTAGAGGTGGAGGCAAGGGGGTCTGTGACCAGAGCAAACCTCGATGGCTGGTAGGGACCAAAAAGCATAGTGATTAAAAAAAAAAAAATAAAAAATGATAGACCACTCTGGTAGTCTAGTAGCATCTACTGCCTGATGACCCCCGAGTTAAAACAACAGATTGCCATGGTAGTCTTTTGGTACCCACCTCCTTACCGATTCCAGAATAATATGGTAAACATCTCTGGTAGTCTAGTGGTACCCCTCCCAACCCAATACCCAAATAAAATGATCAATGTACCTGATAGCCTAATCTTAGCCCTCTCCCAGCCAGTCTCTGAGTAAAATACTATCCCTTGTAGACTACTGGTACTCCCCCAACCAATCCCAGAGTGAAATGATAAGCATCCCTGGGAGTAGGCCACCTACGATGGCCCAGCGGCAGCATATCGTGCTGCTCTGCAGGCAACCTGGCTTCGGCAGTGAACTCGAGTCACCACGCTGAGAGGCAGGACAGGCTGAGGCAGCTGCCACATGCAGGGTCTTAAATAATTGATTAGCAGTTTTTTCGTGGGACTATACTAACTGTATAGAAAGTATTTATATAGATTTTATGGACGTGCTGTGTTTGTTAAACACAGTGAGGTAAGAACTGTTCATTTTCACAAAGATTTAGCAGTTTTATGAGCAAAACGATAATCAGTTTTTAGAGTTAAATAAATCCCTGTGCATGGCAGTGTGATTCGGCTGAGGAGGGTCGACGATGAGCTACAGTGTTGTAGCAACACCGTGGCTGGGTCATGGAACTTGTTCTGCCACAGAGAACGTGTTGTGTGCATGCCAGGCTACCAAGAAGGCAGTGCTCATGTCAGGAGAGGTGGGAGGGACCTAGAAGGGAGAGAACTCCATGTCTATCTAAATCATGGTCTGGGCCTCTGGGATTCCTCTGAGTCCTAGTGCATACTGGCACTGTATCCTAGTCCATACACTGGACTGCCTGGTGGTGGGAGAGGACGGCCCTTCCCCTATAGCCCCTGACATGGAGTGGAAGCCATGGGGTAACCAGTATGTCACACAAGGCTGGGGGGGACTGAAGGGCACAAGCCTTGACTGGGTATATCCCTTGGCTCTGGGTATATCCCTGTACTCTGGAAAGTGGGAAAAGGCCAAACAAACAGCACTACATACCAAGGCTTCAAAATATATTATCATTTATTTTGGTTCCCAATGTTAAGAGAAATGCCAGACCACACTACCCCTACATATCGCCTCCGTAATGTGGCCAGTGAGGAAAAATAATAAAAGCATCTCTGGTAGTCTAGTGGTACCCCCTCCCAGTGAAGCCCCAAGTAAAATGACAGTAATCAGCACAGGTTCATGACAGGAAAACTTGTCAGACCAACCTGATAGTATTCTTTGATTTGGTACCTGGGACAGTGGATTAGAGTCATGCAGTGGATTCACTCTAACTTCAGCGAGGCATTCCTTGCTTCAGCAATGGCACACTGAAGGTTACTGAAGAAGCCAGAAGATCTAGGTGCCGCAGAGGACACAGTTAGATGGATGGGAAGTTGGTTAAAGGGAGGCAGCAGAGTGTGGTGGTAAGCAAAGTCAGATCAGAAGAGATGGAGGTCACCAGTAGAGTGCCAAAGGGATCAGTGCTGGGTCCAGTACTTTTCAGTATGTTCACCAGTGACACAGGGAAGGAATACAGGCAAGATGTGTCTTTCTGCAGATGACACTAAGCTCTGTGGAAGGTTGACATTAAGGAGGAGATAAGGGAGTTACAGAGAGTTTTGTAAAGGTTGGAGAGGTGGTCCAGGGTTTGGCAGCTGAAATTCAACACCAAAATTGCACGATTATGTATATAGGGAACAAGAACCCCCGGAAGGGAGTATTGGATGGGAGGTGTTATACTGGGCACCACTTTTGAGGAAAGGGACCTAGCAGTCATCAGAAGTGACTCTCTTAAACAACTGAGCCCGTGTAAGAAGGTCCACAGTAAGGCAAGCAGGATGCTGGGGTGTACTGGGAGGAGATTATCATCTCTCTATAGATCACTGGTGACACCATAGGCGTAGATTGCGGGGGGGGCAGAGGGGCAAGCTGCCCCCCCTGAGAAATTAGACCAGGACTTTTTTAGGAGCCCAGCCACCGTTCTCCGGTTGTCATTGTTTTTTTTTTTTTTAATATTGAATGGGCTCAGGGCTATGCCCGGACTGCCTGCACCTCCCCGGGGGAGGGATGGGGGGTGGCAGCACGGCGCCATGTCTCAAACAAAAACGATCCCCTTTTCCGATTGGCTGCAAGCCTGCAACCATAGTAGCCTGCATGTTACAGCCAATCAGAGAGTGCTGCAAGCTGGCGCCATCGCGTGAGCAGTACTCCGTTAGTGGCGCCATTTAGTTGTCTGTGTGCCTTCCATGAAGGAGCAGCAGCAGCATCCATATAGCATAGGGCTGAGGAGAGATAGCTATTCAAGGATGTCGAGCAGCACTCGTTGGTTGTCTGTCAAGTGTCATCAGTGTCTCAGTCAGTCTAGTGTTCCCACCCTCATCCTGTCCTGAACAGCCCAGTTTAAATATACCTCACCCGAGTCCTCTGACTACCTACTGTCTGTTTCTCAGTGCAGCCAGCTGTGCTCTGGGCTCTCTTGCTGCCACCTGAGCCTCCCATCCCCGAGAGCCTAGGAGGCCTGCGGCCTCAAGGCCTGTACCACCGGACAGACCAGGTGGAGGAGTGAGTAGTACAATTACAGTGAGTCTGAGGCACGGCCAGGCTTGCCTGCACACCCAGCTCCTGTGTCCAGCAGGCCAGAAAAAGATTTACCATGTTGTCGGCGAGTCCCACACCACGCCCGTTGCTCACCAGTTCCATGGTCCACCGAGAGGGATTATTCAGGTCAGTGAACAGCCAGGCCCAGAACAGTGAAGAAGCTGGCGGTCATGCAGGCTATAGCAGACCCATAATGCGACACGTTCATCTGGTGTCAGAAAAATGAGTTACTGTCTCATTGGGGAATTAATCGGGAGAGGAACGGGACTGTTGGGAGAGACTCAGCTACCTGAACTGCCTTCTTGGCCTTGCTGTGCCCTGCTGCATGCTGCCCTGTCTGTGCCCTTACTGATTTGGTGAGTAACTGTGCTGCAAGCTGGTTGTTGGAAATTAATACCATTCACATCCCAGAAATGTGTTTTTTTTTTTTTGGGGCTATTGGCCATGGCCATGTGTCTGGGGGGGGGTGGTGGAAGGTTTGCTTGTCAGTTTGTGTTTCTTTGGGTGGGAGGGGATTTGCTGGCTGTTGAGGCAGTCCATGTTGGTGGGGTGGGTGGGTGGTGGGCCTATTTGTTTGGTATGGTGTGGACACTGGTCATGTTGGTGGGGTGGGGACACTCAGTTACTGTGCTACTGGTGTGGTGGGGTTTGTTGGGGAAACTCACTGGACGGTCTGTGTTAGGTGGGGCTGGGGGATGGTCTGTTTTGGGGTTGGGGTCGGGGAGACAGTCTGTGTGTTTTGGGGCTGACTCACTGAGAGGATTGTCAGTGTTTGGTGCTGGGGAGGGCCTGCGTTTGGTGGGGCTGGGGGCGATCAGTGTTTGGGGCTGGAGTGGTTAGTGTTTGGGACTGGGAGGGCAGTCAGTGTTTGGTGGGGCTGGGGAGACAGTCTGTTTTCTATTATGGGGTTTGGTGGGTGGAGACACAGGCCATGGTGATGTGGGGACACTGGCTGTGATGGTGGGGTGGTGACACTAGCCATTGTTTGGTGGACTGGGCTGCATTTGTCTGGGGACTGTCCATAATGGTGGAAAAGGGGACTGTCCATGTTTGCCTGCCGGTGTCTTGTGGGGAGGGGGGGACTATTTGCTGGTCAGGTGTCTGGGGGATCTTTCCATGTTGACTTATGGGGGTGAATGTCGGTGATTGCTGATCAGGTGTCTAGGATGGACTAGCAATGTTGTTGGGGAGGGGAACTCTCCGTGTTTTGCTATGTTGTTTGGGGGATTGTTGTTCATGTTGTGGTGGGAAATTCTGGTTTGCTAGCTGTGTGTCGGGGGTGGGGACTGTCCTTGGTGGGATATGGGGGACCGTCCATGTTTGCTGGCTGCCTGGGTGTCTGGTGGGACTGTCCTTGTCGGTTGGGAGGGGGCATTCTTTGCTCACTGGCCCGGTGTCTGGTGGTTGGGGGGGACTGTTCAGGTGTCTGGGGGGGACCGTCCTTGTAGGTGGGGTGAAGGGGGGGAATGTCCATGTTTGCTGACTGGGTTTCTGGTGGACTGTTCGTGTTGGTTAGGCAGGGGGACATTCTGTGCTTGCTGACTGGGTGTTAGCATATAAACATAAGTAAATGTTAAAACATAATTTCCACCTCATCCTTTACCTGTCAAGGGATGTATCTCACTGACCTGTGCCCGCAGCTAGCACACGAACATTAGTAAATGTTGAAACATTATTTCCCCCTCATCCTTTACCTGGCTGTAAAAGTAATCTTTCACTTTTTTGATTTCTCCGATCGTCCACTGTGGAGGGTGAAACAGACAGATCTCCTTGGCCTTGCTGTCTCTGTCTTCATTGCCTGGCAAACACAACCAAAGGGTAGCTTTTGTGTTCTCCCTGTACAGTGTTACAAGATTAGCAAAAAAATCTTGCACTAAGACATGCACCCTAAAGAAATGATTATACTACTACCTGGCTGTTGTTATAGCGACTACTGACTGGCCATGATTTTTATGGGGTTGGAACACTGTGGTTGGGGACACTGCTGATCGGTGTGTGTGTGGGTTGGGGACACTGCTGGTCGTGTGTGTGGGGGGGGTTGGGGACACTGCTGGTCATGTGTGTGTGTGTGCGGTGTTGCGGACACTGGTCATTTGTGTGGGTGGGGTTGGGGATACAGGCATTGTGTGGGTGTGGTGGGGGCACTGTTGTGTGGGTGGGTGGAGGCACTGGCATTGTGTTGGTGGGGTGGGGTTGTAACTGTATACCAGGCAAACTGTGCTGACCAGTAGCTCAACATCTCTCTTTCCAGACAAAGAAAGAAACATAAACAAAATGCAGTATAAAATGTGGTTTTATTTATTTTTGTGTGCCTGTGATGGGGAGGCACAGACCTGGATGCCTGGAGTGGATACCAGATAAATGGAGCTGGAAATGGTGTTGGTTGGGTGGGGTGGGGAGAGTGGCTGTGCTGGTGCGGTGGGGAGAGTGGCTGTGCTGGTGGGGTGGACACAGAGTGTGGAGAGTGGCTGTGCAAGTCCATCAGGGTGCAGAGAGTAGCTGAGCTGGCCAGTCTGGGTGGAGATAGTGGCCTTGCAGGTCTGGGGTGGGGAGAGTGGGCTGTAGCTTTTTGCATGGACATTTAATTCACTGTTGCTTGCTGTGCCTTCTGCTGCCCTGCCAGCTTTGTGCTGCTGTGCTGACCAGGCCCGGACTGGTACACATGTGCTGAAAAAATGGTTCTGGCCACTGGTGATGGAGGAGGGAGGCTGGACGGGCATACTGGCACAGAAATATTTTTTCAACATGTATGCCAGTCTGCTGGGTCCATGCCATGCTTACCTCCTCGCATAAGGGCTTCTGAGCACTAAAGATAAGTTTCTGAGTCAAAATTAGAACTGTTGGAAAGTATGAAATCCTACAGTATAAAAATTGTGCATGTTTATGTAGTTTCACCTTACTGTGTGGTTCGACAAGATGTTCTGTGGTCTCTCCTCCTCATTTAGCACCCTGACCTGTGACCTATCCATTCCCTCCCCCCTCCAGGGCAGGGGGAAGGTCCGTTGCTTTGTGGTCTTTTGGTGGTTTGTTGGGCATTGTAAAATGCATTGTTTCATTTACTGTGTTGTACTTCCTGGACCTGCTTTACCCTGTTTCTATCCTGAATGTAAACATGGTATATAAAAAGTTCATTTTTTGGAGGTGGGTGTGTCTGTCTGTGTCTGTGTGTAGAAGAATAGAGACACACGCTCGGACAAAAAAAAACTGTATTAAACCACATCAAACTGAAGCAACCATGTTTCATTTGTGCCCTTCAAAACTGTCAGATGAGACGATTTTGAAGTAGTCTGGGGGGGAGGAAGCATCCACGGCAACCGGCCCACCACACACTGTCATAGGTGATGCTAATAAAAACCACCAACCAAGTACTTACCTTTCAGGGTGGGTCCTAGAGGCTGTGCACAGGTATCTGGAGTTGTTGTTCCAGCAAACTTCCTGTATGCCTTTTTCTCTTAGGTTATGTGATGCGACCACTTTTGTGCCAGGGCAGTCTGTGTTTGCTTGGATGGGGTTGTGTAACCCTGGACAAGGACAGAGATGCATATTCCTTAGGAGCCCATAGGGAGGAGAGTGGTAGGTTGTGTGACCACCATGCCCATGATCATCTTGAACAATTAGGGGATTTACATTGTTCTGTTGCACTGTCCCAGGTACATCAGCAAGCTTGTTAAGAGCACCGCCTGAGGGATATCAGCAAGTCCCATGCTTATGTGATGCAATGCTTGCTTGCTTGAGGAGAGCATTATCCTCTCTGCCACCTCACCTAACCAGATTCAAGCATGTGACATTGAATAATATGGGATGGGATGGGAGACTAATGAATTAACTTGGTTATAACAAAGAAAAGTGTTAACACTGGTGAAGTAAGCAATAATGCCCGACAGAGGCGTGTGTCATGCTGGGATAACGCCACGCCTCAGGTGGTTGGCCACTAGTGCATCCAATACATAAGGCATGATGTTATCCTACCATGACACACAACTGGAGGGCATTATTGCTATTATACAATGGCGGTTGTTATACAGAATTAAAAAATAATTTTAAAGATGTTTTATTTGGTGTAGAAAATATTTTTAAGAGAAGATACAAAAACCACACTAATGCTAACAATCATCAAGAGGTTCACGGAGAGCTGAGACTAGACCTGTGATGAATCGGATGTACTGGGATAACATCATGGGTCTAGCCCAAGACTGACCAATCAGAGGCCAGCATTCATTCTTGTCATTGTATAATCGCATTTTTTTTATGTAATCTATGTAAATAAGGGCTCATGCTGTGAGGATGCACATGCTGGGTGGTTTCCCATACCATCCATGTTTATAGGTATACTGAGGTGGCACAGACATTTGCTGCACTTCCTTGAAACATGCGTTTTGCACTCCTCAAGGGTGGGAGGGCTAGCTCAAGCAGACATTTCAAGAAGTTCAGGATCCACTATAAGGGCTGGACTTGGAAGGGTTATGTAAGCAGCAAAGGGGGGTGAGAGACTAGTGAGCTATCCACTGGGGGCAAAATTAAGTCAAGACTGATTTGAATTGAAGCTGAGGGGAGGTTCTGTCCTCTTGAGAAGGAAGTTAAGTTCCTTACATATTTTCAACTTTACAAGTAAGTCCTCACTCCCAAGGCAGAAGAACGAAAAACTGAATACAAAACAGGTCTCGGTCAGTTTTTCGACTCTGGTCTCAGGAGGAGTTGGGCCGAGAGCAGGCTGCAGTAAAACTGGTGGGGTGGGGAAGTGCTCTGACTTGGCCTGGGCTGGTCCCTCGCAGGAGTTATTCAGCTGTAGTCTTAAATGTTTTTTGGGCATTATTTGATGCCGGTTGATTTGTTTGCATTACGCAAGCCACCCACCCTCTTCACTGTCGTGATACGCGAAAATCAGGACTTTTTTGTTACTTTGCCCCCCCTGTAAAAATAACAAACTATGCCCCTGGGTGACACCACACTTGGAGTACTAAGCTAAGTACTGGAGTCCTCACCTATGAATGATTCAGGGCCAGGAGGGCAGATCTTATGAGGATTAGCTTAGGGCTCTGAACATGTACTCGCTCAAGGCCAGACAACAGAGGAGTGATATGACAGAGACCTTCAAGTTTCTGAAAGGAATGAACAAGGTGAACTGCAAGGAATTGTTCAACAGGAGTGGCAGATCTAGAACACAGGGTCATGAGTGGAAGCTGGCAGGGGGAGGGTAAGGAGGGAAGTGAGCAAGTTTTAGTTTACAGAGAAAGTGGTTGAGCCGTGGAACAGTCTGTCAGCAGAGGTAGTGGGCACCAAAGCCAGTAACGGTTTCAAGCACAGTTGGGAGAGAGTTAAGGGCTTAGTAGTTACTCAGCGGTAGTAGTAAGAGAGGGAGCAAGGGGGTGGATAGTGTAGGCAAAGACCCCGCAATGACAAAAGGTCTCATGGTAAGATAGGGCGTTATGGGCAGACTGGATGGACCTTTGGTCTTTTTCTGCTGTCCTTCCTGCCAAATCACCATTAAAGAACGCAGCACACTCCTCTCCCCAGCCCAGCTCAGTAGGCATCCCCACTGCACCATCTCACTCCTAAAATGTCCATTCAGGACCACCAGCAGTCATTACTGGTACAAACCCTCCTCACGCCACTAGGATAAACTGCCATCTGAATGACAGGGAGCAAGCACATGCATACTGTAGAAATATGAGTTCTGATCTAACCAGTTCTCCCTGAATGCTAAGAAAAGGTCCGAATGACTACTGAAAGCAGACAGACGTTCGAGAGGACTCTGTTCACCCCTGTATACAAGATTCTGGATGGCTCCTTACTGGCGGTAGTCTCCTCCAAGTACCTGGGTGTCTGGCTAGATACTCACCTTAACTTCACTAGACACACTAATAACATCTACTCCAAACTACTCCCCATATGGTGTGCACTGTGCAGGAACAAATCCAGTATCCCCATGCCAGCTTGCCATGCGATTGTTCTCAAACGATCCTCCCGACATTTGCCTAGGGTGATGTAATCTATGGTGCTGTCCCAAATCCCACTTAACCCGGCTGGACACCTCCTCTTCGATTGTTTCTGCCATTTTGCCCTGGACTGCCCCCACCAAAAAAAAACATAGCCAGTGTTGTTCTCTTCATTCTGAACTTCCATCCATTTCCTTCCCTTGCTGGCAGATGCCTGTATCACTCTGATGCTTTCATATCCAAGTTCTGGTTCTCACCCTGCCATCTCTCATCCCTCCTCTCCCCCGCTCCCCTCTAAACTTACTCCCTCAGGAACTCTCTGACTCTTGTTCCTTCCTTCTCCCTTTCTTCAATACTTTTGCTGGACAGGCCTCTTTCTCCTACACACTCCCCTCTCTATAGAACAACCTCCCACTCTCACATCACCTGGTCTCCTCTCCTAGCTCTCTACAGCCCCTGTTCTGGGCCCACACAGCCCATGCTTCCTCCTGCCCCTAAACTCTCTGTCCCCAGAATGTAGTTCATGGCTATTTGACCAGTTCTGTTTCTGGTGGCCCTCATGGTCTGTTTTTTTGCCACAAGCTGCTCTAGCTTTTACTAAAGTACTGCACCCTTGTGAAGCTATGCTGTATATTATACACACAGTACTGCTCACTGCCTCATGCATAATTGCACCTTGTTGTGTAATGTTCCGTGGATACAATTCCTGAGTGTTACTACTTGTCCCTGGTTTACCAATGTTTCATTTCTCTCCCTCTCCCCTGTTCCCTGTCCCCTGGGATGCACCTGGTAACAAGCTGTGGCTCAGTGTGCCTCTGCCGATCACTACATCTGAAATAATATAAAAAACAAATAAATGTGAACATAAAAGAGCCTGGTGTCATTATAGCAGCAAGCACTGCTATAAACACTGTGCGACACTACACAGTATTAACAAAGAAATGTTACTTGATGGAAACATTGTTCCTGCTTCTGCAGTACAACGCCAGCTTAGAACACCAACAGTAACAGAGAGAATGAAGTGCTGTTCTGGAGTCAGTTTCCTAATGTTCTTTGCATTTTCATTCTCTCTCTTAACTGATCAAAGGAAATTCTTCCAGTACAGGTAAATATGTTACCTTTTTAAAGAGCTAGCCTACTTCGTAAAACTAATATTAGTTTTTAAAAGCAATCAGCCATTACTTTTTATTATAAAAAGGCTCTCAGAAATGCTGCAATCTGATTGGCTGTTAGGATTCCAACAGCCTTACATTAATGCATGTTATACAATGGTGTGTGAAAATCCTGTAACCTCATTGGTCAAAACATGTCACATGACCGTGGGTAAATTCTGCATAACCCACGGCTGAAGAATGGCATGTGTGAAAAACATAATTAAACACATTTTAAATTTATGTTACACATGGATCCATTATATAATCACAATAAGGTACTCCAGGGTGTGAGTTATTGGGTGATTTACCCACTTCTTGTGTGGTTAAGTCACTCGGCTTCGCCTCATGACACACCACACAAGGCGTGGGTAACTCCCCAATAACCCACACCCTGTTGTGCCTTATTGCTTAATTATACTGTCATGTACAGCCTGATCACCATGGCACATGGATTTTTCCCGTCAGCATTCCATCCTCTAGCACAGCTGAATGTGTGGAAGACTGCATTCTGATTTTAAACCAGCATTCTTAAACTGCTGGTGGAAGAACTGTTTTATTAAAAATCTCCCTCTTAATGAGGAAAACATTCATAAAGGATACTTTTAACACTTTTCTTTTGGAAAACATTTTTATAATAGCAATAAGGCAGACCCAGGAGTTAGATTAACAGTCAGTTAATCACCCCCTAGGGGCACTCACCCCTAGGGGGTGATTAACAGACTGTTAATCATCTAACCCCTGGTCATACCTTATTGCTTAATATCTGAGGTACTTTTTCTTTTCCCTTTGTTTAATTAGAATATTTTGTACCTGCTGTTAGTAGGTGTGATATGTGGGACAGCACTCTGTGGCAGCTGATATGTCTGTCTCTATTCTCCCACTACATCACCAGCATTATGACCTCACTGACTGTGACATCACTGTTGCTTATGAACAGCCACTCAGTGGCTGCCAGGTCAGTCACCTGTGATGTCACTGTCAGAGAGATCACAAAGCTGATGATGCAGTGGGGGACTAGTGATGGATATGTCATCTGCCAGGCTGAGAGCTGTTCCACACGTCCAGCACAGTACAGTATTATCACATAGCACACTTTCTAATAAGCAAAAGAAAAAAAAAATGGAAATAAAATGTTACAATGGACTACTTTTTAAAATGTGTATTATTTCCTGACTGCCTGTTGTGTCTCCACTAGCTCTTTAAGGCCTGTATCAATATTTTAACATGAGCACATTTGGAATGCAAACACTGATAGGGGGTCTGCTGATCCAGCAAACCTTAAATTAAAGAAACCTTTCCCATCTTATATTTGCCTTTATGTTCCCTGCAGCTTTTTAAAAATGAACATCTAACTACCAGTATTTTAGACTGTGCCAAAGTAGTTTCTGAAACTGACTGGCTTAATCAAAGAAACAGCCAGTGAAATGATAAACAGTGCAGGTACAAGCACAGCAATACACACCATGATGTATTCATCGAAGAAAGCAGCCCCAGTTTGCTCTCCATTCAATATTTACAGAGAATTTTTATTAAAAAATTAGTAACCTTAGCCGGCCCTGTGGCGCTGAGGGTTGAGGCGCTGGATGCCACACCTCGCGCCACACTGGCAACCCGGGTTTGGGAACAAGCCCAGGCCGTCTGGGGTTGGCAGGGGAAAGAGAGAGGATTGAGCATCCAGAGGACAGCTCTCCTCTTTCGGGAGGGAGGGGGGGGCCATGGTTCAGCATTTGACTGGCCTCTGGCAAAGCTGGGGGCACAGCAAGTGCTGAACTCACATTGAGGGATGGTGAGTGGCGACGTCGGCGGTGATGTCTTGATGTCTGGGTGCATGCCACTCCCTCACGAATAGTGAAAAATGCCCTGCAGGCTCTGGGGAAACGGAACATCGAGGTAGTCCTCTCATTGCCCCCACATGCCTGACTCCTCGGTCTCCAACGCAGCAGAATGTACGGGGTGTAATCCGCCCCACCTCGTCCCCGCCCAGGGTAGATCCAAGGCTCCATGGGGGTTTACAGAGAAGTCAGGTAAGGTGGCAGAGGTGGGGGACAGGCCTCATTGACGTTCCCGAGGGTGCGGTGCCTGGGGGGCATAAACAATATTTAAAAAAAAATAAATAAATTAGTAACCTGGAAGGCACACTGAGCAGCAGCTACATACAACAGATGAGGGCCATCATGGACAGAGGAGCAATAACGGAATGAAAAAATAAAAACAAAAGGGAATGCAGGTAAGGAAAAATGCAGTATTAAAATACAGATGATCGAGCATTCAGTTCAAAATATACTATCCAATGACTAGAGCAACCTGGTAGATGCGGTCTGCACCACAGTGTGCTTAGTTCTTTAAAGGAAAACTACACCCTCACATCTTGTAAATTTTATCTGTTTCCATGTCAACAGACAACTGTTTTCCTGTAGCTGTTCAGGAGTAACTGTTTCTTTAGGTTGTTTTTACTGTTCCTGCTAGTCCCCTGTAACTGTCTTTGGGGGGGGGGGGGCATTTTATGGTTGTGGAAATCTTATTGTCCCTGAGAGCTGCATAAGCATATGAGAAAAAAATGTCTCATCACCTATATATACCATGTATATCTATGCTGAAAGTTCAAATGTCCTGAAAAACCTTTCTGGAAACACACAAATTGAATGCCATTTAAAGGGACAACCCTGCATTACAACTCAAGACAGTTTGCAAAGCTAACTGAAGGCAAATGTAGTATTTCACATCTTGCTGCAACGTGCATTGTTGAACTCTAATTAAGCAGACAGGCATACTGCGGAATCGAAAGGGTGCTGACACTTCATGTTCTCATATGTTAATGCAGCTTTCAAGGACAATGAGGTTTCAATAAGCAGAAACTATAGACCTCCAGGAAAGATACAGGTACTGGTATGAACACTGAAAATAAACTAAAGCAATCACAAATAAATATGCCAGCTGCATGAAGAGTTGAGTGTTGAGATGGAAACAAATAAAATGTAAAATATGTGAGGGTGTAGTTTTCATTGAAGAGAAACTGAAGAGCGAGGGATGTAGACTGAAAATGCTGCTTATGGTGTTCCTGACAAGTCTGCTTGCTCAGAAATCCACGACCTTCCACTCAGTATGATCAAACTCTACAGTGCAGTGCAGAAGAAATAAAGGTTAAGGAATTTGGCTTTCTAATGCACTTTTCATAAACATCAACACTGTAATCCAAAGTAGTTTACAATCCAGGATTATACAATGGCTAAAAAATAAAGGATTCTGATTGGCTGACTGGCACCTTCTAACCGTAGTAAATCCTAGCATCACCCAACGGAAAAAGGTGCCAGTCAGCATCATCTGGTCCCCATCAAAAGTGTATTCCTCTGACTCCCCCACATCAAAGCGATTAGTCGCCATCTTGTTCGTCGCTAACCAAACACCACAAAATACTTTTGTACGGTTGTGTTTCTTTCCATGGCAGACATCACATAGTGGCACTCTCAACACTCACCCGTCCTCACAGTCTTTACACTTCACCAGGCATCTCATCAATGGAGGTTACTGGCCTCTCGCCGCAGCTCGCTGCTCCTGAAACCCGAGGGTCTCGCCCATCTTAACAGGGAATCACTGAGAGCCCGAGCCAGCCCACTGCCCTTCAATCAGGTGAGAGCAGTGCACATACATCCTGACCAGACAGATATGACTGTGAGAACAAGGTACCCAAAGTCAAGTGTACCAGACAAAAACTAGGCAATAAAGGACAAATTAAAAGTTCTGAATTCAGATAGCTCCTTCAATACTGATTTCCACCAACAAAGTACGCTACTCCGCATGCGCAGAATGTGCAAAAAGCAGAGCAGTGCCTCTGTAGTGTAAAAGGAAATAAGCAGCAAGTACTGAAGGCTGTCCCAGCTCATACAAGAAAAACAGAGCCGGGACACAGTCAAAAAAGCAATATGGGCAGATTTAAACATTTCGTGGCTCCAGCAAAAGCACTGGGCCGGGAAGCACAAAGCAATACTGCACATGTGCAGTATCACCACAGCCCCAGTAACCAAGGACAACTTCTTCTGGCAGAGCAATAAAAACACACAAAAATAAAATGGAAAAATAACTTTTTATTTACTATTCTTCTGCGTAAAAAACCAAAAAGGGCATTGTATAATCGCAATATGCCACTCCAAGGTGTGGTGATGCCAAAATTTACGAACTTCTGGTGTGATTTACTCACTCGGCCTGCAGCCTTGCAACCAAATCACACCAGGCATGGGTAAATCCTGGCATCACCCACATCCTGTCATGGTATATTGCTTAAATAGCTGTCAACAGCGATGAAGCACACACGCAGAGGTTGTAAATCTGAAGGGGATTACAAAATGCCCAGGGAGCTACAATAGCAGTATTTCTTAAGGGAAAGAAATGTTTTATTTATTTATTTAGTTTTTGTTGACCGGGTAAGTGCACTAGACAAATCCTGCCTATTTTCAGGCACGACCCGGGGGAGGAGGATAGGATACAGATGAATGCCAAATGACCTTGAACCAGATTAAGCTGTCTTCCTGTAGACTCTGGTAATAATGCATTTGTGGCAAAAATATCAGCATAACCATTCCTTACATTTCACTATTGAACTAAGATACAGGATTTTACCATTTTTTAAACTAAATGCTCTCTGGCCACACCCACTGTGAATAAATTAAAAATCTTGGCGTGGCACTGTGTGGTTTACAATCAGAAATGTGTCCTAGCACCCTCCTAATACAAAATCCTTTATGCCAAGTCAAAAAAAAAAAAAAAAAACTTGAAAGAAGGGATTTTTTTTAAATTGCTAGTGGTGGCCATCTTTTATGACTTGAAGTCATTAAAAATATAATATTAGTACTGCAAGCTGTTTTAAAACATCTGAGAGAAATAAAAATATACTGATGAAAAATCTAATTATCTCAAAAATATATTCTGCTAAAAATGATATCATGCAATGTTTTGCTAACTAACAAATACTGCTGCCTTAAGCGCACAAAGTGAGAAAATGAGAAGATGTCAAGCACAGGAAGGCAAAATGATGTGCTCTAGGTAACATAGTGAGGAAAATGGTGGTGGTGGTGGGATTCAAAAGTGGGTCTCCAGCATCATAGCTTTTTGATGTAATCGGTAGGCTCCTCTGCCTCCACAAATGCAGCCACCAGTCTCTACAACTGCAGAAATGCCAAACAAGAAACTATTTGATACACTCACTATAACTCAGATGCATTTGAAACTCCATGGGACCTCTGCAGCTGAAAGTGATCGTCAAAGGACAAATCAGCATTCTGGCTCCTGCCTAAGCCTCCCTCGAGACTGTCTGATGTGATGATACAAACTTAACGAAAGTCGCTCTGTTAGTCAAAATGCTGCCTTGCTTATTTTTGTTATTACTGATTTGATCTAGAGTTATCCTTTTTGATGTTTAAACAAATCTGATAGGCAACTACAACAGCGCAGACAGACTATTCTTTAGTTCTTAGAATAAAAGGAATTTTCTGATATAAGGGAGCTACTCGCATACTGTGGTAGCTGTCCTTGGCGACAGTTATTCTAGCCAGGTTTTAAGAAGTATCTGCAGCCCATATCTTTGTTATTCCACTTGTAGATTACCCCTGGAGATGGGCAGCCCAGTTCATTCACAGTGCCCCGGTCATGCTGACACGCTACGCTCAAGCACGTAATGGCGTCTGTCTGATGGAGGAGGCCTTGGGGGCCGCCTCCACTGAAATGAATGGGGCTCGATTTCTCTGATTTTTAAGCTCAAGAATGGCCAGGTAGAGATTAATGAAGGTCACCCAACTAACAAGGCCCTTGTTAATCATGCGTGACCTTCATTAATCTCTACCTGGCCATTCTTGAGCTTAAAAATCAGAGAGAAATCGAGCCCCGTTCATTTCAGTGGGGCGTGCCCCCGCGCTCTCCCTGGCCAGATGTCATTACGTGCTTGAACGCAGGGGTGTGTCAGTATGACCGGGGCACTGTGAATGAACTGGGCTGCCCATCTCCTGGGGTAATTTACGAGTGGAATAACAAAGATATGGGCTGCAGATACTTCTTAAAACCTGGCTAGAATAACTGTTGATGAGGGCAGCTACCACAGTATGAGTGGTAGCTGCTATCCAGTAAATCAGAAAACCACTTTAATCTTACTTTTATGAACCAGAACCCATTTAAAAAGGTATCTGTTGCTCAAAATCAAACTGGACAAATAAGCCAGCAAGTTCACAACAAATTGTCTCTAAGCAGCATAAATTATAGTTAACGTTTCAAAATTAAATGTGTCAGGTTTACAACTTCAGGGAATCATTTTACATATGAACGCATCCTTAACAGTACTGTGTATGTTTCAAAATCCAATTAAATTCTCACACAGTTAATTTTTTCTTTACATGCGAAAATCCTAGTACTGAAATAACCCATGGTGCAATTTAACTTTAAGCCTGGAAATCATTAGCATTATCTACAGCAGACAATCATTTCTGTATTCCACCTGAGTAATAAGCTGCAAGCTAGGAAGGAACCCCAATTGACATGTAGTCTTACACACTGTCAATGTAGGAGTTAGAAAGTGTCACACAGAGTTAGCAAATTAATCCTGCTGCACCATGGGCTGCTTAAATTATGTCTCCACACTGAAGGGGTGCCTCAGGTAGGCAATTCCACATTTTAGACAGAGGGTGACTAATATGTAGAATTGCAACCTGGTGAAGCTGAAGAAGCAAGAATCATACAGAGATTCAAAGTAGTACAAAACAGATTCCTGGGAAGAATAGCACTGAGAGATATGCAGCATCTGAGTAGATGGTATGAATGTGTGCCTGTTCTCAGACTGGATATGGTCACTCCCATTGAGCAGCAGAAGCAGATAAGATGGAGTCTAAGTCCCTTCTATCACCACAATGCAAGGACAAATGAGCAATAACGCATGACATGTGGTGTACATTTATTGGGAGATATAGGTACGCCTCCGGTGTGAGCTGAGGCACGATGCTACAGGCGGAGTGTTCCACAGCACACACCAAAGTGCCTATATCTCCCAATGAAAACAGCATGGCCTAGTGTACACAGTTTTGGCTTAGAAAATGGGCTGGAGAAATTCACGAACCTGACTGGCTAAAGCCATCAAACACCCAGTCCGGTATCAGGCAGTAAAGAATGGAAAATAATTCAGAGGGCTGGCCGGGGGAAGAAAGATCGAGCGTCCCCTGACTGCTCTCCTTTTCCGGGGGGAGGGGGGACAGAGTGCTTGGTGCAGTAGTGACACCTGGCAGAGGCTGGGTGCACTACTACACACCAGCGCCTACTACAATTCAGGGGCAAAGATACTGGTTCCGCAGACTGGGATCACATTCTGTGATTTGCATATGCAGCCCATGATGCTTTGCATTGTGGGGGCATGTGTGATTTTGTATTACTTTGAAACTTGGCTTCCCAGCCAAATGCCCTTTGGGGTAACCATTGCCTCAGAGCTAGCACACAGAGGTTCTTTGTCTTTTACATTGTTTTTTTTTGTTTTAATTGGGCTCACCACAACATAACCTAGATAGACCATCTTAGGGTAGCTGGTTCATTCCACTGGGGTGTCAAACAGATGAGGCATACTGATGAGTCCTGGTAGGACAAAACACATGTCTATATTTTCTGTTGGCACACTTTGCAAACTGTGTGAGAGGCCTTTTGGCACCATGCATTTCTGCTTAAAGTTGAACCAGCATAATATTCTGTGGTGATCTGCATATGCAGCCCATGATGTTTTGCATTGTGGGGGCATGTGTGATTTTGTATTTCATGTTTAGTTGACACACATCTGATTTACTAAACACTCAGTACATTCAAATTTTCTTTATACAATCATCAGTCAAAATCAAAGATAAAAACTAGTATAACTTTATCTCAAGAATAAAACCTTCTTGAGTAAAACAAGCTGCGATTTAGTTCCTTCATATTGTCCGCTCCTAAGATTTTTCAAAAACTCATTAAATGTTAATCACAAGGTCCTCCTATATTTTTCCCTCTTTTTTCCCTGTTTACATTATGTCCTCTTACTCCGATGATTCAGGGAGTTCCCCTTTCTCCCTTCTCTTATACTTCCTTTCTTGCCATCTTTTAACTATAAGCCAGCAGTTCCTCCTCTGGGCAAGATAAGATCCACCTGTTCCAACCATTATTATACTGGTATTTTCTCTGGTTAATATTATGTGTTATCTTTTCCAATCTTTGAATTTGCTGTATTATGGTTATCCGTTCCTTTATATCTGGGGGTGTGTTCTGCAGCCATTTTCTAGTAATGGCTTTTAAAGCGGCAGCCACCAATATGTTCCATAAATATTTCTCCTCCTTCCCCCTCAAGTCTCCAAGGACTAGGCCCAGGATTAACTGTTCTGGGCCTATCAGTGTATACGTCATAACAACTTTTTTTAACCTAGCTATCACCTGCGCCCAGAAAAGTGTCATTCCAGGGCACTTCCAAAATATATGTGCTTGTGTAGCCTTGGTTGCACCACATCCCCTCCAACATGAGGCTAGTGTCTGTGGGTTCCAGTGTGCACTCTGCACCGGTGTCGGAAAGAAACGGGTTCTCACCTTCCAGCAGGACTGCCTCCATGCAGGGGAAGAGGAGGTGCCTCATGTATATTTCCATATTCTTTGCCATTCCAGGGCAGAGACAGCTATATCAAAAGCTTCCTCCCTGTTTATGTATAGGGAAGATATAGCTCTATCCTTAATGTAGGCATTATATATGAGAGAAATGGCATTCTCCCCACAGGTGAATCTCCAGATCCTCAGAAAAAGTATCTCGTCCTGCCATCCCTCTTTAGCTCATGCCCCCTGTCCCTGCAGGCCCTTCACATAATTTCTTATCTGGTGGAATCTTAGGGCATCTTTTTGTGTCCAACCAAAGTTTCTCTGAGCCTGTTCGAATTAAATCAATTGCATGTTTTGCAGCAGTTGATAGGGTGAGGTAATACCTCTCTGCACTTGTTCTTTGAACCATCTGTTGTACCTTGCTGGTCCAAACTTTAAGTCATAGGCCCACCACCTAAACAGCCACATTGCCTTTTGTATGTTACCTCCCCAATCCCTCTTCTCCATCCCTCCAGCACTGCCACGATTCCAGACAGATATGTTTGGCAGGTTAATTTTGCCTGTGGTTGGAAGATTAGGGCTGCCAAGGGAGGTCTGCTTGATCTAGTTTATCTATTCTCTTCCATAGGGCATCACAATATTTGTTGCCCCACAATATGGCTATTCGCATCTGTGTTGCAACCCAATACCTTGCAAGATCCGGGAAGGCCATTCCTCCCTCCTTCTTTGGTAAATATAGAAGTTGCTTTTTAACTTTGGGTCGGGTCCTTCCCCAGGCAAATGTCAAAAATAGCTGTTGCCAATTAACTAGGGTGTCTTGTGGGACCTCACAGGGAACACATTGAAACAGGTACAATAAGCATGGTAATGCGTCATTTTTAGAGCTTGTATTCTACCTCCCAGTGTTAAGGGGATCAGGCACCATCTTTGGAAATCTCTTTTCAATTATTCTATCAGCAAAGGGTAATTGAGGGTATATTTTTATTTATTTATTTAGTTTTTGTTAACCGGGTAAGTGCACTAGCCAGCAAGTGACTGTTTTCAGGCACGACCCGGGAGGTACAATTACAATACAGACATAGTACAGCCAGGAATTATTTGAAACATCAGAACCATCAAACCAGAGAGAGATACAAATCCGCTGCAGTATACAGGAAACAATAATAATGCAGAAAATCACAATACATATTAACCCTGTATCAAAGCAACATACTTAAATGTGAAAGGTGGAGGACGGTAAGGCAGGGGAGTAGAGGCAACATGAAGAAACACCAGATAGGTAATAGGGATGAGGGAGAAAGAAAGGGGGGCGCCACGATACGGCAACAGCGGGAGAGATACTAACCTGCAGCCGGGCTTGTGGAGCCACAAGACGGCAGGCTAGAGAGGGTGGCGGTGGGGGGGAACAGCAGAAACAGCATTAGCGGGAAGGAGGGAAGAGTGAAGCCGGGCCATGGAACCGAGACGGCAGGGCGTGGGGTGAGTAAGTCGGTGAGAGGAGGATAGAAGCGGAGGAGAAACGGCAATGGCAGCAAAAGTGCCAAGGTCAGGCCGAGCCAGTGGAACCGAGAGACAGCAAGGCAGGGAAGGAGGGTCTGAGACGGCAACAGCGGCAAGAGGTGGGAAAGTATAGCCGGGCTGGTGGAGCCGAAAGACGGTTAGCCATGGGTGAGAAGGTCGGTAAGAGGGGGAAAAAGCAGAAGAGTTACAGCAAAGCGGCAGAAGTGTAAAGTGAAGCCGAGCCGGTGGAACCAGAGACGTGGCGGGGCAAGGAGGGTCGGTAGAAGGTGGAAGTAAAGTGGTGGTGTAAGGAGAAAGGTGACACAGTGTGGCAGAAAGAAGGGGACTTGAGGGGGCATGCAAGGTGGGAGCAGGTAGAGGTAAGTATAGTGGGAGAGAAAGACCGGGGAAGAAGATAGAGCAGAGAAGGGGGAACAGAAGGAGAGATAGTCAGTTAGAGAAACCAGGAGTATGAAACAATATCAACAGGTAACATTAAACTTAAGAGACAAGCAGATTGCGATAGTATTAATAACTAGGCTAAAGTAAGACATCAATTATGATGAATAATATAAAAATAGTATAAACTACACTACTCGTATAAACAACAGTGCTATTAATGGAAATGTCAGTAAAAATGCAATGCATCAGGTGGGGTCAAAGCAGACACATTTGTCCATTATAATGAGGAAAGTTCTCAGTTTCCTTTTGAAAGACTCATGGGTGGAGATATCTCTCAGGTTCTGCGGTAGCCGGTTCCAAAGGTGGGGGGCAGCATAGTGGAAGGAGTTCATACCCTTTTAGTCCTGCAGAAGGGGATGGAGAGTAATGACTGATCCGCAGATCTGAGATTTCTTGTGGCAATGGCCGGTGTTAGTAGATCAGACAGGACAGCAGGTTTGGATGTCCGTAGGATGGAGTCCACAAGGTTGTGCAAATAGTACTGTCTGATCGAGGAGGGAGAGAGCCAGCCAAGGTCCTGATATAGAAGGCAGCGATGATGTAACCGAGATGCCTTGGCTGCAAATCTGCACACATTATTGTAGGTAGTATCCCAAAGATGAAGCGAGGATTTTGAGGCTAAAGACAGGATGGGACACCCATATGTGAGGGTTGGCAATAGAATGCCCCGGGCTATCGCCAGTTTAGCAGCAGGGGTGAGAAGGTGTTTGGCTCTATAAGCAGCCCCCAGTTTACAGTTTACTGTTTTGCAAGTTTCTTGAATATAGGTTTTTAGGTCCAGGGTTTGATCCAGGTGGATGCCAAGGTAGCGAAAGGCAGAGACAGCTTCAATAGGGTGCCCTTCTGTGTCTGAGACTGAGATGGATAGGGGACAAGATCTAAGTCCATGGTTGGAGGCAAACATCATTACTTTTGTCTTACTTGTGTTTAGGACCAGACGTTGAGAGCTCAACCAGTGTTGTACAGCATGAAAATCAGTGGTGAGCTCAGTATTTAATTCAAGGACATTGTTGGAATGATAATATATTACTAGGTCATCCGCATATAGAAGTGAGTGTCCTGAGGTGACCAGCTCAGGAAGATTGTTTACAAATAGAGAAAATAGAAGAGGGCCAAGTATAGACCCTTGAGGGACCCCCGATGTTAATAACAGCACTGTCCGACACAGATGAATTGAATTTAACTGCTTGCGTTCTGTTGGAGAGGTAACTTTTGAACCAGCTAGTAACTGGAGGGGAGAAACCCAGGGTATTTAGAGCTGATAGAAGCAGAGAATGGTTGACCAGATCGAAAGCCTTAGTTAAGTCAATGAAAACCGCCCCTGTGAGCTTTCCTAGATCCATATTGTAAGCAATATCAGTAGTAAATTTCGCAAGTGCAGTCATAGTGCTATGATTCTTTCTAAAGCCATGTTGTGCTGGGCTTAGTAAGTTGAAATTCTCGAGGTGTTCGGTTATCTGTAGGGAAATGATTTTTTCCAGTACTTTGTTCAGAACAGATAGAATTGCAATGGGTCGGTAATTAGAAATGTCATTTTTGCTTCCTTTCTTAAATACAGGAGTATATATAGTTTATCAGATGTTGTACCTCTATCAATATCCAAGTATCGCATTTTGGGAAGCTCCCACCTCATTAAAAATCGTCTTCTAATGGTTGGAGTGGGGGCGTAGTGAAGACAAAGCACTTCTGTTTTACTTTTATTCAGGGTGTACCCTGAGATAGCAGAAAAAACGTCTGACTGCTCAAACAGTGCTGGGAGGGAGTCCTCAAGAGATGTCATGTATACCACAATATCATCCGCATACAGAGCCAGTTTATTTTCCTTATTCCCCAATGTGACCCCTTGTATATGTGGATTCTGACTAATACTTTCTGCCAGAGGCTCAATGTACATAGCAAAGAGCAGTGGGGACAGAGGGCACCCCTGTCTTGTGCCTCTCCCCAAGGAAAATCCCGGAGAGATGTGGCCATTAGCCCTTATGTAACCTTTCGGTCCTTCATATAATTTAAACAAATTTGTTATGAACTCTTTCGGGAACCCAAACTCAGAAATAACTTGTGGCAGAAAATACCAAGACATTTTGTCAAATGCCTTTTCTGCATCTAAACTCATGAAAAGGGAGGGGGTCTTTGTGTGGTTTATATGGTCTAAGATATGTATGGTTCTTCTTAAGTTATCTTGGGCGTGTCTTCCCGGTATGAATCCTGTTTGATCTAACTGTATCAAATCTGGTAGAATCCCCTGTAGTCGACGGGTTATAATGGAGGTATATAATTTATAGTCGTTGTTTAACAGGGAGATCCCCTGTAGTCGACAGGCTATAATGGATGTATATAATTTATAGTCGTTGTTTAACAGGGAGATCCCCTGTAGTCGACAGGCTATAATGGAGGTATATAATTTATAGTCGTTATTTAACAGGGAGATCCCCTGTAGTCGACGGGCTATAATGGAGGTATATAATTTATAGTCGTTGTTTAACAGGGAGATCCCCTGTAGTTGACGGGCTATAATGGAGGTATATAATTTATAGTCGTTGTTTAACAGGGAGATCCCCTGTAGTCGACGGGCTATAATGGAGGTATATAATTTATAGTTGTTTAACAGGGAGAAAAGGCAGTATGACGGGTATCTGGCAGGGTCCTTTCCAGACTTGGGCACCACAGAAATCACAGCTGGTGCCCAAGAGGGGGGCTTCCCTTCCTCTTTAAACATACCCAGAAATGTTTTAAGTAAAAGAGGTTGCACCATGTCAACAAATGCTTTTTACAATTCTGCTGCCAGGCCATCATGACCTGGGCATTTTCTGGTTTTCATTCTCCTTATTTCTATTCTTAACTCTTGTGAGGTAATAGGCAGTAATAGTTCATCTCACTGCTTCTCTGAGAGTTTTGGGAGCTTTAAATTTTGCATGTATTCCCTCACTATTTGATCTGAGGGTAAGGGTCCTGTAGTATAAAGATCTGCATAATATTCTTTGAATGCCTCTGCTGTCTCTTTTATTTGGTGTATTGTTTCCCCTGTTTTGGGATGTACTAGGGTAGCAATCATCGCTTTTGCTTTCTGGGCTCTTAGTCTGCTAGCTAGAAGCTTTAAGGAGCGAGGACCTCCCTCATAAAACCTCTAAGAAATATCAATTTCTGTTCCACTTGAAGATCCAATGTTTCCCTCAGCTGCCCCTTAAGCCGTGCAAGCTCCCTGGTTCTATTTCGGTTATATTGTTGTTCTTGTTGTCCCTCCAGATCTTGTATTTTCTATTGCGGGTTTATTCTAATGGCTTCTCTTTCTCTTTTTTTTTTTTTTTAATGGCCAATTCAACAAATTCCCCCCTAATTATGGCTTTCGCCGTATCCCATAGGATGCTTGACGAAATTTCTGGACTAGTGTTTTCTTCTATGAATTGAGTGTATGTCTCCTCTATTATCTTTCTGAGCTCTTCATCTTTCAAAAGCGAGACATTGAGACACCATAGTGTATTTCTGTATACTTCCCCCAAGTCTAACTTACGAAAGATGGGGGCATGATCTGATAGGACCATGTCACCAATCCAGGTATCTGAGACTTTATTTATGTCTTTATGCATAAAAAAGTAACCAAGTCTGGAATACGACTTATGCGGATTTGAAAAGTATGTGTAATCCCTTCTACTCCCATTAAATTAGCGCCATAAGTCAATCGTTCCCATCTCTGAGAGCAGTTTTGCTACTTGCTTAGCAATTTTATGGGTTCCTCTCTGAACAGTCGACGTGGTATCTAAATTCGGGTTAAACTTCAGGTTAAAATCTCCTAAACAAATCAGTATTCCCTCTGCCCCATCCTGTAATTTAATTAAGAATGCCCTGTAATGTAAGTATGCTGAGCCTGGTGGGAAATATGCTGATACTAGTGTGACACACTGTCCCCTGTACAAACCTTTCAGCAGGGCGTATCTGCACTCCTTATCTGTCATTTTGTCTTCTATTTGAAACTGTGTCCCCTTAGAGACAAGGACAGCTGTCCCTCTTCTCCTGCCCTTTTCATACGTGGAGGTGACAGTCCCTTCAAATCCCATTTTAGCTAACTTTTCATGCTCTGCCTTCAAGAAATGTGTCTTGTAAAAACATGAAGTCTGCTTTCGTTTTTCTGAGGTAGGACAGTATTTTACTCCTTTTAATTGGACTGGTAAGTCCATGTACATTGTTGGAGCAGATTAGTGCATCTTTACTAGTCATTTATATTAGGGGGAAATGGAGGTTCTGTACATCTTAAGCAAATTCTGTTCTTTTCTATTAGGATTTCCTTGTGATTTAAAAGGAATCATGGTAGCATCAATCAATCTAACATAAGCCAACTCAGTTAAATGCAAGGTAATAAACTGTAACTTAGCCAATCAGGCTACTGAACATGTTCTAATCCTGTTCTTCCAAGGTAGGAAACCCATTTAGTTGGGTTTCTAGTCTCCATGGCTTTCCCTTTTCAGGAGTGTGCTGAGAAGGGGTATGAGTGGTTTCTCCCTCTAAGGAGGGACCCTGCCCCCAAGCCGTCTGGTTTAGTAGGCTCGGCTCTTCTTAAATATATCTGCCACTAACTTCTTTCAGGTAACTCTAGAAAATTCTATCTCCCTCTGCCCCCCCCACCCCAACAAGTAGCAACAACTGTATTTCAGGTTTCTCTCCCCCATCCACGTTACCCAAACAATAAACAACAGATCCTTGCAAGTCCTGTAATTATTTTACGTCCTAGAGAAAAGAGAAACAAAGGGGATAAAGGCTTGTAGTGTCAGCCACATCAGGACGAAACAGACAGCTCTCTTCTGTAATTAACCGTCTCACTTCAGTGCAAAGAGAATTATATGTCTCTCTGTTTTGACTCCATCCTCTTTACCATCATGGTCCCTTTTCTGTTCATTCTGATCTGCATATGAGAATCTCCTTCTGTCTCCCATTAAGTTCTCAAAGTCTCTCTTTGGTGGGTACCAAATTGTCAATTGCAAGTATATTAACTCCCCCATTTCTACATAATTTTAGAGATATGCAGAAACCTTACAAGACCGCTCCCACATAACATTTGCAGCTCAGTTTTTAAGTGTGTCTCTTCCTTTTTTTTTTTTCTCTGTACTCACGCTCAGGTAGTAGGATCATCGGTCTGATCTCCTTGAGTTTTGTTCAGTTGCTTCAGAAACATCGCCACACACCTCGTCGCCTCCTGCACAGACATCCTGGAGCATCCTGGTGTTTGCTTGTTTAGCATTGTTTGCCAGTCCGGGTGAAACTGTCTTTTGTTGTATTTATGTTCTGCCAGTGCTCCAGCAACTTGCAGCCCCCTCTTGGTGACATCTTGTTTGGCTTCTCGTGCTGAGTTGTAAATCATGGTGCCACCCTCCCAGAAGACTCGTAGATGTGCTGGGAAAGGAGTTTGGAACTTTACACCTTGTCCCCTCAGTACTTTAAGCATTGGAGCATATTGTTGCCTTGCAGTCTGTATCTCGGGCGGGTGATCATGATCCAGCTTAATTTTGGAGTCTAGGTAGCTCAGGGTTTTCTGTGACTACACACGGCGCAATAAGTCCTCTTTTACTTTATGGCTTGCGCATTTGATCACTATAGATCTCGGACGCGCTGTTGGGTCGGAAGGTTTATTTGGTAAGAAAGCGATGGGCTCTTTCTACGTTTAGAGTATATCCAGGAGGCAAATTTAATACCTCCCGCAGTAGATTCTCCACAAAATCTGCCATAGGATATGTCTCTGCTCCCTCCGCCAGCACATAGATCCGAATGTTATCTCTTCTCGAGTGGCTTTCAAGGTCGAGAGTTTTGGCATGTAGTTCAGCCATCTGCAGTAATATGAGCTGCAGTACTCCTCCTAATTGTTGAGTCTGATCTTCTGTGGCAGCAGCACGCTCTTACACCTGGTCTATCCTTGTCTCCAATCTGGTAAGCTTGTCCGATAAGTTTTCGAACTCTCTCTTGTTTTCAGTTCTGGAGCTCTGAATCTCCTTAAGTAGTATTTCAAATCTGCTCCGAGGGAGCTGCTCCATCTCTCCACCAGTATCTGCATCCAAGCCTCTGGTGCTGGACAGGGATCGACTCCTCTCGCTCTGTGGTAGGCCATGACTCAATCAATCCTCATCCTCTCCTCTAGCAGTGTTCTTTTTGGAGGATTTTGGCCCCCTTCTAGCTTTTGTACCATTTCCTGACATTTTACTTCTTTTTCCTGTTATTGTAGCGCTTTGGATGGGTAATTCTACGACTTTAGGAGTCAGAGGCGGATGGGAGCTCTGCGTTTACCCTGTTTTCAGGTCTGTGGTGGAACAGGAAGTCAATTAAAAAGGGATTTAAAACAGATAGAGCTCTGGGCAGAAAATAATGGAATGTCATTCAGTACAGATAAATGCATCACTATGAACTTAGGGAACAAAACAGAAGTGCCATATATGCTCTTAATGGGAACCCACTTACAAGTGTTGAAAATACTAGGGACTTGGTGATCTTGATAAATAAAGATTTGAGTTTCAGTGGACACTGTACGGAAGCAAGTCCAAAAACAAATAGGTTATTTTTTTTTATTTATTTTTTTTTTTATTTAGCTTTTGTTGACCGGGTAAATGCACTAGACAAATTCTGCCTATTTTCAGGCACGACCCGGGGGAGGGGGATACAGATGAATGCCAACTGACCTTGAACCAGATGAAGCTGTTGGTGGTATTTTTAGTGAATGGGGGAAATTTGGCCAGGGCACCGGGGAAATTCCCCTACTCTCCAGTAGGGGAACCTCTGGCCATACTACGTGCTGGCCAGTCCTTCTGAGTCCATGGAGGAGACGGTTGTGTTTTTGGAGGGGGGGGAAGCCTCTCCCTCAGATGTTTCTGCCTCGTCTGCTCCTACTGATTTATCGTCAGAGCCTATAGTAGGTGTGGTTTTGACCGACCTGATGGATGCTGCTCCTTGCCCGATTCACATTCCTTCACAGTCCCCGGTACAGCCTAAGCTATTTCTGCACCCACCCAGCACAGTCGCCAGAGACCAAGTGATGTCTCGTCTTTTATTTCTTCGGCAGGAAGAGGCGAAACAGCTTCAAAAGTTACGGGACTTGGATGCAGCTCTTGATTCGTTTGCTGTTCCTTTGGACGCCTCTGTACCGGCTCCGGATCTTGCTGTACCTGCTCGACTCTTACCTCTGGCGGACTGTAACCCGGAAGTACCGCGTTCGAGTGCAACCAAGGAAAGCATCTTGCAGGAGGCTGGCAGTAAGGACGGGCCCGTTCCCGTATGCCTACAGCCTCAGGATTCTAATGCTGCTTTGTTGCATCCTCCACCTGTAGGGCGACATCTCGGGCTAGGAAAGCCATCTGTGCCTTCTGTAAAAGCTTTACCAGAACCAGTTGGTACGACTTCATCTACTCTGCCTCAGCACCCTCTAAATTGGAGTGATATTGTTGATTCTGAAGTTGGTTCTATTGAGTGGATCCCTGAACAGGCACTACAGGATGCGGGATGGGTACAGGCGCCTTCTGGATCTTGGACCCCAGATACTCAGGATCGGTCCTTTCAGAAAATGGCAGCAGCTTCCTCCTCTCCAGTGACCACCAACGCTGCACATGACCTGAGCTCCAACTCACCCCGGGGTAATGACTCTGTTTTGCCTATTGTTTCTAATGCATTGCCTCCTCCTGCTGTTTCAGTTGGCCCTTCTGATGTGCCTCAGCAGTCGGCCGCTCCAGAGACGGTCTCTACAGTTAAAGACCCTGTGGTAACGCTACCTGGTGCACCAGCCCCTAATCCTCTGTTTAAGTTGGCTGACCTCTTTTCATCTAGGGGCAAACCAGCCCCTAGGCGCAATGCGGTCTGTCTCCTTTACAAAGGGGGTTTGGAAGATCCCCCTACTAGAGTATATGTTGCTAGGGACCTATTGAAACAATTGATGCGTTACCTCTCTCCTGAGATTTATGCTCTTATAGGGTTAGGGAATGGGAACTTTGATGTTAGTTTTAAGCATATTTCTAATTTAGATAGGTTCTGGGTTCAGTATCATAACCTAAAGAATACGTCGGTTTGGATTCCTTTTCATGCGATGTCCCTCACCAAACCTTTGGTTAAAATGATTACGGTTATGTTTAAAAATGAAGGAGTACCGCTGGAGGATATATTGTTTTGGTTGAGACAGCGTTGCAAAATTTTGGGTAAACCTTTCCAGACTTTAGATAGTGAACAAATCTGGGATGCTGGCTGGAAGGTGAAAGTGAAATTGCATTCTACCAATATGGGCCCGGTGCATTTGCCCAGTACTTTTTTTCTAGGGAAGGATAGGGGTTACATTTTTTATAGTGGGCAGCCCAGGTCCTGCTTTAAATGTGGTTCCAGGTTACACCTTACCTCTGCTTGTGATACCATGAGATGCAGTCATTGCTTAGATTTTGGTCATGTCTCCTCTGCTTGTGTGAATTTATTTAAATGTAATCTGTGTGAACAGACGGGGCATGCTTATGGCCGCTGCCCCTGGGCTGCTCATAACAGGAATGACTGCCCCAATCATGAAGGTCTTATTAATTTGGCTCAACACCAACATGCGCTGTGAGTGTCCGCACCTGAGAACGAGCCTGGAAACCCTGACCGGTCTGTACCAACTGCCTCTGCTGCTCAGGTTCCTGACCCCTGCATAACTGTTGACGACACCCCCGCAGAGTTAGAACCAGATGCACTATTCTTGACCCCTGCTTCTGCTGTTGATTCCCCTCCTGGGATTATAGATGCTATGCCCCAACCCCCACGGCCTGAGGCTCTTCTTTTTCAATTAGTTGCCACTAAGAAATGACCCAGACAAGGGCGGAAGGGCTCCCAAAAACTTAGACAGGTAGGGGTGGCTCAGCAGTCTGAGTCTTCCTCTTGGAAGAAAGGGAATAGATATGAGACTCTTCCCTTAGGGGACACCGAAGGGGAGTCTGATGATGATGGGACTGACGCCTGTTCTGTGACCTCGAACACTGACACCGAACAGGGTAATGATGGTTCCATTGCCAAAAGAACCAGACAAAGGTGTAAACCACCTTGATCTGTTTCTTTTGGTTTTCTTTGCTTTTCTTTTTATCCTTCATGCATACTCTCACTTTAAGCACCCTAATCTTAATAGCATTAAAAGTCCGCGAAAGCAAGCAGGTGCTATGCTTTTTTTGCATACTTTGCACAGTGACAGCATATGTCTGCAAGACACGCGTCTTAAAACATTTTTTGATCTCCATCAGGCTTCCAGATAATGGAACCTGGGTCCCTCCTTTTGGTCCACAGGTACAGATACCTGTGATGGGGTGGGGGTTCTATTTACCAACCCAGGCCTCAAGGTCTCCAGATTAGTCGATATTCACCCAGGTAGAGCCCTTTTATTGGACATCTCCTACTCTGCAGTAGTTTTCGTCTAGTTACGATCTATGTTCCACAAACTAAAGCATTGAGAGTTGCTTTGTTTAAAGAAATACAACCTTTCTTACACACCTCTCATCTTCTTCTTTGGGCTGGTGATTTCAATTGTGGGCTTTCTAAGACTGATAGGGGCCTACAGACTGATAAGATGTTTAGTGACTCTGTTTTTCTGAACACTACTATGCGCTTCTCTGGCCTGGTAGATGTCTATAGAGCCACCCATCCATCTGGTGGATACACTTTCTTTAAAGGTCCTCTCCGGACGCGTACTGATTTTATTTTTGCATCCTCAACTTTGGAGCTTACTACTGTGAGTTTGCTGCCTTGTGAATTCTCAGATCATTTAGCCCTTAAGTTGACATGTACCTGGGATACTGCACCTCGATGCAATAAAAATCAATGGCAGCTGAATGAATCTGTGCTTTTGCAAGCCTCAGTACAAATGGCATGGAGGAGAGAGTTTAAGGCTAGGCTCTCGGTAGTTGAGTGCTATTCTGATATATTGGAATGGTGGGAGGACACCAAACAGTCCTGGCGCATTTCTTTTCAGCATCGAGCACACCTCCAGGTCACTGCTGCTTATTTGCGTTATTTGCAGCTTAGACACCAACTCCAGTGCCTTATCTCTATGTCTGATGGCTCTCCTTATGATTATGGGGCTCAGATTAAGGTTGTTAAGCAACAGATGACAGTCTTACAGTATGATAGGGCTCAGACGTTGCAACAAGAACTCCGTTTTGTGGCTAACACCCAGAAAAGTTTGTTGGACCGTTTTATGAAATGTAAACGGAGAACGCAGAATAAGGTAGTCACAGCACTGACTGCTCCATCTGAGCAAATTGTTACTTCCCCCAAGGACCTGTTAGGAGTTGTGGATTCCCATATTACAGACCTTTTTGGTACCCCCACTTCTGAACCAGACGTACGCGAGATTTTTCAGTCTTTAAATCTGTCCCAAGTCACAGATGCTGATGCAACTCTTCTTGTTGCAAAAGTCTCTCTAGTAGAGGTGGAGTCTGCAATTTCTCGACTTACAAGCAATACTGCCCCTGGGTCTTATGGCATCAGTACAGGTTTCTACAAAACATTTAAATCAGAGTTGGGCCCGGTCCTAGTCATTCTGTTTAACTATATGCTAAGTTCCACTAAATATTCTGAATCCATGCTGGAGGCAATATTGATTTTGCTTTACAAAAAAGGTGACCGACGGAATATCTGTAATTGGAGGCCCACTAGCCTGTTAAATTCGGATTTTAAAATCTTACATAAAATCCTATTGAATAGACTGGCTCTGGTTGCCCCTTATTTGATAAGTCCCTTTCAAACTTGTGCTGTTCCAGGCCGCACACAACATGATAATTTGGTTGATTTGCGGGAATTATTTTTCCAAGAAGCACTTAATCAGGTTACAGGTTATGTTTTGAGTTTAGACCAGGAAAAAGCTTTTGATAGGCTTACTCATCATTTTTTATTTTCTGCATTGTTGGCCTTTGGTGTCCCTCCTGTTTTTGTTTCTTGGATAAAAGAAATATATGAGTATTCTTTCCTTTGCCCTAATGTCAATGGGTGGTTTGGCAGAAAGGTTAAAATAAGAAGGGGGGTGAAACAAGGTTGCCCTTTAAGCCCACTTCTCTATGTGTTTAGCATAGATATCCTACTGAGGCTCTTGACTGCGAATGATCATCTAGTTGGTATACAGATTTCCCCACATCAACCTCCTATTAAGATACTAGCACACGTGGATGATCTAGTTTTAACATTGGCTCCTACTTCTTCAGAAGAATCTTTAATGTCCATCTTGGATCAATTTTCTCGTGTTTCTGGCTCAAAGATTAATTTGGATAAGTGTAAAGGGGTCGTGCTCGGCAGTACCCCATTGCCCACCAATAACCAATTGGTGGGCATTTTTGTATCTAGTGAGCCCATTTCTATTTCGGGAGTGAAATTTGGTCCTGGGGAGTTGGCAGTACTGAATTGGGAAGAAAAACTAGGCAAGGCCGATAGATTGGTGAATGATTGGAAAGGGCAACAACTTTCTAAAAAGAAAATGGTTGTTCTTATTAAAACCTTGCTCCTTCTGATTTTTCTTTATTTATGTTATGTATACCCTCCCCCACAAGCAGTAGTTACTAGATTGCTTAGTTTTTTTTTTCAATCCTTTTGGGGCTCGCGATTGAACCCGCTTAAACAGGACTTGACTTATCGTTCGATTGCAGAGGGAGGAGTTAGCATGGTTAACCCTGTAGCTTTTTACTTTAGTATATTCATTTCTTATAATAGTTGCACAACCTTAAAACTGGGTGACAAGGTTTGGAAATCATTAGTGTATGTCTGGCTCTCCCCTTGTTTGACCCCTTGGACACAGAAAAATGTTAGGGCACTGCCACATTTTTTGCATATTACACAATATGGTAAGGAATTTCTTAAGAATATTGTTAAGTGTGGGGTATTTCCCCATCTCAGATAGTAATACTGACTAGGAAGCAAATTTACAACTCCATCTTAGTTTCAGAACGGCAAGATTTTCCGGGTTTTCCAGACTGCCCTGGGGAGAGGGTCTCTTTTGTTCTTCAGCAATTGAGTAACCCACGGATTCCCCCCTTTTTCTGGGATTGTACATGGCTCAGTAATTATGGTCGCCTGGGGGTGAAAGCTAATAGTAAACATAAACAGTTATCTGAGAGACATTGTCCTAGGGATACTTGTTTGCAGATTTTGGAAACCCAGTTACACTTGTTCCTCGAATGTTCATATGCACGGGCCTTCTGGCAATATCTTGCTGCCCGTTGGTCTGTCCCTCAGTTTTCTAATCTAACTTATCAAGATTTATTGTATGGTCCTTTTCAGAATGCATTTCCACAATACCATGCTGATACTGTTTATTTGTTTCTGGTTGTTGTTCGTTATTTTTTATGGCATGCTCGTTGTATGTTAGTCATTCAACAAAGATCTATGCAATATACTGAGTTGTCATCTAATATTCAGTTTTCTTTACAGCGTGTCAAACTCTTGAACTTCCAGCGGTTTCCTTCTGAAAAAGCTCGTCATTTCTGGACTCATTGTGATGCCTGGTTTCTCTCTGTTTAACTAATGCTACTGGACTTTTTGTTTATTTGCTGACTGTTTCTTGTGAATTAGTATTTCTTAATTTATATTTCTTTTGTTTTGCCTTGTGTTGAAGCCCTCTTCTTCAATAAAATTCCCCTACTCTTTGTGAGGGGGCGCTGTTTCCATGAAGGATGACGATTTGCAGGATCATTCTGCTGGTGTACCTGTGGGTATGCAGGTCTCCCAACCCACAGGTCCAGCTCAGGAGACCGAGAAAAATATGGAGCTTAGCAAAATGGTGAAAGAAACCACAACGGAAAGTGTCTGTAAATCTACTCAACTATTCTCTGAAGAGGAGGTCTGGTTGGAGCATTTGCTGCTACGGAACAGAGCATTGGGACATGATTTGTTGGACATTAATACAGAAGCTGGCCATAATATGGTGCACAAAATTTCTGAAGCTACAGAGAGTTTGGAGCCACTAAATGCAAGACATGTAGCACGTTTGTTGCTAGAGTTGGCTGAAGAACAAAACGTTTTGCCGACTGTAGAAGCGGCCTCTGTGTCATTGCCCTGTGACGCACAATCAAAGGCATTTCTACTGCCTGAGTCAGCATCAGCAGACACAGAAATGTCAGCGAAGGTTTTGATGGCAACAGAAACAGAAGCTGTACCTGGTGTGGGAGCCGAAGTGTGCCGTGAGTACTGATTTTATTCCCTCAGCACCGGTGGAAAACTTTAAAACTGAAGGTTTTGCTTTAAGACGAGGGAGATTGAGTGAATCTGCACTCCCAAAATGGCAGAGGAGATCACCTAGCTCTCTGGCTCGATCGGTAGTAAGCGCAGGGTGGAAGAGGGGAGAGACTGGAATGTGGCTCCCTGATCCTGCCCACAGTCCAATACCTGGACAAAATGTCTGTTGTGACACTTCTAAGAGGGAGGGTGGTAGTACAAAGCCGCCTATGGAGTCTGCAACAAGCAAGGTGATGTCTCAGGAGGGGAAGCAGGAAAGAAAGGACATAGAACTGACTGGGTCCTCTGAGAATATGTCCCCATCTGAAAACAAGGATTTTGAACAAAAGCAAACAGAAGGGGGAGAGGACACTAATGCTGAAAAGGTGCCACCACAGCTGAACTCAGATTTCAGGGAGCAGTCTAAATCAAAATGAGAGGAATTTAGAAAAAAAGATCCATTTGTTGGGGCTCCCCTCTTTGCAGAGACGCAACGCTGTCTGCCTAGAATATTTGAGAGGGCTGGAGGTTGCACTAGATCACTTATATGTGGGCAAGCTATTATTAAAAGCCTCTTTGGGTTTTTCTCAAATGAGATTCATGCATTAATTCATATTTCTGGGGCAAGTTTGTATGACATTAGTTTTTCTACTCCTCAAGGTTTGGATCGATTCTGGACCAAGTATGAAAGGTTAAAATACACAGAAATGTGGCTACCTTTTAGAGCTATTACTTTAACTAAACCTACGATTAAGTATGTCACTGTATTATTTTGAAATGAAACTGTGTTTATGCATGGTATTACTTATTGGGTGCAGCAAAGGTGTGATGTATTAGGTCTTCCCCTGCCAATATTTGATGAAGAGCACCTATGGAACGGGGGCTGGAACTATAAAGTGCGCTTAAGAAACAATAGTTTGGGTCCGGTGCATTTACCTAATAGTCTGTTTCTGGGGAGAGAAAGGGGGCACTGTTTTTACATCGGGCAGCCAAAGGCTTGTTTTAAGTGTGGGGCCTAAATGCATCTCAGCACTGCCTGTGATAGGCTGAGGTGTAATCTATGTCTTGATTTTGTCCATAATAGTGCAGATTGTCAGGGGATTTGAAATGTAATTTGTGTATGAAGGAAGGGCATGTTTTTCGAGCCTGCCCCTGGGCCACACATAACCGTAATGATCATATGTGTCAAGACACCATTATTAGAGAAGCACTGAAGAAAGACATGGCTTCACGGAAAACCTCTGCATGTCAGTCAGAAAAGGCTTATTCAGTCCAGGCCCAACAGACCCAGCTCCCGTTACCCCTCCCCAACCCCCTGCAGTAGTAAGCATTGATCCTGAACCAGGGGTTCCTAGCATTATTCCTGGGGTATTTACTGTTCCACAAGAAGATATTAGTACAGCAGCAGCTCCTTCTGTACCCTCTGAGGCAGGGTATGAATGTGAAGGTATGCCCCCTCCTCCTGCGGTTACAAGATAGTAAAAAAAAAACAAAAAACAAAAGGACGTATTAAGCAATCTAAGCCATGGTCCAAGGTGGCTAAAGCTTGTGTGCTTGGAAGGGAGATACCCTTGGTAAATAAATATGAAATTTTGACCAAGAGTTCTCAAGAGTCAGAGCAGGGCAGAGATTCTGAAGTCTCCTCACTGGCTACTCTCTCCTCCGAGTCACAAGAAGAAGACTCTCAGAGTAGTAGATCAAAGGAGGAAAGGAGGAAGAAAGTAGGTGTTAGGAATAGGAGGAGTACCAGATTAAAAAAAACCTCCATAGATAATATCTCCTGTCTTCCAACCAAGGAATTGGTATAAAACTTAAAACTGCTACTATTAATGTTAATAGTATTAGGAATGAAAGAAGGAGATTGGTTACTTTTACGGTATTAAATGATTTAAAACGTGACATACATTTGTTGCAAGACACTAGGCTTAATACTGTTTCTTTGGTAACTTCTGCACAGAAACTCTGGTATTGGGGACCTTCCTTCTTTTCCTTCGGGATTGATGTTTGTGAAGGGGTTGGAATTTTGTTTCGGGTGATGGGTTTAACATTTCCAAATTAGTGGACATTATGCCTGGGAGAGCTCTATTGTTGTATTTTATGTACAATAATGAGGCTTGGAGACTCGTAACTTTATACGCTCCTGCAAAGAAAAAAGAAAGGGTTGATCTTTTCAGTAAAATCAAACCCTATTTACACACATCTAAACAGATTCTTTGTGGCAGTGATTTTAACTGTGTGGTGTCCAGGCAGGATAGAGGTGCTGACACTTCTAAGTTATGTTGTGATTCTAATTGTCTTTTGGCCATCATATCCCAATGTAATCTACAAGATTCTTTCAGGACCGTGCACTCGCGGGGGGGGGGTACATATCACAGGGCACTCTCCACTAGGATTGATTTTTTATTTTACACAGCGTTGTACCAATATATACAAGGCAGATGTAATTCCTTTTGAAACTTCAGATCATGCAGTACTTGTGGTGGAGTTAGGAGGAGTGACTGGTCCGTGGTATGGGAGGAGCTATTGGAAGTTAAACATCTCCACACTAACGGAAGTAGATTTAGTTAGACGTACCAATGAATGCTTAAAGGCAAGGATGTCTATTGCTGGATTAGTTAAGGATCTTAGTTTTTGGTGGGTGGAGACAAAAAGAGGACTGCAATACTTATTTCAGGGGTTTTCTACAGGTAGTAGGACAAATAACTACAAGAAATATCTTAGTCTTCGTGCTCAGTTAGCAAAGGTGTATTCTGTAATCAACACACAGAATATTAACTTAACCTAATCAAGTTAATATTTTAAAAAAGGAGATGGAAGTACTACAGTACTCTCGAACCATTTCCCTGCTGAATGAGCACAGTATTTTTCTCCTGGTAAAACAGGCTTTTGAGGTGCTTTTAAAAGCTGCACACAACATGGTTTGGACAGGTTTTTGAGAACAGTAAAGCATAAAAAAGGATCCAAGTTTCCACTAGCCCAGAAATTTTGGACACTGTTACTGGGTATTTAGCAGACATGTATACTGCCCCCTGTCTGGAAGGGCTTTTATAGTGAGAGATTTTCTTTCCTCTCTTGATGTTCCTAGTATTCTAGAATCAGGGGTAGCTAATCTTATAGATCCAAATACTAAAGAAGAGGTAGACCTTGCAATCAAAATGTTAAAAGGGGCTACTTCCCCTGGGATTGATGGATTGCCTTCAGAATTCTCTAAAACATTTAGAGAATTATTAAGGGAGATATTGGTGGTAGTGTTCAACTGAGTGCTGGATCATTTGGATGCTGATTTTCATTTCTACACTGCTGTACAAATCCTTTTACACAAAGGGGGGGGGGATAAGTCTGATTTGGATAATTGGAGGTCTTTGAGTTTATTCAATGTTGATTACAAGATATTCATCACAGGGCCGTTGCCAGGATTTTCACAAGGGGGGTTCTTTTTATGCAGTCTGCAACTTTTTAAAAAAAGCTGTGGGTCTTAGGGCCACTAGTACCCCGGAAGCCATGGAATCCTAGAATTGTTCTGTGGTGCATTTTGTGGCTTGTTTTGAAGCCAAAGAAGTCATATCTGAGATCTTCTACATTCCTTGCTCTAAACAAAATTATTATCTGGCTGGCTGCAGGGTGAATACATATGTATTCAGTACCGGAGGGCAGCAAGATGCTGTTAATGTAATATACCTAAGACATTGTCTCAGATGTATTATGTTATGAGTTTTAATATCTGCAGCTGCATCTACTTGTGTGTAGGAAAGGGGTCTGGGGGCTGCTTGGCTTCAGAAGCTTTGGGGTACTAGATACTCTGTGGCTAATTTTGTAGATTATTTTAAACCAGAACAACTCATCTGTGAGCTCCCCTCCACCTCCTGCTCTAAGGACAATTATTACTATCTGGGTAGCTCAGACTGTATGTGCGTGTGTGTGTGTATTTATAAAATGAGAAGCAAAGTAAATAACAAATCCAGCATTCTGATTGTATAAAACACATCACATGACCATGCATCTACCAGAGCGCGACCGCACACCTGCACTTTTACCCCCTTCCAAAACAATTTTGCCATTTTATAAGATAGATAACCCACTCTAGGATGTGCAGTCGCGCTCTGATATACACACGCCTTGGGTGGTTGATGCACTCAGCCTGCGGACTCATGGTTAACAACGCACACCAAGACATGTGTATATCAGAGTGCGACTGCACACCTTAGAGTAGGTTATCTATTACATATGTAGATATATAGAGAGATATATATAGAGAGAGCAAATGCTAATGCACTGAACCGCAATACAGAGTCTGCAGCTAGTTTTAGCTTGGCATTGTACACTACTAACTTACTGCAGTGCTAACTTGCTACTAGGGCAGGGGTCTGGGTCTGATAGGCCCCAGAAACCATGGGCTATGGTATGCTCAGTGGTGCACTTTTGTGGCTTATTTTAAGTCTAAATAACTCATATCTGAACTCTCTCTACCTCTTGTTGTTACCCCCACCATCCACAACTCAATATACCATTTAAGTAATTGAGTCAGTGCAACATGGCCTATAGCAAGGCTAGCAGGATGCTGGGATGTATCAGGAGGAGTATTGATAGCAGAAGAAAGGAGGTAATACTTCCCTTCTACATATCCCTGGTGAGGCCTCACCTAGAGTACTGTGCCCAGTTCTGGAGTCCTCACTTCAGAAAGGATAAGGATAGGTTGGAGACAGTGCAGCACAGAGTAGCTAAAACGATTCAGGGACAGCAGGGCAAATCCTATGAGGAGTGCCTCAAGGCACTAAATATGTACTCAATGGAGACCAGAAGGGAGAGAGGAGATATGATAGAGATCTTCAAGTTCCTGAAATGAATTAAACTGAACTACGGGGTACTATTTAGCCTGAGTACCAATTCATGGTCACATGGACACTAATGGAAATTAACAGGAGGTAGGTTCAGGAGAGATGTGAGGAAGTACTACTTTATGGAAAAGGTGGTGGAACTTTGGAAAAGTCTGTCAGCTGAAATGGTGGGTGTAAAAACAGTCAGAGGATTCAAGCAGGGCTGGGACATAATGAAGGGAATAGTGGTTACCGGAGGCAACAGGACCAAGGAGGTGACAAGAAAGAGGACAGGGAGGGTTAGCACCCTGAAGAAATTGTAGGTTCCAGGGATTATAGGGAACTTGGGCAAACTGGATGGACCTCTGGTCTTTTTTTGCTGTCATTGTCTATATTTCTATGTTTCTATTCCAGGCACCCTGCTTGGAAAAAATCTGTAACATAAGTCTTAGTTCAATATTGAGTACTACAATTGTTGCCCCCACTCCATTCTCCAATGTGGTAGGTATGACAAAGGGAGTGAGGGGAAAGATAATTTGACAACGGTGGGGATTTTCAGTGCAAAGTTACCATCTCCTAAATGCCTACCCCCCCCCCCCAACCCCACCCCACCATGCTTCCAAAAGTACAGTGGGTATGTTCAAAACAGTGAACTGTAGCAACAAATGTCAATCTACTGGCACATGGTCATCTGGAGAAAACACATCACAACTTATTTGATTTAACGGCATCTGGCACAGATGACACAGACCAAAGTGGTACTGAATGTCCATGAAAATGGGACCACAGTGAAGACCTCTCTGAACAGCACAATTAATGAGGTGGCAGTGCAGATCCCAGCCAGACCCTTCCAAACACTTGCATTGCCTTTCCACTGTGGTACCTCTTTTGCTTTACTTATGAAAAGTTAAAACAGGCATATGAAACATGAAACTTTGCTTTTTGTATAGAGGGGGATTTAAATAATTTATTTCTACATTTTCAGCCCGCCACCTGAAAAGCTCTCTTGCCCAACTGCACAGTCTATCCCTCAATATACAGTTGTTAAGGGACACATCTTTGGCAATAGTGGCCAGCAAAATTTACCTGCCTGTGACTAATAATATTATAAGTAGAGGTCCTCTACTTCTTTTTTGCTCTCCTGGTGACTTCATCTCTGAGCCTGCCACCATGCTCCATCTTCCTCCATTGCTAGCTGACAGTGTGAATTGTACGCAGTGGCCGTGCTGTATTGAGGTCACATTCACAATGCTGATGTGAGCTCCAATTGGCCAGCCAGTCATAAGGGGAGGGTGCAGAGGAAGACTCACAAAGCAGCGCCACTCATCTTACTGGTACTGAGGGAGCTGATTGGCAGCAGAAGGAGGGGGTGCATGCAGAGAGAAAGTGCTGGGGTTCATCATGTGTGCATTAGCATTCTGTTACAGTAAAAAAATAAACAGAAATTATGAAACTTTTTTTTTTTTCAAATAATGAAAAATAAAGGGGGAGTTTCAAAAGGGGGGTTCTTTCGAACCAGACGAACCCCCCCTGGCAACGGCTATGCATGAGGATACTTTCAAATCAGCTAGTAAGTGTAGCACCTGTACTAACTTCTGCAGCTCAGAACTGTTCAGTGCCAGGTCATTCTATTGAACAGAATCTGCTGCTTGAAAGGTAATTAGTTGAACAAGGAAAGGAAGAGGCCTTGAGTGGGTATATCATGTCTTTGGATCAAGAGAAGGCATTTGACAGGGTTCCTCACCAGCTTATTTCCCTGGTGTTAAAAAGTTATGGTATTCCAGCACAGTTTGTAGCATGGATAGAATTCATTTATGGGAAGGCTACTTCCATTCCATTAGTAAATGGGTGGTTAGGGTCATATATCAACATCACAGGGGGTGAGACAGGGGTGCCAGTTTAGCCCCCTGTTATATATATTTTGTTTAGACTCCTTGCTAAGGCTTCTCCAACAAGATGAGAGTATAAGGGGTATTAAACCCGTGGGACGGGCTTTGGAAGCTAGAGTTGTAGCCTATGTGGATGATTTTTGTAAATCAGGGATCGAGAGTACGGGTTCTGCAGGTGGTTGAGCAGTATTCAAAAATAGTAGGGTCTAAGGTTAATAAGGGGAAGAATGTTGTTTATCCCCTTAGCGACAGTACTCCACAGCTAAGAGAATTACAAGAGATAAACGTTTCTTAAGATCCGGTTAAGGTTTTAGGTCTTTGGTTTGGGAGGGGAGATAATGGGAAATTAAACTGGTCCAAGAGTATGGAGGTAGCCTCTTCCAAAAGGGCCCTTTGGAGGAATTGGCAGCAATCCAAAAAGAAAAAAGTGGCTGGAGTAAAAACCTTTTTGTTTACGATTTTTTTTATTTGTTAGTGCCACATACCCTGTTCTGGGGGTTTTGGAAACTCCCCTTTTAAGTTTAGTGTTTCAAGTAATTTGGGGTAATTGTATGAATCCAGTTAAAAGGGAGATTTTATATCTACCTGTGGATTGGGGGGGGGGGAGCTAAATATGTTAAACCCTGTCGTTTTTTATTACAGTTTTTTTTTTCATGATTTTCCTGTAGGAGTGTTTAAAATTACTAAAATCTGGTATTTAAAACAGCCCCCACAGACTTATAGAGGGCTCACCCCCACGCTCTCCCTGGCCACACGTCACAAATTCTGAGAGAGCGGGGGCGGAGTGGGCTCATCAGGAAGCTGGAAGGGATCGGCTGGCCTTGGGTTCGACACCAGTTATGATCCCCTCCCCTACTAAAACAGCTGACTTAAAAATTAAAAGTTTTGTATCAGTGAGCTCATGACGATATAAAATATTGGGCTATGAAGCCCAATACCTTATATCGGAAATTTCTTTTAAGAAGAGAAGGGGACAGTCCATCTAGTACCCTACGTTTACCAGATTTTTTTTGTATCATCATCTTTATTGAAAAATATTTGCTTTATAAAACCATACAGATATGGTGCATCAAACTAGAAACACACTTTCACTGAGATAAACAAAATGATGGTACTGTTTAAGGATTAGGCTAGTCAGTCCAATGATCCAAGAAACACCATCCAAGAACTGTATCCATACTAACTTATGTAGGTAGTTTCAATTGTTTGTAAAAAAACAAACAAACAAAAAAACTAAGGATGGGTAAGTAACAAAAACACAATCATACAAACAAACAACTGGTCCATATGGTAGCATTAGTGTCCTACACCTAAAGGGTCACAGCATACAATAAGAGCATAGTATATGGCAGAACTGACATGTATATGAAGAAAGCGGGCCCCTCACAACCCGGACCTCCAAGGGAGCATAAGTTGCCAGATTTAAAATTTAGCGGACACTCAAGCACCTCACAAATTTCTATTTAAACAAACTTAAAATGACCACCGCGCCCTGTAGGTCAGTGGGCCCCCAAGTCCTGTTGATTACTGTCCACCTGCCCAAGAAAATTACCGGCTTGACAAAAAAATCTGTTAAAGATGTTGGCTAATTCATTATCCCAAACCACAGTACTATCATCATGGTGGGTTTTTATGCTGGACGTGAATTTAGTTTGTCCATTCAAATTCTTAATACTCGTCCAAAGTTTAGTAGGGTCACCTGCTGACTCAGATGTCTTGTCCCTGAAATAAGAGGTTTTTGGCTTCCTAACTTCAAGGATATACTGATTATGAATTTTCCTATAAATACCCCAGTCCATATGCAATTTAAATCTGTGGGCAATTTTCCAAGTCTTATTTTTATCCCTTTTTATTTTGGCCAGCAGAAGGGAATACCATGGGGCCGAAGTATTTTATATTTTTTTTGTATATTCTATTTATACCCTCCGTCGTGCTCTGGAGCTGCCTCTCCTTTGGGCTGCCATGACCCTCAGACATCCCCCTACTGTCTCCCCCAAGCCACCTTACCTCAGATCTGCAGCCATTCTTGGGATAGCCCGGTGTAACCCTGTACCAGGTGGGTCCCTTTCTTCCGAAAGGGAAGGCACCAGCGGGGAGGAGACTGGCACACTATTTTTCCTCAGTCCCGGGCACTGCTGAGGCTTTCCTTGGCTTCCTGAGAGTCTTCAGAGGTGTCCGGAGCTGGCAGCCGTCATCTGGCCAGTCCCCAGAGCGGTATTTCTGTTTTTCCTGGTGTTCCCCCGTAATGTGATCCCTCTGCTATGCTCCCGGTCTCCACTGGGGGTCACTGCAGAGTGACCATGCATCCCTAACCCACCCCAGAGGAGGAGAGCAGTCCTATGGATGCTCCATCCTACCTCTTCCCCTGCTGACCCCCGGCGCCCGAGTCCGTTCCCGAACCCGGGACGCCGGCGTGGTTCAAGGTGTGGTGTCCAGCGCCTCAACCCTCTGCGCCACCAGGCCAGCTCCAAAGTATTTCTGATCTTTTGTTTTGAAAGGGAGCTGCTTATCTACTACTGTAAGAAATTCTTACGCAAAATAATCCCAACCCAGTTAATAATAATAATAATAATCTTTATTTATAGTGCGCCTTTCAAAATCAAGTTGAATCTAAGGGATCAGTTTCTTATAGCAATGAATCCCTCTGAGGACAGGTAGGAAGCACTGTCAGGCCAGTTAGCACACCAGCAGCAGCAACACAGCGCTTACACCACACTTTAACAAGAATTAATATTACTATGCTGGGAAACTGGAAGATGAAGGGATCTTTTTATGAAGGATTCCTCCATAGTTTAAGTTATTAATTTGAATTATAAAATGGGGAGAGTAAATCCTACATTTTAACTGTTTTTTTACCTGTGCATCAAATCCGTTCAGTGCACAGGTAAAAACAAGTCCTAAAAAGCAAGACCGCAGTATGAAAAATAAATCACTGTGCCAGTACAATTCTGATGTTTACAAATGCCATTTTTTCTACTACGTAAGCGATTAAACTATCATTCAATAACACATTCCATTTAACATATGTAAGACTTTGTCTTAATAATGAACAGTAGCCCTACACATGTAACTGATAAATAAAAAAACACACTGAGTGGTCCCAATGAATCATACAGCAATCGCGGCGTCACTCCCACTTTCTCTGCAGTCAATCGTGCTCACACTACCAAGAGCTCATAATCTAAAATCTCGTGAATTCGCGTGTTTTTTGACATTTTGATGCTAACAGACTTATTTCCATGCAAGACATGGTCTGGGGGACAGAAGTACTTCCTCCCTGTGACTAACCCGTTTTGCTTGGTCACAGGAAGAGGAGGGGCCGCTCTCTCCTGTATGTCTCCCAAGCAGCAGTTGTATGTTCATTTTTTTTTTTTTATTCTTTATATAAACTCTTTCACATTGAACAGTTCCTCACCTTCCAGCTGAGAATAAATACCATTGTTTCCTCCAGGCCAGTACACAGGTGTGGGGGAAGCTAAAACTTAAAGCAGCTGTGTACTTTAGACCAGAATACTATAAGATGCTGGCAAGCTCTGTGTTTCTGTGCCTTGCTGGTCCAAAATGCCGATGCTCCCTGAATGACCAGCTCCAGTTTTAACAGTGAAGACATGCTCGCTCAAAAAACAATAAAATCAAGCTTGTAAAAAATAAACTGACAGCTCCACACAGCAACTCAAAACGTGGTTGTCCAAAGCCAGGGGAGGCAGGAAGAACTACATGACTACAACTTCAGAGGCCTTACTGGGACATATGTCCCATCTCAAAAAGAAAAACACCTAAACATCATGTAGGTGGAGGAACTATTTTATGTACAATTTTGACAATAAATACAACTTTTAATTATTGTAAGCAATGAATTTTAATTCCTGCATTCATATAAATTACACAGGCCCATTTTATAAGCACAATAAGACACTCCAGGGGTGTGCACTGAACAGATATTACTGCACTTCAAGGGGCAGAAGGCACTTGGCCTGCGGCCTCATATCATCTGTTCCATGCACACCCCGGAGTGTCTTAAAATTGCTTACATGTCTGATCAGGAGAGAACACAGTGAGCTGCAAACAGCTTATTTCCAGGTGTCTCATTACTTGTCCAGGGCCTTATAAGAGGCTTGAACTTAATGTCCCAATATGTGAGGTTGAGTCACAGCTTTCTAGTTCTCACTGTATATGTTTCAAATAAGAACTAATCTTATAATAACCAATGTGTTCTTCACTACTAATTAACACATATTTTGATTATTTACTAATTGTGCTAATTAGCCTATATTTGACTAGCTTGTACTGATGGCCATCTCTTACATTAGCATGAGATGGGATGGGATATATAAAGGGGATTGGTATATGGCTACCATGCAGAGACTATCCTGACATAGCAATGAGTTAGATGTTGGTAGCTTTTGTATGCAGGCAAATGCAACATCCATGATGCAACATCACACCTTAGGTAGTAGCTATATCAGCCCTCGATTTGGCTATGTTTGAGGTTACATTTAGTAAAATTCTATGAAACTGCTGTCAGCAGCCTTTGGTTTAAGCCCTATAATAAGTAACTATGGCCTGCAGCTGGCATGTACTGTATAAGGTTTGCTAATAGCGTACCAAACAGAATGCAGGTAATAGTGACGTGTCTAAACTTTGATCGACAATAAATATACCAGATGAGGAGCTGGTTTTCATATACTGTATGAATGGCTATTTTGTTTCTAGCAACTCGATTTAAAGAAAGTATTTATATGGTAACATAATGTCAGAGGTTGACTATGAAGAAAGGCAGCAATATCATGCCGTCAACAACAAATACATTCCAGACACCTTCAGGAGCATAAGCAAAGGGATGGAAAAACTCAGAGGCTAACCTTTTAGAGTGTGACATTTTTATGAAGCAAGTAATATACTAATAAAATCACGCATAAAGTGTTTGTGTCTTCTGTTTTGACCCTTTGCAGAGTGTATGAGAGGCCCTTTGGCACCATGCAGTCCTGCTTCAAGCAGAACCAGCCCCCACATTTTCATGGTGATTTGCATATATATGCCATGATGCTTTGCATTTTGAGGTTATGTGTGATTTTGTATTTCTTGGAAACCTGGCTTTGTTGCCAATGCCCTTTCTGGGTAACCCTTGCCTCGGTGATTTTGTGCTGAGGTTCTTTGTCTTTTTAGCTAATATAGTTACAGTATACATACATTCAGTCAGTAATGCTGTTAGAAAATGGAAAGCAAATGCCTGGTTAAATAAAGTGATTGATTGATTGATTGAAATAGGCCCAGTAAGCAGCTTAAAGGGGCACTGTCAGCTTTGCCCCTTCGTTTTTTTGAAAATCTAATCAGTGTGCCTGTTGGCATACACCGATCATATTTGCGCTTTAGAATGCCCTCATAGGTATAAAAAAAAAAGCAGTATTTGTACCTCTTTTGTTAGAGCCCTCATTCGCTTGGGCCGAGCTTAAATAACCAGCAGCCAGAAGCATTTCCATCTTGAGAAGGTGCCTCAGGCAAGAGCGCAGTCTGAGGTGTAATTGTTCCCCATGCCGACTGTAAAAAGAGGTTCTCTCAGTAAAAGCAGTGTGCCGCTCTTGCGCGTGCACGGGATTTCAGCTCCCAATTACAAATGTACACTGCGGCCCCCTCAGTGCTCGCTTTTAATTATCAGGCACCATGAAAGACTCAGGATTACTGCTTTTACCAGGAGAACATCATTTTATAGTTGACATGGGGAAAAATTGCACCTCAGGAATGCGCTCCTGCCTGAGGCGTGTTCTCAAGATGGAGACGCTTCCGGTTGCTCTGTAAATGCACTGTATGAGTGAAATCTTTTACTGAGGAGTGTTTTCTGCTGCTGGGCAAGTTCTCTGTGATACTGAAAAGTGTGTAAACAGTCCTTGCTGTCCCCTCAGGGTCACCCCTGAAACTGGAATTGTTCCCAGTGGGTACCCGGTTACCAAAAAATCCAAATCAATAAATAATCTGCTGATAAGGGCTGGAAGGGAGTGGGGTGTATGGTCAGAGCACTGAAGTGTGAAACTGGAGATCCCACGTTCAAATCCCACCACAGCAACCAGATCACTCCATGACACTGAGCACATTGTTTGGCTTCCCTGTGTTTTGGTCTAGCCCACTGTCAAACTGAGTAGAAGCAGTACCCCACAGAAAATGAGATATTATATCTCAGTTCAGCTGTCCCAGGTCCATAAAAAAAAATGAAACAACACTGCATTGTTTATTCAGGGCTGACACACTGTAACGTGTTAGCCTTGTTTCCAAAGTGCAAGACCATCAGAGAGCTGGTTTCCCCTTCCCCCTGGGCTGAGATACAGATGAGGTATGCTGATGAGTCCTAACAAGGAAGAAACATGGGTCTGTGTCTTCTGTTATCAGCCTTTGCTGAATGTGTGAGAGGCCATTTGGCACCATACACTCCTCCTTAAAGCAGAGACAGTCTATATTTTTTCATGGTAATTTGCATATACTTCTCATGATGCTGTACATTATTGAGTATGTGTGATTTTGTATTTCTTGTCTAATACAGCTGCTTAAAGTGGAACAGTCTGCATAAAAACCCACACAACTAAGTGTGGGCTGGTCTCAATGTGCACTTTGTGTGCAAAAACATTTATTTTACTGTTTACTGCAGTATAGTAGATTGTACCAGACTGATTCTGTTGACTTCCAAGCAGACTGTTTAGGTACTGTAACTACAAATCCCACAATCCCCTGCAGCTGACATCAGAGCATGGCTGCAGCTGTGAGAAGATTCAATAGCCTGCAGTGCATGTCAGAGCTTTTATAAGATCTGATTTTTTTTGTATGCTGGTCCCATTGTCCTCCTTGGGCTACGTTCAGTTACAGAGGACTGTACTTAGTCACGGGAGAACAACGGGACCAATAAACATCTGATGATCGGACCTTATAAAAGCTCTACTATGCACTGCATGTGCACAAAGAAACATAGACATTATTGTTAGAAAAAGAACATCGGTCCATCCAGTCTGCCCTGACATACCCTACATGTTCCATGGCTCAACCATTCTCTCTGCAAAACAAAACTTTCCCACATCCTTCGTAAGACTCACCCCCCACCACCACACCCTGCTTCCATTCATTGTCCCTTGTTTTTGTCTCACTAAATAGTTTTTCACAGTTTACCCTTTTCAGGAACGTGAAGGTCTCTATCCTATCACCCCCTCTCCCTTTTGGCCTCCAGCGAGTATATGTTCAGTGCCTTAAGCCGATCCTCATAGGACCTACCCTGCTGGCCGGGAAGAGTTTTGGGAAATGTTTAGCATGATTGTACAGTTGGACCTGATAGAACACTGTGATGTCACAATGTTCAGTAAAAGGAATAAAAGGAACTGAACGTTGTAGGTAAATATGACTTGTTTGAATTTTCTGCATTGCTGGGATAATGCATGCAATACACAAAATCACTGCAGGTAGAAAAACTGAAATACATTTGAAAACTCCTCTCATTTAAAGGGGAACTGTCAGCACTAAGAGCCCCATATCCATGTATGGGCTCGTCCTAATTAGCACTCTGTGAGCAAAAACATTTTGCTTTCTTACTGTTTACTTCAATATCGCAGATTGTATCACACTAATTTTGCTGACCAGCAAGCTGACATTTTCTTTAACTACAAATCCCAGAATCCCCTGCAGCTGACATCAGAGGAGGGCTGCAGCAGTTAGCGACACAACAGCCTGCAATGTATTTTAGAGCTTTTATAAACTTCGATCATATATTTGCTAGTTCAGCTGCTCTCCTGAAGCTAAGTACGGCCATATGTGACTGTACTTAGCTTAGGGAGGACAGCAGGAACAACAAACAAAAGATCAGAGCTTATAAAACTCTAACATGTACTGCAGGCTACTGAGTCTCCCACTGCTGCAACCCTCCTCTGATGTCAATATCAGGGATTCTGGGATTTTTATTACAGAAAATGTCAGCTTGCAAGTCAACAGAATTAGTGTGATACAAACTATATGAATAAGATGTATTTGGGTGTGTGTGAGAAGTTTACACACCCGACCCATATTTACTTTATATAATTGCTGAGTTGCCTTTTTTCGCCACAACAATTATATAAAATGAATGGAGGTTCCTGTGCAGCCCCTGGCCCGGTTAGATTTTGGCGTGCGGTCCACAACTCACGGTGCCATTTTTTATTTATTTAAAACTTTTTTTTCGGTCAGCAATAAAAACATAAGTTTTCTTTCCCTTGTAGATTTTCTGTTTAAAATTCACACTTACTGCCATGTCCAAGTGGCAGTTCAGTCTTCCGTGGGAAAAACGATGTGGCCAGTGGTCCAAAGGAAAAAGCTGCAGTGGGACATGTGCAGAGTGAGGGAAACCGTGTGTGTGTTTGCTGTTGAAAACAGTCCTTTATAACGGCAAATTACACCACGGTTTTCTTATGGGAAAAAGGCAAAGCCAGTTATTATTATACTGTAGTAAACAGTAATGTGTTTTTACCACAAAGTGCAAGTTAGGGCAAGCCCCTCAATTGGGCATGGGGCTCTTAGTGATGACAGTTCCCCTTCAAGGATGTCGGCAGTCACAAGGTTCCAATGTCCTGCTGAAGGTGACTTGGCAGTGACTAACAGCAGGCTTTTCTGTATCCTTTGTATATTTGGAATGTTCATATACAGCCTATTTTCTGACTTAATAGAATGGCAAAATGCCAGACTGGTTGACCCCATTCTGCCATGTCTTCCTTCTAGTCAGCCTTAATATCCTCTCACACAAGTGATCTCTTTGAACAGCCACATATTCTTTACAACCTAATTCAGTAATAATGTTTTTGATTTTTTACGTAGCAAAACACTTCATTAGTCTAGGTGCATCGTCTCTGCTTTCTACGGAGACCTACAATTGCAACTAAAAATAAGAGTTGACTAGAAGTAATGTGCTTGTGCAGGTAGCATGTGACAAGCGTATATGGACGTGGGCATACACACGCTCACGGCACACACACACATGGTGTAAACAAACACAGACTCATGAATAAGAGGTGTAAAAATCTCCCAAAATATGCACATATACACACACAAATTTATTGTGCCTTGTATGGCCCTAGAGAGCTCCATCTGCTTTATTTTAGGCCAGGCCCCCCCCCCCCTCCAATCTGTTGGCAGAGAAATCTGAGACACCGGTGAAGGAGACACAAAGTGTCTCTAGGGCTCACGTATGTGTCCCTTTCACTTCTGCCAATGGAACCAGAATGCCAGCACAGAAACATGGAGTTTTCTCAGGGCTGCTTGGCCCACCTTTTTTCCCCGCTGGTAAGTAAGTGAAAATGTATTTATCAAGTGTCCATTCCCTGAGGCTCAGAGCACCGCACAAAAAAACTGAAAATAATACACATATAACAATTAAGCAATAAACCACAACAGGGTGTGGGGTTATGCTGGGGGTTATGCTGGGGTTTACCCACACCTGATGTGGTTCGGTCACGAGGCCATAGGCCAAGTGACAAAACCACACCAGAAGTGGGTACATCCCAGCATAACCCACACCCTGGAGTGGTTTATTGCGATTATACAATGTCACCAAAAGAAAAAGATTTTTTTTGTATTTAATTATTTTTATTGATTTTATTGTTGCTCTAGAAAAACAGTTCTTTATTGCTAGGGAGAGCCTGCCATTCGGCAGTGTGAATGGACAGTAGAATACATTTGTTGGGGGGTCCTGCCCAACTTCTAATGCAGGTGTCAATGGACAGAGACATAGTTTTGAAGAGAGAGCTTGCGAAGCTTCTGCCTTTTTTTCTTTTAAACAGACAGCCTGACAGTTGCTAGTATGCAGCCTAGTATGTGGTGCAACCGCTGAAGTTGCAGTCATTTGCTTCCAGATTTTATGTGGCTTTAACACTTCCATGTTTAGTGTGGATTTTGCAGTCTGGAGGAATTCTGCAGTTAAAAAGGGCAGTAATCATTAAGATAACTAGGACAGCCAGCAACTGAAATAAAGGAGGGAGTGAGCTTCAGCAGCGCAGGTCAGCAGTCATGGAAATGGGAGACAAGAGGGAGCAAGTGCGTAGCAGTCAGCAGTCAGAGACAGTGGTAGTGAGCCACTGAATTGCTGGGAGTGCCCTACCAGTCCCCATCTTCAGCTGTCCTGGGATCAGATGTTGAAGACATTAGGAGACAGGGGAACCAGGAATATGGGATGGTAAGCCCCGAACAGGATTGGGGGGGGGGGCTTATACATATTGAAGCCACTGTTCTTTTTGGTAGGCCGGCTTGCTTGTTTGAATCTCCCACTTTTGACTCACAGCTTAGCAGGGAGTCAATATGGCAGTTTTTCACCTTTCATGTTTGGGGGGGCCACACTGATTTGAGAAAGTGGGGATTCCGCCAGTCCAGTGGCGGAGAGGGCTGAGGCAGTTTCTGCCTTACCTCATGCTACGCCAGCTAGCACGGGGGTAAGGGTCAGAGCAGGATTGAGCTGCCGTCCGGCAGCTCTCCTATTCTGGGAAGGGGGGTTGCCCTCCCGCAGTCCCACCGTCACCGGGTGGAGGTCTGGTGGTGGCGCAGGCAGGCATGGGGGCACCCGGTAGGGTGGAGTGTCCCACAGTGCACAGCGTGCGTATGCCTCAACACGCACGTGCTCACGCCAAGGATGCAAGGGCAGGCAGACAAAAACTGGGGAAAAAAGAAATAAATAATTGGGACAAAAAAGAACATGGGGATTCCAGATGAAACTGACTGGCACCTTTTGCGGTGGTTATGCTAGGCTTTACCATGGCAGAAAAATGCCAGTCAGCCAATCAGATTTTGACATTCTCAGATCCCATTGTATAATTTAAAACAACATCAATAAAAACAATTTACATTTACATATATATGTGCAATTCCACAGATTAGATAAAATGCTTAGGTGGCATCACCTCAGGAGCTTACTACATCAAGCCAAAAGCTTCCTGAAACAGGAATCCACAAAGGGGGTCTCCTGAAGAGTTCAAGAAAGTCTGTTCCATAGTGCAGGCCCTGTAAGCACGAACATCCGATCTCTGGAAGATTTTAGCCTAGCCCAAGGAATGGCCTGGAGGCTCACCTCAGAGAAGCAGAGAGGACGAGAGGGTTGGTAGGGAGTCAGCAGGTCCCTCAGGTGACAAGGACCTAGATGAAGCCTAGATACTGGCAGGAGACTAAGGGTCTTTGGGACACTGGTGTTATGGTCATCCTATTTTGAACCCAGAGTCCTGAAGGCAGCAGCTCTGATCATTGGTACTTTCCTGTTAGCTGTGAGATTAGAGTGCTGCTTTGATTTTTATATATTGCATTCTCGATGACCATACTGGAGGAGTGTAAAGGTGAGAAATGTCACTTCGTGCCATTCTCCAACTTTGCTTCATGAGGGGGCACAATTCACATAGTTTTCCCTTGGGGAAGTGCTCATCTTCCCCAAGAAAAGACTTGGTGTAGTGGTTTGTCAGTGAAAGTGTTGAGGAAGTGCCACTATGCATAGTTTCTCAGGAGAAAGTGCCACTATACACAGTTTTTCAGGAGAAGTGCCACTATCCATAGTTTCTCAGAAGTGCCACTATGCATAGTTTCTCAGGAGAAAGTGCCACTATACACAGTTTCTCAGGAGAAGTGCCACTATCCGTAGTTTCTCAGGAGAAGTGCCACTATCCATAGTTTCTCAGAAGTGCCACTATGCATAGTTTCTCAGAAGAAAGTGCCACTATGCATAGTTTCTCTGGAGAAAGTGCCACTATACACAGTTTCTCAGGAGAAGTGCCACTATCCATAGTTTCTCAGGAGAAGTGCCACTATTCATAGTTTCTCACGAGGAAGTGTTTCTTATAATTATATTAAAAAAAAGTTCCACTGTGCATAGCTTTTTTTCAGGAGGAAGTGCCACTACCACTGTGCATAGTTTCTCAGGAGGAAGTGCCACTGTGCATAGTTTCTCAGGAGGAAGTGCCATTATTCATAGTTTATCAGGAGAAAGTGCCACTATTCGGGTCGCACCTGGAGACGAGCCTTGGCTCAGTGTGCCTTTCCCGGTCACCGAATGTTTAAATAAAATAAAATATTCATAGTGTCTCCAGAGGAAGTGCCACTATGCATAGTTTCTCAGAAGGAAGTGCCACTGTTCATAGTTTCACAGGTGGAAGTGCCACTATTCATAGTTTCTCGGAAGGAAGTGCCACTGTTCATAGTTTCTCAGGAGGAAGTGCCACTATACATAGTTTCTCAGGAGAAGTGCCACTATGCATAGTTTCTTATGAGGAAGTGCCACTGTTCATGGTTTCTCAGAAGGAAGTGCCAATTTGCATAGTTTATCATTAGAAAGTGCCACTACCACTGTGCACAGTTTCTCAGGAGGAAGTGCCACTATTCATAGTTTCTCAGGAGGAAGTGCCACTATACATAGTTTCTCAGGAGAAGTGCCACTATGCATAGCTTCTTACAAGGAAGTGCCACTATGCATAGTTTCTCATGAGGAAGTGCCACTGTTCATAGTTTCTCAGGAGGAAGTGCCACTATATATAGTTCATCAGGAGAAATTGCCACTATACATAGTTTCTCAAGAGGAAGTGCCACTATCCATAGTTTCTCAGGAGAAAGTGCCACTTTATTTATTTATTTATTTATTTAAGGGAATCAGATACACCTTTGAGCCAGGGGCTCTTTTACAAAGGTTCCATGTCAGGTTACTTGAAACATTAGGACAGGCAGTGGTTTTGTGCAAAAGAGAAATAAACATTGCAGCCAAAGGGCTTTGTCAATTACTAAAACATCACAAGTGTGCAAATCCCTTCTATAACAATTTAAACAACATAGATTCATATAGGTAGCCATCCGACAGAGGGAGGTGAGGCCAGAGGCTAGTGTAAAGAGGGAGAAAGAGAGGGAGTAGGGGGTGGGTCAGGGGCAGGGTCAGCGAGGAGGTGTGTGGAGGGAGTAGAGGAGGAGGAAGGAGTGGGAGGGAAGGGTGGGGTATGGGGGTGGGGGATAACCATTTAGGTGCAGCAGTCGCAGGAAGCACAGGAGATGAGGGCTGAGCTGAAAGGCACCCAGGGTTGCTTTGCTGGTAACTTCTGCTGGCAGGGTGTTGAACCAGGAAGAGGCTCTGAAAAAGAAGGATCGTTGACCTTGGGTAGTCCTGCAAAGGAGAACAGTGAAGGAGAGGTTGTTTGAATTCCTGGTTTGTAGTGGCCCGCTATATGGTCTCAGCAGTGCCTGTGATCCAGACGGTAGTAGGTCCAATGTTTGCTTTTTTGCATACATAGTTTCTCAGGAGAAGTGCCACTATTCATAGTTTCTCACGAGGAGGTGCCACTGTTCATAGTTTCTCAGGAGGAAGTGTCACTGTTCATAGTTTCTCAGGAGGAAGTACCACTATACATAGTTTCTCACCAGGAAGTGCCACTATTTATAGTTTCTCACGAGGAAGTGCCACTGTTCATAGTTTCTCAGGAGGAAGTGCCACTATGCATAGTTTCTTATGAGGAAGTGCCACTGTTCATAGTTTCTCAGGAGAAAGTGCCAATTTGCATAGTTTATCAGGAGAAAGTGCCACTATACACAGTCTCTCAGGAAGAAGTACTACTATGCATAGTTTCTCAGGAGGAAGTACAACTATTCGGGTCGCACCTGGAGACGAGCCTTGGCAAAGTGTGCCTTTCATAGTTTCTCAGGAGGAAGTGCCACTATCCATAGTTTCTCAGGAGGAAGTGCCACTATACATAGTTTCTCAGGAGAAGTGCCACTATGCATAGCTTCTTACGAGGAAGTGCTATTGTTCATGGTTTCTCAGGAGGAGGTGCCAATTTGCATAGTTTATCAGGAGAAAGTACCAGTATTCGGGTCGCACCTGGAGATGAGCCTTGGCTCAGTGTGCCTTTCCCGGTCACCGAATGTTTAAATAAAATAAAATATTCATAGTGTCTCCGGAGGAAGTGCCAGTATGCATAGTTTCTCAGAAGGAAGTGCCAGTGTTCATAGTTTCACAGGAGGAAGTGCCACTATTCATAGTTGCTCAAGAGGAAGTGCCACTATACATAGTTTCTCAGGAGAAGTGCCACTATGCATAGTTTCTAATGAGGAAGTGCCACTGTTCATGGTTTCTCAGGAGGAAGTGCCAATTTACAAAGTTTATCAGGAGAAAGTGCCACTACCACTGTGCATAGTTTCTCAGGAGGAAGTGCCACTATCCACAGTTTCTCAGGAGGAAGTGCCATTATACATAGTTTCTCAGGAGAAGTGCCACTATGCATAGTTTCTTATCAGGAAGTGCCACTGTTCATGGTTTCTCAGGAGGAAGTGCCAATTTGCATAGTTTATCAGGAGAAAGTGCCACTATTTGGGTCGCACCTGGAGACGAGCCTTGGCTTAGTGTGCCTTTCCCAGTCACCAAATGTTTAAATAAAATAAAATAAAATATTCATAGTTTCTCTGGAGGAAGTGCCACTATGCATAGTTTCTCAGAAGGAAGTGCCATTGTTCATAGTTCCTCAAGAGGAAGTGCCACTGTTTATCGTTTCTCAGAAAGAAGTGCCACTATACATAGTTTCTCAGGGGGAAGTGCCACTATTCATAGTTTCTCAGGAGGCAGTGCCACTATATTTATAGTTTCTCAGGAGGAAGTTCCACTATGCATAGTTTCTCAGGGGGAAGTAGTACTTCACTGGCAAAACCTACACACAGTGTTTGCTTTTTTTTTTTTTTGCGTTTTGTTTTATGTATACTTCACCTCCCCCACCCACTGACCAAATGTTTTCCACCCCCTCCCACAACTCAGACCTTTTAAAATGCAGCAAGTTCACTCCACCACCATGCAGCACCACACAGAAACAGACACACACACACACTCACTCCTGGTGAGGTTTCTTATAATTATATATAAAAAAAGCGAGAGAGAGAAAGAGAGAGAGAGAGAGGTCATCCTTTACCCAGACCCATGCTAAGTCATATACACCACAGACAGCACCTACCTACCTCTATCCTGTGCTTAAACCATCCCGTGTCATATCACCACCCCCCCCCACCTTACCCCAACCTCTAGAACCCAACTTCTCTCCCACCTAAACCCCAAATTTATAGTATACAGCACCTGGAAAAAAGAAACGTGTTTAGTGTTGGAGCAAGCAAAACCCCTTCTTCACTAATCAGCGTCCTGCAATAGAATGACTTACTAATGAGGTCTTCACCTACCAGAGTGCCTGATTGGTTGGCATAAAAAAATTAACTGGAGGGCACTGCACCATTGACTGGTTGGAGAGATTCAAGTGGCAGGAGAATCAACCAGCAGTTGCAAGGAAGCTGTGCTCCTCGATGGGCATGGCTGGGTAGAGTCCAGTTTTTGAGGTAGTTTTTCGGTCTCCCCATAGTTCAAACAAATTCAGCAATTTGATCAGCAACCTTTATTGCTTCAATATGGGTGGGATGAGAGAATGCAGTTCCAAAAGAAACTCAGTTTTTGGAATTACAAACCATACAATCTCTGGGGCTGTGGGAAAATCATCCTCCATGCTGGGCTGCTAGCTCCATGTTGCTTCATTCCAGACACTCCTGTTACCACAAGATGGTCTCTCGTGCTAGCAGTTCCAAAATTCTGAAGTTATGTGCTCAGTTGGAATAGATACAGGGGTTTCTTTAATTTTCTACAGAAATCAACATTTCAATTTAAATTCAAGTTATACTTTTAGAAAAAAAAAAAGTAGGTCTTTAACATGATTTAAACTGTGGTACAAAATGGGTTACATTACAAAAATCCTGGTACCCGACTGGCTGATAGCAATCACAAGGCATAAGTTCATCAGGCAACAGTGCTCTCTAAAAAAAAAGAGTTGGCACTGTTCCTTTATAAGGGCTGTTTTACATATAAAATTGTTTAAATGTTTAATTTCTTTTTTTATTTTATTAGTGCAAAAGCTCATTTTCTATGTGTGGTAAGACCCTTCAGGATGTGGGTCTTGGGGGGCTACAGCACAGTTACGTAAGAACTTACCATAACAGTAGATCTTCGAGAGAGGTTCCTTCAGTAGGTCATCACATATAGGACTAGTGCCACCTGGCTTCTGGGCCACACGGCAGACTTTTCCAGCAATACCTGATGGGGGACCGCCCACCCGATGTCACGTAACTGACATCAGCGTGACCCTATATAGTGGGCGGTCCCCACGCCCGCCCTCCAGTTCTCCCGCTGGAGACCTAAAGAGGCCTGACAGCAGAAAGAAACAGAGTCTGGAGTCCCAAAAGAAAATTGAGGTAAGGAGGGAGGGAAAAATATGGCCTACTGAAGGAACCTCTCTCGAAGATCTGTTACAGTAAATTCTTACGTAACTGTACTATCTTACTTCAGGAGGGTTCCTTCAATAGGTGATCACATATAGGACTGAGTCCCAAGCAGTCCCTCCTAAGAGAGACCAAGAGAAACACGGGAGGAGGAGAAACTCCAACTAAAAAAGGAACAGAGTGGAATCAGCCTAGGACAGAAGGTCCTGCAGCACAGCTAGGCCAAAACCTGCCCTCTGCCTAGAAGTAATGTCCAGACTGTAGTGCTTGGTAAAGGTATGGGCAGAACTCCATGTTGCTGCTGCACAAATATCTGCTGTAGAAATATTACGCAAAAAAGCTGCAGATGCAGCCATGCCCCTAGTGGAATGACCTCTCACAGACCCAGGCAGAGGTCCGTCATACTTCTGATAACAGAAGCGAATGCATTTGGCTAACCACTTGGAATAGCAGGGCCTTAGAGACAGCTTTCCCCAAGGATTTGGGGGCAAATGAAATAAACAGCTGATCATCCTTCTGGAAATCTCTGGATCAATGGGTATAGCACTGAAGAATACGGTGCACATCCACTGTGTGCAGAAGCGCCTCACCTCTATTCGCAGGAGACGGATAGTAAACCGGAAGTTCCACTGTCTGGTTCAGTGTGAACTCAGACACCACCTTAGGCAAGAACTTAGGATTTGTTCTGAGGACTGCCCAGTCCCTATGAAAAATTAAATAAGGTTCCTTGCACACAAGAGCCTGAAGCTCTGAAAACCTTCGAGCGGAAGTAACAGCAACCAAAAATAATGCTTTCCACGAAAGATAGCGCAAATCGCAGCTCATCGCTGGTTCAAAAGGAGGGAGAATGAGCTTCTCCAATACAAAATTTAAGTCCCAAGGTAGGGCTGCAGATGGGGGGGTTTTAGATGGAGAATCCCTTTCAGAAAGGTTTTGGATACTTCCAACTGAGCCACGGGTTTGCCATCCACCAGCTCGTGGTATGCCGAAATGGCGATATGAGGACCTTTAAAGAGGAACAGGAAAGGCCCGAATCTGAAAGATGGAGGAGGTATTCCATGACCTGTAGGGTAGAACAAGAAAAGGGGTTCCAATTTTTGGAAGCCACCCAAATGGAAAAACATTTCCACTTCCTGGCATAAGTGGACCGGGTAGAGGTTTTTCTAGCGTCGACCAGGGCTTGGTCAACCCTGTTGGAAACCCCAAAGTGAGAAATCGCTATGTCTGCAGGAGCCACGCATGCAAGTGTAGGGTCCTGAGCCTCGGATGCACGAGACAGCCTTGATTCTTCGTCAAGAGGTCGTGTGTCAATAGAAGTGGAACTGGGGGTTCCTCTGCTAGCTGCTGCAGGAGTGGGAACCAAATCTGTCTCGGCCAGAGGGGGGCAATGAGAATCATTCATGCCTTCTCTGCCTGAAGCATAAGGAGAACCCTCTGAAGAATGAGAAATGGAGGGAAGGCGTACAAAAATGTCCCTGTCCAAGAGAGAGACAACGGGAACCAAATCTGTCTCGGCCAGAGGGGGACGATGAGAATCATTCGTGCCTTCTCTGCCTGAAGCTTGAGGAGAACCCTCTGGAGAATGAGAAATGGAGGGAAGGATTACAAAAATGTCCCTGTCCAAGAGAGAGAGACAACGTGTCATGCCAGAAAGCACCATGCCCTGGAACGAGCGAGCAAAAACTGTGAAGTTTTGTGTTTTATGGGGAGATGAAGAGGTCAAGTTCTGGACGTCCCCACTTTAGGAAGAGAGAATCTGCCACTTCCTGATTTAGTTCCCATTCGTAGCTGAGGGTCTGTGACCTGCTGAGACTGTCTGCCAGGACGTTTAACACTCCTGGAACGTGCACGGCTGTCAGAGGCAGATCGTATTGGACTACCCAGTTCTGCTCTCTCATTGCCTCCCTGCAAAGGGGGATACAAGCGAGTTCCTCCTTGTTTGTTGATGTACTAGACTACCGACATGATGTCCATCTGGATGAGCAGTGATCCCTGAGGAAGAAGAGTCTGGAACACCTGCAGTGTGTACAAGACCGCTCTCATCTCCAATATGTTGATGTGTAAAGACATCTCCAACCTGGACCAGAGTCCCTGGACTTGGTGTTCCCCCAAGTGCACCCCCCAACCTGTGGCCAAGGCATCCATAATCAGAGATGCCAGGGGGACTTGGCTCCTGAAAGGGAGACCCAATGACAGATTGAAGGGATCCTTCCACCAATTCAAATCTTTCTGAACAGCAGATGACACAAGGACCAGATGATCCAGATTGTCCTGGAGTTGATCCTACCGCACCCGCAAGGACCACTGAGTGATTCTCATGTGAAGCCTCGCAAAGGGAACTGTTGAGATGGAGGACACCATCAGTATTAGCAACCGGAGAACCTCCCTGGCCGGGAGGGTCTGGGAGAGGCTATTAAAGTGGCCTGCCTGATCAGGGTCTCCATCCTGTCTGGAGGCAGGAAGGCTCTGCTCTGGACAGTGTCCAAAACCTCCCCAATAAACTGCAACTTCTGGAATGGAGTAAGGGACAACTTGGGGATACTGTCTGTAAACCCCAATCTGGAAAACAAATCCATAGTAATAGATAGAGCTTCTAGGATAGACTCCCTGGATGGGGCAGAGATCAGCCAGTCATCCAGGTAGGGGAAAACCGCTATGTCCTGACGACACAGGGCAGCCGCCACCACTGCTAGGCACTTGGTAAACACCGGGGGTGCTGAAGAAAGGCCAAAGAGGAGAGCCCAAAATTGAAAGTGCTCCCCTTGGAAACAAAACCGCAGGAATCGGCGGTGGCTGGGGAAGATCGGGATGTGCACGCATACATCCTGCATATCCAGAGCACAAAGCCACTGATTCTCTAGGAGGAGAGGGAGGAGACTTTGGAGAGCCAACATCCGGAACTTTTTGTACTCAATGAACATATTGAGACTGCTCAGATTGAGAATGGGTCGCAGGTCGCCTGACTTTTTGGAACCTGGAAGAAGTGGGAGTAAAACCCCCTTCCCCTTTGATGGAGGGGAACAATCTCTATGGCTTCTTTGAACAACAGATTTTGGATTTCTTCCCTTATGAGAAGGGCATGGTCTCGCGAGTAGGCTGACCTTCTGGGAGGAGAATCTGGAGGACACTCCAGGGACTCTACAGTGTGCCCTTGGGACACCAACTGTGAGGACCCAGGCATCGGAGGTGATGCTCTGCCACTCCTGCGTGTGGCAAGTAAACCTCCCCCCCACCGACTCCTCGCACTAAGGCTGAGGAAGGGATGGGGCAAAGGAGACAGGGGGTGGCAGGACGGGCAGGGGGAGGTCCCCCTGAACGTCTCTGCTTCTTGGAGGCAGGAGGGGTAGCGGCACCTGTGGACTTACACTTGCCCTGACGTCGGGCATGCACTTGCTTCCTCTGCCTCCAGGTCCTTTTCCAAAAGGGCTGCTGCTGTTGGGTGCCCGATCAGTACATGGACCGCACAGACCTCAGGGCCTGACCTCGGTCCTGTAGGTCCGTAATGATGTCCTTGGTGTCACCACCAAAAAGTACCGAGCCCCTGAAGGGAGTATCCTGAACCGCAGTCTGGACCTTGGTAGTAAGGCCAGAGGTGCGAAGTCGGGCCTGCTATCGAAGGGAGATGGTAGTCACTGAGGTGTGAGCTACGGAATCGACGGAGTCATAGGTAGCCCGCAATGCATGCCTGCAAGAAATCCTGGACAGGTGGAGATCCTTGGCGAGCTCCTCCTTTAGGTCTGAAGGGTCCATGGACTGGACATGGGCCTTGAGCCTGGCCAAAGGTGACTTTCTGGTAAGACACCATATGGGCCACACAATTAAGAGACTGTAACGCGCATGTGGCCGATGAGATGACTTTCTTCCTGAACTGGTCAATCTGCCTCGATTCCTTATCTGGAGGAGAAGTGCTCATGTGCTTAGGTGCTGTGGAGCAATCATGAGCAACTGAGATTACTATGGAGTCAGCCTTCGGATGCGCATTGAGGCAGGGGGCATCCTTGGGCACCCGGTAAGTCCTGTCCGCTCTCTTGGGGACAGTCGGGATTGAATGAGGCATCTTCCAGACCACAGTGGTGAGGTCTTGTGAGGTCTGATCCAGGGAGGCACAGGGATCGGGGACACAGACTCCAGATCTAGATATTCAGTGAGCCTCTGACACATGGGATCCTGTTCCTCCGCTCCCAGTCAGAGTGTTGTTGAATGGACCTGAATAAGTCCGAAAAGGAAGGATCCTCTGGGGGGACTTGGATGAATCCTTACCCTTAGGGACTTGGGACTCATGGTCTGAGGGTTCCTCTGATCAATCATCCTCTGAGTCCAGACTGTCTCCTAAATCCAGAAGAACTATGTCCTTGGAGGTAGTCCCCATGACGTGCACAGTGGATGGGGATGAGCTCACCGGGGACGGGGACCTAGGAGAGCAGGGAAGTGGGAGTCTGCTCTCTAGGTTTGTCATCAACTCCAAATGCACCTCCTGCCACCAAGACTGGATAAGGGTCTTGAAATCTGGTTGCGGGGCCGGAGAAGGAGGAGGGACTGCCTGGGGAGGAGGGTAGTGGTATCCCTGGTATCCCATATAACCATATCCCGGGTACGGGGTGTAGCCCGGGAAGTAATATCCTGCACCACTCCAATCTGGAGGAGGACCTGACGGGGGATGGTCCAAGGGATATCCCAAAGCGTAATGCAGGACAGTGCACGGTGTCGAATAGAGTCCCAACATCAGGAGGCCTGATGGTGGGGGAACCCATGTAGGGCCTGCAGAAGTATAAATAGGCAGCAGGTCCAATGTAGGAGGTGCCGGCGTCAAGGCCACCGGCATCGGAACTGGCACCACCGGGTCCAGCGTCGGAAAAGGGTCCAGCGTCGGACAGACTGGCATTGGGACCTGACAAAGAGGATCCGACGGAGGGACCTGATCTGCCAAAGGAGCCAACGGCAGAGGCAGATGCGAGGGCCCTGGCATGGAGACAGTCGTCGGGGGTGTCCAACGTTAGAATATGTCTCGCCAGATCCATTAGAGGAAGGGTGTCCGGCATAGGAACAACCACCAGAATGGAATCATTCCTCTCTGAAGGGACAGGGGGTGCCTTCGGTGTAGGGTTGGACGGCTGAAGATGGACCTCCGTCCCAGCGACCCCGGAAGGTGAGCAGGAAGTAGACCCCGAGGGGTGTTCTACATCCAGGGGGCTCGCACTATCTTCGCCTGGGGTGGCGGCCGTAGAAGGACTGGCTACCAACCGGGGGGAAGGGAGACAGGCAGTCTCCCCTGGGCTCGTCTGGGTTGCCATTAGGCCCCGATGGGAGAGCCGTGTCTGTGTGGCCATCGGAGGCGGCCGTCTGACCAGACATAGCTGAGCGGGAGGAGGAGGAGGAGGAACCCCCTGCCATCTTAACGGCTGAGGCTGAGCGGGTCTCAAGGCTTGGGGAGCCAACTTACCGGCGGCCGGGCAGTCCCCGGAGGAGCTGGGGGCCGACTTAACAGCAGATGCGGTGCAGCCGTCAGAGGAGCTGGCGGTCGCCTTACCCACTACGGAGGATTTCCCAGACTTACCTGGATCCCCTGCTGCCGAGTGTTGCTTAGGCGGAGGCGGCGGGGGAGTGGCCTTGCTGGTAGAGGGCCTAGAGGACTCTGCCTGAGAACCATCTGCAGAGCGCTCTAGCTCCTTATGTTTCTCCTTGCAGTGTTTTGAAAAGGGGGGGAAGAAGAAGAAGAAGAAGAGGAGGAATCACGGATGTGTTCCATTTGTTTCCCTAGAGACTCCTGCCGGGTCTTCAAGAGATGGGCCTCCAGAGCCTGCTGCCTCTTCTTTCACGTGGCCTGGTTAAAGAACTGGTAGTCCGGCAGGACGAGGTTGGATGGTCCGGGCCCAAACAGAGAACACACTTCACGTGGCCGTCTTTGTGTGGAATTTGCGTGTCACAAGACTGACACTTCTTCTTCAGAGAAGACATAGAATAAGCAGAAAAGGAAGGTAGAAAATATTAACTACCGACGAAATTTTCACAGCAAACGCTGAGTAAGTCTACAGCGAGGCAACTGACACGAGGCGACGTCAGGAAAGAACTGGAGGGCGGCATGGGGACTGCACACTATATAGGGTCACGCTGACGTCAGTCACGTAATGTCGGGTGGGTGGTCCCCCATCAGGTATTGCCGGAAAAGTCTGTCATGCAGCCCAGACACCAGGTGGCGCTAGTCTTATATTTGATGATCTACTGAAGGAACCCTCTCGAAGTAAGATCCACACTTCCAGGGACTGTAAGGTCCCCCCATCCTGTGGTGTTGAGCTCACTCGCCCTGCGCGTGTATGTGTGTCCCCAGCTTACATCTTAGATCTTATAACACTTTTATATAATGTAGCTCTTATAACACAGTGTCTTCTCATGTCCCTTGAGTCAGTTAACTGCATGTCATGCTTAGGGGAAGAGAAGCACCTGTAACTAGCTCTTCAAAAGCAGGCTTATTTAAACCTGTAGATATTGTAACAATAGAACATGTATCTGAATTGCATCCAATGCGTTTTGTTTTGCTTACATTACTTTAAAAGTGCATTATAAACAGAGGTGTGTGCAGATTCCATGCACAAGGTTAGCCAATAAATTACATAATGGACAGAGCCTTCAGTACCGTCGAGGTCTGCGGCATGCTCACCTGAACAAAATAAATAAATAAATAAATAAATAGGCACTGAACAGGGTGCATTTTCATGCATTTTAGCGCTCCAGTTACGCTGCCAGTCTGTCTTTTCAGAAAACCTTATTTTTCAATTTTTAACTTTCAATAAAGCTCCTTCTCTTTAAATCACTTTTAATTTCCTTCATTAAAAAAAAAAAGAAAAAAAAACATCTATCCTGTTCACAACATGAAACTACCACACAGAGCGGGCACATTACTGTGCTCAGCTCTGCATCACTTTCACACTGCCAGCAAATTAAACTCTGTAGCTTGTCAAATGCTGCTAGAAGAGGTGCTAATATTGCCCTTCAGAAATCTGAGCCAGGATTGGCTCTGCAGTTGTGCCTCTGTTGCCCAGATACCAACTCAGTCTGCTGTCTGATCACATAAATATGATTTTGAGCAAAATAATTTTATTATTTGTTTTTACCAGGAAAATTTCAATAGGCCTCAAAGTACCATTTTCAACCACCAGTGTCTATGCTGTAACAGAGATCGATTGTCTGGTTGTGAATGACTATAAATAGTCCCAAAAATGCAGACTAGGTATGGTGCCAGTATCTCTCCCATCTATGACAAACTCTGCCCATTTCCATTTGCAGACACTGACACTAGCTAGTGCAGCAGTCTACTGCCAGACATAAGTAAACTGAGAACACTGGACATCAAGCACTGTACCGGGGGGGGGGCATTCCCATGGCCGCCCGGCCCCCCATGCATGCTTATGATTATAAAGCAGAATTTATTCTAAAAAGAAAATGCAGCCTAGAAAAGGTTTGTCATGTATAATAACGACTTAAGAAGTGTACTGCTCATACAAGACGTATATTTTTTGTTTTTATTCACCAGGTAAGTGCACTGGGTAAGCAGATGGCTCTGTTCAGGCCTGAACTGGAAGAGTTACAACACAATAAGAAATGGAACATCAGTACAGATAATGGCAATACAATGCAGGCAGGGTTAATGAGATTGCACATGATAAAATTAAATATTACAATTTGATGCAGTTAACAAACATAGCAGCAGAAGTAGTAAAAGCAAGACCTCCAACACCCACCAAATACCACAGGAATGCAGGCAATGGTAAAGCGATGCTGCAAACGGGGAAACAAAAGCCCACATGACAAAGTTAAATATCACAAGGTGAAGCAGTGCACAAGAAACACAGCAGCAGTATATAAAGCAAGGGAAAGAGTGTAAAAGACTGACAACGATGACTAAGAGGAAAGAGGAAAATGACATCGCCAAAAATTCCAGGGCTAACACGAAATTATTTGGGGCATATGTGAAGAACAAAAAAGGGGTAAGCAGAACAGTTGGACCACTTAAAGAAGGAAATGCATCTATTATGGATAAGATAGCAGCAGACCACCTCAGTGACTATTTTGTACCAATATTTCAGAAATCCCAGTCAGATAAGGTCAAAGTGCAGATCAGGGTCAGTAGATCTAAGCGTTCTCTAGTCAGTAAGGGAGGGAATGTGAAGCTCTGAAATCTCTCAACAAAAGGAAGCCACGGGGCCCGGATGATTTACCCAGTTTTGTTACATGAGAGGACTTCTGAACTGGCTGATCCCATAACTGAAATATTCAGAAAATCACTGGTGAGCGGGGAGGTGCCAGATGACTGGAGGAAGGCCATTGTGGTGCCGATCTTTAAGAAGGGTAGCAGGGTATAAAAGGAAATATACAGACCAGTCAGCCTCACGTCTGGGCTGGGGAAAATCATGGAGGCCATGCTGAGAAAATATATAGAGGATCACCTGAGTCAGAGGGGATTATGGGATAGTAACCAACACCTTTCCATAAGGGGCACATCATGTCAAACAAACTTGATTGGCTTTTTGAGAGAGTGAGCAAGGCACTAGATGAACGTAAACCAAACGATGTGGTGTACTTGGACTTTGCAAAGGCTTTTGACACAGTCCCGCATGCTGAGCTGATTAAATGCCTAGAAGATTACAGTGCTGATAGCAGTTTTATAATATGGATAAGAGAATGGCCGAAGCATAGGTCACAAATGGACTAAATGGAGTTGACTCTGGTGGGAGAGATGCTACGAGTGGAGTTCCCCAGGGGTCAGTGCTGGCGCCCACATTGTTTAATATATCTGTCACCAGCATGAACATTACAAAAGGTGGGTGAATAAGTAAATTTGCAGACACCAAAATAGGGCATTTAGTCAAAACAAGTGTGCAAATAAATGAATTTCAGGAAGAAAGAAATGAGTTATATGAGTGGGCAACAGTTAAAAAAAGGTGGTTTTGTGTCGTTGTGCATTTTGGAAAGAAAAATACAGTGGCAACTTACAAAACTGGTACAGATCCACTGATAGTGAAAGGGATCTGGTGGTGATGGTGTCCAACAGTCTCAGACCAGATAGCCAATGCAATGAGACTATAGCCAAATGGAACAGGATTATGGGATGTGGATGGAGAAATATTACAAGGAGGGATAAAAATGTAATGTTGCCCATTTACAGGTCTCTGGTGAGACCTCATTTAGAGTACTGTGAACACCTCTGGGCTTCTCAAGATGTTGGCAATACTGCTAAGCTAGAGAGGGTGCAAATAAAAGCTACAAAACACATTACTGCTTTAAATGATCTGAACAGGCTGCTTAACTTGGGTCTTTTTTCATTGGAGAAGAGGCAACTGAGGGGTGAACTAATAACAGTCTACAGGTCTCTACAAAACTCGGATCTGAGGGACTGTCTATGAATTGAATTTAAGGCAAACAGAGATACTAGGGGTCATAAGCCCTATTTAATACCCTTGATGGTACTAATACTTTAAGATGTCTCCTCCTTTAAGTACCTTGGGGTCTGCCTTGGCCGGCATCTTGACTTCTCTGTGCACATTGATGCAATTCACCAAAAATTTCACCCTAAGCTTGGTGCTTTGTACAGGAATACAGCGAGTATACCACTCCCTGCCCACCGAGAAATTGTCCTACTTCATTCTTTTTGCTGCTTTGCTTCAGACTGCCCCTCTCATACTCAACACTGCTCTCTCTACTCAGCTATTTCCTTCCCCTCTCTTGATGCCAGGTGCCTTTCCCATTCTACCTCTTTTTTATCCAAATTCTGGTTCGGCACTCTTCCCTTATCTCAAAATCCCTTCTTTCCCATCCTCCTTCTTCCACCTACCCTCTCCGCAACAATACTGTCCATTCTCTCTCTTTTCCCTCTAGAAAATCTACTGTTGGCCAATCTGCATTTTGTTATCGCTTTCCAAAACTTTAATCCTCCCTTCCCCTTCCTATTCATTCTGCCTCTTCTCCTTCCTCCCTAAAGTCTCTTCCTTCTGATTTTTGTCATCCTACCTGCAACTGCTTGTGACCCTTCCTCTTTTTCTCCATTCTCTAGTCTTGCCCTCTTCTTACTGTTCTGCTGTTTTCCCTTTCTGTATATATTAGAGTGTGTCTTATTTTCTAGATGCCTTCATTTACTAGTCTGCCTATAATATTTATGATTCTGCTTGTAAAACTATATTATTGTAGTTTACCTTGTTATTTTTTTATTGCTAGCTATCTCCTACTCCCCTCTCCCCAGGACACATATGGAAACAAGCTGTTTTCTGTTCAGTATGTACATCCTGGTTACACTTTCAATATAAGAAAAATAGCAGGACAAGAGGACACAGCATGAGATTAGAGGGAGGCCGATTAAGGGGTAATGTGAGGAAGTTCTTTTTCACAGAAAGGGTAGTGGATGCATGGAACGGCCTACCTCAGGGAGTGGTGGATATGAATACAGTGCAGGGCTTCAAACAGGCATGGGATAGGCATAAGGGAGCAATACAGATGAGTATGAATAGATAGGCCATTGACAGAGCAAAGGCCGATGGCACATTCATAAGGTAGAAAAAATGTGCAGACTGGATGGGCCTTGTCGTCCTTATCTGCTGTCAACTTCTATGTTTCTATAAGTAAATAAATAAGCTGCAATTAAATGGCAAACATTTCAGGACAACTAAGAGGAAGCACTGGTCTACAAAGAGGCTGGTGACACAACAGAATGAGCTACCAGAGAAGGAAGTGAACAGCCCAAATTTATTTACTGTCAAAAGTAACCTGGATACCCATCTACAAGGAGGGGGAGTCACTGGCAATACCCACTGAAAATGTGGCGGGCAGGCTTGATAGGCTTTCGCTCCCTCCTGTTTATATTCTTATGTAGTAGTATAACCATGACCTCTGGCAGCCATAGATACTAGAGGTAGGGGGAACAGTAGCAGTGCATAAGTGCACTGTGCATATTTAATCTCCCCACAGAGGCAGTAGTATAATAACGAGTAGGAACAATCTGTCAAGAGCCAGTCCACCCCCAGCAAATACTACATTCTGGGAATCAAAGTGTAGTCTGGGAATTGCAGTTTCTGAGATCATTTTGGTAGGAAGACGCAATAAATTGGTCCTCAACAGCTCTGCCACCAAATTCAGCTCTGCTCTGAAACAGGTTCAAGCTCATTTTCAAAAAAAAAAAAAAAAAAGACTATGTGACTCGCATCTGTTCACTCTTTGATGCCCAACCAGACCAGGCCTCCAAGACTAGAATACAATGGCAGTCAGAGTTGGGGGTCACCATCACTGAGTCCCAAGGGGCCTACTGTTGTGCTAGATCACACAGAGCCTGCAGAGATGGCAGGAACAGATTCCTATTAAATAAAACCTTACTGAGATGGTACAGAACTCCACAGGCCCTTAAACAGTTAGGACTTCTAGACTACAACCTTTGTTGGAGTTGTGGGCAGCCACCAGTGCACCTCTCACACATACTGTAGGAATGCCCTCACATTCAACCCTTCTGGCACAGGGTCATGCAAACTGGTGAAGAAATAGTGGGTCCAGAGATACAGGTGAATGCCCCTCTCCTGTCATTGGACAGATGAAACTCCCAAAAACTCTCCAAAGACTCGATGGGTTATGGCTGTGGAAGTGGTAGCAAAAAGGCTCTTGCTGTGTAACTGGAGAACAAAGGACCTCAACACAGCTGAGTGGCGCCAGGCAGTGGGCCAGCTGGTGACCTTTGAAAAGCTCTCACTTCCCCCTAGCTGGAAGGGACTATGACACGGTTTGGTTTGTCCTGGTTCTGGGAGGAGGGAGAGACCACACTAGGACCATGATTGTTGATTTTAGAGGCACAGACTTCAACAGCAGGGGGCATATCCTTGAGGGCCACTTGAACAGGATAACTCCGGGCATGGATGTGGAAAGTAGATGGGAAATAATCAAGAGAGGGTTACAGAGGCTACCAGGTCTTGTGCGAGGGTGAGAAGTAAGGGTGCTAGATCAAGGAAGCCATGCTGGTGGACCAGGGAGATCCAGGAGGCGGTAAGGGAGAAGAGAGCAGCTTATCATAGGTACAAGTGATTGCGTGAGGACATCAAAAGGGATGTGTATCTTCATACATCCAGACAGGTTACCAAGGTGGTGAGGGGAGCCAAGGCCAGGAGGAACAGAGGCTGGCGCAGGGGATCAGGAAGGGGAATAAGGGTTCTTTAGGTGTATGTTGGGAGAGAGAGTAAAGGGGAGCTCAGTAGGTTGAAAATGGGGAGGGGTGGGCAGAGGAGGCAAGGGACCAGCGGAGGTACTCAACAAATACTTTGCATCGGTCTTTACTAGGGAAGAGGAGGGGGGGGGCACTGGTAAGGGGGACACAGGGGGAGAATGGGGCAGAGGCCCTGAAAAATGGGGTACCTCATGCTGCAGAGGGTGTTGAGGGAGCAGATCTGTGCCGTAGGGGACATGATGGATCGGCAGAGGGGGTTGGAAGCACGGACATGGAAATCCCTGTTAGCACAATGTGGGAGGCCCTCCAGTCCCTAAGAAAGGACAAACCTCCGGGCCCTGATGGGATCCATCCAAGGGTGCTGTGAGAATTAGCTGATGTCCTGGCTGCACCTCTGTGGTCCTTTTTAATGCATCTCTTCAGTTAGGAAGGGTGCCGAAGGACTGGAGGAAGGCACATATTGTGCCCATCCACAAAGGAGGATCAAGGGATGAGCCGGGAAGCTACAGACCAGTCAGCCAGGCCATATTGAAGGAAAGGCTGGGGGTGTTCTTGGCGGAGCAGGTATTCCTGGATGATCGCCAGCATGGCTTCATCCTGGGCAGATCGTGTCAAACTAACCTTGTGGAGTTCTACGAATGGATGACGTCTGCGCTCGACCAGGGTAGACCGGTCAACGTCATCTTTCTGAACTTCAGCAAGATGTTTGAGTTGGTCTTCCACATTGGTCTGTTGGAAAAGCCAGGAAAGATGGTGGTGGGGGCTCAGATGGTCAGGTGGATTGAAAGCTGGCTATCTGGTCATACCCAGTGGGTGGTGGTAGGGGTGTAGACTTGTCCTCCAGGGGGGTCATTAGTGGGGTCCCTAGGGATCAGTTCTGGGGCTGCTCCTGTTTAATGCCTACATCTCTGATATCAAGGAGGGCATCAGGCGTGAAATGAGTCTCTTTGCGGACGACTCTAAGCTGGGGGCGGTGGTGGATGGGGAAGAGGGTAGGGTCACCTTGCAGGGAGATCTGGATGCTCTGGTGAGATGGTCACGCACCTGAAAGCTGAGGTTCAACACCAGCAAGTGCAAGATGCTTCACCTGGGGCAAAGAAACCCGGGTCAGGTGTACACCCTAGGGGGGACAAACTGCAGGTTTCAAGCGGAGAGAAGGACTTGGGGGGGGTGTTGGTAGATGCCAAAATGAATAACTCAGAACAATGCCGCAGCTAGGGCAAATAGAATGCTGGGCTGCATAGCCGGGGGATTACCTCAAGAAGTAGGGAGGTGATCACACCACTGTACAATTGCCTTGTCAGGCCACACCTCGAGTACTACATGCAGTTTTGGCATCCACACCTCAGGAAGGATATTAACCTCCTGGAAAGGGTTCAGAGGAGGGCAACCAGGATGATCCTGGGTCTGGGAGATATCACTTATGAGGCGAGGCTTGAGGAGCTGAACCTGTTCTCACTGGAGGAGAGGACAGACAGGGGGGATATGATCGAGGTCTTCAAGTATCTTAAAGGGGTGAACAAGGTATGCCTTCGGGGGTCCTTCAGAGGAGGGTGGGAGGGGCAACCAGGGGGCACAGTTGGAGGCTGGAGGGTGGGAGACTTAGGGGAGAAAGAAGGAGGCAATACTCCACTGAGAGGGTGGTGGAATCATGGAATGCTCTGTCTGTGGATCTGGTGGAGGGGTCTACGGTGAAGAAGTTCAAGAAGGGCTGAGACAGGTACAAGAGGGGGATGCAGAGGAGGACTGCTTGTCTGGGGGAGGGACCCTGGCCTGGGGAAGGGAAGGGGGGTCAAGGGAGGAGTCAGGAGGATGGTTGTGGTGCCCATTAAGGGTACTGATTCTCAAGCAGACTCAATAGGCCATAGGGCCTACTCTGCTGGCATTTTAGTATGTTAGTATGTTAATTTGCAATCAAAACCTTAAGCCAATATTATAAGTGTTGGGGCCCCCTTTTTGCAATCCAGATTTTGCCATAACCAGGAAAATGGGGGAGCTCCTACCCCTCAGACATTCAGTGAGTCATCCCTATAGGAAGCATACACAAAAGGCAGTTCGGTTGGATGAGCTCATTGTGAGTCAGAGTACAGCAAATTGGTGTTTAGGTTTGGTTGGAAGTTAGAGTCATGTTATAGGTTTAGATTAAGGAAACAGAACTCTAAGACATTTTACGACTTCATCATCAACTGTTATAGGACTTTGTTATGTGGCTAGAAATTAGAATGACTGTACATCAGCACCCTAGCCTCTGGTCTCAGGCACAGACCATTATTTGTGATCCGTACTTTTGCAATATGTATTGCCATGTTACGCTGTATGTGTACATCCATGTAATATGGTTATGGATGGTTACTTATTTTTTTGTGGCCGTTTGTATCTCTTTAATAAAAAGATGACCTAAAAAATGCAATGCGACATAAACAATACAAGAAGCCAGGGGCTGCGTTTGATCCATCTCCAGTGCCAGAACGTCTAGGCCCCACTGAAAACACTATGGACAGGGAGATAATCAAGGGTCTGCAGCTGGATCCCACACATCTCGCATCAGATCAGGACCAACAGTAGAAGAGCAAGAGTCCCTATCTTGCACCTACCCAGCTTTCTAGTCTCCCTGCAGAAACATTTGTTATTGTTTTATGTATCAAAGGCAGCTGCCCCTTCATTGATACCCAGCGCATGTGTCTCTGGAGCTGACGCATAAATTAAACAGCCTGGTGAGCAGATCTACAACACTGCCGACACTTTTACTGTACTGTGCCGAGCATCTGAATGATCCCATTACAGGGAGAAAAAAAAAGAACATATGAGCCTAACTAGGAAGATACTCCTCTGTTCACTGATACACGGCTACTGCAATACATACTGCATCTGGATTTATTAACGATGTCTCACCTCTCAATCTTGGGAGTCTACTGATAGCATGATCTTTGTGTGAGCCACATGCAAACTGTACTTTTCAAACATTCTTTCTAAAGACACAGTACACAGCCCTTCCACGATATTTTACAACCCAACTATATGGCTGGCAAGTGGCATAAGCAGGGTCAGAGCCAGGATTTCTTAAAGGCTTTACTTTTTGAAATGCTTATTTAATTGCATGGATTCATGGAGGTACAGTGAAATAAAATGTGTTTGCAGTGACACTCTGATTGATGAAAGTAGATGACAAGCCATCTAGACAGAAATTTGATAAGACAGATGACTTTATTTTATTTAAATCTGTCAACTAAGATAGGCACTCTGAGCTGTATCTTTTTTCCAGGTGAGATCTGGGGGAGGGGTGTAAAGGTAGGTAGCAAAAATCTTTATTTTTAAACAGGATAAGATGGTTAGTTTACAAAAACTAACCCCAGAATAGTCCAATAAATAAGTTACAGTATCATAAAACATAGCACAGTAACAACAAAGTACAGAAAAGAATACATTTGTTAACACTAACTACAGGAGGAAGTGATACAGCAGTAACAAATATGGTGACACCAACTAGTGCATGTACAAGAACAAAAAAAATACAAGTAATACATTCCAGATATCATAAAACAACATGTAAGGCTGGCCCGGTGGCGTAGAGGGCTGAGGCGCTGGTGCCTTACCTCGACCCATGCCGGCGATCTGGGTTCGGGAATGAGCCCGGGTCACCGGAGGTCGGCAAAGGGGGGAGAGGGTGGAGCTGGATGGAGCTGCCGGCAGGCAGCTCTCCTCTCTGGGGTTGGGGGACACGGCATCCTCGGTAATTTCTGCCCCCTGCTGGAGGCCACGAGACAGTGCAGGCCATAGGGTGCCCAGCATTAGGCCATTGGGGTGGGCGGAAGGGGGGCGTTACCGGGACCAAAGACGCATGCACGCCTCCATGCACTTGCACCATTCTCCCGGGGCCCTCAGGAGGAAAACGGAGGCTGAAAATGCCAGCGGCAGGATAAGAACAGACTCCTCGCAGGTGCCGCGCCCGGGCACCAAGGTAGGCCCCGGTTGTTCCAGGTGACGGGGCTGGGGAAGTCGGTTGGATGGGGGCCATCCGGGGCAGAAAAAACTCTGATATGATAAAAAAAAAAAAGAAAAAAACATGTAGAAAGTGTGCAAAATACATACAGGGGTACCAAGGATGATGGTTAGTGGAATGTACCTACAAAAAGCAAGATGCTTATAACAAAACAGGGGAGTTGTAAAAATACAAAAGTGCACCGCACATGGGATTTTAAGCTAATAATAGAGTTAGCGGCACAGTGGATATGAATGGAGAGGGTTTAAGAGGGCAGGGGCTGTTGTAACAGTATAGAGAGACAGACAGAGGAAGATGGCTAGCTGCAGTTGTATGATTTTGACAAGTGTGCTAGTAGGACTCATTTGAGAGAATGCAGCGAGGATGAGAGACGGAAAGGGATAGAGAGGATATGTCACAATGTTGAAAGATGAATATATTTCAATATAGTTTTAGCTGTTTGTATAAACCTTACTTTTTTATTTCCCTTAAAGAGCTCCATTATCAGCAACATTTTTAAAAAATAGCATCAAGAGTAATGCAGAAGGGGTACTAATAAGCTACATTACTATATTTAGTAGTGTTTTTGCTGCTAATAGCTAGAGACCAGTTCCCTTCCCATCTAACCATTTCACTCCCCACTCCCAGGTCTTCAGCTTCCTCAACTGCCTCCTGTGTGACACCAAGCCAAAGGCTTTGCTAAAACTGAAGTAGAGTAAATCTAGTACCACCTGCCCTTTGTGGACTTCCCTTGTGACGTAGTCAAAAATACTGTTATGACGGTCTGCCATGATATTCCCACCACAAATCCATGCTGCTTGTTGTCCTGTAACTCACCTGCCTCTATGTACGCTACTAGGTTTTCCCTGACGAGTGTCTGCATCAGGTTACCCACACTGGAGCTAAGACTGACCAGTCTGTAGTTTCCCTGGTCTTCCCAGTCCCCCCACCATGGAGCAGAACCCTATTTGCAGATATCCAATCCCCCCAGCACCACAAAAGTCTCCAAAGAGCATCTGAACAACTCAGCCCAGTCTGACCCCAGCTCTCTAAATCATCTAAGTCACGAAAGGCTTGTTTCATCGATTGGGTTGTTCCCTTGCAAGTAGCCCTTAAGGGAACTTTTTTAATGAGGCTGCTTAAGTTCATGGATGATAGTAAGCTGATTAGGACTATGGACTCCCTATAGGATGGGGACAAACTTCAGGAGTACGTGAACAAACTGGGCGATTGGTATGATTCCTCAAGTTTTAGGTTCAGTGTAGCCGAATGCAAGGTACTTGGAAAGGGAAAACAGAGGTGGGGCCTACACACTGTGTGGGGCTCCTCTTGCTAGAGTGGAGAAGGAGAAGGACCTCAGGGTCATAATGGACAAGGGTATAAAGTGTGACAAGCAGTGCACTGCTACTGCCAAGAAAGAAGGCTGGAAGAATGCTAGGGTACATCAAAAGGGGAGGAGCATCAGGGCATGGGAGGTAATCTAGCCACAGCCCAGCTCAGGCCCCACCTGGCATACTGAACACACTTCTGGGCTCCTCAGTGCAAAACGTACATTGCAGCAGTCGAGAGAGTGCAGTGCAGGGCCAGGAAAATGGTTAGAGGTATGGTGACAAACCTTTTGAGAGGCTGGTGGCCCATGTGCACCCTTGAGTAAAGTTGACCGAGAATGGACATCATCTCTCACTTTTCTGCATGCTCAAGGGTAATGACAAGACTAGACAGACAGCAACATTTGATCTGGTGTACCCCAGTAGGATGTCTTGACATACCCTGCATTTCAGAGGTAGTAAATTCAATGGTAATGATAGGAGGTACTTCTCCCTCAGGATGGTGAACTTAAGGAACAGCATACCAGTGAGACAGCAGGTATGAACACAGTACACACCTGGACAGATTTCTGTTTAACAATGGACTCAGGGTATTCTAGGTAGTAGAGTGTGTAGGGAATCCCAATTGGTACATGTCGGCAGAACATAACTATTCATCCCTGCTTATGACATAGGGGCAGAGGATATGATGGACCCAGAATCACTTAAGAACTTAAATCACTATGTCACTATGTTGCTATAGTACTGTAGGCTCATCCAATAACTTAAGCCCTTAAATGGACAATTTCTTAATATTTTGCAAGACTTGCAGCAGCGTCATCCAGTCTGCCTGCTGTCACAGTGACGACTGCTGTGTAATGCAGTTCACACCTGCCCCCCCTCCCCCAGTATAGTCCCAAGCTTGTTTGTTTATTGGCTGCAGCTGGGTGAGAGTAAACTGGAAGGCAGCAGAGGCTGCAGCTGGGTGAGAGTAAACTGGGAGGGAGCAGAGGCTGCAGCTGGGTGAGAGTAAACCGGGAGGGAGCAGAGGCTGCAGCTGGGTGAGAGTAAACTGGGAGGGAGCAGAGGCAGCAGCTGGGTGAGAGTAAACTGGGAGGGAGCAGAGGCTGCAGCTGGGTGAGAGTAAACTGGGAGGGAGCAGAGGCTGCAGCTGGGTGAGAGTAACTGGGAGGAGCAGAGGCTGCAGCTGGGTGAGAGTAAACTGGGAGGGAGCAGAGGCTGCAGCTGGGTGAGAGTAAACTGGGAGGGAGCAGAGGCAGCAGCTGGGTAAGAGTAAACTGGGAGGGAGCAGGGGCTGCAGCTGGGTGAGAGTAAACTGGGAGGGAGCAGAGGCTGCAGCTGGGTGAGAGTAAACTGGGAGGGAGCAGAGGCTGCAGCTGGGTGAGAGTAAACTGGGAGGGAGCAGAGGCTGCAGCTGGGTGAGAGTAAACTGGGAGGAAGCAGAGGCTGCAGCTGGGTGAGAGTAAACTGGGAGGGAGCAGAGGCTGCAGCTGGGTGAGAGTAAACTGGGAGGAAGCAGAGGCTGCAGCTGCCTACATGCAATCATGTCCTTTCTGCAAAAGGACAGCAGCATTACTTCAGAACAAGTTTGGAACGGAGCGGGAAAGGTCTGATTTGGTCTTCCCCAACTGAACTGCGCAAACCTTGGTTGTCTGGAATTTCCACCCAGTGCACTGCACACTCATAGAAGAGACACCCTCATTCAGTGCTCAGCAAACCAGTTCACCACGAAACGTCTGAGTGCAGGGGTGGGGCTCCAAACAGCAGTAGAAGCAGTTGGACTGCTGCCTCAGTGGAGCCAAAATATGATCCCTTGCCCTTCTATTTGGGATACCCCTTACAATAACGGTATTACCACAAACAGCCTTATTAGGAGGTGAAGCAATCAGGTGGTTGGGGGGAGCATAGATGTGAGCAGCACGATTGGTGCTCTTTAACCTTTAGGCTATTCTTTTCCAGGTTTCTATTTTTCAAAATTGCGATGTGTTTTAGCAAACCTAAATGTAAAAGCCAGAATGGCACATTTAGGAACCACTTACCCTCAACCATAATCTCATCTATCCTCAGCAGCCTAGCCAGTTCTTGAATTCAACACCTATCTGCATTTTCTCTGTGGTGCTGCCATTTATAACATTTAGATGTTTTATAAAAAAATATCCCAACGACTACAGTAGCACGCTGGTGTCATGCTGGTAGGCTATCTGTCACAGGCCTAATTTCTATTGCATTCCTGGCACTTTGAGAATAACCCAATCACTGCACGCACACGATGCAGACAACATTTTACAGTATTGTGAATACAGCGTTCTGATCACTGGAATTTTTATAAGACACCTTCATAAATAAAATGTAAATATTTAGTGAATTGATTAGGCAGCTCAGGGCAAGTGAAGAAACTACGAAGCATTTTCTTCTTAAATACCTAAACTGTCACTTACTAAAGGCCTGTAAAATGTGGCACAACCGCACTAAAACAGTCCTTATATCTGCTGTCACTGTACCGGGCATATCAATGATGGAACGGCAAGATAAAGCACATTAGTACTTGGATATTTCAACTTAATAAAACATTCAATGTTTTGAGCAGAAACATAAAACAAAATGCAGTCTTTGAGATGTTAAATATTTCAACAGTAATTTTTTTTTTTTTTTTAATCGTGCTACCTTCTTTTGATCACATTCTGCTACTCAGGATTTCATTTTCCTCCTTAATTCAGCTGAAACATGGGCGGTCTCATCTGTTGACTGCAATTTATGAGTAGATGTTTAACTAGACATGTGGGACGACGCATGGAAAATGTTATCAAAATTCAATGAAGTACAATTGGCAGATCCTGTATTTAAACAACTGGCAATACAAATCTGAATGCCAATCATTATGACAAAGAACCTCCACACGAAAGCACTGAGGCAAGGGCTACCCAAAAAGGGCATTGGTAACAAAGTCGGGTTTCCAAGAAATACAAAATCATAGCATCATGGGATATATATATATGCAAATCACCACAAACATTTCAGGGAAACTACAGGGAAGCACGCTGCATTTGTGCTGACCTCATTAAAGATACCCAGTTGTTACAGTTCAGTCTGCAGATCACAACAACAAACAAAACTGAGAATGTCACCAAGCCCAGGTTCCCTGCTATGTACTGTAAATGGCAAATATCTGGAAGGGTAGACTCTACACTGTCCTTTGGTACCCACATTCACAACACCTCCAACCAGCTTCACTAAAAGCTAGGCTCAATGTACAGAATCTACAAGTATTTAACGCCCGGAACCAGATTCAGGTTAGCCCAGGCAAGTCTACTCCCCACACTGGACTACGGCTCTCTGATCATCGATGCTGCCAACAAAACAGTACTGCGGAAAAAGCATACCCTTTATTACAAAATCACCAAATTTGCATCTTGAAGCGATAACAAAATGCACCACTGCCACTCATACTCCTTAAATTGACTACTACCAGAGCTCAAAGCCAGTCTAACATTTTCCAAGTTTATTAAAAAAAAAAAAAACATGCATACAAACACCCCTACTTATCTAACGGAACAGATCACATCCATTGGTAGCCCTCCTCCCGTTCAACCTCTGAGAATAACATCATTGTCCCGCTGCTTCACCTGGGACAATGCTCATTCAGTTATCGAGCCACCTCACTTTGGAACTCCACCCACCCCATCATCAAAAAAACTACAACAATCTCTTCCTTTACTAAGAAACTGAAAGACTACTACTTTACACCCAATGTCTGTGATTGCTATGGCTAATTTCTCTCTCATACCCTCTCTGCATATGCATTTGCTCTGTCTGGATCAAATTATTGTAACCTGCACTACCTGTATCCCTTATCGCACAGTATTTGTACTTTATGTTTGCATGTACTAATTTGTTGCAATCTGCACTCTCTGTATTCAAACACTGTAAATCTTTTATCTGTTCTGCCTGTGCCACTGCACCCCGGGTCGTGCCTGAAAAAGGCATCTGTTGCCAGTGCATTTACCCGGTTCCCAAAGTTAAAATAAATAACAATAAATATGGCGGCTCACGGTCACTGGTGCTTCCGATGGCAGCACTTCCTCGGCTGGGGAGGGAGGCACCACATTCCACTCCTGCAGCAACAGCAGAACAGGGTCACAACCCCAGAAAACATAAAAGGTAACTGAAACAAACAAGCTGATTTCAACTTTTCTGTTGTGTCAGTCATAGATCTGTCCTACAGCAGGTAGGCAAAGCCCAGCCTGTAGATAAGGCCTCTGCATCACAACAGTATTTAAAAAACAAACAAACAAACACCTGGTTGTCCAGATCTGCCTGTTTTGTCACTCTGTTTACAAGAGTGAACGAGTCCAAATGAATTCTAATTAAGCAACTTTCTTCCAACTGTATCCCAAACTTCTTTACAGTCTGTGACAGGAAGGGGACAACACGTTGCTTCCCTTTCAGAGCACCAGCTTGGAAACCGGGAGATCACAGGTTCAAATCCCACTGCAGCAAAATCCATAGTGTGTGACCTTAGTTACTTAACATCCCAGTGCTCCGGCCCAGTCAGCTGTAGAAATGGGCGAAACTGTTGCATCTCACCTGGACTATCCTGGGTAAATAAGCTGTGAATAAAATATATTTATTTCAGGTGCAGGGCCCCTTGTTAATGCTGCCTTTTCCTCATCCAATATTAAGTTTCCTTTTTACTTATGTAACCTGGGCGCCACCTCCCAACGGGCTACTACCCCTGCCTGCTGCTCAGGATGCAGATTGAGGGACCTGGGTTCTGGTTTGGATGGATAAAGGGGCTCAATACCAACAATAAAACTTAGCGTGGTGCCTCCACCCATAGTGACTTTTAAGTGGGTCTGATGACACGCTAGCACAACCATCTGGGATGCTGTACCTACCCACTGCCCCAACCAGTGGTCCCACACATGGATTTGCACAAACACTTTACTTTGCATTCAGTGGTACAATTAATGGTGAGCGTTAATAATATGCTCATGGTACCACACTTACCAACAGGGTCTGGACTTTTTTTTTTTTTTGTATGATCTATTTTTTACTCGTCTCACACTCCAGTGCTCCCCTCTCCTTCAGGCTCCACAATGCTCCCGACTCACTGGCCATCCTCTTCCTGGGCTCACCTCAATCCTCAGATAGCAGCTGACTCCCGAGGGGTATCCCAGTGTATCCCTTCACCGGGCGGGTCCCTCTCTTCCGAGGAGGAAGGCACCGGGGGGGGGGGCTTACCTAGCACACTATCTATTAGGTCCCCCGGAAGCGCTGCTGAGGTAGAAGAGGCCTGTGGAGGTTCCGGTGTTGTTGCAGAGCGAGGGAGCTGTCATCCGGTGAACACAGGAGCCATTTTCCGTTTTCTAGTGTTCCCACATTGCGCCGCTCTAAACAGTGCCCCCAGTCTCCACTGGGAGCCACTGTTGAGCGAGGCAACCCATTCCCCCCACCCCTGAAGAGGAGAGCAGTCCTCCAGACATGCAATCCTCTTCGTCCCCTGCCGACCCCCGGAGCTCCAAGTCTGTTCCCGAACTCGGGTTGCCAGCGTGGTTCGAGGTGTGGCGTCCAGCGCCTCAGCCCTCTGTGCCACCAGGCCGGCCAGGGTCTGGACTTTTTCAACTACACCCTGTGCACCTGTAAAGGTTGGTTATTAATAACATCAACACACCTTTTAGTTTCCCTTAAATAACCAGCACTTAGCAATATATACTCATGGACCAGCAAAACATCCAAACAACAAACTGATTTATTTAGGGAATCTGAACACAGGGAAGGGGAAAGGGGATGTAATCAAGATTAAATTTAAAGCAATATTTTTGTTTTCGAGAAACATTCAAATACATTTAACCCCCTGGGCAGTCCAGTCACTGCTATTTGGGTACCTAGGATTAGATTTGTTGCAGGCCTGAAGCATTGCAGCTGGTTGACCGGCGTTACAGCTGGTTTGGGCCCTAAAATAAATAAAAGATTATTGCTCTGTTTGCACGTGGCTGTGACAACATAAGCAGAAACTTTAGAACACCTAAAAAATTGTAATTCTCCAGCTCGATGGCCTGCAAAACAGTCTAAAACCAACTTGAACCTAGAAAGCAAATCAGATAATGTCAGCCCGCTAGCGCAGCGGCGAGGTGTCCGCTTGCAGAGCCAACATGCTGGGTTCGGAGAAGGACTTGGGAGTCAGAAGGCCAGCCAGGAGGAAGAAGGACTGAACATCCCAGAGACTGCTTACCTTCTTCGGGGGAGGGGAAAGAGTGTACGGCGCTCTGTGGACCTCTGGCAGAGGCTGGGGGTACCACCGCTACTGGCACCTCACGTAAGAGGGGGCAGACTCTGGCCATCATTGTACATCCCTGCCCACAGGGGATCTCTACAGCATCCAAAAAAATCAATCCCCCATCCATGATGCCCTGCTTGCCACCGCTCCTGCTGCGATCAGTGTCCACCGGGGGGGGTCCCACTCCCGGCAATAATCCAGGGCTTGAGATCATTGTCCACTGGCGGCAGTGGTGGCCCCTCTCAGGGAGTGCAAGCCTGGGCATGGGGGGGGCGGTGTGTGGGGCAGGGGCCAAAAAAAAAAGAAAGCAAATCAGATGGCAAAGACACTTTTAAATCTTATGTTGCAGGGACAAGCCCTGTAAGTACTCACTGAACCAGGACCTCAGGATTTGGAATCATGTCCAGGCTGGTTCCCCTCAAGGAATGGTTCTTGGCTGCAGACTGCAGGTTTTCATCCTTTTTGGCAAGAACCAGCATGAACAGACCAAGGCTAACACGACTCACCCCCATGTCAAGGTCTCTCACCCAAAGGTGGCCCGCTACCCACGATGATCTTCGTCACAGGAGCCGACTCCCCCAAACTTGTCTTCCAGCAGCTTTTGGCCCACGGGCAGCAACAGTCTCTTAGAAAAATTATTTGTTGTCACAGGTTTAAATTCTGGCACAATCTTAGGCCACACAGCTTACCCACTGGCAACCCGCAGTCTTTGGAATGTAAGCTGGCACAAGTATGTTTCGGGTCTCCCCCCTCTGGCAAATGGGCTGGAGACAATTCCGGTAACCCCAGGCTTCAGTTTCAGGCCACAGTCGCTGAGGTGAATAGGTCTCTCATTGAGATACAACTTAGCGATGATTAGATTCACTGGCACCCTTCAGGCAGAAATCTCAACTCAGCAGAAATCACTTCCCTCTCCCTTTTGGAGACTTGGGATGCTATTTGCAGCAATCCCCACAATATCTCAGGCTGAGGGGAGGCAAACAGGTCTCTCCACAAAGTCTCTGAGCTGAGTAGAGAGCCTCCTCTCAGACTGGAAGCTCGAGTCAGACTGTTTAGACGTTTCTTTTGACTGACTGAAAAAGGAATCCAGAAATCCGGTTGCCGGCCCAGGCTGTCAGTCACAGTTCCAGCATCCTGATTGGTTAAAATGGGCGTGAAGCATACAGTTCACAGTTTCTCCCAGCAGCCACAGTAAAGACCGAAAGTAAACAGTCCAAATTTCAAAGTTCCTTTTATACTTAACTGTTCAGATTTAGCAATAAATATTTACAGCATTTAATAGAGCTTCATCTGCTCTGGTAAGCAACTGTACAATGGAACTTACAGGAGTGCTGCCTGGCCGGTCGTGAGCTTCATTTCACTCGGTCCCATACAGACTATATACTATGTACAAGGACTGAACCTCTTAAAGGTACAGCGCGATGGCACTGATCCACATATTCATGCAGGAACCAAGAATATACCAACGCTTTACATTTAGGACTTACTATTTTCAGCACTGGACTTAGGTTCAAAAGACAGAACACAGGTTGGATCTTGGCCAGGCAGAGGGCAACGCAGTGCCCAGGTAGATGACCCAAGGTAAGCCCACCATTTTGTGTCTGTGTGTGGGGGGGGGGTTACACTTACGAGTTCCAGAACCCAGCAGTATCAGTTGAGCAGAAGCCTAGCATGACACTTTCCTATGTCACTGGGTTTCAGAACGGGTAATTACAGTAATTAAAATATGATTATTAGGCAAAAAAAGGCTGCATTACCAATGAACCCTAAATAAGGTATACAAAAAGTGACTATTTAAACCATAAAACAATACACAGGATGTATTAAACTTCACAATTACAGTACATAAAAACTTAAAAAAAGGTATGTTTCCTTTAAAGGAGAACTGTGGGTTTAACTTCAGGGAGGGTTTCGGAAGTGGCAGGGACCAGTGGAAGCTGATCCATCCCAAAAGTCCATGTAAAACTGAAGCCAGCTCAATGTCCAAGCCCTTACTGGGTGCACGCAGACCTTTATACACAGGGAGATTATGTGAAGTGAGTTAATGGTTCCGGTGGGATTCAAACCTTCGCATCTAGATTCACAGCCCCGGGCTGTAACCTCTGGGTCTCCATTCTTTGCTTCCTACTCAGTGGGAGGACTCTGTGCGTCTGTAAGCAGGTGTGCCATTGCTCATGTTCTGTATGCGGTGTAATTTGCTGAGGTTGTGAATGGCTGTGTTCAACAGCATATTGTGTTGCTAGATGTTCACTCCATTGATCTAATTCACACAGTCAGGCATTAGTCCAGAGTAAATGAGTTACCCGGTTGGCGGTCAGTCCACCAGCCCATTCAGAACCCGTAATAGAAACACTAACAGAAAATCACTGATTCTTTAGGAACTCTGCCAGAGGGGGAAAAAACAAACATCTTGCAACCTGTGATACTTGTTAGATTACCCAAAATGTCTTAGAGACTAGTTTTTGAGAGTTCAGAGTAAATGCTCGAAGCTAGGCTCAAAAACATTTTCGGTAATCCTATAAAAGGTACCTCTACCGCCTGCATCTTTGACAGAAGTAGCACACTTAACACATTTCTATTGTGGGAATTCTGGGATAGACACACAGGTTAAACCAGCTGCATATCTGTGACATGCCAGACAAAATGCAACAAAAGCTACTTTGTTTTTCTCTGCCTTTAAATGTGCTAGAATTTTGTTTGTTATTGTTTGACAAGTAAATCTGTTGTCTTTGCAGTTACACACTGCAAACTGCCCACCTTCTCTAAAGCTGTACCCAACAGAAGCATTTCAAAAGGTTCTGGAAGCCACATGAGTCTTGCAGTTTTAGTCTGCCTCTAATGCCACAGTTCAACACGGATTTGAGGGGTCGGGGGCTGCACAGACAAACACTGCCAAACTTTCATTTATTTTTAAGTTATTTGTTTGAAAATTAGTGACTGGGAGAGGCACAATGAACCGAGGTTCATTTCCAAATGCAACATGGGGAGAAGGGTATTGCAAAGGAGGTACAGCTTCAAGCAAAATAACAGTGTGAGGTACAATCAAATATTGACAAACAGAAACATAGTCATACAGAATTTGTTGCCAGAAAAAGAACGTTTCCCCCACCTAGTCTGCCCAGATGTTCCCTGACTAATCTGTCTCCACAGACCTCAACTAATTTCCGGCAACCCTACATCCTCCTTGCCTGGTTTCTAATATACCCCTACATCTATCCCACGCATGCTTGAAGCCCCCACTGTTTTTGCCTCCACCTTGTCTGCCAGCAGTCTGTTCCAGGCATCTTCCACCCTTTCAGTGAAGAAACATTTTATCACATCTCTCTTAAACGCCCCCCTCCCCAGCTTCATCACATGCCCCCTGGTACTGGTGCTCCTTTTCATTTGAAAGAGACTTCCCTCCTGCAAGCTGTTCACCCCTTTGAGATACTTGTAAGTCTCTATCATGTCATCTCTCACTCTTCTCTCTTCCAGGGTGTACATGTTGAGATTCCTCAGTCTCTCCTCATAAGGCTTCTTGTGCAAACCCAGTACCATTTTAGTTGCCCTCCTCTGGAATGCCTCTACACTGTCTATGTCTTTTGTGAGGTGGGGCTTCAAAAACTGGACACAGTACTCCAAGTGGGGTCTCACCAGTGAGCAATAGCCCTCCCTATGTACCCCAGCATCCCACTAGCCATTCCCATTGCTTTGTCACACTGCCTTGCCACCATGAGGTTTGTCAGATATAAGCCAAAGCTCCCTTTCCTGTTACATGACCGTCAGCACCCCCCCCCCGCCATCCTATACACAGTGGCTGAGGTCTTAGGGTCCTATGCCCTAGGTGCATGATCTTACAGTTTTTGGCAATGAACCCCAACTGCTATGCTTTTAACTACTTCTCGATTTTCCCAAGATCCCTGCTCATTCTCTCCACCCCCTCCTGGATGTCCACCCTACTGCAGATGTTGGTATCATCTACAAAAAGGCATACCTTCCCTTCTAGTTTCTCAGTAATTCACTTATGAAGACACTGTAGAGGACCGATTCCAGTACTGAGCACTGTAGCACCCTGCTGGTCACTCCTCCATCATTCGAGTGAGTGCCATTTACCATCAACCTCTGTCTCCTATCCATTGGCCAGTTTCTAACCCAATTCATCACTTTGGAGCCCACCCACAAGTTGCTCAATTTCTTTATCAGCTTCCTGTGTGGCACAGTGTTGAAGGCACTACTTGAATCCAGATAGGCCACTTCCACAGCCTTCCCTTCATTTATTTTCACCCAAAGAAATTGATCAAATTCATTTGGCATGATCCCCCCCAATGAATCCATGCTGCCTGTATTCCTACTGCCCACTGGATTCAAGATATAGTTCAATAACTTTTGAAAAGCATAGAAAAGACCGTTGGTTTATCCAGCCTGCCTTGTTTTACCCTACCCTACCCAGTGACCTACTGTCTATATGGGATTTTCACCATCACCTCTCCCCTTCCTGCCTTACTGCCACTCTCCTGAGTAACTACTGAACTCCTTACTCAGTCCCTGCCATGTTTGAATCCATGTCATGGTTTTTGCTCCCCCTACCTTAGCTGGTAGGCTGTTCCACAGCTCAACTACACTCTCAGTGAAACAAAATGTTATCACATTCCACTTGAATCCCCTCCTCCCCACCAGCTTTCATCATGGCCCCCTTGTTCTTGGTCCACTATGCCTCTTAAATAATTCCTCAAGTTTACCTTGTTTATTCCTTTAAGGAACTTGAAGATCTCCACCATATCACTTCTCTTTCTTTGGTCCCCAACGACTTCATGTCTAGTGCCATACGTCAGTCCTCATGGGATCTACCCTGCTGGCCCTGAATCATTTTGGTTACCCTATGCTGCACTGTCTCCAGCCTGTCTCTTTTTTTTTGTCAGGCTGGGATTCCAAAACTGGGCACAATATTCCACATGAGGTCTCACCAGTGAACTAGAGAAATGTAATATCGCATCTTTCTTCCTGCTACTGAATCCCCTCCTTAATACACCCCAACATTCAGGTTGCCTGCTGTCGGCCTTGTTGCATGGGCTAATTTTTTTCAGTGAGTCACTTATGACTCCCCCCAGGTCCCTTTCTCTGAAGTAGTGGCCAGCATAACTCTTCCCATCCTGTACTTCATCCTGGGATTCTTATTCCCTGTGTGCATTACCTTGCATATTTTGGCACTGAATTAAACCATCTCTCTAACCTTTTCAGGTCCCTCTGCAACTCCCTCACCCCCTCCTTATTGTCTGCGCTTCCAGAGAGTCTAGTGTTACGTGTGAAGAGACACATCTTGCCTTGTATTCCTTCCCCCATGTCACTGCTGAACATATGGACAATGACAGGTCACAGGACTGACCCTTGCAGCACCCCACTCATGGCCTCCCTTTCCCCTCCAATTTGATGCCATTAACCACCACTCTTTGCTGTCTCCCCCCAGCCAACATCCCACCCATTTAACTAGGGCATTCAATGCTCCCAGGTCCTCTAACTTCTTCAGCGGTCTTCTGTGTGGCACTGAGTAGAAGGCCTTACTAAAATTGAACAAGACTAAATCTACTGCTTCTCCCTTATCCATCGCCTTTGTAAACCATTCATAAAACACTATTTTGCTGGTGTGACAAGACCTCCCTGCCACAAACCCATGCTGTTTACTATGCTGGACCCATGGCTTTCCAGGTAGGCCACCAGGTCCTGTTTGACTATTGTCTCCATCAGTTTACCTACAATGGAGATAAGACTGACAGATGTGTAACTTCCCGGTTGCTCCCAATCCCCTCCGTTGTGAAGCAGAACCACATTTGCTATCCTCCAATCTCTTAGAACTACCCCTGACTGCAGTGAGTTATTAAATAGCCCAGCCAGGCGTTCAGCCACTTCTGATGCCAATTCCAAGTACCCTCGGATGCATCCCATCTGGTCTCAGTGTCTTATTTTCTTTCAGGGCTGCAAGCCCCTTTTCTACACTTATTTCCACCTGGCACGTTTATGGGATCCCCCTTGCAGCAGCCTTTATGCCACTTTCTGGCAGAGGCACCCTATCCTCCACTGTGAGTACTGAGCAGTAGTAGTCATTAAGAATGGCTGCCTTCTACTCATCATCCTCTATTACCCTCTCCCCCTCATCAGCCATACAATTCTCACTCTCATCTTCCTTTTTTCCCCCTAATACAAACCATGACAGCTAAGGGGGATGTTCTGATAATGGGAGACTTCAACATGCCAGATACAGATTGGTCAATACCAGCAGGAACATCTGCCAGAACTAGACACATGGTGGATTCCCTGCAGGGGGAGGGTCTCAAACAACTGGTACAACAACCCACAAGAGACAGGGCTATCCTGGATCTAGCACTGACTAACAGGGAAAGGATCACAGATCTCCAGGTAGAAGTTCACCTGGGGGCCAGTGACCATCATATGGTATGGTTCAATTTGGCTACTAGAACTAAATCATCCCATTCCAAGGCCAAAAATATGGGACTTCAGAGGAGCTGACTTTGATAAGATGGCCAACAGAGTTAAGCTAGCCCTGGAAAAAAGAAATACAGGTGAGGGGGTACAGGCAAAATGGGCAAGCATTAAGGATGCAATATTTGAAGCAATATCCCATTGTGTTAGAGACAAAAGGAAGTGCAAAAGAAGAAGGAAACCACTTTGGTTCTCAAAAACAGTAGTAGAAAAGGTCAGAGACAAAAGGTTGGCCTTCAGGAAATATAAGGGAACACAGCAGAATGAAGATAAGGAGGCATACCAAACTTCCCTAAGGGAAGCAGGAAGCAGTAAGGCAGGCAAAGGCCCAAACTGAGGAAACACTAGCACAAACAATAAAAGAAGGTGACAAGACTTTCTATTGATACATTCGTGAAAGGAGAACATTCAGAGGGGGTATTGCTAAGATCAAACGGGATAAGGGGGCATGTGAGGAGAACCATGTAAAAGCATCTATCCTAAATAGATATTTCTGCTCAGTATTTACTGAAGAGAAGGTATGATAGGGTCCCAGCTCAGCACCATGGACACGGGGGGAGGGAGGTGTGCACTAGTCCCTTCACAAAAGAAAGGATCCTACAAGAGCTCGATAAGCTCAGGATGGACAAGGCAATGAGACTTGATGGCATACATCCCAGGGTACTAAAGAAGCTATGGGTGGAACTAGCAGAGCCATTATCAAAACTGTTTAGTGAGTCTCTGAGCACAGGAGAGGTACCAGAAGACTGGACAAGGGCTCATGTGATCCCACTCCACAAGAGTGGTAGCAGGGAGGAGGCAGGGATCTACAGACCAGTCAGTCTTAACTCAGTAGTGGGCAAGATTATGGAGGCACTCCTTAAAGAAAGGATGGTGCAACACCTGGAATCCATAGGAGCACAGGATCCAAGACAGCATGGGTTTACAAAAGGAAGATCCCGTCAAACTAATCTCATAAATTTTTTTGACTGGGTAACCAGAGTGGTGGACCAAGGGGAAGCAGTTGATGTCTCCTACCTTGACTTCAGCAAAGCTTTCGATATAGTTCCACATAGAAGATTGATTAATAAGCTGGGTAGGCTTGGGGTGGGTCAGAAGTTGGTCAACTGGGTGGCAAACTGGTTGATGGGCAGAAAACAGAAAGTGGTGGTAAATGGTATACAGTCAGAAGAGATGCAAGTCACAAGTGGGGTACCACAGGGATCAGTCCTGGGGCCAGTCCTCTTCAATATCTTCATCAGTGACATTGCAGATGGATTGGAGGGTAAGGTTTGTCTGTTTGCAGATGACACCAAGATCTGCAACAGAGAAGATGATCCAGATGGGGTGGGCAGAATGAGAAGAGATCTGGATAAACTAGCAAAATGGTCAGAAGAGTGGCAACTGGGGTTTAACGCAAAGAAGTGCAAGATCATGCACATAGGGAAGAGAAACCCTGAAGCCACCTATAGGCTGGGAGCAGAGTTGCTGGCAGTCACAAGGGAAGAAAGAGACTTGGGCATCATCATCACCGATGACCTGACATCATCCAAGCAGACCACTAAAGCAGTAGGTAAGGCTAGAGGGATGTTGGGGTGTATTAGTAGGGGTATCACAAGTCAGAAGAGGGAGGTAATAATCCCTCTTTGCAAGACACTGGTTAGGCCCCATCTGGAGTACTGCGTGCAGTACTGGAGGCCACAATTTCACAAGGACATTAACCAAACTGAGGCAGTCCGGAGAAGGGCAACCAAAATGGTGCAGGGACTGCATCAGAAAAATACGAGGACAGATTAATGGAGCTCAATATGTATACCATAGAGCAAAGGAGGGAGAGATGATATGAACGAAACATTCAAACACCTTAAGGTCATTAACAAGGTGAAAGAGTCTAACATGTTTCATTATAAGAAAAACAACAGTACAAGAGGACACAGCATGAGATTAGAGGGAGGCCGATTAAGGGGTAATGTGAGGAAGTTCTTTTTCACAGAAAGGGTGGTGGATGCAAGGAACGGCCTACCTCAGGAAGTGGTGGATATGAATACAGTGCAGGGCTTCAAACAGGCATAGGATAGGCATAAGGGAGCAATACAGATGAGTATGAATAGATAGGCCATTGACAGAGCAAAGGCCGATGGCACATTCATAAGGTAGAAAAAGAAATGGGCAGACTGGATGGGCCTTGCGGTCCTTATTTGCTGTCAACTTCTATGTTTCTATATACCCAAAGAACTCTGCTTCTGCTCGTCTGCCCCCTTCCCCCTGCAATATGCACCTCTGTGTCTGCGTTTACATTCCTGGCCACCTTCTTGGCCTTTTTCATAAGTACCTAGTACTTACTCCATTCCTTGTCCCGTTTTCTTCTTGAAGCTTATGGTCCTTTTTTAGCTCTCTCTGCCTCCACGACCTTCATGGAGAACCAGATTGGACACGTGTGCTTACTACTCTTGGTAACCATACTCAGGCACGATTTAGTTTGTTTCGAGACTGGCCCCTTGAATTTCTCCATGCCTCTCCTCCACCCCCACCCCCCAGCCTTGTCCACTCCAACCAGCTTTCCCTTGACTAATTTACTCATCTGGACAAAACCCGCTCATCTAAAATCCAGAAGCACAGCCTTTAACAAAGGTATACTTTTACCCAAGGTCGGTTAAAACCATATGGTATTATGGTCTCTGGACCCTTGTGGTTCCCTAATCCCCCCTCCACCTACCATTTCTGAGTTGGTGAGCATCATGTCAAGAATGGCAGCCCAAAACACATAGGATATATGTGAGCAGGCAATTATTTTTTATTGATTGCTATTTTTTTTCTAGCAATTTATTTACTCAGGATTGATAACCCATCTGATATGTAACGTCTTGTTTCCAGTGGGGTTCTACTTCTACCCATTTCTGCAGCTGAGTGGACTGGTGCACTATGAGGTTAAGTGACTTGTTCAAGTTCACACAGTACTGTAGAACTGATAAATGTCACATTAATTAATTTTGCGGACCCTTGCTTATGTTTGCCACTTATTCACTGATGAGCTGACTGCCAAAACTGCCGAAACACAGCTATCACTATTCATTAATGAATTTTCTACAGCTCATAAGCCCTGTCAAGCACTCTCCCGGCATTAGTGTTAAGTGGGCAATTAAGTCATTCATAGTACTTATCTGTGCTTGTCTCAGCTTGTCTCAGCTTCCATTCAGCTGCCGGGTGTGCTCGAAATTGTAGTTCATCTGCCTTTCGTGTTAATCTTTGCTGCTTGCCATGTCTTTCATGGAGTGGCTCCAGAGAAACAAGGGAGTTAAGCGGGAGCATGAAATAGTGACTACCGAAGACATTACAGCAGAGGCGTTGAGCGATACTGCCAGTGTATCAGTTAAAACTGCAGATTTTGTGGTACAGGAGCTCTAGCTTGCCTCTCCCTCCCCCAAGAGAAGGTGAACTGACTACACACACTATAGTCCAGAGCTTCGGTATGAACTGGGACACTATGCCTCAACGAACGGTGTAATGAATGCGGTCAGATATTACTGAAGCAAGTACGATAGAGTGATTAATGAAAGCACACTATGAACATTTAAAAAAGATTACTTGGACAAGGTTCATGTCAGCAGTGATCCTTCACTAGTTGCTCCCTGCCTACCGCACAGGCCCAGGGGTCATCCAACACTGGTTTTAGAGGACATCGAGGCTGAAGTGCGTAAAATAAGGGTGTCATACTGAATAAGTATATTTTTTTTGTTTAGGTCACTGAGGATCAAGATGAATTACTGGAATGAATGATGCACCATGGATCCATGGCTACTGAACTTCAAAAGTGCTTTTTTTTTTTTTTTACAAGAATGTGATTGTTTACTTTACTTTGTTGTACAATAAATATTACTGAACATTATTTTTGCTGTTCAATTAATTTAGTGGACCAGTAGGGGGCGCGAACATAGCGAGATTTTTTTTAACAGCAAACATTTTCAGTTCTACAGTATTTGGCTGTAGTGGGGTTTGTATGTACAGTCTCCTTGTTCTCACACCACTACAGAGCCATTTTAGGGCCTCTTGGTTCATTTACATATGTGTTGGTAGGGCAGACTAGCAAACTTATTGTATATACTGAACCATCTTCAGAATGAGACAAGCCCCACCGATAGACTGCCACAGACCAACTGCAGAAACAGTCATTTTTGCAAACACCATGGAAATAGCATTTTTTTTGGTACATGACAAATGGAAATGCTACTGCAATGGCATGCACTATAAACTGGCATGTACTGCAAAGTCAATAAATCACGGTTTTACATCTCCTGTCTCCTTTAACCCTTTCACAGGCAGGGGTATTTTCTCACCTACTATATCCTGGACCCAGTATCGACCCGACCATCACTTGACTGCAGGGACATCCGGAGTCTTGTGATGGCAGGTACTGTCACGTGTTCCCTAGAGAAGGGTTACTTTCCAGATGCGAGGGTGGAGGTAAATCCCCTCCTGAAGAAACCATCTTTGGGCCCAGTAATGCTAGTTAATTATGGAGCTGTCTCAAAGCTTCTCTCTCCGGAGACTTGAGAAGGGGATGGCATTGCAGCTGGATGCCAACGTAGAATGCTATGACATCTATGAACTACCACAGCCAGGGTTCAGAGCTCAAAATAGCATGGAGACTGCTTCTGCGAAGGTGCTCAATGATCTCTCCCTAGTGAGGGATTGAGGGGAAATCTCTATAGTCAGCCTCCTCGATCTCCTCAGCGTTTCACACAGTGGATCACTGGGTTTTGATGGATCATCTGATGGTTATTTGGAGAACTTACCAAATCTGTTTTGGTTTCAGTCCCCCCACACAACAGACGTTAGTAGAGGGTGATGGGAAATTATTCCTCTCAAATAACCACAGTTAGTTGTCGAGTGCATCAAAGATTCATATTGTCCCTGATGCTGTTCACGATGTATATGATGCCACTAGAGGGGATCATAAGCTGTACCACTCGGAGTTTCACTTCTGTGCAGATGATTCTCAGTTGAACCTCTCACAGGCACCAGATAAAGCAGACTCAGTTTTACCGATTGATCAATATCAGTCTGAAATCAACTGTATGGTCACCAGCTGGCAGAGTCTCTACCTCAGCAAAGTGGAGTTGCTACTGATAGAACCAGGTCCTCATAGGTCAGCGATGAGGAGCAGGTCTGTCCAGTTACAATCTTTAAATGGCACTCCTCTCCGAGTTGTGGATGCAGTTAAAAACCTAGGAGTCACTGTGTACAGCACGCTGTTGCCTGAACAGCATGTGTCTGGTTGACTGCTATAATTCTGTTCTCCTGAGGAATATTGCCTGGTTGAAGCACTATCTAGGGGATGAGGGACTGATAACTTTGGTGCATGCCTTCGTGACTGCCCATCTTGACTATTTTAACACTCTTTTATGTTGGACTTTCTGAGGGCCTGATAGTGCAGAATGCAGCAGGTAGGTTAGTATCAGGAACAAACCCTTTTAATCATATCATGTCTGTGCTGCACAATCTGAATTGGCTACTGGTATCATGGCACACAAACAACTTTCAACATTTGCTCGATAATTTTTCAAGTCCCTGCAAGGGATTCCGCCCCACTACAACTGTGCTCTTTGCTTCCATATTCTCGCTTAAAAACCTCAAGGGATAGGGAAGTCGCAGTGATGGCCCCCACCCTATCGAACTCTATTTCATGTCATCTCTGACATTGCTCCATCGGTGGAAACATTTAAAAGAGCTCTGAAAGCACATCTGTTTGCTCAAACCTTTTTCTGGCTAGCAGGTATAGGAGGTGGATTATTTGATTATTTGAAATATTAATCTTGTGCTCGATGCTGTTTTGCACAAACTTGGACTTTTATGCTTTAGTTTTTATACAGTTTTGTAATTGCACTCTGCAGTGCCCTGGAGGCAACGGGACAGGGTGCTTTAAAAATAAAAGTTGCCTTGCTCTGCCCTTTTTATTTTTGTCAATAATATTTGATTGAGACTTTAAAAAGAACATATAACAAGGTAAACAAATCACTTATTGAGCATGCATACTCTACTAAGTAACCACTGCAATAATGATTCACTAAATCTGTAAACTAGTTCTTATAAAATAAACAACCATGAAGTTTAGGAAAATAAGACCATATTAAAACCTATCCATAAACATGATATCACTCCACAACAGATTTTAGTATTTCCCCTTATTTCACTTGGACAAGATGAGAATAAATAGGAAAGAAAAGGAAAAGAAAAGAAGAGAAAAAGAGAGAGTAGAAAAATAGTCATATAGTCCATTAAAGGAAAAAGTATATGTTGAAGTAAGGTGACTCCAGTGTAACATTTATATAGTTTATGGTAGAATGTTGTTATGGATAGAAATCCATAACTAGAATGGAGTTTTAATATATGGATTGTTGAAATAATAGGGTTGAAAAGCATACAAAAAAATCCTCTTAATAGCATCGTCCCTGAAGTGATAATACCATACTTGGCAGCTGATAATGCTATCGTTCTGAGTCTGTAATAGTATCGTTCGGAGCTCTGAACAATAGTATTATCATAAAAATGGAACAGCGCAAGTGCAAGCTCTCCCACAGCACGCTATGTTGCCAGTGTCACTCAAACACTATCGTCTGAAAATGTGGCTCATGATTGACCACTGTCTCTTTCTGGGCAGGCAGAACATTTTGAATAACATGGCGGCCATCTCTCGCTTAGCGAGACAAAATCACGTCCAAGATATTTCTTTTTTTTATTTTAATTCTTATGGAAAATGGAACTATCTAGTTGATCCTGCGTTCTGGGGGGAAAAAAGAAAGAAAAGGTAAGTCTGCCTACCAAAAAAAAGCTTTTCCCCTCGATAGAGGGAGTCAGTGCCAAGCAATAATCTCATCTCAAGGTTTTGGGGACTTTGGGAACCTCGAGAGCGAAGTGCCCAAAACCTCTCGATGAGATTACTGCCTGGTAATACACACTTAGGTATCTATTATTCTATTTGTTTTGCTGCAGTAGCTATGTTATCACAGCTGTTATGCTGTACTAGCTATGTCACTACTGCAGCATAACAACTTGGAATGCTGCCACAAAGTTGCTTTCCTCAATCCAGTTAAGCTGCTGTTTTTTTTTTTAAACTTGAACTTGCAGAAACATCTGCAGCACACCGTGTCGGTAAAAAAAAAAGAAAATATTAAAATTTCTATTCTCTGTTGTCTTCTCCAGCTGGCTTTGTGCGATTTTCTATGCTGTGACTTCCCATACACTATGAAAGATCGTGTATGAGCAGTCATACACAAACAAGGAAATTCTTGTATCTTGAGGTTCCCTTGGTAACAGAGTACCTCTCAAGCTGCGCTCTCGAGGTCATCTGTTGCCAAGGAAACCTCCCCATACAAGAATATCCTTGTTATGTATGACTGCTCATACAAAATCCTCTATATGCTTATCAGTGAAAAGTACACCAGTAAGTAGACTGACAACTAGCCCCTTGGTTTAACGTTAGATCAGCATGTCTTCCTAATCTCAAAATTTCCAGGCATTTACACTTTCATTCCGCAAAAGATGGCCCGCTAGTTTTCAACCATATTTTGAGTGTGCAATTCTTAACTGCTGCAGCGATTAAGGATATAGTGTATGGGAGAGCATGATTAATGATGGAATTCAGTGAATTCCCAGGCTTGTCATACCACTGTAATGACATGAAACTGCTGCTGTACCATCCTGAGTACATCACTACGAAGGTACAACAACTCAGAATGCCCTTGCGCTCCCATTGCAGTGACAGCTGTGCCGATTGCTCACTTTTTTGTTTTAGTTTATTCTGACAGTTGTTGGGGGGGGCGGAGAGTGATCAGCGATGGCTTCAGCAGTATTTTCTGTAACTCTGCTGCAGCACTGTGATTAAACAATCTCCCTGCATTTGAACTGAATAGTCCTGTATAAGAATAGTAGAATAAACAGGACATACAGGGGTATTTGTAAGCATTAAGCCATGACAAAGGAGGGTTCTACTGGGGAATGAATGCTTGGTTGCCGAGTGCCACCACCCACCTAACCAGGCATTAATTCCCCAGTAGAACCCTCTTTTGGTGTGGCTTAATGCGTTTGTAGTATAGCATGCATTTACAGAAATAAGCAGATTATTTGTACTGCTAACTTGTAATGCAAAATAAAGACACACACATAGTCATAATTCTTATCTTTAACAGTGAATTGATAGTACACATTCTGCTGAATGTAGCTTGTCTTACATATATTGTGGGTACAGGAAGGCATTACTTTACAACATTTTGATTTAAGTGCATGGTGGTACATGGGGATTCCCTTGAACTTGTTCAACACTTTAAATACCTCCGTATCACTACTGACAACTTGCTCTCCTATACCCTCCACATTGACAACACGGCCAAAGCTATCAACAAGTGCACAGGGCTACTTTATCATTACAAGTGTAGCCTCTCCCCTGAAGCCCTCAGCATAGCTGTTCACAGTTCTGTGGGTTCTATGGTGGACTATGGGCTGCCTATATATGGTTCTGCCACAGATACTGCTCTCCAGCGAATAAAACTGCACTCAACAAAGCCTGCCAGCTCACCTTAGGTGCGCACCGACTGACTCACACCTGTGATCTCTATGCCAGGGCACACTGGCTCACGCTCAATGGCCGACTAAAATCTCAATCTTGCCTTCTGGCCAAAATGATCTGCCTTGGTCAGCTACCACCAGGGGTCCAACAACTTCTGGTTCCCAGCAATAATCCAAGGCACACCCATAACTCCAAACACCAGTCCTTCCTAACTCCAAAATGTCGAACATCTCAAGGATGAAGGTCCTTTGCTTACCGTGCACCGCTGTGGTTCAACTCCCTCCAGGAGAACATTGCATGCCTGCCCACACTGAGTACTTTCAAAATGAACTTGAAGCTCCTTATGATACGCGAATCTCGATGTGCCTGCCATCGCTAGCACCACCTTTCCACCCCATCACTATTTCCATCCCCTGACCCTCAACCCTTCCCTCTCTCCCCTGAGTAGGCCCTCCTGCTCCCCCCCACACACACCTGGGACCCTCTCCCTCGGCATCCAATCTAGCCACCTCCCTCTGATCCCTACTGCTATACTGATATTACGCTCTCCTTTTGCACACTGCACTTGAGCTCCTCCCCATCACCCCCTTTTTTCTTTAGCACTTAGCAACGCTCCAAAAAACTTCTTGTTTGCTGACAACTGACTAGTTTCACCGTTGGGCACTGTAAATTGTCTGTTTTCCTGTGACCTGTACTGTGTTTGATATATAATCCTGTTTGTTTACCTTTGTATTTCTGCAATCCTTTGTATAATTTCACCTATCTGTTGTACTGAAATGTCCTGACATGGAACCCATGTAAAGAGCTCTGAGCTCAAATGGTTTTCCGAGTACTGAAATAAAATAAATAAATAAATATACTTTTATAATTTTTACAATTATGGTACTTTTTCTCCTGACTTACTGTCTGGATCAGTGCTGGATACTTCGATTTTCACCTGTGTGTATTACAAGACATGGGTTGTACTGCATGATGGGACCATGCTAGGGTAGATCTTCATGTTTTGTTCCTGCAGTTCCCTTGGCAGGCCTGCAGTTCTCATTCTCTCAGTTCTGGGCTGAGGGCACGAGGGGAGGCTCCACCCAGAAGGAGGAAGTAACAGAATGGTGGCTATTTCAAAAAGATGCCAAGGCTAGAGCTGCACGTCCCACTCCCCCCAGAGGCATATAGACTGCTAAGATAGATTCTTTCTTCTGAAACAGGTTAATGAATGTTAACCATTTTTACGAGGAGCTGTCTTTGAAGAAAATTCAGAAGAATTACCTGGGCTTTGGAATTATGTCATCTTGTCGAGAATCCAAATGGCATCAAAGTGCTTTAATAAGAGGCAAACCTTTAGTAGCAAGTTCCCTTGGAATTAAGAAAGCTGCAATAACTGCTATGAAAAAATGCCAAGAAATCCACAGGAGGACCATAAGGTGATAAGGAGATTTTTCCTCCCGAACCAAAGCTGTTCCCGTTGTTCCAAATATCTGACCACAATGCAGAAGACGCTGCAGGGAGCAAGACAGAGGAAACTTTGAGTGAAGAGGTCCAGCAAAAATCAGTGACAAACTGCGCTGGTATACCCCAAAACCAAGATATGGCAGAGGTTATGAACAGCTCCAGAATTGAAGGAGCTTTGTATGCAGGCGATGTTGGGTCAGAATGGCAGGAGGCTATGGAGGAGGCCGAAGCCGAGGCACAACAACAATGATAGAGGATGCTGAGCTGGTGAAACCCGATGGACAAAAGCAAAGGATGAGCAAACATTTATTAAACCCAAAAAGCCAAGATAACTTAAACAGTAATATCAGAGACTCTTTGCCTAATAGTAATACCGACTCAGAGAATTCAAGGGTGTCTGCTCCCCCTCACCCAAGGAAATGGTCAAAAAAAGACAGCATAGGAAATGGAGTGGTGGTGGGGAGGCTGAGGAAAACTGAGAGAACTTGCTGAGTAGTGAAGAGGCAAAGTGCATAATTATCGTACATAGACAAAACTCTGATTCAGAATCTGAGGAGGAATTAGAATCAGAATCTGGAAACTCAGAAATGGAAGACCCTTCTAAGTGAGCTAAAATGTTGTTGAGTAAAGTTAAAACAATTTCTGAGAATATGGATCAAATTTTGAAAGCACAAGAAAAGGTAGAGGCTTATTATAAATTGACGCAGTCTTTATTACAAGAAAATGCGGCCTTCAAACAAGAGTTAGCAGAGGTTAAAATGACCTTAAACAATCTGCAGAATGAGCTTGCTCAAATGCCTTCGGTGGTTAAAAACTTGCAAGTAAACGTTACAGAGATGCAAGATAAACATTTAGATTTGGAGCTACGTTCTAGGAAAAATAATCTGACAATAATTGGGGCACCAGAGTCATGGGAAAACAATAACTCATTAGTACAGACTTTCAAAAAAGTTGCGGCAGCATTTATGGATACAACACCAGAAAATATTAACATGCCAATTGATAGAATTCATAGTAGACTAGGTCAGTGCCCAGAGGATAATGCTCCTCCAGGACCAATCATTTTAAAATTTGTGTCATCTGCAGATAAAGAAAAAATGATGGCTGCAGTAGTTAAAAAGAAATGTGTAAATATTATGGGTGCTCAAACTGCAGTATATGACTTGCCACATGAACTAATACAACAAAGGAAAGAATTTGACAGCCTCAGAGCTAGACTATGGTCAAAAGCTTATCATGCTACAATGATTCTCCCAGCAAAAACAAAAGTGATTATTAATGGTCAAAGATTCATTTTCAATTCCGTTGAAAATGCTCTGAATGAACTAAAAAAAGGTATTCCTGATATAACTGCTTAAAGGGAGGGTTGATTTCTGGAGTTAATGAACGAGGAGACAGGGGACAATTTTTTGAATAAACAGGGATCTGAATGGGTCTGGAGAAATGGTTGTAAATTTTTATAATCTCAGTTTAAGATACAGAGTGAAACAGTTGTAAATTATTATTTGTAGTGGGACTTGCAAAAGGAATTGGATGGGTAAGGGCATGAGAAGAAAGACAAGGGAGTATAAAGATGTGAAATTAAAAACAACAGATGGCTATGGGTAGAATTAAAGTTGTGTCTCTCAATGGTAATGGTTTTATGAAAAGAAACAAGACCATGTTATACTGTATGTTAAAAAAACAGGAGCTCATATAATCTGCCTTCAAGAGACTCATCTGATAGAGGGAAGCAGTAAAGTTAAAACCAGGATGGGGTAACGTTTGCTTTTTTAGTACAGGCACGAATAAAAGCAGAGGTGTTGCCATTTTAATAAAAAAGGATTTGGCAATTTCAACAAAAGGGTCATATAGTCGGCCTGGTGGCGCTGAGGGTTGAGGTGCTGGACGCCACACCTGTGGCTACGCCGGGTGACCTGAGCTCGGGAGGAGCTCAGGTGCCAGAGGTTGGCAGGAGAGGGATTGGATTGAGCCCACAGGGCTGCTCCTATCCCGGGAGGGCACTGGGGAGCTCCAGTGCTCTCAAGGCCCTGGTGGAGATTGGGGCACCACAGAAACGTGGGTGGCAAGTAATAGCATGCCAGATGCTGGCAGGGTTGCCGTGCACCAAGTGCCAGGGCGTGCACACGCTGGGGGGGTAGGGAGCGAAGAACAAAGGAAAAACCCGGCTCGCTGGGATAGGCGACGGCACCTATCCTCCATGCCTAGCGCCAGGTTCATCTCAGCTGGCCTCACTACTCCTCCACCCAGGCTCCTCCTGCAAGTCGGAGTCTGCCTTTCAAGACAGCCCAAGGAAGGAGTCGGCTACCCTCCCCGGGGGAGTCAAACCGGGGGTGCTGGCTGCGGGGGGGGAGGAGTGAAGGCACAGACCATAGAGAACCTCAGGCGGGCAGGCACAAGGATAAGGTTGTCGGAGAGAGTTCCCACAAGCCACAACCAGAGGGAAAAAGATTAAAAAATAAATAAAACGGTCATATTCAGATAAAGCTGGTAAAATTTGTATGGTTAAGGTAGAAGTATTTAATCAAATATTTACAGTATGCCCTCTCTGTGCTTGATTTACAGACTATAATGAATTGTTGGCAAATATTGGGGAGGGCTTACAATCCTTACAAGTAGATATGGTGATGGCAGGAGACATGAATATGATGCTTAACCCATATATGGATAAAACATCCACTCCATCCCAAGCCAGTATTAAGTTAGCAAGACATGTGAATGCCTTTCTGCAGGCAGAGCAGCTCCTCAATACATGGAGAATAAGGAATCCCAATGTTAAGAATTATACCCATTTCGATAAGAAAACCCATATTTTTTCTAGATTAGACTATATCTTTGTGTCTAACAATATGATGCAGTATGTTCAACAAATGTCAATTGATTCTATTATAATATCAGACCATGCTTTAGTTAGTTCAGAGTTAAACATATTTCATCTAGACAAATTAAGAAGGAATAAATGGTGTTTTGATAACAATCTGTTAAAAAACAAACAATTTATAAAACATATAAAAGAGAAAATATTAGAATTTTGGGAGTTTAACTATAAAACACATTTATTGATTACAAATATATGGGACGCCTTTAAGGCGACAATCAGAGGACATATAATTTCTTTTAAAATCAACAATAGATCAAAAAAAGTAGACAAATTATACATAGATGCTAAATTAAAACAATCAGACCAATTAGTGTTAGTGGATTATGAAAAGTATCACAAAGAATGGGAATATTATAAAGCCAAAAAACAAGATATGATTCATAATGAAACAACTAAAATATTTAAATCAATAAGGAAGGCAAGGTATTTCCATGTTGACAAATCAGGAAAATTGTTGGCCTCTTTATTAAGACAGGAGAAACAAATAAAATTATTATTGGAATTAAAAATGAGACAGGTATAGTTCTGACATCTCAAAAAGAAACTGCTAAATGTTTTCTGGACTTTTATAAAGAAATTTATTAAAGGAATTTCAATCCCAATAATTCAGACATAAGTAGATACTTGATAGACTCAAAAAGTAGTCTCTATCATTTTAATTACTGTACAATACCAACGAAAGAAATTATTCAGGTAATAAATTCCCTCCCTAAAAACAAATCACCAGGGTTTGATGGATATACTAACAAATTTTATATGGCCTTTAAAGAACAATTAGCCCCATGGTTAGAGATGCTAACAACGGAAATAATAGATAATAAGGATTTAATGATCCCTAGCTCAATGCAGAAAGCTAAAGTAATATTAATTTTAAAGCCAGATAAAACTGCAGATTCACCAGAAAATTATAGACCAATTGCACTGTTGAACTCGGATTACAAATTAATAGCAAAATTAATTAATAATAGAGTTCAGGAACATATACAAAATTTCATTCATACTAATCAATATGGCTTTATAAAAAGTTGTAAAATATCACAAGCTAATTTGAAAGTTCAAGCAATCATTCAATTAATAAATAACAATTAGCTATATAGGGGAGTATATTTATTACACTATAGCAATTGATGCTACAAAAGCCTTTGACAAGATAGATAGATAATTTTTGCTAGAAACATTGAGGTAGTGGAGTATTCCAGAAGAAATTACCAGTATAATTAAAAAATTATACTACAATACATTTTTAAATTTACAGAGTAATAATTTTATTTCTGAAGAATTAGCAATAGGAAACAGAGTAAGACAGGGATGCCCTCTCTCCACAACTTTGTTTATTTTGACGTTGGAACCATTTCTGCAATCTATTAGGAATAATAGTAATATAGAGGAAGTAATGTTTAAAGGGGAGGAATTAAAAATAAGTGTATTTGCAGACAATGTGTTAATGATTGTTAAAAACATAACTTCATTGCCGGCATTTTTGGACGAATTGGATAAATATTCTATAATACTGGGGTATACGATAAACAAAAATAAATCAATTATTACAAAAATTAAAAAGCATAAATCATAATTAATAGATGAGTTAGGAAAAGAATTTAAGATATTGAAGTCTGTAAAATACCTAGGATTGTACCTTTCATCTAACCAGGATATGGTTATAAACACAAACTTTAATCAAGCCAAAGAAAAAGTGGCAAACTTAGTTGATAGATGGAAGAATTTAACCTTATCTATATGGGGGGAGAGTGGATACATTAAAAATGATAATGCCACACTTAATTTATGTAATACAAAATGTATTAGGTGTTCCATCACAGAAGTAGTTCCAAGAGTTAAAAAGAATATTTAAAAAATTATTGTGGAGAGGGGGCAACCCCTGTATAGCCTGGAGAATGGTTTCTGTAACTAGGAAATTAGGTGGTATAGGATGCCCTGACCCGGAAGACTATGCGTCAGCCCACCTATTTTCGTTAATCAATCAATGGTCTTTTAGTAACGATATTGATTCACAACTGTTTCAAGAAGTTATTTTTTTCTTCTAGTGTAAAAGAGCTTTATATAAATGTGTTAGTGGAAGTCTGGATTAGACCGTATATTTTAAGGGATCAGGTTAACTTCCTTCATAATTGGTTCTAACTAGCAATAAGAAAAATGAAGCGTCCAGAAAAATTAAGATTAACATGGTTATATTTTCCTATAGATAATTGTAAGAAAACCCAAGAAGGGGAATTATCTAAAAAAATAGTTAAACTATTAAAAAGATGTAAGATAGGGAACTGGTTTGATCTATTAGAAGATTATAAGTTTATTACATAGCAACAATTACTGGTAAGATTAAATAAGCAAAATTGGAATATTCTGTATTATTATAAGTTACAGAAATCATACCAAAAAATGTAAAAGAAATGTTATGATTAGGCTCTAAATTGGGCAAATGCGGTGAAAGATCAATATAACCGGATAAGCCAAGGTTTCAAAAAATCATTAGCTTATTTTTATGAGAATATCTTGGCGGAAAATCTTAAAGCATACAATAAAACTAATAATAAGTGGAATAAAGAAACTGGAATAGACATGAACCATAGGCAGTGGGTGCTCATAAGACAAAATAGTAATAAACTATATATATCGGCAAAGAATAAATCCATACAAAGAATAAACATCCAGTACCCAATCTTATGCTGGCATAACTGTAATAATAAAGGAGATCTATTCCACTGCCTATGGTCTTGTTCGAAAATAAGTCCATGGTGGCAAAATAGTAATAAAATGATGTCTAAATGGTTTAAGATAGATCTTTCATGTTCGGTAGAGCTATATTTATTCAATGACTTTTCAAGGAGTATGTTGGAACCTAAGCAACAAAAAAAATGTTGCTTTAGCCTCTATGGCATTAAAGAGGATTATACTTCAAAACTGGAAGGAAGCTAACCTGGAGACCTTTTCTTTTTACAAATGGTGGAATGTTTTTCATGAAACTATTTTATGTGAAAAGCTGACTATTTTATATGAAAAGCTGACTATGGCTATAGAAGAGGGCTTGGATGATATCAATGGTAATAGCTGGAGAGAAATTGAAGAAAACATGCCCCCGAAACAAATTAATGTACTATAATAATTGAACTGTGACCATGAGTAAGATCCCAAATAAATAACACAATGAATTGGTTAATTAGGAGGGGTGGGGTAAGGGGAAATGTTTTTCTATTGTATTCTTTTTTCAAATTATTGATATAATATGATGTTTATGATTTATGGATTATGTAATTTAAAAATAATGCATGCCAAGATATATATTCAATAAAAATATTATAAACAAAAAAAGTTCCCTTGGCAGGCCAACAGATTGCTGTGAAACAGACTATTTTTTTGGGTAACATGGCAATAAATGTTAGACACAAATAAGCACTTTTCATTGGAGCAATAGCAACAGCTGACCAAGAAGCAACCAAGCATTAATTCCCTAGTAATGTCTTGTTGCTCTTTGTGAACCAGAGTAAATTCTTTGTTAAAGTGCAGGTCCCATGGCAGCTCAACAGATGGCTGTATAACAGTGCTGCGCTGCTAGCATTGTTTCACAGCCATCTGCTAGCCTGCCATAGGAACTGCAAGAAAAAACATGAAAATGTACCCTAGCATGGTCCCATCATGCAGTGCAACCCATATCTTGTAATACATGCAGACGGAAATCGAAGTGTGTAACACCAATCCTGACAGTAAATTAGGAGAAAGAGTACCATATTAGTAAATGTAAAGCTAATATGTATAGAATTACTGATTGAAAATGGTTCCGTTTGTACTCACAATATTACAGTTATCAGCAATCACAGCCATCTGTTGGTCTGCCAAGGGAACTGCAGAAACAAAACATGAAAATGTACCCTAGCATGGTCCCATCATGCCGTGTAACCCATATCTTGTAAAACACACAGATGAAAATCGAAGTATCTAGCACTGATCCAGACAGTAAATTAGGAGAAAAAGTACCATAGTAGTAAAAATTATAAAAGTATATTTGGCAATAATAACACCATGCACTTAACTGTAAAAAAACAAAGGTCCTGCTCTTCCATGGTACCCACAGCAAACATAAAGCCAAACAATTGGTGATTAAAAATAGTGCAGGTGTAGTCCTTCATCAGACTCAATCTTTTAAATACCTAGGAGTTACTCTGGATAGTATGCTCTCCTACTCCCACTGTGTTGAAAATGTTGCCAAGGCAGTTAACATTCATCTAGGCCTTCTACACATATACAAACACTGCCTTACTACCAAAGCCCTCAGACTGGCTTTCCAAAGTTCAATTGTGTCTATTATTGACTATGATTTGGTCATTTATGATACTGCCACAGACACAACCCTACGGCGGCTCGCCACAGCTCTGAATATGGCATGCCATCTACTAACTGGTGCAGCGTATTATACTCACACTTGTGACCTTTACGGACAAGCAAACTGGTTTCAACTCCAGGCTCACACTGAATATCAAGCCTGCCTCCTGGCCAAGAAGGCAGCTCTTGGTCTCCTACCACCAGGTTCCCTTCAGCTTTTCAGTCCCTTCCGGGGCACTCATAAAACAAAAAGTTCTGTGAGCCAAACTTTTACTGTCCCTCACTGTTGAACCTCACTCAGACAGCAAGCCTCTGCAGTTAGAGTTGCTAATTCATTTAATTCCCTTCCTCCTGAGATTGCGACGACTGCAACCTTGGGAACATTTAAGAGGAAGCTGCGTCAATTCCTAGTTTCCAGAGCATCTTGTGACTGCTATACCTCATCTGTGAAGACACTTAAATGCACTGGGACCTCCCTCTTTTACCATTCGCCCCTGTATAGCCCTACCCTGCTGCCGCACTATTCCACATACAGCATTTCCTTCCTTCATCCCTTTCCCATCCCCACCCTCTTTTCATCCTACCTCATCCCCCCTTCCTCTACCCCTCTGCTCCCATTCCCCCCTCCACTCTGTTTCCTCACCTTGTTCTCTCAATCTACCCCACCCAGTAGGTCTTTTCTTACAAAAGCTACATTGTGGCAGTTCCCGCCTTGCTCTTATTTTGCTCCTTCCACCCCCCCCATTCGTCCCCTATCCTTCTCTCCTTGTAATCCCTTCCACCCCTCTTCAGACAAGGCCACTGGCTGCACTTAACACAATATTTATCTTACCATATTATTATTTTGTTTATGTAATTACTTTCCTCATGTTGTACTACTTACTGAAATCACTGTAATTTGTTATTCTTGTGATTTGACGTGGAACCTCTGTACAAGAGCCCTTGGCTCAAAGGTCTTTCCGATTTGTTAAATAAAAAAAAAATAATCAAAATGTTGTAAAGTAATGCCTTCCTACACCCACAATATATGTAAGACAGGCTACATTCAGCAGAATGTGTACTATCAATTCACTGTTAAAGATGAGAACTATAATAACTGTGTGTGTGTCTTTTTTTTCATTACAAGTCAGCAGTACGAATAATAAATATGCTTATTTCTGGAAATGCTTGCCATGTTACAAAGGCATTAAGCCACTCCAAAGGAGGGTTCTACTGGGGAATTAATGTTTGGTTGGGTAGTTGGAGGCACTCGGCCTGCGGCCTTGTGCCCCAACCCCCCCCCTTCCCCAACCAGGCATTAATTCCCCAGTGGAACCCTCCTTTGTCATGGTATAATGCTTACAAAATGTCTGAGAGAGACAAGAGAGTCAGACAAATTAGGTGTGGTGGCTACCTGTGCCTGTACACACAGAAGTGAAGAGGTTAGAATGCCGCTGTATAGATCATATGTTAGACCACTATTGGACTATGGAAGCCCTGTGTAGCTTCCCATCACAAGGGGTGGTATCAAAAAAATTGAAAACATTCAGAGACATGCTACTAAACTGATATATAACCTAAAAACTATACCGTACAATGGCTGCCTACAGAAATTAAACCTTATGACTCTTGAAACTAGAAGAATATGGGGAGACCTATTTTTATGCTGTGATATAATGGAAGACAACTACTTGCCAAATGAATTAAACCTAGAATTCAGAAATGACAGAATGAGCACTAGGGGGCACCCTCTACAACCAAGACCAAAAAAGTTTAACACGAATAAAAGGAAGGCATTTTACATGCAGAGGGTGGTGAATCCTTGGAACCAATTGCCATTAGAGGTCGTAACAAGCAGAAACAATAAATTCAAGAGAAGTAACAGTATGACATATTATGGGTGAAATAATAGGAGATGACATGGGCTCACAGCCTCCTCAGCTCCTTACACCTTAGTATGAACCTTAATACGTGGCTGTCTAGGGTTGCAAAAAAAAAAATACAAGCAAAGAGAGTTAAAAAAGAAGCTGATTAGAGACAGAGGGAGAGATCGAGAGACCAGAAGACCAGACAGTGTTGTGCTGGATGCCCGTGTCTGCCTCCAGGCTGCTGTGTACTACATGTGTCATCGTCCCCACTCCTAGATGGCATCTGCTCTGCTTGCTTACTTATCTCCCCTTCCACTTGAGCAGTTCTACTTTCTCATGCACATTATGATTTAGTGTTCCTTTTGCCCCCACTGTGTTGAATACTACAGATTTTGCCCCTTAAATGCATTGTAACACATTTACTGAAATATTTATACATAATCAGAACTAATCAAACTCCCTGGGTTCCGGTTCTTATTTAATGAGGGTCAGAACTTTAACGAGTTCTTCCAGCCCTACTGCAGGGTGGTTTTCAGCCTATGAGCTGCAGTTTAGAAGTGTCACAGGTGCTTTAAAATCTGTATGCAGCATGCAGCTAATAAGGATACTTTTCTGAGGCTTTCCCATCTTTTTGAATTCGTAATTTAATTTACTCCAGCTTCAAATAAGTCTGTGGATTTGAAGGTATTTTTACTGGTAGGTTGTCCACTGACACTCGGGATGTATTTGTGTAAATGAGTTGGACTTCAGGCTGTTAGGTAAATGCCACTGTTGACTGAAGCAATGCCTTTTCACTGTCAACAAGCAGCCAGCAGGTTGAGCTAGACTTCTTATTGTTTGATGCTACATCAAACAGCGTTTTTTCTAATTATCTATGTCCCTTGTACGTTTTGCGTTTTGAGCTCAGTGACTGAAACTTTGCCATGTGAGGGTAAAACGCCCAAGGGATATGGAGAATTAAAAAAAAATGCTGTACAAGAAAAACACAGAGAGAGAGAGAGGGAAAGTGGAAGTTTGATACACATGATTTCATGTTTGATGAGGATGACAAGCATTTAAAATACAAAGCATTCTAAGTTTATGCTTTGCTCCTTGCTCCTGAGGAAGCTCACTGGGTGAAATGCTAGGCATTCCAGGGGATCATGGCTATATGAACAAAAGTGACAATAAATCTTACCTTGAAAGGTGAAACGTGGTGCTGGTGTTCTACTTGCTTTTTCATGTACTTTATCGTGTATCCAGCCCAGATAAAAGCCACTATAGTATAATGCTGGAAGGGGACCCACCATCTCTGCACACTGTTCAAGATAAGAAGGGGGAACACAGAGAGCTGGAATTGGTCACATATGCTTCGGGGAGGGAGGGCGCCAAGGTTTTACAGCCTTTTTCAGGGATCATCGTTTGCCAGGCAGTGGACCCCAGAGTGGGTTGAGAAGGGCCTCACAAAAAACATTGCCGACCTAGAAATGTTTCCTATACCGGTAGCTGTACAAGTATGGGAGGGCAGGTCAGCGAACCGGCGTGTGGCATGTAACACTGATAACTGGCCCCTCACAGACATCATCAACTCCCAGACCTCTAATTTGGAGGATGTCATGCACGTGCAACGGGTGCTCATCCTGCTTTGCCTGTAACACAGTAAAACGTTTAGGGTAGGCCACCTCCCAGGTAGGGCAAATGTGATTGTTGATGCTTTGTCTCGATTTCAGTTCAAGAGATGTCACAGCTGCTTCCGGATGTGGACACTTCACTCATGGAGATACCAGTGGCAGTGTGGCAACTGGGGACCCAAGAACATTACAGCTGGTACAGCAGCTCTCTGTTGCTCCCTTGACATGGAGGAGATACGAAGGTAGTTTCACAACCTTCCTCTCATTTTATGGATAACAGGTAAGCAAGATCACAAGGGTGGCACAGCGACAGGTCCAGAGTTACGTACATGAATTGATTCACCGGGGGGAATCAGTAGCGGCAATTAGGACACAATTGGCAGGTACAGATTTCGTTTGCAAAGCGCTGGGGCAACTACACCTGACAAACATTTTTGTCACCAAAATGATGGTAAGAGGGCTAGGCATGGTCGAGGGGCAAGCTTTAGTCAGCAAAAAGCCTACTGGCACAGGGAGCTGTCAGAACTGATGAGGGTGATGGATGCAGTGTGCAGCTCATTCTTTGAAACTGTGTTGTTCAGGGCCTTATACTCGTGTGCATTTTTTTGTGGCCTTCAGGGTTTTGGAAATAGTGCCAGACTCAGCACAGTGTGATAGGGCAGAGAACCTCCAACTGAGTGACATATCCTTTCAATTAAGCAGGATATGCATACCTCTGAATGTCAAAGACCAACCAATGTGGCCCTACTAGGTTAATCACGCTGCCAGGGGCTGATGTGGGTGACATTTGCCCATGGCGGTACCTCAGCAGTCATCTGGCGGCCAGGACTTGGGTGGAGGGACACCTGTTCATCCATAGGGATGAGAAGAAGCTAGTGACCGGAAGACAGTTGACAGTGGTCCTCAGGAAAGGGTTATGGCTGGTGGGAAAAGACAAGAAGGATTTTAATACCCATTCATTTCAGACTGGGGCCACCACCAAGGCAGACAGGCTGGGTATGCCATTATCCAATGCTTATAGAGTGTACATAAAACTACAGGCTGGAGCCAGCCCGGTGGTGCAGAGGGTTGAGGCGCTGGACGCCACATCTCGCACCACGCCGGTAACCCGGATTCGGAAGCAGACTCGGGTCACTGGTGGGTCGGCCGGGGGGGGGGGGAGACAGGCTAGAGCATCCCACAACAGCTTGCCTTCTCTGGAAAGGGATCTGGCCAATGCCTGATACTTGCATGACTCCGAGCGGAGGCTCGGAGTACTGCTGGCTCCACTAGGGGAAGGGACGTGGCCACTATACAGTGTGGACGTCAGCGCTATTACGCCATGATGTCAGGGGATGTCACACACTGTACAGGGAGGGAGAAAACGTGGAAAGAACCTGACACCACCAGGAAGATGGGGAGACCAAGCCGTGCCCACAATATGCCAGTGCCCACCTGATGGACCTCGGACCGACGCAATGTAAGTTACGGGGCATATGCGACCCTGCCTCGTCCCTGCCTGGGGGGTAATCCACTGCTCCATGGAGCTCGGGGGTCCGTTCAGGTAGGATTATGGGCAGTGGGATGGCAATGTGTCTCTCCTGAAGGGTCAGGGATGGCAGGCAGGGTTAGGAGAGAAAAATAGTAACTTCAAAAAAAAAAAAAAAAAAACTACAGGCTGGGAGCTGTTAAGGGGCAGGTAGGCCCCAAGTTTTTTTGTGTGAGCAGCAGTGTTAAGTGCTCTGATGTAATTGTAGAAGCAGGCAGGTTATACTTGTACCTCAAGCTCCACCCCACCCCCATAAAGGTTTGCTTACGTAGTTATTACTTCAAAATGTTAGTGGTTCAACACATTCTCATCCTCCCTCAAAACGTTGCAGGCTCACTACCTTCCCTTTTCTCCCATTTGGAGGATTTGAACTACTATTTCTGGTGTCACTTGGTGTGGGATTTGAACCCAAGCTTGTAGCCTGCAATTCACCACTAGGCCCCCACCCCGTTGGTATGCCCACATTTTCTGGAGGATCCAAGTCTAAGTTGAGTAGAGCCACCTACTGGTGTATGTATGAAACCAAACCTGTTCCACCTACAATTGGGCTTTGTGTTCTGTGTGCATGAATGATAATGATAGTTTAAAGCTTTAGGTATACTGGGATAGTATTTTCATGTTTGATAGCTTAAAGCTTTAAGCGTTCACTAGTTGATTCTTCTCCTAGTTGCTCCTTAATTCCCCCTTACCGGTTTGCCTCGCTTTTGGCCACCTACATATCCCAATCATTACTGCACTTCCCTCTTAGTCATGTTCCTCATCACCGTCTCCCTCATCCCCTTTCTCTTCTCTTTCACCTCTATCCCTCTCTCCCCTCTTTATCTCTCACCTATCTAACTCCCCAATCTCACTTTCCCACCTCCCTCTTCTCCACCCCCACCCCGGGTTCTCAGCCCTTCTCTCCTGCGCTCCCCAGCCACCATCTAGCCTCACTCCGTGCACTGCTCGACCCCGGCTCCAGGACAGTAACACCTCCCTCTCCCCTCCCCTGCAGACGGAGCTCAGCTGTACTTTACCCGGTTACCAAAGAATAAAATAATAAAAACTCCTTATCTTGCTTTTGCATGCAGGTGATATAGAGTCTAACCCTGGCCCAACCCCCCCCCCACCACTATCCCCTCACACATCCCTCCAATCCCCTCCTCCCCACCTGCCTGCCTAAAGGTCTGCATATTGTCCACCTTAATATCAGGAGCCTTCTCCCCAAGATTGACCTCCTTCATCCAATTATGGGAAACCTCCAACCAGATATATGTATTACCTCACAGTCTTGGCTCTCTTCTAAAATCCCTGATAATGCCATCTCCATCCTTGGGTACTGACTTATACAACAGGACAGACCCGGGGGGGGGGAGGGGGTATTGCCATCTATATCTCTTGCTCAATCCAGTTCTCCATTATCCTCTCCGTTTCTCTCCCATCAGCCTGTGAACTTATCCTCCTAAAATTCTCCTTCCCTTTCTCCCTTCCCATCTTCATAGCAGGAGTGTACTGTTGCCCTGGTCTCTCCTCCTCCCCGTCTCAGACCTCCTCACCACCAGCTCCTTCCATTCCTCTCCTGGTGAATAATCATACTAGGCAATTTTAACTCAAACCGGCTATCCCCTCCTCAACCTAGGATATATCATGATACCACATCTCTAAACCTAACTCAACTGATCACTGAACTTACCCATCTTAACCGCAGATCTCTCAAGCACACCCTGCTTGACTGGGCCCTCACCTCTCACCCCCACCACATAACTGCTGCTGGCATTCTCTGGACGTCCTCCGTGATGACCATACGGTCTATTGTGTCCGGAAAATCCACCATCCCAAAGCCGCCCCCATAATTCTTCTGCTCCATTCCTTTAGCTCATTAGATCCATCAGCCCTCCATGAGAACTTGGCTGCTACTGACTGGTCACCTGTATCAGCCTTTAGCACTGTTGACAATGCCCTTGACCACTTCAAATCTATGTTCCTCTCCACATAGGATTGTCACACCCCCATAAGGAAAACCAGGGTCAGGGGCTTCCACCTCCCCTGGATCTCTGCTGAATTCCTAGCCTGCCTGAGTGCCAGGGACTTAGCTTGGAAGGAGCACAAAACATCAGGCTCCCCAATGGACCTACAAAAATATCATGTCCTGCGCAGTGCCTGAACCAGAGCCACTAGGTTAGCCAAAGTGCAGTACTTTTCCTCAACCTTCCATAACAATATCAGCCACCCCTCAAAGTTCTGGAAGGTTGTCCATGCCTCCACCCCCCTCAGACCCAACTCACTATCCCTGTTCTAAAGTCAAATGACTCATCCATTATTGGCCCACTCTCAGTCATCAACGAATTCAACACCTTCTTCACCTCCTGTGCCTCTTCCCTCCTCTCATCCTTTCCACCAGCTTCACCACTCCCTCTCTTCCCCACAACCTGCCCAATTCTCCTTCTCTCTCATCACACCTGATGCTGCCATCAATGCCTTACTAGCACTCAACCCTCTCAAGAGTAAAAGCCCTGATGGACTTGAACCTAAGCTCTTACACCTTGCAGCCCCTGCCACTGGTTTCCACATCTTCACCCTTTTAAACCTCTCTTTGCCCTCTGCCTCGGTCCCCTCTGCCTGGAAGCATGCCACAGTCATTCCCCTCCCTAAAGATGGCAATCCTTCTATTTGATAACTATCATCCCATTTCTCTCCTCCCCATCCTCGCCAAATTCCAAGAACATCTGGTGCTATCTCAACTCTCCCCTTTCCTTGATTCTTCTTTCTTTTTCACCCCGTACCAGTCAAGATTCTGCAAAACCCACTACACCTCTTCCCTCCTCTGACTAACTGATACCATTCTCACAGGGATGGATCAGGGCCAAGTCACGTCAGCCATCTTTGTCGACTTGGCCAAAGCCTTCAACACTGTTACCCATCTCCTTCTCCTCTCTGAGCTCTCTGCAGCAAGACTCTCCTCCTTGGCCATGAACTGGTTCCGCTCCTACCTCATGGGTTGGTCCCAATCAGTCCGTATTGGGGACTCCCTTTCCACATCCCTCCCAATCACCACAGGGGTACCTCAAGGCTCAGTCCTCAGTCCTATCTTATTATCAGTCTTCCTAAATGACCTTCCTGCTGCCTGCACCTCAGTGTCCGTTCACATGTACGCTGATGACACAGTTTTATTTGCCTCTGGCCATTTCCCTGCTGGCCAGGCTTCAAGAGGACTTTGACAACATTCAGCTCTGGTTCTGCTCAAATCAGCTGGCCCTTAACACCACAAAAAAGGTCTCTATGACCTTTGGCACTTGGCAAAAGCTCTCTAGGATTGGCAGTCCCCCCTCCTTCCGTACCCTAGATGGGTCCACCATTAAGAATGTACTATCCTTCATTTATCTTAGGGTCTGGATTGACAACCACCTCGACTTCTCTGAACACATTAATGCCATACGTTAAAAACTCCACCCTCACCGCAGCTGTATCATACTCCCGGCCCATAGAGCTGTCATACAGAAAATTACCCTCCCCATATTCCACTATGGCGAAATAGTCTAAAGCTCTGTCCCCAAATCTACTCTTTCAAGACTGGACTCTCTCTTTAACTCATTCTGTCACTTTGCATGGACAACCCTACATGTACTCATCACTGTACTCTTTATACATCCCTCTCCTTTCCCTCCCTTGAAGCTAGGAATATGGCACACTGCTCCTCATTTATTGCCAAATATTGGTTTGGCTCCCTTCCTACCTGTCCTCTACCCTCTCCCTGCCTTGACCCAACTCTTATGCCCTCCGCAGCTCCCACGCTTACTCTCCCCCCCCCCAGATCCTCCGCAGCTGACTAGTCTGCCTTCTCCTACTGCTTCCCTAAGCTCTTGAACTCCCTCCCTCTCCCAATCCATTCAGCCACCTCTCCCTACTCTCTATCATCCCTCCTGCATAGCCTCTCCTCTCCCACACCTGCAACTGTAACCTGTAACCTCATCTAATTTCTCCCCTATATTCAATCTACTATCTCCTCCCCATCTCTTACCCTCCTTCATTTCTGTATACCACCCCCTCTCTTCCCTGTTCCTCCTCCCTCTCCTCTCACAACCCTATCCATCCCCAATCCCATTCCCTCTATTTCACCCTACCCCCTCATCTCTGCCCACCTTTCCCTACTCCACCTCTTCTCCTTTCCTTTCCTCCTCCACCTCCTCTCAAAACCCTTTCCTTGCTCCTAATTCTCCACTCATCTCTCTCTCTCTCTCTCTCCCCCCACACACCAAACCCACCTTTCTTAGTCTTTGACCGTAACTCTGTTTCTATGTTCCCCCTCAAGCCTGCTCCCCCCACCCACTGTAACATGCATTGTTCTACTACTAGCTGGTGCTGGCACACATTCAGCTTTAGCAGCTATAATTTTCTTTTCTTTTTTGTATGTTCTGTTTATGCGCCTCCCTTGGCATCCCTGTCCAGCCACTCCTTCAGAGCGCCTAGGTCCCGACCCCTACTGCTATCCACCAGCCCCAAACTGCAGCTTACCTGGGTAGCCCAAAGTATCCCTATGTTGGGAGGGTCCCTATCTTCTGGGAGTGCCTTACCGGCCAACTTCACATCCCAGGGCTGCTCCAGGCCGACTCTGAGACTTAGTGGTGGCAGGAGCTGGTGCTCGTCATCCAGTTGGACGGGGGGCACATTTTCTCATTTTCTGCCCCGCCTACCACAGTTCTTGGCCTTGCGTGAGCACAGGCGACCTCAGGTGGGGATGTGCAGGGGGCGTATCGAGACAGCACAACCCCCAAGCATGGCACCCAATCCATCCGCAGGTGCCTAGGTTAGTCCCCCCCCCCCGGAGGGAAGCATCCACTGGGCTTGGGGTGCGAACTTGGGTCGCCAGTGTGCCAAGTGAACCCCTTCAGCTCAGCACCACAGAGCCGGCAGCTATAATTTTTAATGCAGTGGTGCATGGTTTTCGAGTTCTCACACTGTTTATCTATTTATTCATTTGCATGGGTTAATTCATGTACACAATTTACTGTACATAGTTGCTTTCGTATTTATTTCTCTACTGTTTACAGGTGTAACACGTTGTTTTCGACTCTATGTATTTTCAAGTGTACTCCCCTTTTCCTCCCCCCTCCATGACAAAGATACATAGATACCGTCATCAGATAAGGGCCACCAGGTCCATCCAATCTGCCAGTTTATGCTACCTGACAATGCGGCCAGTGACCCTATCTAGTCACTGGCTTTAACTTTTTCTTCCCATCTCTAATATTCCTTTATTCCTGTCCCATTCACATTTGAAGTCAGCCACCGTCCGGGCGGCCACCACCTCCTGGGGCAGGCTATTCCATGCATCCACCACTCCCTCCGTAAAAGAGAACTTCCTGACATTACTACTTATGCAGCCACCCATCGGTCTCATATCATGCCCTCTTGTTCTGGCACCACTTTTAAACTGGAATATGTTGTCCCCTTCCACTTTGTTTATGCCCTTGAGGTATTTGAACATTTCTATCATGTCACTTCTCTCCCTCCTTTGCTCCAGTATGTACACATTGAGGTCTCTGACTCTTTCTTCATAAGACTTGTGATGTAGACCCTTCACCATTTTGGTTGCCCTTCTCTATTTTGTCAATGTGCTTACGAAGGTGTGGCCTCCAGAACTGGACACAGTACTCAAGGTGAGGCCTCACCAGGGTTCTGTACAGTGGAATTATCACCTCCCTCCTTCAGCTTGTTGATTCCCCTTCTAATACACCCCAACATCCCTGTGGCCTTCCCCACTGCCTTGGCCATCTGCCTTGTGGTCTCCTGGATGTCTGTGATTATGACCCCCAAGTCCCTCTCTTCCTTAACTGCCAAATGCTCTCCCCCCAACCTGTAGCTTGCTCCAGGGTTCCTTCTCCCCAAGTGCATGATTTTTGCATTTCATTGCGTTAAACCTTAGTTGCCACGCATCTGACCATCTCTCCAACCATTCCAGGTCCTTTCTGATCCTTTCCACCCTCTCCGGGGTAGCCACCCGACTCAGATTTTGGTGTCATCTGCAAATAGACAAACCTTTCCCTCCAGCCCATCTGCAACGTCACTGGTGAAGACATTTGTTGTATTTGGTGGCTGAAAATAAGTACCTTAAACACATCAGGGTCTTGGTATTAAGAAAAACATGCACCACAAAAATTCAGGCCTTCTCTGTTTACTTCCATACAGCACAGACATAAGGGGAAAACTGGTCTCAACACACAGGAAGATTCACAGGCTCACAGGACGTACAGTTCTTAAAGCTGTACTACACATAACAATCCCTCCTGACTTAGCTAGAAAGTACATAAGTAAATAATTCAGAAAATAGTGTAACCCCCCCATAAATGGGGGTTCCCAAAAAGTCTTCATCGAGCTTGCCTAAATGCTCACTGCCAGGCTGGTGTCCTGCGTTTTAGCAGTTAAACGTTATTGCCAGGGAGTGCCTGTGCACTGCCTCTTTAAGGGCTGCCTAGATTCGCAGAGGTGATTAATCTGGGAGGGGGCTGAGTGTTGTCATGCCAGAGTCCCACCCGAGCTGCCGGGTAATCACTCAGTTTCTGCCATCGCTAATTGGGCAGAGGGAGCTCTGTTAGAAGATGTAACTATTTATCGAAAACCTATTAGAGTGATAATGATAATGTAGTTTGTCTAACCTGCCTTCTTTGCAGCAAGGACTGTTTTGTTTATCCCCACCATTTGGCCCAGGACTGCGAATTGGACCAATCAGTACTGGTGGGACCTAAAATGGAGCCAGAATACAGGAGCTGTCTGGAGTCAAAATCTGTAGGAATTGTAGTTTTGGGCTTTTCGCCCCTTTTTGCACCTGAAGGGGAGCCTCTGTTGTGACCAACAGACAGATCAGTCAACTGAACCTTTTGGATTCTGGGAAAAGTCCCAGGCTTGCTGGCAATTGAGTCAGATCTCAGTTGGGAGTTGAAGAAGCAACAGCTCAACACAGTTGAGCAGCCGTCTGTGTAGTTTCGCGCAGGAGAACTGTGGAGAGGCCTGAGTTGTGGCCTGCATGTCTGCCTGCTGCCCCTGAGAGGGAGAAGAGAGAATTATTTTGGATTAAATCTGAGTTTGTGAGAATGAAGTAAGCCACTGATTTTTTACCAGGCTCATACCTGAAGAAGACCCGACATTGTTTTAATTTTTTTTAATTTTTTTTTTAATTTTAGTTTTTGTTGACTGGGTAAGTGGACTAGACAAATCCTGCCTATATTCAGGCACGACCCGGAAGAGGGGGATACAGATGAATACCAACCGACCTTGAATCGGATTAAGCTGTTGGTGGTATTTTTAGTGAATGAGGGAAATTTGGCCTGGAGACCGGGGAAATTCCCCTATTCTTTTCGTTAAGTGCCATGGGATCTTTAACATCCACCTGAACAACCACCGATCCAGGAACATGGGACCTCGGTTTAACGTCTCATCTGAAAGACGGCACCTCAGAAAGTGCAGCACCCCTCTCATGCTGCACTACAGTGTCAGTACTGGAATATTAACCCAAGTGCCAGATGTGGGAACTGAACCCACAACCCTCTGATCTCCCGGCCTCAGAGGCAAGTGTGATACCTACTGAGCCACTGACACTACTATGGTGCTGACTGCGATCGGCCTGTCAGGATTTCCAGCTGCGTTTCAATCCCTGGTTTGTGCAGAGACTCTGCGATCGTTACTGGAGAGCAGTTTGCCTGGTACAGTAGAATTTCCTTACATGTAAATGTGCTGTGAGTTGTTAGTGGGTCGTGATTTGATTCCCCACTGTGTGAACTGTGTTCTGCCTGCTGGAAGCTGTATCCAGCCCAAAACAGACTGTATCCGAACTTGTCTCCATTTGGCTGGGGCCTTGCCACACTAGCCCAGCCAGACTACCTGCTGCACAGAAAGCCTTCAACGAGAGACCTGCCTGGGGATCAGACCCCCTGCTCCATGCTTGAACAGGAATGACCCACAGCAATTTGTGTGGGCCCTGCTTCTCCTGGCACTCCAGATTAACCACCTGCTGTCCCAATTTTTGTCCAGCCTCTGTCCAGTCTTGGGTATCATGAGTAATTATCAGGGTAGCTCCCTGCAACAACAGCCTAATGTAAAAGTGTGTCATCTGATTGTCTTGTTGCTTTCTTTTCACGAACTGAGCCCTCCGGCTCCGGATTATAAATGGTGTGTGTTGTACATGTTGTTTTCTTCTATCACAGGGCCTCAACCAGCTGCAATGTTCCTGGCTAGCCCACTGTTCTCCATCTGGGTACCCAGAGTGGGTGACTGTTTATGGACCCTGAAGTGCATGCATAACTGTTTGACTGATACAGCCTTTAAGCAAATTAACCCAATTACTCCCTTCCCCTGTTCAAGTTCCTTAAATAAATCAGACCTAACTCTTTTTGCATTTACCCTGACTGTGGTTCCAGTTTGTGTAAGAGTACTGTACTGCTGTTATTTGCTGTGTATAACCTTGTTTTACAGGGCGGTCCCCAGGGCCGAGCCAGAGGCAAACCCTGGTGGTAAGTGCAAACAGTGTGGGTACTTGTGTGGTGTATCAGGGGTATTGTAAGAGTGATTATTGTGTATTGTTCTGGTCACTAATAAGGAAACAGGGGGGTTACAGTGTCCCGGAGGGCTGTGCCCAGGTTAGCTTGACCACCACCAACCCTGACCTCTGGGTGGAGGCACCCGTTTCAGAACTCAGGCCCCTTAACCTGCTACTAGCCAAGCAGGCAGAGGCAATCGCCCTTGGGATTGTGCCACCTAGGGGTTACAGTAGTATGAAGCTATTAAAGTTATTACTGCAGTGTCCCTTTTAGTCATGTCATTAGTCTATATCTCTACAAGTCCATTCTCTTTGGTGGATGTCTTATACGTCCTGACTGACGTAGTAGGACTGGAGTCTGCTGCACTGGAATCTGATTAGCATCAGCCACATCTTGTCTCAATTGATGTCGTTCCACTATCTCTTCCTGTCCTTGTTCTGGAAGGAATAATGCTGGATAACTACCCCGACTCTGGGTATCCCTTTTTTGTTCAGTCTCAATGCTAGGACGTAATTGGTCCACATGTTTTTTTCACTCTCCTCTGATTAGTCAGTCGAACACTATAGACAACATTTCCGAACTTTTTTTCCACCACACCTTCGATCCATCTCTTCGGGCCTGCATACATCCTGACCCACATGAGATCATTGGGTTTGAAGGATCTGGTCTTAGGAAGCATTTCAGTTACTGACTTACAGCCCAGAGGGTGAAGAAGGTCCAACTGAGTTTGAATCTGATGGCCAAACAATTCTGCAGGGGATATTCCCGTGACACAATGTGGTGTTGCTCGATACATCGCAAGAAAGTCCGAAAGGGCTATTTTATTGCCGCCAGTGTAGTAGGATTAGCTTTGTCCATATTCTTTTTAAAAGTCTGAACCAGGAGTTCTGCTTCACCATTTGAACTCGGATGGTAGGGAGGTGAGAAAATATGGTGGATACCATGTTGCTGGCAAAATGCTTGGAATTCAACAGACGTGAACTGTGGTCCGTTATCCGAGACAATCACTTGTGGAAAACCATGGGTAGCAAAGATAGATTTCAACACTTTAATGGTACTCTCAGTAGTTATCTAAGACATTTGATGAATTTCTAGCCATTTACTATAAGCATCAGTTAAGAGTAACCACATGGAATTTAAATAGGGTCCTGCGAAATCAAAATGCAACCTTTGCCAGGGTTTGTCAGGTTGTTCCCACGGTGAACTGGAGCTCTTGCTGGATTTCCCATTGATACAGCACAATCTTCACATCTTTGCACAACCTGGTGTATGTCTCTGTCAATGGAAGACCACCATACGTGAAGTCTGGCAAGGGATTTCATTTTGACAATGCCTGGATGGCCCGCTTGCAAGACAGTCAGCACATTTGAGTGATAACACTTGGGTACTATGACACGCGATCCCCATAGAAGACACCCCTCAGCAATGGACAACTGCTGTCTCTTTGTACAGTGGGGTTGTAGTTCAACCAAACAAGTTGTGAGTGCCTTGCGGCCAACCCTCGAGCATATACTGACACACTGGTTTCAAAATGACATCTTGCCGGCCTGGTGGCGCAGAGGGCTGAGGCGCTGGACATCTCACCTAGCGGCACACCAGTGACCCGGGTTCGGGAGTGAGCCTGAGTCGCCCGAGGTCGGCACGGGGGGGGTGGGCGGAGCTGGATGGAGCATCTGACAGGCAGCTCTCCGAGAAGGTGGGATGGCATCCCTCGCTAATGGCTGCCCCGTGGTGGAGACCGAGGGGCTGTGCAAGCAGGGTGCCAGGCGATAGGCCAATGGGGCGGGAGGAGGAGGGCCATTACCGAGGGCTGTAGGGCGCATGTGTGCCTCCACATGCATGTGACCTTCTCCTGGGGCCCTCAGGAACATAAAGGGAGAAAAACAGAAAAAGGATACCGGCAGCAGGATGGCGACCAACTCTCCATGAGGCACCGCCTCCCTGACCAGGCGTAAGGTGTTACCTCAATTCTGGGAGATGGAGCCAGAGCCGGTCAGATGGGGGGGGCGTACAGGAGGAGATAAAGCATTCTAAGATAAAAACCAAAAAAAAAATTACATCTTGACTAGTCGCTTTTGCAATGTCCTTTGCTAGTACTGGAAGCTGATCTAACTGTTGTAGCTCCATTGCACACACAACAGTGGAGTCCCCCATATCTTTGAATTGCACTAGAAAACTATCTGGCCCCACCTGGCATACTAATGGCTCCTCTTTAAGTCCCATATAGAACTCCATTTCTCTGGATATTGATAACCTCGACAAGGCATCAGCATTTCCATGCTGGTCAGCTGGTTGGCATGTGACCTCGAAATTATAGGCAGACAAAATTAATGCCCATTGTTGAAGTCGGCTAGCAGCTGTCTCTGGAATTCCTTTTTTTGGACTGAAAATAGTCACTAGTGGCTTGTGATCTGTCTTCAGGTGAAACTTGCGACCTAGCAAGTATTGACTAAATTTCTGGACTCCAAACACAATTTCTAATGCCTTTCTCTGAATCTGGGCATAATTCCTTTCAGCTGCAGTGAGTTTGCATGAAGCATGGGCTATCGGCTTCTCCACTCCTTCTGGATCTGTATGGAAAAGGACAGCTCCTATACCCACAGGACTAGCATCACATGCCAATGTGATAGGTAAGTTAAGGTCATAATGAGTTAAATTATTCACATTGGTTAGAGAGAGCTTGATGGCTTGAACTGCCTTACTGTGGCCCTTGGTCCACTTCCACGGAGTACCTTTATGTAACAGTTCATTTAGGATAGCACATTTAGTGGGTAAGCCAGGTATGAAATGGTCATAGCACAACATACCCAAGAATGAGCACAACTCTGAAACATTCTGTGGTTCAGGCATGTGCACAATGGCTTCTATCTTTTCATCATTCAGACAAATTCCATCTTTGTCAAAAGTGTGACCTAAGTACGTGACACTTGTTTGACAAAATTTAAATTTTTCTCTCTTGAGTCTGAATCCACTCTGTTGCAATCTATCTAAAGTCTTTTGTAATTAAGTAAATGTTCTGCTTCTGTCTTGCCCATGACAATGATGTCATCCAAATAACAAGCAACACCTGGTATATCACCCACTGTTTGCTCAATCACTTTTTGAAAAATAGCAGGTGCAGAACTAAAGCCAAAACATAACTGTTGGCACTTGTACAGTCCTTGGTGTGTATTAATCACTACCAATTTCTGAGAGTCTGTATCCAACTCCACTTGAAGGTATGCATATGCGAGGTCCAGTTTAAGAGAACCCCACACCACCACTGTCTATGAAAAAGTTCCTCAAGTAAGGGTAAAGGAAATACATCTGTGCTAAGTATTGGATTAAGTGTCACCTTAAAATCTCCACATATTCGAACCTTACCACCTGGTTTAGATACCACCACAATTGGAGTGGCCCAATCTGAACCTGAAACCTTTTCCAGCACACCTGGTTTTTCCAGTCTGTCCAATTCTGCCCTAATCACCGGTTTTAAAGCAAAAGAAAGTTTCCATGGTTTACAAAACTTAGAGACTGTACAGATAGTTGGCAAGACCACATCTGGAGTACTGTGTACAGTTCTGGAGACCCCATCTCCACAAAGACATAGACAGGGTGGAGGCTGTCCAGAGGAGGGCAACCAAAATGGTGCAGGGTCTGCACCAGAAGACATATGAAGAAAGACTAAAGGAGCTTAAGATGTATAGCCTCGAGGAAAGGAGGGAGAGGGGGGAACATGATAGAAACTTTCAAACACCTCAAGGGAATCAACAAAGTCCAAGAGGGTAGCATCTTTCAGAAAAAGAGATGTGTAAGAACAAGGGGGCACAATTTGAAGATAGAGGGGAGATGGCTCAGCAGTAATGTGAGGAAGTATTTCTTCACAGAGAGGGTTGTAGATGCATGGAACAGCCTTCCTGAGGAGGTCGTAGAGTCAAAAATAGTGGGGGGAATTCAAGAATGCATGGGACAAACATAAGACAGTTCTAGTGGAGGATAAGAGGAAGTAGGCTGTTGGTTAACTAGGATCTGCAGCTTATCCGTTAGGTAGGGAAACGGGCAGACTAGGTGGGCCATGCGGTCCTTATATGTCATCAAATTCTATGTTTCTATGACTGCATTAGGCTTTGTAACTAGCTTGGCTTTAGCTGTTGTGCAACATCCCAGGCCTTTCCACACAACTCTGGATACATGTGTAAAGTCCCCCCAAGCTTGGGCGGGTTACTGCTTTGTGGTACCTAGGCCAAAATCTGCTGGATCAATATGAATGTTTAGAAGAACCTGAGCATCTCTGCCCAAAATGTTGACACCCTTTTTTGAAACCAGAAAAGTTAAAGGTGTACTAGGAGAATCAGTCCTGCATACTAAAGTGGTAAACGAACACAGTGGCTGACTTGGTTGTCCTTCAAATGCATGCAGCAACTTATTACAAGGAGACAATGGTGGCTTATCCAGATCAGACCATGTCTGAAGGTTAATAAAAGTAACTGGGGAAGCAGAGTCTACCATTAAACGTAACTGACGCCTCAGTTGTGGCAACTGAAGTTACACACAGAAAGGAGGAACATCTTTAGTCTGCATTTGTGGTACAATAGGAACCACTTCACTGTCTGTGCTCTCTGAACTGACCACTGCAGTTCTCTTGCTCCTGCAACCCTTAGCAATATGACCCTGATGTTTACATGCATGACACTGAACTTCTCTGAATTTGCACTGGTCCCTGCTATGCTGAGATGACCCACATGATGCACATTTGTACTGGCCATGCAGTTTGGGTGGAGTGGTTGTATTTTTTCTTTGAAAACAGTGGTTTAGACTTAGAAACATAGACTTTGATGGCAGAAAAGGCCCACCTAGTCTGCCCATTTCCCTACCTAGAGGATAAGCTGCAGATCCTAGTTAACCAACAGCCTATTTCTTCCTACCCCCCACAATAATTGCCTTATGTCTGTCCCATGCATTCTTGAATTCTCCCACAGCTTTAGACCCCACAACCTCCTCAGGAAGGCTATTCCATGAGTCCACCACCCTCTCTGTGAAAAATTACTTCCTCACGTTGCCCCTGAGCCATCCCCCCCTCTATCTTCAAATTGTGTCCCCTTGTTCTTGCACATCTCTTTTTCTGAAAGATGCTACCCTCTTGGACTTTGTTGATTCCACTGAGGTACTTAAAAGTTTCTATCATGTCCCCCTCTCCCTCCTTTCCTCAAGGGTATACATATTAAGCTCCTTTAGTCTCTCTTCATATGGCTTCTCTTGCAGACCCTGCACCATTTTAGTTGCCCTCCTCTGGACTGCCTCCATCCTGTCTATGTCCTTGCAGAGATGGGGTCTCCAGAACTGGACGCAGTACTCCAGATGGGGTCTCACCATCTGTCTGTACAGAAGGATAAGAATTTCCTGTTTTCTGCTGGTGATGCCGCTCCCTATACATCCCAGTATTCCCCAGCCCTCCCTACTGCCTTCTCACATTGCTTGCCAACCTTAAGGTCATCTGATATGATTACCCCCAGGTCCCTTTCCATTTTTGTTGTTGTCACTACCTCCCCCTTGTGTAATCTTCCCTTGGGTTTTTGTTTCCCAGGTGCATTATTTTGCACTTCTTTGCATTGAATCCAAGCTGCCATACTTCTGACCATTCCTCCAACCTTGCCAAGTCCCTTCTCATCCTTTCCATGCCTCCTTGTGTATCAACCCTGTTGTAGATCTTTGTGTCATCTGCAAAGGGCATACTTTTCCTTCAGTTCCTCTGCAATGTCACATATAAAGACATTAAAAGGACGGACCAGTAATGAACCCAGCGGTGCCCCACTAGTAACTCCCCTTCTTCAGAGTGGACTCCATTTACAATTACCTTCTGTGTCCTGTTGTCCAGCCAATGTTTTGACAGGGTACCACCCTGGGACCCACTCCCAGGCTGGTTAATTTGATTATTAATCTTTTGTGTGGGACTGTGTCAAATGCCTTGCTAAAGTCTAGGTAGGCCATGTCCACAGCCCCTCCCTGGTCTACTACTTTAGTCACCCAGTCAAAGAAATCAATTAGATTAGTCTGACATGACCTTCACGTTGTGAACCCATGCTGCCTTGGGTCCTGTGCCCCACTGGTCTCTAGGTACTCAACAATTCTTTCCTTCAGAAGTGATTCCATCACTTTCCCTACCACAGAGGTCAAACTGACAGGTCTGTAGTTTCCTGCCTCTGTCTTGCTCCCACTTTTGTGACGGGGGATCACATCTGCCTTCCTCCAGTCCTCAGGTACCACATCATCCTCCCATGATTTGTTAAAAAGGGTAGTCAGTGGTGACACTAGTTTCTCCCTTAATTCTTTTAGAATTCTGGGGTGAATTCCATCAGGCCCCATTGCTTTGTCCACCTTCAGTTTTAGGAGTTCTTTCAGAACCCTTTCTTCTGTGAAAGGACTAGGATCGACCCCTCTCCAGACTGCTTCAGTTAATTGGATTAGGCACCTCCCCTCCTCCTCTTTTGTGAATACTAAACAGAAGTATTCATTCAGTATCCCTGCTTTTTCACTGTCCCTCTCTGCCCACCCACCATCCACTCTATTCAGCCTCACTATCCCTCCCTTTGTCTATCTATGCTCCCTGATGTACCTGTAAAAGGTTTTATCCCCCTTCTTAACCGAGTTGGTTATCTTTTCCTTAGTTTGGGCCTTGCTATTCTGACTTCCTTCCCTGCTTCCTTCTGCTTTAACTGGTACAGTTCTCTGTCCTGCTCCTTCTGTGTTTCTTTATACTTCCTAAATGCTATCTTTTTCTCCCTAACCTTCCCTCCACCTCTTTTGAGAACCACAGTGGCTTTTTCTTTCATTTTGTTGCTTCACACAAAGGCTTGTTGCCTCTGTGATGGCAGTTTTGATATTCCCCATTGTTTGTCCACCCTCCTTCTAGCCTGTTTGCTAGTGCTTTTCTAAGGCACTCTCCCATCTTGCCAAAGTCAGCCCTCCTGAAGTCCAGTATCCTCACTTTTGTATGGCTTGACTCTGTAGCCGAATTTATCGTGAACCACACTATTTGGTGGTCACTTGTTCCCAGATGGCTACCCACTTCTAGATCTGAGATCCTCTCACTGTCCCCATTTGAGAGTACAAGGTCTAAGATTGGTCCCTCATGAGTGGGCTCCAAAACTAGCTGTCTGAGCCATGCCACCTGTAGGGCATTGAGAATGGTCCTGCTCTTGGATGTGGCTGCAGCAAAGGTGCTCCAGTTAACATCTGGCATATTCAGGTCCCCCCATCAACAGTATCATCCCTTTCTCTGCCATCCTAAGGATGCCTTCTATCATATCCTTGTCCATTCCTTCCCTCTGAGATGGGGGTCTGTACACAACCCCTGTGTGGATTGTGGTGCCATTTCCAGTCTCTAAGGTGACCCACAGTGCCTCCTTTCCTCCCTGTTTACTCTTCTGTTGTGTTGCTTTTATTCCTCCCTCCCTCTTCTCCCCTCCCTGTCTCTCCTGTTGGTTCTATACCCTGGTATGTTAACATCCCAGTCATGGTTCTCTGTGTACCATGTTTTTGTGACTGCCACAATATCCAGGCTCCCCTCTTCATCAAGGCCACCAGTTCAGAGAGCTTGTTGCCCAGGCTGCGGGCATTGGTACTCATTACCCACCATTTCTTGATGGCTTTACCCCTTTTTGCCCCATCCCTGTCCTTATTTCCTTTGTCATTTTCTCCATTTACATCTGCCCTTCTCCCTATCAACATCTCTATCTTGGTGTTTACCTCACTTACTACCCTCATTTTTTTTTTTGGGGGCGCTAGGATTTTCCTGCTCCTTTCCAGTGCCTCCCCCCTTGGCTAGTTTAAATGCTTGCCAATGAAGCATTTAATCCTATCACCTAGGATCCTGGTTCCCCTCCTGGACAGATGCAGATCATCATGCCAGTATAGGCCTGCATCACTCCAGGTGGAGCCACGGTCCCCAATGAAGCCGAAACCCTGAGCTCTGCACCAGTTTTTCAACCACTGATTGAATCCCATGGTGTTGAGCACCCTGGCCTTACCCATGCCATGGAAAGGCAGTACCTCCGAGAAGATTATCGTGCATGCTACTTGTCTAAGGCCCCTCCCCAACTCCACAAACTCTTTCTACACTGCTCTGATCCCTTTCTCAGCCTGGACATTTGTCCCTAGGTGGACAATGACATCCAGCTCCCTCCCCTGTGCAGCTGCCCCGGTGATCCTGAGGATTCGCTCCCTGTCCCTCCAAGCCATGGTGCCAGGCAGGCACCTTACCTCCCTCTCCCCTTCCTCCCCCAGTTCTACCCCCCTAACAATGGAGTCCCCCACCAGGAGTTGTTTCCTTCCCCTGTGGGGTCCCATGCCACACTCCTGTTGGTCTTCTTTCATGGAGGTTCCCAGCATCCTCTTTGGTCTGCACTGCGGGTGCCTCCATAGAGGAACCACACTTTGCCAGAACGGCATATGAATTGTGGAGAGGTACAACTGGAGGGATGCGCTTCTGTTCCACCACCCTCACCCTCCCTGAGCTCACTGTGGTCCCACCGCTCCTCTTTCTTGGCAACCTCTGAGGCAACGGCAGTGGCCCTGGTGGCCCCTGGGTGGGAGAGGAAGTCCTCCAAATCCTGACCAACTCAGCCTGGAGATGAGCAACCTCCTCCCTCAGCCCAGAGAGGTGCCTGCAGATGGGACAACACCGAATCCTCCCGAACGTCTCCCGGAAGACTGCTGCTCCACAGCCACTGCACTGCACCACTCCCATCATGTCTTATTTCTGGCCCCTTAACTGTTGTTTGGAATACTTATTCTTTCCTCTGTTTATTTTTTCTCTCCCTACTTACTTACTGCCTCTGTGCCCTTTAAGCTCCTGATCTTCCTGTTCTGAGACAAGAAGTTCCTATATTTCTCAGTAGTCTCCTTACTTGCTCAGAGTCAGACCTCCAGCAGCTGGGGGAAGGGGAGGACGGAGAGCTACTCTTTTCCTTCTAGGATGGCGAGTCTTTTGTGGTTCTGTGATCACTCAATTCCTGCTCCCAAACAGGAAGTTCCTGTTGTCAGTCAAATCCTGTGCCTATAAAAGTAGAACTGGCTTAGGGTGGGGGGGTGGAGGCGAGGGAGGGAGGGCAATATAGTCCCAGTATAGAAGTATAGTTATAACAACAGCTCCTTCCTCTTGGTGTTCTTTGCCTGTTCTCTGGCAGACGCTATCTAGGGCAGTTTTTAAATCTGACTTTAACCTAGCTTCCTTCTAGCTAAGCCACTCTCCCTACTTTACAGCTATTTCTGCACTTAGTTAATTGCACAGATAAAAATTCACTTCAGCCAACTCAGAAAAACACACTGACTCTTCTTTTTTTGTTTTGTTTTTACCCTAAATTGAAGGTCCCAGTAGCAGAGTTCTAGTTCTTTAGTCCCAGTAGAGAAGTATAGTTATAACAGCAGCTCCTTCCTCTTGGTGTTCTCTGCCTGTTCTCTGGCAGAAGGTTTGAGCTGTTTCAATTTGGGGTTTACAGTGGCTCCTTGTACCTCATTTTAGTGTTCATCTTAGCATGCGCTTCATTTTCTGCAGTCTCATACATCAGTGCCATCTGTAAAAGTTCATCAGCCGACTTCTTGACACTTACAGAAAGTAATTGTTGAATACGATGTTCATTATTCAACCCCATAATAAACTTATCGGCTAAATTAGATTCAAGATGCTCCCTGCTCCACTCACATGTGAGAGCTAAGCATTTGATCTCAGCCAAATAAGATTGTAATGACTGACCTGGTTTCTTTTTTTTTTTTAAACTTTAACTTTTATTGAGAGCTCTGATCACCATATACCACCTATTACATGGAATAGATCACAGTCATGAATATATGATATTACCAGTATTTTAGGATAGGACATAACATCAATTATCTGGTTTATTATAAGGATTGCCTTGTACTCTAATCATCAAAGTCTTATGCCTCTCCCTAGGTCAATGGTGTCTTCTATTGTATTCAAAATGAGGCAACTGTTTGCTGCAAGAACAGGCGTCCTGAGGATTGTGATCCATGAATCCAAGATTCTGAGGCCTCGGTCTGGGATTCAAAGACAAGTATTTAACTATAATAAACTAGCATCTGATCTCTGAATAAGAAAATCTATCTTTACCCCCTTAAATAAAATATGTCTTTGGTACACAGAAGATTTGAAATCATTCAGCAGACCAGACCTCAAACTTAAAATAATAAATAATTAAACTGAAGCACTCTCCCTTTGCCTATGTCTCTTATGTTGGAATTAATTAAATTACACCATCGGTCCTATAGCTCACTGTTTGTTTTGATAAGGGACCAATCAATAAGTATCATCTTCCTATGTTTCTGAGCCCCCCTTAATCCTTTAATACTTGTTCAAGATATGGAACTCCTTCTCTCTTTTCCCTGTAAGTGTAGAATGGGGACCATCTTGCATTATATCTCTCCACAGTTAATCGGAGGCGAGCTGTTATAGCCTCCATCTCTTCTTGATTTCTTTGGTAATCCCCCACCACCTTTCCCCTACTGGAGGTATATTATTCAACCATAGCTGAGTAATACTCTTGGCTCCTGCCACTGTTAGAATCATGTATAAATATCTGAGCGATTCACCCCTCAGTTCCCTCGGTGGAAGGCCCAGCACAAGCTCTTTAAACCCCAGTGGTTGATGGAGACTAAATATTTCACCTATGACTGGGCAGGACCAAAAGATATGCACATATGACCCTTGTTCCCCACACCCCCTCCAGCATTGATCTGATGGGTTATTCCCTAGATAGTTAGAGACCACTGGGGGCCTAAAATATCTACCCACTAATTTCCATTTAAATTCCCTCCATATACCTGAGGAGGTTGTGGTATGTGTACCCTTCCATATGAAGTCCCATTCCATTTCTGAAATGTCACATGATCCCCCTAATTCTGAAACCCACCTGGATTTATCGCTTGCCTAGCTAAAACCCCTACATCCTCTTGCAAAGATTTGTAGACGATGGTTATTAATTTTTTGGTGTTCCCTTGTCTGGCTCTACCATAAAGCAGCTGTATAGGGGATTGAATCTCCTCCAGGAGTTTATCCTTGCCCACTACGATCTCCACATCATGCCTTCATTGCAAGTATCTGTAAAAATCTTCCCGAGGAAGGTGATAGTCTTGTTGTAGGGTTTTGTAGTCCACTACCACCCCCTGCTTTATTAATTGGGTTAAATGCCTAAGCCCCCTGCCCTCCCATCTTTTAAAAATGGGATCATCCAGTTCAGGTCGGAAACTCGGGTAGATATGTCAAAGATATATAGTGCCAAACCTGGGTGGGTAATTCCCAATAGGATCTGGTCTGGAGCCATACAGGTAAGGTGTGGCGAGTCCAGCAGTTTTTTATTGTTTTAATGTGCTTAGGAAGGTATACACAGGGCATTACCCATAAAGGAGTCCCCCCATTAATATCACCTTCCATAGCCTCCCATGTCCCTGAGGAGCGGGGTGACAGTTTCACCACTTGAACCATTTGCGCTGCCTTATAATATGCAGGTAAGTCAGGTAAACCCCACCCTCTCCTCTCTTTTCCCACCAACAAACATGCTTTCCTGATCCTTGGTTTTCTTCCCGCCCAGACAAACCAGTTTAGCTTTGAATTGATTTTTTTCCAGTCAGATGTTTGGGCCTGGATAGGAAGGGCCAAAAACAGGAACAGTAGGTGGGGAAGAACATGCATTTTAATAGTGTCTATGCAATTACTGAGGGTCAGTGGGAGAAGGTTCCATCTATTAATATCTTCAATTATTTGGGAGAGCAAGGTGCCATAATTAGCCACATATAAGTGTGAAAATTTTACTGGAATCCATAAGTCAAGGTACCTAACTTTGTGCTTGACCCACTGAAATGGGATCAACTGTCTGGTTTCTTGGGTCACCCTGCCCCCTACCCGAAAAACCTCTGATTTGGTAGTGTTGACTTTGAAAAAAGAGATCCCTCCATAATGTTGCAGTAATTGTAGCAGGGAGGAGATTGAGTCAGATGGTTTGTCAATGTAAATCAGCATGTCATCTGCGTACAATGATGCTTTACATAATTGGTTGCCTACTTTCATCCCTGAGATTAAACGGTGTTGCCTAATAGCTGCTGCCAACAGTTCTAGACTAATGGCGAACAGGAGGGGAGAAAGTGGACACCCTTGTCTGGTGCCCCTCTCGATTTTTATTGTTTGTGAGAAGGCCCCATTAACCCTAATCCAGGCTGTAGGTCTGCTATAGCATAGTTCTACCCATTGCTTAAATCTACCTCCTAACCTCATGAAATCCATAGTGGTAAATAAGTAATTCCAACTGAGTCTATCGAACGCTTTTTCTGCATCTAAAAATATAGCTAGCTGGGCTGTTTCAGTATGGGTTCGATATTTTAATACATTTAGTAGTTTTCCAATGTTATCAGACAGATGTCTATTGGGAATAAATCCTATCTGGTCAGGATGTATGAGTGATTCAATACTCTTTTGGAGACGCAACGCTAAGACTTTCATCAAAATTTTGAGATCCTGGTTAAGTAAGGAGATAGGATAGTAGACCTCATATGTGTCAACCAGTTTCCCTGCTTTAGGAAGGATGGATATTAATGCTTCTTCCCAGGATGCTGGAATTCTCCCCTCCGTTAAGCAGGAATTAAACACCTTGGCCAAGACAGTGGCTAGGGTTTTGGCAAATATTTATAGAAGGAACCACAAAACCCATCTGGGCCAGGTGCCGTCCCTGTATGGAGGGTATGTATAGTTTGAATTACCTCTTCCTCTGAAATCCAAGCACACAGCTGGTCCTGCCTTTGTTTGGAAAGAATCGGTAACTTTATTTTATTCAAAAAGCTTTTAGTGGCTTCTACAATATTTCTGTCTCCTTCTTCTTTTGTATTCAATTGGGAGTAATATTCTTGAAATTGGCTTGCTATCTCTTCAGGGGTTACCCATGGTTTGCTGGGGTTTGTTTTATTTTGTATTTTTTTCATCCTCCTCTCCACCTGTAATTTTTGAAGTCTGAATGCCAGCAATTCTGAAGCACGGCTACCTGTGTCATGATATTTATGTTTAACAAATCTCAAGTTGCCCTCAATTTTTTTTGTTTTCGTGCTGATTTAAAGCCTCCTTGGTTTTCCTAAACTGACTAAGTATCCCCTTGTCTGTCGTGATAGTTTGTTGTTTTTCTAGGGTCTCCAATTCCTGTTGTAAGCTTTTATACGTGAGCAGCCCTAGTTTTTTCTTTGCTGAGGCAAACCCAATTATTTCTCCCTCACTACTAATTTAAGAGCTTCCCAGGTGGAAATCGGAGTGCATCCCTGGTTGATATTAATATCATATACGTCTTTTATTTTCGATGTAAGGATTTATCAAAGTGTTTATCATTTAATAGGGACACATTTAGACACCACAGTGATTGTTTGGGGCTTTGGGATAATCGCACCTTCACCGTGACGGGCATGGTCTGAAATTGCTATATGTAAGATTTTTGACTGGCTGATAGTATACATAAATGATTGCTGGGTGTAGAATAGGTCTATTCTAGAGTAGGACAGATGAGGGGCTGAGTAAAAAGTGAAATCCCTCTATTTACCATGTTGGTCCCTCCAGATCTCTGTTAGTCCCAGCTCTTTAGTCAATCCTCTCAGAACTCTTCCCTCCCCGCCTGAGGGAATTGATTTTACTGCAAATCGATCTATGGATGAAACCGGAGCCACGTTAAAGTCCCTCCAAAAATGATTTGTCCCGGGGGCAACATTGCCATTTTCTGAAAGAGTCTCTGCAAAAAAGTGGTTCTATTGAGTAAGGGGGCATATATATATTTACCAAATGAATGAGCGTCCCCTCATATTCCGTAGTTACCCTTAAATAATGCCCATCTTCATCTTTGTCAACCGCTTTAATATGAAAAGCCGAACCCCCTCTGAATAAGATCGCTACCCCTGCTTTCTTGCTGTTTTTTGAGGGGGAGGCTTCCACATGTCCCACCCATCCCCTACGCAATTTCTGTAGCTCCTCTTGTTGGAGGTGGGTCTCCTGTAAATAGGCTACCTCACTGTCTAATTTTTTAAGTTCAGACAATAGTCTGGAGCGCTTTATAGAAGAGTTTACTCCCTTAACATTATATGGCACTATACAGAGTTCTGCCATTGCTCTGGATAGTCTAAGCAGTGTATTTCTGTAGTCCTGTATGATTCTGTATCTGATTAATTCCCATACCCCTTCATAACACTACCTGTAATGAGATCAAAGAGAGTGCTAGATATTCTGTGCTGTGGGCACTGCCTTAGCACTTCCACAGTGAAGACTGAACAGAAATATTTATTCAGGATCACTGTTTTCTCCCACTCTCCCTCCACTATCTTTCCCCTGGCTCCTCGAAGCTTAGTTACTCCCCCCTTTGCCTTCCTTCTCTCACTAATGTACCTGAAGAATGTTTTGTCTCCCTTTGTAACCAACTGAGCTATTCTTTCATCAGTTTGCACGTTAGCTCTTCTCACTGCTTTTCCTGCCTCTCTCAGACACTTCTGGTTCATTTCCCTTTCCTCATCTTTTTGTGTCTCCTTATACTTCCTGAAGGCTAGCCTCTTGGCCATTACCTTTCAGCCACCCACCTTGAGAACCAAAGTGGTTTTCTTCTCCTTTTTCCCTTGTCTATTGACCTAACATATTGTTTTGTGACCTCCGCTATGGCCTCCTTGATGTGTGCCCATTTCTCCTCAACACCCACTGTTCCCTTTTTTCCCAGGGTTTCCTCTAAGCTGAAGTCTCATCCTGGTAAAGTCTGCCCTTCTGAAGTCTAAGACTTTTGCCTTTGTATGGGTCTGGAAATGAGCTCTTGTTAGTTCAGTCTTTCCTGGTGAAACGTTTAAATAAATTTGTTTTGTATTTATTTTTTATTTTAAATTTGTTAACTGGGTTGGGTCACTGGGCAAAACCCATTTTCAGGACTGACCTGGACAGTTACAGATACAAAAACAATAAACCATAGCAAAAAGTATAATACAAACAATTAAAAAAATATTAAATATTACAATGACATACATTCAAAGATAACAAATAAACTTTAAAATATACTTTAAAACTTGACGATGAAGTTGCAGAACATAAATAAAGAGGTAACCCATTCCATAACAATGATGCAGAAATAGAAAAGGATCGAAGACCATATTTGTTTTTATGAGTTCTTATGTCCAGTGTGAGTCCCCTGGTAGACCTCAAGTTAGTAATTGACTTACGAATAGTTAATAAATCAGACAGAGGGAAGGATAGACCAGGAGTAATAGGCTGATAGACCACACAGCCCAAAGAGTAAGTAAATTTAAGTCCCGGTCAAAGCCAACCAGTAAAAGAGTACAACATGTAATGGTGCGTTCTACATGGAGCTGCAAGAATGAAACAACAGATACTACTGTATGCAACAGTGAGAATGTGAGTTTCCCTTAAACCCAAATTATAATATAGAAACACAGAAGTTGTCGGCAGATGAGGACCATATGATCCATTAAGTCTGCCCTTGGTTTCTAAGCCTCCTTACTTAGCTGCCTGCTCGAGTATCCCACGTTGTCTGTCCCATGTCCGCCTGAATTCCCCCACCGTCTTGGCTCCCACCACCCCTTGCGGCAGGCTATTCCATAGTTCCTCAACACGCTCTGCGAAGAAGAATTTCCTCATATTGCTCCTGAACTTTCCTCCCTTAAGTCTAAGGTCATGCCCTCTAGTCCTGTTGTACTTTTTTACCTGAAAGAGGTTCTGCACGTGCACCTTGTCGTGTCCTTTAAGGTATTTAAATGTTTCGATCATGTCCCCATAATTCCTGCATTGCTCTAGGTAGTATAATTTGAGGTGAACTAGTCTTGCCTTGTACGGTTTCTAATGCAGGCCCTGCACCGTCTTTGTTGCTCTTCTCTGTACAGTCTCCAGTCTATCTATGTCCTTTCTGAGGTGTGGCCTCCAGAACTGGACACAGTACTCCAGGTGAGGCTTTACCAGGGACTGATACAGGGGCATGATTACTTCATGCCTTCTGCTTGTGACGCCCCTCCTTGTGCATCCCAGGATGCCACTAGCTTGTAGTGCTGCCTTTTCACATTGTTTACTGACCTTGAGGTCATCTGATATGATCACCCACAGGTCTCGCTCCTGCCTAGTAGCCACCAGCTGCTCTCCTCCCATTGAGTACAGTTTCCTTGGGTTACGTTTTCCCAGGTGCAAGACTTTGCATTTTTTGGCACTGAATTTCAAGTGCCAGGTCCTGGACCACTCCTCCAGTTTTCAGAGATCAGCTTCCATGCTATGCTGTCTCTCTGGCGTGTCCACCCTGTTGCCAATTTTGGTGTCATCTGCAAACAGGCACACCTTTAGAGAAGAAGCATAATCAATATGAGGCATTAGGGTTCCCAGCGAGATGGCACAATGTGCATCACATGTAAGGTAATGTTTAAATTTGTATAACATACCAATATTTTGATTTATTAAATAAATAAGTGACTGCATTTTGTCTCATACAGCATTTTTCTCTTTTCTTAGGTACATGATCAACATCCTCAGAAATATGGATTCTCGGGCCTTATACATTAGGAGACACATGCATGGGCCAAGATGCGACTATACGGTGCCCAGCTTGGATCACCTATCCTGAAGGTAGTCGTGAAGTAGTCTGGAAGGGGAATGCAATGGGACCAACTAGAAGGTGGTGTGAATGATCTGGACTTTCATAATAACCCCCCTATAGGGTTAGTGGTGAACTTGGGCAGCAACAACCTGATCAGCCATGGGGCAATTAAGCTGATTGACAAGATCAAGAGGGGTCTATCCCATCTGAAAAAACTGCTGAACATGACAGTACTACTGTGGTCAAGGATGGTACCACAGCTATACTGGCAAGGGGCACACAAACCAGTGGCCATCGATAAGGCACAAAGGGACGTAAATAAGGAGGCATCATGTTTTGCTACCTTGTGCAGTATGGAGGTCATTCGACATTTCCGTATCAAAATAATGTGTGGGGCTCTGTATGGCAGGGATGGGGTTCATTTGTTGGAAATTGGGAATGGCATTTTCAATTCAGAATTGCAAGATGCCTGTGAGCATAACTTGAAGACTGTAGGGCATGGCCCCTGGGGCATAAGTGGGAAAATGCATAAGGGATGCCTGTCATTAGTGGTGGAAATTCATGCAAGACCTACAAAAGAGGATTTCTGAATGATGAGTTGGGTCAGCCAGAACTGGGTGATAGGGGGGCTGGTTCCATGACCCTGGGTGGGTAGGCTTTCTGGCAAGGGGAACTGTCACATGGTCTGGGGCGTGCACCAGAATGCAGGGCAGCCATGAATAGTAATTGAGGAGTGCAGGTCTGGATGGGCACACTTTTTGATTACAATTGTGGAAGTATCAAAATCTAGAGAGGAAGGAACTGTACAAGTGGAAGACATGACCTCAAGTGGGTTTGTCAGAACTCATAGGACAGAGCTGGAGTTCCTTCCATGCATAGCTAAGGTTTAAGACAATTGAGTTTTACATGAATTTGCTGCCCCAGGGGTCCTAGTTATATTTATTGTGTGTGTGTGCATGATATACAGTATAGATAGCTAGATAGGTAGGTAGATATTGCTATGAGTTATAATCTGCACCTTGTATAAGTCTGAATAAAGTTGTGACCTTTTTTATACCCAAAATGTTGGTGCGGTGTCTGTCGTTTGGTTTGGAGGATCCATTAAGGCAACAGATTTTAAACAGGAGTGACACAGGCAAGCAGCATGATGCAGTTGTAAACTGAACTCAACAAATAATGTCCCTGAAAGAAAAGAGGATGCAAGGATATAGCTACTAGTGCAGTCAGCAATGATAAACCTGGATGTTTTTAACAGGGCAGACTGGGTGGGTCAGGAGGTCCTTATCTGCCGACAGCTTCTATGTTTCTATGCTGGACCTGGTCACCTTTTTCTATTCTAGTATTACTGTACCTGTATTGTCTTGTAACATTGGGACCAACTATTCTAAATGTGCCCAGTAGTAGCCAAGTTTTTTTTAATCTTTTAATAACTCTGGGAAGAAATTAAATTGATATGAAAGCAGTCCCTATTTTTGTATTAAATTTGATGTCCTTTGCACTGGACATACCAGTACTGAGTGCTGATCCAGTACCCTGAGCCTCTTCTCATGTGCTTCTGATTTCTTTTGTTGTTCACTGTATTTTAGTATTTATATCACACAATGATCTGTGCACTGTTTTGTAATCTCTTCCGCGGGGCTATTTTTGTGATCAGGCCCCGCTGAAGATCTTACGTATTCTTTTTTTCTTGAACATTTTCCATTTGATGTGATTTGATAGGATACAAAATGTGCACAACAACCTGTCTGTACAGTGGCATCATGCCCATGTAGCCTGGGGGCATGTGCCCCCCTCACATAAATATGAGGAATAGTTAACTTGTTAGATTGTGTATATACCATACTGCAGGTTGAATTTGTGTCCTGTACACTTAGTGCAATTCAACTTGCATCACATATTAGCATCTGCTAGAATTAGCATATTGGCGGTACCGGTAAATATGGTTGTGCCATAGCATGCGTGTTTAGCATTAAGACTGCTTATTCAATTAGAATAAAGTTTAATGTGAATGAATCAATCAATCAATGTGAGAGCTCCCTTCACCCTCGTTGTCACTTGACAATAATTCATTCAGTCAGTTTCAGTTTATTTTCAGTTTCAGTTTATTTATTATACTGGAAAGGCTTGTGAGCAAAAATTGCCTGTTTTCACAAATGTCAGTTTAGGACAAACACAAGAAATTATGCATAACATACATTACAACAATCAAGAAAAGCAGTAGGCATAATCAGTAGACTGGTCACAAAACAGTGTCGGTTAAACAGTGGCTAAGACTAAACTGACACAGCATTTAAGGTTCATGACATGCAGTGCAACAATCAAGAATAGCAGTCAGGTATAAAAGTAGACTGGTAACAAACAATGTAAGTTCAACAGTAGCTAGGACTACATTAAAATAAAAGGCAAAAATTGAAGTGCAATAGCCAGCCTGGTGGCACTGAGGGTTGAGGCGCTGGATGCTACACCTTGCGCTGCGCTGGCAACCCATGTTCGAGAATGAGTACGGGTCACAATGGGTCAGCAGGGAGGAGATGGACTGAGTGACTGATGGACTGCTCTCCATCTCTGGGGAGGGGGAAGTGCAGCAGCCAGTGCACGCCTGACCCCTACCGGAGACTGGGTTTCGACGGCATGGTGCCACATGAACGGGGGCAGGGGATGCGGCACATGCTTGACATGGGTGTGCACAGGAGCAGGCATGAACACCATTGCAGGCATCACTGCACGCCGCGTTCCCGCAAGGGACGAAAAAGCAGAAACAGTGGCTCCAGGTCATGCGACTTGATGGCCATCCGCTGGTGCATGCCATTACTCGGGCTCCACCACCTGATCCGGATTCGTGCTTGGTGGGGGACTAAGGGGTCCCTCACCTCCCTGCCATGGGGGAGAAGCTGTGGGGGAGTGCATGGTGGTGGTTTGTGATCGGTGCAAGCGGATGGAAGAGGACAGGAGGAAGAGAGCCGACTGGTGACACAACTGGAAAAAAGTAAGCAAAAAAAAAAAAATTTGAAGTGCATGGTAGGGGTGAAGCTAACCCAAATGGGGGGAAAGGTGATGAAGGCACAGAGGATGGTAAGAAGAAGGAGGGACAAGGCAAGGGATTGGGGGAACAGTTAAGTAAGAGGATATCTGCAGCAAAAGGAGAGGGAGAGGTGTTTCCTTGAGTTATGTTTAACGGTAGACGTCGTTTGACAGTGGATGAGAGAAGGGGGGAGGCTGTTGAACAGTTTAGTGCACTTGTAGGAGAGGGTGTTTTTGGCCATGGGAGGTGCGGCAGAAAGGGATGGCGAAGGAGAAGGAGGAGGAGGAGAAGCATTGTGTGGTCCTAGGGGATCCATCCTATCTGTTCACGCTGTTGGACTACAGTGCTGCTGAATCAGCAACATTAGCAGGTATTGTCAGATAGTTGTACTTAACGCATTCAGTTTATCAAAACCAAAAAGTCTGCTTCGACAATGAAATGATGTGCGATGAGATCCCTCCCTCCTCCTGCATGGTCACCATTACTATTAAATACAGTGTGTCCAGATGTCTGTGTGCTGTGTACTGCTGAATCAATGAACGGAAGGCGATCATTCAGCTCAATTCATCATTTCATTAAGAGAGCGCTCCCTTCCCTCTTCCTTTCCACTCTACTGTACCGAATGGTGTCTTGGGTATTATCAGATAATTAACGTGCTCCGATTATTTTTGCTGATTTTTGCCAAAGTGAAAATAAATGGAATGCGAAAATAACCTGCTATACAGTAAATTCAAAAATGTTTTAAAAGTCAAAATGAAAATGCGTGTTTTTATGTCTTTTCATGGGGGTGGGCGGTGATAGTCCATCACCCCCCATGAAAAGACCTAAAAAATTCACACAGGATCTTACAGTGCCGATATTACTGTATCGTTCATGCTGTGCTGCTTTGAACAGCAAATCAAGACTTCGCATTTGTGTCTCATCTCCCTGGTAGAAATTTCTTCACCCCCTCCCGACTGCTAGTCTGCTGCCAGACCCAGGGATTGGGAGGTTGGTAAGGCAGTGCGTGAGCCATGAGGGGTCACCATCTAAGTATAGGTGCATAACAGAGTGACTCGCATCACTCCTCAGGCTTGCATTATCCAAAAAAATGAAAAAAAAAAATACTTTTTATTTTAAAAGCAACCAGCTTTCACTGGCTGAGTGTAAAACACCAATTAGCACTTTTAGACAATAAAGGATTTTTTTTCTAACTGCCTGTACATGTTTTAATCACAGAAACAGCACACCACACTTTCTGATTTACACGGCTGGAACACATTCCCTCACGCAGCAGCCGCGTTTCGCCACTTATGCTAGCATGCCTTGCAGACCAATGGCTGAAGTCGGCAGGGCATATTAGCATAAAATAAATGAAGGAAGTGTGCGGCTGCTCATGAGATGATGGTTTTCGACAATGGAAATCTGACGTTGCAGTGCGCTGTTTTGCTGATTAAAAATAATGTACAGGTACTTTAAAAAATTCCCTTACTGTCTAAACATGCTAATCAGGTATTTTGGCACCAGCTGGTGAAAGCTGGTAGTTTTCCTTTGTTTTCCTTTAAAAGATGCCGTGGCCAGTGTCAGTAAGAACTGACCCTTGATTCGAGCAGCCAAGGAGGAGAGTTACAGGCAGCAACTGCCTCATAGGCCATCAGGTAGTGCAGAGCTTGGACAGGAGCCTGGACCCAGTACTGGTGAACAGAACACATACTTGTAGGCCGCCCCTGCATCTAGGGGTAAGATGGTGAAAGTCCAAGGAGGAGGGGCACTGTATAGCAGAAGAGTCACATACCTGGTCAGCCTGTTTCCCAGACCTTTGTGGAACTATGGTGCCCTCTAACCTGTGTGTGCTAGGCTGTGGAGGCAAAACTCTTGTTAACAGCAAACATTTCATCCAAACGAAAGAAGCAACACTGAAACTACAAGAATAGGGGATCCCATTTAATGAACAGTTACTTCGGAACAGGTGACAGTCACTCCATGGAGCAGTAGAACACACAAAGCGATTGGCTCTGGACCGACAGGTGACATCAAAAGCTAGCTGGGTTACTCATGACCATGAAGGTCACATCCGAACATCAACTCCAGGCAGTTACCCTCTGACCAGGCAGCCACAGTCCAAAACACAGGCAGCTTAACTAAGGGGCCAAATCAGGCCTCTAGCTGTCAGCAGCAAAAGTTCTCTTTTTCCCTCTCCTTCTCACTCTATCTCCTGGTAGGGAAAACAGACCCCATAAGGGATGGCCAACCCTGCCCACGGGACCTTCTAACTCTGCTCCTCTCAATGCCAGGCACAAGCAGGCAACTTTATCCCAGGCAGCAATAGTGGAAGTCCCCACTTGGCCATGCTGTCAAGCACTGGGCAATTTCACACTCAGAGCAATTTCGGACATGGGATTATCCCCAGACCCCTGCTACACCCCTCACCTCACGAGCTCCATACTTCCTCCTCCTCTATCTTACTGAGCTTCTCAGGCAACCAGCCTCTCCTCTTTTGGTGCTCTCCCAGGTGGCAATTTCTTACATAGATACATAGACAGTGTCGGCAGATAAGGGCCTATGGCCCACTCAGTCTGCCCATTTGAGCTTGTAAGTTCAGTTTATGTTTTCCTAGAAGTCTGCTGCCCCTTACCCCTGACCTCCAGAATTCCTTTATGTCTATCCCATGTATTCTTAAATCCCGTGATTGTTTCAGCCCCCACCACTTCGTCTGGCAGGGTGTTCCACTTGTCCACCACCGTTCTGTGAAGAAATTCTTCCTCACGTTTCCTCTGAATCATCCTCCCTCCAACTTCATCCCATGCCCTCTAGTCCTGGAACATCTTTTTTGCTTAAAAATAGTATATTCCTGCACCCTGTTCCTCCCTGTAAGATACTTGTATGTCTCTATCATATCCCCTCTCTCCCTCCTCTCCTCCAGGGAGTACATGTTCAGTTCCTTCAACCTATCCTCAGGACTTGTGATGCAATCCATGCACCATCTTTGTTGCCCTCCTCTGAACCTTCTCTACCCTGTCTATATCCTTACATAGGTAAGGTCTCCAGAACTGTACACTGTACTCCAGGTGGGGCCTCACTAGTGTCTTGTATAGTGGAATTATGACCTCCTTTTTCCTGCTGGTGATGCCCCTGCCTATGCATCCAAGCATCCTATTTGCTTTACCTGATGCCTTGTCACACTGTTTCCCTACCTTGAGGTCATCAGAGATGATAATAACCCCAAGATCCCTTTCCTGCTTGGTGCATGCTATATCCTCACCCCCAAATGATATATTGTGCCAGGGTTTTGTGCCTCATATGCATTATCTTGCACTTCTTGCATTGAATTTCAACTGCCAAATCCCTGACCATTCTTCAAGTTTCTACAGGTCCCTTCTCATTCTGTCTACACCCTCTGGTGTGTCTACTCTGTTACAGAGCTTTGTGTCATCAGCGAACAGTGAAATTCTGCCTTCCAGGTCCTGCGCAATGTCACTGATGAAGATGTTGAATAGGACCAGTCCCAGCACTGATCCCTGTGGTACCCCACTGGTCACTCTTCCCTCTGTGGAGTGACAGCCATTTACCACCACCCTCTGTGTCCTGCTGCCCAGCCAGTTACCTACCCACCACCATACTGTCCTGCCCACACCCATATTCCCCAGTTTGTGTAATAGTCTTCTATGTGGCACAGTGTCAAAGGCCTTGCTGAAGTCCAGATAGGCCATGTCCACTGCCCTCCCCTGATCCACCTCCCTAGTCACCCAGTCAAAAATTCAACGAGGTTGGTCTGACATGACCTCCCCTGGTGAAACCATGCTGCCTTGGGTCCTGTAGTCCACTGACAACCAGATGTTCCACCAATCTCTCCTTCAGTAGTGCTTCCATGATCTTCCCCACTACCGAGGTGAGGCTGACTGGTCTATAGTTCCCCACTTCCTCTTTGTTCCCACTTTTGTATAAGGGGACTACATCTGCTGTCCTCCAGTCTTTGGGTACCTCCCCTGTTTCCAGTGATCAGCTAAACAGGATCGCCAGAGGTTCAGCCACCACCTCTCTTAGTTCTTTAAGGACCCTGGAGTGCATCCCATCTGGCCCCATTGCTTTATCAACTCTTATTACTTCCAGTTCCTTCAGGACCCTTTCTCGTGTAAAGGGACTTATGTCCATTTCTGCACCATTCTCACCCCTTGTACTCCCTTCAAACCCATCACCCTCCTCTTCCTCAGTAAAGACTGAGCAGAAATACCTGTTCAGTATGTCATCTTTACTGTTGTCATCCTCCACGCGGCCCCCATCCTCCCCCTTCAGTCTCACTATCCCTCCCTTTGCCTTTCTTTTTTCACTTATGTACCTGTAAAAGGTTTTGTCCCCTCTACCCACTGATTTTGCAATCTGTTCTTCTGTCTGAGCTTTGGCTTCCCTTACTGACCTCCCTGCCTCCCTTTGCTTCTCCTGGTACTTCTCCCTATCCCCTTCTGCCTGTGTCTTTTTGTATTGCCTGAATGCAATCTTTTTGGCTTTCACTTTCTTTGCTACCTCTTTGGAAAACCATAATGGTCTCCTCTTCCTTTTCCTCTTGCTAACCTGATTAATGCATAATTCTGTTGCTCTTGTAATCCCCATTTTAAATACTGCCCACTGTTCTTGAGGGGGTCCCACTTAAAAGCGATCCTCTGGGCCACAGCAAACAAGCCCACCCCATTCTACAGGTTGCATTGCAGGCGCTCACTCTCTTCCTTATCTCGGCTGGGTTCACAGCTAGCTCCCATACCAGGGCTCCCAAAAATGGCTGCCACCACGTCCTCCCACCTCCCAACTATACTGCCACTCTTAAAACAAAATGAAAAAAAAAAACAACAATTAGCCACTGAGCCTGATGACCAAATGGGCAATCACCCCTGTTCAGTCCCCTCACCACACCGATCCCCCCCCCCACCTTTCTGGTGCTGCTCTCTCCTTATATACCTTTATACCTTCCAGAATGGTGCCAAAAGAACTGGCTTCCTGAAAGACTTACGGGACTGGTAATCCTTGCAGTAACTATGGGCGCCTCCCATAAACCAAACGTCGCTGAACTACTCTCCCTTCAAACAGAGCAGCCGCTCCTTTCAATTTCTCCACCTGGTGGCTGCGCATGTGCTGTAGTGTGTGGGCCACCACAATTACCTATAAAAATTCACTTTCTCCCTCCCCCGCGGTCCCAACCCCGGCTGACCCCAAAAATCGAGCCCAGGACCTTCCATGTGCCTGGAGGTGTGGAGGTAATCTTGGCACTCAGCCCACCCACCACAGGCCAAGACACCAGGATCCAATGTGGCCAAATTCGCAAAGCAACAGATGGGGCTGCAAGGTGCGAATCCCCCCCCCCAAGTCACCAATGCATGAAGCACTGCAACTCCCCAAAGGTAAGCCCATTTGGGAGGTTTACATACATTAAGTACTCTATCCTCAACTGCGTTTAGAAGACAGAGAAGGGCCGAACAGCATTTATTACATAGAAACACAGACTTGGACGGCAGATAAGGACTGCTTGGCCCACCTAGTCTGCCCATTTCCCTACCTAGAGGATAAGCTGCAGATCCTATTTAACCAACAGCCTATTTCTTCCTACTCCCCACAAAAATTGACTTTTGTCTGTCCCATGCATTCTTGAATTCTTCCACAGTTTCAGACCCCAAAACCTCCTCAGGAAGGCTGTTCCATGCGTCCACCGCCCTCTCTGTGAAAAAATACTTCCTCACATTGCCCCTGAGCTGTCCCCCCCATCTTTAAATTGCATCCCCTTGTTCTTACACATCTCTTTTTCTGAAAGATGCTACCCTCTTGGACTTCGTTGATTCCACTGAGGTACTTAAATATTTCTATCATGTCCCCCCTCTCCCTCATTTCCTCAAGGGTATACATATTAAGCTCCTTTAGCCTCTCCTCGTATGGCTTCTCTTGCAGACCCTAAACCACTTTAACTGCCCTCCTCTGAACTGCCTTCATCCTGTCTACGTTCTTGCGGAGATGGGGTCTCCAGAACTGGATGCAGTACTCCAGATGGGGTCTCACCAACTGTCTGTACAGGGAGATAATTTCCCGTTTTCTGCTGGTGATGCCTCTCCCTATACATCCCAGTATCCCTCCAGCCCTCCCTACCGCCTTCTCATATTGCTTGCCAACCTTAAGGTCATCTGATATGATTACCCCCAGGTCCCTTTCCATTTTTGTTGTTATTACCTCCCCCCCATTGTGTAATCTTACCCAGGGTTTTTGTTTCCCAGGTGCATTATTTTGCACTTCTTTGCACTGAATCCTAGCTGCCATACTTCTGACCATTCCTCCAACCTTGCCAAGTCCCTTCTCATCCTTTCCAAACCTCCTTGTGTATCAACCCTGTTGCAGATCTTTGTGTCATCTGCAAAGAGGCATACTTTTCCTTCCAGTCCCTCTACAGTGTCACTTACAAAGACATTAAAAAGGACTGAACCCTGCGGTACCCCACTAGTAACCCTTCTTTCTTCAGAGTGGACTCCATTTACAATTACCTTCTGTGTCCTGTTGTCCAGCCAATGTTTTACCCAGGCTACCACGCTGGGACCCACTCCCAGGCTGGTTAATTTGATTATTAATCTTTTGTGGGGGACTATGTCAAATGCCTTGCTAAAGTCTAGGTAAGCCATGTACACAGCCCCTCCCTGGTCTACTACTTTGGTCATCCAGTCAAAGAAATCAATAAAATTCGTCTGACATGACCTTCCCGCTGTGAACCCATGCTGCTTTGGGTCCTGTGCCCCTCTGGCCTTTAGGTACTCAGCAATTCTTTCCTTCAGAAGTGATTTCATCACTTTCCCTACCACAGAGGTCAAACTGACAGGTCTGTAGTTTCCTGCCTCTGTCTTGGTCCCACTTTTGTGAAAGGGAATCACATCTGCCTTCCTCCAGTCCTCAGGTACCACACCATCCTCCCAAGATTTGTTAAAAAGGGTAGTCAGCGGTGTCACTAGTTCTCTGCTTAATTCTTTTAGAATTCTGGGGTGAATTCCATCTGGCCCCATTGCTTTGTCCACCTTCAGTTTTAAGGGTTCTTTCAGAATCCTTTCTTCTGTGAAAGTACTGGGATCAAACCCCCACAGTGCTTCTGTTAATTGCATTAGGCACCTCCCCCACCTCCTCTTTTGTGAATACTGAACAGAACTATTCATTCAGCATCCCTGCTTTTTCATTGTTCCTCTCTGCCCACCCACTGTCCATTCTATTCAGCCTCACTATCCCTCCCGTTGTCTTTCTACGCTCCCTGATATACCTATAAAAGGTTTTATCCTCCTTCTTAAATGAGTTGGCTATCTTTTCCTCAGTTTGGGCCTTTGCTATTCTGACTATCCACCCTGCTTCCTTCTGCCTTAACTGGTACAGTTCTCTGCCCTGCTCCTTCTGTGTTTCCTTATACTTCCTAAATGCTATCTTTTTCTCCCTAACCTTCACCGCCTCTTTTGAGAACCATAGTGGCTTTTTCCTTTGTTTTGATTTGTTTAATTGCTTTACACAAAGGCTTCTTTTTTTTTTCTTTTTTTTTTTGTTAGTTGTTTAACCAGGACTAGCACACTAAGCTGAAAGCTTTTTTACAGGTGCAACCTGGGAGCACAGGGAAGTTAAGTGACTTGCTCAGGGTCACACAGTCTGCCATATCTTGGCAGAAGACACCAGGAGAAAGGACTGCTGTGTGACTGGACTTCACTGCTGGGACTATATTGCCCTCCACCCAAAGCTAGTTCTATTTTTATAGGCACAGGATTTGACTGACAACAGGAACTTCCTGTTTGGGAGCAGGAAGTGAGTGATCACAGAACCACCAAACACCCACCATTCTAGAAGGGCAGGAGTAGCTCTCTGGCCCCCTCTAGCTGTTGGAGGTCTGCCTCTGAGCAAGTAAGTGGTCCACTGAGAAATATAGGATATTCTTGTCTCAGAACAGGACAATCAGGAGCTTAAAGGGCACACAGCAGAAAGTAAGGAGAGAGAGAGAAAAAAAAACAGAGGAAAGAGTAAGGATTGAAAACAGTTAAGGGGCCAGAAATAAGACATGATTGGAGTGGTGCAGTGCAGTGGCTGTGGAGCAGCAGTCTTCTGGGAGACGTTCTGGAGGATGCGATGTTGTCCCATCTGCAGGCCTCTCTGGGCTGAGGGAGGAGGTTGCTCATCTCCAGGCTGAGTTGACCAGGATTTGTGGGACCTCCTCTTCCATCCAGGGACCACCAGTGCCACTGCTTGCCTCAGGGGTTGCCAAGAAAGAGGAGCGGTTGGACCACAGTGGGCTCAGGGAGGGTGAGGGTGGTGGAAGAGAGCACATCCTCCAGTTGTACCTCCACACCCTATGCCATTCTGGCAAAGTGTGGTTCCTCTATGAGGCACCTGCAGTGGAGACCAAGGAGGATGCTGGGAACCTCCACAAAGGAGACCCACAGGAGGGTGGCAGGGGACCCTGCAGGGAAGGAAACAACTTCTGGGGGGACTCCATTGTTAGAAAGGTAGAACTGGGGGAGGAAGGGGAGAGGGAGGTAAGGTGCCTGCCTGGCGCCATGGCTTGGAGGGACAGGGAGCGAATCCTCAGGATTGCCGGAGCAGCTGCACAGGGGAGGGAGCTGGATGTCAATGTCCACCTAGGGACAAATCACCTGGCTAAGAAAGGGATTAGAGAAGTGCAGGAAGAGTTTGTGGAATTGGGGAGGGGCCTTAGTCAAGCAGCACGCACGGTAACCTTCTCGGAGGTGCTGCCCATCTATGGCATAGGAGAGGCTAGGGTGTTCCGCACCATGAGATTCAATCAGTGGTTGAAAAACTGGTGTGGAGCTCAGGGATTTGGCTTCATTGGGGACTGAGGGTCCACCTGGAGTGATGCAAGCCTATACTGGCATGATGGGCTGCATCTGTCCGGGAGGGGAACCAGGATCCTAGGTGATAGGTTTAAATGCTTCATTGGCAAGCTTTTAAACTAGCCAAGTGGGGAGGCACTGGAAAGGAGCAGGAAAATCCTAGCCCCCCAAATAATCACGGTAGTAAGTGCGGCAAACACCAACATAGAGGTGTCAATAGGGAGAAGGGCAGGGGTAAATGGAGAAAGTGACAAAGGCAAGAAGGACAGGGATGGGGCACAAGGGAGTAAAGCCATCAGGAAATGGAGGGTAATGAGTACCAATGCCCATAGTCTGGGCAACAAGCTCCCTGAGCTGGTAGCCTTGATGGAAGAGGGATGCCTGGATATCATAGCAGTCACAGAAACATGGTACACAGAGAACCATGACTGGGATGTTAACATACCAGGGTACATAACCTACAGGAGAGACAGGCAGGGGAGAAGAGGGGAGGAGTAGCTCTCTATATGAGGAAGGATAAAAGCAACTGAACAAAGAGTAAACAGGGAGGAGAGAGACACTGTGGGTCACCTTGGAGACTGGAAAGGGCACCACAATATGCACAGGGGTTGTGTACAGACCCCCATGTCAGGGGGAGGGAATGGACAAGGATATGATAAGCATTCTTAGAATGGCAGAGAAAGGGGAGATACTATTGATGGGAGACCTGAATATGCCAGATGTTAACTGGAGCACATTTGCTGCAGCCACATCCAAGAGCAGGGCCATTCTTGATGCCCTACAGGTGGCAGGCATTAGACAGCTAGTTTCAGAACCCACTCGTGAGGGAGCAATCTTAGACCTCGTACTCTCAAACGGGACAGTGAGAGGATCTCAGATCTAGAAGTGGGTTGCCATCTGGGGACAAGTGACCATCAAACAGTGTGGTTCACGTTAAACTCAGCTACAGAGTCAAGCCATACAAAAGTGAGGGTACTGGACTTTAGGAGAGCAGACTTTGGCAAGATGGGAGAGTGCCTCAGAAAAGCACTAGCAAACAGGCTACAAGGAGGTGTGGAGCAACAATGGGGAATCATCAAAACTGCCATCACAGAGGCAACAAGCCTTTGTGTGAAGCAAATAAACAAATCAAAACGAAAGAAAAAGCCACTATGGTTCTCAAAAGAGGTGGCTGTGAAAGTCAGGAAGAAAAAGATAGCATTCCGGAAGTATAAGGAAACACAGAAGGAGCAGGACAGAGAGCTGTACCAGTTAAGGCAGAAGGAAGCAGGGAGGGAAGTCAGAATAGCAAAGGCCCAAACTGAGGAAAAGATAGCCAACTCAGTTAAGAAGGGGGATAAAACCTTTTATAGGTACATCAGCGAGCACAGAAAGACAAAGGGAGGGATAGTGAGGCTGAATAGAATGAACGGTGGGTGGGCAGAGGGGGACAGTGAAAAAGCAGGGATACTGAACGAATATTTCTGCTCAGTATTCACAAAAGAGGAGGGGGAAGTGCCTAATCCAATTAACAGAAGAACTCTTGATAGGGGGTTGATCCCAGTCCTTTCACAGAAGAAAGGGTTCTGCAAGAACTCCTAAAACTGAAGGTGGACAAAGCAATGGGTCCTGATGGAATTCACCCCAGAATTCTAAAAGAATTAAGGGAGGAACTAGTGAAACCACTGGCTACTCTTTTTAATAAATCATGGGAGGATGGTGTGGTACCCGAGGACTGGAGGAAGGCGGATGTGATTCCCCTTCACAAAAGTGGGACCAAGACAGAGGCAGGAGACTACAGACCTGTCAGTCTGACCTCTGTGGTAGGGAAAGTGATGGAATCACTTCTGAAGGAAAGAACAGTTGAGTACCTAGAGGCCAGTGGAGCACAGGACCCAAGGCAGCACGGATTCACAGCGGGAAGGTCATGTCAGATGAATCTAATTGATTTCTTTGACTGGGTGACCAAAGTAGTAGACCAGGGAGGGGCTGTGGACATGGCCTACCTAGACTTTAGCAAGGCATTTGACACAGTCCCACACAAAAGATTAATAGTCAAATTAACCAGCCTGGGAGTGGGTCCCAGGGTGGTAGCCTGGGTAAAACATTGGCTGCACAACAGGACACAGAAGGTAATTGTAAATGGAGTCCACTCTGAAGAAAGAAGGTTACTAGTGGGCACCAAGAGGTTCAGTATTGGGTCCAGTCCTTTTAATGACTTCATCAGTGACATTGCAGAGGACTGAAAGGAAAAGTATGCCTTTTGCAGATGACACAAAGATCTGCAACAGGGTTGATACACAAGGAGGCGTAGAAAGGATGAGAAGGACTTGGCAAGGTTGGAGGAATGGTCAGAAGTATGGCAGCTAGGATTCAATGCAAAGAAGTGCAAAATAATGCACCTGGAAACAAGAACCCAGGGAAGAATGCACAATGGGTGGGAGGTAGTAACAACAAAAAGGAAAGGGACCTGGGGGTAATCATATCAGATGACCTTAAGGTTAGCAAGCAATGTGAGAAGGCAGTAGGAGGGCTGGGGTATACTGGGATGTATAGGGAGGCATCAGCAGCAGAAAACAGGAAGTTGTTATCCTCTGTACAGACAGTTGGTGAGACCCCATCTGAGTACTGTGTCCAGTTCTGAGACCCCATCTCCGCAAGGACATAGACAGGATAGAGGTAGTCCAGAGGAGGGCAACTAAAATGGTGCAGGGTCTTCAGGAGAAGCTATATGAGGAGAGACTAAGGGAGCTAATATGTATACCCTTGAGGAAAGAAGGAGGGGGACATGATAGAAACTATTAAGTACCTCAGTGGAATCAACAAAGTCCAAGAGGGTAGCATCTTTCAGAAAAGAGACTTGCAAGAACAAGGGACACAATTTAAAGATAGAGGGAGGCGGTTCAGGGGCAATGTGAGAGTATTTTTCACAGAGAGGGTAGTGGATGCATGGAACAGCCTTCCTAAGGAGGTTGTGGGGTCTAAAACTGTGGGAGAATTCAAGAATGCATGGGACAGACATAAGGCAATTCTTGTGGGGGTAGGAAGAAATAGGCTGTTGGTTAACTAGGATCTCGGCCCATCCTGTAGGTAGGGAAATGGGCAGACTAGATGGGCCAAGCGGTCCTTATCTGCCGTCAAAGTCTATGTTTCTAGGTTTCTATGTAAGTGGAAGCTGTGGGATTCAAACCCAGGTTTGGTCTGCTGGATGTCACCAGATTTGCAGCTCAGAGCCTTAACCCACTGTGCTATACTGCCTCCCTAGCTTGTTGCCTCTGTGATGGCAGTTTTGATATTTCCCCATTGCTGCTCCACCCCTCCTTCTAGCCTGTTTGCTAGAGCTTTTCTAAGGCACTCTCCCATCTTGCCAAACTCAGCCCTCCTGAAGTCTAGAACCCTCACTTTTGTAAGGCTTGACTCTGTAGCTGAGTTTATCATGAAGCACACTGTTTGGTAGTCACTTGTTCCCAAATGGCTACCCACTTCTAGATGTGTTTATTTTAATCCCACAACTACCTCTGTATCCAAGTTTTTCCAGAGAAATCAGAGGCTAGGCTTGCCTTATCATTATGCTGAAATTTCGCATATTTTACCTGTGCCTCCTTATACTCCTCCATTCTATTTTAAGGCTGTGTCTAGAAAGGAAGTCCTGAAGCTCCTGAGGTCAATCTCTGATCATACCAGCTCTGGCTCAGTCTCCCTGGAACCCCGCCTCTTGAAGCTTGCAGCTCCACTTATTGCATTACCGCTGGCCAAAGTTTATACGTTGTCACTTTCAGGTGGAATGGTCCCTGACCTCTGGAAAGCTGCTCGGATCACACCTGTACTTAAAAAAGGGGATCCTAAGGTTGTCATGAACTACAGACCAATTGCCATACTCTTGGTACTGAGCAAAATCCTGGAGAAAATTGTCGCAACTCAGACAACTGACTATCTGCTTAAGCACAGTCTGCTCTCGGATACCCAAAATGGCTTCAGGAAAGGACATAGCACGACTGCACTCCTTAAATTCACCACGGACACTCTTTCAAAAATGGATACTGGCAATCTAACTGGTGCTGTCTTTATTGATATCCCAAAGGCTTTTGACCTTGTTGATCACACTTTGCTTCTCTCCTCGATTCGACACCTGCATTTCTCCTCCTCTGTTGTTGGCTGGTATGAAAGCTACCTGACAAATAGAACTCAAGTGGTGAAATTTAATTCCTCTCTATCGAACAGTACCACCATTAACATTGGTGTACCTCTGAGCTCCATCCCAGAGCCCCTCCTATCATCTCTTTATATAAATAACATTGGAGCTGCTCTAAAATCCTGCTCTGCTATTCTATATGCTGATGATCTTGTCATCTATACAAGTTCTACTAATATAGACCCTATCAATACAACCCTTTCCTCTGACTTTAACAATATCCAAAGCTGGCTATATGACCACAAACTGGCTGTCAACACTAGCAAAACTAAAGCCATGCTGCTTGGATTGGCCCCAAAGCTCCGGGCTTGCACAACAGCACTGACGGTGCAGGACTTAGAAGGTCAACTGCTGGAATGTGTGACCTCTTTCAAGTACCTGGGCATCCTGCTAAATCAATCTCTTGATCTTAATCTTCATGTACAGTCTGTTTGCAGAGCTGTCAACTCCAAACTGGGTGTTGCATATAAGACTAGTTATATGCTCATGCCATTGGCTAAAATGGCCATTGCGAGGGGTATTCTGCTCCCCACCCTAACCTATTGGGCTCCCTTATTTGGGGCCGCTCATAAAACTGACCTACTCAGATGGGATATTACGTATAACAACATATGTCGCTATGCCTCTTCTGCTCCTCGGCTTAAACACCACTAACAACTTTATAATGATCTTGGTTGGCTGTCTCCGTTTGCTAGTAGGAAATACTACCTTGGCTCTCTTATTGATGTGATAATTCGAAATCAAACCCCTAGGTGTCTTGCAGTTATGCTTGTTCCTCAGGACACACTCCATGGTCTACGATCAGCTGATAAATCCTTTCTGAATTTGCCGAGGTGCCGCACTAGGAAAGGAACTGTTGCATTTGAGCATGCAGCTCCACAGCTGTGGAATTCCCTTCCCCTCGACATTAGACTTCCTAGCTTCCACACATGCTTTAAGAGAAAATTGCGCTCAAATCTGCTGATTGCTAATACCTGTTCCTGCTTTCACCCTACTTAATGACTGATGTCTCTGGCCATACAATAGTATTTCCTCACCTCTATATAACCATCTTACTGCCTCAGCCTGTTCTGGCTCCCTTTCCCTGCCCATTTACAATCTTGTACTGCAGGCATCTCCCTTACACTTACATACACTCATATAATCTAATTTCATGGCTTGCTCCCCTCTTCCTCACTTACTGACCTTTTCCTTAATGACACCCCTGCTCTCAATGGTTTCTTCCTTTTGTATTACCTGTTTTTGTTTTTGTGTACCTTGTTCTGTTCATATGATATGTCACCTGATAATTTATTGTCCAAGGTCCTCTCTATTCATTGCATAGGTAGGCACCTATGAACTTATGAATGGTCTACTCTGTATGTCTCTGATACATTGTATCCACTTTAACTCATTGTATGTAAAGCGCTTTACTTTGTATGTTATGAAATATTGTATCCTCTTTAACGCATTGTATCTAAAGCACTTATAAATTGTTATCCTGTTAAGTTTCTGCATGTCTGTACTCTCCCGGGTTGTGCCTGAAAATAGTCATTTTATGGCTAGTACACTTACCCGGTTAACAAAAGCTAAATAAAATAAATAAATTGCACCATTTTGTTTCACTTTTTTCAAACTTTTTCCCAGGGAGCATGCCTCCGGCCCCCCAGAATTCTTTGGATTTTGTGCCCCCCAAACTTTTCCTTGGCATAACGTCCCTGTGTCTGTAACACACCCACCCCACCCTGGACAAGTCTGGAAACAAGCAATTTCTTCGCTCAGCACATTCCTCCTGGTGAAAATTTCTAAATCAGTAAAACAGCATGCTATGGGATCTGCACTGGGCCAAAAAGCTTCCAGGCAGATTGTGAGCTGATTTTATATTTTTCATTCTCATTTAACAAAAAAGAGTGAGTGAGAAAGACTCTATATAGTACCTTATGTTTATTAAACGAACATCATCCAACGTAAAGGAGATCTGAATGCATTCCTGATGCATGCCTAATCCTGAAAGATGTAAAACTGGCCCAAAATCTGGTGTCTGCTGAAATCGGAGTACTTGTTCTGTGCAGTGCAGTTAATGTACAGATGGATGAGCGTAAGGTCTCTATGTGCTCATCTGAGGTGGTGCATCCACTGCAGCATTAGTACTGGTGCTAAACATCACATTAGTGCCAATGCACCTACAGTGGCATACCATCACAGGCACTGTATATGCTTAGCCCCTGGTATTTCACTAGAGCAGGGGTCTGCAGTAAGACTCAGATTTTTTGTTTACTTTTGGACTAACTGCACCACATCCTCAGTAGCTACAGTAAGTAAGTAAGTAAGTGAACATGTAGCAGATTTGGTTTCACTGGGATTACCACCCCCCCAAATAAAACACAAACACACAAAAAAATCTACGCTGAACGAATGCAGTCCTTGTAAAGAAACTCTGCTGTGAAGAATTTTCATATGAGATGCACAGCACAACAGAGAAGCTATGCGTCCTGCTGAATACTTTCTGACTTATGGCAGCCTTGCTAAAAGTGTGATCACTGTGACAGCACTCGTGGAAACTCAATCAATTGCACAAAAATGACCATTGCTAAATAAAGTTTAATTTGGCTCAAGCACAAAAAAAACCTGCATTTAGCAATGGTAATTTTTGTGTAATTGATTGTGTTGCCAAGAGTGCTGTGATGACGACTGTTCTGTTGTTCTGAGCTGGCTGCCCTCCTAATCAGCACCGACCCTGTACCGCTCGTTTTGCAGCAGCCACTTCTGGATTTGTGATTTTTGCTAAAAGTGTGGCCTAGACCAAAAAAAAAAAATAAATGCAAATCTAATTAGCTTTGCATCTTGATGAGAAGCGAGATATTGTTGGCCTGTCAGTGCAGCGGTAGGGCTACCGTCTGCAACGCTGGCAACCTGCGTTCAGGAATGAGCTTGGGCCAGCCAGGAAGGAGGATAGAGGATCCCTGAGGATGCTGTTCTCTTCCAGGGTGGAAGGGCAGCATTACTGCCAGCTGGATGATCACAGCTGGCAGTGCATCCTGTTCCACTAAGTGGCAGAGGGACACTGGTTGGCACCATGCACAGTTACGCGCAGCGTGTGCACCTGCCACCCTTGCTGACTGCATCCATGGAGGGGGAGATAAAACACAAGATGGAAACCCTGGAATGTGTGCCAGAAAAAAAAAACAAAAAAACATTCCCACGCCCTGCTGCTCAGACAGGTCGCCTCCTCCCCACATAAAACAGAGTTGTAGGGGATAATCATTCCCACTGGAATATACCACAGAACCGGTGCAGTTCTGTGAATCCCCTGGGAGGAAGAGTACGTTTCTGAGTAAGAGACAGACAGGGCTGGGATGTAGGGGTGCAAGGGGGCAGCAGTGGTGACAAGGAGATAAAAATGTCTTAAAAAAAATAAACAAACAAGATATCAAGTTGTCTATGTCTGTGCTGTGAAAGTATTTAATTTGTACCCTCCCCTTTCACGCTTCCAGCTCTGTGCTTATTCCTTGACCAGCACTGCTATTACAGACATTAGAATTCAACAGAGGCCGTCTTTCTTTCAGGATCACTGCTCTTATCACGCACACCTGGACAGCTAACTTGTACGTGTGACAGAAACTTGGACACAAAACCTCTGAAAGTGATAGATCACAGGAGTCAATGGGATTGGTCTTAGAAAATGAAGTCAAGAAAAGGCAGGAGGAAATGTGTTGCCAGGCAATGTGTTTGTTCTGCTTTCCACATTGCTAGAGGATGATTTAGAGAAAAGTAACTTACTGTTTCACAGATACAACAAATCCATAAGTAAAGAGAACCAGAGATTAATAATAATCATGCAATTATCATTCACGAAAAATACAGATTCCACAGGGAAAAAGCTGAGCCTCTTGTCACGGACAGCATCTTCAGGTAACATCTTGCATGTCTGTTGGAATTTAAAATCTTGGTCAACATAGCATCACTTTGAAATAATCAACTGCAAAGCAACGGCATCCTTTCTAATGATTAAAAGAACTCTGCACGTACTATACTGTACTTTGCTTGATAGTTATGTACGTGTGGGATCTGTCTGCTTTTCTCTTATCTGGTGCTATATCAGGATCCACTGCAAAAGGAGTCGGTGGTTCTTAAGTGGGTTATGCTAACCCTCTAAATGTATCCACGAATACGTAAGCAAAAACACATAAAAAAGGGAGTAGGGTTGTTACGTGATGAACCAAACCTCCCATACCCTGTTGGATGTGAGGCACAAGGTGAAGTAAAGTGCCTTCAACTACTTAATGTGTGGGCTGTTACAAAACAAGGGCACTTTTGTCAGTAACTGCATAGTTTCAGGGTAGCATTTTGCACAAGTTGAATCATTTTATAAATGAAACCCTTCCCTTAATTTAAACTGTGAAGCCAAAAAAAAAAATGTTAGTTTTGAGTTTTTGTGTTCTCATTTCCATTTTCCTGGAAAATGCTGACCAGTAAAAAAACAAGCAGAACCTTGCATTTCTAGTAAGAACATTCCCATTGGTTTTTTACATATTTTATGTTACAAAATGGGTCAGGATGGTCACTGCAAATACTGCTGTCTGATGGAAAACCCAGGTCACATACCATGCCTACACACACTCACAAATGCATGGTACTGCATTTTCTAAGTCACGCTTTTTAATAGCAGACCATTTATTAGTTTATAGTCATGGTAACACAATCACAGGTGCTGCATTCTTTGGGATGTATACTGCAGGCATTTCGCCAGTGTGTGCTAAGTAGCACTTGGCCCATAGTCTTGTGTCTCAGTTACCATGTACTGGAGATGTGCCTGTATCCCCCAACAGCTGCACATCTTGTCATATGTTTTTGCCCACATAATGACGTTACAGTTTATTACAACATGTGTAAAAAGAACCAAGAATCCTGACTAAAAGAGAACTATAACAGCGTAATTATCTGGCTATAATTACACTCCTGTACTTCTTTAGCTCGTGCACCAGTTAAACGGCAATATCAATGCACATCTCACACTGTAACCAAGTGTCAGTAATGACGGCACAAGACCATCTCTGTCCCACTTCTGCAGTTTTGTTCCTAACTACAAATCAAAGCAGCGTAAAACCTCCAGACTTAACATGCAATTCCCACTGTCACAAAACAAAGCAGAGTCGGTGAGTGTCATGTGTGGTTTTAAAGCAGCGCCGTTATGCCTAACTCAGTCTCTCATGCTGCTCTGAAACTGCCTGATCCGAAACCACTATCCAGCTTCCAAAATCCTGAGTCTACTAAAGAGAACACCCCCAGGGCTGAAATAAAATGGTACCAAAGCCTAAAAAACAAAGGAACATTCAAAGAAAACCCAATAATAAAATGTTAGTTTTCCTTCCCTGAACAGCTATGGTCACATTCAGTTTCATGTTGCTCTGAAACCGCTGTTCTACAAGGAACTTCTTTTTTGCTCTCCTTTGGAAAACAGTTTCAGACAGTATTTTCCAACTTAGGACCAGAACCTCCTTTTTTATTTTTACATTTTTAGGTAGGGGATAAGTGTGATAAGACACTTCAGGGATTTGTAGTTATGATGAGTTAACTGCACTTTGCTCTCCAGTGTTTAAAGGCACTCGGCACAAGCCCCTTGTACCTAATAACACTCTTGAGTCGTGCAGTTATTCCCCCATAATTACACACCCTAGCATGTCTTACTGCATACTTAACATGGTAAGCTCATAGGTCCCAAGTTTCAGCAACTGGAATGCTGGTCACTGAGACCGTGGGAGCAGGGGGGCCTTGGAAATGATGAACCTTTTAAATATAAATCATAGTCTAGTCATCCAGTCTCTTCCCCCCCCCCCCCGGCCAGTTCTCAGTGAGCAGACTTGACATATCCATATACTCCAGTAGTCTGATCCTTTTCCACCACTCCGTTTCATTTATATGAAATCTCTCTCTCCCCTCAGGCCATGACTGAGCAAGCGCCGACATCAAGAGCTGCAGAGCACCAAGAAATAAACCCAACTGAATTATAAGACAAAAATTCATTTTGAGAGAGAGAGAGCTCACTGTTCTGCACCTCAGACAAGAGTAACCCAGATTTTTAGCCCCTTGCAGATTTAACTTAAGTTCTGCATTAAAAAGTTCATTTAAATCAATACTGTCATATTTTTTACCCTCTTACTTTGGAGCTGCACGGCACTAAATCGTGTCAGAATTTAAAATGAGGACTTACTGTGCAACACACTTTCTCTGGGTTCCCTTTGACAGGCTGTAATGAGGGCCACTGTGATGACCACTCCCTCTGGAAGCTGGTCAAAGAATACTTCCTCTTCTTCTTGGCCGCCACGACGCCCGACACCCCAGGCTGGTCCAGGTCATCCTCCACCTCACTATTCCACTATCCTCATCAGATATCATGACCCAAAATTTGTAAGTGCAGCTTAATTAAAACTCCGCACTGATCCGGACGATCCCTCACTGTAGAGCTGTTCTGCATGGTGAACTGCCCGCTCAAAAACGTTTGCATGGCAGGTTCAGCAGCTGCGCAGTGGAACAGAGAGGCCAGGAATGAGCGCCGCAGGGTCATGCACTGTCATTGTGCTTCTGCGCGGACTCAGAAAGGGTCCGTAAAGCAGGTTTGTCCGTGGGCTTGCAGGTGAGCGGTTTAAAGGTCCAAAATCGGGTCAGACCCACGAAATGCAGGTCACTTGGGGCTATGTAAGCTATTCCTACATACATTACTATGCAGAGCAAGTAAGTAGACTGTAGCATCAAATGATTTGTTGAAATCTCTCATAATGGAATCAGAATGGCAGGTTCTATTGAAACGTCAGACTTTCTTTATGTACAATATTACTTAGTTAAAGTGCATATTATATACAGTTTAGTAAATAACATTATAGCTTGAGGGAGCAATACCGACCAATTGGAGAGCTCCTTTCCTCTGTGCGTAGGACACTCTTATTCTGTTAAGAGTGTTTTACCCACAGCTGCCCTGGAAATACAGGTTACTCACCTATAACAGGAGTTCTAGGAATGGTGTATGTTGTTCATCCACACTTATTGGCAGGTTGCCTGCCGCTTTAAATCTTGCCGGAAGGTCTTCAAGCTGGCTCCTCCCACCAACCCGGGTGGTAAAACACTCGGCTCCGCCCCATGACACCAGATCTAGCCCGCTGGAAGCCAGGTTGTGCGTCGAAGCCGGGGAGGTCGGGTGGGTCGTGTGGATGAACAACATATACCATTCCTAGAACTCCTGTTACAGGTGAGTAACCTGTATTTCTAGGGACATGGATATGTTGTTCAATCCACACTTATTGGCAGACTCCTAGCAGTTCTCCGGGAGGAGGGAGGCAAGGCGCACACCCCCGATACTTACTTGGGAAATAGAGACTGGAGAACCGAGGCCCCAAAACCAGCATCCCGGCGTGACTCAAGGTCGATGTGGTAGTGGGTAATAAAGGTATGTGCCGACTTCCAGGTAGCAGCCCTGCAGATATCCTGGATAGGACATCCTGGAAGCAACTACCGATGCAGCGGTATGGCGGGTAGAATGAGCTCTTATCCTCTGGAGGCTCCATGCCGCCAACCCATAAGCAGAGCTCTATGCAGGAGGTGACCCACCTGCTTATCGTCCGCTTGGCTGCAAGTCTGCCAGGTGCGGCTTCAGCGTAGGTGACAAACAGCTGGCGAACCTCTCCCTGAACTTCAGCCATCGCTCCTTATAATAGGCGGCTCATCTAGGGTCAAAGTATGGAGCCTATATTCGGCCTCCGAGGTGTGATTGGGGTAGAACACTGGCAGAGTCAACACCTGGTTAAGGTGAAACTCTGACACCACCTTTGGAAGGAATTTCGGGTGGGGGGGCAGGACAACCTTGTCCCTGTGGAAGACCAGATAAGGAGACTCGATGGAAAGTGCCTGGAGCTCTCCCATCCTTCTGGCTGATGTGACAGCCACCAAGAAGGCGGTCTTCCACGACAGGTGGAAAATATTGCGCCTGTGCATCGGTTCGAATGGCTTGTCTATGAGCTTGGCCAATACCAGCAGTAGATCCCACGGAGGTGGAGGTTCTCGAACCGGAGGGGAAATGTGGTCAAGGCCTTTGAAAAAGCGCCCCACCACCTTCCTCCTCCCCAAGCCATCACTGCTTCCGCCCGCTCCCGTAAGGCAGAGATGGCTGCCTGGTGCACCTTAAGGGTCATCGACCAAAGCCCTTGCTGAGAAAGGGACCACAGGTAGTCCAGAATGCTTGCCAAGGGACAGGCGGAAGGGTCCAAGCCCTTCCCCTGACACCAAATGGAGAATCTCTTCCATTTGAAGGTGTAGCATTTCCTGGTCGACTCCTTACGGGACGCCTCAACGATGTTGAGGACCTCGTCGGAAAGACCCAAGGCCTGGAACTCTAGCCGCTCAGGAACCAGGCCGCCAGGTGAGGATTAAAGGTCCGGATGGAATACCTTCCCCTGGTTGACCGAGATCAGGTCTGGATGGGCTGGAAGCCGCCTCGGGAGCCTGGAGCTGAGGCTGAGGAGATCTGAATACCAGAACTGGTAGGGCCAGTCTGGGGCTACCAGAATCACCTGCGCCTTGTCCCTCCTCACCTTGAGAAGCACCTTGTGGATCAAGGGAAATGGGGGAAAGGCGTAGAAGAGGCCCAGGGTCCACCGCCTCGAGAAGGCATCCCCCTGCAGCGAGCCCTGCGGAGGGGGGCGGGCATGAACAGATTCAACTTCGCATTCTCCCTGGAGGCAAACAGGTCCACCTGAGGCGTGCCCCAGTGGGAGAACAGATCTTGTACTACCTCCGGCAGGAGAGACCACTCGTGAGACGCAGCCCCTATCCGGCTTAGGGCATCGGCCAGGGTGTTGGAGGCTCCTGCCATGTGAATGGCTAGGAGATCTGCCTCCAGGCTGCGCACGAGGGACCATATGCTGAGAGCTTCCTTGCATAACGGCATGGAGCATGTCCCACCCTGGCGGTTCAGATAGTACATGGTCGTGGTATTATCCGTCTGGACCTGAACCACTTGACCCGTTAGAAACGGAGCGAAGGCGGTGAGAGCTAGGCGGACCGCCCGGAGAGCTCCAGCAGGTTGATATGGCATCGGGACTCCCGAGGGGACCAGAGGCCGTGCTCTCAGTGCTCCCCCAGATGGGCACCCCAACCCATCAGAGATGCATCGGTCGATAGAGAGACTGTCGGCTCAGGGTAGACGAACGGGATGCCCTCCTGCAGATGTGCCAGAATGATCCACCACTGGAAAGCGTTCCACATCTCCTGGGTCACTGTCACGGGCTGGTCCAATGGATCGCAGTGTTGTGACCACTGGCTGGCCAGTCCCCACTGAAAGGGACGCATGTACCAACGGGCCCAATGGACCACGCTGGTGCAGGCTGCCATGAGGCCCAGGAGGTGCAGGAAGTCCTGGGCAGGGCGCAATTGCCCAACCAGAAATGATTGGGCAAAGGAGGAAAGAACCTCAGCCCTGTCCGCCGGGAGCCAACCTCTGGCTCGAAGAGAGTCGAGCTCTGCCCCGATGAAGAGTATCACCTGCTTTGGCACGAGTTCCGATTTGGCCTCGTTGATGAGGAGGCCAATCTGAGAGCAAACCTGGAGGGTCAGATCTCTGGACCACTCCGCCTCCACTCTGGAGGGGGCTGCAATCAGCCAATCATCCAGGTAGGGGTACACCCGGACCCTTCGGCACTGCAGGAATGCTGTCACCACTGTCATGCATTTGGTGAAGACCCTGGGAGCTAGGGAGAGGCCGAAGGGCATGGCCCGGAACTCGTAAAGGGATCCCTCCACTCTGAAGCAGAGGAATCTCTGATGAGACAGACGGATTGGGACGTGAAAGAACGCATCCTGGAGGTCCAGGGAACAGAACCACATGCCCCGTTCCAAGGATGGGATTATCTGAGCCAGAGTGACCATCCTGAAGGTCCGAGACCTTAGGAACCTGTTCAGGTCGTGCAGGTCGAGCATGGGGCGCCAGCCCCCCGTCCGTTTTGGGACCAGGAAATACCTGGACACAAACTCCGGGTCTGGAGGAGGATCTGCCACCTTCCTGATCACCTCTTTTTTGAGGAGCAGGGCAATATTGGCTCAGCGGGCCGACAGCGAGGCTGCGGACCCCATGGCCCCCAAGGGGAGACGGCTCAAAAGGGTGGAGCCTGCTCGAACTCCAGAGGCAGGCCTTTTCCTACCACCTGCAACACCCAGCGGTCCGTGGTGATAGCAGACCAGGTGGAAAGGAAGTGGCGTAGTCGTCCCCCCATGGGGGGAACCCAGGGGGGAGTGACGAGGCTGGGGGCGGCACCCCTCAACCCGTCACTGGGCAGGCTTGGAGGAGGAACCGGCCGAGGGACCTCCTGGGCCTTTACCTCCCTGCTTCCTGTTGGAGGAAGCCGCCGGCTTGGGTTTGGGATGCCAAGCGCGAGCCTGCTGGCCCTGTTGCTGGTGCTGTTGGGCGGTCGAGATGCAGGGGCCGGAGGACGGAAGGACTTTGCTGTTGCTGATGGCGGCTTTGTCCCTCTGGGTGGAGGTGACTGAGTCCAGGGTGGCACTGGACTTTTCGATCCGCTGGAGGTGTCTCTCCACTCCAGGGCCGAAGAGGTCAGTCCCCAAGAAGGAGACGTCCGCCAACTTGTGCTGGGTATCCACCGTGAAGGTGGATATCCTCAGCCACACCCTGCGGTGCATGGCCACCGCGGCCTCTACTAACCTGGCACAGGAATCACCTATGTCCAGAGCAGTCTGAGGCTGCTGTTTCACCACCGCCCTACCCTGGTCCCGCACCTGGCAGACCGTGGTCTGCAGGTCGGTCGGGAGATGAGGGACAACCTCATCCAGGGAGCTCAAGTGGGCGTGGGAGAAGTGTGCCATCAGCACAGCTGAGCTGGCCTGTCGGAGGCCGAGGGAGGATGCCACGTACACCTTGCGCCCGGCAAAGTCCAGCTTTTTGGACTCTTTGTCGGGGGGCTTATCCACATCCTGAGCGTTACCGGAACGCCGGAAAACGCTGTCAGTGACTAACCCCTCGGAAGAGGGGTGCTCCGAGAAACCGGGCAAAGAGCCGTAGACCGTGATACTTCCTGGCCATCCTGGCCGAGGGCACAGGACAGGAAGCAGGTCGCTGGCAAAGCTCCAAGGTTGGGCTGACAATGGCCTCAGCCACCAGAAAGGCCTCCATGGGGGAATCCCCTCGGTCCAGTATCTCCATCACGGGATACTTGGCCCATTTGGACACGGGCTCGAGCTGCATCCCGGTGGACTCCGCTATGAGTCGAAGCAGACCCAAGAAGGACGATGGGCTATCGTCCAATGACTGGCCCCCGGAGGATTCCAGGTCGACCTGCCTGGAGAACAGGGAGGAGTCGTCGTCGTCGGATTCGGAAGAGTCTGCGAAGAGCTACCTCGGCCCTGAGCCACCCTCTACCTGCCGAGGATGGTCGGGAGTGAGGGTGACCAACAACCTGTGGAGCAGGCCATGACCCGACCGAGAATCTTTGGTTGGTGCCCCAGACTTCGGTTGTAGAGGCGGAGGTTCCACCACAATCAGTGGAGCAGCTGGTTTTGGCCGAGCAACTGGCCCTGGAGCGGGCAACTCGACTGGGGCAAGTGGTTGCTTCGGTCGTTCGGGCGACAGCCACTTGATGGCCGGAGTCTGGACCGGAGTTGGTTTAGACCCGGACAACAGCAACTGCTGCCACATAAGCTCCTTGTAGCGCCGACGTAATTTACGTCGAAGCCTCCCCTCATCCGAGGAAGAGGACGAGGAGGAACGGTGTCGCCGCTTACTTCGGTATCGAGACCGAGACCGCCGATGTTGGCGGGAACGGCTTGACCGAGATGAAGTCTGAGATGGAGACGGAGACCCTCGTGGGGACTGAGGGTGGGTCTGGCAAGGGGCAGGGGACACCCACTCTTCCCTCGGCTCGGTACTTTAACCGGGACCGCACCTGAAGGTGCGCGAGGCAGATCTCGGTCTCCACCAGGGGAACCGATGAAAGAGGGTTGTCGGCTTCACCAGTCGACAGCCCGTCTAACGGATCGAGAAATATCTCGACTGCATCGACGGGAGTCTCGGCAGGCTGGCCTGACGGGGATACCGTGAAGCCAGCGGCCTGAGCCGCAACTTCAACCAAAGTCGACGGTCGGCTGTCTGGGGAAGGAGACCTCTCCCGCTCCCACGAACGCCGACAGTGGGATTTACCCTTCGACTCCTTCTTCTTGGGCCGAGAAGAATGTCCCGATGGCCCCTCTCCCTTCGTGGAAAGGGACTGATAAAGCTCCTGGAATGAAGCCGTATACGAGGAACTCAGAGAGAGCGGGATAAATGCCGCGGCCGAGGAGGAGGATGATGCGGCCTGGGCCACCTCCTCCTCGAGGGCGATCATCTGTTCGAGCTGCTCAGCCAAGCCAGCCGCTGCAGACACATGTGAGACTCTTTTGATTTTTACGGCGGAAAGCGTTTCTCGGGCACCGACATCATCTAAGAAGCGATCATCTAGGACGCTACGAGATAGATGTGGCACAACTCGCAGGCCTGTGGGTCGTGATCTAGGCCTAGGCAGTAGACGCATGTGGAGTGCGGATGCATACTGGACATTTTCAGCCCGCAAGGGCACCTCTGAAAGCTGGGAGTAGATTTATCCATCGCAGCCGCGAGGGAAGATGAAGACCGAAGTTTAGAAAACTTCAAAACCAATTTCGGACGAACCGAAGAGTTAGGATCCAGTCTAAAACGCAGAGCGCTAAGGAAGGAACCCGAGTTTCCAAGCGGTAAGGAAGATCTGGCGTCATGGGGCGGAGCCGAGAGTTTTACCACCCGGGTGGGTGGGAGGAGCCAGCTTGAAGACCTTCCGGCAAGATTTAAAGTGGCAAGGAACCTGCCAATAAGTGTGGATTGAACAACATATCCATGTCCCTAGAAACAGGCATGTTTGAGTAAGGCTTTAAACAAATTAATACATTACTGATTAAGCTTGATCAATAACATTAATACTGTCTCTGAAACCACTCTTATGGTTTTAACAGTGGTCTCTCTGACATTCTTAGGGTATCAAAACTGCTCACTTTGGTTCATGGTTCTCTGTAAGAGTGGTCTCAGCGGTGGTTTTAACATACAAAAACTCACACAAATATAACAAATGAAAAAAAGGCCCAGGTCAGCATAAACCTGTTGAGGATATTCTGTACCCAATGACTAACTCTGTTTTGGCCAGTACCTTTGTGGGTAGTTCTACCTTTTACTAAAACGCAGTCAAGTGCGTACTGGAATCGGTTAGTGTTTTGTGGCTTCCTAACCACACACTTTATTTGACTGCTATGAGCATTTGCACTGAAGAAGATATCTAAGTCATCTGTTTATTAAATCGAGGCATATGATTGTAATTCATATCAGGGGGTAAATATTTTTGGTACTTGCAAGTGAGCGACTGTCCTGGTGTACTACTATTTTTTTGGTGGAACAATGAGCATATCCCTGCAGAGTCTCAAATCTGACCATTTAGAGCTTCATGTCTGTATTCCTTAAAGTCAAAAGAGAGCAGCTGGGCATGCAAGGGATGGAAGTGGCATCTCAGAGGATGCCCTCAATCTCCCAAGAGGATGAGATCTCTATCCTGATGTAGCTCCCCCAGGCAGTGGCCGAGAGAGAACAAACAGGCAGCAAAGCTTCAGCATAGGAATGGAGTGGGGATGTGTTGTAAGTGGTCCAGCACATTCTCTCTGGGAGAGGAAGGAGCACGGAGAAATGAAAGAGGCTCCAGCTGGACTATACTACACGACCTTCACCAATGTCCTATGACAGCCACTCTGCACTTTTAATGCTTCCCACATTGCTCCTCCCTCTGTGCACCTCTCCAGAGTATGACTAAAAAAGTCCAGCTGGAGTTAGGTGAAGTCCAGCCTCTTGGGAAGTGGCTGGGGATTCGGGAGGCCAGGGTGGTGCAGGGGGGAGTTGAGTGGAGCAGGAAGTGAACCAGCTGTTAAAGCAGATGAGGCAACTCCTCAAATGGAAGAGGCTTAACCATAACTAAAGAAGGCCTGTCCAGAAATGTTAGAAGTAGAAAGAAAAAGAGTGGGATGCAGTAGAAGTGCTCTTCGAGATGGTCTACCCTCATTCACTGATCCTTGACAAGGAGCCATGGCATGCCCTTGTTGTTAGACTGAGCTCCCACAGAGTGCCTAGAACATCTGACAGCATCTAAAATGAAGCTTACACTAGTGCTGCAGGTAGGACACTGAAGAAGACAAAATAAAAAATAATAACAATTGCAGACATGTAATACTGTAGCGATTTCATCACTAGATAAAACTTTTTCATTTTTTTGTGTAAAAGAGACAGAAGTCTCTGAAACCTACCCCACAGATAACAGCATGACCTGCGTGATACCATTAAGGCAGCTTCCAGCAAACACATATTTCCAACTAAACAACAGAAACACAGACATTTCCAGCAGATAAAGATCAAGGGTCCATCCAACCTATCCCCCTAACCTACCATCTCAAAGGGGTTTAGCCATAATGTCTACTCCTGAACCAGCCCCCTCTCCTCCCAAGAGAAGTTACTACAGAACTGCTAATATAACAGGGAGACAGACTCCACATAGCACTGGTCTTACTCTGTCCCACTCTACCTACGCCCTTCAATACAGTACATTTACAGTGTCACCAAATGAGAGGGAGCAAGTGAAGAAATGCACATGTAGAATACTTGCCATTCTGTTGCACAAGTGTCCTGTCTTACGAAGGCACTATCATCTTCCATGAACAGTCCTTATGCAAATGGAGAAATAATCAGTGGTCCAGTTACTTTGCGAAGTGACAGGGAAGAAAAGAGCTATCACAAAGCATAGTCCTCACCTTATAAACACTATTCTAGTCAGCACTGAACTGCTCATGGTCTCCCCAGACACATCCAGAGGAGATGCCACAACAATACTGTATCCCAAGAAAAAAAAACACCATACTACAAAGCAAATTACATTCAAGGTCCATGGAATTCTGAGGTTCAGTAAAGGGAACATAAGCCTTGTTATTTACGTTTCCAAATGTAATTGGAATGTTTGGGCAGGTATAGGGTCTGTTTAATATACCCAGGGTCCTATTTCGTGATTTTGCTTTGAAATAGTTCTGTTTTTGTCCTTAAAGAGGGTCCCCTATTAAAGCTGCTATTTTCTACACCCTTTAAAGGAGAACTGCTCTGAATCTATAAACCATTTGTCCCAGCAGAAGCTGTTTTTATAAACTGGTTTAAATTCTGTTACTGCTCTACCTATACAAACTTTTTAGTTATCTTGGCGGGTGCTTCTACTTTACATGTAAGTAAGTAAGTACAATTGTATTTCTTTAGGGCCCAGTCCCAGAGGCTCTGGGCACTTTACACAGGTAAGGTGCAATAAACACATCATACAGCAATTTTATAACACAGTCAGAAAGGTCAAGGTATTCAATCATTTAACTCTATAAATAAATGATCATAATAAAACAGTTCAGCAATGAAATAAAACTATAAACTATACCTAGGTTTCAAAGACTTTTCTGAAAAGATATGCATTCAGACTCCACTTAAATATCTCCACTGATAGAGCCTCCCTCAATGATCTCGGAAGTGAGTTCCAAAGGGTTTGGCTGACCACCTCAAATGCACGATCACCCGAGGTTTTCAGCCTGTCCCTTGGAACCGCTAGGAGGCCCTCGGTGGAGGAACGGAGTGAGCGCACAGGAGGTCACGCAGACAGCCGGGGCCCCACCCAGAAAGGTGGTATCCCGTTAAGTAGGCGACTCAATTTGAGTGACTTAAATTGAGTGCCTGTCAAAATAGTGACCGCTGCATAATAGCAACTGCAATATCGACCACTGGTGTCAGCGAGGGCGACTTCTGCTGGGGGGACAAGTGTACATAATATAGTGACTTGTGCAGTCTCAGTGTTAATTATAATAAGTTAGGGGGGTTTGGGTGGGCAAAGTTCCCCACAGAAAACATGGGAAATATATCTATGTGATGTGATCTGGGTATTGAGTATGTGGGGCTGTGTGGGATGGGTTCGGCACATGCTACCATCATGGCTCAGTGTGTAGAGTGCAGTGTTGGGTAGGTAGGGTCTGCAGTGTTTTTTTGTGTGTTTTTTTCTTTTTTTTTACCAGTAGAGTCGTTGTTTTGATGGTCAGTGTGATTTGCATGGGCTGTTGTGGGTGGTATAGTGCAGTAGCCAACGTGGCCGATGCTGTTTAGTTTTTGCTATTATGACATGGAACCCATATAGGGCCTTATAGGTAAGCAAGCCCACCTTGAAGATAATTCTCCACCTCACTGGCAGCCAGTGCAGATCGTGGAGGACCAAGGTCACATGACAGGACCGCGGAAGGCCCGTCAGCGACCTGGCCGCTGCGTTCTGCACCAGCTGCAGGTGGCGGAGAACTCCCCCAATGACCCCGAAGCATAGAGCATTACAGTAATCGAGCCTTGCCGTGACAAAAGCATGTACTAGTGAGGGCAGGTCACCAAGTGGACTTAGGGCTTTAATCTGGGTGACATTCCTTAAGTGGTAAAACCCCCTCTGGATGACGGGTGACACTTGAGCCTCAAAGTGTCAAACCCTCGTTGAGGAGGATGCCCAGATTGTCACCCTAGTGGAAGCTGCCAAAGGATAGAGCCCAGGAAAAGACCTGTTCCCATCCCAGCAACATCCACATCATAGAAACATAGAATCTGTCGGCAAATAAGGACCATACAGCCCACCTAGTCTGCACATTTTCCTACTTAGTTTGGCAAAATCTACTCTTATCTGGACTGCCGTTTCCCCACTCTGCTGTACAGCAGGGTGCCTTTATGCTTATCCCATGCACTTTTGAATCCCTGTACCGTTTTCGCTTCCACCACCTCTGCTGGTAGCCTATTCCATGGATCCACCACCCTCTCTGTGAAAAAATACTTCCTAGCATTCCCCCTAACCACAAGGAGGGGTCCAGAGAGGAGATGGGGAATTATAGGCCTGTTAGCCTAACGCCTGTGGTAGGCAGGGTTATGGAGGGCATTATCAAGGAGAGGCTGGGGGGGCAGCTGGAAAGGTTGGGGCACCTGGATGACAGGCAGTATAGTTTTGTTCCAGGGAGGTCGTGCCAGACTAACCTGATGGAGTTTTATGATTGGGTGATGGGTGCCCTGTACTGATATAGGCCAGTGGACGTCCTCTATATGGATTTCAGTAAGGCGTTCAATTCGGTACCCCACAACAGCCTACTAACAAAGCTGGGGGGGATGGGGGTGGAGGGCAGTTGCTCAGGTGGGTGGAAAACTGGCTTACATGGCGAATACAGTGGGTGGTAGTTGGAGGGACAGTCTTCTCCCCAAGGAGGGTCATCAGTGGGGTCCCCCAGGGTTCGATCCTGGGGCCACTCCTGTTCAATTCCTATGTCTTGGACATAGGGTGGGGAGTTAGGAGTGGGTTGAGTCTCTTTGCGGATGATTCAAAAACTGGGAGCACTGGCAGATGGGCAGGAGGGGAGAGGCCCTGCAGAGGGATCTGATACCCTGGGGGTGGGCAAGAAGTAGCTAAGTTCATGCAGGGAAATGTAGGGTGCTGCATCTGGGGTCAGAAACCCGGGACATGCATACGCCCTGGGGGGGACCACACTGCAAGTCACATCGGGCGAGAGGGACTTAGGGATAGTGGTGGACAGCAAAATGAATAACACAGAGAATTGTCGAAGAGCTGCAGCAAAAGCAAACAGGATACTAGGCTGCATAACCAGGGGGATTACCTCCAGGAGGAGGGAGGTGATCCTCCCTCTGTATAATGCCCTGGTTAGGCCGCATCTTGAGTGCAGTGTGCAGTTCTGGAGACCCCATCTTAAGAGGGACATAGCACTGCTGGAGAGGGTCCAGAGGAGGGCAACCAGGACGATTCAGGGCATGGAGGGTAGGACCTATGAGGAGAGACTGGATGAACTCAATCTGTACACATTGGAGGAGAGGAGGGACAGAGGGGACATGATAGAGACTTTCAAATATGTAAAGGGAATAAATAAGGGCGGAGCAAGGGAAGTGTTCAGGCTTAAGAAGGAGGGCACTACCAGGGGGCACGAGTGGAAGCTGGAAGGGGGGAAGTACAGGGGGGAGTGCAGGAGACACTTCTTCACAGAGAGGGTGGTGGAACCATGGAACGCACTGCCCAGGAGTCTGGTGGAAGAGACCACAGTGGAAGGATTCAAGAAGGGTTGGGACAGGTACAGGGGGAAGCTGAGGCCAGGAAGGGCCACCTCTGTGGCTGGGCGGGGGTAGAAGAGCGAGCTCCCAGTAGGGGGCTAGCTTCCGAGCAGACACGCTAGACCATGGGGCCTATTCTGCTGGCTTTTACTATGATACTATGATATTATCAGCCTCCCTCGCTCCAGCCTCATGTTATGTCCCCTTGTCCTTGTGCACTTTCTTCTCTGAAATATGCTCCCCTCCTGTACCCTGTTTATTCCTCTAACGTATTTGAAAGTTTCTATCATATCCCCTCTCTCCCTTCTCTCTTCCAGTGAATAGATGTTTAGTTCCTTGAGTCTTTCCTCATAAGCCTTGTGGTGTAGTCCATGTATCATTTTTGTTGCTCTTCTCTGGACTGCTTCCATTTTGTCTAAGTCCTTCCTGAGATGCGGTCTCCAGAACTGGACACTGTATTCCAGATGAGGACTCACCAGTGATCTATACAGTGGCATCACCACTTCACTCCTCCTACTGGTTATTCCCCTTCCTATGCACCCCAGCATTCTGTTTTCCTTCCCCACTGCTTTTTCGTATTGTTTGGCTGACTTCAGGTCATTGGATATGATAACCCCCAGGTCTCTCTCCTGACTTGTGGGGGCTAGAACCTGCCCCCCTCCCCCAATCCTGTATTCCTTTCTTGGGTTTCTGTGTCCCAGGTGCATTATCTTGCACTTCTTAGCATTGAAACCCAACTGCCAAACCCTTGACCATTCCTCAAGTAGTCTTAGGTCGTTTCTCATTTTATCTAGCCCCTCCTGTATGTCGACTCTGTTACAGCTCTTGGTGTCATCTGTTAACAGGCATACTTCTCTTCCAGTCCTTGTGCAATGTCGCTTATGAAGACATTGAATAGAACTGGACCCAGCACCGATCCGTGTGGAACCTCACTGGTCACCTCCGCCTCTTATGATTTTATGCCATTTACTACCACCCTCTGGGTCCTGCCTTTTAGCCAGTTTCCAACCCATTTTGCCACTTTAGAGCCCACGCCCAGATTCCCCAATTTGTTAAGCAACCTTCCATGAGGAATGGTGTTGAAGGCCTTACTGAAATCCAGGTAGGCCACCCTGGTCACCCAGCCAAAGAAATCAATAAGATCAGTCTGACAGGACCTACCCTCACTGAATCCATGCTGGCTTGGGTCTTTTGCAACGCATGACTCCAGGAATTTCACTACCCTCTCCTTAAGCAGGGACCATCAGCTTCCCCACCACTGAGATCATGTCGGTGACCAAGCTCTACCACCAGTACCTCTGTCTTGTCAGGGTTGAGTCTATGCCAGTTGGAGGATAGACATTCACTCTTGGATCTTGGCCAGACATTTATTTAGCACTTCCACAGCGTCACATGTCCTGGAAGCAAATGACACATGCAGCTGGGTGTCATCTGCATAACAGTGAAAACTCAGACTGTATTGTTTAATGATTTCACCCAGGGGAAGCATGTTCACTGCGAACAACACAGGTGACAGGATCGACCCCTGAGGACCTCCAGATGGCAGGGGCTTTGGGCAGTAGGAGAAATTCACCATCACTACCCTCAGTGTCCTGCCCATTAGAAAGGCCTTAAACCAGTTGATGATAGTACCAGTTGAGTCCACAGAGTTCCCTGAGGCAGTCCAGCAGCACTGCATGGTCCACAGTGTCAAAAGCTGAGGAGAGATTGAGGAGAATGAGAATTGACTGATCTCCTCTATCTCTTGCACTTAGAAGATAATTTTGCACCCTAACTAACACCATGTTTGGACCGAAATCTAGACTGGAATGGCTCGTAGATATCACTGGCCGCAAAGTGTGCCTCAAGCTACACAGCCACCACATTCTCAACAACCTCACCCAAGAATGGAAGGTTGGAGATAGGTCAATAATTCATCAAGACATCAGGGTCGAGTGATGGTTTCTTCATAAGGGGCTTCACCAGTGCCTCTTTTAAGCCATCTGGAAAAGATCCCTTCAAGATTGAGCACGGGACGATCTCAGTGAACACTGAACCAATGGACTCAACACATCCCATTATGAGATGCGTTGGGCCTGGGTCCAGTTCACAAAATGTGGGCCACAGCTTCCAGATTACCTCAATGACCTCTGCCACCCCCACCGGCCTAAGCTCACCCCACGCAATAGAAGTGCCATTGGCAATGTGCGGTCCAAGACTGTGGGGCTGCTCCCACCCCACCTGGGAGATCCCAGTCCTAATGATGGACACCCTGTCAGAGACGAACTAAGTGAACTCTTCACACTGGGCAACTGAAGTTGCTCTTTTCGGCTGCAGGTAGGCAGAATGAAGAAGCCCGTCTACAGGCCGAAAGAGCAGAGCCGGTCTGTTCCTCCCTGCAGCAATCTCCCTGGACAGGAACACTACCTTCTTATGGTCAACTGTCCTTTGATATTCACCATAGTGCATTCTCAAAGCCAGTCTGTCTTCCTTAGACTGAGTTCTCTGCCAGCAACACTCCAACCTCCAACCCCTGGTCTTCATCTCCTTGGGAGCCCCATCAAACCACAGAGGTCTCAAGTGAGAAGACCTGGGTTGTATACAGATTGGTGTGATGGAATCGAGTGCCTTAGTGAAAGAACTGTTAGAGGCTGCCACTGCCTCACCTGCACACGCCACACAAGCGGCCTCTACACCAAAAAAATCCACTGCCACCAAGAGTCCCTCTGGGGTCAACCCCTTCAATGGGTGGCAGCAGACCATTTCAACAAGGGAGGGACTAACTGGGGGGGGGACCTGAACAAGAACTCCACCGTGCAGTGATCAAACCAAGCAACCAAATCAATCTTGACACAGTGACCTCAAGCCCCAGTGAGAATATCAAGTCCAAGGCATGGCCGTGACTACAGTATGTTGCTGGTAAGAACCAGTTTAGAACTGTATGATATAGTTAATGTTCCTATACTGCTCTTCTATCATTGGCACAATGCAGTCATATTCTAAGACAGAATTTGGTGGTTGTTAGGGACATGAATTACATCATAGAGTTCTAAAATGGTACTTACCACCAGCTTGTAAAGCAGAAATACCCACTGGGGTTACCAAATAACAGAATTTGAATCAGTACTTAAAAACAAACAAACAAAACAACTTCTACTGGGAAAAATGGCTAACATGTTCAGCACAGTTCTCCTTTAATTACTTCTCAATTCCAGAACCTGGTGACATCAGTTGAGTGGCAGTAAGCCCTGCATAGAAAGCTTCCTTGTAGTCTTCTGCTGAACTGACGTCACCAAGTTCCAGAATAATTAAAAAAAATACTGGGTGGGAAAAAGGCTGAATTAGCAAAGGACTCAAAATAAAGAAAAAAAACAGGACTACTTCAAAACAAACATGCAAAACAGTGCATTGGGGATAAAACAGACTTTACACACATTTCCAATTACATGAAAACAATCTTTAAAATAAAAGCTAATGTTCCCTTTAATGTATTGTGTGTGTGTGTGGGGGGGGGTGCTTAATAAATGCTTACATGCTTTGTTTCTCTTTTTATTTCCAGACTATTGCTGGGCAGAATAAAGAGCCCGAGGCTCAGAAAACATTGATTACTTACCAGTGACAGTACATCTTCGAGAAGATCACCATAGAGCCATAGTTTATTGGAGGTCCTGATGCCAGCAGCTTACAGTACAATGTATCACAGCTCTATGGCGATACCCTTGAAGAGGATCTAGAATTCCCTAAGCACAAGGCCAAAGAAAGTGTCAGATTCGTTCACTACTTCAAGGTGACATATTGCAGCTGCTCTGCGCACAACAGCAAAATGTCTCTATACTTTCCAGTTTTAAACACTAAATATTAAGAAACTTCCAAAGGATCCTACTCCAAGTTATCAGTACGCCTGCATAATTACTGTTTAAATGTCATTTCATTACACTGGCTGTTCCTTTAAGGGAAAACTACATAAGCCAGCATGATGACGTGCTGACAGCAGCACCTGGCAGAAGACCAGAGCTCTCCCAACATCCCATTTTGAGACTTTCATCTTACAATGGGGGAAGTATAGGTGGTGTTGTGAGGATAGCACATTTAAAAACTACTGGGCTTCCCACGCTCAGAGTAAAAGCATGCCCTGTGGCCTTGGTATCACCCAGGGAGGTAAAGAAGGAACAGACAGCTCGGCCAAACAGAAGTTAACCTGTACCTATACTGGTGAAAGGGGAGATCTGGCGGTCTGTATGGTTAGACTAGCAGGCTCCTTGTAGGGACTACAGAAAACACACTCTGCAGTCAACAGGGACCAAATACATTAGTCTCAGCCATGGTTAAGGAGAGGCCCACAGTACATGTTCTGTTGGCCGAAGAATTCTGCTGTGGCTAAGAGGGAGAATCCAGAACCCACAACCCACTTCTTATTACTGGCCACTAAAACAAACTCTGGTCAAACCCAGTATGGCTGCAAAATGATGAATTTGCAGCACAACCTTCTTATTACCCCACCTCAAACCACATAGGTGACAGTGTTCAAATATCCACTCCAAAACGTGATTGTGCACCACTGAAATGTCATTCTGTGCCACAGATGCAGAAATACATTTTGGCCAGGATTTGAAAAATGACAGCTGTCATGTTCATGAGGTGGTGTGAAAAAATGGCTATGTTGAAAATCTGGGGTCAAAATATTCAAAATTACCAAAGTTATGAGCGAGCGTAGAAAAATTTCAATGTACACTTATAACATTGTAATTTTTCATATTTCAACCCTTTATTTTCAACATAGCCTTCTTAGGACCCTGCCTCATGAGTAATGGTGGTGAAAATGTTCAAATCCTGCCCGAAAGGTGATTTCGTCAAGTGGTCACGAAATCCCCTTTTGGGCCTGATTTGAATAATTCTGCCATCATTGCTCATGAGGTGGGATCCCAAAAAGGTCATGCTGAAAATGTGGGGTGAAAATATGAAAACATGACAAAGTTCTGCCTCAAAGTTGAAACTCCCATTGAACTACACTAAACCGCACTTATGTCAGTTTCTCATACTGCAGTCGCCAGTTCCAGCAGCAAGACGTGTTTTCATTTAGAAAGTGGATCTTCACCGTGAGACCTGTTCAGGTGAGTGAGGGTGTGGGGAGTGGGGTGGTAACTGCTGAGTGGGAGGCTGGGGTGGCAGGGGTCAGATCAGTGAGGGACCGTTTTCTTTTTTACCAGTTTAAAGAGAAAAAAAATAATGAGGGATGGTCTTCTTTATTACAGGGCACATTTCCACAGTAATACAGGGACAGTGATTGGAGGGCAGGAGGTGCCACTAGACACCAGGGAAACATTATGCAACATGGAGACAGCAATCAGAGGGCTGGGGGGTGGTGCCACTAGACACCAGGGAAACATCATGGAAATATGGGGACGGCAATCGGAGGGCAGGGGGTGCCACTAGACACCAGGGAAACATTAGTGAAATACAGGGCTGGCAATCAGAGGGTAGGGGGTGCCACTAGACACCAGGGATACATTATGGAAATACAGTGATTAGTGGGTGGGGTGCCAGTAGACACCAGGGAAACATTACTGGGTAGGGGTGCAACCAACCTCCAAACCCGGAAGAGAACTGGAAGTGAGGGCAGAGCAGGAAAATAGTGTGCCCATTTGGGTGGGGGCGGACAGCACTGTGGTTAATGGAGAGTACCGCATGTGCTTCAACTCTGCTGTGGAAGGCCAGAGCCTAGGTATCCGGTCACATGCTTCCAGAGTCCCCTCTCTCTACTACGTAATAGCAATAAATCGCACAGCTCTGCTATGCAGTCATAAAAGTGGAAAAACTAAAGTGTCATCACTAAAACGTGAATGTTAGCTTACCATTTACTGCACCTCTGGCACTTTAAACTAAGAAGTTATGACAGCATCCAAACCCAGAGTTTTGCATCAAGTCCTAACTCATCGATCCATATTGTGGACAGACTACTTGTGTTCTGCAACAAAATATTGCATTGGCAAGGCATCAGATAAACGGTAACAGCTTGGCATTCACTGTTAACTGATGTATGGCCTCATGGCCACATACTGAGGAATTCTTAGTCGCCATCTATGTCTATATGGAAGTAGCCTACATTTGTGTGATCTAGACTATACATACATTCTACCCTTCCTAGTCCAACCTCCCCAACCACAAATACCATTTTCTTGTAGAGCCCCCCCTTCTAACCCCAATCCATGATAACAGTTCATTGCCCAGTATGCTCAATTGCCCCCCCCCTTTACTAACCTGTGGCACACACCATAGTCTCATTGACAGACTGAATAAGCACATGCCAGGGAGGGAGGGGGAGTGAATGGGAGGAAGGGGTGGGAGGAAGGGGTGGGGTAGAAAGGGTGGGGCTAATGACATCATTGATGATGCTTGGTGAACTGATCAGTCAATCTGCTTAGTGTCAATAGTGACATCACCAGCCCCACCCCTTCCTACTTCCATGGCAGTTGCTTACACAGTTTGTCAATGTAACTGTTTTGCACAACCCAAGTTGGGGGGGTCAACTGAGCTAGCCGGGATGTGGACTATTAGACCCACCCCCAAATTGTAGATACGAGGTCAGTTGGACCTTCTACCAAAAAGGAAATGTGAGGGTCTTGGGGGAAGGGGGGTCTGTATTTTGGTGGGGTTATGTCAAAAGATGGTGCCAGCTCCTGTTCTTGCAATCCACGCAGCTGATGTTTAGCACTAATTCTGTGTCATTATGTTCTGAACTTTGCATTCAACAGCAGGTTCTGTTCGAGTTGTTCTGTGTCTCCACTGGCACCTTTTCCCATGCATGTAATTGTCATAACTTGGAAAATTCAAATAAAAAGATTACTTGCAAAATTGGCCATTTCAAACAGTGTTGCCCTCAACCACCCACCCAAAACAAATCATGGATCAAGAAGCATGGGGGGTGGTTGAAAAACATATTTGGGGTCTTGGGGGGCCCAGGTTAGAAAGTACGATCTAAGCCTAGATTTGTTTGTGTTTCTAGGTTGTGTTTGGTTTTGAACTAGGTAGCTGCCGTGGACAGACACCACTTTAATTTCAGATTGTATGTTACTGTACCGGTTATACATTATAGGTGCAAATTATGCATGGTATTCAGCCAGTAGTCTTGAATGTGGTCACCTTGTGTGCACACATAGTACCCTGTACACATAAAGGAGGAACAGTATTGTAAGCAATAACCCACCACAGGGTATGGGGTAATGGGGATTTAATGCATGACTGGGTGCACTGTGAGGCGCGAGGCCGCAGCCTGAGTGTCCTCACAGCACCCCAGCCATGCATTAAATCCCCATAACCCCATACCCTGGAGTGGGTTATTTCACTTATAACATGGGTTGTATGAATACCGTGGATATCGCTTGGCGCTTAATTAAAACTATGCCATACCCGGTTCGAACGGACTTGATCATGCGCTTGGGGTCGGTGGGGCAGGAGAGGACTGAACATCCAAAGGACTGCTCTCCTCTCCTGGGGTGGGTTAGGGTGATGCCTCGCTCTGTAGCGGCCCCCGGTGGAGACCAGGAGCACTACAAAATGCGGTGTGATGTCAGGGGTGCCAGGAAAAAGGAAAAACCATCCCGGATTGGCCAGAATGACGGCAGATGATCTGCCGACACCACCGAAGAACTCTTGGGGAGCCTGACCACCTAAGCAGCACCCTGGGGCTGAAAGAAAGAGTGTGCTGGCTGCCCTACCGGTGCCTTCCCCCTCAGAAGAGGGGGGATCCACTCGGCGAGGGGTTACGCTGAGCTACCCCAGGGTCGGCTGCAATCTGAGGTAGGGTTTTCCAAGGGAGGACAGTAGGTGGATGTCAGGGATCATGGCTGCCTGAAGGAAATGGCAGATCCGGGGCACGTAGAAGGGGATAAAAAAATAATGCAAAAAAACAAAAAAAGAAAAAGAAAACCATGACAAGATGCAGAAAAAGGGTTTTTTCTCCACTGAAAAGGGGAAAAAAGGGAACGTATCCTGCTGTCTCGTAAAACAGTCCCCGAGAAAGACTGCTGACTGGCATCCTGTGATTCACATACAAATGTCACACACACACACACACACACACCACTGAGGTGATCTGTGACATTTGCTGTGTGTGGAAATGCTCTCTACCCTGTGTACCACCTGTACTTCAAGCCCTCCCCCAACCCAAGATGTAAGTGGAACTCCACAGGCTTGTGCTGCACTACTGCTCAGTCACTCCGTGTGTCTCTCTGCCTGCACTCACTGCGTTCTCACTCCCCATGCAGCTGCTACAAGCTATCTTGTTTTGCTGCCTCTCTGCCCTAAGATCCCGCTTTGACAGACCACGTACGGCACACAAGTCAAGACAGAGAAAGAGACACATGACAGTTCAGGAATGTGTCTCTCTTTCTCCACAGCAAGTAATGATGAACGGGCGGAGAGGACGACTGAAGGGAGCGAGCATCTCTCTTTCAGTGGAATGCAGGGGAAAGATGTGAGACACAGAAGCAGGACAGCTGCTTTACTACGTGAAATGGTCTGGGTCTCTCACTCTCTCTCTCTCTCCCTTACTATGCCACTTAAAGCACAGGGCAGAAGTGCTTCAGGAACGGACAGCAGGATTGCGGCAAGGTGCTGTTTCTCTCTCTGCCACCCCCCCAATCTCATTCACTCATCTGACAGCAGTTGCCCAGCTCTGCTTGTTTGTCCTCTGTGCCTGTCTGTCACTCTCTCTCTGGCTCACCAGCGACCTCTTTTGTGCTGCCCCTCTCTGAGTCCCCATGTTCGCACACAGAGGATGCAGACACAGTTGCTCAGGGTGATGGTGGTGCTTGGGGGGGCCATATGGATGATTCTCTCTCTCTCCCCCTACTACAGCGCGACAGGCAGATAACAGTATTATACCACGATGTGTCTATGTGTGTGCGGGGGTTGCCTAAACGTCGTTGGAAGTAGCAGAGATCGTGACAGCTCCCCCCTTCCCCACCATGTTTCTTCTCTTGTTGCTCACCACATATTAGCCGTTCATTGTTCCATGTATGGCGAGTACAGCGGGGCTCTGTCCGTTTCACCTCGGAGTTATGTCAGCTTGAACGGTACACGGGAATAGCCAGCATCACACACAGGTACAAAAAGAGAGAGAGACACACAAAAAGACAAGCAACACAGTTGCACTTCTGACTTGTACCACTAACTCTGTTGCACTTGCTGTCTTGTGCCACTACCCGTACAGTACCTCGCTTCGGAGGACAACAGCACTTGGTGTCTTGTGCCACTACCTGCACAGTACCTAGCTCTGGAGGACAACAGCATTTGCTGTCTTGTGCCACTACCTGTACAGTACTTCGCTCCGGAGGACAACAGCATTTGCTGTCTTGTGCCACTACCTGTACAGTACCTCGGTCCGGAGGACAACAGCACCTGCTGTCTTGTGCCACTACCTGTACAGTACCTCGCTCCGGAGGACAACAGCACTTGGTGTCTTGTGCCACTACCTGCACAGTACCTAGCTCTGGAGGACAACAGCATTTGCTGTCTTGTGCCATTACCTGTACAGTACCTGGCTCCGGAGGACAACAGCATTTGCTGTCTTGTGCCACTACCTGTATAGTACTTCGGTCCACAGGACAACAGCACTTGCTGTCTTGTTCCACTACCTGTACAGTACTTCGCTCCAGAGGACAACAGCACCTGCTGTCTTGTGCCACTACCTGTACAGTACCTCGCTCCGGAGGACAACAGCACTTGCTGTCTTGTGCCACTACGTGTACAGTACCTCACTCTGGAGAACAACAGCACTTGCTGTCTTGTGCCACTACCTGTACAGTACCTCACTCCGGAGGACAACAGCACTTGCTGTCTTGTGCCACTACCTGTACAGTACCTCGCTCCGGAGGACAACAGCACTTGCGGTCTTGTGCCACTACCTGTACAGTACCTCGCTCCGGAGGACAGCAGCACTTCATTGTTGTATTAGGGACAGAGAGAGCCACAGCTGACAACACTGCACCAGGGCTATACTTCTCTGAAGACTTGCACAGTAGTTTGACAGCTGGGCTCTCTTGCTTCCCCACATGCTTCAATGTCTGCCAGAGTCACTTGACTTTCTCACGCCAGGAATGAGTGCCGACAGCCCTTGCCCTGACTCCCTCCATGGAACCGTGCATTAAAATGGTAATTTAATGCATGGCCACACCAAGGGACTCCACCAATGGGGCTGCACAGTCTTAGCAACCCATGTTATAAAGTATTTTAATCCACAAATAAATCAGCTTGACGAAGAGGACAGTACCACAAGAGGAGCTAATAAGAGGCAGTTTTATTAATCAATGGCTCTAATGTTTATTGGATTCTCTTGGAAGGCTGCAGGAATGACATTACCTGCCATTCAAGAGACATTAAGCAACTGAAAACGAACAGGTAATGCAGGAATGCTGGAATGCAGGATGACAGCTCTAAAAGAGAAAGTAGCCAAAACATGCTCTTCCTTTCTTGAACAGGTAGGGGATAACAGAGACAGTTCATTTACATTCACATTCCCAGGATTTGATTTGCTGCTGTCACCTACCAGCCAGTGTCATTTGCTGTGGTGGCAAGCAAATCAGTTGCAAGTCTGCACCAGAGTGACAGCCCTGCTTCCGGAATAAAGAATATGTTCTGCTGGTTATAAGAGACTAAAAGACCATACAACCAAACAACTCACAAACTGCCCTTTTCCTGTGCATAAAAATGACCCCAGGCTAAGACACTGGATTCAGCTCAGGTTCCATTTCCCAGCAAATGTTGATCTTCTTCTGCTCACAAAATAATGTAGTTTTTAATGACGAGAATGCATTCACAAAAACAAGCTGTTTATACTGAACTGCTGTTTTTATCAATCCTGCCTGCAACACAACCAACCAGATTCTCCTGTCTGAAGTGCATGTCAACAATATCAGAGGCCCTGGTGCTTTTAGTAATTTTCTTCAAATCCCACCCCACCTTTCCTTGCCCAGTCGGGCTGCTACTACTGCACTGTCCCTTCAGCCAGGAGGGTGGAAAGATGCCTTTACCACCAACATTAATGCTGCTTTATAACTGAGATGCAGGGAGGTGCAGAACATCGGGCAGCCCATGCCCTACTTCCTTGGAAGCCAAGTAGCTCAATGCCACAAAATGACCCCCCCCCCACAAGATTCCCCAGAGTGCGGTCCCCCATGCAACCCTCCGTCTCCAAGGTTGTAGCACATCGTGCTGCCCCCACTCCAATAAGCCAGTCTAAAAATACAATCGCTGAAAATGAAAAGCTGGGTAGAATGTTATTTGGTCCCCATTAAAGGGACACTGTCAACCCCTCCTTAGGCCTCAAATTGTCCATAGTTTAAAAACACATTTAAGGATTCTTCACATTCTGTAGTACATGCCGATGTAGCTGGTAATTTGATTCCAATTCTTTTTTTCTTTTTAAAAGTAAAAAACAGACTGCCTACCGTACTGGTGTTACCACAGCTAAATGTGTTTGTTTACAGTCTTAATCAACTCCCACTGCATACTTCCTGGACTTGGGAACATGCCCAGCACAGTCTAGCCACTCAAGAGGAGGCTGTTATGTCATACTACAGAAACCTCACTGGCTCTTAGTCTGTGTGTGGGTGGGCTGAATATCTTAACCAACATGGCGGCTCCACTGCTCCGTTACTGAGCACCCACACTTGTTTGCCTCACACAATTAGGACAGGTAACTTTGCTTAATATTTTTCAATATCTATCTGGTTGATCCTGCCTTAACAATGTTAAAGATTTATCTGGTTTATCCTGCCATTCATATCCTTCAAGCAGCGCTTCCCACACAGTGGCTTGATCACCAACGGACTGCGGCTCACTATCAAAAGCCCCGGCAACTGCTCCTCCATCCACCACACTTAAATAACAAATGACAGCCAGCAATTAAACAAAATAAAATATGGGTGGGTGTGTGTAATCAGAATTTCACACACACCCTCGGTATGGGATGCTTTTACAAACCCCCTGAGCTTCGCTCTCTGGGTTCATGTAGCATCCCACAATGTGCATATGTGTGTGTGCGTGTGTGTGTGTATAAAATTCTGGTTATACACATATTCTATATGTTGTAACAGCATGAAAAGGGAGATGTGAGTAACTCATGTCTACCTTTTGCAGTTATAAACAAACATTTGTAAGGCTGCTTGGCATAGCCAAAAGTATGCGATTTATTTTTTATTTTTACTTTTGCACATTGGGACTATCAGTGCTATTTATTCTTACTTTGTAATTAATGACTCCATGTGTACCTTTTGCTACCAATCCCACCCCATCTTCCCTCCCTTCCCCCTCCTGTCTTCCTTATTTGTTTTTGTTTTCTACTCATTAAATATTCTTCCCTATTTTTCTCTTTTCTTTCTTTCTTTCTTCTGTTTATAATAGTGGCATTTCACATCTTTTCCTCCATCTCTACCCTTTTCACTTCCCCCCTCCTTGTACCACTGACTGCTGCACAGTCCCACTATTATTCTAGGCAACCTTTGCCTAAGACTGACTTTGTTGTCCAAACATTGATCGTGGCACTATCGATATGTCTGATATCTTTATGTTCTTGTCACGTGCTTCTTTGTAACATTTACCTTATCTCTGCCTTACGTAAAAATTGTACTACTCCATTGTTTGCTCCTGGGTCGTGTCTGAAAATAGGCAGTGCATTGTCTAGTGCATCTACCCAAAAAACAAAACCTGAATAAATAAATCAATAAATAAAGATGAGCCAGCAGATGTATTAATTCTGTAAGAAACATTTTTAGTGGTTAGACTTTTGCATCATATTTTGTTAGCATTTTGTCGAACAGTTGATACTGTATGAACAGGCACTTTGATACACTTTGCACTTTTTTTTTTTTTTAAACACTTTTTCTATTGGACTAGTATTTTTAGACAGACTATAGTGTAATTATTGATTAAGGGGCATCATATTAAATGGGTGCATTAAAAACTTGTCCTTGGGTGACCAGCACCACCCCCTGATGGAGCCTTGGTTTGGAGGCACTACGTAGAAGGGGCACCATTGGGGGCCAGTCGCCCCCGCATTGCAGGCTATTCTTGTTTTTCAGCACCTGGATCCACCCCACAGCCCTGACCAGTTGTTGCCTCCCAGAAAGCCAAATGGCCCTGCTATGTAGGGTGTTAACCTCCACCACTACTGTTGGGCACTCCTCAGACAGTTAGTCTAAAGCTTTCTAACAAAACAAACAAATATATATATATACACATATACATACACACACACACACACACACACAAACACACACACACACACACACTCACACACAGACACACACACACACACACCCTAGCAGTAGATAGATGATCGTTTTGTGGGGCTGCACCTTTAAGCACATGGAATGAATTGTGTACTCTAGGTGGACCCCAGCACTCTTCAAAAAGCATTTATTAAGCTCCGCCTCTCCCTACTAGGCTCAAGCACCTGTGACTGCCCTGCTTAGTGCAATATTCTCCTCGCTACTGCCTTAGTCCCTGCTGTCTGCTGCAGACCGCTCACCTAGCACTTCTTCTTTCCTATGCCCAACAATTGCTCTTACCTCTGTTCTGTCATGACAAAGCCTCTTTGGCTGCCTTACTCAGTCCCACCCACCCCCTTGCCCTCTCCACCTCTCACCACCACTTCCTTCATTGCTTTCATCTCCTAGTGTTTGATATATAGTCCTTGTAACAACATGTTATGACGATTATGTTACTATTCGTTTATACTGTATCTTGAAAACCTGTGTGACCTTTATGCCTGTATGTACTGATGTGGAACCTTTGTAAAAGGGCCTCAGCTCAAAGGTATTTTGTAATCCTAGAGTCAAATACATTGTGAAATGCTGAGTGTTTGACTTGGTGTGCATCCTCATTTAATAAACTTGCACAGCTTTGCACAGTATCTATGGCGTGATGCAAGTTAACTTTTCATCCTGGTGAGTACCTGGTCTACTGCTTTGTTGTGCGTTGAGTTTACCATTGACACCCATTTCTCCAGTTGCAGCTTTTGTTTTTTCGTTGGCTTACAGGACAGCTGATATGAACATCTGCAACTGGAGACTCCTGCAGATGTTTCTCATTGTACGAAGCAGAGCTACTATATGCAAACCTCTCAAAGTTTGACAAGGCAAAATCTGGCATAGTCCAAATATGTCTATAGTTCTCATGTAAGAGTGAGATACTTTAGAAACTGGCTAATTCAGTTGGCTTCATTTCAGGATCCCTGTCTTTGTTTCAGCCCCAGCATGGGTGTAGCCAGGCATACTCCAAGTACTCCATGGTGTGCAATTTTATTTAAGGGGGGTAGCAAATAGGCACTGAACTGCTTCCTTTTTCCAAGACAACTAACAAAAGAAAATGCTGAACCTTTCTGTAATTTTATTCATAGGAGTCAAAACTAGAAGGACTGGACACTAATACTGTCTTTGCATCTCAAGGACAATACAACTTTATAGACTCTGGGCTGGTGTGTGGGTGTCTTAGGGAGCATTGCATGGCATTTGTAGTTACCCTTGCATGGCAACAACCATTGTCATGAGTTACAAAAGTTGTATTTATTGTGCCAAATGAGGCAACAAACACCGTCCTGGTGTACATTTGTATATTGTCTGGCTACACCCCTGCCCCAGCACTTCACACTTCGGTATGGGGGCCTAGCAGGCTACAAATAGGTATAAGTGACACCCCACCACCACCACTGCTCATGCACCCCAATTAATTCCACCCTCCTTCCCCCTCCCCTGTTCCTCCTGTCACCTTTTTTAAAAGGAAGAACCAGGAAACAAATTATTTGGAGTCCTGCATTTCAGAGAATATTTTGAGTGCTTAACTGTGGTATTGATGGGGTTTCAGAGACATATGATGCTGCTATCAGTATAAAATCATCAGTGTCCGATAATCAGGAATTATAAACTACCTGGAATGTGGTTACACATCTCTGTGACTCTTTCCATTATTTCTAATTATTATTAAGTTTGATGCACGCCTGCTCATCAAACGTTTTGCAACAGTGAAAGGGGATTACAGGGGAGTGTCACTGTCGAGCCCATTGCTGCTGAAAATAGCAGGGGCTTGGCAGTCTGGACCAATGACCATGTACTATGGTCTTTACATCACTTGCTGCTTGGTGGGTTGAAACTTCATGTATTTCAGAGGACCGAGCCGCTCCAATCAGAGGGTTTTGGTTCTTTGATCTGCATGAAGCCAGATGGTCAACAAGCAGAGGATCATCTGTCAATACCAGCAGCCTGTCACTGCGGTCCACAGACCACTATACCAGAGTTCAGCAAAATATGTTTTTAGGTACTAAAAAGAAAGCTGAACTCAGGAACCTAGTTAGTTTTTTAAATGAGGGCTAAAATGTACTTTTAATCATGTTTAGGCAGTGGAGACGTGATACTGGGTATGCATATATGCATACGCACATGCCCAGTGTCACAGTTCCATTTTCGGAGCGCAATTAAAGTATTTTTTAGCCCTCATACAAAAAAAAGTAACTAGTTCCTCGAGTTCAGCTTTCTTTATTGTACATAAAAACATATAGTAGCTGAACACAGGTAGAATTTTTTTTGTGATGTAAGCAGAGCCCACCCCCGCTACAGCTTCTTTCTCCCAACCCCCTACAAGAGACTGCCCGCCAACCTACCCTTTCCCATATTTATAGACATATATGTAAGCACAGCAAGGTACCCACCCCCGCTACCATTTCTTTCTCCCCATCCCCTGCAAGTGCCTCGCCCACCCATCCGCCCTTACCATCATGTGTATTTGTAATGTAAGTGGAGTAGGGTGCCCATCCCCGCTACCACTTCTCTTGACACCCCCCCCCGAGGTTGTGCACCACCGCTCCTTAACAAACCCAATATTGGGGTACCCAATCCCAGTGTCGGAATGCCGTCCATCTTTCGATGTTTTTTCTTAAAGGGACACTGTCAACCTTAAGACTCAAAATGTCCCTAGTTTAAAAAACACATTTTATGATTGACTGCATTCTATACAGACTGTTAATGCAGCTGTAGTTTGATTCGGATCCCTTTTTTTTCCTTTCAAAAGTGAAAAACTGACTGTCCACCATACTGTGTTACCACACCAAAACATGTTTGTTTACATTTCTCTACCAGCTCCCATGGTATCTTTCCTGGACTCAGGAACACCCCCAACACAATCTAGCCACTCGCCGGCCCGCCGGCGCAGCGGTTAGATTTCCGCTTACGGCGGCGACCCGGGTTGAGAGCGGATTCGGAGTGGTCGGGAGGACGGCTGGAGTAGGATCGAGCATCCGGGACAGCTCTCCTCTTCTCCAGGGGAGGGTGGATAGCGGGCGGTGCATGGGACCCTGGCGAGGCCGGGAGTTCCCACGCAGACCGCGGCTTGTCAATCCCATTGGAGGCGGGGCGGATGGTGACATCATGGCATGACCCCGCCCCGAAAGCTGAAAATGGATGGAGCCTGCCCGACGACGAGTGAAGCCTGGCCACACGTGCCTTGATGTGCTCCCCAGGCCGAGCCCTGACCTAGTCCCAGTGCCCGCGTATACGGGTATGCCGCAGGCCCCACCGTGGGGAAAGCCACGGGTATCGGGGACAGCGCCCATCTGGGGGCAGAGAGGCATGTCCGGTGACTGGCTGAAAATACGCGCAAGGCAGCTCGGGAGTAAAAAAAAAAAATCTAGCCACTCATGCAGGAGTAGTAGATGAGACTATTGTATCATGGACGGCTGCACAGTTTGATGGTGTTTCTAATGTTCAGGAAGTGTGCACTAAGTGTAGTTCAGTGATTTGAAGTAAAACAAAGCTGGGCATAGCTATACATTATTATGCATTTTGGTTCTAACAAGCAAGGAGGCAGATAAAACAACCAGCAACAACAATGAATTTTAGAGAAAGTAAGCAATCATAAAATGTTGGTGTTTACCTAAAAATTATATGATGCAAAAAAGGTTGACAGTGTCTCTTTAAACCCTGTAAAAAAGAAACCCATCAATCGATGTCTGTTGTGACATTACTTCACCCCCACCCGACCCTCCCACTCAGCACCCAAGCCCTTACTTACTCACCAGGAGTCCCAACACTGTAATCCTCTCTGGACCACAGACACGTCTTCACTCTTCAAAGTCGGTCCGAGAACTGAGGAAATCAGGTATGCGGTTCAATGTACTTCAATGGGGTTTTGAACTTAGTGGCATAACTTGGCCATATTTTGATATTTTTGCCCCACATTTTCAACATGCCTTTTTCAGGACCCCATCTCATGAACAATGGTAATGATGTTAGGTAAATCTGTCCAGAAAGGTGATTTTCTGGTCGTTGTGCAAAATCACCTTTCGGGCAGGAGCTGAACATTTTCTCCACTATCGCTCATGAGGTGGGGTCATAAGAATGCTATGTTTAAAATTTGGTGTAAAAATTTTAAAAAATAACAAGGTTATGAGCCTTGTTGAAGTCTGCTAACACAGGCTTGTAACTTTGGTAATTTTCAAAATTTTGCCCCCAGATTTCAGATTTTCAGCATAGCCATTTCTTCACAGCACCCCATGAACGTGACAGCTGTCACTTTTCAGATCCTGGCAAAAAAAAAAAAAAAAAAGTAGTTGCATCCCGAAAGGTGATTTCGAAGAGTTGCTGGCGAGATCACCTTTTGAGCCGGAAATAAAATTTTCCCTCTATTGTTCATGAGGTGGGGTCGTAAGAAGGCTATGTTGAAATTTTTGGCGTAAAAATATTAAAAAACAACAAAGTTGTGAGCCTACGTTGAAGTTTGCGAACGTAGGCTTGTAACTTTGGTAATTTTCTATACTTTCTCCCCAAATTTTCAACATAAACATTTCTTCATAGCACCTCATGAATGTGGCAGCTGTCATTTTTTTCCAATCCTGGCCAAAATGTGTTTTTGCATCCCAAAGGGTGATTTCACAGTCACTGTGCGAAATCATCTTTCAGGCAGGAGTTGAACATTTTCTCTACACTTGTTAATGAGGTGGGCTCATGAGAAGGCTATGTTGAAAATTTGGGGCAAACATGTGAAAAAAAAAAGTTATGAGCCTATGTTAACATTTATGAATGCAGGCTCATAACTTTGGTCATTTTTTATATTTTGACCCCAAACTTTCTACTAGCAATTTTTGCACATCACCTCATAAACATGACGTGTCACTTTTAAAATCCTGCACAAGATGCATTTTTGCACCACTGGTGAGAAATGACATTTCGGCCAATATACTATAAATGGTACCTGTCTTGCCTACAAGGTGAATCCTAAAACAAGTCTCTTCAAAAGTTGGGGTTAAAACATTAAAACCAAAAAAAAATGTTTAACAAGCATCAAATGTTCAGCATTGACAAATGCTTGTTTGGAGAGCTGGTCACTGGTTTACAGTTACAAGCCCAAGGTACATGATTTAAACTTCCTTAAAAAGGATTTTAAGTTATTTATCTATTGTGTAAATTATATAGTCATATCAATGGAATTCCAGCTATTGTTCTTGTGTAGCCAATTCTAGATACGGTATGTCAGATAAGTAATTTATGTAACATTTGCTGCCGCTACTGCTTTTTTAAATCCCACACTATAACCCTCTGGAAAACTAGGCGGTGCTTCCCAAGTATAGCGCAGTGGTTTAAGGCTCTGAGCTGCAAATCTGGAGACATGGGTTTGAATCCCACAGCCCGCACTTGCATACTGTGTGACCCTGAGCAAGTCACTTAACTTCCCTGTGCTCCCAGGTTGCACCAGTAAACAAGCTTTCAGCTTAGTACGTCTCACCTGGTTAAACAATTGGGAAAAAAAACATAAAATAAAACAATAAATGAGGCTATCTGGGGATGAAAATGTCAAATAAAATTAACTTCCCTAACTGCAGCTCCCACCTATGTCTGGAGTGCCTAATCTAGATGAACATAAAATGCTTGACTATAAATCCTACAACGTGCTTGGCTGTCCTGCTGGCCTTCAGGTCCCTATAAATGACCAGTACTGCAAACCAGATAGACTACATGCTTCAGTAGACTGGCAGTGACTTATAGAATAGTCTTCTCTGAGTCAATAGTTCCAATTAGCCAAGGTTGGTAGTGGCAAAATGCCATGTTAGCAATAACCCACGACAGGGTGTGGGGTTATAGGCATTTAATCCACGCCTTGGGTGTGTTGTGAGGCATGAGACCGCAGGCCGAGTGTCCTCACAGTGCCCCAGATGTGGATTAAATGCCTATAACCCCACGCCCTGGAGTGGGTTATTGCGCTTATAACATGGGTTAGGTTGTGGATAGGGTACAACCCCCCCAAAACCAGACATTGCCCCTACTTTCATGGCAGAAAGGGATTTTATCCTTCCTCCTTGGAAAGTAGTCCCTGGGAAAAAATGCCTTCTGTTGCTTTTTATGGAGTTAGAACTGTCACAATCCCACTTTACAGATGATTGTTGGCATTTCTGATGGATTACACTGTACCCCGTTGCCTGTGCATACCACTGAGCTGTCAACCCCTATAAAATGACAGCTGTACAGGACTGACAGTGACTGCCTCTGAGACAGTTGCTGACTGTGGATTAAACTGATAGTTTAATCTACGATTGCGGCAGTGTGCGTACTTACTGTAAGCTGTGCACATTGAACATGTGAAATTGCTGGCAGAGGGGGTAACACTGTGCCTGCTAACATTTCTGATCTGCCCCATGGCAGGTGAACACCAATAATCAGTGTCGCTGAATCGCCCACCAAGGAATGTGGCTTTTCCATCACATACTGTGGAGCATTTGAATCATCACTGTGTCTTGCCGTTGACATCAGCTGCTGCTCTTCTCTTAGCGATCTGACTGCCGCTGCTGATAGCCATACTCTTTCATCCCCGATCACACTGCTAAGGGCTCTCTGTGTTACTGCCGACAAGGGATCACTGTCAGGTGCCTGTACTGTGTTTTGCTAGCGGCAATGGAAACTGGGCGCATCTTCTGTGTGCTGCTGGAAGAGAAAGTGTGGGGGCGGGATCCGGACAGTGACACCTGATCAGGACAAGGGACACACTTTTTTTTTTGCGATATTTTCTTTTTGTAGCCGCCAAGCCCCCTAACCCCGTGAATGGGTTCTCCCCAGCCACCGCACCGACCCTTACTCTGGAAGCCCTCACTGGAGTGGGCCGCCAAAGCGGAACTGTTGTGGCTGAAGGGTCAGGCACCATGCCTGGCCCATATAGGGGCGCGATTTTTCCTGCTAGAGTCCCCTTTTTGGCACTAGGACGTGCAATGACGCAAGGGTGCGTGCGTCTATCCTAGCTCCACCCCCCATCTTGGTGCAGCATGCTTTATCCCCCAGCCTCCGCTAGAGGGCAATCAACGCTCACACTCTGGACCTCCCCACCCCAAAGAAGGAGAGCAGTCCTCGGGACACTCGATCCTTCTCCTCCTGTGCCAACCCCCGATGACCCGTGCTCATTTCCGAACACGGGTCGCCGACGTGGACAAGGGACACACTTCCTGGAGGGTGAGGGGGACTGCTGCAAACATTAACGGCGTCCTTGCCCAATCTCAGTGACTGGCAGTAACTGCACTGTGGCGGCGACGGTCTGTCATCTGCACGGGATTGCTCTAAAATGTGAAGCCTGATGTGCCTAGTACTCACTGTGCAGTGTTGTCAGTCCTGCAGTCCTTGCTGTTCTGCTGTGTGGGACTCGCCCCTCCCTGCCATCTCTACCGTTCTGCTGTGTAGCAGGCACAGGACCATATGCTCTATATTGTGCCCGCTGCCCAACTACTCCGACCAACTGGTGAAATCGGACACTGCAAATGCACACCGCGCATAGTGACAATTTATGTGGTGTTCTGCAGTGCTCGCTATGAGTGTACTTGTGTTAGTTCTGTGGGGAGCACGACTTGCCAGCATTCTTTGCACCTGGCACTACAAGATAAATTCACTTGCATTACACTGTGCTGGGGACACACACTGCACTGCTCGCTAACATGGAGAACTATAATGGCTGTTGGCAAAATTGAGCTGAGCAGTAGGAGTAGATGCATCCACAGTGTGATGCAGTCTTTTACACTGTGCAAACCAGAACAGGCAGAACAACTGTGGATTAAAATGGGAATTTAATCCATAGTCACCTGCTGCCCTTCAACCAATCCCTGTTACTACTTCATTTAACCCATGTTATAAAAAACAATAATTGGAATGGACCATTCTCATTGTCTGACAGCATTCTGAAAGGGTCGGGGTAAGTAAGCAATCAGACACAAGGGGCTGTGGGTTGTTATATGATAACTGCATATCCAGGAGTAAGGCATGAGGCATTTATGCTGAGTGCCTTCAGCACCTGAAGTGCAGATATCACATAACAGCCCACACCCTGGAGTGTCTTATTATGCTTATCATGTGGCTTAGCTAGACTTCAGCAAAGCGTTTGACACAGTCCCACACAAAAGATTAATAAACAAGTTAGACAGCCTGGGAGTGGGTCCCAGGGTGGTAACCTGGGTAAAAACTTGGCTGGACAACAGGACGTAGAGGGTAATAGTAAACAGAGTCCACTCTGAAGAAAAGGGGTTACTAGCGGGGTACCACAGGGTTTTTATAGGGGACATCATGGAGGGACTGGAAAGAAAAGTATGCCTTTTTGCAGATGACACAAAGATCTGCAACAGAGTTGATACACAAGGGGGGTGGAAAGGATGAGAAGGGACTTGGCAAGGTTGGAGGAATGGTCAAAAGTATGGCAACTTAGATTCAATGCAAAGAAGTGCAACGTAATGCACTGGGAAACAAAAACCCAGGAGAAGAGTACACAATGGGGGTGGATGGTACTAACAACAACAAAAATGGAAAGGGACCTGGGGGTAGTCATATCAGATGACCTAAAGGTAGGCAAGCAATGTGAGAAGGCAGTAAGGAGGGCTGAGGGGATACTGGGATGCAGAGGGAGAGGTATCACCAGTAGAAAACAGGAAGTTGTTATCCCTCTGTACAGATAGTTGGTGAGACCCCATCTGGAGTACTGCGTGCAGATCTGGAGACCACATCTCCACAAGGAGATAGATAGGATGGAGGCAGTCCAGAGGAGGGCAACTAAAATGGTGCGGGGTCTGCACCAGAAGCCATATGAAGAGAGACTAAAGGAGCTTAATATGTATACCCTCGAGGAAAGAAGGGAGAGAGGGGACATGATAGAAACTTTCAAGTACCTCAAGGGAATCAACAAAGTCCAAGAGGGTAGCATCTTTTGGAAAAAGAGATGTGCAAGAACAAGGGGGTACAATTTGAAGGTAGAGGGGGGACAGCTCAGGGGCAACGTGAGGAAGTATTTTTTCATGGAGAGGGTGGTTAAACACATGCAACAGCTTTCCTGAGGGGGTCGTGGGGTCAAAAACAGTAATGGAATTCAAGAATGCATGGGACAGACATAAAGCAATTCTAGAGGCGGGTAGGAGGAAGTAGGCTGTTGGTTAACTAGGATCTGCAGCTTATCCAATAGGTAGGGAAATGGGCAGACTAGGTGGGCCAAGTAGTCCTTCTCTGCCGTCAAAGTCTATGTTTCTATGTTTCATAAAATGAGCAAACTGTGATACAATTAAAAAAAGGTTTTTATTAAAAATTTATATTTTCTTATGTTAAAGGTAACTAGTAAAACATGGTCCCTTTCCACCTATCAATCATCGGTCAGGTCACACATTCCATAAATGGGATGTTTGTTTGTCATGAAATACAGGAGTTCAAACTTCTGCAAAATTCCTCTGGTACTAGGTCTGGTGTTATTTAACATCTTTATCAGCAACACTGCAGTCGGGATAAAAGGTGAGATGTGTCTGTTTGGGGACAACACAAAGCTCTGTGGCAGACTAGACATGGAAGAGGGGAGACAAGACATTAGGGAAGACATGGCAAAACTGAAGAGGTGGTCAGATATTTGGCAACTGGGCATTAACACCTGAAAGTTTAAGGTAATGCATTTGGAAGTGAAGAACCCAGGGGCCAAATAGTGGCTGGGAGGTATGCACGTCACCGACTCAAAAGAGGAGAAGGACTTTGGTGTGATCATTATCAGTGACCTAAAGCACTCTGCACACTGCAGGAGAGCAGCAGCCAAAGTGAACTGGATGCTGGGTTGCATAGCCAGGCGGATAACCAGCAGGAAAGCAGAGGTCATTCTGCCACTGTACAGATTACTGGTTTGGCTACATCTAGAGTATAGTGTGCAGTATTAGTGCCCTTACCTAAAGAAAGACATTAACCTGCTGGGAACAGTCCAGACAAGTGGCAACCAAGATGATCCAGGACAGCAAGGCAGACTGAGATCTCAGCATGTACTCTCTGGAGGACAGACAAGAGAGGGTGACATGATTGAAACCTTCAGATTCCTTAAAGGTTTTAACACAGTGAGCTCTGAGGATCTCTTCAACCTTAGTGGGAACAGGGCCACTATGGGAACTATCTCAAGCAGGTGGGGGGAAGATTCAGAAGGGCAATGAGGAGACACTTTTTCACTGAGAGGGTAGTGGCAAACTAGAATGAGTTGCTGGAGATGGTTGTGTCCCTAAAGACTGTGGACAGCTTCAAGAGAGGTTGGACAGAGTTAAGCAGAAAGTTACATGTGAAGTGTGGGGGGGGGGAGGAAGGGAATATCAATAAGGAAGGAGGAGGAGTGGATAACAGAGGTGGGGGGGCAGATCCCTCAGTAGATACTGAGGGATTTGCAAAACTTGAGCGGATATGATAGACAGCAAGGCCCTTTTCTGCTGGCTCAATCATATGTTTGTATGTTACACAACAGAAAGCCTCATATGGAACCACAGTCTCAATTTTCTCTGTGGCAGGATAAGCAGCACAGATTTATCTTGTATGCAGGTAAAGTGCAGGAGGCGGTGTTTTCAAGCTCAGTATAGCAGCACAACAAAAATAAAATGGTGAGCAAGAGTTTTATTGTTTTAATTAGAGTATGCATGTAAGGAGGGACTTATGAAAGAAAAGCACATTTTAAAACATTTTTTTCTTAATCAAAGAGAGTTTTATTTTTAGAAAATCCTGACTCACTCCCCTGAGATAGGGGTCATAAATCACCACCTGAGCGAGGACTTGAGGAAAATCCAATCCTGGATGTTGTCACATAAGTTGGTTCTAAATCTCAGAAAAACCCAGGCCATGCTCTTTGGGTCTCAGGCCAAGATTAGGGCTGCCCCTACTCCACTATGTGTTTTTGATGTTGACGGGGTCAAGATCCCAGTTACTGACAACTTTAAGTACCTTGGGGTGACACTGGACCCGCAGCTTGACCTTGGCCACCACATTCAGAATACTTGCAAGACTGTAAACTGCAAACTGGGTCTGGCATACAGAGAAAAAAGTAATCTTACTCCGGCAGCTCAGATTGCACTTGCCAGAGGGGTGCTCCTACCCCGCCTGCTATGGGCTCCTCTTGTTTGCCCGCCATCCAAAGTTCACCTCACTAGGTGGTCCACTGCTCATATAATGTCTGCCGCTTTCGCTGGCTGCCCCCCTGCTCATTCACCACTGCAACCTCTATAGCAGGCTAAATTGGCCTCACCCTAACCACATAGACTTGCCTTAGGGTGCTTCACCGAAAGGTCCTTGGCACTGGCACCCTCCAGGGCTTGTGAAATTTCTTGTCCCGTCTGCCTCCTCCTCACTCCCTTGGGTCCCAGGGACAGGACCTCCTCAAGACACCGGCTACATGGACTCAAATGGGTGGGCGGGACTTTGCTGCATGCCTCCCAGACTATGGAACTCTTCCTGCCCAGGTCCGTGCACAGACTCACAGATGTGTCTCCGTTCCTCCCTATGGAACCATCTCAAACTTGCCTCGGCCTGTGGCTGCCCCAAACCCCCGTGAATTGATCCATCACAGCTCTCCTCTGCTCTGGAGCTACTCCTGGACAAAAGACCAGACTCCAAGAGGTTGCTAAGCTGTATACAGTGTCACATCTGAAGGATTTTGATACTGTGGCCCTGGAACTGCTCTTGGCTTCCATAAGGTGTTTATGTTGTTATGTTAATACTGTATAATCTATGCCTTACCATGTTTCGTATGCTGTGTTGAATCTGTATCTTCACATGAACTGTAACACGTCTAATTTGTACAATGTCGTTGTATGTACCTAAATCTATTATTCCTGTACTCTCCCGGGTCGTACCTGAAAATAGGCAATTGTCTTGTCTAGTGTACCTACCTGGTTAACAAAAGCTAAATAAATAAAATAAATAAACTTTTCTAGTAAGTAACGATGGTGGCCTTGTTTGTGATGGCAATCAGGAATTGTTCTGGGTGGTATTGACAGGTCAGCGTTCTGTGTAGGGGCGGTAGGATTAGGGAAGAACCTTTAGGCAACAAGTGCCTTTTATCAAAGGTTATCCAGTCGCGCAAAAAACATCAGCAGCAATATATACATTCACACAGTATATAATACATTGTCAATACGTTACAATAACAATCCAAAGCATGAATTGTCTAAAACAATTACATGCGTTAACATCATTCAAGGAAGTCCTGATGCCTTTTCTAAACTGCTCTATAGACTGACTTCCTATATGACTTTCGAAGCAAGACTTCCATTTCTTAACAGCCCTATATCTACAAAATTTCTGCCTCAAGAAAGTTCTATAGCAAGGTACTGTAACTCCACAATAGTGTGAAATCTAATGTGACAGCTGGATTTCAGATTATCCTCAGATATCCTAGTCCGAAGTCTGAAATTCAGCCGCAAATGTAAAAATGCCCTACCCACCACAGCGAAAAGTACACCCCATCCCCCATCCTGCAATTAGCTTGTCAGACAATTAGGTGTTACTACAGGAGGACATTATCAGCCTAGAGCTGCCTACTCTCCCCCCTTCCAATATCTGACCCTCTCCTTATCCTACCTTTCACCCTAGCCAAGGCTTCTGTGCTGCTAACTCCCCCCTAACTACACCTGCAACTTCTTGCTTCACTCTCCCACTCCTCACCCTCTCCTCACTCTACCCGACAACTCCTGTGTCACTGACTCCCCCCTTCCAGCCCCTCCCCTCCTCACAGCCCTCCTGCATCCCTTGCTATCTCCCTACTGCCCAGCCCCCCCACTACTGCCTCACTCCTCTTGCTTTCTTCCAATCCCTTTCTCTTATTACCCCCTACCTCTACCCCTTCTATGTACCCTTCAAGTTCACCTTCCTACCTCGGTACTCTAAAATGTCACTAACTTCCCTTCCATTCCCTGTCATCGCCATCACATTAATATTGTATCTCATATCTACCCAAATGTACTTTATGAACTGTGTTGCAATATAATAAAATATAAATAATCCCTAGGGAGAATATATATAGGTCTAGATTAATGTATAGCGTTGTGTTTGCTAATTTCTATTGTTTACTCAATGTAAATTTATCCTGTCTGCATTTTGTCTCTGACACGGAACCTACGTAAATGAGCTTCTAGCTCACAGGTATTTAATCTCTGAGAACTAATAAATAAAAAAAATAAATAAATCATTTCATTCAGTGGCTCGTGGTAGGACATGAAATCAAGCACCATGAATGCTCTGTGGGACTGTAAGCCTATATGCAAATGTATCCTCAATTCTTTATAATTTAGCAGCTTTGGGTGAGGAAGGAGGCTGGGGCCTAGAGGGTGCACTGGGTGGGGAACTGTCTTTTAAACTGGGGGGTTTTGGAAGGGTGATAGGGTAGGGGGAGGTAGGATGTTCATGCGGATTTGGCACAGGTGGGGGATAGGGTTTATTATAAGCAGGCAGATGGTTATCATTAAAATAAACAATTGCTGTGCTCACAGGGGGCTTGAGGGAAGTTGGGTGTTAGAGTCTGGGTATGATGGTGGTTAGCTAATAAATACGGGATTGGGGGAACATTGACAGAGTAGGGGAGGTATTTTAAAGCATTTTTCAACAGATTACATACAGTACACAGGGGTGTAGCCAGAAATTTTAAATTTGTACTCAAAACTGATGCACTGTTGCCCCCCCATTATGTAAACATAAACCAAAATATGCGCTGCCATACCACACCAACAATAGCCCCCGTTTGCCATGTCTGACTTCAGGTAATCAGTTTCTTCCTGTTATCCTCCTTCCTTTGTTTTTCTGCCTGCCTGGTAAGTTGTTCTTGTTTGTATATTTGACTGGTGGCATCAGTGCCCCATAGCGAACAACAAAGGCAAAAGGCCTCAGCATGACACAGACACAATGTGACTCACAATGTCCTTGTTTTCCTCTCTTTGTTGCCTCTGCCTGATTTGTTGCCCGTCTGATTTTTTTTTACTGTACTCTGCTGAGTATAGTGTGTGTGCCTGCCGACACCCCTGACAGTGCATATCAGATATCAGATTTCAGTATATGAATCCGATATGGAATCCTAATAATTGGGATTTTTAGCAACTATATCTGAAAATTCCAAATCCTAATTTTGCAGCAGAATCCAAGATATCTGTTTATAAAAACGAATATCTGAGCCCCCTTAGTTCTGTGTCCTGCTTGCCGAAAGCAGTAAGAAACCATTTGCCATTACACTGTAAACACATGACTTTGGAATCCTTCAACTAACCAGGAGGCAGGACATTTCCCTATGCATTTTATAAACCCTGTGAACTCACATGTTTAATAAGACACACTTAGAATTTTAACTATAAAGTCATATTTCTGTTTTTTTTTTTTTAGCAGCTTTTCTCTTTCTCTGACTCGCCCCACGGCACCCACCCTGCAGACCCTCCACCAACCTTCTTATGGATTTACTGGTTATCCACCAGTTGCCCAGGAGCACAATAGCAGTGCGTGGCCTGCCATATCGGTCTTGTGTGGGCCAGCAGGGGATGCCAGTGCAATGGCGGGCCAGCGTTTTATCCTACAGTTCCTGGCTTTCTCAGTGTGCAGTGACACACACAAACATATGCAGTGGTGATAGTGCATGCCAGCATCCAGCGGCTGACCCTTGCTGCAATTTCACTGTGCTGCCTCCTGGGCTCTGCGGTGTCCTCCCTCCTCTGTCCTTGGGATAATCAATCATCCCATCCCCCACCAGCCCTCTGGCAGGCCTGAGTCCATTCCCAAACCCGGTTCACTAGCATGCACTAAAAACATAGACTTCTTAAAAAATGAAAATATGTTCAATTATTAAATGCATTAAGGCATGTGAGGGGTTAGATTACCTTCATTAATCTAATCCTGGGGGACACCTCCTAAACAGTGTTAACTCGGTCCCCTGGTCATGCAGCCTGAATACTTAATTATTATCCGCTGGCTGCTTGGTGGCCTATGGAAATCAGCTGTGATGATTTCTGTCCCATTCCTGGGGTCCATCCCCATCACAAAACCCGCTACCACAACTGACACTAACTGGCACCCTTGTTGGCTGTCTCACACAAGAGTCAGACTGGGAATGGAGTTGTAACTTCTCTTTCATCTACTTGAAGTGGCCCCTCTAGGTAGGCCAGACACATATTAGTGTAAAGAGGGAAGCTTGCACGGTAGCTGTCTGTCCTGTACCTGTTTTGCTTTGTTTTGTTGAATTTTGTTGACCCGGTAAGCCCACTGGGCCTAGAAGTCCCTTTTTCAGGGGTGACTGGGGGGGAGAGGGGATACTGATGGTAAGCAACTAAAACTGAACCAGATTAAGCTGTTGGTGGTATTTTTAGTGAATGAGGAACATTTGGCCAGGACACCGGGGAAATTCCGAACTCTTTTCGATAACTGCCATGGGATCTTTAACATCCACTTGAACTACCACCAATCCCCAGGCAGATTGGGATCTCGGTTAAACATCTCATCTGAAAGACGGCACCTCAGAAGTGCAGCACCCCTCTCATGCTGCACTACAGTGTCAGTATTGGGATATTAACCCAAGTGCCAGATGTGGGAACTGAACCCACAGCCCTCTGACCTCCTGGCCTCAGAGGTGAGTGTGCTACTTACTGAGCCACTGACACTGCATGTCATGTGGATTACTACAGCACTTCCAGTGTTGTCAGTCTGACACCTTTCAGAAGAAAATTCAAGAAAAAAGGAAACTGTTCCGGAATGGCAACATTAAAAAAATGACTTCTTATTTTACAATAGCGATAATGACTTCTGCAGTGGGCATTTGATGTTGAAATAATAATGGTTTGGATGAAGTGTCTTAGGTGAACAACTTCAGTTGATTGTTAATCACTTGGAAATACCCACTGGCCAAATGTACTGCTTAAGTAAGTCTACAAGTATAACAGTACCTCAGCTAATGAGACCATATTTGCCAGATTACCTCTGGAAAACAAAAACAAACTATTAGCAGGCATTCTGACTGACTCAAAAGTCCATTTCTGTTATTTGATACATACATTACTCAAACGCCAGAGCAATCATAGATATTTTAGAATTTATTTACTTAGGACTGCCTGGCTGAAATACCATATGTCATTGGAGGGGTCCAGTTTTTTAACCCATTTGTACAGTTGGGTAGACTGAAGGCAAGGCAATTTTATTTATACAGTGTCACATCCCTTGGGCTCAGTGTCCTTAAAGCACTAAGAGGTTAAGTGACTTGCTTGGGTTCACTCCGTTATATAGTGGCTGTGATGGGATTTGAACCTGGGTCTCCTCATTACCATGCCTGTGTTGTAGGAATAGGGGTGGAGTGGATAGACTGGCTGAAAAATAGGACGCTGGTTCTGAATGGAAAATTTTCTGAGCTAACTAATGCATGCCTCAAGGGTCTGTCCTGAGGGCCACTACTGTTGAACATGCACATATCTGGTATAGGGGTGGGGTTGCAGGGGGACACAGAGTCTGTTTGCAGACAACACAAAACTCTGTGGAAAGTGGGCAGTGATGAGGAAAGAATTAATATCCTTAAGAAGGATGTAGAAGAGCAACTGAAATTTAATGCCACAAAACCATTAAGCATATTAAAAGGGTGCTTGGCACAGCCCGGTGGCGCTGAGAGTTGAGGCGCTGGACGCCACATCTCGCACCACGCCGGTGATCCGGGTTCGGAAATGAGCCCATGCCATTGCGGGTCGGCAGTGGAGGGAGAGGACTGAGTGTCCAGAGGACAGCTCTCCTCTCCCGGGAGGGTGGGGGGTGTAGACTCGGCACTTGTCTGTCCTCTGGCAGAAGCCAGAAGCACAACAAGCACACGAGCACACAGAGAGGGTTGGGAGTGAGGACGTCAGCGGGGATGCCTTGACATCTGGGCATAGCCACTCCCCTAGAACAAGGGAAAAAACACACCGGAGCACCGAGGGGAAGGAGCGCTGGTATAGGCCCTAATGACTGCTGCCTACCTGACCGCCAGAGGAGACTCGACGAAAGCTGACTGATCGGGGTGTACGGGCCGCACCTCGAACCCGCCTGGGGACATAGCCACGGCTCCATGGGGGTCTACCGGGGTTCCAGGTAAGGCAGCCAGCAGGGGGTAATACCCTTAGCGACTCCCAACAGAGCGGGGCTCCGATGTCGAGAGGAGAGAGATAAACTACAATTTCAAAAAAAAAAAAAAAAAAAAGGGCACTTGGCAAGACCAGGATTGGGGCGGATCTGCTTGACATGAAGCTGGTTGGTGTACTCCTTCATGAACTTGCTGGTCCTTTTCCCATGGTGTTTAATGCTTCTCTAAAATCAGGAGTATTTCCAAATGCATGGAAGTCAGCTAATGTAAGGCCTGTCTTTAAAGTGGGGGATAAAACCCAAACATCCAACTACAGACCTATATCCATCCTTCCTCCCCTATCGAAAGTACTCAAAAGAATGGTCTCGGAGCAGCTTACTGAATACCTTGATAACCATAACCTACTCTGCCTACAACAGCACAGCTTCCATAAAAAGCACTCCACACTCACCGCTGTAGTCGATTATTCATCCCAACTATATAACACCTTGGATAGTGGTCAGGCAGTTGGATCAGTCTTCATCGACCTCACGAAGGCTTTCAACTCTGTTAATCACAAACTCCTCCTAAGTTGCCTTCTGTCTACAGGTCTATCCCCAGATACAGTACTATGGTTTGGCAGCTACCTCTCTAACAGATCACTGGTCAAAATTGGTGATACCCTATCCGCTACTAAGGAGGTGCACCTCAGGGTTTCGCAGGGGTCAATCCTCGGTCCTTTACTCTTTAGCCTTTTCATTAACTCTGCCCCAATGGCTTGCTCAGCAAGCACAGTTCTCTGTGCTGATGATGCAGTGATCTCAGTCGCTGGCAAAGACCAACAATCCATCACAACTGAACTCCAAAGCAGCTTCCATAAACTTGAGTCTTGGTTTACGGAAAACAAGCTACTACTAAATGTCAAAAAAACAAAGTATGCTCTTCACCACCTCCCAAAGCAAAAAGAAATACCTGCCCCTGTGTATTATTAACCAAAAGGGTGAAATTCTAGACCAAGTATCTAACTTCAGATATCTCGGCATTATCTTTGATGACATGCTAATCTTTTCAAACCACATTGACTCTGTCATCAAGACCACAAATGTAAAACTTGGTGTACTTTATCGTCATAGACATTCAATGACACCGGATGCACTCAAATTAGCCACCAGTAGCTCAATACTGTCTACCATTGACTATGGGTTGCCTATATATGGGGCAGGCACAAAAACTGCTCTTAGCAGGATCAACACACTCCTCAATAAGGCCTGTTGTCTTACTCTGGGGGCTACTCTCGACACCCACACCTGCTCGCTGTACACTGAAACTGGGTGGCTCCCAATCAATCTTAGAGGGCAATACCAAACCTGCCTACTTCTAAAAAAAGTACTACTTGGACTGACATCCCCCACACTGGTCGGACACTTTAAGCTGCCCGTCCCAATGAAATCTACCCATAGTGCGGTCGCTGACAAGATGGTGATTCCCTTCAAAAGGACGAAACTTGCCCAGAACTCCATCCTGTATGAAGGACTAAAATGGTACAATGAACTACCTGCTGACCTCACTGATACTACCAAGATTAGTACCTTGAAAGCTGGGCTCAAATCTCTCCTTGGCTCTAAAATGAATTGTACCTGCCTGCGCTAATGTGGTAGTACCTCACCCCCAGTTTTCCACTTACCTACCCCCTCTACATCTTTCAGCTACATACCACTTTTTTTCTTAACCCACTCCCCTACCCCAATTACTTGACGATGGCCTCACTTGGTTGAAAGCTCCACCTCTCTCCCACCTCAGACGATGCCACCTGCCTGCACTAATGTGATAGTACCTTGCCCTCAGTTTTCCATTTATCTACCCCCTCTACATCTTTCAGCTACATACCACTTTTTTCTCATCCCACTCCCCTACCCCAATTACCCGACGATGGCCTCACTTGGTTGAAAGTTCCACCTCTCTCCCACCTCAGACGTTGCCATCTTCAGCTGATCCCCCATCCCCTCTTATCTAATCAGTCTATCTGTTAATATTTACTAATTTGATATGTATAAGTTCAAATTTTACTATTACTGCCTGTGTACATGCTTCAATGTTTTTCCTTTTTTTTTTCTTTTTCTCTGTAAACCTTGTATTTTTGTAATGTTTGTTCAACACTGACGTGGAACCTTTGAAAATGAGTCCCTGACTCAAAGGTATTAATCTCAAACTGAAATAGATAAATGAATAAAAATAAATCATATGTGAAGGCAAACTGGATGTTAGGATGCGTAAGAAGGGGCTTCACCAGCTGCAAAACAGAGGTGCTGCTGCTATTGTGCAGGTCACTGGTTCCATCACACCTGAAGTAATGCAAGCAATTCCAGAGCCTACAACTGAGGAAAGACAGACCATACAGAGAATGGCAAAGAAAATGCCAGGGGCTACAGGGCAGGTCCTGTGTAGAGAGATTTGAGTCTTAATATGTAGCCTCTGGAGGACAGAAAGGAGATGGGTATACGAGAGAAACCTTCTGAAACAAACATGATACAACAGGGTGAACCCCACAGAGTTGTTCAGGTTAGGAAAAACATTTCTTCCACCAGGGGGCACAGTTTCAAGCTGGAAGTGCGGAAATTTAAAATTACATTAAGAAGTATTTTTTCACAGAGCGGGTGGTGGATGGTTGGAATAGTCTTACTAAGCAATGTAGTCAATGCTGGGACTATAACTGGGTTAAAAATCAGCTGGACGCATTCACGGGGTTACTAGGAAGTAATACATTGTAGGACTTCTGGACAGACTTGATGAACTTGCAGTCTTTTTCTATCCTATGTATTCTGTGTTTCTATATTTAGTTGGTTTAGAGTGTACTGCCTCCAAAGCCTGAAAGTGGCAGGCTTACTAATCAGGTATATGGGTGCTAAGTAAACAATAAGGCATGGCATGGTGTTGGTTGCCATTCATAAACTGCATGTCCAGGTGGACTGTAAGGTGCAGAGGGCCTTCAACTACCCAAAAGCTTGGTTTACAAATAGAAACCAACACCCTGGAGTTTATTTTTGCACTTATAAAATGGGTAAGTAAGAAAACATTTAAAGAACTATTTTAAGTTGTTTTGATTCAAACATTTAGCAAAATGATGGAAAAAATTTTACGTAGTCAACCCCCAAAGCTGTCAGGGCAACACCACGTAGATTCTTTTAAAAGAAAGAACTGGAGTTACAAAGAAAGAACTGGAGTTACAAACAGTTGTTCATACTGCAATCTCCCTGTTGCATTTCAGGGTATGTGAAATTGAGATGCAACAGTGAGTGTGCTGAACGTATGTCTCAGCAGGCTGTTGTGGCCGTTTTGTTGAGCAGGGAGTTTATCAAAAAGAAGTAATCTGTCAATTAACTCAGAATGCCTTTTGCTCTAAATCAACATGTTGGCAGGCTGGTTAGCATGGATGAACTCCGACCGCAGAAGTCAGTTGCACTGGAGATGCTATGACCATGGATTGTATAGGGCCTGGCAGCAGTATTTCTTGTGTAAAGGCTTAGCATTTGAATTTTGAGTACTGTCTGTCCTATGGGTGTGTACACTTCTCTTGGAAGGAGTCATTTAAATTTTCAATGTGTGAGTTCAGCAGATTTTGTTTTTCTTTATACAGCATGGGATAGCGGAAATGTGGCAATGCATGGAGGGAGGAGAGTGGAGTCATGGTTGTTCCTGCAAGTCCATCTCAGGATCAGATAACAGCAAAAGTGTAACTGTTCTCAGGAATGGCACTATTGGACAGATAAACACTGAAGTACAGCTTACAAACTGTGGACTTGATTTGTGTGTGATTTCTGAAGGAGGAAAGTTGGAACTGCCGCTGTTGCTGTAAGTGCATCTTGAGACTAAGGGAAAGGGAAAGTGTGGCAGCTTTCTTGAATGGTGTTACGAGACAGACAGACAAACAAATTGAAGCAGGATACTTTGAAGCCTTTCTCCCCAGTAATACACACAAAAAAAAAAAAAAAAACAGAAGAAGGACATACGTATTGTATTACAGGTGTACTGTTGTCGTAGGATGGGACTTGGTGGGTGCATGTTTGCCCAACAGTGAACAATTTGTGTTTTTTCAAAGGAATAGCAATTGGGAAGAGAGACAGACAAATTTTTTCTTTATTAAAAGGGTACACATATGAAGAATGCCTGTCACAGTCTGAAAGCCCACAAAGTGAATGCCAATGCCAGTTTGAAATTTCGACAGCAAACGACATTACAGTGACAATTCGCTGTTGCCACTGTAATGTCACCGCAGGATCCTGGCTTTGCTTCCTCCGTGGTTTGCACCCCCTCCCCCGAATCAACTCTGACTCAGAGTTGATAATCCTAAATATGGGTGTTCGTGGGGCACAGCCTCCTGCATGGGGGGTTTGCGATAAAAACAAACTCCTTACTGGACGGCTTTATGCCGACCACAACTGCGCTCGACATAAAGCTATCACTGTAACGTCAGTCAACATCTTTGTTGTCGAACCAGCATCATGGATCCCCCACAAAGCACACTTAAGTGAGGTACTGGACTCCTCTGTAGCTGGCAGCAGTACAGAGATATCGATGATTAAGTTTGCCACATACTGATTCTACACTGCCACCATTTATAGAACTTTGTAATGTCACTGATGATCAAGCTGTGCTCGACTACAACGTAATTAACTACATCCTAAACATCAGTGACATCACAAGGTTCTAAAACTGGTGGCAATGTAGTATCAATAAGGGGCAGACTTAATCTCAGATGTCTCTGGTGTGCTACCAGCTATAGGCAAGACCAATACCTCATTTAAAAAGAGCTCTTCGCGGCCTTTCAGACTATGATGGGCACAACTGATGAATGTTCCCCTTTAAAATTGCTGCCAGAAATGTTTTAAAAACATTCCTGGCAGGCACTGATACTTGCGTGTGCTGCATCCTGGTTGCCAGAAGCAGTGCGAAGACACAGGTTTCTTTTCCCAAACAACACTGCTTCAGAATCTTCTCAACCAATCAAAAAGAAGGAAATTCCTTACCCATTTTAATCATATTTTTCACAGTATCAGGGCTATTAAAAGTTAAGAAATTACCTGCATTTCTTCTTATAAACCAGATATTCATGAATGTTTTTGCTTTGGTACTAATAAAGCAATAAGATATTAAAAAAAAGTAGGATGGCTTTATGGCTGGTGTTTTTATAAGTATATTTAACCCTTACAAATCCACAGCATGTACAAGCAAGAAACATTAGAAGCATGCAAGATAAAGGGATGGTAAAAGGCCAGAAAAGTAAGAGATATAAAGACGATTAAGACTGTTGAAAACTATCTACATTCGGAGTGCTTGCTTTCCCAAAGAACCTTTTTTGTTACAAACAAGATTTGCATCTCAAGGGGCACATCGTAGCGAGCAAGAACTTTACATAAATAAATACATACTAGCAGATCTGCACAAAAACATTGAAACAGTAGGGATCTTTCCTGAAAGTGCATTGGCTGTTGTTTGCAAAAAAAAGTCCCCAGAGCAGCACACTGGTGACTTCAGGGAGAACAGTCAGGTCACATGAATTTCAGCAAACCTGCACTACTGTGAAGTCATTTTGCACAGGAAACTATCCCTCTTTAAAATAAAATGGACCAGGGGCTGCTCCCTGCGTCCCAGTGGTAGTGCTATGAGGCAGGCGACCCATGTTCAGGAGTGAGCCCACGTTCCTGTGAAAAGGGGGAGCAGCCAGTTCAGAGAGTGCTGGCAATGGTAAAATCCCCTGAAGCCATGTCAGTGATGGTCCCCCTCCATCACTCTCGACCTCACGCAATCGATAAGTGTAAGGACAGGGAGATCACCTCAGAGTAGGAAGAAACTAAGCCCACCACTCGGTCAAGGCAGGAGAAGCGGCTTTATGTGGTGCAGGAGGTAACAAGCTTAAAAAAATAAAATGCTGGTCTGGTAGCACGGGGGTAGCACTACGGCCTGCTATGCCAGAGACCTAGGTTTAGGAGCGAACTCCACTCACCAGGGTTGGCCAGGGTGGAGAGGATTGAGCGTCTGGGAGACTGCTGTCCTCTCTCGGGATGGAAGAGATACACCTTACACTTAGCAGAGGCTGGCTGTTGAGGCAGATGGAAGACCCAGAAGAGTGTGGGACACTGGCTGACACTTGGCATCACTGCATACTGATGTTCCAGTGGGCAGATAAAAAAACTGGAGGAAAAAACATCCCTTGCCATAATGGGATGAAGGAGGCGCCCCTCCCCTGCAGGCCTGGCACCAATAAGTGGATACCCATCTGGATCCTGCTTTGAAGGGCAGGCACCACTGGCCCTGCCAGGAAGGTAAGTCATGGGGGGGAAAGGGTGAATTCCAAGGGATAGTGGGCAACTGCACTGGGGGGGGGGTGCTGTCCAGATAGGGGCCTGCAAGAGTAAAGGTGGCTAACTAGCAAGTGAAAAAAAAACGGAAAAGCAAATGAAACCAGACATTTTCTAACTGGAACAACACCCTCTGTGGTGTACTTTTATCAGCTGACTCACTGAAAACAGTGGAGGTGAGGTGACATTTCACTAATGGCACACTAGGACCGCATACTGTTAACAATTTAGCACTGGCTAATACTGAAGGATTTGCAGTCTAAGAAAAAGTGACCAACCTAAACTGTAACTGCAAAAAAAACCCCACAGGTTTTACAGGTTTCTGCAATATGTATTAATCCCCACCAAAGGATAAAGACCAGCAGTGACTCGTAAGGCCCAACTTAGAACTGTTTTTAACCCTTCCAGGGCTGCGGACTGATATATCAGTCAGAATTCCTGTATGTTCTAATTCTGTTGGCAACCTATGGGTTAAAACTGGTTCAATAACCATTCTTAAGAGTGTCCACACTGCTTGTCTTAAACCTGTTCTCCCTGTAATAATTTCCTATAGAATGTCAACACACGGAATCATGCTTGCCTGTCCACCCTGCAGGTAGAAAGATTAAATGAAACCATTACAGACTGAACTGTTTTTGAAACTAGCTCCCAAGGGGTTTCATCAACAGTTTTCTGAAACTGTTGTAGCACAGTAGCAATGTAGTCACTGACTGTTATAAACACTGTTAAACTGGTTTCACTTGGTAAAACCAGTTTAAGTAGTGCAATGTGGACAGAACCTATGGGAGTGGGTCGTAATAAAGTAGTTAGTCTCACTATATGTACTGGATATTTTTTTTTTATCATTTCACTATTTGTGCGCCTCTGCAGCACCACTGGCGGGGATATCCAGCTGCCAGCCCCCACCACCCTGGACAGCAGCAGGCTCACTTGCATGATGGGGTTCCGGCGTGGCCGCCCCAACCTGCTGGAGGGCCTCCCCATGCCTCTCCAAGCTGGGCTGGACCCGGACCCCCATGCGATTCACGACAGTTCTCCAGATCAGCGGGGCCCAGCGGCCATCAAGCTGCCTCAGTCGCGCCCAGCAATTTCTTCATTTTTTCACCTAGGAGCCAGCAGTGCAATGACGTATGGCGCATACGCGGACGTCTTGTCATGCTCCTCCCCTACTGTGCAATGCAACTGTGCTTCCCCTGGTCATCACCAAGGTCTGCTACAGCGTGACGTGCTTCCCCTTGCCCACACCAGAGGGAAGAGAGCAGTCCTGGGATGCTCAATCCACCCTCTCCCCTGTCAACCCCCGGCAGACCGAGTCCGTTCCCAAACCCGGGTCACTGGCGTGGTGCGAGGAGTGGCGTCCAGCGCCTCAACCCTCAGCACCACCGGGCCAGCTATATACTGGATATAAAGTATGTATACACCCCCAGTTTTGTTTTTTTACTTTTCTGCTTATTAGTGTAGAGATGAGCAATGCAGATGTGTGCATACTGGTAAATGTTCCACAGGTTCCAATACAGATCACCCCTCCAGTGGAAAACTACACACAGAAACATAACGTAGAATCCATCAGTAAAACAATATAAACATACCGTCAAGAGCAACAATCATATTTCCAGCCAGCAGGTACCTACACCAACAACAGTCCCTGTCAACCAGTCGGGTGCAGGAACAGGTCAGCGTTCCAACAGAAACACCAGGGATCATATTTCCATCTGGCAGCATCTCAGTCCACAAAGTCTCACAAAACCTACAAAAAAACAAAGCCCCCAGGAGCCTCCCTCAACATAGGCAAAATAAACACTCAGGTGGTTCAATAGTTCAGGAGTGGAAGGCAATGTGGATCAACGCACACAGCCTTTCAAACAAAATCTCTGAGCTTTCTGCCATTATAGCAGAGGAACAACTGTATTGGGTAGCAATCACTGAAACGTGGGTTCTCTGATAACTACACCTGGGATATTAGAACACCCAGCTATGCACATTTATGCAAGGACCGGGAAAAATGAGAGAAGGGGGTTGCGGTATATGTCAAGGAAGGAATAAATGCAACAGAGATTCAACAGGAACACAGCAATTGCAGAAGCCCTATGGGTTACTCTAGGAGCTGGGGGCAGGTCTCCTATCCGCCTGGGCGTCATCTATAGGCCCCCAGCCCAGGACTCTGAAGTTGACAAGGAGCTCCTTGAGACCATTTACTCAATGGCTGACAAAGGGGAGCTGCTTCTGGTCAGGGACTTTAATCTACCCGACGTAGACTGGTACATGTGCACAGCTTCCACACAAAAGAGCAGAGAATTTCTCATCACTCTTAAGGAAACTGGGTTGAACCAACTAGTGGACTCACCCAACAGAGACAAAGCAATCTTGGACCTGGTTCTCACTAATAGCTCCAGAATAGCCAACGTCCATGTCGGCATCAATCTGGGAGCCAGTGATCATAAGTCTGTCTGGCTATAAATCAATAATATGGTGGTTCCAGGACACACCAGACTAAATGTTATCGACGTCAAAAAAGCTGACTTCCAGAAAATGAGATCCAGCATTAAAGCAGTGCTGAGAAACAGATCCGCAGGGGAAGACTCACTGAACGTGGTAACAGAAGACTGCACAAAGCTAGTAACTAAATTCAAAAGGAAGAGAAAGGCCCTCTGGTTTACTAGAGAGATAGCACTAAAGATCAGAGAAAAAAAAACAAGCCTTTAGGCAGTTCAGAGAGTCACAGAGGGACGGGGATAGGGATCTCTACATGGAGAAGTTCAAGGAGGCTGAAGCATATCAGGTTATAAAAGCCAAAACGGAGGAAAAAATAGCGCTGGGAATCAAAAAGGGGGGACAACACCTTTTTTCACATACATCAGCGAAAAAAGGAGTAGCAAATGGGGGACAGTCAGAATGTCAACAAGCAATGGTCAGATAGTAGAAAAAGACGAAGACAAAGCTGAAGCACTCAGTGCATTCTTTTGCTCAGTCTTCACAAATCAGCAGAACAGTAGCAGTCCGGCACTAGACAGAACAGAGCACCCTGCATGGGAGGCAGACACGAGCCCCTTCACAAGGGAAAGGGTGCTGAATGAACTAGAAAAACTGAGGACAGACAAAGCCATGGGACTGGATGGAATTCACCCAAGAATACTGAGAGAGCTTCGAGAAGAAATAGTTGCACCATTAGCTGAGCTATACAATGAATCTCTGGAGAGCAGCTAGGTGCCACTTGACTGGAAGAGGGCCACCGTGGTACCCTTGCATAAAAGTGGCAGCAGGGAGGAGGCAGGAAATTACCATCTGGTCAGCTTGACCTTGGTGGTGGGTAAAATCATGAAGACACTCCTTAAAGAAAAAATAGCAGACTTCCTAAAAGAGGCAGGAAAACTAGACTCCAAACAAGATGGATTTCCCACAGGTAGATCATGTCAGACTAACCTGACCAAATTCTTCGATTAGGTGACCAAAGCAGTAGCCCGGGGGGGGCAGTGGTGTACCTGGACTTCAGAAAGGCCTCTGACACTGTCCCACACAGGAGGCTGATCAATAAACTTGAACACACAGGAATCGGTCATAAGATAGTAAGCTGGCTGCAGGACAGAACTCAGAAAGTGCAGTAAACAGAGCCATGTTCAAAGTGGGTTTTGTGACCAGCGGAGTCACTCAGGGATCGGTGCTGGGTCCATTCCTCTTCAACATATTCATCAGCAACATTGCTGATGGTCTTGAGGATAATGTCTGCCTGTTTGCAGATGATACAAAACTATGTCATAGGGCAGACAATCAGGAGGGAGCCTCCAGTGTGAAGGAGGATCTCAAGAAACTTGAACAGTGGTCCAACCACTGGCAACTTAGATTTAATGCTAAAAAATGCAAAGTGATGCACTTGGGAAAACAGAACCCAAGAACACAATACTTCTTAGATGGGCATCGACTTGAAGAGACCAGCACTGAATGGAACGTACGCGTAATCATATCAGACGACCTTAAAGGAAACAATGCGAAAAAGCGCCACGAGAAGCAAGCAGTATCCTCAGATGCATAGGCAGGGGAATAACTAGCAGGAAACAAGAAGTGATCATTCCATGCTATAGATCCCTGGTAAGGCCACACCTGGAGTACTGCATCCAGTTCTGCAGACCCCACCTGATGAAGGGCATACAACGCTTGAAATCAATTCAGAGAAGGGCCACAAAGATGGTGCAGGGCCTCCATCACAAGCCATATGAGTCTAGACTCCAAGACCTAAACTTGTACTCCTGGAACAGAGAAAGGATAGAGGAGATATGAGAAAAACGTTCAGATTCATCAAGGGTATAAACACTGTTCAGGTAGACAAACTCTTCCATGCAAATGGAGAGGCGCGTACAAGAGGGCACAACCTATGCCTGAGAGGGGGAAGGCTCAGAGGTAATATCAGGAAGTACTTTTTTTACGGAGAGGGTAATAGATGCATGGAACAACCTGCACCCAGAGGTGGTTACAGCAAAGACAATGAATGCATTTTAACATGCATGAGACCGGCACTACAGTGTAACAAAAACAGCAAAATATAGGGGAAGGAGTTAGGTTCATGGGCAGAAAAGATAGGCCACTTGGTCCCCATCTGCCATTAAATTCTTATGTTCCTATAGAATTTGTTGGCAGAGAAGGTCCACTTGGCCCACCCAGTCTGCCCATTTTTCCCTAACTACAGTATCACCACAGACCCTACTTGATCTCCGGCACTTTTTCATTCCCCTCATTCCTGTCCACTAAGATTCCCTTATGCCTATCTCATGCTTTCTTGAACCCCACCACTATTTTTCCCCCAACCAACTCAGCTGGTAAACTGTTCCAGGAAACTACCACTCCTTCCATGAAGAAGTACATTCTCACGTCCTTTCTGAATCGACCACCCTCCAGTTTCACAGCATGTCCCTCTGTTCATGAGCACCTTTCTTCTGAAAAATACTTTCCTCCTTATTTACCCCCATGAGGTACTTAAGGGTCTCTATCATATATTTCTTCCTCCTCTCTTCCAGGGTATACATATTGAGTTCCCTTAGTCTCATCTTGTAGGGCTTTTGATGTGGACCCCCCACCATTTTTGTTGCCCTCCTCTGGACCATTCTACGGCATTCCTGAGATGTGGTCCCCAAAACAGTACACTATTTCATGTGAGGTACCACAAGCGAGCTATACAAAGGCAATGCCACCTCCCTCCTTCTGCTGGTGAACCCCCTCTCTCTGCACCCCAGCATCCCACTAGGCTTCCCAACTGCCTTGTCGTACTGCCTGGCCACCGTTAAGTTGTCAGAAATTATTACACCCAGGTCTCTTTCCTGTTTGGTGGTTGTCAATACCACTCCCCCCATTTTGTACTCTGCGCCTGGATTTCTGTTCCCCATGTGCATTATTTTGCACTTTTTTGCATTGAAATCCAGCTGTCATACTCTTGACCACTCCTTGAGTTTTCTCAGGACTCTATTCATGTTTTCCTTCCCCCTGGAGTGTCCATCCTATTGCAGATTGTGGTGTCATCCACAAAGAGGTGGACTTCTCCTCCAGCTTCTCTGCAGTGTCACTTATAAAGACATTGAAGAGGACCGGTCTCAGCACTAATGCCTGAGGCACCCCACGGTCACCATTACCTCCTCAGAGTGAACTCTGTTTATCACTGCCCTCTGTCTCCTCTCCACCAACCAATTTCATACCCAGTTCACCACCCTTGGACTCACTGCTAAGCTTCCCAGCTTGCCGGATAGTCTCCTGTGTTGAACGGTGTTGAATGCCTCAGTGAAATTTAGGTATGCCACATCCACCATACCACCCTGATCTATGTCCTTAGTCACCCAGTCAAAGAAATCTATCAGATTCATTTGACATGACCGCCCTCCCATGAATCCATGCTGTCTTGGGTCTTGTAACCCATTTGATTAAAAGTATTCTACTATCCTCTCCTTTAGCAGTGATTCTATTAACTTTTGCACCACCAATGTCAGGATGACTGGCCTATAATTGCCTGCTTCCTCACTGCTACCACTTTTGTGAAGGAGGGGCTACATCTGCCCTCCTCCAGTACTCCATAACAAAACCTTTTTCTAGGGAGCTGTTAAATAGGACTGTCAGAGGTGCAGTCAGTACCTCCCTGACCTCTTTCAGTATCCAAAGATGCATCCCATCTGGTCCCATTGCTTTATCCACTTTCAGATTAGTGAGTCCCTTTAGGACTCTCTCTCTTCTGAAAACAGACTCTCTCTCTCCTCCGAAAATGGACTACCATCTATCTCGCTCCTTTCAAAGCGCCTATCATTTTTTTTGTGCCCCTCCCCTTCTCCTTCCACTGTGAACACTGAACAAAAGTATTTCTTCATATTTCTGCCTTTTCCTGGTCCCCTCTGCACACCCCAACCCCCTTTTTAACTTTGAAATCCCTCCCCTGGCTCTCCTCTTTTCACCTACATGCCTAAAAAAATATCTTGTCCCCTTTCATTACTTCTTGGGCTATCTTCTCTTCAGTTTATGCCTTTGTGATCCTTACTGCTTTCCCAAGCTTCTCTCTGCTTCTCCTGACACACCTCACTATTCTCCTCCCTCTGCATCTCATTTTATACAATGGCAAGAAAGAATCCTGGCTCCTGATTGGTCAGTTGGCCATCACAGCAGGGATGTTATCCTGGCATAACATCCCTGCTGATGATATCCTTGAGCTTACTGACCATTACTTGTATCTTTTCTTAAAAAAAAAATGTTTAAACACTAAATAAAATTATTTACAATTATTTTTTTCTGTATAAAACAACGAGCCATTGTATAATAGGAATAATGCCCTCCAGGGTGGGTGTTATGCTGGGATAACATCCCTTCTCGGGTGTTGGGCGCCCTCGGCCAGTGGCCTCGGGCCCAACCACACGGTGGAATGTTATCCAGCACACCACCCTGTCAGGCATTATTCCTTTAATAGCTTCTGAATGCTACCCTTTCAGCCTTTACCTTTTCAGCCACCTCTTTCCAGAATCACTGCAGTCTCTTTTTTCCTCTTACTTAACTCACTTGCTTGATGCACAGGTTAGTAGCCTCCAATATGACCCTCTTTAGCTTTGCCCACTGTTCTTCCACTCCACACAGGTCAACTCCTAGTGCCAGAACATCCCTGAGGCATTCACCTATCATTATGAAATCTTACTGCCTCAAGTCCAGGGCCCTCACCCTAGTATGGTTTGACTCCATGGCCATCCTTGTATTAAACCACACTGTACAGTGATCACTGGTCCCCATGTCACCTCCCACCCTGACATCTACCACACTGTCTCTGTTAGTGACTAGAAGGTCCAGTACAGCCCCATCACCAGTAGGTTGTTGACTAGCTGCCAGAGGAATGCCCCTGTAGGGAGTCCAGGATGTTCCTGCTTCTAGATAAGACTGCAGCTGGGAGGTTCCATCTACATCCAGCAGACTGAAGTCCTTCAACTACAGCACCTCCCCCTTTTCTGACATTTTGACAATGGCTTCCACCAGTACCCTGTCTAACTCCTCTCTCTGTGACGAAGGACCTCAAGATGCAAGATAAGTACAATGGTGACCGAGACAGAGGCAGACTGACCAAATAAAATCACACCTTGGAACTTCCTCAAGTTGCCCTGTGCCAGAGACATGATCCATTATTAACTGGCATGTATACCCATGTCCCTGATCCACTGCTTGCAATCTGAAACCATAAGCTGCTGCCAGTACTGTAGCCAGACTCTCCTGGCCACAGCCAGTATGCCACTGCCTCTCCCAAAAGTACAATTACCACCACAGCCACCCTCCACCCCAGCTAGGGTTAGGCCTAATACACAGAATAAAGGTGACATGTTACAGTAGCCCAGGGCTATGGTGCATAGGGACTTCATAATGGAACAATAACACCTAAGCCTTGAGCAGCACTATAAGATGTGTGAAATAGTGCTCGTACCTGTTTTGCACCTCCGTAGCTTATTGATAGTTTTCTGCCTCCTGTGAGAGAACTGGGTAAATTTGCTTCTGGTGTCTTTTAGCAAGCACTCTTGTAAAAAAACAAAATCTGCCCACTGCATGTTCAAATATTACTACAATGTTTCAATATACCATCAAGTACCATCTTTGCGAATGTACAGTCTTTTTCCATAGATAGTTCCAGATCTGATGCTATGTCAAATTTCTAGAATTTTCTTAATTTTGTTACATTTTCTTTTTAGTTGTGTAATGTTGACACTGCTTGTTGTTTTTCACTTTCTATCCATTTATTAGAGCGTATTATTTTAAAGGGAAAGTAAAGTTTATAGGATCGCCTAGTCAAAAAACATACGAAAACACCACTTAGGATGAGGAATCGTGCTTGCCTTTGGGTCTTAGTCATCCAGAGATGTTCACATGTAAATCAGCTGTAGAATGGGGTGAGGAAGCTGCCTTGTAATGTCGACAAGGTGATGTACTGGGGGGGACTAGCTGAGCTTAAAGAGCTGGGCCCCAATTTTCAAAGTGCCTGACATGGCTCAGGGACTAGGTCCCTGGGCCCAATTTTAGAAGGGGATGCAGTGGCACAGCGGACTTGTGGCAGGGTGTTTGACGCAAGTTGTGACTTGCTCCAAACATTGCAGCAAACGCGATTTTAGAAGAATTGTGCCACAAACGCCCACCACAAATCCAGAACATGAGATTCAGGGAGTTAGACCAGGTACTCCCTGGTCTAACCTGGCATCCGGGATGACGGCACTTGCGCCAAACCTTTGGTGCAAAGTGCCGTAAAGTGGAGAAAGTGTCGCAACTGCGCCAGCCCTTCTAAAATCGGACCAAACTGCATCTGAGGGGCTTTGGTGCAGCTGCGTCGAACTTTACGGTGGATGCAGGGCTTGGCACAACCCATGCATCCACTGTGTAAAATCGAGCCCCTCGTGGGCAACTCCCTGGAACCAGAAAAAATCCATGCACCTGAAAAAATGCTATTTTCAGCATTTTCTGGGCACGGGTGGCATTTTCTTTTTTTTTCCTACAGCTGCAGATAAAAATGCTACACCTGGTAATACCAGGCTTAGTGTTTATCTGCAGATGTGCAAAAAAATGTGCAAACTGCTTTAAATTGTGGAAAAGACTGCGAAAGGGTAACATCTGAAAACTGAGTGTATGCAGGAAAATTTTCCACTTTTTAAAATTTGACTTCAGGTGTTCACATCTATTAAATGAGCAACTGACTATGTTTTACCTGTTTTAATATGTCTGTTGTGAAATAATACACAGTGGTCTGGTATGTCCATGGTTAAAGGTATGCCCATGGATACAGTCATGTCTTCTGAGTCATGAGACTTTAAGGCAGGGGGATGGGCAAGAAACGCTTTACGAGTAGACCGGAGGGACTCTTGGTCTTTATCTACCAGAGGGACTCTATGTTTCTGTGTTTCTATTACTGTACAGGGTTCTGGTATACACACACACACACACACACACACACACACACACGTGTGGAAAGGCTGCAATAAAGAGGAGGCTCTGTGCAGAAGAGGGTGGCCAAGATAATCCAGACCTGAGGGAGAAAGCATATGAAGAATGGTTAACTGACCTTAAAAGGAATGTGGCAGAGACAAGAAGGGAGAGGCGACATGAACATACATATACTGTATCTCCATGGGATTAATAGGATGGAATGCAATGAGCTGTTTACATTAAGTACATACACATACACAAGGGGGACCATTACTAAAGCTGGCTGGGAGAAGGTTCAGGAAGAATGTCTGCAAGTACTTTTTGAAAGAAACAGTGGCAGACTGTGGAGGGGTTGTGGGATAACAGACGGACTAGACACCGGACTTCAGGTTCAACACACAATCTGTATGTGATGTTTATTTAAAATACAGACATAACCTTCAGCAATGGCATATCCCTTCTTCAATACATCAGTTTTGCAGCAACAGCCTATGCATGTCCTTCCTCTGCACTTAGCACCTACTGACCCACTGATCTACTGATTTAACTTTTCAGTTGAAATTCAGCTTCCCCTGTATTTGTCTTGTTTGCTCGGGTGGTGGGGGCTCAAATAAATAAAAAAAAAACAAGGTAAATACAAAGAATCTCAGTGTAGAAGCACTGAATCCAGGGTGGTATCCAGTTAGAATAGCACTACATGAATAGCGCCAGTCTACAGAGTGCTAGTTCATGTAGTGCTAGCACAGACAATGAGAGGGGATCTACAGCACTTTCAGTAAGTGCTCCCAAGGTCGCTGTCCATGGTGCTAACCACAAACAAGAGTACCAGGATCCACGAGGCTGGTAGAACTGCTCCCGTGGCATGGCGCGCTAGGGCACAGAGCAGCTCGGCCAGTGGCAGTGGAGACCAGGGTTCTAATCCTGGACTCCAACATTTGTGTGTACTCAGGACTTTGTTTCAGTGACATGTGGCCGTGGAAACAGTATTCCATGGCCCCACATATTTTAACTTTCCCCGTGATCTGCTCCCCCCAGAGTGAGAATCCTTCAGTCTGGGGGGTACAGGGGCAGATCCCCCCACGTCAGGAGGTTGCAGGGGCAGGGTCCCCCACAAAAATAAAATTGATGGCATTATTGCCATGCTATTGTTGCCGACGGCATTGTGGTCTGTGCTATTATGAATCAGTGCCAGCAAGGGTTACCCCAAAGGTCACTGACAAAAAGCCAAGTTTAAAAAAAACACATCACACATACTTCCATAATGCAAAGCATCATGGGATGCATATGCAAATCACAGATGAAATGTCAGACTGGCTCAGTTTACAGCAGGAATGCATTTCAGCAATTTACATGCATTTAACAACACAGTGGGGGGGGGCATTCTGATATCTCTACCCCTGTAACTTAATTTCTACAATACAGTCACGTAGTACTTTTTACCTTTATCAAAAACACCTAGTGCCATAGTATTTTCAACATTTACAGGTTTCATTCACATAAGGTATATACATCAAGGTATTTTATGACATAGTGCCATTGCATACTAAATCCAACAATGATAAACACAGCCTTTTGTTTTACATCAGCTCAGAAGTCACAACAATAACCTCCCTGTAAGAGGACCTGAGAGAGAAAAGGAAAACTAAAGAGGACACTATAGCATAGTCAGGAAAGGGGAGGGGTGCCCATAGGTGGCCAACCTTATGGACTAGAAATGGTAAAGGATAGAATAAGCTAAGAAATAGAAAAACTGTCGCAACAGATTTAAGAAAAGGTCAGTCCTCAAAAGTGGCAGGATCTCCCTATCACATATCCCCCACCTTAAAAGGGAAGCAGTTATTTCAGACTGCTTATGATCTTCTTGTCCCAGGAAGGGATGGAGCTTCCACCCATCCATCTTCAGAAATTCCGTCTCAGGGTCCCTATTTACGATAAACATTCCATCATACATATAGTGGACATCATTCTTTACCATGAGATGTAAACACATTTCTCAAAAGAGACTAAATGGTACCTTCCCTGCACTATCTCCTTTTAAGGAAAGTACGTCATATTTCACTGACAATTCCTAACTATATCTAGACATGAAATCAGCATTTACAAGTTTAGTCCATGCCCTGTGGGACACAGTAAATCGATAGGGCTGAAGAGATAGGTACCACTGCATTATACAGGGATTTTTTTTTATCTAATTTGGTGCAACCAGCAGAGGGGATTGTGATCAGTTACAACCTTAAATTCAGCTCCCCACAAGTAATATTTCCAGAGACTCAACAGCCCACTTCAGAGCTAAGCATTCTTTCTCTATGGTAACATATTTTCTCCCTCTCATGTAGCTTCCTGCTGATATACATGATCGGTTGTTCTTCATCATCTATTTTCTAAGATAGGACTGCCCTAATACCATTCTCTGATACATCAGTGTGAACCTCAAACACTTGGTTGAAGTTAGGGCTTTTCAATACAGGAACTGTACATAGAATGGCATTGATATTCCTAAATGACTCATCACAAATAGGCGTCCGCTGAACCTTATCCGGGCACCTCTTTTTAACGAGATTAATCAAAGGACTAGCAATGGCTGAGAAATTAGGAATAAATCTCTGGTAATAACCAGCCCAGCCTAGGAGAGATCTCACATGCTTTTTTGTGGTAGGTATTAGGCGGTTTGCTACTGCTGTAACATTTTCTACCTCTGACTTCACTTGTCCGTTGCCTAAAATTAACTCTAAGTATCTTGTCATGGTCTTTGCTAGGGCACACTTAGCAAGGTTAATGGTCACTCCTGACTCCTTTATTGCTTGTAATACCTAGGACAAGTGTCTAACATGAGATTCCCAGTCAGGGCTGAATATGACCACATCATCCAAATAAACCACACAGTATTCAGTATGTGTTCTTAGGATGTGGTCCATAAAATGCTGAAAAGTGGCTGGGGTCCCATGTAGTCCAAATGGCATTGTGACAAACTGGTATAAACTGACTGGGGTGCTAAATGCAGTTTATCTTGTGAATTAGGTGACAAGGGGACTTGCCAATATCCCTTAGTAAGGTCAACAGTGGAGATGTACTGTGCATTGCCTAACCTGCCAATGATGTCATCTATTCGGGGCACTGGGTAGCCATCAAATAGTGACATGTTGTTAAGCTTTCTAAAATCTAGGCATACGGTAGACGTATCCCAGTGCCTTTCTTGTCCACTATGACCATGGGTGAAGACCATGCACTCTCTAAGGGTGCAATTATGCCTAACTGCTCCATTTTTTTGACTTCCTGAATCACCTCATCCCTCACCTTCATGGGCAATCTGTATGGATTTTGATGTATAGGCTTGTCTTGTGTGGCAGTTATGGTGTGCACAATTCCTTAGGCTCTTCCCCGGACATTTGTGAATATGGGCTCAAATTCTTACCCTGTGCACATCTTTTTGTTGCCGAGGCTCCAATTCAGGGTTTATCTGAATCTCCTTTAACAGTCCTGACTGCTCTACCCTTTTATAGGCAACCCCCAGCTCTAACTCCCTAACTTCAGGATGGATATGAAGGAAGGGGTTAGGCTTCTCATGCCACTTCCTAAGGAGGTTCACATGGTAAATTTTCTGAGCAGGTCTCTTTCCAGGCATGCTAAGCTCATAGTTCACTGCTCCTGTCTGCCTCAAAATGGTGAAGGGGCCCTGCCATTTCATGAGTAGTTTGTTCTCTGTGGAGGGAAGGAGTAACAATGCTTTGTCCTAAAGGCAAACCAGTCAACACAGGTGTCCTAAGGCGAGCTCAGGGAGGACAGAAACCTGCCATGGAGCAAAAGAGCAAAAGCTTGATCTTGATTTTCAGTATGAATACAGCCCGTGAAAGTGGGGCCTCACAATCCTTCTGGCTTTTTGGGTTTTAAGCAGGAGGTGTTAGAAAAATTACCATAGGGATAAGTGGCTTGTGGCAGGCAAGCGTTCATAGCGATGTCGCTTTTTGATCCTTCGATGTTGGCTCTTCCTATCATTGTGAAGCAGAATTTACCAGGCATTGGATTGTTCACCCACAAATAGGGAACATGAGCTGGGTTTAGACAGTCATGAGACAGGTTAATTTTACTCTACTGATGATGTGTTGTTGCAACAGTAATCCTGCTCAGTATGAGGGAAACCGCAGATTCAGACATTTGGTGTGTGTGTTCGACTGAGGAGCCAATGGTACGAAGCTACCGTCTGTGGGATTATGATTAAACGCCTCTAAATCAGAAGCCTACCTAAACATAATGATACTGTAGTGCTGTTGATCTCAGGTTGGCCAGGGATAGCCAGCCGCAAGGTCAGTGTGGAAAGCCGTTCGTTACTGGGTTGGAATGCGGACATATGGGAGCTGCCTCTCTCCAGCAGTGCACCGCATGTTCGTGGGGAATGGGGCGCTAAATCATTCGTAGACTACCTGATTCTGGGTCAGGGTTTCATATGTAGCAGAACAGCAACAAGCTGCGATGTATTGAAAGTCAGCCCTTGAGCCAAGCTTTTATCACACTCCACCCTCTGGTAGTCTGGGGAGCCCTCGCGGGTGGGCTTGGGGCAGCAGGTAGGTGGTGGTGGACAGGTTTGCCCTCAGGGGGAGGGGTGCCACCGCGGGTGCCCTGCCCAGGACCAGACCAGACCAGACGGCCCCTGCTGGACTTGGCTGTGTGGCCGTTCGCCCATCCCAGGACCAGACCAGATGGCTTGAATCCCTGCGGACCGGGATTTCTCTAAGACAAAGGAGGTCAGGCTCAACAGTCACCCTGGCAGGTGTTCCTTGCAGGCACAGCTGGGCCTGGGTGTGTGTCAGTAGGGATGGTTTTGACAGAGGGGTGGGTCCCTCTCCTGGGGCAGGAGGCAAGAGGTCAGCCCGAGTCAGTGGAGCACAGAAGAGGGTATGTGGTGTGAGCGACAGTGGGGTCTGAGGCCAGACAGTCTATGTAGATGGCCTGAGAAGATGACCCCCAGCTGAAGGGTCCTTCCCCAGGGCCAGGGGTGGAGGTGAGGAGAGCATTCCCGGGGCAGGCACTTGAACCTGGGAAGGGAGCCGTCCCTACCCAGCAGCCGGGGGATATGCAGGGAAGCTATCCAGCAAGTCTGGGCCTCCCAGTCCCTGGGGAAGTTAAGCAACAAGTGTCAGACTGACTCGAACCTGGGACCAGCCCAGGGAGGGAGCCTTCCCTACCCGGCGGCCAGGGGCTGTGTGGGAAGCTATCCTGCAGGTTTGGGCTTCTCAGCCCCTGGGGAAGCAGAGTTACAGGCCACCGACCATGTCGAACCCTGGTCCAGCCCGGGGAGAGCCATCCCTACCCAGAAACATGGTGGTCGGTATGCAGAAGCTACCTGGCGAGTTTGGGCTTCCCAGCCCCTGGGGAAGGTGAGCAGCAGACCACCGAATGTCTCAAACTAAATGGAATGGCCTGCCCGAGAAGGTAGTCTGTGCCGAAACAGTGAGTGGATTCAACAAAGTAGAACAGGTACAAGGGTCTGATATGGTCTGGTGGGAGGGTAAAGAGGAGGGTAAAAGGAAGCAAGATGGTCACTAGGGTCATCGTATAATTAATAGGTAGGGTTGGACAGACTGGATGGACCAGTGGGCTTTTTTCTGCAATCACGTTCTGTGTTTCTATATTTTGCATAAAACTGAAAAATCACTTTAAAACTACCTCTACAATTTATTTTATACTGGTTATCATTGCTCCTAGGAAATAACTGTAATTGAGATGTGTCAGTACAGACATGTCATGGCGTGACATAAAATAAACACTTACAATTCAAGCTTAATTACAAAGGGGATGGACATGATGGGCCTAGAGTCCCTTCAGAATTTAAAGGAATACTACAGTCAAAATTTGCAAAAACATATGTTGCGTAGTGTTTTGATTTGTGTATAGTCTTGATGTGTCCTTCCCTTCCTAAATTAGCTTGTTACTTATACGGTAGTTTTAGGGCCCCTGGGGATCTCCACCATATCAAGGTTTATTACTTTTCTTTTCCTACAGTGTCTCTGGTCTCATGTGACAGTGATGCATCCGGGACCACTAAATCATCAAGTACTATCGATAGCAGCCTGATGTTCTGGCCTCCACCAAATAGCACTAATTCAATATTTTGGTTTTTTTATGTATGTGTCAGGTCTAGCCAGCATGAGTAAATGTTCTGTTTTTAAAACTTTTCATTTCATCAAACTACACACAGCCAGAAAAAAAACACAGATTACCCCAGATCATTAATGCTATGATTAGTAAAAACTGTAGCAAATACTTCAAGGCAAACTGAGTGGGTTATTCTGTAAGAAAACAGCTAAACTATAAATGTAGTTATTAGTGCTCACTGGATAAGGAAAGTTACTTAATATTACATCTCTGCTGTTGTAAAATTGACTCTAAACCTGTGCTTAATAAATCCATGGTCCCGCATATAACGCTGTCACATAACACAGGAAAAATTATAGGAAAAAGAAGAGCAACAAATCTTGCAAAGATGGAGGTCCTGGGACATAAAATTACCATATAGTTAGCAGGCTAATGTAGAAAAAACTCTTAATTGCAAACAAAGGAAAGGACACACTAGAACTACACACACAAATCAAAATACTCTGCACAACATGTTTTTGCAAATTCTTACAGTAGTACTCCTTTACTTGACTATGTCACTACCGATGGGTGAGATTTCACAATCAGAGTTTTACACAGTACTGTTGTGAATAGTTTGTATCTGTAGATGTTTGTGAGTATACTTTATAACATGGTGAGAAAAATGTGAGCCATTTGATTGGCTGAGAAACCAGTCCAGGAGTGTAATTATGAGCCCATATTTGCACTCCTGTACTTCTTTAGCCTGTGCACCACCAGTTCAACTACAATATCAACGCGCATCTCACACTACAGGGATGGCCTGTGCACGAGTTTCTAGCCCCCCTGCAGTGCTAAATAAAACCGTCTCCAGAGTTACTTGAGTACGTCAGTTAAAATGATCAGCCAGAGCCCCATTCCAAAAATCGCAGGAACTTTGCAGACCTCACAATAAGGGAGCTGTAGAAACTGCCTGTTTCTTCATACAAAGTGATGTTCTTTGTACTCAGCATCAGTGTTTCTTTTCCTTTTATTTTGTAGCTTTTCTTAGGCATCGATGCAGCAAACTTAGCTGTGTCAGCAGTTCTAACATCAACACGGAAATGAGCTGTTCAAAGACTATTTTAAACTATGTCAACTGTAAATGTAATCGTTTTGCAGAATTCCAAAGCTGAACTTAACTTTTGTTTCAATCAGTGGCATACAATTTTTCTCTCCCTGGTATAAGTATGATAAAACACTGCAGGGATGTATAATTATGGGAAATAACTGCACTTTGCTCTCAGGTGTTTAAAGGCACTTGGCGCAAGTGCCTCGTACCTAACAACACCCTCAAGCCATGCAATTATCTCCCCATAATTACACAGCCTGGCATGTCTTACTGTACACGTGCAGCCCACTCCGCCCTGATACACTGTTTCTGGTCCTGTATAAACACTACTCTACCATGGAACTTGGCTCCATTAACACTAGTTTAAGCAATATTCATACCACACTCAACTCATTAGTTCTTTTTTTTTTTTTGCATTATTTCTTTATCCCCCTATGTGTTCCAGGACCCACCACTCCTTCAGGCCGCCATGGTCTCCGGCAATCCCTACTACTCCCTCAAGCCTCCTTATCTCATACTGCAGCCTTCCCCGAGGTAACCCAGCATAACCCTTCACCAGGTGGGTCCCTCTCCTCCAAGAGGGAAGGCACAGGGGGGCATCCAGCACACTCTCTATTTGGTCCCAGGGTGCTGCTGAGGTGAACATGGCTTTTTTGGGAGTTTAAGAGGTGTCGGTGGACTGGCAGCCGTCATCCAGCCGATCCTGGAACGGTTTCCACTTTTCTGGTGCTTCCCCATATTGCAACCGTCATGCAGTGCTCCCAGTCTCCATCGGAAGCCGCTGAAGAGCAATGTGGCCCTGTTACCAACCCCAGGAGAGGAGAACAGTCCCACGGACGCTCAATCCTCTCGTCCACTGTTGACCCCCAGCGACCCGAGTCCATTCCCAAACCCGGGTCACCAGCATGGTGCGAGGTAAGGCGCCAGCACCTCAGCCCTCTGTGCCACCGGGCCGGCTTCTTTTTTTGGTTTTAACAGTTAATTTACCCTGGATATCCCAAATGAGAAGAAACATGCGTTTTAAATAGGGTTCTGCCTCTACTTAGTTTTACAGCTTTGAAAACTAAAGCACAAGGAGGTTATGCGACTTGCTTAATATTGCATGTATACCCACACACACACACTAGCTATTCTGTGAATCAAACCAGGAACCTCCAGGCTCATATATCTATGCTCTCTCATAACAAGATTACACTACTTCATTCTATATTATAGAATTGTTTGAATTAAAGGGGACAGGACATTTGTGTGAATTTGCAACTGCTTGTAATGTTCTTATTTTCTTAAATTATATTCACAACCCTCAAATGTTACTTTCATGTACGTCTCTTCCCCATTTCAAAAGACATTTTAAAGAAATTTTCTTTCCACTTCCTATTTGTAACTAAGTGCAACTAATCTTCTCCTGTCAACCTGCATCTCCACTCCCCCCCCTCGCCTGTCCCCACCCGATCCATGATCTTCTCTTCACCTCATTTTCTTGACTCCACCTATCTCCACTTCAATGTCTGTACATATGTCATATATGTAATATATGAATGTATACTTTGTAATTGCTATATGGTTACTCTTGCAACACATTTGCACCTTATATTACCCAACGAAGAAATAATATGGAAATGTTGACATATTGTTTGTAATCACTGTCCTCACTTCATTGTCTTCTATAGTTAACCCTTGTATTGTATAGTTGATCTTGACAACTTCTTACTTCTGTGCAGTGCTATATTTCTTTCTATGTATGGAATGCTTATACTACTCAGGTCACCCCTGAAGAAGGGATATGTTCATCTCAGTGGGCCCACCCGGTCATCAAAATTCAAATAAAATAAATTACCCATGGTTAACAGCACCTGAACAAAAGTCAATGTCATAACTGTGTTTTGCACTGTTTTCTGTTTATAGATAGTATTCTGCATCACTCTCTTCATGCAATCAGGAATCTGAAGTGTGGACTATGTCACTGCATGGATTCAAACTCTGACCACAAAGCAGTACTCAGAGTCTTGTATCCATACAGTGACATAGACAAACCTCAGAACTCCTGGTTCATGAAGAGTGCAATACCAAATGTCAATGGGGAAGTCAACATTGCAGCGGTCACTCAAGCTGTGAAAGACCAGGAAAAGATTTTGCACACAAAGTATTGGGCTTACCTGCAGGTGTCCGGAGTCCTGAGATATGCATATCTAAATCATCTGTAAATTAAATCAAGGCAGCAGCCATTTCACAGAATCTTGAATCAGGAAGTGATGTCACTGAGGGGCAAGCTATATGTCGTCAATTACAGCTTGTCCCTCAGTGATATCATTTCCTGTTTCAAGATTTCATGAAATGGCTGCTCCTTTCATTTAATTTACAGATGATTTAGATTTTTATATCTCAGGACTCCAGACACCTACGGTAAGCCCAATACCTCATTTGAAAGTTCGTTTCCTGGGCTCTTACAATCTGAGTGATCCCTCCAATGTTAACTTCACCTTTAAATATAAAAACGCAAACAATACAAAACACAATTTTCTCAGAGCAACTTGTAATCAGAGACAGATACATCTACATCATTTGGTATGAACTATCATTACTTACAACAGGAACATTACAAACAGCTGGAAATTCACAGAAATGTCATGTCCCTTTAAGTCTCTTTCTCAGTATGTGGCAAATAAATTTATCTGCTCTCTGCAATTTGGAGGGAGCAACAGCTTTGTTTTTTGTGCATAGCTGTTCTTCAGGCACCTTGTGAGCCTTCTGTGTCTGTCATCTAGGAAAACGCTGCCCTACCATGTTATCACCAGAGACCAAATGAAGAATGAATACTCTTATAATCATAGTAATATTTAAACAGGCACAAAACTACTGGTTATAATTAAAAACATACAAAAGCTCTGCACTGGAATGACGCTTGATTGTGCTAAACATTCTGCCAAATGATGACTCATCCTCGGAGGGAGGTCCTCCTGCAGGGATTGTAATTACCACACATGAATTCACTGTGTCAAGCAGCAAGCTGCTGCATCTAAAAATAGCTTCCAAAAAAAAATCAAACATGACTCGGACCATTGATTTTTCCACTCTTCTGTACCACATTTACTCTACATCCTCTGAATTATATGTCTAGAAGGGCACACATTACTGCTGAGATGAGCAGATAGAGCCTGAAGGTTAAGAAAAAAAAATGTTATTAAGTCTTGAGAGCAGAAATATAAAGTGCAAGATCATGGAAGTACCACAACAGACATACAGTAACTATACCTTAACTCTACCCCTGCATATTGTATGTGACCTTAAATACTCTGTGACCTTCTCTACTGCTCATTAACAGGACACAGCAGCCCTTAAAGGTTGCAGCTGGACTGCAGGGCGGCAGTACTGCTGTGGGGAGCATTGATGCTGCGCACCATCAATGGCAACCACAGCTCCCACATCACAAGGAGGCCTGTAAACTCAACAGTTTTGCAGTCAGTTCTACCCATATCCTAACTGCTGGCACAGCAACCATGACTCACGGCATCTTGTGGCAACAGCACAACTGGTGTATCGATGCACCATGCTAATCAAAACATTCTAGATTACCACATTCAAGTAAAGCACAAAAAGCTTCCTTTGACCCATAGTCTTTTTGGCACCTCTAATTCTCTGTTACCTTGTTTATCCCTCTCTCTCTCTCTCTCACATGCATGCTTTGCAAATGTGCCACTGCGCTTCCTTTATCTCCAAATTCTGGCTTGGCTCCCCCCTCCCCCACCTTGCCCCCCTCCTTTTGTCCCTGTCTGGTCCCATTTACTCCCTGTTTATCACCAATCCTCAATCTCTCACCACCCGTCTCATGAAATCTTCTGCAGGCCAAACTGCTTTCTCCTTGGGGTTCCCTAAGCTCTGGTCTTCCCTTCCCCCTGCTTTCCACCCTGCCCCATCCCTCTTCTCCTTCAAATCTGTCCTCCATTGCTTCTCTACTCACCCCTGTAATTGTATTTGACTGCATTATGACCTGGCTTCCAGGCACTCCAACAGTCACCCTCCGTAGACTACAGCTTAGCCCTGGATTTTCACACACTGTTTATTTCTGAATCTGTTATTCATTGCACTAGGTTGTTGGTCATAGCTACTGTATGTTTCATTGTATTATATATATATATAGTGGCACAGTAGTGCCACTGTAGTTAGGAATCAACGGTCACGTCTATGTTAAACCCCAAATGTTGCGTTGCACTTTAATAACTTTGTAACCATTTGCCTAATTTGCCTGAAATTTTGCACACGCCATCTGGTACCATAGATCGCTGGATGTGGCAAGTGTTGGATGTACGGTTGCAGAGCTACGGAATGTCATAAATGTGAAATATACCACTTTTTGTCAATTTCTTTGTCACGATGTTTCTCCGAAACTGCTTGGCACTTTGGTCTGAAACTTTCAGGGTATATGGGGTCTGGGTCACAGATGTGTCTTTTGAAGGTTTGGTGAAAAAATATTAATTAGTTCAACAGCTATTAAAATTTCAAGTTTCCCATTATTTCCTATGGGAAAAATGAGCTGTCCCGTGCGAATGAACCATTTCTCTTTCATACTAACATACTAACATACTAACATGGCAGCAGAATAGGCCTAACAGTCTTTCATGTCTGCTTGTTTGGTCAGCCCCAACCCTGGGAGCTGACCTTCTTGCCCCCCTCGCCCTCTCTGACTTCTCCTTTCCCAGTCCCAGATATTCTCGCTGCACTGGACTTTGCTTCCAGAACCCTTCCCCTGTACCTGTCCCACTACCTCTTGAACCCTTCCACCGTCTCTGCCTCCACCAGCCCCCTGGGCAGCACATTCCATGGCTCCACCACCCTCTCAGTGAAGTAGCACCTCCTCCTTTCTCCCCTGAATCTATCCCCCTCCAGATTCCACCTCTGCCCTCTAGTTGCCCCCTCCTTCCTTCGAAGCACCCTGACTGCTCCTCCCCTATTTACCCCCTTCATGTATCTGAAGACCTCTATCATGTCCCCCCCGGTCCCTTCTCTCTTCCAATGTGTACATATTTAGCTCCTCAAGCCTCTCCCCCTCCTCTTCTTTCATGAAATAATTTTCTGTTTCACAAATGGGGTCAGTTCTTTCGTGCTTCCGCTATCTTGTTTTCAGTTAGCAACATGGAAAAAAACAGTACAAATCATATAATACTGCTCCGTGGTATACACCAACAGTTGTGTTTACCTAATCGAGGCCAGAGGAACATGATTCTGGTATTATTTTCTAAAAATAATGTCCGGAAATATGTTTTTGTGGTTCCAAGGTTGGTAGTGCTGCAAATCTGCGGTACTTCCTTTGCAAAAATGCCACAAATTGCAGTAATCCCGTCTCAAAAATGCTACAAACTGGTACTGTCCTGGGTGTTGCATGAAAGTATGGGGGTAGGGGGTTCCCAAAAACACCCCTGTACATTTCTGGGCCAAACAGACCCCAGAATCCAATTCCTCGGACCCATTTAGGTAAACACCTACTGGTATTTACCTAAAGAAAGCCTTTTTATCCCCTTTTACTGCCTCTAAGGGGAAGGGGCGGAGGAATGTTAATATTAAATAAATTTATATTAAGGCTTACGGGCAGGCTGGATAGTGGTAGCGGTCCTTATCTGCCAACTATTCCTGTATTTTACTGTACCAACAGCAGGGTGTCCAATCCCTGTGTCAGCAGTATAACACCCCCCCTGCCAGTGTCAGACACTGGGAAGCCCACCCCCAGTGTCCTGAAAAAGTTATTTTACTTATTTGCCGACAACAGAGTGCCTAATCCTCCTGTCAGCACTGTAAGCCCCACCTCTCAGTGTGGGACACTGGGGAGCACACTCCCAGTGTCCTGAAAAATGTATGTTCCTTATTTGCTGACAGTGGGGTGCCCAATCCCCCTGTCAGCCCTGAAATCCCCCCAATTTATGAGACACTGGGGAGTTCACCTCCAGTGTCTCCAAAGATGTTAATATTTCACCCTGTAAAAAAGAAAACAGTCCCTGACATCTTTTTTCCCCTGAAAAAAAAAAAGGAAATGGTTCCTCGTCATCTCCCCATCCCCCTCCCAATCTCGACCCTCCCGCTGCACACCCACAACCACACACACACCCCTTGCCCTATACTTGCCACTGGAAGTCATCAGGTTTCATCTTCTGTGGACCGGGACATGTCTTCACTCTTCAAAGCCAAACCGTGAACTGAAGAATCAAGGTATGTGCCGTATAATGTCTTTGAATGGAATTTTGAACATGGTGATATCTTGGCCATTTCTTGGAATATCTTCACCAAATTTTCAACGTTGGCTTTTTGGAACCCCACCTCATGAACACTGTCACTGTCATTTTGTTACTCGGGCCCGGAAGGTGATTTCAAGGTTGCTGCATGAAATCACCTTTTGGGACTGAATAATGAAATGACAGTGCCAGTGTTCATGAATAAGTCCCAAAAGTCCATGTTGAAAATTTGGTGAAAAAGATCCTAAAAATGCCCAAGTTATGTGCATCCATTGAATTTTTCCTATGCACACATATAACTTTGGTACTTTTCAATATTTTGCAGCCAAATTTTCAACATAACCATTTTTTCACACCATCTCATCAACAGTACAGCTGTCATTTTCACATCCAGCCTGAAATGTGTTTTTGCACCTGTGGTGCAGAATGGCGTCTCAGCACAGATTTAAAATTTTTCACCTAGACGGTTCACGAGGTGGGATCATAAGAAGACTATGTTGAACATTTGGGGTCAAAATATTAAAATGTGCCAAACTTATGCCCATCCGTTGCAATTCTACTACGCACACTCGTATCTTTGGGAATTTTAAATATTTTTACCCAAGATTTTCTACATAGTCTTCTTATTACCCCACCTCATTTATGTCACAGTTGTTACTTTTCAAATCCTGCCCACAATATGTTTTCACAGCTGTGATGCAGAATGGCATTGCAATTGCGCATAATAAGGTTCTGCCTTGCATTTCACAATTTCTCTGTACCGGGGTAAATGAGTAGGGTAATAAGATGGCTATGCTGACAATTTGGTCACTGTTGTTCTACACATGGAAGCTTAGGGACCAAAAGACCCTGCACTCCCACAGTAAAATAAGGATACTATATACTACATTATGCTATCTCAAAAAGTAAGGAAATTCATTGCAAAAAACTTTGTTAATGCATCAGTTAGTATTCATATTAAAATGACAAAGTATGGAAATGTGGTGTTAGGGTTCCCAACCCTAACACCCGACTCCCACCCTCCACATACCAACAGGTGTCGGGATGTGCCTTGGGGTCACTGGCCCAAACGTTCACCCATTCTCCTACACTGTACCATCTCAGCTTCCTTACACATGGAATGGGGTGAGCGTTAGGCCAACTATCCCAAGACACACCCTGACACCTGTTGGTGTGCGGAGGGTGGGGGTGGTGTGGTAGGACTGGGTGGGGGGGTGAGGTGAGGTGTTAGGGTTGGGAACCGTAACACCACATTTCCATATTTTGTCGCTTTAATATGAACCCTAGCTGATGCATTAACAAAGTTTTCTGCAATGAATATATATATATATATTTTTTTTTTTTTTCCTCTGTGCACAACAATTGTGACTTTCTGTTTATTTTGTTTTATTGCGCCTTATTATCAAGTTGTACTGTACTCAATTTTCCCTTCCCCCCAGGATGCATCTGGAAATAAGCTGTTACTAGCTCAGTCTGTATTTAATAGTCAAACATTTGAAATAAATACACTCCCCCCCCAAAAAAAACACTGCATTTGCTCAGATGCAAATGCCACAGATTTAACCCAACCTGCAGCAGTAACTCAGGATCTGAATCCCCCTGCAGCAGTAAAGGAGCAAAATCTACTCCATGGCATCTGCCACTGTCACCCCTTCTTCTGGGCTACATCAACCAGAAGTTCTCCTCAAAGGACCGAAGCATGCTGTGACGTGGCCCAACATCTTTTGCTGACCCAATGCAGAAGGTCCAAGACAGCTGACATACCTAGGTTAGTGCTGGCTAGCCCCAAACCGTGTTTTTTTTTTTTTTTTAAAGAACACCTGTTATACTTAAAGGGGCACTGTCAGCTTTGCCCCTCGTTTCCTGCTAAATTTCCATCTGACATACTACAACCACAAAATTGTAAAGAGGTGACTGTAGAATGCCTCCGAATAAAAGAAAAAGTGATCAGCTTACCAATTTTCATAATTTACAAACTATTTCCATTACTGGTGTCCCGGCTTAAAATCTCCATGCCCTGGAAGCCTTTCCATACTAAGAACGCGCATTTACGGGGAGTGCTGTCCCGACCCACAAATTTTTAACATTGGCATACTAAAAAACTGTTAATCCACAACAGAATGGTATTACAAATCTTTGATGGTGTTTACAAATAAAAACCGAGGGCTTGTTCTGACACAAAATACATTTAAAAGCTGGTACCCAACTCCAGCGCATGCGAAGTGGCAGCATGGAACAAGATCCCGCACCAGCATGAGAAAGTGCTGTTACTACACATGCACGGGATTTGGGCACCAGCTTTTAAATGTATTTTGCGCCAGAACAAGCCCTCGGTTTTTATTTGTAAACACCACCAAAGATTTGTAATACCATTCTGTTATGGATTAACAGTTTTTTAGTATGTCAGTGTTAAAAATGTGCGGGTTGGGACAGCGCTCCCTGTAAATGCGCATTCTTAGTATGGAAAGGCTTCCGGGGCATGGAGATTTTAGGCCGGGACACCAGTAATGGAAATAGTTCGTAAATTATGAAAATTGGTAAGCTGATCACTTTTTCTTTTATTTGGAGGCATTCTACAGTCACCTCTTTACAATTTTGTGGTTGTAGAATGTCAGATGGAAATTTAGCAGGAAACGAGGGGCAAAGCTGACAGTGCCCCTTTAAGTGTAGATAACTCAAAAATAGGGCCCAAGGCTTTTGTTAGTTTAGTGGTGGCTTTAATTTTGAACAAAGTACTCTTAAAGGATTACTACAGTCAAAATGTGCAAAAACATATGTTGTGCAGAGTGTTTTGACTTGTGTGTGTCGTCCGGGTGTGTCCTCCTCTCGGTTTGCTATTAAGAGTTCTTTTTCTAAATTAGCCAGCTAGTTATATGATAGTTTTATGATAACTGCTCTTCTTTTTCCTACAGTGTCTCCTCTCTCCTTTTTCCTACAGTGTCTCCTGCCTTCTTTTTCCTACAGTGCCTTCTGTCTTCTTTATCCTACAATGCCTCCTGTGTTCTTTTTCCTACAGTGCCTCCTGTCTTCTTTATCCTACAGTGCCTCCTGTCTTCTTTTTCCTACAATGCCCCTTTTTCCTACAGTGTCTCTCTGTCTTCTTTTTCCTACAGTGTCTCCTGTCCCATGTGACAGTAATGCATCTAGGATCACTGATTCATCAATTACTGAAAACAGGAGGCTGATGTTGTGGCCTCCACTAAATAGCTCTAATTCAGTATTTTTGTTTTCTATGTGTGTGTGTCAGGTCTAGCCAGCAGGGGTAAATATTTTACTTCTAAAATGTTTCATTTGATCAAACTACACACAGAGCCATAAAAAGCACTCAAATCACCCCAGATTATCAATGCTATAATTAGTAATTGTATCATGACAATTAATTCAACTAAAAAGAACAGTAACTGATTGGCAGAAGCACAACATGTGACTTTAAAACAGTGGGGATGAATTCCTTAGTAATGCCCGCTAGTGCAATACCTGCCACAGCCACACAAACCCCGATCGCAGACAAAAATCCCAACTGGTGAAGTACCTTGAAAAGCCGCATTAGAATCACGATCGCACACTATAGAAATATTGGCGTCCCGATATTAACATAAACTCTGGATGTTCCACTTTTTTCAAAGTACGTTCATGTTATTTTATGCTGAAATCTTTAAGAACCGAAAGCAATAACAATCACGCTCCTACTCTGCCGGCTACAATAAACGTCACCGATCATGAAGTAGTCCCACTCACAGTTTGAAACAGTTGAAGGGCTCAGTCAGTTGTCAGCGTCAGTTAAGTCATTCACATGCAGCTCCTTATTTGTGACAAGTATTTCCGCACTGCCTACCAAAAGAGATCATCCAGCTAGAGACACACAAGCTGTGGTCTCACAGAGACGGGTCGCGACAGGGCAAGGAAAGTGGTTTCACAGAGATAAACATAGGAATCCCGCTGGTGATAGAATTTTTACGAAAGTAGTTCCCTGACCCCCACATGAAACACGAGATGAGTATACAAATTCAGCATTCTGGTATCCCAGAATGCATAATAAAGAGTCGCCATCAGGGTTTCTCGAGTGTATCACAACTTTACTGTACATATCTTTTACCTCACAAAATATGATATTGTCACATTCATTCAACTGCCTTGCAACCAAGCTTATTGTAATATTTTTGAAAAATGAACACCATCATATTAACAAATATGGTGCAGTCAAAACATACTTTTCTTGTTTAATTCCATAATATCTATGTATTGCAATAAAAGGCATGTGTTTCTCCATAAAATGTTTTGAACTATATTACATCATCCTTCCCATGTTACAAGCACATTAATCCACTCCAAAGTTGGGCTCTACTAGGGAAGTAATGCCTGGTTGGAGGCACTCGGCCTGCAGCCTCGTGCCTCCCCAACCAGGCATTAGTTCACTAGTACAGCCCAGCTTTGGAGTGGATTAATGCTTATATACTCTAGCTGTTTTCTTACAGACTAACCCACTCAATTAGCCCTCAAGAATTTGCTAAACTGTAAATGCAGCCATTAGTGCTCACTGGATACGGAAAGTTGCTTAGTGTAACGCAGCTCACTTAAGTGCACATCTGATAAGTTCATATCCTGGTTAAATACACATTTTCTATATCCCGATTTTTTTTCTCCCAGTAGTGTAATGTTAAATTTACCTGTTAAATGCACTACATGTAAGTGCATATTAAGGTCATATGCACAAATATTTGGCAGAAATAATACCCTTTTTTGGGCCCAACAATGGCTATAAGTGCACAAGCCCACCTTAATACAGCAGTCCACCTTAAAATATTGAAACAGCACTAGCATAATGAATTTGCATAACTGAAATTACCTTAATCAATTAATTGGCCACAGCACAGTACCATACATCTACATACTTCACAGGGAATCAGAACCCTAGCAGAGGGCTTGGCAGGACCCACAACATACTGAGCAGCATAGATAAGGAAAAGGTAAAGAAGAATACCTTGATGCTGGAACAGAAGGTAGCATTCCTGCAGAAATTGTCCCAGCCTGATGTGACCAGGTCTGACCTCGCAAGGGATTATGGAATTGATGTTTCCACAATTTCAAGGATTTACGCCTCAAGAGAAAGACTGATGTCCAAGTGGGACAGTGATGACAAACGGAAGCATAAATGAACGGCAAAGGTGACACTGTAGAGACAGTGTTATTAGGGTTGTTCACTACAAGACATTCCACTGATGCTCCCATTAGTGGCCCAATACTCCTACAGAAAGCACAACTGGCTGACATCCCTGATATTCCTTTCACCCCAACCAATGGCTGGCCGTGCAGCTGGAAGGAAAGAAATGGCATAGTGTACTAGAGATGCCACGGAGAAAGAAAAATGCAGATGCAGAGTCGTCTGCAGACAGCTGTGATAAAAACATCTTGCCACAGATTTGTATTGACTATAGCACACAGGACATTTTCAACCGTGATGAGATGGAGCTGTACTTTCAGGCGACACCAGAGGGTACTTTAACTTTTAAACAGGATGCCACACATGGTGGAGAGAAAGCCTGAGAGCACATATCAGTCCTGTTGCGTGCCTATATGACAGGTACTGAAAGAAGAAAACCTGTCATCATCAGCAAGTCCTGTAAACCCCGCTGTTTTAACAGCATCAAAGTCAGTACCCTGCCCATCATGTATGAGTCTAACTCTAACGCGTGGATGACGGCAGAGATTTTGTCTCGTTGGCTTCAGACCTTGAATTCTCAAATGAGAAGGCGATGCAGACGAATTGCAAAGCTGCTCGATAATTGCAGTGCCCACCCTAACATCAGCACGTCTAACATGAAACTTAATTTTTCTGCCACCAAACACCGCCTCTTTAATCCCGCCCATGGATATAGGCATCATCATAAATGTAAAACATTTCTATAGAAAGAAGGTACGCACAATTTCAGAGCAGCCTACTTAAACGCACATCAGATAAGTGCACATCCTGGCTAAATGCACGTTTTCTATATCCCGATTTTCCCCCCATTAGCACAATGCTAAATTTACCTGTTAACTGCACTACATGTAAGTGCACATTTCGGTTATATGCACAAATGTTTGGCAAATATAATACCATTTTTTAGACTTCCGGTGATGTCATCAGCTTAATGGCTGCCTAATTACGGAGCTCCCCCAACCACCAGGCCAAAACCGGCTCCACACAAACCAAAAGCTAAAAGATATTACCAGAAATGACTACAGTGAAGAGTGGAGGTAAAGCTAATAGAAGATCCAGATCCAAACCGGTGAAAATGAAGACGGATCACCATGGATTGAGCCCTGCGAGCTCAGCAGCTAGTAGCAGAGATTCACCTGTAAGCATGGCGGACAGAGATACCGAAAATGAATTGGAGTCCTTGTCCCGCTCTCGCTTCGAGACCCTGCTAGCTGAAATAAAAAATTTCGCTCTGAAAATATGCAGGAATTCGCCACCATCTTTCCAGTTCAAAACTGAGTGGGCTCATAGAGCCCTGGTGCCTAAGCCAACCTTGGCATCAGCCAGGCCTCGATCTATAGTGGCAAAATTTTCCAGCTTTAAGGATAAAGAACTGGTCATACACACAGCATGGCAACAAAAGAGGGTCGAATACAATGAGGCCCGTCTTCTATACGACCAAGGCTATCCTCCGCCTATTCAACAACAACATATGGCCTACGCACCTGTTCTCTGCACTCTACGGGCCCTCGGAATGAAGTTTCAAACCCCTTACCCATCCCGACTAAGAGTGCATTGGTGCACAGGTCCAGAGCTCAACCATACAGTGGAGGAAGCAACAAGGGCTTTTGAAAGTAAAGGGCACTCCTTACTGGTAGATAAAAATCAGAGGAACGACACGCTCAATCTTCGACCAGCCTGGCAGTCAGTAGCTCAACACAATGCCAGGAAGATGGACCAAAGAACAGCTCCAGCAACCCTGCAGGACATCAAAGAATTACTACGGGGATTCTCGCACCCTACCCATGCAGAACAGCAAGCGACTTCAGGACTTGGGGACATTTGAGAAGTAGTATCAGAGAACTGTGAGTAATCTTAATAGTTTTTCCTCCTCAGCTGGGCCCGTACTGATAGGAGGGTTTTTTCTCTCTCTGCACGTGGGCCAGAAGCTGATTGCGGGACTCTAAGCTTTATGGACACTCTCTACAGCCTCGCCATCCCTTCTTGCGTTTCCTCGCCCGGTTACTGGCTGTAAAAAGAAATCGGACACCCTCACAGAGGAAAATCTCTGTGGTTCCCTAAATTTATTTTCCTATACTTCACTAAAACTGCGAGGTCCCCCCCCCCCACTTCATTCTAGTCTTCACCTCTGGGTCCTCTGTGACCACGATGTCTTGGGAACTCACATTTTTTGGACTTGTCAAGGGGTACAGTGTTATATTGTGAGTTTGTATAATCAGAGTGTGGGGGGTGGGGGGGGAGAGAAATGAAGAGAGGAAATAAAACCAAACAAAAAGGGTGTACCTGGGAAATGAAAAAGCGGTCTGTATACAACAGAATAATATGTACATACTTGTTAAGAAGGCCATCTTTATAGCACAAGCTATATATGGATCACAAGTGTTCAATATATGATGCTGGCGTGAGGAGGGGGGAATGAAAGAGCTGCTCCAGACTCTGTATTACTGGCGATTATTTTTGCTTTGGGTTGAGCTAATATCCCAGACATTACTTAGGACCACATGAGGAGAGATTCCTATCCACGAGTCTGGGGACGTTACTGTACTTCGGTGCTGCAGGTCCACAGCACGGGCTCCCCACCCAAGTTGGATGACGCTACTGGGCCATATCACCTGGCCAGGACCAGGCTTCTCGCGGGCCCAGGAGGGCCGAGCCAACATAAGGGCTCCCCCGACCTCCTACCCGAGTGCATAAACCCACTTGGGCTCTTAGGAAACACTCTCGATTGTTCCCCTATCTTGGGGGTCACTATGTACATAGTTATAGAGGCAGAGGGAAGTTGATGTTCATTTCTAAGCTCCCTCTGCAGGTTTTACAAGTTTATAGGATGTTTTTTATTTGTTGGCTCTTGTTATTATTTTTTCTACATGTTCTTATGTATACTGCCACTTCAATTGATATGCTCAGTCTCATATTTACATTCGGATGCTTGATAAGGGAAGGGAAGGGAAGGACAAAGGAGTTCCCCAGTGGGGGAGAATGAGAGTGGGATACGTAGTTCCTTGTGAGGACACAGAATGGAATGGGGGGTTATAGGTAACACAAACTTTGGAAATATTGCAGCTAGTAGCCCTTTCTCCAAACTTAGATGGAGAAAAGGCACAGTCTCAAAGTGATCTCTCACAATGTTAATGGGCTGAACAGCCCTGTCAAAAGACACAGAGTCCTTTCTGCTGTTAAAAAGCGGAGACCGGCCTTCATTTTTCTGCAGGAAACACACTTCAACAAAGCCGAGCATTTGAAGCTAGGGAGGTTTGGCTTTACTCAGGTGGTAGCATTGTCCCATAGAAAGGGGAAGAGAAGGGACACTGTCATTTTGGTCTCTCAGGGCACACAGTTTCAGTCATCAGCCTCCTACGAGGACCCTGAGGGCCACCTAACGATTCTGCAGGGCCACTTGGAGGGCTCTCTGATTACACTGGCCTCCATATATATTCCTCCAGGCTCCTCTGCCCCAGTGATTAGATCTCTACTTCAAAAAATCACGGAGTACCAATCGGGTACCCTTGTGGTGGGGGGGGATTTAAATCAAGCTTTTGAGCAGACAGATACTACGAACACCAGATTTATAAGGAGGTTGATTGCTCTTAGGACCCTCAGGGATTACCTTAAAGGGGCATTCTGGGCAGATGCTTGGAGGGTATCACATCCTGGGAGGCAGGTGTATACCCATTTCTCCCCACATGGCTCCTACGCTAAAATTGATTATTTTCTGATTTCCAGGGAGTACCAACACCAGGTTAGGAAGTGTAGCCATTTTCCCTCAGTCCTCTCTGACCACTCCCAGCTAACTTTAAAACTAGACTGGAAAATAGAGAGAGGTCAAACTCTCTGGAAATGTAATAATTATCTGCTAAACGTGCTGCAGAATTCCTGACCTTGGAGCTGTTTCTCTTGCACAGCTATAGACTATTTTGAAACGAGTCGGCAGCATCCACAATTTGACTCGCTCGCCAGGGCACAGTAATTGGAGACAAAGTAACGACCGGATTTTCAGGCGCCAATTTCAAACAGTGCATTGTGGCACCTGATTGGTCTCTGCCCTAGCGGTGACGCATCTCCACAGGCCACTCAAAAGCCTGGACCTGAGCCTAGCTGCTCTTTACTACTGGGACTGTCTGGGGTGGAGAGGGTGACCTCTCAGCAAGTGGGTACCCCCCCTATTCCCTGCACCGAATCCAACGCGTGGGGTAAGAGGTGCCATCTCGTTGTTGCTGGGCTGCATGGACCTCCCCCTGACACAGAAGTTCTTGTTTCATGCTTTATAGTAGGCGTCCGAGCAGCCAATCTCCCGGGACACCTGGAAACTAACTAAAGTTCTGGACCTGGGACTTGCCCTGCATCTTTTTCTGGTGGCAGAAGCTGACCTCTGGATTTTAAAATTTAGGACATTGTGCATCAGGACAGTTTTTCTCCCACCCAACCCACCCGTTCTCTCCTCCCGTTAAATGCTAGGGGATGCCCCGCCCATATGAATCTCTCGGCCAATCACTTGGCTTGTAACCTTTCTTGCCACAGGGTACTGGCATCTCTGCAAGAGTTACACATGCTGTGTCTTCTCAAATGTGTATAGTTGTAGCAAATGACTAACCTTTTTTTTTTTCCTTTCTTCCCTCCCTGTCCTGAATGTATTAACGTCTCCCATACCTGGGTAATTCTAATTTAAATTGTATACTGACGGGGACTGCTCTGCTAATGAAAGTTAATAACCTGTTTTTAGGCTAAAGCTTGCAAATGTTAATAGCTGCAGAAATCATAGAGAGGACAAATGCGTAAAGAATGCACATCTCCTGCACATTTTCTCTAGACTGTACAGAAGATCAGCTAACCTATTCTCCAAGTCACTGACCCTGCCCAGGGCAGAGTTTAACTAAATTTGCCTCCTTCTGTGCCTCTGCCAAGCATTATGTTGTATCGACCAGGCTTACTCAGGCAATTACCTCTAAGGGTCTGTCACTGCTCTGCTAACTAGAACATCCTCACAAGGGGTACCTGATATCTGCTCCCCCCCATTCCCTGCGGGACAATGTTTCCCCTACTGACACCCTAGTTCTCAGAAATCTAATACAGTAAATAGTTTCATTTGATATCCCAGCAGTGACCGAATACCTGTTCTCTCTTGACAATTGCGCCTTATTGACTGAATATTACCATTGGATTGTGTTCACCACCCCGACTCTTCCTCCACAGTCAGGGTACCTATCCTGTGCCTGAAAAGCTACCTAAGACAGGCAATAGAGGTAGTTACTGGGCACCCTTCCAGATCAGCATGCCTCACCAGAAGCTGAACCCAGATCACGCGCCACATGGGGCACGAAACCCATGGGCCCCCCTCTCCAATAGGGGTGTACTCCTGGCAACAGTCTATATCTTGTCCCTCCTCTGGGTGGACAGGCTCATAGGCTCAGGGGATCCAGAAATAAGGGGACAAATGTACAGCGATACACCCCCCCCATCAGCTTCTACAATGGAGAGCACCGCTCGAGCTATTTAGCCCTCTCTCAGCCCATGAGCTCATGAGAAAGGGGTATGCTACGATATTTTCCACTTTGCAAGTAGAACAGGCCAAGGCAACCGAATCCCATCGGTCAGCCCTAAATTACTCGGCCTTCTGGCAGTGTTACTACTTTTGGCTGGGGACATGCAACCTAACCCTGGCCCTAACACCATCAACTGCTCAATATCGTCCCCTTATGATCCCCACTGGGCACCCACAAAGGGGTTAAATAGAGTGCATATGAACATATGCAGCCTCAGATCAAAAATGCAGGAGGCACAAGCCTGGCTTGATCTCAACAAGCCGGATATCCTTGCCGTCTCAGAGACTTGGCTTAAGGCCCACATCCCTGATCACGAGGTACTGGCCCAAGGATATAGTATTTATCGGAGGGACAGGGTTACCAAAAGAGGAGGCAGTGTACTCATCTATACCAAGGAAACCCTAACCATAATGCCCCTCATCCTACAGCAAAGGACCTGCATTGATGGTGAATCTATATTCATACAAGTCACCTAGGGCATTCCAAGCAGCGCTAGCTTCTCGGCTCAAGTATACAGCCCACCAATCGACTCTTCAATCCTAGAAGCAATAACTAAAACCACAGCCCAAGGAGTTACTTCGGAACTCCTTATTCTGGGTGACTTCAATCTTAACTGGGCCTGGGAACCAAACAATGCCTTCTTGGCATTGACCCAAGAAGCAAATCTGGTTCAGGTCATCTCAGAATCAACCAGACTGAACTAGAAATCGGGGAACCATACCACCCTCGACTGGCCTCTTGTTTCCAACCCGGCCAATATTCAGAAAGCTGGAATAATGGTGGACTCCTTAAGTGACAACTCCCCCATATTCTGCATAAGGAAAAACAGAGCACCCAAGATTCAGCCTAGAATACTCACTGCTCTGGACTATACCAACTTCTCAGCAGGGCAGTTCAATGACTACCTACACAGGCTGAACTGGAGCCCAATTAGGCTCCTCCCTACCTTGGCTGAGGCTCTGGAGCATCTTCACAACGCAGTATGTACTGCAGCTGACCTCTTCGCCCCTTTGAAAAAGCGTAGATCAAAAGGAAGCTGCTACAGGTGGATCTCTCCTTCCTTGAAATCCCTTATGGTCAGTCGGGACAAGGCCTGGATGAAGTTCAGGCTCTCCTCCCTTCCTGCTAACCTCGTATCATACAAAGCCCTAAGAAATAAATACAAGAGAGCCATCAAGCTTGCGAAAAGGGAGTATGTCACTCATCTACAACAAATTAACTTGAGCAACCCCAAACAATTCTGGCGGCACATCAACAACCTGATCAGGGGTAACACTAAGACAGAACCCGGCCCCATTTATGTCAATCGTCAGCCTGTGAGAGACTCCTTTGAAATTGTACTGCCCTAAACAATCACTTCACAAACCTCAACGCCTACAAGGTCGGCCTGTCCTCGTCAACTGCGGCTCCCAATGTATTCGAGACTATGTGCCTAGACCATCCCTCCTTCTATCTAAGACTTGTCAAGAGAAAAGAGGTCCTAATCCTCCTTAGGACCCTGAAGGATAGTGGCATAGGAGGACCTGATGGGATTACCCCTTGGCTACTTAAGGCGGGAGCCCCATCCCTCTCCAACCCCCTGACCTGGCTCCTAAACAGATCCCTACTTGAAGGGACTGTTCTGGACCAGTGGAAACTTGCCGACGTGATCCCTATCCACAAGGGTGGCTCCAGGGGAAACTTAAGCAATTACAGGCCTATTTCCCTGCTCAGTACACTCGCAAAGTTACAAGAAAGGTTAGTCTATGGCCAACTCCGTGACTACCTGGAGCCACATCAGCTACTAGCCTCCTCTCAGCATGGTTTTAGAACTAACCATGGGACAGACACAGCCCTAATCCAGCTCTCGAAAGACGTGTTCGAAGCAATGGATAATGGTACATCTACTGGCGCCGTCTTTATAGACCTGTCCAAGGCATTTGACCTTGTAGATCACAAACTCCTGCTATAAAAACTGGTTAAAATCGGTTTAGACCCCCTCGCCCTCAAGTGGTTTGGGAGTTACCTATCGGGCCGATCCCAGAGAGTCATCTGGAAGGGTGCTACATCAGGTTCACTCCCCCTAACAGAGGGAGTACCACAGGGCTCAATTCTCGGCCCACTCATTTTCTCCATATTTACTAATGACCTTAACCTCCACTGTGGGGGTAGCTCAGTCATTCAGTACACGGATGACACCATCATCTATCAACCCCTGGGAGACACAGCAGCTGTCGATCCCCTTCTCCAAGCCAACCTTGCATCTCTTTCGGCCTGGCTGAGAGCTAATAGGTTGATCCTAAATGCAAGCAAAACTAAGGCGATGCTGTTCGGAAACAAAGCCCTTGGTCATGACAGGTCGAATGCTCTGTATTTCACATCTCTCTCAGAAAGTGTCATTGAGGTTGTGCCCTCCCTAAAATACTTAGAACTGACACTGGACCATTGTCTTACCTTCAAGCCACATGTGGATCAATTTACCAAGACCATACACCACAAATTTGGTACGTTGTACCGACTAAAGGACCAGCTCATCCCTGAGGCCAGGACCTCAATCGCCACAAGTGTCCTCCTCCCCACCCTGACCTATGCTGTCCCAATCATTCAGGGCATGGCCAAGCAAGAGGTCACCAGGATGCAAATCTTGTACAACAAGGTTGCTCGGTTTGCTACCCAGGACCACTCGCAAAGTCACCACTGTGACGCACTTGCCCAACTACGCTGGCCCTCTCTTACAGTTCATCTTAACTACCCCCTGCTTTGCTTGACCTTCAAGCTACTCAGCCCCTTAGCCCCTCCCAACTTAGCTGGTACTATAACAATCAAACATAACACTAGGAGTCTACAGACATCAGGCCGAACTCTGCTGGAAGTTCCTAGAGTCAGGACAAAAGCTGGTGGCAGGTCTTTCTCCTATTCAGACCCCTGCCAATGGAACAAACTCCCTCCTCCAGTGCAGGAAGCTTCCTCACTGATGAATTTCCGCACCAGACTCAAAGCCCATATGACTGATACTAGCACTTGCCACTCCCACGGCTCATGAGCACTCCCCCCCTCCCCCTCACTTGTTCCTACCCTCCAACTGACCTGATTCATCCATGCATCTCTTCAGGTTCCAAGGTGTTTCTTCTCTAGACATCGTCCTTCAACTAACTTCCGCACCTTTTCTTAATTAATTGTGACAAGCTTACTTATAGGGTCTGTAGCATGTTGATAACCATGGCTGTAACCTGCATACTCATCTGTATCTACTCTATAACCCAAGTCTTCTTGTATGAAAATAAGTATTGTTATCCCGGGTTGCCCCTGAAAAAGGGACCTTTGGGGCTCAGTGGGCCTACCCAGTCACCAAAATATTATAAATAAATAAATAAAACTCAAAAAACTTTATGGACATGGTTAAGGCTAGAATACCCCAAATACTACAAGAGAATGACTCCCCAGAAACTCTGAGAGCCATTCTTTGGGATACTGTGAAATCCGTACTAAGGGGGGACATTACTAAACATGCAGTCCACCAGAAAAAGCAACAAAATCTCCAGATGGAGAAATTGCAGCAGCAACTTCAAGAACAGCATGCTAATGGAGATGGGGCTATATATCCTTTGCTGCAGGCCACAAAACAACAAATTCAAAACCTATTAGATATTAAAACAGAGTAGGCCCTCCAATGTCTCCGTCAGAGATATTATGAGAGTGGGCCAAGGGCAACCCGTTTGCTAGCTCACAGATTGTGACAACAGACCTCCCAGGCCTCTAGCACTCAGATTAGAGACCCAGTGAGTGGGCAGCTACTGAGAACCCCTAAACATATTTTGGATACCTTTAGGGTATTTTATCAAAATTTGTACACCCTGGAACAGTTGCAGGATTGTTCTCAGGCCAAGGCATTTTTTGCTAAATTGAATCTACCGAAGCTCACACAGAAGCTTCAATGGTCTATGGACGAGCCTATTTAACATCCTGAAATAGAGTCTGCAATCCAGAACCTGAAGACCAACAAATCTCCTGGCCCGGATAGGTATGCATCAGAGTTTTTTTACATTTTCAGGGAGGAGCTTGACCAACCCCTGCTGGAGGTGTGCAGAGCAGCACAAACAGGAGAACCAATACCAGAGTCCAGGAGCTATGCTGTCATCTCCAGTATACCAAAACCCAGAAGGGACATTACTCATTGTGCAGCATACCAACCCATATCAGTTTTAAATATCGACTACAAGCTCTATGCAACAATAATAGCTTGACGCCCGGAGTCGATCCTGCCATGACTGACTAATTATGATCAGACAGGCTTTGTCCCAGGAAGGCAATCCCAAGACAATATAAAAAGAACCCTGCATCTCCTGCACCACGCCGCACAGTTGGGGTCCCCATTCCTGCTGTTAAGCCTGGATGTGGAGAAGGCCTTCAACCAGGTGGCGTGGTCCTTTTTGGGGGCAATGCTCTGAAGCTTTGGTTTTTCCGATTCCTTTGATAAACTTATAAATAATATTTATACTAAACCTAGAGCTTACATCAAGATAAATGGAGGTACCTCTACACCTATATCCTTGTACCGAGGTACCCGGCAGGGCTACCCCATCGCCACTCCTCTTTGCCTTATACCTTGAGCTCCTGGCGTAGTCCTTGAGACAGAGATGGAGGATATAGTGGTGGGGGGAGAAGCCCATAAGCTCACTCTGTACGCAGATGACCTCCTAATCTACCTTAGAAATCCGGAGCAATCCCTGGGCCCTCTGTGGAACTGCCTAGAAGAATTCAGTTCAATAGCAGGCTATAAAATCAATACAGCCAAAACAGAGGTCCTCCAATTACATTATGAACCCTCCGGTACAATAAAAAAACCTTCCCCTTCAAATAGAATCTAAAAAGTTTAAAATATCTTGGAGTCTACCTGGACTTGGACAGCTCTCAGCTGTTCTCCCTCAACTTCCTTCCCATCCTAGAAAAATTAAAGACAGACCCTGAGAGATGGGCTTTGGTCCCAATTCCCCTTTTACAGCAAGTGGAAGCAGTCAGAATGGTTTTACTCCCCAGGCTGTTATATTTATCTCAAACCATCCCTATTCAACTAACTGAGAATTATTTCTCTGGCCTAAATAGAAAAATAGTTCATTTTTTATGGGGTGTTTCCAGACTGAGGGTCAGATTATCTGTCCTTCAAATGCCTAAACAGAGAGGAGGATTATCCCTTCCTAATCTGAAGCCGTACCATCAAGCAGCTCAGATGAAGACAGTTTTCTACTGGTTAAACATAAATTATATAGCAAAATGGAAAACCTTGGCGTGCAGAGAGGAGGACCTTGTAAACTTAAATAAAATTCTTCTAACAAAGAAGGACACTTACTCTACACACAGGGGAAGAAACCCATACACGATTCCCTCATCGAGAGCCTGGTATGGGGTACTAGACGACAGGAGATTTAGAAGACGGCGTATCTACCTATCCTCAATTCCGTATCTGGAATCCTGTGAACCGGCAAGGATGGATCTGGGCTTTCAGAACTGGGAGAGGAGGGGCCTTCACCCAATATGGCATTTCATAAATGGTAACGAAATCCTAGCATTCCCAGATTTGGTGGAAAAATATGGAATCCGGTGGCAGGATAGATTCCAATACTTCCAAACCAGAAATTACATCAGGTCCTTCCACTAGATACCTGGGAAGAAGAACCCCCTGCCCCCACAGATAGCTGTCTTAATGAAAGAAGCAACAGAGGGTAGGGCACTATCGGCTCATATAATTTCACACCTATGCCGAGCCCTTTTTACCTGGCAAGGGGATACCCCCCAGACAGTCAGACAAGCTTGGGTGCAGGACTTGGGAGTCCCCATCCCTGATGATGCGTGGGACAGGGCCCTGGGGAAGATCCAATGGGGCATATCTGCAGTGAGCTGGAAGGAATTCTCGTGGAAGATATTTATTAGATATTTCAGAACCCCTGCAATACAGGTAAAATTCCCCAAAAACAGGTCTCCCTTCTGCTGGCGTGAATGTGGGGTATCCCCTGCAGCACTAGTCCATATACTGTGGGACTGTCCTGTTTTGTCTTTTTATCAGGACCTACAAGGAGCCCTCCACTCTAACTTTGTACCTGATCTCCTCCTGACCCCCATGCTTCATTTTTTTCTGGTCACCCAGAAAAAGTACAGAGACCCACTTACAGGGAAATTACTTAAAATCATTTTTCTAGCAGCCCAAAAGGCGATTACTAAAAGGTGGCTCTCCTCACATAAAACTGCAATACATAACTGGCACAACACAATGATAGCAATCTATAGAATGGAGGCACTGACAGCAGTTCTGAACAAAAGACAAACCCATTTTGAGTTGATTTGGTGAGATGGGTTTTGTATATCTGCACCCAAAGACCGGATTTTGTCCCTTGACTGGATAACACCAGGACAAGGGAGCCCTATATGAGCAATGACCACTAGCCCCATACCCCAAACACTCTTCTTCCACAATTCCTAGGAACACTGCTAATTGTTTGTTTGACAAAATAATTTAATGTTCGACCAAATGTTTAAATATATGGACTCTCGGACTTTAAACTGTTGCATACCAGAATGTACTTTTAGGCTAAGATCAACTGTATTAAGTGGCTTTGTATGTTTCTATGTATGTACTGTTTTATGTATGTATTGTTTTTCAAAAAAACACAAAGGGGTCCCCCACTTATAAATAAATAAAGTTTAAAAAAAAAAAGAAATTATACAGTTTTTAGTCCAACAATAGCTATAAGTGCACATTTCCACCTTAATGCAGTAGTCTACCTTAAAATATTGAAACAGCACTTACATATTGAACTTGCATAATTGTAAGGCTATGCCTGTAGTTCGATGGGGCGGAGCAACTAACCATGCCCCCCAGAGCCATAAAAGGCCGTTCCCCTTTAACTCACTCCACGATCAGTCTTCGTTGCGGCCAGAGGCTCCATCCCCCTCACTCCCTTCCCCTTCTGTGCTGCTGTGCCTGTTTCTCCTGTTCCTCCTATCATCTGCCTGCCTCCGGCCGCCTCCCGTTCGTGTTTTCTCTTCGCTGCATCAACGCTCACCTCTGACCATTTGTATCTTCTTCTCCTCAGTGTGGCTTCCATGCCCATCTGTTCTGTTTTCTCCCTCCCTCCTCATTGCTGCTCCCAGGTTTGTCTCTCACTCCCTCCCGTTCCTGTCTGCTTCTCCGTTCCTCACCTTCTCTGGTGTTTTTTTTTTATCTGCCGCTCACTTGCAGCCACTTATCCTCCTTCCACCAGTTTCTGTCCCCACCCCCACCCCATTCTGTCCATACCTCTCTTTGGGCAGTCTTTCATCCTTGGAGAGTGTTCTCTGCTGGCAGTTCCTGCCTTTCTTCTCAACCGCACTTGTATTCTCTCTGGTTCTTGCCTTCCATACCTGCCGCCAAGGAACCACTTCCCGTTCCGAGTATCCCCACTCTTTCTCATCCAGCCAGTGTTGCGGCTCCCCAGCTCACCCATGGACATATCTCTGCAGCACTGCTATATTTAGCAAATGCTATGCCCAGCCCTAACCTGCCGTGCTCTCTTGCCCTCGCTCAAACGGGGGACTCCTTGCTCCAGTGGTACCGATTTTAACTATTACTGAATGCAGGCCGTGCAGTGCATAGGATTTCTATGCTGATCACCTACTCAGTTCATGAAACTTTGTTTAAAGGGGCAGTGGGGCTTTAAAGGGGGATTATAGGACTCTCAAATTGCTTACAGCAACTACCCCTGCTTTTTATTTTACTCCATGACTTGTCGGCCCAGCCACAGCTGCTGGTATTTAATCAATTTATTTCACCTCCCTAGTTGGGAAGAATGGTGCAGCGCCGCACCATTACCTTAAATGGAACCGCGTAGCAGCTGCCATGTTTGGCAATCGGGGAGTTTACAAAATTAAAATAAAGTAAGTAAACCGCAAATACATTTTTTTTTTTTTTACTGTACAGAACTTAATTGGGGGCTAGAGCTTTCCGGGGGTGGGAGAGCTAATATTATAGAGTTTTCCTTTAAATGAGAACACCTGTCCTCCACCACCCCACCCCACCCCCAAACCAAGCCCTCCCAATTAGGTTTTAAGCCCCAAATATTTTTTTTTCATTACCTCTGTGTCTTAATATTGGCTCCGATGTACCTGAGCTAATGTAAAAACCCAAAGCAGCACAGTGGCATTTCTTACACTCAGCGTGGCTCCACGCTGCTCCACTTTATCACGTATACATTGGAGCAGAGCTGTGCTGAGCATGTGAAATGACATCACGCTGCTCCAGGGTTGTAAAATTAATGCTGGTACATCAGAGGAGATAGTAAGACACTGGAGAATTGAAAAGATTATTTTGAGGGCTTAAAAGCCTAATTGGGGGGGGTTTGGGGGGTCAGGTGTTCTTTAAAAGATTAGACTGCTTTACAGAGAAGTAATGCTTGTTGTACCTTATTTTAATAAAAGCCAAACTGGTGCTGTTTACATACAACTGAGTGCTCTGGCTAACACATTAATGCATTTACCAGTTGATTAAACTGAACTTTGACAAGGGTTAAAGGCTAGAAGTAGGAATACATGCAGAGCTGGCAGGAGCAAGTAAGTTGTAAAAGGTACGGAGGCCTGGCCTACGTCACTAGGGCCTGACCGCCTGCGCAGAATGGACGCGGTAGTGTTCAAACTTAGAGTGGAGCTGCAACCAGACAGTTATTGCTGGGGGTGGGGAGTTCTGTTGTGGGCACCACTATGAAAGTGCGCTAAGTACAAGAGGAGGCGTTTCAGCACTGTCTGTAGCGAAAATCTGTTACTAGCTACTTGGTGTAGATTAGCACTTCTCCGCAGTGTTCAGAAGTGCATAGCCCATCATCAAAAATAAAAAAAAATGAAAATGGAGCTCACACAACACGTTAAAGACATGCAGCAATCAGAAACGCTCAGTTCATATTTTATGTTACTCTAATCTGAATACTGAAAAAAAAAAAACATCAACATGTACCATAGCACCCAAGCAAAAACTAACCAAGTGAATCTTTTTCCAAAACAAAGCAGCAATGATGACTGAATTAAACCAAACCTGTGCATGTAAGATTTTCCCTTTGAGGCATTGTATGAACTCTGATGTCCAATCTTCAGTGACATATCTAGGGTAAATGTACTGCCACTTCACTGACGTTTTCTTCCCTTCTGTCTGGAGCTTTCTTTTACTGGGAATGTAATAGAACAGAACTGGGTTTTGTGTAGAGCTCTTTATGCAGCTGGTACAGTATCATAAAGATATCTCAATCCCTCCTGCTATCACCAGAGCCCATTAATTTTTTTCCCCAGTTTCTCGCACCCTTTTGTCTCCTCCTGCTCCCATCACCTGCCCCTGCAGCCCCATGAACTCCTCTTGCTCCCTACCACTGCTCTTTTCCCCATGTCCCTTCTTCCCTTTATGGTTTTCTCCCCCACTCCCCTCCTGCCCCATAGTCTGACTTGTTTGCGATTTTTGTGATTTTTTTATTCTGATATTTGCACTTTACATACCCCCTTCTGGACTTCGAACAACTGTACTCTACTCGGTTATCAGCAACAGTACTCAAGAGGCTTTGTATACTTTGCATGTTGGTACTATAACAATCAAACATAACACTAGGAGTCTACAGACATCAGGCCGAACTCTGCTGGAAGTTCCTAGAGTCAGGACAAAAGCTGGTGGCAGGTCTTTCTCCTATTGTGAATATAGTTTTGATTCACCCAAAATATTCTGTCTTGTACTGTAATGTGCATTTTATTGCTTAGTCATACTTTTATGTATTGTCCCTGAATCATTCTAAATATTCTGATTTATTTACTATTTTTTTCTCTTTTGTATTATTTTCTGTATCCCCTCCCACAAACTGCACTTGGAAATGAGCCTTGACTCAGTGTGCCTTTCCTGGCTGCCAATTTAGAAATTTAAAAAAAATGTGCTTTAAAACAAAATGTGTTTGATACTGGTATTGCAAAGACTGATTCCTGACAAAACTATAAAGCCTTCATGCACTACATACACCTGCTCATGGCCATACAGAACTATACTCAAACCTGTATTTTTTTTTTTTTGGGGGATGTTGGCCACAGTCCAAAGTAAAGCCCCACTTGTTTTTAAATAATTTACAATTTGCAATGCATTAAGCTGTCCAGAGGTCGAGGCATAAAATGTGAGTGCCATCTTTATTTTGTGCAAAAAAGGACATTTAAAATTCAAGTTTGACATGTTAAACTCCAAACTCCAAACTCAAAGCCCACCTGCTCAACAGGAGTACTTGCCAATGCCTTAGGACCTGACCTCACATCACCCCGCTGATCCCTCTTAGGAAGGTGACCTGACTCCTAGCAACGTAGCTGTTATCCCGTGCTCTCCCTAGATCTTCATGTTTATGTGCATGCAACATGTTGTTATATTTCCTACTCTGGAGGTCTCTCTGACTGTATGTTCCAACTCTTCCTACTCTGATTGTAACCCTATGTAATCCAGCTCTGTAACACAATAAGTCATCTTTCAACTTGTACTGTTCTGTTACTTGTATGTTATTTTTGTTATTGTATGTTATTTTTACCCCCGGGTCGCCCCTGAAAAAGGGACCTCCGGGGCCCAGTGGGCCTACCCGGTCAACAAAATTCAATAAATAAATAAACAGTACTGTAAAATGTTAGAAATAACACAGTTCAGTAGGTGATAATGAGGGGAGCCAGAATCCAGCACAGCACTAACAGATCCCCTTCCATGCACTGCTGCCTAAAGAGACCGATAGCAATATGCTATGTTGTACCCTTTTTTGATCATGCTGTACCACAGGGACGGTGTAATAGAAAGGAATGTCTGGATGTGCATGATACAGGCAGCATTTTGTTCAGTGGCCATCTTGAATTACACTCTATCCCACAGGGTAACGGAACGATACTTGCTGACTTTCTCCAGATGTACTAGATGCCAGAAAATCTGTAGGCAGAAGCCCCTGGTAATCAAACACCTGTAAATCATTGTAACTGTTAATAGCTAACCTTGCCCTTTTATACTATTGTGATATTTTTATACAGTCTAATTTATAAATGTATTATGTAAGTCTGTAGTATCTGTGTCAGCATATATTGACCTAACACAAGCATAATCAATTTCCAGCACTGTCGGGGGAACAGTTTTTAGACATTTAGAAGCCCTTTAGTTGTTCTTTATAGGCTATCCACCATTCTGATGTGTGTTTCACCTTTTTTGTTAAATTAATAATCCAATTCTGTTGTCTTTGTAACTACCTTGAATTCATCTGTGCTCAGCAGTTGCTGCTGTCTGTCTTCATGCTGCCTGAACATTCTATGACATCAGAAACTCCCATTCCAGGCCATTCAGATGAACAGCATGGAATGGGAGTTATTGATGTCACAGAATGTCTTAAACATATGAACAGAAAGGGCAGTAGCTAGTGAGGAGAGTGGAACTCGATGTAGATCTGAAGGCACCGCAAAGCTAGATTATTTATCAAAAAATCATCAGAGCATTTCAGAATACATAACTGGCATGGAAAGGAAGATGGCAGTGCAGTTAATTATGCAAAAATAATTTCTTATCTCCTTTAAAGGGATTCCACTGTAAGTTATCTATGCTCATTGATCTGTTCTTTTCAGAAGCAATAAAAAAACTGACTGATATTTGATTGATTGATTGGTTCATAAAGCCTGTTTGACATAAGAGATGCCAAAAGGAAACATCAATTTGTGACCAAACCTTAAACACAGTAAAATAAACCAGAAAATTACTCACTCCCTACACCCCCAAAAAATAAACCATTAAAACATTAAAATTGGCACAAAAAAGCCCCAAAACAAAGTTTTGATTCCTTTTGTTTTATCATACTGCTTTCGGTACTTGTTGTGGTGTTGTTTTACTGTAGCTTTCTTCTTAAAGGGTCACTGCTAGCCCTTTACTTACGTTTCCACTCCGAAGGCAGAAACCTGCCTTTACGCAGTGCATCAGTCCCTCTTGTGCCATACTATATATATATCCACAAGGTAGTCCCCCCCATAAAAATATTTACTTTTTAGGTATTTTAATAAACAGCCAAACCCCACTGGTCCACTCCGACTGTCTGTGCCTGATGACAAAGTGCAGTCACAAATGTAAATGGTGCCAAGGCTCGTGCGTGGACTACTGTACCCAAGTTCAGCTAAACCCATGTTCTGGCACAACAAAGAAAGCTGAAATCGGGGAAAGTGCTTATTTCTTTGAAATGGCCACTAAAAAGTAGTTAAATCATGGTCTGAAAGTTCAGCCACAACACTGGGCACGTGCTTGAGCATGTGCATACCACCTTGCGCGTATACATATTATGGCACAAGGTGGACTGATGCAGTGAGTGAAGGTGGATTTCTGCCTTCCAAATGAAAATGTAAGTAAAGGGCTGACAGAGCCCCTTTAAATGTAGAGTTTTTGTGTTTCAAGCTGGCCGCTGATCACATTGCATGATTAGTATCCCAGCCTTGCTGACCACTGTGCTTTGTTCTCTGAATTTCAACAGAATTCACAGTCTCATAAAGGAACCTGACGGACTTCACAAAACATTCCCTGGAGTTTAGCTGAGGAATAAGTTACTTCCTGCAAAAAAAAAAAAAAAAAAAAAGGGTTCAGAAAGGCACAGGGAGGTAGCTCCAGAAACTAGAGACACAGTGCTCTCAGCATGGCTACTTAAGTTCAAAAAACTTCAAACAAGCTGGGCACCCATACAGCCAGCAACAAGTACATTCTGCAACACTGCGTTGCTGCAATTTAGACTTTATTAAGTGTTATGGTATCACGAATAAAAATGCAGCACAGCAAACCAACAAACCATCCACCAATGTTTCGCCTATTAATGGGTGCATTATCGGTGTGACAGTGTCACCTAAAGGAGACCCCTTTTATAACATAAAATTAAAAAAATTTAGCCAATGGCTATGAGGTATATAGACCATATGGCAACTATCAGATACAGCTCCATTATTTGACATCCATACTACATACAGATATATATATATATATATATATATATACACACACACACACACACAGTATATACATATATACACACACACTGTATAGCAGGTAATATTAGCGCTCCTTTTATTTTAGGGATATTAGCTGAAACGGATATTCCGCTAATATATTCAAATCGCTAAATTGCTGATATTATCTACTCATTATGGCATTTACTGTATGGTTTAGTAACATTGCAATTAGCAGCTGTTCACACGTCCACTGCCGCTAAGTAACCGAAAAAGTGCTGGTAAAATAGAACAAAGACAACTGTTTTGACAACTGTTTTGAGTGCTTAAAAAACCTTTTTAACTTTATTGCACACAATCAACAACGAAAATGAAAAATCAATTGGTATAAGTCCAACACAAGCAGGGCTTTCTGTTCCTCGGGCAGACAAAGAGCGTTAATTTGAGACTTAATGTATGGCACAATAATGTTGTCGATGAACTGCAAAGTTGTCTCCACATTTGCCCAGTGGTTGTCAGAATTTGTGATATCCCAGTCACTGGGGAATTTGGGTTTAGGGTGGCATGCTGCAGTTCGGCCCTTATAGATCAACTGTGGGGGCAACATCGCCCCGGACATGGTACAGGCCAGTAGGACATTTATCTGTCTTTTGTCACCTAAACCAGTCATGGAGACCTGTTTTGCTCCTGTTGTCTCCATAGTCCACTCCAAAACGGGAATCATGTTGACCCCCATTTCGTCCAAGTTCAAAATCAGTTGGGGAGGGTATGAGCTTCTGGGCGCTAGCTCTTGATATTCAGCCCAGAAAAACAACTTTAAGGGAGTCGAAATCACTGGGTGTCTTACGGCCAGCTTTCATCCCCTTTCGCTTGCTATAACCTATCCTGTTGAGGAAACCCCAAGCCCACTTATAGGTTAGTGTTAGGTGCCCCCTGTTCTCAGTGAGTAGCTGTGGAGACTTCATCTTAATGATACCCACAGCAATAGCCTGAATTATTCCAGCACTGACAACTGCCCCCTCCGTGCGGAGAGTCCTAACTATACTTTTCAACTGACTCTCCAAGTTGTCCTCCAAGTGAGTTGGTCGACTACAGGGTTTTCTTGGGAGGACAGGGGCTATAGTTGTAGGGTCTGGAGTTTTCTTTAGCCGTGCAAGGTTGTCTGCCTTAAAATTACGGACTGAACTTTCATTTACTGTTTTGCCTGTAGTACTGAGGTAGTGACAGACTGAGGCCATTATGCCATGCTCTACTGCATACCTCCCTAGCTGGAATCATGTCTCTGGGGGATAGGTAGCATAGGAGTTGCGGTGTCCTCACTTAGCTGGTGGTGGGAATGCAGCAAGCTCCTTGGCAACGGTGTTTGTCACTTCGAGCTCAACACCGGAGCTGTCTGTCAAATCTGCACCCGATAGATCCGAGGTGTCCATCGGATATTTCCTCTTAACCTGTGATGACAGTAGCCACCTCAAGAGGGACATTATGCAGAAACCAGGCACTGTATACAGGCAAATTCTCAGACAACACAGAACAGATCTACACTCTGCACTGATCTGTAAGTGAGCTGGATTTTAAGTGCTGTCTGTCACACCCATTTCAGTACTGTAATTGAGGGTGAACCAATCGCTAATATAATCGGGCGCTAATAAGTACCGCATACCAGACGCGCAAAATTTATCAGGCTCTAATTTAACCTGCTATACAGTATATTCATTGCAAAAAACTTTGTTAATGCTACAGTTAGGGTCGAACGTTCGGAAATCAGGCATTAGGGTTTCCCTAACACCCCACCTACCCAAATCAGGTAGGAGAGCAGGTGTGGGTGTGGTTTGGGCTTCTCAAGCCTAACACTCACCCCATTCCATCTGTAAATAAGATCAGATGTGTAGACTTTATGAGGATGGGGTGAGCGTTAGGCTTGAGAAGCCCAAGGCACACCCCACACCTGCTCTCCTGCCTGCTTTGGGAGGGTGGGGTGGTGGGGAAATCTTAATGCCTCATTTCCCAACTCTTGTCACTTTGACCCTAACTGGAGAATTAACTAAGTCTTTTGCAACTTATTTCCTTACTTTTTTTTTTTTTTGAAATCTCTCTTTATTTGCCTATCTATCTCCAGCCTGCCACCCCCAACCCATCAGTGGAGACAAGGCAGACAACTCACTGCCTGACATCCTGCCCAGAACAGACCCCGAGACCCCATGGAGCCATGGTTAACCCCCCGGGCGGGGACGAGGTGGGGTCCCTAACACCTCGAAACTTCATTGCCAGTCAGTCCAGGTCCATCGGGCGGGCGCAGGCACACTGTGGGCACGTCTCCTGGCTTCCCATCTCCCCGGCGGTGGCAGGTTCTTTTTCTCTGTCCCCTACAGTGTGCAACCCCCTGACATCATAGCGCAAGGCACCGACATCCACGCTGTACAGCGACCGCCTATCCCCTACAATTGGGGCTTGCAATACTCCAAGCCTCCACTCTGAGTCAGGCAAGTGCACAGGCATCAGCCTCTTTCCTCCCCGGAGAAGGCAAGCTGTCATGGGACGCTCAAGCCTATCTCCCCCGGCTGACCCACCAGCGACCTGAGTCTGCTCCTGAACCCAATGGGCTTGCAGGGCATACCGTACAAGACAGTCCTGAATATGTGAATGGAGCTATTCACAGATCTGGGACTGTCTAGTACAAAATGCCCTGCAAGCTCATTGGTCCACACTGGGGAACAATGGGCTTACAACCCATACTGTACCTGTCATTCGGTGGGTGGCTGGGCGGTGTGCGGGCAGGATGCAGCCACCCGCCAATGACGGGGGAGCAGGGTGGGAAAGGGTTCTGTGTGGTGGGTGGGGGGTGCCACTAGATCACCAGGGCATTGCAATACGGGTGTGTACCGTGATCGCGGCAACGGTTGGGGGGTGGTTTACACTACACCACCAGGGATGTCTTCATGTCCTATTTCGGGGACTCGGGTGGAAGGGGGGACCACTAGACCACCAGAGCTGGGTGTGTTACTTACACATCAGGGCACTGGGGGGGCCACTAGACCACCAGGGTCATCTTTTGTAACTTATATCGCGCGATCGCAGCTACGGGCGGGGGGTTCCACTGGACCACCAGGGTTGTGTGTGCATGCGGACGGTGTTCTGGACTGGGCTGCTGTGTTGTGCCCTGCAATACAGCAGCCCACCTGCAGGCGGCCAGGCTTTGCTCCTACTCTGCACGGGCTCAACTATGAGCCCCCCTCTGTGGCGCAGTGCAGGGGTGCGCCGGCATATGCGCCGCATATCCCGGGCTGAATATTGAGTTGGCCGCATATGCATGGGCACGCCCCCTGCATACAATTACATTGCACCCCGGCGCAGCGGGACTTGCGCTGCACCAGGCAGCCTTCTCAATATCCCGCTGGGTCGCAATGCGGGGTGCCAGCACAACTTTGTTGCGCCAGGTGCAACCCCTTTGAATATCCCGGCCATAATGTTGAAAGTTATCAAAGTTATGCGTGTATGTATAAAAATCTCAACGAACACACATAAATTGGTCATTTTTAGGAATTTGTTCACCAAATTTTCAACATGACCTTTTTGGGACTCCACTTCATGAACACTGGTGGTGAAATTTAGTTGTTCAGTCCCGACAAGTGATTTCACGCAATGACTGCATAATAACCTTCTGTGCCCTAGTAACAAAATTACAGTGCCAGTGTTCATGAAGTGGGATCCCAAAAAGGCCATGTTGAAAATTTTGTGAAAAAATTTCCTAAAAATGGCGAAGTTATGAAAGTAAGTTCAAAATGCCACTGAAATACATTATACGGCACTTACCTTTATTTCTCAGTTCGCGTTTCGGCTTTGTAGAGTGCAGATGTGTCTTGGTCCACAGAAGATGACAGAATATGACACTGGCTGGTAAGTAATGGGTAAGAGGGGTGTGTGGGGAGGTGGGTGCTCAGTGGAAGGGTCAGGATAGGGGGGAGGTTAGCGGCTACGACGAGGGACTGTTTTCTTTGTTTCAGGTTTTTAAAAAAAGACGGCAGGGGTAGTTTCCATATTGCAGATACCAAAAAAATAAATAAACCATCTTGGGACACTGGGGGTGGGCTTCTCAGTGTCCCACACTTCTGGGGGGGGTCTAAATGCTGACATGGGGATTGGACCCCCCCCCAGTGTCGGCTAGTTAATAAAACAATGGACTGCGGGGGGGGGGGGAGACTTCCAACACTGGGGGTGGGCATCCCAGTGTCGGCTTATATAAACAAAAAATAACAGGGACTAGCGGATGGCGATTGGAGGGTGGGAGGGTTCCACTAGACACCAAGGAATATATATTTTATTTAGTGGGACAGTGATTTGGACATGAGGGATGCCACTACACACCGGGCCAAGGCAGCTCACAACTCACACTGCAGCCAGCAGCAGGAGTTCATGCAGAGAACGCGGTGGAAGGCTCCTCTCCCTAAGCTGTGCACCCAGGATTTCAGGTGCCCAGAAAAAGTATTTCTGGCCCTAACTGTGCATAGCAAACACCAAAATCTAGCTAAATGGGGCCCATTTAGCTACAGTAGGTTCTGGTGTTTGATTTGTAAAATGACAAAATTTGTATGCATTTCCCACGCATTTTAGTTCATGGAGAGATAAAAACAAGATGGCGGCATGCGAAAAAGGATTTTTCTCTCACAAAAAAGGATTTTATTCTCACAAAAAAGGAACAGGTCTCGCAAGACAGAATTCTTTGTTGCGAGATCAAATCGTTTGTCAAACTTTTTACCTCTGGTTCATTTGAATGTGTGGCTGTTCCTGGGGGTCCAGGTGCAGACTGCAGGATTTTCCTTATTTATCTCCCTTCAGGGGCGATGGGGAACTTCCTGCAGGAGGTTGCTGAATTCGCCATCAGTGAAACATTGGAAGCCCCCAGATGTATTTTTCTGGGGGATTTCAATGTTTGGGCTGACGACGAATCTTCTAGGTGTAGTTACAACCTCCTCCAGACTATGTTTTCTCTGGGCCTAACACAAGTCGTTGCTGCAGCGACACATCAGGATGGCCACATGCTGGACCTGGTGTTCTCACTGGGGCTTGAAATTGTCAATCTCAAGATTGATCAAGTACCTTGGTCCGATCATTGCACGGTGCAGTTCATGTTTGGGGCTCCCGCCAGATGCCCTCTCCCTACTGAGATGATGAGCTGTCACCCTTTATGGGGATTGACCCCTGAGGGTTTTTTGGCAGCAGCTCATCTATCTAGTGTGGGTGATGCATGCATCAGAGTCATTGGTGCTGGGGTTGATACCTATAATAGGGTGTTATTTGACACCATTGACTCCCTCACACCTGTCCGTGTATGACCCAAATCTTCTTACCTGAAGTCCCCGTGGTATGATGAGGCTCTCATGGAAATGAAGAGGAAGGGTTGGAGGCTAGAGTGCTGCTGGAGGAGATCCGGCCTGGAGGGGGACAAACTGGTCCTGCGTGTGCATTATAATGCATACCGGGGGCAATCAACCATAAGAAGGCAGTGTTCCTGTCCAGGGAGATTGCTGCCGGGAAGAATCGACCAGCTATACTTTTTCGGACTGTGGACAGGCTACTCCATCCTGCCTGTCTACAGCCCAGGAAGGTTTTTTCCAATATTGAGTGTGAAGAGTTTGCTCATTTCTTCTCGGACAGAGTGTCCAGTATCCGGCAGGTGACTTCTTCAGCCAGCAATGTCGCAGCTGGCAGTGGTTGCCTAAAGTGTTCTGAGTGCACTCCGCCTGGTTGGGGGGAGTTCAGACCGGTGGAGGTAAGTGAGATCATTGAGCTGGCAACCAATCTGAAGCTCACCTTTTGTGAACTGGACCGGGTGCCGACACATTTCTTAATGAGATGCACTGACACCATTAGCCCAGTGTTTGCTCTGATTGTCCAGTGTTCCTTATCCGAGGGGGTCTTCCCTGGTGCCTTGAAGGAGGCACTAGTGAGACCCCTCTTAAAGAAACCATCTTTGAACCCGGAGGTCAGTGCAAATTACCGACCTATATCCAACCTTCCCTTTTCGGCAAAGGTAGTTGAGAAGGTGGTGGTGCTTCAGTTGGAAGAGCACCTCATGACTCATGAGTTGTACGAACCTTTCCAATCAGGATTTCAGGCTAGGCATAGCACAGAAACCACGCTTGTTCGGGTACAGAATGATGTCCTCAGGGCGAGAGATCGTGTGGATAAGACAATTCTTGTTCTCCTCGATCTCTCCTCAGCATTTGACACTGTGGACCATTGTGTGTTGCTTGACCGCCTTAGGGAGCTCTGTGGACTCACCAGTACTGTCACTCACTGGTTGGAGTCCTTTTTTACCAACAGAAGGCAATGGGTTATGATGGGGAATTTTTCCTCCACTCCTAGCCTCCTATCTTGCGGAGTTCCTCAAGGGTCGGTACTGGCCCCAATGTTGTTTGCAGTGTACATGCTACCCTTGGGAGGGATCATCAGGAAGTATGGCTTGAGTTTTCATTGTTATGCCGATGATATCCAGATACATCTCTCCTTTGCCTCAGGAACATCCAATGTGGTGGATGTGCTAAACAACTGCCTTGCTGAGATCAACAACTGGATGGCCTCCAGCTGGTTGTGACTGAACCCCGATAAGACGGAGATACTGGTGGTGGAGTAGAACAGAAGGCATGATAAGATGGCTTCTGATTCAGCAACTGGACTTGCCCTGGGAGCTGTTTCATTGAAGGCCTCCTCTTGGGTCCGAAACCTTGGTGTTATTTTGAACAGGAATTTGACTATGGAGGCACAAATATCCTCCACGGTACACTCCTGTTTTTTCCATCTCAGAAATATCGTCAGAATAAAGCCCCTTGTGCCACCTCTGGACATCCCTACCTTGATACATGCCTTACTTACATCAAGGCTTGACTACTGCAACGCGCTCTACCTCGGGGTCACAGGAGGATCTCTCCGTAGGCTGCAGCTGGTGCAGAACACAGCTCCCGGTTACTTACAGGGCAGCAAAATGTTTGCCACATTACACCGGTGCTGCAATTTGCACTGCTGTCGGTAAGGTGAAGGATCCTCTTTAAGGTGGGTCTTCTCACCTGTAAGGCCTTACTTGGGCAGGGCCCTGGTTATCTGTTAGACCTTCTTGCACCTGCTCTCTCTGTCGGCCCCCTCCACTCTTCCAGTAGAGGCCCTCTGGTGATTCCTAGAACGAGGTTGAGATCTGCTGGCGACAAAGCTTTCAATGTTGCAGCTTCCGTTCTTTGGAATTCGCTGCCATCTGGGGTAAGGGGAGCCCCTACTGTAGATATTTTTAAGGCCTGCCTGAAGGCCCTCCTATTTTCCCAAGCTTTTTGGGATTGAATTATGGAATTTAGCAGAATATGATAATTATATAATGGGATATAAATTTAATTTTATGTATTTAAATATGTGATGTATTATGTGTTTTTTGATGCTTTATTTATTTATTTTGTACGGCGCTCAGAGCCTCCAGGATTGGGCATTTTTAAATAAACTTTGCCTTGCCTTGCCTCTATCCTGAAAAGTGATCTTCCCATTGAAAACAATGGGAAATGAAAAACTGAATAACTGCAACAGATTAATACTTGTTTAATTAAAAACGCATGGCAGCTCTGTTACCCAAGCTGTATCTACTATAAAAAATTCACACCAAATTCCACACTGTCTGGACGCAAGGCAATGTGGAAAAAAACTGAAAAAAGTGGTGACTTTTAAGGTTTTTGCACTATCCAGATCTGACTTCGGACATCTGACCGGAATAAACTTGCCACATCAAGAGATCTACAGTACCTCACAGGACAGTGCATGCCACATTTTGTGCAAATCCATTGATCAGTTACAAAGTTATTAAAGTGCAAATGACCTCCCTGCAAAGGGGGTACGAGTGAGTCCACCCTGCTTGCTGATGTAGTATACTACACTCAAACTGTCCGATTGCACCAGAAGCTGGCCCAGAGCAAGATGCTTCTGAAACGCCTGCATGACATAGAGCACCACTATCAGCTCCAGGACACATATGCAGGGAGGCTTCCCAATGGGACCAGAAGCCCTGGGTTTGAAAAGGACCCAGGTGTGCTCCAGAGCCCAGACCCGAAGCATCTGTGGTTAGAATCTGATGTGGGAAGAAATCTGGAAGGGAACCCCTTTAAGAAGATTCAAGGGGTCCATCCACCACTGCAGTAGCTTGCAAACTGGAGAGACCAGGACTTGTTGGCCCATCTCATCTGTGCACTGGTCCCACTGCACTCTGAGAGTCTACTGAAGGGTACGCATGTGAAGCCTGGCAAGTGGAACGGTCAGAATGGCTGCTGCCATTAGACCCAACAACCTGAGGTACAGCCTGGCAGGAATGTACCAGATTTGAGCAACTTCCTGAGCTTGGGCCATAAGGCACTCTACCCTGTTTTGGGGTGGGAAGGCCTTTCTCTGCTCAGAATCAAGAACCGCTCCTATGTACTGCAGTCTTTGGGATGGTACCAGAACAGACTTAGACAGGTTGACGGTAATGCCCAGAGATTGGAAGAGCTGGAGAGTGCGCTCCAGAGTCAGTAAAAGCTGTTCCCTGGATGGGGCCTTGAGAAGCCAATTGTCCAGGCAAGGGAAGACATACAGTCCCTCTCTTCTGAGAGCTGCTGCCACAGCTAAGCGCCCAGGCGGGAACACACACGGCGCAGAGGACAAGCCAAAGTGCAGCACTTTGAACTGGTAATGCTCGCTCTGAAAGGCAAAATTAAGAAACCTCCCGTAAGGAGGAAAGACTGAGATGTGCAGGTAAGAGTCCTGCATGTCCAGTGAACAGAGCCAATCCCCGGTCTTGAGGGGAGGCATAACGCCTGGCAAAGTTACCATCTGGAACTTTTTGTACTGGACAAAGAGATTGAGGTACTTTAGATCTAAAATGAGTCTCAGATCTCCGGTCTTTTTTGGGAACAGGACAAATCTACATAGATACATAGATACATAGACAGTGTCGGCAGATAAGGGCCTATGGCCCACCTAGTCTGCCCATTTGAGCTTGTAAGTTCAGTTTGTTTTCCTAGAAGTCTATTTCCCCTTACCCCTGACCTCTAGAATTCCTTTATGTCTATCCCATGCATTCTTAAATCCCGTGATTGTTTCAGCCCCACCACTTCCTCTGGCAGGGTGTTCCACTTGTCCACCACCCGTTCAGTGAAGAAATTCTTTCTCATGTTTCCTCTGAATCGTCCTCCCTCCAACTTCATCCCATGCCCTAGTCCTGAAACATCTTTTTCGCTTAAAATAGTGTTTTCCTGCACCCTGTTCCTCCCTGTGAGATACTTGTATGTCTCTATCATATCCCTCTCTCCCTCCTCTCCTCCAGGAGTACATGTTCAGTTCCTTCAACCTGTCTTCATAGGATTTGTGATGCAACCCATGCACCATCTTTGTTGCCCTCCTCTGAACCTTTCTACCCTGTCTATGTCCTTACATAGGTATGGTCTCCAGAACTGTACACTGTACTCCAGGTGGGGCCTCACTAGTGTCTTGTATAGCGGAATTATGACCTCCTTTCCTGCTGGTGATGCCCCTGCCTATACATCCCAGCATCCTATTTGCTTTACCTGATGCCTTGTCACACTGTTTCCCTACCTTTGAGGTCATCAGAGATGACAACCCCAAGATCCCTTTCCTGCTTGGTGCATGCTATATCCTCACCCCCCAACTGATATATTGTGCCAGGGTTTTTGTGCCCCATATGCATTATCTTGCACTTCTTTGCATTGAATTTCAACTGCCAAACCCTTGACCATTCTTCAAGTTTCTGCAGGTCCCTTCTCATTCTGTCTACACCCTCTGGTGTGTCTACTCTGTTACAGAGCTTTGTGTCATCAGCGAACAGTGAAATTCTGCCTTCTATATCGTGTGCAATGTCACTGATGAAGATGTTGAATAGGACCGGTCCCAGCACTGATCCCTGTGGTACCCCACTGGTCACTCTTCCTCTGTGGAGTGACAGCCATTTACCACCACCCTCTGTGTCCTGCCACCCAGCCAGTTACCTACCCACCACACTACTGTCCTGCCCACACCCATATTCCCAGTTTGTGTAATAGTCTTCTATGTGGCACAGTGTCAAAGGCCTTGCTGAAGTCCAGATAGGCCATGTCCACTGCCCTCCTGATCCACCTCCCTAGTCACCCAGTCAAAAAATCAATGAGGTTGGTCTGACATGACCTCCCCTGGTGAAACCATGCTGCCTGGGTCCTGTAGTCCATTGACAACCAGATGTTCCACCAATCTCTCCTTCAGTAGTGCTTCCATGATCTTTCCCACTACCGAGGTGAGGCTGACTGGTCTGTAGTTCCCTGCTTCCTCTTTGTTCCCACTTTTGTATAAGGGGACTACATCTGCTGTCCTCCAGTCTTTGGGTACCTCCCTGTTTCCAGTGATTGGCTGAACAGGATAGCCAGAGGTTCAGCCACCACCTCTCTTAGTTCTTTAAGGACCTGGGTGCACCCCATCTGGCCCCATTGCTTTGTCAACTCTTATTACTTCCAGTTCCTTCAGGACCCTTTCTCGTGTAAAGGGACTTGTGTCCATTTCTGCACCATTCTCACCCTTGTACTCCCTTCAGACCCATTCCCCCCTCTTCCTTAGTAAAGACTGAGCAGAAATACCTGTTCAATATGTCAGCTTTACTGTTGTCATCCTCACGCTGCTCCCATCCTCCCCTTCAGTCTAACTATCCTCCCTTTGTCCTTCTTTTTCACTTATGTACCTGTAAAGGTTTTGTCCTTTAACCACTGATTTTGCAATGTGTTCTTCTGTCTGAGCTTTGGCTTCCTTACTGACTTCCCTGCCTCCCTTTGTTTCTCCTGGTACTTCTCCCTATCCCTTCTGCCTGTGTCTTTTGTATTGCCTGAATGCAGTCTTTTGGCTTTCACTTTCTTTGCTACCTCTTTGGAAAACCATAATGGTCTCCTCTTTCTTTTCCTCTTGCTAACCTGCTTAATGCATAATTCTGTTGTTCTTATAATCCCCATTTTAAATACTGCCCACTGTTCCTCAATCCCTGATTCCTGTCCCATTCCCTTAATGCCTCTTTCAAGCATCTCCCCATTTTCCCAAAGTCTGCCCCCTAAAATCCAGGATTCGTGTTTTGTGTGGTTTGGTTCTGCTCTTTCTGTGATTTCAAACCACAATGACTGGTGGTCACTGTTACCCAGGTGCTCCCCACTGTTACCCCATCACACTGTCCCTGTTTGTGAGCACAAGATCCAGTATTGCCTTCTGCCGAGTTGGTTCCATGACCAGTTGTTGAGGAAGGCACCCTGAAGGAGTCCAGGATAAATCTGCTCCTAGTTGATGCTGCTGCTGGGATGCTCCAGTCCACATCTGGTATATTGAAGTCTCCAACCAGTACTACCTCACCCTTGTCAGCCATCCTTTGGATGGCTAGCATCAACTCCTATCTGTTTCTTCCTCCTGGGCTGGTGGTCTATAGACCACACCTGTCTTGAATAGCTGGCCCCATTTTCCTTTCCAGCTTAACCCACAGTATCTCCCCCCATTTTGTTCCTCCTGGATCTGTGTGGCCCTTATGTCATTTTTCACATGCGCACTCCTCCTCCCTTCCTGCCTGCTCTGTCTCTTCTGAATATGTTGTAGCCAGGTATGGCCATCTCCCAGTCATGGTTATCATTACACCAGGTTTCAGTGATGGCCACAATGTCCAGGTCTGACTGTACCATGACAGCCTCCAGATCTTCCATCTTGTTGCTAAGGCTCCTGGCATTTGCACACATGGCTTTCCATGATTTGACCTCCCTGGACTGCTTCACTGTTCTACTCCAGCCCCTTCCTTGGTTGTCATTTATCCCTGGTTCTCCTTGCTGTCTGCCCTTCTGCTGAATTTTGCCCCTTTTCTGCTTATCCACCTTTTGGACACTAATCTCCAACTTTTGCACGCTGCTTTGCAGAGATAGCCACTCCTCTGGTTCACTGGTTCCATTACTAGCTGTGGGGGGTGAGCAAGTAGGTACCATCCTTGCTGGCCTGCCACCCCCCTTTGCTAGTTTAAATGCTTGTCAATGTAGCATTTAAACTTATCATTGAGTGCTTGGATTCCCCTCCAGGATGGATGCAGGCCGTCAGGCTTGAACAAACCTCCATCCCTCCAGATGGGTCCCCAGTCACCAATGAATCCAAACCCTTCCTCACAGCACCAGTTCTTCAACCATGAGTTAAAGTTCCTGGTGCATGCACTCATGCTCTCCTTGCCTCTCACAGGTAGTACTTCTGAGAAAGTGACAGAAGTAGCTACTTGCTTGAGACCCTCCCCAGTTTCCTAAACTCTTCCTGAACTTCCTTTGGCTCCCCATTTGCCAAGTCATTAGTACCTAGGTGGATAATGACATCCAGCTCACCCTCCTGTCTTGCCTTCCCAGTGATCCCAGTATCTTCCTTCCATCCCTCCATGCCGTGGCACCTGGTAGGCACCTCACCTCCTGTCCTCCCCTCCTGTGTTCCTAGCTGGATCCTCTTATGATGGAGTCCCCACCAGGATTCGCTTCCTCCTCCTCTGGGGTCCCTGCTTTCCCCACTGAGGTCACCTCCTTGCCTAACCTCCACATCCTTTCCTTCCACTTCCCTGGGTACCTCTATTTGGTTGTCCTCATTTGCCAGTGTGGCATATGAGTTCTTGAGAAGGAATAGGATCTGGGATGTGCCTCTGCCTGACTGCTCTAACCCTCCCTGAGCACTGTCATCCAAGTGCTCCTCGTTCTCGGCATCCTTTGAGGCAGCTGCATTGGACTGGGTGGTTCCTGGACAGGGTGATGGTACTCCTGACCCAGTTTACTTCCGCTCTGAGTCTGGCTACCTCATCCCTCAGTCCCGAGAGATGCATGCAGATGAGGCAGCACCTCAGTGTTCAGAAGGTCTGCCTGAATATGGCTGCTTGCACAGCCACCATTGCACCACTCCCCACATTATACTGCAATTCCACTACTTATCTGCTACTGAAGCTCTCTTAGTTCTCTTTTTATTTATTTACAGTATTAAAAATCCTGTAACTGATCCTCAGATATATATTTTTTAAGGAAAAAAAAACCAATAAATAAATAAATGAGTCAAAACACTTGTGCTGAGGTGGTCTTCTTCCCCTTATGCCTCCTACTTCACCTCTTACTATACCCTGTTGTTTAGCTCCTGTCAATCAGATTTATCAGGGCATATAATTAAGAGTTGGGGAAGGGGTGGGAGGCGAAAATTTGCAGCAATTAAAGACAGCACAGAATTACACCACCACTATTTTTTAAATTTTCAACAGCCCAAAAACAATTATAAGTAAAGACAACACAGAAAGAAAGTATAGTGTCACTACAAGCCTGCAATCTAAGTTTAAAAGAAAAATACCAGTTACCAGTTACTCTGAAGCACTGAATTGAATATGTTTCCTTCCTTCACCTTCTGGCTTCTTCTGAGAAGATGAACTTTTGTTTGCTGCTTTAACTGTGACTAAGCCCCACCTTCAGTTATCACGTAGCTGAGGTCAGAGGCCAGACAATTAACACCCTTCACCCAGCTACAGGACAGTCAGACAAGCCAAGATAAAATTTGCAGCAATTAAAGACAGCACAGAATTACACCACCACTATTTTTAAAATTTTCAACAGCCCAAAAACAATTATAAGTAAAGACAACACAGAAAGAAAGTATAGTAAATCTGCAATTGAACCCCTGATTTCTCTGTCGCCTTGGCACCAATTTGATTGCCTGCTTGCACAGAAGAGACTGTACTTCCTCCCGGAGAACAGACAAGTGAGCTGGGGGATAGTTGGAGGTGGGGAAGGTTATCTGAGGCTGCTGGGTGAGCTCCAAGGTAAGACCCATCTCTATGATCTGCAGGATCCATGCATCTGAAGTTACTGTTCTCCATTGATTCTAATGGAGGGAGAACCGGCCTCCAACCACCACCTCCTGGGTCTGGACCAAAGGAGAGGGGCCTGACAAGGAGTCAAGCTGAGGTGAAACCAGCTACAGAGTCTGGTCGCTCAGTTCTGGGATTCTTGGCTACTGCTCCAGCACTGAAGGAGGCAGGAAAGGAAGCCTGGGCTCTGTGCTTACCCTGGGTACGGGGGCCATGTCTGGTCTATTAACCTGTCTATGAAAAGCAGACCGTCCTCTACCTCATGGCTGAGTGTGGTAGAGAGAATGGACAGAATTAATAGCCATACCAGAGGCCTGCAGATCATTTATGAGGTCCTGGACATCAGGGTCGAAGAGCTTGGTGCCACTGAAAGGGGCATTAAGTACCTTGTTTTTCACATCAGCTGCACATCCAGAGATCCTAAGCCAGGAGTGCCTACGAAGGCATATGCCTGTGGCAGCTGCCCTGGGCACCGTATGGGCCATGTCACACAGGGCCTTGAGGAGATGTTTACCAACATCCTCTGCAGTTTGCAAGCACTGAAGCAATTCCTGCTTCTAGAAGCCATCAGGAAGGGCTTGAGCAGCAGCTTTGCCCTTTCTCCAGTTGGCATTCTGGAATTTAACCATGTGTGACAAAAAGTTTACAATCCTCAGTACCAAAGTGGAAGAGGCGAAAACCCTTTTGCCCCAGAGGTCAATCCTGCAGGATTCCTTGCCCTGAGGACAGGGAACTAAGGTGCTTAGATGCCTTAGATCTGTCATGGGCTGCCTTGATGACCACAGTCAGTTTCAGCCTGGGCAGAAAAATAAGGAAGGTCCTGAGGGGCATTATAAAGTTTGTCTACCCTACATGACATAGCAAGCACCATGTCTGATCTGTGCCAGGCTGCCGTAGTGGCATTCTTCAGTGCTGGAAGCATAAGAGGAATGATCTTAGCAGAGATTCAGGAACCTCCAGGTAGTCCACAAGGTCCTTCCTGGTGACATCCTCCTCTTCAGTCTGGAAGCCCATTGTGGCAGACAATTGCTTCATGACATTAAAAAAGATAGCACTCTCAGGAGGAGAACTTGGAGTATGATTGACAGAGTCCTCACTGACCGAGGAGGCAGTAGACTTATCTGAGATGAGGATTTCTTCCTCTTCATCCTATATGTCATCAGGGAGGATGAGATCAGGGTGATACTCCTCCTTGACATCGACCTCTTCATCTGCGTCTGGCGTCGGATGCACCGGCAGTGGCACGCGGGGGGTCTCCTGGGGTCAACAAACCGGTGTCAACAATGAAGCTTTCATCAACGGTGCCAGCAAAGAGGGCCAATTGAAAGCATACAGCTGCTGAACAAGTACATTTGTGAATTTAACTAGTACTTCATTCAGGCCCATAGTGGACGTCAATGGAGGGGGTGTTTGACGGTATAGGAGCAGATGACCCTCCATCCTGGGAGCCCAACGAGCCTGTAGCCCTGGGATAAGAAGGGTCAGGCTTTGACAGAGCTGTTGGTGGAGGGTCCGACGGCTGAGCGCCCTGAGAATCAGGCAGAGGAGCTGTCGGTAGGGGTCTGGTAGGAACAGAGATCTGGACAGTTGATCTCTTCACTGAAGCAGCTGCTATCGACCACATGCCCCCCCAAAGAAGAAGAGGCTGATTGGGAACAGGATCGCCGCCAAGGGGGGAGTCATGATCTAGTCTTTTATGACCCCCACCCACCCAGGATTTGTCTCGGCCTGGAGGCCTGAGAGCTCAAGATCTGGCAGACGCATTGGGTGACTTGGACCCTGGAGGACCCCTGCCCGGAGCTGGCTACCAGTTGTTCCATTAATTTTTTTCAGAGCCTTCTTGCGTTTCCCGAGGGATTTGATTAAACTTCTGGCAGAGCTCACAGTCGGAGACGTTGTGGTCGGGCGCAAGACAGCAGACATGAACAGAATGTTCGTCTGTAGAAGTAATTTTCTTTCTGCATTGGCGGCGATGGAAAAGAGAAGAAGAAGGATTAACTCTCAACATAAACAAAACCAAAAAATCTCTAAAAAGAGATTTTGGTAAGGGTTAGAGGAAAAAGACGGCCGCAGGCCGAAAAAGGAGTGAACAATGCGACGAAGCTTCAACGAAGACTGTGCTTGCAAGTCAACAGCAGAAAAGAACTGAGGAAGGAGCGGGGCCGCAAACACCTATATAGGGTTGCTGATGGCGGCAGCCCCAGTTGTACTGCTGAAAATCTTCCATGTGGATTCCCCTTCACCAGCGGCGAAGGTTCCTATGGTGTAACCTGATGACTGAGATACCCCCGAAGAAGATCTGCTGGCACCATGGATATACTGCCAGTATGTCTCTCTTCTCAGCTGCTTATTATTATGGTTGCCACCAAGAACCTTTATTTTTTTTTACAGTTAATTTCTTTCTCCTCCCCCCCCAGGCGGCACACCTTCATGCCTAATCCTCCAGCCCCATCCCCCGCTCGTGGCCTACCTTCCGCTTCCTCCACGGCTTGCCCCCCATGGCAGGGCGACAGGGATACCTCAACCAGCCAGAATGGATCTGGTGTGGAGGTTACTACTATTCGCGGGGCCTGCGGGGATCAGCTTCAATCATTCCGCACCCAGGACTCTTTTTCCTCCCTTTTCTCCCTTAGAGAGGAGGCATGCAATGACACCCTATGAAGAGAGTGCGACAAGATCCCACGCTTCTCCAAGCCGCCTGCCTCCTCTCCTTCCCCTTTCTAAGCATCAGTGCTGTCCCCAGCCACCGCTTAAGGGCCATCAACACTGACTGCTGGTGCCCCCCCGGAGAAGGAGAGCAGTCCTCGGACGCCGATCCTTCCTCCTTTGCCAACCTCTGGTGGCCCGCAGGTCATTCCCAAACACGGGTTACCAGTGTGGCACAAGGAAGGGCGTCCAGCGTCTCAGCCCTCAGTGCCACCGGGCCAGAAGAACCTCTATTTTAACATGCTCTATCCCCTGGAATTTAAAGCTGTAACCCCTCTCTTCTTTCTTTCTTTACATGACATAACAATGCCTTTGTGTTCGTCTGTTTTCAATGGCTAGCAGATGTTCACCAATGCATCTTTAAAGTTTCTGGACGTTTTCCCTACATAAGATGCTTTGCAGGTGCAAACTGCCAAATATATTAAGCTGTATTACAGTTAATAAAAGCTTGCACTGTGTGTTCCTTGCCACCAGGGGGAAATGTACTCTTACCATCTTTTACTATGCTACTACAGAATTTGCAATTTCCACAGGTAGAATTTCCTGCCGGTAGGGGATAATCGTTACTGGTTTCATTACTGGCCATATGAGTACTGTGGACAGTTTTGGCAACAATTTTATTCCACCCTCAGTATACCATTCTAGGTTTTTCCAGGTGCTGTAACGTAGGCTTATTTTGTACAGTTCCCAATTCTTTTCTATAATCTGTCACATGTGACTGTGGGGAGAATGTGGATATAAAAATTAATCTGCTCCCTATCCTCCTGCACATTTTCAGTAGTGCTTCTGTTTCTCATTTGTCCAGAGGCTGAGGTCTGCTCTAGTTTCCCTTTCATATACAAGCTTACCCTTTCTGTGTAGTCCTGTTTATGACCCCATTGCTGAAACCTTATTGGGCGAGTTCTCTGGAAGTTTTGTTGAAACTTTTTTCTGTGGAGCAACTATGCCTAATTCTAATGACGTGGCTTTTGCAGATAGTCTCTTCCATGTGCCTAGGGGGGCAACTTTCAAAATGCAGGAGAACATTACGATCTGTCTCTTTTCTGTATAGATCGGTTTCAATACTCCTCTCTGCTCCTTTTTCAGTATCAAGGTCCAAAAAAATGTATTTTACGCTTACTCCAATTTGTAGTCAGTTGCAAATTCGGATTTCACGCTTTCAGATGTTCTACAAAGCTTTCCAATTCCCCCACAGTGCCTTTTCAGACTAAAAATACATCATCAATAAAATGTTTGTATACATCTATTAGATGATAGAATAGATTTTTTTAATCGGTGACACAGCAAACTCTGTTTCTCAGACACTGAGGGAAATTCCTGCATTGACTCAGTGTTACAGACTATTCGTGCTGCTGGCTACATGGGTGCCCAGCTTGTTTGTCATTTTTGCTGTAAAAAAACAAAACAAAACCTTGTCAGCCAGCCCAGTGGCACAGCAGTACTGCTACCGCCTACCATGCCGGTGACCTAGGATCGGAAGTGCTCTCAGGTTGCTGGGGGCCCGGCCGGGAGAGGGGGAGAGGCTTGAACATCTGACAGATTGCTCTACTCTCCTAGGGAGGCAGAGCTGTGGTTTCCATTGAATGACTTCCACCAGGTGAAGGCATGGTGGCAGTGCAGGACTATAGCGACAAAAATGGAAGGAAGCTGCAGGACTCTGCAGCACACACATGCCTCCACATGCAAGCACATGCGTGCACTCTTAGCACTGGGGTGGAGAAAATGGAGGAGAAAAGTTGGTGAGGCAGGCGTGCATTACACCCTGCACACTGATCCCCCACCCAATCCATCACCAGGACCTTGCCAGCCAGACTGTGGGATCTGTCTGTCAGTGGGGGGAGGATGGACCTCCCACTCCTGACACTGCACTGAAGGGGGAAGCTGTGGGGGTTTCCCAGACTGTGCAGGTAAGCCTGGAGAGATGGTGGATGGTGGGGGGACGGCAGGGATAGAGCTGAAAGGAAGCCCAGCCTACTTCAGTCAGGAGCCACATAAATACTTAAATAAAAAAAAAAAAAATCTAGGGAGCTGCCTGTTGGCCTGGCAAAAGCGCATTTCACTTCTGTGCCAGTGACCCAAGTTCAAGTAGTGGACTAGCGGCCCACTAGCGGGTGGTCGGGTTGGGGAATGGTGCTGCTGCTGGCAGAACTTCCTAGCTTGAGGAGAGGATGGTGTGGTAACTGGTGCCATGGCTACCCCCTGCGAAGGGCCAGGGAAATTGATCTCACCATGGTTAGCTGTGGTGTCCGAGGCCAACTCCAAAGGCTGGAAGTAACTTTGTGGGGGGGTGAAGCATGGTGGGAGGGAACTCGGAAAATGGGGAAGAAAAATCCTGGAGCCATCAGAATGACAATATGGATACAATCACACCCCATGCTATGGATCTCGCTGCCTGTAGAAATGTGCTGGTGGTGGCGGACTAGTGGCTGCCCAAGGCCTAAAGAGGATAACCAACACTTGGCTGAGAAGAAAACATTAAAAAAAAATCTAGTCCTGGTAAGGTAAATAAAACTTAAATATACATATAGTATCACGGAAAAATTGTGATACGCACAAAAATTAAAGATCATACTGTATATATGGCAATTGAATATTTACATGATTTACTTAGTAATAATCCTCCACTTGACTTGATTTACTCTTTTTTTTTTTTTACTGTTTCAGTACAATATATAACAATCACAGGCAACAAGGGCTAAAATAAAACATACATAGGTTTAAAAACTAAATAACTAAATAACGAGGCCAGCTGAAGAATAATAGTGTATATGTAAATATAGTCTGCATTCAACAAATATAGTTGTCCCCTGTGGAAATGAGTCTATATGCCTACGAAAATCATCAGGGGAACTTAATGCAAACCCCTAAGTTATTTCCCAGGGAATCACTAATATCCTGTAGGAGAGGTAGATGAAATCATTCAGAACTGAAGGAAACCACGAAATTAATCCATCTTTTGGAGTGGCCTTCTCTGTAATATCCCGCCCCCTCATCCAGGTCCCCAAGTCCCCACTCCTAAGGGACAAAGTCCCGTCAATGTGACATAATGTATATTACCCATGGTCTCCAGAGCAATGCAAAGTTGTCTGGTCTGCAGTTTAATAAGGCTGTAATCCGTTCCATCCTGTATATACCTACCATGAGGTCTTGCCAGGGCGCGACAGTAGGAACTAGAGTTGAGAGCCACATCTTTATTATAGCCTTTTTTTGCTGTCAGGAGACAAATGTCCAATGATTTCCTATTAGAAAAAATTCTGAAAACCTAAATCATAGTTAGAAAAAGAAAAAAGTCTGCAGTAAGCCGTACTGGGGTGTCAAATAATTCTCCCATTGTATCTTGTAATGCCAGAAAGAAGGGCTGAAGTGCAGGGCAACTCCAAAAGACATGGCCATGCGTTGCTGGTGAAGTTACCACATCTTCTCCAGCAGGAGGCCCCTCAATCCAGAAGGTACTTCACCTGGACCGCTGGGGTTCTAAAATATCTCAGTGTCACCTTCCAAGAGAATTCTTTCCAGGTGTATGAAGCTGTTATATAATGTAAAAAATTAAGGTGCCTTTCCCAGACAGAGTCCTCCAACTGGAGGCCTAAGTCACCTTCCCCACATAATTTTTAAAGGGTCATGGGAGTCCCTTCATTGACTAGATTTACTCTGTTTAAAAGTAAATTAAGCCAGCTCCGTGGCGCCGAGCGAAAGGGTTCGCTTGGCAATCTGGCAACCCAGGTTCACGCCCCAAGCCTGGGTACCAGGAGCAGAGACCGGCAGGGAGGGGATCCACAGCGTCCATTGGATGCTTCCCTCCCAGGGGGATGGGCAGGGCCTGGGCACCTGCAAGCGGATTGGAGACAGGCTTGGGGGATGTGCAGCCTCAACATGCCCCCCCCCATCCCCGCTACAAGTTGCCGCTCCCACGGGCCAATTAGGGTTAAGGGATCAAAATAAGAAAAGCGGAAAATGTCCCCTGGCACGACCCGATGACGGCCACTGGTCCCAGGATAGCCCCATGCTGACCACCCCACCAATCGGTGAAAGGTTACGTCGGGTCACCCGGGAGGGGTCAACTGGCAGTTGTGGGGTCAGCAGGATGGCGACTGGCGGAGGAGGTGGCCGTGGGCTCAGGTGGCCTGAAGGAGTGGCCAGCCAGGGGGAGTGGGAGGCACACAAAAAAAGAAGTAAATTATAAGGATTATTTCTTGAGCTTAAAGTAGCAGTGCACATCATGAGGTTTTTTTTTTTTCTCCATTCCAACTCTTGCGAGGTCTGCTATGCTAATTTCTAAGCTCAATGTGGTGCCTATCTTAAGAAAAAAAAATTCAAACATTTAAAAAATACTTAGATTTTGGTGGAATTAGAAAATGTTGCTACCAAATAAAACTGGAAATGCCTGGAATTTGTTTTTCTCCATATACACTTTTTCTGCTCCTCCTCGGAGCATGCAGGCGGCTCCGTCTCTCCATCCAAGCTTCCCGGCACCCATCAGACCCCGCCATCCCCCATGGGTTACCCCCCATGACAGGGGCTAGTGGCAAGGGTGCTGACCTCCCCACCCCAGAAGCCAACATCCAGATTGCTGGGGGTCGGTGTGGGCACAGCCGGCCATGATGGAGCCTGCCAGCTCCATCTTTTCCTCCAGGTTTAAGCACCAGGGCCCAAAAACCTGCAATGGGCAGCGTGACTGTCTCTGCGGAGGTAGTCTAACACCCTAGACGTGGGCCCTCCTCATTCTGAGCAGTGCACCTGTGCCAACACCCAGCCACTCATGAGTGTCAGTCTACAGCACACTGCACTGTCCCCCAAGGAAGAAGAGCTGTCAGCAGACGCTCGACCCTTCCTTGCCCCAGCCGATCCCTGAGTGACCAGAGTCCATTTCCAAACCCGGGTCGCCGGTGTGGCATCCAGTTCCTCACCCCTCAGTGCCACTGGGTCGCCCCCCTGGAATCTTTTATAGTGAAAATGTAGGGTTGTATTTTTTGCCTAATTTTGTTACACTGTTGCTTTAACAAATGTAATTGTACATAGTACTTTTATTGTATGTTCTGTATTTTGTTGGTTTTTATATTGTATATTGTTCTGTTTAATGATGTGGAACCTTTGAAAATGGGCATTTAGCTGAAAGGGGTTTCCTAATAAATAAATACAATGCAATGCAATACAATATGATACAATACAATACATATACCTTACCTGTGCAATTCACCTGGGGCCACCATCAGGGGATGAATGCCAACAGTCTTCTCTCCATACTCCTCGGAGGAGAAAGCATCCTTTGGGAAGCTCAGCCTACCTCGTGCCTTACCACACAACAGACCAGAACTCCAGATGGTAGGAAAGGTCAAATGGGGTACTGTGATGGCCCAGGGAGTATTTTTTCCATTTACATATGATTGCTTTGAAAAAGGAACATTACAGTTGGGTCTGTTCAACATCTTTCCCAATGTGTTACACTGTAGGAGGTATTCCTGGAGGTATTTAAACAACTGCCTGAGACTAACACAAAACCAAGGATTGGTCCAAATACTATGTAGTACCAAAACAAGTCCAAAGCCGGCTGGCCCGGTGGCACTGAGGGTTGAGGCGCTGGAAGCCACACCTCACGCCACACTGGCGACCAGTGTTCGGGAATGGGCATGGGCCACCAGGGGTCGGCAGGGGCAGGCAAAGGGAAGGACTGAGCAACCAGAGGACTGCTCTCCTTCCCCCGGGGGAGGGGGATCTGCAGCACCGGTACCTGAGTGCTGGGGAGCAAGGTGACGTGCGCAAGCACCGGGGAGCAGAGTGCAGATGCTTTGAGGGGAGCGCGCACGGGAGCATGCGAGTTCCTCCTCAGCCGGCATCATTGCACGCACCTGGCTCCAGAGGGAGCAAAATAGAAAATCCTGCCACAGCACCTCCATGACACCACCTCACCGCCCCTCCTCACTCTCAGGCTGGCTTCCATAACCCAACCCATGTCCGTGACACCTTGGCCAGTGCCGTGGCCCTGCCTTGGGGGTAAGCCAGGGGGCAAACAGGAGAACAGATGATTTGGGAGTGAGGGGCAATGGGGGCTGTGACTGAGCTGAAGCCAGCGCTGAGACAGACAAAAAAAAAAAAAAACATGTCCAAAACCAGCTGTAGTGGCTCTACATAATCCATATTTATAATAAAGTGTCCACAACGTCTGAAAACCTGCAAGATAAGAGGAACATTACAACTGCAACACTGAAACTTAACTGTGTTCCTGGGACAGTAAATTTAACTGGTTAAACAATAGTGCATATCATTGCAAAGGGAAAGTAGGTGAAAACCTACTCACAGACACTCCTTCAAGGGATTATGCACACAACAGTTAAGCAGCAAATATCCGCAGAACGGGGCTGTTTAACTACCAAATGCTAGTGACAACCTGCTTTTTATGAGCCACTGAAAGCTTTAAGTGGTTCCTAACAAGAAAATGAACAATTTAAAGGACCAGAAGGCACAATCCTTCGTGAGAGCATGAGTGGACTTTAACCAGTTAATCTGGACCCATAATCTCTAAAGAAAACTCTCCATGAGAGCCTGAGGGAGAGTCTGAAACCAGAACAACGTTGCAGAGAGAGGTAACTCCCAACTTGTTATTAGTTGAATTGGTTAGTACCATACTGAACTTTTTTTTGTTTGTTTTTTCATTTCTATGGAATCAAAAAGTAAAGCACACCAGAGCAGACATTTAAAACTGAACTTCAGTGTACCAAGTCCTCAGTCACTTACAGGTGATCTAGATATAGTGGCACAAGCGAACCTTTCATAGGTGCCTTGGAAGTGAAGTAACAGAGGGAGAAGGCAGCACTAAGTGCATAAAATACCTAATGGTGTTGTTAGGAGTCCTAATTTTAACAATCTTGGTAGCAGTCTATGGCAACATGCAAGAGGTGCCTCCAGGGAAAACACTGGGTGTACAACGTAGCACTACCAAGAGTAGGACTGCTGGATTTTAAATCTGAACCTTGAACAAACACTGATCTGGACCCTGGATGACTTTGCTGTTAGGTGCCCAAGGAAGATCCTTGGTATACGGGGCAAGAGAGTTAATGCAACAAGTAAGCGAAGGCAAAAACAGAACAGAAATGGAGTGAGTCTGTCAAACAGGTAACCCTGACATAAGTGGCACATGAGGGGAGGATGGATCCAAAGTCAATGGCTAAGAAAGTCAAGAACTGAAAAGGGCGCGTCAGAACAGAGTCAGAAATGGAGATGGTGAGCACCATGACATAAATATGAAGAAAGAAACAGAAAAACTGAAAAAGGTATAGAACACTTAATCATGGATGACAGACTAAACTAACAGACAGGCCTGATTTTACTAGTGAACTGTACTAACGAAGAAAGCTTGCACATCCAATGAACAGATCATGATGATTGTCTAGCTATCCTGCTGGAGTACTTTAGATTTCAGTAATTTTTTGTGCCACTTATGGATTTTCTCTTCTATTTAATTCTATTATTCCGGCATTCCAGCCATCATACCAGGGTTCAAAATTGGCACCCACCTGCCCACTCGCCAAATGCAGGTGTAACCCCTATGTAGCGCTATCCCAAGGGCTACTACCCCTGCCTGCGTGGCTAGTTGCAGGTTAAGGGGCCTGGGTACTGAAACGGGTGGCTCCACCTGGAGGTCAGGGTTGTTTGTGGTCAAGCTAACCTGGGCACAGCCCTCCAGGACACTATAACCCCTCTCTTTCCCTTCTAGTGGCCTGAGCAATATAAAATAATCACTTTCACAATGACCCTTATTCACCATGCAATTACTCACACTGTTTGCACTTACCACCAGGGCTGGTTCCTCTAGCTCGACCCTGGAGACCCCCTATAAAACAAGGTTATGCACAGCAAATAGCAACAGTACAGTACTTTTGGCACAAACTGGAACCACAGTCAGGCTAAATGCAAAAAGAGTTAGATCTGATTTATTCAGGGGACTTGAACAAGGGAGGGGCGTAATCAGGTTGATTTGCTTAAAGGCTATATCAATCAAACAGTCATGCATGCACTTCAGAGTCCCTACACAGTCACACACACTGGGTACCCAAGTAGGAGGAAGATGGGCTAGCCAGGATCATTACCTGGGGTAGGCCAGTGTTGCAGCTGGTTAGGGCCCTGTGATGGAAAAAAGCAACATGCACAACACACACTATTTGTAATCCGGAGCCAGAGGGCTCAGTTCGTGACAACACTTTAGATTTAGCTGTTGTTGCAGGGAGCTACCCTGATGTCTACTCACAATACCCGATGCAGGACACTGGCAGGACGAAATCGAGACTGCAGGTTGTTGAGCTGGAGTGCTAGAAGATGCAGGGCCCATACGAATCACCGAGGTGTCATTCCTCTTCAAAGTGTTGAGCAGGGGGCTGATCCCCAGGCAGGTCTCTCGTTGATAGCTTTCTCTGTGCAGTGGGTATTCTGGCTGGGCCAGTGTGGCAATGCCCAGGCCGAAGGGAGATGAATACGGATTCAGTCTGTTGGAGCTGGATGCAGCCTCCAGCGAGCAGAACACTGTTCAACACACAGTGGGGAACCAAATCACAACCCACTATCACCACACAGCACATTTACATGTAAGAAATTCTACTGTACCAGGCAGATTGCTATCCGGTCGCAATTACAGGGTCTCTGCACAAGCCGGGAGTTTAAAGATGGCTGGAAAACCTGACAGGCCGATCGCATTCAGCAAATCTTCAGTCTTTTTCATGTTAAAGCCTGGTCACAGTTCTGTGGCTTATCTCACTCTCACAATTTGGATTCAGTCCGAATAAGCTCTATTTTCCCTCTCAGGAACAGCAGGCAGACAGGCATGCCAAAACTCAGCCCTTTCACAGTTCTCCTGCGCGAATTACACAGGGGCTTCTGCTTGAATCACTCAAGCTGTTACCACTTTCACTTCCCAATTCAGACAGACTCTAGCTGCAAGCAGCCTGGGACTTTCCCCAGGATCCAAAAGGTTCGGTTGGCTGATCTATCTGTCAGTCAGTTCAAGGGCTGTTTTGGCACCAAAATGCAGAAACTACAATTCCTACAGAATTTTGCTCCCACAAGACCCCTGGGGACAGGCTCCATTTTAGAGTCCCCAAAGGTACCGATTGGTGCTGACTGGCAGTCCAAAACCAAAATGGTGGTGCAATACATAAGGTCCATGCTGCAAATAAGGCAGGTTAGACAAACTACAATATCATTACTATTCTGATGGATAATCAGCAAATAAGTACAGCTTCTAACAGAGCTCCCTCTGCACTAACAGCGATGGCAGAATGGAGCGATTATCTGGTAGCCTGGGCCGGGACTCGAGCATAGAAACACTCAGCCCCCCCTCCCAGATTAATTATAACTTCAATCTAGGCAGCTCTTGAAGAGACAGTACACAGAGGCTTTACAGGCACTCTCTGGCAATACTTTTGAACTGCTAAAATGCAGGACACCAGCCTGGCAGTGAGCATTTAGGCCAGCCCAAGGAAGACATTTCGGGGACCCCCATTTGTAGGGGCGTTACACGGGTAGATTTTTCATCAGTTATTTAAAGCACCCACTGGGTGCCTTGTGGATTTTTTTTGTGCCTTTCCTTGATTGGCACCAAAGTGAAGGAGCAGGCAGGCAAGATGGCCCGAGATCGAGAAACAGTGATCTTGCACATGTTCACACAGGACTTTGAGCAGGGTACTGGGTGACTGTGAAACTGTTACAGCCATCCAGTACCTTGCTCAAAATCTCATGGGAACATGAGCAAGATCACTGTATCTCTGTCTTGGCCGTCTTGCCTGCCTGCTCCTTCACTCCAGAGCCAATCATACTGAAGCACACAGGCAGGACTCTCCGGGACCTCCACTCGATGATCATGATCACGAATTCGGTCATCACAGTTGCCCCTGGCCACTTGTAAACAGCTTCCTGGGCTTCAATTCCAGCTTCAGACTGCCAGACTGAAAAAACACAGAGCAGTCAGCAGCTTGAAATTTTCAGGGTTATCCTCAATGCACACTATTCAGCCTTGCCCTTCTGGTGGGGTGACATGAGTGAGCCAGTAACAGTCTGTACAGAGAATTGCAAATTGGGGTCATCTGTTATATAAAAAAAAAAAAAAAGACTCCCAGATTATTGTTTAACTTGCCTGGGATGCTGGACACTAAATCTCTCTTGCACACAGTAGGGAATCTGAGGCAAACAAGACTCTGGTTGCTGCCAATGAGTCTGTAGTCTAAAAATTTAGCAATTCTTGATGGAACAGTTGCCTGTACAGTAAAAATGCCTGTTTTAAAAAAAATGCTTTGCCAAATCAAGTAGTTAAATTGTCCTCTCTCAGTCAAGAACTGCTAAATTGTTAAGCTGCAGGCCCATTTCTCTCATTTGCAGCAACCAGAGTCTTTCTAGACTCAAATCCCCAACTGCGTGTCAGAGGGATTTTGTTTAGAGTTTACCAAGTTGGATAATAATCCTGGAGGGAAACGGGTGGCATTTTTAAAAAAAGAACACAACATTTTTAAACTTTATGTTTATTGTTTTAATAGAAAACAATACACTCATTTCCTCATACAAGGCAATATGTAAAACTTCAGCAATGTTCCAGTACAGTGCTATACATACCCATCCCTTGTAATCTGATACAGCAGGAACTGGGGGGTATCCAGTATTCTTAAAAAGTCCATAACATAAATCCGGTCAAGCCAGCCGAATCATCGGCAATTGGACTCTCCAAAACATAAGGAGAATATATATGAAAATATTAAAACGCAATCACTATAGATTGCTATTTAATCCAAGTCTACAGATTTACGGAAAAACAGGAAAAGAAATGAGCTTTTCTTTTGCAGCACCACATCCAGCAACAGAATAGTCTCCACAAAACGGTAAATAATTACGGAATCTGAATTAGAATTTGAGCAACACATAAACGATTGCTCAACAATAAGCAGCCAACGGAGACTAAAATGCCCCACTCAACAAAGAAGAGACCAAAATAATAGAACTCTATATTTAGAAACATTTTGAAAGAGAAAAAGTAAAATGTCCAGTAGTCTCTACCATTGAGGGAGGGAAAGCAACATTAATAAGACATTATACCAACAGAGTACAAAGTCCTACAGTGTCCCAACTTGTGGTGCTGACCGTTGCACTAAATCTTCGATATAATAAAGCCAAACAACTCTTTAATCTTCCCCTTCAGCATCCATCTCTTCTTCCACGGTTTGTCCGTGTGCTCATTTGGTTTAAGGTACTGAGGACCTCAAGGTTGTGGTTTTGTGGACGATCTGCTGCGGGACTTCGTGGTGGATTTAGGGACACCAGCAGCTTGATTTGGGACCCGTGAGTTGCCTTCTGATCTGCCCAAGGCAAAGTCGAGGTCTGTGGCAGAACACGGCCTGTTCCTATCCACTGGGGAATCAGTGGTGGAAGTTGTTCCCTAGGGCGCCTTGGGGGGCCTATCAGCTGGTGGGTTCTTTCAGGGAGTTCCACGATAGCTGCCACAGCCCGAGGCAGTCTGCCAGGTTAGTTTTGTCAGGAATGTCCAGGGTCTCAGGGCTGTGGTTGATCCTGAAGAGGCCTAGGAGGAACTTTGGAATCCTGCCCTCTTTCCTAAACTACGGTCAGACTGCCCTGTTTTTATTTACTTATCGACAGTGAGAGTGTCATATAGTTTCCCCAGACTTGAGTAGTGAGAATACTCAAGGACGGGGGACTGTTCTGGTTTTATTTGGAAGGATTGCTGAGACTATTTCGTCTGCCTGCTTTGGGAGGTGTGAGCTCCTGAGTGGGGTGTCCAATCCTACTGGTGGTGAGAGGCACCTCTGGGTTCTGGACAATCAGAACTCTTTCCTAGTTGGTTTTAATGTACTATCAGTCCATCCTGTCTGCCTGTACCAACTGTATTTATTTGATGTTTTACTTTTGTTTTGTTTATTTTGGGTTATTATCTTAATTTTTAGTTTTTAGTTTTGGGTATGAGGTATTAGAAAGATAAGTTCTTGTGCCCGATTATTGGGGGGAGTAAATTTAAGATATTTATTGTAATTAGAAAGATTTTGTATGCTTTTTAGTTTAGTTGTATTATTTTAGGGTGTGGTCTTGTGATTCACAGTTGGATAGTTCTGGAGTGTTATCTGAAGTATCAAAATGTGTTGGAGTCCTGCCCCTACGGTTGTGCACTATTCATCCTCTGCCCTTCGCGCTCTCTGCCCTCCCCCCCACTCCAGCATACAACCTACCTATGTTGTAGGGCACTGGGTATTGTGCGGAGGGGTGGGAGGAGGGCATGGGGCTTTGAACAGTGGAGGATGAATGAGGGGGAGCCACCGCACTGGGGTAGTGAGATCCAGGAGATGCCCTGGGGCGAAATGGATTTACCATCTGAGGAATATCTCCAGGATTAAGCACCTTGTTCCATCCGATAACCTTCCTACTCTGATCCACGCCTTTGTGACCTCATGTTTGGACTACTGCAACTCCCTGTATCTAGGGCTACCAGGGTGGAAATCCGTCGCTTGCAGCTGGTGCAGAACGCGGCAGCCCAGCTTTTGACAGGATCATCTCGGTCCAGTCATATTACGCCGGTGTGGCGTGGTCTGCACTGGCTGCCAGTTTAGTGGCGGATCACCTTCAAAGTCAGTCTTCTGACTTTCAAAGCCCTACACGGACTGGGCCTGGACTATTTGAAAGAGCTCCTAGTTCCTCACTGCCCTGGGCAATTGCTCCACTCAGCCAATGAGGGGTTGCTAGAGATTCCAAGGGTGTGCTTGAAATCTTCTGGGGTGAGGGCATTTATGTACGCCGCCCCTGTCCTTTGGAATTCTCTACCCCGTCGGTTACGGGAGTCCATGACCATGGAGGGGTTTAAACAAGCCTTAAAAACTTATCTGTGGAACCAAGCTTTTGGTGATTAACTAAAGATGCTATCAGTATGATTTTATTGTTTGTTATTGTTTGTTGCCATTGTGATTTTAATGATGTTAAGGTGCCTTGGTTGTTGAAAGGCACCATACAAATAAAGATGATTATTATTATTGTTTGGTAGCAAATTCCTTTTCTGTCCTCTTGACCCAGTGACCGGCATCTTTAGGATCTGTAAATTGCCAGCTCTTGCCTCTGTAGGTAACGCAAAGTGTGGCGGGCAGAAGAAAAGAATCTACCACACCAAGGGAACGGAGTCTCTGTCTGACCCAGTCAATCTGCTTACGGCGGGCCCGAGTTTGAAAGGATAAGTCTGGAAATAATTTTACATCCATGCCATGAATATCAAGTGGGCACACAGCCCTAGCTATTGGTAACAGCTGATCTCGTATCTCCACACCTGAAGTCCACAGTAACACCATATGGGGTTGGTCCGAGTTTGCAGGTCGCACTCTGGGGTTCACTTGGTAAGCTCTCTGAAGTGTCTCCCAATCAAAGTCTTCAGGAATGGGAACTGAAGCCTTCAACCACTCTTTTAAATAAGCTAGTAAATTAGCACCTTCCATGCCTTCAGGAACACCGACCGAGCGGACATTCCTAGCCTGTATCTCATTTTACAGTGTTTCGAGCCTGCATCGGAGTTGTATGTTCTCTTTCACCAAAGTAGTTACCATGGCTTGGTTGGTAACGGAGTGCTTGTCTGCCTCAGCAATTGTGCCTGTCAGCTCTTTGATAGTGACGTCAGGCTGCTCCAACTTTGTCAATGTTTTTTCTATTTTAACATCCATAGATTGCATGGTCACTATCACCTGCTGCCAGGGATAAGTAGGTGACTAATCAGGTGCCACAGCTTCCTTGTGGCATAAGGTTTCCCCAACTTTCCCAGGTTTTGAGACAGAAGGTTTGGACGAACTTGTAGCTGTATTCTTAAGACTTCCCCATAGCAAATGTGGGATCGTTTGAAAGCTGGTAACTTAAAGTGTCCAGAGATATTAAACTTTTAGTGTTAACTCTAATCACAAGTAAAATAGTTAAGGTTTATTCTACATTGATGTGCGGAGCTGCTCAGAAAAGTGTCCTACCCAGAGATCGGCTCTCTAGCACCCCCCATCCCTAACAACAACATTTTTGGAAATAAAACATATTGGGGAAAAAAAATCTTTGTTTTCATATGGTGGTGTGTAGGACCTAGCTAAGTCTGTAAACAATACACGGGCTTGGGTACTGGCTGGTGAGTAGAAATATAACTGCAGGCTACCTCAGTGCTGTTTGCTCATTGCAGCTTAGTTTGAGAACAGGTTTTTGCTGGGCTAGTGAAAAGCTTGCAGGGCCAGTGGATTTTTCCACTCACTAGCCCTGCCGGCAACTGGCTAAATAGTTTAAAACCCTGAATACCCACGGCATACAATACAGTTTTGCCTGTATATTTTGCTCCACAATTTTTGTCACTGTGAGAACATCAGCAAGAAAAAGAAACTGCCATAAGGGGCCGTCTCTCTAAGGGAAAACCAAATTGCAGGTTTATATATTTTAAATTGCATAACTGTCAGCTCGCAATGTTTCAAAGTCTGACACATTGTTTTTAAACTCAGCACTACAATACTTGTACTTTTTTAATTCAATTGGTAATGTCCCCAAAGTACTGAGGAGCGTACTAGCAGCCATGATGCAATGCATGGGTTCTACGCTGCTCAGATAATCTACTTACCCAGTGCATGATGGATGGGAACTCTGTGTGAAAAAATACAACAACAGAGCTGTCAGCAATTACCAATATTCTCCTCGATGTTATTGTCTGTAGGGAAATCCTGACAATGAGCTGTCACAGACTGTTTCTTAAAAGGTAACCAGCTGTCTAGGGAATAAACTCTGGTAAAAGAATTAAAATCATGCCAGTTAGGAAACATTGTATTGTTGACTCTGAATTACACAAAACTGTTGCATAAACAATGTGTCATCATTTCCGACACTAAACACAAAATGTACAGGGAGAGCCAGACACAGGTTTTTGCATTTGGTGGCGTATTTACTCTAAGATATAATACAATTTATAAAATGGGTTGGAAATTTCCTGTTTCCTGATTGAGTAAATAGGTTCTGAGACCCATTTATAATATGTAATAACCATGACAATCAACACCCTGTCATGTTCTATTGCTTACCCTTAAACCGTGGCTCTAAATAATGTCATGTGACTAGTCAAAGCCAAGTTACAGGACAGTATTTCATATACAAATATTGACCGAAGTTGAGGGCTATAGTGGGAACATCTTGACCCCTCTGTATGAACTACTGATTCAATTAGCCATAGTGTACATCAATGGTCATCCCTCTAGATCAATTATTTTCTCACTATATCCCTCGCCTCCACTTAATAGCTGTATAATAATTTCATTTATGCAATGTACGTGGGAGAAAAAATGCTGGATAAATAATTTATCTGGTCAGGTTTCTAAATGAGAATAAGCAGCTTATTCTTTCAGTGTAAATTTATCATCACACTCCAAATGTCACTACACTCCCTTCAATAAAGCTGTTGTCAGATCACAGTCAGATTCCAATGTTACGTGGACCAATAGAAAAGCTCTACATTCCACCCATTCAATAACTGGTGTAAACAGCAACGCAACACTGACAAATTTGTTAAATAGTTCCATGAATCTTTTACAAAATCATCAACAGTACACATACATAAATCAAACGATACCTACAAACTACATAAATAAACTGAATATACAATAAGGGTAGTGTGTGTCTACGTTATTCGGCCATACTCATGATGAGCTTGGAGACACTAGTATGACATCTAGTATGACTTTGCTCTGCCGCAAGTGAGGTCATCCAGGGGGTCACCACAACTTACTGTATGAGGATACACATTTTTATTCAACACTGACTTGTTGCATGTCTGCTATATATTACTTACATCTGTAAAGATTATGTTATTTCAGCTCATTAAATAGTAGCATATATTTTAAGTAAATAGGGCCTCTGAGGGATGTCCTTTATAGTACTGAGGTATGGACAAGAAGACCATGCAGCAAAGCTGAGCGGTTCTGCCTGCCCAAACCTCACGAGTCGAGTCTCTTACAACATACCATAAGATACATCCCTGAGAGGCTCTATTATCTTATTATAAATCACTTGCGTTTAGCTCAAAGTGATTTATAATAAGGTTAGAGTTTGTTTTTTTTTTTAATTGTGCTGTCCTTCCCTCTGGTGCTGAAGTGGAGCACTCCCTACTAACTTTCATGCATGAGAGCACATGGTACACAGTATAAGAGGTACAATGGCTCTGTGCGCTGCCTAGCTGAAATTAGATTAGTCTTTATAATAAAACACTGTCAATGTTGTCTGAGTTAATCTCACTCACTTTCTCTTCTTTCTGTAGCATAATCAAGCTTTATCCAATGTTTGTGAAGATATTTTTTGGCAAATATCAGTGATAGTTTTGTGACCTCTGGATGTAGAGAGAATATCAAAATATTCTTACTGTAGGTCTGTTGGTCTGATATTTTCACTCTAGGTCCCCATGCTAAAACCTATCTTCACTGCAGGTTGGGACTGGCAGGAACCAGCTGCATTAGCAGCACACTTTCAGTTTTACATTCCCTAGCTGACTTGCGCAGGCTCAGAATCCTAACCGTTCAGTTACAAACTGGCAGTCTCACAATAAACTTCTCAGCATCGCCAATTTAAAAAAAAAAAAACTGTACTATTTTTCTCACAGCAGTTCTATACATTAATACTTCTTTCTCCATTATGTTACAATCCTCTCCCTCCCTCCAGAAGCCCGACAATCATCCACCCTACCTCCAAAAGGCACTTCCCTCTCGTCGACGCTGCAACCAGGCTCCTTTCCCCAGGGCACCTCAATGCAAAACACCGCTGTCTCCCCAGCTTTCATTCCAGCAGCACCTGCTTACACTTCACCTCAAACCACCCGCTCTCTACTAGCACTCCACATAATTAACCCTCCTGTTGAAAGAACCAACCACTCACAAACCATGGATACACACACATGCACCAATCATGACACTTCCCAGAGTACAGTACAGTAACCAGTTGCAATCCCCCTATGTTATTCAGTGGAAACATACTCTCACAGTGCTGAAAATACACAGATTTGTAACGAGAGTAAAATACCATAATGAAGTAAAAACAGACATATTTGTAACAAGAACTCCGAAACAAGCGTTGGATAAATCAAAAATGCCACCGGGGCCTCAGAAATATCTCCATTTTTTTTTCTCTTGCAGGTTGACCTTATGACATCATGCATGACATTGCCACTTGTAATATCATAAGGTCAATCTGCACTCCAAAAAAAGATTGGAGATATTTCTGAGGCCTCTATGGCATATCCCTTACTGTATATACCCCATATCACAAAGCTACACAAGAATTTCCCTAGGCCTGCTAGTAAACGTCTCCTCTCAATATTCTCATCCACTACAGACTCTGCCACTAGCATGGGATTTCTCTTACTCTGGCATTGCAAACACAACACTGAATGTATCTAGTATGTGAGGGCACTAGAGAACCATCATGCTTAGAAACATAGAAACATAAAATTTGACGGCTGATAAGGACCGCTTGGCCCACGCAGTCTGCCCATTTCCCTACCTAATGGACAATCAATCAATCAATCAATCAATCAAGTCTTTATTTAACCAGGCGTTCATCATTGAGCAAAGCTCATTTGCAAGATGGACCTGGGTGGAGCATGAACAATTGTATATACAGGTCAACACAGGTATTTACAAGGCTATACAGATAATACTATTTACAGAGAGGAAGAAAAAGAAGTTCATATGTACATAGAATTATACAGATATTGTACAGATTACATGGTATTTACATACATAGAAGTGTCTATAGGAAGATAAAGCAGGTTATCTAAGGTTGCAGGAGGAAGTATCGGAAGAAAAAATAAAAATATACACCAGGTAGAGGTGAAGGTAGGGGGGAAGGGAGGGAGGTAGGGGGAGAAAGGCTAGGAGGGCACGGTGCACAGAAAGGAGTTGGTAAAATGGGATGTAGAGAAGGTGGATGGAGAAAAGGAGTATGTGTGAGCCCCGGGATTGAATGCTATAAAATACGGGGCATGGTAGGATGTCACAACCCAGGGTAGTGAGCTCCTATCCGAGGTTGGGAAAGGAAGAATAAGGGGATGGACGGGCCTAGTGTTGATAAAACAGGGGGATAAGAGAGAGAGAGAATAATTAGGCTGGTGAGGAGCAAGCTGGGGGGTCAGTACTAAAAATTGGGTCTAGGCGTGGCTATATACCAGTGCAGACACTGGTACTGGGTCCGAGTGGGTGAAGCAGTTACATACTTCTCTGATTGTACGGAAATAAAGCATCTTGAAGGCATTTGTACCGATTAGAGTGCTTAATTTGAAGGTTTTTTGTAGATTGTTCCATAAGGTAGGTAGGATAGCTGCAGATCCTAGTTACCCAGCAGCCTACTTCTTTCTACCCCCACCCCTAGAATTGCCTTATGGCTGTCCCATGCACTCTTGAATTCAACCACTGTTTTTGACTCCACAACCTCCTCCAGAAGGCCGTCCCATGCATCCACAACCCTCTCTGTGAAAAAATACTTCCTTACATTACCTCTGAGCTGCCCCCATCTTCAAAGTGTGCCCCCTTGTTCTTGCACACCTCTTTTTTTGAAAGATGCTACCCTCTTGGACTTTGTTGATTCCCTTGAGGTACTTGAAAGTTTCTATCATGTCCCCTCTCCCTCCTTTCCTCGAGGCTATACATATTAAGCTCCTTTAGTCTCTCTTCATATGTCTTCTGGTGCAGACCCTGCACCATTTTAGTTGCCCTCCTCTGGACAGCTTCCATCTTGTCTATGTCCTTAGGAGACTGGGTCTCCAGAACTGCACACAGTACTCCAGATGGGGTCTCACCAGCTGTCTGTACAGAGGGATAATAACTTCCTGTTTTCTACTGGTGATGCCTCTCCCAATGCATCCCAGTATCCCCCCAGCCCTCCTTGCTGCCTTCTCACATTGCTTGCCCACCTTTAAGTCATCTGATATGACTACCCCGGTCCCTTTCCATTTTTGTTGTTGTTAGCATCTCACCCCCCACTGTGTACTCTTCCCCTGGGTTTTTGTTTCCCAGGTGCATTACCTGCACTTCTTAGCATTAAATCTAAGCTGCCATACATTTGACCATTCCTCTAACCTTGCCAAGTCCTTCTCATCCTTTCCACCCACCTTGTGCATCAACTCTGTTGCAGATCTTTGTGTCATCTGCAAAGCGACATACTTTTCTTCCAGTCCTCTGCAATGTAAGCTTATCAAGACACTGAAGAGGACCGGTCCTAATACTGAATCCCGCGGCACCCCACTAAGAACCCCCCTTTCTTCAGAGTGGACTCCATTTACTATTACCCTCTGTGTCCTATTCTCCAGCCAATTCTTTACCCAGGCTATCATCTTGGGACCACTCCCAGGCTGGCTAACTTGTATATTAATATTTTGTGTGGGACTGAGTCAAATGCCTTGCTAAAGTCTAGGTAGGCCATGTCCACAGCCCCTCCCTGATCTACTACTTTGGTCACCCAGTCAAAGAAATCTATTAGATTCGTCTGGCATGACCTTCCCACTGTGAATCCATGCTGCCTTGGATCCTGTGCCCCTCTGGCCTCTAGGTACTCGACAATTCTTTCCTTCAGAAGTGATTCCATCATTTTCCCTATCACTGAGATTAAACTAACAGGTCTGTAGTTTCCTGCTTCTGCCCTGCTCCCACTTTTTGTGCAGGGGAATCACATCTGCCCTCCTCCAGTCCTCAGGTACCACCCCATCCTCCCATGATTTGTTAAAGAAGGTAGTCAGTGGTGTCACTAGTTCTACCCTTAGTTCTTTTAGAATTCTGGGATGAATCCCATCAGGCCCCATTGCTTTGTCCACCTTCAGTTTTAAGAGTTCTTTCAGAACCCTTTCTTCTGTAAATGGGCTGGTATCAACTTCTGTATCCAGAGTGTTTCTATTGTTTGTTTTAGGTACCTCCCCCCTCTTCATTTGTAAATACTGAGCAAAAATATTTGTTTAGTATCTCTGCCTTTTCATAGTCACCCTCTGCCCAACCCTTCCCCTTTATTAAGCCTCACTATCCCTCCCTTAGTCTTCCTTCGCTCCCTGATGTACCTAAAAGAGGTTTTATCCCCCTTCTTAACTGAGTTGGCTATCTTTTCCTCAGTTCGGGCCTTTGTTGTTCTGACTGCCTTCCCAGCTTCCATGCTCTTCAACTCATGCTGTTTCTAATCGTGGTACGTGTTGTACCTCCAAGATTACTACTTTGATTTTGCCTCACTCGAAAATTAAAAAGCTTAGACACCTGTTTTAATGGAAAATGCATTTCCTCCCTTTTTCTGAGAGAAAGAGAGAAGTGTGGCATTTAGTTCTTCAGGTTCACAACTACAGTAGACCAAGGGTCGTCCCATCTCCTTTTGCTCTGCAGAATAAAACTGTCATCCACCTACACAAGGCAGTGAACCAACGGTGTCCATTTATTCAAAAATAGATCTGTTTTTATCATTGAGTCTATGTGTAATTTTTTTCATGGTGTAGATTTGGTTGGCGAAAGTATGCCAGTCTGTTATAGTTGAGGAATATGTCTATAACCAGGCCTCAGTTATGGCTTTCTTGGCCATGGTAATGAGAATACGGAACAGGTGCTTCACTTTAGGATTCTTTATACCAGTGGGGAACAGGTAGAATGTCCAGTACAATTTGGTGTATTTCAGTCCGAACGTGATGAATGACTGGGCAGGACCAAAATATGTGCTTATGATGTGCATGCTGCTTGCCATATTACCTCCAGCAAGCTGCTGTAAACTGGGCTTGATATTTAGACTGGATCACAGATATTTTACAATATCGCAGCTGGATTTTCTAAGAAAGTGCTCTGTAAATTGGGAGGATGTTGCTTTATGCAATTCAGCTGCAGCTCTGCCCATTGTGGAAGAGTTTAGTATGGCACGGAGATTTGATGAGCTCGTAGAGGGCCTGTCACTGCTTGCCACAACAGTGGAAAAAGCTGGGAAAAGGGACTAGGTGCTCTGAGTGTGCTGAGGAGAGGCTGTAGGAAGTGCCTGATTTGTCAATAGCAGAAATGATCCGCATTTTGCAGATTATACCTGTCCCCGATAGTAGCAAAACTGAGAATATGATCTGCCTCTATCAGTCTGAAGACATATGAAAGGCCGAGACAAGACCAGCGTTTGTAGCTAGGGTCTAATGTAGGGGGTAAAAGTGTGGGCATGTGTGCTATCGCTGTATGGGTGGAAAATTTAACCCAGTAAGCAGGCCTGCAGATCATACACATGAACGTGTCTAGAGAGATACGTATAGGGATGGTCACAAAAGTGGTATCGCTATGTTAGGGGAGGCAAAAAGGCCCTAAGGATGATCTTGAGAGAGTTCTACTTGTTTCCAGTGGCCATAATAATTTGGGGAGATCAATACAAGATAATGCTTAGTTGCACTGCCTGGAAAAAAAATTCCAAATTTGGAAGGGGTACACCTCCTTTACTTCTAGGAAGTTGTGAGATTTTATATTTTACCCTGGGTTGTTTTCCCTTTCTGATGAATACAGTGATAATCTTTCCATATGGAAAAAGGATATATTTTCCGTATGTGGCCAAAACGCATTTTAAATTTACAAAAAGTAGCCCCTTTTTTATATATTTAAGATCAGTGTTCCCCATTCATTGTTTTAGGGCGGTGGGCCACCACCCTATATTTTTTTTACCACCGCTCTATATTTTTTACCACCACCCTATATTTTTTTGCCACCACCCTATATTTTTGTATCCATTTTTTTATAAAATCCTCCAAAATTGTCTTTTATTGACATCCTTTATTGCAATACTACCCATTTAATACCAGCACACTATATGTTACTTAAAAGCTACTTATGCACATGTACAGTGCATATAGGAGGTCCCGAAAAATAACGCACCATTTGACCCAATCACCATTGCCACCGCCCTATATTTTCAGAGAGTGGGGAACACTGAAGATATATGAAATAGTAGGAAAATAAAAGTTGTATATATGATATGTGAATGGGCAACATATGGAACACACATTCTCAATGTAAAACTAGTTTCATATATGGCTGTATTTTTACCTAATTTTCTCGTTCAGTACATGATCCCTGTTATCCCATTTCCCCCAGGGTCACACCTGGAAACAAGCCTCAGCGCAGTGTGCCTTTCCCAGTTAACATTTTAAATAAATAAATATATGGTCCATATATTGTCCATGCATGTCTCATATATATGTATATACACACACATACATACACATACACACACACACCATATATTTTCCAACTATTTCATATATTTTAAATATATTAAAAAGGGACTGATTTTTGTATATTTAAAATGCATTTTTTGGCCATATATGGGACATATATATTTTTTCCATGTGGGTTATCCCACTGGGAGAAAGGTTTTTGTGGCAGCGGGATAGGAAGAGTTTGAAATAGATAAATCTGGGAGAATGTTCATCCAGATCGTATTAATACACCGACACGTTGAACAAGGCCTAATGGGATGGAGTCTCAGGTGGTCAGATCCTGTTGGATTTGATGGGATATAGGGGGATAGTTAAGGAAGGCAGTACAGTTGTTGAAGGTTGTTTGAGATTTTAACTACAACATATTTAAATAAGGACAGGCTCCTAGGGAGGAGAGTTTAAAGTGGATCGAAAGTACCTCTGATTTAGATTACGTTTGTTACCCGATACGTTATTGAAATTGTCCGAAGTTCGCCAAATGTGTTCCATGGATGTTTCAGGTTGTACAAGATAAACACAAAGAAAGAGTCTCATACTCTTCACCTCAGAACCTCCACAGGTGGTGATCATTCATTTGTTACTTCATTCATTTTTGGACCCTACAGAATATGGCATGAGTAGACCAAATCCCTGACAGTGTCCCATTTAAAAATCAAAACAAAACTAACAACAGACAAAATGCAGTGAGCCGACCTGCTGGCTCAGCGGCATGGCTGCTGGTTGCAACACTGGCATCCTGGGTTCAGGAAAAAGCCTGGTGCACCAGTGGCCAGCCAGGGGGAGAAGGATCGAGTGTCTTAACAGATGCTCCCCCATGGGGAAGGGGGGGTGGTAGGCTCTGCTACAATAGTGCCACCTGAGTAACCATCGGTGGAGTCGAAACTGCTAGTAGGATGGGGGACACTGGCTGGCGTTGTGCACAAGCCAACATCTAGGTGCGTGTGTACACACTGTGCCCTCACTGTTGGTGTCCATAAGACTGGGAGAAATTGAGGAAAGCCACAGCACAAGCAGTAGAAGCCCTGCCAACCCAGCCACCAGCTGCTTTCCCACTCTCGACAGACCTGTATCTCCATCACTGATGGACAGACAGACTCCATCACAGAGAGGGACATGCTCCTTGGACCCCAAGGAAAGCAGATAAGTGACAGAAAAGGGAAGCTTGGGGATGAGAGGTGGCCAGGCAGAGGTGGGCAGCACCAGAGGGGATAAACAGAATTACAAAAAAAAAAAAAAAGATGCAGTGTTAGTCCAAGGGCAAAGCTTTTTCCTTTTTTGTAACATATTTTCAGTTTGGGATTTTTTTTTTTTTTATTATTTATTTTTATTGTATTTAATAGCAGTTACATACCATAAATGTAATGCATGAGACAATATCATATGAAGTACAACAGTTCACTTAAAGTCAACACAGAATTTGTTTTTGTTTAGTCTTTTGTAACCAGGTAAGGCCCACTAGGCGCAAGTGCCTGTTTTCAAGGGTGACCTGGGAACACTGGGGGGGGGGGGGTTACGTGACTTGCTCACAGTCACACAGTAAGCAAGTGTAGGTTATGGTAATCAAACCCAGGTCTGTTAGATGTACCAAGCTCATTAACAGCTTATTACTCTAACCTCTAGGCTATACTGTCAGCCCCGATTATCAAGGCTATCATCTCCAGTTTTACTACTGTGTGAGGGTTGACACTAAAGGTAATGTGACAGAGTATTTTAAACAACTCCAACTGCTGCCATTTCTGCACCCAGTGCTCATGAAGGAATATGATCAGCTTAAAATAACTAAACAGTAGTGCACATAAGCTCTAAGGCTAAAGTGGAAATACATTCCTACATAGCCCACTATCATAGAAAACTTCTAGGCTGGCACAACATTCGACCCTCCATAAACCCAAGGAAATGGGTTATTTACCTAATCATATGTTATATTAAAACTTGTAAGATATAACAAAGGAAGGAGAACTGTAATGCCAGTCGAATTTTTTTTTTTTTTACTCTATTTATACACCTCGAAGGACAGGGCTTCCTTCCGGGGTACTTACTGGGCTAGGGCCTCTCACTCCCAGCCTGAAGCCCCACATCTAGGATCTCCCCACCCGAACTGCCCAGAAAAGACCCCAGTACCCCGGCAAACTGGGCTCCGTGCGGCCTACGACTTGGCGCGAGAGATCCTGGTGAAGCTGGGCAGCTATGGGATGTGTGTACCCCGTGCTACAGAAGTCCCCATCATTTCTGCAGTCTCTGGAGGATTTTTTCTTCCTTGCCCCCAGCACAAGCGATGCGATGGCGTCATGGTGCACGGCAACCCTGCCGACATCATCGTGCTCGCCCCACGTTGCGAACCAGTCATCCTGCAGTACCCCCAATCTCCATCGGGGATCACTGGGACACCGGGTAGCCCTATACCCTCCCTCGGGAAAGGAGAGCTGTCCGTCGGATGCGCTATCCTTTCCCTTCCTTGCCGACCCTGGCAACCCAAGTTTGCTATTGAACCTGGGTTGCCAGCATGGCGTGAGGTGTGGCGTCCAGTGCTTCAACCCTCAGTGCCACCAGGCCGGCAACGCCAGTCGATTTAACAACTGGATCAATAACCATCTTTTCTGCAGGAAACATAGATTCTGACAGGGACTTTGACAATGAGGGCACAATAAACACTAGTGACTTACTTAGCGCAAGTGTGAGGAGATAGAGGAAAATTGGTTGTCATAGCCATTCCGATTTCTCAAAATCCCATTACAATAACAAGAAATGCCACTTGAATAAATGCACCTGTGTTTCGCTTAGCGTTCCAGTGTCCACCTGCTTCTGTTTGGGATTATTAAAGATCTCGTTCAGCTACAACACTGGTTGTACCTTCATAAAAATTGCAGATTAAAAGCTTATAGAAGTTAGTTTAAATGCTCACCTGAAGTTTTAGGAAAAATTGATTTGCTCTGGGGTTTTCTTCCTTTTTTTATGGTTTTGCCAATGTGATTCCTCAATATCAGTGCACCTCTTTCACCCAGAAGACGGAGGTGGACAGCAAATTGGCTAAGAGCTAGAAAGTGGAGGGATGGTTTATGGTCACCATTCAGAGCTGAGTGATGTGCTTGGTGGAGTACCCCAGAGGGTCACTGCTGGCTACTCTTTGCAGCAGCTGCTGAAGTTTACTGACAGACATGGCACAATGGGCTCTCTATGTGTGCGGTCGTAATACATATTGTGCCACAAGGCTCCATCCTTCGGCCCTTACTTTTCTCTCTTTTCATAAATAACATCTCCGCCGACCTCCACAGGACAGCCTCCCTGCTATATGCTGATGACATTGTGCTGTATGCTAGTGCTAAAAGAATTGACGACATAAACAAACGACTCTCTCTTGACTTCCAGCTAATACAAAAGTGGCTATTTACTCACAAGCTTGTACTAAACGAATCTAAAACCCAAGCTATGCTCTTTGGATCAATTGCGAAGCTCAAGCATGCACATCCAAAATTCAAAGTCACCTCCTTAAATGGCTCAGTAGTTGGGGTAGTACCTTCATTTAAATATCTGGGCATCACCCTTGATTCATCACTAAATTTCAACTTACACATCAATCTGACTTGCAAATTGGTACATGCCAAACTTGGAATAGCCTATCGAACCAGCTATATGCTCACTCCCTCAGCAAGGCTTGCCACTGCCCATGGCATACTCCTACCATCTCTTACCTATGGTGCTGCAACATATGTTTCTGCGTGCAAATCGATCCTTAGGAAATGGGATGTTACATATAACAACATCTGTCACTATGCCTCCTCCTCACATCGGTTGAAACACCACTGTCTCCTCTATTCCGACCTGGGATGGTTTCCTCCCACTGAATTAAGGCTACATGCTTATGGCTCCATCATTGACAATATGGTCCGTCTACAAATCCCTAAATCCCTGACAGACCTTTTCCAAAACCTGACTCCGTGCTATGGATTGCGTTCCACTGACCAGGCCCCTGTTTTCATCCCCAGACACTGCACCACTAAAGGTGCTAGTGCTTTCGCCTGCCATGCCCCCAAATACTGTAACTCCCTTCCACTAACCTTGCAACAATCAGCATCTCATGCATCTTTTAAAAAAGTACTATGTACTTATCTTGAAACTTCCCACAAATGCTCCTGTTTCAAACCTCCCTAGCTCTTTTCATCCCAGCCTCATTTGTCCTTTCTTATCTGCCCCCCATACGCAATGCACTTATTCTTTACCTCCCCTTCCGAGTCTCTTACTTCTATCACTTACTAATATCCCTCCCCTCAGTTAACTTTTCAATCCCTTGTTAGTAGTGAAAATATTATTATGTTATGTTTCTTCTTCCTCAAAGCAAACTGTGGTGTAATTTAGTTACTGTAGAGCTCCATGTTTTTCCTTTTTTCTATTTTTCCACACTGTTACCGTAACGTCCTTGTTTTTAGCTAATTTCTTGCAACCTGCTTGTAAACTGTTGTAATGATTTTTGTTGTACTTGTATTTGGAATGTCTCCCCTGTATTTTTGTTTTGTATCTTCCCAGGTCGTGCCTGAAAATAGTCATTGCTATGGCTAGTGCACTTACCCAGTTAACAAAAACTAAATAAATAAATAAAATATTACAACTGTGAGGGAACGGGGCAGGGGTTGCTATGCACAGACCATAGCAAGCCTCACAAACACTGTTGCAAATGCAAGCAACACTGACTGCCTGTAGAACTGTTACAGGCATGCAGTATGGTGTCATTAAGTTGCAACGGGGTACTTCTGAGCCAGCAGAGGAGCGAGACCATGGTCAGACCATATTTACAACAGAGCCATGGGGGAACAAGGGTGAGGGAGTGGAGTTCCAGATGCCACTGAACCACAAAGAACAGCCCAAGTCAGTGGCCTCGAAGCAGGCCTAAATGTACAGGGTTGTCTGGATGTTTAGGGGAAGACTATGGCAATAGTGCCAGTCAACATGGGTGCCTTACTTGGCATAGCACCATGCAAATGCGGCTATGCCATGGACAGCCTGTAAGTGTCACTAAACAGATGTTAATGGGCACACAGCCCATGTGTGCCTATTAACAGATGGTGGGCCTCATTTGCATTGTGAATTAGGTGCTCAGAAGGACTCCTACCCCCCCCCCGTGACTAATGAGGGTTTTTGTATACTGCGCAAAATTGTGGAGTCACAACAGGGCAGTTGTTTACTCTCTATTTGTGCCTCTACACTTTGTGAATGCGTAATGGGCCCTCAACTGGCAAACAGAGTGACCACAGAAGGGGGTGGATTCACAACAAGGTGACCTACACACAATGGGAACATAGACTTAATGTGAAGAAGTGGAAGGTGGTACAACTACAGGTGAGGAATCTGAGTACATGTATATTCTCTGTGGTGAAACAGTGGACAGCCCAACCAAGATTAAGAAGGGCAATTAAGGACAAGAAGATCAAGTCAGGCAAGCAGTGTTCTGGTATGTGCAAGAAAACACACACTGTTGGGATGCATGGGGGAGGGGGGTAAGGAGTAGGTGGTCTTCTACAAGGCCTTGGTAAACCGTACCTGAAGCACTTCTGGTCACCACAGTGCAGAAAGGACACTGGAGAGATCAAGAGGGCCCAGCACAGGGCAATAAGCTAATTAGTGGCTAAGGGGGGGGCAACAGCTGCAAGGAGTGCTTGGGCAGGCTGGGCCTTTTTCTGCTGGCATGGTCTGTGTTTCTAACACATGCAATGATTCACTCTAGAGAAGAGAAGGATAAAAGGGGACATGATAACGGTGTTCCAAATACAGGACTAAAAGAAAATAGGGTATACCCAGATATTAGAGTGACAGGATAAGGGGAAAATATTAGAAAGCCTTACTTCACACAGAGGGTGGTTAACTACCCAGGCAGCTTGTGGAAGCTAGCAATGTGCAGGCTTTCAACGCAGAACTTGACAGATGCTTGAGGGAGAATGGCACCGAAGGTTGCACGTTGGCGTATGTAGGGGTACATTCTGGATGATAAGCTTGTACTGTATGTGTTTCTATACTTAAATTAGATACTGTATAATCACTGTTAGACAGTAGAGGGCATGGGTGTAGACAGGCATACTCACTGTACACATTTGTGTACAGTTTTGTTGAGTGCCTGTCACAAACCATATGCCTTTCTGTTAACATTTTCACTCTAATTTGTAATATTTGGGTTGGTGTAGGCCACTGAAGAGTGTCTCTGTTTAAACGTCTTGTTGTTTAGGAGACAGATACATGTATAACCTCTTTAGAGATTAGAGGAATCATCTGACAACAATCTGACTTGTTTGGAAGGGGGTGCCATTTGGAAAGGATGTGTACATTTTTTAATGGGGGGGGTGTAACTGTTGGAGATTATGTACAAAATGGAAATTTCTGGCTACACCCCTGGTAGAGGGCGGGGGGGGGGTGGAAGGACAATATATATCGCAGGTCCCTTCTCTCATCACAATACTGCAGTACATTACAGCGTATAAGACAGCATCAATGGATTCCACGTTAATTGGACCAGAATGTCTTACGTTTTAAAAAGGACTGGAAACTCAATCACAACATTCGTACAGTATCTTCTTTTTCTCTGCAAGAAATCTGCTTTCAGGTGACAACAAAATAAAATACTGATTTTCTGTCTCTTAGTTATTTACAAAATCCGTTCATTTATACTTTAAAGATTACAGGTGTGCAGGACCACTAGTGGAGTTCGACCCCCATCCTCCTCTGCACATAAGCTTCATGGTTAAAAAGTACAGCAGGAAGCAAAACAGAACAACTGGCAAATGGATTTGCTATGCTAGAACTAAGACTATGTTAAATGGAATGATATTTAGTCACAATACAAATTTTTCAGTATTTTGATCCTGTAGTCACAAGTGTGTGTGCATAGTTGCTGTTAGTCAACTCACGGTCTCACTTTTGAGGACTCAAAGGTGCTCCTAGGGTCACATTATTTTGACATACTGCTTTGAAAGGTAATGAACATGTTAATTTTACTTGATTTATCCCTGGGCCCTCTCTCTCTCTCTCTCTCTCTCTCGCTCTCTGCACTGCATTACTCTACATCAATATTCTGTCACCACTGGGAGAACCGCATGGGAGGAAGATTGACCTGAGGCTGCAGAATGCTGGTTGCACACCAATAACATCATGCTTTACAAGACAGGGTTTCTGCTGGATGGAAAACTGATTTACACACGCTATATGGGCAGATATCAGTTATGTATTGTAAATGCATAAAAGGAAGGTTACAGTAAGAGTGGTTTCCCTGAAATGATTTTCCACTCAATGATCAGATTAGGGCAGTGATTCCCAAATGAGGCCACCATTGCCACAGGTGACCACCAGCACAGTATTGCGTGGCCACCACAGAGCTCTTTAGAGCTCCAGTTAGAAATGTGATGCAACTGGCAGTTTCTCAACTTTTATAAACAAAGGGGTTTTTTATCCTACTCAGTGTTCCTTTAGGCTGTTACCTCATCTCCCAGGTCACTGCTGTAAATGGGACTCTGTTACAGTTAGTTCACCGAGTCAACAAAATAAATTAATAACATTTTCAGTGAACATACATCAAAAATGGGATGCATTGTATATATTGTGAAAATAGAGTTATTAAATCCAAGGGATTTAGGGTGAAAAAATAAAGAGGGAGATCACCTTCTTATAGCCACCCTTTAAGGACAGCAGGATTTGGGGCTTGAAAACCATTGATTTATTCCTAATGCAATACTTAATTTTAAAACAGAATTAGAAACATAGAATTTGATGGCAGATAAAGACTGGTTGGCAAAGCCAGTCAGCCCATTTCTTCCTACCTGCACTATCACATCAGACCGAGCCCAATCTATAGCTCCTTCCCCCTTCCTTTCCACTATGATTCCCTTGTGCTTATCCCATGCATTCTTGAATCCCACCACTGTTTTTGCTCCCACTACTTCCCCTGGAAGGCTGTTCCAGGAATCCACCACTCTTTCTGTGAAGAAGTACTTCCTCACATCTCTCCTGAATCTACCACTAACTCTGTAAGCAGGAGCCCTCTATTAATCCAGATATAGCGTGGATGGGTCTACTGGAGGCATCCTGGCACAGCTGTGCCAAACTATCTCAGTATTAATCCAAAAGGAGGGGCCACGACTCTGAAGGGAAAGGGAGGGGTACATTCACCTACTTTCTATCCTGAGCATTTCTGCAGCAGATGACTGTTAAGCTGTGGCAAAACTACACATGATTTTTTTTTTTTTTTTAGTTTCTTTTATGCCCTTCTCTATTTCCCCTACATGGCCATCATCCTACTGTGTCTTCTCCAAGGCTATCTCAAGCCCCAACACTTTTCAGTGGTCTTCAGCTTTCCCTCATGTTGAGGCTACTCCTCCTCCTCCTGCTCTGTATATGATGTTGATTACCAGTAAGGTGTCTAAGGCTTGCCTAAGGACTGGCTAAGCCAGCAGATTCAGTTTTCATTTTTCAGGCTCTCTCCTCTCCACCACCATCCCCAGCCTCTACACTGATGAGCTCTGTAAGCAGTCACTTGCACATGCAAATCAAACAACACCTTCCTAAGGTGACAGGCTGTCCCCACCAGCCCCCTGTGGCCAGAGGTATCAATAAGTATTACGAACATAAGAAACTGCCGGCAGAAAATGGTCCACAGGTCTATCAAGTCTGCCCGATTGTGCAGCTCTTAGTTTCATATCACTACTACTGACCCACCCCCACCCAAACCCATTTCCTTCCTCCTCTTTCCCGGTCCTCCCCCCCCCCCTTTGTGTTTTTGTCTGTACTAACCCTGCCCTTGACCCTATCCCAACCCCACTTGAAGCTATCCACTATCCTTTGAGCAATTAACTCCTCCGGCAGTCTGTTTCAACCCGCCACCACTCTCTCTGTGAAGCAGTGCCTCCTCATCTCCCTCCTAAACCTTCCCCCTTCCAACTTCAGACTGTGCCCCCTAGTGACCCTTCCCCCTTTAAGTGGAATGATCCTCCCTCCTTCCCTCCCTGACTTTGTTAATGCCTTTCAAGTACTTAAAGGTCACGATCATGTCCCCTCTTACCCTTCTGTCTTCCAGCGAGTACATGTTGAGCTCCTTCAAACTTTCCCTGTATGGCCACTCCCTTCATCCCATGATAATTTTTGTAGCCCTATACTGCACCTCTCCGGTAATCTTACATCCTTTTTGAGGTATGGGCACCAGTACTGTACACAGTTCTCCAAGTGTGGCCTTACCAGTGATCTAGACAATGGCAGGATGACTTCCCCCTTTCGAAAGGTGATACCTCTGGCAATGCACCCCAGCATCCTATTTGCCCTTGCTGCTGCCCTCCTACACTGTGCTGATACCTTCTTGTCCCCTGTGACTATTACCCCCAGATCCCTTTCCTCCTCTGAAGCAATTACTTGCACTCCCCCCAGCCAGTAGCTGTTCCTGGGATTACTGGCTCCAAAGTGCACGACCTTGCAATTCTTAGCATTAAACCCCAACTGCCACTCCCTAGACCAGTGTTCGAGTTTAGCTAGATCCTCTCCAAGTGCCTGCCTCTCTTCCTCATTGTCCACTTTTGCACAAATCTTAGTGTCGTCCACGAACAGGCTGATCTTACTCTTGACCCCCTCTGCAATGTCTCCAATGAAGATGCGGAACAAAACAGGGCCCAGCACTGAATCCTGCGGTACCCCGCTCGTTACTGGCCTTGGCTTGGATGTCTCCCCCCCTTACAACTACCCTCTGTTGTCCACTCTGCAGCCAGCTCTCAACCCACTCCACCAGTTTTTCCCCCACCCCAATGTCCCTCAACTTGCCCATTAACTTCCTGTGCGATACCGACTCAAAAGCCTTGCTGAAGTCCAGATACAGGACATCCACAGTGTGGCCTTTGTCAACCACCCTAGTGAACCAGTCGAAGAAGTCAATCAGGTTAGTCTGGCAAGATCTTCCCATGACAAACCCATGCTGTCTCTCATCCTGCAGACCATTGCTATCTAGAAAGGTTATCAACCTCTCCTTCAGAATGGTCTCCATCAATTTCCCCTCTCTTACCGGTTGGTCCTTGGGTCCACTCATGTGAGCCATCCTCCAGTCCCTGGGTACATTCCCCATTTTCCAGGAGGTGTTGAACAGGTCCATCAGAGGTTCTGCTAACACATCTGCCCGTTCCTTCAGGACCCTTGGGTGTACATCGTCCAGTCATGGTGCCTTGTCCACCCGCAAGGCTTTAAGGCCCTTCCGAACTCTACCCTCTTGGATGACCCCATCTGTTATTTCTCCCCCCCACGGTATTGGACCATCCCTTTCTTTCATGAACACTGAGCAGAAATACTCACTGAGTGCCTCTGCCTGATCTTCCCCTTGTTCCGCTCATCATCCCTCTCTCTCTTGATTCTTACAATGTCATCCCTACAACTCCTCTTCTCCCTTATGTATTTAAAGAACCCCTTTTCCCCCCCTCTGATCCCCTGAGCCAACTTCAGCTCCTTTGCTGCCCTGACTGACATGGTCACCTCCCTAGATGCCTTTGTGAACACTTCTCTATCCCCCTCACGCCCAGTTGTTTTGAACTTAATGAAGGCCAATCTTTTTTCCCTCACCTTCTCCTCCACCTCCTTGCTGAGCCAGATATTTATTTTTGACCTGGACTGCTTACTCTGAGATTTGGCACATGTGTTCATGGCCTCATTTAGCCCTTTCCTAATGATTGCCCACTTCTGCTCAGCATCCATCCCTGGGTTCATTTCAGCTAAATACCCCTCTAGGATGCTGCTCTTTGTGGAAAAATCTGTCTTCCTGAAATCCAATATCTTGTCCTGGTCTTAGCAGACTCCCTCCCTGTATTGAGGAGGAACCACACTGAGCGGTGGTTGCTTCCTGCTAGAGGGTCCTGTACTACCACATCCCCATTTGTTAGCACCAAGTCCAGTATGTTCCCCTCCCTAGTAGGATCCATCACCCCTTGCACTAGGTAGCGGTCTTGGATAGCCTCCAGCATCACCTGTTCCCTGGCGTGTACTGCAGTTACTGTCTGCCAGTCAACCCCAGGTAGGTAGAAGTCTCCCACTATAACTGTATTCCCTTTGCCACTGACTTTCCTGATTTGCTCCCCAGCTCCCTATCCACCTCCTCGCTCTGTGAGGGTGGCCTGTACACCACCCCCATCCTGAGCTTCTTACCTTTAGAGCTTTGGAGCAATACCCATATGGCTTCTGGCCTCCCCTCATCCCCTTCCTCCCTGGTACACAGTATCCCCTTCCTGACATAAATAGCCACCCCACCCCTTCCCTCTTCCAGGTCCCTGCTAAACACCTTGTATCCTGAGATCGTGAGATCCCAGTCATGGTATTGGGTGGCCCAGGTCTCTGAGATGGCGGCAATATCTACCTCCCCCTCCACCACCATTGCCTGGATTTCTGCCACCTTGTTTGCTAAGCTCCTTGCATTCAAGGATACTACAGTCCACCCTGTGTCCTGCCCCTCCTCTTCCTGTCTCTCCCCCTTCCACTTTTGTCTTGGTAGCTTCACCTCATTCTCCTTCTCCCTCTCTGGGGGGGGGGTGCCTTCCAGTCTCCCCTGGAGGTGCCTCCTCCCTGCTATCCAACTCAGTCCTCCCCCTCCCCAGTTTAAATCTATGTTGTTTTTAAATGTACTTTTCCAGCCCGTCCCAATGCCCTTGTACCCTCGATGTTGAGATGCAGCCTACCCTTGGCATAAAATCCCTTACTGTTCCATGTTTCGCCCCACCCCCCCTACTACCCTGTACCCCGTTTCTGCACAAAAATCTTTCAGCGACCCATTAAACTGCTGTATTCTTAGCTTTCTCGCTGTGCTTGCCCTAGGTACCGGGAGTACCTCGGAGAACGTGTGTGCGGGTATTTCTTGGCAATGCTACAGGGATTGCTGCCTAAGCAGGACATCATAGGACTGCTCTCTAGAGTGAGAATCACAGCTACTGGCAGCACTTCTACTTCTGGCTAGAGTACAGTTGCAGAACTAACTGCTCTACATATTTATAGCAGATGTATTTTCTTATAAGTACATTTTCTCAAGGATTTAAGTTATGTTTGCAGCGTGTATTTTGTTAGGTTTTAATACAACACCAGTGGAAATCAGTGAAGGGGCAATGGTTATACATAACCTCCTCCAGATTTCAGATAAACAGAATTTGAAACGTGGCAATCCATCTCCACTGTGCAGACCGGGATCATTCATATGGTACCATACCGTGCCACCTCTGCGTCATCCAGCAGCCTGTGTGTGGAAACTCCATGTCGGAGCTGATCCATGACAGCCCAATTTACTCCACTGGAGACCTAAGTGGAGATCTAAAGCCAGGTCACCAGTGAAGATCCTATAACTCACATCACTCTGTGGCATGTAACACAGGCTGCTGGTTTCATGTATTTCAGTGATTCTGTATTGTCTCAGGGTTGTGTGACTGATTGTAAGATGTCCTGCGTGCTTCGACAGAAGGGCCGTAAGAAACATAAAGAAAACCAAACTTAATTTTTCGAGTTAGAAGAGGGGGTGGCTACGAAAATAAAAAGCTTAAATCTTTTGGTAGCATAGTAATATAAAGTTGGAAGGGACTCTGGGTCCGTCACGTCCACTGTCCGCCCCCACTACCCCCGTTTATTTATTTGTTAACCGGTAGATACATTGGTTGCAGAGATAGTTTTCAGGCATGACCAGGGCCATCAAGATTTGCAAGCAGATATGAATAAGTATGCTGTGGAGACATGCCCTAACTTAAAGGGGTTCTTTACCCTACCCAGGTCGATTCTGAAAACAGACTTAGACTTTTTAATCTAGTGTTCTTCCCTGGTTATCAAATAAATAAAATAAAACAAAGCTCTACTACCCAGGATATCAAGTGATTCCTATGGTAAGCAGAAATGTTCGCAGGCTTACCTTGCTTGATGTCCACGGTTTCCCATGGTAGACTGTTCCATAGGTTCACCACCCTCTGGGAGAATAAGTGCTTCCTAACATTACCCTTGAATTTGCCACCTCTGAGCTTCAGGGTGTGTCCCGGTGTCCAGTTGGGAACAAGAGGTTTAAGTTGAGGGGAAAAAGTGGGGGTATGCTTCAATCAGATTTGAAAGGCTAATGTGAGTATACGGGGTCTGGAAGAAGCATTCTTTTTAGAAGTGTCTAGATACCATACCCCCTCATATTCCCCAGTTCAAGCTCTGTATCTCTGTTCGATTTCGTTGATACCCTTGAGTATGCAGAGAACTCAGATCATGTTCCCTCAGCCTCCTTTTCTCCAACATTGACAGGTTAAAGGCCACCAGCCTCTCCTCACAGTTTTTGTCTTCCATGCCCCTGGCCATTCTTGTGGCTTGTGTTGCACCCTTTTAACAGCCTCAATGTCCTTTTTGAACGGGAAAGACCAGAACATCATACAGTACTGTAGGTGGAGACTGAGCAGGGCCTTGTAAAGATGCAGGTCAGCCCAGCATTCTGACAGACCTTTTGTCCCCTTTTTCCTTAGCAACAGGCAATATTAGTTCTTGATAAAGGGTGGCACTTCAAAAAACAACTAAGCGCTGTCAACTCCCACATACATGCACTAATGTTGTTTCACCCCTCTCCTATACAACCAAAATCGTGGCACATTTTCCCTGCATTTCTTTAGCAGATGCATAATCTTTTCAGAGCCTAACTGATCCTCTTTGAGATGTGCAACCACTTCCTGTATTGGCACCACCGCGGGTGCAGATTAACGAAATAAATAAAAAGCATATTTGTGCGGACGATGGGGCCACTGCTTTCACTCACCACTGCCACCCGCCATTCTGTTACTCCAGATCCTGCTGATTAGGCTCTGCTGCTGCTACTGTGGGGGTGATGTCAGGATCTGCCTACACCCCCACCTCCACTGTGCCGTCTACTGCTACACATGTTCCTTAGGAAGAAAGTACAGACCAAATACTTTTCCCCAGCCAGCCTGGTTACTGCTAAGGACCCCAAAGGCTGAGGTAGGGCCCTTCTCTTTTCCCTGTCAGCTGGTCATCTCCCACACTAACACTCCCTACTGCCTTACTAGATAATGGATTCTAATTCTCTTTGTTGTTGTAGTGAGGGGGAGGGGGAGGAGAAAGATAACTAAACCCTAAAAGCAAGGTTTATTAAAACATATATCAACAGAATGTTTTACAATATAGTGTAAAAATGATTGCCCCCCTCAGGATGATTTACTGACCTCCAATAGTTATAAACTAGCAGTCAACAGATCATCCTTGGCGGAGGGTAATATATCCTACACTCCAGTCAAAATTTGTATAACATTACATCATTGCCCCTATTATCCATTAATTTCAATGGAATCAAAATCACTGATATTAATAATGGATGCTTTTATTCATGAATGTGATGTAAAACCGGTGAGGAACACCTCATCTGCTGTTATATATGGATGTGCTGGTGCACCCATGAATAACAGAACCCTAGCCATGAATAACAAAGACTTGCGCCTTCTTATTAGTCTATAAAAAAACATGTAATATTTTAAAAAAGCATATGGAGGTACCTGTAAACAACTTGGTAGTAATTTTATCTTGTGAAACTAGGGACATAAAGCCATTTGGCATCATAATACAGTATATTCAGACCTCAGTTTGACTCAATGAAATGAACACCTAATTATTCACAGGCCCCATGCATTATCTTCTTTAAATATTGTTTAATGTACACCTAATATGCACAATAGGGCTGTAATGGCATTTAGGGATTATGGGTCCCTTTATTTGCACTCATGTTTCATATGGGTCACCAGAATTCTTAGATGCTATTATAGCCTTCAAGTGTATTTTATTTACAGTATTTATTTTTTTCTAATTGCTGGTCCTCATGCACCTGATCCTGTCTGTTTGGCTGTACTTTCAGTTTGGGTGCTGGTTGGTGTGGGTAGAAGCTGTGATGTAGAAACTCATCATTCACTGGTTCGTGGCTGGTCAGTTCTTATGCCAGAACTAGCAGATTACAAGAAATGAGATAGGAGCTCACCAATTATAAGGATGCAAACTTCTGTAGTTTATATGGACATTAACACTCAAAGAAACTTATAAATAAAGAAAGAAATGAAAGGTTGAAAAATGGGTTCTCTTCTAACAGCTACTTTCACACTGAGATTTACAGCAGCAGGACTGCAGAAAGCAATGTTCTTAAGTCTGATTGCCCTGTGGATTAGACACAATCGGGATGGCTTAGCTACTATAATCAAAGCAGAGTGTCAGTGGTATTAAGACAAACCATCCTCTACAGTTACAAGGCTGAACAAACACAGCAAAAGTCTTGCTACGTCAGAGGCACGAGAACGCAGATGTCTGATTCTTACTGTCATTTATTTTGTCTTGATTAATGTGTTGTAGACAAAGGCTCCTCTAACATATTAACTGCAAAGGAGTGTACGCAGCTCAAACGTCTCTATTTAGTTCCCCTGCACCCTCACTAGCCTGGTTCACATTCAGTGGGGCTCTTTACAAAAATCACTTGATGTGGTTTTTATCTACCCAGTCCCCCTTCCCCACCCCCAAGTAAAGTATTTGGGGAAATGGGCCACCCCAATGGAGTGGGACTTGGCTCCTGGGGAGGGAGTCTGTGTCCAGTCAAACAGAAAGGTGACACATCCCAGGGAAACAACTGTGCATGTGACACTCAAGTCAAAAGAAGTACAAAAAAATCTCACCACTAGTCAACCAGTGGGTGGCTGCTGTTGTGAACGAATACACGATAAAAAGCTGTGACAACTCCCCCAGCCCCCTTGCCTGCCTTTATTACTGCCTCAGAGGGGGCCGGGCACTGTTTGGGGGTGACTCCCACATCCAGGGGTATTGGTGTGGTGATGTCTTGTTGGGAGCCACCCCTTGCAAACAGTTCTGGATATGGCGGCCTCTTTCGCCCTTACATGACAACCGGGGTACCTCCTATAAAAGTCCAGCACCACCCCAGTGCAGCCACTCTCCAGGCTATGACTGTGCCCCTCACAAGGAAGGCACTGACAGTCATCTCAGTCTGCATCCACCATCTCTGGCTCATCATCAAAACCACCACGGTGACACTGACTCCTTGAAGCCACACCTGGCTGGCTGAAAAATAGATTCAAGTTGCACTGAACTGTATACAGATCTTAGTAGGACAACTCGGAAAAATGGCCACATATTTACTTGAAAGCAAACTTCATTCAACCATGCTTTCATTTCAGTTTAAAATCTTTTCCCCTTTCAGATATTTACAACTACGACATGGGACACAGGGCACCACACTTCAGGCGTAACTTGCATGCAAACTCACTTTTTTTTTAACAAGGCACCGTGCACAACACCAGAATGTGACAGGGAATTACACAGGAGGAGTCCTGACCGCAATCCCACCAAGGGTCCATATAAAATCTGTATATACACATCCTGAGCCCATAAGCAGCTGGAACAATGGTTAGTAGCAGTTACTTATCCCAGTATCTTTACAGTTGTTAAACTGGTTCCCTTCCAATCACGAGAGTGATCAAGCCATGGAAATGTACCCATGCCCTTAATGACATAGTATTTACACAGAACCTGCTCTATGGATTAGCTCGGTGAGGAGAGTACCATCTCAGCTAGCAGTATGGCACCAAGCAACATGAGCTAGGAGTTGGGCATGCTGCATTTTACCCTTCACTGGGTCTCAATGTCCCAGTGCCACAGGGTCACAGCTATGAGGCTTAACTTGTCTCACAGCATCCTTCCTTTTGCATGGGTCTCAATATTACAGTGCCACCTCTTCTGTTCTTCCTTAGTTGTCAGGTTGGTTCACTTCAGATTCTGCTCCTCTCCACGATATCGAGGATACCGGGAAACTGCAGGTTACCTCTTGGTTCTTAATAAAACATACATTGTGACAGCCATCAGGTACCCCTCACTGAGGACGAATGAGCCAACAGGCCCTTGCTGTGCCCAAGCTCAGACCCCAAACAATATCCAAGCCTCAGAAGACACAACCAGAGACAGTCAGTGCCACACCAAACTCAGAACCCTACCACCACCCTGGGCCCATGAGCCTTTCCAGCCATGCTGCACACCTGGGGAGTACGGTTCATAAACAGCACCCACTCTCTATGACCACTCAGAAGTGGTTTCACTAGTAAACAATTACCTGCAAAAGAGAAAAATGTCAGCATCATACGATTCCAATTCAGAACAAGCATATCCTCAAGTGTCCTTGGATTTTATAAACGCAACAAGTTGCTACGCTTCTGGGATGCAGAAATTGTCAGGTGCTGTCCTTTGGAGACACAGAAACAATTGGGTGTTCTCCATTTGAGATGCAGGAGGGCCTAACACGGTCAGCAATGACTGCTGGGATGAGTGGGCATGGGGAAGCCACCAGAAGCTGTGCCACTACTTTCTCGGGAAAATCCAGTCTTCTGGTATGCTTTGATTACTGCTTCAATTTCCACTTCAGACACATCGATGATGACCTGGGGGTCATCTAGTAGTAATGCTGTAAATTCCTTCAAGTCTAACAACACCCGACAAACAGGTGGGGCTCTAGTCCAGCCCCACACCAAGCCCCTCGGGAGCCTACTCAGGTCTCTGCTTTGAAACACTGTCCCTGGTGCCCGTACATAGAAACATAGACTTTGACGGCAGATAAGGACCGCTAGGCCCATCTAGTCTGCCCATTTCCCTACCTACAGGATAGGCCACAGATTCTAGTTAACCAACAACCTATTTCTTCCTACCCCCCACAAGAATTGCCTTATGTCTGTCCCATGCATTCTTGAATTCTCCCACAGTTTTAGACCCACAACCTCCTCAGGAAGGCTGTTCCATGCATCCACTACCCTCTCTGTGAAATAATACTTCCTCACATTGCCCCTGAACCGCCCTCCTTCTATCTTTAAATTGTGTCCCCTTGTTCTTGCAAGTCTCTTTTTCTGAAAGATGCTACCCTCTTGGTCTTTGTTGATTCCACTGAGGTATTTAAAAGTTTCTATCATGTCCCCCTTCTCCCTTCTTTCCTCAAGATACATATGTATCTGTTCACAGCTAAGGCATTTGAATACAAGATCACCCCCGGTAACAGGGCAGAAACATTCCAGAAACACATGCACCAGCAGGGTAACTGGCGCATGCTGAGAAGTTGTCAAGATTGAACCCTAGCCCCAAAAGGTTCCAACAAGAGGGCGACAGAAGGAAACCCAAATCAGTAATCACCTGCAGAGAAGTCAAAGTCTCATGGGCCCAAAATGTGACTACATTTTCTTAAAGTCCTTCAAGGTCACAAATGCACTGGCACCAGTATTTTTGGAGATCAGCTCTCCTTGCACCTACAGATCATGAGCATTTCATATGGCCACATTATTCTAGATCTTTCAACAGACGAGTCCCCCACCCCCAGTTTCAGATGTGGTTGCCTCCTTCTCCCTTATGTGAACACCATGGTACTACCTGTTCCTTGAGGAACATGGATTTGACTATAGATTCTTTTAGAAATGAACAAAAACAAGATTCCTTACATGTTTGTGATTGTTATTAAGAGTTTCTTATGTTTAGTTATAATACATGTCTCTGCTGTATGACTGCCTGAAACTCACTGTATATTTCGCACTACTCATTATATTATTATGTTTTTAAACATTTTTTGTGACTTAGTATAATAATAACTACAGGACCACCTTGAAAACAGGACTTTTTTGGCCCTATGGTGTATTTGCTTGCCAAATATATTGCCTGTATAACTAAAGATGTTTTACTACTACCTACAAAACATCACTGCCCCACCCCAGCATCAGTATGGCACCCAGACATTGACACCAAGCAACATTAGGTAGGAGATGGGCTTGCTGCATCTTACCTCTTTACTGGGTCTCAATGTCACAGCGCCAGGTGGTCCCAGCAATGATGCTTAGCTTGGTGCACAGCATCTTACTTACCCCTTCCGTTGATCTCAATGTCATGTGCCACCTCTTCTGTTCTTCCACAGTTCTTAGTACCTATAAACTATGACAGCCATCAGGCAGCCCTCCTTGAGAGTGAACTGCCAACAGGCCCTTGCTGTCCCCAAACTCAGACCTCTGCCAGGATACAAGCCTCTGGAGACCCAACCAACAGGAGCCAGTGCCACACCAGATCTTTGAACCTGCCACAATTTGGTGCTTGCGAGCCCCCCCCCCCCGTCAGAACAGGAGCAGTTACCTTGCAGGTGAGCTCCATGGGCTCCAAACTCCTGGGCCACCTACTAACCCAGCTACATTGAAATCTGACTACCACCACCACCACTTTTGACAGCATCAGGACCCCATTTACAAGCCCTGGGCAGCTGGGCAGAAAAGCCCGGGAACGTGCTGAGCCAGTGTGTACAGGATATACTCAGATCCCTGTTTCTGGGACAGAAACTTGCATCAACAGGAACCAAGTATTTACATTTCAGAAACAAGCTAAAGACAGTTAACCCTTTAGTGCAACTTTACATGGGTATTAAGGACCAGGTAGTAACCCCTATACCTATAGCGGGTTACAAGGCTATGTGCAAAGTGTGCAAACAGCGAGACACAACACCCAACATTTTGCATGTCAACACAATGCTTCTCTTGAAGAAGCATCAGGTCAATGACACAAAACACTGGGGCCCAGATATTCAAAAGGGTTGCACATGGCGCAACAGTGTTTACACCATGCGCAACCCACTGGTCATGACGCCAATATTCCAAAAGGAAAAGTGCAGCACCAACTCGACAGCGCCTGAGCCGTATCAGTATCAGATGCAGGCACAGGTAGGGGGGCGTGCCCATGCATAACCTGCACAGCCCGATATTCAGCCCGGGATGTGCAGAGCCATGCATATACAACCCCTACCTGCGCCAACACAAAGATACGCCAAAAAAAAAAAGGAACAGCTGATGGCCAGCCACAGGTGAGCTGCCGCATTGCAGGGCGCAACACAGCAGCTGTAACCTGTGGGTGGCCACCAGAGCTCCGGCTGCACCTGGCAGCGCCCCCCATGCCCAATCACGGGCATCTCTGTACAAATAGAAAACCTTCCTATATCTCTGGTGGTCCAGTGGACTGCTATGTGCCCGACTGCGGGCATCTGTGTACAAATAGAAAACCTTCCTATATCCCTGGTGGTCCAGTGGACCACTATGTGCCCGATCGCGGGCATCTGTGTACAAATAGAAAACCTTCCTATATCCCTGGTTTTCCAGTGGACCGCTATGTGCCCGACTTCGGGCATCTGTGTAAAAATAGAAAACCTTCCTATATCCCTGGTGATCCAGTGGACCGCTATGTGCCCGATCGCGTGCATTTGTAAAGCAAAATATTCCAATATCCCTGGTATCCCATTTATATATCTGGAATGTGCATAATAGGAGCTGCCCCATTAGCTCACGCTGTGAACCAATGGCGTGCAGCCTACCGGGTGTCAGTCGGCGAGGCGGGGCACCCAGGTGGTGCTGCCGCCCACCGCTGACTGGGGGAGTGGCGGTGGGGCTCAGTGGGTGGGTGGGGAGGGTCCACTTGACCACCAGGGATATTGGAATATTTTGCTTTACAAATGCCCGCGATCGGGCACATAGCGGTCCACTGGACCACCAGGAATATAGGAAGGCTTTCTATTTTTACACAGATGCCCACGATCGGGCACATAGCAGTCCACTGGACCACCAGGATATAGGAAGGTTTTCTATTTTTACACAGATGCCCGCGATCGGGCACATAGCAGTCCACTGGACCACCAGGGATATAGGAAGGTTTTCTATTTGTACACAGATGCCCACGATTGGGCTGCAGGGTGCGTCAGTCCCCGACGGCTGCTGCCTGGCGGGATGCCAGGCGCAAGTTGTTGAGGATCGGTGACCTGCATGCAAATAGAACCATAATGACAATCAAATGGCCCCACGGCGCTCTTTGCATACATTATGGCCCCATTTGCATGTTCAGTTTGAATATCGTGGTTGCTGTGCATGGCTTAATGGTACTTGCGCTAGCGCATCTCCATGCTCCACTCTGGCCACTTACGCTGGTGCAGTGCCACTGCGCCATGCACACTGGGGGTGGCCAGGGTGCAATATTCAAAGCTGCTGAGCCATGGCGCAGCTCCTTTGAATATCGCTTAGTCCACACCCCTGCGCAGCCAAGTTGAACTGCGCCCAAGCTTGTGCCACAGTCTGGGGCAGTTTGAATATCTGGGCCGTGGTGTCAATAGGAACTGCCATGTCTTAGTGTTAGCAAACTGTCACACTTCATAAAGACAGCTTTTCACTGCATACGTATTCAGAAGCGGCCACTTTACTGGTCGACTGGATTTCAACTCCAGCAGTTTGTGGGTCACTGCACCCCCCCTTGCCAGCAAATGAAGGAGCAGCATCGGCATTAGCTGTGAAGGCAGGCGCTCCTGTATCTTCCTTGCCAGGGGAAGAATGCAGCTGTAATGGCACTGACTGTCACAGTGGGGAACGATGAGTGTGGTGAAGGTGAAAAAATGGAGAAAAATAAAATGAAGATACAGGAAAGTCAGTGCACATAGGGTTTGTTAAGTGTTGATGAACGGGGCACAAAAACTTAATTTTAAAGGGCCACCTCAGTTATCAAACCTTTCAGTAATTACCCGTATATACTCACCCATGGGTCAGCCTTGCAAATAAGTCAACCTCCACCCCTCTACCTTGTCTATTTCAGCAAAATTAGACACATTATTTTGCAGCCCACATTGGATGGAAAATCTGTTTTGTGACTAACAGCAGGCACAGAATCCGTCTTTGGAGCCAGAACAAGGAAGCAAAATCAGGTTACACAGACGTAAAAATAATTTACCATTGTAAATCCTGCAGATACTATAGGTCGACCCAACAGATAAATCAAGTCCCCCTTCTTGGAGGCCTATTTTTAGTATCTAAAATGAGATCTGTACATGAGTACGGCACACACAGTACACAATGACAACCTAGTTACAGTGAAAACATCCGGAGTCTCATGATTTCTCCCACCGCAAGTGAAGTTAGCAAGACTTTCTGTAGCTACTGCTACTGTACCTCCCCCCCCCCCCAGAGCTTTTTATCCTCCTGGGACCCCTGGCAGGTGACTCCAGTCTCTCCTTCAGGAGAGACTCACTCTCTGGCTTCCCTGCGTCCCCATATCACCGACCCGGTCAGTCCCCCGCAGATTGACCCTTGCGGAGGGGCCAGCAGGGAGGACACCAGCACCCCCAGAGACCCAATCCAGATACACAAGACTCCATTTTCCACTTTTCTCCCATCCTCCCTCTCCACTGATGTGATGACGTCGGCACGTGCCTCCCGACCCGCACTGCCCTCCAGCCACTGCCAGAGGGCAGTCAATGAGCGGGATGATAAGTCTCCCTCCCCCTGAGAGAGAAGAGCAGTCCTCCGGATGCTCTATCCTCTCTCACCACTGCTGACACCCGGCGGCCCGAGCCTGTTCCTGAACCCGGGTCGCCGGCATGGCTCAAGGTGTGGCATCCAGCACCTCAACCCTCAGTGCCACCAGGCTAGCATTGTTCTTTTTTCTGATAGCACAGCATCATGTAGCCCATTAAACCAAAGGAAGCTGCTGACCTACAGAAAGAATGGTCGCCCACTGGGCAACCTGCATGTTGAAATAAAAGGCCAACTATAAAAAATAAGTACAAGCTGGGCTCATGCATCTATACACAGGTTGGCACAATGAAGTACGTATGCGTGAACACAAAGAAACATATGCAGTTGGTTGATGGCCATGTTGCAGTTTGGGGGATGAGGCAGGGGAAACGGATAAATGCAAACAGGAAACAAATGCAGCGTGCCCCTCCTCCATCAGATTTTAGTAGCCTGCGAACTTGCACCCCAGTGTATATGATGAATTTAGATGCAGAGAAAGCCTTTGACAAGGTCTCCTGCAGCGTTCTCTTCCTTGTCTTGGACCACTTTGGCTTCCCGCTGTCTTTCGTAGATGGGATAGGAACACTATACTCAGCCCCGCAGGCCTACATGAGAGTTAATGGAGGCATTTCAAATAGGTTCAATTTGGGCAGGGGGGCCCACCAAAGTTTTCCCCTGGCACCTATTCCATTTGCTTTATATATTTAGCCCCTGACGAGGGCTATATGGGGCGACTCAGGTATTGAGGGGATAGAAGTGGGGGACACCATTCAAAAGATCTCATTCTATGCTGATGATGTCCTTCTGTATCTCTCACACCCTGAAGTTTCTATCCTCTGGACACTCTTGGAGGAGTTTGGTCACCATGCCGGATATGCTCTAAATAGGGCAAAGACTGAGGTGCTCCGCTTTCACTACAAGCCATCACTTGCCATACTCCAAATATTCCCCCTTAACTGGTATACCACCTGAATCAAATATCTTGGGGTGCAAAACCCTAAAAACTTAGCCAGACTATTCAACAAAAATTTAGACTCCCTAACCAGCCAGATTAGACAAGATACAACTAAATGGTCCCTCCTTAACTTTCCTATGTATTACTGCATACAGTTGGTTGCCATGAACATACTGCTCCAATGTCTGTATCTTTTTCAGTGTCTGCTCCTTATTACCTTGAAATTACAGTTTCAGATCTGGCAGTAGAGCATAAACAAGTATGTCTGGAATTCCCGAAGACCCCGAATAAAATATCTAATTATTCAAACAAACAAAACTAATGGGGAAAGAGCACTTCCTGACTTAGAGGACTATTACTTGGCACTGCATTTGAGGACTGTCCTGTTGTAGTTCACACCAGATTACCAAGCTAACTATAAGTTAATGGAGTTAAGGGAGGAGGGGGGCCACTCCTTGGGTGAGGGTTATGGATCCCATGTTTAAAACTAAAAATGCTGACATCTCACTTCTGGCAGTCCGTAATATGTTACGGGCCACTTACAGAATCTGGGAGATTCGCGTCCTTCCTGTGGTCTCTCCAGTGGTTCACCTGGAGTGACTCTTTTCTGACAGCAACAATGGATCTTACCTTCCGAAGGTGGGCAAAATTGTGACTGTATTACCCAGATCACATGATGTGGAGGGCTTGGTTCAGGACCTTAATACAATTAAAGAGTCCTTCAAGCTTCATAATTTGGACCATTTTCATTTCCTGCAGTTAAGACCATATATTGAGAGTCTCCAAGGGGCAGAGTGGGAACCTTCCCACTCTAACCCCCTAGTCAAGATGACTACGACCATCTTGCATTAAGCATTACAGAAAGGTTACATTTCAGCTTTGTACAAACTCCTCAGGAGCTTAAATAAAGATTGTATGGGTCCTTTGAAACATAGACCTGGTACTCTTAAATGGAGATGGCGAGAGGATAACAGATTTAGAAGTGGGTAGCCATCTGGGAACTAGTGACCATCGAACAGTATGGTTCACGATAAACACAGCAGTAGAGTCAAGCCATACAAAGGCAAAAGTACTGGACTTCAGGAGAGCTGACTGCCAAAATGGGTGAGTGCCTAAGGAATGCACTAGCAAATGGGCAGGAAGGAGGGTTGGAAGAACAATGGGGAATAATCAAAACTGCCATCACAGAGGCAACAAGCCTTTGTGTGAAGCAAATAAACAAAACAAAATGATGTAAGAAACCACTATGATTCTCAAAGGAGGTGGCAGGGAAGGTTAGGGAGAAAAAGAGAGCATTCAGGAAGTACAAGGAATCACAGAAGGAGCAGGACAGAGAATTGTATCAGTTAAAGCAAAAGAAAGCAGGAAAGGCAGTCAGAACAGCAGAGGCCCAAACCGAGGAAAAGATAGCCAACTCAGTTAAGAAGGGGATACAACCTTTTATAGGTACATCAGAGAGCGAAGGAAGACCAAGGGAGGGATAGTGAGACTTAATAAAGGGGAGGGGTGTGTGTGCAGAGGGTGACTGTGAAAAGGCAGAGATACTAAACAAATATTTTTGCTCAGTATTCACAAATGAAGAGGGGGAGGTACCTAAACCAACCAACAGAAACACGCTGGATACAGGGGTTGATACCAGCCCTTTCACAGAAGAAAGGGTTCTGAAAGAACTCTTAAAACTGAAGGTGGACAAAGCAATGGGGCCTGACTGGATTCATCCCAGAATTCTAAAAGAACTAAGGGTAGAACTAGTGACACCACTGGCTGCCCTCTTCAATAAATCATGGGAGAAGGGGTGGTACCTGAGGACTGGAGGAGGGCAGATGTTATTCCACTTCACAAAAGTGGGAGCAGGGCAGAAGCAGGAAACTACAGACCTGTTAGTTTAACCTCAGTGATTGGGAAAATGATGGAATCACTTCTGAAGGAAAGAATTGTTGAGTACCTAGAGGCCAGAGGGCACAGGACCCAAGGCAGCATGGATTCACAGCAGGAAGGTCATGTCAGACAAATCTAATAGATTTCTTTGACTGGGTGACCAAAGTAGTAGATCAGGGAGGGGCTGTGGACATGGCCTCTAGACTTTAGCAAGGAATTTGACACAGTCCCACAAAAGATTAATATACAAGTTGGCCATCCTGGAAGAGAAAAGTATGTCTCTTTGCAGACGACACAAAGATCTGCAACAGAGTTGATACACAAGGTGGGGTGGAAAGGATGAGAAGGGACTTTGCAAGGTTGGAGGAATGGTCAAATGTATGGCAGCTTAGATTCAATGCTAAGAAGTGCAAAGTAGTGCACCTGGGAAACAAAAACCAGGGAAGAGTACACAATGGGGGTGAGATACTAACAACAACAAAAATGGAAAGGGACCTGGGGTAGTCATATTAGATGACCTAAAGGTGAGCAAGCAATGTGAGAGGGCAGTAAGGAGGGCTGGGGGATACTGGGATGCATAGGGAGGCATCACCAGTGAAAACAGAAGTTTGTTATCCCTCTGTACAGACAGCTGGTGAGACCCCATCTGGAGTACTGCGTGGCAGTTCTGGAGACCCAATCTCTGAAAAGACATAGACAGGATGGAGGCAGTCCAAAGGAGGGCAACTAAAATGGTGCAGGGTCTGCAACAGAAGACATATCAAGAGAGGCTTAAGGATCTTAATATGTATAGCCTCGAGGAGAGGCGGGAGAGGGGGGACATGATTGAAACTTTCAAATACCTCAAGGGAATCAACGAAGTCCAAGAGGGTAGCATCTTTCAGAAAAAGAGGTGTGCAAGAAAAAGGGGCACAATTTGAAGCTAGAGGAGGTCGGCTCAGAGGTAATGTGAGGAAGTATTTTTTCACAGAGAGGGTTGTAGATGCATGGAACATCCTTCCCGAGGAGGTTGTGGAGTCAAAAACAGTGGTGGAATTCAAGAATGCATGGGACAGGCATAAGGCAATTCTAGTGGGAGGTGGGAGGTAGGAAGAAGTAGGCTGTTGGTTAGCTAGGATCTGCAGCTTATCCATGAGGTAGGAAAATGGGCAGACTGGGTGGACCAAGCGGTCCTTATCTGCCATCAAATTCTATGTTTCTATGTAGATGGGAGCAGGAAGCTGATGTCCATCTTACAGAGGGTGACTGGGATAAGATCTTTAACACAGTTAGCAAAGCTACCCACTCCCCCCTATGGCAGAGTTTGCCTGGAAGGTGAGGGCACATTACTTCAATATACCAACAATACAGAGCAAATGGAGTCCTCAATCACAGTTCCACTGGAGGAGGTGCACTAAAAAATGGAGCGCACCATTCCCAGATCTTCTGGCAGTGTCCTGTACTGCAGCCTTTTTGGCAGCAAATAATGACTGCAACCAGTGACCTGTTCTCTATTACTTCTACCCTCAACATGTCACATATGATCTTGGGCCTGCCACCCCCAGAGATTCGCGGGCACAACCAACATATTTATGGAGCATTCTGCTTACGGCAGCACACAAGGCTATTACTCGCAGGTGGCTTGGGGAAGAACCCCCACTCTTCCAACACTGGCTTACCATTGTCCAGGACATCTAATCAGTGGAAGAACTGACCTGTAGAGTAAACCTGAAATTTCACATTTTCGTTTGCAGATGGACCCGATGGTCTCTCTCATTCCCCCCCCACTGACCCAATGCAATCTATTACCCCTGTTTAATCGGAACTCATTTATCTCCTTATGCAGGCAGGTCCAGACCTTTCACAGGACTCTGGGTAGACACCCTAGTAAATGCTAAGGGAAAAACGGAATGCAGTGACATCATTTGAACTCTATGTATACTGTTCATGTGACAATCTGAACTGCCTTTGAAATAGTTTAGGTATACTGCCAGTTTCATTTGCTAAAGTTATTGACATCTCTGTTTGCTATTCCACTTGCATGCTGGATTTTTTGTATTTGTTGTACCAAAGCTTTACAATAAACTTGAATTAGAAAAGGAAAAAAAAAATGATTTCAGTAGCCTGGGACTTAAGAAACACGAAATCCCTGGGACGCTACTAATGATCACACTAAGGATTTCAGGACAGTTGGCCTTTGTGACAGTCCCCCACTTCTCAGTAGTAGAATCCAATTGTATTGCCATGCTCTAGCGAATTTCTCCAGGGAATATTTAAAGACCAGCTTATAGGTAAGCTGCATGCAAGATTAGAAATTACAAAAAAAAACTGTTCAAGGACAGAGAAGAAAACAACTGTAGTTGTGCCAGATTTTACCAGCAACCATATTTGTATTTTTTTCCATATAGGTATTTATTCTCCTCAACGGGCCACAGCTGCTGTCTGCCAACCTACTGGACTCCAGGGGTCGTTCAGGAGCTTGTAACACTGTGCGTGTCCCGGCGGACCCCCCCCCCCAGAGCCAGCCTGGAGGGATCATCCTGCCGTAGCCCCCGACCTTTTCCCTGGTTTTCCTTTCCCCAGTTGCCCAGGGCCCCAGACAGAGAGGTGCATGCGCATGGAGGCGCGCATGCACCCTCTTGCTCCGGTAAACAGCAGTTACGTAAGAACTTATCGTAACAGTAGATCTTCGAGAGAGGTTTCTGCAGTAGGTCTTCACTGATTGCACTGCACCCCCTGGTGTCAGGACCACATTGCAAACTTCTAGCTAGCAATACATGGTGGGGGACCACCCCTGGCATCACATGATGGGACGTCAGCATGACAGTATATATGGGTGGTCCCCATGCCCGCCCTCCAGTTCTCCCAACGGAAGATCCCTGTGAGGATGACGGGGGGGAAAGGAGCATAATTCCTAGAGCCCAGAGCTGCTGATAGTAGCCCTGAAAAGGGATAGGAGAAACAGGAGCTGGGGGAAGGTTGAAGGGAAAATGTGACCTACTGCAGGAACTTCTCTTGAAAATCTGTTACGGTAAGTTCTTACGTAACTGTTATATCTTACTTCAAGAGGGTTCCTGCAGTAGGTCTTCACTGATAGAACAGAATACCAAGCAGTCAAGAAAAACAAGTCGGAGACTATGGTCCGAGAGGCAGAATGTCTACCAACTAGAGAGCCTGTTACGATAAGAAGCCTTGCAGGACAGCAAGTCCAAAACTGGCTCTGTACCTAGAGGCAATGTCCAGACTGTAATGCTTGGTGAAAGTATGGACTGAAGACCAAGTGGCAGTGGCACAAATGTCCAAAGCAGACACGTTTCGTAGGAAGGCCGTGGAAGCAGCCATGCCACGGGTTGAGTGACCCTTGACTTCCCCGGAAGGGGTTTCTCATACTTCTGATAGATGAACAAGATACAATTAGCCAACCATTTGGACAGGTCCTGTTTAGAGATGGTCATACCTTTACGTCTGGGTGCAAACAAAGTCCAAGAGGGTGGCATCTTTCAGAAAAAGAGATGTGCAAGAACAAGGGGGCACAATTTGAAGATAGAGGGGGGATGGCTCAGAGGTAATGTGAGGAAGTATTTTTTCACAGAGAGGGTTGTGGATGCATGGAACAGCCTCCCTGAGGAGATCGTGGAGTCAAGAACAGTGGGGGAATTCAAGAATGCATGGGACAGACATAAGGCAGTCCTAGTGGGGGGTAGGAGGAAGTAAGCTGTTGGTTAACTAGGATCTGCAGCTTATCTGTTAGGTAGGAAAATGGGCAGACTAGGTGGGCCAAGCGGTCCTTATCTGCCATCAAATTCTATGTTTCTATGAAAGTCATAAACAACTGGTCAGATCTGCGCACCTCCCTGGTCTGAGAGATACAGTATCTCAAGATCCTGTACACATCCAACGTGTGCAAAAGGTATCCCCCCACCCATTGGAATACTCGTGATAATAAACCAGCAGCTGAACATCTTGGTTCAGCATAAATTCCGAAACCGGAAGAAAGGAAGGATTAGTCCACAGAGCCACCCGGTCTCTGTGGAAAATTAAATAAGACTCCTTGCAAACGAGGGCCTGAAGCTCTGAAATTCTTCAAGCGGAGGTAATGGTGACTAAAAAGAGTGCTTTCCAGGACAAACAGAGCATGTTGCAACTTGCTGCCGGCTCAAAAGGGGGGCAAAGTAACTTTCTCCAAAATACAATTTAAGTCCCAGGGGGGAACCAGACAATGGACCGGAGGTTTTAAGTGGAGGATCCCCATCAGAAAGGTTTTTGAGACCTCCAACTGTGCTAGGGTTTTGCCCTCTACCGGAAGGTGACGGGCAGAAACCGCAGAAAGATAGACCTTCAGGGAAGAGTAACTGAGGCCTGAATCAGACAGGTGCAAGAGGTACTCAATGACCTGGGGCGCCGAGCAAGAGAATGGGGCCGTGGCCCAAATGGTGAATCTCTTCCACTTCATAGCATATGTAGATCTAGTGGACGGTTTTCTGGCCTCCACTAGGACCTGGGCGACTTGTGTGGAGACTCTAAAACATGGAACTGCTACATTTAAAGGTGCCACACATGCAAGTGGAGAGACCTGAGGCTCGGATGCACCAGGCTGAACTGCTCCTGAGACAGAAGGTCATAAAGGAGAGAAAGAGGTACTGGGGGTTCTGCTGCCAGCTGCTGTAGCAAGGGGCACCAGATCTGCCTAGTTCAGAGGAGAGCTACAAGAATCACGTGAGCACCCTCTGCTTGGAGCTTCAGTAGAACCTTCTGCAGAACTGGAAAGGAAGGGAAAGCATACAGAAACCTCCCTGTCCAACAAAGAGACAGCGCATTTCGCTAAAAAATACCACGCCCAGGAACGAGCGAGCAAAAGTTAGGTAGTTTTGTGTGGGATGGGGAGGCAAACAGGTCTATTTCTGGCTGACCCCACTGATCGAAGAAATCTTCCACTACCTCCTGCTTTAGTTAGCACTTGTGTGCCCGCACGACAGTGTGGCTGAGACTATCCCCCAGGACACTGTGAACTCCCGGGACATGGACTGCTGTCAGAAACAGGCCATGCTGGACTGCCCAGTACCACACCCGCATCATCTCCCTGCAGAGAGGGTACGATCGGGTGCCTCCCCGCTTGCTTATGTACCAGACCATGGCAGTGTTGTCAGTCTGGATAAGGAATGTTCCTGGTTGCAAAAAGGGCTGGAATGCCTGGAGAGCTTAGAGCACTGCTCTCATCTCTAGGACATTTATGTGTAAGTGTTCCTCCTTTGGAGACCATCTCCTTTGAGTTTGATGGGCTCCCAGTTGGGCTCCCCAACCTTGACCCGAGGCATCTGCTGTGGGGGTCAAGGAAGGAGATGGGGGATGAAAAGGGGACCCCGAGCAGAGACTGGATGACTCCTGCCACCAGAGAAGGTCCCTCGTCATACTGCTGGAGATCAGGACCCTTTGGTCCATGTCGTCCGAGCACTGGTCCCACTGGACTCTGAGGGGCTACTGGGTCTCCCCCATATGCAGTTTGGCCAACTGAACTGCGAGGATGGTGGCTGCCATTAGACCCAACAGGCAAAAGACAGAGTGTGCTGTGGTCCAACGAGAGCTGGACATAGACAAAGCTTGTTGAATCAGAGTACCCGCCCTGTCCGGAGGTAAGAAGGCCCTGCCTTGAACCATATCCAGCACTGCTCCAATGAATTGGAGGCACTGAGAGGGTGAGAGCTGAGACTTGGGATAGTTCACAGTGATTCCAAGCTGGGTAAAGAGGTCCAGGGTAGTGGAGAGTGCTTCCATCAGACTGTCCTGAGATGGGGCCAACAACAGCCAGTCATCCAGATATAGGGAACATGTAAATCATCTTGCGGCGCAGGGCCGCAGTCACCACTGCCAGGCACTTGATAAAAATCCGGGGTGCTGAAGAGAGGCCAAAAGGAAGGGCCTTGAATTGATAGTGGTTTTCCTGAAAGGTGAACTGAAGGAAATGGCAGTGGGTCTGGAGGATAGGGATGTGCAGGTAAGCATCCTGCATGTCCAGTGAGCACAGCCATTGATTGTGTTGGAGCAGGGATGAGTCCCTGGAGGGATAGCATGCGGAACCTCTTGTATTCTACAAAGAGGTTGAGCAGGCTGAGGTCCAGAATGGCCTCAGATTGTCCATCTTTTTGGAGGACCAGGAAGAAATGGGAGTAATATCCCCTTCCTGTCTGCCCCAGGGGAACCGTCTCTCTGTCTGATTTGTCTAACAGAGCCTGGATTTCCTGCTGAATGAGAAGCAGATGACCTCACAGGTAGTGAAACCCACCCAGAGGATTGTCCGAGAGTATGTCCAGGATCTCGATTGCATGCCCCCTTGCAATGAGTTGAACGACCCAAGCATCAGCGGTTATCACCTTCCACCAGTCCAGGTGGAGGGCAAACCTTCCCCCCATGGGCTTCTCTGAGAAGACGGGAGCAGATGGAGGGTCCCCTCGAGTCAGAAGGAACAGGGGAGGGCCGCTTTGCTGCCTCCAGTGGCCTTCTGAGTTTTTGCCTGAGGGGTCTAGGTGCCAGAACCAGTAGCACGGTGCTGGTCTTGGCATCTGTTCTGGTACTGTCTGTTACACCTCTTTTGTGGGCAACGAAAAGGCTGCTTGGGTTTTTAGCCCGAGCGATACATGGAGTGGACATCCTGTAGGGATCTGCCACTCTCCTGTAGCTCAGTTATAATATCTTTTGCATCGCCGCCAAACAGGATGGGACCCCTGAAGGGGACGTCCAGTGGAGTGGTCTGGATGTCTTGCTCCAGTCCTGCAAGACGTAGCCATGCTAGATGTCTCAGGCAAACTCCTGAAGCGGTGCATCGGGACACCGAGTCCACCAAGTCATAGGTAGAACACAATGTGTGGCAGAAAGAAAACCTGTTGAGTCTCACCTTGTCCAGCAGCTTATTTCTGAGTTCCCTGTCCAGGACAGACTGAAGCTCTTTCCTGAAGTCGGTCAGAGCTGACTTCTGAAAAGAGTTCATGTGGGCCACATAATCAAGAGACTGGATAGCACAGGTGGAGGAAGCGTAGACCTTGCAGCCGGTACTGGCCCATCTGCCTGGACTCTGTCTGGAGGTAAGGCAATCGGGTGCTTTGGTTGAGCTGGCCTATCGTGGGCCACTGTGATGACTATCGAGTTGGCCTTGGGATGACTCATAAGGTGGCTTGCCCCTTCCAGGGGATGACAGGTCCTGTCAGCCTTTTTAGAGATCATAGGAATAGAGGATGGTTGTTGCCATATTGTGGACGTTAAGTCCTCGTGCGGCCCCGTCCAAGGTAGAATGGGTAGGGGAGCCACACTGGTTAAATCCAGGTGCTCAGCTAGCCTCTTCCTTTTTGTATCCATATCCGTGGATGCCCAACCACTAGGCTGCTGGATGAATCTAAGGAGTTCCCCAAAAGATGGGTCCTCCGGCACTGATTTGGGAAGACTCCTTGAGTTGCGGTTCCACTGGAGAATGAGGCTCTGAATGAGCTTCAAAGTCGGAGTCATTGTCTGAGTCTTAAGACTCCGGTCTTATAGGTACAGAAATATCTGGAACCTCCTCTGTAACACTGATGCCCAAGAGGGACCCTGCAGGGCGCCTGCCAGAGTCCCTGTCCAATGACCGATGGTTGACCGGGGATGGGCTCCTAGGAATTACCCTATGGGTCGGGGTAGAAACCACAATCAGATGGGGGTGCCCAGCTCCTGCAGGAGCTGCAATTTGGCATCCTTCCTCCAGGCTGGAATTGACCCTTATGGTTCCAGCTGAGGAGAAGGAGGTGGGGGGGCAGAGGAGGCTGGTAGCCTAGGAACACAGAGGGAGAATATAGGAAGGTAACCAGGAGCCTGTTATCAATAAGGATAGTGACGATGGTACCCCTGGTACATATGGCCCGACATCGGCACATGTGACGACTAACCAGGTGACGGCCCACCCAGCGCAAGGTAGCCCAGCGACAGACCCCCAGGTGCCGGGTAATAGGGGAACTGTGGTGGTAGATAGCTGGAGTTCGAGCCTGTAGGACATGATGGCAGCGGAGCCGAGGGACCACTGGGAACATGAGGGTCCATCGGCAAGCTTGGAGTCCTGGATAGCATCCCAGAAAGGCCAGGTGGGGGCTCCGGCGTCACAGCAAGAAATCCAGAGGCCATCCTCGAGTCTGGAGGAATGTAGGCAGAAGAGTGGCCTGGCGTCAGGGGTCTAAGAGGCCCCGACATCTGATCCAAGACCGGCAAGGGGGGGGAGAGGAACAGAGACCCCCATCGATGGGTCCACTAGAGAAGCAGGAAGCTCAGACAAAATATCTGACGTAGGGGAAGGAATCCCCTGGCCAAAGGCACTCATGTCCCGGAGGTCCAGGGAAAACTTGGGGTCAGCTGAGTCAGTGAGTCTCGGGAGGAAGAACCCTCGTGGGACAAAGAGGTGCCTGAAAGCTGGCTCTGTGCAACGTCAGGAATTAGAGTCAGACCTGATGGGAGAGCTTCGTCAGACAGGCCGGCGACCGACTGATTGGCCTCGACTGAGCGGACGTTGGAGGAACTGGTGTCCGACTTATCAGTTGCAGTTGGGCGGATGGCAGATGAACTGGAGTCTGGCTTACCGACTGAGGCCATGCACTCGGCGGCGGGGATGGAGGGTGACTGATTGGCCTGAGAGCAGACGACAGGCCCCAAACCAGAATACTCCTGGGAGGAACATCCCTGTCGCCCACTGACCAAGGCAGGAGGGGGGAGTCGGTAACCTATCTGCCGGAGCGGATGGTGACTGTGGAGGAGTACTCACCGAGGTGAACGCCCCACCTGAAGTAGCTTCAACTGCCTGGTGATGCTGGGTAGAAGGGGACCAGTCCCGGTCCCGGCATCTCACCTTCTTCTTTTTCTTGTGCTCTGAGGTGGGTGAGGATGAGCATTCAGGCAGCTCCTGAAGCTCCTTTTCCATCGATGCAAGGCATTTTTTCAGAAGGTGGGCATCAAGGGCTTTCTGGCGCCTGATGCGAGTGGGCTGGTTGAAGGACTGGCAGATGTCGCAACCATCAACCCAATGTTTTGGGCCTAAGCAGAGGACGCAGCGGGAGTGATCGTCCCCGTGCGGAATCTGAGTGCCGCACTGTGAGCACTGCTTCTTAGGTTTACGTGAAGACATGCATTAACTATTGGAAAAGAACTAGGAAAAAGAACGAGAAATACTTGGAAAATAGCAGTCGACTGTAGCTGAGCTCACCGAAAGGTCCGACGTATACTGGTTGATGGCAGGAAAGAACTTGGGGGGGGGGGCGGCAGGTGGGAGGACTGCCCCAATATACTATCACGCTGACATCCCATCATGTGACACCAGGGGTGGTCCCCCACCACGTATTGCTAGCTAGAAGTTTGCCATACGGTCCTGACACCAGGGGGCGCTGTCCAATCAGTGAAGAGCTACTGCAGGAACCCTCTCGAAGTAAGATCGGCCCCTTCCTCCCATAACGTTGGCCTAGTGCCCCTGGCTCCCTTGGCTGCACTGCCCTCTGGCCTCAACCACGAGGCAGCCAAGCAACCAGGAAGCTCAGGTCCCTCTCTGAGAGGAGATCTGCCTGTCAGCAGCTCACTGCACTGCACAACCCCCGCCCGACCTCCAATGGCCTATGCTTGCTCCCGCACACAGGTCACCAGTGTGGCAAGAGGCAAGATGTCTAGCACTCAGCCCTCTGCGCCGCTGGGCTGGCCCTAACTACCATATTTTTAAAGGCCTGCTGTAGTCATGATCTCAGCATTTATTCTACATGGAACAGGCTATCATTCTCTACACATAAGTCCATTTCAGTCCTAAAATTAACAATCTATGTTCTGAAAAAAGAATTTGAAAATAAATGAAGTCAAAGCTGGTTTTGCAAAATTTCTGGTGCTGACTACCAAGATAATATAGTCCCTATTTGGAAGTGCCCCCAAAAGAAAATCCTGAGCAGTTACCAGGTTTACAGAATAAGCATGCCTGGTCAAACAAAAATCCTCTGGAAATTTTCACGTGTTGAAATATTGATTAACAAGAGACTGTTTGACGCCAGATCAAGGTATTGCAGGCAACAGTCTTTCTCTTCTTAATGAGTAAAGCAAGAGACCAGAACCTCTGGGCGGGGGGTTATAAGATCATCAAACAGGATTTATTTAGCAAGGAAACTAATACTGCCATTGGTAGTGCTATGCCAGTGAGCAAAGTGCCATGCGGCGGGGGCGGGAGGGGGTTACAACTGCCCCCGGGCCCTTTGAGTCTTTAGTAAAATGTCACATTTATGACCAAATAAAGCCGTGTGGGAGAGTCCTGTAAGATTCCTTGCCCTCAGGCCCACAGAAGGGAGAAAGCACAAATTAGAATCACAGCTTTCAAGCTACTAGCTAGTCAGTGGATAGCCTGCTCTGATGGGATATGCTCAGAACAATATATATTCAGAGCCTGAGCATTCCGCCAGGGTCTACTAGCTGACTCTGTTCCATTGCTATTCTCCCTACATGGAATTTTTACTAATAGTCTTTGCATGTAGGCCTTAGTGTTCTCTGTTCTCATGATGCACCTCTCCTACTCTTATGCTAAAGTGCTGTGTTAATTCCTTAAATTGTATTTGTCCCTAAAATTGTTACAAACTGCTAAAGCGACAAATGTCTTGTTTATTGCCTGCATGTATGCTTTAGGAGCACGTGTACTGTTATACACTATAGGTCATTAATAAGGTCACCGTATATGTTGAAACTACCTACCTACCTACCTACCTTGTAAACCATGCTTTATACGTTATGTGTGAATTGCTTGTACACTATCCTACGATGTAACTCCCTTTACCCTCTCCCCCAGGTCGTACCGGGAGATGAGCAACTTGTTCAGTGTACCTTACCTGGTGAAACTTTTCAATCAATAAATCTATAAATAAATACAAAAGAAACAGACATATTGGAAGAGTTTAAGCCTTAGCTGCTTCACCTCATTGAAGGTATGTGTTCTGAAAACTAAATCTCTAAGCACTACAATGTGCTTTAGAAATTCAGATACATGGGAGAGGCTGAACATTAAAGTTCCTGTGATCCTGACTGAAACAATAGTCACCAACATCATTTGAGTCTTTGGCATTACAAAGCAGCAGAAATCCTTAAATGCCCTCTTTTACTACACAAAGTCCTGGAGGCATAAACAACAAGTGAATATCTGTGTTTATGTGTTAGACAAAGCAGTGAGCTTCAGGCTCAGTTACCCAGACTCCTCTGTGTAACAGGGATGGAGGATTAGATGAGATTTCCAAGACACACTGACCGGAGGCTTCAATGCATCACAATGCAAACCTGCAATAACCTGCCTCAAATCATGTTAGGCGACTGCTCAGTAAGGTCTGGCCTGGTCAGTAAACCTTTTCTTCCACTTCAGATTGCTGTCCTTCCATCTGAAGTGAAAAAATTCAAGTCTTAATATTAATTTTTCATTTCTGTGACTGCAAAAAGCCTAACAGATTGTGACAACCTTACTCTGCTGCCTCACGGGGACGTGGTAAAAGGCACAAGAGCTTTGTAGCATATTAAAAATAAGAAACCTTTTTTCTTATTCTAGAATTTAAAACGGAAACTAAGATTGTACTTTGGGGGGATAACCTAGGTATAAAGGCTGGATGCCCACAGGAGATTTCACATCCAAAATGCACAGTGTAGCTAACTGCATGAGAAGAAGAAGCCTAAATAAAAGAAGACAAACGTTTTGAACACTGTTTTAAGTTATTACATAGTATCATAGTAAAAGCCAGCAGAATAGGACCCATGGTCTAGCGTGTCTGCTCGGAGAAGCCAGCTCCCTACTGGGAGCTCGCTCCTCCACCCCCCCCAGCCCCAGAGGCGCTCTTCTCCAGCTTCAGTATCCCCCTGTACCTGTCCCAACCCTTCCTGAATCCTTCCACTGTGTTCTCTTCCACTAGTTCCATGGTTCCACCACCCTCTCAGTGAAGAAGTGTCTCCTGCACTCCCCCCACGTACTTCCCCCTTCCAGCTTCCACTCATGCCCCCCGGTAGTTCTCCCTTTCTTAAGCCTGAACACTTCCTTGGCTCTGCCCTTATTTATCCCCTTTACATACTTGAAAACCTCTATCATGTCCCCCCTGTCCCTCCTCTCTTCCAATGAGTACAGCTTGAGTCCTTCCAGTCTCTCCTCATAAGGCCTACCCTCCATGCCCTGAATCATCCTGGTCACCCTCCTCTGGACCCTCTCCAGCAGTGCTATGTCTTAAGATGGGGTCTCCAGAACTGCACACAGTACTCAAGATGCGGCCTAACCAGGGCATTATACAGAGGGAGGATCACCTCCCTCCTCCTAGAGGTAATCCCCCTGGTCATGCAGCCCAGTATCCTGTATGCTTTGCTGTAGCTCTTCAACAATTCTCAGTGTTGTTCATTTTGCTGTCCACCACTACCCCTAGGTCCCTCTTGCCAGATGTGGTTTGCAGTGTGACAACCCCCCTCCCAGGGTGTATGCATGGCCCGGGTTTCTGACCCCCAGATGCAGCACCCTACATTTCCCTGCATTGAACCTCAATCCCCACTTCCTTGACCACCCCCCACAAGAGTATCCAGATCCCCCTGGAGGGCCTCTCTCCCCTTCTATCCATTCGCCAGTGCTCCCAGTTTTGAGTCATCTGCAAAGAGACAGCCTACTCCTAACACCTCTCCCTATGTCAGAGATATAGGAATTGAACAGGAGTGGCCCCAGGACCGAACCCCGGGAGAACCCACTGATGACCCTTCTGGGGGAGGAGACCATCCCTCTAACCACCACCTCTGTATTTGCCCCTAAAGCCAATTTTCCACCCATCTGAGCAACTGCCCCCACCCCATCCCTCCAGCTTTGCTAGCAGGCCATTATGGGCTACCGAATCGAACGCCTTACTGAAATCCAGATAGAGGACGTCCACCAGCCTATGTCAGTCCAGGTACCCGTCACCCAGTCATAAAACTCCACCAGGCTGGTCTAGCACGACCTCCCCGGAATAAAATCATACTGCCTGTCATCCAGGTGCCCCAACCTTTCCAGCTGCTCCCCCAGCCTCTCCTTGATAATGCCCTCCATAACCTTGTCTACCGCAGACTTTAGGCTATCGGGCCTATAATTCCCCATCTCCTCTCTGGACCCCCTCTTGTGGATAGGCCCCACATGAGCTACCTTCCAATCTTGAGGCACCCACCCTGTCATCAGGGAGATGTTGAAGAGTGAGGCCAGTGGAGCTGCCAGCACATCCGCCAGTTCCTTTAGCACCCTTGGATGCAGCCCATCTGGCCCCAGCGCCTTCTCAGTCTTTAGCAACTGGAGGGCCTCTCTCACCCTATCCACTGTGATTTCGCCTTCCCATCCCCCCTCCTCATGCACCTGCCCCTCCCCCTCTAGATTCGACCCATCCCCTGCCCTAGCCTCTTCCAGTCCTTCAGTCTCTAACTGACCTCCCGATTCAGTGGGCTCCCCTTCCCTCCTATCAGGATGGAAGGATCCCCCGCCTCCCCTGGTAAAAGACCAAGGCCAAGTACTCATTTAGTACCTCTGCTTGTTCCCCAGCTTCCTGCACCCATCCCTCTCCAGTCCTAATCCTGCTGATCTGTGCCCTCACTTTTCTTTTCTCCCCATGTATCTATAGAACACCCCCCCCCCCAAGGATATCCCTGGCCAGGTTTAGCTCCTTCTTTGCCTTGGTCCCCCCTTACCACCCTGGTGACCCTTCTAGTCAGTAACTCATACTCTCCCCTCTCCCTTACCCCCTCTTCAGCGCTATAAGCGTGTGTAGGCAGCCTTTTTATCCCTCACCGCCTCCTGCACCTCCCGGGTCCACTAACACGGCTCTGTGGCCCTACACTGCTTGCGCCTTACCTTTGCACAGGCCCTCAAAGCCTCCTGCATCCCTTCTTAATGGTCTCCCACAAGCTACCAGCATCCATGTCTGGCCTTATCTCATCCAAGCACCCTTTAAGAATCCTTCCCATGCCCTCAAAGTCCGCCCCCCTGAAATCTATTACTATTGTGTTAGTGCGAATTTCCTCTCCCCCTAGGAACAGAAGAAACCAGACTGTGGCATGGTCACTGCCTGAAGTGGGCTGTTCATCTCCAGGCCCCTTATCTGGTCATTGTCTGCTAGGACAATGTCTAGTATCTGGTCCTCCCTAGTAGGCTCCCCCACCTGCTGTACTAGGAAGGCATCCTGGAAGACATCCATTAACCTCTGCTCCCTGGCCACTGAGGATGTCACAGTGCACCAGTTTGCCCCCAGCATGTTCAGGTCACCCATGACCACCACCCTGTCCTTTCCGAGGCCACAGCGACCCCTGATGTTCTCAGCCAGATCATCCTCCAGTTCCACCTCCATTGCAGGGGGTTTGTACACCACCCCTATTTTTAATCTTTTAACCCCCGTTTGCAGGGTTACCCAAATCACTTCCACATCTCCCCCTGTCTTCTCAATTCCACAAACTACTATATCATTTCTGACTATCAAAGCCACCCCCCCATCCTTCCTAAACATTGTGTAGCCCTCTAAATTTAGGTCCCAATCATGCCTCTGGGTGGCCCATGTCTCAGTAATTGCCGCCACGTCTGCTGCTCCCTCAACTAGCATTGCCTGGAGCTCTGGCATTTTATTGCCCATACTCCTGACACTGATCAGGACCGTCCTCCACCCTCCCTCCTCCCCAGTCTTCTCAGCCCAGTGCAGAGCCCTGTCTCTCTTCCCCACTCGGTTCCCCCTGTTTTTTTAACGCTGCCCGCAGCCTCCTTTGCATGACCTAGTCCTGAACCCCTGAGCTTCCCCACTGGGGCTTTCAGTCTTTCTATCCCCCCTTTTACAAGTTTAAACCCCACCTATCACCTATGAATCCAAAAAGTTTCAGTTTAAGGATCTCCTTCCCCTCTAGGTTGAGGTGTAGCCTATCCCTGGCATATAGCCCCTTGCCTTCACATATATCACCGCAGTCCCCCATCAACCCATACCCTTCTGACTTGCACCACTTCCTGAGCCACTGGTTCACCCCTCTAAGTTTTTGCTTATTCTCCCTGCTTGTCCTTGGTACTAGCAGTATCTCAGAGATGGAGACTGAGCAACCTATAGAGTGGCAAACCCTGCCCAGTTCCCTGAATCTTGCCTGTATCTCCAGTTCACTGTTCCCTTCTACATCATTTGTTCCCAGGTGAACTAGAAAGCCTGGGGAGCTAGTTTGTTTGTGCCCTTCCAGGCTCCCTCTTTTGTCTCCCTCTCCCAGCTTGCTCCTCGCACCCCCTCACAGCCGGAATACCACTAGTTGACCCCCTTAACTCTTCCCCAGTTGGACTGTTGCCATTGGCTCCTCCTCCCAGGCCTTCTATTACTGCTTCCCTTCTCACCTCCCTTCCCCCCTCAGGTTCTGCACTAACGAACCCTTGTGACCTAGTGCTCCCTGCACCCCCCTCTGATATTTCCAGTCTTGGAGCTGGCCTCCCCAGAATGCCCTCCTCACCCCTCCTTGTCTGATTTTCCCATCCTCAACACTGCCCTGTCCTGGGTCCTGGCCTCGTCCACCCTGACTCTGCTCTGCGGGTCCCCATCTGCCTTACCTCTCTCAGACCTGCCCCCCTCCCCACCCATCTGGTGCCCTGGTCTCACGTTCCCCATGCCCTCCCCTCCTTTGGATCTGGCCCCCTCTCCTGTCCCCTGTCCCCCTCCAAATATTGACCAATCTCTCCCCATCAGCCTGCTCCCCCTGCCCACCAGCCTATTCCACCTCATCATTCGGATACAGCAGGGTGGAGCGATTTGTAAGTGTGATGCCTGCCCCAAGTCTGCCCACTCCTGTCTCCCTCCCCTTCCTTGGCTCTCTCTGGACAGCCCCCTCCCTTCGGAGTGAAGTCCGTACGCTGGTATTTTCATGTTTCCCCCTCCCCGGAGCGACCATGTGGTCCTAGTCCTCTCACTCCCACTGCTATACCCTGGGGTGTGCCATTTTGTCCTCGTCTATCATCACATGGTTCCTGCCTCCCCTTCCCTCTCTAACCTTCCCCCCTCCCTCCCTCTAACTGCCTCCTGATTCCCCTCGACCTCCTGCCTGAGACCTGCCAACTGGTAACACACTGGGCATCCCCCAAACTTCCATGCCCAATTCAATATTATGGCCGCCCCACACCCCCAATCATCCTCCCGAAGATACCTGCTCTTGCATCATTCGATCCCATCCTCACTGTTGGGTGTGAGCAATATGTGCCCCCACTGGCAATAAAAGTACCTGCCAATCAGTATACAATCAATCTACCTCCTCCCCAGCAGTAGCCAGCATATACCCAAGCAATCAAGACAAACAGTACCCAAATTGCAGTAGTCAGCACTACCCAAGCATCATCCTGTTAGGTTTAAAGACAAAGCAAAGCCCCCACGTAAAACACAAAAACAATCCCACCAAGACCCCTAGTGATCAGAGCCACAAGTGGCTATGCAGTTTCAGGACTCCTAATGAGTACACTTAACAGTCCCTCACACAGCATGCAAGGGAGTCTGTCCCAAACTGAAAGTTCTCAAGGGTCATTGACTCAGGCTATTAGCCCAGCCAGCCCAGCCCAGACTCCTCCCTTAGACTACTTGATAGAGGTTGAGGTCAGGGCCGGGAGGGTGGAAGGACACAATTACAGCTCCTCTGGTGCAGGTTTATGCGAGGCAGCTGGGCTATCCCCTTTATAGCCCAATCATGAGTTTGAAACTGGCGCCTTGCCCTCTTGATTGAGCCACCTTCCTTTGGGAGCTGTTTCCTCCCAGCAGCCCTCACGCTCCTTCCCTGGCCCACTGCCATTGCAGCCGCCGGGACGAAAGATGCTCTGGCTGCCTTCCTTCACTGTTGCCTATGCAGCCTGGTGGATGCCGCCTCCTATCTACTGCCTGATGCTGCGCCTTCCGCTGCAGTCCCGGTGCTCCCCTTTATGTCTCTGGTGCGGCCAGCAATCCCGCTGTCTCCTCCGCCACCGATGCGGCCCCTGGCTCCGCTGCACAATTACAGCTCCTCCAGTACAGGTTACATCTGAAGGCCTAAGCAAACATTTGCATGTTTTCCAGTCCACCTAAGCAGCTGATCCATTTCATGAAGATATGTCTGCTATTATTTTTGTTGGGATCATTGACGTTCATGTATTTCAGCTCTTAAGGAACCACTTAGGACTATATTCGCAACACAAATTGAAGTACGAGAATGATGATGTGACCTCTTGTAATTGGGTGATAAACTCTGGCCCCCACAATACAGCACCATCCAAGTTATGTGCCAGCTGAGCTACAACACATCAAATCTCCACAACACTGTACCACCCAAGTGATCCATCAGCTGAGCTATGACGCCTCACATGCCCACAATATGGTATCATCCAAGTGATCTGCCAGCAGAGCTATGTCACCACACATCCCCACAATACAGTATAATCCAAGTCATCTGCCTGCAGAGCTATGACGCATTTGGTCTCCACAATACTGTACCATCCAAGTGATCTGCCAGCAGAGCTATAACGCATCAGGTCTCCACAATACAGTATCATCCAAGTGATCTGCCAGCAGAGCTATAACGCATCAGGTCTCCGCAATACTGTACCACCCAAGTGATCTGTCAGCTGAGCTATGACGCCTCACATGCCCACAATATGATACCATCCAAGTGATCTGCCAGCAGAGCTAGGACACCTCACTTTCCCATAATACAGTATCATCCAAGTGATCTGCCAACTAAGCTACGACGTCTGAAGCCCCCACAATAACGTACCATCACAGTGATCTGTCAGCTGAGTTATTACGTCTCAAGGTCCTACAACACAGTACTATTCCAAGTGATCAGCCAGCTGAGCTATGATGCTTGCCCCCCAACAACACAGTACCATTTCAAGTGATCGGCCAGCTGAGCTATGATGCTTGGTCCCCCACAATACAGTACCATTTCAAGTGATCGGCCAGCTGAGCTATGACGCTTGGTCCCCCACAACACAGTACCATTTCAAGTGATCGGCCAGCTGAGCTATGACCCTTGGTCCCCCACAACACAGTACCATTTCAAGTGATCGGCCAGCCGAGCTATGACGCTTGGTCCCCCACAATACAGTACCATTTCAAGTGATCGTCCAGCGAGCTATGGCCTTGGTCCCCATAATACAGTACCATTTCAAGTGATCGGCCAGCTGAGCTATGACGCTTGGTCCCCCACAATACAATACCATTTCAAGTGATCGGCCAGCTGAGCTATGACGCTTGGTCCCCCACAATATAGTACCATTTCAAGTGATTGGCCAGCTGAGCTATGACGCTTGGTCTCCCACAATATAGTAACATTCCAAATGATCTGCCAGCTGAGTTACGACACCTCGAGCCTCCACAATTCAGTACCATCAATGTGATCTACAAGCCGAGCTATGGTGCCTCGGGCCCCTGTAATACAGTACCATCAAAGTGATCTGCCAATGGGCTGGCCCACTGGCACAGAGGCACGATCACTGTCTGCGGCACTGATGACCCGAGTTCGGGAACAGACTTGGGAGTTGGAGGGCCAGCGGGGGGGAACAGGATTGAGCATCCGGTGGACTGCTCTCCTACTCTGGGGGGAGGTGGGGTTGAGTGTCTGATGCACAACAGACCCCTGGCAGAGGCTGGGAGTTCTGCTGCAGTTGGCGCCTGCACGTTTGGGGGGGCAGGGCAGATGCAGTTCCTCATTGCACGTCCCGGCCCCCCTGGGATTCACAGCCTTCAAAAATGCCGGCCCCCACTAATGAGCTGGCTCCACTGCCACCCCCTCTGGCCACCAGAGTTCGCCTATCGGCAGCCCCCCTCGGGAGGGGGGGAGGGCAAGCCCGAGTATGAGTGGGTGGCTGCCGGAGCCTGGCGAGCCCATCAGGGCTTGGGGAGCTAGCACAAAAAAAAAAGTGATCTGCCAACTGAGATATGATGCCTAGAGCACCCACAATACAGTACTATCCATGTGATCTGCCAGCTGAGTTAGGATGTCTTGGGCCTCCACAAAACAGTACCATCCAAGTGATCTGCCACCTGAACTATAATGTCTCAAGTCCCCACACTACAGTACAATCCAAGTGAACTGCCAGCTGAACTATGATGCCTAGATCCTCCACAATACAGTACCATCCAAGTGATCTGCCAGCTGAACTATGATGTCAAGTCCCCACAATCACAATACAGTACCATCCAAGTGGTCTGCCAGCTGAGTTATGATGCCTCAGACCACAACAATACAATTCCATCCAAGTGATCTGCCAGCTGAGCCATGAAGACTCGGGCCCCCCGTAATACAGTACCATCCATGAGATGTGCTACCTGTATACTCAGGCCTCAGGCTCCCGTAATATGGTACAATCCATGAGATGTGCCACCTGTATAGTCAGACCTCGAGCCCCCGTAATATGGCACCATTCATGAGATGTGCCACCTGTATAGTCAGGCCTTGGGCCCCCGTAATATGGTACCATCCATGAGATGTGCCACCTGCACAATCAGGCCCCGGGCCCCCGTAATATGGTACCATCCATGAGATGTGCCACCTGTATAGTCAGGCCTCGGGCCCCCGTAATATGGCACCATCCATGAGATGTGCCACCTGCACAATCAGGCCTCGGGCCCCCGTAATATGGTACCATCCATGAGATGTGCCACCTGCACAATCAGGCCCCGGGCCCCCGTAATATGGCACCATCCATGAGATGTGCCACCTGCACAATCAGGCCTCGGGCCCCCGTAATATGGCACCATCCATGAGATGTGCCACCTGCACAATCAGGCCTCGGGCCCCCGTAATATGGCACCATCCATGAGATGTGCCACCTGTATAGTCAGGCCTCGGGCCCCCGTAATATGGCACCATCCATGAGATGTGCCACCTGTATAGTCAGGCCTCGGGCCCCCGTAATATGGCACCATCCATGAGATGTGCCACCTGTATAGTCAGGCCTCGGGCCCCCGTAATATGGTACCATCCATGAGATGTGCCACCTGCACAATCAGGCCTCAGGCCCCCGTAATATGGTACCATCCATGAGAGTCAATAGAAGCACTCTGGATAGGGGCGTTCATATTAGTCCTTTCACAGAAGAAAGGGTTCTGAAAAAACTCTTAAAACTGAAGGTGGATAAAGCAATGGGGCCTGATGGGGTTCACCCCAGAATTCTAAAAGAATTAAGGGGAGAACTAGTGACACCACTGACTACCCTTTTTAACAAATCGTGGGAGGATGGTGTGGTATCTGAGGACTGGAAGAAGGCTGATATGATTCCCCTTCACAAAAGTGGGACCAAGACAGAGACAGGAAACTACAGACCTGTCAGTTTGACCTCAGTAGTAGGGAAAATGATGGAATCACTTCTGAAGGAAAGAATTGTTGAGTACCTAGAGGCCAGTGGGGCACAGGACCCAAGGTAGTGTGGTTTCACAGCAGGAAGGTCATGTCAGACAAATCTAATTGATTTCTTTGACTGGGTGACCAAAGTAGTAGATCAGGGAGGGGCTGTGAACATGGCCTACCTAGACTTTAGCAAGGCATTTGACACAGTCCCGCACAAATGATTAATAAACAAATTAGCCAGTCTGGGAGTGGGTCCCAGGGTGGTAGCCTGGGTAAACACTGGCTGGACAACAGGACACAGCAAGTAATAGCAAATGGAGTCCATCGTGAAGAAAGGGTGGTTACTAGTGGGGTACCGCAGGGTTCAATACTGGGGCCAGTCCTTTTTAATGTCTTTATAAGTGACATTGCAGAGGGACTGGAAGGGAAAGTATGTCTCTTTGCAGAGGACACACAGATCTGCAACAGGGTTGATACGCAAGGTGGGGTGGAAAGGATGAAAAGAGACATGGCAAGGTTGAAGGAATGGTCAAATGTTTGGCAGTTTAGATTCAACGCAAAGAAGTGCAAAGTAATGCACCTGGGAAACAAAAACCCAGAGGAAGAGTACACAATGGGTGGTGAGATACTGACAAAAACAAAAATGGAAAGAGACCTGGGGGTAGTCATATCAGATGACTTAAAGGTGGGCCAGCAATGTGAGAAGGCAGTAAGGAGGGCTAGAGGGATACTGGGATGCACAGGGAGAGGCATCACCAGTAGAAAACAGGAAATTGTTGGCCCTCTGTACAGACAGTTGGTAAGACCACATCTGGAGTACTGTGTACAGTTCTGGAGACCTCATCTCCGCAAAGACATAGACAAGGTGGAGGCTGACCAGAGTAACACAACCAAAATGGTGCAGGGTCTGCACCAGAAGTCATATGATAAAAGACTGAAGGAGCTTAAGATGTATAGCCTCAAGGAAAGGAGGGAGAGGGGGAACATGATAGAACTTTCAAATACCTCAAGGGAATCAACAAAGTTCAAGAGGGTAGCATCTTTCAGAAAAAGAGATGTGCAAGAACAAGGGGGCACAATTTGAAGATAGAGGGGGGACGGTTCAGAGGTAATGTGAGGAAGTATTTCTTCACAGACAGGGTTGTAGATGCATGGAACGGCCTTCTTGAGGAGGTTGTAGAATCAAAAACAGTGGAGGAATTCAAGAATGCATGGGACATACATAAGGGAATTCTTGTGGGAGGTAGGAGGAAGTAGGCTGTTGGTTAACTAGGATCTGCAGCTTATCCGTTAGGTAGGGAAATGGGCAGACTAGGTGGGCCAAGCGGTCCTTATCTGCCATTAAATTCTATGTTTCTAATTTGCCTCTACCCACTCTGTAACAACTGCACTACCTGAATTGTGCTATTTCTGAGATTCTTCCCACAAATTGTTACTAATGTATGCTAAACCATACCTCTGCCTCTCTTTTGCTATAGCACTTATCTTGTACAACATGTACATACCTTCTATGTGATGCCAAGCTGTACTGCTATTCTGTATGACACTTTAACTTGCTTGTTGTATTGTGCATTACTCAGATTGCTCAGCATTGTCTCTGTTCAGTATTTTTTCTGATCTTGTCATTTGTTCTGTACCACTACTTTGTAATCTCCCGGGTCGTGTCTGAAAATAGTCATTCATTTGGCTACTGCACCTCACCTGGTTAACAAAAACAAATAAATAAATAATGCGAATTCTGCCTTTCCAGTCATTATTTTATAATATCGAAACAAGGGTTGTTGGGAATCTACTGAATTGCATCTGATTCATTAAGTTCTGAGCTTTTTTTCGTAATTCAAAATTTCGGTATTTAAGGCTGAAAATCTGAATCTGAAAAGCCTTTTGGATGCGGAATTGGAATCCGATTCCCAGTCTGCATCCAACTGTAGTATTAAAACAAAAAAGCCCTCCTCCTCTTACCTGTTGCAGTTGTTGCCCTGGAGGAGGTCAGATGGCAGCAGTCTGTTCTTAGTGTTACATAATTCCACTGCTCAAGTGAAAATGCTTCCCTCCCTGAGACCCGCAGCAACCATCCAGTGTTGTAGTCTGAGAAGACACCTGAAAGTGTTGTGGCACCCCATAGTCCCATTGGCCCCTTTAGCCCGAGTCCTAACACCAGCTGCTGCTAGGCCGCCCCCTGCCCCCCTGGTGCGATCAGGTCCATAATAAATTTCCTAGTCTGTCCTGTTTTCTAAAACATTCTTTAGAAAGTGTACTTGTCTATGTCTACCTTGCCCCAGACTCCACACACGCTCCCTGTTTCAACCTGTATTACTGAATTGAATCCTTTAGTCGCCCGTGGTTCTCTCAGAGTTACTCGGGAGGTGGTCGACCTAACAAAGCCATGGGAGCATCCCCTGCGAGATGCCCGTCACTATCTGCATCTATCCAGACTCTGCTCCCAGGGATTTGTTTCAGTCGGCCACCTCACGAGTATGTCTCGGATAACCATGAGTGATGGAGGAATTCAGTTCAGTAATGCAGTGCAGGTTTGAGGCCGGAGAGCATGTGGAGTCTTGTCAAGGGACAGAATATTTCTAGACTTAGTGCGCTTTTTAAAGTGCTTTTAGAAAATGGAGGACAGGATGCAGGTTGCACATTTTGGATGAAAAACTAAATGATAGGGGCGGGGAGACCAAGGGCTTAGGAGAGTCACTGATCAGCCAGTTAAGTTATATCCAAGCTTACTGTGGCCATTAACTTTCTCCAACTGCAAATCCTATAGCTATGAATATATTTTTAGATGGAATAACATTTAAAAGTTTAGCTGGAAAGATGTTGTAATATGAAGGCTTTATAGTTTAACAAAGAAAGAGACTGTCAGGTACTAGCTAGCCAGTTTGTGAGATAGCTCAGCATGCAGATTATTTAGATGGGACGGCATTGTGGGGGCCCAAGGCCTGATTGTGCAGGTGGCGCATCTCATGGATGGTACCGTATTACGGGGGCCCGAGGCCTGATTGTGCAGGTGGCACACAGAAACATAGAATTTGACGGCAGATAAGAACTGCTTGGCCCACCTAGTCTGCCCATTTCCCTACCTATAGAGGACTGGCCCCAGTATTGAACCCTGCGGTACCCCACTAGTAATCACCCTTTCTTCATGGTGGACTCCATTTACTATTACTTGCTGTGTCCTGTTGTCCAGCCAGTGTTTTACACAGGCTACCACCCTGGGACCCACTTCCAGACTGGCTAATTTGTTTATTAATCGTTTGTGCAGGACTGTGTCAAATGCCTTGCTAAAGTCTAGGTAGGCCATGTCCACAGCCCTTCCCTGGTCTACTATTTTGGTCACCCAGTCAAAGAAATCAATTAGATTTGTCTGACATGACCTTCCTGCTGTGAATCAACACTGCCTTGGGTCCTGTGCCCCACTGACCTCTAAGTACTCAACAATTCTTTCCTTCAGAAGTGCTTCCATCATTTTCCCTTCCACTGAGGTCAAACTGACAGGTCTGTAGTTTCCTGCCTCTGTCTTGCTCCCACTTTTGTGAAGGGGAATCACATCCTCCCTCCTCCAGTCCTCAGGTACCACATTATCCTCCCATGATTTATTGAAAAGGGTAGTCAGTGGTGTTACTAGTTCTTCCCTTAGTTCTTTTAGAATTCTGGGGTGAACCCCATCAGGTCCCATTGCTTTATCCACCTTCAGTTTTAAGAGTTCTTTCAGAACCCTTTCTTCTGTGAAAGGACTAATATGAACGCCCCTATCCAGAGTGCTTCTATTGACTGGATTAGGTATCTCCCCCTGCTTTTCTACTGTGACTACTGAGCAGAAGTATTCGTTCAGTATCCCTGCTTTTCCACTGTCGCTCTCTGCCCAATCACCTTCTTTTTTATTCAGCCTCAGTATCCCTGCCTTAGTCTTTCTTTGCTCCCTAATGTACCTATAAAAGGTTTTATCCTCCTTCTTAACCGAGTTGGCTATCTTTTCCTGGGTTTAGGCCTTTGCTATTCTGACTGCCTTCCCCGCTTCCTTCTGCTTTAACCTGTACAGTTCTCTGTCCTGCTCCTTCTGTGTTTCCTTATACTTCCTGAATGCTATCTTTTTCTCCCTTACCTTCCCCACTACTTCTTTTGAGAGCCATAATGTTTTTTTCTTTCATTTTGATTTGTTTATTTGCTTCACACAAAGGCTTGTTGCCTCTGTGATGGCAGTTTTGATGTTTCCCCATTGTTGCTCCACCCCACCTTCTTGCCTGTTTGCTAGTGCTTTTCTGAGGCACTCTCCCATTTTGATAAAATCAGCCCTCCTGAAGTCCAGTACCTTCACTTTTGTATGGCTTGACTCTGCAGCTGAGTTTATCGCAAACCACACACTGTTTGGTGGTCACTTGTTCCCAGATGGCTGCCCACTTCAAGATCGAAGAACCTCTCTCCGTCCCCATTTGAGAGTACCAGGTCTATGATTGCTCCCTCCTGAGTGGGTTCCAAAACTAGCTGTCTGAGGCATGCCCTCTGTAGGGCATCGAGAATGGACCTGCTCTTGGATGTGGCTGCAGCAAAGGTGCTCCAGTTAACATCTGGCATATTCAGGTCCCCCATCAGCAATATCTCTCCTTTCTCTGCCATCCCAAGGATGCCTTCTATAATTTCATTATCCATTTCCTCCCCCTGAGACAGGGGTCTGTGTACAACCCCTGTGTGGACTGTGGTGCCATTTCCAGTCTCCAGGGTGACCCACAGTGCCTCCTCGCCTCCCTGTTTATCCTTTAGTTCTGTTGCTTTGATCCCTTCCCTTACATACAAAGCTACTCCTCCTCCTCTTCCTCCCTCCCTGTCCCTCCTGTAGATTGTGTGCCCTGGTATGTTGACACCCAAGTCATGGTTCTCTGTGTACCATGTTTCTGTGACTGCCACGGTATCCAGGCATCCCTCTTCCATCAAGGCCACCATTTTGGGGAGCTTTTTACCTAGACTACGGGCATCGGTAGTCATTACCCTCCATTTTTTTATGGCTTTATTTCTTTTTGCCTTATCTCTGTCCTTACTGCTTTTGTCTTTTTCTCCATTTACCCCTGGCCCTTCTCCCTATCAACTGCTCTATCTTGGTGTTTACCTCAGTAACTACCCTGATTTTGGTTGGGGGGGGGCTAGAATTTCCCTTCTCCTTTTCAGTGCCTCCCCCTTGGCTACTTTAAATGCTTGCCAATGAAGCATTTAAACCTATCACCTAGGATCCTGGTTCCCCTCCTGGATAGATGCAGACCATCGTGCCTGTATAGGCCTGCATCCCTCCAGATGGAGCCCAAGTCCCCAGTGAAGCCAAATCCCTGAGCTCTTCACCAGTTTTTCAACCAGTCACTGAATTCCATGGTGCAGAGTACTCTAGCCTCATCCATGCCATAGACAGGTAGTACTTCCGAAAAAGTTACTGTGTGTGCTACTTGTCTAAGGCCCCTCCCCAACTCCACAAACTCCTGTTGCACTGCTCTGATCCCATTCTCAGCCAAGTCATTTGTCCCTAGGTGGTTAATGACATCCAGCTCACTCCCCTTGCAGCTGCTCCCATGATCCTGATGATTCATTTCCTGTCCCTCAAGCCATGGCACCAGGCAGGCACCTTACCTCCCTTTCCCTCCTCCCTCCCCAGTTCTACCCCCTAACAATTGGAGTCCCCACCAGGAGTTGTCTCCTTCCCCTGTGGGGTCCTGTGCCACCCTCCTGTGGGTCTCCACTGTGGAGGTTCCCAGCATCCTCCTTGATCTCCACTGCGGGTGCCTCCATAGAGGAATCATGCTCTGCCAGAGTGACGAATGAATTGTGGAGAGGCACAACTGGAGGGATGCGCCTCTGTTCCACCAAACAGGGAACTGCACAGAGTGCCCAAAAAGATTTAGAGAAAGACACAGCAACAGCATGATAAGATGATTACGTTAATCACTGAAATCTGGAAACCTTCATGTGCAACAGAACCCTTTGAGCTTTACTTATAACAATTATTAATTTAAAATACATAAAAACAGTTTAATAGCTGCAGTAAGGCACTCCAAGGGTTGGGTTATCTTTGCTACCCTAACCCAAGGGCATAAGGTACTCAGCTTCGCTTCATACCTCTTGATTCCCCTAGGTTACATTAATAAATGGTAACCCAACCTCTGGGGGCTTTATATTTAATTGTTTTGAATGATGGGCTGCTGCAGCAGCAGTGATAAACATCACTGTGGATTGGCAAAACTGTCAATACTATCTGTCAGCACTGTATGCAGCAAGCACTTATTATCACAGGTGTGCATGGGGGGGGGGGGCAACCCTGGCCATGGACTCCCTGTTCAGTGCCTGATGTCCACTGTATAATTCACTAATTTGGTGCGACAGGCCACTACACTCACTACAGTGACAGTGACTGCAATTAGAAGGTGACAGAGTGGCTTACTTCTCAGCTGTGCATGGGGGTGACGTTGTCATCATGCTCACAATGTATTCTGACACTGTCTGTAGTCCTTCACAACCAGAAGATCTCTATTACAGTGTAGGAACTGGTGGCATGACAGAAAATGGGAATTTGAGGCCAATTCCACCTTTTCTGGTAAAACAAATAAAAATAACACACAGAAATGATTTTGAACAAGATCATATTTATGTGATCAGGCAAACCAGACTTGGCTCACATCTGGGCACCAGTGGCACGAATGCGGAGCCAGTCCCGAATCGAATTTCTAAAGTACAGCATCTTCAACCAATTAGCACCTCTTCTAGCAGCACATGGCAAGCTGCAGAGTTTAGTTTTCTACAGTGTGAATGTGATGCAGAGCTATGCAGACTGCTTCTCCTGCTCTGTATAGCAATTGTGTGTGTGTATGTATGTATACACACAGGATAAATGGCTTATCTTATCTTTAAAAAAAAAAGCTGAAAATTAAAAGAGGTTTAAAGTGATTTTTCCACATTGTGTACATAAGCCACTACTCGCATATTAGGATAGCTGATGCTGGCGATAGTCTTTTCAGGTGTTTTTTGTTTTGTTTTGTTTCGTCTTTTTTCCACCTCTCTTGCCCTTCTGGCCGCACAGTGTTAACCACTTGCCCGCTGGGCCATCATTGCCATCTGCTCCGTCACCACATTGGTCCCGCATCTCCGGTAGACCCGGGGTAACCCTTCAAGTGGGGCCTCCTCCATGGGAGGCACAGAGGAGGGGAGATAGTTCCACTATCTTGACCGGGCAATGCAGGGGCTAGGAGGATCGGAGGAGAGCACTGCAAGATGCTACATGGCACAGGGGGGAAGAGACGGCTGTCATCCAGCAGCCAGATGGTCAAATTCCGCTTTTCTGGGTCCTCCCACCTCCGACACTGGTGCGGTCATAGTGGCATCCTGGGGCTGGGACATTCAGCGATGTGTGGTGGTCCACACCACCTAGAACGCCTTCTCTAGCCACCTACAGGAGCCACTAGTGAAGCAGTCCAACCCCCGTGATGTGCATTACTGCACTTGTAAAATGACTTTTGAAGGAAAAAACTGTTAAAAATTTAGTGATTAGGTCTTGTTTTGTACCAGGAAAATAAAACACCTCTGGGATTCTGTGTGCTGACCAATCAGATTGTTCCAATTTCCAAATTATTTTATAATGCTTAAGCAATCCACTCACCACAAAGAGTCCCTTACCACTACTTTGGCTAACAAATGAATAAATAAAATAAAAATAAATGTGATTAAAGCACAGAAACCACACAGTTTGTGTGAATTCATATCTTGCTGTGTGGATGGAAGAAGACTTACACAGGAAGCCTAAGTCTGCCAAAACACATGGCGCCCTGCATAGGCACTGACCATCGAGCAGACTCGATAGACCAAAGGGCCTATTCTGCTGGCTTCACAGTATGTTGGTATGTTACTTGAAAATGTGGTATGGCAGACTTAGACTTCCTGTGTAAGTCTTCTTCCATCCACACAGCAGGATATGAATTCACACAAACTTATTTATTTATTGTATAATCGGATTTACAACCTTTGAGCCAGAGGCCCGTTTACAAAGGTACCTCATCACAGAGAGGAAATACAGAGTCAACATACGTACAGAATACAATCATACAGAATAACATCATTTTACACAGTTGCTTGAACACAAAGAGTAATTAAAAAACATTTCAGACTTGACAGGTTGGCACCAGCAGGTACCGGCAGTGGAGAGGAGGCCATGGGGAGGGAGGGGGGGGGTGAAGGTAGTTCGGCCAGAGGGCTATGTCAATAGTGTTTTGAGAGCAGCAGAGCATCTCTTAGCGACAGGTGCAGCAGCGGGCGTTGAACAATTGGTGCATGGTTTTTGCGTGGTTTCTGTGCTGTAATCACATTTATTTTTATTTTATTTATTCATTTGTTACCCGGGTAAGTACACTGATCCCAAGGACAATTTTCAGGCACGACCCAGGCCATAAAGTTGGTGCTTACAATGAAACAGAAGGTACAAGACATGGGTATTTAGAACAAACAATACAACAGAGTAAAAACTTAAGTAGGGTACAAATACAAAGTTCCAGTAGTACATACAGTGCTTCAGAAATGCTACCTCATTGGATGCGATACAAAAGTCTAGAAAGCAATACAGAGCAGCGGAGGGATAGCAGGCGAGGTGTTAGCAGGCACTAGCAAGAACAGGTATAACTACACGTGTCAGATACGAGAGTGTGTGGATAGGGTTCTCACCCTAGTCCAGGGTATCCGGACAGCCAAGCTCGAGTAGTTGGAGTGTGAAGGTCGGAGGTGGCATTTGCAGACGGATGCCGAGAGCAGGCGGCTGATCAGGTTTGTTCTAAAGGCAGATGAGGAGCCAATACAGAGGAGTGAGACAGAAAGGCTGTTTCAGAGTTTGGGGCCAGCGACAGAGAGGGCTTTCTGTCCCATATCAGTGGAGGATCAGGGGAGGTTAAGTAGTCTTTGGGAGGATGACCTTAACTCCCTTGTGCTAAATTTAATTGTAAGAAGATTGTCTAGTGGGGATGCAGGTCCAGCACTAATGGATTTATGTACAAGGGTGCCCAGGCTAAGGTCATGTCGGGCTTGGGGGAAGCGCCATCCTAGTGAGGCATATAGGGAGCAGTCTGGAGCAAGTAGGATGAAACGACAGATACTTCTGTATGCAGTATTGAGACAGGTGATTAGGCGAGACAAGGTTTGGGATATAAGGGACGAACTGCAGTTTAGAAGAGGTAGGAGTGTGCCCCGCCCTGTTGCTAGACACCCTGCTGGGCTCCAAGTTAACCAATCAGAATGCTAGGATTCTCATCACAAACAATTTTTAAATTTTTCCTTTAAACTGAGATGAATAAAAAAGGATACAATTTAAATGAATTCCAGTCCAGTCTCCTGACCATCTAAGTTAGAAAATGCCCTGCTTTTATTCAGTATTCTTTGTTTTCAAAAGCATAATTTCTTGGCTTAGATAGCATCAACTTTTTTTTTTTTAACTAAAAAACTATTTTGATCCTAGTGGATATAAAACAAGAATGAGTTTTATGTTTTCAGTTAATTTTGCGCCCCACCCCAATAACAACCGAGAAGGGAGGGCCATGATCGGTTCAGCATCCTACAAAAGCACTGTCAGTTTTACTGAGACAGACAGTGCTCAGGAGACCGGATATAACATTTGAACAGGACGGTTGCTTTCAGAGCCGACAGTAGTTTTTAAGGGTGCAGTTCCACATGCACACCTTAGGTTAACCAGTCAAGTACACTGCAACCAAACAGAAAGCGATGTATGAGGTTAATAATTAAGCAGCATGAAAAATGTTTAGAACTATGTTTAAAGCGTTTTTCCACCATCCGTAAAACGTCTCAAAAATATAGTATTTAGACACAAGTCAACATATTTTATTAATTTTCTCTCTCTCGAAATATAGAGCTATAGATACATAAGGGATATACAGTGGTGAGCTGTCAGATAAATGATTTATCTACACAAGTGCTGTTTGACCTCGGGTAACCTCACGGGGGATATTTACAGGAAAACAGGATCTGTCTCAGATTTGATTTCTTCTTCCTACTGTAGCACGCACACACACACACACTGCAGTCCTAATCCTCTGTGGGATCATAATCATTTCCACAGCAATAACCTTGTGATGTCATAAATACAGGTTACTCACCTGTAACAGGAGTTCTAGGAATGGTATATGTTGTTCATCCACACTTATTGGCAGGTTCCTTGCCGCTTTAAATCTTGCCGGAAGGTCTTCAAGCTGGCTCCTCCCACCAACCCGAACATTAAAACTCTCAGCTCCGCCCCCAACAGCGCCAGATCTAGCCGCTGGAAGCAGGTTGTCTTTGTCGAAGCCAGGAGGCGGGTAGGTCGTGTGGATGAACATGCCATTCCTAGAACTCCTATTACAAGTGATAACCTATTTCTAGGGACATGGATATGTTGTTCATCCACATTATGCAGACTCCTAGCAGTTCTCCGGGAGGAGGAGGCCAGCGCACACCCCTACTTAGGTAGAAAGACTGGAGAACCGTGGCCTAGACCAGCATCCCAAGCGTGACCCAAGGTCGATGTGGAAGGGAAAAAGCAGTAAAGCCTGCTTCCAGGTAGAAGCCCTCTGGATATCCTGGACTGGAGTATCCTCAGAAGCAGCCACCGATGCAGCGGAAGGCCGGGTAAAATGAGCACTTATCCTCTCTGGGGCTCCATGCCCGCCCACCTAAGAGGAGACCTATGCAGGTGAGGTGACCCAGCCGCTCAAATCGTCCGCTTGGCTGCAGGTCTGCCAGTGCGGCTTCGCATAGATGACAAACAGCTGGCGAACCTCTCCCGAACTATTACGCTCCCTGGGTAGGTGGCGTTAAATAAGGTCCCATGGATCCTATATCACGGCCTCCGAGGCGTGAATGGGGATGAACCTGCAGAGATAATACCGGTTAGGGGAAGACTCCGCCACCGCCTACGGAAGGAACTTGGTGGGCGCAGGACAACTGTCCCTGTGGAAGACCAGATAGGGAGATTCAAGGCGCCTGGAACTCTCCTCCTTCTGGATAGCAGAGTAGCCCCAAGAGGGTGTTCTTCCACAACAGGTGGGGTGGGGGAACTCGCACCTGTGCAAAGGTTCGAACGGCTTGCCTGTGAGCTAAGCCCATACCAGCAAAATCCCACAGAAATGAGAGTACTCTCCCCCAAAGGGGAGGTGTGAGCAAGGCCTAGAAAAGTGCCAGACCACCTTTTCTGCACCACCGACTGCCTTCCGGCCCGTGCCCGGAAGACAGGGGTGACCAACAGAAGCACCTAGAAGGTTGTCGGCCGAAGCCCTAGTTCAAAAGAGCGGACCGCAGATGGTCGGAATGTTCACCAGGGGACGGAGGGGCCCAGACTATCCCATCACCAAATGGAGAACTCTTCCAATTGAAAGCGAGCATGTTTGGCCAACTTCTGCATGGGGCCTTCAGCGTCGAGGACCTTGCCGAAGGACCAAGGCCTGGCCCCTAGACGCACAGGGACCAGGCCTGCCGGTGCGGGATTGAAGGTCCAAATGAAAAGACCTCCCCTGAAAAGAGAGATCAGGACGGGTGGGCTGGAAGCCCGCGTCGAGGAGCCTGGGGCTGAGACTGAGGAGAGCTGGATACCAGGCTGGTAATCCAGTCTGGGGCTACCAGCGCCGCCTGTGCCTAGTCCTCCTCGCCTTGCCCGTGGGTCAGGAAATAGGGGAAAGGCGTGAAAGGCCGGGGTCCAGGGCCTCGGCAGCATCCTACAGCAAACCTTGCTGAGGGGTGGGCATGAAACAGTCTCAGCCTCGTATTCTCCCTGGAGGAAGGAGGAGAAGATCCTGTGCTACCTCTGGCAGGGAGACCACTCGTGAGCGCAGCTATGTCCGGCTTAGGGCATCAGCCAGAGGTGCTGGGCTCCTGCCATCAAATGGCTAGGAAACACACCTCCGGCTGCGAAAGACCCAATGCAGAGAACCTCCTTCACGCCAAGGTAAGGGGCTCGACCGAACCTGGCGGGAGTAGGTAGCACATGGTCGTGGTGTTGGCTCGGCGGACTTAAACCACCACCCCGCACAAGCAGAAAGCGGCGGTGCAAGCTAAGCAGACCGCCTGGAGCTCCAGCGGGTAGGAAAGACATTGGGACTCGAGAGGACCAGAGGCAGGCACTCTGTATTCCCCTAGATGGGCACCCCCACCCATCCGAGAAGCATCGGTCGGAGAAGACCGTCAACTCAGGGTGGGCGAGACAGGATGTTCTCCTGCAAGACTGGAATGGTCTGAGGGGGAGCTTTCCCCTAACTCCTGGGCTGTAGTCACGAACTGGTCTGAGGGCGCGCACTGTGACCGCTGCCTGGCCAGTCCCCGAGGGGATGCATAAACCAGCGGGTCCAACAGACCACGCTGGAGCCAACCCGCCAGAGGCCAGGAGAGTGCAGGAGGTCCCAGCAGGCGCAATTGCCCAGTCAGACCTGACTAGGTAAGGGAGGAAGAACCTCAGCCCTGTCCGCCAGGAGCTGAGCTCGGACTCAAGAGTCGAGCCTCGTCCCGAAGAAGGATCACCCACTAAGACACGAGTTCCAACGTGGCTCCGATAAAGGGAGACCAGTCTGAGAGCCAGAACACCAGACCGTCCCCTTCCGCCTGGAAGGGTTGTAGTCAGGCCGCCATCCGGGTGGGGTTATGCCCGGACCCCTCAATGCCGCAGAAAGCTGCTGAGCAGAGAACGAAGGGCCTGGCCAGGAACTCGTGAGGAGATCCCCCGCTTAGGAAAGGGAGGAGTCTCCCAAGAAACAGACAGAACGAGGAGTAAGTACGTCCTGGAGGCCCAGGAAAGAAGCCACATGCCTCGTTCTGAGGATGGGATATCTGAGGCAGAGAGATCATCCAGGCGTGCAGAAGAATGGGGCGCAAGCCCCCCATCCGTTTGAGACCAGGAATACCTGGACACGAACCTAGGGTCAGAAGGAGGGTCCGCAACCTTCCTGATCACCTCTAATTAGAGGGCCGACGAAGAGGCTGTGGACCCCAAGATCCCGTGGGAGCAGCGGCTCAAAAGGGTGGAACCTGCTCGCAACCCGCGACAGGACCTACCCTTAGCACCTCCGACCCCTAGAGGTCCGGGAAGCAGACCAAGAGGAAGAGGTGCGGAGCCATCCCCCAACGGGGAAACCCGGGTAGGGATGACGGGGCTGGGGACAGCGCCCCTTAGCCCATCACCGAGCAGGCTTGGGGGAGGAAGAGGCCGAGGGAGCTCGCGGATCTTTACCTCCCTGCTTCCTTGGAGGAAGACGCTGGTTTGGCATCAGGCCGCCCAGCGCATGCCTGCTGGCCCTCGTGCTGGGCTGGTCGAGCAGCAGGGGCCGGGGGGAAAAGGGGCTTACGCAAAGGCTGCCAGCTGCCCTTGTCCCTCCGGGCGGGAGTGACCAAGTCCAGAATGGCATCGGACTTCTCGGACCCCTGGAGGTGTCCCTCCACTCCAGGGCTGAAAAGGTCAGTCCCCAAGAAGGGAATGTCCGCCAACTCGTGCTGGGTTTCCAAAGAGAAGGAGGATAACCTCAGCCACACCCTGCGGCGCATGGCCACTGCGGCTGCCACCGATCTGGCACAGGAGTCGCCCAGATCCAGAGCCGTCTGGAGCTGCTGTTTTGCCACTGCCCTACCCTGGTCCCGCACCCACCGGACCATGGTCCGCAGGTCGGCCGGGAGATGAGGGAGGACCTCATCCAGGGAGCCCAAGAGGGCGTGGGAGAAATGTGCCATCAGTGCCGCCGAGCTGGCCTGACGGAGGCCTAGGGAGGACGCAGCATAAAGCTTGCGCCCGACATAGTCCATCCTTTTGGACTCCTTGTCAGGGGGCCTATCCACATCCCTAGTGTTTCCAGAACATTGGAAAACATTGTCGGTGACTACCCCCTCAGCCGGGGGTGTTCCAAGAAACCGGGCAGGGAACCGACAGGGACAGAGTACTTCCTTGCCACCCCTGGCCGAGGCGCAGGGCGATGGAGCTGCCGCCAGAGCTCCAAGGCTGGGCCCACGATTGCCTCAGCCACTGGGAAGGCCTCCGAGGGTGAACCCCTCGGGTCTAGAATCTCCGTGAGGGGCCCGCTTGGAAGCGGGCTCGAGCTGCATCCCGTGAATTCTGAGATGAGCTGGAGCAGACCCATAAGGACGATGGGCTGTCGTCCACGGAATGTTCGGAGAAGACCATGGGTCCTCCCTGCTAGGAAACATAGAGGAGTCGATTTCGGGCTCCGAGGGGTCTGCAAAAAGCTGCCGCAGGCCTGAGTCACTCTTCGTCTGCCGAGGGCGGGCGGGAGTGAGGGGAACAGATAACCTGCGGGACAGGTCATGGCTCCGAGGATGGTGGGGCAGCAGGGATCGGACGAGCAACCGGCCCCGGAGAGGGCACCTCGACTGCCTCGAGCGGCTGCGTCGGCCGACCGGGTGGCAGCTGTTTACTAGCCGGAGAATGAATCGGGGTCGATTGATTCCCGGACAACAACAGCTGCTGCCACATAAACTCCTCGTAACGTCGACGCCAATGGCATCGATGCCACTCCTCATCCGAGGAGGGGGACGAGGAAGAAACGGCAATGCCACTTGACTCGGTGCCCCGACCGAGAATGCCGAGGTCAGCGTGAGCGGCTAGACCGAGAGGAGGACCGAGACCGAGACCCGAATCCTCGGGGGAACTGAGGGCGGGCCTGGGAAGGAGCGGGGCGCGCCCTCCTCCTTCGGCTCGGAAGAAAGGGCCGAGGACTGTCGACCCGAAGGTACAGGCAGAACCTCAGCCTCCGCTGGGGGAACCGGCGAAGGGATGGCGGCACCAGCAGAAGACAGCCCAGATGACAGGTCAAGAGACTCGACAACGTCAACGGGAGTCCTGGCCAGCTGACCTGACGGGGATACCGTGAGGCCAGCGGCCAAAGCCGCATCCTCGACGGAAGTCGAACGTCGGCCAGCAGGGGAGGGGGAACTCTCCCGCTCCCTCCGGAGCCGACGAAGGGACTTAGCCTGCGACTCCTTGGACTTGGGCAGAGAGGCAGGTCCCAAAGGTCCCTCTCCCTTCGAGGAAAGGGACTGGCGAAGCTCCTTGAACGAAGCTGCATGAGGAGAACTCAAGGAGAGCGGGATGAGCGCTGCGACCGAGGAAGAGGAGGCAGCCCCGCCTCCCGGAGGAAAGAAGATCGAGCTGCTCAGCGAGACAGCCGATCACGGACACTGACCGATGAGTCTCCGAGGAATTTTCGTAGCGGGAAAATTACGGTCGCCCGAGCCCAGCAGGCCTCGCGATCCTCAGAGAGCTGGCTGAAAGGGCACAACAACATTCACAAAGTTGAGGATCATGATCCAAGTCAAGGCAGTAAATGCACGTGGAGCGCGGGTCTCTCCTGGAGGAATTAACTGGGCGCCTCCCGGAGCCGGAAAACGAATGAGCCATCACCGCGGCGAAGAAGAAAAAGATAGAAATTTCAGAAACTTCCAATTGATTTTGAAGACCAAAATTTCCAGGAACCAGTCGAAAACGCAGAGCGCTAAGGAGGGAACCTGAGCTTCCAAGCGGTAAGGAAGATCTGGCGTCATGGGGCAGAGCTGAGAGTTTTACCACCCGGGTGGGTGGGAGGAGCCAGCTTGAAGAAGCGGCAAGGAACCTGCCAATAAGTGTGGATGAACAACATATCCATGTCCCTAGAAACACAGAATTACACAATGGGGTCTGAGAATCGGGTAACTGATTGGCTGACTGGCACCTTTCTACTGTGGTAAATCCTGGCATAACCCATGCAAAAGGTGTCAGCTGCATCTGGAACCCCAAAATACAGAAATCAATTCAACCCCCCCCCAAAAAAAAAACAAAAAAACATTGAAGCCGCCAGTGCTCCATACAACAAACCACCTTCAAAAGACTGTCTTGGCTCCTCTAACGAAAGCGCAGCCAGGACACAGCAAAATCTTACATCAGACATACTATTAAAGGGTTCCCGACCCAAAGGAAACAATAGCTTCTGGGAATGACAGAAAGCACTGCACATGTGCAGTAACAGGGAAGCATTTGCAACCCAGGACTATTTTGTCTGGCGCAGTGATAAATCACATAAAAATAATACAAAGTACCAACAAAAAATCCTGTTTATTGCTTTTTGCCCCCCCCCCAAAAAAAAGGGGGGCACTGGATAATCATAAACTGTGGCTTTGTGACCAAACCACACCAGGCTTAGGTAAAAATCCCAGCATAATCCACACCTTGTCATGGTTTATTGCTTAATGGTAATTCAATGGAGGGGGAGAAGCAGGATGAGGAAATTAAGTCTTGGGGACAGAAGTAATGTTTCTAGATAAATGCCCTCAATAATAAAATAGAAAAAATAAGGGGACATCAAGTAATGCATCAAAATGCATTTGGGCTGGCAGTATAGCCTAGAGGTTAGGGGAATGAGGCGTGACAAGCGTGATACATCCAGCAGACCAGACCTGAGTTTGATTCTCACAACCTCCACTTGCATACTGTGCGACTCTGAGCAAGTCACTTAACCGCCCAGTGCTCCCAAGTCGCCTCTGAAAACAGGCACTTGTGCCTAGTGGGCCTAACCCGGTAACCAAAGACTAAAATAAATAAATAGAAATTGAATTGTGTCTGAATATTATATTTTAAAAAGCTGAGATGGATACTGAGAAACGCTTTAACCCCTGCCTTTCCTAACAGCAACACACTAGCAACGGTCCATATTACTGGCTCCCTTTTTGCACAGATGGAAAGAAGTTCTAAACAAGTAACTTCTAAAGTCCTAAAAAATACAAAACCAAAAATCTCCCAGAAAACTGGCGCATTGGAAATATTAGCTGGATTTTCAAATCTCTTTACCACTCGAGTTGCAGCAAAATTTCTGCTGCAGCCGTGGAACCCTAAATCCACCCCAAACTTTGTGGGCTAATTTCAAACGTTTGGGCCGATTTTTTACACTTGCCATGCTTTTAGGACAAAAAAATGACATATGGACATTTTAGTATACAACTTGAGGCACTTGCGACAAAACATTAGATTGCCTTTCTTTCATGCAGTCTTACGGTTATTATGTCACAAAATAGCACAAATATACTACAAAAGCAGTGCATTTCTTTGAATATCCAGCCCATAACGTCGCTGGTCAATGCATGGTTAGGTTTCACTGAGGTTTCCTGGGGTGCTAACGCTGTAGTAAACACATACAACCTGCAAAATCCTCATGTGCTTTCTTTCACCACAGAGGTCGTGACTGTTTTGATCATCAGCAACAGCAGAAAAGCACAACAAATCTCACTCATAATCCCACGCATCAATTTGCAGTGTTATAACCTGTATAGCCCTTAGCAATACCACTCAGCTATAAAGTAGCTTTAAGGTTTACAGGTATTTCATTTAACTGTGGCTTTAGCACACTGGAACATGCTCAAAGCTGCATTCTGCTTATCAGAAAACAAGACAGCGTCATTCTGGCACAGTCAGGCTCCTGTTTCACAGAAACACTGCAGGCCTAATGCAAATGTAATTAATACTGTACATCAATATATCAGAAGTCCATGCATCAGGGCAAAGCAAGGCAATTTTAGTTTGGAATCACCCTATCTCACAAGGGTCAGGGCACTGTACAAATGATAAAATAGAAGCAGGCTCAAATTCAATGTTCAGCAAAATACATTCAATAACCCAAAACCTGATACAAAAGACATTAAAACTATAAATTCTATGGCAGTTAAAAACTGACTCCAGTACAACCATTTGCATTAAGCATCAATTAAAAGTCTACTCAAACAGATAAAATGTCATAGAAACACTGATTTCTGTTGGCAGAAAAGGGCCATTAGGCCCATCCAGTCTTTCTTGTCCCTGCCTACTGATCCTAGTTGGTCACAGGTGTCGCTCCCTCCCCGTTCCTCTACCCAATATGCCCCTGTGCTTATCCTAAGCATGCTTGAAGCTCCCCAGTCTTTGCCCCCACTATCTTCTCTGGCAGGCTGTAGCAGTCATCCTCCACCTTTTCCATGAAGAAGCATTTCTGCATATCTCTCTTAAACTTCTTCTTAGCTTCATTGCATGCCCTCTTTGTTCTAGTGTCTTCCTTTCTCTAAAATAGACCCTCCACTTGTACCTTGTTCCCTCCTGTGAGGCACCTGTAGGTTTCAGCCACGTCCCCTCTCACTCTCCTCTCTTCCAGGGAGTGTGTCCTGAGTTCTGTAGCCTCTCCTCATATGGCTTCTCGTGCAACCCCCTTACCATTTTGGTTGCCCTCTTCAGTACTGCCTGCACCCTCTCAATGCCCTTGCAGAGGTTCAGCCTTTAGAACTGGACACAGTACTCCAGGTAGGGCCTCAACAGTGAGCAATATAGTAGCAAAATTACCTCTTTCCTCCTGCTAGAAATCCCTCTCCCAATGCACCCCAGTAGCCTTTCCCACTGCTTTTTTGCACTGCCAACCACCTTCAGGTCATCAGATATGGTGACCCCTAGGTCTCTTTCTTGCTTGGTGACTGTAAGCACCACTCCCCCTATCTTATACACAGGGCAGGATTTTCAAAAGCCTTAGATCACCGCAAGCCCTGATGTGCCGTCGATATGGCGCATGGGGCTTGCAGTGCTCCAACGGGATTGTCTATCCCATGCACAATTGCCACAAGTTAGACCAACTTTTTCTGATCTAACCTGCAGCAATCCCAGGGGCCATTTTTACGGAGCTTGACCCAGACATTTGGTGTAAGCTGCCGTAATTCCAGGAAACTGTTGCAACTGTGCCCAAGATTGTAAAATCGGGCACAGTTGTGGTGAAGGGTATGGCACACTGGCAGAACCAATGTGCCATGGTGCAGGGCTGGACACAAGCCCTGCACCATGCTTTGAAAATCCTTCCACAGTCTCTGAGTTCCACAGCTCAAGTGCATAACCGTGCACTTTTTGGCACTAAAACCCAGCTGCCACCACCTAGACCGTTTCTTTAGTTTCCGCAGATTCATCGCCATTCTCTCCACCCCTTCCCAAGTGTCAACCCTGTTGCAGATTTTTGTATCATCCCCAAAGAGACGCACCTTACCCTCAAGCTCCTCTGCAATGTCACTTAAGAAGACATTGAAAAAGACTGTTCGCCAGCGCCGAACCCTGTGGTACCCCACTACTCACTCTCCTATTGCCTGAGTGGCTGCCATTTACCACCACCCTTTGCCTCCTATCCCTTAACCAGTTTAATACCCAGCTTGTCACTTTTTTTTTCTACTTACTATTTATACTCCCCCCCCCCCTTCGCTGCACTCCCACTCTTCAGGAGACACTTAGGTCCTTGTAGTCTCCACCCTCTTACCTGGAGCCTGGTGCAGTCCATCCCCCATGTAGCCGTGGCTATATCCTCCAGGCAGGCACGGAATGTGGGCATCCCCAAAAGTTCTTCTTGGTCTCATTGGGATGCTGGTGCCAGGTCAGGTAGGGGCATTGGAGATCGGGGCCTGGTGCTCCGTCTACCGGAAGAGCTGCAGGATCTTTTTCCGATGTTCCTAGGGGAGTGGCCCACACCCTGATGTCAAGGCGTCTCTGCCGACGTCCGCCACTCCCAACCCTCTCTGTGCACTCAGGTGCCTGCTATGCCTCCAACTTCCACTGGAGGCCAGTCAGGCACCAAGCGGGTGCCCCCTCCTCCCTCCCGGGAGAGGAGAGCTGCCTTCGGACGCTCTATCCTCTCCCTCCCCTGCCAACCTCCGATGGCCCGGGCTCGTCCCAACCCAGGTCGCCGACATGGAGCGAGGTGTGGCATCCAGCACCTCAACCCTCAGCGCCACTGGGCCAGCCCCATCTTGTCACTTTATCCCCCCCCCCCAGGCTGCTTAGTATCTTAACTAGCCTCCTATGTGGCACAATGTCAAAAGTCTGACTGAAGTCCAGATAGACCACGGCCACTGCTTTCCCTTAATCCACCTCCCTGGTAACCCAGTCAAAGAAATCTATGAGATTAGTTTGACATGACCCCACCCCCCCCTGTGAAACCATGTTGTCAGTGGTCCTGCTGCCCTTTTGCTTCCAGGTGCTCCACAAGCCTCTCTTTGAGTAGCGTCTCCATTAACTTTCACATCACTGATGGAAGACTGACTGGCCTGTAGTTGCTAGCATTTTCCCTACTGCCGCTTTTGTGCAGAGGGACAATATCGACCCTCCTCCAGTCCTCTGGAACTCCTCCTATATCCACTGAAGTGCTAAAAGGCACCACCAGAGGGTTGGCCAGCACTGTGCTTAATTCTTGTAGGACCCTGGGATGAATCTTATCTGGTCCCATCACCTTATTCTCTGGATTTCAATCAATTCCAGACCCTCTCCACTGAGAATGGACTTGTGTCCACTCTCCCCAGTGCTTACTGCAGCATGCTTACTGGCAGATCTATTTAATAGTTCACTATAGTCAGGCGTGGTACCGCAGGACTGGAGAACAGCACATGTAGTGTCCCTCTACAAAAGAGGTCCCAAGGATGACCCAGGGAATCACAGACCAGTCAGTCTGACCTCCATTGTGGGCAAGCTCATGGAGACCATACTAAAGGAAAGGTTGGTGGAATATCTAGAGGAGCATGGTCTCCAGGATGAAAGGCAGCATGGGCTCATGGGGGAGGAAATCGTGTCAAACAAATCTGATTGACTTCTTTGACTGTGTCACTAAGACAGTAGACAGGGGCCAAGCGGCAGACATCCTCTATCTTGATTTCAGCAAGGCCTTTGACTCTGTGCCCCACAAAAGGTTGATCAAGAAGTTGGTAGATCTTGGGGTTGGGGAAAAGATGGCCAGATGGGTAGAAAACTGACTGAGGGACAGAGCCCAGAGGGTGGTTGTGGGGGGAGTGTTATCTGGCACCAGAGAGGTAACCAATGGGGTCCCGCAGGGCTTGGTTCAATGATATTGAGGATGGCATTAAGGGCAAAATGTGCCTATGCGTAGAAGACACTAAGCTCTGTGGAAGAGTGGACACAGCTGAAGGGATACAGGGCCTACAGGAAGATCTGAAAAGGCTGGGGAGGTGGTCCAGGATCTGGCAGCTTGACTTCAATGCCTAGAAATGCAAAGTTATGCATATTGGAGCCAAGAATCCCAGGACAGAGTACTACCTGGGTGGAGTTCGAGTATTTGCATCAGAGAAGGAAAAGGACCTGGGAGTGATGATCACTAGTTATCTGAAGCAATCCACACAGCGCAAGAAAGCAGCAACAAAGGCAAACAAGATGCTGGGATGCATATCTAGGGGAATCAGTAGTAGGAGAGAGGAGGTTATACTGCTCTTGTACAGGTCACTGGTAAGGCTGCATCTAGAGTATGGAGTTCAGTACTGGTGCTCACACCTCAAAAAGGACATTAACCTGCTGGAGATGGTCCAGAGGACAGCTACAAAGATGACAGCGGGTCAGATGGGTAAGGCATATGAGGAGAGGTTGAGGGCACTGAACATGTACTCCCTGGAAGACAGGAGAAAGAGAGAGAGAGAGAGAGAGAGAGAGAGCGAGAGAGAGGACATGATTGGGACCTTCAAGTACTTGAAAGGGATAAATAAGGTTGATAAGGAGTCTCTTTAAGCTGAGTGGCAACCATAACATGAGGGGGCACAGTCTTAAGCTGGAGGGTGGGAGGTTTAGGAGGGAGGTCAGGAAGCACTTCTTCACAGAGAGGGTGGTGGACACTTGGAATGCACTGCCGGAAGAGGTCAACTTGTTGAAGACAGTGGGCATCTTTAAGAGAGGCTGGGATAGGCATGGGGGAAGGTAAGGATCATGGGTAGGGAGGATGGGAGGAGTGGGGAGGGAGGGAGGGCAGGGACAGTAGCTCAAGCTGTGGACCCTGCAGTACAAGCAGACTAGACAGATCAAATGGCCTTCATCTGCTGGTTTCTTCGTATGTTCGTATGCTGGTCTTCCCTGCACCACCACCCTCTACTGTAAAGACTTAGCAGAAGTAATCATTTAGTATTTCAGTTTTTTCTTGATCTTCCTCTACTCAGCCCCTGCTGCCCTCCTGATTCTCACTATCCCTCTCCTTGTCTTCTTCTCCCCCACATATCTGAAGACGGTATCATCCCCTTTTTCTACCTCCTTAGCTATCCTCTCCTCTTTTAGTGATTTAGCTGCCCTCATCCTGCTTCCTGGGGATGTTTCTATGTTCCCAAAACAAACTTCTGCAATCAGCTTTACTGGAAAAACTTAACCACTGAAGTTCGGTCATGGTGAGTCCTCTGTATTGTCACTGGCAACCCATGCTCCACCATATCAAATGCAGATAAAAGATCAAGGAGAATGACTATAGAGCATCCCCCCCCCCCATCTCTCACCAGGTGAAGGTCATTAAACAATGTATGCTCCCCTTCCTACTCTATCCACATATACGCCAATGACACGGTCCTGTTCACCTCTGGCAAATGCCCAGCAGATGTTGCAACCACCCTTCAGCATGACTTCCACCAGGTTCAGCGCTGGTTTGCCACACATCAACTATTCCTAAACACCAAGAAGACTGTCTCAATGACCTTCGGCACTAGGCAGAGACTCTCTAGGCTTCAACCCTTGCCCATTTTCCACACCCTCGATGGGACAATTCTCGAGGACCCCTCCTCATCTAGATACCTTGGGGTCTGGCTACACCAAAACCTCAACTTCTCTGGTCACATCAATGCTATCCTGAAAAAACTGCACCCCAAGCTTGCTGCCTTATACAGGAACCATAGTTGTATCTCTCCTACAGCCCGGTGTGAAATAGTCCAGAAGATGATCCTCCCCATTTTTGACTACTGTGACGCACTCTATGGTGCTGCTCCCAAATCCTCCCTGACCAGACTGGACACTCTGTTCAACTCCTTCTGCCATTCTGCCCTTGATGGTCCTTCCCGCACTCACCACTGTGACCTCTATCATAGATACATGGATACATAGATAGTGTCGGCAGATAAGGGCCTATGGCCCACCCAGTCTGCCCATTTGAGCTTGTAAGTTCAGTTTATGTTTTCCAAGAAGTCTGTTGCCCCTTACCCCTGACCTCCAGAATTCCTTTACGTCTATCCCATGCATTCTTAAATCCCGTGATTGTTTCAGCCCCCACCACTTCCTCTGGCAGGGTGTTCCACTTACATAGATACATAGACAGTGTCGGCAGATAAGGGCCTATGGCCCACCCAGTCTGCCCACTTGAGCTTGTAAGTTCAGTTTGTTTTCCTAGAAGTCTGTTTCCCCTTACCCCTGACTTGTCCACCACCCATTCTGTGAAGAAATTCTTCCTCACGTTTCCTCTGAATCGTCCTCCCTCCAACTTCGTCCCATGCCCTCTAGTCCTGGAACATCTTTTTCGCTTAAAAATAGTGTATTCCTGCACCCTGTTCCTCCCTGTAGGATACTTGTATGTCTCTATCATATCCCCTCTCTCCCTCCTCTCCTCCAGGGAGTACATGTTCAGTTCCTTCAACCTGTCCTCATAGGACTTGTGATGCAATCCATGCACCATCTTTGTTGCCCTATCATACTTTATCCTCCCCGCCCCGCTCGCAAACAGGCACACTGCGTCAAATTCACTTCCAAATTTTGGCTTGGGGAACTTCCACCATACCTCTCATGCTCCCACTACTCTCCTCCTTCCCCCTCTGCTCCTCTGACACTCACACCTTACAGGTCCCTCACAGATCCACTCTTGATTGAACAGTCTGATTTCTCCTGTCATTTCCCGAAAATCTGAAACTCCCCCCAAACAAATTCGTCAATTCTCCTCCCCTACTCCCTCGCCACTGCCCTACATAACTTTCTCTCCTCTAACTGTCCCTGTTTTAATCTGCCTTAACTCATTTCCTGTGAATCAGCACTGCTAAATGCACCCATTCCACATCTTCTTGCTCCCTAAGAGTTTGTTTCCCCAGCACTTCTCTTCCCCCTCCTGCATTTTTCTCTCTCCTTTACCTCCATTCCCTTTCCCCTCCAACTAGTTCTGTCTGCGTTAATCCACTAGTATTCTATTCAGTCGCTTTCTAGCTACAAAGTTTGTGTCGCTTAATGTTTGCCTTAATGTTATTTTATGCCATTGTATCCATCTAGTTCAAAACTGTTAGCATTGTATTTATCTTGTTAAAACTGTTAGCATTTCCACTATTTCTGTACAGACTACACACTTTATTTGAATGTAATTAATTATAAATCTTATTTTGTGCACCAAACCTCTATACCATCCTCATGTCCCCCTTCCCCTCAGGTCACACCGGGAGACGAGCAACTGTTGCTCAGTGTGCCTTCATGGTGAAACATTTCATAAATAAAAATAAATAGCCAAGGTGTCCAGGTCCAACAATGGCTTCCTTACCACCAACCTTTTCAGGGTCGCAGGATATCACCCCTTCTCAGGGGAAAATCTGACAGTCCTTGCGATAATGAGGCCCAGGGCCTCCCAGCACTCCAGCAGCAGTTGGGTAGGACCAGGGTCAAAAAGTCAGAAAGTTGGGCCCAACTGAGGTATCACCCCAAGTACTTCTGCCTCTGAAACTGACTGAAACTTGCCCCATGATCATGGAAGACCTTCCAGCGTTGTTGACTCAACACTGCTGGCCCAGCAGACCCTTTGAAGAAATCCTCACCCAAATGGATGACAATTTGTTCAAGAAAAAGCAACAAAACTGCTCATACCTTGCTGCAGACCATGCTCCTCCAGACTGTAGACAGGGTGGATGTAGCAATCTGCCCACAGTGTGGAAAATCACAGTCAATCAATTCTTACCTAAGGCAATCAGCTGTGATAGGAACTCTGACTTTCTCAAGGTGACTGCCCTATGAAACTCCATATTATGGGTCATCAGGGCCAGCCTGTTGTTGACTGAACCAGATCTCTTCTAAGAATGCTTTAACCTCTGACATATTGCTTTCAACCTTCAAAGCCCATCAAGATGCAGCGGGAAGGTCAGCAGGCAGACACAGACCAGTGGGAGAGAGAGTCCCGGGCCTCTGAGATGGCTAAATTATAGCCATCTACAGCAGCATTTGCACCCGCTTCACATACCATACCTGAGACATCAAATACTGCCATGAACTTCCCTGGCTAATTTTGGAGGGGTATTGGACCATCTCCACAGGATAAGACTAAAATTGCAGGGCCCCAGGCAGAAACTCCACAGCATGGTGATCTGACACACAACAGGATCTACCCTCTCATCAGACATGTCTAGGTCCTGAGTAACCATGAGGGGCAGTCTACTGAGGTACACAGTCATTATCCAATAAACTGTTATATCTCAGAGTTTCCAGCTACATACTGTATATTGTGAATGGTACCTTCAGTACAGTTCACATGAAACAGTCACACCAAGCAACTGCTTTAGCATTTCTCAATGAGTTGTATACATTTTGCTGGCTCCAGCACAAAGCCTCATAAAAACTGTTATCAAAGAGTTACAACTCAGTTTTGGATTAATTGTTACAGACCTGCAGTCATTCCAGCTGAACTGCAAATACATTTAATAAATGTTGCCCTTGAGCTGGTTTACTGATGAAAAACAACACAATGTGAGTTGTCAATGCGCTGACAACTTTAAAAAAAAAATGCGAAACCAACTCATTCGCTCAGCAGCTTAATGCGGATTGTAATGGAAGAATGACAGTCAACCAGACATACAGGATGGCATTCTTGTGAATTATCAGTTGAAGCAGCATTCACATACAATGTATTTTAAAATACTTCATAAAGCAAACAGTTAGACGTCAGTACTATAGTCAAAATGTGTAAAAACATATGTTGGGCAGAGTATTTTGATTTGTGTGTGTAGTCCTGGTGCGTCCTTCCCTTTGTTTGCTATTAGGAGTTTTTTTCTCAGTTTGCCTACTAGTTTTATGGCCTCTGGGGATCTCCATGTTATCATGCTTTACTGCTCATCTTTTTCCTACAATGCCTCCTGTCCCATGTGACAGTGATGTGTTTGGGACAATAGATTTGGCAACTGAAACTGGCTTACAGTCGATTTTAAAGCAGTACAGCTGTGATTTTAAGTCAGTTTTTTTATCCAATAGGCACTAAAACCTACATTTACAGCTTAGCAATCACGTGAGGTCTAACTGAATGGGTATCCTGTAAGAAAACAGCTGGAGTCTTTACTAATTATAGCACTGATGACCTCAGGCGATTTGTGTGCTTTTTATGGCTTGGTCCAGGTTGATGAAATTAAAAGCTTTCAAAGTGAAACATTTCCTCCTGCTGGCTAAACCTAAACAAACATATAGAAAACAAAAATACTGAATTATTTTGTTGGGGCCAGAACATCAGGCTCCTACCTCCAGATTACTGCTGCAGTTCTTTCACTCACTGAATCAGTGGTCCTGGACACATCACTGTCACGAGACAGCAGACACTGTAGGGCAAAGAACAATAAGCCATTCTAACATGGAGATCCCCAGAGGCCATAAGACTAGTAGGCTAATTCAGAAAACACTCCTAATAGAAGACAGGAGACGCTGGAAGGTCTGATACCTTTTATTGGACCAACAAGAGTCTTGTACAAAGATGGAATTCTTTTTTTTTTTTCTATTTTTTTTTTTTCCGCCTCGAGCTGCCTGCCGCCTGATATATTTTTCGGCCCGGTCACGGGCCACGGGCTTCTACTCCCCAAATCGGCCTCAGGCCCTCCGATACCCATGGCTTGCCCCCCACAGCGGGGCTGTGGCACTCCCCTCACATGCCGCAGTCTTCGGACTAGGTCGGAGAGCTGGCCTGGGGAGCAAATCGAAGCCGTGGCAAGCTTCATTAGCGGCGGCTGGCAGCTGACTTTTTCCGTTTTTCCGAGGCGGCGGGGTCGTGCAATGACGCCTGCGTCCGCCCGCCTCTATACATGCCAGTGCGGTAGCTGTGTGACTCCTGGCCTCCGCCAGAGTCATCAATGCTCGGGAACTTCCACCCTCCCCGGAGAAGAGGCAGTCCCTAGGATGCTCCATCGCCTCCTGGCCGCGCCTCAGCGACCCTGGTCCGTTCGAACTCGGGTCGCCGGCGTCGCATGTGGAAATCCAACCGCTGCGCCGACGGGCCGGCTCACAAAGATGGAATTCTACACAAGCTTTCGGGGCCTCACAGGTCCCTTCTTCTAGCGTCTCCTGTTTTCCAAGGACCAGTACGGCTAGAATCTCTTTTTTCCTAATTGAAGACAAAGGGAAGGACACACCAGGACAAAACATACAAATCAAAAAACTCTACACAACATATGTTTACAAATTTTGACTGTAGTACTCCTTTAATATGGCCGTTGCCCAGCACATACCTCCTGCTTTCCCAAGGCACATTAAGCTCTGTCTGCACAGCCCCATGAATACAATCTGCTGGTGTTCCAAGTTGCTTTTCCAGTCACTGCCGAATACAGTGACCATCACAGCAACTAAACAGGTCATGCTGTATGAAGGGTGACTGCTCAGCAGCCGATCCACCAGTTGCTGGAATAGTGCCCAGGCCCTATGTAACACAAAAGGTACAGTAATAAACTGGCACAACCCAAGTAGAAAAGTAGTCTATTTTGGGGGGAAGGGGGGCTGTGGAGCAAGAGCAAGATGGCTACTCTGGTTTAAATCTCTGCACAAGTGAACATTTACAAACCTTTTAATTCAATACTTGCAGGCTCTAATACAGCAGCCACTGCACTCTCCCCATTATTAAAAGACCTATTTTACAATACAATGAAACCACAAAAAGTGCAAACTGAAGGGGCTAAAGTCAAACATGCTGCAGGAGCCCCATAATAATTAGAAGGCCTAATAAGTGACCCCATTGGGAAAGCCTGCCAATCCAGAGTCACTGCGGATAACTGTCATAGTTACTAATGTGGTCACAATAAGAGTTTGTTTTGGCTCTCTTCAGAAGGAAGGGAACATTGCCACAGGATGACCAGCAAGTCTGGTTGTACACATGTAACCCCTAGGTGGCGCTATCCCAAGGGCTACTACCCCTGCCTGCTTGGCTAGTAGCAGGTAAGGAGCCTGAGTTCTTAAACGGGTGCCTCCAACCGGAGATCAGGGTTGGTAGTGGTCAAGCTAACCTGGGCACAGCCCTCCGGGACACTGTAACCCCCCTCTTTCCCTTCTAGTGGCCTCAACACTGTACAATAATCACTTTCACAATACCCCTGGTACACCACACAAGTACCCACACTGTTTGCACTTACCACCGGGGCTGGTTCCTCTGACTCAGCCCTGGGGACCCCCTGTAAAACAAGGTTATGCACAGCAAATAGCAACAGTACAGTACTTTAAGCACAAACTGGAACCACAGTCAGATTACATGCAGAAAAAGTTAGATCTGATTTATTCAGGGGACTTGAACAAAGGAGGGGCAAAATCAGGTTAATTAGCTTAAAGATTATATCAATCAAGCAGTTATGCATGCGCTTTGAGTCCCCCACACAGTCCACCTCTGGGTACCCAGGTGGAGAAGAGATGGGCTAGCCAGGACCATTGCCCGGGGGTTGCAGCTGGTTAGGGCCCTGTGATAGAAAACACAACATGCACAGTACACAATATTTGTAATCCGAAGCCAGAGGGCTCAGTTCATAAAGGAAATTAAACAACAAGACAATCAGATGACACACTCAGATTAAGCTGTTGTGCAGGGAGCTACCCTGGTATTTACTCACGATACCCAAGAGTTGAACATGTACTCACTGGAGGAGAGGAGAGACAGGGGTGACATGATTGAAACCTTTAAATACATGAAAGGAATAAACAAGACGGGTACAGAGGGCTGTTCAAAGTAAGGGAGGGAGGGCTACCAGGGGCCATGATATGAGACTGGAGCGAGGAAGGTTCAGGAGGGAGATGAGAGACACTTTTTACAGAGAGGGTGGTGGCTGGGTGGAATGCGTACCTGCTGAAGTGGTATGCAGTAGAACAGTGGACTGCTTCAAGCGAGGATGGGACAGGACAAGGGGGAGGGTTAATGAAGGGGAAGGGTGGAAGGGAGGGGCAGCTGCAGAATAAGGGGTGCTAGCTGCACATTCGAGCAGACTGGATAGACCTCTAGGCCTCTATCTGCTGGCAAATTTCGTATGTTCGTAAGACTGGACACAGGCTGGACGAAGGTCGAGACGGCAGGTGGTTGATCTGGAATGCCAAGAGAAAAAGGGCCCACATGAGTCACAGAGGCGTTGTTCCTGTTCAAGCATGGAGCAGGGGGCTGATCCCCAGGCAGGTCTCTCGTTGATGGCTTCTCTGAGCAATGGGTAGTCTGGCTGGGCCAGTCTGGCAAGGCCCAGACCGCATGGAGACAAATTCAGATGCAGTCCGTTTTGGGCTGGATACAGCTTTCAGCAAGCAAAACACAGTTCACACAGTGGGGGACTAACTCACGACCCACTAGCAGCTCATAGCACATTTACATGTAAGGGAATTCTACTGTACCAGGCAACGCGCTCCCCGGTCACAACTGCAAAGTCTCTGCACACACCGGGAGCTTAGGGGTAGCTGGAACTCCTGACAGGCCGAGCACATTCAGCAAAATCTTCGGTCTTCTTCAGGTTGAGCCTGGCCCACTTCAGTAGCTAACTTTAGTCACACAAACTTGGATTTAGTCCAAGGTAATTCTCTTCTCTCCCTCTCAGGAGCAGCACACTGACATGTGGGCCAAAAACCTAGCCTTTTCAGAGTTCTCCCATGCGAATCCACTCAGGATTGCTGCTCAGAAATCGCTTCAGCTCCTTCTTGTTCAGCTTCCAGCTTAGATCTAACTGAAAACTGCAAGCAGCCCGGGACTTCCCCAAGATCCAAAAGATTTGGTTGGCTGATTTGGCTGTCAGTCAAAGCAAGAGCTTCCCCTTCAGTTGCAAAAAAGGCGCAAAAAGTTCAAACTACAGTTCCTACAGATTTTGAATTCAGACAGCTCCTGTAGTCCGGCTACATTTTAGCTCCCACCAGTACTGATTGGTCCAATTTACAGTCCAGGACCAATACAGTGGAGACAAACAAAACAGTCCTTGCTACAAAGAAAGCTGGTTAGACAAACGACATTATCATTATCACTCTAAATGATTTTCAGTAAATAGTTAGATCTTTCAACAGAGCTCCCTCTCAGATTACTTAAGCTGCAATTAGGCAGCTCTTAAAGAGTCAGTACATAGAGGCTATATAGGCTCTGGTAATCACATTTAAACTGCTAAAATGCAGGACACCAACCTAGCAGTGAGCATTTAGGCAAGCTCAAGGAATACTTTTTGGGAACCCCCATTTGTAGGGGGGTTACACACAGACATCAGTTCTGCAATGTGTCAGAAGAAGTAGCACTTTGACGAATCAGAGCCATGTTGTAGAAAGCTGAGGTGTCACATGGCATGGACTTCACAGCCCAGCTCAGAATCGTCTATCAGGGAAAAGTTTTGCCTTTCTCCAATCCTGCTGATGCGTTGAAATGGGTGTAAAATCATGTGCTGCCAAAGAAGGAAGGGAGGGCCAACAAGATTCAGCCTCAGATGACAATGAAACCCGAGTTAATAAAACTAATATTCTGAGGTATAGTCTACTTTCTCCCTCCAGAACTTAGTATGCTGCCTTCTAGGTAAAAAAAGTGCTCTCTGGATCAGTGTTCCCATTAAGACTGGAGATCTGGGGGTTCACTGTACTCTCTCCAAATAATTTCAGCGGTACAAACTAAATTACAAGGGTTCACTATACCATTACTACAAACTTTTTTGAGGGGTACATGTACTACAAACAGAATTATGGGGGTGCAGGGAACACCCTTCACACAAAAATGTGCTTGAATTTCATAATTTGTATGTGAATCACGTACAGTTATGCGTGAATGGAAACACTGCTCTGGAAGCATCATACCAGTCACTTTTTTGCCAAACTGAACTCAGAGGAGTAAGATACTCCTGATTATTACAAGTTTAAACTGTTAGACTTTTTCTTCAAGTAATTGGTTACACTCCCCAATAAGATTTAGTCATGTTTTAAGGATCTGTAAGTGAATGTAGTCTGTTGATCACTACTTTTTGTACTAGTTAGTGTTACATTTTATAGTTCTGCATGTGTTGTATTATAAGCTTATAACAATGCACCTATATAGATAGAATGAATGTATGTGTACGATGCTAACCTATGTTTCCCGCTACATGTGTGCTTAAAAATGGACACGCATGCCAAGCACTTTTTCCTTCCTCAGGAGGCAGAGACTTTGAGCGACACTTTCCCTATGACTTTCCATACACAGCCATGCAGTTCATGGACTCAACACAGTTTTATGCTTCACTTTTTTAGGTTTCACAGGTAGTATCAGAACAGAAAAGACGTTAGTCCATAATGCTTGCCATTGCCCTATTTGTTGTAATCCACAATGTTCTCCGCTACACAATATTTATCAAGTTCTCTTTTAAACCTTAGCATGCTGTTACTTGCAACAACTTCCTCTGGCAAGCTATTACAAATCAATATTACGCTCACACTAAACCAATGCTTCCTTTTTATCGATTTGAAGTGTTCTCCCTTCAGCTGCAATGAATGCGTCCTGGTGTTGTAATGCTGTTCCTTAAGTTTTAGTCCAAGTTTTGCCCTCGATTCTATTTTTTTTTTTTTATATATATTTCTATTTTTCCCCGCTTATTGCCTCACTAGAGCTGCACCATCGGGAGTTGCCCATGAAGCCTGCCCCTACCAGTGCCTACCTTGCAGTCTCCGGTCCCTCCATCCAACCTCAGAAACCCCCCCAGAAGGGGGCGGAGTGAGGGCAGCCCCCACATCTTGCATGTCTCGTCAGGGTCCTGAGACTGCAGGCAGGCACTGGCACATCGGGACCTGGCTCAGCGCTCCGTCTTCCCGGCTCCAATGGGGTGTTTTCTGCTGTTCCTTGTGGGATGTTGTGGGCTCATACATCATGGCATGCACCAGCGTCCGCAACGTCCCTCCTCCTCCCCCCCTTTCCTTGAAGGAGCAGCTTCCATGGCTGATTGGTCGCTGACCTGTGCCTGCAACCAATCATGCCCCTGGGACTCCAGCTTGCTATCGCACCCCCAGTCTCCACCAGGGGTCTCCGCTTGCCGGGTTGGAAGACCCCCCTCCCCCAGAGAAGGCAAGCTGTCATCGGACACTCCAGCCTGTCTCCCCCTGGCCAACCTCCGGTGGACCGAGATCGCTCCTGAACCCGGGTCACCGATGTGGTGCAAGGTGTGGCGTCCAGCGACTCAACCCTCAGCGCCATCGGTCCGGCCATTTTGCCCTTATTTCTGAGTCCTTCATTGCCCTGTAGACCATACACATCTCCTCTCAATCTCCTATACTCCAGTGTATACATTCCCAGCTCTGCCAGTCTCCCATCATAATCTTTGTCCCTTGCATAAGTAACCAACTTTGTTGCCCTTTTTTGGACCCTCTCCAGCCTTTTGATATCAGTCTTGAACCCAGGTGACCAGAACTGGGAACAGTACTCCAAATACAGTCTCACCAATGAACCATACAGCAGCACAATTACCTCCCTCTTCCTACTTTTAATATGTTTCTTGATGTTATTTAATATGCCGCTAGCAGTCCTTATCATCTGGCTACAATGCTGACTGAACTTTAGGTCATCTGACACCCTAACACCCAGATCTCTTTTGTCAGTGACCTTACCTAATTTTTGCCCATTCAAAATACAGTCCTTCTTGGTATTATTCTTTCAAAGTGCATAACCACACATTTGTTAGTATTAAAAGATAGCTTAGACTCCCTTGCCCAGTTTTCCATCATAGTTAAGGCACTCTGTAATTTCTGTATAGCCCCGATGTTCTCAATGCTAGTGCCAATCCTGGTGTCGTCTGCAAATTTGGACTCCCAAACTTCCCCTCCACCTGTCAATGAGTGTATGTAGATGCTGAACAAACATGGCCCCAACACTGTTCCCTGAGGAACTCCACTCTCTACATTCAGCCAGTCCGTATGCTCCTTTTAGACAGACCCTTTGTTTTCTATCACTCAGCCATGCACTGACCCAACGATAAATATACCTGGGGATACTGTGATCTATTAGGGTGTCAGTTAGTTCCCCATGAGGGACTTTATTGAACGCTTTCGAGAAGTCCAAAAATATGACATCAACTGCCTTGCCCTCACCCAGCGCCCTACTTACATACTCATAAAATTCTAGTAGATTTGTTTGGCATCAGAAGCCCTTCTTGAAACCATGCTGTGCATTGTCTATGTCCCCTGCCAGATTCATAAATTCCACTATATGGTCCTTAAGGGACCTCGGTATCTTCAAGATCTGCTTGTTCCCTACTGTCCCTCTCGCTCGCTCCGCTCCGCCCGCAGGATTGCTAGAAGGATTTCAGGGTTCGTTTAAAAACACGAGGACACGGGCATTTTCTTATGTTGCCCCTACCCTGTGGAATTCTCTACCTCGTCGGATACGAAGTTGCCTGACCGTCAAGAGCTTTAAGTCAGAATTAAAAACTTACTTATTTCAAATGGCATATGGGAGTAATTTACTGTATCTTATTGTAATTACATTGTTATTGTTGCTGTTTGTGTCATATGTATGTATTTTAATTGTTTTATTTGTACAGCGCTTTGATATTGAAAAGCGCTTAAAACTAAATTTTACTTACTTACTTACTTACTAATGATGGCCTCCAAAATTTTCCCCAAGACGGTGGTCAGACTTACAGGCCTATAATTACCTACCTCCTGTCTTGACCCCTTTTTGTGGATTGGTATGACATTTGCCCTATGCCAGACCTCTGCCACCTCTCCCCATCCAATGATGTTTGGAAAAACTGCTGTCACAGGTTCAGCCAATACATCAGCCAGCTCCCTAAGGACTCTAGGATGAATCCCGTCAGGTCCTTGAGATTTACTGGGGTCTAAATGTAACAGTCTTTCTTTAATGTCTGCACAATTTAATGTGATTTTATTATCTACATTTTCAAGATGATCCTTAGTCCCCTTTGATTTGGTGTTAAATACAGATGAAAAGTAACTATTAAAGTGTCCCACCATTTTCCGATTTTCATTAATTAATTCCCCATCCTGATCGTTTATAGGCCCAACAGTAGTTTTACCCTCTTTTTATTATTAATGTAGTTATAGAATGATTTATGATTGTCCTTAACTTTATGAACCAGATCCGGCTCATGCTTTTTCTCACCTGATTTACTGCTCTTTTGGTTTCTCTTAGCAGTTTTTTTTATACACCTTCCAGTTTTTAACACTCCCACTTTTCCTGGCTTTGTTAAAGGCTCTTTTTCCTTTTTAATCAATCGTTCTTCTAATCTTTGGGGTCATCCATGTGGGAATTTTTCCTGCTCTACTGTATTTCTTCCTGACTGGTACATATTTATTTACCACAAGCTCAAATGGGTAGACTGGGTGGGCCATAGGCCCTTATCTGCCGACTGTCTATGTATCTATGTACGTGATTTTATTTTCCAAAATTTCCCATTGTTCTTTCAGTGCTTTACTTTCAAAATCCTTTTTCCAATCCCATTCCAAAAACTCATTTCTCATCCTGTCAAAGTTGGCCTTATTATAATTTCTAACCTCTGTAGTGCCCAATAGATTTGTTTTTGTCCTTCCAGATTAAAACTAACAATACAATGGTCACTGGATCCAAGGGGGTTTGGTTACCCACAATGCTGAATTGAGTCTCCCATGCTACTTAACAGAAAGTCCAATATGTTATCCCCCCTAGTGCTACTCAATATATGTTGTTCAAAGCCGGTTAGCAAAAATGTGCTCAGCTATCCTGATTCAACAGGAGTCCTTGCTGTTTGCTTTCCCCAATCAATACCAAGGAGATTCAAGTCCCTTAAAAAAATGATCCTATCAGTTGAATCTAGGGAATTTAAAAGGTTGAGAACAGCCTCATCTTCCTGAGAGGTAATCGAGGGAGGTCTATACATAACCCCTATTAGGATTTTTGGGCTACCTGCTGGCGTCATCTTAATCCATACATGTTCAATTCCAGGTAACTGACACACTTCAATGGCTTCTGATGGGATGCTATCAGATATGTAAAGGGCTACCCCCCCCCTTTTGTTTACTCTGTCCATATAAGCCATAGCCACGTATGTGACGATCCCAGGTACCCTCAGGTGATCACCAGGTCTCGGTTATGGTGCATACTTGAATATTCTCCATGTTTAGCAGACACACTAGCTCATCAAACTTATGTGTGAGGCTCCTAGCATTATGGGACAGGCATTTCCAGTTCGGAGTTGCATTTGACTTTGTATAACATTTGGGTACTCCTCCCGATGCCCGGGTGTCCTGGTAACCATCTCCTTCCCCCGTTTTATTTAGTTTAAAAGATCCGCTACTTGGTGTTGTATCTCTTTAGCCAATAATCTGCTGCCATGTTTGTTTAAATGTAGGCCATCATTCCCAAACAGTCTGAGGTCCCTAAAAGTGTCCCAGTGGTGGATGAATGTGAGCCCCTCCCTATGGCACCACCTTTTCAGCCACCCATTTAGCTGCCTAATATCCCTAGTTTTTGCTACCCCTGCTCTTGGGACGGGAAAAATTTCAGATACCATGATTTTACAACCTTCCACCCTCAGGGCCTCCCCAACTGCCTCAAAGTCTCTCTGTATGTCCAGATGTGTTCTTTTCCCCACATTAATTTACTCCTATATGCAATAGGGTGACTGGTTTATAAGTATTGTTTAATAATCCTGGCAAAAGCTTTCTGACGTCTCCTATGACTGGACCTAGTAGAGTACTAACCGTTGTGTATTCATTCCTGCCCAGGCAGAGTACCCTGTCAATATTTCTGATCATGGAGTCACCTATTACTAGTAGCTCCTTGGTGTTCTGGATGTCTCAGGTGTCCCCTGCTCCTTACCTCTGCCCATATCTCTATTTGTCTCCCCGGGTCTAATCTGATCTTCATTTGGCTGGTCAGTATGTTCCCCTTCTGTTCTGGTGCTGAAGAGGTCGTATCTGTTGTATCAATCTGTAGTTTACCACCGATATTCCTCTTCCCTTTTTTACCTCACTTTTGAACCTTACACCAGTCCTCTACTCCCCCTCCTTCTATTTGCTCTTACGCATCAATGGGTATACATTCCCCTTCTGCATCCATGCTATCAACTTTCTGTACTGCCTCTGTTTGTTTGCTCGCATCCTCTATAGCTGTGTCAATAAATTTCTCCAGGTTACTTATTTCTGTTTGAAGCTATACCCTATTTTGTAGTGTATCGATTTCAGCTCTTAAGATATCAATCAGGATGCATTTATCACAGATGAAAACCTCTTCTTGCTCCCCTTCTGCATACATTTTACATATGGTACAACATTTCATGCTATTGCAACCCCTCCCCAACAGCTCTATATAACTTTCCATGCTGTTTTCTGTGTTTCTCGTTTGCCTTTGATTACCTGGTACACATACTGATAGGGTAGTGCCTCCTTCCCCCTCCTTCCTGGACTGACACTGACAGACGCCGCTGGCCTCTGCCCGCGTTGCCTCCACTCCGCGCTAAACTCCATTCGCTGTGGTCGAGCCTTAAGTAGTGCTGACTAGTGATGTTGTGCTGTTGCTATGGCAGCCGTCACTCAGTGTGATAATACCGAGACAGACTATGGGGGTAACCTGCCCTTAAAAGAACAGGTTAAACCCCAACTGGCAGCAGAAAAAAGCTTCTCCAAAGCACTACTAATAGGTGCTAGTCTAGCTATAGACCCCTCGAGCAGCGGGGAGTTCTTGCAGTGCCACAGTGTTTACTTTTGCACAGTTTCAATTTGCAGCCACAGCTACTGTCCAGCAGTTCACCCACTCTGCTTGTTCAGAATCAGAGCCACTTCTCTCAAGTCTGCTGGCTGTAGCTGAGCCTTAAGTAGCGCTCACTAGTGACACTGTGCTGTTGCTATGGCAACCGTCACAGCATGACAATACCGAGGCAGACTATTGGGGTAACCTGCCCTTAAAGGAACAGGTTAAACCCCACTTGGCAGCAGAAGACTATGGATTTTAGTTTATTAATAGTATTACCTCCCAAACATGTACTTACTGACTGACATATGACAGAATACATCGTGAACATACAGAGGAGCTGCACCCTCAGTGTAAATGTACTGTTTTCTTATGCTCTGTGTCTGTTTTGTTTTGTTTTTTTAATTCTTTGGTAACTGAGTAAGGCCCTCTTAATTGGGTAAGGTGCACTAGGCACAATGGGGCCTTTGCATGAATGTGAAGAGTGGCTACATGTCATGTATCCGCGGCATGCAGCCACTCTGCACCCACTGCTCCCCTGTGCGGGATTCATACAATGGTACATGCAGCCCCCATGCACCTGATCCCCCAGCTGCATGGACAGCAGTACACCATGGGCAGGCTGGGAGCTTGCCAGCTTATGCGCCATGCACCAAGGCAAGTAGTGCTGCACACTGGGAGGCATAGGAGGGCACCCATTACGCCAGGGGAAATCCTGTCATAAGTGCGTTACGTGCCCAACACAGCCGCCCCATTGCAGTTACCTCATGTGAGCCCAGCCCCCAGACAGTACAACCCCGCCCCTGACCAGCCACAGGCACACCCCCCTCCGCACACAGTGCAGCCCTGACCCCAATGCAGGAATCCCCCACCCAAGCACTTGTCTGCCATGACCTCAGTGAACAGCTGGCATCCCCCCACTCATGGTTTCCCCAGCCCCCTTAAATATGAGGCACTCCCCACCCCCAACACTATGTAACCCCAGCTCCAACATGCAGCAGGCACTCGCCCGGCACAATGTAGCCCCTACCCCCTGCCACATCACAGGTAGCACCGACCTCCATACCGACGGTCAATCACCCCCCCCACACACAGCCGTGTCCCGGTACATCCACCCAGAGTCCGTTGCCCTGCCCAAGCATTGGTGGTCAGTGGATACCCCCGCCTGCACTGGTGGTCAGTGGACCCCCCTGGGCCATCGACATCACCGCCCCCATCCCTGAACCTTCCTGTCAGTGCCCCAGCTCAGGATGGCCAGCAGCACAGCCCTCCTCACACTTTCTCGGCTGCTGGCCATCCGAATGCTGCTGGGAGCACACCCCTATAAATAGGCAGTTTGCTCCCAGCATCATTAGGATGGTTGGCGGCCACGGAGGCGTGTGGAGGGCTGTGCAACTGGCTGTACCTTGCCCGGCACCAGCTATGCAGATGCGGGGGTCGGTGCTGTGGGGATGGGGAAGCCACTGACTACCACTGAGGGCTGGGGATGGGTTCGAGGTCAGATGTGTTCGTTGAGGCGGGCATTGTTGGATACCAGGGACTTGGAGGCCCCTGATGGACACTCGGGACCGGGGGCTCTTGCCAGACACAGGGGACATTGGCAGCAATGTCTGGGGGTGGGGAGGTGCTGTAATTGCTATGCATGGATGGGGTAGCTTGTGGGGGTGGGGGCCGTGATGCAGGGGTGCGGGTGTCGGGGCCGTCGTGTGTGTGTGGGGGCGGGAGGTGCGGCAGGTGGCCATCGTACTCTTGGGGCACTGCCAGAGTTCCACCACCTGGTGGGGCACAGCCAAGCAGGTCCAGGTGTCTGCTGGTGCTATTCATGCACCCAGACCTGCGCCCTGCACAAGGGATCCACTGGGGACCCAGGATGGGCATCCGATTTGACGTCCAACTGGGTCCGTGACTCTGCCCCCAGCTGCCTTGTAGGGTACTGCGTGCCGGGGGGGGCGAAGCCGTGGGCAGATGTCGACCGATGGTGAATGCCGGCCATGTGCACCTGTCTGCAGGTGCAGAGCAATGCGGGTGGGATACACGCCCCCGGCCAGTAATTCCTTCCCAATTGTGAATAGGTCCCAATGTCCCTCTAGGCTATACTGCCAACCCAGTGTATTTATGTATATATGTGTGTGTGTGTGTGTATATATATATATATATTATGGTAGCACAGTAGTGCTACCATAGTTAGGGTTGAGTAGCACTTTTAAGGTTAAAGGGTCAAACTTTGCACTTTAATAACTTTGACACCGTTCAACAGATTGGCCTGAAGTTTGGTACGCATGATGGGGCATTGTAGATCTTGGGATCTGCCAAGTTTCGTACCGGTCAGATATATGGCTGCGGAGTTATTAGACGACAACAAAATGAGTATTTATGCTTTTTTGTGAATTCTTTGCTCTCGCCTACAGGTCGCACGGTTTGGGAGACCGGTCCAAAAACTTCAGGGAAAGTGCAGCCGGGGTCCCGATGTGCCTTCTTAAGATTTTGTGAAAAAATATTGAACAGTTCAAAAGTTATTCAAAAAACAAGTTCCCATTATAAGTCAATGGGAAAAGTTAACAAAAAGTTCAACACTTTCGCAAATACACTTTTTAGTGTCGCAAATTACCCTAGTAGTGTCGCAAATCCGCCATTTTTTTTCAGTTGGTAATCAGAAAAATGCTTGGCATTTAAAATTGGGACCCTCTAGGAACACAATGTTTTCTGTGTTCACCTAGTCGGACCCTTAGGACGCTAGCCATGTCTTTATTTTGGGGTTAAACACCCCAGAAATATGTTTTTCAAGTTTCTGGAAAAAGTAGTGTTGCACTCACGACACTTTTGCAAAATTTTGTGAAAGCTTCCGCAAATTGTGACACTACTGTTCCAGGCTATGGCCAAAATGACAGGAATTCTTTGCCACCTTGCTGCAAAAGAATGGTTTGGTCTTTTGGGCTGAAATATTGAGGGAAGGTAGCCAACATCTTACAGATGTGCCTTTTGGTGGGCTGGTCAAAATATATTGCACGGCTGCAAAGTTATGGTACTCCGGAGTTGGTGTTTTTTCCCATAGACTAACATGGTGGCGTACGCCGTGCATTTCGGGGCTCGTATCTTGAAAACGATGCGAGATACAGATTTTTTGTTGTGAGTTCCAAAACCTAGCCAGGAAAATCTTGATTTTTGTGAAATTTACATTTTTTATCTACGTCGTGCGGTTGCTGAGATATTAGCAATTAAGTACTTCCAATGCTCGTTTTAAGCTTCGATCCCCATTACAATGCATACATTCTTTGTACACACTGTGTTTCTGTATACACCTGTTTGGCAAAAAACAGGGTACACGCTTCCGTTACTGTTACAGTTACTGTTTCCACTTGCGTTTATGTCCCCGTTTGCGTTATCGTTCCCGTGTACACCTCCATGTGAGTTACCCTTTGCGTTGTCATTCGCGCTTGCATTTTCGTTACTGTTACCATTTGCATTTCTACTACTGTTTCTGTTTTCATTTTTCTTTGCATCACCGTATGCATTGACATTTGCGTTTCCGGCAGCCCTTTCATTTGCGTTTCCATTTCTCTTTTGTTTTGCGTCTTCCTTGCTGTTACTGTTACCATTTGCGTTTGCAATTGCGTTACTGTGCCCGTGTGCATTACGGTTTGGATTTCCAAATGCGTTTGCGTTTCCTTTTGCGCTTTTGTTTACTTTTTTGTTATTGTTGCTGTTACTGTTACCATTTGCATTTACAATTGCGGTACTGTGCCCGTGCATGTTTCAGTTTGCTCTTCCGGATGCGCTTCTGTTCCCGTTTCCGTTTCTCTTTCCTTTGGTGTTATCTTTCATGTTAACTTTACCATTTGCATTTACAATTGCGGTACCATGCCTGTGAACGTTGCGGTTTGCATTTACGTGTGCGCTTGCGTTTGCATTTCCGTTTCTGTTCCCTTTCGCGTTCTTTTTGCTGTGACACGTAACATTTACATTTAAAATACTACTGCCATCACTGTTCGTATTACTAGTTGCATTTTCGTACGCACTTCAATGTCCGTTTGCATCACTGTTTGCTTCAGCATCACTTTACGCTTGCGTTTCTATTAATGTTTCCTTTCTCATTTATGTTTGCATTTCCGTGTGTGCCACTGTTCGCACTTTTGTTTCCGTTGCTGTTCCTGTTACTATGTCATCAGACATCACGTGGCAGGAGCGCGGGGCCCGAACCGCTGCATTACATTCACTATTTCTTGTCATCACTCTCAAAAAGAAGGGAAATTAGAGGCAAAAAACTCCATTTAATGCATTAGTTAGGGTTGTTCCACAGCGACAAAAGCGACAAAATTCGGTGTTAGGGTTGAAAGCCCCCCTTGGACACCCCCAGCCCACCCCCCAACCGGCATCGGGGTGCGCGTTGGGGTCATCATTCCTAACTCTCACCCCATTCTCCTACACCTCTGCTTCTTCACACATGTGATGGGTGTGAGAGTTAGCGCCCGGCGACCCCAGCGCGCGCGATGCCATTGAAGTTAGGCTCGAGGTCTAAGAAACTTTCAACACCCAATTCTTGCTTTTGTCGCTGTGGAACAACCCTAACTAATACATTCAACTGAGTTTTTGCCTCTATATATATTGCCGCTGTATGTGTGCTTTTCATAAAACAATAAACATAATTTTTTATAAAAGGAAGCCTTTTACATAAATTTCAGATTCAGAGGGATTTGGCAAGAGAGATTCAGAGGGACTTGTAGGAAGGGACATTATAGCTGAGCAATTTGCACTGACTAGTAAAAAAGTTAACTCAAGTGTGTGGGTGGGGGGGCTGGAGGTTATGTACAACAGGAAGAAAAAGGCAAAGGGCAGTCAGGACAATGGGGAACAACTATCAGGAAAGAAACAGATATCAGATGGAACCCATCAGGTATGGAAGGTTATGTGTGCCAATATCAGAAGCCTAGAAAACAAAACCTGCCAGCTCCAAGCAGTAATGGCAGAGGCACACTTGATCATGAGGGCTGTTACCGAAATATGTGCAATACAGCACATGACTAGGAGCTGCAGGTAGCAGGACACACACTGTTCAGGAAAAAAAGGATAAAGGGAGGGGAGGCGAAGTAGCATTGTATGTGAAGGAGGGTATCCTAGCCTCAGATTCAGGATGATAGCGGGGCAAAAAGGAAAGGGACAATCTAGGTACTAGCAGGCAGAGGGTAATCAGGATAAGAGTGGTCTATAGGCCTCCAGCACAGAGGAAGGGGGAAGACATCAAGCTGGAAAATAAAATTAATAGGATGGCAGAGCTTGGGGAGGGTCTGATATTGGAGGACTTTAATCTGCTGTATGTGGATCGGAGCACTCCGACTGATCAAGCACAAGAAGCCAGGCCTTGGTGGCAGACTGCAAGTGATATTCCCGAGACAGAAAGTCACAGAACCCACTAGGAAAGAGGCCATAATGGACCTTATCCTTACAAACAAGGATAGCACAGCAGAGGTCTATGTGAGGAAGCCACTGGGATCAAACAATCATTGAACAGTATGGACAGAAGTCAAATTTAAGGCTGAGAGGACCAATTCTGGACTTCGGACAGGATGATTTTAGGAAGATGGGAGAGGTTTGGGGGGAAAATTAAAACAGGTGGAAGTAGTGGTAGGAGTAGACAGATAATGGGAGATGATCAAGAAAGAAGCATTACAGGCAACTGGTCTCTGTGCAAAAAAAGGTATGGAAGAATAGGAGGGGAAAGAAACCATTACGGTTCACGAAGAGTGCAGCTGAGGCAGTGGAAGGAAAAACAGAATGCATTTATTAAATATAAGGTGAGACAGATGGATAAGGATGGGAGCATACCCAGAACAGACTAGAAAAGCCAACAGATTAATGAAGGAAGCAAAGTCTGAAGGAGAGCTAAGGCTGGCAGAGGGGATCAGAAAGAACAATGTGGCATTCCTCTACTACATTTAGGAAAATGCAAAACAGAGCAGGTGTGATCAGGCTGAAAAAGGAGGAGGATTGGAGAGAGCATGAGAAGGGCAAGACAAATCTACTGAATGACTATTTCTGTTTGGTATCAACGGTAGAGAACATGGGACCTCTACCAGACTGCTGCATAGTGAACAGTAGGGGACTGCTTACAGGGATCAGCGAGGGGTCCATTACAAATGACAGAGTGCTGAAGGAACTTCAGGCACTGAAGGTAATGAACTCAATGAGTCCAGACGGGTTGCATCTGAGGGTGTTGAGGGAGACAAGGACAGGTTCTGGCAGGTCCACTAACAAACCTCTTTAACTGCTCACTAGACATGGGAGAGCTACCAGATGATTGGAGGATGGCAGATGTGGTCCCCCTCCATAAAAGTGGGAATAGAGAGGGGCCAGGCAACTACAGACCAGTCATTCTGATGTCTGTAGTATGGAAGATCTTAGAATCCATTAAAAAGGACAGGACTGTGGAATTCCTGGAGATAAATGGGCTGCAGGATTCCAGGCAACAGGATTTTCCAGTAGGAGAGCATGCCTGATCAACCTGACTGACCTACTCAGCTGGTTGACAAGAGCAGTGGACAAGGAGGAAAGCTGTAAACATTTTCTACCTAGATTTTAGTAAAGCCTTCAACTCCATCCTTCATGAATATTGGTGAAGAAACTGGGAGATTTTGGGATTGGGGATAAAATACCAAGGTTGTAAAAAAATAGCTAGAGTGGAAGGACTCTGACAGTAGTACTGAAGAAGGAAGTCATCAGAGATCATGGAAGTCCCTAGTGGGGTGCCCAAGGGGTCGGCCTTGTGACCGGTTCTCTTCAATATGTTCATTTGTAATATAGGAGTAAGAATCCAAGAGAAGATATGCCTCTTCAAAGAAAACACCAATATCTATAGTAGAGTAGACTCTAAGGAGGCGGTTAAGGGATCTGGACAAACTGAGGAGGGGAGTCTAAAGTGTGGCAGCTGACATTAAATGCAAAGACATGTAAATGTATGCACGTATGGGCCAATAAAAGAAAACAGAATATAGGATGGGGGGGGGTAGTAGGTAGCACAGTGGAGGAAAAAGATCAGGGGTAATGATACTTTAAAGGCAGCAGCACACTGCAATACAGCAGTGAAAAAGGTGACCAGGATGCTGGGATGCATAGTTAGGGGGATCACTAGCAGAAGGAGGAAGGTGATAATACCCTGTACAGGTCATTGGTCCAACCTCACATGGAGTACTGTATACAGTAGTTTTGGAACCCGCACCATAAGGACAGGGACAGATTGGAAGTAGTACACAGGAGGATGATCAAGGGGAGGTTGTATGAAGGACATCTGAAAGACCTGAATGTGTACCCTAGAAGACGAGGAAATGAGGGGACCTGACTTGAGGCATTCAAGTTCCTTCATGGTATTAACACAATGGACACTAGGGACTTCTTCACTTTAAGTGGTAATACTTCCACCAGAGGTAATGCCATGAAACTGGCAGAAGGGAGGGTTAAAAGAAATGTCAGAAAGTATTTTTTTACTGAAAGGGTGGTAACAAAATGGAGCAAACTTCCAGACAAAGTCATACATGAAGAGACATTGGTGTTGATGAAGTTTACATGGGAATGGGACAGGCATATGGATATAGTGAGGCTGGATATGCTGATGGGGGCAAGGGCAGGTCAGGGGGACTGAGAGAGTTCAGTTCAGTAGATGGGCAGGAAACGGGCAGACACAATGGGTCATTGGGCCTCTTTTTAGCTGACATTTTCAATGTTTATATACCTTTTGGATAAGACAAGAGTTGAAATGTACTAGACTCCCCCAGCTCAGTCTATCAGGTCACCAATATAGGGCACAGCAGAGTTATTGAATGTCAAGGCTGCAGTTACCTTTCTAAAGTCGATAGACACATTCCCCCCCCCTCCTTTTTGGGAAAATAAACATCTGGAACACTTGTCATTTTACATGGTTCTATGCCCTTATATTGCTTACTTTCCCAACAGTGGGTTGTTTCTACTTCTCCACTATTTTATATGACCCCAGGTGAATCAGGAGCTCTTTTCTGGAATGATGCAGTGTTTGAAACCATTAGCCCTACCTGAAACTGTCATCAATACTCTGGGGAATTCCCTAGTTCCCTGGTCTGAACCCCAGCCACCAGTGTCCCTTGTTTTACCTGCTGAGGTTAAGAACATAGGAACACAGAAGAAATATGGATATAAAGAGGCCAGGAGCCCATCTAGAATGTCCACCACTTTACCAGCTGTTGAACCAGTGATACCAACCTTGCCCAAATACACATCCTGACCCTTTTCTTTGGGGGCGGGTAAATTTCTCCTGGTTTCCCAATTGGCCCTCCATCGGTCCTTCCCCTCTCACCCAGCCCCATCATCTGCCCTCCCCAGGACTTACCACTCTTGGTTTCCACCCTGGCTTGGTCCTCAGGATGGGACTGCTAAGGTGAACCTTGGTCCCTGACAGAGACTTGGCCAACATACACTGGAAAGATCTCCACAGTCGGGGGTGTGGGGCCTGCAGTGAGGGATGAACTTTTCATACAGTGACTGTGTTTGTTTTTTTCCTCTCTTTTCTGTTGTCCCAGCCCCTAGGAGCCCCTGATGCATGCACATGCTATTACGTGCATGGAGTGTCGGAACATGTCAGTGTTCTCCGGCCCTGCTTCTCAGCTCCAACTGCAACACCACCTGCAGTCACCAAGGTGGCAGTAATGCAGCAGACACCAGATTCTCTCCCTCCCAGAGGTGGAGAGCATCCTCCGGGAAGCTCATCCCACTTCCCTGGCCGGCCTTCAGATGGCTCAGGTTCATTCCCGAACCTGGGTCATAGGCATTGTGAACAGTAGCTCTACTACCGCTGCACCAGCAAGCTGGCCTATTCAGGTCCTTATTAAAGACAGCATTGCATTACTAGCTACCAGACTGAGTGGCATGCTTTTTTATGTAAAAATTACCCTCTGACTGAACCAATATCCTCTTTTCACTGTCCAGTGCCTGTCACCCATCAACTGCTGATTATGTGTTCTCGTGGTCACAGTGTTACCCTTGAAATGCAGGCCAATTGCTGTCAAAATATATAAATCACTCAGTGCCTTATACACTGTGGTAATGTCACCTCACATCCTTCTGTACTGTAATTTAAATAAATGTAACTTTAGTAATCTCTGCTCATAAGTGAATTAATGCAAGCCATTTATACTTTTTGTGTACCTATATTGTACTGCCCCTATTTTGCTGACCTCCCCTTTAAGATAAGGTGACCACACCTAAGCACAACACTCTACATGTGACCACACCAGGGATCTATATAAGAGCAACATAACGTCATTATTTCTGCTGATGAAATTCCTTTTAATGCAGTGTATGATTCTAGCAATGGTTACCCCTCAACCAGAGATACAGTACACCTCTTCTGCTGTACTGTATCTTCACTTTTTCCTAACAGAACAATGAAAGCTGCAGAGCTTCCTGATACCTTCCTGGCTAGCTCAATAGTGAAAGCCACAGAGCGTCCTGATACCGACCTGCCTAGCTCAATAGTGAAAGTCGCAGAGCTTCCTGATACCGCCCTGCCTAGCTCAATAGTGAAAGTCGCAGTGCTTCCTGATACCTTCCTGGCTAGATCAATAGTGAAAGCCACAGAGCTGCCTGATACCTCCCTGGCTAGCTCAATAGTGAATTCTGCACAGCTTCCTGATACCTCCCTGGCTAGCTCAATAGTGAAAGTCACAGAGCTTCCCGATACCTCCTTGCCTAGCTCAATAGTGAAAGGCACAGAGCTTCCCGATACCCTCCCCGGCTAGCGCAATAGTGAAAGCTGCAGAGCTTCCTGATATCGCCCTGCCTAGTTCAACAGTGAAAGCCGCAGAGCTTCCTGATACCGCCCTGCCTAGCTCAACAGTGAAAGCTGCAGAGCTTCCTGATACCGCCCTGTCTAGCTCAATAGTGAAAGCCACAGAGCTTCCCGATACCCCCCTGCCTAGCTCAATAGTGAAAGCGGCAGAGCTTCCTGATACCTCCCTGGCTAGCTCAATAGTGAAAGTTGCAGAGCTTCCTGTTACCTCCCTGGCTAATTCAATCGTGAAAGTTGCAGAGCTTCCTGATACCTCCCTGGCTAGCTCAATAGTGAAAGTCGCAGTGCTTCCTGATACCTCCCTGGCTAGCTCAACAGTGAAAGCTGCAGAGCTTCCTGATACCTCCCTGGCTAGCTCAATAGTGAAAGTGTCAGGGCTTCCTGATACCTCCCTGGCTAGCTCAATAGTGAATTCTGCTGAGCTTCCTGATACCTCAATGGCTAGCTCAATAGTGAAAGCTGCAGAGCTTCCTGATACCTCCCTGGCTAGCTCAATAGTGAAAGTTGCAGAGCTTCCTGTTACCTCCCTTGCTAACTCAATCGTGAAAGTGTCAGGGCTTCCTGATACCTCCCTGGCTAGCTCAATAGTGAATTCTGCTGAGCTTCCTGATACCTCAATGGCTAGCTCAATAGTGAAAGCTGCAGAGCTTCCTGATACCTCCCTGGCTAGCTCAATAGTGAAAGTTGCAGAGCTTCCTGTTACCTCCCTGGCTAACTCAATCATGAAAGCAGTAGAGCTTCCTGATACCTCCTGGCTAGCTCAATAGTGAAAGCCACCGAGTGTCCTGATACCTACCTGCCTAGCTCAATAGTGAAAGTTGCAGAGCTTCCTGATACCGCCCAGCCTAGCTCAATAGTGAAAGTCGCAGTGCTTCCTGATACTTCCCTGGCTAGCTCAATAGTGAATTCTGCAGAGCTTCCTGATACCTCCCTGGCTAGCTCAATAGTGAAAGTCGCAGAGCTTCCTGATACCGCCCTGCCTAGCTCAATAGTGAAAGTCGCAGTGCTTCCTGATACCTTCCTGGCTAGATCAATAGTGAAAGCCACAAAGCTTCCTGATACCTCCCTGGCTAGCTCAATAGTGAATTCTGCAGAGCTTCCTGATACCTCCCTGGCTAGCTCAATAGTGAAAGTCTCAGAGCTTCCTGATACCTCCCTAGCTAGCTCAATAGTGAAAACTGCAGAGCTTCTTGATACCTCCTTGGCTAGCTCAATAGTGAAAGTCACAGGGCTTCCCGATACCTCCTTGCCTAACTCAATAGTGAAAGGCACAGAGCTTCCCGATACCCTCCCTGGCTAGCACAATAGTGAAAGCTGCAGAGCTTCTTGATACCTCCTTGGCTAGCTCAATAGTGAAAGTCACAGGGCTTCCCGATACCTCCTTGCCTAACTCAATAGTGAAAGGCACAGAGCTTCCCGATACCCTCCCTGGCTAGCACAATAGTGAAAGCTGCAGAGCTTCCCGATACCCCCCTGCCTAGCTCAATAGTGAAAGCTGCAGAGCTTCCCGATACCTCCTGCCTAGCTCAATAGTGAAAGATGCAGAGCTTCCTGATACCTCTCTGCCTAGTTCAATAGTGAAAGCTGCAGAGCTTCCCAATACCTCCCTGCTTAGCTCAATAGTGAAAGATGCAGAGCTTCCTGATACCTCCCTGCCTAGATCAACCCAAGGTTTAAGCAGGTTAGCATTGTAGATTCTAAACCCTGAACACACTAGGACGTTTAAATGGCTTCAACTCAGCTAAAACAGTTACAAAGGTTTGCGTCCAGATTGTATCACGGTAAAAAGTTCAATGACAGCTGCCAAAGTAACAGTGCATCATTGTTTTAAAACTAACTGAGGCACAGACTAGATTCATAATGTGGTAATATGTTCTGGACGGCTATTCTTATCAATATAAAGGCATGTTTACACTGCCACCTTTGCACCACTGCAACCCCTGTGCATTGGTTGCAGCGGTACAAAAGCAACTGTGTGTACACTTACTGTAGCATGTTAAGTTGTTCATTGAGCCTCTTCCCGAGCCAGCGCAGGAGTAGGTATGTGTTCTGAACTGAGTGGCTTAAGCAGCCATGTGGGCAGGCATCACAGCTCACTCCAACGTACAGTGCACGTTGACATCCCCAAGTTGCTCACTGCCCCGAGACTGAAGGCCTCTCACCACTGTGGCTTGCAGCACTGCTGAGAGGAGCCGTATAAACACCCTGCTGGTCATCTCCAGCGGTAATGTAAAGAGCAGTACTAGGAATCGGAGACATCGCATCAACAGTGTAAACATGCCTTAAGGGTACTGTAGTTTCACCACAGTCCTTCTCGCAACAGAACAGCTCAGTTTCATTTCACTGTTCTCTCAAGAGAAGAACACAAGTGAAACCCCTCTTATAGTTTTAAGAGTAGTTGCACAGACTGTATTAGCCTGACAGTAACAGAAGCAGTACAGCAGCTTCATGATCAGAGAGCTGTAGAACAACGCTAACTAGCATCAGTCATGTAACCTGCTTACACCACTGCAAATGTCTGTTTCACTCAGTAGGATACTATAGATTCCTACTGTAGACAAACAAGCCTCTACATGTAATAGTTTGGTAGAGAAACCAAAAATTAAATACAAACTTAAAAGAGATGCCACTAATTATTATGGAACGGTGTCCAGTTAAAACCGCGACAGCAAATACGCGCAGTCAAAAACCATGCAGTCATAACAGGACCACACGGTTTTGGAGTTAGTATATTTAATTTAGCATGGTTCTGGACCATGTGGATTTGTACTGACTGCGCGACGCAGTTATTGATCGTGCAGTCTTGACATAGCGTCTTATGGAATATTATACCCATTATCATCATTTTGGATTTTAGGCATGCCTGATATTTTGCATTTATATTATATAAATCTAGCTTGTGTAGGGTAGACATTGTATTCTTATAATGTGTGGTGTTGCATCAAGAAAAGTGCCCAAATACCCCCTCCCTCCTGAAATAATGGGTTTTACATTATTTAGTGTACCACTGAATTAAATAGTGCTGTCTTTACCACTGGCATCAACGCTAGTGCTGAGTGCATTGAGACCAATGAAATTACAAGCTACAGTTGACAGACAAGGATAACACAACAGGGCTCAAAATGAACAATGACTTGGCTAACCCAATGTCAGCAGTTCATTACTACCTCTGCCCAACGTAGCCATCCAACCGCCAACTCCATAACAGTTCTATCAGAAAACCAAAAAAGCGTTTTATTACTCTAATCAAGAAGCAACATAGTCTGGATTAATGCACCATGCACCATGCTGAATTAAAACACAGCTAATCAATTTCGCATAGCAACCATATTCATTTATTGCTGATTAGTAAAATCATAACACTTGCTCAGTGGCTTAAATGATTCATTTATCTGTTTAGCAGATCCAGAGGCAAATGATTTGATACCTTTTAATGGACCGACATAGATGTAACAGCAAGAACAAAGTGCTCTAGCTTTCGGAACAACCAGTCCTTCTTCAGAAGCCTAACGGCAGTTGTTTAGAAAAGAACAATACTTTCAACAGCTAGATCATGCAGAAAAAACAGAACAATTCCCACTGGTTTAAAATACTCATTTAAAAAAATACAGATGATGATGTCAGAGAAGTTTAACAGTACCATATTACCTTCAGCCAAGAGGGCCCCAGGGTCAAAGGTGCTTTGAGATTTTAAGATTCAACCATAAAGAAATGAGACAATACTAGTATCTCTGCTTCCACTTCCTACCAGCCCCCATTCTCAACATTTTTTTCTGAACCAGTTCCCAGCACGGAAGTCTAAAAAAGTTAGTTTCTTTATCAGTTATCCTTGATACATGGGGCCATGGATGGACTTGACAGCAGAGTCTTTAAGGTTACCATCTGAATCAGTAGAAGGTTTACACTAAGGATGGTTAAGCAGTGGTGACTGAAAGTCCACAGTTGTTATCCTCCAGTCCGGGGACCACATGCCAGTTGCAGAGGATAAGGCAGAATAAAAAAGTTAATTGATTTTCTAGAACAAGTCGTGCTCTTGGATATGAGACAGAACCAGTAGGATAAACAATGCATATCCTGTGAATGTTCCTTACAATAAATGAAGATGAACCAACTTTAGATTAAAATACATATATCTCTCATTTGAATGATTTTTATATTTTCCTAGAATTTAATTTCTTGCATTGACTATTTTAACCAATTAACACAGCATAGCCCAACTGAGGTACAAAAGCTCATTTTGAAAGAAGTCCTCCCTTTTACACAGCTTTACAGCCAGAAGAAATAAAGCACAGGGTGGTCAGATGGCTTGCTCAAATTCCAAAGGATTCACTGAATCGCAATGCTGCACCCACTGACATTGCCATCTCATTTGCAAAGGGGTCTTACAGCAATACTAGCAGACTCTGGACCCCCATATGCCAGTGTCTCGGTTATGCTACGCTACCGTATTCATCACGGGAAAAACAACCTCACAATGTCGAGTTTGTATGACAATGTAGTTTTTTTTTTTAAAATCAATGTATTTGAGTTGAGGGGCTTTGCCTCCCACCCCCCCAGGCTAATTATAAAAACATGGGGGGGGCTGTGCAATTCAAATAAACTAATTATAAAAACTACGCAACCATATTTAACCCGAGTAACGCTGCTTCTCAGTCACTCAAGTAGCATAGTGGTAGTACAGTATAATGCACACTGAATCCTTCACATAGCACTACGCTACTTGTGCGGGTCCAAAGTCCTCCAGTATCGCCAGTCCTCCAAGGCAAAACAGTGAGAAAACAGCTCTGTTGGGAGTTGAACCTGGGATCTCCTGGTTCACAGTTCTCTGCTGTGCTGGGAGGGAGGTCCAAGTCTTCTCACTCTAGCAACATGTCCTGTGGACACAGGGAGGCCTTCATTTTTTTTTTTTTTTTTTTAAGTAAAACTAAAAGTTGTTCTTAGAGTTTTATCGTTACAATAAAAATAAAAACCTGTACCAATTGCTAATTACAAGAATAATATCAAAATACAATATGCACCCTGTTCTGCTAAAAAAAAAAATATATAAAAAATTCAATACAAACTGTACTACACAATGGAGTCCATTTTAAACTGCCTCTCAGTCACTCAAGTAGCACAGTGGTAGTACAGTGTAATGTACACTAAATCTTTCACGCAGCACTATGCTACTTGCTTGGGTCTGGCATCCTCCAGTATTGCCAGTCCTCCAAGGTCACGGAAGGCAGTATAGCGTAGTGGATAATGGTACTGAGCTAAAAACCTGAAGACCTGGGTTTGAATCCCATCAGCTCTCACTTGCATACTGTGTGACCCTGAGCAAGTCACTTAACTTCCTTGTGCTCCCAGGTCGCACCTGGAAACAAACTCTGGCTTAGTGTGCCTTTCCTGGTTAAACAATTTCCCCTTCCCTTAAACATATGCATAATAACCGATAGCTGCAGTGACAACACGGCCTTATTGCATCATCGTTGTGATGGCAGAATGCTATTGCACCATCATCTTAACACCAGACTGGTGGTATAACAGCATCCTGATGTCAGTCACAGTCACATGAACAACTGGAATTACAGTCATTTCTACACTCGAGATTCTTCTCCTAACAACTGACCCTGTGTTAGTTCACTGCCAAAACTGCTTTTTTTTTTCCAAATCTTTTTTTCTACTCCCCTGCCACTGACCTCTCTCCAGCGTGGTCGCTCGGCTGCTAGTTCTGCTTGTCCGCCTGAAGCTCTGACCATCCATATTCCTGGTTGGGGACACCCTCCTCCTGCACAGCTTGCCTTAACCCCCTCAGCTCTGAGTCCCCCCGAGGAAGGACCGCCTACTTCTACGCTCTATCTACAGTATTGGCAGGCTCACTAGTGCAGGAGGAGAAACCAGAGTGGATGTCTTGACGCCTGGCCTTGGATGTGGGGCTGCAACCACTGGACCCGCCTTCGCCTATCAGTGGAGGGGTGGGTTCTCTTAAGTGTTCCCTAGTGGCATGGACACGCGACGACGTCCAGCGCAGCGCAGGCACGCTCCCGCACCTACCTGCAGGATGTCCGCCACTGCCACCTACCCACTGAGATGTGCACTGTGCAGCCAAGCCTCCAATCTCCACCAGGGGCCGCCAAAGATGTGCAGTGGTGGTACACCCTCCCCGGGAAAGGAGAGCTGCCGGCCGGCAGCTCAATCCAAGTCCACACCCCCCCCCCCGGCCGATCCCCGGTGGCCAGAGTCCTTTCTTGAACCTGGGTCACTGGCATGGCACGAGGTGTGGTATTTAGCGCGTCGACCCTCAGCGCCACCGGGCCGGACCCCTGCCAGAACTGACCTGAGGCCAGTGCACTGTGAGAACAGTACAGTTTACTAATATATTCTTTCCTGCACTTAACTCCCTTTAGTGTAGATTTACTAGTCCAATACTACACTACTATGGATCAGCACTCCAGAGAAATTCTGAGGGTAAATAACAAGTAGCAGAACTGGGAGTGAAACCCAGAGCTCCTGGTTTTCAGTTCTATGCCCTTATCCATTAGGCTTCACACTGCAGTTCTTCAGCACAAGGAAGTCTCAGGATGACACACTTAATTAGCCCAGAGCCATCTGGAACATGCCATTTAACAGTTTCAGAGATAAAGGAAACAAGTCCCACTTGAAGAGGGAAACAAATGTTGCAAGGATGTAGAGCACATACAACAAGGCTGCGGATGACGTCACAAGGATCTCCAGGATGGGAACGCAGCCTTGTTGGGCCATTTGTTGGTTTTATATTTTGGTGCTGGTCACGTTTATGTAAATAAACCCTAAAGAGGAGTAAACACGCACTGTTTCACAATAATTTCTTCAGGTCGGCACCAGGTATCGCAGTTCTTTTTAGCTTTCATTATTACTTTAATTCCCTTTATACTGGCTTTATTTCCAGTATGTTTCTGTCAGGTCCACTTAATGAAAGTGAGTTTGTTCTGGATGTTCACAAGACTACGATTTACATTAGGATACTGTATAACCACTGATCAGATGTCATAGTAATGGTGTACAGAAACCTTACATTTCATTGATGGTACACAACAAGGCTATGATGTTACCGTCTCCCTGTGGAAAAGTTACATTACCAGCTATACTGTATACTATTATACTATCTGTACCCTCAAATCGGTAACATCCATAAAGGCATTTTTCAACTTTATGTTGTCGCACATATCTCTCAACTGCCATGAATTTTGCATCGCGCTATGATTTTTACACTCAAACTTACTTTTGCTCCGCAAAGATTTACTATTGTTCCTCGTAATGGGACACACAAACTATTAAAACATTGAACTAACTTGATAGAGACATTCCTTAACACTGAATATATGGGGCCCACTATTCTTTGACTTATTATTAAACATAGAAACATAGAAGTTGACAGCAGATAAGGACTGCAAAGCCCATCTAGTCTGCCCATTTTTTTTTTTGAACTTACTGTTTTTGCCCCCTTCACCTCCGCAGTGGCTGCCTTCCCTCAGGGACTCCCAAGGCACCTTGCCCGCCAGGTCTCTGAGAACTGTCAACCCTCACGAGTCCTCTCCTGCCATCAGCCCCTCGGATTACCCCCCAAGTGAGATGAAAGGTATACCCCCAAACCTCCCATCCATCATCCAAGTTGGATGGACTCGTGCGACTCCTCCCCAGTCCTGGTCTCGTGATGTCATGGCCCATCTCCAGGTATCGCTGCGGGTCTTTTTCCTGCTTTCTGATCCCGCCCCCTGCAATCGTCAGCACACTAGGAGGGGCCAAGGAGGCGAGGGCACACAGAGACTTCCCCTCGCTCCGGGCCCTTGGCCAGCCTTTTGGCTCTGACCATTTCTGCTATGGTTTTTGAGAACCAAAGTGGTTTCCTCCTTCTTTTCCCCTTGCCTTTCTCCCTAACACAATGGGATGTTGCTTCAAGTATTGCATCCTTAATGCTTGCCCACTTTGCCTGTACCCCCTCACCTGTATTTCTTCTTGCCTGGGCTAGCTTAACTCTGTTGGCCATCTTATCAAAGGCAGCTCCTCTGAAGTCCCATATTTTTGCCTTAGAATGGGATGATTTAGTTCTAGTGGCCAAACTGAATCATACCATGTGATGGTCACTGGCCCCCAGGTGACCTTCTACCTGGCGATCTGTGATCCTTTCCCAGTTAGTCAGTACTAGGTTGAGGATAGCCCTGTCTCTTGTGGATTGTTGTACCAGTTGTTTGAGGCCCTCCCCTCTAAAATAATAAAGTGCTACACATCCTGGCAATTTGCTCTGAATTTTAAAGACTGGTGCTATGCATTTTTAATGCTGAGAGATTGAGAAGTATGTTGTTACGTGTTATTCATAGCAACACTTTAAAGGTTTTATGACTGCCTCACATGCTTTTAAAAACAAATGCCAGATCAGAAATTATATAACATTACATTTACTGAGCCGAATCAATGGGCATAGTCTTCAAGCTTGTTAGGTTTGGCAGTAAAAATGCTGGCCTTTTGCAAGAGCGTGATCATTTGTCTCTTTCTTGTCCCTTGCTTCACATGTTGGGCTACTGGTTTAAAGGCTACAAAACTGACTGCTGCAGAAATGTGAAAACACAGAGTCTGTCAGCAGAAATGGGCCTGTAGGCCCATCCGGTCTGTCAATAAACTATGCCAGCTTGTTACACTAGCAATTAGCCTGGGATTACGGTGGTACTGCAAACCCTAAGTACCTCAAACCCAAAGTAACTGACCGATGGGATAGCAAAGATAAATGAAAACAGAATGCACCGTTGATGAACTAATCATTGGAGGATGGAATGTCTGAGGAGGTAAGAATCATGAAAGCACTCTTACTAGTGTTTATGCAGTTCAACTGACAAAAGCCATAAGGTTATGCTGGCCTGGTGGCACGGAGGGTTGAGCTGCTGGATGCCACACCTTGTGCCACGCTGGCAACCAGCCTGGGACGCCATGGGTCAGCTGGGGAGGGAAGGTGTAGGATTGTGCTGCCGCTGGCAAGCTCTCCTCCCCTGGGGTGGGTTCTCACACTTCCTGACGTATTAGTGGCACCCAGTGACAGCTGGATGCACTAGAGTCTGGAAGCACATCAGAGGGGATCGGAGGAGGCAGAGGCTTACATAGGTTGCACGGGAGCATGCGACCCGACGTGCAGGTTTCATTGCACTTCCTCCTCCTGGGGCACCATACATTAGAAAGCCCCACTCATGTGTGCAAGATGAAGCCTCCAACAGGCTACCACACCCTCCAACAGCAAAACAAAGCTCAGCATAAGTCAGGGCAGGGGTTACAGGGTGATGTTGTTCTCTCCCCTGTCCCCTCCCCTGGGAGGCCCTTCTATAGGGTACAAGCTGTGGTCCTCCCTGCAATGCAGCTGATGCGGAGGCTGGCTGATGGGGTGTGCTGAGAGCCTGCGCACAGGGCAGATCAGGGGATATGTCCCTGCCATGGAGTGGTGAGAAAATAGAGTTGGGAAAAAAAAAAAAGCGTTGTGGAGCATTCAATAACTGTACAGGCGACACTTCTCTTCTTTTGAAAACGCCCACTTCTCAGTCTAGTGCTGCTTTCAAGACAAGCAGCATTGACAGGCCATGAATGCTTTGTCACTGTGTTCACTATAATTGCCCTGTGATTTCATATTTCACCACAGTATACTTTTTTTAACAGATAAAGAATCAGGCATCACTATGAATTTTATTAGTAGGGTAACGAGTGTCAGCGATGCCCAAAGTCGGGGAGGTCAAACATAATATAGAGACAAACATGGTAAGATGCACACAGTGCAAGGTAGGCGAGCTCTAATTTGTAGTTTGAGAGATGATATTGTTTTGTAAAGAAGAACACATGACAGAATATGCACCATGCTGGATTAATATCTGCCTGGTGGACTGAGAGGCACAAGGCAATTCCAGGGCACGGGGTATGTGCTAATCCAGGAGGCACTGTGGGTCACCTTAGAGAGACTGGAAATGGCACCACAATCCTCATAGGGGTTGTATACAGACCCCCATGTCAGGGGGAGGGAATGGACAGGGATATGATATAAGGCATCTTTAGGATGGCAGAAAAAAGGGAAGATACTGTTGATGGGAGACTTGAATGTGCCAGATGTTAACTGGAGCACCTTTGCTGCAGCCACATCCAAGAGCAGAGCTATTCTCAATGCTCTACAGGTGGCATGCCTCAGACAGCTAGTGTTGGAACCCACTCGTGAGGGAGCAATCTTAGACCTCATACTCTCAAATGGGGACACTGAGAGGATCTCGGATCTAGAAGTGGGTAGCCATCTGGGAACAAGTGACCACCAAACAGTGTGGTTCACAATAAACTGAGCTACAGAGTCAAGCCATACAAAAGTGAGGGTACTGGACTTCAGGAGGGCTAACTTTGGCAAGATGGAGAGTGCCTTAGAAAAACACTAGCAAACAGGCTAGAATGAGGGGGTGGAGCAACAATGGATAAACTTCAAAATTGCCATCACAGAGGCAACAAGCCTTTGTGTGAAGCAAATACACAAATCAAAATGAAAGAAAAAGCCACTATGGTTCTCAAAATAGGTGGCGGGGAAGGTCAGGGAAAAAAAGGCAGCATTCAGGAAGTATAAGGAAACACAGAAGGAGCAGGACAGAGAGCTGTACCAGTTAAGGCAGAAAGAAGCAGGGGGGGGAGAAATCAGAATAGCAAAGGCCCAAACTGAGGAAAAGACAGCCAACTCAGTTAAGAAGGGGGATAAAATCTTTTATAGGTACATCAGGGGCATAGAAAGACAAAGGGAGGGATAGTGAGGCTGAATAGAATGGACAGTGGATGGGCAGAGAGGGACAGTAAAAAAGCAGGGATACTGATTGACTACTTCTGCTCAGTACTCACAAAAGAGGAGGTGCCTAATCCAGTTAACAGAAGCACTCTGGATGGGGGGTCAATCCCAGTCCTTTCACAGAAGAAAGGGTTCTGAAAGAACTCCTAAAACTGAAGGTGGACAAAGCAATGGGGCTTGACAGAATTCACCTCAGAATTCTAAAAGAATTAAGGGGAGAACTAGTGAAACCACTGACTACCCTTTTTAACAAACTGTGGGATGATGGTATGGTACCCGAGGACTGGATGAAGGCGGATGTGATTCCCCTTCACAAAAGTGGGACCAAGACAGAGGCAGGAAACTACAGACCTGTCAGTTTGACCTCTGTGGTAGGGAAAGTGATGGAGTCACTTCTGAAGGAAAGAACTGTTGAGTACCTAGAGGCCAGTGGGGCACAGGACCCAAGGCAGCATGGGTTCACAGTGGGAAGATCATGTCAGACGAATCTAATTTATTTCACTGACTCGGTGACAAAAGTAGTAGACCAGGGAGGGGCTGTGGACATGGCCTACCTAGACTTTAGCAAGGCATTTGACACAGTCCCACACAAAGATTAATAGTCAAATTAACCAGCCTGGGAGTGGGTCCCAGGGTGGTAGCCTGGGTAAAACATTGGCTGGACAATAGGACACAGAAGGTAATTGTAAATGGAGTCCACTCTGAAGAAAGAGGGGTTACTAGTGGGGTGCCGCCGGGTTCAGTACTGGGTCCAGTCCTTTTTAATGTCTTTATAAGTGACATTGTAGAGGGACTGGAAGGAACAGTATGCTTCTTTGCAGATGACACAAAGATCTGCAACAGGACTGATACACAAGGAGGCGTGAAAAGGATGAGAAGGGACTTGGCAAGGTTGGAGGAAAGGTCATAAGTATGGCAGCTTGGATTCAATGCAAAGAAGTGCAAAATAATGCACCTGGGAAACAAAAACCCAGGGGAAGATTACACAATGGGGGGGTAGTAACAACAAAATTGGAAAGGGACCTGGGGGTAATCATATCAGATGACCTTAAGGTTAGCAAGCAACGTGAGAAGGCAGCAGGGAGAGCTGGGGGGATACTGGGATGTATAGGGAGAGGCATCACCAGCAGAAAACAGGAAGTTGTTAACCCTCTGTACAGAAAGTTGGGGAGACCCCATCTGGCGTGCTGCGTCTAGTTCTGGAGATTCCATCTCTGCAAGGACATGGACAGGAAGTGGGAGTCCAGAGGAGGGCAACTAAAATGGTGCAGAGTCTGCAAGAGAAGCCTTATGAGGAGAGACTAAAGGAGCTTAAAATGTATATCCTTGAGGTAAAGGAGAGAGAGGAGGGGAGACATGCTAGAAACTTTTAAGCACCTCAGTGGAATCAACAAAGTCCAAGAGGGTAGCATCTTTCAGAAAAGAGATGTGCAAGAACAAGGGAAGGGGCAATATGAGGAAGTATTTTTTTCACAGAGAGAGTGGTTGATGTATAGAACAGCCTTCCTGTGGAGGTTGTGGGATGTAAAACTGTGAAAGAATTCAAGAATGCATGGGACAGATATAAGGCAATTTTGTGGGGGGTTGGAAGAAATAGGCTGTTGGTTAACTAGGATCTGCAGCTTATCCTGAAGGCAGGGGAAATAGGCAGAATAGATGGGCCAAGTGGTCCTTATCTGCTGTCAAAGTCTATGTTTCTATGTAACAGGCACCCTGCTGTGCTATAGGGATTATAAAATACATATGACTCCAGAGTAAAACAAAAACCCATTTTCTTTTTTTCTATTTACATTTTGCTCCTTCTTGGAGTGGGCAGGTGGCTCTGGACGGACCCTCCCTCGGAGGGGACTCGTGTCTCCGGCCTACATCTTCCGCACCCATCCCACATGGGTTACCCTTCCCCCGTGACAGGACCGGTGGTGAGGGGCGCCGGCTTTCCCACACCCCAGAAGCCAACATCCAGATTGCTTGGGGGGGGGGATGTGGGTGCAGCCGGCCATCATGGAGCCTGCCAGCTCTGCCCTTTTCCCTCCAGTTTTCTCCCCTGAACCCACGCACGTGCAATGGGCAGGGTGACTGTCTCCACCTCTGCGGAGGCAGTCTTACGCCCTGTGCATGGCTCCACCCCTTGCTAAGCATCGTGTCTGTCCTGACCCTCAGCTTCTGTTGGGTGTCAGTCTACAGCGTAAGAAGGAGAACTGTCAGCAGACGCTCGATCCTTCCTCGCCTTAAGCGACCTGAGCCATTCCTGAACCTGGGCTGCTGGTGTGGCACCCAGCGCCTCAACCCCCAGTGCCACTGGGCCCGCAAAAAAAACATTTTCTGTTTATATACACATTAGGCATTCATCCTCTACAACTGGTGACCCTCCCAGCCCCAACAAACAGGCATCTCTCCATTCTGTGATGTGGGGCCTAAGAGAACAAATGGGAATCATTTTGAAGTCAGGTATGTTTTTTCCCCACGTTTCCTCTGCTCCCTCTGTCCTACAAGCACCGCAGCCTGTACCCGATTGATCTGCAACTCCTGTACCTGGGTCACCTACAAAGTAGCACAGAACACTACCGCTGTGTTATTATCGGAGTGGCCCTAGATACATATTGTCAAAGTACAGTACGGGCTTGACAAGTGAAACATTTTCTGTAAGAAAAAAATATAACCACTCCTAAAGAAGGAACTGAAAAACCACAGCAAACCAGGAAACTTTATACTGCAGAAGTCATTTTCCTGATAAGATTAAGTTATCAAAACAAGTTGAACAGGACTGTTTGGATCTGTGCACTGCATTACAGAACTCGGTGACTTGTCAACTCACACCATTTCTCCATGCCATTTTCTAAATAATAATGCAGTGCATCCCTTAAAAAAAAAACTTTTCAGGTAAAACCAGTTTGAGTCGATTTTTTGCACTTTAAATGGCCAAGCACAGCAATGTATTGTTCTGCTTTTGTTATTTATATAATAAAACTACAATACTGCATCCTGGTGCCATGTGCCAAATGTTTGCGTTTGCTCCTGTATACTTTTTTCGTTACGGTACAGGAGTAGTAGCTGAGAGGCTTGACTTTTGCTTGTTGTTACAAAACAGAATACAATAGAATTAGGTTTTATGTAGCGCATTTTGTACATAAAGCATCTTAAAATATTTTTACAAAACGATGTGTTTGATATTACAGGCCAGATACTCAGAGCATTTTGCACATACAGTATGACTGGACTGCTGTACCAAATTGTGAAACACTTTGTGGGGGCACAAAAAATGGCTGCCTAGAACTTCTTGGGGTACTGTCATGATCTATTACTACAGTAAAAATCTGCAGATGTCTGCAGGAAATTCTGGTCAAGTATGTTTCTGCCATAACAGCGCTTTATAATATGAAGGTGCAAGGGGAAGAGCTCGCAGCCTAGTGGGGAGCATATTTTCTCTCAGAGCTCCTGTTTGTATGGCATGTTAGTGAGCAAGTGACTTCTGAAGGCTAGGTTTTATAAATTTGACAAGTATAAAGTTGTTCTTAAGGTACAGAAATATCTTGTTTTAGGAAGATGAGTTGTTGGGGTTCTGCTGCATAACCAGAATAAATCCATTCGGATCAGGGCCTGCTGGGGCTGTGGGCTCTTCCGTGCTGCCTGCGCTTACTGCTGGAAAGTGTCCTGCCACATAGGACTCAAGGGCGTAGCTACAAGGGTGTAGGGGGCACAGTGGCACCCGGACCCACGAGGTTTGAGGGGTCGAAATCATAATTTTGATGTTTATTCAAAACTGGGGAGGGGCCCTGTAACATCGCCTTGCATCCAGGCCCTCTGGGAATTTGCTACGCTACTGATAGGACTCTGTAATGGGTGGTAACGGGCTTCACACAATCGGTGCTGCGAATCACTAAGAAGCTGGACTCCGACAATAACTGGATGGTACAGGAGAAAAGAATGGATGGTCTGGTGCGTGTAATAGACAATTCCCCTGCAACTGCAGGAAAAGCAACAGCGGTGTCTGCTACTTCGATCAAAGAGCAGACCTTACTGAACTCAAGAATTGAACAGTTTCAATTTGTCATTTGGGCCCCCAATGTTCAGATGCCAGAGGGTATAGAAGGAGATGACCCTGTAACAGTTTGGGAAAGCTGGCAACTGGAGACTCTTATGGTGGTAAAGGAGTATTTCCGTAACCCACCCAGGGCTCATGCCTCAGAGGACAGAACGAGGAATTTGCTAATGATGACTGACTCAACTGTGCTGAGGGATCCTATTCTAAAAGCAGCCTGTCATCAGACAAGGACCGGTGACCACTGATGATCATAGGATTTTGTTCTTTCCTGATTACTCATACGTAAGAAGAATGGAACATAAGGCTTTCAAGGGGTACCAGTAAACTGAAGAAATCAGAGATACCATGTAAGGTTTGATTCCCTGCATGCTTACAATTTACAGCGTGGAATAAAATGTATGGATTTTCTGACCCAAATGTGGCAGGACTCGGGGCAAAACTGGAGCAGCCAAAACCACTACATGAGGCAGATCTTTCCTCACAAGACGGAAAAGAAGACAGAATTATGGACTTTTGATTGTTTTATCAGTTGCAGGATCGTAAGTACTGATATATAGGCTTTTAGACAGTTCAACGGCTGTGAATGATTTACATTGTTTTAATCCCAAACTGCATTTCTGTTTTCTATAAATGTTTCTATGGCTGTCGAGACTTTGGGATGTAATTTGCTGAAGAAGCTGAGAACTATATGAAAAAGTTTTATTTGCGATCTTCTTTTAACACAGTTCGGCTACCAAAACCTCCACATAAGAAGTGTATGCAGTTATACGTTCTAACTTTACACGTGCAAATGCCTGTTTGTAATTTTTCATACATGATCTGGTTTAACACCGGCCACAAAAAATGATATATCACGGCAGAGTATATCAGTTTTTGCCCACAGAACTCTAAGTGCATAGATCTGGGTGCAGTTCTTTTGCCCCTTCCCTTGAGCCAAGGGAAGTTTACAGACAAAGGGGTGCTGTGTGACTGGCTTACTCAGATTATGGCATATGTGTTTAGGAGGAGAGCTATCCCCCTGTTCACTTAAATTCCTTAAGAGACTTAAGCAGGGGCCAGCTAGCTAATGAAGCAGTAAACTTACTGCATACCATCCAGATGACCTGAGTTTTTACACTAAGCCCCGGATGTCTGGTCCTGACCAGTGAGGTGAGGTTCAGGCATCTGTCTCGGATGCCTCCTGCTTCAGGGAGGGAGGGCATCTCTCTGGTTTGAGGGCAGATGTTGCTGGACTCTAGGATAAATTGGTATGGGTGCAGAGGACCTTCTGCATCACCCAAGGGCCACCAAGTCTGCCACTGCTCCCCCAGAGGTTGCCTAGGCAGATACTGAGTGGTTGGACCTATGGTGGGCTCTGGGAGGGTGGGGAGAGTGGTGCATACTCATCAGCCTGTGCCACTGCAGAATTCCTTAGCCATACTGGTGGGATGGGGCAGCTGAAATGAGGCACCCATAGCAATGGGAAGGGAGAAAGTGGGGGTCCTCAGAAGGGGAGGCCCCAAGGAGGCAGGAAGAGGCCCCGAGACAATAAGGAAGCAGTTGCTGGTGGGGGATTCTATTGTTAGGGAGACAGATGTAGGAGCGGGGGAAGGAACAGAGAGGGAGATGAAATGCCCAAGAGGTGCTTCAGCTTGGAGGAATGGAGAGCATATCCAGAGGATTGCTCAGGCAGCAGGAGATAGGAGGGAGCAAGACATCATTATCCACCTAGGGGCAAATGTCCTGGCAAGGGACAGGGTAGTGGTAGTGCAGTATAATTTCAATGAACTAGGGAGAAGCTTCAAGCAGTTGGCACAAAGTGCAACTGTGAGAACAGCTGGTGAGGCAGGGCCTTTTTGAATGGCACAGTGAAGCAGTACACCAGCAGAACGTAACAAAGCCTGGAAACACTTTAAAAGTGAAACACAACTGCTGTAAATATAATAGTTCCAGTCCTTCTATGTTAGCAGACACTGCTCATTGTGGGGGCATGTGTGATTTTGTATTTCTTTGAAACTTGGCTTCCCGGCCAAATGCTCTTTGGGGTAACCATTGCCTCAGTGCCTGCACACAGAGGTTCTTTGTCTTTTAAACTGCTCATTAAGGGCTGATGACAGTAGCGGATCCAGGAATTAATAGAAGGAAGGGCACACTTGACCTCAAGAACCAAACCTCTGGGGGGGGGTCTGGAGGCATGCCCCCCCCCCCCGTAAATTTTGAAAATATAATGTGTGAAACGGTGCATTTCGGGCCCAGTTTCAGAAGCAAACCCCTCCCTAAAAAATACAGCAACAATGCGCTGAAACAAACCAGATACCCTGTAGTTTGACAGCAGAGCCAAGAAATTAGAATTTTTTAACACAATAATACCTGCATACTATAAGCAAGAGTAACATTTATTTACAAATGCATTTTTTTGACCTGTTACATCTTCCCAGAGATAAGGGAGAGGGTTCAGGCAATCCCATATTGTTTGGATTTTCTTGGCTATCTAGTTTTTGTTGATGGGAAATATACTTAGTTATATTTAAGAAAGTTCAAACAAGCCATGATTACCTGGACAATCATATTTCCAAGCTAAGAAAGAGGGTCAGAGGGCCAAAAGGAAATACCAAAAATGTACAAATAAACCAAACACCCCTATACTTCAAAGGCACGGTAAAGACAATTTTAATTTTTTAAACCCCAAAACTGCTGACTGTAAGTAACAGGAAAGGTGTTACAAACTTTCCACTTAGTTACAGTGTCTAGCAAGATTTACAAAGGCCAGCACCAGCACCCCCCTCCCCGCCCCCACCGGTGAAATGCACAGACGTGGGAGGTCACCCTCTCAGCATTTACTCTTATTTATCATGTATGTAGCATATTTTTTGTTGCTGTTCCATCTCCTACACTGCTTATTTTGCTTTTATACCATTATACGTCTGTAGTTATTGCGGAATTGTTCTAATTATTGCTTCCAGTGTACCTTCTTGCTTTGTGCTTTACGGCTACTGTAAATGCTGCTTGTTCATTGTAGTCCAGTACTCTCCTGTACCACACATAAAAAAAGGCACTGCATGTCCAGTGCACTTACCAGGTAAACACTATATATATATATAGAATAATATATGGGGTGGTGTGTGTAATCAGAAGTTTACACATATCCGAGGGGTTAGATGCTCATAAACACAGAGAACGAAGCTCGAGGGGTATATGTTAGCATCTAACCCTGACGGTGCGTGTAAACTTCAAGCTTAAACACACTACCCCATATTTCATTTTATATAACTGCTAGGTTTCCCTTTTTCACCTCAGCAATTATATAAAATAAAGAGCTTCCAGTGTATCCTAGGTTTGGTTTCATTTTAGTCCGGGTGCTGAGATTTGCCGTATTTTAAACTGTTTTTTTTTTTTTCTTTGTGCAGGTCTTTGTGTGTTTCCAGGGTATATGGGGGGGAAAAGAAAAGTACTTACCACAGAGTTCTTCTGGCGGTTCTGTTTCGGGCGAGATGGAAGCAGTGAGCGGTCTCGACTGGTCACACTGCTGCGTGAGCATGCGCACAGCAAGGGAAATTGTGTGCGTATTTGCCGTTATAAACACTCCTTTATAATGGCAAATTACGCCACGGTTTCCCTATGAGAGAAAGGAGAAGCCAGTTATTATAAAGCCATTAGAAATCAGTTGCAACATCTTTTCAGACAGACACAAATTGTTAAGACTGATTGGGAGCACAGACACCTGGGGCACGCCACTCCACGAAGATGGCAAGGTGGCAAATTTAAGAGACATACCAGGAAGAACTGTTTCAAAAAGAGGGTGGTGGAGGAGTTGAATAAGCTGCTGAAGTAGCGGCCGGCCCACTGGCACAGTGGTTGGATTTCCATTTGTGACGCCGGAAACCCAGGTTCGGGAACAGACCCGGATCGCCGGAGGGCTGGCTGGGGGAGAAGAATGGCGCATCCCATTGATGGCTCTCCTTCTCCGGGGGGGAGGGCAGGGTAGTGTCCAGTGCAAGGAGTACCCCTGGCGGAAGCCGGAAGTAGCTCATGCTACCGGTGCTTGGAATACAAGGGAGGTGGGGCGGACATTGGTGTCATTGCATGTCCCCACCTCTGAAACAGAAAACCGGAAAAAGGGGTAGGCGGGTGGGTCCACTGTCTAGGTGAAGTCCTCCCTGGGGCTTCGATTAGCTGCCATCGCCATCACTCCCCCGACCAGTCACTAGTTCCGCAGTTCGGATACGGGGGTCCAATGCCGTGGCCCCACCCTCTGAGGGGGGTAAGCTGGGGTAACTGGGGGAGGACGGCTATAGATGGTGGAGGAAGTCCAAGAGGCCGTGACCAGGGCTGAGGGTCGACAGTAGGGACCCACCAAAATAAAAAAAAATTAAAAAGCTGCTGAAGTAGGTGGTATGCACAAAATCAGTGATTCAGATAAAGGTGGGACAGAGACAAGGGCTTGGTAAACAGTGCACCATAATCAAGGCCCCTGGAATTCTGCAGTTGTGGGATTTGCCGCAGAATTTGCATCATGCCGCAGAATATATACAGTGCCACAGAATTCATTGCTTTTGGTGAATTTTATATTAATATACTGTTTTTCCATCGTGTCAGGCTTTCTTTCCCACCGTGTTTATCCTGAAGCCCCTCCTCTATGCTCAGCATATGTTGTCATCGATGACATCACATCATATTTACCCAATGACAGGACTACATTCTGCCAGAGGAATGAATAAATCATGCCGCAAAATCAGAAAATGCTGCCACAGAAGTCAAGGAGCCCTGCCACAGAAATCAGAAAATGCTGCCACAGAACACCAGGGGCCCTGACCATAATCTAGGTTTGGGGTACCCACAAATCTACACAGAGTTCCACTCTCCTCATCAGCTGTTTTTTTTACAAATGCTGTTAAAGACATTCCTAACATCAATAACACCATTCCATGATATTCATCCAAATGGCCTGGAATGGTGTTAATTGGTTTCATAGAAGGTTCAGGCAGTATTTACAGAGAAAGCAGCAACTGCTGAGGAGAGAGGGATTCAGGGCAGTTACAAAGGAAACAGACTAAAATTAGTAATTTAACAGAAAGGTCAAGAACTTGTCAGAACATTTGACAGATGCTGAAAGTACAACAGGAGGGCATCTAGAGTGTAAAAAGACTGTGTCACATCATCTTTAAAAACAGTTTTGTTTTGGGACTATACAGTAATTGACACCACAATGTCATGGACTTGTGAACGAAGCACATTTTGCAAACCACAGAACTACTGTACTTAATGACATTCACAATTCCCATTCTTGTTCTAGTTCAAGTTCTGGTTGCTCCAATGCAAGCCCATTGTTTTCTAGGCCTATGAAGTAACATACTTTACTCTGTAAATTCTAGCTTACATAAACAGGGGTTCCGAAACAGGTACAATACTTAGTTTCGCATAACGCGAGTCTCTGTCCTCAAGAGAAAAACTACTGTTTTACTCTCAGTACTCAACGACCTGAGCTGGCCACAGAACCATAACTGCTGACGTATAATTAAATTACTTAAAAAAAAATAAAATAGGTATCAAGAACAGCAATTATTTTTACACCACTTGCCAGGCTCGGTTGAAACCAGTGCCAGGCACAAGAGTCATTGGTAACGCCAATCAATTTTTATTTTAGTTAATGTGACTGATTGGTAACCTCTTCTGTTACTGACTCTTTATGACATACAAATATACTTCCCACTTAGAACAGGCATCATCTTCCTGCAATTGCTAAAGCAAAATCCCTGCAAATAGCATGCATGCAAAAAGACATGCCAGGATGTATATGTATATTTTTCAGTGTTTATACAAAATTTAGTGAATTATGATCCCATGATGTTTATAATAGTAAATAAAAAAAAAGACAGATGAGAGACCTGTGTAAAACCAATCAGTGCACCATTAAAGCCATACAACACTGACATATAACCGCAGGTATAAAACTCATGGAATCACCATTAAGAGTTACATTTGTGAACAGAAACAAAAAAACGAAACAAACAAACAAAAAAAAAAGGGATTCCCTTACTGTCACTCTGTGCCCTTACAAGCAAGGATGCCCTTCAGCCTCTCCATGTAGCCCGCGGAGACATGCCTGGTCCCCCCATCATCCCACTGGCAGCCTTCATTGAGAGTGTAAACCTTAACCACTGCAGAGTGTCAGTTATCGTGCCTACCCGCAACCACTTTTACACCCGAAAATGTGTGACTGCAACACCCAGTGTGGCGAGCAAGCAAGAACAGGGATGGGTTCAGGGAGGCAGAGCTGTAGCACAAGCTGTACATTCATGGATGGGGAGGTCACGTTTTGAATAGTGTGTGCGAATTTCCATTCAGCCAGTTAGGGTTTGATTGGCTCCAGCTCCTGAGTATGACGTGTCCATCTTCCGACTGTCACAGATGACAGCCGGTGAGGCTCAGCCTAATGGGACTGGACCAAGAAGTGAGAACCAATGCAGAACGCTGTTCAGCCAGTGGACAAGGCAGCGGGGCTTAAGAGACAAGACAGGTGGGACAAAATACTGCTGATGCGACTCATGAAAGGGGGTGGCGCGTGCTTTTGCGCGGAGGCCTAAATCCGCCATTGGATGATATTCACAAATAAATCAGAGTACTGAAATGTAATCCACAAGTAAAATAGAAGAGTAGCAGTGGAGTAAGCAGCCTTTTAAAAAGTGTATGCACAAGTCAACAACTCCATCCAAGGGGCCAGGGGCCTCGGGACGACCTATGCCCCCAGAAAAGTTTGGAATTTGTGATGCTTTATGGTGCATTTTGGGGGCAATTGTGGGAGTATACAGTACTCTTCTACCATAGCCTTTTTTACATACCAGTCCCATTGTTCTGGCCCCTGGTGGCTGCATAGTTTCATCTTGGCACTCATTGTTGAAGCCATCCTTGCAGTGCAGGCATACAGCTGGATATTAAGCACTTATGAAAATGATGAGTGCTTAGTAACTAAGCACTGAAGGTCATTTAGACTGTTTAAGAAACATATAATAGTATAGGAATAAGCCGGGGGCCTGGGGCCGCCTAGGCATTTTTGTTGCATTCTGGTGCATTTTGGGGCCAATTGTGGGAGTTTTACAGTGCCCTGCTACCACAGCTTGACATACCACTACAGATACAAATGTATACAATTTAAAACATTTTATAACCAGGGTCAGCATTTTGAGGAATTCAGAGTCATATTGGATTATTTCCCACTCAGTTAATGTTAAATGTGCCAATAGTATCACCATCACCAAAGCAACAGAAAACTGTGAGAAAGAGCATTACATTTCAGCAAAGTAAAAGGGCAATATAACATGCTCCAACCGTTACAAGTGCAAGTAGGAGGCACTGTAGCAACTGACCCAAAAACACACAGGGATGGCACAAAGGCAGGCACAGCACAACCGAGATGCACCAGGGCCAGACAGAGAGATATTCAAAGGTGATGCACCATGGCTCAACACAGCACAGAATGTGCATGGCACATATACAATGCGCCGGTGCATTCCCCAGACAGGGAGATATTCAAAGGTGATGCACCATGGCTCAACACAGCACAGAATGTGCATGGCACATATACAATGCGCCGGTGCATTCCCCAGACAGGGCTATATTCAAAGGTGATGCACCATGGCTCAATACAGCACAGAATGTGCATGGCACATATACAATGCGCCGGTGCATTCCCCAGACAGGGAGATATTCAAAGGTGATGCACCATGACTCAACACAGCACAGAATGTGCATGGCACATATACAATGCGCCGGTGCATTCCCCAGACAGGGAGATATTCAAAGGTGACGCACCATGGCTCAACACAGCACAGAATGTGCATGGCACATATACAATGCGCTGGTGCATACCCAGACAGGGAGGACTGGGAATGCTCCAGTGCAACTGTAGTTGCGCTGGGCGCATTTCCCGGATATTCAGACTTGTGCATGCAAATGGGGCCATAATGTATGCAAGGTGCAAACGGGGCCATTTGCATGTCATTATGGCCTCATTTGCATCAGATGAGCAGGGCAGCCCGGTGAATTGCGCCTGGCACCGTGCACTGCATGTGGTATGGACAGAGGGGACCTGAGGCAACCCCCCGCCACAGAGCTGCGATCACCATAAACAACAATGAGGAATTCCTGGTAGTCTAGTGGTACCCCCCTCCCTCCCATACCCCGATCGCAGGTAACAGTATGTAAAGCATAAGCCCTGGTAGTCTAGTGGTAAGCCCCTCCCTCCCGGTAGCCTGATCATGGGTAATATCAATTAAATGAAACATCCTGGTAGTCCAGTGGTCCCCCACCCTGCCCATAGCTCCGATCATCGGTTAATTGATGTAAATGAAAGCCCTGGTAGTCTGGTGGCCCCAACCCCCCCTTCAGATACGCCACATATATTACCAATGTGCCCCGGCACATCGGAACTTGTGCTGCACAAGTCCCCCTTTTGAATATCATACCGGGGCACATTGCTGGCGCAACTCCTTTGAATATCTAGACCACAGTGTCAAATTGGCCAACACTCTAAGACATGCTATGCCTAGACTGCTTAAAATGCATCAGAGCAGGCTAGATTCTGCCACTTATTGCACCATCTGATGCCCCACTAGTTACATTCAAATCAGTGGAGATTAATACCAACATTACCACTGCCTCCTGGTCCAGAACACACACTGATGATAATTACATAGAACATTACATTGATATCACTACAGCCATATACTGTATGGAAATATAGATCCATTCAGTAAAAATAACATCAAATTCAACAAACCAGCAGCTAATGTGTGGCCTCACTGGCCAGCCCTCTCTCTTCACGAGGCAGTCTGGATTGCTGAAGGAGACAAAGATGAATCCTAGTCTGGATAGCAAATATTACTGAGGATGTGCGATACAGGGACTGCAGTAAAATATTATAGGGATCACTGGAGGGGAGGAGGGGAAAGGGGAAATTGTTTAAACAGGAAAAGATCACTAAGCCAAGCTTGTTTCCAGGTGCCATCACAAGCAAGTTAAGTGACTTGCTCAGGATCACATAGTATGCAAGTGGGGGCTGATGGGATTCAAACCCAGGTTTACAGCTCAGTGCTCTTAACCACTACACTATACTGCTTCCTATTAGTCACTTGAATGCTTAATTAGTACCCTCCTGTCCTCCTACCACAGTGAAAAGCTTTGCAGCAATGCAAACTGGTGACATTAGTAGCCCATCTGATATTTACTAGTGGCACATCTTTATTCCCTAATGCTAGTTTGCTACTAGTGTTCACAACTTTGGGAAAAGACCAGGTCCTGCTACAACTGAATCTGCCAACTGTCACAGGCACACAGCCCGTTGAAGTTAACAGTAAGGCTGGTTTAAACAAAAAATGAAGGAGTGCTGCCACATTTCCCTTCCCAGCCAGTGCTTCTGCTGCCTGCCTCAATAGTTCTTGTATGAGGCTGGCTCTGCTTCGTATGTACATTGGTACACTACACAGACAGGTCTATTAGCTACCTCAGCTCAGCCTATAACCTGCCATGTGCCAATGCCAATAAAACATCACAGGAAATAACTGAGAGATGCTGAGCTTTCTAAACACAGCAAATTAGGGGCAGTCAGGGAGACAGACTGGCATCAAGATGGAGACATAAGGCTAGAAGAACAGTGCAGAAACATGTGTATTTACGTGTAGCACTAGCGGCAGTAGAAAGTTTACTGTAGATTTAGCATTTTAGGACTAGGAGCACTGTCAATTGTCCCAACTCCTTGTGCCAATACCAATACCAATACCAATACCAATACCCTACTCGGTTCGTTCCAGTCTTCAGATAGCCAGAACTATATTTTAGACTTTGGTCATCTGATTTTTATACATATCTGTCTGGTGGTTGGGAAGGGGGTCTCAGGGTGCCAAAGGCTGCTTCCTGAGATTAGAGAATAGCCGGACTCACACAGCCCCTGAGAGATGGCCCTGCTCTCCATGATGATAACAGCTTCTAGTTACTGAACGTTTCTCTCAGTCTTTCTTTAGCCCTGGTCCTGCTGCAGTCTCTGGAGTCAAGTCAACATCAGCAGCGGTCACACATCAGATCTAAACCAATGTTCGACATATTAGAAGGTCTCTCCTCCCTCTTTTTATCAGTACGAAATCAAGGTGTATGCTCTGGTATGCACTGTGCTACCTGTCAATCTATTGAGCTGCTGCTGCCCCCATAGTGCACTGAGCAGTTAAAGCAGAACTCCATGCTGTTTGCCTTTTTTAATGCTAGCCTATGACACTGTAAAGTAGTTACCAGTAGGTATGGGCTACAGGCTAGCCAAACCAATCCTAGGCACAGGGACAGTATGGACAGAGCCAGCACCAGGTCTTGCCCAGTTATTGCTGTGCACTGCAGTCAGTACCGGCTCCATCTTCAGCTGAGCTCCCCCTGGCCCCCTTACTGGATCAGTAGGGGCGGGAAACTCAGCTCGCCAGAGAAGACAGGCCTGGCGCTGCCGGGTGGGAGTGGGACGGGGAGCCCGGTACTGGCCTGGGGGGGAAGGAGGCAGCCTACCTAACCCATGCCATTCGTAGTAGTAGGCACTTAAGCAGCCACAAGTTCTGGTCATAGTATGGGACTTGCGAGAGTGTCAGCAATCACACAGTGGAGATTGTGTGAGCCAAGCTGGAGCAAAGGAGTTTTTCTTTCTGCTCAGGCAGCATCAACAAGGGACCCTACAAGGAGGAGAAATATAACTGCAGTATTTCAAAACACGCAGACTGTATAAAAAGTAGATTTGGGATATTAAACAGACTTCATATATGCCCAAACGTCCCATCATGTTAAAAGTGCAACAACAAAAATCAAGTTCTGCATTTCCTCTATGGAACTTGATGCAGAATGGCTGCATAATGTGCTTTGTTACCCTCAGTGACATCACTAGATGTGATTATCCCCCTTCACGGACGTCAGTGAAAGCGGCTGGATTTTCAGCATTTCGTTTTATTTAACATGCATTGTATTATAGAAAAATGCCCTGGTGGCGAACGTCAAGGTAGCATTAAACTCGGAGGGCTTCACAGCTGTTTATAAATCAGTCATTTCTTGCTTACGTGGCTGGCGACATCAGTAAAACTTCTCTAGTAAAAAGCAGCTTTGTATTTTTCCCCATGGCATGAAGGATTCTTGATTTCAACGGCTTCATAGCCTTTATTAAAAACTGCCATTCTACAACTCTTGCTTTCAGGCATTATGCCAGTTAGTAAGGACATTTGGAAAGCAGTACCTACAAGCTAATAGCCTCTCCCACACCAAACTAACTGATAAGTTTATCTGAAAAGGTTTACTGTTTTTTTAATTTCTCTATTTATGCTCCCCGTCCTGGCTCCCCGCACTCTTACTGCACCCCCCCAAACCAGAAACCCAGCTTCACCCTCAACTTACTGCTCCCCTTTCCCCACAGCTTGCTCTTTATCTCCTGTTCGCAGCATGGACTGCTCCCCTTGACCTCTTTGGTCTTCACCAGTGCCCCCCCGCCTTGTCACCTGCCTTCTCTGGGTCTGGGACTTACCCAAAGTTTCGCCATGCAGTGCCCTGTAGCTTCCCCACTGTGGCAGAGCCCCCCCCCCGGTTGCCCAAAGAGAGTTCAGTTGCTGGCAGGTGGCCCAGTGGTCACTCACCTTCTCACTTCTCAGCTGCTTCTGCAAGTTCTGCTTGCCCTTTGCCACTCTGGATGCAGAATGGGACAAGGGTGAATGGATCAGAACATGGAAGAACAATACGATTCCACTGGTGGGGCTGCTGGGCAGCCGGGCCAAGTCAAGTCGCAACAACCTCGACTTCTGGTGTGTGTGGTGTGTCCTCTGGCTCCTCCTCTAACTCAGCTGAGTCAATCGACCACGAGTCCCAGGTCAGTGTGAGCAGCGACTCCCTCCCATCCAGCGATGATGATCAAGCCTGCCTGGTCAGTCTGCTTGGCTGATGAGCCGCAGCTGGCGCACTGCGCAGAGTAGTCATCTCACACACAGCAGCTGAGCAGCTCTAAAAGAAATGGCGGCATCTGCATTCACTGTGGCTCAGCGCTGGTCCTGACAGTGAGCAGCAGGCAGGAAACAAATACAGCAACGGTGGTTGGCAGAGCGTAGACACACGTGGACAAAAAAAAAATACAGCAAGTGTGGTTGGCAGAGCGTAGACACATGTGGACAAAAAAATACAGCAAGTGTGGTTGGCAGAGCGTAGACACGTGGACAAAAAAATACAGCAAGTGTGGTTGGCAGAGTGTAGACACATGTGGACAAAAAAATATAGCAAGTGTGGTTGGCAGAACGTAGACACATGTGAACAAAAATATACAGCAAGTGTGGTTGGCAGAGCGTAGATACATGTGGACAAAAAAATACAGCAAGTATGGTTGGCAGAACATAGACACATGTGGACAAAAAAAATACAGCAAGTGTGGCTGGCAGAGCGGAGACACATGAGGACAAAAAAAAAACGGCCAACTGCTTGGTGCCAGCATGCATGTCTGAGCAGAGGAGACAAGAGACAGGAAAGGTATCTGAATTGGCAGACTGCCAGGCCAGATCAGGTGCCCCCCGCACCCCACGCTGAGTACTGGATGACCAGGGTTCGGGACCTGCATAGAAAAAATAAATAAATAAATAAATAAAAAGATTTTTCCTGGATATTTTTTCTGTACCCACGGGCGTACAATAAGCATGCATGGTTATGCCACTGAAGAGGAGCAGAACCATGAAGTATCTTCTCAATGAAAGTTTAAGAAAGAGTACAATGTCAACTGAATTGCATTAGTAATACTTTTATTTTACGAGTGAGATTTTGTTCTCAGAGAGCTTTTCTCACTGGGAAAGAATGAAACCTGACAACACTGCA